>OX383974.1:7188460-12188460 GCA_947532105.1 Athrips mouffetella | reverse complement strand
AAAAATCCAATCCAGAATTTTAAATATTTATCAAAGGGTCCGACACAATAGTCTGGACTTTATTATTGTACAATGTTATTTGGGGGCCCTGCACGTTTTTAGCATAGTTAATCTTTGGGTTGTTTTAAGTTGTTTTAGCCCAGGGCAAAACGTTTTTAGAAGGCAAAAACAGTAAACTAGAAACAAGAGACCACAGAATTAATTATCTTAAAACGTTTGAAGATTTTAATCCTATCTGAATATTTGTTTTTGGCCTTCAAACATTTAATACAAAAACATAGGGCACTGACAAAATCCCATCCATTTTTATGGTCAACTTTCGTTAATGCCGGACCTGGTTAAGTTATGTGCCACATGCAGGATTATTCTTTTTGATAGGTTATAAATTGTTTGGGCGGTGATGTGATGAGGTTGTGATTGATTTTCGAAATCTACGCTACTGTTTTGTTAATTTCAGATCAGGCACCGACCATTCTAATGAACGGTTTACAATAAAATGGAGTATTGAAAACCTATCGCTGACAAAAACGCTTTAAAAATATGCTTGTTGCGATGTACTAAGGGCATGTGAGCGGGACTACCTTTTGAACCACACTAAGAACTGCCATATCTCTCCAAGAAAGTTTATTTATTGTTTCATATGACTTAGGTTCTTATTTATTTATTTGTCATTAGAACGGGTAGAAAAATAAATATTGTCGATTTTTACAACAAGAATAACAAGTTCGACATAATTCCCTATAATTTAAGTATTTTTCGAACGCAATCTGAATCTCACGTAAGAAAATCACATAGTTCGCGCTACGTTTTTTTTTTCTAACTCACTCGTCGAAGTAACATAATTTTTTATATTTCAGGATAAAGGGGCTACAACACCATATTTTTGTTTAGCGCTATTCGTCATGGTATAATTCTAAGAGACGATATTTTGCAAATTTTATTTTTTATAATTTAGATTTTTGTTAGTTACTCGTTTTTTTTCTATGGAAGGGTAGAAAATATATTCCAGAAATCAATTTTTCTTCCTCGAATTATATTAAATCGACACCGAACCCGGTACAGTAGCTATAATTATGTGGAGAGAAAACGAGTGAAGAATGTAAAGTAGGAGGTGCACTTTTACCCCCCATTCCCCGGCATTTAAAAAAGTGTCACCCTGGGCTAAATCAACTCAAAACAACCCAAAGATCAGCTGTGCCAAGCAGCGTATTTTGAGGTAAAGGTGCAGAGTCATTCCCAATAGTTCCCCATATACAATGCACCAGCCAATATTGCCGCTTATACTAAGATCGCGGTCAATATATTTCTACCAAAATATGTATATGGAAATTGACTTTACGAAAAATAATTATTGTATATGTGTTTGAGGAGCGACTGTACAAACTTAAACAGTATATTCAGACCTTGAAAATAAAAACATCTTGAATTAAAAAAATTGGCTTTCCATACCAAATGCATCAAAGCATATTTTACTTATAAATTACATATTTAGACCTTTGTTCATAATAGAAAAGTTGTTCAGTTTCAAGGTCTGAATTTACCATTGTTTGTACAGTTCTTCGCCATACACATTAAATTTAATTTTATTCATTTGAAAATTTGCAAAAATGTGACAGTCTAGAAGACCTCACTGTTTTCTTTAATGCAAGTTTTTATGACATTAGACATGAGTAAAACTATATTTTATTTGGCTTCTGTCACAATTTGTTCGTCATTACACTACTTACTAACTAACAACATTACACTACTTTTATAGTATACTTATACTATATTTACTATTTAAAAATAGACATCTGCAACAGTAAATTATAAAAAAAGTAAGTAATATGAACATAAATTTCATATTCTATAATGTTACATACCATAATAACCAGGGTTCAAAATTATCATGATAATTAATTTCTTTGAAAATTATCATGATAAATATCTGATAATTATCTTGATCTCTTTAATTTTTTACCTATAGTAGAGTTCACCCACAAGCCACAAACAGGATCTTTATTTTTCGGAAACTGTGACGAAATCTACAAATATTCTGTTCTTGTTAGATAAAAAAATCTGTGATAAACAGAATATCTGTAACTTTTTTTTTTGTAAAGCGACACTGAAAGCGTTTATTAATTATTGATATATATTCTTTATTGCACACATACTTAAAATAAATTACAAAATTAAAGGAAATATACAAGGGCGGGCTTATCTCTAAAAGAGATTTCTTCCAGCCAACATAAGGCAGTCAGAAAGTGAATAGCAGCGGGACACAATAGTGCAGAAAGCATAATTAAAATAAAAGTCCATAAATATACCTACAATTATATAAATAACTTATAATAAACTAAGACAAATACAGATAAGAATATACTACTTACATAATAATTACACATATACATATATGTACTTAAAATACAATATATACAAAGATAGATGAAAGTTAAATAGATAAATTAACAATGATGATGACTATGAAGTGACTTGCGAGAGGAAATGCTCCTTCACCCTTTTTTTGACGGAGTCAATGGAGGGACTGATTTATGAATTTTATTATTATCCAGATAATTATCAATGTATATTATCAAGATAATTATCAGTGATAATTATCACTTCAAACCCTGATAATAACAGTTGACATTGAAATCAAACAACCAACACCAAATAAAAATGCAATAAAATGTGAGTACAGCTACCTTTAGGCGTACTATCTTTAGATGTAGTTCCCCTAGAACTGCTTCTAGGGGTTGTGACCTTAGGCGATGGGCTCCGAACATCTAAATCGAAGAGGTTATTTGTGTTTACAAGCGTAAATAAAAGAAGCACCAAAAAGTAAGATATCATACATCAGAAATGGGAAAGTGAAATAAGCACCAAGTCAAACTTCATTCAGCTTTTTTGTTAATTAATTCTTTTTGCAAAGCTGAATTGTGTGATGGGGTTTAAATAATTAAACAATTAAAAAAAATCGCAGAAGGCAGAGAGAAAAGTAGATATCACTAGTAGTTTTTACCTTCTATATTACTGTCTTCTCCCAATATAGCATCTTTGCATTTTTGTTTCATAAGAGCCCCAAATTCACTCTCTGGTAAGCTGAACGGTTGTTCATGATTAGGGAAGGGTATAGGTTCTGTGTCATCAAGCAATGAAAGATCATAGAGAGATTCTAAGTGCTTCCATATATCTGAAAATATTACACTCAAATAGTTTAGTCTGTCCTGTCCTGCCTAAGTTTTTGTTAGAGGTTGAATGTTGTCAAGTCGTTCGAACCTGCCAAGCTGCCTGCTGTTCAAGTCGTTCAGGCTGGTTGTAAAGCCTGACAGTTGTTTTATTGATGTGTGTCAGTCTTCATTTGTTTAATTTTTGTCAGAGGTAGTTAAATTTTTAAAAATGTTTGTGCTATTATATGCAAATATAACTACGATGACAATCAACTGGGGATCTTCTATATTATTAAGCTTTACATGACTTGCTATCAGGTTATGTATATGTAACCACTTTCGCTGCGACTGTATAAAACCTGATAGGGTGCGGATTGGCAGACCAACGTTTTAAGGACCTAGTAGGCCACTACTATCAATACAAAGTTACAAATTTCTTGTACTCTATGACGTAGGATAACATGCAGTGCCCTTAGTCTATAATTACAGAAGAGGTTTCAAGGACATTATAACATGCAACCTCTAACAGCTTTAAACATTCTTTATAATCAGTACCTAGGCGACAGCGGTTAGCTCTATAATACCACCTCAACTCGCCAACAGATGGCACTGTAGGTTTTTGTTTAAAACGCGGTACTTTAAAAACACGGGGAAAACGAATTTTCCCAGACATGAGACCTATCTAGATCGATTTTTCCACTCCGAAAACCCCTGTATGGTAAATTCATCGAAATCGTTAGAGCCGTTTTGGAGGAATCAATTACAAATATATATACATATACAAATAATGCTTATTTAATAGTTCAGGATGATTATATCTTGTGTCTTACTGTGATACATCATATTGCAATGGTTGTAAGATCGATGACCAACCTCAAAATAATAAAAAATCTAAATGGGGGTCAAACAGTTTGAGAACCTCTGAAAATTTTAAAATGGGTACCTGCATATCAACAAAATGTAAATGAAATAACAAACCATGTGTAGATATTTCTTTAGCGATTGAGTTGGACAGCTTTTCCCAAATACAAGCCATTTGGAAGTGTTTGTTGATCCCCACCGGCTTATGGTTCGCCATAGCGTAAAACAGCTGGATATCCATGTCTACGTCCCATTCTAAGGTATCACCTGGTTTTGCTTCAATTTCTTCTTCACTAGAAACCATTTTCAATAGTTTACTACTAGTAAATTACATAAAATAAAGCAAAATTTTAGATTCATTATGGACTGGACTTGACTGATTTTTTTTTTTTTTTTTTCATTTATTACAGGCTTTAGCAACTAGACTATCAGCCTAACTGACTTTAGTTTTTTTTCGCTTGGTTACAGCTTTGGAAATTAAAAATCTTAAGGGCTCCCGCACACGACCGAGAATCGGTGACCGATTTTTTGTCGACATCCCGCTCTGACGTGTTATCACCTGCATCTTCCCTCCTTGTTCTGGCCGATAATCGCCCACCGATTCTCGGTCGTGTGCGGGAGCCCTAAATCGTATTGTTTCTCTTTCATAATGACAAGTAAGTCGATCGATTAACATACTTTTTTGTCCCAGCTCTAGTTTATGTTATCTGTGTACAATATTTAAAAAAAAGAAATCCAACCAACAGGGCTGCCAACTTAGTGGAAAATCCACTAAAACTGGTGGTTTAGACCACCTTCTCAGTGGGCAAATTTTAGTTTTAGTGGCTAGTGGTTTTTTCTAGTGGATTAGTTTATTTTTGTAAGTCGAAAGAAATTTTTTGACCACTGAATCCACAAATGAGCCAAATTAAACGAAAATTGAATTTTTTATATGTTTAACCTACTGGTAACAGCTGCTGGTAACACAAGAGTCAATCAAACATCTCTGGTGTGAGCAGATTCTAAGATTTTAGCTACTTTCGTAATAGTACTGTAGCCCGTGGACATTTAAATTACGAAAAAGGTAATTGTTTGTCTTTGTGGAATTGTTATAGATTTCGCCATTTCACATACTGATGTGAACTCTTCGCTCTAGCCTCGGCAATGGAAGAATAATATTTGACACGTAGTCAATCATGTCTTTCATTTGCTTATGTCTGCTATTTTTCTTATGCATGTTTTCTAGTTGAATAAAGCCTAATTATCATAAGGTAAAGCGTTTTCTGTATCAATTTAATTTTTTAATTTAATTTTTTTTCTTTTTGAAGAGATCAGCTCCGCGACCGAAGAGGTAAAGTACAAACTTCTCGTAAATCACATTTCACCGACAATATTTAACTTCATACGAGAGTGCGACAAGTATACCGAAGCTATCAAAGTACTCAACAATACTTATGAGAAAAGACGAAATATCACCTTAGCTCGGCATCGTCTTACTACCAGAAAACAGCAGCCTGGAGAAACTGTAGCTGAATATTCGAGAGCTCTTACCTTACTTTCTCACGATTGTCATTTTAAAGCAGTCACAGCCGAAGATCACCAAAATGAAACTATTCGTGGAGCTCTTATCGCAGGGTTGACTTCTAATAAAATAAGAGAACGATTACTAGAAAAATGTACTATGACTTTAGACGAAACACTAAATTTAGCAATTTCTCTCGAAAGTGCAGAAAGCACCTCTCATATAATAGAGTCGAATACCAGCCCTATCTCCTTTAACGCTATATCTGAACCAACTACGCAAGAGCCTCCACAACAACAAAACTTAGCAGCCACGAATTCTGCTAATCAACGTCGTAAATGTTTCTTCTGTGGTGGCAGTATTCATCAAAGGGTAAAATGCCCTGCCTTTAATGTAGTATGCCAATTATGCTCAAAAAAAGGCCACTTTGCAAATGTTTGTCGTAGCTCTGCTCACACGCAACGCAACACAAATGCAGCTGTTTCTTCGGAAGAGAACTCTCAAGTCCTTAACTTATCGACTATTTCGGCCGCTTCGCCTTCAAGCTTACGCAAAGCCACTATACCTATAACTGTTAACAATTATCGAGCTGAAGCCTTAGTTGATACAGGCAGCTCTATCAGCTTTATTGACAACAACCTTGCACAAACAATGAAACTAAAGAGGCGGCCTTGCAGACAAGCCGTGAACCTCGCATCACTGAATCATGTCTCTTATGTCGATGGAATATGCTATGCAACTATACAAATTGATCAGCATATCTATAAACACCAGCCGTTACTTATTGTAAACAATCTCTGTGCGGATGTTATCATTGGACACGATTTATTGAAAAATCATTCTTCACTAGAACTTCAATTTGGAGGAGAAAAGGAGCCACTAAAGATATGTAATGTAGTTGAGGCTACTGTACCACCAGCATCCGTCTTCACGAATTTATCGCCCGATATTAAGCCTATATCAATTCGCTCCCGCCGTCACTCAGAGGAAGACCAGGCGTTTATATCCAACGAGATCGTAAATTTATTAAAAGACAAGGTAATAGAGCCTAGCGTCTCTCCGTGGCGAGCACAGGTGCTTGTTGCTGGTGGAAACAACCACAGAAAACGACTGGTTATTGATTATTCGCAAACAATAAATCGATATACTGAATTAGATGCTTATCCTTTGCCGAGCATTGACTCTATTGTCTCGCAAGTCGCCAAATATAACTTTTTCAGTCAAATCGATTTGAAGAGTGCTTACCACCAGGTACCAATAGTTCCTAAAGAGAAAATTTACACCGCTTTTGAAGCTTGCGGTAATCTGTATCAATTTACTCGCATACCTTTTGGCGTAACAAATGGAGTCGCCGCATTCCAAAGAACTTTACACTATATTATTCATAATGAGAAACTGAACGCAACATTTGCTTATTTGGATGACGTCACTATCTGCGGGAAAGATAAACAGGATCATGACGAAAACCTACGCAAATTCATGGATGCCGCAGAAAAATATAATCTTACATTGAACTTTGACAAATGTGTCTTTGCAACTGAATCTATCAACCTCCTTGGATATACAATTGATAAAAATACAGTTAAACCTGACAAGTCTCGTTTGGAACCACTGATAAGTCTACCCATACTATCGGATGCGGCAAGCTTGAAAAGAGCCCTTGGTTTATTTGCACATTATTCGAAATGGATAGAAAATTTTTCTGCTAAAATCAAGCCACTACTGCAAACAAGTTTCCCATTATCTGATGACGCAGTCAACTGTTTCAATAAATTGAAAACTGATGTTACTAAATCTGCTTTAGTCGCTATAGACGAGAAAGAGACTTTTACTGTCGAAACGGACGCCTCAGAGTTTGCTATAGCTGCTACTTTATCTCAAAAAGGACGCCCCGTAGCTTTCTTTTCACGTTCACTCAATAATTCTGAAAGACGACAACCATCAATTGAAAAAGAAGCCAGCGCCATAGTAGAAGCGCTACGCAAATGGCGCCATTATTTGATCGCAAGGCACTTTTTACTTGTTACAGACCAACAATCCGTATCTTTCATGTTCAATCAGAATCACGCAAGTAAAATAAAAAATGAAAAAATAGAGCGTTGGCGCCTAGAATTATCATGCTATCGTTATGACATCATATATAGACCCGGAAAACAAAATATCGCCGCTGATGCACTTTCACGGGTATGTGCACATATGAATATTGCTTCGAGTAAATTAACAGAACTACACAATTCCTTATGTCATCCAGGTATCACGAGGATGGTACACTGGGTTCGTACAAAGAATTTGCCTTACTCTGTCGAAGAAATAAAAAGGATGACAGCAGCTTGCCCTGTTTGTGCTGAAATTAAACCTAGATTTGTCAAGAATGAGGGAAAACTCATTAAAGCCACAGCGCCCTTTGAAAGACTCAACATGGATTTTAAAGGTCCACTACCATCTAACACACGGAACCGTTACATTCTCACAATAATAGACGAGTATAGCCGTTTTCCCTTTGCCTTTGCCTGCAGAGATATGACAGCAGGAACGGTAATAAAATGTCTAAAAGAAATATTTTTTATCTTCGGCACGCCAGCATATATTCACTCCGACAGAGGCACTTCATTTTTATCAGACGAATTGAGAATTTTCCTTACTAATTTGGGAATCGCCTGCAGCCGAACTACTCCTTATAATCCAAGAGGGAACGGACTAGTTGAGCGTCTTAATGGAACACTCTGGAGAACAATTCAGTTGTTTTTGCGCTCAAAAAATCTGGATATAGTTAATTGGGAGGATGCGATACCAGTAGCACTCCATTCCATCAGATCTCTACTATCTACTGGGACGAATACGACACCACATGAAAGAATGTTTAATCATCCTAGACGTTCACTGAACGGTGAATCTATGCCAACATGGTTACTTTCACAGGGTCCAGTTCTTATGAAGAAGCATGTGAGAAATTCTAAATATGATCCAGCTGTCGAAGAAGTAGAGCTCCTGCAAAGTAATCCGGATTACTCTTTCGTGAGGTTATCAGATGGCCGCGAAACATCTGTCTCAAACAGGTCTTTAGCTCCACTTCCAGTGGTCGATGAACCTTCGTCAGAAGAAGATTATATGACTCCTGATACTGAAGAGGAAGCTATTGACAATGAAGGCCCGACTCAAGAAGGAACTGGGTTACGCCGGTCAACCCGAGAGCGCAGGCCGCCGGTGTATCTTCAGGATTATGATACCGGCTCGTTTTAAAAGGCCCAGGGTGAATGATGTGAACTCTTCGCTCTAGCCTCGGCAATGGAAGAATAATATTTGACACGTAGTCAATCATGTCTTTCATTTGCTTATGTCTGCTATTTTTCCTATGCATGTTTTCTAGTTGAATAAAGCCTAATTATCATAAGGTAAAGCGTTTTCTGTATCACATACTAAAAGCGAAGTCTTAAAGATCGTAACCCGCCGTAACCATATATAGTGACCAAACTATAATTCCATATATGTTAGTTATATACATTGGTAGGTTACCACATTGTTTCGTTATTGTTATGTTGTACAGCTTTGTTGAATTACCATACGTAATAGTAAGACTATGGAAATAAGCCAAAAACAAATTTAACATCGGTCTATTAACAGATGTATAAATTTTAAACGGTACCTCTTAAATGTAAATTATTGTCAATATGGCCGGACTACATCACTCGTCACTATATATGGTTACGGCGGGTTACGATCTTTAAGACCTCGCTATTAGTATGTGAAATGGTGAAATCTATAACAATTTCACAAAGAAAAACGGTAACCTTTTTCGTAATTTAAATGTCCACGGGCTACAGTACTATAATCTCTATGCTAGTTTTTCCACAATTACACGCTGATGTGGAAAGACAAGACTTTTCAGTATGAATGTCAACCCCATGAATGTCATTAAATGTTGCTATGACCTAGTCATCTAGGTAGATTTTTGTTTTATGTTACAAGTGAGCAAACGAGCAAGTGGGCCAACAGATGGTAAGTGGTCTCCACCGCCCATAGCACCCACTATCTTATTAGTGACAATCTTTGACGCTAATAAGACAGCAAAGCGCATTGCCGTCCCTGAGAACTAAGATGTTGTGTCTCATGTAATTTCACTGGCTCCCTTCAAACCAAAACACTGCTGCTTCACGGTAGAAATAGGTAAGAGGGTTGTACTTCCCCAGACGGACTTTGCACAAAAGCCCTACCTACTACCTTTGGTACACGATTCCTAATAGACACTACTTAAAAGTGTTGTAGAAAAAAATTTAACCACGGGAAGTTATGCATCAGCATGTCCTGCCGAAGAAAACAGCGAAAACTATTAATTAGATTTTTTTGAATATTTAAAAAATATGTAAAAATTAAAAATAAATGTAGAAAAACTGAGAAAATTCTTATTTAGTGGATTTTTGGTGGTTTTCACCACAGAGCAGAAACAAAGTAGAGTTGCCCTTTCTTGTTTTCTATATACAATCAGGTGAAGCTGGCAAGCGGGGGTGCGGGGGACGTTACGCGATGCCACCGCCACCTAGTAATGAGTATTAGAACCAAGTGGAGCTCTAGAATAGAACCTAGTGGAATCTGGGGTGTGCTTATGTTGTTAACTGCTATTCAGCACTAGATGGCTAATATTTTTTTTCGACTAGGTACGTATAATAGGCACAACGTAAAAACCCCCCAGGGGGGGGGGGTTCTAGGTAAAGATAATAAATAATTCAAAATGAAATAAATTAGCTTTATCCACTTAGTAAATGTGTCTATAGTGTTAAGGAATTTACTAATTTTAAGAATTGAAAATGAAATGTATTGAATTGTATTGTTTAATTTTATAACTATTACTTCAGAAATTTTATGTTACGTTTGATTTTATTTAATTTTATGTTTAACTAGCTGTTACCCGCGACTTCGTCCGCGTAGATTTTATAAAAAAACAGAACTCGAACTTAATTGAAACATATTTTACGGAGCGCTTATCCTTCTTGATCCCTACGTAAAAGATGCATTTGTACTTATCCAAGTTGAATAAATGCATCTTACTACAAACTTAATTATCTTTTGATTTTATTTAACTGGTAGGTAGTGTGGAATTTTCATTGTCAACCGTTACAGGCGAACTTAAAAAAGAAGGCAGTAAAGGAAGTGAAGTGAATGGGTAGCGAGGAGGTATTCATAAAAGTAAAAAAGGTCCCTATTCCTCCCTATCTATCCTTTTGTATCCCCCCCCCCTACATTCCCACTCCCCCTCCCTCACCCTCTCCCACTCTCTCTTCCTCTCCCTCGCCCCTCCCTCTTCCCCCCCTCACCCTTCCTTCCCCCTCCATTTCCCCCCTTCCCCTCTCCCCATCACCCTCCCTTTCCCCCCTCGCCCTCCTCCCATTCCCCTCCCTTTCCCCCTTCCCCTCACTCATCCTCCCCTTCCCCCTCTCCCTCCCTCTTCCCCTTCCTCCCTCCCTCTACCCCCCCTCCCTCTACCCCCTCCCACGCCCTCTACCCCTCCCTCCCCCTTTCTCTCCCCTCATTTTCCCCTCCCTTACACTCTCTCCCTATCCCTCCCCCTCTCCCTCTCCCTATCCCTGACCCTACCCCTATCCCTGCTTCTACCCCTAACGCCATCTTAACCGCTATCCCTATCCTTATATAAACATACAACTGACACTCATATTGATTTTTAGACATTTCAAACCTATCGAATCCCAACCCCATCCCAGGGGTGGTGGTATTTCACGTCCACCACGTTGGATTTCAAAATCATTATAGTTTTCGTAATCAGCGACCCGATAAACCATACGAACGACACCCATATTGATTTTTAGACATATTAACTCTATCGCACCCCAACCTCATCCCCAAGGGATGATAGCATTTCACGTCCACCATGTTGGATTTCAAAATTGTTGTAGTTTTTGTAATCAGCGGCTCGATAAACCTTACAAACGACACCCATATTGATTTTTAGACATTTCAACCCTATCGCACCTCAACCTTATCCCCAGGGGATAATGGTAGTTTACGTCTACCACGTTGGATTTCAAAATTGTAGTAGTTTTCGTAATCAGCGATACTTAGTTGAATAAAAAAAGTCCCATCAAAATCGGTTAAGTAGTTTCGGTGTGCTGTAGCAGATACAACCCCGCTAGAGTATTATTGTATGTGTAGATTCCCACGGGAATGAGATATTTTCCCGGGGTAAAAAGTAGCCTATGTCCGTCTCCAAGTTACCATCTATCACCATACCAAATTTCATCAAAATCCGTTCAGCCGTTTAGGCGTGAAAGAGCAACAAACAAACAGACAGACAGACAGACAGACAGAGTTACTTTCGCATTTATAATATTAGTATGGATGTATATGCATATTGAATTGACAAATCACTACATAGTATAAAACAAAGTCGCTCCCCGCTGTCTGTCTGTCTGTCCCTATGTATGCTTAGATCTTTAAAACTACTCAACGGATTTTGATGCAATTTTTTTAATAGATAGAGTGATTCAAGAGGAAGATTACAATGTATAATACATGCATAATATAGTAGAGAAATACTGACAATTTTAGAGATTTCTAATGTGATGTCGTAACTAAACATATTTTTTTGCGCTTACATTGCAAACACTGGCTGAACCCTGCGAGATAGATCAAAATAATGTATTACATATAATGTATTGTACACCTTCAAAAGGTCTACAAAAAAGTCCACGATGGTATATGACTATCTCTTAGGGATAGCCCACAATAACCATTTTTATCTTTCGCGAAATACTGGCTTATTTATGAAGCGATTTTGAGCAATACAGCATTAATCCTTATCCAATTAAGTACCTTTAAGACATTGTGCATTTAATATAGATCAATCTGGCCCTTTACAGCATGTAGTTAATAGTAGTTTATGCAACGGTACATAACGAGGGGTATAAAACTTGAGTGTGGCCAGCGTAGCGAGCCAAGTTCCATAATAGAAGACACGACTGTTTTATACCTAATAATGTGGAGTTGCATACACAACTTTATCTACTCTCATATCGTGAATCCTAAAATAATGTGTTCAAAAACAAACCCTAATGTTTGTCTCTTTTTCCGGTGATAACTGCTAAACTGATTTTATCACTTATTTCATTACAAAACTAATAAAATTATGTAACTACAACTTTTGTTTACTGAGTTTTCCATTATTGCAATGAAACCTCCTTGCAGCCACAGACTACAAACGCATCAAGCTGTCAATGGCGCGCCTATAAGAGTACTAACAGACGATCGGATTGGACTGCTCCGAATTTAGCTCCGGGCCACGATTTTGTCCAATAGCGTTGCGGATTGACCCTAACGACAATTTTGCTATTGGGAAAAATCGTGGTACCGAGCTAAATTCAGAGCAGTCCGATCCGATTGTCTATTAGTACTTTAAAAATGAAAAAAATTGTTTAATAGGTCTCCCGCGATGACTGTTAGTAAATTCAATACTTCATAATACACTCCCACAGATTGAAAAATGTTGCTAAGAGTGTTTCTAAGCACAGATTGACATTATGAAGATGTTAACCTACAATTTTTGAACGCATTATTGAGGATTAACGATATGAGAGTAGATAAAATGAATATTTTCGAAGATATTACAGATTAAAATGCAGGGACATAGCAGTTCAGGCGGTACCGGCCGGGGGGCCGGCGGCGGCGTGTGCCTATAAAAAGCTGTGAACGTTGTGTCGCAGCTGGATTGAAGAATTCGCCGTATTACAATTTCGCGCCGCCGTATTAAAAAACGTCGCCCTTTTGCTTTGATTTCTCAGTTAAAAGATCGTAAAATTTTTGACCCCCCGTTTTACTTTATTCTCGAGTACGTCCCTGAAATTTGTCCCTACCAAGTACGTCTACTTGGCACTAGGTGGCATTAAGAAAATTGCCATCGCGATGCAGGATTGTATACTGAATTCAATGTTCTAGAATATTCTACATAAAAAATAAATAAATGTCAAATAAAATACTTAGGAGTGGAAAGTAAATCTGTTTCCGTTTATTTTATTTGGAACATCCGTGCAGCTTTTACATCCAATGATACAACACTTCATTTTGCACTGGGAAACACGTTAAAATAAAGATCTCCGAGGAACAGTAACGTGCACACTCCACGAGAACTAGTCGCGTACTGATCACAGACTACTTAGATGATACTACCGTGTACTGACACTGCGGTTCGTTTGACGCATATTGCGTACGATAGCGTTGAAAGCGCGCTAAAAGTCGGATCGTTTAGTGCTCATATTCGAGCGGATGAGCGACGTGACGTCATCGGTGACGTCACATTAGCGCGCTATCATTGCATACGAAAATGAGGTAGTGCAGTGTGTGCGATACGTCAAATTAAACGTCAAAATTAATTTTGGTTGAGTTTCGTGGGATTTTTTTCGGTTTGTTTGGAGTTCGAAAGCAAACTAAAGAAATGGATACAATTCACAGGGTCCAAATACTTTGTGGCTAAAAAGTACTTTGATTCGAACAGTGACATTGACATAAGAGCAGTCATATCGGATCGTTTAGATATTCGATTGTGTTCGACGTTTGCACGCTAACGAAAACGATCCGACCCTAATGCGCCGATTGCAGCGTTGGTACAATATTTCCTTTTTGAACCGCACTGTGAGTATCAGGACTATAGAGTATGTGACGTCAGAACTACATTGGCTGTGTTCCAAATTGTACAAACGCTGCTAAAAGCGTATACAGTACTGACGGACGGTCCAAATTGATTTTGCACGCTCACAAAGCTATCACTGCTTTAATGGCTCTAGTCAATTTGGAATGGATTTAAGCGCGCTCACGTGTTCATCTGTCAAAATGTCAGTTTCGTTTTTATTTTCTTTAACAAAGCCTAAGCTAATCGCTGAAAAATGTGCGCCAAATCCACTCTCATTTTCATTAGAGACAAACTCATTAAAATCAAAACTTAAAAGACATCAGCTGGCTGCAAATATGTGGGATTTTATGTGTCAAATCGATTTTGACATTAGCGCTTTCACTGCTCCACCTATTTGACTAAAGCACTGATAGCAGAAACGATGACGTCATGAATGACGTAAGGCGGTGAACGAGCGAGTGCTTTAGAGCACGCTTTTGGTCAATTTGGACCGACTTAAGCGCGCTCACAGTGCTCTAAAGCAGTCTGTTAGTGCAATATGGAACGCACAGATTGATTGCATCAAGGCTACATTGCTTACAGCACCTCTACTTTGTTTCTGCTCTGTGGTTTTCACAACCGCTTTTAGTGGATTAGCGAAAAAAAAGTTGGCAACCCTGCCAACCAACTGTCAAGTTGGAAACGAGATTGCGAATTCGATGGTTATTTCTTGATTAAATAAAATGTTTTCAATCGTATTGTGATACTAATTGTTCCCGATACATTTAAGAAATTATAAGCGATTATGGCAAATCATTACGAAGTGCCTAATTGGTAATTTTGTTGTTTATTTCTGACTGCATCATAACCAATTTGTGAATTCTCATCTTCATGGTGTATTTACAATTTATTTGCTGTATTTATATAGTTTTATCGTGAAACGACCGAATTATAAGCTTTAGCAGTTTTTTCACAATTATAGTTCTCACTCACTTTACTTGTAAATTGCTTGGTAAAACCCAGAAGTGGTAAATAAAACAATCGCGGGCCGGCGAATTCCACCTAAATTTTGCAACGTTATAATTATTTATTACAGGGCAGGCAAGCCCCCTACTGGTTTGCACCTCGACGTTCTAAAGGGCGATAAGTTGATACAAAAATTGATGATAGATGAGAAGAAATGCTACTTGTTTGGGAGGAACCCACAAATGAATGACTTCTGCATTGACCATGCCAGCTGCTCCAGGGTTCATGCTGCGCTCGTTTATCACAAACACCTGAACAGGTCATTCTTAGTTGATCTGGGTAGTAGTAAGTATCCAAATTATTATTATTATTGATATCCATAAGTAGTTCCATCCAGAGGCCATAGAAAAGTAGCATTCTATTATTGTAAACGCTAGTAGAGTAGAATGGAATAAAAATGTATGGGATTGACATAAACTAACAAATTGTTATTATCCCATACATTTTTATTCTATTTAGCGTTTACAATACTTATTTATTTATTTATTTATTACAGCCTTGTTTTCCAAGCTTTTTCTTTACTTATTTACATATTTTCTATAGTTCTATATTTATGTATCTTTATTGATTGGTTCGTCTTCTGACGAAGGCCTCCTCCAGAGCCCGCCACTCCTGTCTGTCCCTAGCAACTCTCCGCCACAATGGCCCTGCTACTTCCTTTATTTTATCTTCCCATCGTTTGCTTTGTCTGCCCACTTTCCTTAAAGTTTACAATACTAAAAATCCACAAATATGTCTATAGGCCTAGAAGAGCTCAATAAAATTTGATTTTTTGAATAAATTTATATCAACTTGAAATTATTTCTTAGTATATTTATTTACGTAAAAGTATAAAAGTTTGCACTTACAACTGACTACCTCTTAGCAAGCTTCTGGTAATTTTTGTCTTAATTAGTAGGATTTCGAACATTTTGGTGCAAACTTAACCCTATATTTCAGCTACTATAAGTCACATTGGAATAAAACAGGTGTCAACAGGTTGGTAATTTTATAACGATTAAAGTAACATTAACAATTCACATCTATCTTTAACCGTTTCTGAGATAAATGAAAAAACTAAAATCAGGGACCTGTTTGAGGGTGGGGAGGAGAGGAGATGCGTACATGAGATCAATGGAGAATTTTCCAGATATGTTCAGGGGGACCTAAGGAACAGTTTTATAACAAGAAACCTCACACCGTAATTTAGCCTAGGTTATTTTTTTACTTTTTTGAACTAGTAGGATTTCGGCTTGACAACATTGATTTTTTTTAATTTTGCGGTTTGCAAAACCCCAGAAAAACTTTGTCAGATCTGGTCCAGTTTAAGTTCTGACCCTAAAAAGGAGAGCCAAATAAAAAATTTCAGCCTAGTCTATAAGTTCATGCTCTCCTGGTACTTTTGTATCTTCTTTATGTGAGATAAACCCCCCAACCCTCCATTGACTCCAGGTAGTTAACTTGGTAGTTAATGATTCTCTTCTTTTTATTTTTTGTCCAAAACATATTTGTTATGGTAAAGTCATTTTTGACTTCCAATTTTCCTTCATGTTCAATTGTCACTTTGAAGTGTGCTCTGATGACAGTTTTGTCATGGTTCAAGTTGGTTTGAAAAAATTGCAAAATTTGCTAAATTAAATATATTTTATCTTTGATATAATATTAATATCATGTTTTCATTTATAAACCATTTACATCCATGACTTTGTTTATTGTCAAATACAGGCCTTTATATTTTGAAATTGTAAATGTGTATGGTTCTCAAAGTTCCTGTGATCCTCAAACCTTGTGTTTTGTTGTTGATTAATGGATGAAGAATTTGTGTCTAGATTAAACAATCTGAAGCTTGAAACAGGTGTATTTTATCTCTACTATAGAAATGTTCACCATACACACAACACATGTAAAATTAAATGAAACCACTATTTACAGTACTATAATATTTAATATGTATATATATTTACGAGACAGGATTTATTGCAGAAACCATAAACCTTACTTAGAATTTGATGTTAAATTATGTTATGAAGTTTGCATTTAACTTCCAAAAAATATTTACAATAGATCAGACATATTCATTATTTTATGCGATAATGCGCAAACGCATTGCCTCACTTCTGTGTAGAGTGCGGGCCAGCTCCAACTCCATACTACAAATCATAGCCGGGAGATATGACTCTCCTATCATGCGTCATTGGCTCCATGTACTGGCCAAAAGCTTGTTTACTATTATATATTCTGTGCCAAAAGGAATACCGGCTAAAGAACCGGAGTTGTAGAATAAGTAGGTACCTAGTTATAGATAGTACTAACATACTAATATATATTAAGTATCTTTACTAATGTACTAACAAAATTATGGATCACTTGATATCTGAAAATAAACTTAATTTAATTTAATTATCTCCAATTCAGAAATCCAAAACATATTTTCATCAAATTAAAGTAAAAATGTTTTTGTTAAAGTAACTTCTTTCAAGTGTTAGTTGGTACAGTCGCTTGCGCGTCAGTGGTATCATTTTCTAAGTCGGGTTATCTGTAGCTTAGTGTTGGGTCAGCTTATACTGATTTTGTTACCACTGACTTGCTGCAGTGAGTACTATACCTATAAGTAATTATTTATTTGCAGCTCATGGCACCTATATCGGTCAAATGCGGCTAGAGGCCAATAAGCCCACACAGCTGCCGATTGACTCAATCTTCCACTTTGGAGCTTCCACAAGAAACTATATTATCAGGTAAATATAAGTTTATCTAACATTATAAACTACATTTCCTTCCCCTATCAGGTTGACGAAATAGTTTTTTTTTTTACTGGGTATGGGCTTACTCTTGACCTTGGGCAATATAGTAAGTAAAGTAGAAAGTCAGGCTTTTCTAGCTACCAGAATTTTTTTGTTAAAAGACCCTAAAGCTCAAGTCAGACAGAGGCGGTATGATTGCGAAAGCGGTCCGGGGCGGTTTGGCGGGAACAAAATACCGCGCCGCGACCGCTTTTCAATGTGACAGGGTGCATATGAACTCATACTTTACAAAAAATACCGGCCCCGGAACGCTTCCGCTACCGCCTCTGTGTGACGCGGGCTTAAGATGATCTGTGACGGCCAGCTTAGCCCCGAACGCAACTAGATGGAGCCACTGCTGCAAACATAAGGTTTTATTTTTTAATGCAATAAGTACCAACTATATACTCGTATGTGCAAAAAGTTGATTCGCGTAAATTTCATCGTGCAACTTCAACGCCTAACAACAATTTCGATAAGAAAAATATCTCCATATGTCCACTAAAGTCAATTACTCTCGTCAGTCCGTGTTTACATGAGTACGATCACTCACACATGCACACAAAGCACAACCGTACAGTTTTGACCGCACGCCCACAATCGTAATATTGAACCAAAAATTGCTAACAAAAATAGTACTTTCAGTACATTAACTGTATTTTTGTATTAATTAGCGAAAACTTTAACTAAAAATAGCAGTATTCGTTCGTTTTTCAACAGAATTTTATGTCCCACGTAAGAATGCAAGTCATTTGAATTTTTGTAACGAAAACGGATCACCTTAAACCCAAGATTTTATTTCAACCGCAAAAGTTGTAGACATAATTATTCACAACACTTTTATTAGAAATTTTTAAGTCAATCGCGCAAATATAACTCCCCTTGATAGTACGGAAATGAGTCATTATAGCCCTGTGAACAATTAGATATTGTGTTATCTATAAATACCTTAACGTAGTATGCCCATTAATTAAAATTTTATTGTGACAAACTTTGTTATAGGCTGTATATAGGGTGACTTTTAATTAGTTCTTGATAGCAAAAGATATGCATGTACTCATGATACTGAACAACTATTCCCAAGGAACATAGGTCGAAATACGAAAAACCAAATTTGACCTCCCATACAAAATGCGCTGATAAGCTGATGCAGTTTCTATGGGAGGTCAAAACTTGATTTTCGTATTTCGAACCATGTTCCTTGGGGAAAGTTGCTTAGTATCATGAGTACATTCATACCTTTTTCTATCAAGAACTAATAAAAAGTCACCCTATAAATATTTAAGGCAAGAATTGTAATAATGAATTATATGCTGTTAAGTTTGCTTAGTAAATAAATTAAATTAAAAATCTAACTTGCTGAAAATGTTACTTTTTTTTTATTAGGTTCACAAACCGAATGTTACACACCTACAACTAGAATTCTGATAAAACATAAGTTAATGATATTTGTGTACATTCTCAAATAGTGAACACAGCATTCACAAGGGATAAACAAAATATTCGGTAGTTTTAATTTAAGTTACGTTAAATTAGGTTAGAAGTAAGAAGTTAGATTACAACTACGTTAAACTAAGTATTAATTAAAATTTGGTAATAACCAAATTACTAAGTACTTTATCCTTAACTGAGGCCAAAGAACCAGTGAATATGTCAAATTTGAAACGAATACCGTTATAACCGGCACACATTTTGTGGATAGGACTGTGTTGGCCAATGTTGGTCCTAACATGAGGAAGGACAAATGTTCTCCTATTTAGAAGCCTACTGTTTGGTTGTGGAATTTCAAATTTTATGGCTTGTAGAAGTTCCATGGAGTCAATACACCCATTGACTAATTTGTACAGGAATGTTATGTCCGCACATTTTCTTCGGATACTTAGTGGTGTTATTTTATAGAACTTTAGCCTAGATTCATACGAAGTAAGTTTTTTACATTTATTGTCAGCATACGCCAAATGATACAGAAACTTTTTTTGGACCCGTTCTATACGACTAATATGCACTTGATAACATGGATTCCATGCTGGACTTGCATACTCTAAGACACTACGCACCACACAATTATAAATAGGGATGATAATACCTGGATCTTTAAAAACTTTAAGTTGTCTTGTTACAAATCCCGTGAGTTGAAAAGCTTTTTTAACAATTTCATCAATGTGCGTCCTGAAACTCATATCCGAATCCAAATAAAACCCAAGATCGCGGATGCTAGCAACTTGTTTTAAAGGCTTACTGGAAATGTAATATTTGATATCCCATTGTTTCTTTTTCCTGGAAAAATTCACGAAATAGCATTTGTCTACTTTTCCCCTTTCCTGAGCACGTCCTTCTTTATTTGTTTCCTTGGTAGGCTTAAGTCCAGCAGTGGTCGTCTTTCGACTGATATAATGAAGGAAAGTTAAACAAGTAGCATTTGTTACACCATGTTAGAATCCGTAACATCATATAATCATCATAATATCCCATAAAACGTCCACTGTAGGACAGGGAGCTCCCTCCAGAACTCAAGCGAAAACGCGCGTGACTTAGAGGGGATTTACCATATTCACCACACTTGTAAGCGTTTGCGGCTGGTGGCCGCTGTTGTTGGTGACCGCAGTATGTAATATGGTACGAGATGGTACAAGAATCTGTAAGGAGGTTCAAAATCTCTGACAACGGACCTTGCCGGGTCGGCCGTTGACTTCCGCACAAGAAAAGAGAATGTTTGTAATTAGGTGGTGTACTGTACGATGCCAAGTACAAAAACGCATTTGATTTATTACGGAACCTACAACAAAACAAGAACATGAACACGCCTGAATCCATTAAACTTATTTCTCAGTTTCGGCAACTTTAATGGTTGTTTTCTCTCCTAGAGAGCGACCTACTGGCAACACTCGAGGTATTATGGAAGAACTTCCAACCACAGAGACTGAGGGGGCGCTGTTGGGGCTGCCAGAGTCACAGACAGAACTAGATGTAAGTGATTAGACTAAGGGCGGGCAGTGGACAAGCCTATTTCATAAACGTACGTCTAAAAACAGGGTTACGTGGGCGTAACCTGTGCCACGTTCTGAACAAGGTGTAATAGAAAAGGTATATCAACCCTAAAGGATGTTATTCTGCCCATAAAACTGAACAACTTTCCTTAAGGAACATAGGTCGAAGTACGAAAACAAATTTTTACCTCCTATACAAAATGTGCTATCAGCTGATTCAGTTTCTATGGGAGGTCAAACTTTTTAGGTTGAAAAGTTGTTCAGTTTCATGGATAGAATCACATCCTTCAGGGTTGATATACCTTTTCTGTTATACCTTGTGTGGTCGGCAAATAATGGTCATTATGTGACCTTATCGAGTAGCAAAACAAGTAAGTACATCCGATGGAGTTCATCAAGATTTAGCAAAATTAACGGGGTTGCTTTGTCCAATTTTGCTATTTTCTTGTCGAGAATGAGAATGTTATTTATAGATTTGGTTTACTCACAAAGTATCAGGCTTAGCAAGGCGGCCCTTTTGATTTTCTTACTACAGCATTTGGTACTCAACGAAGTATAAAAAAAATAATCTTACAGGTTGCGCCCAGGCAACACTATTTATAGGATGTGCCTTTTAAATATTCAGAACTCAAGATTGGTTGCTGGTATTTAATGAAGAAGGGTTGCTGACTGCCCACTCTCTTAAATATTACTACTAGTCAAGGTATTTCTTTTATTGGTGCAATTACATATAAATTGTTAGCAATGTATTTTAAATCTATATAATATGCTTTGCAGAATTTAACAGAATTCAACACAGCACATAATAGAAGAATTTCTATGCTGGGAATATCAACAGATGATGGCACTGATGTTATGAAAGTAAGTATGCGATTTGGAATGTTAGTTTTTATTAAGTTATTTTTGATCGGAAACCCATACTAACCGGATATAGATTTGTATGAATTTTCGATCAAAAATGGCCCCACGTGTTTATTGACAAATATATTAATATTTTCTGAACCGTTTTTATGTCGTTTAATATGAGAAATGAGGATATAAAACGAATTCGAGCGCCGCGGGGTGAAAGCCTACAGTGCGGAGTGAAAGCCTGCCGGTGGTACCCAAACTTTTTTTTTTATAATTGCACCCGTTTTCACCAGAATACGCATAAATTGCTTTTCGAAACCGTCCCAGTCGAAATCCCGGACGCCAAATACAGAGCTTGCATTCTGAGAAATCAAAATTGGAGCCAGGTTTCTTGTAGCGCTCGTGAATATTTCAATACGTGAATATTTCAATAGGTTGCTTGATAGGTCGCTTAAGTGGCCATGGGTACTACCGTTACCCAGGTGCGGTTCACAAAAAAAAAAATTCTGGTGGAGCAAGCGAGTGGACATAATAATCGATAGACCGTAATAATTTCGCTGATTATTTTTAGCGCCATTTAGTTTTATACTTTCCCGGGTTACGATTTGTTTCGTCCAAGATGTTACGATAAAGTTTCGTTTGTATTCCAGCCGCCAACAGGCACGAAGCGCTCAGCGTCAATGCCAGCGGGAGTGAATAAGAAACAGAGGCGCAACGTGTCTTTCAACGAGGAAGTGGACATCATCAACCCAGAGGACATTGACCCCACGGTCGGTCGGTTCCGCAACCTCGTCAAATCCACCATCGTGCCTAATGCCAACGCGCCGCCAAGGAAACTCAAACTGCAGAGTGCGGACGAAGGTATTATAGTTTTAACATTCGAATCTACGTACTAATGAGGGAAGAATGATAATATTAGCGGAACAAATTAATTGATAACCAAAAGTTTTAGCTTTTGGTAGTCTTTGACTCTCTTCTCAACCTCAAATAAATTCCTCTCGATTATTGTAAGGGCTACTCGCAGGACAGGTCGAGAAAGGTCCTTTTTTTAGGACTTTCGCTAGTAAATTGAAAACGGTGCGTCTTAGAGACAAGGCTTTCAGAGATGAATTGAAGCCTAGTAAATTTGTCACAACTTTTTCCTTATACATAACTAGCTGTGCCCTACGACTTCGCTTGTGTGAAGTGTTGATTGCGGCTGCGTCGCTTTAAACTTCGTAATCGCATATCTTCTGTTACGGTTATTCGTTTGCAGTGAAACAAAGTTTATATGATGCACAAACGTAAGTTTCATAAACTATTGAAAAATTCATTTGAATCGGTTCAGTAGTTCGTGAGTAAATACCAGACAGCCGCTTGAAATTTAAAATTCGAATATTTTGTCTTATGGTGAACTGATTTCATTGAAATAATACTCGTGCATTGCAACAACTTACGGTTGACACATAATTGAAAATTCCGTTTAAATCTGATCAGTAGTTTGTGAGTGAATCGAATCTGTGTGTTTGTCTGTTTTTCTCTCTGTCAGCGGCATAGCTCAAAAGGCTTCAGTACTAGAAAGCTGCAATTTGGTATGAAAATACGTATTAACCACCCGGACAAAAAAGAAAAAAAAAAGCATTATCTCCCCTGCACGTGACGCGGAGATTTTTTTGTTTTGTTTACCCAATAGTGTGGGGTATCGTTAGAAAGGTCTTTCAAAAATATTGTGAGCGTGTGAAGATAATTTTTCGATTTAGGGGTCCATTTGCGAAATATTAAGTTTCAAAATGCAATTTTTTTGTTAGTCGGCGTCGTCGTCGTCCCCGCCAGTTAAACGGTTGTAATCGAATATGTGAGAAAAATCACGGCAGTCAGTACGAGTAGTATGTATGTCACAGGCAAGTTGTGAAATTCACCACTTTGTATAATGCCTAGGTGTTTTGCAAAACGTCACCTTTAGGATCTCGTTACGCTAATTCGTTTCTAGCATTTGGCTGTTGTGATCGCCGGTGAACGGGATCGGTTAGATTAAGTTGGCTTTGGCTTAGGAAAATGAAATGCACCAGATGCCTAAACCCATGTACCACCTGCTGTGCTGACGCCATTTTACATTCAAGCGGCAATATATTTCACGAAATGAAAAGAAACTAGCAATATATTTTACGAAATGAAAAGGTAAACCATCAGTTAACTGACAGATAGTCTTGACAACAAATTTTAAAATAATTGCACTTTGAAACTTAATATTTCGCAAACGGATCCCTTAATCGAAAAATGATCTTCACACGCTCACAATATTTTCAAAAGACCTTTCTAACGATACCCCACACTATTGGGTAAACAAAAAAAATCTCCGCTTCACGTGCAGGGGAGATAATGCCTTTTTTTTTTACTTTTTTGTCCGGGTGGTTAATACGTATATTCATACCAAATTGCAGCTTTCTAGTACTGAAGCCTTCTGAGCTATGCCGCCGACAGAGAGAAAAACAGACAAACACACAGATTCGATTCACTCACAAACTACTGATCAGATTTAAACGGAATTTTAATTATGTGTTAACCGTAAGTTGTAGCAATGCACGAGTATTATTTCAATGAAATCGGTTCACCATAAGACGAAATATTCGAATTTTAAATTTCAAGCGGCTGTCTGGTATTTACTCACGAACTACTGAACCGATTCAAATGAATTTTTCAATAATGTATGAAACTTACGTTTGTGCATCATATAAACTTTGTTTCATTGCAAACGAATAACCGTAACAGAAGATATGCGATTATGAAGTTTAAAGCGACGCAGCCGCAATCAACACTTCACACAAGCGAAGTCGTAGGGCACAGCTAGTTATGTATAAGAAAAAAGTTGTGGCAAATTTACTAGGCTTCAATTCATCTCTGAAAGCCTTGTCTCTAAGACGCACCGTTTTCAAGTTACTAGCGAAAGTCCTAAAAAAAGGACCTTTCTCGACCTGTCCTGCGAGTAGCCCTTACAATAATCGAGAGGAATTTATTTGAGGTTGTGAAGAGAGTCAAAGACTACCCAAAGCTAAAACTTTTGGTAATCAATTAATTTGTTCCGCTAATTCCCCTTATATGGCTCCATCTTCCTGGGATATACATATGTCGCACGCTAATAGTATAATTCGTCGTTTTCATTATGTCTTGGCATTCTACAAAATACCGAGAAATTTTTAACGCGTCATCTTACATAATGCCGCGGCATTTCACGAAACGGCGCGTAATTCGTTTCTGGTCGTTGAAGTTGTAAGATAACCTAACCCTACTCGGGAATGGTTAGGTTGGGTTTATCGTGGTTAACGAACCCTAAAATGCACCAGTGATCTAAGCCCGTTTACAATCTGCCGGCGACGTTTTACAATTTGCCGACCGTTTACAGTTTGCCCGCCGTTTGTAAACGGCGAATTATACGATTTGCCTGCGACACAAACATAATATCGCGCCTCTTTCCCTTTGGGGTAGGCAGAGACCACAGTCCTCCACCTGCTACAACTTGGTATACTTCCCTCGCTTTCTGTACTTTCATCAATCTTTTCATACATGCACCTCGGTTGAGGGTACTTTTAAACCAGGCCTTGACATTAGCTGTCACGCAACATTCCGTTAGTTAATGCAATCTCATACCTAAATTTTCTTCTATTTTACTAGCGTTTATGACCATAGAAAGCGACTTGTCTACAACCCCTGTTCTCTATCTATTTCTAAAAGATCGAGTTTGTTTGTTCATAGTTAAAAGCTTTTTTTTCTATGTATAGGCAATGATCCTTATAAAGGAATTGTCTGTATGTTTGTAATAGGTATCTCTAGACTGACTGAATCAATATTTTTCTATCGCGGAAAAAGCTCTTATTACTGCTAAATAACAAATATAGCAGCCAACAGTTGTTCCTATTCTAAATAAATTCGATGAAATACAATACAGGGTGCTCATGGGGGCAAAAGCCGATGTACTAAAGTCTATTAATAGTCTGGAAATTCTTCGAGTATTTCTTTGGAAAAAGACTCAAGAAACCCTACAGTGAGTGCCATCTGTTGGTCCACTTTGGTGTTACATTATTTGGAGCAAAGGTCGGTCGCCCAGGTACGCGACAGCTCGGAAGTGCGGGCGTAATCTATGGCGTGTTATACATTTTGACCTCACTTCCGACTTGACGTTTACTTGTATTTTAATTATGTTGTTTGGTATATAGGTCAACACCATCACTCGCTGCGGCTACAGGAGATATCTCGTGGAACCAACCTGTACTCGGACCTACCAGCACCTAGCAGCCATCTTAGCCTCATTGGTGCAAGGTAAATCATGTTATGGCTGCTACCCTGCGTTCAACGGCTTCAATTCAAGGGCAGCTGTTTGTATTGGTCCACTTGGTTGTGGCTTCTATTAAAACCATAGACAAAAAACTTAAATTCCCAGTCCCATCAGCATACGTCCCACCTGCAGAAACTCTGCCACACGGACACAACCAGCAGTGGTCAACCTGGAAGTCGCTAAACCGTCTGCGAACTCAGGATGGCTGCTGCAGAGAAAACATGGCGAGGTGGGGCGTCGCAGACCAGTTGCTAAGGCACTGTGACTGTGGAGCTCCTTCTCACGTCAAATAAATTTCTCTCAACATTGTATTTGAACATTTTCAGATTGGGCCTGTCACTTCCGAACCCGGCACCAGATGTGGAGTTGGAAGGGCCGGAGCCATATCTCAGCATACACCCGCCTCTACCACATTCGGGTACGTTTGTCATCATAATACAAGGTTGCTATAGAGGTCATGCAGGTCGCAGAGGCCACCGTTGAGACCTCGGAAGCCCAACCTCCTTTATGTCTCCCAAGTCATAAAGGGACGGGTCGGCAAAAACTTAAATGGCAACTTAATGAGGAATATAACATATTAACGGAATAACCGTGAAATTAACTGTTAAATTATTTTTTTTAGAATCGAGTTGAGAATCGATTTTATATCTTTTTGTTGGGGTTATTTGTATAAAAAAAAATGTTTTTTATTGTTGCCGCTTCTAAATGTTTCTGTAGCTATGTAGCCCACGGTACTACAGTTACTCTCTATGTCCCAGCAGGGTCCATAGTAAGAGCTTGAAATGTACTCAAATAACAGTTAAACAAAATTACCTGTGGGGGGTCGTAAGAGGCGACTAAGGGGAGTATGAACCGGAGGATGAGCAGCAGCGTCTCTGCGATCATACATACTGCGGTGACCAACAACCGCGGGCCATGATGTCGCCGCAACGCTGAAAGGCGTGGTGTCTATAGTATTTTATATTTAAAAAATCCTTAGAGGTGTCCGTATGCTGTTTCGGATATTGCGTTGAAATATTGTATAGATGTTTTAATCATTTGTTATAGCGCCAGAAGAGGCGGGCCCATCGAGCGAGCCAAAACGGAAGAAGTACGCGAAAGAAGCGTGGCCGGGGCGGAAACCAGGACTCATACCCGGAGTGTGAACGCGCCTTTATTGCCGATATGGTCACCCTACTTCTTGCTGCGTTACGCTCGAGTACAATACGAAAAGGTTTTCCTTACAACTTTTCTGTGCTATGACATTTGGAAACTTTAATACTGACCCGATACTGCGTATGGTTTTTTATTATAAAGAAAGGAATTAATTCTTTAAAGTCGAGGAATATAATGTAGCATTTTATGTGCACGTCAAGCTTTACATTTGTCACTCAAATCTAGTCTTTACTTCGGTTGAAATAATGACTGATTTACACAAAGCTAAAATTTTGATGCCTTGGACGGATGCAGCTTTAGGTCAGAAAGATAGTCAAATAGCTTTTTCTTTTTTTCCTCCGAGGTGCCTCGGTGTAAATAAGCCGTAAAGCCAACTTTACAAAGAGGCGTTTGTTTGAGAGGAATGCAGCCATAAAAAAGAAAGACAAAAGTGTATAGTTTTCTCATTCTTTTACACTACTGCATACTAGTACGGGCCGCAGATGTGTTTAGCTTGACATGCTCTGACTGTGCAAAAATAACTACCGACTGTTTTTATTGTCTAATAAGTAATTCGCAGCTTTTTAATTCAAAATATTAAATATTTGACAATTTTTATTAATTTAACGAACTATACAATGATTCATTTTTTTTTCTTTTATTCCAACTCTTACCAACACATTTTGCAGCTATGTCAAAAGCAATCGGCTAAAGCTGTCAGAAATAACAAGTTTGTTAAACAATGTTATGGGGTCGTTTGCCAGCATTTGAAGATGGCGGTCATGAATTTGTTTCAATTTTAGTTTTATCTGTTGATTTGTGAATTAATTTAGTTAGGGTATTATCCAAAAACGTCTTGCAAAGTGAACATTTAATAGAAAATGGAAATATATTCATTTACTAAAGTTTTTGGATGGTGAGAAGCGGCTTTCAACGTGACTTCAATAATTTCCCCTATCAACTTATCGGAGTCATCGAGATCGTTTATTCCCACTAGTTCTGTTGAGTAGTTCTGTTGACCGAACTTGTGGGACGTTTTTGTTCCCAGTAGTATCCTGTGTAAATCAATCTTTCACTGGACATGGGCGTGTCGCCATAATTTTGTGTACTTTGACACTGGCGAAATACGTTTTGTAATGAGATGTGATCATCATCATCATATCAGCCGAAAGACGTCCACCGCTGGACATAGACCTCCCATAAAGATCTCCATGACTCGCGGTCCTGCGCTGCTCGCATCCAGCGGCTTCCCGCGACCGCCACCAGATCGTCGGTCCACCGTGTGGGGGGCCTGCCAACGCTTCGTCTTACGATGAGAGATGATGAGATGTGATGCCATTAAATAAATATACCATACAAACAATGTTATTCTTTCCGTCAAATATACTCTGGTTTTTGTGTCATGGCTGCAAAATTGATTGGTAAGCGTTGGAATAAACAAAAAAAATGGATTATAGGTTTTTTTTTGTACCTGACATCTGTTTGCCCACTTATTAATGAGGTTATTAATGAGGTTAAAAGCAACAACTTATGTTCGACTTTTCTAACAACGCACAAACAAATCTCAACTTCTGATAAAAAGTAACGTAAGCGACCGACACATTTTGTATGAAAAGTTAAATTTTTTTTGTGCGTGTCACTAATAAGTGGGCAAACGAATGTCAGGTACAAAAAAATAACAAGTAGGTACCTAGAGTAAAACTGAATCAATGACCCATTTTTTGGAGATCAGTTTTCTTCTACAAGGTATAACACACCTCAAATAGCAGAAAGCGTATTTAAAGTTAATTCTTCTTTAAATCATTTTATTGATGTAAGTAACAGCAATGGATTTAGAGAACTTTTAACTTAAAGAATTTAACTAGTTTAACAGAAGTGTTAAAGGAAATCAATGGATTTAGAGAACTTTTAACTTAAAGAATTTAACTAGTTTAACAGAAGTGTTAAAGGAAATCATTACTTACCTATTTCTAGGTATAAATTTATAGTTAAATATACCGAGTGGAAAGAAACCTTTGGTAAAAAGGTATGTAAAAATTTGGGTCCATATTTATTGAATAGAAGATATGCATCCAAATTTTATTATGATTATTACATGGAAACTTAAGATTCTTTGCGAAGCAATTTTCGCTGTTAAGGCTGCTTTTCCAGCGGTGCAGTGCGAGGTAGCTAAGCTGTGACCTAGCTTGTCAAATGGAGCAATCCTATTAATTAGAATTTTCCAGCTCACAGCACTGGTGGAAAATCACCCTTATCAAGCGTATCATTTATTTTGACTTTGTAGTTTGATGAACCCTAATAACTTTAACTTTTTTGATGAACCCCTAATAGACTTTTCTGAAAAGTTTGCAATAGTTCTTGAAAGTAGTTTATTGTATATTACATTGTACCAGGCCTGTCTCACTCCGCTTCTAGGCATGAATTAAGTACCTACCGCGCGGCGCGCCCTACGGGCGCAATGCTTTTCGGGCTATCACGCTGTTGGTGTTTACATGTTCGATACATTTTGCGCACTTTGTGTCAACGTATATTCATGAAACCCTTATTATTTATTTTGGTTCCAAGTCTGGAATGTTTTTAGATAATTATAATATGGAACAGTAGTAAATTTTGTGTTTTTGATGCATGAACTCGAAGAAATAGTAAAATTTTATCTTTTTTATGATACCAACTGACTGTAATAAGTGTTTTATTGTTTTTATTAGTAAATACTCGTAGGTATCGTTTATAAAACATACTTACTCTAAATATAGATAAGTCGGCACTCAGAAAATATGAGGTTATTTGTTGATATAGTGTCAAGCTTGGCGTGCTTTTGACTGTACAAGTCCAGCAACGTATAATAAATTTTAGTTTGACGAATAAATAAAATAAAATAGGTATTACAGCAATTGTAGCCGACACTGGTGTCAACCCTGGCAATCGACAGCGTCGACTCGGTATTCAAGCTGCATTGCAAACAGGGCCCTGACGCGTGGAGTTAAGGTGCAATTTAGCTTTGACGCGCTATGTTTAGGTATATAAAAAGGCGGCTTTTTCCAAAATCAAAAGAGTGCGACTTCTGTAAACTTGTTTACTATTATATATTCTGTGATTGTACGGCTTATCGCAAGGAACATGCTCCATGGCCATACGCATGACCCATGTTTATTCCGAAAGGTTTTTTATTTTATGATCCCAAAGATGTTGGTCAGGTCTACCGTTTTTCTCGCTCTGTATATTACATAATGCACATATTCAAACAGATTTGTAAATTTTGTAAGTTGATTGTATTGTAAAGTCCTTGTAAAGTTCTGCTGTGACTGCGAACTCTATTTTATAAGTGATGGATAATGAAATAAAGTAATTTTATCATACAGTTTTTTCACTAAATTTGATACCTTTTTGTCGGAGTTTGATTCGGAATAGTCAGGTCTTCGGAATCTTTATGGTAATCGGAAATCGTAACTACCCGGCCCTAAACAAAAAAAAAACCGGCCAAGTACGATTCCGTACCACTAAGGTATAAATACCGTCTTGGTTATGGACGCGCATTACAAATACCTTTCTGTATACTTAATTACACATTAAAACACCTCAGATTCCACAAAAAGAGGAATAAATGTAAATTAAAGACGAAAATTTGGATTTTTATTGTGTCGAGTCGATTTTCACTAATCATGTTTTGGTCTTGGTGATTGAATTGAATGGTCAAGAAACACATACCCGAAAACCACGGCAAGATACTGAGTAAATAAATAGTACATTGTTCATCGAGAGGAGAAAGTGACCGATTCCCAACAAACAGAAATTTTGATTTTATTGAGTAAGATTTTATCACACGGTGATTTTCAAGAATAGGTACCTAATTCGCGCACGCGCTTTCGTTCCATATTTTGGTTTCGTTCTTTTTTCAAATTAATGGTTTTTTCAGAAAAGTGTAGGAGGCCAGCATCATTTCGTGGACTTAGAGATAAAAACTTTTTCTTTTTTTGGCATTATGATATGTCCAACTGTTCAGATAAGGTATGCACCAAAGATTTTGGAAACTACGCCAGGCAGCGTTTTTCTTACGTCAATGGTATGCACGGACCCGAGCCATGTATATGTTATTGATAAAATGTATAATGACGTTGTATCTGCTTTAAGGGATGCTGCGATAGTGAGTAGGGAAGACAAGCGCAATAGTAGGAAACCTCGGATTGTGGTGGGGTGGAATAGACATGTCAGAGACGCTCACAGGGAGGCCAGATACCATTTTAATCTATGGCTATGGCATGGTAAGCCTAGATCTGGAACGCTTTATACTAATATGTGCGAAAGCAGAAAAATATTTAAATCCAAATTAAAGTGGTGCCAAGATAATAAAGAACAGATACAGATGGATATCATTGCTGAACATCATGCCAATAATAACTTTAAAACATTCTGGAAGTGCACCAATAGACTAAATATGAGACCGGGCCTCCCTGCGAGTGTTGAAGGGCTGAGTGAGCCAAAGGAAGTTGCAGAACTGTTCAGGGACCATTTCACAGTTCGGTCACTCATTACAGACCCCGCTGATGATACGATTGGGGCTGAAAGCTCTGGGAATGGTTTGCGAATTAGGTTCACTGCCAAGGATGTTGCTAAGGCAATAAAGTCTATTTCAAGAGGCAAGTCACCTGGGCACGACGGTCTCAGCATTGAGCACTTGCAGCACGCAGGACCACATCTGCCGCGTGTATTGGCTATGCTGTACACCCTTTGCCTCGGTCATGGGTACCTGCCAATGGAGCTGATGAGAACGATTGTAGTGCCCATTGTTAAAAATAAAACAGGCGATATTTCCAGTAAAACCAACTACAGACCGATCTCATTAGCTACCATTATCGCAAAAGTGTTTGACAGTTTGCTTGACGCACACTTACACAACTGCATTACTCTCCATGATAACCAATTTGGTTTCAGACCTAAATTGTCAACGGAGAGCGCAATTGTGTGCCTTAAGCATGCTGTCAGATATTATACTGATCGAAACACACCTGTGTACGCCAGCTTCCTGGACCTATCGAAAGCCTTTGATCTGGTTTCCTACAACATCTTATGGAAAAAACTGGAAAACCTAAATCTGTCTCCAGAACTGATTAGTATCCTTAAATACTGGTACGGAAATCAGATCAATAATGTGCGATGGGCGGATCAGCTATCGGAGCCGTACAGGTTGGAGTGCGGGGTGCGGCAGGGGGGGATAAGCTCGCCCACGCTCTTCAATCTGTACGTAAACGGGCTGATCGTGGAGCTCAGCAGCCACCATGTCGGCTGTCACGTGGACGGAGTCTGCGTCAACAACATCAGCTACGCAGACGACATGGTGCTGCTGAGTGCTTCAATCGGTGGTCTCAGGGAGCTTTTGGCCATTTGCGAAGGGTATGCAAGCCGACATGGCTTAAAATACAACGCTGAACCTTTGAGGGGCCGCGGGGGTGCTGGCGCTTTGTACCACTTGACGACACGGTGAAATTCGATAGCGGCGCGCGCTTGACACTTGAGACAGATTATCGCTTATACTGGGTTAGTCATAACATTTGAAGGGAATAACTGTTTGTTTTTTGTTTACTGATGATGTCAGCGATACCAGAAACTAGAAGCCGTGTTACTCAGACGGATAGTTTAGTTTTTATAAGAGCTTTGTTTCTAGGAATTGGAAAAAATATGACTTTTCTTGAAAAATATATCTATGAAATAAAAACTGGAATATATCTATGTGTTTTCTTTACATTATTAGGGATGTTGTGAAATTTCCTATACATAAACATCAAAAATTACGTAAGCTATCATATAAAATAAACCAGATATTTGAATTTGAAAATTCCAATAAATTGCGCGACAAGCAAGACGTGCGCGCAAAACTTCTAATTTTTGCAAACCTATTTATGAAGTAGATTGTGGATGTATCTGATTGTTTTTTTATGTATAGCTTAGGTAATTCATTCAATAATGATGAAACAGCAGTAAAATAGCAATAACTAATGATAAAGTAACTCAGAAATGCAAAAATAACAGACCAAACGCGCCATTTTGTCGGCTCGCCGTGGCCGTTGCAATTTTCATTTCATCTTTTTACTAAATTATTGAAAGACAGATCGATACAATAGTACATAATTTTACGTAAAATTGAATCATAAACAAGTACTTACCTGATTTTCCACGTTACTTATCACAAAAACAACAAAACACCCTTTTACAATGACGACGTCTCTGCGAGAGAACGGTAGGACGCTAACTGAACTTCAAACCGCCAAAATTATTATTTTTTCAATGCAACTATGCGGTTTCCTCGTTCTGATTGGTTAGATTATTTTATCCTGAACGTATCAATATCAAATTCAAGCGACTTTGATTGGTATTCTCAGCCCATAGGTCAAAAAATTCCGTGCTTTACCAAGAACGCAACTGCTGTGTTACGGACTGATGTGGAATCGTAAAGTCGGAACGCAGTTGCTGCGTTTGGGATATCTCAAAGGTGAGCGAGCTAATGGTGTTCAAAGCTGGGACGAAAACTCCTCTGGAAGTGCCGCCTGTCAAGCTGAACGGTATACCCTTGAAGCAGGTACATAAATTTAAATATCTTGGTCATTTTGTGACCGACGACCTGAAGGACGACGTGGATATGGAGCGCGAAAGGAGGGCACTGTCAGTAAGAGCGAACATGATCGCCCGCAGGTTCAAGCGTTGCTCGAAGGAAGCCAAAATTACGATATTCAGAGCCTTCTGTACGTCCTTCTATACAAGCAGCCTGTGGGTAAACTTCACGCAGAAATCTTACAGTGCCCTCCGAGTTCAGTTCAACAACGCCTTTAGGGTGCTGTTGCGATTGCCCCGTTTCTGTAGCGCCTCAGGCATGTTCGCGGAGGCGCGCATGGATTGCTTCTACGCCACCATGCGGAAGAGAGTGGCATCGATCGCGCGCAGAATACGGGACAGCCGCAACAGCCTCCTGATGATGGTCTCCGGACGGATGGACAGCCCGCTCCAGAGGCATTGGATGTCGATGCATGCACCAATGTCTCTGGAGTACGTCCATTGACGCTTGGCTGTATTTTTATGCGATAGTCCTGTTTGTCTTACTAACATAGTTTTAAGTCCAATTGTACTAACCATTTTTATTTATTTGTCTAATTTGATTTTAATTGTAATTATGGATGTTTTTCCGAAATAAAATGAATATTATTATTATTATTAAAATAGGTTATCGACAGATTTTGATCTAAATTTAAGAAAAAAAAAACACGTTAACAATGGATTTTCATACAAAATTCCATCCCGCTAAAACACGTTAACAATGGATTTCCATATAACTTTTCCCCCCGCATATTTATACCATGACGCATCTTCTCCTTAGTTTTTAAAACAGGACTGAGGTACTTTCCGAGAAGGTGAAGTATAAAAGATATTTGTCTTCAAAATACCCAAAATTATCACATAAGTAATTTTTGCGAGCGGTTTATTTTTAATTTCTCCGGAAAAACGACAAATCCACAACAGCATTTAATCGCTACGACGGAGTTTTACCATACATGGCCACACAAAATACAAAGAATAGACTTCACGGATTTGCCAATCTAATGCACACGAATCCAAGGACCAAAAATTCAATACACCGTTCGCTCCTAAAGGCATTAATTCCGATCCAGTGGATACGTACCTCTATCTCTTTATTCCCCTTATTCTTATTTCTTTACTTTAGCTCAAAAAAAATATTTTTACATTTTCTAAATTAGACGACTGTGGTAGTTTTTTTATTATCCTACTAGATCCCACTGCTGAGCAAAGGTCTCCCCCTTTTCACGATGTTTTGTAACCTCTTTCAGAAGGCATCAAGGTCGTCACGCCCATCAGATAAAAAAAAACCGGCCAAGTGCGAGTCGGACTCGCGCACTGAGGGTTCCGTACCACCACATAAACATAATTGTATTCGTTGAAATTTCAGTAAGTTAATGTGCTAGATTTTTTGAGTCCGACACGCGCTTGACCAAATTTTATTGTTGTTATTTTATAGCTTATGCACTATAAACATACCAATTTTCAAGTTTGTAGGTGTTCCCGTTTTTAAATAGAACGAAAACAAAAATCGCCTCAGCGACCATCCAACTTGACCCCTCTCTTATATGAATGTTCTTGAAACGGGAGCTCACCACAATTGGTTACCATTAGTTGTGAGAAAAGTTGTAATATTTAATGATTTCAGACTTTTCCCATTATTTGTACTGTGAGACCTAGCTTCTTGCCAAATTTCATAATTTTAGGTCAACGGGAAGTACCCTGTAGGTTTTGCATTTTTGAATAAATGTATGGAGATGAGGACATAAAATGCCATATCTTTTGATTGCGTCGTTGTAAAAAATTTAAATTTTCAGATCTTGTGTGGTTCATGGATCCTAATATGTGGTATTAATTTCAACCTGATACCTTTACCCGTTCGTGAGATAAAGGGTCTTGACAGACAGACAGACAGACGGACAACAAAGTGATCCTATAAGGGTTCCGTTTTTTTCTGTTGAGGTACGGAACCCTAAAAATGTTTATTATACAAGTTTCCCTAAGAAATAAAAGCCAAAATATGAAAATGTTTTTTTACCTTCCATACAAAATGCGCTATCATCTCAAGTAGTATTAAATTTATTAAAAAAAAAATCGTATTATAATTTAGGCTCCTCCGAGGGACGCAGCTATAGGAATGAAAGAAATAGTCGATGGAAAAGCTTTTCTCTTTCTTTCCTACAGTTGTATCCCTCTGAGGTGTCAAAATTTTACCTTCGTGTAAATTAGCCTGTGCGTGGGTTGGAAAATTCCAACAAATCAAATCAAATCAAATCAAAATCGTTTATTCATTGTTGGATATTAAAATCTCTTAATGACGTCAGCTAAACTACATCGCTTCACAAACAATGTGGCGCCATTGTGGGAAAAAAAAGAAGCGACAATAAAAACCCACGCGCTCTTTTAAATATGTTTGAATGTACAAGGTTGATATACAACATACATAGGTCAGTTTTAATTTTGAATTAGCCTGTTAGAACCGTAGTCTAACAAATAAGATTGCTCCGTTTGACAAGCTAGGAAAATGGCGCAATGCTATTGCTTGGAATTTTCCCAGCTTAGCTCCCTTATAGTCTTATATCGCCAAATTCACCAAATTGCACCAAATTTTTTCCAGGTACTAGTTAGGTACACAGCTCTAAATTTTTGATAGGAGCCAATTCTTGAATTTTCTATGGAATTTTTTTTGAAATTCAAGAATTGGCTCCAATCAAAAATTTATAGCTATGTACCTAACTAGTACCTGGTAAAAATTTGGTGAAATTGTAAGGCGTGTATACGTGAAACAGCTAACTGACCGCACTAATAGTACTTACTGGTGGAAAGACAGAGCCAGCCCAGCTACTACTACTACCAGTAACCAGCTACTTAAAAATAATAGATTTAAAAGGAACTGTTACTTTAAAGATGCTTTCTGATAATAGTTAATAGTGGTATGTATGTGATTTACCTTAAACTCTTCACCAGATACCGTCTGGCATCGTCCCAAACTAGTACTACTTCCTCGACGTGAAGTAGGTAATATCAGTAAACGAGTTATACAGCTTGCTGGCAACAGGTGTCCCGTAGAGACCTCCCACCCTCTCCTACCCAGAATTACCCCCCTTTTACCAAATTACCCGAGCAAGCAAAAGACGGCGAGACTGAAGACATCTATACATATAATAAAAGAGTAGAAACCGCGTGTCTGTACTTTTGATAAATTTATAAAAAAATTGTGTGAGCGATAAGAAACGACTAATAAAACTCAAAAATATGTTTTCTGAACTTTTTGTCTGTCTCCGAAACTACTGAACGGATTTTCTCGCGGTTTTCGCAGATAGATTAAGCTTAAGTCTGAGCAACATATAGGCTATGTTTCATATAAATCGGTTCACTCAATCAGAAGCTACACCAATGTAAAGTATTAAATTGCCTGTACGACAATAACTCGCAAACCGATTCAAACTGAGTTTTTAATTACGAGTTTGGCTTACTTTTGTGCAACATAAAAGTTTAGTTTCATTGCAAACGGTTCACTCAGACAGAAGGTACGCTAAGTTTCATGCGGCGGCGCAAATAACTCACAAACTATTGAACTGATTCAAACAGGATTTTCAATAAACTGTCAAGCTTACTTCTTTGCAACATATTAGCTTACTTTCATTGAAAATGGCTCACTCAGACAGGTGCGCAAAAATTTCCAGTGGAGGCGCCAATATCTCACAAAGTTTTCAGTAACGTATGTGGCTACTCCATGCAACGTGTATCCTTAGTTTCATTGCAAACGGTTAACTCAGACATAAAATTCACTAAGTTTCAAGCGGCGGCCCCAATAACTCATGAACTAATAAAATCTCAAAAAAAAAAAACGGTACCCTTATAGGATCACTTTGTTGTCCGTCTGTCCGTCTGTCCGTCTGTCTGTCTGTCTGTCAAGACCCTTTTTCTCACGAACGAGAAGAGGTATCAGGTTGAAATTGATAACGAGTATTAAGGTCTATAAACCACACAAGATCTGAAAATTTGAATTTTTTACAACGACGCAATCAAAAGATATGGCTTTTTATGTCCTAATCTCCATACATTTATGCAAAAAAGCAAAACCTACAGGGTACTTCCCGTTGACCTAAAATTATGAAATTTGGCAAGAAGCTAGGTCTCACAGTACAAATAAAGGAAAAAGTCTAAAATCATTAAATATTTCATTTTTTCTCACAACCAATAGTAACCAATTAAGTTGAGCTCCCGTTTCAAGAACATTTCTATAAAAGAGGGGTCAAGTTAGATGGTCCTGAGTTTTTAAAATCAAAGAGCAAATGCTTTTAGTATATCATATGGTAGATAGGGTACGGAACCCTTAGGGCGCGAGTCCGACTAGCACTTGGCCGATTTTTTTTTATTGCAATCGGTTCACTCAAACAGGAAATGGGCGAAATCAAAGTTTCAAGCTGTGAAACCGAGCTGAAATCAAACAAAGCTTATATTTGTACTGAAGAAAGCCAAATACGTTGTTGAAAATTCCGTTTGATCCGGTCCAGTTGTTTGTGTAAAAGTTGTGGTACAGCTAAAGATTGGTAAAATCTAGATTTAGTTTTGTTATAAAAATAATAATAAAAAAAATCCTGTTTTGGCATGGCAGTGCAACAAATGTAAAAAAAATTACGAAAGTTCTAAAGTTTTGAAAACTTATGAGTAGGTACTTATAAACAAAATACTTAAATAAATAAAGAGAGATGTGAATCATTGTTTTTTAGGAATTGTCTTTTAAGGGGTGAAATAAGTTACAACGATTGTACAGAAGTGTGGTCCAACAGTTTTGTATGCAGGTACATGTACGTAAAGTTAAAAGCATGTGAAGCCACGTTGGACTTTGTACCGCTCTGTTTTCAGTTGCCACAGAAGCTAAAGTGCCTGAGCCTCAGATTTAGTTAGGCTTTGTTTTGTATAAGATATTACGAAACCCGTATCATAGTTCGTCCGCGTGGAATTCGACTATAATTTTACACTTAGGAGGATAGTGGGCGACCTAACAGTCCACACGTAAACAAGACGTGTTTAATTTACAAAAATCCGTACTATCGGTACTCTGTACACCTAATAATATAAAGGCGAGAACTGCACTGTCTGTCTGTCTGTCTGTTAAGCTTTTATGACTAATCCGATAAACCGATTGTGACATAAACTTGGTACGAAGATAGTTTGAACCATGGAAAAGTCATTAGCTACTTTTTCTGAACCCCACGCGGACGGAGTCGCGGGCAACAGCTAGTATTAAATAAATTCTTAGCGTACTGAAGCTTTATATCACTTTACAGGGTGTAAGGGACGGTGTACCGAAAACTGAATAGGCGTGCTCAGTCAACGAAACTGAACAACTTTCCCAAAGAAACATTCTTGGGAAATGAATATGAATTTTGACCTCTCCGTACAAATTGCTCACTCGGATCGAACAGTTTGTATGGAGAGGTTAATTTTTTTCTGTATTTATTTCTATCGATAATTTTGGTATCAAAATGTACTTATGTGGTTGTATGTGTGTAAAGTATGTTAAGTATGTACCTCTATGGTTTTAATGTTTTATTTTTTTAATGTCAAACGCGAATTCCCTGTAGAGTCGCATCATGGGAAAAAATCAACCATGAGGAAACTCCCAATAAAAGATTTATACAGAGCTACCGTGTACACTTCAAAGCTTAATTCATAATATTTGAGAAAAGGTTTGAACGTTTTCCTTATCGTGTGAATTTGATATTTTGGTGGCGAAAATTAAGTAGGCAAGTCCTACCTTATTGTCGTTTTGTAAGCCCCAAAGTATCTAATCGTATAAGTTAGCATTGAGTAGGTACGCCGCCGATCCTCGGTAATCCGAATTATAGGCGCGATCATTATACGAAATAACGAATCTGTATGATGTTATCAAATGAATGAGATGAAATTTTCGACGTATTAATTACCGACGTTGCAATGCCGAAAGTTGGCTTAGTAGGTGATTCGACCGCTCCGTTTCGTCCGCTGCGTCCTTAGAGCAATGCGTCAAACCGCACAAGTCCGCGCGATACTTGCGTTACTCTATGGCTGCGTCCGAAACAGGACAGTACATACATAAATTCTTTTGAATAGGTGATTCGGCTGTTTGATATTTTACGGCATTTTTAGTAACAGCAACAAATAATATTTTACTTTATAGCATGCGTGAAAACATTTGTTTATTCAACGGTTGGTATATTTTACTGAGGAGGTATTTCTTAATTTTTGTATAATTATGTATGCCGCCCCGAAGGTTTGCGATGCTGTCTGTACTATGCCTAAAAAAGGCCATCCGATATGCCTACGCGCCTACTCAGAAAAATTAAAAGTACGTACTTTACGGTTTCGGACGCAGCGGACAAAACCGAGCGGTCGAATCATCTACTTAGCCCGAAAGTTCTATTCGCGGTCAGGACACGTCGTATCCGATAGAAAGAGAAACTTGAATTGATTTATTTCTGACGCTTCCATCTTTATGAACTTAGGTAGGTACTTGTATTTCATTTGTGTTTTAGCATTATTTTAGCCGACAAGTCCTGTTTCTGCCAGTTTGAATGGTTTTAATGTTTCAACTTGACATTTAATTATTACCAATATGAAACTTTATTAATTAAGCAAACGAATTAATACAATTGTACATTTAACGAAGTTTTACCTGAAAGAAATTTATTTTCATAAGAGTAGGGTAACGGAAAGTTGTGATAATAAAAAAAAGTAGTTGTAGTTGTTAAAATAAATAAATAAATAAATAATACGTGATAATACTCAAGGATGTACAGGACAGATACACGTGTATCTGTCCATAAAACTGAGTAACTTTCACAAAGGAACATAGGTCAAAATACGAAAGACCAAATTTGACCTCCCATAATGTCCTATCAGCTGATGCAGTTTGTGATTTTGTATAGGGTGTCAAAAAAAATGTTTTGTGTATAGACATATGTTCCTTGGGAAAAGTTGTTCAGTTTATGAACAAAAAAAAAAAAAAAAATCTTTATTTGCAAACAACAAGATAAAATAGCTAGATGTACACAGTAAAAACAGTAGTTTGCCTTAAGATAATACATAATAGTTTTGCCAGCTAACATCTAAGCTAGGAAGAACCTGTGTTATAGATGTTAGTCATCCGAAAAATGTCAATTAGGCTGTAAGACAATCAGCGGAGCGGTGCTGAAAACGATATCAAGAGTGCGAGAGTGTTTGCGTGTTTAATACTGTAAGTGTGAAGAATGTGTGTTGATTGTGTGTAAATTGTGTGTGTTGTGTGTATGAGACTGCAGGTGAGAAATAAAACGTGCGTGCAAGTGTGAGAATGGTATGAAGGGGGAAGTTATACAATTCGGGTTAACAATTTTTCAGTTTCGTCATACGTCAAGGTCATTAACCAATTCTGTAGTTTGCTTTTAACCTCAAATTTGTTCAATGGGTATATATTAAGTTTTTTATTGGCTACATTGTATAGCATACTGCTTAAAGCTGAAAGTTGACGTCCGGCAAAGGCGGTACGGAATGTGACACAGCTGACAGGAAAGCCTATTCTTCTAGATGAGCAAGTCTCATTCAGAGGGAAATGTCCATGTCTATGCAATACAGCTCGAAGTATGAAAAGTTGTCGTACGGTAAGTATTTGGGCTTCCGAATATAATTTGCTGGTAGAGTGATCCCGTTTTTTAGACAGCATTACTTTAATAACTGCTCTTTGGGCTCTTTCAAGGCCCAGAAGATACGTCTTGTGGGAACCACCCCAGATGGAAATTGCGTAGGACAGAATAGATTGGCACAAGCCAAGATAGACCATGTGTAAAGTGTCTGGGTCAGCGGACGTTCTCAGATTCTTGAATAGATAGATCAACCTTCTAGTACGTGTGCAGAGTAAGTCGATATGAGAGTGCCAGTTTAGTTGATAATCCAAGAGGATTCCTAGGTATCTCACGTTTTCTACCATCTCCAAGGTAAAACAGTTACAATTTTGTGAGTCGACACTGCACTGATGGGCGACGATATGACTGGATTCTATTGGTGGTTGGGGATTTCGCGACATGGAGAATCTAACCAGCTTACTTTTTTCTAGGTTGAGCGTAAGCAAATTCTCTGAAAGCCACATCATTACTTGGCGCAAGGCAAGCTCTGCCATCTGCTTAGCAGTATTCCAGTCCTTACCATAGACCAGCAGCGCAGTGTCGTCAGCGTATGTAAAAACTTCACAGTTTTGAAGTGGCAAGAGACATAACCCATTGATGTATATCTTAAAGAGGGTAGGGCCGAGAATACTTCCTTGCGGCACGCCATAAGTAATTTTTTCTTCTGCACTAACAAAGGAATTGATTTTGACACGTTGGGTTCTATTCGAGAGATAATCCTGAAACAATTTTAAGGGATCCCCGCGTATTCCTAATTGTTCTAGCTTCATCAAGAGATTAGGAATGGATACAGTATCGAAGGCTTTAGATAGGTCCAGGAAGACGCCATAGCATTTTAATTTACTGTCTAATTTATTAGTAAGTGACATAGTAAGGTCACCTATGGCATCCTCCGTGGAAACACCCGCTCTAAAGCCATATTGATTTTTTGCGATTAAATTGTATCTATCCAGGAACCTAACCAATGCTTTATTTAAGATGCGTTCAAAAATTTTTGAAACAGCATTTAAAATGGAGATTGGCCGATAATTTGAAACATCATGTCTGTCTCCCTTTTTATAAATTGGATGGATAAGCGCTCTTTTGAGAGCAGTTGGAAATTTTCCAAGGGATATACATAGATTAAATATGTGTGTGATGGATGGCACCAAAGCGGTTCGCGAGGATTTGATTACTCTAAGCGGTATATCATCCCAACCAGTAGCGCAGTCGGAACGAAGAGCCATTATAATTGCCTCCACTTCCGCTTCATCCACAGGTAACAAGACGAATGAATTTGAGGAAGATATACACTTTTTTATATTGACAGTAGTAGTCGAACTATTTTGACCACAAATTTTCAAAGCAAGATCTTTGCCGACGTTTGCAAAGTATTTGTTGATAGTGTTTAAAGAGGATTCTGGGTTATCACTAATTTTAAAAAGTTCAGTTGGATTGTGACGTTGACGACTAGTGTTTGTAATAGTTTTAATTGCCTCCCATGTAGCTTTTGGGTTATTTTTTGCCTTTTCCAATATATTTTTTTCGTAAGCTCTCTTAAGTTTCTTTAATAAATTGTTACAGAAATTACGATATCTCGTGTATGTCACTCTTATAATGTCATTATCAAGATGAAGTTTAGCTCTCCGATGTAATTTGTCTCTATGCCTAATGCAGCGAACGAGACCCGGGGTCATCCATGGTTTGAGTACTCTGTTACGTCTCGGGACGTTTACTACAGAAGTATGTCTATGGACAATATCGCTTATTATAGAGATAAATATATCTGTTGCTACTTCAGGATCAGCTTCATTAATAACTGAGTCGAAGTTTGTTTGATCAAGCTCTTTTTGTATTTGCAGGTAATTTATGCGTTTCCTGACTCGATCTTCGCTGGCATTAGGACAAATTCACATCCTTGAGTATTATCACACATTTCCGGTACTTGTTGTAGATCCTTATGCGCCTTTTACGTCAGCCTTAGAAACAGGCATCTCTTCCACCAACCAAAAACGTCAAAACCTAAATTCCCCGTACTAAGGCATTTGAGGCATTCAACACATAAACGATTTGAAGCATCCACATTAATTAATGCTTTTGTGTGTTGTTCCTCTCAACGAAAATAGATAGCTCGTCCAACGAACTTCGCCTTATAATTTATTTAAATTAATTCTTCAGTTAACTGCGGCCCATCGTTAATCACTCAGGCGTCACCGTGACCTAGCCAAGATTGATCACCAGTCTTCGGTGAAAGCAGCCAATCAAATTTCAGGCAATTCTTTGCTTCAGGTGAACTTCGCTTAAATTTATCGCTGAAACATTGTAAATGGTCACTACCGCCGATAGCACCTATACGTACACACGGCCGCACATCAGTAGAAACACTTTTGGACCTTATGGCGTGGTAATAGAGTTGAAAAAGTTTCTACCGACAAGCGGTTGACCGTACTTTGACACTAATTGGGGAATATCTCATGTGCCAGTATTTTCAATGGCTCTTTAGCTCTTTACTGTTAGTACCGAAACACAGCACAGCCGAGCGAGCTCTACTGCTTTACGAGAGGAATAGCCAAGGGGGAAGGGGTGACAATTCCCCAGACGCCCAAACGGGTTTTTGCCTAAAAGCTCTACCCACCTTAATTTTATGCTGGCCTAAAAATATTTTGTTCCCTAAAAAACCGAACGAGTTTAAATTTTCAGATAGGTAATTATAATGCCTCACAGATCAAACAGAAAATTGAAATATTAATAAGAATGGTCTACGCCACAGGGGTACACCACGAAAAAAGTGGCGTGACGATTTAGACTTGTACCGTCGCGATTAAAAAATAAAATAATAAGTAATATAGTTATTTGTTTTGCAAGGCTGCAAAGTTGTTATTTGGCGTGATTCTTGGATTGCACCACTAGCTAAGCGGAAGGTTTAAAAATGATATCCATAAAGCGAAGGTTAGACGCACTATTTTTCACCTCACTACTGAAAATGCTAGAGATTTCAAGCGCTACGAGAAGTAATATAAAAAAAAAACTTAAGCCGATTTATGAATTTGGAGTGTTCTTATATATTGTAGGCCAGTACATACCTATCTAGAAAGTGGTAGGCTGAAAACTTAGATAAATGAAGGTCGGCCGCGGAGACCTATCAATAATCTAAGGCTGCAAAAGCACTTTAGAACGCAGATTATGATTGATAAAGCAAACCTTTCCAAGCTAGGAGAAAAAAGGATTGTGATTTTGAAAAATATAAATTAATAATGGCCCCAATTTTGTGTAAAAACGGAACTCATTCTCAATAATAAGGAAAGTCAAGCCACTATGTGTAACAAGGGTTCATCGGTTACTGGCAAAAGTTTTGCGACCAAAGAACTTGTGAACGGCAATTATTCAAAGTGAGTTATAATTATTCGAAATGAATAATTCAAAAAGCGTCTACATCTCGATAATGCGGGGCAACTGTGTGCGGTATTTTGTTTATGCAAATGTGAGTTAGGTAGGCTTATAATTTGGGGATATTTAATTTTTTTGCTTCTAATAATAGATTATTTTATTTCGATTTTATTTAAAACTGAAATTGATTTATATTCATTTTCAATGGAAAAAGTTGTGTCGAGATTATAATTTAGAAAAATATTACCTAGATTAGCCGTTCTTACTCGCACTAACGGCTTGGCTAGGCTTTTAAGATAAAGTCTCAGAAGTTCGGTTGTTTTGTCCGGGACCGAACTTCTGAATCTTTTTTGGCTACGACTTTGTCGCTACCGCCTACGCGGCAACCGTAGGTATTGTTTGCTACGCACACGCCCGCAGCGGTGCGGTGTGTAGGTAGGCGATGTATTGAAAACCGCAGGCCGTAGCGACAAGAGCGTTTTTCGCTTCTTCATGGCTGCACGCGTAGGCACATAGCAGACTGCGGTGCCTCGCGTTTTTTACCCGACTACGGCAAAAAGGAGGGTAATGATTTTGACCGGTATGTATACAGGGTGTTAATTTGATTGCGTGCCATAGCTTAGGGGGTGGTTCAGTAACGATAAAATAACTAAAAAAAAAATCCTACATATTTTTTTTAACTCCATTGAAACTAAACTAACGCGGAGGGCAATGAATGACCTTGAGCACCGTGCTTACAAAAGCGCGCGAAAGAGTTTCAGTTATGTATGTGCCTATCTTATCCACTGATACTGCGTACCACTGATGCTCCATTGCCCTCCGCGTTCGTTAAGTTTCAATGGAGTTTTGTTTATTTTTTTAAATAGGATTTTTTTAAATATTTTTTTTGTGTTCCTTTATCGTTACTCAAACACCCCCTAAGCTATGGCACGCAATTGAATTAACACCCTGTATATGTTTGTTCATCTGTTCCCTCATAACTTCTATTAAGCCGCGATTACACCTGCTTGAATTTGACGACTGAATAAGAAATCTACCTAGGAGGCTACGTAGAAAAAGACGTTTGTGAATTCAGAGTTCTAGCTAGGAAGCTAAGTAGAAAAAGTGCCTACTAATACAGTTGCTGAATAGTGATGTTCCGATAGCGATAGTTTCGCTGTCGGTAGTTGATCTTGAAATACAGTAACTCTGTTGAATAGCCTTATCGAAAATAATTATTGTACAATAAAATACTATCGATTGTTAAAAAATGGCTGATACAACCTCAAGACAAATACAACCGATAATTAAAAGAAGAAAAATTACAGACAAACTTATTTGCGGTCTTAAAGATGGGCTTTATTGCTTTTAAAAATACTACAGGAATATCGAATCCCTCGAAACGAGAGTCTGCCTCGCACTTGACCGTTTTTTTAATATAAGTATTTTTTTGTTCGATAAGTTGAATTAATCATTCGCACTTGGACATCACTAAACATGCTAAGTCCCTTCAAGTAAAGGAGTTAGAAGGTTTAGTGATGTGAAAATTTTGCGAATGATTAATTCGAATCGAACAACTTGTCCATGAAAAATAAAAATAAAGCATAATCTTGGTTTAATAATAAGTACTAATAATAAACTTAAAAAAAATTACTATGAAAAAATAAATAAAAAATGTATACGACTGTTCGGTTGAATTAAGGAGTGATCACAGCTAGCTGAATTCAAAGACTAATTCGGCATACATTGCTCGTTGAAATAAGGATAATGCAATAACATAACCAAGCCTCCCAGCAGTGTATGCCGAATTAGTCTTTGAATCCAGCTAGATGTGATCGTGGCTTTAATAGGCTGACAATACATTTCCGTGATGTTTTTATTTTTATTTAGCTTAAATGGACAAATGAGACCTGAACATTGCCGTGCCAAATCTTATGAATGAGAGTATTTCTGATCAAACAAAAACAATGGCTGTGGTAAATGAAGTGGATACATTTTTTCTCTTTTTCTAGTCTAGCAGGTGCACATAGTCATTCGCCGTAACTGAACAACTTTCAGTAAATAAAACTATCAGCCTCTTCATATAAAATTGCAAATGGACAGTTTAGCCACGATCACATCTAGCTGGATACAAAGACTAATTCGGCATACATTGCTGGGAGGCTTGGTTGTGTTATTGCAATATCCTTACTTCAACGAGCAATGTATGCCGAATTAGTCTTTGAATTCAGCTAGGTGTGATCGTGGCTTTTTTGTGAAGAAGAGGATTATTTTAATATTTTCTGAAAGTTTTATTTACTGCAAATTATTCAGTTACGTTGACTGATCACGCCCTTTCAGTTTTCGGAAATCAGTCCCTTAGACCATGTATTGGTCAATTTAATTTCGATGCGAACACGGAATTAAATTAAAATTAATCATTCGCACTTGGACATCACTAAACCTCCTTACTCCCTTCAAGTAAAGAACTTAGGAAGTTTAGTGATGGGTAAATTTTGCGAATGATGATGAACAACTTGTCGATATAAAATAATTATTATTCATGGTGTAATAACAAGTACTAATAAACAATTTTAAAAAATTCACTATAGATTACTATCGATACTTGAAAGGTTCAGATATTTTCTATACGACTGTTCGGTAGAGTTAATAAACCTGCTTTGCGATAAAAAAAAAATCGTAAAAAGAACTAGGTAAAGGAGTGATCACACCTAGCTGAATTCAAAGACTAATTCGGCATACATTGCTGGGAGGCTTGGTTATGTTAATTGAAATATCCTTACTTCAACGAGCAATGTATGCCGAATTAGTCTTTGAATTCAGCTAGGTGTGATCACTCCTTAACTCTACACTGCGCGTGGCTTGACACAAAGTACGAACTTGGTTGGTTATTACCGATTATTACCGGTACTTTTAAGAATTCGATATTCTCGATATTTTCTATAGGAATATTCGGTAGAGTTACTGTATTTTTAAAATTCAACCATCGATCTCGTTATCGCAGCAACACTGATTCAATAATTTTCAAAATTTACGGTTCGGTTAGGTACTGAATCAATCGCCAGTTAAAGCGCGACGGAGTCAGATGTGTCCGTGTAGAATACTTGACTAGTGCAACACTGTTAGTTTTGAATATAGCGGTCTTTAATTGTTTTTCTAGTAGGAGCGCTTGTTTTAAGTAAAAAGTATACCATCAGTTAGGCCAATCATTCGCATTTGCCCATCACTAAACCTCCTAACTAAGTGGCTTACTATGTTCCGATGTCATTTTTTGGTGGTCATTTCCTCCGAGGCGAGTTCGCCCGGTTGGGCATTTCGCCCGAAAGTATTCATTGTTAGTCGAGGTCTTTTAAAACCATATCCAAAAGATAATGAGAAACTATGGCAAACAATAAATAAACTTAGATACAGAAATAAAAAATCCAAATAAGATCAATAAACTTCTAGATAAAAAGAATTGACTTCAGCATTTTGTTACTGTAAAAATATCGTTGGCCGAAAATATTTTACTTAAGACTGCACCACGTAAAAACTTCCAAAACGGCAATCAAGGTTTAATATTGCTTACATATTTAATATGTTTTTTTTTTAATAACCATTACGATTACGCCATACATTTTTAGTATGGCCACGCGAAGTCTAATAATAGCTCTGACACGCGGCCTATACCCACAAGAGCTCGAAGTGAGACCACGTCAGTTTGCACTGCGACGCGCCAAAATTATAGATCGCGTTTCAACGTATACACATACTCCGCTTTCATAGTGTAACAAGGTAACTTTGTTTTTTACTATTTTCTAAAGTAAGATATTTCTTTCCTTGTATTTATAAAGTGTTTGTTTTAGAGAAATGGGGAAGCGCAAAGATAAATATTATGTATCCCGTCAAAAATTCAAAAAATATCTATTCCTTTAACCAAGTAAGTACCTACTTATATACCATACCTAGGTAGTTTTGTTTTGTGATGGGTGACTGGTGATGAAGGGTAGGCGGAGGAAGATAGGTAGATGATGGGTGATCGGTCAGAAGGGTTATCAGAGTAATAGATTTTCGGTACGTGATTGATGTCCGGACGAAGATGGGTGACCAGTGGATGATATTGATGGGTGACCGGCGGAAGACGAGTCAATGGTAGATGATGGGTGACCGGTAGATGATGGGTAATCGGCAGTGGTTGGAATAGGTAGAGCTGTTTAGGGTCGATGATCGGAAACTTGAACGTGCTGCTTGCTACATTATTTCGTCAGGTCTGTTAGATTTTCCTCTTGAGACGGATTTCCATGGCATGGCTTTTCGAAATAAGACTGCCTTTTCATCGTTAGTATGTGTCCTTTGATCTTTCGATCACAAAAACAACGAAATGTACAACGATGGCACGGATTTAAATGGATTACTTTTGTAAAACAGGCTACATTATTTCGTCAGGTCTGTTAGATTTTCCTCTTGAGACGGATTTCCATGGCATGGCTTTCTGAAATAAGACTGCCTTTTGATCGTTAGTATGTGTCCTTTGATCTTTCGATCACAAAAACAACGAAAAGTACAACAATGGCACGGATTTAAATGGATTATTTTTTTTAAAGAAGCAAACGGCGCCAAACGTAGGCAGGAAACAGGCTACATTATTTCGTCAGGTCTGTTAGATTTTCCCCTTGAGACGGATTTCCATGGCATGGCTTTCCGAAATAAGACTGCCTTTTGGTCGTTAGTGTGTGTCCTTCGATCTTTCGATCACAAAAACAACGAAATGTACAGCGATGGCACGGATTTAAATGGATTATTTTTTAAAAGAAGCAAACGGCGCCAAACTTAGGCAGGATGATAGTTGATGACTGGATGAATGATGATGATGAAAGGATGATGAGTGATGCGCGGATTATAGTTGATGAGTGGATCAATGATGATGAGTGATGCGCGGATGATAGTTGATCAGTGGATGATGAGTGATGCGTGGTTGAGTGGATGAATTATGATGATGAGCGGATGATGAGTGATTTTCGGAAGATAAGTGATGCGCGGATGATAGTTGATCAGTGGATGATTGATGATGAGCGGATGATGAGTGATGCGCGGATGATAGTTGATGAGTGATGCGCGGATGATAGATGATCAGTGAATGAATGATGATAAGTGGATGATGAGTGATGCTTGGATGAGTGGATGAATGATGATGAGCGGATGATGAGTGATTTTCGGATGATAAGTGATGTGCGGATGATAGTTTCTACCACCATGTCATTACGAGGAAGTCTAAAGTGTTTCTACTGACGTGCTGTTGAGTATACAAACTTGAAGAGCTGTTTCCTGTCGCCGTTATACAATCGTTGCGCTGAGCTATATTAGTAGAGTTCATTAAAAATACCTTGAGAGAAAAAAGTTCCATTCAAAACACAGTTTTTAAAAGGTGGCGTTTCCTCCGAGCGGGCGAGAACGCGTCTCGGGTGAAATGACGCACTACGACTCCGCGTGGACTGCGCGCATGTGTGTGTTCGATCATACGCACACTGTTGCTTCCGACTCGACGCGAAAACTAAACAGTTTTGATCCTATACATTTTTTTATGAAAGGGACAACTGATTTAGACATGAATTGAAAATTTTGTCAGGATTACAAAGTATCTCTTTTAAGGAAGTCTAACAAAATTACGGACAAGTACAAGGTGTCAAACAATCTCCTGAAAACTTCATCAATGGACTCATACCATGAAAAATTAACGATTTTCACCATACATACATCTATACACAACAAAAAAAAATGTTAAAATGCGAGTCGGACTCGCGCATCGAGGGTTCCGATATACCTACCTATAGTATTTTTAGAAGCAATAAGGTCCATTGTAAGGACCGCAAAACTAAATTTGTTTGTAAATATTTGTTGCAAATTTCCAAAAAACTGTGCTACTTAGAGAGATTGTTTTTTTTTCTGAATTATTCACATAAACCTCTATGGACTTTAATTAATTCAGATTTTTTCTTCGGAAAAGTCGGGGATAAGGAAGGGTATTTTTTAAAACTTTTTTCATCATAACTTGAAAACTAAGAGTCGTTAAAAATATAAAGAACTATTTTGGAATGTTTAAGTGAAGCACTTTCATATGATACCTAACTTGACTTAATACTTACAATTAAAAATTTAGACCTACCCATTTGGGCCCCCTTTACAATAATAATAATATTATAATTATTTCAATTGCAATAAAGTAAGACAATCGTATTCTATAACTACTACTACTACTAAATATAAAAGTATAAACGAGTTTTTAGCTTGCTTTTCAATTTATTTTAAGGTCATTAAAAATACTCATCGAAGCCTTTATACAAAGTATCTGAACATATCAGTCGCGCTATAAAGTGTACCAGCACAGAAAATATATACTAACGTATAGCACAACTAGTGAACTGACTATGAACCCTACTATGTTGATGTTCCTTAATAGTGATGTACAATTATTTCAAGAAGCAACAATCGAAATATTCGAATGTACTACTTAGTACTATCCAAATAATCTTTTGTCATTCAATTGTTATTTTTCATTGGAATCATTATTCGCTTTTCGTACGATTTTGAATGAAAAATTTATTCTAACTAAAAGAATGAATAAAGCACTCAAATTCTTTGTGTTTACTTGACTGGTGCAACCTAATTTTAATTCCTTGTTTGTTTTTTAGTATACCGGTAATTCTGTGGTTTTTTTTTTTGTAGTTATTCTAGTGTTTTTCTATACAACATAAATTATTAATATTTTCCGTACGATGAGGTGTTCTATTCGTATTGGCCCTTCACTAAAGTTCCTTACTGCGTTGCTTACTATGCGGCTTACTCAGTTAGTGACTTACTTAGTTCCATCTTTCTACCTTCCTTTCCTACGTAGGAGACTAACTGACTTAGTGTGTGAATTCAGTCAGGTGTGATCGGCCCAATTGACAAATGAGGTGTCGTGAGGAGCGTCTTGATCATTCGCTGGTTATAGGATATACTAGTATAGGATATAAGGCGTCACATTAAATTGAATGTGGCGCCCTCCAGATGACATTAAGTCAGGAATGAAGAAAAAATTATATTGTAATGATGCCGTTTTGGGTATCAGATGAAAGGGCTTAATTAGCAGATTTCAAAAATATATAAGTAAATTGTTAGCTTTATTATGTAACTACAACCCCAAAATAATTTAAATAAAAATATAGTTCAAAATTTAAAACCTGACTGCTGTAAAATCTTCCTCTAAAAAGTATGAAACAAGAAAATAATTGTCATCTGAAATTGTTAAGTATGTACAAACTATGGTATCTAATAAATATTTGTTTGCTTCTAAGTCTTTACCATACCTACCTCCCTTCATAAATTGTGAAAGTTTCTGAACCACGGACTTTAAAGGAAATCCTTTCGTTATTACCGCGACGGGCAATTTAACAGTTTAAACGCTCGAGCTCGCCAAAGAGTGTACTGGCTTTTTGTACAAAACGAAAAGTTGGGGCTTTTGTTTTTGTAATGGCGGGACTGGCCGAAGCCCACCTGTGGTTGGATTGTCGCTTTGTAAAAAAGAAATAAAAGCGAAAAGGGTAGTATGGGTAAACAAACTCGGTCTATAAGTGTCTGAACACTATAAGCTGGGGTCTATTAAGGTAGTCGGAACATGTCTGGCATATGCGAAACATTGCGAATCACCTCCCGCTCAAAGCCCAGAGGGTAGTACGCGAAAGTAGTGACATTTTTACTTTGGCAGAGAAGAATGCTGCGTTCGGGCACTGCGCGAGAATTTGTGTTGCAAGGGCAATGGTTCGCATATGGCAGACACTTTCCCGCTACCGTAATATCGCCCCTATTTGTGTTTTGCGAAAAAGTAAACAAAAATTCTACATCATTTTATATGAGAGATATTTTTTGTCTATTTTCACCTGTTTCTTGAAAAATCGTTCAGTTTCACGGGTAGATTCCTTTCTGAATACTTATTTGTCATATATTTATTCTTCTGGGACCCAATTTTTGAATATAACCGAATGTCTTTCGAGATTTAAAAAATCTTTAATAACTCAACGAAAGTCAAACATAATAATTAAGATATATTTATTAGTTACTTTTCAGAGCTTTTCAGAGCTAATTTTAGTTTTCGGGATACACTCAGTGACATTCAAGAATTGAGTCCCCGGACTCTGCGAATAGATCGGAATTTTACCTTTCTAGTTTATTAAGCAGCCTCCGTGGTCTAGTGGTTAGAGGGTTCGGCTCTCGATCCGGAGGTTCTGGGTTCGATTCCCAGTGGGGACACTGTCAAACAAAAATCTCTTTGTGCGACCTCCCCATTTGGTGAGGACATTGTAGGATGAATCACCTGATTGCCCGAAAAGTTAGATGATTCCGTGCTTCGGAAGGCACGTAAAGCCGTTGGTCCCGACTACTATCTACGGATGTAGTCGTTAATGAGCCATGTCAGAGGCCTTTGGCGGCTCAACAACTCTGACACCAGGGTTTGTGAGGTCGGTCATCGACCTTGCAACCCACACGATATGATGATGATGAGTTTATTAAGTAAGTATTAAATTTGAATCGGAAATCTGCCACGGGCATGTCCTCGGCATTCTGATAATAGGTAAGTAATCCAAATTAATAAAATGAAAAAATGAAAATGAAAATTTATACTATAACGATTGTTATAAGTCAATATAAAATTTGAGATATACAAAATAATAATGATAATTGGTAAAATACAATTATTTATAATAAGGATAAGCGTTTAAGACTCATCTACTTTAAAAACGTCATGATATTCGTAAAATTGTCTATCTAGTAGCCATTTTTTAAGGCTGTTTTTAAAAGCCGGCATGGAAGTTGCATTTCGCACTTTGTCCGGCAGCCGGTTGTACACCGTCGGACCGACAACGTACACCGACTGCTCGGATCTTACTAATTTATGATTGGGAGCGATCAGCTGGTTGTGGCGTTTATTGCTACGAAGGGAGTATGTAGAGTTTGTTCCTCTTCGTTTATAAGATTCTAAGTGTGTAAACACAAATACTGCGACGCTGTACACCCAAAGGCAAGGAAGAGGCAGTACATGAAGGTTTTTAAAATGTTCGCGCGCAGATTCGTCGTCAGGGACCGAGGCCACCGCACGCACGGCTCGCTTTTGCATGACAAAGACGCGGCGCCAGTCACCCGCGCGCGCCCACAATTCCGTGCCGTACGTCAACACCGAGTGCACGGTGGCGAAGTAGCAGCTCCTGACGACGTCTCTGGATGCGGTAGATGCCAACCGGCGTAACGCATAACAACTCCTTCCCAACCGTTTGCACATCTCTTCGACGTGTGTGTTCCACACGAGAGCACTGTCGATGTGGAAACCGAGAAGTCGGGTAGTAGTTACCTGTTGAATGGGTGTGTTGGCGGCGAGTACTGTCATTGATTTTGGTCTGTGCCCATTTAGACTTACACCCATAAAACAGGTTTTGTCAATGTTTAGTGCCAGCCCGTTCGAACCGAACCACGTATGAAGCACTTGAACAGTTCTGTTGAGCCTCTCTTCGAGCTCCGAAGCGGAAGGAGCGACGACTACTGCCGTAACGTCGTCCGCGTACATGAAAACTTCCACGTCACGGAGGGCGCCGGGAAGGTCATTTAGCAAAATGCTAAACAACGTGTTCGAGAGGCACGAGCCTTGAGGCACGCCTATGACGTTCGTCATCTGGGTAGATCTCACGTTGCCTCTATCGCCGACCACTACCTGCACCCTCCCCGACATGAAGGACATGACTAGCGAGAGGGCCGGCCGAGCGGCCCCGCGATGCCGTAGTGCGCCAGCTTGCGGGCGATAAGACTGTGGTCGGCGGTATCGAAGGCGTGCGAGAGGTCGCAGCAGACCACAGCGACGTGTTGCCCGGCCTCGCGCGCGCCCAGCACGCACCGCACCACCTCGCGCACCAAGTCGGTCGTGCTGCGCCCCGCGCGATACGCGTATTGGCGCTCCGAGAGCACATTACGAGGGCTCCAGAAGGACAATAGTCTGTTATTCAGTCCCACCTCAAATACCTTGCTGATACATGGCACCAGCGATATCGGGCGATAGGACCTAGCCACAGACTTCTTTCCTTTTCCTTTGTAGAGCGGTGCAATTTTCACTCTTTTAAGCGCATCGGGGTACACGCCGCTACGTATGCATTCATTATATAGATGGGACAGCGCGGGGCTAACTGCTGCGCCGACGTCTCGAAGAATGCTGGCTGACAAATCGTACAGGTCGAGACTAGCTTTAGGAGCTATATTCCTTCGCAATATCTGTTCTACTTCGTAGGGTGTGAATCTGCGGATCCGTGCGCACTCGTCACTAGCCGGCACAGACGTCGCCAGCGCAGCCACCGAGGACGTAGCATTGGCGACGGGGGCTCCGGCCAGCAGGGCCGCGCTCACAAACTTCTCATTCAACGCATCTACCAACAATGTTTTGGAGGCATATGGTTGGCCATTTTCGTCTAATAACAACTCCGTGAAGTCAACACGATCTCGAGTCTTCCTACCTAGCTCGGTGTTAACTACCTGCCACATGCCTTTACTCTTGTTCGAACTATTATTTATTTTAGAGTTAAAATATTCTGTTCTCTTGTCTTTTGATTTAAAATAATATTGAGTTGCTAACTCGTCAGATATTTTGTGTAAATTGGCAGCCATAGGATACTTATTTGATAATTCTTTAAAGTCGAATAGTAATAATTTTAGATTAATAATTTCCTCATCGATCCATGGTGTGGTGTTATTGCTAATTTTACATTTTCGGTTAGGGCAATAGAAATTTAATTTAGTTGTCAATATTTTTAAAATAGATTCTGCTAATAATTTACAGTCTTTGGAACCAGAAATGACCTCTGACCAGTCAACGGCTAAAAGAGCGTTGTTGTAGTTGGAAATATTATTGCGTGTTAACGCGCGTCGAAAAGTATATGGGACTTGTCTGTTGTTAGGGTACTCTATTTGTACCTTTTGTGCCAAATGGTCGGTCACATACCCCTGCACATTGATTGACGAAACACGGTCGTCTGGATCTATATTTACATAAACGTGGTCAATCAATGATTTCTTATTTTTTATCTATACGAGTGGCAGACGTAACTTTTTGTTCGAACCCGTAACTATGTAATACGTGGGACACTCAGAAATATTTGCGACACTAAAAAAAATTGTTCTACAGGTACATATATTTTTATTAAATCTTTTCAAAGTACTCTCCACCAGCCTCTATACAAAGATTCATGCGTCTGAACCAGTTTTCAAAACACTTTTTCCAGTCCGCCGTAGACACCTCGTTTACAGCCTGCTCGAACGCAGCCAGCGCATCTTCCGGCGACGAAAATTGTATCCCCTTGAGCTGATTTTTTATTTTTGGAAATAAAAAGAAGTCACACGGTGCTAGATCAGGGCTGTAAGGAGGGTGACCCAGGAGTTTGACTGGTGTGCTGTCCAGGAAGTCCCTCGTTTTGAGCGCGGTGTGTGCAGGCGCATTGTCGTGGTGGAGCAGTAGTCCGCGGAGCCCTGTGTTTGGTCGCTTGTTGCTCACAACAGAAAAAACTTCTGGTAAACATTTGGTAGTATACCATTCGGCGTTGATGCTTCTTTGATCTCGTAAGGGAATTGAGGCCAAGTGGCCAGTCAAATTAAAAAAGCTGGCGATCAAAATCTTCCCCCCGCTTCGAGATCGCTTCACTTTGGTAGGCGTTGGTTCATTTTGAAACACCCAAACTGTCGACTGGCGCTTGGTTTCTGGATCGTATTGATAAATCCAGGACTCATCACCTGTTACGATGTCGTAAACACGCCGAGACGAGCCTGCTTCAAATTTGTTCAGCATATCACGGCACCATTCCACCCGGGCCTGCTTCTGAGCGTCGGTGAGGTAGTGCGGCACCCAGCGCGATACTATCCTCCTCACGCGAAGATGCCCGTGTAGAATCTCGTGAACGCTTCCCGATCCAATCTTTAATATGTGCTGAATCTCCTGATATGTAATTCGCCTATTATCTTGGATTAAATTTTTCACTGCTAGCACGTTTTCTTCCGTAATAGCCGTCAAAGGGCGACCGCTTCTTTCTTCATCCCCCAAGGTTGGTCGACCGCGCCTAAATTCGTTATACCAACGATACACGGTTGCCTTGGAGGGGCCTTCATCCATAAATGCCATTTGAAGTCTATCGAACGATTCATCCGGTTTCAGGCGACACTTGAAATCGTAAAAAATCATAGCTCTAAAATGTTCCCGGCGCAGATCCATTTTTCAGTAAGACACGATACTTTGAATTGGCTCGCAAAAAATGTGGAGGGAAATTTTGAAAATGGAACACACATATTTTTACTTACAAGTAATCATATTTTCGAAAAAGATTCTGACCGGCCAGTCTCCCATATATAAAAACTATTTTTCGCAATACTTTCTGAGTGGCCTGGTATATCGTATAGTTTTCGGTTGCAAGGACTACTTACTAGCAGGTCTATATTAATATTAATATCGCCAGTTATAATTGCGTCGATACCTTCGTCTGTTATTTTACCTACTAATTTTTCAAATAACTTTAAGTATTCGATATTGCTAGTTAAGTTGGAATGGTAGATACCAACAACCAAAAGCTTCTCGTCCGTTAATTGAACTTATTTCAGCAGATTTTGTTCAATATCCAATTTACTTCACTGAAATATTACCATTGCCTACATAACAAGAGTTCGGCGACCGCTATCCATTGTCCCTTGCTTTCGCAAAATATTTCATGAGCAAAACATTTGGTGCGAACCATAAATCATATTATTGTACGTAAAAAGGTAAGTAGGGTAATCTACCAGCCAAAATGCTAGAATATTTACGTCGAATTTCGGCTGAATGGAAAAGGAAAGTATACCTACTTATACGGACGTGATACGAATTATGTTTTTCGGAGTTTCAACACTTTATTTTATACCTACGATTACAACGTGAATTTTCATTCGTTTTAAACCCGAAGCCCACTGATTCTATTCATGAAAACAAGCAACTTTACCGAAGAAAAAAAATTTTCACCTTCCCATACAAAATGAGGCGATCACGTGACTATGGGGAGACGAAAAAATATTTTCTAGTAAAAATTTTTTTTCTTCGGGAAAGTTGCTTGTTTTCATGAATAGGCTTCGGGTTTAAAACGAATGAAAATTCACGCTGTATAATATTTCCATGACGACCGCGTCATGGAGATCTTTAGGGGAGTGAAATGTACGCGGGTTGTACAAGAGAAACACACTAGTTGGTGGTGGAAAGTTGAATATATTTTAGTGGGAAAAATTATGGGATTTTATACTATTTTCACAGGTTGTTGAACTAAGGAATTTATCCTTGGCATTTAGCTTATCTAAATAATATCAGGTTACATGTATTAATGTTAATTGGATTTTTACATATATGGTCATAGTTATTGAAATATGATATCTCTATTATACATTTATGGTAGTTGTTTCAGTAATATGATATCCTTGTTTATTCTATAAAAATACTAAATGTTTTTAACTTATCAATTTCTGTATATGGTCAAATAGGACGATGCCTTTTAATGTGAATGACCTATACACGTGTGGCTATACTTACACGTGTACTACTACACTTCACCTTCCCCCTTTTTTTTTTTTTGAAAGTAAAAAAAAATATTATATACACTGAATACAAATATTTACGTTACTATCTTCGGTTTGTTCTAAGATTTGCTTACATATTATCTAAGCTTACAAACAATGTTTATATACTAGATTGGATTACAGTTACCGTTATGGTTACAAGTTTACATTTGGTAATACAATATTGTTGTTGGGAGGAGATGCATAAGTATTTTTGCTTACTTCTCTAAGGTTTTTATTAGCTAGGGATAATGTTTATGTTATGTTAGTGTTTATGCTAACTTAATTTCTAATGTAATTGAAAACTTGATGATCCCTTTTTGGGATTCTGGAATTTGTTGTCTTGCTTTAATAATTTGTCTATCTTTTTATTGGGTCACTTATCGTGTCGCTGTGACTTACATAAGTTGTTCACGGAGTTACCGAATTTCCTGAATTTTTATTATGGATTTCGAAATTAAAAATGTCGTTTTACCGGAGGCGAGGGCTAGGCTTACGCTTTGTGCGTTGGCCCATGATCTTCGTGTTTTGGGCATTTCGGCGACGTACGGCCCGTCGGCTTGTGTGACGGCCTTAGTGGATGCTGTACCGGGGCACCCACTGCTGAATCCCGAGGACAAGCAGCCTTCGCCACAGGCCATGGAGGAGCTTATATATGAGTTGGGAATCCACTACAGCGCTACTGTGTGGGCGGTAGAATGTGAGTTGTCGTCCAGTGGACTTTTTTGGTTTATTCGATGGCGTTACGATCCCATATTCGATCAACTCGTGGATTCTTACCTGCAATTTTAACTGTGACATATTTTTCAGTTTAGAGTTTTATTTTAGTGTTTTTTTTCTATTACATGTATCTATTTTTATTAAATTGTATTTTTTTTTTTAAAGTGTTTGTGTTTTATTTGTGAAACTTATAAGGTATAGTTCTATTTTTATGAATTAAATATTCTTTTCCAGAAACCAAAATTTTTACATTTGGGTCTTGAGTTTCTAAAACAGTATATGGACCTACATATACAGGGTCTAATTTGTCTCTACCTTCCTTTTTTACTAATAAAAGATCACCTATCTTATAGTTTACTGGATTACATTTCTTATCATACATTTCTTTTCTACATAACTTTGATTTCAACAAATTATTTCTAGCATCCTCTTGGGATTTTTGTAATCTATGTTTTAATTCTATTGGATATGAATCATAATTATACATAGGATCTATATTATTTATAATATTACTAGGTATTCTACAAACTTTTCCAAACACTAATTCATAAGGCGTATAGTTTGTTGCCGTATGAACTGAAGTGTTATAAGAGAAACACCAATATTGCAACCAATCATTCCACTTATGAGCTTGGTTTTCAGTTTGTATTCTTAAAAATGCTCCTAAGGATTTATGTGAATTTTCAAGGGAGCCTAAAGACTCGTGATGGTATGCGGTTGATTGCAACTGGTTAATGTTCAATAGCGTACACACTTCACGCATGGTAGATGAAATAAATTCGCTTCCTCTATCTGTTCCTATTTCACGCGGTATCCCATAACGTAAAATAAAATTATCCACGAATGCGCGAGCGACTGTGCTACTCTCCTTATTTGGCAATGGATATGCTTCTACGTACTTCGTGAGCTCGCACTGAAGTGTAAGTATATAGTTATATCCATTCGTATCTTTTGATAGTGGACCTACTAGATCCAAAAATAATTTATCGAAAGCTGAAGTTGCTGTACTTGTAATACACATTGGTTGTCTAGTCTTATACCTAAATTTTTGTTTTTGACATTTTTCGCAACTTGTTACAAATTTTATTACATCATTTGTCATGCCAGGCCAGTAATACTGGCGTTGTAAATTGTTTATCATTCGTCTAATGCCTGCATGGCCACTAGTGGGCAGCAAGTGAAAATCATTAAGTATGACGCGTCTATCGTCTTTATTATCTATGTTTTTAACTTCTTTTATTATACATAATCGTGGTCCGGACCATTTGTTACACGTACTTATATATTGAGTTAACTCTTTTATTTCACTTGCGGTGTTATCGTTACGTAATATGCATAATTCTTTTATATGTAGTGCCTTACTGAATTTAGCTAATTCCCTCGCGTGGAAAGCTCGTTTCGTACACGATCGGGAGTTAGGGTTGACACACATCTTTTGTATGGCAGGTGAATATGTTAATATTTTGTTGTGACTTGTTCTACAATCAGGTTCTGCAGTAACTTTCTTGTAGTTTTTTAAGTCGAATGTCAATTCCGGTAAATCTTTCGGTTTTTTGAAAATCTCTATTATGTTTGGTTGGCCACCCAAATCATAGTTTGAGATTTCATTTTCCGTTTCCGCAGTATCTCTTTGCTCTTCCTGTCTTCTTGCTTGAGCTCTTGTCATTACTGTCATTACTTGTTTATTCATATTTTTAAGTTCTTCACTAGTTATTTCAATCCTAGATAATGCGTCTGCTGTCACGTTATCTTTTCCTTTCAAATACGTTACTGTGAAATCATATTCTTCCAAACAAAGTCGAAATTTTGTTAATCTGCTTGATGGATTGTTCATATTAAACAAATAAACTAGTGGACGGTGGTCTGTTATTATTCTAAATTTCCGTCCGTATAAGTATGGTCTAAAATATCTAACTGCCCAAACAATTGCTAATAACTCTTTTTCTATTGTCGGGTAGTTTCTTTCTGCGTCATTCAATGGTCGACTTGCATAACTGACTGGCAAGCCATTGCTATTAGATAATACACTACCGATTGCTATACCTGATGCGTCTGTATGTATTGTAAATTCGTTATCTTTTGAAAAATCTGGATATTGTAGTATTGGGGGGCTGCTTATGGCTTTCTTTAATTTTTCGAATGCTTTAGAGCAATTTTCTGACCATTCAAAAGTTACATCTTTTTTAAATAATTTATTTAGTGGTTGAGCTATTTCTGAAAAATTAGGTATGAATTTCCTATAATAGTTTGCAAAAGCAACAAATCTTCTAACTTCATCTGTTGTTTTTGGTACTGGGTAGTTTTGTATTGCTGTGATTTTCTTTGGATCTGGTTTGATACCTCTTGGTGTCACAACATGTCCTAAATATAAAATTTCTTTTTGGAGGAAATTGCATTTTGTTGGATTCAATTTAAAATTTACTTTTCTTAACCTTGTAAATACATCTATCAAATTTTTATTATGTTGATCAAGATTGCGTCCCATTACTATAATATCATCTAAATAAACAATACATTTCATATAGTTTAGACCAGACATAGCAATCGTCATTGCTCTGCTAAAAGCACTTGGGCTGGTTTTTAGTCCCATTGGTAGACGTTTCATTTGGTATTGTTTATCGGCTATAAATGCAGTATATTTTCGGCTTTCTTCATCCAATTTGATTTGGTAGTAGCCTTGATTCAAATCCAGTGTACTGAAATACATTGCACCTGAGAGTGAATCGAGGATTTCAGTGATATTAGGTAATGGAAATTTGTCATTTTCTATTTGTTCATTGACTTTCCTGTAATCGATGACTAGTCTCCACTTTTTATTTCCTTTCGCGTCTTCTTTCTTTGGTACTAGTAGAATAGGGCTAGACCATTCTGATTGTGATTCCTCTATGATGTCATCTTTCAGCATTTGTTCTATTTGTTTTTTAATTTCGTCTTTTTGTGAATGTGGTAAACGATATGGTTTGTTGTAAACTGGCATTGCATTTTTCTTCAAATGAATTGTTTGTTCATATAGATTTGTTACATTTAATTTATCTCCGGGTAAATTAAAAATGTCTGCGAATTTAGCACATATACTAGCGATTTGTTGTTCTTCTTCTTTGTTTAAATTTTCTACATTCAGTAATGAAAACAATAGTTTTACTCTATCGGCATTGTTTGCACATTTTTCGAAAGAAAAACAATTGAATTCGTTTAGACTGTTGACTTCTGGGGTAATTCTTTTTAAATTTACTTCTTCATTGCGTGTGTTCAATATTTTGACTGTAATTGTTCCATTATTATTTCTAGATATTGAATTTGCAATAAATATTCCATCACTAATTTCACTTGAAAATATTACACAATCATTTTTTATTGAAGTGGGAACCCTAACGACTGATTCACTTCTAGCTGGTAACGTGATATGCGTTGCTTGGCTTTGTTTATTATTCGACGCGTACAGGGTCAACGGTATTGTGATATTATCTGTTCTTGTTTTTAAAGTTAAAGTTTCTTTTTCATAGTTTATATTACACTTGAATTTTTTAAAAAAATCTTGGCCTATTATACCGTGTATGTTTAAGGGTAAACTGTTTAGAACGTGAAAATTATGTGGGAATTCTACACTTTTCGAACTTAGATGTAATCGTATGTAACCAATCGTTTTAATTTTACCACCTATTCCATTTATGTATGTCCTTTTGGGCTGGATAAACTGTCTTGTTCTTAATGCTACATCGTACCTTACTGCACTAAGTGATGCACCTGTATCTATTAGCCATTTGTATTGTTTTCCATTGATGGTGAACTGTGCAGAGTTCATATTTTTATAAGCTAGAATGTATTTATTGTTCACGAAAAAACTGATTCAATTCTAAAGAATCATTGCTTTCGTCGGGTATTTCATGTGCCATGTTTACTCGATGTTTCATCTTTCTCATTTTTGAGTAATTGGCTTTGCGTGAGGGTTCTTTGAACGGTTGGTTATTTTCGCGAAATCTATTATATTTTTGAAAGTTCCGTGGTTTCGGACCACTATGCCGCTTATAATTGTTGGGGTAGTTACGATTATATCGCTTGTCTTTGTTGGGGTAATTTTTCTGGTAGTACGGTGGTTTGTACCCAAAACTATTAGTTTTGTATTTGCCTTTCATATAAAAGAGTTGTTCGGTTCTTGAAGTTGATGGAGCCATAGTGATTTCTTCATCTTTTGCTCCTTGAATAGCATCTTTTAGTGAGGTATATCCGCGAGCTGATATTACAGTGCTAAGTCTTTCATTACGCAAGCCATTAGCAAACCTATTGATAGCTTGCTTTTCATTTATTGGTTTTAATAATTCATAAGCTTTACTGTTGTTATTGGCCTGCGATAGTGTTAAATTAACAAACAGGTCTTCTAATTCTTGTCCGTATTGCTCTAAACTTTTGCCACCTTGCTTTGCTGACAAAAGTTGTTTTTGTAATGCGGTATCCGATTTTTTTATTAAAAGATGTTTTTTCATTTCATCCACCAATTGTGAAACTGTCAAGTACGTTATTGATAGCCTAAGCTTAGCATTATGTGACAATCTAGTCTTTAATACAAACTGTATTAAGATTTTATGGTCTTCCTCTTTCAATAGTGACGAATATAATTCTATTGCGTCTATTAAACTTTCCGTGACTTGTTCTGTACCGTCCATGACTGGTAACAGAGAAGCTGCTGTTCGCAAGTCGAACTTTTCAATAGTATCATTAGTCATGGTTGTTTCTTCTTCTTTTTCGTAAGACAGAATTTTTTTATATAAATTTTCTACTGATTGTACATACGGCTCTATGACTTGTATTTCTTCTAGAGATATTTGTTCTTTGTCTATTCTTTTAACGTATTCATCGACATAAGATTCGTACTTTTTATACAGCGATTTTGCCTCTGCTATTTTCTTTAAACCTATCGGTGCATTCCTACGACTAGGGCCTAGTTTCCGTAAGTCAACTTGTATGAGTTTTATTTCTTCACAAATGGTTTTTATGTTATACATTAAATCACACATCACACATAAACACACATCTGGTAAAAATGGTACTGGTAAATTATAAAGTCAATTCACTTACGAAGTTCATTCTCTGTTGCGAGGATTCACTTTTCTGCACTAGCACACGAACAACTTAATCATCTCCTAGCAGCTCCTTCTTCTTGGCTCGACATCACCCGGCGCTCAGCAACATATATCTTAGACGGATGCTCTTCGTTGTAGCGTGGCTGCCGCTATTTGCCGCTTGACTTTCTTAGTCAGGTAGCTATTGAAATGTTTCCAGACGAAGTAGAGGAATACAAGGGCTAGCATTATCAACATAGCCGTCAGCATGTAGTTTAATGAATAATCTTTCTGACCTGGGTCTGATTGAGTTGCACTGGCCGCGTTTCCCGCTCCGTTCTGTGCTATTATAACTTCTTCTTTTCTCTCTTCGTTTTTGGAGGATGGATTCCCCATTACTCGACTTGTGGATGGACCGGAGTTTTAACGAGTAATTATACTTTACTTCACTCGCGATCGCGTTACTGTTTGTTCGAGGGTGGCTCGGAACCCATAACGAACCAGCACTGTCTAAAAACAGTGGACTGGCAGGGTCGCCATGAAATGTACGCGGGTTGTACAAGAGAAACACACTAGTTGGTGGTGGAAAGTTGAATATATTTTAGTGGGAAAAATTATGGGTTTTTATACTATTTTCACAGGTTGTTGAACTAAGGAATTTATCCTTGGCATTTAGCTTATCTAAATAATATCAGGTTACATGTATTAATGTTAATTGGATTTTTACATATATGGTCATAGTTATTGAAATATGATATCTCTATTATACATTTATGGTAGTTGTTTCAGTAATATGATATCCTTGTTTATTCTATAAAAATACTAAATGTTTTTAACTTATCAATTTCTGTATATGGTCAAATAGGACGATGCCTTTTAATGTGAATGACCTATACACGTGTGGCTATACTTACACGTGTACTACTACACTTCACCTTCCCCCTTTTTTTTTTTTTGAAAGTAAAAAAAAATATTATATACACTGAATACAAATATTTACGTTACTATCTTCGGTTTGTTCTAAGATTTGCTTACATATTATCTAAGCTTACAAACAATGTTTATATACTAGATTGGATTACAGTTACCGTTATGGTTACAAGTTTACATTTGGTAATACAATATTGTTGTTGGGAGGAGATGCATAAGTATTTTTGCTTACTTCTCTAAGGTTTTTATTAGCTAGGGATAATGTTTATGTTATGTTAGTGTTTATGCTAACTTAATTTCTAATGTAATTGAAAACTTGATGATCCCTTTTTGGGATTCTGGAATTTGTTGTCTTGCTTTAATAATTTGTCTATCTTTTTATTGGGTCACTTATCGTGTCGCTGTGACTTACATAAGTTGTTCACGGAGTTACCGAATTTCCTGAATTTTTATTATGGATTTCGAAATTAAAAATGTCGTTTTACCGGAGGTTTTTCATGAATAGGCTTCGGGTTTAAAACGAATGAAAATTCACGCTGTATAATATTTCCATGACGACCGCGTCATGGAGATCTTTAGGGGAGTGAAATGTACGCGGGTTGTACAAGAGAAACACACTAGTTGGTGGTGGAAAGTTGAATATATTTTAGTGGGAAAAATTATGGGTTTTTATACTATTTTCACAGGTTGTTGAACTAAGGAATTTATCCTTGGCATTTAGCTTATCTAAATAATATCAGGTTACATGTATTAATGTTAATTGGATTTTTACATATATGGTCATAGTTATTGAAATATGATATCTCTATTATACATTTATGGTAGTTGTTTCAGTAATATGATATCCTTGTTTATTCTATAAAAATACTAAATGTTTTTAACTTATCAATTTCTGTATATGGTCAAATAGGACGATGCCTTTTAATGTGAATGACCTATACACGTGTGGCTATACTTACACGTGTACTACTACACTTCAGGAGACCTATGTCCAGCTGTGGACGTCTTTCGGCTGATTTGATGATGATGATATAATATTTTTGAAAGTTCGTAGAGTTTACTTATTTCGCTATCCTCAAAATATTATAAACAATATGTTAAAATAAATAAGCTTGTCTGTAATTTACTGAACGTAGATATCTAATACCAAATAAATTGATCGATTTTTTTTTATATTTGTCGCCTTTGTTAGGCGACGCGACGTTGCAAATTCCTATATTATTTCCATATTTTCCCTAACATCGTTAGAGGTACGTTATTGTCAAAAATATATGTCGATATCCAGCTGTGGACTTTAGAAGGATATAACATGTAATTACTTTAATGTACTTGCCTTCTTTTAGTATTCTTACTGGGTTCAGAAAAATCGTGAACAACCTTTTGAGAGCTTATTCGGGGGACTAAGTGAAATAATTTTTGAGAATTCTCAAAAACAAGACTTTTGAGAATTCTCAAAAACAAATCGACCCTCCATTCAAAATAATCAACTGATGGATCCAACTTGTTTCAAGTCGATTTTTTTTTGCGATATTCGGGGGACTAAGTGCAACAACTTTTGTTCGACGACTTTTGAAAATTCGCAAAAACAAATCAACCTTCCATTCAAAATAATCAACTGATAGATCCAATTTGTTTGAAGTCCATTTTTTTTGCGATATTCGTAGAGTCGTAAGTTGTTTGCCAACAAACTATTATATAGTTTGGCGGATCTCAGATGAAAAATGTATCTATTGTTTTTTTGAGAACAATAAACATTTTATTTATTTTATGTTTTATTTATTTGTTGTATTTAGCCCTCTTATGTACCATTTAACTTGACAATAGTACATAGCAGATAGATACATTCTAAATTATATTAAAGTCAAAGTACGCTTTATTCATATTAGGATTCATTCATCACTTTATGATGTCATCACAAACAACGAAGTGCCATGTAGGAAAAAAAAGCAGTGACAGACAAGAAACAGGGTTAATTAATACCAGCTACAATAAACATATAGGGTTTTAATTAGTTCTTGATAGAAAAAGGTATGAATGTACTCATGATACTGAACAACTTTCCCCAAGGAACATAGGTCGAAATACGAAAATTAAGTTTTGACCTCCCATAGAAACTGCATCAGCTGATAGCGCATTTTGTAAGGGAGGTCAAATTTGGTTTTTCGTATTTCGACCTATGTTCCTTGGGAAAATTTGTTCAGTATCATGAGTACATGCATATCTTTTGCTATCAAAAACTAATTAAAAATCACCCTATATAAGTCACTTTGAATTAGCCTGCAAGCACCACAGTTTATTACAGCCTCAGTGGTATAGTGGTTAGAGCGCTCGGCTCTCGATCCGGGGGTTTTGGGTTCGATTCCCGGTGCGGACACTGTAAAAGAAAAATCCTTTGTGCGACCTCCCCAGTTTGGTAAGGACATTGCAGGATGAATCACCTGATTGTCCGAAAAGTTAGATGATTCCGTGCTTCGAAAGAACGTTAAGCCGTTGGTCCCGACTGCTATAAATTACGGATGTAGTCATTATAGTCCGGTCCCTTATAGTCTTATATCTCCAAATTGCACCAAATTTTTTCCGGTTACTAGTTAGGTACATAGCTCTCAATTTTTGATAGGAGCCAATTCTTGAATTTTCTATGGAATTTTTTTGAAATTTAAGAATTGGCTCCTATCAAAAATTGAGAGCTATTATGTACCTAACTAGTACCTGGAAAAAATTTGGTGAAATTGTAAAGCGTGTCTAAGTGAAACAGCTAACTGACCGCACTATTAATGAGCCATGTAAGAGGCGTTTGGTGGCTAAACAACTCTGACACCAGGGTTTGTGAGGTCAGTCATCGACCTTGCAACCCGCACGAGATGATGATGATGAGTTGATTCCCATGAATTTTTATCCTCTAAGTACCTAATCTGATATTTTATAACATCCTTTCATACAGTTTTTGCTAGAAAACAGCTTTAAATATTTGTAGCGGTAGACTTTCAATATCAACGGGTACCTTATTATAGAAGCGTATACACTTGCACGTTGAAAATAAACGTATAAAAATTTTCCCGAAAAATAGCCGGTCTAATGAAAGCCCACGAAATGGATCACGTATCGCACAATGGATAGGTGATGAATTGTCAAAACCTATCGTCATGCCTCGCACGCACTTATATTTTTGGTATACAGTCACAAGCAAGGCAATCTTGACACTCGCAGCGTGACTATAGCGTCTAAGACTACTGAAATAAGAACAGTACAACGTCCAAAGTGTCAAGCCTGAGGTGCTCTTGACTGTACAAGGAAATTGAAAGGGGAATAAGGTACGTTGACAAGTCACAATCACGGAAAATATGTAATACGTGTAAGTCCTTATTGATATATCTAACCAAAAATACTGCTAACCAGGGATTTTAAGCATATTTTAGGTTTTTTATTTAACTTTACAATAAAAAAACCTGTATAAAACACCTACTATTTTGAATAATCAATTTCTATGAGTGAATGATTTGCTCTGCAAAAGACTGGTTGAGAAAGTTTGGTAATTGGATGAAATATAATTTTGATTCGGTTCTTTTTTCGAAGTTAAATAGTTAGGGTGCTGGCTGCAATTTGGGTATATGATTTTCTCATGATTCATATTTCAATAGGGATAATAGCTTTATCAGCTTAATACGAATCGATTTGGTCCTTACAAGTTTTTCTGTGCGTCGCTGCGTTTTTGAGTTAAAGCAAATAAAATGAAAATAGTATACTAAATAATGTTTTTTTTGTCTGACTTTGTGGCTCCTGTTTAAAATACTTCTGAAGATGTAGAAAATCGAAGAGGCAGACATGCAGGGCTCTGCATTATCACGGGACGAAGTAGTGATTTTTTGCATTTTGAAGAGCTGTAACTTTACGACGCAGGGCTATTATGGTGGCAGACCATTTTTCTGGGGTTTTATACATTGTATTTAATCAGATAGTCATAGTCTGCCAGGTGTACGTTTCATTGTCAAATTTAAAAATAGTTAAAACTTAATTCCTCAAAAACGCAGGGGTGTGGATGTCCGCCAAAATTTTTTGTATCTTCTAGAGGATGCTCCTTATCATTAGTCAACATGAGCAAATCATATAGAAATTGGTAATTCATCACCCTTACTAAAAGGCATCCATGCGAATGTTTTTAACATCGAAATTAATATTCTTTCAAACTTCTTGGAGGAGGACTGTGGTCTCTGCCTACCCCAACGGGAAAGAGGCGTGATATTATGTATGTATGTTCTTTTAATATTTCTGTTGAAGAGGAAAAAAAGCGAGAAGTGGGTACGCAATGCAGCCTTGATGTCAATCTGAGACTTCAAAGCAAGCAGTTAATTCTCACCCTCTCCTCTGACCTCGGCGTTGCGTTTGACAGGACCAGGGTGTCTACTCTCAAAGTGCGATATATCGAAACGATACAACTCGAAACATGCAAATGCAAAACTTCGTCCCTTGACAATAGAGTAGAATATTGATTGGATGCAGTTTGAAAATTCATCCAACCAATATTCTACTCTATTGTCAAGGGACGACGTTTTGCATTTGCATGTTTCGAGTAGTATCGTTTCGATATTTCGGACTTTGAGAGTAGACACCCTGACACCGAACGATAAAAAATGCAGTAGTATTTTCTTGGATATATTATTTTGTTTTGCTTTTACATAATAATGCTTTTAAAAATTGGCGTAAAACCTTTTACAATAAATGCAATTTTTTTCAGCTGATCGGTCTAATAATTTGTATGAAAGACTGAATATTTTTTTGTGAATTTCCAAAAGTCGTAGAATTAGAGGTGTTGGATTTTTCCCCAGAATAATCCCTAAAATGTTTAACACCATTTTTTTTAAAACCCGACATAAGTACAGACCGGAAAAAAGTATGATTTCCTTTAATTAAGGAACGATTCTGCACTATTAGTGGGTTTTTCTCGCTTTTTTAGGTTTCTGAACCAAAATGGTAAAAACGGAAGCCTTATGGTGCGACTTCGTCTGTCTGTCACACCAGAATGTCTCAGCAACCGCCCATGCTCTAAAACGTCTGATATTATTATTGTGGGCCAAATTTAAAATTTCGTTACTAGTTTGAGTCCCCGCTCGATATGAAAGGGCTTTACTTGTACATTCCAAAATAGCCTTCAGGACCATTAAGTTGAAATCCCATTATGTTGAATTTTCCAGACGTTGGATTCCCATTAAGTTGAATCTCAATATGTTGAATCCCATTATGTTGAATTCTCTGAAAGTTGGATTGAGTGGAAATGTGTGGGCAGTGGGGAGGAATTTGTGGGTTATGGGGGGCTATGTGTAGATGGATGGGGGCAATGTGTAGGTGGTGGAAGGCAATGTGTAGGTGGGGGGGGGAAATATTAAGCAAAAAAAATAACAAAATGGCCGCCATTTCAAATATTTTTTTGCTGGACCGATTGTCTTCAAAATCGATATATGAGGGTTCGAGTGGCCTTTCATATCGAATCAAATGTAAAAATTGGAAAAATGGTCGCCATCTTGGTTTCTTTTGTTTCTGGACCAATTGTCTTCAAAATCGATATCTGAGGGTCCGAGAGGTCTCTCATAACTAATTGAATGTAAAAATTGGAAAAAATTGCCGCCATCTTGATTTTTAGGGTTCCGTACCTCAAAAGAAAAAAACGGAACCCTTATAGGATCACTTTGTTGTCCGTCTGTCTGTCTGTCTGTCTGTCTGTCTGTCAAGACCCTTTATCTCACGAACGAGTAAAGGTATTAGGTTGAAATTAATACCATATATTAGGATCTATGAACCACACAAGATCTGAAAATTTAAAATTTTTACAAAGACGCCATCAAAAGATATGGCATTTTATGTCCTCATCTCCATACATTTATGCAAAAAAGCAAAACCTACAGGGTACTTCCCGTTGACCTAAAATTATGAAATTTGGCAAGAAGCTAGGTCTCACAGTACAAATAATGGGAAAAGTCTGAAATCATTAAATATTACAACTTTTCTCACAACTAATGGAAACCAATTGTGGTGAGCTCCCGTTTCAAGAACATTCATATAAGAGAGGAGTCAAGTTGGATGGTCGCGGAGGCGATTTTTGTTTTAGTTCTATTTTAAAAATGGGAACACTTACAAACTTGAAAATTGGTCTGTTTACGAGTATAGTGCATAAGCTATAAAATAACAACAAATAATAAAATTTGGTCAAGCGCGTGTCGGACTCAAAAAACCTAGCATATTAACTTACTGAAATTTCAACTAATACAATTATGATTATGTGGTGGTACGGAACCCTCGGTGCGCGAGTCCGACTCGCACTTGGCCGGTTTTTTTTTCCTGGACCAATTGTCTTCGAAATCGATGTGTGGGTCCTAGAGGACTTCAATGACGAATCAGATGGCAAATTTAAAAAAATGGCCGCCAATTTGAATATTTTAGTTAGGTATGTACTCGTATTTTTTACGCTCTTAGTTTTCAAGTTATGATGAAAAATCTAAGAAAAAATCATTCCCCCCTCCCCTGCTTATCTCCGAAGCTTAAGAAAGGAAAAATCTGAATTGATTATGGTCGATCGAGGTTAACGTAAATACATAGAGTAACACGATTTTCGCGCGCAAAACGGGCTTGCGCGGTTTGACGCGTTGCTCTAAGCGTAAATATTATATATTAGATCTAGATTAGATATTTCTGAATTGCGCAGTTTATTAGAAATATGCAAAATCTTTATATAAACAAACTTTGTGTTTTTAGAAGCGCTATAGTGCATTTTTAGGACCGCAAATGTAGGTCCTAAAAATGGACTTTAACAATTCTAAGTACAAACACTATAGGACTTATGGAATAGGTATATCGGAACCCTCGGCGCACGAGTCCGACACTCACTTGACCGGTTTTGTCTTCTTCAATTTGCCACTTTGTTTATCAATCGTCGTTATTTAAATAACGCCATTAAAAGACATTATATCCTAAGCCTAACCCAATGACATGAATTATAGAATTTTTTAATCCATTGATTATAGAAGAGTATTTTAACATGAAAAAACAAAACATGAATATAAAATAATGAGGTCGATTAAATATATTGGAGTAAACATTTTTTTTAAGAAAATTGCTTTATTAGTGATCACTGGGTTTCGGGAGCAAAACCAATACTTATGAAAAAAAAACAAGATGGACGTCTACGGATGGATCTACGTCTTTTAAACAATATTGTGTAAAATTTCCCTCATTTTAAGGGTTCTGTACGTAAATGTAAAAAAAACGGAACTTTTACGTTTTATATTTCTAGATTTTTCGGTAGAAGATTCCTACAAAGTAGTGACGAACGATATGGCCCAGCGGCAAGCCTCGTTTGCAAATACGATGTGAATACGTTGCTTCCATACATATTGAATCCTTATTGAGTTATTGACTACTGACGTTGCATGTTTTTAAATCGAATGGGCTTCCTTTTATTTTGTTTCGGTTATTTATGAGAAAACCTGCCCCGGGTATCGTAAAAATCGGTAGTCTGGAATTTGCTTTACTTTTTCACTAAAGTAGGGCCAACGTAAGAAGTCTGTTTTGACGTTTCATTAGCACAAACGCACAGGGTTCATTTGAGTTTGTAGGTTGTAATTTTTCATAGATATGACAGCTGTCCTATTACAATGGCTTTACTATAGGTACACCCAGCAGCACGTCAGTAGAAACACTTCGGACTTTGTGGCATGTTGATAGTGTTACAAATGTTTTCACTGTCCTGCGATTGACCCTTCTAAAGACATTTGAAAACAGAAACTGAGGATTCAGACTATCTGAAAAACTTTAGTAAGTAGAAATAATAAAAAAAAAACAGGCCAAGTGCGAGTCGGACTCGCGCACTGAGGGTTCCGTACCACCACATAAACATAATTGTATTAGTTGAAATTTCAGTAAGTTAATGTGCTAGATTTTTTGAGTCCGACACGCGCTTGACCAAATTTTATTATTTGTTGTAATTTTATAGCTTATGCGCTATAAACATACCAATTTTGAAGTTTGTAAGTGTTCCCGTTTTTAAAATAGAACTAAAACAAAAACCGCCTCAGCGACCATCCAACTTGACCCCTCTCTTATATAAATGTTCTTGAAACGGGAGCTCACCACAATTGGTTACCATTAGTTGTGAGAAAAGTTGTAATATTTAATGATTTCAGACTTTTCCCATTATTTGTACTGTGAGACCTAGCTTCTTGCCAAATTTCATAATTTTAGGTCAACGGGAAGTACCCTTTAGGTTTTGTATTTTTGAATAAATGTATGGAGATGAGGACATAAAATGCCATATCTTTTGATTGCGTCGTAGTAAAAAAATTAAATTTTCAGATCTTGTGTGGTTCATGGATCCTAATATATGATATTAGTTTCTGGGTCTTGACAGACAGACAGACAGACAGACAGACAGACGGACAACAAAGTGATCCTATAAGGGTTCCGTTTTTTCTTTTGAGGTACGGAACCCTAAAAACAGTAGGATATTAATATCGCTTAATGACGTCAATTTCACAGATCGCTTCACAAACTCGCCATCCATGTAGTAAAAAACAAAAGAAGCCCAAATAATTTCGATAACGAGTTCAGGCTATTTCAAAGCTAGAGCACCTTTGAGCCTTGAGGAACTGTGCGCCTGAGTTGTCTCCTGTGCTAACACGTTTGTACCGCCTCTTTCTTAAAACAAGGCCGGTGCCAAAATCTTTGAAGGTTGCTAACGTACAGCCAGTGCCCAAGAAGGGTAGTGGTCATGGCGGCCCCAGCAACTATAGGCCAATCGCCATCACCTCCATATTCTGCAAAGTTATGGAAAGGGTACTTAATGGAAAACTGCTAACATACCTAGAAGCCAACGACCTACTCAGTGACAGTCAGTATGGCTTCCGCCGGGGACGATCAACTGAGGATCTTCTAGTGTATGTCACGCATTGCTGGGGGGAGGCCATCGAGAAACACGGCGAATCCCTTGCCGTGTCACTGGACATCTCAAAGGCCTTCGACAGGGTGTGGCACAAAAGTCTGCTGAGAAAACTTCTTGTATACGGCATTCCTGCTGACTTTTGCTCTTGGATATCTGACTTCTTGAGTGAACGGTCGATCCGAGTAGTCCTTGATGGCTGCTCCTCTGACCTCATGGCTATCGACGCCGGGGTTCCTCAGAGGTCTGTTCTCTCTGTGACTCTTTTCCTGCTGCACATCAACAACCTTCTAGGTCCTGGTATTGTTGGGTACACAGATGACAGTACCGTTGTCGAGAGATATATGTCTAGCGCAAAAGCCAGCAGTGACGAGATACGTTCTTCGAGAGAGGCCATGGTAGAGCGAATAAACTCAACCTTAAATCATGTCTCCGAGTGAGGTGACAAAAATCTAGTGAGTTGCAACGCCACCAAAACACAGGCGTGTCTGTTCACCGCCAAAAGGAGTTCGTTCAATCTGGCTCCAACTTTTCGAGGTACAACTGTACCTAAACCTGAACTTCGGAGCTATTATTGAGTCCAAAGCCCAAACTGCAGCAAAAAAGCTGGGTATCCTCAATAAGGTTAGGCGTTACTTCACTCCTGGACAGCTTCTAGTTTTATATAAAGCCCAAGTCCGATCCTGCATGGAGAATTGCTGTCACCTTTGGGATGGCTCAGCCAAATACCAACTAGCCGCACTTGACTCGATGGATCGCAGAGCCAAAGAAGTTCGTTGGTGATGAGATGCTGGAGAAAACCAAGTTCCACCGTCGCAAAGTTGCATGTCTGTCGGTCTTCTACAGATTGTACTTCGGAGAGTGTGCTCAAGAGCTCCACGAGCTTATTGCACCATCTCCCTTCTACCATCGGGAGTCCAGACGCACCGCAGTATATCACCCATACTTGATTGATATTCCGCACAATCACAAAAAGCGCTTTGAAACATCTTTTATAAAGCGCACGGTTAATGAGTGAAATTCTCTGCCTGTGTCTGTTTTCCCGAGTTCATATAACCCGAATCTATTCAAGTCGCGAGTGAATAGGCTTCTTCTGGGTAAGCTCGGTCCATCGGCGACCTCATCTCTGTCTTCAAGACTAGATCGAGGTCAAGAGTAAGCCCATTGACGATAAAAAAACCGGCCAAGTGCGAGTCGGACTCGCGCCCTAAGGGCCTATCTACCATATGATATACTAAAAGCTTTTGCTCTTTGATTTTAAAAACTCCGCGACCATCCAACTTGACCCCTCTTTTATAGAAAAGTTCTTGAAACGGGACCTCACCTTAATTGGTTACACTCAGTTGTGAGAAAAATTTAAATATTTATGATTTTAGACTTTTCCCTTTATTTGTACTGTGAGATCTAGCTTCTTGCCAAATTTCATAATTTTAGGTCAACGGGAAGTACCCTGTAGGTTTTGCTTTTTTGCATAAATGTATGGAGATGAGGACATAAAAAGCCATATCTTTTGATTGCGTCGTTGAAAAAATTGAAATTTTCAGATCTTGTGTGGTTTATGGACCTTAATATTCGTTATCAATTTCAACGTGATACCTCTTCCCGTTCGTGAGAAAAAGGGTCTCGACAGACAGACAGACAGACAGACGTACAACAAAGTGATCCTATAAGGGTTCGGTTTTTTTATTTTGAGGTACGGAACCCTAAAAATGAAAAAAAAAGGACAAGAATATACAGTGGGTAAGGGAAAGTTGGCAAAAACTCCAGTCGATAAAACTGAACATCTTTTACCATGAAAGATGTCACCGGAAACGTAAAAAAATCAGACTATCCATACACACTGTCAAAAAATTTTTTTAATTGAATATGTAGCGGCCGATTTTACTTCTCATTACCGGTGATAATTATGTTTCTTAGAGAAAATTGTTTGGCAGTTTTTGCCAACCTGTTCCTTACATCCTGTATATGTTTTAAAAATTCCAAATGATTTACCTTTAATATTTTTTGTGTTCAGATTAATTACACTTTGCAAAACCTTTACAAATATTTATTAAAAATGGGATATTTCAAAATGAAATATTGGTAAAATAAATCATCGTAAATTAATAACAAAGAAACGTTTTGTGTTTAATGTCTATTAATAATTTACAAGCCTTACAAAATTTCTCACACTTGGTCCTGTAAAAAGCGGTGGAAATTTTAAGAAAGCTTGTTTGTAATATCAAATTGAAATATTTTACATTCGCTAGAAAAAAAGGTCTCAACGTCTAAGTGAAAGTGATCCTATAATGGAACCTTTTAAAGAAAACTTAAAATAAAGTAGTGTTTTCAATGCATTTTCAGCTAAAGCAAATAAAAATTCAAAGTAAAAGTTTTTAGTGCACCTTATTATATTTACTCGTATTTATGTGTGCAATAAAACATCAATCTATATAAGGTCCTAATACTCGTAAAATAGTGAACATAATTTTAGTATGTTACTCACACCATGAAACTGAACAACTTTACCCAAGGAACATAGGTCGAAATACGAAATACTAAATATGACCTCCCATACAAAATGCGCTATCAGCTGATGCAGTTTCTATAGGAGGTCAAAAATAGATTTTCGTATTTTGACCTACCTTGGGGTAAGTTGTTCAATTTAAAATTCTAAAATTATGTTCACTATTTCATTAGGCCCTTATATATCTATCTACTAAAGATCAAAGTAAAAAAGTTGAGAGTTTAGGTAGGAATAGTTTTTCGCACGGTATTCTACAAATAAATTCTAAACTACGTAAAATTGTAACAGAAACTTCAAAAGTATTCTACAAATAAATTCTAAACTACGTAAAATTGTAACAGAAACTTAAATGTAAGGAACCTTGAAACTTTGCCTGTAAAAAGAGATAGGGTCATTAAGTTATTATAATAAATATAAAATTTTTTCGAACACAAAAATAACGCAGTGAACCTTTTTTTTTCTATTTTCTTAAAATATCGATGCGAATGGAACGTAGTCATAGCCTATAAAAAATAGAATTAAAAATTAAACTGTCAAATCTTTTATTGATATTATAATAATCTAAGGATATGACAGCATTTTTTTAGGGTAAGAACCAAAATGTTAAAAACGGAACCCTTATGGTGCCACTTCTTCTGTCTGTCGTCACACCTCAATTTCTCAGCAACCACTCATGTTATCAACACAGATTAAATAGTAAACTGACGATATCGACTTAAAATTTGAACCATTTTTAGAATATTATTGCCCAACTTTATTGCAAATAAAAGTATTGAAAGAATATTATTATTATTCTTGTAAAGGTTGTTAAAATAAGGGGGAGCAAAATTATTAATTGTCGGTCGGTACTAGGTCGACTGGGGCATCATATAATAGTACATTAAAATGCAAGTGCGCTATTGTGGATATTACACCCGAGGCTCAGAAATTGCAGCCCGAGCCGCAGGCGAGGGCGTTATGGAGCCGAGTGTGTAATCTCCAACGCGCACGAGCTTTTTACGACGTTTTTCAACACATTTGCGAATAAAAACAAATCAAATTGGTTACCTTTAAAATACTAAACTTTGCTAACCTTACGTCCACCGCACGTCCACCGGAACATTTTGTCGGCTGCATATGTTCATGTTTCCCTTTAATTTTACCAAATTACAAAATTGTATTTCGTGTATGAGTATTTTAGACGGTTCAGGATCAGTTTTTTATATGTAGAAGTCGACACTATTAGAAATAATTACAATAATAAACACGACAAATATTTGTAAAATGGCGCGCATTCTTTCTTTTTCAAAACATTACCGTGTTATCTTACACCATCAATCTTTTATCAATTATTACTCAATCTAGTAACCAAGCTATAAAAAAAAGTAATTGTCACTCGGTACCGAAACATCCTATTCCATTTACCTTGAAATAAATTATCAAAAATTGAATATCTTGTTACGTAAATGACAAATTTATTGTTAAATAGTTAATTACTGTAAATAATTTCATAAAATCAACATTCATTTATGATATTATCTTGAAGTCAGCTTGAAAATTTTAGTAACATAATAATCATAAAAACTCCTTGCTCTTGGCCGATAAAAAAAAAAAACTAAAATAAAACACTAGTTAAGTAATATTATGACAAAAACACGCGTGTTTAATGAGCTGGATTATGGACCTTAATATATTGCAAATAGAGCTGTTTTATGAGCAAATGTGTTGAAAAAGTACTTTACTTGTATATTCCAAAATAGATTTATGTATTTTTTTATAACTCAAGTTATGATGCACAATGTTTAAAAAACCGGTCAAGTGCAAGTCAGACTCGCGCGCCGAGGGTTCTAATAAACCTATAGTATGTTTGGAAGCAATAAAGTCTATTTTAGGGACCGCAAAACTAAGTTAGTTTGCAAAGGTTTTTTGCAGATTTCTTAAAATCTGTGCTACTTAGAGAGATCGTTTAAATTTCTGACTCGCACTTGACCGTTTTTTTTTAATTCTGTGGGCTATGACTAAATTCTATACTGCCGCACGGAAATCGATAAATTACGAAAATAAAATCTTTAATAAAAATTTTAATTTTTAAAATAAATATTTAACTGCGTTATTAATGTTGATTTTTTTATATTTTTGTAATAACTTAATGACTCTTGTTATATTACTTATATTACACTCACACGATCCCTCGTGTGAGTGTTATCTCCCGGTAACATAGAGGTCAATCCGAGAGATTCGCAGAGATACTCGTATGCCAAAGGACCCGTCTATTAACTCGCTTGTGGAGACACAAATACATAGATAACTATAATATAATATTTTCAAACCCCATTATCTGGTACTGATGCCAGTTTCGTATAGTAACACAAAAATCGCGTCCTAACACATCTCTATTGCCCATATTAACAAAGTTGTAAGATTTCATATAAACAAAGTATGTAATTAAGCAAGATTAACTTAAAAATGTAACTAACTTTCTTTTAGTCCTTTCATAAATCAAACAATTTGGGACTTAGCCTTTTAAAATTACTTGGAAAAGAGAGATCCAGGTGTAGCAAAGAAGGATTATTACTAAACTTCTTTGTTACAACTTAAGACGGAAGAAAAAAAAACGTGAATTATGGCTTTAATTTAAGCAGAGTACCTTTCAGGTTTCGGTAGGTATTAAGCAAAAAATTTTGCATTTTGCAGGACCGTTTCAGGATGTAACTTAATTAGATTGATTGTCGAGATTTAACAGTTCTTTTATACGGGGTTTTCATATTCTTTATCTAGCGATATAAGATTTCGGACCTCCTTGCTTCGCTCAGAATAGAAACCTAAATAATTTAATTTACTGGGATGACATCTACCAGCATGTCCCAAATTAATAGAACGACGCCTTCACTACCTTGGGACGAATTATTTCTTTGATCCTCCTTCTATTATTCTTATTTTTCTGAGCGTAGAGCTAAGTGCAGGAGTCATAGTTTTATAATAGGCCGAATTGGGTAAGTAAAAAAAATATTTAAAAAAAAACAAAATACCCTAAATAAATATAAAAAAAAATTAACTGAAAAGAGATAAAACAATCTCTCTCAATTAATAAAAAAATATATAACATAAATATGACTAGAATTTCACTTGAGGTATTGTAGGCGAAACAAACAAAAACTACAAAATATATTTGATGTTGGAAAATAATTTAATTTAATTTTAGTTCGCCGCGGAAAAAAATGAAAATCTTGTTTGAATCGGTTCCATAGTTAACTAGTCATTGACGGCTAAACAAACAAAAATAAAAATATGAAACCTGTCAATCACTTTTAATTTAGCGTCCAAGTTTTAGTTCGTACAAAACCCATGTAAAAAAGCGAAATGCAATTTAATTGTAGTCGTATAACACAAGTTTTAGACTAGATGTACTACTTTTGATGTTACCCGGATAGACGTGTGTGTAATGTGTATTTATAATTCATACTCAAATTCGAGTAGCCCGAACAACACCGTGACGATTGTAAGGTCGATGACCGACCTCACAAACCCTGGTGTCAGAGTTGATGAGCTGTGTAAGGATGACGGAATATCAAAGATCCAGGCTCACGGTTTGCCAACGAGCAATGGAGCGCAGTATGCTGGGTCTGGAGCTGACTAATCGGGTCAGAAACACCATACTGCGCTCTACAACACAAATAGCCGACGTAGCCTATACCGCCGCCAAGATCATATGGGACTGGGCAGGCCACGTGTCCCGTATGCCGCCGGATCTATTGGCCAAGACCACCACCACCTGGCAGCTACAAACTGGCAAAAGGCGTCGAGGCCGACCAAGGCGCCGATGGCGCGATGAACTTGACGCCTTTTGCAAGCCCTGGCAAGTACGGGCTTTAGATAGACCAATGGAGGGAAGAGAGAGAGGCCTTTGCCCAGCCATGGGATACTACAGGTTAGATAAGATAAGAAGAAGGTAAGATAAGGCCTTTGACACTTTAATGACTACTTCCGTAGTTAGTAGTCGAAACCAATGGCTTAAAGTGCATTCCGATGCACGGAATCGTCTTTCTTTTTAGATAATCAGGTGCATTCGGTAATATCCTAGAGCGGCTACAACCTAAGCAAACTGGGGACAGAATCACAAAGGTATTTTTGTTTCATAGTGTCTCCACCGGAATTCGCACCCAGAACCTTTAGTTGGGGAGCCAAACGCTTTAACCGAAAACAAGACCACGCCTCAGTTCAAACTTCGTTTTGTTTTTCTTAGTCTTTCTTTGTCTTACTTACCTAAGAGAACAAAAGCGCGTTGCCCAGCTTGAGAGAGAATTGTAGATAAAATAGCTGATGGATGTGCCAGGAACTTTTAGTTTTCATTTCTAAACGGAAATGTATAAAACTTTTTTCTAAGACAAAGATAAGTTTCCATTTCGAAGTGTCACTCACTGATCGCAACCCTTAAACGTTATCGGGTTTCCAAATCACTGTTTACTGGTCGTTTAATCAGCAACTGGTGGAAAGTCGTCACCCTGACTAAGCAAGTTGGTTGACAAGTTTTTATGACGGGGTTGTCTGCTGAGTGATAAAGTCTATTAGTGTTCATCGGAGTCTTCTGAAGTTGAGGTAAGAATTTATGAATCCAGAAATATCAAACTAGCTTTAACACGGCAATAAAAATAAAAAGAAATCCTTGGTTGGCTGTATTCTTGATATGACCGTAAATTTTACGTTGACGCGGTATAGATACGTCTATGCATAGAATATTTATTCTATGCGTCTATGTAAATTTACAGCCAAGAGCAGGTCAAGCTCCCACCCGCGTCCACTCACCCTCACCCCCCCCCCCCTCACACTCTTCCCCCACCCTCTGACTCATCCAAAGCTCGATGTAGTACCAATTATTGCCGACAGAGGGCCTATATCCACTTTGCACGAAATGACCACCCAACTGAAAGCATAGACGTACCTATCCACGTCAAAAGTTCCGTGGCCTACATTCACTAACATCAGACTCGAAAAAATCAAATCCAATTTTTTTTATCAAATAAGCCCAAACACGGCTACGATAGTTACATGAAGATCATGTGCCTGACATTATCTTTCTGCTTCATCATCAGACCAAGTCAATACGAGTATGTCATGTTTATGACAAACTAGCTGTTGCCGGCGACTGGACTATAAGAGTCGTTCCTAAACTATCTTTATACCAAATTTCATCAAAATCTGTTCAGCGGTTCCGACGCGAAAGCTAAGCAGACAAAGACAGACAGACTATACAAATAAAGATTCTAGTTTTGTTTTTATTTTACTCTAACTCTTTACTTTTTTTATTTCCAACTAAAATACGCAAAATTTTCTACCTCAATGTATACGAGAAATCCCTTTAATTTTATTGTAATTGTAACAATGTAACAATAGCCGGGATGCTCGTTCCAGCCCTTAACAACCTGAAAGGACTCACTACTGATAATTTTCCCTATAAAGTATCCGAAGCTAACCCTCAATGCTCGCTCGCTCAGTCGGCTTCAAACGCCTTTCGAAGAGGACGTACCGCGCGCGCGTATGAAGAAAATCACCAACATTGAGACATAATTCTGAAAATTCTATGTGAAAGTTACTGTAATAAAAGTTCAAAATTACTAGAGCAGTAATAAAGAAGCGGATTTGTTTAATGGGTAAGTGTTCCTAGTGATAATTTTAGAATTTACTCTACCTGTTGCTGGTGCGTTTTTGGATGCGAAACAGAAGCTGAAGTGAAAACAAAAATGTTAGATAATTTACCGCCGTGGTTCAGGGATTGTTTGGGTAATTTTTGCTGTAAATATTTAGGGATATTTTTGAAATGTTTCGGCGTCTATAATGGGGTATGTGATGACCAGATGTAGGCGTAATCGTGTCATATTGATCGCAGTTTTTTAGGGTACCGTAATCAAAGGATCCCAATTGGACCTTTATTACTAAGCCTACGTTGCTTTTCTGTCCTACCATAATTGTCTGTATCTTTCGGACAGTAAATTTAAAGCCACGTATGTTATTCACATAATAGAAATAAAAAAAACCGGTCAAGTGCGAGTCGGACTCGCGCGCCGAGGGTTCCGATATACCTATAGTATTTTTGGAAGCAATAAAGTCCATTTTCAGGACCGCAAAACTAAATTTGTTTGTAAAGGTTTTTTGCAGATTTCTGAAAAACTGTGCAACTTAGAAAGATCGTTTTATTTTTGCTGTAAAGTTTACATAAACCTCTGTCAACTGTAATTAATTCAGATTTTCCCTTACTCAAACTTCGGAGATAAGGGGGGGGGGGAATGGTATTTTTTTTGACATTTTTCATCATAACTTGAAAACTAAGAAACTTAAAAAAATACAAAAATATATTTTAAAATGTACAAGTAAAGCCCTTTCATACGATACCCCACTCGACCTAGTAGCGACAATTTGAAATTTGGCCCCCCCTATTTTGGCCCCCTTTACATTAATAATCATACTTTTTTCAAAAAATTTTCATGTGCAATTAAGTTGGGCAACTATATTCTAAAACTATTCCAAATTTCAGCTCGATAGCGTAAGTGGTTGCTGAGATATAGAGGTGTGACAGACAGACGGACAGACAGACAGACAGAGCGGCACCATAAGGGTTCCTTTTTTTTACCATTTTGGTATCGGAACCCTAAAAATTAATATTACGCATTTTAAACAGAAAAAAAAATATTAAAAAAATGAAGACGAATAAATAAAGAAGATAAAAGAAGTAAATTTTTTATTTTAGCTATCTTGTAATATGGATTTAAGTGGAAAAATCGGGTGACATTACCAGAAAATACAAAAAAACAGAAGTTTGTTGGCCGTTAAACGGCTTAAAAACTGAACAACTTTTCCCGTGGAACGTTCATGGACATATACAGGGTGTTAATTTAATTGCGTGCCATAGCTTAGGGGGTGTTTCAGTAACGATAAAGGAACCCAAAAAAAATATATAAAAAATCCTACTTAAAAAAAATTAAACTCCATTGAAACTAAACTAACGCGGAAGGCCACCGCGCTATCACCGAGGCAGCGCGAGAGTATCAAGAAATCCTTTCTTTTTTTGTGTGTGACTCCAATTTTCCGTTCATACTTTAACGGGCTAAGGACCGTCAAAACGTAATACCCGATAAATTATATAAAAAAAAATCTTTAATGATAAAAAAAATTAGGTAGATTTTTTTTTTATATTTTTTTTGTGTTCCTTTATCGTTACTGAAACACCCCCTAAGCTATGGCACGCAATTAAATTAAGACCCTGTATACAAGATATTCATACAATCTAGTCAAAAACGTTTGCCTCAAAAGTCATGTTAAGTCTTAACTAAGTGTTTTAGGCAAACGTTTTAGTTTTGGTAATATCGTTGAAATTACCACGATCACCCCCCAGGTTTGTATGGAGATAGAGTTTTTGTTTTTGTATTGTTCCTTGAAGAAAGTTGATCAGTTTAATTGTCAGATTGACACCCTTTCGGGTACCCAATATGTGCTAGACGAAGTTTTAGTTACAAGCACTATACAAGGTTTCACATAAAAAAAACCGAGTGGTGATACGGTACCCTCGATGCGCAAGTCCAACTTACACTTGGATAGTTTTTCCTACTCGGCTATAATTTTATTGTCTCAGCAGGACAGCAATTCGGCAATTCCAGACAAACGGATATGAAGTCCACTTGTTGCTGTTCATTCCAATGTAATTTTTCTTTATCTAGCTATGTACCTATTTTTTACATGCATGTTTTTATAGTGTTTGGAAAAAAACATACTAGTAAAAGGTATAACATAATTCAGGTATAACAGGCTTCATATCCATCAGGCTTTTTACCCTTTCAGTTCTTTTTTTTAGTGTCGCTTTTTTTTTCCACATGGCGCTACTTTGTTAAGCGACATAAATGTGACTGACGTCATTAAGAGATTTTTAATATCTCACAATGAATAAAGAACATTTTAATTTTTCAGTTTTATAGGCAAATAATTTGCCTAGGTCACAAAAATAGGTCGAAAAATGTGAGAAGTTTTTGGTCGTCCCGTACAAATTCCATTATTTACGGCGCAGGGTCGTATGGGAAAGCCAATTTTTTGTTTTATTTTTGACTGATGTTTTTCGGGAATTGTTGTTCAGTTTCATGTACTCAGTACCATTCTATAGTATAGATACCTAGATGTTTTTATATCACGCTGTATAAGTATCCTATACACGAGTAACATTTTACATATATTTGTAAACGGTTTCAAGAGAACGGCTCTAACGATTTCGATGAAATTTACTGTAGTGTTTCGGGGGCGAAATATCGGTTTAGCTAGATCTCATGTCTGGGAAAATACGTTTTCTCCGTGTTTACAAAAAAATAATAGCAGCGAGGTCAATTTTTTTTGTTTAAGGTCTTACAGAGCACAGCATAGCTTGGTCACCTAGGTATTTTTTTATGAAATTAGATTTATACTCGTTTAATTTTTTATAGTTTCACACATTAATTTCGATTTAAAAATTATTCAATACACATTTTTCTTTATTTAAATAACAGAAAACTACAAATTAGTAAATGATCTTATTTTAACACTTCCAGTGTTCGGATAAATCTACAAAGTAGAAAATAGCTAAATTTCACAACCACAGGCAGGATTCGAACCTGCGTCTTCTCCGTCAGTACCGGAGACGCTTTACCAACTAGGCTACTGTGGTCCTCCCTGATTTTGGTAAAGCGTCTCCGGTACTGACGGAGAAGACGCAGGTTCGAATCCTGCCTGCGGTTGTGAAATTTTGCGACTTTCTACTTTGTACAATTAAGTACCTTATCTCCACAGTATTGTGTGAAAAGATCTGCCAAATTAAAATCTGATTTATGTTATTTATAAAAAATCGAAAGTATAATGTGTTGTTCAAAAAGACAGAAATGCAATATTTCAAAGACATTAAACATTCCTGAGACACAGAAGATATTTTTTTTCCTCATGTACCTATTGACAAGAGAAAATAAATGGAGTTTTTATACGGTTTCGGTAAGTTATTTAATATTTTAAAAGCTTATTCTTGATGATACCTATACTTGCCGTTTACAGGGCTCAAAGTTTACGAGAGATGGAAAGTGTGAAAGTGATATTCAGAGAAGAGTGAATGCTGGAAACATGGTGAATGGTGCCCTGCACGCCTTTATGAGGAGTCAGAAGGTGTCTCACAAGGCTCGTTTGGCTGTTCATAGGGGTGTTTTGGTACCAACAATGTATGACAGTGAAAGCTGGGTATGGCAGAAGAAGCATGAAAGTAGAATTAATGCAGTGGAAATGAGAGCGCTAAGGAGTATGATTGGTGTTAAATTGAGAGACAGGATTAGAAATAGTGTGATAAGAGAACGGTGTGGCGTAAAAGAAGACGTAGTGACCAAAATCGAGAAAGGGATGCTGAGATGGTTTGGTCATGTAGAGGTCACGAAGACTGACGAAAGAGATCTACCAGGCGAGAGTGAATGGAAACGTTGGAAGGGGAAGGCCTAGGCGAATGTACCAGGACCAAATTCAGGACGTTCTGAATAAAGGCCAGGTTAAAAGTACCCTAAACCGAAGAGCATGTATGAAAGGATTGATGAAAGTACAGGAAGCAAGGGAAGTATGTCAAGATCGTAGCAGGTGGAGGACTGTGGTCTCTGCCTACCCCGATGGGAAAGAGGCGTGATCTTATGTATGTATGTATGTATGTACAGGGGGGTGATCGTGGTAATTTCAACGATATTACCAAAACAAAAACGTTTGCCTAAAACACTTAGTTAAGACTTAACATGACTTTTGAGGCAAACGTTTTTGTTTTGGAAATGTCGTTGAAATTACCACGATCACCCCCCTGGCATAATTGGATTTGTTCACTTAAATACAGCCAAAAAACCTAGTGTGACCAATATTAATGCTTAGAGATCAGCAGTGAACTAATAAAGAGAAAAAAATGCTACTTTTATTTCCTCCCGGATAGGTCAGTATGCGATTTTTCGCCCGGCTACGGGGAGGAGGGGAGAAAGTATCCACTTTCTCCCCGCAGGCGCGAAAAAACTTTTGATATAAATTATTTGCTTTTTACAATATATAACTACGTTATTAAAATATTTGAGCTAAAGCTAAAAAAACATTTTTTATTATTACCTCTGAAGAAATATAAGATTTTCTTTGAGTCAAAGAGTTTCTATTCAATACAATAGTTTTTCTAAGATTTATGTTTTTATAACAAAGGTCAATTGATTTGTATTGATAAAAGAATATTAACTCATTCATATTAACAAGTAAGTGATTGTGTAGGCGCCTTCAGAGAAACCCTACGAATAAATTGTAGGGCAAACTCCCACACCCACGAAACTCCTTCGAACGTGACTTTTTTATTTACAACTAGCAGCCCACTCCGGCTTTGCACGGGAAACTCTAAGTTTGAATTCATATAAATAAATCTTATAGAAAAAAGCACTTTCAGTTTTATCCAATTTCGTAAAACCGATAATTATTTTAATATTTCTCGTCTTAAAAACATTGTGAACAAAAAACAGAATCAGCTAAATCGGTTGAGCCGTTCTCAAGTGATGCACCGTATACATACATGTGGCAATATAAGATAAGATTGGCTTGCTCTTGACTACGCTCTAGCCTCTGCTAGAGGCTGAGATGAGGTCGAAGATGAAACGTGCTTGCCCAGAAGAAGCCTATTTACTCGCTATTTTAATAGACTAATAGTGGACTGATTCCTCTCCAACAAGTAAAGAAATCGCTTGTGGTGCCGGCAAAGAATAAAAAAAAAACCGGCCAAGTGCGAGTCGGACTCGCACCCTAAGGGTTCCGTACCTATCTACCATATGATATACTAAAAGCTTTTGCTCTTTGATTTTAAATACTCCGCGACCATCCAACTTGACCCCTCTTTTATAAAAAAGTTCTTGAAATGGGAGCTAAATGGAAAAATTAAAAGTACCGATTTTTTGGATTTTTTATACCCCAGCAAAGTTTCATCGACTGAGGAATTAATGCGGGGGTCTTCATACAACGATCCGCTTCGTTGCCAAGACTACTCCCTACATCTTCGTATAAAGCATACTTACTTAATGTAGGTAAGTATGCGTATAAAAGGTAGGTATTTTTTTGACCTATTATAATTTTGTCTAGATATCAAACGTCGTCAAACCTTGCTTCAACGACTTTCGTACTTCGTAAAAATAAATGAATTCCCATACTCCTCGTAATTTGATTAGATGATAATTTTGTATGGAAAGACATAATTATTGTTGCGTATAGTTATAAAAGTTAGCACAAAATCGGTAAAGAGTAACGCTGTAGGTATACTACGAGTATACAATATTTTAATTATCAGTTTCATAGCAATACTTTTACTATTTAGCTTTATGTATGCCATAAAATTTTCTTGACCATGAAAACCACAGAAATACTTGTGAGCATCTTCGGAATTCTTGTCGATAATTTGATATTTTAATTTAAACAGTAGATAATTTCCAATTCTACGGTCTAGTAGAAACCTTCATTGACAGTGGAGGGCTTTTTGTCTGGCTACCCAGCTGGATATACAGGGTGTCCGGGACAAAAATATGGAGTTACTCTCGATATCAGCAAAATCGAGGTCAGGAACATGCCTATTGACAATAAAAAAATGAAGTTATCGTTGGAAAAACTACGACCAGGTTTTTTTTTCATAGGCCTTCACGAAGCAAGGAGGTCCGAAATCTTTGGGCCTTCATCTCAAAATAGTGACCTCTTTATAACATAATGAAAAAACCGGCGGAATGCGAGTTAAAATTATTTTCGTATTATTAATACCAAGAAGGTTTTAACCATTGACGTAAGAAAAACGCTGCGCTTCTAAACGCCCTAGTTTCCAAAATCTTTGGTTTTAACCCACGCAACGCAAGCGTAGTGAAGCGTAGTAAAACCTCCTTGATTAATACTTAGTCATTGACATGAGATAAACGCTCCGTTTCTATGCGCGTATTTTCAAAAATCTTTGGTTTGGAAGGAAAACAGCTTGAATAGCTTGACTAACTGGCGGGCTGTCAGGACAGAAAGACCTGCCCGCGTATGCCCGCCCGCCCCTTCGTCTGCTGTGCCCTTAGAGCAACGCGTCAAACCGCGCGCGCGAAAATCGTGTTACTCTATGGCTGTGCCTCTTACACGCACGGTTCAATAAAAGTGAAAGTTTTCTTCCTTTTTCTCTTTCTTTCAAGTAAAAACGGAATGACGGATTGATGTAAATTTTTGCATGGAGGTTGTAGTACTCAAGCTCATGTCCTTTATTTTTCTCTTTCGACTATCACTAAATTACCTAGCTATCTAGCTTGGGTCTCTTCTATTGGCGCCGAAACTATCGGACAGTCGGGATTTTTTTACTTCCATTTACTGTTTCTACTATTAGCAAATTTTATATCTTAATCAGTTGGGGCTGTTCCACTGACGAATAGAGTATATTGCATTTTGCTCAAATCAGACCGGTTAAGTTTCTATGAAAGCTTAAATGTCGGGATTTTTGAAAATCGATTTACTGTTTTACTATCAGCGAATTTCATGTCTACATCGCTTAGGGGTCTTAAACCAATGAAAAAAATTGAGAACCATTTGGATCGAATCGGTCGAGATAAAATTTTATGATCACTTTAGTTATGAAAAATTTAACTAGAAGTTAAAAAAACCGGCCAAATGCGAGTCGGACTCGCGCCCTAAGGGTTCCGTACCTATCTACCATATGATGTACTAAAAGCTTTTGCTCTTTGATTTTAAAAACTCACCTCCATCCAACTTGACCCCTCTTTTATAGAAAAGTTCTTGAAACGGAAGCTCACCTTAATTGGTTATTATTCAGGACGTTCTGAATAAAGGCCAGGTTAAAAGTACCCTAAACCGACGAGCATGTATGAAAGGATTGATGAAAGTACAGGAAGCAAGGGAAGTATGTCAAGATCGTAGCAGGTGGAGGACTATGGTCTCTGCCTACCCCAACGGGAAAGAGGCGTGATGTTATGTATGTATGTATGTTTGTAGTTGTGAGAAAGATTGAAATATTTAATGATTTTAGACTTCTCCCTTTATTTGTTCTGTGAGGCCTAGCTTCTTGCCAAATTTCATAATTTTAGGTCAACGGGAAGTACCCTGTAGGTTTTGCTTTTTTGCATAAATTTATGGAGATGAGGACATAAAAAGCCATATCTTTTGATTGCGTCGTTGTAAAAAATTTAAATTTTCAGATCTTGTGTGGTTTATGGACTTTAATATTCGTTATCAATTTCAACTTTATAACTTTTCTCGTTCGTGAGAAAAAGGGTCTTGACAGACAGACAAACGGACAACAAAGTGATCCTATAAGGGTTCCGTTTTTTTATTTTGAGGTACGGAACCCTAAAAAGTAGAAATTATAGGCTACTTCTTACCCAGGGGTCACATTCTCACTGCAAAACACAGTCTAGTAACATATATAAGATCATTGGCAAAACACGTATTACGAGTATAATACATTTTATAAGAAAACTGAATTTTACGCGGACGAAATCGCAGGCACAAGCTAGTTTTAGATATAAGTATAATTTATTATATCTTGTTATTATAAAATTAGTAGCAAATAAATTAAGCCAACAGACACGTGACGTTTAATACTTAGTTTATGAATTTATATGGGAATACCTGTCATTCCCTTTTTAGGGTTCTAAATGACAAAAACAAAATGATAAAAACGGAACCCTTATGGCGCGACTTCGTCTGTCTTTCGGTCTATCTGTCTGTCACACCTGTTTATCTCAGCAACTACTCACGCTATCAACTTCAAATTTGAAATAGTTTTAGAATATGCTTGGTCAACTACTTTGCAAACAAAATAATTAAGAAAATATTTTTATTTGAAATGGGGCCCAAACAGGGAGGCAAAATTTTAAATGTCGTGTCTAGGTCGAGTAGGCTATTATATTGGTAATAGGTATTTAATAGAGCATTTCAAAATAGTTTTTGTAATTTATTTACGACTTTTAGTTTTCAAGTTATAATGAAAAGTACCAAAAAAATACCATCCTGCCCCCTTATCTCCGAAGTTTGCTAAGCGAAAAATCTGAATAAATTACAATCGATAGAAATTTATGTACACATTACAGAAAAAATAAAACGATATCTCTAAGTTGCACGGTTTTTCAGAAATTATCAATAAACATTTATAAGTAAACTTATCTTTCGGTCCTAGAAATAGATTTTATTGCTTCCAAAAATACTGTCTGAACCCTCGGCGCACGATTTCTACTCGCACTTGAGCGGTTTTACCTATAGAGGTACAGAACCCTAAAAAGACATGATTGTCTATCTATAGTACCAGGAGTAGTAGAGTCATAATATTTATTCTGTGGAAGTAGTTAGGTGCCGAAGTAGAAATACTTGCAGTTGATGTTAATTATTGCCTTGTGCTGTTCGTTTCCAGCACTTCTTAAATAAATAATTGAGGAAGAAAATTTTAATTAAGTAATTAAATTTTTAATTTTAAGTGTTTTGTACATTCCAAACTTGCTCTATTTTATATTGTCTTCTTGCTCTGTTTTATTTTTTGCTCCGTTCTATTATATATATATTATAACCTCCAGTGACCAGGGGTGGGCTTAAAATCAGCATGTCGCACGTCGCTAGTATAATGTAAATAATTTGTAATTTTTAGAAATGGAAATAAACATGTTTCTATTTAAAAAAAGACCCTGTCTCACAAGCCTTCAGGCAGGACAGGTGCGATCAGTTCGGGTTGTTTATTTTAGCCTCCTGGCAACATCGGGTCGATATTCCCTCTAATCGGACTCGATCTCCACAAAGGGCGAAGGATAAAAAACATTAATAGTCAAGCTTTTATTTGTAAGGTTTATCATAATGATTATACCTATTTTAGTTTCCGTTTGTTTGAGAGAAACTATCATGATATGATAATATTATGACGGGTTCTTATCACGATATGGGTTTTTATGAGCTTCCGATATTTTGGCGTTGTTGTTCAGATTCAGGTGGTCGACTATTGGGAATAATAAGTACTTGGCTACAGTAAAATTTATAACTTCTTTTACTGACAGTAGAGTAGAATATTTATTGGTTGAATTGTCAAATTGGCGTTGATTAGCATCCGACCAATATCCTACTCTATTTCAAGAGACAAAGTTTTGAATTTGCATGTTTCGAATGGTATAAACTAATAAACTTTTAATAAACTTTTTAATAAGTATCATATCGATAAATCGTTTTTATTAGTATCATCGAAAATGGAGAGTAGACTAGCTTTTTTTAGGGTCCGTACCTCAAAATAAAAAAATGGAACCCTTATAGGATCACTTTGTTGTCCGTCTGTCTGTCTGTCTGTCTGTCAAGACCCTTTTTCTCACGAACGAGAAGAGGTATCAGGTTGAAATTTATAACGAATATTAAGGTCTATAAACTACACAAGATCTGAAAATTTCAATTTTTTACAACGACGCGATCAAAAGATATGGCTCTTTATGTCGTCATCTCCATACATTTATGCAAAAAAGCAAAACCTACAGGGTACTTCCCGTTGACCTAAAATTATGAAATTTCAATTTATGCAAGAAGCTAGGTCTTATAGTACAAATAAAGGGAAAAGTCTAAAATAATTAAATATTTCAATTTTTCTCACAACTAACAGTAACCAATTAAGGTGAGCTCCCGTTTCAAGAACTTTTCTATAAAAGAGGGGTCAAGTTGGATGGTCACGGAGTTTTTAAAATCAAAGAGCAAGAGCTTTTGGTACATCATATGGTAGATAGGAACGGAACCCTTAGGGTGCGAGTCCGACTCGCACTTGGCCGGTTTTTTGTTTATTCGCTTTAGATTTTTTATTAACGCCATAAACTACAATGCGAATAGAGCGAGTCTACTACCATTTCGGATCGTGCTATGGCAGCGTAAAAGAAACGGCATGAAACCACTGCAGCACGGTCTACTTTGAGAGTTGGATTTGTGCAATCATTTTCTTGTGTTCCGCTGGAATATCAAAGCTCCTTGTCGTGATTAAATCTTTACTAAGCTTTTTTACCCAACTGCGGCGAAGCAAAAAGGAGGGTTATGTATTTGACCTATATGTGTATCCTTCCCCATGTCCGCTCGTTACTACTCAACGGCTCAATCCATTTTGATAAATGATACAAATTATATTAGTCTTGATAGTGCGAGTGTCACAGTATACATCTGAGTTATGGGAAATCACATTAGCGGATATTTATCGCCAAATTGCGAACTCAGAAGAAAAAATCTTCCTAACGAATAAAATTATGTAAATTAGCACAAAACGAATTTCCGTGCCCGCCTGCAATATTTTTATAGATCCTAGAATCTGAGCTTGTTTTCTTCTTTTCAGTTACGCAATTGGGTTTTTTTTTACACATTCTTTAAACACTATCTTTAAAGAATGTGTAAACATTGCCGGGTATTTTGTGCAAGCACCATGATCGATCATGGATGAACCAGTTCCGTCATCCGTTATCATAATATGCTTGAGTAGTTGCTGAGATAAACAAATGCGGCAGACAGACAGACGGAGTCGGACCTTAAGGGTTCCATTTTTAGGGTTGCGAATCCAAATGGCAAAAAACGGAAACCTTATGGATCCGTCATGTCTGTCTGTCTGTCCGTCCGTATGTCACAGCCACTTTTTTCCGAAAATATAAGAACTGTACTGTTGAAACTTGGTAAGTAGATGTATTCTGTGAACCGCATTAGGATTTTCACACAAAAATAGAAAAAAAAACCGGCCAAGTGCGAGTCGGAATCGCGCACTGAGGGTTCCGTACCACCACATAAACATAATTGTATTAGCTGAAATTTCAGTAAGTTAATGTGCTAGATTTTTTGAGTCCGACACGCGCTTGACCAAATTTAATTATTTGTTGTTATTTTATAGCTTATGCACTATAAACATACCAATTTTCAAGTTTGTAAGTGTTCCCGTTTTTAAATAGAACTAAAACAAAAATCGCCTCAACGACCATCCAACTTGACCCCTCTCTTATATGAATGTTCTTGAAACGGGAGCTTACCACAATTGGTTACCATTAGTTGTGAGAAAAGTTGTAATATTTAATGATTTTAGACTTTTCCCATTATTTGTACTGTGAGACCTAGCTTCTTGCAAAATTTCATAATTTTAGGTCTACGGGAAGTACCCTGTAGGTTTTGCATTTTTGAATAAATGTATGGAGATGAGGACATAAAATGCCATATCTTTTGATTGCGTCGTTGTAAAAAATTCAAATTTTCAGATCTTGTGTGGTTCATGGATCCTAATATGTGGTATTAATTTCAACCTGATACCTTTACCCGTTCGTGAGATAAATGGTTTTGACAGACAGACAGCCGGACAACAAAGTGATCCTATAAGGGTTCCGTTTTTTTCTTTTGAGGTACGGAACCCTAAAAACACTAAATTTTAGGGTTCCCCATACTTAGAACTGAAACTAATTTTTTTTTTCATCATACCCATACCTACGTGTGGTGTATTTATGGATAGGTCTCTAAAATGATATTGAGGTTTTTAATATCACTTTTTTCTAAACTGAATAGTTTGCGCGAGAGACATTTCCAAAGTGGTAAAATGTGTGTCCCCCCCTGTAACTTCTGAAATAAGAGAATGATAAAACTAAAAAAAATATATGATGTACATTACCATGCAAACTTCCACCGAAAATTGGTTTGAACGAGATCTAGCAAATAGTTTTTTTTTAATACGTCATAAATCGTAAACCGCAATTTACCTTTCATTCAATCAACTCAAATATAAATTTTTGTTACTAACATCACATAATAAAGTTTTTTAGTAATAAAAATATCGTAACTTTAACTTATACCAGGCCACTCAGAAAGTATTGCGAAAAATAGTTTTTATATATGGGAGACTGGCCGGTCAGAATCTTTTTCGTAAATATGATTACTTGTAAGTAAAAATATGTGTGTTCCATTTTCAAAATTTCCCTCCACATTTTTTGCGAGCCAATTCAAAGTATCGTGTCTTACTGAAAAATGGATCTGCGCCGGGAACATTTTAGAGCTATGATTTTTTACGATTTCAAGTGTCGCCTGAAACCGGATGAATCGTTCGATAGACTTCAAATGGCATTTATGGATGAAGGCCCCTCCAAGGCAACCGTGTATCGTTGGTATAACGAATTTAGGCGCGGTCGACCAACCTTGGGGGATGAAGAAAGAAGCGGTCGCCCTTTGACGGCTATTACGGAAGAAAACGTGTTAGCAGTGAAAAATTTAATCCAAGATAATAGGCGAATTACATATCAGGAGATTCAGCACATATTAAAGATTGGATCGGGAAGCGTTCACGAGATTCTACACGGGCATCTTCGCGTGAGGAGGATAGTATCGCGCTGGGTGCCGCACTACCTCACCGACGCTCAGAAGCAGGCCCGGGTGGAATGGTGCCGTGATATGCTGAACAAATTTGAAGCAGGCTCGTCTCGGCGTGTTTACGACATCGTAACAGGTGATGAGTCCTGGATTTATCAATACGATCCAGAAACCAAGCGCCAGTCGACAGTTTGGGTGTTTCAAAATGAACCAACGCCTACCAAAGTGAAGCGATCTCGAAGCGGGGGGAAGATTTTGATTGCCAGCTTTTTTAATTTGACTGGCCACTTGGCCTCAATTCCCTTACGAGATCAAAGAAGCATCAACGCCGAATGGTATACTACCAAATGTTTACCAGAAGTTTTTTCTGTTGTGAGCAACAAGCGACCAAACACAGGGCTCCGCGGACTACTGCTCCACCACGACAATGCGCCTGCACACACCGCGCTCAAAACGAGGGACTTCCTGGACAGCACACCAGTCAAACTCCTGGATCACCCTCCTTACAGCCCTGATCTAGCACCGTGTGACTTCTTTTTATTTCCAAAAATAAAAAATCAGCTCAAGGGGATACAATTTTCGTCGCCGGAAGATGCGCTGGCTGCGTTCGAGCAGGCTGTAAACGAGGTGTCTACGGCGGACTGGAAAAAGTGTTTTGAAAACTGGTTCAGACGCATGAATCTTTGTATAGAGGCTGGTGGAGAGTACTTTGAAAAGATTTAATAAAAATATATGTACCTGTAGAACAATTTTTTTTAGTGTCGCAAATATTTCTGAGTGTCCCACGTATACGTACAGGTTTGTACGGAACCCTAAGTGCGCGAGTCCGACTCGCACTTGACCGGTTTTTTACCAATAATTGTGAATGAGCATCTTAATTTTTTTTTACTGAACACCAGAAGCGTTTAGAATTAGGCAAAATTTTGTAGGTAGTTAAATAAAATCCCTTATTTTATGATAGCATTTAGAACTTTTTGGTTAGATTGAAATATTGGTATTTTTATTGTATGTTAGAAAAATCATTTAATAAAGTACAGAAGAAAGAGGTTTAATATTTCATTGCAGTTTCTATAAGAATACTCTATTAGAGAAAACTTTGCGAGAAAATTAACTTCAACTTCAAGAAAAATCCACCTAGACAAGTCTGGACTTAGAGAGACAATTTTCTCGAACGCGACTGACTTAAGCACGATTTTAATATCATTACGTACTTAGTTTAACAGAATTTTATGTTCTACAGGGTGGTAATGAAATAACGCATGAATCTCAGAAAATAATAAAGCGAAAATGACCAATTTTGTTTACGACAACTTCGAGATGAAACACTAAAATTAATTAACAGGACGAACAAAAACCTTTCTTAAATCTTTTATAAAGTTTCAAAATAAAATTGACATCATCGGTTCGAAAACTTTGTTGGCAGACAATAGAGTAGTAGGTAGACTATTAGTTGGATGATTTAATCCATGGAGGAAAATTTCGCAGCACTTTCTGATAAGGTGACGGCTGGCACTGAAAGGCCAATTTTCTTTTCCTTACTGTAACGTATGTAGCAATACACCTGCTTTAAATTCTGACGTTGAATGTTCCGCGACCGAAAAACTGTCAGGTATGACACCAGCGAAAATTCCGTCAGATGTGTCATATGTAACCTAACAAGCGTTGGTAGTGTAAGATATGGAACTCTCTGCGTCGGAAAGATTCGCAGGTGTGTCCCTACACTTATTCACTAATTTTTTTCGCTTTCTTTGACTGATCATGCCCTCCTCCCTCACACCCCGTATACCGCCGCACGATGTTTTCATTTTTAGAGAAGACTCGCATTTGGGTTTCGTTTAACAAATGTGTACAATTTAATAGCCGAGCATCAAAAACATACCGCCAGCTAAATGAATAATTCGCTCACTGACTCAACGATTGATTATCTGACATCTTCACGCCTATTCAAGGTTACTATGGCTTAGTGCGGATTTACATTGGATAAGTAAAAGCGGGTCAGTAGACGTACATTGCTTGCTTTTTAAATTAAAACTGCTGTTAGCTTAATGTCTTCCCCTGTGAACAACATCATCATGATTCAACTTGAAAAAAATATATGGATTTTCAATTCTTAAACCAAATGCAAGTATTTGTACCTAAAATTATCCATACAAAACGCCAATTTCATAGATAAAGACCTAATACTTATTCTAAAATTCCGTACCCAGTGGGTGCGAACGGGACCCCATTACTAAACCTGTCCATGTCCATTGATCCATCCCTTAGGGGTGGAATTTTCAAAAATCCTTCCTTAGTGGATGCCTACACTAAGGTACCTATGTGCCAAATTTCGAGTCTCTAGGTCCAGTGGTTTAGGCTGTGCGTTGAAATATCAGTCATTTATCCATTTAGTTTATCTTTTTATGTATATAAAAAAATCTTGGTAAGTGCGAGTTGGACTCAACAGGTGATAGGTAATAGGATCAAACTACGTTTGGTACAGAAGTTTGAACGTATCACTGAAATCCGTTTTAGGCCATTATTGTGTGGTAAGTATGGCGCCATCGATGCCTGATTTCAATTCGCACTTTGCCGTTCTTGAACAGTTTGATTTGATGAAGACCTAACCCAGAATTTGTGGCTACCTGCGGTCCACTAGCGCCCCCATCAGTTAAAGAAATATATATATTTAGGTGTTCGTGCCTTCGCTTGAACCATATTTGAGATTACACTCCCGTATCTCAGCCCGTTTCACTCAGATTTCATATCTTGCAGCGCCCTCTGGCGACTATTTTGGTTACTAAGGTACCCTCCCCACGCCCGTCACAAGCGCCAGTCTGTTCTTTGAACAGTACGCTTTTGTATCTCAGCCGAGTAACACGTGCCTAGTGAAATATATATATTTTTTTTAAGTTTTCTCGTTCTGTTGTGAATTCCGCTCGGACTTTTAGCCCAGCGACGAGACGCAGCTGCCTCTATTAGGCACCGTCACTACCGAAGTCATTGTAAAATGATTTTTCGTGCATCACTGTAAATTCCGCTCGGACTTTTTGTTCCAGTGACGAGACGCAGCTGCCTCTCTAGGCACCGTCATAACCGTCGTCTCATTGACCGACGTATGTTGCCACATACGGCTGCCTTCCTTAAGCACCGTTATTGTAAATGCCATGCTTTCGTGATACGACGGGTGTCGCTTCACGAGACAACGTGTCGCTTCACGAGATGACGTGTCGCCTCACGAGACGTCGTATGTCGCCTCACTCATCGACGTCGTCTCACGAGACGACGCGTGTCGCTTCATTGGCCTGCGTCGTTTCACGTGACGACGCAGGTCCGGCGTCGTCTCACGAGACGACGCGTGTCGGCTCATGACACGACAAGGAATAATGGCCAGTTTTGAAACTAATCTTACAAGCCGATCATCATCATTGCCCTGGCTTTGTTCTAGGCGACCTATCCTAGGGGATTTGACAATAGCACTGGTATTCTCAAAGAGCGATTGCTATCAGACCTCTGCAACTCAGAGGGAAGGTAAACCAAATCAAAACCTAGACAAGGTTTTATAAGGCTAGTGGCCAGCCTGGATGTCAGAGCCCCAAGCCGTCAAATGGCCTCTGACTTGGCTTAATTACTATCATTGACAGGCCGGGATCAACGGCTTAACACGCCACCCAAAGCACGGAAACGCTCTAGTCGTTGTGCCACTATAGTCTAGCTATAGCGATCTCCCGTCCGGGTTCTGAGTACGGCCCACATTGCTTAACTTTCTTGATCAGAAAGAAAGAGTAACTACCACTCGACCACGAGCGCATCTCTTACATGTTAGTTACAGAACATGGCAAGTACTTCCACAGTAATTATGGACGGTCTGCAGTCTAAGTGGCCTATGCATGTTGCCTCAATCCATGATCTTTGTCGCCTAACACAAAAACTTGTTGTCAGCTAATGGTCATCCTTTCATTTTGAGATTTATAATCAAAACAGACCAGGGCGCTAAGCTATTCTCTCTTCAAACAAAATCATTTGTTTTGATGACTTGGACTTGTGAGAGGTCAGATTACCCGGTGTTCTTAAAATTGAGAGAACTTTATGTAGTTAATAGCATCAGACGTTACCTTGCGAAATTCCATTATAACAATTTATGGAAAATATGTAGCAACCTTTAAAATAGATGCCATGCACTCACTTTTTGCCGCTTGCTTGTCCGCAAATAAATGTGTAGGCAACAAACAAACAACAACACGACAAGGGAGGTAATCAAAATTATTAAAAAGTCACTTCGTAATCTCAAAATTAAGAAGATATTTTGTTGCCTCAAAGGACGTTGTATCCAGAGTAGCACAGTGTGGCGCTTCAAAGCCGACATGGTTCATACTTAAACCACACACTGTTTATCCGTATGAGAGACGAAAAACAAAATATTCTTAGCCACTTGCGCCGAAGTAATTGTAACGTATCCTCCCTTCATTCCTTTGTTCTTACAGACAAGCGAAAATTTAAAGTCTTATACGTAGCTTACAGAACGATTCCTCGACAAGTTGGGACATAAGTACTAATAATAAAATATGAATTTCCTTATCCCACCACAAAATTATATCTTTGCTTGCATGGCCATAACGATTGATGTTAATAGTTTGTGAATAATAATAACACAGCACACCTACCTTGGGAAGTACATTCCCACTTTCTTCTGGTAGATAGAATGAGAGGGGGGGGGGGACAGTAAAAACTACCAGTCCAACAAGGACAGCCTCACTCTCAGCGAGGGGAAGAAACGGTTTCACCTATCTGCTCCCCGTCTAAGTGAATTTCTGTAAAGTGAAACTTACAATTTTATTCACAGCTGCAGCCTGACGACAATAGCTACGCAAAATACTTATTCATTATTCACGTCCAATTTATTTTAAAACTACTTCTAAACGTTTCTTTCTTTATTGTCCACAAACGCTTACATACAAACACAGAGTAAGTGTTTATTACAGCGCGTTCAGGAAAAGTCTGTCTATGACGGTTATTTTCTGCGCTTGGGTGACAGGCGGAGAGCCAATGAACGATCCGCTCGCCCCTGGGGGGAGCCGCGCTCACCCCCGCGACTCTTGACTTCTGCGCATTAACAGTCACAGACGGAGTTATTTTGCACGCAGTATACAAAGACGAGTTTAGCTAATAAATCTGAGTTCCTGCCAGCTTTCCTAAGCTTGCTTTTTGCGTGATAGCCAGTAAGCGTATCAACACTTTCTAGTCAAAGCAGGACAACCCTGACATCAAAAGATTTTGGCCTCTGAGATGATTAAGTCTCCACTAACCAAGAAGACAACTGCGACCTTCCGAAGCATAAAAAACGCTATAGCCGCCGCAGTTAACCATACCCAGAACTTATGTTGCGTAACTTTCTTTATTTGTAAGGAAAATTCATCTAAGCTATAACCGTTTCTGTGAATATGATGCTATTATTCACGAGTCGCAAGATTAAATAATATTGCACTTAAAGACTAAGACAAGTACACACAACTTTAGCTTCTCTTGTCAAAAAGCTTCTTAACCATCGTTTTGTGCTTACAAAAACAGTATTAAATTATCCGATGCCAGGATCTAGTAGGTACTTTCTTCACCAAATTTTGGGCATTTGACGAAGGCTTTTTCCAGCAAGTAAATAATGAACATACAACTAAAATGTGTTGTTCTTTCGAGCCGATTCTGGCGTGATACGTTTAGGCATACTTTATTGAGCAAACAAAATACTCCACCACACATGACAGGCAGCCAGCACATCGGTGGTATCGTAAAGGTCATTGTGTAAGAAAAAGTAGGTAACTTTCGCCAATATAGACCTTTTGGACCCTATTAACTAAGCTACATGCTTAAGATAGGTAACCAACATGTTTACAGCTGGATTTGTGATACCCTTAATTGCATATTACCTATAGTAAGCTAAGCGTCAAATCATTGCTATTGAGTAAGCAGATGCAATCAAGTAGGCAGCAGTAACTTGTTTACTTCTTGCTTGTATGAGTTTTCAGATCCAAAAGATGATGTCGTAGATCGAGGATCTCTTGCAGATGCCTCAGTCAACCTTACCCAGACTTATGTATTTTCTAACATTAATCAATAGCTATATTTCCCAGATGATGCTCAAATCCTAAGTGCAACCAACCGTAAAAAGGGGAAACACCCATGCTAATAATAATATCAGGTCTATCTGATAGCTATCACGACTCGCTAAAAGTATTTGAATTCGGCCTGTTAGAATTGACAAATTATTGTTAAATCTGCAATAATGTTCATATTTAATTTAAACTTTGCTTCGGTTGCTCTGGAGTTTAGTTGTTCTGTAGTTTTGTAGTTCAGTAGCCTTTTTGCATTGTCATAAATGCACTTTTTCAGTTTGATTGTTTTCCGCTGTAAAGTAAAAAGATTTCTTGAACAGTCCAAAAAATTCTTTATTCCGCTACAGAGTTAGTTTCGAAAAACAATTTTTGGTCGGTTCGCTATAGTTTGCTTTCTTATAACAGCAACAGCTTGTTCTGATGAACTTGTGGTAAGATCAAGGTTACCCGTATTTTGTTGGTATCCCAAACATCACAATACTCTAGTTCCAACTTGTATGCACCAACAATGAAGACTTCGACACCTTTTGCATTAAGGCCTTTGTTGCATAATAGTTTAACATAAATAACTTTTCACTATATTTTTATCGTGGTTTGATGGTTTTACAAAAATCCTTGTTACCTTTAAGCATTCTAGAATACTTTTGTAAGTACAATGACATAGTGAAGTAGTAGTTTTTGATCCCTAACTATCTCAACTCTCGACGAATCTTCTTTGCTCTTTTAGCATGATAAGACTATTAAAACAAGAAGTCACCTCGGTAAATTGAAATTGTTTTGTTATATTCTGCATATGGACTAGACCAGCCAGTTTTCAACATCGCTATAACACCTGGTTGCCTCGCCACAGCATTGGATTTTATCTTTGGAATTGGTTGGTTGGTTGGACATTACAAAATCCAAATAATTAAAATAAATCGAATTGATCGATCGATCATTTTGTTCAGCCGTGTTGTTCCTTCTCATATTAACATGAGATCAACACGAAATCACTTGCGATTTTCATTCATTTTGTAAGTGGACTTCACCTTGTTTATACTCAGTATTTGCTGAGTACCTAGAAGAGCGTCATTCGACAATTAGAATATTCACACGGCTCCCACTGCAGACTACTTCAATTTATGGATATAGACCCAAATTTTTATTTTCTCACCTTGAAGGCTTTTCGTATCCATTGTTATACGCTTGGAATTTCCTGTCACTGTTATTTGGAGTTTATAGATTTACCTAAGAATTTGTATTTGTTATACTTTGGGCATTTTCTATAACTGTCGTTGCTTAATTTATATATTTACCTTACCAGATGTCCCTGAGAAATAACTCGTATTGTAGTCATTTCACGAATTCAATGAGGTGTTCTAGCCATTAGCGCTGGGCGCGAATAATCTAACGAATACCGTCTAGAGCACTAACCACCGCAAACAAGTCGGATGCTCAGACTGGTTGTAATGTGCAGGCGATACCTAAGTAACTTTTACAAGTTGTGAGTCCAAAAGTTTAATTTTCCATAAAATAAACAATCAAAGAGCTGTCGTAAGAGAAATTACATATACTGCATATTTACATACTAAACTGTAATATACTATTTTTCAATCACGCATTGTAGTTAATAAGATAAACGAGCCCTACTCATCATCGCAAAGCGTCTGGTGTAGTGACTGATTACTGAACGCAGGAAAAACTTTGAGCATTGATGAGAGATTCAACTACTTCCAAGAAAGATTTGACAGGTCAACAGATTTATTTGTTAGCATCATCTCAAATTGCCTGCAGTTTTTCAATATTTGCTGTTTGTAATCTTACAATTATTCGAAATTATCTATACAATTTGTTATCATTAGTATTAAAAATAAAAATAAAGTATTGCAACCGTGTGCAACGCTAGAAAATCTAGACAAGAAAATGAAATATTTAGATTTTCTTTTACTAATTTGTTTCGTGAGTCCTATTTATTATGAAGAAAGTTTCGACAAGACTGTTTGATTAAATTTAAAAATATTAATTTAAAATTCCTAAATTAACTCTGTTATAAATTACGCATTAAAGACAAATTTTACTAAATGAGACAGGTCACAGTACGCCCGCCAAAGCGCCGTCAGAAGTTAAACACGTCTCAAATATGGTTCAAGCGAAGGCACGAACACCTAAATAGAACCGTTTTTCCCCCGAAGGGTAAAAAACGGATATTTAGGTTTCTGCCGAAGCTTGAACCATACCTGAAGGCCTTGCCGGCTTAATTTAAAGGTACTGATCAAAGAACAGACTGGCGCTTGTGACGGGCGTGGGGAGGGTACCTTAGTAACCAAAATAGTCGCCAGAGGGCGCTGCAAGATATGAAATCTGAGTGAAACGGGCTGAGATACGGGAGTGTAATCTCAAATATGGTTCAAGCTTCGGCAGAAACCTAAATATCCGTTTTTTACCCTTCGGGGGAAAAACGGTTCTATAAAAAAATCTTTATTTCGCTTTACAAAGTTGGGTACTTATATTAGGGGTGATACCTCCTTTTAAGCTCGAAAAGGCCTGTGTTAGGAAGTATCGCTCTTCCGTAGAAGTTAACTGACGTTTTTGATATATTTAAACTATAATTAGGTACGAACTTTATAAAATATTACTCGCTAAATACAAAACTTATCGAAAATCCGGAAAGACAGATTCAAGTAAAGGTACCATTGTTTATGTAGAAATTATTTACACTGTAAAATAAAGTTTGCTGTAGTTACAGATACAAAAACTGCTAAAAGTGGCCGTGTTTGGCACTTTTTGTATCTGTTACTACAGTCAATTACATTTTTTAGAATTGATAGGTTCTAAATAAACTAGAGTACCTTTTTCATCTGTCTTTCCGGATTTTCGATAAATTTTGTGTTTAGCGAGCAATATTTTTTTTTAAATGATGGGGGCGCTAGTTAACTGCAGGAATCCCCTTAAAGTGTTTTGGGGGGGACGTACCGTTATAGTTATCACGCTGTGGCGACCGCGGTTATTAGTGACTGCAGTATGGAAGTAAGATTCACAGAAAACGCTGTGCCTATCCTCTGTCACAAGGTCTCTAGCTGGCTTTACTACACCCTTGCTAAGAGATGCCCTGGTTTGATTTTTAGCCTGCACGACACATATTTTTTTATTGTTATGAAAATATTGTTTAACACTTCCTGACGTCATTTAAATTAAATTTCTTTACAAACAAAGTGTCACCACTTAAAATACAACAGTTAGAAAACCGGCCTAGTGCGAGTCGGACTCGCTCAACCGTGGGTTCCGTACCACCACATAATATTAATTGTATTAGTTGAAATTTCAGTAACTTACATTTGAGTCAGACTCGCACTTGACCAGTTTTTGTTATTTTTTGATATTTTATTATATATGCACTATAAATAAATAAATAAATATACCTACAAATGTTGTCAATGTTCCTGTTTTTACGATAGAGCTTAAAACAAAAAATCGAGAAAAAATCCTATAAAACACGTTTGTAGCAGGGAAGCCTCCCTTAATTTTTTCCTTTTTAGTATTTGTTGTTATAGCAGCACCAGAAATACATAATCTGTGAAAATTTCTCTTGACTACCTATTATTGTTCATAATCATAAAATTTTTTTGTAAAAAGAGCTGTCTTTGGTGGAATCTTAATTCTTTTTTAAATATATTTTAAAACAATTAATATAGTAGGTATTTATCTATTCAGCGAGCTCTAAACAACGATACCTCACTTGATCGGGTAGGTCAACATATATTTTTTGCGTTCCCCTTTAGCTGTTTGGGAGCCCCCTTCATTTTATTTTTATTATTTTTTGTTGTAGCGGCAACATATATACACAATTTGTGAAAATTTCAGATTTCAACCTATTACGGTTTATGAGATACAGCCCGCTGACAGACAGACAGTCAAACAGACAGACATTGTAGGCATATTAATAGGGTCCCGTTTTTCACGCTTTGGGTACGGAACCCTCAAAATTTGATATCTATCTATACGTAAAAAATATCGCGATTGAAGCGTCTAAGAAATCTAATTTGCGATACACCATCGGAAATTTATAAATGGACGTCAATTTTGTTAATAATAGCATAATCGTATTGAATCTCACTGATGAAAGATTGTACCGTCTCAATGGAGACTTAATGATAACCAAGCCTTCTGACTGGATTTTTCTATAGTTAAGTACGTAAATAGATAATAACTTAATTGGCTAAATATAAAATTACTTGCTACGAAATAGAATTTTAGGGTTCCGTAGTCAACAAGGAACCGTTATAGTTGCGTCATGTCCGTCCTTAGATATGTGTGTCTGTCCGCGGCTTAGCTCAGAGACCCTTAGTACTAGAAAACTAAAATTTAGTATGGCTATATATTTTATCTACGCTGACAAAGGGGTAAAATAAAAACTTGAAAGGATTTTTTTTATAGGTTACCTCCCTTATAAGTAAAGTGGGGGTGATTTTTTTTTCTTGTCAACCCGCGTCGTATGGGATGTCATTGGATAGGTCTTTAAAAATAATGTGAGTCTGCAAAGATCATTTTTCCATCTAGGAATTCGTTTGAGAAATATTTAGTTTGAAAGCGCATTTTTTGTTGGAGTGGAGTGTCGTGTCCCCCGCAGTAGTAGTATAGATGTACGTATATAATGAAATTAAAAGGAAAACTTAATGAGCTATAGCCAAAAAACTGGAATTAATAATATGTCTTTACTTATGAAATTGCCGAAATTTTCTTACAGATTAATGACATCATAATTCCTATAACCTACGGCGTTTACAGCAACCAAGTCGAAAAAATCCAACGGAAGTTCCTACGGTATCTTAACCGTAAATTTAAAATATCGTCTGCTGACTACGACGATAGCTGTAAACGACACCACATCCTGCCCCTGCACCTGCGCCGCGACTCCGCCGACCTGTCGCTGCTGCATGGGCTACTGTCCGGTCGCGTGCACTGTCCCGAGCTGCTGGCCTGTATCGGCATCTGCGTCCCGCCCTCTACCAGGAGTAAAAGAAACCCAATGCTGGCATTGTCGGTCCCTTTCTCCCGTACCAACTATAGACTCCATTCATTCTTCCCTCGGGTAACCAAAAACTTCAACAAAGAATTTACTCATTCAATCGACCTATTTAATACATGTGCACAGAAGATCAGACATTACACAAACCAAAAATTTTTTGGTAATCTTAAAAACCAATAGGTAATAATTAAATAAAGAAAGATATATATATATATATGTATACAATATTTAAATATTTTTAGTTGTATTAATAAGTGTTTTGTTCGGGTATTCATTTACAATGTTGTTTTAATTTTTTTTTTCTTCTTTAATTCATATTTACGTGCATTGACTTTTTGTTTGTATTATTAGTCTCTTTAGTATTTTATTCTTCTTTAATGTTTACCAGCTATGTCAAACGGTTTTACAGGCGATAACTTGTAAATGGCCTAGGTTTAACTATCTTGTATAACTACAATTACTTTTAATAGCAAGGCTGTAAGTTATCCGAATAAAATAAAATAAAAAAATAAAATAAAATAAAATAAAATAAAATAAAATAAAATAAAATAAAATAAAATAAAATAAAATAAAATAAAATAAAATAAAATAAAATAAAATAAAATAAAATAAAATAAAATAAAATAAAATAAAATAAAATAAAATAAAATAAAATAAAATAAAATAAAATAAAATAAAATAAAATAAAATAAAATAAAATAAAATAAAATAAAATAAAATAAAATAAAATAAAATAAAATAAAATAAAATAAAATAAAATAAAATAAAATAAAATAAAATAAAATAAAATAAAATAAAATAAAATAAAATAAAATAAAATAAAATAAAATAAAATAAAATAAAATAAAATAAAATAAAATAAAATAAAATAAAATAAAATAAAATAAAATAAAATAAAATAAAATAAAATAAAATAAAATAAAATAAAATAAAATAAAATAAAATAAAATAAAATAAAATAAAATAAAATAAAATAAAATAAAATAAAATAAAATAAAATAAAATAAAATAAAATAAAATAAAATAAAATAAAATAAAATAAAATAAAATAAAATAAAATAAAATAAAATAAAATAAAATAAAATAAAATAAAATAAAATAAAATAAAATAAAATAAAATAAAATAAAATAAAATAAAATAAAATAAAATAAAATAAAATAAAATAAAATAAAATAAAATAAAATAAAATAAAATAAAATAAAATAAAATAAAATAAAATAAAATAAAATAAAATAAAATAAAATAAAATAAAATAAAATAAAATAAAATAAAATAAAATAAAATAAAATAAAATAAAATAAAATAAAATAAAATAAAATAAAATAAAATAAAATAAAATAAAATAAAATAAAATAAAATAAAATAAAATAAAATAAAATAAAATAAAATAAAATAAAATAAAATAAAATAAAATAAAATAAAATAAAATAAAATAAAATAAAATAAAATAATTCTAATGCTATTTTTTTCATTTGTCTTATTTTTGAAAGTTGACTTCAAGGTTATCAATTTACGCATAAAATAAAGTTTTAATTTTTAGTTTCATATATAAAATTAAGGGTTCGAAAATTGTTCGTCTTAAATGTCGTCCGATTTCATCATTAGATTTTTTATATTTTTTACAGATAATATTTTTCGAAAATTAAATCAAATCTTCTGTTAGCTTAATGTCTTCCCAATAATGCTTAAAAAAATTGATTTATATATCCTAAGAACAATGCAAAAATGTTAGTACTGAAAATTGAGTTCACCTAAGATTCGCCATACAAAACGGCAATTTCATTGGTAAAAAAGACCTATTAAAAATTACAATTAGGGGCTAGGACCTCGCTGAGCTAAAAAGTTTATGTTATGAAATATTTGATTGAACCCTGCTTTGCGATAAAAATCGTAGAAGACTACGGAACCCCATACTGCGCGTGTCCCGACACGCACTTGGCCAGCTTTTTTAAACACCCGTATTTTTTTATCGCCCCGGATATTTTAATAGGTGCATGAAACTACAACTTTCCTCAAGGAACATGGGCCGAGATTCGATTTTTTTTTTGACTAACAATTTCTTTCAAAAAAAATTTTTTTCGGGAATAGTTTTTCAGTCTCAAGGGCTGGGGTGATAAAAAAATATCGCTTTTGTTAATCAAAAATGTGGCTTGGAATCCAGCCGAGCTAGCTGTGTTTCGACTAACATTAGACAGTGAACTGAAATTTTCAATACCTAAGCCATTACCTGAGTGGGTGGATACCCACTCTCCAAGCAACGTACACTTACCTTAACTTGAGTGGGCAACCAAGAGCAAGAATTAGAAAACAATTAGTAAGCATACACCTGGCCCAATGGTCTGATGATAAATTCTGGGTCATTGTGGCGTGAATGATTATTAAACACTATTATCTTTCACAAACAGATTAATATATTTTGAAATGATTTCGCGTAGTCAATATACAGATGAAAAAATACTACATGAATTTATCTGGATGATGTACCTAAGTACACAGCCCCGTGTTGTGCCGGGAAAGAATAGTACCAACCCATCTTTACACGTGGGTGTCGTAAGAGGCGACTAAGGCATTATACTAGAGGATGGACAGCAGTGTCATTTTGTGTAACGTGCCATCTTACATCCTTCGGTCACCAACAACCATATCGCGAGCAAGCGTGGTGACTTTGGTTGTTCCAGCAAAAGCTGGAATTCAGATTCAGATATTTTACTCAACGTACATTCTTTACGAATACTTATTGAATGTCATGCAGAATACAATGCAAATAGAGTGAGTCTACGCCGTTTCGGATCGTGCTATGGCACCGTAAAAGAAACGGCAAAAAACCACTGTGAAGGGAAACTCCCTGTTCTGCAGTAGACATTCCCAAAGTGTTATGATGATGATGATGATGATCCATGTACATTACGAATCAATCGCAGCTACTTACGCCTGATGACCACTAAGATATTCCTTTCTTTACGCTCGAAAAATAAAGCCTGCGGCTCTTGTCACCTTGAAAAGACCAAAAAGAACTAAGAGTAAAAGACGATATTAGAAGAAAATATGAGACAAATCTAAATGTAATTTTTTCCCAATAGGCTATAAGTCAGAGCCTACACATAATTCAGACGAAAAAACTTCTTAACTGGGCAGGTGGTAAATAAAGTCTGCAATAGTACACATCCAAATTTACAAACAAGAGGGTAACTTAGCTGCATTTCTTCCATTAAAATTGATACTAATGTAGTCCCCTATTTCCTCCTGTAAGTATAGCGATGGTATTTTGTTTTTAAATCAAAATCTACTGCGTCCATCCAAAACCCTAAAAAACAATTCAGTTTTTTCGCCATATTTAGACGACTACCAGAAAAATTTTAAAGTTTTCAAGATGTACCACCAAAAACAGGAGCGTAGATCTTCTCTGCCTTTAAATTTCAATACCAAAAATAAATCGATCAGCTCAGTTTTGGAGAAGAAAACTTCCTATTTCAGATTTATAAAAAGTCCCTATCTCACACTACGAGAGGATTGTTCGGGCGCGATATCAATAGTTAGTACAAATACCTATTTTTCGGACTAGGATACCCTCTTAAACGTTTATTTACAAGCTATTTCAAGCACACTAACCTATATTCAGCGTTCGCAGCGTTCTATATTTAGTAACAAGCTTGTAATTGAGTTATTCATTTTATGGACATATCAACAGGTCCAGATGTCCATTCTGTTACCGCAACTACATAAAACAGATCGTTTCACGTCGTAAATTGTACTAAGGTACACATACTATTTTTTGATCACCCATCTGCTAATTAAAAAGAAAAAGAAATCTGACTGTAATTTTGTTTTGTAATGCTTATTGGCGTCTTCTTGATTCATTATAACATCCCATAAAACGTCCACTGCTGGACAGAGAGCTTCTTCCAAACTTCCAGCAAATACGCGTGAAATAATTTTGGAAGGGAAGTACAGTCAAGTGCACATCAAGCTTGACACATTCGACTTTGTATCGTTCTTATTTCAATGGACGTACGGGCTAGAGTCGCGCTGCTAGTGTCAAGCTTGACCTGTCGTTGACTGTACCATAGTTACCACGCTTGATAGTGTTGCGGCTGGCACTATGCACCGCGGTTGTTGGTGACCGATGTAATAAAGATGGTACGATAAACAGGAGGACGCTGCTACCTGTCCTCCAGTTGATAATCCCTTAGTCGCCTCTTACGACACCCACGGGTACAGATGGGTTGGTACTATTCTTTGCCGGCACCACACACGTGCTTCATTCTTGATTACACTGCAAAAAAATAACTAGATTGTCTTTTCTATTTCCAAGAATTTCTAGCAAGTTTTCCATTCATCAATGTTTGCACTACGAAATTCCAACTGAAATTGCAAATAACGCTGGCGAGCTGCGCAAAACGAATACTACTTATAAAAGATTCGTTCGGGAATTTGAAATAGTTCTGATCTGACTGGAGTTTGATATAGACTGGGACACAGTAAAGAGATGGGCTGATAAGCCCATCTCTTTACTGTGACTGGGATCTGTTGAAAACAAGGTTTTACTACGCTTAGCTTTAGTAAGCGTGGGTTAAAACCTCCTTGGTTGGAAACCTTTATATGGGGTCTACTCTCTACTTTCGATATATCGTTACGATACTATTGGATGCTAATCACTACCAATACAATTCATCCAACCAATATTTAATTGAAGATTGTTTTCGGAATGCTTTTATTTATTCACCACTATCTCAAAAGTTCACAGTGGCAGAACCAAAGCTGATGCTGAACCTAAAGATGGAGGGGGATGGGAGACGACGGATGGGGGGTGGGGGGGGGAGTAAATAACTAATTGATATTTTAGTACACACTTTGTAATAATGAAAAATAGAATAAGTGAATATTTTCAAAATTCCCATCTTTGGGTTAGATATGAGGATATTACATGAAGTATATTTTACAAAATATTATTCAACCGTATAGTATCTAAAACCCAAACTTGGTATGTTTTTAAAATGATTTTTATTTTAATTTAAAACAAGTGACTGAAATATAATTATGTGATATATTTTAAGAATCGACTCAGTAAGCCCTTTCAATAAATACCTCACATGATGGAAAAACATTTTTTTTCCATACAAAAAAAAGATGACGTCATAACTCCTCTTCTTTTGTGTTTATTTGTTTGTGCTACAAGTCAAATTAATTCGTATGACCTAAAGATTAATCGTTCCGATTTGCATGCTTTTAACACCATTTGCAGAACTTTTTGGCGTACTGCTAAGACTATTCGGGCTCAAGTTGTTTATGTAATAGACTTCAAAACAATTTTCATAAAGTTTACTTCTTCCGGGAACTGCATAGTAAATTGCTAACAACAAGCACATGAGATTTAAAGAATTCACAGGCTAGTACGAGTACCAAGTCAGTGAACCAAGTTTGAAATTCGACTGTTTCGAAATTGTATCGTATCGATATATCGATGCCCGGTGCCGCGCCGGCAAAGAATAGTACCGACCCATCTCTACCCATAGGTATCGTAAGAGGCGACTAAGGGTTAATGAACCAAAGGATGGGCAGCAGCATCCTTCTGTGTATCGTATCATCTTACATGCTGCGGTCACCAACAACCGCGGTCCATGGTGCCAGCCGTAACGCTAACAAGCGTGGTGACTATAGTACTTCCCCTCCACATTGGTTCAGAAAAAGCTGGAATTCTGGAGGGAATTCCCTGTGCTGTAGTGGGCGTTTCATGGGATGTCATGATGATTATGATGATCATATATCGATAGTTGAGAGTAGGTAGACCACGGTCTAAGTTTTAAGTAAAATTCCCTCGTTATAACTGACAATTGAAGGAAAAAAGCGAGACAATAATTGCTTAAAAGGGATTTAGGTAGTTCTCAGGACCAAAGATAAAATCAGACGTTAAGCCCAATTCTTGAATATTACTGGTACGATCTTTAGAGGAGGCCTATGTCCAGCAGTGGAAGTCTTTCGGCTGATATGATGACTGGTACGGGTGGTAAAATATCAAACAGTATTCAAAACTACTGATTTTCATTTCAATAGCCTTAAATAATTTAAAACAGTATTTTATGGCTAACTTGCTGTGCCCGCGGCTTCGCCCGCGTGATATTCAGACAATGTGTAGTCTCTTCCTCTCCCCTTTCCTCTCCCCCTTCCTCTCCCCCACCCTCTCCCACTCCCTCTCTCTACCTACATACCACTCCCTCTCCTTCTCCTTCTCCCTCTCCCTATCCCTGCCCCTAACCCTACCCCTACTCCTATCCCTATCCTTAATGCCGTCTTAACTGCTATCCCTATCCTTATATAAACATAGAATCGACACCCATATTGACTTTTAGACATTTTAACCCTATCGCACCCCAACCCCATCCCCAGGGGATGATGGTATTTTACGTCCACCACCTTAGATTTCAAAATTGTTGTAGTTTTCGTAATCAGCGATCCGATAAACCATAGAAACGACACCCATATTGATATTTAGACATATCAACCCTATCGCACCCCAACCCCATCCCCGGGAGATGATGGTATTTCACGTCCACCACATTGGATTTCAAAATTGTTTTAGTTTTCGTAATCAGCGACCTGATAAACCATACAAATGATACCCATAATGGTTTCTAGACTTTTTCACCCCATTTCCCTCTTTAAGGGGTTGAATTTGGGGTGGAATTTTTATAACAGAGATGTATGTTCCACAGAATTACAACCCTAATGCCTAAATCATAAATTTAGTGGATATTACTTTGAAATGAAGGAGTTTCAACTTCATCCCCCTTTCCACCACTTAGGGTGTAAAATTTTCAAAAACCCTGAGACACGTAAAACTTAATTTTTAGTCGTCAGACTAAATAAAAATTTTGAAGATCCTAACTTAAAAACTGACGGACTTTCATACAAACTTTCATCCCTTATTTCACCCCTTTAGGGGATGAATTTTGGAAAATTCTTAAACACGTACTTCTTTATTTTTTACCAAAAGCTTAAATACAAATTTCTATAATTCTACCTTTAAAACTGAAAGACTTATAGACCAACATACAGGAAAAAAATCATCCCCTTTTTCACCCCCTTGAAGGGTGATTTTTAAGAAATGCTTTAACACGTGTTTCTTTATTTTTTACCAGAAGTTTAAATTCAAATTTGTGTGAATCTAGCTCAAAAAACAAAGGACTTTCATACAAACTTTCATCCCTTATTTCACCTCCTTGGGAGATGAGTTTTCCAAAAACCTTTCTTAGTGGGTATTTTTGACGCACATAGAACCTGTGTACAAAATTTCAGATCTGTATCTATAGCGGTTACGGCTCGGCGTTGATGAATCAGTCAGTCAGTCAGGACATGCTCTTTTATATATTTAGATTTTCATATATTACAAATTGCAAACTTGATTGGAAAGTTTGTATGGAGAAGCCGATATTTTTTTTCATTTCCTGAAAGTTTTGTTCGCTGAAAGTTGTTCAGTTACGTTGACTGATCATGCCCTTTCAGTATTTGCCAACCTGTCCCTTACACCCTGTATACTGTAGTTGAACAATTTTCCAGTGAGGAATTTAAGACCTATGTAACAAATCCTAGACTTGCTAGGAAAAAAGAAAATAAGGTGCTGGAAGTCCCTAGATGTAACAATTACTATGGCCAGAGACAGAAATTATCTAGTCCCGAAATTTATGAATAATGTCCCATTAGATATTAAAAGTAGTTGTGCTTCAAAAAATGCATTTAGAAATAAAACTAAGCAGTATTTATTAAGAACATTTAGTGATAACATATCAAAGCTTTGTAACATGTAACAGTACATTTAAAATTAGATTCTTACTCGTAATAAGATTCATGTAAAAATAGCAACATAACTTTCTTCTTTAATATATATTTCTTACAATAAACTATATATAAAGTAACTTACTTCAGAGATAAGCAGGTGAAAGATAAGCATACTCGTAGATAAGATAGTGATAAGGGAGCAGTATTCCAACTGCCAACAAACTGCCATGCAGTTTTAAACAAGAATAAACTCCATTTTTCATTTTTTCACATAACATCACGCCTTGTTCCCGTCGGGGTAGGCAGAGACCACAGTTCTCCACCTGCTACGATCTTGACATACTTCCCTTGCTTCCTGAACTTTCATCAATCCTTTCATACATGCTCGTCGGTTTAGGGTACTTTTAACCTGGCCTTTATTCAGAACGTCCTGAATTTGGTCCTGGTACGTTCGCCGAGGCCTTCCCCTTCCAACGTTTCCATTCACTCTCGCCTTGTAGATCTCTTTCGTCAATCTTCCTTCATTCATCCTCTCTACATGACCAAACCATCTCAGCATCCCTTTCTCAATTTTAGTCACTACGTCTTCTTTTACGCCACAACGTTCTCTTATCACACTATTTCTAATCTTGTCACTCAATTTCACACCAATCATACTCCTCAACGCTCTCATTTCTACTGCATTCATTCTACTTTCATGCTTTTTCTGCCATACCCAGCTTTCACTGCCGTACATCAGTGTTGGTACCAAAACGCCTCTATGAACAGCCAGACGTGTCTTGTGAGACACCTTCTGACTCTTCATAAAAGCATGCAGAGCACCATTCACTATGTTTCCAGCATTCACTCTTCTTTCGATATCACTTTCACACTTTCCATCTCTCGTAAACTTAGAACCCAGATACATAAACTCCTTCACTTGTTCGACTTTTTCACCACCTATTAATATAGTACACTCTGTCATACACTCTTCTCTTTCAAGTACTCGTACCATTACTTTCGTCTTGCTTACATTAACTTTCATTCCTTTCCTATCAAAAGCCACATTCATCATTGTTACCATCTCCTGTAACTCGTCAGCAGATGACGCAAGTATAACTTGGTCATCAGCGTAGAGAAGACATTTGATGAGTAACTCATTCATTCTCAGTCCACACATACTCTCTTTCAGATCAGTCAAACAATTATCCATGAATAGGTTAAACAGCCAAGGTGACGCTACACATCCCTGCCCAACACCTTTTTCGATGCTAAACCATTCAGTGTACGCCCCGTTTATTCTGACGCAAGCACTGGAATCTCATAGAGAGATTTCAGTGCTTGAATCAGATGACCGTTCACCCCATACATAGACAATGCCGACCACAATTCATTCCTCACCACTCGGTCATAGGCCTTTTCCAAATCCACGAACGCGCAGTAGACTTTTTGGTTTTTTTCTAAATCCCACTTGTACATCCCATATTTTTTCGTCAGTATCTTTCATCATTCAATCAAAACCTTTGCATACAGTTTGCCGACGACACTGAGAAGACTTATCCCGCGGTAATTTTTGCAGTCCTGTTGTGACCCTTTTCGCTTATACAGCGGCACAATCACAGCCTTGCACCAGTCACCTAGTACTTGGCCGTTCGTCCAACACAGGTTGAAAAGGCGGTACAGCTGACTAGCCACAATGCCTCGCCCAGCCTTCAACATTTCGACCGACACTCTATCATACCCACCTGCTTTACCTGATTACATACTTTTTATTGCTTTCATGATCTCATCTATACTTATCTCACTTGCATTACTCTCATATTCCTTCTCATGCATTTCCACAGAAGACCTCGGTACGCTGGCCTCTGCTTCTTCTCTCTCAAACAGACTTTCAAAATATTCCTTCCATCTCTTCAGCACACATTCTTCATCTTTTATAATACTTCCATCCTGGCTTCTGATTTTACTCAGCTCCGATGTTCCAAACTTTCCTCGGGCTGTCTGTATGGATTTCCAGAAAAACTTTTGGTTTGACTGGAAATCCTCAGGAAGCCTTCTGTCAAACTCATCCTTACACTCCTCTACAACAATCAAGTTTGCAATTTTGTATGGAGAGGTCGTAATTTTTTTTTATTTCCTAAAAGTGTAATTCACTGAAATATGTTCAGTTACGTTGACAGATCATGGTCTTTCAGTATATGGAAGGCTGTCCCTTACACCCCGTATATATATTTAAAATAAAATATATTTCATGATAACTTTTAATATAAACAGCCTCCTTCCTGCTCGTGTTCAGTTTTGTATCCAAGTATGAAGGAGCATCACTTGAGAAGGGCTCGACCTATTTGGCCGATTCATTTTTTGTTTTCTTCATGATAGGAAAATGTCGGAAAATTTACAAAATCCCGGAAAATTTACAAAATCGGGAAAAACAGAAAGTTAATTTTTCTATGCGCTAGTAAATTCTAAATCTTTAAAACACTTGTTGGAATTCCGTAAGACAGCGCATACCATAAGGGACTTCTCACAGTTTTCAGTTAGTCAATAAACACCGGGCAAAATTAACCGGCAGCGTCAGACCGGCGATAAAACGGATATTTCGGTGAAACTACCATTCTTCTCGGTATTATTAGCACTGCTTATTATGACTAGAATAACACTCAAAACTTCATGAATTTACTGAATTCGTGTAGTGCCTGGTGAGAAAAAGCCGTCCATACTCTTTCTGTAATGGCGAACATGCACGATTTTTTTTATTTAAAAATGTATGCTCATTCATGTGATAAATAGTCTTATAAAACTATTTTTCGAATAACTATAATATTAAAAAAGATATAAGCCATCGAAGATTTGTTTCTGTCTCTTTCTAGCAAAACGGAATTTAATACCTATGTAGTTTGTATGGCCGTAGTGCATTGTGACGTCACTATTCATATCGGATCTCTCTGTCTAATTAGTAGTTTTAAATGCTTATATCGGCCGTATTTCTTAGCCGATTTAAATTTTAATTTAACTTTTTGTCATCTCTACTACTTTGTCTCTACTATTTTGTTAATAAATGCGACAAAATAAATGTATGCATGTTCCCTATTGTTGCGACGAATAAAGAAATCTCAAAGCGGAAGATGGGAAATGGCGTTCTTCTGTTCATCGGTAGGAATCTTTCGAGTTTTGAGCGAGTGGAAGTACCGAGTAAGCATCTTCGTCGAACCGGATGCCTCCAAAATGTGCAAAGGCACAGTGCGCTGCTCGTGATAAATCTTTGCGTTATTGGACCTACATACTTTGAGCGAGTGCCCGCTGATTTAAGAAATGAACCTTCTGACGAAACGTTCAGAAGTCTATTAGAACTTTTTATGAATAAAGCATTATACTCTTTGAAAGAGTACCTATCATACTTTTATACATTAACTATTACTATTTTAATTAGTTTTTACTTCATTTCATAATTTTGACATTGAATTTTATATTGTTTATATATTGTGTATATTGTTTATATTGTTTATATTGTTTATATTATTTATATTTTTTATTTTTATTTTTAGTATATATAGACTGACGATCATATTGTGAAGGCATATAACTTGACATGATGTAATTTGTATAATTTTACAATATGAAAATAAATAAACTAAACTAAAACTAAACTATCGCAATGCGGTTGCCACTGCCAGTCACCTATGGTACATAAAAGAGGAGGTCAAACTTGAGATACTCGCAACGCGACTGTAGTATCTGCTGCTACTGAAATAAGAACAGTACCGATGTTTCAGGATTGACGTGTCCTTGAGTGTACCTTTCTTACGCGTGAAAAACAATTATAAGTAGCAGAAATAAACAAGTTTTAATTATTTTTGGATAAGTAGTTGTGAAAGAAAATGTAGTAAAATGCATTTAAGAATAGCTTTGTGACATTTATTTGCCAAGTGACTAAATTGAAATACTTACCTATCACGAATTAAATTTCATTAAAACAAGACATTGTGTTATAAAAAAAGTTCGATCAGTTACATTATTACCTATCTAATAAAACGCTACGTACAATATCCTATTTACGCGTCAATAAGTATTGAGGTTCTTATTTATACGATACTAGTCAGGTTAATAGTGCAATAAATGTTATAGATGCATTGAACGGCTATAAAGTTAACAAAGTATGTAGTACATTAGCCATAAAAGAGATATGAAGAACATCAATATTTGTATATTGAATATTATTTTACTTACTTCACTTTAAACATTGTGTTTAAACATTGTGTATAAGTGAATTTGAATTCAAACCGGTGGATTGGCAGCATTTAGGCGGAGATCGCGCAGTTGGCAACCCTAACTCTTCAGGTACCAAACAGCGACCTATGTAGGTTGCTGCACAATGAAATGGTGAGTCTAAAATAACAGCGTTGCTTGAGCGCAACCTGTCAGGTTTTGTACAGTCAACAAAAAAATTGTTATTTTTTCTACTACTACTTCATGCTCCAAGTAAGTACATAGTACATGCATAAGTATTATTTAATATGTACCAAAATAACCAGAGTTGCCTTGCCTTAACCCGATAACTTAAGGAGTCGCAATGTAATTTTTAGGTTATGTTAACTCAATAAGTATCATGGTTGAGCAAAGCAGTCCTGTTGGTTTTGGTATTTCTTAAATAGTACTTTATTAAAAAAATAAACAGTTTTTTGTTGACTGTACAAAACGTGCCAAGTTTCGCCCAGGCAGCCTTGTTTTTTAGGGTTCCGTACCTCAAAAGAAAAAAACGGAACCCTTATAGGATCACTTTGTTGTCCGTCTGACTGTCTGTTTGTCTGTCTGTCAAGACCCTTTATCTCACGAACGGGTAGAGGTATCAGGTTGAAATTAATACCATATATTAGGATCCATGAACCACACAAGATCTGAAAATTTTAATTTTTTACAACGACGCAATCAAAAGATGTGGCATTTTATGTCCTCATCTCCATACATTTATGCAAAAAAGCAAAACCTACAGGGTACTTCCCGTTGACAAAAAAAATGACGAAATTTGGCAAGAAGCTAGGTCTCATAGTATAAATAAAAGGAAAAGTCTGAAATCATTAAATATTACAACTTTTCTCACAACTAATGGTAACCGCTCCCGTTTCAAGAACATTCATATAAGAGAGGGGTCAAGTTGGATGGTCGCGGAGGCAATTTTTGTTTTAGTTCTATTTTAAAAACGAGAACACTTACAAAATTGAAAGTAAAATAACAACAAATAACAGAATTTGGTCAAGCGCGTGTCGGACTCAAAAACGCTAGCACTTTAACTTACTGAAATTTCAAGTAAGAATACAATAATGATTATGTGGTGGTACGGAACCCTCGGTGCACGAGTCCGACTCGCACTTGGCCGGTTTTTTTTATACTCACTATTTCATTTTGCAGCTGACTAGATAGCACGTAGTTTGGTATCCGATGAGTTAAGGTTGCCAACTGCCCGCTCTTAGACTAATTGCTTCTCACTTCCATACCGCGGTCACCAACAGCTAACTCGCCACGGTCAACAACAGCTACCGCTGTCACCAACAAACTACCGAAGTCAAAAACAAACTACCAAGGTCACCAACAAATTACCGCGGTCAATAACAGTTACCGCAGTCACAACAAGCTACCGAGGTCACCAACAGCTGTAATTTGTCGGTCACCTCGGTATCTTGATGGTGACTTCGGTCAACAACAGCTACTGCAGTCACCAACAAACTGCCGAGGCCACCAACAAACTACCGCGGTCATCAACAAACTACCGAGGTCTCCAACAAACTACCGCAGTCACTAACAAACTAAGAGTACAGAGGTCACCAAAAAATTACCGCAGTCAACAACAAACTACCGAGGTGATTAAAACATAATAGTTGTAGGTAAGACAATTTGTTAGAAACATGTCTACCTTTTACGTTGAAATCGTTTCGTGTTTCGGTTAGTGCTAAGTTGCAAGTGATGCCACATGGAGTTACAATTTAATACCAATCCATTTCATATTTCAAATAAAGTGCTGACTACAAACAAAGTGACTGTTTTTGGTACTATTTAGGAACTTTCTTCAAGACTTATCGAAACATATAAAATACATCTTATACATAAAATGCGTTTAGTGGAGTTTCCATTGAAAGTTGAATTGTTTTTCGTAATAGGAAAAGTTGTTAGTTTCATGGGCAGAATCACCTCAAATTTTCCAAATTGACAAAAAGGAACTAAAAAGTGATAAAAGAATATAAAACGTAACAATATAGATAGAAGAATAAGAAAACTACTTAAATAAATGTAAATTGTGTTATTCAAGGAGCTATTTATTTCGAAAAGTCCTTTACGTATTTCGGTAGATATCTACTTCTGAAATTCCGTTGAAAGTCCATAGATGGTACGGGATTTCAATTTCACAGATAATTTGGCAATATTAACGCCTCAGAACCAATATATTGGGATAGTATCACGTCTTTTATATTGGATCCGTATTCATGATTCAACGGATACCAATTTTATTTCTGCCCTAGCTGGCTGAAATGAAAATTAACAAGTATTTTATTATAGTTTACTTGCGTTAGCACTTAGACTTCAATAAGAGAGAGTTTAGACATAAAAAAGCTAATTTAATGGACTGGGAGCCAAGAAAGTTTTTTCACGTGATAACCAGAGTGAAAACGAGATGTCTTAGTAGATAGAGCATAATTAGAGGATCACAAAAAACATGTGAGATGTACCAGACCGGAGCCCGGTGATCAGGAGGCCTTTTTCAGATTTTTCAGTCATACTGGCAATTCACCGCACGACTAATCGCTAATAAAACAGTTTTGCCGACACGCCTATATTGCTATCTGTTGATTAGACTTGAAAGTGCTTGCATATTTGACACACCAAAAGTAGGGCGGCAAGTTTAAACTTTTTACTGGTTTGGGCAAAAGAAAGGGTTAAAGTAACCCACCCCCTTTTACGGTAACCAACTAAGGTGAGCTCCCGTTTCAAGAACTTTTCTATAAAAGAGGGGTCAAGTTGGATGGTCGCGGAGTTTTAAAAATCAAAGAGCAAAAGCTTTTAGTATATCATATGGTAGATAGGTACGGAACCCTTAGGGCGCGAGTCCGACTCGCACTTGGCCGGTTTTTTATTAGCAGACACAGACTAAACATGCATGTGCGCGCAGGAGGCACTGTCTGAACTGCAAAACAGCCTATATAGTTCTTGAAATATTTTTTTCAGACGAATTTTTTGTTAGTAAGTTGATTGATTGAAATATTTTCATGAAATTAATATTTATTGATCACATTATCAAACACAGTTAGTTTATTCATGAATTTAGTTTATAATTACCCTTTAGAAGGATCATCGTACTTTTTTTACATTCTGTAAATGTATTTTTGTACATTTTTAGTCTGTGTTACAAAATATCGCAGTAATAAAAATGATCAGGTGCCCTTGATATAAGCTAGTCTAGACTCGGTGATAGATACACAATTTCTGAGTAAAAGCAATTGAGAGATTTATATATGAGAAAACTCAACTCGAAATAATTATATTAAACTAATATAAAACAAATTTGTTAATTAAGATAGTGAATTTAAAAGTAGTGTTTGGTAAACGTCTCTGATGATTGCCCCCATCATGAAACTGAACAACTTTTGTTCTAAAAGTTTTCGAAATAAGCAATGTTTTTAGTTCTTTATACAAATTGACCCCACCCACTTATCGTTTTGTATGGAGAAGTCAAAATGATTGCGTCAAAAGTAGTTCAATAAAACAAACGTAGTTCAGTTCAATAACAGAAGGTGGCTTAAATAATTAATTCGTCACAAGTCTGAGAAGGCGTCGTTTTGTTAAATTAGTAGGGTTATTTTGAATATTTTTAGGGTTCCGTACCTCAAAAGAAAAATACGGAACCCTTATAGGATCACTTTGTTGTCCGTCTGTCTGTCTGTCTGTCTGTCTGTCTGTCTGTCTGTCTGTCAAGACCCTTTATCTCACGAACGGGTAAAGGTATCAGGTTGAAATTAATACCATATATTAGGATCCATGAACCACACAAGATCTGAAAATTTCAATTTTTTACAACGACGCAATCAAAATATATGGCATTTTATGTCCTCATCTCCATACATTTATTCAAAAATGAAAAACCTACAGGGTACTTCCCGTTGACCTAAAATTATGAAATTTGGCAAGATGCTAGGTCTCACAGTACAAATAATGGGAAAAGTCTGAAATCATTAAATATTACAACTTTTCTCACAACTAATGGTAACCAATTGTGGTGAGCTCCCGTTTCAAGAACATTCATATAAGAGAGGGGTCAAGTTGGATGGTCGCTGAGGCGATTTTTGTTTTAGTTCTATTTAAAAACGGGAACACTTACAAACTTGAAAATTGGTATGTTTATAGGGCATAGGCTATAAAATAACAACAAATAATAAAATTTAGTCAAGCGTGTGTCGGACTCAAAAAATCTAGCACATTAACTTACTGAAATTTCAACTAATACAATTATGTTTATGTGGTGGTACGGAACCCTCAGTGCGCGAGTCCGACTCGCACTTGGCCGGTTTTTTGAAGCTTGATAATGATGTGGCATTTCACTTAGGAACATGCTAGCAGATGTCACGGTTTCTAATCCGAGCAAAACATGGAGGACCAACTTCCTTGGAAATACCAAAGATCCTGTTGTATATTCTAGTGACCATTAAACACTTACAGTTGCAGTTGAATAATGTATCTTGTTTAGAATGACAGCAGAACAGAGCTATGCGTGAGAGCAGACGGAGCGATACGTGTCTCTGTCGCTCCAATATCTTACCCATCGCTCCATCCTGCCCTCTCACTGCTGTCATTCTAATAAATCACAGAAAAATAAGGGTAATTAGAAGGAGGATTACAGAAATAGTTTGTCACAAGGTAGTGAAGGCGTCGTTCTATGGATTTGACGGCTTATTTTGAATATTTCCTAGTGACCATTGATGATTTGACATAAAAATTTGGGAAATGTTGGCAGATGTCATCCCATATTAAAATAAAATTTCAAGGTATCTATTCCGAGCGAAGCAAGGAGGTCCGAAATCTTTGTAATAAATTTACATTATTTCGATTGCAGCAGTCGATAAAACTATTATTCAAAGATTTCGGAACTCCTTGCTTCGCTCGGAATAGTTACTTTACTATGGGATGACATATGCCAACATGTCAGAAATTTAAATGTCATATCATCAATGATCACTAGGAAATATTCAAAATAATCCGTCAAATTCATAGAACGACGCCCTAACTACTTTGTGACAAATTATTTCTTTAATCCTCTTTCTATACCCTTATTTTTCTGTGCTATTATCGAATCTGAAACTTCGCCTACACTACTACTACTTGTGGTACGACTGGACTCCCGATGGTAGAACTCAATGTCAATTACATAATGTAAGTGTGCCACCATACGTGTTAGAATCGGTGAAATCTGTAATTGACAGGCACGCAACTTTGCAGCGGTGGGTCACGTTTTCAACAGCTTTTGGGTCAGGAAATTGGATTGGCTTCTGCGCTGTATCGAGTTGAGCAAATTTTAACTGAAAGGATTACCTTTTACTAAGCCTTTTACATTTTCTTTCATACTTGTCATTCAGCTAGATATAATTAATGCACGAAACAACCAAAATTTCCGATGAATCTTGCTTTATGAAAACAGAGTGAAACAGAGGTGGATTAAGTGAACAAGAAAACAAAATTCTTTACTTACATTGTATGTACACACATAATTTTAGAGGCAGTTTGTTCTTAAATAGATGTTAGTATTAGAAACATTTGGAAATTCAGTGCGATAATAATCTAACTGCTGTACTCAGAGACGTCACTTTAAGCTAATCTTTTATTAGGTCACGTCCTGTTACTTTCTTAGGGTGTTTTCCAGCACCTTCAACTGGATGGTGTTAGGAAACTGGAAACACCACAGAAAAATAAGGGTAATTAGAAGGAGGATTACAGAAATAGTTTGTCACAAGGTAGCGAAGCAAGGAGGTCCGAAATCTTTGGGAAACACTGACACTAAGATGCGCAGCAAACGGCAGACTTTGTGTCCGTGACAGTCCGCCAGTGTGTCCAGTATTGCAAAAATTATACTTTTTATCAGATGAAAATTGAAACTTATAATTTTTCAAAATTTATCTACGTTTTAAACTAAATAACAATTAATTTGAACAACCTATTCGACTAAATAACTCTTTGAACTGAACAACTATTCAAGCTGTTTTTCTTCCTAATTTTAGGGTTCCGTAGTCAAAAAGGAAGCCTTATAGTTTCGTCATGTCCGTCTGTCTGTTGTCTGCCTGTCCGCAGCTTAGCTCAGCGATCTTTTGTCCTAGAAAACTTTAATTTGGTATGCATTATACATTTTAGTTACGCCGACAAAGTGGTATGATAAAACTTTGAAAAAACTTTTTTTAGGGTAACTCCCGAGCCCGTACTGTAGGGTATAGTTAGGAAGGTCTTTTAAAAATATTATGAGTTTGGAAAGACTACTTTTCGATTTAGGGATCAGTTTGCGAAATATATAGCCTAAAAGCGAAAATTTTGCTAGAGTCAAGTGTCCCCCCCTCCTCGGTCGATCGTTTGGTCGTTCTAGAAATGTGAAAAGAAATCATAGTTGTAGCATATATGATGAAATTAACAGGAAAATTATCAAAGCTAAGTTGGCTTTATAGATTAAGGAGTAATAGTCGAAAAACTCAAAATAATTGAAATATAATTCGCTGATCGTTAGGACGGAAAAAAAATAATTAAAAACTGGAAACCTGCATAATTGCTAAAGTAACTTCATTGTGCGTGGCCCGACACGCACTTAGCCGGTTTTTCTAATTACAGTAAACTATAAAAATATCGAAAATATTGCAGTACCGGCCCCACTGGCGGACTGTCACGCACAATATAAAGTCTGCAGTCTGCTGTGCCTCTAAACGGTTACCTAATATAAAATGAGTCTATCTGATACTGTCAAATGTCAAAAATATATTAAAAATATATCATCTTCTAAAAAAAATTCATTCATTTTAGAAAGCCATTAGAAATAAATTGCTAGTGATGAGCGTTGCACCTATCGACACTTAAAAAAACGTAGTTGACCAACGTCATAGAAAATTGCGTATTAAATCGAAAAAGACAGCATGCAACTTTGTGAACGGTTAACTTTAAGTGACGTCTCTGAGAGTATATGATACAATCGCTGATATCGATAATGTAGGCAATGTAAGAGAGCCAATATGTGACCCCTGTAGGATCCCTGGGGGTGTTGTATAGTCAGACCTGAAGCCACCTAAAATAACGGCCTGGGAGCGGATATTACCTACTACCTACGATATTAGCGGACGCGTCTTATGTTGTGGTCTACAAGGTCGAAAGCTTTTTCGAAGTCCGTGTAGACCACGTCAACTTTTCCACCACTTTACATTTGTTCAAAACTAAGCGCCCTCGTAGAAAATCATGTTGTGAAAGGCTTTCAGTTCCATAGTCTGAATTCACGGTTTCAGTTCTTAAGAGGTGTCTTTTTACGCTCTGAAAAGTTATAACCAAACACTTAATGTAAATATTTTATCAATTTCCAATGAATATTTTCTTCAAAAATAAAGTTTATCATTACAGTTGACATTTTAATTTTATATAAAATGTATTTAAAATAATATTTAAGAAGTTTCTTAGATAAAAACAGAATTTTATTTTGCTCTTGACACTCTTGACCATAACCTCCGATTTTGCTCACATTAATTTAGGTCGTCGTCATGATGTAAACAACTCCTCAGGGAAAAGTGAGGACAATATTATCTCAGGGACCACTGTACACGCGTACTGTGTTTTTGCGTTCTGTGGCAATAATCGCAAAATAGTTTGTGTTGCTAGATTACTTAGATAAGACTAGCTGTCTTATTAGCTACGTTGTCATATCGATATGTCCTAATCCGATGTCTACCAACCCATATTTTAAATGGTGTTTTATTTTTGTATTAATGTCAAATTAGTAATTACCAAAAACCTGTGAGGACTCTTAATATCACATGCGATAGTGAAAATTTTGACTGTTGATCTCTATAAAAATGGAAAAATTATGAAAATTGTTTAGAAGTTTATTCAAAAACATATCTTATTATGTAATTAAAACAACTTTATTTTCTTTTTATTCCTTTAAATTTTGACATGGTGCTACGCTCCTTCAGAAGCAAAAACACGCTTTATGCCATCAGTAAGTACCTGTTATGCTAATAGTATAATTACCAGTCCAGGACCCTGGGACCAGCTTGCGTAGCAAAATCGCATAGACGAAGTGTAGAGTTGTAAATTTTAGTAGTTATTCAATGTGCGTAATTATTAAATTTAGGCAAACGAACTCAGATAAAGTTCATTTTCAGCTACTCGTTACTTTGATCAGATTTTGATTATCGTCTCCACTGAGATGGTCCTCTGCAACAGCCGGCGAGAGAGAGGAAGGCCAAGGAAACAATGGCGCTTTCAAACGCGATTGGAAAAACATTGCCGATCTTTGAAAAGGGAAAAGCGGAGGCTAAAATTTGTTCCAGTCCCTTATTGAAAAAAAAATCTTTATGTTTTTTATTCATTGTAGGATATTAAAAATCTCTTAATGACGTCAGTTACATTTATGTCGCTTCACAAACAAAGTGGCGCCATGTGGGAAAAAATGAAGCGACAATAAAAAACCTACATTGTGCATAATAAACTTATTTTTAGAAGATTACTTCAGTCAGGTCAGATATTGCAAAACTTTTTGGAACACTCGAAATAAAATTTGAAACCTAGCCCGAGTCCGTATCTGGTAGGTGGTGGTGAGTCCCGCCATTTAATCAAGTAAAAGCCTTTCCTTTGACGTGGTGAGATATTCAATACCGGGCTGTTATCGTTGTTTTATTCCACACTTCAAACCGACACTCGAAAGCTACTGATTTCAATTTTCAACTAGACGCTTCATAAAATTTAATTAACATTTTGTTTATCATGTTTGTGTTTATGTCGCAGGCAAATTGTATAAATCTTCGTGTTATATTATGCCTTGGCATTCTACAAAATGCCGAATTTTTTTTATTCGTCATTTTACATAATGCCGCGGTATTTTCACAAAACGGCGCGTAATTCGTTTCTGGCAGTCGTCGGCTGCGCTTTGCCTGCGACATTTATACAGGGTGTTAGGGTAAACCACTGTGTTCCTTGAAACTGTGTATTAAGAGCGTGAAATTGAACAACTTTCCCTAAGGAACATAGGTCGTAATTGGAAAAAAATATTGACACCCCACAAAACTGCACCAGCTGATTGCGCATTTTGTGTGGTGGATGATTTTTTTTCGTTATTTCGACCTATGTTCCTTAGCGAAAGTTGGTCAGTTTCATGGTCTGTATGTACAGTTTCAAGGATCACGGACATGATCTTCTGACAGATGTTTACTCTAACACCCTTTATACAGGGTGTTAATTTAATTGCGTGCCAAGCTCAGGGGTGGAATCGCTGGAAATATTTAGGGTCCAAAATCTGATTTCTTGTGGGCGATTTTCATGATGATGAATTAATCTTTTCCAAGATTTTTTCAGATAAGACTAATTTATTGTAACAGCTTTCCGATAGTATATTTAGTTAGCGGAGATAAGTTCTATACCGCAGTCGGCTTTAATGCAAATCCATCTATGGTTTGTCTGAATAAATCCGATAATATTTCACCTGGCTGGCGAATGAAGATAGAACTTACTCCGGCGAGCTTAGTTGGTAGTTCGCACTCCGGTGTGACAAGTTAGAGCTTGCTAATGTAAATATCGATAGTCGATATTCAGACATCTGGAAATTTGGCCTGGACCATATTTTTAAAATTATAGTACGTTTATGTGAAATAGATGTCTAAAATTCTGATAAAAGGTATTGTTGAGCGGAAAAAATACATATACAAACTGCATCGGGAAGTTTCAAATTGTAAGAAGTGAAGTACAAGTAATTTACTCTGATAAAAATAATGCAGCTATGTTTGTAACAAGTAACTTAAAAATGTCGCTGTTTCGTTTTATAATTTTTCATTTTCATGGTTTTTTGGAAAACAAAATATTACTCGTGTTTTTGTCAACATCCGTCTATGATAAAAAACGTATTGAGAGAGTCATCTAGTTTATATCTTGTTAAAAGTAGATTTTATGCAATTTCATATTCATAACATATGCATTTCACATGCAACGTCATAATTTATCTTCCTGCTACATTTTATCAAAACGTCTTTAGCCGCTAGAGCGTGAAAGAGTAACCAACACGTCCAAACACAAAACTCGTAATCTACTCCGAGACTGTGATAAAAAAATAAAACCGGTCAAGTGCGAGTCGGACTCGCGCACCAACGGTTCCGATACACCTATAGTAGTTTTGAAAGCAAAACCGCAAAACAAAGTCTGTTTGCGATGGTTTATTGTAATTTCCTGAAAAACTATGCCACTTGAAAGTTATTTTTGTTGTAATGTTTACAAAAACTTCTATTGACTATAATTAAAAAATAAAATGAAATTATAATCAAATTCGAGTAAGCCCATTGACAATAAAAATAATCTAATTTTTCGCTTTGCAAACATTGGGGAATTGGTATAGGTAATTAGGTATTTTTTTTGTATACTCGTATTTCATTATAACTCGAAAATTAAGAGTCGTAAAAAAATATAAAAATCTATTTTTAATGCTCAAATTAAGCCCTTATATATCCTACACTACTTGACCTAATCACGACAGTTTGAAATTTTGTCCCCGTTATTTGGGCCCCATTTCCAATAATAATTGGGCGAGCATATTCCCCGTTCGCAATATAATTAAAGAAACTGGGTAAGAATATTTTAAAACTATTCAAAATTTCAAGTCGATAGCGTAAGTAGTTAGTTGCTGAAATAAACAGGTGTGAGAGACAGACAGACGAAGTCGCATCATAAGGGTTCCATTTTTACCATTTTGGTTCGGAACCCTAAAAACATTTAAACAAATTAATAAAGCACAGATTGAACGAAAAAGTTGATTTGATTTTCCGTTAATACATATCGAAGTGGTGATTTTGTTTATAAAGTCTATTTTTTTTAAAGAGAAGATCTTTTATATTTATTTAGTAACTTTATCGATACCTACGACTGTGTCCCATCTCACCCACCTGTAGCCGTCGCCGACAAATTGAGGCGGTATGGTGGTGTGGTTGTGTTATCTCAAGTTACGACTGGAAGTGATTGTGTCGTATTGTATCGAAGCCGGATAAGAATAGTACCTCATCACATAGGTGCCGTAAAAGGCGACTTAGGGATGGTAAACCAGTGGAACGACAGCAGCGTTCTTCGGCGTATCGCACTGCTTGTGCAAGCCGCAACGCTAACTTACTTTCGCTGCGATACAAAAAATTTGTAACCTTACAAAATCTGAAACCATTTTTGTTTTTGTTTTTTTTACTAGCCTATACTGGCCCACTGCTGGGCAAAGAGCTCCCCCATACGTTTCCATACCTCCCTATTTGTTGCGACTATGGGCCACTGGTCTCTAAAAGCATCCAGATCATCTCTCCACCACCGCTTCTTGGGCCTTCCTCTGCCCCGGCGTCCATCGTGTGGTACCCATTCCGTGGCGCGTTTGGCCCACCTATCCGGGTGGTACAAAAATTGCTAGATTTCGGATGACGTTTATAATTGTTGTTTATTTTAATAATTTAATTTTATCTCTTCTTCTATTCAAAAGTAAGTTTGAAAATGTACTGCGATATTTTGAGGCACGCCGCCCCGTCCACTCTCAGAAGTTTCCCACAAGTGGGTGGAGGGGGAAACGTTTCCCCCTCCACCCACTTGTGGGAAACTTATTTTTGAATAGAAGAAGAGATAAAATGAAATTATTAAAATAAACAACAATTAGAACCCTCTTCCGAAATCTAGCAAATTTTTTGTACATATGATTTCAGATTTTGTAAGGTACTGTACTAGTGTTTGTTAATGCCCGAGTCATGCCGGCAAAGAAAAGTACCAATCCATCTCTACCCGTGGGTGTCGTAAGAGGCGACTAAGGGAGGTCTTTTGTAAGTGGTAGGACTTTGTGGAAAGTCCGTCTGGGGAAGTACCACCCCCTTGCTTTTTTCTGTCGTGAAGTAGCAGTGTTTGCACAGCTATGTTTCGGTTTGAAGGGCAAGGGAGCCAGTGAAATTACTGGCACATGAGAGATACCATCTTAGTTCTCAAAGTGAGCAACGCGCTTTGCTGTCTTATTAGTGTCAAAATATGCCATTAACCTCTATAGCTCCGCCAAATATAACAAAACACTCCACTCAGCACCGCAGAATAACCGTCTAGCTCTGCCATACAAAAATTCGCAACAACCGTGCAAAAACAAAGTGACATTGCGAATTTGCAATTTTTTCCCGCCAATAGACCTACTTACATTGGTCGGGTATTCAGTGCGCGGGAAGTAATCGCTGATATTTCCGAACATAGCCACTGTACCTCTATGGTTTATATGTCATTCGAAAGGTAATTTTATAAGGTCTAAAAACATCATACATGTCAAACCAAAATAAACCGTATTTTTTGTGCAATAAAGCAAAATTCGAAAATCGTGAACCCGCGGTGCTTGACGGAAGGAAGCGATCTGGGTTCACATGTGAACCCACGGTGCTTCTGAGGAGGTAGTGGGTGCTATGGGCGGTGGTGACCACTTACCACCAGGTGGCCCACCTGCTCGTTTGCTCACTTATAACATTAAAAAAAACCAGCCAAGTGCGAGTCAGACTCGCACACTGAGGGTTCCGTACCACCACATAATCAGAACTGTATTAGTTGAAATTTCACTAAGTTAAAGTGCTAGATTTTTTGAGTCCGACACGCGCTTGACCAAGTTTTATTATTTATTGTTATTTTATAGCTTATGCACTATAAACATACCAATTTTCAAGTTTGTAAGTGTTCCCGTTTTTAAAATAGAACTAAAACAAAAATCGCCTCCGCGACCATTCAACTTGACCCCTCTCTTATATGAATGTTCTTGAAACGGGAGCTCACCTCAATTGGTTACCGTTTCGTTGTGAGAAAAGTTGTAATATTTAATGATTTCAGACTTTTCCCTTTATTTGTACTGTGAGACCTAGGTTCTTATCAAATTTCATAATTTTAGGTCAACGGGAAGTACCCTGTAGGTTTTGCTTTTTTGCATAAATGTATGGAGATGAGGACATAAAAAGCCATATCTTTTGGTTGCCTCGTTGTAAAAAATTGAAATTTTCAGATCTTGTGTGGTTCATAGACCTTAATATATGGTATTAATTTCAACTTGATACCTCTACCCGTTCGTAAAATAAAGGGTCTTGACAGACAGACAGACGGACAACAAAGTCATCCTATAAGGTTTCCGTTTTTTTCTTTTGAGGTACGGAACCCTAAAAAGGGATTATGAACCGGAGGATGGGCAGCAGCTTTCTGTGCATTATACCATTTTATACATATAGCGGTCACCAATAACCGCGGTTCATGGTGCCAGCCGCATTGCTAACAAGCGTGGTGTAAGTATCTCCACATTGTTCCAGCAAGAGCTGAAATTCTGGTTGGAGCTCCTTGTCCTGCCTTGCTTTCGTGTCATGGCATGTTAAGATGGTGATGACTGTAAATTAAACCTCATGTTTATACCTAAGAAACTGTAAAACAAGTGCGAGTGGGACTCTTGTACTAAGGGTTCCGAGCCTGCCTACCACATGATACTACAAGCTTTTACATGTAGGAAATATCCTGGTGCCAATAACTCTTATAATAGCAACGAGCAAGCGCAGGGCAAAGTTCTAGAGCAAATCGAGGCAGGATTAGTCGAATACGATGTAAACTTTAGCAAAAATTAAACAAACATATTTTTAACAATAGTACTCTGTATTGACAGCAGAGACAGTAAACACGGTAACCTAGCTACACAAAACCTTACAAAAATAGATCGCAATACTAGTCCGAAGGAGACTTTACTTCAATACTTTCCCTCGAGCTATTCATGTATAAATCCTAACTTATTACGTAACGTTGTAAACATTGGTCTTGGTAGGGCCTTTGTTAGTGCGTCCGCAATTTGATCTGTAGTTCCAATGCGCTGAATTCTTAGCTCGCCTTCAGCCACTAGTTCACGTACATAAAAGTGACGAATTCTGATGTGTTTCGTCCTTTTGTGAAATTCGGGATTAATAGCCAAACGTACAGCTGCTTCATTATCCACGTACAATATAGGGACCTTCTTCAGTGTGGTCATGTCTTTTAGCACTCGTGTCAGCCACACTACTTCACGAGCCGCTTCGCTGGCTGCAACTAGTTCAGCTTCAGTTGTGGAAATCGCTACGGTTGCTTGCCTTTGGCTGAGCCAAGCAATCGCTCCACCTGCGTAATGACAAACAACGCCTGTCGTCGATCGTTCGGTTAAAATATCGCCACCATGATCAGCATCGCTAAAAGCTTCTAATTCCGAAAGCCTCTTGTCAGGTTTGTATGATATTCCAAAATCTAAAGTTCCTTTCAGATAACGCATGATCCTTTTTACTTTTAACCAATCATTTCGTGTTGGTGACTCCAAAGTTCTTGACACTACGCTCACAGCGTATGCAATGTCAGGACGTGTGCCAACCATTAAATATGCGAGAGCTCCTATAGCTTCTCTATATGGAAATTGTACTTCCTCTCCGGGAGGGGTGTCAACTTTCCCTGATTCAATCTGTTTTTCAATTGGTGTAGATACAGGGTTGCAATCACTCATATTGAAGCGTTTCAAAATTTTCTTGCTATAAGCTTCCTGTTTAATCAGTATAACACCTCCCCTGTCTTGACTAATTTCAAGTCCTTGGTAAAAACTAGCTGGCTTAGTAGTTATTTTCACCTTTTTTCTCAATTGATTCAAGAACTCCTTTGCTAGCGCTTCGCTGGACGCAGCAATAAGTCCGTCATCCACATATAAGGTAAGTAGGATTTTCTGACTTCCTTTTATTTTCGTATACAGACAAGGATCTGCAGTGCTCTGTGTGAAATCAAGTTCCTTCAAAATGTCGTGAAAACGAGTATTCCAACATCTCGGAGCTTGTTTCAGCCCATACAAACTTCTTTTCAAGCGACACACTCTGTTAGTGTTATCTTCATAGCCTTCAGGCTGTCTCATGTAAATTTCTTCGATCAAAAATCCATTCAAAAAGGCGGTTGTTACATCAAACTGTATAAGAAACATTCGTTCATTGGCAGCAACGCTTATTAGAGAACGGATTGTTGCCATCCTAGCAACAGGACTAAAAGTTTCTTCGTAATCAATGCCTCTTTTTTGACGAAAGCCTTTTACAACGAGTCTGGCCTTATATTTATCAACAGATCCATCGGCATTTAGCTTAACACGGAAAACCCATTTGCAAGGGATTGCTTTTCTATTTTTGGGCAATTCCTCTAAAGTCCATGTTCCGTTTTCCTTCAAAGAGTTTATCTCGCTTTCCATTGCCTTGATCCATAGATCTTCTTCTTTGCTTAACACTGCTTCCTTGTATGTTGCAGGTTCAAAATGTCCATCAGTAGATGCTATCATGACATTATCTTTGAATTTATCTGGTTTTCTGAGCTGGGTCTATCTCGCAGATGATAAGGATTAGCCAATTGTTCTATATCAATTTCTTCTTCCAAGATTTCTCTATCGTCCTCTGTATCAATATCATCTTCCACGATTTCTCTATCCTCTCTGTCCCCTTCCAATTCCACAGATTCTTCATGAGCAGTATCAAAATCGATTTCTGATTCAGCGTTATCGTCAACGTGATCACCAATAGAAACACGAGGTGCAGGAACTGGTTCCTCAGTAGAGCTCCTATCTCTTGACTCAATCCTACCTGCTGTAAGTGGTTCTTCATTGCTTACTTCTGCAGTAGGCATCTCTGTGTAGTCTCTTAAAACCTTTATGGGAATCTCAGTTTCAGTCACTTCTTCAGTTTCGATATCATCTGTAATTAGTTTAGAATCTAACGGTTTCTCATCGAAAGTGACATCACGTGATCTTACAAGGGAATTTGATTCTTTATTCCAGAGCCGGTAGCCATCATAATTATCATAACCTATGAGAATGCATTTTTTTGCTTTCTTCTGCATCTTTTTCCTTTTCTGTTTAGGAATATGCACGTAGCAAATAGAACCACGAGGTGCAGGAATCTTCAAATCTTCAAATGTTTTATTTGTGGCTTCTTTCCATACCACAATTCAAACGGTGTCTTGTTTTCAACGGAAGTTGGCCCGGTTCTGTTAAGAATATAAGTGGCAGTCTTAACCAACTCTGCCCACAAAAATTCAGGTAATGCCTCGTGAGCAAACATCATCGCTCTGGCCATCTCAACTATGGTGCGATTCTCTCGTTCACTACAACCGTTCTGTTCAGGTGTGTATGGCATTACTAATCTTTGATGTATTCCATGCTTCGCTAATTCGTTACGAACTTTCACATTATCAAATTCTCCACCATTGTCAGTAAGTAGCTCCTTGATAGTATGACCATTGACCTTAGCATCTTCCAGCATCATGCGTAGGATATCAGGTACTTCTGACTTATGTTTCATTATGTAGACATAACGATATTTCGAGAATTCATCCTTGAAAAGTACAAAGTAGCGAGATTTCGAGCAACTTGGAGGAAATGGACCACAAACGTCCGCGTGTATGCGTTCTCCTGGAATGGTAGCTTTTTCTCTAACACCAAATTTCTTTCTATGTGTTTTCCCAAAGATACATCCTTCGCATAAGTCTCCACAGTTCTTGGTTTTGAGGCCAAGTTCTCGCTCAATAATTTTTTTTACATGGCGTTTGTCCTGATGCCCCATACGTTCATGGTATAACTGCAAAGTATCAACCGCATTCACATCAATTGCATTTATCACGCTTCCTTTGGGTAGAACAGGTTTACAATTCAGCTTGTACAAACCGCCACGTCTTTGTCTACTTCCAGTCACACAAAGCTCTCCATTGATTTTGAAAGAACACGTAGTAGCTTGTGACTCAAATAAACTTTTCGAATTTGCATCCTGTGCAGATAACATTGAAAAAAGGTTCTTTGTAACCTTCGGAACGTACCACACGTCGTTCATTACAAAAGTTCTCTTGTTAGTTTTCATTAAAATTGAGCCTTTCCCTATGGCTTCAATCGTATTTCCATCTGCAGTGGTTACCGTATGTGGTTCTACAAAACGTTCAAACTCCTGAAACAAGTCGCGTCTCATCGTGACATGGTGTGTAGCCCCGTTGTCTACGTACCACTCATCTCGATCTGTGTCGCCATCTGTTACATTTACCAGCACAGTCATCATGCTCGTGCTAGCTTCAGGCTTTCCAGTACGTTTTTCTTTTGGACAGTCCTTCCTGAAGTGTCCAACTTCACCACAGAAATGACATTTGAAAGCTTTCTTCCCTTTTTTGATGTTTTTCTTGTTGTTACTTGCTAACAACGCTTCACCACTAGACCTTGACACGCATCCCGCTTCTCTGGACGTTGTCGTCAATGCCTTTTCGTGAGCACACAGCTGGGCTGTCAGATTGTCAACGGTTCTATCCTTCTTGGACATGAATAACCAACTCGACTTAAAAGAGAAGAACTCTTCCGGCAATGTGTGCAGAATCTTGCAGATCAAAAGTAACTCAGGCAATTCCTTTCCTTTGTCAGCTTTTATCAGCTCTTGATTAAGCTTATGCCATAAATTCTTCGCTTTAGACAGATGAGTCACCATATCATCAATAGGATCCATCTTGAGTTGAAAGAATTCCATGCAGACATCGTACAAGCGGTCATCGTTGATACCGTCGTATAGTCTATGAAGTTCATTCCAGACGTCTTTTGGATTTGTAAACCGTAGTACCTTGTCAAGCACATCGTCATTCATATTATTGGTGATAACAAGTAAAGCTGTACTTTCCAGTCTATAATACTCAGCAAGCCTTTTCTTGTATGCATCCATCAAGGCAGTTTCAGTAGCATCTCCTGTGCCACTCAACACCGGCTTTTCAGGTTTTTGCACATCACCTTCGATAATATCTACTAATCCATCTATACCTCGTAGTAGCGCAGTCATACGATACTTCCAGGCTACCCAATTTGTTCCATCGAACTTCGAGATTTGAATTTTATTCGGTTCCATACTTGACTATTTTCGGTCGTGCAAGAGGGCGCATAACCTCTTATAATAGCAACGAGCAAGCGCAGGGCAAAGTTCTAGAGCAAATCCAGGCAGGATTAGTCGAATACGATGTAAACTTTAGCAAAAATTAAACAAACATATTTTTAACAATAGTACTCTGTATTGACAGCAGAGACAGTAAACAAGGTAACCTAGCTACACAAAACCTTACAAAAATAGATCGCAATACTAGTCCGAAGGAGACTTTACTTCAATAATAACAACAGAAGTTTCACCAGCACCTGAGATCTTACGTACACACGGCCGCACATCAGAAGAAACAATTTTGTACCTTATGGCGTGGTTATAGAGTTGAAAAAGTTTCTACCGACAAGCGGTTGACCGTACCTACTGAAATCTCAGGATATCAGGTGCTGGTGAAGCTTTTTTGTCATTGGCACCCTTTGGACACGGAACCCTATAAAATAGAGGTCTAAATATAGAATTCTAAACAAGATAATTACGACTCCTTCCTCTGATTTCCCTGTGTAAACAAGGCTTTGTTTGTCCTGTGCCTTTGTGCTACCATCTACCCATTCCGTCTGCCGGATCCGATTCCTGATTGTGTGGTCTCGGTTTACTACTGCTTCCTATTACTGATTCACTGCTGTTTTCCTAAGTTCCGCCAGTTTAATACGTTTTACCTGGAAAACTACTTGCAAACTAATTATACCCTTCGTGGGATATGGGGGTGAGGTTTCCTACACGGAAATGACAGTATACATTAAGAACCTCATTGGTTCAAACGGGATTTATCACTCAGCTTGCATTGTATTGTTTAAATCTAATGTGTTTTTAGGGTTCCGTAGCCAAATGGCAAAAAACTGAACCCATATGGATTCGTCATGTCTGTCTGACTGTCTCTCCGTCCGTATATCACAGCCACTTTTTTCGGAAACTATAATATAACTATAAAATAAACTTGGTAAGCAGATGTATTCTGTGAACCCAAAGATTTTGGAAACTACGCCACGCAGCGTTTTTCTTACGTCAATGTGTGAACCGCATTAAGATTTTCACAAAAACAGGTCTTCAAAAATGATATTGAGGTTCCTATTATAATTTTTTTTAACTGAATAGTTTGCGCGAGAGACACCTCCAAAGTGGTAAAATGTGTGTCCCCCCTTGTAACTTCTAAAATAAGAGAATGATAAAACAAACAAAAATATGTGATGTACACCATGCAATCTTCCACCGGAAATTGGTTGAACGAGATCTAGTAAGTAGTGTTTTTTTAATACGTCATAAATCGTAAACCGCAATTTACCTTTCATTCAATCAACTCAAATATAAATTTTAGTTACTTACATAACATTTTTTGCTATTATGGCTGAAAATTATAGAAAATAGACGAAGCATGATGATCGGCCACCTCATACGGCATGATGAATTTATAAAAAACCGGCCAAGTGCGAAACAAATTCTATCGCAGAACTTAGAACGTATTATCTAATGGTTGCCCTTCACGGGCATTCGAATTCAATGACATTTTGTGATATTCAGAGCAGCCCCCACCTATATTTTATTACTACTACTAGTCAAAACTTTGAAATTGCTTTTATATTTTATCTTTACAATTTACACATTAGGGTTTTGAATTTGAATATTATTTTAAAATGAAATTATGTTAATTGAATTTATTATTGCGTTTTAAAATAGATTCAATTAAAATTGTATATAATATTTAATACTGTTAGGTTAGGTAGGTTAGGTCATGTTAGGTTTTTGCGAATTTTCAAAAGTCGTCGAACAAAAGTTGTTCAGTTTTATGTCCAGATCCAAGCCACCACCCGAGAGGATTTGCGTTATTTAATTAACACGTTGTACATTTGCCCTAGTCTTGTAAATTTCTTTCGTTAGTCGCCCCTCATTCATTCTCTCTGCATAACCTAACGGTCTGGATGTTGAGCTAAAAATTGTTATTGCGCGGTATAGGTACTATCAAATACTATATTCTAAATTAAATTGAATACCGTATTGTTTTAGTCGGGGCCCCATCTGGATCCAGATTGCAATTCAATGGAACTATATCCGTTTTAGCTGCCAGTGTCAAGAGAAACGTAAATTGATTGTTGCATGGATTGTTGTTTTTGTAAATTCACTGACAATAGCATGTTCGGAATGAATATATATTCTCTGTACATTTTTCTTTATGCATCAGCCTACTGACATTGTATAACAGCATCAGTGGTCTAATAGAGCGTTCGGCTCTCGATCTGTGGAGGTTCTGAGTTCGATTGTATTCCCGGTGGGGACACTGTCAAATTAAAAGTCACTTTCTTCAACATCCCCAGCCCCACTTTGTTTAATTAATTGCAGGATGAATCACCCGATTGTTTGAAAAGAAAGATGATTCCGTGCTTCAGAAGGCACGGTGTTGATCCCGTCTACTGTCTGCGCTCTTGTTAATGAGAAATGTCAAAGGCCTTTGGCGGCTCAACTACTCTGATGCCAGGGTTAGTGAGGTCGGTCATTGGTCTCTGTGTGGGGTGGCGCTTTTAAAACCCGTTTCCTAGAAGTAGAGCGTGCGCAAAGGGCTCTGATAAAAGTAATATATTTTAAAAAAATAGGCTATATCCGACTGAGATTCTTTATCAAGTCAGTAACCTACTATCAGTGCGAAGATTATGTATCTTAAATATCATCTTAAAAACACATAAAACAATTACCTATGATTCAAGCACACAAAATAAAAGAAAAAAAGACATTGTTCTGAACCCTCCTAAAACTAGAACAGTATTTGCGAGTATTCAATTTAAAAAAAAGGTCTGGTCGTCTATATAATATTAATAACATAAATAAAAAACTATATATATATATATGATAGAACTTTACACGAGTGTAAAACTGTGGTATTAAAGTGGCACAAACTACGAAGAATGTGAGTTACTGTTGGAGTAATTATATTTTATTATATATCTATCCTAGTGGACTTAATGTGCCGATCCCAAGATTTATACGTCGTAGGGCTAGGATAAACACACACACACAAACACACACACACACACACGAACTTTCATGCACTACCCACCTTAAGCTATAAAAATTTCCCAACAACTAACTTTAATTTTGAAACACACTTGATTTTTAGAAATTCAAATCCAATTTTGGAAGCGCGGTGTCTCCTAATACAGGCAAAATATTTGCATATAGGGAGTCCCCGAATACTAGCTGTAAGAAAATTTCTTGAAATCCTAATAAGCATTTTGTAGTTTGTATTACAACCCACACGATATGATGATGATTAACATACCTATCTTTAGTTCACATTACTATTTTGCAAACTGACAAAATATTTGTAGTCAAGTCAATTAAATATTTAAGATACACATTGAGACTGGCGACAGTCTCTTTAAAAAAAAATTGCTTAAGTAAAACCATCGTAATAGGTCCTTTCTAACAGCTGTCAAACGTATCAAAAGTTACGACCTGCAAAGAAAAATGAACCCTGTGTGTTGGTAATAAAAAAACGTCAATACGGATTTCTTTCGTTGGCCCTACTTTAATGGCTGTCATCATCATGGCAAAAGTGCGTGAGCGTAAATAATGATGATAAGCTTCGGTTTTGTCATAAATCTGATTTTATTGTAATACTGCAACATAATATTATGCATCATTTTTGAGCAATTTTATGTCTCTGCGTTTTTCTTGAACGGCCAGTTATAAGTGTTGCTATCCGTACCTACATTAGCACATAATGTGTACTTGATGTGTACATTATATAAATTCTAATGATATAAGCACCTACTTTTATGACAAAATAACAAGACACCAAAAAATAAACTTATAAGGAGTAAAGTACACCAAGTTGGACAATAGGTATGAACGGAGCTTCGAAAACTTTCTCCGATTTTCAGTCAACAGATTGTTCAATTTAAGTTAACAAGTAAAAGTAAAGTTGAAAATTTTGCTGATTCTTAAGTACCCTTGAGGACCCTTTTGGACTTCACGGCTGAGGGCTTGAGGGCCCTTGAGAGTGGCTTCGGACCTCAATAAGTGCCTAAACCCAAACTGAGGTCAAGTCCTGTCGTTCATGATAAAAAGACGAGCTTGAGAAAACATACAATAATCACACTAATATTATAAAGGTTAAAGTTTGTATGTTTATTCTTTCATGCCCTAACCGCTGAACAGAATTTGCTGAAATTCATCAGAGTTATAGGTTATGATCCAGAAAGACATAAAATTGACTTTTACTGGGGATGAGGATTTCCTTGGGAAACCGTGTTTTGCTAGATCCACGCGGACGAAGTCACGGGTAATATTTTACTTATATTTTTGTTCCATTTATACCCGTAAGAGGCGACTAAGGGATTAAGAGTACCATCTTACATACTGCGGTCACCAAAAAACGCGGTCCATGGTGCCAGCCGCAACGCTAATAAGCGTGACTATGGTACTTCCCCTCCACATTGCTCGAATTCTGGAGGAAGCTGCATGTCCTGCGGTGGACGTTTCATGGGATCTTATGATTGACAGATTAATGTTGTTGTCTTTGTACGATTTGTCTCCGGCGGCCGATGCCTATAAACTTTTTGTATAAAGGTTTTTTTTCAGAATCTCATCCGTACGTCCTCAGGTATTTATTAACATATTACAGCTTATTCAATATGCCTGTAAATTCAATTTGCTACCTGTTGAATGTTTGCCATGCCGCTACCGCGTATAATTAAGTTTATTACGGGACACATATGATACGCCACCGCAATTTCAACAACTTGTGCCGGAGTTTGCTCCATCTACATAAACTACGTTAAAATTGTGTTTCATGTTTAAGTTTTCTTCTGTTTCTCTAGGTGCTTACTTATTTACCTTCGAGTAGCATGATCGATCGCGTAAGACCGTTTTGCTCTACGCGCCATATGTGGAACGTAGAGCAACCAGATTATTGTCAGTCAAAATTAGGCCATCAAGGCCAAGGAAATTTTACCTTTTTTTTTGTTACAAGTGAGCAAACGAGCAGGTGGGCCACCTAATGGTAAGTGGTCACCACCGACTCACTGTCTTATTAATGGCATATTTTGACATTAATAAGACAGCAAAGCGCGTTGCTCACTTTGAGAACTAAGACGGTATGTCTTATGTGCCGGACTTCCGTGCTTCACTCGTAATAGAAACCGTGAAAAATTATTTTACTATGGGATGACATCTGCCAGCATGTCCTAAATTGCAATATCACATCATCATCGAGGATTATGAAATATTCAAAATAATCCTACCAAATTAATAGAACGACGCCTTCAATACCTTGTAACGAATTATTTCTTTAATCCGCCTTCTATTACTTTTATTATTCTGTGATCAAGATCATCATATGACGTCCGATTTGACAGCTGTCAAGCGTAGGAAAAATTATAATTATTATAAAATTGATAAAAATGAACTCTGTTGAAGTTAAGGAAAATTCAATACTGGTTTCTTACTTTAAACATGCTTTAGTTATAGGTATTGCATATTACATATTAGTTTGTAGCGCCAAAAACTAAAACTGTTTATTGGCGCTTATTACTCGTATACATAACTTGGGCTTATTATAAAACCACCACCGCGTACGCACGGCCGGCCGTAAACAAATGGAACCCTTAGGGCCTGTCCGCACAGCGAATTTTTATTGAATCCTATAGGAGTGTCCGCACTGGCGGTAAAAAAATCGCGATTTTTTTTTCTATGTCAAGCGCGACAATTCGCTGTGCGGACAGGCCCTTAGCGAATTTACCGTACAAGTGTGAATTTAACTCGCGAAGGGAGAGTTCTGATATGCCTATATATTATTATGAGGACGCAATAATAGTAGATTAGTAGCCAAGGGCTATAGTTCGAGGGTGCAATTAATGCTTACACCCGAGCTAACTACTCTGCTTTACATCTCGATTGTGAGGTAAGTGGAATTATGCTCTTTACGTCGACTGGCTCCTTACGCCAAGTTTCTAAACAAAAAAACACTTCACTCTTTCAAAATTTAATTACTTACCGCCCTAGGGCTATTCTAGCTACATTATTACCCTAGAGCGCTAATTGGTCACCTACAAGCCCCATTTGGGGGTAATAAGGACCTACTTACCGAATATGAGAGATGTAAAGTTTATTTAAGGACCGCGTAATTAGGTCCATTTGCAAAGGATTTTAGTTATTGTATAGCACTTAACGAGACGTGAGCGTTACAAGTAATTATGAACTTAAACGGATAAACTCGCGTTTTACACGGACGGTATAGGGCTAAAAACTGTACTACTTGAGAGAAATCGCCTAATTAAGAATGTATAATTAAAACACTTGAGCATTTTAATTTCCTACTTGACCTATTAACTTAACTTTTAAATATTGTTTCACTCATTTCAGCCCACATTTGCAATATAAATATTATTTTTTCACTTGCAGTAAAGTTGATGATTTATACTAAAGCCAAAACTTATGTTGTTACTAATATTAATATTAAAACTAACAAGAAATCAACTATAAATAAAACGGCTGTGAAAAATAGAAGGACGGAGTTTTACTACGAAGGATTCCTTTTTTTATTATCTTGGATAACGTCGCAAGTTTCTCATCAGAAAAAGCCACATTTCAAACCCTTTACTATAACCTTTCCAACTTCTAATTATTACAAACTTTGCAATGGCACAATGAACTTAACTTTTATAATTAGCACGCCCCCAGTTAGCTTAACATTCTCTAGCTTTATTTTCTTATTCCTTTTTTTTCTTCGCAGATTTTATTATATTATCATTAGATACGTAAGCTCTCTCAAACGTGAGTCACAGAGAGGGCACAGGTGTTTTGGTATACATTTCAGCGATCAATAGTTTTATCGCATCAGATATCGTATCGTACGATGAGGTTACATACTTACTTGCTAGTTCATTGTTCCAGTGTGATATACGATGGGATCAAAAAATGGCACCTGGTTTTACTATTATTTAATTTGAGACCTGGTAGCCAAATATATAGAATAAATAAATAGATATAAGAAATGGAAAAAAAAATCACGAACAATGGTTATTTGTATGCAAGGCAGCAAAAGTGATTTGCATTGAAACTATAACAAGCGAAAGATTATATAATTGAGACACGAGCAAAGCGAGTGGTTCAAAAGAAGAATCCTGAGCGTAGCGAGGTTTTAAAGGCACGAGACACACTATTTTTCACCTCACTACAGCGAGGAAAATACTACTGAGTAGCGCTAGTATCTTATGCCTTAGTTTAGCACCACCACGTTCTAGCGTCCAAAACTTTTGTTCTTTCGACGCTAGCGTCCAAAACTTTTGCACACAGATGTCTACCGATAAATGAAAGTTTTCTGAGCTAGGGAGGTGAAAAATGGAAATGCAACGGTTTACTTAGTTAGTTATCATTTTCCTACGTTTGTTTAAGCATACTTGTCTTAATTGTTTGGTAAAAGTACTGTGTATTAATGACATTACTATATAATTCTGTTGACTCAATAAATAACTAAAAGTAAATAATTGTTTAAGCCATTGTTATTAAATTAGAAAATAAATAGGATATAATGTGGAAGATTTATAACATACATTCAATCTTAGAGCTTGTTTAATCCATGTTTAATCTAATCAGTCAGCGATCATAAGCCGACACGAAAAGCCAGTGAAAAGCAGATGCTTTTATAATGTTGGATACGAGGGTAGACGAGTCATTTGATGTATATTTTACAGCAAAATCATCCAGCAGAAAGAGCCCAAACTTGGTATGCTTTGAAAATATGTTGGAAACCAGGAAGTCGAAAATAAAAATGTAATTTATATTAACACGTTCGCGGACGGAAACTCTATAGCATCCGTTTTTTTTTCATTATTGGACGCGGATTTCATAGCATTAGAAGTTTGTTCTTAATTTTTGGCCAAGGATGCGTACGAATCGGTTTTCTCGTACCAAATTATAAAAGTTTATAATTTTCTGTCACATTTCAATTAGTCTAGAAGTTTTTACTGTCCTTTTATGATGTGTTTGTACACATTCAAACTTTTTTGAAATCTCGCCCTCCGTACCCCCTTATTATGCACACAGATGCTATAGCATTCCTATTTGGGTTTCATAGCGGTTGGGTTGGGTTTCATAGCGGTTACTGTCACATTGAATGGTCTACAATAGAAGCTATATGACAATGATGCTATAGCAGTTAAAAATTTTTCATACAAATTTATTGTGTCAATCTTGGGTGAGGTCTGTAAAAAATATGAAAATATAGTATATTTTTTTCATATGATTTTTTCGGCGCTCCGTCTCAAATTGCTCTAATAAGACTAGGAAACCAGTTAACGAAGTAACTCAATTGTAAAGTGTAATGCTAAATAATACACGTACACACGGCCGCACATCAGTAGAAACACTTTTGGACCTTATAGCGTGGTAATAGAGTTGAAAAAGTTTCTACCGACAAGCGGTTGACCGTACACTGCACTTGGAAAAGTCACTATCAGCAACAAACTTGATGTCCCGTTAAAGACGAAACAGAGAGAAAATATTTATAGTTGTTCAAACGGGAATCGGGATGCTGTCCACTTCATTGAAAATCATTATGAAGCAGTATTGCACCTCAACTCAGTTTTATTGCCTCACAGCTGCAGTCAACTAGCGCCCCTATCGGTAAAAAAATATTACTCGCTAAACACAAAACTTATTGAAAATGTGTCTAACCAGATTGAAGTAAAGGTTTATTTAGAACCTATCAATCCTGAAAAATATAGTTTACTGTAGTTACAGATACAAAAGGTGCGAAAAACGGCCACTTTTAGCAGTTTTATTATCTGCAACTACAGTGAACTATATTTTGTAGGATTGATAGGTTCTAAATAAACTTTCAATCTGGTATGACAGATTTTCGATAAGTTTTTATTTACTAGACTGCAAAAAAGACGAAATTACGCGACTCTTAACAGATTTTACCCGATTTTACATAAGAAATTAAAAGTAAAAAGTTGTCGTCAAATCGTAGCAGCTAATTTTGTTTGCCTACAATCAGAGCGGCTTCCCACTACCTTTGACCACATCATCGCTTTATACTGTGGGGCGACAAGGGACTTCTTCGGGAGGGATACGTCTTCAGCGTCATTGTACATCTTTCTTCTCAACTAGGTACAGTCAACGACAGGTCAAGCTTGATGTGCTTTTGACTGTACAAATAAATAAATAAAAGAGCTGAAGAAATCAATCCTTCCCTACTTCTTCTTCTTCTTATATGATGGACTTCAAAAACTTCACGTTATTTTCGGTTGATCTTGGAATAAATAATACTTAATTCGATTTGTTTGTTTATTGAAAAGTCGAGACTACGAGTATTACCAGATTTTTTAATAAACTCCCAACTCCCAAGGGGCAATTTTGGTCGCTTTATTTTATAGAATTAGCCTTTTAATTAATTCGCTGAGAGACTTTTTACAGTCGTATCGTCATTTTTAGATAGAGTTTTTATAAAATTTCAAATTTTAATTTGGTAAATTAAGGTGTTTTAGCTATGTCCTTGCACCTAGCGAGTGACATTGTCGTGTGGGATATTGAATGTAATGGATAATTAGTTCTAGATTAGTAATATGATAATGTTTGATGGAAACAATATAATAGGGTGTTTTCAACCAGCTTTTGGTAGTTCAACTAGATAGCGCTGCTAGTTGGCATTAGGAAAATTGAAAATGAAGACACTAATACTGAACCTTCACTCAGTTTTTTGCTGCTGTCAAAGTCCGTCCGATGTATTTTCTTCTAAAAAGATTTCATTAATTTCACTGACCCTTAAAAATAAATTACCACCCATCGACACTTAAAAGAACCGGCCAAGTGCGAGTTGGACTCGCGCACTGAGGGTTCCGTACCACCACATTATATTAATTAAATAAGCTGATTTGAGTTGATTGAATGAAAGGTAAATTGTGGTTTACGATTTATGACGTATTAAAAAAAAACTACTTACTAGATATCGTTCAAACCAATTTTTGGTGGAAGTTTGCATGGTAATGTACATCATATATTTTTTTTAGTTTTATCATTCTCTTAATTTAGAAGTTATATGGGGGACACACTCATTTTACCACTTTGGAAGTGTCTCTCGCGCAAACTATTCAGTTTAAACCTCAATATCATTTTTGAAGGCCTATTCATAGATACCCCCTCACGAAAGGGTTTTATAAAAAAAAAAACTTTGATTTTCAGTTCTATGTATGAGGAACGCTAAATTTTATTGTTTTTTTTTCTATTTTTGTGTGAAAATCTTAATGCGGTTTACAGAATACATCTACTTATCAAGTTTCAACAGTATAGTTCTTATAGTCTCGGAAAAAAGTGACTGTAAGATACGGACGGACAGACAGACAGACATGACGAATCCATAAGGGTTCCATTTTTTGCCATTTGGCTACGGAACCCTAAAAAGCGTGGTTGACGAACGTCAGGGAAAATTCCCTATTGCAACAATACCATTTGTTAACACTCTGTGTAGAGTACACAGTATTCCACAGATAGGTGTCTCTGTGTGGCATCCAATTTATTAATTCTTCTTCTTATGTAAAAGCTACGCTCTTGTCGCTGGAGTAACTTCCACACCTCCCTATCATGACTACCAGGACTTTCTGATATAACACGACATTCGCCTTTGCCTTAATCTGATCCATGTAGAAACGTCTGGGTCATCCTCTAAATTCTACGGTGAAATTAAAATAACCCCTGTCTAGCGTTAAGCTCAACCCGCCAACTGAAAGTATTGGATATATCACTCAAACGTCATGATTATCCTCGGGATCAAAATCGGAAACCAATAAATTGGTCATATCTTTCATAGGGACCTCTGACCTTTCTTTTATCTCCCATTCTCTTGCTATAAACTTTCATATGGGGATACAAACACATTCGCACAAAGCGCTTTGAAACATCTTTTATAATGCGCACGGCTAAAGAGTGGAATTCTCTGCCTGCGTCTGTGTTCCCGAGTTCATATAACCCGAATCTATTCATGTCGCGAGTGAATAGGCTTCTTTTGGGCAAGCTCGTTCCATCGTCGGCCTATCTCTGTCTTCAAGACTAGATCGAGGTCAAGAGTTAGCCCATTGACGATAAAAAAAATACAATAAAAATTCAACTGAGACTGAAAGCGCATGATTACTCGATGAAACTGAACAACTTTTACCATGAACGAAACTTGCCATCACTGGGAAGGAAAAGAAAAATCGGCTGCTCTATACAAAAATTTTATTTGACAGTTTGTATGGACAGGCCGATTTTTTTACGTGTCCGGTATTATATTTGTTGGTAAAACTTGTTCAGTTTCATTGACTGATCATGCCCTTTTAGTTTTTGCCAACCTGTCCTTACACCCTGTATATTTGTAATAATTATTATTATAATTTTGTATTATATATATTTTTTACGTTGTATGAGTTAACCATGTTCCTCATTTATCTACGACCATGGCCTAAAAAAAACAAAAAAAGAGCTCTAAAAGAAAAACTGTACCATTTTTAGGGCTCCGTACCTCAAAAGAAAAAAACGGAACCCTTATAGGATCACTTTGTTGTCCGTCTGTCTGTCTGTCTGTCTGTCAAGACCCTTTATCTCACGAACGGGTAAAGGTATTAGGTTGAAATTAATACCATATATTAGGATCCATGAACCACACAAGATCTGAAAATTTCAATTTTTTACAACGACGCAATCAAAAGATATGGCATTTTATGTCCTCATCTCCATACATTTATTCAAAAATGAAAAACCTACAGGGTACTTCCCGGTGACCTTTAGGCAAGAAGCTAGGTCTCACAGTACAAATAATGGGAAAAGTCTGAAATCATTAAATATTACAACTTTTCTCACAACTAATGGTAACCAATTGTGGTGAGCTCCCGTTTCAAGAACATTCATATAAGAGAGGGGTCAAGTTGGATGGTTGCTGAAGCGATTTTTGTTTTAGTTCCATTTAAAAACGGGAACACTTAAAAACTTGAAAATTGGTATGTTTATAGGGCATAGGCTATAAAATAACAAAAAATAATAAAATTTGGTCAAGCGCATGTCGGACTCAAAAAATCTAGCACATTAACTTACTGAAATTTCAACTAATACAATTATGTTTATGTGGTGGTACGGAACCCTCAGTGCGCGAGTCCGACTCGCACTTGGCCGGTTTTTTTTAATAAACATATTCTATTTATCTATCTATCTTCACACTACAGGTAAACAGTATAGTGGGGCCCACAGTCCGCCGTGTGGTGTTCAGTGTTCAGTGTCAAATACATTACAGGTGGAAGTGTCAGTTTAGAAATTACCGCAGCAATTACTAAAAATAATGTATAAAAACCCTGAAGCTTGTGAATCTGCCCGTGAATGAAATTGAGCAAAGGTCAAAATACGAAAGATGAATTAAACTTGTCATAGAAATTGCACCAGTCTTGATAACGCATTTTGTTTTATAAAGTTGTTCAGTTTCATGTGCAGATTGACATAATTCAGGGTTGATTTTCCTTTCTATTACACTTTGTAGATATATAATTTATCGATAAAACGCCAAATTACAAATCAAACTCGTTTTTTTCAAAAGTCGGTCAATATTGGTTCGTCTGCAGACTTTTTAATAAAAATATGAATTCGATGGACTTTTACCTATCTTTTAATGGAGTTTTGCCTCACAGTTCAAAGGTTGTTTGAGACTGCGCGAAATTGGTTTTTTTTTTCTTCATTTTTTGGGTTAATTGAAATTTGGTTGAATTAAGTAAAATTTTACTCAGTTATTTATCAACCTTTTCTTAAACAAACAAATCTAGATGTAAGTAGGTGGTCAAGTAATTATGTATTTATCTTGCAAGTGCGGTCATTCCCCGCAGAACATGGTCCACCCCGAGTGCCCTAACACCTGTACGTGGGATGAACTAATGCAAGCTAATCAAAACGCGTCTGTGCTTGTAACTAAATAAATATTAGTAATGAGTTTGAGCGACGCACTGAGTTTGCGCCGAATAACCTCCTCGAGGAACGCACTTTTACTGTATTTTTCCGATATTTTCAAAAGTAACTTTTTAATAGCCAAAAATGTTTTTCGACTACGTGTAAACCAACTAAACTTTTTATGTAATAGATTAGGATAGGCTGTGTGAACGTGATTGATCACGAGGTTTTTTTGTCTGTGGCTAGCTCGTGATTGAGACGATCCATCTTGTGTGACGTCAGATTGGTTCACTCTATCCTCCGCTATGGATATTATTTTTATAGAGTACTGTTTTGATGAAATATTGATATTCAATTTCATGATTTAAACTTGTTTGGGTAAGTGTAAAATTTATGTTTCAACAACTTATCAGAAAAAAAATCTTAAAAGAGGAATTGAAAATAAAAACCTTTCCTATATCGCGTCCTAACTATTGTTTAGTAAGAAAGGAGTGCGAGAGATGATAGGACGTCACAATCGTGTAGAGCTAGCTTTATACGATGCCTACTTTATAAGGTGCCTACTGAGAACAACTGTTCGGTCAACCGCTTGTCGGTAGAAACTTTTTCAACTCTATTACCACGCCATAAGGTCCAAAAGTGTTTCTACTGATGTGCGGCCGTGTGTACAAGTGTAATAACATTGTTACCGTAAGTAATTCCGCGATGATGTAGTAACATCTGTGGCAGACGTTTCATTATCTACGTGAGATGAGATGAGCAAAATAAGTCCAAGTGCCTAAATAAGTCCAAGTATCAGAATCGGAATACTCAATGTTACTTTACTTTCGTGCTCATAAAATATTCTTGCTAATTCAATCATTATTTGATAACCTTCTTCGAGTTAAATCAAAATTGTTATACCGGTTAAATCTGCGGCTTGAAAACTACGGCCAGGTTGGTTGGTTTGCCCAAGGAGGTTTTACTACGCTTCGTAGCGTGGGTTAAAACCTCCGTGGGTTTGCCCTATGGGATGCGGAGTCCAGACGGTAGTCTAGTCGCTATGTGTCAAAACTAGTGCCTTCCTCAAATCGCCTAGGTTAGGAAGCCGACTCCGTGAAAACAGAATAAGGCTAGAAAAATCTAAATATAGCAATTTATCATTACTAGCTCTTGTCCCTGAAATGGAGTTTCGCTAGTTTTTCAAGCATTGTTTTTGGCAGTAAAAGTAAATTAACGCATGAGAACTATGTTATATATATTATACTAGCTGTTACCCGCGGCTTCTCTCGCGTGGATTTCGTATTTAGGTTGTTACCGGTTTTCCGAAGCAATGAGATATTTTCTCGTCATTTCGGGGTAATTTTAAACTAAGGAAAAACAGGACTAACCCTGCGCAAATCAATGAGTATAATTAAAGATCCAGCTGAATTTTATATAATATACCTACAGAAGTTACTCATAAGTTACTCAGAACAGAGGAACTTAGCAGCAGTATCCTAACAAATGTAAAGAGAGAGATGAGAGACAACTTTATGTAATATTTCAAAACAGAGCCAATTCGCAGAAGTAATTGAGAAAAACTAAAACCCTCTCCCTCTCTCCCCTTCCTCTCCCCCTCCCCCTCCCTCTGTCTCTCCCCCTCCCCCTCTTTGCTCTCCCCTCCCTCTCCCTCACCCACTCCCCCTCCCTCTCTCCCTCCCTCTCTCCCTCCCTCTCTCCCTCCCTCTCCCCCTTCCCCTCCTTCTCCCTCTCTCTCTACCTCTACCTCTCCCTACCCCTAACGCCAATTTAACCGCTATTCCTAACATACAAACGACACCCATATTTATTTTTAGACATTTCAAACCTATCGCACCCCAACCCCATCCCCAGGGGATGATGGTATTTCACGTCCACCACGTTGGATTTCAAAGTTGTTGTAGTTTTCGTAATCAGCGACCCGATAAACCATACAAACGACACCCATATTCACATTTCAACCCCATCGCACCCCAACCCCATCCCAAGGGAATGATGGTATTTTACGTCCTCCACGTTGGATTTCAAAATTGTTGTAGTTTTCGTAATCAGCGACCCGATAAACCATACAAACGATACCCATATTGGTTTTTATACTTTTTCACCCCATTCCCCTTTTTGAGGGGTTGAATTTGGGGTGGAATTTCAATAACAGTGATGAACATTGCATAGAATTACATCATTAATGCCTAAATAATAAATTATGTGGATTTTACTTTAAAAATAAAGAATTTTCAACAAATTTTGAAGATCCTAACTTCAAAACTGACGGAGTTTCATAAAAACTTTCATCCCCTATTTTACCCCCTTACGGGTGGAATTTTGTAAAACCCTTTCTTAGTGCACCCCTAGGCCTCATAAGGAACCTACATGCCAAATTTGGAATCTCTAGACCCAGCGGTTTGGGCTGTGCGTTGATATGTCAGTTAGTGAGTCAGTCAGTCAGTCAGTCACCTTCTTCTTTTATATATATAGATTATGTGTTTTCAATTCTCATGCATCCTTAATCAGACTTCATCCTTCCTTCGGTATCTTGGCGTGCCAGAAGGATGGCGTCCTCGATCCCATGCCATCCTCTCAACGTGGCCAAGCCAGAGGAGTAGTGAACCAGTTGCAAAAAAAACCGGCCAAGTGCGAGTCGGACTCGCGCACCGAGGGTTCCGTACCAACACATAATCATTATTGTATTAGTTGAAATTTCAGTAAGTTAATGTGTAAATTTTTTTGAGTCCGACACGCGATTGACCAAATTTTATTATTTGTTGTTATTTTATGCACTATGAACATACCAATTATCAATTTTGTAAGTGTTCCCGTTTTTAAAATAGAACTAAAACAAAAATCGCCTTCGCGACCATCCAACTTGACCCCTCTCTTATATGAATGTTCTTGAAACGGGAGCTCACCACAATTGGTTACCATTAGTTGTGAGGAAAGTTGTAATATTTAATGATTTCAGACTTTTCCCTTTATTTGTACTGTGAGACCTAGCTTCTTGCCAAATTTCATAATTTTAGGTCAACGGGAAGTACCCTGTAGGTTTTGCATAAATGTATGGAGATGAGGACATAAAATGCCATATCTTTTGATTGCGTCGTTGTAAAAAATTGAACTTTTCAGATATTGTGTGGTTCATGGACCTTAATATATTGTAATAATTTCAAATTGATACCTTTACCCGTTCGTGAGATAAAGGGTCTTGACAGACAGACAGACAGACGGACAACAAAGTGATCCTATAAGGGTTCCGTTTTTTTCTTTTGAGGTACGGAACCCTAAAAACACTTAGTAGGTATATAAATGTCTGACAAGTTGATCACTTAAGAACATTCTGTGCTTCGTAATTAATTAAATACAAACTTTCGGGCAATAAAGAAACTTCGTTACCGTCTAGTTTATAAAGTCATTTGATATTTCGTGCGCTGGGAGAGTTTGGCGTTCATCTTTATTTACTCTTTAGACATAAACTTCGAGCAACACTATCTCCCGCGCAAGTACTAAAAAGTAAGTGCTCAAGATCATTTATAATACCAATCATATTTTAAAAACGTGCAGCGTGGTGTTTTGTAAAAAGAAACCGGCCAAGTGCGTGTCGGGCCTCGCGCAGGATAGGGTTCCATAGCTTTTTTTAGGATTTTATTATAGCAAAGCAGGTTTTGATACGGTATTTCATCCAATCGTTTATACAATCAAACTTTTTGCCTCCTTATGCTTAGCGAGGTCCTAGCGCCTGATTGCTATTGCTATTTTTAAGCTACCTATGTGATAGTTTTCCTTTAAATTTCATCATTATCAAAAACAACCGTTTAGGAGTGCGATTCTCTAAATAACAACCGATTAACTGGCACACTTGACACCAACAAAAATTGCGCTATCAAACTAAATATTTTGCAAATGGATCCCTAAATCGAAAAACCGGTCAACGGAAAGTAGGTATAAGTCTTAGAGTATAGTACTTATCTAGTCCAGCTGTATAAGTTTTGTTTTTAAATTTATTTATGACATTTAGACACAGCAGGTGTCACTGTTAAAATTTTTCAATAGATAAAGAGGAAGAAAAATTTGACGCGAGCCGGATTTGAACCTGCGACTTTCGGCGTACCGTGCCGACGCTCTACCAACTGAGCTATCGCGTCTTCAAGCGGCTAGTTCAAATTTCTCTCCTCCATAATCATTATAGGTACACTTGGTCGCTAACAGGGCGACTAGCGCCATCTACCCTTGGAGTATAGCACTTTATGGGCCGATTAGTCCTTGTGGGCACAAATCGAACGATGATGTATAAGTTTGAGTTTGTATAAGTTTGTAATGAGTATAAGTTTTGGTTTGGTTCATAAAAGTATGGACATGGTGACATAAATGGCCGTATTTTTGATTGTGTAGTCGTAGAAGCTTGCAATTCTCACAGCTTCAAGGGTCAATGAACCTTAATATTTGATTTTAATTTCAACTTAATACCTATACCCATTCGGGAGAAAAAATGTTTTAACAGACAGACCCAAAGTGATTCTATAAGGGTTTTGTTTTTTTCCTTTTGTGGTACGGAACCTTAAAAATTGTCATAAACAACCTGTGAGTGGAAAACTAGCTAAACGAAAGAAAGATTGATAAAATACAAAATGTGAGATAGGTACGTCTTAACAGCTGATCCGGTAGGAGAAGTGAAATACTCTGTTTACAAACTACGGCGCGATCACTTTGAGCTTTCCCCTTGACAAATATTTGAGAGGCTTCTTCAACTTATCGCGAGTTCTCAAGTACACAGTGGCAGATGAAGTGGAAATGCTGTTAAAATACGGGTTATTTTTATATTTACAGCATAAACACTCCTAGACTCTTGATCTTGGGTGTTACTGAGAACAAGTTTTCAAGGTTTTGAATGCAGAGTTTCCCGACAATTTTGAATAACTTTTTTCTACTTATCTACTGTTATAAAATTGTTAATTGATTTTGTCTGTATGTAGAAGACATTAATAAAAAAAATAACCACGTTATGCTATGGTGATCCCTGAATCGAAGTCACAGATTTTTGGAATTTTTGTCTGTTTGTTTACTTGTTCGAGCATCACGCAGAAACTACTTAACCGATTTTACAGTATATAAATCTAACAAAGTCGTATACGTCGTTACAAATAAAAAAAATCATTTTACGCGTCTCCACAAGGTAACGTACCTAGCAGGCTGGCAGCGTTACCTCGCTGAATGGCGAGGCTAATGCGCTGACCGAAAAAGCCGCCAGCCCTGCGGTCGCCAGAGACCTCATTATATTACAGTATATTAATCAATCGATATTACCTCAAATTACTTTATGACTAGACCTCTCTATTAAATTTAGGCCAACAAACAGTACATTGAAATACATTTTCAGCAATGGTCACATAAATCGATTAATTTTGTACTTAATTACTCATTCAGACGCCGCCTGTCCAAAATGATTCTTATCTATAGAAATCAATTAAATAAATTAATCAATTAAGGTCAGTTTTGTAAATATGTTTATTTCCAAATAGTTCCAAGTAATCCATGTAAGGTTAAGGATAATAATTTATGAAAATGGTCTGTGGCCTTAATACATTATTTGTTTAGTTGATAGCAGGGTGTTGTTCCTAATTTAAAAACCATTAATAATAAAGTTTTACCAAACAAGCAGCTGGGTCACCTGATGGTAAGTGACCATAACGCCCATTAACTTATTAGTGCCATAAATTGACATTACAAGACAGAAAACCGCCTTGCCCTTCCTGACTTTGATAGTATACTCGTATGTCTAATTTCGAACCGAATCACAGCAGTGCAAACACTGCTGCTTTACGGCAGAAACAGGCAAAGGGGTGGTACTTCCCCAGATGGGCTTTGCACGTAACTCCTACCACCTTCAAAACAATCTAACACTGCTTACAAATCGTCAATGTGCAGCCAAATCGATATCAGAAGATACTTATGCTTTTAAATGTTCCCAAACAAACTACATATAAGTAAGTATGCTATGAAAATAAAGAGCCAAAAAACTTTACTAGCCTGACAATATTGAAAAGTGTTACGTTTGTTCATCATAAAAAAATCTCGTATTTTAAAATTTTCGTTATAGTCTTTGATTTTAATGAAGGACGTTCTATTCCCATACATTTTCTGCTCTGTCGTTTTGTCAATCGGCGTGGTGACATGAATGATCTGCTCTAAACCAGTTCTAGAAATAAAATTTAATATTCCATGATGGATTCTAGAAATAAATAATAGTTATTTGTTAAGCAAGGCTGCAGCATTATTTTTTGGCACGAGTGCTTATGTATTGAAACGAGCGAGGGTTTCAAGACACGACACACGTTGCGCAAAATTACTATGCAACCGAGCGTAACACACAAATTTTCACCTCACTGTATCGTGGAAAATGCTATTATCTAAACAGCTGCTGAGTAGAAAGGAATGATAAAAGAAAATTCTAATTTTAAAAGATTTTCCACGCCAGCGGCCAAAAATTACCTTGCGCAGATTTCTACCGATAAAATTTCCAAAACCTTTTCCATTCTAGCAGCCAAAAATGACTTTTGGACGCAGAGAGTTTTGCAAGCTAGTGAAATGAAAGATGAATTTTAAAACGTTTTTGAAATCGAAAACAGGATAAATCCTATACTACTTAATTCAAAACTTTTGGCTTAGCTTATTTAACTGAATACTGGACAGACGACTTTTGAATGAGCAATTTTCTAACTTTCAATGAGTGATTTTCTAATTTGGCTGTATCGATAAGTGTCGACGTCGTTTTGGGTGCTATATTTGTCACCACGGTTAGGCAGCACTTGGGGCAGCCAGTATATACTTACATACTGGCTGCTGGTACTATTAATACTAATAGTGCCTAGTTTAACCTCTTGAGTCCCAGCGCATGATTGCTATTTTTATTATTTCAATTTTAAATTCTAAAGAAACATAAAAGATGATTAAAAAAATAATGTTTTTACTTAGTATTTTGAAAATTTATGTTGAAATGTTCAAAATTTTGTTCAAAGTATCAAAAATAAAACTATAAATAAATACATGTATTTAGATGTCCAATTTTAGGGTTCCGATACCAAAATGGTAAAAAAAAGGAACCCTTATGGTGCCGCTCTGTCTGTCTGTCTGTCTGTCTGTCTGTCTGTCCGTCTGTCTGTCACACCTCTATATCTCAGCAACCACTTACGCTATCGAGCTTGAAATTTGGAATAGTTTTAGAATATAGTTGCCCAACTTAATTGCACATGAAAATTTTTTGAAAAAAGTATGATTATTAATGTAAAGGGGGCCAAAATAGGGGGGGCCAAATTTCAAATTGTCGCTACTAGGTCGAGTGGGGTATCATATGAAAGGGCTTTACTTGTACATTTTAAAATATATTTTTGTATTTTTTTAAGTTTCTTAGTATTCAAGTTATGATGAAAAATGTCAAAAAAAATACCATTCCCCCCCCCTTATCTCCGAAGTTTGAGTAAGGGAAAATCTGAATTAATTACAGTTGACAGAGGTTTATGTAAACTTTACAGCAAAAATAAAACGATCTTTCTAAGTTGCACAGTTTTTCAGAAATCTGCAAAAAACCTTTACAAACAAATTTAGTTTTGCGGTCCTGAAAATGGACTTTATTGCTTCCAAAAATACTATAGGTATATCGGAACCCTCGGCGCGCGAGTCCGACTCGCACTTGACCGGTTTTTTAATGTAGGTCTCTTCCCCTCCGGATAAATTATAAAATGAATTGAAATATCAAGAACTCATTCATATCTCTTCAGATCAGTGCTTTAAGCTTAGTCTGCTCTGAGATATCGTTCGATGGTTAAATGAAACTCTCCCGTGTACTCTGCTTAAATTCCCCTTTATTACTAATCTAATTGATCTTATATACTAACTTATACGTGCGTCTACATGACGTCACACGACGTTTCCTACGTGATTCTATTGAGGAAGGGAACTACGTGATGATATGTGATTACCATATCACACCTCCCCTGAAAAGGATAGGCTTCCCTCCCCTGAAAAGAGAATCCTAGGGACAAACTTTTTATAAAACATTAAATCTACTGTTACATTAATCTAAATTTCGATAACTTTACAATCATAAACAAGAAATATACTAAATATAACTTAAACATCATGATACAATACAAAAAAAATATAACTTAAATTACGTACCAAACGCATTTATGCGCTCTCAACCATTCAAAATTGAACTGCAATACTTTATAATACTTATTAAATTTGACTTCTGTAACTACTGTAAGTATACAATTTCCTTTAATATGGATATTTTTTTAACAGAAAAATTAAGCAAATCACAACATAATATTGTTTTCATTAAGTATTTCCACTTTTGTACATTCATCTTTATTTAACTTGGAAGAAAATAAAAAAACTCGTATCTTCAACATTAATGACAATCTTAAAAATATTATGGTCAAGTGAATCAAGACAATACCAAACAAACTAAATTTAATTATTACTAAAAAAATCCAGTAAGCTAATTACTATACAAAATAATATCATGAATTTATTGGAACTAAAAAAACCAATCTGTATACTGAAAAATAATATTTCTATAAATTCATGACGCTATATTTTAACAATTATTGGCTGTATGCGTTATGTGTAGCTAAAGTATTATTTCAATAATTTGTTATAGTTAACCGATGATGTAACGAACGGTCATACTAGAAAATTTAATTAAAAACATTATTCTTGATGCTCATATTCATACCATTGGGTAATATAACATTATAATATTTTATCCAATTATAAAAAAAATTACGTATCAGACTTTCAGGGAAAAAACTCTATTCAAAACATAATATTCACTTAGAAAATTCGTGATCAGAACATAGCATTTATGTTTACCCTTTACCACACTACATGAAATGCATGAGTTATCATATTCTTATTTTTCCTCATTACCGGTTAAGGTCATTCATTACCTTTTAATAACGCATTTCGCGCTTAGTCAGACTCATAGACATTTTATAATGGTCTGTAACTAAATACCTAGGCCTGCTGCGTCTCGGCGCGCCTTCAGAACTTCAGATACTAGTCATTCCCATATAACTAATTTCCCGGGTTGGCCAGCCCGTAATTACCATAATCGGTAGCACAATATTTTGGCACTTTCTACCGACCTGTCGCGACATAATACTGAGTTCCACTGAACTTCATTATAACATAAATAGTATAAGGTCATATTTTAAGACATCTAACTGGATGTCTCCAACATCTTCAAAATGAAGGATCTGAAACCTTATCGTGCCTTTTCCCCCTATCGCTACTTTGTAGACAATGGGTTTGTCACATATTGCATTAAATAATGCTTACTTATCCTAATCATTCCTTCCTAACTATTATGCTCAAACTAATCATTCAGCTAATAACACATCAACTCTTGGGTGATTAATCCAATCGTATTACGATACATTATTAACATAAGATTTTCCAACGTTTATAATTTTCCTAGAAAAATAGACTTTCCTTTCTATCCCAATCCTATTTCAACTTGCACTTACAAGGACCATCTGGCTGCAATATCAGTAAGTTGACGTACCAAGTTGAATTAACATAACATCAATCCAAAATGATTTTTAATACGCAACCACTCTATCGCCTATCCTCTCCTAACTATACTCGTCCGTGAGATTTTGAGACTTTATCAAGAAACACTACCAAAATCGTTTCATCGATATTCTGTTCAAATATACTTCCATTCTAAAATACTTTTTGTAAATGGGAAATAGCGTAGACCCATACTGAACAACATATTTAATTCCACTATTCGTAACTTAAAAATAGACAGAATGCATGAGATGACACATCTCTGCTACCATATTTTTAAATATTCTCTCGGAATAGGAATACTCCACAAAAAAAATTCAAACATATCATCACGTCTGCCCGTCCGTATGAATGTATTATCAATTTGATCTAAATTTGAAAAACAAATACACTCGCATCACGTGCAGCGCATAATACAAAACAACAAATTGTACGTCAGCATTTAAAACTACTGAAATATAGACACATTCCACGATGTGCTAGAATCTGCACAGTTTGCAAAACAATAATTCAAAGTCAATCAAGTTATGATGTAATAATTAGTTGTAACATTTGATTACAACTCCACTGCGATATCTAGAACTCTGTTATTTTATTAGTATTTCCTTATTATTTTACCCCCAGCGTCACAAATAGCTTAATATTAGTAAATCATTATCCTAATATAACATAATCGTAAACACCCCGAATAAAAACCCTTAATTATTAATTAATAAAAATACCTCAACAACCAGCATATTATAGCGTAAAATATTTCGTGAACAATGTACAATATCGTTGATTCTAAGCATGATTACGCTTCAGGCATGCTTGCGCGTGACGTAATCACGTTGAAATGCAAAACGAAAAGAAATCGAAACGAAACCAAAACTAAAACGAAACCAAAACGCAACGCACGAAACGCGCGCGCTATTTAACACTTCGTTTGTTTACTTCCATTAACTGGTTATATGCATTCTAATTTTTACTAAACATTTAAGAATTTGTGTGGTGAATTTTCTTTAATGAAGATATTGTTTAAAATTTTATGACAGTTATTGTTAAAAAAAAAAATTGATATTTCCGTTCGTATCTTCAGCATCTTATCTATCGTTCGTATCTTCAGCAGCGTATCTAGACGCTATTAATTTGATAACCTCTCTAATGTTATTTGAACTACAATACATGAATGCTGAAAACCAGGTATTGCTGAGCTAAGATCTTGTTAACACCTACTTAATTTTAATATACCTGTGTGAATAAAAATAACCTGAAATTGATTAATAGAACTTAGCATTCTTAAAAGATAACTATAACTAAAAAAAAAATTAACCACTCAAAACAAAAGATAGATTATTATGACTAAAAAAAACAACCAACTAGGTATTTAGGTTATGTAAAATAAACAAATTAATAATACCCAAAATTGAGGACTGCTATCTTCCAAACGCTTCCTCCGGGGTTGAACTTGTTGCTGTCTAGAAGGCTCTTCGTGCTCTTCACTCATGCAGATAGGACCTGCACCTTGCACTTGCCATCCTGTCGCTTCCCGCCGACAGCTCTTGATAACCATTGCGCTGCCGCCCTGCACTTCGCACTCACCGTCTATGTTTGAGGTGGCGAACATCCCTCTTGCCATCTCGTCGTTGCGTGAAATTGCCATCTTACCCGTCGTACGTTAACACGCAGCATCCGGTAACGTAGTCCAGAAAACAGCATGGATTGGATGCCTTACAACGGACCTCGATCTGGAGCCATCTTCTTACAAGGCCCGTAAATCGGTGGCCACGATGCGGCGCTCTCCCCGATGACCGACTTCGAAGACTTCACTAAGACGCTGCTCTATCCACTACGGTCGCCATGAGATATTGTTCGATGGCGAATATTAGTGGAAGGCTGTCACGGTCGCCATGAGATATTGTTCGATGATTAAATGAAACTCTCCCGTGTACTCTGCTTAAATTCCCCTTTATTACTAATCTAATTGATCTTATATACTAACTTATACGTGCGTCTACATGACGTCACACTACGTTTCCTACGTGATTCTATTGAGGAAGGGAACTACGTGATGATATGTGATTACCATATCACAGCTCAAACGTGAGGCCGAGGGCACGGGCAAATGAGATCCGGTGCAACCCACACCTGGCTCAGAGACGGGCCAAGTTGCACGGGAGAGCGGACTTAGGTTTACTATCACCATGAATAAATACCCCCCATAAGGACTGACGAAAAAGCATAAACTTACGAAAACCAAATGGCGCTTTCAAATAACCAGGAAAATAATTATGGTCTAGCGAGTATTCTGCTAAAAATCATTAAAAATATCAACAGTTTCAATACAGCTTAATTTTTAATTGGTTTTGTTCCCGAAGTATAGTCATTCTATACTCATGATAACAAGCAACTTTCCCGAAGGAATCGGGTGAGCAAGATTGCTACCGCGGTCCATGGTGCCAGCCGTAACGCTAACAAGCGTGGTGACTATGCTACTTCCCCTCCACAATGTTTCAACAAAAGCTGGAATTCTGGAGGGAGTGGACGTTTCATAGGATGTCATGATTATGATTTCTTCAATTCTACCTGAACAGGTAACAGCTTTCGAAAAGCTTTTGTCCAGAACTGGACGTGGAGTCACTTCGTAGACGTTTATAATACTATTCAAATATTCCATATTAGACCACAAAAAAAAACTTAAAGTGGTCAGCTTAACCCTGCGCGGCTGAACGATCTGTGGGCTCAGTTGACCCCGAAGGCCTCATATTTTCTCTCTACCGAGAATTGAAGCTTTCCATTAAAACTTTTCTTGTGATAAAAATGAGAGCAAAAAAATTTAAAGCTTTGAATAATTTCATCCTTAGTAGCAAGCGCTCGTGCGTGGCTAAGCAGTGATTGCTCTTAACAAACGATCACGAGTGTTAAGCAACTCTAGCAGTGGTTAAAAGAGCATTTTAGTTCTTCGGAGAGCACGATCAGGCTACGGTTACGGTCACTGCGTGTTATATAAATTGCGCAGAACCCCTCGGGTGGAAGCTCTTGATATGAAACTGAACAATTTTTGTTCTACGCCATTTGAAAATTCGCAAAAAATAATATTGCTTACAAATCGATCAGCTCACCGAGCCATTTATATGAAAAAACAATTTTTTCTTTTGAATTTAAAAAGTTGTTGAACAAATTGTTGAGTTTCATGTTCAGAGCTACCACCTGAGAGGTTTTGCACAATTAACTTAACATCCTGAATTAGATAGAGGATGTCAATCCATGTCAGAGGTCAGGCGGGGGAAATACTCTACTATAGTGGACAATGTACAAAGCTCATATTGATAGAAAGCCGCAAATCGATGTACGGGATTGCCGTTTGGTACAAAGGTACTTTAGGTTACAACAATATTTTTTTTTCGGCAGCTCTTAAAAATACTCCCGGGTTGACGTCATCAATTTTTTGTATGGGATTTGAAATTTTTTTGTTTAGAAACTTATCGTGTGTGATATCAAATGAAAGGGCATCATATGCCGGTTCCAAAAATATACTACACCATTACCTTTCGGCCACCTGTTTTGTAAAAATCATAGAAATATTTTCAAAACATACCAAGTTTGGGCTCCTCCAGGCAGGAGACGGCTTGGTAAGTATTTGTAAAACATACGCAAAATGTCTCGTAATATGCTCATGTCTAACTTCAAAAAGGCAATTTCCAAAATATTAATATTTACTATTTTTATGAATTTTTTCTTCAGTAAAAAGTAGGACATATCTCTGAGATTAAAATTTCGAACTCTTCTTTACTATGCTGCTGATTAAAATTTCGAACTCTTCTTTATTGTGTTTTATGGTAGTGGAAGTTGAAAGGAGAAAGTTAAATGTCTTCTTCTTCGTCTTCTGTGTAATTTAGAGAGCAGCAGCAGTGGGAGAGATCAAAGAGAGTGTCTTTTCACTTTTGGCTCGCGCCGTGTCATCAGATCCTCTCACAGGTGTGGTAAGGAGTGGGGTTCGGGAAAGAAATCGTGAGAAAAACACAATAAAAAGACCACAGTAGTTCGATAACTTTCAAAAAATTCAGACAAAAGTCTGTCCAAATTTTACTGAAGAAAAAAATTCAAAACAAAATAGTAAATATTAATACTTTAAAAATTTTCTTCTTGACGTTAGATATGAGTATATGACGAGACATTTGGCGTATTATATACTCTACAAAAACTTACCAAGCCTCCTGCCTGGAGGAGCCCTAACTTGGTATGTTTTGAAAATATTTCTAAGGTTTTTACAAAACAGGTGGCCGAAAAGTAATGGTGTAGTATATTTTTGGAACCGGCATATGAAGCCCTATCATTTGATATCACACACGGTAAGTTTCTAAACAAAAAATTCAAATCCCATACAGAAAACTTATGACGTCATAGCTGCCCCCACCAAGGGAGTATTTTTAAGAGCTGCCGGAAAAAATATTGTTGTAACCTAAAGTACCTGTGTACCAAACGGCAATCCTGTACATCGAAATGCGGTATTATCTTTCGTAGGCCGACCACTACTAGGTACGAGTATACGTTGATATTCAAGAATTGGGCTCCACTCCCGACTACTTGATAAGTCGGTATGGTCGGTAAGGTTACCTGTTTCTCTGTGCGAGTGCATAAAGTAACATAGTAAATTATACCCTGACCGAATTTGCCCGGACCCTATGATTCGAGGAATGGAAACAATGTCCCTTAAAAAATTTATTGGTCCACATTACGTCGCTTTGGACAACTGCGTCGATTCGCAGGTAAAAAGTGAACACCACCACCTTTTTTATGCTCACGAGCAGGTGGGCCACTGTCATATTAATGGCATATTTTGACACTAGTAAGATAGCAAAGCGCGTTGCTCACTTTGAGAACTAAGATAATATGTCTTATGTGCCGGTAATTGCACTGGCTCCCTTGCCCTATAAACCGAAACACTGCAGTGCAAACACTGCTGCTTAATTCACGGTCGAAAAAAGCAAGGAGGTTACTTCCCCAGACGGACTTTCCACCACCTTCAAAAACTACAGATTTAGCACGGGTTACTTAACTTTTTTTTCAAAGAATAGTACCAACCCATACATACCCGTGGGTGTCGTAAGAGGCGACTAAGGGTTAACTGGAGGATGGGCAGCAGCATCCTCCTTTGTATCTAACATCTTACTTACTGCGGTCACCTACAACCGCGGTCCATAGTGCCAGCCATAATGCTAACAAGCGAGGTGACTATGGTACTTCCCCTCCACATTTTTCCAGCAAAAGCTAGAATTCTGGAGAGAGCTCCCTGTCCTGTAGTGGACGTTCATGGGATGTTATGATGACTTAACTTTTGCACGAATGAATGAACCATCTGAAAAGTTATTCGCCAGATCGCGACAACGTTAGCGCAGCTACGCAGGGGACGCAGGGAAAAAAATTAGGGGCGATGCGATAAAAAAATTAGCACTTGTTAGTGAGGTCAAAAGCAACAACTTTTGTTCTAGGTTTTTAGCAACAAACAACGCTCAAAAAATATACTTCCTAATCAAAATGTGTCACGTTACTCACACTATAAAAGAAGTGAATTTTTTTTTGCATTCTCGCCGAAGTCTAGAACAAAACAGATGTCAACACCAAAAAAATAACCATGTCTGTTTATGTTTCCTTATTTTTTAACGCGCCAAAAATTTAAGAGGTGGTTCTGCCCATGAAACTGAACAACTTTTCCCAAGGAACATAGGTTGAAATACGAAAAAAAAAACTTCGACGTCCCATAAAAACTGCATTGACAGCACATCTTGTATGGAAGGTCGAAAAGTTATTTTCATATTTCAAGATTTTCAGTTTCATAGTCAAAACCAGCTCTCAAAATTTCCGAGGTGATAAAAAATTTCCCCTGTATTACAGTAGGTAAAACAATAAAGCAAGTCATCTTTAATGAAGATGTCGATACGTTTCCTCCTAGAAGACGCCACCGGCACACATCAAACGGTCCCTTTATAGCTGACAGCTACTGAAGGGCTCCCGTCGATCCCTCTGGATTACTTACGGCCGTCCCAGATCTACGAGACTAATGGGAGACTGTAATGGAGAATTTATTGATACCTTCGTTTAGAAAGATCTATTTTAATTATTATTGATTCGGTTGAAAAATTTTGCCAAGTGCGAGTAAAGCTGGAGCCCTAAGGATTCCGTATCTACCCACCATATCATATTCTTGCTACTCTATACGTCCACTCTAACCTGACCTCTCTTTTATACAAATATAGTTAGAGTAAGCATGTATTTTTTATCGATCCGCTTTAACAAAATCTTTTCTATGAACATTTCAACTTAAGATAGGTACATACAGCCCTTTGAAGGTCAGACAGACAAAGTGGGATTTGTCCAATTGGGACCGTATGGATACGAAACCCTAAATAGAGTCATCAGTAGTTAGTAACCTTAAATAACCAAAATTATAATTTATTGAGTAAAACTAGAAAAATACAAATAATCTGATGTTGGCGTCCATACAGACAAACTCTCCTAAATATAAAGATGGGTAAAGGTGTCCTCCACTTCTCACATTCATGTTCAAGTTCATGTGGCATACATTTTTTCCAGTCACCCTTCAGGATCATCATATATCACATTTGATTTACATTTCATGACGCTCGCTTTTGTCAAATGGCCCGTTGTCTAGGTATCGTTTTGGCGCACACGCCGTCTTCTCGACTAGGTCTCTCATAGCCATTTCAACCCTGTGATCGGTTTGGGTGGTTCTCCACCAGAGCTGAACGAGGTAGCTAAACCGTGAACTGGAAAATTCCGAGTATTCCGACCAATAGGATTCTTTTATTTCGCTCTGAGCTGCTTTGCGCTAAGCTAGGAGTATGGAGAATTCCTATTGTTTGGATTTTTTTTTCAGCTCGCGGCTTAGCTACCTTGCTCAGATCTGGTGGCAAACAAACCACAATTCCCTCGATTAGATTCTTTAGACGTCGTATCTCGATGAATCAAAGAGGGTGTTTGGTCTGCAAACTTTTCGGGTGGTTGCTCTACCTATGAATCTGAACAACTTTCCCTAAGGGACGTAAGTCGAAATTAGAAAAATAATTTTCAATGTCCCATAGAAACTGCATCATGTTGATAGCGTATTTTGAATGGCAGGTTGATGGCAGGTCAAGAATGATTTTTCATATTTCGTACTTTGGGAAAAGTTGTTCACCAGAGAGGTTTGCAGGCGTATACCAAACACTCTGTATAATGATATAGTGATACTATGTTACTCTGAACATGAAACCGAACAACTTTCTCTCAGCGACAAGTTTGAAATACCAAAAAAAAATTCCAACTTGACTGACAATGACTGCACAGTCAGTTGAGAGCACATTTTCCATGGCAGGTTCAAAAACTTTTATCGTATTTTGATGGTCCAAGCTCAGGGTCCAAAATTATGTTAAGGTAGGTACCTATATAAATATTATGAGTCATTTTGAAAGCCTATTCAGAAAATAAATTTATTGCGCATCAGACCATAAAACTCTATAACTTTTATTCGTAAACTTATTGAAAGTCATTTTTAGTCGCTTTTCAAATTAGGTACTTCTCAATTTATTTTTAATTTAGTGTTGGTAAATTTTGTTTTCACATATAAAGAATACTATAATATTTTTCTCTGTACTATTTTTACATATTAATGTAAACATGTCCATGAGTGTAAGTTCCTGTGCGTGGCGTTTCATTTCCCTTCTCCAATAGAAAAATTCCGATGCAAATATAACTTTGAACTATCATTACTCTGCGCTAGACAATTTGAATTTGTGTAAAAACCCTTTAGGCCCATGAGGACCACTTCCCAAAACGTCCACTTCCTAAAAGGACCACTTTCCAAAAGGACAATTCCCACAAGGACCACTTCCCAAAAGGACAATTCCCAAAAGGACCACTTCCCAAAAGGACCACTTCCCAAAAGGACCACTTCCCAAAAGGACTACTTCCCAAAAGGACCATTTCCCAAAAGGACCACTTCCCAAAAGGACCACTTCCTAAAAAGACTAGGTACTTTCCAAAAGGATAACTTTCAACAAAAAGCTAAAGAAATTCAAATAATTTACTTACAAAAATGCGAGGTTTTGTCATGTCATGTGTACTTATAAACAGTCAAGGACACGTCAAGCTTGACACATTGGACTTTATGGGATTGTTTAAGGAGTCGAAGAAGACACACTTAGCTTGACATGTTCTTGACTGTACTTTTCAAAATGCGCTATTAGCTGATGCAGTTTTTATGTGTTTCTGTGTGGGAGGTCAAAAAAAATATGATCGGAATTCGACCTATGTTCCTTGAAAAAAGGGGTTCAGTTACTGATACTAATCCCGCCCCTGAGCTATGGCACGCAATCAAATTAACACCCTGTATATTTTTTAATTTACACCCAAATAACCAGGGGTTGAGGTCGGTCATCGATCTTACAATCCACACGATACGAGTAGGTACTATGATGATTATAAACATTATAAAATGTCCAATAATGAAACTAAATCCCTATACTGGCGTTAACGTTTCATCGAGCAACGCATACTCCTGCGCAAGAATTTTCCCACAAATTAAAGAACCCAACGAAATATTTTATTAATTCTGCTTTTTTGTCTTTGCAGGTACCAAAAGTGAAACTGTGATGAGTGTACAGTGTTGAAGTGACACAGCATGGCAGTGAACAGCCCCGGCGGGTATCCCCCGGTCTCCCCCAAACCCCACACCCCCAAAAGCCCTAGACACTTCGTCTTCCCCCAAAAATCCCCTTCCATTACCTCTAGCACTTCCTCCTCAGGGTACTACACTCCACAATCAGGCTGTAGCTATGACAAGCACCAACCACCAAAATCTCCCATAGCACATGGACATAGAAGTCCAATGAGTCCAAGACACTTTAACTTCCCCCAAAAGTCTCCATCTGGGAGGTCTAGTCCAAGCATTGAAAGAATTCCTCAAGGTCTTCACTACTCCACGTCCTTAAAACACAGTCGGCGCGAGAAGTCTCGATCGCCTAAACCTCCCCCAGTGCACATCCACACAAACCCTGGTTATGTCTCTCCCAATCGAGCTAGGAAAGTTTACGGGTCTACTTCCACAGTGAGTTCGCCACGTCTTGTTACGTCACCGAGCATAGTGTCCAGTCATACTGATGACTCTATGGACGCGATGCCAGGGACGCCGTCAGCGACCGTCAATGACGCAGACGACGAGATGACGACAACGTCATCGCGGATCTGTCGGAAGTCTACATCAGACTTGACAGATATGACGGATGACACTCCCGTGACGCGTTCTACAAGCATCAGTCGACCGTGCTCACCGATGCGGCGGGGGTCCATGAAAGGAGGGTTGGCGTACTTAGCGAGCAGAAGAGGGTCCCGTGATTCCAACATCTCTAACTGCGACTCGGTAGAGGACATTGGACCTCTGAACTTTCAAAATACGATGCGTGGGAGGCAGAGACGAACATCAAACTTCCTTGAGCTACCAGGTGAGACAAATAAACTAATTTAATTATGGCGACTCTAAAAGGGAGACGAAAGTGGGTTTCGTTGTAAAATTTTAACAATTTTATTTAAATTACAATTTGATTATAATTTTATTTTATTTGGAAAATTTACAGACTTACTTAATAAAACATAGATATTTAAACAATAGTAAGATTACAGGGCTATTAATACGTTTTTGCCACTTGAATTTTCAAAGTAACGAGAGAAAACTTCTTATTAAAACTACTGAAAAAGTCTATAACTTGGTATTAGAGATGGTTCGTCGTATCGTATACTTACGTGAATTGCGTCAAACCTTCAATATTACTCTAAGCGATAAAATACAGACTTTGCGAAAGATGCGAATGAATAAACCTGGAGATATGCTCTTCGAACAGGACGCTGCAGCAAGTATCTTCCGCTGGTAATTACATGGTGCGGTGCGGGTAACATGCGCATGTGCTATGCATCACGGAATTTGCTGCATGTGCACTTTAAACCTCCCATACAAGATGTAGTTGTAGGTATGAGAAGTCGTTCTTTTTAGGGTTCCGATACCAAAATGGTAAAAAAAAGGAACCCTTATGGTGCCGCTCTGTCTGTCTGTCTGTCTGTCTGTCCGTCTGTCTGTCACACCTCTATATCTCAGCAACCACTTACGCTATCGAGCTGAAATTTGGAATAGTTTTAGAATATAGTTGCCCAACTTAATTGCACATGAAAATTTTTTGAAAAAAGTATGATTATTAATGTAAAGGGGGCCAAAATAGGGGGGGCCAAATTTCAAACTGTCGCTACTAGGTCGAGTGGGGTATCATATGAAAGGGCTTTACTTGTACATTTTAAAATATATTTTTGTATTTTTTTAAGTTTCTTAGTTTTCAAGTTATGATGAAAAATGTCAAAAAAAATACCATTCCCCCCCCTTATCTCCGAAGTTTGAGTAAGGGAAAATCTGAATTAATTACAGTTGACAGAGGTTTATGTAAACTTTACAGCAAAAATAAAACGATCTTTCTAAGTTGCACAGTTTTTCAGAAATCTGCAAAAAACCTTTACAAACAAATTTAGTTTTGCGGTCCTGAAAATGGACTTTATTGCTTCCAAAAATACTATAGGTATATCGGAACCCTCGGCGCGCGAGTCCGACTCGCACTTGACCGGTTTTTTTTACATATTTCTACATATGTTCCTCGGGAAAAGTTGTTCAGTCAGTTTCATGAAACCACCTCTTAAAATATCAGGGGTGATAAAAAAAAGGGTGTATTTTTCGGGTGCAAGCAAAAATTTGCTTAGAGGTGATCAAGCGCGAGTGACCGGGGTAGTACAAGCCCCGTAAGGATTGAGCGTTCAACGTAGAGGGTAGGTATTTGCCTTTATTGTCATCGGGGCGTAGGCGAGCTCAATAGTAGTAAATGGTCACCCACGCCTATTACGTCTGAATGCCTCCCTGACATTATGATTGACGGGCTTTAACAAGGGGCCTATAATGTGCCTTGACTTTTATGTAGATACGAGTCACGTGTGCCTTTTTCCGAAGATTTGGTTGCGAATATAACAACACAAAAGGCAACACATCCTGTGACTATTTCACAAATTAGAAATATACAGGGTGTAAGAGGTATACCGAAAACTGAAGGAGCCAATGATCATCATCATATCAGCCGAAAGACGTCCACTGCTGGACATAGGCCTCCCCTAAAGAACAGTTTAGTCGCAATCGTTCTCCATAGACAAATCGCCAACTTTAAATCGACAAATGCGCGCACTACCATATGGGTCCATACTGATTCCGAGACCGATCAAACTATCGGCCAACTAAAAAATCGCTAGTGCGCGGTGGCTCTAACATGTCCACAAATTTTTTATATGGTATGGGCAATAAGAATGGAGCTCCCACATCGCCTTAGTTTATGTGGGAAATATGTTCCTTTTGTCCATTCCGGACAATAAGTTTGCATAAACGTCTGCCCAATTAAGGGTTATACAAGGTGTAACAGAAAGGGTATATCAACCCTGAAAGATGTGATTCTGTTCATGAAAATAAACAACTTTCTAGGACATGTTTTGACCCCATATGAATGCGCGATCAGCTGATTCAGTTTGTATGCGAGATCAAAAAAATTCTTCTTTTTTTTCGACCATTGTTCTTCCAGTTTCATGGGCAGGTTCACATCCTTCAGGGTTGGTATACTCTTTTTTGTTACACCTTGTATTAGATGTTACTATGCCCCGTGTGGTGCCGGCAAAGAATAGTACCAACCCTTACATACCCGTGGGTGTCGTAAGAGGCGACTAAGGGTTGTAAACTGGAGGATGGGCAGCAGCATCCTCCTTTTTAGGGTTCCGTACCTCAAAATAAAAAAACGGAACCCTTATAGGATCACTTTGTTGTCCGTCTTTCAGTCTGTCTGTCTGTCAAGACCCTTTTTCTCACGAACGAGAAGAAGTTAACAATTGAAATTGATAACGAATATTAAAGTCCATGAACCACACAAGATCTGAAAATTTAATTTTTTTACAACGACGCAATCAAAAGATATGGCTTTTTATTTCCTCATCCCCATACATTTATGCAAAAAGCAAAACCTACAGGGTACTTCCCGTTGACCTAAAATTATGAAACTTGGCAAGAAGCTAGGTCTCACAGGACAAATAAAGGGAAAAGTCTGAAATCATTAAATATTTCAATTTATCTCACAACTAATAGTAACCAATTAAGGTGAGCTCCCGTTTCAAGAACTTTTCTATAAAAGAGGGGTCAAGTTGGATGGTTGCGGAGTTTTTAAAATCAAAGAGCAAAAGCTTTTAGTATGTCATATGGTAGATGAGTACGGAACCCTTAGGGCGCGAGTCCGACTGGCACTTGGCCGGTTTTTTATCTAACATCTTACTTACTGCGGTCACCTACAACCGCGGTCCATATTGCCAGCCGTAACGCTAACAAGCGAGGTGACTATGGTACTTCCCCTCTACTCGTACATTTTTCCAGCAAAATCTAGAATTCTAGAAGGAGCTCCCTGTCCTGTAGTGGACGTTTCATGGGATGTTATGATGATAGCGTGAGTGCTCAGTCATCGAAACGGAACAACTTTCCCAAAGAAACATTTAATATTGTAAAATGAAAAAAGGTGACCGCTTCAAGCAAATTGCTCACTTTAATCAAACAATTTGTAAGTTTGTTTGCATTATCTTTTAGTGAGTAAAATAACTTGAAGTTTTAAGTTAAGCAATGGAATGTGGAAATTTCATACAAACGATAATAACTTAGTTTTTCTGTTAATATAATGTGATTACAAATAAGTCATAACATACCATGAACCGTCCACTGCAGGACATGGAGCATCCAGATTCCAGGAAAGACGCGTGGTACTTGGGAGGGGATTTACCATAGTCACCACGCTTGTAAGCGTTGCGGCTGGCCACCACTGTTGTTGGTGACCACAGTACATAAGACGGTACAGTACACAGAAAGATGCTGCTGCCCATCCTCCGGTTCATAAGCCCTTAGTCGCCTCTTACGACACCCACGGGTAGAGATGGGTTGTTACTATTATTTGCCGGCCACACAGGCAAATTAGTGCCTTATGTAATTGAATTGTTTGTTTACTAAATAATCTTAGACTAAATGATAGACTCTTCCGCACTCTTCCGTGTAATTTTTACTCTAGCATTTTAATATGGGTATTTCTAGTGAAGATTGATTGTAACAAGAATAAACTTACTGCTCAAGTAAACCGAGTTCATGATCTTAAAGGTCAATGTTTGTTTACGCCAATAATTTAAATTACCCTTCTATAAATTAAAAGTGTAACACGTCTACCTTTGCCATCCAAACCGTTCGATAGATGGCGTTGTTACAAAGGAGCTGATTCTCTAAAACGCGCTATAGAGATTTTTTGTGAAAACATGACTACCCCGCTCTGTTACTGTCGCGTCAGGGGTTCTCGCCTGTCGCGTCGAGGAGGTCAGATCCAGTCCGCGCACTTTTTCTGACTACCCACATTCGGTAGATATTACCTCGCGGTGGGTATTCTGGGTTGTTTACATGACGTGAGGAGCCCAGATACCCACAAACCGCGTACGACTCGCCCACCTGCCCCCAGCCCTTCTGGGGGTAGGTTTTGTCTACGTGTGGACGCGACACCCAGCACGCTGCCTTCTAGGGAGACATGACTCCCCCCGCCTCCATCGCGAAGGTTAAGAAGAGACCGAGGACACCCCGCAATGTTGCCCAGGCCTTCTACCTTCGGGAAGAATACGCCAACGAGCGCGCCTCACAGTCGCCCGCCTCGCCACCGCTTCACCGCACCCCGTCGAAGCCCCCCGCAACCGCGGGCCCCCGACAGCCGCCTCTCTGGGCCATCCAGCCCAAGCCACAGAGCCAAGTAATTTGGAAGCCGCCACCGCAGGTCCCATGGCGTGACCCGCGCCTTGAAAGGAGGGACAGGCCCCCGGCCTCCCCCCCTGCTCCGCAACCGGCGCCCCGCCGGCTCACCCCGTCGCCGCAGTCCACGTCGCAAGCCATGGACCAAACCACGACGCCGCCGCCGTCTACGTCGACGGCCCTCGCACCGACGCTGCCACCTACCCCGCCCCCCGCCTCATACGCGGGTGCGGCCGCCTCCGCCAAACCCCGCTCACCGCCCCTTACCCCGGTGACGCAGCAGATGGCCCCATACGTGAAGCCAGCCGCAGGACAGCCCCGGTCGGCGCGGAAGCCACCCCCTATAGTGGTGGATAACTTCCCCGACTGGGCCCGCCACCTCCGTGCTCTGAAGGAGCAGTTGGGCCACGCGCCGAATGTGCGCCCCTACGGCAAGGGGCTGCGCTTCCTGGCGCAAACCGCCGACGAGTTCCGGGCCTACCAGCGCTACCTCACCGCGCTGGAGGGGCAGACCGGACTCTCGTGGTTCGCCTACGCGCCGAAAGAGGAGAAGCCGCTGAAGGTCGCGATACGCGGCCTACCAGCCGACACGAGCCCGGACGACATCGCCGCCGAGCTACGCCCCCTGGGCTACGAACCGCAGTTCGTGCGCCCCATCCGAGCCCGCCGAGGACGCCCTGGGTGTATTCACTTCGCCCAGCTCACCTACACGCCAAACCTCACCCCGGGTATCTACGCAGTGAGCGAGCTCCTGTGCATACCCGGCGTGAAGATCGAGGGATGGCGTGGAAAGCAGAGAGTCCCGCAGTGCCACCGGTGCCAGCTGTTCCGACACAGCTCGCACAATTGCCACCGGCGGCAAGCCTGCGTTTGCTGCGGCGAGGAGCACCCGGCGAAGGAGTGCCCACGCCCACGCACCGAGCCCGCCACCTGCGCGAACTGCGGGAAGGCCCACCCGGCGAACAGCCTCGCGTGCGTTGTCCTACGCCGCGAGGTGCGCAATAGGAAAGCCGGCACCGCACCGAAGACTTCCACCCAGCCCGCAGACCCGGCCAGGGTTATCGTCGCCCCCACGGGAGAGTCGAACGCGCCGGGGTCACTCATGGCCTCCGCGAACGAGCCCGGGGGGACGATCAAGAAGAGGAGGGGAAGGAGGAGGAGGAAGGGAACCGCCTCCACCACTCCAGCCGCCGCCGCCGCCACTGCAGCCGGCCCCACCCAGTCACAGCCAGCGGCTTCGAAAGCGGTCGCCGCCCCGCACACTGCCGGGAAGAAGGCGAAGCAGTCGAAGGCGCCTACCAGCACAGCTACAACACCCACGCCGAATCAGACGCCCCAGGAAGCGGTCGCCGCCCCACAAAACGTGGGCAAGACGGTGAAGCACCCGGGGGCGACCACAAGCAACGCAGCCGACGCAATCGACCTCGCCATCGAGCTCCTGCTCTCCGTCCTCAAGGCCGTGAGGGCAGGCACCGACCCGGCGGCGATAGTCACGGAGGGTGTCTCCATCCTGGCTCGCATGAGGACAGGATGCTGAGGCCCCTCCCCTCCACACCAGGCAGCCCACGTCCACTACTCCCCGTCGAGTAGTCAGGACTGTGGGCCCCTACCACCAGCCCCCAACCACGTCGTGCGCAGTGCGCGCGCGCCGCGCAAGCGTGCTGACGCCGCACCGCGCCCGCCCACCTCCGATGAAGAGAAGCCGCCGCTGGCTCGTAGGCGCTCACTAGGCCTCCCCCAACGGGGAATCACCTGGTGGGCTGCCTCGCCGCGGCGTGAAGACCGGACTCGACAAGCCCCTCGGGAGGCCGCCCCCGTGACACGCCTGTAGTTGCAGGCGTCGATGGATACCAGCCTCAGTGGCCCCAGGCCAGAAAGGCTCTCCCCGCTGCAGCTGCGCTGCAGCGAGAAGAACCCCGCAAGTCGCGTCAATGAGTCTCACTGCTACTCTATGAGCGTCCAACGTCGCGTCCTGCTTGGAACGGCAATTTGGAACCCATAGCGTTGCGATACTATAATTCTTCGTATCCGTCCGCCGCTTCGCCCTGCTTGGGAAAGTGCGTGGAAGCTACGAAGCTGAGTTAATCCCACCAACTGTGACCTTACGTTAAGATTACGATCAAAATAAACGTTTGTACTTAACAACGGCGTTTACATTTCCTACATTGGCGCCCAACGTGGGGCAAAGAGGAAACAAACAATGACAGAACAAGACAAGGCCTTCGAACAGTTAAAGAAGAGCCTTGATTCCGCATCGGTACTACGGCAAGCTGATGAGAAACTGCCATATATAGTTAAAACTTACGTTTGCTACTATGCTCTGGGAGCAATTCTAGTCCAGGGGGAGGGAGAAAATGAGTATCCACCAGCAGCACCAGATCAACCGATTGGTGTACAGACAGACAGATTCCAGGCTCTCTCGTCGGGACGACTTCGAAGCCTGAGGGGGAGACTGTAACACGTCTACCTTTGCCATCCAAACCGTTCGATAGATGGCGTTGTTACAAAGGAGCTGATTCTCTAAAACGCGCTATAGAGATTTTTTGTGAAAACATGACTACCCCGGTCTGTTACTGTCGCGTCAATGAGTCTCACTGCTACTCTATGAGCGTCCAACGTCGCGTCCTGCTTGGAACGGCAATTTGGAACCCATAGCGTTGCGATACTATAATTCTTCGTATCCGTCCGCCGCTTCGCCCTGCTTGGGAAAGTGCGTGGAAGCTACGAAGCTGAGTTAATCCCACCAACTGTGACCTTACGTTAAGATTACGATCAAAATAAACGTTTGTACTTAACAACGGCGTTTACATTTCCTACAAAAGTTAAATTAAACCAAAATTGTTAGAGAAAGGTTATGTATAACAAAATATCTAATAACGTTGAGGCGTACAATTCATGAGAGTTTGGTTATTGGATTAACGCTTCACGTTTTATAGAATGTGTAACAAAAACGGTGTAACAACCAACCCTAAATAATGTGAATCTGCCGATGAAAATAAACAACTTTTCCCATGGAACATAGACTTCCCATAGAAACCGCAGCAGATAAGCGCATTTTTTATGGGAGGTCTATTTTTTTTACCCGACTACGGCAAAAAGGAGGGTTATGATTTTGACCGGTATGTATGTATTAATTTATTTCGTAGTTCAATATGTTTTATAAGAAAAGTTGTTTGCATGTTTTTGTGGGCAAATTTACATGCTACAGGGTTGATATTATATTTTTTCTGCTACACGTAGTATGTTTCAGGAAGATTTTAATTGCCTTCATTCACCTAACTTAACTTAATATAATCAATTCGAACCTAACCGTAACTATTCTTTGCAAATAATATATGATAATATACGCTAACGAGTAAAGAAGTGAATCTCTCCTGCCCGCGAGCATATCCTGATTTGAGGCAAATATACTGCAGTCGGCACACAGTAACTTATAACTGTCTCTTTCACTCTCTTCCGGCGCTTTGCTTATGATGACTCACGCACACTAACAGGGGGGTACTTGAGAGTGTAGGTAGCGAAATCAGTCCGTTTCTAGGGAGTTTCGTGGGTGTGCAGTAACCTAATTGTTTTTTATAATACACTAGTCAATATCGTCTAAGACTCAATAAGTTTTTTTACTAAACAATATTACATGATTAAAGCGTAACTAAAGGCTTATTAAAATAAACTAAGAGTCAACAAAACAAAAATAAATGTTTATCATGAAAGAAACAATAATGACCTTATAACTTAAAGTTGAAAGATTAAATGGTAAACGCGTTAGTAGGTAATTTTTTTTAGATTAATTGTTCTCGGTGAGATTTTGAGTAGTCAGTTGGACCTCCTAAGGCTCTACATCGCCTTGGCAAGCTGAATATCAGGTTGTGAATAGTGGCCTGAGAGATTCTGCTCTATGTTTAAGAAAGATGCAAAAACAGATCACTTTTGGTGCGTAAAATATGAGGCAGTTCTTGGAATGCAATTCTTTCGACCAAATCCCACGCATGCTGTGTAGGATTCATGTTGCACGATTGTGGACATGGTTTCTTGATTTAAATGATGTCGAATTCCTACGACACCAATCTTTTAATCTATAACTGTCTTTGCTGCCAATTTACTCAAATTCTATCGATTTTTTTCTCAAAACGATCAAAGTCAAAACAGGAACAATACACCAAATTTTTTTTACCGCCAAGTCATGCTATAGGTACTAAAATGGGTTAAGTTCTTAAAAGTTTAAATTTAGAACGCTATTTCATCACTTTTTTTAGCCACTAGAACGTCCGGGGTCTCTGACTATAGGTGCCCTTGAACGTCCACGCAAGCGCAGTTCTTCAGCGTTGGCATAGCGAGCGCTCCGCTCACAATTGAAACAATGTTTTTCAACGAACCATAGCAGTTACATTAAAACAAAAAAATACTTCTAAATGGCTAAATCTATGTAAATTCCAATAAAAAATTTTTCATTTCTCAACTCTGTTCCAATATAACAGACAAAAATGACAGTCTGAGAAAAGCTAACCCAAATTTAAATGCGATTTTATGTACTCAGAAAACCATTTACTTACGTTGTTTTGTTAAAATAGGTAAGAACGAATGTTCAAAATTAATTTTCTCAAGAAACACACCTTAAATCTTTTAAAAAGCACAATAAATTACTCCATAATAGTGAAACTCCACACACAAGTCACTGATCACTTGTCTTTGACAATAGAGAAAATTCACATTAAGTGAGTCTGAGTCTTAGACTTTGATGATTAGTGTAAAGTGGAAAAAAATATCAAAAGGCTCGCTTTGTATTAAGAACAATTCCAAAATATACTAGGGTTCATTTTCATTGGCCGCCGAAGTACTATCGCGTTCATTTGCGCCTAATCATCTCTATGGTAATTTTTGCTTGGACCCGAAAAATGGAACCCCGCGCCTAGTTGACAAATTCATCAACAAAGTCTATAAGGAATCTTTTAAAAAATGAAATTGCTCTTGAAGTTATTTTATTTGGTGTTGTTTTCAACACCAAATAAAATAACTTCAAGGAGAACATTACTTCCATTATGTTACAAAATACGTATTCCTGGAAGGGAGAACTTTTCTCATCTCTTGACTAAGTTCTGAAAAGTTATCGAACTTTTTTTGTGGATACCGCCAATAATTCAACCGGCGGCATTAAGGTGTAAGCGCGATATTGGATGTAAGGAACGATGTATACCTACCCAAAAGTGAAAGGGCATGATGCTCGCTCAGGTAATGACCCTGGTAACTTTTTTATCGTTATTTTTTTATCACCCCTGATATAGTTAGGGTGCTGGCTGCAATTTGGGTATATGATTAGCTCATGATTCATATTAATAGGGATGATAGATCAGCTCAATACGAATCGATTTGGTCCTTACAAGTTTTTCTGTGCGTCGCTGCGTTTTTGAGTTAAAGCTAAAAAATGACAATAAGATACTAAATAATGTTTTTTGGTATGCCTTTGTGGCTCCTGTTTAAAAAACTTCTAAAGATGTAGAAAATCGAAGAGGCAGACATGCAGGGCTCTGCATTATCACGGGACGAAGTAGTGAATTTTTGCATTTTGAGGAGCTGTAACTTTACGACGCTGGGCTATTATGGTGGCAGACTATTTTTCTGGGGTTTTATACATTGTATTTAATCAGATAGTCATAGTGTGCCAGGTGTACGCTTCATTGTCAAATTTCAAAATAGTTAAAACTTAATTCCTCAAAAACGCAGGGGTGTGGATGTCCGCCAATATTTTTTGTATCTTCTAGAGGATGTTCCTTATCATCAGTCAAAGAGGCAGACATGAGCAAATCATATAGAAAATCTTCATCACCCTTACTAATATTTTAAAAGGTGGTTTTCGATAGCACATTTTGTATGAGAAGTCGATTTTTTTTCGTATTTCGACCTATATCGGTTGTTAAGGTAAACCTGTGGGGTAAACACTGTGATCCTTGAAATCGTATATTAAGGCCATGAATTTTTATGAAAAAGGATATTTTTTTCGAATTTACAAAAGTAGGACAAATGTTGATCAGTTTCATGTTCAGAGCTTAGTGTAATTTTAAATTACCTTAAGTTTGTTCATTAAAATGTATTTGTGGCGTTGTTCGTTTGTGTATTTTTACTATCTAAAGTTTTAAGTACAGTCAAGAGCGCATCGATTTTGACACATTGGAATTTGTACTTATTTCAATCTATACAAGAGCTAAAGTCGCACTGCGAGTGACAAGCTTGAAATACATTGCCTAAAATACAAAATTTAATTGGGTGAGATGAGCCACAACGCTACAACTCAATTTGAAAGCTGAAAACATTATCATGTAACAATGTACACGTGCCTGTAAACCGGGTCCTATTTGATAAAATGTTAAATGTGTGGACGACACAATTCATTCATTATATTCCTTATTGTACAATTTACAAACTCGCAGAGCAGGCAGCTTTCTAGCGCAAAAATTAAGTCTTACTGTTCAGCGTGGGAACGCTGCCTGTCTGCTAGGGACTATGCCGCCTCGAGGAGACGCGCTTGACACAATATTTTATTTGTGACCTAATTTTATTGTATTTTTATGACATTGGTATTTGACATTAAATAAATAATAACCGTTATTTACAAACGGAAAGATATATACAATAGGACATTTGGGCAATCTCTACATCTTACCCGTAATTGGAAAATACCGGCCAAGTAGAAGTTGGACTCGCGGACCGACAGTTCCGTTCCACCACGAAATATTTGTGACACACAAAATTTCAGTGGTAAGTTTAAAACTAAGTACTAAATATTGTTCAGTTTTATTCACATTTGACTAGTTTTTATTGTTATTTTTAGGGTTCCGATACCAAAATGGTAAAAAAATGAACCCTTATGGTGCGACTTTGTCTGTCTGTCTGTCCGTCTGTCTGTCACACCTCATATCTCAGCAACCACTCATGCTATCGACTTGAAATTGGGAACAGTTTTAGAATATAGTTGCCAAACTTAATTGCACATAAAACAATTTTGAAAAAAATAGATATGATTATTAGTGTAAAGGGGGCTGAAATACGGGGGCCAAATTTCAAATTGCCGCTACTAGGTCGAGTGGGGTATCATATGAAAGGGCTTTACTTGTACATTCTAAAATATATTTTTGTATGTTCATACGTCTCTTAGTTTTCAAGTTATGATGAAAAATGTAAAAAAAACACCATCCCCCCCCCCCTTATCTCCGAAGTTTTTGAATGGAAAATTCTGAATTATTATTATTATGTTGTTTATCATTCCTGAATCTCGGGCAATTAAGTCCCGGACCTTTGGAAGGCGTGCGTGGGGCCAAAGCCAACACGTAGAGGCCCGTTAAACAGTTTTATTTACAAAAGTGATGTGACACCAACCGGCGATTATCCCTGTCTACATTAATACTAATGCATCCAAGGACAATCCCCGGTAAGTGTAGGACTATTGCAAGAATTGGACAAAAATGAAATTGGGTTATTTGGTTGAGGTGCTCGTGGATTGGGTAACTGGGACTGTGGAAGGTACGAGTACTATGGCGCCTGCCCGACCAATGTTAATAACACGGAAAAAATGGGCAGACGGTGACTAGCCAACTCGAGTCAATGGGCCCCCGAAAACGGCTGCACGCATGGTGCTGCAAGGGGGCAACATTTGCTGAGCGGCTGAAGGGTGGAGAGATGCCCCTGGACTTTAAACGACGATCACGCGCTCCCTAAGGGTCCAGCATCACGTGCCCACTCGCCACTTACGCAGGCACGTCCACCCTTTGAGCATAAAGCTCTCGCGACTCCACTCTGGCCGGCCAACCAAGGCAAGCCAAAGGTGGGGGATCTGTTCTTCGTCAGTGTTCGCTCCAGCCGGCCGGCGAAGGCAAGCCGGAGATGAGGAACAGGACCTTCCCCCGGGAGCACTCGGGTCCGTGGGGTCGCTACTCCCCAACAGCTCGCCACAAGCTGCCCTGCGGGCTTATTATTATTATTATTATCGTATGGCGATTTTTATTCCTGCGAGTTAGTATTTTATATCAGTGTTGGAGAGCCATGCCTCTGCCTCAGATGTGAGCAAGTGTAGTCCTTCCAATCCTCCCGGAAACTTTCTAGTTGGACATTCTTCGACGATGTGCTCTATGGTCTGAAAAGGCGCTCCGCAGTCGCAGGCAGGAGACTCCAAAATTCCCCAACGGTGCAGATGGTAATTGCACCTCGCAACGCCTGTGCGAATTCGATTTAGGGTTGTCCATAGTTTTCGGCATTTCTTAAATCCGTTTTGGGCGACGCTAGGGTTGGGAATATGTATTTTGTCGTGCGGGACCTCTGCAGTGCGCCACTGAGCGGTCCATTCTTTTTTCGGGTCAAAGTTTTGTTGGATCCGGAGATCTGTCCAAATGGGTTTACGGGAGGAGAGGAGGAGCGGGAGGCGTTGTCGCGGAACCTGATTGAGCGTCTTCATGATCGGCATTGGGTGGGGATTCTCTTTGAATGCCTTTTTCCATTCGTTGGCAGCTCACGCCTAATTCCTGGTGGAGCAATGTGAGCCAGTACTGGTAGCCAGGGTAGTGGAGTGGGTCTGAGTGTGCCTGATATTGTGCACATGACTCTATTTAGCTGTACGTCCACTTTTTTGACATGTGCGCTTCGGTACCATGCAGGGGCGCAATATTCGGCCGTGGAGTATGCTAGAGCAAGTGCAGAGGTATGCAATACGTCTGCACGAGCACCCCATGATGTTCCAGCCAGTCGGTTAATAAGGTTTGCTCTCGTTTTAACTTTTTGAGAAACAGCTTCTAGGTGTTCTTTGAAGGTTAGGGATCGGTCTAAAATAACACCAAGATATTTAGGCAGGTAGTTGTGTGTTACTTTCTCCCCACAAAAAGTCACATTAAGTTTTACATGCTAAACTATTGGAGAGGTGGAACGCATTTACTTCGGTCTTGTTTGGGTTTGGGCATAAACTAATCATCTGAATTAATTACAGTTGACAGAAGAAAAAAACCGGTCAAGTGCGAGTCGGACTCGCGCGCCGTGGGTTCCGATATACCTATAGTATTTTTGGAAGCAATAAAGTCCATTTTCAGGACCGCAAAACTAAATTTGTTTGTAAAGGTTTTTTGCAGATTTCTGAAAAACTGTGCAACTTAGAAAGATCGTTTTATTTTTGCTGTAAAGTTTACATAAACCTCTGTCAACTGTAATTAATTCAGATTTTCCCTTACTCAAACTTCGGAGATAAGGGGGGGGGAATGGTATTTTTTTTGACATTTTTCATCATAACTTGAAAACTAAGAAACTTAAAAAAATACAAAAATATATTTTAAAATGTACAAGTAAAGCCCTTTCATATGATATCCCACTCGACCTAGTAGCGACAATTTGAAATTTGGCCCCCCCTATTTTGGCCCCCTTTACATTAATAATCATACTTTTTTCAAAAAATTTTCATGTGCAATTAAGTTGGGCAACTATATTCTAAAACTATTCCAAATTTCAGCTCGATAGCGTAAGTGGTTGCTGAGATATAGAGGTGTGACAGACAGACGGACAGACAGACAGACAGACAGACAGAGCGGCACCATAAGGGTTCCTTTTTTTACCATTTCGGTATCGGGACCCTAAAAACGATCTTTCTAAGTTGCACAGTTTTTTAGAAATCTGCAAATAACCTTTACAAACAAATTCAGTTTTGCGGTCCTAAAAATGGATTTTATTGCTTCCAAAAATACAAAAAGTATATCGGTACCCTCGGCGCGCGAGTCCGACTCGCACTTGACTGGTTTTTTTATAATTTATGCACAATAAAATCTCGTACTGATTTAAATCTAACGCTTGTGTAATACCGATTTCAAAATAGAGTTAATACAGCATGCATCGGAAATGTGTGATAATAGGGTGTGAAATGTGAATCTAAACCCTTTGAGATTCACACCCTTCAGTATTATCATACCTTTTCATTACATGTTGTAGAGCAAAATCGGGCTGGACTCTTTACTGTGGAAGAGATTTAGAAGGAAAGGTGGGTAAGTTTTAAATAACACTAGAATGTCAAATGAATAAAAAAATATTGCACTTTGTGTTTCTGCTTGCTTTCACTTGTAACTTAGGTAATGTACTTACCAAATGAAGTCATTATCATTCTTAATAAAATACTACGAATAAAATATGTAATCATTGTAATGTAATTGAATTTCAAATTTCATGTAATTTTAATAGTAATTTTAAATTTAAATGTAATATTGACATTATGGACTATTTTTGTCTGAAATAAATGGATCTTATTTTATTTTTTATTTAGAAAAACAAACACGTTTTTTGTGGTTTCTTGTATAAGGCCTCATTCATTAAATAATATTTAATTCAGTAATCAAAAACATAAGTATTACTAGTAGGACTCTTTATAAGCAATAAAGTCATTCCGCTCCAAAACTTCATTATAGCTGAATTTCCATTGCTGCGGCATTGTGGTGTTCCCACCATGATGCCAATCCGAAGGTACACGAGCTATTTCAGACACTAAATTGCTAAGATAACCGAGCTTTGATGTTGATTTTAGTTAAATTATAATAGAAGCTTTGAAGTGATACGTTATTTCTTTGATGTACATTTAGGTGCTGTAATGACGTAACATGAATACCTACCTACACCAGGCTCAAAATTAAAAATATAAAAGTATCTTTAATCTAGCCGTTTAAGGTATAATCAGCTGCCATTAAAATCTTGCATAGTTATGATGAGGAAGAGTAAACGTAGAAATGATTGTCAGGCATTCAACCGATAGATCATAGTAGATGCCATCTTATGCTACCTAACTATAGTAGTAGTGTCACGGGAAATAGGGTAATCCACGGGTAATTTTGTTGCATGAACCTAATCAGTCAATGAGAACGGTAGTGTCATGGGAAAAGAAAATTCCCCGTGACACTACTGGTAGTGCCACGCAGTAGTGCCACGGGAAACAAACGATTCTTTACGTACCAAATAAGTAGTTAACGATGCATAAATGCTAACTGACAGAAACTAATTACAAGACATTACAGAATATAAATAGTAATAACGAATTGGTACTAAAATATACCTTTCATTCCAGTGGTAGAGCACTCTCGGCCAAGGGTATGCTCTCTTCCGGAAAAGCCATACAACCCTCGGATCTCCGACGACCTGTACCGGCTACGGACTTTCTCCATCACCACGAAGGGCGGCGTCGTCAATTGCGGGGACTCCATCTGCAACCGGCGTAGTCGGTCTAATACCTCAGTCAATTCCACTAATAGCAGGTCAGTCCAATTTTACTCTCAAATTCTGTAAGGTCTTTGCATTATTTTTATTACTGAAAAAGGCTTCGTCGACTGCGGTGACTCTATCTGCATTTAGTCGATCTGAAATATTTGGTTCAATAAAATTTTACCACCATCTGAGAAGTTCAATATAAACTTTTGATACTGTCCTGGCTGTAGACGATTTCTATCACAACCAAAGATAGTGTCTCGTAGTGAAATTTCATTTGTAACTGCCGCAGTCCAACATTTTGCCACAACTTTTACAGCCATTGAATTCCGTATCGATTGTGCATTATTTGTATTACTACCAACGGCGATGACTCTATAGGCTATACCGGTTAGTCTAAAAGTTATTCTACCTTAACCTTTGAATTCTGTACTGACTGCCGACTTTCCCCATCACCAGAAAAGCCGCCAAATTCGTTCAAACTCCTCAGTCAAATCTACCAACACCCAATCAGTCTTTTGCACCTTTTGATTTTAAACCTTATGTTCACACTGTATCTCTATCATTATCAAGAGCAGCTTCATAGGCTTTAATGATTATATACCTGCAACCGACCGATTAGATTCCAATACTTTGCTATTAGCTGATAAGACTTTCTCTAGCTTGACCAAAGATGGCGTCATCAACTGCGGTGCCTAACCCTCACACAACCCTTTAAACCGGAGGATGGGCAGCAGCGTTCTTCTGTGTATCGTACCATCTGACATCTGCGGTCATCAACAATCACGGTCCATGGTGCCGGCCGCAACGCTAACAAGCGACTATGGTACTTCCGCTCCAGACCACGCGTCTTTGCTTGAATTTTGGAGGGAGCTCCCTGTCCTGCAGTGGACGTTCACGGGATCTTAGGGTATTAACGTACGCACGCAGTCCGTGTATTGAAAAATCGCTTGGCGCATCGCAGGTTGCACGTAGTCATTGGCCAGGTCGGCAAAATACAAAATTACCTCCCTAGCTACTTTTTATAGGTATCTAAGATATCACGCACATTTCCTGCGAGTGTCCCACCGTATGTAGGTCACGCCGCGCGGCGGTCACGCGACTCTGTAATCACTCACAAATCTCACCTAATCTGATCAAAGGAAAGCTTTTGCAATCGACCCACACTTTTTAACCACTTGATGGCCCCTTTCGTAAAGTTCTTGCTTCAAAAAAGTTTATAGGTATGCGTAAACTAGGCCAAGACCAGGACCGGTAGGTTTCGTAATTTTATTAGTGGTGATATGCGGAGTTGGCAGGCATTCTATATTAAAGGAAAGTTAGAAAATAATAAGTGATTTTTATGGTAACGATAGCATGACATTCAAAATTGACAAAATTAGTACGATACCTTAAATCTTATCTATGCCATTGACCCGCGGTACGTAGAACGAGAAAATAATCAAGAATGTGAGACCAATGAGTGACGACTGACTGATGGATGAGTATAAACATGGATGAATTGAAAAAGTGTCATTATAAGGCTGTGTAAGAAATGGATGCTTTGGATAGATGATAGCGCATTTTGTGTGGTAGTAGTGGCCGGTAAGAGTTTATTTCGTAGATCGCCAATTTTGTTCCTTAGGAAAAGTTTTTCAGTTTCATAGGCAAACCTGCATCCTTCCGGGCCATTTCTTTCCTTTCGGTTACACTTTGTATAATGCCTTCCTTTATTGCAAACATCGCAATACTATATTGCATTCGGTCACAAAAACTTTTATTTCATTTCTAATCGACCAAAGTTTAAAAGTTACAAAGCAATCTTTGATGAATCGATTAGAATACCTTAAAACCACCTTTCCACCCCACACATTACGGTAATATCTCGAAGGCGGCCCAAGTTCCCTGACCCGGAACATTACAACCAACTATTACCGCCAAATCGCGATTTATATGGAAACTTGCGAGCTTAAAACTGCGGTGGAAATTACCGTTACTTTCATAACAGTGCTGTATCTATCTTGTCTTTTTTATGGTTGATGGACTTACTCTTGACCTCGATATAGTCCTGAGGGCAGACGAGCTTGCCCAGAAAAAGCCTATTCACTCACGACTTAAACAGATTCAGGCTTAACGAACTCGGGAACACATAGACGCAGGAAGAGAATACTCTTATATATACTTATTTACTCTTTCACTCCTCTTGAAGCTGAATTTAAGTTATTGTGGTTTTTTCTTTGCGAAATTTACCTGCTTCATAAACTCTTAGTAAAGACGAAAAAGAAAGAAGTTTCTTCTCTTTGCATAGAAAGAAAGTTTTGAATATTCTAGGAGACACAACGATAGTCCCCTATCGTTTAAAATTCTTAAATTAACTCTATTATAACGAAATGCTGAAAATCCTACTAAATTAGACAGTTCAAAGTACGCCCGCAAAAGCGCCGTCAGAAGATTACACGTCTCAACTATGATTCAAGCGGAGGCACGAACACCTAAATAGAACCGTTTTCCCCCTGAAGGGTAAAACACGTATATTTAGGTTTCTGCCGAAACTTGAACCATACCTGAAGAAGGTACTGATATAGCCAATGGGTATCAGAGACTGATATACATACACAATTAGATACATAACACCCAGACACAGAACAAACACTTGGGTTCATCACACGAATGTTTGCCCTGGACGGAGATTGAATCTGCGGCCCACGGCATGAAAGGCAGGCTCACTACCAACCACACCAACGGGCTCGTCAAATTTTCCAAAAAGATATATAAACCAAACTTAACTTACGCGTAGAGGTTTGCTACACTGCAGTCAAGGCTACGGTAGTCGTTTTGCCGTCGTCGTAGCATAAGACTAAACGTAGCCAAACAAGCCAGTGTAGGCAACGAAGCGGATCGTTGTATGAAGACCCCCGCATTAAATCCTCAGTCGATAAAACTTTGCTGGGGTATTACACTACATGAGACAAACCTTCTACAAAAAAATCCAAAAAAAATCGGTACTTTTAATTTTTTGATACAAAAATTACAAAAAATGTAAGAATAAATTTTTTGTAATTTTTTTTTTGGATATTTTGAATTTACATTTAATTCATGATTCTTTATCACCCTGCCAAATAAAATCTGCCTGAGAGAATTATGTTGGGGTCAACTGCTTCGTTACTGTTTGAAAGTTACTGGATCTATCTTCTGTAGGAAATGATTTAATACCAGGTCTTGGGTCTCCGCAATATGACCATTACGTTGCCTAAGGGTGCATTTGACTTAATGACTCAGGATTTATAATGCTCAGGAGCACAGGAGGTATAAATCGTTGGAAGAGGACTATTATGTCATGAGTCCCTGGTAGACGATTAAAAAAATCTGTTTTGGACCTTACTAAGAAGGAGAAAAAGCGTAACGTCTTATCCTCCGCTCTACCGATGCAGGCCAAGTGGCTAGGTTTTCGATACACTGAGTTTAGAGTCCAAAGTTCTCTAATAAGTATCATATAGGTTGTGCATTGTAGTTGCGTTCGCCGCTCAAATGTAGCGGCAAGGTCCAGGTTAATCCCTACAAATAGCTAACATATTATTCGAAAAAAAAAAGAAAAATAAAGAATTCAATTCATGATTTTAAAGTATTCCTCGTTTAATCATTTTTATGAATCGAACTGTTTTGAATAAGTCAAGACAAAAGTAAAAAGAAAAAAAATAAAAAAAATAAAAGTAAAAGAAATGTTGACCGGCGCAGCATAGTGTAGCAGCTGCGTGCTATGCCAAAGATTTCGGGTTCAATTCAATACAGGTATATTTTCGAGTTTGGATGTTTGTTAGTCTTTCACGCCTTAACACGGACGAAGTTTTGGGTTACGGGTAGTCATAACATAATTCCAGAATTTACTTAAACTGATCACTTTGTGTTGTTTGTTATGTTATTATGTTTATAATTTTTTTATTGGTACACTAACTACCTTCTGTAATTATTTATATATTTTCCTCTATACAAAGGTTGTCTGGTAGAGATCGATAAGACCGCCTTTGCCCACTGTAACCTTAAATGTTTTCCTTTGTGCGTTTTTATATTATGTTTGTGTGTGCAATAAAGAATTTATTCATTCATTCATCAGGTGACCCGTCTGCTCGTCTGCCTCCCTATTCTATAAAAAAAAGCTGTGTGCGTGTCCTGGGGCTGCTGCTGCAAGTGTAATCCTTTTTGCTGTTGTTTTATAATCGTTATTAAAAAAAAAAAAAAAACAACAAGTAGTGCGCTCTATGGGCACTACTTGTTGTTTGTTGATCTATGGGCCAAAATCACCACCACCTGGCAGCCGCAGAGCGACAGGAGGCGTCGAGGCCGACCAAGGCGCCGATGGCGCGATGAACTTGACGTCTTTTGTACAAACTGGCAAGAGCAGGCTCTTAATAGGGACGAATGGAGAAAAAAGAGGGAGGCCTTTGCCCAGCAGTGGGACAGCAACGGCTAAATAAGAAGAAGAAGAAGTGCGCTACAAACGGGAAAAATAACCAATATTACTGCAGCGTTTCAAAGTAAGTGGCGTCCATAAACGTCGACCTTTCGATCCTCACCATAAAATGAAACAAACGACGGTTCGACTTTACTACGGCCCATCTTATTTAAAATTGAACACTCCTAGGCTATCAAGGGCAACGTAGCTGTAAAGCCTGTCGTCATAGTTTTTGAGCCGCAAAATGGTCTTTAACTTGGCCTTACAGCCATTATGTTATCTGAGATAGTAGCTGGTACCAATGACTTGACGTGATTTTCGAAGCAGAAAAACGCTCTTCTTGGCATATCATTCTAGCGGTCATCCATCCAGGTTCTGATCTAGGTTCATCTTGGTTTTTGTTATTAGTATTCCTTATTAAAATGGTAAAAACGGAACCCTTATGTGCGACTTCGTGAGCCTGTCTGTCTGTCACACATGTTTATCTCAGCAACCACTCACGCTATGGAGTTGGAATTTGGCATTGGAATAGTTTTAGAATATGCTTATATAACTAGGTCGAGTGGAAACATATAAAAGGGCCTCATTTGAATATTCCAAAATAGTTTTTTTTTACGATTCGTAGTTTTCAAGTTATGATGAATTATCTCCGAAAATCAGAATTAATTACAGTCAATAGAAGTTTATGTAAATATTAAAGCAAAAATAAAACAATCTTTCTAAGTAGCACATAAATCAGAAAAACCTAAAATCAGAAAATCATGAATAAGACAAAAAATCAGATAAAGAAAGAAAAAAGGCATCAGAAATCTGCAAAATACCTTTACGTACTTTACAAACTTAGTTTTGCGATCCTATAAATAGACTACTGCTTCCAAAAATACTATAGGAATATCGGAACCCTCGACGCGCGAGTCCGATCGCACTTAACCAGTTTTTAAGTAGGTACCTACAATTTAGGGTGAGAGCAGGGCAAGGCAGAACGCGTCTTCTCTGTCACTTTACTACGAAGAAAACTGAAAGATAGAAATACTGTTCTGTGCTGCCCTGCGCCGTCTGTGTCTCAGGTTACGCCTACCCTTATTCTGTAGAAATCATCAAGCTAGTGGCCGCTTATCAAAACCTGTCGTCATAGTTTTCCAGCTACTACCACGCACGCGGACTACTATCAGTCACAAAAGTCGACATCAATGGCTTAACGTCCTTTCCGAAGCACTGATACTCTCGAGTTGTCTAGCACTTATGATGTTTTTTTACTTTCGTGATCGGAAAGAAAGAGCAACTACCACTCAGCCACAAGCGCTTCAAATGTTTTTCTTTCTATACTTTCTATTCTCTACTTGTAAAAAACCGGCCAAGTGCGAGTCGGACTCGCGCACCGAGGGTTCCGCACCACATAATCATAATTGTATCAGTTATTTGAAATTTCAGTAAATTAATGTGCTACATTTTTAGAGTCCGACACGCGCTTGATAAAATTTTATTATTTGTTGTTATTTTATAGCTTATGCACTATAAACATACCAATTTTCAAGTTTGTAAGTGTTCCCGTTTTAAAAATAAAACTAAAACAAAAATCGCCTCCGCGACCATTTAACGTGACCCCTCTCTTATATGAATGTTCTTGAAACGGGAGCTCACCACAATTGGTTACCATTAGTTGTGAGAAAAGTTGTAATATTTAATGATTTCAGACTTTTCCCATTATTTGTACTTCTTGCCAAATTTCATAATTTTAGGTCAACGGGAAGTACCCTGTAGGTTTTGCTTTTTTGCATAAATGCATGGAGATGAGCACATAAAATGCCATATCTTTTGATTGCGTCGTTGTAAAAAATTTAAATTTTCAGATCTTGTGTGGTTCATAGATCCTAATATATGGTAATAATTTCAACCTGATACCTTTACCCGTTCGTGAGATAAAGGGTTTTGACAGACAGACAGACAGACGGACGGACAACAAAGTGATCCTATAAGGGTTCCGTTTTTTCTTTGTAGGTACGGAACCCTAAAAATATAAAATATTAATGACAGAAAATAATCAAAAAGTTTTTTTATTGTTTCATTTAACTTCACCAGCCACGTCGCCCTTTTCAAGTCTTTTCCCTCGAACTCGGCGTTAAATGACATCGCAAGAATCAAATTAATTATTCAAACTGTTCTCGAGGGCCAACCCTGCTCACAGCTAAACAAATTTGAACTTTATGGACATAGAATAAGGTCCTTCGCAGCAAAGTTTTCTCAGTTGTTAACATTTTCCTTACTTACGCTGCTCCTTTAAAACACTCTCTGAGTTATAAATACATGTAGGTGGGAACAAAAAGCTTGGATTTTGTATATGGTAGAACGTTCATGAAATAATAAAACCATAAGTACATATCTTACCAAAAAGCAGGAGGTCTACTCTAAACTGATGGATCTTGTTACCTACTATATTTTTTTTAACGGTGCAGTATGGGAATCAGTATAAAGGCTGTTTTTTATATTCGCTAGTTAAATAAATAGTACAGCACCTGCCGTATTCCAAAGTGAAACTACGATAATATCGCGCCGATAATTAGTCTATGGTTCGGCCTCTAACAAGGAAATTCCCATACAAAGTAAATTTCCGAACGTAATTGTTGTTGTCAATTCGATAATATCGGAGCTCCGATAAAACTTCGGAATCCAACCCAGCATTGCACTTTCTTTGTCGCGATATACAAGTAAAAAGTATCGAATGCAATCCTTAATATAGTATAGAAACACAAACTTAAATTTAGGTCTTTCCAAAAAAGGTTGTGATGAAATATGCAGATCAGTCAGGATTCAAATTGTTAAACATAAAAAAAAACTAACCGTAAACTATTTGGAGTAAATCACAGCTTAGTGGCAACTGCACATACACTAGCATGTTATTATTATGGCAGTACTGGAACACCCGTTTTAAGATTTTTTACAGAACAAAAGCGAATGGTAAAAGCGTCTCTGACTATTATTGAAAACTCCCGACTTCACATATCAACGTGTCTACACCCTAAGGACAATTGACCAATGAGAGTGCCTTATTTTCCGTAGTAATGACTGTTAATAAAAGCTGACTATATATAGTATATGGAGAAAGAAAAGCGTGGTGTCGAATCCCTTAAATTGAAGCACGTAGTTTCCTGGCATACCTACACGAATATTGCCAAATGCAGGAATAATGTCTATAATCGTGATTCTCGCCCAAGGCCAAACCGGAGAATTCTGAAAAAAATATTTGTGGAAAGCTACTTTATGGTAGTTTAATATAGGCTATATTTTATTTTGATTATTATAAGTTAAAATATTAACATCTCAATATTTGTAAATTAGGTCAAAAGGAAAAGTGCCTACGGAAGATAACAAAAAAAATGTTGAATAGTAAAAATTTAAAAATCGGCAAATAGATCGTACAAATACAAAAAGCAATCAATAGAATGAATGCTTTTGACGGAAAGCCGTGAAAATTTCCTGTCGAAATTTTAGGAAAAATTGGAATGTAGAGAGCCCTTTACTTCGCACGCTAACAGAACGTTGGCACTCTGTACTTCGAAATAGTCAAATACCAAAATTCGCTTCTGAGAATTAAGTATTTGGTCGGCTGATTAAATTGTCAGAATCGATCAAGCTCGTACGAAGTTTTGAATTTGATTGTATCCTATCGATATCATTTTAATTTTCAAATGTTTTCCATTCGCACACATATTACAAAGCTTATGAAACATAGCAGTTAAAACGTCGTAAATGATTTTTTTAAAAGGAAGGGAACTAAAACAAAGGCAATTTAACACAGAGTAGAAACTCGAAAAATATACACCTGCTGACAACAAAATTGGTTGAAAAAGATTAGTTGGCGTTTTCAGTGCTAATGGAACGAGTCACATGTACGAATCCTGCCTGCGGGTGTACATATATTTAGGTAGCCATTTACCAATTTGTAGATTATTTGAAGGACACTTTGTGTATTATTTGATGAAAACAAATATTAGCAAAAAGGTTTTGAAAACAACCTTTTATTAGAAAAGAACTAATAACATAATATAACACGTTATCACAGTCTCGGGTTTTTATATAAAACCGTGTTATACCCTTTTTAGGGTTCCGATACCAAAATGGTAAAAAAAGGAACCCTTATGGTGCCGCTCTGTCTGTCTGTCTGTCTGTCTGTCCGTCTGTCTGTCACACCTCTATATCTCAGCAACCACTTATGCTATCAACCTGGAATTTGGAATAGTTTTAGAATATAGTTGCCCAACTTAATTGCACAAGAAAAAATTTTGAAAAAAGTATGATTATTAATATAAAGGGGGCCAAAATAGGGGGGGTCAAATTTCAAATTGTCGCTACTAGGTCGAGTGGGGTATCATATGAAAGGGCTTTACTTGTACATTTTAAAATATATTTTTGTATTTTTTTAAATTTCTTAGTTTTAAAGTTATGATGAAAAATGTCAAGAAAAATACCATTCCCCCCCCCCTTATCTCCGAAGTTTGAGTAAGGAAAAATCTGAATTAATTACAGTTGACAGAAGTTTATATAAACTTTACAGCAAAAATAAAACGATCTTTCTAAGTTGCACAGTTTTTCAGAAATCTGCAAAAAACCTTTACAAACAAATTTAGTTTTGCGGTCTTTATTGCTTCCAAAAATACTATAGGTATATCGGAACCCTCGGCGCGCGAGTCCGACTCGCACTTGACCGTTTTTTTTTATTTATTTCTCTCTTTCTGTGTGTAACACGCTTTTATTAGAAAACTAAGACAGTGATAACGCGTTAGTTCTTCTTCTACATCTATATACAAAGCAACATAAGAGACCAATATATTTTGTATGGGAAGAAACAATTTTTTTGGCTTGGTTATCAAAGTCATAGAACAAAAGGATTTTTTTCTTTTAACCTCACCAATAAGTGGGCAAATGGATCACAGGTACAAAAAATAACCCTTTATTTCTAATGTCTGTAGGTAGAAACTTTTATACTTGTACACCCACCCACACTGCGTTTGGCTGCACGTTGTCAGCCCGTCAGTCATCGTTAGGAATTTAGAAAGATCCTAGAAAATTCTACTAAAAGTTCCCTTTTTCAACCCGTAACAACCCACCTACCACCTACAACTTTACGAAGTACTGTCGTCGTCCACCTACGCCACTTACAACAAGTACATAATATTTTTTTTTTAAATAAGACATTTCACGCAAGGTCATCTAATCCCAAAACTAGGCAAAGCCTGTACTATGGGTATCAGAGACTGATATACATACATAAATAGATAAATAACACCAAGACACAGAACAAACACTTGTGTACATCACACAAATGTTTGCCCTGGGCGGGGATCGAACCCGCGGCCCACGGCGTGAAAGGCAGGCTCACTACCAACCACACCAACGGGCTTGTCATTGCCGATCATAAATACGTAAGTATCAAATAAAAATTACCTACCTTATTCAATAAAAAAAAAAAGAAAATACACGGTGTAAGGGACAGGTTGGCAAATACTGAAGGGGCATGGTTAGCCTATGTAACTGAATAACTTTGAGTCAATAAGACATTCAGGAAATGAAAATAAAATCTGTCTCTCCATACAAAATTGTAAACTAGAATGGACAGTTTGAATGGGGAGGTTGATTTTTTCTTCACTTCCAGTTATGTTTACTGATCATGCCCTTTTAGTATTTGCCAACGTGTCCCTTACACCCTGTATGTGTAATTAAATAAAAATAAATAAATAAAATAAAATCAATTTATTTCAGACTGAGTCCATAATTATGTTAGTAAACAAGTAACTTATAAAACTATGTTAGTAAATACAAATTTGAGTCTTTATAAAAATTATAATTAAAATTCCTTAATTGACTTATACAGGAGGTTGTATTTTTACCGAACAGAGGGTTATTTTTAGCCGTGCAAAAATGCCGTCTTTTACTTGTCTATTCACTTATTAATCTTTACCATGTTAGGACAAAAACATCCAGTGTAGGACAGAGCCATCTCCTTAAAAGGAACTTTAAAAATTACCTTTTAGTTAACGATTCCCGTCTAATTACTATTTCTTTTTAAAAACGGGCATGGAAGTAATTATTGCTAGGTGGTGTTTTTCAATTGTTATTCACAGTTATCACTCGTGGATGTTTGGTTCAAAATAAATCATAATATTTTATTCTTTTTTGTTTTGAGGGCTTTTATGACCGAGCGCAGCCAGGTTCAAATCTCTTTGGCTTTTAACTAGAAAATAAACTTTTTGATATATAATTTTGCCTAGAAATATTTGTAGAAATACAATGGAAAATAGCAATTGTATTGCCCATAGAAACTGCATTACGTGTTATCGTATTTTTTATAAAAAGTAATGAAAAAGTTTTCAGTTTCATGGTCTGAATCTATAGTTCTTTCCTGTTTTCGGAAGAACAAGACTACACAAGGACAAAGGTAGAAGGAAACAAGACAAATTTTGTAACTAACTTCCCTAGTCATGTAAGTATACTTACACCGAATATATAAACCTTCGGTGTATAATTACATTATCCTTCTTAAATCATAATTTTCTTATATCATTCATCTTAATTTTCTTAAATTATAAAGACCTTTAAAGACGATCAAGATCATTTAAGACGGTCTCAGATGTCTAGTCTAGAGCACGCTAGACAACAAATAGTTTATTATTTACTAAGACTAAGCAAATAATCGTTTCAGAGCTTAGCGGGGGCCATTAGTCTGTGTGTACTTAAGAGTCACGCTTAACAACTTATTTCAATGGTTTGTGAAGTCACATTCATACTTAAAGTTTTGTAGGTTTGGTTTGAAACATAATATTTTTTTGACGTGAATAACCTGGGTGCGTATTCCGAAGTTTTATCGGAGGTCCGATATTATCAGATTGACAACAACAATTATGTTCGGTAATTTAATTTGTATGGGAATTTCTTTGTCAAAGGCCGAACCATAGACTAATTATCGGCGCGATATTATCGTAGTTTCACTTCGGAATATGGCAGCTGAACGTCTTATTTTTCGTACTGGGGGTCATGTAAAGTAATTATGTATTGAAGCAACATCAAAATCATGTACTTTTGAGATATTTGCGCGACTAAAGTTAATATAATAGAAAAATCGGCTATGGTAATGAACGAAAAATTAAAAATATATGCTGCACACTCCATAAACCCTCTTTGATGACGTGATCTCTCTGATGACGTGAACTCAAAAAGTAGTTGAAATAATATTTCGCAAAAAAAAAGTTACATGGATTGATTTGAATATGAACCTGAAAATTTGAAATGAATCGGAATTAGAATTGATTGGGAACTGAATTACATTGATTTAATTTAATAAATTTCGAAGAAATCTTTATTTCGGATGATAGCTGTAAAAATTAAAAAGTATATGTCTGTAGGGTTGATCTATGCGTATATTCCAGTTCCTAGAAAGAAATGAAAGATATCACGATCTTGAGTCACCTTCTTCAATGATTTCACTGTTGAACCTAACACCCTGTATCATAAGTGTTCATAAGAAAAGCTTTTGTATGAAAATACTGCAGTATCATTAATCCTTACTTGCAGTTTTGTTAAGCACACAATATGTACTTATAAGCAGTCTATTTATCTATCCTCTTAGAGTTCATTGCCCCCAATGATCAATACTCTGTCGCTAGTAAACAAGGAAAATAAATCATATTACAAAGCAATAAGGGGTAAATTACAACATAAAACGAGACACGCAGATAATGGCACAGATCCAAGAAGATCGTAAAAGTGAAAAGAGTAGTCGTAATGTTTATAGGGGACGCCTAATTTAGTTCTTTTTTGGCAATAATGCCTTTGAAGCTTTTCATTTGGTCCAAAAGACTTTTTGTCTCGATTACGATTTAAACAAAAACTTGGTACCAATTTCTTTAACTTCTACAAAGTGTTCATATACAGGGTGTTTGGTAAATGTCTGCAAACCTCTCGGGTGGTTGCACTACCCATGAAATTGAACAACTTTCCCTAAGGGGCATAGACAAATGTTGGCCTCGCATATATGCAGTTTCTGGATGTTGAATTTTTTTTTCTTATGACAAATTATGTACCTGAGGGCAAATTGTTCATTTTGATGGGTAGAGCAACCATCTGACGTAGTTAATTTCGCCAAACTACAACAGAGGAAAGGTAGGTAAATTTTACACCTTTATGACTTGACTGACTTATGATCGAAAGGATTTTTATTGTTTTACCTTTACAAAAAGTTCCGCCTTAATCAATGAATTTTTTTTATTTTTACAAACAGGGGTAATACAAATAACAAATTCCTTAATATTCCGAGCGTTTCGGGTACCATGTTTTAGGGAATATTTTTCGCGAATCAATAATATGATCACATAATGAAATTTTGATAAACGTAAAAAAATCCACCGCATTTTTAGTAAATCATTTCGACAGTTTTGTCAAAAAATTGTGAATTGTTCTACTGTTAATAATATTTTTGATTTCAATAGTATTTCGCGTAACGATTAGATTGGTCAAAGCTAAGAGGGTCAAATAATAAAAAATCTTCAAATGATAAATTGTGTTGGTGGAATGCAAAACCTCCCATTCCACCTAATTCAAATTGTAAATTTTCGACTCTCCACAGAATAATGCTGATTTCGCAAATTTAAGGATAAACATATTTTACATGACTGCCCCAAAACAGGAGGGTTATGTTTTTCGAGTGGATGTATGTAAGTACGTATGTATGTATGTATGTCGATTTCTCTCTGCAGCCTAAACGTTTACTAACTTACCAATACATCGAATTCTTAACTGAACGAATCTTTCATTAATAAAACTAAAAAACTCTAAATAAAAAAAGAAAACAAAATACCCGACTGTGTAGAAAAATCTATATGATCTAAAGAGAAAAAATATGTTTAATTTATAAAAATATACTCGTATAACTATAACATAAATATTACTTGAATTTCATGAGGTGTTGCAGGCGGGGACAAACAAAAACTACTTACAAAATACAACGTGATTTTGAAATATCTGACTATACTTGAGTATCGTACTTAGGACATGAAACTGGACAACTTTCCCAAAGAAACAGGTTGAAAGATGAGATTTTTTTTGGTCGTCCCATACAAAATCAGATATGCGGACGATACCGTCCTGATTGCCAGCACTGAAGCCGGACTGCAGAAGCTTTTGGAGGATGTCGCAGCTGCTGGAGAAGCTATGGGGCTTGATATTAATATAAGTAAAACCAAGTCTATGGTGATATCGAAATCTCAGCTGCCCCATCCGTGCATTACGCTCAGAGGCGAAACGGTTGAAGGTGTGTCGAAATTCAAATATCTAGGTCGTTACTTCACAGCAGACTTGAACCATCAAGAGGAAATTAAATGCAGGATTGGACTAGCTAAATCAGCTTTCTTCAAAATGTCCAAAGTTTTATGTGACCCTAAAATCCCATTTACATTAAGATACCGCGTCATAAAATGTTACGTTTGGTCCACTCTCTTATACGGATGCGAAGCGTGGGTGCTAAGAAAGGACACATGTAAGAGACTGCAAGCGTTTGAAATGTGGGTTCTGCGTAGAATGTTTAAGATACCGTGGACCAGTTTTACATCCAACGCCAAAGTCCTGCAACGAGCGAAGCAGCGTAAGCCCGAGCTGTTGTTGACCATTGCCAGAAGGAAAGTGGCCTTCTTTGGGCACTTGCAAAGAGGCTCCGCATTTCAATTCCTGCGGACAATTCTTGAAGGCAAGATACCGGGTAGAAGGCCACCAGGAAGGCCGAGACGGAAATGGTACGATGACATAAGGGACTGGACCGGATTACACTACCACGAGTTGAAGAGGGTGGCGGAACGCCGCGACGAATACCGATTGCTGGCCTCCAAACTTCATTTCGAAGATGGCACCCCATGATGATGATACAAATTCCAGTATTGGCGGCGCAAGATTTTTATGGACAAGCCAAATTTTTTTCATTTGCCAACCTATGTTTCTTGGGGAAAGTTGTTCAGTTTCATGTACTAGGTACCATATTTAAGTATAGTCAGGCATTACAAAATCACGTTGTATACAGGGTGTAACGGAAAGGGTATATCAACCCCGAAGGGGGTTAATCTACCCCAGAAACCGAACAACTTTTGCCAAGGAACATGTGTCGAAATGCGAAATTTGTTTGGATAAAAAATAACATGTTTCTGCAGAATATTTACTTCGCATGAATTCAAATGTGCCCATCCCTATGCGGTCATTCACCTGCACTGACACTGCTTAGTGGCGTATCTGATCTGAAATCTCCTATTTACTGATGCACGCCTAGTACCAAAAGCGTGGCCGTGGCGCTTGCGCGCCTACGGCAGATAGTAGGAATGATGCCGCAGTCAAAACAACAAACCTATGGTTTTTAAAAGCTATGGTTTAATTAATCAATCAAACTTACCGATCTACTTCTTTTTCCTCTCGTGCCAATCTTCTTACCACAGGCCCAAAAATGGTCAAAATTGAAGTCGGTCAGAGGAACGGTTCAAAATGCCGGGCCTGTAGTTGAGTTGAATACACAATCTCGTCATTGATTCTCGCACATTGCGCAACATTTGTGGCGTGATTGTCTGAAACGCGTCTCGAATCCTTGTCACCATTTCTTGTTCTGACGCACACTCCACTAAGTAGACCGTGTTTTTTACGTAACCCCACAAAAAAAAGTCTAGCGGGGTAAGGTCCGGTGATCGCGGAGGCCAAGCTCTACACCCAAAGCCAAGGCAGCTCGGCGTGTGCTGGTTCGAGGGTTTTCTTCGAAGTGTTCAAGAACTGCTTCCTCTAGCTCAGGGTCTCGTGTGCTTGGACGTCCCTCCGACCGAGGCACGTGAAACATACCAGTCTGGTAAAGTCGGTGGCACATCCGCCTGAAACATCCCACAGAAGGCAGGTACTCTTGTTCAGCCACTGGCCTGCCGTCAATGAAACGCTCCCGATACAAATCGCGCGCACGAGTTAGGATCCCACCAGCGGCTCCGACACACATCATCATTTCGAAATATTCGCGATTACTTAAGGACATTTTAAGAAAAAAAAAATTGTAACAAGAAAATAACAACACGCAACAAAACACAACAAGATAACAACATAAAAACACAAACCAAAACAAAACTTAACAATCTAAGTACGTTGTTGACGTTTTTCGATAGGAAACACGCATGTAAGTACACTCCCGTAAAGACAATGTGCAACTGAAACTGAAAACAAACAACAAACAAAATTATGTCCTTTGACGTTTGCCGCCAAAGGTTTGCCGCGCCGCCATAATGGTTGCACCGCCAGTAGCGTCAAATTAGGGGTCCTCATAAGAATGCTTCGAACTCGTATCATGCCTACTCGTTGAATTCAGGTAGGTATTCCTAGTACCCTTTATTAATCTTATTAGACGTACCTACTTAAAAAAAATCTTTTGCCATGCTTCAACCGGTATGTTCAATCGAAGCTACAGAGTCGTATAACCATGTTGTGTACGGATCAGAGGCAGCCACGGTTGAGCCACACACTATTTTCACACAGATAAACTCTTCACTTTGCTTTGCACTCATCATCATCTTCATCATGTGAGTTGTAAGGTCGATGACCGACCTCTCAAACCCTGGTGTCAGTGTTGTTGAGCCGCCAAAGGCCTCTGACATGGCTCGGTTACGACTACTTTTGTTGGTAGTAGCTGGGACCAACGGCTTTACGTGCTTTCCGAAGCACGAAATCATCTTACTTTTCGGACAATTTGGTGAGTAATTAAGCCTGCAATTTCCTAACCAAACTGAGGACTTCGCAAAAAGTGAATTTCGTTTTTCATTGTCCCCACCGGGAATCGAAACCAGAACTTCCGAATCAAGAGCCGAACGCTCTAACCACTAGACCACGAAAGCTGTTGCTGCCACTGCACTCCAAAAACAAAAAAGTAGTCGTTACAAAAAAAATCTCTGGAACCCATGAAAAAAATCAATATCCTTGATCTTATTCCTCCACAGCTAGAAAGAGAAAGAGAACTGTGTGAAAGAAAGCTTCTTCAAATTAGGGGTCTTTTAGGAATGTTTCGAACTCGTATCGTGCGCACTCCTTGAAATCATGTATTCCTGGTACTTAAAAGCAATTAACAAACTGTTCCACAGTCAACAACACACAAATAGGACTTTGTACCGTTCTTATCTCAATAGATTTACGGGCTAGAATCGGGCATTGCGCTGTGAGTGTTAAGTTTGACCTGCATATTTTTTTTATGTTACAAGTGAGCAAACGAGCAGGTGGGTCACCTGATGGTAAGTGGTCTTATTAGTGACACACTTTGACGCTAATAAGACAGCAAAGCGCGTTGCCCACCCTGAGAATTAAGATGGTATTTCTCATGTGCCAGTAATTTCACTGACTCCCTTACCCTTCAAACCGAAACACAGCAGTGCAAACACTGCTGCTTTACGGCAGAAATAGTTAAGGGGGTGGTACTTCCCCAGACGGACTTTACCACCTCCTGTAGGTCAAACCTTTTTTTAACCTGTACTGCGTTTTGTTAGTAACTTAGGTTACTTTCACTCAGATAAACTCTTCACTTAGCATTCATCATCTTCATCATGTGAGTTGTAAGGTCGATGACCAACCTCACAGACTCTGATGATTTGTTGAGCCACCAAAGGCCTCTGACATGGCTCGGTTACGACTACTTTTGTTGGTAGTAGCTGGGACCAACGGCTTTACGTGCTTTCCGAAGCACGAAATCATCTTACTTTTCGGACAATTTGGTGAGTAATTAAGCCTGCAATTTCCTAACCAAACTGAGGACTTCGCAAAAAGTGAATTTCGTTTGTCAGTGTCCCCACCGGGAATCGAACCCAGAACTTCCGAATCAAGAGCCGAACGCTCTAACCACTAGACCACGAAAGCTGTTGCTGCCACTGCACTCCAAAAACAAAAAAGTAGTCGTTACAAAAAAAATCTCTGGAACCCATGAAAAAAATCAATATCCTTGATCTTATTCCTCCACAGCTAGAAAGAGAACTGTGTGAAAGACAGCTTCTTCAAATTAGGGGTCTTTTAGGAATGTTTCGAACTCGTATCGTGCGCACTCCTTGAAGTCATGTATTCCTGGTACTTAAAAGCAATTAACAAACTGTTCCACAGTCAACAACACACAAATAGGACTTTGTACCGTTCTTATCTCAATAGATTTACGGGCTAGAATCGGGCATTGCGCTGCGAGTGTTAAGTTTGACCTGCATTTTTTTTTTATGTTACAAGTGAGCAAACGAGCAGGTGGGTCACCTGATGGTAAGTGGTCTTATTAGTGACACACTTTGACGCTAATAAGACAGCAAAGCGCGTTGCCCACCCTGAGAACTAAGATGGTATTTCTCATGTGCCAGTAATTTCACTGACTCCCTTACCCTTCAAACCGAAACACAGCAGTGCAAACACTGCTGCTTTATGGCAGAAATAGTTAAGGGGGTGGTACTTCCCCAGACGGACTTTACCACCTCCTGTAGGTCAAACCTTTTTTTAACCTGTACTGCGTTTTGTTAGTAACTTAGGTTACTTTCACTCAGATAAACTCTTCACTTAGCATTCATCATCTTCATCATGTGAGTTGTAAGGTCGATGACCAACCTCACAGACTCTGATGATTTGTTGAGCCACCAAAGGCCTCTGACATGGCTCAGTAACGACTACTGCCGTATGTTAGTACAGGCCGCGCGATGAGTTAAGGCCGCTGGGCGGAGTGGAGGGGGTATGCGCAGTTGCAATATTTGCATGAAAAATACTACTGCACATACCCCTCCTCCACTCCCGCCCAGCGGCCTTAACTCGTCGCGCTGGGTGTAGTCGGGACTAACGGCTTACGGTCCTTCTGAAGCACGAAATATTCTTACTATTCGGACAATCAGGTGATTAAGCCTGCAATGTCCTAACCAAACTGGGGACGTTGCACAAAGTTTTGTTTGACAGTGGCCCCACCGGGAGTCGAACCCTGAACTTCCGGATCGAGAGCCGAAAGCTCTAATCACTAAGGGTGTTGCTGCCACTGCGCTCCAAAACCAAGAAAATTGTCGTTACAAAAAATCTCTGGAACCCATGTAAAAAATCAATATCCTTGATCTTATTCCTCCACAGCTAGAAAGAGAACTGTGAGAAAGAGAAAGATAAACAAAGTACTAGGAGGCTAGGTTTTCATTCGATCGGGCGCAGGTTATTCACCGATCAGCTGTTCATCCTTTAGTGTTGTGTAAATACTTGTTTGAGGAACTAGTATCGAATTTTTTTTGAAATGTTACTTTAAAAAAAAACCGGTCAAGTGCGAGTCGGACTCGCGCGCCGAGGGTTCCGATATACCTATAGTATTTTTGGAAGCAATAAAGTCCATTTTCAGGACCGCAAAACTAAATTTGTTTGTAAAGGTTTTTTGCAGATTTCTGAAAAACTGTGCAACTTAGAAAGATCGTTTTATTTTTGCTGTAAAGTTTACATAAACCTCTGTCAACTGTAATTAATTCAGATTTTCCCTTACTCAAACTTCGGAGATAAGGGGGGGGGAATGGTATTTTTTTTGACATTTTTCATCATAACTTGAAAACTAAGAAACTTAAAAAAATACAAAAATATATTTTAAAATGTACAAGTAAAGCCCTTTCATATGATACCCCACTCGACCTAGTAGCGACAATTTGAAATTTGGCCCCCCCTATTTTGGCCCCCTTTACATTAATAATCATACTTTTTTCAAAAAAATTTCATGTGCAATTAAGTTGGGCAACTATATTCTAAAACTATTCCAAATTTCAGCTCGATAGCGTAAGTGGTTGCTGAGATATAGAGGTGTGACAGACAGACGGACAGACAGAGCGGCACCATAAGGGTTCCTTTTTTTTACCATTTTGGTATCGGAACCCTAAAAAGGAGATATAAGAATTTAAACCACGTCAATACATTCTTGGTGACTGCCCAAATTCGACCTTTTCTTCTTGTTATACCCTTTCCGTTACACGCTGTATATGACGTTGAAAAACCATCTCCAAACACATTATTATGTGTCTTGCTAAAATACACAGTGTTGTTGAAGAAAGCAATTCGTAAATGGCTAGATACCAGATAAATATACTACGAGCTTTTTGATTTCCCGCGGTTGTCTCACCCATAGATGCAAGTGTCATAGACAAGCTGTCAAATCTGAATGACGTCATTGGCATTTGTAAATTTGTGCAGAAAGATACCAAATTTCCAAATTACGGTGAAAATCTAAACATATTAATATGTTTTTATGTAAATATAATATTTCAAAGCTTAAATAAGTCTGTGCGTGAAAGTGATGTGCTAGCTTAGTGAAATCTGAAGACGGAAGAATACCTAAGCCTCCGTTAGAGGTTACAAAATTATAACCTGAAGACAATTACTTATATCCTTTTTCTTTGATGGAAAGAGGGCATATGCCCCTTTTATTTAACGCTGTGCACCACCATAAATACCTATCCATTATATATCATGTTCACATAGGTATATCATGTGAGTTTGTTTGTACGGTATTTATCATACCTATTCACTAAATTACGGTTTCATCATTCATTTAATGTTGTTTAAAGAAAGGTTGAATGCTGTTCTTTAGAAACTTTCTATACCTACTGACTTCCATTAAAACGCTGTCAAAACTGCAGACAGATTGTACCTAATTAGGTACCTATTACACCTAAATTTTCAAGAAATTAGGACAAGAAAACTTTTCACTCACGTTCATATAAGTACAAAGCAAGTCCAGGATTATTGACATAACAGTTTATAAAGTAATGAATTGCTTTGCCTCATCTAAGACTAAGTGAGTACTAACAAACTGCTTACTAATAAGGATTGATTTTATTATCAGCAATGCTATCACTATAGAACAAGTTGTAGCTGGTATATCCCATGCTTTACTGTATCAAAAACGGCTGTAAAGTCAAAGATCAAGGCCACAAAATAATAAAGTATTTATAGTCAGAGCATCAGAAAATGGAGATTGATGCGTTGAATGTATGTATTTTGGGTAAGTAGAATTTTGTACTCATTTCAGTTTCCATAGTTTCTCACAATGCTCCTCCTCCTCACAAGAATGCATAATAGTAAAAGGCATTAAATCCTCTTCCTTCAGGTAAGGGAGGGGAGTGGGGGGGGGGCACAGACATGGCTGAAACCCTCTGCTTCCATGCAAGCCAAGAAAAATGCTTCTTTTCAAAAGAATCTTTAAGATAAAAGTTCTTAAGATTCATAAACAGACAAACTGTAAATTTATGAGTGTTATTGTGAATTGTTACTTCTTTTTAAGGGTGTCAGGTTGCGGAAACTAGCCCAAACTTATAATAGAAAGTAACTGCTGATGCCTACCGTATGGCTCGGATGATGCCATGCCACAATGCAAATCTAATAGCGTGGATGTGTTTGGAAACTAATCTTATAATTTTAAACTGTACAATACCTACCTTATTTTATATCCCTATATATTAGACCACCAGGTTATAATAACTAAAGGAAAATGACTAGACACACCGCGGTGTGTCAGCCAAGTTCATGTTTTCTTGTTTTGTAACTAGACGGGTTTAATAAATTAATCTCGAGTTTAAGAGACATGGTTGGTTAATATCCTATGGTATATGTAAATAAATACTAACTAGGCAATTACAGATTGGCGAATATGGCACCTCCAGCATTATACCAACTTCTGTAAGGACCAAATCATTTTTAAGAAGAAGTGTTAAGAGATAAATAATGAATTTGACTACTTCCGTGCACTTTCTTTAACTCCACGCAGTGGTAGTCTGGAATTAAGTATTTGAAATAAGTTGACCAGGTCTCGGAGACCCTTGTAGTCATCATCATCATATTATATGGGCTGTTAGGTCAATGACCGACCTCATAAACCTTGTGTCAGAATTGCTGAGCCGCCAAAGGCCTCTGACATGGTACATGTTTGTAGTCGAACAAAGGACTCATATGTTGGCTGACCGGTGGTCGCGGAGACTACCAACTCCTATATCGCACTTGCTACCCCTAACTACTGCGGAGGTATTGGGGCGGGGCCAGACATTGACCTGTTGGCATCAAGGTCGCTCTTAAAATAAGTTATAGTGCGGGACTGTTTTGTTATCTAAACTTAAGAGAATCACTGGCTCTAAAAACCTGAAACCGAGAGAACTGTTAAGTATACCAAAATAAACCCACTTGCTTAAAACGGACAGAGAGTGTTGGACGAACGAACACGGTGTCAAGACCTGGTTGTTGTTATTTGAAAATACCCATGCTGATAGGTTATTGGTAAGAAACCATTCGTGGGAGTAAATAAACTAATTTTATTATTATTAAAGGTGTGTACGGATTAGAGGCAGCCTCAGGCGAGGCATGCCTCACCACGCACGGCTCGCTACGTGGCGGCCTCGGTAAAACAGGGCCTGTAGGGCTTGCACAACTGTTATACTGACCCTGTCCTTAGTGCGTTGGTAGTTATGGGCCAGTGAATGAAGAAAAAGTTAAATCTTACTGACACCACACACAGAGAATGCAGTCAGGTGCACGCACCTCAATAAGGGCCTAATCAACATATTAGGAACTAACCGAGCAGCTCAAACCAACGCTGTCGGCCGCTTACTTATAAATCAGTCAACGGAAAAGCGGATTGCCTTTAGGTCGAGAAATCGACCAGCTCCAAATTGTTACCTGTTACCTCAGGCTGCGGAAGCCTGCTAAAAAACCTAACCTAATGATTTCAGCTTACCAGGGAAGGTCTGACGAAATGGTGAATCATCAGCAGTCGACAAATCGATAATTCGAGTGGGACCTATGGCTACGGAAGCCATTACATATATTTATAAAAGTGAGCGTGCTCTGGTCTAGTGCGGAACTTGCCCACGTTCAAAAAACAACTCAATGTGACTATCAAACCTTGCTTGAGTTTATTTTTCTTTTCTCTTTAAAACTTTGAAATAAATAGTATCAAAGACGAATATACCTACATACATACTTAAAAGTATAATATTCCCACATATCTGAGCGGAATCAGTGCTATTAGATGGCGGACGTCTAGACACTTTGAAGAATCCATTTTAGATATGGTCTTATGAATTATCCTAGCGGAATATTCTTTACTGTCCCTACAAGTGTGAAAACAGACGGAACTACTGAAACCTAAAGTAGATACTAGTAAGCAATAGTTGACGGACATCTATTCTTACTACATTGTAGTTGTGAACATTATAGCACAACATGGATTTATTTGTGTCATAGTAAAGTCTGCCTCAAAACAGTGGTAACACTTTGGCCTGGAGCGGGTCTGGAGCTCCGGAAGTTGTCGAGTGGCACGGGTTCAGCTTACACTGGTTTTGCTATCAGTTACTTGCTGAGATGCGTGTCAATAAAATGGTGTTATACCTACTGCGTGCAAAATAACTCCGTCTGTGTCCGTTGATGCACAGAAGTAAAAAATAATAATAATAATAAATGGCCTAGGCCCGTGAGCATTCATACTACCGGTGAATATTTAGAATTCGAGCTGAATCAAAAAACAGAACACTCAATAATAAAAAAATAAAAATAAATTAGGCGCGGGGGTGAGCGAATCGTTCATTGGCTTTCCGCCTGTCACCCATGCGCAGAAAATAACCGTCATAGACAGGCTTACCCTGAACGCGCTGTACTGATTTTTAAAATTATTAATTTGTAGAATGTGTATCTTACAAATCACATAACTATACATGGAAACAAATCGATGGGACAACCCATTTAATACACTACATGTCATTTAAATTCTACTATAATTTTATGAGTGTTTCAGAAATATCCCAAAAGAACTTTAAGCGACTCTTGGAATTATTCTGTACGGTACCTAAAATAAAGGTGTTTACTGTTGGTTAAAAACAATAAGTACAAAGTTTAGAAATGCTATTGATTATATCAAGAAAAACTGTACAATTCCTTTTCTTCGCCTTCGGAAGGCAAAAACAATCGAATTTTACCTGAATCCCAGGCATTTCCAGGTAGAAATACCATGTACCTACATAGATATTATTTATCATTACGGCAACCAATCTAGTAAATTCAGATCTAAAGCAGACTCCTACGCAAAGGATATCAGGACCTACAAATATGTACGATAGAACAAGTAAGCAAACTTTGACTATGTACCTACAACAGGCACCGGTTTGGATTACGAGTCCAACTTGGATCGTTTCAATTAACCGATAACTCGGCGTCAAAAAGCTGAACAAAGAATTTTGCCATCGGAAAAGACCTGAGCTAAAGTACCTACCCGGGAAGTGTCTGAACATTTCGAAAATATTATAATGATCTTATAGTAATTTAAGATAATTCACCAGATTGCCATCTCAGTAGAATTTAATGAACATTAAATACAAGAAATAAAGAAAACCTCTTATTTTTTGCTCTTATCTTCTTTTGAACATATTTTCACTGTGGAATACTTTCAGTCCATCATGGAACTATCCATTACTTGCTATAAGTATCAGAACATTGCAAAATCTTTGAAAAAAATAATATTTTATAGCCCATGCCATGGGACTATTTAACAGGTTAATTAATGACCTTAATCACAGATTTTCTACCTTCAATTGATTATTAAAATATATAACATTCTTTCATTTTATCTCTTGATTTGTTTTGCTAGTCTAACATCATTAAGAAATAAATAAGTTTAAGATTCTTACTTTCATCTAAAATTAGTATCACACTGAATAAAATACACTACCTACTACAAGTGGTTCATACATAAGTGTTGCCTTTATTGTATCGTTTGTTTATTCATACGTGGGGCACCTTATTACCACTAAAAGTTAATTATTCACATTGGCATTTGTATTTGTCTCACCAGCAGATATCAAACAGGTCTTCAACAACACTGTGTATTTTAGCAAGACACATAATATAAATGTTTTGCATTACAACAAAACAGTTATTATGTGTCGAATAAAATACACAGTGTTGCACCAAAGGGCCTTGCTGGTCTATGAAGACAATGACGTCATTCAGATTTGACAGCTTGTCTATGACACTTGCATCTATGGGTGAGACAACCGCGGGAAATCAAAAAGCTCGTAGTATATTTATCTGGTATCTAGCCATTTACGAATTGCTTTCTTCAACAACACTGTGTATTTTATTCGACACATAATAACTGTTTTGTTGTAATGCAAAACATTTATATTTTAGTCCACCTGCAACACCGCATGAAATTCAAGTTATATTTATCTTATAGTTATATCTTTTTATAAATGTAACTTATTTTTTTCTCCTTTCAGTTCATATTTTTCTACACAGTTGGGTATTTTGTTTTTCTGAAATAATTATGTAGATCTTTATATGTTTTCCTTTGAAAGGACGATGTTGATTGAAATAAGAAGACAACAAAAGATGCGAGAGGCGAGACTGAATTGAAATGTTGAAAGGAAGAGGCCGATAGGCGAACGTTCCAAGTCCAAATTCTAATTAATAGGCCACGTGAATACATTCAGGGCCCTCCTGAGACGGATGTGGCTTTCTATGATTGCAAACGCTATAGAATAGAATAAAAATATATGGGATTGACATTAGCTGTCACGAAACATGTCGTTAGCTAATGTCAATCCCATACAGTTGCATTCTATTCTACTAGCGTTTGCAATTGTAGAAAGCAGCTTGGTTTAGGCCCAGGTGTAGTTGTAAAAATTTAAACAATAGGGTGCTTTCCAAAACATTTTGAAAGTTCAACTACACGGCGCTGCTGATCATCGTTGAGAAAATGGAATCACTGAAACTAAACGGTCAACCCTTAGACTATATAATACTAACGTATAAGGTCAACCAGTATGAAAATGATTGTCAGTTTGGTGGACACTGTCAAATGTGTGTCATATATTTTCTTCTAAAAAGGATTCATTTTATTTTACAGAGCCATAAAAAAAAATTACCAATAGTGATGAGCGTGCCACCAATCGACATTTAATAAAGAGTACTTGGCAAACGTCATAGAAAATTGCCTTTTGATAATAAACCGGTCAAGTGCGACTCGGACTCGCGTGCCGAGGGTTACCGTGTTTGCCCACCTTGCTAGCATTATTTACTGGTTATGGGCCCAATTCACAATCTGAACACAAGTGTTTATTCTGTGTCTTTATCTATTTATGTATTTATATCAGTCTTCGATACCCATAGTACAAGTTTTGCCTAGTTTGGGATCAGATGACCTTGTGTGAAATGTCCTCTAATATTATTATTATAGTACATGCAGCAAAGCATGCTCGCAGCAGGTATAAAACTGTGGTTTTTGCCCAACCCTAGCAATTGCGAATCAACGTAATAACGTGACGGTATTTGTCGACGCGACCTATTTCCATAGGACACTCGGTCTTGTTATCTATGAATATCAGCGCCGAAATGACGCCGGCTAGCTCCAGTCCAGCAGCGTACAGTCAAGAGCACATCAGGCTTGACACATTGGACTTTGCAACTTTCTTATTTCAGTAGCCATAGGAGCTTTAGTCGCTCTGTGATGTAAAGCGTGATCTGCCTTTGACTTTACTCACTTATTAGTTCAAATAGAGTTCGATAAGTTCTACTGACATTTTTAGGGTTCCGTACCCAAAAGATGCCAACGGGATCCTATTACTAACCGTACGTCGTCTGTCTGTCTAACCTTTAAAGGGCTGTATTTTTTCAACGGAAGTAGCTTTATGGTTGAAATTTTTCACATAATATAAAAAACAAATAAAAAAAACCGGCCAAGTGCGAGTCGGACTCGCGCACTGAGGGTTCCGTACCACCACATAAACATAATGTAGTTGAAATTTCAGTAAGTTAATGTGCTAGATTTTTTGAGTCCGACACGCGCTTGACCAAATTTTATTATTTGTTGTTATTTTATAGCCTATGCCCTATAAACATACCAATTTTCAAGTTTGTAAGTGTTCCCGTTTTTAAATAGAACTAAAACAAAAATCGCTTCAGCAACCATCCAACTTGACCCCTCTCTTATATGAATGTTCTTGAAACTGGAGCTCACCACAATTGGTTACCATTAGTTGTGAGAAAAGTTGTAATATTTAATGATTTCAGACTTTTCCCATTATTTGTACTGTGAGACCTAGCTTCTTGCCAAATTTCATAATTTTAGGTCAACGGGAAGTACCCTGTAGGTTTTTCATTTTTGAATAAATGTATGGAGATGAGGACATAAAATGCCATATCTTTGGATTGCGTCGTTGTAAAAAATTAAAATTTTCAGATCTTGTGTGGTTCATGGATCCTAATATATATAGTATTAATTTCAACCTGATACCTTTACCCGTTCGTGAGATAAAGGGTCTTGACAGACAGACAGACAGACAGACAGACGGACAACAAAGTGATCCTATAAGGGTTCCGTTTTTTTCTTTTGAGGTACGGAACCCTAAAAATATAATGTCTTGTATGCCGATGATTTCACTCCAACCGTACTGCACTGCTGCTTCACGATAGGTATTATCAGACGGTAAGTAATATTAATATTATTCTCGCAGTGGTTATTCATAATGTTTACTAATTATTACATTGGATACAAAATTTTACACTTTTATTAAATTGGTTCGGTTATTATGTCTCTTGTATAGTTTTACACATACATACAAGACATACATAACATAACGGGTATTTCCCGTCGTCGGAGTAGGCAGAGACCACAGCCCTCCACCTGCTACGATCTTGACATACTTCCCTCGCTTTCTCTACTTTCAACCCTTTTATGGATTCTTTTAGTTATAATCACACGCATCATAATTCACACTGCGCTACGCGAATGCTACGCCGTAGCAAAAAATTTAACGCAACGGAATCGTCTCTCATTGACGATTTTCATTTATGTTGAGACTTGCATAAAATTGCTAAATTGATAAAACTGAACAACTTTCTCCAAGAAACCTATAACCGGAATTGAAAAAAAAAATTATTGGCCAGTAGCTGTGGCCAGTAGTGTAAGGGACAGGTTAGCAAAAACTGAACAATATAACTAAAAAATAATATAATAATCTAACGAACCTAAGAAATACAAATTTGCCCGGGAAAAAACTACTGATCCAAAAGTACATAGGTAGAAAAAACACCCTTTCCATAGAAACTACAACCTGCGTATTGAACCGTCAATACGCAGGTTCAGATTTTGATAAAAAATCGGAAAAAGACAAAATTACTTAGTTAGTAAACCGAATTTGAACTAACATAAAAAACATAACCTAACCAAACATAATCTGACTTAAGAAAACCTTTCTTTTTGTTGACCCTGAGGAAAAATGCTTCCTACCATCGGGGACTGAGAAGGATATGTGGGACTCCCGGTACAACCGGGTATCCACTGAGACGACCCAGCGGAATCCCGCATCACCTGAGTTGCAGGGGACTGAGAAACTGGCACAGCCCTTACTTGCAGTCCCACACCGGCTACAGCCCGCCTCTTCAGCGGGCTCTTTACGCCGTGCCTAAAGACCGTGAGTGGCCGGCCATTCCCGCCCGTTAGGACCCAGCCAGCCAGATGGGCGCCAGACATCGCCGTGTCTGAACGTGCCTGGGGTCCCTTGCGACTGGTCAGGTCAGTTGCCCCGCCGTCTGCCACTCAGGGAGAGCGGCACACCGTAATAACGGCACTCCTCTTCCCCTGCGGGTCCACCGCGTACGCCATCAAGCGGTGGCGACACTGGCGACCCCGCCGAGGCCGCGAAAGGTAGGGAGAACGGCACAACGTAACACCGGCACTCTTCTCCCGCCGCGGCCCCTATCCCTCAACTGTGGTGCCTTCCATACGACACCGCAGCCCGCCTCAGTTGCGACAGCGGCCATACACTACTGTTACCTACCGCCCTAGGCCGCCCCATCGCGGGCTTTGAGGCCAAAGCCCGGAGGAGCAGTCCCGCCCGGGGCCGCCGGACCGTTTTCTTCTTATTCACTTCGCCTTGGGAGACCAAGCCACGGGTACTGAGCCCCCCACCACGACAAGGCGGGAACCCACTGGGGGGAAAACTTAACCAAACCTAATTTAACCTAAAAGAGTTCAGTGTTAGGATATAGAGACCTCAGGTTTTTAATAAAATTCTGTCTTTTATCAAAACCAGATTTTATCATAACCCTGCGACAGTTATTATACCCCTTTAAATGCAAGTTTATAATGATGTATACGAAGAATATTCAAGACTTGTTTTTTCTATAATGATGTCTCTCATTTTTTATTTCACTTTCTTTAGTGATTTTCGCTTCATAAGCTGTTTTTGTTGGAGTGAAAAAGTTATTCAACTTTATTCTGCCTGTGTAGATGGCATCATCAAAAAAGTGGGTGCAATTTCTAAAGAGAAAACACTGTGGGATTGTCAAAGCGTTTTATCAAAATATTTACTTAGGACGTTTGCAGAGTGATCTCTCAAATTTCTTAGCTTCATTTTAGCGTTGGGTATCAAGCTATATTAAATCCTTAATTTGGAAAGAAGAGTGAGAGCTATTCCTTTTGACTGACTTTCCAAAAAGGTTAAACAATTAAATTCAGTTTCTCATAAAATTGTTGATTTTTCCAATATTTGGCCACCATGCCAAAATTCTAATAAAGGGAGTAAATTCAATTCAATCTATTTTAATTTCTTAGTAAAATTAAACTAGAAATTTGTAAGTAACTTAAGTTACTGTGTTAGTTGAACTTATGAAAATAATTTCAAAAATACAAGTGTAAGCCAAATGCTTTGACTACGCCTAAAGTTTGTAAAAAAAAGTTTTAGACTATCACAAAACTGTGATTAAATCGTCGATCCACTCATCATCATCATAATCGTATCGCGTGGAAAGGTCGATGACCGATCTTACACACCGATGCACATTTTGAGTAGGAAGAGCCAAATAAATATGATTAATATGACGCCCTTCACTTTGTCGCATGAAAATAAAACCTTTTACTTATATGTTTATTTTCTTTTATATTCGCATAACATCACAAATTGAATTCACCACTCAAATAGAAACGTTTATATCGTACGAGATAAAATATTGTCTATCAATTTGCCGGTAAGAGCTAAAATGAAGCGAGCAGAAATGGAATGAAGGCCGTACGTGTAAGCTTTCAAGAAAATGCACTAAACAGGGCCGAAATTAGTGACGTACTATTATTACATGAACATCTTTCTTAAGAAACTTAAGGCGTAGAAAACAAGAATCGTGTTGGCGTTACCATACAAACCTTGTGAGTTCAACATAAAGGTAGAACTGTACCCGGCTATACCAACCTGCACTTTAAAATTGGAAGTGAAGAAGATTAATAGAACCATTACTGCAGTGAGTCGCCTATCAATTTTCACGAGGGTGTGTAGATACTCGTATAGTGTACGCCAGTATTACATTGCTCTACGATAGTGCTTTTCCAAACATTTCATTTTCAATGTAATTTCAGATATATGACATTCTTCTTCTTTTCGTATCAATGGCAAATGGTTTTATAGTAACTTAGCCCAAAATGTGGCTACAGCAATAGCTCTTTGGTTGCCTTCAAACAGGTCCTCCTTGGTGCAAGAAACTGAGGAGGTAGGGCACGAAAGCAAGTGTGTCATGGATTGCAAAATGCCGCATTCACACTTGTCGTTAGCAGAGAAGCCCCACCTCTTCTTCAGTTCTCCGCACCTGCCAGCGCCCGATCGCAGTCTATTAAGTGACTTCCATATGGGCCAGGGAAGATCATGTCCTGGTGGAAGATTTTTGGCGATGGGGATATATGGGCTTTCAGGGGGGTACATTTATGACCACAGTTCTATTCTAGCCTTTGATGGATCTGATTCGAGGGGTACGGTGTTTCTTATAAAACTGTGACGGCTTTTGAGGCGTATGGGAGGTGGAGTATGTGAAAAACATATAAGTTTAGAAGTCCGTTATTAGCTCGTATACCTAGAAAGTCGGCTGCTTTTTGTTAGTTGCCCTCAGGACTACTAGATCAAGGTTAAGAGCAAGCCTATTAACAATAATGAAAACAATACCTGTTACAGATCCGGTTTAGTATTTTTTTACCACCCCTCGTACTCTCAAAGTAAAAGTCGACAAGTTGTGGCGACAAGTCTAGTTTATGTGAAGGTTCTGTGAATAATTTACCAGTAGCAACCAGTAGGTACCTGACATGTATTTTTTTCGCATATAAAGGGAGTAAGATACAGGTTTCCGAAACTGAAATCAGTCAACCTAACTGAACAACTTTCAGAGAATATAACTTACAGTAATTGAAAAAAAATCACCATAAAATTGCAAACTTGATTGGACAGTTTGTATAGAGAGTCCGTTTTTTTTTCATTTTCTGAAAGTTTCATTCACTGAAAGTGGTTCAGTTACGTTGACTGATCATGCCCTTTCAGTTTTTGGAAACCTGTATAAAAGAGGGAGGCAGATGAGTATTATAGATGGTTCACCATATGTTTGAAAAATAGAAGCTATTGTGCTTACCGTGTAAAAATGCGTTATTTTTATTTAAAGTTTTAGCCTAGGGAGGTATCTGTATAACATTGCTGACAACGCAGTCCGAGAACATTGCAATCGTGCTGGAAGCTGGCTTACAGGAAATAACGCTGGAAAAATGAAGATATTTGTGCTGCATTCCTAGGCATGAGGAGTGGAATGAATAAAACTATAAACTGAATCTCGAAAAGCAAACATTTCTTCTGACTTACTAGATATTTTTAATTGAAAATGATCTTAGTGATAAAACGCTTTATTTTTATATTCTTTCGTATTACACGAGCAATATTTGTATATTTCTTTTATGTATTTGTGATCGGTTTCTTGAAAATGGCTCTATTTGTCAACTATTAGTATACGGAGGTTTTGGGGACTGAAAATCGTTCTTGTTAAAGTAGTACCGCCTAAATGAGTCCTCGCCCGCGGGGTACAAGGGCAAGTGCGGGGGGCGGATGCGCGTAGAGAATGAGAATGCCCCGCCACCCGCCGTCGCCCGCACCTCTTTCGTTCCCCCTTTGTCGTCTTAACTCCGCGCCCCTGTACCCCGTGGGCGAGGACTCATTTAGGCGGTTTATCTATAGGTCTCTTGTCGTTTTCTCCGTTTTTTGAACCTTTTCTGAAAATATCGCGTTTCGGAAACCCTACAGTGCCATCTGTTAGTGAGTTTTGGTTGAGATTACACAAAGCAAAGCTCGGCCGCCCAGGTACTGTATGTAAAGTGTGTGTGTCTCTCGTTTTTTCATTTCTACGTATTTATCTGTAACAAAGGTTACCTATTTCGTGTAAGTAGCCAAAATTTGCAGATTTAAGAATAAGAAAAACTGCCAACTACAAAAGTGTTTTCTGTGATAAGGACAAAAAACAAGAAAAAGCTTTAGCGAGCGATGTTTGGAAAGTCGGTTTTTAACAAAGAACAAAGGAACGAGTTAATGCGTCTGGTGTCTGTCTGGGAGTAAGGAGTTGAGTAGGTACTTGCATACTTAAGTTGAAAACATTCAGAGCTAGATTACCAGTCAGGACTTTGATATCGGTAAGTCAGAGGTACCGGCAAAGAGTAGTGCTTATCCATCTCTACCCGTGGGTGCCGTGAAAGCAGCACCTTTCAGTGTATCGTACCATCTTACATAGTTTGGTCGCCAACAACAGTGGTCGCCAGCAACTACGCTTCGTGACTATGGTACCTAAATCCCCTCCCAAGTTACACGCGTTTTTTTTGGAGTTGTAAAGGAAGCTCCCTGTCTCAGAGTGTAAAACTATAGAGTGCGCCATATACATAATCTGTATGAGCTAGTGAAGTGTAAAGCGTCTCACTGTCGAACATGCTAGTCGGTCAAAAAACTCAGTTAAGTTTTACAAAAATCAAGATATCTTTAAAAATCTAATGTTTTAGTATAAACTTTGTTTGCAAAAGTGAAAATATATCGTTTTTAGGGTTCCGATACCAAAATGGTAAAAAAAAGGAACCCTTATGGTGCCGCTCTGTCTGTCTGTCTGTCTGTCTGTCCGTCTGTCTGTCACACCTCTATATCTCAGCAACCACTTATGCTATCAACCTGAAATTTGGAATAGTTTTAGAATATAGTTGCCCAACTTAATTGCACAAGAAAAAATTTTGAAAAAAGTATGATTATTAATATAAAGGGGGCCAAAATAGGGGGGGCCAAATTTCAAATTGTCGCTACTAGGTCGAGTGGGGTATCATATGAAAGGGCTTTACTTGTACATTTTAAAATATATTTTTGTATTTTTTTAAATTTCTTAGTTTTAAAGTTATGATGAAAAATGTCAAGAAAAATACCATTCCCCCCCCCTTATCTCCGAAGTTTGAGTAAGGAAAAATCTGAATTAATTACAGTTGACAGAAGTTTATATAAACTTTACAGCAAAAATAAAACGATCTTTCTAAGTTGCACAGTTTTTCAGAAATCTGCAAAAAACCTTTACAAACAAATTTAGTTTTGCGGTCCTGAAAATGGACTTTATTGCTTCCAAAAATACTATAGGTATATCGGAACCCTCGGCGCGCGAGTCCGACTCGCACTTGACCGGTTTTTTACTTGTGAATTGATCATTAATACTAAGAACGGAAGCGTAAATAATCCGTAATAGCCATTTTATGCGTGATTTTTAACACCGGTTATTTCCTGAATGGTAAGCGTTTTCACCAGAAAAACTGTGGTAGTAGCATTTATTAGTCCCATGTCACATATTTTTCAGAGAGAAAGATAAAAATTTTACGTTTTTAGGATTTGAAAAGAAATCCATACATTTTAGTATGGAGGACCCTCGCAAGAAAGTGCTACGCTTATGGCTCCCTCCTTAGCAGCAAGAGCTGCTACTAAAACCTCCTTGCTCCCTGTCCTACAGTAGACGATTCTTGAGATGTTATGATGAAATCAGAGTGAAGAACAAGAGCCCATCATCATCATGTCAGACGAAAGACGTCTACTGCGGGATATAGGCCTCCCCTAAAGATCTTCATGACGATTGGTCCTGAGCTGCTCGCATCCAGCGGCTTCCCGCGACCTTGACTAGATCGTCGGTTCAGCCAAGAGCCCAATTCTATCGTAATATTTGAAAATTAAAATAGGCCCTGTTATACGACTAAAAATTTAAGAATAAAGATACAAGATTGTTTGGTTCCTAGTTAACTATATTAATAATTTAACTGTTTTTAGTATATCACAGCTTATTTTAATGTTTGAGATCTCGAAATTCAGGTGATATCAAGAATAGGGTCCCAGACAAATCGGTCAGTAGTGCGTCGTGGTAAAGGAGAAAACGTGGACCACTTGACATATCTATTCCAGCCATATTGGCAACTGCGTTTTTTAACCAGTTGTCGAAGAAAAAAAACATTTATTTATTTATTTATTATTTATTTAACTTCATGCACAAAGGTACATAGGCGGACTTAACGCCTAAAGGCATTATCTAACAGTCTACCTAAAGGTGATGCAGAGACATTCTTTGTATTCAATCGAGTGTGATAGAAGAAGTTTTTGTCGGTGAAGGCAACCTATCTCTTTACAACGGGTATTCAACAAGTAGTTAGAAAGAACAACCTTTTTTTTGTAAAGTCTTTTGTTGTTTATGAGTAGGTTTGGTTTATTTCAGTAAAAAGATGGTGACAAAAATTACGGTCATAATATTTGGAAACGTATAAACGATGAGTTAAATTTCACACAATCCAGCAACCAACTTGAAACTTGAGAAAAACTGATTTTGAAAAAGATTCTTCTAGATTTGACTTACTCTTACTCTTTGGGCCCGCGCACACCAAAAGGCAGAGCAGACGAGAGCAGTTTTTGATAACATTGCAAAATGGACTTTATTATTATATGAATAAAACTCAAAATTGCCTGAGAGACATAAAAACTGCTCGCGGCTGCTCGAGTATGCGCGAGCAGTCGCGCGGACGCAGTGTTGCCTGCTTGAAGGATTTAGGGCTAAATATAGCATTTTTAACTAACTCGAAAAGGAGTATCATTTTTTTCGTAAACTCATATTTGTAATAGAAATTTTTCGTAGTTTTAATTAGTTTTTTGTATTACAAAAAATTATAGAATTATATTCTTCTGAATGGTAAATTATTAGAAAAGGTTAGAGAATTTCTCCAAAAATATTTCTCCTGTCAGATCTCCTCCATCCTCTAAATTTAGATATTCTTATTTTTTAATTTAATTATAATTCTGTTTCTTCCTCCTCCGCCAAAAGTGCATAATTACAATATCCCAGTCCATCACATTCAGGCATGCACGTCCCAGTGTTGAATTATCGCTACAAATTAGTAACATGGCATGGCAACCCTGAGAAACTGCCGCCGGACTGCTCGCGCATTTTGCCAGTCGGTCTGCGCGGACCCTTTCTAGTATCCCGATTTGAAATAACACCGAAAGAAAAACAGATACGGAAGTAATTTCGAATAATGAATCCCATACGGAGAACTTTGCAGAAACATCTATATTTTTCAAAAGGATCGAAACTTCGGAAAACAGCAGGATTCAGGGTCCAAAGAGATGTTAAAGCTACATGTAGAAAAGTCCATTATTAATTTATCAATAGTCGTTTATTTAGATCATTCTCACTACTTATTGAACGTCGTAGTATGTGCGAGTGTATAAGATAACATAAGAAATGATATCCTGACCGAATTGGCACGTACTTTTTACCTTGTTCTTTATGTTTGCATCGTTATACTCACATACAAAGAGACTGTCTGGATTATTTAGCTGAAAGTGGTGACAGTCAACTGTCTGCTTTAGATAAGAATTTATTTATTTCTAAGATAACGTTACGTGCATTTTTAACACTGAGGCACGCTACCCTTTTAAGGAGAGACAGACTGTCGGGGGAAGGGAGTGAGGTACGACGGGGTTACGTCTGTTGCACAGTCTGTTTCATGTATTCTATGGTTGCACGTGATTTCTATTAGTGTAGGCAACGAAGCAGTTGACCCCAACATAATTCTCTCAGGCAGATATTATTTGACGGGATGATAAAGCATCATGAATTAAATGTAAATTCAAAATATCCAAAAAACCAAAACAAAATTTTATACACTTTTTGTAATTTTTGTATGAATTTTTTTTCGTTTTTTTTTTATAGGAGGATTGTCTCATGTAGTGTAATACCCCAGCAAAGTTTCATCAGCGGGGGTCTTCATACAACGATCCGCTTCATTGCCTAGACTATATGTCCTACCACAGAATAAAGTAAAAGTACTAATCGTACAGAACAGACACTCTCCTCCTCCCGCGGTATCTACTACCTCACCCCCCGCGCCCCGCCCGCGTGACTTTCGTGGTTGAATATGCAGCCCTACGCTTCTGTAAATTTAAAATTTTGGCCGTTAGTGGTTTCGCTCTTATTGTATAAAGCGTCCAGGGTGTACCTGTATATAACCATCTCTGACAACTGACACAGTTGGAGCAAGAAAGGAGATTCCGCAAGCTAATAACACACATAATAGTAGATTGTATCACAAGGCTGTAAAATAATATTTTAAGGCGAGGGCGCTATTTTGAATCCAGAGCGAAGTGAAGGATTCTAGAGTAGAATCCTGAACGTAGCGAGGGATTCAATAGGTCGCCCAAGGTAAAAATATTTTTGCAGCCGCGTAATACACTCTACTTTTCATCTCCCTCTATGAGAAAAGAATAAGAGGCTCATTAAGACACACACTCGCCATTAATTTTATATATAAAATACCATTACAATAGTATTACTTCATCAATAAAAAAAATAATAATAAAAATCATATTAAGTATTATTTGTAACAACTGAAAATGTTATTGACATTTTTGTAACAATTAGGAACAGAACCTCTTTGGTTGGTAGTCTTGTTTACATTTCAAGCATATTTCCTTAGACTATATAATGCATATTTCTTTTTTTTATTCATAATAATTTTAATAGTACAACCGGCCAGTATCATTTTTCATACAATATTTTGGTTCGACCTCTATGGTTGACCTAAAATATCCCTATGGTGGACCTAAATTCAAATTCTAATTTTAAATCCCATTTTTACCCGCTACGAAACTCTCTTGGAGAAAACAGCTATTTTGTTCGCCTTTATTGACGAACCGTTCAGCGATTTTAGAATAGATGAGATGAAAATATAATTGTTCAGCAGGCAAATCTGTTCAAATAAACCACTATTAAATGGTCATGTTTTCCCATACGCACTGATATAAGGGTATAATAAAACTTGTGATAACTGAGAGATGCTATTTCTTTCCACGATACACCGTTCATACAAACTTCTGGGAACAGCTCCTTCCTTAACATCTGAACTCTGCAGGACGATTTCCATAAGCTTGCTTGGGGCTTGATGCTAACGCCGATGCTTTACATAAGGAGATTGCACTCGTAAGCCAGTTCGTACACGGGGCCGCACATCAGTAGAAACACATTTGGACCGTATGGCGTGGTAATAGAGTTGAAAAAGTTTCTACCGACAAGCGGTTGACTGTACCATCTCAGACGCACGTTGGCCGCAACAAGGAAAATCTTTAAACGTTGGGATACCATAAATGCAACAATTGAAAACCGCTCAATTTCGGTAACCACATAAAATCTCAAAACTATTTCGAGATTAACTTTCACGCTTCTCGAAAATTTTATTTTTTTAACGTTTTACTCCGTAATTTTAGAGAAATTACGAAAATTGCAAAATTCGTTCAATGAAGTAACAGCTAAGACCCCCAGTAGGTGTACATTTTTGATAAAATTCATTTCCAGAAAAAAATAACGACTTTTAAAACTCAAAAAAATATAATAAAGGATTAAATTTTAAAAACAATGTAAAAATATCTGTCCTTTTTGTACTATAATCTTGCAGAAAATGCAAACCAAACCACAATCTATGGCCCGCTTTATCGTCAAACTTGCCTGGATACCAGTATTTCAACATAGCTGCGTGGCAACACGGGTCACCAAAATTAAACGTTTGATACGAATTAAAGAATTATTCTCCTAAGTATATACAGGCGGTTTCTATAAATTCGTATAAAACCCTTCAAGGGCTTCTAGGAGCTAAATGCAACATTTCATAGAAAAAAAAGCAATTGATAAAAACAAAACAAAATTTACAAAATTGACAATATGTATAAATTGAAAAATTGTATTTTGTGAATTTCAAAAAGTAAATTAATTGAACCCATTAAAGGTTTTCCACTTTTTTTTTAAAGCCTTATTTATCAATTTTCTAAAAATCCTTTGAATTTTGCTTGTTTACGTGTTGTGTTTGTTGGCAGAGCGTCGGACCGGTCACCATTCGACGGATCGTGTTGCTCGGGCTACCGGCCAGTCGACTCCGCCAGCCTTACGACGCCAGACGACGACGACCTCGAGCCGGTAAATATAATAAAACATTGGCAAAATTAATCGAATCTAAGGATTATAATACGATATCTTTAAACAAAGCCCCAGAGAGGCCTTGTACTAGGTCCCTTACCTATGAAATTGGTGTTTTGTACGGAGAATTTTAGGAAATCTCAATTTAAAAATTACAAAATCTATTTTTTTTGCAGCACGATTTAGAAGACATTTAGATTAAATTTTAGAAAAATATCATGTGTAAAGTCATAATATAACAAAAATAATTATGATGAAAATTTTACGACGTTTAAGACGAATAATTTTGGATACCAAACTAATAAAATAAATAAAAACAATGTTTAATGCGGAGATTCATAACCTTGAAATATAAAACAAGTAATGAAAATAACTTAAAAATCATAGAAATAATGGTCTCATTAACCTGCGACAAAATTTTGCCAATTCAATAGGTAAGGACCTATATTCGATAAATGGGCGATCTGAGGGTTTTACTTACATGCCGCTGTGGCCAGGAAGCGGTTGCTTGCGGTCGGGGTAGCGCAGGCACTTAAAAATATAATTGGGTCAATTTGCGTCTGCCTGCGTTTGCCGATTTAGTACTATTATGCTAGTTTATAAGGCTACCTTTTAAGAAAATATCTGCGTTTTGTCTGCAGGTTCCGAAATACAGGGTGGTTTTATTAGGAGACAGCGGAGTTGGCAAGACGGCGCTTGTGTCGCAGTTTATGACGTCAGAGTACATGAACACTTACGACGCGAGTCTCGGTGAGTACTAGAATCACATGATGAGTAGAAGTGTGCTAAAGAAAGTTTTTATCTTGTGTGAACAAAGGTTGTAAAATATTAATAGGTTAGAAGAGTGTAGTGTTAGTTGCGCTGTTTCGTTAGCTGCATACAGGCTGTTAAAAGATATGTCCTGAAAACTGAAACTGTGTATTCTTCAGCAACTTTTCCCAACGAACATATTTCTCTATCTTTTTTGTTCTTCGACATATGTTTATTGGGTAAAGTTCAGTTTCATGATCTGCTTCCTCGATTTAAGTTTTCGGGAGATGAGTTTTTACATCCCGTATACTTTGCTTGCATGGCTTCAAACAGCCTTTAGAATTATAATTAAATATAATTTATGTTGAAATACACGAATATTCTACAATATTTACGAAGTTAAAGTGTGGTGTACAATAATATAATACATTATTCCTATAATGGCTCCACCATCGAAGGCGACAATGGAAAGGTTAGTGGGCGTTGTAACTGATCTTGATTCAAAAATAACGACGATGAATATGAAGTTAGAAGAGTGTTTTGACATAATTAATGCTCAGAAAACGTATATTAAACAACAGAATGACAATATACAACAGCTAACGAAGATCCTGGACGAAGTCAAATGTCAAATTGCCATGAGAAATAACGGCCAAAAATTTGGGACTAATGTAAACAAAAACGTCCACCCACCTGGCTCAGACATGGAATTGAAAATCCCGTATACATCGGTCCCAGTCACGTCCATTCCACCAAAACTGACCGTTCCATTAGTCCTGAATGACTCTGGACCACAAGCTCTCAACATGCTACAGCACTCACTCGACACTTCACACACAAATAATAGCACTGTTATAGAATGCCATCAAATAAGTCCACTCACAGGCAAGACATCTACCCCAGCTGTGAAGTCATTTCCCGCACAACCCAGCGATTCTGCTTCTAGTTACGCAGAGGCAGTTAAGACTACTCCTGAGAAGAAAACCTTGCACACGGCTCAAGCTAAGGTTCAGGGTAATCCACTCAGCTTACATGCAGGTCCCCCGCGTACTAGCAGTCTCCACCTATTCAACTTCAGCGTGGAGACCACCACCGAAAACATCAAGGACCATCTCAAGTCATGTCTTAAATTAATCGACGTCTGTTGTGAAAAGTTGACCACCCGCGGTGATTATTCTTCATTCAAGCTGGATGTCGCAACAGCACGCGTTCGCCAGGTTCGAAACCCCAATCTTTGGCCTGAAGGAGTATCAATCCGACCGTTCAACGTTGTTGCACCAAAATCTAGGCAGAAAAATCAGTTAAAAAACTTCCGACCGCGCCGACTAACACCGGACCGATAATAACCTCTAAACGTAATGCTACTATGTATACAATTATTCACCAAAATGTTCGGTCAATCACGAGTAAGACAGGTTTATTAAATTTATTATTAAATAAACACAACCCTGATGTCCTAGTTTGTTCGGAAACTTGGTGTAAGTCGAGTGAGATTCAATGCGTGAGGTTATGTGGCTATGAACTAGCAAGTTATTACTGCCGAACGCGCATCGCTCACGGTGGCGTTGCACTATACATACGTAGCGGTGTAGCGTATAGACAGAGACTCGACTTGCAAAGCCTCGCACTTGAATTTCATTGCGATTTAACTGCCGTAGAATTATACACCATAAAGGTAATAATAATCGGTGTATATAGGACAGGTCAAGGCGACTATAAACAGTTTTTAAAAGTACTTGAGACCTCAATATCTAAGTTAATTGACGAAAATAAAAGATTCATTTTTGTTGGCGATATTAACGTGGATTACCTTACAGATAATTATGAGCGGCGACACTTAGACGATTTATTACGTTGCTACAACTCTAAAAATATAGTTGACTTTCCCACGCGCGTCTCAAACACCTGCAGTACATCCTTGGACTGCGGAATAGTTGCTCGTAATGACGATGACGTCACTGCTTCATCCTTGGATACACCGATTAGTGACCACAACGCTCAACTGTTTGTGATAACGAGTAATCAGGGACGCAAGCGCCATCTAGTTAACTTTGCGGAGCGGAGGCTATTTACTCAAAATTCTATCCATAATTTTTATATTGACATCATTGATTATAATTGGAATTTTATAAACATATCTGACATTACAATTGAGGACAAATTTAATAAATTATTTTCAGTTTTGACATATTATATTAATATACATTTTCCCATTAGACAAATACAATTAAAAAAGAAAAATAGTATACCATGGCTAAGTGACGAATTATCAAATTACATTCGCATGTTTGATGATTTTTGTATGATGAAGCACCAGTATCCCGATGACCCGACCATTGATACTTGCGTTAAACATTATTCGGACCTAATAAAAACTCTTAGTTTGCGCGACCGACGAAATTATAATGACAATAGACTATGTACCGCCAAGAATCCATCAAAAGAGATGTGGAGAATAGTCAATGAGGAAATATCGACAAGTAGTAAGTCACAGAACATCGATATCATTAGTGAGGGGAAAGCGGTTCCGACAAATGTTATACCTGACCATATTAATAGTCACTATCTTAATATGACTTCAAAGCTTCCACTTAGAACTAATAAGACTAAAGCACTTACATACTTGCGTGAATATATAAAAGAGTATAATCCGCCCGACTATTCGTTGCCAGTCGTCAACAAAGAAAAACTTGATAAAGTTTTAAAAAATATGTTATCAAAGTCAAATACACTAGACGTGTATGACATATCTGTCAACGTTATTATGTCTGTATGGCCTGTGCTGGCAGATTTATTAGTGACCCTCATTAACACCATGTTCCGTGAGGGTATATACCCCGACGTCCTCAAAGTGACCAGAGTTTGTCCTGTCTACAAAGGGAAAGGCGACAAGTCCCAGGTAGACAGTTATAGGCCTATATCCATTGTTCCCACGGTATCAAAAATTATCGAGTCAATTATCTCTTCTAGTTTAATGGAGCATCTCGAGACAAATGACCTACTGACTGACAGACAGTACGCGTATAGAAAAGGCAAGTCCACCACCACCGCTGCCCATCAGGTAATTGACTCGATACTTACAAGTATAGATGATAGGTACAAGACCGCTGGAATTTTTTGTGACCTTACTAAGGCCTTTGATGTTATTCAAAATGACCTACTTTTAGATAAGTTAAAAGCTTATGGTGTAAAGAATAGCGCCCACCAATTACTACGATCGTTCCTAGAGAACCGTAAACAGTCGGTGGAAATAACATCAGACGGTCGAAAGTACAGATCGCAAGCTGGTGACGTTACAATTGGCATTCCGCAAGGTTCCTCACTCGGAAATTCTCTATTTTTAACTATAATCAATGATTTGCCACAATACATTACTGAGGGCATAGTAGTGCTGTTTGCCGACGATACCACAATTATTGTATGCGCACGTACATATGAAGACCTAAATATTAAAATAAATACCACTTTCGAACGTATACAGACGTGGTTTTCTGCGAATGGACTAATATTAAATTCGGTAAAATCGAATCTTATACTTTTCTCGGCAAAGGCGATTGAAAGACCATTCTGTATTACCAGCCCGGTACCAATATGTCAATCATGCAAGTTCCTTGGTTTTACAATTGATTGTAACATGAACTGGAAAATCCACATTCAACATCTGTGTGACAGGCTTAGTGGTGCTGCCTATGCTCTGCGTAAGTTGCGTCCCTTAGTTTCCAGCGCCGTACTGAGGCAAACGTATTTTGCACACTTTCAATCGCTTTTGTCGTATGGTATAATGCTTTGGGGAAATTCTACTGATGCCGAACGTATTTTTATTTTGCAAAAGCGAGCACTCCGGATCGTAGCCGGTTTAAAGCCCCGGATGACTTGTAGGTCTATGTTCGCGAAGCTTGGTATAATGACAATGACCAGTCTGTATCTGTTTGAGGTAATATCATATGTGCGTCGCAACATTGAAACCTTTGGTCGTCGTACGTGCGGAGGGCGGTCGCTGAGAAACGTGGGCAGGATCGCAAGTGTTCCGCGCCGGACCGAACTTGCCACAAAAAACCCCCGTGTGATTGGTCCGAGTTATTACGAGCGACTTCCAGCGGATTTGAAAGATGTTACAGATGACGAAACGTTTTATCGCCAATTGAAAAATCTTTTATTGGATAAAGAATTTTATAAATTAAGTGAATTTAATACTAAGTTGATCTGACTACATTATGTAGCTTCGTTTTATTTAATTTTGACATTGTATATTTAATATTATAAATATTTGTATTATTTTGACATTGTAACATCATAATCTTAAGTTTGACATTTATTTTGTATACATTTTGACATTTATCCGACTGACGATCACCCTATCCTCTGACATGTTATATTTTAGTGTAATAATTAATGTAATTATGAAATTGATAAGGTGAAATAAATAAATCTAATCTAATCTAATCTATTAAAAATCTCTTAGATAGTGTTCAGTTTTAAACTTTTATTAAGTAAACATCCTAAGGTGGCGCATTATGTCTGAATGTTATGATTTCTTAAGAAAATAATGATAATGAATGATATAGCGATTTTATGTGTCAAAACGTGTTAAATTAAGTATCATATTTCACCATTTCCGTTACCAAAAATGCTTTTAAAACTAAAAAGCCGCCAAAAATTATTAAGTACATTTTAAATATGGTACCTACTTTTTTCTGAAATTTAAACCTGATGGCGCCACCTTATGATATTCACTTAAAAAGCTGAAATTTTGCATAAAGACTTCCAAACCAATTTATCATTGGTTGCTGATACGAGTACTATGTAGAATAGCAAAATTTTCGAAAGTTGTTTTTTGCTCCACCCTATAAATTAGCGATTTTTAATATTTTAACACCTTGTATATATGGTCTTTAAACTATAATGTTACGCACTTTTCCTTAAAACTCTATAGCAGTCTCTCGTTGATCGGCCCCACTTCCTTGTTTAAGCAAATCATATTTATTCATGAGATTATTCTTCCTTATTCTTCTTGGCGATGTAAAGTTATTCCATGGACCTCAAATTCAAATGAGTATGTTTGTTGACGTTTCCTTTACTTCCAAAACATTACTTTTCTGTTATAATTTTTTTACGTCACAAGTGAGCAAAGAAGTAAAGAACGAGAGAGAGAGAGAGAGAGGGAGAAAGAAAATGTAGAACCACTTTTTGGCATATATACATACAGTTCAAGTAGATTTTTGTTACTCCAATGCTGACCGTTAATGCGTAGAACTCAAAAATTTATGTATCGCAAGGGACCATGACTTTATGTAGCGTGGGGCAGGCATGCGATTGTTCATTGGCTCCCCGGTTCGGTTGGTATCCATGCGCATCAAATAACTGACAGCATCTGAGTCACATAAATCCACTTTACATGGCGCACGAATAACTTATGCATAATTGCGCGCAAAGGCAGCCTTATTGTTTAGTTAGAGTAGACTCTACCAGATAAACTCAGAACAGGAGACCGCTGGAATGAACAAGGGTAATGCAAAGTGGACATAAGATCGGCCACCTATAAAGTTTGCCAACATTATAGCAATATCGCTAACCTATTACTTTCACTGTTTGCTTACCCTAAGAACTAAAATAGAACCACGAAAAGGAAAAGGAAAGGCCATGGCTGACCCTGGCACACACGGACAAAACAGTTTTCCCATATTAATTGAAAATGTTCAATAAAATGCCTGTCTGAGTTTGTATGAGTAAAAGTCGTCTGTTTATGGCTTATCTATTCGTTCTGTAGTCGAAAAAGATTGTTTCAAAATATACTTGTGAGTGAATGACACAAAACGGAGACTAAAGACAAAAATTCAGAACTAATTGCTAGCTTTTATTAAATGGGTTGTAGAAATTAAAGGGTTGATGAAATTAGAGGAAGTGACGACCATAAGATACCCGCTGACATTAAAAGTTTAAGAAATTTTAAAAATCAATATTTTGACTTTTATGTGTCGTTATATATTTATGAGAATTTAATATATGTTTAACGGAATATACATATTTCCGAAAAAAATTGTGACAGGCGCAGTGTCAACATAACAAAACGTGAATCAACTTGCTTCTCATGTTAGCCGTGTTCGGGCTAAAGCTTCTATAGTAGTGTACCCACTTACATTGAAAGTTTACGATTAGAAAAATTTAAGACTGTCATCAAGCAAAAATTGTGCAGATTACTCAGAAGAGGGATTACGGTTCTAACAATTCAAGTTCTAATTCAAAATTCTATTTAACTTATGTTTATTGTATCAACCCAGTACATACAGGGTTTTTATTGTGTCTTCTTTTTTTCCCACCATGGTACCACTTTATTTGTGAAGCGATGTCATCATAACATCCCATTACGGCGGCATGGACCGCGGTTGTAGGTGACCGCGGTTGTAGGTGACCGCAGTAAGTAAGATGTTAGATACAAATGAGGATGCTGTTGCCCATCCTCCAGTTTATAACCCTTAGTAGCCTCTTACGACACCCACGGGTATGGAAGGGTTGGTACTATTCTTTGCCGGCACCACACGGAAGCGATGTAGTTTAGCTTAATCCAACGATGAATAATAAATGATTTTTGATTTTGATTTGATTTCACGGAAGTATGTCAAGAGCGTAGCAGGTGGTGGAGCGTAGCAGGAGGGCTGTGGTTTCTGCCTATCTCGACGGTAAAGAGGCGTGATGTTATGTATATACCTACTTATCACAGGTATGTAAATAATTAATTCGTGTATAACCTTTTAGGTGCTTATACTGGAAGCGTAATTCAACAAATTTTGTTAATTCGCAAAAGTTTTCGTGCAGAGTCCGTCAAAACATTTTGTTGCGGAATTCGATTGTTGCGTTTAGCCGCCCTCAAAAGGTTCGAATTTGTTAAAACCCGTAAATTTCTTTACTTCAGCCTACCACTACCCTGCAGCTTCAAATACTCTGATATTTAATTTATTTGGCTTTGTGAAGCTTTTGAAAACTTTTTCCTTTAGCGGTACTCTGTGGAGGGCAACGTGTCTTTGGAAAACTTCAGATACGATTCAAAGCAGTCGTAATTTTGTTAAAAGTCGAAGTTTGATTTGTTTATTAAATGCTTCTTACAGGAGCTTTTATAGAACAAAGATGAGACTTGGTATGGATTGGTTTATCATATAATTATTATTATAATTTAAAGTAAAACAACAAGTAATAAAACCGGCCAAGGCGGACTCTACAAAATTTTACAAAGTAGTTTGACTCAAACTTAGCCAGTTCTTTTATTTTTTCCTAGGTCTTTAAATTTTAAATTAATGTTAAATCCATAGGTCACACGAAGCAGAAAAATGTGAGCTGTAAAAGCTTTTTTCGATTCTACATTTGCAAAGTTTCGAAGAAAAATAAAGACCATGTTTTGTGCGTGAAATCACAAAGTTGTAAATTGATGCTGAATAAATTTATTCGAGGAGCAGAATTTATTGAGAAAATTGCTATCAAACTCATTATTTTTACCGAAATTTATTTAGAACTAGTCGTTTGGAATAAGATTTTCAATTGAACAAATATTTGAATAGGTACTTAATGGTTTATTTTATGTTTTAGACCTAAAATATTCAAAAGTTTCTAGATCTACTTATACCATATTTAAAACCACGGTTTAAACCTCAGATGCTAACAATAAGACTGCGTGATTGAGCATTACTTTGTACCATCTCGTAAATTCTAGAAATACTCTTAAGTGTTTTTTCTGGAGGCTAAATGCAGTTAACCTATTTATATTCTACGTTACTGATACGCTATTTTGTTTGAAAAGCTGAAAATATCGAAAAATATCTAACAAAGGTGGGATTCACACCTGCGTCCACTTCGTTTATACTAAGATCTGTTCAGATGTACGCATGAGTTTGTCGCGTTTTGTCGTACATTGCTTATATTAACAATTTATTAACTTGCAGCGCTAAACAAAACGGCATTGTACGTGAAATCTCATAAAAAAACCGCGGCAATATTCGCCCCTTCTGAGGTCTCAACAGCAAACAGCGAAGCAGGCTTAGGCCACAGAATAAGTAATCGGACAGAACGGACACTCTCCCCGCGGCGGTACCCTACCTCATCCCCTGCGACCCGCTCGTGGTTTGCAGCCGGTTCTAGTCTAGTCTTGGAGGAGCTACGAGTCTAGTTGACTAGTATTATATGATCTGTGGTCTAGTCTAGTAAATATCTAGTCTTGTTATTATTAGAAGTAGCACAAATGTGCTAAGTGCACGCACGTGTACGCTTCTGTCAAGTTCAAATTATGACAGCTAGTGGTTTCACCTTCGTTCTATGTGATGTCGTCAACACCGGGCAGCAGGGTTTTTAGTTATAGAGTCTGCGGTATAGGTGAAGAAGGCTCGGGTTCGTGTCCCGTCTGTGATTGTAGTATTTTGATCTTTCAAAGTTAATATATACTACTCAAAACAAAATAAGGGCCAGCAGTTTTCTTTGATATGTTATTAATTGTAATTTTTCAATTAAAGTACGATGAAAATTGCCGCTGAGCATTATTTGAAACATTTATTAGTTCAAATTTTAAACAATATGATAAGCTAAATAAAACGTACATAAAAATATACATTACTTTTATAATTTTAATGATATATCAAAAATACTTGCTGGCCCTTATTTTGTTTCGAGTAGTATATATAATTTCAAAATAATAAAGGGTGCGAGGGGTTGCTAGTGGTTGCATATTATATGAGGGTTTGATACGTGTATAATAATATTTTTAGAGAGAATGCTTGTTTAACATACGGTTGGGGGTCTTTTATACAGGGTGTAACGGACGGTGTACCGAAAACTGAAAGGGCGTGCTCAGTCAACGAAACTGAACAACTTTCCCAAAGGAACATATGTTGGGAAATTAAAAAAGAATTTGACCCCTCCATACAAATTGCCCACTCTGGTCAAACAGTTTGTATAACATATGTTCCTTTGGGAAAGTTGTTCAGTTTCGTTGACTGAGCACGCCCTTTCAGTTTTCGGTACACCGTCCGTTACACCCTGTATAAAAGACCCCCAACCGTTTAAACAAGCATTCTCTCTAAAAATATTAAACACGTATCAAACCCTCATATAATATGCAACCACTAGCAACCCCTCGCACGAGTGATGCGAGCTATTTCTACATGTAGTGTACGTGCAGTATGACGTACCTATTTCTATGACGCACTGTACCACCAGGGTTCACATCTGTACCGAGACAGTTCATAAAAGTTCATAGCCACTTCATAGCTGTTGTTGTACCTATACAAGGTGTAACAAAAATGGTATATTAACCCTGAAGGATGTGATTCTGACCACGAAACTGAACAACTTTCCCAATACGTCGAAATTCGTAAAAAAAAAAATTCGATTTCCCATAGAAACTGAATCAGCTGATAGCGCCATTTGTATGGGAGGTCAATAATTTTGTAAGTATTTCGACCTTTGTTCCTTAGGGAAAGTTGTTCAGTTTCATGGGCAGAATCACATCCTTCAGGGTTGATATACCGTTTCTGTTACACCTTGTAATATTTTTATTTTCCAGTCAATGCAAGAAGTTTATGCAAACGTGTGTCTTGTTATTACTAGAAGCAAATATTTAGAATATCCCTGAAAACTGAAATTGAAAAGACCAAGAAACATAATAATTATCAACATTCCCTAAGACTCATAGGCCATAGAACAAAATAGCCTATGTTTTTTAAATAGTTTTACCATCAGTAAACGATGCTGACCCGTATGGTACCGGCAAAGAATAGTACCAACCCATACATACCCGTGGGTGTCGTAAGAGGTGACTAAGGGATATAAACTGGAGGATGGGCAGCAGCATCCTCCTTTGTATCTTATATCTTACTTATTGCGGTCACCTACAAGCGAGGTGACTATGGTACTTCCACTCTACATTTTTCCAGCAAAAGCTAGAATTCTGGAGGGAGCTCCCTGTCCTGTAGTGGACGTTTCATGGGATGTTACAAATACAAAAATACAAATAGTTTATCAATCAAATAAAGTTACAAATTATAGCATCTAAAAATAAAACAATGAGATTGGTAACTTTCCATAAGGCAAAACATTGACTCCCACACTTATGATGATGATGATGATGAACGATGCTGAATCACCACTTAGAAACTCTACAGCGTGTAACGGAAAGTGTGATAATAGTGAAGGGTGTGAATCTGTCCATGAAACTGAACAACTTTTCCCAACAACTTTTTCCAATATATTTTTGACCTCCCTGGTCCCTCTGCAAGCACTGCATCAGCTTATAGCGGATTTTGTATGGGAAGTCAAATTTGGTTTTCGTATTTCTACCTATGTTCCTTGGGAAAAGTTGTTCAGTTTCATGAGCAGATTCACACCCCAGTATTATCACACCTTTCCACAATGTATAATGAACAGTACTTGGGCGACCGAGCTAATGCTCTGTATGTTTAAAATATCATCGAGTGAGCAAGCCATGCTACTCAACAACAGATGGCGCTGTAAGTTTCTTGAACGCACTAAAATGCGCTAAGAAGTATTAAAAAAACTAATTTTCCCAGACATGAGACCTAGCTAGATCGGTTTTTTGCCCCCAAAAACCCCTGTATACTAAATTTCATCGAAATCGTTAGAGCCGTTTTCGAGAAACCGATTACAAATATATATATACAAATATTGCTCGTTTAATAGTATAGGATAGGATACTGCCTTCAGAATTATCGAAAATCTATCAAACAGAATCATATTACAGGTAAGAAGCGTCTATACTCATAATGGTAAGTTGACAAGGGTCGTGCAATCTCGCTTATGTGGGTAGGCAGATACCGAAATGGTCCTATTAATATTTAACTGCAATGGACTAGACTGGTTCATTTTCAGTGCTGCGTACGAGGAGGTTTGATACGTTGAAATTAAATTTATTAACGCTGCTATAAAAAAAAAACATTCCTCGGTTGTTATTATTTAGTATGGGGTCCATAAGTAATTCAATTTTGTAAATAATAATGAAAGGCGCCTCCCCTTGAGGCACATCGATAATTTATGTGTCCGACACACCCTGGGCAACAATCTGCGTGGACAGCAAGTCGGTAACGCAGACTGGCTGAAGTTTCCACCACGATTCTATGGCGAAAAAATGCGTGCCCCTCTACCTGTTTGCGCGAAGACCTTTACAATGCCACCGATAATGCTATTGTCGTTGCATAGTGATTCTAATATTTTTGTGTTATGAATAGGTATATAGTGCGGTCAGTTAGCTGTTTCACGTAGACACGATTTACAATTTCACCAAATTTTTTTAGGTACATAGATTTTGAAATTCAAGAATTGGCTCCTATCAAAAATTGAGAAATTTTTTGATAGGAGCCAATTCTTGAATTTCATAAAATTTCCTTAGAAAATTCAAGAATTGGCTCCTATCAAAAATTGAGAGCTATGTACCTAACTAGTACCTGGTAAAAATTTGGTGCAATTTGGAGCAATATGGTGAATTTGGCGATATATAAGACTCTATAAGGGACCGGACTAATACTTGCATGTCTCGCGTAAGCTGTTTATGTAAGTTTTCATTAATAAATAAAATAAAATAAATAAGTGCTGTCCGTGTGGCGAACTGGCGGAGTATTGGTCATATACCGTATAAATCACGCCAGAATCGACTCGAAAGAAGAAGAAGAATAATTGGAAACCAATATATGCTTAATATGAAAAAAAAAATACCTTATATCATTTCACTTTTTCGAATTTTTTCTTCTTTTTGTTTTTTGTCGTTTTTGAATTTTATTGGGTCAATTCTACAAAACCATTCAGGATTAGCACAAAAACGCGTAAGATTTAAATTTTAGTACTAAAAAGCTTGACAATTCTCAGTTTTTAGTTATTAAAAAATGTTTGTCTTTTATCGTTTTCATGCAAACCCTTTTTTCTATAGTTCGCGCAAAGTAAAAAAGCAGCAAAAATCATCAATCTTTTTTTATATTAAAGGACTCTGGAAAAAGAGGAAACTTTTAATAATTTTCGCAATTCGTCAAACCGCGCAAGCGCGAAAATCATGTTACTCTATGATTATGATAGATAACATCCCACGAAACGTCCACCGCAGGACAGGGAGCTCCCTCCAGAATTCCAGCTAAAACGCGTGGTACTTTGGGGGAATTTACCATAGTGACCATGCTTGTAGGCGTTGCGGCTAGCGACCGCAGTTGTTGGTGACCGCAGTATGTAAGATGGTACGATACACAGAAAGATGCTGCGGCCCATCCTCCGGTTCATAAGCCCTTAGTCGCCTCTTACGACACCCACGGGTAAAGATGGGTTGGTACTATTCTTTGCCGGCAGCACACCGACGACTGTACCTATTATACATATACTTTGCTTTTAATTTTTGGTAAATTTCTTTCCTTCTTTAGAAAATGGAGTTTGTCCGTAACTTTACCAAATTAATTTATTAGTGCTGGGACTTTATGAGCTAATATAAAGGTACAGTAATGGGATAAGGGATTCGGGAGTGGATAAATTTGAGAAAATAAGTGAAGTTCATGAATCTTATCACAAATTAATTTAAAACTATTTTTTTGCAACTTGTTCAGAAACTGTGGACGTAAATTTTTGATTTCTAATTCATATCATACAATTTATCGAGTATTCTGCTAAAAACATGATTCAATGTAAGCGTTTCTTCTACCGTACTGTCCACTTCACAAAGAAACCAGGCTTATAAAGGATGTTTGGTGTGATCTTGAAACTGTACATTCAGGCCATGGAACTTAACCACATTTTTCGAAATGGTATAAGACAGCCCGAGGAAAGTTTGGAACATCGGAGCTGAGTAAAATCAGAAGCCAGGATGGAAGTATTATAAAAGGTGAAGAATGTGTTCTGAGGAGGTGGAAGGAATATTTTGAAAGTCTGTTTGAGAGAGAAAAAGCAGAGGCCAGCGAACCTAGGTCTTCTGTGGAAATGAATGAGAATGAAGAGGAGAATTGTGTAAGTGAGATAAGTATGGATGAGATTATGAAAGCGATGAAAAGTATGAAATCAGGTAAAGCAGCTGGGTATGATAGAGTGTCGGTCGAGATGTTGAAGGCTGGGCGAGGCATTGTGGCTAGTCAGTTGTACCGCCTTTTCAACTTGTGTTGGACGAACGGCCAAGTACCAGGTGACTGGTGCAAGGCTGTGATTGTGCCGCTGTACAAGGGAAAAGGGTCACAACAGGACTGCAAAAATTATCGCGGGATAAGCCTTCTCAGTGTCGTCGGCAAACTGTATGCAAAGGTTTTGATTGAAAGAGTGATGAAAGATACTGACGATAAAATATGGGATGTACAAGCGGGATTTAGAAAGGGAATGGGATGTACAGATCAGGTCTTTTCCTTGCGGTGCATAGCTGAAAAGTTTTTGGCTAAAAACCAAAAAGTCTACTGCGCGTTCGTGGATTTGGAAAAGGCCTATGACCGAGTGGTGAGGAATGAATTGTGGTCAGCATTGTCTATGTATGGGGTAAACGGTCATCTGATTCAAGCACTGAAATCTCTCTATGAGGATTCCAGTGCTTGTGTCAGAATAAACGGGGCGTACACTGAATGGTTTAGCATCGAAAAAGGTGTTAGGCAGGGATGTGTAGCGTCACCTTGGCTGTTTAACCTGTTCATGGATAATTGTTTGATTGATCTGAAAGAGAGTATGTGTGGACTGAGAATGAATGAGTTACTCATCAAATTTCTTCTCTACGCTGATGACCAAGTTGTACTTGCGTCATCTGCTGACGAGTTGCAGGAGATGGTAACAATAATGAATGTGGCTTTGGACAAGAAAGGAATGAAAGTAAATGTAAGCAAGACTAAAGTAATGGTACTTGAAAGAGAAGAATGTATGACAGAGTGTACTATATTAATAGATGGTGAACAAGTCGAACAAGTGAAGGAGTTTGTGTATCTGGGCTCAAAGTTTACGAGAGATGGAAAGTGTGAAAGTGATATTGAAAGAAGAGTGAATGCTGGAAACATGGTGAATGGTGCCCTGCACGCCTTTATGAAGAGTCAGAAGGTGTCTCACAAGGCTCGTTTGGCTGTTCATGGGGGAGTTTTGGTACCAACACTGATGTATGGCAGTGAAAGCTGGGTATGGCAGAAGAAGCATGAAAGTAGAATTAATGCAGTGGAAATGAGAGCGCTAAGGAGTATGATTGGTGTTAAATTGAGTGACAGGATTAGAAATAGTGTGATAAGAGAACGGTGTGGCGTAAAAGAAGACGTAGTGACCAAAATCGAGAAAGGGATGCTGAGATGGTTTGGTCATGTAGAGAGGATGAATGAACGAAGATTGACGAAAGAGATCTACCAGGCGAGAGTGAATGGAAACGTTGGAAGGGGAAGGCCTAGGCGAACGTACCAGGACCAAATTCAGGACGTTCTGAATAAAGGCCAGGTTAAAAGTACCCTAAACCGACGAGCATGTATGAAAGGATTGATGAAAGTACAGGAAGCAAGGGAAGTATGTCAAGATCGTAGCAGGTGGAGGACTGTGGTCTCTGCCTACCCCAACGGGAAAGAGGCGTGATGTTATGTATGTATAAGATAAAAAAACAACTTCCCAAAATGATTTTTTTTTGTTGCATCTAAATGCACAGTTTTAATGATCACAATATATACTCTAACACCCGGTTGACACAAAATTCTAAGTCCAAATTAATATTATCTACTAAAGTTTGAAGCTGTTTGAAACTACCATAATATCAAGTGTTTGGAGTTAGCGGACGGTTAACAAGTCAACAGCGGGTAACAATTATTTGCTACTGAGGGTAGTTTCAGCTAAAGAGGGTATATTTACGCCTGTTTGAAGGTCTTTAGTAAGCTGAAAGGGACCACTCTGGGTGTTAATAATTAGTATTATGTGTTTATCAGGCTTAGTTGTAGTAGTTAAAGCATTCGGCGCTCGATTTCCGGTGGGGACACTGTCTAACAAAAATTTACTTTATGCGTGGGCAACGCGCTTTGTTGTCTTGTTAGTGTTAACTATGCTACTAAGAAACAGTGGGCGCTATGGACTGTAGTGACCACTTACCATCAGGAGGCCCACAAAACACACATTTTTATCCTAGCACGATATGAGGTTGCATTAAATGCACATTTATAGAAATTAATTTTAAATAGTAAAATATTTTTTTAATTTTAAATAATTATATTCGACAATTTTGTAAAAACACATTTTTTGTAAAAGTAGCAGTATAAGCTGACCAGTGCTACATGGTAAATAAGTATTATACAAGTTGAGTTCACCTTATACTGGTTTTAAGAATATCAACGTTATGTCGGGGATTACTGTGGTTTTAAATTTTTTAATGATTTTACTGGTAATTTAATAAATTATCCCCTAAATTGCATTTAATGCGACACTCTCCATCCAAACTTTCTTAGATTGACTGGACTATACGGACATTACCACGAACAAATTAAAATCCTCCTCTGTGAAATTTATTGGCCTCGTTGTAACAGTAACTTGTTAAGTAAAAGCCGTAAATTATTATAATGAGAAACAATTGAACTTGTACACTTCAGCAACAGTTGTAGGAGGGAGTTAAAACATGGCTTACATCGCTCACGGGACTCAAGTTTATTATTTGAGTGGGTGCTTAGCTTAGCCACGCACAGAGTAAGGAACACATCAGAGCTACTATACTAGTAATTTATTAAAGATATTTAAGATAAGATAGATAAAGATATTTATTTCAAAAAGTGTTACACAGGTTTACATATATTACCTTTGGCTACCGTACTAGGAAAATCCTGTTTCGCGGTAAGCCATTCGACCGTTACCTTACGTTATATTGTATTACATTATATTATTAAAAATAAAAAGTAAAACTAAACTAAAAATAACAAAAAAGTAAAATTCTAACGATAACTTATTTTGGTATATTTAAAATGTTCTCCGTGCTGTTATAATCTAGGGAGGTAAGCCATTCTTGCAGATTACGTTTCGCGGAAGAAATAATAACATTTTTTAAAGAGCAATGTTTATTGACGAATGAATAGATGAACGGATATGCGAACAGTCTAAATCGTTGGGCAAATTTGGAATTAACTTTGGGTGGGTTAGTTCTATACACTCTTTTTTTACATAATGTATCAAGATCCGGTGACATCAGGACAACTCGATGATGAGCGAGACAAGCTTTTAATATATATGATATGATTTTTACTCCTTTCGAAGATATACGAAGTGTTAATGGAATAAGCGAAACCGTCATAAACCCCAACAGATTATTATTTAAAATAAATACATTCCCGTAAAAAAAATCTTTCAAAATATTTTTTCTTCTCGATGATGTCATTTTAAAGTCCCATCGTTTTTATAGTAGATTTTTAAGTTCATTCGTGCATCAGGCTGCGTGCGCGCACTTGTCTCCCCTCCTCATCGCTCATGCACCGTGCGCCGCTCCGCCGAATAGCCACAGAAATATTAAGACACGGCAAAATTTTTAAAAATAAATAAAAATTACCCGTATCAAAACCCCGTGAAATTGATTCTATTCTTCCTTTCTGAACATATTATTTTCTCAGTTTCGCTTATTCCGTTAACACGGTGTGCACTTCACTCTTTCCGGCGCAGAATTTTGTTGGCAGTGATAGAAAAGTATTTAATTTTGCCCCGTTTTGCCAAATATGTCTATTTATGTGATTTATGAAAAAAATATTACGTTGTAGGTATTTAACTCTTAACTGGACTAAAGGTATATACATCCCACCCAGCGTTTTACATTTTGCGGTGAAAAATATAATAAGTCCAAATTTTTACTACGGTATGCGTAATAGGAAAATACTTCCCACATCGCCTTAGTTCATGTGGGAAATATTTGCCCAAGTAAGGGTTAACGTAAATTTAAATTAATGTTCTTTTAAAAAAAAAACTTGTTGGTAACCACTATGAAGAAAAGAGAAAAGGAAATATTGGATGTGAGCGAGCGCTTCGAAAACTGATGGCATGATCTGTCAACGTAACTGAACAACTTTCAGTGATAAAAACTTTCAGGCAATGAAAAAATCTACTAGCCTTTCCATACAAACTTTTCAATCAAGTTTACAATTTTGTATGGAAAGTAGATTTCTTTTTCATTTCCTGAAAATTTCATTCATCAAAATTTGTTCAGATTCGTTTACTGAACATACCCTTTCAGTATTTGGAAAGCTGTTGATAGGTTTTTCTAATAAAAAATCCATACAAAAAATTATGTCGTGCTGATTCTGGCACTTGAGAGCTTGTGTTTCGGTAGCTTTAAACGGATAATATGATGTTTTAGACGGAGGATGGTCGCCAATCCTACCTAATCGATTACCAAGATGCAACTAATCTAGGGTGATGCACGTTAAAAAGTTATGTCCAAATCTACAGGGTTGCCAATCTTGGTTATTGATGAGATAGGGTTGCCAACCGCCTTGTTTATTTGATATTATAATAAAAGTTGGTTTCTTGAAGTTCAACCAAACTAATATTATAGTCTGTCTGTTTAAGCTTTCGCGACTGAACAGCTGAACCGATTTTGATGAAACTTGGTGGGTACCATAGGCTACTTTTTTTTTCAGAATTTCACGCGTACCGAATATATATATATATATATATATATATATTTACGAAAGGTAGAGGGCGAACGCTGCGTCAGGCGTGCTCAAGTCGCGTGTCTACGCTCCGTTATCGCGCGACGTGGACAGGCTGCGTAGCAAAACATGCGTCGCATCGCGAGCACGCCCCACGCAGCGCCGCCAGTACTATTTTGATTGAGCGTGTGTACAGTCGCGCGCGAAATATCGTTGTTATCAAAAATTACAGGGTGTTAGGCTAGGATAACTATACAGGATGTTAGGGTAAGTATACAGGATGTTAGGGTAAGTATACAAGGTGTTAGATTAGGATACGTGTGGTCGTTCGACGCGCGCTAGCTAGCGGTGCCCTTGTATTTTGCTGAATTGGCTACGCGCGCGTGGAAACGCGACGTGAGCACGCCTGACGCAGCGTTCGCCCAGAAGCGTCTTCTTACTAACTATTTATTGCAATAAATTTTACACTCGTTATGGAAGAGCGGAGCCTCCGGGGACATGGATATAAAAATGAATAAAAGGAGACTTCGTCAACTAGGTGTTATAAATATTATGTATTTTTTATTTGGTAAATGATCGGCAAAAACGAAAGTTTGTTAGAAAAAAAGTTTTGAAAATTTGTTTGTCATGAAATCATAGTTCACGAATTTCATACAAAATCTGTACAAGTTTTCTGGCTGAGCGTTAAATAAAATTTTATTGAAATGTCCAAAAATTTAAAAAAAGCAAATAACTTTTTATTCCCATGATTTGATAAGTATAAAGTTGAATTCCTAATATAAATTGATGCAGGCCTTTAAGAATGTATAACAAGTACGAGAGATGAAACAAATAGCGCCTTCACATGTATTACCTATATCATTCACTTTTCCGCCCTCGCATAAGCTCATGCATGAAATATTCGTATGAAAAATGTATGCGAATCTTTTCTTGATGTCCATTTTCTAGACGCTTCTGATTTTCAGCCCTAGTACTGAGTGCAGCGACACAGCTGCGGTAATTTCCGTGACCGATCTGTTAAGTATGACACTAGAGGAAATTCCTTTAGATATGTCATAGGTAACTTAAAAAGCGTTGCAAGCGTAATGAGCGGAACTCTCCGCGTCGGGAAGTTCCGCTGGTGTGACGCAACACTTATATAGATTGACTTTTAATTAGTTCTTGACAGAAAAAGGTATGAATGTACTCATGATACTGAACAACTTTCCCCAAGGAACATAGGTCGAAATACGAAAATCAAGTTTTGACCTCCTATAGAAACTGCATCAGCTGATAGCGCATTTTGAAGCGGAGGAACGTTAGTTTTCTATTACTTAATATGTGGCGGAGGTCAAATTTGGTTTTTCGTATTTCGACCTATGTTCCTTGGGAAAAGTTGTTCAGTATCATGAGTACATGCATATCTTTTGCTATCAAGAACTAATTAAAAGTCATCCTATATGCACCTTTTTCCACGCTACACTTCATCATAACATCCCATGAAACGTCCACTGCAGGACAGGGAGCTCCCTCCACAATCCCAGCAAAAACGCGTGGTACAATTTGGTGGGGAAATACCATAGTCAGATATCAGTGTTGCGGCTGGCATGATCGCGGTTGTTGGTGACCGCAGTAAAAAAGATGGTACGATACACAGGAGAATGCTGCTGCCTATCCTCCCATTCATAATTCCCTTGGTGGCCCTTCGACACCCACGGGTAGAAATGGGTTGGTACTATTCTTTGCCGGTACCACAAGGGCGCTACCAACACTTAGTTAATACTTAATGGACGTAAACTATTTATAAAAATATTGTTCATCAATTCATTCCTCTGTTAAAGCATACATATATTAAAATTGCTTTCACTACTCTGTCTTTCCAAGTGATGTTTGGAACATAAGTTGGTGAATGTTTTACATTGTTCAAGATGTCTCTATCTTGTTTACCTATTCAGTAAAGCAATACTTATTTGCTTAGCGCTGTTCCCGATTTCATCTGCCATAAAAATTTTTTCAAGCTTTTTTTTTGTGAACTGCGTTTCCGGTGAACTGCGTGGGCTCGACAGTTTCTACTTTCTACCTGATTCACGGTTCTTCTTAGAGGAATTCCTAGTGTCTGAATAGTTAGTTACATGGCTCGGTGTGCGCTTTCGGTAAACTCAAGGTTGTGCAGGGCGGGATGAGGATGCACAGAAGAGTATTTCTATCCTTCAGTTTTCTTCGTAATAAAGCGAATAGGAAGACGTATTCTCTCGTGCGCTGCACTACCTACGTCTCAGTATACACCCACCCTAAGTTGTTGATGGATGCTCTTGCTGCACGTTTTTCAAGTAACGCAACTTGCCTCTTGATAGGTGATGCGTGACCGGCTGACTTCCCTGAGGAAGATCCGCAAATTAAGTCGAAACTTTCGGTCCTTCGCTATGCACAAAAAACGTATGTTAATCCACGATAAAATGGTTGAAAGTTCGTGTTTAAATTACACTACTCTGTCTTCTCAAGCGATGTGTGTTTGCATGTACGAGTATAACTAAATTGTTGTTTTACATAGATCGAGATGTTTCTATCCTGTTTACCTGCTCTATGTTATGAAGCACTGTTTGCCTGGCGTTGTTTGGATTTCTCTAAGCAGTTTGCTATCGATTTCATCAGGAACGTGTAGGTACACGTTAAAGTCAGTGGCTTTAAGCCACGTCTCACGCCAAAGTGATCAACCGAAAAGTAGTGAACTTGCCCACGTTTACTAACAACTTTTTTTTTAAAACTCGAGCCAAACCTGTGGCTTTTTATTATCTTTTTAGCTTTTCCTCACATAGCTTTTGCTGAAAAGTTAGCATTTGTAAAATGACAAAAAGTCCTCATTTTTTTAACCTATTGAGTCGTTCAGTATCATTGGCATATTCACGATTTATCCCTTTTAGTTTCAGCATTCTGACGTAAATTAAATTATTTTCAATTACCAACTATGGGACTGAAAATTAAGTACAGCTGTCGAACTTCGAAGAACCACGTTAACATGGGTTAAACGGGTTTATTATTTTATCTAAGATCTCATCCAACGACCTTACTGTTCTGACCCAAAAAGGACAGACTCGTTTTCTTCGCAGCTGCAACATATGTGTATATGTTGTAGCTGCAAAGGAAACGAGGCTATTATAAATTTTCTCCCCCCAAAATACATAAACATATTTTTTAACAATTTGTATAAGTTCAGGTCAACAAGATGCTTTGAAAATTTGAAGAGTATAAATCCAACATTTTGGCTGTAAAATATGTGTGACAGACAACAGCAATAAGGCTTCGTTTAGACCCTTCGGGTACGGAACCCTAAAAAGCGATGAGCTGACACAACACGCTACACATACAAACGCTAGTGTTTTCATGCAGAACGACAGATAAGGTATATCTACGTTCTGTATAAACAATCCTTTAAAGGTTTCGCTACTGTGGTTTCACATACTCGTATATTTCGACAGAATCTTAGGGCCTTGCTGCTTTATCGTATTTCATGGACTGAAACCCCGACCGAACCCTTTCAAACTACCCCCTAAAACCGAACAGAACCCTAAAACTAAAATAGCTTACAGACGAATTGCCTTCATGCATTTAGTCCTATAGTTTAAGACCCATTTACATATCATTGAATTGGTGTTGCCAGTGACAGATGGTCAAAAGTGGTCAAGACTGGAATTTATTTAACCTTTTAAAAAGCTTTTTTGAAACTGATCATATTTTGCACAAATCATATTTTCCTTTGTAATATTTGGATCACAAAAATCTTGAAGTGCCCTAGCGAAACAGTTACACTGCCTCCGACTTAAATCTGTTCAAGCGGCGGTGTCGCTGTAATCCATCGCATGGTGTCAGTGTCAGTTGTAAGACGGATCCACACATTCCGATCCGATCGTCCTATTATCGGAGCCTCGAGCTAGTTAGGAAACTGATTCAGCGACGTAAAGGGACCTTACGATTTCGTCCTAAAAAGTTAGGGCGTCCGTTTAAACTCGCGCGGGCGCCCGCACGCGTGTAAAATAATATGAAAAAGCCCGTTACACGCACCTGCGCCGGGTGTATTCATACTTTTTCAAACGCGTGCGAGCGCCCGGCCCGCGCGTGTTTTAGCGGAGGCCCTTAAGATTACTCGTTCCTTCGTTAGTTTTTAGGGTTCCGTACCTCAAAAGAAAAAACGGAACCCTTATAGGATCACTTTGTTGTCCGTCTGTCTGTCTGTCTGTCAAGACCCTTTATCTCACGAAGGGTTAAGGTATCAGGTTAAAATTAATACCACATATTAGGATCCATGAACCACACAAGATCTGAAAATTTCAATTTTTGTCAACGACGCAATCAAAAGATATGGCATTTTATGTCCTCATCTCCATACATTTATTCAAAAATGCAAAACCTACAGGGTACTTCCCGTTGAACTAAAATTATGAAATTTGGCAAGAAGCTAGGTCTCACAGTACAAATAATGGGAAAAGTCTGAAATCATTAAATATTACAACTTTTCACAACTAATGGTAACCAATTGCGGTGAGATCCCGTTTCAAGAACATTCATATAAGAGAGGGGTCAAGTTGGATGGTCGCTGAGGCGATTTTTATTTTAGTTCTATTTAAAAACGGGAACACTTACAAACTTGAAAATTGGTATGTTTATAGTGCATAAGCTATAAAATAACAACAAATAATAAAATTTGGTCAAGCGCGCGTCGGACTCAAAAAATCTAGCACATTAACTTACTGAAATTTCAACTAATACAATTATGTTAATGTGGTGGTACGGAACCCTCAGTGCGCGAGTCCGACTCGCACTTGGCCGGTTTTGTTCATCATCATGTTTATTTTTTCCGTCCTGTTTCGATGGACTTGGGTTTTGTAGGTTATCGGGTGTTATATTTGAATTATGACTGCGTATCCCTTTCTGCTGATGATTTTATGTACACAAAATATTTTATTTTCTTAAATAGGGCTACTTCTTTTACATAACTGCTGTTTCATTTCATACATTGCATAATTAAACTGAATAAAACAGCTGTTATTTAGTCCGCGTTTTTATATAAACGCGGATAAAAGGCTGCATTGGTCCCATATTAAAAGTTGTTTGTAATGTAATGAATGAGTAAAACACTTGATTTAAGTATTTGCAGTACTTTTGATATTACCTTATACAAAGTGTAACAGAAATGGTATAGCGACCCTGAAGGACGTGAATGTACCTCATCAAACTGATTAACTTTTCCTGAGGAACATAGTTTAAAGTACGAAAATACGTATTTTGTTACACCTCGTATAGTTTTTTTAAGAGCTCTAACACAATATGTAGCACACTTCTCACGCTTCTGCTTTTTTTAGTGTGATGGGCTTTAAATAGGGCATGTTGTAAACAGAAGAGGGAAATAATCATATAAAAACCAATGCTTTTTGTAAAATTAACCAATCGTAGACAAAAGTTGACGTGTTGCTGGAAAGTATATGCCGCAAACTAAAACTGGTCTATGCTTTCAAGTTACTCCTTTCGTAATAACATTATTACAGTTCGTCCATCTTAAGAATGCAATGATTCATCGCTCTCCGCCGCTGGTAACCAAGCCCTGCAATCAATTAGGTCGCTTAAAGTTATAAAATCAAATGCACAATGACTAACTGAAGGCATACCTTCGAAAGAAGCTGTTGTCTCATTTGTGTGTTTCATAAAGAACGAACAAAAAAATACAAAAACAATTTTTTTTTTGCATCTTAACTCCATTGTGAATACACCTTTACCCTGCATTTGCTTTAATGACTTACTGCATTCTTAACACAGACGAACTATAATACTCAAGCCTGTTAGTCCGGTCCCTTATAGTCTTATATCGCCAAATTCACCAAATTACACCAAATTTTTTCCAGGTACTAGTTAGGTACATAGCTTTCAATTTTTGATAGGAGCCAATTCTTGAATTTCAAAAATTTCCCATTGAAAATTCAAGGATTGGCTCCCATAGAATACATGAATCATGTATTCTATGTTGGCTCATATCGAAAATTGAGAGCTATGTACCAAACTAGTACCTGGAACAAATTTGGTGAAATTGTAAGGCGTGTCTACGTGAAACGCAGCTAACGGACCGAACTATGTGTATGGAATTCTACTGTTTCGTCTATCAGAGCGTTGACAAACTGAACTTTCCAAAACGCTGACGATGAATCATTTGAAACAATTTGGTCCTGCCTTAGTTTTATGGAGGATCAGGATGGCGTTATTTTCATAATTCTTATGCCTTGATTATCAGCAAATTATTCATCTAAATCGATAGGGCTATTCAGCTTACGCACAAACGATAAGCCTTTTGGATTTTATACAAGCTTGAGTATTATAAACATTTTCATAAAAATATTTTCCGCTTCTGCTTGTTAGATATAAATGCGCACTGCAAAATGCTAACTTCTTGTATAAATAACGAATTGTTTTTGCTCGCCCGCGGCTGACAGCTAAATGCGGTAAGTTAATACGTCTGCAACCTCAAATCCTCTACGACAGGAATTTTGAATTTTGTTTGTCATCATTAGAAATATAGGGTAACTTTAAATTAGTTCTTGATAGCAAAAGATATGCATGTACTCACTATACTGAACAACTTTTCCCAAGAAACATAGGTCGAAATACGAAAAACCAAATTTGACCTCCCATACAAAATGCGCTATCAGCTGATGCAGTTTCTATGGGAGGTCAAAACTTGATATTCGTATTTCGATCTATGTTCCTTGGGGAAAGTTGTTCAGTATCATGAGTACATTCACACCTTTTTTCTATCAAGAACTAATTAAAAGTCACCCTATGTATATACAACAACCCTCAAATAAAATAAACAAAATTTCCCATGAAATAAGTCGAAATACGAAACATAAACTTCATCTGACAACAGATTTCATGAAAAAGTGTCACATTTTGTAAACAAACATTTTGCAGTTAAGAGGTGCATGGTTACATGTGGTGCACGTCTATAACCACCACACCCACACCACATACACTAAAAACCGGCCAAGTGAGAGTCGGATTCACGCACCAAGGGTTCCGGACCATTAAGGGAAAAATACCGTCTTGTAATAAAAACGGAGACAAGTCGGACTTGACAAGTTTTTATTGTTTGTTGTTATTCTATAACTTATACACAAGTTTTTGCCCTTTTATTTTCTTAATATTTAGTATTTGTTGTTATAGCGGCAATATAAATACATAATCTGTGAAAATTTCAACTGTCTACCTATGGCGGTTCATGAGATATGCCCGCTGACAGACAGACTGGGTCCCGTTTTTCCATTCTTTCGGTACGGAACCCTAAAAAGCACTTAGGCTATCTATCGTTTTACCTACAGCTAGTCAGAAAGGCCAAGGTTAAGTTACGTGTCACGAATTAAAAAGAAGATGGGCGTCAGATCGTATAAGGAGGTAAAAGAGGCGGCTTTGGACAGAAAAAGATGGAGGGAGTTGCACAGTTAAACTGACAGGGATGCTGCATCGACAAGAGCCTAGCTCTTAAATTAAAGAAGAAGTCAGAAGTATCCACATTTAAAACACTTTTATGTGTTTGAGGTAAGAATTTTGTTTACAAAACGTGACGCTCTTTTCTGAACTCTGATACACCCACAGATACACTATAGAAACTGCGTTAGCTTATATTTCTATTAGAGATTTTTCTTTTTAATATTTCGACATAAGCTCCTCAGGAAAAGTTGTTCAGTTTCATGGGTTGTTTTACACCTTGTAGATATAGTGGATCGGATTTATTTTACAAGTAAAATAAAGGAACCAGGAAAGTAGATGTCGCGCGTGTTTTAAACTCCTCCAGCGCACATAATCTTTCATTACTAATAAGATTAAGCGCTTGGTGCATGTAATTTTTCATAAATTTTCAATTTGAAATAAACAGTTTTAAATTTAAAATTTTTTTTTTTTTAGACAATTAAGTACTTGACGAGGTTTTTCTTATTGGGTGCATTATAATATATTTTTTTATAAAATCATTTAAAGAGTATAGCCGGCAAAGAATAGTACCAATCCGATTCTACCTGTGGGTGTCGTAAGAGGCGACTAAGGGACAATGAACTGGAGGATGGGCAGCAGCGTCTTTCTGTGTTTCGTACTATCCTACTTTTCGTCGTCACAGGAAGTTTTAAATTAAAATCATTATTCAATTTGTAATAAAACAAAATTAATAAACAAGTATTTAGTTATTTGTTTTAGCTAAATAGTAAGTAGATTGATGAGTTAAATCTTCTTAAATACCTGTACTTAAAATGTTCGATTTTTTTTTTATTTAATTCCGATCCAGTACGTCTTTTATTTATCTTACTCATTGTTTCTTTTGTCTAAGAAAAAAAAATAGTGTTTTTTCAAATGCTTGCACTTTGAATTTATTAGATTCTCACAAATTAATAATTAAACGCTTTTAAAAAATGGGGGGTCTATTATGGTAGCTGGAAAATGTCTGCCATTTTGCCAGATTTCCTATCGAACTAATTTGAAATACGACCACACGCTGTCCGTGTGGTCTAATTTCGCGAGCCGTTTTTCAGCCGCTGAAAGGAAATCTAGAAATAAAACGTTGCAAAGGAAATGGTTCGCATATAGCAAACTCGTTCTAGCTACCGTAATAGACTTCCAAAATATACCCTAATAATTCGTCCCGTCAGTTTTGATCTTGGGTTGGGTTTAACCACATTAATAATTTATATTAATTAATAAACCGTTTCTTGGAATGACACGTGTTACTGAAGTGTCAATATTATGCCAATTCCACTAAAACCTGTCATACATTTAGTAAATTAATATGCTAAAATACGTAAAGTACGTACGGTCAACCGCTTGTCGGTAGAAACATTTTCAACTCTATTACCACGCCATAAGGTCCAAAAGTGTTTCTACTGATGTGCGGCCGTGTGTACGTACTTCCACCAACGTTTGTAAAGATAGGGAAACGAGTGAAGAGACAAAACTATTCATAGTTAGCAGCGCCACCTCAGAGAATTTTCCAAAAGCTGTCCAGAATATTTTATTAATACACTATACAATGTAAATTTTTATTAGTTTCGCTCCCGAAGCCCAGACATTCTATTCAATCAAATTCCATACAAAATGAGTTAATCACGTGAGCACTTCAATGTAGAGTCGAAAAACTTTTTAAAGTAAAATTTTATTTCTTAGAGAAATTTGATTGTTTTCATGAGTAATATCACTGGGCTTCGGAAATGAAACCAATGAAAATTGACGGTGTAGATGCTTAATTATATTTGTCGTACAGTACTTAGACATCTTCAATCAATTAAAATACTGTGTACTTATAATTGTACTACGAAAATGTAATAAAATTATCTTGGGCAGCCGTTTTATACAGTATACTTAGAATAAACGGTTCTGCTATTTTCTTCACTTGAGAAATATTGTTACACTAATGATCTCTTTGAACAAGAAAAAATCACTTCAATATTTTCCCAGAAACTATTATTTGACAAAGTAGTGTACTCTCTTTAGGTATACAACAACTCCAGTTTTTCTTTGTTATTTCAATGTTTTTTTTTACTGTGTATGGGCTTACTCTTGACCTCGATCTAGCCCTGAGGATAGAGATGAGGTCGACGATGGAACGAGCTTGACCAGAAGAAGCATATTCACTCGTGACTTAAATAGATTCGGGTTATAAGAGCTCGGGAATACAGACGCAGGCAGAGAAGTAGTTTAAATGAGTAATAGACTTTAAGGGCACTGCATGTTTCCTACGTCATCTAGTACACGAAATTTGCAACTTTGTAGCGATAGTAGTGGCCTACTAGGTCCACAAAACGTTGGTCTGACATTCCGAAACCTGGCAGGTTTTGTATAGTCGGAGCGAAAAGTGATTAAGTGAAAGATTACACCAATGAAATCTATTCGTAGAAATAGAAGGTACCTATATAAGTAAAAAACAACAGGTCTGCCTTGCATCCTCTTGGCAGTTTCGCCATTCCGACCAAATTTGTGGTCCAATCACATCTGAGCACATTTGTGGTCCGACTAGCGAAATGGCCAATAGGATGCAAGGCAGACCTGTTGTTTATTACCTGTATAGGTACCTTCTATTTCTACGAATAGATTTCATTCGTGTAATCTGTCACTTAACCAGTTTTCGCTCCGACTGTATAAAACCTGCCAGGTTTCGGATTGGCAGACCAACGTTTTGTGGACCTAGTAGGCCACTACTATCGCTACAAAGTTGCAAATTTCGTGTACTAAATGACGTAGGATACATGCAGTGCCCTTAAAGTCTATAAGATTTCTTGCGTTTGCACAATGAAACCATTACACTGTTCACCAATCACAAACTACATTGATCACACGATCACCTCATTATGGTTTTCCACCAATCACAGCCCGCCCTGATCACGTGTCCTTGTTTACGATTGGAGGACGCGGTGTAGAAAGAGACATAATGTGTATTGTTGCAGATGATGAGTTTGGTGAAAAGTCCGTATCTGTTCTTCTGGACGGTGAGGAGTCTGAGATGATCTTCATCGACCACCCCAGCACTGAAATGTCGGTCAGTGGTCTATAAAGCAATACTAGTTATTAAAAGTACATTTATCTTAGGATTACTCACAACTTTCCTAAAGTAATATTCGTTGAAAAACGGCAGTAAAATTATCTTCCACATAAAAACTCTCAGCCAAAAAAGTCCAAAGAGTTGTAGCTTTTCATGTGAATAGTGAATAACTCCTTAACAAGATCATCGTAATTTTTTTCACCTGTATTGTCACACCTCCTGTTCACAAATGAAAAAAGTTTTTAAGACAGCGAAAACGTTAAGTACTTTGAAATCCAATTTGTACCGCAAAACTAACTTTGCCAACCAAATAATTGCCTCATTGAAGCAGTATTACTATAACAAGTTCATAGCAACCCTCTCACTGATTGCGAAATGTTGGTGTCGTTAGTAAAACGTGATTCCTCTGTCCGCTACACCGTGCACCCCCCACCCTCCTCTCCGACAACATGTTACCTCTCAGGAGCGCAGTTTAATATTAATTGAAATGTTCGTAACAGGCGGAAAACTGCTTATCCACATACGAGCCTCATGCCTGTGTGGTGGTCTACTCCGTCGTGGCCAAGAGTTCCTTACAGCGAGCATCTGAACTTCTGGCGTATCTCTCAAGGGAACAGTTCACGGTTGAACGGAGTGTAGTATTGGTCGGTAACAAAGCTGATCTGGCTAGAGCGCGACAGGTGTCTACTAATGGTGAGCACTCATCTAACCAAAACTTATTATTCTTAATGTGCTTCTCCAATTAGCGATAGGAAGTCACTGAACTCTGGCGTACCCCTCGCATTTCACAGTTGAACAAACTGTAGTTATGGTCGGGAACAAAGCTGATCTGGCTAGAGCGTGACAGGTATCCACTAACGGTATGCATTCCTAATATTCATATGATGCCTCTCTAATTAAAAACAGCGAGTGACTGAACTTTTGGCGTACCTCTAAAGGGTTCACATTTGAACGAACTTTAGTGCTGGTTGTGAATAATACTGATCTGGCTAGAGAGAGACAGGTATCGACTAATGGTAAGCATTCCTATTATTCATATGATGCCTCTCTAATTACTAACTACTGAACTTTTGGACTACCACTCACAGATCTGAACGATACTTTAATATCAACTAACTTAGGATTAAGTCGTGCGTGTGGCGGAAATGCTAAATACAAAAAAAATTGTAGCTAAATCTTATCAGTTCTGGTTATGGGAACTCCCTTTAAGTATATTTATACTGGTGTTGTTGGGAGAATACATTATTTTACCTTCTTTTCTTTTTTTAAATAGAGGGAAAAGCTCTGGCAACATCTCGGGACTGCAAGTTCATCGAGACGTCATCAGGCATCCAGCACAATGTGGACGAACTTTTAGTGGGCATCCTGAAGCAGATCCGATTGAAGGAGAGCCGGGGGAAAAAGCAGGCAAAGAAGACTAAGGTAAGATTTACAAAATAATAATCCCATATTATTAAACGAGCAATAATTGTATTATTACAGCAGTTTTTTAACCGATTGAAACCGATTACCGTGCCATAGCTCAGGGGCGGGATCAGTATCAGTAACTAAACAACTGTTCCCAAGGAACATGGTCCAAACACGAAAGTCAATTCTTGACCTCCCATAGAAACAGCATTAGCTGATAGCGCATTTTGTATGGAAGGTCAAATTTGGTTTTTCGTTTTTGAACCTATGTTCCTTGGGAATATTTGTTTAGTTACTGATAGTGATCCCGCCCTTGAGCTATGGCACGCAATCAAGTTAACACCCTGTATATATCCACAATCCTATAACGGCTCTAACGATTTCGATTAAATTTACCATACGGGGGTTTTCGGGGACGAAAAATCGATCTAGCTAGGTCTCATGCCTGGCAAAGTTCGTTATCCCCGTGTTTTTAAGAATATAAAAAAGATACCGCGTTTTAGACAGAAATCTACAACGCCATCTGTTGTCGGGTAGCATAGCTTGCTCATGTGATGATATTTTAATGTTGAGCTAGCTATTATAGAGCGAAACTCGGTTTATATTATAATAATAATAAATAGTTTAATATTAATATAGGAAAAATCCGCATGCGTGTACACGAAACAAAAGATCCCATGCTTTTGTTATTAAAGTGTACTCGAGATCAAATACCGATTACTTTCTTTCAGAAACTTCCTATATGGCAGGGAATAAGATGAGTGACCGCTAGTGGTATCGCAGCTGAAGCTATTTTCGTGCTTCGGAAAGCACGGTCATAATAATTTTGATAGTAGGCGTTAAGCAATATGGCTTCTTGTCTAATATTAGACTGCGTACCTAAATCAGACTTGCTTTTATTTATTTCCAGCAGGTTAAAGAAAATACCTTAAGCTCTTTAAAAAAACTATTCGATAAAAATAACTTTATAGGGTTTGTTATAACCGAGTTAAAATTTGCATCCGAGCCGCAACATTATAAACGTCGTTATTTAAATAAAATTGTGTAGCGTAGCAGCGACCGCCACCGCACCGTGCTAAAGTAATTTACTACGAGCTCGTAGCGATGCTACGAAATATGCTAAGCGATGCTACGAAATATGCTACGCGCTGCTACTACATATACTACAGCTGCTATATGTACTGTAATGTACGAAAATACAAACATATCGTTATAGACAGTTTTGTGGGTAGTTTACAGATAGGTTTAGTTTAATAAAAATCTTCACAAAATTACGTTGTATCGTAAAAAATTTCGTTAAATGAGAATTTTTTTTAAAACGGCCTATTATTTTTAGATCTTTTACTTTTAAAGAAAGTGTCAAAATGAGATATTAACACAAGTGAAGAACGTGTGAGCATTGTTTCAATGGGATATTACCGTTTAGAGGCTCAGGCAGACGAGAGCCGGGCAGACACGGGCAGTCACGGACATTGTCCGCCACTGTGGCCGATATTGCGAAAATTATCATTTTTCAAAATTGCTCTACGTATCAAACTAAATAACAATCAATCTGAACAATTTTTTAAATTAAATAACTCTTTGAAATGAACAACTGTTCAAGCTGTTTTTCTTCCAAACCAAAGATTTTGGAAAGTACGCGCATAGAAGCGGAGCGATTTTCTCACGTCAATTATATTATTGAACTACAAAAAAATAAAAAAATCAATTTATTTCGGGCATTGCCCATAAAATGTTAGTATGATCTTATATCTATGTTAGTAACCATTAAAATCTAAAACCCTATAACTAATTTTAGAGTCTTTGGCGAGGTGGACGCGGGTCCAGTGCTGCATGATAGCGCTGTCCACATCCAGTCTCACATCAACAGTCTGCAGGAGGCTGTTGGAGCTGCCCCGCACCCGACGGATCAGGGATGCTATGCGATTTCTTACGATAGCTGAGAAGGTATTAACTCCAGCTTCTGCTAGCATCCCTGAGGCACTGCAGTGACGTCGCAGCCCCATCAGCCCCCTAAAGGCATTATTGTACTGCGTGCGCAGGGCCCTGTAAGCTCCTCGGGTGTAATTTGTCAACAGGCTGTACAGAGAGTTACAGTAGAATTTAAAATAATATCGATAAAAATTTCAGTACCAGCCACGCTGGGCTGTCACTACAAAAAGTCTGCCGTCTGATGAGACTCTTAGAGAATTTTTATTGCAAGTCAAAACGGAAATTAAGTATGGATTTTGTATGAACCTACTGACTTGTCATTGCTTGCGAATTTTAAAACTTAATTTTCCGTGTACAAATTACAGAATTAATTCTTGACTGGCTTGTTCACTCACTGACCGTGGTTGACTTTTGCAAAAAAGAATATATTCAGGGCGTGAAAAAAGGGCATACCAACCCTGAAGGGTGTTCATCTGCCCATGCAACTGAACACTTTCCCTTTCTTTACTAAGGAACATAGGTCGAACTACGAAAAATTTTTTTTTACCTCCCATAGAAACAGAATCAGCTGATAGTGCATTTACATAAGTATGGGAGGTCAAATTTTATTTTTCCAATTTTGGTTTATGTTCCTTAGGGAAAGTTGTTCAGTTTCATGGACAGAATCACATCCTTTAGGGTTGATATACCCTTTCTGTTACACCTTGTAAAGGTTCTTTAGCAAAATTATACACGGTGAAAAGGACGTGCTTCCGACAACGGATAGGGCGTGATTAGTCTACGAAACTAAACAACTTTCAATGAATGAAACTTTCAGGAAATTAAAAAAAAATCAGCATCTCCATACAAAAAATTGTGTGGAGAGGTCATTTTTTTTATTTCCTGAATGTTCAGTCACTGAAAGTTGTTCAGTTTCGTTGACTGATAATAAAATAATTTAGAAATACTCTTTCTGTCTAAGAAACTTTAATACTTGGTAGTAAGGCACAGCTTTTCAACAACTGAAACGGCACATGCCGGCATGATTTTATTTTAAATGATTTAATTTTAACACTTCCTGTGTACGGATAAATCTACAATGTAGAAAGTCGCAAAATTTTACCACGGGCGAATCCTGCCTGTGGTTGTGAAATTTTGCGATTTTATACTTTGTAGAATATTTCTACTTTATTTATTACTTTAATTTTGGAACTTTAGAATTTTGAATTTATTTACAGAAATAATCATTGATTGATTCAGTATCTAGGTGAGATCATGTAGCATACCACGCAGACTAGCAGATGGCGCTGCACCACTAGGTATCCTGTATCGCGCTGTTAAATTTTTGCCATTGGTATGCCAGAAAATACTGAAGAACCGAATTTTAAAATCTAGCTTAATAATTTTTCATCCCCAAAAAACCTGTATTTCAAATTTCATCAATCAATTCAGATTCAGATAATTTTATTCAATGTAGATTCTTTACAGAATACTTATTGAATGTCATGCAGAATACGTTTCGGATCGTGCTATGGCAGCGTAAAAGAAACGGCAAGAATCCAACTAAATCTTTACAACCATTTTCCAGAACGCGACTACAGTTATGGTATATCATTCATTAAATATCCAATAAACAAGCTCGTGATAGGGTCCCATTTGACGCAGTGACGCCAATTAAGGGGCTAATTAAATTGAGATGTGTATGTAACGAGTTGATAGCGTACTAATTAGATTAATCACAAAGTTAATGTGAACGTTTCAGATGGGTTAATTTTATAAAAGGTCTTTTTTATAAAAACACTTTTTTTAATACGCAGGTAATTTCTTGAAGTCGAAAAACTAGAAAATGCTTGACTTTTCCTTTACAAGCCTTGCGCTTAGGGCGACCGCAAAGTGAAGCGTTGGCTAAAACCTCCTTCGGCGACCGAATCAAAATTTCTTTTTACCATGTTTCTTTGAAAATGTTGATGAGTTTGGTCTGACTGAGTATCGTAAAGATTTTTGTGATAAAATCATCATCATATCGTGTGGGTTGCAAGGTCGATAACCAACCTCACAAAACCTGGTATCGAAGTTGTAAATAATAACCATGTTTGAATGGGTCCACGAAAAGTTTGAAAGGCAAGTCAAGCTGTTCGCTCATCCCTGATTTGAATAGAGATTAAGTCTCTAATTGCGTACAAAGGGAAGAAAAATAAAGTTAATTAAAAAAAGTCATTACAGGACCGAAGTGAATAGCGCAAAACAGAAAGAGTCCTCTGTTCAGCTGAGCGGTCAATGGACGTAGGTCTTTGTCTTACGAGTAGACGTGTGCTAAATTCACTTGTTGATTCGTCAAAAACTGGAAAATAATCCAGATCAACAAGCCGTGCGTTTATAAAAGAATATCTACAAGTTCATAGTAGTATATAGATAACTACAGTTCAAATAATGTAGCTTAATTAGAACGACAGTATTTTGAGAGCAGGACGGAACGATGCGTAAGATAGCGGTTACATGGTGATTCTGGCATCAGTCTGACTGATGCCAGACTGATGGCAGATGCTAATTCATGACTAATGGTATACTGATGGTATACTGACAGTATACTGACAGTATATTATCAGTCAGCCCACAAAAACAAAAACATAGCGACTGATGGAAAATTTCTCATCTAAATTTGATCAGTCTCCCATCAATCTGACTGATGTCAGAATCACCGTGTAACCGCTAACTAAGATATTGGAGCGACAACGATTTATATCGCTAATTCCTGCTTTCACATATAGCTCTGTCCTGCTGTCATACTATTCAAGTTACTTTATTTCGAATATAGAGAAAATAACCTTAAAATGTTTGTGCACAGGAAGCCAAGCCAGCCAAGTTAGCGAGCTCCAGAACTCACATCTCGCTGAGCATAGCCCGTGAACTGCTTCAAAAGATCTGCATCAACGACATCTCCAAGTCCAAGTCCTGCGAGAACCTCCACGTCTTGTAATTTATGTCACCCTGGTACTTTTTATTATTGACGTAAGAAAAACGCTGCACTTCTAAGCCCCTGCCAAGGAGGTTTTAACCCACGCTACGCGCTAAGCGAAGCGTAGTAAAACCTCCTTGGCCCCTGCGTAGTTTCCAAATATTTGCTTTTTACACGTTTAATCTTTTCAATCTTTGTTTTTTGTTTTTTTTACTCGTTTCGTTGTATGCAATAATGTTTTCTCAAAATAATTTCATGCTAAAAGATCGTATCGATCAAAACGTTTAAAACATTAGTTTTACGGACGAATTAAATATTCAATTTCAACCTGTCAAAAGAAAGAAAGAACGATTCATCATCATCATAACATCCTTTGAAACGTCTACTAGGACAGGGAACTCCCTCCCTGTCCCCACTCTGGAACACTGGAAGTGTTAAAATAAAATCATTTTCAACTCCCTCCAGAATTCCACCTTTTGCTGGAACAATGTGGAGGGAATGTACCATAGTCACCATGCTTGTAAGCGTTGCAGCTGGCACCGTGGACCTCGGTCGTTATTGACAGCAGAATGCAAGATGGTACGATACACGATGCCCATCCTACGTATTTAATCCCAAAATCGTCTCTACGGGTAGAGATGGGTACGATTCTTTGCTGGTACCGAGAACTTTTAGATAACGGTTACATGGTGATTCTGGCATCAGTCTGACTGATGCCAGACTGATGGCAGATGCTAATTCATTACTGATGGTATACTGTCAGTATACCATCAGACAGCCCACAAAAACAAAAACATAGCGACACTGATGGAAAATTTCTCATCCAAATTTGATTTAAGTCTCCCATCAATCTGACTGATGTCTGATGTTAGAATCACCGTGTTACCGCTAACTTATGAATGTTGTACTTGCAGTACTTTACGTAGCTAGGCCGGAAAAAGCACGGCAGAGGCTTCATGATCTAAGGCTTCCGTACTGCTGGCCCCCAGAGTAAATCCCCGTTTTTTGGCTGCAGGCACGTAAAAACATTTTTTCTACAGGCTAAAATTAATGCTTATTTATGCATATTTGCGTTCGGTCCAATACAAGCAAGTTTTAAAGGATTTTAATATCTTATTTTTAGTATAAGCATTCTTGCAAAATTTTGTTGTTTTTCGAATTTTTACGCATTTTCAGGATAGTTTTTTTTATTCACCTTAAAAAATTAAGGAATTATTCTGCCTATGAAACTTTTCTCAGAGAACATATGTCGAAATACGAAAAAATAAGTCCTTCTAATAATGAAGTCTGCAGTTTCTATAGGAAGTTAATTTTTTTTTTCGTCAACCTACATTCCCTGGGAAAAGTAGTACCTACAGTAATCATGGTCAGAAAAATCCCTCATTTTTCTGGTGAATTGATCTCTGTAAAATTGAATATTACATGTCTTAAAATATTTTATTTTTATAAATTTCTAATTCAATTTCAAGTATAATTAAGAAATTGAATTTTATATCTTCAAACCTATCTAGGTATTTTGTATGAATCATATAAAATTTTTGATGTTTAGTTACGAATTACTTTAAGGCGGCAAACACACTGCAACGTGCTACGATGCGTAGCGCATTTTATTATCATTATATAAAAGTGACAATACACACTGCAACGCGCGAACGCGTGTGTCGACTTGAATACGAACCAGTGGCTATATACGCGTCGTAGCGCTATAGATGTGTTTCCCACCTAAAAGACAAAATAAAATAAGTACGTTGAAAAAAATAATGAACATGTATTTTTGTAAATTATATGAACTTCTAGTCAAAAGGTGGCAATGACAAGGGTTAAGAGTGTGATACGTAGTTGCTAACTTACGGTCGGAGTCAGATTATAAAGTTATGATTAAGTGGTTAAGACGAGACGCAGATGTGGGTAAACTTACTTATCTTTAACCTACCTATAATAGTTAGGTTATGAGGTTATTGATAGTTAGATTATGTGGTTACTGTATTAACTCGGAGTTTTAATAATTTATATGTAAAGTTCAATTACGCATGATTTCCAAAATTTTATTTTCCTTATTCAAAGACTTTTGAAATAAAGGCCAGGTTAAAAGTACCCTAAACCGAAGAGCATAAAGGATTGATGAAAGTTCAGGAAGCAAGGGAAGTATGTCAAGATCGTAGCAGGTGGAGAACTGTGATCTCTGCCTACCCCGACGGGAACAAGGCGTGATGTTATGTATGTCAAAGACTTTTTAAACTATGTTTAAAGTGATGAAATAATTAACAAATTAAACCAGATGTCAAAATGATAAAACTTTCTTAAAATAACTTTATTAGAGCTGTATTGACACAGAAAGAATATAAATAAGATCTAAGTAGCAGCAAATAATATATATTATTTCGCTAACGCAGAGAGAAACTTTGTTCCCCGAATAAGAAGATATTTATTTCTTCTATGTGACAAAATACACACGATGCCTGTTTTTTTTTTCATATCGGCTCCTAATTTAGAAACGTACGTAAACTATTTTTCTCAAACACACTTAGACTATTCGGTCATAATTTTGAAAACCTTCGAACAAGACGAATCAAATTCGTTACATAATTATGTAACTCAACTATTACAGCTACGCGAGCATCAGCTGCCAAAGTAGTTTCATAATCTCGTTCGTCCATCAATTACCTATTTGGTGGTCGCCGTGGTTATTACTATATCCGTCTCCTCACCTCACCCACTGTGATATCGGTTAATTAGCCAGAATCTTAATTAGTTTTATTAGGATAAGGATTAGGCGGTGAAGCCAAGATGAGTCCGCTGAGGAATAGGGAATATGCATTATTTTTTTATTTAAATGTTATCCTCATCCAACAGTTTAGTAAAACTATTATTCGAATAACTATGAATTTAAAAAAGGATATAAGCTATCGAAAATTTGTTTCTGTCTCTTTCTCGCAAAACGAAATTTAACACGGAGTTTATATGTCCGTAGTGGCATGTGACGTCACTGTCCAAGTCCATGTCGGATCTCTCTATCTAATCGGCGAGTAATCGGCCGCATCTCTTAAACATTTAAAATTTTAGTTTCACTTTTTGCCATCTCTTCTACGGTATTTTCATATTTTGTTAAAAACTGCGACAAAAAAAAATTATGCATATTCCCTTATACAGGGTATTAAGTTGATTGCGTGCCATAGCTCAGGGGCGGGATCAGTATCAGTAACTGACCGAAATTTGACCTCCCATACAAAATGCGCTATCAACTGATGCAGTTTCTATGGGAGGTCAAAAATTTATTTTCATATTTCGACCTATGTTCCTTGGGAAAAGTTGTTCAGTTACTGATACTGATCCCACCCCTGAGCTATGGCAATCAGTCAAATTAACACCCTGTATATATAAACTCTACGCTGATTGACTAATCCAATGGTCGTCAATCATACAACCCACACGATATGACAATAATAGGCCCCATACAGCCCGAAAGTCAATAGTATAAAAAATGATTTTCTTTCACCGAATAAAATGATTGTCTGTCAAAGACAATCCATCATCATTAACCTTTAGAGGTTAAAACCTATTTTTCGATCTTTGTTCACCGTTATTATAATAATAAATCTTCAAAATCATTCTTAAACATATCGAAAATTTGTACTTTTGGTGTGTTTGTCGGAACGCCACTTTAGGGAGCTTTCCACGACCATTTGAAAGTTCTTCTAGAGACGGTATTTTTTTCTATGTATACAAACAAGTATACAACGTATAACGGAAATATGTGATAATACTGGAGAGTGTAAATCTGTCCATGAAACTGAACAACTTTTCCTATGGAACTTTGGTCGAAATACCAAAAACCAAATTTGACCTCGCATATAAAATGCGCTAATGTCCCCATTTTACCACTTTTAAAATGTCTCTCGCGCAAACTATTCAGATTATAAAAAAATTATATTAGAAACCTCAATATCATTTTGAAGACCTATCCATAGATACCTCACTCGTATGGGTTTGATGAAAAAAAAAAATTTTTGAGTTTCAGTTCTAAGTAGGTATCCCTAAAATTTATTGTTTTTTTTTTCTATTTTTGTGCGAAAATCCTAATCCGGTTCACAGAATACATCTACTTACCAAGATTCAACACTATAGTTCTTATAGTTTCGGGAAAAATTGGCTGTGACATACGGACGGACAGACAGACAGACATGACGAATCTATAAGGATTCCGTTTTTTGCCATTTGCTTACGGAACCCTAAAAACGTATTTGACAAACGGCATGGAAAATTCCCTGCTTTAACACGTTGACATCACATACTGGGTGTAAAGGACGGTATATTGAAAACTGACAGGGCGTGCTTAGTCAACGAAACTGAGCAACTTTCCCAAAGAAACATTTTTGGGAAATGAAAAAGAAATTGAACTTTCCACATAAACTGTTTGACCAGAGTGAGCAATTTATATGGAGAGGTCAAAAAAAATTTTTCAAGAAATGTTTCTTTGGAAAAGATGTTCAGTTTCGTTGTCTGAACATGCCTTCAGTTTTCGGTACACCGTCCCTTACACTCGATAACTAACTGTTAATATCTGACCACCAAGGGAATGACAACTACCTTCTGTTTACCTCTCCTAATTTCAATTATTTCCAGAAACTAATTAGCATTGTGTCAATGTTTGACAACTCAATTATAATATTCTGAAAAAGGTTAACAGGGCTGAGCATTGCATGGCTTTTTTGTCCTTCTTTTTCCTCCTCTTTGTGTTCGTGAAAAGTTTTTTACACAGTAATGGCCGAAAAAAAAATGGTAGGGACCATCCGACCGCTATAATTAGGCCCATAACTAACAGCTAAGAAAATTATGCAAAATTTTATAGAACTCCTGCTAGGAAAAATAATATTTTTAATTGGTTATAGATTTCACATTTCAATGTTCACAATTAAAGTTTTAGTTATAAAGGTTATAATCAAGCCACAACAGCTAACAATTCTCCTAATTTCCTCAAATATCATGCGCTTAGTTGTAGCGGTCGGTTTGTTATTTTTCTAATATACCCAGCAAAATGTGCGGAATTTTCATAACATAAAAAGAAGAGTTACGGGAGTGCACAACATGCGTGTCAAGCGTGTCATGATCAGTCAAAAGTTTCCAAATCAACCATTCTAAAGAAATATATTGATCTTCAGGAATGTAAAAAACCAGAATCAACAAACTTTATTGGAGAGTTTATGAAGAGGGTTATTTATTTATTCACGTTTCGGGTGATATGTTTTTAGAGGAAAGTTGTTCACTAATGTCGACTACGTGTCCCTTCTGGTTTAACCAAACAAAATCTTACACCCTGTAGGGAGCTACAGGTCCAATGTATAGGTGTAAGTTTTTGTCTTTACAATGTATAATCAGAAATCAATTCGTAGTCCTCGACTCTCTGAACGTATTTTCTCTCAAGGCATTATTATGCGGTCTAAGACTTGATTAACTTTAATCCTGAATTAGCAAATGCACTTTTTTTTTATGGTAAGTGGTCACCACTGCCCATGATACCCACTCGCATATTTGTGAAATAACACTGGTATGTCTCATGTGTCGGTAATTTCACTGGCTCCCATCCATACCCTTCAAACCGAAACACAGCGGTGCAAACACTTCTGCTTTACGGCTGAAAAAGGTAAGGGGCTAATACTTCATCATCATCATCATCATTTCAGCTGAAAGACGTCCACTGCTGGACATAGGCCTCCCCTAAAGATCTCCATGTCTCGCGGTCCTGCGCTGCTTGCATCCAGCGGCTTCCCGCTACCTTGACCAGATCGTCGGTCCACCTTGGGGGGGCCTGCCAACGCTTCGTCTTCCGGTAATACTTCCCCACACGGAATTTGCACAAAACCCTACTATATGTAAAACGCTGAATACTCTGAATAAGTAATTAATATGTAAGTACTTAATCCCCACAATTTATTTACCCTACATGGTTAAACTAAGCTAAGAACACCAGTAAGAAATTGGAAAACGAAGCAATCTTATAACAAAATTACGATTTCCCTCGTTGTTACTGCTCAAACAAACTTAGCTCGAAGGAAAATATTTGCTTAAGATTATTCGTTATTTACAAAAAAAGCTTTCCCGTCTAAATGGCTACCGGGTGAAATGAGGTGCTGCGGTGAATTATAGTCCACCCGGCTGGGCTGTGGCGCTCCAAATTGCGTGACATTACATCAGAAAAAAGATAGATAGAACACGACAACAATTTGTTTATCTGTGTCGTCGCTAAATAATTAATACATCCAGTCAATCAAATGCCAAGACCTCGCCGTCAACAATAAGCGACTTTGCCCTTTATTACACGGCTGCCAGTTACAATTATTATGTTTTGGAGTTACGGGTCCAAAATTGGCTTTTGCGGTCTGTACCTAGACCGTAAAAAACCAATATGTAGTTCGGCATTTATTCACGATTTATGTACACTTTAGAGTCATGATGCATATAAATCATCTATTTTTATGATTATTATTGATTTCGTCGTTTCGAGGCAGATTCCTCGATATCCAATGCTTTCAGCGTGTTTTACGTACCATGGTTCTGTGAGTAATAAGAGCGCTTTCCGTAACGGTGGCCTGCGGTGGCAAACTTAATAGGTAGATATTACTCAAACTCAACCCCTACTGATGGGTTGTTGGGTAGAATGTTTAGAGCAGCTAATTCAGGTTACTTCTTTGAAAGAATTTATAAGGTAAGGAATTGTACCAAAGTACAACACAATTTAAAAGCTTTTTCCCCAGGCTATATTTGACAATTATTTCTACATTTTTTTTAATTCGCTAGAAAAGTTAGTCTTTTCATGCCAAATAAACAACTGACTAGTCAGAATTTAAAAATACCTATTTCTGCAATTTTGTAGGGTGAGACCAAATTAAATGAAATTGGTTTACTTTACAAGATAGGTACTGTATTCCATAATGTTCCTTGCAACATATCCGTGCAACATATACATACAACCTTATAATATTCAGTCGTATATTTTTTTGACAGAATAATTCTGTTTTCGGGCTTTGCTTAGGGTCTATCGCATTCTACCATTTTAATTTTTAATCTACATAACCTTTGTTCTTATCTTGACCTAAAAACATCTCGTCCTTGAGAAACTGTGTCATACTCGTCTCGTTTGCGTTTCAAATTTAATTACCAACTTCGCATAAATGTTCGAAATTATCTTTTAATAAGTTTCAAACTGATTTTCATCTTTCAACGCAGTATAAATTGTTGTAAAACAATCTTCGTTTGAATTCATTTCTTTGATAAAATTTGGTCAATGAGTTAAACAGTAATATAACCTACCAGTCTTATGGAAAGTAACACAAAATTATTAGTTATGCTTTATGTGAAAACCAGTGTCCTTGTCAACCCCGTAGGTGATTTAGGCTACCCCGCAAATTGGAATAAGGCGAGGGCATGATCATTGACATCATCAACAACAACTATACTCGTACCTCGCCACAAAACACGTAGCTACAAAGTAAGAAAGTTAAAAACAAATCGGCCATGTGCATGGATTGGTCACCTTTATTCAACATTACTTTCATGGAAATATGTCCTAATATTAAATAAAAAATCGTCTACTTTATGGCAGCAGCGTCACGTAAAACGCATGTACACATTTACCGCAGCCAAAAGTAAAGTAGCCTCAGACCATCCGATGGTCACCATTGACTTCGCCATCGTCTTCAACTCGGGCGGCAACGCATTTTTTTCATCTGGGGCTTTCTTTGCTTTTCCAACCTAGAGACATAAACTACTATTATTAAAATTAGATTGTAATAAATGTCAGTATTAAGGTAAATTTAAGATAAGATTGTTTTACGTAGGCATATTGTGTAAACAGGTAGCGTTTATGTAAACGTGTTACTATTAGGCAACTACCTATATTTATATTATATTTTTCTAAAAGAAACTTTCTACGACTTTTACATGAGCTGATTTAAAGTTAATATTTGTGTCGATAAATATATTTCTTCCAGAAGACATATTTCCAGTTTACCTAAACAATTCAAAAACTTAAAAGACAATTCAGGAAATCCTAAACTGTTTCATGTCATTACATTGTAGTACATTTTGGTCTTCATTTCTATTTTAATTGCAGAAGTTAAAAAAAATGCTACAGTGAACTGTAGTGATCAAAGTAGCACTTTCGATAAGTAATTTCATATTATTATATCTGGCAATTTTTTATTCCTATAATATTTATTGTTGGCAAAATAGTTTGCCTTCAAATGTTTTCGACTTTTTGAAACTATAAAACTATTCTTCGATATCATCTTGATTATAATATGTACACTCTTGACTTTCCACTCACTAATTTATATTTTAATAAGGTTAAGCGTATCCCGAAACAATATTTTGTAGTGTAAATGGAGTATTATTGTTATATTAGTGACACAAATATTTACTTGTAGTATTTTTGTATTACAAATATAGCTGTTAACCTTTAATGTTAAGACTTTATATAGTTATCTATGTGTTAAACTTCAACTTATACATGGCCGCAAAAATGGTAAAAAATGCACTATTAGCAGAACTAGCCTTATGCTACAAACTCCAAAAACCAAAAATATGACGCACTCAAGGACATAGTGTTATCTCTGACATGCGGATGACTGTACTAAATTTGGAAAGAAACTATTTAATTTCTAGATAGAATTTTGAAATGTTGTTCTAGACAACAATAAAGCCTAATCAACCAAAAGTTCATTCTGACAATAATTAGTCTGTCGCTGAAGTTTTGCAAATTCGTCATTATCATTTTATCCTACAGCTATGGGTGGATTCATATTGTTTTATAATTTCTGCCACTAATATTTTTTGTCAGGGTTTGCATACAAAAAAGTGTTTGTTAATTCTACGTAACTCTATGTTGTAAAAAGTAAAGTAAATGTTTTGAAGGTGTAAAAAGAACAAACAAAATTTAAGGAAATCGAGCTTTAAAGCAAGTATTTTGGAAATGTGTTGGTAAGTATTTAGGCAAGGATGGAATCTGATGGTATGGTGCTCTGATATTCCAGCGAACCTACGAATAAAAAATAAGTCAGGAACTATAATTCAGAACAAATTCTGAACAAAAAGTGGGCCTACGTGAAACCAAAAGGACATATATTCAAATTACGAATCAATTGGTTCAAATTCAGAACGAGAGCAGCGATTGGTTCGCGCGCGTGCTGCAATGTCAGCTATAAGTAGTTAAGCCAATGACGCGGTGGAACGACTTCTGAAATACACGACTTTCGTTGGGTCATTTTTTGAGCACAGTTACAATTCCTGACTTATTATTTATTCGTAGCAGCGAACACAAGAAACACAATATTGTAAAAAGTCGACTCTTAGGGCCTGTCCGCACAGCGAATTTTCACCGCGCGATATTTTCTCTCGCGAATTATATTATATCCAGTGCTTGAAATAGCAAAACATCGCGCGGCAACAATTCGCTGTGCGGACAGGCCCTAAGATTCAATGTGAATTACAGAATTGCGAGAAAAAAATCGCGCTGTAAAAATTCGCTATGCGGACAGGCCCTTAAAGTAGGCCGTGCTGCAGTGGTTTCTTGCAGTTTCTTTTATGCTGCTATGGCACGATCCGAAACGGTGAGTGGCTCTATTCGCATTGTATTCTGCATGACATTCAATAAGTATTCTGTAAAGAATCCACATTGAATGAAATTATCTGAATCTGAAACCGGTTAGAATATTTACTTCTGCAAAGTATAACAAAGAGGGAATAGTTGCACCTTGTCACGATTTCATTTCGACATGATAGACATACTTTCAACAAGTTTAATCCGTTTTGCAGACTGTCGGATAGAAAAGTTTTACGTTATAATAAAATTTTTACCAACTAAGAAGAAAAGTTGCTGAATTTTATGTTACACTGGTAGGAATTTCTTTTACTTTCTTCTTAAAAGAAATAAACAGCGAAGAATAGTGCAGTTTTATCGCTTCGAGTAACTTTTTTGCTTTACTTATACAAAAACTTCTTAGGGTAATCGCACACTACGACTTCTTTTTCATGTGATATTTTATCGCGAATCTGCAACATATGGAATGTGCTAGCAAGCGTGCTCCATTAATAGCCGTTGTCGACTGTCAGGTGATTTCTCTTACGACACCCACGGGTATGTATGGGTTGGTACTATTCTTTGCCGGCACCACACGGGACGTTTTCGTAGTACGTTAGTTTAAATATTATTCTACTAAAGAAATGTTGCAATTTTTTGTTTATTCAAACCAGTCACTGCGCAAAAGATCAACGAGGCAACTCCTAGCTTTTGCACAGAATTAGGTAGTTGCTACCTCGAAGTTACCGTACCATGTTTGTTCTACGATCAAGAATAAAGTATTCATACTGGAGCCCTTGGAGTTGGGTATGTTATAGGAGTACGAACAGGAAACGCCCGTTTAATTGTAAGAAATGTCTTACTTCTCATGAGAGCCCTATTCAAAAGTAAGAACCCAATTGAACAAAGCTGCGTGCAAACGCTAGTCATTACTTGTAGTTAGATCTTAATTGCAGGTGGAAGCGTAACTTCGATGCTGACCGTTTTATGATGCGCGTGGGTACCGACCGGTGAGCTAATGAGCGATTCGCACGCCTGCCTTTTTGAGTTCTGCAGATCAATGTGACTGTACAGATGTACAGATGTACAGCATCGGAGTCACATTGATCTACCAGTACTGCGGAAACCACCATACAACCTAACATAACATCGATATTACATTAAATACGTTACGTTTACAGTTCAATGGAGCGTAATATGAACGAACAACATATCTGTTTATATCACACGGAAGTAATCCGCGCTATAAATTTATAGCCATGAGTACTGAAGCGACGTAATAATCACCACTAAGTCAATGAGAACAATAAATACCATTTCAGAAATACCTAGCTTTTAGTTGAGAAGTCACCTCATTGAGGTTCATTTGATTTATGGTAAAATTATATTAAATACCTACGCGTGGAACAAAATAGGGTCTATTTCCTTTCCCGCACGATTCAGATTATTTTCATTGGCTTTTTCTAGGGGTGAGCTTAAGCTGAGACAGAATGAAGGCAGAACGCGTCTTCCCTCTCGCTTTATTACGAAGAAAACTGAAAGATAGAAATACTGTACTGTGCTGCCCTGCGCCATGTGCGTCTTAGCTTACGCCCACCCTTAATCAATAGAAATCAGGCAGGCAGGGTTACTTATAATATTTATATGGCGATACGTATCATGTCATGTCGAAATGTACGAGTACAACCACCATTTTATAAACAAAAATCTAGTTAAAAAAAAAACTAAAGTAAAAATTACATCAGATAAATTTGTAAACTTGTTGTAAATAATAAATATCTCAATATAAGACACTCTTGTATTTCTAAGAGGCCTTTAGATGAATGTTAAAATGTACTAGGTACTTATTGATAAATGCTGAACATCTAAGAATAGCTTTTCTTTATAATACCTTCACCTGTCTAACCAGGGAAGTGCCCGTTACAATAAAAAAAAACGTACATTTATAACATCGTCTAGAAATGCCTTACTTAAGTAACTGTCAAAGTCTGAGCCTTCCTTTATAAGTGTTAGAGTATAAGCTGTTATCTTAGGGGATGTGCAGACAAGAGATATGACAGACGTAAGCACACGAGAACAAACACGTTTTTCCGTGAAAACTCTGGCGGCCATTTTTGTCGGCTATTTTGAATTTATATAGAAAAACGTTAGTGTCCGCGTTTGCCTACGTCTGCCATGTCTCCTGTCTGTTCGCCCCTTATATTATATTACAGATGTTGTATACCATAGATAGGACTATGTGTTTCCTGTTTGAATCGATGTTTTCAAGACAAATTGAATTATGTATGTGATTCTAATATAGATGCAAATAAACAGAATGAAGAATTCTAATAGTGTTTGTTTACTTGTCAACGTGCAACAATAAAGAAAATTATTTCAAAAAAGAAAATACCCGACTGTGTAATAAAATATGAACTGAAAAGAGAAAAAACAAGTTCTCAAAGTTTCATGAGGTATTGCAGGCGTGGACAAATAAAAACTACAAAATATATTTGATGTTGAAAAACCACTTCCAAACACATAATTTTAGTCCGCTCTGGTTTGTCCCCACCTGCAACACCTCATGAAATTTTTAGAACTTGGTTTTTTCCCTTTTCAGTTCATGTTTTTCTACACAGTCGGGTATTTTGTTTATTGAAGTATTTAAAAAATATATTATTATTATTATTTATACCCTTTGACACTCCCACAATGAATACAAATCTAACGACACCTCACATGTTAAAATCTATCAAGCTGTTTAGGCTGCAGAGCGCGACAAAGAAATCGACATACCGTACATATATACATACATACACTCGAAAAACATCATCATCATCATATCAGCCGAAAGACGTCCACTGCTGGACATAGGCCTCCCCTAAAGATCTCCATGACGACTGGTCCTGCGCTGCTCGCATCCAGCTGCTTCCCGCGACCTTGACCAGATCGTCGGTCCATCTTGCGGGTGGCCTGCCAACGGCTTCGTCTTCCAGTACGTGGTCGCCACTCTAGAACCCTTACGCCCCATCGGCCATCGGTTCTTCTTGCGATGTGCCCTGCCCTCTGCCACTTTAGTTTAGCGACTCTCAGGGCTATGTCAGTTACTTTCGTTCTTCTGCGGATCTCCTCATTTCTGATTCGTTCTCGCAGAGAGACTCCGAGCATAGCCCCTTCCATAGCTCTTTGGGTGACCTTGAGCTTCCTGATAAGGCCCATCGTGAGCGGCCACGTCTTAGTTCCATATGTCATCACTGGCAACACACACTTGTCAAAGACTTTCGTCTTGAGACACTGCAGTATTTGGACGTGAAGATGTTGCGGAGCTTCCCGAACGCTGCCCATCCGAGTCGGATACGACGAGAACCTCTTTCTCTAAGTTGGATTTAGGGATCCCGCACACGACCGAGAATCGGTGACCGATTTTTTGTCGGCATACCGCTCTGACGTGTTATCACCTGAATCTTCCGTCCTTGTCCTGGCCGATAATCGCCCACCGATTCTCGGTCGTGTGCGGGAGGGAGCACCCAGCTGGACTGTTTGTCCCAGGTATTCATCGACAACTTCGAGCGTAGAGTGTCCAACTTTGAGTGGAGACAACACATAACCCTCGAAAAACATAACCCTCCTGATTTGGGGCAGTCGGGTTAAAAGATATAACGACCCTGAATAATGTACACCGTGGGCCCGAGTAACCCGAAAAACTTTAACAAGGTATTTGAGACGATGTTATGAGTGAATAATGTTATACGAAAGTAGGTCCAATTTTATTGTGTAAATTTAACTTACCTATTTTTAGGAACGCAATAAATCATTTAAATTTTGTACTTCCTTGTAAAAAAATCCCTAGTAGAGGGAGTGACTACACTCTACAAACCTCTCCGACAGGACGTCTACTCTCAATTTTCAATATATCGATACGATACTATTCGAAACGTACAAATCCAAAACTTCGTCTCTCGACAAAAGAGTTGAATATTGGTTGGATGAATTAAGAAACTGGCAGTGATTAGTATCCAACCAATATCCTACTCTATCGTCAAAAGGCGAAGTTTTGAATTAGCATATCTCGACGTGTGATAGAAACCACTTTTTATTTTATTTACACTTTTATTTATCAATTCTCAATTACTATGTCGTAAGTTTACTTACTTACTCCTTTGGCGCAACGACCCAAAATGAGTCTTGGCCTCCGAAACGAGAATACGCCACTGGTCCCGGTCTTGTGCGGTGGTTCGCCAGTCGCCTGCCTGGAGCTCGCGCAGGTCTGAGCTCACTACGTCGATCCACCGATATCAGGGTGTCTACTCTCAAAGTCCGATATATCGAAACGATACTACTCGAAACATGCAAATGCAAAACTTCGTCCCTTGACAATAGAGTAGAATATTGGTTGGATGCAGTTTGAAAATTCATCCAACCAATATTCTACTCTATTGTCAAGGGACGAAGTTTTGCATTTGCATGATTCGAGTAGTATCGTTTCGATATATCGGACTTTGAGAGTAGACACCCTGGGGCGGCCAACCGGGCGTCGACCCGTCGGTTGACCCACGAAGGCTTTCTTGACGTAAGTTTAGGTACAATAATAATCAAAGTAAGACAGTTTAAAAACTAGAAAATACTAATTATAATGTCTTTTCTTTATCAGTAACACGTCTATTCTATCCCAAGACTCTCCAGAGGCTGACCCGAATGCTCTTACTCGCCGCAAGTAAGCATCGTGCTGACTGATACAATATCCGCACGAAAATAATTAAAACCTTACAATCGATATATAAAAAATTCAGAGAGTCTGATACGATACGACTACGCTACGTCACTTTCATAAAGGTTTGTTTCACTGGAGATTTTTCAACTCGTTAATTTACAAAAATAAAGAATATCTTGAAAAGTAAGCGATTTCAGACTACTCGTACAGCGAGCCTTTGAAGTCATTCGAAAATTTTCTAGGTTAAGTTCTGTTATCGGCATAAATAAATTCTATAAAGGACTAAGAAAATTTGGAGTTGTCGAATTTTTTTTTGTAGGTTTTGTAGTTAAAATATTCTTGTAACTGATACAAAAAAATAATTTCCTAAAAAATATAAGATAAGCATAAATCATGCATTTAGATTGTAGCGATTTCAAGTATGTTTAACTTAATAAAATTTAAAAAATTTACAACCCCAAATATCCTTAAATCTATATAAAATTGATCTATATCGATAACGGAACTTAGTCTCAAAATTTGTCGAATGTCTTCAAAATCACCCTGTAGGTATATATAGTTTTTACTCCAACATTAAAATGGATTTTAAAGATTTTCAGGTTACTCGGGCCCACTGTGTATATTATAGATCTGTGTAATAATTTTATGGTTCTACAGTTTAAGCATTCTGCCAAAAGCTGTGTCCGTCAGAAGGGCACTGCGAAACAGTTTATGGCAGACTGTATTCTGCTCTCACTGCACTGTCTTTCAACACAACGCAAGCATGTTTTAAAAACTAAAGTAGCGTCATCTAGTTTGCATGGAGGAACCACAAGTACTACAGGTGGCTTGATCCCATCAATATCCATAGACACAAGGATACTGCGTTTTGGTAACCACAGTGGCTCCATCTAGTTGTGGTTTGGTGAAGATGAGGCTCATTATTTAGTGCAGCGTTACAACAATTTATATATCTTGATAAATAAGTGAATAACCACTAATAAAATTGCAACTTATACAGCGTGAATTTTTATTTGTTTTAAACCCGAGGCCCAGTGATTCTACTCATGAAAACAAGCAATTTTCCCGAAGAATTTTTTTTTATCGGAAATTCTTTTTGTCTCCCCATAGTAAAGTGGTCACGTGATCGGTGGCTTCGTTTTAAAGATTTAAAGATTTGTGTGTTGTGACGGCCGACGTTTTGCGCTGACCCTAAAAAACTGGGATAAGGGAAGTAGACTGAAGGTCAGTTGCAACAAACCTCATCAGAGTTAATCCTTCTATAAATCTTCACTGGCACTGCGACAAAAAAGTTTCATTTTTACGTATTTCTCCGTGTTGGTCTCGTCGTTTTTTACCTACCTTTTACCTATTACTCATCTAGCGGAATTTCCGCTGGTGTCATACTGGACAGATTTCTCAGTCGCGGAACTTTCAGCATCGATATTCTGCGGTTTTGTGGAGGGCATTAGTATCGGAAGTCAAGATCCTATTCGGATCGTTGAGCCAGTATAAGTAAGTCATAAGACGAACCCCAAAAAAAGTTGAATAGAATAGTGACGTCTTCAGTTTTAGATCTCGTCACCCCTAAAACCACGAAAAGAGATGATTACTTACATCGTGTGCGCACTTCCTTGCTCGAACAAGGGAGAGCGGCACATCCTATCTATCGCTGCTGGTATCAAAACTAACAAAATCCATGTCTAATTTGTCAGACAGCAAAGAAAGTTTTTTTTTATTCTTTTGTCATTTGCTTAAAGTCGTTTTCGCAACAATTTTAAATGACTTTTACTTTAGTAAAATCGGTTCAGTACTTTTTGTGTGATGCTCGAACAAAGAAGCAAAGAAAAAATAAATCCAAAAGTCCAAAAATCTGTGATTTGGATTCAGGGCCATCAATACAGCCTAACGTAATACTTTTATTATAAATATCTTAAATGTCAGACAAAATCAATTACATAACAATTTTATAATAGGAGACAAAATATCTGAAGCGGGATCAAAGGCAAAAGGCGTAAAAACATCGTACGTACTGAGAGAATTGACGCCAGTAACCATTTCTCAACAAGTTATCCCCTGACCTTCAGAATAAGTCGGCATAGCGGTTGTGGGTACGTGGGTGTGGATCGGATCTGCGGTAAGCGGCCAATATCCCCGAGATCTTTGCCTATGGAAGGATCCTATTTCGTCAAGTCAAAATACGTCATTATATTTATTTGAGCCACTTCGCCTTAGGAAGAAAGTAAGTAACCAAAGACTGTAACTTAACAGAAGTAAAGTAATATGTAGGTAATTATGACTGACTCATTGCATTGACCATACAGACTACAGTCAATAGTCATGTTTACCCATGAAACTTAACAACTTTCCCGCCGTACTAGCCAGACCGGAGTTTACCGTGGTCTGGTAAACACAGATTTTCCAGGTTTCTTTGTTATCCGTTTGTAGCACAGTAGAATCGAGACCCACGCGATGGTATTTGACTCGTGTTCTGTTCTGACTAAGATTATCCGAGCGACCCTTGTACCGACACGTATGTAAGTATAACTAAACGTCTACAACAGTTATATCAAAGAATATAGCTATACCAACGTTATGCTTAATAATTGTGTACGTAGGTAATGCAGCTTCCGTGGTCAAATGGTTAGACCTTAGAACTTTAGAACGTTCATCTCTCAATCTGGAGGTTATGGCATAAGAATAAACAATAACACAGGTTATGGGTTCTATTGCCGGTGGGGACATAAAAATCACTTCGTAAGACTCCTCCAGTCATCACAAGACGAATCGCTTATTAGTAGTACCGCCTAAATGAGTCCTCGCTCGCGGGGTACAAGGGCAGGTGCGGGGAGCGGATGCGCGTAGATAATGAGAATGCCCCGCCGTCGCCCGCACCTCTTTCGTTCCCCCGCCTGTCATCTTACCCCCGCGCCCCTGTACCCCGCGGGCGAGGACTCATTTAGGCGTTTTATCTAAAATTGTCTATAAGTCAGATTATTCCGTGCTTCGGAAGAAATGTTAACCTCTCGCAGAAATATATAAATATAGCGCGGTGCTTGACGAAAGGTTTGGTTTTGATATCACATGTGATATCGTGGTGCTTCTGAGGTAGCCCTTGGTCCCGGCTAATATCTACGGAATCCATCGTTAATGAACAATTTCACGGGCTTTTCGTGGCTCAACAACTCTGACATCAGGGTTTGTGAGGTCGGTCATCGATCTGACAACTCACACGCTATGATGATGATTGATTGATTGATGATTATACGATTTGTTTTCACTCATGATAAGTGGAAAGAAAATCAAACTGATTGTAGAGGAATAAAAGCAGATTCGAAATTAAAGTATATTATAAGAGAACGAAGGTTTACAATGGGTATCTATCTCGTCTTATATCTTTAATGTTTGTTATAAGTTAGCCAGCTTCTAAAAAGAAAAAAACCGGCCAAGTGCGAGTCGGACTCGCGCACTGAGGGTTCCGTACCACCACATAAACATAATTGTATTAGTTGAAATTTCAGTAAGTTAATGTGCTAGATTTTTTGAATCCGACACGCGCTTGACCAAATTTTATTATTTGTTATTATTTTATAGCCTATGCCCTATAAACATACCAATTTTCAAGTTTGTAAGTGTTCCCGTTTTTAAATAGAACTAAAACAAAAATCGCCTCAGCAACCATCCAACTTGACCCCTCTCTTATATGAATGTTCTTGAAACGGGAGCTCACCACAATTGGTTACCATTAGTTGTGAGAAAAGTTGTAATATTTAATGATTTCAGACTTTTCCCATTATTTGTACCGTGAGACCTAGCTTCTTGCCAAATTTCATATTTTTAGGTCACCGGGAAGTACCCTGTAGGTTTTTCATTGATAAAACCTATACCTATAATTGAAGATAACATGTTCATCTTACGTTTTGTTACAGTTGATTGCTGACGTAGGTACATCTCAAAAGGTGTACAATAAAACCATAGTATAAAACTAAATTACCTGCTTAGCACATCAAGCTTGACAGTTTAAGCCACGATCACACCTACCTAAATTCCAAGACTTAATTCGGCATACATTGCTGGGAGGCTTGGTTATGTTAATTGCAATATCCTTACTTCAACGAGCAATGTACGCTGAATTAGTCTTTGAATACAGCTAGGTGTGATTATGGCTACGTACGGTCGGTCAACGTACGGTCAACCGCTTGTCGGTAGAAACTTTTTCAACTCTATTACCACGCCATAAGGTCCAAAAGTGTTTCTACCGATGTGCGGCCGTGTGTACGTACGGTCAACCGCACGTCGGTAGAAACTTTTTCAACTCTATTACCATGCCATAAGGTGCAAAAGTGTTTCTCCTGATGTGCTGTTAAGTGTACCTAAGACCAACCTCAGCTCACGCTATAGGTTGGAATAGGTACAGCGCGTTCAGAACAAGTCTTTATTTTCCGCGCATGGGTGACAGGCGGAGAGCCAATGAGCGATTCGCTCGCCCCCTGGGGGGAGCCGTGCTCACCCCCGCGACTAATTTTTTGACTTCTGCGCATTAACGGTCACAGACAAAGTTATTTTGCACGCAGTAGGTATACCTACCTACCAGCTATATTAAACGGTATAGATGGCGTATCCTACCTCCATCCTAACCCAATTTACGCTTATGTTGCATATTTCTAATTTTCAAAGCAATCCGTGATATAATTTATTTATTATAAGCAGGAAAAATTTTTTGAGTACCTATAGCATACAATCAAACGGTTCTAATTATTTTTTACCTGTGTCGTCCTAGTGGCAATCCTAGCGGCCATAATTGGTATTATCTTGAGCTTTGGATGTCTCAGAGGAAGTTAGGTTAAAAAGTCTGTACCGTGTACCTAAAGATGGCGCTGATATCAGATTATGGTTCCACACTTTGTCACGTATTAAATAAACTTTGTTTAGTAAGTATAATTATATTATAAAAGTAAAAAAAACATTAACTATTTTCTTATCTTTATTTTATTTAAATATTGACGGCGAAACCTGTAAGGTAAGCGTCTAAAAATATCAAAAACATTTCAAAAGTAAAAAAGCAAAAATTTTTAAAAATTTAATAAGCAATACCACCACCGTCCAGGCACAGTATGACCCATACTACCCAGTACTACCTACCATAATTATTATATACTAAAAGCTTTTGCTCTTTGACTTTAAAAACTCAGTGACCATCCAACTTGACCCCTCTCTTATATGAATATTCTTGAAACGGGAGCTCACCACAATTGGTTACCATTAGTTGTTAGAAAAGATTTCAGACTTTTCCCATTATTTGTACTGTGAGACCTAGCTTCTTGCCAAATTTCATAATTTTAGGTAAACGGGAAGTACCCTGTAGGTTTTGCATTTTTGAATAAATGTATGGAGATGAGAACATAAAATGCCATATCTTTTTATTGCGTCGTTGTAAAAAATTGAAATTTTCAGACCTTGTGTGGTCCATGGATCCTAATATATGGTATTAATTTCAACCTGATACCTTTACCCGTTCGTGAGATAAAGGGTCTTGACAGACAGACAGACAGACAGACAGACAGACAGACAGACAGACAGACAGACAGACGGACAACAAAGTGATCCTATAAGGGTTCCGTTTTTTTCTTTTGAGGTACGGAACCCTAAAAACAACACAAAGCAAAAAGGAAAATCGAAAAATAAAATTAGCGATAAATACTCGTAGGGGTTATTAAAACGTTTCTTTGAAATGTAAAATAAAAGTATCAACGTAGGCGTGTCGGTACTGTCGGTCCGTTTAATATCCGAAAACTACTGATGCGTTAAATGTGACGATCCCAACCGCTCCCACTCTTCGGGCTAAAAGTCAAATCATCTTGTAATGTCGCTACACTAAGGCTTCTGGCTCTTTCAAGTAGAAGAAAGCGCTACACTCTCACAAAAAAAGTAAGCTAGCTCGCAAGCATGTTTTTGCGATGATTAACCAGAGGCAAAACTTATTTGGATAGGCAAAGTATTTGTATTTCAAACAAAACCAGCAGGGCACAGAAAACTATTTGATACGAGCTGTGCCCACGATTTCGTTCACATGGCTTTTGGACTTTAACAGTGTACACAAACAACTCGACCGATTCAAATGGGATTTTTAATTTTCGTTCAAAATATTAGCTTTGTTTCATTGCAATCGGCTCAGTCAAACAGAAGCTACACGAATGAATAGTGTGAGTTATTGGTGCACAGGCCGCTTGATAATTTTCGTTCGTGTAGTTTCTGTTTGAGGAAACTGATTGCCATGATCTAATGCTTATATATTACACTAAAGTAAGCCAAATACGTTATTGAAAATCCCATTTGAATCGGTTCAGAAGTTTGTGAGTTATTGGCCCCGCTGATTTAAACTTGGCATATCTTCTGTTTGAGTGGACCGATTGCAATTATCTAAATCTAATATTTTGCACAAAAGTAAGCCAAATACGTTGTTGAAAACTTTGTTTGAATCGATTTAGCAGTTTGTGAGTTATTAACAACACCTATTTAAACTTCACATATTTTCTGTTTGGGGGAACCATTTGCAATGAAACAAAGCTTTCATGTTGCATAAAAATAAGTCGGTCACATTATTGCAACTTTTGTTTGAATACGTTTCGTGGTTTGTCAGTTGTTGCGCCACAGCTTGAAATATAGCACATCTTCTGTTTGAGTGAACCGGTTGCAACGAAACATAGCTTGTATGTTGCACGAAAATAAGCTTAATATATTTTAAAGAACCCCCATCTGAATTGGTTTTGTAGTTTGTGAGTTATTGGTGCACACAGGCCGCTTAATGTTGATCAACTTTCGAAAAATCGTAAATGTATTATTTAACGCAATTCCGCTACCTGTCAGCAAGTTGATAAACTAAATATTTTGCCACACGTCAAATCATACTGCTGTATTACATTTGCTGTATTATATGGGGATGTTTCATTGCAATCGGTTCACTTAAAAAGAAGATATTTTAAATCAAAGTTTAAAACTGCTGTCCGCGATTCACTCAGAAACTACTGAACAGACTCAAACGGAGTTTTAATATTGTATTTGGTTTACTTTTGTGGAACATATATAAGCTTTGATTCATTGCAATCGGTTCACTCAAAAATAAGATATTATTATACGAGTACCAAATTTCAAGCAGCGAGAATCCGATGTTTTTGATCAACTTACGATTCTCATTATTTTCCGGTTATACTATAAGCAAGTTGTGATAGAATTTTGGTATTAGTTTTTAACCATTCGGATGAATTAGACGAATCAAAGTCACCACAGATCAAATACCTCGGTTTTGGAAAGAATTAAAATTTTGTGTCACAATATATCATATAATACTCGTTCAGCTCATAAATAATAAACCTTTCTCGAGAGGCAAGGCAACCCGTAAAAATGCGAGGGGCGTAATCAAACCACGTCCTTAAGGGCCCATGTTTATTGAGGTATGGAGGTAAAATTACCTCGCACGAGAAGATTCCGACTATATTACGTGAGGGTTCGCAATCAGATGAAGCTACAGGTGTAGGCAATAAACTATAGAAAGGTTTATGTTTGATAGCGATTGACACGAAAGGACAACAGGAATCCAAACCAGAACTTGATTTTTTTAAAACTTTGACTTCTAATTCTTTGGTTATGTTTTTACCATTATGGTTCGGAACCCTATAAACACATTCTAAATGTTTTATTGCGAAAAAAGTGTATGTAACTTGCATAGAATGCAGTGTATGTAAGCTGTAAAAACCTATACAGCCTAAACTTATACAAGGTATAACGGACGGTGTCATCATCATCATCATGACATCCCATGAAACGTCCACTACAGGACAGGGAACTCCCTCCAGAATTCCAGCTTTTGCTGAAACAGTGTGAAGGGGAAGTACCATAGTCACCACGCTTGTTAGCTTTACGGCTGGCACCGTGGACCGCGGTTGTTGGTGACAGCAGTAAGTAAGATGGTATGATACACAGGAGGACGCTGCTGCCCATCCTCCAGCTTATAACCCTTAGTCGCCTCTTACGACACCCACGAGTACGTATGGGTTGGTACTAATCTTTGCCGGCACCACACGGGACAACGGACGATGTACCCAGGTGTACCTACCGAAAACTAAAAGAGCGTGCTCAAGCAACGAAACTGAACAACTTCCCCAATAAATCATTTTTGGGGATTGAAAAAAATAATGATCTCTCCATACAAACTGTTCGATCAGTGAGAACTTTGTCAAAAAATGGTCAAAAAATTTTTTTCATTTCCCAATAATATTTCTTTAGGAAAGTTTTTCAGTTTCGTTGACTGAACACGCCCTTTCAGTTTTCGGTACACCGTCCCTTACACCCTTTATGATCTGTGGTCATGTGTACATCTTTTGTGAAAAATACTCCAAACGATTTTGATTCCTATTTAATGGTAATTAAAGGTTATCTTGTCAGAACACGATTCTTTAAGTCTTAAATCTCCTTAAGTTTTATCCTCCTTGCTCATAAAGTTAAATTTAGATTTGTCGTGTTCGTGATAAATATTCAAATTTTCTTAAGACATGTACACACGGCCGCACGTCAGTAGAAACACTTTTGGACCTTATGGCGTGGTAATAGAGTCGAAAAAGTTTCTACCGACAAGCGGTTGACCGTACAAACAACCCCTCAGCTCGGATTAACAAGGATAAGTCACCCTGTATAATCCCTTAGAAAGAATCAAGCAAGAGTATTCCGTATCCTTTTCGGAAAAACTTATAGTAGTAAGGGTGATGAAGGCCAAATTTCTATATGATTAGCTCATGTCTGCCTCTTTGACTGATGATAAGGAGCATCCTCTAGAAGAAAAAAAAATATTGGCGGACATCCACACCCCTTCGTTTTGAGGAATTAAGTTTTAACTCTTTTGAAATTTGACAATGAAACGTACACCTGGCAGACTATGACTATCTGATTAATACAATGTATGAAACCCCAGAAAAATGGTCTGCCACCATAATAGCCCTGAAAGTTACAGCTCTTCATAATGCGAAAATTCACTACTTCGTCCCGTGATAATGCAGAGCCCTGCATGTCTGCCCCTTCGATTTTCTACATCTTCAGAAGTATTTTAAACAGGAGCCACAAAGGAAGACAAAAAATCATTATTTAGTATCTTTTTTTCATTTTTAGGGTTCCGTACCTCAAAATAAAAAGACGGAACCCTTATAGGATCACTTTGTTGTCCGTCTGTCTGTCTGTCTGTCAAGACCCTTTTTCTCACGAACGAGAAGAGGTATCTGGTTGAAATTGATAACGAATTTAAGGTCTATGAACCACACAGGATCTGAAAATTTCAATTTTTTACAACGACGCAATCAAAAGATATGGCTTTTTATGTCCTCATCTCCATACATTTATGCAAAAAAGCAAAACCTACAGGGTACTTCCCGTTGACCTAAAATTATGAAATTTGGCAAGAAGCTAAGTATCACAGTAAAAATAAAGGGAAAAGTCTAAAATCATTAAATAATTCAATTTTTCTCATAACTAATAGTAACCAATTTACGAATTTACGTAAGTATTATTAATTATCAACGCTTTCAATTGGATAGATCAAATTTTATATTATTTTAGTTTTAATAGAATAGTGCACTCATCTGTTGCGACGCCCCTATACGGGGTTATATTACTCTACTTAAGCTTAGACTAAGACCTGTCATACACTCGTATAATGTACAATATGCAACTAAATAAACAATATACAATTACGGTGAGCTCCCGTTTCAAGAACTTTTCTATAATAGGGGGGTCAAGTTGGATGGTTGCGGAGTTTTTAAAATCAAAGAGCAAAAGCTTTTAGTATATCATATAGGTACGGAACCCTTAGGACGCGAGTCCGACTCGCACTTGGCCGGTATTTTTTTTCTTTAACTCAAAAACGCAGCGACGCGACGCACAGAAAAACTTGTAAGGACTAAATCGATTCGTATTGAGCTGATTTATCATCCCTATTAATATTAATCATGAGCAAATCATAGACCCAAATTGCAGCCAGCACCCTAACTATAGGGATTTTATGGAATTATTATGCTTAAAACCCTTGAAGGGCTTATTGGGTGTTGAGTGTGACTATGAATGTCCAAGTGAGAAGACCGGATTGATATATCACAAAAAAAGGTCGGGTTGCACTCCGGGAGTGACGGCAGAAGTGAAAACTTGCATTTTTGAATATTATTCTTTTTGTAAGGGTCTATCGCTCGCGTACTTCTTTGATGTCACTGAATAAATACCTGTATTGTTATAACAATACGATTGACAGTTGACGCTTTTTCGATCAGGCTACGGATCTGCGACATCTGACGCGACTTTTACACATTTTACCAGCTAAAAAAGTGCCAAGCGCCACTAAAGAAGTTTTCACTTCAAAAAAAGTTTTTTATCATTGTCGACCTATCCTATCCTATTTATTATCCTATCCTATTGGTAATTGACCTTGCAATACAACTCACATGATATGAAGACGACCTAGTACCTTATAGGACCTCATATTAAATATCCGTCAAGGCGACGGCTGGAAATGCTCATATTATGAGTTAGGGCTCCCGCACACGACCGAGAATCGGTGACCGATTTTTTGTCGACATCCCGCTCTGACGTGTTATCACCTGCATCTTCCCTCCTTGTTCTGGCCGTTAATCGCCCACCGATTCTCGGTCGTGTGCGGGAGCCCTTAGCAGTAATTATAAGGGATGAGATGAAATACAAGGTGTAACAAAAAGGGTAAGTATACCAACCCTGACGGATGTGAATCTGACCATGATACTGAAGAATTTTCCCCAAGGAACATAGAGGTAGGTCGAAATAACAAAAAAAAATTTGACCTCCCATACAAAATGCACTATCAGCTGATACTATTTCTATGGGAGGTCAATTTTTTTTTTCGTATTTCGACCTATGTTCCTTGGAGAAAGTTGTTCAGTTTCATGAGCAGATTCACATCTTTCAGGGTTGGTATACCCTTTTTGTTACACCCCGTATAACGGATGATATCACGCTTATTGGAAGCGCCCTTGGGGTCTATTATTCTAGGTGGAACGTGTCTGCTACATGCGAACCATTACCTTTGCAACCATTGATGTTTTACGTTGGGCTACTCCGAAATGGATAAATAAAAATTTTAAATAGATATTCCGTGATTTGTCCCGAGTGGTGCCGGCAAAGAATAGTACCAACCCTTACATACCCGTGGGTGTCGTAAGAGGCGACTAAGGGTTATAAACTGGAGGATGGGCAGCAGCATCCTCCTTTGTATCTAACATCCTACTTACTAAGGTCACCTACAACCGCGGTCCATGGTGCCAGCCATAACGCTAACAAGCGAGGTGACTATGGTACTTCCCCTTTACATTTTTCCAGCAAAAGCTAGAATTCTAGAGGGAGCTCCCTGTCCTGTAGTGGACGTTTCATGGGATGTTATGATGATTCCGTGAAAAAAGTTTTATTTGAGTCGAGTGCTACAAGAAAAATAGAACCCTCCTTTAAAAGGGAAAATACTTGTAGAGTTATGATAATTCCTTCTCGGTTTTCTTTTTTTATTAAACCTGGTTGGAGTTGAATATTACATTTTTTATTGCGTCGACTAAAAACAGATGTTGCCTGTTCGACTTGAGATTTCTTTTTTATTAAATTTATTCTTGCCTTTCAAACGAATTATGACAAAAATAGTACATTAAAATGCAATAGTTTGTGCGCTATTTTGGATATTACACGAACTTTTTACGACGTTTTTCAACACATTTGCGAATAAAAGAAAAAAACAAATTTGCTTACCTTTAGACTTTTTCGCTTTTTCCTATAATTTCTATGTACACCCGGTATTTTGTGTCTAAATTTTTTCGACGTTGATGCAGCACACTAATATCCTACTGTTTTATTTGGTTTCGTACCTCAAAAAAAAAACGGAACCCTTATAGGATCACTTTGTTTTCCGTCTGTCTGTCTGTCTGTCTGTCAAGACCCTTTTTCTCACGAACGAGAAGAGTTATAATGTTGAAATTGATAACGAATATTAAAATCCATAAACCACACAAGATCTGAAAATTTAAATTTTTCACAACTACGCAATCAAAAGATATGGCTTTTTATGTCCTCATCTCCATACATTTATGCAAAAAAGCAAAACCTACAGGGTACTTCCCTTTGACCTAAAATTATGAAATTTGCCAAGAAGCTAGGTCTCACAGTACAAATAAAGGGAAAAGTCTACAATCATTAAATATTTCAATTTTTCTCACAAATAGTAACCAATTAAGGTGAGCTCCTGTTTCAAGAACTTTTCTATAAAAGAGGGTTCAAGTTGGATGGTCGCGGAGTTTTTTTATATCAAAGAGCAAAAGCTTTTAGTATATCATATGGTAGATAGGTACGTAACCCTTAGGGCGCGAGTCCGGCTCTCACTTGGCCGGTTTTTAAATCTAGGTTCCTCGCTAAAATGCTATTTGTTTACTTTGAAATAAACCGAAAAAGCCACAGAGTAAAAATTGTATAGAGTCCGTCATATACATAGTCTGTATGAGATAGTGAATTGTAGAGGTCCGCGCAGACCGACCGGCAAAGTGCTATCAATTTCGTTCGTTGGTAACCAAAATATTTGGACTGTACTTATGATAACTAAAATATTTGGACTGTAGGTAGGTACTTATACTATCGATGTCATTTTAGTTCTCAGATATTTAGAGTAGGCCACCAGAATTGCCTATGGCATATCCTTTTTCTAATGTACTGTCTGTCTTTTAGACAAAATAAGTAGGTATAAAACACAATGCAAATCCCAAGGGACCTTCTCGTATCTAACGGTGATTTATCTTCTTTCCGTCTCAAGAATTTTCCATTTTCTCCTTGCCTAACATAATAATAATGAAATGCTTGATTGATTATGTGGTGTATTGTAATAATAAGTACTTACTCGTTCTCGCACTGGTATCCTATAATTACAAAGCCGTTCAATAAAAACTGAGAATGACCCATCGTCATCATGCCATGTCGTGTGGGTTTTAAGGTCGATGACCGACCTCACAAAACCTGGTGTCAGAATTGTTCAAATTCAAATTTCAAATTCAAAAAATTTTATTCACGATACACAGGTACATAAGATGTTAAACACAATTTTTTAAGTTCTGCTGCGATCCACCTTTCGGTATATGAATTTTCATTTAAGTTACAATGTCACATTTTAATATTTTTTAAAATTTAAATCTAATGCATTATAACATCATTAAAATATCATCATTCAATACATCATTATTCAATTATATTATAAAAATTTATGTCAAATATATTATTATTAAAAAGATAAAAACAAGTAACAAATAAATTAGTTGAGCCGCCAAAGGCCTCTGACATGGCTCATTAACAACTACATCCGTAAATAGTCGTAATCAAGACCAACGGCCTAACGTGCCTTCCGAAGTACGGAATCATCTAACTTTTCGGACAACCAGGTGATTCAACCTGCAATGTCCTCACCAAACTGGGGAGTGTCCCCACCGGGAATCGAACCCAGAACCTCCGGATCGAGAGCCGAGCCCTCTAACCTCTGACTACGGGGGCTGTTACCCAGAATGACCCAGAAAATAAGTGACTGTTAATAAAATACATACATACATAACATCACGCCTCTTTCCCGTCGGGGTAGGCAGAGACCACAAATAATAACGCATTTTTTTACGCAGCTTCCTTGAACCCTGAACCCCGCAGTTTTCCGAAGCTTCGATCCTTTTGAAAAATCAAGTTTTTATTTGGTCCTACCAAAGCTCTCCGTATGGGATCCATAACATCGATTTTGCTTCCGTATCAGGGTGTCTACTCTCAAAGTCCGAAATATCGAAACGATACTACTCGAAACATGCAAATGCAAAACTTCGTCCCTTGACAATAGAGTAGAATATTGGTTGGATGAATTTTCAAACTGCATCTAATCAATATTGTACTCTATTGTCAAGGGACGAAGTTTTGCATTTGCATGTTTCGAGTTGTATCGTTTCGATATATCGGACTTTGAGAGTAGACACCCTGGGTGTCTACTCTCAACTTTCGATATATCGAAACGATACTATTCGAAACATGCAAATTCAAAACTTCGTTTCTTGTCAATAGAGTAGGATATTTATTGGTTGGATGCTAATCACTGGCAGTTTGAAAATTCATCCAACCAACATTCTACTCTATTGTCTGTGAACGAAGTTATGAATTCGACTGTATCAAAGTAGTATCGTATCGATATATCGAAATTTGAGAGTAGACACCCTGTTTCTCCTGTGATGGGGAATAGATAGAAGTTACTATGAGTAGAAGACTGTTAAATATTTAAGGGAGGATAGTGGTTAACTTGTTCAAACTCGGCTTGGTGAATGGCATCTATGGAATCTTTCATTGTTCTCCATTTTCAAGTTGCTTGCTGGATTGGCTGACTGGCTATTGAATTTTACCTCGTTATTTGTACGTTTCTCAATATTATGGCCTGAGTTTTTAGTACCATCCTTGTACTGAAACCATAAATATTCATAAATATCAAAAGCCTTTACAACCAAAATGTTGTTAAGTTTTACTACTTATTGAACATCCCTCGTATACGAGCAATATTTAATCGCGTTCTCGAAAACGGATCTAACCATTTCGATAAAATTTATAATACAGATGTTTTTGAGGGAATCGATCTAGTTAGGTCTCAAGCCTGGGAAAATTGGTTTGGGAAGATACCCCACAGCAGCGCTTACTGTTTGATGGTCCAATTTGGTATTATATTCTGATCGCAACCGCTGTACCGCGCCTTAGGTATGCGCGGGGAGGGCGAGGTGGGGGGGGCATGGTGGGGGAGTGGGAAGGAAAGATCAAGAAATAGTTGCCGCCGTGGGCGGTGTGGACGAGCGATGGCCCCTCCGTCTCGCAGTGAGCATACCTAAGGCGCGGTCGGTATAATGCGCGCAGCGAAAGATGAGATCTGTCAGATGATAGTTAGGGTGCTGGCTGCAATTTGGGTATATGACTTGCTCATGAACCATATTAATAGGGATGATAGATCAGCTCAATACGAATCGATTTGGTTCTTACAAGTTTTTCTGTGCGTCGCTGCGTTTTTGAGTAAAAGCAAAAAAAAATGAAAATAAGATACTAAATAATGTATTTTTTTGTCTGCCTTTGTGGCTCCTGTTTAAAATACTTCTGAAGATGTAGAAAATCGAAGAGGCAGACATGCAGGGCTCTGCATTATCACGGGACGAAGTAGTGAATTTTTGTATTTTGAAGTGCTGTACTGTAACTTTACGACGCAGGGCTATTATGGTGGCAGACCATTTTTCTGGGGTTCCATACATTGTATTTAATCAGATAGTCATAGTCTGCCAGGTGTATGTTTCATTGTCAAATTTCAAAATAGTTAAAACTTAATTCCTCAAAAACGTTATTTGGGCCTGTTTAAAACATCATAAATCATCGAACAATTAAGAAATTTCGATGTACGATTTTTCAAAGTCAAATAACCCCAGTAAGACAGACATAGTCAAAGTCAGAAGGATTAGTTATCTAGCTGGTAGGAGTAGGTATAATGCTTTCGTATTTCCATCTTTTACATAATATCTTAACTAGAGACATTACGAGTGTTGGAGATGAATGTAGTCTCCTACCGGAATTTCACTTCTATGCTTGGTGCAGCCTCAAAAGGCTTTCATTAGGGAAACGTGTAGTTTCTTTGAATGTGAAACTTCTATTTACGTTTAATTAAAAAGCGCTTGCACTCAAATATCGAATTGCGCATATAAAACATGTTATCGGAAAAACTTGAGTTATTCAATGTGATAGGATTTTCTCATTTCTTACATTTTCTACCTGTGTATGGCTTATGGCTTGCAGGAAAATTAAAAACAAGAGTCGAGAAATTAAATTTTATTGACCATAACTTAACCCGTGCGTGAAATTAGATTTAAGTATTAATATTTTTACGTAAACTTGATTCTTTCTATCTTAGTATAAATTATGTTTATCAAAGTGACATTTCTAATTTTCTTAACACGATTTCCGTACAAAACTTCTGCTTCAAGTGAGTATCCATCTTAGGGTCTTCTGTGATTTCTTGGGACATCTTGGGATCAGTTTTTATTTACGCCTCTGATTAAATTACATTGTCAACAGGTGTGTGTACGCCGAATTCACAGACGCTACTAAACGGAAAAATATGCAACTGCAATAGCACGGGCCATTGGAATGAGAAAGACTGTATCACAATCACAAGGCGGGTGATATGCACGCCCGGTCAGGTGGTCTTCCAGGGCTGCAATCGTTGCATTTGCCAGGAGAACGGCCAGCTTGCCTGTACTGAAAACTCCAGCTGCTCTGGCCCGGTAGAGCTTCAGAATGTCCACGAAACTCTCAGTATGGTTCAGCCCTGGTGCAAGCCCTTCAGAAGCTACTATATCAGCTGCAACATCTGTCTCTGTCCAGCATCAGGGAAAACTTCTGAAGCTCGTTGTGTTCTCGATGCCTCCTGTACGCTTTTCAAAGAACCGTCTTCTTCTGAAATTGCCTCCAAAACAAATACGTGCATTCCAAAAGTAATGTATTTATTTCTCTGCCTACATTGCTTGTGTTCTGATGACGGGTATTTTAATTTAGAGAAATGTGTTGAGACTTGTGTGAAACAACAAACAGAAACCAATCGGCGATGCATCCCGAAAACACTTTACAGAAAGGGCTGCAACGTATGCCAGTGCCCCGAAAACAGCATTCCAGATGACAAAATTTGCACAAACGCTACTTGTGTCGAACCAACTATCTTTGGATTTCTACGCACAATAAAAAACAGACCAATAAATTGTTCTGCTCACGAATTTGTAGCGCCACGCTGTGTGTACTGCGATTGTAACCACGACGGTGGCGTCGATGACAACACTTGCCTCGAGCTGGCGTGCCTCAAGTCTGATGAGCTCAAGTACGATGTTATGAGGGAAAGCTGCAGCCCCGGGGAAATGGTACCCTATTGCACGGAATGCTTATGCACTCGCAACGGAGTAACTTCAGATGAGTATTGCTCGAAAGCGTGTTCCTATCAAAGTAAACTCAAAGTGCTCGAGAAAATCGTGAACATGCCGAATAATGAAGATGTGATTGAACGGGATGCCTTAAAGCGAGTTGGCGAAGACACGTGTAAACCGGGCAGCATTTACATCGATCAAGGCAGATTTTGTTTATGTTCTGAAACTGGAAATTCCAATTTTAATCTATGTACAGCTGCTGCAGACCAGAGTCTCGTAAAAAAAAGTAATAAAACGCCTGTTAATAAAGTTCGTTTCGCCATTGACTTTGATGCTACTTGTGAGCCGAGTACTTTCGTGGAGTTTGATTGCAACACGTGTTTCTGCTCCAAAAAAGGAAGGATTGACCCTAAATGGTGTACTTATGATGACTGTGAAGCAAAGCGCATAATTCAGGAGACGCATATTATAAACCCATCTTCAGTGAGTGCTGATGAATCGGATCTGAGTGACACCTGTAACCCCGGGTCGATTTCCAATGTCGAATGTAACTTTTGTATTTGCCCCGCAAGTGGTGACATCAAAGGAAGAGTTTGTACTAAGAACGATTGCTCAACGTTTGTTAAACCTCTAATAACCAACGACAAGTTTGCATGTGAGCCGCTGGCTTATTACGAAGTAGATTGCAATATATGTTACTGTCCTCGAGATGGCATAAAGAATGTCGCAAAATGCACAAAAAACCACTGCGAGAGAAGCTTTTTGAGATCTGACGTCTGTGTTGCAGGACAGTTGTTTAGTGACGAATGCAACGTTTGTGTTTGTCCACCAAACGGGAACAAGCTTGAAAAAGCTTGTACAAACTACACCTGCACCGACACAGCTCCTTGGAAAAAGATATTCCAACTATCGGAGAGTCTTTTGGGAAATCAGCTAACTGAAGACGGGACAAGGAACCTGGATCTGTGCTTCCCAGGTGAAGAGTTCGTCGCTGGATGCAAGCTGTGTGTCTGTCCAGACATGGGTTTGCGGATGTATGCTACATGCTCTCCAACATTCTGCGAGGAGGAGCGTGCTAGCGGTGTAAGTTCATCTTTTTGAATCTACCGGGGCAATAGAATACTTATCCGTTGTAAAAGGAGTAATAATTCTTATCCTTATCAATTTTAGGCTACCGAAATTACGGGAAGTAACAGAGCAATGACGGTACTTCAGAAAATGAACACTCGGCGCGAAGACTGTATGGTTTTCAACTATACAAACACTTTTGACAGAAATTTGTGTACTCCTGGCTCTATGTATATTGTAAGGTGAGCAAAACTTTGCCTCCGATACCAATCCGTTAGTAATCTCAATTGATTTGAGCTAGTTTTTATTGAACGTCAAAACCTTTGGGTCAAAACGTCGCAGATATACTCGTATTCGATAGATTTTGTGTTCGAAGTTTTTGAACGATGACGTCATTATATTTAGCCGTCGTAACTTTTTAATAAGTAGTTAATCATTAAAAATTAAAAACTACATACCGGTAGATTGTAAGCGGGTTTAGATCACTGGTGCATTTTAGGTTCGTTAGCCACTGTTAGGTTATCTTGCGACTACAACGCACGAGCAGTTGGGATATCATATCCCAACTGCCGAAAAGCTGCCACCAGGTCACGACCTCCCTTGGTCCATATGGAAGTCACTAAACAGACTGCGGTCGGGCGTTGGCAGGTGCGGGGAACTCATGAAGAGGTGGGGCTTCTCTGATAACGACAAGTGTGAATGCGGTATTTTGCAAACCATGACACACTTGCTGTCGTGCCCTACTTCTCCAGTTTCCTGCACTCGGAGGGACCTTTTTGAAGGCAACCAAAAGGCTATTGATGTGGCTACTTTTTGGGCTAAGCGTTTATAGTCAGTTTTGCCATTGACTCGAAAAGAAGAAGAACGCACGAGCCGAGCGAGCGAAACGAGCGTGCCGTTACGTTAAGGTACAAATTTAATCAGCTAATTAGTTACTTGTTGTCGAATAACATTATTTCTTAACCTATCGCTAATGGCATGATATTTGTATCTAAAACTATTTCGACCATTCCTTTGTGTATGTTTTGATTAAGTGGTTTATTTATGTGATGTGTTTGCATTATAGGTGTAAAGAGTGTATTTGCCCATACATGGGAGAGATTCACTACTTCTGTCGGCCTCTGCCTAAAGACATTTATTGTGAAGAGGCATACCCTAATGTCAACTATGTTCCTATGGGAAGGAGGAATGAAGGTAAATTGTTTTCAACCCTTTTCAATCAACGCAATAGTCTCAGTTCATCTTTCTTTATGAGAACAACGAAAGCGATGTATCCTTTGAACATAGCTTTACAAAGGACTGAAAAAGCTCATAAAAATATTTTATCCAGTCTACAAGTTTAGCTTTTATTTATTCAATTCTGAGGCGCTATGACGGTAGCTGAAACGTGTCTGCTATAAACAAACCATTGCCCTTGAAAGACTAATTCCCGCGCACAGCCTAGTAGAGCCATTCTTCTCTGCCAAAGCACTGTGCCAAAGTCAAAAATGACAGGGCTATTGGCATACTCACTGCGTTGCGTAGGAATTCGTGTTGTAAAGGCATTGGTTCGTTTATGGTAGACACGCTCCGGTTACTCACTCTATGAGTCCCCCCTGCCATAGGTTAATTTCGGATGCCAATTTTTAACAACATCATCATAACATCCCATGAAACGTCCACTACAGGACAGGGATCTCCCTCCAAAACTCTAGCTCTTGCTAAAACAATGTGGAGGGGAAGTACCATACTAACCACGCTTGTTAGTGTTACGGCTGGCACCATGGACCGCGGTTGTTGGTGATCGCTGAATGTAAGATGATACGATACACAGAAGGATGCTGCTGCCCATCCTCTGGTTCATTAACCCTTAGTCGCCTCTTACGACATCAACGGCAAAGAATATATAATATTACGCCACGGGTAAGGATGGGTTGGTACTATTCTTTGCCGGCACCACACGGGCATTTTTAACATCGCTTGTTGTGAATTGAGCCAAAATTAACCAAAATTTGTATCAGTCGCGTAATTTACGTAAACAAAATTGTCTATTTTTCGTGGCGACTATATTTTTGTAGAGTACACTCGATTAGGAAGAGAACTAAGAAGACTTACGTCAGCGTAAAGACGTCCGTTTAAAGACAAAAGCCCCTTCTAAAGCATATTTTTTTTATATAATTGCAGATGAACATCTCAACTCTACAATCTTACAAACGGAAATCAGCAACGCAACAGCAACGGGCCGGATCACGGTCAAGATCGGCAATAAGACGTTACAAGCGAACGCCACTCGTCCGTCAGTATTCAAAGTGCATCCAGTGAAAATGGCACACCAGCACTCGCGGTACGCATGCAAGAAGACCGGGTCGGTGATGGACGAGTGCTTCATGTGTGAATGTGATGGGAAGTCGTTGATAGCTGAGCACTGCTTCCAGAGCGAGTCGCCTGAGTGTGTTAACGCAACGCCCAAGTTTTTAAAGGACTATAAACCGAAACTCAGCGGACAAACCATTGACGTAAGAAAAACGCGCGCTCCGCTTAAACACATCAATTCGCAACAGAAACCTATGAATAGAGATCAGGTCATTAAGTTACTTTAAAAAATATAAAATTTTATCGAACACAAATAACGCAGTTAACATTTTTTATTTTCGTAAAATATCGATTTCCTTTAGCAGAATAGAATATAGTAATAGACTATTAAAGAATTAAAAATAAAAACTGTCACCTCTCTTAGTGACATGACAGCTTTTTTATTGTTCTGTGAGAGGCTACGACTAAATTCCATTCTATCTACAGCTCGGGAATCAATATTTTACAAGAACAAAAAAAGTTAACTGCGTTATTTGTGTTCGAAAAACAAGGAATTTGGAATTTGTTGTCGAAAAACTTTGTATTTTTTATTAATCTTTAATGACCCTATCGCTATTTATAAGCCAAGTGTCAAGGTTTTACATTTGGGTTTCTGTTGCAAATTACACGTATGAACACAGATGGTGGGGTATCTGTTCTGTTCCTATCATGATAAATTCTGTACCACTGCCGTACTCTCATTTCGAGATATTTCAAAAAATTCAAATATTAACTAGCTCATCTCTCCCTGACGCATTAATTTTTTTCAATTAACAATTTAAAAGTTTTTGGTCGTCCGGCGCAAGGTTTGTGCAGGAAAGTAAGGAAAAACCTACGAAAACAGCGCCCAAAAAATGACCCAACGAAAGTCGTGTATCAGAAGAAGTCGTTCCACCGCGTCATTAGTCAATTACTACTAGCTGACATTGCAGCACGCGCGTGAACCAATTCCTGCTCTCGTTCTGAATTTGAAACCAATTGATTCGTATTTTGAATATAGGTACGTCCTTTTGGTTTCACATAGGGCTACTTTTTGTGTGAAATTTGTTCTGGGTTAGAGTTCCTGACTTATTATTTGTTCGCAGGGAAAAACGCATTACCGATATACTCGTATATTTCTTTGGGAAGGTTTGTTCATATTTGTATTGTGAGTAATTTTGGTTGGGGTCCATAAATGACCCTCTAGTCGCATCTAATTGACTGAAAATTACAACTTTCTCAATAAGCCGTCTCTCAAAATTGCAGTGAAAAGCAATAACGGACATTATAATGGCTGTAAAATAGATTGGTAAGCGTTGGATATATTATTCGACCATTTGAAACACGGAGAGTGGGACACTGATTATCAAATTTCTTGTTTAATAGAATAAATGTATTTTTTTTTTATTCTTCTTTTATTTTTTATTCTGGACGAAGGGTTTTTATTTTGATTTTATCTACAAAATGAAAGCGCTCTCCAGCCCCGCCCTTATAACAAACAATTCGTCCGTAAAATCACAGTTAAAATTAACAAAAAGGAGTACATGGATAGCAAACTATAGGCGAAAGTCTAACTTTCTATAAAGGGAGCGTGGCTCTACCGCCTCCGTAGAATTCCGAAAAAAAAATTCAAGAGCAAGCAAGATGGACCGCGATATGTAAGTATCTATCGAATCTATCGTTTATACTGTAGTATGAGTAGTTTTTTTTTTTTATTAGGGATAGTAGGTTGGTACTTCATTTATTAAACTCATATTAGATCCTGTAAATTTTGTAAGCAAGACAGAACTTTTAACACGTTCACGACAACCCGAATAGTAGAAAGGAGTACTTGATTATGCCATTACGTTGCAAAATAAAAACCCTCTCTCGCTACACTTTTACAAGCAAAACGTACTAAGCATTACGTCTATAGCTTAATTGAAAAGCGTCCAATCGTGCATTCATGAATTCTTAGCTTGCCCAACCCTACTTTATAGGTAATTTCTTGCGTGTGGGTAAAAGGTAACAAAATAAACTGGACCCTCCTATTTAAGTAAGTTACTTCGAGCTGAATCGTCGGTGTATTTGATTATGCCGATGAAAAGGCTTAATAAGATTATGTGGGATACTTTTGAGAGCAATATAGAAGAACTAGAGAGGGTCAAATAAAATTCTTACCTGCTTTTCATAGGTAGAGATGTTCAATAAGTTCATGAATAAAAGCGGTTTACTACTGGCATTTTTCCAGGCATCGCGTTCCACTGCCATAATGAGACACATGATATGGGCTTGTCCTCACGCCTGCACATCTGTGGAAACGCTTTGACCTTGAGCGGAATCACTGAGGTACGGCCTTGTGGGTACAAACGTGGACGCACGTTTACGATATTAGGGTCCTAATGAAATAGTGAACATAATTTTAGCTTGTTACTTGGACCATGAAACTGAACAACTTTTCCCAAGAAATATAGGTCTAAATACGAAAATAAATTTTAGACCTCCTTTTGTATGGGACGTCAAATTTGGTTTTTCGTATTTCGACCTATGTTTCTTGGGAAAAGTTGTTCAGTTTTATGGTCTGAGTTACATATTAAAATTATGTTCACTATTTCATTAGGACCTTATATATTCTGTGCCATAGCTCTAAACTTTTATTCTTCCAGAAGAAAATAGGGTGACCATAATTTTAGGTAGAGATGACAGTGGTTGGCTCGTGTTCCGGGATGGAGCGCAAGTAAGAAACAAAGCTCTTAATATTATGTGCAAGCTTATAATGCTTACCGGCAGCTAACTTTTTAAAGTTCTATTCTAAAGTTATGTTCAAAATCTCATTAGGACCCTATATTAGCTGCATATACTACTCATGTTCTCGTAAACTGTAGCGTAGCGAGACACCTGCGGAAATTCCGACGCAGAAAATTCCGCGACCCGAAAGTCTGTCAACTATGATACCAGGGGAAATTCCGCCAGATGTGTCGTAAATGAACATACCTACCTCATATTTTCTAGAGTGCTTAATTAATCTGTATACCTTAGCCAGGAAAGCCAAGTAGCTGATCTCACAAGGATAAGAAAGTATCTCTATCAACCTAGCTAAACAAGAACTTCTAAATGATTTTGTAACTTTCGCGGTTGAGACCTCGGGGGTGTGGGGAATAGCAGGGAAGCGTTTTGTGAGCGAAATTGGAAGGCTCGAGCGCCTTCCAGCGCGGTAATGACCCTCGTGCCGGCTCGTTCCTGGTCCAACAGATTCAACGCGGTAACGCGGCCAGCATCATGGGTACGTATGGACCAGGTGCGAACAGGGACGGGGTACTAAAGATTTTTTCAACACATTTGCTCATAAAACAGCTCTATTTGCACTGTATTAAGGTCCATAATCCAGCTCATTAAACACGCGTGTTTTTGTCATAATATTACTTAACTAGTGTTTTATTTTTGTTTTTTTTTTTAAATCGGCCAAGAGCAAGGAGTTTCTATGCTTATCATGTTACTAAAATTAGGAGAAAAACGCAAAGCATATTGCAGATGGCGCCAGCATAGACTGTGCCTTGTTTTATCTTGGGCTGTTGTGCTGTCAACAAAACGTCGTCTAATTTATGTGAATTGAACAAAATATGTATTCTTTGATGACAGTACCGGAATTAAAAAGAGAGTTGCGAACTCGAAATGCTTCAACCACTGGGAAAAAGGCTGAATTAATAAAACGGTAAGCACATAATATTTTTGAGGTTATAAAAATAAAACTTGCATTTTTTTTAATGATCTTGTTGTTTAATGTACTTTATTTGCTTACAGATTAGAGGCATATGACCGAAACTTTGATTTCAAAGCTTTTTCTGACCCTAGCAACGAAAGCAATGACCCCATATACCACTGCCCACCAGGAGCTTTGCACAATTGTATCTTTTACTATACTTCCTTTGATTTCAACTTCATTACTTATATCTATTTCCATTGGTTTTACTTGATGACTTGTTGAACAGTTTTTACTTTCTTCGAATGACAGTTTCTTTTGAGATCGTTTTTCCAGACGATTCTGGCGTTCTTTAGCTGCAGGGGTAATTGGAGCAGTAAAACTAAATAGCGATGGAATAGCAGTCTTCTTCAAAAACTTAGCCAAAGGTGCATAATCTGTAAAAACAAACATAACCGCATGATTATATTGTATTGACTATGACAACTATAAATAAGATACCTAACACTAAAGGTTGTGCAACAATATGTGACAATACTTACTTCCGTATTTACTCTGGCCGATATAATCATCGGCATTAAAATGTATTGAACATAATCTTGAGTATTCAGTGGCTTTAAAATTTTTGATTTTTAAAGCTTTCTCCCAGGCCTTTCTGCGCTTAGCATCCTTTGGAAATAGATGGATTCCTTTGTTTTTGCAGTCAAGAGCACAGCACTGAGTCATTTCGGATTTGTTAACGCTTATTTTTATTTTAAATAGCCTAAAATGCTGTTTGTTTACAAAAAATATACGAGATTTGACAGATGACAAGGCACAGTCGCTTATGCGACACCTACCGGGAGAAAAAGGCAGTTTTTCACCTAATTTTCAAGCTGACTTTAAGAAAATATCATAAATGAATGTTGATTTTATGAAATTATTTATAGTAATTAACTAATTAACAATAAATTTGTCATTTACGTAAGATTTTCAATTTTTGATAATTTATTTATGTTTGGGTACCGAGTGACTATTACTTTTTTTATTGCTTTGTTACGAGTACTAGAGTGACTAATAATTGATAAAAGATTGATGGTGTAAGATAACATGGTAATGTTTTGGGGGCTCCTCACGCGACGTATAATCTGTGACCGCTGAAAAAGAAAGAATGCGCGCCATTTTACAAATATTTGTCGTGTTTATTATTGTAATTATTTCTAATAGTGTCGACTTCTACATATAAAAAACTGATCCTGAACCGTCTAAAATACTCATACACGAAATACAATTATGAAATTTGGTAAAATTAAAGGGAAGCATGAACATATGCAGCCGACAAAATATTCCGGTGGACGTGCGGTGGACGTAAGGTTATAGCCATTGAGGTAATAAATTATTACCTCAATGAGGTTAGCAAAGTTTAGTATTTTAAAGGTAACCAATTTGATTTGTTTTTATTCGCAAATGTGTTGAAAAACGTCGTAAAAAGCTCGTGCGCGTTGGTAATTACACCCTCGGCTCCATTACGTCCTCGCCTGCGGCTCGGGCTGCAATTTCTGAGCCTCGGCTGTAATATCCAAAATAGCGCACTTGCATTTTAATGTACTATTATCTGCTTAGACTATATTTTATGTAAAAATTGTAATCATGTGTTTAATCCTATAATAAAATATTGAATTTGACATAAGAAATGATGCTACTTCTAAATCCCTAGTAATGTTTTCCATTACACAACCCTTAATGCCGTATATGGGATGTCATCTATATTGTATTGTGTGTCTGCTGTCGTGATCTGATCATGATACGATATTGAGTTGTCTGAGGGAAAATTGATAGATATTGTTGTCTTATTGAATTTTATTGTTTCTTATACAAGGTAATTTTTTTGGACCAGCGTATGCCCACCTTATTACAGAGGTCAAAAGCAACAACTTTTGTTGTACGACTTTGCTAACATCGTACAAAAAAATTTCAACTCCCCATACCCAGTGGTCACGTGACCGACCCATTTTGTATGGGAAGTTAAAAATTTTTCGTGGAAAAGTCGTAGAACAAAAGTTGTTCCTTTTGACCTCTGTAATAAGGTGGGCATACGCATATCAGGTCCAAAAAAATAACCTAGTACTATACCACAATCTTGGGTATTGAATATTTAAATTGTTACCTTAGATTATTGTTTTTTTTTTTTTTACTATGTATGCCCATACATAGTAAAAAAAAACCCACTCTTGACCTCGATCTAGCCTTGAGGACAGAGATGAGGTCGAAGATGGAACGAGCTTGCCCAGAAGAAGCCTATTCACTCGCGACTTAAATAGATTCGGGTTATAAGAGCTCGGGAACACAGACGCAGGCAGAGAATTCCACTCCTTAGCCGTGCGCATTATAAAGGATGTTTCAAAGCGCTTTGTGCGGATGTGTGGAATATCAACCAAATATGGGTATACAATACTTACAATGTACCTGATTTGGAACGTTTTGAACTAAGATGTCATCCCGTTTTATAAATTAAAACAGGTTTTTATAATTGTAAAATGTTGCAACTATGAGAGAGATTTTAAGTTTTTGTAGCATAATAGACCATTACATAGACGAAGTCACGCCAAGTTAGTTAGTTGCTTAAAATAACGAGCGACTAAGAATGGGTTGCACCATTTAACTTAACCGTAACTGAATATACAGGGTGTTAATTTGATTGCGTGCCATAGCTCAGGGGCGGGATCAGTATCAGTAACTGAACAACTTTTCCCAAGGAACATGGTTCGAATTTCGAAAAAAATATCGTTAAGAAAAATAGTTCAAATGTATCACAATTGGAAAATGTTCATATTGAGAATGTACAGTCTAGTATCTTTTTGAATCCTTTAGGTCTTCATGAATTTTTCAAAATAGTTCAGTCTTTGAATAATTCTAAAGCTGTCGGCTATGATGACATAAGAACAGACGTAATAAAGAAGTGTATGCATGTTATTGCTGCCCCACTAATATATGTTATAAATCTATCATTGGCACAAGGTATTTTTCCGGATTGTTTAAAAAAATCTGTCGTCAAGCCACTGTACAAAAAAGGTGACAAATGTTTAATGGAAAATTACAGGCCTATTACTTTGATCCCTATGTTTTCTAAAATATATGAAAAGGTTATGTATAATCGGCTGAGTAATTATTTTGAAAAATATAATATTATTACTGAGGAACAGAATGGATTCAGAAAATGCAGAAGCACTTCTCTTACTTCCTTTAAATTAATGAAACTTGTTATGGATTGTATAGATCTAAAGATTCCTGTTACAGTACTATTCCTAGATATGAGTAAAGCGTTCGATTTTGTGTGTCACGAACGTTTACTATTAAAATTATCTAAGTATGGGATAAGGGGGCCTGCCTTAAACTGGATTCAATCGTATCTTAAAAATCGAACACAATGTGTTGAGACTACAGGTTACTGCTCTAATAACAAAACAGTTTCGTCATATCGGTCTTCATTCAAAAACAACAACTTCGGTGTACCACAGGGTAGCATTCTAGGCCCCTTGCTCTTTCTGATGTACATCAACGATCTACCAAATCACATTTCATACAATTGTTTATTATTTGCAGACGACACCACTTTAATTATTGATGAGAAAGATGGATTGAACCACAATGAAGAAATAAATAAAACATTAAGTCAAGCTATTAAATGGTTAGCAGAAAACAACCTAAAAATTAATCTTGATAAAACTAAGTATTTACAGTTTCATACACATCGCAGTAGTCCTCATATATTGAATGTCAATTACGAAAATTCTGCGCTAGAAGAAGTTACAACAACAAAATTCTTAGGTTTGGATTTAGATAGTAATTGCAAATGGAAAATACACGTTAACAGTGTCTGTGCCAAAGTTAATAAATTTGTATATGCTTTACGAAAAGTTAGTCAAGTTGTATCAGAACAGTCTGCAATAATAGCTTACAATGGTTATGTGGACTCTATTTTTCGTTATGGAATTGTATTGTGGGGAAATTCCACCGATATCCACGAAGTTTTTCTTGTCCAAAAACGCTGTATAAGAGCAATGTTCAATCTTGAGCAAACTGTGTCCTGTTGTCCATATTTTAAAAAGTATAAAATTCTGCCTGTGCCATGTATTTATATATTAGAAGTTTGTATATTTGTATTTAAACATATGTACCTATTTCATCACCAAAAAGATGTAACTAACCGAAAATTAAGACCACAATATTTACAAAAATTATACAAGCCACCAGTAAGACTAACACTAGCATCAAAAAATTCATTTAATATGTGTGTAGATATTTTTAATAAACTGCCGGATTCTTTTAAAAATGAACCGGTCAACAATTTTAAAAGACTGACTAAAATGTGGCTACTTGAGAACTGTTTCTATAGTGTCAAAGAATATATGGAACATAACAAATAGACATAATATTATAATATAAAATTAGATAAATATTAAGTTCCTATCATAGATGAAATTTGATCTCATGTTCTGAATATGATTATTTTTTTTTTATTTTAATTTAAGATTAGTATTAAGATAATAGTTTTAATTAAAACTATAATATGTGAACACCTGCAAAGGTAGAGTTTGGTGAAACGCACCAAGGCAATTCAACTGCTGAATTATGTACCCAAATTCCTTACATAATAAATATATTTCATTTCATATTTCATATTTCAAAACCAAATTTGACCCTCCATACAAAATACGCTAATAGAGGTCAAAAATTGATTTTCGTACTTCGACCTATGTTCCTTGGGAAAAGTTGTTCAGTTACTGATACTGATCCCTCCCCTGAGCTATGGCACGCTATCAAATTAACACCCTGTGTTATTCTTGTTCGCAAGGAGCGTACGTTTATTCCAATATAATTTCACTATAGGGAATATGCATGAAGTTATTAGGGTTCCGTACCTCAAAAGAAAAAAACGGAACCCTTATAGGATCACTTTGTTGTCCGTCTGTCTGTCTGTCTGTCTGTCTGTCTGTCTGTCAAGACCCTTTATCTCACGAACGGGTAAAGTTATCAGATTGAAATTGATACCATATATTAGAATCCACGAACCACACAAGATCTGAAAATTTCAATTTTTTACAACGACGCAATCAAAAGATATGGCATTTTATGTCCTCATCTCCATACATTTATTCAAAAATGAAAAACCTACAGGGTACTTCCCGTTGACCTAAAATTATGAAATTTGGCAAGAAGCTAGGTCTCACAGTACAAATAATGGGAAAAGTCTGAAATCATTAAATATTACAACTTTTCTCACAACTAATGGTAACCAATTGTGGTGAGCTCCCGTTTCAAGAACATTCATATAAGAGAGGGGTCAAGTTGGATGGTTGCTGAGGCGATTTTTGTTTTAGTTCTATTTAAAAACGGGAACACTTACAAACTTGAAAATTGGTATGTTTATAGGGCATAGGCTATAAAATAACAACAAATAATAAAATTTGGTCAAGTGCGTGTCGGACTCAAAAAATCTAGCACATTAACTTACTGAAATTTCAACTAATACAATTATGTTTATGTGGTGGTACGGAACCCTCAGTGCGCGAGTCCGACTCGCACTTGGCCGGTTTTTTTTTATTATCCTCATTCATGTAATAAACAGTTTAGTAAAACTATTTTTCAAATAACTATGAAATTAAAAAAGATATAAGCCATCGCAGATTTGTTTCCGTCTCTTTCTAGCAAAACGAAATTTAATACGAAGTTAATATGGCCGTAGTGGCATGTGACGTCACATGCCATGTCGGATCTCTCTGTCTAATCGGCGCGTAATTAAAAGTTTTAAATGCCGTATTTCTTAGCCAATTTTAATTTCACTCTTTGTCATCTCTACTACGGTTTTTCATATTTTGTTAATAAATGCGACTAAAAAAAATTATGCATATTCCCTATTTGGACTTTGCACCTAGTAATAACTAATTGAACCAGACGTGGTCGAATAGATTTTTAGAGATAAATTCTTCCTGTATTTCATAAGAGACAATGTTGTTTTTAAAGCCGAAAAACCTTATTTCATGCGTCCTGTGAAAACCGTAGCTAATGAAAATTATAAGGGTGTGAATACACCCGAGCTGTGCAAAATAGATAAGCTATGAGCAAGGAAAAAAATCACCCCAACCAACAGGGTCTTCCGCGACCTATTTTGCGGTCGTGGGGTTGCGGGTAAAGGGGGATACCCCCGTATCCCGAGCCTTTCTCATTGAGTATTTGACCCAATGGTGATTAATGAAGAGGTGTGAATTTCACGCCGCCGGCGAGGCAGCCCACCAGGTGATTCCCCGTTGGGGGAGGCCTAGTGAGCGCCTACAAGCCAGGCGGCGACTTTGCTGACGGTGGAGGGGCCCACAGTCCTAACTACTCGCCGAGGAGTAGTGGACGTGGGCTGCCTGGTGAGGAGTGGAGGGGCCTCAACTTCCTGATCGCATGTTGATCAGAATGGAGACACCCTCCATGACGATCCGCGTTGGGTCCCTGCCCGCCCGTACTGCTTGCAGTAGATCGAGCAGGAGTCCAATGGCGAAATCAATCGCCTCCTTCGAGTGCTCCGCCTTCGTACCCACGGCTTGTGGGGCGGCGACCGCTTCCGAAGGCTTCGAAAGCGATGACTGGAGGGCAGCGGCTGTAGGTGGCGCCTCCGATTGCTTCGTGCTCTCCCCCGCTGTGGGCGGGGGGACGACCGCGATCGGAGCTGCAGGCTGGGCTGGGATGGTGGCGGAGGTCCCCTTTCGCCTCCTCCCCCTCCCCTTCCTCTTCTTCGTGGTCCCCCCGGGCTCATTCGCGGAGGCCATAAGTGACCCCGGCGCGTTTGACTCTCCCGAGGGCACCGCTATCACGCGCGCCGGTGCGACTGGCTGTGCGGGAGTCTTCGAGGCTGTAGCGCTGACTTTTCCGCTTCTGGTCTCACGGCGCAGAATCGCACACGTGAGGCTGTTGGCGGGATGGGCCTTCTTGCAGTTAGCGCAGGTGGCGGCTTCAGTGCGAGGTCGTGGGCACTCCTTAGCGGTGTGTTCACCCCCGCAACACACGCAGGCTAGCCTCCGGTGGCAGTTGTGGGAGCTATGGCGAAACGACTGACATCGGTGGCACTGCGGGACTCCTTGTTTGGCACGCCATCCCTCAATCTTCACGCCGGGAATACACAGGAGCTCTGTGACTGCATATATACCCGGGGTGAGGTTAGGCGTGCGGGTGAGCTGCGCGAAGTGCACGCAGCCTGGGCGATCCTGGCGGGCTCGTATGGGGCGCAGAAACTCCGGTTTGTAGCCCAAGGCACGAAGTTCGGCGGCGATCAAGTCAGGGTTGGCATCGGCTGGAAGGCCGCGGATGGCGACCTTGAGCGGCTTTTCTTGCTTGGGCGCGTAGGTGTACCAGGAGAGTCTGGTCTGCCTTTCCAGCGCGGTGAGGTATCGCTGGTAGGCCCGGAACTCTCCCTCAGTGCGCGCCAAGAAGCGCATCCCTCTGCCAAAGGGACGCACATTCGGCGCATGACCCAGTTGTCCTTTTAGCACACGCAGGTGGTACGCCCAGTCGGGGAAGTGGTCCACCACAATGGGTGGTGGCTTCCGCACCGACTGGGTGTTGCTGGCGGCTGGCTGCTCGGTAGTAGTGGCCGGCGACTTCCTCGACGAAGGGGGCGGCGAGGGGGCGGCGACCATCCCCGCGTAAGAGACGGGGGGCGGGATCGGGGTTGCCGAACTGGACGGCGGCGGCGTAGTCGTGTCCATCACTTGAGATGGTGGAGACCGGCGGGGTGCCGGTTGTGGCGCGGGGGGCGGGTTGTCCTCCCTATGAATGCGCGGGTCCCTCCACGGGACTCGCTCAGAAATCTTGCGCTTAGTGTTGGGCAGCCAGTGTGGTAGGCAGCCCGGCGGCTTAAACAACGTTGGGTTGCAATCTTCCACTGGACCTCCGAAGGGCGGTGGGGTTTCAAGCTGGCTTGCGGACTCTAGGACGACAAGGGCGGCCTCATCCATCCGCCTTGTAGTCTCGCAGGCGACATTGGGCTGGGTCTTGTGCTTCTGCACTCTTCCTCGGCCAATGGAGCGCGGCAGCGTGGGAGCCATGGCTCCCTATGGGTGTGGCGGCGTGGCTGGGAGTCGCGTCCGCACGAAGTAATAGTAGTAGGGATTCGCCGTTTCTGGACCATGACGTCATCAGTGACCCAGAAATACAGATGGTGATTAGTTAATGAGTCATAATATTTGCTAACTAGTGCGATGGGGTAGAGTCGGCGGTGATTCGGTAATGAATCATACATTGTCAACTTTTCTTACGTTGATGGTTTAGGACTTATGTTTGCTTATGGTGATCATATGAATGTCATCGCTGACCCAGTAATTTCGGTTCTGGACCATGACGTCATCAGTGACCTAGAAATACAGATGGTGATTAGCTTACGAGTGCGATAGGGTAGTATCAGGAGGTAATTAGCCAATGAATAATGTGCTGTATGGCTTATAAAATACGTTTCATTATGAATGATCATGTGAACCTCATGTTATTTTGGTACCTTGTTCTTAACCAGAATAAGTACCTTAGTTATTGATTTGATCGAAACTTTAGTAGTAGTTTTTATTTATGTGATGGTTTAGAACTTATATTTGCTTATAGTGATCATGTGAAAGTCATCACATGTCTAGTAATTCCGGTTCTGGGATAGTGTATTGATTTGAACGAAATCATAATTTGCTGACTTATCTTTCCTAAATAAACAAATAATCTATCTATCTAAATATAATATTATTTCTTTAATTAATTTGTCCACGTGACCTAATGTTATTTTGTTAGGAAATGGGCTAGCACGGTGATTAGGATTAGCTAATGAATATTAGTTTAGGGTAAGTCTTTCTTTCATCTTAATCAAATATTTGTACACTAATAAATGATTTGGTAAACAAATTCTGGTATAAAACCCAAGACATTTTGCTTTTCAACTACATAAAGTTATAGCCAGCCAATCAGTGAAAAAATCTATGTTAGTAATCCAAAAACTCTAAAGTTGACTTTAGTACTATTAACTGTGTGAAGTCTTAAGACAGGAGAAAAAATTCAAATAATGGAGGTACGTTGAGTTTTTTATTTTATTTATTGTAATTTATCAGATTTAAATTTAATTAAGTAATTGTATTGTTTTTAACGTCTTTGATATTTTTTATAGCTTATTTTCTGTATTTTTTATTTTATGTTAATTCGATAATATGAAATAAATATTTTGATCTGATGTTTTAATTGTGTAAGTAAATCAATATTGTTTTAAAGTTAAGATAGCTGATTATTAACTCCTTTATTGCAGTACATACCAGGGAAATCAGTACTCAACGATGACACACCTCTAGACTTACAAATAGGATTAGAAAATATTAGAGATCCTTACTATAATGCTTACAACACTTTACCTCGCTATGAGTCAGGAGAAGATGCTGATGTCACAGTTCAACCAGTTGCAAAGAAAAGGAAACTTCACAATAAATAATTCATCAGTAATGAGAATACTACAAATATTGATGTATTTTTTAACAAAAAGACCGTGAAGATCAATAAAAAAGGTACGACATCAAGCGTGGGAAAGCCCCGTGATAACGGGATTGCCTATATATCATTACCTGAACAATCTAATGCAACTCATCTTATTAAAATAGAATTATATGATTTAAAAAAGATAAGAGGAGTGCCGCAAGATGAGCATTGGAAATACGCTGATGTGCGTGTAAAATATCTGACACATGCTGAAGATGACATCAAACAGACTTGTGAAGAAGCTATTTATTCCATCACCAAGAAGATTTCGGAGAACCCGAAATGTAAATCTTATTTTTTCGACTTCACTAATAAATGATAATTTATAACTAATAACCTAACAATGTAAAGTTTTAAATTTTCTTAATGACATTAATTACGGCAATCTATTTCTTCTGTGAAGAGTGTCACAAACAACTTACTATTTCACTAATTACCTAAGTAGCTTGTTATTGAAGATTCATTGAAAGTTGCCCTTTAAATACTAAAACGAATATATTATACAGTGTTCAGTTTCATTTAGAACACGATAGAGGCATAACCATGGCTCTTAACGACAGAAGTATTTCTGTTACTAGAAACGATTCATCTTTAAAACTACAAATGCATTTTACTCAAGTAAATAACGATATGTTAGTCGAGCTGTGTAAACTAGTGGAAAATAGTGAATTGTTTTGTGAAGAGTTTGTCGTATCTTCCTGTACCTTTAGTACCTCTAGTAAACGAGTGGCCAATTTCTCTGGTGGTAATCAATCAAAGAAGTTAAAACTTTCTTCTGACTCGTTAAGTGACGATAAGTGTGATAAGGAGATGTTTGCATTGTGTGATAAAATCAAAGTCGATCAGCTTCTTTATGCAGCCTGCGAAGATATAAAAGCACAATATCAAGTTAGAGCTGGTCTTACCACCAGGGTGGTATCGATGACACCATTAGAGGCAGTCGCTGGACCACCCACAGAAGTCGTACCATCCCAGGTAGAGGCAATCTCTGGACCATCCACAGAAGCCGTACCATCTCCGATGAAAGCAATTTCTGGACCATCCACTGAGGCAGTAGTTTCACAGTTAGAAGCAGTAAAGCTATGTAATATCTGCAACATTTTAGTGAAAAAGAGATATTTTTCTAGTCACTTAAATAGTAAGTCACATAAACTTCTGTGCTCTGTTCCTGTTAGCTCAAATGTTGCAGTTATCGAATCAGCTTTTAGATGTAGGATTAAAACATTTAGGATTAATCCTAAGTTGCAACCGGGTAACGACCCGAAACTTTTTACTAGTTGTTCGCAGTTTTTTGACAATGTTAAGGATGACATTATAAATGTTTTAAAATCTACCTTGCTAATTCATAAAAGCATCAAAGTGAACTTTATACTGGCTGGATCGTTTGTTAAACCAAACACAGATGGGTCACGTGAACACGACTTACAGTCATGTAATTCAGTTTTGTGTTTGGAGCAAGATTTAGATGTTTTCCTGACTGAAATTTGTTCAATGTTCACCAGCAAATTGCAGGAATTTGAGATGAAAGATAGTGGATGGTCTTTAGAAAATCTAAATTAAATGTTTTTTCTTAGGTTTTTCTTAGTTTTTAAATTTCTATATTATTGTAAATAAATTGGCATCATTTAATTTTTTCCTGTACATACTTGTAATGTTAGATCTGTAAGTAATTTTAATAATTGAATTCTCTTTTTTTAATAAGTGCACTATTTTTTATTTTCTTTTATACAATATATAAAAATATTTACTCTATATTTTCTTTTCATTTCTACAACAACCACCATAGCAATAGGTCATAATGTATCATTTTATACATCCATTTGCTGCAATCATTAGTGGACCCAGTAGTTGTGGAAAAACATTTTTTATAAAAGAATTTTTAAAAAGCCGCCAAAAAGTTTGTGATACATCATTTTTTGAAATAATTTGGTGTTATGATGAAAAACAATCTGTGGACAATGATATCCAAGGTGTCCATTTTCATCAAGGTTTACCTGAACTATCTATGTTCGTAGATACAAAACCGAGACTGATAATAATTGATGACCTAATGAGAGAATCAGACAGTAGAGTAGTTGATATATTTACTAAGGGAAGTCATCACAGAAATTTGAGTGTATTTTATATAACACAAAACATGTTTCATCAAGGGCGAGGTCAGCGAGACATATCTTTAAATGCAAATTATATAGTTTGTTTCAAAAATCCTCGCGACAAAACACAAATCCAGTATATGGCCAGACAAGTACTTCCAGAAAACAGTAAGTTTGTGCAGGAAGCATTCAAGGATGCAACAGAACGACCTCATGGCTATTTGTTAATTGACCTTAAGCAGGGTACTCCTGATTGGTGCAGGTTCAGAACAAATATTTTGCCGACTGATAAACATTGTATTATATATTTACCGAAAAAGGGATTTAAATACGATAGTCAAACGATGCCGAACTTTATTCATAAATAATGTCTAGAGCTGTCAGTACACATTCTGAGTATTTAAGAGCTATCTGCAAATTAAAACCAAGTTATAGAAAAATACTCTTGAAAGCTGCTGATAGTAAAGCAATCAAATGCATTTGTGAATGTATTTATAATGTGTTGAAAGGAACTGTACCAATTTCTACAGAAGAAAAAGTTAAACTAGGTAAACATAAGAAAATTTTACGTGAACTTGTTAAAAAAGGAAGTATTAAAAGAAAAAAGACTATCATTGTTCAAAAAGGAGGTGCTTTCCTACCTATTATATTGGGGACATTATTGAGTGGAGTTCTAAGTTCATTACTAAAGTAAGTGTTACACATCTGAAATGGAACACACTAGGAAAATGTTCCTCATCGAGCCGGAGGCAGTGGAGAGATTTCAAAGACCAATTAAAACCAATAACCCTTTGTCATCTTTAGATATAGAGATGGAGAAAATTTTAAAGTCTACTGATAACGATTATGAAAAATGGAAAATGTATCAACAAACTCTACAGAGATACTTACATTTTACAAGTATGGATCGAAAACCAGTACAAATATCTATGGTCGATTTGAATGCTCCAAACGATGAAGATACAGCCCACCAGAACTATGAAAAGCCCATAGATACCCATGACACAGATAATCAAAACCTTGATTTGAGACACTTGAATGATATTTTAAAATACATACCAAAGTCTTATCACAATCGAAGTACGTTAGTTGTTAAAACATTGCATTCAAACTCAGATAGAATAATTTGGGATAAAAAAGGAGTAGTTACAATTGATGGTAAGGTGATTCATGGTAGTAATATCACAGATTTGATAGGTGATATTGTAAGACCGCTAAAAAGAAGTGATCCGATAGGATGTGATAAGTTTTTGAATCTGTTGTTTGAACTAAATCTACCAATGGAGTGCGTTGGAAATCCAAAACGAAGTGAATACATCCACAAATTGCATATAAAAAAGTATAAAGATCTTTATCTATAACACCAATATCAGAGATCAAAATTCCTCAGAAGTCCTTGGAAGTGCTTAATGAATTCAAAAGGAAAAAAGCACAATATAAAATTGAATCTGATGAAACACCAAAGTTGACTAATACAGCTCAACCAAGAAGGAAACTAAATTTGCAAACTGCATGGGAAAAATGGACTCCTTGAACAAACTTTCTAGTATATATTATGATTCATCTCATCCGGCAGGATACAGTAGTGTAGATAAATTAACAAAAGCTGTTAAAGGACAATTAAGTAAAGGAGAAGTGCAAACATGGTTACAATCTCAAGACGCATATACTTTACATAAAATGTCTCAAAAGCGTTTCCCTAGAAATAGATATATTATTTCTGATATGAACTATCTATGGCAAGCAGATTTAAGTGATATGCGAAGTCTATGTAAATATAATGATGGATATAACTATATTTTATGTGTAATTGATGTTTTTAGCAAGATGGCTTTTGCAAGAGCTTTAAAGAAAAAAGACTCAAGAACAATTATTTCAGCTTTTAAATCAATCTTTAATGAATACGAATCAAGCCCTAGAAATTTACAAACTGACAAAGGAACTGAGTTCACGTCAAAGTCTGTTAGAGAATTTTTAAAAATTAAAAAAATTAATTACTATGTTACAAATAATCCGGATATAAAAGCAAGTATTGTAGAACGCTTTCAAAGAACACTTAAGGGTAAAATGTGGCGTTACTTCACTCACAAGAATACGTTTCGATATATTGACATCCTAGAAGATTTAATTAATTCGTATAACCATTCTAAACATTCTAGTATAAAAATGTGTCCCATAGAAGTTAATTCTAGCAATGTATCTAAAGTTTGGCAAAATTTGTATGATTGCAATAGAAGAAAGGTTAATAAACTTTCTTCAATTCCCAAATTTAGCGTAGGGGATTATGTACGAATAACTAAATTAAAATATACATTTGAAAAGGGATACGAAACTAATTGGAGTGATGAAATCTTTCAAATCACATCAGTTATTCACAGACTTCCTTATGTTGTTTATACCATCAAAGATTTAAACAACGAACCTATTCAGGGAACATTTTATGAGAAAGAATTACAAAAAGTTGTGATGAATACTGATTCGTTATATAAAATTGAAACAATATTGAAAACAAGATTTAAGGGATCTAGAAAAGAAGTTTTTGTGAAGTGGAGGGGATATCCAAATAAATTTAACTCTTGGATACCATATTCTGACATAAGTAGTGTATAATTTTTATTTTCTTGTTTGATATGATAATAAATTGGTTGTAAATGGTAATGCTATCCTTATTTACATTTATTGTTCTCAATTTTGTAACTTCTATAAAATAACAGTTCTGAAGTAAAAATCTCGCATTCAGCATTTTGTTATCGTTAAGGTCAGTGTTTTTTAACGAAGATGTTGGAAGATAATTTTTATCTCACTCTCCTGAGCAATTGTTCCATGGATTATTTCCCGCTCAACATGACATCACACTTTGTAACTAAACTACCAAAAATCATTAAATTGGATGGAGAGTGGACTGTTAGTCTTGTAGAATTCAACTATCCTTGTTCAATGCTTACCGTACAAGAAAAGGAAAATGAAATAACTATTTTCAAAAAACCACCTGGCAAGGGCTTGGATTCTGTTTATAAGGAGACTACAACAATACCCGCAACTAGCTATGATACAGTCGAAAATCTTATCACAGCATTAAATACAAATAGGGATCTAAAAGATCGCGTCAAGTTTACTTACAATAATGCTACAAAATTTGTGTCCGTGGCAGTACCTGATGATAATATTACAACTTTAAAATTATCACCTAGATTAAGTCTTCAGCTTGGTTTTGAGCCAAACGTTGATCTTGTTGTCAGACCACTAGGAAAGTATCCTTGTAACTTATATTTGGGTCTACCATCACAAATATTTGTTTACTGCGATATATGTGACCCTCAAATCGTAGGAGATGTAATGACATCATTATTACGGAATGTTCCATTAGATTCCTCTAAGTATATTTATGGTGTTAACAAATTGAATATATTTTCACATCCTTACTATATTCCAATAATGAGAAGGGAGTTCGATACAATAGAAATCGATATAAGGTCAGAAACTGGTCAACCCGTACCATTTGAATTCGGTACTACATGCGTTAAACTACATTTTAAACGCTTAGGTATAAAATATTAGCTGAGAATAGCATCAGGAGCGAAATAAAATTAAAAATGAGATATTTAAATAGGAATCATAGTTATCCATGTCCGTATGAACATTATTACTTACAACAAGCTGGAACTGGTATTGGAACAATCTACAAGGGTGCTATTCATCAGAGGGGACATGGCATTGGAAGTTTTCTTGGAGGATTGTTTAGAAGCATTATGCCATTGTTGAAAAGTGGAGCAAGAGTACTAGGGAAAGAAGCCTTAAGTACAGGAGTGGGAATATTGGGTGATATGTTTCAAGCTAGACCTTTCGAAGAATCTGTAAAAGATAGAGTAAAAGAAGCAACAGGTAATTTGAAACGTAAAGCAGATGAAAAGATTGAAAGTGTAATGAGAGGTTCGGGATATAAAATAAAAAGAAATAAAATTAAACGTTCAGTTGTTCAACGATCAGCCAAATTGAAACAACGTTTAAAAAAAGGTTCTTCAAGTGATATTATATCAGATATTTTTGAATAATGTCATTTTTACATAGTCAATCGTGTGAGTGTGCTAAGTCTGAGTTGGATTTGTTTGCATTACCATCAACACAAACAAGTATAGAGTCAGGACAGTGGGTACATTATAAGTCAATATCATCACTTACTGACGAAGGACCTATTGAATTTCTTGTTCCTGGGAGCGGAGAAGAGTACTTAGACTTATCGCATACTTTGATTCATATAAGAGCAAAAATCATCAAGTCTACTGGAACTCTAGCTGCGACAGACATAGTTGCACCTGTTAATAATTGGCTTCATTCACTTTTTAATCAACTTGATATATACTTGAACCAAAAGCTTATATCTCCTCCAAATAATACATACGCATACAGGTCGTATATAGAGACTTTACTAAACTATGGCCCTGCGGCAAAATCTTCCCATCTAACATGTGGATTATGGTATGCTGATACGGCAAACAATATGCACGTAATGACAGATAATAATAAGGGATTTAAAAGCAGAAAACATATTAGTAAAGAGAGCAAGGAAATCGAAATGGTTGGACATCTACATGGTGATATATTTAATCAAGAAAAGTTTTTATTGAACGGTGTCGAAATGAGACTTAAATTAGTCCGATCCAGAGACACATTTAGTTTAATGGCCGACAACGTAACTCCAAAGGTTTCTATCCTCGATGCGACCCTTCTGGTTAGAAGAACACGTTTGAATCCAAGTATTTTGTTAGCACATAGTAAAGTTCTAGCTACAACCACCGCTAAATATCCGATTACACGAGTTGAAGTAAAAGTACTTACTATACCTTCTGGCGTTCAAGGAAAAACCTTAGATAATGTATTCCTCGGTCAGATACCTAAAAGATGTGTCGTAGGTTTCGTTGATAATTCTGCGTTTAATGGTGATTTTAAACAAAATCCTTACAACTTTAATAACTTCAATATGAACTACTTTAGCTTATACATCGATGGTCAACAAATACCTTCCAAACCACTACAACCAAGTTACAGTAATAATAAATATTTATATACGCTACCATTTCACACATTATTTTCTGGTACAGGAATACATTTTTTAAATGAAGGGAACGATGTGTCTTGGGCTGACTATCCTAACGGCTATTGTTTACTTGCATTTGATCTGACACCGGACTTGTCTGCTAATGTTTCATCTCACTGGAATCTGATAAAACATGGCAGCTTGCGTATGGAAGTACGGTTTGATTCAGCTTTAGATAAAACTGTCAATTGCATAGTTTATGCTGAATTCGATAATATAATTGAAATTGATAAAAATAGAAATGTTGCGGTTGACTACAGTAGTTAAAAAAAAGATTTTAATATCTAAAACAGATACTTATTAAGTACAGTAACACTGATTAATTCTTTCAAAATAGTTGTCTATTAAGTTGAACAGAACAATATTTTAAGAAAAAAAAAGTATGAATACCTTTACAATTAAACATGATTTAAGAAAAATTGTTGGACATTTAGATGTCGAAAATAATGTTTATGCAGCGAATCGTTTACCAATGTTTGTATCCAAACCCACATATATAGTTGTAAATATGGATCCAGACACAAAACCGGGATCTCATTGGGTTGCAATTTATATAAATAAGTATCGTATTGGAGAATATTTTGATAGCTATGGTAGAAGACCAATAGGGTACCATTTGCATTTCATGAAAAGGAATTGTAGAATTTGGAAGCATAACAACAAAGTCATACAGAATATTTTTACATCTGTTTGTGGAAAATATTGTTTAGTATACCTGTACTTTAAATTAAGAGGATATTCAATGGATTACTTTGTCAGCATGTTTAAGAGAGAAAATACAATGTTAAATGATTTTTTGATTAACTTCCTTTATAATAAAATATATAGATGTAATGTTAAGTTTTAAAAAACATATTGTCTATTGTTGCTAATGATTATTGATGTTCTAATGTTTGTTAAGTTATTTTATAAGTGAGTTCAATAAAAGAAAGATTACAATGAAAAAGAAAAGTTTTTATTTATTCATAAAATTATTAGAAATAGGTAGGTACATAAAACCAAATATAAAAAAAAAAAAAAACAAAAAGTTAGTCAAAACAATTTTCACATAGACGCCCCGATATTTTGCGTATAAGAGTTTGGGCATCATCAAGTATATCGTCGTAAGTGTTTTTTACACAATATTGAACACCAATGATTTCATTGTCTTCATCACTTTCATGTTCCTTTAAATCAAGCACTTTAATAATTATTAATTTGGAGCCTTTATGAGCGTCCTTTGTGCTCACATATGACTTCAGCTTGCTTAATTTCCTCTTCGTATCCTGCTTTCGTTTAACGATACCTTCCACTCGTTGTCGGCTTCTACTAAGTTCAGGATGCAATTGGCTGAAGTCTGCTAGCACATCTTGTCCACACGGCAGATCATCATCGTACGACGAAGTTCCAGAAGAATTTTGGATGCTGATCATATCCTTTAAAATGAAATATTACATTAAAAAAATCGCATTTTCTGATGTAACGAATCTTAACAAATCCAAATATAAAACAACTTACTTACCATTTTTTAAATAAATCACGGTTTTTCTTGTCTAACGAAATTCGAAACTAATGTGAAGATGTCTGATGATGATTTCTATGTGCTTTTAAACGGAAATCTTTGAGATTTTATACCATTTGTATTTACTTTAAACTTATTAACTCTCATTAAACTAATGTTATTTGCTGATCAATCTAATGATAGTTTTCTTAGAATATAAGTAAGTAATAATTTTAAAACCAACAACCCTAACCTAATCACCGTGCTAGCCCATTTCCTAACAAAATAACATTAGGTCACGTGGACAAATTAATTAAAGAAATAATATTATATTTAGATAGATAGATAATTTGTTTATTTAGGAAAGATAAGTCAGCAAATTATGATTTCGTTCAAATCAATACACTATCCCAGAACCGGAATTACTAGACATGTGATGACTTTCACATGATCACTATAAGCAAATATAAGTTCTAAACCATCACATAAATAAAAACTACTACTAAAGTTTCGATCAAATCAATAACTAAGGTACTTATTCTGGTTAAGAACAAGGTACCAAAATAACATGAGGTTCACATGATCATTCATAATGAAACGTATTTTATAAGCCATACAGCACATTATTCATTGGCTAATTACCTCCTGATACTACCCTATCGCACTCGTAAGCTAATCACCATCTGTATTTCTAGGTCACTGATGACGTCATGGTCCAGAACCGAAATTACTGGGTCAGCGATGACATTCATATGATCACCATAAGCAAACATAAGTCCTAAACCATCAACGTAAGAAAAGTTGACAATGTATGATTCATTACCGAATCACCGCCGACTCTACCCCATCGCACTAGTTAGCAAATATTATGACTCATTAACTAATCACCATCTGTATTTCTGGGTCACTGATGACGTCATGGTCCAGAAACGGCGAATCCCTACTACTAGTAATCCTACCCCCGGGCGGCCGGGGGCAGGAGGGTGGCAGATGTTATGCCGGAGAAATGTACTCAAAAATGAGGGTAGAATAAAAACTTCCGAATGCGAAACTAAGACGCGACTGGCAAATCCAAAAAAAAAAAAAAAAAAAAAACACCCTAAACTAAATACCTATTTTCCAAGAAAAGGCGTTACCTTGTGGAAGTCCATTTTAACTAATAACACTAAATAAATATAAATCCACCTCCGCAACAATGGTGGCTGCTATGTACTTACCCACTGTGGTAGGTATGTGCTATGTGCACAGTAAGAGCATCCATAATTTTTTCGGAGGTGGCTATATACATATTTATTTACTATTATATGTTTATCTATAGGCATTGTCTTTCGGCGAAGGACACCAGACAAAACAGATCGCTACACGAATCTAGTTAGGATTAGCTGTATTCGGTAAGATGTTGAACGACTTCCCGCATGATCCCACTTAACGAGTAGTAGGTATGTGTTGCCTACTATCATTACCGATGCTGAAACACAAGCACACAGCCATGTGGCATTCCACTGGGTATCAAACTTCTCGGCCAAATTCAACACTAAGCTTAAACGGATGAGTAAGTTAAAGTTGTTCAAAACGTGTTCGAATCGCTCATGCCACGATATGTGGTAATTACGAATTTTTTAACAGTACCTACACCGGCTATGATCCTGACGCATACGATTATTAGCTTCCTCGCTCATCGCTGGTGGATATGCCTAATGGGTGCTGGTTGGCGCGCAAATCGCACAATGGCCGAAAAACAACAGCTGACAGCTATATTAAAAACTCCACCCTTTCGTTTATTAAGTCTCTTTTATTTTTAACAGGAATTGGTGAACCTAATTTACTTTAAAAACATTGACCTTTATCAACAAGACATTAGGTATATTTTTGTTCTAAATATAAGTATTACCTATGTCAGAGAATTTTGATGAAATGAAGTGTTTGAATCTGTTTGAATGAAGTATCTTAAAAGTCTTATTCTTGATTTTAGCATAACCCTAATTACTCCAGTAAAATTACGAGAGAATGTATGGCGAAACGGAAATAATTGATAATAGCCGTGATTCTTTTTCAGATCAATAGATTATATTTCTGTGTAAAGCTTTTTTATGGAAACCACCTAAATTTACTTCATTTATTTATTTATTTTGCCGTCCAAACATTAAAAAAATATGGAATTTCGGAAAAAAATGTTAATAGATTATTTTTTTTATTTGCGGCTTGCTATATATTCAGAATTTCATATTATACATGAATCCACCTAAAAATATTAGCTTTTTTGTATTGTTTAACTTTTATAGCACGAAATTTAAATACAGCTTATCTTCGCAACCAAAAATAGTAATAGATCCGTTTTGCTTTCTAATAATTTAAATAGTGCTATATAATCACATTTTTGGCAAATCCAACATAAATGTTTACAAAATCATTGTAAACCAGCGATTACAAAAAACTTTTTTTTAATTTAGTATGGCATTTTTGTGAATATATATAAGAATCACTTACATTTAAAAAGGTTGAGTTTAGCTCAGTTTATTGCTATTATTTTACCTCGACTTTATTGGCCCTTATATGTGAAAATAAGTGGAGATTTTATATTTTGAAATAAATTGATATTTTCAAATATATTTATGGTGGATTTTGATGCCTATATGTAAAGTATACGTTTATCTATGATATAAAGTATATAATTGTCTATTACTATTTTTGCCTTAGCTGTTATTCGAAAAAAATATTCCGCTTTAAATTTTAGGTGGATTCGTAAATATTGCGTCTTAACATCATATTTAAATACTATATACACAAAAAAGTAGCTATTAGCATTTAATGTTTTGCAAAACCGTATTTTTACTGGACTATAATAGTGGGAGAGCCGGCTACAAAAAAGTGTTTGAGTGTTGGTTAACGATCAAAAGAGCCTATTGGGGTACTCAATGAGGTAGGCATTTGAAAAGCACTCTTCCACAATAATTTATACATCTCTTTTGAGATGATCTCCCTCCATGTTCTTTGGTTAAGAATTTTGGTTGAAAGTTTTGCTATCTTTGAATATTCCACACTTATTTTCTGCCTCAGCAACTCTTACATCCAAGATTAAAGGGTTTTCACATTGTGAGTTGAAAATTTAATTTGGTTCAAAAGACGCACCTAAACGGTTTCATCTCATCAGAAGATAAGTAGAATACAAGAAGATCTATCTTGGTACCTTTCAAGTACTAATCTTACTGTAATAGTAATCTTACAATGGTTTTCGATTTCTTAAGCTTGCTTTGAATTTGTAAAAGATTTAGAAATTAGCAATTTTTCGTAAAAAGTAACAACATTCGCAGGGAAATCACCCACAATTTTATACCAAAAATGTGTACCTAATACCTAAATTTTGGGGGGAAAATTCTATAGTCATCAGAGTCGCATCATGTGTGTTAGTGTTGTGCTTGCGGCTGGGAAAATGTCCGGCGGTGGTAAATGAATTCAGTCGCAATATGGTGAGCTTTCACGGTGCGTGTAGTGTATCTGCGTATAACCCGATTTGTTTACTGTGCACTTCGAGCCGACAAAATATCAGCTTGATTGCAGTATTGGTAGGGTCAGGATAACCCTAATTTTATTCATTGCTAGTACAGTCAAGAGGACTTCAAGCTTGGCATATTGGATTTTTTACCATTCTTACCGTAATAGCTGTAGGAGCTAAAGACATTTAGCTCGAAGTGCACAGTTAAAAAAATTGGGTTATATAGCCACGCACTTCAGACAGCTTGCACGGCACCTTTGAAGTTACTCGCGGCAGATTCAAACGCACTGCCACAGACTTGCCTGCACTTTTACAGGCGACCCGCTTTCCAGTGCATACGTGTGGGCTGTTCTGCGTCCGTCCCCAAAATGACGCACCGTTGGATTCCATTCCAACTAAGATGAACGCTATTGCACATCATTCTGTTCACATCTACATAGTCGCCTTTTACGATATCCATGGAAAGAAATGCAATTCTTAGCCTGCTAACAACAATACACACTAACAATTTTAGTTAATCTAATAAAATACCTAATTATCTCCTTTGCCGAGTAAAATTCAAGACGTCATTTTCGTCGGAGCTGTTTAGAAATAAATAGGAAAGTTGGCACCTGAATCTAAAAGTTCTTGGCATAGACTTAGCCCTAAAATGCTAACTTTAACCGATAACGTATTGTATAAGTTTTAGTATAGATTACTCGCCGTCGGCACTCCTAACAACATTGTTCGCGCATTATATGAACACAGAAGTTCCATTTCAACAACTCGCAAGCTCATGTTTCACTTGTAGTATTATACATATTTACGTATTATATTGTTTACTGTAAAGGGCTAAATACACTTATCTAAATAGCGGTTTCAATTAAAGCCCGACGCACGCAAGGAACCACACTGTAAAGCGCAGAACACACGTGGCAACGGAACTGCAACGTTATTTTAAAGTAAAAGAAGGCCGTTTGGCTCCTTTTTTTCGAGGTAAATCTGTACCCGAGTAATATGTTCCTTGATCTGTACCGGTTACCGACAGCTTCTTGGCATGAAGTTGTGTGCAAACCCGTCTTAGCACGCTGCCCGAGAGAAAATATATCGACTTTTGGCGGGAACTCGGCGTGGGCTCTTGCCTGCTCGGTTGAAATTCTTGTTTTTTGTGTACGAGTATGTAGTGATTTAGTGGATATTAAAGATAGTGTTTTATGTAATGAATTAACTACGGAGTGCGCAGCTGATGAAGATTTCAGGCGATCTCGTGTTTGAACCCCGTTTGTGTTGGTTGTCTCAAAAAGTCACGGACATTACCTTCGTAAAGTCCACTATCGCTTTACGGGGGGAGCAATGAACAATTTCCCCACTCGACACTGCCGGTTCGCCAAAATTTGAACTTCTAAAAAGTGAAAAAAAATTCCAAATCACGAACATTCTAGAACACGACACTGGCAGAAATGTCCCCAAATATGGGTTGACTATTGCCAAATAACAAAAAAAAAGAAAATCGGAGAAATGTCACTTTAATTGAGGAATTATGTCATCAAATCTATCACCTCCAAGCGCGAAGAAATGTCAGTGGAGGAAAATGTTTCGCAAATCTACAAATTACGTTTTGATATTTTAGACAGAGATAGCTTTATACACTAATACATGTAGCCGTCCTTGTCTTTCAAATATGTCACACTGCTCGGATGGCAAAAAAACGTCGTCATCTATGGGCCTAGATAAACTGACAACTGCAGCGTGCTAAGCAGGCAGAACTTCGGCGCCAACATTGAGTCAAAAGCCCAAACTGCGGCAAAAAATGCGTTTATCCTCGACAAGGTTAAACCAAAGAATATATAATATTACGCGTTAAACGATACTGCACGCCTTGACAGTTTCTAGTTCTATACAACGTGTTAATGGAATAAGCGAAACCCTCATACATCCCAACTGATTTTTATTTTAGTAAATCCACTCTCGTAAAAAAAATTAAAAAAAGAATTTTCTTTCTAGATATTGTTATTTCAAAGTTTCATCATTTTTCTAGTAGATTTTTAAGCCATCATGGCGCGTCCGCCTCGCGTCCGGGCACGCCACGCCCACTTCCATCCCCTCCTCACGCTCATGAACCGCGCATAGCCACAGAAATATTTAGAAGCAGCAAAAATTTAAAAAAAAAATATCACCCCTATCAAAAACCCGTGAAATTGATTCTACTCTCGACTCTGAACAAACTATTTTCTCAGTTTCGCTTATTTCGTTAACACGTTGTATAAAGCACAAGTCCGACCCTGCATGGAGATTTACTGTCACCATTGGGATGACTCAGCCAAATACCAACTGGCCGCACTTGACTCGATAGATAGCCAAGAAAACCGTTGGTGATGAAGTGCTAGTGAACTTCGGAGAGTGTACCCATTAGCTTATTTCGCCATCCTTCTAACATCGTGAACCCGCAGGATATCACCCACACTTGGTCGATATTCCGTACATACGCACAAAGCACTTCTATGATAGATAAATAAAGCGCATCTATGATAATATGGGTGCAATGAAATTCAAAATAAACCGACTTTATGCATCGTTACTTTTACAAGTTTTACGTAGCGCATGTGAACTGGGTCTTAAAGCGACTTATACCTAGGTACAAGCTAAGATATCCTGTGCTTGTATTGATAAGATCCTCTCAAATATGAGTTTCTCTCTCAAGAACCTCATTGTCTTCCTTCGGTAGCCCTCTTGAGATACCATGAAACATTTTTTAAAATCTGCATTAGACCTTTCAAACAAACTTAGTTTTGCGGTCCTAAAATGGACTTTATTACTTGTGAAAATACTATAGTCCGGCTTTAAAACAGGTTGGCCTCTAACCTGGCAAAGCCTAATCCAGGATTGAGTCTGGTTCTCCCTGGTTCCTCTGGGTTGCGGAGGTCAGATGGCAGTCGCTCTGTGTAAAAACCAGTGCCCTATTATTTAGTAGCATTATTATTCGTAAGCTCCTTTAATGAATGAATCGTTCGTTCGTTACTTAATAGGTCTTATAATAATGGGCCTTTACAAGGTCAGTAGAGGTCAAGGAGAAGTAAGGGAGAAAGGCCAAGACTAAGCATTCTTTGAACGAAGGATACCTACTCACCTTACTCTCCCCTTCGCATCGTATTTCACCGGCATTACAAAGGTCCCATTGTGATCATATTCTTTAGTAAGCATTAATTAACTCTGACCAAGTGTCTAGCTGTTTGATTTAACACGTTCACTGTCCCCACACAAAATGACTTGCTAATCACATAAGTACAGTCAACGACAGGACAAGCTTGACACTCGCAGTGCTGCTCTTGAAATATACATTGAAATAAGAACGTTACAAAATCCAATGTGTCAAACTTGATGTGCTCTTGACTGTACAACTGGCAATATGTATACAGGGTATTTGGTATATGCCTGCAAACCTCTCAGGTCGTTGCTCGACCCACGAAACTGAACAACTGCCCTGAAGGATACCTTAGGCCGAAATACCTAAGTACGAGGAATAAATTTTAACGACCCATAGAAACTCGTTGTTCAAACTGCATTAGCTGGTAGGTAGCACATTTTGCATGGAGGTCAAGTTTTTTTAGTTTTGACATTTACCAAACACCACGTAGGTATGTATTTGTGACACAATAGTGGTAGCATTAAATTAACTAATTCTGTGGGTAGCATAGCATGGACTCCTGGCAAGCACAAAACCAATACCTATAAGCTGGACCAGCGCTACGCTACATACAAACGCCCAATGGCTCAGAACAAAAACCTCCTTGCTTCGCTCGGAGAAGAAACCATGCAATTTTTTTTCAGTATGGGATGACAACTGCTAGCACGTCACATGCCATGTCAAATCATCAATGATCACATCCTACCAAATTAGAGGAACGACGCGTTCATTGCATTTACAAAGTTTATAGGATTATTTTAACTTGTTGTGATTTTATTTAACGGTTGAAAATATTTTCTAAACATACGTTGTAAAATTGTGAAAATTATAAAAAAACATGTAGTGAACAAGTAAAAGGAATCGTTAATTTATTCCTAAGTTGATCTCCATATTAGTGAGTGTGTTTTTCAATAATATCGTGTGTAGTTGATGGCTGTACATCTTCAAAACAACAAAACGAAAACTGCAAAGAAATTTTATGTTTTCATCTGTAAGTTTTATTCAGTATTTTTCATGTTTTATTTATTTATTTTTTTATTTTATTTATTATTCCATAGCAAAGAAATTTTTTTCAGTATTTTTCATGTTTTATTTATTTATTTATTTTATTTATTATTCAACAATAACATCAAATTTAGCAAAAAAACAAATTATATCAACAATAACATCAACACTAATTTTTCAGAATACAAATATGTTTGTGGATTATTATCACAAATATTGCTTAAAAAATGTCAACTTATCATTCTTACAGTCAGAAATATGGAAATTGTAACGTATTTTATTGTAATTTATAGTTTTTTGTGAGATCATGTGGAAGGTCATGAGTGATGTATTTTCTATCGATAGTGGTGTTTTTACTTTCGAGCGGAGCGAGAAAGGTGTTGTAATCGTGAAAAAAGTTGCACAAATTTTCTCAAAAATGTGCTCTGGAAATAGTGGGATACACCCCTCTATATCAATTATATACCAAAAAAAGCAAGTCCCCTAAAAATGTCCGTCCGTCGTCGGTCGGTCGGTCGGTCTGTCCGTCACGCTTTGGCCTAGCGGCTAAACGAATGGTCCCATTAACACCATATTTTAAATTTAAGACTTTTATGCAAATTGGTCGAAGGGTTCCTAATGGTTTTTTGCTGGCTCTCATTTTGAGGGTAGCTGTCATACAACAAAAATGAAGAATTGAATTTTTTTGAAAAACGGCTAAAATGATTTTTATGAAACTTTGCTTGACTAAGGATCTCCATGCAAGGTATCTTGCGCCATCATCAGTTTGTCTGTGTGATTTCATATAAGGGGTGTTCCTGTACTACCAAAACGTAAACTTGTGATTTGCTCATAATTGGTTCCATTAAGTTTATATTATTTTCTATGATATTAATTCTGTTTTGGTTATTTACTTGAATGGATATTCAATTTGATTGGTTTTTGCGAAAATTTAGTACACAGGATGTACGAAAAACTGAAAGGGCTTTTTCAGTAGACAAAACTGAACAACTATCCCTAAGAAACGTGTTTTTAAATAAAAATATCGGTAATTAATCATATATAGGGTATTCTAGTACTACCAATAATTGAACATGTGATTTGTTCGAAATCGTTTACGGTTAGTTGGTTTTAATATTTAATAATTCGAATTCTGAATTCATCTGCTTATTTCATTAGAACATTTTCTAGAAAAACCGAAATATAAATTTGTATTTCCATACTATGTGTATGGTATAACAAATATAAGTTTGCGGCTGATAGTTTTACTTGCATATCGCGAGAAAGAAAGTGCAGTGCTGCTGTATCATTTACTATATTTTACAATATTCAACGCGTTTTGTTTTTAGGGTTCCGTACCTAAAAAAAAAATGGAACCCTTATAGGATCACTTTGTTGTCCGTCTGTCTGTCTGTCTGTCAAGACCCTTTATCTCACGAACGGGTATAGGTATCAGGTTGAAATTCATACCATATATTAGGATCCATGAACCACACAAGACCTGAAAAATTCAATTTTTTACATCGACGCAATCAAAAGATATGGCTTATTATGTCCTCATCTCCATACATTTATGCAAAAAAGCAAAACCTACAGGGTACTTGCCGTTGACCTAAAATTATGAAATTTGGCAAGAAGCTAGGTCTCACAGTACAAGTAATGGGAAAAGTCTGAAATCATTAAATATTACAACTTTTCTCACAACTAATGGTTACCAATTGTGGTGAGCTCCCGTTTCAAGAATATTCATATAAGAGAGGGGTTAAGTTGGATGGTCGCTGAGGCGATTTTTGTTTGTTATGTTTATAGTGCATAAGCTATAAAATAACAACAAATGATGAAATTTGGTCAAGCGCGTGTCGGACTCAAAAAATCTAGCACATTAACTTACTGAAATTTCAACTAATACAATTATGATTATGTGGTGGTACGGAACCCTCGGTGCGCGAGTCCGACTCGCACTTGGCCGGTTTTTTATTCTGAGTTCGAATCCCGATAGGGACACTGTCAAACAAATATCACTTTGTGTGTCTTCGCCAGATTTTAAATATCTTAAACAGCATGAATCATCCTGAATCAACAAATCGTAAGAAATATGATAAAAAAATAATTAAATTAATCTACATAAAATTCTACACAAAAAAGGTTTTGAAAGTTTTTCGCTAAAAACAATACTTTAAAAGATTTAAAAGCATGTGGTGAGGAAAGCGAAAACATGGAGCAACTGTTGTGCACATGCAACGCTTTGATATTTGATTTGAGCTACTTAGGAGAAAACCACAAACCCGTATTTCAGCATGTTTGCAAAACCATCGCAAATGCACCCCCTGCATTGAGGGATAAAAGTTTGTGTTAAAATCCTACATAATTTGTGTGTAAGCTAGAGCTATTTATAAAAATTAAAAAAAAAACCTTTACACCTCCTACCCCTCTTGCCTCCACCGCAACCGTACTTTTAGTAAGTAAGTAAGTAAGAAGTTTGGTATCAAACAGCTACGTAAGAAATCACCGTTAGTAAAAAATACTTAAAGTATTATTTTCCTGAATGAATTTAATAACTGCTTTTAACAGATTTGCCTTTTATTTAAGTTTAGTACTTCAACTTTTTGGTGAAAGTTTCGACATCGATTTTTCCTTGTGTAACTTATCGACTATCGATAGATGAAAGCATGCACACATCCCTACTTGTGACGAATTATTTCTTATATATTACTTCTATATGAGGTCAAATTTCTTTGCCCAATGGCCAATACCAGAGACACGACGACGTGCGGCAGTGGACGTGACTCGTCATTGGTGGGTTTTCTTCGTACATTATAAGTCAAAAAGTGACATTTGGCCTTAGACATATTTCTATCTAGGGTTTCGTGCTGAGCCGGCTGAACAGTGAAAGTGTTAAGTTGTTGAATTTTAAGTATTTAACTAATCATAAACTCGTAGGCTAGGCTTTTGGCTTGATTTTGTTTTGAGATACTAACATAGATACCTATATAGGTTTTCTTGTCTTACTAACAAATGTGCCTTGTTGCACTAATTAATGAATTTAATTACTGTAATTATTTAGCTTTTATAGGCGCGTTTCGTGTTGGGCAGTCCCTGACAGCAGGATAGCTTTATATGACGTCCATATGTGTGGTCGAGCGAGACAGACTGCTGTCAAAGGGAGAAGCGCGTGTTCAAGCTCAAAAGGGTAGACGTATTTGTTGCAGAATTATGATTTGGGAAACGATTATTCAATATATATGTTATAGTCAAAGTCCGATACACAGTCTCTTCGCGGAAGGACTGGTTTATCCTAGGTTTGGCCAAAGCCATCAGGCAATCCCCGAAATACATTTCAATTTCGCCCTTTGCCTGAAGTATTTTTAGTCAAACCCAGGAGCTCCTAACTTTTCAGTCAAACGTCGAAAGTAAATTATTCTGATTCGGTTTTGGCCTAGTCAATCCTAGAAGCGACTGCAAAACTCGGTCAAACGTTGATCTGAACATGTTTAAACAGGTTCATAATATCTCTTTAGGTTAGGTTAGGTTATACCAGGCCACTCAGAAAGTATTGCGAAAAATAGTTTTTATATATGGGAGACTGGCCGGTCAGAATCTTTTTCGAAAATATGATTACTTGTAAGTAAAAATATGTGTGTTCCATTTTCAAAATTTCCCTCCACATTTTTTGCGAGCCAATTCAAAGTATCGTGTCTTACCATTTACTTATATATAAGTACTAGCCCATCGGCACGTTACAATGTCCCCAATTCGTTGGTCCGAAATTTGACGTTTAGGACCAACAAATGTCAGTCGTTGTCAATATTGAATGCAAATAAACTTACCAACAAAATAGAATGTTCTTAGTTGAAGAAACAATATACTCTTGTTATTATTATTGTTATTTCTTATTGTTGTTTTTGACTATAATCCAATTAATGAAACGGAAAAACCAGGCCTAAATCACATATAAACAGTAAATAGTTTGTTTTGTTTTTTCCCGCCATATTATTTCCGTTCCGTACCGACCGAAGTACTACTACACAACGTAGTTCACGCGATTTTTCACAGATGGCGCTATTTTTTCTTGTATGGGGAAATTTTGAACCGCTTGTTCCCAAGACCCTATCTTGACTATATAAATCTATGTGTCTTACTGAAAAATGGATCTGCGCCGGGAACATTTTAGAGCTATGATTTTTTACGATTTCAAGTGTCGCCTGAAACCGGATGAATCGTTCGATAGACTTCAAATGGCATTTATGGATGAAGGCCCCTCCAAGGCAACCGTGTATCGTTGGTATAACGAATTTAGGCGCGGTCGACCAACCTTGGGGGATGAAGAAAGAAGCGGTCGCCCTTTGACGGCTATTACGGAAGAAAACGTGCTAGCAGTGAAAAATTTAATCCAAGATAATAGGCGAATTACATATCAGGAGATTCAGCACATATTAAAGATTGGATCGGGAAGCGTTCACGAGATTCTACACGGGCATCTTCGCGTGAGGAGGATAGTATCGCGCTGGGTGCCGCACTACCTCACCGACGCTCAGAAGCAGGCCCGGGTGGAATGGTGCCGTGATATGCTGAACAAATTTGAAGCAGGCTCGTCTCGGCGTGTTTACGACATCGTAACAGGTGATGAGTCCTGGATTTATCAATACGATCCAGAAACCAAGCGCCAGTCGACAGTTTGGGTGTTTCAAAATGAACCAACGCCTACCAAAGTGAAGCGATCTCGAAGCGGGGGGAAGATTTTGATCGCCAGCTTTTTTAATTTGACTGGCCACTTGGCCTCAATTCCCTTACGAGATCAAAGAAGCATCAATGCCGAATGGTATACTACCAAATGTTTACCAGAAGTTTTTTCTGTTGTGAGCAACAAGCGACCAAACACAGGGCTCCGCGGACTACTGCTCCACCACGACAATGCGCCTGCACACACCGCGCTCAAAACGAGGGACTTCCTGGACAGCACACCAGTCAAACTCCTGGGTCACCCTCCTTACAGCCCTGATCTAGCACCGTGTGACTTCTTTTTATTTCCAAAAATAAAAAATCAGCTCAAGGGGATACAATTTTCGTCGCCGGAAGATGCGCTGGCTGCGTTCGAGCAGGCTGTAAACGAGGTGTCTACGGCGGACTGGAAAAAGTGTTTTGAAAACTGGTTCAAACGCATGAATCTTTGTATAGAGGCTGGTGGAGAGTACTTTGAAAAGATTTAATAAAAATATATGTACCTGTAGAACAATTTTTTTTAGTGTCGCAAATATTTCTGAGTGTCCCACGTACTTTATTGCACATCGTACAAAAGGCGGGCCTAATGCCACACGGCATTCTCTCAAAGCATCTCAAATATAAAAGTGAAAATCACGTAAGCTGACCAATCAGGTGTCAGAACTGGCAGAGTTAAGCGGTTCTTAAGACTTGAAAGCTGCTTAAATGATAAAATGATTCCAAATATACGAAGATAAGACACTTCATACCTATATCGGAGTTTGACTCGTCAAACCCCGATTTAATAAAATTGTGTTTTGACGTTTGCCTGACCAAATTAGTCTCTCCCAGGTTTGACGAAAATTGTTTAGTCAAAGGCCGAAAATTTACATTTGTTTGGGCTTTGACTAAGTCATTCAGTCTGACCTGAGGATTGACCAGTCCAACCTAGGAGCGCCGGAGTTTCGGAGTTTGCCTATAACATATATAAAAAAAAATTGTAATCAGAAATCCGTAAGTAGTCAGTCACAGATCATATAATATACTAGGTTATTTTTTTGGACCTGATATGAGTATGCCCACCTTATTACAGAGGTCAAAAGCAACAACTTTTGTTCTGCGACTTTGGTAACAACGCACAAAAAAATTTCGACTCCCCATACTAAAGTGGTCACGTGACCGGCCCATTTTGTATGCGAAATTGAAAACACAGAGATATAAAGGGGGGTTGAAAATTTTTCGTGCGTTGTTAAAAGTCGTGGAACAAAAGACGCAAATCAGGTCCAAAAAAATAACCTTGTATACAGGGTGTAACAAAAAGGGTATACCAACCCTGAAGGATGTGCATCTGCCAATGAAACTGAACAACTTTCCATATGGAACATAGCTCGAAATATGAAAAAAAAAATTACCTCCCATAGAAACTGAATCAGCGGATAGTGCATTTTGTATGGTTGGTCAAAATCATTTTTTCGTTTTTCGACCTATGTTCCTTGGGGTAAGTTGTTCAGTTTCATTGGCAGAATCACATCCTTCAGGGTTGATATACCCTTTCTGTTACACCTTGTATAAAAACACGATACAAACTCCAATGTGTCTATCTTGATCTTCTCTTGAGTAGGTACACCTAAAGGAAATACCTACTCTTTGTTGAACGTCAAAATTCAAAACAGCAATCCTGAACGAAATACATGTTCTCCACTTGTCAGTAAAGAGCTTGTAAAGAGTGTTGCCGTTTGTACTTTTGGTAGGGAGATGAGTGAGAGTCTATCTATTACTACGGATTAAAACCTGCTTATGAGCTTTGTGTGCGGTTTTAGCGCGCTAATAGTCGGTTCAAAACTTGCTCGTATTCACTCGTTTAAGCGACGTGACGTCATCAGTGACGTCACTTTAGCGCGCTATCATTGCATACGAAAATGAGGTAGTGCAGCGTGTGCGAAACGTCAAATTCATAAGACATTTGTCATCAATCTCGTTTTCGAGAGATTTTTTTCAACTTTGTTTGGGTTTTTTAGATTTAATTATCTTATCGAATAATCATTATCTCTCAATAATTTCTTAAAACGCAAAACAAAATCAAAATTTTAATTTTCTCAGTGACATTGACATAAGCGCGCTCTAGTCTGGTTTAAAACTGTATTCGATTGTATTCGACGAATGCACGCATATAGAAATAAACCGACTATATTCAGTGAATGTGATGTGTGCGTTGAATTCAAGAAACAATCCGTAGTGTATGTGAGAGTCCATTTAAATTTTATGCCGAGGACGAAAGTCTATCGCCTGAGCACTCTTTTTGTAAATACAGGAATCCCTTTGCCAAGTTTGTAGCTACCAACTAAAAAACTGGCGAGGTGAAAACTGGCTCTTATTTTTGAGATACCTAACCCAGGAGGTGCGTAGGATAAAACCTCCTTGACCTAAACTGTGTCCCACTGATAACCTACTGATCCCCTGTTTATTCGTCGAGCGTTTCCGAACGAAAAGCTATAGCAATTTCTTGACGAAAGTTATCTGACAGTAGTGCTGCAAACACTTACAAATAAAATAAATTGTAATGTTATAGGTAGTGTCTCCGCTGCCGGAGCCGGCTACTGTGAATTAGGGAAACGGTTGCCGTAGATATCATTTTGACATCTGTGTAATCTATGGTCCTCTAACTTTCAGATAACCTAAAAAATAATCTGGATATAATCATAATCATAAATCTTTATTGCTTACACATATGAAAAACAAAATGATTAACAAAAAATTTCGGAAATAAATCACGATCATTCTTATTCTTATTCAACAATTTTGTAAGCAAAAGGCAAGAAACTCAGTTCTTGCTCCCAGGCTACACTAGGCAACACTGAAAGCACTGGTTTTCAGTTCTTACCCTTCTCTTGAACCTTTATAAATAACCATTTTATACTCTATCTACTCTCAATTTTCGATACATCGATACGATACTACTTTTATACAGTCGAATTCATAACTTCAATAGAGTAGAATATTGGTTGGATTAATTATCAAATTGACAGTGATTAGCAACCTACCAATATCCTACTCTATCGTAAAGAGACGAAGTTTTTAATTAGCATGTTTCAGTATCATTTTGACATTTGTGTAATCTATGGCCCTCTGACTTTTAGATAACCTCAAAAATAATCTGGTTGTCTACTCTCAATTTTCGATATATCGATACGATACTACTTTGATACAGTCGAATTCATAACTTCGTCCACTGGCAAAAGAGTAGAATATTGGTTGGATTAATTATCAAATTGACAGTGATTAGCATCCCACCAATATCCTACTCTATCGTAAAGAGACGAAGTTTTGAATTTGCATGTTTCGAATAGTATCGAATTGATATATTGATAATTGAGAGTAGACACCCTGTTTGCTCGTTGTATCGTAAACAAAACATTGTGTCGAACGTGAATATTTGTTTGCGTGTTGTGCTGTGCTGTGTAATGTACTTGGATCTTAGATTTATCGTTTGAATCTATTCATAGGTCTGTTAGGTTAGGTGAACTCTATTAAACTTGGTTGAGTTAGGTTCTCTAGCCAGAAGTGAACTTATGTAACAGAATACACTACTGTAAAAGTCTTAGGTTTGAACACGAATTATTACGCAGCCGTCCCCAGTGCTGACATTGGCAGCCATTCTCAATGCCAGCTCCGGCAACGAAGGCACAGCCGTCTCCAGTGCCGGCACCGGCAGCCATTCTCAATGCCAGCTCTGACAGTGAAGTTGCAGCCTATTTTTTAATATAAGTTAATCCATAGACGAGTCGATGTTGAAATAGAATAAAACAAGCTGTGTGTGACATATTAATGAAAATATGTTTTTCATTTGAAAGGCCCATGTATGCCATTTTGTATGGAATATGACGTCGTTAACATTTTTTCCGCGGCTTCTTATGATGCGCGGTGGCACAAATTCAGGAGGACCTATGTTTATTGACTGTCGCATAGATCTGGCTGAATTTGAGCAATGCTTGGGTTATGTTGGCTCGGTCGGTCGCTTGTGGCTTATCGGCATAGACCTGATACTTTCAAACACCCTCTCTAGAAAAAGTCTGGTGGGGTCAAATCGAACAAAATTGGAAGCCAATTTACGTCATCTCTACGAGAGCCATGTAGCGCCTACCCGCTGGAACTAAGGTCATTCATATCCATAATTGTCTAATTTGGGCCAACGGAAATTGGTTATTATCATCCATTTGTCACGTCCGCCGTTGAGTGATGGACTGGCGAACGTCGTTTTTGAAAAAATCAGGCACAGCCCACAATCCGCACGAAACAGTAAATTTCTGTGGATGGATTGTCACCTGGTGAATCTCGTGTGGGTTGACGTTGTCCCATATATGTAGCCATGCAACCTTACACCACTCAAATTCAGCCAGATATAAGCTTGAAAGTTGGACTTCTTGGATTTGTGACACCGCGACAAGCCGTGGTGAAAATTTAAACGATGTCGCCTTTCCAATAAAAAAAAACCGGCCAAGTGCGAGTCGGACTCGCGCACTGAGGGTTCCGTACCACCACATAAACATAATTGTATTAGTTGAAATTTCAGTAAGTTAATGTGCTAGATTTTTTGAGTCCGACACGCGCTTGACCAAATTTTATTATTTGTTGTTATTTTATAGCTTATGCACTATAAACATACCAATTTTCAAGTTTGTAAGTGTTCCCGTTTTTAAAAAGAACTAAAACAAAATCGCCTCAGCGACCATCCCACTTGACCCCTGTCTTATATGAATGTTGTTGAAACGGGAGCTCACCACAATTGGTTACCATTAGTTGTGAGAAAAGTTGTAATTTTTAATGATTTCAGACTTTTCCCATTATTTTTACTGTGAGACCTAGCTTCTTGCCAAATTTCATAATTTTAGGTCAACGGGAAGTACCCTATAGGTTTTGCATTTTTGAATAAATGTATGGAGATGAGGACATAAAATGCCATATCTTTTGATTGCGTCGTTGTAAAAAATTTAAATTTTCAGATCTTGTGTGGTTCATGGATCCTAATATATGGTATTTTATTTCAACCTGATACCTTTACCCGTTCGTGAGATAAAGGGTCCTGACAGACAGACAGACGGACAACAAAGTGATCCTATAAGGGTTCCGTTTTTTTCTTTTGAGGTACGGAACCCTAAAAAACAAACCTCACACTCAGTTTGTTTTATTTTATTTCAACATTTACCTGTCCTCATCGGAAAACCCTTTAGAACACTGCTAGCAGTGCAAAGCAGCTAAAGGTAATAAACTATATTGTACCTTCCCTGCGTTCCAAATAGTACGAAATGCATGAAGCGTTGTGAGTGAGCACAGCGGTGGTGCGCTCAGGGAGCCATTTCTTGAATATTGGGTGGTAAAATATCACTCGAAAATTCAAAATTACAGATTTTTCTTTTCAAAAGTGAAGGTTAATATTTATTCCTGTGCCCTGATATTCTAATATATGAGCCAAGGGTAAAACACTTACCAGCGGGCTTAGCACGCTGCCCGAGAGAAAATATATATCGGAGAAATGTCACTTTATTTGAGGAATGATGTCATCTATCACCTCTAAACGCGAAGAAATGTCAGTGGAAGAAAATGTTTAGCAAACCCATATATAACGTTATTGATATTTTTGACAGAGCTTTATTATACACGAATACATGTAGCAGTCTTTCAAAATGTGTTGCACTGCACAACAGTAAAAAAAACGTAACCATGCTCAAAGTCAGTAAATTGGAGACACTGGTTCTTTAATCTATGGGCCTAGATAAACTGACAGCTGCAACATGGCAAGCCGGCTGGACACCTACTAAACATTGCTGAAATTAAAACACATCTTTAGGGTACGCGCATTTCCTTACAGAAGTATACCTATCCTACTACTACTACTAGTTTGTCAAGGTCAAGAGTCCCAAAAGTGATATTTTATCACCAGGTGATATAAGTACAAGAATTGGCTCCCATCCCAGGTGCTTCTATTAAGTAAGGGCCTGTCCACATGCAGCCGGCACGGCACTTACAAGACACGTATTCTACTCTTGTTATTGTTTATAAGGCGCAAAAAGATTAAAAAAAATAATATGTGTAATAATGTCACTTGTCGAAAACTTGGTCGAAAGACTGCCAGATTGAAGTGGGACTGGGCAGGCCATGTAAACGGCATGCACCCTGAACGGTGGGCAAGGATCATTACTCAGTGGTTACCCCAGGACGGACAACGTCGCAGAGGACGACCCCACAAAAGATTGAGTGCCGATCTAAACGCCTTCCGCCGGGACTGGTGGGAGCTTGCACAAGACCGTGATAGGTGGAAGAAGGAGGGGGAGGCCTTTTCCCAGCAGTGGGACACAATAGGCTAGGAATAAATAAATAATGTCACTAGTACTAGTCCGAACAGCAAGCGGTGACCAACTTAACTGCACCCACCTTTGCACACCCTCCACCGGCAACGGCGTCGCACCGTCGGCGTCGGCCACCGGCACCGCTGCCGGATGTATGTAGCCAGGCCCTACGTTAAGTATTCGTGCAATATGGAACTCAGGGTTTGCAGCACAGCACCAGTTTGACCACAGATTAGTATATATGTAGAGGGAGTTTGACATTTCACTCCGATGACTGACCGACGTGTTATTGTGGTTTATAAAAATTGTCGACGTTTAGTTTAGCTAAACAATTTAATTTTAAGTACTTTTCAAGCGTTGTGAATTACTTCTGATATAAATTTCCCAAGTTTAAAGAACAGTTCTTACAATGCTGAAGGCAGTAATTCTTATTGGAGGTCCTCAAAAAGGTATATCTTCTTTGTAAATCTACGTCACCGGTTTTATCTACAATTGTAAAGGAAATATGCGATAAGTATTCATAAATTTCATAGTAAACGAGAATGTAGCGTTGCAGTAATTGTTTGCTTCAGTAGAGATATCTTGTAAAAGTAGTTTTGTGCCGTTTTTTAAATCTTGTTCTTAGGTTATGTTTACATAGATGCTTGTGTTCCCGTTAATACGACTTTCTCACTGCGTTCGGTTGGCTGGAAGAAATCTCTTTTAGAGATAAGCCCGCCTTTGTGTATGTCCTTTAGTTATAGTCTTTTCTGTCCAGTTTTGGGCAATAAAGAATATATAATAGGATACCTAACAGTTACCTACTCATGTTAGAATTTTAGTACCAGTGTAAGTTTAGAGTCTAAACTTGTTTGAAAGCCGCTTCAGTGATCAGTCTAAACTTTAGACTGATCACTGAAGCGGCTTTCAAACAATTAGAATGTGAATAAATGTACCATACTCGCTTTAACTTGTGTGCAGAGCATGGTCCAGAGTGAGAACCTCTTTTGCTATGTGTAAAATCTACGGCAACAAATTAAATGATTCCCAAAATATTTTTTTATACCCCAATACACTTCAGACAAAATGGATGAATGTACACCAAATTGGCTGAACGTACACCAAATTTGGGTAACCGGTTCGGTTAGGTTATCTTGCGACCACAACGCACAAGCCGAGCGAGCAGAGTGAGCGTGCCACAGCAGCGGCCGGCGAAGTGCCAGAAACAAATTTGGTGTACATTCATCCATTTTTCAAATTTGTTGGATATCATTTGGTAAAAATTTACTCAAATTTGGTGGCACATTATAATAGTTCATGGGCCAGATGGCCTAAAATGAGGAAATGGTATAATTGGGAGGTACCAATATTCCATGTTATAATAAACCTATCTGAGTGCTGTCTTAAAGTGGTAGCTGACCAAAATAGCAGCCAATCCAAGAGTTCAGATGCTGCTAATATTTGGTATGATTTGGGGAAACCGTTTTCCTTTTGAAAGTAGTTAGATAGGCTTATAAGGATTTCAAATGACCATGATTGTGATTTCAAGGAAAATAAAATGGGAAATGCTGAATTTCCCAAATTTTACTGTATCTCAGGAACTAATAGTCCGATTTCATTTATTTTTCTTTTAAACTAAAGGTCTGTATGTGTTCTATAAATAATGTCATATAACTGTTTCAGTTAAATAAAGCGCTATTAAGTTATTAAGGAAATACTGATGATTTTCTGATATTCTTCTTTTTTAAATCAAGTTTTTACAAAATACTTAAGTCATTCGAGAAGATCTTCATATTTAAGATGTAGTGCATAAAATTATCTTCAACATGATGTATGACATGCTTCTATTCCATGGCTAAAAAGACATGGAATCATGAGTTTGTCAATTTCTAGTGTTTGCTAAATAAGTGTGCGTACTAAAAACAAGCTTTGGAACGGCGCAGACTCGCTTTATTTGTATTGTATACTGCATTTTATGACATGTAGGTAGTAAGTGTTCTGTAAATAATTTACATTAAATAAAATAATCTGAATCCAACGAATTAATTGAAATGAACTTAAACTTATGTTTACATGTGTTTTGAGCCATCAAACCCAAACAAGGTATACATCAAATTAAAGATAGTTTATTGTACTTCATCTAAGATATACAATTTTTTTTTCAAATTTACAAGATAGTTAATGATTACTTGATTTGAAAAAAAGAATATCCCAAAAAAATAAGTTTTTGTTTAATTATTTAGTAACGGTTGAATCTACTGTACTTCAAATTATGTCTAGGCACTGGCCTATGACATAATTTGAAGTACACATGCAGACCTTTGGTCTAAACAAAAAAACAAGGAAATCGGATGATTGGTTCTCGAGATACAGTTGACTTTATAAAATTCTGCATTTTCCATCTTTGATTGGCTGTCATTTTATCCAAGTACTACTTTGATATCACAATCATGGTCGTTTGACATCCTTATAAGCCTATCTAACTACTGTGAAAAAGAAAAAGGTTTCCCCAAATCGTATCAAATATGAGCAGTATCTGAACACTTGGATTGGCTGCTATTTTGGTCAGCTACCACTTTGAGTCAGCAATCATAGTTTATTGACATCCTTATAAACCTATATAACTATGGTAAAAAGAAAAATGGGTACCGCCAAATTATACCGATATATTATCTGGCCCATGGACTATAATACACAGCAAAAATCTACTACTTATAATTTATTCTAGAAGTCAAATGTTACAGTTAGCTCTATCTATACAAATCACTAAGGGCCCGACCAGAACCTTTTTTTACGTGCGAGTTGATTCGCGCGTAGGCTCTCGCGCGTTGCCGAGATACTAGAGCTACATATATTGCGTCCAGAACAGTTTCTACCAGCATTTTACGCGCGTATACTCGCTCGTATTACGCGCGTTCCTATTTCACTAGCGCGTAAAACGCCTAATCTGGACGCAATATATGTAGCTCTAGTATCTCGGCAACACCCTCATGTGGACGGGCCCTTAGTCACTCAATCTGTAACATTCAAAGTAAAAAAAATCAAATTTTTACAAGATATATAAATTTAGCAATTACATTTGCATTCATCATAACGTCCCATGAAACGTCGTCCACTACAAGACAGGGAGCTCCCTCCAGAATTCTAGCTTTTTCTGGAAAAATTTTTTTATTTAATATTAATTGTCCAACATGCGATCGGTCTTCAGACCATAAGCAGTTAATTTAGATGTTGTGATGGCGTTTTAGGCGGGCCCTTCCAGTGTCAGGCTGCCTTCATATGTAATTAGATATACAATTTTATTTATATGTTGTCCCACGTATGTGTACGTTTCAGACGTCTCGTTTGCAATGGCTTACTTAGACAATGAGCAAGTCTGTTTTGGTGGTGAGTTATTTTGCTCTTATAGGCCTTCGTTATTGTGTTTATTTCCTCTTTTACAGTTGGGATTTTCAAGTAGTTATGGATTTCATCCATTCTCGTGAACCATGGAGCATCCACTATAGCCTTAAGTACTCCATTTTGAAATCTTTGCAGTATCTCAGTATTGGATGTTTTAGCCGTTCCCCAGAGCTGAATGCCATAGGTCCATATAGGTTTTAGGATACTCTTATAAATCAGGACTTTGTTTTCTATGGAGAGTCTAGATTTCCGTCCAATGAGCCAATCTAGTGTTCTGAACCTATGGTTAAGTTCATCACGTTTTTTTTGGATATGAGTTTTCCAGGTCTGCTTGCGATCTAGGTGGAAGCCAAGGTACTTTACTACTTCATTGTGTGGTAGTACATCTTGCCCTAATTTCACAGTCGGGCAATCCTTTTTTCTTAGCGTGAACGTGATGTGGTTCGATTTGGGAGCACTAGCTTTAATACGCCAAGATGTCATCCATTTGTGGACTTTGTCCAGATGTGTTTGGAGTACACTCGAAGCCATATCAGGATCTTCGTTGGATGTAAGCACTGCTGTGTCATCAGCGAATGTGGCTGTCATAACATCGTTTGATTCTGGTACATCAGCTGTGTACAAGAGGTAAAGAGCTGGACCCAATACAGATCCCTGTGGAACTCCTGCCTTTATGTCATAGAAATTTGAAGTGGATTCATTGATCTTGACATAGAAGATGCAATTTTCAATGTAAGATTTTAGTAGTAAATACATGTTGTGTGATAGGAGCTTTTTAAGTTTATACAGCAGGCCATTGTGCCAGACTTTGTCAAAAGCCTGCTGCACATCCAGAAATACTCCTGAGCAGTACTTTTTGGTTTCTAGAGCATCTCTTATATGTTCACACACTCTATGGACTTGCTCGATAGTTCCATGGTTTGTTCGGAAACCAAACTGATGGTCTGGAATGGATCCACATTTTTCTAAATGATCATTCAACCGTGTCTTTATGATTTTCTCGAGAACCTTTGAGAGTACTGGAAGTAGACTTATTGGCCTGTATGATGATGCCAGGTGTTGAGGCTTGCCAGGTTTCGGAACCATGGTTATTTGGGAAACTTTCCATGCGCTTGGGTAATGCGAAGTTCTTAGAATTGCATTGTAGAGTGACGTAATGAAAATGATAGCTTTCTTAGTGAGATTTCTCAGTACTTCTGCCGTTATTAGTTCGAAGCCTGGTGCTTTTTTTGAGTCTAAGTTCATAATAGTTCGTCTAACTTCAGCAGGTGTGCAACATCTTATTGGAGGGCTGAGCTGGAGATCACTTTCGAGGAACGTCTGTACTTCCAGGTCTATGTCTTCATCACCAAGGTCATCATTAGGGGTGAACACATCTCGGAGGAAACATCCATATGCTTCTGCTTTTTCTTCGTCGGTTTTCGCCCAAGTTCCATTTTCCAACTTAAGAGGGTGTTTAGCTAGCAGAGGTTTGTCACGAGACTTGGCTGTTTTCCAAAGGGAATTCTCAGCTTTCGTTGGAGCAGCTGGCGATAAATTTTGCAGGTGTATCTGTAGCGTTTCATTCTCGATCTCTATCAAATGCTGTTTCAGTTTTGCTGCAGCTTTATTGAGTTCCCTTTTGTCAGCGGGATGACGACTACAATGCCATACTCGTCTCAGCCTTCTCTTTTCTAGCACTTTCTGCTTTACCACAAGCGGCAGGTTAGATTCAGCTTTTACTATTTCATTGACAGGTGGGGTGCTAAGCCATGCCGCCGTTTGGATGGTCTTGGTGATATGCTCAGTAGCAGTGTCAATATCTTCTGCACTTTTGAGGCGCACTTTAAGATTTATGTTTTCATCCAGATGTTGTTGGAAGGAGTGCCAGTCTGTGTGTTTGTTATATAAGTATGGTTTTGTTGGGCATTTTATTATAGTTTCACTCATGGTCAGTATAACTGGTGTATGGTCAGAGGAGGTATCGTTACAGCTCTCTACCTGAAGAAAAAACGATTGCACTCCTTTATATATGTAAAAATCTAATAAATCTGGCAGTTTTTTGTCGTCGGTAGGCCAGTAAGTTGGTTCACATGTGGTCAATATACTGAGATGATTAGTTTCAATACATTTTCTCAGGTTGCGACCTCTAGTTTTTGTAAGTCGTGAGCCCCATTGCGTGTTTTTGGCGTTCCAGTCTCCCCCGGCTATAAATCTATTTCCTAGTGTATTAAAATATGTGTTAAAATCTACATCTGTTATTTCTGGACATCTTCTTTTTTTTGGTGGGCAGTATATGGATGAGATGGTGATAGAGCTTTGCTTGTCATATACTAATACTGATGTAGCTTGTATTTTAGTGGTTCTGTATTCAGGCATTAGCTGGTGTTTTATATTGCTTTTTATAATAATTGCAGTTCCTGCATGCGCTGTGTTATCAGGGTGACAAGTTGCATATGTGGTGTATCCATCTATAAGCAGGGATGTTTTATCTGTGAGGTGTGCTTCAGAAATTAATAGTATGTCAAGGTTTTGAACTTTTAGTAGAACCTCAGCTTCATGTTTCTTACTCAACAGGCCATTGATATTCCACACTGCAATTCTAAAAGCCATTTTAGCGAACAAGCTTTGTGACAATAATTGTTAGAAGACCCATTAGGTTGCCCATTTGGTCAATTAGTTGGTCCAGCTTTTCAGCTTGTTTTGAAAGAATTTTTTCTAGGTTTGTCATTGTTCCTAATGTGACTTCTGCATAAGTTGAGGTTTTGTCTCTCTCTGATGCATTGTAGGGTACTTTAATATTATAATGATGTTGGTCTTGGTTTCTTATCGGCTTGTCTTGTTCTTGTGGTGTTGGCTTACTTGTTTGTTTTCTAGAGGTGAATTTCCGGTCACGTATTTCTTTAAAAACTCTACAGCCTTTGTAATTGGCCGCATGATCTCCTAGGCATAGAGCGCACTTTGCAGGTTCTTTCCTATCTTTTTTAGGGCAGTCTGCCGTGTTGTGGTTTTCTGCACACTTGACACATCTGTATGGCCGCATACAGTAGTTCCTTGTATGGCCATACTGTTGGCATCTTTTGCATTGTGGAATTGATTTTTGGCGTTTGGGCTCTTCAATTTTTACAGACGTATGATAAATATATTTTAATGTTTTTACTGTTTCATTATTTGGACCGGGTTCTATGTTTACAAACCAGGTTGACAATGGGGTCTTTGTTGATCCATGCCTTGCATTTATGATTTCACCCTTCACAACATTTCCAGTGCTTTCCACTGCATCTTTTATAGCATCGAGGGGTGTAGATGGGTGTAGATTTTTGATGACAAATCGGTATGGTCGCTCACTTTTCTGGATAAAGGTGTGGCCTATTAGGTTTTTTTCACGAACCAATGTCATCAGTTTCTTATATGTATCGGCGCTGTCAGTAGTCACGCGTAATTGGTTCTTGGTCACAATTTTGAAGGAATATTGGGACCTTTCTAGAATTTGATCAATACATTCTTTAAGTTTTGTGACATTTGTTATACCATACAACACTATAGGTGGTGGCTTGTTAACTTTTTCTTTATCAGGAAGCTCTTGTTCTTTCTCATCAACATTAAGTGCTGAGAATCTGTTTTCGGTTGGGACTGAAATTTCTGGGGGCGTATCACTTTTTCTCATGCGCTTATATCTTTTATGTTGGGTTAGTATTGGTGTAGTTTGCCAATCATTCTCATCATTTTCACTCTGGTTGTATGGATCCAGATTAATTTTATCACCAGTAGCATTCTTACTTCCGGAAGCCTGGGTAGCCACTTCCGGTTGTTTATTTTTAGCTGGGGGGTTTATTTTGCTATTATGGCAACACTATTTAAGTTGGCAGGTGTCATAATGAGGTGTGAAAAAATAAAAAAAAGAGAAAATATGTGGGTAGTGAAATAATTTTCTATCCGTAAATGTCACTCGCGGGTTTTAATGCACTATTTTCGGTAGAAAAACAGAGTTTTCTCCGCGGATAACACTATCACAGATGCCACAGATGTTAATTTGCACTTTCACAATGTTTTTAGGTTAAAATATCACTGTTTTTGCACAAAACTGAATAAATCTTCAAGAGCAGGTTTGCTTCCATTGACAGTTGACGTTGTTCAACATCTGTTTTAAAGTCTAAGTGCGAGTTGATTCGCGCGTAGGCTCTCGCGCGTTGCCGAGATACTAGAGCTACATATATTGCGTCCAGAACAGTTTCTACCAGCATTTTACGCGCGTATACTCGCTCGTATTACGCGCGTTCCTATTTCACTAGCGCGTAAAACGCCTAATCTGGACGCAATATATGTAGCTCTAGTATCTCGGCAACACCCTCATGTGGACGGGCCCTTAGTCACTCAATCTGTAACATTCAAAGTAAAAAAAATCAAATTTTTACAAGATATATAAATTTAGCAATTACATTTGCATTCATCATAACGTCCCATGAAACGTCGTCCACTACAAGACAGGGAGCTCCCTCCAGAATTCTAGCTTTTTCTGGAAAAATGAAGAGGGGAAGTACCATAGTCACCTCGCTTGTTTGCGTTACGGCTGTCACCATGGACCGCGGCTGTAGGTGACCGCAGTAAGTAAGATAAAAAAAGAAGGATGCTGCTGCCCATCCTCCAGTTCATAACCCTTAGTCGCCACTTACGACAACCACGGGTATGTATGGGTTGGTACTATTCTTTGCCGGCACCACAGGGGACATTTGCATTAGCTAGAATAAACCTTTAAAATGCTTTATAAAACTGTAGAATTGAGTCGAAACATAACAAAAACCATCATAAATTATAGGCATTCTTTTTTAAAGTCACATTCTAAATATATCGAGCATTTATGTACATTGCAGGTACCCGTTTCCGCCCGTTGTCCCTGGACACCCCAAAACCACTGTTCCCAATTGCTGGCAAACCAATCATTCAGCACCACATCGCAGCCTGTGCCAAGCTCTCAGAGTGTAAAGAGATCCTGATCATTGGATCCTATCCCTCTACGCAGATGACACAGTTTGTGACTGATATGCAAAAGGAGTACCATGTTATAATCAGGTATTTAATTTTCCTGTTAGGATTTCATTTTGATTCATTTATTTCATTTATTCATACTACATGCACAACACGACTGTTAGTACAGTGACATTATAGTACCGTGCTCGGGCTTTAATGCACTTAATTTGAAAATTTACTTGAGAAAACTTTGGGAAAGGCCTATGTCTGAAAGGGCATTTCTCAATGAATGCATTTATTATTTATTAAACTTTTGTTGTAATTTGTATTTTAAAATAATATTTTTGAGAAAGCAATTGATTATTAGCTCCGGAGCATTCCTATGCGTTCATCACGGAAACGCAGCTAGCATCGTGGCGACTTTCGAACTGGGTACGCTTCGGGGTGGGATCTTTGGCTAACTGACTTTTAGTCTAACTTTTAATTTAATCTAGATCAGTTATTGTTTTTATATAAATTATTGTATTGACAAAATTATCATGAAATAAATGAATCCTACTAATATTATAAACGCGAAAGTTTGTAAGTATGGATGGATGGATGGATGGATGTTTGTTACTCTTTCACGTAAAAACTACTGAATGGATTTAAATGAAACTTGGCACACATATAGGTTAGGTCCTGGAATAACAGATAGGCTACTTTTTACCGCGGGAAAGCGCTTCATTCCCACGGTAAAACGCATTTAATGTTAATGAAGAAGGTGACTGACTCACTGACTGACATATCAACGCACGGCCCAAACCGCTGGGTCTAGAAAATCCAAATTTGGCATGTAGGTTCTTTATGAGGTTTTACGTTAAGAAAGGGTTTTACAAATTTCCACCCCTAAGGGGGTAAAATAGGGGATGAAAGTTTGTATGAAAGTCCGTCAGTTTTAAAGTTAGGATCTTCAATTTTTGTATTTAGGCTTACTACTAAAAATTAATATTAGCGTATCTCAGGGTTTTTGAAAAATCGACACCCTAAAGGGTGAAAAGAAGGATGAAGTTGAAAATCCTTTATTTTTAAAGTAAAATCCACATAATTTATTATTTAGGCATTAAGTTTGTAATTCTATGCAACTTTTATTGAAATTACACCCCAAATTCAACCCCTAAAAAAGGGAAATGGGGTGAAAAAGTGTAGAAACCAATATGGGTATCGTTTGTATGGTTCATTGGGTCGCTGATTACGAAAACTACAAAAATTCTCAAATCCAACGTGGTGGGCGTGAAATACCATCATCCCCTGGGGATGGGGTTGGGGTGCAATAGGGTTGAAATGTCTAAAAATCAATATGGGGGTCATTTGTATGGTTTATCGGGTCGCTGATTACGAAACCTACAACAACTTTGAAATCCAACTTGAAATGTCTAGAAATCAATATGGGTGTCGTTTCTATGTTTATATGAAGATAGGGATAGCGGTAAAGATGGCGTTAGGGGTAGGGATAGGGGAAGGGATAGAAATAGGGGTAGGGAGTGGGAGAGGGACAGAGTGAGAGAGAGGAAAAGGGAGGAGGAGGGGGAGGGGGCGAGGGATAGGGGCAGGGACAGGGATGGTTTGACGGACGGTTGGACAGATGGTTGGACGGACGGGCGGACGACAGATAAACGGAAGGGTGGATGGATGGATGGTCAGATAGATAGAATTCCTTGCGGACGAAGTCGCGGGCAACAGCTAGTGTTTTTATGTATTGATTATTATGTTATTATCTGCACTTGTAGATTTATTAGGCAACAAATTAAATGATTCCCGAAATAATTTTTATACCCCAATACACTTCAGACAAAATGGATGAATGTACACCAAATTGGCTGAATGTACACCAAATTTGGGTAACCGGGTCGGTTAGGTTGTGTTAGGTTATCTTGCGACCACAACGCACGAGCCGAGCGAGCGGAGCACAGGAGCATATACAGGTTGTAAGCGACAGTGTACTGAAAAGTGAAAGGTCATACTCAGTCAACGAAACTAAACAATTTCCCCAACGAAAAATTTCTGGGAAAATAAAAATTTTTTGACCTCTTTATACAAATTGCTCGCTCTAATCGAAAAGTTTGTATGGAAATATATTTTTTTTTTATTTCCCAAAAATATTTCTTTGGGAAAGTTGTTCAGTTTCGTTGACTGAGCACACCCGTTTAGTTTTCGATACTATGTCCCTTACACTCTGTGTTTCATAGTTGAACTATGCGAGAAATTTCTAGATTATTTTTCAAGAGTAAATCGAATTGGTATATAAAAATTACAAACTTCGATTTCTATTTATAATAAATACTTTTCACCTGTTCCAGATACCTACAAGAATTCACTCCACTTGGCACGGGTGGTGGTTTGTACCACTTCAGGGACCAAATCCGAGCTGGCAACCCCACTGCCTTCTTTCTTCTCAATGGTGATGTCTGTTCTGATTTCCCTCTCAAAGAACTCTGGACTTTCCATGAAGAAAAACCTTCCGCTTTGGTAAGAACTCCTCATTCGTCTCCAAATTAATCTACAAGGCAGATTGAGCACTTGAAATCTGAGTTTTATTGCTGAAACAGGTAATATGGTATACTTTTTTCTTTGAAATGTCCATAAACGTTGGTGACAGTGAGCTGCCAGCTTGAAATATTACCTACACATCTATTAAATATATATTCTATATTGCACACATATAAAAAAAAACCGGCCAAGTGCGAGTCGGACTCGCGCACTGAGGGTTCCGTACCACCACATAAACATAATTGTATTAGCTGAAATTTCAGTAAGTTAATGTGCTAGATTTTTTGAGTCCGACACGCGCTTGACCAAATTTAATTATTTGTTGTTATTTTATAGCTTATGCACTATAAACATACCAATTTTCAAGTTTGTAAGTGTTCCCGTTTTTAAATAAAACTAAAACAAAAATCGCCTCAGCGACCATCCAACTTGACCCCTCTCTTATATGAATTTTCTTGAAACGGGAGCTCACCACAATTGGTTACCATTAGTTGTGAGAAAAGTTGTAATATTTAATGATTTCAGACTTTTCCCATTATTTGTACTGTGAGACCTAGCTTCTTGCCAAATTTCATAATTTTAGGTCAACGGGAAATACCCTGTAGGTTTTGGTTTTTTGCATAAATGTATGGAGATGAGGACATAAACTGCCATATCTTTTGATTGCGTCGTTGTAAAAAATTGAAATTTTCAGATCTTGTGTGGTTCATGAATCCTAATATATGGTATTAATTTCAACCTGATACCTTCACCCGTTCGTGAGATAAAGGGTCTTGACAGACAGACAGACAGACAGACAGACGGACAACAAAGTGATCCTATAAGGGTTCCGTTTTTTTCTTTTGAGGTACGGAACCCTAAAAATAACAAAATTAAAAGACATATACAAGGGCGGGCTTATCTCTAAGAGAGATTTCTTCCAGCCAACCTAAGGCAGTGAGAAAGTGAATAGCAGCGGGACATAATAGTGCAGAAAGTATAATTAGACTAAAAGTCTGTAAATATACCTACAATTATACAGGGTGTTAGTGTAAACACTGTGATCCTTGAAACTGTGCATTGAGACCATGAAACTGAACAACTTTCCCTAAGGAACATAGGTCGAAATACGGAAAAACAGACGGAAACGGAAACGGACGGAAGGAATACGGAAGTGCAGACTTAAGTTTGTAATGGCCATTTTAGCACCATGGTAATTTTGGGACTATAGTCATTTTAGCACCATGGTAATTTTGAGACTATGGTCATTTTAGTACCATGGTCATTTTCGAACTATGGTTATTTTAGCACCATGGTCATTTTAGCACCATGGTCATTTTGGGACTATGGTAATTTTAGCACCATGGTAATTTTAGCACCATTGTCATTTTGGCACCATAGACATTATGGCATCTTGATCATTACGCCCTTGAACGGTAATTCAATACAAATAATATGGAAATACAAACTTACCTATACTAGATTTATGTAAAAATGTTTAATTAAATATGCAGTCAGGTACATAACCAATTTAGAATTTGAAGCATTAAAATAAGCTCATTGCAACCGATTTTGAGTAAATCACAGTTTTAAATTTTAGTAGTAAGGGAACACCCTTATATGAACTTCCACAGACCAATGGATACTGCCGAAAGAATCCTTGCGTGGAGGTTCTTGATCATGCAAAGTTTCATCAAGATAGTTTTAGCCGTTTTTGAGCAAATTGCAATTTTTCATTTCCATTGTATGACAGCTACCCTCAAAAAGAGAGCCAGCAAGAAACCACTCAGTATCCTTCGATGGATTTACAAGAAAATCTTAAATTTAAAATATGGTGTCAATCGGACTATTCGTTTAGCCGCTAGTCGAAGCGTGACGGACAGACCGACCGACCGACCGACCGACCGACGGACGGACATTTTTGGGAGACTTGCTTTTTATGATGTATAAGTGATATACGAGTAGAACACATTTTTGAGAATATTAGGAAAACTTTTTTTTTTCACGAATACAATACCTTTCTCGCTCCGCTCGAAAGTAAAAAGCGATGGAGGGACGACCTGGTTGCTTTCGAAGAGGAGTGGCCGACGATGGTGATCGATAGGGAAGAGTGGAAACGTAGGGGGGAGGCCTTTGCCCAGCAGTGAGACAGCACAGACCAAATTAAAAAAAACCGTAATGTAAATAATGTGTCGATCACGCCACTGCTTTAGTTTTAGCTTTTGAGTAAAAATTTTTTTCTTTGGTAATGTTGCTTGTTTCAGTAGTGCAATAGGTTTCGGGAGCAAAACCAATGGAATTTCAAGTACCCAATGCCCATGGTTCTGTTCTGTTCTTAGGTGGTACCAATGATATTGGGAAACATTTATCTGCACATCTAAAATACTGATTGCACATCAAAATGCTGACTGTGCATCAAAAATACCAAATTGCTACTTCTAAAGGGAAACACTTAAATGCACATCAAAAATAATGATCGTGCATCAAAAAACTTTATTATTATTTACAGTTTATTGTACACAAGATAACTCAAAAATAAAATTACAATTAAGAAACAAGACACAACAGGTGCTGCTTATTTTTAAAGTGAGGTCAACGTAAGAAGTTCGTTTTGACGTTTCCTTAACACAAACACACAGGTTTAATTTTTCTTTGCAGGTCATAATTTTTCATACGTTTGACAGCTGTCACAACGGACTTATTACAATAGTTTTTCTTACTTTAGGTCAGCTTTAGGTTCGTTAGCTAAAGTAAACCCAACCTAGGTTATGTCGCGACCACAACGAAACGAATTATGCGCCGTTTTGTAAAAATTCTCGGCATTTTGTATAATAGTCGGCCGCTTGTAATACGACGTGTCATACGATATGGCTGCGACGTATTAAAAGCGATGCGTCACGAACTCAAATCGTTGCTGAAATAATAATATTTTGTGGTTACAATTTTACTGTGCAATCAGTATTTTTGATTAGGATTGGGATTTTCTTTTTTTTTACTCTGTATGGGCTTACTCTTGACCTCGATCCAGCCCTGAAGACAGAGATGAGGCCGACGATGAAACGAGCTTGCCCAGAAGAAGCCTATTCACTCGCGACTTAAATAAATAAAGAAAGAAGATTTTTTGATTTGCAGTTAAATACTACCCAAAGATATAAACAAATAAAATCCACTTTTTTCAGGTAACTATAATGGGCACGGAAGCGACGCGGCAACAATCGGTCCATTACGGCTGCATGGTGCGAAACAACGATTCGGCCGTCACACACTACGTGGAAAAACCCGGCACCTACGTAGCTACGTTAATAAGCTGCGGCGTCTACGTATGTTCCCTACGTGTGTTCCATACTATGGCTGAAGCGGCACAGAAGAAACAAGAATCTTTTTATAGGTATAATTCTAAAAAAATCGATTAAAGCACATTTCTAAAATTTTGACGCTACGATCGCGATCCAGAGCGTTGCAGCTATAGGAAAGAAAGAAAGAAATAGTCGATAATTTTCTCTTTCTTTCCTACAGCTGCATCTCTTTCTTTCCTACAGCTGCATCTCTTTCGCCAATATTTTACGCGTGTGAATCTGCCTTTACAGGTGAAATAATGTAGACTCATTAGAATTTTATTACTGTGATGTGAGAGTAGGACGGAGCGATGCGTAAGATATTGGAGCGACAGAGACACGTATCGCTCCGTTCTTGTCTCACGCATAGCTCTTTCCTTTTGTCAGTGACAAAGATTGTATGTCTGACGTATAAAGTGAAAAATAGCACAGAATAATAAGGGTTGTAGAAGGCGGTTTAAAGAAATAATTCGTTTCAATGTCATTCTATTAAAAATTTGGTAGGGTTATTTTGAAAATGCTCGATGATGCAATTTGGGACATGCTGGCAGATGTCATCCCATAGTAAAATAATTTAGCATGGTTCGGAATAGATTCTGAGCGAAGCAAGGTGGTCCAATTTCCTTGAAAAATTGTATGGGAGTATGTCATCATTAATATAGATTTTTAAAACGTCTACGTGTCACTAACGAACACTATCTGTTAATTCAAAATAACCCTTCAAAATTTTATACTTTATATTATAAATATCTATTTAGGAATTTATTATCATAATCATATAAAAATATATTTTTTTTATCAGTGGCGGAGGCGAGAGTAATCAAAATGGCGCGCAGCCTGGCTACCTGTCGTGGGAGCAGGACGTGCTAGCGCCACTAGCAGGGACCAACAAACTATACGCGTTACCGGTAAGCTTGTTTCATGTTTCTACAAACATACCTCTACGTAAATGAGTCCCCCCAAAATGACAGTGAAATTCAGAAAAAATCGTGCCCCCAGATAATTTATTTAGTCCCTAGTTAAGAGTCCTTCTGTCTTAAGTTATTTTATTACGTAATTAGCTAACCTAACAACATCTTATAGTGACCATATCAATATTAAAAATCTTATGTTTTAAATCAATAGATCGACTTGGCCATCGCATGAAAACACAATGTAACTCACAAGTAATACAATCAGTAATAAGTTATACTCGTATTAAATGAGATTGTTTAGTGCGATTGCCAAGTCGATCTATTGATTTAAAACATAAGATTTTTAATATTGATATGGTCACTATAAGATGTTGTTAGGTTAGCTAATAGAAGGACCCTTAACTAGGGACTAAATAAATTAACCGACTTGGTATTACATGGATCTCCCAATTTTTACGGCAGAAGAACTGAGTTGCGTGCGAGACTTGTTTTTTTTACAAGTTATGTTTTTGATGGCATTACTATATCAAATATCCATCCACATAGTTCAGACCATTTTTACACCAATCAAATTCGGTTCAGCGGATTAGCCGTGAAAGCGTAACAATGGTGTCGAATCTGGTAGACACAAACAAAAACTAAACTAAATTTGACAGTTCTAAAAGTGTTGTTGTTCTAAAATTCAAAAACTACACGATATGAGACTCTTATCGGTACAGGAAATAAAAAGAGAAATCAAAGAAATACTGTTGACTGTAACTTATGATGAAACTGAGAACTTGCTGTTACCTATGGAATAGAGACCCCTTTTAAAAGCTAAGCACACACAAACACACACACACTCATACACGCACTTACTCTTACACTAAAACTCACACACTCACTTTGCATGCTATTTAAAATGCTAATGTTAATTAATAGTTTAATTTTTCTTTTGTTACGAACCTAACTTTTGTTAAAATGTTAGTCCCTTTTGAAAACCTATTGGTCGTAATAACCACGACACAGGCCTAGCCTAGTGTGGTTGTTAGAGTTTAATTTGTTTTTGTAGGAAGGACAGTATAATAAACGTTTTTGTATTTTTTTTTTTTGTATTTTTGTATTGTTGTTGTGTTGTTGTTCGTTTTCTCAGACGTAGAGGATAAAAAAGACAGCAACAGATTTAGACCTGTCAAATTTAGTTTAGTTTTAGTTTGTTTGCCAGAATTGACACCATTGAAAGTTACTTTCGCATTTATAATAAGATCTTTGTCCAGCTAATCAATTCTTAAATTTCACTATTTCGAGCGGAGCGAGAAAGGTATTGTATTCGTGAAAAAAAAAGTTTTTCTAATTTTCTCAAAAATCTGTTCTATGTCACTTATACATCATAAAAAACAAGTCTCCCAAAAATGTCCGTCCGTCCGTCGGTCGGTCGGTCGGTCCGTCGGTCGGTCTGTCCGTCACGCTTTGGCCTAGCGGCTAAACGAATGGTCCGATTGACACCATATTTTGAATTTAAGAGTTTTATGCAAATCCATCGAAGGGTTTTGAGTGGTTTCCTGCTGGCTCTCATTTTGAGGGTAGCTGTCATACAACGAAAATGAAAAATTGTAATTTTTGCAAAAAAGGCTCATAAAATCTTGATGAAACTTTGCATGACCATTCTCCAATCTCCATTTAAGGTATTTGCGGCAGTATCAATTGGTCTCTTGAAATTCATATAAGGGGTGTTCCCTTACTACTAAAATTTAAAAATGTGATTTACTCAAGATCGGTTTCGTTGAGTTTATTTTGATGTTCTACAATTTGGACTCCAAATTGGATTTCTACCAGACTGCATATTTCATTAAATCATTTTTACATAAATCTAGATAGTATAGGTAAGTTTGTATTTTCATATTATTTGTATGGAATTACAAACTTAAGTTTGCTGTTGTCCAACTCATTACTGTCCGCAGTCTTTATAATATAGTAGTTAGAGCATTCGGCTCTTGATCCGCAGGTCCTGGGTTCGACTCCCGGCGGGGACACTCTTGAATGATGACTCTCGTATATCGCGAGAAAGTAAGTGCAGTGCTGCTGTACTATTTATTTCTTATTTAATTATGTACCAAGTATTCCAGACTTTTTAATTTTTTAACATCTCATCAATCAGTAAATAAATAAATCATTCGGTTATATTCAAGAATGGATATCAGACCCTGCCTGCCTTTTTAAGGGTTGCTGAAATAAGGTCGTTTTAAAGAACACATTATAAAAATCCTTGTCTTTACTTTCAGGTTACAAATTGGTGGTCACAAGTGAAAACCGCCGGATCCGCGATTTACGCCAACCGCCACTATTTGCAGCTTTACCGCGCCGATCTTCCACACAAAGCGCCTTGCCAGATCATTCCTGATGTATACGTACATCCCACCGCCACCGTAGACCCTACCGCTGTGGTAAGTTTACTGATAGCTGGCAACATTGAATAATCGTTTCTAGTTGAAACTTAACCGCGTTGATCTACCACACAAAGCGCCTTGCCAGATCATTCCTGATGTATACCTACACCCCACAGCCACCTTAGACCCTACCGCTGTGGTAAGTTTACTGATAGCTGGCAAGACTGAATAATATTCTCTGCTTGGAACTCTACCGCAGCGATCTACCACACAAAGTGCCCTGTCAGATCATTCCTGATGTATACAAGGTGTAACAAAAAGAGTATACCAACCCTGAACGATGTGAATCTGCCCATGAAACTGAACAACTCAACAATACACTACACTCCTACACTACTTTCTTTTCTCTACACTTTTCTATCCTGCCCCTCCCCTGCGCATACATAAAAAGTGCATGTTGTTTTGTAAAAGATCATCCTCACCACTTTAGTAAATATCATGATATACATACTAGGCCAAAAAGAACTCAATATTTAAACTTACTACATAAGCCAGCATGTAATAAATATATTTATACGAAAAATGTTTTCAATATGTGTATAGAGATATATAATAAACTACCAGATGAAATAAAACAATTAGATGGAAACATGTTTATCTACTCCCGTACCGGAATATTCCAAATTCGAAACCAATGACAGATTCGAAATTGAGGTCATTGTCCGCTATCATTTTCATTTCCACACTGTTCCATACTACGAGCAGTACGGAAATGGAGTATGGATTTTCATTCCGCAACTGTTATAATACATAATTTTCAATCTGCATAGGCTAAGGCAATACTACCACAGTACTACATACAGCCTACTTTAAAGTAATTTTGTGAAAATACTTTTTACTGGGGTGACGACTGCCTACCTATATTTAAAAGAAAACGGAGAGTACCAGGAGTACATAAATCGACAAGAGGCTGACACCCAGATTAGTAAATATAGTACAGAAGTACGGCTGACAGTTGGCTCGCTTCTATATAAAGTGAGCGTGGCAACAAAAGAAGTGACTTGAACAAAATGGAAAGTATGTACCAGGAGAACATGAGTCTACAAGAGGCTGTCAGTAACCATATACCGGGTGTAACATGAAGTTATTGTTAAAGCAACTCCGTCCACAAGCTCTGGATCTGGAATAACGGAATAACTTTAATTAACTGTACTAGCTAACTGTCCTCTTAGTTCCATGAATTGATCACTACTTTTTAAAATTTTATTTTATTTTGTCGGTCGTAGATAAAGTTTTGTATGCAACTATACGTAATTAGTCATTTTAACACTCGATCTATACTATTTTGATACTCGGCTGCGCCTCGTATCAAAAACCAGATCTCGTGTTAAAATTACTCTCATTACGCAACAGTTGCATAAATAACTATTAAGACACGAGTGACTAAATGGTTAATGGAACATTGTTTTTATAGCCTAAAGGAGTATAGAGAGTATAAAGCCACGAATAATTAGTGATAGGCACGGCTATTGCTCATTTATATAAATATTTGCATGCCTGTTTCGCAGACTAGATACTAAGACTATTTTTCTATAAGATCTGGAATTTGTATTTTGTAAGTATCTCTGCAAATAAACATTTCTATTCTATTCTATTCTTTTTCTTTTCTCTTTTCGTTTTCTTTGGAACATAGGTCGAAATATGAAAAAATATTTTTGACCTCCCATAGAAAAAATTTTCCTTTTTTTTTCCTTTTTTTTTTTGGGAAAGTTCAGTTTCTTGGGCAGAATCACCTCCTTTTGGGTTAATATACCCTTTCTGTTACACCTTATATGCTCACCGCCACCGTAGATCCTACCGTTTTGGTAAGTTTTTAACAGCGCCAATTTACCACACAAAGCGTCTTGCCAGATCATTCCTGATGTAAATTCACACCCCACCGCTACCGTAGATCCTACCGCTTTAGTAAGTTTACTTATAGCTGGCAACATTAACTCTGAATAATCGTCACCCCTCTTCCTGAGTTTTTAGCACCTTTTGGGATGATGTTGTATAGATTATAATTTTTTGGTAAATATTCTACAGTCGAAATAATAATAAAATTATTAATATTTAGACTGTGGTCTCTGCCTACCCCGACGGGAAAAAGGCGTGATGTTATGTATGTATTAATATACGAGTATATTATTAAATTAGGGTTTAAATAAAATTAGGGTTTAAAACTTTCACGAGTCGTATTTCACAAATTTTTAAAGTTTCAACTTATGGAAAGATGTCAATGACAGTCAAGCTTGATGTGCCCTTAAAAAAAATAAAGAAAACAAATGAAAAAAATATGCATATTCAGAAGTTGTTTGTTGTAGATTGGACCGAATGTGTCGGTAGGCGCAGGCGTCACTATAAAAGCGGGCGTGCGACTAAAGGAGTCCATCATACTCAACAACGCTACCATCAGCGAACACGCACTCGTCATGTACTCTGTGGGTATGTTGTACAGAGTCTAAGAGACAGTGTACCGAAAACTGAAAGGGTGTGTTCAGTCAACGAAACTAATTTCCCAAAGAAACATTTCTGGGAAATGTTTTTGACCTTTCCATACAAATTGCTCACTCCTGTTGTCAGTTTGTATAGAGAGGTCAAAATATTTTCTTATTTCCCAAAAATGTTTCGTTGGGAAAGTGGTTCAGTTTCGTTGACTGAGCACGCCCTTTCAGTTTTCTGTACCCTGTCCCTTACACCCTAATGTGGAAGAGTTATTTGCCATTCCACGCCGTTCTACTCTATACGCCGGGCTCTCATCTCAGCCAACATTCCATACATGCTCGAACCCCCAGATCTTAGTAGGACAAACTGATAGTTTAGAGATAGAGTTTAAAGAATGTGTAAAGCAAACGTTATGTAAAAAAGCTTACTATAGATTAGATGACTATATGAATGACAAAGAGGTATGGTGCTCTGATATTCCAGCGAAACACAAGAAACACATTGTAAAAAGCCGACTCTTAAAGTAGGCCGTGCTGCAGTGGTTTCTTGCCGTTTCTTTTACGCTGCCATAGCACGATCCGAAACGGCGTAGACTCGCTCTATTTGAATTGTATTCTGCATGACATTCAATAAGTATTCTGTAAAGAATCTACATTGAATAAATAATCTGAATCTGATAGATAGATAAAGCGTTTATTTGTGACACCAACACCTAGTACTCGTACATTGATAAAGAAGCATACATTTAAACAATGATTAGGACGAACTGAAGAACAAATCAAAACACATATGTGCTGTAGTGTGACAAAAAGGCCTAGGCTTAGCGATAGATTTGCCCTTAGAGAGGGCAACACTGATTTTCAGCCCTCACCAGTGAGGGTAACGCGGGTGCTATGAAGATATACCTATGAAATTATATTATGAAAATAAATAGAAATAGAAAACTAGCACCAGAATAAACGAAATGTGACGTGTGCAGGTTACGCTGCGTTCTTGTAGGAAAAGGACAATATAAATCTTAGATTATGAATAACGGCAGCTTAATATAAATATCTAGTGGAAAGTCATGCAATGACGGTGAAAAGTAATGAAAGAAGTGCATACGTGTAAAGTGTTAACAAATAAATACCTAAGTACACAAACTAATTAGCCCAGAACATATAGGCGTATAAGTATTAAAAAGACCTTTTTAATAAGGCGTCTGTAACCAATTTTGCGGGCAGCTTACGCTATCCTTTATCACAGTCCTTTATAAATTTTAGGAATACCCAAACGTTGCTGTTCTAAAATATAGAGTTTTACTTTGTGTTTGAAAGAGTTTTTGGAGATTAGGTTCCGAAGTGGAGGAAGTAACACATTCCAACATTTGCTAGCTAGGAAGCGGAAGCTGCCTCTGAACGCTGCGGATTGATGAGATGGAACGGTGAGAGGAGCTCGTGTGCAACGAACGCTGTATAGATCCTTGAACTGGGAAAAGCGTAACTTTTGATATAAGTATTCAGGTTTCTTAAATTTGACAACGTCAAAGAGTAGACATGCCAAATGAAAATGGCGACGCGAGTCCAAGTTGAGCATGGAGGCAGCATTTAAAAATGGTGAAACATGGGTACGGGGAGGGATAGTGAAACAGAATCTGCAACAAGCATTTTGTACTCGTTGTAAGACGCGCTGAGTTTTAGCAAGCAAGCGTGGTCCATATACTAGGTCACCGTAATTAAGTTTAGAGAGAATAAGTGCCTCACACAGCATTATACGCGTCTTTTCTGTAAGGAATCTCCGAATTTTATAGAGTACCTTTAGTCTAAACATGCATCCTCTCACCAAACCCATGACTTGAGATTCGAAGCGTAACTGACTGTCTATAGTGATTCCTAGACTACGAGCCCAGATGAACTGGAAGAGCCCAGATGGCCTTACGCTGCTGGTGCTCTGGGAGATGGGTAGATAGATGTCTCCAATGAGGCGCGACATGCTTGAGCACCTTCGCTCCGTCTCACCCGTTCCAAACGATAAGAGTGGCGGGTGCTGCCGCTGAGGAGGCCGCCCGCCTCAAACCCTCGAAATACGCGGAACTGAAGCATGCACAGAATAAAAATTATATAGAATCCATCAAACACATAGTCTAAATGAGGTACTGTAAGTGTAAAACGTAGCCTGCTGCGACCGACTAGGGTTGTTAAACAACCCGGTTAAGTTTTACAATAATCAAGAAATCTTTAAAAAATCTTATGTTTTAGCTAAACTTTAATTGTGAAAGTGAAAATGTATCATTTTTTATATGTGAATAGATCATTAATTATAAGAAAGGAAGCGTAAATGATCCGTACTAGCCATTTTATGCGTAATTTTAACACCTTTTTTTTCCGAATGGTAATTTTTATTAGATAAACTGTAGTAATAACATTTATTAGTCCTAAGTCATATATCTGTCGGAGAGAATGATAAAACATTTTCGTTTTTGGGATTTGATCCAACTCCATACATTTTAGTATGGCAGTCCCCTGCAAGAAATGGATACGCTTATGGCTCCCATAAAGTGCTACTACTTAATACCTCCTTGGGAGCACGGCTATAAGTTCCTTTCGCGGTGGAGACAGCTGGCTGCTGGGAGTCTGAAGCCAATTAAGTGCTTGGTGCGGGACATCGGGCGGGCTGTGACTCTCGCTCCGGGGCATTCCTGGTGCAAAGGCTGTCTGTAGCTATTCAGCGTGATAACGCAACGAGTATCATGAGCACCTTTGTACCGGGAGTGTCGAGTTGAATTTATTTGTAATTTAAGTTAAACGGTAATTATGGACAATAGAAATTAAGGAGGTTTAAGTAGCAGCACTTTTTGCTACGGAGGGAGCCATAAGCGTATCCATTTCTTGCGAGGGACGTCCATACTAAAATGTATGATTTTTACTTTCACAAATAAAGTTTGGATGAAGTTTTTGACCGACTAGTCATAGTCGACTAGGGGACGTTTTACACGTCACTACCTTATACAGACTATGTATATGACAGACTCAGGGGTGGAAAATGGTCAGTAAAGTCAGTAAAAGTCAGTTTTTTTGAGTAAGGTCAGTAAAAGTCAGTTTTTTCGAAAAATGGTCAGTAATGTCAGTATTTTGAGGATCTGAGATCAGAGGCATCATCTTTCTTTCAGAAATGTGAAACATTTATTGCAAATTGAGGTGAAATCTTGTGGTTTTTGTCCATCTAAATGGTTTTTTTTTTCAATTATTAAGATTTTCGGGGCTTTCCCTCGCCTATTATTTCTGTCCCTCTTTGTATTGTGTAATCCCTAACTGGAAATGCTTATAAGAACAATCCTTAGCATTTGAATTTATAGGTACATTAATGATTATGGACTATAACTCGTAGGAGGACAACGAGGTGGTGGCGTCTGCATTTTGTTTTGACTTAACGTTAATTTTTATTACCCGACTGCCCCAAGACAGGAGGGTTATGTTTTTCGAGTGTATGTATGTATGTATGTCGATTTCTTTGTCGCGCTCTGCAGCCTAAACGGCTTGGTAGATTTTAACATGTGAGGTGTCGTTAGGTTCGTATTCATTGTAGGAGTGTCATAGGGTATAAAAAAAAATAAAAAAGTACTAAATAAAAAAACTATTTCAAAAAATAAAATACCCGACTGAAAAGAGAATCTTAATCGGTTCCGATTGAGATGAAATTTTGCATACGTATGTAAATCGGATGACAATGCAATATTATTGTAATTTGGAGCTGCTCTGATGATGGAGCCGGAAGATATCCATACAAAGGTGGAGATATTACCGCGTTTTAGAATCCTACAGTGCCATCTGTAGGTGAGTAGCGTCGCTTGCTCACCTGGTAATATTTTAATGATAAAACAACTCTGGGAGGTTTCTTTACGAAATAGTTGGGCTTAGCTAGGCCCTTTAGGAAATAATTTTCTAAGTTTTAACATATAAAGCAATGACTAAATTTCCCTTGCAAGATGCAGCATTAATTACTTTTGTGTTATACTGTAGCTTTTCTACTCCATACCACAGGAGCTGTTTTTTTATGTCGACTACCCAAGGAAGTTTTAGCCCACGCTTCGCCAAAGCGAACCACCAGCGACTGAAACCTCCTTGTGACTACCAAATTCAACCATACCTTACGTACGGTCAATCGCACGTGAATGGAAAGATTTGCAAATCTATTACTATGTCACAAAGTTCGAAGTGTTTATACTGACGTGCTGTTGGGTGTATGTAGAAAAATACAGTCAGCAGAGAGGGACTATATATCGCTTCTTAGTTTAATAAAGAACTTCCACGAAGCTATGAATGGCGCTGTCGTTCCTGGTGGCATTACATCTGAGCCGTTCAAAATGCGCAGAGGTGTCCGCCAAGCTTCCGTGTTAGCACCCACCCTGTTTGGTATATTTTTCTCATTGCTATTAAGAGCAGCATTCGGCAATCTACATACAAGGGCTGATGGGGAGTTGTACAACATAATTTCACTTCTTAAGTCCAAGCACCATCGCGAGGACGTTTTTATCGACAGCCTTCTATTTACTGATGATGCAGCCTTTGTGGCCAACACTGCAGATAATTTACAAATCATCGTCGATAAGTTTTCACGGGCATGTTCCTTGTTCGGCTGAATACAAGAGTATGGCAAAACAAACATCTTACGACGAACACCAAGATGATCGTTTACCAAGCATGCATTTCAAGCATACTGTTGTATGGAGCAGCAAGGACGACGTACGCAAAACAAGAGCGACAACTTAATGCCTTGCATATGCTCTGCCTCCGAAACATCCTAGGCATCTCCTGGAAGGACAAGGTAACCAAAAAACGGTCTTACAACGAGCACAGCTGCCCAGTTTCTTCGCATTGCTGAAGCAGAGACGATTACGATTTTTGGGGCACGTGCACCGCATGGAACCAACCCGTCTACCCCAGCGTGTATTGCTTGGTGCTATAGCGCACGCAAAAAGAAGTGTTGGTAGGCCAATGCTGCGCTTTAAAGATTGCGCCAAGCGAGACATGATCACTTTTGGTATTGAACACCTAGACTGGGAGCAGACAGCTGAGGACAGAACCAAATGGCGTAAATCATTACTGGATGGACGCAAGGTACACGATGAAGCCTGGTGTTGTGCCCGTTGTGAAAAATAACGACATAACATCAATTATTGATAACACAAGCTTCACCAGCAGCGTGTGGCAGGACCTGCCGCTCCCGAGTAGGCTTATTCAGCCATGAAAAACGTTGAAATCGACAGAATATTGCTTAAATCGTCTGACATAGACGGCTAAGGCCTATGATGATGATGTATGTATGTATGTCTAAACGGCTTGATAGATTTCAACATGTGAGGTGTCGTTAGATTTGTATTTATTGTAGGAGTGTGATAGGGTATAATATTTTAGTACGGCACCTTTGAAGAGAAAAAAAGGGTGAAATAATTTTTTTAAAATCATTACTTTTACGACATGGGTATCAAACAATAGCTGGTACAAACCTGATTCTAAGGTTTAAGCAAATGTAACAATATAACTTGACGTAGCAAATCTAAAAACTAAAAAGTTTAAAATAAAAAATTATTAAATAACAAAAAACCCAACTGCTTAGCACAAGAGAGGAAAACAAGCTTAAATCTATTGGATTTGGTAACTTGAATTGTATAAGATACTGCAGGCGGGGCGAACAAAATTAAGTCGTAAACATCCACAAAACGTTTTTTCGTCCCCGCCTGCAGTATCTTATACAATTCAAGTTACCAAATCCAATAGATTTAAGCTTGTTTTCCTCTCTTGTGCTAAGCAGTTGGGTTTTTTGTTATTTAATAATTTTTTATTTGAAGTAAAAATTCATTTTCTTCGCAAAAGTTGCTTGGTCTCATGAGTAGAAGCACTGGGCTTTCGGGAGCAAAAACTTTAAACATTCACGTTGTTTATGCTTTGCTTTACCTACATTAAGCACTAATCCAACATCATGGGACCCCGTAACCAACAGTGTGAACTCGTTGTTTTTAATTCAAGTAGGCAGGGGCCCTACCCCTAGCCCTACCGTAGGACCAACAAATAGGCAAGAATCGTCGGTGATCTGGTAAACGCAGGTGTTTATTAGGTTCGTTATAATAATTTTTTACGTATGTGAGATAGTGAAGGGGGAAGCACTTAGCGTTAGGCTGTGCCTTCCTTCCCTAACTGCTGCACTGCTGCTTAGTTTGTTCCCGAATTTAACCTGATTATGTCTGTCGCAATAATTAAGTAGCTCCAGTCACACATAAATATACGCGTATTTCGACGCTAAATTGACCGACGGAAGGTCATTATTCTAGAGATTAGGTCAGTAGATGGTCAGTAAATAGTCAGTATTTCAGAGTGTTTTAGTCAGTAAAATCAGTATTTTTAGCCATATAATCAGTTTCCACCCCTGCAGACTCTATACAATTTTTTACTCTGTGATAGAAATAAATATATCTTCCAATAGGTGTAACTGAATTATTTTAATGAGATAGAAGAACTGGAATGTTAGTTTCAGATTTTATTGCTGTTCTGGTATATTCCAAGCTCTATGGCTTACTATGTTCTACGTTTCATCTATCTGGTCTATTCTTGCTTGCGTTACTTATGAAAATAATGGCATGATAAATTCGTTTGGTCTTAGTGGGTCAAGACGCATCAGTGGGCGAGTGGTCACGGGTAGAAGGCACGCCATCAGACCCTGACCCCAACAAGCCCTTCGCTAAGATGGACAACCAGCCGCTCTTCAATACCGACGGCCGGCTCAATCCCTCCATCACCATACTAGGTCAGTAGTGGTAGAAATTTATATGAATTATTATAAATAGTGTGATAAGAGAACGTTGTGGCGTAAAAGAAGACGTAGTGACTAAAATTGAGAAAGGGATGCTGAGATGGTTTGGTCATGTAGAGAGGATGAATGAAGGAAGATTGACGAAAGAGATCTACAAGGCGAGAGTGAATGGAAACGTTGGAAGGGGAAGGCCTTGGCGAACGTACCAGGACCAAATTCAGGACGTTCTGAATAAAGGCCAGGTTAAAAGTACCCTAAACCGACGAGCATGTATGAAAGGATTGATGAAAGTTCAGGAAGCAAGGGAAGTATGTCAAGATCGTAGCAGGCGGGAACAAGGCGTGATGTTATGTATGTATGTATGTATTATTTTAATTTATTCCAACGCTTACCAACACACTTTGCAGCTATGTCAAAAACAATTGGCTAAAGCTGTCAGAAAAAAACCGGCCAAGTGCGAGTCGGACTCGTGCCCTAACGGTTCCGTCCCTATCTACCATATGATATACTAAAAGCTTTTGCTCTTTGATTTTAAAAACTCCGCGACCATCCAACTTGACCCCTCTTTTATAGAAAAGTTCTTGTAACGGGAGCTCACCTTAATTGGTTACTATTAGTTGTGAGAAAAATTGAAATATTTTCCTTTAATTGTACTGTGAGACCTAGCTTCTTGCCAAATTTCATTATTTTAGGTCAATGGGAAGTACCCTGTAGGTTTTGCTTTTTTGCATAAATGTATGGAGATGGACATAAAAAGCCATATCTTTTGATTGCGTCGTTGTAAAAATTGAAATTTTCAGATCTTGTGTGGTTTATAGACCTTAATATTCGTTATCAATTTTAACCTGATACCTCTTCTCGTTCGTGAGAAAAAGGGTCTTGTCAGACAGACAGACAGACGGACAACAAAGTGATCCTATAAGGGTTCCGTTTTTTTTATTTTGAGGTACGGAACCCTAAAAAACAAGTTTGTAAAACAATGTTAATCTTTCTGTCAAATATACTGTGGTTTTAGTGTCATAGCTGCAAAAAAGATTGGTATGCGTTGACCATAATCGTGTGTTGAAAATGTTGGGATAAAATAGTAGATCGGTGTGATACGAGCATGCGTGGGTAGCAAGTGAAACATCATCATAATCACAACATCCCGTGAAATGTCAACTGCAGAACAAAGAACTCCCTCTAGAATTCCAACAAAAACGCATAAAGTATCGATGTCACCATGCTTGTAAGCATTGCGCCTGGCACCATGGACCACGGTTATTAATGACCGCAGTATGTAAGATGGTACGATACCCAGAAGGACACTGCTACCCATACTTCCAGTTTATAATCCCTTAGGGTTAGGCCACATTGATCGACGGCAATGGACGGTTTGCCTATACAAAACGAGCGCAAAGTATGGAAATCGTACGCGTACGCGTCCGTACGGCTGCCGTGCGTACGGATGCTACGGATGCTAACGCGTCCGTACAGCTGCGTACGGCTGCGAGCGCCTCCGTAAGCGGTGAATCGGCATAATGCGTACTAGTGTGCTCTTTTTCAATCGGCAAAGTGCGAAAGGCCGTCGATCAATGTGGCCCAACCCTTAGTCGCCTATTACGACTCCCACGGGATTCGTAGCAGGATAACAAATCTATCAGCTCTTTTGAAATAAGAGGTTTCGCTGGCTTCCCAAGTCTCAAAAATGAAAAACCCACTGGGTTTTCAAAAATGTGGACAATAGAATATCCAGACATTTAGCAGCGTGGTAATTTTTACTGTAGCACATATTTTAGCCTCCTAGTGGAATTTTATGTTTTTAAGAAAAAAATTATTAAAATTGTCTTACTTTTGGACGTCTAGCCAAATTTTTGTATGTATTCTCAGCGACCCATATCTCTTTCCCCAAGAGATATGGGTCGAATGATAGCAGTGTGGGAGCAGGACGGAGCGATGCGCTACACATTAGAGCGAAAGAGACACATATCGTTCCGAACTACCACGCTTGGTTTTTCCTACTATCATTCTAATTACTACATTATTTCTACTGTAATTACTTTTCTTTTGTCAACAGGTGCAGGCGTGGTTGTACCGGCGGAAAAAATCCTGCTAAATTCAATAGTCCTCCCGCACAAACATTTGTCGCGTAGTTTCAAACACGAAATCATATTATAGTGTTACCAAATAGGATTTCATTCCAAAGTAAGCCACATTTTTATGTGTGGCAAATTTAGGGAAGTCTGTTCAGTGTAGTCGACGTTATAAGGCTGATATTTTGATGATGACCAAAAGTAACAATTTGTACAGTCAGATTTTTCATTTTTCTGACGTTTTGTATTCACATTTTCAACATTAATGCTCTTTTCTCTGCCTGCGTCTGTGTTCCCGAGTTCATATAACCCGAATCTATTCATGTCGCGAGTGAATAGGCTTCTTCTGGGCAAGCTCGTTCCGTCGTCGACCTCATCTTAAGACTAGACCGAGGTTAAAGAGTAAGCCCATTGAAGATTTTTATTTTTATTAAAACAGTATAACGGGTTCTTACCACGATATTGGTTATCGGCGAGCACCAATGCTTGCAACTCATTGACCAGCAGACTCCAGTTCGTCCGTGATCATGGGATCACGAACGAACTGAAGTCTACGGGTAGTTGAATTAGTGGCACACATATCTGTCTACCCACGTTCTCGTTATTTTTTTCTCTTGACTATTGAAACTGGTGGTCTACTCTCAATTTTTGATATATCGATATGATAGTGATCGGTCGAATCTATAACTTAGTTCACTGATATTAGAGTAGGATATTGGTTCGATGCTAATCACTGCCAATTTGACAATTCATCCAACCAATATTCTACTTTATTGTCAGTGAACCAAGTTACGGATTCGACTGTATCAGTATCGTATCGATATATCGAAAATTGAGAGTAGACCACCAATTCTAGCAGTCACCACAATAAAAGAGCGAGAAGAAGGGTAGATAGATATGTCTGCCAAATATTTAACTACCCGCAGGGTCCAGTTCGTCCGTGATCATGGTACTTGCAACAGCGCCAAAATATCGGAAGCTCATTAAAAACATTTTTAACACTTTTTACATGAATTTGAGGATATTATTTTCTATCTCTCGTGAACTCTAGTATTAATAACACTGCTTAAGAACAAGATGCAGAATGGTATTTTCGGTAGTCATATCACCCAGATAGTGCGGTCAGTTAGCTGTTTCACGTAGACACGCCTTACAATTTCACCCAATTTTTTCCAGATACTAGTTAGGTACATAGCTCTCAATTTTTGATAGGAGCCAATTCTTGAATTGCAAAAAATTTCAAACGATTGGCTCCTATCAAAAATTGAGAGCTATGTATGTACCTAACTAGTCATCCTAACATCCCACGAAACAACCACTACAGGACAGGGAGCTCCCTCCAGAATTCTAGCTTTAGCTGAGAAAAATGTGGAGGGGAAGTACCATAGTCACCTCGCTTGTTAGCGTTACGGCTGGCACCATGGACCGCGGTTCTAGGTGACCGCAGTAAGTAAGATGTAAAATACAAAGGAGGATGCTGCTGCCCATCCTCTAGGAAACCCTTAGTCGCCTCTTACGACACTCACGGGTATGTATGGGTTGGTACTATTCTTTGCCTGCACCACACGGGACACCTGACCTAACTAGTACCTGGCAAAAATTTGGTGCAATTTGTTGAATTTGGCGATATAAAGACTATAAGGCCGGTATTTCACTGGGACACCATGGTGGCGCGATTGGTGGCTCGACTGGTTGCGCTACTGGTGTCCGTAATTGGTTGATTGTGTTGGTGACTCTGGTGTCTTTAGTGGTGTCTTGTTTCGGACACCAGTGGCGCAACCAGTCGCGCTACCCGTGTCCCAGTGAAATACCGGCCTAAGGGACCGGACTAAGATACCTACCTGAACTTTTGTTCTCTTGCTGTATGAAACTCAAGAAAAATATTATAATACAAAACCAAGTGCCCTGACAAATATAAACCTGGATCCTGAACATGAAACTGGACAATTTTCCCCTAGGAATATCTTTATGTCGTAGGTTTATGATGGAATCGGGTTTTTAATCAAAAACCTAGGTTTTTGGAAGAAGACAAAATGTTTAATTTTATGATAAACCTAAAGAAATCCAGGTTTTTGACCAAAAACCTGAACTTGTCTAGGTTTATGATGATCTTCCGATTTTTATAAAAAACCTAGGCTTTGATAAAAACTTGATTTTATAAAAAACTGCGACGTTTACTCGTACACCGTAAATTTGCATTGGATTCGCTCCCAAAGCCCACTCACTCATAAAAACAAGTAACTTTCCGTAAGAAAAATTTTTTTTACTCGAAAAATATTTTTTGGCTCTATAGCGCTCGTGTAACGGAAAGGTGTGATAAATAATACATAAAAAAGGTGTGATAGATAATACATAAAAAAGGTGTGATAGATAATACATAAAAAAGCTGTGATAGATAATACATAACGGAAGGGTGTGAATCTGCCCATGAAACTGAGTAACTTTTCCCAAGGAACATAGGTCTATCAAACAAACATACGTGGGACACTCAGAAATATTTGCGACACTAAAAAAAATTGTTCTACAGGTACATATATTTTTATTAAATCTTTTCAAAGTACTCTCCACCAGCCTCTATACAAAGATTCATGCGTCTGAACCAGTTTTCAAAACACTTTTTCCAGTCCGCCGTAGACACCTCGTTTACAGCCTGCTCGAACGCAGCCAGCGCATCTTCCGGCGACGAAAATTGTATCCCCTTGAGCTGATTTTTTATTTTTGGAAATAAAAAGAAGTCACACGGTGCTAGATCAGGGCTGTAAGGAGGGTGACCCAGGAGTTTGACTGGTGTGCTGTCCAGGAAGTCCCTCGTTTTGAGCGCGGTGTGTGCAGGCGCATTGTCGTGGTGGAGCAGTAGTCCGCGGAGCCCTGTGTTTGGTCGCTTGTTGCTCACAACAGAAAAAACTTCTGGTAAACATTTGGTAGTATACCATTCGGCGTTGATGCTTCTTTGATCTCGTAAGGGAATTGAGGCCAAGTGGCCAGTCAAATTAAAAAAGCTGGCGATCAAAATCTTCCCCCGCTTCGAGATCGCTTCACTTTGGTAGGCGTTGGTTCATTTTGAAACACCCAAACTGTCGACTGGCGCTTGGTTTCTGGATCGTATTGATAAATCCAGGACTCATCACCTGTTACGATGTCGTAAACACGCCGAGACGAGCCTGCTTCAAATTTGTTCAGCATATCACGGCACCATTCCACCCGGGCCTGCTTCTGAGCGTCGGTGAGGTAGTGCGGCACCCAGCGCGATACTATCCTCCTCACGCGAAGATGCCCGTGTAGAATCTCGTGAACGCTTCCCGATCCAATCTTTAATATGTGCTGAATCTCCTGATATGTAATTCGCCTATTATCTTGGATTAAATTTTTCACTGCTAGCACGTTTTCTTCCGTAATAGCCGTCAAAGGGCGACCGCTTCTTTCTTCATCCCCCAAGGTTGGTCGACCGCGCCTAAATTCGTTATACCAACGATACACGGTTGCCTTGGAGGGGCCTTCATCCATAAATGCCATTTGAAGTCTATCGAACGATTCATCCGGTTTCAGGCGACACTTGAAATCGTAAAAAATCATAGCTCTAAAATGTTCCCGGCGCAGATCCATTTTTCAGTAAGACACGATACTTTGAATTGGCTCGCAAAAAATGTGGAGGGAAATTTTGAAAATGGAACACACATATTTTTACTTACAAGTAATCATATTTTCGAAAAAGATTCTGACCGGCCAGTCTCCCATATATAAAAACTATTTTTCGCAATACTTTCTGAGTGGCCTGGTATCAGTAAACAATTTGGTTTGTCTTATTTCGACCTATACTAAAGTTGTCACGCGATTGACTCATTTTGTATAAAAAGTCGGATCTTTTTAGGGTTCCGTACCTCAAAAGAAAAAAACGGAACCCTTATAGGATCACTTTGTTGTCCGTCTGTCTGTCTGTCTGTCTGTCTGTCTGTCTGTCTGTCTGTCTGTCTGTCTGTCAAGACCCTTTATCTCACGAACGGGTAAAGGTATCAGGTTGAAATTAATACCATATATTAGGATCCATAAACCACACAAGATCTGAAAATTTCAATTTTTTTACAACGACGCAATCAAAAGATATGGCATTTTATGTCCTCATCTCCATACACTTATTCAAAAATGAAAAACCTACAGGGTACTTCCCGTTAACCTAAAATAATGAAATTTGGCAAGAAGCTAGGTCTCACAGTACAAATAATGGGAAAAGTCTGAAATCATTAAATATTACAACTTTTCTCACAACTAATGACAACCAATTGTGGTGAGCTCCCGTTTCAAGAACATTCATATAAGAGAGGGGTCAAGTTGGATGGTTGCTGAGGCGATTTTTGTTTTAGTTCTATTTAAAAACGGGAACACTTACAAACTTGAAAATTGGTATGATTATAGGGCATAGGCTATAAAATAACAACAAATAATAAAATTTGGTCAAGCGCGTGTCGGACTCAAAAAATCTAGCACATTAACTTACTGAAATTTCAACTAATACAATTATGTTTATGTGGTGGTACGGAACCCTCAGTGCGCGAGTCCGACTCGCACTTGGCCGGTTTTTTTTCAGAGTAAAACTTTTTTCTTTTTGAAAGTTGCTTGTTTTCATGAGTAGAATCACTGGGCTTCGGGAGCGAAACCAATGCAAATACACATGTATTCCTATAGGTTTAAATGTGAAAAAAAAAAGAAAAAAAATTGTCTGATACAAAATGTATGAGAACGTGTTTCACGTGATGATGGGAATTTACTTAGTTTTCCTGTTTCGACCTATGTTCCTCGGGGAAACTTGTTCAATTTTATGGTCAAAATCTTCGGTTTCAGTATTGTTTTATTGTACTGTATCAAAATTAAAGGGTTGATGAAAGTAGACAAAGCGAAGGAAAGTATGTCAAGATCGTAGCAGGTGGATGGCTGTGGTCTCTGACTACCTAGTGAGGGAGATGAAGGACCAATTTCTATATGATTTGCTCATGTCTGCCTCTTTGACTGATGATAAGGAGCATGCTCTAGAAGATACAAAAAAATATTGGCGGACATCCACACCCCTGCGTTTTTGAGGAATTAAGCTTTAACTATTTTGAAATTTGACAATGAAACGTACACCTGGCAGACTATGACTATCTGATTAAATACAATGTATAAAACCCCAGAAAAATAGTCTGCCACCATAATAGCCCAGCGTCATAAAGTTACAGCTCTTCAAAATGCAAAAATTCTCTAGAAAAAAATGTTACAGTTTTTCTTAAAAACTAAAAAAGCACCCGAAAAACTGTTAATACAGTTTGACTGCGGGAACAGTCTTGACAAAATCTTATGAACTAAAATTAATTAGATTAATTATAAGAACAACTATTAAGTTAAGCTAGGCTAAACTATTCAATAAATGTTGTTTCAACACTACTTCGTCCCGTGATAATGCAGAGCCCTGTATGTCTGCCTCTTCGATTTTCTACATCTTCAGAAGTATTTTAAACAGGAGCCACAAAGGCAAACAAAAAAACATTATTTGGTATCTTATTTTTATTTTTTTTGCTTTAACTCAAAAACGCAGCGACGCACAGAAAAACTTGTAAGAACCAAATCGATTCGTATTGAGCTGATCTACCATCCCTATTAATATGAATTATGAGCAAATCATATACCCAAATTGCAGCCAGCACCCTAACTAACCCCACAGGGATAGAGGCGCGATTTTATGTATACTGCGTGCAAAATAACTCCGTCTGTGACCGTTAATGCGCAGAAGTAAAAAATAGAGTCGCGGCGGTGAGCGCGGCTCCCCAGGGGGCGAGCGAATCGTTTATTATCAAAGAGATTTGAGCCACGCGCAGCGAGGTTGAAATCTCTTTGTTTATTATGTTCGTTCACTGTCACCCATGCGCATAATATATAACCGTCATAGACAGACTTGTCCTGAACGCGCTGAGACAAATATAAAAATTAAAAATTATTTTATGTTAGTCTTGTTAATAAAATATTGTATTATAACAAACAAACCTAAAGATAAAAGAAGAAATGTTTTAAGAAAATGTACAGTTAAAAGCATTTGCAGCTTGACACTTTTTTTTTTTATTGTATGTCCCACTGACTTTGCAGTGCGACCTTAACCCCTACGGTATAAAATAAAGAATGCTTTTATGAAGAGTCAGAAGGTGTCTCACAAGCCTCGTCTGGCTGTTCATAGAGGCGTTTTGGTACCAACACTGATGTACGGCAGTGAAAGTTGGGTATGGCAGAAAAAGCATGAAAGTAGAATTAATGCAGTAGAAATGAGAGCGTTGAGGAGTATGATTGGTGTGAAATTGAGTGACAGGATTAGAAATAGTGTGATAAGAGAACGTTGTGGCGTAAAAGATGTAGTGACTAAAATTGAGAAAGGGATGCTGAGATGGTTTGGTCATGTAGAGAGGATGAATGAAGGAAGATTGACGAAAGAGATCTACAAGGCGAGAGTGAATGGGAACGTTGGAAGGGGAAGGCCTCGGCGAACGTACCAGGACCAAATTCAGGACGTTCTGAATAAAGGCCAGGTTAAAAGTACCCTAAACCGACGAGCATGAAAGTACAGGAAGCAAGGGAAGTGTGTCAAGATCGTAGCAGGTGGAGGACTGTGGTCTCTGCCTACCCGACGGAAACAAGGCGTGATATTATGTATGTACTTACGCACGGCAGCAAGTAAGTGGTAACAAAACCGGTATAAGCTGAACCAGCGCTACGCTACAAACCCTTGAAACCAGAGACCGGCTCAAGATCAAAGTGTTAACTCTGACGTGCAGTCGACTGTACATAATAGCAAGCAAGCAAGCAAGTCGTAATTAATGTTAAAAAACCGGCCAAGTGCGAGTCGGACTCGCGCCCTAAGGGTTCCGTACCTATCTACCATATAATATACTAAAAGCTTTTGCTCTTTGATTTTAAAAACTCCGCGTCCATCCAACTTGACCCCTCTTTTATAGAAAAGTTCTTGAAACGGGAGCTCACCTTAATTGGTTACTATTGTAAGAATTTTTTTTCCTTTATTTGTACTGTGAGACCTAGCTTCTTGCCAAATTTCATAATTTTAGGTCAACGGGAAGTACCCTGTAAGTTTTGCTTTTTTGCATAAATGTATGGAGATACATACATAACATCACGCCTCTTTCCCGTTGGGGTAGGCAGAGACCACAGTCCTCCACCTGCTACGATCTTGACATACTTCCCTTGCTTCCTGTACTTTCATCAATCCTTTCATACATGCTCGTCGGTTTAGGGTACTTTTAACCTGGCCTTTATTCAGAACGTCCTGAATTTGGTCCTGGTACGTTCGCCTAGGCCTTCTCCTTCCAAATCTCTTTCGTCAATGTTTCGCCATTTCCATTCATGTATGGAGATGAGGACATAAAAAGCCATATCTTTTGATTGCGTCGTTGTAAAAAATTGAAATTTTCAGGTTTATGGACTTTAATATTCGTTATCAATTTCAACCTGATACCTTTACTCGGTCGTGAGAAAAAGGGTCTTGACAGACAGACAGACAGACGGACAACAAAGTGATCCTATAAGGGTTCCGTTTTTTTTTTTGAGGTACGGAACCCTAAAAATGGGCATTAAAATAATTTGACACTATGAGGTAATACAGCGTGTAACGGAAAGGTGTGATGATACTGAAGTGTGAATCTGCCCATAAAACTGAACAACTTTTCCCAAGGAACATAGGTCGAAATACGAAAATCCAAATTAGACCCCTACAAAAAATCTAAAAGTCAAAGTCAAAAATTGTTTTTGTTCTATAACCCTTGGGAAAAGTTGTTCAGATTCATAGACAGATTCACACCCTTCAGTATTATCACACCTGTCTGTTACACGCTGTATAAATGTAAACAACTACGAAATATTTTAATCTTATTTTTTTTTAAATAGGTATAGACAATAATATTAGAATACGAACTTACTACTCTGTAAAGTCATTTATAATGCACAATTTAATTGAAATTTCTGGTAAGTACTATAATTTTGTATAATTTTTAAAATAATTAATAAATATTTTTAATAAATCAAATTAAACATAAATACACGTTTTTTATTTTCGATAGTTTGGGAAGCTAGGCGAAACCTGTAAAAAAAAAAATGTTCTGCAGCTTGTACAGTCAACATCAGGTCTAGCTTGACCCTTTTAGCATAGTGCGACGTATTAGGCTGTTGATATTATAAGAACATTACAAAATCCAGTGTGTTAATTCAGCTGACGTGCTCTTAATTGCACTATTGAATTTTACCAGTAAAAAAACTTATTACAGCCGCCAACAATAGTTTTAAAAGAGCTTAAATTTTAGAGACTGTATCTATAATTGGAAGTCAGACGTACTTTTGCCAAAGAATAAACAGGGAATATACAGGGTGACCCATCGGGACGGGTCGGTATGGGAAAATCTGAAAATAAGACAGAGATATTTGTTCTGAGGAACCATGCCGTCGATTTTAGAGTTAAGAAAAGCTGCATTCAAAGACTCAAAAAAACTCATACACGACTCGGGAATCGAACCTTGTCAGTTTTATTTTATTTATTTATTGGTTCGCCAACAGAAGTACATCTTAATATTAAACTATAATAGGTAATAGGCTCAAACGTAGACCGAGATGTTCACCCAATTACAGGCGAACACAGCTTGCGTAACAGACTTGCTCTTATTTTATGTATTTGCATGTATAGGGGCTTATTTGGAAACGGGTATAGTAAATGAAAGAGTTTTTCTAAATTTTGATAAAGAAACGTTGAAAATGTCAACAGAATTCGCAAGGGAAACATAAATGTAAGGTACCTTGAAACTTGGCTCATAAACAGGAATAGGATCATTAAAGATAAATAAAAAATTCCAATTTTTTTCGGCTATAAATGACGAGGTTTTAAAAAAAATCGTTTTCGTCCAATATCGATAGGTCGTATGGCAGAATGTGATGAGTAGTCATTGCCTATCATAAAAAAAAACTAACAGCTGTATAAACCGACCACAGACTACTTAGCCGCGGGAATTCGCTGGTTGCAAGGAATAAATGTTACTATAAATAAAATTGAATTTTTGTTTTTTATTGTATTTTTTGTAAGTAAATTAATTAATTTACTTATTTTTAATTTTATATTAAAATTTATTCCTTACAATCAAATTTCGTAATAAAATAACAAAATTTTTGTTTTGAAAACGGACAAGGTTTCGACAACACACGATTCCCTAGTCGTGTGTGAGTTTATTGAAAATATTAGAATGTAGTTTTTCTTAACTCTAAAATCGACGACATGGTTCCTTACAACAAATATCTCTATCTCTTATAGTTTCCCGTCCCGATTGATCACCCTGTGTATGTCGCAGGCAAATCGTATAATTTCGCCGTTTACAAACGGCGGGCAAACTTTAAAAGGTGGGCAAATTGTAAAACGGCGCCGGTAGATTGTAAACGGGTTTAGATTACTGGTGCATTTTAGGTTCGTTAGCCGCGGTGAACCGCGGGTTAGGTTATTTTGCGACCACAACGTACGAGCCGAGCGAGCGAAACGAGCGTGCCGCGGCAGCGGCCGGCGAGTGCCAGAAACGAATTACGTGCCGTTTTGTGAAATACCGCGGCATTATGTGAAATGCCGAATTAAAATATTGTCGGCATTTTGTAGAATGCCAAGGCGTGATATGACGAATTATACGATATGCCTGCGACATATAGATTAGGAAAATTGTAGTCCGAGTTTGCCCAGAAGAAGCTTATTGAATCGAGACTTGAATAGATCCGGTTTAGGTATATGAACTTCGGAATAAAACACACGCAGGCAGAGTAATCCATATCTAAGCTATGCGTATTAAAAAACCGGTCAAGTGCGAGTCGGACTCGCGCGCCGAGGGTTCCGTCCGATACACTTAGCTATAGTATTTTTAGAAGCAATGAAGTCCATTTTTATGACCGCTAAACTAAATTTGTTTGTTAAGGTTATTTGCAGATTTTCAAAAACAGTGCTACTTAGAGAAATTGTTTTATTTTTCCTGTAATGTAGGTATATGTCGCAGGCAAATCGTATAGGTAATTCGCCGTTTACAAACGACGAGCAAACTGTAAACAGTCAGCAAATTGTAAAACGGCGCCGGCAGATTGTAAAAGGGTTTAGATCACGTTGCATTTTAGGTTCGTTAGCCGCGGTTAACTCAATCTAACCGATCCCGAACAGGGATCGATTAGTTTATCTTTCGACCACAACGCACATGAATTCCATTTTGTGAAATGCAGCGGCATTATGTAAAATGACGAATTATAATTTTTTTTGCATTTTGTAGAATGCCAAGGCAAACTGTGAAACGATGAATTATACAATTTGCCTACGACATACGTACCTATACATAAACGTCTATCGACTATAATTAATTCAGATTTTTCCTTTGTCAAACTTCGGAGATAAGGGGCTACTTTTATAAACAAACTTAATTATGCGGTGCATAAAATTACTTTATTGCTTCTAAAAAATACGATAGGTGTATCGGAACTCTCGGCGTGCGAGTCCGTCTCGCACTTGACCGGTTTCGTTATTAGTTTTAAATTGTACCTACGTCTAGATTTTAAGCAATAAAAAAGAACATTCAAATTACAAATAAATTATTATAAAATAAAAACTGAATAATAAACTACTACTACTTATTAATTTATATTAATCATTATAAATTGTTTAAGCATTTTATTTATTTTATCAGCCTATTAGTATAGGTATCGTTATAAACAAACACTAAGTATTAAAAGTTCAAAGCAGATACGACGCAGTCGCCGTAGGCTTGGAGATTGGCCTGTTGGCTGAGTCCCTAAGTTTACGGAACCCTAAAAAGTACAGCGGTAAGTAACGGTTTGTAGGAAAATGAGTTTATAATTCGAATTCAAAACCACAGGTTGAACAATATTCTGGTTTTAAAGTGCTCACTCGTTTATAGCGGAGCTATGCTGTAATTGCGACGAATGTTAGAACATTTTATCGCGTAATTCTATCATCATCACGTTTTTACGGATTCGGCTACATCATCATCTTCATCATCGAGCCCAGAACATCCCATTATAGATAAGCAAGTCGCAAGCCAAAAACTGTTTACACCTTGCCTACGGTTACCGTCCTGCCTAGATTATTGGCGCCAACATTTTGCCTTCGTCTAAAGCCACGATCACACCTTTCTGAATTCAGAAAGTAATTCTGCATACATTGCTGGTTGTAATAAGGATATTGGAATTGACAAAACCAAGCTCTAAAATTAGTCTTTGTTTTTACGAAGGTGTGATTGTGCCTTAAATCAGCCTAGGCGCGCCAAAAACTGTTTACACGATGCATATTGTCTTGCCTAGAAGGTAGGCGCCTAAGCTTTGCCTCCGTCTAAATCGGGCATGTTATTAAACATCATATTGTACGAGTACCGCAGATATTAAGAGGGAAGAATAGCACGTACTCGTTTATACAAAAAGAGAAAATGTTTTTCCACTTCTAAATATTATCCGATCTCCATGATTTTAAAGTATGATATTGACACAATAAAACACCAGGTTTATAGGCTTAACTTTTTTCAAAATTTGCAATGGATTTAAACTTATAGGCACCTCAAAAAACCTTATTTGTGTGTTTAAAGCTTGTCGAATTAAGCCGTTAATGTAATTTTTACTTTCGAGCGGAGCGAGATTCGTGAAAAAAAAAGTTTTTCTATTTTTCTCAAAAATCTGTTCTATATCACTTATACATCATAAAAAACAAGTCTCCCAAAAATGTCCGTCCGTCGGTCGGTCGGTCGGTCTGTCCGTTACGCTTTGGCCTAGCGTCTAAACGAATGGTCCGATTGGCACCATATTTTGAATTTAAGAGTTTTTTGCAAATCCATCGAAGGGTTCCGAGTGGTTTCTTGCTGGCTCTCATTTTGAGGGTAGCTGTCATACAACGAAAATGAAAAATTGAAATTTTCTAAACGGCTCATAGAATTTTGATGAAACTTTGCATGACCAAGCATCTCTATGTAAGATATCTTGCGCCAGTATCAATTGATCTGTGTAATTTCATATAAGGGGTGTTCCAGTACTACCAAATCTTAAACATGTGATTTACTCGAAATCGTTTGAGGTTTGTTTGTTTTAATGTTTGACAATTTGAATTCTGAATTTATCTGTATATATCATTCGAAAATTTTTTTGGAAAAACGTAAATAAAAGTTTGTATTACCATACTATGTGTATGGCATTACAAATTTTAGTTTGCGGTTGATAGTTTTTCCCTGAGTATTGCGAGAAAGTTAGTACAGTGCTGCTGTACCATTTATTTTAAAAAGCGAAACCTATAAACCTAGAACATATCATGCCGAAATGATCGACAACAAAATCAAAGTGGTTTGTCAATATTTAGTTGGTGTAAACCGTTTTCTCCCGAAATGTAAATTTCATCAAAAAAAGTACCAGTTGTCAGTTGTGCGCTGCAAAGTCCTCTATCGCTCTCTCTACTGGGGGCATGAGCACATGAACGATAGCATGTGTTTTTGATACCTATTTCGTTAGAATCGCAAAGCTATTCTTCCCATCACACCTTCCTGAATTCAAAAACCGCAGGGACACAATACTACGCGACAGCTCAGGAGTGCGCAAAAAATGTATGGCGCGCCATACACTATGGCGTACGGTCAACCGCTTGTCGGTAGAAACTTTTTCAACTCTATTACCACGCCATAAGGTCCAAAAGTGTTTCTACCGATGTGCGGCCGTGTGTACTACTTATACAGGGTGATCCATCGGGACAGATCAGTATGGTAAAGTTTGAAACTATGAGAGATACAGATATTTGTTCTGAGGAACCATGTCTTCGATTTTAGATTAAGAAAAACAGCATTCAAAGATTAAAGAAAAATAAACTCGAACAGGGTCATACAAAAAAAACGTCATCATAACATCCCATGAAACGTCCACTACAGGACAGGGAGCTCCCTCCAGAATTCTAGCTTTTGCTGGAAAAAATGTGGAGAAGTACCATAGTCACCTCGCTTGTTAGCGTTACGGCTGGCACCATGAACCGCGGTTTTAGGTGACCGCAGTAAGTAGATATAAAGGAGGATGCTGCTGCCCATCCTCCAGTTAACCCTTAGTCGCATCTTACGACACCCACGGGTATGTATGGGTTGGTACTATTCTTTGCCGGCACCACACGGGACGGAAGTTAAGGGAAGTTATAAGAAATAAATTAGTATTTAAAATTTTTTTTTATTTCATAGTAATATTCATTCCTTACAACCTACACCATCAACTTTCGTAATAAAATAACATAACATTTTTGTTTTGAAAACTGACAAGTTTCGATTCCCGAGTCATGTATTAGTTTTTTGATAATCTTTGAATGGAGTTTTTCCTCACTCTAAAATTGACGACATGGTTTCTTAGAACAAATATCTCTTATAGTTTCAGACTTTCCCATACTGACCCGTCCCGAGGGATCACCTTGTATATCAGAACCCTCGTCGCGCGAGTCCGACTCGCACTTGCTTTTTTTTTATTAGCATGGGGACCTACGCTAACTTACTATAAAAAAAAAAACCGGCCAAGTGAGAGTCGGACTCGCGCACTGAGGGTTCCGTACCACCACATAAACATATTTGTATTAGTTGAAATTTCAGTAAGTTAATGTGCTAGATTTTTTGAGTCCGACACGCGCTTGACCAAATTTTATTATTTGTTGTTATTTTATAGCTTATGCACTATAAACATACCAATTTTCAAGTTTGTAAGTGTTCCCATTTTTAAATAGAACTAAAACAAAAATTGCCTCAGCGACCATCCAACTTGACCCCTCTCTTATATGAATGTTCTTGAAACGGGAGCTCACCACAATTGGTTAATATTAGTTGTGAGAAAAGTTGTAATATTTAATGATTTCAGACGTTTTCCTTTATTTGTACTGTGAGACCTAGCTTCTTGCCAAATTTCATAATTTTAGGTCAACGGGAAGTACCCTGTAGGTTTTGCTTTTTTGCATAAATGTATGGAGATGAGGACATAAAAAGCCATATCTTTTGATTGCGTCGTTGTAAAAATTGAAAATTTTCAGATCTTGTGTGGTATATGGACCTTAATATTTCTTATCAATTTCAACCTGATACCTCTCCTCGTTAGTGAGAAAAAGGGTCTTCACAGACAGACAGATAGACAGACGGACAACAAAGTGATTCTATAAGGGTTCCGTTTTTTTATTTTGAGGTACGGAACCCTAATAAACGGAGGTAGTCCTGCAAATATGCTATTTAATTTGTTGTCATTGTAATGTAGGTATATTAATAAAAAAATCACGCACAATTATTTTGCTAGCCTAAAGCATGGACGACCTAAAGCATAGCTTATAAAAGAAGAATCGATGACTGCCAGAAATATTAGCAAGAGCGCAGTATCTGATTCACAATCAAATGAACTTGATACAAGTTCCTGTGTTTTGTTTACATTGAAACAAGCGGATTGTCATTAACTCATTCATTACATTTTTAAAGACTGTCGCTCGGTCTCGAGTGCCGTGACTTGCCCAGTCAGTAGCAATCGGCCAGTTTTATTAAAGATACCGCTGAGTCCGGGCGGTAACTCGCGGTTTTTTTTAAATACCTAAGTGTGTAAAAATGAATTTATTAATCAGAAAATTAATGTGGAACAATGGGACGCGGATTAACCAGTATTTGTTTGCTATAATAAGTAAGTTTTTAAATTTCATATTTTTGTTTGGTTTATGACGGTGATTTTTCTGGAATACCCTGCCGAATGCTTGCATATCCAACATATGGAAACTTGATTCAGATTTTTGTATTTGTGAACCCCTCTCAATGATGTATTAAAAAATCACAGGTTTACATAATTCGAACTTATAAATCTTGCCGGTATAGTATAGATCAGAAGATTCAGATGACATAGGTCATAGACTAATTACGTAATTTTTTTATTAATCAAAAAACCAACAGCTATTTACAGAATGAAAAGTTTGCTTAGATTTAGTTGTAATTACATTAGCACAAGCACATAACAGGTTTCCGTAAATAAAAAAAAAACATTACCAAAGCAAGTGTTACAAGTTTCTCGAATGAGATAGTAAACTAAAAGGAATAAATAAGTGACATGTGCAGTAATTTGTATTAATAATGATTTTTCATATGGATTAATGTTTCCCCTATCTATAGGTACTTTAATAAACGTTAATTCGTATACAAGTTACAGAAAATATCCTATGTTATTAAACGAGCAATATTTGTATTTAAATATATACAGGGTGTAAAGGACAGTGTACCGAAAACTGAAAGGGTGTGCTCAGTTAATGAAACTAAACAACTTTCCCAAAGAAACATTTTTGGGATATAAAAAAAAAATTGACAGGTTCAAAATTTTTTAATTTCCCTGAAATGTTTCTTTGGAAAAGTTGTTCAGTTTCGCTGACTGAACACGCCCTTTCAGTTTTCGGTACACCATCCCTTACACCCTGTATATTTGTAATCGGTTTCTCGAAAACGGCTTTGATACATTACGCAAAAGCGATCTAGCTAGGTTTGATGTCTGGGATAATTCGTTTTTCCCGAGTATTTAAGCCTACCTAAATACACGGGAAAACGAAACCTACAGCCATCTGTTGAAGAGTAACATAGCCTGCTCACCCGATGATATTTTTAGAGCGAAGCTCGGTCGTCCAGGTATTAATACCTTCTTAGTCAATTTAAAGATTAAATAATAAAGAGCCCGCCCTGAATTGCAGCCGGCGGCAAATTGTGCCCATCACACTGGCTGCGTTTACGCGCCGGACGCCAATTCTTGAATATCACTCGAAAAATTCAAAATACTTACTGATTATTCTTTTTTGAAGATATTTTTACTTATTTTAAACAAGTTATCAGGGTGAATTTGAAATTTTTAAAGTTGCAAAAGTTATATATTATCACCCGGTGATATTCAAGAATTGACTCCTTGGATTGCCAGTGTGCTGTACCAGGTACGATTCGGCACGGGGATCGGCACCCTTTCTACGCAAACGCTGCGCCAGCTCCCTAACAAAACAAATGGTCTGTTTGCGCCACACACACAGCTGCCACGAAGCTCGTTGGTGATGAGATGCTGGTGAAAACCAAGTTTCACAGTCTGGCCCACTGTCACAAAGTTGCATGTCTGTCGGTCTTTTACAAATTGTACTTCGGAAAGTATGCTTATTACACCATCATCCCCCACTTATTCTACGATCGGGAGTCCAGACGCACCGCAGAACATCACCCACACTTGGATGATATTCCACATATTCGCACAAAGCGCTTTGAAACATCTTCTATAATGTGCACGGCTAAAGAGTGGAATTCTCTGCCTACGTTTGTGTTCTCGAGTTCATATAACCCGAATCTATTCAAGTCTTCAGGGCAAGCTTGTCCCACCGTCGACCTCATCTCTGTCCTCAGGAGTAAGCCCATAGACAGTAAAAAGAACCTCTACGGCAAAAGGCGGGTCTGCCATTCGTTAAGTCACCCTTTTTACTCTGTGCATGGGGTTCTAATTTATCACTCCTGTAATTTTTGTAATGGTTGTAGGTTTCTTATAGGTATACCATAAAATTGAACAACTTTCAACATCACAAATTAATAACTTGGTTGAGTAAGGTAGCTTTAAGTTAATGTGAAATTTAGTTAGGTTTCATAAGGTAATGTGATCCAAATGGTGATTCATAATTAAAAGATGATAGATAAAAATTCACTTCTTTATATTAAAACTTCACAATTAACTGCGATGTAATTAAAATTAGGTTAATTTTACATGAAGTAAAGCGTGCCCGAGAAAATGTGTCCCTTCTTCATTTTCTTGAAACATTTTTTTTAAACATATTTTTTTGAAACATTTTTGGAATAATTTTCCCAGATTACAATCCAAACCAAACCATAACAAATGCACTCTGATTTAAACGATTAGGGTACGCTTTGTTTTGTATAAGAAATACCGAAACCCGTATCACAGTTCGTCCGCGTGGCAAACTTAGGGACTCGCCCCCTCAAAACTAGTCCGCGGGCCTTTCGAAAAAAAGCTAGGGTCATAATATATTCGCCTGTAAGATAATACAATCCAGGGTACCTAGACAAGAGGCTTCTATAATCAAAAACGCTAATAAAATAAAAATGTATGGAATTGACGTTAGCTTTCACGCAACATTTTGTTAGCTTTAGCTTATGTCAATACCATACTTCTATTCTATTAGCGTTTACACATTGATGTATTAAAAAAGTACCGCGCGCTTCGCGGCGATTACATCATTGCGTTTGCGATAATAGAATGCAGCAAAAGAAAAGAACGCATACAGCAAAACTTATGTTACTGCTCAGTCTATAGTTTGAATGAAATATGAAATACTGACTACAATCACAATGCAGCATGTAATATTTCAATCTAATAAAGGGTCTTAAAATTTTAACTTGTTTAATTTACGCAAACATGGGCGGTGGAGACGACTTTTCATCAGGTGGCCCACCTGCTCGTTTGCTCACTAGTCATACTTATGAAAAAAACCGGTCAAGTGCTAGTCGGACTCGCGCGCCGAGGGTTCCGATATACCTATAGTATTTTTGGAAGCAATAAAGTCCATTTTCAGGACCGCAAAACTAAATTTGTTTGTAAAGGTTTTTTGCAGATTTCTGAAAAACTGTGCAACTTAGAAAGATCGTTTTATTTTTGCTGTAAAGTTTATATAAACTTCTGTCAACTGTAATTAATTCAGATTTTTCCTTACTCAAACTTCGGAGATAAGGGGGGGGGGGGAATGGTATTTTTCTTGACATTTTTCATCATAACTTTAAAACTAAGAAATTTAAAAAAATACAAAAATATATTTTAAAATGTACAAGTAAAGCCCTTTCATATGATACCCCACTCGACCTAGTAGCGACAATTTGAAATTTGGCCCCCCCTATTTTGGCCCCCTTTATATTAATAATCATACTTTTTTCAAAATTTTTTCTTGTGCAATTAAGTTGGGCAACTATATTCTAAAACTATTCCAAATTTCAGGTTGATAGCATAAGTGGTTGCTGAGATATAGAGGTGTGACAGACAGACGGACAGACAGACAGACAGAGCGGCACCATAAGGGTTCCTTTTTTTTACCATTTTGGTATCGGAACCCTAAAAAAAACAATTAGAGACTGAAATTATAAAAAAAAATATTACAAAGTTTTGAATGACAAAAACATTTCAAACATAAATTTGAATTGGTAGGGTTTTTGTGCAAGATCCGTTTGGGGATGTACACACGGCCCCACATCAGTAGAAACACTTTTGGACCTTATAGCGTACTCGTAGTAATAGAGTTGAAAAAGTTTCTACCGACAAGCGGTTGACCGTACCACCCCCTTGCCTATAGTGCTGGATTTACCAATAGGCTAGGGGGGCAGATTTTAGGGGCGGCAAATTTGGGGTAATTTTTTTATGTGGTAGAAATTAAAAAGGTTCATACTAAACTAATGAATTTCTAAATGTAGGCATCATCCAAAACAAAACAGCTTATAAATCGACATTACGTATCGCCCCGGTTCTAAACCCTGACCAAAAGTCCCCATTGTGCTCGCAAAGTTTCCGCGCTATACAAGGTGTAACAGAAAGGGTATATCAACCCTGAAGGATGTGATTCTGCACATGAAACTGAACAACTTTCCCCAAGGAACATAGGTCGAAATACGATTTTTTTTAAATCTCCAATTACTCGGAGAATTACTCGAAAAAAACAATTTTTTCGAGTAAGGATGGCAACTGCAGGCCGCTGGTCCAGATAGAACCGACGCGTTTTCTCAGCTTCTTAAATCGTCCAATCTACCTCACAAACTCCTTAGCTTCACTGCCCCAAGGACTCGCTATTTCAAACGCCACAGAAAAAAAAACCGGCCAAGTGCGAGTTGGGCTCGCGCACTGAGGGTTCCGTACCACCACATAAACATAATTGTATTCGTTGAAATTTCAGTAAGTTAATGTGCTAGATTTTTTGAGTCCGACACGAGCTGGACCAAATTTTATTATTTGTTGTTATTTTATAGCTTATGCACTATAAACATACCAATTTTCAAGTTTGTAAGTGTTCCCGTTTTTAAATAGAACTAAAACAAAAATCACCTCAGCGACCATCCAACTTGACCCCTCTCTTATATGAATGTTCTTGAAACGGAAGCTCACCACAAATGGTAACCATTAGTTGTGAGTAAAGTTATAATATTTAATGATTTCAGACTTTTCCCTTTATTTGTACTGTGAGACCTAGCTTCTTGCCGAATTTCATAATTTTAGGTCAACGGGAAGTACCCTGTAGGTTTTCCTTTTTTGCATAAATGTATGGAGATGAGGACATATTTGATTGCGTCGTTGTAAAAAAATTTAATTTTCAGATCTTGTGTGGTTCATGGACCCTAATATATGGTATTAATTTCAACCTGATACCTTTACCCGTTCGTGAGATAAAGGGTCTTGACAGACAGACAGACAGACAGACGGACAACAAAGTGATCCCATAAGGGTTCCGCTTTTTTCTTTTGAGGTACGGAACCCTAAAAGCTTGATTTTCAAAAGTTTTAACAAAACAAACACAAAAAAAATCCGCAAATCTAGTATTTTTTTACTTTTACATACATACATAACATCACGCCTCTTTCCCGACGGGGTAGGCAGAGACCACAGTCCTCCACCTGCTACGATCTTGACATACTTCCCTTGCTTCCTGTACTTTCATCAATCCTTTCATACATGCTCGTCGGTTTAGGGTACTTTTAACCTGGCCTTTATTCAGAACGTCCTGAATTTGGTCCTGGTACGTTCGCCTAGGCCTTCCCCTTCCAACGTTTCCATTCAAGGGGAAGGCCTAGGCGAACGTACCAGGACCAAAGTACTTTTACTTATTTTAAAATTGTTTAAAAAATAATATAAAAAAATCAAGCACTGGGAAACAGGAGGCTCAGTAATTGATTAAAGTTAAATCACTCATTTGTATTCTAATAACGAGAACTAATCTTGTTTTTATATTGTTTGCTCGGATTTATGGCCGTGATCTTCCAAATCTTCGATACAACATAACCTTAATCATTATTCATATTTCCTATTTTTCAAATATTTTTAATAGATTGGTTAGGATATCAACTCACGATTTCGGTTTTCGACTTTGGAACCCACACGATACGAATATGATGATGATGACCGAACCTAAATACAACTACCTAACCAACTAAGATGCATCTTACTGCTGCCTTAAAAAAATTGGTGACAGGAAGAAGTACCAAACAAAATGATCGTCCTTTAAAAATAGACTGGTATGGTATGCCACCTTTAAAATCTTTTTTTTTTTCAAAGAGTCATTCAAATATTGATTAACATACTAGCTGTTGCCCGCGACTCCGTCCGCGTGGGGTTCAGAAAAAGTAGCTAATGACTTTTCCCATGGTTCAAACTATCTTCGTACCAAGTTTTTATCACAATCGAATTATCGGATTAGTCATAAAATTGTAACAGACAGTGCAGTTCTCGCCTTTATATTTTTAGGTATACAGAGTACCGATAATACGGATTTTTGTAAATTAAACACCTCTTGTTTACGTGCGGACTGTTAGGTCGCCCACTATCCTCGTAAGTGTAAAATCATAGTCGAATTCCACGCGGAGTAACTATGATACGGGTTTCGTTATTTCTTATACAAAACAAATCTTAACTAAATCTGAGGCTCAGTCACTTTAGCTTCTGTGGCTACTGAAAAAAAGAGCGGTACAAAGTCCAACGTGTCCAGCTTCACATGCTTTTAACTCTACATGTACCTACATACAAAACTGTTGGACTTCACTTCCGTACAATCTTTGTAACTTATTTCTCCCCTTAAAAGACAATTCCTAAAAAACAATGATTCACTTCTCTCTTTATTTTTTGAAGTATTTCGTTTATAAGTACCTACTTCCTAAGTTTTCAAAACTTTAGAACTTTCATAATTTTTTTTACATTTTTGCACCGCCATGCGGAAACAGGAATATTTTTATTATTATTTTTACAATAAAACTAAATCTAGAATTTACCAATCTTTAGCTGTAGTCACGTCTTTTACACAAACAACTGGACCGGATCAAACGGAATTTTCAACAACGTATTTGGCTTTCTTCCGTACAAAATTATAAGCTTTGTTTGGTTTCAGCTCGGTTTCACAGATTGAAACTTTGAACTCGCCTGTTATCTGTCTGAATGAACCGATTGCAATAAAAAAGAGTTCAAATATTGCACGAAAGCAACTCAAATACGTTATCGAAAACTCCGTTTAAGTCGTTCAAGTAGTTTGTAAGGTATTGGTGCGGTCGCTTAAAATTTCGCGAACCTTCTGTCTGAGTGAACCGATTGCAATGAAATAATAATAATAATAAAAATGTTTATTTTTCACCACAACCATTACAAATAAAGCTAATATGTTGCACAGAAAGAATCCCAAAGCGTCATTGAAAACCTCGTTTGACTTTGAACCAGTTCAGTAGGTGAGTTCTTGGTTCTGCAGCTTGAAACTTTGCGTATCTTCTGTCAGAGTGAACCTTTCGCAATAAAACTAAGCTTATTTATTGCACAGGAGTAAGCCAAACGCGTTATTGAAAGCCACGTTTGAATCTGCTCAAAAGTTTCGAATTATTCGCGCCTTCGCTTGAAACTTTGCGTAACTTCTATCTGAGTGAACCGTTTTCAACTAACCTAAGCTTATATGTTGCACGGAAATACCTAATCCAAGCACGTCATGGAAATGCCAGTTGGAGTCGGTACAGTAGTTTGTGAGCTATTGGCGCCGCCTATTGAAACTTCGGGCATTTTCTGACTGAGTGAACCATTTTCAATGAAAGTAAGCTAATACATTGCAAAAAATTAAGCTAAACACCTTATTGAAAACCCCGTTTAAATCTGGTTAGTAGTTTGTGAGTTATTGGAGCCGCTGCTTGAAACTTAGTGTATTTTATGTCTGAGTGAACCATTTGCAATGAAACTAAGCGTACATGTTGCACGGAGTAAGCCAAATACGTTACTGAAAACCACGTTTTAATCGGTTCAGTTGTTTGTGAGATATTGGCGCCTCCGCTGGAAATTTCGCGCACCTGTCTAAGTGAGCCGTTTTCAATGAAAGTAAGCCATTATGTTGCAAAGAAGTAAGCTTGACAGTTTATTGAAAACTCCGTTTGAATCCGTTCAATAGTTTGTGTGTCATTTGCGCCGCTGCATGAAACTTAGCGTACCTTCTGTCTGAGTGAACCGTTTGCAATGAAACTTAACTTTTATGTTGCACAAAAGTAAGCCAAACTCGTAATTGAAAACTCAGTTTGAATCGGTTTGTGAGTTATTATCGAACAGGCAATTTGATACTTTACATTAGTGTAGCTTCTGATTGAGTGAACCGATTCGGATGAAACATAGCCTATATGTTGCTCAGAGCTAAGCTGAATCTATCTGAGAAAACCGCGAGAAAATCCGTTCAGTAGTTCCGGAGTTTATCGAAAACATACAGACAGACAGACAGACAAAAAGTTCAGAAAACATATTTTTGAGTTCTATTAGTCGTTTCTTATCGCCCACACAATTTTTTTTATAAATTTATCAAAAGTACAGACACGCGGTTTCTACTCTTTTATTATATGTATAGATTTTGGTTTTGCTTTTGCATGAAGAGTTTTGACGCATTAAGAATGGTATAAGATACAAACAGTAAAGTACGTTTCCACCCCCCGAAGTACGTTTTCTCCCCTGTACTTAAGTTACTTCCATATCCGCAAAACTTATAAATACCCAATGTATAAATACAAAAGAATCGGAAGTCGTTTAACGGAATTCCGCACACGAAATGAGAGGCAAGGTTAAATGGCGAAAGCTTTTTATTACTGCCGTATAAGCTGATCCAGCTCATGGTCAAATTGTTAACACTGACGCATGACGTGAGGCAGACTGTACCTGCGTAATAATAAAGTCTTTCTTATGCTCATTGCCAAGACTTTTTCAAATGGTTTCAATAATACTGAGCTTCATTTGAAGTTCTGATTTCATTAGGTGTCCAATTCAGAATGCCAAATCAAACATCGTATCCTCACCTTACTTACTCCTAAGCACTGATCTCTTGAGGGTGCACGGTACTACAAGCCTATTCAGGAACCACTGAATGGTATTGATTATGGCAGACCCAAACTAAAACAAAACTTTTTGATTAAGTAGATTCACTCGATTAACATTAAAAAAATTATGCCCGATTGATGCCCGATAATTTTAAGTGAAAAAGAAAAATTTATTTTTTTCATCCTACGGCAGGGAAGCATGTATTTTCATCCTATTTTCATCCTATTTTCTGGCTTCGACGCGGACTGCAGTATTAACCGTATCCTAGCCGCTCCCTGCCCAAGTCTACGACTTTGATGTTCAAAGATACACAAGTCGAAAACGACTTTTTGTTTCGTTCCAACAAACTACGCCGGAAATAGAGGAATTTGTATAAATAGGATGAATTTTTTTCTAGTTTTTCGATGCTTCGTATAGTTTCTAATTCCAAAAATAAGCCTGGATACATTGGACTGGATACAGTTAATACATGTGACAACGTTCTTGGCCACAAAAAATTTGTTCTTTTGTAATTGAATCGACACGCTAAGAAGAAGAAGCCACCGAATGGGTTCCGCAGATGGACCACGGCACAGATAATATAATACTAGTCAATACCCGGTCCCAAAGAATGGTCACGGTCACCGACGCGTCGGCGAGCTAAGCCCAGTACAGGCCAACAGATGGCCAGCAATAGCTCAAGACAGAGACGAGTGGCATGATAGAGGGAAGGCCTTTGCCCAGCAGTGGATCACTAAGTATATCTAATAATAATAATAATTTTCCTTAATAGTGTTTGAATCTTAATTCAGTTCTTGTGATAGACCCTATCCATATTCATGTCAGAACGACGATATCATTACACTAATTATGGAACCAATGTCAATTATAGTGAACAGAATAGTTAGACCTAGACGACGACCCACTGTTAAATTAATCGGTGACACGCAATTGGTTAAACAAACTTAAATAAAAGTAGGCACTAGTTTAGCGTGTTAATCAGACCGAGAAAATTAACAACTTTTCCCAAGGGACATAGGTCGAAATAGAAAAAAACTAATTTAAGGCGATCCGTTTTCCATACTAAATTCAAATGACTCGCATTCTTATGCGGGACACAAAATGCTGTTGAAAAACAAGTGTATACTCCTATTTTTAGTTAAAATTTTTCGCTGATTAATACAAAGATACAGCTAATGCACCGAAAGTACTAGTTTTTTCTAGCAATTTTTGGTTCAATATTACCATTGTGTGTGTGCGATCTATACTGTAGTACTTTCGGTTTCTAGGAGATGAATTTTGGAAAATCCTTTCTAATTCAATAATTTTTACATATGAAATTCACCTTTGTGCAAAATTTCACATTTATATAGCTATAGCGGTTACGGCTTGATGCATCAGTTAAGAAATGTTACTCCATACATTAAAATTTTCCATGACTGCCGATTTTCCCCTCTCAAGATATCTTGTATTGATTCTAGCGAAAAAGTTGCAATGTATTTTTTGTAGAGAATTTTATTTAGATTAATTCATTGCTAAGACATTTTTTGCTGTGTCGCACTTTTCGAAATATTCATGAAAAATAAAAAAAAGCTAGAGGGCCAGATAAAATTTTGTGCCCAGGCTTTCTAGACTCGTCTACTATCTACAACCAAACTAAACGGGCACATTCGCTGCTCGCTCCGAAATTATTTGGAGCTATCCAACCCAACTAATAAGGTTTTACAGGTATTAAGTAAAGGCCTTGTGGTTATATGAGGTGACCCGTAACCCTAGCATATGTCACCGGATAATGATAAGAATCGTAAGTAGATCAATTTCCTAGTAAAGCTATGATCACACCTAACTGAATTCAAATACTAATTCGGAATACATTGCTCGTTGCAATTAACATAACCAAGCCTCCCAGCAATGTATGACGAATTCGTCTTTGAATTCAGTTAGGTGTGATCGTAGCTTTAGTTGATCAACTTTAAAAAAAAATAAACTGTACCGAATACACTTCTGGCCTTCGCCGGCTGCTGCTGCGAAATTGATCAACTTACGATACCGTATAATTTTTCGATGACATATCTTGTTTCTGTAATCTGTGGTGACATACAAACCTCTGTCGAATTTACCAAAGTTTTGCATGCTCTACCTACAACTATAGTAAGGTAGGTCTGTGCCTAAAATCAAGTTTGGCAGCTTGTAAAATTATCATAATAGTCTCTGATATTTATAAACTACGCATTGATCAACTATAAAAATCTGTGCTAAATGTCTTCATATTTAAATGCTTTGTTTACCACCCCCGATTGCTAGGTTCTTTAGGAACATCTCTGTGTTTACACTCAGTAATTGTAATTCGCATTATGTTCTATTAATAGCCGCAAACTCTTCCTTTAGGTCAGGTAAATAAAAGAAGCTACTAGAACGCAGGCCTAACAGGTTTCGAAAGATCTAGAAATAGATGGTGTATGGGGCTTACATTTCTCTAGATGAGACTAGAGCGTCTCCAAACTGAACAATTAAATATTATGTAGGAAACACTTCTATTATTTTAACATACTGCAATAAAATCAGCGCGTGAACAACAACTAATGAATTTTGTGCTCTATAAATAGGCAAACAATTTTTTGCTGTAGAGATTTTTGTCACTCGTTACCTAATTACTATCCTACAAAGCATGAATAGATGGATTTCGCCATTTATTCTGTTTCTGAGCTAAGAAAAACTACACATTGTTTGCCCATTTTAAAACTCTACTCTCCGGAAATAGGAAGTACAACTGGATAGTGCGTTTCATTCCGTATTTATTCTATTACATCGAATGGATAAAGAAGCTTTGTAGGTATACAAAATGTTTAAAATGCCTATTTTAGCGTCCTTCCTTCTACAAATCATTGCCATCATACTGTTTACACTTAACGGTGCCAGTCGCGATGTACGAGTACCAAGCGTGGCGAGTTCACCCCGACCGAAGTATACCATAATTGTTGTGGTTTACTTCGGGGTGAACAAATTCCAGTATTAACGTTGCAAGTTTTGTATGGGGATGCCAAAATATTTTTTAATTTTTCCACCTAGGCTTCTTGGAAAAAGACGTTCGGTTTGATGTCCTTAGTACGATACTCAAGTACAGTCAGACATTTCATTATAGGCTGTATTTCCACAACTTTTGGCAACGTATTCAATATCCTATACTATTAAATAATCAATATTTGTAATTGGTTTCTCGAAAACGGCTCTAACGATTTCGATGAAATTTACCATACGGGTGTTTTTGAATGTCTCATGGGAGTATTCGTTTTCCCCGTGTTTTTGAGCTTTTTAAAAAAATACCGCGTTTTGACAGAAATCTTCACCGCCATCTGTTGGCGGGTAGTATAGCTTGCTCACCTGATGATTATACTATTTTATAGCGAACCTCGGTCGCCCAGGTACTTATGGACAAAATGAGTTTGTACCTACATCAAAAGTTTTGTTTTCAGTCACAATCCCGCTGCTGAGCTTCGGCATGATCCAGGGGTGGCTGTCACCCATGATATCGGTGCTGCAAACCCCACAAGGCCCAACCCCAACTTATGACAGCAATGACATATCCTGGGTTACCTCAGTCACCTATATCACAGCTATTGTGTTCGGGTTGCCGTTGGGACACCTCACCGACAGATATGGAAGGAAAGTTATGACGCTCGTCACTACGCTGTCTTTGATCGTAAGTTTTTTAAAAGTATATGTAGGTACCTATGCTTTAGGTTGTGATTGTTTGAGTCGTTATTTAGTCAGTTTTAAGAGCACTTCAAAGTTACCGATCCTTCGCAAAGTTTGATCAGATTTTTTTTTTATGTTTAGCACTTTATAATTTTTTTGTTACCAAGTTCCTAAATAGTAGCAACAAAAATGTTATGCTCTCGTTCTTGTCTTCTGATAGGATGTAGTGCGTATATTATCGAACAGGATGGATTATACAGGATGTTAGGGACAGCCTTCCGAATACTGAAGGGGCATGATCAGCTACGACACTAACAACTTCCGGTGAACAAAACTTTCAGGAAACGAAAAAAAAATCCTCTTCTCCATACAAAATTTTGCTCTTAATATTAAAATTGGCTAAAAATATTATCACGTCGTAGGATGCCTCAAAATTGAAAATCAATAAAAACTTTGTGATTTTAACGATTTTTCCAAATTGGCACTTTATCACGTTTTCGAACTTTGGCCCTACGGAAAAAAGTCGTGACGCTCGGCTTGCTCGTCACTACGCTCTCTCTGATCGTGTTTTTAGGGTTCCGTACCGAAGGGGTGCAAATGGGACCCTATTCTAAGCCTACGTCGTGATGTCCTGACAATGTCCTTAATGCAACGACAATTCGAAGGAAATAAAATAGCTTAATACCAAACAATTGAAAGTAAAGTTACTGGCGTGGCAAAACTCGATTATATGATTTCTTTGTTTTTCTTTTTATACATACATACATAACATCACGCCTCTTTCCCGTTGGGGTAGGCAGAGACCACAGTCCTCCACCTGCTTCTTTTTATAGTTTAAAAAAATATCTAGGTACCTAAAATTAGTCTTTGGATTAAAAAACCGGAACACCCTGTTTAAGTCGAACACACGTCGTGACACGGTCATGATAACGAGACTAATTACAGTTCTAAAAATATTAACCATCAATGGCTAACAGCCTAAATTTATTTATGTATGGATGACGATATAATTCACAAATAGTAAAATCATTAAAATAGATAATCGATTGGTTAAATTGAAAGGTTAGTAAAACCATTATGAAGAACACGTGTAAGTATGTAAAAAAAGTTTTAGATAAAAAATACAGGGTGTAAGGGACAGGTAGGTGAAATAGTGCAGGCAACGAAGCAGTTGACCCCAACATAAATTTCTCAGGCAGATTTTGTTTGACAGGATGATAAAGAATCATGAATTAAATGTAAAATATAAACAAAAAAATTATCCAAAAAAATTTTTTCGTACATTTTTTGTAATTTTTGTATGGAAAAATTAAAGGTACCGATTTTTTTTGGATTTTTATAGAAGGTTTGTCTCGTGTAGTGTAATACCCCAGTAAAGTTTCATCGACTGAGGATTTAATGCGGTGCGGTGCTTCATACGATACGATCCGCTTCGCAACTTTGTATGGCGAGATCGACTTTTTTAAATTTCCTGAAAAGTTTATTCACTGAAAGTTGTTCAGTTACGTTGACTGATCATACCCCTTTAGTTTTTGCCAACCTGCTCCTTATACCCGAGGGTGAATTTTCATTGGCTTTTGTCCCGAAGCCCGCAGTGATTCTACTCATGAAAAGAAGCCATTTTCCCGAAGAAAAAATTTTTTACCCGAAAAATTTATTTTGCTTTCCCTACAAAATGAGTTGATCACCGGAGTAAAAAAAATTGTGTACGAATGAGAAGATCGATTAATATTAACGAAGACTGATAACGATAAAGCGATCGTTATCATAGGAACTAATTTATTTCTCGTTAATAATTTATCTTATTCGATTTGTGGTTTTAAAGAATTCGTATCTATTTTTGTTAAACATATAATATAACTAGCTGGTGCCCGCGACTTCGTCTGCGCAGAATCTGCGATTTCACCCGCATTAAATGAGTTTTCCCGTGGGAATGAAGTGTTTTCCCGCGGTAAACAGTAGCCTATGTGTTATTCCAGGACCTAACCTATATGTGTGCCAAGTTTCATTAAAATCATTCAATTCACCAATCTTAGCTCATTTCACATAGCTCCCATGTTGAAATTGAAACACGTATTTCTTTACATTACTCGTAGCTTAAATCCAAGTGATTTTACATCTCAATGAGATTCCAAGTTATTTAACAAAATGTTTCAAAAAATTTAAAGTAGGATAGTCTGTAGGAAGGATATTAAATCTTGTTCATAATGTCACATTGATTTTTTAGAAGTAGATTAAGTAGACTACTTGGAGGCTCCATAGAAACACTGATTTAGGCATCCAAGTGCGCTGAGACACAGATGAAATAATAGAAACTGATCATCATCAATGGGTTTAAAGATTGATGACCGGCCTCACAAACCCTGGTGTCAGAGTTTACCGCAATAAATGTTTGACTATGACTTTGAGTTAAAATAAATGGTCCGATTTATTGTTTTTTTATCAAGGGGGTCCCTGAAGTTTTGTTGGAATTCCTAGGGGTCCGTAGACTAAAAAGGCTAAGAAACGCTGCGCTAGACCACATTAACTAGACCATGGAGGTAGTTTAACTGATAGCCTCTATGTACACTCAACAGCACGTCAGTAGAAACACTTTTGGATCTTATGGCGTGGTAATAGAGTTGAAAAAGTTTCTACCGACAAGCGGTTGACCGTACTATATATAGTGGGTTGACCGTACCTACGTAGTCCGTCGAAATATTTGCTCAAGGGTACTTTGATCATGTGAACGTGGAGTCTTACCCACCACAAGGAACTAGAAAGGTACCTAACAGAAATGCATCTTCCTTCCTTCTGATTACTATGGTATTCACTTTTTCTTTGATATTCTAACGTTCAGTCACCTGATAGTCTCTTTGTGATGTTGTTAGTCTAGTCTATTGTTATAAACTTGTTAACAGTTTTTTCTTTGGCGTAAAAAACGGGCAATAACAGGTTTTCACAAAAAAGCATGTTAGACTTTACGATGTCATTGCAGATACGTCTAGGTAGCCTTAAATAACTTCCACAAAGCAATCCACTTCAGGTAACTGTTAAAATGGTTTATTGGCTTGAGGTCTCTTTTCATCAGAGCTGTAATTGACCCGTGAGCTGAAAAAAGTTCAGCCAAAAGGTTTGTTCATTTCCTGAGCTTAGCTCTGTTCAGATGTATATGTTGTTTCATTTTGTCGTACATTAATCCTTAAAATTTTTATCTCATATCACAGATTAAATAAATAGTAAACTAACGTTTCTCATGCACGGCCAGTATTATATTATCTGTGGCACGGCTAAACAAAGCGGCATTGTAGGTACGTGAAATCGTGCCAAAAATCGCCGCAAATTTTTCCTTTCTGAACAGGTCAGAGCAGCGCTGTGCTAAGTTAGGAAAATGGCGCAATCCTTTTGGTTAGAATTTCTCTAGCTCACGGCTTTTCTATATCTCGCACAGTTTTCGTGTAAAACCACATCAAGTGTCGAGGTATTCCACGGTACAGCTGGCGCGATGTTCGCGACACTCCATAAAAACTGAAAAGAGTGAGAGCTTTTCCCAGCAGTGGAACATCGACATCTATGATTTTATTTGCCGTAATGGTCGGACGGTAAACAGTGTTTACTAACCTCTGCTCAGAAAAAAATCATATAAATAGTAATCTTGTTCCAATTGGTGTGAATAACAATTCAAAACCTTCAGTGATCCTTAAATACAAGTGGCATCCAAACATTTTATCAAAATCAGTGCTTTAAACCTAAAACCTGCCGGTTTTTGAAATTATTCATAAAGTGCTTCATCACGAGTGCGCGCAGTGTACACAGGATTCACACGGTTAACCTCACGGCGGACGTTCTATTATCGCGTGAGGCAGCAGACCGGTGACGTTGAGCGCAACCGATTCTCACGTCATAGACTATACGTTCACAGACTGTTCACTTTTTCGAAGCATCTGTTTTTCCTCTCAGAGACTAGACTCACTGTTTTATTTGTCATATTTAGGTAATTTAAAAATGAAATGTGAAGGATGTCGCAGTGAAGTTATACTGTACTTTAAATGTTCTGTGCCGGTGTGTGGGGAATGTTTTTGCAGTGAGTGTGCAGGAAACCCAGCACTCTCGGCTAAGGACAAAAAAGCTTGGATATGTCCTGCATGTCGCGCACAGTACAAAAGAACATCTGATTCCACTCCGACTAAAAGTGCGTATGAACCACAGAATGCTGTTACTTTTCGCCCACACAATAAACCCTCCGGTATTGCTCCAACGACAGCCACTCCTACTTTAGTAACTCCCTCTATCGCCCCCGCAACAAAAACTACCACCACTACTACAACCTCTACCAACACCACCACGGCATCTTTAACAGCAATGGTAACCTCAACTGCAACAACGGCAACGATAACTGCAACAAGCACCAGTCCTGAAGAAACTTCCCAAGCGGGGTCGAATAAAGACATTTCCAACAAAATGTTACTATCAGAGATCCGAAGCTTAAGATCCGAACTATCTGATTTAAATAACCAGGTGTTATCTTTGTCTACCACCCTTAATGATTACCTGACGAAAACAGACAACGCATGTCTAGAGATTGCATATCTGAAATCCTCCGTACTACAGCTGGAGAATAAGCTGGCTCAAAATGAGCAATATAGCATGACAAATGAAATTGAGATTATTGGCATACCGGAATGCGAACACGAAAATTTAGTTCACATCGCAATGACCACTGCGCAAAAGATAGGTACAGAATTAAACGAAAGCGATATTGATTTTGTGACTCGCGTTGGACCAAAACGGAGTCCCTCTTCGAAGCCTCGCCCTGTGATCCTTAAATTAGTTCGAAGACTGAAACGAGAACAACTTATAAAATCAGCCAGAGTTCGCCGCCACCTAACCTCGGAGGGCATCGTCGACGGGCCTCCCTCAAAAATTTATCTCAACGAACGCCTAACGAAAACAAATAGAATTTTGTTTCGTGAAGCAAGGCTCCGCGCTTCTAACTATAAATTTCGCTACTGCTGGATCCGTAATGGAACCATCTATTTGCGCAAAGCAGATGGACATTCTGCCATTCGCATTGATAGCACAGAAGTACTCGACCATAAAGTTGGACCCCCACGAAACCCAGAAACCCCGTAATCAGAAAACATGTAAAATTACCGAGTATTTATATCGGGTTTTTCTTCTGTATTTTACAATAGTTTGTCCTCACCTTGATGTATCTAGAATGTTTTGTTACAAACGCCTACCTTTTTATCCCCTCCCCTCCCTTCCACCCACAATGTTTCCATATATTCCAAACTTGCAACTACACACTACACATACACACATAACCGTTTCGTATTTTTACATAATTCTAAACGTCACTCCCTCTTTGCCGACCACGTTCCACATAGGCTGCTTCTACTGCTGTTCTAAAAACACAATATTAGATTTTGCATCGCTCTCGATTTTCTTCAACATTGATCATCAAATATCCATAAAATTTTACAATAAATGGCTACTCTATCGGAAGACATAGATGATATTTTATCGATAAACTGTCATTCAATTGAGAGCATAGATTCTGTAAAAACCTTTCTTAAACCGAATTTTAATTTTAATGTACTAACACTGAACATTAGAAGCATTCAACGTAACTTCGATAATCTGGCTATAACCCTAGGACGTACTGCAGTAATGTTTGATGTCATTATACTGACCGAATGTTGGCTTAGTCAAGATTCTATAATTCCACAAATTGCAGGGTACGTCTCATACCGCACATTCAATTTTGTTAACAAGAGTGGTGGTGTAACTGCATACGTCAGAGACATCTGGGACGCAAATGTTGAAGAATCTGCTTGTGAGGATTGCAACTGTCTGGAAATACACTTGAGTTCAAACATTTTGCTGCTGGGAATTTATAGATCTCCTTCGTTTGTAAATACGAATAGGTTTCTTACATCTCTTGACAAAATTCTCAAAAACTATAAAGCTAAACCTTTAATTATTTTGGCCGGTGACATAAATTTGGATTTGCGAAATGATTGCGCGGACATTCGTTGTCACGACTACCTTTGTTTGTTGACCGAACATGAGCTCTTACCCGCAATCACAGAGCCAACTAGGGAGAAGGCTTGCTTAGACCATATCTTCATTAAAACACTCTCAACTTCAGTCATTGGCATAACTTGCAAGTCAACTATCACTGATCACAATATATGTATAATAGGATGTGACCTGAAACACACTTGTCAACGACAGAGCCGAATCAAGTGTAAAGTTGACATTGCTTCCGTGGCAGCGGAGCTTGAAGGGGCGGATTTTTCGAAGGTTTTGAATGCGTCTAACGTAAACACTGCAGTTGATGAGCTCGATAATTTATTACGGATGACTGTTAAGAAGCATTCAAAATCCATTAAGATCAGCCGCTCTAAGCATACTCTCAAGCCGTGGATTACACCAGGGATACTTAAATGTCAGAAACATCGTGATCAATTGCATCTTCAAGCTAGGAAACATCCAAATAACTTAATTTATCAAACCACCTATACCAGATACCGGAACTTCCTCAATGGTCTTATCATAAGGTTAAGAACGGAGTATGAAAGCCAGCTACTGTTTACTAATAAAGACAACCCTAAGTCCCTCTGGTCCTCTGTTTTAGAAATCTGTAATCTTAAAACCAACCGTCGTGCTGCTAGTGAACTTACTAAATTATGCACTAGTGAGACTGAGTCCTTAAACCATTGTAACAACTTCTTTTCTAAAGTCGGTAAAAATCTAGCGGAAGAGACTTTAGCAGCATTGAACACGACTGAGTCTTCGCTTGCGTTGAACTGCACTGCTGAAAACCGTAACATAAACTCTTTGTTTTTATACCCGACAGACGTTGCAGAGCTGTCAGGCTTGATAAAAGATCTGAAAAACAATAGTGCTCCAGGGATCGATGGTTATACTCCAATGCTAATCAAGGAGATTGCCGATACGATTCTTCCCTCTCTTGTTCACATTTGCAATCTAAGCCTTGAGTCTGGCACCTTCCCTGAGAACTGGAAGTCTGCGGTCGTCTCACAGATATTTAAATCAGGAGACAAAAATAGCCCTAATAGTTACAGACCAATATCACTTCTTAATATTACTTCCAAACTGTTGGAAAAATTGGTCAACAGACGCTTAGTCACTTTCTTAGAAAAGTCTAACATACTCTCAAATAAGCAATTCGGTTTTCGACGTGGTAAGTCAACGGAAGAGGCTGTTGTTCTCCTAGTGGAAACCATTTCTAAAGCGTTAGACAATAACGAATGTTGCCTTGGGGTTTTTCTCGATCTTGCAAAGGCTTTTGACACGGTCTCGGTTCCAATCCTATTGCAAAAGCTGCACCACATTGGAGTAAGAGGTGTTGCCCTAAGTTGGTTTACGAGTTATCTTACCAATCGTCGTCAATGCATTAGAGTTGGAGCCGTGACCAGTGATCAACTTCCAGTAGCATACGGAGTGCCTCAAGGCAGCATTCTCGGCCCCACCTTATTCATAGTTTATATGAATGACATTTTTAACCTGCACCTACCCAATGCTGAACTCATATGTTATGCCGACGACACGGTGGTATTATTCAGGGATAATGACTGGGAAAATGTGTATGGTTCCGCGGAACGAGGAATGGCTAAGGTGGCCAAATGGCTCCAAAACAATCTACTTACGCTTAACTCCGCTAAGACGAAATTTTTAACGTTCCACAAAACCAGAGCTTCTTGTCCCCCATCAAATCCTAAAATGAAAGTACACACTTGCGCCGAATTTAACTCGCAGACCTCATTTCAACCAGGCTCCACGGCTTGTTACTGCGGCTATATTTGTAGAACTGACAACATTAAGTATCTTGGCGTCACGGTAGACGATAAGTTATCTTTCAAAGCCCATATTAACATCCTTGCTGGTCGTACTAGAAAGATAATTTACATAATGAAAGCTCTGCGTAACTCTGCGCGCCGTGATGTCCTACTCTTAGTCTACACCGCGTTGTGCGAATCAATTTTACGCTATTGCATCCTGGCCTGGGGTGGTGCAGCTAAAACAAATCTGCTAGTTCTTGAGAGAAGCCAAAGAGCTGTACTTAAAGTTATGCTTCGTAAACCAAGGACCTTTTCGACAGACGACTTATATACAGAAACTGAAGTCCTTCGGGTGAGGCAACTGTTCATGTTGCAGGCCTCTGCTTTTGTTCATAAACTTGCCCTCAATTCCTTCGAGTACAAGGACCGCATCAGTCGACGCATCTACAATTTTCCTCTTCCAGTTACTCGGACACAGTTTGCTAGAAGACTTCCACCGCATGTGCATATTTTTGTATATAATAAGATCTGTCGTTGCCTTACCTCCGTCAAATCGCTTTCTGTAAGACTTTTTAAAAAATCTGTAAAAACTTGGCTTATGTGTCTTAACTATGAACAGACTGAGGAATTACTTAAAGTGTTACTCTAAACTTACTCTTTCACACACACCGACATAATCACACACCACATATGCACACAGTCAGTGCCCCCCTTCTTGCTCATCACCCCCCCCCCCTTCTAACCTCATCTCATCATTCCCTCCAATCCTCATCCAAACTCACCCCCTCGTTGTCTCAATAGTTTTATTTCATTCTCTTTTTGCATGTTTCAAATAATATGTTGTACCTAATTAGCTTAAAACTATTTTAACCTGATGACCATATCCTGTTAACTTTTTACTGTATTGCGGCTGCTGCGACACAAGCCCCGAGCTTAGTGCAGGAGTCCATGTGTAATGTACTTGTTCTTTGTGGTTTTTTCAATAAATGCTTCTTATCTATGTAAGAACGTCCATACCGATCCTGATAACGCCATCACATTAGTGTAGGCAACGAAGCAGTTGACCCCAACATAATTCTCTCAGGCAGATTTTATTTGATAGGATGATAAAGTATCATGAATTAAATGTAAATTAAAAATATAAAAATAATCGTTTATTCCCAGTAGTTCTGTTGAGTAGTTCTGTTGACCGAACTAGTGGGACTTTTTTATTCCCAGTAGTTCTGTTGGCAAAAGTAACATCCTTTAGTTCGGTTAACCGAACTATACTGAGACCTATTGATTCCCACTATTTCTGTTCTGAATCATGATGATATTTGTTAAAATGTTTTCATACATTTTTTTGGAATTTTTGTAAGTATGGAAAAATTAAAAGATCCGATTTTTTTGGATTTTTTTATAAAAGGTTTGTCTCATATAGCGTAATTCCCCAGCAAAGTTTCATCGACTGAGGATTTAATGTGGGGGTCTTCATACAACGATCCGCTTCGTTGCCCACACTAGTAATACATCGAGTCAGTCAACAACAGAAGGCTACACTCTACAACCGGAAGCTCTCACTCCTCTACGGCCTTCCCCCACCCTCTGACTCAACCAAACCTCGATGTAGTACCGCCGTTACTGCCACCAGAGGGCCTTTATCCACTTTGCACGTAATCACCCCCGAACGAAAGCATAGATGGATCCACGTCAAAAATCATCAAATGGGATTTTTTTACTTTTGAAGCTAGTAAATCCCAATAATATTCATCAAGGGTTTAATGTTCCTTATTAATTAATATATATCGCCAGATTTTAGCTCTCATTACACTAGTCCCCGTAAATCTTTTTGGTGGTGCTACGAGTATCTCACTGGACTGTCATAAAAATTTAAGGGCTAAGTAAGGGTAGTACAGTACAGAAGCCCTTAAATCTGTGAATTTATCTTATCTTTACTATTGGCAGGTAAAAGCCTCTCCCCATTCTCCCCTTGACGTCCGAATCTGTGCTGCCACCGGCCAATTCCTATGAAAAGTAGCTTAACTCGCCATAGTAACTTTATCCTCTTCCAGGTGTATTGGCATATCAAACTGCTCTCCTTGGAACCATGGGCGCTGATACTGGCTCGAGCTATCGCCGGAATCCCCTGCTCAGCTTGCTACATCGTCCTGCCCATATACCTGAAAGAAATCAGCGATATCGACCTCCGAGGGGCTTTAGGCTCGCTGCTCATTTTAAACAGGTAAAGACATTCCCACTTGGGCTATCATAATGGTAGTCCACCTGACTTCGTGAAATCTACGGTACCTTCTAAAAATGGGCGCATTTTCATTAGTCGATACTTCGGTTGATATTTCGAATTGACCGCGTGCAATGTGTTCCCCATAAATATGGTTATCAATATACCTTACGTCGATTCAAAGTTAATTAAACATGTAAAGATATTTTAATAAAGTGGTCACTAAGTATTCAACCAGTTATTTAATCAGAAGTATGATAATATGACATTTTTTATAAATTACTAGCTTTAAAGTAAACTAATGCGTGGGAACATTCAGTTACAATCATTATACCTCATACACATAGGTAGGTACCATACATTATAATAACCTTAGCAGATATCGTCATTAAACTTTGCATGCACTTTATTAAATTGTCTTAGTAATATGACAGGTACTATTACCTATTCTGTGACATGACGCTCAGCTGGACTAATTATTCTTAAGTTGCAGAATAGTCTGATAGTGAGTGATAGTCATTATAACATCCCATGAAACGTCCACTACAGGACAGGGAGCTCTCTCCAGAATTCTAGCTTTTGCTGGAAAAATGTGGAGGGGAAGTACCATAATCACCTCGCTTGTTAGCGTTACGGCTGGCACTATGGACCGCGGTTGTAGGTGACCGCAATTAGTAAGATGTAAGATACAAAGGAGGATGCTGCTGCCCATCCTCCAGTTAACCCTTAGTCGCCTCTTACGACACCCACGGGTATGTATGGGTTGGTACTATTCCTTGCCGGTACCACATGGGACCACGGGACGGGGAGTGATAGTACTGATACCTAATTATTCTTAAGTTGCAGAATAGTGTGAAAGTGAGTGGTAGTACTGATACTGAGGTCATTAATATATAAGCAATGTAGTTTACAGATCACTCTAAAACTTTTAATTACATAGTTGAATAAAAAAATTGCATTATTTCACTACATTCAACTGCCTAATTTAGTTTAAGTTTTCACTTCGTATGACTTCCCTAGTTTGGTTAGGACATTCGCAGGTACGAGTAGATTCATCTGATTGTACGCTAAGTAAGATAATTCCGAGCTTCGGATCACTTCAGATTTCGGAAGGCACGCTAAGCCGTTGGTCCCGGCTACTATCTACGGTTGTAGTCTTTAAATGATGTTAGAGGCCATGGGCGGGCCAACAACCCTGACACCAAGGTTTGTGAGTTCTGTTCGCGATATGATGATAATTAATTCTTCCTTCTTCCAGGAACATAGGCTACCTGGCGAGTTATATCGGCGCAGACTTGCTCTCAGTTTCCGCTATGCTGTGGTGTGGTCTCCTTGTGCCCAGTGTCGTCTTCTTCTTGTTCATGGCAATGCCCGAGACGCCAGAGTTCCTCGTCAAGCAGGGAAAGATTGATGTAAGTTTGGGGATATCTCAGATGTGACTAAAGCGAGGGTTCAAACTTTTTGGAGTATTTAGTCCGCGCAGTGATGTTTGTGTATTGGCGTTATATCATCATCATGGGCCTTACCATAAATACCTATCTAAAAGCGTGATAGATATTAAATAAGCATTAATTTATAGGAAATATTTTGGTGTGCGAATCGTTTCCTTCTTAATTCATTCATTAGGTACGTAAGGCATAAGCAAGTGGAAACAAAACCAGTATAAGCTGAAATAGCGCTATGCTATAAACGCATGAAACCAGAGACCAGCTTAATATCAAAGTGATTCCACCGACATGCGCCTTATGTACCTGCAAGACATTTATTCTAAAGAAGTGATCACACCTAGCTCAATTCAAAGACTAATTAGGCATACATTGCTGGGAGGCTTGGTTATGTTAATTGCAATATCCTTACTTCAACGAGCAATGTATGCCGAATTAGTCTTTGAACTCAGCTAGATGTGATCACTCCTTTAATGGACCAAACTACTGTAATCAGTAGGTATCTGAAAAGATATCAAAGATACAAATAAATCGAATTAGGTACAAAATGGTCATAAGGCCAGTCTTACTATGAAGGTCAGCACGTTTGCATATTACAGTTACCTCTTTACTTCAGGAAGCAAGATCAGTACTGGCATGGCTGAGAGGAGTACCAGTGATGGACTGTTCTTTGGAACCTGCTATGGATAAGATGATTAAAGCAGACAAGCAGACGCAAGCAGACTCCAAGTCTGCATGGGGTGTCATTTGTGAGTACCTATTTATGTGGTGAGCAAAAAGGTGGTGAGTTGGTGGTGAGTGAGTTGACAAACACGTAACAGCACGTCAGTAGAAACACTTTAGACTTAATGGCATGGTAATAAAGTTGCAAATGTTTGCACTGTCTATATTTGTTGAAAAAGACAAAAAGGTTTATTGAGCTAGTTTTTAATTTGATTTGTTAGTATTAAAATATATTATGAGGGTTCCATTTCCACCTCAGACTTGTTGAAAGTCACGATCGGGGTCTGCTTGTGTCGATTGCACTCACCACACATGACTTCACCCATTCGATTTCTTATATTATTTTTATGGTCCTCTCATGTTGCAGTTCATGACAAGCCGACCTTTCGCGCGTTTATCATAACCCTGGTGATCAAGATCACGCAGCAGTTCGACGGTTACCTCATCCTGCTTATCTACGCTGGCTTCGTATTTAAGAAAGCCTCGTCTTCTATTGGCATGGAGTTGAGTTCAAACAAGCAAGTCATGTTGATCGGCTTGGTCCAGCTACTAGGGTCTATCGTGGCTACATGTATTGTTGAAAAGACTGGCAGAAAAGTAAGTAGACCAACTTAACGTCTATCTAACTAACCAAAAAGACGAAAGCTTCAGGTGCTAAAAAGCTTGTTTACATGGCACCAATAGTTACGTGTCATTCACTGATGCAATGCAATGTATTTGCAAGGTTTTTAATATTTGGAACGCTTCAGCACTTAAACACAAAGAATTGAAGTCTCAGATTAAATAGTGTAAATTTATTTTAGATTTCGCTAGTTTTCGAATACATATGCATTGACCAGAAGAAGTGTGACCTCTTAGCTTGATGTGATTAATAAGTGAGAGGATATTCACACAACTTCATGGTAAATATCCTATAGATATTTTTGAACAACTATAATAAATAAAATAGAAGCTATGAGAATGCAGTTCATACCTACTATGACTTTGTATGGAAATAATATTATTTTGAGGACCGACAGTACTAAATATTAGGTCTTTACCTATGAAATTGCCGTTTTGTATGGCGAATTTTAGGTAAATTCAATTTTCTGTACTAACATTTTTACATTTTTCTTAGGAATTATAAATCCAATTTTTTTATTTTGTTTAAAGCATTATTGGGAAGACATTAAGCTAACAGAAGCTTAAATTTAATTTTCGAAAACTATTATCTGTAAAAAAAACTAACAAATCTAATGATGAAATCAGACGACATTTAAGACGAACAATTTTCAAACCTTTAATTTTATATATCAAACTAAAATTAAAAACTTTATTTTATGCCTAAATTGATAACCTTGAAGTCAACTTTCAAATGTAAATCAAATGAAAAAAATAGCATTAGAATTATAGGAATTATGATCTCATTAATCTGTAAGAAAATTTCGGCAATTTCATAGGTAAAGACCTATTATTACAAGTTTTATAAAATCTGAAATAGTGAATTTGAGCAAATTATAAGCTTTCTAGAACATCCTTACGCATGGGAAAGTAACATAATGCCTTCATTGTTTATTTATAGGCATTTCTGGCTTTCCAGTCATAGTCTCCGTCTGTTTCAGCTCCTACTAGTATCAACGTCGTTTGCAGTAGGAGTGGGCATGCTGATCCTAGCTGGTTGGTTCTACCTGACTGCAGCCGGCGTATGGCTGCCAGGCTGGGTTCCGGTCCTCACCATGTGTCTCGCTATCTTCGCCGACGCTGCGGGCTTCCAGCCAATATCCTATATCATTATTACCGACTTGTTCACCTTCCAGGTACGTATCGACTATCGACATACTATTGTCCGGCAGATACGTGGGCGACTCTCCAGCAGGGTAACAGAAATTGATCCTCGTCTAATTACCTTGTCTCCACCAGGTAATCTGATGTAATAAGAGGCATAGCGTTGTAGGAATTGCGAGCGATCAATTTTTCGATTTCGATCGTGCTTGAACTTATCAGACTATATACGAGATCATTTGGATAGAGCTAATCTAACTAAAATATCCGCTGACCGATTTCAAAATAACTTCTGAGGTTGCTGTGGAATTGCCATGTAGGCAATTATCGTTATTTAACCTATTTTATCATGATCTCACTTCACGGGAATATCAACATCATCCAGCTACTACACAGCTCAGCTTGTCACCTCTGGGTTGCAATTCTCCTAAATCTTAAGCAAGTTAAGAGTTCCTGTCGACTATCCGGCGAATTTATTAAAAATAACGACTAAATATCCTGTTACATCGACTGTTTTCTTAGTAAACACTTTGTTGTATATTACACAAAGAATCAATGTATAGAGTTCTTAAAATGGTTCAATTAAAAAAAAACAAATTATTAAAACTTGAATCCTTATCTTCACCATATGATGACGACATCAATACCATAGTCAATAGTGCGTCTTACTCTGTCTCTATAGAGAATATGAAACAAAAGACATCACACGTCATTCATTCATTCAGTCGAACCGTTCGTTGATTGATTCGTTCATTCTTCCTAGGATATTAATCGATATCATAGAGTAGGATCGAGATCAGCTACGTTCCTTTTCATATAGTTTTTATCTTCTCCTTATTTTTAGACAAAAATTTACTTTAAATACCTTATAAAAATTGCAAAATTAAACAAATAAACATAGGAAATACTAAAATTTAATAATTTTTTCCACGAAAAGCCAAATCATTTATTTTTCACATATAAAAACCCCTTTAGACGTCGTTAATAGTTTAGCTCGCGCTGATTTGGAGTTGCCAGTAACAGGCGGTCAAAAGTAATTCTTCTTCTTAGTCGCTCCCTCAGTTCTGAGGATCGTGACCCACAATGCCAGGTGCCGTTTAATAAATTTGTAACTATATGCGTTTGTATTATTTAAATCACAAATTTTTGAATGACACTTGCGGGACAGCCATAAAAGTTCCATTAAAAGCTAGTTACCGTTTTACTAATTTTTCTGTTTTCTGGCAGGCCTGGCATTACCGCTCTAATTAGCGAGTAGATTCAGCGACGACGTCTAAGTCGCACTTCACTAAATCTCGATTTAGTTTAAAACAGGGTTGCCAACTTAGTGGAAAATCCACTGAAACTGGTGGTTTAGACCTTCTTGTCAGTGGGCAAATTTTGGTTTAAGTGGCTAGTGGTTTTTTCTAGTAGATTACTTTATTTTTGTTAGTGGAAAGACATTCTTATGACCACTGAATCCACAAATAAGCCATATTAAAATAAAATGGAATGTTTCACATGTTTAACCTACTGGTAACCACTGCTCCAAAAGAGTGATGTAAAGAGTCAATCAAACATGTCTGGTGTTAACAGATTCCAAGATTTTAGCTACTTTCGTAATCTCTATGCTACTTTTTCCGCAATTTAACGCTAATGTGGCAAGACTAGACCTTTCAGTATGAATGTTAACCCCATTAATGTCCCTAAACTGACTTAGTCATCTAGGTAGGTAAACGATTCCTAATAGACACCCACTAATAGTGTTGTAGAAAAAATTTAAACCAAGGAAAGTTATGCATCAGCATGTCCTGCTGAAGAAAACAGAAAAGACTATTCCTCTGGTGATGACTTTTAATTCCATTTTCTTTCACATTTTTAATAAATATGTAGAAATTAAAAATAAATATATAAAAATTGAGAAAATTCTTATTAAGTGGATTTTTGGTGGATTCCACAACCGCTTTTAGTCGATTGGCGAAAAAAAAGTTGGCAACCCGTGTTTAAAATAAACTAGACTTAGGTAATCGTAAGGACCAGCGTTGCCGGTACGGGTATTTTTACCCGATTTTGGGTAATTTAGGTCTTCAGCGGGTTTCTTTCGGGTAACGTTTACAGCTGGGTAATTTCGGGTATTTTCGCAAAAACCTATCGTTAACATATATAAAATCATTGTCTATCGTAGACAAATCAAACCTACCCAAAGATTTTGAAACTACGCCAGGGGGCGTTTAGTTTTTCTTACGTCAATGAACCTACCTAACAGAACATCCCACCCGTCAGAAAAAAAGTGGTTCTCCGTTACACAAAAATCGCGCCAACCTTTTTTTTTGGTTTGGCTTTGCAGTTGCGTGTGTCAAACAAAAAAAATTAACCAAAAAATGGAATCACAGAGAAAGAAATGCCTATAGGAAGTTCCCGAAAGAACAAGCGAAACAGAACATGGTAAAGGAGGGTTCCGATGCCAAAATGGTAAAAAAAGGAACCCTTATGATGCAAGTTTGTCTGTCCGTCTCTCTGTCACACCTGCCGGCTTAGCACGCTGCCCGAGAGAAAATATATCTCGGAGAAATGTCACTTTATTTGAGGAATTATGTCATCTACACTACGGTTTGTTTCTTGAATTCAACGCACACATCACATTCACTGAAAATAGTCGGTTTATTTCTATATGCGTGCATTCGTCGAATACGATCGAATACAGTTTTAAACCAGACTAGAGCGCGCTTATGTCAATGTCACTGAGAAAAAATCAAATTTTGATTTTGTTTTGCGATTTAAGAAATTATTGAGAGATAATGATTATTCGATAAGATAATTAAATCTAAAAACCCCAAAAAACGTTAAAAAAAACCCTCTCGAAAACGAGATTGATGACAAATGTCTTATGAATTTGACGTTTCGCACACGCTGCACTACCTCATTTTCGTATGCAATGATAGCGCGCTAAAGTGACGTCACTGATGACGTCACGTCGCCTAAACGAGTGAATACGAGCAAGTTTTGAACCGACTATTAGCGCACTAAAACCGAACACAAAGCTCATGAGCAGGTTTTAAACCGTAGTGCTAATCTATCACCTCCAAACGCAAAGAAATGTCAGTGAACGAAAATGTTTAGGAAATCCACAAATTACGTTTTTGATATTTAAGGCAAAGATAGCTTTATGCACTAATACATGTAGCCGTCCTTGTCTTTCAAAATGTGTCGCAGTGCTCGGATGTCATTTTTATAGGCAACTAAAATCTATTCTGGAATACATAACAAAAAAACATAATAAAAAGAAAATTATTATCGGCGGTGACTTTAATATAAACGTTTTAGAAAACTCAATCCAATCTAGAACATTATTGGATTTTATGAAAGAATATAATTTCACTCAACTTGTTGATAAGCCAACTAGGACCATCAAAGATGCTTCAACATGCATTGACCTTGTTTTTGTAAATTTTACGGAAAGTGCAATTGAAGTCAGCGTGCAGGATTTAGGTTTTTATGATCACAAGGGCGTAGTTGCAAATACAAAACTAAATACTAATAAACCTATATTGTGGAAAGTAGAGAAGAGAATATACAATAATAAAAATATAGACAATTTTAAATCTAAACTAAAGATAGTGAATTGGTATAATATACTAAACCCTTGTAACGACGTAAATAAAAACTATAGCTTATTCGATAAAAAACTTAATAAATTATTAAACGAATGTTTTCCTAAGGTTACAGTAAAATTAAACCTAAAAAAGCGAAAGAATTGGCTAACAAAAGTCTAAAAATATCATGTCAAAATAAAAGGTTTTTAAAAACTATAAAAGAATACTTTGAAAGTTCACCATTAAAACAATATTATAAACAATATGGTAAAACTCTTAAAAAACTAGTCAATACAGCAAAAAAAATCCTACATTTCCCGAATAAAAAAATCTAATAATATAATTAAGTGCATGTGGGGAATAATAAAAGAAAAATTAAATAAAAACACTAAAAAAGATAAACAAAACATTCAATTAACATTTAATTATAGAGACATTAATGAACCTAAAGAAGTCGCAGATACTTTGAATATTTTTTTCGCATCAGTTGGTAATAATACCGACAGAAACAACTCAAAAGCTGATAGAAAATCGAATATTTCTACATCGCGTATGCAAAACAGTATGTTTTTAAGTCCTGTTACACCAAAGGAAGTAAAAGATGCAATCCGCAATCTAAAAAACAAACATAGTTTCGGCATAGACGAACTTCCCCCCACTCTTATAAAGGCATGTATTGATGAGTTACTCTTACCATACTACCTACTAATAAACCAATCATTTAATGAAGGCACCTTCCCAGATTTATTAAAAATATCCCTCGTAAAACCGATTCATAAAAAAAACTCAAAATTAGATCCAAATAACTACAGACCCATAGCGCTCCTACCTACGTCAGCAAAAATTTTTGAAAAAATAATGTGTAATCGTCTTTATTCTTACTGCGAGAAATTTAATATTTTTCACAAGTCTCAAAATGGGTTTCGGAAAAAGCATTCAACTACTTTGGCGGTATTTAACTTCATCCAACAAGCCTTAGAAGCAATAAATAAAAAACAATACGCCGTATGACAAAGGCGTACGACAAAGTCCAATACAATATTCTCCTAGAGAAGCTCTATGATATCGGTATACGCGGTCCAACCCATAAGTGGTTTGAGTCTTATCTAAGTAACCGAATGCAGTATGTCGAAGTTGAAAATTTCAATTATAAAACCGGCCTCATCTGCAATGTAAGATCCGATGTACAATACATGCGAAATTCAATTCCTCAAGGTACAGTTCTTGGATGCTGCTTGTTCATCATCTACATAAATAATTTGCCAGACGCTTTTAATGAACCCTGTGCCTTATTCGCAGATGACGTTTCAATTTTAATAACCTGCAAAGGCTCCTCTGAGTTAACATCAAAAGCTCAAAACATTTTGACTAACGTAAATCAATGGATGACGGACCACTGTTTAGAAATAAACTCTAATAAAACCAAAGTCATGCAATTTCGACCATATCAGAAAGCGGCTTTAGACGTTAATATTTCATATAATAATACGACACTCGAATGTGTTAGTAATTTTAGCTTATTAGGTCTGAATATTGATACCCATATCAACTGGAAAAATCATATTCAAAAAATAAAGTCTTAAGTTATCAAGCTTCACGTTCGCTCTCCGTGAATTGAAAAAAACCACCGATTTAGGAACTGCCCTCTCGGTTTATTATGCATATATGCACTCAAGATTAACCTACGGCATTATTCTTTGGGGCAATAGCACAAACGTATCAGATCTTTTCATATTACAAAAAAAAATTATACGCATATTAGGAAATTTAAAAAATGATGAAAGCTGTAGGTCGACCTTTACTAAATTGAAAATTTTAACTTTAACCTCTCTATACATTCTAGAAGCTTGCAAATTTATTAAGAACAACCCACAGTTCTACGAAATGGAAGATAATCAGCCCCGACTGTACCCTCGCAGGTATAAAACAAATAAAATCAATATTATACCTTCTAAATTAAAAATACATAGTTCTGGCCCTTTAAGTGTATCAATAAAAATATATAATCATCTACCGCTAAATATAAGAATAGAAAATTCTTATAATAAGATGATAAAACTATTAAAAGAATACCTAATAAATAAAACTTACTATAATTTAAACGAATATATCAATGATAAAAATAAATAAACTAAAAAAATATACCTACATTATATAAATACATAATTAAATATTGTTGATAACTATTTAAAATCTCGGTCTATCTCAATTATTGCAACGCCTCTGAAAATGGGCTCATATGAGATACCTTATTTATAATACCATCTTGTTATGTACCATATGAAGGCAATAAATGTATTGAGTATTGAGTCAACGAAATGGGCCTAGATAAACTGACAACTGCAGCGTGGCACGCTCACGCGCTTTCTTAAAATATATTTTTGTATTTTTTACACGACTCTTAGTGTTCAAGTTATGATGAAAAATTACAAAAAAAATACCGTTCCCGCCCCCTTATCTCCAAAGTTTGAGAATGGAAAAATCTGAATTTAATACAGTCTATAGAAGTTTAAGTAAATATTACAGCAAAAAATAAAACGACGGTTGCACAGTTTTTTAGGAATCTGCAAATAACCTTTACTAACAAACTTAGTTTTGCGGTCGATAATTGCTTCCAAAAATCATCATAACATCCCATGAAACGTTCACTTCAGGATAGGGAGCTCCCTCCAGAGTTCTAGTTTTTGCTAGAAAAAATGTAGGGGAAGTACCATAGTCACCTTGCTTGTTAGCGTTACGGCTGGCACCATAGACCGAGGTTGTAGGTGACCGCAGTTAGTAAGATACAAAGGAGGATGCTGCTGCCCATCCTCCAGTTTATAACCCTTATGATATGATTATGCATATCTACAATAAAATCAGAAGTCCGTAGCTAGCAGAAAATACCGTGTATTATTTTATTTACATGACAATCAACAAACGTTGCTATGAATAATTTACATCATACAAAGAAGGCTTTGAAGAGTTGATACAAATCTCCTTAATATCCTCCCTTTTGTATGACTCTTAGTGTATCAAGCCAATCTGGTCACCAATAGACACAAGACGTGGCTTGTGCAGTGCCTTTGTGAGGATGTCCGCCAACTGGAACTCGGTTGGGACATATTCCACCTTGAGTTCGCCTTCTGCGACAAGCTCTCTGACATAGAAATGCCTTATAGCAATATGCTTTGTCCTCCGATGGAGTTCAGGGTTATGCGAGATCTTGATAGCTGCATCATTGTCTACCTTCAGAGTTGGAATACTCTTTAAGTTTGATATCTCAGCGAACAGTCTTTTGAGCCACACAATTTCACGAGCTGCTTCGCTGGCAGCGACCAATTCAGCTTCTGTGCTTGATATCGCAACACAAGTTTGTCGACGACTTGTCCAGGATATTGCTCCTCCAGAGTATAAACACAATATTCCTGACGTCGAACGTCCGGTTGATTTATCTCCACCGTGGTCTGAATCACTGTAGCATTCTAAGATGCCAGCATTACACTTCTTTTTGTAAAGAATTCCGTAGTCTAACGTTCCTTTTATGTATCTCAGGATACGTTTTAACCTTTGGATGTCTTCCTTAGAAGGATTCTCTAAAGTCCGAGATACGACGTTCACAGCGTAGGCTAAATCGGGTCTGGTACCAACAGTTAAGTATGCAAGAGCACCTACGGCTTCTCTATAAGGAAATTGAACAGGTTCTACCAAATCTTTATCCAGTTCTGGCTGTCCATCTTTCTGTATAGGAGTTGTGACTGGTTTACAATCGCTCATACCGAAGCGATCCAGTATCTTGTGGGCGTAGTGCTTTTGTGACACTTTTAAGTTGCCATCCAGATTCTCAATTTCTAAACCTAGAAAGTATGTAGCATCTTTTATAGTTATTTTAAATCGTCTCTTCAGCTCATTAATGAATTTCTCAGTGTCTTTCTGATCAGTCGCAGCGACAAGTCCGTCGTCCACGTAGAGAGCTAGAACAATTTTGTTATTTATCCGGTTTCTAGTAAAAAGGCAGGGATCAGTATTACATTGTTTGAAACCAACGCTTTTCAAATAATCTACCATGCATTTATTCCAGCACCGGGGTGCTTGCTTTAAGCCATACAAGCTTCTTTTAAGTTTGCACACTTTGTTTGATCCATCAGAGTATCCCTCAGGTTGACTCATGTATATTTCTTCATCGAGTGATCCATACAGAAATGCTGTTGAAACATCGAATTGTGTGAGTTTTAGTCCTTCATTTGCAGCTATGCTTAAAACAGACCTTATTGTTGTCATCTTTGCAACTGGGCTGAAGGTCTCATCATAGTCGATGCCTTTTTTCTGTGTGTAACCTCTAGCAACTAGCCTTGCTTTGAATTTGTCCAGTGAGCCATCTGCATTAGTTTTAATTTTATATATCCATTTGCAGGATATGGGCTTTCTACCTTTAGGAAGATCAACCATTATCCAGGTTTTGTTCTCCTTTAAAGATTTCACCTCATTTTCCATAGCTTTGATCCACTGATTCTTTTGTGAACTAGTCATTGCTTCTTTGTAGGTTTTCGGCTCATTTACTTCATTGATATCATCTGCTGACATCATGATATAATCGTTGAAACGAGCAGGCGGTCGTATTTGGCTTCTGTCTCGTAAAGTCATTCTTTGATCTATTTCATCTGAGATTTCTGGCTCTTCAGCATCATCAAAATCGTCTACTGTATCTTCGAATTCAGTATGTTCATTCTGTTCAGTATGGTCCTCCTGACTTGGTTCTTCTTGACTAACGACCAGACCGGGTGATGTGTGAGGCACCGTAGAGCTAGGCTCATCAGGGTTGCTGTCATTGCGATATGAATAATTTACATCATACAAAGAAGGCTTTGAAGAGTTGATACAAATCTCCTTAATACCTTAGTCGCCTCTTACGACACCCACGAGCATGTATAAGTTGGTACAATTCTTTGCCGGCACCACACTTCCAAAAATACTATGGGTATATCGCAACCCTCGGCGTGCGAGTCCGACTCGCACTTGACCCGTTTTTTTTTTGCCACAGAAAACGGGTAATTTTGGGTAATCTTTTATTTGGTTTCGGACTTTTTCTCGTTTGACTGCCGGCAACACTGGTAAGGACGTAAAGTAAAGTAAATCTCGATTTAAACACACGTCAAAGTTAAACCGGCGTCATTCACTATTGTTTACGTATTTTGTTTTATCAACCAATAAATTATAATTCACTTTTTACGTTTTGATGAAAACTTTTCTATAGTTTCTTTACAACCAATTCACAAAATTTTCGGATATAACGGCGGATGAAACGGCTTCTTTAGTTAAAAACAGTTACACCTGTGCTGTGTAAAATCAATGTGCGTTTGTGGTGCGTTTTTCGATTCGACAGGTTACACTTATATGCCTTTCCATTAACCTCAAAAGTACTTGGTGGTGGTTCCTAGAAGGTGCACACCGGAGGTTGTCTCATGGTACACCGATCACGACTTTACTCCCTCGAAGGGGTACCCATATAAACGCCTAATAATAAGCCATCAAGACCGCTCCAAACAACCATGACCGCATAAATATTCACTGTTTGGACAATTAAAACACGAACTACAAGATACTTCCGAAGGTATGTCCAATAAGACACTCAAAATAAGTCATTTACCTACTTACAGCTGTGTTATGCTCTACCTTATTTTGTTGAGTTTGACTCGCACTAACCGAACGAATAAATAATAAGTCAAGAAATATTAACTGCGCTCAAAAAACGACCCACTGAAAGTCGTTCTATAAGAAGAAGTCATTCCACGGGTCAATTCCTCAACTACTACTAGCTGACATTGCAGCACGTGCGCAAACCAATCCCTGCTCTCGTTCTGAATTTGAACCAATTGATTCATATTTTGAATATATGTCCTTTTGGTTTCACAAAGGGCCTCTTTTTATTTGGAATTTGTTCTGAGTTAGTGTTCCTGACTTATTATTTATTTGTAGCACTAACCACTTTTAATAATTTGTTATTCTTCTATCATGTTATATTTTATAGTTTTCTACTTGTATCTGTTGCCATTTTACTTAATAAACAATAAACATATAAAATAAACTTTTGGTTAATTTGCAATTTATAGCCCCTTCAATTTGTGCCGATTGTATGTTTTAGCTTTTGTACTTGTTACATCCCGTGTCTCTTAGCAAGTCTAGGAGTTATGCCAAGTACTACTCTCCTCCAAACGGGGTCTTTGATTCTTACTCAGTCTGATTCCTTTACCCCTAAAATACTTCTTCCCACAGCTCTCTGGAACTCCAGTATACAGAAGATATATCACAAAACAAATATACTAAACTTACTTATCCAAATCACAGTATCTTGAGTTTTGGTCTGTCTGCTTGTTTATAGGTTCGTTTGAGCATCACACATAAACTACTGAACCAAATTTTAATTATTTTTAGGGTTCCCAAAATGATGCGACTTCTTATGTCTGTCATACTTGCCCAACTTTATTGTTATTGTATTAGCGCAAGTAAAAAAAATAAGAGAAATTAATTTTATGCACGATATAAGCTTTCAGAAAGTTTGTCGAATATTTTACAGTTTTATGCATGATTTTCATTGATCTATTTTATTATAATTATCTATGAGTATAAATAACATCTATCAGCAGAACCCTTGCATAAAATAATTCTTTTTTCATTTTAGTACTTACAATGAGAGACTTTCCTGTGAATGTTCCTCACAAATTTTATAGATGGCAATGTGAGTATGCTCGAGGTTCAAAACTCTTTGTAATTAGCTAAAAGATTTTTTTACTATACTATTGGACAAAAGAGAATGTAATTATAAATTTTATAGACAGAAAAAATAACTTAGACTAAATTTCCTCACACATGCTTACGGTGAGTCCGAATTTACGAATTAACTAAAGTTTACGTAGGTATTTGAATCATCGTATTTTATCACTTATTTCCTCTGGCTAAATAAACGAATTAATTTTTGTTCTTCCTTCGATATTCATCGACATAACGATGACTTGCGGACACAATTTTACTGATCTAATCATGGAAAGAACCACCAATGCTTGTAAGCGTTGCAGGCGTTGCATTTGCTGTGGTTCGTGACCGCAGTATGTAAGATACAATACACAGAAAGATGCTGCTGCCCTTTCTCCGGTTCATAGACCCTTAGTCGCCTCTTACGACAACCGCGGGTTGGGATGGGGTGGTACTATTCTTTGCCGGCATCACACGGGCGCATGGGTATGATTACCATTAAGACCTAGAATTCATTCATACCGTCGGTGAGTTGGGGACACTTACCAATCGCGCACGCTGGAACCTATTTGAAGAAAACTGGTGTATACTTTTCACTCACTATCATTATCGCCCAGGAATCGCCAAATGAAACAATGAATATTGTTTCATTTGGCGATTCCTGGGCGATTCTTTGGGTCTATCCCACCTTTATAAGAGCATTTGCACTCATTTTAATTTAGCCGCCATACAGTGATCTAGGCTCCTGGGACCAATTCTTGAATATCACCGGGTGATAAAATATCACTCAAAAAATTCAAAATCATATATTTTTCTTTTCAAAAGTTAAGATTGATCTTCGTAAAATATAAAGCAGTCCTTGATTGTTCCTTTTCATGTATTCTAATTTACCTTTTAACAGTTAATCAGGGTGAATGTGAATTTTTAAAGTCTCAAAAGTGATATTTTATCACCCGGTGATTTTCAAGAATCGAGTACCTGAACTTGCGATTCTATATAAAATATGTAATTATAAAAAAAAAAACACTTAAAAAAAGGAAAAAATAAAAGGAACCGATTTTGATGAAACTAACACTGATATGACAATCCCTAATTTGACTGCTTTATTTCTTTTTATTGCGATGTAACTTTTAGTCGTTGAGATATGCATGGGGAAACAAATATGCACTTATGAAAGTGAAGTTAGTAAGGTAAGTACCTACATTTGTTTAGAAGGTTGTACAGACCCGTATTATATTACTCTGTGTACAGACTAAGATACGCGAAAATGTGTATATTTTCAACAATTTTATACATCATACAAAATAACTCTGGCCTTGACCGTTGATTCGCAGAACTCAAAAAAGTTATTGCAGGGGGGTGCGAATCATTCATTGGCTATCCGCTTGTCACAAATGCGCAGAAAATAGCTGTCAGAGCTAAACAAATTCTGTGCATGTTATACATAGTAGTTGAATCGATGACCTCCTTTTTAGAGTTCTGATCCAAAATGGTAAAAACGGAACCCTTCTGGTGCAACTTCATTTGTCTGTCAGGGGCTATTCACTTGAAATTTGGAATAGTTTTAGAATATGATTGCCCATCTAAATTTTAAACAAGAGTTAAAATACTATTATTTTAAAAATATCATTATGGTTTCGGCGGGTACCCTCGAAAGTGATTAGAAGCATTTTATAGCTCTGCTGTTATTTTATTTGAAATAAATAGTTTTTACATATATGTATTAAAATTAAACTATGTAGGTTGAATATAATTTAACTCACACACTCACTTTCACCACTAAAATATGGACAACACAGCAGAACAGCTTATCAAGAGCATAGAGGAGCTGTCAGCCGTGTTTTCAACAAGGATGGGTGAATTTCACTAATCCTACTATGAAGAATTTGGCAGCAGAGTTTTCATCCTTCAAGACCTTTGTGTGGAAGTCTCTCAGCATCCTCAAATCGCAGGTGGAGCTTCTGGTCCTCGGTCTGGACCGTATGGAGACGCAGTCACGTAGGAAAGTTCTCTTTCATGGTATTAAAGAGGAACCTCAGGAGGTTGTGCTGAAGAAGATTACCACCGTGATAACCAACCAAATGAAGTTGGCAGGTATTAGTCCCAATGAGATTGAGGCTTGTCACAGGTTGGGTGTTAAGAAGGACTCAGCCCGCCCCGTGCTTGTTCGGTTTACCTCAGTGCGGCCTCTTTCCGAGATATGGAGGAGCAAGACGACGTTAAAGGGTTCCAAGGTCACTATCACCGAATTTTTGACTAAGACCCGGCAGGATGTATTTCGACCGCCCGTAGATCATGGAATTGCACCCCAAAAACTCAACTGCGCAACAGTGATTAAACAATGTTTCCGTTTGGAGTTTTCTGCTCGTGTCTTCCCAATTTTGCCGGAGTATACTTGCTTTTTATATGTAGGGTATGCACAATTTTTTTTATATTCCTTTTGTGATTTTCCACATATCGTGCATAGATCTCACTTAATTTAAACTTTTTATGTTTATAATAAATCGATCGCGATGTAAACACGTCAAATGTCAGCTGGCTGAAAACGTCACTGCGTCTTGTTTAGACGTTGCGTTTTGTTCTATGTTAAGGCCCCAGTTCACGTTGGGCCAACCGTTGGCCGCGCCGGCTCGGCAAGCTTGATGACAGTGCTTTTAATTTTTATTTCCAGCTGCACCATATTTGAAAAAAAAAAAAAATTTACTTATTTAAAACACGGAGCAGAGAAGGGGAGAGGAGATGTTGATATCAGTCGAGCCGTGACTCAATAAATTGAGCTATGACGTCACGAAAGGGGGCGGGGCATACGCCATTTCCTCTTTGAACTTACCAGTGATCACATCGAAACACGCTCTGCAAAAAATTGTTTAAATAGTTGGAAAAACAACCTTCACTATGAAGTGTTGTGTGCCTTTGTGTTTAAATTCGTCATAAAGGCAAAAAGAAACTGCATTTAGTGTCTTTTCACTTGTAAGTAAGATTTTTGTAAGAAAAATTCACAAAATAACATCAAGAAAATAAAATGGCGGCTTACGTTTCGCGGAGCGGCTGCAGCACGATCTCTAGCAGTGAGAACGTGACGGTGACCGGTGGGAAGGAGGGGTATTGGATAGATCATGCGATCGTTCGAAGTGAGTGTGTGTTTGTAATGAATAGCGCGCGAGATATTAATGAATAACCACTGTGCCCCCTAATTTACTCTGCCCCTTCTTCCAGGCAACCTTACCATCCCTAATTGGTCTATTTTGGCAAGCCAATTCTTTATATTAGTTTCGTGGTTATCAGGGTCAAAAACAGGAATTATCTTCTCACCAGATATTGATTTCAACGGCCTTGTGGCGGTGCCATGGGATGTACAAAACTTGTCTACCATCTTTTCAAGTTTTTGACTAACTAACCTCTCGAATAGCACATTTGGCGGCTCATCATCCGAATCATGTTGATTTTCGAGAGCCTGTGTGTCGTTAATTCGTAAGGGCTCCACATGAAAGGTCCCGCTTGTAGCTGCAGCACATTTTGATAGCCGCGACCACAGAAAAATAAAGGTACTTAGAAGGAGGATTATAGAAATAATTCGTCACTAGGTGGTGTAGGCGTTTTCCTATGGATTTGACAGGTTATTTTGAATGTTTTCTATGGATCATCGATGATGGGGTTGTGACATGTTGGCAGATGTCATCCCCTACTAAAATAAATTAGCAAGGTATCTATTCCGAGCGAAGCAAGGAGGTCCGAAATCTTTGACCGCGACTTCTTCGTTGCACGAGTAAATGCACTTTCATTGTTATTATTACTACGAAATCGTTTCATTTACCACAGGTTCCGAAATATCCACTTCTGATTTTTACAAAAGGTAAACAACTCACTTCGTTTTTAACAGTTTTACTCGAATATCAATGAAAAATACAGAATTACAGTAATCTCTACTTGTCAAAACCGAACTCCCTGGCGCGCACCGTACCGACAGACTGGCGCCTGCAACCCGAACGTGTCTCAGCGCCCTCTTGTGGCGATGCTAGCGCCGCGCTCCGTAACACTATAGTTTTCTACTCTGAGAATACTACTGTATTTTTTGTTTTAAAAATATTAAAAAAAAGGGAATAAGATAGTCAGTTTTTCTTTTCAATTTTGTTTTTGGGCTGTACGGTCAACCGCTTGTCAGTAGAAACTTTTTCAACTCTGTTACCACGCCATAAGGTCCAAAAGTGTTTCTACCGATGTGCGGCCGTGTGTACCTATCTCATAAACTGTATGTAATAGGTAGACAGTTAAAATTTCCACAGGTTATGTATTTCCACATTTCTGATACCGCTATAACAACAAATACTAATGTATCCAACCCACGGAGCAGAGAAGGGGAGAGGAGCTGCCTCTACGAAATGTATGTACGACACGAAGCGTGACAGTGCGCGGGGGTGAAGATCGAGTCACGGGTTGGCGAGACATAACTAGACTCCACCTATTTATGTAAAATCCATCTAGTGGCAAATAGTGAAACTACAAGCACTTTTTGTCCTTACACACTTTTTGGTGGTACTGCTATACTCTACTAGATGGCGTAAAAGACACTATACTACAAAAATGAATTATTTATACAGGGTGTTAATTTAATTGCGTGCCATAGCTCGCGGGTTCAGTATCTGTATCTGAACGACTTTCCCAAAGGAACATAGTTCGATAAAGGACATAAATTTTGGACTTCCCATACAATTAACGCCATATTATAAACGCCATATTTCATGTAAAAAGTGGTTACCAAGTTATTCAGTCTCAAGGTCATTCAGGCAGGATCCCGTTTTTCACCCTTTGGGTACGGAACCCTGAAAAGTATTTTATTTTTAGGATTTCGTACCCAAAGGGTACCGATCAACATATGTATATCAGTGCGAGGCCGACATTTCTTCCGAAACTTTTTTTAATGTATTGTACGGCGAAGCCTGTTGAGACTGGCGTCTTAAGCGTCTGAGATATGACGGTAATTTATAACAGATAACTGAAAATCTAGGCTATGGGTTTGTTGTTTAGAAAATCTGAAGAAACTTATTAAGTTATTGATAGGTATCACTATTGAATAAGCACTATTTCTATAATCGGTTTATCAATAACGGTTCTTACGATATCAATGAATTCACTATAAGGGGGTTTTCGGGGGCGAAAAATCTAGTCATAACCCGACTACTAATAGAATGGACCTCGATGGGATGTGACGCCATCGACGCCACGTCCATACTTTTAGTAGTCGGGTTGTAAGCCTCATGTCCGGAAAAATCGTTTTCTTCGTTTTTTTAGCATTTCTTGAAAACAGCGCAACTCAGTAACCCTGCAGCGCCATCTGTTATAAGGCTTTGGTCAAGTTATACATAGCAAAGCTCACCCAGATATTTTTAGATAAATTAAATTACACTTTATAACTAACACTGTGGATTCTTTGGATTTAGTCAAACTTTGAAACTCTTGTAAGTATATTTTCCATAAAAGCCTTTCACTTTCCATACAAAATACATATGATACAGCTCCAAAAAAAAAAAAAAAAAAAAAAAAAAAATTGTGTTGGTCACTCAGTAGGTATGGAAAGTTCAAAATTATTTTTTGTTTTTCGACCTATGTTCCTTGGAAATAGTTGTTCAGTTACGGATACTGATCTCGGTCCAGAGCTATGGCACGCAATTAAATTATAACCTGTATAGACTAAGAGCGGGCAGTCGGTAACCCTTCCTCGTTGCTTATGAAACTTAGTTCATTTGTTTTGAAGCTAAGCTACATAAACTGTGTATTTAGGTGTTCGAGCCTTCAGGCTTGACCCACTTGAGATTAACGTCTTGAACATCAGCGCCATCTAGTCTCCTCTTTTCGGTTAATGGTACCTATATCCTAGGGAAATACTCTTTCTGTGATGGCAACACTCACTGAGTGTCGCTCCTGTCAGCGCTCGCAAGTTTCTTGTGTCAGTACGCTTTTGAACTCCGGCGCCATCGGTCACGTAAAATAAAATAAATATCAACGATATATTTCATCATCAAGGTAAGTTTATTTAATTCAATCTATATAGGTACTTAATCATTTCTTGGAAAAAGTGTCCTTAGTTTGTTAAGGATATCACTTTATATGGTGCAAACATGTCGCTCTTAGCACGTGTTCCGACATCCATATCGGATGTCTGGTTGTTGTCTCGCAATGAACAATAACTTTCAGGTCTCAACCCGAACAACCTTCAGGTTTTCAACCTGTGCACCTCATTGCTTTATTTTAAAGCAATAATGTTGACACAAGCTATATGTCACATCAAGTTTTATGCGTCACGTCGCATCAAATCAATACGACAGACAGTATGCTGACGTGTCGCATTACACTAATGCGACACGTCGCATGAGGTTCATACTGCATGCCACTTCAAATGAATTTATCAAAACGCACGTCGCATCGAACCTTAAGTGCTTGTCGCGTCATCCACTTTACGCACGTCGCATCATCCTTGAATTCCAAGTCGCATCAAAGACGCTCACTCGTCGTATCACACGTGTCGTATCACGCACGTCGTATACGACGTGCGTGATACTTATAAATTCAAATAATCTTGGCACTATTTGCACTTTGCAGATCATGGCGACTACAATAACTCTGCAAGAACTCTGCGACGACGAAGTGTCCCCTGAAAATGCGATAATCGTCGATCGACTGATATCTGCCATCAATAAAAACTACCCGGAAGACTGGAAGTCCTGGCAAATCAACGATAACTCGTATCATGATCTTTTCGGAGATGAAATCACACAAAAAGTCGACGCGAAGCTCCGGTTTGCCCTACCTACTGACGACATCCGCGAAATTTTCTACCCGGATGAGGAGGCTCTTTCTGAAAGACATTTTAGAATGGCAAAAAAGAAACTCCTTGAACTAGGCATAGGCCGAGCATTAATTTACTCACCACATACAATAGTAGACAAAAACTACGTACACATACCCTCATACGAGGCTTTTATGAATACGGTCAAACTCTTAAAATCCAAAATTACCCCAATAAGGGGCGGATCTGTCGAACGTAAGAGACCAGCCCAGAACATTGTATCCTCAACTCCTAAGAAGCCAAGAACAGATCCAGCTCTTAATACGACTATGTTGGAAAATATGATGAGCTTACTGTCCCAGCACACCCAAGCAATATCAGATCTGAGCAAAAGAATGGCAAGTACTCCTCAAACTGATGAACAAAACTCGCAGAACTCTCCCGAAGAATCTGACCAATCTTTTGTCTCATCTTCCATTGACGTGCAGGACGAAGAGGACGACTGGAAACCTCCCCCATTGTGCATGCCACCAGAACCTGAAGCAGCAGAGATGTGCGACTTCACTCCGGCGACAGTCGAGACTGAGGCAAAGATCGCAAAGGCAAACCCAAAACTCGTGGATCAAGCAAAAAAAATGTCAAAGATTTGGAGAAGAAGGGTGGAAAAACATAAGATTTGCCGAAGTCCAAAAAACCTTTCAAGCTACACCTGCATTCTGCGCACTAAAAGTAAACAGTCACCTCGCCTCAAACACGCCCAATTGGCAATCCTTAGCACAGCTGGAAAAATTTGATTTAAGCCTAGCCGCCATAACACACGGCCTCTTACAGCAACGAGAAGCCTTTCAAGACATACTTAAGACTCTAAACGCAGAAACACAGAAAGAACTCGGAAAAGCTCTATTGGGGCCCGATTCAAAATTCAAAAAGATCTCCGATCAGTTGCTGCAGTACACTTGCGGAAGAAGAGCGGAAACCATTCAAATGCGTAGAGAAACTTACAAATCAACAAACAAAGTTCTTAACGAAATTCTTCATGACATCCCACCTTCAGCAACACACCTCTTTTCAGAGGAAAAGCTGACAGAAGTTATGAAAGATCAGGGGGGGGCACATAGGTTCTTTCAGAAGAAAGCCCAAACAACCAAAAAGCCTAGTACTAAAGCATCGGCAACCTACCAATCAAAAAATTCAAAACACCAGTCGCAGTGGAAATATTCAAGGAAAACTTCATACCGCAGACCTAATGTTGGGAAGCAGGAAGCTACAAACAAATCCAAGCAGTCAGCTGGAAAGAAACATTAGAACACTCCCTAACAAGGTAGGCTTTTATGCTGGTCAGCTTTCTAACAAGATTGAACTGTGGGAAACACATGGAGCTCCACAAACTATCGTAGATGTCCTAAGGGGTTATAAAATACCCTTCATTCGTAAACCGCCTCTGTGTACCCTCTCACCTGCTCATGGGAAGAGTTTCGAACCGAAACCCTCTATGTCTATGAACAGACAGATTTCAAAATTAGTCAAACAAGGTGTAATATCACCTAACAAATATGAGAGAGGGTTCCTATCACCTATATTTCTAAGAGAGAAACCAGATGGCTCCCACAGGTTAATCTTTAACCTAAAAAGACTTAACAACTACGTTTATCCCCAAAAATTTCGTCTCATAAGCCTGAAGAAGATAGCTCAAATTTTAGACAAAAATGATTTTATGGCAAAAATTGATATTTCTAATGCCTACTACCATATTCCTATTAGAGAATCACACAGAAGATTTCTGTCCCTATCGTATAACAACCAAATATATAATATGAATTGCCTACCTTTCGGCCTCTCAAGTGCACCTTCAATTTTTGCTAAGCTTTCAAACTGGATCGCAGGGTTGCTAAGAGAAAGAGGGATCAAAGTCATTGTCTACTTAGACGATTTCCTACTAATGCATCAAGACGCAAACACCTTGGCAGAGCAGGCAAAATGGGTTTACGATTTTTTATCAGAACTAGGTTGGCATGTCAACAGCAAAAAAACAGACCTCACACCCAGCTCTAAAATCGAATACCTGGGCTTAATATGGGATACTCAGTTGAATCATAAAAGGCTACCACAGAAAAAAGTTAACAGTATCAAATCCGATATCAACCTTCTACTTCGTAAAAACCGCTGGTCCTGGTTTGAAGCCAAAAAGTTACTTGGCAAGCTCGTTTTCGCTTCTAATGCTGTTCCTCTTGGTCTTCTTAATTGCAGATCAACACAAATCGCCTCAAAACACCTACCCGAAAACCACAAATACCAAACATTCCCGCTTCCAATGGGTGCGCACAAAAACTTGACATGGTGGCTAGAAAACATCACTCGTTCATCAGTAATAAAAACTGCCCCACCGACAGAATTCCTGACAACGGATGCCTCAGACATTGGTTGGGGAGCAATCCTAAACGAGAAAAAGTTATCAGGCGATTGGAAAGACAATCAAATATCCTGGCATTGCAACCAAAAAGAGCTGTGGACGTTACTAGAAGTCCTACAAGCAGAACTCTCAAATCTAAGAGGGAAAACAGTCATATTTCAAACAGACAACAGAACAGCCGCATCTTACATAAGGAGAGAAGGAGGAACAAAGTCATTACGCCTTCTACAAACCGCATCCAAAATCCTCAATATTGCTCATCTTCACGGAATCTTTATAATTCCAAGGTACTTACCAGGCAGATACAACGGCTTAGCAGACAGATTATCAAGGCTAAAACCACAGCAAGAATGGCATCTGAGCCCGTACATCAGAAATGTAATCTTCGGAAAACTGGGCGAACCAGAAATAGACCTCTTTGCCTCAAAAGAATCAGCTGTAGTGAAGAGGTATGTGTCGGAAGATGCGAGAGACAAATGCAGCGAATTCACAAATGCATTCAGCCAGTCGTGGGCATACGATCTTGCGTGGATATTCCCACCTCCAGCGCTTATTCCTCGTGTCTTACAACACCTGCAGTCGTCACGCGGCGAATATCTCCTAGTAACACCGAAGTGGAACAAAGCCTTTTGGAAGCCCGAAGTGAAGAAACGCGCAATCGCCCCTCCTCTCCACATCAGAAACCTCAAGGCACATCTAATAGATCTCCACACGAACCGTCCTCCTCCAGAAATCAACAGTCTGGCTTTGGAGGTCTGGAAAATACGGGCTGGGCCTCCGAAATTCGAGACTGGAACTCTTTAGAGAAAAAGATCCTTCAATCAGCTTGGCGGGAATCAACATTAAAAACGTACAGACCAGCATGGAATAGCTGGTTACTATGGTCGTCTTCAAATAATGTAGATAATATTAATCCAAAACCCGGTGATCTAGCTAGATACCTGATATTTCTTTATGACGTAAAGAAACTCTCAGTCAAAACCATACTGGTCCATAAGTCCACAGTTGCCACCTTCGTCAAACCATCTCTTGGCAATGCTCTCAGTAGTCATCCATTAGTAAAGAAAACTATCAAAGCTTTAATGCTGAAAACGCCCCCTAAACATAAACCCAAAACATGGCAGGTAAGCACACTGACGAACTGGCTCTCAAATCAAACGATAGATGAATCTAACCTGTTTCAAGTGTCTCAACATGTCGCAACCCTGTTACTCCTGGCGTCAGGTCGTCGTGTACATGACCTAACACTACTCCATATTAATCCTGAGCAGTTTGAGGCTTCTAATGAGACAATAACTTTCTTACCATCTTTCGGCTCAAAAACGGATAACCCATCGTTTCGACAATCTGGATGGCTATTATCTAAAAGCGAAGATAAGCAATTTAATTTATGTCACTGGATTCCACAACTCATTAAATTGTCAAGCGCCAGACGCCGTGCAAACTCCTCACTAACAAATCTTTTCATAACTACTAGAGGCAAGGTGAAAGCAGCATCCCGCACTGTCATAGCAGGCTGGCTTAGAAAATTGTTTGCCAGAGCTAACATTAAACATTCTCCTGGTAGCTTCAGGTCTGCCGTATCTACAGATAACTGGACAAGCAAACAAATTGACATAGACGATCTCATCCAAAAAGGAAACTGGCGCAATGCAAAAACATTCCTTAAATATTATTATAAAGAAGTTGATCTCGTAAAACCTAACCCTATAAGAACAATGTCAAATTTATTCTCCACATTGTGATTGTGATCTCTAAGCATATAATCGTAATTTTTATTTTTCATTGTTATGTTTAGTTTCGTGATTGTTAACAATTTAGGCATAATTATTATAACAGCCAAATAAACCCTGATTATTAAAACTTCTGTAGTACCTATTCAAACCTCGAACAAAATTCAGGGTCACAGTACGCTCTAGTCAGCGCCGACAGATATTAAACAGATCTCAAGTGGGTCAAGCCTGAAGGCTCGAACACCTAAATATTCCCGTTTTTCCCCCGAAGGGATAAAAACGGTTATTTAGGTTTCAGCCGAAAGGCTTGACCCACCAGTTCTAGGTCTTGTCGGCTTATAGCCTACGTTCCTATCACTTAACTGACACAAGAAACTTGCGAGCGCTGACAGGAGCGACACTCAGTGAGTGTTGCCATCACAGAAAGAGTATTTCCCTAGGATATAGGTACCATTAACCGAAAAGAGGAGACTAGATGGCGCTGATGTTCAAGACGTTAATCTCAAGTGGGTCAAGCCTTTCGGCTGAAACCTAAATAACCGTTTTTATCCCTTCGGGGGAAAAACGGGAATATTTTTGACAGGACGGGTCGAATTGATAACCTCTTCTTTTTGAAGTTGATTAAAAAGATAAAGGTGGTGGCAGCTTAACACGATGTCCCTCAACACAGAATCCTCAGAGAAAAAAACTGCATAAAAATTTATTTTGACGATGCCAAAAAATAGTCATGAAATAGTCATAAATAGTCACCATAAGGAAAAAAATAGTCGCGTTACAATTCTAGAGTTATAGCTATGGTTTGCTGAGGATTATGGGCATAGGCTATAGACAGAATCCTCCGTTCTGATGCAAGCAAACCGTGGGGACTATCGACTTGGTTTTTATTTAAAAAAATAGTCATGAAATAGTCGTCATGACTTCCACATTCTCGAAAATAGTCGTTCAAGGATTTCAGAGTTACAGGGGTAGCTTGCTGAGGATTCTGTGCATAGCATTTCAAGGACGCAGATTCCTGCAGAACGTTTAGGTTTTTCTGTTTGATACTGATGTCAAAAAATAGTCAACAAATAGTCGTCCTAAACCATAATCACTTTGGTCTGGTTAACCTTGTAGAAGTATGTTAAAAATGCATGTTAACTTCGCCATACATTTTTCAACTCAAGTACAGTCGTGTTCAAAATGCATAATATCATCTTTGATGGTAACTATTTTGTTACTTGAATTTTTTTTTATGTATTTGGAACCCATGCAATATAATTAATTCTGTAATAAAAAGCAAAGTTTATTTGTTTTCATTTTTAATAAGGCTGTGTATTAACGTGCCACCAAATTTGAGTAAATTTTTACTATATAATATTTACCAAATTTTATCTACCAAAATGGATGAATGTACACCAAATTTGCTTCTGGCGCTTCGCAGGCCGCTGCCGCGGCACGCTCGCTCCACTCGCTCGGCTCGTGCGTTGTGGTCGCTAGATAACCTAACACAACCTGTCCGAACCGGTTACTCAAATTTGGTTTACGTTCAGCCAATTTGGTATACATTCATCCATTTTGTCTGAAGTGTATTGGGGTATAAAAAAATATTTTGGGAATCATTTAATTTGTTGCCGTTTAATAAAGTTTAATAAAGTACAATAATTGGTTTTAAACTAAAATAATAAAAAAAGAAACTTCTTAATGAATATATTCAGTATAGATTATTTTTAAGTTAGTTTTTTGTATAAATCACGGTCTTCGTACTTATGTACGTTAAATGGTTAAATGAGTAATACAGGGTGATAATTTTATTGCGTGCCATAGCTTAGGGGGTGTTTCAGTAACGATAAAGGAACACAAAAAAAAACCTTAAAAAAATTCAACAAAAAATCATGAAAATTTTAAAATTAGCCCTACGCAGAGACCCGACCAGATGACCCGACCGAGGCTGCACTTTAAACGAGCCAGCCGCTGTTAGTTTTGGAATTTACATCCAATTTTTAAGTATGATTATTGAAAAAATGGAAAGCCTAATTTGGAATAACGCGTTGTATATTTACTGCTTCCATAGGCTGTAGTGTATGTTAACATTACATTTCACATAATTAACGTAGAACACGGCAATTGTCGTTGTAATAGCAACACCGTAGGTCACTTACCTAAATACTCGCCGGCGGCGGCGAGCACTAGCTCGGTCATACAATTTGGTCGAGCCGAACGAAACATCTCGTCGCAGAATATTGGTGCTTTTTCTATTATACGATCCACGTTAAACATTTCCAACTCTGTTTCTATGCCATTAAGTCACTGATTTGTATTATTCTACTGATGTAGTATTGGGTAAAAGAAACACATATGCAGCGACATTTAAATTTTTAATGAATAGTTAAATGCGTTGGCAAACAATATTGATCAATGAAGAAATTAGTAAAATAGTGTAGTTAATTAAGTAATATTCGCGAACCTACCAATTATTATTAAAGTTTTTTTTTTCTGTATGCATCTGGGTGTAAGCCCGATATTCTAGTTTTACCTTTCATTAAACGTGGAACCTACATTATAAGTTTCTAGACCAAAAGGTTGGGGCTGTGCACTGATATTTAAGTCGGTTTATCCTCTTATTTACCTTATAAAAATAGATAACACAAAAATAGAATCTGCAACAACATATAAAAATAAAAGCCTCTAACAATATGAAAATTCATTTTTATTGACAACTTGAAATCAACGTCAAATAATTTTGTGTACGCGACTGTACAAAGAAAAAATGTATGACGAAATTAACATGCATTTTTAACATACTTCTACTAGTTAAACCAGACCGAAGTTATTATGGTTTGAGAAGACTATTTGTTGACTATTTTTTGACATCAGAATCAAACAGAAAAACCTAAACGTTCTGCAGGAATCTGCGTCCTTGAAATGCTATGCACAGAATCCTCAGCAAGCTACCCCTGTAACTCTGAAATCCTTGAACGACTATTTTCGAGAATTTGGAAGTCAAGACGACTATTTCATGACTATTTTTTTAAATAAAAACCAAGTCGATAGTCCCCACGGTTTGCTTGCATCAGAGCTGAGGATTCTGTCTATAGCCTATGCCCATAATCCTCAGCAAACCATAGCTACAACTCTAGAATTATAACGCGACAATTTTTTCCTTATGGTGACTATTTATGACTATTTCATGACTATTTTTTTGGCATCGTCAAAATAAATTTTAATGCAGTTTTTTCTCTGAGGATTCTGTGTTGAGGGACATTTAACACGTTATGCTCCCTCTATCTATATAAATATAGAGCCAACTATATTTATTTGAAAATTAAAAAAATAACAATAGGTATTCATTTGCATACCTACTTATAATCAAATTAAAAATAAGAGGCATTCCGCCATTCCTACTATGAGAAGTAGGTATGTTGTTCACGATTTTGTTTGCGATGAGGTAGGGTTGCTGACTTCCCGCTCTCTATGTACTGGGTGTTTATTGCCAAAGCTTAGGAGATGGTTCGGTAACGATAAAGGAACACATTTTTTTAAAAAGATCCTATTGAAAAAAACTAAATCTCCTTGACACTAAAACTTGAAATTGAAACTAAACTAACGCAAAAAGAAACAGATTCAATTATGTATGTGTCTACCTTATCCACTGATACTTGCGCGCTGGTTTGATGATATGGGTAATTGCGCTCCGCGTTAGTTTAGTTTCAATAGAGTTTAAAAAAAAATAATAGTAGGTATTTTTTCATATCTTATTGTGTTCCTTTATCGATACTGAACATCCACTAAGCTATGGCACGTTATTAAATTAAGACCCTATATACTACTTACTTGCTGAAATCTGGAAGACGGTTCTTGAACATAACTCTGGCGAGATTGTCCACTGCATACTAGTTGGCGCTACTACAAACAACATAACTAAAAACTACAAATATTTCTCCAAATAAATAAAATATTCACGATATTCACTTAATTTATATCAAACTATTGTAAAAGCTAAAGCCAGAAATGTAAATTGAGTCCGTGAAAGTAAAAAAGAGAGGTGAATTTCGATCGTCTACAAATATTCCCAAAACCATCTAGCGACATAAAGCAGAACTAATGTTACGGCCACATGCCTACAGTACATCGATAGCAAATTTTATTGAAAAATCTTACATACAAGTGAAAAGACACTTTAAATACAGCTTCTTTTTGCCTTTATGACGAATTTAAACACAAAGGCACACAACACTTCATAGTGGAAGTTGTTTTTCCAATTATTTAAACAATTTTTTGCAGATCGTTTTTCGATGTGATCACTGGTAAGTTCAAAGAGGAAATGGCGTATGCCCCGCCCCCTTTCGTGACGTCATAGCTCAATTGATTGAATCACGGCTCGACTGATATCAACATCTGCTCTCCCCTTCTCTGCTCCGTGATCCAACCGTATTTGTACTGGGCATGGTTCGATACAATAAATTGGATGTGCGAAGGGACCTTGCATTGATATCTTATTTATTTAAAGTACTTCGAGGAAAAATAACAAATCCAAGTTTATTACACTACTACTTAATACAATTAATATTATGTGGTGGTACGGAACCCTCGGTGCGCGAGTCCGACTCGCACTTGGCTGGTTTTTTTTTTAGTTTAAATAAAGTAATATTTTTTGTTCGAGTATTTCTTTTTCCTTTGTAGCTTTAGGGCTCCCGCACACGACCGAGAATCGGTGACCGATTTTATATCGGCATCCCGCTCTGACGTGTTAGCACCTGAATCTTCCGTCCTTGTCCCGGCCGATAATCGCCCACCGATTCTCGGTCGTGTGCGGGAGCCCTTAGGTGACATCAACTAAGTAGGTAGGTACTACTGAACCGATTTTAATGAAACTTGCACTCTACCCTAAGTTGACTAATTCAAATAAATATTATTACCTAGTTCAAATAAAAAAATATTATTGCAATCTGACATTAGTTCCTGACATATGTGTGGACAAACATACATCCAAACATAGGCTTGCATGTTATTTTATTAAAGTTATTAAACGCACTTGTTGGTTCATATGTTTAGTAGTTATGATATGCGAAAATTGTGTACCTATTTCTGAACAACGTTTTGACAATATTAAATGGCAACAAACACTACGGTTCGTCACCCGCATATGAGCACTGTGTGCGGTGTGTGCGCGCTCAAAGTCGGATCATACCTTGCTCGTATTCACTCGTTCAAGCAACGTGACGTCATCGGTGACGTCACATTAGCGCGCTATCATTGCATACGAAAATGAGGTAGTGCAGTGTGTGCGATACGTCAAATTAAACGTCAAAATTAATTTTGGTTGAGTTTCGTGGGATTTTTTTCGGTTTGTTTGGAGTTCGAAAGCAAACTAAAGAAATGGATACAATTCACAGGGTCCAAATACTTTGTGGCTAAAAAGTACTTTGATTCGAACAGTGACATTGACATAAGAGCAGTCATATCGGATCGTTTAGACATTCGATTGTGTTCGACGTTTGCACGCTAATGAAAACGATCCGACTCGAATGCGCCGATTGCAGCGTTGGTAAAATATTTCCTTAATGAACCGCACTGAAATTAAATGATTCCCAAACGATTTTTTATACCCCAATACACTTCAGACTAAATGGATGAATGTACACCAAATTGGTTATTGGCTGAACGTACACAATGTTTGGGTAACCGGTTCGGTTAGGTTGTGTTAGGTTATCTTGCGACCACAACGCACGAGCCGAGCGAGCGTGCTGCGGCAGCGGCCGGCGAAGTGCCAGAAGCAAATTTGGTGTACATTCATCCATTTTGGTAGTCAAAATTTGGTGGATATTATTTGGTAATAATTTACTCAAATTTGGTGGCAAGTTAATACACAGCCATATTAAATCCAGTAAGTACCTGGGCGACCGAGCTGCGCTCTATAATATCAGAATCAGATATGTTTATTATTCCTGGACATCACAACACAACATATTACAAACATAGTAAAGGAACATAATCATCATAACATCCCATGAAACGTCCACTACAGGACAGGAAGCTCCCTCCAGAATTCTAGCTTTTGCTGGAAAAATGTAGAGGGGAAGTACCATAGTCACCTCGCTTGTTAGCGTTACGGCTGGCATGGACCGCGGTTGAAAAACCTCGTCATTTATGGCCGAAAAAAAATTGGTATTTTTTATTTATCTTTAATGATCCTATTCCTGTATATGAGCCAAGTTTCAAGGTACCTTACATATAAGTTTCCCTTGCGAATTATAGAAACGAACTATTAAAATATCATCGGGTGAGCAAGCTATGCTACCCGCCAACAGATGGCGCTGTAGGTTTTTATCTAAAACGCGTTACATTACAAAAATGCTTGAAAACACGGGGAAAACGAATTTTCACAGACATGAGACCTAGCTAGATCGATTTTTCGCCCCCGAAAACCCCCGTATGGTAATTTTCATCATAATCGTTAGAGCATTTTTCGAGAAACCGATTACAAATAGAATTGGCTATGTATGAAATTCTCATAATGCCTCAATATTTTTTTTTGGATATAGGAATAAGGTCCCTTGTTTAAAAGAATAATTCTAAGATTTTTCAGGCCAGCCAAAGCACCAACAGTGAGGCTTTTCAGAGTCATACGTGAATGTTCTTTGCCATGCATAAAAAAAGCAAGTCTTTAGATACACTACGGTTTGTTTCTTGAATTCAACGCACACATCACATTCACTGAATATAGTCGGTTTATTTCTATATGCGTGCATTCGTCGAATACAGTTTTAAACCAGACTAGAGCGCGCTTATGTCAATGTCACTGAGAAAAAATAAAATTTTGATTTTGTTTTGCGATTTAAGAAATTATTGAGAGATAATGATTATTCGATAAGATAATTAAATCTAAAAACCCCAAAAAAAGTTGAAAAAAACCCTCTCGAAAACGAGATTGATGACAAATGTCTTATGAATTTGACGTTTCGCCCACGCTGCACTACCTCATTTTAGTATGCAATGATAGCGCGCTAAAGTGACGTCACGTCGCCTAAACGAGTGAATACGAGCAAGTTTTGAACCGACTATTAGCGCGCTAAAACCGCACACAAAGCTCATGAGCAGGTTCGTATTCGACGAATGCACGCATATAGAAATAAACCGACTATATTCAGTGAATGTGATGTGTGCGTTGAATTCAAGAAACAAACCGTAGTGCAAACGAATGACATTTGACACATACATAACCTCACTTTTCGTTCTGCGTTAAATTGATGTTTTGGCCTATTTCATAAAACATAAAACTGATCAATCCTCAGAACAAAAACCTCCTTGCTTTAAAATTTCTTTGGATCAATCTAATGTTTGTGCTCTTGTCAACTAGACATTGGCAGTAATGGCTGTATCTTGAAACGGCCGATTGCCATCTTATTAAAAGTTGAAGTTGAAGTATACATAGCGATTTTTTTGGATTTCCTCTTTAAGCACATTCCCACGGAGTTCGAACGATGCTGAATACCAACGAACACCTTCGCTTCTGACCCTGGATTTGATCACGGAAGCCTACAACACTAACCCTGCTACGAAATCTGGATATGTATAAAACCTGACGATATGGCTGTATTTTTTCGAGCGAATTCATCAAATTTGCCTACAGTTGATATTCTCATGTTAATGGAGTTTATAAAGACAAGCACAATGTTGCTGAAATCACAGGCACAAAAGCTTTGATGTAAGTTGCGTTGGGTTAAGATGCATACCATGGCACATGTCTTTCTTGCAACTTGACTTTAAATTAATTACTTATTTCACAACAGGTCGTCGTGGGAGTCAAGTAACAAGAGAAGGATATGTCATACAAGCTAAAATTGTTCCGGAGCAAAAAATATCTAACAGGTATTACTTATATTGCAACAGTACACATTAATGAGACATTAGACACAACTGGAGACAAATCATTAGATGGCTGTGCGGCTGCAGCTGGTAAACATTGTATATTGCTTTGATGTTATACCATAATAACATGATACTCGTATTATTGTCCTGTGTGGTGCCGGCAAAGAATAAAACAGGGTGTCCACATTCTTGAAAATCAGGGAAAGTCAGGGAAAAGTCAGGGAAGCTCAAGGTGGTCAGGGAAAGTCAGTGAAATCGAGGGGCCACCTGGAAAGTCAGGGAAAAATTAAGAATTTACAGTTTGCTTTCCAAAATGTCCCAGTAATTGTAAAATAAGGGATAAATCATTCTCTAGTGACTAGAGTCTAGTCTGACTCTTAATCCAGACTATTGAAGCATTTTTTTCCTGGTTCCGAGTGACCTACAATAAGGCATAATTTCTGGTCACAATAATTAGATTACTCCTTTTAATTTTTATAAATTTCAATAGTTTTGGTTCAGTGAAATCTTTTATTTACTCCTGTAATTCATGCTCTAGTCTGACTCTTAAGGGGCTGATAAGAGCTGAATTACCTCCCTTTCTAACAAAGGGCATAATGCGCGTGCTAGAACGGAGCGGATTCGCGCTGTTTTACGTTTTTCGCTCATTTCTGCATTATTCTCAAAATCTGTACCCATAATATTAATGATTAAATAGCTATATTATTACGCATAATATATTGAATAGTGTGTATAAGTTTTGGCATCATAGATTAATGGGTACTTAAGAAAAACGGTTTAAAAGCAAAAATCAGACTTAAAGAGGGGTAGAGGTTGCTTTGTTATGGCGTAAAAAATATATTTAATCGCATTTCTGAGTCGGCCATGGGATGCTTAATTATCACATTTTTTTTCAAAGGCCATATACGTCACTTTTCGTTAAAAACCTGCTCTAGTGAAGCGTATTTAGCTCTTATCAGCCCCTTAATCCAGACTGTTGAAGCATTATTTTTCAGGCATTTTTTTTTTCTCCAAAGAGTGACCTGACATTGTTTTTGGTCTTAACATTTTTTCGAAAATATATTCATTTATACTTGCGGCACTTTTGGACCGGTACCTTATCGTGCCGTTCGCGGTCGAGACATCAGGTTGCTGGAGTGCAGAGGCCCTTGAATTTGTCAGGGAGATCGGGCGTCGACTTAGGGCACAAGGCGATGACTGCCGCTCCGGGTCGTTCCTAGTGCAAAGAGTGTCCATCGCCATCTAACGCGGAAACGCCGCAAGTGTCATGGGCACCTTTGCACCGGGATCGATCCGAGGCGGCTTATTCGATCAATAGGTTTGACTGATGATTTAATTTATGTATTGTTTGACTGTTTTTAGGGTTCCGATAACAAAATGGTAAAAAAAGGAACCCTTATGGTGCCGCTCTGTCTGTCCGTCTGTCTTTCACACCTCTATATCTCAGCACCCACTTATGATATCGACCTGAAATTTGGAATAGTTTTAGAATATAGTTGCCCAACTTAATTGCACATGAAATAAAAAAAAAAGTTTGATTATTAATGTAAAGGGGGCCAAAATAGGGGGGGCCAAATTTCAAATTGTCGCTACTAGGTCGAGTGGGGTATCATATAAAAGGGCTTTACTTGTACATTTGAAAATATATTTTTGTATTTTTTTAAGTTTCTTAGTTTTCAAGTTATGATGAAAAATGTCAAAAAAAATACCATTCCCCTTACCTCAGAAGTTTGAGTAATGAAAAATCTGAATTAATTACAGTTGACAGAGGTTTATGTAAACTTTACAGCAAAAATAAAACGATCTTTCTAAGTTGCACAGTTTTTCAGAAATCTGCAAAAAACCTTTACAAACAAATTTAGTTTTGCGGTCCTGAAAATGGACTTTATTGCTTCCAAAAATACTATAGGTATATCGGAACCCTCGGCGCGCGAGTCCGACTCGCACTTGACCGGTTTTTTATCTGTGTTTTGACTGTACTAACTAACTATCCTCTTAGTTCAATAAATAAATATTTTCGGTTTATACTTTTTCTTTAAAATGAATAAAATTGGTCAGGGAAATTTTTGAAAATGGTCAGGGATAGTCAGGGAAAAGTCAGGGAATTTTTTTGGGCATTAGCTGTGGACACCCTGATAAAACCATCCCATACTTATCCGTGGGTGTCGTAAGAGGCCAATAAGGGAGGATGGACAGCAGCATCCTCCTGTGTATCATACCATTTTACTTACTGTGGTCACCTACAACCGCGGTCTATGGTGCCAGCCATAACGTTGACAAGCGAGGTGACTATGGCACTTCCCCTCTGCATTTTTCCAGCAAAAGCTAGAATTATGGAGGGAGCTCCCTGTCCTGTAGTGGACGCTTCATGGGATTAATTATTATTATTGTCTTTCTAGTTACATTTATAATAAAAAATAATGAATGCCTATTTGCTTTTCAGGAGGCTGTAAACACAGAGTTGTGTTTTTATACTGGTTGTAAAAACGAAGTGCCGAGCCTTCCCCAACCAGTGTGCAGAGCTATTAGCTCAAGTCTAGTTTAACTGCTGCACGACAAGACACAGTCCAATGCAAAGAAATTTTCAAAACAAAGCCTTTTCAACTTGGACCAAAAGATCCAGGCTCTTATTGTTTTGCATGATAATGATGAAAATCCTGTTAAATTTAAAAATATTGTTTACTTTGGTTGATTTTGTCTCTGAAGAAAATAATAATTTATATGAAAAGTTTAAAACCTTTAGGGACAAAAAAGTGGAACGAAAAACAGCAGAAATTTATCAAGAAATGATAGCCCAACTCAGAAGAAAAACATCAATCCTAAAAATTTTAAGAACCGCGATCAGCCCATAAAATTATTATGACCTAATAAATATATTTTAGCTTAATTTTGTTTTTCTTGTCTTTAAAATATAAATAAGTGAAAATATTAATATTTTTATGCTATAACACTGCATTTTTTTAAGGTGCCGTACCCAAAGGGTGATATGGGACCCTGTTAATATGCCTCCAATGTCTGTCTGTCAGCGAGCTGTATCCCATGAACCATTTTAGGTTGACAGTATTCATTTTTACAGATTTGGTATATATTTTTGTTGCTGCTATAACAACAAATAAGAAAAAAGTAATTCCCTACTAAAACGACTTTTTAGGCGATTTTTGCCATATTTTTAGGGTTCCGATACCACACAGTAAAAAAAAGGAACCCTTATGGCGCCGCTTTGTCTGTCTGTCACACCTGTATATCTCAGTAACCACTCATGCTATCGACTTGAAAGAAATAGATTTAGAATATAGTTGCCAAACTTAAATGCATATGAAAGAATAAAAAAAGAATTAGGATTATTAATGTAGAGGGGGCCCGAATAGGGGTGGCAAATTTTAAAATTGTGGTAACTAGGTTGAGTGGGGTATCATATGAAAGGGCTTTACTTGTACATTCTAAAATATATTTTTGTATTTTTTAAGTCTCTTAGTTTTGAAGTTATGATGAAAAAAGTAAAAAAAATACCGTTCGGGGGTGAACGATATTTTTTATCTCGAGTTTGTGAAAGGAAAAATCTGAATTAATTACAGTCAATGGAAGTTTATGTAAATATTACAGCAAAAAAGGTTAAAATATTACACCTTGTAGGGTAGGAATAATGTGTTACTTATCATAAAAAATTGCTTGATTAAATCATAATTTATTGCCTTGAATCAAAACCATTGCCTATCTCCTAGCCTTAAAGTATTTCTTTTTCATGGAGTTAGCTACCATAACATTAGGAATTTGACGAGGGCATTTCTTTTTAGAAACTACTGCCATCTCACTGAGTGACTGGATTTTGGTGATCAGAAGAAAAGATAAACTCATTACAAGCGCTTCAGTAGTAATAATTTAAATATTAATATATTATTGATTGTAGTACATAAAGTTAGGAAAAGGACTGGTACTTAGGCTTTATGGAGGGCAGTGATTTTCATTCTCAAGTTTGTCTTCAACTTTATAGTTTAGGTACCTACCTATCTAAGTACTTACTTGAACAGGAGGACACATATTACACCTTGAAGATGCCGAACTCTTAATTCTAGGCAGATAATAATATATATGCCTTTATTCTGAATACCTATACACAATTAATACATCAATTATATCATTACATTTTCATCATTATTAAATTACCTACATAAAATTAACATTAAATTTATATAAAATTACATTAGGTACCTACATTAATAATTATAATCACAAAAAGTTTCTCAGTTCAGAGTGCCTGTTGGCAAAGGCCTCCTCCAGGTTTCTCCATTGCGCTCTGTCTTCTGAGACCCTTCTCCAGTAAGGCCCAGCAGTAAGCTTAATTTCATCTTCCCATCTCCTAGTGGGCCTCCCTCTGTTCCTCTTTACACCACTTTTCCCTACCTTCCCTGATCATGTGCTTTGTCCACTTCCATTTCAGCGAGTCTATCCTTTTAAAAACATCTGTAACCTTAGTTTTTTATCTGAGCATCTAACTTTATCCATTTTCTTTATACCCACCATACTTCTTTTATGGCGCGTTGACATCTTATCAGCTGACCTCTATGGGATGAGTTTAATGTCCAAGTCTCACAACCATATGTTAGGCAAGGGAGGATGCAAGTGTTAAAAACTTTGCGCTTCAGGTGTACACCTGAAAATAGACAATGTCCATTGAATATATAAAAGAATAACATGACAGTACCATGACATGATCATGCCAATACAGAAAATAAAAAAATTGTGACAGCCATAATCAATAAATAGTATTGGAAATAAGTGCAAACTGGATCAACCACATACTTGATTTGCACAAGTCTGCATGTACAATATTACTAGGGACATAAAACTTGACAATAAAGTGCAATTCATCATAATGTAGGTACCTAATACACTGCCATGTGGTGTAAGGCAGGGCGGTCTGACCTCCCCGGACCTGTTTAACACCTACGTTAATGACCTGATTGTGAGACTGAGCAGCACTAATGTCTGTCTAAAAATTGGTGACAGATACTTGAATAACCTTAGCTATGCTGACGATATGGTGCTGCTTAGTCCCTCAATCAAAGGTCTATGCAAACTTATTAGCATTTGCGAGGAGTATGCTTGTAGTCATGGTCTTACGTACAATGTTAAAAAAACGGAAATGGTGATATTCAGGTCCAGGAGGGGTCCGGATATGGTGCCTGAAGTTCTGCTGAATGGCGAACCTATTAAGACTGTGGAGTCCTTCAAGTACCTTGGCCACATTGTGACGTCAACTCTGAGTGACGACGACGACATAGAGAGGCAACGAAGGGGGCTCTCCGTGGTTGGCAACATGCTGGCCAGTAGGTTCCAAAAATGTGAAGATGATGTGAAGGTCTTGTTGTTCAAGACCTTCTGTCAGTCTCTGTACACCTGCCAGCTGTGGACCAACTACACTAAGAGGTCTCGCGACAGCATCAGAGTACAGTACAATAACTGTTTTCGGCACCTGATGGGCTTAAAAAGGTATTGCAGTGCCTCCGGTATGATGCTGTTGTGAGACACAGGATAGCCTCCTTCTTGACCACTCTGCGTCATTCTGGCAACACAATCCTGGGGGGATTGTACGAAAGACTTTTTAGTACCCAATGGTACAAACGATGGCTCGAGCTCATAGCCTAATTATTATAATATTACTATAACTTATAACTTTTATTTATTTATTTTTAAGAACAATGTAGCTCTTGGCTATAACCGTTCTTATGTTTCTATGTATGGTATGATAAGTAGTATATAAGATGGATCTTTGTGTCTGAAATAAAGAAATTTATTATTATTATTATTATAACATCCCATGAAACGTCCACTGCAGGACAGGGAGCTCTCTCCGGAACTTCAGCAAAAATGTGTGGTAGTTTGGAGGGAATTTTCCTTAGTCACCATGCTTGAAAGCGTTGCAGCTGATAACCGCAGTATGTGTAGTGCATTAACCTGACAGAAAATTTAAGGAATGTGTACAGCAAACATAATGTAAGAATGCTTATTATACATTAAATGAATGCATCATTGACAAGGTATGGTGCTGATATTCCAGCAAAACAAGAAAAACATTGTATAAAGCCGGCTCTTAAAGTACCTAGGCGATGATGCAGTGGTTTCAAAAATATTTAATAAGTAATTCTTACACAAATTAGTTTCTTACACTCAGCGATAGCACAATCTGAAAGAGTAGTATACTTGCTCTATTTATATTATATTCTGCATGTTCTGACATTCAATAAGTATTTTGTGAAGAATCTACATTGAAAAAATTATTTGGAATCTGAGTCTTATTAGAGGCTGTCGCTGTGTTAGTAGATTTAGCATAAAGGGTTGGCTACAATAGATCTTTACTTATAGTACCTATGCTTAAACCACCCTAATTAGTAAGCCTTAATACTATTATTCATAGATACAGGCGCCTGTTGGTTAAGGTGGGAGTGGTTGGCCAGCAAAGGTGTTTATAAATCTGTTTAAGTTGATCCATTTCCTGTGTTTGGTGTCGTATTATAGCCGTAAGAGAGATAAATAAGTGTAGTGGGTCTTTTTATTAGGTATTAGCTTTGTTTGGATTTTCTATTATTGTTTGATTACCTATTGTATGGTTAGGAATGGTTTGTACAGCAGTTTACCATAAAACAGTTGCAGTGCTTTCATGTCAATCTTACTTGTTAGTATCATCTAAGTAGTCTGTGCTTGTTAGGTTCCAATAGTATGAGGTAGGGTCCTTCTGTTAAGAGGAGACATTGGACTTGTACTTACATTAGGTATAGCAATATGTATGTGTCCATCCATAGGCACTAGGTAGGTTTACAGTTCTGACAGATATTTGCAAGACAACAGTTTTCACCCTGTAATACCTAAATCAAACTTGCAATGAGACACTGCACTGATATACATGTGTAAACAAACTAAAAACGCTGGATGTATTTGAGGTTAAAGTAAATATTCATAGTCTTTAGGTAACATTCATATTCGTCATAGGTTAGTTACTTACACTCATTCTACAAAGGTTTTGTTTTTTACCCTTTATATATCCTTCCGACAAGCCGCTTTTTTACTAATTTGGCTTATTTAATAAATATTTCATATTTCATAATGGACGACATTGGACACGTATGTGTGTGTGTGTGTGACGTATAAGATAAATGTTCCATCTCTTTCAGTTTCATAGCGTCGTTTATCTTCCATCTCTTTTCCCTTACGTTAAGTATAAGTTTTTATACTTAAGGTTTTGACAGATCAAAAACCTGCTTATTCTGATTAATTTGTAAATGAATGAATGATTGAATGAATGTAAATTTTCTCGCTGCTGGTTATGTATGGAATTGTTTTGTTGTTCTTGTACAAAGTACGCAATGTACAGATGTTTTCGATTTTTTGTCGCCAATAGCAAATTCCGTACTCTTAATATTAACTCAAGTTTAAGAAATTTAGGAGAATAGCGACCCTGATGTAATTTACAACTTATTAGAAAAGCCTCAATAGAATCTTCGTCATTCTAGCAAAATTTAAAAGCATACCCTGAGTGACCTGTAACGCCTGTAGCTCACATGTACCATTTTACTTTCTTTTCAGCTTCGCGGCACAGTATCATCGTTCGCGAACATCTGCGCAAAGCTGAGCAACTTCATCCAGATGAAGTGGTTCACTGACGTTTGCGAGCTGATCGGAATACACTGGACGTTTCTCTTCTTCGCTGTCGTATGCTTCTCCGCCAGCTTCTACACTGTGGTTGACTTCCCAGAGACCAGACAGAAGAGTGTTGAAGAGATATACGAGAAGCTGTCCAGCAGGAAAGAGAAGAACAAAACTGAGGTTGAGCCGTAGAGTGAGGAGTACAGACAGATAGGTTATGATTGTTAGCCCCAGAACAGCCGGCACAACGCAACTGCAACGAAACTCGTTTTACACTCTAGTCTGAAACTGGTTTCAAACTGATTCAAGGCACTCTGCTTGCGACACAGTTTCAAGCAAGCAGTTTCATTATGAGCTAGTTAAAACGCGTCTCAAATTTTAAGGGTCGGTGACATAAACTTAAAAGTAACTGGAGAACTTTTGCGTTACACTGGGCCTCAAGGGCACATCATTACTGTAAAAGCAGTAAGTGGCATTTACTATTTAACTTTCTTTGGTATAAATATTTTTGGATCTTTCAAGATATTATTTCTTCTGCAATGTTGATTAAAATAGAAACAATCAACTGCAGTGGCATCTGGAGTATGGAAGGTTTTTTTTTGTGATAGAAATATGTAATAATTGTAAATATAAATGTTATAATACGTAACTTACCTAAGATGAAATGGGAATTGTTAATATAGTAAATAGAGCGCTTGAATTAAGGACGGACGTTGCATACCCGCGTAATAGACACTGAGGGCGCTGCAAATTATCCTACGTCATCAAGTACAAGAAGTTTGCATTTCGTTGGTCTGCCAATGCGCAACCAGGCAGGTTCGGTACAGCCGGAGAGACATGTGGTAACGTCTTAGAGTACACAAATGAAACCTTTTTACAAAAATAGAAGGATGTAACAAAAAGTGTATATTAACCCTGAAGGATGTGAATCTGCCCATGAAACTGAAGAACTTCCCTTAAGAAACATAGGTCGAAATACGAAAAATTTTTTGGACCTCCCATAGAAACTCAATCAGCTTATAGTGCATTTTAGTATAGGAGGTCAAAAGTTTTTTTTCGTATTTCGACCTGTTCCTCAGGGAAAGTTGTTCAGTTTCATGGGCAGAATCACATCCTTCAGGGTTGGTATACCCTTTATGTTACACCTTGTATAGGGTAACTTTCAATTAGTTCTTGATAGAAAAAGGTATGCATGTATGTATATATACGAGTATATATATATATTATACTCATGATACTGAACAACTTTCCCCAAGGAACATAGGTCGAAATATGAAAATCAAGGTTTGACCTCCCACAGAAACTGCATCAGCTGATAGCGCATTTTGTACGGGAGGTCTAATTTGGTTTTTCGTATTTCGACCTATGTTCCTTGGGAAAAGTTGTTCAGTATCATGAGTACCTACATGCATATATTTTGCTATCAACAGGTCTGCTTTACATCCTCTAGGCAGTAATAGCAGTATCGATAGTCTGACCACATCGGGTCACAAATATGGTCGGATGTGATACTTTCAACAGGATGTAAGGCAAACTTGTTGTTTTTTCTGAACCTGTATCTGACATCTGTTTGACCAACAACTTTTGTCCTACGACTTAGCTAACGAACAATTTAATTTTTAACTTCCCATTCAAAATGTGAAGGTCACTTACGTTGCTTTGTATGTGAAGTTGAATTTTGTGTGCGTTGTTAGCAAAGTCGTCGAACAAAAGGTATTGCTTTTGAACTCACTAATAAGTGAGCAAACGGATGTCAAGTACTAAAAATAACCTTGTCTAGGTACCTTCTATTTCTACGAACAGGTTTCATTCATGTACTCACTCTATTAAGTAACCTCATTCCTCTCAGACTGTGCCAAACCTGCCAGGTTGCGCATTGGTATATAGACCAACGTTTTGTGGATCTAACGGGCCACCTCTCTCTCAACAAAGTTGCAAATTGGATGACGATTAGATTACTGGATGACGTAGGATAACTTACAGCGCCATCATAGTCTATAGAGTTTGGTATTGTATTCGGGCATCTAGGTATACGAGTCACAGGTTGACCAGCTTAGTCCGAAATAGTCCGCAAATTAGGGAGTCTGGAGTCGTGTAATTGTGGAAAGGCCTGTTTTTCTCATTTGGACGTCAATACACCTATTTTGCATGTCGATAAACTGAAACTATATTATAACTAACTATATTACTTATAACCGAGACGGTATCCAGCTTCCTACCACAAGCTTACAATAACCCGGTATATCCCACTATTTCCATTCCGAATTTCCAGTGATGGAAATACTGAGACTGTTTGCAACTGCTTGTCCCACTATTTCCATTGCGATTTTAAACGCACTTCAATAGAGTACCTAACCTGCCTACACAGGTATGCTATCGTAACTGATACATACATAACATCACGCCTTGTTCCCGTCGGGGTAGGCAGAGACCACAATTTTCCACCTGATACGATCTTGACATACTTCCCTTGCTTCCTGAACTTTCATCAATCCTTTCATACATGCTCGTCGGTTTAGGGTACTTTTAACCTGGCCTTTATTCAGAACGTCCTGAATATGGTCCTGGTATTAGGTTTTATTAAGGTGGTAATTTGCTTTTCCACCACTGCTGTGCGAGAGGGCTAAGCTGTGAGCTGTAAAATTCCAACCATTAGGATCGTCGGTTATATAATTGTAATATCATTGATTAGGATTCAAGGAACACATATTACTCACCTACGTGCCCCAATTGACAGCGCATTTGACAAGCTAGAAAAATGGCACCAAACTATTGGTTGGAATTTTCCCAGCTCACGGCTCAATTTCCATCAAAGTTGTGCGAGGGAAAATTATTAGCGGCGCGAGTGGTTTTTTATTACATGAGCGTGGGCTCCCCACGGTGCGTGATTCTGCGGACGGACGCCGACCAGGGAGCCAATTCTTGAATATCACCGGGTGATAAAATGTCACTTTTGAGACTTTGAAAATTCAAATTCACCCTAATAAACTGTTAAATTGCAAATAAAAAAGGATGAAAATTAACAATTATACAGTAGTTTATATTTACCGAATATCAGTCTTCATTTTTGAGAATAAAAATCAGTGATTTTGAATATTTTGAGTGGTATTTTATCATCCGGTGACATTCAAGAATTGGGCCCCAGTCCGCAACGAACCACCGTGAGAAGCATCTATGTGTCGCTGAGAATGCGCAGGCAAGTCCGTATCGGCGTACCAGATCCGCTGCGAGTAACTTCAAAGGTGCGGTGCGGTCCGAAGTGCATGGCTGTCCCTGATGGTCGGATGTGTGTGATAATCTGCAGAAACATGCACCGTGGGATGGCACCCACAATGCGTTTGCGATGTGTGTACGAAGTTTATAAAAAAATCGCTAGCCTGTTAGATCGTGGCGGCAAGGTCGTTGTGACCAATCCGTAAGAATAAAAAAATATCACGTTACGTGTCTTTCGTTGAAATATGCATTTATTAAATGTAAATTATTTGTGATTCTTGTTTTATATATTCATGGTACCTACCTAATATGATTTATTTTTATTTGTAATTATATTTAGTTAAAAATAAACGAAAATACCAAAAAATATGCTTCAAATTCCACAATAATTTCACAGGTTTTTAGCAGCAATTTTCTCGTATGGTTGTGTGATTAATCTCACAGCGACTGTACAGGGTGTTAGGAAAATCAGTCAAGTGAGTTTCTTCAAGAGGTAACACAACTTTTCCTATGGGACCTATAGGTTTTTTTTTTATTTCACTTTCCATACTGAATAATCAGCCGCAGTCGGTATTTTTTTAGACTTTTGATTGTGTCCTTCCTTGAAGGAACTGCCTTTTTTCTAACATCCTTACACGTATTTATTTGTTAGCTCTTAGCAGTCTTTAAGTTTCTACAATATGAATTTTTAAGATAGGTAGCTGAGATATGGTCTGGCGCTGTACATATTTTAAAAAAAGAACAAAATAATACTTGAATTTTAGTTTAATAACGTATCAAATAAGTATTTTAAAAATGTGATATGATAATGTAGATAATTTAATTATAAGATTTGTTGAAAATAATGGCAATAAACGCAAAATTTGTGAATGAGAACCAGTATGTTTTATTCATGATAAGACCAATGTACCGGGTGTTTTAGATTTACTATAATCCCTCTGTGATCCTTGAAACTGTGCATTCAGACCATGAAACTGAACAAAATTATGGAATATAAATAAGAAAAAAATATTTTTTTAACACATTTGTTCATAAAACAGCTATATTTGCACTGTGTTTAGGTCCATAATCCAGCTTATTAAACACACGTGCTTTTTTCATTATATTACCGCACTAGTGTTATAATTTGTTTTTTTTTTTATCGGCAAGATGCAAGGAGTTTCTATATCTATAACATTAATAATATTTTCATGAATAAATAAACTGTGTTCGAAAACTTAATAAATAAATGTTAATTACATGATAATATTTATGTTAAACAACAAACTAACTACATATGCACGCATACAGCATGGGTTCCGACAGGGTCGAAGTACGGCGACCGCGCTTGCACAGTTTGCGGATGACGTGAACGGTAGCCTAAATGGCAGGCAGCAGGTGGTGGTGGTCTACATTGATTTCAAAAAGGCTTTTGATACGTTGAACCACCATCAGCTGCTGTATGCTATGGAAGAGTGTGGAATCAGAGGACCTATAAATAAGTGGCTGGAAGCGTACCTATCCCACCGGACGCTGAGAACAGCTGTTTGCGGCGTTACAGGGCGAAGTGCCCAGGTAACATGTGGTATACCAACAGGCTCAGTTTTTGGTCCTTTCGGGTATTCCATGCATGTAAACAGTATGAGCAACGTTGTTAAAAATGCCGTATTTATATGTACGCGGATGATACATGCTTGGTTTATTCGGGAAATGATATAAATGAAATTGAGAAATGTGCACAAGAAGACCTTGACAACATTACAAAGTGGGCCCATGACAATGGTATAATTATTAATGTACTTAAAACAAAGTGTATGCATATACATTCACCATATAACAAGTGTGTGAGCAGAAGCCCAAAGATCAATGGTCATGATTATTCTTGTTTACATAGAAATTGTATTTGTTGTAACTGTGGGGAGATTGAGGTTGTGCAACAGTACAAGTACCTAGGGCTAACTGTAGATACATCCTTTTCGTGGGGAACTCACGTAGAAGTAGTTTGTGAAAAGCTAAGAATGGTGCTGGTAAAGTTTCACAGTCTCAGTTTCTTCATTGACAGAGCAACGATGTATACCGTATACTATGCCCTGGTGGACTCGATACTTTCATATGCACTGAGCATATATGGTCAAACATTCCGTACATACCTGGATAAAATAAAGAATTTGCAAATTCGCTTTATGAAAATATTGGTAGATAAAAACACAAAACAGCAATGTAGGGCTGACTACAACAGTTTATTTGTAAAATGTAACATGTTGCCGGTGCATGAGAAAGTATCTTTACTGGTTGCAATAGACCACTTTAATAGTGACGATTTTAAAGTTCCTGTCACTCATTCACGACCACATAGGATAGGAATAGGGAAAGACATGTATTTATGGTACCAAGGGCTATAAATTACTATGGAGAGCGAGTTAGGGAATGCGTTGTACCTAAAGTTTTTAACAAAATACCTGATGATTTAAGAAGCTGTACTAGTAAACGATTATTCAAAAATAAAGTTAAGCAATATTTATTAAATAAATTTCAAGATCAGATTCAGAGCTTGTGCGTAGATGTTTAGATATTACATAGGTAGATAGGTATATAGCGTGCTTACTTTTATTTGCAAGGTGTTTCTGTATCTTTAAATAAATTCAAAAATTATGTTTTCATTATCTTTAAATAAATTAAAAAAAAAAAATTTTTTGCATGTAACAATTATGTAACAGTATAACATTGGGAGCCAATTTCTGCCAACAAACTGTTATACAGTTTGGCGGAATTTGTAATAATAATAACTGTAGTATTTTTTTGGAATAAAGTTTTGAAATTTAATTTAATTTTAATTTAATCTTTAAAGTAACAAAATATTCAATTTTAAATAAATTAAGGCTGTTTGGCAGGTTAGTGTTTTTTTTTATAGCGGCAAGGTGCAAGGTGTTTCTATATCTACAAGGTGTAACAGAAAGGGTATATCAACCCTGAAGGATGTGATTCTGCCCATGAAACTGAACAACTTTCGCTAAGGAAAATAGGTCAAAATACAAAAAAAAAATTAACCTCCCATACAAAATGCGCGATCAGCTGATTCAGTTTTTATGGGAGGTAATTTTTAGGGTTCCGTACCCCAAAATAAAAAAAACGGAACCCTTATAGAATCACTTTGTTGTCCGTCTGTCTGTCTGTCTGTCAAGACCCTTTATCTCAAGAACAGGTAGAGGTATCAGGTTGAAATTGATAATGAATGTTAAGGTCCATGGACCACACAAGATCTGAAAATTTCAATTTTTTACAACGACGCAATAAAAAGATATGGCTTTTTATGTGCTCATCTCCATACATTTATGCAAAAAAGCAAAACCTACAGTGTACTTCCCGTTGACCTAAAATTATGAAATTTGGCAAGAAGCTAGGTCTCACAGTACAAATAAAGGGAAAAGTCTGAAATCATTAAATATTACAACTTTACTCACAACTAAGAGTAACCAATTGTGGTGAGCTCCCGTTTCAAGAACATTCATATGAGAGAGGGGTCAAGTTGGATGGTCGCGGAGGCGATTTTTGTTTTAGTTCTATTTTACAAACGAGAACACTTACAAACTTGAAAATTGGTATGTTTATAGTTCATAAGCTATAAAATAACAACAAATAATAAAATTTGGTCAAGCGAGTCAGACTCAAAAAATCTAGCACATTAACTTACTGAAATTTCAACTAATACAATTATGATTATGTGGTGGTACGGAACCCTCAGTGCGCGAGTCCGACTCGCACTTGGCCGGTTTTTTTTTCGTAGTTCTACCTATGTTCCTTAGGGAAAGTTGTTCAGTTTCATGGGCAGAATCACGTCCTTCAGCGTTGATATAGGTACCCTTTTTGTTACACCTTGTATAACATTCATAATAATTTAATGAATTAAGAAACTGTGTTCGATAATATGATAAATAAACGTTATAACACGAAAATAACTACTTTGTCTTTAAAGTAACAAAATATTCAATTCCAGAAATTATTTGATGAGTAGGCTGTTTGGTAGTTCAGTCATTGTCTCCTGCGCGCGCATGTATAATTTGGGTCTTCCGAAAAACCTACACGCGCCATTTTAACAAATATTTGTTGTGTTCATCGTCATTTCTACTAGTTTACTAGTATTATATGATCTGTAATTCTACAAACAAAAAAACTATAATTATTAGTGTAGTGCCTCAACGTCGAAAATACTTCGACACAAAACATCGGGTGTACAGAGAAATGTAAGGAAAAAGCGGAAAAAGTCTAAAGGTAAGCATTTGTTTTTATTCGCAAATGTGTTGAAAAACGTCGTAAAAAGCTCGTGCGCTTTGGTGATTACACCCTCGACTCCATTACGCCCTCGTCTGCGGCTCGGGCTGCAATTTCTGGGCCTCGGGTGTAATATCCAAAATAGCGGACTTGTATTTTAATGTTCTATTACGTCCTAAAGAAATCGCACAACAGTTTTGCGCATTTTGCATTGGAGATGATTTTTTTGCGTATATCGACCTAAGTTGTTCAGTTTTATGGTCTGAATATAGTTTCAAAGATCGCAATCAAGTGGTTATCCTGACACCCAATGTCTTAGGGGCGGGTTCAGTTTATAGAAGAAACAGAAAAATGTCGTCAATTGAATAAAAATGGGAATATTCAATATTTTAATGTATTTTTAACAAAAAAAACTCGTGCCTCCTTTCACTCATTTGTTGTATTTTTCAAAATTATTTCTTTCGGTCGTGTTTCTCGTCAGGCTGTGTAACTTCATCCAAATTCCAATACACAGGGTGCGCCGTTTTCTCTTCTTCTTGATGTATCTATAATTTACAAATTATCGGTTATCGAAAGTGCCTTTCAACCTGGGCAGGGCTGTGCCCGTTAGCTGCAATATTCTAACCAAATAGAAATAGCTCCATTTTCCTTGCTTGTCACATGAAAATTTAACCGACGAGCATGTATGAAAGGATTGATGAGAGTACAGGAAGCAAGGGAAGTATGTCAAGATCGTAGCAGGTGGAGAACTGTGGTCTCTGCCTACCCCGACGGAAACAAGGCGTGATATTATGTATGTATGTTGTATGTATGTATGTATGTATGTCATATGAGCTGTCGAATGGAGTAATCCTATTGGTTGGAATTTTTCAGCTCACAGCTTATCTCCCTCGCACAACACTGGTGAAAAGGCACCCAGGCAGTGAAAACTTTATTCGTATTTTGTCCTATGTTAGATGTAAAAAATTGTTCACATCCTCCGGACTGGCTTGATTATTCCGTGCCGAATTCTGAAGTCAGATGGACATTCAAGATTTCAGCATATAGACCTACAAAATGATGCTGATTCCAATCCCTTAAAAAATATACTCACGGTATGAATTGGCGGCTTGACTATTGGGTTCAAGGAGTCGATTGCCTCAATCAGATCGTCTGTAGACTTGTATGAAGATATTGTTGCTTTCACAAAGTCCCTACAGACAATCAAAACATGAAATTAAATAGAAACTGGGGGACACCTTAAAACTAATGCTAAAAAACTCTGCAAAGCCTGAACTATGGGTCTAGCTATGGGCTGATAAGCAACATATCACATAGAGGCATGAACCGAAAAAAAGAGAAATATTTTTGATCATCCTACACAAACTTGTACTGCGGTCCATGGTGCCAGCCGCAGCGCTATAATAAGCGTGGTGACTATGGTACGTCTCCTCTAACTTATACCACGCGTTTTTGCTAGTTATCTGGAAGGGCTCCCTGACCTGCAGTGAACGTTACGTGGGATTTTATGACATAAATTTATACATTTATACAAATCATGTCTGTATATTGAAACATTTTTTTCGAAAAATATTTCAATATGATGAATTAAACTCAACTTTCTATCGTCTATCTGTCTGTATTTCTATGTGTAAGAGCATCACATAAAAACGCTAAACGATTTTTTACCTTTGCGGTTTTCACACAAGATAAAGCTTAGCTTCGAACCACATACTTAATTTCATCTAAAACGGAATTTTCAATTTCCATCACAAAACTGTCAAGAAACTGTCTAAAATCGGTAGCAAAAGAGGGATGGGATGTGCCTGCTCACAAAGATAATGAAAGTACCAGGAGAGCATGAATCTTCAAGATGAGCAATTGGGGAGATAGGCCTGCCTACTCACAATGAAAACACAAATGTACCAGAGGTGGAACTGGACTATTAAAAATATACAAATGTACCAAGAGAACACGAATCTGCAGGAGAAGACGGCAAAAAATAGGACAGCATAAGTCTGCAAGCGAAAGTCAGCAGGTGGAAGATTGGTTGGCCTTCCTTGCCATGCCACCCATTAAGAAAATAAAAAGTAACAGGAGAGCGTGAACCTGTAAGAAGTGATCAGAGGGGGGTCGGGGGTCTTGTCCCCAGTGGCGTATTTACCCAATGGGCAATATGGGCAACCGCCCGGGGCGGCAGGCTGCGAGGGGCGGCATGAGCCGCCCCTCGCCTTTACTCAATTTTGTTGCGCGCCTTTCATACTGGCTAATTTTAATAACCTACGAAATTATAACTAATATTTTTTTATCAAAAACTGAAACTATGTTTTGTATTTTTGGTTGGACACTAATGGCAAAAATAAAGTCAGCTATCTTCGGGTAGGCTAACGGGTTACCAAGCAACGGCGGCGTATGTCGCGCGCGCAAATCGACTCGGGCGGAGTTGGAACTAGAAGGGAATTCGGAAGGTTTCATCATTGTTGGTGTCATCGCGTGAAGGCGGCGGCGGGCCGAGGGGTAGCGGGGATGAGTGGTTTCTCGGTGGTTTTTTGGCTGTCGTTTGAAACAATTGCACACGCAATTAATGCAACAATATCTCTTGTACGTAAGCGTCTCATTTGTTTCATAAAGTTTATGACTTAGAGAAAATCAGGGACTAGATAAGTACTATACGTACAACGAGAAAATACTTTTTGGCTTTTCGTATTATTATGTCAAAAATAGGCTATCGACCGATATTAAATAAATTTATAAAAAAAATAGCTAGTCAACAATGGATTTTAATACAATTTACCATGCCGTATACTTATTTGTTCGATTACTCAAATATTCCCCGACATATTTTCCGCACTTAAATTAAAATACGTGCTTGGTAATAACGGAACACCGAGTGCGAAAGTCCGACTCGCAATTGGCTGGTGTTTTGAGTTTGACGTCTAGATAGAGGGAGCGAAATAAAATTGTGCCCAGGGGCGCCAGATTCGTAAATACGCCACTGCTTGTCCCTCATAATCAAGTCCTAGGAAGCAAAAAAAATCTAATCTATCTTTAATATGAAGACTCAGGAAACTTTAGGCGCGTAAAAGGTCGCGGGCACAGCTAGTGTACCTACTATATTATTGCCAGCGTAAGGTTTGTATTTAAAAAGCCTATATTTAGTTTCACCTGTCGTGGTGTCTAATATCTGTCTGTAATCAAATCTTGCAAGTTCAATTTCACCCACTTTCTGATTAAGCTGATAATTTGCAATCGTATGTATATTGGATGACAATGCATAGGAACTCTGTAATAAAACGATGCAACACCATCGAGTTTGAGCTGTCTGACTCGTCTTGACAAGGACAATTATAGTCCTAGATAGTATCCAGAGTCTCGTGATGGAGCCAGAAGGGGGGAACTTTGGAAGGATGGGAACAATGTAACAAAACGACGCAACCTCGCTCGCGGGCTTGTTTGATTCGTCTTGATAAGGGCAATGATACTAGATGATATCCAGAGTCTCATGATGGAGCCAGAAGAATATGCTGAAATGCTAGGTATTAAGCTAAGTGGCTACCTTTTTACTTTCGAGCGGAGCGAGAAAGGTATTGTATTCGTGAAAAAAAAAGTTTTTCAAATTTTCTCAAAAATGTGATCTATATTACTTATACATCATAAAAAGCAAGTCTCCCAAAAATTTCCGTCCGTCGGCCGGTCCGTCGGTCGGTCTGTCCGTCACGCTTTGGCCTAGCGGCTAAAGGAATGGTTTGATTGACACCATATTTTGAATTTAGGAGTTTTATGCAAATCCATCGAAGGGTTCTTAGTGGTTTCTTGCTGGCTCTCATTTTGAGGGTAGCTGTCATACAACAAAAATTAGAAATTGATTTTTTCTCATAAACGGCTCATAGAATCTTGATGAAACTTTGCATGACCAAGCATCTCCATGTCATAAGATATCTTGCGCCAGTATCAATTGATCTGTGTAATTTCATATAAGGGTGTTCCTGTACCACCAAATCGTAAATATGTGATTTACCCAAAATTGGTTCCATTGTGTTTATCAAAATTTTCTATAATATTAATCCTGGATTGGTTGTCTACCTGACTGGATATTCTTCATGATTTTTTTGAATAACATTTAGTGCACAGGTGTACCAAAAACTGAAAGGGCTTGCTCAGTAGACTTAACTGAACAATTATCCATAAGGAACATGTGTTGGGCAATTTAAAAAATCTCCATGCAAGTATCCTACGGTAGTATCCATTGATCTGTGAAAATTCATATATGATATAGGGTGTTCCAGTACTACCAAAAGTTAAACAATATGTGATTTACTCGCAATCGTTTGGGGTTTGTTCGTTTTAATGTTTGACAATTTGAAGTCTGAATTGATCTGTATATTTCATACGAAAAATTTTTTTTGGAAAAACGTAAATAATAGTTTGTATTTCTATACTATGTGTATGGCATTACAAATTTAAGTTTGCGGTTGATAGTTTTTCCTTGAGAATTGCGAGAAAGTAAGTGCAGTGCTGCTGTACCATTTATTTAGTATTGTTTTACTAAAAATATACATGTTTCTTTTTTTCTTTCTTTCAACCACAACCGAGTACTTATTGACCTCTCTATGTTGTGGACCTATCTGTGCTATATCCAAGACCTTTCCAACCTGCCTACAGTAATTACCTGTTTATGATTGGACCAATCTATGCTATGGACCTGACAACATATTAACCTGAATACCTGAAGTAGAAAGCCTTGATGAAGACGGCAGGCTGGTACTCGTGTCCACAGCGCTCCGGGCCAAAACTCATGACGCCCATCAATTTGTTTTGTTGGACTGCTGGGGCGCCCGCGTCGAACTAATGGAAAAAAGGAAACTTTAAGATTTGCACTGTTGTTATGGATATTGTGGCCTGGTTGATTGAAATATTTTATGGATGTTTAAACCAAAAACCTACGTCCAGTGCTCTGCCCAAAAATCCTTCAACGCCAAATTTCGTACTATTCGTTAAGATGCATGCCCAACAGATAGTTACAAAACATGTAGTTCTGGGCAGATACGTTACCGATTCGTTTTTGCATGAATATGTATATTAATTATGTTACTATTCGGTTAATTTGTTGAGATTATTCTGTCACGACAATTTTTTCTGGCATTAGCCGAAAACCAAGCTAAAAATCATAAAAGCGACCGTTTTCTAAATCCCACTCCAGAAGCAAATGTTCCTGGATTATAGCAAATATACTGACCTTTTACTTGTACTCTTATGTTCTAAACCGGCTATTCAAAGAATGAGCCAATAAAGCTAATATAGGGTGCCTATTTCCTCTTCTCCCAGTAAGTTCTGCTGCTCTGGTTTGCAGCACGCGATGGAACGTCCAGATACAAAGTATGAAGCCAAGCAGCATCGACAATAGTAGGAGAAGCTCGTCGAAACCTAACTTCACATATTTCACTCGACGCCTCTCAGGGTGGATTTTTATAAAAGAAGAAGACATCTTTGAAATTTTTGTATCAGATTTAGTCAAGAAGAAAACAGAGAAATTCCGTCACTTCACTTTCATTTTTTAAAATGAAGAGTTCGCTGCTAGCCAGGCTTCTAGACTGTCGTCTGTGACGTTGTCTTCTTTGACAACTTAAGTTAAGTTTTATACTTGTTTGTTTTATAAGAAAGAAAAAAAACAAAGCAAGGAGATTATTGTTTTTAAGCCATAAAAGTTTTGAAAAAATATGAGGATTTCAACTTTCTGTGATAAAGAAGCCAGCTTGTTTACTGGCTATAAAATAAAAGTAGAGGAGATGTGGTAGAGGAGCCGACAAGAATTTTTCACGTGATAATCAGGGCGACAAAGAGATGTCTCAGTAGATGGGGCTTTATGAGAGGATCACGAAAAACTATGTCAGAAATTCCAGACCGGAGCCCGATGTTCAGGAGGCCATTGTCTGGAACTGAAAAGTATTTTTTACGTGGTATTCAAGGCGAATAAAAGTGATTGCTTGTAATAGAAAAGCTTATACTGTTAACAAATACACAAAAACCAGACTAAAATCTGAAGACTTTTGGCAAACCAGACCATTAAGTTGTTTTCTATTGAGTAGCTGATAAAATTTAACGCGATAATCAAGGCCAAAAAGAGATGTCTCAATAGAAGCTGCTTCATGAGAGGATCACGAAAAACTATGTAGAAGTTCCGGAATGGAGCCCGGTGTTCAGGAGGCCATTGTCTGGAAATGAAAAAGGACAAAAACCGTGATGTTTAGCAAAAACAATTCTCATGCCAAAAGATGGGGGTTGATCAGTAGTGATATAAAAACTTTGACCAGAAAGGAAACCGGGGGTTAAAGTCATTCCAGACAAGCTGAAAATCTGAAAAGGAATATTAGATAGCGAACAAAATGACTAAAGCCCCCGGTTTTCTTGTCTGGTCAGAGTTTTTATATCACTACTCATCAGCCCCCATGTTTTGGCATGAGAATTGTTTTCTGTCCTTTTTCATTTCCAGACAATGGCCTCCTGCACAACGGGCTCCGTTCTGGAATTTTTTACATAGTTTTTCGTGTTCCTCTCATGAAGCAGCTTCTATAGAGACATCTCTTTTTCGACTTGATTATCGCATTAAATTTTATCAGGTACTCAATAGAAAACCATTTAATGGTCTGGTTTGCCAAAAGTCTTCAGATTTTTGTCTGGTTTTTGTGTATTTGTTATCATTATAAGCTTCTCAATTACAAGCAAGCAAAAGTTTGTTCGCCTTGAAAATCACGTAAAAAAAATACTTTTCATTTCCAGACAATAGCCTCCTGAACACTGGGCTCCGGTCTGGAACTTCTTACATAGTTTTTCGTGATCCTCCCATAAAGCCCCATCTACTGAGACATCTCATTGTCGCCCCGATTCTCAAGTGAAAAATTCTTGTCGGCTCGTCTACCAATGTTGTTATTACTCGTTATCTTACTCGTAACACTGGATGACGAGGTTTATAAGGATATTACAGATCATATCACAGTTGCTTTAAGAACAAACAGATAGTTTAGTAGGTACAAATTAAATTACCCACTAAATGTTAGGTCTCAAAGATTATCAAATGGAGCGGTTGACCCGTTTTCCTTACGTCGATGGTGGTCAGATTCAGATTCAGATTCAGATAATTTTATTCAATGTAGATTCTTTACAGAATACTTATTGAATGTCATGCAGAATACAATGCAAATAGAGCGAGTCTACGCCGTTTCGGATCGTGCTATGGCAGCGTAAAAGAAACGGCAAGAAACCACTGCAGCACGGCCTACTTTAAGAGTCGGCTTTTTACAATGTGTTTCTTGTGTTTCGTTGGAATATCAGAGCACCATACCTCTTTGTCATTCATATAGTCATCCAATCTGTAGTAAGCTTTTTTACATAACGTTTGCTTTACACATTCTTTAAACTTTCTCTCAGGTAATTGCACTATATTGTCAGGTATTTTGTTGTAGTATCGTATACACAGACCAACGAAAGATGTATTGACTTTAGTTAATCTAGTATATGGTTGATCAATTTTATGCTTATTTCTAGTATTAAAATTATGCCTGTCACAAATTTTAGGTAATTGATGAATGTTCTTTCTAGCATACATTATATTTTCATAGATATACTGGCATGGCACTGTCATAATGTTGATTTCCTTGAACAGTTCTCTTAGGGAATCACGAGTCTTCAGGCAATAAATTGCTCTTATAGCCCTTTTTTCTTCTTCTTCTTATAGGTCTTCACTCAGAACAAAAACCTCCTTGCTTCGCTCGGAGAAGAAACCATGCTATTTTTTTTCAGTATGGGATGACAACTGCTAGCATGTCTCATGCCATGTCAAGTGGTCAGTGATCACATCCTACCAAATTAGATGAACGACGCGTTCATTGCATTTACAAAGTTTATAGGATTATTGTAACTTGTTGGGATTTTAACGGTTGAAAATATTTCCTGAATTATATGTTGTAAACAATGTGTAAATTATAAAAAACATGTAGTGAATAACTTCAAAATATCGTGAATTTATTCTTAAGTTGCTCTCCATATTAGTGATTGTTCTTTTTAATAATAACGTGTGTAGTTGATGGCTATACATCTTTAAAACAACAAAACGAAAATTGCAAAGAAATGTTGTCTTTTCATCTGTAAGTTTTATTCAGTATTTTTCATGTTTGTGGATTATTATCACAAATATTGCATAAAAAAATGTCAACTTATCATTTCTACAGTCAGATAATATGGAAATTGTTACGTATTTTACTGTAATTTATCGTTTTTTGTGGGATCATGTTGGAGTTTATGAGTGATGTATTTTTTATCGATAGTAGTATTTTTACTTTCGAGCTGAGCGAGAAAGGCATTGTATTCGTGAAAAAAGTTGCACAAACTTTCTCAAAAATGTGTTCTATATCACTTAAGCAAGTCCCCTAAAAAATGTCCGTCTGTCGGTTGGTCGGTCTGTCCGTCACACTTTGGCCTAGCGGCTAAACGAATGGTCCTATTAACACCATATTTTTAAGTTAAGACTTTTGTTTCCGAATGGTTTTTTGCTGGCTCTCATTTTGAGGGTAGCTGTCATTCAACAAAAATGAAGAATTGATTTTTTTTTTAAATAGTTCAAATTATTTTTATGAAACTTTGCTTGACTAAGCATCTCTATGCAAGGTATCTTGCGCCATCATCAGTTTGTCTGTGTGATTCCATATAAGGGGTGTTCCTGTACTACCAAAACGTAAACTTGTGATTTACATAGGGTCAGTGCTCCACTAGATGACCAAGCACCAATAGCTGACCAAAACTTAAATTTGAACTGAAAGTAAGAAAATTTAAAAATACCGCGATTTTATATGGAATTTAACTATGTTGGCGTCTTACAATAAAGTTATGGGTTTGTCTAACTAGTACTTTAGTATGTTTATTCGAAGTGGTCATGCAATGTAACATTTCAAAAAAAAAAAAAACTTTAAGAGCATATTTTGTAAAGTCCTTAACACTTATTATATCACAAGCCTAACTAATTAATAGTCGAACTTTTAGAAGTGACTCTGAAAGTAGAACTAATAATTTAGTTTTTTTATGAATTTTGTTATAAAACCGCTTAAATGGTCAACTAGTGGTACCTACATTGACCCTAATTGACTCCATTAAGTTTGTATTATTTTTTATAATTTTAATTTTGTTTTGGTTATCTACCTGAATGGATATTCAATTTGATTGGATTTTGTGAAAATTTAGTACATGGATGTACCAAAAACTGAAAGAGCTTTACAGTCGACAAAACTGAACAACTATTCATAAGAAACAGAGTTTTGAAATTTAAAAATCTGTGAAAATTCATATAAAAGGTGTTCCAGTACTACCAAAATTTGAACATGTGATTTGTTCGAAATCGTTTACGGTTGGTTTGTTTTAATATTTTACAATTCGAGTTCCGAATTCATGTGGTAGAACATTTTTCAGAAAAACCTTAATAAACGTTTGTAATTCCATACTATGTGTAGGTATGGTATTACAAATTTAAGTTTGCGGTTGACAGTTCCACTTGCATATCGCGAGAAAGTAAGTGCAGTGCTGCTGTACCATTTATTATATTTTACAACATTCAACGCGTTTTGTTTTCATTCTGGGTTCGATTCCCGATGGGGACACTGTCAAACAAATATAACGTTGTGTGTCTTCGCCAAATTGAAATGTCTCAATCAGCATGAATCATCCTGAATCAACAAATTGTAAGAAAATTAATAAAAATACTAAATTAATCTATATAAAATTCTCTACAAAAAAGGTTTTAAAGTTTTTCGCTACCAACAATTCTGACAAGCAATTCTTGTGCTCATGCAACGCTTTGGCTCACAAGCGTATGAAGATTCTGGGTCAAGCTTATCCGAAACCAGAAAACTACAGGCTCCTTGTGCTCTAAGGTCCAATAAGGAACTCAGCTCCACGTTATAAGGCAAGATAAGATACACGAAATTTCGCTTGAAAATTGATTTGAGCTACTTAGAAGAAAAACACAAACCCGTATTTCAGCATTTTTGCAAAACCATCCCAAAGGGATTGAATTGAGGGATAAAAGTTTGTTTTAAAATCCTACATAATTTGTATGTAAGCTAGAGATATTCATGAAAATAAAAAAAAGAACCTTTACACCTCCTACCCCTCTTGCCTCCACCGCTACCGTCCATTACTTTTAGTAAGTAAGTAAGTAAGTAAGAAATTTGGTATCTTTAATATTAAAACACGTACGTAAGAAATCACCTTTAGTAAAAAATGCAAAAAGTATTTTTTTTTAATGAATTTAATCACTGCTTTTAACAGATTTGCCTTTTATTAAAGTTTAGTACTTCAACTTTTTGGTCAAAGTTTAAACATCGATTTGTCCTTGTGTAACTTATCGACTATCGATAGATGAAAGCATGCCCACATCCCTACTTGTGACGAATTATTTCTTATATATTACTTCTATATGAGGTCAAATTTCTTTGGTCTTCATATCTTCAGCATTGTGATCATATAGCTCTTAAAAAAATGGTTTTGTATGATAAGTATGTACTTTGTGTAGATCTATTCTTACCAGACAAGCGTCTCTGGTGCCGTTACGGAGGGAAGCGCAGAAGAAGTCTTCGGTAAACATGAACCCGTTGACGAGCTGATACGCGTCGATGCAATAATGCTGCGTTCGCACTTTCAGTCGGGCAGTCAGCAAATCAGGCGTGTGGTCACGGAAAGCTGTGTCTGATCCCTAAAAGTGCATTTTAATAATATATTTTACGTCTCTCATATTCGGTAAGTAGGTCCTTATTACCCCCAAATGGGGCTTGTAGCTGACCAATTAGCGCTCTAGGGTAATAATGTAGCTGGAAAAGCCCTAGGGCGGTAAGTAATTGTAACGCCCCCGCCTTGATGGCCGCCTCCAGCAGCGGGGCGGCGGGCGTTTTAATTACTTACCACCCTAGGGCTTTTCTAGCTACATTATTACCCTATAGCGCTAATTGGTCACCTACAATTTGATGGTAATAAGGACCTACTTACCTCACAATCGAGATGTAAAGCAGAGTAGTTAGCTCGGGTGTAAGCATCAATTGCACCCTCGAACTATAGGTGCCCTCGCTGCGCTCGTGCGCCTAAATATCTCGGGCTGCAATTGACGTTACAGCCCTTGGCTACTAATCTACTTTTAAAAATACTCTTTTTGTCATAGGAAAACCGTTACAGTTCGATTTTCTTTAACTCTAATGCTGACGGCCATTTTCTGCGCATGTGAGACGTAAAGAGATCGTAACGATCGCACTCCTTCCTCCACTTGCCGCGCACCCTCACGAATCTTTTTTCTAGGTCTGCACATAAACGGTCAGCATTTGAGTTTAAAAAATCTACCTGCAGACGTAGAACGATTTGCATTGAATTCTACTTACGTAAAGAATCGGAATCTAAAAATTTCTTGTAGATATAGGTACAGGGTGATTGGAAATTAATGGCTATGGCTTTTAGGGGTGATAGTTTGGGACAATTCCAGTCGAAATTACTATGAGACCTATTGTCCTAAAGTTATTTAAATTACTTTCTTAAAATCGCAGGGAGGGAGACTTTTCATAAAAATTAACATTCTATCCTAAATATTTATATGATTTTCACAACAAACAACATACCCTGGTTGCACCCCAGCCGGTGATTGTAATAAAGCTTTGCGCAAACGGCTCCTTCATACCATCATAAACCTTAATCAAGTTCACATACTGCCCAAATTCTGTGAAATAAAATCCTCTTTTTATGTAATTAGACACCATTTTCACACTAGTTCCACTATTTATTTAGTAAAATTTATACAGAATGCGACCGGTTTCGAGTTAACATCGTCAGGCACTGCTTACAAAATATTTTGCAATAATAAACTACCTACTGTGTGGGTAGAAAATATAAATGTTTGTTTTGATGTCACAGTATAGAAAACGTATCCTATTCCAGTATGTCAACATAAAATATGAACAATTAAAAAATACTTTGCAATATAATTGATGTCAACTTAAAATATAATATGCCATGTCAAAATAAATATCAAATATACCACAGTATATTTAACCTAAAGATAATTTAATATGATTGAAAGTAATTTAATAATGGTGAGGTTGATAAGCAAGTTTGGTCATTTAAGATGTTATTATCTTTGTTGTGCCTATTTACTTCTATAGCTTCTAACGCATTGAGTTTCTGTCCTTTTCTTGCTATATGTAGGTATTTAACATTCTCTTTCTCTTTAAAAGTATGACCGGTATCGTTGAGGTGTTCAGCGAATGTTGAGGTGTTTGTATTTTTCTTCCAACTGTTGATATGTTCCTTTATCCTGGTCTTAAATTTCCTTCCTGTTTGCCCTACATATATGCTTTTGCATGTATCGCAAGTCAAGCTATAGATGCCGCTTTGGTCTTCTACCGGGATTTTTTCTTTGTTATTGCAGATAAAAGTTTTTAATGATTTCGTGTTGTAGAAAGCTGTTTTCCTTTTATCATTGTCAATAAGCCTACGTAATTTTTGTGACAGTGATCCCACGTATGGAATTTTTACCCATCTTTTGGGGGGAGGATCATCAAGTTCTGTTGTTGTGTACAGTAGTTTTTCAGTTCTTCTTTTCTGTTTTTTCTTTAATATATTCATTACTAGGTCATCCGGATATCCATTATTTCGAGCGATCTGCTGGATTTCTCTAAGTTCTTCTTTGAAGTCCTTGGGTTTCATAGGTACACTTATTAATCTGTGGATGAATGAGTGGAATGCCGCATGTTTGTGGTTATCTGGGTGGTGCGACGCTGCATGTATGATGTTATCGCTATATGTGGGTTTTCTATATATCTTAAATTGATGAAGATCCAAAAAGTTAATCGTTTTATCTCCAATTTCCATAGTTAGTTGGATGTTTTGGTTGATTGAGTTCATAAATTTTAAAAACTCTTGTAGTTTTTCAGTGCTTCCAAGCCAAAGACATAAAATGTCATCGACGTATCTGTGCCAGTAAGTTATATGTTCCCTGAATTCTGATCTTAAGACTTGTTTTTCGAAGTCGTTCATGTAAATGTCAGCGCAGAGTGGGGATAAGGGGCTACCCATCGCTAGGCCTTCTACTTGTTTGTAGGTTTTTCCTTCCCACAAAAAGTAGTTCTGTTCTAGGCAAGTAGTTAGTATCGCTTCAAGGTAAATTATCTCTTGGGCTTCCAGGTTGGACTCGCACAGGGTTTCACTTATTAATCGGAGGCAATCTTTAACCGGTACGCTCGGGAACAAGTTTTTCACATCAAAAGAGACCAATCTTCCTTGCGGTGGGATTTCTGCAAAGTATTTTTTAATTGTTCATATTTTATGTTGACATACTGGAATAGGATACGTTTTCTATACTGTGACATCAAAACAAACTTTTATATTTTCTACCCACACAGTAGGTAGTTTATTATTGCAAAATATTTTGTAAGCAGTGCCTGACGATGTTAACTCGAAACCGGTCGCTTTCTGTATAAATTTTACTAAATAAATAGTGGAACTAGTGTGAAAATGGTGTCTAATTACATAAATACATTGGAGTTCCATCAAGTAATAACAACACAAAGTATATCATACTTAAAATCCTCTTAATAATAATAGTAATTATTATTATTTATAATTTATTGCACACAAGAAAACACAATGGACAATACATATAAAAAGACGACACAACAGGTACTACTTATTTCACTAAAGAAATGTCTTCCAGCAGACCTAGGCGAGCGTGAATAGTATTGGAGAAGGCAGATAGATCATGCGCAAACTCAAAAATTATACATAAAAGTAACAATAATAAATTACACATAGGTATCTAATTAAAATATATAAACCTTCTACACAAATAAAAAAATAATAATAATAAATATATGATATATATTTGTATATATTTGTATGTATAAAATACATATTATGTTATGATATTATACATAAATAATACCTAACTAATAAATAAATATATGGCTAACTAAGACAGGGAAAGATAGTGCTCTTTGACTCGTTTTGAATAGTAATAAAAAGCTGAAGCTGAAAAAAAATGGGATTAGGCTACGGTTCTATAACAGGGTAATTCAAAATTCAAATTTACTTATGTTTATTGTATCAATCCAAACATATTAAAAAGAGCGCGTGGGTTTTTATTGTCGCATCTTTTTTTCCCACCATGACGCCACTTTTTTTGTAAAGCAATGTCGCTTCAACTCTCTGATATGAGCATGCTCTCACCAGCCTTTTTTTAAATGGGTCCATTTCATCGAGCCATTTCTTTCTCATGCATGAAGGCTATACAAACAAAAATAATTTTTAGAGGGACGGTGTACCGACTGATGGTGGAAATGATAAAAATGGTAATTTTAGTAAAACGATATATTGCAAAATCTTACAAGACATTGACTGGTGTCAAAAGCATCCTACCACAGAGTAGTGCTGCCAACAAACTCCTCCTCACTTCTTGTGGTTAGCATGCAACACTCCTCGTGTGCAATCCCAGTAACCCTCGCAATTCTTCAAAACGAGGCCCTGGCAATCCTTTGGTAAAGATGTCAGCTTTCATTTTAGCTGTTTCCAAGTATAGAACATCTATATTTTTCTTTTCAACATGTTCTCTCAGGAAATGCACTCTTAGATCGATGTGCTTTACTTTATTGCTAATAATAGCATTTTTGCACAGTTTTAATGCTGCCTGATTATCACTGTAAATAACAATTTTATCTTGCTTCTTTGTAGCAATATCATTCAGTAATATCTTCAGGTGCAATGCTTCTTTTACAGAGTCAGACAAGGCCATATATTCTGCTTCAGCTGTTGATAATACTGTAGATCTCTGTTTTCGAGTTTCCCAGCTGACTATAGCATCTGCCATCTCAAAACAATATCCAGTGTGTGACCGTCTGTCTATAGTACACCCAGCCCAGTCTGCATCTGCATATCCAATAAGAGGTTTATCATTGTTTGTATAAATTAGTCCGGTCTTATTTGTACCTTTTAGATACCTCAGTACACGTTTTGCAGACTTATGTTCTTTACCATAACAATGGTTAAATTGAGATAAAAAGCTGACTGCATACATTATATCAGGTCGCGTAGCTACTGCTAGGAACATCAAGGCTCCTATAAGATTCTGATAAGGTAAGTCATGATCGCAATTCTCTTGTTTCTCTAATTTAAGGTACGGTTCTATAGGAGTATTTACCGCTTTGCAATCATCCATCCCAAATCTGGTAAGGAGTTTATTAATATACTTTTCTTGTTTCAGTTTTATTTGTCCATTAGTCTGTTCTATCTCTATTCCAACATAGTCCTTGGCAACTCCTAGATCTTTCATCTCAAATGTCGTTGTTAACTTTTGAATAATCTCATCCAATAGCTTTTTGCAGGAAAATGCCAGAATTATATCGTCGACATACAGACCGAGTAGGATCTTTTCATCTCCTTTTCTAAGTGTATAAATACAGGGATCTGCTTCAGATGGTACGAACCCAAAGGATTTAAGTTCCGAATGTAATTTTTTGTACCATTGACGGCCTGATTGTTTTAAACCGTACAAAGCTTTCTTAAGTTCGCATACTTTTTCCCCTTCGATTTTTCTTATATCTTCTAGCATTCTTCTCGCTTTATAGAATATACCACTTGATTCATTTGAACTTTCATCAACCATAATTTTGCTGACATATTCATCTAAATAATCTGGCTTCTTCATTATGATAGTTTCTTCCAAATCTCCATTTAAGTATGCTGTGGTCACATCAAGCTGATATAGATTTAAATTTTCTTTTGCAGCTGTTGCTAAGAGCATCCTTATCGAGCTTAACCTTGCAACTGGAGAAAAGGTTTCATTGTAATCGATGCCAGGCCTTTGAGTGAATCCTCTCGCTACTAATCGAGCCTTTTTCATTTCACCTTTGTGTTTTAGAATCATTTTGTAATCTACTATATTTTCCTCTTGTCCTTTCTTTTTGATAACCCAAGTACCATTTTTAATATGTGCTTTTATTTCCTTTTTTATAGCTTCTCGCCATTCAGGATCATCAACACTTGGATTTTCAGAATCCCAGAACAAAACATAATCGTTCAACCGATCTGGGAGACGTCTTTCTCTTTGTGGTCTACCTTCTTGTAGGTCATCTTCTATACTCCTCCTATCCTGGTCTACATCATTTATTTGCTTGTGTTCAGGTTCAGGAATCGTTTCAATGTCCATCATTTTATTAACAGTTTTTTCTTCATTTTTCTTTTTTGTTTTATTTATTTTCTTTTGTGTTTCAGGTTGTGGCTGCGGTTGATCCGGCTCATCAAACAAATCATCATAGTTTTGATCATCAGTGTCGTCATAATACATTTTCTCGATGACTTTCACGTCTCTGCTAATTATGACTGTTTCTTTTTCAGGTATATAAACTCGGAATCCCTTCGCATTCTGCGCATATCCTACAAAAACACCCTCATCTGCTTTTGGTTTAAATTTGCCTCGTCTTCGTTTATTTAATACGAAAGCTTTGTTTCCAAAAACATGTAAGTGATTACCAGAAGGTATACGCCCTGTCCACTTTTCATAGGGTGTGCTGTCGTTAAGAGCTTTTGCAGGGCTTCTGTTAATCAGATAGTTAGCAGTATACACAGCTTCTGCCCATAATTTTTCTGGTATTTTTGATTCCAGCATCAGGCATCGGGCTTTATCTATTAAAGATCGGTTCTTTCTCTCACTCTGCCCGTTTTGCTGCGGTGTATATGGCGCTGTTAGCCTTCGTTTAATGCCATGTTGCTTCAAGTAATCATCAAATTCTTTGTTACAGTATTCTCTGCCATTGTCACTCTGCAGATTTTTAACCTTTTTCTGCAAGAAATTCTCAACTTTGTTCTTATATTCTCTGAACTTTTCGAAAACTTCGTTTTTGTGACTTATAAAATAAATACAACAATATTTTGTAAAATCGTCAATAAACGTAACAAAATATCTGGCTCCTGCTAATGTTTCAGTCTGCATTGGCCCACACACATCGCTGTGAATTATTTCCAATGGCTCACTTGATAGTAGTCCACCAACAGATGTGAATCGTAACTGAGTCATTTTACCTTTGATACAGGTTTCGCAGGTTGGTAAAGTTCCATCTTCCAGATTTACGCCTTTAATCAGATTTTTCTTGCCAACTAGTTTTAGGTCTTTTTCATTTATATGACCGAGTTTTTTGTGCCACAACATCATATTATTATTATTTGAAGTTGTGTAAGCAATATTGTCATTTTGACTTTTGACATAATAGAGCCCACTTTGTTTTTCAGCAATGAAAATAGTTTCGTCTTTATTTTTGATATATGCCTTCTCTTTGGTAAACTCGACATTATAACCTTTTTCGGTTATCTTTGCCACACTCAGGAGGTTTGTTGTTAGTTTTGGTACATACAAAGTCTCATGGAAATTGCATACCGTATCTTGCACGTTCAGAGTTACTTTTCCTTTACCCTCGACTATAGTTGTGAGGTTTTCAGATGCCAATTTTAGGGTACCAGAATCTGGCTGTAACTTCTCGAAGTATTCTTTCTGTCCGCACATATGCGAAGTGCAGCCACTGTCTAAACACCATACGTTGGTCGAAGTCATAGCCATGCACGTTGGAGTTATGCTGAAATGGCGTTGTCCTTTAGCCTGTTTGTTTTTATTTTTCTTGCCACTCCAACAAGTTTCTGTCGTATGACCTTTCTTCCGGCAGTTTTGGCAAAATTTGAACTTAGGCTTGGAATGAAAAGCCTCTTGATGTACTTCACTATGAGCATTTTTACGAGCTTCGCTCTCCTCAAGAATCTTCACTTTTAATTCTTCGGGGCTTGGCAGTAAGTCCCTCGACTCAATGGCTATACGAAAGTTTTCGTAGCTGCTGGGTAAACTGTAGAGCATCATAATACTAAGCAGCTCTGGATTTATTTTTATTTCCATGTCCGCTAATTTGTCGACAACGTCGTTAAAATTATTTAAGTGTTCACTTACGTCTTCACCGGCACTCAGTTTTTTTAAAACTAACTGCTTCAGGGCGTATACCTTCTGGTAATCACTTACATGTTTTTGGAAACAAAGCTTTCGTATTAAATAAACGAAGACGAGGCAAATTTAAACCAAAAGCAGATGAGGGTGTTTTTGTAGGATATGCGCAGAATGCGAAGGGATTCCGAGTTTAAATACCTGAAAAAGAAACAGTCATAATTAGCAGAGACGTGAAAGTCATCGAGAAAATGTATTATGACAACACTGATGATCAAAACTATGATGATTTGTTTGATGAGCCGGATCAACCGCAGCCACAACCTGAAACACAAAAGAAAATAAATAAAACAAAAAAGAAAAATGAAGAAAAAACTGTTAATAAAATGATGGACATTGAAACGATTCCTGAACCTGAACACAAGCAAATAAATGATGTAGACCAGGATAGGAGGAGTATAGAAGATGACCTACAAGAAGGTAGACCACAAAGAGAAAGACGTCTCCCAGATCGGTTGAACGATTATGTTTTGTTCTGGGATTCTGAAAATCCAAGTGTTGATGATCCTGAATGGCGAGAAGCTATAAAAAAGGAAATAAAAGCACATATTAAAAATGGTACTTGGGTTATCAAAAAGAAAGGACAAGAGGAAAATATAGTAGATTACAAAATGATTCTAAAACACAAAGGTGAAATGAAAAAGGCTCGATTAGTAGCGAGAGGATTCACTCAAAGGCCTGGCATCGATTACAATGAAACCTTTTCTCCAGTTGCAAGGTTAAGCTCGATAAGGATGCTCTTAGCAACAGCTGCAAAAGAAAATTTAAATCTATATCAGCTTGATGTGACCACAGCATACTTAAATGGAGATTTGGAAGAAACTATCATAATGAAGAAGCCAGATTATTTAGATGAATATGTCAGCGAAATTATGGTTGATGAAAGTTCAAATGAATCAAGTGATATATTCTATAAAGCGAGAAGAATGCTAGAAGATATAAGAAAAATCGAAGGGGAAAAAGTATGCGAACTTAAGAAAGCTTTGTACGGTTTAAAACAATCAGGCCGTCAATGGTACAAAAAATTACATTCGGAACTTAAATCCTTTGGGTTCGTACCATCTGAAGCAGATCCCTGTATTTATACACTTAGAAAAGGAGATGAAAAGATCCTACTCGGTCTGTATGTCGACGATATAATTCTGGCATTTTCCTGCAAAAAGCTATTGGATGAGATTATTCAAAAGTTAACAACGACATTTGAGATGAAAGATCTAGGAGTTGCCAAGGACTATGTTGGAATAGAGATAGAACAGACTAATGGACAAATAAAACTGAAACAAGAAAAGTATATTAATAAACTCCTTACCAGATTTGGGATGGATGATTGCAAAGCGGTAAATACTCCTATAGAACCGTACCTTAAATTAGAGAAACAAGAGAATTGCGATCATGACTTACCTTATCAGAATCTTATAGGAGCCTTGATGTTCCTAGCAGTAGCTACGCGACCTGATATAATGTATGCAGTCAGCTTTTTATCTCAATTTAACCATTGTTATGGTAAAGAACATAAGTCTGCAAAACGTGTACTGAGGTATCTAAAAGGTACAAATAAGACCGGACTAATTTATACAAACAATGATAAACCTCTTATTGGATATGCAGATGCAGACTGGGCTGGGTGTACTATAGACAGACGGTCACACACTGGATATTGTTTTGAGATGGCAGATGCTATAGTCAGCTGGGAAACTCGAAAACAGAGATCTACAGCATTATCAACAGCTGAAGCAGAATATATGGCCTTGTCTGACTCTGTAAAAGAAGCATTGCACCTGAAGATATTACTGAATGATATTGCTACAAAGAAGCAAGATAAAATTGTTATTTACAGTGATAATCAGGCAGCATTAAAACTGTGCAAAAATGCTATTATTAGCAATAAAGTAAAGCACATCGATCTAAGAGTGCATTTCCTGAGAGAACATGTTGAAAAGAAAAATATAGATGTTCTATACTTGGAAACAGCTAAAATGAAAGCTGACATCTTTACCAAAGGATTGCCAGGGCCTCGTTTTGAAGAATTGCGAGGGTTACTGGGATTGCACACGAGGAGTGTTGCATGCTAACCACAAGAAGTGAGGAGGAGTTTGTTGGCAGCACTACTCTGTGGTAGGATGCTTTTGACACCAGTCAATGTCTTGTAAGATTTTGCAATATATATATATATATGCTGTTTTCAGATGGCGATATGAGCAATAAGAGTTCGGCTCTGGCCATTTGATCACTCTTTTTGAACTTTTCTTTTTCTTCCGCAGTTGATGTCGCAGATATGCTCTTATCGCCGTTAACATAGATCCACAGATCATTTTTTATTAGCACGGCTTGAGCTTGCAGACACCACGTGTCGTAGTTTTCTCGAGTCAGAGTTTCGACACGATACGAAGTAGCCATCTTGAACCTTTACGTTTTTGTTTTTATATTTATAACATTTTTATTTCATCCACTATAATCTCACCGAAAATATATTTATTTTTTCATGGATAAACCACGCTCTGCTACCAATTGATGGTGGAAATGATAAAAATGGTAATTTTAGTAAAACGATATATTGCAAAATCTTACAAGACATTGACTGGTGTCAAAAGCATCCTACCACAGAGTAGTGCTGCCAACACCGACAACTAAAAGGGCGTGCTCGCTCAGTCAAAGAAACCTAAAAAAACATTTCTGGGAAATGAAACAAATTTTTGACTTCTCCATACAATTTTTCACTTTGATCTAACAATTTGTATAGAGAAACCAATTTTTTTTTTCATTTTCCAAATTTTTTGTTCAGTTTCGTTGACTGAGCACTCCCTTTTAGCTCTCGGTACACCGTCCCTTACACCTTGTATAATGAATTACCAAGATTAGCGCTAAGTTTAAGTAACGCCACGTCGGCATGCGGGACTGGCTCCTCCTCAAACTTGGGATGCCTCACAGCGCCCACCACATCCAACAACTGTCCCCCTTCGTGCGCGCGCGAACTGCCAACACGCACTTTCACGTACTTCGATAGAGACTTCATTGGGGATACGTGCAGTACACTGCGGTAAAAAATGGTGATAGGTAGATAAGGTTAATGAAAGTGCAGAAAGCGAGGGAAGTATGTCAAGAGCGTAGTAGATGGAAGGCTGTGGTTTCTACCTACCCCGACGGGAAAGAGATGTAGATAGTTACCGTAAAGTCTTCTTACATCAAGCCTCCTTTCAGAGACCACATCCTTACATCATTTCACCCTCGCTTCCACCGTCCATTTAACCCAAGGATTTAACCTGCTTTGTTGGCAGCTTAATAAAATCAGAACTAACGCCGCTGCTCTGGGAAACTAAATCATAATCTTTACGCAAAAAGGGACAATGCCGTATATTACTCAACCTTGAAACTTTCCGATAGTATTTAATTCAGGAAAAGTAAAAGAGAATGTTTCATTATTATCTACTGTTGCGTTTGTTCAAAGCAATTAAATTAAATAATCGGGGTAGAGCTCCGTACCCCGTAATAATAAATGCCCGTGGTAATACCCGTGTATTGACCTATAGTTGAATAAGGCATGCGTTCATACACGACGTCATTACGCCTCTTTCCCGTCGTGGTAGGCAGTGACCACAACTAGCTAGGTCCCTAACACAACTCCGTTTATACAAGGTTTTTTCTGTGGGTCAAAGGCTTCAGATTTCAGAACATTTCGTTAATAAAGTGAAATTTTAAGTTTTGCCTTCGCTGCCAAGCGCATGGTGGTGACAGGGAAAATTTATCTGTCTTTATTTCTATTCTCTGCGTTAATTCCGACGCAGAAAGTTCCGCGACCGAAATATCTGTCAAGTATGATACCAGCGGAAATTCCGCCAGATGTGTCATAGGTAACATAAAAAGCGTTGCGTAGAATAGAAATAATGACAGAGATCTTTAAAAAATAAGTAAAATTTCACATACTAGTTCAAGCAATGCGCAGCGGTGATGACCCAGTTGACATCGACAATGGCTCCGGCGCACCACATTCGCCCGTTGATGATGATAGCTGCCATGTACGGGTAGTTCAACATGTCAGTGCTGTACAAAACGAAGCAGTTAATGGTTACCTCTATCCTAATCTCTCTAGATCTAATGATACCTTTATACTATATTATATAGTGTGGGTTGCAAGATCGATGACCGACCTCACAAACCCTGTTGTTGAAGTTATTAAGCCACTAAAAGCCTCTGACATTTAACGGCTTCTTCTGTATATAGGGTGACTTTTAATTAGTTCTTGATAGAAAAAGGTATGCATGTATTCATGATACCCAGTATTATATTACTCTATGATGATACTGAACAACTTCCCCCAGGATGATAGCGCATTTTGTATGGGAGGTCAAATTTGGTTTTTCGTATTTCGACCTATGTTCCTTGGGAAAAGTTGTTCAGTATCATGAGTACATGCATATCTTTTGCTATCAAGAACTAATTAAAAGTCACCCTATATAGAAGCTTAGATCAACAGATCAGTATTTGTGGTCTAGTAGTTAGAGCATTGGCTCTCGATCCGTAGTTTCTAGTTTTGATTCCCGTTGCGGGATACTGTTTACTTTCTCTGTTTGGTCAGGACATTGCAGGATGGTTTTCAGAAAGGTAAAATGATTCCGTGCTTCGGACGTCACCATAGATAATTATGGGTATTTGTTACCAAGACTCTGTATCGTAAAATTTAAAAAATCCAGATTTTACCTTTGGATTTACCATGCTACAAAAAATTCGTTGAGCCTAACGCTTGATTAGAGATGTTTTGAAAATTTTGGCCACTTCATTTCTCTGAATACTCATTTATCCTGATGTTGTTTATACCAGGGCTTCCCAAACTTATTTTAACTGCGACGCCATATTTTTGCGACGCCCTGGCCTTCATACATTTACCTACTAGTTGTAGTTCTAGCCTAATAACAATTTGTCAGAAAAGCTCCAAATAGCATCTAAATTTTTTATTAGAAAATAAAGAACAAAAAAAAGAAAACTAAAAAGATAAAAAGCAAGCACGCCCTTTTTTATCTCTTTTCGTTTGGTATTAATGAGAAGAATGGCTTGCTTTTCGAAGCATAGTTTCTCAAAACGAGGCTCAAGTTTCGAAATTGCCAATCTCGTCTCTAAACTTATTTTTCATCTGTCATCATAATATCCCATGAAACGTCCACTACAGGACAGGGAGCTCCCTCCAGAATTCTAGCTTTTGCTGGAAAAACGTGAGGGGAAGTACCATAGTCACCTCGCTTGTTAGTGTTACGGTTGGCACCATGGACCGCGGTTGTAGGTGACCGCAGTAATTAAGATGGTATGATACACAGGAGGATACTGCTGCCCATCCTCCAGTTTATAACCCTTAGTCGCCTCTTACGACACCCACGGGTATGTATGGGTTGGTACTATTGTTTGCCGGCACCACACAGTCGATCTGTACTTGTTCTTAATTACTGCATCTGCAGAGAAACCTGTCTCGCACAAGTATGATGTCGCAAACGGTAATAAAACCCTCAATGCTGCAGTGCTGATTGAACGATATTCTTGATAAACTGTGTTCCAAAATTCAAGCAGCTTATCGATGTTGTATTGGAGCTTAAAGCTGGGAGTCACAGGACAATTCTATTAATTGTTCTTCTTCTGCTGTCGAAAGTATTGATGGTGAGGTCGGCTGGAAAGGGTTTCTAAATCACTCATATTGCTCCAGATTTTCGAGAAAATATTTTTCAAAATGTTCCATCAAAGATAACAAGTGTGCCTCGCACTGGCCGCCCGCTCCCGCCGCATCACAATGCGCATGGCGCTCACTCGACTTGGTCGCATTGACACAGACCGCCAAACTATTTAGATCGCCTCACGACGCCCCTGGGATAAGACCGCGACGCCCCAGGGCGTCGAGACGCACAGTTTGGGAAGCCCTGGTTTATACCTTATTATAAAAACCTCCGTGGTATTGTGGTAAGTGAATTTGCGATTCTAGATTTGATGCGGGGCACTGTCATATAAAAATCACTTTTTGAGACTTCCTCAGTTTGGTTAAAGCTGCTATCACACCTTCCTTATTTCAGGAACTAACTCGGCAGACAGCAATGTATGCCGAATCAGTCTTTCAATTTAGGAAGGTGTGGTTGCAGCTTTAGGCCTTATAGCAACACGTGAAATCCGCGCAATGGTTAAGACACTGGAGGATGAATTTGCCACAAAAAACCCGCGTGTGATTGGTCCGAGTTATTACGAGCGACTTCCAGCGGATTCGAAAGATGTTACAGATGACGAAACGTTTTATCGCCAATTGAAAAATCTTTTATTGGATAAAGAATTTTATAAATTAAGTGAATTTAATACTAAGTTGATCTGACTACATTATGTAGCTTCGTTTTATTTAATTTTGACATTGTATATTTAATATTATAAATATTTTTATTATTTTGACATTGTAACATCATAATCTTAAGTTTGACATTTATTTTGTATACATTTTGACATTTATCCGACTGACAATCACCCTATCCTGTGACATGTTATATTTTAGTGTAATAATTAATGTAATTATGAAATTGATAAGGTGAAATAAATAAATCTAATCTAATCTAATCATACTGTCCGCATAGTCATAATATAGTTCCGAACTTCAGAATTAACACGATAAACCGTTGGTCCCGGCTACGAAAGTAGTCGTCAATCAGCCATGTTAGAGGCCTTTGACGGCTCAACAACTCTGATACCAGGGTTTCTAAGATTTAACCAGCAAGTACCTGTTTCCGCCGCGGATCCTGAGCAACTGCTTGTCCTCCGGCTCAAGTCGCAACCTCAGTGCATTCCCGGTGTCTTCCGGGTCCAACCCGATCGGGTCATACTGTCGGCGTTCCGGTTTGGGCGGTTTCGTTTCTTGCTCCTCAGGCGTTTCGTTATCGATGTTGAACCTAATATTCACTAGGAAGAAAACCAGTATGTATTTTAGAAGAATATGGTGCAACTTTCTAAGTTCCAAATACACGTATGAGTGAGTTAATAGTAGTAGCTATAAATGTAGAGGCAGCATTGTTTGGGCAACATTGTTTCGCTGTACCTATACTGACGTCCTGCGTAAGAAGGCCGCTAAACGAAAAATCTATTTTTTTGAGTAAAATAAAATGTAAAAACTAAGGAAATTGTCCGTCACGAAATTGCTCTGGCACCGGACCATTCATTGTAATTTGTAGTTACAATGAATCAGGAATACGAAGTACAATATAACTCTAGCCATGACGATTATTTTCTGCACATGAGTGACGGGCGGAGAGCCCCATAAACGAATTGCACTCCTCCCCCACCTGCCCCGCTTACCCCTGAGTCATTTTTGAGTTATAGTTTGTGAGGCCTATATTGCAGTTAGTTACTACACAATTCGTAAAGCCTGATTTATAGGCGCCTCTGAGTTTGTATACTTGGTCCGAGCCTCTGAGGAATGCAGCTTTACGAAAGAAAGAGAAAGTTGATAGTGAGGTGAAAAATTGTGTGTTTCGCTCAGCAGCAAAATTATTTTGCGACTCGTGCCTTATTTTGAACCACTTACTTTGCTCGTCGTGGCTTAATCGTAGAATCCTTCGCTTGCTCAAGAGTCGAGTTTCAATACAAGGCTCTTGCGCCAAATATAAATTTTGCTGTCTTGCATAACAAATAATTATTGCCTATTTACTGTAAAGGATTCTAGGTATATCCCCTGCGATAACAAGTTTTAACATAGGTTTAAGTATGTAAAAGCAATAATTAAAATTAACGATTGACTTACCGACTGAAAGAAAAACAAAAAAACGTTTTAAAGATTTTATATTTTTCTGTTGTAAGAAATTTTGAAAAAGCTCTGAAACATAGATGAAAATTGAAAATTTATTAAGGGATTTGTTGTGACACATTTATAGTAAGTACGTATGTACAGCAAGCCTTCTCCAAATTTTCTCCGTAAAAATTCTATGTAATTCTGTTACTTCCTACTACAGGGTGTTAGGAAAAGTACCGATTTCCTTTAAACCACATGTTCTATAAGTTGAATAAAAGACAATAAGCATGCACAGACAATTACAATAACAATAAAAAAGAATAAAAAAATAACAGAAATAAAAATATTATATTAAAATTAAATTATGTCAACCCTAGCCAGACTCGCGGCGCGCATTACTTTTTTACAATTGGTGCGCCGGGTGCGCGTTGTGATTCTTAGAATAGGGTTGGCAACTTGAACTTTTTTACTTTCGAGCGGAGCGAAAAAAAAAGTTTTTCTAATTTTCTCAAAAATGTGTTCTACATCACTTATACATCATAAAAAACAAGTCTCCCAAAAATTTCCGTCCGTTGGTCGGTCGGTCGGTCGGTCGGTCCGCCGGTCGGTCTGTCCGTCACGCTTTGGCCTAGCGGCTAAACGAATGGTCTGATTGACACCATATTTTGAATTTAGGAGTTTTATGCAAATCCATCGAAGGGTTCCAAGTGGTTTCTTGCTGGCTCTCATTTTGAGGGTAGCTGTCATACAACGAAAATGAAAAATTTAAATTTTCTCAAAAACGGCTCATAGAATCTTGATGAAACTTTGCATGACCAAGCATCTTCATGTAAAATATCTTTCGAGAGTATCAATTGATCTGTGTTATTTCATATAAGGGCTGTTCCTGTACCACCAAATCGTAAATATGTGATTTACCCAAAATTGGTTCCATTGTGTTTATTAAAATTTTCTATAATATTAATCCTGGATTGGTTGTCTACCTGACTGGATATTCTTTATGATTTTTTTTAATAAAATTTAGTACACAGGGTGTACCAAAAACTGAAAAGGCTTGCTCAGTAGACTAAACTGAACAATTATCCATAAGGAACATGTGTTGGGAAATTAACAGAATCTCCATGCAAGTATCCTACGGTAGTATCCATTGATCTGTGAAAATTCATATATATAGGGTGTTCCAGTACTACTAAAAGTTAAACATGTGATTTACTCGAAATCGTTTGGGGTTTGTTTGTTTTAATGTTTGATATTTGAAGTCTGAATTGATCTGTATATTTCATTCGAACATATTTTTGGAAAAACTTAAATAAAAGTTTGTATTTCCATACTATGTGTATGGCATTACAAATTGAAGTTTGTGGTTGATAGTTTTTCCTTGAGTATTGCGAGAAAGTAAGTGCAGTGCTGCTGTACCATTTATTTTTCATAGGAAGTATTTTTATTCAATTTTTTTATTATCAATATGTTTGATGTACTTTATTCTACTTATACAGCATGTGGTTAAAAGGAAATCGGTACTTTTCCTAACAGCCTGTATAATACAAACAACAAGTTTTACCTCTTATTAGTGACTTTTCTTCAATACAGTTCCTATAGAAATATCATTTTGGAGTGAAATATATAATACAGAGTCTTAACTAGCTCCCCAGCATAAGGAGCTAAAGGATCCTTGTACAGATGATGTGCTTCTGCATCATCATATCAGCTGAAAGACGTCCACTGCTGGACGTAGGCCTCCCCTAAAGATCTCCATGACGACCAGTCTTGCGCTGTTCGCATCCAGCGGCTTGACCAGATCGTCGGTCCAACTTGTGGGGGCCTGCCAACGCTTCGGCTTCCGGTACGTGGTCGCCTCTCTAGAACCCTTACGCCCCATCGGCCATCGGTTCTTCTTGCGATTTGCCCTGCACACTGCCTCTTTAGCGATTCTCAGGTCTATGTCAGTTACTTTAATTCTTCTACGGATCTCCTCATCTCATCTCCTCTCCTCCTCTTCTGCATACACCACACTAATTATCGCGGTCGTCAGCTGCAGCTCCATCAATCGTGGTGGCTATGGTAAAGTCATGATCACATCAAGCTTGACACTTAAAGTGCGACTGTAGCACTTTATGCGTTTGAAATAAGCACGATATAAATAAGTCAAGTTGAATGTCTTTGACTGTTTGCGAAAACGACAAAAACCTTGGCTACGAGATAAAATCCAAGTAAAATTTTATTAATATGACCATACATAAATATGACGTATAACTTTGAGCCACATATTATTTGTCAAAATTCAGTATCAGATTATATGATTCGGATGGTCCGATTGATGATTTTTCAGTTTATCCACAAGGTATTCGAATGTAGATATTTTCAGGGTATGTATTTATAGGGTATTTTCCAATACCTATTATTTGGTAGGTATATTTTTCTTTTGGACATCACTGATGTACGGACCACCCTGTCATAAAACTTCTCTGATATACTTAGTAATTTGGGCCAGTAAAAAACGACGAATAAATACTAACCGCTCGGTGCATCCTCACGTACTATAGAAGTCCGAACCACATTTTTATTTAACAAAACTATCAAAACTATATTTAACACAAACAAATTCATATCGTTTTTTGTTGTATATTTTATAAAACCTACAAGGTTTTGTTTTACGTTATTTTTATGTTATCATGAACATTTAACGTTTATTTTATGAAAATTAAATTTGGTTATTTTATTGACAATAAAATAAAATATTTACGATTTCACCGATAACTATAGTCAGATAGACGTAAAAACAAGCATGACCATAACTAGTCTGAAAAATCGATTAATGGAGAAGAAACTCAAGATCAGCCTAAAATCGTATAAAAAACTTAATTTTAAGTACCGTTTAAGTTTGCGACGCACAAAATAATTGTGACCCTGTCATTGATGCGCAGAAGAAAAAAATGGCCCATTTTTGCACATTTTTGACTTCTGCGCATCAATGACCAAAGTTATTTTGTGCGACGTATAGTAACATTTAAAAAAATATTCGTGTGGTACCGGCAAAGAATAGTACAAACCCATCTCTACCCGTGTGTGTTGTAAGAAGCGACTAAGGGCTTATGAACCAGAGGTTGGGCAGCAACATCTTTCTGTGTATCGTACCACCTTACATACTGTGGTCACCAACAACAACGGTCGCCAGCCGCAACGCTTACAAGCGTGGTGACTATGGTATATCTCCTCTAAGTACCACGCGTTTTTGCTGGAGTTCTGGAGGGAACCAGTAGTGGATGGGATGTTATGATTTGTGGTTATGATGTTTTAGAATACCAGCCAAATCGCCAGTATCACAAAACTTTTTATTTATTTATTTATTTATTGTTCGGTAAGCCAACAGCTATTTAAAATACAATAGAAACAATAATAACATCGGAGTGCCAATTACAGAATTACACTACTAACAATTGAGTAAAAAATCACAAAAGCAAACAAAGCTGCACAGAGTTGTTTTTGCGCATACTGACACAGTTGAAAAAGCAAAATATACAATATAACTAGCACAAGAAAATAGAATTACAACCTTTTGGTGTGACTAAATTAAGAGCTAGTGATGCATGATGCGAACAACTAAAATATCCAATAATATAATTCTTAAATTAATATAGTTAAGTTTTAAATATTACGACGATGCAAAACACAACAATCAGAAAAAAGCAGATAGGTGTACTATGAACGCTGCGTTATCTCGAAGAACTTATTGCTCAACTGACGTCTTGCTGACACGGTGCTAGTGTTGAAAAGATCAAAGTCATATTCCCTGCACAGTTTATTGAAATTTCTACTCGCACGCACAAGAAATGAATTTTGACGGTAACTGGTCGTGGCAAAGGATGTATGAATAAGGTCGTGAAATCTTAATGGCCTCTTGGGAGCGTTAATACCAATACGAGCTAGGAGATTAGGACAATCAATAGAGCCAGACGCAAGTTTAAAAAGGAAAACGAGATCAGCTATTTCACGACGATTTACCAACGGCAGAAGGTGGTGTTTCTTACATATGCCAATGTATTGTTTAGAATCATAGCGTTCTTTAATTGACAAAAATTTCAAGAACTTTTCTGAACCCTTTCAATCCGGGTTTTGTAGGTTTCATAGCAAGGGTTCCACAACTGGGTTACTTCTAACGAAAGCACAATATAAAATTTTAAGGGTTTTAGCACGAACGAAATCTTTTGAACTACGCATAATGAAACCTAGGGATCTAGACGCTTTGACGACAATTTGATTAAAATGCATATCGAATAATAGTTTTGGATCATAAGTGACACCTAAATCGCGTACTGAGCTTTGTCTTAGTAGCGCGTAAAAAGATTTTCGCGTACTGAGCTTTCTCTTAGTTTATAATTAAAAGAGAAAGAAAAAAAGTAAAAGTAGCCCTTTTTTTTCTTTTTTTCTTTTTTTTTCTTAAAATCTTTATTTTAAAAAGTTTTAAACAAGGAAAATGCTATGTTATTTTTGACGACGACCCAACGCGCTTTATCTCAGGAACAAAGAGCGTAAAAACTCGCTTTGCGTTGAGCTCATACCCTAAGACCCTGTCCAGAAAGGGCGAATTCGCCGCGAATTGTTACGCGCGAGTTTCTACGCGCGTAGGCGAGGTACTGGGTGTCAATACATTGCGTCCACAAGCATCGCGCGAATGTTCTCGGCTCGCGCGAGGCTCGCTCGAGTCGAGATACTCATACTCGTACTAGGAGCGCCTTGTATGCGTCCAGATGAACGCGCGAAACTCGCGCGAGTAAATCGCGGCGAATTCGCCCTTTCTGGACAGGGTCTAAGGGTGCCTTTCTACCACCGCTGTGTGACGGAGCTAAGCTGTGAACAGGGAAAACTCCAACCACTAGGATTACTCCATTTGCCTAGCTTAGATCTGCGCAATCCAGGAATCATAGGATTGCAACAGGTTGGAACTTTTCCAGCTCACTAGAACTACCCATCAGAGCACTGGTGGACAGGCGAGTAAGAGTGTGAGAGACTGATGATAAGACGGCCAGTTGATGCAGCGAGTTGCTCGTTGGTTCCAGTCTGCCGGGTGAAACGCGCAAATAAGGGACCTAAGAATACCATCGGATCTGCTCACTCATAGTTACTGTATCTTGGTGAGGCAGTCCTCCGCTCCATCATACTGCCCAGAGGCACTGGATTTACTGTGTCACGTAACTCCTAATCACTACGTATTATAAAAGAAAGTCCCCCGAAACGTTTTTCTGTCGTCAACCATCCATCATGTCTGTCTGTGATAGCTAAACTCAGGAACTACTATATTTGTTTCGATCTGGTTTTCAGTAATAGATAGATTAATTCAATAGAAAGGTTTAAACTTATAATTCATAAATATTGAGTGCAAATTAACTGAACCTGTGATGATGTTTGTCGATCGAGCCGGAAAAAAACGTGCCGCTTGAGAGCTTTCTGGGCGTGCGCTGAGTAAATGGTTTCATTTATATGAAAGCTATGTATGAAAGAATTGTTGCTCTCTAAGAGCTCTAAAGAAAAGTCCCCAATAGTTTTTGTCTATCTTTTAAGGATAACCCACAGTAACCAACTATTTATAGCAAAAAAGTAGATTTTCAAAATAAGGTATTTTTGTACGTATTTTGTACCCGTGCGAAGCCGGGGCGGGCCGCTAGTAATAAATAAAAGAGAGAAAAGTAGTTTTTATTCACTGGTTGAAGATGTATATGATGAAGTTCCTACCTAACATTTACCTAGCTTTGCCAACCTTTTTTTTTTTTTTACACGGGGAAATCCGTCATGGATACACTGCCGTCCGGGGGAACGACAGTGTTATGTCAGACTCTTTGTGACTAAAACCCCGTGGTGGCCAACTCTGGCACATTTGAAGAGGTCCCGAGAAACGCCACAGGCATACGGCCGGTACTCTTCGTGCCTTGTCGCTGCTAAAGCAGAGACCTACCTCAGGGAAGTTTTGGCTTCCCCCTAGCACCGTCTGGGTGCCACGATAGCACACGGCCACTGTGCGTTACCGTCCGCCTTGGAGTCGCTTCTTGGTTATTCCGAGCCCCCGCTCTGAATAAACAAACCTAGCCGCGAGATATACCCGAGCTAGACGTTCTTCAGTTGCTGCAATTCTTCTTGACGTAGGAGATTTCCCGTAGTGACGTAGGAGATTTGAATGTAAGAGTTGACGACACGAAGGGTGAAGGCAGAAAGTCGATAATACCGGCAACGGCATGTTAGGTACCGGCAACATGATGCGAGTAACCGGCGACGGTTTCGAGGTACCGGCAACGAAATGCGAGTTACCGGCAACAGAATGCGAGGATTGTAGTTTAGTTTAAGGACTTACGGATACTCCGGTTATAAATTCCAGCTCTTCAGTTTGCAGTTAGCACTTATGGGGTAACTTTTCTTCCCATATATTCAGATGAGTTGGTATTTTGGCAGGTCTTGGGTGGGCTACCAAGACCTGCCAAAATACCAACCAGTTACATTACCAGCTAAAAATAAGATCTCGAATGCCTTTTTTTCATGATGATGGCATAACATCAATCTTACCCATTGTTGTACTAGGTAAATTTCAATGAGGTATCAAATTGTAATCTTAATCAATATCAAATAAAATAACACTGTTTCTTATGAATAAAAATACTTTATTGTCATTCATGACACTATTCTAATACATTATTAATTCGTCAAAATATCACATTGGGGGTTGAAAAAGGCACTCAAACAACCGATTAGACAATCTGAGGTAATTAGTCTAAAACAAAAAGGAAAAGTCCCTTCGCAGTTTAAACAAATTGTCTAAAAGGTTTATTAATATCATAAATAAGTAAATAACAATCTTTACGTACATAAAAATAATATAAATAATATTGATTTTTTAGTATCACTCTCACATTAAGTATTTGCTATTTACGTACTCTACACTACACAAGGTTTGGAATAACATAAGATAATTCAATTCATGAATAGTAACAATTTGAATTATGGTCAGACGGCCAGTATTAATAAATTTTGCACATAAGTACTCGTAAATGCATTTTATATATAATTTTAAGTACATGCACATTTTAAGGGGTTTCTGTTTTGTTTTGCTCTACAACGTATTCAAAAAGGGGCTTTAACATATTAAATAGGGAAGTACTATTCACAGGATCTCTAATTTCGATTCGCTTGTCTCTCGCCAAGGACACGCTTTACTAGCGCTGTAGAGAATTGGCTTTTTATAATCGTAAACGCCAGTAGAATGAATACAAATGTATGAGATTGTTACAAACAAACGAAATGTTGCGTGAAAGCTGATGTTAATCCCATACACTTTCATTCTATTCTACTAGCGTTTAGGTTTATAGAAAGCCACTTACCCTGGCTTTGTTGATTTTAATTCAAACGCTAAACATTTTCATTTTTAAATTGCTCGAAGACAGTTGAAAGATTCAAATGTTCAAAACATTGAATCTCTCAGCAGGTCATGGGTCGCTCGACAAGTAACGAGCAAATCAAGAATTAACTCCAGGGCCTAGAGACAAGTGGCCTTCTATTATAGTTAAATAACACTAATAGAATATGATGGAAATGTATGGAATTGACATTAGGTGTAACCCAACTTTTCATTTGCTAATCCCATAAATTTTTAATCTATTCTTTTAGCGTTTCAGATAATAGAAAGCCACTTGTCTCTAATTCGTTTGCCATCAGCTATTGTTTATAAATACCGGCCTTAATTATGTAAGTACTTATTTAAACCAGATCTAAGTACATATTTTTAAGTAATTCTAAACCACCTGAAATTTTCTGAAAGCGGGCTCATTTTGTTTCTAATAACAAAAATCCTTGTCTGTTCCTTGGGAAAAATTCTTAGGATATTGTCTAACCGCAACCGCTGTACCGCTGCTGTACAGTTATGCGCGGGGAGGTGGGGGAGTGGGAAGAAAAGACTAAGAGCTAGTTGCCGCCGGGAGTGGGGACGAGCGATGCCCCCCCGCCCCGTCTCACCGTGAGCATACTTATACAGCGGTACAGCGGTTGCGGTCAGACTATAGTTACATTTGTCCCCGTTCTCAAGCGTACTCGTGGTACTGGTCTCCGGTTATATTTGATACGTCTATGCTCTCGTTAAGGGGGTCATATCGTGCAAAGGAGATAAAGGCGCTCTGGCGTCAATAATTGGTAATAAATCGAGTTTAGGATGAGTTAGAGGGTGAAGTGAAGTATGCTGCTGAGGGGTGGGAGTGAGGGGGGGGGGGGAGAGTGAAGTAGGTGAGGAAGGGGGATGATGGAGGGTGAGTGGAGTGGGTGAGTGGAGTGGGTGAGTGGAGTGGGTGAGTGGAGTGGGTGAGTGGTGTGGGTGAGTGGAGTGGGTGAGTGGAGTGGGTGAGTGGAGTGGGTGAGTGGTGTGGGTGAGTGGAGTGGGTGAGTGGAGTGGGTGAGTGGAGTGGGTGAGTAGAGTGGATGAGTGGAGTGGGTGAGTGGAGTGAGTGAGTGGAATGGGTGAGTGTTGAGTAGGGTAGTTATCTAGTGGGATAAAGGGTGTAAGGGACCGGTTTCCTAAAGTTTAAAAGGCATGATCAGCCAACGTAACTGAACAACTTTCAGTGAATAAAACTTTCAGGAAAAACTAATCGGCTTCATACAAAATTGCAAACTTGATTGGACAATTTGTATGGAGAGGCCGATTTTTAAATTTCCTCACTAATAAGTAAGCAAACCAGGGCGAACAGGCGAAGTCAGGTCCAGTAACCTGATGAACTTTGAGAAATAATAGGTGATCTCATAGTAAGTATATCGTCTACCTAAAGCAAGGACATAATGTCAGACAAAAAAAAACTTAAAATAAATAAAAACACTACGAGACATCTTGGACAAAATCCACACGTTCTACTGATGAATACGTAGTAGAAAACCACGTAGCCAATTCTTGAAAATCACCGGGTGATAAAGTATCTATCATTTTGAGACTTTAAAAATTCAAATTCAGCCTGATAAACTGTCAAAAAATTTGCAATAAGATATGAAAACTACCAATCATACAGCACTTTATATTTAGTGAATATTTATCTTCACTATTGAAAAGAAAAATCAATGATTTTGAATTTTTTGAGTCACCCGGTGATTTTCTACAATTGACTCCCTGAACTTTTTGTAATTTTTCGCTAAGTACTCGTTATTTTATTTGGCGGAAATTATCAGAGGAAATTGAACACATTTTTCCAAACAACATACTTAGGTAGAAATACGAAAAATAAATTAGACCTCTCGTACAAAATTTGCTGTCAGCTAATGCAGTTTGTATGGGAAGTAAATTTGTTTTTGTCGCATTTCGACTTATGTATCTCAGGAAAAGTTGTTCAGTTTCCTGAAACCTTTTAAAATATCCGGGGTGATAGAAATATAACCCTTGTATACCTAAATTGGATCGCAGTAGTTTTCTTATACTTACAACTTTACAAATTTTCAAAGCGTTTCATTAACCAATTACAGATAATTTTGGTAACTTATATAAGTGAAAAAAAGACAGACCAGGTGCAAAACACGTTAAATTTTTCTTTTCAAACTAAATATGCAAAAAGAAACAGACAACGCGAGAGACAACGTGCCAATAAACCTAGAGATCACGAAAGCGAATGTCATAAAATGTAACGTCAACTGGTTATCCCATACATTTCATAACGTTCGCTTTCGTCAAATAGCACGTTATCTAGACTCCAGGGGCCGTAGACAAGTGGCTTTCTACTATCGAAAACGCTAGTAGAATTTACATTTAGCTAACGAAATGTTGCGTGACAGCTGATGTCAATCCCATATTACGAGTACATTTTTATTCTATTCTATAGCGTTTACGATAGTAGAAAGCCACTTGTCTCAGGCCCCAGATTAGTAAGTAGAGTACAGGAGCGTCTAGACCACCTTTGGCATTTTAAAGAAACACGTGTTGAAGCGTAATTTTTTTTTGTGTACCGACCAATACAGGGTCTTAGTTATAATTATCTCTACAAACCTCTCGGGAGGTTGCTCTACAACCTTTATTAATGACAAAACTTTTTTTGCTTCTCTATACCATGTGAATGACAAGCGGACCGAGCCAATGTGTATGAAAAAGAAGAACCAAAATTGTTTTTGCTTATTTTTACCCGACTACGGCAAAGCAAAAGGAGGTTTATGATTTTGACAGGCTATGTATGTATGTATGTATGTATGTATGTTCATCTGTTCCATCATAACTTCTAAACTACTTCTCATATTTTGACAAATGAGGTGTCGTTAGAAGCGTCTTAATTATCCGCTGGTTATAGGATACAAGAAATTTCGTTTAATTGTATGTGGGTGGCGCCCTCTAGAGCAGAAAAGTCAAGGACTAATAAAAAAAAACATTTTTACCGTACCGTGTTGGGTATCAAATGGAAGGGCTTAACGAGCACATTTCAAAAATATATATGTTGTTAGCTTTTTTATGTATTTACAACCCCAAAATAATTTAAATAAAAAATCAGTTCAAAAACTAGAACCCGACTACTGGCAAATCTTGCTCTAAAAAGTATGTAACAAGAAAATATTGTCATCGGAAATTGTTATGTACAAACTATGGTATTAAATAAATATTCATAGCGATGTTCAGATAATAGCCGTGGTCATGTTATGCCACCTATCCGAAAAAAGCGATCATAAACTTCAGGGCAAAGAGGCATAACAATATGACCACGGCTATTATCTGAACATCGCTATGAATATTTATTTAATACCATAGTTTGTACATAACAATTTCCGATGACAATATTTTCTTGTTACATACTTTTTAGAGCAAGATTTGCCAGTAGTCGGGTTCTAGTTTTTGAACTGATTTTTTGGAAAGTTGTAGACAAAACTTAGATAGTTTTATGGGTCGAACAAAGACCTGAGAGGTTGGCACAGTAATACCCTGAATAGGAGATTCACACATTTTAGCTTCTTTTCCAAACGTACACTCATGAACAGGTCAAGCCTGACACTCGCACCTGGATTCTAACCCTAACGATGATTGAAATAAGGACGGCACAAAGTACAATTTGCCAAACTTGACGTGCTCTTGACTGTAATTCTTCTGCAATTTTGATTCATCTTTTAGCAGAAATTTGTACCTCAGTAGGTATCTAATATTACTTTGCACTTTGTATAAAATATCATAGTCTTGTTAATGGTACGTACGAGATTCCGGATTCTATTAAGCTATCTGATAAATGCTATGCAAACGCGTCAAACGAACAACATACTTTAAACTCATAAATGACTAATTTCATTCCCTATCTTTTCCTCTCCATCTTCTACATCTTTCCTCTTCTCCTTCTTCCTGCTGTCCTCTAGAAGAGCGTATATTTCCTCGACCGTCCTGTCCTTAGTTTCTGGTACCCACATGATGGTGTAGAAGGTGCCGAGGAAGCAAACCATGGAGAACATGATAAAAACCCAGTGGATACCCAGGAGTTTGAGCAGGGGGTCATAAGCCTTCGTCTGTAGGAAGTCGCTGAGGGCGTCCACACTGCTCACGAAGGATGTTACCATGCCACGGTGCTGGAAGTAAAATTGAGGACGCCTTAATTTATGACGACAAATTAAAAAATCAGAAGGATGCATCAGACGATGCATTCCACACATGCGCTTGCATTTCGAGCAGTGAGCTTATTCAGTTTCTTAGACAGATTCCGTGTGGTGCCGGCAAATAATAGTATCAACCCATCTCTACCCATGGGTGTCGTAAGAGGCCACTAAGGGTTAACGAACCAGAGGATGGGCAGCAGCATCCCTCTGTGTATCGTATCATCTTACAATCTGCGGTCACCAACAACCGCGTTCCATGGTGCCAGCCAAGCGTGGTGACTATGGTACTTCCACTCCACAATGTTTCAGCAAAATCTGGATTTTAGGAGAGAGCTCTGTGTCCTGTAGCGGACGTTTCATGGGTTGTTATGATGATGATGATGACACTCAAGGTTCGAGAATTGCATTCCGAGCCTTGAGCTTATTTAGTTTCTAAGACAGATTCTCATACTTCATCCTTCTCATCTGACGTTGTATATTAATGAACTCTGAGATTAGGTACTCACTTGGAAAGAGAACAGTTCCGATGTAATGACATACGGCACGGGCTGGTACCCTGCTGCATCAGCGAAAATGCAGAGGCACATGGCAAGGACCGGCAGCCAGCCCGGCAGCCAGATGCCGAACGAGGTAATGTAGAACCAGCAACCGAGTGCCAGCATAGAGACGCCGGTGGCCAGGGCTGTGGATGCCAGGAGCCACTGGGAAATACAAGAGTTTCTTGAGCAGTTGTTTTACTGTCGAAATAAGATTTAATAAAACTTGATAACCTTCTTTACCAAGTTTACCAACATAAAAACAATTTAAAAATAAAAACGGTAAATAATTACATCGTTGCTTACAGAATTCTAAACAAATTAAAAAAACGCAGGCAAAGCGTGTTTTAAATTTATTGTCAAGGACTTAGTTTTTTGCGCCTATTCCAAGTAGCCCTACCGGTCTATCCCTACTGGTAGCGATAGTTGGAATTTTTGTCCAACTGTCCCTACCGGTAGGGATGATTGGAATTTTTATGTCCAGTTGTCTATACTGCGTAGATGTACAATCAGAAAGAAAATTTCGAACAAAGGTTGAATTATAAAGAAAAGCCAAGATCGTTTATTTTTTGGTTTTGAATTTATATAAGTACCTATTTTAACACTGTGAGAAATTATTAATAAATAAATCTTAAATTGTAGAAAAACGGTGTTAATTTAATTGCGTGTCATAGCTCAAAGGTGGGTTCAGTATCAGTAACTGAACAACTTTTATACACTTATATACAACTTTTATTCGTGTTTACAGCTAAAAGCTGTCTTTTGCACTGATGTGCTACTAATTTGGAACTTAAAGTTATAAAATAGGCTGCAAAATTCACCAATGTGCTCGTTGGGCTAGCTTGCGAATTAAATTTGTACCATGCGGTTTTTACAAAATAAAGGCATTTCACCTGAATTGGTCTACGGGAAGAAAATATATATAGGGGGCAGTAATTGGAGGAAAGTGAATTTGACTATATGCGAATTGGACCCGAGGAAGAAATATCGTCTCATACATCTATTTAAGTCGCGAGTGAATAGGCTTCTTCTGTGCAAGCTCATTCCATCGTCGACCTCATCTCTGTCCTCCTAGATCGAGGTCAAGAGTAAGCCCATAAACAGTAAAAAAAAGATTACAAAAATTTTACAACATAAATGTGCTACTATTATATTATCTTAACATTTCCAAGAAATGACCAACAGTAATTTCTCCCTTTACAAGTTGTATCTCAGCATTCTGAATGATGTAATCACGTAGTACATACTTCAGCTCCCTGCGTTTCGGTGCTTTCAAGTCGTAGATGATAGCCTTAAAGCGGTTTTTTTGAGCGATCGAATGCGTGTATATGGTTTTTAGCAATTTGAATAAACTTATTTGTCTATTGGTTTTTTCATTAATTTTAAAGTGCCATGCTTCAGCGAAATTATTTGTCCTGTGTTTCCGTCCAAACACGCACCACTGTTTTCTAAAATTTTCATTCTTGAGCCAAAATTTTTTAACATACTTTACAAATGCATGCATTCCAAATTCTTCTAATATCTGTGACTCAATATAAGCCCATCCTTCATCTATATGTTCAACAGGCAACAAAGGTAATGTTGCCGTTAATGCTAATATTTTTCTTTTGTCACGATTTTTATTTAATTTTAATTCTCTGCCCTTTTTCCAAATGGCTTTTTGAAAATGATAATAGCAACCTCCTATTTGGACATTTGGAAACACTACCTTTAGAGCTTTCGCAAAGGCCGCTTCAAAATCAACCATTACATATGCTGGATCCCACTCCTTACCGGTGGTTTTCTTCACTGCGGATTTAATAAGTTGGAACATCATTTCATATGTTTCGGTCTTCTTGTTTAGCAATAGCACATACACTACGGGGATAATGTTAGTGTATAAAGATGTGCTTCCAATATCGCAGTGTATAGTTATTAACTGCGTAAATGGTTCGGGACAAACTTCGAAAGTACCATCCAAAAAAATGGATTTAGCTGAGAGTAATAACTCTTTTGACCACTCACAACCAAAAATCAAAATGCGGTCATCATTATAGTAATAATCGGCCATCAAAAATGTATTATATTTGGGTGGTACTTCAACCTCTTCAATTTTTGAAAAATACATTTTGCTCGTTCCAGCCGCTTCATTTCTATGGTTATATAAAGTCGATTTTACATTTCCAAACTCCGGCATGGCAGCAACCATATCCAAAGTATCGTCTTGAATGCTCTTCACGGTCTTTTCGAAAATACTTGGAATTGGAAGCTCAGGATTGGCAATGACCTGCTGTTTACAATTGTTTAAACGTATCTCAATTTCATTCTTAGCTAAGCTGCGTAAGCATGAAGACAAATGGGCCACCTTCTTTTCAATAAAAGTCCCATTCTGTAATAAAAAAGTCAACATAATAATGAAATTTGGCGAGTGTATGTATATTTGCTATCTATCGATGACAACTTGCTGTTTGTCGATATAAAAATTATATTATATGAACTCTACTGCAGGTGGACGCTGAAAGAAACCCTAAAAACTAAGTTTCTCGTGGGACACACCTAGAGGGACACAGGGTGGATACGAGGAACGAGTCAATAAATGCAAAAAAATCACTGATTAAAACTAACTTTGATTGTAACAGATCCAATACACTTCGTCTTTTTTGTTTGAGCGCACTTCCAATATTTGTTGCCGTTCGCATATTTTTTTTTGCAGTGGTACTGATAACCATCATTCAATAAACAATTCCCCCTACCCCTTTTTAAATAAACTATATCAGAGTCAACCGACGACATGGCAACGCAACAGCAAGGTATAAAATTTTCTTATCTAGGCGCAACAGCAGCTCGAATGTAGATTTTTTTACAAATCAAAGAAACAAATCTGAGAAACAATTTGAATAAATTGAGTTTTAGTATGTCAGAAAATTATACTTTTTCTGCGTCAAAAATAACATCTAGAAGTTTATAACTAAAGAGTTTGGTTATCACCGTATAGCGCTCTCACACTGTGCGTGCAATCCACGTGTAATCGTAGTGGATAAGTACATACCTTAGAATTTTTTCACGCGACCGTACATTGTGGCAGGTACTTTGAAAACAGTTGGGATACATGGAAAAGTATCCCTACCGGTAGGGACAGTTGGAAAAAAATTCCAACTATCGCTACCAGTAGGGATAGACCGGTAGGGCTACTTGGAATAGGCGGTTTTTTGTCGTGTTTAATAAATAAAGTTGTCAGTTTCCTGTCTGATTGGATTTAAGCGTGATTAGACTTGCGTCAGACAACCAATAGAAAATAGACTTTGGTCTACATAATGTGGTCTACTTGATCGTATTATTTTAAAGTATCCGAAATGGTAGACTTATATTATTCTGGTGTGTGTCATACAGGGCTCCTAGTATAGACACCAGTCTCTTTTATCTTTGTAGGAGACTTATAAGTTTATTATTATTATTTCCATTGACCCGGTGGTTTAATATCGAGAGAGACCAACTCAAGACACAAGACACGACCTCAAACAATGGAGAAAGGGAAGGACAAAGAAGAAAGATTTACAACATACCTTCCTCCCAGTCTGTTCAACGATGCAGCTAGCTACTATGGATCCCAGCAGTTGGATAGCGCCGACTATAATTGTCTGCTTGTTAGGGCTCAGTTTCAAGCCTATAGATTTGGCAGCCTGGTCGAAGATTGAGCCAGCGTACATGAGGACCACGAGATAACCGCAGGTCTCTTGAGACAGCATCACGTTGAGGGATATGCGGAAGGCCTTAAAGGTTGTCTTGTCCTTTACTGAAAAACGAAATAATAATTTTTCAATGGTGTACCTATCAATGATTTTGTACCTATACAAGGTGTAACAGAAAGGGTATATCAACCCTGAAGGATGTGATTCTGCCCATTAAACTGAACAATTTTCTCTAAGGAACATAAGGTTGAAAAACGAACTAAAATTTTTAATCTTCCATACCAAATGCACTATTAGCTGATTCAGTTTAAGAAGTTTTTCCCTATTTCGACCTATGTTTCTTACGGGAAGTTGTTTAGTTTCATGAGCAGATTCACATCCTTCAGGGTTGGTATACCCTTTTTGTTACACCTTGAATACAAAAAACTGAAAGGGCGTGATCAGTCAACGTAACGAAACAACACTCAGTGAATAAAACTTTCATGAAGTGAAAAAAAAAACCGGCCAAGTGCGAGTCGGACTCGCGCACCGAGGGTTCCGTACCACCACATTATCATTGTATTAGTTGAAATTTCAGTAAGTTAATGTGCTAGATTTTCTGAGTCCGACACGCGCTTGACCAATTTTTATTTGTTATTATTTTATAGCTTATGCACTATAAACATACCAATTTTCAAGTTTGTAAGTATTCCCGTTTTTAAAATAGAACTAAAACAAAAATCGCCTCCGCGACCATCCAACTTGACCCCTCTCTTACATGAATGTTCTTGAAACGGGAGCTCACCACAATTGGTTACCACAGTTGTGAGAAAAGTTCTAATATTTAATTATTTCATACTTTTCCCATTAGTTGTACTGTGAGACCTAGCTTCTTGCCAAATTTCATAATTTTAGGTCAACGGGAAGTACCCTGTAGGTTTTGCTTTTTTGCATAAATGTATGGAGATGAGGACATAAAATGCCATATCTTTTGATTGCGTCGTTGTAAAAAATTGAAATTTTCAGATCTTGTGTGGTTCATGGATCCTAATATATGGTACTAGCTGTTGCCCGCGGCTTCGCTCGCGTGGATTTCGTATTTATGTTGTTACCGGTTTTCCGAAGCAATGAGATATTTTCCCGTCATTTCGGAGTAATTTTAAACTAAGGAAAAACAGGACTAACCCTGCGCAAATCAATGAGTATAATTCAAGATCCAGCTGAATTTTATATAATATACAGACGTTACATAAATTACTCAGAACAGAGGAAATTAGCAGCAGAATCCTAACAAATGTAAAGAGAGAGATGAGAGACACCTTTATGTAATATTTCAAAACAGAGCCAATTCGCAGAAGTAATTGAGAAAAACTAAAACCCTCTCCCTCTCTCTCCCTCTCCCCCTCCCTCTGTCTCTCCTTCTCCCCCTCACCCTGTCTCTCCCCCTCCCCCTCCTCCCTCTCCCCCTGCCCCTCCCCCCCCCCCCCCCCCCTCCCTCTCCCTTTTCATCACCCCGTCCCTCTCCCTTTTCATCACCCCCTCCCCCTCCCTCACTCCCTCCCTCTCCCCCTTCCCCTCCTTCTCCCCCTCCCTCTACCTCTACCTGTACCTACGTACGTCTCTACCTCTCTACCTCTCTACCTCTCTACCCCTCTACCTCTCTACCTCTCTTCCTCTCTACGTCTCTACGTCTCTACGTCTCTTCGTCTCTACGTCTCTACGTCTCTACCTCTCTACCTCTCTACCTCTCTACCTCTCTACCTCTCTACCTCTCTACCTCTCTACATCTCTACCTCTCTACATTTCTAACTCTCTACCTCTCTACCTCTCTACCTCTCTACCTCTCTACCTCTCTACCTCTCTACCTCTCTACCTCTCTACCTCTCTACCTCTCTACCTCTCTACCTCTCTACCTCTCTACCTCTCTACCTCTCTACCTCTCTACCTCTCTACCTCTCTACCTCTCTACCTCTCTACCTCTCTACCTCTCTACCTCTCTACCTCTCTACCTCTCTACCTCTCTACCTCTCTACCTCTCTACCTCTCTACCTCTCTACCTCTCTACCTCTCTACCTCTCTACCTCTCTACCTCTCTACCTCTCTACCTCTCTACCTCTCTACCTCTCTACCTCTCTACCACTCTACCTCTCTACCTCTCTACCTCTCTACCTCTCTACCTCTCTACCTCTCTACCTCTCTACCTCTCTACCTCTCTACCTCTCTACCTCTCTACCTCTCTACCTCTCTACCTCTCTACCACTCTACCTCTCTACCTCTCTACCTCTCTACCTCTCTACCTCTCTACCTCTCTACCTCTCTACCTCTACCTGTCCCTATCCCTACCCCTTACGCCAATTTAACCGCTATCTCTACCATACAAACGACACCCATATTGATTTTTAGACATTTCAAACCTATCGCACCCGAACTCCATCCCCAGGGGGATGATGGTATTTCACGTCCACCACGTTGGATTTCAAAATTGTTGTAGTTTTCGTAATCAGCGACCCGATAAACCATACAAACGACATCCATATTGATTTTTAGACTTTTCAAACCTATCGCACCCCAACTCCAACCCCAGGGAGATGATGGTATTTTACGTCCACCACGTTGGATTTCAAAATTGTTGTAATTTTCGTAATCAGCGACCCGATAAACCATACAAACGACACCCATATTGATTTTTAGACATTTCAAACCTATCGCACCCCAACTCCATCCCCAGGGGGATGATGGTATTTCACGTCCACCACGTTTGATTTCAAAATTGTTGTAGTTTTCGTAATCAGCGACCCGATAAACCATACAAACGATACCCATATTGGTTTTTAGACTTTTTCACCCCATTTCCCTTTTTTAGGGGTTGAATTTGGGGTGGAATTTCAATAACAGTGATAAACGTTGCATAGAATTACATCATTAATGCCTAAATAATAAATTATGTGGATTTTACTTTAAGAATAAAGAATTTTCAACTTCATCCCCCTTTTCACCCTTAAGGGTGTCGAATTTCCAAAAACCCTGAGACACATAAATATTAGTTTTTAGTCGTCAGCCTAAATACAAATTTTAAAGATCCTAACTTCAAAACTGATGGACTTTCATACAAACTTTCATCCCCTATTTTACCCCCTTAGGGGTGGAATTTTGTAAAACCCTTTCTTAGTGCACCCCTAGTTCTCATAAGGAACCTACATGCCAAATTTGGAATCTCTAGACCCAGTGGTTTGGGCTGTGCGTTGATATGTCAGTCAGTCAGTCAGTCAGTCACCTTCTTCTTTTATATATATAGATTAATTTAAACCTGATACCTTTAAAGGGTCTTGACAGACAGACAGACAGACAGACGGACAACAAAGTGATCCTATAAGGGTTCCGTTTTTTTGTTTTGAGGTACGGAACCCTAAAAATCGGCTTCTCCATACAACTTGTACAATCAAGTTTGCAATTTAGTATGGAGAGGCCGACTTCTTATTTATTTCCTGAAAGATTTATTCACTGAATGTTGTTCAGTTACGTTGACTGATGCCTTTTCAGTTCTCGGAAACCTGTCCCTTACACCCTTTAGATTGAGTTTCCTGATTTATTGAGTGTAGGAAACTCAATCAAAACCTCAACCACAAACAGTAGGTTGCTTTTTTTTCAGGCGTTTTCTTTAGGTGTTCGTTATACCACACCACCGTCCTTTACGCCCTGTATGTATAAATATTACTTAATTATTACAGTTTGGCGGCTCAAAAGCTCCGGTACGAGGGTTGTGAAGTCAGTCATCGATCTTAAAAGTTACACAATAAGATGACGATTCCACTTTTGTTACGGGTTCACCTCTAAAATCGCTAAATACTAGTAGTTAGGGTTATGAAGGACAAATTTCTATATGATTTGCTCATGTCTGCCTCTTTGACTGATGATAAGAAGCATCCTCTAAAAGATACAAAAAATATTGGTGGACACCCACACCCCTGCGTTTTTGAGGAATTAAGTTTTAACTATTTTGAAATTTGACAATGAAACATACACCTGGCAGACTATGACTATCTGATTAAATACAATGTATAAAACCCCAGAAAAATGGTCTGCCACCATAATAGCCCTGGGTCGTAAAGTTACAGCGCTTCAAAATGCAAAAATTCACTACTTCGTCCCGTGATAATGCAGAGCCCTGCATGTCTGCCTCTTCGACTTTCTACATCTTCAGAAGTATTTTAAACAGGAGTCACAAAGGCAGACAAAAAAAACATTATTTAGTATCTTATTTTCATTCTTTTTGCTTTAACTCAAAAGCTTTAACAGCAGCGACGCACAGAAAAACTTGTAAGGACCAAATCGATTCGTATTGAGCTGATCTATCATCCCTATTAATATGAATCATGAGCAAATCATATACCAAAATTGCAGCCAGCAGGTAAAACACACTCAAATAACACAAAATTAGATAACTAAACTCTAAAATCCGGTTTTGCGTTTTTTACAACCGGTTTTATTTCGTACGATAAAATAACCTTTTTCTGATTACGGTGAAACCAGTTTGCATTCCCTGGGCAGGACCTACCCATGGCTTGACCTACCCATGTTTTGCTCCAAAAGCCCAACTTTTGTCTCGCCATAGTAAAATGGTCACGTGATCGACTCTATTTGTTCCAAGGTGTAGAAGGTGTACAAGGCGTAAAAAAATTTCGAGTAAAGATTTTTTCTTCGGGAAAGTTGCTTGTTTTTAGGGTTCCGTACCTCAAAAGAAAAAAACGGAACCCTTATAGGATCACTTTGTTGTCCGTCTGTCTGTCTGTCTGTCTGTCTGTCAAGACCCTTTATCTCACGAACGGGTAAAGGTATCAGGTTGAAATTAATACCATATATTAGGATCCATGAACCACACAAGATCTGAAAATTTAAAATTTTTCCAACGACGCGATCAAAAGATATGGCATTTTATGTCCTCATCTCCATACATTTATTCAAAAATGCAAAACCTACAGGGTACTTCCCGTTGACCTAAAATTATGAAATTTGGCAAGAAGCTAGGTCTCACAGTACAAATAATGGGAAAAGTGTGAAATCATTAAATATTACAACTTTTCTCACAACTAATGGTAACCAATTTTGGTAAGCTCCCGTTTCAAGAACATTCATATAACAGAGGGGTCAAGTTGGATGGTCGCAGAGGCGATTTTTGTTTTAGTTCTATTTAAAAAGGGGAACACTTACAAACTTGAAAATTGGTATGTTTATAGTGCATAAGCTATAAAATAACAACAAATAATAAAATTTGGTCAAGCGCGTGTCGGGCTCAAAAAATCTAGCACATTAACTTACTGAAATTTCAACTAATAGGTACAATTATGTTTATGTGGTGGTACGGAACCCTCAGTGCGCGAGTCCGACTCGCACTTGGCCGGTTTTTTATGAATAGAATCACTGGGTTTCGGGAGCTATTGCTAACCTACACTATTGTGTGTATAACTTTTTAGGGTTCCGATACCAAAATGGTAAAAAAAGGAACCCTTATGGTCTGTCTAAAGAATTTCGAAAAAAATATGATTATTAATGTAAAGGGGGCCAAAATAGGGGGGGGGGGGCAAATTTCAAATTGTCGCTACTAGGTCGAGTGGGGTATCATATGAAAGGGCTTTACTTGTACATTCTAAAATATATTTTTTTGTATTTTTTTACGACTCTTAGTTTTTAAGTTAAGATGAAAAATTACAAAAAAATACCATTTCCCCCCCCTTATCTCCGAAGTTTGTGAAAGGAAAAATTTGAATTAATTACATTTGACAGAAGTTTATGTAAACATTACAGCAAAAATAAAACGATCTTTCAAAGTTGCACAGTTTTTTAGAAATCTGCAAATAACCTTTACAAACAAATTTAGTTTTGCGGTCCTAAAATGGACTTTATTGCTTCCAAAAATACAAAAAGTATATCGGAACCTTCGGCGCGCGAGTCCGACTCGCACTTTACCGGTTTTTTTATTTCCTGTTTCAATTTTATTTATCTATTCTCGTCTTTTACATCATGGCAGCTTTTTCAAGTATGTGCTTATGTATATTCAGCGTATATTTTTAAAAACACAGTCACAGTTATATTTTTGTAATTAACAACGTCATACATTAGAATTTAACAGGTATTCTAAAAACTGGTTGAAATAATTCTATGTATTTTTTAAGAACCTTGGGCATTGTCTGTCTTGGTGATTCTACCTTTAAAAACCGGCCAAGTGCGAGTCGGACTCGCGCACTGAGGGTTCCGTACCACCACATGAACATAATTGTATTAGTTGAAATTTCAGTAAGTTAATGTGCTAGATTTTTTGAGTCCGACACGCGCTTGACCAAATTTTATTATTTGTTGTTATTTTATAGCTTATGCACTATAAACATACCAATTTTCAAGTTTGTAAGTGTTCCCGTTTTTAAATAGAACTAAAACAAAAATCGCCTCAGCGACCATCCAACTTGACCCCTCTCTTATATGAATGTTCTTGAAACGGGAGCTCACCGCAATAGGTTACCATTAGTTGTGAGAAAAGTTGTAATATTTAATGATTTCAGACTTTTCTCATTATTTTTACTGTGAGACCTAGCTTCTTGCCAAATTTCATAATTTTAGTTCAACGGGAAGTACCCTGTAGGTTTTGCATTTTTGAATAAATGTATGGAGCTGAGGACATAAAATGCCATATCTTTTGATTGCGTCGTTGAAAAAAATTGAAATTTTCAGATCTTGTGTGGTTCATGGATCCTAATATGTGGTATTAATTTCAACCTGATACCTTTACCCGTTCGTGAGATAAAGGGTCTTGACAGACAGACAGACAGACAGACGGACAACAAAGTGATCCTATAAGGGTTCCGTTTTTTTCTTTTGAGGTACGGAACCCTAAAAATGGCAAATTAGTTCAAAAGAACAAAAAACAGGCTAAAAGCAGGCCTGATTATTCAGAATCCGAATTTTGTTTTTGGTCAGAATTAGAATGGATATCTAAGGCCTGGATCAGTGCGACGCGGACGTCCGACGCGGATGTCTAGACATCAAATGTATAAAGCCTATTCAGTCCCTTTAATGCGTCGCGGAGCGGATCTGGCACTCCGCATTAGACTGAACGGACTGTATAGGCTTCGTACATTTTACGGTCGAACGCGGACATTCGCGTCGGTCGTCCGCGAGCGGATCCGGAGCGTAGCTCCGCATTGGACTACACAGACTACAGGCTTCGTACATTTTACGGTCAGTCTCGGAAATCCGCGTCGGTCATCCGCAAGCGGATCCGGAACGTAGCTCCGCATCAGAGTAAACAGACTACAGGCTTCGTACATTTTACGGTCAGTCGCGGACATCCGCGTCGGTCGTCCGCAAGCGGATCCGGAACGTAGCTCCGCATCGGACTAAACAGACCACAGGCTTCGTACATTTTACGGTCAGTCGTGGACATCCGCGTCACTCGTCCGCGAGCGGATCCGGAACGTAGCTCCGCATCGGACTAAACAGACTACAAACTTCTTACATTAATTTGCGGTCAGTCGCCGACATCCGCGTCGGTCGTCCGCGAGCGGATCCGGAACGTAGCTCCGCATCGGACTAAACAGACTACAGGCTTCGTACATTTTACGGTCCGTCGCGGACTTCGCGTCGGGCTCGAATGAAAGGTTGATGAGATTCTGTAGAAGATCGAGGGAAGTATGTCAAGATCGTAGCAGGTGAAAGAATGTAGCTGTGCACACCCGGAAAAGAAAAATATGCATGTTCCTTACAATCGAATAGCACGTCGTGTAGATACGAAAAACATTTTTGAAAAGTGGATTTCGTTTTAACACTTTCTGCAGTCCGTTTTCGAATAAGTATTCGAATCTTCGTCTACTGGAGAAAACGCAGGTTCGAATCCTGCCTGTTGTGAAATTTTGCGATTTCCTACTTTGTAACATTATTTTTTTCGCCTTACTCCCTACCTTTAGGTATTTTATCTGCAGTAAGAGTTACAATACCTAAAGGTATATCGGAGGTACTTATTTTATACTTTGCGGTTATGGCACACCAAACTGGTTTTAAATGCCGTTTTAGTTTTATTTTCTTATTTCGGTCGTATCTGGCCACGAGACGAACCTTAATGATTATTATATTGAACGAAAAGATATAAAGATGAGTATAGTACTATAATATAACCATGCTAATGTACATGCTGAACTGTGATCACAGAGATGGTCCTATGCATAAGTGCAACAGCGAGACAGATATAGACGTAAAAATACTCAAATACACTTCAAAAACAAACTCTAAGCTAGAAGAAACGTAATTAGGGATGAAAAGATGGCAGAATATTCTCGGGGGGTAGTTCTACCCATGTAACTGAACAACTTTCGTTCTACAACTTTTTGAAATGAAATAAAATGGATCTCCATACAAGTTTACCGAATCAAATTTTCATTTTGATGAAGATTCGATTTTTTTTCATATAAATTTTATAAAGTTATAGAACAAAAGTTGTTTAGTTACTTGAGTGGAACTATATCCCGAGAAGCTTTGAGTATTCAGAATTACACGTTGTATATTTTGGTAAATAGATATTCACGAAAAAAAAAGTGAAAGCATTTGGATGAAAAAAAAACCGGCCAAGTGCGAGTCGGAATTGCGCACCGAGGGTTCCGTACCACCACATAATCATAATTGTATTAGTTGAAATTTCAGTAAATTAATTTGCTAGATTTTATGAGCCTAGACACGCGCTTGACCAAATATTATTATTTGTTGTTATTTTATAGCTTATACACTATAAACATACAAATTTTCAAGTATGTAAGTGTTCCCGTTTTTAAAATAGAACTAAAACAAAAATCGCCTCAGTGACCATCCAACTTGACCCCTCTCTTATATGAATGTTCTTGAAACGGGAGCTCACCACAATTGGTTACCATTAGTTGTAAGAAAAATTGTAATATTTAATGATTTCAGACGTTTTCCTTTATTTGTACTGTGAGACCTAGCTTCTTGCCAAATTTCATAATTTTAGGTCAACGGGAAGTACCCTGTAGGTTTTGCTTTTTTGCATAAATGTATGGAGATGACGACATAAAATGCCATATCTTTTGATTGCGTCCTTGTAAAAAATTAAACTTTTCAAATCTTGTGTGGTTCATGGACCCTAATATATGGTATTAATTTCAACCTGATACCTCTACCCGTTCGTGAGATAAAGGGTCTTGACAGACAGACAGACAACAAAGTGATCCTATAAGGGTTCCGTTTTTTTCTTTTGAGGTACGGAACCCTAAAAAACTGGCCAATTGAGAGTCGGACTCGCGCCCTAAGGGTTCCGTACCTATCTAACATATGATAATTGCTAATATACTAAAAGCTTGATTTTAAAAATTCCGCGACCATCCAACTTGACCGCTCTTTTATAGAAAAGTTCTTGAAACGGGAGCTCACCTTAATTGGTTACTATTAGATGTGAGAAAAATTTAAATATTTAATGATTTTAGACTTTTCTGTTTATTTGTACTGTGAGAACTAGCTTCTTGCCAAATTTCATAATTTTAGGTCAACGGGAAGTACCCTGTAGGTTTTACTTTTTTGCATAAATGTATGGAGATGAGGACATAAAAAGCCATATCTTTTGATTGCGTCGTTGTAAAAAATTGAAATTTTCATATCTTGTGTGGTTTATGGACTTAAATATTCGTTATCAATTTCAACCTGATACCTCTTCTCGTTCGTGAGAAAAAGGGTCTTGTTAGACAGACAGACAGACAACAAAGTGGTTCCGTTTTTTTATTTTGATGTACGGAACAACCCTAAAAAGGTTCTCTCATTTCAAAACTTGTCAGTAGCCCGACAGATCCGAGAAAGACCCACATCAAGGACCTACTAACACAATACGAACAGACAGGTTGAAGCCTCGGACAGAGATTAAATTTTGTTGACTTTTAACCAGCCACGACAAGACAGACAAACGGACTTCGAGATTGCGGTTCCGTGAGCAGAGACGTATTTAGATTTTTTGCATTACAATAAAGTAAAGGACATTAGTTGCTCTTTACTGATCCTATTACTATTTTCAATGGGTATAATTTGACCACAATCCTGTCTTTAATGAGATCATTTCATTTCTTTAATACATTTTTCAAATAATCAAGCAAGAACGATAAAAATCATCTACAAACGATCAAGCTAACCAAGTAGACTTTTCATTTGCAGCGTACATAAGTGTATTATGTACTTTATAATTCAAGTATGTACTTAAAACTATTTTTATAATCTCAATTACATAATTATTTTTGTAGTTTCATATAATATTTGTTGTTTTTTTCGCGAAAAACTTCGCCCACCAAACATTCCGCATAGCCGTTTAATTTAAAGAGGAAAGAATAGCTTTGCCCTCCTAACGAAATTGGTATTTAGAAAAACACACGCTATTGCTCGTGCGCTCATGCCCCCAGTAGAGAGAGCGATAGGGAGCGTTGCAGCTCGCGACTGACAATAGTTACTTTGTGATGAAATTTTCATTTCGGAAGAAAACTGTTTCCACTAACTAAATCTTAACAAACCACTTTGATGTCTATCGTTTCAGCATAATATATTTTAGGTTTTATTTGAAATTAATCTCTAACTCCACCCCTGTGTATACGACCACTTTGCAAATAAAAGCGCGTGGAGCACGCAACGGTAAACAGTATGGCGGAGAAAGGTTCCTTGTGCGCCTATACATCACTTCTCCTCCCTCCGGAGCGATCGGCCCACTTTTCTCTAACATAACAGAAATGGTTCCAGCATCATCCATCTTCTAGGTCTTAAAATCTAGAAGATTGATTTGATGACCGACCTTCTTCGATTGGATATTTTGGTAGATTATATTCATTTTGGCAGACTTTGGTAGATGTGGTTCTATTAGCTTAGCCCTCGCTTTATGTCAGGAAAGTATGCTACAGGCAAGCACGCAAGTATGCATGCAGGCAAGCACGCAAGTATGCATACAGGTAAGCAAACATCCATGTTAACCTAACCTAAAGGGTATGGCATGGCGGAATGGAGCGGAGCACACTAATCTGGCCTCCGCTTAATTCCGCCATGCTCTTTGAACATAACCAACTATGTTGGGGTGCCCCGAACTCCATTGCTCGCTTCGCTTGCTTGTAATCTATTTTACTAAGCCCTTATTTTATGTCAGGAAAGTATGCATGCTGGCAAGCAAGCATGCATGCTTGCGCAAAAAGTATGCAGGCTAGTAAACAAGCAAGTAGCATGCAGTCAACCTAACCTGAAGGGTATGGCGGAATAAAGTGGAGCTCGCTAGGCTCGCCTCCGCTTAATGCCGGCATAAACTCGAACCTAAGGTGCCCTGAACTCACTTCGCTCGCCTGTGATCAATTTTACCAAGCCTTTGCCTGTATATATTCTAAAGAACAATTGATACTAAATAAGCATTTCCCAATAAGTACATGTTTCTTTGGGAAAGTTGTTCAGTTTTGTCTACTGAGTAAGCTCTTTCAGTTTCCGGTACACCATCCCATACACCTCATTTGATATAAATTAGGTCAAATCATAGTTATGTCAAATATTAAAGAAAACGCTGATTATAGTACACATTACGTTATGTCAACAAAATTATACTAAAAATTATTTTATCTACACTCATGTCGTAAACTTTGAAATATGATTCAAAAAGTTGATACGTAAGGCTGTATATTACGCAGAGTATATATAAAAAATTAAAAAGTTACCATTACGTAACGATTTTTGTATGAACATTTTGCAAAGGTGTTACGTAATTTAATTTTTTAATCATTACATAACACTTGGATACAATTCTCCTTGAATCTAAACTTTTTTTAAGAAGACTGAATAGAAGGTCTTTTAGAGAGCCCGTTAGTAATATATCAGTTTTTCTTAGTAGCTGTCAAATATTAGTAGCATATTACAAAGTGTACCATATAAACAACCTATTATTTTGGAGCAGTTAGAGTAACAGTTACTATAGTTACAATTATTTCATCTGTGGCTCAAAATATGCGCGCGCAGCCTGAAATTAGAAAGGACTTGGAAATAGATATTAGATTTGCCGCTATTTTCAAACATTTACCTTTTTCCTCAGATCAAATAAATAGTCTAGATGTAGCGCTGTGAACAGAAAACTGAGGCCAACTTTTTAAACATGTGTTGCATGGACCGGTGTTGCCATAATCAAATTGTGCCAATGTAACAAAAATAACCTTACGTAATAACGTTATCACATACTTGGAAAGTGTCCTCAGGCGCTAGCATCGAACTCAATCGTTATCGAATCTCTCTTTTTTTCTTGTATATAATCCGTAATAGTATAGAAAAAAAGAGAGAATCGATAACGATTGAGTTCGGTTCTAGCGCCTGGTCATGCAATTAATTAAAGTTATGGCGGTAGTAGAAAGCAAATAGGGAGTTTTGGGAAATAAAATTACTGGGTAATTTGTATGTGCATTTAATGACTGACTTGTTTTTCCTGTAATATTTACATAAACGACTATGACTAACATATTCAGTAGAAGAAGTAGAAGGCTGGTTTAAGTCCAAAAATGATAGCTCTGGTACAGCAGTTTGAGCCTGAAAGAAACATAACGTATTCATCGTCGCAAATTATTTAGAAAAAAGAAATAAGATATTGAAATTAGACGTATAGGTATTAGAATGCGAACATCCCAGAAAGTTTGAATTTGTAACAATTTCACTTGCAGCACAAGTAGTAAAAGGCTGGTTTAAATTCGAAAATGTTAGATTTGGTACGACAGAATGAACCTTTAAAAAACGGAATAATAGCTATCGAAGAATATTCTTCAGCAAAAAGCAGGAAATGTATGTAGGTATTTTTTCGCAAATATCTCACTTACACCAGATGTAGAAGGTTGGTTTAAGTCCAAAAATGATAGCTCTGGTACGGCAGTTTGAGCCTAAAAAACAGAATAGTATTCAACGTCGAAAATTCTTCAGCAAAAAGTAGACATACGAACTTATTATACACATGAACAGGAAAATATCAAAATGGGAGATGTTTTATATTTATCTTAATACTAGCGGTATACTCTGATATACAGTAAAATTGCAAATGATGTAAAAAAAAACATTTGATCTTAAGGCCCTATTAATCAATGTGACCCGTAACACAACTAAAAGAACATAGTAAAATGTGTAAAAATTCTTAAATTTAGTTGTTTATTTAATAAAGGGTCAATTTTGATTATTAAAATGTTATTGAACATGACTTTGATTTTTTTTGCCATTAGTTTTATTATTTAGTTTTATTTTTTAACATTAGCATAAACTTATCAAAGTTAACTCTTTAAGTGAGCTTAAAATATTCGATTAAACTGTCACGCAGGACTTAAACAAACAACCCAAAAAAAAAACATAATTTAAAGTGACCACTGGGCTAGACAAGTTTAAAAACCCAAAGGGACCACGCGTTTATGTAATTCGACACCGCGGCGAGCTCTTAACGACCCACTTGAGATTTAATCGCTCGCCAGTCACAATGTTTACATTATGGGTTTTTAGAAGTGTTTGTTTTTTGTAAGCTAATGATGTTAGCGTTCTAATAAATTATTCACACAGTTGTTCTAGTATATGGTTCGTTTATACAACCGATTTATACGACGGCATGACGAAAAAAATGGCGTTGAAAAAAAACGGGCCCCCGATTTTTTATTTTAGCCTGGTTTTCGGTTTATTATTATGGACGTATGAGACGTTTCTTTTAAAAATACGTAATAAATATATGAAACTAAACTTACATAAGTGGTTTTGTCCAAAACACCGTAAAACACCAAGGCACAAACACTAAAACCGAAGCCGTCTACCAGCCATCTTGCAAGAACGCGCACTGAGTGACAACTGAGTGAACTTCAAACTGCCAAAATTTATATTTTTTCTATGAAGGACGCGGCTATTTTGTTCTTATTGGTCAGTTTATTTCATACTGAACGTAGCAACATAACATTGTGATAACATTCAACCGACTTTGATCCATATTTCTAACAATATAAGTCAATAAGTTGAGTGCGACGAGGGTGGCTATTAGGGCTAGCCGGTGGTAGACGCGGCGTCGTCGTTCAGTAGTGGCTATTACGTCTAGTCGGTGGTCCTCACGGGGTTAAACCGACTTTAAGACTTAATAGGAATACAATTTTTAGGTTGGTGCCAGTCTGATTATTAGGAATAAATCACGTAAACGTGTCACTTGTTAGTCATGGTATTGGTATGCATATGTTTTATTTCAAATAATCAGGCTGCCCCCACACTCATAATATTTTATTTGTATCTTTTAAGTCTTAAAGTCGGTTTAGTCTTTTTAATTACTTTTTTTGACATCTCTAAAAAATAACACTACTTCTAAAAATATTTTTCCGTTCGATTTTCATTACTCTTTAATATCTTTGTCTTTTGTATTTTTAATGAACTGCTGAGCCAATTTTAATGACACTTGCACTATACCCTTGAGATAATAAAACTTTGTTCAAATAAAAAAGAATTATTGCAATTTGTCTTTTAGTTCCTTAGAGATGCATGGACAATTTTTAGGGTTCTGATACCAAAATGATAAAAAACGGAACCCTTATGGTGCAACTTTGTCTGTCCGTCTGTCTGTCACACCTGTATATCTCAGCAACCACTCATGCTATCAACTATAAATTTGAAATAGTTTTAGAATATGGTTGTCCAACTTAATTGCATATGAAAGAATTAAGAAAAAATTATGATTGTTAATGTTAAGGGGGCCCAAATAGGGGAAAAAAAATTTCAAATTATCGGTACTAGATCGAGTGGGGTATCATATGAAAGGGCTTTACTTGTACATTCTAAAACATATTTTTGTATTTTTTCACAACTCTCAGTTTTCTAGTTATGATGAAAAATGTCGAAAAAAATACCATTCGCCCCCCCCCTTATCTCCGAAGTTTGTGAAAGGAAAAATCTGAATTAATTACAGTCAATATAAGTTTATGTAAATATTACAGCAAAAATAAAACGATTTTTCTAAGTTACACAGTTTTTTTAGAACCTGTACAAATAAATTTACTTTTGCGGTCCTAAAAGTGGACTTAATTGCTTCCAAAAATACTAGAGATATATCGGAAACCTCGGCGCGCAAGTCCGTTTCGCACTTGACCAGTTTTTTTTTAATTAACCGATTTTGATGAAACTTGCACTCAACTTGCACTGTACCCTAAGCAGAATATTACTCAGTTCCTGTCCTGAGATACGCGTCAACGTTAAGTTTTACTGAACCGATTTCAATGAACTGCTGAACCGGTTTTTAAAAATACCTAGTTAAATTAAAAAAGAAATAATTTAAGAAAAACATAAATACACTAATGAAATTTGGTCTTTAGAAGATTAAATAGACTAACCTACGCGAAAATTGTGTATTTTGACAAAACTACATACTTACGGGTCGACTTGATAACCTTTTTTTTTTAAGTCGGTTAAAAACAGAATTATTTTAAATTCTGTTCTGTGTGCTTAGCAAATAGCGTAACTGAGTGCATCCCAGTTTTTTTTTAAAGTAGGTATGCTTAAAATATGCAAATTAATTGAAAAGAATATACACATTTTTCTCGTGAACTTCATGTAAAACATGATTAAAACTTAATTCATTTTATAGCTCTACCATAGGACTACTTCATAATCAATACTAATCCGTAATAAACACCTGAACTGTAGGATTTTTTACATATTCTTTTTGGTTTTACCGGTCAAATTAATTATATGGCTCAAAGATCAATCGTTCCGATGCTTTAAACACTAATTACAGCTTTTACGGCAAACCACTAGAACTATATCTTAATACATTTTTGTGTAAAGACTCTTGAAATACTCACAAGATTTGGAGGTTGTCTCAGGTCCACTTCACCTAATCCCTCTACTACGATGTTTGGTAAAATCTGATAGGCAAAACAAATCAGTGTTGTATAAATTACATCAACATGTCTTATAAAAGTGTAAAAATTGCAATTATTAGAAAGTTACCGTTGGATATCCGGTTTTTGTTACACGACGTAACCCTTTCTTGGTGTAGTAACAATCGGTGGCTTTAAAATGCTCTGAGCATACTCTACTAAAGTACGTTGGTTGCCATAATGGTTCCTGTCGACTTTGACGTATGGCTGCTATCCATTTTTGTTTATTTTTTTTATCTCGATCCGGAAATCTGAAAAATAAACGATAGGCGTTAAATATATGATTACTAAGTATTTAAAATATTTATCATATCCTCATTCCTCATAAAATAACGTTACTTGTCACAGTTACCAATACTAGGATATTATTTATAATGGCAACACTTATATTCCAAGCAATAACCTAAAATTTTATTTTATTTACTAAAAATATTAGTTTCTAAGTTTACTTACGCGTGAAATGTGATTCCATCCCACTTTTAATCTTTTGTAGATTGTTTATTGCACCCTTTTACAACACTTACTGTTCCAAGCAATTACCTCAAATTTTATTTTGTTTTACTACAAATATTAGCTTTCAAGTTTACTTACGCGTGAAATGTGACTCCATCCCGCTTTTTATCTCTTGTGGATTGTTTATTGCACCCTTTAACAACACAGTTTGGCATTTTCCATTTAAAAAAACTGAACTTTTTACCACAATGTTTGTACTTGCCGCGAAAACTCGACTGACTGGCAAGTCCACAGATTAGATAGAATATCGAGTCATAGTTTTGTTGCATTTGTGTGCGTGACTGTGTACGTACACGGCGAGTCACAGTTTTACCGGCCTCACTTTTTTGTTCACAGCGCTCCATCTAGACTATTTATTTGATCTGAGCCTTTTTCAAGTATTTTGTGCCCGTGAAAGTAATGTGAAAGTTTATTGAAAAAGTAGATAAAGTGGTGCAGTCAGGATACTGCAGTCACACCATAAGATACTCAATAACTTATGATCTTCTCTCATATTAGTCTAGGACATTTTACGACATAACCTACAATGAATTAGGAATTAATGAAAATCGAAAAGAAAACCATGTCTTGTTAAGAAAATGTTCTGCTTGTATATTTCAAAGAAGACCTAGCGGATATATTAAGGCGCCTTCTTTTGACTTATATTCGAACTGTAATATACGTACATTATATAAGTTGCCTTTGTTGTTTACTTACTTTTGTTTGATTTTTATAAGTAAGTACCTACCTATTGTATGAGTGAAGATAAAGTAGTATACGCAACTGCATATAATATGGTATTAAAACACTCGTTTGATGCTATTATCACACTCGTCTACGCCTCGTGTGATAAAACCAAACTCGTGTTTTAATAACCTGTTTTATATGACTGTTGCATAAACTACTAATACGCAACAGCATATAATATGGTATTAAAACACTCGTTTGATGCTATTATCACACTCGGCTGCGCCTCGTGTGATAAACCCAAACTCGTGTTTTAATAACCAGTTTTATATGACAGTTGCATAAACTACTAATATCTAACGTTCATTATATCAAATGCACGATATTGAAACGTTGTTATCCGAAAAATATTTATTATATGAAATGCGACGCACTCATATAATGTAGCGTTTAAGTGTGGGTGTACGGGAGCAGATAATATTGGAATTTATTTAATTTGAATAGATTTTATCTATTCTAGCCTAGAAGTGTGTAAAAAAGTACTTACGATGATCCTTCTAAGGGGTGATTCTACATCACTAATAGATATTATAAAAAATATTATAGAACAACCCTTTAGATTCTAAGTCTTAGAAGGATCATCGTACATTTTTTCAAATATTCAGATTATTCAGGTATTCAAGTAATCGTAGATTCAAATAGGTAAATTAGTATTAACCAGTTAGTAGGCTTCCGATTTATGCAAAGTGGTTTCAAAGTGGCTTGGCCACATATTGGCAATGGAGTTGTAGGTAGCTCTAAAAATAGTTTATTGCAACTAGGAGATTGCCGTGTCGCAAATGATAATGTGAGAAAACAGGAAAACGCAATGCTGAGAGAGGATTCCCAGAAGCGAGCGCAAGATAAGGTATAGCTTGGTCTGAAACTAGTTTAATTTAATAGAGCGAAAATAAAATTTTTGGTATGCAAGGTGTAACAAAAAGAGTAAAACAATTCTAAAGGTTGTAAATCTGCCCATGAAAATGAACAACTTTTCCTAATGAAAGGAGATCGACAAACAAAAAATAAACGTTCATCTCCCTTACAAATTGAGCTATCAGTTGATGCAGTTAATATGGAAAGACGATATTGTTTTTCGTATTTCTACCTGGGTCCCATGGTTTTTAAGTTGTTCAGTTTCATACCCGTTCTATTGCAACTCCTAAGAACAAAATGTGCCATATTAAACTTTTTGTTGATGAATCAAGTACAGTTAAGCGTACGTCAGTGAAAACATTTATACCCTTTCCAATCATTTATTTTCTCGATGGCAGCGAGTAAGAAAGATACGATAAAAGTGAGTAGGAAAGAGATAGATTGAACAGAATGTATGGACTTGACAGCTGTCAAACAGAAAATAAATGTTTGGAAATAGTATAGTCAACGTCAGTCATAAATTCCAAAGTGTGTCTACTGACTTGTTGTTGAGTGTACGATGACAAATAATTAGTTATGATTGAGGACATTAGATACGTTTTTTGCAGACAAAATTGGCACCATCGCAAACTTAAATATATTTTACTCTCATCTCAAGTAACAGTTCGTAAATGTAGTATCATTCCCTGTCTCACGAGACATGAGAAATTAATTTATTTTGCATATCGGTAAAACCCAGCGTGCCGCTTTCGAGTTCTTTTTATTTCGTACACACAATATTAATCACTGCAAATAATATGGGACTTTCAAAACCAATAAATTAAGTACCAAAATAACGAGAAAGGATCTTCTGTCGAACAGAGGCCAATACGAAAAATCCAATTACTTCCCATACACTGACAGGATTCGATCGTGATCTAAATAGAGTTTTTTACAATATGTGATAAGATCAAGAACGTTGGTTAAGGCGTATTCGGTATAAGTACTGTCAGAAGAAACGTATTAATAGATGGTGAACAAGTCGAACCAGTGAAGGAGTTTGTGTATCTGGGCTCAAAGTTTACGAGAGATGGAAAGTGTGAAAGTGATATTGAAAGAAAAGTGAATGCTGGAAACATGGTGAATGGTGCCCTGCACGCCTTTATGAGGAGTCAGAAGGTGTCTCACAAGGCTCTTTTGGCTGTTCATGGGGGAGTTTTGGTACCAACACTGATGTATGGCAGTGAAAGCTGGGTATGGCAGAAGAAGCATGAAAGTAGAATTAATGCAGTGGAAATGAGAGCGCTAAGGAGTATGATTGGTATTAAATTTAGTGACAGGATTAGAAATAGTGTGATAAGAGAACGGTGTGGCGTAAAAGAAGACGTAGTGACCAAAATCGAGAAAGGGATGCTGAGATGGTTTGGTCATGTAGAGAGGATGAATGAACGAAGATTGACGAAAGAGATCTACCAGGCGAGAGTGAATGGAAACGTTGGAAGGGGAAGGCCTAGGCGAACGTACCAGGACCAAATTCAGGACGTTCTGAATAAAGGCCAGGTTAAAAGTACCCTAAACCGACGAGCATGTATGAAAGGATTGATGAAAGTACAGAAAGCAAGGGAAGTATGTCAAGATCGTAGCAGGTGGAGGACCGTGGTCTCTGCCTACCCCAACGGGAAAGAGGCGTGATGTTATGTATGTATGTATGTATAGAAGAAACGTGTCGGGTTCGTAATATGCCTCTGTGATTGGGAAATTTTTCGATTTTCTTATTTATGGTAGACCCTATAAAACTGCTTTCAAAGTGACTCGCGTCAAGCTAAACACGATGCTCGCGGTGAGCATCATTAGTCAGCAGTCTCTCCAAAGTTAAAAAAAGAATTCTTCCGCCCAGGACTAATAAAAATAACAGAAATATTTTGATTCAAACTAGTAGTTATGCTCTAAGGACTCGGAAATTAGGTACACACCTATGCTCATCCAGGTGGCTTTCTTCATGCTTTTCGAAAGCTCTTCCTCTCGTTCTAATTGCTGGACAGCTTCCTCGAGGTCTTTGTCATCTATCGAGGTGTTCCGTAGCCACGCGAGGGCTGAGCGTGCTTCCTGTAATATATGGTTATTATCAGATAGTTTTGTCAAAAAGTTTAGGATCGTTGTATCGTGTTTGTTGTACTTACGATCGAAGAATGACCTCACAAACCCTAGTGTCAGAGTTGTTAAGGTCTCCCCCCAAGGCCTCTGACGTGGCTCATTTTACAACCACTACCGTAGTTAGTAGGCGAGACCAACATCTTACTTTTCCTGCAATGTCCCAACTTGTTCTGACTTCTGACCAAACTGGGGAAGTCACACAAAGTGTTTCTTTTTTATTGTGTCTGTATCCTCACCGGGAATCGAACGCCAAATCTCCGGTTTGGGAGCCGAACGTTCTAACCACTAGACCAACACGTTATGTAATCGCTTTAGTTTTCCAGTTTAGGAGTTTGATGACGTCTTCCAATGCAGCGATGAACATTTTAGGAGCTATGACATCTCCCTGTCTCACTCAATGAATGAAACAATGGCTTTCTCATAATTCACAAACGCCAGGCAAAGTGGCTTTACATTATTACTTCGAATAAAACCAATACATAATACAGGCAAAATCACCGTGAGTTTTATAAGCATTTAATCATTGTAGTTGCGATTGGCATTACCGTAAAATTCATTTGATACCCCGAGAATCACACTGCTTATTTCATGCTTGGCATTTTGTTATCCTGTTTGAGATGCGGTTATGATAAGTATGCAGTTTTTAAGCACAGCATAATAAATTATTTTGGCTTTTACCGGCAATAACACATATATTGCAAAAATATGTTTACCACCAAACGAATATTTGACCGGACAGTAAATTTTAAAGGGTACTTTACTTATTACTTATTGGTGGAAAGATTCTTGATAAACATAGTAAAGGCCACAAAATCCTTGTCGCATACCTTAAATAAATAAGTAGAAACACAACCAACTAGGTGTGGTGTATAACTAGGTGTTATGCAAGTATTTTAAATGAGTAAGTAGGTGATAGGCTAAGAGATAGACGTAGATGACAGAATGGATTCAGATGAGGACTCATAAGATAACAATACTGTTCGCTTACGCTTAACCGTTTCTATTTCACAAGTCACAAAATACGAACCTTCAATTTCCCCTGCTTGACCAGGAACACAGGAGTCTCAGGCATCGGTAGAAACGCCACCAGATGCAGCACAGGAATGGCCGTGCAGAGCCACATGACTGCTGCGAAAGAGAGCATGTCTCCAGCGATGTATACCACGAGGTACCCCAGGTTCTGTGACAGGATGAACAGGGAGCCGAGAGCACCACGGATGTTGTCTGACGCTATCTATTGGAGAAAAGAAGAAGCTTAAAGCATCGTCATTGTCAGATGAATATCGCCGTGTAATGCAATTTATTGATATGCGCCTTTACTTTATTCGAGACAGCTACATCTGCTTTTGATAGTAAGTTGAAAATTAATCGTTATTTACTGATATTAAATATGCTATAAATCTAAAACGAAACGTGTAGCTATTATTTCTTTATGTCAAAGAGGTCGAATTGACTATCACGGTTGAGCTAATCCTTCACTTTTTCCTGTATTGGATATAAGCGGCAACATAAAGAAAAATAATGCCTATAAGGTGAAAAATAATGCCTATAAGGTAAAAAAATTCGGTTGTCTTTATTCCCTACTTTGATTAGATCAAAACCAACGTTAGGATCTTTACGATCGATCGAGATTTGAAAAGTAATTATAATGGTACTGCAATACCTCCTTGAGGTAGAGTGGAGTAACGACGTAGCAGCCAGCACAAGCTAGACCAGCAACCACCCTGGACAGGATCAAAGCCCAAGGTCGAAGCGAGAATAGGGTGATCACCCAACTGATCTGAAAAAATAAGAAAATGTTAAAGGTAATTTCATGGAAAAGGTGCAAACATATAACTTATCAAGGTAACAAGTTATGGCCAATTCCGTCAAGGTAATATTATATATTCTTTGGTCAAGGTAACATTTCCTGTATTATTTATTTGTCATCACTTTAATCATCATATCAGCCGAAAGAGGTCCACTGCTGGACAGGCCTCCTCTAAAGATCTCCACGACGACGACCGCATATACTCGTACCCGCATCCATCTGGCTCTTAAAACTTGACCGAGCTTCAGTTCTTTTAAAATGTTCTTATACTGAGATATAGGTAGCTTCGTATTTTGTTTACAGATTATAGTGTGAAATGCAATGACGCACTAACAAACTGAGCACTTGTTCATTAAATTTTAACTGCCTATTCATTGACGTAATTTTTCAATACTAAGACGTCAAAAGACTGTAACTTTCTCCTACTGTTGTGAGGTTATTGATAAATTTATAACAATACAAATTTATATCCACTTTTAATATTGCAGTTAGATAGGGATACATGTTTAAAATGTATAAGATCTTTATGCGATCTAACGAAAATAAATTTATTTTCTTTTTCGTTTTATTTTCCTTACAACGATTTACTAAATGGCGACCTCGTGATATATCTCCTGATAGGTAAGCATTTATCTCGTGTTTATCTTCAAGAAATGAAGTTAGTGATGTTGTGGACCAGGCACTTATATAGGGTCTTACGGAAATAGTGAACGTAATTTTAGCATGTTACTTAACTATGAAACTGAACAACTTTTCCCAGTAACATAGGAATACGAAAAGCAATTTTTGATTTCTCCCATACAAAATGCGCTATCAGCTGATGCAGTTTCTATGGGAGGTCAAAAATTTATTTTCGTATTTCGACCTATGTTCCTTGGGGAAAGTTGTTCAGTTTCATGATCTAGGTAACATATTATGTTCAGTATTTCATTAAGATCTTATATGCTTAAACTAGATCATGGCGATGTTACCCATGACATACTTTAAGAGGAAAATGTCCTTCTTAAATAATTTAAATATTAATCTGATAGCAAAGATGATTGAAAAGAAAATCTGTAAGATATAAACACAACAAAACTGCACATGTAGGATAGTTCCATATTGAATTTTGAGAAAAATAAGATGGAATAGTCCAATGCTTACTTACATCAAAAAAAAAGCTATTTCGCAACTACTTATTTAAAACCCGTTTAGATTGAGGAGAATGGCTTTAAATACGTTAATATTAACAAGAATGAGTGCCTAGGTGTAATATACAAAACACCTATGTACCTACACGAAGGACATTTTATGAATATAATTGAGACTTGGGTGATTGGAGAGTTGGTTGTGGAGATTGTAGAACCCGATATTGAATCATACAAATATTTTCGTTATGTTTATTAATAAGTATTTCTGATGTTTATTTTAGATACTATGCATTGCTTGATTATTTCCTGATAACATGATATTACTTTTACTTGAAAGTTTAAGTCAATCAAGACCGTACAAAAAGAACGCGTGCGCCATTCACACCTTGATTAATATCTTCAAAGAGGAGTACAGTTCTTCATAATTATGTTTTAAATGTAAGACAAGCGAACAATCGACTGCCCATCTTTTGGCTAGTATCACTGTCGCCAAAGGACACAAGCAACATCTGAGATGCAATAACCCGTTGAGCCTTTAGAATCGTTGCCCCACTTTTCAAGTACCACCCCAATGCCGTAAGAACTGGGGAAAACCACTGCTGAGGAAAGCGCGTCACACATCTTACACTTGTGCAAGAGGCATTATAGCGCGTTTACCGCGGCTGGATATCAAACGTTAATGTTGTAGTCGAGCACAAAGCAACGAGATTCTGGAGCTTTAGCTCTACATGCAAAGGTTGTCTAGAAGAGATCACTCCCAGTGATAAGACCACCTTTTTCAACCTAGATTTTAAGAGTCTCCTTTTATCGTTAATGTGCTCTGTGTGTGACAATAAAGTATTTATAAACAAAAAATGCGGGAATAAACGTCTTACCATAAGCATGAGATTAATGAACATAGTGGTGATCTTCCTGCCACAGATCTCTAGCTAGACCGCCGATGGATACAGGTAGTGGGTAAGAGACGCCATCTAGGAGAAGGTCCTAGATGGCGTCTCTTCGAAAAATGTCCCTTCGAAAAATGTATTATGTACGCACATCCTTGTGCCCGTTTTAACGACATTCTTCCACACCTGATAGGTTGGCTGGAAGAGATCTCTATAAGAGATAAGCTCGCCTTTGTGAACAATTTTCATTTGACAACTTTATGTTATTTGTGCGCAATAAAGAATATATATTAAAATACTTACCACAAGCATGAGGCTAGTCTAGTAGCGATCTTCTTGCCCCAGCGAAAAATCTTCAACTAGACAGCCGATAAAACCGGTGGCAGCTAGGTGGGTAAAAACCGCTATTTAAGAGAAGGTCTCGTCTTTGGTCTCGTTCCTTCGAAAACTACCTATTTTTTATGTAAGAGCAGGCAAACGAGCAGACAGCTCACCTGATAGCAAGTGTCACTGCCGCCCGACACTTGCGACAACTGGGGGGGTGGTACTAATGCGTTTCAAGCCTTTGAGAAGTTTGTTAACCCGCTTTTTGAATGACCCCATGTCGTAACTACCAGGGGAAACCGCAGGGGGAAGATCGTTCCCTATACCTATATACTTAATACCTAAACTTACCACAAGCATGAGATGTAACTACCAGGGGAAACCGCAGGGGGAAGATCGTTCCCTATACCTATATACTTAATACCTAAACTTACCACAAGCATGAGACGTAACTACCAGGGAAAACCGCAGGGGGAAGATCGTTCCCTATACCTATATACTTAATACCTAAACTTACCACAAGCATGAGACGTAACTACCAGGGAAAACCGCAGGGGGAAGAGCGTTCCCTATACCTATATACTTAATACCTAAACTTACCACAAGCATGACACGTAACTACCAGGGAAAACCGCAGGGGGAAGAGCGTTCCCTATACCCATATACTTAATACCTAAACTTACCACAAGCATGACACGTAACTACCAGGGAAAACCGCAGGGGGAAGAGCGTTCTCTATACCTATATACTTAATACCTAAACTTACCACAAGCATGAGACTAGTCAACATAGTAGTGATCTTCCTGCCCCAGCGGTCAGCAAGATCTCCAACTAGACAGCCAATGAAGACCGGTGGGAGGAAGGTCAGAGATGCCATCCAGGATATAGTGTCATCGCTGATGGGTTCTGGTGCCGGTCCGTCTTTTGACTGCAGCAGCGGCGTCATCGGTGACTGCCAGCCCATCACCATGCCGAAGTTCATCACCGGGATCGTAACTGAAAGATGAAAGTAAGGTTAGTTTGTTATACTCTTATTTTTTACCATTATCATTAAGTGGGACTGACAGGCCACATGAGACCTAATTATGTATCTAGACGGCTTAGATTATTGATAGGTCTCCGCGTGCGAAGACCTATCTACCAATAATCTAAGCTAGACGGATAAACTCGCGTCTAAGCTAATCGGATAAACTCGCGTCTTAGCTAGACGGATAAACTCGCGTCTTAGCTAGACGGATAAACTCGCGTCTAAGCTAGACAGATAAACTCGCGTCTTAGCTAGACGGATAAATTCCCGTCTTAGCTAGACGGATAAATTCGCGTCTAAGCTAGACGGATAAACTCGCGTCTAAGCTAGACGGATAAACTCGCGTCTAAGCTAGACGGATAAATTCGCGTCTAAGCTAGACAGATAAACTCGCGTCTTAGCTAGACGGATAAATTCCCATCTTAGCTAGACGGATAAATTCGCGTCTAAGCTAGACAGATAAACTCGCGTCTTAGCTAGACGGATAAATTCCCGTCTTAGCTAGACGGATAAATTCGCGTCTAAGCTAGACGGATAAACTCGCGTCTAAGCTAGACGGATAAACTCGCGTCTAAGCTAGACGGATAAATTCGCGTCTAAGCTAGACAGATAAACTCGCGTCTTAGCTAGACGGATAAATTCCCGTCTTAGCTAGACGGATAAATTCGCGTCTAAGCTAGACGGATAAACTCGCGTCTAAGCTAGACGGATAAACTCGCGTCTTAGCTAGACGGATAAATTCCCGTCTAAGCTAGACGGATAAATTCGCGTCTAAGCTAGACGGATAAACTCGCGTCTAAGCTAGACGGATAAACTCGCGTCTTAGCTAGACGGATAAATTCGCGTCTTAGCTAGACGGATAAATTCGCGTCTAAGCTAGACGGGTAAACTCGCGTCTGAAGAAAACCGCGAATCGGATCGAAACGTGTCAGTTCTATGCCGTCAATATAAAACCTGAGTTTATCCGTTTAGGTACATAAAGTCTTTTAGTGATAAAATAGTTAATCTTTACGGAGACACATGCGATCTTCTGGATCTCTAGGCAAAACCAGTACCATCTGGTAATAACCACAGAGATTCAGAAGGCGTCGAGGCCAACCCCGGTAAAGATGGCTCGGAATGGAGGTTGGTTAAGGGAAACAAGAGGAGCCTTTGCCCAGCAGTGGGAAGTAAACGGTTCAATAAGATAAGATGAATATTATTTCACACACTTCCTGCACAAGGATATCTACGATGAATTAACATTAAATTGTGAGTAAAAAAATAAACACAAAAAAAAAATACAAATAAAAAATTATGAATGGTGTGTTTGGCAGCGGGTTGAAAGGCCAACTTAATACGTTCGCTGTGCCAGGAAAGAAATAGTCGAATAGTTTTCCCTTTCTTTAGGTGGCCTTTTGCCTCCGTATTTTTTAGGGTTCCGTACCTCATAATAAAAAACGGAACCCTTATAGGATCACTTTGTTGTCCGTCTGTCTGTCTGTCTATCAAGACCCTTTTTCTCACGAACGAGAAGAGGTATCAGGTTGAAATTGATAACGAATATTAAGGTCTATGAACCACACAAGATCTGAAAATTTCAATTTTTTGCAACGACGCAATCAAAAGATATGGCTTTTTATGTCCTCATCTCCATACATTTATGCAAAAAAGCAAAACCTACAGGGTACTTCCCGTTGACCAAAAATTATGAAATTTGGCAAGTTGCTAGGTCTCACTGTACAAATAAAGGGAAAAGTCTAAAATCATTAAATATTTAAATTTTTCTCACAACTAATAGTAACCAATTAACGTGAGCTCCCGTTTCTAGAAATTTTCTATAAAAGAGGGGTCAAGTTGGATGGTCACGGAGTTTTTAAAATCAAAGAGCAAAAGCTTTTAGTATATCATATGGTAGATAGGTACGGAACCCTTGTACGGGACTCGCACTTGGCCGGTTTTTTTAAGATGACTTTGCTGTAAGGCTGTCACAGCTTCACCGGGCTGGTGGTTTGTCTCCGTGATCAGATCATCGTTTGCATCGTGGAAGGTTGCAGGCGAGTTGTGAGACCGCATTTGTCGATTATTAATTTAAAAGTTTTTATCTATGTTGATTTGGATTGGAGGATGATTGAATTGGATGGGAATGCATGTTTAGATAAAACTCAACATAATAGATTTAGGGGTGGGCTGAAAAATTGTCATAGGTAATATTCATGACTTATTCATGTCTCTATCTAAGATAAACGCGCACACAGAAGCCATGAGTAAACTTCGTAAAGTATTGCGAAGATAAAGTCAAGAACACGTCACGCTTGATACTTGCAGCGCAAGTCTAGCTCCTTCTGAAAGAAGAACGGTGGAACAAAGACCAGTGCGTAAGGATTGGCGTGCTCTTGATTGTACTACGTATGCAAATCACTCTCAATGTACAGATTGTAAAATTAATTGGCTCCTTATCAGCAGCTATCATACGACAAACTGTCATCGGTGTTTCTACCTAATTGATATAGTACATACCTGGCAAGCAAGTGCGCTATTTTGGAGAAGACAGCCTAGGCTCGAGAATTGCAACCCGTGCCTCAGGCGAGGGCGTAATGGAACCGAGAGTATAATATTGATTTTGTGGATATAAAAACTCCTTGCTCCTTGCCGATATTAAAAAAAAACAATAATAAAACAATTGTGCGATAATACGTATAGTACTTATCTAGTCCCTGGCGATAATATAATAAAAAAATAGCAAGCGTGTTTAATATGCTGGATTATGTGCCTTAATACAGTGCAAATCGAGCTGTTTTATGAGCAAAAGTTTTGAAAAATTGGATTTCACCAGTCCACCTTTTTACCTTCAAATACGGTCCCATTCCCATCCCAGTATTGACAGTTTTGTTGTAGCTATAAAAGTTTTCATGAAAAGGGGAGGGGGATTCTAAGATCACCTTACGACTTGTTCCCTCTTTAATAAAAGCTACATCCATGCTAAGTTTCATGCTTTCTGCCGGATGAAACCACTTCGTCAGTTGCTGGACATGAAAAACCTACAATTTAAACAAAAACAACGATAGGTAAGTTCTTCTTAAATTAAAATATTTTTTCAACAAAACAGCTCTATTTGCACTGTATTAAGGTCTAAAATCCAGCTTGTTAAACACGCGTGCTTATTTCATTATATTCGCGAAATAAGAACGAGTGTTTTAGATTATGTGGCACATAATCTAAAACTAAGTGCGCCGCACTAGTGTTTTATTTCTGTTTTTAGGGTTCCGATACCAAAATGGTAAAAAAAAGGAACCCTTATGGTGCCGCTCTGTCTGTCCGTCTGTCTGTCACACCTCTATATCTCAGCAACCACTTATGCTATCAACCTGAAATTTGGAATAGTTTTAGAATATAGTTGCCCAACTTAATTGCACAAGAAAAAATTTTGAAAAAAGTATGATTATTAATATAAAGGGGGCCAAAATAGGGGGGGCCAAATTTCAAATTGTCGCTACTAGGTCGAGTGGGGTATCATATGAAAGGGCTTTACTTGTACATTTTAAAATATATTTTTGTATTTTTTTAAATTTCTTAGTTTTAAAGTTATGATGAAAAATGTCAAGAAAAATACCATTCCCCCCCCCTTATCTCCGAAGTTTGAGTAAGGAAAAATCTGAATTAATTACAGTTGACAGAAGTTTATATAAACTTTACAGCAAAAATAAAACGATCTTTCTAAGTTGCACAGTTTTTCAGAAATCTGCAAAAAACCTTTACAAACAAATTTAGTTTTGCGGTCCTGAAAATGGACTTTATTGCTTCCAAAAATACTATAGGTATATCGGAACCCTCGGCGCGCGAGTCCGACTCGCACTTGACCGGTTTTTTTTTATAATCTCGCAAAGAGCAAGGAGTTTTTATGCTATTTACTTAAGTAAAATTTTCATGAAGTTAAGCTGTATTCGGGAGAATATGATAAACGAATATTTATTTTATGAAATTATTTATATTGATTAACTAATCAAGAGTAAGGTCATAGAGCCTCGAGTGGAATGAGCAAAACAGCGCACTCGCATCTTAATGTACTATTTATTTACATCGGTAAAGTTCACGGCATCGCATCGCTTCGAAAAATAGGACTTATAAATTTTTTTGTAAGTCCTATTTTTCTTACCTTAAGGGGGGTTAAAGAATAGTTAAAATTTTCTTACGAAAAAAAGGAAAGCCCTGACTACCGTTCTTATTTCAATTACTTTTGTAGGCTAGAGTGACGCTGCAAGTGTCAAGTTTAACATGCTCATGGTTGTACAGTCATGAGCACATCAAGCTTGACACAATTGACTTTGCACCGCACTTATCAGTGTCGAGACGAAGTCGCACTGCGAGTGTCAAGCTTGACCTGTTCTCTACTGTACCCACATGAGATCCATTCTCGTTATTGTATCGCTAAACAATGGAGGATTAACATAATTATCGCTGCTGGCGTGATTTAGGAGACGTAGATTGAGTCGTGCATCATCGGTGATGGAAATGGAGAATCATTTTATTAGCTCTACTATTTTTATTTGACAGGCGTCTTAGATTTATTAGTAGAATAAATCGAAAAGACACGGGAGAGTTTACACAAAATACCGGATAAAATTTTAGTTTATTTAATAATTTATTTTAACTTATAACACCAATCTGAACATTAACATTAGATACTGGAATTGGTATGGGATGGTAAAATTTTTTTGACTCAAATACGTGTTGTATCGGGAACTAAAGCATCTGGCGGAGAAAGGATCAGACTGGCTTCATCGACAAGAGCAAGAAGAAGAAGAATTCTATGGCCAGGGGCCAAATATATCCCTGTATACAGGGTGTTAATTTGATTGCGTGCCATAGCTTAGGGGGTGTTTCAGTAACGATAAAGAAACACAAAAAAAATATTAAGAAAAATCCTACTTAAAAAAAAATACTCCATTGAAACTAAACTAACGCGGAGGGCCACCGCGCTATCACCGAGCCAGCGCGCGAGTATCAAATAATTCTTTCTTTTTTTGTGTGTGACTCCAATTTTCCCTTCATACTTTAACGGGCTTAGGACCGTCAAAATGTAATACCTAATAAATTATAAAAAAATATATCATTGATTATAAAAAAAAAAATAGTAGGATTTTTTTTTATATTTTTTTTGTGTTTCTTTATCGTTACTGAAACACCCCCTAAGCTATGGCACGCAATTAAATTAACACCCTGTATATGAACCTAGATTCATTTTGTGTACTAAAACCACTCGTGACCGAGTGGTAGTGCGCTTTCTTTCTCAGGCTGAAAGTAAAAAACTACATCGGCCGTGGTCATGGTTATAATCTAGATGGGTGTCCGCTACTAGTTTTATGTGTTTTGAAAGGCTCGTTAATAAGTTGGTTTCTGGCTACAATTCTATTATTAATAGTCAGAGGCCAGTTGTTGGCATCTTGTAAACTTTGAGTCGCTGGGCCACTAATGAAAAATAATGTTTGGTTTCATATTGCCCATGCATGTAAAACCATATTGGCCGTTGTAACGACAGCGGCGGAAATGTAATAACAGCATGACACACGATCTCAGATGACTGCGTACTTTAAAATCTTATCATCTGGACGCAGCTTACCCTTTAAGGTCTAGAACACACTTGTCACTAAAACGCAGCGGACGTGCGAATTTGACTAATCCAGAGTGCATGGATTTAAATTGCCGGTCTCTCTTCACCATCGGTATTGGACGCTATGGGTATCGATATCGTTGACAACCACGATGCAGTCATGCAGTGTGAAAGCATTTCGTTGAAACGTAAGATCACCAACGATATCGTGCTCTTATCGTGTCGGTTTCGTTACCGGACAATGTGTAAACGGTAAATCAATGACACGATTATTGATTATTATATTCTTTATTGCACAATTAACATACAGAGAATTAAATACAAGAGGACATTTACAAAGGCGGGCTTATCTCTGCAAGAGATTTCTTTCAGCCAACCTAAGGTCGTGAGAGAAAATGTTCGTTTAGCGGGACACAAGTGTGCAGTGAGAATTTCAAAAAGAAAATATAATATATTTTTACACGTATATACTCGTACTACTTAAACTAATATACTATTACCGGACAATGTGTAAACGGTAAATCAATGACACGATTATTGATTATATAGTGATCTAGTTACTTCTGAGCCTCTATGACGTAAGAGAATCAGCTGCTTACCATACCAGCTGCCGGATATCTAATGAATAATGAATCTTGTCGGCCCGTATTCGGAACAAGTTTGAGTACAATTGTTTAGTATGCACGCTGTGTTATTGTTAGGTAACTGATACGTGCTGCTACGAAGGGCATAATTTTGACTGTTTAATAAATCATGGGTTAAATAAAGAGTCCTTTTGTGGTCATTAAAACTTTTGGAAGCTTTCTATAAGAACAAAGAGTTACATTTAGAATGCGGAACCTGTTAGTGTAGCGACACTCCAGCCGCCGAAATTCCGTATCGGAACAATCAGCGACGTATCTTTCCGTCAAGTATGACACACACTAGAACGGAATTTCTGCATCGGAACTTATCGCAAGGTCTTGTCACTTGTGACATTTACTTTGTGGTTGCGGATCGTTCCGACGCTTAATTTCCGCAGGTGTGTCGCTAAACTTAAATTTACAAACAGGTGCAATTTGCGCAACTCTATACATATTTTACTTAATTGTACTGTCTCACTGCAGAGCAAAGGTCTCCCATATACATTTCCACTACTACCTACTGATCACTAATCTCGACCACTTTTCTTCAAAAGCGCTCAGCCAGGATCATCTCGTCGTCACCGCTTCTTCGGCCGAGCGTTCCTCCGTTGTGCGTGCGTTACTGCGGTATCCATTCCGTGTCGTATCCTGTCAACCTATCCAGTTGCATCCACTCTAGTCTAAAGTTATACTAGAGTTGGATTCATAGCACTCAGAAAGGCCAGAACAGTTCGCCTGGTGATACCAGTACCAAATTTTGGTGCTTTGTATGGATTTTTTTTTAAATAATAAAAATATAGTGCAGCTTTACATTACTGTCACTGGTTTCCTAAAATATTAAAAACCGGCCAAGTGCGAGTCGGACTCGCGCACTGAGGGTTCCGTACCACCACATAATCATAATAAAATTGTATTAGTTGAAATTTCAGTAAGTTAATGTGCTAGATTTTTGAGTCCGACACGCGCCTGACCAAATTTTATTATTTGTTGTTATTTCGCACTATAAACATACCAATTTTCAAGTTTCTAAGTGTTCCCGTTTTTAAAATAGAACTAAAACAAAAATCGCCTCAGCGACCATTCAACTTGACCCCTCTTTTATATGAATGTTCTTGAATGTTCTTAATGATTTCAGACTTTTCCCTTTATTTGTACTGTGAGACCTAGCTTCTTGTCAAATTTCATAATTTTAGGTCAACGGGAAGTACCCTGTAGGTTTTGCTTTTTTTGCATAAATGTATGGAGATGAGGACATAAAAAGCCATATCTATTGGTTGCGTCGTTGTAAAAAATTTAAATTTTCAGATCTTGTGTGGTTCATGGACCTTAATATATGGTATCAATTTCAACCTGATACCTCTACCCGTTCGTGAAATAAAGGGTCTTGACAGACAGACAGACAGACGGACAACAAAGTGATCCTATAAGGGTTCCGTTTTTTTCTTTTGAGGTACGGAACCCTAAAAAGTATTTTCAAAACATACGTCCTACCTAGTTTGGGCTCTTCCTGGTTCATCATCATCATCATCATATCAGCCGAAAGACGTCCACTGCTGGACATAGGCCTCCCCTAAAGAACTCCATGACGACCGGTCCTGCGCTGCTCGCATCCAGCGGCTTCCCGCGACTTTGACCAGATCGTCGGTCCACCTTGTGGGGGGCCTGCCAACGCTTCGTCTTCCGGTACGTGGTCGCCACTCTAGAACCCTCACGCCCCATCGGCCATCGGTTCTTCTTGCGATGTGCCCTGCCCACTGCCACTTCAGTTTAGCGATTCTCAGGGCTATGTCAGTTACTTTAGTTCTTCTGCGGATCTCCTCATTTCTGATTCGATCTCGCAGAGAGACTCCGAGCATAGCCCTTTCCATCGCCCTTTGGGTGACTTTGAGCTTTCTGATAAGGCCCATCGTGAGCGGCCACGTCTCGGTGCCATATGTCATCACTGGCAACACACACTGGTCAAAGACTTTCGTCTTGAGACACTGCGGTATTTTGGACGTGAAGATATTGCGGAGCTTCCCGAACGCTGCCCATCCGAGTCGGATTCGACGAGTAACCTCTTTCTCTAAGTTGGATTTACCCAGCTGGACTGTTTGTCCCAGGTATACGTACTCATCAACAACTTCGAGCGTAGAGTCTCCAACTTTGAGTGGAGTGGGTACAACAAGGGCGTTAGACATAATTTTCGTCTTATCCATGTTCATTTTAAGACCCACTTGTTGTGAAACTCTACTGAGGTTATTGAGCATCGTGCCGAGATCTTCCAGGGTCTCAGCCATTACGACAATATCGTCGGCAAATCGAAGGTGGGTCATGTACTCGCCATTGATGTTGATGCCAAGTCCTTTCCAGTCCAGGAGTTTGAAGACATCTTCCAATGCAGCGGTGAACAGTTTAGGAGATATGACGTCTCCCTGTCTCACTCCTCGCTGCAATTGGATAGGCTTCGAGTCCTGGTCCTGAAGACGAACTGACATAGTGGCGTTTTTGTACAGGTCCTTCAACACTTTAATGTACCGATAGTCGACTTGGCACCTCTGGAGAGATCGTAGCACGGCCCACGTCTCGATCGAATCGAAGGCCTTCTCATAGTCCACAAACGCTAGGCAAAGTGGCTGGTTATACTCTTCGGTCTTCTGTATAACTTGCCGTAGCGTATGTATGTGGTCTATGGTACTGAAGCCTTTACGAAAACCGGCTTGTTCGGGAGGCTGGAAGTCGTCGAGCCTGCGCGCGAGACGGTTCGTAATGACTCTCGAGAACAGCTTATAGACATGGCTCAGAAGTGAGATGGGTCTGTAATTCTTCAGCAGGGTCTTATCACCCTTTTTGAAGAAGAGTACCACCACACTTCTGTGCCATGCCTGTGGCGTTTAGTATGACAGAATTAAACAGCTTCTGAAGAGCTTTAAGCACTGGCCTTCCGCCTGCTTTCAGAAGCTCAGCCGTAATTCCATCGTGCCCAGGTGCCTTGTTGTTTCTAAGCTGTCTGAGAGCCATTCTAATCTCGTACAAGCTGACGTCCGGGATATCTTCGGTATGGTGTCGGGTAAGTCTAGCTCTTGGATCGTTGGCCAGACTGCTAACGGGTGGGCCGGTTGATGTGTATAACTGCCCATAGAACTTCTCGACTTCCCTCAGTAGCTCAGGCTTGGACGATACGGTTCTGCCATCCTCGGTCTTCAGCCTCGTCAACTGGCTCTTCCTGGTTGGTAGTGGCTAAACGATTTTTATAAATACGAAAAAATACGGAAACTACCCCGACACAAGGGATTCTCTCAAGTTCATTTTAATCTGGCAGTCATCTAGTCATTATAGGGGGAGATCGCGCAGTTGGCAAGCTTACCTCATCGCATACCAAAAAAAAGTAACTTCTCTAGGCTGGTGCACAGTAAAAAGGTGAGTGTAATAAACAGGATTGCCTGGGCGCAACCTGGCGTGATTTGTACAGTCAACAAAAATCTGTTTATCTTTTTTACCAATTCGTATACCAAGTAAGTACATAGTACATGCAACATTTAATTAATTAATATGCACCTAAATAATCAGGGTTGCTTTTTAGGTTATGGCAACACACAAAGTACGAGGGATTTATTTTGTACAAGCATTATGTACTTACTTGTTACACGATTTGGTAAAAAAAAAACAGTTTTTTGTTGACTGTACAAAACGTACCAGGTTGCGCCCAGGCAACCCTGTTTTTTCAGACTCACCTTTTAATCGTGCACTATCCTAGATAGGTCACTTTTTGGTTTGCGAAGAGTTAGGGATGCCATCCGCCAGCTCTTAGTATATTACCAACATCAGCGAATAGGTTTGATAATATGTTTTTAGCGCACAGCGTCGTAAGCCGTCATGTTCCGGATATGGTCAGTCCTCTTAGCAATTAGTATCATATTATGGACGCAATAAAAAAATTTGATATATTTGTTCTAGACGCGTTTAAATACACCTACACATTTTGAATACGTGTACAAATATGTATTTCATATAATGTTCTTTACTTAGCTTAATAAGTACATTGTCTGAGTAGTTATTGTCTAGCTAATATTTTTTATGACACCTAATGTCAGATTAAACACATTTTCATTACAATACATGAAGATGTTTTTCTAATTTATGACCTGATGGGTGAGTTCTTTGATGTACAAATCAAATCAAATCAAAATCGTTTATTCATTGTTGGATATTAAAATCTCTTAATGACCGTGTACCGTGTCGATACTCCCGACAAGGTTCGCGTCTTCAAGCCTACAAGTTATTTTTTAAAGGATATCCACAATCTTTGTATGCGTCAGAGTCAAAGTCAAATAGTTTATTGCATCCCATATGGATCAAGATGGATGTTGGGCCAAATGCTGCCTAGAGTAAACTCATGGTGCCTATATTCCTTAGAATAGTCTGAAACCCAAGGGATTTTTTGTGGTCAATGGGCTTACTATTAACCTCGATCTAGCACTGAGGGCAGAGATGGGGTCGAGGATGGAACGAGCATACCTAGAAGAAGCCTATTCGCTCGCAAACTAGCAACTTGAATAGACTCGGATTTTAGTGTACAAACTTGGGAACACAGACACAGGCAGAGAATTCCACTTCTTTGCTGTGCGCATTATAAAAGATGTTACAAAGCGCTTTGTGCGAATGTGTGGAATATCAACCAAGTGTGGGTGATACATATGAATAGCAGATGGACGCTGCGCCCATCCTCTAGTTAAGGCCCACAGTGCCCACACAGGGCCCGTGTTACACAGGGCCCTTCCCTTTGACAACAGTATCATGAGTAGAAGAAGATGTGATTTGGCAGCTATTGTGCCAGGATCAAACACCACTTTCGCAAGCAGGCAATTCAATAGTCGCTCTGCTAAATTATATAATCTAACAAACAAAGAGTTGCAAATTTATCCAAAATCGCTATCTGAGTGTAAAAAATTGTTAACTCGTTGGATAGAAACTAAGTCATATGACATGACGGAAGGGTTGTTGAGTTGATGAGTAGCTAGTGGAAGTTGTATATACATCTGACCGATCCCAAGACCTTGTCGTAGGGCTATCTGCTCTTCAATTTAACAACCCCGCACGTAGGCACGTATGCATGAACTTGTTCATGCCATACTTGAGTAATAACTTGCTTTAGTGCACACACCCCCACGCACACACACCTACACCCCCACACACACACACTCACCCACACATACGCACACACTCACCCACACTCGCACCACTCAATCAGTAATAATCTAACCTTACCTTTTTCTCTTTTGTCATAAATTATATTTTGACTTGTTTGAATTTAAGATACAAGCAAAGTAGGCTTGACATCGGGCCTGTTACTGTTATTTTTCATTAGTTGTAGAGGATAAAGTCGGGCCATCTGTCAAGCTTGACTTGTTGTATACTGTAACTACGTAGTCGGTTATGGAAGAGCGGAGCCTCCTGACACAGGCATAAAAAGCTTAAAAGGAGGCTTCGGCAACTAGATGGTAAGCACACTTCTGGTTAATGAAATAAATATTTTGTATTTTGTATTTTTTTTGTAAGACCGTTTAGTCGTCTACGACAGCTACGGAAAGAAATGGGGCAGTACAGTAAAGACTACGTCAAGCTTGGCACATTGCACTTGACCGCTGCTTTGCTCTACTCTTGACGGTACTAATAAGTATTCCTGGCTCCACTTACAGGGTAAATGCAGAATTCCTTAAAATCACGCCTCTTTCCCGACGGGGTAGCCAGTGACCCTCCACCTGCTACGATCTTGACATACTTCCCTCGCTTCCTGTTTTCCCCCTCCCTGTCATACACTGTCGTCGGTAGGGTACTTTTAAGCTGGCCTTTGTTTAGAACGTCCTGAATTTGGTCTTGGAACGTTCGTCGAGGCCTTCTCCTTCCAAATCTCTTTCGTCGATCCTCGTTCATTCATCCTCTCTGCATGACCAAACCATCTCAGCATTCCTTTCTTAATTTTAATCAGTAGGATAGGTACTTACAACTTTCTCGCAAAACACAACGTTCTCGCTATTTCTAATCGTGTCACTCAATTGAATAGTATTTATTTTTAGCTTAATATACATACTTCATTGAAAACCCTTTTGGTGTGGTTTTGCTAAGCCTGTATCAGGAAATGTTTGGCCCAACCAGGGCTTTTATTATTATTATTATCATTTATTAGATCAGACCACAAAATCCATTTATGTTAGTAAATACTTAGCCTATGTTAGTGAACAATGTCATAAATTTATTTAATTATAAGTCCCACCCAGTGTTTGAGAATGGGACAGTCGATTTTATCAGCAATGACCGGCTTTGCCTAGTTTGGGATCGGATGAAGTTGTATGAAATGTTCCCCTATGTTGGTGGCTATAACTTTACACACTCGTCTAATTAATTATCTACCATGTTTTCGTTTTATAAAGATATTATTTACCATGTTTATCGTGTTTATTATATTTACCTAGTATTTACCATAGTTACGTCACGTGTCGTACAATGAACCTGACTGAAAATAAGTATAAATACTTATCTAAAACTGCTGTTAGCTGGTTTTTAGGGTTCCGAAAGGAGGCAATGGGACCATAATAATACTTGTTTATTTTCTAAAAAATATGCTTTTTAAATGTACATTTGCGATCTTAATTATTTAATCGCTAGTTTCTGACTCTGTCTCTTAAAATTATCATATAAGCATATTATTATGCTGTCTGTCTGCCTGTCCGACCTTCTACATCGTTTGACACACAATAGATGGCCAGTTTAAATGTTCACGGAATGTGGTATTATAGTGGCAAATAATTATAAAAGAAATGTATTTATTTATTAAAGTCTTACTTTTTATTTTTGCAGTAAGTAGATACAATTCCAGGGTGAAGTGGAATTATAAATAGTAGAATTTTAATTTTATTCTCTGCCTGCGTCTGTGTTCCCGAGATGATGTAACCCGAATCAATTCAAGTCGCGAGTGAACAGCTGCTGTATTCCGAAGTGAAACTACGATAATATCGCGCCGATAACATTAGTACGGACACGAGGAAACTCCCATAACTAGTCTATGGTTCGGCCTTTGACAAGGAAATTCCCATACAAATATCGGAGCTCCGATAAAACTTCGGAATACCAACCTATGCTTCTTTTGGGCAAGCTCCTCCCATCGTCGACCTCATCTCTGTCGTCAAAACTAGATCGAGGTCAAGAGTAAGCCCATTGACAATAAAAAAAGTAAAATATTTACTACCTATACTGAGACAAAAAAGCTTTACCGGTTTTTTTTAACCAAAATCCGGTAAAAATCCCGGCACGCAGCAGGTCCCCTGCGTTCGCTCTCCCCGCTACGGGAAGCAACAGGAATGCGTTTCCGGTCTTACACTACTATTATGTTAGTATGTTAGTCTATAGTTGTTTACCATCCCATAACAATAAACGAGCATTATCTTTGTATTAGTATAGGTAGTTACTGCATTCTCGAAAACGGCCCTAACAATTTCGATAGAATTTACAGTAAGTAAGTAGTAAACCTTTCTACTAATGTCAGACTAAATGTATAGAAAATTTTGGATATTTCTCGTTCTATTTTTAAAAACTTATTGATGTCATTTTACTCATTTGTGGTCCAATCACATCCGACCACATTTGTGGTCCGACTAGCGAAACTGCCAGGAGGATGCAAGGCAGACCTGTTGTTTTTTACTTGTATAGGTACCTTCTATTTCGACGAATAGATTTCATTCGTGTAATCTGTCATTTAACCACTTTTCTCTCCAACTGTACAAAACCTGCCAGGTTTCGGACTGGCAGACCAACGTTTTGTGGACCTATTAGGCCACTACTATCGCTACAAAGTTGCAAATTTCGTGTACTAGATGACGTAGGATAACATGCAGTGCCCTTACGGTCTATTATCAGTTTAAAGTTTTTTGATATCTCCAATAGTTACGGAATATTCGCCTGGACACACTTAACAATTACACCCTGTAAACAAACAATCATAAAAAAACTGGCCAAGTGCGTGTCGGGCCATGCACAGTATGGGGTTCCGTAGTTTTTTTACGATTTTTTATCGCAAAGCAGGGTGTCTACTCTCAAAGTCCGATATATCGAAACGATACTACTCAAAACATGCAAAAGCAAAACTTCGTCCCTTGACAATAGAGTAGAATATTGGTTGGAAAATTTTTAAACTGCATTCAACCAATATTCTACTCTATTGTCAAGAGACGAAGTTTTGCATTTGCATGTTTCGAGTAGTATCGTTTCGATATATCGGACTTTTAGAGTAGACACCCTGGTTCTGATTAAGTAGGTATTTCACCGTGGTATTGCATAACGTTCAACATAAACTTTTTACCTCTAGTACGAGTAGGAGCATTAGCTCAGATATAGATTCTAGCGCCTGATTGCTATTGCAATTTTTATTGTTTTCAGTTTTTCTAAGGGTTCCTTTTTGACTATGGAACCCAAAAATGGGTCTCGTAGTATAGGTACGTCCCATAACCTAACTACTTAGGTAGTTGTTGTCCAGATATGTTTAATAACACTTTGGTATATTTAATGTAAGTACACAGTTCGGCACTTTTTGGTGTCAAAGAAAACATTACTGATTATGGAGTGCGAAAATCTAAATCAAACTTACCAAATGTAGGTACCGACTATTTAGTGTATTGACAACATCCCACGCAAGAACACAAGTCGTATTTTTTTTTACTGCGTATTAGGTAAATGTTATGTCTTCATCATAACATCCCATGTAACGTCCACTGCAGGACAGGGAGGTCCCTCCACAATTCCAGCTTTTGCATGGACAATGTGGAGGGGAATTACCATAGTCACCACGCTTGTAAGCGTTGCGGTTAGCACAATGGGTCGCGGTTGTTGGTGACCGCAGTATAGTACGATACACAGAAGGACGCTGCCGCCCATCTTCCAGTTCACAAACCCTTAGTCGCCTCTTACGCTAGCCATGGGTAGAGATGGGATGGTACTATCTTGTACATTCCAAAATAGGTTTTTCTATTTTCGTCCTACTCTTAATTTACAAGTTATGATGAAATTTTTTTGAAAATGTCTGTCTCTTTTTCTTCGAAGTTTGCTAAATTGAACATCTGAAATATTTATACTCGATAACAGGAAAAATATAACAATCTCTGTGTAACACACTTTTTTTGAAATCTCCAAAAAACCTTTACATACGCAAACTTAGTTTTGCAGTACATACTTTTATTGCGGGACTTCATTAGGAGTACTTAGACGAAACCCTCGGCACAGATTAAATAATAGTAAACTACCCTCGGCGCACGAGACCGACTCGCACTTCACCGGCTTTTTTGTACCAATTTCAAGTGTTTAATATTAATAAGTATAATGTTTTAAAAGAAACTTACGGACGAGTATGTTTAGTTAATTTTTTTTTAAACCGGCCAAGTGCGAGTCGGACTCGCGCACCGAGGGTTCCGTACCACCACATAATCATGATTGTATTAGTTGAAATTTCAGTAAGTTAATGTGCTAGATTTTTTGAGTCCGACATGCGCTTGACCAAATTTTATTATTTGTTTTTATTTTATAGCTTATGCACTATTAACATACCAATTTTCAAGTATGTAAGTGTTCCCGTTTTTAAAATAGAACTAAAACAAAAATCGCCTCCGCGACCATCCAACTTGACCCCTCTCTTATATGAATGTTCTTGAAACGGGAGCTCACCACAATTGGTTACCATTAGTTGTGAGAAAAGTTGTAATATTTAATGATTTCAGACTTTTCCCATTATTCGTACTGTGAGACCTAGCTTCTTGCCAAATTTCATAATTTAGGTCAACGGGAAGTGCCCTGTAGGTTTTGCTTTTTTGCATAAATGTATGGAGATGAGGACATAAAATGCCATATCTTTTGATTGCGTCGTTGTAAAAAATTGAAATTTTCAGATCTTGTGTGGTTCATGGATCCTAATATATGGAATTAATTTCAACCTGATACCTTTACCCGTTCGTGAGATAAAGGGCCTTGACAGACAGACGGACAACAAAGGGTTCCGTTTTTTTCTTTTGAGGTACGGAACTCTAAAAACAGAGTGTATTATTCTGAAAAGTGCCACGGTACCCAAAAAATGCCTGGTTGGCTGTATCCTTGATACAGGCGTAAGTTTTATGTGGGTAAAACATTAGGTTGGTACAGTCCAGATACACTCAAGATTTTTGATAATGTTAAAAACCGGAAGATAAAAAACACCTACAGGATAGGTTTATCCTAGTGTGGGGTTTTTGTTAATAAATGTCATTGTTACTGTGTTTAGTTATATTATAACTTATAACGGTGGTACGACTGCAATTCGTTGACTGCCTTGTAATTCGCTAGGGAAACTTATATGTAAGGTACCTTGAAACTTGGAATAGGAATAACATAAACAGGAATAGGATCATTAAACATAAATAAAAAATAGAAATTTTTTTTGGCCATAAATGACGAGGTTTAAAAAAAAAACATTTTCGTCCAATATCGATAGGTCGTATGGCAGAATGTGATGATTAGTCATTGCCTATCATAAAAAAATAAACTAACAGCTGTATAAACCGACCACAGACTACTTAGAACAGTTGTCAGTTTAGTTTTTTTTTAAGACTGGCCATGGCTACTTTTCATTCTGCCATACGACCTATCAATATTTGACAAAAACAAAATTATTTTTTAACTTTATTATTTGCAACCGAAAAAAATTCGTAATTTTTATTTTTACTTATAAACCTTATCCCTGTCTATGAGCCAAGTTTTGAGGTACCTTACACATACGTTTCCTATGCGAATTGTATATTTGATAAATAAATAAAATTTTTTAGGGTTCCGTACCTCAACAGAAAAAAACGGAACCCTTATAGGATCACTTTGTTGTCCGTCTGTCTGTCTGTCAAGACCCTTTATCTCACGAACGGGTAAAGGTATCAGGTTGAAATTAATACCATATATTAGGATCCATGAACCACATAAGATCTGAAAATTTCAATTTTTCACAACGACGCAATCAAAAGATATGGCATTTTATGTCCTCATCTCCATACATTTATGCAAAAAAGCAAAACCTACAGGGTACTTCCCGTTGACCTAAAATTATGAAATTTGGCAAGAAGCTAGTTTCTCACAGTACAAATAATGGGAAAAGTCTGAAATCATTAAATATTACAACTTTTCTCACAACTAATGGTAACCAATTGTGGTGAGCTCCCGTTTCAAGAACATTCATATAAGAGAGGGGTCAAGTTGGGTGGTCGCTGAGGCGATTTTTGTTTTAGTTCTATTTAAAAACGGGAACACTTACAAACTTGAAAACTGGTATGTTTATAGTGCATAAGCTATAAAATAATAATAAAATTTGGTCAAGCGCGTGTCGGACTCAAAAAATCTAGCACATTAACTTACTGAAATTTCAACTAATACAATTATGTTTATGTGGTGGTACGGAACCCTCAGTGCGCGAGTCCGACTCGCACTTGGCCGGTTTTTTTTGCTTTAACTCAAAAACGCAGCGACGCACAGAAAAACTTGTAAGGACCAAATCGATTCGTATTGAGCTGATCTATCATCCCTATTAATATGAATCATGAGCAAATCATTTACCCAAATTGCAGCCAGCACCCTAACTATAGTTTGTCGTATAATTTCAGAATTGTCCTCAAAACAATTTTCAATATTATCAGTGACCAGGCAGGTAAAACACACTCAAATAACACAAAATTAGATAACTGAACTCTAAAATCCGGTTTTGCGTTTTTTACAACCGGTTTTATTTCGTACGATAAAATAACCTTTTTCTGATTACGGTGAAACCGGTTTGCATTCCCTGGGCAGGACCTACCCATGGCTTGACCTACCCATGTTTTGCTCCAAAAGCCCAACTTTTGTCTCGCCATAGTAAAATGGTCACGTGATCGACTCTATTTGTTCCCAGGTGTAGAAGGTGTACAAGGCGTAAAAAAATTTCGAGTAAAGATTTTTTCTTCGGGAAAAGTTGCTTGTTTTTAGGGTTCCGTACCTCAAAAGAAAAAAACGGAACCCTTATAGGATCACTTTGTTGTCCGTCTGTCTGTCTGTCTGTCTGTCTGTCTGTCAAGACCCTTTATCTCACGAACGGGTAAAGGTATCAGGTTGAAATTAATACCATATATTAGGATCCATGAACCACACAAGATCTGAAAATTTAAAATTTTTCCAACGACGCGATCAAAAGATATGGCATTTTATGTCCTCATCTCCATACATTTATTCAAAAATGCAAAACCTACAGGGTACTTCCCGTTGACCTAAAATTATGAAATTTGGCAAGAAGCTAGGTCTCACAGTACAAGAGAGGGGTCAAGTTGGATGGTCGCGGAGGCGATTTTTGTTTTAGTTTTATTTTAAAAACGGGAACACTTACAAACTTGAAAATTGGTATGTTTATAGTGCATAAACTATAAAATAACAACAAATAATAAAATTTGGTCAAGCGCGTGTCGGACTCAAAAAATCTAGCACATTAACTTACTGAAATTTCAACTAATACAATTATGATTATGTTGTGGTACGGAACCCTCGGTGCGCGAGTCCGACTCGCACTTGGCCGGTTTTTTTTTTAAAGAGCAAGAGCAAGCTCGCACTTAGCACGAAATTACTTCCAAACGAAAGCACAGACGTATCCACGTCAATGAGTTATGAAGTTGAACCGAATGATAAACTGCGTCACCATTGACACTGTACACAAACGATGCTGCGTGCTGAGCAGACTGATTGCGGATTTAATTGGTTATTACTAGTAGCTAATGAGGTCAGATCGTAATTTACTTTTTACTAAAAATGGATGAGAAATAGGGTTGCCACCCGCAAAATTTTGCGTCGTTTTGATTTTGGATTTGATAATACAACACGATGCATTGAATAGCAGTGACGCGATGACGCCGAGACTGTGGATGCTCGGGGGCTCAGCACCTACGAGAATTGTAAAATAGGTGCGGAACCACAAAGGTTCATAAGTAGTCATCAAATGAGTACAAGCACCCACGAGGTTTTATAAAAGCCGGCAGTATATAAAGAAATATTATAATCATAGATTTCAAACGACCTCTAAACAAGTATCTCGGGATCCAAAACAAGAAATATAGTATTAGTTATCTTTGAAATTAACTATTAATAATGTATCATCATCACAAGTCCAATGCTGGACAGAAAGATATCCCCAGAACTTCAATAAAAATGCCTAGTATATTGAAAGGGCATGCTTCAACGAAACTGATCAACTTTCTCAAAGAAACCTCTAGGTATCGGGAAATGAAAAAAAAAAATACCTCTTCAAACAAACTGTTCGATTAGAGTGAGCAATTTGTATGGAGAGGTCACTTTTTTTTTCATTTCGCAAAAATGTTTCCTTGGGAAAGTTGTTCAGTTTCGTTGACCGAGCACGCCCTTTTAGTTTTCGGTACACCTTCCCTCACACCCTGTATATGGGAAGGTCAATATACTCGTATCTGCGCGTCGGAACTTACCGCAACGTCTTTATTTGAGAAATTTGCTTTGTTGTTGCGGATCCTTCCGATGCGGAATTTACGCAGGTATGTCGCTGCACTAAGGGTAAAGAGAGACTACAGATTGTAAAATTACGTCAACCCATTACTATCTTCACTACATAGTATAAAACAAAGTCGCTTTTCGCTGTCTGTCTGTCTGTCCCTATGTATGCTTAGATCTTTAAAACTACGCAACGGATTTTTATGCGGTTTCTTTTAATAGATAGAGTGATTCAAGAGGTAGGTTTATATGTATAAAACATGCATAATATAGTAGAGAAACACTGATAATTTTAGAGGTTTCTATAAATAAACACATTTTTTGCGATTACATTGCAAACGCTGGCTGAACCGTACGATAGATCAAAATAATGTACTACAGTATTGTACAACTTAAAATGGTGTACAAAAAATCCGCGACGGTATATATCTATCTCTTAGGGATAACCCACAATAACCATTTTTTATCCTTTATTTTTTTTACGAAGCGATTTTAAGCAATACAGCATTAATCCTTATCCAATTAAGTACCTTAAACACATGGTGCATTCAATTTAGATCAATATGGCCCCTTACAGCATGTGATTTAAATGAATATTTTCGAAGATATTACAGATTTTAAATGCAGGGAGGGACACAGCGGTTGCGGGGCCGGCGGCGCGTGCCTATAAATAGTATATTTAGTATCAGCATTTCACCCGTGCGAAGCCGGGGCGGGTCGCTAGTACCTACTATTATAATTGAAGATTTTTTGTAAGATTTTTAATAAAATATGCGTCGTTACTTAATGTGTCAGCCTTTAGGTCTACCCTTTACGTAGATACAACATGTCAACATGCATATACGGCGTGCTATCTGGATGAGGCAAAATATGTTTTTCACCCACTCCATACACGCTTTACTGGAATCTTAAATGATTTAGATTAAAATATCAATTACAGCAATATAAACAAGTACCTACATTATACTAGGAAACTTATGTAAATAGCACAGATCTCTCGCGTGCCTCTCATTCCTTATTAATTCTCTTATCTCTGTATAAGACGTAAGAAATTAGAAATTCATTTCAAAATGATATAAGTATTTTGAATTAGTTGCGTGTTTGAAATTCTTTGTTAGTTACGCCTGAAACTCAATAGCATTCTTACAAAATTATAAAAATATTCATGTCTGTAACACCTACTAAATCTTATACTATCAAACGATCAATATTTGTAAATAATATATATTTGTAATCGGTTTCTCGAAAACGGCTCTAACGATTTCGATGAAATCTTCAATGCGGGGGTTTTCGGGGGCGAAAAATCGATCTAGCTAGGTCTCATGTCTGGGAAAGTTCGTTTGGTTCTTTTACTGAGCATTTTTTTAAACAGCGCGTTTCAGAAACCCTACAGCATCATCTGTTGGTCGACTCTGGCTAAGATTATACAGAGTACAGCTCGGTCGCCCAACTACTAAATCCTATACTATTAAACGAGCAATATTTGTAATCGGTTTCTCGAAAACGACTCCAACGATTTCGATGAAATATACTAAACAGGGGTTTCCGGGGGCGAAAAATCGATCTAGCAAGGAAAAAAAATTGAAAATTCGTTTTCACGTTTTTTTTTTCTAATTTCTTTGCGCGTTTTAGTGCGTTTAAGAAACTTACAGCGCCATCTGTTGTTGAGTAGCATAGCTTGCTTACTCGATAATATTTTAATTATACGGAGCAAAGCTCGGTCGCCCAGGTACTGATCTCCCAGCTTCCGGTTTCTCAAGAGTGACTTAAAAGGCGTCTAATCAATCAAAGCGGTCCCATATGAGCCAGCCGCAACGCGAACAAACGTATAAAAACGGTATAATGCTCCAAACCCAAAAAAGTGTAGTCTCAGATTTATTTATTTTTTTAAATCATCATTGCTAGAGCCTTAATCCGTTTTTTACGGAGTAACCTAACCTATAGGGGATTTAAACCATTTATTTTTGCCACAACACATATTAGGATAGTTAGAATATTAAATATTTTTAAATTACAATATTCAATATTTTCAATATTTATTTGACGATGACACTGCTTTTAAAAAAAGAAAATAGCGTTTAATCTTCGGTGAGTATTCGCTAATATTGGTGGTTAGTAAACTACTAAGTCTACTGCGCGTTCGTGGATTTGGAAAAGGCCTATGACCGAGTGGTGAGGAATGAATTGTGGTCAGCATTGTCTTTGTATGGGGTAAACGGGCATTTGATTCAAGCACTGAAATCTCTATGAGAATTCCAGTGCTTGTGTCAGAATAAACGGGGCGCACACTGAATGGTTTAGCATCGAAAAAGGTGTTAGGCAGGGATGTGTAGCGTCACCTTGGCTGTTTAACCTGTTCATGGATAATTGTTTGATTGATCTGAAAGAGAGTATGTGTGGACTGAGAATGAATGAGTTACTCATCAAATGTCTTCTCTACGCTGATGACCAAGTTATACTTGCGTCATCTGCTGACGAGTTGCAGGAGATGGTAACAATGATGAATGTGGCTTTGGACAGGAAAGGAATGAAAGTAAATGTAAGCAAGACGAAAGTAATGGTACTTGAAAGAGAAGAATGTATGACAGAGTGTACTATATTAATAGGTGGTGAACAAGTCGAACAAGTGAAGGAGTTTGTGTATCTGGGCTCAAAGTTTACGAGAGATGGAAAGTGTGAAAGTGATATTGAAAGAAGAGTGAATGCTGGAAACATGGTGAATGGTGCCCTGCACGCCTTTATGAGGAGTCAGAAGGTGTCTCACAAGGCTCGTTTGGCTGTTCATGGGGGTGTTTTGGTACCAACACTGATGTATGGCAGTGAAAGCTGGGTTTGGCAGAAGAAGCATGAAAGTAGAATTAATGCAGTGGAAATGAGAGCGCTAAGGAGTATGATTGGTGTTAAATTGAGTGACAGGATTAGAAATAGTGTGATAAGAGAACGGTGTGGCGTGAAAGAAGACGTAGTGACCAAAATCGAGAAAGGGATGCTGAGATGGTTTGGTCAGACTGACGAAAGAAATCTACCAGGCGAGAGTGAATGGAAACGTTGGAAGGGGAAGGCCTAGGTGAACGTACCAGGACCAAATTCAGGACGCTCTGAATAAAGGCCAGGTTAAAAGTACCCTAAACCGACGAGCATGTATGAAAGGATTGATGAAAGTACAGGAAGCAAGGGAAGTATGTCAAGATCGTAGCAGGTGGAGGACTGTGGTCTCTGCCTACCCCGACGGGAGGAGGCGTGATGTTATGTATGTATGTAGTAAACTACTGCCTATTTTATGTTGCTCTTTGTTCTTTAAATCACAATTGTTTGTTTTCTACGTTTTATACAAATAAACTACTTATTTGATATCAGCGCAATTCTAATCCTACGTACATACTAAATGCGGTGAGAACCTCAAAGTTTGTGATCGACGTGGGTACGCGGTAGACTTTTCCAATAAGGAAGAACTTCATTAAGTTAGGAAAAAATAGACATCATATCAGCCAAAACACGTCCACTGCTGGACATAAGATCTCCATGACGATCGGTCCTGCGCTGCTCGCATCGAGCGGCTTCCCGTGACCTTGACCAGATCGTCGTCGGTCCACCTTGTGGGGGGCCTGCCAAGCGTTAACGCTTTGCCTTTCGGTACGTGGTCGCCACTCTAGAACCCTTACGCCCCATCGGCCCTCGGTTCTTTTTGCGATGTGCCCTGCCCACTGCCACTTTAGTTTAGAGATTCTCAGGGTTATGTCAGTTACATTAGTTCTTCTGCGGATCTCCTCATTTCTGATTCGATCCCGCAGAGAGACTCCGAGCAGAGCCCTTTCCATAGGCCTTTGGGTGACTTTCAGCTTCCTGATAAGGCAACACACACTGGTCAAGGACTCTCGTCTTGAGACACTGCGGTATTTTGGACGTGAAGATATTACGGAGCTTCCCGAACGCTGCCCATCCGAGACGGATTCGACGAGTAACCTCTTTCTCTAAGTTGGATTTACCCAAATGGAACGTTTGTTCCAGGTATACTTATTCATCGACAACTTCGAGCGTAGAGTCTCCAACTTTAGTGGAGTAGGTACCTACAAGGGCGTTAAACATATTTTTCGTCTTATCCATGTTCATTTTAAGACCCACTTGTGAAACTCTACTGAGGTTATTGAGCATCGTGCCGAGATCTTCCAGGGTCTCAGCCATTATGACAATATCATCGGCAAATCGAAGGTGTGTCATGTAATAGCCATTGATGTTGAAAATTTTAACAATAGGAAGCTATTAGACAGTCTTTTTTAGCCAGCTGCAAAAAGCATTTTCAAAGTTAAAGCTAGGTTTAATATTTAGTCTGTGATTTAGCTGATATACATACTTTCTGTTTTGAGGATATTTTATGACTCTTACAAACTCTGATTCATTCGAAAAGCAGTAAAAAGATGAAAAGCGAGATAATGGTATGTTAATGATAGATAAGGCTGCGCGCGCGCAAGCGCAAGCTCGCTAAGTATATGGTAAACAAGCCATAAACCTTGAGGTAGACTTTTTCTGATTTACAACTGGTTCTTACTTATGCACATTTTATAAGATCGTGTTTTATACTTTTATTTATTACGTACGTCACTAAATGTACCGTCAGTACCAGTTTATAAAAAGTACCGGCCAAGTGCGAGTCAAACTCGTACACGCGAAGATTCCGCACGTTTGTTGTTTTAATGTAACTTATGATCGCACCAAGTCTAAACCTACCGTTTTTACGATAAATTAGACCAAAAAAGGTAAAAGAGCATACCTAATTTCTTTACATTTTTTTTTCTTCAGAAAATCTGCTTTAGTTACAAAAAAATTACAGGGTATATGTGTATATTAATATTCACATATCCCACAAGGGAAGTATGTCAAGATCGTAGCAGGTGGAGAACTGTGGTCTCTGCCTACCCCGACGGGAACAAGGCGTGATGTTATGTATGGGTATGTATGTACATATTCCGTGTTAATTTTTAACCAGCCACCTATTATGGTTCAAAAAGTTCAAAGTTCGGACGGACAGACGGATAAACTGACAAGGTAGGCTTAGAAATAGAATCCCGTCGGCAGCCTTGGATGCGTTATGGTACCCTAAAAACCTTCTAACTACCTATAAATGGCACGTCGCGATCTACAATGGTAGCGATTTTGTATCACTTATGTTATGCCTAGAATAATTAGTTGATTTTTGTGTGTAAAGTTGCATTTCTAATGGTCGATAGCACGGTCGTACACCTGTGTAACAGCATGCGGAGACTCTCCACAGGCAAGCTAATGAACGACCTATGAAATCCATGAGATTTCCAAATAACAGCCCAAGGCATGCTTTTGTATGGTTTCTCCCATGTGATTTCCAACATACTGGCCTTATTTTAGTCATAGTATTATGCCGTTTTTTTTACTCATTCAGTACTTCATCGGATCTATGTCACACTACAATTTGTCTATGTAACCCAAGGTCGTGAATGATTATAATAAATGCCGATTGCAGGAAAATACTGCAATCGCTCACTTAGGTACCTTCAAAACACACGAAAGTAGGACTGCACCTATGTAATAGCATGAAATGTTCTTTTACAAGTAATATTCATCATCATCCCGTGTGGTGCCGGCAAAGAATAGTACCAACCCATACATACCCGTGGGTGTCGTAAGAGGCGACTAAGGGTTTACTGGAGGATGGGCAGCAGCATCCTCCTGTGTCTTACATCTTACTTACTGCGGTCACCTACAACCGCGGTCCGTGGTGCCAGCCGTAACGCTAACAAGCGAGGTGACTATGGTACTTCCCCTCCACATTTTTCCAGCAAAAGCTAGAATTCTGGAGGGAGCTCCCTGTCCAGTAGTGGACGTTTCATGGGATGTTATGATGATTCATCATCATCATCATGGGGTGCCATCTTCGAAATGAAGTTTGGAGGTCAGTCATCGGTATTCATCGCGGCGTTGCGCCACCCTCTTCAACTCGTGGTAGTGTAATCCGGTCCAGTCCCTTATGTCATGGTACACTCAACAGCACGTTAGTAGAAACACTTTTGGACCTTATGCCGTGGTAATAGAGTTTAAAAAGTTTCTACCGACAAGCGGTTGACCGTACCATTTCCGTCTCGGCCTTCCTGGTGGCCTTCTACCCGGTATCTTGCCTTCAAGAATTGTCCGCAGGAATTGAAATGCGGACCCTCTTTGCAAGTGCCCAAAGAAGGCCACTTTCCTTCTGGCAATGGTCAACTACAGCTCGGGCTTACGCTTAAGTAATATCCAGTTTGTTTAAATCATTGCAGATTTAGCCATTGCAAGATAAATCACCTGACTGTCCGTAAAGCAAGCAAATCCATGCTTCGGAAGGCACGTTAAGCCTGTGATCTATCTACGGTTGTAGTCGACTTTTAGCTTTCAACAACTTTGAGCGTTCAACAACTGTGAGGTCGGTCATCGATCTTAAATCCCACAAGATATAATATAGTATAAAGCTTTCATTAGATCTCCATATCTTTCGTCCGATCCACGAATGTGATAATGTAGAATCGCAGATTGTAGAATATAGATTAGTAAAACCATAGGCATGAATTTCTAAAATAATGTCCCAACCAACTCGATTACCAGCTTGCTATATAGCACCATAACATTTGTTACACAATTTTATGGCAGTTGGTAAAGTTGTACACCCAACAACATGTCAGTAGAAACATTTTGGACTCTAAGTAATGGTAATAGAGTTGCAAATGTTTCCACTGAAGTGCGGTTGACCGTACCTATAGCGAAATGAAAATACTCCGGTTGGAATATGCAATGCGCTCGTAAAAAGGCTATGCAATGCGTTGACGTTCGAATAAAATCGACAACCCTTAGTTGATATTCAACTTATTTCCAATGCTATCGACAACGGTACATTTTATCTAAATCTGCATACATATAAAAATCTCTACTTATATTTTATCCGTATTTATCGACTGGCCTTTTACAATGATTGGTCGCGAATTGTCTCTCAATTTCCAGGTGGTATTTACACCCTTACGAGTATTTAGTAGCAAAGCAGCGCAAGATGGATTAATTTACCACTTACTTACCTTACAATAGCTTGAGTTTATTTATTAAACATTTACGGAAAAGCGATACCTCCTGACCAAAGATTTTGGAAACTACGCCAGGGGGCGTTTATAGATATGCCATATACTCGGCAAAAGCGTGCCACGTAAAAGTAAAAGTGAACATGACCATGGCGGTGTTTAGTAGTGCTGTCTAACTTGTAATTGATATTTTATCGATATGCGGGCTGGCAGACGACGTCGGAGACGTACAAGTAGACATAGATAGATTGCTGACAGACCAGCTCACTCGCCGCGCAATCAGTACTTTTATCTCCTAGTACTATAACTCTAGCCCGTACGTCTATTGAAATAAGAACAGTTCAATATGTCAAGCTTGATGATGTGTAAGGGCTTATGAACCGAAGGATGGGCAGCAGCATCTTTCTGTTAATCGTATCATCTTACATACTGCGGTCACCAACAACAGCGGTCGCAAGCTTACGTCAATGCTCCTGACACAGGGTTTTTCAAGTTTACAAGGAGGTATCACCCGTAATATTAACACTCTGTCAAACGAAATAAGGAATTATTTTTAAGACAAATATAATAAGCACGAATCAAAAGGTTTGTTTTAGTGTCTGAGAGTTACTTCTTTATAATACCCAAAATACAGACTTTGTCTAGTTTCAGATAAGATGACCTTCTGTGAAATGTCCTCCATTTTTTTTATTTGAATTCACTACGCTTGTACTACCACGTACTATACCGTAGTTGTAGTGAATTCACGTTATGCACATGTTCTCATAGCACCTCAATGTAATCTACTTCCAACAATTGTCTACTTCAACATAGCATCACGAAAATACATATTTATGTAAAGTAAAATACTTAACAATTATTGCTTTATTGTATGTACACCAAAGAAAATATATATCGACCTCATTGTTGTACACCCAACTACTTTGTGTAGCGTCATCTCAGTTAGCTAATTATAACCGCAACATATTAACAAACGAGTTTTCCTTAGCGGCACATAAATAGAAAATATGCAAGTCCCGTGTGGTACAGTTAAAGAATACGAGTAGTAGGTATAAATTCTATAGATACCCGTGAAAGTCGTAAGAGGCGAATAAGGAATTATAATTGGAGAATGTGCAGCAGCGCCCCTCTGCTATCGTACCATATAGCAGTCACCAACAACCGCTGTCCATGGTGCCAGCTGCAACGCTTACAAGCGTGGTGACTATGGTACTTCTCTTCCAGATTGTAACACGCTTTTTTGCTGGAATTTTGGAGGGAGCTTCCCGTCCTGCAGTGGACATATGGGGTCAAAAACTAACTGATTGTTTGTTTATAAATTCAAAATTGTTTAGGCTGATATCTCTTTATTTAATGTAGCGATGATGGGCAGAATGAGCGTAAGACTTGGAGGGCTCCAAAGACCCGACTGCTATAAGGAGGGGCTAAAAAGAACAACTGGCGGCTTTTGCTGCCGGTAACCAATATCCTCTTAAGGTCCCTGAGCCAGCGCAATAAGTATACTGCGGGGCAAACAACTTGAACGATAATCGCGTGGTGGGGGAAGTGAAATAAAATCGACTCTGCGCAGCCAAGGTCATTGTTTAAGTAGTTTGCCACACCTATACAAGGTAAGTTCAAGTAGTTTGCCACACCTATAGAAGGCAGATTCTCTTACGCACTTTACAAACGAAATAAGACGAAAAAGGCAGACTGTCCTCGTAGCGTACCACTGGTGTGTTGTTTCGACGCTTCGTTATGGACTAATATTCTGGGGAAATGCGAGTAACTATACCGTCTTTAGAGCGCAAAAACGTTGTATAGAGGCGATATGCAATTTACAGCGCACCGGCAGTTGTCGACAACACTTCAGAGACTTAAAACTGTTAACTTTAACATGTATGTACATTTATGAAATATGCTTATTTATTCGACGAAATCAAGACCTTCTTAAAAAAGTCTCAAGCACTAGACGTAATGATAAACTTCTTGAGGGAGCAAACCGAACTGCACCATATTACAAAAGCTTTTTTAGACAAGCGCCTTAAATATACAAGAAGTTACCTCCCGAAGAATTTGATAAATTTAAGCAGAAACTAAGGCAATATTTAATTGAAAAGGCATTCTATTCATTGCAAGAATATTAAAACGATCGATTGTACGCACAGTTAGGTTGGGTATAGTTTGAATTTATTTTAGTTTTAAGTGTGACATTTTATTTTATTGATATTTTATATTATTGACAATTATTTAATTCGATTATTTTTATTAACAATTATTTAAATCGTGTATTAATTAATGTTGCATGCCATAGTTTAAGGCAGATCACAGAGAGACAATCTTAAAAATGTTTTAACGACCTGTGTTTCGCAATAAAGATATCTTGAATCTTGCAGTTTTTCAAATGTGGGGAGAACAGGAGTAGGGCCAACATAAGAAGTCCGTTTTGAAGTTTCCTTATCACCAGCACACAGGGTTAATTTTTCTTTGCAGGGTTAATTTATCATCATTCGTTTGACAACTGTCAGAACGGACCTATTACGATAGCCTTACTCTAAGTCAAACTTTAAGTGGACTAAGTTGGGTGCAAGCCCTCGGACAGTCATCGACATTACATGCAGGTCTTGATGAAGAATATTTTGTGTTTCCGTTTGGTTTTTATCTATGAAAGAAAGAAAATGTTAAAAGAACTATCTACCTTTTACTTTATGTTTTTGCTCGTCTGAGGTTCCTAGGTACGTAAAGTTTTAACTTCCTCTAAGAGTACATCAAGGTCCTTCCTGTTTTGCGTGAGCCCTCTAAGGTGATAAATAAATTTTAAATGTTACGGACGATCCGCAAATATAGATGGGCAAATTCAAATTGCCTTGCAAAACCGATTGCTTCTATGACCTACCTCCATACTGATTTGGAGCTTGAACTAAGCTATGGTTTAGTTGGCTATAGCCAATCTCAAAAAATCTGCAAGTCTAATATTCGTCAGATTACGTATGTAATTCGCAAACGTAAAATGGTTTAAGTACATGAATTTTTTTTACCTGACTATACTTTACATAACATCCGTATAAAAATTCTGAAATATTTATTATTTTGTTTTTAATTTATTCTTTTTATTAATCATTTTCTTAGAGCCGAAGAATAGAAGGAGAAAAGGGAGGCCTTTGTGCATCAGTGGGAGCCCCCCAATGTCCCACTGTGGGACATTGGGGGGCTATAATATTTGACTGTCGAAGGTGAACCACATAAAGCCGACTTGTTCACTTGGTGATCTATAACGTTACACGTGCCAAATATCTATTTTTTTCATTTTGTACACAATAATTAGAACAACAAAATGGACAACAACAATACAAATTTGTTCTTAATTGAAATTCTGATTTTGTGTTATCTATACATATAATAAAAGAGTAGAAACCGCGTGTCTGTACTTTTGATAAATTTATAAAAAACATAGTGTGGGCGATAAGAAACGACTGATAGAACTCAAAAATATGTTTTTGAACTTTTTGTCTGTCTGTCTGTCTGTATGTTTTCGATAAACTCCGAAACTACTGAACGGATTTTCTCGCGGTTTTCGCAGATAGATTAAACTTAGCTCTGAGCAACATATAGGCTATGTTTCATTCAAATCGGTTCACTCAATCAGAAGCTACACTAATGTAAAGTATCAAATTGCCTGTACGATAATAACTCACAAACCGATTCAAACTGAGTTTTCAATTACGAGTTTGGCTTACTTTTGAGCAACATAAAAGTTTAGTTTCATTGCAAACGGTTCACTCAGACAGAAGGTACGCTAAGTTTCATGCGGCGGCGCAAATAACACACAAACTATTGAACGGATTCAAACGAGGTTTTCAATAAACTGTCAAGCTTACTTCTTTGCAACATATTGGCTTACTTTCATTGAAAACGGCTCACTCAGAGGCGCCAATATCTCACAAACAACTAAACCGGTTAAGACGAGGTTTTCAGTAACGTATTCGGCTTACTCCATGCAACATGTATGCTTAGTTTCATTGCAAACGGTTCACTCAGACATAAAATTCACTAAGTGTCAAGCGGCGGCACCAGTAACTCACAAACTACTAAACGAATTTGAACGGGGTTTTCAATAACGTGTTTGGCTTAAATCTTTGCAATGTATTAGCTTACTTTCATTGAAAACGGTTCACTCAGACACAAAATACCCGAAGTTTCAATAGGCGGCGCCAAAAGCTCACAAACTACTGTAGCGACTCCAACCGGCATTTCCATGACGTGCTTGGATTAGGTACTTCCGTGCAACATATATGCTTAGGTTAGTTGAAAACGGTTCACTCAGATAGAAGTTATGCAAAGATTCAAGCGAAGGCGCTAATAATTCAAAAACTTTTGAGCAGATTCAAACATGGCTTTCAATAACGCGTTTGGCTTACTCCTGTGCAATAAATAAGGTTAGTTTCATTGCGATAGGTAGGTTCATTCTGAAAGAAGATACGCAAAGTTTCAAGCTGCAGAACCAAGAACTCACCTACTGAACTGGTTCAAAGTCAAACGAGGTTTTCAATGACGCATCGGGCTTCTTTCTGTGCAACATATAAGCTTTATTTCATTGCAAATGGTTCACTCAGACAGAAAGTTCGCGAAATTTTAAGCGGCCGCACCAATACCTCGCAAACTACTTGAATGACTGAAACGGGGTTTTCAATTACGTATTTGGGTTGCTTTCGTGCAATATTTGAACTTTTTTTATTGCAATCGGTTTATTCAAACAGATAATAGGCGAGTTCAAAGTTTCAAGCAGTGAAACCGAGCTGAAATCAAACAAAGCTTATAATTTTGTACGGAAGAAAGCCAAATACGTTGTTGAAAATTCCGTTTGATCCGGTCCAGTTGTTTGTGTAAAAGTCGTGGGTACAGCTAAAGATTGGTAAAATCTAGATTTAGTTTAATTGTAAAAATAATAATAAAAAAATTCCTGTTTCGGCATGGCGGTGCAACAAATGTAAAAAAAATTATGAAAGTTCTAAAGTTTTGAAAACTTAGGAATTAGGTACTTATAAACGAAATACTTCAAAAAACGAAGAAGAGAAGTGAATCATTATTTTTTAGGAATTGTCTTTTAAGGGGAGAGATGTTGCAAAGATTGTACGGAAGTGAAGTCCAACAGTTTTGTATGTAGGTCATTGTAGGTACATGTAGAGTTAAAAGCATGTGAAGCTAGACACGTTGGACTTTGTACCGCTCTTTTTTCAGTAGCCACAGAAGCTAAAGTGACTGAGCCTCAGATTTAGTTAGGCTTTGTTTTGTATAAGAAATAACGGAACCCGTATCATAGTTACTCCGCGTGGATATCGACTATGATTTTACACTTACGAGGATAGTGGGCGACCTAACAGTCCACACGTAAACAAGAGGTGTTTAATTTACAAAAATCCGTGTTATCGGTACTCTGTATACCTAATAATACAATAAAGGCTAGAACTGCACGTCTGTCTGTCTGTCTGTTACGCTTTTATGACTAATCCGATAAACCGATTGTGATAAAAACTTGGTTTGAAGATAGTTTGAACCATGGGAAAAGTCATTAGCTACTTTTTCTGAACCCCACGCGGACGAAGTCGCGGGCAACAGCTAGTAATAAATAAAATAACTCAACACTATCACGCTCGCGCCACGCGCCGGTTAGACAGGAACACAGATAATATAATACTATACTCGTACTAGTACAGATGCCTACGTCATAGAACGAATTTGTGCCGAAAATTGTTCGGGCTATTTTTTCCATAAGGTATTTTTTTAGAATAAATTGATATCTGGATGTTAAAATTGAATTAATATCATAGTTTACACCTTTACCTACCAACCTAGTAGTAACATTTAGTTTAATTATAAGAAACAAAAGGGCCAAATGAATTCGGGCTACGATATTTACTCCGTCGAAAAAACCTTAGTACGGAATGGGACCCCATGACAGGAATAACAAGGCCACAAATGAATTAGAAATGTATGTACACACGGCCGCTCGTCGGTAGAAACATTTTGACCTAGAGCGGGTCTCTGGTTTCGAGCGTTTGTAGCGCAGCGCTGGTTTAGCTTACACTGGTTTTGTTTCTACGTGCTTGCAGGCGTGCGTACCTACATTCTTCTTTGATAAAATCTGTGTAAGGTGTGGTGCCGGCAAAGAATAGTACCAACCCTTCCATACCCGTGGGTGTCGTAAGACGCGACTAAGGGTTATAAACTGGAGGATGGGCAGCCGCATCCTCCGTTGTATCTAACATCTTACTGCGGTCACCTACAACCGCGGTCCATGGTACCAGCCGTAACGCTAACAAGCGAGGTGACTATGGTACTTCCCCTCTACATTTTTCCAGCAAAAGCTAGAATTCTGGAGGGAGCTCCCTGTCCTGTAGTGGACGTTTCATGGGATGTTATGATGAAGGTGTTTACAAACACGGCCTCGTCGCAGGCAAAACGGCTTCCTTCGTTTCACTATAATAGCACATAATCGATATACATGGATTATTTTTACTCTAGCGCTTTCAACTATTGCGCAGAAGAAATAAGTAGCGGGGGTGCGCGGAGCAAGTGAGGGAAGGAGTGCGGTGCGAAGCGTTCATTGGCTGTCTACGTGTCTCCCACGCGCAGAAATTAACCGTCAGCGGTAGAGTTACCTAAATCGAGCTGTACGTTCGACTGACTGAACGATGCACTGATTATGGTAGGTTAGGTATCGGTTATACAACACCATACTTATAGCTTTCTGTACAGTCGATCGCATGTCAGTGATAACATAGCAGGTTTTTAGTTCATAGCTGTGGTTTATGGTTCATAGGTTCTTCTTTTTTACTAGAGTGCTGGCGAAACGTTTGGCGGGCCATACATTACGCCTGCACTTCTGAGCTATCGCGTAATTTATGTGGAAAATTTTCAACCGGTGATATTCAAATATTGGTAGCCCATTTCACTTCATATTTTAAACATCATGTCAAAATACAAACATAAGTAAACGTTTGAGCAATGGGAGTCGCCGAAGCTTTTATTTAAAATTCCCTGAATATTTTAATCAGTTTAGTATCCAAATTAGCAATATCTGAAGTCTCATTTAGATTCCGATAGTTTCAAGGATCTTCGGTTCTTAAAAAAACCGGCCAAGTGCGAGTCGGACTCGCGCACCGAGGGTCCCGTACCACCACATAATATTAATTGTATTAGTTGAAATTTCAGTTACTTACTGTGCTAGATTTTTTGAGTCCGACTCGCAATTGACTGATTACTATTATTTGTTGTTATTTTATAGTTTATGCACTATAAATATACAAATTTTATGCTTGTAAATGTTCCGGTTTTTACGATAGAGCTAAAACAAAAAATCCAGCAAAAACCGCCTAAAAACACGTTTGTAGCAGGGAAGCTTCCCTTAATTTTTTTTAGTATACTTTCTTATAGCGGCAACAGAAATTCATAATCTGTAAGAATTTTAGCTGTCTACCTATTACTGTTCATGAGATATAGCCCAAAGAAAATTTAGTAAAATAAGCTGACTTTGGTGGCATCTTAATCCTTTGTTTTGAAATATTTTTTAAAACAAAACATTCAGTATTTATCTACTCAACGAGTTTTATACAACGACATCCCACTCGATGGGGTAGGTCAAACTTTTTTTTTTTTGCGCCTCCCTTAGATGTTTGGGAGCCCCCTTCATTTTTTTTTTTTTTTTTTTATTATTTGGGCAACAGTTAAAGGTACACTATTTGTTAAAATTTCAAAAGAGATGTAAAATTTTACTATGGGGGTTGGATTTTTATTTCGAGGGAAAATTAACAGGGTTCAAACCAAGTTCATATGATAGATAGAATAGTAGATAATATTGTGGTGAAGAAAGAATATTTTTAAAGGCCACCATTTTTTTACAATCGATTTTTAAAGTTATTGAAATACGGCATCACTGATTGGAATATGGCAACACAGATTGGACTATGACAACCCTACTTACAAATAGTGTTGCGATCTATCGATTATTTTATTTCGAGATATTAGTGTGAGTCAGGTCACCTGCGTCAGTTTATACCTCGTAACGTCAAAAAATTACATTTGCCCTTTGCCTAGAGGCTCGTTCTAAGTCGGCAGATCATTTGACTGAGAGTTGTCAGTTTCTATGAGTCATATTAATGAGTTAACTCATTTAAATAATTTGAACCATTTGGTCAGTTTCTATGAGTCATATTAATGAGTCAACTCATTTAAATAATTTGGACCATATGAGTCCGAGAAGTAATACAAGATCTTATGACACGCACGACAAGCAGTCATCCAAGTACTATTAGGCCGGATATAAAGCAGGTTGTAGCAGACAGACCTCTGTGAAATATTCCCGCGCAACGTTGGAATTGTTCTCTAATTGCGTCACTGTCAGTGTTCAATTGTCAAGAAACTACCTAGTAAGAGCAGGCAAAATGTCAATCTCGTCGGCCGACAATTATTGAGGGATCGAGGGGAGTCATGGCTCCCCCTGCCTCTACCACGAAGGTCATGAGGCGACCAAAGGCCACTCACAACGTCGCCCAGGCCACTTACCTTCGCGAAGAAATCGCTGCCAAGCTTTGCAAAAGTGCAGTCGCCCGCCTTACCGCCGCTTCACCGCACCCCGTCGAAGCCCCCCGCAACCGCAACCGCGGGCCCTCGACAGCCGCTTGCCTGGGCTGTACCGCCTTTGCCACAGAGCCTATTAACACGGTCTTCTCCCCACAAGCCGTGGGAGTGAAGACGAAGCACCCGGAGGTGTCAACAACTTCAGTCACACACGAAGCCATCGACCTTGCCATCGAGCTCCTGCTCTCCGTTCTCAAGGCCTTGAGAGCAGGCACAGACCCGGTGACAATTGTCACGGAGGGTGTCTCCATCCTGGCTCGCATCCCCTCCCCTCCACACCAGGTAGCCTACGTTCACTACGCCTCGTCGAGTAGTTAGGACTGTGGGCCCCTCACAAAACTGATACAGTGGATTTATTTTTTATACAAGAGAAAAAAAGAAAAAAAATGGGTTATTACTTTAAGGGTACAAAAACGATAAAAACTAAACTGCGTTAGTTTTAATCGTTTTTGTACCTTGTATTCCTTGAATTTTCATCGTGTTCAGGTCTAAATCGACAATTTCAGTTTCATTTCAGGTTACTCTTTATTATTTCATTTACCTATTTTAAAATAGCTCCGCTACATATTACAAGAATTAAGACAACACATCAAACAAATACACTTAACTAATTCGAGTGAGTGAACTGACTCACTCATTTGAACTATTGATACCGTTATCTCTACGGCTTTCAAAATGAAACGCTTGCTTGACAGATATAACCTAAAACATCTAACCTTTTTCCTCACTTCTTTGATATTGGCTAATTAAATTAATAAATCAAAGCAGTATTGATAAATATGTGTATTTTGTAGAATCGGGTTGTCAAGCTCACGAGATGTCTGTGAAAGTACATTCTTGGAATAAACGATAAAAATGAAATACTGGAGTTGAAATCAGTGCTTAAATAGCCAGATAATTTACCACACTAAATAATAGATAGGCTCTAAGTCACCAGCCACTTTTGGCCGCACTGTGTGACAAGCTACCCAAAGAATACATCTATACATAAATAAATACAACATAGACTTACAAGAGGAGACACAAGACTTCTCAGAAATTAATTAACTTAAGGGATCAAAAACTAAAACAAGGAATGAGTGCAGACTCACAAGATCTTAATATTGTAATATCAAGTGCCTTCGGACAATACTACACTAATATGTTATAATGTGAGAATACAATCATCCAGGCTCTACAAGCAATAAAATCAAGAAACATTACAAAAATAAATATTAGTATAGTGTAGGACAGCACATCAGTTCTACTAAAGCTGAATGGCCGCTATACAACCTCAGGATTGATACTACAATGCGATGAAGAACTATAAAAGTCATCACAAAATAGCATTATTAAAGGACATTTCCCTGGGAAATGATGCAACGGACTAACTGGCCATTACTTTTAAACCAGTTCCGGACTGAAATACAGATACAAATGTCCTTCACTCGTGCACAAGCCCCTACCAGGATTCAAACCTAGGACTCTCGGCTTGGCAGGCAACCGTACCACTCTGGGTGTCAACACCATTCTAGTCATCTGGCTGATGACATTGGTATTCCTATGTATTTCTCATCTGATTTATTTCTAATTAAACCATGAGTAAAATAATCACAAATACCTGTGTTTAGATATTATCTTCCTTAATCAACCAGTCTACAAAGAATATAATTTAAAAAAATTATATATTGGGAGACATTTCACACAAGGTCATCTGATCCCAAACTAGGCAAAGCCAGAGACTGATATACATACATAAATAGATAAATAACACCCAGACACAGAACAAACACTTGTGTTCATCACACAAATGTTTGCCCTGGGCGGGGATCGAACCCGCGGCCCATGGTGTGAGAGGCAGGCTCACTACCAACCACACCAACGGGCTTGTCAACCCAATGTAAAAGATCACACATTTTTACCCGCAGCAATTATTATAATTAATATTTATGTTCATCTGTTGCCTCATAACTTCTATACAACTTATTGTAGTTAAACAAATGAGTAGCGTTAGATTAGAAGCGTCTTGATCTTCCTCTGGTTATAGGATATAAGATGTTACATTACATTGAATGTGGCGCCCTCAGGACATTAACTCATGAATGACCAAAATAATATTTTTATATAATAATATTTAATAATATCATACCATGTTGGGTGTCAAGTAAAAGGACATTATCTGAACATCACTATGAATATTTAGTGGCAAATAAGCATGCTGCTTCACCCAAGGGCAACTGAACATAGTGGGTCTTACTCCGTGGTCTTACTACAAAAAAGTTAGACATCTGTTGAACACTTGATTAAAAAAATGCGCACAAAATAACTGGCAGTTTATGCGCAGAAGTCAAGTCATAATAAAATAAGTCATTTTTGACTTCTGCGCATCAATGACATAGACAGAGTTATTTGGTACAATATTTTTAATCAAGTGTTCAACAGATGTCTAACTTTTTTGGTGTAAGACGGAGTGTGTTTGCTTAAGATGAGGCAACGAGGCATGTCCAAGCAGCTTCATGCGGCCAATAACAACTTTACACTAAGTGTAATATTATTCATCTTATATTAATATCTGTTCATCTAAAAAAATCTTGTTAATTGTGTAACAGATAGTTAACACTTTGAATTGACATAATAAGCCTATTATTATTATTTCTGGTGGAGAATCTGCGCAGACGGGTGATCAGATCACTTAAATAGCTATTTCATTCACTATCCCAGCTAGAAACGGACGGTGTGGCCTGCTTCACTGTAAGCCCCATCCAGGAAGATGGCCAGTTTATGCGGCAAGCTGCTCTTTTGGCTTCATCGGGGTATCCCCATTTTCCATTCCCCCTATCTACTGATTGAGATGTACTAAATAAGGACCCTGAGAGGACCTCCGAAGCTTTTCGCACACAATTCTGTGTCCCCTGGTGTGAGGCTCTCTGCACCACAAGCCAATCTGCCGAGGGCACTGGTTTACTGGTGCTGTTAAGTCTTTTTTCTATCTATATCCCTTGATGAAGAGTTTGGATTGACGATACCCCTCCACATTTTCCAACTGTGTGATAGTTCGTCTCCATGTCCTGTATCGTTGCATTCTGTCGGGTTTTCTTGTGCTTACGGTAAATGAACAAAAACGCGTAACACCCGCAGTAAGCTAAATCACTCGAATTCTTCATTTTTGTGCACTTTTAAGATATTATCCAGCAAAATACACTATTTTGATCACTTTAACCTCTTTCGTTTCAGAAATGCAAAATCTCTGACACAGCCAGTTGCACAAAGCTACTTTAAAATTAAAGCTCCTTTAAATCTACTGCTGTCACTTTCTTTGTCAGCAGAATAGAAAGAGTCCGCAATAGACTTAAAGGAGCTTTAACTTTAAAGATGCTTTGTGCAACTGGCGGTGAGAGTAGGATAGCTTTATGTTACGTCCATGTGTGTGGTTGAAACACACTGTCAAAAAAAATATTACTTTGAAAATCATTACCCGTTGACAGCAGTCTGTCTTGACCACGCACACGGGCGTCATATACAGCTATCCTGCTGTCAAAATAATATTTCCTGTTCTGGAACGCACGTCTATACGAAGAAAAACGAAAAGGCAATTGAGTGTTGCCAGTTTATTTTGCTTTGGTGGTGCCAGTACTTAAAAAAAAAGTCCACTACAGATTTTTTTTAAAAATTATTTAAAAAAAAATGGCGGCATTAAAAAAATAATTCTTAGTCATTCTTCTTTCTTCTTTTTATTCTCCTTCATGTAATATAAATTTCAAGTCTGTTAATTTTATCTTGGAATAAAAAACCACTAGTATACATGTCTTTTCAAAAGAGATGTAAAATTTTACTATGGGGGTTGGATTTTTATTTCGAGGGAAAATTAACAGGGTTCAAACCAAGTTCATATGATAGATAGAATAGTAGATAATATTGTGGTGAAGAAAGAATATTTTTAAAGGCCACCATTTTTTTACAATCGATTTTTAAAGTTATTGAAATACGGCATCACTGATTGGAATATGGCAACACAGATTGGACTATGACAACCCTACTTACAAATAGTGTTGCGATCTATCGATTATTTTATTTCGAGATATTAGTGTGAGTCAGGTCACCTGCGTCAGTTTATACCTCGTAACGTCAAAAAATTACATTTGCCCTTTGCCTAGAGGCTCGTTCTAAGTCGGCAGATCATTTGACTGAGAGTTGTCAGTTTCTATGAGTCATATTAATGAGTTAACTCATTTAAATAATTTGAACCATTTGGTCAGTTTCTATGAGTCATATTAATGAGTCAACTCATTTAAATAATTTGGACCATATGAGTCCGAGAAGTAATACAAGATCTTATGACACGCACGACAAGCAGTCATCCAAGTACTATTAGGCCGGATATAAAGCAGGTTGTAGCAGACAGACCTCTGTGAAATATTCCCGCGCAACGTTGGAATTGTTCTCTAATTGCGTCACTGTCAGTGTTCAATTGTCAAGAAACTACCTAGTAAGAGCAGGCAAAATGTCAATCTCGTCGGCCGACAATTATTGAGGGATCGAGGGGAGTCATGGCTCCCCCTGCCTCTACCACGAAGGTCATGAGGCGACCAAAGGCCACTCACAACGTCGCCCAGGCCACTTACCTTCGCGAAGAAATCGCTGCCAAGCTTTGCAAAAGTGCAGTCGCCCGCCTTACCGCCGCTTCACCGCACCCCGTCGAAGCCCCCCGCAACCGCAACCGCGGGCCCTCGACAGCCGCTTGCCTGGGCTGTACCGCCTTTGCCACAGAGCCTATTAACACGGTCTTCTCCCCACAAGCCGTGGGAGTGAAGACGAAGCACCCGGAGGTGTCAACAACTTCAGTCACACACGAAGCCATCGACCTTGCCATCGAGCTCCTGCTCTCCGTTCTCAAGGCCTTGAGAGCAGGCACAGACCCGGTGACAATTGTCACGGAGGGTGTCTCCATCCTGGCTCGCATCCCCTCCCCTCCACACCAGGTAGCCTACGTTCACTACGCCTCGTCGAGTAGTTAGGACTGTGGGCCCCTCACAAAACTGATACAGTGGATTTATTTTTTATACAAGAGAAAAAAAGAAAAAAAATGGGTTATTACTTTAAGGGTACAAAAACGATAAAAACTAAACTGCGTTAGTTTTAATCGTTTTTGTACCTTGTATTCCTTGAATTTTCATCGTGTTCAGGTCTAAATCGACAATTTCAGTTTCATTTCAGGTTACTCTTTATTATTTCATTTACCTATTTTAAAATAGCTCCGCTACATATTACAAGAATTAAGACAACACATCAAACAAATACACTTAACTAATTCGAGTGAGTGAACTGACTCACTCATTTGAACTATTGATACCGTTATCTCTACGGCTTTCAAAATGAAACGCTTGCTTGACAGATATAACCTAAAACATCTAACCTTTTTCCTCACTTCTTTGATATTGGCTAATTAAATTAATAAATCAAAGCAGTATTGATAAATATGTGTATTTTGTAGAATCGGGTTGTCAAGCTCACGAGATGTCTGTGAAAGTACATTCTTGGAATAAACGATAAAAATGAAATACTGGAGTTGAAATCAGTGCTTAAATAGCCAGATAATTTACCACACTAAATAATAGATAGGCTCTAAGTCACCAGCCACTTTTGGCCGCACTGTGTGACAAGCTACCCAAAGAATACATCTATACATAAATAAATACAACATAGACTTACAAGAGGAGACACAAGACTTCTCAGAAATTAATTAACTTAAGGGATCAAAAACTAAAACAAGGAATGAGTGCAGACTCACAAGATCTTAATATTGTAATATCAAGTGCCTTCGGACAATACTACACTAATATGTTATAATGTGAGAATACAATCATCCAGGCTCTACAAGCAATAAAATCAAGAAACATTACAAAAATAAATATTAGTATAGTGTAGGACAGCACATCAGTTCTACTAAAGCTGAATGGCCGCTATACAACCTCAGGATTGATACTACAATGCGATGAAGAACTATAAAAGTCATCACAAAATAGCATTATTAAAGGACATTTCCCTGGGAAATGATGCAACGGACTAACTGGCCATTACTTTTAAACCAGTTCCGGACTGAAATACAGATACAAATGTCCTTCACTCGTGCACAAGCCCCTACCAGGATTCAAACCTAGGACTCTCGGCTTGGCAGGCAACCGTACCACTCTGGGTGTCAACACCATTCTAGTCATCTGGCTGATGACATTGGTATTCCTATGTATTTCTCATCTGATTTATTTCTAATTAAACCATGAGTAAAATAATCACAAATACCTGTGTTTAGATATTATCTTCCTTAATCAACCAGTCTACAAAGAATATAATTTAAAAAAATTATATATTGGGAGACATTTCACACAAGGTCATCTGATCCCAAACTAGGCAAAGCCAGAGACTGATATACATACATAAATAGATAAATAACACCCAGACACAGAACAAACACTTGTGTTCATCACACAAATGTTTGCCCTGGGCGGGGATCGAACCCGCGGCCCATGGTGTGAGAGGCAGGCTCACTACCAACCACACCAACGGGCTTGTCAACCCAATGTAAAAGATCACACATTTTTACCCGCAGCAATTATTATAATTAATATTTATGTTCATCTGTTGCCTCATAACTTCTATACAACTTATTGTAGTTAAACAAATGAGTAGCGTTAGATTAGAAGCGTCTTGATCTTCCTCTGGTTATAGGATATAAGATGTTACATTACATTGAATGTGGCGCCCTCAGGACATTAACTCATGAATGACCAAAATAATATTTTTATATAATAATATTTAATAATATCATACCATGTTGGGTGTCAAGTAAAAGGACATTATCTGAACATCACTATGAATATTTAGTGGCAAATAAGCATGCTGCTTCACCCAAGGGCAACTGAACATAGTGGGTCTTACTCCGTGGTCTTACTACAAAAAAGTTAGACATCTGTTGAACACTTGATTAAAAAAATGCGCACAAAATAACTGGCAGTTTATGCGCAGAAGTCAAGTCATAATAAAATAAGTCATTTTTGACTTCTGCGCATCAATGACATAGACAGAGTTATTTGGTACAATATTTTTAATCAAGTGTTCAACAGATGTCTAACTTTTTTGGTGTAAGACGGAGTGTGTTTGCTTAAGATGAGGCAACGAGGCATGTCCAAGCAGCTTCATGCGGCCAATAACAACTTTACACTAAGTGTAATATTATTCATCTTATATTAATATCTGTTCATCTAAAAAAATCTTGTTAATTGTGTAACAGATAGTTAACACTTTGAATTGACATAATAAGCCTATTATTATTATTTCTGGTGGAGAATCTGCGCAGACGGGTGATCAGATCACTTAAATAGCTATTTCATTCACTATCCCAGCTAGAAACGGACGGTGTGGCCTGCTTCACTGTAAGCCCCATCCAGGAAGATGGCCAGTTTATGCGGCAAGCTGCTCTTTTGGCTTCATCGGGGTATCCCCATTTTCCATTCCCCCTATCTACTGATTGAGATGTACTAAATAAGGACCCTGAGAGGACCTCCGAAGCTTTTCGCACACAATTCTGTGTCCCCTGGTGTGAGGCTCTCTGCACCACAAGCCAATCTGCCGAGGGCACTGGTTTACTGGTGCTGTTAAGTCTTTTTTCTATCTATATCCCTTGATGAAGAGTTTGGATTGACGATACCCCTCCACATTTTCCAACTGTGTGATAGTTCGTCTCCATGTCCTGTATCGTTGCATTCTGTCGGGTTTTCTTGTGCTTACGGTAAATGAACAAAAACGCGTAACACCCGCAGTAAGCTAAATCACTCGAATTCTTCATTTTTGTGCACTTTTAAGATATTATCCAGCAAAATACACTATTTTGATCACTTTAACCTCTTTCGTTTCAGAAATGCAAAATCTCTGACACAGCCAGTTGCACAAAGCTACTTTAAAATTAAAGCTCCTTTAAATCTACTGCTGTCACTTTCTTTGTCAGCAGAATAGAAAGAGTCCGCAATAGACTTAAAGGAGCTTTAACTTTAAAGATGCTTTGTGCAACTGGCGGTGAGAGTAGGATAGCTTTATGTTACGTCCATGTGTGTGGTTGAAACACACTGTCAAAAAAAATATTACTTTGAAAATCATTACCCGTTGACAGCAGTCTGTCTTGACCACGCACACGGGCGTCATATACAGCTATCCTGCTGTCAAAATAATATTTCCTGTTCTGGAACGCACGTCTATACGAAGAAAAACGAAAAGGCAATTGAGTGTTGCCAGTTTATTTTGCTTTGGTGGTGCCAGTACTTAAAAAAAAAGTCCACTACAGATTTTTTTTAAAAATTATTTAAAAAAAAATGGCGGCATTAAAAAAATAATTCTTAGTCATTCTTCTTTCTTCTTTTTATTCTCCTTCATGTAATATAAATTTCAAGTCTGTTAATTTTATCTTGGAATAAAAAACCACTAGTATACATGTCTTTTCTACCTATTATGGTTCATAAGATACAGCCCGCTAACAGACAGACAGACATCGGAGGCATATCAACAGGGTCCCGTTTTTCACCCCTTGCGTACGGAACCCTAAAAACGCTCTTTGAATTTCACTTCACACAAGGACGACATACTTATCGATCGTGCTGCACGTTTTATTACATACAATGTTTTGTCTACCTGCACAGAATATACATGCTGAAGGCAAGTATTGATAAACAAGTGATTTAGGTACGGTAAAGAGCATGTACGCACGGCAGCAAGCAAGTGGCAACAAAACCAGTATATGCTGAACCAGCGCTGCAATACAAACATCCGAAACCAGAGACCCGCTCCAGGTAAAAGTGCTTCCACCGACGAGCGCCCCTGTGTACAACTTGCCTCTTGCAGAGCTTATTTAGCCCTTACAGTTATTAAAACAAGTCCTTTACACAGTCCAATTTGTTATGGTTGATTTGCTGTTGCCTGTACACGGTCAGCAAAAAGAAAACATACGCTAAACCAGTTCGTAATAAACAGGTATTTCGAAAACAAACTCTACAACTGTACCTTTGACATTATCTTCCTTATCTTACTCTTCCATGGATAAATGTAAGAATGTTAATGATTTCTTTACAGCTACAAGTAGTTTTGAGCAAAGTTCTTAAGGAAGACTTAAGCCTTTTAGGGTTCCGTAACCAAAGGGTGCCAACGGGACCCTATTACTAAGCCTAAGTCGTCTTTCTGTCTGTCCGACCCTTTTGAAGCGTCATAGCTATAATAATTGAAATTTTCATAGAATATGTATCATTGTTATTATGGCAGATTACCTAGCAAATAATAAACACAATGAAAAGTTAAAACTAACAGCAAGGAACGTGTTTTTGGGGTTTTTTATTGTTTTAGCTCTTAGCATTAAAAATTGGTATGTTTAGTGTATAAGCCATAGAATAACAAACAACAGCAGCAAATAATAAAAACTGGTCAAGTGAGAGTTGGACTCGCGCGCAATTAATCCACAGCTGCGCGACTGCGCGCCCCTGACTAAGACGATATTATTACCTTAGTGGTACGGAACCCTCAGTGCGCGAGTCCTACTCACAATGGGCCGGTTATGATATTATTTATAACATCCCATGAAAAGTCCACTGCAGGACAGTGACCAGAACTAAAGCAAAAAGGCGTGGTGCTTTATAGGCTAAGATCCCACGACAAGATTATGCACCTATTTGTTATTTGAACGAAATGTGGTTTATATGCAAGGTTATATGGGGTCATACAACGCCCTAGGGTTGCCTATAAATTTTTTGCCGCAAGTACCTACCTCAAAAACACATATCAACATTTTGGTTGTATGGGAACAACCCTTTCATTAATTTTGGCAGAGCAATGGCTATTGCTGTAAGATACCTTGAATAGAGATTCTCGGTCATACAAAGTTTCATCAAAATCGGTTCAGCTGTCAACACTAAAAAAAATAAGCCTAGCGGCTAAACGACAGGTCCGAATCGCACCAAATTTAAAATTAAGGAGTTTTTGGCAAATTTATTACAGCATTTTGAGTAGTTTTTTACTGGCTCTCATTTTGAGAGTAGCTGTCATACAAAAAAAAAAAAAAGTTTCAATTATCTCGGAAACAGCTGTAACGATTTTGATGAAACTTTGCATGACCGAGAATCTCTAGTCAAGGTATCTTACGGCAATATCCATTGCTCTGCCAAAATTAATGAAAGGGTTGTTCCCATACAACCAAAATGTTGATATGTGTTTTTGAGGTACTTGCGGCAAGAAGTTTATAGGCAACCCTAGGGCGTTGTATGACCCCATGTATAACCTTCCATATAAACTACATTTCGTTCAAATAACAGATAGGTGCATAATCTTGTCGTGGGATCTTAGCCTATTAGAGGGGATTTACTATTGTCACCACGCTTGTAAGCCGCAAGGCTCGCGACCGCACTAGGTGAGATAGTACGATACACAGAAAGATGCTACTGCCAGCCCATCCTCCGGTTCATTAGCCCTTAGTCGCCTTTTACGACACCCACGGGTAAAGACGGGTCGATATTATTTTTTGGCGGCATCACATGGACATTGTGACACTACGTTGTGACATTCTATAAAAATACTTTATTTTTGAGGGTTCCGTACCCAAAGGGTGAAAAACGGGACCCTATACCCTTTTGTTTACCCTCCGATATCTGTCTGTCTGTCAGCGGGCTGTATCTCATGAACCGTAATAGGTAGAAATTTGAATGTTTCACAAATTGTGTATTTCTGTTGCCGCTACAACAACAAATACTAAAAATTTCAAAAGTAAAAAATTAAGGGCGGCTCCCAGACAGCTAAATGGGGGAGCGTAAAAAAAAGTTTGACTTACCCCATCGGGTGGGGTGTTGTTGTTTAGAACTTGTTGAGTAGATAAATATTGTATTTTTTGTTTTAAAAATATTTAAAAACAAAGAAATAATATGCCACCAAAGTCAGCTGCTTTTACAAAATTTTATTTGAGCTGTGTCTCATGAACAGTAATAGCTAGACAGTTAAAATTTTCACAGATTATGTATTTCTGTTGCTGCTACATAAATATAAAATTTTTAAAAATTAAGGGGGGCTCCCATACTAAAGACTATTCCCATACGAAGTATTATTTCCTCTCTTTTATAGTAAAAATATGATATATATTAGTCTATACATATTATAAGATATATATTTAGTTATTTATTTTAATAATAATATCTGTGTATTATTATGTAATTTATTTAAGTATTTTATGTACATAGTGTATTTTTATGTAGGTTTATTATAAGTAGCCACCAACCCGCGTCGCATAATCCACTCTACGCCCTTTTCAACACCCAAAGGTTGCCTGGTAGAGATTGCTACTTTAGCAATAAGGCCGCCTCTTGTACTGCTTTGTTCTTTATCTTTACATTTCTGTAACTATTCCTTGTATTTCTTGGTGTGCAATAAAGTATATTTGTATTGTATTGTAAAGACCTGTTTTTTAGGCGATTTTTATTTTAGCTTTATCTTAAAAACAGTAACCCTCACAATCTTGAAAATTAGTACGTTTATAGTGCATAAGCTATAAAATAACAACGATTAATAAAATCTGGTTAAGTGCGTGTCGGACTCAAAAAATCTAGCACATTAACTTACCGAAATTTCAACTAATACAATTATGATTATGTGGTGGTACGGAACCCTTGGTGCGCGAGTCCGACTCGCACTTGGCCGGTTTTTTTCACACATAGTTTTAGAACAAGCCAACCTGTGTAATGTTGGTAAGTATCTATGTTTATTACGTAACTACGAGCACGTGATTGGTCTAAGTGAGGGCACTATGGGGCACATTCTTTCTGCACACGTGAGACGCTGTAAAGTTCATTCGATCAATTAGTGTGTATTATCACAAAAAAACATATTTTTCCAACTACAATCACCTCAAACTGTCGTTGAGTCAGTTTTTGTTTGTAGCTGGTATTACCAACCGGGTAAATTAATGTTTCGCGTGTTAGTGATAAGACCGACTACTTAGTACTTTTCTTCACAAATCCTGCACGGCACACACCAATGTTATTTAAAATTTAACCTTTTCATGAAGTCTCACCGAAATGTTTGTTTCTTTTTTTTGCAATATTTTTCACACACCCACCTCACACAAATTTTATCGGGTCTTAGCATATACTTACATCAATTTTTCTGTTCGACTCAATTGTACCGATCACGTTTTACGCCACCTTAAATAAAAAATAATATGTATTTTGCGTAGATTTGACCCCCGCTTTAGTCGATAATTCGTAAGTCAGTTTTTGGCTAAAATCGAACAGATTTTTAAATAGCAGTTTTATGAAAAGTTTTTTGAAAATCTCCCGCACTCTGCATGCTTTCCTGATGCTTTCCATAATAACCAGTGATATGCCACAGTACAGCAGTCCATAAGTTGGACGGACACTAATTGAGCGAACGGACTTTGCTTCAAATTCGCATTTCATTGCTACCGATTGCTTCATTGAATTACAGCCCTTATATAGTCACATTTCAACAGTTTGAAAATAAATTAGCGTATGAAAATGGTACAACCAACTTGACAACCCAAATAAAAACGGTACAAAAACGGTACGAGCTAGTGGTTCGGGATTGGAGTGAAACGCCTATTATTGGAACTTATATACAACCCGAGCTTTTTAATTTAATCTTCCCTCCAAGTCTCTTCCCTCCGCGCTCCGTCGTATGGAGTATTCCCTCCGTGACCTCTTGAACGGAGACTTCCCCCAAGCACTCCTTCCTCTGGTCTGGGACCTCTTCTACGGAGTCTTACCTCCGAGCAGTCTTCCCTCTGTACCTGTTCTACGAAGTCCTTCCCTCCGAGCACTCTTTTCCGGAGCTCTTTTACGGAGTCTTACCTCCGAGCAGTCTTCCCTCTGGAACCTCTTCTGTGAAGTCTTCAAAGATTTTGGTCAAATTTTTCTAGAATTTAGTTCTCTTTCTTCAACTATCTCTTTCTTTTCCTTCTAGAATGTTCTAAACAAATGAAAAATCATAAAAAATCCATGAGTCGGACCGACTGGATTAGAAACCTTTGCCTTATTTTGCTTGTTATTTTATTTTTCAATTGAATTGTTGGTCTTGTCAAAATTATTACCTACCTACTTAGATTTCTGAAAACACTACTTTTTTACTGTATAAGTACGTAGAATGTTAACTAGCAATTAGTAAATTTCTTAGGTCTCCCAAGATACAGGCTGCGTCCTAGTTTGGGGACCCCTGTCATAATTATGTGTGTCTAACTCAAACTAGCAAATAAACATTATTTTCATTTTTTTTTTTTTTATCCACTGGACCACGGGGCTCTTAGCTAAGCTGTACAAATTTTCAAACAGTGCTCTCGTATGACAGCTGTTGACGGCACTGCGTTATGCTCCTAACAGCGTGCTGGTAGAGAGCTGCCGCCAAAAATCCAGGGTATAGCCGAAACAAGCCTATAATATTGTTCAGTGAATAGTAATTTTAGATGTTAACAACAAGTATTGTTTGGAAGTTGGGATCAGCCATTTTCGCCTTTTGTCAATGTAGTGTACGTTCGTCCAATTCTGGAACTTGTGAGTATGATATGACATCGTGTGAACTGATTTTGGAAATCTGAATGTGATCATCAACTTTTGATACTGATTGTATCATATTCCCCCAAATATATTATTTACAGCTGTTTTAGGGTATTTTTGGGACGTAAAGATGAACGAAGAGCAAAATAAAATAATATTACTGTCACATATGAGGAAAAGTGTTCCGAAAACAACTGAATGTTAACTATTCCGATTGTTAGGGCCAACGCAAGCTGAGGTGCAGGCCGCAGGACGCAGGCCGCAGATTTTGCAGGCCGCAGACGTAGGTGACCAACGCAAGCTGGGACGCAGATACTAAACACATGCGGGCACAGAATACTATTACACACCTACGGAAGGAAGAATGACAACTTATAGTGAAAAAAAATAGACTTTTTTTTTATATAATAGAAAGAAGGTTTGAATTCTCCCTTCTCATAAACTGTAATGATATCTTGTACTGTATCTAATATCTACATAGGGATTTAAAAAAAATAGCTGTAAAACCTATTAAAGGCTTATTTAGGAGGCTAAATGCAACAACTTTTTAGGGTTCCGTAGTTAACAAGGAACCCTTATAGTTTCGTCATGTCCGTCTGCCTTTCTGTCCGTCTTTCTGTCTGTCCGCGGCTTAGCCCAGAGACCATTAGTACTAGGAAGTTAAAATTTAGTGTAGATATGTATTTCATCCACGCCGAGAAAGTGGTCAAATAAAAACTTTAAAAATTTTTTTTTTTGGGTAAGTACCTCCCATACAAGTAAAGTGGGAGTGATTTTTTCCAACGTGTGGAATATCGTTGGGTAGGTCTTTTAAAAATAATGTACAGTCAAGAGCAGGTCAAGCTTTTCATTCGCAGCGCGACTTTAGCTCCTACAGCTAGCTTAATTGTCAATTGTTTAAGTTGTCATCCGAAATGTAGATCTCATCGAGACCTATCATTTGTCTCAGCACACGAATAGTCTAGGGTCAGTAGTTTTCCAGTTATAGAAATTTTTAGTTTGACAGCTCTCATCCGAAATGTAGATCTCATCGAGACCTATCATTTGTCTCAGTACACGAATAGTCTAGGTTCTGTAGTTTTCGAGTTACAGCGATTTTTAGTTTGACAGCTGTCATCCGAAATGTAGATCTCATCGAGACCTATCATTGTCTCAGCACACGAATAGTCTAGGGTCAGTAGTTTTCAAGTTATAGCGATTTTTAGTATGACAGCTGTCATCCGACATGTAGATCTCATCGAGACCTATCATTTGTCTCAGCACACGAATAGTCTAGGGTCTGTAGTTTTCGAGTTATAGCGATTTTTAGTTTGACAGCTGTCATCCAAAATGTAGATCTCATCGAGACCTATCATTTGTCTCAGCATACGAATAGTCTAGGGTCAGTAGTTTTCGAGTTATAGCGATTTTTAGTTTGACAGCTGTCATCCAAAATGTAGATCTCATCGAGACCTATTATTTTTCCCAGCACAATAGTAGTCTAGGGTCAGTAGCTTTCGAGTTATACTGATTATAAATTTGACAGCTGTCAACCAAAATGAAGATCGCGACGGGATCTATCATTACAAAAAAATTAGAAAGATTTTAGCCATAGACAATAGGTGCACCACGGGCGATAGTTTTGAATTAGTTTTATTTCAAAAGTGATCAGGTGTTCCACGGGAGAAAAAAATCTTCCGTGGTACTCCCAGGTGAACCACGCGGGTGTACCACGGGCAAAGCCTGCGCTAAAGTACTAACCCATCGCTACCGGTGTCGTAAGAGGCGATTATGGAATTATGAACCGGAGGATAGGCAGCAGTGTCCTTTTGTGTATCATACCACCTTACTTTCTGCGGTCACCAGCAATCGCGGTCCTTGGTGCTAGCCGCAACGTTAACAAGCGTGGTGACAATGGTACTTCTCATCCACATTTGAGCAATTAACCACAATTTTTTTTTATCTGTGGCATAACTTTTTGTTGTTTCTAGTTGCGAGAGTCTGCTTTCACACGCTATAGTGTGTTATTTATTCTGTAGCACACAGAAACAATTGCCGGCAGAAACAAGGCGCAGACATGTGTCTGCGTACACATGTCTGCATCCCAGCTTGCGTTGCTCTATGAAGGTTCATACATTACAAAAATCTGCTCTGCTCTGCTCTGCCCTGCCCTGCGCCATCTGCGTGGCAATATACGCTAAGCCTTACGGAGATGAATTTATAAAACATGTTCGTCCATTGATAGACATTACAAATCACGGTCATAGATGCGGACATGCCATGGACGTAGTTTACGATCTTGTTACTCAATGCTACCTGTATCTCTATTCAGTAAGACAGCATATATTTAACTATATGATATTATTTAACTATATATAAGTAAATGTATTCAACACATATTTATATTACCTACTTGTTTACATCCCTAGCTCCTTTTGGTAACTCTATAAATATACAGATTATTTTTTATATTAAGTCTTTTCTGTATTTCGATACGTTCTACCTACTTAAGTACTACTACACTTCCGCAGATGCAAGAACTACTTATACAATTAGAATGGATTATAAATAAAATTGATTTACATTCAACTTCCTATCTTTTCTATCTTATTTAAGTTTACGAGCAAACAGTATTAGAATTTCGCTATTTAATTTCTCTTATTTATGCAAATTATTATCACCATTGTGGACAAGGAGCTCTCCACAAAATTTTACAGGGAAGATAGAGCTGTGCGTGAGAGGAGGACGGAGCGGTACATTTCTCTGTCGCTCCAATATCTTAACACAGCGCGCCGTCTGCTGTCACATAGCTGTCTGCTGTAAACGCAACAACAACTTGTTCCACAATAACTTCCTGTGGCTGTACCACAGAATACCATTTAAGTCCTCATACTTATGATAAAATTTTAGTAGATATATATTTGTCTTACCCATAATAGCCATGAGGAATTGGTTGACGAGACCGCCATGTCTGAGTTTGATGAGCCATGTCGGGAGCAGGGCGTACATAGCGACTGCCGCGTGCGACGCTAGTGCATTTTCCAATGTACAGTCAGGGGTGTCTCTCCTGTGGACAAACGGCATAGTCTTTTAGTTATGGATTCAGAAAAAAGAGACATAATTTTTAAAATTTATACTTACAGGTTTTGGGATAATTTTTGTTCTACGACTTTTGGAAATTCGTAAAAAAAGTTTTTGATATAAATTGGCGCATATTGTAAATCTTTCTTTTGCAGAGGGAAAATTCCCAGAAAATCTAAAAACCACGGTTATAAAACCTATTTATAAGAAGGGAGATAAGCAACTTCCTCAAAATTATAGACCTATAGCGCTTATTCCAATATTCTCCAAAGTAATTGAACGGATAATGTATAAAAGAATTACAAATTTCATTCAAAGCTTTAAAATATTAAAACCTGAACAGTACGGATTTACAAGGGGTAAATCAACTACTCATGCGGCCTTTCATTTAGTTGATAAAATCACTAAGAGTATTGCTCAACAGAAACTAACTACAGTCGTGTTTTTTGACATGAGCCGCGCTTTTGATTACGTGTCTCATAAACTGCTTCTGGATAAATGTCAAATTTATGGAATACGAGGAAAGGCGCTTGATTGGCTACAAAGCTATTTAAATGATAGGAAGCAATATATAGAGATCATGCGTATTGACGACTCAGACAGTGAAATGAAAATATATAGGTCAGAAACGTTGATAAATAGGTATGGAGTCCCGCAGGGTAGTATACTTGGCCCTTTGTTATTTCTGCTATACGTAAATGATTTGCCATCAGCCACGTCATATCCTTGTGTATTATATGCGGATGACATATCGGTAATTATCTCAGATAACAAAGACTTTAAACACAATGATAATATTAACAAAACTATAGATGCTATCATAAAATGGCTAAATGAAAATAATCTAAGCGTAAATATTAGTAAAACCAAATACATCCAATTCCACAATCAAGGTGCTAAACCACTAAATCTTAGCTTGATTTATAAGGATACAATTATAATGCAAGAAAAAGAAACTCTATTTCTAGGATTTATTTTAGACGAGCATTGTAAATGGAAGTCGCATGTTAACAAGGTATGTTCAAAAATCAACAGATTTGCATACGCACTTTGGAGGTTATCAAAAGTCAGTAACAAAAGAACAGCTTTGCAAGCTTATCATGCATATATTGTTTCCAACTTGAGATATGGTTTAGTGTTGTGGGGCATGTCAGTTGAAGCTCATAGGGCTTTTATTGCCCAAAAACAGTGTATACGAGCAATATGCGACGTTCCACCTTTTACCAGTTGTAAACCCTTGTTTTATGACATGAAACTGCTAACATTGCCCTGTTTGTACATATATGAAATTTGTATTTTTGTAAAAAGTAATTTTGAATTATTTCAAACAAAACAGGATGTATGTCGCTTCAACACGAGGTACCCAAACAGACTTATTAACATAGGCCCTAATAACTACATACATAGCATTAATTGTTATTACATGTGTACAAAAATATACAACCATCTTCCTGGATCATTTAAACTACTGTCACTAAACAAATTAAAGAATGAACTGCACCGCTGGCTCATAAGAAAATGTTTTTACTCTGTGAGGGAATATTTGGAAAGTGACACTAACCATATTATTTAAGATTCTCTGTTTGACATTTTGTTTTTGTAATTGACATTTTATTTGTATTATTTTGACTTCTTATGACTGGGCAATGAAATCTTATTATTATTTAAGTTGGATTATATTATGACTAGTGAATTTGTAATGTATGCTTTCAAATCTTTTAACTTTGACTTCTTTTTGTAAATATTGCTATGCTCTTATAGAGTTTACAGTGCAAGGACTATGTACATATCACCTAACATCTTGTTAATACTACTGTATTTACAGCAATAAATAATTTTGAATTTGAATTTGAATTTGAATAAAAGTAAAATGAAAGTTGTGGAACATAAGTTGCATTGAGCATGTAAAACAATTAGCTCCCAAGATTTTTTACACTAATTTTCTAAAATTGTCGACCCTCTTCCTATGTGCGTAAGTTACGGTAAATTTTTCGTTATAACTCATTTGGCTAAACTATAATCTGTCCATGAATCTAAGCAACTTTTTATAATTGATGTAGGTAAGAATCAAACTTATTACTTTCATGGAAAAAAAAATATAAACTCTGAAATTATTGTACGTAAATGTATTATTATTGTACTAATCTTTATATTAATTAAAAATATATATCTCAGACTATACCTCAAACGAAATAATCTAAGAAAGACACAAATAATTATTCAGGTGTTTGGATGTTTTGTTGGTGTTGAGTACCTGAGTTAATTACCAAAAAAATAACAGGGTGTAGCAGAAAGGGTTTATTTTTTGACATCTTTTCCTAAGGAACATAAGTAGAAAAATAAACCCCCTAACTATCAGCTGATGCAGTTTCTAATGAAAAGTTGATGTTTAGTATTTTGACCTATGGGAAAAGTTGTTCAGTTTCATGAGCAGATTCACATCCTACAGGATCGTGATACCCTTTTTGTTACACTCTGTAGATAAAAGGGTTTTTGATGAATAAACTTTTGTAACTCATAAAATTAAAACAACCACAAAACGTGACTTCTAAGTACCTATTAAATGTGTTTTAATAGTTTTTAACAAGGTCTTACAAAGTGCGCAAGCACAAGGTATAGTAATGCTGGTTATGCCTTCTTTAGCCGGGCAAGCTATAAATACTACCATAATTGAAGGTCAACCATATTAGAGTATGACCTCGATTCAGGTGATCGAAATTGGAACAATTTTTAAGATTCTGAACCAAAATGTCTGTCTTACAGCCAGTTGCACAAAGCGTCTTTAAAATTAAAGCTTCTTTAAATCTATTGCTGTCACTTTTTTAGGGTTCCGTACCTCAAAATAAAAAAACGGAACCCTTATAGGATCACTTTGTTGTCCGTCTGTCTGTCTGTCTGTCTGTCTGTCAAGACACTTTTTCTCACGAACGAGAAGAGGTATCAAGTTGAAATTGATAATGAATGTTAAGGTCCGTGGACCACACAAGATCTGAAAATTTCAATTTTTTACAACGACGAAATCAAAAGATATGGCTTTTTATGTCCTCATCTCAATACATTTACGCAAAAATGCAAAACCTACAGGGTACTTCCCATTGACCTAAAATTATGAAATTTGGCAAGAAGCTAGGTCTCACAGTACAAATAATGGGAAAAGTCTGAAATCATTAAATATTACAACTTTTCTCACAACTAATGGTAACCAATTGTGGTGAGCTCCCGTTTCAAGAACATTCATATAAGAGAGGGGTCAAGTTAAATGGTTGCTGAGGCGATTTTTGTTTTAGTTCTATTTAAAAACGGGAACACTTACAAACTTGAAAATTGGTATGTTTATAGGGCATAGGCTATAAAATAACAACAAATAATAAAATTTGGTCAAGCGCGTGTCGGACTCAAAAAACCTAGCACATTAACTTACTGAAATTTCAACTAATACAATTATGTTTATGAGGTGGTACGGAACCCTCAGTGCGCGAGTCCGACTCGCACTTGGCCGGTTTTTTTTATAGTGAATCGGCAAAGAGGTATAAAATCTTCACGACTGGTAGCGACTGCACAGATACCGCGGTCTGTATTTTATTGATTGATTGATACCAAAGAGATTTGAACCTCGCTGCGCTGAGATTGATACATTCATAGTATAATACAAAACCGGTTGATATCACACATAGGCAAATCACTATCGGTGATATTAATTGCCGTAATTATAGAATTATGGCAATTACCATAATATTTATTAAAATCAAGGCGACCCTAGGCCCTCAAAGTTACGGTAATCTGCTCTTTGTAGAATACTTCAAATAAAACTGTAGTATAGCGTCCAGAGTGATTCAAATTAGAGATCCTGCCAAATACAGGGGAAAAAACTAACAAATCCTGCCACAGTCTCCGATTCACAAGCATGTTTAATGTTTAAAAGAAGATCAAATGACTGTAAAGGATTATGAACTTTGTGAGCATATTCTTAAAGATTTAAATTAAACAAACTGCATTTTCTACAAAAGCCTGTAACTTTCCTACAGAAAGTATACAAAATCTCCTACTTGACTGATTTTTTTTACTTAGATACTGCTTTAAACTCCTACCAAAGAATATATAATATTACGCTAACCCGTTCCTACTTAAGCCTAAACTGCCTGATCTGCCGGCGTATTTTGCAATACTGCCAAATCCCAAATCCTGCCAGACTTCGAAAACGTCAACCGAAGCTACCTGAGACTAAAATAAAGAGCTAAAGCTGCCATAAAGGCAGGATCCTGCCACAAATGTTCACACTAATTGCGTCATGTAATTTACAGCTCCGAAATTTTTATCCACGGGGTTATTTTTGTCATTACTGTGTTACATTCAATATGCCTTTCCATTGACTGTACGGTCAACTGCTTGTCGCTAGAAACTTTTTCAACTCTATTACAACGCCATAAGGTCCAAAAGTGTTTCTACTGATGTGCGGCCGTGTGTACTATTACAGTCAAGAGCACGTTAAGCTCGAAACATGCAGCGTGAGTTTGGCTTCTACGGCTACTGAAATAAAACACTGATTAAAACTGAAACGCTAACTATTTCAAATGTAGTTAAATTTACATTATAATTTTTTTGTCAATAAGATCGTAAAAGACGATACGTAGGTATGACGTCATAACTATGCGATTTCATAGGAAATGTACAAAAAAAAAAAACATTTTGACCTTCAATGTACACAAAGTGTAACAGAAAAGGTATAGGTATCAACCCTGAAGAATGTGAATCTGCCCATGAAACTGAACAACTTTCCCCTAACTTAGGTCGAAATACGAAAACAATTTTTATACCTCCTCCCATACAAAATGCGCTATCAGATGTCAGTTTCTGTGCGACGTAAATGAAAATCTTTCGTATTTTGTCGTATATTCCATAGGAAAAGCCGTTCAGTATAATGAGGCTGATTCTGATATCTGTCGGGCATGAAGGAAAAAAAATAACGCGCCCAGATGGAGTAGTAATCATGCCCATTTTGTATCAAAACCTATGCGGCCGCTCAGAGGGGTGGGAGGGCAGGTGGAAGCGGGAGACGGGGTTTGTCTTTTAACTCTATCACACATCTTTGAATACGTTACGTTAGAAAAAGATAGAGACATTTATGTTATGATATGCCCAATTAAAAACAAAATATCAATAAAGTACGACATTTATTTGTCTTTATTTGGCATGTAAAAAACAAGAAACTTCATGGTTGCTGAATTTTTAAATAGTGATGTGATGTGTATTTATCGATTATTTACTTACATTTTATCACATGGCTGCTGGACTTATTTATCGAAACTCTCATATACAATGGTGATCAATTTGCAACTTGCAAAAATATTGGGAACTGCTTACTTCTTTGGGCATTTGGTATTTTGCCTTTTTGCTTCTCCATACAAATATATCTTTTATTTCCTAGAGTGAGCGAACTACCGAGAGACGTACAGGGATAGACGGCCCACCTGATAGTAGGTAGTCACTGTCGTCTAGGACATCTTGAAAGTTAGGGGAGCAGATACGGTGCAGGCCTTTGAGATGTCTGTAGACTTGCCTTTTGAATGACCCTAAATTGTTGTGCAAAGGAAACACCTCGAGAGGGAGATCATTCCACAACTTGCACGTGAGCGGTAAAAGCGTTATCCACGTACGTTAGTTCGAGATCAGACGTCCAGGTGTTGAGGATGAAATCTATCACTTATCCGAATTAAATATAAAATTGCAAGGACCACGTCAAATTAAACATAAACAAATAAAAATACATTACAAATTTTTAAACAATATTTTTAATTTATATTTTTAACTATTTAAATTATTGTTTAACGTATTTACATTACGTGTAAAATAACTTTTGACCACCTATTTTTCTCGTAAATCACCATTGATATTGACATAATATTTATTACAATGTAAATTATTAACAATAAAAAGTAAAACAATGTTTTGTAGTCTAATTAAAAATGTAATAGAATTAGTAACACATGCGATAGTTGATTGTTTTATTTTCTTCCTTTGCTCTTCAATTTTGTATTTTAATCTTGTTTCTGACAATGTAGAGCTACCTTCGGAAGCATGTATCGTTGAGTTCTGAGGGGGAAGCACTTGTTCATCAACCTGTAAGAATGAAAATATATTATTTGGATAAAGAGATAATGCTGAAGCTAATATAACACCAATACTTTGTTCAGTATGGTCTGTCTGCCTAACTGTTAAACGAAGCACAAAAATCTTACAGTTCTTAGAATAACTGAAAAACTAGATCAGCAACTATTTGCCATCGTTACGAATAGTCAAATCTAGATATATAAAATAAGAAACTGATTGACTGAATGAATAAATGAATGGATGCGCCGGATCTTTTAGAAAACTGCGATAAATAAATGAAATAAAATTATAACGACGACTCGATTGTATATTATTTTTTATCGACTACTTCACATCACTAAAAATCAACAACACAATGTTCTACAAAAAATTTTACCACGAAAATTGTAAAAACCAAGCGGTTTACTACTCACCAGAAAAATGTGTTACCAGCAAGCTTTGTAGTTTTGCTTGCGGCATGGTTTCGGCACAATTTCACCGCACAATTATTAATGTTTTGTGTTATTTATTTTATTTCTGATATTTTATGACAGAGATGTTGTCCATGTCACATGCCGTGAACGACCCCCCTTAAAAATTACTCTATGTGAACGACTATTTGGAAGAAAAGTGTGAATGTGTGTGTGAGTTACAAAATTGTATCATAGCCGGCACCCATAGTACGTTTTGATTACTACTCTATCTGGGCGCGTAATTTTTTTTTCCTTCATGCTGTCGGGGTTTACACCTCATCTAGCCCATTCCAATGTCCTCTTGACTTTAATCTTATAATGATATGTATAATTTTATAAGTAGGTATAATAGCAGTGTTCGTTCATCGCCGGATAACATTTGCCGCGAAGAATAATATTGACAAAGATTGCTACAGTACCAGCTGTTTGTATTGTTTCGAGTCTGAATCACTAGAAAACGACTGAACTCCAACACGACTTAATGGTAAGTTTGTCTGTTTGAATTAACACCTAACATGCCTATAAGACCTCACCAATTAACAGCCTCTATTGTCTAGTGATTAGAGCGATCGTTCCGCTCTGGAGCGGATTCTGATTCTAATTCAGATTCGGAGCCAGTGCAGACACTGGCAAACAAAAATCACATTGTTAGATCAGATTGTCCCAAAAGTAAGATGATTCCGTGCTTCGGAAGGCACGTTAAGCTGTTGGTTTCGGTCTTATAACTACGGAAGTTGTCGTTAATAAGACATGTCAGAGGCCTTTGGCGGCTCAACATGACACCATGGTTTGTAAGGTCGGTCATCGATCTCATAACCCATACGATTTAACAATGATGGATGACTATTACAGCACTAATTGTGACTTAATGGTGAACATCGAGCTACTCTCCTTGCGAACTCAACGACAGTCGTTGATGGAGTTCAATGAATTCCTATTACGAATTATACATACAATGTTTTAATTCATTAAAAGACTTGTCCGATTAATTAAATTTTACATCAAACATTTATTGCTAATCATTACTTATTTTTTCAGAAATTTATTCAATAAAGCCAATCCAATCAATAAATGCATCAGATCTCAGTTAGGTGCAGTAGTAGAGCATTTCCGTGCTACCCAGATCGCAGGTAATTTGGCGCCTGGACACTTTTGCTTGAAATTTCGACAACTTTGACAACAGAATTAATTCTGCAACTTATGATCAACAGGGACCGTTAATGTCCATGAGTGATTTTTCAGATTTTCAAAAAAGAAACTGCCCTCAAATCCGTGTGGTAATGGTAAAGAATAGTAACGGCGACTAAGAGCTTATGAGCCAGAGGATAGGCAGCAGCATCTTTCTGTATATCATACGCTTACAAGCGTGGTGACTGGTGACTATGGTCACTCCCCTCCAAAGTACCGCGCGTTTAGTTATTTTTTTCGATTCTTCTTGATCACAGTGGCTCCACTTTGTTTGGAAGCAATATAGTTAAACTGACGTCATATAGATTAGATTTTAAGAAAATTACATTAATAAATAGTTTAATAAATGAAGTACCTATTCTAAAATGAATAAATTATAATTTGACTTTGGATCAAATGCCAGTTTATATGTACAATCAAGAGCACATCAAGCTTGGCACATTGGACTTTGTACTGTTCTTATTACAATAGACGTAAGGGCTACGAGTGTCAAACTTGACCTATCGTTGACTGTAACATTTTAGGTACTTCTTTAAAGTTAATCACGTTGTTTTTAGTATTTCAATTCAGATATTGGGTCCCGGGTTTTTCTTAGTGTGATTCACTTTATTACTTAATTTTCTGCAGTTTGCATCACTTGCTGATAAGTACCTATGCCTATAATTATGCAATATACTATAATAGTACTAATGGTACTATTAAGGTAACTATACAGATTATTATTGTAACTCTTTCACTGACGGTTAATGAGCAGAACTCAAAAAATGAGATGCGGGGGTGCGCGGGGCGGTTGGGGGAAGGAGTGCGAAGCGTTCATTAGCTGTCCACTTGTCACCCATGCATAGAAAATAACCGTCAGCGATAGAGTTACCTAATTATTTAATTAATTAGCTGTATTAGGTTACGTAATCCAAAGCTGTTTTGAATGGTCGTATCTATCGTTTTGTTGGAGATAATTTTACAATGCAATTGAAATGATAAAATTTTAATGACTTCCGAGTCCGACTATAAAAGTCCAAAAATACATTTTTTTTTATAATTTTTACTAAATGTAACAAAAGGGTGACAAACAATGGTTCACGGAGCGCATCGTTGGTTCCGATCACTATCTATGGTGGCCTATAAGGAAGCAGGCACACGAGCGACTTTCGGGGCGGCGATTTCGAAGCGTTCATACTATTTAGCGTCGCGGCGATCTCGTGGCATTGAAATATCGTTAAAAATTATTTGTATGGTATACCTACGATATCACCGCGCCGCAAATCGCTAATGTGCACGCGCTGTAAAGAGTGTGATGGACGGTGTACCGAAAACTGAATAGTAAGGGTGATGAAGAACAAATTTCTATATGATTTGCTCATGTCTGCCTCTTTGACCGATGATAAGGAGCACCTCTAGAAGATACAAAAAATATTGGCGGACATCCACACCCCTGCGTTTTTAAGGAATTAAGTTTTAACAATTTGAAATTTGATAATGAAACGTACACCTGGCAGACTATGACTATCTGATTAAATACAATGTATAAAACCCCAGAAAAATGTTCTACCACCATAATAGCCCTGCGTCGTAAATTTACAGCTCTTCAAAATGCTAAAATTCACTACTTCGTCCCGTGACACCTACCTACTTCAGAGCCCTGCATGTCTGCCTCTTCGATTTTCTACATCTTCAGAAGTATTTTAAACAGGAGCCACAAAGGCAGACAAAAAAAACATTATTTAGTATCTTATTTTAATTTTTTTTGCTTTAACTCAAAAACGCAGCGACGCACAGAAAAACTTGTAAGGACCAAAGCGATTAGTATTGAGCTGATCTATTATCCCTATTAAATCATATACCCAAATTGCAGCCAGCACCCTAACTAGAAAGGGCGTGCTCAGTCAACGACTCATCGTAGCTGAGTATACCTATATGTTCCATGGTCGACGAAACAACGTAATTAAACAACTTTCCCAAAGAAACATTTCTGAGAATTAAAAAAAAATCGAGTCAAATTGTTCATTAGTGTGGGCAGTAGGTAGTAAAGGTATCAGTTTAATATTATTTTTATCTGTGCCAGTACTGGATTCAAACGACGGCAAAATTAAGGCGCCTCTGAGTTTTTCTTTCCGTTTTATAATATAAAATGCTTTTAATTGAAAACCTGAGACTGTGATAAAGTTTTAGTTCTTTTTCTACGTCTAATAAAAGCTTGGTTTAAAAATTAATTTTTACCATTATTTTATGTCACCAGCATCACAACATCCCATAAAACGTCCACTTCAGCCAGAATTTCAGCTTTTGCTGGAACAATGTGGAAGGGAAGTACTATTACTCACCACACTTATCAGCGTTGCAGCTGGCACCATGGGCCGCGGTTATAATAATAATAATCAAAAGGCAGTCCTGCTGGACAATGATAGGATTGTGCGCCAGTTTCTTTCTCCACCGACCTGACACCTCTGGCGCTTGTCTTGGCCGCGCCAGGGAGTCCTCCTGCCCTCTCTTCTCTTCGGAGAAGAGAGTATTAGCAGTGAGTTTGTTTGAAATTGCTTAAATAATAATCAATTTATTTCAGAAAATTGGATTCCAGAATTTGTTAGTAGATAAGTTAGTATCTGCAGTTGGTATCGGTTAGTGTCTGTGCGGTAGTCTGTGCGGTTATAGGTAACCGCAGCATGTAAGATGGTGCGATCCGCAGAAAGACGCTGCTGCTCATCCTCTGGCTCATAATCCCTTGGTCGCCTCTTACGACATCCACTGGTACAGATGTGTTAGTACTGTTCTTTGCGGGCACCACACAACGGCGATTTATCTTTATTATCAGACATTTCGAAACTCATCCATCATCATCATTCGCCTGTCTTTGTTCCAATTTATCGAAACTACGATTACGTATTGTAGTACCTGGTCGACCGAGCTTTACTCTATAATAGCCGATTTAGTAGCGGTTCGTTCGTCCCTTCTGTACTCCGTGGGTTCGTCCAATACGCAGTTCGTCAAGATCGCAGTTGGTCAACACTCGCCTCAACATTAAAATATCATCGAGTGAGCAAGCTATGCTACTTGCTAACAGATGGTGCTGTAGGTTTCTGTCTAAAACGCTGTATTTTTAGAAAATGCTTATAGACACAATAAAATATAGTAACAACGAAATAACATATAGTAACAACGTAAATATTATCGAAATCGTCAGAGCCGTTTTCGAAAAACCGATTACAAATATACAATATATTTACAAATATATATATACTAATATTGCTCATTTAATAGTGGATATAGGATTGTGAAATGCATGTATATTGCTAATGAGAGTTCACGGTTTGATCTAGCTAGCTAGAGCCATGACAATCAATGCGCTGTAATATCGTAGGCACTAAAATCCACATGAATCGAATACTGCGCGAAAAGGGAAAGTGTAAGACAGGGGTGTCCATTATCACCGTTAATATTTAATGTGTTTATAGAGCAGGCCATACAAGAAATAGTAGAATAAAGCTCAAGTCACACAGAGGCGGTATGATTGCGAAAGCGGTCCGGGGTGGTTTGGCGGGAACAAAATACCGCGCCGCGACCGCTTTTCAATGTGACAGGGTGCACATGAACTCATACTTTACAAAAAATACCGGCCCCGGAACGCTTCCGCTACCGCTTCTGTGTGACGCGGGCTTAAGACAGCGGAGGAATCAAAATTAATGGGCAAACAATTCAGTTTATTAGGTTTGCAGATGATATAGCAGCAGTTGCTCAAAACAGTCAAACCTGCAAGATCTTGTTACATAAATGGATAAAACCTTCATTCAATTTGGATTGAAAATAAACACCGGAAAGATCAAAACACTTACAGCATCAAAACATACCCCAAATCACTGTCCAATCAAACGTTACAATAGAACAGGTTTATAAATTCAGATATTTAGGAAGCTTAATCACCAGTGACTCCAGATATCGTTCAAAGTATAGCTATGGGGAAAAAAACCTTTAATAACAAGGAACACCTCCTGAAGGCCAAGCATTGTATTGTACGGAAGTGAGACATGGACACTGACACAAAGAGACAGAGAAAGGCTAGAAGCATTTAAGATGTGGTGCTGCGGGAGAATGGAATGAATTAGCTGGACTGAAAGAAAAACAATTGATGAGGTGCTAGAAATGGTTAAAGATAAAAGGTGTTTACTAAAAACAATAGAGAACCGAAGAAGGAAAATAATAGGACACTTGATACGGCACAACAATTTCCTGAAAAACACTATGGAAGGAAAGATTGAAGGACAGAGGGGACGAGGAAGACGAAGTGTTTCATAACATTATTTTTTACCTCCTAATGCTTAGCGAGGTCCTAGCGCCTGATTGCTATTGCTATTATTATTAGTACCTGGGCGACCGAGCTATGCTCTGTATGATTAAAATATCATGGGGTGAGCAAGCTATGCTACTCAATAACAGATGGCGCTGTAAGTTTCTTAAACGTACTAAGAAATATTCAAAAAGACAGTGAAAACGAATTTTCCCAGACATGAGACCTAGCTAGATCGATTTTTTGCCCCCAAAAACCCCTGTATACTAAATTTCATCGCAATCGTTAGAGCCGTTTTCGAGAAACCGATAGCTCATTAACCTGTGTAGTGTACTTAGCCGTGATAGTTCCTTTCAATTTCATCATATATACTACTACTGTGAATTTTTTCACATATCCAATAACAACCGTTTAGCTGACAGGGGGGAGAGGGACAACAAAATTAGCGCTTTCAAGATAAATATTTTGCAAATGGATTCCCAAATCGAAGATTGATTTTACAGACTCACATTATTTTTAAAGGACCTATTCTATGATACCCCACACGATGGGGTATACATAAAAAAATCACCCCACTTCACTTGTAGGGGAGGTACCATAAAAAAAAAATTTCAAGATTTTATTTCACCACTTTGTCACCGTGGATGAAATGTATATCCGTATTAAATCACAGTTTACTAGTACCAAGTGTCTCTGAGCTAAGCCGCGGACCGACAGTACCTAAACACCCTAAAACAGAACCCTAAAAACCCGAAGTTGTTCGTAAAATGGTACCACACTTCACAAATACTACCTGTGGGTTGGGCTTTGGGCTTTACCTGCATGAACTGACACGTACATATTTCAATCCGCAGGTAAAGGTACAGCCAAGAGCAGGTCGAGCTTAACACTCGCAATGCAACTTTAAATTAAAACGCTACAAAGTCCAATATGTCATGTGGTTGTTGTAGAGAAGTTGCGGGTTGCCTTCCATCGAACAGTTGAAAACAGTTATTGGTGTTAAACGGTCTTTAATGGTATAATAACTTTTTACATTAAATATAGCATTTACCTTAATAAATAAAAAAACCGGCCAAGTGCGAGTCAGACTCGCGCACTGAGGGTTCCGTACCACCACATAAACATAATTGTATTAGTTGAAATTTCAGTAAGTTAATGTGCTAGATTTTTTGAGTCCGACACGCGCTTGACCAAATTTTATTGTTTGTTGTTATTTTATAGCCTATGCCCTATAAACATACCAATTTTCAAGTTTGTAAGTGTTCCCGTTTTTAAATAGAACTAAAACAAAAATCGCCTCAGCAACCATCCAACTTGACCCCTCTCTTATATGAATGTGCACCACAATTGGTTACCATTAGTTGTGAGAAAAGTTGTAATATTTAATGATTTCAGACTTTTCCCATTATTTGTACTGTGAGACCTAGCTTCTTGCCAAATTTCATAATTTTAGGTCAACGGGAAGTACCCTGTAGGTTTTTCATTTTTGAATAAATGTATGGAGATGAGGACATAAAATGCCGTATCTTTTGATTGCGTCGTTGTAAAAAATTTAAATTTTCAGATCTTGTGTGGTTCATGGGTCCTAATATATGGTATTAATTTCAACCTGATACCTTTACCCGTTCGTGAGATAAAGGGTCTTGACAGACAGACAGACAGACAGACAGACAGACAGACAGACAGACAGACAGACAGACGGACAACAAAGTGATCCTATAAGGGTTCCGTTTTTTTCTTTTGAGGTACGGAACCCTAAAAAACGAAGTAATAAACAAGACATGACAAGTGAGTGGTCGAGATAGAATTTTAATTTATTTTTCAACACATTTGCTCATAAAACAGCTCTATTTGCACTGTATTAAGGTCCATAATCCAGCTTATTAAACACGCGTGCTTTTTTCATTACTATAATTTCAATAGTGTTGTAATTTTTGTCTTTTTAGGGTTCCGTACCTCAAAAGAAAAAAACGGAACCCTTATAGGATCACTTTGTTGTCCGTCTGTCTGTCTGTCTGTCTGTCTGTCTGTCTGTCTGTCTGTCTGTCTGTCTGTCAAGACCCTTTATCTCACGAACGGGTAAAGGTATCAGGTTGAAATTAATACCATATATTAGGATCCATGGACCACACAAGGTCTGAAAATTTCAATTTTTTACAACGACGCAATAAAAAGATATGGCATTTTATGTTCTCATCTCCATACATTTATTCAAAAATGCAAAACCTACAGGGTAGTTCCCGTTGACCTAAAATTATGAAATTTGGCAAGAAGCTAGGTCTTACAGTACAAATAATGGGAAAAGTCTGAAATCATTAAATATTACAACTTTTCTCACAACTAATGGTAACCAATTGTGGTGAGCTCCCGTTTCAAGAACATTCATATAAGAGAGGGGTCAAGTTGGATGGTCACTGAGTTTTTAAAGTCAAAGAGCAAAAGCTTTTAGTATATAATAATTATGGTAGGTAGTACTGGGTAGTATGGGTCATACTGTGCCAGGACGTTGGTGGTATTGCTTATTAAATTTTTAAAAATTTTTGCTTTTTTACTTTTGAAATGTTTTTGATATTTTTAGACGCTTACCTTACAGGTTTCGCCGTCAATATTTAAATAAAATAAAGATAAGAAAATAGTTAATGTTTTTTATACTTTTATAATTTAATTATACTTACTAAACAAAGTTTATTTAATACGTGACAAAGTGTGGAACCATAATCTGATATCAGCGCCATCTTTAGGTACACGGTACAGACTTTTTAACCTAACTTCCTCTGAGACATCCAAAGCTCAAGATAATACCAATTATGGCCGCTAGGATTGCCACTAGGACGACACAGGTAAAAAATAATTAGAACCGTTTGATTGTATGCTATAGGTACTCAAAAAAAATTTCCTGCTTATAATAAATAAATTATATCACGGATTGCTTTGAAAATTAGAAATATGCAACATAAGCGTAAATTGGGTTAGGATGGAGGTAGGATACGCCATCTATACCGTTTAATATAGCTGGTAGGTAGGTATACTGCGTGCAAAATAACTTTGTCTGTGACCGTTAATGCGCAGAAGTCAAAAAATTAGTCGCGGGGGTGGCGAGCGAATCGCTCATTGGCTCTCCGCCTATCACCCATGCGCGGAAAATAAAGACTTGTTCTGAACGCGCTGTACCTATTCCAACCTATAGCGTGAGCTGAGGTTGGTCTTAGGTACACTTAACAGTACATCAGGAGAAACACTTTTGCACCTTATGGCATGGTAATAGAGTTGAAAAAGTTTCTACCGACGTGCGGTTGACCGTACGTACACACGGCCGCACATCGGTAGAAACACTTTTGGACCTTATGGCGTGGTAATAGAGTTGAAAAAGTTTCTACCGACAAGCGGTTGACCGTACGTTGACCGACCGTACGTAGCCATGATCACACCTAGCTGTATTCAAAGACTAATTCAGCGTACATTGCTCGTTGAAGTAAGGATATTGCAATTAACATAACCAAGCCTCCCAGCAATGTATGCCGAATGAAGTCTTGGAATTTAGGTAGGTGTGATCGTGGCTTAAACTGTCAAGCTTGATGTGCTAAGTAGGTAATTTAGTTTTATACTATGGTTTTATTGTACACCTTTTGAGATGTACCTAAGTCAGCAATCAACTGTAACAAAACGTAAGATGAACATGTTATCTTCAATTTTATAGGTACAGTCAAGAGCAGGTAAAGCTTGATACTCGCACTGCGACGTTAGTGCCTGCGGTTATTATAATAATAACGGTGCAAAGTGTAATGTATCAAGCCTGACGCGCTCGTCACTGTACCTACCATCTGATATTTTTCAAATATTCTCGCGTTCGCGCCATCACCGCCGCTGCCGGTGCCGACTGCCGACCGAACCCTTGTAGGATCACTTTGTTGTCCGTCTGTCTATCTGTCTGTCTGTCTGTCAAGACCCTTTATCTCACGAACGGGTAAAGAAAGGTATCAGGTTGAAATTAATACCATATATTAGGATCCATGAACCACACAAGATCTGAAAATATACATTTTTTACAACGACGCAATCAAAAGATATGGCATTTTATGTCCTCATCTCCATACATTTATTCAAAAATGAAAAACCTACAGGGTACTTCCCGTTGACCTAAAATTATGAAATTTGGCAAGAAGCTAGGTCTCACAGTACAAATAATGGGAAAAGTCAAAAATCATTAAATATTTCAACTTTTCTCACAACTAATGGTAACCAATTGTGGTGAGCTCCCGTTTCAAGAACATTCATATAAGAGAGGGGTCAAGTTGGATGGTTGCTGAGACGATTTTTATTTTAGTTCTATTTAAAAACGGGAACACTTACAAACTTGAAAATTGGTATGTTTATAGGGCATAGGCTATAAAATAACAACAAATAATAAAATTTGGTCAAGCGCATGTCGGACTCAAAAAATCTAGCACATGAACTTACTGAAATTTCAACTAATACATTTATGTTTATGTGGTGGTACGGAACCCTCAGTGCGCGAGTCCGACTCGCACTTGGCCGGTTTTTTTTAATCGGCAAGATGCAAGGAGTTTCTATATCTATAACCATTCATAATATTTTCATGAAAAAGTAAACTGTGTTCGATAATATGATAAATAAATGTTAATTACATGGAAATACTTATATTGATCAACCAACTTACTACAAATTTGTCTTTAAAGTAACAAAATGTTCAATATTAAATAATTCAAGGGAGTGAGCCTCAGAACAAAGACCTCCTTGCTGAGTAAGCTGTTTGGCAGGTTAGTGTTTTATTTTTGTTTTGTTTTTTATAGCGGAAAGGTGCAAGGAGTTGTGTTCGATAATATGATAAATAAACGTTAATTAAACGAAAATATTGATTTTAATCAACTAACTAACTACAAATTTGTCTTTACAGTAACAAAATATTCAATTTTAAAATGAACTTAAAAGTAGTCTGTTTGATAGCTTAGTCACTGTCTCCTGCGCGCGCATGTATAATCTGTGTCTTCGAAAAAAGCAAAGATTTCGGACCTCCTTGCTTCGCTCGGAATAGATACCTTGCTAATTTATTTTACTATGGGATGACATCTGCCAACATGTCCCAATATTTTATGTCAAACTATCAGTGATCACTAGGAAATATTCAAAATAACCCGTCAAATCCATAGAACGACGCCTTCGCTACCTTGTGACGAATTATTTCTTTAATCCTCCTTCTAAGTACCCTTATTTTTCTGTGGAAAAAAGTTATACGCGCGCCATTTTAACAGATATTTCTTGTTGTGAAATGTGTTTAATGTAATTAAAAAATAAATGACTTCTACAAATAAGAAAAACAGTGATAAGTGTAGAACGTCGAAAATACTTGAACAAAAACACAAGTCCGGTGTATCGGGTGACCTAGAAATGTGAGGAAAACGTCTACGAAATTTCCTTAGGAAAAAAAGGTAAGCGATTTTGATTCGCTTTTATTCGCAAATGTGTTGAAAAACGTCGTAAGAAGCTTGTGCGCTTTGGCGATTACACCCTCGGCTCCATTACGCCCTCGCCTGCGGCTCGGGCTGCAACTTCTGAGCCTCGGCCGTAATATCCAAAATAACGCACGTGCATCTTAATGTACTATTGTATAACCTAAGAAAATGAAATCTAAAATGACCCTTATTTTGTAGATTTTTTCCCATTTGTAACAATTTTACTGCTATAACCTTATATGGTGAAGTGGCAACCGGCCGCGTTACAGTCGTTTACGACATTCCTCTACTGCGCTTGAAAACGTTTGCTAGGGATTAGGAGGGATTATTTGCATTTCGTTGATTTCGCTTATTATTTCGTGAGGTTTGCTAAGGTAAATTAGCAGGTTGTTATTATAACAATTCAAAGATTTGAATAGGTTAGGAATTTTATGATTAGTGACGGATTACTGATTATTACACTAGTTTACTAGTATTATTTTGGGGTGGCAGAGATCTACCTCCTAGCGGTCCACCCCGGGCAACGGCGCTGCGGGACATCACGTTCTGTGGCGACGGCTGAAGGTCTCTCTCAGCGGTGGTAGGCTTCGGCCGCCTGGCTCGCGACCACCCTCCTGCCGGAGCCCGACGCCAAACAGCTTGTCTGTGTTCCGTCGGTGTACGGGAGTGCCAGTGCCACTGGGGGATCGGAGGTGGTCAGTTGCGTGGCTTAGGATCGGTCTTGGTCTCTAAGCAAGTCTGTTCCGGGTAACTCATACTGGAGGGTAGCGGGATCCGAGGCACGGTCTCTGCCGTTGGCCGACCGCAGGTAGATGGGGGCCCAAGTACCACGAAAGCCGACGTGGGAAAGGCTGCCCCGCCAACTAGCGAAAAATCCTGGAATGCTCCGTCGTGCCAGCTGGCGACTGGACGGGAGGACCCGACGGCCATTTCAGGGGGGCTCGGGCGTCCCCGCAGTCTCTAGGTGAGTTCCCCACTGGTCAGATGAGCCGAAGAGTTTCATTTGATAACCAAGCCGCGTCTCGACCAGTTTCCGTTTCCCCACAACAACAAACTCCCCAATGAAAAAGTCAAAAAAGAAAAAGGTATACAAGCGGCGGCACTTCCTCCCACTAAAAGTGCACCTCATTAACATCCGGGGGTTGCACTCCAATCTCGATCCGGTCCACTTTCACCTTGAGACCGAGAAGCCGCACCTAATCTTTTTAACGGAGACGCAGATAGCGACGCCGTCAGACGTGGCGTACCTCAACTACCCGGGTTACTCGTTGGAACACAAGTTTAAAAAACGAGCCGGGGTCTGTGTGTACGTCCGCGATGACATTTGCTATCGGCGTCTCCGTTGCTTTGAAGATTCAGGGTCATCAACACTGTGGATTCTGGTGGACACTGGCATAGAGAAATCTCTCTACGTCGGTGTCTACCGGTCGCACAGCGGTGACCAGGAGACGACCAGGCTCTTTGAGCACCTGTTAGAGAAGGCGGATTGTGCCCAACAACGGTACCCAACAGCGCAGCTTCATTTTCTGGGGGACTTTAATGCCCACCACAGCGAGTGGTTGTTCCCTTACCAGAAAACTGACCATGCTGGGAGAGAGGCGCGCAGGTTTGCATTGTCGCTAGATCTCACCCAGCTGGTGAATGTAGCTACGCGGGTGCCTGATGTAGACGGACACACGCCCAATTGCTTGGACTTACTGCTGACTACAGATCCAGACAGGCACTCGGTGTCGGTATCAGCCCCGCTGGGAACATCCGACCACTGTCTGGTGAAGTCCGTGTCGATCAGCTCTCCTCCGGATGATAGCCCAAGAGGCACGAGGCGAGTTTGGCGATACGAGTCAGCAGATTGGGATGAGATGCGGCACTTCTTTGCATCCTACCCATGGCAGCCAGTGTGTTTTTCTTCGAGCGATCCCTCTTGTTCAGCTGAAGCGGTTGCGGATGTGATACGGCAGGGGATGGTATACTATATTCCGTTCTCCGACATACCGCTCGGTCACAAAGCCCGACCTTGGTTCAATGCGGACTGCGCTCGCGCTGAAGCTCGAATGCAGTACGCATACCAAGCCTGGGTTCAAGCCCGTGATCGCAAAGTTCGAGCTCGACGGGTTCGCGCGAAGAAAAAGGCATTCAATTATGCTGCAAAGTTCTGCAAGAGGGTGATCCGAAAGGCACGTTACGACCATGTCAGTCGTATAGGGACCAAACATGCATCCTACCCCTCTGGTAGCAAACAATTTTGGTCCCTATCCAAATCGGTCGAAACAAACTTCTGTCGTCCTACATAACCTCCCCTGCTAAAACCCGACGGGTCGCTAGCTCACTCTGCAACAGAGAAAGCAAATTTATTTGCGTCTCTATTTGCAAGCAATTCTCGTTTAGATGCCGGCTCTTATCAACCACCAACGATTCCTCGCTGTGACTCTTCGATGTCGGAGGTCACAATACACGCAAAAGAGGTTCGTAGAGTACTCCGAAGCCTAGACGTGAACAAAGCAAGCGGTCCTGATGGGATACCAGCAAAAGTCTTGAGAAACTGTGCGCCTGAGTTGTCTCCTGTGCTAACACGTTTGTACCGCCTCTCTCTAAAAACAAGAACGGTGCCAAAATCTTGGAAGGTTGCCAACGTACAGCCAGTGCCCAAGAAGGGTAGTCGTGCCGACCCCAGCAACTATCGGCCAATCGCCATCACCTCCATACTCTGCAAAGTTATGGAAAGGGTACTCAATGGAAAACTGCTGACATACCTAGAAGCTAACGACCTACTCAGTGACAGTCAGTATGGCTTTCGCCGGGGACGATCAACTGGGGATCTTCTAGTGTATGTCACGCATTGCTGGGGGGAGGCCATCGAGAAATACGGCGAAGCCCTTGCCGTGTCACTAGACATCTCGAAGGCCTTCGACAGGGTGTGGCACGCAAGTCTGCTGAGCAAACTTCCTGCATACGGCATTCCCGCTGACTTTTGCTCTTGGATTTCTGACTTCCTGAGCGAACGGTCGATCCGAGTAGTCCTTGATGGCTGCTCCTCTGACCTCGTGGCTATTGATGCCGGGGTTCCTCAGGGGTCGGTTCTCTCTGCGACTCTTTTCCTGCTGCACATCAACGACCTACTTGGTCCTAGTATTGTTGGGTACGCAGATGACAGTACTGTCGTCGAGAGATATATGTCAAGCGCAAAAGCCAGCAGTGACAAAATACGTTCTTTGAGAGAGGCCATGGTAGAGCGTATAAACTCAACATTAAGTCTTGTCTCCGACTGGGGTGACAAAAATCTGGTAAGTTTCAACGCCACCAAAACGCAGGCGTGTCTGTTCACCGCCAAAAGGAGTCCGTTCAATCTGGCTCCTACTTTTCGAGGTACAACTGTACCAGTTACCGACAGCCTCGAGCTACTTGGCATGAAGTTGTGTGCAAATCTGAACTTCGGCGCTAACATTGAGTCAAAAGCCCAAACTGCGGCAAAAAACCTGGGCATCCTCAATAAGGTTAAGCGTTACTTCACTCCTGGTCAGCTTCTAGTTTTATATAAAGCCCAAGTCCGATCGTGTATGGAGAATTGCTGTCACCTTTGGGATGGCTCAGCCAAATACCAGCTAGCCGCACTTGACTCGATAGATCGCAGAGCCAAGAAGCTCGTTGGTGATGAGATGCTGGTGAAAACCAAGTTTCACAGTCTGGCCCACCGTCGCAAAGTTGCATGTCTGTCGGTCTTCTACAGATTGTACTTCGGAGAGTGTGCCCTAGAGCTCCACGAGCTTATTCCACCATCTCCCTTCTACCATCGGGAGTCCAGACGCACTGCAGGATATCACCCATACTTGGTTGATATTCCGCACATTCGCACTAAGCGCTTTGAAACATCTTTTATAATGCGCACGGCTAAAGAGTGGAATTCTCTGCCTGCGTCTGTGTTCCCGAGTTCATATAACCCGAATCTATTCAAGTCGCGAGTGAATAGGCTTCTTCTGGGTAAGCTCGTTCCATCGTCGACCTCATCTCTGTCTTCAAGACTAGATCGAGGTTCATTAGATTTAAAAGAAGTTTTAATTGAATACTTTATTTAATTGTTAGTTATTTAGTACTCTTAGTTTTCTAGGTTTAATTTGTTTCTACAAAAAGAAGTGAAATCCCACCAAAAACATTCTGTAAAAAATTAGCCAAGTCTCGATAGAGCTGCTTGTTCATCTCTAAAAAGTAATGAAATCTAGACAAAGTCGTGCCAAGTCTAAGGTTCCTTACTGCGATTTCTTTATTATTATAGTTAATATTGTGTGACTTGGCCGTTGAAGGGTACACAAGGGTACAAAACCAGGAGCGCCATGACACCATTGCACCAATCTGTCGCCAGAACCGCTAACCATTGACGATGGAATATTGCTACTTGGAAAACGTTGATTCAATAACGCCTAAAATGAGACACTAGCGTCCAATTACCAATACCAGTATGGGCTTTTATCTCGTTTAACAAACATAGGTAGTTACAACAAATATAACATTACGTGTAAACAAAATTGACTTGTACCCACTAACGTATAAAGATTGTTCAACGGCCAAGTCACACAACATTAACTTTAATAATAAAGAAATCACAGTAAGGAACCTTAGACTTGGTACGACTTTGTCTAGATTTCATTACTTTTTAGAGATGAACAAGCAGCTCCATCGAGACTTGGCTAGTTTTTTACAGAATGTTTTTGGTGGGATTAGGGTTTCGCTTATTCCATTAACACGATCTCGGCACGGAGCAAGGAGATTTTTATGCTTCTTACGTTAGTAACATTTTCGTGTTCATATTAATTAATTTAAATTAAGTATAAGTAGTGTAAGCTCTTCTGGCGGCCCGATCCTCTCCCATTCTCTCCACGTGGCCGAGCCAGCGAAGCCTTGCAGCCTTGGTCTCGCCCATGATGTTGGGTTCGGGCACTAGGTCTACGATCTCTCTATTTTTTCTTCGCCTCCATCTGCCATCCGCCTCCTTGACCGGTCCCAGAATTTTCCGCAAAATTTTTCGTTCTGCCACTAAGAGCTTATTCTCTTCTTTCTGTGTCAGTGTCCAGGCTTCACAGCCATATATTAAGATCGAGCCGCCAGAAGAGCTTACGTGGGACGACCGACTGGAAAACGACCAGTCGGTCGTCCTAGGTACAGGACGAAGTGCGGAAAGACCTGGATGCCCTCCAAAGAGCCGATTGGCAAGAAGCGGCACAGAACAGGAAAGAATGGAGAACTCTCGTGTTGGAGGTCAAGATCCTCTTGGGGTCGCTGAGCCAGCGTAGTAAGTAAGTAAGTATTAGTAGTGTGTGTGTGTGTGTGTAAGGTTTTAATTAACTAATCAACAATTCTGTCATTTAAATAGTAACAAAATATTAAATTTTGGCCGTTACGTATTACTACGCCCAGTATTATATTACTCTATGGTATTACATTCTCGGCTCTATTACGCCCCCTCACCCTGCGGCTCGAGCTGCAATTCCGGTGCCTCGAGTGTAATTACCAAAATAGCGCACTTCATCTTAAGTACCTGGGCGACCGAGCTATGCTTCTGAACAACAGATGGCGCTGTAAATTTCTTAAACGCACTAAAACGCGCTAAGAAATATTAAAAAAGACGGTGAAAACGAATTTTCCCAGACATGAGACTTAGCTAGGTCGATTTTTTGCCCCCAAAAACCCCTGTATACTAAATTTCATCGAAATCGTTAGAGCCGTTTTCGAGAAACCGATTACAAATATATATGCAAATATTGCTCGTTTAATAGTATAGGATTTCCTATACTAGTTTCAAAAGTAGAGTTATTTCAAACAAGTGGTTCTATTTTTAATAAAAACGAAGTCGAAGATACTCGTATAACATTCATCACGAGTTCTTCACGAGCGCTCGAGCTTACAATAGTAGATAGAGTCAAGACCACATCAAGCTTGACACATTGTACCGTTCCTATTTAGGGACCAGAGTGACACTTCAAGTGTCAAGCCTTACCTGCTCTTGACTGTACTAGTTCGATAATATAATAAGTCACTTTTACGAAATACATAGTTATCGTGCAATTTACAAATTGTTTAATAAGAAACCGATTGTGTTAGAATTACTTATGATAGAAACGTATGAGAAATACCATTGTATAATATTATGAAATACTTATATAGATAATTGGCCCGCCTATGAAAGAAAATGGCCTTTCGTCATTTGATAGCATAACAATTAGCAAGTTACTTTACATGTAAGTTAACACATGTAAGTTTTCGATATTTGGCAAAATTAATTATTTTATTAAAATAAATAAAGTCATTTAAATTGATCAGATCGTTCAACTCGGAGTACTTTGGATGCTCTTGTGAAACATCCCTTTTCCATCGTGCTAGATTCCCAGGCTTTAAGTTTAAACTGTACATTGCTATTTTTATCCCTGATCCATCAGTAATTTCGAAACAGAAAGCTCTTCAGAACAGACCAACCAAAAAATCCTCTCTCCCTTCTTTGATTTTATTAGGCAAAATTAAGTTTCCTGACGGCATAAATAAACATGGATGCAAAATGCGAAACAGTTAAAACAAACGCATATCTCTATCTTGAAATGTTTAAGACGGAATGTTGATTGGAATGATCTATCGATAACCAGCAATATATTACCGACTTGTTCCGGTTTGCGCTTGCGCAACTGAGTGATACAGTACTGGTTACAGCCTCCGCGAACTGCAGAGTTTCGATACTAATTAGTCGCAATGGATGACAAAGAGTAGTGGTGCTGTATGGAAGAAATCCCACAGTGCAACGTACTGCAGCAGCTTTTTCATGTGACAATCACAAAAAGTCCTCCAAATTGAAAAGGGATTGGACAGGTCTTGTCTTTCGCATGCACGGTGGGGTGGGCTAGAGTAGCCACGGAATAGGTGCCAGAAGATGGTCGCCGGCGCGATGACTTAGACAGCTTTCTGAGAGACCGGCAGTTGGAGGCTCAATCCAGGGATGAATGGCATAATAGAAGGGAGGTAGGTAGGTAGACTCGCTCTATTTGCATTGTATTCTGCATGACATTCAATAAGGATTCTGTAAAGAATCTACATTGAATAAAATTATCTGAATCTGAATCTGAGGCCTTTGCCCAGCAGTGGGACCTATTATTATGAAAAATACAAGTAAGCAAACAACCAGATGGCCCACATGTTAGTAAGCGACCAGCATCGCCTGTAATTGTAATTGTGTATTTATTTGACACTAAGACAGCAAAAGCGTGTTGCCGACCTTAAGATCTAAAACGCTTTCTTGTGTCTTTGGAAGACACCAACCGGTGGTACAGTCACTCTTTTTGGAATTTCCGCTTGTTGTCTTTAATCATCATCATTGCCTTAACCTTATTCTGTTTTTGCTAAATATTTTTTGCGGAGTCGGCTTCCTAACCTAGGTGATTTGACGGGGGCACTGGTTTTTACACAGAGCGACTACCATCTAACCTTCGCAACCTAGAGGGCAAACCAGGCCCAATCCTAGATTAGGCCTTGCCAGGCCAGGTTAATGGCCACCTTGACTGTAAGAGTTTTCAAACGACCAACAGCTTAACGTGCTTTCCAAAGCACGGAGCGCTTGTTATATTTAATAAAATTATTAATAATCTATATAAATATCATACTTACCTACATTATACAACGTAAATTTTTATAATTTTTAATCTCGAAGCACAGTAACTATTCTTGTGAAAGCACGTCTCCCGACGGAAATGAATTAAATAATGTTTACAATATATAAATCTATATATAATATAATATAATATAATATAATATAATATAATATAATATAATATAATATAATATAATATAATATAATATAATATAATATAATATAATATAATATAATATAATATAATATAATATAATATAATATAATATAATATAATATAATATAATATAATATAATATAATATAATATAATATAATATAATATAATAAATATAATATAATATAATATAGTATAATATAATATAGTATAGTATAGTATAGTATAGTATAGTATAGTATAGTATAGTATAGTATAGTATAGTATAGTATAGTATATATAATATAGTATAGTATAGTATATAATATATAATATAATATAATATAATATAATATAATATAATATAATATAATATAATATAATATAATATAATATAATATAATATAATATAATATAATATAATATAATATAATATAATATAATATAATATAATATAATATAATATAATATAATATAATATAATATAATATAATCTATATATATATATATAAAAAAAGAAGGTGACTGACTGACTGACTGACTGACTGACTGACTGACTGACTGACATATCAACGCACAGCCCAAACCACTGGGTCTAGAGATTCCAAATTTGGCATGTAGGTTCCTTATGAGGCCTAGGGGTGCACTAAGAAAGGGTTTAACAAAATTCCACCCCTAAGGGGGTAATATAGGGGATGAAAGTTTGTATGAAAGTCCGTCAGTTTTGAAGTTAGGATCTTCAAAATTTGTATTTAGGCTGACTAATTAAAAATTAATAATTACGTGTCTAAGGGTTTTTGTAAAAAGGTTTGTGAAAAGGGGGATGAAGTTGAAAATTCTTTATTCTTAAAGTAAAATCCACATTTTTTATTATTTAGGCATTAATGATGTAATTCTATGCAACGTTCATCACTGTTATTGAAATTCCACCCCAAATTCAACCCCTAAAAAAGGGAAATGGGGTGAAAAAGTCTAAAAATCAATATGGGTATCGTTTGTATGGTTTATCGGGTCGCTGATTACGAAAACTACAACAATTTTGAAATCAAACGTTGTGGACGTGAAATACCATCATCCCCCTGGGGATGGAGTTGGGGTGCGATAGGTTTGAAATGTCTAAAAATCAATATGGGTGACGTTTGTATGGTTTATCGGGTCGCTGATTACGAAAACTACAACAATTTTGAAATCCAACGTGGTGGACGTGAAATACCATCATCCCCCTGGGAATGGAGTTGGGGTGTGATAAGTTTGAAATGTCTAAAAATCAATATGGGTGTCGTTTGTATGGTTTATCGGGTCGCTGATAACGAAAACTACAACAATTTTGAAATCCAACGTGGTGGACGTGAAATACCATCATCCCCCTGGGGATGGAGTTGGGGTGCGATAGGTTTGAAATGTCTAAAAATCAATATGGGTGTCGTTTGTGTGGTTTATCGGGTCGCTGATTACGAAAGCTACAACAACTTTGAAATCCAACCTGGTGGACGTGAAATACCATCGTCCCCTGGGGATGGGGTTGGGGTGCGATAGGTTTGAAATGCCTAAAAATAAATATGGGTGTCATTTCTATGTTAGGGATAGCGGTTAAATTGGCGTAAGGGGTAGGGATAGGGACTGGTAGAGGTGGAGGTAGAGAGGTAGAGAAGTAGAGAGGTAGAGAGGTAGAGAGGTAGAGAGGTAGAGTGGTAGAGAGGTAGAGACGTAGAGACGTAGAGACGTAGAGACGTAGAGACGTAGAGACGTAGAGAGGTAGAGAGGTAGAGAGGTAGAGAGGTAGAGAGGTAGAGAGGTAGAGAGGTAGAGAGGTAGAGAGGTAGAGATGTAGAGAGGTAGAGACGTAGAGACGTTGAGAGGTAGAGAGGTCGAGAGGTAGAGAGGTAGAGGTAGAGAGGTAGAGGGGTACAGGCACAGGTAGATGTAGAGGGAGAGGGAGAAGGAGGGGAAGGCGGAGAGGGAGGGAGTGAGGGAGGGGGAGGAGGTGATGAAAAGGGAGATGGAGGGGGAGAGGGAGGGGCAGGGGGAGAGGGAGGAGGGGCAGGGGGAGAGGGAGGAGGGGGAGGGGGAGAGACAGGGGGAGGGGGAGGAGGAGAGACAGAGGGAGGGGTAGATTAAGGGGGGAGAGGGAGAGGGTTTTAGTTTTTCTCAATTACTTCTGCGAATTGGCTCTGTTTTGAAATATTACATAAAGGTGTCTCTCATCTCTCTCTTTACATTAGTTAGGATACTGCTGCTAAGTTCCTCTGTTCTGAGTAATTTATGAGTAACGTCTGTATATTATATAAAATTCAGCTGGATCTTGAATTATACTCATTGATTTGCGCAGGGTTAGTCCTGTTTTTCCTTAGTTTAAAATTACCCCGAAATGACGGGAAAATATCTCATTGCTTCGGAAAACCGGTAACAACATAAATACGAAATCCACGCGAGCGAAGCCGCGGGCAACAGCTAGTATAATATAATATAATATAATATAATATAATATAATATATATATAATATAATATAATATAATATAATATAATATAATATAATATAATATAATATAATATAATATAATATAATATAATATAATATAATATAATATAATATAATATAATATAATATAATATAATATAATATAATATAATATAATATAATATAATATAATATAATATAATATAATATAATATAATATAATATAATATAATATAATATAATATAATATAATATAATATAATATAATATAATATAATATAATATAATATAATATAATATAATATATAAATCTATCTATATATCTATATATATCTTTTAGAGATAAGCCCGCCCTTGTATATGTCTTTTAATTTTATTTTAAGTTTGTTTGCAATAAAGAATATATATTAAATACTCTTCAGTCTCCATACTATCTCCATACAAACAAACACCCCACTTATTTATTCATTCATAGTCGGTCACCAATCACTTTTACTTCTACTAAATTGTATCCAATGGAAAGTCGAAACATTTTATCCGATATCACTTAAAATTTCATAAAAGAAATACCACTTTTTAATTTAATTTTCTGACTGTTACGAGTATTTTCAAAATATTATAATAATTCAAGATTAACTTGTATTAACATTATGACTTGAAAATAAATATTTCGATATAATTCACATATGGGAAAACCAGTTTATCAAGTGCGATTCGGACTTGTGCACCGAGGGTTCCGTACCACTAAAGTAAAATACTGTCTTGGTTATGGCCGCGCAGTCACGCAGAAGTGTATTAAATGCACGCGAGCCCGACACGCACTTGACCAGTTTATATTATTTGTTGTTATTCAATAGCTTAAGCACTACAAACGTACTAATTTTCGCTTTTAAATGATCCCGTTTTTAAGCTTAGAGCTAAAAAAAAACTAGCAAAGAAAATCGCCTCAAAACACGTTGTTATTGAGTAGGAAAGATCCCTTAATTTTTTTAAATTATTTTTTGTAATAGCGGCCACAGAAATATATAATCTGTGAAAATTTCAACTACCTATTACGGTTCATGAGATACAGCCCGCTGACAGACAGACAGACATCGGAGGCATAACAATAGGGTCCCGTTTTTCACCCGTTGGGTACGGAACTCTTACAAGTTGTAAGTAACTCCCTCGTTCCAATTTTAAACGAGAGAACTTGGTATCTTGGTTAAGAATCTTAAAACTATCAAACTAATAACTCTACAAATAATTATTTATAGTTTGTTTATAACCTACTTAGCCGGTTTTTTAAATGTTTCCATTAGATTTTTTGCGTTTTAACGGTATGCAAATTATTATATTATAGCTTTGTAGTTACTGAACAGTTAAATCAGGAAAATATCTCCTTAGTTGCGATGCATTTGAATTAGTTACAATTTTAAATGGAGTGTGATCAATATTATAAAATTAAGTGGAACAAAAAGGGTGAAATTAAGGTCGAAACACATAAAATAATTTTGACCTCTCATAGAAAATGCTCTACCCTCCCATACATAAAAAGCTGATGGTGATGAGGGTCGAAACACATAAAACAATTTTGACCTCCCATATACCTACAATACTCTACCCATCAGCTGATGGTGATGAGGGTTGTTGAAACATAAAACAATTTTAACTTCCCATATAAAATGCGCTAGCTGTCAGCTGACGGTGGTGGTGGGTGTGTGTTGAATGAAACACACAAAGCAATTTGAACTTCCCATACAAAATATGATAGACTACTATCACAAATAAAAATAGGTTCAAAAATAATTAAATATACTTACGGACTAAGATATCCTAAGATGTATTTGAGTATTCACTGCACACAACACGAAAACAACTACAAAAGCACTAGCCCCTGTAACGTCTAGAGATCGGAAATCTCTCGAATATTCGCTATCAGTGAAGTTGTACAAGTCCATTAAACGTATTGTTATTTTTAATTTTATTACCAATAAAATTTTTTATATTCTCAACATCTAAAAAAATCACTTGTTTGTTTTGTACTGTTTTAATTTTTTATTTCGTTATTACGAAAGTTTTATTTTTAATATTTAGTTTATATAGTTGTCCTTTAAAAAAAAATATTGATTACTAAAACTATTTGGTAACAGTCAAGTTTTAATTCACAAAGTATAAGAATCGTTAAAAACACTTCGACGATTTATCGTTCAACACAGCGTGAACAAGGTGCGCGTGCGTTTAGGACAAGCGGCGTCCATTCACTGATTGACTTGACGATATCTCTCCCATCCCATAGCATGTGATACAACAACGAACAAAACAAAGACTTAAAGGGAAATTGTAAGAAAATCAGTGCACTTTCATTGCTATTTTTTTTTTATCTCAACCGAGCGTAACATTTTATGAAGAATTATACTTTTTGTGAGATTTCGAGATTATATGAATATAGGTACAAATATCAAGTCAAGCTTGACACTCGTAGAGCAACTTCGGTCTCTGAGATGAGCGCGGTACAAAGTCCAATATGTATCAGTATCACTTTGGATCTTACGGCATGGTAATAGGGTTGCTAAATGTTTCCGCTGACGTACGGTTGACCGTACTATAAATTATTGCAAAGCTTATTAGTTCTAGCTCTAATGCTAAAACTTTTGTTCTTCGACTTTTGGAAACACGCAAAATATAAAATCATCGGCAGAATCAGGATTACGGTAAGATGAAGTTGTCGATCAAAATTGTTAAGCCCTAACGGTTTTTTTACATGGATTTGTTCAAACAACTTTTTTGGAAACACGATAAATATATTTTTGTCGAGGACCTATGTAAAGGAATTTTTATATGAGTATGGAACCTGTCAAGATACTTTATAGTACGGTAGATTTAGCTGACAAAAGATTGAAAGTAATTAACCGCACGAATAAAAGTTATCTTATTGTTCTATCAAAATGCGCTATCAGCTGATGCAGTTTCTATGGGAGATCAAAATTTGATTTTCGTATTTCGATCTATGTTCCTTGGGGAAAGTTGTTCAGTATCATGAGTACATTCATACCTTTTTCTATCAAGAACTAATTAAAAGTCACCCTATATAATATTACGTAGTACGAACACGACGATCGACCCAATAACTCTCTGAATCGATATTAAATTCAGATCGCCAAGAAAAATCGAATAACTATCGTTTTACATACAGCTGGTTAGAATGTTTAGTCCCATAAATATCCACTTTTTTTTAACATTGTTTAAATGTATTTTAAGATTTTATTTTGTTTACAAGACGTCAGTCTTTCGTCAACTCTGTTACAATTTCTTTTAATTTCTTTATCCCCCTTCTTCTGCCAATTTCTTTATTCCCAAGACACAGATTCTTCTAGTTTGGGAGACAGGGTTCTGTAACTACTGTCAACTTTGTGTAATAATTTTGTTTTTATTATTAAGCTCCAGGATATTGAGAAAAAAAACCGCTCAAGTGCGAGTCGGACTCTACCTAAGGTTTTCTGCTGATTTCTAAAAAACTATGCCACTTAGAAAGTTCGTTTTATTTTTTTGCTGTAATATATACATAAACTTCTATCGACTGTAATTAATTTTCATTTTTCCTTTGACAAACTTCACAAGGGGGGGGGGGGGGGGGGGGGGAAACTATAAGTCTTAAAAAAATATATATATTTTAGAATTTTCAAGGAAAGCCCTTTCATATGATACCCCGCTCAACCTAGTAACGACAAATTGAAATTTTGCCCCCCCTCTTTGCGCCCCCTTTGCATTAATATTGATGATATTCTTTTTTATTATTTAATAATCCGATAAACCGATTGTGATAAAAACTTGGTACGAAGATAGCTTGAACCATGGGAAAAGTCATTAGCTACTTTTTGTAAACCCCACGCGGACGGAGTCGCGGGCAACAGCTAGTTATTTAATATGCGATTAAGTTAGACAACCGCATTCTAAAACTATTCCAAATTTCAAGTCGATCGCATAAGTGGTTGCTGAGATATACGGGTGTGACAGAGACAGACGGACAGACAGACAGAGTCGCTCCATAAGGGTTCCTTTTTTTACCATTTTGGTATCGTAACCCTAACAAGGAAAACTTCAGTTAAGAAACAAACAACCAATTGTTTTATAAAGACTTTTATTTATAAAAATATAATACTAAACAAAAGACAGAAACCCTGATTAATTAATTGAATGACTCATCACATCATACTGAAGTAGTTTTATTTGGGTCGCATAATTATATGTGATTCCCAGATTGTCAATCTTGTTCACCAAGACCCCGCACATACATGTGGTCGCCTTTACTGTAACAAAAATGTTAACCACACGACCATTTTTACTTACCCTGCGGTGCCCTACACCATATTTACTACATAATAATTGAACTTCTCTGAAACACGCGCATAAATAAACATAAAAGGGTACCCAGCGTGAAATTAAGTGTTTGGTAGCTACTTTTATCTAAACAATACGAGTATCGTAATATACCATGGTTTGGGATGGTTTTCTATTACCTAGATTGCAGGTGGCAGTGCAGGAGGCAATGTAGCTGCTTGAAGAGCGCCTGGGAAGGACTGGACGGCGCGGGGGTTTAGAAGCAGACTGAAGCAGCCGATCAGCGCTGGACACCGGCATCGTAGGGTGGATCCGTTCCATGTATTCCGTACGAGCTCGTTCGTTGCGACGAATATTGGTCAAACCGGTCTGCAGCTCCTGCAAGCTATCAGTCTGTACCGGGTATTGCTCAAAACTCATCACCTCCGCAACGTCCGCCGTCTGCGTATCAATTATCTCTTGATTGTCCAAAATCATTCCCAAATTCAATTTCATATTAGCCATCCCACTTCTAAAATGAAGATATACATGCGACTGATCCACAATCTTTAAGGAGAACTGATCGTTTAATTTAAGAGATTTCATTCTGATGGGAAATGTTTGAAATTTCTGGGAGAGTTTCTTAGTTTTTTCTTTCACATAATTATCTAGTTCGATAGCCAGCATATCTTCGTCATCTGTTCGCATATTGTCATCATCTAGGCCGATTGATATTATCCTGGGGTCTGGGTGCGCTAAGTTCGTGTCTATCATTACTTGCTGCAGTACCGGGGGATCGTTCAAGGAGTGCCACTTCCAACGAGTGTAGGGACCGACTTCACGATCAAGAACCACACCTTCACTCTGGTTATACTTGACCCTGTAAAAGAAAGTTTAAATTGGTATTTTCTAATGCCCCATAACATCCCATTAAATGTCTATAGAACTCTTGGTATGATAGCCTTGCAGCTGACAACATGAACCGCGGTTGTTGTCGCTGCTGCGTCCATCTTCCCGTTCAAATTTACAACACCCACGGGTAGAAATGGGTACGTACGCACGGCATGAAGTAAGTAACAAAACCAAGCATCAAGTAAGTAGTAACGAAACCTGACACTGGTCAAGGACGAAATGTTAAAATTGATTGCGGCCGTTCTTAGCCGATACTACACAGGCAACTTTCTAACTAATGACTATTTTCTATTTACGAAACTGTTTACTGTCTATTAAATGTTTATTGTCCTGCGGGTTGACAGACGTTTATGTAAACGAGTTATTCAGATATTAGCGGGGACAGGCGGTAGCGCTACATAATATAGCTACATAATATATATTATATCGTATCATATATGGTAAATTATCTCGTCTATCATCCCACTGAACTATCAAGGAACTAAGGTTTAACTATGGTTTAATTATTTTTGTAATATTACGTACACATTCTTATTCCCGTCTAATATATTTATTCTCTTACTTCCACATGGTTGGCTGGAAGAGATCTCTTTTAAGAGATAAGCTCGCCATTGTAAAATTCTTTTTTTCTGTTATTTGTGTCACTGTTGTTGTGTGCAATAAAGAGTATATAATAAGGTTTCTTTTTCATTTTCTATATTGATTAGTTGTGATTGGCAAGAAATGTAAGTGTGAATGTCATAAGGTAGGTGACCTGATCTTCCCCGAGTGGTCGAATACCACCCCGCTTCCCAGATGGTCGAACATAGCTAGCAAGGTGACTGGGAGCTTCTTCCCACACTCGTCCTGCTCGCCGCTGCTGTATACCACCACCCGTTGCTGGTTATTCGGTTCTGTAAGGAAATATCTAGCTTAAGATAAAGGAAGACAGACTAAGAACTAGGAAGTAGCATCTTTTTACAAATTATGGCACCAAACCATGGGCTTCAACCAAATGTAACGACTATGAAAATTCTACTAAAACCAACTAGAGTACACTCGACAGCATATCAGTAGAAGCACTTTTGGACCTTATGGCGTGGTAATAGAGTTTAAAAAGTATCTACCGACGAGCGGTTGACCGTACTACGTCATAAATGATCCGGAAATGTTCGCTCATTGTGAAAATCCTTGAGGAAGATCCTACAAGGCGGACTTTTGGGCTATCTTCAGCAAAACTTCGAACAAAAGAGTATCCTCGGTTCTGGGTATTTTCTGATACAGAGACTATAACAATTAGTTAGGGTGCTGGCTGCAATTTGGGTATATGATTTGCTCATGATTCATATTAATAGGGATGATAGATCAGCTCAATAGGAATCGATTTGGTCCTTACAAGTTTTTGTGTGCGTCGTCGCTGCGTTTTTGAGTTAAAGCAAAAAAACTGAAAAAAACCGGCCAAGTGCGAGTCGGACTCGCGCACTGAGGGTTCCGTACCACCACATAATCATAATTGTATTGGTTAAAATTTCAGTAAGGTTATGTGCTAGATTTTTTGAGTCCGACACGCGCTTGACCAAATTTTATTATTTGTTATTATTTTATAGCTTATGCACTATAAACATACCAATTTTCAAGTTTGTAAGTGTTCCCGTTTTTAAAATAGAACTAAAACAAAAATCGCCTCCGCGACCATTCAACTTGACCCCTCACTTATATGAATGTTCTTGAAACGGGAGCTCACCTCAATTGGTTACCATTAGTTGTGAGAAAAGTTGTAATATTTAATGATTTAAGACTTTTCCCTTTATTTGTACTTTGAGACCTAGCTTCTTGCCAAATTTCATAATTTTAGGTCAACGGGAAGTACCCTGTAGGTTTTGCATTTTTGCAGAAATGTATGGAGATGAGGACATAAAAAGCCATAGTTTTTGATTGCGTCATTGTAAAAAATTTCAGATCTTGTGTGGTTCATGGACCTTAATACATATTATCAATTTCAATCTGATACCTCTACCCGTTCGTGAGATAAAGGGTCTTGACAGACAGACTGACAGACAGACAGACAGACGGACAACAAAGTGATCCTATAAGGGTTCCGTTTTTTTCTTTTGAGGTACGGAACCCTAAAAAGATACTAAATAATGTTTTTTTTGTCTGCCTTTGTGGCTCCTGTTGAAAATACTTCTGAAGATGTAGAAAATCGAAGAGGCAGACATGCAGGGCTCTGAATTATCACGGGACGAAGTAGTAAAATTTTGCATTTTTAAGCGCTGTAACTTTACGACGCAGGGCTATTATGGTGGCAGACCATTTTTCTGGGGTTTTATACATTGTATTTAATCAGATAGTCACAGTTTGCCAGGTGTATGTTTCGTTGTCAAATTTGAAAATAGTTAAAACTTAATTCCTCAAAAACGCAGGGGTGTGGATGTCCGCCAATATTTTTTGTATCTTCTAGAGGATGCTCCTTATCATCAGTCAAAGAGCCAGACATGAGCATATCCTTCATCAGCCTTACACCCTCATGCTATACTCAAACTCAAAATAGTTTATTCGGTGTTGGATATTAAAATCTCTTAACGACGTGAACTAAACTACTTACATCGCTTCACAAACAAATTGGCGCCATGGTGGGAAAAAAACCGGCCAAGTGCGAGTCGGACTAGCGCACCAAGGGTTCCGTACCAACACATAATCATTATTGTATTAGTTGAAATTTCAGTAAATTAATGTGTTAATTTTTTTGAGTCCGACACGCGATTGACAAAATTTTATTATTTGTTGTTATTTAATAGCTTATGCGCTATAAACATACCAATTTTCAAGTATGTAAGTGTTCCCGTTTTCAAAATAGAACTAAAACGAAAATCGCCTTCGCGACCATCCAACTTGACCCCTCTCTTATATGAATGTTCTTGAAACGGGAGCTCACCACAATTGGTTACCATTAGTTCAGGCGCGGTTCCAGCTCTAGATTTTGGGGGGGGTCATCGAGGCTGAACATAACAACAACATTATTTTTACCTACACAAAAATGAGCATAGGTAATTTTATGAGCAAAGAAAAAAAACATATGTTTTTCATACTCGTATATCACGTCACAGAGCAGAGACAGGCATACACATATTGCAAATTTACCATCGAAGCTGTAACGGAACTAGCATCGTCCGTACAATTTCACTCAAAATTTTAGTTGATCTTGAAATCATTCACAATACTAAAAGACACTGAACTTTGAATTATTATTTTCGTAATTTATTTGATCTACGGAACTCTAAAACTTTGAAATTTTGTAGGAAACTTTTCCTAATTGTTTCTTCAAATATTAAAAAGGTTGAATATGTATTGGAAGTGAGCAAAACAAAGAGTTTTATAGTTGTTTGTAATGCTGAGTCGTGATTGGATGGAAGAGTTTGTGCAGGTTTGAATTTTATTTAAATATTTTGGAACAAGGAAGCGTCAGTTTTTCTATGCGAGCAGAATGGAGGAGTAATTTTTAGTGAAAAGTCAAAATTTCCAAATGTAAATTTGGAAAAGTGAAAGTTCAGGAGCAGCAGCAGAGAAAGAAGATTTCTACGAAAAACACAATAAGCTAAGTATTTTAGGGTGATTTGCCTCTCAGTTAGATAAAATAGGCTCAAATCTCGTTTTATGATTCTAAAGATTTCATTCAAGGGTTTCCATTGAAAATGGCTTTTGCAAAGGAGTTTTATTTCTATGTTTTATTTTTTGTGTTACCTTTTAGCAGGACAAACAGAGCTCTGGAGGTCTGAACGGATTTTGTGAGAAATATTACGGTATTTTAAATATACCTAACCATATATTCAAGAGATGGCAAGGCATCTTAAAATCTTAGTTTAATTTTTCTTTAAACTTTACAGGAGGTGCATGCAATGAGATTTACCTGAAATTTGTCTAGTACTTAAGTGATTCAATCCTAAGAATATGGAGAGTATCAAAATCTACTCAAATTGCTGATTAGTTCACTTCACCTCAGTTCGTCTATGAGAACCTAGGATGAACAGGAACAAACTGGTAAAGTAGCCTTTGTTCATATTTGTACTTTCTTTTTCACCCAGACCGATAAGTATATGACAACTTTCCCAAGATTGGTATGAAAGTTTAGATTGTTTACATCATATATTATATAGGTACTTAAACTTGGTCAAACTTCTCTAAGTTTTTGTTTAATACAATCAATTTTCCAACATAGGAAAGATAAAAAAAACAATAATTTTAAAGTTAAAATTTACAAATAAATTAACTTTTCTGATGAGCTATTTTAAAGTAAAGTTTTATTGGTTCAAAATGTTACTTCAGAATGGAGATATCATACATTCAAATATTCAAATTGTTTATTCTTTTACTAAGACTACAAGCTTAAATAAATAGCTGATAATGTATGAAATTGTTTGAGAAAATACAATCTCAGTATATTAGTGATTTACCATATGGAGTCATTATATACACAAAAACGGTTTTATGTATCATCTAGTACATAGTATCAAAGAAAATTATTTATTCAAAATCAAAACAGATTGAACTAAAAGGACTATAATAATATCAGTCTCTTTCATTGTCAAAGTAAACTAAAGGAAAATGTAATAAGATAAATTACAGTTTTAGAGAAGTTTGATTGGTTCTTTTATGAATTATGTTTGTTATTTTGTTTTTGCTTGCTTCCATTTATTCAACTGAGTAAATAACTAAAACATGGGTTTGGTATAATAACATAATCTCTAGGGAATGATTTTATAAAATAATAAGTGATTAAATACTCAATATTCTACTTCAATTTAAAATCTACTTATTTGCTTTTATTCAACGGAGAAATAATTTAAAACATAGACTAGAAATATTCAGGTATTTATTTATTTTTAGGATATCATATTCATTTTATTACGGTTCACACTTAGAATTTCTGGGTTGCTACTTAGTGTGGGGTATCATCCTAGACGATTACTCTAAAGGCCACTATACAGTTTAAAACAGACTCAATATATTTTTAGGTTTTAGGTAGATCAGAACTTGCGCTAGGTTTTATTAAATTATAGATAAATTATATCTATCTAGGAATAGTTAGACTTCAGATATACATTTCAGGTTCTTCATAAACTTTTAAACTTACATACTTTTTTCAATAGAATAGATTAATAGTTAGGTAGGTAGCTCTTTACAAAGCGAGTTCGAAATTTCACGTAATAGAGCTAAGAAATATTGATAAGAATCTAAATATAACTTTTTTATCTCCTAAAAAATAAACAGACGTGGAAGTGTAAGTCCTGCTCAAAAACTAATAAAGATCTAGAAAATAGCGAAAAGACCTTGCTGGAGAATAAAAAAGGAACCTGCTTAAAAACACTAAACAAAAAACATTCTGGCCAACAACAACAATATAAGAACGAGCAAGGTAAAACAACAATCCCTCTACCCACTACTACTTTAGTGAGTTCAATTTCCACGCCAAGAGAAGAAGATGTTCAAGATAATGTGTCTCTTTCAAGCGAAAAACAGGATGTTACACAGTTACACATACAAGGAGCTGAATCTCCGTCACGGATTTCCAACGTTTTAACTATTAATGTACCTACTAGTAATTCCTTTGACTCGTTGGTGATTGAAGCTGACGATATGACAATTACCGCGACGCACTCCGCTCACAGGTCTAAAATAAACTCTTCTACACCTACAATCTCGCAAGGAAAAGATGATCAAAGTCAATCCTTTTCATTCGTAAACAAGCACAAAAGGGGAAGGAAGATTGCCAGTAATTCATTTGATGGAAGCCAAATGTGCAAACATATAATGCACCAGAGTTTACCGGAGGAGCTAGTCAACAGTGACGAAGTCTATGAACTCAAAGAAGAGTTGCAAAAGTTAAAAAATGAATTACTGTCTGCGGAAATGGAAATTGAGGAGTTAAGCTTAGAAAATAATAGACTAAAGCAGAAGATAAAACAGCATGAGCATACAATTAAGCTGTATAAAACAGTGGGGATCGAAGGATCGCCAGCAACAAGATCATATCTTTCACCTAAACTCAGAAATAGAAATCCTCGACCGACTACATCCAAATCAATCATATCTACGAATGAAAAAAATCCGCTGGAACAAAGTTTCGATAAAAATCTCCATATCTTAGCAGCTTCATCACCTAAATTAGCCCAAAATACTCATCCTATGGATTGTGAGACAGCAATGTCAAGTATGAAGAAAAAGGAAAGCTTTGGACGTGTTCTGATTTACGCAGATGAGACAGGTAGAGACTTAAGAAATATACTACAACGGTTGCTTGGGGATCGTTTTATAGTATCCGCTTTACTTAAACCCTATGCAAGTGTAGAAAAAATATTGGAGACATGTGCTAATGACTGCAATGATTTTACGGATAGTGATTTTATAATTATATTAGCCGGTAGAAGTGATTATAAATCTGATTTGTCCCAATCATCAAATATACACAATTTGATAAAAACCACAAATGTATTCATGAGTGACAATTTAGTAAAAAACTTTTCTATGATTCGCAATATGTCATATAATTATGGTAAAAATGCGAATTTTGATACCTTCGAAGTTTTTTACACTTTTAATATGTATAAGGTTCATAGGTTGGAAACTAGCAGATCAATTTGGAGAGCTATTATACATAAGACATGTGATCTAGAATTTAAGAAAAAGACGCAAAAATTTTTTCGTGACCAAGATTCAAAATAGTGTTCAAAAGTCCATGCTGCAAAATATTACTATAACTAACGAACCTGCCAATCAAAAGATGTATAGTGCGACTTCCTCTAAAATATGCAAAGATAATGTAACTAAATATAGTTCCACTTGCCCACCCTTACATATCTTACATCAAAATGTCTGTGGACTCAATAACAAAAGAGACCAATTGGAACTGTATTTGGAATGTTTACAGAAGACTCAAGCTTACATATGTATCAGCGAGCATTTTCTGAATTGCGACTCAACAGCTCTTTTTAGACTAACTAACTACCAGGTTTTTACTTCTTATGCCAGAACCAATAAAGTTAGAGGAGGTACCCTAATTCTTAGGCTCAACAATAAACATTGTGAAGAAATAAATTGCACAAAATTTGCGTCTGCTGAGAGCTTCGAGTTATGCGGTATAAAAGATCTAAATACTGATGTAAATATCTTTTGCTGCTATCAAAATAATAAAAAATACGAATTATTTTTGGTCAAGTTAGAGTTGTTGCTTCAAAGATATTTTGATAAGAAAGTCGTCATAATGGGCGATTTCAATGTAAACTTACTTAATGATGATCGTAAGACTGATGAATTTCTCAACCTTTTAAAATGTTATAATTTTAGGGCTCTTATAAATACTAGTACCTTTATAAGGAATAACTCTCAGTCTTGCATAGATAACATATTGACAAATATTCATATGGAATCTATTGAAAATGCTATAGTTGATCACAATGGACTTGCAGATGGGCATGCAGCTGTAATGGCAAGCTTAGTGGTAGAATGCGTTAGGCGCGAAAAATGGAAGGAACAGGTATTATTTGTTGAAAGAAGGAAATTTAATAGCACAAGTAATACAATATTTAGACAAAATGTTAATGACATAAATTGGAAAAATTTAGGTATTAATGGATTTTTGAATAAAATAACAGCAACATTTAAAAAAAGTTTTAGAAAGACAAAAAGAAAAATCAAATTGAAGAAATTAGGCCAGATAACATGGATCACAAAAGGCGTTAAGGTTTCCAGCATGATGAAACGCGTTTTGTGTAATATAGATAGTACGCACAATGACATTAGTTTGATTAATTATAAAAAAACATATTTAAGTGTTTATAGGAGAGTTCTTAGAAGGGCTAGAAGTTTAACGGTGCAGAATAAAATTTCCAAAGAAAAGTATAGGGCAAAAGGGGTTTGGAAAATAGTGAACGGTGAGAGAGGAAAAAAACCGGTCAAGTGCGAGTCGGACCCGCGCGCCGAGGGTTCCGATATACCTATAGTATTTTTGGAAGCAATAAAGTCCATTTTCAGGACCGCAAAACTAAATTTGTTTGTAAAGGTTTTTTGCAGATTTCTGAAAAACTGTGCAACTTAGAAAGATCGTTTTATTTTTGCTGTAAAGTTTATATAAACTTCTGTCAATTGTAATTAATTCAGATTTTTCCTTACTCAAACTTCGGAGATAAGGGGGGGGGAATGGTATTTTTCTTGACATTTTTCATCATAACTTTAAAACTAAGAAATTTAAAAAAATACAAAAATATATTTTAAAATGTACAAGTAAAGCCCTTTCATATGATACCCCACTCGACCTAGTAGCGACAATTTGAAATTTGGCCCCCCCTATTTTGGCCCCCTTTATATTAATAATCATACTTTTTTCAAAATTTTTTCTTGTGCAATTAAGTTGGGCAACTATATTCTAAAACTATTCCAAATTTCAGGTTGATAGCATAAGTGGTTGCTGAGATATAGAGGTGTGACAGACAGACGGACAGACAGAGCGGCACCATAAGGGTTCCTTTTTTTTACCATTTTGGTATCGGAACCCTAAAAATAGCAAAGATACTGGAAGTAAAAATATTATGTTAAAGATAAATGAAAGAATTATAACTGACCCTTCTAACATTGCTCAGATTTTTTCAAGTCAGTTTAACCATAGTTTACTGCCATCTACTGGCAATCGTACTCAAGCCCTGCACTTACTAATCGAAAATATTGCAAAGGTTGAGAATGATATGGTTTTCAGGCCTGTGTCTGCTAGAGAAATTTGTAGTATTGTTAGAAATATGGAAAACAAGAACTCATGTGGATATGACGAAATGCCAATCTCTATCATTAAAGATAACATTGACCTATTGGATCACAGTCTTGCTCTGTTTTTTAATAAATGCGTGGAAGAGTGTAATTTTCCCGACCAACTTAAGATAGCCAGGATATTGCCAGTTTTTAAGAAGAAATGTAAGCTTGACCCAAAAAATTACAGGCCAATCTCGCTGTTGCCAATATTGTCAAAGATCTTCGAAAAAATTATTAAATCCAGACTACTCACTCATTTGATACAGAATCGAATTTTAAATCCTAGGCAGTTTGGCTATCAAAAAAGGACGGGTACTGCTGATGCTGTGGATTCTTTAATGAAAGATGTAGTAACTAATTTAAATAACAAGTTAAAAGTAGCGGGGCTGTTTTTAGATTTAAGCTCGGCGTTCGATATGGTTAATCACAAGATCCTACTGGACAAACTCGAATATTACGGTATAAGGAAGAACGTTCTAAAACTGGTAGAATCCTATTTCAATAATAGAAAGCAGTTTGTAGAGGTAATGTCCATATCAAATGATAGTACAGAAAGAACTACAACATCTAATCTTATAAACATCACTCGAGGTGTTCCACAAGGATCCATTTTGGGCCCTATATTCTTCTTAATTTTTGTCAATGACTTGGTAAACTACGTCGTCTCCAAAGTTCCCAGTGCTAACCTAGTCCTATTTGCTGACGATTCAAACGCAATACTCTCGGGATCAAACATACGAGAATTGAATGATAGAGCAAATGCTACTTTAATAGCTTTTGACTTGTGGTTTGTGGCAAACGACCTTCAGCTGAATGCACACAAAACAAGTGCAATTCTTTTTCAGCCTACTTCGAGAAATCAAGAGTCCCTGAGGTTATCTTTAAATAATCAAAATATAGAGTTGGTTAATACAGTAAAGTTCTTAGGTATACATATAGACCCTCTTCTTAACTGGAAGGGCGAACTAAGTACGATGGAAAGTTCAATCAGCTCTGCATGTTACGCATTGAGAAGCCTTAGAGACTTACTGACATTGGACCAGTTAAAATCTGTCTATTGTGCCTTGATAGAATCTAAGTTACGTTACAGCATCAAGCATTGGGGAAATAGTTATAATTATAACCTGAAAAAGGCTTTTGTTGCCCAAAAAAGAGCAATAAGAACAATTGCTCGAATTCCTCCATGGGAATCCTGCAGAAATTATTTTAAAGATTATAAAATACTAACTGTACCTAGTCTGTATATTCTGATACTGCTAGTAGATTTCATGAAGCGAAGATCGGTTTTCGAAACGGAAGATGAAATGAAGTTGCGTCTTGCCACTAGGCGAAAGGACCTAAAGACAATAATTGAACCGAGGTTAAATATAGTGAAGCACAGCCCTCTATACCAGACCGTAGCATTTTTCAATGGACTTCCGATTGAATTAAAAATAATATGTAGTATAGAAGTGTTTAAGGACCGACTGAAGTTGTTTCTGTTAGAAAAAAATTGTTATAATTTTGATGTCTTTTATAATTAATGACATAAATATTATGATAATTATATTAATAGAAATTTTGTTAACATTATGATAAACTTATTAGATAGGATATATTAGCTTTAATTTATTAACTTTATGTATTAAAACTTTAATTTGAGTATTGGTAAAATGATTAATGTAACTTGTTATTATAAATGATTATGTATGTTATTTCGCACACAGAATTTCTGTTTTAGAATAAAAATGAATTGAATTGAATTGAATTGAATATAAAGGGTGGCCGATTGATAGGCGTCCAAAAGAAAAATTTCGATGCCTCATGCTAAGGGGAACCCAAATCACCCCATGTATGTTCCGCGATTATTTGTAGTTTTCGATATTATTTTATTAAATTTTAAAGTCTTCTGCCGAAGGAGTTTTAAAAATTCATATCTTTGTTTTTACTTAACATTTTTTCTATTTTATTTTTGTGTCATGATTGCCTTGAACGTTACTTTTATATTTAAAATAATGAAGCTCCTAACATTCCTACTTATTACTCAAAAAGTATGGCAAATAAATTTTTCGAACCATTTAATGGGCCGATTAAAATTTTGATCATCAATTTAAAAATACGAAAAGGATGTTCTATAGATTGTGGCTGATTTTAAAAACTTTGCTAGTCCCTAGGCTACCCAAAACAATGGCTGAAAAAAAAAATTGGTGCATAATGGGATATTTTACGCTGAAATTGGCGTTTCAAAGTTGAGAGGGAAAAAAGTCCTGAACTTAAATTTGGGTTCCAAATAAATTGCCTATTTTTGTGACTCCTATTGCAAATTATGATGGTGGTAGGGTTTTTGTTTAAATTCCGTCTGGAAAAGTATCGCCCCTTGCTTGTTTTTGTCGTAAAACAGCAGTGTCTACACTATTGTATTTCAGTTAAAATTTTAAGAGGTAAAATTTTTGGCACATGAGCGATTCTACTTTATTTCTTAGGATGGGCCTTCATAATTTTGTTGTTTTTAGGGTTCCGATACCAAAATGGTAAAAAAAAGGAACCCTTATGGTGCCGCTCTGTCTGTCTGTCTGTCTGTCTGTCCGTCTGTCTGTCACACCTCTATATCTCAGCAACCACTTATGCTATCAACCTGAAATTTGGAATAGTTTTAGAATATAGTTGCCCAACTTAATTGCACAAGAAAAAATTTTGAAAAAAGTATGATTATTAATATAAAGGGGGCCAAAATAGGGGGGGCCAAATTTCAAATTGTCGCTACTAGGTCGAGTGGGGTATCATATGAAAGGGCTTTACTTGTACATTTTAAAATATATTTTTGTATTTTTTTAAGTTTCTTAGTTTTCAAGTTATGATGAAAAATGTCAAAAAAAATACCATTCCCCCCCCCCCTTATCTCCGAAGTTTGAGTAAGGGAAAATCTGAATTAATTACAGTTGACAGAGGTTTATGTAAACTTTACAGCAAAAATAAAACGATCTTTCTAAGTTGCACAGTTTTTCAGAAATCTGCAAAAAACCTTTACAAACAAATTTAGTTTTGCGGTCCTGAAAATGGACTTTATTGCTTCCAAAAATACTATAGGTATATCGGAACCCTCGGCGCGCGAGTCCGACTCGCACTTGACCGGTTTTTTTCCGTAAGAATGACTACTTGATGGGTATTTTGATACTTGAAATGGTATTATTTGCGTAAAATTGGCGTTCAGAACGTGTAATTGAAAAATCTGAATCTCAATTTAGGTTTAAATAATTAATTTTCCAATAAGAAAATTAATTATTTAAATCAGTGGGTCACCTGTATAAAATAGCTTGCCCTGACTTAATGACTGATTCATGAACGCCGAGCCGTAACCGCTATCTTAAATTTTGTACACAGGTTTTTTGCACTTCAAAACCAACCCACTAAGGAAAGATTTTCTAAAATTTATCCCCTATAGGAGTGAAATAAGGGATGAAATTTAGTATGAAAGTCCTTTGTTTCTTGAGTTAGATTCACAAAAATTTTAATTTAAGTTTTTTGTTAGAATAAAGAAACACGTGTTTAAGCATTTCTTCAAAATCGTCCTTCAAGGGGGTGAAAAAGGGGATGTTTTTTTTCCGTAAGTTAGTCTATACTTAAGTCAAGTTAAGTTAAGTCTTTCATTTTTAAAGGTACAAATTTGGTTTTGAGCTCTCCGTAAAAAATAAAAAGTATGTATTTTAGCATTTTTAGAAAAACATCCTCTAACGCGATGAAATGAGAAATGAAAGTTTGTATAGAAATCTCACAGTTTTGCCATGAGGTACTTGGAAATTTGGATTTAAGCTAATAATAAGAAACAAATAAACACGTGTTTCAGAAATTTTGAGATGCCATCACCCAAGGATGTAAAATAAGGGATGAATGTTCGTATGAAAATCCTTCAGTTTTGATATGAGGTACTTGAAATTTGGATTTTAGCTAATAATAAGAAGTAAAGAAACACGTGAAAGGAGAGCTCAAAACCAAATTTCTATAATTCTACCTTTGAAAATGAAAGACTTATAGACCAACATACGGAAAAAAATCATCTCCTTTTTCGCCCCCTTGAAGGGTTTTTAAGGGATATATTTTGAAAAATCCTTCCTTAGTGGGTGGTTTTGAAGTGCCAAAACCTGTGTACAAAATATCAGATTTGTAGCTATAGCGGTTACGGCTCGGCGTTGATGAATCAGTCAGTAAGTCAGGACAAGCTATTTTATATATTTAAGAAAGAAGAAAGATAAGGAGGAAAGTTTTGTATTGTAATGTGTTTGTATTGTACGTCTGATTATGATGTATGTTTGTAACGCATAAACTCAAATACTACTAACTACTAGATAAACAACATCCCCCAGAATATAAAATTACGAGCTTTAGCCCGTGGCACTGTACAAATATTGTACTGTGAATGTATCTTTGATTCTGTATATAAGTATAGTTTGGGTACCGGGTTTTCTGAATTAAAGTAAAAAAAATTGTTTGGATTTGTTTGGACCCTTATAGGATCACTTTGTTGTCCGTCTGTCTGTCTGTCAAGACCCTTTATCTCACGAACGAGTAAAGGTATCAAGTTTAAATTAATACCATATATTAGGATCCATGAACCACACAAGATCTGAAAATTTCAATTTTTTACAACGACGCAATCAAAAGATATGGCATTTTATGTCCTCATCTCCATACATTTATTCAAAAATGCAAAACCTACAGGGTACTTCCCGTTGACCTAAAATTATGAAATTTGGCAAGAAGCTAGGTCTCACAGTACAAATAATGGGAAAAATCTGAAATCATTAAATATTACAACTTTTCTCACAACTAATGGTAACCAATTGTGGTGAGCTCCCGTTTCGAGAACATTCATATAAGAGAGGGGTAAAGTTGGATGGTCGCTGAGGCGATTTTTGTTTTAGTTCTATTTAAAAACAAGAACACTTACAAACTTGAAAATTGGTATGTTTATAGTGCATAAGCTATAAAATAATAACAAATAGTAAAATTTGGTCAAGCGCGTGTCGGACTCAAAAAATCTAGCACATTAACTTACTGAAATTTCAACTAATACAATTCTGTTTATGTGGTGGTACGGAACCCTCAGTGGGCGAGTCCGACTCGCACTTGCCCGGTTTTTTTTTATTTAAGTAATTGATTTCAGCTTGATAACAGTTTTGAATTTATCTAACGGTAAACTTTCAATATGAGTGGGTACTTTATTAAGCGTATACATTGACCTTTATAAGTTTTACTAATTTTGTGAACACGGCTGACAAGAGAAGCACGTGGTAAATCGGCAAATATTTACTCCAGCAGGGTGTATTTCGTAATTTTACGAAATTGAAAACGCAAGGAAATTCAATAATTTTAAATACATTAGTAACATAGAGCTTGTCCACTCTCATATGACGTGCCCCTCCAATGCTACTCCCTTTCTTAGTTCGTCCACGACTCCGCGTTAAGAATGCAGAAAGTCATTAATGCAGGGTTAAGTTGTATTCACAATGGAGTTAAAATTCAAAAAGTTTCTTTTTAATTTCTATTATTTTTTCGATTTTTAGGGTTCCGTACCTCAAAAGAAAAAAACGGAACCCTTATAGGATCACTTTGTTGTCCGTCTGTCTGTCTGTCTGTCTGTCTGTCAAGACCCTTTATCTCACGAACGGGTAAAGGTATCAGGTTGAAATTAATACCATATATTAGGATCCATGAACCACACAAGATCTGAAAATTTCAATTTTTTACAACGACGCAATCAAAAGATATGGCATTTTATGTCCTCATCTCCATACATTTATTCAAAAATGAAAAACCTACAGGGTACTTTCCGTTGACCTTAAATTATGAAATTTGGCAAGAAGCTAGGTCTCACAGTACAAATATTGGGAAAAGTCTGAAATCATTAAATATTACAACTTTTCTCACAACTAATGGTAACCAATTGTGGTGAGCTCCCGTTTCAAGAACATTCATATAAGAGAGGGGTCAAGTTGGATGGTTGCTGAGGCGATTTTTGTTTTAGTTCTATTTAAAAACGGGAACACTTACAAACTTTAAAATTGGTATGTTTATAGGGCATAGGCTATAAAATAACAATAAATAATAAAATTTGGTCAAGCGCGTGTCGGACTCTAAAAATCTAGCACATTAACTTACTGAAATTTCAACTAATACAATAATGTTTATGTGGTGGTACGGAACCCTCAGTGCGCGAGTCCGACTCGCACTTGGCCGGTTTTTTAGGTAACACACAAAGGAAACAACTGGTTCTTTCGAAGGTTTGCCTTCAAATAGTCATCTTGCATTTCACTTTACGTTGGTTAATGGGTTTGGCTGCCGGCGCGTGGTGGCGGAAAGCGATGACTCTGCATGGATGAAGTATAGCTTTGTTGACGGCGTGGTTGTGGGGCGCGTCATTTAAGCTTAGTCAAGTTGTAACATAGTACCTTTCGAGTCGTAATAAGCAAGGGCAAGTTGGCCGTTTTTGTAGTACCACTTGCCGCGACCATTCTCGTCAATTTCTGCTAGTTTCTCTCCGGTATCGTATTGTAAATACCCATTCTTCTTATTATGTTCGAACCAGTTCATCTCCGGATTAGCAGGCCGAACGCGGTAAATATTCATCTAAAATCAAACGACCAGATAACTATCAAACACACAGGCCAATTTCAAGAAAATCCTGCTTATCGTTAGTGTCATGATTGGGCACATGATGGACAAATAAACAAAATTATTTGAGAGCTTGAAAAAAAACCAGTTTTGACATTGCTTGCTTCCTGAAAGGTCACGAGTTCACGACCATGTTCGAAGTGAAAATAAGTTGATTTTCAAAAGTTATACAGGGTAAACAAAAATTCTTTTTTAGAATGAGAACATAAAACTGATAAATTTGCCTATTATTTATGGTGCTAGCTGTCATTTCGAAATGCGATTTGTTCATGTTCAGATCGATATAAATCGATAAACGTTATGAAATACTTAAAAGCTTTGCGATAAAAAAAATAAAAAACTACGGAACCCTATGCTGCGCGTGGGCCGACACGCACTTGGCCGGTTTTTTCCTATGCCATGCCATCCCCATGCGTGACGCGGATGGTACGCAGGACAGGAGAAGCTAAACCTAAAGAAGAAGGATCAAAATCAGCCCACGTCCTACAGCGAAGAGGAGTATCCCAAAAAATTATAAAAATGGAGTATAAAAACATAGTACACTGCTAAGTAGATACTATCCTTACAGTCTACTTATATCAGTTTTATTTTGCGTCGGCATTCATCCCGGTCTGTCGTTGGCTAAGCTGGACGTCGGTCGGCGGCGAGGGTTCCTGGTTGGTGCCATTTAATGAGAAAGAAGCAAGAAGACTGCCCGATTGGCGAGAGTGGTATTGGTGGTAAAGTTTTATCATTTTATGGTAAAGGTAAAATACTATAATGGTAAAGGTAAGGTACTAGTCTAGTACCGGTAGTGTGTGCAGATCCGAGAAAGGGAAGAAACATCGCTTTGAAAAATCGGCCGTGGTTCCTTCCTTGTTCTTTTAGTAACAAAATGGTATGAATCTATCTACCGCAAATGTTTGCAATCTTTTTAACAGCAACCCATAAAACGTACCCTGGACGGGAGCTCCCTCCAGAATTCCAGCAAAACCGCGTCGTACTATTATGAGGGAAACTATATACCATAGTCACTTCGCTTGCTAGCATTGTGGCGGCTGTCACAAATACACAGAAGGACGCTGCCACAGATACACAGAAGGACGCTGCCACAGATACACAGAAGGACGCTGCCACAGATACACAGAAGGACGCTGCCACAGATACACAGAAGGACGCTGCCACAGACACACAGAAGGACGCTGCCACAGACACACAGAAGGACTCTGCCACAGACACACAGAAGGACGCTGCCACAGATACACAGAAGGACGCTGCCACAGATACACAGAAGGACGCTGCCACAGATACACAGAAGGACGCTGTCACAGATACACAGAAGGACGCTGCCACAGATACACAGAAGGACGCTGTCACAGATACACAGAAGGACGCTGCCACAGATACACAGAAGGACGCTGCCACAGATACACAGAAGGACGCTGTCACAGATACACAGAAGGACGCTGCCACAGATACACAGAAGGACGCTGCCACAGATACACAGAAGGACGCTGCCACAGATACACAGAAGGACGCTGCCACAGATACACAGAAGGACGCTGCCACAAATACACAGAAGGACGCTGCCACAGATACACAGAAGGACGCTGCCACAGATACACAGAAGGATGCTGTCACAGATACACAGAAGGACGCTGCCACAGATACACAGAAGGACGCTGCCACAGATACACAGAAGGACGCTGCCACAGATACACAGAAGGACGCTGCCACAGATACACAGAAGGACGCTGCCACAGATACACAGAAGGACGCTGCCACAGATACACAGAAGGACGCTGCCACAGATACACAGAAGGACGCTGTCACAGATATACAGAAGGACGCTGCCACAGATACACAGAAGGACGCTGCCACAGATACACGGAAGGACGCTGCCACAGATACACAGAAGGACGCTGTCACAGATACACAGAAGGACGCTGTCACAAATGCTCCAGTTCATAACCCTTTAGTCATAGAGTTACACGACTCGGGCTTGCGCAGATTTGACATGCGTTGCTCTAAGTCCCTTGGTCGTTAGTTGACCCTTACGATATCCACATTTTTTTGCTTTTATGTAGTCTAATAATTTAATGTATTTATTTAATGTTCTAAATGTATTTTTTTGTAATAGAATCTCAAAAAATTGGCGCCCAGCCGTTTTCAAAATTTTACATAACATATTTGTTTATGAAACAGCGGTTACCTTCCGAACTATTTTTTCTGTGGGGAGCTTAGTCCACCCTTTTTCAATAAAAGTGCGGTCCGATAAAGAGAAACGTAACACGCCGCTGAGTGTTGTGTCCTGCAACATGACAATAAAAATAAATGGTACAGTCAAGAGCACATCAAGCTTGACACATTGGACTTTGTACCGTTCTTATTTCAATGGACGAGTGTCAAGCTTGATCTGTCGTCGACTGTACAGCAGCACTGCACTTACTTTCTCACAGTTTGCAAGGTAAAAGTATCAACTGCAAACTTAAATTTGCAATGCCGTACACATAATACGGAAATACATACTTATGTGTAGGATTTTCCAAAAAATAAAAATAATTTAGAATTATATTTATTAAACAGTAAAACAAACCAACCGTAAACGATTTCAAGTAAACCACGTGTTAAAATTTTGGTAGCCATCATCATAACATCCCGCATGAAATGTCCACTACAGGACAGGGAACTCCCTCCAGAATACTAGCTTTTGCTGGAAAAAATATGGAGGGGAAGTACCATAGTCACCTCGCTTGTCAGCGTTACGGCTGGCACCATGGACGGTGGTTGTAGGTGACCGCAGTTAGATGGTATGATACACAGGAAGATGCTGCTGCCCATCCTCTAGTTTATAACCCTTAGTCGCCTCTTACAACACCCACGGGTATGTATGGGTTGGTACTATTCTTTGCCGGCACCAAACGGGACAATTAAAATTAAAATTTTGGTAGTACTGGAACAAAATTTATACGAATTTTCACAGATCAATGTATACTATGGATATAGTCTACTAGTGGTCGGTCTACGAAAAATACCGCAAATAGATGTACGGGATTGCCGTTTGGTACACAGATACTTTATGTTACAACAATCATTTTGGGGGCAGCTATGACGTCATAAATTTTTTGTACGGGATTTGAAAATTTCTGTTTTAGAAACTAACTTATTGTGTGTGATATCAAATGAATGGGGTTCATATGCCAATTCCAAAAATATACTACACCATTACCTTTCGGTTACCTGTTTTGTAAAAATCTTAGAAATATTTTCAAAACATACCAAGTTTGGGCTCCTCCAGGCAAGAGACGGGTCAGTAAGTTTTTGTAAAACATATTATTCCAAATATTAAAATATTATTAAAAAAAATAAAATATAAAAAATTGTAAATATTATTTTTTGAAAATTGCCTTCTTGACGTTAGACATGAGTATATTACGAGACATTTGGCGAATGTTTTATAAAAACTTACAAAGCCGTCTCCATTCTGGAGGAGCCCAAACTTGGTATGATTTGAAAATATTTCTAAGGTTTTTACAAAACAGGTGGCCGAAAAGTAATGGTGTAGTATATTTTTGGAACCGGCATAAGAAGCCCTTTCATTTGATATCACACACGATAAGTTTCTGAAGAAAAAAATATCTAATCCTAACCTAAAGTACATGTGTACCAAACGGCAATCCGTTCATCGATTTGCGGCTTTCTATCTATATTAGCTTTGCACACCGTCCACTATACTGAGCAAGCCTTTTTAGTTTTAGATTTTTGCAAACATTTTCAAATAGAATATCTACTTAATCACTTTTAAAGTAGATAACCAATCCAGAATAAAAAAATATAGAGCATTAAAATAAACGCAATTGAACCAATCTCATTTTATTCTTATTTTTTTGTTATATGACAGCTACCCTCAAAATGAGAGCCAGCAAGAAACCACTCAAAATCCTTCGATAAATTTGCATAAAATGAATCAGTCAATCGGACTATTCGTTTAGCCGCTAGTCCAAAGCGTGACAGACAAACCGACCGACCGACGGACACGTTTAGGAGATTTGCTTTTTATCATGTTTAAGACAAATGGTATCGCGGATTTTTTTGTAGATATGCTCTATTGTCAATAGTTTCCGCAGCGTACGCGATATAAGGATGTTTTTGGTATTTTTTTCACACCTTGAGTTACATTATCGAAGTTTTCATACGGATCCCTAACTTTTTTGAAAATATTCTATAGCCTATGTTCATCAGGGATAATGTAAGATTCTGACGGTGAAACAATTATTCAAATCGGTGCAATATTTTTTATTTATCTCTCCTCTTGGGAGGATATACCCACTTCACATCCTTAACCAAGTGAAGCGGGATCTGTATTAATTGAGGAGGTATACCGATGACGTAAGAAACTTGCGTGTGATACGCAAATGTTCAATGTGTTCGGACTATAGTTTAAGGTTTTTGGAACGATTCCAGTAGATAATAAAACAATCTGGACTATGTGGGTGGTTTGGGCTTTCCTTCCACTGAGTTCCAAGTTCTATGGAGAGGTCTTGGTATTTGGGCCAATCAACTTTTATGATCTACAATCTGCTGTCCTCGACATTCTGTTCCGGAAAACCTTGATATAGTACCTATTCTAACATTTTTTTCGATGAATTTAAGGCTTTTAATATTTTAGCAAGAGATAAAATATTGAAAATGATTTAAAAAACCGGCCAAGTGCGAGTCGGACTCGCGCACTGAGGGTTCCGTACCACCACATAAACATAATTGTATTAGTTGAAATTTTAGTAAGTTAATGTGCTAGATTTTTTGAGTCTGACACGCGCTTGACCAAATTTTATTATTTGTTGTTATTTTATAGGTTATGCACTATAAACATACCAATTTTCAAGTTTGTAAGTGTTCCCGTTTTTAAATAGAACTAAAACAAAAATCGCCTCAGCGACCATCCAACTTGACCCCTCTCTTATATGAATGTTCTTGAAACGGGAGCTCACCACAATTGGTTACCATTAGTTGGGAGAAAAGTTGTAATATTTAATGATTTCAGACTTTTCCCATTATTTGTACTGTGAGACCTAGCTTCATGCCAAATTTCATAATTTTAGGTCAACGGGAAGTACCTTGTAGGTTTTGCATTTTTGAATAAATGTATGGAGATGAGGACATAAAATACCATATCTTTTGATTGCGGCGTTGTAAAAAATTGAAATTTTCAGATCTTGTGTGGTTCATGGATCCTAATATATGGTATTAATTTCAACCTGATACCTCTACCCGTTCGTGAGATAAAGGGTCTTGACAGACAGACAGACAGACATACAGACAGACGGACAACAAAGTGATCCTATAAGGGTTCCGTTTTTTTCTTTTGAGGTACGGAACCCTAATAAATCGTGTAAAAAATATGGTCACTCAGCATACAAATCTTTAGCTCCATATAAAGTTTGACTGTCCCCATTCAGTTTTTTTCCTTGTCATCACAAAAATAACGAAATTTTGTTTAGACGCTCTTAAGATTTTAAACTAATAAGCAAATTATGTACACAATCACACAATCTTTATCATCGTAGCTTGAAAAATCAAATTAAAAATCATTCCATTTAAAAACGTATTTTTTAAATTCTGTCCTTGTCTAACTTGCTGTGCGCAACGTATGCAGAGTTACCGTAGAAGTACAGAGCCTTGATACGAGCGCTAACTTTCGCGCAAATCGGTGAATTCAACTGTGCTCTTTGTCGGCGCGAGGCGGCGTCGCCTTTGATTAAGTCGTCAAGCCGCCAGTCAGCTTTGAACTCTCAGACTGTGCGCATGTCTTTTTTCGTCGTCCGCGGAGTTACGGTATTTTCTCGAATAAGTAAATATTTTTTTGTAACAATTTTTACACCAAACTAAATGTTTTAGTCATCATCATATCAGCCGAGAGACGTTCACTGCTGGTCATAGGCCTCCCCTAAAGATCTCCATGACGACCGGTCCTGCGCTGCTCGCATCCAGCGGCTTCCCGCGACTATAACCAGATCGTCGGTCCACCTTGTGAGGGGCCTGCCAACGCTGCGTCTTCCGGTACGTGGTCGCCACTCTAGGACCCTCACGCCCCATCGGCCATCGGTTCTTCTTGCGATGTGCCCTGCCCACTGCCACTTCAGTTTAGCGATTCTCAAGGCTATGTCAGTTACTTTAGTTCTTGTGCGGATCTCCTCATTTCTGATTCGATCGCGCAGAGAGACTCCAAGCATAGCCCTTTCCATAGCCATTTGGGTGACTTTGAGCTTTCTGATAAGGCCCATCGTGAGCGGCCACGTCTCGATGTCATATGTCATCACTGGTAACACACACTGCGGTATTTTGGACGTGAAGATATTGCGGAGCTTCCCGAACGCTGCCCATCCGAGTCGGATTCGACGAGTAACCTCTTTCTCTAATGTTTTAGTGCTGGGCTTTTATTATGCCAGCGAACATTTCATTGCTTTCAATGTGCTTACTTTGAAATATATTTATATAGGGTGACTTTTAATTAGTTCTTGATAGAAAAATCTATGAATGTACTCATGATACTGAACAACTTTCCCCAAGGAACATAGGTCGAAATACTAAAATCAAGTTTGACCTCCCATAGAAACTGCATCAGCTGATAGCGCATTTTGTATGGGAGGTCCAATTTGGTTTTTCGTATTTTGAACTATGTTCCTTGGGAAAAGTTGTTCGGTATCACCTACATTTATACATTTTTCTATCAAGAACTGATTAAAAGTCACCCTATATTCAATATGTCACCTGCGTTACCGAGATGGTAATGCCAAACACATTTGTGGTAACTCCAAAGACATTCAGTGTTTTTTTTTTATGGAAAATGGTCTTACTCTTGACCTCGATCTAGTCTTGAAGACAGAGATGAGGTCGACGATGGAACGAGCTTACCCAGAAGAAACCTATTCACTCGCGACTTGAATAGATTCGGGTTATATGAACTCGGGAACACAGACGCAGGCAGATAATTCCACTCTTTAGGCATTATTTATCTATCTTGATCATAATGTATGAGACAGCTATTGTTTTTGCGAGTTCAGGGTTGGTCCCACAATAAAAAGATGTTCATAATCATGAGTAGAATACTGGCTTTTAATATTTGCAGTACTTATAATAAGACCTTACATAAAATTGTATCGTAAAATCATTTAAATGTTTGATCTCAGATAAAAATGTAAGTACCGTATAGAAAAAAAATTATTAATTTATAGGATCGAAGTAAAAAGTCTCTTTTTACTTCTTGTTACTTAAAAATGTCTCTGGAGTTACCAATTTTGTCTCTGGAGTTACTGTTTGTTCATTAAGTATTCAAATATTTTTTGCAGTATTGAAGCTAGACCACGATTCCAGATGATCCGTGGTCTAAACACTAGACCACGGAGGCTTAATCGCTACTAGTCCCTTAATCGTACTCGCCCCGTGTCCAAATTATTAAGTTTTCAGTAGTAGTGTAGTTAGTTTACCTATTAGACTGGGATGAATTTCATAATTTGGCTCTCCATCTTAGGCTCAGAACTTAAATGGGACCAGATCTGACAGCCAAGTTTTTCTGGGGTATTGAACACCGCAGAATTTTGATTTTGATTTTTGAATTTTGAAAAGTAATCGCGGTGGTGTACGCCCTGCGCGCGAGCCTGCTGTCCCCCCCCCCCCCCCCCCACCCCGCGCCGCGCGCGCGCGCGTCAACATACTCTTCACTAAAGCAGAACAACTCATTCTTCAGTTACATTTAGAGAGTACTTTTACGTTTTATTTCCTCGCAATCAAAGTGAAAAACAGAGTTTATAACTCATCCACAAAACCATTTTATCCTCGATTCCGGAGAAATGGTTCGTTTTGTGCACTTGTTGTAAAATTTGGCTCTCCTTCTTAGGGTCAGAACTTAAATGGGACCAGATCTGACAGTCAAGTTTTTCTGGGGTTTTGAACACCGCAGAACTGCCGCAGAATTCAAAAATCAATGTTTTCAAGCCGAAATCATACTAGTCCAAAAAAGTGAAACAATAACCTAGGCTAAATTACTGTAAGAGGCTTCTTATTTTAAAAGTGTTCCTTAGGTCCCCCTGAACATATCTGGAAAATTCTCCGTTGATCCCATGTACGCTCCCCCCTCCCCACCCTCAAACAGGTCCCTGATTTTATTTTTTGTCATTTATCTCAAAAATGGTTAAAGATAGATGAAACTTGTTAACGTTAATTTAGACGTTATAAAATTACCAACCCGTTGACACCTGTTTTATTTCAATGTGACCTAAAGTAGCTGAAATATAGGGTTAAGTTTGCACTTACAACTGAATACCTCTTAGCAAGTTTCTGGTAATAGTTGTCTAAATGAATAGGATTTCGAACATTTTGGTGCAAACTTAACCCTATAATTTCAGCTACTATAGGTCACATTGTAATAAATCAGGTGTCAACGGGTTGGTAATTTTTTTAACGATTAAAGTAACGTTAACGATTTACATCTATCTTTAACCGTGTCTGAGATAAATGAAAAAAACTAAAATCAGGGACCTGTTTGAGGGTGGGGAGGGGAGAGCGTACATGGGATCAACGTAGAATTTTCCAGATATGTTCAGGGGGACCTAAGGAACAGTTTTGAAACAAAAAACCTCACACCGTAAATTAGCCTGGGTTATTTTTTGACTTTTTTGAACTAGTAGGATTTCGGCTTGACAACATTAATTTCTGGATTCTGTGATGTCCAAAACCCCATAAAACCTTTGTTGCAAAAAATGGTCCCGTTTTAGTTCTGAGAAAATTTAAGTATCATTTATATAAAAAAAGACTACAATCATCATATAATCACATCTACTTTCATACTAATTGTATGTATTACTGTTTGGGGTTCAGTTTATTTTATCCTGTTGCTTAGTTAAACGACGAAACTAAACAACTTTCCTTAAGGAATATAGGACGAAATACGAAAAAAAAAATTACCTCTCATACAAAATGCACCATCGGTAAGTGCAGTTTCTATGGGAAGTCGATTTTACACCTAAGACGTGGAATTCTCGGCCTGCGCCTACGAGTATGTTCTCGGGTTGATATAACCCGAATCTAGTCGCTAGTAATGAGATAAGCATAATAGGTGTACTCGTAAGTTCGCTTACCATAGGTGATTCCTCAAGCTCTTCCAGCTGATAACTATCAGAAGACTGACCCGTATCATAAGCCGTTGTAAAAAGGAGTTGCGGATCTTTAGGTGACTTCTTCCGCAATTTGCGTACCATTTTAACAATCTTTTTGCCCTTCACTAATTCTCCAATGTGTTTTCTTTTTTTAATTATTATACTTCTGGCCTCTGAACTTGAAGGAAAACTTAATGCATCCACGGACCAATCACCATAAGTAGCAACATCAAAACTTGAAAGCTTTGCATTATCCAATAGCGCATCCGTTTTGGCTAATGCCGCATTTCTTGCATTTTCTCGAATAATTTCTTCCTTAGTTTTGAAATCATTATCTTCTCCTTTTTGAGTAAGCACACGTATCATATCTTTCACCGCTGAGTCAAGAGCTTTTTGTGTATTTATAAAATCTTGAAATTCTCTTTCTTTAGTTTTATCTATGGGAAGACACTTCATTATGTCATATTCTTTTATTTCTGGCGGTTCTGGCTTTATTTTTTCTGGGACTTTTTGTTCCTTTTCTTGTTCTTTATCATCTTTTGTTGATTCTATGTCTTTAGCATTTATGGAGCTTTTCTTTCCTTTTTTGTCCAGTTTTTCCTTTCCTTTTTTGTCCAATTTTTCGATTCCTTTTTTGTCCAATTTTTCTTTTTCTTTCTTGTCCAGTTTTTTTATATGTGCTTCTAGAAAAGCTGGTGGTGTTTTATCTGTGCGTGGCTTAGCTGGTGATGTTGGCATAGCTGGCAATGCCTCTTCCTTAGGTGCATTTTTTGCGTTTTTCTCTTCCTGTATGCGTTTCTCTTTCTTAACCTCTGGTTCTGACTTTCCTTTCCCCTTTTTATCCATATCTTTTTTGGCTGGTTCTCGTTCATGTTTTTCTCTTTGCGCATCTACCTCTTTCCCATCTTTTGGCTTAGCAGGTAGTGTCTTAGATGGTGGTGCCTTAGGTGGTGGTGGCTTAGTTGATGATAACTCTTCCTTAGGTGACTTTTTTGCCTCTGATGGTAACGCAGGCCCTTCTTTCTCCTTTTTATCTATTTCTTTTTTGCCTTTTTCCGTTGGAGGAGGCTTAGCTGGTGGTGGCTTAGTTGATGATAACTCTTCCTTAGGTGACTTTTTTGCCTCTGATGGTAACGCAGGCCCTTCTTTCTCCTTTTTATCTATTTCTTTTTTGCCTTTTTCCGTTGGAGGAGGCTTAGCTGGTGGTGGCTTAGTTGATGATAACTCTTCCTTAGGTGACTTTTTTGCCTCTGATGGTAACGCAGGCCCTTCTTTCTCCTTTTTATCTATTTCTTTTTTGCCTTTTTCCGTTGGAGGAGGCTTAGCTGGTGGTGGCTTAGTTGATGATAACTCTTCCTTAGGTGACTTTTTTGCCTCTGATGGTAACGCAGGCCCTTCTTTCTCCTTTTTATCTATTTCTTTTTTGCCTTTTTCCGTTGGAGGAGGCTTAGCTGGTGGTGGCTTAGTTGATGATAACTGTTGCTTAGCTGACTTTTTTGCCTCTGGTGGTAAAGCAGGCCCTTCTTTCTCCTTTTTATCTATTTCTTTTTTGCCTTTTTCTGTCGGAGGTGGCTTAGCTGGTGGTGGCTTAGTTGAAGATAACACTTCCTTAGGTGACTTTTTTGCCTCTGGTGGTAAAGCAGGCCCTTCTTTCTCCTTTTTATCTATTTCTTTTTTGCCTTTTTCTGTCGGAGGCTTAGCTGGTGCTGGCTTTTCTTTAGGTAACTTTTTTACATCAACTTCCTCCCGTGCGTGTTTTTCCTTTTTAGCCTCTGCTGATAACTCAAACCCTTCTTTTCCTCTTTTATCCATTTCTTTTTTGCCTTTTTCCTTTTCTGGGGCTGATTTTGGCTCTTCTGTTCCCTTTTTTCCTATTTCTTTTCTGGCCAATACACCGTCTACTCCTTTTTTGCTGTCGGATCGGGTCGGGGGTTTTCCCTCCAGTGATTTTTCCGTAGTTTCTTTTCCCATTTTTTCCATTTCTGCCATTGTTTTCGCAACCCCTGGCCTTTTTATACCTCCATCCTGAATAAAAGATTGTTTTAGACCTTGTTTGAAGGGTTTATCTTTATCACTCGGCGATATTCCAGACGTTTTTCTTATATCTCTTTTGGATTTGTCTTCATTTGTTGGAATATTTTTCTCAGAAGGCCGATCTATTTTTTCTTTTGGTTGCATTGATTTGGACGTTGATTTTTCACCACGATCTGTTCCACCACGACCTTTTTCATCACGACCTATTTCACCACGACCTATTTCACTACGACCTATTTCATCACGATCTATTTCACCGCGACCTATTTCACCATGACCTGTTTTACCACGACCTATTACACTACGACCTATTTCACCAGGATCTATTTGACCACGACCTTTTTCACCACGTCCTATTTGATTAACATCTTTCTCGTCATCACTTGTATAAGGTTTGCGGTCTTCATCAACCCCATATTGAGGCTTATGATCCTGAGTTGTTCCATCATCGTCTGTGTAATATTTATAAGGTTTCTCTTGTTCATCATATTCTTGTCTATACTTCAATTTTTGAGCTTCATCAGCTTTGCTACGCTTTTTTTCCTGGTTTTCATAAATCAACTCGGAAGAAGTCTTAGGAATAAACTTTCGAGTCCCAGCATCCCTTTTCTTAGAACTCGGAAAAACGTACTTAAACTCTTTCTGTTTTTTTGTTTCGTCTGTAGGTGAGGCAAAAGTTGTAATAAATGATGTAATAAGAGATTCTTCCGAGTCAAATTCAACAACAGCTTTCGGTTTTTGTGGAATTGGTTTTAACTGCATTTCCTCATCAGATAAAATTGAAGCCTTTGAAGTCCAAACAGTTTTCGGTAGTTGTGCCAATATTGGCGTCTCAGTAGGCAATTCCAGCGGAGATCTTTGTTCAGGAGTGCGTTTGCCCTTAAAGGCCAGAAATCTTTCTCTAAGTTTTTCTTTTGGTACCGGCTCGCGTGGAATTAGCGAAGGACGATCTTTGTGCTTGTCTATCACGGATAATAACTTTTGAACAGTTTCTTCACAACTGATGCAGGACTGCCGTTGTTTGATAAGGCATCTGCAGTGATCACAAATACCCATCAAAGCCTTTCGAGCAAGGCCTCCTTGTGAGATATCGCTTTTAAGTAAATTTCGCAGCTTTAGCACTCTAAATCGACATCGTGGACAAGGTATTTTACTTATATCTGTAATGAAATTTAAAGCAAAATTATTATTATATTTTAAATTCAATTCTGAAGAAAACATTTGCTTTTGCCATCTGTTTGTAAGCCAAGCTGAATGTCCTGCCTTAAGATGGCTGTATCTTTTGATCCCTAATGAATAGCCGTTTGAAATTTTCGTAAAATATGTGTTAATATAGTGGGCATACGTAACCCGATAAAAAAACGGATTTATTTTACGTTTTTTGTTTTATGTCTATCATAAAATCGGTGATACTCGTACGTGCAAGCGTCTTATTTAATGGGATCATAGCGCATAATCTTATGTAAAAAAAGGAAAATAAAAATTGGCCAAATGTGAGTCGGGATCATGTTATGTGGTCCTTAAATGCATAGGTACGAACGTACGTACATGAACCGGTAGTTATGTTAAATTTGTCATAATACTAATATAGTACAGAGGTAAGTCCTGATTGATTGATTGATTGACTGACACATCAAAGCACAGCCGAAACTACTGAAGCTAGAAGCGCAAAATTACATCAATATTTTAAAAAATTAACCCAGGACAAATTCCGGGCGAAAAGACTGACACATCTAAGCACAGCCGAAACTACTGAAGCTAGAAGCGCAAAATTAAATCAATATTTTAAAAAATTAACCCAGGACAAATTCCGGGCGAAATTTTTTATCTGTGGCAGTGTACCTTAGGTACCAAACATATATGAAATGTTCCCTAGCGATCCCATTTCCGCTGTCCCCCCCCCCCCTCCCTTGGACGAGTCCCTAATTTTAGATTTTTCTATTTATCTCAAAAACGATTGAAGTTAGGAGAAAGTTGTCAATGTAAGACTTAATTGCTTTAAAATAACCAATCCGTAGATACCTCTTTTATTTCGATGTGACCATGTACCTGAAATATAGCTACAGACAGTTTACCAAAATTTTAAAATTATCTTAAAATCATTCTTTGTATTAACTTTTAACAACAACTACTGGAGTTGTGGCAAAATTATGTAAGAGCATGTGAATCTTCATACATTTAGAAATAAAACGATGTATGATTCATTATTATTGTAGTACTGGTTCTCGATTTACAGCGAGTAACGTTAAATACCACGAGATAAGTTTATAGTATGAAAGAAGTAGGAACACATTTTTCCTAAAAAGCTTAAAGATTTAAGCTTTTAGTAACTAGATGGCGTCACTTGTATAATGAAATAAGAAATAATATATAATTACATATCAGCTGCTTCGATTTTGAAACAAGAGATGTCAGACGATAGTTCTTGTCAAGTTCTATTAAAAAAACATGATCTCAAAGTTATTTGTTCGTCAAAAGATTAAAAAGTTTCGGTTGACGTTTTCGCTCAAACCATTTTTCACCATAAATCACACTTTAAGCTTATGACTCTTGACTCGAAAAGACTCGCATAAATTTTTTGTTAATTTTACAAATTGTTTGGTGAGGGTGTAAGGGACGGTGTACCGAAAACTGAAAGGGAGTGCTCAGTCAACGAAACTGAACAACTTTCCCAAAGAAATGTGTTAGGGAAATGAAATAAAATTTTGATTTCTCCATACAAAACGTACGACCAGAGTGAGCAATTTGAACGAAGAGGTCAATTTTTCTTTTTCATTTCCCACAAATGTTTCTTTAGGAAAGTTGTTCAGATTCGTTGACCAAACACGCCCTTTCAGTTTTCGGTACACCGTCCCTTACAACCTGTAGTACCTGAAATATAGCTACAGACAGTTCTAACGGCTATCCATTAGGGATCGAAAGATACAGCCATTTTAAGGCAGGACATTCAGACTGACTTTCAGACAGATGGCAACAACAAATGTTATTTTTTAGTATCGGTGTGCATTTTGTGCCTTCACAGACATACTCGTATAATCCCGTTTTTGAATTTCGTAAACAAGTCTCAAGAGGCCGAAAATACATTGATTTCCGTCGATTTACAGTTTTTAGCCGCTATCTTGAAAATTTTTATTATCATGTAACAAGCATATATGAATTCGGCAGGGTCGTATTAGTCTAAAACACCTTAAAATTAAAAGATGTTCTATATGCTTCTAGACGCAAAACGGAAGCCTTTTTCTCAAATATTTCCTTAATATTAATTGAGGCAGTAAACAATCATTATTAAAAATTCTTCTGCCTTGCGACTGCATTTAAATAGATATTTTTTTCGTGGATGGAATTTACTACAGGGATTTACTAATAATCATATCAACATGCTTATAATGATAAAATAAAGTGGGTAGTCCTGACTGATTGATTGACTGACTTATCTACGCACAGCCGAAACTGCTGCAGACTGCAGATAGAAAAATTTATAAAAGCTATATTCTTCAAATTATGTAGGTAAAAGGGGTATTATACTACACTGAATCAGGGTCCCTTAACCCTAAATAAGAAAGGTATAATAAGAGTAAAAGAGTAAGGGTCCCTAATTAGGGGGTCAGAGTGGACCCGGTCTGCTTTACTCCCTTAGTGCGCTTACCACCGTGCAGTGTAATAAAACTTAGGGTAGTTAGGAAACTCATTCTATGCATGACGAGCGCGAGGAACGGTCGTGTGTTTTGTTGTCGTGTTTTTGTTTTGGCGCGCAGCCATGTCCAACAAAGAAAAACCGGTCAAGTGCGATTTGGACTTGCGCCCCTAGGGTTCCAATATGACTGTAGTATTTATAAATGCAATAGAGTCAATTTTTAAGACCACAAAAATAAATTTGTTTGTAAAGGTTATTGGCAATTTTTCAAAAACTGTGCTACTTAGCGAGATCGTTATTTTCGCTGTCATCATCATCATATCGTGTGGGTTGCAAGGTCGATGACCGACCTCACAAATCCTGGTGTCAGAGTTGTTGAGCCGCCAAAGGCCTCTGACATGGCTCATTAACGACTACATCCGTAGATAGTAGTCGGGACCAACGGCTTTACGTGCCTTCCGAAGCACGGAATCATCTAACTTTTCGGACAATCAGGTGATTCATCCTGCAATGTCCTAACCAAACTTTGGAGGTCGCACAAAGGGATTTTTGTTTGACAGTGTCCCCACCGGGAATCGAACCCAGAACCTCCGGATCGAGAGCCGAGCGCTCTAACCACTACACCACGGAGGCTGTAATATTTACATAAATCTCTATTGACTATAATTAATTCAGATTTTTCATTTGGCAAACTTCGGAGATAAGGGAGGTTTTCATCATGTCTTAGGACTTTCATATAGGACCCCACTTGACCTAGTAACGACAAGAAATTTCCCCCCCCTTATTTTGGCTCCATTTACAACAACAAAATATGAATTCTGTTTTCAATAAAGCGGGGTAAACATATTTTATTCCAAATTTCATGTCGATAGACTGCAACGACTACAGCATAAGCGTTAGTTTACTATTATTTAAGCTGTGGCATAAGTAATTTTTTTGTGGCTTCAACAATGTGGATGCCTTTATAGCGGGCGTGCAACACTTATGTTATGACGGGCGCTTCACAACTGAGTTAGAGTCAAATTGACCGGCTAGTGTAATAAGCGCCTCCATAGTTAGGGCCCACGCCCATCCTTGCCACAGGGCCCTGAATACCGTGTAGTGTACTACGCCTTTACTAAGAAAATATTCGAAATTCATCCTACCTGAAGACTGAAATAAGAAAAAAATATTTGTATGAGTCAGATACATAAAAATTTGAATTCTGAATTCTTTGATCATCATGTGAACACTTACCAAATTCAGGTAAAATCTCATCATGAGTTACTAATCGCTCATTATTATTGATGATGACGAAGATATTATTGGCTCCACCTTTTAGGGTCTTCACTAATTTGTCAACGCCGACAGACGTGCACGTCTAAAAATAATGAACATTTTGTACATAAATAAATAATTAAATAAATATTGGGAGACATTTTACACAAGGTCATCTAAACCCAAACTAGGCTATACTATGGGTATCACAGACTGATCTAATATTCATAAATAAAAAGATAAATAACACCCATACACGGAAAAAATACTTGTTAAAATCACAAAAATGGGCGGGAATCGAACCCGCGGCCCACGACGCAGAATGCAGGCACACTACTAACCACTCTAACGCGTCAGTCAAACATATTATGGCTAAAGCTCTTCTAAATAAATAAATAAATTATCTTTATCGCTAAGGTCCTCCACGGTACAGGAAACAGGACAATCGGGAAGTGGCAGCAAATACTTCCTTGACATTTCATCGACTATGTGTCTCTACAGGTCAGGTTATGATCACGATAGACCATTTTTTTCATATTATACAACTAGCTGTTGCCGGCGACTCCGTCCGCGTGGGGTTCTGAAAAATGTAACTAAAGACTTTGCCCATGGTTCAAACTTTCTTTTTACCAAGTTCCATCAAAATCGGTTCATCGGATTAGTCATAAAAGCGTAACAGACAGATAGACAGAGCAATTTTCTTACTTTGTATATACTTACATATACTTAGTACAGATTTTTTTGTAAATTAAACACCTCTTGTTTGCGTGTGGACTGTTAGTTCGCCCACTATCCTCGTATATGTGAAATTATAGTCTAATTCCACGCGGACGAAGTGTGATACGGGTTTCTTTGTTTCTTATTCAAAACAAAACCTATAAAAAATCCGAAGCTCAGTCGCTTTAGCTTCTGAAGCTACTGAAAATAGAGCGTTACGAAGTCCAACGTGTCTATTTTCACATGCTTTTAACTGTACATATACCTCCATACAAAATAGAAAGACTTTTCTTCTATACAAACACGATTTCTAAAAAACAATGATTCACATCTCTCTTTATTTCTTCAAGTAATTTATTTACAAGTATCTACCTTATCTAAGTTTTCAAAGCTCTAGAACTTTCATATATATTTTTTTATTGCACTGCCATGCCATGCCGAAATTGCTGGGAATTTTTTAAGATTATTTTTACTATAATAATAAATTGTTTGAATCGGTTTAGTAGTTTGTGAGTTATTGTCGCATAGGCAGCTTGATACTTTACATTAGTGTTACCTCTGATCAAGTGAACCGATTTCAATGAAACATAGCCTATATGTTGCTCCGAGCTAAGCTTAATCTAACTGTGAAAACCACAAGAAAATCCGTTTAAAAGTTTCCGAGATTAGAACAAACAGACAGAAGGACAGACAAACAAAAAATTCAAAATAAATATTTTTGTGTTCTATTAGTCCTTTCTTTTCTCCCCACACTCATCTTTTGATAGATTCATCAAAAGTACAGACCCACGGTTTCTACTGTTTGAATATATGTATTATACAGGGTGTTAATTTAATTGCGTGCCATAGATTAGGGGGTGTTTCAGTAACGATGAAGGAACACAAAAAAAATCCTACTTAATTTTTTTATCATCAATGTTTTTTTTTTAATTTATCGGGTTAAATTATGACGGGAAAATTGGAATCACACACAAAAAAAGAAAGGATTTCTTGATACTCTCGCGCTGCCTCGGTGATAGCGCGGTGGCCTTCCGCGTTAGTTTCAATGGAGTTTAAATTTTTTTAAGTAGGATTTTTTTTAATATTTTTTTTGTGTTCCTTTATCGTTACTGAAACACCCCCTAAGCTATGGCACGCAATTAAATTAACACCTGTATATATATATCGTCGTATCCTACGAAAAAGGGCACTATGGCCGTAGTGGCTTTTTATTTTTATTAGTTATATAGAATCTGCAGCCCATTTTACATCATCTGAGTTCGAGAAATCACAAAAAATCAATCTATATCAATAAAAAAAATAAGTTTTTATAAAAAGCCACAATTGAATTATCTCATTTTTCCCGACGAAAACCGCCACTCTAGCCACAGTTTCTAATTTCTTCGCGGATGCGCGGGGAAGCCAGTAACTCAATGATTTAGTTTTATTGGCTTTTTACTTGTTATTTTGTCATTGTATTGAATAAGAACGCTACTGAATGCAATTTTATGATAACATTATGCAAAAGCTTTAGCTTTCATAGCTAGAATAACGCTGTTTAATTAATTCATTATCTTCGATATAATTTTGAGCTACTCCGACGAAAAAGGACGCTATTACACTTTGTGGCCTTATTCCACGGATTTGCCTTGTGTTACTTCTATGAAGATTTGCTATACCTAACCGCCTTTGTAGCTTTATTCCACGGAAACTTATTACTATGTCCTTTATTTGCACGTTTTATAATACGTATTATAAAAAAAGTGATCTTACTGACATCAACTTCACTGTCGGTTGTGACTTTTGTGCATGCATGCATAAAAGTTGCATGCATAGTTTGTGACTTTTACTAACAGTTTAGTTAGGACGCCCTTGTGGCATTTGTGGCTTTTTTAACGTTGAGTGGGAGGTATTAAGTATTTATTATCATTTATTAGATCAGACCACAAAATCCATTTATATTAGTAAATACTTAGCCTATGTTAGTGAACAATGTCATAAATTTATTTAATTATAAGTCCCACCCAGTGTTTGAGAATGGGACAGTCGATTTTATCAGCAATGACCGACAGGACACTGTTGGGGCTAGCCCGCACCCTGCTTAGCAGTGATGATATCCTTTTACGCCTGATGGCGTAAAAGTCATCAGTTCGCTCTTGTGCAAACATTTGCGATGCGCTACAAAATCGGGGCAGCCCCAACAGCATCCTGAAGGCATTGTTATACTGAACCCGGAAAGCATTGTACGCCTTTTGAGTATAGTTGACCCACAAGCTGCTGGTGTAGAAAACCTGACAAAATGCCTTGAAAAGGGTTATTTTACCTTGTTTAGTACACCGAGCAAACCTGCGAGCCAACATATTACTTCTAATGGCCAATGCTCTCCGTTCTCTTTCGATGTCCAAGTCATCTTTCAGTTCACTAGTAAGTATGTGACCTAGATATTTGAACTGACTTACAGTTTTTAATATATTGCCAGCTAGTAGTACAGGAGGCACATTATTTGGTTTCTTACTACCAGACACGAACACCATAACTTCACTTTTATTGGCGTTGTACATCAGCCCATGTTCTGCCGCGTAGGATTCACACACCGCAACCATTTTTCTAAGTGCGCTTATCGAGGGGCTCAGCAGCACCATATCATCGGCATAACTGATGTTATTGACACTTACACCGTCAATATAGCACCCAGCATGCATGCTGCTGAGCCTCTCGATTAATCCGTTCACGTACAGACTGAATAAGTTTGGTGAAGTCAAACCCCCCTGCCTCACACCACATTCCAATCTGTACGCGTCTGAAAGCACATTATTCCACCTTACATGGTTAATTTGGTTTTTGTACCAATACCTAAGAATTTTTGTAAATTCCGCTGGAAGAGTTGTGCTTTCAAGCTTACTCCACAGAAGGTCGTAAGACACCATATCAAAGGCCTTGCTAAGATCTAAAAAGCATGCGTAAATAGGTGTAGATCTATCTGTATAATATTTGACGGTGTGCTTAAGACACAGTATGGCAGACTCAGTAGACACTCCCTGTCTGAAGCCAAACTGTAGATCGTGCAGGTCTAAGTGTTTCCTGAGCTGTGTTTCAAGCAGACCGTCAAGCACCTTAGCTGTTATTGTAGCCAATGATATGGGCCTGTAGTTCCCCTTGTCAGCAACATCCCCTGTTTTATTCTTAGCTATTGGTACAACGACCGTTTTCATCATATCTGGAGGCAAATATGTATGACGAATACAAAAAGTGTAAAACATCGCAAGCACTCTGGGCAGATGTACTCCTGCTGCTTGAAAGTGCTCAATACTGAGACTGTCGTGGCCGGGCGATTTACCTCTGGTCATATTTTTAATAATAGCAGTCACATCTTTGGCTGTAAATCGGTCCACCGGACTATTGACAGACTCAGCATGAGCAAAAGGTGTTGTCAGAGATGGGCCTAATGGTGAGGACACTCTAAAATGGCTACTAAACAAGTCAGCAATGTCCTTGGGATCACTTTTACCATTTATAGTAAGAGGAACACTAGGTTTGCCATTAAGACTGTTAGTGGCTCTCCAAAACCTACCAAAGTCATTGTTGGAGCGATGCGATGCCAGTAAATCCATCTTTATCTGCTCCTGATTATTAAGACACCATTTTAGTTTGCCCTTGAAGCGTTTCCGGCTTTCACACATATCTCTGTACACAGTACCCTCAGATGGCTTCCCATATAGTTCCCACATTTTAAATTTAGCTCTAGCTACAGCATGTGCCTCCCTTACATGTCGATTCCAACCTGCCACATTGCGTGGTCGCCTCCTCACCGGCGTGTTGTGACTAAGCGTTGCAGCTTCTGATAGTATGCGAACTACGTCCACATACATGTTATCTATAACAAGCCTGTGGTCTGGGTTGCTACAGTTCCCTTCACAACACTCCGATAACTCAGCTGGAAAATCAATTTCCTTTAGTTTCTCATTACAATAACTATGATAAATGTCAGTTTGGTCTTTGTTTCGGTCACCCCATAATATTCTATTAAATGATTTATTATTAATTGTCATTTTCAATTCAATAATGTTTAAATTACATTCTAATTCAATAGGAAAATGGTCCGACCAGTAAACGTCATTAAGTATCGTCACATTAGAAACTGACGCCCACGCTGACTGTGTTACTATGATGTGATCTAACCATCGCTTGCACCCATGAGCCTCGCTTATAAAAGTATAACTATCCGAGGTTAGTCCTAACCTTTCAATGTCTGCACAGATCAATTCTTGCTCTGAGCAAAAGTCCAACAGCTCCTTACCAAACTGTCTATCTGGATGCGCATTGTAATCCCCAAGAACGAAAACAGACTGTACGTCACTGTTCTCAATCACCGCATAGATCTCACCGAGACAATAGGTATATTCCGCAAGGTTATCACTGTGATCTACCGGCATGTAAACACTCATTATAACTATGTTTTGCTGGTTACTCGTTTCCGCTTTGATCGCCACTATTCGCGAACTTTCACATTTTATAATCGATACGGATCGGAAAATGCTCTTACGCCACAATATTGCCACGCCGCCATACGGACGGCCACGAAGAGTTCCCGCCGACGTATCAACGGCCGATGTTCCAGTGTACCCGAAGTCATCGCTAATTCGGCCTAACAGTGAGATGTCGTGTGACAAAAGCCAGGTTTCTTGTAAGGCGACAACATCCGCGCGCTGGCATAAGGATTTAATACACTCCATTGATCTTTTCAACGATTTACAATTGAAAGAGATAAACTTACTATTTATTCGTGTCGTCGTACTGTCCATTTTAAATTAAAATATTTTTTTTTTTTTTCTGGTTTATCTCCATCTGACGACTTTCTGTAAAAATTTACAAATCGTCGAAATGAAATTCCATCTGGCCATAGGCCTTCATCCATGAAGATTGGAAATTTACTCCGCTTTACTAAAATTTTATACGCGTCATAATTTTTAGGCGTTTTCATATTAATTTTTTCAGGCTCAACTACCAAACTAGTTTTTTGCAAAATGTATTGAACAATATCCACTTTTGAGGTGTTTTTATTTACGTTAGTAATGAAAAGTGGGATTTTTGGTTCTGTCGCTGCTCGAAATTTCCCTTGAGGTTCCACACTGGCTTTTCCTTTATTTCCTATAAATTTATTCCTAAGCCGTTTTCTTTGAACCTCAATCCATTTTTTCCTCCGGTTTCTCGTCGTTCCATTCACCTTCCTTAGCAATCTCCGAAAACGATTTTTCCTTCACTAGTGGATGGGAGACTAATACATTATAACTCTCGGTCGCTGGGTCAACTATCGGTGGAGCGTGTTCTGGCGGAACCGGTTCCGGCTTCGAGCCCGTCGCAGCGTCGTCGACTGTGTGACTCACCGTAGTAGATGCCGTCTGGCAGTCAGTTTTTTCTTCTACCCGCACAGCAATATTTTGTGATAAATATTGAGATGGATTTTGCAACGGCTTATCTTTAACTGGAGAAATATGAAGTATACCTATTGGTCCACTGTCGCAGTGATAGCTGTCGTCGAATTTTGAGCCACCTCTTTTCATGTTTACGTAATTTGTTGACTGGAAATTATTAACAATTGACGCCGTTTTGAGATTTGTCACGTCGGTACTTAGCATTTGAAGCTCATTCTTTGTAGCGTAGGTCTCTTTAATTTCTCGAATTTCTTTTTGCAATATAAGAATATCCTTCAGTAATTTTGTTACATCGACATGATCGAAACTGACCGGCGGTAATTTATGCAGATCTCTGGCCACAAAAATGGGAATGTCTTCAGGATTGATATCTTTAAAAAGCCCTAGGATGTCTTCTAGATCCCGTTGGGTCTTTCCGTCATTTTTGCGTTTAATATTACGCCTGTTGGTTTTAACAGATTCGAACAAAAGATTTTTCGCAATGCTTATTTCTTCCTTTGAGAACGCGGTCGAAATTATGCGCACTAAACTATTATCATCCATTACTTCAAGTTTATTTTGTGCAAACGCCAAAACTTCATTAATTACTATATTGCAATTATTACATTTTAACACTTTGAAAGCCATTATGACGTGAGTCATACGACCGACACTCGTTAAGTGGAGTAAATAAAAAAAACCAGCCAAGTGCGAGTCGGACTCGTGCCCTAAGGGTTCCTTACCTATCTACCATATGATATACTAAAAGCTTTTACTCTTTGATTTTAAAAACTCCGCGACCATCTAACTTGACCCCTCTTTTATAGAAAAGTTCTCGAAACGGGAGCTCACCTTAATTGGTTACTATTAGTTGTGAGAAAAATTGAAATAATTAATAATTTAAGACTTTTCCCTTTATTTGTACTGTGAGACCTAGCTTTTTGCCAAATTTCATAATTTTAGGTCAACGGGAAGTACCCTGTAGGTTTTGCTTTTTTGCATAAATGTATGGAGATGAAGACATAAAAAGCCATATCCTTTGATTTCGTCGTTGTAAAAAATTGAAATTTTCAGATCTTATGTAGTTTATGGACCTTAATATTCTTTATCAATTTCAACCTGATACCTCTTCTCGTTCGTGAGAAAAAGGGTCTTGACAGACACAGAGAGACAGACAACAAAGTGATCCTATAAGGGGTCCGTTTTTTTATTTTGAAGTACGGAACCCTAAAAAACGGTTAAGTGTGAGTCGGACTCATACACCGAGGGTACCGTACAATTTTGCTCCACTTATTTTGGCACTATTTTAAGCTGACAGATGGATGTAAGGAAAAACTTTGGTATGGGGTCACCCTTTGCGTACGGAACTTTTAAAACAAATGCATTTTTGACGTGGATACGTGTATGTTTTCGTTTAAAGGGTCACTTCTGTATAGGAGAATATTGGTACTTAATCGAAGCAGTACCTAATGGGCACTTCATCGAGGCGAAGGAGAGGGCAAGGGGTGAGGGAAGGGGGGCCATGGTTGGGCGTAGGGTGAGGGAGTGATGGGCAGTGATGGGGGGGGGATAGGGAATGCAAGTAGAAGAGTATGATCCAGTCATGTACTTTTAAGAGCCGGTCAAGCTTGACACTCGCATTGTGACTTTTCTTTGTACGCTATTTAGTTTAAGAAAATCTTGACGTGCTCTACAGCCAACAAGGGACTTTTTTATATTTAGCTTTTTTTTTTTTTTTATAGAAGAGGGAGGCAGACGAGCAGGCGGGTCACCTGATGGTAAGTGATCACCGACGCCCATAGACACCTGCAACACCAGGGGGATAACAGGTGCGCTGCCGGCCTTTGAGATATTTGTAGGCTCGTTTCTTGAAGGCTGCCTTGTTGTACCCGTTCGGAAATACCTGCGCAGGAAGCTGATTCCACAGTGCGGTCGTACGTGGTAAGAAGTTTCTTGTAAAACGTACGGTGGAAGATTGCCAGTTATCTAAGTGGTAAGGATGAAATTTTAACTTCTGGCGAGTGGTGCGGTGGTGAAATTCTGCAGCAGGTATTAGCTCGAACAATTCTTCAGAGCACTCCCCATGATACACGCGATAAAGGATGCATAGAGATGCAACATCTCTCCGCAGTGCTAGATGGTCAAGACGGCCGGTGAGGACATCGTCGCCAATGATTCGGATCGCTCGACGTTGAACGCGGTCAAGAGGAAGGAGCTGATACTGAGGCGCCCCGGCCCAAAGGTGGCAACAGTACTCCATATGTGGCCTAACTTGAGCCTTATAAAGTTGAAGGCGATGTGCCGGTGTGAAGTACCGTCTTGCTCTACCAAGGACACCCAGTTTTTTAGAGGCGATTTTGGCCTTGTCCTCCAAATGACCGCGAAATTGGACTGAGCTCGATATATCGACGCCGAGAATCCCAATACTCGGCTTTGCAACAAGGGAAGTGCTCTGAAACAGTGGAGATGCAACAAAGGGGTTTTTCTTTGCGGAAAACGCGCAAACTTGCGTCTTTTTGGGGTTGAATTGTACCAAGTTGCAAAGACCCCAATTCGAAACAAGGTCTAATTTAGTTTCGATTTCAGACACAAGTTTGTTCCGACACTCGCTGACAAATGCCTGAGAAAGGTAATTAGCGTGGCCGTGGTATGACTCATCCACCGTACTGTCGTCTGCATAGCAATGAATGCCACTAGTTAGTAACATATCATTGATATGCAGAAGAAACAGCGTAGGTGATAGCACACAGCCTTGTGGGACACCAGAATTCACAGGCTTAGATTCGGAGCACGAACCGTCGACAACGACCTTGATGCTGCGTTCCGTAAGAAAGCTGGAGACCCATTTGCACAGTTTTTCAGGCAGCCCATAGGAAGGAAGCTTCGAGAGAAGCGCTTTGTGCCAGACCCGATCGAAAGCTTTCGCCATGTCCAAACTGACCGCTAAGGCCTCCCCCTTGCTTTCAACCGCTTCCGCCCACTGGTGGGTCAAGTAGACCAGAATGTCGCCAGCAGAACGACCCTGACGAAATCCATACTGGCGATCACTGATGAGCTGGTGCTCAGCTGTTCCGAAAGTGGCTAATCATTATAGTATGTTTGTGTGACGGCTATCTTTTTAACCGAAGTAACTAGTATATAGTTGATTTTTTCAAAGATAACGTGTTATTATTGCGAATAACCACACAAATAATAAACACAATGAAAAGATAAAAATAAGCGGGTCTATATGATTGATATTTCTTTCACAGCTTGAGAATACTAAAGTATACTTATTTTAATACACAGTATAAGGGATATTCTTCCAAAAACAGAAAGGGTACAGCCAACGAAACTGATAAATTTTCAGGAAACAATAAAAATCAGTTTCGCCATACAAACTGTCCTACCAATTTTGGAAGTACTTGGTCGACCGAGTTTTGCTTTTTACAAACTTTACGGGGGCAATGGTACAAAAGAAAACCTCAGAAAACTGAGAAAAAAGGTTTCCCAGACTTTAAGACCTAGTTAGATCAAATTTTCGCTCCCAAGAACCCCCTTATGCAAAATATTATCAAACTCGTTACAACCGTTTTTGAGAAACTGATTATGTGTATACAAACAAACATTGCTCGTTTAATAGTATAGAATTTTACATGGAAAAATCGATTTTTTTTTTCATTTCCTGAAAGTTTCATTAATTGAAAGTTGTTCACTTTCGTTGATCTGATCATTCCTGAAGGCTGTCCCTTACTCCCTGTATACCTTGATTCTTCTTTTCCTTGAAAACATTGCTTAAATTAAAACAATAAAAGATACTAATGCTCTTACGACCTGTTATATTCCGGCGAAAAAAGGCGTAATGTCACTTAGATCTAGTATAACCAATATTTTCCCGGCGAATAAAGACATAATTACAAAAAACGGGACAAATGTATAAGAAATAGCGAATCAAATGTCGAATTTGCCTTAAAATCGATACCCCGAAATAGTAAGGCTATGTTTGAAATATTAACATAACAAAAAAGTCTTATAGTGTTGAAATAAAACACAAAAAACTTCCTCCTGAAAAGTTGGTATTTTGCAACAGCGCCTTTATTCGTTGGATACGACGATATATAAAATATAGATTCTTACAGATTCGCCTGTTGGTGTGGGTACATAATTCAACACTACGACTCCCAAGTGGCTTAGGTCAGCCACTTGTTGAAACCCTTCAGCGGTAAAGTTTGTGCAATGTTTGCAACACTGAGGACTCTTTCTGAAAAAAAAATATAACATAAATACCGATTTTACTGTGTCAAAACTTACTGCAACAGCACAAAATCAATTCGAAAGTAGGCGCTTCGTCGATGCGCTGCTTTACAAAACGGCGCGCCAATTCGTTGGGATCGGTTAGGTTGGGTTTACCTTAGCTAACGAACCTAAAATACAATATGGCTAAACGTTGACCGCCGCTTTGTAGAATGTATCGTTACAACGATCCGGCGGAACTACAGGTAGGCGGATTGCAAAACGGCGACGTTTTGTAATCGGGCGCGCCGAAATGTAATACAGCGGATTCTACAATCCTGCTGCGACATATATACTACTACTGGGGGAGGGACCTTTGTGCTTTCAAACTAAATATTTCGCAAACGGATCCCGGATTGAAACTAACATCATTTTTAAATGACCTTAGATCCAAAGATACTCCACGCGAAGGTATAGACAAGATAACCCTAAAAAAACAATTCTTACAAGATTTTATTTTACCACTTTGTCGGTGTAAATAAAATGTATATTCGTACAAAATTACAGCGTTCTAGTACTAAAGTTCTCTGAGCTAGGCCGCGGACAGACAGACAAGACAGAGACTGACAGACAGAAGGACATGACGAAACTATAAGGGTTCCTTGTTGATTATGGAACCGTAAAAACAGCTTAAAGTTTCTAAGTGCTTTAATTCCGAAATATTCAAAAGACTTGTTTTTTTTACTATTTTAACCTGCGACTCTGCAAAATTTCATCCTCATAGGTTTACGGGACTACCTACTATCAAATTGGACTACACTGAAAAGAGGCGTAGCTCCTAAACTACGCATTTTTGTAGAACATCCCAAGTATGTTCTGTACATATTAATGTATAGATATTGAGGTCCCCTAACACCAGGCCTTCGTTGGTACAAATTTCCTGAGACACCCTAATCGGAATTGACGGAGGGTGGAGTAGCGTGAATGATCATTGGTTTTGCTCCTGAAGTTCAGTGATTCTACTCATTGTAACAATCAACTTTTCTGAAGAAATATTTTTTTACATGTTAATTTTTTTTCGTCTCTCCATAGTAAAGTGGTTACGTGATCGACTCATTTTGTATGGGAAGGCGAACAATGTTTTTCGAGTAAAAAATGTTTTTCTTGCGGAAAGTTGCTTGTTCTCATGAATAGAACCACTGTGCTTCGGGAGCAAAACCAACACAAATTCACGCTGTAGTACTGTTACCTCTTTCTGTGCCTACAGTATCTATATTGTTACGATGGACAGATTCTCTCTCTCAAGCCGTGAGTGTCCCACTGCAGGGCAAAGGCCTCCCCTTTCTCCTTCCAATCGTCACGGCCGTAAGCCATGCCTTTTATCCCTTGTCAAATTTATCGAGGTAATCGCGCCATCGCTTCCTAGGCCTTTCTTTTCCACGTCGGCTATCAAGGGGGACCCACTCTGTTGTGATACTAGCCCACCTCTCCGGATGCATTCTACACACGTGGCCCGCCCACACCCATTTAAGTTTTTCAGTTTTCTCAGTTACATCAGCAATTCGAAAGTAGTATTGCAGACAATCCCACTAGGCTCTCAGACCTCTCAGTGAGCCGCTCTTTGTCTGCCTCCAGTACGCCTCCCTATATATTTTAAACGGAGTGCCCATTCAGCGGAGTGCTCAAAATGCACCAATCGACGAGTTTACGTTTAAGTGATAGTGGAAAATATCCCTTCATTAACTCTTTCATAGACCAGTTACTCGTCCAGGCAATTTATAGTTGGTAATTATACATTTACTAGCTTTCCGCCTGCGGTTTAACCCGTATTAAATGCGTTTACCAGTGGGAATGAAGTGTTTCCCCGCGGTAAAAAGTACCACATGTGCTATTCCAGGACCTAACCTATATGTGTGCCAAGTTTCATTAAAATCTATTCAGTAGTTTTTGCGTGAAAGAGTACCAAACATCCATCCATCCATCCATCCATACTTACAAACTTTCGCGTTTATATATTGGGGGACATTTCACACAAGGTCCTCTGATCCCAAACTAGGCAAAGCCTGTACTTTGGGTACCAGAGACTGATAAACGTACATAAATAGATAAATAACACCCAGACAGAACAAACACTTGTGTTCATCACACAAATGTTTGCCCTGGGCGGGGATCGAACCGGCGGCCCACCCACGGCGTGAAAGGCAAACTCACTACCAACCACACCAACGGGCTTGTCAAATTTATAATATTATAAAGTAGGAAGTAGGGTAGTACTATTATTAATTCTGTGAAGTAGGATTAATATACTCGTAACGTCTTCATTTTAGAAAACGGTCCCAAGGTCAGTGCTCATTGTAGAAAACCGACATGCGATTGACTCCGAGGATTGACTCTAGAAGCGTGTTAGAAGCTTTGCTATAGTAATAATAAGACACTCACCCAATCTGATCCATTTCAGACTTTACTTTTATAAAATAAACTTACTAAATAAAACTTATCTAACACAATAAAACCTGAAAATTAAGAAAATTACAGTAACAAACTATAGCAAAACAAGTCGGAGCTCAAAAAATCTCTGATCGACTCAGAGATATGCTCAAATCAACCAAGAGATATGAGATGATTTGACTTTGAGATGTTGATTTGTCATTGTCATGCATGAGCTAGTTTTTTTTGTTTTGTTTTCAAATGTATTTTTTAGGGTTCCGTATCTCAAAAGGAAAAAACGGAACCCTTATAGGATCACTTTGTTGTCCGTCTGTCTGTCTGACTGTCACGACCCTTTTTTTCAGGAACGCGTGAAGGTATCAAGCTAAAATTCTTATCAAAAACTCAGGTTTACTGTCCCTTGGAGCTGTGAAAAAATCAAACTTCTAAGCCAAAGCAATCAAATGATACAGCCGTTTATGCCGCAAATTTTCGAGTTTTGACACTCGCAAGGGAATCATAACCTACGGGGTACTTCCCTGAACTCAGAATCTTGAAATTTGGTACGATGCAACGTCTTATAGTCAAAGATTTTGGAAACTACGCCAGGCAGCGTTTTTCTTACGTCAATGCTTATAGCACAGATAAAGGAAAAGTTGCGAAAAGCATTTTTAATAATTTTAAACTTATTACCCTTTTCCTCGTGAATGCGTAGAGGTGTTAAATTAAAATTAATACTAAATTCTTGGGTCTAAAATACCTTTAAGCTGTAACAAAAATATACTTCTACGTCAACCCAATCAAAAGAAACAGCAATTTAAGCCTCATATTTTGAAACTCGTAAGGGAATCAAAACCTAAAGGATACTTCAAGTCGACCTAGAATCTTGAAATTTGGCATGAAGCAACGTTTTATAGCAACGTTGATCATGACGCAACATGAAGCAACGTTATATTTTTCAATTTATAATTTTTGACATTTTAGAATTTTTGACATGATATATTTTTTTTAATGCGGGTTTTATTTAATTATAATTTTTAACAATTAATTTTAATTTATACACGCTTTTGATTAGATTTTTTTTTTTTCATTTTTGTAGGTACTAATATAGGATTAAGATTTTGTACTAACAATAATTATGGATTGTATTATCTGAAATAAAGTATTATTATTATTATTATAGCACACATAAAGGTAAAATTCCGAAAACCTTAAATTTTTGGTCACATCATATATTCAAATTTTTTAGCAATAAAAATACCATAACTTTTACTAATATACCTACAGGTTTGTACGGAACCCTCAGTGCACGAGTCCGACTCGCACATGGCCGGTTTTTTTCCCTCTAGGCTAGGGTTCTAACAGGATGTTTTCTATTAACTTAGTATCAACATTGGTATCAACCCTACGAATAAATAATCAACCCTTGTCCCTGTTGACAGAAGCCATATTCACTCAAGTGCACCCAAGCTTACCCCGCTTAAAACCCGGTGGTACCCAAGCTTTTTTTTTGTAGATTGCACACATTTTTAGCAAAAATACTTATAAATTGACTTCCAAACCAGCGCCAGTCGAGATCCCGGATGCCGGATACCGGATACCATAAACTGAGGTTGTTTTGGGGGCGACATCCCACCTCGACACGATCCCATCTCGACACGAAACATTTTTATCTTAATAATTTACAAGTACAGTAAGAGCAAAAGTGATACGACAAAAATAATAAATATCAAAAAACTAACTTTAAATAATGAATAATTAGTAATTTTAATTTACACACATTTGGCTTGCATTCTGAGAAATAAAACTTGGAGCTAGGTTTCTTGAAGCGCGGATTGTGGATATTTCAATGGATTGCTCGAAAGGTAGCTTCCGAAAAAAGGTAATCCTACATCATTTTCCGATTATCGTCCTATTTCCATTCTTCCATTCCTTTCTAAGGTCCTGGAACGGTTGATGCATAACCAGCTGAGCCAATTCCTAAACCGAAATAACCTGATCCTTTCCAATCCGGTTTCCGTCCTGGTCATAGTACGACTACTGCTCTTGTCAAGATCTCTGATGACATTCGGTTGGGGATGGAAAGACAGCAACTCACAGTATTGACAATACTTGACTTTAGTAACGCTTTTAACACTGTTGACTTTGACATTTTACTTGGGCTGCTGCACTCTCTTAACATACTCGTATCTCCAACGGTGATTGACTGGTTTCGCAGTTATCTGCTGGGTCGCCGGCAACGCATTCGGGTGGAAGGTGTACCCCAAGGTGGCGTCTTGTCCCCACTCCTTTTCGCTATCTTCATCAATTCTATAACTCTCCCAATTCAATCTTCGTACCATCTGTATGCTGACGATCTCCAAATATATTCTCAAGCGGGAATCAATGACCTTGGAAAGGCCGTATCTGGCATTAACGCTGATTTGGCTCATATCTCAGAATGGAGTAACTCTCACGGATTGCAAGTGAATCCAAATAAGACACAAGCTATAGTTATTGGCAGTCATTGGTTCATTTCAAGGGTCGACTTTGGATCTCTCCCTGCAATCGTCTTTAACGGTGTGAGTGTACCATACGCCCAAACTGTAAAAAACCTTTTCATACTTTTTGATACCACATTTTCGTGGAATCCACTTGTGGCGGAGTTAAGTCGAAAGCTAACTGAAAAGGCTGCAAAATTTCTTGCCGACCAATACGAAGATTGCTCTTGCACAATCGTTACTTCTACTTATCTTGGATTACGCTTATACCTCCTACCCTGACCTCACGGAAGAGATGCTTAACCAACTGGAGCGGCTTCAGAACCTCTGTATAAGGTTTGTTTTTGTACTGAGGAAGTACGATCATGTGTCGTCCTTCCGAGCTCAGTTAAAATGGCTGCCCATTCGCCGTCGAAGGGATTGTCATATTCTCTATCTAAAGTAAATCTTTATGCACCATCCCCGCATCTTTATTAGCTAAATATCCTGCACCCAAAGGTTGCCTGGAAGAAATTGCTGTTTAGCAATAAGGCTGCCTAATTGTACACCTGTTTATAATTTAAAATATGTATCTTTGTTAAAAATTTGTGTGCAATAAAGAATATTGTATTGTAGCTTAGCTGCGCTTGGGTACTACCGGTACCCAGGTGCAATCAACTAAAAAAAAACCGATGCACGTGAGTTTTTGATTTGATTTGTATCAAAGTTAGTATTATAATAATTTAAGGTATCAACCCTGTTCATCCTACTATATATACATATATTATATATTTATATTATTAATATTATAAACGCGAAAGTTTGTAAGCATGGATGGATGGATGTTTGTTACTCTTTCACGTAAAAACATGAAACTTGTCACACATATAGGTTAGGTCCTGGAATAACACACAGGCTACTTTTTACTGCACGAAACCACTTCATTTCCACGGGAAAACGCATTTAATGTTAATGAAGAAGGTGCCTGACTCACTGACTGACATATCAACGCACAGCCCAAACCGCTGGGTCTAGAAATTCCAAATTTGGCATGTAGGTTCCTTATGAGGTTTAACGGTACACTAAGAAAGGGTTTTACATATTTCTACCCCTACAGGAGTAAAATAGGGGATGAAAGTTTGTATGAAAGTTCGTCAGTTTTAAAGTTAGGATCTTCAAATTTTGTACTTAGGCTAAAAACTAATATTTTCGTGTCTCAGGGTTTTCGGAAATTCGACACCCTAAAGGGTGAAAAGAGGGATGAAGTTGAAAATCCTTTATTTTTAAAGTAAAATCCACATAATCTAATTGCTTGTTTATTATAAAGGCATAAGGTTTCTAATTCTATGCAACGTTCATCACTGTTATTGAAATTCCACCCCAAATTCAACCCCTAAAAATGGAAATGTGGTGAAAAAGTCTAAAAACCAATATGGGTATCGTTTGTATGGTTTATTGGGTCGCTGATTAGGAAAACTACAACAATTTTGAAAATTAACGTGGTGGACGCGAAATACCATCATCCCCTGGGGATGGGGTTGGGTGCGATAGGGTTGAAATGTCTAAAAATCAATATGGGTGTCATTTGTATGGTTTATCGGGTCGCTGATTACGAAAACTACAACAACTTTGAAATCCAACGTGGTGGACGTGAAATTGGGGTGCGATAGGGTTGAAATGTCTATAAATCAATATGCGTGTCGTTTCTATGTTTATATGAAGATAGGGATAGCGGTAAAGATGGCGGTAGGGGTAGGGATAGGGGAAGGGATAGGAATAGGGGTAAGGAGAGGGAGTGGGAGAGGGACAGGGAGAGGGAGAGGAAAAGGGAGGAGGAGAGGGAGGGGGAGGAGGGGCAGTGGGAGAGGGAGAGGGACAGGGATAGTTTGACGGACGGTTGGACAGATGGTTGGACGGATAGACGGACGACAGATAGACGGAAGGGTGGGTGGATGGATGGATGGTCAGATAGATAGAATCCCTTGCGGGCGAAGTCGCGGGCTACAGCTAGTTCAAACATATTTAAAAGAGCGCGTGGATTTTTATTCTCGCTTCTTTTTTTCCTACCATGGCGCCACTTTGTTTGTGAAGACGTCATTAAAAGATTTTGATATCCAACAATGAAGTTTTTGAGTTTCAGTTTCTCATTGATAAAAATTGTATTTGTAAGGTTTTATAATTTTTCATTCGTTTGATATTTTTTTAATTTAAATAACTACTGAATTGATTACAGAGTGTTGATAATATCGATTTGAAGTTATCAATATTCTGGGATCAATACTGGCAACACTCATTTTTATTTGGTGGGGGAAACTTGGCGGACGGGCAGTGGGTAGAAACTTCCATAGCCTAAAAACACTTAGGGTGACCGATGAATGTCACCAACAACATATAGAATATAAAATAATGATGACTGATCAAAAAAATGTTAACAATTTGTAAGAAAAGTATTTTTTTTCCGTTTTCGATCATATTATTTCTATATTTTTATAATAATTATTTTTTTTTGTATTGAAAAAACCCTTTCTGTAAATAAAACTTACTTATTTTTTATTTATCGATTTACAGATCGACGCAAGCTATTTTTAACCGACTTCAAAAAAGGAGGAGGTTCTCCATTCGATCGTATTTTTATTTTTATTATTTTTTTTATTTTTTATGTATGTTATTCCATAACTCCGACAATAGTGAACCGATTTGAATGATTCTTTTTTTATTCAATAGGGTTTAGCTTCGAGTTGGTCCCATATAAATTTGGTAGAGATCTGTTGATGGGAAATGAGATAAAAACGGTAACTCTTCAATACATAACGGCACACGAACAGTAGGGTAACATTGGGGGTTGTACGTCACGCAGTGATGTAAGACCCCCAGTGTTACCCTACTACAATGTCTGACACCAATATTAGTTATGACCACCGGTCTGTATTTTTTGTTTGACCTGTGTGAATAAAAACATCCGCTCTGTCTCTCATACGACGACAGTAAATACCCCCACTAGGGACAGTAAATAAAAATTTAATAGGGATACTTAAAAGAATACGAATATAAATACGAATAGGAATACAAATAGGGATACTAATAGGAATACGAATAAGAAAACGAATAGGGATACTAATAGAAATACGAATATAAATGCGAATAGGTATACGAATACGGATACTAATAGGAATAAGAATACGAATAGGAATACTAATAGGAATACGAACAGGGATACTAATAGGAATAAGAATACGAATTTGAATTCGAATGGGAATACGAATAGGAATATTAATAGGAATACGAATAGAAATACGAACAGGAACATAAGAAGCGTGGTTGTGGTACTTTCTTCAAAAATATACCTATTATACTAGGTACGAATTTTTGCTTTAAAATTCTAGAAGGGAGCTCCCTGACCAGCAATTGATTTTTAAACGCGATGTTATACCAATGATTATTAAGTATAAGTCGTCTAAGCCTTAGTCCGTCCGACTTTAAAGTTGTGTATGAAATTTTTAAAGACATGCTCAGAATAATAATAGAGATAGACAGCATCGAGGTAGACCACGGCGCAGATGGTGCGATGAACTTGACGCTTTCTGAAGAGACTGTCAACAAGAGGCTCTGAGTAGAGACCAGTGGAAGGAAAGGACTAGTGGGCACAGTGGACTTTTGCCCATCAGTGATACAACCATGGCTAATAAGATAAGAAGAAATAATAAGGGGCATTCCCATAAAAAAAAAACCGGCCAAGTGCGAGTCGGACTCGCGCACTGAGGGTTCCGTACCACCACATAAACATAATTGTATTAGTTGAAATTTCAGTAAGGTAATGTGCTAGATTTTTTGAGTCCGACACGCGCTTGACCAAATTTTATTATTTGTTGTTATTTTATAGCTTATGCACTATAAACATACCAATTTTCAAGTTTGTAAGTGTTCCCGTTTTTAAAATAGAACTAAAACAAAAATCGCCTCAGCGACCATCCAACTTGACCCCTCTCTTATATGAATGTTCTTGAAACGGGAGCTCACCACAATTGGTTACTATTAGTTGTGAAAAAAGTTGAAATATTTAATGATTTCAGACTTTTCCCATTATTTGTACTGTGAGACCTAGCTTCTTGCTAAATTTCATAATTTTAGGTCAACGGGAAGTACCCTGTAGGTTTTGCATTTTTGAATAAATGTATGGAGATGAGGAGATAAAATGCCATATCTTTTGATTGCGTCGTTGTAAAAAATTGAAATTTTCAGATCTTGTGTGGTTCATGGATCCTAATATATGGTATTAGTTTCAACCTGATACCTTTACCCGTTCGTGAGATAAAGGGTCTTGACAGACAGACAGACAGACAGACAGACGGACAACAAAGTGATCCTATAAGGGTTCCGTTTTTTTCTTTTGAGGTACGGAACCCTAAAAATTAAACTCTATAGTAAAGACGGTAGCACATTATACGAGTTAAACTTGGTATGATTCTAGTGCATTAGCTAAACAGATTGTAACAGAACAGGTATATAGGTAACAACCCTAAAGGATGTGAACCTCCTCATGAAACTGAACAACTTTACTTAAGGAACATAGGTCGAAATACGAAAAAAAAAATCGAAAGTCACAGTTGATACTTGTCATATCAACGATTACCTTTTCTTCTTTTTACCTTGACTTAGTTAAATTGCATCACGAAATTAAAGCTACGTTGGTCCTGTCTTGGAACCAGATGAATGACAATTAGTAGGTGTAGAGCGTTTCCAGTGTTTTAAAAGTTTGAGCTGATTTTCCTAAATTTTATCTTAAATAATCAGGATTACTCCATTTTACCATACCTGCGAGGTATGTACTTAACCAACAATCTATAGTTTAAAACTTATTTGTATTACTTACACCCACTACACTAAAACTTACAAAATAAAAATAATTTTAACAAAAAGTAAAACCTCCTCCAAAAAAACCACTAAAAAGTATGAAATAAAATAAAATCATCAGTAACTAAAAAGGAAAATAACCAAACCATCTCTCATTTTAATTAAATATTATAAAAATCTATTCTTTTTGGAGTCGGTGCCAGCCAAGGCAAGACATACTCGTAGCTGCTTTACGGTGCTAGTCAACTAAGTATCCTTTTGATTCAATAAGGTGCGATACTGCAAATTTTTTTTGCCACGGCTTCAATAGTATTACAACAATTCTCCTATTCAATGAAACATGGGTTGAAAAGACATAAGTTTTTGACTGCTCATACTGAAATAACGTAAATGAACAACATAATTGTATAAAGCCCAAAAACTTTGATCCATGGAAATCTTCGAAAGTGGCTCTCTCTATTAGGTAAACCTCGGTACATTTTGTCTGTCATTTGATCGCATGTTTACTAATCAAATTAACTGGTCCCTCTTTTCATCTCGAACTTTACCTTGACTAACTTAATAATGGGACCACCTTAAAGGTAAACCAAAATAACCAGTCAGTAATTCAGCTTCTTCTGTGACAGAAGTTACTCGTACCATACTAGGAGTTGCCCGCAACTTTTTGGCAGGCACCGATTCCAAAAAGAATAGATTTTTATAATATTTAATTAAAATGAGAGATGGTTTGGTTATTTTCCTTTTTAGTTACTGATGATTTTATTTTATTTCATACTTTTTAGTGGTTTTTTTGGAGGAGGTTTTACTTTTTGTTAAAATTATTTTTTTTAGTACAAATTAGGGCCGAGCGTTCGGGACGGCAGTCGAGTTGTGATAGTCGCACCGAACGGATGTCTCAGAGTGAAATAAGTGTTCTTATTTTTGGCTGGTTAATTGGTTCGATAAAATAAATTTACAAGTTGATTTGGAGTTTAAAATATAGTGGTTTTTCGGATACGCCTGGAGTTTTCTTCCGTACGAGCCCTGTCTTCTGAGGTAGTTTTATATCTCAGAAGCGGGATAGCCAAACCAGCCCACAAGTGGACTAATATAAGGAAGATCCTGCAAGTACTCGCCTAATATTTTACCTACCTTTTCTGATTTTGCCTTTTACTGTTATGAATTACGAGTTATTTAGACAATGGACATTTTCTTTTAAATGCACTTAAGTATAAGTAGGTATGGGGTGTCTTTTTGAATATACCTCTATTTTAACTAAATTCTGGCTGTTTAGTAAGGTTAGCTGGTTGTGCCACGTGATCAAAAACTGGGCCCAACATGTCGTTAAAAATGTGGTTCGACACTTGGTTGGTTATTTTACTGAGCACGTGATCCAACGTACGTGTTCGCTTAGGGTTATGCTAAGCAGTTTTTAGCAGTACTTCGTTAGGGTAAATGGTTTTTGCATAAATCCTATGAAAATCTCCGTAACTTAATGAGTTTAGTAAATGAATTTACTATTTTATTCCATCAGCTCACTTTGGTGATTTTATTTTTTTATTAGCTTACGATCTATATTCAGGCACGCTTGTAGGTAGATTGATCTTATTTTATTCAGTCATTTGTGTCCCACCCTTGGGTAAAGGCCCTTTTTCGGTATCCAAGACTTTTGTCCAAATCGAAACAAAAAAAATATTTTCTAAATGTTCGAATATATTAAAAAAAAATCTGATAGAGAAAAAGTTTGGCGGGGTCTATAAAAGGGGGTTCAAATTTCGTTATTTTTGCTCTCAGATGCACCGTTTTCGAGATAATAACGATTTCTTTTATTTGTTTGTTTTTACTGTAATTCTAAAGAAAATTGGCTACACTCTAACGTTTGTGTAATTCTTTGCTACGAGTTTCAGGGAATGGACGGAGATGATGGAAATCGTAAGAGCCTGGAGACTCCTCGGAGGAGCCGCTCACGTGCAAGACGCAGTCGAAGTCGCCACACAGGCAAAGCCGCAGCCGCAGCCATAGCCGCAGCCGCTACCTGCTAGATCACGAGCTGGCTCTGAGGCGGGAGCAGGAAAGATATCGACAACTGGAACTGGCGGTACAACAAGAACGGGATGCTGAGTAACGTCGGCAGCACAGTGAACGGCGCTCTGCAGCGAACGAGCAAGGGACAAGGCAGAGGAGGAGTCGAAGTAGCAGCCGAACCAGCGTCGGTCGTCGGTCCGGAAGGTCATGTAGCCCTTCTTTTTCTGCTAAGGACATTGTTCAAATAATTCAATCTAATTCCATAGGATGTCGTCCCATCGCAGCCGTCAAACCAGAGTGCAACGTCAAATAATAAAAGCTTAGATTACAAAAATATACTTCCAGAATTTAACCCTACTCAAAAAACCAGCGTATGGATATGTGGATAAAAAAGGTCAACGAATACGCAACGGTTTACGGCTGGGATGAGAGGACAATAGTGCACTTCGCAATGCAGAAACTTACCGGACTTGCGAAAACCTGGTATGAGAGCCTTAATTCAATACTGTTCTCTTGGGAGGAGTGACAGGCAAAATTAATGAGTGCTTTTCCCTGTGAGCAAAATTACGGTCTAATGCTAGAAGATATGCTTATGCGGAAAAGTCGTCCTAACAAAATAATTGAAAACTACTATTATGATAACTACTATACCAGTGCGATATTAGAGGCCGACGCGCTGTTGATTGCATCATCCACGGTATCAGTGACAAAACCATGAGGTCAAGTGCCTTGGCATTGAGATGTGATGAGCCAGATCAGTTGTTCAAATTTCTATTAAGTAATAACAAAGAACTATCTACGCAACAGCCATTCAACAGGGATAGGAATGTTAGTTTCTCTGAAGATCGACAAAATTCCAGATCGAGCAGCAAGGTAACCCCAATGTGTATTGTTACAACTGCAAAGAGAAGGGGCACCTTTTTTCTAAATGCCCGAAACCTTTAGTGAAGTGTGGCCTTTGCTGTAAAATTGGACACAAGTCGGAAATTTGTCGATCCAAATCAGAAACGGGGACATCTAAAGCTGACACAGTACCTAAAACAATGCGTATTTCCACTTCAAATATGAATAACAAATTCATTAAACAAGTCAATATTGAAAATGAAACTGTGGAGGCTTTCGTTGATCTAGGTAGCGAAGTCACACTTATTAGACAATCTACTTTTTCTAAGCTTGGACTCAAACATGATCATATTTCGACTACTATGAAGGGTTTCTGCAATAATCTCGTTCATTCCTTGGGTTCAGCTAAGCTTAAATTGAGCATAGATAGTGTAGACGCTGATAAGCAATCATCGGCATTGTCATCTTCAATTTCTAACGAGGCCACATAAATCCACGGTTGCATTCTGTCCGAGGCAACAGTAGTCTTTTTTTTCTTTTTCATACCTTCGAATCCCGCAATTGGAGCCACTATGTATCTATCATTGCCTAAGACTTTGGCTACTCTATAAGGGCCCTCGTAAGTAGGAATAAGTTTAGTGCTTTTGTCGCCTCCTTCGATCATAAAATTGTTTCTGTGCCACTTGGCATTTATCTGTTCTGGTTTTTACTTCTTTTCGAATGGTTTGCACATCCGAATCTTTCCGTACTTTTTCTGTAATTTCATTCATCGCAGAGTTCTTTTCACAATTCATCTTTGTCCCAGACATTACTTCTGCCGGCGCTCTTCCTATCGTTTTCTGAACTGAATTATTCAACCCCCATTGGATGCTGCCTAATTTACCAACCCAATTTTTATCGTCATCTCTAAGGTTTAGTGCTGTCAACGAGTCGAGTATTGTTCTGTTATATCGCTCAACTTGTTCGTTGCAAAAAGGGACCTGGAGGGATTAGAAACCTTTTTTTTAGCTTTGTTTTGATCTAACCAGAATATTTTTAGGTGCCGTAGTGTTATTTTTATGATTTTTTTTGTGAGCCGAGGTAAATGGTAAAAAGGATTTGTTTGGTTGAAGAAGGGAACAATCGTCGGACTAAATAACTCTACTACCTATAGACATTTTAATATCCAACAATGATTAAATGAATTTGAGTACTTACTTGTGTACTTACTTTAAATGTACTTTGGATCTCAGAACAGATTAATAAAGGTGCTTAGTTGTAGATGTAACCAGAGTGACCTTTTCTCCCACTGGGGAAAACTGTTGTTTTACAAATTAAATTAAATTAATTTAAGCTAACTTTTTACTGTACTATGGATATTTCTATCTAAAATAAATGAATTTTATTTATTTATTTAAATAGAGCTAATGTCTTCTACTCGATCAAAGGAGGCGAGCTCGTGATGAGACTCAGCTCAGCGCAAGATTTGGGTGTTGGGGTGGCACATGATTTTCGAGGTTATTTAGTAGTAGGGTGAGAAAAAAGTTGCGAGATTGCGAGTCACGTCATCCTCTTTCCTGTATACAAAATATCTTTCAGTCAGGCGGGTCACGTCGTAATATTTTTTTCTTATATGGGTTTTACTAGAAATTAAAGACGAAATTTATTACTTTTTATCATTTATTCTTAAAAACTTAGAAACTCACATATCCTGCTCTGGTGTCTGGAATGCAGGCACGGCATCTGTTTCGCATTTCTACAGTTGTGGCACTAAGCCCATCTGACATTAAAGACTTTTCCAGAAATTTGTATTTTCTGTAATTAATTTAATTACCATACACTGCCCCCAAATCACCCACCGTGTGGTACTTACGTGTAAAAAATCCCTACGGCAGCGGCTCAAGTAAAGTTATGTAATATCAATTTACAATAATAATATTACTAAGGCACATTTTGATTCATTTGTTTTTCCAAGTCAGTCTTGTTCAGTTCATCCAAAATTATTATTATTTTTACTTATTTTATTTTTATTTTATTTGCCAAAGGCACAATTACAGACTAAATAAAACAACATAGTAGCACAACAATGTAAACAATATAAATCTAAAGTCCTATTAAAATTGTACACAACACTTTCATAAATTAGTTTTTCAAATAATCTAAAACAATAGTCACATGGATACATAAATATGTCATGAAGAAAAATTAATCATGTTAATGTTGTTTATATTTAATTATTGTAATGATATTAGATTTTAATATAAGAAAGCTACAATATCAACGTGGGCACAGATTAAATTGAAAGCTCTACACATTCCAAACAATGGACTATTATGAGACATATTATTTTTAGTCAGGGGTAAATCAAATACTTAGTTGGGGAAGACGCACAGACCTCGACGGGATCTTAAACTGTAAATAACACAATAACTGACCACCCAATTAACCGTTTGCTATTTTGAATAAGATGCTTAAATCAGATAACCATCTCCTGTCAGCAATCTAAGTTAAACTTAAGCAATCAAAACGATATAGCGATCAAAGCAATAAAAAAATAGAACTCCAAGTTACGTGGTTTTTACTATTAGAGTAGAGATTTTTACTATCATAAATGTTACTTTTTTGTAACTAGCCATCTCTGTTGGCCAGTCAGAATAGATCCTCATACAAAGTTGTGTAACTTGCCAACTTCTTTCTTGCAGATCACCGTGACATTGTGATCAAGAAAAGTTACACAACAACTTACATACTCTCCTAAGTACGTTTTCAGGGTTCATGGTTAAAACGGAACCCTTATGGTGTGATTTCGTCTTTCTGTCTGTCTGTCACACCTGTATATCTCAGCAACCACTCATGCTCTCGACTTGAAATTTAGATGAAAATTTTAAATTGTCGTTACTAGGTCGTGTGGGGTATCTTATGAAAGGGCTTTACTTGTACATTCCAAAAAAGATTTTTATATATTTTTTTACAACTCTTAGTTTTCATGTTATGGTGAAATATGCTTAAAAGATACCATGATCCTCCCCCTCTCATTATCTCAGAAGTTTGCGAAAGTAGCACTGTTTTTTATAAATCTGCAAAAAACCTTTGCAAATAAATTTTGTTTTGCGATCTTTAAGATGGCCTTTATTGCTTCTAAATAAGATTGACAGGTGGAAAAACTATGTGTGAGAGCAGGTCGGATCTATACTTGTCTCTGTCGCTCCAATGTGAAGCACATCGCTCCGTCCTGCTCTAACACTTCTTGATTCTAATCAAGCTACATTATTTCAACTATAGGTATATCGAAACTCTTAGTGCGCGAGTGCGACTCGCACTTGACCGGTTATTTTCAGCATGGTCAACGTAGGTTCCACCTTGTATGCATAAAAATATTTGTATGTAGGTACCATGTATATCTGTCAGTTTTACCTACAGCTTGACCAACTTATCTGTAGAATTTTACGATGGCGCTACGATCGAAAAGGATTGCCACCTATTACAAAAATAAACTACTTCTGCCTTTTTAGTGTTCCGATATCAAAACGGTAAAAATAGGAACACTTTACTATGGTGCGACTTTGTCTGTCTGTCTGTCCGTCTGTCACACTCACACCTGTATTGAAGCAACCACTCATGCTATCGACTTGAAATTTGGAATAATTTTAGAATTATGGTTGCCCAACTTAAGGCGCTAATAGCGGTCAAATGCCTAACTTGAATAAAAAATAGTTTTAACAAAAACTACACACCTCCTTCAAAGTTTTGCAAGTTTTCTATTAGCAATAAAAGTATAAAATAACTATAACAGTTAATAATCAGTAAGTAAGTGAAGTAATAGAAAATAACCAAGCCTGTTATGAAAAAATGGTGTTATTGGAGATTCTTGCTCCTTTTCTGCATCAAAGAACGATTTCATTATGAGAATCATTTCTCGCACACCACTTTCGATTGCTTTTGGTATGACTCTCTCATAAAATACTTGGAAATATGCAGGAAAACAAGAACAACACAGGCAACACTGACTGACACAAGGAGGTTTAAGTAGCAGCTCTTTATGCTAAGGAGGGAGCCATAACCGTTTCCATTTCTTGCGAGGGACCTCCATACTAAAATGTATGATTTTTTTAACCCTTTATAGGTCAGTGGTCGCCTAAGAATGGCCTTAATTGGTAATTTAACAATGTACTGACTCACCACTACTGAGCTTTTATGGTTAAAAAAAAAAACAAAAAAAAATGTAAATAGAGTTCAGTTTCCAAACTCTTTACCTGGGTGTTAACCCTATAAAGGGTTAAATCCCAAAAACGTAAAATTTTTGTCTTTCTCTTAAAGAAATATATAGCTCAGAACTAATAAATCTTGTTACTACAGTTTTTCTGGTAAGAATACTTACCATTCAAGAAAAAACCGGTCAAATGCGAGTCGGACTCGTGCGGATTCAGATGGGTTCCGATGTGCCTATAGTATTTTCGTAAGCAATAAAGTCCATTTCTAAAAAGTTGCAACTTAGAAAGATCGTTTTATTTTTGCTGTAATATTTACATAAACTTCTATCGCCTGTAATTAATTCAAATTTTTCTTTTTACAAACTTCGGAGATGAGGGGAATGGTATTTTTTTTGACATTTTTCATTATAATTTGAAAACTAAGTTGTAAAAAAAATTTAAAATATATTTTAGAATTAACAAGAAAAGCCCTTTCATATCCCCACTCGACCTAGTAATGAAAATTTGAAATTTTGCCCCCCCACCCCTATTCGGGCCCCCTTTACAATAATAATTATAAGTTTTGGTTGATTCTCTCATGTGCAGTTAAGTTGGACAACCATATTCTAAAACTATTCCAAATTTCAAGTCTAAAGCATGAGTGGTTGCTGAGATATACAGGTGTGACAGACAGACAGATAAAGTCGCACTATAAGGGTTCCTTTTTTTACCATTTTGGTATCGGGATCAGGACCCTAAAAAACACTGTTAAAAATCGCGCATTTTTGGCTATATATAGATATATTTTTACTTTCGCATATTAAAAGGTATGGATGAATGATAACATTTTTTTTATTTGAACGTAACCTAGACCCTAGTTTTTTGACCGACTTGTCATAGTCGACTAGGAGACGCTTAACACGACTATGTATATGACGAACTCTATACATTTTTACTCTGAGGTTGTCAAAATGACGTAAGTAGTTCCGCTTTTGGCCATTCTACAGAAAAGTTGGTCAAGCTGTACATCCGTGCGACGTCTGAGACAGTAAAATAAATAATCCCTTGTAGCATTTTCATCTAGAATCACTACCTTAGTTTCCCAAGCTTACTCTCTATCCTACTCAAGAACTGTTTAATATCCTCTATTTCCAAAGACATTTGATCTACTTTTACACTTAACTCATCAACGGGGGACTTTGCATTTTTTGTGTATGATGTAATTTGTTCTTTCATCTCTGTCATTCCGCTATCGATTTCTTTCAAACGTTTCATTAGTTCATCATGTCTTGTTTTGATTTTCACAGATTTCTCTTGTTCAACAGCTTTCACAGAATTTATTGGTGTTTGTGGATTTTGTGTCACTACCGTATCATACATTTCTTCAATTTGTTTCATAAATCTTTGAAGACCTATTTTGTCATCTGTTTGTTTCTTTTGGCAGACAGCCTTATCGAATATTGCGTCTCTAAGTCTCGAAGAGAGAATCTTGTAATGCCTCCAACGAGGCTTACCTGGACAAAGAGATATTACTCCTATTACTTTACGTTTGCTCCTAATACTATTATTAACCTTCCGAGGAAGGATCGTATTGAAGACTCTATTGTAAACCAGAGTGTCTAAAGTACCTAAAAACTCTACTTGTTTAGCTAATCGTCTAATGTTTCCCAGAATTTCAAGATCATTAATATCGTTGACAGCAACACCAACCATCAGATTCATTAAGACGATAGAAGCTAAGATCAAAAATACAAAGAATATAATTCTGATTAGACCGAGAGAAGCAGCAAGTTCTTGAGTGTGTTCTTCGTCAAATAAAGCTTCATATTCGAACTCTGACGTCATCATCACTACAGTTTTGACTAAAGCAGCCCAGGGCCCGTCAAAAGGCATTTCCGATCTGAATTGGATCATAAAGCTGAGGGAAAATCCGACGACCAAGAACGCGAAAGTAAGCAATATCTGAAATAAAAAAAATGTCTTTCGTTAGTATTTTTCTTTGAGGAACTACCTATAAAATAATATATACAGGGTGTAAGGGACAGGTTGGCAAATACTGAAAGGGCATGATCAGTCAACGTAACTGAACAACTTTCAGCGAACAAAACTTTCAGGAAATGAAAAAAAAAATCGGCCTATCCATACAAAATTGCAAACTTGATTGGACAGTTTGTATGGAGAAGCCGATTTCTTTTTTCATTTCCTGAAAGTTTTGTTCGCTGAAAGTTGTTCAGTTACGTTGACTGATCATGCCCTTTCAGTATTTGCCAACCTGTCCCTTACACCCTGTATAGAAAATAAATTTAAACATCTCACTTTGACGACATTAGAAGCTACTTTTCCGAACATGAGTACGTAATACCCCCAGTTGGGAAATCTGGAGAGAAGGAACATCAGCTCGACCCAAGAAAGCAACAGGGCAATCGTGGCCACATGTCTTGGCCATTCGGCTTGATGCCAGGCGGTGATCAGCACCTGCAATTAGATTTTTTCCAATAGTAGTTTAAGGAGTTTATGCAACTGTCACTGATAGAGACACAAAAAGAGAAGTATTAAACTCGAGTGTGGGCTATCGACGAGACAAGTGAACAAAATGTAGCATCACACGAGGTTTTTAATACTATGTAATGTGCAGTTGCCTATTATATACATAAAATCTACACTGTTGTGTAATGTTTGCTTCAAGTATTTTTTTTATAGCGTAACTAATTAAAATATATATATATAAAAAGTTGGTATCATTGACGTAAGAAAATCGCTCTGTCGCGTAGTTTTTTAAATCTTTGGTAGGTACCTATGTCTTCACATCTTTGAATTTAATTGCCGATTGCCGCCATTACAATGTTAACACTTTGCAGTCCCACAGATCATTTGCAGTGCGTCCAACAATTTTGAAAATTTCTTTATAATAGAGTTTGGATGACTCTAATGAAATTCAGTACAACTTTATACACGGGTACGGGTAGCTACCAGTAAATAGCTATAAAAGCGCTGGTTGGTGTAATGCTTCGACATTTTATAGAGGATTTACTATTGCTATTCATAAGGTATGAATTGAGAGTAGATTTTATTTCTGCAGGCTCACAAAAATGTCTTACCGATGGAGGAAGTATTGTCGCTAACACAATGGAACCAAATTTAACCCATGTCTCCATTTGTAGGAAGTATCGATTACTTTTCACGTTCATATACAGCAGCTCCTAAAAGAGGAATTTCAATGTTTTATATACCTACGCTTGCACAGATTTCGTTATGAAATATTTCGTTACTTTATATGTCTGACCTGTATTAGCAGTAATAATATCGTCATGTACACCACATATCCCCAAATCGCACTATTTAACCACGTCGGTTTTTCTGATTCCGTCTCTGTATCTTTATAAAAAAACACGGAAACAGAAAAGATTGTCAACGAGCCAACAAACAGTGCGTACAGTATTATTATTGTGTAGAAAAATGGTAGCAGTGCTTTCCACTTCAGATATAAGAAACTTTCGACCAAAGGATGAACAAGCAACCGCTTTTGACCGTATCGGTTGCCTGTTTTAATTAGTGCCTGTATTACTTTCATCTGCTCCATTTCACAAACTGAAGGCATTATCACTCTGTAGTCCACAGTAATCTCACACGCGGGATCTTGAAGATTTTGCGAGTTTGTCTGTATGTAGGAGTCGAAGATTTCTTCCATAAAATCAGTAGGTTTTGATAAATTATTGATGATCATATCTATCGCTGATTTACGAAACTTTTTTGGCCCATCCGTGTATCCTGATAAGTCGGCACCTTCCTTGAGTAGTAACTGTATGGCATCTCGACTACCATGGTGAGCCGCTGAGTGTAAAGGGAACCAACCCAAGCTGTTCACTTCATGTATAGTCGTCTTGTCATATTTAAGAATTAATTTCGCTGTATCAACCTGATTCTTGACAGCAGCAATATGCAGTGGAGTAGATTCTTTGTGCGGGCTACAAGTAGTTCGAAGTCTGACATCGGCATTTTTTGACAGTAACAATTCTACGCATTCAAGATGATTCTTCCAAACTGCAAAATGGATAGGACCAAAGCCTCGTCTTCCTCCATCTGTTAAAGCATTTATCATAGCATTCGTTACAGTTTCATCCTGATCCAATAGTTCTTTTAATATATCATAATGTCCGTAATCGGCTGCAGTGTGTAATACATTTACATTTCCCGGTAGAGTAATTTTTATTGACGCTCCCTCATTGAGCAAGGCTTTAAGACACTCTAAATGTCCGTTGACAATAGCTTTGTATAGCGGAGTTTCTCCTTCCTCATTCTGACAGTCAATAAAGTCCCGTTGTTTTGAAACACTGAGGATCTCGTTCAGGACATCAACATTCCCGAGAGCAGCTGCCGAATGGATTGGTGTTTCACCATCGTTTGCCTGGAATGAAAGTAAAGTCTTTAGTTATACCTAACGATCCGTTGACAAGAGTTTTGACTTTAGCTATGTCCATTAGCGATAAACTCAACCAAAAAAAATCTTCTTTTATAAGCAAAATAGAAAATTAGAATTCTTTATTAAACTACTTATACTTAAATACCTATTATAATGAAGAGTTAACACTGATTTTTTATTAATGTAGCCTGTGGGGTGTGCCACTGCTGGGCAAAGGCCTCCCCCTCTTTTCGCCATCTGTCACGGTCCTGTGATGTTAACTGCCAGTCAGTCACAAATGCATCTAATTCGTCACGCCATCTCCTTCTGGGACGGCCTCGGCGACGTCGCCCGTCCTCCGGGATCCAGTCTGTGGCCAACTTGGCCCACCTTTCAGGATGCATACGAGAGACATATCCTGCCCAGTTCCATTTTAGTTTTGCTGACATTTTACCAACGTCTGCGATGCCGGCTTTGGAGCGCAGAAAGGTGTTCCGGATGCGATCTGTCCTCCTGACACCCAAAATGCTGCGCTCAATGGCACGCTGGCAAACCTTGAGTTTGGACTTTTGTGCTTCTGTCAAAGACCATGTTTGCGCACCGTAGGTTAGGACGGGCAGAATACACATGTCGACAAGTTTTCGCTTAAGTGTCAAAGGAAGGTTGCCCTTCATCAGCTCTTTCATGGACCAGTAGCTCTTCCAGGCATTTTGGATACGTCTTTCAACCTCTTTATCCTGCCTGTTTTCGAAACTTGCTATCTGGCCCAAGTATGTATACTCGTCGACATAGTGTATAATCTGCCCATCAACTTCAACCCTACGTCTCGTGCTATTACACATAAGCTGGGTCTTCGACATGTTCATTTTGAGTCTAACTTCAAGGCTTGCCGCGCTTAGTTCCTGCAGCATAGTTTGGAGATCGTTGGCTGAAGTGGCAAACAGAACGATGTCTGCAAACCGGAGGTTGGTGAGATATTTATCACCTATTTTTATGCCTTTGAACGAACATGATGTGGTCAGTTTTTTGAATACCTCTTCCAGAATGGCTGTGAATAGTTTGGGGGATAAAGGATCACCCTGTTTAACACCGCGATCTATTTTGAATGATGGTCCAGAAGTTTGAAGTCTAATGCATGCTGTGCTATTTTCATATATGGTTTTGATAAGATTTATGTAAGTGTTATTTATATTTTGTATTTGTAAGGTATGAAATATTGCTGAGTGGTAGACGCTGTCAAATGCTTTTGAGTAATCTACAAAAGCGAGGTAGAGAGGTTTATTGTACTCTGTGTGTTTTTCAAGTATTTGATTTAGTGTGTGGAGATGATCATTGGTGCTGAATCTTGGGCGGAATCCGGCTTGTTCGGGGGGCTGATAGGAATCCAGTTTTCCAGCAATACGTGTTTCTAAGATTTTTATGAAAATTTTGTATATGTGGGATACAAGGCTAATTGGCCGGTAGTTGCCAATGTCGTTCTTATCTCCCTTCTTATGAAGAAGTATGATATTGGAATGACACATGTCTTTGGGTACACTACCGGAAGTTAACATACTATTGTATAATTTTGTAAGATAAGGTATTAGAACTGGCTTTTCTACTTTTAATATTTCTGATGACTTTTATTGTATTTTAAGCTCTGATTAAAGATTCATAAGAAATATTCCAAAAAAGTCAAAATTTTGGACGAAAATATCCGGATGGAACGCTGGAAGTCTGAACATATCTAGATACATTCGGTCGAACTCTACCTAAAAGATGTAAGTTCGATCAGCTATTATTCTCATACCTTCACTGTAACGTCAGCGCCAGCCTCAAGTGCAATGCACACTCCTGGGACCCAAGCCGCTTCTACAGCAGCCTGAAGTACAGTGTGGCCCTCCCGATCCTTGACGTCCACCATCGCTGCCATAGGATCTGCATCGTTTGTACCGTAGTTTGCTAGAATCTGTATAATTTTTAATTAAGTTCAACTAAAGGCTACAATTACATTTGTTTATTCTCTACTTTTTCGTCTTCATTCAAGTGTTTTGCTTAATATCCAGTTATTGATCAAAACCACTCTAAAATATTTTTGAGTCGTGATAATCACCTGTAGTGGTTCCTCCAGCTCCCTCTTAACACAAACATGCAGCGGTGTCTGTCCAGCTTCATTAAGGCACGCGATGGAAGCTCCGATGTTGAGGAGTTCATCCAAAACGTCCCGGTTCTCCAACTCCACAGCCGTGTGCAGAGGAGTATCCACGTTACTTATACCCCCAGGTTTCATAGTATTGTGGATACCACCAGCTTTAAGAAGCATTTTCACCACTTCTGTGAATCTGGGAAAGATAACAATAATTTACTATGGCTGACAAAGCATACTTAGCATTCGAATCTTATACTTCCTCCTCATAAATACAATGAGTTTATATTGAATGAACAGCTAGAACTGCTTACTGGTCTTCGGCAGCTTCCAGGTCGAACCTAAAATACCGTCAAAGTCAAAACTCAAAGAATACTTTATTCATATTACGTCACTTCACGAACCAAGTGGCGCCATGTGGGGAAAAAAAAGAAGTAACAAGCCAGGGTGAGTAAAGATTGTTCTTTGCAAGCGTGGCAACTTCTCTGTTACAAGAGTATTTTATGTAGGTATTTACATTAAATAACTCCGGCAATTCCGGGTACACGTGCGTCGTAACCAATTGTTAATAACTACTTAAGTAATAATTTTATATTCCTGTTACATGTAAGAATTCCTTAAAAAAATAAGGAGTCAGCACAGGCAGTTTATTACCGCAAAATATTTCGCCATGGCATGGCGCATCAATCTTTCAAAGTTTGCTTTTCAACTTTGAATGTCGTGTTCCTTAAACCATGCATGAATATCTACTAACTTCTCGTTCTTCACGATAAAATCGTAATAGAAAGCATAGCCGGCAACGTCAAGGGCTGTACGCCCAGCCTCATCACAAATGTTGGGGTCTGCTCCGGCAGCCAGGAGGAGTCTGGTGCAGTGAGGTCTAGCGCAAGAGGCAGCTACGTGGAGCGGAGTCCCACCGGGTTGCATTAACGGGATCTGGGAAAGATGCAGTAGTTAAAGTCCAACTTCATTGTAATACAGAAAAGCAATTTTTTCAATAAGTCAGATCTCGATCGTAATGTAAATTACATCGAAATCATTAAAATCGTTTCCAAGAAAGCGATATCTATTACATACGAATATTGCTCATAAAGGTAACTATAATTCCAACTTACTGTCCCAGTAATATCTTTGCAGTTGTGGTCTATATTGTCTTTCCAGTTTTTTGGTAGCAACTTTCGGACCTCCCCGACGTCAGAACGTAAATTGGCCAGGTCCCTGGTTTTGGGACACAGTTTCCTCACGTCTTCCTCGGCTTCGGAAGACATGCTTTCAGAGTCCACGCGACTTTGAATGTCTGCAATAGTAGAATGAAAGGGTGTAAGGGTGTTCTGAAAACTGAAAGGGCATTCTCAGTTAACGAAACTGAATAACTTTCCCAAAGATAAATTTTTGGGAAATGAATTGCCCACTCTGATCTAACAGTTTGTATCGCAGGGTCAAACTTTTTTCATTTCCCAAAAATGTTTCTTTGGGAAAGTTGTTCAGTTTCTTTGACTGAGCAAGCTCGATCAGTGTTCGGTATTAAGGGCTGAATCTGCCCACGAAACTGAACAACTTTTCCCAAGGAACATAGGTCGAAATACGAAAAACCTTTGACCTCCCATACAAAATGCGCTATCTGCTGATGCAGTTTCTATGGGAGGTCAAAAATTGATTTTCGTATTTCGACCTATTATGTTTCTTAAGAAAAATTGTTCAGTTTCATGGTCAGAATCATCCCTTAATTCTTAGCTGGTGAATAAAAAATCACGCTGTATACTAACGAGTAGCCTCATAGAAAAATAATACACTAAGCCTGCTATTATTTATCCAGTTTATCAAAAGATTTTGTTTGTTTGGTATTTAGAGTTAATTAACTGTCTCTCTCTACAGTGAAGCGTTGTAGCTGGGATTTGCTTCATCGTAGAAGCAACGGACAATGATTAAAGATCTGGCTGATTTTATAATATCAATGCATTTACTCTTGGATTATGTATTATGTAAATTTAAGAACTATTCTATATTATTACAGAATAAAACATTTGTGAAAACAGGCGTGGGCACAGCATGATCTTGATTTTTATCCGAGGTAACATGGGACAGCATCTCGTGGAGCTTGAAACACAAAACCTTTCGCCGTGGATTGCAGAAAGCTCGATGAACCGAAGGCTGTACAGTTTTGCAGATAAAATGGTAGTTAGGTAATCAGTGAAGATGCGTAGCGTACTCCTAGGTCTGTGGTGAAGATCTAAGCTTGATCTGTTTTGTCTCGGTCTTATCTTTTGAATCGAACCTCACCATAGTTCACTGGCTAATAAGACGTAACTTTCAAAGACGTGCTTCTAGAGAACAAGTCAGTCAAGTCAAGTTCACGTCACGTCATTATAATCTGATAGATAATCAAAACAGGGACATTTGTTCTTGTAGTTTTTCGATACAATTTAAACGTGTTTACTATCTATTTTACAAACGTAAATCATGGAAATCGCTCAGAATTACATGGTAAGTTTAATTTCTTTATGGCCTTCCGTAAGGGCGGCGTTTCCTAAATTCTTCAAACTTCATAATCATAATCATCTTTATTGCTTACCACATTGTTAAAAAGTTCATATGTGATACCCCGTTGGGGCACCGCAATAGTGAGAGGCAGCTAAAACAATTTCTTAAAATTACTCATTACAAATCATCATTGAGACATCATCATCATCATTCATTCATCAACATCATTGTGTTTAAATCAATTCAGTTGAATATTCAGTCTTTACTCAACGCCAGAATACTATTAGTGCATCATTGTTACAACCCAGGAACATTCTGTAGCTAGCCCTGGCACAGGCCTTGGTCTATTTGGGCTGTTACAGTCATAACGCCACATGTTTTCTATCATTTTCTGCATTGTTATATTATTTTTACTACATGCTATTGTTGTGTGGTGTATTATTGTCATATTAAGTCAGTTAAATAAATAATAATAATTCTCTGTTGGCTTTATCCAAGAATCTTCACTCTAAGTATTGATTGTAGAGTTTGCAAGCGTAGTATGTGCAGTTGTACGATGCGCATTAGGACTATAGATAGATAGGCGGTAAGCAAGCCAACCGCAGTGCATCTCTACTGCAGTGCCATATATTGGACTCACGAGAGCACATTACGGCATCACTGAGCAAGGGAGACTGTATGGTGTCGGATAATATTTGCTCTACCCCATCGTTTTCCATGGGTATCACAAAAGGTGACTAAGAAATTTTAAATCGGAGGATATGGATGGATGGGCTTGCACTGCTGCTTAACAGCAGAAATAGGCAAAAGCGCAACCACCTGCTAAGCACTTTTTCGGGAAATCGGAGTGTACGAGCTGGGATTTTAAGACCGCGGAACGGAATGCGAAGCCAATCAATGACCCTGTGGAATCCGTAGCCGTACATTATTTGTCTGAGCTCGGAATGCCCAGTCAAGAATGTACAACCACAGAATGTACGACCTGGGTACCTGAAGCAATCCGCGGTCGGCTTTGCCGAGTACTCATATTTTCTACATTACAGGGAAAGAACGCGACAAATACAATGCATCGTATCAATGAAAACGGAAATGTGGTTGGGACTATAATCGTCAACAGAGAAGGTTAGCTATTAATTTATTTCCTAGTCATGGACGTGGGTATACTCTAAGTGGCCGAGTGATAGTTGCTCTTTCTTTCTAAGCTAAGCAACGTTGGCCGCGGTCAGAACCCTGATCGGGACCGCTGGTGGCACAAGAACTAGAACGTTTCCGTGCTTCGGAAGGCACGTTAAGCCGTTGGGGCTCTGTTAATGATAGTAATCGTTAAGCCAAGTCAGAGGCCATTTGGTGGCTTGAAAACTCTGGCGGCCAGGTTGGCTGGCAATGCTGAATCTAAGGTTGGGTCTTGTTTTCCCTGCGGGTTGCGGAGGTCAGATGGCAGTCGCTCTGTGTAAAAACCAGTGCCCTCGTAAAATACCCTAGGTTAGGAAGCCGACTCCGTAAAAACCATTAGCAAAAACGGAACGAGGCTAGAAAAGATGATGAATCATGGACAAATCAAAGAAAGGAATTACAAAACCCTACTGGAAATTATAACCCGATAAAGCATAAAAGAAACTAGATGGCGCTGACATTTAATCAGGAAAGATATAGAGTCCATTGAGTCACAATTGAGTCCTGTCCCGCTAAAACAACGAACAAAATTACAATAAATAGCGCGAATTTTCATTGGTTTTGTTCATGAAGCCCATTGATTCTACTCAAGATTAACAAGCAACATTACCGAAGAAAAAAAATTCTTGCTCGAATTTTTCTCGACTTCATAGTGAAGTGGCCACGTGAATTTCATTTTGTGTTTATTAACTCAAAGCAATGAAAATTCACGCTGTAGCCGTTTTATTTTTAAAAAGCTGATTCTAAGCGCACGGCAGTGCGCAGGGCAAGTTCCCGCAACAGGCCATGCCATGCGCATGCCGAGCACTATTTACCTACACGAACCCCAGATTAGTAAGTTTATGTACAGAGTACAGATAGGAATCGGGCCAATCACGGCCGTGGATGCTAATTTTAGTTTATGTAAGGGAATAAGGCATCGCTAGTGTGTTCATAGAAAGAGACGAATATATGGTGCTATCTTTCTCATTGTTGCTAGTGATGTACTACAACCATCGATAAACATACCATACCTATTCCTGGTAAACGTGAAATGAAACTATGAATTAATTGATGCTTTGTTTATTAAGTATTTACCTTCTCATATATAATTTATTACATGATCATATTCATATGTACGTTAACACATACGTATGTAAAACTAGCTGCATCGACAACCTCGTTCGGGTGGAGCTCTTGTCTCAGTGTATCATCTGTGCGTTCTTTTATCCAAGTATGATATATGGTATTTCACAAACATTGTACAGTTCATCACCTGAAATGATAAAATATTAAAATTAGTATAATTATATTTACTTATTAGCGGTCACATCGTATTACAAGTCCAATTTCACCAATGTCAAAGTAAATAATTTGTTACAAAATTATGGCGATGTCGCCAATTTCTAGTGGAAGATTTACACAGGAATTCACACCACAAAGACAAAGTCTTGTGTACTATAAGGACTCGGATAATTGATAGAGAAAGTTATTGAAGTCAAAATGACAGCCGCTTTTCACCATTCGAAACTCTCAGTAAAATGAATGTGTTTCAATCTTCCCTGTAACGTTCACTATAAAAGTCTGGATAACATCCTAGCAAAATTTGATATTAAACTCTTAAATAAACAGGAAGAATTAAAATTACAACATGTACATGGCGCCCATCTTCAAATGCTGACAAACGACCCATCTAAAATTGGTATGTACTTAGTTTTCAAAATGAAGTGGCACATTATATGTCATAACATTACGAATCAAAAATTTCGCCTCATGTGGATGTTGTATGATGATGATGTTGTATGATGTATCAATGAATTATAAACGTATTTTTTAAAACATCGATAGTCGATAAATAATACAAATTTATAGTAGCACATCCTTATTTTCTGCTATGTTATGAATACTCTGCTCCCGCAATTTATTAGATGATCGTATAAAAACTTTGGCCAAAACAGTTTATTAAAGACAGGAAACTAGGTACTTACTTGGGCATTTTGGAAATCCACTGCAAATATCTGCCACTGTAAACAAAGTTGGCTGCGCAATAAGCCAATTTAGTGGCATGGTGGCCCATGTTCATAAAAATAATTGATATTACTTTTGGTTTCACAGCTAGGAACCCAACACTTAAAGACACCCATTTTACATACACAGTTTAGTTGCGCTCATTATTTACAAATAAATCAAAACCAAAATACTTATTATCTGATAACTGATAAGTGAGATAGATAACGGACAAAAAAATAAATTTAAAATTTAAAACAACCGCCGAAGGTGAAACATACGCCAACAAGTATAACATATTAGTTAGACTAGTACGCACCATCCAGCATGCACAATTAACAAAAAGGGATGCAGCTATAGGAAAGGAACGATTAGCGGTATAGAATAGGTAGGTACCTATGTTATACCACTATTTCTTTGGTGTTGCAAAACTTTGGTGCGTAGTAGGCTGCAAATTCTGTAATAAATAAGAGAAATAACCAGAATATCTTGGCTTTATTCAGCGTAAAATTCTACTACGTACTGACAACCTGACATAATCATGTCATTATCCCCCCCTTAAATCTCACATACAAAGTCCCTAAGGTACCCAGGTGGCTGTCTTGTCCTGGTCGACCGCCGCAAAAGGGGTTGTTCCTGAGAAGGAGTCGTTTATTCCAAAAGTGGGGACTCGTCAACAACAGGGTCTTGTAAGAAACAACACCATAACTTTCAGATGGTGTCGTATATTGATAGTTGAAGTAACAAATCAATGCCACAACTAATAACTCTTAATTTATTTAGACGTGTGTCCCGTAGCACGGCCCAACTAAACAGAGACTGACTGAATCGTCATCGTCTCGGACGTTGTTGATGCGTTGACAGCCATTGTCCAAGCTGGACACTAGCACTGCCTGCTGTACACCACAGTATCCTATCCTTCCTACTATAATCTTCTAAATACATAAAAGAGCTTGTCCTGACTGACTGACTGATTCATCAACGCCGAGCCGAAACCGCTATAGATACAGATCTGAAATTTTGTACACAGGTTCTATGCACCTCAAAACTACCCACTAAGAAAGGATTTTGGAAAATTCATCTCCCAAGGGGGTGAAATAAGGTATGAAAGTTTGTATGAAAGTCCTTTGTTTCTTAAGCTAGATTTACACAAATTTGAATTTAAGCTTTTGGTAAAAAATAAAGAAACACGTGTTTAAGCATTTCTTAAAAATCACCCTTAGAAGGGTGAAAAAGGGGATGATTTTTTTCCGTATGGTGGTCTATAAGTCTTTCATTTTTAAAGGTAGAATTATAGAAATGTGGTTTTGAACTCTTGGTAAAAAATAAAAAAGAACATGTGTAAGAATTTTTCAAAATTCATCACCTAAGGTGGTGAAATAAGGAATGAAAGTTTGTATGAAAATCCTTTGTTTCTTGAGTAAGATTCCCACAAATTTGACTTTATGCTTTTGGTAAAAAATAAAAAACACGTGTTTAAGCATTATATAAAAATCACCCTTCAAGGGGGTGAAAAAGGGGTCCCGTATGTTGGTCTATAAGTTCATTTTCAAAGTAAAATCCACTAAATTTATTATTCAGGCATTAGGGTTGTAATTCTGTGGAACGTACATCGCTGTTATTGAAATTTCACCCCAAATTCAACCCCTGAAAGAGGGAAATGGGGTGAAAAAGTCTAAAAACCAATATGGGTATCGTTTATCGGGTCGGTGATTACGAAAACTAGAAAACTACAATTTTGAAATCCAACGTGGTGGACGTGATATACCATCATCCTCTGGGGATGGGGTTGGGGTGCGATAGGGTTGAAATGTCTAAAAATCAATATGGGTGTCATTTGTATGGTTTATCGGGTCGCTGATTACAAAAACTAACTTTGAAATCCAACGTGGTGGACGTGAAATTGGGGTGTGATAGGGTTGAAATGTGTAAAAAACCGGCCAAGTGCGAGTCGGACTCTCGCACTGAGGGTTCCGTACCACCACATAAACATAATTGTATTAGTTGAAATTTCAGTAAGTTAATGTGCTAGATTTTTTGAGTCCGACACGCGCTTGACCAAATTTTATTATTTGTTGTTATTTTATAGCTTATGACTATAAACATACCAATTTTCAAGTTTGTAAGTGTTCCCGTATTTAAAATAGAACTAAAACAAAAATCGCCCCAGCGACCATCCAACTTGACCCCTCTCTTATATGAAAGTTCTTGAAACGGGAGCTCACCACAATTGGTTACCATTAGTTGGGAGAAAAGTTGAAATATTTAATGATTTCAGACTTTTCCCATTATTTGTACTGTGAGACCTAGCTTCTTGCCAAATTTCATAATTTTAGGTCAACGGGAAGTACCCTGTAGGTTTTTCATTTTTGAATAAATGTATGGAGATGAGGACATAAAATGCCATATCTTTTGATTGCGTCGTTGTAAAAAATTGAAATTTTCAGATCTTGTGTGGTTCATAGATCCTAATATATGGTATTAGTTTCAACCTGATACATTTACCCGTTCGTGAGATAAAGGGTCTTGACAGACAGACAGACAGACAGACAGACAGACAGACAGACAGACAGACAGACGGACAACAAAGTGATCCTATAAGGGTTCCGTTTTTTTCTTTTGAGGTACGGAACCCTAAAAATCAATATGGGTGTCGTTTCTATGTTTATATGAAGATAGGGATAGCGGTTAAGATGGCGTTAGGGGTAGGGATAGGGTAAGGAATAGGAATAGGGGTAGGGAGAGTGAGAGGGACAGGGAGAGGAAAAGGGAGGGGGGGGAGGGGGAGAGGGGCAGGGACAGGGATGGTTTGACGGACGGTCAAAAAAGAACCAATTTCAGTCCCCACACAAGGTTCAGCCAGAAAGGACCAACCTATAGGGCTTAGCCTACCATGACTGCCGGGCCTAATGCCAGGTGAGATTCGGCTCGGGTCACGAGGGCTACCTCACACCCGCACCTGCGGCCGCCTCATGAGGCCGCAGACGTCCCGATGATGATGATGACGGACGGTTGGACGGACGGACGGACGGACGACAGATAGACGGAAGGATGGATGGTAGAAAGAATCCCTCGCGGACAAAGTCGCGGGCAACAGCTAGTCTATCATAATTTAGGCAGCGTACGGCATCTTAACATTCGCAAATAATTATTTTATGAAGATTTAATCGGAAAAGAGCTCATAACTTCAAAACAGCTATACAGATTTTCATTGAATAAAATCCATCCCGTTTAAATGAAAAAGTACCTACGATGTCGCACAAATATAGACATATATACACATGTTAAACTTATAACACTCCTCTGATTGCGTCGGGGGTTAATAAACAAGCGCGAAATGCAAGATGTCATGCCAGACGTGGTAGTGTCATGTCATGCGGCAAATCATTGACGTAAGAAAAACGAAAGGGCGTTTTTTTAGAAAGATGAGCGTTTTTCTTACGTCAACATTTTTATTAAACTCTCTTTGGTGAACACTAGCGCCGTGGTATTGCCAAATGTGGTACTAAAATTTTGAGCAGCCGATTTTAGACTTAATCGCTAAGTCATATAAACTAAAATTGAATGGAGTTAAATAACATCCACTGACTTTACACTGACGTTTCCATAGCGTGACACGAACCGTTTCGACCCATAACGTTTACGTCATGTCGTCCTTTTGTACTATTCGTCCATTTTGGAATCAAACATTGGTATCATTAGTTTTACACCACATTTCTCAAAAATTTTGTTCCATATCACTACTACATCGTAAAAAACAATTTTCCTAAAAATGTCCGTCCGTGTCGGTCGATTTTTCGGTCTGTCCATCACATTTTATGGTTAGCGGCTAAACGGAGGCTGACTGAGGCTGAGACTGGTCCGATTGACATCATACCTATTTCAAATTTAGGATCTGTGGTCAAACTCGTGGAAGGCTTTGAGTGGCTTCTTGCTGGCTCTAATGTTCAGGGTAGCTGCCATACAACAAAAATTTTAAATTTTCTCAAACTATCATGAAGATTTGTGCGTTTCTTGTAGGATTTCCGGAGACCACGACATTAGACAGTTTGACGGCCGCCACGTATTCGAATCACATGAGAAATCTTTCCCATCATGCTTCAGATGCCTTAAAGGAGATTGTAAGTATAATAGAGATTATTGAATTTCTACAATCCAATTCAATCCATACTTGCATGGCGTACTTTTTAAAATTTCGTCGTCACCGGCAGATTTTTGTATTTAGGCCTGGCTGTTTGTTGTGTTCCATCTATCTATCAATCTCAGCTGCACGATAGTGCTCTGATTTGTAAGTTTTTTAGCGTAGCTCTGGTTTTGTTCTTAGGGTATAAATAGTTCGCCGAAAAAATATTGAAAGTCCATACCTACTAAAAATTATGTCGTGATACCTTTGCGGATGAGCACTTGGCAATGGCCTGGCACTTGAGATGTGCCCTGCGCATAATATAATATTTAATAACATATAAAAAATTGGTGCTGGTATCACCAGGCGAACTGTTGTGGCCTTTCAGAGTGCTAAGCGACGGAGCTAGTTTTGGTCTACTTTTCTACGCTGCCGTAGCTTGCCGGCTTGCCTGTCGGCAGGGGTGGTGACGATTTATAAATTCGAACCGAATTGTAGGATTTTTGAGTGAATACGACATAATTTTTTTATCACCCCGAATATTTTAAGGAGTGATTCTGCCCATGAAACTGAACAAATTTTCCCAAGGAACATGGGTCAAAATACGAAAAACAAAGTTCGACCTCCCATACAAAATGTGCTGTCAGCTGATGCAGTTTGTACGGGAAGTCGAAATTTTTTTCCGTATTTCAACCTGTGTTCCTTGGGGAAAGTTGTTCAGTTTCATGGAGATAACCACCTCCTCACCTCCTAAAATATCAGGGGTGATATAAAAATAAAGGTGTATATGTTTATTTTTATTTCGGAACATAAGCATCAGCAAATAGTAAAACTCAAAAATGTAAGTAGGTGTCTACGCAATGAATTCAATTTATTTTTTGTATATTCGAAGGATGTGCTGGATGATTTAATTGTCCTGAGAATGGTGTCCAAGAAGACCGAAGCAGTGGTAGCACCAGATCCCGAGTTCTTCTTGATTGTCGTCATGAGGAAGTAAAAGAGTTTCAAAAAGAGAGAGTATTTCAAATATTGTATGGTATAGGAACTTTTAGTTTCAACAATCGACCGTCAAGATCGTATAAACAATGAAATTTGACGTTGTATCATGTCGCAAGACATAACCAAGAGTAATTCGTCAAAGCCTCTTTTTTTAACAAAATGATGAAATCCAAAATATTCATCGGTCAAGTAACCTAAATTAAATGACAGCTAAAACATTATTTGCGTGCCTAGATTATAAACGCAGATGAAATTGCCTCTGTCACAGGAAAGTGGTGGCAAATAATATTAACCCGTGCTGGTAAGGATTGCATGGCACTACTGTTAGTGCAAAAAGAAGAGGTCGATGCCCAGTTGTGGGCAGGTTTGGGCTAGTTAAATATTGAGTCCTTACAGCTATGAAATTAGCGCAATTTTTGTATGCTTGTTTAGGAAAGAATCACAATATTTTTTCAACGTGCCAACTATTGATGTAGCTCTATTAGTTCATCTATCAGTTTTATTACTTAATCAATAATTATTTTTCTACATCACATTACCTACTCATTTAAATTATTAGCATATTTAGAAATTAAAATAAAGTATTTACGTAATTTCTTGACTTTTTATATTATTGAAACTTGAAATTTTTAGAACTCTTTCGCTGTACAAAACTTACTTATCGAGGGTTCCTTATCGGATGACCGAAAATTTAATTTAGCCTGTATTGGGGGACAGTTATAAGGACACGAACCCGCCTAAACTGGGCAGCTAAATTGAAGCTTAAAATTTGACAGGTCTCAGACATGATTGCATTAAACTTCACTTAGGCTTGTTAAGAAATACATAACTTGTGCCTAAGTTTAAAAACAGCCTAGCTATAATTTGATTTGCACTAACTATCTTTGCTAAGCTCTGATCTAATTTAGGCGGTATCTAATTATAGTCTAGGCAACGAAGCGGATAGTTGTATGATGACCCCGCATTAAATCCTCAGTCGATGAAACTTTGCTGGGGTATTTCATGATTCTTTTCAACACATTTGCTCATAAAAACAGCTCTATTTGCACTGAATTAAGGTCCATAATCCAGCTTATTAAACACGCGTGCATCTATAACATTCATAATATTTTCATGAATAAGTACGAGTAAACTGTGTTCGATAATATGATAAATAAATGTTAATTACATGGGAATACTTATATTAATCAACAAACTCACTACAAATTTGTCTTTAAAGTAACAAAATATTCAATATTAAATAATTCAAGGGAGTGAGCCTCAGAACAAAGACCTCCTTGCTGAGTAAGCTGTTTGGCAGGTGAGTGTTTTATTTTTGTTTTGTTTTTTATAGCGGCAAGGTGCAAGGAATTTCTATATCTTTAAAATTCATAATAATTTAATGAATTAAGAAACTGTGTTCGATAATATGATAGATAAACGTTAATTAAACGAAAATATTGATTTTAATCAACTAACTAACTACAAATTTGTCATTAAAGTAACAAAATATTCAATTTTAAAATAATTTGAAAGTAGTCTGTTTGATAGTGTAGTCATTGTATCCTGCGCGCGCATGTATAATCTGTGTCTTCGAAAAAGTAATACGCGCGCCATTTTAACAGATATTTCTTGTTGTGAAATGTGTTTAACGTAATTAAAAAATAAATGACTTCTACAAATAAAAAAACATTGATAAGTGTAGAACGTCGAAAATACTTGAACAAAAAACACAAGTCCGGTGTATCGGGTGACGTAGAAATGTGAGAAAACGTCTACGCAATTTCCTTAGGAAAAAAAGGTACGCGAATTTGATTCTTTTTTATTCGCAAATGTGTTGAAAAACGTCGTAAGAAGCTTGTGCGCTTTGGTGATTACACCCTCGGCTCCATTACGCCCTCGCCTGCGGCTCGGGCTGCAATTTCTGAGCCTCGGCCATAATATCCAAAATAGCGCACGTGCATCTTAATGTACTATTATCATCCTGTCAAATAAAATCTGCCTGAGAAATTTATGTTGGGGTCAACTGCTTTGCCTACACTATTAAGTGTTGTCTTACCCTAGTCGCTTCCTAATCGGGCTCATAGCGTTAAGAATGTCATCATAAGTGAATTTAGGAACAGCATAATGGTTAGTGCAAACCACAGGTGCAAACCGATGTATTGCTAGGAGTTGCCTAAACAAGTTAGGCAAGAACTTGAGCGATTCTTAAGTTAAGTGCATACAGGCCTCAGTGTTGTTGTCTATTTTTCGGCATAAAGAGGGTAAGTAAGACAACCACTTTTAGACCTCTCATCTTCCCTTCAGGCTTGCTTTAATACTATGATGTTTTAACGTACCTTCAGGCAAATCCAGCAGCATAGCCAACTGCCTAGCGTTACCAGCCCAGGCTGCCAGATGCAGCGGCGTGCGACCCAGCTTGTCGAGTCTGTGCTTCTCTGCTCCAAACTTGAGCAGCAGAGCCAGGGCCTCTCCACCACCAATCAGAGCTGCACAGTGGGCTGCTGAGACTAGCGCTAAACGGCATGTCGCATTAGGGTTCGCTCCTGCGTTCAGCAGTCTGAAAAAAAATGTTTGTGCTTGAAAAATGTCTGAGTCTACCTCGTGATTGCCCAATATACAGGGTGTCTCATTCAAATCGGTCAGTATGGGAAAGTCTGAAACTATAAAACATACGAAGATTTGTTCTTAGGAACCATGTCACCGATTTTGATAAAAAGAAAAACTGCATTCATACATTTGAAAAAAAAAAGTGTACCCAGCTGGGGAATCTAACCCGGTAGTTTTGAAAAAAAAGCTTACAGTTTTTCTGTTTAAATAACGGTTGTGTAGGTCTTAAGCAGTAAATGTCTCTATGAAACACGATGTCTAAAATGAATAAAATGCATTGTTTTTACATACTTTAATTTATCATAGTAGGTGTTCGAAGTGACCACCGTTTTTTTCAATACAATATGGGTACACTTTTTTTTCAAATGTATGAATGCAGTTTTTCTTTTTATCAAAATCGGTGACATGGTTCCTAAGAACAAATCTTCGTATGTCTTATAGTTTCAGACTTTCCCATACTGACCGATTTGAATGAGACACCCTGTATACAGCTACTCTACGAAGCTAGCTAGCTACCTGCCGTAGCAAATAAAAATGCTAAACTGTTCATCTTTTCTATCAGTACTGATTGCAAAAATTGCTCTTCCCTTCTGCTGTATATTTGTTTTTCCTAATTAATATTTTCTTTCTGCTTGCACCATATCTTCCATATACCTAGTATCTATACGGGGAACGAAAGCAGTGACGTTCGTCAAACCCTTGTTTCGCCAAGGTTAGGGGGACCACTGGAGAAAAATTTTCCCGAGGTACTTGCTTCCCGTGGTCCACCTAGGTGAATTACGTAGGTGGACCACGGGGGAAGACTGTAAATATGTACTGAATAAACCATGTCTAATGTCTATATGTACTGCTTGGTAAGAGCGATTCTGTTCACCTTTCCACCTCTTCAACGTCATGTTCCTCGATAGCTTCCAGAAGCTCAGTGTTCAGTCTCCGGAGTCTTCTATCGCTGCGGCGCCACTTCTTGGGCCACACTTCTGGGACCTCGGTAAGTGGCGTGTTGTTGGCTGTAGAGTCCGCTGATGGTGTTTCATCGCCTGGTTCAGAAGGGGTGTACAGGCGCCATGATGGATTTCTACGAGAAAAATTGTTCTCGTTTACTCTGTTAATATCAAGTTAATACTAGGTCCGGGACAGTAGTGGTCCTACTGCTATTATCCAAGAAGAGTACCTACTCTTTGTATTTCATTATAGGTACACTGATCATGAAGTCAATATTTTGTCTCATTTGCCACTAGTCTTAAATAACCGGCCAAGTGGGAGCCGGACGCGCGCACCGAGAGTTCCGTACCGCTAAGGTAAAAATAACGTCTCAGTTATGGACGCGCAGTCACGCAGAAGTGTACTAAAAATGCGCGAGTCTGACACGCACTTGACTTGTTTGTATTATTTGTTGTTAATCTGATTCTCACGCTTGTGAGTGTATCCGTTTTTACGATACAGCAAAAATCGCCTAGAAAAACACGCTTTTAGTAAGGGTTGTTCCTCATGTCCGTAATTTTTAGTGTTTTGTTATAGCGGTCTACTTATTACGGTTCATAAGATATAGCCCGCTGACAGACAGACCGACAGATATCGGAGGCATATTAATGGGGTCCCGTTTTTCACCCTTTGGGTATGGAGTCCTAAAAACGGCCTACGTATGTGCAGCGTTTCTTTCGATGACCGTATTCTCATTGCTACTAATTTGTCCCAGAGAGACCGGGACCGGATTGCCACTGAATATTTTTTCCCATTCCTTTCCCAACTCGCAACAAAAACACAAATGTAAGGAACTGCGAAACTTTGCCCAAAAATAGAGAGGGTCATTATTATAAAAATATCCAATATTTTTCGAACACATTAAACATGCGTTAACATTTTTTTATCTGCATTGTTTGTGCTCATTTGAATTTCTGTTGCGATTAATGGAACGTGCTGTGCCCTTAACTTTGTTGTATAGCTCTTCAATACGATTAGCAGTGGCACTGCAAGCAGGGCTCTGCAAGCCTGCAAGCAGGGCTTTGAGTGGGCTCAGGTAGGTGATCTTACTGCGCAGCATTGAAAGGTCCCAAGTTCAGGGGAAGCGGAGGTCTTGCTCGGCCGGTGATGTCATGAGCGCTGCCCAGGAGTGGTTGCAGCGTATCGTGGACTTCCGATTTCTCTTCCTCCGGTACACAGGCCTCAACATCTGGAACTAAAAATAATTTTAAATCAGATTCAGAGCCACTTTTATCGCAACCACTTGATGCACCTGAAAGAGTTCGTTTTTACCAGGGGTCGCTCAACAATCGATGCAGGTGTTGAGCTAATTCAAAATATATTTGACGCTTGGGAGGAGTCAAGTGATGCCATTGGCGTTTTCTGCAATTTGTCCAAGGCTTTCGATTGTGTGCATCATGATATTCTTATCAGGAAATTACACCATTATGAAATTGGAGACCAGGCTCTACGCCTTCTGGAGTCGTATCTAAGTGAAAGGATCCAGAAGGTTGATGTAAAAGGGAAAAGGTAACTAGGATTAAAAAATTGTAGGGCGTTCCACAAGGCTCATTGGGACCATTCCTATTTATTGTCTATATTAATGATTTGCCAAACCTTGTAAAGAACAAGAATAAGATAGTACTATTTGCAGATGATACTTCTTCGATTTTTAAGGACAAAAGAAAACAATCAAATTTTGACGACGTAAATACTACTTCTTCAAATTTAAGAGCAGGGCTCTTGTCTGTGGAGTAATCGCCACTTTGTGCGGTTTTGTGTCAGGTCCTTGACTTCCCGGTACGACACGACCTCAGCTTTTTCCTTGACTTGGTCAATGTACGCTCGTCTTGGTCTTCCCCGTCCTCTCTTGCCCTCTATCTTCCCCTCCAAGATGGTTTTAAAGAAGTTGTCATGTCGCACCAGGTGTCCAATCATCTTTCCTCTTCGGTTGGTGATAGTTCCCAATAAGGTTCGCTTCTCTCCAACCATACTCAGCACTTCATCGTTGGTCTTCTTTTCGGTCCAGCTTATTTTCATCATTCTCCTCCAGCACCACATTTCAAATGCTTCAAGTTTCTGTCTTTCTTTCTTAGTAAGAGTCCATGTTTCACTACCGTAGAGAGCAATGCTCCAGATGTATGTTTTTATAAGTCGTTTTCGAGTCTTGCATGCTATGTTGGCTTTAAATAGATGTTTCTTTTGATTGAAAGCTCGCTTTGCCATGGCTATTCTTGCAACGACGTCTGGGTTACATCTGGAGTCATTGGTGATGATGCTACCAAGATATTTGAATTTGTTGACTTGTTCTAAGGTTGTATTCTTCAGCTTGATTTCTGTGCTTGAGTTTGAAAGTTTGGACGCAACCAGGACTTTCGTCTTCAGGGCGTTGATTTTCATTCCAGCTTCGTTAAAGATGGTGTCCATATTTGTTACTAGTTCTTGCAATTCGTTTGCGTTTTCAGCTATGGCAGCTATATCATCTGCAAATCTGATGAATTGTATTCTGATTCCATTAAATATGACACCTCCCTTTCCTTCATTTGTCATCTTTCTGATTGCTTCCTCAATGAATATGTTGAATATGAGCGGAGAGAGCGGGCATCCCTGTCTAACACCTTGGTTTATTTTAGCTTTTCCCTTTTCATCTCCAACCTCAATTATAGTTTCTTGTTTCTTATATAGTTCGTATAGTATTTTCCTATCCCTATAATCCAGCCCTGCTTCCTTCAGAATTCTCATCATGTCTCGCCAGTTGACCTTATCAAATGCCTTCTCCAAGTCTACAAAGGCTATGTGCGTTTCCAGTCCTAGATCCAATCTCCTGTCCATAATAAGTCTAAGAGCCAGTATGGCCTCCCTTGTGCCTCTATTCTCTCTAAAACCGTACTGATCTGGCCCCAATATTGCTTCAGTAATAGCTTTTATCCTGTTTTGTATTACTTTTAGGAGTATTTACATGCATGTGAGACAAGACTAAGTGTGCGGTGTTCTTCACACTTTAGCGTGTTCAGCTTTTTTGGTATAGTAACTGTTTTAGTGATCTGAAAGTCCGAGGGCACAGTACCTGATGCATATATATCTTGGATTAGATTGAATATTTCATCCAACATAGAGTCGCAGACCACGTATTTAATCATTTCTATGTGTATTTTGTCCTCTCCGGCTGCTTTGCCATTCTGGATTCTTTTTATGGCTTTGTCAAATTCGGATCTTAGTATTTTGGGGCCTAGATTATCGGGTTTCACGTCCTTGTCCTTTTCAATATCATGTTCGTCAAGTCCTTGTCCTTCATATAATCCTTCAATATATCTTATCCATCGCTCAACAATTTCCTTGCTGTTCATCACAATCTTCCCTTGTTCGTCTAATATTGTTGCACTTTTTGTCTTGTGTGTGCTGTCCAGTTTCCTGATTCTGTTATAAGCCTTTTCCATATTTCCCATTCTCATGAATCTCTCTATCTCTTCACATAACTGATTTACATCTGTATCTCGGCATTGTCGGCATTTTAAAGTTATTGTATTTGTTAACTGTCTGTAAATCTTTATGCTGGCGTCGTCGTTTTTATTTCTATATTTCCTTCTCTCAATCATTATATCTATTATTTCTTTACTGAGCCACTTTTTCCGGGGTACTAGCTTTTCTTTCGTAAGGCTTTTTTTTCGGCACTGTCCTTCAATATATCTCTCAAGTTTGTCCATCTATTCTCCACGTTTACATTGATTTCTTCACTTCTCAAATTTTCTTTGTATGCTTCTAGTTTTTCGCCTACATTACTGCTATATTCCGCTCTATATTGGCTATTGCTGTCTTTTAGTTTTGCTATATCTATATTCTTCTTCTTGTTTTCTCTTCCTTTGTTTTTTCTAACTTCAAAATTTTGTGTACTCAGCAGAAGGTTATGGTCCGTATCAAGGTCGGCTCCTGGCATGGTTTTGCAAGATTTGATGTCTTTTCGATATTTGGTCTTGACCATGATAAAATCTAGTGGGTATCTGCCAATATCCCCTGGCATTTTCCACGTATATAACCTTCGTTTTGGTTGCTCGAATTGTGTGTTCACTATGCACATACTATTTTCTTTGCAAAATTGTACAAATCTATTGCCTCTTAAGTTTCTTTTCCCAAGGCCAAATTTACCTACTATATTCTCTTCTTCTCCCTCCCCAACTACAGCGTTAAAATCCCCCATAACAATAAGTTTATCCTTAACTTTTGCTGTTTCTAGTATTGTATCTATACTGTCATACATTTCTTCAATTTCCTCGTCCGGATGCCTACCAGTAGGCATGTATACTTGTACTATGATTATGTCATTTTTTCGTGACTTTAGCTTGACTGCAGTTATTCTGTCGCTATGATGTACTACTAGATACTACTATTTCTAATGTAGTTGAGTGGTTCACCGTAAGTAATCTTTTGCTTAACGAAAAGAAAACTATGTGTGTTAAATTTGTTTTGCCTTATGTAACGCTAACTGCTACGAACCTTTTAGTTAAAAAATTAAAAATTGTCTCTTGTGGAATCTGCTGTGTTCCTATTACCAATGTATTACCTAAGACGACAAATTACAATAGGGACCGCATATTAATAAATTGTCGAACAGACTCTGTTCTGCAGCATACGCAGTGAAAAGAATAAGAGCTCTGACGGATGTAGACACCGCGAGGTTAGTCTACTTCAGGTTATTTCCATAGTCTCATGTCATATCATAATAATATGGTCTTTTGTTATGGGGTCATGCTACGGATGCAAACAGCATTTTTATACTGCAAAAGCGAGCTGTTCGTGCAATTTATAAAATGAAGCTTATAGAATCTCTTAGAAATAAATTTAAAGGAATCAACATTTTGACTTTAGTGTCGCAATATATTTATGAAAATTTAATATATGTTAAACGGTATATACATACTCGTATTTTGGAGAAAAATTGTGAAAGGCACAGTGTCAACATAAAAAACAAGAATCAACTTGCTTCTCATGTAAGCCGTGTTCACAAAATTTGAAAAACTTATAAAAGTCAATGTATACGCGTCTATAATTAACACTTTCACTGTTCAAAGCATATTTTCTTCCCTATCACGAAATGTCCAACAATCATATTACATTTTAAGTTAATACGAGGTCTCTTTAATACATTTTAGGTAAGCGAAATTTTATTTGAAGACTCCTAGGTAGCAATCAGATTATTTTTTTTAATGCATTAAATGTAATGCACGAACGTCTGAGCACGGACTCTAACAAATAGTGTTGGTCAAAAACGATAAAACACTCGATACTACGAGAAATCATGGTCAATTCACGCTAAAAAGAAAAAAAAAATCTTCAAATTCCTTTCTTTCTTTTTTTTTTCAAATAACACCTGTAAGTGCTTTTTATTTTAAGTTCAGACCTAAGTCCCGCTAGGTGTAGACACACGTATAATGTTTTAGTGTCATGCTTTTAAGTTTAATTTTTGTGATTTAATTAATTAATTATAATTTGAAATTAATGTTTCTTATTCTATTTTATTTAAAAACAAGTTATTAATGTCTTTGACGTGCGGGCTCTGTACTTCACGGGGCTTAGTATCGATTTGACAAATGAACAACACTAGTCGTCGGTGGTATATACCAGGATAAGTTGATCTATGGTAGTCATACTTGTAAATGACCTGCTCGAAGCTATCGAGGTTTACCTACGCGTTATATGAATTAAAGAAAAACACAGACGTGAAAACAGCTCTAACTGCATATTACGCATACGCACACAGCTGTCTCCAGTACGGGATTGTGTTATGGGGAAATTGCACTAACATGTTAAAATTGTTCCGATTACAAAAAAGATGTATAAGAATTATAGCCAATATAGATTCAATGATGAGTTGTAAACCTTACTTCAAAGAATATAAAATACTTACATTAACATCAGTTTATATTCTAGAAAGTAGCCTATTCGTTAAAAAAAAGCCCCCACCTCTTTCCAAAATATTCGCGCCCTCCTAACTTACGACCCCATAATAGATTAGCACTTCCCGAAACAAAGATGAAACTTATTAGCTCCGGGCCAGTAGCCATAGCAGCAAAAATTTATAATAATCTTCCTCAAGCTATTCAGGTAGAAGAAAACCTAAATAAATTCAAAAAATCCCTAAAACACTACCTAACGACTAAATGTTTCTATACGTTGCAAGAGTTCTTTGATGAAAAATAATATTTAATATATATTTTTTTTAATGTTTATCTTTGAAAATATTTAATGCCTATTGACTTTCAAATATTAGCTTTTATATTTACTTATACCTCTTAGGTTTTAAATATCTAATTGATTTAATTAATTTTCATTGTTTCTATTTTAATTTAATTTAATTTAGTGTTAACTTCAATTCTATTTATTTTATATTTCCAATAGTATTTTAATTTTAAATCTATTTAATTAAAATTTTTCTAATTCGTCATTTTGAATTTTCTGTTTCATTTTCTAAATTGAAAGTGTAATATAGTTTTTAGGATAATCTTGCCGTGCCCTTCCGGGTCCATATGTGTTTCTAATACTATAAATAATATGTTACCATCTTTCTACCATATGGGTTGCAATAAACAATTTGACTTTGACTTTGAAAAAAATATTGTTCCAAGGATTATTGTTTCTTGGTTAAAATTTATTGGTAAGTAGCTGTATGCAATTTCTTCAGATGTCCATTATGCTATCGCCTCCGTTATTTATCCGTCATTCCAATTCAGTTTCTTGCTACATCTCTTTATTCCGTTGAGATATTATTTATAGAATGATAACTACACTAGTGCATTATATGTATGCACGGACGTATCAAGCAAGATCATCAGTGCATTACATGTAATGCATGGACAGTCAAAGTGTTAAGATACCCACTGCCATTGAAAGTTTGTCGTTAGATAAATTCAAAACTGTTATCAAGCAAAAATTATATAAGAAAGTTTATTATAAAATATCAGATTGTCTAGAAGAGAAAAATCCATGGGAGTAGGCTACGGTTCTAAAAGGCTAATTAAAAATTTAAATTGACTTATGTTTATTGTATCAACTCTGTATTACATTCAAACCAGCGATGTGCGTGGATTTAGACTGTCGCTTCTTTTTAGGATTCCGATACCAAAATGGTAAAAAAAGGAACCCTTATGGTGCCGCTCTGTCTGTCCGTCTGTCTGTCACACCTCTATATCTCAGCAACCACTTATGCTATCAACCTGAAATTTGGAATAGTTTTAGAATATAGTTGCCCAACTTAATTGCACAAGAAAAAATTTTGAAAAAAGTATGATTATTAATATAAAGGGGGCCAAAATAGGGGGGGCCAAATTTCAAATTGTCGCTACTAGGTCGAGTGGGGTATCATATGAAAGGGCTTTACTTGTACATTTTTAAAATATATTTTTGTATTTTTTTAAATTTCTTAGTTTTAAAGTTATGATGAAAAATGTCAAGAAAAATACCATTCCCCCCCCCTTATCTCCGAAGTTTGAGTAAGGAAAAATCTGAATTAATTACAGTTGATAGAAGTTTATATAAACTTTACAGCAAAAATAAAACGATCTTTCTAAGTTGCACAGTTTTTCAGAAATCTGCAAAAAACCTTTACAAACAAATTTAGTTTTGCGGTCCTGAAAATGGACTTTATTGCTTCCAAAAATACTATAGGTATATCGGAACCCTCGGCGCGCGAGTCCGACTCGCACTTGACCGGTTTTTTTTCCCACCATGGCGCCACTTTGTGAAGCGATGTAGTTTAGCTGACGCATGCTGACGTCATTAAGAGATTTTAATATTCAACAATGAATAAACTACTTATTTGATTTGTGCAAAAGCGCCCGATATTCGTCAAGTCCTTGTTGACAAAATTACCCATTCCACATGTAAAGGTACCTATGGAGAAGCAAAATAATTTTGCAAATTCTAAAAATTTTGCATAGAAGTGATGCATCACCTAATCATGTGCAAAATTGTGATGGTGTGATTACTAGGTTTTCTTTGAAGTATGTGTGCAGAGAAATTAAGCCAGAGTTGGGCAGAGGAAACAAACTTTCACCTTTTTGGTGCTGCGAGCGCTTAACAACTTTTGTATAAACACTCTAGACACCAGTCCTCCCCCGTGGTCCCAGGTGGACCTTGCACAAACCAATGAACTGCTCCATTACCGTCAATGATATTACAATTATATAACCGACGATTATCATTAGATACCTAGTTATATTCTCTACATTGAAAATTTTCGCGAAAATAGGTATGATCTGGGAGATCAAAAAAGGTATTAGCTCTATGGTATTAGATTTCATTATACCATTCGGTTTATTTTTGGAATTTTGTCTACTTCTCTGTCTGTTATTGGTCTTTTAGTCTGTTTGTGTGTTCGCGATAAACTCGCAAACCACTTAACCGATTGAAACGGGGTTTTCTATAATGCATTAAGCTTATTTCCGTGCAACATCTAAGCTTCGTTTCATTGAAATCGGTTTACTCAAACAGAAACTACACGTATGCAAAAATCAAACGGCCTCTGCACCAATAACTCACAAACTAGTTAACCGATTTAAACGATACTTTCAAGTATAAATTTCGATAACTTTATTGCAACATACCTATGAGCTATGTTAAAATTTTAATCGGTTCTAATAAAAGAGTATCAATGGACGTATTAAGTAATAGTTGGGCGCACAGAAGGGATTCTCAGAAAAAAACTCTTAAATGACACAACTAGTTATGAGTAGCAGATGGTCTGATGGGAAGGACCCGTATATGAATAAGTATATTTATAATTTCTGTATTTATCTGCGAATACCTATAATTGGTTATGTTTTTATCTAACTGTATATTCGTATACTCTGTGTATCTTGCTGTTGGTGTTCCGAATAAATAAAATAAAAATAATTGAAACTGAAAAACTTTTGTTCTAAGACTTTTAAATCGATCAGCTGACTGACCCAATTTGTATGAAAAACCAAATTTTTTTGCGATTTCACAAAAGTCGTAGAACAAAAGTTGTTCGGTTTCATGTTCAGAACTACCACCCAAAAGGTTTTGCGCAATTTATAGGTATTACTTAACAGCCCAGATTTTTACACCATTGCTTGCACTAAATAAATAACTCAACAAGTAAATTTTCTTAAAATTCTGATATTTTTTGTACCTGCGGTTAATACCAAGATTTCCCTGTTTCAAGTATCACTATTTCCTACCGATCTCTCCCTACTGGTATATTCATATTCATGTTTATTCAGTTCTAATCATACATCGTCAAAAATTAAGATACATTATGTACATCTATTACAACAAAAGCAAGTATACATTATTATTAATTCTATTCACTTATTTAATTATGTTCCAAGGAACTCCTGTAGGCGAATAAAAAGCCTTTTGGGCAAGCCAAATCTTAAGCTTCCGAATATAGGATAGGATGTGGGTTATTCCCGTGGTGACCGTCAGCCTAGAAGCCTCACCAAGAAAAACCATCGAATTTCATGATTCTGAGTATGCCATAATTTAGTTATAGAATTGTAGCGAAATCGTAGGTATGTACCGCAAAAAATTGTTACGTTTGCACTTTCAAAGAAATACATAGGCATTGGTGAGGCTGCTGGGGTGACGTTCACCCCAGCAGCCTCACCTCTCGTACATGGAAACGGCTGCAGTGATCAACATGATTCCTTTACCAAGATTTAGTAGTGAAATTGTAGCGAAAAGTAGTAAAAGAAACAAAAACTGTAGTTACCAGGAACATTATGAAATAACTCCAAAATCTTCTACTTTTTTAGGGTTCCGTACCTCAAAAGAAAAAAACGAAACCCTTATAGGATCACTTTGTTGTCCGTCTGTCTGTCTGTCTGTCTGTCAAGACCCTTTATCTCACGAACAGGTAGAGGTATCAGGTTGAAACTAATAATATATATTAGGATCCATGAACCACACAAGATCAGAAAATTTAAATTTTTTACAACGACGCAATCAAAAGATATGGCATTTTATGTCCTCATCTCCATACATTTATGCAAAAATGCAAAACCTACAGGGTACTTCCCGTTGACCTAAAATTATGAAATTCGGCAAGAAGCTAGGTCTCACAGTACAAATAATGAGAAAAGTCTGAAATAATTAAATATTACAACTTTTCTCACAACTAATGGTAACCAATTGTGGTGAGCTCCCGTTTCAAGAACATTCATATAAGAGAGGGGTCAAGTTGGATGGTCGCTGAGGCGATTTTTGTTTTAGTTCTATTTTAAAAACGGGAACACATGCAAACTTGAAAATTGGTATGTTTATAGTGCATAAGCTATAAAATAACAACAAATAATAAAATATAGTCAAGCGCGTGTCGGACTAAAAAAATCTAGCATATTAACTTTCTGAAATTTCAACTAATACAATTATGATTATGTGGTGGTACGGAACCCTCTTTGAGCGAGTCCGACTCGCACTTGGCCGGTTTTTTTCTATTCTATTCTATTCTATTCTATTCTATTCTATTCTATTCTATTCTATTCTATTCTATTCTATTCTATTCTATTCTATTCTATTCTATTCTATTCTATTCTATTCTATTCTATTCTATTCTATTCTATTCTATTCTATTCTATTCTATTCTATTCTATTCTATTCTATTCTATTCTATTCTATTCTATTCTATTCTATTCTATTCTATTCTATTCTATTCTATTCTATTCTATTCTATTCTATTCTATTCTATTCTATTCTATTCTATTCTATTCTATTCTATTCTATTCTATTCTATTCTATTCTATTCTATTCTATTCTATTCTATTCTATTCTATTCTATTCTATTCTATTCTATTCTATTCTATTCTATTCTATTCTATTCTATTCTATTCTATTCTATTCTATTCTATTCTATTCTATTCTATTCTATTCTATTCTATTCTATTCTATTCTATTCTATTCTATTCTATTCTATTCTATTCTATTCTATTCTATTCTATTCTATTCTATTCTATTCTATTCTATTCTATTCTATTCTATTCTATTCTATTCTATTCTATTCTATTCTATTCTATTCTATTCTATTCTATTCTATTCTATTCTATTCTATTCTATTCTATTCTATTCTATTCTATTCTATTCTATTCTATTCTATTCTATTCTATTCTATTCTATTCTATTCTATTCTATTCTATTCTATTATATTCTATTCTATTCTATTCTATTCTATTCTATTCTATTCTATTCTATACAAACTATTAGGTTATGTACAGTCGCGTTCACAAATGCTTGTATTGAAAATGATATAGGTGTAATTAGATGCGAGTAACGTAGTTATTCCGGTAGAACTTAGTTTTAATGAAAGAATACTTTTTCATACAAAAAGTTGCAGCATGGAGAAGAAGTGAAGCGTGTGGGCGGAGGCTTCAATGATCCGTAGAGTAAATTGGAACAAAAGATTCTTTGGGAATTTCAACGTTTTTGAACAAAATATATGAAATCAGTGCCCTCCAATCAATGAGCAGCAGCGTCCTTCTGCTTACAGCTTTGTAAACAGATAGCCTAACAATTCATGGTATGTGAACTTTGGTAGGTTAACACATTCTTATTCATTATTTAGGATATTAAAAACCATATAACTATTTGGGTTTGCACCCGCATGTCAGTAGTTACACTTTGACCTTGAGTGGGTGGCAGGAATTCGGTGTTCGTAGCGTAGCTTGTCAAGATTACACTGGTTTCATTAATTTTAATAGTAATTCTAATTGTATTTTTTAATTTAAATAATGTAATATTGACAATATGGACTCTTTTGTCTGCAAAAATGGATTTTATTTTATTACCACTTAGTAAATGCTGTCATGTGTACATGATGAGCACGTCAAACTTTACTCAATAGACGGTAAAATATTCTTTTTGTAACATTTTTCCAGCAAAAACTAGAATTCTAGAGGGAGCTCCCTGTCCTGTAGTAGACGTTTCATGGGATGTTATGATGATGATGATAAACCTGCAAGACGTTAATGCAGCTATCTGCGATAATAATTTGCTTTTAACTGTACATACCAACTAAAACACTGATAACCATTGAAACTGACACATTAAACTAAGTCATCATCATCATCGTATTATAGGTACTTTCACGGAAACAACAATACTAGGAAGTATTGGAATCATAAATACATAAAATAAAAATTTTTCATTGTTTAATACATTTTTCTGCGTGTCTGTACATGTGCTGATATGTATGTTGAAGTATATGGAGTTATTTCATAATGTTCCTGGTAACTACAGTTTTTGTTTCCTTTACTACTTTTCGCTACAATTTCAGTACTAAATCTTGGTGAAGGAATCATGTTGATCACTGCAGCCGTTTCCATGTACGAGAGGTGAGGCTTCTGGGGTGACCGTCACTCCAGAAGTCTCACTAATGCCTGTGTTTATCTGTGTAAGTACAAAACTACAGTTTTTTTTGCAGTATGTACGTATTCGTAACAATTTCACTACTGAATTTTGGAACAGGAATCATGTTGATCACTGCAGCCGTTTACGCATACGAGGGTGAGGCTGCTGGGGTGAACGTCACCCCAGCAGCCTCACCAATGCCTAAGTATTTCTTTGAAAGTGCAAACGTAACAATTTTTTCCGGTATGTAAGATTTCGCTACAATTCTATAACTAAATTATGGCATAGACGGAATCATGAAATTCGATGTTTTTTATTGGTGAGGCTTCTGGGCTGACGGTCACATTTCCGTGTTATTCCATATTTTGCACCTGAAATAATTATCACTTGCCTCTCGATAACAACGCAGATATTAATCCTTTGGTACACATTTTTAAAGCTTAGTAGGAATTCACAACACTTGTTCAAATGTTTTCTAAAACATATTCTTCACACTTTAAGGTGTTTTGAAAGCGGTTTTCCCCAGTTCATTCACTTCAAGGTTTTTAAACTTTAGACAATTATTGCAAAAAACTTTGCAATTTTACAAAATTCATTAATTTTAAAAACTTTCGGTCTTACAGGATCATCATTTAGTTAAATTTGTTTAACTTCGTTTAACTTTGAAAAATATCACTGCACATCTTAAATTTTGCGGTGTGACTGAAGACACTTCTGTAAAGTAAACATTTGTCGTAGCTATCCTAACGAAGGCCAATCAAGGCCAAGTAGGTGATTCATTGATAGCTGATGCCATTCTATTATACTAACTTAGTTTACTATGGAATCTTTTACAATACTCATTCATGATCTCTGGAAAAATACATTTTCACCTCACTTCCTCGAAAAACTTTGCTTTATCGGTCGAAATCTGCGTGCAAAAATCATTTTTAGCCGCTAGCGTGGAAAAGATTTTTGAAATTAGGACCAGGTATTGCCCATGGTTCACCTGCGTAGTTGGTAGTAGTTGGTATAAGGTACTGGCGCTATTCGTTAGCATTGTCCTAGTTGAAGTAAGGTAAAAAATAATTACTTTCACTCGGCAACAAAGTTTTTTGCGTCTTGTGCCAGTTGTACCTTGAAACCAATACAAGGCAGTCGCGCCAAATAAAAATTTTGCTGCCTTGCACAACAAATTACTATTATTAATTATATGTCACTACACTACACTACTAATTTTAAGTATTTTGTCTCACTGCTGAGCAAAATCGCTTCAATTTTATGCTTCAACATGTTGAAATGTTGAATCACACACGCACACACATATCTAAGTCGTACAGTCAAGAGCACATCAAGCTTGAAACATACATTGGACTTTGTACCGTTCTCATTTCAATAGCCGCACGGGCTAGAGTCGCACTGCAAGTGTAAAGCTTGACCTGTCGTTGACTGTACAAAGCTCTTTTTTTCGAAAAATAGAAATATACATCTCATTTACTGATTATCTGTAACTTTTACCTTTAAAGGAGGCAGCCATAGTTAGTCACAACTTACAGGACTTCTCTTGCACCCTAACATTACATGTAGCTGCACCTATCGACTTAATCGAGGCGAAATCAAACACTGTACCAAACTAGCACACACACACTGCGAGGTTTCAACGGTTCGAGTGAACTATATTTTAGTGCTTTTGAAACCACAATATAATTTTCACATTGTTTTTATCACATAAACACTGAGAGAGAAGCGATAGGTCCATCTCTACAAAATCATAAGTAGAACTGAAAGGATTTGAGTTGAGTATTTGATGATTGCTGTATAAAATCAATAATATTTTATCAATAAACAATTTTGAGTCATCGAAAGAGACTTAAGAAAATGTAGAGTTGGCCTAAATTTATCTTTACTAACTGTCGCCCACGACTTCCTTCGCGTAGTTTTTATGCTTTAGGTATGCAAGTTTTTTTTTAAACACCCTAATTCCCCCCTTCGGGGATGATTCTGCAAAAATGCTGAAAAAGAATTTAGAATTCTAAATTTTTCAGTAGCTCACATCCAAATTTTAATGCGTCTCATGTCAAAACTATAGGATTTTCATACAAACTTACCACTTTCCAAAAATGCGGAAACACGTGTGTTTGTTTTTCTTTTCATTAACTAAAATCCAAATTTTTATGCATTTTATGTCAAAATTGTAGGATTTTCATACAAACTTTCACACCTCATTTTCACCCCCTCTCAAAAATGCTGATACACGTGTTTATTCTTTTCTTAGCACTAATCTAAAACTTTATGTATCTCTCGTCAAAACTGTAGGGCTTTTATGCAGACTATTAGCGACGTTGATGAATCAGTGTCAATCCTACTAATATTATACTCGTATTATATATCCTACTTTATAAACGCGAAAGTTTGTAAGTATGGATGGATGGATGGATGAATGTTTGTTACTCTTTCACGTAAAAACTACTGAATGGATTTTAATGAAACTAAATATAGATTAGGTCCTGGAATAACACATAGGCTTTTACCGCGGGAAAACACTTCATTCCCACGGGAAAACGCATTTAATGTTAATGAAGAAGGTGACTAACTCTTTGACTGACATATCAACGCACAGCCTAAACCGCTGGGTCTAGAAATTCCAAATTTGGCATGTAGGATCGTTATTATATGAGGTCTAGGGGTGCACTAAGAAAATGTTTTACAAAATTCCACCCCTAAGGGGGTAAAATAGGGGATGAAAGTTGGTATGAAAGTTCATCAGTTTTAAAGTTAGGATCTTCAAATTTTGTATTTAGGCTGACGATTAAAAATTACTATTCATGAATTTCAGGGTTTTTGAAAATTCGACACCCTAAAGGGTGAAAAGGGGGATGAAATTGAAAATCCTTTATTTTTAAAGTAATATCCACGTTATTTATTATTTAGGGTTAGGGTGTTCCATGCAACGATCATCACTGTTATTGAAATTCCACCCCAAATTCAACCCCCTAAAAAGGCAAATGGGGTGGAAAAGTCTAAAAACCAATATGGGTATCGTTTGTATGGTTTATTGGGTCGCTGATCACGAAAACTACAACAATTTTGAAATTCAACATGGCGGATGTGAAATACCATCATCCCCTGGGGATGGGGTTGGGGTGCGATAGGGTTAAAATGTCTAAAAATCAATATTGAGTGTCGTTTGTATGGTTTATCGGGTCGCTGATTACGAAAACTACAACAAAGTGATGGACGTGAAATACCATTATCCCCTGAGGATGGAGTTGGAGTGCGATAGGGTTGAAATGTTTATAAATCAATATGGGTGTCGTTTCTATGTTTATATGAGGATAGGGATATCGGCTAAGATGGCGTTAGGGGTAGGGATAGGGGAAGGGATAGGGAGGGGTAGGGGTAGAGAGAGGGACAGGGAGTGGGAGAGGGAAGGAGAGAGGGAGGGTGAGAGGGGACGGGAGAGGGAAGGCGAGGGAGGGCGAGGGAGGGGGAAGGGAAGAGGGGCAGGGATAGGGATGGTTTGACGGACGGTTGGACAGATGATTGGACGAACGGACGGACGACAGATAGACGGAAGGGTGGGTGGATGGATGGATGGTCAGATAGATAGATAGATAGAATCCCTCGCGGACGAAGTCGCGGGCAACAGCTAGTAAATACATATTTGTTTATTCTAAATATGAAATCGGGTCTTACTACAAAAAAAGTTAGACATCTGTTGAACACTTAATAACTGGCTATGTCAGTTGATGCGCAAAAGTAAGAAAATAAGTCATTTTTGACTTCTGCGCATCAATGACATAGACAGAGTTATTTGGTACAATTTTTTTATAGTAAGACCATGAGTAAGACGGTCGAGTTTACAAAGACAACGTTGCCTATGATTACCCGCGTGTTAGAGACACTAAGCCACAGCAATGGGCAGGCACAGTCAAGAGTACATACATCAATGACACTTAACGCGCGACTCTTGCACATACAGTGCGTTTAAAATAACTAAGATGGTATTTTTACCTTAGTGGTACGACACCCTCGGTGCGTGAGTCTGACTTGCACTTGGCCGTTTTTTATTTTAAACAATCATGTAGGTACTTACCGACAAAATAAATCAGGAAAGTACGTTTCTAGCTCTATGTGAAGACTGGAACGTAACGTTATCAGCAGATAAGATTCTACAAAAATGTCACATCCTTGAAGATTTGTGTTGCGGATAAGCGTGTATGTGTAGATAATCATATAAAAATCTGATATAAATCTCACTCGGCTCCCCCCACTGACGCCGCGTCGTCAAGAAATGTGCAATTTTTTTTATGATCATGTATTTAACGCGGCGACAAAATAATTGTTTGGGATTAAAAAATAATGAAAGTGTGTATCAGAAATAATAGGTTGGCGGCTCATATTGAGAAACTAAGTAAATCCAAAGTGGGTGCTTAATAAAGCAATTGCAAGCATCATTTAATTTAAACAGGCATCAAGTTTTTTAGCGAAAGAATTAATTTCTTACCTAGCGGAAACTTGATGGAGGCTAAAAATTAGGATGAGCATTCATAAATTATGCAATTGTCGTTTTATATAAAATAATTTGAATGACAAGAAAGATAAACGAGATACTAAAACAATATTTAATACGACTTTTTGAGTGCCTTAAGTAAAGTAAAATAAATATTGTTGGTCTATTATTGTTTTATTTGGGTTCTTGTATGTATTTTAGAAAGCAGTTGATACCTAGTCTCCCCGAAAATAATAAGCCTTTTTATGCCACAAGTGAGCAAACTAGCAGGTTGTCCACCTGTTGGTAAGTAGTCACTCTCTTATTAGTGGCATTATTTTGATATTAGCAACAGCAAAGCGCGTTGTCCGCCTTAAGAACTAAGTGGGTATGTCTCATATGCCGGTTATTCTACTGGCTCCATCCATTACCTTTTGTTTTGAACCGAAACGCAATACTTAGCTGTGACAAATAGTATAAAGCGATTTACAATCTACCGTCCGTTAGTGTGTAGGTAGATTACTAGGTAAAGTTTGAAATTCGGTTACTCTCAGTAAAATTTCGCACTTTAACGTATGTAATCATTATTGAATTACCTAGTTAACTTGAAATTTTGTATTCGTGATTTTACGAAATGCCTCGGTATTTTACAAAACGCGCGAAATTTGTTTCTAGCACTCGCCGGCCGCTCGCTTCGCTAGATTGGCTCGTGCGCTGTGGTCGCAAGATAACCTAAATCAACCTAACCGATCACGAGGTTCCCGATCCCTGGTTTACCTTATCTCCTAAAATGCACCAGAAATCTAAAACCACATCGACATCATCTGCCGACATCGTTTACGATTTGCCGACCGATTATAATTTGCCCTACGTTTACATTAATTATACGATTTGCCTGCGACACATGGCACCGATACTCCAATTAACGAGGTTTATTTATACAGGGTGTAAATGTAAACAATGAGTTTCTTCAAGGAGCTAACTCACTTTATCTGTGGGACACATATCAACATGTGATTTCTTTTTCACTTTCTTTTTAGATTTATTGATGTTTACCGGTTTGACAGCAAATGTTGTCAAACAACACAGATATTTTATGAGCAGATAATATTCTTCTCGGGTATTCTTTGATTATGAGCTATATCCTTGAAGAATAGCGAGCGCCACCTGCGGAAATCCCGACGTGGAAAGTTCCGCGATTGAAAAATCTGTCAAGTATTATGACTCCAGCGGCAACTCTACCAGATTTTTCATAGGTAACCTAAAAAGCGTTGCGAGCGTAATGAGCGGAACTCTCCGCGTCGAAAAGGTCCGCAGGTGTGTCGCTAAGGGCTCCCGCACACGACCGAGAATCGGTGACCGATTTTTTGTTGGCATCCCGCTCTGACGTGTTATCACCTGAATCTTCCGTCCTTGTCCTGGCCGATAATCGCCCACCGATTCTCGGTCGTGTGCGGGACTCGTACATTGTCTCAGAATAAGTAATAGTACAGAATGGACACTCTCCGCCCGTGGAGGGAAATCCGTATGACCAGAGAAACGCCCATATACTATACCTACTGGTCGCGTGCTGTAGCTAAGGGCTGCGACAATACCGTACCTACTCTGGATCTGGAAGCATCAGTAACTAAACAACCTTTTCCCAAGTTAGAACGTAGATTGAAAGACAGAAGACGACCTCTGACAAATCGATCTTGCTTGATGAGACTACATTCGTGAAGTTTTCATTTTAAGAATTTGGAATTTCAAAAAACACTAAATTGTATAGCAACATCTGTACAAACAATAATGTAAGGTCTTGTTAATAATGTATATACAGGGTGTTAGGGTAAACACTGTGATCCTTTTTAGGCTAAAAATCCTCCGTTAGGTAAAAACTGTGTATTTAGACCATGAAACTGAACAACCTTCCCTAAGGAACATTAATCTAAATATGATTTATAAATTTGACTTCCCGTAGAAACTGCACGAGGTGATTGCGCATTTTGTATGGGAGATCTTTTCTTTTGTTATTTCGACTTATTTTTCTTTGCGAAAGTTGTTCAGTTTCATAGTCTGAATGAACAATAATGACATCCCATAGTCCACGGCTGGACAGGAAGCTCAATCTCAATCAGGAAATAAAGTACTGTTTCATCATTTTAATTTCCCTGTCTGGATCTGTTTAGAGGCACAGCAGACGGCAGACTTTATGTCCGTGACAGTCTACCATTGTGGCCGGTATTGCGAAAATTATAGTTTTTATCAGAATAAAATTCAAACATAATTTTCAAAATTGCTCTACGTTTTAAACTAAATAACAATCAATCTGAACAACTTTTACAACTAAATAACTCCTTGAACTAAACAACTATTCAAGCTGTTTTCCTTCCAAACCAAAGATTTTCTCATGTCAATGATATTTATTAATAATATCGAAAAAAATTGCAAACTGACATCACTATCCGGAATTTTCTATGGTTACGAGAAAAACCAAAGAGATTTGAACCTCGCTATACGTGACCGAGCGCAGCGAGGTTAAAATCTCTTTGAGAAAAACATAACTGTTATTGTGTATGGTTCGATGATACGTTCGTCTTTCGACAGTACAATAGAGTACCACTTTTTCGATAAATCGAAATAGTATCGTATCGATCCGATTGTTCGAAGTCGAACTTTAAGAGTAGACACCCAGTACCGGCCACACTGGCGGACTGTCAAAAAATGAAGTGGGCCGTCTGCAGAGCCTCAGAGTAAATAAGTGACGGCAAAAATTATGACTTTAAAAGTCAGTAATTTCATACAAAATCCATATTTTTCCATTCTGACCTAGCTCAGTTTCATGAGTTGTCGGGAAATAGTTGTTAGACCTTGTATAGAATAAAGCAAATTTAACGAAGTTGGACGGTTAAAATTGTAAGTAAACATTTTTAATTTCAACAGACCACTTGCATCATTTTATTCTACAAATTTATTTAGGTTAGTATGAAAAATATCTGCGAAGATGAAAGTAGTGTCCGTTTTATTTGTGATGGTAAATAATAAATTGATTGTTACTTAATTATTAACAAAAACAAGCTAATTAGGCACTGTAAAAATACACTTTTGAGTACGTCAGGGTAAACCTGATACAAAAGTTACGTTACAGACGACCATAAAATAGGTTTTTATGGCAGTATGTTTTAATTGTGTTGTCGTAGAATCAGAAAATTTTCACGGCTTCAATTACATTTTTTTATTATTTTGATATTAATTTTTATCTTATCTGAATAACAGAAAACAATATGTAGAGATGACGTCAATACAGCAAAATAATGAAAAAAAAAATATGCGTTTTTGTTGACTCCTTGGTAATAGTTCAATATTTTTAGACATAGAGGACAAATTACGGCCGACAATTTTTTTTTTATAGAAGTGTTCCTTAGGTCCATCCAAACATATCTAGAAAGTTCCCTGCCGATCCCATTTTCGCTCCCCTCTCCCCCTCAAAAAGGTCCCTAATTTAAGATTTTTCTATTTATCTCTAAAATGGTTGAAGTTAGGGGAAAGTCGTCAATCTAAGACTTGATGGTTATTAAATTAACAATCCATAGACTGTTTTATTTCGATGTGACCTACAGTACCTGAAATATAGCTACAAACAGTTCACCAAAAATTAAAAATTATCTTCAAATAATTTTTTGTACTAACTTTTAACAAAAACTACTGCAGTTGTGGCAAAATTATCTAAGAGCATGTGAGTCTTGATACATTTAGGAATAAAACGAGACATAATTCATCATTATTGCAGTACTGGTTCTCGATTTACAGCGAGTTACATCAAACACCCTGAGATAATTTTATAGGACAAAAGAAGTAGGAACAGTGAAACTGACGTTGTCTTTCAGGATTAAATAATGGCACTTAAAATTTAAATACATTAAATAAAAATAAACAATTTCCCCCGAAAATCTAAAAGATTTAAGCTTTAAGTAACTAGATGGCGTCACTTGTATAATAAAATAAGAAATAAATGTAATAACAAATGGGTTGCTTCTATTTTGAAACATGAGATGTCAGACGATAGCTCTTGTCATGTTCTATTAAAATATATATATATAAAACATTTTTTCGAATTTTATTTGTTCGTTAAAATATTAGAAAGTTTCGCTCGAGGTTTCTGCTTAAACTATTTTTCACCATAAATCACATTTGCAGCTTATGACGCAGGAGTAAAATGAATTGAAAAGACTCTCATAAAATTCCTTTTAATTTTGCAAGCTGTTTGGTGCAGGCTTTACTTGTATTGCCTAAAATATAGCTACAGACAGTTCACAAAAATTTAAAATTATCTTTAAATCATTTTTTGTACTAACTTTTAACAAAAACTACTGGAGTTGCGGCAAAATTATGTAAGAACATGTGAATCTTGATACATTTATAAATAAAACGAGACATAATTCGTCATTATGGCAGCACTGGTTCTCGATTTACAGCGAGTTACAGCAAACACCCTGAGATAATTTTATAGGACTAAAGAAGTAGGAACAATAAAACTGACGTTGTCTTTCAGGATTAAATTGTGGCACTTCTAATTTAAATGAATGGAATAAAAATAAACTATTTCCCCCAAAAAACTACAAGATTTATGGTTTAAGTCACAAGATGGCGTCACTTGTATAAGAAATAAATTGTAATTACAAATGGGCTGCTTCGATTTTGAAATGTGAGATGTCAGATGATAGTTCTTGTCATCTATCAATCTATATTATTATAATATTAAATTCAATTATCACTGACTGTCTCACTGACTGACTGACTGACTCATTGACACAATTGTTCTCCATGAAAGGAAACCGGTGAAAGTCATGTATGAAAGACTTGTACAACCAGGTCTGAAGAGGTCCAGAAAAGTCTTAAACCTTGGAAAAGTCTTCAGCATCAGGGTAGACCCCAACGGCCAGTAAAAACTGTAAGGATTAGGTGGATCGACCTCGAACAAAAGTCGACCCACACCCTGGTCAAATTGACGAAATGACGAAAAACAAGATACCCGCCATAAATTTTTTATAAAAATGTTATTCAAAGTCAAATAAATCCTAAACGAAAAGAGTAAAGTATAATGTTCTCTTAAAAATGTCAAAGAGGATGCCAAGGGGCAACTGACTGTAAAAAAAAATTCAATATGGCGGATTCAAAATGGCGGCCAAAATAAAAGTTGCACCGATTCGAGTGAAATTTGGTATCTGGGGGTTTTTGGGGGTGAAGTTTACGTTATTGGTGTAATTTTTTTTTTCTGCCATTTTCCAATATGGCTGCCATAGAAACGACCAAAACCTGGTAACTTGCGAGGCCGAAGGCCGAGCTCCGCTTAGAGCGAAGCTTGGAGCGTCCCCCAGCATGTCGTGCTTCCGCATACATACATTAAGTCAAGTTTTATACGAGGCCAAAGAAAATTTTAATTGGCTTTACAATAATGTTCTCAGGTGGATGACTAAAGTAATTTTATTATTTTTCAAATTAAAAGTATTTCTAGCATCTACAACACCTTTTTAATTTTTTAGTAAATTTCTTTAGCTAACTTTTTTGAGCTTTATAAATAGTTTGTTTTTCATTGTGATCTTCACATTTGCGGGCCGCAAATAGGAAGCTCGAGGGCCGACCGCTGCTCTAAGGTGTCTGTTTCTTTTTCCTTTGAGGTATGGAACCCTCAAAAATTTGGTAAAAAACTGTTTTCATATTAAAATTATTTTTGGCAAATAGTAGAGTCACATCAAATCAAATCAAATCAAAATATGTTTATTTCCACACCACAAGAAATTTTGAAATATACTAGGTACATATTTAAACAATGGCAAGTTCTTGTGGAGGGCTGCTGCCTAAAGTAAGTTTTAGAAAAAAACCTGTAATTTAGTTCATCAGGCTTTCCCCCGAATAAAGCACTGTGTACGTAGGTACATATTGTAAAGATAGTTGCTAATTACAAAACGGGTGTAGAAAAATAACAGTGTACTAATCAATTTGTTGCAAAATTTACCTATTATATAGATTATTAAATAAAATGCAAATATAATAAATAATTAGAATTTACTTATTAACCTCAACCCATAGAAAATACCATGGATTGGAAGTGTTAGTGTATCGCTTATTAATATAGTTTTTTTTATTTAAGTACTTTGTTCAAATCAAGTAATTAATGTCATTTGATGCAGGTAGGTCTTCAAGTTAGCAGACCTGTCGCAGCTGCTCCTCAAGGATTTTTACAGGGTAAGTCAATTTGTTTTTATGATTAGAAAAAGTTGTGTGTTTCTTTTAAAAAGACAACCAAATAAAGGGACTATTAGAGTTGACTTTTTAATGCTTATTTAATTTTTATAATTTTTTTAACGGTCATTAGTCATCGAGAAAATGTTCCATGAAAATAAGACTAAAGTGCATCGAAATATTACTTATGTTATTAATTAAATATTTCTAGGACACCCATCGAGGGGCAGGAGTTCGGGGGATGCAGTGCCCCCCGGGATATTTAACCGTCCCACGATATTTAAGAATTGATACCCTACGTTGTATTTAAAAAAATATCTGTACCATTTCCCTCATAATTAACGAAAACGATCGTAGAATAAAACATTTTTATGGGTATTTTTTATCAAGGTTTAATCTAGTCGTGACGTGAAAAACATCATACACCCATACACGCTAGCCCAATCAGGTGTTCGCTTCGTAAAACATGTCAAACTAACTTTTTTAATCATTAAACATTCACACAATTCACAATGGTGTTAAAAAATATTGAAGATACTTAATAGTTGAATTTATTTGCAGGTTTTCTTCAGGCTTTAGCAGGAAGCTCGGAAACCTTGCCAGAATTACGCAGTAAGTTAAAAATCACTGTTGTGTTTCTATGAATTTGTTCAATTAATAATTAATACCCTTGCCAGGGCAATAATACTTCAATGTGTTTGTGCCATATACTTTTAGGAGACCAAAGATCAGTATAATATTTAAATGGTGCTATTATTTTGTGACATATGACGTGCTAAAACTAAGGAAGTATTTTTATTTTAAGATAGTTCCCGACAATCTCTCGCGCATGCTTCCTCTCCTACGCAGAGTAAGTAAAAATCCCAGTATTTGTTACTTTGCGTTGCTTGTTACTTATGTACCCTAAGAGTGCCTAAAGGTTTAAAAATCTAGCTAGCAGTAAGCGCCTACCGTTATCTTCTTTTTCTCAGATAAGCAACGAGGTTTAATAAATGATATATCCAATGCTGCTGGAACTTTGGCCGGTAAGTTAAGGTTTACCACTACAGAAAGCATAACCAGGAGCCCAATTCTAGAACATATCACTAATAAGGTTTTAAAAATTCAAAACCCCTGTAAAACTGTTACTTTTTGCTGAACGAAAAACTTTTTACACTTTAGAAAAAAAGCCTGTAATTTTTCACGATTTCTTTGTAATAATATTCTTTAGTTAGAAGGTTGAATAGTTTTTCAGATTACAAGTAATTAAAGCCTAGATAAACTCTTAAAAAGTAAATCATAATATATAAAAATTAACAATCACATACTAGTCTATATTTTAGGAATACTATTCTAAATTTTTGAAAATAAAAATCTTAGATTTGAATTTTAGGGTGATATTTTATCACCCAGCGATATTCAAGAATTGGCCTCTAGGGGTGTTGGTAGCTGGTATACCACCACAACCAGCCAAACCTATCCTTTATTTAAATAAATAAGTAGTTAAAATAGTACACTACAAATCATCCCACAAAAAAGCAATAACATCGCTTCGGTGAAATCTTGTGAGTCAAAAACACCGCATTCTGTGAAGTCTCACTACACACATACACGATCTATACAAGGGGCGGGACCTCGTGACGTGAATAATTATTTGCATTCTCGCAGTCACGAAGTCCCTCCCCGCAGATGTCCGAGGGGGTAAGAGGAGTCAGAGAGGGGGCCGCGAGACGCTAGTCGCGTGCCGACTACGGCCCTGTGTAGACGTGCTAATCAGGTCTGTAACTATTTATTTTTAAACCAGCAACGTTAAAACAACGAGTTTAGGCTTAAATAAAAACATGCCTCCAAAGAAAGATGGAACCACGTCAGACGACGTGAAGAAAAAGGCGGGAAAAAGAAACAAACCGCGTAAAAAGAAAGATGATTGTCCGAGCAGGATACGTAAAACTGATCGCGTTGTTTTGAACCAACAAGTAAGTTGATATCTATATTGACTTTATTATATTCGCTTCATATAATGTTAAACGTAGCTTTGATAGTATTTACAATAAATTAAAAAAAAATCTCGTTTTACCCCATTCCCGGTTTCTCCCGTCCCGTTTTCACCCGATTTTGATAAATTTGATTACATTTATATCGTTATTTTTTCTATCGTTTTCAACTGGTACCGTCAACATAAAAAGTGTTCAAGGTACGGCTTACCCCTATCTACCCTTGGTTGTAAAAAACATTAATTACTTTTAGGCAGGTAGGTACTTTTGGTGACTCTATCTGTTTCTTACAGGGAAGAGATATAATAGCAAAAGTTTACGATTTTATGAAAAGAGAGGCAATGGCGGAATACACAGAAAAATTAACAAATGCAAGATGGCGCACCGCCACAGCTGTGGGGGTGTCAGAAAAAACCGTATCGAGAATATTGAAGGACAGGAGTAAAAAAATTGCTGCCGGTTAGCATTCTGCTTGCGCATAACAACATGTAACGGAAAGGTGTGATAATACTGAAGGGTGTGAATCTGCCCATAAAACTGAACAACTTTTCCCGAGGAACATGGGTCGAAATACGAAAACCCAAATTTGTCCTCCCATACAAAATGCTGATGCAGTTTCTGTAGGACGTAAAAAAAATATTTCGTTCTATGACCTACGTTCCTTGGAAAAAGTTGTTCAGTTTTATGGGCAGATTCACACCCTTCAGTATTGTCACGCCTTTCCGTTAGTCCGTTACATACTGTACCTTTATTAAAAGTTTTGTTTCTTACTGACGGTCCATCCCAAACACAATCATCTCTACCTAAAATTGTGGTCACCCCATTTTTCTTCTGTTGCTTTTGAAGTTTAACGGCCAGTTTCTAAAAGCGTCATAAACTTTAAAGCTTCTTTTGGTGAGGAAGAAAATTTTAACAATACAGGGTCTTTGGTAAATGTGTGCAAACTCTGTATTGTTAACATTTTCTTCCTCACCAAAATAAGCTTTGACGTTTAAGAACTGGCCGTTTAGAAGAAACCCTCATCGTCCTTTTTTATACACCCTGTATTTAAATGAGATATAAAAAGTTTTGTGCAATGAGCTAATTAAGGCCTTAAGTTGATTGTTGTATCTGCAGTGCGATAACGCTATTAATAACGGTTGTAATAATAACTTAGAGATAAAACTAAGTAATAGGTATTAAAACATGACTCACCCTTATACTTCGTATTGCAAGTAGTAGATAGTAGTTTTGTTTGTACTAGACTAAAAGTTATGTGGAGGGGCTGGCTATGTTATTGTTATCGTACACTCAACAGCACGTCAGTAGAAACACTTTTAGACTTTATGGCGTGGTAATAGAGTTGAAAAAGTTTCTACCGACAAGCGGTTGACCGTACGTACTGCGATACACACATACTTAAATACATGGTTATATTTGGACCCCTAGCAAAATTTTAGTAAATATGTTACTCAGAACACGAATCTGAACAACTTCCCCAAAGGTCGAATAACGAGAAAAAATGTGGGATTTGTATCATCATCATCATATCAGCCGAAAGACGTCCACTGCTGGACATAGGCCTCCCGTAAAGATCTCCATGACGACCGGTCCTACGCTGCTCGCATCCAGCGGCTTCCCGCGACCTTGACCAGATCGCCGGTCCACCTTCGTCTTCCGGTACGTGGTCGCCACTCTATAAACCCTCACGCCCCATCGGCCATCTGTTCTTCTTGCGATATGCCCTGCCCACTGCCAATTTAGTTTAGCGATTCTCAGGGCTATGTCAGTTACTTTAGTTCGTACTTTAGTTAGTTTTTCAACCCATGTTCCTTTGGGAAAGTTGTTCAGATAGGTACATGTTCTGAGCAACATACAAAAATTTGACCAAGGGTCCAAAAATAACCCTGTAAAGGGTGTAAGGGACGGTGTACCGAAAACTGAAAGGGCGTGCTCAGTCAACGAAACTGAACAACTTTCCCAAAGAAACATATGTTGGGAAATGAAAAATTTTTTTGACCTCTCCATACAAACTGTTCGACCAGAGTGGGCAATTTGTATGAAGAGGTCAAAATTTTTTTTCTTTTCCCAACATATGTTTCTTTGGGAAAGTTGTTCAGTTTCGTTGTCTAAGCACGCCCTTTTAGTTTTCGGTACACCGTCCCTTACACCCTGTATAATAATATCATGCCTTTTCCGTCGGGGCAGGCAGAGACCACAGCCCTCCACCTGCTATGATCTTGACATACTTCCCTCGGTTCCTCTACTCTCATCAACCCGCACATACACTCTCTATCTCTATTATCTAATCTGTAGTACAGAGGGTGGCGTCAAACTCGAGTACACACGGCCGCACGTCGGTAGAAACACTTTTGGACCTTATGGCGTGGTAATAGAATTGAAAAAGTTTCTACCGACAAGCGGTTGACCGTACAAACATTGATCGAATAGGTACAGTCAACTGTACTTGTCAGTGGAAACCACAGAAAAATAAGGGTACTTAGAAGGAGGATTAAAGAAATAATTCGTCACAAGGTAGCGAAGGCGTCGTTCTATGGATTTGACAGGTTATTTTGAATATTTCCTAGTGATCACTGATAGTTTGACATAAAATATTGGGACATGTTGGCAGATGTCATCCCATAGTAAAATAAATTAGCAAGGTATCTATTCCGAGCGAAGCAAGGAGGTCCGAAATCTTTGGTGGAAACATTTGTAACTCTATCACATTGACATGCAAAGTGTACTACAGTACTGTCGTGCTATTGGCTGTACTCTACGGGTCTTACTACAAAAAAGTTAGACATCTGTTGAACACGTGATCAAATAAATCGCACAAAATAAGTAGGCTATGTCAGTTGACGCGCAGAAGTCAAGTCATAAGAAAATAAGTAGTTTTTGACTTCTGCGCATCAATGATATAGCCAGAGGTATTTTGTACGATTTTTTTGATCAAGTGTTCAACAAATGTCTAACTTTTTTGTAGTATGACGGTACATGTTTAACGGAAACTATTGTACAGTCAAGGGCAAGTCAAGCTTGACACTTGCAATGCGATCGTAGCGCTTAAAGCGTTTGAAATAAGAACGGTAAAAAGTTTAATTATGTCCAGCTTGATGCGCTCTTGACTGTGCATGCCAATTCATCACAACATCCCACGAAACGTCCACTGCAGGACAGGGAGCTCCCTCCAGAACTCTAGCAAAAACGCGTGGTTTTTTGGAGGGGATTTACCATACTCACCACGCTTGTAAGCGTTGCTGCTGGCGACCGCTGTTGTTGGTGACCGCAGTATGTAAGATGGTACGATACCCAGTAAGATGCTGCTGCCCATCCTCTAGTTTATAAGCCCTTATTCGCCTCTTACGACACCCACGGGTATAGATGGGTTGGTACTAGTCTTTGCCGGCACCACAAGTAAGTTATTGAGAATCTAGCAAATTCCAATTTTTTTTTTTATTATTTCAGGATCTGCTGTGGCGGGAACAGGGGCGATATTACAAGGAAAAGCTGGTAGGTTTTATTTAACTAAATAAACGAAAATAAACGAAAATAACACGTTTTCAACTCACAAGCTCGAAAAATTTGCTATTTCGGTTGATATCTGAGTGCAAAAGTAATTTTTGGCCACAAGCATGGAAAAGGTTTTTGAAATTTTAATCGGTTCAAATCTGCGAGCAAAAGTTATTTTAGACCGCTAGCTAGTCTTGTGCCTTGAAACCCTCGCTCTGCTCGAGATACTTCTTTTGAACAACTCACTTCGCTTGTGGCTCAATCCTAGAATCCTTCGCTTGCTCAAGTTTTAATATAAGGCACTCGCGCCAAATAATACTTTCGCTGCCTAGCATAACAAATGACTATTTCACCTCACTTGCTCGGAAGTACTTGATTTGTCGGCTGAATTCAGCTGCCAAAAGGGATTTTGGCCGCTAGAGGACAAAAGGTATTATTGCTTCATCGATCTGCTTTTGTCTATTTTTTATTTGATTCTATTCAGCAGTATTCGCTCGCTTTGTGAAAAATTGTGTACCCTAAAAAGTACCTTAAAAGTACCTTAAAAGTACCTTAAAAGTACCCTAAACCGACGAGCATGTATGAAAGGATTGATGAAAGTACAGGAAGCAAGGGAAGTACGTCAAGATCGTAGCAGGTGGAGGACTGTGGTCTCTGCCTACCCCAACGGGAAAGAGGCGTGATGTTATGTATGTATGTAAAAATTGTGTTTCGCTCGGCAGCAACATTATTTCGTGTCTCGTACCTTGAAACCCTCGCTACGCTTAGGATTCTTCTTTTCTTAAAGTCCAAGCATTCGCGCCAAATAATATTTTTTCTGCCTAGCATAACAAATAACTATTTTATTACAGCTTCATTCAAGGATGCTGGAAAAGCAGTGGGAGCTCTTCTAACGGGAAGTGAGTAATTTTTTTTTCAACACATTTGCTCATAAAACAGCTCTTTATAAACACGCGTCCTTTTTCCATTATATTACCCCACTTGTGTTTTATTTTTAGGATTTTTTTTATTTAGGCAGGATGCAAGGAGTTTTTATGTCTTTAAAATTCATAATATTTTCATGAATAAATAAACTTTGTTCTATATAATATGATCAATAAAAATGATTTTATTTTAACACTTCCAGTGTTCGGATAAATCTACAAAGTAGAAAATCGCAAAATTTCACAACCACAGGCAGGATTCGAACCTGCGTCTTCTGCGTAAGTACCGCAGACGCTTTACCAACTAGGCTACTGTGGTCCTAGCCTAGTTGGTAAAGCGTCTGCGGTACTTACGCAGAAGACGCAGGTTCGAATCCTGCCTGTGGTTGTGAAATTTTGCGATTTTCTACTTTGTATGATCAATAAACATTCATTTCATGAAAATATTTATAATAATCAACTTAGTAACAACAAATTCGTCTTTTTAGTAACAAAATATCCCATTTTGAATAATTTAAAGACTACTTAGTCAATACCTCCTTCGCGCGCATGTATGTATGTATAATCTGTGTCCACTAAAACAGCGCGCGCCATTTTTACAAATATTTGTGAGGTTTACAGTTTATTATCATTATTTACAAAAGTATCGACAGTAATTAATGTTGTCAACGTAGAAAATACTAAAGCACGAAACACAAGTCTGGAGAATGTACGAAGAAATCTAAAGAAAAATACTATTGAAAAATACGTAGCTTGTTGTCTACTAATTTTCCTTGGGGAAAAGAAGTGAGTAAATTTTACTTTTTTATTAGCAAATGTGTTGAAAAACGTCGTAAGAAGCGCGTGCGCTTTAGTCATTACACTCTCGGCTCCATTACGCCCTTGCAATTTTCGACCCTCGATCGTAATCAACAAAATAGCGCACTTGCATCTTAATCTAAATATATAAAAGAGCATGTCCTGACTGACTGACTGACTGATTCATCAACGCCGAGCCGTAACCGCTATAGATACAGATCTGAAATTTTGTACACAGGTTCTATGCACGTCAAAACCACCCACTAAGAAAGGATTTTGGAAAATTCATCTCCCAAGGGGGTGAAATAAGGGATGAAAGTTTGTATGAAAGTCCTGTGTTTCTTGAGCTAGATTCACACAAATTTTAATTTAAGCTTGTGATAAAAAATAAAGAAACATGTGCTTAAGCATTTCTTAAAAATCACCCTTCAAGGGGTGAAAAAGGGGATGATTTTTTTCAGTATATCTATATATAAAATATATATATATATAAAAGAAGAAGGTGACTGACTGACTGACATATCAACGCACAGCCCAAACCGCCAAATTTGGCATGTAGGTTCCTTATGAGGCTTAGGGGTGCACTAAGAAAAGATTTTACAAAATTCCACCCCTAAGGGGCTAAAATAGGGGATGAAAGTTTGTATGAAAGTCCGTCAGTTTTGAGGTTAGGATGTTCAAAATTTGTAATTAGGCTGACGACAAAAAATTAAGTTTTACGTGTCTCAGGATTTTTGAAAATTCCACACTCTAAGGGGTGAAAAGGCGGATGAATTTGAAGTTGAAAATCCTTCATTTTCAAAGTAAAATCCACAAAATTTATTGTTTAGGCCTTAGGGTTGTAATTCTGTGGAACGTACGTCACTGTTATTGAAAACCAGTGATGTACGTTAGGGGGGTGAGGGAGAGGAAGGGAGAGAGGGAGGGGAAGAGGAAGAGGGAGGGAAGAGGGCAGGGGGGGATGTGGAGGGGGGGATAGGAAAGAAAAGATAGGGAGGAATATGGACTTTTTTGACTTTTATGAATACCTCCTCGCTACCCATTCACTCCATTTATTGCCTTCTTTTTCAAGTTCGCCTGTAACGACTGACAATGAAAATTCCGCACTACCAACCAGTTTAATAAAATCAAAAGATAATTTTTGTAGTAAGATACTCGAAGCATTCAACTTGGTTAAGTACAAATGCATCTTTTACGTAGGGATCAAGAAGGAAAAGCGTTCCGCAAATAATGTTTCAGTTAAGTTCGAGTTCTGTTTTTTTTATAAAATCTACGCGGACGAAGTCGCGGGTAACAGCTAGTGTACTATATTCGGTCTTTAATTTGACTGAGGGTTTTAATTCGTTACTTAAGCAATGAATATACCGGGTGTTAGGGTGAATACTACGATCCTTGAAACTCTGCATTCACCATGAAACTGAACAACTTTACAACTTTCCCTGAGGAACATAGGTCAAATTTCGAAAAAAAAAATGTTCATCTCCCATACAAAATGCTCAAACAGTTGGTGCAGATTCTATGGCAAGTCCAATATTTTTTATCATATTTTCACCTATGTTCCTCAGGGAATATTGTTAAGTTTCATCGTCTGAATGCAGAGTTCCAAAAATCACAGTGATAACTCCAAAACCATCCCATGAAACGTCCACTGCAGGACAGGGAGCTCCCTCTACAATTGCAGCAAAAACGCGTGCTACTATGTAGGGGAATTACCAGAGTCACCACGCTTGTAAGCGTTGCGGTCTTGCGGTTGGCGACCACTGTTTTTGGTGACCGTAGTGTTTAAGATGGTACGAAAGATTCATAAACCTCTTACTACATACACCTACGGGTAGAGATGGGCACCACATGGGGCCAACCTGTGTATATATAGGGTCATGATTGTAGCATATTACTTAGACCATGAAACTGATAAACTTTTCCCAGAAAACTTAGGTCGAAATATGAAAAACCAAATTTGCCTCCCATACAAAATGCGCTATAAGCTGATGCAGTTTCTATGGGATGTCAAAAATTTATTTTCGTATTTCGTAGACCTATGTTGCTTGAGGAATGTTTCCTCGCGCGTGAGTTCGACTCGCAATTGACCGGTTTCTGTACATACAACGCTAGAGGAATATTCTTGATTATATTTTTGGAATCTTTGAGCGATACTAGCTCCATACATTCTTAAACCCGTGTTGCTTAAATAATAATTTTCCGTTTTCAATTTTCAATTTTCAGATGTCACTGGAGCTTCGCACAATTTGGCTAGCGCTGTGGGAGATTGTATGAATATTTTTATTCACAGCATATATTTTATATCTTTAATAATGCTTGCTTTAAGAGGTGGAGGTTTGTTAATAGCACGTTTAATTAGTTTAGCGTTCACACTTTTATTAAATAATAAGTTAACAAATTAGGCATTCCCAATGTATTTTTTTGGGAGAAAAACCAACGGTTTTTGGACACGTAAGTTACATGTAGTTAAATGCTTTAAGTTTAACGTAGTTAAAAGAAATAAATAATAATTCAATTCCAAAGTACCCTTTTGAGAATCAAAATGGGTGTCTAAAATTGTGTTTTGTTTTCGCTAAAATTAGGCCAACGACAGCTAATTAGTTATTAACTGTATTTGGCTTGGTTAATGCTTTTTATTATTTATTCTATTTTTTTTTATTTAAGTTGTTGATTTTAGGTATTGGTGGTGACGCTGCCGCACTTGCCATTGCATCTTCAGGTGTCAAAAGTAAGTGATTTAACGATTAAACTGTCAAACGCACTAGCTCGGAAAGCTCTGCTTCTTTGTTATGGCAATATTTGTGCCAGTGTCACGTTTTTTTCTCGTATTCTAGAACAACCTTCAGTTTTTAGAATTTCTTCACTTTTTAGAAGTTAAAAATATGGCGAACCGCCAGTGTCGAGTGCTCCCCCGTAAAGCGACAGTGGACTTTACACAGGAAAATGTCTGTGACTTTTTGTGACAACACAAACGGGGCTTAAACACGACATCGCCTGAAATCTTCACAAGCTGCGCACTCCGTAGTAAATTCACTACATAACACACTACCTTTATTATCCACTAAATCACTACAAACACAAAAAACAAGAATTTCAACCGAGCAGGCAAAAGCCCGTGTTCCCGTCGAAAAGTCCCAGTCGAAACTTGCGTGCAAAATGGCCGCTAGAGTGGAACATATTTTCAAAATTTTAATCGGTCAAAATGTGCGTGCAAAAGGCATTTTAAACCGCTAGCGTGGAAAATATTTTTGAAATTAGAACGTGGTGATGAGTTAAAGAAAATTTTATTTGTTATGGTACAAGGTACTGGCGCTATTCGTTAACATACCCATGGCTTTGCCTAATTTGAGATCAGATGAAATTGTGTGAAATGTCCCCGAATATTTATTATTTTATATTTACGTATACTGAAGTTACTGAACCCGCCCCTGAGTACGCAAATTAATTAATACTCTATAATGTCTAATAATCTAATTTCAGATGCAACAAGTCAGTTGGTTGGAAGTAGTGCGAAAGCGGGTACTGGATTATTAGGTTAGCAATAATGCAATTATTAGCAATAATTTTGAATTGTTAGCAATTATTTTTATTACCAGACTACGTGTTGCTTTACAAACAAAGTGAAACTATATTTTAAAAATAAACCAGGCAAATAATAATAATAAGTCCGTCTGGGGAAGTACCACCTCCTTGCCTTTTTCTGCCGTAAAGCAGCAGTGTTTGCAATGCTGTGTTTCGGTTGAAGGGCAAGGGAGCCAGTGAAATTACCGGCACACGAGACATACCATTTTAGTTCTCAGGGTTGGTAACGCGCTTTGCTGTCATTTTAGTGTCAAATTATTTCACTAATAAGACAGTGGGTGTCATGGGCGGTGGTGACCACTTACCACCAGGTGGCCCACCTACTCGTTTGCCCACCTGTGACATTAAAAAAAAAGGCAAATGCGAGTCGGACCGCGTGCTAAGGGTTTCGTACCTGTATTCCACTAATGATACTACAGTATTTTGCCCTTTGATTTTAAAATACAGACCCGTCTAATATAAATATGCACTTGAAACGGAAGTTCATCTTTTTTGGTTGTGAGATAAGGTGGAATGCCTATATAGGGTTATTTCTGGACCGCTGGCCAAATTTTTGTATTGTGCTCAGAACATGTATCTGGAAAACGTTCCCAAAGGAACATGGTTTTTCTCGTTTCTCGACTCATGTTCCTTTGGGAAAGTTGTTCAGATTCGTGTTCTGGGTAACATACGAAAATTTGGCTAGGGGTCCAAACATAAACCTTGTATAATGAATTTACATTTTGAGCTTGCCCAGAAAACAATTTAACCAATGAAACTGAACAACTTATCTCAATCAACTAATAAAAAAAAGACTGCATCACGTGTAGGTAGATAACAGGGCATTTTGTACGGATAGTCAATTTTCAGGGTCCGAACCAAAATGGTAAAAAAGGAACCCTGTCTGACTGTCACACCTGATTATCTCTACTCTATCGACCTAAAATTTTAAATATTATGCTTTCCCAACTTAACTGCAATCGAAAGAATTAAAAAAATATTTTTATTATTATTGCAAATAGACCCAGTTTCAAATCGTCGTTACTAGGTCATGTGGGGTATCATAATATAAAAGAACTTTACTTGTACATTCCAATCTTTCTTAAACGAAAAATCTGATGTAATTAAAGTCGATAGGTAAAGGTTTATGTAAATATTACACAAAAAATATAACGATCTCTCTAAGTAGCACAGTTTTTAAAAATCTGCAAAAACAAAGTTGGTTTTGCGGTCCTAAAAATGGATTTAATTGCTTTTAAAAATAAGTAATGTAGATAGGTATAACGGAACCCTCGGAGCGTGAGTCCGACTAGCACTTGACCGGTTTTTGTTTTTCGTCTCGGCTTACTATGGATTTTTTAACGCATCGGCTCAAAATAAATCTCGCTCGGAATAGATACCTTGCTAATTTATTTTAGTAGGGGATGACATCTGCCAACATGTCACAACCCCATCATCGATGATCCATAGGAAATATTCAAAATAACCTGTCAAATCCATAGAACAACGCCTACACCACCTAGTGACGAATTATTTATTTATTCGCCTTTATGACCTTTATTTTTCTGTGATTAGCACTGTATTAAGGCCCATAATCCAGCTTATTAAACACGGGTGTTTTCTCCATTAAAATACCGCATTAGTGTTCTTTTCATTTCGGCAAGGAGCAAGGAGTTTTTATGTCTATAAAATTTATAATATTTTCATGAATACATGAACTTTGTTCTATAATAAGATCAAAAAAACATTAATTTCCTGAAATATTTATATTAATCAACTTAGTAACAACAAATTCGTCTTTTAAGTAACAAAATATCCTTTTTAAAATAATTTTAAGACTAGGCTTTTTAGCAGTTTTGTTAATGCCTCCTGCGCGCGCATGTATGTATAATCTGTGTCCGCTAAAACAGCGAGCGCCATTTTTACAAATATTTGTGGTATATTATTTTCAAAAGTATCGACTCCTACAAATAACAAAACTGTAATTTGTTTCAACGTAAAAAATAATAAGGCACGAAACACAAGTCTGGAGAATCGGGTGTACGTAGCAATCTATGGAAAAATTCTTCGCTTGTTGTCTACCAATTTTCCTTCGGGAAAACAGGTAAGCGAATTTTACTTGTTTTTATCGCAAATGTGTTGAAAAACGTTGTAAGAACAGTCATTACACTCTCGGCTCCATTACGCCCTCGCCTGTGGCTCGGGCTGCAGTTCTCGAGCCTTGGGCGTGATCAACAAAATACCGCACTTGCATCTATATGTAGGTACTATTGACCTGACATAGGTATCATTACGTTTCAGCGACTGGCGTAAAGGCGACTGATGAAGTTATTGAAGGAAAACTTGGTAAGTGTAATGAAAGTACAACCCGTTTACTAAAAGAATGGTCCTGAAGCTATGTCCTGAAGTCTTCGTCTGAGTCCTGATAGACCAAGCTTCCGTTGCATGAAACCCTACCTCACAAGGTGGCAGAGCAGAAATGTAATGTAGTGATAGATACTACTTAGGAACACTGGATTTTAGTAGGTTGTCATCGCATAACCTGGAAGAACTGTTATTTTTTATCGTCGTCGTATCGCTATTTTGATCGAGAATTACATCATAAGGTTGCAGATCGGAACGTTTACTCATTAAAAGAGACACATTTGGAGATAACAACCCACATAGGTTTTGTGAGCCCCAAAAAAGGGGTCAATTAAGTACCTCATCAGGTGGCACGATGTAATTGATGCAGATCGATTGCCCTAGACGTGCCGCTCATGAATATATAGGGTTGCCTGCCTTCAGCTTGGCAGTTTTTCTAGTCAGCCACCATTTTTAGAGCTCATAAAACATGGCTGATCTTGAAACCTGCCAGGGTTTGGGCTGGCAACCTATGCGGGTTGTTATCTTTAAATGTGTCTCTTTCGATTAGTAAACGTTTCGATCTGCCACCTTATGATGTAATTTTCGATCAAAATAGCGATACGACGACGAAAAAAAATTAAAGTTCTTCCAGGATATGCGATGGCAACTAAAATCCAGTGTTCCTAAGTTGTATCTATCACTATATTACATTTCTGATCTGCCACTTTGTGAGATAGGGTGTCATGCAAAGGGAGCTTAGTCGTGGCTGACCAGAAAAACTGCCAAGCTGAAGGCAGGCTACCCAATCGATCTACATCAGTTTCATCGTGTCACCTGATGAGGTAATTGACTCCATTTTTGGGGCTAACAAAACATGGCTGACCTTGAAACCTACCAGGGTTTGGGCTGGCAACCTATGCGGGTTGTTATCTCCAAATGTGTCTCTTTTGATGAGTAAACGTTTAGATCTGCCACCTTATGATGTAATTTTCGATCAAAATAGCGATACGACGACGAAAAAAATTAAAAGTTCTTCCAGGATATGCGATGGCAACCTACTTAAATCCAGTGTTCCTAAGTAGTATCTATCACTACATTACATTTCTGCTCTGCCACCTTGTGAGGTAGGGTTTCGTGCAACGGGAGCTTGGTCTATGAAGCGATAAAGTCGCGTCACTGCGACGCATGGGTGGGTACGGTGTGCAAAAAAATTTATGTAACTTAAACAAATGTTTGTGAAAACTCTAGGTAGGTATGTTGTGATAGATTCGTCGTAAGTGGAAGGCGTCACACTCCAGCGAGGACCATTCTTTTAGTAAACGGGTTGTAGGTAGGTATGTAAAATTAATGACCTAAATGTTTAAGGTTTTCAAATTCTACAGTTGTTAATATAGACAGCATGCCAGTAGGCCGACGACAACGTTTACACTGCGACTTTTTCCATCGATACAGTCACGATGTTGCATCGATACAGCGTTGACTTTTGTAAGTCGAGTCGAGTCGTTAATTCGTTATCCTCATCGTCATAATCTTCATAGTGTTGTGTTGTCGTTTTCGTCGTCGTCGTCATCGTTGTTGTTGTTGGTAGGATGAGGACAAAGACTCGACTCGACTTACAAAAGTAACGTACTGATAAGGCTGTATCGATGATCCATCGCGAATGTATCGATGCGAAAAGTCGCAGTGTAAATAGGGCCTAAGTTTAAGGGTACTCCTTCCTGAATGAAGTTGAGAAAACTTGAGACTGAGTAACTTCGTAACCACTTTTTACTAACAAATAAGATATGAGAAGTGACGAATGAATTTTAATTTAATTTGTACGAGTATAAATGAAGAAAAAAATTCTGAAATGACCCTTATATTGTCCATTTTTTCCCACTTGTAATGTAACTAATTTACTGCTACATTTGTATCAAAATATATGAAAAATTACAGTATTTTAGACAAAACAATATCTCAGTCGTTTTACTTTTTTGATATTTTTGCAAAAACATAGACAATTAAATACTGTCCTCTAATTTTTATGCATTTCGGGGTCACCGTTGGTCGTAACAGCCACGTTGCAAGGCACGCTTATGTGAACGTGATTGACGTGTAATTGAGGTCGAAATTAACATTGACGAGCTTGTAGCTGCTAATTTTAGCGACGGTATAGCCATGTAAAGTAGACTTGCCTAGGAAAATCGACTGCCCTATACTCCCAAAAAAACAGAATCCAAGAAATAAGAGAAATGCCAAAGAAGATTGGAAGCAGAATCCTGCTGATCTTACCTTAAGATACTGTTCCGCTAAGAAATTATAGCCGCTTTGGCCGTGCTTGGCCGGGAAGGCCCATCATGGTGGACAGAAAGCGGGGAAAAATGGCCATTCTCTCTTATAAACGTCATGCAACAAAGACACATTCAACACAGCCATGCAGTCCTAAAATTAATATCAGGCATTCTACGTGACGACTATTGGATTGTAGGAGGAAGAAAGTTAATAAAAACATTATTTCAAAATGCAATATATATGCAAAAGATTTGATAAGAATTATTTATTTTCCTTTTTAGCGGCGGTTGCAAATGTTACTTCAGGCGTCAACAGCTTAACGTCTGGCAGTAAGTGTATTAGAATGTTCCTAGGTATTTGAATTGCTTGATTATATTTTTGTATGTTTGGATTTATGAATAGATATATTTTTTTCAGATTTTACAGCAGCTGGAAATAGTTTTGGCAATGCTATCAATTCAAGTACGTAATAACAATGTATCTCTACTTCATAACATCCCATGAAACGTCCACTGCAGGACAGGGAGCTCCCTCCAGCAGCGCTAGAATTGAAACTCAATCGTTAACGATTTGAATCGGTATCATGATTCCCATTGAGTCGTAATCGTGTTGAACAAAACGGTAGCATGTAACTATCAGTTTGGTTGAATACGATTGATGGGGTTCATGAATGATTAAAGTGAACTAAATATATGCGTTATATTTCTTCACCATGAAAATATTTCGGAAGCAATTTACAAATCTTTGATTAGAAGAATGTTACTTTTTATACAGTATTTTGGCTTGAAAGGGATTAATTGAGTGAAATAATTATTTTTTATTTGATTTTTAGCTCAAAAAAATAAAAAGTATTGAATAAAAAGCGAGCAACTAAACGCACGACTTTTCAGTCTTCTTTTAGGTTATGTTTTCCACCCTAGGTTATAAAATTTTCTATCTGGCGCTTTTGACGATGTTTCTTTCATATTGTGTGTGAAAAGCCCTTACCTACCCCTAATATTCGCTCAGCAGCAGTCACAAATTATTAAACGACAAAAAGAAAGAAGAAAGTGGAAGTCAAGGTTAGTTACAAATTTTCTGTTTCTCTTGTAATTTCCTCTGCAGATACATAGGCTATGTCTAGTTTGTAGTGATTCTCAATTACAGAAATGTTTTAGTTTAATCATGCACTTTCCTTTCGACTGAAATCCAAATATTTTGTGAATTACTTTTTGTCTGCATTTCGGTAGTCTAGTCTGCCATTCTTGTTTAAAAAAAGATATGCATTTAACATTTTGTACAACATTTCAGGATGCTAGCTCCCCGAGCGGTTTCAAGAGAGCAGCAGATGGATGTAATGCTTATGTATAATATGGAGACATACTAATTTTGTTTGGAGTGGCATAGCTAATAGTGGTGACCCCCATTGCAACCTCTAGTCACCTCCCAGTGGGTGCGAAAAGTAAAATGATTTCGTGCTTCAGAAGGCACATAAGCCATTGGTCCTATTTTCTGAAGAAGTCACAGGCCTTAACAGCTTAACAATTCTGTCAACAGGGTTTGTCAGTCATCAACCTTACAACCTACATAGTGACACGAGCATGACGTCAGGTTGCCAGCTTTCAAAAAGAACTATCAAAATTTCATCGTTAATAGCCCCATGGTCCAGTGGTTAGGGCGTTGGGCTAACAAGCCAATGGTTGCCGGTTCGAATCCCACCCACCCATATAGCTGTTTTATCATTTGTTTTTTGTTCCGAACATTCTAGAAAGAAAAGAAAGAGAGCTAATTACTAGAAATATCTAACAAAAACCTAAATAAAAAAATGAGTCCAGAATGTTCGGAAACAAGTAGCATGGGTATATATATAAGCCGGGCCACCGAGCGGCTACGCCGTTGAGGCCCCTCCCCTCCCCCGCCGCACCCTGCGGCCACTAGGCAGCCCATGCCCACTACTCCTCGTCAAACAGTTAGGACTGTGGGCGCCTGAGAAGATACCAATGATGATGGCTACTCCGCAGTTCAGTGGAAAGCAAACTAAAAAGAGAAAAGAAGAACAAGGAAAAGTCCTAAGGAAGAGGAAGCCTCAGAGGGAACTCAAGAGGGTCCAGAGGGAAGACTCTGAAAGAGGTGCCGGAGGTAGTACAGTACAGAGGGAAGACTCCATACAAGAGGTCCTGGAGGGAAGACCCCTTACAAGAGGTCCCGGAGGGAAGACTCCGTTGAAGAGGTCCCAGAGCGAGAAAACTCTGTGGAAGAGTGCACGGAGGGGAGTCCGTACGAAGAGGCTCAGAGGGCGAACTTGGTGAGGTGTGAACAAGAAGCTCGGGTTGTATATAAGTCCTAACTATTAAGCAAGCAATATTTGTATATATATATTTGTAATCGGTTTCTCGAAAACGGCTCTTACGATTTCGATGAAATTATCATTCGGGGGTTTTTGGGGGCAAAAAATCGATCTAGCTAGGTCTTATGTCTGAGAAAATTCGTTTTCCTCGTGTTTTTGAGCATTTTGTAAATTTCGCGTTTTAAACAGAACCTTACAGCGCCATCTGTTGGCGAGTAGCATAGCTTGCTCACCTGATGATATTTTAATGTTGAGGCAGTTATTGTAGAGCAAAGCTCGGTCGCCCAGGTACTAAGTCCTTATCTTATCTAGCCTATAAACGGAAAAACTTACTTTGGTGTTTCACTCCAATCCCGAACCGCTAGCTCATAACAATATGATATTATCTGACGATGATTGTAAAAGCCAGTAAATACTGTGATTATACAAAAACTTAATTTAGGCTACGGTGTTTTATTAACAAGAACCGGCTGTGATTAAAACAAAGTTATAGTAGGTATATGTTTATTTTCTATTAAAAAAATACAAATTTTGAACATTGTTTTCTTTTAAAAAAATATTCTTATACTACTATAAGAATATTTTATAAAATTGTTTAAGGTAAAGTCCACAATTTACCTTAAATAATTTTATAAATAACAATAAATAAACAATAGGCCGCCTTTGCCCACATTAGGTTTAAGTTCTCCATGTACATTTGTTTTTAGGGTTCCGATACCTAAATGGTAAAAAAAGGAACCCTTATGGCGCGACTTTGTCTGTCATACATGTATATCTCGGCAACCACTCATGCTATTAGGCCCGTCCACACCAAGCGAGCAGCCGCGCCCGAGGCCCGCCGCGCGCGGCAGTCGCCCTGCCGCGCCCACGGCGTGCGGGGTCGTCAAATTCCACGCAACTAGTCTGCCTCGCTAAAGCAGCCCGAGCCATCAAACGGAAAAGATGGCGCCGTACATGCGCACGGCCGTGGCAGCTTTTGCTTTTATTGTGCTACACACGAATATAAACAAGAAAGCCGACCAATTGACCACCAGCCAACCACTCGACCATAAGTCGACCACTTTACCACTAACCGACTACTTGACCACCATCCGATCACTTGACCAGCAGCCGACCACTTGACAACCAGCCGACCGGTCGGGCGGCCGGCGCCCAAAGCCAATTACTTGCGGCATACAAACGTCGACACTGATCTTTATCAATTTTTTGCGGCACCTTCAATTAGGCCCGTCCACACCAAGCGAGCAGTCGCGCCCGAGGCCCGCCGCGCACGGCAGTCGCCCTGCCGCGGCATGCGGGGTCGTAAAATTCCACGCAACTAGTCTGCCTCGCTAAAGCAGCCCGAGCAAGCTCGAGCAATCAAACGGAAAAGATGGCGCCGTACATGCGCACGGCCGTGGCAGCTTTGGCTTTTATTCAAATTCAAAATTTTTATTTCATAGTATGTTAGTAATACAAAACACTTATACACTATTGTTAGTTAAAACTAAAAATTATTATTTATTTCTTAGCCTATGTAGCTGGTCCTAATGTTGCAACATTGGAGAGTCTCAGCGGTACACAAACACCTTCAGGAGACTGTTGGTGCTGGTGCAGAGCCGGTGCATGAGAGAGGCGCAACGTTTTCTCATGATGGCGTAGAAGTCATCCGTGTGCGCCTCCGCGAACATTGCCGACGCACTGCAGCGCCACTCCAGCCCCATCAGAATCCTGAATGCGTTGTTGTACTGCACACGAAGGTCGCTGTATGTCCGTTTATTGTGCTACACACCAATATAAACAAGAAAGCCGAGCTGGCAGCCGACCACTTGACCATTAGCAGACCACTAGCCGACCATTTGACCACTAGCCGACCATTTGACCACTAGCCGACCATTTGACCACTAGCCGACCATTTGACCACTAGCCGACCACTTGATCACTAGAAGACCACTTGACCACCACTTTACTATTAGTCGACCATTTGACCACTAGCCGACCACTTGATCACTAGAAGACCACTTGACCACTAGACGACCACTTGACCATTAGTTGACCATTTGACTACTAGCTGACCACTAGACGACCATTTGACCACCAGCCAACCACTTGACCACCATCCGATCACTTGACCAGCAGCTGTCCACTTGACCACCAGCCGACCGGTCGGGCGGCCAGTCAATTATTTGCGGCATATACAAACTTATCAAACGTCGACACTGATCTTTGTCCATTTTTTGCGGCACCTTCAAACGACGCGTCCACACCGAGCGCGGCAAACGACTGAGGCACCTTTGAGCAAACCGTTTTACCGACACCGCGCGGCGGGACTCGGGCGCGGCTGCTCGCTTGGTGTGGACGGGCCTATTGACTTGAAATTTGAAATAGTTTTAGAATATGGTTGCCCAACGAAATTGCACATGAAAGAATATTAAAAAAATATGACTATTGAATTACCCAAGGCAAAATTCAAATTATTGCTATTAGGTTGAGTGGGGTGTCGTATAAAAGGGCTTTACTTGCACATTCTAAAATATATTTTTGTACTTTTTTAGGGTTCCGTACCTCAAAAGAAAAAAACGAAACCCTTATAAGATCACTTTGTTGTCCGTCTGTCTGTCAAGACCCTTTATCTCACGAACGGGTAAAGGTATCAGGTTGAAATTAATACCATATATTAGGATCCATGAACCACACAAGGTCTAAAAATTTCAATTTTTTGTAACGACGCAATCAAAAGATATGGCATTTTATGTCCTCATCTCCATACATTTATTCAAAAATGCAAAACCTACAGGGTACTTCCCGTTGACCTAAAATTATGAAATTTGGCAAGAAGCTAGGTCTCACAGTACAAATAATGGGAAAAGTCTGAAATCATTAAATATTACAACTTTTCTCACAACTAATGGTAACCAATTGTGGTGAGCTCCCGTTTAAAGAACATTCATATAAGAGAGGGGTCAAGTTGGATGGTCGCTGAGGCGATTTTTGTTTTAGTTTTATTTAAAAACGGGAACACTTACAAACTTGAAAATTGGTATGTTTATAGTGCATAAGCTATAAAATAACAATAAATAATAAAATTTGGTCAAGCGCGTGTCAGACTCAAAAAATCTAGCACATTAACTTACTGAAATTTCAACTAATACAATTATGTTTAAGTGGTGGTACGGAACCCTCAGTGCGCGAGTCCGACTTGCACTTGGCTGGTTTTTTTTAAGACTTAGTTTTCAAAATATGATGAAAAATGTCAAAGAAAATACCATTCCCCCCCCCCTTATCTCCGAAGTTTGCGGTAGGAAAAATCTGAATTAATTACTGTCGATAGAAATTTGTTTAAATATTACAGAAAAAATAAAAAAAAATATTTCTAGGTTGCACAGGTTTTTAGAAATCTGCAAAAAACCTTTACAAACAAATTTAGTTTTGCGGTCCTAAAAATGGACTTTATTGCTTCCAAAAATACTAAAGATATATCGGAACCCTCGGCGCGCGAGTCTGACTCGCACTTGACCGGTTTTTTTTTGTTATTATGTGAGCAATAAAGTGATATCTAACTAAATAGTAGGTCAATAAAGATGTAATGGTTTTAAACATAACTTTACCTACTTTAAAAATAGTATGGCAAATAAAAAAATAGTTAAAAATCTAGAACCCGACTACAGCTGGCAAATCTTGCTCTAAATTGTATGAAACAAGAAAATATTGTCACTAAAATTGTTATGTATAAACTATGGTATTTAATAAATATTGATAGTGATATTCATATAATAGCCGTGGTTATATTGTTGTCACTTTTCCCTAAAGCCTTTGCTCGCTTTTAGGGTTGGTGGCATAATATGACCACGGCTATTATCTGACATCACTATGAATATTTATTTAATATAATAGTTTGTACATAATAATTTGAGTTGAGAATTTTTCTTGTTTCATACTTTTTAAAACAACATTTTGCAGTAAGTACCTACTTGTTGAGTTTTTGAACTTGAAATATATCTATATATCTGATTTGCGGATTGGGCCCTTGTCAGACCGACAATGGTTTCGATCGCTTGTTGAGCTTCTTTGAACGGAGTTACAATTCACCCTTTTTTTGCCGTAGTCGGGTAATGCCATGCCACCTTCCCTCAAAGAAGCTTTAGGGCAAACAGCCAGTTGCACAAAGCGTCTTTAGAGTTAAAGCTGATTTAAATCTATTACTGTCACTTTCTTTGTCAGCAAAACAGAAAGAGTCAGCAATAGACTTAAAGGAGCTTTAATTTTAAAGATGCTTTGAGCAACTGGCGAAAAGTGGCATAAACTTAATAACTTCATTTAGTTAGGGAATGTGGCATGGCATATGACCATGGCTATTATCTAAACATCATTATGAATATTTATTTGATAAAATAGTTATCGATGAAGTGGAAGCTAGTTTCATCTTCTCACTCCAGGCTGGACAGGCTGGATCTTCCTTCATCTTCATTAAAGTTAGGTGTCTATTCAGGATAAAGTGTCCTGTTATTACACCTACTATCTTAGTTATATCTGCTTTCGGAAACTGTAATAAATGTCTGATCTTTGTCTTATCATACTCTTTTATAAAGAGTTTGGATTGTCGGCCTCTGTTATAATTATTCTCTTGAAAACCCCTTTAATTATCTTGCTAGGGATGGGTAGGCGGGGTTCTGGGCCTATCAAGACTTCATCCACTCCCAACCTAGCCAATTTATCAGCATATTTCCATATGTCTCTTTTCCCTTATTTCTATATGTCCAGGCATCCGGGCTATGAATACCTCCTTGCCTGAAGCTAGTTTTAGGCAGGGAGGAGTTTCTATATGGTAAGTCATGAGTTTTGTTTTTATTTCATCTCCAATGCAACTTTTTAACTTTCTTGAGCAAGTGATTGGAGCATTTGTCTTAGGTTTTTAGCCCAGTACTCGTGGAAACTGAACTTTTCAATGAATCTAAAAAAAATCAACTGTTAAGGGCATTTAGGTTGAAAGTGTATATAATATCTAAATTAATTATTCATCATCATGACATCCCATGAAACGTACACTACAGGACAGGGAGCTCCCTCCAGAATTCTAGCTTTTGCTGGAAAAACATGGAGGGGAAGTACCAGTAACCTCGCTTGTCAGCGTTATGGCTGGCACCATGGACCGCAGTTGTAGGTGACCGCAGTAAGTAACATGGTACACAGGAGGATGCTGCTGCCCATCCTCGAGTTTTTAACCCTTAGTCGTCTCCTACGACACCCACGGGTAAGTTCTAAAGAGAATCTAAAAAAAATCAACTGTTAAGGGCATTTAGGTTGAAAGTGTATATAATATCTAAATTAATTATTCATCATCATAACATCCCATGAAACGTCCACTACAGGACAGGGAGCTCCCTCCAGAATTCTAGCTTTTGCTGGAAAAACATGGAGGGGAAGTACCAGTAACCTCACTTGTCAGCGTTATGGCTGGCACCATGGACCGCAGTTGTAGGTGACAGCAGTAAGTAACATGGTATTATACACAGGAGGATGCTGCTGCCCATCCTCGAGTTTTTAACCCTTAGTCGCCTCCTACGACACCCACGGGTAAGTTCTAAAGTTCGAGACTATACGAATGCTTGTGTTAGTTATGTTCCTCGCTGTTGTTGCTTGTGCAGCTTGTATAATGCCGACACATTCAGCTTGGTATACTGTGTGAAATTGTCCTAGGGCGCTTGATATTTCAATATTAAGGTCTTGTGAATATGTACCTGCACCTGTGCCTAGTTTTGTTTTTGACCGATCAGTGTATATGCGCAGTTCATTTATACCTGAGTAGTCATGTGTTTCTTCTTGTAAGTTTATGTTGTATGTTTTGTTAAACGTGTTTTGTTAAGGGTGTTTTGTTTAGGTATCCTGTCACATGGTGCGGCTAATAGCGGCTGGTGACTTAGGGCTTTCTCTTTTATTTTTGTGTGATGAATTCTAGAGTCTACGCTTACTGTCCCTGACAGTCCTAGCCTGAGTGATGCTAGAGTTGCCTCCTGTTGTATGTATAAGTCTAGGGGTGGCAGGTCTAGCATCACCTGCAGGACTGCTGTTGGTGTGGTGCGCATTGCACCCGTTATGCAGATGCATGCTGGTCTCTGTAGCTTTTCTAGGTCCGCTCGAGCGGTTCTTAGAGTTGTCCTGGGCCACCATACCACGCGCCATATGTGGTGATTGGTCTTATTACTGTTGTGTATAGCCAGTGCGCAATTTTGGGAGAGAGACCCCAGTTCTGACCTAGGAGTCTTTTACATTGGCTTTTTTCAGTGTGTTGTCTAGGTGTTTTTGCCAAGTTAATTTGCTGTCTATCATTATTCCAAGGTATTTAACCTCGGTTGAAAGAGTTAATTTTGTTTTGAAAAATGTTGGCATTCCCATTGTTGAAAGTTTCCTTTTCTTTGTGAAAAGGACCATTTCGGTTTTGATAGGTTTAACGGAGAGATCATATTTATCACACTAGTGCCTGTCCCATGAGGTTGCATAGAGTGTGCTCATGGTTTCCGTTGATTAGGATGGTAATATCATCGGCATATCCTATTGTGAAATAACCTTTGTCATTTAGTTGTGCGAGGAGACTGTCTATTACAAGATTCCATAGCAGCGGAGACAATACACCTCCTTGTGGGCATCCCCTCGCCACTACGGCTCTTGTTTTGTCGTTCACTGTTACCTGTATCGCTCTTTGTTCTAGCACATTGCATATCCAGTTCTTGAGGGTTGTTCCCACCCCGTGGTGGTGTAGTGCCGTTCTCATGCTGTGGAACATTGTTTTGTCAAAGGCTCCTTCAATGTCTATGAAAACGCCTAGTGTTGATAATTTGTGATGTATCGCACACTCTATTTTCCCTACTACCTCGTGTAGTGCTGAATCTGTGCATTTACCTGTGGTGCATTTACCGGTGGTGTAAGCGAATATGCATCACACTTAAAGGCTGCCACATCATGCTAGAAGTTAAAAATTACATAATAATTATTATATCATTATAAGAACTAAAATATCATGCATGTCATGTCAATTTACCGTTAAAACTTACATACCTAATTATAATATCACTAAAAGAACTAAAATATCATGCATGTCAATTCAATTTTCATTTTACATTAACATTCAATTCAAATATCATTTACGAAAAGTATAATTTTATCTTAAACAGATCAGATTACCTAAAAGCATATTACATTATTGTTTCTCATACAAATATCTTTTAATTTTATTTTTGTACATGGGTGAGGTATTGTTGAATACATCCAAACCGAAATGCTTGTACATAGAATTATAAGTTTTTATCATTCTGTTAATAGGAGCTGAAGCACCAAGATTTGTTCTATATCCAAGAGCTCTAAAGGGAACATAGTTTGTAGGCCTTGCATTAGGTCTAGGAACAGTGTGCTTTATCTTACTTAATAGTGATGGAGAATCTACTGAATTATTGATAATTCTGTGTAAAAAACACAGATCAAGCATTATCCTACGGTTAGCCTAAGTTAATGCCTTGTATTTTGAGAGATGCTTAGCATAAGATCTATAGTTATTTAGAAGCCCTTCCATGCAACATATGTGTGTGTATTTTTACCTGGTTTTGGCAGAAAAATTTACCTTGACATCCCGCCACATCAGTATATATGTTCCTTGGGTACTATTCTTTGCCCGTACCACACGGGAATTTTAAATTAATTATTACCTCTATAGAAGAGCTTCTCTCTCAAGTTGCTGTGGGAATTTTATATATTTTCTTAAAATATGTGGCGAGTTTAAATATGAGGCATTAGTGACCTCTGCCAGGCAATTCGACATTGTCCTTTGACACACATTAATCATCGTGTGATCTCCAACACTATGTTGGTAAGAACCACTCGCATAACTCCAGAATCTGAAAGTCAATAAATTTGTCTGTTTTGGGAGAGGGTTGATTGAAGCTACTTTCTTTTAGTAGATAAATTTCACAGGGTTAGTCAAATAACAAACTAACATCATCTTGATTGATGTTTTTTACAGTATATAGATGCTAAAACACAGGTAAGTACCATAAATATCTGAGCGCATTGTACTATTATTAATTCTGTGGCATTGCGCTGCTCCTTTAATCCTGTGCCAAAAGTGAGATCAAATCTTCACAAAGATCTGTAAAAGTCCTTTTCGAAAGGTTCGAAAGGCAAAAACTGTCGATGAATGATTTGTCTGGCAGCAGCAGAGATCTGCAAGCAAGAGTCTCTCATTACTCTTCGCTCCAAAAGATCTCTTTTCTTTAATCATTCTTGCTCTGTCGCTGCTAGGAGGAGTGCAAAAACACAAAAGAAACGATCAAAAGCAACAGCAAAAAAAACAATACCTAACAATATGTGGTGAAAACACCGTAAAAACGCAGGAAATCTACCAAATTATGCCAACAAGGTAACGATGGAGTAACCTTGTTCATTTGACGTTTTGGACTCGGAATCGGAATCAATTTTTGTTTCTTTTTTTTTTTTTTAAATTTCGGTGCTACCGATAATGGCTTTCAAATGTCAAATAGTACCGAATCATTCATTCAATTGATCGAACGACTATCATTGAAGACGGTTCAAATGGTAATCGTCTTGAAGCCGATTACGATTGTGTTCGGTGCTACCGTGAAACCTATGCATTGGCTTCAACTCAATGGATAACGATCACGATTGTGTTCAATTCTAGCGCTGGAACTCCAGCAAAAACGCTTTGTGCTTAGGAGAGGATTTACCATAATCACCATGCATGTCAACGTTGCGGCTGGTAACCGCTGTTGTTGGTGACCGCAGTATGTAAGATTACTATTTTACATATACACAAAATAATGCTGCTGCCCATCCTCCAGTTCCTAAGCCCTTATTCGCCTCATACGACACCCACGGATAGAGATGGGTTAGTACTATTCTTTGTCAGCATCACACGGTCGATCTCTACTCATCATAACATCCCATGAAACGTCCACTACAGGACAGGGAGCTCCCTCTAGAATTCTAGCTTTTGCTGGAAAAATGTAGAGGGGAAGTACCATAGTCACCTCGCTTGTTAGCGGTGCCAGCACCATGAACCGCGGTTGTAGGTGACCGCAGTAAGTAAGGTGTTAGATACAAAGGAGGATGCTGCTGCCCATCCTCCAGTTTATAACCCTTAGTCGCCGCTTACGACACCCACGAGTATGAAAGGGTTGGTACTATTCTTTGCCGGCACTACACACGGGGGGGGGGGGGGGGATAGGTATATTTTGTCTACTACTTACAATTAATTTTTACAGCTATTACGAATAGATTTCAGATTAATTTATTTAATGAAGATTCTTTACAAAACACATAGATACCTATTGAGCGTCATAACATGCAGAATACTCTCTCTAGTACTGTTGTGGATTGTGCTGTGCAAACCAGTAGCGTTGAAAAAGCTTGGTGAAAAAGATATGTCAAGAAATACTGTCAGCACGGCCTACTTTAAGAGTCGGCTTTGTGCAATTTTTTTTTGTGTTTCACTGGAAATGCTGGAACATCAGAGCTTGATCTGAGCACCATACGACTTTGTCATTGATGTAGTCATCTAATCTATAAAAGCTTTTTTACATAACATGTCAACTTCTTTGTCAGGGTGTCTACTCTCAATTTTCGATATATCTATACGATACTTCTTCGATACAGTCGAATTCATACATAACTTCATTCACTGATAATAAAGTAGAATATTGGTTGGATGAATTGTCAAATTGGCAGCGATTAGCATCCAACGAATATCCTACTCTATCATCAAGGAACGAAGTTTTGAATTTGCATGTTTCCAATAGTATCGTATCGATATATCGAAAATTGAGAGTAGACACCCAGAGAGGTATGTTTTGTAATATCGTCCAATAATAGGTACTTACATGATTTGTTAATTTCAGTTGTGGCAGGTGACGCTTCTGCGCTTGAGACTTTATACAGTGGGACTTTAGGGTAAGTGCTCTCTCGATTTCTATGTAGGAATATGCTGTGACATGTAGGTATAGTACGCGACAGCTCAGGACAGGACTCATCAACATCATCATAAAATCCCATGAAACGTACTCTGCAGGACAGGGTGCTCCCTCCAGAACTCCAGAAAAAACACGTGGTTCTTAAGAGGGGATTTACTATTGTCACCACGCATGTAAGCGTTGCGGCTGGCGACCGCTGTTATTGGAGACCGCAGTATGTAAGATGGTATGATACACAGAAAGATACTGCTGTCCTTCCTCCGGTTAATAAGCCCTTAGTCGCCTCTTACGACACCTACGGGTAGAGATGAGTTGGTACTATTCTTTGCGGCACGAAACGGTCGAGCTCAGGAGGGTGGAAGAAATACACTAGTCAACATTTTTTTAAAGTAAACGATGTTATTTAAGGCTTGTTAGTTTTGTTGAAAAGCCCTCAAAACAAGATTTATTCAAAAGAATTTAATTAGTTGAAACCCTGAATAACATGAAAATTCTTCTTTCAGGGCATTTGGACGGTGATAGAACTATGAAACAGAAACAATACGGTAATTTTTGAATTCATTTTTAATGGAATCATTTTGTATGATTTATACGTTCACTATTATTTCATCAATACTGTTTACTATTCCATTTCAGACTAAAATACAGCGGAGAACTTTAGAATCAGGCACAGCATCTCTTAATTACTGTAACTGTGGTACACCAATAAGTACCAGATTTATTGTAAATAAATATGTTTTAATTATATTAAAGTCGGTTTGTTAATTAAGTCATTAATAACCTAATACTAAGGGCCTGTCCGCACAGCGAATTTTATTCGCGCGAATTTTTTCCCGCAATTCTGTAACACATTGAATCCTATAGGAGTATCCGCACTGCGGAAAAAAATCGCGATTTTTTTTTTCTATGTAAAGCGCTGGACATCGCGCGAATAAGGGACTGTCCGCACAGCGAATTGTTCCCGCGCGATATTTATTCGCGCGAATCAGGTATATCCCGCGCTTGACATAGCAAAAAATCGATACTCCTATAGGATTCAATGTGTTACAGAATTGCGAGAAAAAAATTGCGCGATTAAAATTCGCTGTGCGGACAAGCCCTAAATATCGCGCGGGAACAATTCGCTGTGCGGACAGTCCCTAAGTTCTAACATAGAAAAATAAAGTACCTAATCAAGGAATATAAAAATGTAAGTATGACCCTTCGTAAAGCTCAACCACCTTGATTATGATTAAGGCCATTTAGATTTTTTTTGAGTATCTATACCCAAATAAATAACAGAAACTTACAATAAAATCTATTGAGATAAAACAAGGACTTACCTGTGTGAAAATGAAAATTCTTCCTAATTTAATCAAAGATCACAAAGATGAATGGCTGGTGAAAACGGTAAGTGTGGAGAAAGTCTAGTCATTTTATACTTACATACTACGCTGGCTCAGCGACCCCAAAAGGATCTTGGCCTCGGCCTCGGACACAAGAGTTCTCTATTATTCTGCGATAGGTACTTCTTGCGTCATTATTTTTATACGAGCATTTTGTATGGAGAAGGCGAAATGGATTCTAAGGAAGTGTAAGGAAAAAAGTTGTTGCATTTAGCCCCAAAAATAAGCCCCTAAAAGCTTTCACACATTTTGCAGACTATACAGGGTGTTAATTTGATTGCTCAGGGGCGGGATCAGTATCAGTAACTGAAGAACTTTCGCGAGGGAACATAGGTCGAAATACGAAAATCAATTTTTGACCTCCTATAGAAACTGCATCAGCAGATAGCGCATTTTGTATGGAAGGTTAAATTTGGTTTTTCGTATTTCGACCTATGTTCCTTGGGAAAAGTTGTTCAGATACTGATCCCGCCCCTGAACGATGGCACGCAATCAAATTAACACCCTGTATACCACGGAGTACACAGGGTTATTTTTTACACCCCAGATATTTAAACAGGTGGTTCTGTCCATGAAACTCAACAACTTTTCCCAAGAAACAAAGGTCGAAACACGAAAAAAAAAATTGACTTCCCATAAAACTGCATATCAGCTGACAGCACATTATGTATGAGGTCGAAATTTAAATTTCGTATTTCGAATTGTTTCTTGGAAAAAACTGTTCAGTTTCATGGGAAGAACCACCTGTTAAATTTTCGGGGTGATAAAAAAATTACGTACTACAAAGTGTAACAGAAAGGGTATATCAACCCTGAAGGATGTGATTCTGCCCATGAAACTGAACAACTTTCCCCATGGAACATAGGTCGAAATACGTTAAAAAAAATTACCTGTGCTACTAAATGAGCTGATTCAGTTTGTATGGGAGGTTACATTTTTTTTTTCATATTTCGACCTATGTATGTTTCTTGGAGAAAGTTGTTCAGTTTCATGGGCAGATTCACATCCTTCAGGGTTGGTAAACCCTTTTTGTTACACCCTGTATACAACGTGTAACGAAAAGATGTTATAATACTTAAGGGTGAGAATAAGCCCATTAAACTGAACAACTTTTTCCAAGGAACATAGGTCGAAAAACTAAAATCATGACCTCGAATACAAAATGCGCTATCAGCTGATGCAGTTTCTATGGGAGGATAAAAAAATTTTTTCGTATTTCGACATAGGATCCTCGGGGAAAGTTATTCAGTTCCATGCACAGATAAGTCACTACCATGGACAGATAAGTCACTACCATGGACAGATAAGTCACGTTAGTATTATAATTATGTAAGGTAAGGATAAATTCCTTCAGTATAATCACATCACACCTTTCCGAAACACGTTATACAGCGCGTTCAGAACAAGTTTGTCCATGACGGTTATTTTCCGCGCATGGGTGACAGGCGGAGAGCCAATGAACAATTCGCTCGCCCCTTGGGGGGAGCCGAGCTCACCCCCGCGACTCATTTTTTGACTTCTGCGCATTAACGGTCACGGACCAAATTATTTTGTACGCAGTATATGGCAGTATTGGAAGTATACCTACAACGTCTAATTCTAAATAGGTACGAAAAACCTCTCGGGTTCCACCCATGTAACTGAAAAACTTTTATTGTAAAACTTATGGAAATTAAAATTAAAATAAATCGAATCTTCATACAAAATGCGAATCTGATCCGGTATAAGTATTTGTATGGAGAATTGTTTTATTTAAAATTTAAAATATGTGGAATAAAAGTTGTTACCTACATGGTTAGAAGTACCCACGAGAGATTTTGCGTATTTGGAAATACCCGTAAAATTTGATAAAAAAATACTTGTTTTGCAGACGGTATCGATTAACCGGATTAATCCAATTATTGACAGGATAACAGAAGATGAATCTGTTGAAAGTGTTATTCTTATTAACGAACAAGGTACATTTAAGCTATTGCCTCTCGTCTTTGAGTAGAGCACTAGAGCCTCTAAAATAGCCGGTATAGCCCATAGACGAGAGAAAGCCAAGCAAGTTGTCCAACTTGAGAACAAAAATGAAATATCTCATGCCGGTTATTTTATAGACCTCCTTACCCTACAACACGAACACAGCAGTTCAAACACTACTGCTTTACGGCAGAAATAGTTGAGGCCAGTGAGTACCACCGTACTTCCCCAGACGGATTTTACACAAATTCCCTACCATATATTGCTGTGCCTATATCACCTATAAACGCCCTACCACTTAGTTGTTGACATTTCCTTTCTTGCAGGTGATCCAATATTTACAAATGTTTCCTTGGTAAATGCCACGAATTTTGGTCGGAAAATAAAACCATTAGGATGTTTCGTGATGACAGCGATAAAAGAAGTGGTAAACCCCTTATAAGCCCTCCGCTTTTACAGCATTTTTTTTATAAGTACCTGGGCGACCGAGCTATGCTCTGTATGATTAAAATATATCGGGTGAGCAAGCTATGCTACTCAACAACAGATGGCGCTGTAAGTTTCTTGAACGCACTAAAACGCGCTAAAAAATACATCGATTTTTCGCCCCCAAAAACCCCTGTATACTAAATTTCAGAGCCGTTTTCGAGAAACCGATTACAAATATAAATTTAAATAATAAGTACCTGGGCGACCGAGCTTCGCTTCGGTGAGCAAGCTATGCTACTCAACAACAGAGGGCGCTGTAAGTTTCTTGAACGCACTAAAACGCGCTAAGAAATATTTAAAAAGACGATGAAAACGAATTTTCCCAAACATGAGACCTAGCTAGATCGATTTTTTGCCCCCAAAAACCCCTGTATACTAAATTTCATCGAAACCGTTAGAGCCGTTTTCGAGAAACCGATTACAATTTTTTTTTTTTTTTTCCATTGTATGTTTGCTATCTGTGATCAGTTTTACAACTATAAACAGATCTGATCTAGTTTCTATGGCGTTTTGGAATGAAGAGTCCGTCGACCCTCCTCTTCCTTCATTTTCATGCTTATGTGCCTTTCATAAAATTCTGCGCTTCTTAAGACGACTTGTACAATCTTCTTGTGCTGGTACTAATGAGCGAGCAAGTGCATTCTTATGGCATAGTAGCTTAGCTTTGTAGCAATCTTTTCGCGCTTTGATCTCGTCTCGAATAGTGGGGATATGTAGATACTCATGGACTTCCTGATTTTTGGTGAACCATGGTGCTCGTGCTATAGTTTTTAAAACATTGTTTTGAAATCTTTGTAGAATTTCCACATTTGAGTTGCTGGCCACCCCCCAGAGCTCAAGGGCGTAGGTCCATACAGGCTTTAGAATAGTTTTGTAAATGAGTACTTTATTCTCTAGAGACAACTTAGAGCTTCTTCCCATTAGCCATTGCATCGATCTGAACTTGTTGTTAAGTGAGTCACGTTTACTTTTTATGTGTTTTTGCCATGTTAGTCTGCGGTCAAGTTGCACGCCAAGATACTTAACATCTTCTATGTGGGAGCATATCATCGCCTAGCTTTACTTCAGGAGACGCATTTTTGAAGCGTTCGAAGTGAATCTTTAGTTCGCATACGAAAACGAATCGTGTGCGAATTCAATTTCTAATGCTCTCAATTTTACGCATTTTTGAATCATTCGAAAGCAGTGTTGCCATTAAATTCAAATCTTTGAACAATTTTCTTTTCACGCAGAAAAAATAAAAATCGGAAAGCAATTACTCATTGACTTTAAAAACCGGTAATGAATTGCGGTGGAATGGAACGCAAATTAAAAAGTTGATATGTCAGTATAATGTCATATGTGAAGGAAACGTCAATGTCGTTCTCATCACAGATTATATATACTTTCGAGCGGTAGAAGTGCAAAACGAGTGGGTCGGACCACTCGTTGCAGAATTCACAGGTATGAATATTCAAAAATTGCGATTTTACGGATTCGTATACGAATCTTGCCAATTCGAATGCGAATCGAAGTTCGAACGCTTCAAAAATGCGTCTCCAGGGCAGTTGCGTCTGTTGAGCGTGAAGGTGATATGGTTTGATTTTTGCGCGCTGGTTTTAATTTTCCACTTATGGAGCCAATTATTTAGCATATCAAGTTGCTTTTGTAGTCTCTGCGATGCAAGTTCTGGAGATTTATCACAGCTAAGAACTGCAGTATCATCTGCATAGGTTGCAGTAAGAATATCATCCGTCTCTGGTAGGTCTGATGTAATTACAAATATTGCTCATTTAATAGTATAGGATAAAACATTTTCATACAGGGTGTGAAAAAGTAGGTATGTAATGTACTATCGCGAGCAATAAGGCCGCCTTTGCGCGCAATGTAAATTTGTGTGCAATAAAGAGTTTATATCTATCTATCGCGGTCTTTCGCGCCAAGTTCGCGCAGATCACTTAAATTAAATATATGTTCGCTTGACTCTAATCTTGTTGAGGCGCCGAGCTACGTACCTACGCCCTATTTAAGTTTCGCCTGAAAGCGATAACCCAATTACTTATAGTGACGTAAGTATAGTGTATACTCCTTTTTAGGGTTCCGTAGCCAAATGGCAAAAAACGGAACCCTTATGGACTCGTCATGTCTGTCTGTCCGTCAGTATGTCACAGCCACTTTTTTCCGAAACTATAAGAACTATTACTGTAAGTAGATGTTGATGATGATGCATTAGGATTTTCACACAAAAATAGAATAAAGACAATGAATTTTAGGGTACCCCATACTTAGAAACGAAACAATTTTTTTTTTCATCAAACCCATACGTGTATTAAGTATACGGGTATTCAAAATGATATTGAGGTTTCTAATATCATGTTTTTCTAAACTGCGCGAGAGACACTTCCAAAGTGGTCAAGTCAAAGTCAAAATCGTTTATTCATTGTTGGATATTAAAATCTCTTAATGACGTCAGCTAAACTACATCGCTACATCTACATCGGTAAAATGTTTGTCCCCCCCCTGTAACTACTAAAATAAGAGAATGATAAAACTAAAAAAAATATATTATGTACATTAATAAATACTACATGACCCCCGTACTTATGAGTATCATACCTTAAAGAACGTTTCCGATACCACTGTCCCGATCTTTCTCGTGACCTGCGATCCAAAACTGATAATCTATTGCTAGTGCCATTTAGGTACTCGGTCAGGTTATTATAAGGAATCGTTTACGTTGAAAGCTGTCAGTCTTTTGAATGATTTGCCGTCTGATATTCGTCAGTCGAAGTCTTTTGCACAGATTTATAAAGGAGAGCGTCTCGTCTCTTGCTGTTTTCAAAACAAAACTACAGAATCATTTCCTTAATAAAACTCTTCCATAGTTTGCAACAAGTTTGTATGTATTTTATTTATCTGTATATACCTATATTATATTTATTCTTATACATTATATGTTTACATTATTTATTTATATTTATTGTATTGCAGTAGTATATTAATATTATATATTGGCTCACTACTACAGTTTTCATTCACACTTTCCTACATGCAAAGGTTGTCTGTGTGAAGGCTAGAAGCTCATCACTGGTCTACGGCAGCACCAAGATTGTAAAGGCCCTAACCTAAAGAATATTAAGTTGTGTTTAGGTATGAAAGTATATATAAGTTTAACTGTTTATTGATGTATGTATATCTGAATGTGGTAATGTCTAAATTTCTAACTATCCTAGCTGAACCTAAAGGGAAATCTAAGGAAAGTCCTAACACTACCTAAAGCTTGTTCTGTAGTTCCTAAAGACTATACGAGTATAGGGTATGTCCTGGTCGTAGTATGGCCGATAAGGTGTCTAGCAGCTTTTAGGACACGACAAAGTGATCAACGAGTAACCCTAGATACTAATGCGGACCGTGAAAAACTGTCGAATAATTAATTTATTAAGTAAGTGCCATCGGATCTGCCCGCTTCCTATTTCACGCAAATTATTTACTTTAGTGCATAGATTAATATAAGCCTATGTGCATAGATTAATACAAGCCTATGTTTTAACATAGGCACTATGCACTAAAGTAAATAATTTGCGTGAAATAGGAAGCGGGCAGATCCGATGGCTGTAAATGGTACATGAAAACAATAAAATAGTACATCTAAACTTCTCCAAGATTGATATTTGACTTTCTTCAAGAAAATTGAGTTTATTTTAACAGTGGAAAGGCCTGAAATATATCTACTCCTTTAAGCTCAATCTGCTTATTTAGAAAAGGTGTTTTATTACTTTCTATGTGCGAGATGACTTACAAACTGACTTCTGTTGTATTTGCAACCCTGTTTAGGATGTATTGCAATATACTAAGGGTTTTGTTTTTTCCCAAGTCAAGCTTATTTATCATTAGCTTTGTATCTTAGCTTGTATCATAGAAAAGAATGAGTTTATTAGATGAATCAAATGTATGTTTCATTTGTAGCATTTGAGCCAAAAAGACCTATAAAACAGCCTTAGAATTGAACTTTATATTGAAGAGGGTAGTAGCTTACCATTAGTAGCTATATCATTTATAGTTAGTAAAGTTGATTGTATTGAATCTCAGAGAAGGATAGATACGCTCAAATAATTCACATTAGACCGGCATGGGAAGCCGTTCAAAGTAGATTGGTCGGTTTTGAGGAGGAGTAAATATTAAATCTTCTTACCCGTCTGCGACTGGCTTACTGATTTGGTGACTGGATTGTCTAGGCTGCAGCTGGCCTGGAATTGGATGCTCAGCTCCCTGCGTCCTGCTGATGTGCAGCAAATGGTTTGTAGCTTTTGGTTCCTGTTTGACATGGTCCATCGACCTCCTGTAAGGTTTAAAAAAAGATGAGACTAAGCCCCTAGAATATTTAGTCTCCCTTTGGATAAGGACTATTCTTTAAAAAAATTGGTTTATTTTCTTACTCAACACGCGTTTTGACGTCAGAGTACTCGGAAATCGCTATAACATAAAAATATTTAGTAAAATAATAATTTTCTTGACAAAAACCGCCATCGATGGGCAATCTCGATGCACTATTTAATGTTGAATCTACCTAATTTACTATTTAGGGTGACGAAGTGCCCTAGGAACTTAGCTTTTGTCATTTGCAGCGTCGAAACTCGAGTAGATCTGCATATTTCCACGAATTTTTCTCACATTGTTGGAGTCCATCTTGCGCTCTCGACGTGCTCTCAGCAGGAAAAGGGCGATGTAGCTTCTATGTTCTACACTTTTCGAATTTTGTTATAAGACCGCCCAAACCGGCCAATCAGAGAGCAGCAATCACCATTTCTACCCACTTCCTCTCACACATTTCTATTTCCTATTTGACAAGTAATGTTTTTTAAGCAATTATTTTAAGTAGTAATGTGGAATCTATTATTCGATCTCTATTTTATTTACGAATTGAATAAAAATATATGCTCATCATCATCATCATATCGTATGCTTAATTATACCTAATACAGATTCCTAATTTTCTATTACCTACTCCTTTTAAGGCTCCTAAACTAGAATATCCTCTATTATATTCTTCGTGTAATTCCGTGTCGGACCATATCGGCCCGTTACATCTGGAAAGATCGCTCCCAGCGATAAGACCGCCTTTGTCACCCTAGATTTAAGAATCCTAAATATAAGATGTAATAATTCTGACCGAATGCAGACTAAATGCTAATAAACCTCTTCCTGCCCTCGTAAATTACGATTCATACCAAACAACATATAATCTCAATCAGAATTACGGAGTTGTCGTCTATGTCAAAACAAATCTAAGACATAAAATTTGTGAAATAAAACTGACCCATGCCTCCTGCTTGCAGCTTGACGTACTTAATAATACTATTCTATGTATATATAGGTCACATTGTATTCTATGGTCACATATATAGATTGTTTTTTAGGGTTCCGTACCTCAAAAGAAAAATAACGGAACCCTTATAGGATCACTTTGTTGTCCGTCTGTCTGTCTGTCAAGACCCTTTATCTCACGAACGGGTATCAGGTTGAAATTAATACCACATATTAGGATCCATGAACCACACAAGATATGAAAATTTAATTTTTTTACAACGACGCAATCAAAAGATATGGCATTTTATGTCCTCATCTCCATACATTTATTCAAAAATGCAAAACCTACAGGGTACTTCCCGTTTACCTAAAATTATGAAATTTGGCAAGAAGCTAAGTCTCACAGTACAAATAATGGGAAAAGTCTGAAATCATTAAATATTACAACTTTTCTCACAACTAATGGTAACCAATTGTGGTGAGCTCCCGTTTCAAGAACATTCATATAAGAGAGGGGTCAAGTTGGATGGTCGCTGAGGCGATTTTTGTTTTAGTTCTATTTAAAAACGGGAACACTTACAAACATGAAAATTGGTATGTTTATAGTGCATAAGCTATAAAATAACAACAAATAATAAAATTTGGTCAAGCGCGTGTCGGACTCAAAAAATCAAGCACATTAACTTACTGAAATTTCAACTAATACAATTATGTTTATGAGGTGGTACGGAACCCTCAGTGCGCGAGTCCGGATCGCACTTGGCCGGTTTTTTTTTTACAATTTGTCTCATAATGGGAATATTTTGAAGGAAAATATATAAAAATATATATCTTATATAATATATTTACTCACTTCAATCACTTTAACTTAAATGATATCATTAGTTTTTTAAGTATTAAATATTTGAAAAAGCTTCGTATGACATTCCGACAAACGACTCCTTATGTTCAAGCCAGATCTATAACCCACTGCTGAAAAAGCTAGGTATTTCAGCTGGTTAGTTTAACAGAAAAGAGCAGTTTCTTTTCCTTCTTAATCAGGCACTCTAAAGAATTTGTAGAAGTGACCGATCGCATCAAAATTATGCTCCTGGAGACGCATTTTTGAAGCGTTCGAACTTCAATTCGCATTCGGATTGGCAAGATTCGTATACGAATCCGTAAAATCGCAATTTTTGAATATTCATACCTGTGAATTCTGCAACGAGTGGTCCGACCCACTCGTTTTGCAATTCTACCACTCGAAAGTATGTATACGTTAGTATTGTATTATATAGTCTAAGGATGTATAATCTGTGATGAGAATGACATTGACGTTTCCTTCACGCATGACATTATACTGACATATCAACTTTTTAATTTGCGTTCCATTCCCTCGCAATTCATTACCGGTTTTTAAAATCAATGAGTAATTGCTTTCCGGTTTTGATTTTATCTGCGTGAAACGGAAATTGTTTAAAGATTGTAATTTAATGGCAACATTGCTTTCGAATGATTCAAAAATGCGTAAAATCGAGAGCATTAGAAATTAAATTCGTACACGATTCGTTTTCGTATGCGAACTAAAGATTCACTTCGAACGCTTCAAAAATGCGTCTCCGTGCAAACTCGTATATCTCGCGAGATCTCGTTCGATTTTCGATATGGACGAGATCTTGCGGGAACGAGATTGCATTCCCTAGATGCGAGTGACTGCGATAGTAGGTAGGTACTTTCACCTTTTTTCACTTTTACTTTTAACTTTTTTAAGTGCAGATTTTTCGTTACGTACTTAATTTATTTTTAAATACTCTTAGGATGTCTTCGACGAAGCAATGGTGCTACGTATATCCACAAAGAAGTTTGAAATAATGATGGTACCGCACGAAGATTTCGGAGTTATAGTCGTACAATACGCTCGAAAAAACAAAAAAAAGTTGACGAAAACAGTGCTAGAAGCTAAATATACTAGTTAAAACTTAGATTAGTTTACTTAGATTGTGTAAAATACTAAAATAAACATTAATATTAAAATGCAGCATTATTTTGAAAGGTTTTTATGATTGGGCACATAAATTGACAGAAAGAGGAATACTCGTACTCGTATAGGCGTATGTCCACGACTCTTACTAGTTTATAGGGTTCCGATACCAAAATGGTAAAAAAAGGAACTCTTATGGTGTGACTTTGTCTGTCTGTCTGTCACACCTGTATATCTCAGCAACCACTCATGCTATCGACTTGAAATTTGGAATAGTTTTAGAATATAGTCGCCCAACTTAATATCACATGAGAGAATTTAAAAAAAATTATAATTAATAATGTAAAGGGGACCCAAACAGGGGCGAAAATTTTTCAAATTGTCGTTACTAGTTCGAGTGCGGTATCATATGAAAGGGCTTCTAAAATATATTTTTGATTTTTTTAAGACTTAGTTTTCAAGTTATGATGAAAAATGTCAAAAAAAATACCATTTTGTAGAAGGAAAAATCTGAATTAATTACAGTCGATAGAAGTTTATTTAGTTGGGTTTTATTTAGTTGGGTTTGTTTAGTTTTTTGTAGATGCATCAGAAATAAAAAGATCTTTCTAAGTTGCGCAGTTTTTTAGAAATCTGAAAAAAGCCTTTACAAACAAATTTAGTTTTGCGGTCCTAAAAATGGACTTTATTGCTTCCAAAAATATTAAAGGCAGATCGGAACCCTCGGCGCGCGAGTCCGACTCGCACTTGACCGGTTTTTTCATAATTGTCTCAAAAATGCCGTTCCCCGTTCCAAGAAATGAACAATTGCTTCCACGGATTGCTTCTAAATAAATATACTACTGGTAGGTATATCGGAACCAAGGCGGTTTAAGTACGAGTAGCAGCTCTTTCTGCTAAGGAGGGAGCCATATAAGCGTATCACTTTCTTGCGAGGGACCTCCATACTAAAATGTATGGATTTTTATCAAAACCAAAAAACGTAAAAAAAATTATCTTTCTCTCTGAGAAGTATTTGACACGTGACTAATAAATGCTACAACCACAGTTTTTCTGGTGAAACAGTTCCGTTCTTAGTATTAATGATCAATTCACAAGTAAAAAAAGATATATTTTCACTTTCGTAAACAAAGTTTATATTAAAACAATAGGTTTTTAAAGATTTCTTGATTTTTGTAAAACTTAACTGAGTTTTTTGACTGACTAGTATAGTATAGGCGACTGGGTAACGCGTTACACTTCACTAGCTCGTACGTACAGAATATGTATATGACAGACTCTACAGTTTTTTACTCTAAGCGTAACCCAGTCGCCAGTACTAGTCGGTCAAAAAACTCAATCAAGTTTTACAAATATCAAGAAATCTTTAAAAATCTAATGTATTGTTTGCGAAAGTGAAAATATATCTTTTTAGGGTTCCGATACCAAGATGGTAATAAATGGTTCAGCAGCACTGCACTTACTTTCTCGCAATACTCAAGGAAAAACTTTCAACCGCAATCTTAAATTTGTAATGCCATACACATAGTATGGAAATACAAACTTATATTTACGTTTTTCCAAAAAAATGTTCGAAAGAAATATACAGATCAATTCAGAATTCAAATTGTCAAACATTAAAACAAAAAAACCTCAAACGATTTCGAGTACATCACATGTTTCACTTTTGGTAGTACTGGAACACCCTTTATATAAATTTTCACAGATCAATGGATACTACCGTAGGATACTTGCATGGAGATTTTGTTACTTTCCCAACACATGTTCCTTATGGATAATTGTTCAGTTTAGTCTACTGAGCAAGCCCTTTCAGATTTTGGTACACCGTGTGTACTTAATTTTATTCAAAAACATCATAAAGAATATCCAGTCACGTAGACAACCAATCCAGGATTAATATTATAGAAAATTTTAATAAACTAAGTGTACCCAATTTTGGGTAAATCACAAATTTACGATTTGGTGGTACAGGAACACCCCTTATATGAAATTACACAGATCAATTGATACTGGCGCAAGATATCTTACATGGAGATGCTTGGTCATGCAAAGTTTCATCAAGATTCTATGAGCCATTTTTGAGAAAATTTCAATTTTTAATTTTCGTTGTATGACAGCTACCCTCAAAATGAGAGCCAGCAAGAAACCACTTGAAACCCTTCGATGGATTTGCTTATTACTCCAAAATTCAAAATATGGTGTCAATCGGACTATTCGTTTAGCCGCTAGGCCAAAGCGTGACGGACAGACCGACCGACGGACCGACCGACCGACCGACCGACCGACCGACGGACGGACATTTTTGGGAGACTTGTTTTCTATGATGTATAAGTGATATAGAACACATTTTTGAGAAAAGTAGAAAAACTTTTTTTTTTCACGAATACAATACCTTTCTCGCTCCGCTCGAAAGTAAAAAGGAACCCTTATGGTGCGAATTTGTCTGTCTGTCTGTCACACCTGTATATCTCAGCAACCACTCATGCTATCGACTTGAAATTTGAAATAGTTTTGTAATATGGTTGTCCAACTTAGTGGCACATGAGAGAATAAAAAAAATTATGATTATTAATGTAAAGGGGGCCCAAATAAGGGGGGCCAAATTTCTAATTGTCACTATTAGGTCAAGTGAGATATCATATAAAAGGGCTTTACTTGTACATTCTAAAATATATTTTTGTATTTTTTTACGGCTCTTGATTTTCAAGTTATGATAAAAAATTATAAAAAAAAAACATTCCCCCTCCCTTATCTCCAAAGTTTGTAAAAGGAAAAATCTGAATTAATTGAAGTCGATAGGAGTTCATGTAAATATTACAGCAAAAATAAAATGATCTTTCTAAGTGGCACAGTTTTTTAGAAATCTGCAAAAAACCTTTACAAACAAATTTAGTTTTGCGGTCCCAAAAATGGACTTAATTGCTTCCAAAAATACAAGAGGCACATCGGAACCCTCGGCGTGCAAATCCGACTCGCACTTGACCGGTTTTTTTACTTGTGAATTGATCATTAATACTAGGAACGGAAGCGTAAATAATGCGTAAGTACTTGTTTATGCCATTTTATGCGTGATTTTTAACACCGTTTTTTTCCTGAATGGTAAGTGTTTTCACCAGAAAAACTGTGGTAGTAGCATTTATTAGCCCCATGCCCATGTCACATATTTCTTAGAGAGAAAGATTAAACGTTTTTAGGATCTATACATATAATAAAACAGTAGAAAACCGTGTGTCTGTACTTTTGATGAATTTATCAAAAAATGAGTGTGGGAGATAAGAAAGGACTAATAGAACACAAAAATATGTTTTCTGAATTTTTTGTCTGTCTGTCTTTCTAGTGTCTGTCTGTCTGTATGTATTCGATAATCTCCAAAAATAATTTTCCGGATTTTCTCGCGGTTTTCTTAGCTCTGAGCAACATATAGGCTATATTTCATTTGAATCGGTTCACTCAATCAGAAGCTACATTAATGTAAAGTATCAAACTGGATGTGCGACCATAACTCACAAACTGCCAACCAGATTCAAACAGGGTTTTCAACTAAGAGTTTGGCTTACTTTCGTGCAACATAAAAGTTTAGTTTCATTGAAAACGGTTCACTCAGACAGAAGGTACATGAAGTTTCATGCGGCTGCGCAAATTAATCACAAACTACTAAAATGCATAAAACAGGGTTTTCAACATCAAATTTGACTTACTCAGTCTAACATATAAGCTTAGTTTCATTGCAAACGGTTCACTCAGACACAAGGTACTCGAAGTTTCATGCAGCGGCGCTAATAACTCACAAACTGCAAAACGGATTCAAACGGGGTTTTCAATTACGAGTTCGGCTAACTTTCGTGCAACATGAAAGTTAAGTTTCATTGCAAACGGTTCACTCGGACAGACGGTAAGCGAAGTTTCAAGCGAAGGCGCCAATAATTTACAAAGTACTGTAACGATTCTAACGTGCTCTTCAATGACGCGTTGGGCTTCTTTCCGTTTAACTAAAAGCTTAGTTTAATCATAGAGTAATATAATACTGGTTTAATTGAAAACGGTTCACTCAGACAGAAGGACGCAAAGTTTTAAGCGGCGGCGCAAGGAACTCACAAACTACTGAACTGATTAAAACAGGGTTTTCAAAAACGTATTTACCTTACTTCTGTGCAATGTAGGTATATTAGTTTAGTTTCATTGAAAACGGTTCACCCAGACAGAAGGTATTCAAGCGGCAGCGCTAATAACTCACAAACTACTGAACCGATTCCATCGGGGCTTTCAATGACGCGTTGAGCTTCTTTTCGTGTAACTAAAAGCATATTTTCAGTGCAAACGGTTCACTCAAGCAGAAGGTAGGTGAAGTTTCAAGTGGTAGCGCCTATAATTCTAAGCTACAGGAACGATCCAAACGAGGTTTTCAATAACGTATTTGTGTTACTTCCGTGCAACATTTCAACTTCGTTTTATTACGATCGGTTCACTAAAACAGAAAATATGTGAGTACTTAATTTCAAGTGGCGAAGCCTAAACATAATTAATAATGTTGCATGAAAGTAAGCCAAATACGTTATTGAAAATTCCGTTTGATTCTGTCCAGTTGTTGTTGTGGGCACAGACAGATGGATAAGTAAAATTTAGATTTAGTATTATGGTAAAAATAATTATAAAAAATCCCAGCAGTTTCGGCATGGCGGTGCAATAAATGTAAAAAATGTATGAAAGTTTTGAAAACTTAGAAAAAGTAGGTACTCATATATAAATTACTAAAAGAAATAAAGATATTTATTTTTTAAATCGGTGTTTAAAGAAGTTAAGTCCTACTTTTAGGTACAATTAAAAGCATGTGAAATTGTGAAACGAGATAAGTTGAACTTTGAACCACTCTTTTTTCAAAAGCTATTGAAGCTGAAGTAACTGAACCTCAGATTTATTTTTGTTCTGTACAAGAAATAAAGGAACCCGTATCTCACTTCGTCCGCATGGAATTTGACTATAATTTAACACATACGAAGACGGTAGGCGAACTAACAGTCCACACGTAAACAAGAGGTGTCTATGTCTGTTACTTTTTACGACTAATCCAATGAACCCATTTTGATAAAACTTGGTAAGAAAATAGTTAATAGAAATAATTAGCTACGTTTTTCATAACCCTACGCGCACGAAGTCGCGGGCAACAGCTAGTTTGAAATAAATCCATGCATTTTAGTATGGAGGTCCCGCGCAAGAAAGTGATACGCTTACGCAGGAAGTGCTGCTACTCTAATGGTTGGTGCGATCGAAACTACGACTACGTACGTACAGTCAACGACAGGTCAAGCTTGACACTCGCAGTGCGACTCTAGCCCATATGCCTACTTGATAAGAACGGTACAAAGTCCAATGTGTCAAGCTTGATGTGCTCTTGACTGTACATCAAGCTTGACGCATTGTAATTTGTACCGTTCTTATTAAAAAAGGCTGAATTTGTTTATTTTTGTAATAGGTGGCAACCCTTTACGATCGTTGCGCCATCACAAATACCTATTCGTGCAACCGACTGACCCCCTGTTCCAAAATACGCTAAGTGGCACAGCAGACGACAGACTTTTTGTTCTGACAGTCCGCCAGTGTGGCCGGTACTGCAATTATTTTCGTATTACTATAGTCATTGACATGAAAAAAACGCTTCGTTTCTATGCGCGTATTTTCCAAAATCTTTAGGTTGGAAAGAAAAACAGCTTGAATTCAAAGAATTAATCACTCGAAAAGGTTGTTCAGATTGATTTTCATTTAGTTTAAAACATAGAGCAGCTTTTTAACTTGTTATATTTGAATTTTATTCTGATAAAAACTATAATTTTCGCAATACCGGCCACACTGGTGGCCGGTATTGCGAAAATTCTGTCCGTGACTGCCCGCGTATGTCCGCCACTTCATCTGCTGAGCGCCTAACAGACTGCTTTATAGCACTGTGAGCGCGCATAAGTCGGTCCAAATTTACCAAAAATCGGGTAACACATAATAGCTACACACGTTTGCCAAACAACGGCAAACAGCGAACACCAAACAACAAACATAGTCCAAGCTCCCGTCGCAAAACTCTTACCTCATACGATTCCTCAACAGACGTGTAATGCAGCAACAGATTTAACCTGGGGGAGCTCAAAAATGATAGGTTCTCATCTATCTCATATCCTGGAAGAACCATATGAACTATTATTTATAAAATCGCTATTTTGACCGAAAATTCCATCATAAGATTTCCGATCAAAACGTTTACCTACCGAAAGATACACCTTTAGAGAGCTCAAGCCGCTAAGGTTGCCAGCCCTCACCCTGGCAGGCTCCTCAGTCAGTCTCATTTTATCTGGAAAAAAATGAGGTCATTTACCTCATCCGATTTCTCGTTGAAACTAATGCAGATCGATAGACCTGGATGTGCCATTAATGAATATATAGGGTTGCCTGCTATCATCCTGGCAGTTTTTGGGTTCAGTCACCTCAATTGCTAACGACGGAAAATCATCGAATGAAGGAAAATTCATATTGCCGCTAATATTCAATGTATAATGAATGATAATCGTGACATTTAGTTCAAATCTACACTGACATTCTTGGGCTACATAAGTTTTTGAAATAATAGGGTAAATGAGTCAACTACGGTCACTTCTTACCTACTAGTCTGCCTTTTATCATTTAAAACATTCGAAAATCCGCGGTTTTGATAAAAATCTGTACATATTCCTTTATATATCAGATTCATAATTTTTTTATATAAATAATACATATGTTTATATAAAATATAGATTAAAATATTTATTTAGAACCTTGAATAATATGTAAATTTCGTGTGTATTTATTTTATAGGTTAAATGAGTCAAATATGGTCACCTCTTACTGGTCAATCTTTTATCATTTAAATATTGGAAAGTTCACGCACAGTCTAGAGCAGATCAAGCTTGATACTTGCAATGCTACCTTAGCTCTTTAGATTGGCACAAAGTCGAAGGTGTCAGGCTCGATGCACTCTTCACTGCACCTTGTTGTTCAGATAATAGGTATAGTGAGCTAGATTAAAATCTGTGCACTTAGAGTTCGATGTTACACATTCCTTTATACAGGATGTTAATTTGATTGCGTGCCATAGCTTAGGGGGTGTTTGAGTAACGATAAAGGAACACGAAAAAAATATTTTTTAAAATCCTACTTAGAAAAAAACTAAAACTCCAATAAAACTTAACGAACGCGGAGGGCAATGACCCAGACCGAGCATCAGTGGCACGCAGTATCAGTGGATAAGGTAGGCACATACATAACTGAAACTCTTTCGCGCGCTTTTGATAGCGCGGTGCTCAAGGTCATTGCCCTCCGCGTTAGTTTAGTTTCAATGGAGTTAAAAAAAAATTAAGTAGGTTTGTTATAATTTTTTTTTAGTTCCTTTATCGTTACTGAACCCCCCTAAGCTATGGCACGCAATCAAATTAACACCCTGTATATCAGATAATTTATTTAGTTCTTGAAAGCAATAGAACTACATGTACCTACTCATGATACTGAACAACTTTTCCTGAGAAACATAGGTCGTAATACGACAAAAAAAACCTGTCACCCCCAAACTAAATTGCCGATGAGCTGATTGTTTTCCTATGAAGAGTCAAAAAAAATTTTCTTTTTTCGACCTATGTTCCTTGGTGAAAGTTGTTCAGTATCATGAGTACATACATCTCTTTTGCTACCAAGAACTAATTAAAAGTCATCTTAAATATAAATCAGAGATTATAATCAGATTAAGGTAAAAAAATCGATGTTTTGACATTTATTACAATAAATATTCAGAACCCCAACTAACATTTTTACGTTTCGTATGTATTTAAATTTTAGGGTAAATGAGTCAAATGTGGTCATTCCTCACTTGTCTACCTTTTATCTTTCTTTCACTTGCCAGATTCAGTTTCAGTTTCAGTTGTTCAGATTCTAGGAAGTGAGTTGATTGTTACTGAGAGTTCAATGTTACATATATGGTGACTTTTAAGTAGTTTTTGATATCAAAAGATAAAAATGTACTCATGACACTGAATAACTTTCCCCAAGGAACAAAGGTCGAATTACGAGAAAAAAGAATTGGCACCCCCACACTAAATTGCCGATAAGTTGATAGTTTTATTATGCAGAGTCAAGAGTCAATAAAGTAATATTAAGTAATATGAAGTAATATTAAGGTTGCCTTTTACTTGCACACATTACAAACTGTGAGCGCTAAAACATTGTAAAAGTTTAAACCGCCATCATAATTTTTTTATTGTCAGTAATACTAAAAGTACTGCGGCCGCCGCCTTAAATAGAGCAGTAATTTTAATACATTAGTGCATTAATTTTATTAATGCCTTATTCTTTGTAAGGCCACCCACACCACTTAGGGGAAATCTCCGTAATCTCCGACTTGTTGCAAATGTTGCGATACAGGTTGCGATAGTCAAACACTGTGTGTGTATGATAGCTCAATGTTTAAAGGGGGTCGGCTAAACACTGTAGCCTTGAACAACATTTTGTTAAGCTTATTATTACATTGAACCTTAAATCTATCTATAGGGTAAAATAAATTATTCAATATTTTAATGTAAAAAGGTACACAAATTGAAAAATTACCAAAGTTTACTTATATCGCCCAGTATAATATTACTCTATGCTTATATATTCTTACTAGCTGTTGCCCGCGGCTTCGCTCGCGTGGATTTCGTATTTATGTTGTTACCGGTTTTCCGAGGCAATGAGATATTTTACCGTCATTTCGGGGTAATTTTAAACTAAGGAAAAACAGGACTAACCCTGCGCAAATCAATGAGTATAATTCAAGATCCAGCTGAATTTTATATAATATACAGACGTTACTCATAAATTACTCAGAACAGAGGAACTTAGCAGCAGTATCCTTACAAATGTAAAGAGAGAGATGAGAGACACCTTTATGTAATATTTCAAAACAGAGCCAATTCGCAGAAGTAATTGAGAAAAACTAAAACCCTCTCCCTCTCTCTCCCTCTCCCCCCTTCCTCTCCCCCTCCCTCTGTCTCTCACTCTGTCTCTCCCCATCCCCCTCCCTCTGTCTCTCCCCCTCCCCCTCCTCCCTCTCCCCCTGCCCCTCCCTCTCCCTTTTCATCACCCCCTCCCCCTCCCTCACTCCCTCCCTCTCCCCCATCCCCTCCTTCTCCCTCTGCCTCTACCTGTACCTGTACCCCTATACCTCTCTACCTCTCTACGTCTCTACGTCTCTACTTCTCTACCTCTCTACCTCTCTACCTCTCTACCTCTCTACCTCTCTACCTCCCTACCTCTCTACCTCTCTACCTCTCTACCTCTCTACCTCCCTACCTCTCTACCTCTCTACCTCTCTACCTCTCTACCTCTCTACCTCTCTACCTCTCTACCTCTCTACCTCTCTACCTCTCTACCTCTCTACCTCTCTACCTCTCTACCTCTCTACCTCTCTACCTCTACCTCTCTACCTCTCTACCTCTCTACCTCTCTACCTCTCTACCTCTCTACCTCTCTACCTCTCTACCTCTCTACCTCTCTACCTCTCTACCTCTCTACCTCTCCACCTCTCCACCTCTCTACCTCTCTACCTCTCTACCTCTCTACCTTTCTACATCTCTACCTCTCTACCTCTACCTGTCTCTATCCCTGCCCCTACCCAATCCTCCTATTACGCCAATTTAACCGCTATCCCTAACATAGAAATGACACCCATATTTATTTTTAGACATTTCAAACCTATCGCACCCCAACCCAACCCCCAGGGGACGATGGTATTTCACGTCCACCACGTTGGATTTCAAAGTTGTTGTAGATTTCGTAATCAGCGACCCGATAAACCATACAAACGACACCCATATTGATTTTTAGACATTTCAAACCTATCGCACCCCAACTCCATCCCCAGGGGGATGATGGTATTTCACGTCCACCACGTTTGATTTCAAAATTGTTGTAGTTTTCGTAATCAGCGACCCGATATACCATACAAACGATACCCATATTGGTTTTTAGACTTTTTCACCCCATTTCCCTTTTTTAGGGGTTGAATTTGGGGTGAAATTTCAATAACAGTGATTAACGTTGCATAGAATTACATCATTAATGCCTAAATAATAAATTATGTGGATTTTACTTTAAAAATAAAGAATTTTCAACTTCATCCCCCTTTTCACCCTTAAGGGTGTCGAATTTTCAAAAACCCTGAGACACATAATTATTAATTTTTAGTCGTCAGCCTAAATACAAATTTTGAAGATCCTAACTTCAAAACTGACGGACTTTCATACAAACTTTCATCCCCTATTTTACCCCCTTAGGGGTGGAATTTTGTAAAACCCTTTCTTAGTGCACCTCTAGGCCTCATAAGGAACCTACATGCTAAATTTGGAATCTCTAGACCCAGTGGTTTGGGCTGTGCGTTGATATGTCAGTCAGTCAGTCAGTCAGTCACCTTCTTCTTTTATATATATAGATTTCCATACTCACATTTGAGACGTAAAACTGTCATGCGTGTATTTTAACTCAACTCACTTAAATACCTAGAAACTAAGTACCTATGTATTTTCCAATGTTTAAATGATAAAAGGTAGACCAGTCAGACCATATTTGACTTATTTACCCTATAGTGTAAATGCACACGAAACGTAAATAATTATTGTTATAAATATCAAAATATCGATTTTTTTACCTTAATCCGATTATATAAAAAGATAATTTATCTAATATAATATCTAACAAAAACCGCGAATTTTCCAATGTTTCAAATGATAAAAGGCAGACTAGTAAGAAGTGACCGTAGTTGACTCATTAACCCTAATATTTCTAAAAATTATGTGGCCCAAGAATGTCAAAGTGTAGATTTGAACGAAATGTCACGATTATCATTCATTATACATTGAATATTAGCGGCAATATGAATTTTCCTTCATTCGATGATTTTACGTCGTTAGCAATTGAGGTGGCTGACCCCAAAAACTGCCAGGATGATAGCAGGCAACCCTATATATTCATTAATGGCACATCCAGGGCTATCAATCTGCATTAGTTTCAGCGAGAAATCAAATGAGGTAAATGACCTCATTTTTTTGCCAGATAAAATGAAGCTGACTGAGGAGCCTGCCAGGGTGAGGGCTGGCAACTTTAGCGGCTTGAGCTCTCTAAAGGTGTATCTTTCGGTAGGTAAACGTTTTGATCGGAAATCAATTGTAATTTTCGGTCAAAATAGCGATTTTATAAATAATAGTTCGTATGGTTCTTCCAGGATATGAAATGGCAACCTATCATTTTTGAGGTCCTCCAAGTATAATCTGTTGCTGCATTACACGTCTGTTGATGAATCGTATGAGGTAAGAGTTTTCCGACGGGAGCTTGGACCACGAACATGTGGACAGGTGTTTGCCTAGTTTTGTTTGGTGTTCGCTGTTTGTGCCAGTGATCGGCGTTGGTGTCGGTTTTTCTGTACAAATCAAAGGATATTCGACAAGCGTGTTTGCGGTGTATCCAGACGCTTGCGGTCTATCAGTAGTTCGTGCGAGCTTAGTAATGGTGTATTTCGTTTTGAGTGCCAATTATTATTTTGACAATTAGTAAATTTCGTTTATGCCATTGAAAGATGGCGATTTGGAATTTTATTTTATTTTTTTATTTTTTGTATGTAGGTACCATAAATAAATAGGATAGTGATTTGAAGATAAATAAGTTCTAAATAATGTAACTTTCATATCATATCGTTTCATATCATATCATTAATAAAAATAGGTCAATCCGACAGTAATCGCTGCCACTACGAGCTCGTCGTCTGCCATGTTTGCCAATCCGGAATATACTGAAACGACCTCCAAGCGTGGGTATGCCTGTTTGTGTTGGGTGTTTGTGTACGGTGTATGATACGTGTTTGCTGTTTGTGGCAAACATCAAGCATGTGGAGCCGGCTTGACGTTTCTTAGATTTTGTTTTTAATAAGTTAGGTGTGTTGTGTGTTTTGGGTTAGATCAGGCTTTGTTAATGAAAATAAAAACAAAACTGACTTTTTGACAGATGAACTCGTGAGCTCGCTTAAATCCGTTCTAAATTGATTAGAGCCACTAAAGCAGTGCTAGCTCTTTGAGCGTGCAAAATCAATTTGGACTGTCCGTCAGTACTGTATACGCTTTTAGCAGTGTTTGTTCATTTCGGAACACGGCAAGGCGCGACGCGCGACGCACTAGTATGATACAATCTGTCTTTTATACGTTAGTTAGTACGTTAGTATTATATAGTCTACTCTTGATTCCTGAATGAACGATGACGGACGCGCGCGCAGCGAATGAATGAGCGAGCGAGAGCGCCGAGCAAGAAGCTTGCTTCTTGGCGCCGAGAGCCGGGCAGTGTGACCATTTGTGGCAGGATCCTGCCTTTTTGGCAGTTTCAACCCTTTGTTTTAGTCTCTGGCAGTTTCGGTTGAAGTTTTCTAAGTCTGGCAGTATTACAATATAAGCCGGCAGATCTGGCAGTTTAAGCTAAAGTAGGAGTATACATATAGCAGTATCGAGGTAAAAAAAATAGTCAAGTAGAGTTTATATAGACTTTTTGAAGTGACAACTTCTTTAGCAGCGCTTGTCACTTTTTTAGATGGGTAAAAAAAATTAAACTCGCGTCAGATGTCGCGTCAGATCTGTAGCCTGATCGAAAAAGCGTCAACTGTTAACCGTATTGTTATTAAAATACGGGTTTTTATTCAGTGACATCAAAGAAGTACGCCAGCAATGGCGCGATTGATTCTTATAAAAAGCATAATATTAAAAAATGCAAGTTTTCACTTCTGCCGGCACTCCCGGAGTGCAACCTTCCTTTTATGTTGTCTTCGTAGCTTTTCCTGTATAGAATGGGCTGGCTGACGAGACATCTCTACAGCTACCCAGTGTTTTCAGCTCTTAGTGTCGTCAGTTTTAATGCACTGAATCTAACACTTAATGGAATGAACCAATTTCCACCAAATTTTGGCGTATCCTACTTGGCCATATCACGCTTGGGCTTGCTGGGGAAAAGACGGACACAGAAATTGGCAGTTTTTTTTTTCTTAGTGATGCAGTGTAGGCAGGATCTCCAATTTAAAGTTGGTCACACTGACTGGAGCCGAGCGAGACGAAAATTAAAATTGTCACTTTGTTGATCTATGTTTGCATTATAATTTGTAAAATACGCAACTTTACAGTGGTTACAGTCGTGTAATATATAAGTTATAAAGATGGCTGAGAAATACGACAAAAATGGTTATAAAAGCAGTGATTTCAAGCGGAATTCCAACCAAGATCAAACGGGTGACGACGCGGGCGGTCAAGATGGCGAAGATGGGTCAAGACTAAATGAAAAAGCCGGCGAATACATGAAAAGTCTTTTGGCTGAGAAAATAAAACTGAGCAGCGGCAATTTTCCCATATCTAGCAATCTTATTGACCAAGGTAATAAACCACAAGTGTTCTTTTTTACCTAGGTACTTACCTCATTTTGAGTTCTCTTGGCATAGTTTTGACCTGATTTTAGGTTGTGTATTGTACATATATAAAATAAACATGACGTCTCTGTCTCGTAGGGGTGGGATGGGACCACATGCTTCCACCTGCGACGATCTTGACAGACTTCTACTCTCATCATCCCTTTCATTCACTCTAACCCTTGCTTACTTCAGTCATTTATTAATTCTGCTCTTAGAATTTGCACTTAGAAGTAAAGTATGTTGCAATAGTTTTAGGGTTCACTGACCTGCTTTAGGATGGCGTCACTGGTGAGTAAAATAAAGCATGGTGGTAACTGACAAAATTAGCACTGGTAATTCCATACGTAAATATTTTATTGAGTATACTGGGTTATTTTGGACTCCTAGCCCAATTTCAGTACGTCGTTCAGAACACGAATGTGTACAATCTTACCAAAAGAACATGGGTGGTAAGACGAGAAAGCAAGCAATCTTTATATTTTCTATGAGTCGCTTATCCTGGTTTCAAATCAAATAATTTCACCAGAAGATCAAACCCAGAAGGAAATTGAAACTTTCAATTTTCTTCTGGATTGGATCTTCTGGTGAAATTATTTGTCCTAAATATGTGTAGCGATCTACAAATTCTATCAGATTGTTATCAATTAAATATATAATAAATTCTAGCTGTTTTATCATGATTTGAAGATTTTTTGATGTTTCACTTAACAGTATTAGGTCATCTACGAATTTTAGATGGTTTAGTTGAATACCTAATATATTCCACACATATACACAATTGTACAAAGCCCTTTGAAACATCTTTTATAATGTGCATGGCTAAGGAGCTGAATTCTCTACCAGCGTCTGTGTTCCTGAGCTGTGATAACCCTAATTTATTTAAGTCGCAAGTGAATAGGCTTCTTCTGCACAAGCTCGTTCCATTGTCAACCTCGTCTCTGTCCTCAGGGCTAGATCAAGGTTAAGAGTAAGCCCATATACAGTAAAAGAAATAAAACTTGTATGGGAATATTTTTTTTATATTTTCTATCTGTTCAGCCTATATTTCTTTGGAAAAATTGTTTTTTGTGTCCTGATCCTGAGTAAAATACTAAAATTTGGCTTGGGGTTCAAATATAACCTAGTAAAGAGTCCACTCTCTCTCTCCACCATTCTTTGGGCTGTCATGATGATAATCACATCAATATGTTAAAGTTTAAGAATATTATCAGTTCTGGGTTGAGCTATCCGCTCCCCAACCGTCCGGTGAAGTTGTAACAGCCACTTAGGCCAACAACAGAAAACCGCTACAAAAAAAAATTATCTGTTGCATGGGTTCTTACTGTGATTTAAGGTTTTTGTGAGCTCTCTCTAACCTCTATTGTGGTAAGAATCTGTCAAACTGTACATTAAGATGGAGAGTAAACCACTTTTTTAAAATTTTTGTCTGTATCTTCAATCAATGATGCATTATTTTAGTCTTCGTCTAGTCTTCATGCAAGATTTCAGCTTTTTAAGTGAATATCTTAAGGTGACGCATCAAGCTTAAAATTTCTGAAAAGACTACCACTTTAAATATTTGCTATATCATTCTTCACCGTAATTTTCTTAAGAAACCTTATACAATTCAGACCTAATGCGCCACCTTAGGGTGTGAACGTAGAGAGCTGGAATAGTGTGTAAACTCTTTTCAGGCTATGGATCATTTATTAATAACAAAATTTTAAAAAAGTTGTTTTTGCTCCACCCTGCCTACTGTACCTACCTACATAGTTTATAATCATACCAAATGCATACAAGATTTTGTTTTGTTGGTTAATAAAAGTAGCTCATTTGACAGGGTTGGAAACCCATAGATCGCAGCTAAATGACTTGTATATTTCCAGAGGTGACCAAAGTGCAAGCCACAGGAAGGATTCCAGCGAGGGATCAGAAATACTTGGATGTATACAGGGAGAAGCCCGTCAAAGTGACAGTTAAAGTCCTGGTTCCAGTCAAGGAACACCCTAAGGTATACTACTATTTTCTTGTCATTACTTTTTTATCCTAGTATGTGAGAATCCCAGATACATGACATAACAGTGAAAATGTCAAAGATCTTGTGTTGAAGGTAGCATCCAACTTATTTAATTGAAATAAACAAAGTGTGGCATACACAGCTATCAGCCATACCTGGAGAATACCTGGTAGATTAAATATTATTCTCCAAAAAGAAAAGGTTTTGAACAGTTCTGTTTATAAGTCAATTCAATTAAGTGAATGAAATAAGGAACACTTTGTATTGTCTTGGTTTTTTTTAGATACTAAATAGTATTTACTTTTTGCAGTTCAACTTTGTGGGAAAATTATTGGGGCCCAAAGGCAACACCATGAAGCAACTTCAAGAGGAGACCATGTGCAAAATGGCTGTTCTGGGTCGAGGCTCTATGAGGGACAGGTATGTTTAAGCTTTGATAATGGTTGAAATCCCTAAGAATTTGGGAAATTCTTAGTGAAGGTACTCCATGTAACTTTGGAATACACAGTGCCTCAGAAATCACCATAAAAATATCATGTCATACTACTAGCGATATGTCAGCCTAGTTTATTTTAGGGCCAAAACCTGTGCAATCTCTACAATATTAAAATGTTCACAAAGGGAACAATAAAAAAACATACGATATTGTTGTCTTATTCTACAAACTAAAACTAATCTTTTGATAGGCCTAAAAGTGTTGCTGTATTTTTCCAGCCTGCAGAGACCGCAACGCTTTTAGACTTATCTTTAATTTAGTGTTAGTTTGGGTCACAGAGCAGAAACAAAGTAGAGGTGCTGTAAGCAATGTAGCCTTAATGCAATCAATGTAGTTCTGACGTCACATACTCTATAGTCCTGATACTCCACGCTAGGAGCGCTGACATCAGTATGCGACTAGTTCTCGTGGAGTGTGCACGTTACTGTTCCTCGGAGATCTTTATTTTAATTTGTTTCCCAGTGCAAAATGAAGTGTTGTATCATGGGATGTAAAAGCTGCACGGATGTTCCAAATAAAATAAATGGAATCAGATTTACTTTCCACTCCTAAATATTTTATTTGACATTTATTTATTTTTTATGTAGAATATTCTAGAACAATCCTGCATCGCGATGGCAATTTTCTTAATGCCACCTAGTGCCAAGTAGACGTACTTGGTAGAGACAAATTTCAGGGACGTACTCGAGAATAAAGTAAAACGGGGGGTCAAAATTTTTTACGATCTTTTAACTGACAAATCAAAGCAAAACGGCGGCGCGAAATTGTAATACGGCGAATTCTTCAACCCAGCTGCGACACAACGTTCACAGCTTTTTATAGGCACACGCCGCCGCCGGCCCCCCGGCCGGTACCGCCTGAACCGCTATGTCCCTGCATTTTAATCTGTAATATCTTCGAAAATATTCACGTTATCTACTCTCATATCTTTAATCCTCAATAATGCGTTCAAAAATTGGAGGTTAACATCTTCATAATGTCAACCTGTGCTTAGAAACACTCTTAGCAACATTTTTTAATCTGTGGGAGTGTATTATGAAGTATTGAATTTACTAACAGTCATCGCGGGAGACCTATTAAAATTTTTTTTTATTTTTATAGGCGCGCCATTGACAGCTTGATGCGTTTGTAGTCTGTGGCTGCAAGGTTTCATTGCAATAATGGAAAACTCAATAAGGGACAGACAGATAGACAGCGGGGAGCGACCTTGTTTTATACTATGTAGTGATTTGTCAATTCAATATGCACATACATTAAACATAAAATAAAATCAAACGTAAAATAAAATTTCTGAAATAATAGTTATAAAATTAAACAATACAATTCAATACATTTCATTTACAATTCTTAAAATTAGTAATTTCATTAACACTATAGACACATTTACTAAGCAACCACAGCGTCAGTCTTGTTTTAAAGGATGTAGATAAAGCTAATTTATTTAATTTTAAATTCTGTCTTATCTTTACCTAGAACCCCCCCCGGGGGGGTTTTTACGTTGTCCCTATTATATGTACCTGGTCAAAAAAAAATATTTGCCATCTAGTGCTGAATAGCAGTTAACAACATAAGCACACCCCAGATTCCACTAGGTTCTATTCTAGAGCTCCACTTGGTTCTAATACTCATTACTAGGTGGCGGTGGCATCGCGTAACGTCTCCCGCACCCCCGCTTGCCAGCTTCACCTGATTCTATATAGAAAACAAGAAAGGGCAACTCTACTTTGTTTCTGCTCTGTGGTTTGGGTCTGCTAGAATTGATACGTTTATGCCCATTAAGATTTAAATGCCCTTGACAGACAAAAAGAAGAGGAGCTGAGAACCTCCCTGGATCCTAAGTACGCTCACTTGATCGACGAGTTGCACGTAGAGATTTCTGCGCTCGCGCCGCCGGCTGAAGCCCACGCGAGGATCGCTTACGCCCTGGCTGAAGTCAAGAAATACTTGATACCTGACACGAACGACATGATCCGACAGACACAAATGCGGGATATCATGGAGAGAGGTCAGTTTTATTAAGGAAGATTGATTCGACGCGAGAAGGACATTAACTGCAATCTTCGAAGCAACAACTCGTTCGAATTTCTCGCCTTTCTCGACTCTAAGTTTTAACAACTTTTCCAAAGAAACATGTCAGTAATAATTTTCGCAGTCCCATACAAAACCCTCTAATTTGTATAATGAAGTTGTTTTTTTTTTTGTTTTTGACCTCTTAGAAAAGGTTGTTCAGTTAAATTTTTTATAGTAATGAAGAAAGTTTTATTAAACATATATTTAAACAGTTGTATTATGTTCTGCCCCTGCATAGCATTTGGTTAACCAGTGTATGTGTGATACAAGACAATCATACACACACACTTTCAAGAAGTTCGAGATTCCTTTTCATGAAGATTTTATTTTAACTTTATATGCTTAAAACACAGGCTTTTTATTATATTATTTATTAACTTTACTTATTGTGCTTATTTCATTAACTTGAAACTTTTTTATTGTAGTTATGTAACATTATGTAATACCCTTCACTCGTTACTTTTTACACGCAAATGACGGGTGTTGTACGAAACGCTCTTGGGGATGCTCTTAACAAACGAATAACAAAATACACAGAGCCACCTGGCGTTTTTGACACAGCAAGCTAAAATTAAGGATAGGATCAAGCTGAAATAACTCAATACAAATTGACGGTGCTGTTTCAAAACAATTTCGTGCGCGACTGTCCTGCAAGGTGACTGACAATGAGGTGATGGATGAAACATCAGATGCAAGTGGTTTTTGTAACAGAGTGTTCCAGAAATCTATGTTAAAACATGTAAATCTACCCATGAAACTAAACAACTTTCCCAAAGAAACATGGGTGGAAACACGAGAAAAAATTTGAACTTTCCATAAAGTGATCAAAATATTTATATGGGAAGTCCAAACATTTTAGTTTCTTTTTCGAAAAAGATGTTTTTTTTTTTTTTTTTTTTTTACAAAATACAAAATTATTTATTCAAATGTGCATAGAAGTTACAACATATTTTATATTTAATTTTGTGGGTAGATTAACATGTTTTCAGCTTGACGCTAAACATTGTTAACCTTTAAAGGTTGACTCAGTTAGACTCTACCAATGAATTATGGTTGAAAAAACGACAATGTCAAGGGACAGCCTTTCGAAAGCTGAAATTGCATGATCAGTCAACATAACCAAACATATTACAGTGAATAAAATTTTCAGGAAATTAAAAAAGAATTCGGCCTCCTTACAAAATTGCAAACTTAGTTGTATAGTTTGTATGGAGAGAGAACTTTTATTTGCTGATGTTGTTCAATTATGTTGACTGATCGATCATGTCCTTTCAGTTTTTGTCCCTTACACTCATAGCAGCCTTATGCAAACTCGTCATAGTGACTAGCAGTAATTTGTATGGAACGGAACGTCCTAGTTTGACCCCTGAGTCACCTCCTTAAAAGAATCATCTTGACTTTTCCCTATATAGAGTATCTCGTTTCCACCAACGCTTGACACCTTGCAGGACGCAAGTCGAGATAGTGTAGCTTGATAAGAATGACAGCGGTGTGACAGGACTGGGCGATGCGTAAGATATCGGAGCGACAGAGACACGTATCGCTCCGTCCTTCTCTGATGCACAGTTCCGTTTTAAGGGTGCCTTTCTACAAGAGCTGTGCTATAGCTGTGAGCTGGAAAATATTCAAACAATAGAATTGTTCCATTTTCCTAGCTTAGGGGTGAATTTCCACCAATGCTGTGTGAACTGGAAAATTCCAGCCAATAGTATTGCTCCATTTGCCAATCTAGGAAAGTGGCGCAATACTATTGGTTGCAATTTTCTCAGCTCACAGCTTAACTCCCTCGCACTGCAATGGTGGAAATTCTCCCCAAAGGTGCGCTCGAAGGGGACAATTCTATAGTACACGACAGCTCAGGAGTGCGTGCGGAATGTATGGCGCACCTCAGGCCATGTCCTTACTAGGCTCACAGTGAGCCGCTCACTGTCTGCCTCCAGTACGCCTCCCTATATATTTTAAATGGAGTGTCAGCGCTTACTGTACGCAGTTTGCGGCGTTATCCTTGCGGATTCATTCAGTGAGCAGCTGAATCGCCGCGAGCTATGCTCCCGGTAGGCGGCTCAGTCAGCTCACTACGCCGACGGAACAGAGTCAGTCGGCTCATAGTGAGCCCAGTGGGGGGGGACATGGCCTTATATTTGCCCGCACTCTTGAGCTGTCGCGTACCATATTGGTTGGAATTTTCCCAGCTCATAGGTTGGCTAACTAGCACAGTACGTAGGAAGGCATCCTAGGGCTGCTTTTCCACCAGTGCTGTGCGAGGGAGCTAAGTTGTGAGCTGAAAAGTTGCATCCAATAGGATTGCTCCATTTGTCAAGCTAAATAAATGGCGCAATGCTATTGGTTGGAATTTTCTCAGCTCACAACTTAGCTCCCTCGCACGACACTCGTGGAAAGTGAGCATAATCAAGCTACACTATTTGACCGCACGAACTTGTTTGATTGTAACATGGTCTGGTTGTCACCAGATGGCGTTGCGTCGCGGCAGCCGCTTCTAGAGCGCCCCGGGGCCCCCAAGAGCGTCCTGTACAGTGCTTGCACCGTCACCAAACGGTCATTCTCCTACCAAGACCCAGTGATGGAAGGTCTCTTACTAACACACACTACATACATTAAAAGTTATAAAAACTTACACGAAGTGCAAGATTTTAACCGCAATGCACTTGTAGTTAGACACTTTAAGCTACTGTTGAACATACCTTACAATTAGTCCGAAAGATTCACGTTTTTGACAATGTTTTTACGTTATCAATTGAGGTAATTTTGTTTACTAAATGTCCTGTTGATTTACAGACATTTCGGCGCTTCGGAGAGATGCAGCTATAGGCAAAAATGAAATAGTCGAATAGCTGTCTCTTTTTTTCCTATAGCTATCCTCCGTCGCCATTTGGTATAAAGTTTTGGCTACAGTAGATCTTTTTAGGTCGCAGTGGCCAATGGGAACTGGGAGCCTGGCCCCTTTACTCCCGAGACGCCAAGATATTGCCCCGTCAGCATTTATAGTACGAGATCCAACAAGGCGTACCTTGCACAAAACCTGCTGGGATGAAATTTGGCACAATTCAAGTAAACACTTATAGGTAACACATATAAGAAGTGGTGCTCCCAGGCAGGACGCGACAGGGACGCACAGTGGGGCATAATGTCGAAAATGTGTCGTGTTTTACTGTATATCGATAGTTTTATCACAGTAAAGAGATGGGCTTATCAGCAGTATGGAAGCTTCATACAAACGTCCAAAATGGCGCACTCACACAGACGCACGTTTCTACAGGCCGCTAAGCAAAGTTCGCCCTGAATTCTGTCGCGGTTGTCGCGTGAACGGAAGCGGTGGGTTAGTTTGCTGTCGGTTGTTTCATGTCATATTGTGCGGCATATGGATACATTTTTATTTCTGAACTGCCCTTGTGTGATAAATGGCGGCTAAGTGACGTTTTGCGATTAAAGGTGACTTAGAGACTTACCCTTTCCGGGTGTGATAAAAGGCGACTAAGTGTCTTAATCATCCACTAAGTGTCTTAATCTGCCCTAGTGTCTTAAAAGGCGACTAAGTGCCTTAATCTGCCCTAGTGTCTTAAAAGGCGACTAAGTGCCTTAATCTGCCATTGTGTCATAAAAGGCGACTAAGTGTCCTAATCTGTGTTTGAAATTGAATTTGTTTTGAATTTGTTTTCGTTTTTCATTTATTATTTAATGTATGTATTTATTGTTTGGTTATGCAATGTATGGGTGTTTGTTGCTCGAAAAATAAAATTTTGATTTGATGTTCGATTTGTTACCAAAGATTTCGGACCTTTCCTTTATTTTTCTGTGTTTGTTACAATCCTGACGCTCCAATGATGCAAGATTCGATTTTCAAAAAATAGGCCGAGTTTCCATACTGCTGATAAGCCCATCTCTTTACTGTGGTTTTATCTTTTGAACCGAAATAGGTAGCTGTTTGAAAATTTCACAGGATATTACCTACAAATATATGACAAATACGAGTATATTACCTAACACAAAAAATTAAAAAATAATAAAAAATAAGGAATCGCCTTACAAGAAACGTATTATGTTTATTTTTGCTTTGTCGTCAGAATGGTTATTAATTTGAGCGTCAAACTTGGTCCTCCAAGGATGTGAAATGAGGGATGAATGTTAAAGCTAAGTAAAAAAAAATTAAAAACTTCCATCCCTTAGTTCAACTCCTTGGGGGATCGGTTTTAGAAAATCCTTTCTGATATGGTGTTTTTAGTATGCGTTAAATTTTTTATTTATTTTTTTCTTAGCCCGTACTGTACTGTTAAATTATCACACAAAATTTCAAACGTATAACTAAAGCGGTTACGGGTTAGCATCAGTCAGTTAGTCAGTCAGTCAGGACATGTAATTTTATTGACATTTTAGTGAACTATATTTCATACTAAGTTTGACGCTAATAACGGTTCTGACGACAGAGCCAAAACAAACAAATTACGTTTCTTGTATGGCGACTCGTGTATATTTGTCTTAAAAACACATATCCTGTGAAATTTTCAACCAGCTACCTATGTCGGTTCAGAAGATAAAACTCGACCTAGTCAAACACGACACATTTTCGACATAATGCCCCACTGTGCTTCTCTGTCGCGTCTTGCCGGGGAGCATCACTTCTTATAATGTTTACCTATTAGTGTTTACTTGAGTTGTGCCAAGTTTCATCCCAGCAGGTTTTGTGCAAGGTACCCCATACAAGCTCGGCCTTGAATCTCCTACTATTACGAATGGAGCGTGAAGTGAACGTTTGTACCTCCCTAGGAGCGCCCCCGCCAGGCCCCCCGCGCGGCCGCGCGCCGCCCCGCATGCCGCCGGCGCCCCCGCCGATGTCGCGCCCCATGATGCCGGCCAAATCCAAGGTCATCAGCATCCTGGACCGCGCCCGCAGCGCTATGGACACTTCCTACAGCTATGAGGATCCTTATGCTCAGGAGCCTCAGGTTAGTAGACTTCTGTAATATCAGTTCTTTATAACGCCTAGCTGGCCAAGTTCCAAGGATATCAATAAGGAATATGCATAAATTTTTTTAGTCGCATTTATTATCAAAATTTGAAAATACCGTAGTAGGGTTGACAACAAGTGAAGTATACATTTAAATCGACTAAGAAATACGGGCGATATAAGCATTTAAAACTATTAATTAAGCTTTAATTAGACAGAGAGATCCGACATGGAGAATGATGTCACTACGGCCATATAAACTCCGTGTTAAATTTCGTTTTTCTAGAAAGAGACAGAAACAAATCTTCAATGGTTTATATATTTTTAATTAAAAAAGAGGATGCATATTCCCTATTCTCAATCAAGCCCGTACGCCATAGCCACATCCTTCTATGATGAGCGAGCTGAAAAAATTCTAACCAAGCTCCAAGCATCCAAGATGTACAGTACCACAGATAATATAATACTATACTAGTACAGATGCCTCACGTCATAGAACGAATTTGTGCCGAAAATTGTTCGGGCTATTTTTTCCATAAGGTATTTTCTTAGAATAAATTGATATCTGGATGTTAAAATTGAATTAATGTCATAGTTTACACCTTTACCTACCAACCTAGTAGTAACATTTAGTTTAATTATAAGAAACAAAAGGGCCAAATGAATTCGGGCTATTTACTCCGTCGAAATAACCGTAGTACGGAATGGGACCCCATGACAGTACTAATGGAACCTTAATTCAGGGCTACTCATCGCAGGGGTACTCGGCCCCGGCGCGCGGGCCCCGCGCCGCCCCGCCCGAGTCTGACTTCTACTACGACCGCAACGAGCGCTACTACGAAGAAGAACCTTACTACAAAGACTCTCCCGGGCGCGAGTTCAAGACGTCCGCCCGTGACGTGGGTACCAGGAGGCCAGGACCGCCGCAGCGTCCGCAGCAGCACTACGCACGCGCGTCGCCGTACGCGCGTCCGCCCAAGTAGCGCTCTTTCTTATGTTGGTACTCTTTAGTGCTCAGGCGCGGACAGTATTCTTGCTCCGGGTTCAGGTTCACTATCACTAACTAGTTTAAAGTGCGCCAACTACCGTTAACGAAACGTTAAGAAGTTTTTTATTTCTTTGTTTAGTAACCACACACCTAAGCACTTTTGTTTCCATTTTTACTGTAGACAAAGGCTGTAAGTGCTCCAAATAAAATAAATAGTAAACCAATTAGAGGTGACTAATAACGTCTTTCTAAGAATGACGGTAAATAACTAATATTATAAATCTAATCTAAATATAAATAACACACATTTCTATCGTCTGTAATCAATTCAGACTTTTCCTTTTACAAACTTGGAGATAAGGGAAGGGGGAATGGTATTTTTTTTGATATTTTTAATCATAACTTGAAAACTAAGTCGTGAAAAAATACAAAAATATAGTTTAAAATGTACACGTAAAGCCTTTTCATAGCCCCCCCCCCCCCCCCCTCGACCCAGTAACGACGATTTGAAATTTTGCTCTCCTGTTTGGGCCCCCTTTATTACATTAATAATAATAATCATAAATCATTTAAGTTGGGCAACTATATTCTAAAACTGTTCCAAATTTCGAGTCGATAGCATGAGTGGTTGCTGAGATATACAGGTGTGGCAGACAGATAGAAAAAGTCCACCACAAGGGTTAATTTTTTTACCATTTTGGTATCGGACTCTAAAAAGGCGGATAAAGAAACAAAACAGTCAAGGATACTCTCGTTTAATTTATACGAGCAAACCACGGACGCAGATTCCAGCAGAACGTTTAGGTTTTTCTGTTTAATACTGATGTCAAAAAATAGTCAAGTCAAAAACCAAGTCGATAGTCCCCACGGTTTGCTTGCATCAAAGCTGAGGATTCTGTCTATAGCCTATGGCCATAATCCTCAGCAAACCATAGCTATAACTCTAGAATTGTAACGCGACTATTTTTTTCCCTTATGGTGACTATTTATGACTATTTCATGACTATTTTTTGGCATCGTCAAAATACATTTTTATGCAGTTTTTTTCTCTGAGGATTCTGTGTTGAGGGACATAAAGATTTTCACAAAGCTTTTGTGATTTTTTTTATAACATTGAGGTAGCTCCTATTTTTTTCCACTTTTACAGAAATTGATAAGGCTTCAACCTGCACAGCAACTATTTTCCGTGACTGTATCCATACCGGCAAGTTGGCGCACTTATACTATACATCCCTGTTTCATCACTTATTATCATCATATCATCTAATAGAAACCTTCCCAACCTATCATTTCTATGTCCTATTCTGTAAAGTTATTGTCAAAATTACATTTTCATACATACTGGGTCATTTCTGGACCCTTAGCCAAATCTTAATATGTTACTCAAAGCACCAATTGGATCAACTTTCCCAAAGAAATGTATTTTTATAGCTTTTCCTTAACCTTGCGCCAGCAATAGTGACCAAAATTGCTTCTCGTTTTCTAACTCTTGTCCCTTCTGACAGGTTGTTCAGTTTCGTGTTCTGAGTCATGACATCCCATGAAACGTCCACTGCAGGACAGGGAGCTCCCTCCAGAACTCCAGCAAAAACGCGTGGTACTTTGGAGGAGATTTACCATAGTCACCACGCGTTAAAGCGTTGCGGCTGGCGACCGTTGTGGTTGGTGAACGCAGTGTGTAAGATGGTACGATACACAGAAAGATACTGCTGCCCATCCTCTGTTTCATAAGTTCTTAGTCGCCTCTTACGACATCCACGGGTATATATGGGTTGGTACTATTCTTTGCCGGCACCACACGGACTGTTCTGAGTAACATACTATAATTTGGTCAAGGGTCAAAAATACCCTGTTTTGTCCATCAATTAACGTTCACTGTCATTATTATTAAAAGACATTTCCAACAAAATGAACCTAGGAATTTGCCTTGTATATAACGTACAAAATAACTCTGGCTGTGAGCGTTAATGCGCAAAGTCAAAAAATGAGTGGCGGGGGTGAGCACGGCAGGTGGGGGGAGGCGTGCGAATCGTTCATTGGCCCTTCGCCTGACACCCATGCGCAGAAAATAACCGTCCCAGCCAAACTTATCCTGCACGCGCTATATATGCCTCATCTCATCTATCTTTACGAGATATTTATATAATTGCGTAATACATACTCCATTGCCACTTTTGTAATCCTGTGCCGCGCCTGGGTACAATTTTTACTTTATTTGCTTATTTAATATTATTTTGCATGAGTGTAATCGTTTAAGGGCGGACAGCTTGACCACATCAATAAAATACTACGATGTATCGATGCAGATCCTTTTACTTAGTTGTTGTATTTTACATCTAAATGTAGAGCATTAAGGCTTTTATTTCATTGGCCTTTGCAATAGTGTTTGGTTTGCGTGAGGTTTCTCCTTCCGATCTTCGTGTATTTATTTCTGTGCTGTATTTATGAATTTTCGATGTTATTTATTTATGTGATCAAGCAGCTGTTTACCGGTCAAACCTTATTTTATGCCCAACTATTGTATGTCGTCCCTTGCCATAATTAAATAAATCCAACTAGATCGAAATGGTAGTTGTTCACCCTCTATACAAAGTATAAACAACCTTGAAAAAGGATTTACAGGTCTATTAACGAAAGCTGTCGCATATACCACATTTACTGTAATGTGCAGAGGGGTGTTCAATAAGTAGAGAGAATGAACAACATTTTAGTTGTTGTCTTTTGATGTTTATGAGGAATAATTGTTTATTTCAGTACAAGCCATAAGAATAATGAAACATATAAATAATGACCAGTCGGTCAATCTAGTAAGCAACTTGAAAATTGAGAAAAAAATGAGATTCGATAGATGCAATTTACCAAGCCTACAATTTAACCACTCTCCCCAGTTACTATATTTTACTGTCAGCCCTCTACTCGTAGTAACTTATATCAGTTCCACAACACCGAATGAGAAACAGATACGGAAGAGCTTTAATAGGACAAAATAGAAACTTATATTTTTAAAGGGATCGAAGCTTCGGAAAACTGCGGTGTAGTGTCCGAGGAGATGTTGAAGCTACTTAGAAAAGTACATTATCAATTTACAAATAGTCTTACTTTCTGGCTTAATCTCACTACTTATTGAACGCCGTAGTATTTGAACGAACTTCATGTACTTGCCAGCTACAGTTATTCGATCTTTATTTGCTGATTATCGTTTATTTCGATTTTATTTTATGCAACATTAGTTTTAAATTCAATGCTTTTGATTTAAACTGCGAATGTTGTATGTTTTCAGAACGGCTACAAAGAAGCGTTAAGTAAGGTGAGTTTTAAAAAGTTGTACTGGATCTAAACCAACTCCCAAACCTTCAAGAAAAACAGAAAAACCAGCAATACGCAAAACCCGAAGAAAATATAACTTTAAATTTTTAAACACTACAAAAAAATCCAAATCCAGTAACTTCTTAAGTACATTATTATTAATTAAGTTGACAACATAACTTTTGTTAATTTTATGGACCAAAATAATATTTTCGGAACAGATTGACAAAAACTTGTTTTTAGTAGATATGATTATTTTAAATTTAATTTAATGGGAGAGTAAAACAAGAATAATATCGCTAATTTACACATATTGTAAGCAATGTTTAACTTCTTAAAAAATAATATCTTTTAAAAAGTAGTACTAGTAGCTCAGAGAACAAACGCTTCCTGATGGGAGCCCGTTTTTTAAGCAATGTCTCTTAAAGTAAGATTAGAGTTAAAATATATTTTCAACATGTTTTGATTTTGCCTTTAAACACAAATGCACGGAATAAAATTTTTGGACAAATACACTTGAGATTTGAAGCCTAAAATAAAATTTAAAACAACTGTAAAACTTAAAACGTAAAAATGGCTTCAATCTCGCACTTAGGTGTTGAAACATGTTGAATTCTTAAAATAAATGTATTTCTTTTTTGTGTGACTATGGTATAAATAAATAAACTTAAAAACGTAAATAAAGATTTTTGATTTCATTAAATATAATTGGATTCAGTGAATTAACATCACCAGCAACAAGTTTTTAATTGATGAGTTGATTTAAAAATACAATTGTAAACAAAGTCGAAAAGTAAAGTGAAATTTTACAAAAAATATTAATATATAAATGCAAGACTTGTTGCCTTGAATAAAGCTATTTTTAAAATTAACAAATTCATCAATTTCAAGCGAATTGTTTATGGCAAGCTATGCAGTGGAAGCTGGAAATAAATTATAAATATATTTGTGTATGTCTCAATTCGTGCATATTTTTTCTCGATACTTATCAAATTGCATGCACAGTTGATAAATATCGAGAAAAAAAAAATTAAGAAAAAGTAGTACAAGATAAATATCTGCCTGATGGTGTATTCACAATAATTACCTCTCGCATAACATGAGGGCGAAAATTACACTTGATAAAGACCAAAATCATAACCACGACGACCAAAAACCCTGGACTTACAAATGCGAAATAAACGTCTTTCTGCAACAACCAAATGTCGATAGCTCTCTCATAAAGTTACTAAACTTTATACAAAAGGGTCTTGATAAAATTTATAAACTTTGAAGAAACACACTTTACTCAAAGTCAACCGATTGACCCGATCATTCAATATCAAGATATAAATATACCTATCTGTTCCCAACGAAACAATATTTTTAAATCAAGCCAAACAAATAGTTTGACCATTTTAAGTAATTAAACCCTTGGATGAAGAGTACAGAGGAAACCTGCCGCAGATATGTGTTTGTAGCAGTATAAAGTATTGGTGAGTATTTTAATTAAGTGTGGGACAAAGTACGTACAGCTTGACCAGGTTTTTTTTAAAGAGCTACAAGGATCTATAAGTGGTATTGACAGATGGACGACAGTGAAAGCTGGCGCAGCTGTCGTAAACTTTGCTCGTTAAGTGTCAAATTCCCTTGGCATCAGCGAAAGCTCCAATTTTGTCCACCTGCCGACAGATTCTTATCACTCTATACTCCACATACTTTCAAATTCTACTGTATGAAGTCAAAGTAGGTAGGTATAATGTGACCAATTTAGGTCCGCGCAAACCGAACGGCAAAATGCTCGAGCAATGCGCGAGCAGCCCGGCGGATGCGAGAACACTTTCCCGTGTCCGTCTCCCCAGCAACCCGTGCGAGATATGGCCAAGTGGCATACACCAAAATTTAGTGGAAATTGGTTCATTCCATCAGTAAAGTGTCAGATTCAGTGCATCAAAACTGATGACACCACGAGGTGAAAACTTTGGGTGGCTGTAGAGACGTCTCGTCAGCCAGCCCATTCTATACAGGGAAAACTACGAAGATTACATAAAAGCAAAATAGTTCCACATTTACTGCATGTCTAGTGCAATTGATTGTAAAAAAGCCGAATCGAAAATGTCCATATGGTAGGAGCACTTCATCAATAATTATGGGTGGCTGGAGAGACGTTTTCCCAGCCAGCCCATGTGATATCTCGGAACATATAGTAGGTAGGAAGATGAAACAAAGCTTAATATTTACTACCTACTCGGAACAGTAGGTAGCAAATATTTCAAAATCCTAGCTCCACTAACTTTTGAGATATTTGTATTTTTTCATGGGCTTGCTGGGGAGACGTCTCGCCAGCAAGCCCATGCTGTAACTCAAAAAGTACTGCACGTAGAATGCTGAGCGATATACCAATAGAGAGTGCATATTTGATGCAATAAGCACCAAGAAAAGTGAGTCCCTAGGTCTTATGGCTTCGATTCTAGAAACAAAAATCATTTTCCCGCTGAAAATTTGGAATGCATGATGTGAAGTGCAACGTTGCCATTCTGTGCAATTCTACATGTTGCTGTTAGAGCATTCAAAAATCAATCTTGTGTCCTAATAGTTAAGAGGTCCTGTAGACGCACGTGTAGATTATTTGTAATTTGAGAATAGTTCGGGAGACGGTGTACTTAAAAGGCTGATTGGTTAACAAGAAGTTTTTATTTATTTGTGGACAACATGTGAAGAACAAAAGACATAATATGTATTTTGGCTCACGTATTTATTTAATAAATCAGTTTTCTTAACTTATTAATTACAGGACAATTTAAGAATACTTTAAAAATTTTAGTTTGTTACTGAGACCATTAAACCTACATCTCCTCCTAGAATACAGTTGTCACGGTTGCTAAAAAGAGATTGAGGCACCAGTTAGTCTTCACGTGAGCTAAAATACATATTATCTCTTTCGTTCTTAACATGTCGTCCACAAATAAATAAAAACTTCTTGATAACCAATCAGTCTTTTACTAAGTACACCGTCTCCCGAACTATTCTCAAATTACAAATAATCTACACGTGCGTCTACAGTACCTTTTAACTATAAGGATACAAGATTGATTTTTGAATGCTCTAACAGCAACATGTAGAGTTGCACAGAACGGCAACGTCGCACTTCACATCATGCATTCAAAATTTTCGGCGGGAAAATGATATTTGTTTCTAGCACCGAAACCGTAAGACCTAGGGACTCACTTTTCTTGGTGCTTATTGCATCAAATATGCACTCTCTATTGGTATATCGCTCAGCATTCTACGTGCAGTACTTTTTGAGTTACAGCATGGGCTTGCTGGCGAGACGTCTCCCCAGCAAGCCCATGAAAAAATGCAAATATCTCAAAAGTTAGTGGAGCTAGGATTTTGAAATATTTGCTACCTACTGTTCCGAGTAGGTAGTAAATATTAAGCTTTGTTTCATCTTCCTACCTACTATATGTTCCGAGATATCACATGGGCTGGCTGGGAAAACGTCTCTCCAGCCACCCATAATTATTGATGAAGTGCTCCTACCATATGGACATTTTCGATTCGGCTTTTTTACAATCAATTGCACTAGACATGCAGTAAATGTGGAACTATTTTGCTTTTATGTAATCTTCGTAGTTTTCCCTGTATAGAATGGGCTGGCTGACGAGACGTCTCTACAGCCACCCAAAGTTTTCACCTCGTAGTGTCATCAGTTTTGATGCACTGAATCTGACACTTTACTGATGGAATGAACCAATTTCCACTAAATTTTGGTGTATGCCACTTGGCCATATCTCGCACGGGTTGCTGGGGAGACGGACACCACTTTCCCAGGGTCGCCATGCCATGTTAACGTGCATGCGTGGATGTGATGGACTGGGATATATTATAATAATGGCGGAAGAGGAATAAGCAGAATTATCAATTTAAAAAAAATATCCGAATTTTCAATATTGGTGGAGGAGACCTGACAGGAGAGAGTAATACTGAGAATTTCAAACCTTTTCTAATAATTCACCATGCAGAAGAATTTCATTCAATAATTTTTCGTAATACGAAAAGGAACTAAAATTAAGAATTTGAATTTACGAAAGAAGTCTATTCGGTCTTAACAATTTACAAATTAGCCCTTTTCGATCTAATTACAAATTGTAAAAAAAACTAGATTTAGCCCAAAAACGGTCAAACAGGCAACACTGCGACCTTGCGTCCGCGCGGCAGTTTTTGTGCCTGTTAGGCAATTTTGCATTTTATTTCTTTGCTATCAGAAACTGCTATGCTTCTCGGTATGCGCGGACCCTTTGAGTTAATGAGTATTTTCAGTCATCCTGCATTGCATTGTATGTGTATGGTGTGTAAATAAATAATTTTGGGAAGGTGATAACTTAAAAGGTGGGTGTTCATGACGTGCAAGGTAGGTACGCACGGCAGCAAGCAAACGGAAACATAACCAGTATAAGCTAAACCAGCAGCGCTACGCTACAAATGCCTGAAACCAGAGACCCGCTCAAGGTCAGCGTTTCCACCGACGTGCGTCCATTTGTACCTTTTGGTAAGTTGGTTACCGGATTTTAACTTCGTGTATATTATTAACTAGTCTTACCTCGATTTCTATAGTGAAATAAAAGTTTATTTTCTAGTGAAACCGTGTTTTATTTCTTAAAAATAATAAGCTTTACAAAATTTTATAGTGTTAACTGAATATAGTGAAGTCAACAAAATGCATACAATTATGTTAGTTAAATCCTTTATAAATCTCGTAAAAATTTTCATTAAATTATAGGTATCCTTAACTAATTATATAAAAACAAACTCAAATTTAAAGGTATCCTTAAAACTAATTCTTGTTAAATGTGTTGAATGATTGTGCACTATGCATGATTGTTTTTTTACTTTTCTAGTGCAAGGTTCTTTATCTACACAAGTTATTTAGCCAGTTTTCATGCAAATTCATCTAAAAGAGTATATGCCACATAAAAGTTATCCTTAAAAGCTAGCTAAAATAAATAACTTTTCCCCTAAAGCAGCAATCACACCTTCCTTAACAGAAACGAATACGGCATACATTGCTCGTTGAAGTAACTATATTGGAATTATCTGAACTAACAGTCAGTTACACAAGCGTCTTTAAAGTTAAAGCTCCTTTACATCTATTGCTGTCACTTTCTTTGTCAACAAAACAAAAAGAGACGGAAATAGACTTAAAGGAGCTTTAACTTTAAAGACGCTTTGTGCAACTGGCGGTAAGCCTCCCAGCAATGTATGCCGAATTAGAGTTTAAATCTAGGAAGGTGCGATTGCGGCCTAATCAGAGGTGTTCTGAATAACTATCAATATGAATTCCCGATCAGGTGCAATGAGGATTTCATGTCTTCTACTCCTTACTCGTAGAAATGTTAGTTCATTTGAAGAGTCCTGAAAAGACAAATGAATCAAACTTATTTTTCATGTTTATTTTTATTGTCAACTAGCTGACCCGGCGAACTTTGTTCCGCCTTACAGGCAATAAATAAGCAGATTTTATTTACCCTTACCCCTACACCTACTTAAGAACCTTCTCTTGACAATAACAAATACAACAAAAAAAGAATTAGCGAAATCGGTCCAGCCGTTCACGCGTGATGCCGTGACAAAGGGAAATAGGGATTCATTTTTTAAATTTTGACCTCCATACAAATTTGTCGACCCGGCTGAGCATTTTGTATGGAGGTCAAAATTTTTTTTTATTTCCCAGAAATGTTTCTTTAGTAAAGTTGTTCAGTTTTGTTGAATGAGCACGCCCTTTCAGTTTTCGGTAGACCGTCCCTTACACCCTGTATATAGATGGACACGTCACTTTACTATCACCTAACTCTTGACCTCGATCTAGTCTTGAGGACAGAGATGAGGTTGACGATGGAACGAGCTTGCCCAGAAGAAACCTATTCACTCACGACTTGAATATATTCGGGTTATATAAACTCGGGAACACAGACGCAGGCAGATAATGCCACTCTTTGGCCATGCGCATTATAAAAGATGTTTCAAAGCGCTTTGTGCGAATGTGTGGAATATCAACCAAGTGTGGGTTGCGGTGCGTCTGGACTCCCGATGGTAGAAGGGGGATGGAGGAATAAGTTCGTGGAGCTCTTGAGCACACTCCGAAATCTGTAGAAGACCGACAGACATGCAACCTTGCGACGGTGGGCCAGACTGTGAAACTTAGTTTTCACCAGCATCTCACTTGGAGTAGCTAGACGCATCTCATTACCAATATATGTATAACAAGAGATTGAATAATTAACCTACCGCTTATCATCATCATCTAAATATCGGTGCTGGAAAGGCAAAATCGCTTATCTCCATTATGACAACTTTACAGGGGAGCATTTTAAAGTTTTGTTTTTTCAAAAAAAAAACATAACTCAAAATTCCTTGGATGAATTTTGGATTAACCAAAATAGATTAAAAGCTAAAAGATTGAATTTTTTGTCATTTTTTGGCTTTAGTGATGTCTTAGATACTCTCTTAGTTTAGCAGATAAATGGCGCTTCAGCGATTTGTCTTTCAAACATAGAAAAATTAGGGTAAGGAAAAATTGCTTATGTCCAGAAATAAACAGTTAATAAAATGTTCATATCACTAAATTAGCATTACGTTTTACTTATTAAATCTATGATATTTGCTTATCGGCTATGTTTTTACTGTTATCAATCGTTTCGTTTTACTTAAACACCTTCCACGTCATCATATACATAGAACAAATCACTTAAAGTAAGGAATGAATCCTGACAAAATGACTAAAGCTGCTTCATTAATGTAAATTTGTTGTATTAAAATGATTTACTGGATTCATTCTAATTTGAAACCGTGTTCTAATTTCTTAAAAAATATAAAAAAACAACAAACTTCAACAAAACGCTAATATACTTGAGAATACCTAAACAGAGTAAAATAAGATAGAGCACAAATAACTTGGAAAACAAGTCCAGAAGTGAACCAATTCAAATACATTTTCAGCTAAAAGCTTATAGTTGAATTTAAACAAATAAGTACCGACCATTACAATAAGTATGTTTAAAGTATTTTCAAAAAAGATAGTATTATTAGTACCCAGCCTGGTAATTTTCCTGGCGATGCGAGAACTGGTATGTTACGCCAACTGTGGTACGCCTTATCCAATGAGATATTAGGCTCTTCTGGACTCTTTGGGACCAATCATTGCTGCCCTGCAAGCACATTGATCGTAACTCTTTTAGCACTTCTCTTGTTGGAAAAAGACTCTTTGATGACAATATCCAGTGCAAATTTTGTGTGGTTCAGTAACAGGAACGTGTGCACTATCGTAATAGCCTTGTTTATCTCCCAGCTCTCATAGATCTCACGTAAGATTTGACTGACTGAGCATTGAAAATGATCTCGACTACCAACTCGTCTTCCTGAATGTACAAAACCAGCCGGTAAAGACTAAGCTACTGCTAAAAAGTGAAGTACTCTTGGAATATATGTATAACCATTCTTGACTCTCATAGATGTTGATATACTACCGCTCGTTGGGGTCCCTTCACTAACACAAAGGCACATGACCATTATGCTCGCTGTTAAGTGGCACCTGCACAGGCAGAAAAAGTTCATTCACTGCCCCACCATAAAGATTCGGCTAAATGCGCTTAGAGGACATTTCAGTCACCCTTAACATTGCATCTATTGAATCTTGGCAATACAACCGGGATTCAGCTGGTGATGATTTGGTAAGCATCCAAAAGCTGTTTCGGCAGCTCATAGCACTTTGGTTAGCTAATACCTTCTGAAGAGGAACCTGACGTCTTCTGAATGATTATTATATTATAATCGTGCCGAAACTAAGTGCTGAGGGCGTTAAGACAGACCAAGTCTAATAAGGAACCGTTCCCAAACGCATTCTCATTGAGATATTTTGTTAAATAGTCGCAGCGACGCACCCTTTCAATTGCAGAGTACGAATGGAGCATTTCCAGAATACCTGGTAGCCTGGTCAAATTATTATGCTTTCCAAGCATAAGTAAAACATTATGAAGTGTACCAGCCAATCACCTTGCAAGTTTCTATCAGTAAGTTATTTTCAAAATTTAATTGCTACGCAAGCTCCTCCAAACGATGCTCTGGAATGAACAGTTTGATTATTGATCTGGGGGCTTGGACAACGTGCCATTTGACGAAAGCAAACGCCATGGAATTTAAGAGATGATATTATGACATCCCATACATTTTATAACGTTCGCTTTCATCATCTCCATATTTAATGGCTCGATGTCTAGACTCCCTGAACACCCTGCAATCTTTCAGGCTTAATGATGACCCTCAGTAAGAGGAAGACTGCTGTAGTAGTACACCTCAAAATTGAGATGGCTTTCTACATCTATGACTCCTTGCTACCAATTCGAGAACAGATACATCCAAGTGGCAGTTGAAGGTGTCCTCATCCAAGCCAGATCGATTGAGAATAGGGGTCTCTAAAGCAGGTATCTGTTGCTTGTTTGTTACGCCTGCTACACAGAGGCAAAAGCGCTGGCCGTTTATGCTTATGACGCCGACAAATTGCTAAGTTATTGAACTACGAGCTAGCTGCGAATAAAATGTAGATGTCTTTAGTTAGACGTCCTTCCAGCCTCGCTGGCTAAATAAAAACTTACATTGAATAAGATTAAACTCGGTAATTAACGTGACACTTGATTGCCTAGAATTTGGGTAAAAGCATTTATGAGCTTTGGGTTTTATGAGCTGGTCAGTCAAAACCAACCACCAAAGACTGTTAGTTTGGAAGTTCAAGGGTTGGTCCAAGATTTGTCCGCAACGATGTTATTATATTAGGGAGGGCCTGCAAGTCTAAAGATTAGACTACTCTCGACCACAATGTTGACGCAAGCAGTTGCTCAGACTTGTATCATCACCGAGACTTAGACAAAACTTATTACTCGCCAACTGGCTGAATTGAAAACCCTAAAAAAATAACGTTGATGAAACGATCCACATTTGGTCTGCCAAAGCCGCTGGTTTGAAGACATACGTCACTATGGTGAATTCAACCTGTATGATAGCTACCGAACACCTGACACAACACCATAACATGCTTTTTGTCAGCTAAAATGGCCAAGTAAGAAATCAACGCTCAAGTGGGCGTCGATAAGACAACTCTACTACAATAATAATTATGTAAGTGACGTTAAACATAGATGTCCGTTAACTTTTTTTTACTTTCAATACCGGAGACACTGGCATTGCTTTTAAGGTTCAGCCAGGCCGAAATAAACAATAGAAAAATCGGTGTAGCCAAGCTCCGTCAGGCTCTTACATTCAACCAGCCACTAGTGTCATCGAGCACCGGCTGTCTTCGGCGAATTAGATACGTCTGATTAATGTGTTGACAGGTGAGGAGCAGATGACTGATGACGAAAAAATAAACACTACTTGCGTTTATTTCAATAAATAAATATTGTGGGACAATTCAGGCAAAGCCTGTACGCTGTAGGTACCAGATATTGATATACATTGATAATAAACACCCAGATACAGAAAAAACACCCATGTTCATCACACAAATGTTTGCCCTGGGCGGGGATGGAACCCGCGACCCATGGCGTAGAAGGCAGGCTCACTACCTACCACGCCAATGGTCCAGTCAAATTTGACGAATCAAAAGATATCAAGTAAAAAAATAATTATCAAATCGTATAGCAAATTTACTTTAACATGAAGGCAGTTTTCCGCTCAACACAACTGTTATCAATTTTTAAAATATGTAATTAATGTTTAAAATACCATAACTAGAAAATTTTTGGTATTCGTTCTGACTGTAATCCAATGTAAACCAAAAAACTTCGAGTCAATTTAACCATTGTCACTACTCACGAAACAAAATTTACATTTTAAAATGTCTAACCTACAAAAAATAAATTATACGGAAAAGTAACAATGATTGAATTTACATCATCATGCTCTTATCAGTCGTTTATTTTGGCTAAATTACTTCTTTGTTTAACTAAAACAAAAGTCCGTTTCGCTTAAAATAATTGAGAATATGGAAAACTTGCTGAAGTCCCTTAGATTATCATACACGCATAAGGAATAATTTCTGAAGTGTGTTAATTCTCCGAGTAAGTACCGGAAAAATAGCTAAACTTACATTTGTGTAAAAAAGACAGATTTTTGCGTCAATCAGCTAAACAGAAATCAAAATATCGCAATTTTTCATTTCGCTAAACCACCAAAAAATTGCTCTGATTGCTTTGAAACCTGGATAGATCGACGCGTAAAAATCAGCTGATTCTAAATATATATATAACTCCATTTGCCCAAAATGGCGCTTAAGCGATATTTCCTTTCCAGTGTCGATATATAAAAGAGCATGTCCTGACTGACTGATTCATCAACGCCGAGCCGTAACCGCTATAGATACAGATCTGAAATTTTGTACACAGGTTCTATGTGCGTCAAAACCACCCACTAAGAAAGGATTTTGGCACATTCATCTCCCAAGGGGGTGAAATAAGGGATGAAAATTTGTATGAAAGTCCTTTGTTTCTTGAGCTAATTCACACAAATTTGAACTTTAGCTTCTGGTAAAAAATAAAGAAATAATGTTTAAGCATTTCTTAAAAATCACCATCCAAGGGGGTGAAAAAGGGGATGATTTTTTTTTCGTATGTTGGTCTATAAGTCTCAGTTTTAAAGGTAGAATTATAGAAATTTGTATTTAAGGTTTTGGTAAAAAATAAAAAAGTACGTGTATTAAAATTTTCCAAAATTCATCCCTCAAGGGGGTGAAATAAGGAATGAAAGTTTGTATGAAAGTCCGTCAGTTTTAAAGTTAGGATCTTCAAAATTTTTATTTAGACTGACGATTAAAAATTAAGTTTTACGTGTCTCAGGGTTTTTGAAAATTTTACACCCTAAGTGGTGAAAAGGGGGATGAAGTTGAAAATTCTTTATTTTTTAAGTAAAATCCACATAATTTATTATTTAGGCATTAATGATGTAATTCTATGCAACGTTCATCACTGTTATTGAAATTCCACCCCTAAAAAAGGGAAATGGGGTGAAAAAGTATAAAAACCAATATGGGTATCGTTTGTATGGTTTATCGGGTCGCTGATTACGAAAACTACAACAATTTTGAAATCCAACGTGGTGGACGTTAAATACCATCATTCCCTTGGGATGGGTGCGATAGGGTTGGGGTGCGATAGGGTTAAAATGTGAATATGGGTGTCGTTTGTATGGTTTATCGGGTCGCTGATTACGAAAACTACAATAATTTTAGTCGTCCGCCTAAATACAAATTTTGAAGATCCTAACTTCAAAACTGATGGACTTTCATACAAACTTTCATCCCCTATTTTACCCCCTTAGGGGTGGAATTTTTAAAACCCTTTCTTAGTGCACCCCTAGGTCTCATAAGGAACCTACATGCCAAATTTGGAATCTCTAGACCCAGCGGCTTGGGCTGTGCATTGATATGTCAGTCAGTCAGTCACCATCTTCTTTTATATATATAGATTCATATCATTTTTTGTACTGAATATATTTTCAATTTTGTTTTTGTGTTATGTATGATCAACTTAATAAACTTGCTAACATTCCTGCACGTTACTCAAAAAACGTCATAAAATCTAAAAATTTTATGGGTTACTCAAAAAAAGGATGTTCCATAGATTGCGGCTGGTTTTGAAAACTTATCAGGTCTGAGCTACCCAAAATATTAAAATGGTCAAGTGCGAGTCGGACTCGCGCGCCGAAAGTTCCGATATACCTATAGTATTTTTAGAAACAATAAGGCCATTTTTAGGACCGCAAAACTAAATTTGTTTGTAAAGGTTTTTTGCAGATTTATAAAAAATGGTGCTACTTAAGAGAGGCATTTTATTTTTCCTGTAATATTTATTACATAAACGTCTATTGACTGTAGTTAATTCAGATTTTTCGCTTTAAAAACTTCGGAGATAAGGGGAAAGGTATTTTTTAGACATTTTTCATGATAACTTGAAAACTAAGATATGTGAAAAAAAATCAAAATATTTTTTGGAATGTATGTACAAGTGGAGCCCTTTCTCATATGATACCCCATTTGACCTAGTAACGAGTTTTAAAATCCCCCCCCCCCCCCTAATTGGGCTACAATAATACTAATATTTTCATAAATTGCAGTAAAGTTAGGCAATCATCCTACTAATATTATAAACGCGAAAGTTTGTAGGTATGGATGGATGGATGTTACTCTTTCACGTAAAAACTACTGAATGGATTTTAATGAAACTTGGCACACATAGATTAGGTCCTGGAATAACACATAGGCTACTTTTTACCGCGGCAAAACACTTCATTCCCACAGGAAAACGCATTTAATGTTAATGAAGAAGGTGACTAACTCTTTGACTGACATATCAACGCACAGTCTAAACCGCTGGGTCTAGAAATTCCAAATATGGCATATACGAGTAGGATCGTTATGAGGTCTAGGGGTGCACTAAGAAAGGGTTTTACAAAATTCCACCCCTAAGGGGGTAAAATAGGGGATGAAAGTCCGTCAGTTTTAAAGTTAGCATCTTCAAATTTTGCATTTAGGTTAACGACTAAAAATTAATATTAACGTATCTCAGGGTTTTTGTAAATTTGACACCCTAAAGGGGGATGAAGTTGAAAATCCTTTATTTTTAAAGTAAAATCCACATAATTTATTATTTAGGCATAAGGTTTGTAATTCTATGCAACGTTCATCACTGTTATTGAAATTCCACCCCAAATTCCACCTGTAAAAAAGGGAAATGGGGTGAAAACGTCTAAAAACCAATATGGGTATCGTTTGTATGGTTCATTGGGTCGCTGATTACGAAAACTACAACAATTTTGAAATCCAACGTGGTAGATGTGAAATACCATCATCCCCTGGGGATGGGGTTGGGGTGCGATAGGGTTCAATTGTCTAAAAATCAATATGTGTCGTTTGTATGGTTTATTGGGTCGCTGATTACGAAAACTACAACAACTTGGTGGACTTGAAATACCATCATCCCCTGGGGTTGGGGTGCGATAGGGTTGAAATGTTTAAAAATTAATATGGGTGTCGTTTCTATGTTTATATGAGGATAGGGATAGCGGCTAAGATAGCGTTAGGGATAGGGAGGGGTAGGGGTAGAGAGAGGGACAGGGAGAGGGGGGCGGGAGAGGGGCAGGGATAGGGATGGTTTGACGGACGGTTGGACAGATGGTTGGACGAACGGACGGACGACAGATAGACGGAAGGGTGGATGGTCAGATAGATAGATAGATAGAATCCCCCGCGGACGAAGTCGCGGGCAACAGCTAGTATTATATAATAGGTCTTTACCTATGAAATTGCCGAAATTTTCTTACAGATTAATGAGATCATAATTCCTATAATTCTAATGCTATTTATTTAATTTGTCTTATATTTGAAAGTTGACTTTAAGGTTATTAATTAACGCATAAAATAAAGCTTTTATTTTTAGTTTGATATGGTTTGATATATAAAATTAAAGGTTCGAAAATTGTTCGTCTTAAATATCGTCCGATTTCATCATTAGATTTGTTATATTTTTTTACAGATAATATTTTTCGAAAATTAAATTTAAGTTTCTGTTTACTTGTTTTTTTCCCAATAATACTTAATAAAATAAAAAAAATTGGTTTTATAATTCCTAAGAAAAGTGCAAAAACGTTAGTACTGAAAATTGAGTTTACCTAAAATTCGCCATACAAAATGGCAATTTCATAGGTAAAGACCTATTATAACCGAATAAAGAATCAGAATTTTTTTCCAGTAAATTTTTGAGAGCTAATCTCAGTGAAAAATGCCCCATTAAGTACCAATTTTTTTTAATTTTTTGGGTAGCTTAGGGACCTGATAGGTTTTCAAAACCAGCCGCAATAGGAACATCCTTTTTCCATGTATAAATTGATGTTAAAAATTTGAGTCCATCCATTATAAAGATTTTTTGCAAATATTTTAAGTGTAAAGGCAACATTCAAGTTGATCATAACACAAAAACATAATTGAAAATATATCCAATACAAAAAAGGTATGAATTTTATAAATCCCTCTATCAGAAATTTCTAATAAAAATTTCAAAAGATTATAACTCGAAAACTACAAATAATCGCGGAACATACATATAGGTGATTTGGAGGCATCAAAATTTTTCTTTTGGGTCTCAATGGGCCACCCTGTAGAAATTGTAAACTGGAAAAATATAAAGCTAGATGGCATTGCACTACAATTAAATTGTTAGTTACTTGTGACCCGTGTCTGGATCCTCCACCCAGCTGAAGAGGGACACAACAAGGTCTTTTGAACTGTCCATCATAAGTAATTACATGGCCTTCTTACTGACACATTCAAAGGTTGAATGGCTGAAGCCACATCTGCCATAATATTTGATAAAATTGTGTGAATGTTCCCCATAATATTATTGGGGAATTTTGGCTAATCAGAAGCTGATTACATAGTCACATGGCAATTCCCATCATACTAAGTGAACCTACTTATCACTATCACCATAAGGACTTGAGGCTGAGCTAACGACGCGTTGCGGATGCAGTGCGGTGCCTGAGCAATACCGCTGCAGCATCATACTATAGAAATATGCATGGTATGCCACATGGAGCGCAGCGTTGATCTACAAGAGTGAGATAGCAACACATCTTACCATTTCACGCACTACATTCTTTGCTTTCTCTGTTAGCTGCCCAATGAGACCGGAGTACAGCACAGAAGTGGCATTGTCCAACGAACTCTTGATTGGTATTCCTGAGAAGCAAAAAAGCAATGATCAAATCCAGGATTACTATGCAGGAGTAAGAAATTAACTTGCTAAGCAAACCTAAATATTGGATTCAGATTCAGATAATTTTATTCAATGTAGATTCTTTACAGAATACTTATTGAATACAATGCAAATAGAGCAAGTCTACGCTGTTTCGGATCGTGCTATGGCAGCGTAAAAGAAACGGCAAGAAACCACTGCAGCACGGCCTACTTTAAGAGTCGGCTTTTTACAATGTGTTTCTTGTGTTTTGCTGGAATATCAGAGTACCATACCTCTTTGTCATTCATATAGTCATCCAATCTACAGTAAGGGTTTTTACATAACGTTTGCTTTACACATTCTTTAAACATTCTCTCAGGTAATTGCACTATATTGTCAGGTATTTTGTTGTAGTATCGTATACACAGACCAACGAAAGATGTATTGACTTTAGTTAATCTAGTATATGGTTGATCAATTTTATGCTTATTTCTAGTATTAAAATTATGCCTGTCACAAATTTTAGGTAATTGATGAATGTTCTTTCTAGCATACATAATATTTTCATAGATATACTGGCATGGCACTGTCATAATGTTGATTTCCTTAAACACTTTCAGGGAATCACGAGTCTTCAGGCAATAAATTGCTCTTATAGCCCTCTTTGGTCATGCTACATCAGTTATGAATTTTTGTTCTTTGTCTGCGTACCTACTTCTAACATTATAGCATACAGTATAAATCAATACAAATACTGCATAATTAAGCAAGGTAACCATAGAAATTACAACAAAATCGACCAAACCTTCGTGGTTGACGATGATGACTCCCATAACACCTTTATGGGCTTGAATTCGCTTGATAGTCTCCTCAACTTCGGTCGCCTGAAATATATAATAGGTCTCTACAGTTTTCGAATACTTGGCATCATTAATCAAATAGGATATTTAAAATATATACCATTTTATTAAATATTTTTCGACAACACAGCACAGTACAAACTGTGCGTTCCAATATGCACTAACAGACTGCTTTAGAGCACTGTGAGCGCGCTTAAGTCGGTCCAAATTGACCTAAAGCGTGCTCTAAAGCACTCGCTCTTTCACCGCCTTACGTCATTGATGACGTCATCGTTTCTGCTATCAGTGCTTTAGTCAAATAGGTGGAGCAGTGAAAGCGCTAATGTCAAAATCGATTTGACACATATAAAATCCCAAACGTTTGCAGCCAGCTGATGTTTCTCAAGTTTTGATTTTAATGAGTTTGTCTCTAATGGAAATGAGAGTGGATTTGGCGCACATTTTTCAGGGATTAGCTTACGCTTTGTTAAAGAAAATAAAAACAAAACTGACATTTTGACAGATGAACACGTGAGCGCGCTTAAATCCATTCCAACACTACGGATTAAAACCTGCTCATGAGCTTTGTGTGCGGTTTTAGCGCGCTAATAGTCGGTTCAAAACTTGCTCGTATTCACTCGTTTAAGTGACGTGACGTCATCAGTGACGTCACTTTAGCGCGCTATCATTGCATACGAAAATGAGGTAGTGCAGCGTGTGCGAAACGTCAAATTCATAAGACATTTGTCATCAATCTCGTTTTCGAGAGATTTTTTCAACTTTTTTTTGGTTTTTTAGATTTAATTATCTTATCGAATAATCATTATCTCTCAATAATTTCTTAAAACACAAAACAAAATCAAAATTTAAATTTTTCTCAGTGACATTGACATAAGCGCGCTCTAGTCTGGTTTAAAACTGTATTCGATGATATTCGACGAATGCACGCATATAGAAATAAACCGACTATATTCAGTGAATGTGATGTGTGCGTTGATTTCAAGAAACAATCCGTAGTGCAAATTGACTAGAGCCATTAAAGCAGTGATAGCTTTGTGAGCGTGCTAAATCAATTTGGACCGTCCGTGAGTACTGTATACGCTTTTAGCAGCGTTTTTACAATTTGGAACACAGCGATAAACAAGCTAAATTGAATGAATGAATGAATGATGACGCACATCACATATGTCAAATAAACCGGAAATGATGTCCGTACACACGAGCGATTTTTTCCCCTTCTATGCTCCGTGGCAATATCCCAGGCAACGTCCACTGCAGGACAGGGACCTCCCACCAGAAATCCAGCAAAAACACGTGGTACTTTGGAAGGGATTGACTATAGTCACCACGCCGCCTGTAAGCGTTGCAGCTGGTGATCGCTGTTGTTGGTGCCCGACCGCAGTATGTAGGATGGTAGTGGTACCGCATTTTGAAGGTGGTAGGGCTTTTGTGGAAAGTCCGTCTGGGGAAGTACCACCCCCTTGCTTTTTTCTGCCGTGAAGCAGCAGTGTTTGCACTGCTGTGTTTCGGTTTGAAGGGCAAGGGAGCCAGCGAAATTACCGGCACATGAGACATACCATCTTAGTTCTCAAACTGAGGAACGCGTTTTGCTGTCTTATTCATCATCATCATCATCATCATAACATCCCATGAAACGTCCACTACAGGACAGGGAGCTCCCTCCAGAATTCTAGCTTTTGCTGGAAAAATGTGAAGGGGAAGTACCATAGTCACCTCGCTTGTTAGCGTTACGGCTGGCACCATGGACCGCGGTTGTAGGTGACCGCAGTAAGTAAGATGTAACAAATAAAGGAGGATGCTGCTGCCCATCCTCCATTTAACCCTTAGTCGCCTCTTACGACACCCACGAGTATGTATGGGTTGGTACTATTCTTTGCCGGCACCACACGGGGCTGTCTTATTAGTGTCAAAATATGCAGTGGGTGCTATGGGCGGTGGTGACCACTTACCATCAGGTGGCCCACCAGCTCGTTTGCTCACTTGTAACATAAAAAAATACACAGAAAGATGCTGCTGCCCATCCTCTGGTTCGTAAGCCCTTAGTCGCCTCTTCCGACACCCAAGGGTATAGACGTGTTGATAGGTAATTAATTATTGCTTTTAAACGGCCCATACAAAGCCCTGCCTGCAGGGCCCTGCTTGCAGTGCGCACTGCCAATCGTACCGTGTGTGGTGTTGCAGGGCCGATGTAACGGCGATTTTGTCGGCCCTGCATGCCCACACAAAGTACGATTGGCAGTGGCACTGCAAGCAGGGCCCTGCAGGCAGGGCTTTGTATGGGTTGAAAGGGTGCCGGAATATTTACAGCAAAGATTTTGGAAACTACGCCAGGGGGCGTTTATAGATATGCCATATACTCGGCAAAAGCGTGCCACGTAAAAGTAAAAGTGAACATGACCATGGCGGTGTTTAGTAGTGCTGTCTAACTTGTAATCGATATTTTATCGATATGCGGGCCGGCAGACGACGTCGGAGACGTACAAGTAGACATAGATAGATAGATTGCTGACAGACCAGCTCACTCGCCGCGCAATCAGTACTTTTATCTGCTAGTACTATAATTCTAGCCCGTACGTCTATTGAAATAAGAACGGTATAAAGTTCTATATGTCGAGCTTGATGATGTGTAAGGGCTTATGAACCGAAGGATGGGCAGCAGCATCTTTCTGTGTATCGTATCATCTTACATACTACGGTCACCAACAACAGCAGTGGCAAGCCACAACGCTAACAAGCGTGGTGACTAGAGTAAATCCCCTCCAAAGAACCACGCGTTTTTTTGAAGGGAGCTCCCATGTCCTGCAGTGGATGTTTTATGGGATGTTATGACGATGATAAAACTTACTCTGTATTATTGTGTAACTCGAGTTTCATAATTAATGTATTATTTTTTTTAGTAGCCCTAAATGTCCCACTGCTGGGCAAAGGCCTCCCCTTTTTCTTTCCAAAGATCGCGATCATCGGCCACGGTTTGCCAATCGGCTTCAAAAGCATGTAGGTCGTCGCGCCATCGTTTCCTAGGCCTTCCTCTTCCTCGCCGGCTAACGACGGGAACCCACTCAGTAGAGGCTCTGGCCCATCTCTCCGGGTGTATCCTGTACACGTGACCCACCCACTCCCATTTTAGCTTTGCAGTTTTTTCGGTAACGTCAGCAATGCGAGTCTTGGAGCGCAGGGTAGTGTTGCGGACTCTGTCCGTTCTCTTTACGCCTAGATTACTGCGCTCTATCGCCCGCTGACAAACCGCTAGTTTGGACCTCTGGGAAGCAGTCAAAGACCAAACCTGTGCACCATCAGGCAAGATGTACATGTCGACGAGTTGACGTTTGAGTGATAAAGGAAGGTCACCTTTCATCAAGCCCTTCACGGACCAGTAGCTCTTCCAAGCATTTTCGACTCGGCGATCGACTTCTCTGTCCTGTCGGTTGCTAAAAGAGACTAACTGGCCCGGCATATTGTATTTCTTGCCCGTCAACCACTACCCTATGCTTAGTGCTGTTAGTCATTAGTTTGGTCTTTAACTGGTTCATCCGAAGTCCAACCTCGCGACTTGCTGAGCTTAGGTCTTGCAACATGCTGTGCGTTCCAATATGCACTAACAGACTGCTTTAGAGCACTGTGAGCGCGCTTAAGTCGGTCCAAATTGACCTAAAGCGTGCGCTAAAGCACTCGCTCTTTCACCACCTTACGTCATTGATGACGTCATCGTTTCTGCTATCAGTGCTTTAGTCAAATAGCAGTACGGATTAAAACCTGCTCATGAGCTTTGTGTGCGGTTTTAGCGCGCTAATAGTCGGTTCAAAACTTGCTCGTATTCACTCGTTTAAGCGACGTGACGTCATCAGTGACTTCACTTTAGCGCGCTATCATTGCATACGAAAATGAGGTAGTGCAGCGTGTGCGAAACGTCAAATTCATAAGACATTTGTCATCAATCTCGTTTTCGAGAGATTTTATTCAACTTTTTTTGGGGTTTTAGATTAAATTATCTTATCGAATAATCATTATCTCTCAATAATTTCTTAAAACGCAAAACAAAATCAAACTTTTAATTTTTCTCAGTGACATTGACATAAGCGCGCTCTAGTCTGGTTTAAAACTGTATTCGATGATATTCGACGAATGCACGCATATAGAAATAAACCGACTATATCCAGTGAATGTGATGTGTGCGTTGATTTCAAGAAACAATCCGTAGTGTAGGTGGAGCAGTGAAAGCGCTAATGTCAAAATCGATTTGACACATATAAAATCCCACACGTTTGCAGCCAGCTGATGTTTCTCAAGTTTTGATTTTAATGAGTTTGTCTCTAATGGAAATGAGAGTGGATTTGGCGCACATTTTTCAGGGATTAGCTTACGCTTTGTTAAAGAAAATAAAAACAAAACTGACATTTTGACAGATGAACACGTGAGCGCGCTTAAATCCATTCCAAATTGACTAGAGCCATTAAAGCAGTGATAGCTTTGTGAGCGTGCTAAATCAATTTGGACCGTCCGTGAGTACTGTATACGCTTTTAGCAGCGTTTGTACAATTTGGAACACAGCCATGGTCTGAAGTTCCCGTGCTGTTTTTTTATTCGTTCATTCACTTGATGTCAAAATCTTTTCGTTTCATTATTTATTTCTTTCATTCGGTTCGTTTTTCAACATTTGAAGATGGCGGTCGTGTTTATATTTCAATTTTAGTTTTATTTGTTTATTGAAGAGTTTAATGAATAATTTGATTGGGTGTTATGCAGTAAACGTCTTTGAAAATGAACATCTATTAGAAGATTGGAATACATGCATTTATCAAGATTTTTGGATGGAGAGAAGCGGCCCATCGACACTTCAATAATTTTCCCCATCAACTTATCGGAGTCATCATAGTTCACAGGCCCTCGTCTTCGTGATGTGGATTCCTGTGTAAATCTTTCACTTGACATTGGCGAACTCGCCATAATTTTATAATAATTTGTTAACTTGACATTGTGCAAAATACATCTGAGATGTGACGCCATTAAATAAATATCTATCTATCTTTTTTTCTTTCATTCATTCATTCGTTCGCAAAGTCGAAAAAACCGGGGAAGGACAGATTGTTGAAAATGGCAAAAAAAAGCTGTAATTTTTGTGTTGTTGTATTTTGATATGGCATCATAGTCTTTCTGTGATATTTCGCACTCGATACTATTAACAATCTGTGCGTTCCATATTGTACTAACAGACTGCTTTAGAGCACTGTGAGCGCGCTTAAGTCGGTCCAAATTGACCAAAAGCGTGCTCTAAAGCACTCGCTCGTTCACCGCCATACGTCATTGATGACGTCATCGTTTCTGCTATCAGTGCTTTAGTCAAATAGGTGGAGCAGTGAAAGCGCTAATGTCAAAATCGATATGACACATAAAATCCCACACATTTGCAGCCAGCTGATGTCTCTTAAGTTTTGATTTTAATGAGTCTGTCTCTAATGGAAATGAGAGTGGATTTGGCGCACATTTTTCAGCGATTAGCTTAGGCTTTGTTAAAGAAAATAAAAACAAAACTGACATTTTGACAGATGAACACGTGAGCGCGCTTAAATCCATTCCAAATTGACTAGAGCCATTAAAGCAGTGATAGCTTTGTGAGCGTGCAAAATCAATTTGGACCGTCCGTCAGTACTGTATACGCTTTTAGCAGCGTTTGTACAATTTGGAACACAGCCAATGTATAACTGTTGTAGGCTTTGCTGCATGTAACTTTAGGAAAAATGTACGTTCATTGAGGGAACAATGAACGACGGGGCGGAAAGTTCGGAAGCTTTGGATCCTCGGGTGCAGGTAGTACCTAAATCGATATTTATTTATGTATCTAGACAAGGTCATTCGAACTGATGTTTGGGGATGAGATTTTATATATTCTAAGAAAAGAAATACAATAGCGCGCCTTTTTTGTTGTGCTTTCTACAAACTGAAATTCCCATTAAAATTATTCTTCCTTTTATCTCTACCAAATAGAATATAATTATATTTGGAGTATGATAATATTTTATTAGACATTAAAAATGTATATCCCGGGGCTTTTAACTACAACAGTGACTGTTAATGCGCAGAAATCAAATTCAAGCAAACCTTGCATTAGCTTTCCGGTTGGTACCCACATGTAGCAAATAACTTTCTCTGCTGAAGTGCCTCCTGGCATACCTACCTACTCAAGTCATGCTTTTTTATTACTAGATCGAACTAGAGCGACTGAATACAGCCACCGATGAAATCAACCGGCTAGAGGTTGAGCTGGATGAAGCCCGACTGGCCTTCCGGAGACTCCTTGCTGAAGGTCATCTGCGGATCCAACAGCTGACTAAGAAACTTGGCACCAGCGTACACAAGGCCCGCCCCTACTATGAAGCTAGATTCCGAGCTAATATTGTCAGTACCAATTACAATATTTAATTTTTTTTTTTAAAGAAATGAATTTACTTTGCCAAAGAAACACATAGACGTCACAAGTAACAAGCCTTTCAACCACAGACTAGTCACTTTAACACTACTAGTTTTTACTTCGCACATGCCTGGATTTCAGGCAATACCCTTACAGTACAATTATTGAGGAGTTAGTATACAGAGTTCAGTTATCATGTTTATTTTTTCATATATCTTTGGTAAAATGGTTCAGTTCCTTATTGTTTACATACAGCATCCTCTAAGGAATAACCTAAAACTTAAATACTCTCAATTTAGTTTGTAAATCTATCAGTTTAGTACTACCCCCATAATTTTGTTTGTAACTTCACTTTATCATCATCTTCATGCCAGCTAAGACGTCCTCTGCTGAACACAAACCTCTCCTGAAGATCTCTAAATAACAAGAAAAATAATTTATTTGACAACTATAATTTCTAAACACATCTAATGGCTTTTGTACCTTCTTCAAAACAAATATTACTTTATTACAAGAAAAAAAAAACCGGCCAAGTGCGAGTCGGACTCGCGCCCTAAGGGTTCCGTACCCATCTACCATATGATATACTAAAAGCTTATGCTCTTTTGACTTTAAAAACTCCGCGACCATCCAACTTGACCCCTCTTTTATAGAAAAGTTCTTGAAATGGGAGCTCACGTTAATTGGTTACTAGTAGTTGTGAGAAAAATTGAAATATTTAATGATTTTAGACTTTTCTCTTTTGTACTGTGAGACCTCCTAGCTTCTTGCCATATTTCATAATTTTAGGTCAACGGGAAGCAGAGGCGGCTCGTGACATTTTTTAATGGGTGTGCACAAAAAAATTAAATACTTAAATAAATTTACTTACCTACCATTTATTGATGAAATATTTTTTATGGCTTTATTGTTACCCACATATTATGCGCGCCAGCGCCAGCTCCAAATACCAGACACGGGAAACAAAACAATTTAATTATAACCGCACATCCAAGGTGTTTTTAAATATTGTTCTGGTTTGAAAACACTTATAAAAGTGAATTTTTGTACTACATTTTTGAACTAGCGCGATTTCAGAATGTGGCGGCCCCTTTTCATTGAGTTCAAGTCGTATTTGTAAAGTCTTTTTCGCATTTTTTTATGTAAACGACACTGTATTCGTCCATTTTTACAGTAATTAAGCACGTACACTATTAAAAACAATTATTTCTAAATTTTCAAGCAAAATTGCGAACAGTAACTGAAAGCTGTATACGAAAAGTTTGTTTACGTATGATCGGCAACAGCGGCTTTTCACCGAACTGCATGGCATCGCGATCTGGCAACGTAGCCTTGAGCAGTGCTCCTGATTAGGCTAATTTCTCATAGAAAATCTTTTGTTTCACGCGCTCGAGCGTGTTGATGTTTCTCTTTCACACTCATTGAATTCTGTATAAGGAATTGTACTGAAGATTTCTTCATAGGAGAATCGCTGGCGATCCACTTGGTACAACTTGACTACGCATTTGTTGCGTAATTATTTCTTAGGCTATTATAAATGTATACAACGTATAGGGTTATGAAAATAGGTATGTAATCGTATGTAACTTAACTAGGTAGGTAATACATCCTAAGTTTGAGTTTTGTGAAAGAGGGAGTGCACTGCACCAGTGCTCTTTAGGACGAGCCGCCTCTGACGGGAAGTACCCTGTAGGTTTTGCTCTTTTGCATAAATGTATGGAGATGAGGACATAAAAAGTCATATCTTTTGATTGTGTCATTGTAAAAAATTGAAATTTTCAGATCGTTTTTTTTTTTTTATTTATTCTGACAACAAACGGTCAATACAGTTAGGTAGTTAGTAACTTAAGTATTTCATCTTAATAGACCTGGAGTGTCAACAAGGAGTGTGGTTTATTGACCTTAATATTCATTATCAATTTCAACCTGATACCTCTTCTCGTTCGTGAGAAAAAGGGTCTTGACAGACAGACAGATGGACAACAAAGTGGTCCTATATGTGTTCCTTTTTTTTATTTTGCGGTACGGAACCCTAAAATTAGAGATCTTATCTCAAAAAATAAGCTCCACACCACAATCTCTTTTATAAATTTGTCTGATGGAGGTGCAAGGTTTGCTAATTTAGTGGATTAATTGCTTAATTAAAGTGAAGCAAAATGTTAATTACTTGTTATGATTGTCAAAACAGGAATGTATGTGCATTATATTCAGTTGATTTTTTCGACCTGATATCTGTTTGCCCACTTATTATTAGGGTCTGAAAAAAATGCAACTTGTTTTGATTTTGGAATGTCGCAAAAAGAATATCACTCTCGATCTGTGATCACTCTATTTGAAACTGTCAGCTGATACAGAAATTTGACTTTTTCTCATGCAAAGTTTTAAAAGTCATAGAAAGAAGTTGTTCTTTTGTGGTACGCTAGTAAGTGGGTTTTTTTTTTTATTTTTTTTTTTATTTTTTATTAGGTTTACCAACAATTGTTTACACTGTTTCATACATACTAACACAAGTATTTAAATATCTTTATACGTGTAACAATCACTTACAGGTAAACACCACATGCTTAAAATTACATTAGAAGACGGTATACACAGCACCGAAATCATTCGACACTCTCAATCCAAAAGGCCAAGTATTCTTAAGATAGGTAAGGTACGGTCAACCGCACGCCGGGGGAAACAGTCAACCATGATCACCAACCTTACTGCAAGAAAATAAGGCATATTCAAGGCCAAACCGCAACCACCGGCGGGCAGTCAACCGTAGCTATATTTTAATACCTATTTGTGTTTTTAAGTGCAGATGATATTGTGTACAGACTTATAGAATTTACATTTAGAATCACAGTTTATATCAATTTTATCACTACAACTATTTATAATCTTGACCATCCTTAAGACGGGTGAATTACAACCTAATACAGTAGATCTGGGGAGGGGACAAAGTGGTGTTATAGCATTTCGAGGCATACGAGCGGGGGCACGAAAATGAATGCAACCTAAAAGTGGAGGACAATCAACTTGGCTTGTCACAATTTTGTACAAAAATAAAGCATCTAATAATTCTCTTCGCTTATCTAATGAATCCATCCTGAAGTACTGCAGCCTTGAATGGTAAGATTTTTCCTTTTTAGTTCTTCCAATCGAGAATGATAGATGCCATAAGAAACGTTTTTGTATGCGTTCTAATCGCAAGGTGTGTACAGCATAATGCGGTCTCCATACAACGCTGCAGTACTCCATAATGCTTCTTACTAATGTGTTATACAGCAAAATCTTCATTTTTACATTATGAAACTCTTTAGTGTTTCTTATGACGAACCCTAATATTTTAGATGCCTTCTTTATTACAGACTCCATATGTGGCTTAAACGTCAACTGTGTATCATAAATCACCCCTAAATCCCTAATTGTCTGAACTTCTTTTATTTTATTATTGTTAATGTTGTATTCAAAATTGATCATTGTATGTTTCCTCGAGAATTTAAGAAAGTAGCATTTATTATGGTTCAGGTTCATGTTATTTATGGTACACCATTGAGTTAGTCTATTTAGATCGCTTTGGAGAAGGAAAGAGTCTTCTACGGTTTCAATTATTCTTGAAAATTTCAGGTCATCAGCATACATAAGATAAGCTCGCCATTGTAAACTACATCTGTATCATTTTATAATTGTTTTGTTGTGTACAATAAAGAATACATATATATATATATACATAAAAACTTTAGAAAACTGAAAACACTGGAATATCGTTTATAAAATAATTAAAAAGGATAGGGCCCATGTGAGATCCTTGTGGGACTCCAGACGATACTAGACGACACGTTGACTTAAACCCGTTCAGAACTACATAAAATGTTCTTTTTACTAAATATGATCTCACCCACTCCAGCAAAGACCCCGTTAATCCGTACGCAGATAATTTTTTGATTAGTATATTGTGAGAAACTTTGTCGAAGGCCTTACTGAAGTCGGTGTAGATCACATCTATTTGCTTGTTAGAATCTACAGCGTTTATCAGGGTTTCAGTAAATGTTACTAAATTTGTACAAGTTGATCTGGAAGCAACAAAACCATGCTGAGAGTCACTTAGGTACAACTTTAAATGTTGTTGAATATAAGGGCAGACTAGTGATTCAAATATTTTTCCAAAATGACAAAGAATTGATATTGGGCGGTAATTAGATATTAAGTCATTGTCATTTGCTTTATAAATAGGCACAACTTTAGCTGTTTTCCAAAGGCGAGGATATACGCCAGTACATAGTGATTTATTGTAAATAGCTAGTAGAGGCTGAACCAAAACTGAAGCACACGAAGAAACTAAAATGGGTGGTATATCATCAGGACCAGCTCCCTTTGTGCAATCAATATGTTTAAGTTTGTGAAATAAAGACTCTCTACTTATTATTGGTATAGTTAAACATTGACTATTAGCCTCCAGTGACTTCAACAATGGAGATTTGTGCTCTTTATATATTGGAACATCGTCATTGTATACAGAAGAGAAATAAGATGCGAACATTTCACATATATTTGTACTGTCCGAGGACGTAGTTGAACCATCGGTCATCGTTTGGGGATAGTTACTGGAGCCGCCACGTTTTGATTTCACATGAGACCAGAAGAGCTTTGGATTTTTAATAAGGCTTTGTTCTAATTTTCTTTTATAACTATTATAACGATCCTTAGCTAGAGACTCACAACGGGTACTAACGATATTTAATTCAATTTTGTCTAACGGATTTGTATATGTATTATATCGTAATCTCAGTCTATTCTTGTTGTTCAACATCTTTATTAATACACGATCAAACCATGGTGGGTATTTATGTTTCTTTGGACGCTTATAAGGTACAAACTTTTCGATTGTGTTTCTTAAAATCATATAAAAAATATCTAACATATCATTAACATCGTTTAGCCCTTTAAATAATTCATCCCAATTAATTTTTTCAAGGTGTTGACAAATGGCTTCATAATCTGCCTTGTAAAAGTTAGGTCTTGGGATATTGTTATAGGGTAAGGTCGGTTTGTCATACATTAATAAAACTATATCTAAAGGGGGGTGTAGGTTATCTACAAACGTTAAAGGGGTACAATTTTCTATGACCTTACAAGATTGCAATGTAGTTAACACTAAATCTAGTATGCGACCTGACTTATTGGGTACAAGATTTAATTGCTCAAGCTTGTTAACATAGGTAAAGTCTAATAACATTTGACATAAAGCAGATACTGTGTAGTTGTTATTTACTGCATTATTGACTAAGTTCCAATCAATCATACTTAGATTGAAGTCTCCAATTATACACACATCCATCTCCATTTCCTCTAAGGCAGCGTTACAGTTGTCCAAGAAGTTTTTTAAAGTGATACTTCTCACAGGAGGGGGGAGGTTAATGGATAACAGTTAAAAAAACAACCTTGTCGGATTTGTAGATGCTTTGCCTTTGGTGGCTCCACAACTCGGACACCAGTGTGAGGTCAGTCGTCAGTCTTAGGGTGCGTCCATGCCTGGCGAATGCGACGACGAGAATGTACCTTTCGCGCGCCGCTTGCGAGCTGCAAGCATGCATTTTAAGTTCCACATGTTGCCACATACTGTTAGTGACTCGTCGGACCCTCCGCTACTTTGGTCACATCAGCAGGAAAATGCCGGATAACCTAGAACGAAATATCTTGCTAGGGAGAGTAGAGGGTACAAGACTTCGTGGACGAAGACCAACGCGTTGGATGGACCAAATTACGAGCGCCCTTAATATGTCCTTCCAGGATGCTCTCAGACTGGCGCAAGACAGAAGTACCTGGCGATCAACAATCTTAGCCAAGACGGCACCTGTCATTGTGGGTCACGATCCTCAGAACTGAGGGAGTGACTAAGAAGAAGTTGCTACATACACCTTTCACGATTTGCACTTAAAAGGTGCAATCCTGGCACGCATATCGCGGACGGCTCGCTATATCCTGGTCTGGACGCTCCTTCACAACTCAGGTTTCCTAGTTTTTCTGGTTACCTTTTAACATATATCCTTCGCCATCATTTAGAAACCTCAGCATGCATAGTTATTGCTTAAAAAGTATTTTTGATTTTTTGCAGACATCACAGGAATTACAAACGGCAACACTTGCATACGACAAGGCGAATAGCGCGCACGCTGCGGCGAGAGAGATGGTGTTCCTCGCAGAGCAAGGGTTGCAGCGGCTGGCTGAGGGCTCGGCTGGTGGGGTCACCCTCGACCCGGCCTGGCAGGAGATGCTGAACCATGCCACGCACAGGGTTAACCAGGTAACTGCTTGATAGTGTATCTCCAGAACAAACAAGGGTTGATATACTTCTGGCAGTATGTTAGAAACTCAATCCATCATCGCAGATTATTCTGGGCGTAACAAAAAGGGTATACCAACCTTGAACGATGTGAATCTGCTCATGAAACTGAACAGCTTTCCCTAGAACATCAGGTCGAAATACAAAAAACTAATTTTCATCCCATCTATTCGAAAATCGCTGAACGGTTCGTCAGTAAAGGCGAACAAAATAGCTGTTTTCTGCAAGAGACTTTCGTAGCGGGTAAAAATGGGATTTAACATTAGAATTTGAATTTAGGTCCACCATAGGGATATTTTAGGTGAACCATAGAACTCGAACCAATATATTGTATGAAAAATGATACTGGCTGGTTGCACTATTAAAATTATTATGAATATAAAAAAAGAACCAAAGAGGTTCTGTTCCTAGTCGATACAAAAATGTCAATAAAATTTTCAGTGGTTACAAATAATACTTAATATGATTTTTGTTATGGTTTCATCAAGTAATAATATTGTAATGGTATTTTTTGTTTAAAATTAATGACGAGTGTGACTTAATGAGCCTCTTATTCTTTTCTCTTAGAGGGAGATGAAAAGTAGAGTGTATTACGCGGCAGCAAAAATATTTTTACCTTGGGCGACCTATTGAATCCCTCGCTACGTTCAGGATTCTACTTTAGAATCCCTCGCCATGCTCGGGATTCTACTCAAGAATCCTTCACTTCGCTCTGGATTCAAAATAGCGCCCTCGCCTTAAAAATATTATTTTACAGCCTTGTGATACAATCTACTATTTCGTAACTGTTCGTAAAGTTGTTCAGTTTTATAAGCAGATTCACATCCTTCAGGGTTGATATACCCTTTCTGTTACAACTTTTATAAACAGTTTGTACCTTTCTTTCGGTCATTCCGACCATGTCACTCTGAAACCGCAGAACATGTACAGGTTTTTACGCAGTTCTTTCTTGTGCAATTTTCTTTGCTTCCTATTGGGAATATCTGTTGGTGCAATGTTCTATGTGTGAGGCTAGACGCGGACGAAGAATTCCTTAAACTACGCAAAGTTGCCTCCGAGGTATCCATTTGCGAGAAATTAACAGGGCCGTATATTTTTTACTACCCCTTATAAACCATCTAGCATCCCCACCGCCCCCTTGTTGGCAGTATGTTGGACAGTGGTTACTGTCGGCAGGCGGAGGCGGACCGTGCGCAGGCGACGGCCGGCCAGCGCACGAGGGCCGCAGCACACCGCGCCGCCGCCGCTCTAGTCCAACAACTGCAGAACAGTCTCAAGCGACACATCACTAAGTCCAGGTATTTACTACATGCAGGTACTGATGTAGATTGTAGAATAGTTTTGAAAATGTATGCTTAAAAATTAAAACCTAATTTTATTACACTATCGAAGAACTTAGACGATATGTAGTATCCCAGAAATATGACAATCTTTGACAGACAATGTATGCCACAAATGTCAAGAAACTTGGATGCAAGTTTTTTGATGTTTTCGCCATACTTTACCTTTCAAGCCATACTTTATCTGACAATAATCTGTTATATTTCTAAATATAATGCTACATCTCATCCAAGCTTGAAGGTGGTAGCACAGTAAAGAGATGGGCTTATCAGCAGTATGGAAACTCGCCCTATTTTTTTGAAAATCGAATCTTGCATCATTGGAGCATCAGGGTTGTAACAAACACAGAAAATAAAGGAAAGGTCCGAAATCTTTGGTAACAAATCAAACATCAAATCAAAATTTTATTTTTCGAGCAACAAAGACTCATACATTACATAACCAAACAATAAATACATACAATAAATAATAAATGAAAAACGAAAAAAAATTTTTAAACAAATTTAAAACAAAACAAATTCAATTTCAAACAAAGATTAGGACACTTAATCGCCTTTTATGACACTAGGATAGATTAAGACACTTAGTCGCCTTTTATGACACTAGGATAGATTAAGACACTTAGTCGCCTTTTATCGCACCCGGAAAGGGTAAGTCTCTAAGTCGCCTTTAATCGCAAAACGTCACTTAGCCGCCATTTATCACACAAGGGCAGGGTAGAAATAAAAATGTATACATATCCATATGCCGCACAATATGACATGAAACGACCGACAGCAAACTAACCCACCGCTTCCCTTCACGCGACAACCGCGATCTAATTCAGGGCGAACTTTGCTTAGCGGCCTGTAGAAACGTGCGTCTGTGTGAGCGCCATTTTGGCCGTTTAGTATAAAGCTTCCATACTGCTGATAAGCCCATCTCTTTACTGTGGTGGTAGGGATCCCTCCCTTTACCTTGGGATCTTGTGCAAAGTCCGTCTGGACAAGTACACACAGCCGCTCGTCGGTGGAAACACTGACCTTGATCGAGTCTCTGATTTCTGGCATTAGTAGTGTAGCGCTGGTACAGCTTGTACTGGTTTTGTTACTACGTGCTTGCTGCCGTACGTACCACTCCCCTGCCTATATCTGCCGTAAAGCAGCAGTGCACTGCTGTGTTTCGGTTTGAAGGGTAAGGGAGCCAGTGAATTTACCGGCACATGAAATATACTATCTTAGTTCTCAGTGTGGATAACGCGCTTTGCCAGTCCAGTTATACCACTAATAAGACAGTAGAGTAGGTGCTATGGGCGGTGGTCGACCACTTACCATCAGGTGGCCCACCTGCTCTTTTGCCCACTTGTGACACAAAAAGAAGTTCTTGGATAATGTAATAACGGCTTACAATAGCTAATGTGTTCACTTGTTTTGTAGAATGTAGATTATACTTAAACATTATAAAAACTAATAATCCCTTAGATATAAGGTTTCTTACGCAATTACTCTTAATTTGTGTGCAATAAAGAGTTTCTATCTATCTATCTATCTTAATCACTTGAGTGATATACAGCTAGTTGCTCAAAACTTTCTTTAATTAAAACTGTAAAATCTCACATTATTCTCATAGTACCTGGGCTAGCGAGCTTCGCTCTGCACAATCTTAAGTCCACCAATACGAGTAGATGGCGCTGTAGGATTTCTGAATCGCGCTATATTCAAGAAATATTGAAATAAACGAAGAAAACTATTTTTTTCTAGCTAGATGGATTTATCGCCCCCAAAAACCCCCGTATAATTTTCATGGGAATCGTTAGAACCGTTCTCAAAAACTGATAACAAATATATATAAATATTGCTCGTTTAATAGGATTTATTAAAACAGTTTCTCTGTTAGCCGCGTTAGGCCGACAGTTTCAACCCAATTCGCGGGTATTCCTGGGGGAGGTCAGCAGGCGGTAAATCTACTGCTATCACTTCCTATTTTCTAGACAAAGAAACTCACTCATCATCATATCGTGTGGGTTGTTACATCAGCCGACTTATCACGCTGCAGTTGTCAGTTTATCTAGGCCCATAGATTAAAGAGTTTAAGCATGGTCACGTTTTGTTCCGAGCAGTGCGACACATTTTGAAAGACAAGGACGGCTACATGTATTAGTGTATAAAGCTATCTCTGTCTAAAATATCAAAAACGTAATTTGGGGATTTGCTAAACATTTTCCTCCACCAAAATTTCTTCGCGCTTGGAGGTGACAGATTAGATGACATAATTCCACAAATAAAGTGATATTTCTCCGAGATATATTTTCTCTCGGGCATCGTGCTAAGCAGGCTGTTACATCGTTGACCGACCTCACATACTCGTACCCTGGTATCAGAATTGTCAAGCCGCTAAAGGCATTTGACATAATTCATTATTATTCCTTTTGACGAGAAAATTTTAAACCAGAACATTGTCCAGTCTCATCTGAATGTCCGCCAAATTAGACCAGCATGGCGGCAACTGGCTAACCACGAGGGGGTTGACTCCTAAACACGGAATCCTTCCCAAACACGGAAAATAGAGTTTTAACTATAAAAGATTTGTGCATTTAGCTGATAATCTCGTATAAAAAAATGTTAACATTCAGGAATCGCTTGACAATGGTAAACTAAACTGAATGACATATTCTTTGATTCAAAAACTTTATAACAATGATAACCAAAGAATTGTATTTCGCAACTCTTTTTGCACTTTTATTAACATTGCACTAAATAATTTATACTCTTTGTAGTAATTGCACTGCACATTATTTTTAGTGTTATTAAATTAGTAGGCTTGCAATAGTAGAATACTCGTAGAATACTAAAATTATCTTCGATTTAGAGTTAGACAGAACTTTTAGCTACTTCCGATGATGATACTTAAACATTTTAGAAATTTGTCATCTTTGACAAAATATTAACGCATTCTTCGATTCCATCATTGTATGAAAGTGTATGGTGGAAAACCTACTGTATCTAGTTTTCTACCGCCTACTGTTACCTCTAGCGCTTTTTCTAACGGTTTACCCGAAGCTCAAAAACCTTCACTTTTCTTGAATTTTATACGCTGCGCAAATTAACTCTAGCTTTGACGGTTATTTTCTGCACATAGGTGACAGCCGGAGAGCGAAACTACAATTCGCACATCTCCCCCCACATGCCGCGCTCTCCCCCGCCACAATTTTTTTGAGTTCTGCGCATTAAAGCCCGAGTCACACTGAGGCGGTAGCGGAAGCGTTCCGGGCGCGGTATTTTTTGTAACCTATGAGTTCTTGTGCACCCTGTCGCATTGAAAACCAGTTGAGGCGCGGTATTTTCTTCCCGCAGGTCCGCCCTCGGACCGCTTTCGCAACCGCCTGTGTGACTTAGGCTTAAGAGTCCCCTAGAGCAGCAGTGAGTTCCCATACAAACTAACTTTTACGATAACTTTTAAACTAAAATACACATTATGACAAAATTTTGTACATACAATTGGATAAGATAAAGGATAGAGCAAGTTGAAAATATTGTATGAAAAAAATATTCTCACTCTATCTTGAAATTTATTAATTGTTTTCAATTAAAAACATATTTCAAACCTTGATAGATCTTATCCAATTGTGTGTACAAATTTGTGTCATAATGTGTTTCGTAGTTTAGAAGTTATTGAAAAAGTTAGTTTGTATTGGAACTCACAGCTCCAGGGGACCCTTACCGGTTTAGGCTAAAGTTAGTTTGCGCACGCGCAAGCAAAGCACGGTAGCCAAACTATATTCTGCGCTCGGATAAAGATGGTAGCGGATCTATTTTGAAGTTTGGTATCGTTATTAGACGCAGATTTTTAGTTTGACTACCGGGCTTTCTGGCCAAAGTTGGGCCTCTGTAACATCTTTGCAAAATATCAAAAGTTTTCGGAAAATTGGTCAACTTCCAGCCGTAAGGAAAGGTGCTTTTCGGCAAATAATTTGAAATAATTCTGGTCATTGGATTTGATTTGACTTGATATTACAAAATGATGGATTGACGATTTTTTTTTATTTGTAAGGAAGTGCGCAAATCATCCCCCACTAAACTCGAAATTATATAATTTGATTAAAATGACAGCAGGAAGCACTATCACTACGGTTTGTTTCTTGAATTCAACGCACAAATCACATTCACTGAATATAGTCGGTTTATTTCTATATGCGTGCATTCGTCGAATACGATCGAATACAGTTTTAAACCAGACTAGAGCGCGCTTATGTTAATGTCACTGAGAAAAATTAAAATTTTGATTTTGTTTTGCGTTTTAAGAAATTATTGAGAGATAATGATTATTCGATAAGATAATTAAATCTAAAAAACCCAAAGTTGAAAAAAATCTCTCGAAAACGAGATTGATGACAAATGTCTTATGAATTTGACGTTTCGCACACGCTGCACTACCTCATTTTCGTATGCAATGATAGCGCGCTAAAGTGACGTCACTGATGACGTCACGTCGCTTAAAGAGTGAATACGAGCAAGTTTTGAACCGACTATTAGCGCGCTAAAACCGCACACAAAGCTCATGAGCAGGTTTTAATCCGTAGTGTATGTGTGAGAGCAGGTTGGATTGATACTTGTCTCTGTCGCTCCAATGTGTAGCACATAGCTGCGTCCTGCTCTAACACTTATGTCATTCTAATCAAGCTACATTATTTCCACTGTAAGCGCATTTTCTTCAAATTCGCATAGGAAACGTATGTGTAAGGTATCTCGAAACTTGGGTCATAAACAGGGATAAGGTCAATAAGTAAAAATAAAAAATACGAATTTTTTTCGGTTGCAAATAATAAAGTTAAAAAATAATTTTGTTTTTCTCAAATATCGATTAGCCGTATGGCAGAATGAAACGTAGCCATTGCCAGTCTTAAAAAGAAATTGACAACTGTTCTATAGTCTGTGCTCGGTTTATACAGCTGTTAGTTTTTTTTATGATAGGCAATGACTACTCATCACATTCTGCCATACGACCTATAGATATTTGACGAAAACGTATTTTTTTTAAAACCTCGTCATTTATGGCCGAAAAAAATTGGTATTTTTTATTTATCTTTAATGATCCTATTCCAGTTTATGAGCCAAGTTTCAAGGTACCTTACATATAAGTTTCCTTTGCGAATTGTTTGCCAACCGCTATTATCTTAAAAACAGATTCATTCATTAAATTGTAAGTGGCTTATGTAGAGATGCATTGCACAGTATTTTCTTTCGCAGGCGCACGATGTCCGACGCTCGCTACGTTAACCTTGGTACTTACTTCTTTCTGTTATCTATGCATGTCTTAACGCCAGTTGCTGAATGCCCCATTAAAGTTAATCTTTTTTAACAAATTTCTTGCGTTTATTTTAGCTAATGTCTCTTAATGCATGCCCTTTATTTGCACCTAATCTTAAAATTATTGTAATTTTGAATGTTCACATGAAAAAAATAATTAGTTTCGGATTTTTCTACTGTAGGTATAGACCAAATCTGCGAGTCAGGAGTGTTGAATATAAACTAACAAAAAGGGTATAGCCCCTGAAGGATGCTAACTTTACCCATAGAACATAGGTCGAAAAACGATTTTTACTTTCGAGCGGAGCGAGAAAGGTATTGTATTCGTGAAAAAAAAAGTTTTTCAAATTTTCTCAAAAATGTGTTCTATATCACTTATACATCATAAAAAATAAGTCTCTCCCAAAATTGTCCGTCCGTCGGTCGGTCGGTCGGTCGGTCGGTCCGTCGGTCGGTCTGTCCGTCACGCTGTGGTCTAGCGGCTAAACGAATGGTCCGATTGACACCATATTTTGAATTTAGGAGTTAATACTCCGACGGACGGACAATTTTGGGAGAGACTTATTTTTTATGATGTATAAGTGATATAGAACACATTTTTGAGAAAATTTGAAAAACATTTATATATTATGCAAATCCATCGAAGGGTTCTACACGTTAATAGAATCAGGCTTTACTTTGCGGAAGTCCATCTCAAAGAAATGAAACAAATATATAGCCACCTTCCGCAACAATGATGGATGCTATGTACTCACTGTGCACCGCCCGCCCGCCCGCAAATAAATGCGCATGCGCAGGCAACTGCAACACAGCAACCACCCAAAAACACTCTACACGTGTTTCGCCTCTACACGAGGCATCCTCAGGATATGTTAGACCGACCAGTGCCAAACACCGAGTCTACACGGTTTCTTGCTGGCTCTCATTTGAGGGTAGCTGTCATACAACGAAAATGAAAAATTGAAATTTTCTCAAAAACGGCTCATAGAATCTTGATGAAACTTTGCATGACCAAGCATCTCCATGTAAGATATCTTGCGCCAGTATCAATTGATCTGTGTAATTTCATATAAGGGGTGTTCCTGTACCACCAAATCGTAAATATGTGATTTACCTAAAATTGGTTCCATTGAGTTTATTAAAATTTTCTATAATATTAATAATCCTGGATTGGTTGTCTACCTGACTGGATATTCTTTATGATTTTTTTGAATAAAATTTAGTACACAGGGTGTACCAAAAACTGAAAGGGCTTGTTCAGTAGACGAAACTGAACAATTATCCATAAGTAGCATGTGTTGGGAAATTAAAAAGATCTCCATGCAAGTATCCTACGGTAGTAACCATTGATCTGTGAAAATTCATATAAAGGATGTTCCAGTACTACCAAAAGTTAAACATGTTATTTACTCGAAATCGTTTGAGGTTTGTTTGTTTTAATGTTTGACAATTTGAATTCTAAATTGATCTGTATATTTCATTCGAACATTTTTTTGGAAAAACGTAAATAAAAGTTTGTATTTCCATACTATGTGTATGGCATTACAAATTTAAGTTTGCGGTTGATAGTTATTCTTGAGTATTGCGAGAAAGTAAGTGCAGTGCTGCTGTACCATTTATTTTCTAACTCGTCATATAAGAAATTGTATGTTAAGGTGATCCATTTTCGTCACTAAATTCAACGGACTTTCATTCTTAAGACATAAAATTATGTTGAAAAACGAGTGTGTACTGCTATTTTGCAAACGACTGCCAATTGTTTAAAAATTAAGACAAAAGCCGTAAAACTTGGCCACTAACGGTAGTTGAAGTCCCACGCGAGAACAAATTCATAAGCAATATGGTACCAATACTTGAGGATTGTGTTTGGGATGTAAAGAAACTTTTTTTCGTACATGGATCGATTTTTTTATTTCGATCTATATCCCTAATGGAAAGTTGTTCAGTTTCATGGCAGGTTCACATCCTTCAGGGTTTTTTTTTTCCTTTTTTTACACCTTGTATATGTCAAGAATCGTGAGTTGATCAATTTTCAAGTAAGTTGATAAATTGTCAAAATAATAAATTGTACTGAATTCGCTTTTGGCACTCGCCGGCTGCTAACGCAGCACGCTCGCTCCGCTCATGCGTTTGGTCGAAAGAGAACCTAACACATTGTGTTTACCTTACCAAGCGGACCCATGGATGGATGGGTCTACAAGTTTCCTATGAGTTTATTATTTTTCAATAGTTTATCAACTGACGCGAAAATTGATCAACTTACGATTCTTATTATTTTACGGTGACATATGCATTTTGGTCGATTTTGAACACTTCTTTTCAATATTCTACAGTACCTGTAAAAAACCTTCACATGTTTTATAAGTTTTATTATTTTTAAGACCATACTTCGAAGAGAAAGCCCGCATCAACGCTGCGTTAGAAAGCCAGAAGGCGAGGATTCAAACCTTGGAGGAGCAGGTGACTGAAGCCAAGCAGCAGTATTCGTCAGCTCTTAGAAACCTGGAGAGGATATCTGATGAAATCCATCGGCACCGATCCAGGAGACATTCTACTATGAATGGAGGGCACGGTGAGTACAGAATATTGAACAAAGATTATGACAATTTATTGCAGACTGAATAAGTTCTGTTGTGTTTTAAACTTACGCACTTCTCATACATGTTTATTGTTGTGTTTGTTTGTTTATGTTGTTTTGTGCGTGTTGTTGTTTGTGTATGTGTTGTTGTGGGTTAGTCTGTTGGTATAAGACCCGGAATAAAATAAACAAACATGTTAGTTCTGTTGTCTTGGTTGGGGCACGGAATATATAGGGTTGGGGGGTGAAATGGCTTCAGTGACATGATTCGTTTACCTGTCTGCGTGCGTTCCGGCGTCTCCATCAGGACTGGAGCCTTGGTTTCAAAATGTATAACTTAAGGTGATCTGTGACGGCCAGCTTAGCCCCGAACGCAACTAGATGGAGCCACTGCTGCAATTATAAGGTTTTATTTTTTAATGCAATAAGTACCAACTATATATGTGAAAAAAGTTGATTCGTGTAAATTTCATCGTGCAACTTCAACGCCTAACAACAATTTCAATAAGAAAAATATGTCCATATGTCCACTAAAGTCAATTACTCTTGTCAGTCCGTGTTTACATGAGTACGATCACTCACACATGCACACAAAGCACAACCGTACAGTTTTGACCGCACGCCCACAATCGTAATATTGAACCAAAAATTGCTAACAAAAATAGTACTTTCAGTACATTAACTGTATTTTTGTATTAATTAGCGAAAAATTTAACTAAAAATAGCAGTATTCGTTCGTTTTTCAACAGAATTTTATGTCCCGCGTAAGAATGCAAGTCATTTGAATTTTTGTATGGAAAACGGATCGCCTTAAACAACTTAACAGCTTTAGACCTGGAGGTTTGTTCTAAACTTTCGCAATTTATTTTATTCCGGTTCATAGCGCGATACGAGGGCCAAACCGAAAAGATCGGGAATAGAATACTTAGGAATAAATTAGATTAAAACCTTTTTGGTTTATGACATGTAGTATTATTTCAAACACAATTCCATTTTTGAATTTTAAAAAAAGTAAAAAAGAAAAGAGTAGTAGCCATTTGTATTTGACAAGTCAGTGTGGAAAATGGAGCTTACGCGGGAACATTTCCGTGCCATAATTTTTCACAACTTTCGTCGAGGTTTATCTCAAGAACAATGTCTCGCCGAGCTTGTTTCTGTTTATGAACTTGAAGCACCCAGTAAAACGACTATATATCGTTGCTATTCTGAGTTTCGTCGTGGACGTTCCTCTCTCACGACAGTTCCTTCTACTGGTCGACCAAAAACAGCGGTAACACAAGATAACATCGATGCTGTGCGCCAATTAATAAAAGAAGATAGACATGTGACATACGAGCAGATTCGGGCTTCTCTCAGCATTGGTATACAGCAGCGATTCAAACTATTTTACATGATGAACTGGGTGTCAAGAAGTTAGTTTCCCGCTGGGTGCCCCATCGTTTGACCGAGGAACAAAAGTCGGCTCGTGTTAATTGGTGTCGGTCTACTCTGCAACGGTTCAATAGAGGGAGCTCAAATGCAGTTTACAATATCGTCTCTGGTGATGAATCGTGGATTTATTCATATGAGCCCGAAAGAAAACATCAATCGGCTGTTTGGGTCTTCGAAGGCGAGGTCAAGCCAACAAAAGTTGTCCGCTCTCGTAGCGTGTCGAAAAAAATGGTCGCTTCGTTTGTATCGAAAACTGGTCATGTGGCTACGATTCCTTTACAAGAACGCAGAACGGTTACTGCTGATTGGTACACAATAGTTTGTTTGCCGGAAGTCATAAGAGAACTTCGTAAAATTAATCCGAATCGTCGCATCATTCTTCACCAGGATAATGCGAGCTCACATACCGCTCGCAAAACGATCGCGTTTTTAAATCAGGAAAACGTGGAGTTAATGGACCATCCACCGTATAGCCCTGACTTGAGCCCATTTACTTATATATAAGTACTAGCCCATCGGCACGTTACAATGTCCCCAATTCGTTGGTCCGAAATCTGACGTTTAGGACCAACAAATGTCAGTCATATTGTCAACATTGGATGCAAATAAACTTACCAACAAAATGTTGTTCTTATTTGAAGAAACAATATACTCTTATTATAATTATTGTTATTTGTTTTTATTGTTTTTGACTATAATCCAATCAATGAAACTGAAAAACCAGGCCTAAATCACATTTAAACAGTAAAAAGTTTGTTTTGTTTTTTCCCGCCATATTATTTCCGTTCCGTGTATTTAGTACCGACTGAAGTACTACACAACGTAGTTCACGCGATTTTTCACAGATGGCGCTATTTTTTCTTGTATGGGGAAATTATGAACCGCTTGTTCCCAAGACCCTATCTTGACTATATAAATCTATGCTTGAGCCCCAATGATTATTTTACATTCCCAAGAATTAAAGATATGCTACGTGGTCAACGATTTCAAGGCCCAGAAGAGGCAGTCGAAGCTTACAAATCGGCCGTTTCGACTATATCCACTTCAGACTGGAATTACTGTTATAATAATTGGTTTGATAGAATGCAAAATTGCATCGATTGTCATGGAGAATACTTCGAAAAACAATGAAAGTAAATATTGTTGTATTATTTTTGCACTTTTTAGGGTTCCGTACCTCAAAAGAAAAAAACGGAACCCTTATAGGATCACTTTGTTGTCCGTCTGTCTGTCTGTCTGTCAAGACCCTTTATCTCACGAACGGGTAAAGGTATCAGGTTGAAATTAATACCATATATTAGGATCCATGAACCACACAAGATCTGAAAATTTAAATTTTTTACAACGACGCAATCAAAAGATATGGCATTTTATGTCCTCATCTCCATACATTTATTCAAAAATGAAAAACCTACAGGGTACTTCCCGTTGACCTAAAATTATGAAATTTGGCAAGAAGCTAGGTCTCATAGTACAAATAATAGGAAAAGTCTGAAATCATTAAATATTACCACTTTTCTCACAACTAATGGTAACCAATTGGGGTGAGCTCCCGTTTCAAGAACATTCATATAAAAGAGGGGTCAAGTTGGATGGTTACTGAGGCGATTTTTGTTTTAGTTCTATTTAAAAACGGGAACACTTACAAACTTGAAAATTGGTATGTTTATAGTGCATAGGCTATGAAATAACAACAAATAATAAAATACGGTCAAGCGCGTGTCGGACTCAAAAAATCTAGCACATTAACTTACTGAAATTTCAACTAATACAATTATGTTTATGTGGTGGTACGGAACCCTCAGTGCGCGAGTCCGACTCGCACTTGGCCGGTTTTTTTCTATTCCCGATCATTTCCCCTTCGTCCATTTGGATCCATTGGATGGCTCCATTGATGGATCCAAAGAAACTTTTTCCTCCTTTTTAATCCATCGTTTAAATCAATGGATTCAAAAACACATTAAGGGTTCTGTTGGATCCTCTAATGAGATTGATATTGACCATAACACTCTCTTTCAAGTACTACTTAATAGAAAAGTGACTGGCCACTTGTAAATAGATATGCTATATATGTCATATTATTATTTAAAAGTCAAAACGTCAATGAATTTCTATTATTAATTTTTATTGAAGAATGGGTGAGAATGGACTTATCAATAAATAAAATTAAATATAAAGGCGGATATGTGCTTCTACGTGATGGTTACAAGTACCATAAAAAGACTTGAGTATAAAAATGGAAATATATTGTGGAGGTGTTCGTTTTGGAAAAAAATCAAGTGTGGTGGATCATTGACCATAAAGGAAGTACGTATTTTATTAATAAAATATTATTTGTAAAGGTTTGAATGAATTCTTGACTGCTTTTATAAAATAATACCCCTTTGAATTGTCTGTCTGCAAGTCTGTTCGCGCGGAAAGGTAAAAAATACTACACGAATTAAAATGCGGTCATTTATTAATACTTCGATTTTGCAGTTATATTGCTAAACTAACTTACTTTCGTCGTCTTTATTTTTAGGAAAATACGCTTATAAAAAGTAAACCACATTGCTGCAAGCAAGATAATGTTGGCAATGAAATATTGTTAAAGTTAGACGAATGCAAAAAAGAAGTCGTTTCGCTTGAAAATCCTTCCATTCCAGCTATATATGAGAACTTTGTTGTATCTGTGAAAGACTCTGGACTTGATTTAATCCCGGATAGTAAGATACCGGAATATAATTCTATAAAGAGCGGCCTATACAAGTTACGAAACTCAAATTTAGGATTGTCAAAAACGACATCAAAAGAGGTGCATGATGTCAAAGTTCCGGATAAATTTACGTACTTCTTGTTTGCCGACTACGAAGATCAAGGTACACGCATTATTATTTTTTGTCTAAAGGAGAATTTGGAAAAAATATCGGACATAAAACATTTATTTATGGACGGAACTTTTAAAAGTACCCCAGTACCATTTGACCAAATATACACCATTCATGGTGATTTTGGAAGTACTCATACACACAACCATGTCATACCAATATTTTATGTGTTTATGACAAACCGAAACACAGAGTCATACGAAATACTTTTCCAAATATTAAAATCTCGAGTGCCAGAGTTAAATCCAACTAAGATATCAATTGATTTTGAAGTAGCAGCTATTAAAGCGGTTCGCAAAATGTATCCGGAAGCTGCGATAATCGGTTGTTGGTACCATTTTCAACGAAACCTATGGAAAAAGGGACGAGAACTGGGTTTGAATAAATCAAAAGTGAAATGGCGAATAATTTCACTGTGCGCTGTATTGCCACTCTTACCAGATACTGTCACAGAACAGGGTTGGAATTATATCTGTTCACAAATGACCAATAATAGCAATCAGTTTAAAAAACTACGGAGATACATGGAAAAATTTTTGAAATAAACAAGTTTCTGGCACAAATTATGGATCACAGTTGGAGAGAGGCATCGAACAAATAACTGCGTAGAAGCATGGAACTCGTTGATTAACAAACGGCTCGGAAGAAAAAAACCGAATTTTGTGTCGGTGTTAAATTATTTAACCAAAGATGCGAAACGTAACGCGATCCGCATAAAACGTAATCGAAAAAACAAACGAACTCAAAAACAAATTGAAAATGATAATTTTATACAAGAATGCCAATTAGAACTAATTAATAATGAAATTTCTGTTCCGCTCTTCCTAGAAAAAATTAAATAATATAATTTAGTAAATTGTTTTACTCATCACTTTTCTATTTTATAGTACATCAAACACAAAGAGAATTTAGCTATCAATATTAGAGGATCCACCAGAACCCTTAATGTGTTTTTGAATCCATTGATTTAAACGATGGATTAAAAAGGAGGAAAAAGTTTTTTTGGATCCATCAATGGAGCCATCCAATGGATCCAAATGGACGAAGGGATCATTTCGGTGTGGCCCTCGTACTTAGCGATACCTCTGTTCAGTCTACCCGTGACCACGGCTGATGTAACGCAGCCGAAACGTCGGGAATAGTAAGGTAATTAATTTTGCCTAATTAGTCAAATCAAATCAAATCAAAATCGTTTATTCATTGTTGGATATTAAAATCTCTTAATGACGTCAGCTAAACTACATCGCTTCACAAACAATGTGGCGCCATTGTGGGAAAAAAAAGAAGCGACAATAAAAACCCACGCGCTCTTTTTTGAATGTATCGCGATAATACCCGGAATAAGATAAACATTTAGACCTAGAGTTGAAGACGTCATATTCAGAGTGGATTTGATTGCGTTGCTAAGTTCATCTTTATGTCAGCCGAAAAACTCGCACTGCTGGACAAAGACCTTCTAAGCTATCCGCGACGACCGGTCCTGTGCTGTTCGGATCCATCGTTTTCCCGCGACCTTGATCTAATCGTCAGTCCACCTTGTAAACTGTCCATACAGGGTGTAAGGGGCGGTGTACCTAAAACTGAACGGGCCTGTTACGTCAACGAAACTGAAAAACTTTTCCAGAAAAAAATTTTTAGGAAATAAAAAAAATTTAAGCCTTTCCATACAAACTGTTCGATCATTGAGAAATTTGAATGGAGGACAATTTTTTTTTTCCATAAATGTTTCTTTGGGATAGTTGTTCAGTTTCTTTGACTTAGCACGCCCTTTCAGTTTTCGGTACACCATTCTTACACCCTTTATTTTGAGTCGCTACTTTAGAACAATTACCCCGTAAGCCATCGGTTCTTGAGTAATGTACCTTGCAAATCACATGATTGTCAGAGCTAGCTGTTTTTGCGTACCTCTCTCTATCTACTTTGAGCTATCTTATGAGGCCCATCCTAAAATGTTTACTACTGTATGCTAAGATGCCAAGTTTATTCGACCAAATTGTAATACTAACTAGAGATGTCCTAATTTGGCCCTTAATCATCCACCTATGGTTCCGTACCACAACACTGGCTTCTGTCGACTTGATTTCCGAACAGCAATAATTAATAATTGTATTTTTTTTAATTTATTTGCAGACGTAGACCGATCAACGACAACAGACACGGCTAGTGATACCAATACGACTACTAGCGATAAACTGGAAGAGCTTTGTGATAGTAGTGCGGATGCTAATGTGAGGGAGTGGCTGCGACGAGCTTGCGACCAGACTAGACACGACCCGGACACCTGGACCGAGATCGACCTGGACTACTCCAGCCCTGAGGATGTGAGTGGGTTAACTACAGGTCTAGCAATCAGCTGGAAGAACCATGAGAAGGTCAAGACATAACCCTTTAACATCGGAGTACTAAAAAACTATTATCGCTGCCCTACTCTCATGCATAGTTCTATCCTGCTGTCATAATGTTTTTGGCCCGTTGGTGTGGTTGGTTAATGAACCAACTTGTACGCCGTGGGCCGTGGGTTCGATCCCCGTCCAGGGCAGCATTTTGTGTGATGAACACGACTGTTTTTTTCTGTGTCTGGTCTGGGTGTTATTTATCTATATAATATGTATGTACATCAGTCTCTGGTAATCATAGTACAGACTTCGCCTAGTTCGATCAGATGACTTCGTGTGAAGTTTTCCAATAATTATTTTATATTTATTTATTTTGACTGCAGGTAAAATATATGTGAAAATGAATGTTTGACAAGACCGTTGGTGTGGTTGGTAATGAGTCTGCCTTTCACGCCGTGGGTCGCGGGTTCGATCCCCGCCCAGGGCAAAACATTTGTGTGGTGAACACAAGTGCTTGTGTGAGTTTGTTCTGTGTCTGGGTGTTATTTATCTATTTATGTATATATATCAGTCTCTGATACCCATAGTACAGGCTTTGCCTAGTTTGGGATCAGATGACCTTGTATATATATTCTTTATTGTGCACAAATTACATAAAATTGAAAATGAATTACATTGACTTGTGTGAAATTCAAAAAAGAAAAAAAATTCTCTTAGGTGAGCTTCGAGAAGTGTTCTCTCCGACCACGCTCGACACCAGAGAAACTGTCCCCACCGAGCCCCATGGAGTCCAAGGTGTCAGCAGCCAGCCCGCGGCGCATTATCCGCTCCGTGGACCGCAACGCGGCGCTGCGAGCCGAGCTGGACAAGGGGCGGAGGCCTAGTCTCGACGCGCTCATACACGACACCGGCGAGAAGATGAAGGAAATGTTTCAGGGTGAGTAATACAGGGTGTAACAAAAAGGATATACCAACCCTTTTTAGGGTTCCGTACCTCAAAATAAAAAACGGAACCCTTATAGAATCACTTTGTTGTCCGTCTGTCTGTCTGTCAAGACCCTTTTTCTCACGAACGAGAAGAGGTATCAAGTTGAAATTGATAACGAATATTAAGGTCCATAAACCACACAAGATCTGAAAATTTCAATTTTTTACAACGACGCAATCAAAAGATATGGCTTTTTATGTCCTCATCTCCATACATTTATGCAAAAAAGCAAAACCTACAGGGTACTTCCCGTTGACCTAAAATTATGAAATTTGGCAAGAAGCTAGGTTTCACAGTACAAATAAAGGGAAAAGTCTAAAATCACTAAATATTTAAATTTTTCTCACAACTAATAGTAACCAATCAAGGTGAGCTCCCGTTTCAAGAACTTTTCTATAAAAGAGGGGTCAAGTTGGATGGTCGCTGAGTTTTTGAAATCAAACTACTCCAAATCGACCGGAGAAAATCATCCGGCACTTCAGGACCTGCCAACTGCTTCAGGTGCCGGAGGAACTGCGAAGGCTTCCTATCTCCGAGCTCTTCGCGTGTGAGAAGCTGGTTGACCTTCTTCTCCCGTGACTCTGACAGCCGCTTCACAAGCTGCGTCTTCAGCTGCCCATATTTGTCCTTCGCTGTAGCAAACGAGCTTGCGGTGATAACGTTTTCCACCTCTGCCGCATAAGCCGGCTCCAGCTGTCCAAACGCGTAGTGGAACTTAGTCTCGTCCGAAGTTATATTCGCCAGTACAAATTGGCTCTCCAACTGCGCGAACCAAAGCGCAGGTTTCTGTGGGTAGAATGGCGGTACTCGAACGCCGACGCGATGTAATTCTTTCGCTGCTCCGCCGTCACCTCCAGTATCATCACCACCTGCCATCTTCTCTTCACTGTGTTCAAAACGAGGTCACCACTGTAGCTATGCGTGTAGAATATTGCAGCTAAGCTTACCGTAGGTATGAATGAAGGTATGATGTGCAATGAAACCAAGACAATGTTGTTCACAAGCACGACAGTTTATTGTGCAGAAAGCAGGAAGGAAAGCACAGCACAGAAATACGGTAAGGCACAGATTAGAAGGCGCAAAGTATGAAGGAAGATACAGTACTAGAAAGATGGATGAAAGGATATGAAAACTGAAATAACGAAGTGTGAGATGGCAGCAAAACGAACAAGCGCTCCGCGTCGTGATAGCATTCAGACTGGTCGACCGTCGCAGCTTGAGGGCCACGCGGCATGAGGCTCGAGGTGCGGGGCAATTGGAAACCGGATCGGTGCCTGCCCGCGCGCATGCACTGACTATATAATACAATAAAGTGCGCTTGTTTGTCCGTCTGCTGGAATAATTATTATTTGCTAATTTAAGTACATAGTATGTAAATTACAAGGTATGTATGTGCGTATATAACAAGTTTTTGTATATATGTGTATATTTCATGGTATGTATATCAGGGGTGGAAAATGGTCAGTAAAGTCAGTAAAAGTCAGTATTTTTGACTATAGTCAGTAAAAGTCAGTTTTTTCGATTAATGGTCAGTAATGTCAGTATTTTGAGGATCTGAGATTAAGGGCATATGTTTCTTTCATAAAAGGGTTTGCACATCTCAATGGTGTTCTTTTTTTAAATGTTAAGTTTTTGGAGGTTTTCCCTCGCCCCTCATTTATATCCCTCTTTGTATTTTCGCGCTGTGTACTTCCTAACTCGAAATGCTTATAAGCACAATAATGGTTATGGACAACGACTTGGAGGAGGTGAAGTGGCGTCTGCATTCTGGTTTGACTTAACTTTAATTTTCTATAGTTTTGCTCCCGAAGGGGTGTGATTCTAAACATGAGAACAAAAACCTTTTGCAAAGAAAAAACATTGATAATCGAAAATAGTTATTTGTTATAGTTTATAATAATAGTTATTATTTGTTATAGTTTTATCTTGGCTGCAAAGTTGTTGTTTAGCGCGAATAGCTAGTTTTGAAACCCGAACATGCGAAGGATTCTAGGCTTGAATCAAGAGCGAAGCATAGGTCCAAAATAGAATCCTAAAGCAAAATAGAATCCTGAATCCTAGAAAAGCGTAGCGAGGGTTTTGAGGCACGAGACACAAAGTAACTACGAGTATCAAGAACTGGCCAGTCAGTGCGGCAAGTATCCATTTATAGAAAGAACAGCAGCCAAGTGCGTCTCGGACTTCTCACATTTAGGGTTCCGTACCAGTGGCAAGCTGCTGCCCGCATTCCTTCTGTACTACGCATTGGACTGCAAAATCAAGTTGGTTATAACATGAAAAATTAACGTATACGTATTTGTTAGTAAAATTTACATCATAATAACTATTATTACCAAATTTCAAGTATATCAATGGAAATTTCAAGTTCATAGTTAAAAAATTCTTCGGAACATTTACTTATATATAAGTACTAGCCCATCGGCACATTACACTGTCCCCAATTCGTTGGTTCGAAATCTGACGTTTAGGACCAACAAATGTCAGTCGTTGTCAGTCATATTGTCAACGTGGGATGCAAATACACTTACCAACAAAATGGAATGTTCTTATTTGAAGAAACAATATACTCTTATTATTATTATCGTTATTTCTTATTATTGTTTTTGACTATAATCCAATTAATGAAACTCAAAAACCAGGCCTAAATCACATATAAACAGTAAAAAGTTTGTTTTGTTTTTTCCCGCCATATTATTTCCGTTCCGTGTATTAAGCACCGACGGAAGTACTACACAACGTAGTTCACGCGATTTTTCACAGATGGCGCTATTTTTTCTTGTATGGGGAAATTTTGAACCGCTTGTTCCTAAGACCCTATCTTGACTATATAAATCTATGCTTCGGAATTATATTTTGTAAGTAAAGCCGACTTCGGTGGCTTCTCATTTCTTTGATTTACAATGTTTTTAAAACAAGTAATACAGTATTTATCTAGTCAACTCAGGAAAGTCAAAATTATTTTTCGCGCTCCCCTTAAGCTGTACGGAATTCCCCCTTAAAAATATTTAAAAAGATTTTTGACAATTTGTTGGCTTGGGGTCAACAAGATGGTTATAGTGAGAAAAATTGAAGACTGTAGCTCCAATCGTTTTTGGCTGTAAAACTTGTGTGACAGGGCAGACGACAGAAGGACTCGTGAGTGACAGCCATAAGGCTCTGCTCCGGTCACTCTTTGGATACGGAACCTTAGAATCATCACATTTTACTTTTCCATGCTAGTGGACAAAAATCACTTTTGTAAGCAGATTTCAAATGACAAAGCAAACTACTTTCGGACCTAGTGATGTGAAAATATTTTTTCCCATACTAAAGTGGTATAAAAGTGGTATATGGTCGACACATTTTGTGTGGGAAGACGAAATTTTTTTGAAGTAATAATTCTTTTTCGTCGCAAAAGTTGCTTGTTCTCATGACTAGAATCACTGTGCTTCGAGACCAAACCGTTAAAAATTCACGTTGTTTATGATTCGTTTTACATACATTCAGCACTAATCCAACATTATGGGACCACATTACCAACAATGTGAACTCTTTTTTTTAATTGAATTAGTTAGGGCTAACAAATAGGCAAGAATCGTCGGTGATCTGGTAAACGCAGGTGTTTATTAGGTTCGTCACTTAACCTTAGGCTGTGCCTTCCTTCCCTAACTGCTGAACTGCTGCTTAGGTTGTTACCAAATTTAACCTGATTATGTCTGTCGCAATTATTTCCAGCTCCAGTCACACATAGATATACGTATTTCGATACAAAATTGACCGACGGAAGGTCATTATTCTAGAGATTAGGTCAGTAGGTGGTCAGTAAATAGTCAGTATTTTGGAGTGTTTTAGTCAGTAAAATCAGTATTTTTAGCCATAGAATCAGTTTCCACCCCTGGTATATTTATATATTTATGTACAATATTTATTTATATCTACTTTTACATGAAAACGACATATTTATTTATCAATACTATTACAGCTATAATAATAAGCTTAAATGTAACATAGTCAGTGGCGAGTTCGCCACAAGCAAAAGCTTTTAGTATATCATATGGTAGATAGGTACGGAACCCTTAGGACGCGAGTCCGACTCGCACTTGGCTGGTTTTTTCTTATTTCGACCTATATTCTTTAAGCAAAGTTGTTCAGTTTCATGGGCAGATTCTCATCCTTCGGGGTTGCTATACCCTATTTGTTACACCCTGTTAACGAGATCACAACAAGTATATTTATTTGCTACGGCAGATTTTTAATGGAATTTCATAAATCTTTTTTTTTTTCTTTTTCAAAAGCCATACAAATATTTACAAAGTTATGATATTCACCGAAATTGATCTAATTAGGAAACTGTGCGCCAACATACACTAGGATTCAACCTGTATCGTAAGTAGTGTGACAGCAAGTCACACTAGTAACCTGCATGGTTATTTCTATTTGCACGAAAATGTTGTATATTGTAGGCTAAAGGAAAATGACAAGCTACTTCCCAAACTAGCTGTGTGCTGTTTTTTGTGAGATAAAAATATTTATCTACTCTCATATCGTTAATCCTCAATAATGCGTTCAAAAATTGTAGGTTAACATCTTCATAATGTCAATCTGTGCTTAGAAACACTCTTAGCAACATTTTTTAATCTGTGGGAGTGTATTATGAAGTATTGAATTTACTAACAGTCATCGCGGGAGACCTATTAAACATTTTTTTAATTTTTATAGGCGCGCCATTGACAGCTTGATGCGTTTGTAGTCTGTGGCTGCAAGGAGGTTTCATTGCAATAATGGAAAACTCAGCAAACAAAAGTTGTAGTTACATAATTTTATTAGTTTTGTAATGAAACAAGTGATAAAATCGTTTACAATTTGCTTTCGAGTGTTTTTAAAGCAGCTATAGGAACTTCGCTTAGCAGTTATCACCGGAAAAAGAGACAAACATAAAGGTTTGTTTTTGAACACATTATTTTAGGATTCACGATATGAGAGTAGATAAAGTTATGTATGCAACTCCACATAATTAGGTATAAAACACTCGTGTCTTCTATTATGAAACTTGGCTCGCTACGCTCGCCTGCGTCCCATAAACCGACACTCAAGTTTTATGCCCCTCATTATGTACCGTTGCATAAACTACTATTGTTACAAAGTGCTTTAAAATTAATGTGCTTATCGAAAGTAAAGAGCAAACGACCGAAAAATAAAAGAGTCTACACCTAGTGTAAGCATAAAACTCTTTTAAGTAATGTCTCACCGAGTGCCTTAAGTACATAAGTAAAGAAGTAACAAAACGTTCAGAGAATGGCCAATCTCTTCAGTTTTGTTCGTCCTGAATATCACTATGATATCACAAAAAAAGCCCCGTGTGATGCCGGCAAAGAATAGTACCAACCCTTACATACCCATGGGTGTCGTAATAGGCGACTAAGGGTTATAAACTGGAGGATGGCCAGTAGCATCCTCCTTTGTATCTAACATTTTACTTACTGCGGTCACCTACAACCGCGGTCCATGGTGCCAGCCGTAACGCTAACAAGCGAGGTGACTATGGTACTTCCCCTCCAGATTTTTCCAGCAATAGCTAGAATTCTGGAGGGAGTTCCCTGTCCCGTAGTGGACGTTTCATGGGATGTTATGATGATGATCACAAAAATTGTCTATTTCAGATTTTTAGGCTTATCTGTTAGGTTTTATATCCTCACCCCTCATCACTTCTCATTTCACCTATAAAGGTGATATTCAGGGCGAACAAAAGTAATTACTCATATGGAGTAGCTTTTGGTGATATTAAAACATTTTTCAGAGAAGAAAATCTCGCTTATCTGGAAAAGGCCTCCTGTACACCGATCTGCGGTCTAGAAGTTCTCTCATGGTTTTTATTGATCCTCTCATTGTTACGCATATACTGAGACATCTCGTTTTCGCCCTGAATATTACGTGAAAAACTAATGAACAATTTTTGTCGGTTCCCGTACCATTGAGGCATACATATGGACAAAAATATTCTACAGAGTGTAAGGGACTGTGTACCAAAAACTTAAAGGGCGTGTTCAGTTAACGAAACTGAACAAAGTTCCCAGAGAAACCTTTTAAAAAAATTGACCTCTCCATACTTACTCTGATCGAAAATTTTGTATGGAGAGGTTAAAAAAGATTTTCACATCCCAAAAATGTTTCTTTGGGAAAATTGTTCAGTTTCGTCGACTGAGCACGCCCTTTCAGTTTTCGGTACACCGTCCCTTACACCCTGTATAGTGAATGGACAGACGTAGCGTATGAAGTTAAAGTAGGATAAGGTCGTTTGTACGTCCTGTTGACATGGCCCCCCTCCCGCAGGCCTGTCCCTGTTCGGCGAGCGGCGCGGCTCGTGCTCGGCGCCGCGCACCCCCCGCGCGCGCTCGCCGCACCCCCCGCACCCCCGCCGGCCCCCCTCCGCCGGGGAGGGGTCCTCCACCTCTGATGAGCGGTACTCCGACACCGACAGCCGCGCCAGGTGAGTCTGTTTTTTACAGGTGAACGTCACGGCCTGTATACATGGCACTAGTTACCCCTGTTAGACTTTGGTCGTAGGTCTTGCTCAAGTCTCCATTGTTCCGGTCATCCTGTCTTATCCCGGTCACCCTTTCTTGTCCCGGTCACCCTCCCTTGACCCGGTCACCCTTGCTTGTCCCTGTCACCCTCCCTTGTCCCGATCAGCATCCCTTGTCCCGGCCTTATTTGTCCTGGGTCTCCTACCTTATTGTCGACGACGGAAGTTGCCTGCTAGCCTTATGCTGACATGCTTCTGGAAATATGTATATTTAAACTTAGACGTAAGCAAATTCCAAATTACGACATTGATTAGTTTGGCAGTCTCTACTTGTAAAGTGTTTTCTAGTTACTGTGTGCTTTTATTTTATTTTATTGAAGTGCTAAGTCTGAGGAGCTGTTTTCTGATTTCGTAGACAACCAGCGCAAATCGGTAGTACTTATCTTGGTTTCCTACCTTGTCCTGATCTCCTGCCTTGTCCCGGTCACCCTCCTTTGTCCTGATCACCCTCCCTTGTCACTGTCAGCATCCCTTGTCCCGGCCAACCTCATTTGTCCTGGGTCTCCTACCTTATCTTGATTTCCTACCTTGTCCTGATCTCCTGCCTTGTCTCGGTCAGCGTAGCTTGTCCCGGTCAACCTGCCATGTATTGGTCACCCTCCGTTGTGCCTGTTCAGTTGTTTGCCTTAAGGTGATGTGACGGCCAGCTTAGCCCCGAACGCAACTAGATGGAGCCACTGCTGCAAATATAAGGTTTTATTTTTAATGCAATAAGTACCAACTATATATGTGCAAAAAGTTGATTCGCGTAAATTTCATCGTGCAACTTCAACGCCTAACAACAATTTCGATAAGAAAAATATCTCCATATGTCCACTAAAGTCAATTACTCTCGTCAGTCCGTGTTTACATGAGTACGATCACTCGCACATGCACACAAAGCACAACCGTACAGTTTTGACCGCACGCCCACAATCGTAATATTAAACCAAAAATTAATAACAAAAATAGTACTTTCAGTACATTAACTGTATTTTTGTATTAATTAGCGAAAAATGTAACTAAAAATAGCAGTATTCGTTCGTTTTTCAACAGAATTTTATGTCCCGCGTAAGAATGCAAGTAATTTGAATTTTTGTATAGAAAACGGATCACCTTAACCAATGTTTTTGATGTTCTCAGTATGGAAATGCTGACGGACGAGCAGATCGCGTCGCTGATGCTGGACGCGCAACTGGAAGCGGTCTGCGAGCGGCTGGCGGGCGTGGCGCGAGACTCTACACTACTCGCTCGCACGCAGGCAAGGTAATCGGTGAGTGCTGCTTACATACATCACACTTATTTTTCTCATCACATTGTCTCAATCGCGTCGATGTCGTCGGCAACTTTGCAGCAACATTTTTGAAATCTTTGTCTCATCTTTTTCTTTTCGCTCAGCCTGCAGCAAGCACAATCCCGTTAAGCGTTAAAGTTATTCAGTTACGACATTTACTTTGTATATTGTTAATTTTGGGGAATCGTCTTTCACAATCTGCATTTGAGTGGTGCTTACCACTAAAGCAAACTTAGGAAGCGTCTTGAATTCAAGCATTTCGCACTATCCACATGTTAGAAACTAAAGTATTTTCAAAAGTTCTTCATATGCTATAGTCATTCTTTCATGAAGGTTTGTAATTAAAAACCTTCGAGGTTTGGAAAAACTTTTTCGTCATCGTAAATTTATTTCCTTTCATAGGTTCGTTTATTGCAACATAGGTTGCTTCAGACTTTGACGTGGATACATCTAACATTCGTTTGAGGGATAATTTCGTGCAAAGTGGATATAGGCCCTCTGGCGGCAATAATTGGTACTACATCAAGTCAGAGGGCGAGGGGTGAAGGGTATAAGGGGTGAGTGGACGTGGATGGGAGCTCGACATGCTCTTGACTGTCAACTACTTAAATAGGCCTATCCACGTAAAACAGACTTAGAAATTTTTGAGTTTTCCGTCTCCTTTTTACTTTCGAGCGAGCGAGAAAGGTATTGTATTCGTAAAAAAAAAAAGTTTTTCTAATTTTCTCAAAAATGTGTTCTATATCACTTATAAAAAAGTAAGTCTACCAAAAACGTCCGTCCGTTGGTCGGTCGGTCGGTCCATCGGTCGGTCTGTTCGTCACGCTTTGGCCGGCTAAACGAATAGTCCGATTGATACCATATTTTAAATTTAAGATTTTCTTGTAAATTCGTCGAAGGGTACTGAGTGGTTTCTTGCTGGCTCTCTTTTTGAGGGTAGCTGTCATACACTGGAAATGAAAAATTGCATTTGCTCAAAACGGCTCAAACGATCTTGATGAAATTGTGCATGACCAAGACTCTCCATGCAAGGTATCTTTCGGCAGTATTCATTGGTCTGTGGAAGTTCATATAAGGGCTGTTCCCTTACTACTCAAATTTAAAAATGTGATTTACTCAAAATTGGTTTCAATGAGCTTATTTTAATGCTTCAAATTGGAATTCTAAATTGGTTATGTACCTGACTGCATATTTCATTTAAACATTTTTACATAAATCTAGAATAGGTAAGTTTGTATTTCCATATTATTTGTATGGAATTACAAACTTAAGTTTGCACTTGGTCCTTATTTACTCGTTACTATCCGCAACCCTTTATAAGCAAGTAGTAAGAGCATTCGCCTCTTGATCCGGAAGTTCTGGGTTAGATTCCCGGCACTGTCGAATGATGATTCTCGTATATCGCGAGAAAGTAAGTGCAGTGCTGCTGTACCATTTATGTTATCTTCAAGTGCTGTGCCTATCGTTAACACGTAGGGCCCAACTCTCAGCAGCTGCAATTTTTCAGCTTCTTTTCTTTTCAAACTCATCTAAAGGCAAATACTTTCCAATAGTGGAAAGAATTTGCCTTTAATACTGTACTTATAGAAGTACAATATTTATTATAGGACTGTGACAAATTAAACTTTTAACCTTTATTTTCAAGCTGTCCATAAGTGTTTTTATCAATTATGTTCACTGCCGCAATAGAGTCAACTTTAAAATCACACCATTCATTTTATTTCGTCACTTCTACTTTTTGTCATTTCTATGAAGCTCATACAAACCGGAAGATTTCTTGTAACTATGCTAGTGTAAGCTCTTCCCCTTTTCTCAATAATTTTCTTTTAAAGTCTTAATTTTTACACTTTTCTATTATATGATCTCTAATCATTTCCTCTGTCTGTGTCAATTTTCAGTACCTACTAGCTGTTCGAAGTCGTAACACAAACTGATCCATTGTTTCTCCATATGTCATTTCAAATTTTGTCTTTCATATGCCACATTTATCGCTAGTATAAAATACTCCGTTAACTTTTTGACAACGGCATCGTAGTCGTCGCTGGTTTCATGTAACTCTTCATATATTCTTGCATACACTTGTGCCGGCCTGGTGTAACAATCGTGCAGTTTTCTGTTTCGGCGAGAGGCCCACAATTCCATCGATATAATATTTGAAGTTTCTAATCCAAATCATCCATTGCTCGCCAACGGTGTGAGAAAATTTAAAATTTTCGAGCTAGGTTTGTTCATGGCTGACAAAGCCATCTTGTAAAATTTTCACAATATTCGATATCACGCATTCGTGTCGCAAATGTCAAATAATAAATAGTTTATGTAATAAATAAACTCTTAAAGTACTTTTGAACCTTTTAATATACTTTTATCTTCACTCATGTCGTAATCTTTGAAATATAAATAGATTAGAATAATTTTTATTGCTTGAACTGGTAATTAAATACAGATGGTAAGTAGTAAATATAGTTCAGCATATTACAGCTCTTACCTTAAATCAGGCATGCAATCTTTCAATCTAATCGATCACACTATATAAATAAAATTACGACTTTCAATTTAGCTTAAGAAAAATTAACAAATAGTTACAGCAAAAAACAAAATTAAATCAAAACTGAATAAAAATTATACTCATATGTCAATTTAAAGATGTCGCAGAAAAGAACTCATTTACACTACGGTTTAAAACCTGCTCATGAGCTTTGTGTGCGGTTTTAGCGCGCTAATAGTCGGTTCAAAACTTGCTCGTATTCACTCGTTTAAGCGACGTGACGTCATCAGTGACGTCACTTTAGCGCGCTATCATTGCATACGAAAATGAGGTAGTGCAGCGTGTGCGAAACGTCAAATTCATAAGATGTCATCAATCTCGTTTTCGAGAGATTTTTTTCAACTTTTTTTGGGGTTTTTATATTTAATTATCTTTTCGAATAATCATTATCTCTCAATAATTTCTTAAAACGCAAAACAAAATCAAAATTTTAATTTTTCTCAGTGACATTGACATAAGCGCGCTCTAGTCTGGTTTAAAACTGTATTCGATCGTATTCGACGAATGCACGCATATAGAAATAAACCGACTATATTCAGTGAATGTGATGTGTGCGTTGAATTAAAGAAACAAACCGAGCCGTTAAAGTACTTATTAATACGTACAAATGTACTTCAAAGGTCCCAACTTCAGCTACCAATTTTTGTAGTTTTCATAGTCGCCAAAAACCCAATGAATCCGGTTTTCCTGTTTGACTGAAATATGTATGTCTCGTATAATTTCAAGTTTAAAATATACGTTCTCAAATATTTAAAAAAATCTCTGTTACATCAATATTTGATGGCGAAAGCGCTCGTTTCCATGCTTTAGCACGTATAGTTCTCCTGTTCATTACGTCAACAATATTATTCATAACTCTTTGTTCATACCATTGTCTTTGCAGTACTGCAATGAATCTGCAACTGAGATATATTGCCAAGACACAATTTCTCCGTTCATATCGATCAAACTTTTTTCTATCAGCTAAGGTGTTTCTGATCAATTTTATATTGTGGCAAGGGTCAGGCCAGAAAAAAAAATCTTGATCATCAGACAAAAATGATGGTGCACCAATTTTACAACCTAAAAAGCTGGTCATGGGAAAGCGCTCGTTTCCATGCTTTAGTATAGTTCTGCTGTTCATTACGTCAAAAATATTATTCATAACTCTTTGTCAATACCATTGTCTTTGCAGTACTGCAATGAATCTGCAACTGAGTTGCTCAAAAGTTGTGTAGCGAGGCGTACCTTCAATTTTAGACGCACAAAATCTATGTGGTCTTTTTTCAATTTGTTTTCGAGGTGAAGACCTTCTTTTTATTGGATCTACTCTAAAAGGCAGATATATTGCCAAGACACAATTTCTCCGTTCATATCGATGAAACTTTTTTCTATCAGCTATGGTGTTTCTGATCAATTTTATTTTGTGGCAAGGGTCAGGCCAGAAAACAATTTCTTGATCATCACACAAAAATGAGGGTGCACCAATTTCACAACCATGGCCATGTTAGTTGGTGCTCCGTCGTATCATCTGTAAGCTTCTCAACACATTGTTGCACTAAATTTGCCTTTTGCTGAGCATTATTTGTTGCAATCAAAAAATTGCCTACTGGATTTTCCAAAAGTCATTTAGGCAAGCGACCAAGAAAGTTAGAACATTTTGGCCATGGGTACTGCGTCCGAGTCTAATTCACAGCCGAAATTTACATAACCATAATATTTATGATTATGGCTATCCCATTCCAAGCATTTACGAATTGCAATTTCGTCCATCACCAGTGCACAATATAGGGATTTTTGTGGATTTTCTTCAACTCTTAAGTTTATGACTGCAAAGGATTCGGTTGTAAATCCTGGCTCGCAGTTGATGCCCCTATACCAGCAAGAAATAGTTTTTTCGTGAGGCAATACGTTTTCAAACTCTTCCCGAACAAATCTATATGCACGCGGTGAGAGGTCATGCAAGGTTACTGCAAAATATTTGTAGTTCTAAGGGATACGTTTTAGAGAGTGACGCTAAAATTTAAGACAATAATTGAGTTTTCATTTACCCAAAAGTCATATCTAAAAGTCATATCTAAAGCTTATATTTAGCAGGCTTACAAATTTGCCTTTTTGATCTTTCACTATTATTAGCCAGTAACTCCTCAAATGTTGGTAGAGGGACTCTCTGAGCACAGCCTCATTGGCTCGTCTCATATCCACTACTAGCCGATGTTCTCCTGGTTCCTTTTTCCTAACTATGTGTGAAGGGGACACACGAGGGCTGGGACCAGATACTGGTTAAATAATGTCATTCTCTAAGAGCTCTGTGATGAGCTTGCTCTCAATTTCTCTCATAATTGAAAGGCACTCTACGGATTGGCTGAGCCACTAACGGGGATATTTGGGTCTAGGTGTATCTTTAGTTTGAAATTTTTAAGTTTTCCAACTCCTTGAAAAAGTTATTTTCTGCTGTCAAGTTCCTTGTCAATTGTCAACACATAAGGTCCAATTCTAAGTAATTGTAATTTTTCAGCTGATTACTTAGATAACAAATTTGGTCCCTTATCGTCAAAAACAAGTACTTCACTTTCTATGGTGATGTTTGTGTCAGGGCAGTTTAAGGTGCAAAGAAATTCACCCAAGTTTGGCAAGCTTTTTCCACCATAAGTAAAATATTTGTTATAGGACTTAAACAGATTAAATTTCAAGTCTTTTTGAAGCTGCCTATAAGTATTTTTATCAATAATGTTCACTGCCGCACCAGAGTCTATGATAAATTCACAAAGAACACCATTCACTTTTATTTGACACTTGTTACTGTTCATATTTTCCACATTGAAAACGGATTGTACCTCGTCCTCACTCTTTTCATCTTCTGACTGTCCACTTTCTTCATCGGTTGTTTCTTCTTGTAAGACATACCTAACTACCCTCTTCTTTTTCTTCTTCTCTTTCTTATCCTTCTTTTTATGTAGTTTTGTCTTACAGAACTTGCTGAAATGTCCCTTAATATTGTATCGCCGGTAAACTGTTTGCAGTGCAGGGCACAAATTGCTCTTAGCTAAGTGTCCAGAGCCACCATAGCGAAAGCACTTTTTTCATGTACATCTTCTTCTTGGTGAGATATTTCCTCCTTTTTTTTCACTTCTTTCTAGCTCATAAATCCGGGAAATTTCTTGCAACTTTGCCAAATTGAGCTCTTCTCCTTTTCTCAATAATTTACTTTTCAAGTCTTCATTTTTAAACTTCTCTATTATGTGATCTCTAATCATTTCTTCTGTATCTTTAAACTTGCAGTATCTGCTAGCCGTTCGCAGTCGTAGCACAAACTGGTCGATACTTTCCCCAGGTGTCATGTCAATCGCTCTGAAATTTTGCCTTTCATATGCGACATTTACAGTTGGTATAAAATACTCTGTTAACTTCCTTATAACGGCATCATAGTCGTCGCTGGCCTCCTGTAGCACTTCATATATTTCTTTCACCCTTGTGCCGGCATGGTGTACCAATCGTGCAGTCTTCTGTTTTGGCGAGAGACCCATAATTTCGTCAATGTAATAGGTAAAGTTTCTTATCCATCGCTCACCCACGGTGTGAGGTTCGCTGAATGGGTCAAAATGAACATTTGTCGATTTAACCATTAAAAACGCATTGAAGCACAGTCAACTTCAACTTCAACTTTTAATAAGATGGCAATCGGCCGTTTCAAGATACAACCATTACTGCCAATGTCTAGTTGACAAGAGCACAAACATTAGATTGATCAGTTGTAGTAAACGTCAATGTTGGCGCTCTGTTTGACAACTGAAACTGACATTTCAGTTTTCGTTCTAAAACTCTACAATTATACTTCTCAGTGAAGTAAAGAAACCTGGTTTTACCGACATTCTATCAGAAGAAAGGTGACATCGGAAATGTAGGCATTCTTGGACTAAGTCAGCCACTAAATCGTTAGTATACATTTCTTCCCAGGAAAGGGCCTTTTCCCTGAGGGTTGATGCTATAAATTCGCTTATTTTTGTGAGAAATTAAAACTTCATTGAACCTGTTGTAGTTCTCCTGCTTTTTTTTTACTCTTATACAAGTCTGTCAACGAGGACAAGAAATGAGTTAACTCTGTAAGTATCACTCGCTGTCATTCTCATGTCTTCATCGGGTGTTTCATCATATATTTATTTCCTTTTTGTGCTCTTTTTCCCATTTCTGTTGTATACTGCTTCGACACGCTTAATTCCATCGCGTTTTCTTCGAAATACTTAATATTTTCGCGTGCAGCTACGAAAAATTTGCAAAGATATTCGTAAAAATCGGCAACAGTGATCAAAACTATGGTGGAAGTCTGAAATTTGAACATCCACTTTATTTATTCTTTCCAAAAATACGTTCCACACAACAACCAACCATTATCGCCGTTCCCAGTTTTTCTTAATTCAAAATTATTCCCTTCGCTTCACTTCTTCGCTAGACATGTTTTTTGCATTATCATACGATTGTCCTCGACAGTCTTCAATATTTATTTCCAGTATTTTGAGTACCGTTGTAATGGTAGAAAACATTTCTTCAGCTATATGTCCTACTAAGGGCAAAATCTTGAGCAATCTTACACATGGCTCGCCTGTTTCCAAAACGTAAGTAAGTTGGTCCACATGTGCTATATCTAGTGTTGAATCAATGATTAAGGAATAATATTTCGCCTTTCTTATCTCATCTCCGATCTGTTTTATATTTTATCACCGACCATGAGAATTACCTCATCGCAAGCAGTCTTTGATAAGTAACTGGTATTTCCAGATCTTTGATTCCCAAATCGTTCAATATGACTGACTAAAACATGATCGAACTCAGTTAACAGTTCAAAATCATACAATAATTTTCGTTATGCGCATCACCGACCTTTTCTTTGCCTCCTCTGAAAGCGAGACCTCTTGAACACAGTCGCTTCACTACGGAAACAACCCTCTTCAGAACGTTTCATAAGTAATTTCTTCATCAGTCTGGACTTGCAGTAAATTGTTGAGTCGGCCATCAATCTCACTTCTACCTTTCAAGCTAAGGATACTAGATTTATGGCGTGCAGAGTTTTCATGCGGCGCTAATGGTTGTTCTGCATTTTTCCAATCATTAAATCCTTCATTTTACAACTGAGTCTCCAATGGACCGAATGCCAAACAAAGCCCGCAATATACAGATCCTTTACTTTTAGAATAAATTAGCCAATTTGCGTCATTCACTTAATTATTTTTCATTTTTCTTTGGAAGATACTCACTGGCAAGAAACGACGCTGATCGGCATATATTTTTTCACTTTTATAGAAGTCACAACACTTGTTTTGATCGGATTGCGATAATCTACGTAATAAGCATTAGTAACTTTTCAGACTTCTGATATTGAACAACATATATATGTACAAGAGTATCCATACTAATATTATAAATGCGAAAGTAACTCTGTCTGTCTGTCTGTTTGTTTGTTTGTTTGTTTGTTTGTTTGTTTGTTTGTTGCTCTTTCACGCCTAAACGGCTGAACGGATTTTGATGAAATTTGGTATGGTGATAGATGGTAACTTGGAGACGGACATAGGCTACTTTTTACCCCGGGAAAATATCTCATTCCCGTGGGAATCTACACATACAATAATACTCTAGCGGGGTTGTATCTGCTACAGCACACCGAAACTACTTAACCGATTTTGATGGGACTTTTTTTATTCAACAAGTATCGCTGATTACGAAAACTACTACAATTTTGAAATCCAACGTGGTAGACGTAAACTACCATTATCCCCTGGGGATAAGGTTGAGGTGCGATAGGGTTGAAATGTCTAAAAATCAATATGGGTGTCGTTTGTAAGGTTTATCGAGCCGCTGATTACAAAACTACAACAATTTTGAAATCCAACATGGTGGACGTGAAATGCTATCATCCCTTGGGGATGAGGTTGGGGTGCGATAGAGTTGATATGTCTAAAAATCAATATGGGTGTCGTTCGTATGGTTTATCGGGTCGCTGATTACGAAAACTACAATGATTTTGAAATCCAACGTGGTGGACGTGAAATACCACCACCCCTGGGATGGGGTTGGGATTCGATAGGTTTGAAATGTCTAAAAATCAATATGAGTGTCAGTTGTATGTTTATATAAGGGTAGGGATAGCGGTTAAGATGGCGTTAGGGGTAGAAGCAGGGATAGGGGTAGGGTCAGGGATAGGGAGAGGGGGAGGGATAGGGAGAGAGTGTAAGGGAGGGGAAAATGAGGGGAGAAAAAGGGGGAGGGAGGGGTAGAGGGCGTGGGAGGGGGTAGAGGGAGGGAGAGGGGGAAGGGGAGGATGAGTGAGGGGAAGGGGGCAAGGGAGGGGAATGGGAGGAGGGCGAGGGGGGAAAGGGAGGGTGATGGGGAGAGGGGAAGGGGGGAAATGGAGGGGGAAGGAAGGGTGAGGGGGGGAAGAGGGAGGGGCGAGGGAGAGGAAGAGAGAGTGGGAGAGGGTGAGGGAGGGGGAGTGGGAATGTAGGGGGGGGATACAAAAGGATAGATAGGGAGGAATAGGGACCTTTTTTACTTTTATGAATACCTCCTCGCTACCCATTCACTTCACTCCCTTTATTGCCTTCTTTTTTAAGTTCGCCTGTAACGGTTGACAATGAAAATTCCGCACTACCTACCAGTTAAATAAAATCAAAAGATAATTAAGTTTGTAGTAAGATGCATTTATTCAACTTGGATAAGTACAAATGCATCTTTTACGTAGGGATCAAGAAGGATAAGCGCTCCGTAAAATATGTTTCAATTAAGTTCGAGTTCTGTTTTTTTATAAAATCTACGCGGACGAAGTCGCGGGTAACAGCTAGTATCTAAATATATAAAAGAGCTTCTATGATATATCTAACCAAAAATCTAAATTTCTTTGCATAACTAGCAAAACAGTACTTACTGACAGCTGGAAAAAAGATTTTCTGATGCAGATCTTATGATTGGGGTTTAGAAATACTGGTATTTTTCAAAACCGGTATCACACTAGAGTACGTGTTCGCATATCTTTATTATGTAATAATTTATTAAAGTATTAAACACATGATTACAATTTGAACATAAAATATAGTCATAAAGATAAAAATCTTTAGTCTAGTACCCCGTCCCTGTTCGCACCTGGTCCAAACGTACCCATGACGCTGGCCGCGTTACCGCGTTGAATGGCCAGCGACAACTGCCGGTACTGTAACTGTTATTTACCGGTATATTACCTCTATGTGCAATATCGGTTTCTAGCCCTGCTTATCATTTTCCTTTGTCTTTTTGTCAAAACTGTAACAGATTTTCTCTGTAACAGATCTCAATAGAAGAAAAACAAAATACGGCAGCGTTCGGGCATTGACGGTGTGACATGAGAGCCCGACGCGGCTATGTCGCCGGCGAGAAGACGAACACAAACGGAGGAAACGAATCTTGCCACCTGACAGCCTTAAGGTATAATAAATCTAAGGTGTGCTTACTAATATAGTAAGAAGCCAAGCGTAAGAGAAAATTTTGATCTCTCTAAAGTCAGATCAACATAAAAAAATCTCTAGTTTTCTGTATCCTTGATACGGCCGTTAGTTTTCGTGGATACGTCCATGTAGGTAGGTACAGTCAAAAGCAGTTCATGCTCCCACCCACGTCCACTCACCTCCCCCTTCATCCCCCGGTCTCCACCCTCCTCCCCTCACAATCTGATTCATCCAAAGCTCGATGTAGTATCAATTAAGTCGCCAGAAAGGGCAGAGAGCCTATATCCATTTAACACGAAATGACCTCCCGAACCGCCACTTTTTTTGTGAAGCGATGTAGTTTAGCCGACGTCATTAAGAGATTTTAATATCCAACAATGAATTAACGATTTTTTATTTTGAAACGAAAGCATAGACGGACGTATCCACGTCAAATGCATGAGTTCGCGATCGCATGCTGAAGATTTGCGGCAAGCTCATATAGCATACAGTGAGATTTAACTTTAGAGGCAAAAAGGCCTGTCAAAAGCTATATTTAAAAAACCGTGATACTTGTCTGGTGAGAAATTTAAATTAATATAGTATCGTAGACAAAAGTACGAGAGTACAATAACATTAAAGCATTGTACAAGAAAGAACTAAAGACTAACTTGTCACAAAGAAACAGTATGGTACATACCTACATAACTTGTATAGTGTCATTATTTTAGGGAATTAATAAAGTTATATACCTGATTTTGTATTGTATAAACAAAGTACACACTTAGGTACATACATAATAATTGTACTATCGCTCTTTGCCTATATTGATAAAACTAGCTGCCGTTTTACTCGCTAATGTAATAAAATGAGATTATATTTGATAATTAATACGCATTTGTTAGCACGTGTAATCACACTAATATTATGAAGGTGATTTTATCATAACTTCATAATGCTTGAATAGTGAGGTCAAAAATCTTAGCATGACCGTCCGTAGTTGGCGTCATACTCGAAAAACGCGCTGTAGCAGGTTTCTTATTATCGTAGCATGCATGGGCTGGGAGGTTAACAGTAAGTCCGTCATGCTTTGCCGTTTGGCGTGAATGCCCGGTAGCTAATTATGAGTTCGGGGCAGGTCTTTCATTTCACGCAATTTGAGTTTTAATTGGTACAACTTATCAAATTGCTTACGTGTTTTAAATACGTTATTGGCTAATAGTAACTGTCAACGGAAATATTGCTTGTATTAAAAACAGACTGAAATGTAAACAGTACGACAGAAGAAGTAATTGTGAAGTAATTATGGTATGGTTAATTACTAAACTAATGCATGTAGTATTTCAGTGAAGTGGCAATTGCTTCAAATTAAAAAAGGAGAGAGATCGAATAAAAGAAATAAATAAGGTATTGCGCGCGTTTTTCACAACTGACGAGAAACACGAAAGTCGCCCTTGAATTAAATAAATTATATTTTTACACTCACCCACAGATTACCCACCAGTTAAGATTAATAAAAATAGACATAGACAAAGGCAGCGGTCATGCTAAGCCGACAATATTATGGATGGCAGACATATCAAGATATTGAAAACCTATTTGAGCTAAACGTGTATATTGTAAAGTAAGAATCTTACAAACGCATTGAGTGATATTATTATATATGTGTAGTGGACAGAGAAGGCGAGTGATTTACAGCTAGTCGCAGGAAGCTTCTTTAAAGGTAAAGCCCCTTTAAATCTATTACGTTCGCAAAACAGAAAGTATCATCAGTAGATTTAAAAGCGTCTTAACTTTGAACACGCTTTCAGCAACAGGCAACAACATAAATACTTAAAAGGTTTCCATGAATAAACTTTCAGGGTGAATCGATCAAGTGTATCAAAAGGGATCTAATGGCGGTATGAATTTACGAGTGAAAGGGACAGGTTGGCAAATATTGAACAATCGATAAAACTGAATAACTTTTACCAAGAAACTGATCACCGGAAACCAATAAAAAATCAGCCGCCATACTGTCCAATAAAATTTGTAATTTTGAATGGAGTAGCCGTTTTTTTTTTTAATTTCGGTTAATTCGGTGATACGTTTCTAGGAGAAAGTTGTTCAGTTTCATGCCCTTTCAGTTTTTTTCAACCTATCTTTAACCCCCACTATAGCAAGTTAAAAGTATGTAACTACATTGTTCCCATTAGGTGATTCGGAACTCCACATTAATGATGGATATAAGTTAGAGCTGCGATGCCTTTTATTTATTTATTTAGCAATCTACTTCATTACCGACTTGCCTTCTCACTTAGGATAATAGGACAATTCAATTGAATGCAATAATATAATTGTTATACATAGTCTAATGCTAAAACATAAAATATAATGTTAATGCTTTCTATCGAAGCTATAATTTTAATAAAACACTCACCGACACAAAATTTAACAATTTTTTGTGACTTCTTTTAGCTCTACTTAATAAATAATTAAGTGCAACTATATCACATCCTTTAAAGGTAGTAAAAATAACTTTTATGTGCTGTATTTTACAGCACGACCACGACAGACATAACATATAAAAATAAATGGTACAGCAACACTGCACTTACTTTCTCGCGATATGCAAGAAAAAAGTATCAACTGCTAACTTAAATTTGTAAATCCATCGTTCGGAAATACAAACTTATACTTAGGTTTTAAAAAAAATGTTCTAATCAAATATGCACATCAATTCAGAATTCAAATTGTTAAACATTAAAAGAAACTAACCGTAAACTATTTTGAGTAAATCACATGTTTAAATTTTGGTAGAATAGAAAGATACTACCGCAAGATACTTACAAGAAGATTTATTACATTTTCTAATTTCCCAACACATGTTTCTTAGGTAAAGTTGATCAGTTTAGTCTTTCAGTTTTTGGTACACCCCGTATACTAGACATTTGCAAAAAAAAACAAATATATAATCCAGTCAGGTAAATAACCAATCCAGGATTAAAATTATAGAAAATTAAATTAAACTCAATCGAAACAATTATGAGTAAACCACATGTTTACGTTTTAGTAGTACTGGAACACCCCTTATATGAAATTACACAGAGATGCTTGGTCATGCAAAGTATCATCAGGATTTTTTGAGCCGTTTTTGCGCAAATTACAATTTTTCATTTTCGTTGTATGACAGCTACCCTCAAAATGAGAGCCAGTAGGAAACCACTCAGAACCCCTTGATGAATTTGCATAAAACTCTTAAATTCAAAATATGGTGTCAATCGGACCATTCGTTTAGCCGCTAGGCCAAAGCGTGACGGACAGACCGACCGACCGACGGACGGACATTTTTGGAAGACTTGTTTATGATGTATAAGTGATATAGAACACATTTTTGAGAAAATTATAAAAACTTTTTTTTTTTCACGAATACAATACCTTCTCGCTCCGCTCGAAAGTAAAAGGTGGAAGAAAAAACTATTGAAGTTTCCGAAGTTTTCTTCACTGTAGAAATTCAAAATTAACCAACATCTTAGCGTTACCTTCCATCTTTGCCTTACTTAAAAGTGCTTAATCAAGCTTTTAATTGTTTATTGAATTACGTTGTACCATTCCGCAATAACGGACCTTTTATTCAACTTTTTGACGTCTCGTACCCAGGAAACCTAAAAATATTCGATACTATTACAAAAAAATTAACTTCGAGTGGTTAAATTCCATGCCGGTGAGTGAAGAATAGATTTTTTTCGTTGATTCCAACGCTAAAAAACGTCAAAAGCAATCGAGTGAAGCTGTCAGAATTTTTTTTATAAAGCAATGTTATTCTTTTCGTGAAATATACTCTGTGAAACCAGATCATGGATGCAAACTAGATCGGTAAGCGTTGGAATAAACGAGAAAAAAAAGATTATATAAATAATTTCAGGAGGAAAGTAATATGTCACATCATGACATAATCCATGACTTAAAATCAAATGTAACCAATGTTGTGCATTTTATTTAGATTATTATAAATTATTCAATTCAGTATTATTTAAAAGTAAGCTTTATTCAAAAACATATTTCTCTAATATAAATGTTAGGTACAGTCAGCATCAAAAATAGGTAAGCATTTCAGGTATTCATTTAAACCACACACTCGGAGTGACCATACAACAAAAGATTTCAAATTGTTATAAGCGCTTTTTGTTTTACAGGAAGTCAACAATAATTTGAATATCTAGCTTATGGAGCGCTCCATCCGATTGATTTTATTTTGTGATACGGATTAAATGTACGGGGTGTAAGGGACAGTTCGGCAAATACTGAATCGCATGCATGCTCATTAGATAATTTTAGATACTTTGAATGTGTGGATCTATTTGGACACCTGAAATGCTTACCTACTTTTGATGCTGACTGTACTGCTGTGATAAGTACAATAAAGTTATTATTTGCACATGTTTTAATATATTTTTAAAATATTATTTTTTATATGACTGCAGTTATTCTTTTATTAAATTCTTATTTCTAGTTGCAAAAACGAATTTCCAAATTAACTAAAATTTATTTATTTAATTATTTTTAGTACTTTATGGATTCTGTACAATAATTCAGCTACTAGAGGTTTTGGCAGTGTGGTAAAGTAAGTAAATTGTAACTTTATAACCGCAAGATATAAAAGTTGTCCTTTGCACTGTTGATTATAAGTATACTTGAATCAAGCAGAATCTAATTAACAAAAATAGAGCCATGAATAATTAAACAATCGTAAGTTATGCAATAATAAATAATCAAAACAATAATTCTTTATTATTATATGAATTGCCATATGTGTTATTGGAACGCATTGTCTATATGGGGTGTAAGCGACAGCCTTCCGAATACTGAAAAGGCAGGCTCAGTCAACGTAACTGAACAACTTTCTGGAATTTTGTATAGGATGCCGATTTTTCTTTTAATTTCCTGAAAGTTCTATTCCCTGAAAGTTTAGTTACGTTGACTGTTAATGCCCTTTTAGCAATTGAAAGGCTGTCCTTTCACCCTGAGGGTGCTCCCTAATTAACTGCGTCCCTTTGAGTATGTTACTCGGACCATGGTACTGCATAACTTTCCCTAAGGAACATAGGTCGAAATACGAAATAAAGATTTTGACCTCCCATTCAAAATGCGCCTTGAACTGATGGCACTTCTATAGGACATTGAAGTTTTCGTATTTCGACCTGGGATAGTTGTTCAGTTTTATGGCCAGAGTAACATACTTTGAGAAAAGCAGTTGATTAGAAGGCACCCAATATTTTAATTAATAAGTATAATATACATACGCTGATAATATCGCACAAAAACCCATACCGCCAGCCGCAGACACTTCTGGTTGAACAAAAACGAATGCTTACACTTTCAGTTCAAAGTGTCGGCAATACAAAGTGTAACAAAAAGCGTAAAACACCCTGAAGAATGTGAATATGCCCATGAAACTGAACAAAAAAACTATTCAACTCCCATAGAAACTAGTCTACATCAGCTGATAGCGCGCTTTGTGTGAAAATTAAAATTTTGTTTTTGTATTCCGACCTATGTTCCTAAAGAAAAGTTGTTTAGTTTCACGGGCAGATCACATCCTTTTTGCTTGGAATGTACACCTTGTATATTTAAAGGAGGTTTATCTTTAAAGTAGATTTATGCAGCTGGCGGACATAGAAATACTTCATACAAGTATATGCTGTTGGGTTGTGTTGTATGGAATTTATTGAGGACTGATCGCTGTGAGGTATGATGTAGGAAAGACCCCTTTCATTATATTTAATTAGCACTTAACGGCTTGACCAAGACTTTACCGCTATAGTGTAAGCAGCGAGCGATTTTTCAATACAATTTGACTGGCTTGTTGACTCTGTAGTAGTGCCCCTCTTTCTGCTCCATAGGTTGCGGTTTCGATCCCCGCCCAGGGCAGGGACATGGTGTTTGTTCTTTGTCTGGGCCCTATTTATCTATTTATGTATGAATATCAGTCACGAATGGCAAATTTAAACTGAGATAATGTTTTAGCGCCTCGGAGGGATCCAGCTTTAGGAAGGATAGAGAAACTATTGGAATATTTTTTTTCTTTTTTATAGCTGCGTCCCTCAGTCGAAAAATTGTTCCCCGTGTAAATCAGTGTGCGGGATAGTTTATAAAATATAAAATTATACCTCAACGCTCTTTGTATTGAAAAGAAAACCGCTTGCTGTTTAGATCCGGTAAGGGAGTGGCCCATCCTAATATACTGCATTTGTCTTAGAAGCTAGTAAGGCCGAAAAGAATCTACTATAACTTTGTTGCTTTATTTTTGCTATTTGGACTAGGAAATATTTCAGAAATAGGCTTCCGTTTTGCGTCTAGAAGCAAAATTAACATCTGGTATTTTTAAAGGAGTTTAAATACTTTCAAACACCTTTTAAACCCTGCTGAATTCATATATTCTTGTTACAATCAAATAATAACAATATTCAAGATGGCGTCCAAAAACTGTAAATCGACCAGGGACTAGATAAGTACTATACGTACAAAAATCGACTTATTTTTGGCCTCCTGAGCGAAAGCTGCTGACTCTTGAACGAAATTCGAAAAAGAGATATGTTTTTGAAGGCACAAAATACCGATACAAAAAATAACATGTGTCACAAAAAAGCATCAGAGGAAGAAGAACCAGCGCAGGCAGCTGAACAGTCCAGTGTACAGCTTACCTGTTATAAAAAAAAATATTCAGAGTATAACAGCCCTTTTGACATTGCTGAGAAAATTAATAGAAAACTCGAAATCCATGATGACTCTGAGGCCCCAGAATCTAAAAAGTCATGCATGGCCAAGAGGAAGACCTTCTTATATGTACCACAATTTAGATGGTGAAGCTAGTATTAGTAGTACATCGGTGAAGACGAGTTGTTCAATGAGCCTGACAATTCACCTATGAAAGATGAAAAAGATCGGTCATGGAAGAACCTAACGATGGGCCTACTGCACCTGACCGCCCTCTAGCAGATGATCGGAAGGAAAAAGCTGTCGCCGCCGCATCCACTAGTAATGATGGATCCAATACTGAGAAAGATGTTAATCAGACAAAAGGGTAAAAATAATAAGCCCTTTAGATGCAAGAAATCGCAAATGCGCCACCTAATTTTTTTTCTGACATTATCATGGATTTCTATACCGCTGATATGATGGTGACGTTGTCTTCGTGGAGACCACAATCCACGACCAGCAGCTATATCTGCGCAGATCAGCTGGCCTATTTAATATATATATTTTTTTTGTTTTTTACCATTTTAATCTTATTTTGTCCATTTATATTTTATTTATAATGTATGATAATTAATAATATGTTGATTCTATAAATTTCAATTTATTTTTGTTGTTTCGACTTGCAGTTGAGTTATGAATGACAAGTGTCATCAATTAAATGCAAGTTGTTGTCTACATTTAATTAGATTTTTAAACTTAGTAGTTATATAATTTATGTTATTTCTATATCCCTTTTTACGCCTATAATCAATATTAGTTTAATAAGTCATTCTGTCAGTCAACTTTTGTCAAGTTTTTCATTCTATAGCACCTTCGTCCACAACTAAACAACAACTATTAATTATACTTGTAAAAAGTAAATACAATTTTATCGTAAATCGTCATTTCTTTTGTTTGGATTCAATCCTAGAGAAAAATTCCGAAGCAATAGTCCGAATTCTTTGATAGATTCGATCGAGTTGGGAATTAAAGTGGGGCGATATCCGATCGGCGTGTAATTACTGATCAGAGAGTCTGACACTTCACCAATTAATGATGAAAAAGATGACGCGATCATGGAAGAAGCTGACGACGAGCCTACTGCACCTGACCAACCTCCAGTCCAGCAGATGATCAGAAGGAAAAAGCTGTCGCCGCATCCACTAGTAATCATGGATCCCATACCGAGAAAGATTATAACCAAACATCTGACACTAATAAAGACAAAAGAGCCAAAAAAGAAGCCTTTAGACGCATAAAATCACAAACGCGCTTCCTATTTTTTTTTCTGAAAGCATCATGGATTTGTTTACCGCTGACAATGTTGACTTTGTCCTCGTGGAGACCACTATCCATGGCCAGCAGCTACATCAACACAGTTGGCCTACTTGAAATCAATTTTACTTTTTTGTTTTTTTTTACTATTTTAATCTTATTTTTGTTCATAAAATTTTGTATTTATAATTTTTTATTGCACTTTGTAATTATACTTATGAATATAATGATTCTATCAATTTCATTTTTTTATCGACTTGCTGTTGAATTACCAGAATAGCATAAATGTATATTGTTAAATTATATAACTGGGGGCGTATTTCTAATAAAAATTTAATTATTTTCCTACTAAAAGTTCCCACTGTAATTCACAATAAAATCTAACTGATTGCCTTCCTAAGACGGATTCAATACAATAAATGCCCAACAACACAGAATACTTCGCTGCACCGTAAAAAATATGTCGGCACGCCATTTTATCATAAATCGTCATTCATTTTGTTTGCATTCCATCCTAGAGAAAAATTCCAAAGCAATAGTCCGAATTCTTTGATAGATGCGTTCAGTTTTTTATCTAGGGTTAAAGCAAAAATAGATAAAATGACATGCATGGCCAATGAACAGGAAGACCTTCATTTATACCACAATTCAGATGGTGAAGCTAGCATTAACTTGGACATCGGTGAAGACGAGTTGCGCAATGAGCCTGATACTTCAACAATTAATGATGAAAAGGATGACGCGGTCATGGAAGAAGTTAACGTCGAGCCTACTGCACCTGACGGCCATCAGTAGATGATGGAGACCATACTGAGAAAGATGATAACCATAAATCTGACACTTACATAAACAAAAGGACCAAGAAAGAAGCCCATTAGACGCACACAACCACATTAGCGCACCAAGTTTTTTTTTTCTTAATTATCAAGGATTTGTTTACCGCTGACAATGGTGCCGGTGTCCTCGTGGTGACCACTATCCACGCTTTAAATCAATTCAATCTTATTTCTGTCCATTCAATTTCATGTTATATTTAATAATATGTTGATTCTATCAATTAATTGTTTGTTTTATCGACTTGCATTTGAATTATAAGTGTCAAGTGTAAGGAGTTATCTAATTTATGTTATCGCTGTCCCTTTTACGCCTATAATAATATTAGTTTTATAAGTCATTCTGTCAGCCAACTTTTGTTTCTAGTTTTAGCAAGTTTTAATATTTTTTTTCTATAGCACCTTCGTCCAACTACAGGAACAACTATTAAATATACTTATAAAAAGTAAATACTACCTATATTATCGTAAATCATCATTCATTTTGTTTGGAATCCATCCTAGAGAAAAATTCCGAAGCAATAGTCCGAATTCCTTGATAGGTTCGATTGAGTTGTTTTTTTTTATCTAGGGAATTAAAGTATTATTTTATTTACTTAAGATTATGCGCTATCATCCCACCAAGTAAGTAAGTCGCTTGCACGAATTACCCTTTTTACGATAGAGCAGAAACAAAAAATCTTAAATTTTTTTTTTTTCGGCGTTTTTGAATAGGTAACCCTTCTTTTTTACTTTTTATTATTTATTAGAACTCGTCGTACAAAATGACTCTGGCTATGACCGTTAATGCGCAGAACTCAAAAAAATTAATGGTGGGGGTGAGCGCGGCAGGTGAGAGGCGAGCGAATCGTCCATTGGCTCTCCGCCTGTCACCCATGCGCAGAAAATAACCGACACAGCCAAGCCACAGATTAGATAAGCCAAATTTATCCTGTGCACGCTATACAGGGTGTCCCAGGAAACACTGTCAAGCGGTGGTCCAAAGGTGGACCACCCCTTGGACTACCCGAATCACCCCCATGTATGTTCCGCGATTATTTGTAGTTTTCGAGTTATACATTATTTTATTAATTTTTGAAATTTTCTGCCGAAGGAAATTTAAAAATTCATTCATATCTTTTTTTTACTGAACATTTTTTTAATTTTCTTTTGGTGTCATGATTGCCTCCAACGTTACTTTCATACATAAAATAATAAACCTTCTAACATTCCCACTTGTTACTCAAAAAGTATGGTGGGCGATTATCGGCCAGGACAAGGACGGAAGATTCAGGTGATGACACGTCAGAGCGGGATGCCGACAAAAAATCGGTCACCGATTCTCGGTCGTGTGCGGGATCCCTTAAAAGTACCAGATGTTCATTTTGCTTATAGAATATTTTAATTCAATAGATAGTCTATTCTAAATGGCGTCCCTCCGGAAATAAATAAAACTAACGTTTTATTAGCGAAACAGGTACAGTCAAGGGCAGGTTAAACTTGACACTCGCAGTGTGACTTCACCTCCTACGGCAGCGTTACATTGTGTTTGTTGTTTGTTATGGTGTTAAGCTTGACGTGCGTTGAATACGTTTTTAAGGCGGTTGCTGGGTGGCAGCACCTTACTTTTAGAAATAAATTTATTGCGTCGCAAATACAAAACTTTTCAGTAGTATTGTTCGTTTGGCGGCAATATATGGTAGTTATATATGTTATAACCCATGACATCATAGCTTAGCTTATCATTTATAGCTTTGTATTGGTAAAGTGCTAAAAGTGGCCGTTTTTGGCAGTTTTACAATACAAAGCTATTCACGATAAGCTGAGGTGTGATGTGATGGATAATAAAATATAGAACTACCCCAAATTGCCGCCAATCAAACAATCCTTATAAATTTTTTTGTATTTATGACGCAATAAATTTATTTCTCAAAGTGGCAGCACTTCTGCTCTTCAACCACCTTAAACCAAGCAATAAGTTACTACGTTGCTAATTGAAAAAACGTTTTTTTTTTGTAAAACTAATTATGTACAGTCAAGAGCAGATCAAGCTTGAGACTCGCAGTGCCACTTTAGCTCCTACGACGCTAGAAATAAGAACGGTACAAAGTCCAATGTGTCAAGCTTGATGTGCTCTTGACTGTACGACATATATTACCATATAAAACGTATGACCGACAAGCAATATAGAAATATAAGTCATAATATTAACGCATAAGAAAGGGGCCTATATTTAATTTATTATCGTCCATTTTTATCGTAAGAGTACAAAATTAATTTGCCATGCATAGTACTCGTAAGGATACCGCGTGAATTTTTAAAGTCGTTTTGATTTCGAAGACATAAAAACAAGAAGTGAGTCTACTGAGACAAAGAAACAAGTAACTTTTCCTGAATAAATAAAAATTTAAGTCGAAAAAATGTTCCGTCTTCCTATGCAAAATGGCTTATTGTTATTGAGAAACCGTTTTCAGTTAAAACGCGTTTTCTCTAGTTAAAACTAGTTTGTTAGTTATATCATTTAAAACTAGTTCTAACTAGACAAAACGCGTTATTACGCGTCGAGATATATCGAAATGATTCAGTTAAAACTTTGTATAATTAATTGGTCTTGCAAAAGAATAACCCGCGAAAAGAATAATAAGAGAACCTAACCGATCCAGGAAAGGGATCGGTTAGTTTGTTTGCCTACCTAACTGACCTACGAGAGGACTAATGGCTGATTTACACGTGGCAAAATTAGGGCGCCTGTGAGGGATGCAGCTATACGAAAGAAAGTAGGTAATAGTCGAATAGCTTTCTCTTTCTTTCGTATAGCTACATCCCTCGGAGCAGGGACTGAAAACGTTAAAGATTAAGGTTATTTAAGGGTTAAAAAATAGCGATATCGTTTTGTTTTATACCGTTATAAAACCTTTATCTTATTAACCTTTATAGTATAGCGGTATCGTTTTCTCAACCCTTTTCACATCTACCTTTATTTAATTTCGGTACCGAAATAACAGCCAATAGCGTGAAGCGCGGGGTGCGGGAGGAGTGTTAAATCGTGTTGATTCGTTGTCACCCGCCATATACCGTCCGAGGGATTCCCGACCTGGGAATAACGGTATTTATTTGTTCTATGACCTGACCTATGTTCCTTGGGAAAAGTTAAAGCACCGGATACACGGTTGGCAACATGGGTACCGACAGAAGTCACCTTGGTCGGCAACCATTCGAGTTGTATGGAGAATTGGTTGTAAAGGTCACCTCTGTCGGCGCTTGGTTGGCGACCGTGTATTCGGTACTTCAGTTTCAGGGGCAGATTCACACATTTCCGCTGCACGCTGTATATGAAAACTACTGCGATCTATGATATTAGCAGTACCATCATCATCATCATATCGTGTGGGTTGCAAGGTCAAAAATTTACGCCCTTTATTTTTTATCACACCGGATATTTCAAGGGGTGGTTCTGCCCTTCAAACTGAACAACTTTTACCAAGGAATATAGGTCGAAATACGAAAATTCGACTTCCCATACATACAAATTGACACTGCACAACAATTTGACAACAACTGGAGCAACTAATATTAAAGCTTTCTTTTTATTTATTGAATTTTATATGACATGCGATGTAACTTAAATTATTAAATTTTTGTGTAAGTATTAAATTTTAATGTGATTTGACGTGCTTATATTCTAAATTTAATGTATAAAATAACACACCAACCTAAGGGGGGCGCGCTCGACAGCATAAAGATATCCAAATTATGTCACTGCACAAAGCAAACTTAGATGTCCGCTTAGATTGTCCTACTTGCGAAAATATTGTTTTGCATCTATAATTAATTTCGTACTCAAGATGTATTAATGAAAATGGACTTATGTGAATATTTTATAGACATACCGATAGTTATAGATGGCCTCATTAAAAACTAGCTTTGAAAAGCATCAAAACTTTTAATACAGAAAAAGACAGCACGAGGCTTAATGAAACTATACATTAATGGGTCTACCTGCAACTCGACTGCTATTAGGCGCCAATTGTAGAAAGCTTATTTAAAGCTGAAACTCCTTTAAACTCTATTATGTACGGTATCAAAATTTGAAGGAATCGAAAAGAAAATGGTAGTTATTTACGCAATAAGGCATAATTTCGTATAAATTGCAATACATTTATCTTATTTTTCCATTTCCTGGAGACTAGGGAAATTTGCTATAGAGATTAAATTTCATTATATTCGATTGGATATTAATCTCTGAAGCACCATGTCAAAATTGGGAGGAATAAAAAGAAAATTATATTTTTGAATGAACTTCAAAACATTTTCATAGATTTTTCATTTTCCGGGGACTTTATTAAAGGTCAAAATAAGTCTTCACAGGACACTTTGATTTGTTGATAGCACCGTATGCGATCGGCAAAAGATTTAAAGGAGCTTTAACTTTAAAGCATGTTTTATGCAACTGGTTAGACAATTAACTATAGCTTTAAAACTAAATGTTTAAAAGGATATTGGTTCACCGTTGTGATACTCACTGTACAAACGTAAGCCTTGCTACAATTATGTTAGTGTACATACATACATAATTACATACTGTGTAAATAAACTTGCATTCAGAGACATAATAAATTATTATATGTAGTTATGTTTTCATGGTTTTATTTTATTACCCACCGTAAAGGAGTGATCACACCTAGCTGAATCCAAAGACTAATTCGGCAAATATTGCTCGTTGAAGTAAGGATATTTCAATTAACATAACCAAGCCTCCCAGAAATGTATGCCGAATTAGTCTTTGAATTCAGCTAGGTGTGATCACTCCTTAAGAGCAATATTTCACTGGGACACCATGGCGGCGCAACCAGTCGCCCGCTATCAACAAAATGTATGTGTTGGTTGCGCAACCAACGGACACCAGGTGAGTAACTCTCTATAGAGCTGTATAGTAGGTATACATTTTGTTGGTAGCGGGCGACTGGTTGCGCCGCCATGGTGTCCCAGTGAAATATTGCCTTATGGCAGCCTTTTCGCCAAAGCTCTGAGAGAAACTACTAAATTGTGACTACTGTGAGCTGCGAAAATTCCAACCAACAGGATTGATCCATTTTCCTAGCTAGAGCTGCGTCCGAAAAAGATCTTTCATCTCACAAGCTCGGAAAACTGCATTACCGGTCAAAATTTGCGTGCAAAAGTAAATTTTGGACGTTAGCGTGGAAAAGGCTTTTGAAATTAGAACGTGATAATGAATTTGGTAACTAACTATAAGACGCCATTCTACGACAACTCAAAATACAAAATAGGCACTCGTCAATGGTCAAATCACCGAACACTCACTCACCCGCTTGTGAATTTGACCGTCCCGGGACGCTAGCCGTATGGTTTGAGGCATCGACGTCCAATTTCTCCGTGGGGCGCCCCAGATGTAGTCTTCACAATTTTGTTTTACAGAAGATTACCGGCCGGTGTTGACAAGTACGTAGATATAGAAACTCTAAGGGGGGGGGACAAGTCCTAGTATGGTCAGATGAAAACGCGAGCGCAGCGAGCGCGAAATTTTGCGTTAGCATTATCGTAAATTGAAAGACAATTAATGCACGTGCTGAAAATATGTCATTATTTCACGATTCCCGTGATAGTGAGTTCGACACCGTAGCGCCTGGTATAAAATCAGTCACCAAGTGAATACCTACTACATCTTTAAAGAGCGCCTCTGCTTCACGAGTCAATTTCAAGCTTCATGCACCAACAGGTGGAAAAGTTTCAAAAAACTGGATCGTTTGAATGACATCTATGCTCATATGACACTTACTTTAATTAAATTCTGCCTCTTCGTGCTAAAATTTACATATTTGACTCAAGTATTGAACATCCACCTTACTGACCAAGCTTGGGACTTGATGGCTTCTCTATTTGTACGTCTCGGTGGCTTAGGTATCAGGAAGGCGTCTGGGGTGGCTTTGCCTGCGTTTCTGTCGTCTGGCTATAGCTAACTATATTAATGTTTTCACCAAGATCGCTACTCCTGCCATGGGATCTTTTGAGGTCGCAATCTTCCTTGACGCCAGGGAGAGGTGGTTTAACTTGTGTCCTGACCAGCCCGTCCACTACTGTTTTGGCTTCTCAAAAAAGATGAAATAAGCCACTGCGCCGGAGAGCCTAGCAGCAATTATCAGATGCCAACTCGGTTCCTTCGGACCGGGCCAGGCTTTTGGCCGTTTATTCTAAAATCATCGGTCGGCCTGAGGCTAGGTGCGAAAACCGTCCAGCCGTATCTCTGGAGGTGTAAGGTTGCAAACGTGTGTGAACTCGGACATCACGGTCACTCGTACAAATTGCAATAAGACGGAGGGTCGCATCCCACGCCGCGTCACATTAAATGATATAATACAGCGAGCCCTTGCCTCGGCGAACGTTCCGGCTACGTTGGAATCAAACGGAGTCGTTCGCTCTGATGGCAAGAGGCCTGACTGAGTATCTCACGTGGCGTAGAAAGAGGGTAAGTTTCTCGTGTGGGATGTGACCTGTGTGGACACGCCAGCGCCAACCCATATCCGTGCTACTTATTATTTATTCCTTTATGTTGCCCTCCTTTAGTAAGAAAGACATACTCGTAGAGTCCTAAGGGGGGGGGTTTGAACCCCCTAACCCCCCCCCCCCCCCCCCCTTATATACGTGCCTGGGTGTTGATACAGAAAAAAGAATGGCCGCTGCGTCAAGCGGAAGTGCAAGCCGGTAAAGAAATTTAAATTATATTTTTGATTAAGAATGGTTTGCTGGCGAAACCAGAGGTGAAAAATTATGTGTTTCGCTCGGCAGCTAAGTTTTTGCGTCTCGTGCCTTGAAACCCTCGCTACGCTCAGGATTATTTTGAACCACTCGCTTCGCTGTCCGGGGAGCAATGCGACGCGAAGCTACGTCATTAAATGAAAGCTGTTGGCTCATCACGAGCCCCAAGGTATATAAATCTAAGGTCAAATGTCACTTTTTGACTTAAAGTCCTATCCTACTCCTACTATATAATAGTATAAACGTGAAAGTTTGTAAGTATGGATGGATGGATGTTTGTTACTCTTTCACGTAAAAACTGCTGAATGGATTTTAATGAAACTACAATTATATAGCTCAAATACATCAGAATAAAGCATAGGCTACAATTTATAAACCTGCGCAGACGAAGTCGCGGGCACCAGCTAGTAATGTTTAAACATTACTTGCTTTATTAATAGCAAACGTCAATTTTCTCACGAGAGTACAGCGCGTTCAGGGATAACCGAAATTTACGTTGGAATAACCGAAATAAACCGAATAACCGAAATTTTTAAAATTAAAATAATCCATGTTAAACACCTCAAAAGTAAGAGTAATGTTGGTTAATTACAAAATAATGTTCAGTTTTAAAATTACCAAAATAACAATTAGAGTTTTATGAGTTTATCATCGCTTTTGTTTAATTTTAAAAATCTCGAAAATCACCCGGTGACTTTCAACAATTGGCCCCAGAATAAGTCTATGACGGTTATTTTCCGCGCATGGGTGACAGGCGGAGAGCCAATGAACGACTCGCTCGCCCCCTGGGGGGAGCCGCGCATTTTTTGACTTGTGCGCATTAACGGCCACAGGCAGAGTTATTTTGTACGCAGTATAAGAGTTTATCTAGGGGTTCGTGCTACCGCGGCTGCTGTTCGTATAAATCACTGTAACTGTCCTACATGGGGGCAGGCTAAGAAAATTTATAAAATGGTAAAACTGAACTAAGTAAGGTTTGAAAACATAGCTTAAAACTCTGACACCAGACAGCCCGGTGAGTACCTAACTATATGAAACAGCTCCCGCCAAAATACTATTTATTGTGTCGGGAAAGGCGCGCCCCTTCTGAAACTACCTGAAGCAAGATCCTCAAGATAATCCCGCAGACCCCGTAGAACCCGTCCCTGACGCCTAAAGGTCCCTCCGGCTGTTATAACCAGCAGAAGGCTGGTTAGCAGGGGCTAAAGGACATTAGTTCGTTTTTTATTGTTATAGTCTGTATAGACCATGAGGGTGCTGGGCGCTGCTACATCATAGAGTACAAGAAATTTGCAACTATTGAGAGAGTAGTGGCCATCCTGGCAGGTTCGATACGTCATAGAGTACACGAATGAAACCTGTCCGTAGAAATAGAAAGTATCTTCTTATCTTATCAAGCCTATAATGTCCCACTGCTGGGCAAAGGCCTCTCTCTCTTTCCTCCATTGGTCCCTATCTAAAGCCCGCTCTTGCCAGGCCTTGCTAAAGGCGTCAAGTTCATCGCGCCATCGGCACCTTGGTCGGCCTCGACGCCTTTTGTCAGTTTACATAGAAGGTATCTATGTAAGTAAAAAACAGCAGGACTGTCTGACATCCTCTTGGCAGTTTCGTTAGACCACATTTGTGGTCTGGACTAGCGACGGGCGGGGGTGAGAGAGTGAGGAAAAGCAACCCACTCTTGGCAGTCAACACAGATATCTACATTTTTACACTATCATCACCTAGAACCACTTAAAGAGACCTATGACGAACTTACACCACTTCCTACCTACTTACATATTTTTACCTACACTAAACCTAATATACCAGTTTTTCCTAACTCTAAGCTAAGGCAGCCTAAGTAAACCCTAAGGCTAATCTATACCAGACCAGTCCCGTAATTCTCCAGCGCTTTCTCCCGTGGCCTTAGCTCGAGTGTCTTCCACTCGCCGCGCCGTCGCAAGAGTTGGTTACTTTTCCTCACTCTCTCACGCCCGTCGCGGCCGTCGCTAGTCCTGATCACAAATGTGGTCTATCGCAACTGCCAAGAGGATGTTAGACAGACCTTTTGTTTTTTATTTACATAGATACATTCTATTTCTACGGACAGGTTTCATCGTGTACCTACTCGTGACGTAACCACATGTCTCTCCGACTGTACCGCACCTGCCAGGTTGCGCATTGGCAGACCAACGTAATGTAGAGGATCTAATAGGCCATTACTCTCTCAATAGTTAAAAATTACTTGTACTCGATGACGTAGATAACCTGCAGCGTCCGCATTATCTAACATACTATAAAAATATAGAACGAACTTCCGTTCTGACCATTTCTTAATAAGTATGACTAATAGGTCCCACTGCTGGGCAAAGGCCTCCCCTTTATTGCGCCATTCCTCTCTGTCTTGAGCCTCCACCTGCCAGTCTCCAAGAAAGCTGTCTAGGTCATCGCGCCATCGTCTCCGGGGTCGGCCTCGACGGCGGCGACCATCCTCTGGCACCCATTCCGTGGCTATTCTAGCCCACCTATCCGGGTGTATGCGACAGACATGACCTGCCCAATCCCACTTCAACTTACAGGACTTTTTGTTGACGTCTACTATGCCAGTTTTGGAGCGCAGTGTGGTGTTTCTAATACGGTCAATCCTTTTGACACCTAGAATACTGCGCTCAATGGCGCGCTGGCAAATCTTGAGTTTGGACTTCTGTGCTTCTGTCAAAGACCACGTTTGTGCACCGTAGGTTAGGATGAGTAATATAATAAAATAAAAATTGGCTCAAAGATCCGCCCTGGATGTTCCTGGTGCAAAGGTGCCCGTTACGCTGGCAGCGTTCCCACGCTGAATAGCGGTGGACAACCTTTGCATCAGGAATGCCCCTGAACGAGGATCTCCACCCTTCTGTCTTATGCGACGACCAAAATAACATGAGTTTATGAAATGTAATACCTACTCTTCGAGTTTGTTTTTTAGGGTTCCGTACCTCAAAAGAAAAATACGGAACCCTTATAGGATCACTTTGTTGTCCGTCTGTCAAGACCCTTTATCTCAAGAACGGGTTAAGGTATCAGATTAAAATTAATATCATATATTAGGATCCATGAACCATACAAGATCTGAAAATTTAAATTTTTTACAACGACGCAATCAAAAGATATGGCATTTTATGTCCTCATCTCCATACATTTATGCAAAAAAGCAAAACCTCAGGGTACTTCCCGTTGACCTAAAACGGGAAAAGTCTTAAATCATTAAATATTACAACTTTTCTCACAACTAATGGTAACCAAGAGTCCGACTCGCACTTGGCCGGTTTTTTCTTTGTGTAAGACTTCTGGGAACAATAAAAGATGCAGTATGCGAGTCATAATTCATTTATTTTATTAACAGGGACGGACAACACATTTTTATCTAATCAACTGCAAATAAAAAATTCTTATATATTATATTAATGTTTATTTAATTTCTTTCATTTTTATAAAAATACTTTTTTGGTTATACATTTTGGCAACATTTGTGGCCTTAAGTACCGGATACACGGTCGCCAACCAAGCCCCGACAGAGGTGACCTTGGTCGGTTCCGACCGTGTAGTTCGTGGTCGCCAACCAAATTTTTAGTGACCTTCCAACGCCCTTGGTCGTGAAAGCAGCTTCCCAAACTAAGGACAAATAGAGGACGTTGGTTACGTCTCCGACCGTGTACCTGGCGGTTGGCGACCGCACACATTATAAACTGACGTTTCTTGCCTTTCCCGGTAATTAAAAATAAAAGAAGACAATGAAGTTGACAATTTTGTGACAAAGAAGATATAAAAAGTCTTCTAAGCAGTGATTTGTTTTGAACCGAACTACAAAATACAAGAACTGTCAGTGTCAACTGTCATTTTGTATCACCACATCGTGTTTTTTAATCTATATCAATGCTTGTTGCCAACAAGTCGGCGACCGTGTAGTTGAAACAGACCCAAATGGTTGCAAACCAAGGTGAATAGATCTGCACAGGTCGCAGTGCCCGGCCCCTTTACCCTCAAAAGATAAACAAACCAAGGTGACCTCTGTCGGGAGCTTGTCGCCTACCGTGTATCCGGTGTTTTAAGGTACACCGTAGCGTTCGCATACTGCATCGAATCTGCGAAACCACTTTGGTGATGAAACACCTGCGGAACGTTAGTACACTGCAGTTTGTAGTAGGTACAGCAGTTTGTAGTAGGTACAGTCAAGAGTACGTCAAGCTTGACACTTTGGACTTTGTACCGCGCTTATCTTACCCACAGTAGTGACAAAAGTAGCACTGCAAATGTCAAGCTTGATCTGTCGTTGACTGTACTATGTGGATGCTAAACACGACCGACGAATTCCGTGCGTCGTCGGTATAAAGGCAACTCCACAGTCACCTACAAAACAGTGCCGACAAGGACGCAACTATCTCATCATGCTACGAGGTATTTGTACCCCGAACAATTCCCGTTAAGGGTTAAATGCAACAACTTTTAATAGAATATTTTTTGAATATTGCATGTAGTGTAAAAAGTTGTTGCATGTAGCCTTCATAACAAATAACCCTATGTAGAGTCAGACATAGCATGTGCGATACACTGCCATACAACTTACAGTTTCGTTAAATGAGTTTCGTTGATTCGCATGCGAACGCGTCGGTGTTCGCAAGGCGTACTATCCGCGAACATGAAAGAATTTAATGCGTCAAGTAATAATTTTTCTTTCTTTCCTTAGCTCGATAAAAATAATACATTTGCAAAATCCATGCTACTTGTCAGGGTGAGACAAGCATCTTTAGCTTTTTCACCTTAAAAAATAGGTTAACTTTACAGTAAAAATATCTCAATAGGGAATGCTTAAGGCTGTACAGTCACTACTTGAGCACTTATTATTTTAAGAACTAGTTTTACAAACCTACTATTACATACAATACAGCGTGAATCTTTAGTTTTTGAACCCCGAAGCAGTGACTCTCCTACTAATAAAAACTTGCTAAAAACAAGCAACTCTTCAAAAATACTTTTTGGTCTACTCATGGTCACCGTGTGATGAAGTCGTAAGTTTTTGGAGCAATTTTGTTTTCTTCTACTTTTATTAGGAAAACACTACGCATTAAAACTATACTTAATTAAAAATTCACTTTGTATAACGGAGCAATTATGTACCACAAAAAATAAACATTTAATTTGCATCTGCCTCTGGGCTCTAATTACGCGAAGATTTCAATCAATTATTTTTTTGTGTAAATACCATAAATATTAAAGAAATCTAACCATCAATTAAATTAGAAGATAAGATCCCACCGCAATACTCTATACCATTTTTTAAATGGTTGAAACGGTTTAAAAAAGTGGTCATCAGCCAATCAAAAAGTTTTCGTCGTTTTGTATGGAGAATTTTAGGTAAAGTCAAATATATTTTACATTATTTTATTTTACATTTAAACTACATTTCGATCAATAAACAGATAAACAAGTATAGAATCTTGTGATTGGAATCTTAGATACCGACCAAAATCACTGTCACATCGAGTTTCACATAAATAGCTCAACATCTGTCTTTGGTTTTAGGCAAAAACGAAAAGAAATCAAATATGTTAGGTAACACGTATTTTCTCTAAAAATTATAGCTAGTAGGTGTAATTTGAGAACTGAGAATGAAAAACATCCACAATTTTTACAATTACTGTTCTCGATTACAGCCAGGTAAACTGTGTGCAGAAGGCCGCAAATAAGTGGTGACAGATCCAGTATAAGCTGAGCCAGCGCAACGCTATAAATCCAAAAAACCAGAGACCAGCTCAGGGTGTTACCACTGACGTGCGGGCGACCGTACAGACAAGCACGTAATGCTCAACACGTTGAACTTTGTACCGTTTTTATTTAAAAATGCTCTACGTGCTAGAAATGCACTGTAATTGTCAAGCTTGTGTTGCTCTTATCTGTATTAAAGCACATGCAAAAAATTTATTTGGTGGTATCAATTATGTTTTAACGGCAGAATTCGTAGTTTCATTACATTGAAGGCATTATACTGAATAAATAATAATCATTATTCTAGCTCTAAAACTACAATAAACAGGTAACTAACTATAATCAGCGAACACTACGTAATACAAAAATCTATTTACAGTTTCAATGTACGACTTACTTTATTAACCGCTACCTTGTCAGTCAGGGCAAGTGCGTCATTGGCCAATATGGAGAGGGAACTTATTCAGCTATGCTTTCCGTTGCACGTTGTATAGGCATAGAGCATAGTATATTCTATGCCTATACAACGTGCAACGGAAAGGTGTGATAATGCTGAATGGTGTGAATGTGCCCATGAAACTGAACTTTTCCCAAGGAACATGGGTCGAAATAAGGAAAACCTAATTTTCACTTCTCATGCTCTGAAAGTGCTTCTTTGTGCAGGATATAGGGTGCACAAAGTCGAATTTTGTGCACTAGGGCAAAAAAGTAATCTCGGTGGTGTACGCCCTGCGCGCGGGCCTGCTGCACCCCCCCCTCCCACGCCGCGCGCGTCAACATATTCTTCACTAAAGCAGAACAACTCATTCTTCAGTTACATTTAGAGAGTACTATTACGTTTTATTTCCTCGCAATCAAAGTGAAAAGCAGAGTTTATAATTCGTCCACAAAACCATTTTATCCTCGACATTACTATCAGCCCTCGCCTGCGGCTCGGGCTGCTAAAAGTCTCGGAAAAATGGTTCGTTTTGTGCACTTGTTGTAAAATCTACTATTGATATCCCAAATATGATGTACGGCAGTGAAAGCTGGGTATGGCAAAAGAAGCATGAAAGTAGAAATTAATGCAGTAGAAATGAGAGCGTTAAGGAGTATGATTGGTGTGAAATTGAGTGACAGGATTAGAAATAGTGTGATAAGAGAACGTTGTGGCGTAAAAGAGGACGTAGTGACTAAAATTGAGAAAGGGATGCTGAGATGGTTTGGTCATGTAGAGAGGATGAATGAAGGAAGATTGTCGAAGAGATCTACAAGGCGAGAGTGAATGGAAACGTTGGACGGGGAAGGCCTCGGCGAACGTACCAGGACCAAATTCAGGACGTTCTGAGTTAAGGGCAGGTTAAAAGTACCCTAAACCGACGAGCATGTATGAAAGGATTGATGAAAGTTCAGGAAGCAAGGGAAGTATGTCAAGATCGTAGCAGGTGGAGAACTGTGGTCTCTGCCTACCCCGACGGGAACAAGGCGTGATGTTATGTATGTATGTATGATATCCCATACAAAATGCGCCATTAACTGAAGCAGTTTCTATAGAAGGTAATGATTGGTATTTTGACCTATGTTCTTTGGGAAAAGTTGTTCAATTTCATGGGCAGATCCACACACTTTAATTTTATCACACCTTACCGTTACAAGTTGTAGTAACGACATCTTTATATCATGAAGAATTTTAGTTATTTTCCCCGGTTGCAGACAAAGATGGCTTATACAGCCAAAAAAAAAACTCTAGCTCTAAGGCCGGTATTTCACTGGGACACCATGGCGGCGCAACCAGTCGCCGCTACCAACAAAATGTATACAGCTCTATAGAGAGTTACTCACCTGGTGTCCGTTTGGTTGCGCAACCAATTTGGCGGCGCAACCAGTTCGGATGCTGGTCGCGCTACCACTCCCAGTGAAATATAGCCCTTAATATTGTGGCCGCAGGGTGTGTCTTTACTGGTGTCTCTACTGGTGTCTAGTTATGGACACCAGTGGCGCAACCGGTCGCGCCACCGTGGTGTCCCAGTGAAATACCGGCCTAACCGTTGTCAGTGCGTAGAAGTTCAAAAAGTGAGCGGGGCAGGTGGGGGGAGGCGCTCATTGGCTCTCCGCCTGATACACAAGCGCAGAAAATAACCGTCAGGGCTAGTGTTACTTTTCACTTACAATACTGTATTAAACATAGCACAAGACATCCTCCATTGACGTATTTATCCCGGCGACGCACTAGCCCCGACTGCCCATATTTCAATACTTTTTCCTTATTTACATAATAATTTAAATATATTTTTTTTATTATCGGTTTAATACTGTAAATTTTTTGGTCAATCACAATGAGACAACAACATTTTGGGGTAACCCTGATTTTTTATAGTACCGAGACAATAGCATATGAATATTATCTCAATAACAAAAAGTGTTTGATTTATAAATTCATTATAATACTCATATTTTGATCTTGTTGTGAGCAATTTTTTTTTATAATAAATAACATCAACTTTTTAATAACCTAACCTTATAAAAATTGGCACTAATTAATTGAATACGTATAAAAATACTTACAATTTCTTGTCGCTTATGAATTAAAAATCCGTTTTGTGTTTATAACGCTTTTTCTAATGAGTGTATGGATGCATTCGTAGTTTTTCTTTATAACATGAAATAATTGTTACACTTCAATCCTTACAGAATTTGTCCAAAAAACAAAACAGAAAACGTTTTGTGAAGCCATTGTTGTGTTTCTCTTTAATGAACAATGTTTTTTCTTAATCTACGTTATTGTACAGATGTCAACCAAACTTAGCGATAGGGTGTTTTCAACCAGCTTTAACTAGATAGAGCTGCTAGTTAGTGCTAGGAAAATAGAAAATGGAAACACTGACGCTGATCGTTAACCCAGTATGAAAATCATGCTCAGCTTGATTGCTACTGTCAAACTCCGTAATATATTTATTCTAAAAAGATTTAATTAATTTTACCGATCTTAAAAAAAAAGTAATCAGCGTTCCACCCAACGACACTTAAAAAAACGTATTTTACAAACGTCAAGGAAAATTCCCTATTTTATTACGAATGCAAAGATACAGAATCAATTTGAGATCTTTATTACTCTTACACGTTATAATTAATCAAATAAATATTGAGCATAAACAGAATGTCCTATAAAAGCTACCAAGTTTTTAAAATTATTTATTTTTAATTTTATGTAATTTTAAATGATAAAAAAGACAAAGGTGCCACAAACAGCCACATTAAAGTTAAAACTCCTTTAAATATACAGCTGACTTCTTTTGACAATACAAAGTGTCAGCAACACAGTAACTTACAGCAATAGAGTTAAGGGAGACGCAAGTTAAAAGAAACTTCTTGCAACTGGTGGCAAATAGTACTATATACAGGGTGTAAAAAGTACGATGATCCTTCTATATGATAGATGATGGAATAAAAAAAATACGTTTTCTTAAATTTTTTGTTATAATATTCAGTCACTAGCAAGTACCTATCCATTTTAATAAATTACTGTCATGTAATTTGAAGGAAAATCAAATTTCATGATCACCCAAAATAGAAATTAAATATAAAAAAAGTTATTTTTTATTTTTCAAACAACCAATTAGTGATGTAGAAAAGGATCATCATACTTTTTTTATACCCTGTATAATATGTTCAGTTCGTTCCGTTGTTGAAACTTAATAGTTCGGAGCGATTTATCATGCATGGAAGTTACCTTGGCCTAAACTTAGCGTTTGGCATGAGAGTGATGAGCATTAATTGAATATGGATGGATCAAGAACTGACTGTGTGGAAGATGATAAGACAGAAAGAAGTGAAATTTGAGATGACGGTCGATGACACTAAATAAACTGTTGATGATGATGAAGATTATTAACATGTTGGCGCCACTTTGTTCGTGAAGCGATATAATTTAACTGACTTCATAAAGGGATAAAAAATTAACATAATATAAATAAAAAAAGGAATTCGACTTGGTATTTTCAGGACACCCTGCATAATGAATCCCTGCCTATTAACATAAATCTACCACTTACGATAGATCCGAGTCAACAACTTCCGTAAACTAATCTTATATATTAAATTAACATGCATTATTTTATTATGAATTGTCTTACAATTACGTTGAGTTCATTTTCGTAAATGTTCTCGAACGTCTTATTTTTTCTTTATTTTTGACTTTTTTTTCTGTTTGTTTCACAAAATATCTATGTTTTTGACAAGTGTATTTTAGTGAATATTCTAATGAAAACATGCAACATTCCCAAAAAGAGTCGCGAGTGAATAGGCTTCTTCTGGGCAAGCTCGTTCCTACGTCGACCTCGTCTCTGCCCTCAAGGTCAGATCAAGGTCACGAGTACATCCATCGACCATAATAAATAAGAATACTAAATATGTACGGCAGTGTCTCAAGACGAAAGTCTTTGACCAGTGTGTGTTGCCAGTGATGACATATGGCACCGAGACGTGGCCGCTCACGATGGGCCTTATCAGAAAGCTCAAAGTCACCCAAAGGGCTATGGAAAGGGCTATGCTCGGAGTCTCTCTGCGCGATCGAATCAGAAATGAGGAGGTCCGCAGAAGAACAAAAGTAACTGACATAGCCCTGAGAATCGCTAAACTAAAGTGGCAGTGGGCAGGGCACATCGCAAGAAGAACCGATGGCCGATGGGGCGTGAGGGTTCTAGAGTGGCGACCACGTACCGGGAGACGAAGCGTTGGCAGGCCCCCCACACGGTGGACCGACGATCTGGTCAAGGTCGCGGGAAGCCGCTGGATGCGAGCGGCGCAGGACCGCGAGTCATGGAGATCTTTAAGGGAGCCACGTGACCGTTTTACTATGAGAAAAAGCAATTTCTTTTTTAAGGAAAGTTGCTTGTTAAAATAATGAAAATCACTGCACTGTATTGTGTGAGCAAGGCCATTTTTATTTTATTTCTTGCACATAAGAGCAAAGCCATTTTTAACCCGTTATTAATTTGGCCGCTATTTGAAATCCCGTTCTTTAATTGACTACCGACAATTAACAAATATATTACGATTTTTTCATTAATAGATATTTTGTGACCTTTAGCGAACGTATAATTACGAGTCATGTAACAGCTCCAGGTACCATAACAAGTGGCTTTTTATTATAGTAGAAGCTAGTAAAAAAGAATGATAAATGTATCGGATTGTCATTACACTAGAAATAATACAAGGTACAGAAAGGGTATCAACCCTGAAGGATGTAATTCTGCCCATGAAACTGAACAACTTTCCCTAAGGAACATAGGTCTAAATACGAAAAAAAAAATTTGCACTGAAATGCAAATAAAACACTCAGCAAATAAACTATCAGCTGATTCAGTTTCAATGGGAGGTCAAAATTCTTTTTTCGTATTTCGACCTATGTTCCTTAGGCAAAGTTGTTCAGTTTCATGGGCAGAATCACATCCTTCAGGGTAGGTATAACCTTTTTGTTATTACCTGTATAGCTTGATTAGAAGGAAAGCAGGACAAACTATGCGTGAGAGCAAGACAGATCGACATTTGTCTTCGTGTAGCACATACATCCGTCCTGCTCACACACTTATGTCATTCTTCATGTTACATTATTACTACTGTAATTATCAAAATGTCACGTGATAGTTAGCTCTAATGTCAATCCCTTTCACTATCATTTTATTCTACTAGCATAGCGTTTAAATAGAAAGCCACTTCTCTAGGTAATGTAAAGTAATAGTTATTCATAGCCGTAGCATAATTTCGTCTAAGTCTTGTACTGTACCTGTCAATAGCATTTTACTGCCACGGTCGGCGGCGCGTTTGGACATTCTCAGCCAGTCTGTGGACGAAAATATCATGATAACCAAAGATGACAACTGTGTGATTTGATTAATACGAGTATCCTCCTCTGACCTCTTAGCTTCCATTATTATAAATTAAATTCATTTGTTCAACAAAGGCCCATTGGTTAGAACTACAAGAAAACTTAAAACTGTGTTGTTTTTTACGTTTTGTAAAACAAGTAATAAATAAAGATTATTTCTATGTCAGTCTGTGTTGAGTATGAACTGTTAGCTTCTGTGTCTGTGTTGACCTGTTAGCTTCTGTGTGTCTGAGTTGACCTGTTAGCTTCTGTGTGTCTGAGTTGACCTGTTAGCTTCAGTATGTCTGAGTTGACCTATTTGCTTCTGTTTGACCTGCTAGCTTCTGTCTGTCTGAGTTGACCTGTTTGCTTCTGTGTTTCTGAGTTGACTTGTTTGCTCTTAGGTGTCTGAGTTGACTTGTTAGCTTCTGTGTGTCTAAGTTGACCTGTTAGCTTCAGTATGTCTGAGTTACCTATTTGCTTCTGTGTGCAATGACCTATTTGCTTCTGTGTGTCTGTGTTGACCTGTTAGCTTCTGTGTGTCTGAGTTGACCTGTTTGATTCTGTGTGTCTGAGTTGACTTGTTTGCTCTTAGGTGTTTGAGTTGACCTATTTGCTTCTGTGTGTCTGTGTTGACCTGTTAGCTTCTGTCTGTCTGAGTTGACCTGCTTGCTTCTGTGTGTCTGAGTAGACTTGTTTGCTCTTAGGTGTCTGAGTTGACTTGTTAGCTTCTGTGTGTCTGAGTTGACCTGTTAGCTTCAGTATGTCTGAATTGACCTATTTGCTTCTGTGTGTCTGTGTTGACCTGTTAGCTTCTGTGTGTCTGAGTTGACCTGTTTGCTTCTGTGTGTCTGAGTTGACTTGTTTGCTCTTAGGTGTTTGAGTTGACCTGTTAGCTTCTGTGTGTCTGAGTTGACCTGTTAGCTTCAGTATGTCTGAGTTGACCTATTTGCTTCTGTATGTCTGTGTTGACCTGTTAGCTTCTGTGTGTCTGAGTTGACCTGTTTGCTTCTGTGTGTCTGAGTTGACTTGTTTGCTCTTAGGTGTCTGAGTTGACCTTCTGTGTGTCTGAGTTAACCTGTTAGCTTCTGTGTGTCCGAGTTGACCTGGTAGCTTCTGTGTGTCTGAGTTGACTTGTTTGCTCTTAGGTGTCTGAGTTCACTTGTTAGCTTCTGTGTGTCTGAGTTGACCTGTTAGCTTCTGTGTGTCTGAGTTGACCCGTTAGCTTCTGTTAGTCTGAGTTGACCTGTTTGCTTCTGTGTGTCTGAGTTGACCTGTTTGATTCCATATGGTGCTGAGTTAATGATAACTCCTGTTTTATGGACATTTGAACTTAACTGTTGGGTTCTTTATGGTGCGCAAGATTTTTATTAAATTAATGTTTATACCTGCGTGCTCAGCGGGCGAGCGTGGACAGATGTCAGGGCAGGGCAGTGGGCTGCTGGCAGGCGACGCAGGAGGGCTGGTAGTTGTGTCGCTCCACTTGGAAGGTGCCGGCCGCGGCGCCGTGCTCGCGAGCCACGCGCCGGCACGACGCTAGCACTGACTCCGGGTCTGTCAACTCGTCTGTAACGCAAGCAAAGCAGATTACTATTTTGAACCCTTTTTATGTTTTTGTGTGTAGTAACATAGTACCCGTTGATTGGATTTCTACATAAGTGTGTCTTAAATCTCTAGATATGGTTAGGTTACGTCAGGTGTGGTTAGGTTATGTTATGTTTAGTATCGTGTATATAAATACTTACTGATAAAAAACCTAGAGATATAATTATAAGCCTTAGGTTTATAGCATCTTACTATTAAATACAGGGTGTAAAAAGATATACCCGGAAACCTGAAGCTGATCATTAAGACCTTGAAATTGAACAACTTAAAAAAAACTAAAAAAAAATCCATGGATAATGTATCACTTCATATTTTGTATGGGAATCAGCAATAATTCTCTCTACGGTCCTTTTGGTTCCCTAGCCCAATTTTATTTATTTTAATATTGAACAACTTTTACAAACAAACATGTGTCGAAATCAAAGATTTTGGACCGCCGACCTTCGCTCGGAATAGAAACCGTCCACATTTATTTTACTATGGGATGACATCTACCAGCATGACACACATCTCCTTTGCTGTGCAATGTTACATCATCATCGATCATTATGAAATATTCCAAATAACCCTACCAAATTAATAGAACGACGCCTTCATTGCATTTACAAAGATAATAGGATTATGTAATTTGTTGTGACTTTACATCATACATCCCTAACATGTGATAAATAGGGTATTTTCCAGCAGCTTTTGAAAGTTCCATTGGGTGGCGCTGCTGATCATTATATAGAGTGTAAGGGACAGCCTTCCGAATACTGAAAGGGCATGTAACTGTACAACTTTGAGTGAATAAAACTTTCAGGAAATGAAAAATACAATCGGCCTCTTCATACAAAATTGCAAACTTGATTGGAGAGTTTATATGGGGAGGTCGATTTTTTTTTTATTCGCTGAAAGCTGTTCAGTTACGTTGCCTGAACATACCCTTTCAGTATTCGGAAGGCTGTCCCTTACACCTTGTATAGAAATCGGAAAATGGAAGCGCTGACACTAAACTGTCTCCCACTATGAAAACGATTAAGTCAGTTGCTGTCAACTGTCTGCCACATAAAAAATATTTCATTAAATTTACCAAGCGAAAAAAAAAGAAATTCCCAACAGTGATCAGCGTACCGACAATTAAAAAAACATAGTTGACAAACGTCATAGAAAATTCCCTATTATTTCTTTAATCCTACTCTTATAACCCTCCGTCGGAATTTCTGTCTCGTTGTAAAAAAGTAGCCCAGTTTTATGTTCTGAGTAACATACTAAAATTTGACTAATAATAATTATAATTTTTTTTTATGTAATTAGACACCATTTTCACACTAGTTCCACTATTTATTTAGTAAAATTTATACAGAATGCGACCGGTTTCGAGTTAACATCGTCAGGCACCACCAAATAGTGGAACTAGTGTGAAAATGGTGTCTAATTACATAAATACATTGGAGTTCCATCAAGTAATAACAACACAAAGTATATCATACATAATTATAAATGTTCATTTGTCTGACTAATATCGACTGGCTTCAGCATATGGATTTGAATATGTAAACAATTGAATTCGGGTTTTATTTCAATAGGCCGTAGAATAATAATAAGAACGTTCATGTAGGCAAAGTGCTATGTGTGGTGCCGGCAAAGAATAGTACCAACCCATCTTTACCTGTGAGTGTCGTAAGAGGCGACTAAGGGCTAATGAATAAGAAAATAGGCAGCAGCATGGTATCGTATCATCTTACATTCTGCGGTCACCAACAACCGCGGTCCATCCATGGTGCCACTGCCAGCCGTAACGCTAAAAAACGTGGTAACTATGGTACTTCCCCTCCACATTGTTTCAGCAAAAGCTGGAATTTTGGAGGGAGCTCACTGTCATGTAGTGGACGTTTTATGGGATGATATTTTAGAACTTAGACTTAGCATTAAATTCTTGATCATTAATGTTAAATATAATAATTAAATTTGGAATAAATTTTGATATATTTCAAAGCAAGATTGACTTTTACTCGACTTTATCAATAAAATGTGAAATCGGAGTATAACGGGACGGGTGCAACTAATGATGATGAGGTTAGCGAACTACAATACTATGGAACTCCAACTCAGAACAAATTCCACACAAAAAGTGGCTCTACGTGAAACCAAAAGGACGTATATTCAAAATACGAATCAATTTGTTCAAAATTCAGAACGAGAGCAGGGATTGGTTCGCGCGCGTGCTGCAATGTCAGCTAGCGGGTAGTTGAGAGGTAACTATTTTAGCTCCGCCTACTTAGGTAACTATTTCGTGGGGTCAAGTTTGAAGCGTATTTATCGTTCTATAGTATTGTAGTTAGCTGGATGAGGTATAGTATAGTAGAGGCACAGGCAGCATACTCACCGATAGCCACGTGCGCCGTGAGCTCCACGTGGTGCGTGGACAGCGCCCAGGCGTGCACCGAGTGCACGTGGCGCACGCCCGGGATGTGCGCCAGCGCGGACACCAGCTCCCGGTACCTGCGCAAACCAAACCAAACAACTACAACTATACATACTAAACAAACTAGTAGGCGCTCAATCAAAACACTTACTCAATTACAACGTGTACGTTTGTTGCAACAGGATACTTGATACCTATAGTAGTATCGCCTGAGTCCTCGCCCGCGGGGTACAAGGGCAGATGCGGGGGATTTCGTTCCCCCATTTGTCGTCTTACCCCCGCGCCCCTGTACCCCGCGGGCGAGGTCTCATTTAGGCGGTTTATCTATAAATAACTTTCAAGCTCGAAAAAATTTTTCGCCTCCCCATACAAAATGAGTCGATCACGTGACCACTTTACTTGGAAAAGTTACTTGTTTTCATGAGCAGAATCACTGGGCTTCGGGTGCGACACCAATACAAATTCACGCTGTATATCGAGCGCGAATTAGAAATTTGAAATTGGAAAGTCGCGTAGGCTCGCATATTATCTCTTGGCGGGTGCGCGCTGGGATGCGGGGTAGATTGTAAGGAGGGCGGAGAATGTCTGTTCAGTATGATAGTACTTTCTTCTGTGCTTTGGGGTCAGCATCATCTAGTCTTACCACCAGTTGCACAAAGCGTCTTTAAAGTTAAAGCTGCTTTAAGTCTATTGCTGACACTCTCTGTTTCGATGACAAAGAAAGTAACAGCAATAGATTTAAAGGAGCTTTAACTTTAAAGACGGTTTGCACAATTAGTTGTTAGTGAGTTATACAGAGTGTAATGGACAGGTTTCCGAACACTGAAAGGGCGTGATCCGTCAACGTATCTGAACAGCTTTCAGTGAATAAAACTTTAAGGAAATGACAAAAATATTCGGCCTGTCTGTCCTACACAAACTGTCTAATCAATTTTGTATGGAGAGGCCAATTTTTTTTTTAATATCCTGAAAGTTGTTTAGCTACGTTGACTGATCACGCTTTTTCGGGTTACGATTCCAGCAGTAGAAATATTGTAGCTGATAAGAATGACAGCAGGATGCGTAAGGACGGGACGGAGCGATACGTTTCTCTATTGCTCCAATTTCTTTCACAACGCTCCGTCCATCTGTTACACTGCTAGCCTTCTACATTACTTCAACTATAGTCCGGTCCCTTATAGTCTTCTATCGCCAAATTGCATCAAATTTTTTCCTGGTACTAGTTAGATACATGGCTCTCAATTTTTATAGGAGCCAATTCTTGAATTTTCTATGGAAATTTTTTGAAATTCAAGAATTGGCTCCTATCAAAAATTGAGAGCTATGTACCTAACTAGTACCTGGAAAAAAATTGGTGAAATTGTAAATCGTGTCTACGTGAAACAGCCAACTGACCGCACTACTATAGGTTCAGTGAGTTTTAAGAGCCCAGGGTGTTCCGAATTTAGGTCCGGACCACATTGAGCAAACCCAGTGTCAAAATTGTCGTTTGCGACAAGCCGGCAACACTATTGAACAAAATCGTTTATAAGAGTGGCTACGGAGTGGTTCTATGCGGAGTGGTCCGATCCAATCGTCAGTACACCCTCTTATGCTTTTTCGGGATACGATTTCTAGTGTGGGATTGCCAGTGTCTTTTCTTCTTCGTCTGTGATACGAACTACTTACATAGCATTAATGATGAAATTATGAACTCAGCGGAAGTGTTTGAGAGAACATGAGCAATCTAAAGATATGAACTCACTGGATGGGTTTGAGAGAACATGAGCGATGTAAGGGTATCAACTCACCGGAAGTGTTTGGGCACGGCCTGCATGAGCATACTGAGCGCGTCCCTGACTACGCGCGCAGTGGTCAGTAGGACGATCACGCTGAACAGAAACGTGCAAACCGGGTCGATGAACTGCGCGCTCGGCTGGAAACATTTTCAAAGATTAGACAACCGTTTGCGAGCGGTGGCGGTTTATCTTTTCGGTAACCTGTTAAGTCCCTGTCCAGAAAGGGCGAATTCGCCGCGATTTGCGACGCAAACAAGGCGTTCCTAGTATCTCGACTCGCGCGAGCCGAGAAAACTCTCGCGATGCTTGTGGACGCAATGTATTGACACCCAGTACCTCGCCGACGCGCGCAGAAACTCGTGCGTAACAATTCGCGGCGAATTCGCCCTTTCTGGACAGGGTCTAAGACAATAAAACAATGGCTATCAACCTACTTTAAAAGAAAGAAACTACATAAAAACCCCCTTTTTTGAAGAATTTGAGCAACCGAAATGATTCGGTATACCGAAATAACTGTTAATCGAAACAAACTGTTAACCAGAATTGAATAGGTAACAGATTCTTTCGATTGGGGTAACTGTAACCGTCCATTCCCTGGCTCGACTTCTCGCCATCGAACATTGATACGCCTAGCAGCTCGCGCTGAGCAAATTCTCTCGTGTCGAGCTCGCGAGCCGTTCTGCGAACATTTGCTGACAGTGAGCGTCATTTATGTTTGCTCGAACATTGCTCGCGAGTTCGACCGTGGAAAAAGTGAAGCCAAAAAGGGCTCGCGAGCAATTGCTACTCGTAACAATGTGCGATGGTTTTACGCGCGAAGTTTAACGCGCCTCTAGAGGCTCCGCAGATAAGAGCAAAAAGTCCTTTAGTGTTGCCAATGTTGCGAAAAGTCATCGTTTTCATCTGAGTAAAATTCCAACTTAAGAGGAAATGTAAAAAGATAGTTATTTGACAGCGCGCGTAGTCTTTTCGCTTGAAAGAAAGGGATAAAGTGCGCAATTCGCGAAGCATTAGATTGCGACAGATATACTGTGCGTGTTACCAAAACTAAATGACGTAAGCGCTTGATATAAAATATCGACTTTTTGTAAAAACTAAGTAATAAAATAAAATTGTAGGTTGGGCAAACCCTAGCAACTACAAATACCTTTCTGTATACTTAATTTCACTACTTAAAACACGTCAGATTCCAAAAAAGAAAAATTAATAAAAATTGAAGAGGAAACTTTGGATTTTTATTTTGTCGAGTCGATTTTCACTAATCATGTTTTGGTCTTGGTGATATTTTCACTTGAATGGTCAAGAAACACATACATGAAAATCACGGCAAGATACTGAGTAAATAAAAAGATATTTGTCTTCAAAATGTTTATTTTGTATATGGACGACATTCACACTTTGCCTCTTAAAAATTCAGCAACAATCTGCTACGCAGACGACACTGTATTGGTCTTTCACGGAGAGAGCTGGTCTCAGGCACACTCAAATGCGGAACTTGGTATGTCTCAGGTCTATGGCTGGTTGTCTCAAAATCTCCTAACTCTTAATGTAACAAAAACTAAAAGCATGTATTTTCACATAACTAAAGCTTCGGAACCGCCCTTACTCCCAGATCTTAAAATACACTCTTGTGACTTTCAAGCAAATATGACATGCAGTTGTGAAGCCTTGACTAAAACTGAGGTTATCAAATATTTGGGTGTACTTGTAGATCAGAAGCTAAACTTCAAGGAACACGTTGCATGCCTATCGGGAAGAGTAAGAAGAATAATTAATATCATGAGGAAACTCAGAAATTCTGCGGATCTGGATATTCTGAAAATGACCTACTACGCACTTTGTGAGTCTATTACAACGTACTGTATATCTAGTTGGGGGGGCATTGCAAAAACACATAATATACGACTTGAAAGAGCTCAACGAGCTGTAATTAAGACCATGCTAAAAAAACCACGCAGGTATCCAACTTTAGAGTTGTATAGAGAAGCTGGAGTGCTAAGCGTTAGGAAATTATTTATACTTAGGATAACACTCCTAAAACACGGTTCCGTGTTACAGTCCGATGATTACGACAACATAGTAAAACGTCGTGTTTGTCAAACGCCAGTTCCCAACATACGTACTACTTTTGCCCGACGTTTTAGTCCGTACATTGCAGCCTTCTTGTACAATAAAGCTGAGAAACACTGTAAGATTATTAAATGTTCCAAAGTAGATGCAAAACAGAAAATTAAATCTTGGTTAGTACAAAAAAGTTACGCTGAAACAGAAGCGCTACTTGCACCGTTAGTGTAATGTAATGAATCGCAACACTTATATTGTTGTATGTGATGTTTATAACATGATATGATGTATATATCATTTGTATGTACATATTTATTATATAAACATATGTATGTAATTGTTTGTATATGTATGTGTGTCTATGTATATTTTTGTATAAAATGTGAAACATATTTTATAAGATAACATTATTATTTTATCGTATAATTTTTGGTAATACTGATAGTCATAAAATTAAATTAAATTATTTTTCTTCTTACTTGTAAACTGTGTTTGTAGTTGTTATAAGGTAAATTTTCAATTAGATTATGAGGCTTGTACTATAATGTAACGTTTTTGTTTTGGGACCCCACGATACAGGCTTGCCTAGTGTGGGGACCATGGTCAATTCAACTATTGTAAAAACTAAATCTTGAAATAAATATATTTGTATTTGTATTTGTATTTGTTGTAAAATACCCAAATAAATTACATATCCTCTTAACAACTTTTTGAAATTCCACTAAGTTTTTACTAAAAAAAGTCATCATTATCGAACAAAACGAAGTAGGTACTTACGTAAAATTTGATAATAATAGAAGCTAACAGCACGCCGCAGCTCTGAATGAGGTCACCAATCACGTGGATGAGTGCGGCACGAAGGTTTATGTTCCTGGAACAATTAGTACTGGTAAGGAATCCTTAATCAATAGGTGCGTTTCAGAGTAGGGGGTTATCTTATGGACCCTATACAAGGAGTAAAAAAATTTTTTAAGGACTATTTTAGCGTGTTACTCAGATCGTGATACTGAACAACTTTTCCCAAGGAACATAGGTCGAAATACAAAAAATAAATTCCCAACTGAGTGTGCATTTTGTAAGTTTAGTGTGGGGGTAGTGTAGTGTGGGGCTAGTGTAGTGTTGTGTGGGGCTAGTGTAGTGTGAGGGTAGTGTAGTGTGGGTGTAGAGTAGTGTGGTGTGTGGTAGTAAAGTGTAGGGTTATAGTAGAGTGGGGGTAGTGTAGTGACACTAGCTACCGCTGTACCTGGTCTGTGTGGGCTGCGCAGTAACTGGTTTCAGCTTCTTCATGCGGTAGTCTGTGTTTGTGTAGTTGTAGCGTCGGTTTATCCGATACCACGTACATATAACGGCTCCACACTCGCTAGACACACCGCACTTTACTAGACTGGGATTTCGTACCAAATGTTTAGGCTTCAACTAAATAATTAGGTACGTAGGTAGGTACATTCGACCGCACGTCAGCGGTAACAATCTGACCTTTGAACGTGTCTAGGGTTATAGGAGCTTGTAGTTCAGCGCTGGTTTTAGCTTAAATTGGATTTGTTGTCACTTATTTGCTGCCGTGTGTATATGGTGGTGGGTAATTTTTAAGAATAATATAAGATTAGAAGTAAAGTGAGTGCATAATAAGCGCCAACAAACAGTTTTACTGTTTGGCGCTACAGAACAAAAATGTAATGTGATTTAAATAATGATATTGAATAAATAAATAAAATAAATAAATAAATACACGTCCTAACCGTTCGATCGTCGCACAGGGACTGAGCTGTCAGTGTCAACCGTCATGGCATGTGCGGTGCGCGTGCAGGAGACGACAGAAATACTTCTTTCTCTTTCGCACATACACTACAGTAGTGAAGTGTGGGGGTAGTGTAGTGTGGGGATACTGAAGTGTGGGGGTAATATAGTGTGGGGGTAGTGTAGTTTGGGGTTAGTGTAGTGTGAGGTAGTGTAGTGACACTATAGCTACCACTGTACCTGGTCTGTGTGGGCTGCACAGTGACTGGTGTCAGCTCCTTCATGCTGTAGTCTGCGTTGACGGAGGCGGCCCCGTTGCTGTGCTTGTGTGTCCGTCGCCACCGGGGGAACCGGCGCGGGGCGGGCGGCGGGGCGTGGGAGTGTGAGTGGCACGCGGCGCCGCCGTGAGAGTGGTGGTGCGCTGGAAATAACAAATTGATTTATAAAAATTATCTACTCGACCCGTGTGGTGCCGGCAAAGAATAGTACCATCCCATCTCTACCCGTAGGTATCGTAAGAGGAGACTAAGGGTTATAAACTGGAGGATGGGCAGCAGCATCCTACTGTGTATCATACCATCTTACTTACTTACTTACTGCGGTCACCTACAACCGCGGTCCATGGTGCCAGCCAGTTTCAGTTTTTAGTTTCAGTTTAGTTTATTCGGTTACAAAATAACATTTGTGTTCGAAAATAATACAATTATAATAATAACTAAATTCAATCGACGACTATTTCCAAGTTCAAACAAAATACATAATAACATTGAAATAATCTAAAATTGTCAAACAAATAAAACCAAAATGTCATCATTACGAAAAAAATAATAATAATAATTAACGTCAATTATGCTTATACCTAAGAAATTCGTCTAATTCGTAAAAACACTCCTTCAGCAAGAGCGCCCTTAGTTTTGATTTGAAGCTGAGTAACGAAAGATCACCCTTCAACTCTACCGGCAGCGCGTTAAATAGACGCACTTCATTGTAGCGTGCACCGTGGCGCACTACGTCAAGACGTGGAGGCGGCGCTGTACGTGCCACATCTCGTCTGCGAGTACCAATCCTAGAGACCCTATCTTCTTCAGTCTCTTCACCTAAGAGCTTTCTTTTAAAGTTTATGAGCATCACAAATATATAGATAGAAGGAGCCGTTAGTATGCCTAACCTAATGAAATGAGGTCTGCAAGATTCCCATTGGGGTATTCTGACAATGGTTCGAATGGCTCTTTTTTGTATTACAAATGCTTTATGAATATTGTATTTGTAACTATTTCCCCACAGTAAAATGCTATACCTTAGATGAGACTCTACTAAGGCATAGTATACGATTAGTAGTTGCTTTTCAGTAAGCTCATCTCTGAGAGTTCGTAAGGCGTAACAAGCGGAACTAATTTTACCTTCGACACGATTCACTTCATTCTTCCAGTTTAACAACGAGTCTATAAAAACACCTAAAAACTTAACATTATCTGTCGTGTTCAATTTATGATCTTTGAACGCGATGTCTAAAGTATATGAGTTTCTGACTGTCGTTTTAAAAAGAACAATATTAGTTTTATCAGGGTTCAGTCGAAGGTTATTTGCATCAAACCATGTGCAGAAGGCTATCAGTGACTCATTGACCTTAAAATTAAGCTCAGTTATAGAATCAGCACAAATGACAGAATTCGTGTCGTCAGCGAAAACCACCAACTTCGCATCGGATACTTTGTTTATCAAGCTTTGTATAAGGTCGTTGGTGAAGATGATAAAGAGAACTGGTCCCAGTATCGACCCCTGTGGAACCCCACGCGATAGTGAAGTGAATCTCGACGACACTTTTTTCTCTATATCTTGCTGTAAAGAAATTATTTCCACGTATTGCTTCCTATTGCTTAAATAAGATGTAAGTATGTCAAGAGATTTGTTCCGCACACCGTAATGCTCTAACTTATTTAACAAGATAGGTACTGTGGTCAACAGTATCAAAGGCAGAGCTCAAATCGAGAAACAAAGCTGCAACCTTTTTTTTTCTGTCAATTCCATGAATAATATCCGTAACCAGAGCATCTATCGCGTCACATGTACCTACACCTCTCTGATAACCAAACTGCCTAGTATTTATGATTTTATTTTTAGCTAAATGTGTAATGAGTTTTTGTTTTATGACTTTTTCGTAAATTTTGGATAATACCGGCAGCAGGGAAATCGGTCTATAATTACGTGGATCGGTTGCATCTTTCTTCTTATACAGGGTGGCCAAAAAGTCGTGGATCAAACGAAACAGGGAGATAAAGGAGGTAATTTCCAACAAAAAATCTTTCCCCAGCATGGCCATAACTTCATTGCACGAAAAGATATGAATTATTTTAGTTTTTTTAATGAAACTACCGAGTTTTTTTACAATTTAATCAGTAAAAAATTAAATTGATTAAAAACAATAAAACAAAAGGTGTTGTATTATGAGTCGATAATGTATCAATACTACAAAAATTGTATTGCAGCTCTTGGTATCAAACTTAACGAGCAATGATTTTTTTTCCGTAAATTTTAAAGCGTTACAAAAAATTACTTCTCACTTTAAGAGCACTTATTTGAAAAAAAATGTATTACGGAAAAGTGACCTTGTATTAAAAAAACTTGCTGGTTTAATGCTGATTCAAATGAGGTACAACACTTTACTCTTTGATCTTTAGTTTTGGATTTATGGTCGTTTTTTCGTATGCATTCCGCCGATTACGTGCGAATTTTATTAGGCGGTGCAGATTGTGCATTATGGTCAGAGGTAGGAACTTTGAACATTTAATGTAAAATTTTGTATTTTAATAAAAAATTACTAAGTCATAATCGTTCTTTTATTTCATGATGGCTTCTGAAATTACTACCTAGTATGTATGAGAAAAAATCTTTTTTTCTTTAAATTTACCATTTTGTTAAATTTGCACCTTGATACGAAAAAACGACCATAAATCCAAAACTAAAGATCAAAGAGTAAAGTGTTGTACTTCATTTGAATCAGCATTAAACCAGCAAGTTTTTTTAATACAAGGTCACTTTTCCGTAATACATTTTTTTTTTCAAATAAGTGCTCTTAAAGTGAGAAGTAATTTTTTGTAACGCTTTAAAATTTACGGAAAAAAAATCATTGCTCGTTAAGTTTGATACCAAGAGCTGCAATACAATTTTTGTAGTATTGATACATTATCGACTCATAATACAACACCTTTTGTTTTATTGTTTTTAATCAATTTAATTTTTTACTGATTAAATTGTAAAAAAACTCGATAGTTTCATTGAAAAAACTAAAATAATTCATATCTTTTCGTGCAATGAAGTTATGGCCATGCTGGGGAAAGATTTTTTGTTGGAAATTACCTCCTTTATCTCCCTCCTTTATGTCCCGTGTGGTGCCGGCAAAGAATAGTACCAACCCATACATACCCGTGGGTGTCGTAAGAGGCGACTAAGGGTTAACTGGAGGATGGGCAGCAGCATCCTCCTTTGTATCTAACATCTTACTTACTGCGGTCACCTACAACCGCGGTCCATAGTGCCAGCCGTAACGCTAACAAGCGAGGTGACTATGGTACTTCCCCTCCACATTTTTTTCTAGAAAAAGCTAGAATTCTGGAGGGAGCTCCCTGTCCTGTAGTGGACGTTCATGGGATGCTATGATGATGATGATGATCTCCCTGTTTCGTTTGATCCACGACTTTTTGGCCACCCTGTATACTGGGACTATGCGTGCAATTTTGAGTTGGTCAGGGAAAGTGCCTTGTTCTATACAATTATTGATAAAGTATGCGAGAGGTTCCGCAAGTATATCAATATTGTCTTTAATTACTTTAATGCAGATTTCATCGTAACAACAAGACTTTTTTAGTTGCATATGCTTAACGATTTTGATGATTTCCCTAGAGTTTCTCCTCCGGAATGTCATATTACTGCTAACCCTGTCTGAACATTCCCGCAATAATTGGTCTGCTAAACTTGTGTCCCTTATTTCATTACTATGACAACTAAACTGTTTAGCAAAAGTATCTGCTATATGAGCAGGGTCTTGAGTGATAATATTATTCACTTTTAGTAAAATATTTTCTCTTGCATTTGGTAGTTTTGATTTATTTCTGTATTTATTTACAACTTGCCAGATACCTTTAGGAGAGGAACTTGCATTCTCTATATCAGACTGAACCGTTATTTTCCTAGCTTGCCTAATTATCCTACGGTATATGTTTATATATTTATTCCGATAAACAGTAATACTAGGATGAGTGCTATTTTTGTTTCCCAGAACCCGCTTCATAATACTTGCAGTTTTAATACCTTTTGTCACCCACTTTAATTTTCTTAATTTCTTATTATTAACTTTCTTCTTATACTTTCTAAAACTTGATTTGTAAATTTCACTAAAACGTTTTAAATACTGATTAATTCCCATAATGAACCAGTTTTCTTGCATGACTTGCTCGCGGAAATAAATATTACTCTTTTTACTGTGCGATCTGGCTTCAGAAAAGTGCCATTGCTCATTCCGATGGCAAGGGTCATTAAAAGCAGCCTTCGCGGTAATTGCAGCGTGTCCATCTGCCAATCCGTTAAAGTCAATTTGTGCATTTATAATGTTGTCGTCCGGTATGTTGGTAAAAAAGTTGTCCAAACAAGTTACTGAGTCGTTTCTGGGACACTGATAATTTCCTGCTTGTATTAAATGCCTATAATTATAACACTTTAGAAGAGTCAAAAGTTCATCCCTTTCGTTACTAGCTTTTAAAAAATCTATATTAAAATCACCACATACAATGCATTTTTTGCTGAAGAAATGCTCTAAAAGTTTCTCTAACCTTTCAACAAAAGTTTTAAAATTACCATGCTCAAAGTTAGAATTGCTCGTGTTTCTGTAGCAGCAACAGATATTTACATTTGTTAAGCAATCTTTCACACCACAAATTTCGAAACATTCTCGCTTGTAAAGCTTGTCACAGATTTCCAGTCTTGTACATTTACGCTCAGATAGAGCCATAATAAGGCTGCCACCTCTTTTCATTTTATCTCGAACATTATATGAAGCTAACTGGTAATTATTCATAGATAAAACTCCAACAGAGTCCTTGTTTAAAAAATGTTCTGTACAACATACGTAGTCAAAAATATTTATATTACTTTCTATATACAGTTCCAATTCCTGAGTTTTTGTGTTTATACCACATACATTTTGATGAAATATATTAAGACTAGTTAAATTAGATCTATTATTATTATTATACCTAGGTTCATCTACGTCACTGTTTACAGTATTTGCATTGCTTACGTTTGTCTCTTGAACTACATTATTTTCACGAATTAAATCAATGTTTTCGCCTAAAGTATCGTTTTCAAGGCTAGTTCTAAACTTATTTTGAGGGACGAAAACATTTTACAGTGGACGCATTACAGAGCTGTACGTACATAATGGCTCTCCAGATAGATTTACTCGTTTCTAATTTACTTAATTTTTGTGCACTGTAAAATGATTCAAACACTTCAAAAATGCTCATGTGATTTATGTTCTTACATTCGAGCTTCACTGTTCTATTTAAACGTGTTGCGAGACCGTTAATATTTTCAAAGACCTCTCCAATTATTACATTCGTATTTGACAGAGCACAAACATGATGTAGTAATGATTCTCTAAACTCAGACGGATTCTTGTCATTTGCACCAGGCAAAATAACTATGAAATCATTTTTTGTGAAGCTTTTACAGTCGGTACTACTACTTTCTAATATTTTATCAAAAGAAGCATATGGCTTAAGCATTGAAGTGACATTGTATTTTTCGCCTAATAGATGTTGTACAATTTTTCTCATATTTCTTCCTTTTTCTCCCGAATAAATGACTACTCTATGCTTCAACATGTTCCTTTTGATGTTCTGCTGCTGAGTCCTGGCTGCGCTTGTCGCCTGTGGCGGAGATAAAGCTGCGCTTTTCGCCCGTGGTACAGATATTGCTGCACTTTTCGCCCGTAGCGGAGATAATGCGGCGGATGTGTCTTTGTATTCGAAATGTACCTTAGGTGAAGAAGTGGGCATATGGTTTGGTGTCGGATTAAAACTGTGATGCTGATCGTTGGTATTATGCAGCTCTAGGTCGTCACTATTCTGCAATAAACTTGGTTGAAGGTTAGTTAAAACATGTTTGGCGTTTCTGTATTTAGGGGAGATAAATGTATTTGGAGTTATTTTGCCTACACCAACTGATTTGTAGTTTTGTATAATTCCCGCGTAGCGATCACATTTCCTGGTCAGTGAGATATTTTCTAAGCTCAAATCCTCGATCAGGTCGTTTGCTTTTTCTAACTCAATTTCTAGTTGCCTGACCTTTTCTTTTAACTCATTTATTTGCTCAATATCTACCAAGGCATCGGGTAAGCTTTGATGAAATATGTGTGACTGTCGTCTATTTGTAGATATAGGTAGAGGGCTCGAACTTCGGTCTGTATGTCGAGACAATTCGGAGGATTCATTCACTTCTTGCGGTGAGTCTTCTAAAGGCAATGAACTGAAGGAATTTTTGGTTGGCACGTTTATCATCACTTCCTCACTCTGTTTTAGTTCATTGAAGGAGATTGCAGATAAATCGGCACAGTTAGCTCGGATTGAACTTTTGTTTATGTCAAGTACGGTGCTATTTGAGGCGGACGTTGTCAGTGGTGGCAGCACTGGCAGCGCCGCTGAATTAGAGTCATTAAAAACTTGGCTGTTGTTCCCATAACTCTTATGCTCTGAACAATCTTCTGCTGCAGTCTGTGGTGAGTTTAAATTATCTTGTAATGTTTGCTTACAAGTTTCATTTTTAGGTTTATTCCGTTTTTTTCGGTTAGTCACTTTAGAAAAAGACTGATTATTCATCTGTGTTTTCTTCTGGCAATCGATGCAATTCCAGTTTTGCCTGTTTTTTAGTAAGTAGAATAACTTCTCCGTATTTGTACAGTTTTGACAGTAATTTTGGCTACAATTTGAACATTTTAGCAATCTTTTTACAGGAATTTTTTGATTGCATTTCGTGCAGAAGGGATCAATGACCAGCAGTGGTGATTTTTTAGATGAAGTTGTATTTTTTGACATATTGAAAATTTTCAGTATTATACATGTAATATATAAATTTAGGACTTATTGGTTCTTGACGAACAACTCCCGCCCTCTGTTGTCAATTCGGTGTACTACTACCGTTACGTGAGTTCTTAGATCTAGCTAAAGCATCCGTTCTGCTATAGTAGTTCAGCTACTGCACAATAGATGTCTCTCTAAGAAAATTCCAGCACTTTCGAGTAGATGGCGTTAGTAGTGAAATTTTTGACAGCTCATTGATTGTTTACATCTATTATATTACTCTATGCATCTATACACTCGTTTTTGAATCTACCAACGAACACAAAATTTATTATTTCGCAGTTTTCAATTGAAAGATGGTTGTTAAACACAAATTATTGGCACTATTTATCGACACAACACTCCCGGGTATTTGCATAAATCATCTTACTAAGTTTTATCAAGGTTTTTATAGTTAAATTAGCACTTTTCAACGACAGAATATTTTCTTTAAAATGTCCTTTTAAGTTTATCCGATTACAACACAAACGCTTGTGCATGTGATTTAAAAGACTACCAGTCTAATTATATGGACACAACACTAAAAACTACACTTTTAGTAATTTAAATAAATATTAACCACGGACCAGTTATGTTTACGTTGAGGTGGCGCCCTCTCGAAAAAGAAGCCATAACACTGAGAAGCGAGGTGACTATGGTACTTCCCCTCCAGATTTTTTCCAGCAAAAGTTAGAATTCTGGAGGGAGCTCCCTGTCCTATAGTGGACGTTTCATGGGATGCCATGCTATATTGATGACTCGCACGTGTGACGTGCGTGCTCGTGTACTGCTGGCAAACGTCCGTGTGGTAGCCATCTTACATACTGCGTTCACAAAAAACAGCGGTCGCCAGCCGCAACGCTTACAAGCGTGGTGACTATGGCAAATCCCCTTCAGAGTACCACGCATTTTGCTTAAGTTCTGGAGGAAGCTCCCCCTGTCCTACAGTGAACGTTTTATGGAATATTATGATCTACTTGCAAATCGAATCCTTACTAATGCCTTCAGAAAGTATGTGAATGTTAATCTGCGCTGCGCCTAGAAGCACTCATAGTCTTTGCTCTTAGTAATATATTTTTAATCAGTGTTAATGTTATTATTCTGTTTTTAGCAATTTTTCTCTTTATTCTCATGACTGTACAGTCACGAGCATTAATACATGTACTATTATTTTTTTTTTTTTATATATATAATTGAGTAAACGTATTGTTTTTATATTTGCATAGTTTCGAAAAAGTGTATGCCTTATTTGCCTTGGTAAAGTATGTAACGTTCATAATATTTCATACATTTCCTAAAAGTTCTAGGCATTATATAAATTGCCTAGGAATTGTATAGAATTCCAAAATTTTACACTGTTACAGTGACACATACAAGGTGACAAAAAAAAAAATTTAAGCAGTTTTTTAACGTATTACTCAGACCGTGAAACTGAACAACTTTTCCTACGGAAACTAGGTCCAAATACGGAAAAAAAATTCGAGTTCGCATAGACCACCACCATTCCCGTAGGCTACTTCCATAGTCTGATTGCGCATTTTGTATGGTCGGAAAAGTTTTCCTTTTTCGTATTTCGACCTGTTTCTTAGGAAAAGTTGTTCAGTTTCATGGTTTTTTATTAATCCCAATATATGAATGTACTGCAAATGGAGACTACTTTACCGATATCACTCGCGCAGCCGTGCAACACAAGTGCGAGCACCACGTTGAAGGCGACCCCGGCTCCCGACACCAGCATCATCATGTCCGGTTGTACCGAGTATTCGCCCGTGTAGAGCCGCGCCGCCGCTACGTACACGAAGATTCCCGTCAGGACCCAGATCAGCAGGACCGATACCATCGCGCCCAGCACCTCTGGAAGAGAAATTAGTTTAAATAAAATAAATACATTAAATTCAATTCATTTCACCCATCAGATATAGATGTTACCTGCCAAACCCGATTTTAAGCCAAACCTAAATGTTATGAGTTGGTTAGGTTATCTGTTAAGCCTTGCATTATAGAAAAGGCTTGTTTTTAGGGTTCCGTACCTCAAAAGAAAAAAACGGAACCCTTATAGGATCACTTTGTTGTCCGTCTGTCTGTCTGTCTGTCTGTCTGTCTGTCTGTCTGTCAAGACCCTTTATCTCACGAACGGGTAAAGGTATCAGGTTGAAATTAATACCATATATTAGGATCCATGGACCACACAAGGTCTGAAAATTTCAATTTTTTACAACGACGCAATAAAAAGATATGGCATTTTATGTTCTCATCTCCATACATTTATTCAAAAATGCAAAACCTACAGGGTAGTTCCCGTTGACCTAAAATTATGAAATTTGGCAAGAAGCTAGGTCTTACAGTACAAATAATGGGAAAAGTCTGAAATCATTAAATATTACAACTTTTCTCACAACTAATGGTAACCAATTGTGGTGAGCTCCCGTTTCAAGAACATTCATATAAGAGAGGGGTCAAGTTGGATGGTCACTGAGTTTTTAAAGTCAAAGAGCAAAAGCTTTTAATATATAATAATTATGGTAGGTAGTACTGGGTAGTATGGGTCATACTGTGCCTGGACGGTGGTGGTATTGCTTATTAAATTTTTAAAAATTTTTGCTTTTTTACTTTTGAAATGTTTTTGATATTTTTAGACGCTTACCTTACAGGTTTCGCCGTCAATATTTAAATAAAATAAAGATAAGAAAATAGTTAATGTTTTTTTTACTTTTATAATATAATTATACTTACTAAACAAAGTTTATTTAATACGTGACAAAGTGTGGAACCATAATCTGATATCAGCGCCATCTTTAGGTACACGGTACAGACTTTTTAACCTAACTTCCTCTGAGACATCCAAAGCTCAAGATAATACCAATTATGGCCGCTAGGCCACTAGGACGACACAGGTAAAAAATAATTAGAACCGTTTGATTGTATGCTATAGGTACTCAAAAAAATTTTCCTGCTTATAATAAATAAATTATATCACGGATTGCTTTGAAATTTAGAAATATGCAACATAAGCGTAAATTGGGTTAGGATGGAGGTAGGATACGCCATCTATACCGTTTAATATAGCTGGTAGGTAGGTATACTGCGTGCAAAATAACTTTGTCTGTGACCGTTAATGCGCAGAAGTCAAAAAATTAGTCGCGGGGGTGAGCACGGCTCCCCCCAGGGGGCGAGCGAATCGCTCATTGGCTCTCCGCCTGTCACCCATGCGCGGAAAATAAAGACTTGTTCTGAACGCGCTGTACCTATTCCAACCTATAGCGTGAGCTGAGGTTGGTCTTAGGTACACTTAACAGCACATCAGGAGAAACACTTTTGCACCTTATGGCATGGTAATAGAGTTGAAAAAGTTTCTACCGACGTGCGGTTGACCGTACGTACACACGGCCGCACATCGGTAGAAACACTTTTGGACCTTATGGCGTGGTAATAGAGTTGAAAAAGTTTCTACCGACAAGCGGTTGACCGTACGTTGACCGACCGTACGTAGCCATGATCACACCTAGCTGTATTCAAAGACTAATTCAGCGTACATTGCTCGTTGAAGTAAGGATATTGCAATTAACATAACCAAGCCTCCCAGCAATGTATGCCGAATTAAGTCTTGGAATTTAGGTAGGTGTGATCGTGGCTTAAACTGTCAAGCTTGATGTGCTAAGCAGGTAATTTAGTTTTATACTATGGTTTTATTGTACACCTTTTGAGATGTACCTACGTCAGCAATCAACTGTAACAAAACGTAAGATGAACATGTTATCTTCAATTATTATAGGTATAGGTTTTATCAATGAAAAACCTACAGGGTACTTCCCGGTGACCTAAAAATATGAAATTTGGCAAGAAGCTAGGTCTCACGGTACAAATAATGGGAAAAGTCTGAAATCATTAAATATTACAACTTTTCTCACAACTAATGGTAACCAATTGTGGTGAGCTCCCGTTTCAAGAACATTCATATAAGAGAGGGGTCAAGTTGGATGGTTGCTGAGGCGATTTTTGTTTTAGTTCTATTTAAAAACGGGAACACTTACAAACTTGAAAATTGGTATGTTTATAGGGCATAGGCTATAAAATAATAACAAATAATAAAATTTGGTCAAGCGCGTGTCGGACTCAAAAAATCTAGCACATTAACTTACTGAAATTTCAACTAATATAATTATGTTTATGTGGTGGTACGGAACCCTCAGTGCGCGAGTCCGACTCGCACTTGGCCGGTTTTTTTTGTGCAAGGGTTAACAGATAACCTAACCCACCCACCACTTTTCGATCTAGTTCGTTTAATATATGACAAGAAGCGAACCTTTATAGGATTACTTAGAGCAGTATAGCCTAGGCAAAACTAGTTTGGCCTGAAAGCGGGTTTGGCCGGTAACATAGGCATATAAACAACAAGCCCGTAACTTCAGAGTAGCAGTTTATTTTTGGAGACCAAAAAGATTCCAAGTACAACCTACTAGAGAGCGCACGTGAATGGCTAAAACGTCCGTAACGCTGCCGTTACGTTTCTTAAGAAATCGTAGTCAAAATAGGCCTCTATCTTTTTCTAGCTTTTTGCTGCTGGTTTTCTGCTGCTGATTTTCTGCTCTCGTAGCCCTTTTTTTTAAAAATTCTTCCTGAAGAGCGCAATACGTCCGTTACTAGAAAAAGGCCTACCAAAGATTGGCACAGGAAAAAGCGCGATGTACCTCCACGTGTGCTTCCATCTCCGCTAGTATGGCACCTACTACTGTGATTGGCGACCGTGGTTCGATGGCAAAGACACACAAAAGGATGATGATGCACAGTGCCATACTATTTATTGGCCACGGTTATAACGAGGAATACTTACCAGCCCGCTTGTGCCCGTAAGACATGTCGGCCGCGGGCTGTCGGAGAGCACAGTAGAATGCTAATAGCGCAAGAGCGGACCCCCCGCAATTTCTCAGTATCACTGCGTCTGACATCACTGAGATACTTGAAGTGTAGTTGTGTAGTCAATGGGTCGTAAAGATAGTAAAGACTTACCAGCCCGCTTGTACCCGTAAGACATGTCGGCGTCGGGCTGCCGGCGCGCGCAGTAGAAGGCTAACAACGCCAGAGCGAACCCCCCGCAATCACTCAGCATGTGCGCTGCGTCTGACATCACTGAGATACTGCCAGCCATGTAGCCGCCTAGCAGCTCGCATACCTGCAACAAAAACACGCGTTACATTTTCTATTCATATCCGTGTAAGTTTAATAGAGATAGTTTGAACTGCGGGATCGCGATGGGCGGTTCGATACATTAAGAAGCTTCCCGTGGCAGTGTTCCGTCAGTTGCAAATACGTTACAACTCTTACCACACTTCCGTGATGTTATTAAGTTTAGACTAACCATAAACATTCCACACAGCACAAACGCGGTGAGCAACTGCGAGATCGCACTAGGCGGTTCGTTACGGAGCTTCCAATAGCAGTGATCCGTCAAATCCGGATCTGTTACCGCTTATACCTCACTTCCTCCTTAAGTTTAGACTCACCATAAGGAGTCCACACAAGACCAACGCGGTAAGCAACTGCGGGATTGCGCTTGGCGGTTTATTACGGAGCTTCCAATGGCAATGCTCCGTCAGATCCGAATCCGTTATCACTCCTACCTGACTTCCGTGCTGTATTTAAGTTTAGACTCAACATAAACAGTCCACACAAGACCAACGCGGTAAGCAACTGCGGGATCGCGCTGACGGTTCATTACGGAGCTTCCAATGGCAATGCTCCGTCAGATCCGAATCCGTTATCACTCCTACCTGACTTCCGTGCTGTATTTAAGTTTAGACTCAACATAAACAGTCCACACAAGACCAACGCGGTAAGCAACTGCGGGATCGCGCTGACGGTTCATTACGGAGCTTCCAATGGCAATGCTCCGTCAGATCCGAATCCGTTATCACTCCTACCTGACTTCCGTGCTGTATTTAAGTTTAGACTCAACATAAACAGTCCACACAAGACCAACGCGGTAAGCAACTGCAGGATCGCGCTGAGCGGTTCATTACGGAGCTTCCAATGGCAATGCTCCGTCAGATCCGAATCCGTTATCACTCCTACCTGACTTCCGTGTTGTGTTTAAGTTTAGACTCACCATAAACAGTCCACACAGCACCAACGCGGTAAACAACTGCGGGATCGCGCTGGGCGGCTCATTACGGAGCTTCCAATGGCAATGCTCCGTCAGTTCCGAATCCGTTACAGCGCCCACCGGCACTTCCGTGTACGTGTCCTGATGGAGAGACAAATTGCACTTAAAAAGGATCTCATGAAATTGCAGCTCATGAAACAGCACAGATCACCTTTAGATTCAGATTTAGATTATTTATTCAATGTAGATTCTTTGCAGAATACTTATTGAACGTCATGCAGAATACAATGCAAATAGAGCGAGTCTACGTTACGTACGTACGTTTAAGATCGCAACGGAGGAGCATGTTATTTATTCCTTCGTACGGAATAAACAGTCGAAACGATGTAGCTTGATAAGAAAAGAATAAATAAATAAGAAAAGAATGACAGAAGCATGGAGCGATGATGCGTAAGCGTAAGGTTCATAGAGTTTTGAACCTCTCTTCTAAGATATTGGCGTGTTTAAGACATGTACACTACATGTACACGTTATATCCTGCCCTCAAGCACTACTGTCATTCTAATCAAGCTAAATAATATCAACTTTGAGTAGGCAAGTACAGTCTTCTTCAGTTGCCAGAAAAATTCTTATGTTAACTATACTCGAACATCTAAAAATACGTTACAAAAACTCATCTTACTAAAAGGCACGACAAAGAGAATTAAATTAAATCATCGGCGTACGTAAGTGATTAGTTCCAGTCACAATAGAAAATAACAGTACCTAGCTATAAAAGGGATTGTTTTTATATTTTAATAAGAAAAATAAATCTAGTCTCAATAGAAAATAAAGGAATTTTCTCATTATAAGTTGTTCGTGCGTTCGTCCCGTATAGTACCAACCCATCTTTACCAGTGGGTGTCGTAAGAGGCGACTAAGGGTTAATGAACCAGAGGAGGGGCAGCAGCATCCTTCTGTGTATCGTATCATCTTTTCTTTCTGCGGTCACCAACAACCGCGGTCCATGGTGCCAGCTGTAACGCTAACAAGCGTGGTGACTACGGTACTCCCCCTCCACATTATTTCAGCAAAAGCTGGAATTTAGCACGGAGTTCCCTGTCCTGTAGTGGATGTTTCATGGGATGTTATGATGAAGTACCTATTTCGTAATTTATTGAGCACGCTCAATTTCTTTTATGTAAATTATTTTGTCTCTATTCGCCACGCATGGCTGCGGGTTGGCGACCACAGTCTTTTATTTTTAATGTTCCTCCTGAGACCCAGCCTAACTGACAGGGCAGTTGCATAATGAACTTTACAATCACACAATAGGACTTTTTTGCCTAAGTACCATAGGTATCATAGATGATATCGGGGGCCTGTAATCTCGGCATTGAGATCTCAGGTGTGCCGGTCGAGCGCGTTCAGTCAGCTCGAAATCTGGGGCTACTCATGGACAGAAATTTGAAATTTGAGAGTCACTGTTTGGAGCTGGTTCGTAACTGCTTCTACCGCCTTAAGATTCTATACAAAATCAGACCTTTCATAGACACAGAGCTACGGATCAGGTTATGTGAATCTCTCATACTCTCCAAATTTAACCACTGTATCACTGTGTATGGTAATTGTATTTATAAAAAAACTTTGTCACTCATTCGAAGAGTTCAAAATGCATGCGCCCGTTTTTGCTTTACTATACCTCCTCGATCTCATGTGACACCGTTCATAAACTCCTAGAATATCCTAAAACTAGAGGGCCGTATCAAATTGTATTTTGCGAACCTTTTATTTGATGTCTTGAAAACTGGTAGGCCTCAATATCTATTCCACAAACTTTCTTGGAGGAGTGCAAATCCTCAATATAGACACAGACTGGTCGCACCAGTGTTGACAATTCCTCATCACAGAACGGCAGCCTTCTGCGGAAGCTTTAAATACCAAGCTTCCAAAATTTGGAACGACCTTCCTCCACCTTTGCGATGCATCAACGTAAAATACTGTTTTAAAAATGAAGCACGCAAACACTTTTTATCACTGCAGAAGGCTGTGCAGTAACTTTGTAGGATATAATAGTTATATATTTTCCCGCACAAATCAACTTTATTCTTAAAAAATTCAGGCAGGTAGGTAGGTGGGCAGGTGGATGAGATTGAAATAATTTTTACACATTCATTTATTTTCAAGTTTAAGTTTATGTTATAGTTTTCCCGACACAACTAACACTGCACTTTCAATCAATGAATGTATGTAAGTATATAAGTATTTTATGTTTATTAATGTACATTATTGTTATATTTATTTTATTATTTCCTTTAAATTTATTTATTACTTTACCATTTCCTCTATTAGATTGCGCACTCGCACTTTTACAGGCGCTGACAGAATATCAGCGCTGTGGCGTGCTTTGCCGCTGCAGCATTATGCTGAGTTAGGGCCTACTTGGGGGTGCGGCACACTCTATAACTAGATTTACTCGTAGATTTAATGTGCATTTTATATTGTTAAATATTTTGTTGTGGATTTGTGCTGTATTCCTAAATAAACAATTTATCTATCTATCTATCTATCTCAGGAGGTTATAAAACATAACCCTCCTTTTGGGGCAGTTGCGGGTGAAAACGTCCCCTAATGGTAAGTGGTCAAAGAACTTCGAGCGAAGCAAGGTCCAATTTCTTTGTAAGTGGTCACCACCGCCCACAAATGCCTCCTTGGTCCAGTGGTTAGAGGGCTCGGCTCTCGATCAGGAGGTTCTGGGTTAGATTCCCGGTGGGGACACTGTCAAACGAAAATTCCTTTGTGCGACCTCCCCAGTTTGGTTAGGACATTGCAGGATGAATCACCTAATTGTCCGAAAATTTTGATGATTCCATGCTTCGGAAGGCACGTCAAGCCGTTGGTCTCGACTACTATCTACGGATGTAGTCGTTAAAGAGCCATGTCAGAGGCCTTTGGCGGGTCAGCAGGGCGTTTCTGACACATTTATGGCGTACGTGTGGCGTACTGACATCACATAAAATGACAGCAATAGGGCATCGCCCACCTTGAGAACTAAGATGAAATGTCCCCTGTGCAGGTTTCACTGGCCGAAACTCAGTAGGCCAGCACGGCTGATTTTTGGTAGAAATAGGCAAAGGGGTGGTACAGTAAGAGCACATCAAGCTCGACACATTGGACGTTGTACCGTTCTTATGTCAATAGACGTACGGGCTAGAGTCAGGAGAGTAAAATACTTCTACCGCTGGTCTATAGGGCCTTTACGAGATATCTTCACTTAGCATTAATTGTCTATCTTCGCTTTGTCTTCTCCCCACATCAGACATAATTTGTCAATCACTTGTAATGAAAAAGAGTTTTTCCCATTTGTATTTTATTATAAACTTTCTAAAGCTAGCAATCAACTTGAATAAGTAAAATCCAGGCTAAGCTATAAGCCAGCCTAACAAAAACCAGTTATTAACTTTAATTGACGCCTCGGCTGGTCGAGGTCCTTCAAGGTTGCCAGATTTTTTTTAATATTTCGCTAAACAAAGTTACCCCATCATCTCCTGCTATAAGAGTCTGACTTAAATAATCGGTCGATCTCGCTTTATGATCCATATTTTTGTTTGCGTTCTTTTATATTATAAAGCTATGTAAGGTATGTTTGTTACTCTTTCACACCCTAACCGCTGAACAGATAGATTGCTGAAATTTGGCAGGGTTGTAAATATTGATCCAGAAAAACATAAAATTGACTTTAACCGGGCAGGGATTTTCTTGGGAAAACGTATTTTCTTTATGTTTGTCGATAGATCCACGCGGACAAAGTCGCAGGTAACTGCTAGTTTTCCTATAAACATTATTTTACGAGAAACCCCAATAAACCATGTCACGTTCCTAAGATCAAAAAATTCCCTATAATCACGAAGAAAAGACCCCGCCTGGCAACACTGTTCTATTCCCAGCTTCATTTGAAATGCGAGGGCTCAGCGCGGTCTAAACTTCATTTAGCTCTCGCAATCAAGTCATATTTTACTCAAATTTAGTATAATTTCGCGTTTAAGTAGATTACGCGCTTATGCCGAAACTGTCCCTTTCAGGGGAAATGACGATTTTCAAGCGTGAAAAGCCGTCGAGTTGAAGCTAGTTAGTTATCTTCGTTTTAGGGTTTCTAACCAAAACGGTAAAAACGGAACCCTTATGGTGCGACTTCGTCTGTCTGTCTCTCACACCTATTTAAAGAGAGATTTGAAGAAAAAATTTACCTCTCATACAAAATGCGCTATCAGCTGATTCAGTTTCTATGGGAGGTCAATTTTTAGGGTTCCGATACCAAAATGGTAAAAAAAGGAACACTTATGGTGCGACTTTGTCTGTCTGTCTGTCTGTCCGTCTGTCTGTAACACCTCTATATCTCAGCAACCACTCATGCTATCGACTTGAAATTTGGAATAGTTTTAGAATATGTTTGCCCTACTTAATTGCACATGAAAGACTTTTGAAAATATTATGATTATTGTTTGTTTCTGTGTTTCTCAGGGAAAATAATTTAGTTTCATGTGCAGATTCACGTCCTTTATGGTTGATATACCCTTTTTGTTACACCTTCAGCAATCACTCACTCATGCTATCGAATTGAAATTTGGAATAGTTTTAGAATATGATTGCTCTACTTAAGTGCAAATGAAAAAAATTTAAAAATATAATTACATATTATAAAAGGGGCCCAAATAAAATAAAATAATAAATAAAAGGGGCCCAAATAGGGCTACCTAACCGACGGTAGTTGACGGTAGTTTGGTTAACTTTACAACATTCGATTACACCGAAATAAGAACGAAAATCTACTCCTCGATCTTTACCAGAATTAAGATTACAGAACGTAAGGTCAAAGAATGTATAATATTACGCTTGGTAAGGTGGAGATTAAGAACGACACAAGTGGCAAATACAATGGGAACAAAAGAGCCGAAACAAAAAATTCCCACCGGCAGCGCCGCCGTCCTTTTACATTTTTGTCAACGTACTTGACCGCCGTACTTCTTTGCGTAACATTATAGTAAGGGTGATGAAGGATAAATTTCTATATGATTTGCTCATGTCTGCCTCATTGACTGATGATAAGGAGCAGCCTCTAGAAGATATAAAAAATATTGGCGGACATCCACACCCCTGCGTTTTTGAGGAATTAAGTTTTAACTATTTTGAAATTTGACAATGAAACGTAGACCTGGCAGACTATGACTATCTGATTAAATACAATGTACAAAACCCCAGAAAAATGATCTGCCACCATAATAGCCCTGCGTCGTAAAGTTACAGCGCTTCAAAATGCAAAAATTCACTACTTCGTCCCGTGATAATGCAGAGCCCTGCATGTCTGCCTCTTCGATTTTCTACATCTTCAGGGGCAGACCGAAAAAACATTATTTAGTATCTTATTTAAATTTTTTTTTGCTTTAACTCAAAAACGCAGCGACGCACAGAAAAACTTGTAAGGACCAAATCGATTCGTATTGAGCTGATCTATCATCCCTATTAATATGAATCATGAGCAAATCATATACCCAAATTGCAGCCAGCACCCTAACTATTATTGTTTGTGATCTTTTTACACCATTTATAATTGTTTTCGGTATTTTCGTAAAGTAAACCGCACGCCGCGCCGTTGGCGGTAAGAAACGCTTGACACTGACACCGGGTGTAGTTATTAGTTTTGTCATGTCACAAGCGGGCAAACGAGCAGTTGGGCCAACTGATAGTGGTCACCCCCGCTCATAGCACCCATTGTCTTATTAGTGGCATTCATCATCATCATCATAACATCCCATGAAACCTCCACTACAGGACAGGGAGCTCCCTCCAAAATTCCAGCTTTTGCTGAAATAGTGTAGAGGGGAAGTACCATAGTCTCAACCATCAACGCTTCGTCGTTCGCTAAGTCGCCACGCGTTACGGCTGGCACCCTGGACCGCGGTTGTTGGTGACCACAGATTGTAAGATGATATTATACACAGAAGGATTCTGCTGCCCATCCTCAGGTTTAATGAGCCTTAGTCTCCTCTTACGACACCCACGGGTAGATATGGGTTGGTACTATTCTTTGCCGGCACCGCACGGGACTTAGTGGCGTTACTTGATACTAATAAGACAGCCGCCCGTGTGGTGTCGGCAAAGAACCAACCAATCTCTACTCGTGGGTGTCGTAAGAGGCGACTAAGGGATTATGAAACGGAGGTTGGGCGGCAGCGTCCTCCTGTGTATCGTACCTACTATACCACCAACAACCGGGGTCTATAGTGGCAGCCGCAACGCTAAGAAGCGTAGTAACATGGTACTTCCCCTCCACACTATTCCAGCAAAAGCTAGAATTCTGGAGGGAACTTTCATCCTGCAGTGGACGTTTTATGGGATGTTATGATGTGATGATATGCCAGTAATCTCACTACGCAAATTTTCAGAATACAGAAGTAATATTGGTAGGTTTCCTACCTACCTACGTTCCTAAGTTATTAAAAACAAATTAATGCTGCATAAACTAGAGGTATTAGTTCATCCCACTGCAGGGCAAAGGCCACCCTTCCCTTTTTCCACTCTTCTTAAATTAATGCAACATATTCTAATATTAATATGTAGGTATATCTAACACTTTATCGCCGAACTCCAGTGAAGCCTGAGCATGCGGGTTTATTTTAGGCGGTTTATAGGTACCTATAGGTAAACTTGACATTCAGTAAGTATTCTGTAAAGAATCTACATTGAATAAAATTATCTGAATCTGAATCTTGTTTACTATTATATATTCTGTGGTATAGGTACCATAATTAAACCTACAGCTATTTTGTTGTCTTAATAAAGGCCCGGTTAAAAGTACCGTAAACCGACGCGCGTGTATGAAAGGGTTGATGAAAGTAAAGGAAGCGAGGAAAGTATGTCAAGATCGTAGCAGGTGGAGGGGCTGTGGTCTCTGTTTCGTGTCTAAACCCCGTCGGGAAAAAGCGTAATTTTATGTATGTGTTTGTAGCCAAACCCTTGTATGGAGCTTGCGGCACTTATATCCAACAGTTACAGTAGATTGTAATTGTAATAGTTTCAAAACGCAACACGAATACGACTTATTTTTGGAAAGAAATTCGATTGAAATTTATCAGGGTAGAAACAAGGCAATTATTTTAAAAAGGTAAGTACGTATAAGTACTGAAACAAGTAGGTATCTCTCTCTTCAAATTTAAGAGCAGGGCTCTTGTCTGTGAAGTAATCGCCACTTTGTGCGGTTTTGTGTCAGGTCCTTGACTTCCCGGTATAACAAACGGTATTCATGAAGACTGCCTGGGAGAATGCTACCCCCTCGCCTATCCCTGCCGCAAAGCAGCAGTGTTTGCGCTGCTGTGTTTCGGGCCAAAAGGAGTATACCGTAAACAACGTGTAACAAAAAGGGCATTACAATTTTGAAGTATGTGAATCTATCCATGAAACTGAACAACTTTTCCTAAGGAAACTAGGTGAAAATACGAATTCTTTTTCGTACTTACCTCCAACACAAAATGCGCATCAGCTGAAGTAGGTTCCATGGGAAGGGAAGTTGGAATTCTTTCTTCGATTTTTCGATCTACGTTCCTTGGGAAGTTCAGTTTCATGAAGAGATTCACATACGTCAGGCTTGTTTTACGGGCTTTATCTACCCTATTTGTTAAACGTTTATTGAGGCGGACGAAACGGTGACGCGGCAAAAACTCACAAAACCTCATTTAACCTAAGTACAGCAACAATGTTTTTCTAAAAACGGACAAATTGGCTTACTTACATCTTTTGGCAACTCCATCTTGGCTCGCCACCAACAAAGAGCCATTGTCAGATGAATTTATATTACACTTTATTACTTGTAAAACTGATAATAAAATTATACAGAGCACTTAACTCAGCGAAGCGACAGGCGAAATGATTTGTATTCGAGTTTTTGAAGGTAGTTCGAATAAGAATTTTAACAGACGTTTTTATCATTAGCATAGACTAAGTATAAAACGAGCTACGCACTATCGAGTCACATCTGCAAGTCGAGCAAAAGGATGCAGCTATAAGAAAAAATAAATGGTCGTATAGCTTTCTCTTTCTATCACACTGCTGGCATCCCTCTTTGCAAGCTATACAAATGGATAGTGCGTAGCTAGCTTAAAAGTTCTCGGGAAATCGCTGTACACGGATGCTAACGCTATGAGCGCACAGCGAGAATCTTTGTGAAGCCCAATTCGTTCCAGATGTTATTCTGGATAAAAAAATATTGTTTTACGAGTATGTATAATTGGCAATATGTTTAAACCAGCAATGTAAGCTGAATTAGACCTAACAAAGTGGAAATTGTCGCAAAATCTACTCGTTCTACCCACTTTCATTTACAAAGAAACTTCCACCACCGAGTTTTGATGATCTATAAAGGATATTGCGGCAAATGCCTGTCCTTTAAAAATGACAAATTAGTTATTTTAATTCGGTGGAATACTTTAATTATATACTTTTCATGGGCAGGCCGAGAGTTAACAAAAAAAGTCGCGCAAATGGACAGACTGGATAAGTAAAAGTTAAATAGGAAAAACTGATATCTTAACTGTTTTTTACTATTTACTGATATGAAGTGATATGATAAAATTTTCCAAACAAGATAAATTCACACATACATACTAGAGGTAACGGAGGTAACTTAATAACATTGGTAACGATGACGCACGTGTAAAATTTCGATGCATAAAATTATAATTTTAATAACCCTGTGTGGCGAAGAAACAAGGATGCGATTTCATTATGTACCTACATATTATTATGTGTATAAAGAGCCTCTTGAAATAGGTACACATACACATCGCAGCAAGCATGTAGAAACAAAACCAGTATACAGGGTGTTAATTTGATTGCGTGCCATAGCTTAGGGGCGGGATCAGTATCAGTAACTGAACAAATTTTCCTAAGGAAGATAGGTCGAAATACGAAAAATCAAATTTGAACTTCCATACAAAATGCGCTATCAGCTGATGCAGTTTCTATGGGAGGTCAAAAAATTATTTTCGTATTTCGACCTATGTTCCTTGGGAAAAGTGGTTCAGTTACTGATACTGATCCCGCCCCTGAGCTATGGCACGCAATCAAATTAACACCCTGTATTAGCTGAACCAGCGCTACGCTCCAAACGCTCGAAACTATAGACCCAGTTCAAGGTCAGTGTTTCCACCGACTTGCGGTGTTGTTTCTACTATGCTTGCTGCCGTGCGAACCTACGTGATATCAAAATGCCAGTACCGTTTATGAATGAATGAATAACACTTTATTGCACACAAAGTAAAATCCGAAACAATAGAAGAGCTTATAAAAATTGGGCAAAAGGCCGCCTTATCACTAAAAGCAATCTCTTCCAGACAACCTTTTGATCAAATCAGCATTAAACTGAGATCTGTAGTGTAGTGCACCATTGCTTATTGTTTCGTACAGTTAAGAACAGGTCAAGCTTACCACTTGCTGCGCGACTCTAGCCTCAATGACGATTAAAATACACAAACTTCAATGTGTCAAGCTTAACGTGCTCTTGACTGTACGTATCTGCTCCGCCTCAGTGAAAAGCAGTGGAAAGGTCGTCGATCGGTCGCAGACTTTATTGATTGGTCTGCGTGAAATTGCGTAGGTGTATACCTATTTAACTAAATTTAATCAGCCAGGGCATCAGATCGTTAGTCAATCGGTGTAAAGTTTTTAAAGAAACGTCATATTAGAAAAATAAATAAAGCTGTGTCTCCTGCATGTTTTTTTTGCGAAACATTACACATTACACAGAAAACATTGGGGCGAGGCTACACACATTTGTGTATGCTTACACAATGTTTTTGTTTGTAGTCGGGCGGAAAACATTAAAACCACACAGATCTATGATTAAAACGAATCGTTATTTTAATTCGTAATCTTGCGTTACGCGGCAAGCATTAGCGACCTCCCACAGATCTTCTAATATTATCCATCATATGCGTTTGCTGGAATTCTGGTAACAGTTTCCTGTCCTGTAGTGGACATTTTTATCATTTAATTTTGATGCAATCACTCTGTCCCCAGTCCCCACCGTTACAGATTTTCCTGCGGCAACAGCCGAAATGTGATCGTAAGCTAGTTATCTTCCGGTGACAATATGATTTTCTAATAATAAAATACAAAAAGTAAACCTATCTCGCCCTCTGAAGTCCACTTCGACCCCATGGGATCTTTTATGCTTCCCGTGCTTGAATTGCGCTGTTTTCAAAGATGATCGTTAGAAGCTTCGATATTGATTTCAGCGGAAGGAGCCTGTAGTCTTCCGGTGACGGGTACGCCTGACTCAGAAACCTTACTTGCATTACAACGAATATAAGCCTAATTGCTACGTTATAAAGATTATTATTATTAATATATGAAGCTTAACCCTTGCAGTGCGGTGCGACTTTGGCATATTCGGCGATTAAAATAAGAATGGTGAAATCAGTATAAGCTGAGTGTGCTCAAGCTCAACTTGTTTCTAGCGACCAACGGCCATTTGTACAAAGTCTAACGGATCAAGCTTGACGTGCCCTTGATTGTACAGTCAAGAGCACATCAAGCTCGACACATTGGACTTTGTATCGTTCTTATTTCAATAGACGTACGGGCTAGAGTCGCACTGCGAGTGTTCAGCTTGACCTGTCGTTGACTGTACAATGGGCGAGCGAAAGGCATAAGTCAAACTCGATAGCAAACCATGTCTGTTGTTGTTCGACGGGACTATTACGTAATTATGCAAATCAATAAGCACTTGGTAAACACGTAATTAAAATGATTGTTTGCATTGATTATTGTCAAGGGTGGTTACTCATGGTAAAAAAACTTCGTGGAAAACGCTGAAAAGACGACGTGACGTGAATATGTATCTACTCTTGTATCTACTCTTGTATCTACTAGTTACATTTCATTGTTCTTTCGAGTTAGGCAATACGTATTTCTGAATCAAATATTTGCAGATTCGGTACGGATCATAGTGATCGTACACACGGCCGCACATCAGTAGAAACACTTTGTAATTGTAATTGTAATTGTAATTGTGCGTTGGGCTATTTTCCGCAACTCGACGTCAATGCGCCTATTTTGCGTGTGGGTAGAACAGCGATTACTCAAGCCACCCGATTTCCTGAAGAAAGCCCAGCAAGCCGGTGACGTTGCTCGCTACTTCAGGAAGGCCCCCGGGAACACCAAGGTACTTTGCCCTGTATGTGGCTAACTCCGTGCACTCCAGAAGGACGTGAGCAGCTGTTTCATCTGTCTTCAAGCAGGCTCTGCAAAGAGGACTGTCAGTAACACCTAATACAAAAAGATGTTTGTTAAAAGATCCGTGACCAGTAATAGCGCCGGTTGCCAGTCTAAGTTGCGATTTACTAAGACGTAACAGCTTGCGGGACAGACGACTGTTGATGCTAGGTAAGGCTTCCCTCGCCTGCCTGCACGTGTCTTGACTGGTCCAGTTCGTTTCGTGTAAGCAATAAGTCCTTGTTCTAAGCAGCGTGCGAATCTGCCTCGCCGGTATGGGTATAATGGGTTCAGGTCCAATAGCCTTAGAGTCCGACCCCCTGCGAGCCAATTCGTCCGCCGCGTCGTTACCTCGGCAGCCACTGTGACCTTTGATCCATTGTAAGGTCAGATGGTTGCTAGTACATACCTCAGCAAGTAGTTGATGGCATTGGTAGATGAGCCCTGAAGTCATGGTGCAGTAGAAACACTTTTAGACCTTATGGCGTGGTAATAGAGTTGAAAAAGTTTCTACCGACAAGCGGTTGACCGTACAAAACACATTTCTTGATTTCTGTTACGACCGAGCGATTTCGAGTGTGTGTGTGACTTTGCATTAGTGCAAAAAAATCTGGTTTTTCACACATCAAGTTTCTACTCGACGCGACGGGATACCAAAATGTAGTTGTTTTTAATTTTGGTTACAATACATAGGTATTTTACATATTTACAATTCCCTTATTAAAGTTTAAGCAGACTTAAGGCTCGCGCCTACAACAACGGCGGTGCAAAGAGCTCAGGGCTGCTTATAATTTATTTTGTAGATTACTTAAATCTTACAAGTGAATTTAGTTAGATGAATTTCTTTGAAATTTACAACACCTTGCTACTACTGGGCTCAGTGGTACACCAACATTTACTTTCTCAAACAAATAGTTTATTCTCCGGCTTATCGCGAACGAAGTAGTTGTGGCGATTGTTTTGTCGAATGCGGGTCGACTTGAGGAGTATGAGTTAAACCCAAATGTTACACAACAATTATATAATTCTGGGCAATTACGAGGGCCACACCGAAATGATCGGGAATAGAAAAAAGTACAAAAATAATACAACAATATTTACTTTCATTGTTTTTCGAAGTATTCTCCGTGACAATCGATGCACTTTTGCATTCTATCAAACCAATTATTATAACAGTAATTCCAGTCTGAAGTGGATATAGTCGAAACGGCCGATTTTTAAGCTTCGACTGCCTCTTCTGGGCCTTGAAATCGTTGACCACGTAGCATATCTTTAATTCTTGGGAATGTAAAATAATCATTGGGGCTCAAGTCAGGGCTATACGGTGGATGGTCCATTAACTCCACGTTTTCCTGATTTAAAAACGCGATCGTTTTGCGAGCGGTATGTGAGCTCGCATTATCCTGGTGAAGAATGATGCGACGATTCGGATTAATTTTACGAAGTTCTCTTATGACTTCCGGCAAACAAACTATTGTGTACCAATCAGCAGTAACCGTTCTGCGTTCTTGTAAAGGAATCGTAGCCACATGACCAGTTTTCGATACAAACGAAGCGACCATTTTTTTCGACACGCTACGAGAGCGGACAACTTTTGTTGGCTTGACCTCGCCTTCGAAGACCCAAACAGCCGATTGATGTTTTCTTTCGGGCTCATATGAATAAATCCACAATTCATCACCAGAGACGATATTGTAAACTGCATTTGAGCTCCCTCTATTGAACCGTTGCAGAGTAGACCGACACCAATTAACACGAGCCGACTTTTGTTCCTCGGTCAAACGATGGGGCACCCAGCGGGAAACTAACTTCTTGACACCCAGTTCATCATGTAAAATAGTTTGAATCGCTGTCATACCAATGCTGAGAGAAGCCCGAATCTGCTCGTATGTCACATGTCTATCTTCTTTTATTAATTGGCGCACAGCATCGATGTTATCTTGTGTTACCGCTGTTTTTGGTCGACCAGTAGAAGGAACTGTCGTGAGAGAGGAACGTCCACGACGAAACTCAGAATACCAACGATATATAGTCGTTTTACTGGGTGCTTCAAGTTCATAAACAGAAACAAGCTCGGCGAGACATTGTTCTTGAGATAAACCTCGACGAAAGTTGTGAAAAATTATGGCACGGAAATGTTCCCGCGTAAGCTCCATTTTCCCCACTGACTTGTCAAATTCAAATGGCTACTACTCTTTTCTTTTTTACTTTTTTTAAAATTCAAAAATGGAATTGTGTTTGAAATAATACTACATGTCATAAACCAAAAAGGTTATAATCTAATTTATTCCTGAGTATTCTATTCCCGATCTTTTCGGTTTGGCCCTCGTACTATTTATTTTATTTGTGTTTATAGAACAATTTAAATCAGCAGTTCAGCAAATTTATACAACATCGAGTTTTATCAGTTTTGCACCCAGCCCATTGATTCTACTAATGAAAACATTAATAGCACTCAGCGATACTTGACTAAATTAAATATACACTCTAATCGTATGTGCAAAATAAGATTTTACGCTTACAGTTTTTGGTCGGGTTCGCGGCCGCGCGCGCCCGAATACCTACTCGGTGTTTTGCACTTTTCATTAGTAGGTATTATGTGGAATAAAAAAAAAACATTCAAGTAAATATATTCATCTTTTTTAGATACCTTTTTTGTATAAAAACAGACAAGTGAACTTTTGCGGTTTTGGAGAACTTTTGCAATTTATGACAAAAACAGGTGCTGCTGGGGATTTTTGTTTCTTAAACGCGGTTAACAAAAATACAACTCTATTCAATTTAAAACCTTTTTTTAAACTTGATATATCACCTTGTATTTTTTTAATGGTTTTGATAGGCATTTATTCTAATTTTTCAACGTAGTTTTAGGCATTTCAACCCTATTAACGCCTTAAGGTGGTTTCTGAGCAGAGGTGCTGCCACTTTGAGAAATAAATTTATTGCGTAATAAATACAAAACATTTAATAAGAATTGTTTGTTTGGAGGCAATTTGGGGTAGTTCTATATTTTATTATCCATCACATCACACCTTAGCTTATCTTGATTAGCTTTGTATTGCAAAAGTGCCAAAAACGGCCACTTTTAGCACTTTACCAATACAAAGCTATAAATGATAAGCTAAGCTATGATATTATGGGTTATAACATATATAACTATCCCATATTGCCGCCAAACGAACAATACGAATGAAAAGTTTTGTTGCGACGCAATAAATTTATTTCTAAAAGTAAGGTGCTGCCACTCAGCGACCACCTTAACCGAAAAAAATTACCCGAAAATACCTACTACACTTTACTAACTTAGTCCATCCATGGTATAGTACCAGGAAATCATTATTTTCTCAATGAATTATTTTTAAACGGCTCAATGTAGCTAAGATCTTAATACTGTAAAAGAGCTTGTTCGCACTAGTACACAAGACAGCAAGAAATTGGAAACAAAACTGAACTTGCGCTACGCTACAAACACCCGAAACCAGAGACCTGCTCAAGGTCAACGTGTTTGCAGTGACGGGCGGCTGTATGTACACCCAACAGCACGTCAGTATAAAAACTTTGGACTTTATGGCATGGTAATAAAGTTTGAAAACTTTCCATCGACGGGCGGTTGACCTTACTATTTTATTATTTCAAAGGGAATATATTCCACCATTCATGATCTAGTGGTTTCTTCGTTTGGCTATCGGCCCGAGGTTCTGGGTACGAATCTTAGTGGGGACATAGGTACATAAAGAACGCGACAGCTCAGGCGTGCTGGCGAAATGTATGTATAGCGGGCCATACTTCTGACCCGCCCTCCTGACCTGTCACGTACTAGACATACATAACATCGCGCCTTTTTCCCTGTGGGGTAGGCAGAGACCACAGCCCTCTACCTGCTACGATCTTGACATACTTCCCTCCCTTCCTCTACTTCCATCAAAACTTTCATACATGCTCGTGGGTTTAGGGTACTTTTAACCTGAGGTGGCCTTTATTAAGTACATCTTTTTGGTATTGGAATGTTCGCCGAGGCCTTCCGCTTCTAACGTTTCTATTCACTCTCTATTCATAGATATAGTCTAAACAAAAATCGACATTGCAGGCGAAAGGTATTTCGTAACCGACTGCAGACAGACCTGTAGCAGCAGACGACGTACCGCCGCGTCATGTCTGCAGTCGACTACCTTTAAGGGACTTTTTTTTTTTTAATTGAAGTAGGACACCTTTATTTAGATATCTTACTGATATTACAATCTAGCTGTATAGCTAATAAGTCATTTGCATTTAACTTAAACTACTACATAAACAATTAAGCCTAAGAATGCGTCCAATAACACTATTCTTATTGTCTCTAATTACTTAAGGGGAAGACACATTGTTTTTGTGTTTCTATAACATTATGCACTAATGAGGTTATCACAACACTAATTACACTAACTCAAAGGGTTTGGTCCTTTAAGGGACTGATAAGAGCTGAATTACCTCCCTTTCTAACAAAGGGCAGAATGCGCGTGCTAGAACGGAGCGGATTCGCGCTGTTTTACGTTTTTCTAAGGATGAAACTTGGCTTATAAATAGCGATAGGGTCATTAAGGGGCTGATAAGACCTAAATACGCTTCACTTGAGCAGGTTTTTAACGAAAAGTAATGAATATATTAAATATATGGCAGTAAAAAAAAATTATGTGATAAATAAGCATCTTTCCAAGAATATGGCCGACTCTGAAATACGATTAAATATATTTTGTACGCCATGAAAAAATCCAAAGTTACCTCTGCTTTATGCTTTTAAACCGATTTAAACAGTTTTATCCAAAAATTAAGAAGATTCCGTGATCCGGAAGGCGCGTTAAAAATTCGCGTGTCCCAAATACAGATAGAAGATATCCGATCTTCCGTAGATCCGAAAGTAGAATTCAAAAAACCAGAGGCCTTTGGTTAGACTGCTCAAAAACTCTGGTGTCAGAGTTTGTGAGGTCGGTCATCGACCTTTCAACCCACACGATAACATGATGATTAGTTACAAATTCTCATTTTTTTTAATAACACTAAAGTGACACTAAACAAACTATCGCTGTACTTATTATAGTCCAATCAACTAGGAGTTTTTGGTACGGACTTCTAGTAAATGGTGTTAGTGTTAAAAACGACTATTGCGTAATTGTCCATCTTTTTACTTTGTTTGCTAATTAACTTTATGAGCCAGCTGACTCCTGCAGAGCAAAGGTCTCTCCCTTCTTCCATTCCCTTTTATTTTGCTTTTGTTCTTGCCAGTTTAAAAATGGCGATATAATGTCACACCATCTCGTCTAGGACATCGCCTCAGCCTTTTGTACTCGATGCAAGGCGCCTTCAATTTATGTTTTAAACCTATTTATAGGCCTATACATAATCTAGTCCAGAGAGAGATGACCAACTGGTATGACTGCTCTGCCATAGTTTTTTTTTTATTTTTAAGGTAGATGATGGCCGATGGGATGGATGGATGGTTTATGGCGTATAATGCGATTTATTCGTTACTCCTCGCACTAGGATTCCTAGTATCGCGAAAGCTAGGTTCTTATTAAAGGAGTGATCACACCTAGCTGAATTTAAAGACTAATTCGACATACATTGCTCGTTGAAGTAAGGATATTGCAATTAACATAACCAAGCCTCCCAGCAATGTATGCCGAATTAGTCTATGAATTGAGCTAGGTGTGATCACGCCTTTAGTTTACAGTAAGCATGTAACGAGGATTAAACATAAAAGTATAACGAAACTTGGAACTACCAACTTTCAGAGGTTGCTTTTTGGGCGACGCGACGCGACATTGATGTCTGCGATCCAAGTTACGAAATGCAGTTTGGTATTGTATTTCGAACCCGGTCAGTCGATTATACACGATAATAAATAATAATAATAAATATAATAAATAAATCAATCAATAATTTTCAATAAATATAATAAATAGAATTTTGGGCTGTTAGTCAACACTATCACGCTCGCGCCACGCGCCGGTTAGACAGGAACACAGATAATATAATACTTTTATTTAATCGTATGGCATATTTATTGGTCACTTACTTATACTTAAATAATTTTACAATTTTATATCTAAGTTCTTCACCCATAGGGCTGTGTCTTCATTGGGGACGAGTAGGTCCAGGGAATCACCAGTGTACTTCCTAATTGGGCACTCGTGTATGATATGGTGTATGGACTGCACAGGCGCTCCGCAATCACATGCCGCTGTTGCTCGCCACCCGCATCGAAACATGTACTCCCCGCAAAGTCCGTGCCCAGTACGAAGCCTATTTAACTGGCACCATTCTTGTCTAGGAGCAGCGAAGCAATGTGGTTTTTGTGTAGGATCATAGTCACATAGAGAGTCCTTAGGTAGGTTTGACTTCCATTCCTCTTTCCACTTAGCTTTCATGTTGAGAGGTTGTTTCATCAATTCTCGCGCTGTCTGGTAAGGCGGGTGACGCGATTTCAGCCGATGACATGGCGGGCTTTGAAATTCTTGATGAATTGGCAGGTCTGGGTTTCCGGCGATTTTATTTGCCTCGTGGAGCAGAGCTTGCTGTCTTCTATGGTGAGGTGGAGGTATATGGCTCAGAGTTGGTAGCCATTCAGTCGGAGTAGATTGTATAGTGCCCGATATACAGCGCATGGTCTTACGCAGCTGAACATCCACTTTCTCTGTATGAGCGCTGTTGAGCCACACCGGCGCGCAATATTCCCCTGCAGAGTACACAAGACTTAGCCCAGTAGTGCGGAGTACGTCCGCACTGGCTCCCCAAGAAGTGCTCGCCAGTTTGTGCATGATGTTGTTTCGGGTTCCCAGCTTTTTGCTCAGCTTGTTGAGATTCAGATTCAGATTCAGATAATTTTATTCAATGTAGATTCTTTACAGAATACTTATTGAATGTCATGCAGAATACAATGCAAATAGAGCGAGTCTACGCCGTTTCGGATCGTGCTATGGCAGCGTAAAAGAAACGGCAAGAAACCACTGCAGCACGGCCTACTTTAAGAGTCGGCTTTTTACAATGTGTTTCTTGTGTTTCGCTGGAATATCAGAGCACCATACCTCTTTGTCATTCATATAGTCATCCAATCTATAGTAAGCTTTTTTACATAACGTTTGCTTTACACATTCTTTAAACTTTCTCTCAGGTAATTGCACTATATTGTCAGGTATTTTGTTGTAGTATCGTATACACAGACCAACGAAAGATGTGTTGACTTTAGTTAATCTAGTATATGGTTGATCAATTTTATGCTTATTTCTAGTATTAAAATTATGCCTGTCACAAATTTTAGGTAATTGATGAATGTTCTTTCTAGCATACATTATATTTTCATAGATATACTGGCATGGCACTGTCATAATGTTGATTTCCTTGAACAGTTCTCTCAGGGAATCACGAGTCTTCAGGCAATAAATTGCTCTTATAGCCCTCTTTTGTAAAACGAATATTGAATGTATATCAGCTGCTCGGCCCCAAAGCAGTATGCCATAAGACATAATGCTATGGAAGTAGCTAAAGTAAACCAGCCTTGCAGTAGCTACATCAGTAAGTTGTCTGATTTTTCTAACAGCATATGCAGCCGAGCTCAATCGACCAGAAAGAGCCGTTATATGAGGGCCCCATTGAAGTTTAGAGTCTAGTGTTAACCCTAAGAAAACTGTACTATTTACAAAATCTAATGGTTCATTATTCAATACTATGTTATGTGAAGTAGACCTTACATTTGGTAGTGCAAATTTAATACATTTAGTTTTTTTGGCGTTTAGGACTAGATTGTTAACAGTAAACCATGCATGAATCTGTCGAAGTGCATCATTGACTTCGTTATAATTTTGTGATTTCCTACTTACATTGAATATTAATGAAGTATCATCAGCAAATAACACAATCTTTGACAGATTCTTCACCACAGAAGGAAGGTCATTAATATAAATAAGGAATAAAAATGGCCCCAATATGGACCCTTGAGGTACGCCAATTTTGACAACAGATCCCAGTGATTTCGTCCTGTTTACTTGTACCTTTTGAATCCTGTTTTCCAAATATGACCTAAGTAGTTTAAGTGAATTATTCTTAACACCGTAATGTTCAAGTTTTAGCAACAATGTGCTATGATCTACGCAATCAAATGCTTTGGATAGATCACAGAAGATACCAATAGCATCTTCAGATTTTTCCCACGCGCAAAAGATGTATTTTAAAAGTGCAGTCCCGGCATCCGTTGTACTGCGCCCTTTCGTGAAACCAAATTGATGGTCATGTAGTAAGTTATTTCTATTGAAGTGTGAAAGCATTTGATTGAGTATGACCTTCTCAAAAATTTTACTAAGTACAGGTAAGACTGATATTGGTCTAAAATTACTGGGATCCTTTTTGTCACCAGCTTTGAATAATGGAACTACTTTACTTTTTTTCATTAAGTCAGGAAATGTACCATGATCGACACAATCATTGAATATAACAGCTAAATATGGAGATATAGTATCAATGATCGCACTACAGACTTTTACTGACATTCCCCATAGGTCCTCAGTGGTTTTCATTTTAATACTTTTAAAGGCTTTAACAATTTCGTTAGGGGTGACATGATTAAACCCAAATTCAGTTTCACAGGCGTCCACATTCTTTTGAAGTAAATCGCTAGCAAGTGAAGATGATGAATTGAGTGACTCTGTTGTTTTCAAAGGAATATTAGTAAAAAAGGTTTCGAATTCTTGAGCCACTTCTACGTTTGAACTAATAGTTCCGCGATTTGTATGAAGTGTGATTTGATTGTCACGCGGTTTCACTTTTCCAGTTTCACTGTTTATAACATTCCATACAGCCTTAATTTTGTTATCAGCAGACTGTATTTTTTTCCGTAGAAAAAATGATTTTGCTTTTAAACAAACTAATTTAAACAATTTTGAATAATTTTTGACATATTCAATGAAATTGTCGTCATTTGAATAATTTCTAAGCTCATATAATTCAAAAAGTCTCTCTCTACTTTTGCGAATACCAGCGGTAGCCCAGTCACTGAATTTGAATTTTACAATAATTTGCTTTTTTCTAATAGTGAAAATTTTACTGAATTCAGTATTAATCAATGTGAATAAATCTTCATATGAGTTATTAGGGTTGTTAGTATTATAATTGTGACAGGGCAGTTTTTCTAGCAACGTGTTTTTGTACTTTTCTAACCTACCGCTCGTTAGGCTCCTGGTTTCTATATCTATATTCTGGGTTACTCGAGAATAATTAAAAGTAACACTTTGACCAGAGTGGTCAGACTGAAGCGAGTTTATGATACTTTTCTCAAAATAATCGCAATTACAAAAGACGTTATCAATACAGGTAGCCGAGGATGACGTCACCCTTGTAGGTTCAAAAAATACATGCTCTAAATTAAAACATTTGAAAAGACTTATAAGTTTGTTACTATAGGTATTATTTTCTAAGATATTGACGTTAAAGTCACCACACACTATCACAAACTTATTTTCTTTTGTCACTATTTTTAAAACATCTTCCATTACTAACTCGAACATTGAAAAATTTTGAAAAGCGGGAGGTCTGTATACGCATACTACAACATGCTTGTCCAGCTCAACACAAGATATTTCAATACATCTTTCAACCGAAAGTCGAACAATATCTTTACGGTTCTTTATCTTAAAACTGTTACGAACTAAAATCAGTGATCCACCGTGTAAAGCAGACTTTCGATTGAAAGCACTGGCTATACAATAATTTTCATAATTTATCAACATTTGATAGTCTTTTTGCCAGTGTTCTGTCAGACAAATAATGTCAAATTTTGTTCTTTCTAAGAATAATTCTAATTCTAAAATTTTTCCAGAAAAACCTTGAATATTTTGATGTAAAATTTTCAAAATATTAGATTTTTCCTTTGTCTTTGCTATAGGAAGTTTTTTGCCAGAAGGTTTTTTTTCATTTACTTCAGTAAAATTTTGTGTAGAAAAACCCTCTTTTGTCGTATGAACTAGTTTAAAGAATTGGTGTTAGTAATGTTACTAACTATAGAAGTTTTTTGTGTATAACTTCCTATAACAGAGTCAGATATATTATATGCTATCAATGTAGCCAGGTCTTTCTTAAACTTAAGAGGCAGATACATAGTATCCTTTGTCAATCTAAAATAACTTACAAAAATATTCATGTCAAGATATAAAATGTCACTATGACGACTTGTCAAATTTTGTAAATGTAAATTCATTCTGTGTATACATTTGTTGTGTTGCTCAGTAACATTTGAACAGTATGGAAAGTTACACAGAATAAACCTACACTTAGTTTCACTCTGTATCTTGTTTAACAATGTCACAAAATTGTTTAATTTTAATCTACTTATGTCAGAATGATTGCCTACCACGATAACAACAGTGGTGTTTATGTCAAACTTGCCTACAGCAATCTTTCTTACAAGACCATCGAAAGTAATATCGGGACAGCAAATATTGGTCACCTGCTGATTATGGCAGTAATTAAAAATAGACCCTAGACCTACTCCTATCCTGTCTGAATATACAAAGGTCTTCTTTTTATTGGAAGTCGACGAAAAGTCCTCGCCATCCGTGGTCTCTGTGCTGTTATCGACAGGTGGCTGCTGTTCCACCGTGGCGCCACCAGCGGCGGAATCATGTGTTGGCGACATTGGCGACGTGGTGATGTCTTGACTCGCAGTCACCACTCTCTCATCGATGTGCTGCCGTGGTGCCACCACGATGACGTCATTCACAGCAGTTTGCTCACGCGCGGCGGCATCATGTGTTGGCGACATTGGCGACGTGGTGATGTCTTTACTCGCAGTCACCACGCTCTCATCGATGTGCTGCCGTGGTGCCACCACGATGACGTCACTCACAGCGGTCTGCTCATGCTGGTCTCCGCGCTGCTGGCGTCGATTGTACGCGTGTCGCTTTTGGCGGCGTTGTTTCCTTGTAAGGCGAGCTGAAAATCGCCAGTTAAAAAATGTTGAGGTTGAACCGCAGGTTGCAGGCGTACAGCTAGAAGACATGCTGATATTTGATGTCCGCGGTGGTTCTAGACCACAAGCAACCTCTTTGTCATTGGTGAGGGTGGCTATCAGTTGCTGCTGAGTGGTATTAAGCTGCTTGAGCTCAGCTGTGGATGACAACATTTCATGCATGCGCTGCTCACTTTCTTCATATTTATTTGTCAACAGTTGAAGCGAAGATTGACTTTTATCATAAGCCGTTGTAATCTCCCTCAGTCTAGAATGGAGCGCATCAATACATTGTTGTGCCTTTGTTAACTCAACATCCTTGTTTTTTATTATTTTCTCCAGCTCCTCAAGTTCCTCCTTGTGCTCTTCTACAATTGATAACTCGTGGTGTAAGGATACTGCATGCTTAGTGTCTTCCTCTTCTTTCTCCTTGTGTAATTCTTCCAGTTGCGAATGTGCTTCCTGCAGCTGAAGATGCAGCAAACTATTTCTGTCAAGGGCAGATTGATGTTGATCCTGCAGGGACGTCAAAGACTCGACAAGATTTTCCAGTCGAGTAACTTCGGCTTGGGCTTCCTTGAAACTTTCTTTCATCGTATCAAATTTGTTTCCTTGGGCTTGTAGTTTGACTTTTAGCTGTTTTATTTCAAACTCATTAACGTCCCTGCCTGCCAAAAGGCGATCATTAAGTTTCTCTGCATCTTTAAGGTGTTTCTCAAGCTGCTGTATACGGGTAGTTGCCATGGTAACCTGGAATTAATACAGGAGGAAGTTTAGAATAAACTAGTCCAGTAATATACAGTCAAATAATACTATAATAGTATCTACGTAGGTACCTTCCTAACCAAACTACTTAACTAACACTATATTTACTATTTAGTAATTGACCTATGCAACTGTGAATGATAAATTAATTCAATATAAGTAGAACCTAGGTATTTCATAAATTAAAGTGAAATGGTAAAGAATAAGAAAGATAACAGAAAATAAAGTAAAGTAAATGGGTAGGAATAAAAAAAAGGAAGAAGTTTAAAAGTAATTAGAAACAAAACTGTAAAATAAAAAGTAAGGACTGATACAATAAAAGTGTAGGTAAAGAGTAGAAATATACCTAGGGATTATTATTAGTTTAAGCCTAACAGTATACTAAAATTATCTTTACTTGTTATCCTCAATAATATTGTGTTTATATGCTTCCTCCTACCTTCAAGGTAACCTATCAAATCAATTTGATAAGTAGATATTTGATCAACATATAAACACTTTAGCGGTTACCTGTATTACAGTATAGTGTAAAGTATTTAATTGTGGTGTTCGGCTACGTTTAATCATCGAATTTACTTCCACAATTCGTCAAGTAAAATGAGACAAAACAAAGCGCCGGTGTTTTGTGGATGGACGTTTCTCACGAAAGTGAGATGTTGTGGACGAACAGTTATGTTTTTTACGATCATAAATAGATGGAGATATCATAAAACAATACTATAATATCGTAAAGTTATTATGGAAACAATACTCCCAGGGATAATCTGATGATTCAAATCCGTCGTCCGTTGGTAGATGTCAGCCACTCTTCAACCGAAGAATATACCTAGTTCACACTTCACAGGCGGTTTACAGTCACAGCACAGGCACACAAATCCTTTATATATAATATTTTAAACAAAAATGTCCATTACAACGACAAGAAATATTAAAATAATTAAAATACACGTAACAACTGATATTTGACGTCTCGACGAGATGATAACAGAACGTCAGAGAGCGGTCAAGGGTAACACCGAGGTACTTAGGATTCGGATTGTAGCTAAGGACCTCACCATCGAAACTAATCGTCGGGCTATAAGAGGCCAATTTGTTGTTTAGGTGGAAAGTCGAGACTTCAGTTTTGGCAGCATTTGGTACCAGTCGCCAAGTTTTTAGGTAGGTGTTAAGTACGTTTAGATCTGCGGTGAGCTGTTCTTCCGATACCTTAAATGAAGTGTGCTGGTGTGCAAGGGCGATGTCGTCAGCATACACAAACTTTCTGGACTTAGTTATAGGTAGATCGTGAGTGTAAAGATTAAAGAGCAAAGGCGCCAGTGTAGAACCCTGTGGTAGACCATTTTGCAGTTTCCTGACGCGACTTTTCCTTTCCCCAAGATGCACAATAAACTCACGATTGCTGAGCATATTATTTATAAGGCTCGTGATCCGTCGACAAGGCACGACCTTCATCAATTTGTAGATTAGCCCATGCCGCCAAACTGTGTCGTAAGCTGCAGATAAATCAACGAAAGCAGCCACAGTTTTCAGTTGCTTTTGAAAGCCACTCTCTATGTGCGTTGTAAGGGACAGAACTTGATCCGTACAGTTGCGGCCGCTTCTGAACCCTGCCTGCTCTACTGGGACAATACTGTCAATGAGCGGTGTTATCCTATTTGACAGCAGTTTCTCCAAAAGCTTATATAAGCAACTTAATAAAGCAATTGGTCTATAGCTTTTTGGGTCATCTGCCGGTTTTTCGGGTTTGAGGACGGCAACTACTTTCGCGTAGTTAAAAGTTGGAGGAAGTTTATTTCTAGCCAGAATGTTTGAGAAGAACGTTGCTAGCCATTTTATGCACTATTCAATACTATACTCGTACTAGTACAGATGCCTACGTCATAGAACGAATTTGTGCCGAAAACTGTTCGGGCTATTTTTTCCATAAGGTATTTTCTTAGAATAAATCGATATCTGGATGTTAAAATTTAATTAATGTCATAGTTTACACCTTTACCTACCAACCTAGTAGTAACATTTAGTTTAATTATTAGAAACAAAAGGGTCAAATGAATTCGGGCTATTTACTCCGTCGAAAAAACCGTAGTACGGAATGAGACCCCATGGTTCTGAACTCCAATATCCTTACTTCAACCAGCAATGTGCGCCAAATTAGTCTCTGAATTAAGGAAGGTGTGATAGCTAGCAGCTTAAGAAGGATTTATGTGTTTCTTTAGGGCCAAGCAGTCGGTTGCCTTTTACAAGATATTTTATAGCCTTATTACCTCAAAGTTTTAGCAATAGAGAAATTACTGTAAGGGTTTACTGCTTTAGTATTTGGACTAATTATGAGGGAATAGAAGTGGATTTGATTATGTACTTGAGATAAGAGTGGATAAAATTTAATCACATTTTAAATTCGTCATGGTTTCCTGATAAAACTACAAATGGGTTTCTAGATTAAAATAACTATGTCATATTGTAACATGATTTCCATGATAAATAATTAATGGTAGCTATGTTTACTGGGTGTTTTGTGAAAGTGTCTACTATTCAAAAGGGTTCCAAATTAGTATTCAGGTCATAGCATGTTTTTAAATCAGGTTTCAGATTCATGAATCTAATATTTTGAATTCAGTGCCAGCCATAACATGCAGAATACAATTCAATAGAGTGAGTCTACTACTGGCACTAATCCTGGCTTATCTATTCAACAAGAAAATATTTATCAATCAATATTCTATCAAAAGAGCAATATTTATATTTTATTTGTCACTGGAAGATAACACGGAATCGATAAGTTGATCAACTGTCGAAAAATAATAAACTGAACGGAATTTGCTTGGTAGTAGGGCTTTTGTGCAAAGTTCATCTGGGGAAGTACCACCCCTTGTTTTTTTCTGCCGTACCTAAAGCAGCATTGTTTGCACTGCTGTGTTTCAGTTTGAAGAGCAAGGGATCCAGATAAATAACTGGCACATGAGACAGACCATTTTAGTTCTCAGTGTGGGCAACGCGCTTTGCTGTCTTGTTAGTAAGAATTATGCTGCTAATAAGAGAGTGGGCGCTATGGGCGGTGGTCACCCAGTTGTCACCATCAGGTAAGTACCATCAGGTGGCCGTGTTATCTAATTATCTTCCAGTGACATATATCTCGAAAATCTCATAGGTTTCTCGAAAATGGCTCTAAAGGTGTATGTACGGATAAGTGGCAGCCTCAGGCAAGGCAGCCTCACCACGCACGGCTCGGCGAGGCGATAGAGGCGTCGCTGGGCATACGTATGAAGAGTATACTTATAAGATATTACACAAATATTCAGCTATAAAAAAAATTGTTTGCGTTGGTCAATTGGTGCCAAAAAAACTAAAAAAAATACAATGGTGGTGCACTAAAGCTGTTTATATTATCTATACATGTGATGAAACGTGGATCTATGCATATGGCCCCGAAACTAAACAACTGTCAACGATGTGCGTGTTTCAAAATGAACCGAAGTCAACAAAACTTGTTCATGCAAAAAGCACTTTGAAGCAAATGGTCGCCTGTTTTTTTGGAATGAATGGACATGTGGTTACATTGCCACTTGAAAATCGTAAGGTTTATTGTATATATATTTGCAACCTATTTAGTTTGCTCTTTTTTCAATTTTGGTTTCATTGTGTAAAAATTTTATAACTTTCTTAGCATTTTGTTCTAATAGTAATTTTAATAAGTGAAGATCTCTTAATTTGGCATACAAATAAATGTTCATTCGAAACTATAAGTAAACATTTTATAAGGTGAGAGATTTTTCCCTAAAATAAATTAAATTTAATTCAGAATGGTACACAACCATTTGTTTGCCAGAAGTCATTGAAGAAATAAGAAAGAACAACTGATACTGCAGAATCATTCTTCATCATAACTATGCCAGCTGTCACATGTCGGCCGAAAATACTAAGTATTTGGAAGGTCGAAAAATCTAATTGACGGGTCATCCACCATACAGCCCCAATTTGGCACCTAACAACTTCTATTTAATTCCAAGTGTGAAGAAAAAATTACATAAAAAGCCGTTGATGTCTTCATAATGCACGTTTTGGAGATACCTAAATCAGAGTGGATAAAAGTGCTATAAAAATTGGTTTCAACATAGGCGAAAGTGCATTGATCATAATGGCAAATATTTTGAAAAGCTTTAAAACCATATTTTATAATAGATATTTGTCTGTCCTTTATATATTTGTGATATTTGTTTCTTTTTGTTTTTCAGGATTCATATACAGTAGAATCTGTTTAGCACGACTTCGCTTATAACGACCGACCGGTTTTAGCGACGCATGTTTCGTTGATTTGTTAAAAAATAACGTAAAAAAAGACTTCTTTAGTATGACGTCCGCATAGTACGACGTAATATCACCGGTCCCTTGAGTGTCGTTATAACCGGATTCTACTGTAAATACCACCCCTTGTACAAGTAGGCAAAAGGATGGGTTTTTACAACGCAGTCAAATATTTCTTTTTAGTTTTAGTTTAGGGTGTGGATACTGGCTGCACCACTTACAAAACAGATTTGTATTTACAAAATTTGCTTCTTGTGGTCGCATTAGTACCTAACACAACCAATCGGACCTATGCAAATCTCTGTAGCCTAAACTAAAATAAAAAAAAAAACATTATGCTTGCTTTCTACACTTGTCCCAATTTAATTTAGTTTTAATTTCTGACACATCTCGAAAAAGGATTTTTTATATTGATCTCTCATTTTTAAAACATTTACTAGGTGGCAGGAATCTTGTGTGGGTGGAATATGGACAAAAACAATAAATATTAATATGTATTATTTATATAATTAATAATTACGTATTTTGTTTGTATAACAATGAAATTGATTCAAAGCAAGAGGACTATCTGAAAAGTAGACTTAACAGTAGGTATAAGATCATAAATTGATTAATTCTTTGTAACCATTCCATAGAGAAAGTTTAAATATTTAGAACATCCACGAAAGATAACAAAGCATTACCCTTTTCATCTATTAAATGAAACAATTGTTTATCGTACTTTAATTTGGTAAAATCACTTACATCAGCAAGTAAAGGTGCTCTGTCGAGATGCTCAGAAGAGGCGAAGGCAGACTCGAAGTAGGCTCCTCTGCCTTCGTACCTTGAGCCCCCATCGTCCCACATCCTGGCTTCAGGCTCGTCAGACATCCTGGCGCCGATTATCCGCAGAAAAAAAACTGTATCCTCACTTCACTGCACACATTCTCATTACATCCAACACTTTATCATTATTACATGACGTAGAAGATATTACAGATTATTCATACAAGTTTTATTTAAAACGAGTCCATATAAATAACTTTTTTATTGCATTTTATTAGTAGAGTAAATAAAATACGCATTCACTCGATCTCGATAATCCAGACATTACGTTCTGAAGATACAAGACCGCCAAGACATTATACAAGTTGCAATGGTTGTAGATTTATTTACATTTAATATGAGTTTGCTTTTCGCGATACAGACATTACACAATATGTTTATGCCTTTGTTTTATGCTCCTTAATCTCTAACATGTTTCTTTAAAGATGAGATTACATTAGCTTTCATGTTTGTGTTGTCTCTAAAGCAAGTTGGTACATCATGTTTTAAACGCACCTGTAGCAGTCATTTTTTTCTTGACAATGACAGATCGATATGGACACGTTCCAAGTTATGTTTTAAAAGTTATGGGAGCGTTCAATCTACCTAGTGCTCATTATCTTGGGAAAATCTATCCTATTTTTTTAGCATTTGTATGCAACATACTAGAATTAGTCTAGGCAACGAAGCGGATCGTTGTATGAAGACCCCCGTATTAAATATTCAGTCGATGAAACTTTGCTGGGGTATTACACTACAAGAGAAAAACCTTCTATAAAAAAAATCGGTACTTTGAATTTTTCCATACAAAAACTACAAAAAATGTATGAAATATTTTTCTTTTTAATTTACATTTAATTCATGATTGTTTATCATCCTTTCAAATTAAATCTGCCTAAGGAATTTATGTTGGGGTTAACTGCTTCGTTGACTACACTAAATAATCTTACAGGTAGATTGAAGCAAAATTCTCTGCATGCGTTTGTGTTCCCAAGAGTCGCGAGCTTCTTCTGGGCAAGCACTTCCAACGTTGACCTCTTTTCTATCCCCAGGACTCTACCAGTTCTTGACTGTATCTCAACCTTTGCATGTGGCTGACAGGGCTTTTGTGCAAAGTCCGCCTGGGGAAGTACCAGCACCCTCTTGCCTATTTCTGCCATAAAATAAAACAAGTGCACTAGTGGTTTGGCTTGACACGGTAAGGCAGCCGGCAGGCAAATTACCGGCTCGTACATAAGACATACCATCTTAGTTCTGAGGGTGGGCAACGCGATTTACTGTCAAATAAAGCCAGTAATAAAACAGTGGGCAAAGGCGACCCATCAGTGGTCCGCCTACCGTTTGTTTGCCCACTTGTGACATAACAAAAAAAACCTCAACCTCATTTCAGCACTGACTATACCAAATCTCGAAGTAGTACACACTGCCGCACGATGGAAGAAACACCTTGACCTTGAGTGGGCCTCTGGCTTCGGGCGCTTGTAGCGTAGCGCTATTCATACTGTTTTGTTTCTACGATGTTGCTGCCGTACGGTACCATTGTGGCCAGATAGCCTATAACCTCCCGTTCAAGAAATCACCTCTCAAACAAAAGAGTAAGCCACGATCACACCTAGCTGAATTCATACATTGCTGGGGGGCTTGGTTATGTTAATTGCAATATCCTTACTTCAACGAGCAATGTATGCCGAATTAGGCTTTGAATTCAGCTAGGTGTGACGTGGCTGTATCCACGCCAAAAACAGATATTTGCAATAAAACAAAGCTTGAAAACTTCAATTATTTTTAATCATATCAATCAAATAAATACAATATGATAAAAATATCAATATTAAACAATAAACGTTGCTTTTGGTAACAACATTGCTGAAAAAATATTTACAAAAACAAAAAAAAATACTGCTACTCGTATAAGCCGCGAAAACTAACTTTAGTGCTGACGGTTATTTTCTGCGCATGGGTGATGAGCGGAGAGCCAATGAATGATTCGCGCGCCTTCCCCCACCTGCCCCGCTCACCCCAATACACATTTTTGAAGTTCTGCGCAATATCGGTCGGCGCTAGAGTTAGTTTGCGCGGCCTATACATACGAGTATAAACCCGTTTTAGAAAGGTTATTGGAATCATATACATACACCTACACAAGAAAATCAGATTGATACTGATTCAAACTAGCGGAAGATTTACATACAACTAAGGGCACATTCACATAGGGCGTATCGTCAACCCGCAAAACGCACAGAAATTCTGTTGCACATTGCTGATTTTCTCGGCTCTCTGTATGCGGTCGATATAAGTTTTCCCAAATGCGGAGCATAGTGAAAACTTACGCCAGGAATGCACTATCCATTTGCATGTCCAGCAGAGAGATACAGCTATATGAAAAAAAGATACAGTATAGTCGCATAGTTTTCTCTTTCTTCCGCATTGCTGCATTCCTCTCTGCTGGACGTACAGATGGATAATGCATAAAATTAGGGCAACCAGTGTATGTAATGATAAGATCCGAATTCCATTCTCGCGTCACTGCGGGTCTCTTGTCTGATAGGTAAAATTTTGCAAAAATCCCTTTCGCTCCGCTTTCGTAAAAACGCACTCTAAAGCTTGATTACGAATGACATCAGGAAGAACTATGCGTGAGAGCAGGTCGGTCGGCTGTCGCTCTTATGTGTAACGCATTCCTCCGTCCTACTCTCACACTGATGTCATTCTAATCAAGCTAGATTACTTCGATTCATTTCCGCTTCCAAGCAAGAAAATATATAATGTTACTTCCAAAGTTCTGTCGACGAAAAGCTTTCACAATATTTAGAAACCTTGTTTAAGCCACTAATAGCGTGCAAATGCCTAACTTTATGTTGAAATATTAAAATAAATGGCCATCAAAACCATTGAAAAAAAAATACAGGGTGATATACCAAGATTTTAAAAAGGTTTTTACTTGAACAGAATTGTATTTTTGCTAACCACGTTTTAGGAAAAAAATCCCCAGCAGCAACTGTTTTTATGATAATTTGCAAAACTTCTCCAAAACCGCAAAAGTTCACTAGTTAGTTTTTACACATAAAAAAGGTATCTATTATACCAATATTTTTACTTGAATGTTTTATTTTTATTCCACATAATACTAAAGAAAAGTGCAAAAAACCGAGCTTTTGAGCGCGTGCGGCCGCGAGCCCGACCAAAAACTGTAAGCGCGTAACATCTTAGCGTGCACATACGATTAGAGTGCATTTTTAATTTGATCAAGTAACGCTGAGCGCTATTAAGGCCTTAACTAAGTAAAGTACTATCCACGCGCAGGCGATTATTATTATTAGGAGCCTGTTGTGTCCCACTGCAGGGCAAAGGCCTCTCTCCCACCTTTCCACTTTTCCCTTTCCTGTGCCAACTCCTTCCAGTTATTGGCGCGAGTGTCGAGCTCATCCCTCCATCTTTTTCTAGGCCGACCACGACGACGCTAGGCGTTAGGTGGAATCCATTCTGTCGTTCGTTTTGCCCATAGTTGTGGTGGCATTCGGGCGACGTGGCCAGCCCAGGAGATAATAAAAAAAAAGATGATTCTATGCCGCTCGCTCACACAATATTGTCATTTTCCTAGCAAACTTTTTTGATCATATTGATTGCTCTCAAGAGGTATACCGAAGGAAGAAAATGAGGTTCTTTCTTGAGAGCTCTCACACTTGAGAGGAATTTATCAATACGACCATCAGTATGGTGTCGGCGAAGAATCTTGACCCGTGTGTGTCGCAAGAGGCGACTAAGGGTTTATCAACTGGAAGATGGGCAGCAGCGTCCTTCCGTGTATCGTACCATCTTACATACTGCGGTCACCAACAACCGCGGTCCACGGTGCCATACGTAATGCTAACCAGCGTGGTGACTAAGGTACTTCCCCTGTACATTGTTTTAGCAAAAGCTGGAATTCTGGAGGGAGTTCCCTGTCCTGTAGTGGACGTTATGGGATGTTATGGCCATTAGTATACCACTTTCACAGAATACTAATTTAATCAAATTAATCAAAGAAACATTGGTCATTGACACACAAACCTTGTGCTATCAATACGTTCTGTATGGAGGACCTAACAAAATTTTGTCTCGTTGTTTGACAAATGTTACGAAAAAATTTAAAAATTGTTTAGATTTACATTTTGTCAATTTGGCCCTGTAGGTAATAAAGTAGAAATCCGCTGTAGCGCTCAAACAGATTCTTTAAATCAGCAACAGTCTGGAATTTTCTTATGAACAACAAGGATCTAAATAATGCAATAACTTTTATATGTCAACTTTAAATAAATTATAAAACATCTCGCGTATCGTCCTAGTCATCGTTCACACCATGTAAGAAAGACCATTAAGGAATGTTCAATAAACCTGACACTCTGTCCCTATTAGGCTCACAGTGAGCGGCTGACTGTCCGCTGTCTGACTGAGTGGCTTTTCGTTTGCTAACTCAATGTTTAAATAATAATATTTTTTTTTGTTTGAAAATTATAAAAAAAAAACTAGCGGGAGGATTTTTATAAAACTTTGATAAACCTTTTTCTTTATCATAGTTACACCACCCCTAGAAATATTTGGGTCTAATTTAAAAACACCTTATATTATGACCGCGTGATGCTGCATAGCGTGTCGGCGGTGTAGTGAGCTGACTGAGCCGCCGACCGCAAGCATTGTTCGCAGCGACTTATCTACTCACTAAATGAATCCGCAAGCGAAACGCCGCAAACTGCGTACAGTACGCGCTAAATGGACACTGTTTAAAATAAATAGGGAGGTGAACTAGAGGCAAACTGTTAGGCGCTCCCTGTGAGCCAAATGGGGACGCGGCCTAAAAATCTATGACAACTTTGCGACAGAAAAATCAATTCAGTGAGGTTTTTGAAGATCACTTTTGTTTCTTAGTTCTTTCATTTAAGTAAGAACGCTTCTCCAGTCACGCGGATCTGGTACGCAATTGTACGTTTTATACATAGGCCCGCGTCGCGCATGTGGATGGCAAATAAAATAAAACATGAGAAGCATGTATGAAATGACCAAAGGCGTACGACACTCATGCGCACTACATCCCCACGCGAAAGGAAACCCGCGTAACTGAAGAAGCGCCTTGCTTGAAAATTCAATTTCATAAACTAAGGTTGTCTGGAAGAGATCGCCTTAAGCGATAAGACCGCCTTTGTCCACCCTAGTTCTAAGAGTCTCCTGTATGATTGTTATGTTTTTGTGTGACAATAAAGAATTTATCTATCTAATTAAGCAATAGAACTGTCCTTCAATGGTCCTTCAAATACAGCGTGATTTTTTATTCACCAGAAAATAATTAAGGGATAATTCTGACCATGAAACTGAACAACTTTTCCCAAGGAACATAGGTCGAAATACGAAAAACCAAATTTGACCTCCCATACAAAATGCGCTATCAGCTGATGCAGTTTCTATGGGAGGTCAAAAATAGATTTTCGTATTTCGACCTATGTTCCTTGGGAAAAGTTGTTCAGTTTTATGGGGAGAATCATCCCTCAATTTTTTTCTGGTGAATGAAAAATCACGCTGTATACAACACGTAACAAAAAAGTTATAACGTCTCTGAAAGATGTGAATCTGCCCATGAAACTGAACAACTTTTCCTAAAGAACTTAGCGCAAAATAAAAAAATAACACTTTTAATAGAAACTGCATCATAGCGCATTTTCTATGGGAGTTCCACAGATGTTCAGTTTCTTAAACAGATTGACATCTTTCACAGTTTTTATATATTGCAGAAAACCCCGGGTAAAATTATCACAGCAACCTAAAAATAAGTTTAGGATGGACGACATAGTAAAATTTTAAAATTGAATATCATGACTTTTAAAAATTTAACGCAGATTTTCTATCTTTTGATTTGCAAAGTAAAAAAGAAATTTATTCAAATTGCTCCGAAGCCCTTTAAGGGATCCCGCACACGACCGAGAATCGGTGACCGATTTTTTTTGTCGGCATCCCGCTCTGACGTGTTATCACCTGAATCTTCCGTCCTTGTCCTGGCCGATAATCGCCCACCGATTCTTAGTCGTTTGCGGGAGCCCTAAAGAAAAATACTTCTAAAACTGTGTCGATTACATGGTAAAATTAAAATTAATTAAAATAATTTCTGACTCCCCAGAAATTATTTTAATTAATTTTAATTTGATCTTCGGCATGGACGAAATTATTCGTCCATGTCTTCGGGAAAGTTCTTGATTTTATGTTTTACTAGGCCTTGGGAGCAAAACTAATTGAATTGACTATAATATAACTAATTAATTATACCCAGATGTTCATATTTTGTTCAACAAACACGCTCCCACTAAATGGCTGAATCTTATACCTAACACCTTCGTTTCCAACCCTCACCACAAACCTATGGAATGATATATGCATATTTGTACCAATGGTTAATTAAAATTCGATTTAAACGAAATGGAATACATCGATCAAGCTAGATTTACACAGAGTCAATAAAATGGGTTCAGTAGAAATACATTGCTTGTTTAATATGTTGTCTATACGAAAACAATCGAATGCAGTAAGCAATTTACGTCTACTGACCCGTTTTAACTTACGCAGCGTAAATTCAGCCTTATGTGTAAAGGTGTGAGTGAGAGAGTATGCGGATGGGGTGATGGGTGTGAAAGAGACAGAAGAGTGGACTAGACGATGACGACGAGACGTAGCGGGTGTGCGTCTATCATAAAGACGGCTGCAGCGCGGATTGCGAGCGGGTCGCCGCCAGCCCCCCCGCTTCCAGGTGCGGCCAGTCAACGAACAACTTGCCGTATCTGCGGATATAATAAACAGTTGTGTCGGTAAGACAGTACAGTGGACCGGGTAACTTTGATATTAGTGGGGCGACTTTGATAGGCCTATTGAGCCTCTAACAAAAATAAAATGTTTATTTGTAACTAAGTCTTAATACAGTTCTGTAGGTCGAGCAGTTCTGTAGGTCGAGCATGCGCACCGCGACTTGGCGAGTCTTCATAGACTAAACCGGTTATGTCTTCTCGCTCCATACATAAAAAGTGAAAGTTGTGCGCGACTCGACCAAGTCGCGGTGCGCATCTTAGCCCGGCTGGTTTTGGGAACTCCCTTTAAGAATATTTATACTTGTGTTGGGAGACCCGACTTTTCCTAAACATCAATTACTAACAAACATCATTGTAATAATAAACAGAATGAGAAATATAAACAAAAAGTACATGTGCGTGACGTTTAGGTCTGTGACCATTTCTTAATATCTTCTTCTAGATATGACCAGTTCTGGAATTGACCACTTTTTGTTTGGGCCAGTTCTAAAGGAGACCATTTCTGAATTTGACTACTTCCTCATAATAAAATAATAATAATATACACCGTGTTCCTGAGGATATGCATTATTTTTAAGAGCACGTTCAGTTAACGAAACTGTACAACTTTCTCTAAGAAACATATGTTGAAATACGAAAAAAAAAATTTTTGACCTCCCATACAAATTTTTTTTTTTCGTATTATGCACGTTCAGTTAACGAAACTGAACAACTTTCCCTAAGAAACATGGGTTGAAATACGATTTTTTTTTTTGTATGGGAACGGTCTATAATAATTATATTTCGTCGCTTCATTCTTCAGATATAATTTGTTTACAAGTAGTAGTCCTTAATTCGCCAGGCAGACGATGCACGCATTTAAGAGTAATTCATTTGATTCTCTTATTTAAAACGATTTCCGTCCGAGTTCACTTCACCACTGTAGCTGACATTCGCTTCATTCCTTTTTCGTGCGGGGCAGTGAACGCACGCGTCCCATGCCGAAGCGCAATGTTCAATAAGAAGTAGATAGATTATACCTGAAGTTGTAATATTGAAGTTAAATTACAAATATTTAAAATTATTTTCGATAAAATAAGTTTTTGCTCCGTGTGTTAGTGTAATTGTACTGGATTCAAAACTTTTCAGTAAGTGTTGTTTTGATTATTAATTCTTTCTAAGAGAGAAAAATTTTCAAGATTACCCACATGTTCTATTCTTAAATTTGCTAAACAAATTGAAGTGTTTATTACGGCCTACGAGTATCTTGCGGCCCGATACCTCCAGTTACTTGTTTTGTATACAAAAACGTAACATGACAACGTAACAACCATGATTATGACCTATCGGTCGCACCCAGAACTTTTACGAAAATGATGGAAAATTTAATAAGATAGACGTAAACCATATAATGACATTTTGTTTATGATAATTCTGACAAATGTTAGAACATTGTCTAATCGAGAGATTTTGAAACATTTTCAATAATTTTTTTTTTGTAGTTAATTACTACAAAATTTCATTACCACCTACACAGGCTTAAAAATTTTAGCCTTCGTTTACGTCATACAATTTTATCTTTTCTTACCTTCCGACAAACAAAGTAAAAATAAAGGAAAGTAACAAAATTAAACGTTACCGACGTATTAAGTATACGTGTGTATGATGTGTGTTAGATGTTTTTTCGTCTAATGGCGAAAGTTACGAGGGTAAGTAAAAAATGAAATATATTTTCTTTTTTTTGTGTTTTAAACATTTATTACCAAGTGAATCATAGAACAACTTACGTCGGAATGGACTGCGAGTCAATTGCGACGGCAGTAAATTCGAGTTACCGCCTAATATTATTTACGATGTGTTACGTGAATGGATATGATGGAATGCGATTGTCTATCTATTATTATGTCGGGATTGACTGCGAGTCAATTGCGACGGCGTTAACTGCGAGTTAAGGCCAAATAATATTGACAATACGCGATATCTACATAGATATGAACTGTGGGTTACCAAGTATCTATTGCTTGTCGCGATTGACCGCGAGTCAATTGCGACGGTGTTAACTGCGAGTTAACGCCACATAGTATTGAAAATACGTGATGCATAATGTTGCCTATCTATTATTATGTCGGGATTGACTGCGAGTCAATTGCGACGGCCTTAACTGCGAGTTATGGCCAAATAATATAGACAAAAATCGACATCTGAATATATTTTTACTGCGATTCAACTATCTATTGTCTGTCGGGATTGGCTGCGAGCCAATAACGACGGTGTTAACTGCGAGTTAACGCCAAACTATCTGTTAGTTGTTGGGATTGACTGCGAGTCAATAACGACGGCTTAACTGCGAGTTATGTCAAACTATATCAACATAAATCATGCATAAAAATACAAGTTATCTATTTTCACGTCGGACTCGACTGTGAGTCAATCGTAACGGCGTTAACTACAAGTAAACGCCAAATAATTATTACAATATGCGATATTAAAATTGCTATTGACTGAGAGTCAACTTTTTATTGTTAAGGTCGGCATTGACCGAGAGTCAATTGCGACGGCGGTAACTGTGACTTAACGTCAAAATTTATCGTCAATGAAAACAATAATATCAAGTTCATCTATGTGTGTCGTCTGCGATACATTGTCTTTAGTTTTCACAACAAGCCTTTTTGTTTGTTAACCATAACCAGAATATTTTTATTGTAAAATACCCACCTACTAAAATTTTATTTTTGGGTGCCAGTAATAGTAAAGAGAACAAAACCGTCCACGAGGCAAAAGATCATGCCAGCCCTGGACCAACCGACACCTAAGGTCTGGACACCTGAGGAGTCTTCGAGACACCCTAGGCGTCTACGTTTGATACGCCAAACTTGTTCTCTATCATATTCACGACACACTGTCGAACTTTTGTACGCCTAAGTATATTGAAAAAAGGCATGCCTATAGACAAGCACATACTTCTCAAATATCACCTAATACCGGTTTATTGTAAATTATTACAAACACCGATACTAAATTGCTAATTGAATTCCAGGCTTAGATAAAAATATCTCCGCTTGCATGTACAAGTATCTGTAAAAGACAAAACTTGTTTTTATAAAAAAGTTAAAGCAAATAAAACCATTGAGAGATAAAGATGCATCTTTTCAAACGTCGGGAGCTCGTTTAACCCAGCAGAAGAAGCCTTGGTCGGGTCCTCATTACCCGTCAAATGGGGGGGGGGAGCGAGGTTACAGGCAGGCTCTGGCCTTATCCCCAAGCTCAAGCAGCATCGACTAAAAGTTACAATCCATCCAAAACTCATGCTCCAGCACAGAACCGTAACACAAGTACATGCTGGTATAATACAATGTTTTTTTTTTCAACACTTCCTGTGTCCGGATAATTCTACGAAGTAGAAAATCGCAATATTTCATAACCACAATGTTGTTACAATACATGCATAAGCATGAACCCTAAACACCACAGTATCCTAGTGTTACCTGGGAAAAACGAGGAAATAATATTCCGTGTAGTGCTAATGTAACGTGAAATCCACGTTTAAAATTTACCCTCAAGAAAAGCCAATATACAAAGTTTATATTGATTTTAACTGGAGAATAAGTTCCTATTTCCAGCGTTACAACCGTTACGAGTTACATTCCATCGGAATTTATATTGGGTACCTAATTTTAAAGCACCAAAACGCAATAGCTGTAACCGATTTATTCTAAATCCAAGAAATAAATGTACCTATTGCAACGTGTCATTCAACCGCCTCAAAAATTATGTTTTGAAAAACGGCTTCCTTGCTACGAAAAGCCCATCTCTTAATTTATGTTTTTAAGATGACCGAAAATTTCTACATTTAAATTTTCAACATAATATATGAAAGAAGTCACGCTATATAATTCTTTACGATTTTACAACCGTGCCTTATGAATATTATGATATTTTAGAAGATCTTATCTGATGGTATGGTAATGTTTCTACAAATTCCTGGCCATCACAAGATACTTGTCTTACAGAAAGATATTAAATACGGACAACTCCCTAACTAGTACCTAGTGTGGAGCAGTAAATAAAACCAAAGGCTACGAAGAAGGCCGAAGAAGTAAAATATTTGTTTTAAGGTTACAAAAAAAAAAAAAAAAAAGAGTATGTAGGTACCATACCATATTGTACAAATAACTTGTCAAAATGGGCAATGGTACGATTGGCACAATATTTATTTATTTAAATTTTACGAAACACAAATTGCCGCAGGTGCCAGCTGAGTCAATGAAAGTTACTCCCGGGCTCTGTGTGCAAACTTTTAAGACACAGCTTTAAAGTTCGCTGTACTCTTAGTTTTGCTCTTAGCGACAATCCTTAGCGATTAATGTTTTTTTTTTTTATGAAAACTAGATCCAGACGCTGTAGCTATGGATACTTTATCCTTTGACCTGGACATTTTACGCGGTTCCTTTTATATTTGGGAAAAATTACTGATGACGAAGGCACCGTATTTTGTGTTTTCACAAGGCCTTCTCTGCCTTTTAGCCCATCTTAATTATTTATATCATACAAAATAAGTGTCCTTCAACACTTGAAACTTTTATAATCCATATCAGAGTATACTGTTCCTTTTTAACTAATCTTACAGGTCCTGCGGGTATTGATCCTCTCGCTTGCACTGATGTTCTCTTGAGCTTCGCTGTCTGAGGCTCCTATTTAACAATATATGTCAAAATACGCTTTGGGTAACAGCTTGTCCCCAGAAAAAACGCAAACGTGTTTGATAGTCCTACAACCAACAACTACTGTTATTTTTAACAAAACAAAGTGACGAGATGTTTGGTTCGTATGAACAGCTGTACAACGGCTCTCTTGACAATCATCGTTTGCCGTAATCTTTGCTACTTACTTATTAGGTGATAGAATTGGAACCAATAATTGGTTTAAAACCTTCTTCTACTTACAATCACAAGCCTAATCGGCCTGGTACTCGTAATAGTTACTTGGGACACACAACTAATAAGTAAATAAATGTGTATCTAAATAGTCCCTTAATTTAGAGTTAATGATATAAAATAAAATGAACAGATCAGCGATTTCACTATATGCTCATGGGGCACAAAAATTTTCAATAATAAAAAGTGAATACTTATATTATTTTGCAAATAATGGAGTTGAGATAGCCATAACGTATTTAATCAAACTTCCACTGCGGGCTAAGATTAGCCGATATTGTTCTAATATTATTTAACTGAATATATTATGCACTCGTGTTCTGTCCATATTTTTGTTCAAAAAATAAAATCAAGAACTGCCAATGTAGGAAAATTGTAAATATCAATTAACATCCACGTTAATTAGCTTAAGCAGCTGTGATTTATAAGCTGGTTGATTTTCCAGAAACACTATCTGAGAGAAGACTTGTCGACACATGCATCTTCCCCGCTTTGCAAAATTGCAACTCTCTCAGCCTCGACTCGTGAAAACAGCTGGCTGGACCAGCACGTCTAGCACTTTAATAGTTTGATATATTAGACCAGTAGGTAGATGATTTTGTAATATCAGTTGTATCGAATGAGTAACTTATTAATAAGTTGATTTTTGTTGCATACTTGCTTTTGGTATAAATCAAAGGTTATTTATTATCTGCTTGGATCAGCAAATTACAGATTTTTTCAACGAATTACTATTTGTTATTCGTTGGCTTAGATAGTTAAACTAGAACATCTTGTATATACAGTTGTTTCACAGTAACCAAACAAAACTTTGTTCTCTAAACATCTACTTGTAAACAAATTATATCTGAAGAATGAAGCGACGAAATATAATAGATGATCAAACGAACTCCAGGAGTGAAGTTCGATCGTTATTATATGAGTCGCTTCATTCGAAGATATAATAATATAACAACCCTCCCTCCCAAAAAACCAAACACTGACACAAGTTGTGGTTTCCACCCAAATGCAAAGTTTTGTTTAAAGGTTCATAGGTACAGACTCTAAAAAATGAAGCGAATGTCAGCTACAGTGGTGAAGTGAACTCGGACGGAAATCGTTTTAAATAAGAGAATCAAATGAATTACTCTTAAATGCGTGCATCGTCTGCCTGGCGAATTAAGGACTACTACTTGTAAACAAATTATATCTTCGAATGAAGCGACTCATATAATAACGATCGAACTTCACTCCTGGAGTTCGTTTGATCATCTATAATACTTTATTTCCTGATATACAGGTAATTTTACATAATAGTACCTTAACTAAGTGTCTGTTACCAAAAGTTAACAATTTAAAATTCCTAATTGTATTGGTTTCAGAGCGAACTCTACTATACTCGTTGGTATTATTGTTATGGTATTCGATCTCTACAATTTGTCGTCTATCTTTTAAATATGACCTGAACCATTCATAGCTGTTTCCGCGTATTCCTATCGCATACAATTTATTCAGTGATATTTTTTGCTGAACTCTATCATACGCTTTTGACATATCTAGCTAGAACTGGTCATATCTAGAAGAAGTCATATTAAGGGGCTGATAAGAGCTAAATAGGCTTCACTTGAGCAGGTTTTTAACGAAAACTGATGAATATACGGCCGCGAAAAAAATTTATGTGATAATTAAGCATCTTTTCAAGAATGTGGCCGACTCCGAAACACGATTAAATATATTTTGTACGCCATAAAAAAAATCCAAAGTTACCTCTGATTTTTGCTTTTAAACCGTTTTTCTTAAGTACCCATTAATCTATGATGCCACAACTTTTACACATTGTTCAATACATTATGCATAATAATATAGTTGTTTTATAATTAATATTATGGGTACAGATTTTGAGAAAAATGCAAAAATGAGCATAAAACGTAAAATAGCGCGAATCCGCTCCGTTCTAGCACGCGCATTCTGCCCTTTGTTAGAAAGGGAGGTAATTCAGGTCTTATCAGCCCCTTAAGAAATGGTCTCAGACCGCCTAAACGGTGCGTGAGAGTGTGTGTATGTATATGGGAGGGTGTGTGTTGACTGCAGGTTATAAGGTAAAGTAATCCTGGCAGGGGCAAGCTGACTAATGTACTATTAGTCAGCATTAATGTACTATATGTATATAACGAAATGAGAGTTTATTTCTTAAGAGTTTTATGGTATGACTGGATGGAAAGTCAATTTTATTTAGAAAAAGAAAATACTTTTTGACCAAGTGCATAAAATACAATTTTAGGCTGCCTATACCCAGCATAAACTACAACTTTTCGAGCATGAGGAGATGTAGTTTATGCAACAGTACTAACTTGTATATAGTGGCGAGCGTAGCCCACACGACGGAGCCCCACGCGAGCACGTGAAGTAACGCCCGCGTGTCGTAACAGCGCGGGAACAGTGCTGACCACGTGAACATCGACAGCGCCACCACTAGTATGCTCGGCAACTACACGAGCAAACACAAAAACACATAAGTTTCTCAAACTGAGTAACTGTTTAGGCTGATAGTCTAGTTGCTAAAGCCTGTACAAAATGAAAAAAAAAAAACAAACTGAGTAAAACTTAACACGAATATGATCTCTCCTTAGTAAACCGGAGTTCACGAAAGAGGTATTTTGTTATCAATCATTATTCAGTTAAGAAAAGATTTATCTTAAATTATATTTCGTCGCTTCATTCTTCAGATATAATTTGTTTACAAGTAGTAGTCCTTAATTCGCCAGGCAGACGATGCACGCATTTAAGAGTAATTCATTTGATTCTCTTATTTAAAACGATTTCCGTCCGTGTTCACTTCACCACTGTAGCTGACATTCGCTTCATTCCTTATTCGTGCGGGGCAGTGAACGCACGCGTCCCATGCCGAAGCGCAATGTTCAATAAGAAGTAGATAGATTATACCTGAAGTTGTAATATTGAAGTTAAATTACAAATATTTAAAATTATTTTCGATAAAATAAGTTTTTGCTCCGTGTGTTAGTGTAATCGTACTGGATTCAAAACTTTTCAGTAAGTGTTGTTTTGATTATTAATTCTTTCTAAGAAAGAAAAATTTTCAAGATTACCCACATGTTCTATTCTTAAATTTGCTAAACAAATTGAAGTGTTTATTACGGCCTACGAGTATCTTGCGGCCCGATACCTCCAGTTACTTGTTTTGTATACAAAAACGTAACATGACAACGTAACAACCATGATTATGACCTATCGGTCGCACCCAGAACTTTTACGAAAATTATGGAAAATTTAATAAGACAGACGTAAACCATATAATGACATTTTGTTTATGATGATTCCGACAAATGTTAGAACATTGTCTAATCGAGGGATTTTGAAACCTTTTCAATTTATATATATATATTTTTTTGTAGTTAATTACTACAAAATTTCATTACCACCTACACAGGCTTAAAAGTTTTAGCCTTCGTTTACGTCATACAATTTTATCTTTTCTTACCTTCCGACAAACAAAGTAAAAATAAAGGAAAGTAACAAAATTAAACGTTACCGACGTATTAAGTATACGTGTGTATGACGTGTGTTAGATGTTTTTTCGTCTAATGGCGAAAGTTACGAGGGTAAGTAAAAAAGGAAATATATTTTCTTTTTTTTGTGTTTTAAACATTTATTACCAAGTGAATCACAGAACAACTTACGTCGGAATGGACTGCGAGTCAATTGCGACGGCAGTAACTTCGAGTTACCGCCTAATATTATTTACGATGTGTTACGTGAATGGATATGATGGAATGCGATTGTCTATCTATTATTATGTCGGGATTGACTGCGAGTCAATTGCGACGGCGTTAACTGCGAGTTAAGGCCAAATAATATTGACAATACGCGATATCTACATAGATATGAACTGTGGGTTACCAAGTATCTATTGCTTGTCGGGATTGACTGCGAGTCAATTGCGACGGTGTTAACTGCGAGTTAACGCCACATAGTATTGAAAATACGTGATGTATAATGTTGCCTATCTATTATTATGTCGGGATTGACTGCGAGTCAATTGCGACGGCCTTAACTGCGAGTTATGGCCAAATAATATAGACAAAAATCGACATCTGAATATATTTTTACTGCGATTCAACTATCTATTGTCTGTCGGGATTGGCTGCGAGCCAATAACGACGGTGTTAACTGCGAGTTAACGCCAAACTATCTGTTAGTTGTTGGGATTGACTGCGAGTCAATAACGACGGCTTAACTGCGAGTTATGTCAAACTATATCAACATAAATCATGCATCAAAATACAAGTTATCTATTTTCACGTCGGACTCTACTGTGAGTCAATCGTAACGGCGTTAACTACAAGTAAACGCCAAATAATTATTACAATATGCGATATTAAAATTGCTATTGACTGAGAGTCAACTTTTTATTGTTAAGGTCGGCATTGACTGAGAGTCAATTGCGACGGCGGTAACTGTGACTTAACGTCAAAATTTATCGTCAATGAAAACAATAATATCAAGTTCATCTATGTGTGTCGTCTACGATACATTGTCTTTAGTTTTCACAACAAGCCTTTTTGTTTGTTAACCATAACCAGAATATTTTTATTGTAAAATACCCACCTACTAAAATTTTATTTTTGGGTGCCAGTAATAGTAAAGAGAACAAAACCGTCCACGAGGCAAAAGATCATGCCAGCCCTGGACCAACCGACACCTAAGGTCTGGACACCTGAGGAGTCTTCGAGACACCTTAGGCGTCTACGTCTGATACGCCAAACTTGTTCTCTATCATATTCACGACACACTGTCGAACTTTTGTACGCCTAAGTATATTGAAAAAAGGCATGCCTATAGACAAGCACATACTTCTCAAATATCACCTAATACCGGTTTATTGTAAATGATTACAAACACCGATACTAAATTGCTAATTGAATTCCAGGCTTAGATAAAAATATCTCCGCTTGCATGTACAAGTATCTGTCAAAGACAAAACTTGTTTTTATAAAAAAGTTAAAGCAAATAAAACTATTGAGAGATAAAGATGCATCTTTTCAAACGTCGGGAGCTCGTTTAACCCAGCAGAAGAAGCCTTGGTCGGGTCCTCATTACCCGTCAAATTGGGGGGGGGAGCGAGGTTACAGGCAGGCTCTGGCCTTATCCCCAAGCTCAAGCAGCATCGACTAAAAGTTACAATCCATCCAAAACTCATGCTCCAGCACAGAACCGTAACACAAGTACATGCTGGTATAATACAATGTTTTTTTTTTTTTCAACACTTCCTGTGTCCGGATAATTCTACGAAGTAGAAAATCGCAATATTTCATAACCACAATGTTGTTATAATACATGCATAAGCATGAACCCTAAACACCACAGTATCCTAGTGTTACCTGGGAAAAACGAGGAAATAATATTCGTGTAGTGCTATGTAACGTGAAATCCACGTTTAAAATTTACCCTCAAGAAAAGCCAATATACAAAGTTTATATTGATTTTAACTGGAGAATAAGTTCCTATTTCCAGCGTTACAACCATTACGAGTTACATTCCATCGGAATTTATATTGGGTACCTAATTTTAAAGCACCAAAACGCAATAGCTGTAACCGATTTATTCTAAATCCAAGAAATAAATGTACCTATTGCAACGTGTCATTCAACCGCCTCAAAAATTATGTTTTGAAAAAAAACGGCTTCCTTGCTACGAAAAGCCCATCTCTTAATTTATGTTTTTAAGATGACCGAAAATTTCTACATTTAAATTTTCAACATAATATATGAAAGAAGTCACGCTATATAATTCTTTACGATTTTACAACCGTGCCTTATGAATATTATGATATTTTAGAAGATCTTATCTGATGGTACGGTAATGTTTCTACAAATTCCTGACCATCATAAGATACTTGTCTTACAGAAAGTAATTAAATACAGACAACTCCCTAACTAGTACCTAGTGTGGAGCAGTAAATAAAACCAAAGACTACGAAGAAGGCCGAAGAAGTAAAATATTTGTTTTAAGGTTACAACCAATAAAAAAAAAAAAAAAAAACAAAAGAGTATGTAGGTACCATACCATATTGTACAAATAACTTGTCAAAATATGCAATGGTACGATTGGCACAATATTTATTTATTTAAATTTTACGAAACAAATTGCCGCAGGTGCCAGCTGAGTCAATGAAAGTCACTCCCGGGCTCTGTGTGCAAACTTTTAAGACACAGCTTTAAAGTTCGCTGTACTCTTAGTTTTGCTCTTAGCGACAATCCTTAGCGATTTATGTTTTTTTTTTTTTATGAAAACTAGATCCAGACGCTGTAGCTATGGATACTTTATCCTTTGACCTGGACATTTTACGCGGTTCCGGTTCCTTTTATATTTGGGAAAAATTACTGATGACGAAGGCACCAGTATTTTGTGTTTTCACAAGGCCTTCTCTGCCTTTTAGCCCATCTTAATTATTTATATCATACAAAATAAGTGTCCTTCAACACTTGAAACTTTTATAATCCATATCAGAGTATACTGTTCCTTTTTAACTTATCTTACAGGTCCTGCGGGTAGCATTCACGCGCCACTTGATCCTCTCGCTTGCACTGATGTTCTCTTGAGCTTCGCTGTCTGAGGCTCCTATTTAACAATATATGTCAAAATACGCTTTGGGTAACAGCTTGTCCCCAGAAAAAATGCAAACGTGTTTGATAGTCCTACAACCAACAACTACTGTTATTTTTAACAAAACAACGTGACGAGATGTTTGGTTCGTATGAACAGCTGTACAACGGATCTCTTGACAATCATCGTTTGCCGTAATCTTTGCTACTTACTTATTAGGTGATAGAATTGGAACCAATAATTGGTTTAAAACCTTCTTCTACTTACAATCACAAGCCTAATCGGCCTAGTACTCGTAATAGTTACTTGGGACACACAACTAATAAGTAAATAAGTGTGTATCTAAATAGTCCCTTAATTTAGAGTTAATGATATAAAATAAAATGAACAGATCAGCGATTTCACTATATGCTCATGGGGCACAAAAATTTTCAATAATAAAAAGTGAATACTTATATTATTTTGCAAATAATGGAGTTGAGATAGCCATAACGTATTTAATCAAACTTCCACTGCGGGCTAAGATTAGCCGATATTGTTCTAATATTATTTAACTGAATATATTATGCACTCGTGTTCTGTCCATATTTTTGTTCAAAAAATAAAATCAAGAACTGCCAATGTAGGAAAATTGTAAATATCAATTAACATCCACGTTAATCAGCTTAAGCAGCTGTGATTTATAAGCTGGTTGATTTACCAGAAACACTATCTGAGAGAAGACTTGTCGACACATGCATCTTCCCCGCTTTGCAAAATTGCAACTCTCTCAGCCTCGACTCGTGAAAACAGCTGGCTGGACCAGCACGTCTAGCACTTTTATTAGTTTGATATATTAGACCAGTAGGTAGATGATTTATTATCTGCTTGGATCAGCAAATTACAGATTTTTTCAACGAATTACTATTTGTTATTCGTTGGCTTAGATAGTTAAACTAGAACATCTTGTATATACAGTTGTTTCACAGTAACCAAACAAAACTTTGTTCTCTAAACATCTACTTGTAAACAAATGATATCTGAAGAATGAAGCGACGAAATATAATAGATGATCAAACGAACTCCAGGAGTGAAGTTCGATCGTTATTATATGAGTCGCTTCATTCGAAGATATAATAATATAACAACCCTCCCTCCCAAAAAACCAAACACTGTGACACAAGTTGTGGTTTCCACCCAAATGCAAAGTTTTGTTTAAAGGTTCATAGGTACAGACTCTAAAAAATGAAGCGAATGTCAGCTACAGTGGTGAAGTGAACACGGACGGAAATCGTTTTAAATAAGAGAATCAAATGAATTACTCTTAAATGCGTGCATCGTCTGCCTGGCGAATTAAGGACTACTACTTGTAAACAAATTATATCTTCGAATGAAGCGACTCATATAATAACGATCGAACTTCACTCCTGGAGTTCGTTTGATCATCTATTACATGAGGTACACACACATACAGAAAAACAAAAGGAGGTTTAAGTAGCAGCACTTTCTGCTAAGAGCCATAAGCGTATCTATTTCGTGCGAGGGACCTCCATACTAAAATGTATGAATTTTTATCAAATCCAATAATGTTGAGTTTTTATCTTTGTCTTTGAGAAATATTTAACTAAGGACTAATATGTGCTAAAAATCACACATAAAATGGCTATTACGAATCATTTACGTTTTCTTTCTTACTATTAATGATCATCACACAGGTAAAAAGGATATATTTTCATTTTCACAAACAAAGTTTGGATAAAACATTAAATTTTTCAAAGATTTTTATTATATTTGTAAAACGTAACAGAGTTTTATGACCAACTAGTGATAGTTGACTAGGAGACGTTTTACACTTCACTACCTCATAATTACAGACCGACTATGTGTATATGACGGATCTATACAATTTTTACTCTTTAGGAAAAACAATATATCGATTTAAATACAGAAAGCCAGAAGTAGAATAAGTTTATTTGTCAAATATCTAAATTTTCAACATATTTTACGTGCATTCGTGAACTGCGGCATACCACTTTCGTGCCTATTTGATCGACGCCATTTTAAAGTTGTAACTGTCTGCCCTAAGCCCTGACTTTACATCATGACTCACGGCACCAGACTGTAACGATCCTACCTACCTAACTTGATCCTACCTAACTTACTATAACTAACTTGACTTACTTGCTAAACGAACACGGCCTAACCTGATTGAATTTTTTTTGTTTTAACTTATTAATTTAAATCAAACGTATAGAATAAGAAAATAGCATTACCTAAAAATTGTTCCCTACTATTCAACCCTGTTATAATAAATAATAGATGATCAAACGAACTCCAGGAGTGAAGTTCGATCGTTATTATATGAGTCGCTTCATTCGAAGATATAGTTTGTTTACAAGTAGTAGTCCTTAATTCGCCAGGCAGACGATGCACGCATTTAAGAGTAATTCATTTGATTGTCTTATTTAAAACGATTTCCGTCCGTGTTCACTTCATCACTATAGCTGACATTCGCTTCATTTTTTAGAGTCTGTACCTATGAACCTTTAAACAAAACTTTGCATTTGGGTGGAAACCACAACTTGTGTCACAGTGTTTGGTTTTTTGGGAGGTAGGGTTGTTATATTATTATATCTTCGAATGAAGCGACTCATATAATAACGATCGAACTTCACTCCTGGAGTTCGTTTGATCATCTATTATATTTCGTCGCTTCATTCTTCAGATATAGTTTGTTTACAAGTAGATGTTTAGAGAACAAAGTTTTGTTTGGTTACTGTGAAACAACTGTATATACAAGATGTTCTAGTTTAACTATCTAAGCCAACGAATTACAAATAGTAATTCGTTGAAAAAATCTGTAATTTGCTGATCCAAGCAGATAATAAATAACCTTTGATTTATACCAAAAGCAAGTATGCAACAAAAATCAACTTATATAATAAGTTACTCATTCGATACAACTGATATTACAAAATCATCTACCTACTGGTCTAATATAATAAAAGTGCTAGACGTGCTGGTCCAGCCAACTGTTTTCACGAGTCGAGGCTGAGAGAGTTGCAATTTTGCAAAGCGGGGAAGATGCATGTGTCGACAAGTCTTCTCTCAGATAGTGTTTCTGGTAAATCAACCAGCTTATAAATCACAGCTGCTTAAGCTGATTAACGTGGATGTTAATTGATATTTACAATTTTCCTACATTGACAGTTCTTGATTTTATTTTTTGAACAAAAATATGGACAGAACACGAGTGCATAATATATTCAGTTAAATAATATTAGAACAATATCGGCTAATCTTAGCCCGCAGTGGAAGTTTGATTAAATACGTTATGGCTATCTCAACTCCATTATTTGCAAAATAATATAAGTAATATAAATTCACTTTTTATTATTGAAAATGTTTGTGCCCCATGAGCATATAGTGAAATCGCTGATCTGTTCATTTTATTTTATATCATTAACTCTAAATTAAGGGACTATTTAGATACACACTTATTTACTTATTAGTTGTGTGTCCCAAGTAACTATTACGAGTACTAGGCCGATTAGGCTTGTGATTGTAAGTAGAAGAAGGTTTTAAACCAATTATTGGTTCCAATTCTATCACCTAATAAGTAAGTAGCAAAGATTACGGCAAACGATGATTGTCAAGAGAGCCGTTGTACAGCTCTTCATACGAACCAAACATCTCGTCACGTTGTTTTGTTAAAAATAACAGTAGTTGTTGGTTGTAGGACTATCAAACACGTTTGCGTTTTTTCTGGGGACAAGCTGTTACCCAAAGCGTATTTTGACATATATTGTTAAATAGGAGCCTCAGACAGCGAAGCTCAAGAGAACATCAGTGCAAGCGAGAGGATCAAGTGGCGCGTGAATGCTACCCGCAGGACCTGTAAGATTAGTTAAAAAGGAACAGTATACTCTGATATGGATTATAAAAAGTTTCAAGTGTTGAAGGACATTTATTTTGTATGATATAAATAATTAAGATGGGCTAAAAGGCAGAGAAGGCCTTGTGAAAACACAAAATACTGGTGCCTTCGTCATCAGTAATTTTTCCCAAATATAAAAGGAACCGGAACCGCGTAAAATGTCCAGGTCAAAGGATAAAGTATCCATAGCTACAGCGTCTGGATCTAGTTTTCATAAAAAAAAAACATAAATCGCTAAGGATTGTCGCTAAGAGCAAAACTAAGAGTACAGCAAACTTTAAAGCTGTGTGTTAAAAGTTTGCACACAGAGCCCGGGAGTGACTTTCATTGACTCAGCTGGCACCTGCGGCAATTTGTGTTTCGTAAAATTTAAATAAATAAATATTGTGCCAATCGTACCATTGCCAATTTTGACAAGTTATTTGTACAATATGGTATGGTACCTACATACTCTTTTGTTTTTTTTTTTTTTTGTAACCTTAAAATAAATATTTTACTTCTTCGGCCTTCTTCGTAGCCTTTGGTTTTATTTACTGCTCCACACTAGGTACTAGTTAGGGAGTTGTCTGTATTTAATTTCTTTCTGTAAGACAAGTATCTTGTGATGGCCAGGAATTTGTAGAAACATTACCATACCATCAGATAAGATCTTCTAAAATATCATAATATTGATAAGGCACGGTTGTAAAATCGTAAAGAATTATATAGCGTGACTTCTTTCATATATTATGTTGAAAATTTAAATGTAGAAATTTTCGGTCATCTTAAAAACATAAATTAAGAGATGGGCTTTTCGTAGCAAGGAAGCCGTTTTTCAAAACATAATTTTTGAGGCGGTTGAATGACACGTTGCAATAGGTACATTTATTTCTTGGATTTAGAATAAATCGGTTACAGCTATTGCGTTTTGGTGCTTTAAAATTAGGTACCCAATATAAATTCCGATGGAATGTAACTCGTAACGGTTGTAACGCTGGAAATAGGAACTTATTCTCCAGTTAAATTCAATATAAACTTTGTATATTGGCTTTTCTTGAGGGTAAATTTGAAACGTGGATTTCACGTTACATTAGCACTACACGGAATATTATTTCCTCGTTTTTCCCAGGTAACACTAGGATACTGTGGTGTTTAGGGTTAATGCTTATGCATGTATTATAACAACATTGTGGTTATGAAATATTGCGATTTTCTACTTCGTAGAATTATCCGGACACCGGAAGTGTTGAAAAAAAAAAACATTGTATTATACCAGCATGTACTTGTGTTACGGTTCTGTGCTGGAGCATGAGTTTTGGATGGATTGTAACTTTTAGTCGATGCTGCTTGAGCTTGGGGATAAGGCCAGAGCCTGTCTGTAACCTCGCTCCCCCCCCATTTGACGGGTAATGAGGACCCGACCAAGGCTTCTTCTGCTGGGTTAAACGAGCTCCCGACGTTTGAAAAGATGTATCTTTATCTCTCAATAGTTTTATTTGCTTTAACTTTTTTATAAAAACAAGTTTTGTCTTTTACAGATACTTGTACATGCAAGCGGAGATATTTTTATCTAAGCCTGGAATTCAATTAGCAATTTAGTATCGGTGTTTGTAATAATTTACAATAAACCGGTATTAGGTGATATTTGAGAAGTATGTGCTTGTCTATAGGCATGCCTTTTTTCAATATACTTAGGCGTACAAAAGTTCGACAGTGTGTCGTGAATATGATAGAGAACAAGTTTGGCGTATCAGACGTAGACGCCTAAGGTGTCTCGAAGACTCCTCAGGTGTCCAGACCTTAGGTGCCGGTTGGTCCAGGGCTGGCATGATCTTTTGCCTCGTGGACGGTTTTGTTCTCTTTACTATTACTGGCACCCAAAAATAAAATTTTAGTAGGTGGGTATTTTACAATAAAAATATTCTGGTTATGGTTAACAAACAAAAAGGCTTGTTGTGAAAACTAAAGACAATGTATCGCAGACGACACACATAGATGAACTTGATATTATTGTTTTCATTGACGATAAATTTTGACGTTAAGTCACAGTTACCGCCGTCGCAATTGACTCTCAGTCAATGCCGACCTTAACAATAAAAAGTTGACTCTCAGTCAATAGCAATTTTAATATCGCATATTGTAATAATTATTTGGCGTTTACTTGTAGTTAACGCCGTTACGATTGACTCACAGTCGAGTCCGACGTGAAAATAGATAACTTGTATTTTTATGCATGATTTATGTTGATATAGTATGACATAACTCGCAGTTAAGCCGTCGTTATTGACTCGCAGTCAATCCCAACAACTAACAGATAGTTTGGCGTTAACTCGCAGTTAACACCGTCGTTATTGGCTCGCAGCCAATCCCGACAGACAATAGATAGTTGAATCGCAGTAAAAATATATTCAGATGTCGATTTTTGTCTATATTATTTGGCCATAACTCGCAGTTAAGGCCGTCGCAATTGACTCGCAGTCAATCCCGACATAATAATAGATAGGCAACATTATACATCACGCATTTTCAATACTATGTGGCGTTAACTCGCAGTTAACACCGTCGCAATTGACTCGCAGTCAATCCCGACAAGCAATAGATACTTGGTAACCCACAGTTCATATCTATGTAGATATCGCGTATTGTCAATATTATTTGGCCTTAACTCGCAGTTAACGCCGTCGCAATTGACTCGCAGTCAATCCCGACATAATAATAGATAGACAATCGCATTCCATCATATCCATTCACGTAACACATCGTAAATAATATTAGGCGGTAACTCAAAGTTACTGCCGTCGCAATTGACTCGCAGTCCATTCCGACGTAAGTTGTTCTATGATTCACTTGGTAATAAATGTTTAAAACACAAAAAAAAGAAAATATATTTCATTTTTTACTTACCCTCGTAACTTTCGCCATTAGACGAAAAAACATCTAACACACGTCATACACACGTATACTTAATACGTCGGTAACGTTTAATTTTGTTACTTTCCTTTATTTTTACTTTGTTTGTCGGAAGGTAAGAAAAGATAAAATTGTATGACGTAAACGAAGGCTAAAATTTTTAAGCCTGTGTAGGTGGTAATGAAATTTTGTAGTAATTAACTACAAAAAAAAATATATTGAAAAGGTTTCAAAATCTCTCGATTAGACAATGTTCTAACATTTGTCGGAATTATCATAAACAAAATGTCATTATATGGTTTACGTCTATCTTATTAAATTTTCCATCATTTTCGTAAAAGTTCTGGGTGCGACCGATAGGTATCATGGTTGTTACGTTGTCATGTTACGTTTTTGTATACAAAACAAGTAGGGCCGCAAGATACTCGTAGGCCGTAATAAACACTTCAATTTGTTTAACAAATTTAAGAATAGAACATGTGGGTAATCTTGAAAATTTTTCTTTCTTAGAGAGAATTAATAATCAAAACAACACTTACTGAAAAGTTTGGAATCCAGTACAATTACACTAACACACGGAGCAAAAACTTATTTTATCGAAAATAATTTTAAATATTTGTAATTTAACTTCAATATTACAACTTCAGGTATAATCTATCTACTTCTTATTGAACATTGCGCTTCGGCATGGGACGCGTGCGTTCACTGCCCCGCACGAAAAAGGAATGAAGCGAATGTCAGCTATAGTGGTGAAGTGAACACGGACGGAAATCGTTTTAAATAAGACAATCAAATGAATTACTCTTAAATGCGTGCATCGTCTGCCTGGCGAATTAAGGACTACTACTTGTAAACAAACTATATCTGAAGAATGAAGCGACGAAATATAATTTGGCTTGTGATCGAACTAGTGGCTTAAGACCTAACGTTATGTCTTAAGATATTGCAACAATGACCAAAAGTAAAAATAACACAGGAAAAGTACACACAACAGGTTAAAGATTATAAGGTTAAGTTAAATAGGTATATGAGACGATAAGTGGAAAAGGGTAAATTAAACAATTACGTAATAACAGGGAAAGTAAGTCAAGAGGCTAGTATTGTATTGTTAGTCTATGCGGCCCTCTTCAGGGGGAGGGCCCCCCTCCTCCGGACCCTCCAGTAGGTCTCATACCACTTGCGGACGACCTCCCTCCGAGACTGCCCCAGGTATGCCTGAGTTTTTACTCTATTCACATACATACCTTTATAACATTAATATTTTATAATGACAGTAAGGGAACTTTTATTTCCAAGTCAAATTCAGTTTGTAAGTAGGTTATTAAATTGTACAGTCATAACTAAAGGGAAGGAGGAGACAAATTCCGGACTCATCCTGCAATCCAGAATATAAGGATATATACATATATACAGGATATCATTTTTCTTACAGCAAAACAAACTCGATGGACGGGGCCTTAGGATGATCGACTACCTACTAAGACAATTTACATTTAATTTTAAGTCGGGATAGTAACTCAGGAGTCGCCTTAACTGCTAATCAACGGTCAGCATTATTAATCTTAGCCCAATCTGAACAATGAAGGAATCAGTAAAATATAAGTGATTTAGTTCTTATTTCGAACCCGAGAAACATTATTTTAGGATCTCGCTAGGATCAAGGAATGTTACTTATCTTTCCCGTCCTCTCAGCTCAATTGCATTTTATTGAGATATCATTATTTTAGTACGTCCATACGCACATCTGACTATACATTTAGTTAGATAGCTTAATGATAATTCGATCTGCTCAATGTGGACATTTTGCCTTTTCTAGTACAAAAGTGGACCACAGGCTTGCTTTTGCTTCAACTTGCAGAACCAAATATTATCAAGCATTAATTTCACTTGTAGGAAATCTTTTTTAAATTTAAGAAAAGTATGATTTAATATGTCATACTCCATCACACAGCAATTTTAGCCAAGGTAGGTAGGTACTAAAACAAGACACATTCCTATCTCATTCATTTATCAAAATTAGATGAATTTATAAAGGTAGATGAAGGTAGGTAAGAATATTTTCCCCGATATATCATAATATTAGATCAGAGACGTCCACTACACAACAAAGGGACCCTTCGAAATGTCATTTGAACAAGTAAAATACTAGATTTCATTTAATCTAGATTACGAAGCTACTTTTATACTAGAATATAGCGTTCAACACCCGACTATGCATATCAGCCAAGGAAAATAGTTTATTTAGGCAAACTACATCATAAAATTATTATCTTTTAGATAAGCAAGCTAGATTTTGTGCTAAACATGGTCACAGAATTTATGAACAATTTCTTGGAATCTTTAAGCATTTTGTACGGTCTATCTCGCATCAAAAGGAACCTTCTCAGCTTTATTACAGAGACATTAGGTCCAAAGTGCTCCCACACAACGTACTTGGGAGTACAGGTTTCCGTAAAATATACCGGAATATCACATTTTAAGTAGGTAATCTAGCGTGATTTTTGTACTATAAATCTTTTAATAAAGTCACTGGATTTAGGACGATTTCTACAGCTTTTATAAGCATTTTAAACACATCGCGCAAATTTCATGAATAACACGAAATATTATCACAATATCAAGACACGACAAGGAAGATTTTGAATTACTCACGGTTTTTCTTCGATCAAACCTTGACGTGACCTGGCCGGTGAACGTCCACTGCTGGACCAGGACCCTTCCAGATAGCCAGAGCAGAGCGAACGGTCCCGAACCGTCCGCTTAGGCACAGGCCTGCGCCCGGCTGGAGGAGTGCCCACTGCTGGGCAAAGTCTTCGCTCGGAATGTTGGTACAGCACGACAGGCCATGCGTCGTGCCTCCAGCATCCCGCGCCTTGTTGATGATTGCCCACAACTGGACATGGTGGCCTTCCCTACAGTCGCGCTGACCGAAACGTTCCTCGAGGAATCGTGGGACGCCCGAAACCGTAAGATTCTGTGCTCGCGGGCAACCTGGACGCACACGTGTTTAGCCGCCGAAATCACGAAAACCGAACGTACCGAAAGATCGAACGAATTTAAATTTACGCACCGCGCAATTTAATAAAAAAAGCTTAAAGAGAAACATCGCTCCGCATTCGGGCAGAATGACGTTGTCGCGATGAAATTCAAATAAAAAGTGGGGCCTCAGGGCAGCGTTCTTGCTTTTATACACTCGACGTCCCCCCGCCGATGACGCAATATCGAATTCAACCTAGCTGATAACGCAATAGCGAATTCGGTTCGGCATACATTGATGGTTTACTAACAAAGTGAATGTCGCCACCCGCGCGCTGGCACGCAATAGTACGCTACCTCCCCAGTCGGCCGGCGCCAGCCTGTCTGGGTTTTTGAAACGAAGTATCTTTTCACCTGAAAACGAATCCTATGCATTCTTCTGAATATGAAAACGTGTTAATTAAGCTCAAATTCATAGAACTAAATGTCTAAATTAAGTTTGAAATGGGTTTTAGTATGTCTTTTTCGATCCGAAACTACGATTCTAATCCATCCAGCTGATTTTAAATTCTAAACGAATCTTTCCTTTTTAATCATAGTTTGACTTTACAACGAGTTAGTTGGGTATTTATAACTTCAATTTAATCGGAAATGTGTTTGATCAAAAGTTTATTTAGGCAGCGTGTCAAAGCCAAGTTCAACGAGAATATTAGTTACATTAACCTAAACTTGAATATTTCGGAATCGCTGACGGCCGTCACAAAGTTCATGGAACAAATATATAATGGTGTCATCTGTAATAGTACCTATGTGTCAAAATTGGCTGTCATTTGTATAGACACCTCTAATCTATATTAGAAATCTGTGGGTACCACAGAACAACGATAGGGCCACTTCGCCTGCAAGCGCACCCCCCATAGAAGCGAATATAGTACAAAAAATTTGGTTCCTTATTGAAGAGTTATACTATCCAATTTTTGTAGGCGCTTATTTTGAATGCACATCATAAACACATTCGTTGCCATAGAGACGCTGTCACTGGTTTTTTGCATCTTACTCTCTCGCAATAATAGTACTATGTTTATCGCACTCAAATGACGCAAGTAGTGTGGGTGCGGAAAACGTGTTAGTTTTAGTAAATGGTGACATAAAGAATGGTATTGATGCATGACATAAAGAATTCGTCTCTAGATGTAGAGCAAGACGCATGCGCTTCAGAGCTCTGTGGTGGGTACGCACGACAACAAATAGGTGAAAATAAAACCAGTATAAGCTGGATTACGCTCGAAACGCCCGAAACTAGAGACCGGGGCCCTGAGTCAAGTGGCTTTCTACAATCGCAAACGCCAGTAGAATAGAATAAAACTCTATGGATTTGACATAAGCTGTCACGTGACATTTCGTTAGCTAATGTCAATCCCATACATTTTCATTCTATTCTACTGGCGTTTGCGATTGTAGAAAGCCACTTGACTCAGGGCCCAGGTGTTTCCACCGATGTCCGGCCGTGTGATCTACAAAGTGTAACAGAAAGGGTATTCAACCTTGAAGGATGTGATTCTGCCCATAAAACTGAACAACTTTCACCAAAAAACATAGGCCTAATAAAAAAAAATCCTCCCATACAAAATGCGCTATCAGCTGCTTAAGTTTCTATGGGAGGTAAAAAAAAAAAAATATTTCGGCCTATGTTCCTTAGGGAAAGTTGTTCAGTTTAATGGGCAGATTGACATCCTTCAGAGTTGGCATACCCATGTATAATTTGACTTACCACGTAGTACTTCCAATCGTGTTTGGCGTACAGCGGACAGATCTCCGTGTGCGCCTCGCCTTCCTTCACCAGGTACTTGCCGAGGATGAGGTCGATGGAATCCTACAAAATCAGTACAAAACATTACCTACGTTTAATTTTTATAAACATAAATAAACCCATTTTTTTTTTTGATACAGGTCATTTGACACGAAAAGTGCGCGGTGATACTTACAAGTATGACCGCGATATCTGTTTAGGTTATACTAGGTTATTTTTTTGGACCTGATTTCATTTTGCCCACTTATTAGTGAGGTCAAAAGCAACAACTTTTGTTCTACGACTTTGCTAACAACGCACGAAAAATTTTCAACTACCCATACAAAATTCATCGGTCACGTGACCACTTTAGTATGGAGTCGAAAATTTTTTGTGCGTTGTTAGCTAAGTCGTAGAACAAAAGTTGTTGCTTTTGACCTCACTAATAAGTGGGCAAAAGGAAATCAGGTCCAAAAAAATATCCTAGTATAACCTCTTTGCCAATTCAATATTAAAAAAAGTAGTTCCAATTTTGACCATCTGAACACATATCGCGGTCATACTGTAGCCGTAGAAAATCACTAGGGTCAATTCGCACTTTAACAAATAACTACACACTGCATTTTTGTTGGATATTTACCCTTTTCAATTTAAAATCTTTTTTCAAGGAATAAAAGCCAAAATACCAAAACCTTTTAAAAAGTAATCTACCAGTAACTATTTCTCCCTTACTCAAGAAATATATAGGGTGACTTTTAATTAGTGATTGATAGCAAAATATATGCATGTACTCATGATACTGAACAACTTTTCCCAAGGAACATAGGTCGAAATACGAAAAACCAAATTTGACAGCTGATGCAGTTTCTATGGGAGGTCAAAACTTGATTTTCGTATTTCGACCTATGTTCCTTGGGGAAAGTTGTTCAGTATCATGAGTACATTCATACCTTTTTCTATCAAGAACTAATTAAAAGTCACCCTATAGACGGAAAATGTCAAATGAGCAAGAGACAAAAATAATTCCTTGACTATTTTATCCTCGTACGGCAGCCATGAAATCTGGTAGAGTTATTATGAACTTTATAAATATAATGACAACAAGATTACTTTACATCTCTCATATTCGGTAAGTACGAGTAGGTCCTTATTACCCCCAAATGGGGCTTGTAGGTAACCAATTAGCGCTCTAGGGTAATAATGTAGCTAGAAAAGCCCTAGGGCGGTAAGTAATTGAGTTTTGAAAGTGATGTTTTTTTTATTACTTACCGCCCTAGGGCTTTTCTAGCTACATTATATTATTACCCTAGAGCGCTAATTGGTCACCTACAATTTGATGGTAATAAGGACCTACTTACCTCACAATCGAGATGTAAAGCAGAGTAGTTAGCTCGGGTGTAAGCATCAATTGCACCCTCGAACTATAGGCGCCCTCGCTGCGCTCGTGCGCCTAAATATCTCGGGCTGCAATTGATGCCTTACAGCCCTACTAATCTACTATTAATGTTACACAATGTGTCTTATTTTTAGGACGCTGCTGGGGCTTTACGAGGTTATGCATATTTCTACCTACCTGTCTGAATCCGTCGCTGAAGTTGTTCTTATAGTATCGGGTCAGTGAGTTGATGCCGTCCCACAACATTCCCATGTAGGACCGCTTGCCGGTGCGAGTGAAGTCCGTCTTTAGGGCTCCCGTGCCCGAATACTGGACTGAAATCATGTCCGCGTGGTCTGCCCATACCTTCAACAAATTATAATCATTTAAATCAACTAAATAGTGTGATAAGAGATCGGTGTTGCGTAAAAGAAGACGTAGTGACCAAAATCGAGAAAGGGATGCTAAGATGGTTTGGTCATGTAGAGAGGATGAATGAACGAAGATTGACAAAAGAGATCTACCAGGCGAGAGTGAATGGAAACGTTGGAAGGGGAAGGCCTAGGCGAACGTACCAGGACCAAATTCAGGACGTTCTGAATAAAGGCCAGGTTAAAAGTACCCTAAACCGACGAGCATGTATGAAAGGATTGATGAAAGTACAGAAAGCAAGGGAAGTATGTCAAGATCGTAGCAGGTGGAGGACTGTGGTCTCTGCCTGCCCCGACGGGAAAGAGGAAAAATGCTTGGCCCTCAATGACAATACTCACGTTTTTGAAGAGTTTGTCGAGCGCTTCACTGGCCTTGTCGTCCCCCTTCTTCACGTCGAGCCTCTTGAGTGCGTCATCAAGCTGCCTCTTGGCCAGCATACTCTGTACCACATTAGTGCGGTCGAGACAGTCAATGCAGTTTGTTCGGAATGCGCCGTTCTGCATTAGTGAAATCGTGCCGCCGTGTGCGAGGAAATAGCCGAACTCTTCCTGATAATCATAACAGGATAAGCTGGTAAGAACATGTTAATAAGTAAGACTTTTTTACGGTATAACACAAAGGTTTTGTGAATGTTCTAAGGAACACTTATGTAAAATATTAAACTAAAGATATGATAACCCTATACTTTGCTTTGGCTAACGAACCTAAAATGCACCAGGGGTGATGTAAATCCTACAATCTGCCGACGCCGTTTTATACTTACAGCCAAAACAACCTCTAAACTTGTTTAATTTGTGGATTTTATACAAAGCAGACAAAGTAGATTTTAATTTTTGTTTTCAAAAAGAAACACTAATCTCCGCCGCTTGAAACTTTCCACATAGGCTAGGTATGGTTAGACCTCTTCCCAAAAAAGCAGCTTTCAAGACGACGGTCCATATTTTACAGTTTAGCCAGTGATAATACCTTACTTGAAATAGTAATAAAAGGACTCAGAAATGAAAGATGGAATGTCTGATAACACCACAGTTTATTCCGATAAGAAATAAATTCACTTTACAATAACACACGCGGATTGCCGCCAAAACTAATAAAACGTACTTGTAAAACGCGCTCTCGCGACCGACTGACTGGAGGAAACGAGGCATGATTATAGCCCAATCGAATGTGACATCATTTATCAAGTAGTCCAGGCAACCATAAATTTTTCTCTTACATTAACTTTTTTTTATGTTACAAGTGAGTTTTTTATGTTACTTACCATCAGGTGGGCTCACCACCGCCCATAGCACCCACTGTCTCATTAATGGCATATTTTGACACTAAATAAGACAGCAAAGCGCGTTCCTCACTTTGACAACTAAGATGGTATGTCTCACGTGCCGGTAATTTCACTGGCTCCCTTGCCCTTCAAACCGAAAAAAGCAGAAAAAAGCAAGGGGGTGGTACTTCCCCAGACGGACTTTCCACAAAAGCCCTACCAACTTTAACTAACCTGTTCGTGCGAGATCCGGTCGATGAGCACATTGAGCCGGTCGTAGCGCATGCCGCGACACTCCGCGTGGAAGTCGAAGGCCTCGTAGCGCACGCCGGGCAGCGCCGCCGCCGCCACGGCCGCTCGGAACCCGCGCTCCAACGCTTCCTCCTTGCCGCGCTGGTCAATCTGTAAGTAATCAGGTGAAACTGAAAACTGTAAATATAGATAAATTTAGATGTCTAAAGCCGGCATAAACAATGACGAAGCTTTAAGTCAGTTACTCACCAGGTTAAAAAGCGCCTGACTCCCGTACCCAAGAAGCTTTCTAACCTATAAACTAATAAGCAAAACCTGGCCTGTATGTCAAGATTTCCATCGTCGCCTCATACAACTGACATATAGACAAGCCTAGCTGGCTAATTCCACGTTAAGAGATAGTTACTCACCTGGCTAAGGCCCAAGAAGCTTTCTACAGCTGGCGATAAGCAGAACATGGTTGCTTATCTGGCCTGTATGTCAACATTCCCATAGTCCCCTTATACAACTGACATATAGACAAGCCTAGCTGGCTAATTCCACGTTAAGAGATAGTTACCCACCTGGCTAAGGCCCAAGAAGCTTTCTACAGCTGGCGATAAGCAGAACCTGGTTGCTTATCTGGCCTGTATGTCAACATTGCCATAGTCCCCTTACACAACTGACATATAGACAAGCCTAGCTGGTTTATTCCACATTGAGAGATAGTTACTCACCAGGTTAAGAAGCACTTGATTCCCGTAGCGCGCCTGCTGGTCTTTAAGGTGCTTGGTGTACGCGTCCACGTGGTCTTCGTGCGATATCGTCATGCGCGGCTTGTAGCTAATGTCCGGGTACTGCGTCCAGTATAGTGGAATGGAACCCCGCGTTTGGACGAACGAAGACTTCTGACCACCTTTCTCGATTATCTGCTCTGTTTCCACGAAGTTCGCAACGTAACCCTGAGGAAAAATGTGAGGCAGTTCAAAATAAATGTTTATAGTCAGCTGTTTCTATGATTCGTGCGTAGGATTCGGACTTTTATGGAAGATGAACGATTAGATAGATAGATAGATAAATGCTTTATTGCGCACATAACAAAAATATAACTAATTTTACAGGAAATCTTAAACATAATGTGAGCAAAGGCGGCCTTATCGCTACAAGCGATCTTTTGAAGGCGATTAGAAGGGGGTAAAATTTATTTCGCAGCAACATATCATAAAACACCATTCAACGTCCACTGCAGGACTTCCAGCGAAAATATGTGGAACTTTGGAGGGGATTTACCATAGTCACCACGCTTGTAAGCGTTGCGGCTAGCGACCGGTGTTGTTGGTGACCGCAGTATGTAAGATGGTACGATACACAGAAAGATGCTGCTGCCCATTTTCTGGTTCATAGTCGCCTCTAACGACACCCATGGGTAGAAATTTGTTGGTACTATTCTCTGCCGGCACCACAAGGACGTAATCTCAACATATACCAAAGCTTTATTTGAAACCACAATCGCTTTACTGTGGACCCATATAGTTTCGTCATGTTCATCTGTCCGCGGCTTTGCTCAGTGACCCTTAATACTAGAAAGCTGTAATTTGGTATCGATATACATATTTATCACTTCGACAAAGTAGTAAAATAAAATAATACACGTAGTGGGAATGAATGATTTTTCTCGTCGACCCCATAGCGTGGGGTGTCGATAGATAGGTCTCTTAAAAATCTTAGAGGATTTCCCAAGGCTGAAGCCTTACTACTTCCTATATTGCGGGTGGCCCGACACGCAATTGGCCGGCTTTTACTTTATTTTTGTATGTGTTGTGAGTATTTTTTTCACCAGTTTTTGGGGTGTAGACTCGCTCTAATTGCATTGAATTCTGCATGACATTCAAAGAATCTACATTGAATAAAATTATGTGAACTTACCTGCGCGTCCACTCCCCGCATGAAGTGGCGGGTTCCGGCGCGATGCACGCTGCGGCGCGATATCACCGACCACGTGATCTGCTGCCCGTGGATCGTCACACGGTTTATTGACACGACTGTACGACCACGTTCAAGAAATAATACTTGTCTCAAATCATATCACTTATTAGGAGATTTTAGGGAAGGGGAATTTTTTACTTTTGACCTCGGTCTAGTCTTGAGGAGAGAGATGAGATCTACGATGCGACGAGCTTGCCCAGAAGAAGTATTCTGTTATACAACCGAGTAACGGAAAGGTGTGATAATACTGAAGGGTGTGAATCTTCCCATGAAACTGAACAACTTTTTCCAAGGAACAGGTCGAAATACCATAAACCAAATTTGACCTCCCATACAAAATGCGCTATCAGCTGATGCAGTTTCTATGAGAGGTCAAAAATTTATTTTCGTATTTTGACCCATTTTCCTTGGGAAAAGTTGTTCAGTTTCATGGGCAGATTCACACCCTTTATTATTATTTCCGTTACACGTTGTATAATTATTGAATAGATTCGGGTTATATGAACTTGGGAACAGAGACGAAGGCAGAGAATTCCACTCTTCCCACGAGAGCTGTTCGAGGCAGCTAAATTGTGACACACCCCAGATACTACATACATCGAGCGCGAATTTGAAATTGCAAGGTCGCGTAGGCTCGCATATTCAGTACAAGAAACCCTCAGAAGAAGCACGAGAAGCGCGCGGGGGTGCGGGGTAGATTGCAAGGGGCCCCCGTCACAGATTAAATAATAGTAAACTAACGTTTACAGATCCGTCACTCCCAGGCAGGGTGCCGACAAATTTCAACCTTATTGTTTAAGCATAAAGTCGATTCTTGCAGTGTACCGCTTAGGACACGTTTTTAAATCGCGGGTGATCGCGGACAGGTGGGCTAAGGTGATGTTTTTGTCACTTTACGAGACATTGAGCGAGATGCAAGTAGGTCTATAATATTGTTAAAATGCTTACTTACCTATTTTGCCGCCATATGCTAAGATGACATACATGGGCGCCGGCAGGGGGGTGCCAGGTGGTGCACTTGCACCCCTTGGAAATCTCGAGATCAACATTAAAACTATAAAAAGCTATAAAGAATTATAGATTTTTTTATTTACATTAATTAGTACAATAATTAGTTGGCAGTAATTATTGAAAAGTCAACCGCTTCTTTCGCTTCATCAGTAATGGTTTCACGAAGAGCATGAGCACAGGTTTCAATAATTTCATTTTGTACCTGATGAGACACATACAGGGCATTTTTCGAACCAGTTGTAAAGTGGTCTTTTTAAACTGTATCTCCTGCTTCAACTCTGAAATTAGTAAGTCCTTGAACACTTCTTCGAAGGAGTAAATCATGCGTAGCACAAAACACGATAATTTTTATTTGGGAAACGGCACAAAGTGTTTCTGCTAACGTGCTGTCGAGGGTAAAATTGTACGTGTGATACGGCGGAAATTGTTCGAAAACTAAAATCTGCACCCCCTGGAAATTATTTCTGCCGGCGCCCATGATGATATAAAGAAAATTAAAAATAAAAGTAAAATCGACTGCCTCACCCAGTCGACTTCTAGCGCCGCGTTGCATACCTAGAGCACAGTAAATATATAAGCTAAAGCAGTATGGAAACTCCTAACAAACGTCCAAAACTGGCGCACTCACACATGCACACACCGCTACAGGAAAATAAGCAGTTTTCGCGCTGAAGTAAGTCGTGGGTGCTAAAACCATAATACAAACAAATAGGTACATATATAGAGTTCCTATAAGTATGTCCCTGTCCTTGTGCGATAAAAGGCGACTAAGTATCTTAATCTGCCCTTGCGTGATAAAAGGCGACTAAGTGTCTTTATCTGCCCTTGTGTCATAAAAGACGACTAAGTGACTTAACCTTCCCGTGTGTCGTAAAAGGCGACTAAGTGACTTCTTAACCTTTCCTTGTGTCGTAAAAGGAAAAATTTGTTTAGTTTTACGGTCCGAAAACATGCTGAAAGGAACTAAGTTGATAGAAGCACCCCAACATTTGAGTTCATCATACTATTCTTATTTCAAAACATCTGGGTTACAACCCTGACACTCCGACGCAGAATGGTTCTTTTTTCAAAAAAAGGCCCGAGTTTCCATACTGCTTTAGCTTATATATTTACTGTGCCTAGAGTGCGGAGTGTCACAGGCCTGCCCATGTATGATAGTGTCCGTTCTGTATGATAGTACCATTACTTTATTCTGTGACTGTGAGCTGGAAAAAATCCAACCAATAGGATGGCTCCATCTGACAGCGCTTTCGACAAGATAGGAATATGAAAGAATCCTACAGGTTGTAATTTTTCCAGCTCACATGCTAGCTTCCAAGCACAGCTTTAGTCTTAAGGAATAAGGGGATAGCCTCCTCGATCTGGAGGTTTAGGGTTCGATTCCCGGTGGAGACACTGTCAAACAAAATTCGTTTTATACGACTTCCCCAATTTGGTTAGGACATTTCAGGATGAATCACTTGATTGTCCGAAAAGTGAGATGATTCTGTGCTTCGGAAGGTACGTTCAGCCGTTGGTCCCGGCTACTATCTAAGGTAGCAGTCCTTAAATGAGCCACACCCTCGGGCGGCCCGAAAACTTTGACTACAGGGTTTGTGAGGTCGGTTATGAATCTTACCTACAGCTCACACGATGACGGAATTTGACTCTTTTTACAGTATTTACAGATCGAATGCCATGTGACCAAATTTTAAAGCTATTAAAAAGGACGATTGCAAAAGAAATGAAAAATCTTTTAGCAACAACCGAATAAGTGAATATTACTAGCATATTACACTCACACCATGAGTGAATAAACCAAGTAATTGAATAATTTTAATACATACATTCATAAAAATCGCGCCTCTTCCCCGTCGGGGTAGGCAGAGACCATAGCGCTCCACCTGCTACGATCTTGACATACTTTCCTCGCTTTCTCTACTTTCATGAACCCTTTCATACACGCTCGTCGGTTTACGATACTTTTAATCTGGTCTTTATTTGGAACGTCCTGAATTTGGTCCTGCCTGCTTAGCACGCTGCTCTCCGAGAGAAAATATATCTCGGAGAAATGTCACTTTAATTGAGGAATTATGTCGTTTAATATCACCTCCAAGCGCGAAGAAATGTCAGTGGAAGAAAAATGTTTAGCAAATGCACAAATTACGTTTTCGATATTTTAGACAGAGACAGCTTTATACACTAATACATGTAGCCGTCCTTGTCTTTCAAAATGTGTCGCACTGCTCGGATGTCAAAAAAAAGTGACCATGCTTAAACTCTTTAATCTATGGGCCTAGATAAACTGACAGCTGGAGCGTAATAAGCCGGCTGGAACGTTCACCGACTCCTTCCCCTTCCGAAGTTTCCATGCACTCTCGCCTGGTTAGATCTCCTTTGTTATTTTAATTGCTTAATAATAATAACAACGGGTAAAATGAAAGCAAGTTTGCAATTTTGTAGTGAGAGGCCGACTTTTTTTTTTGATTTCCGGAAAGTTTTATTTACTGAAAGTTGTTCAGTTACGTCAACTGATCATACCCTTTCAGTTTTTGAAAACCTGTCCCTTACACCTTGTATATGAGTATTACTTTATTAATAACAACGGATGTCGTAAAAAGCGAATAAGAGAAAGTGACTATTGTAAAAGGATACAGCCCTGCATGATAGGTAACGCAAACTGTGCGAACTGAGACGCTGAGAAGTCGCGCAGTAGAAAGCCATTCCACAAGTAGTTAGGGTGGGCACGTGCCAACAGCGACATCTGCAAGAAAAAGCATTACTCATGAAAATCACATCGTACCGTCGTCGTTGCCCTTGCCAAATCTGCTAGCTTATACTACGTGTAACAGAAAGAATACCCTTAGTAACCTATAGGTCTTCTATCCATAGGACTCCCGAGTGTAGTTCCGTACAGCTGGCAGGTTGCGGCGAACTGCTAAAGCTACACCACCAACCAACGATTGACCCGTCCTGGCATAACCCGATCGCGACGAAACACAATATACCTATTATCTTATCAATTAGCTCGGTATCTAAAATGCTACCTACCAACCAAGTCTCAGAGAGCGATAAAATATCTATTTTTTTATTTTATTTATTTATTAAGGCAAACCAACAGCATAACATATTAAAATTACAATGTGGATACATTCAAATAGGTAAGGGTAGAATATGTATGCCAATTATAGGTGTGCACAGCATTGACCATATTCGGCAACAGTATTATAATTAAATAAGATCAATCAACAGTAATTATCGTGAAAAATAAAGTTAAGAACAAGACAAATTCTAAATTGGAATTTTAGGGATAGTTTATAAACAATTTTACTATAATTTAACAGTAATAGGGTTTTATAAACACCATTACATAAATATCACATTAAAGAAACATTGGATAAATAAAATATAACTCATCTATAAGAGAAACAGAGAAACAGTCAGGACATGTGTTTTAGCAATTTGTTTTTAAAAACAGTAAGAGAGTCACCAAAAATGTCGATTTCGGGTAATTTTGCACTAACATCATTATAGAGCGAGCACATTCTGGCGAGTGGTTGATGTAAGCCTAGATTGGTTCGGCACTTTTCTACATTGAAAATTCGGGTAACTGGCTTTCGCGGGAAATTATATGGAACATTAATTTTTATTTCATTGAGAATATGAGTACACTTGATTTTATTATTAATGATTTTGTGGAGAAATATAAGGTCAGCTATCACTCTACGATTACGAAGTGTGTGCATCTCAAAAAATGCCAAACGCTGAATGTATGGTTCTTTGTGAGTGATACCTGGAACCAGGTAGGCTAGGTGTCTCGTGTGTGCGCGTTGGATACTTTCCACTCGCTGCGATGGCGTACTATATACAGGACTCCAGGCAACGCTAGCAAAGCTCAGGTGACTACGGACGAGACTATTATATAAAATTTTCCGAGTTAGTGGCTGTTTGAACTTGCGACAGTTACGTTTGATGAAACCGAGCATTGAGGCGGCTTTATTGACTATCTTATCGATATGGGCTGCAAAGTTTAATCGGCTGTCAAGGATGATGCCTAGGTCTCTAATTTGGGCAACTTTCGCTAGTTCTGTATTATTTAGCTCATAGGTTGTTAGCGTGGGATTGACTTTTTTTGTAAAAGAAATATGGGAGCATTTATGAGGATTGAGAGTCATATTATTGTTGTCGCACCAAGTTTTAATACTGTAGAGATCTGATTGGATTAGATTAGCGTCCGTTAAACCATATACAGTTCTGTAAATTTTTACGTCGTCAGCAAATATTGAAACATAAGAATTTTTAATTTGGGAGGTAATATCGTTGATAAAAATTAGGAAAAGTGTTGGGCCTAAATGGGAGCCCTGTGGAACGCCTGATATGGCGGTGAATTTGGCTGATTCAAAACCGTTTACAGCAACCACTTGTGGCCTATCTGAAAGATATGATGAGAACCAACAAAGCAAAGGACCATTGATTCCGTGAACTTGCAATTTTGTTAGAAGAATAGAATGGTCGACCCTATCGAATGCGTTGCTGAAGTCCGTGTATACCACATCGACTTGCCGCCCCTTGTCCATTTCGAGTGCAACAGTAGACACGAACGATACAAGGTTAGTTTCCACGGAACGACCGAGTCGAAACCCGTGTTGATAGTCTGATAGATTAGATTCGACATGACTGTAGAGCAAGGGATTAATAAGAGATTCAAAAATCTTAGAGAAGCATGACAAGATGGATATGGGCCGATAATTTTTTACGTCCGATTGATCGCCTTTTTTGAAAATGGGTATAATTCTTGATCTCTTCCAATCCACCGGAAATACTCCCTTCGAAAGAGAAAGATTGAAAATAAGTGTGAGCGGAAGCGCAATGTAAGGACCACAATGCTTCACAAAGACTGGTGGTATACAATCCGGTCCTGCGCCTTTCTGCGGGTTAAGGCGTTTTATAGCTCTCCTTACATCGGTGACCTTTAATTGCAAATGGGATAGACAATTTCCAGGAGATTCAGTATTGTTATACTTAGAGGTACTCGTTGAATAAATTGAGGAGAAGTGTTTGGCAAATAGGTTAGCAATATCGGTACCCGTTGAGGCTACAGAATTGTTCATTTTCATAGTTGCTGGTAGTGCCGAAAGACCTTTACGCTTATCCTTAATGAATCGCCAGAATGTGTTAGGATTTTTACAGATACATGATTCGATTCTTTGTTTATATATACTGTAACAAATATCAATAAGTTTATGACAACGTTCTCTTAGTAACTCGAATTCATTCCCATCGCGAGGATTTCCAAATTTAAGATAAGATATGCGATGTTTTTCTTTTTCCCTTAAAAGCTTAATTAATTTCGCGTTGAACCAAACGGGATATTTCTTTGATTTAGCTCTACGCTTGGGTACATTTTTTTCAATTGTAATTCTTAAAATGCTATAAAACACCGAAACCATCTCGTCGACATCATCGAGTTCACTGAAAACCTCCTGCCAATCAACTTCTTTTAAATCTTTTAATATGGACTCGTAGTCTGCTTTAAAATAATTTAAATCAGCACGTACTTTTGGAAGTAGATTTTCAGGTTTATGGGTACAATCCACTGGTAACATTACTAGTAGGCCGGGATGGTAGGTATCCAATCTGCTTAACAAATCTAGAGGTTTAGAAACATAAGATGTTTTTAAGTTGCTTAATACTAAATCGAGAACTTTTCCATCCTTGTTAGTAATATTATTGAATTGATAAAGATCATTCACTGCCATGAAATTAACCAGAGAATATCCGATGGATTTATCATAGTTAACTGGAGTCATGTATGTGCAAGGGTCATTAGCTTTCCAATTAATGAAATTTAAATTGAAGTCTCCTAGAATTATGATGTCATTATCCATTTGGCTCATTACTATATCAACATTATCGAGAAATCGTTGTTGGGAATCCAGCTTAGCAGGCGACGGCAGATACACACTACAGATAGACATTGTTTTCAAGTTACCATTAAGTTTAAGTTTAATGTTTACCCACACGTCCTCACAGTCACTCTCACAGTTGTGTAGTCTGTAAGACTCAAATTTGCGGTTGACGGCTATTAAAACACCACCACCATCGGTTTTAGAACCTGTGGCTCGCATATCGGGAATCAATAAATTCAGCATCATTTACACTAGCGTTAAGCCAAGTTTCCGTAAAAACAATAATGTCATAATTATTAAGAAGAATATTTTTGTATACATCATTAGTCTTAGTTCTCAAACCGCGGGTGTTTTGGTAGTAAATTGTGAATTTTTGTACAATACACCACAACACGAAAGATAAAAGAAAAACACACAAGTGTTTACTTAATTAAAGCCAGACTATCTGTGTTGCGGATCAGAAGGAAGTCGCTGAATTCGTCTTTACGTGCGAATACTCTACCGTTTCGTACCCAAACAAACTTGTATCCAAGACTTTTAGCCTTTATACGTGCGGTTGCGTGGAGAGCTTTGTTAGCTGGTGACAGGTGTTCGGCGACATAAACAGGCATGCGTGTTCCGCCCATACCTAGGTGTTGAGAAGATAGTTTGTCATGCGTGTTTATCTTATTGAACTTTGTGGCAGCTGCTAGTATTTCGTCGCGTTGTCTGGGCGTTCGGAGTTTAACTACCATAGCACGAGGTCTGTCGTTGTCTTTGCTGAGCTTCGCGACACGGGTAACGTGTAAAATATCATCGTTAGTGATCGGGGCGTTAATGACTTTTACAAGTTGTACAATCGTGGATACTGGGTTTTCAGACTTGTGCTCAGGTATTCCATTGACCTCTATGTTACATTCTCTCATGTTTTGTTCGACAAGATGTAAGCGGGTGGATAGATCCTTGACTATCGACTTTAGATTTTGGTTATCACTTTGGAGGTCTTGAATAATAACCATTTTGCCTTCCAAATTTGACTTCATGTCTTCATATTGTTTGTTAAAGAAGCTCATGCTTTCTCGAAGATCTTTAAATTGCTGGTTGATCGTTTTTAATTCGGCAGTAACTAGTTCTTTGATAGTTGTTTTTAGAGTGTTGGACAATTCTTGTTTCAAAATAACTCTGAGTTTATCTTCGGTCAGGTAGTCATCAGTGCGAGTTGAGTTTGAGTCATCATTGGGCTGTGACGATGCGGATTGTTCTTGAGGTATATGTAGCATGTTACTTATAGTAGCATTGTTAGAATCATGCGGTGGTAAAATGTTAACTTCTTGCGCTGAACGTATGGGCGTATTGGTGTTGTCAGTCTTGGGCTTATTACAATGACATTCTGGGCAATTCCAGCTATTCTTGCGCTCGTGGTCAAGAGCGTAAAAGCTGTGGAAACGATTGGACGACATGTTTACGCAATCAATATCATATTTCTTGCCACATGTCATGCATTGCAAGAATTCTTTATTTGGTATTTTTATGCCGCAGCCGGCACATTTCCCGTGATTAGGTGCCATTACAGCTTTGATTTTTTTCGAGAGATTTAATAAAAAAACGAAAATCAAATAAAGCGGTGGTCGTCTAATGAAAAATATAAATATGCAGCGACGCAAGCGCTTGAAGTTCAAACCAGCGTAGTCGTGATGCACTCAAGACACGCGCCACGCACGGGTCGCGTCGCGCTATGTTTGTGCGTGTGTGATAGTAGTGGGAAATTTCGCTCACCTAGAAGAGAAGAATGATTCGAATCTTTTGCCCTCAAAGATTCGAATCGCTCTTTTCGCTCAGTAACTCTTTTCGCTCAGTACCCCTCATGAATAAAAGATTGAGTAAATTGCCAAGGAGATCGCGCAGATCTATTAAGTAAAAGGAAGGAAAGTAATAATATGAATGTTATATGTGTAAATCTGAATTTGTAGCCATGATTTTCCTTCATACTTGACAGGCTTAGGACTGTCAAAATCCTTGTTCGGTCCTCTTAACTTTCTTAGTACCTATATCCTTAATCCTTGGTAAGAAGCTACGTAATCCCTATCCGTCTCGCTTACTCTTTAAAAATATGTAATGATTCTGTCTTTGTCGAATGCGACATGAGCCAAGGCTGCGCGGTGGCGGGGGTGGCGACTCGCGCCGCGCGGTTTTCTTCGGCGCTCGCTCACTTCGGTCAAGTTCGGTCGCTACTCGTTTTCGCTTCGCGCGCCGCCGCCGCGCGCCATTCATTTCATTCATTTGATTGTTGTCTGCGCCCGTGCGTCCCGCGCATGAATACTGAGCGAAAAGAGTTGAAGAGTTACTGCGACCGGCGGTGAGTTACGGAGTGAATGGATTACCGAAGAAGAGTTCGCTCTTTTTATACATTCACTCATGAGTTACCCACCGCTAGTGTGTGAGTAAGCAAGCGAAGCGTTAGTAATTAATTTTGAAAATAAATCTGGTCGAAACACACTGTCCACATTCGTCTCATGAAAAATAACTATATCACTGTAATCCTTGAATTACGGGCTTCACAACGGTATGTAAAAACATATGTAACTATAACTTTATACCACTTTTTTAGAATAAAATGTACGGAGAGAAAACAAAACACTGTTGACGGAGTGACTTCGTTCAACTTGTTTGAAAACGTAAAAATAATGACGTCTTTGTAAGAAGCCTCCTCAGAAGCCCGTTCCGGGTTGATGTAAGGATGGGATTCTGCTCATGAAACTGAACAACTTTCCCCAAGAAACATAGGTCGAAATACGAAAAAAAAAATTATTTCCTCCCATACAAAATGCGATACAAAATGCTGATTCAGTGTCTACGGGAGGTCTAAACTTTTTGTTAGACCTTGTAGATTATGAGGGCGCCGCAAGTTATCCTAGGTCATCAAGTACACGAAATTTGCAATTTTGCAGCGAGATTAGCGGCCTATTAGTTAGAAGCAATTAGAAAACTTTTGCGTAAAATAAGAGGAGATAGAAGATTTTTCCTGTCAAAACTAACAGTTATAATGAAAATAATGAACTTAAAAATATTTTTCATTTTATTGAATACATATAAGTACATATAATTAGATACCGACAATTTGTTCCACTAACAAAAATCATGCTGTATATAAACTTTTTTGGATTTCTGTCTAGAACAAAACGAATGTTACTAAAATTTTGATATTTAAAATGATGGTGTAAACCATCCGTTTAGGAGAAGTAAGCCTTCAAAGTTAGCTCTTTTTTTGCAGTTGAGGTATCCTTGCACCTTAATCAGTCTTTGTTACGGATTAAGAAAAAAATACTATGCTACTACGCAACATTTCGATCACCGTAAATTGAAAAAGACGTCATCGGCCCAGGCCTAAAGTTACTTCGTACGGACTATACATATGCCTGCCATAGCCCACTACTATTCTAGCTGTTATGTATATCATGTGATATTACAAGACTAACAGGCAGTTGCACAAAACTTCTTTAAAATTAAAGCTGTATTAAATCTATTGTTGTCACTTTCTTTGTCAACAAAACTTTCTATTTTGTTGACAAAGAAAGTGACAGCAATGGATTTAAAGGAGCTTTATCTTTAACATACGTTTTGTACAACTGGCAGTTGTCACCCAACATGTTCTACATTATGTTATACACATGCCATTTTATGTTAAATACCTGCCATCTTATGTTATACTCCTGCCATCTCATATTCTACTCTTATCGTCTTATGTTATACACCTGCCATCGTATGTTCTCCATACATAACATGACGCCTTGTTCCTGTTGGGGTAGGCAGAGACCACAGTTCTCCACCTGCTACGATCTTGACATACTTCCCTTGTTTCCTGAACTTTCATCAATCCTTTCATACATCCTCGTCGGTTTAGGGTACTTTTAACCTGGCCTTTGTTCAGAACGTCCTGAATTTGGTCCTGGTACGTTCGCCGAGGCCTTCCCCTTCCAACGTTTCCATTCACACTCGCCTTGTAGATCTCTTTCGTCAATCTTCCTTCATTCATCCTCTCTACATGACCAAACAATCTTAGCATCCCTTTCTCAATTTTAGTCACTACGTCTTCTTTTACGCCACAACATTCTCTTATCACACAACATTCTCTTATGTTCTACACCTGCCATCTTATGTTATACACTTGCCATATTATGTTATACACTTGCCATCTTACGCTACCTTGTGGAACTCGGCTGCGACAGAGTATAGTCGCTGTATGGAGTGGGTGAGGTCGTAGCCATAAGAGAAGTAGATGCCCGGAGTCTCAAGCGCTTGCCGGACCATACTCTCGTATGTTTTATTCGCCTCTATCTGTATTCGAACAGAATAAAATATCAACAATTATCAATTTTTTTACTTCTATTCAATAAAACCTTGACATTGAGTTTTACCTGTTTGCTTGTAAGATGTGTGGTGGACCGGGAAAATGGTATTATGTCCACTCCAGCCAGCTCATAAATATCATGATCACTAATTCTTCCCACCTAAAACAAGGACACTTTTATGCATCGTAAAACCATTACCTATAATTTGAATAGTTTATAAGGTTTTACACAAATGAATTCTTTTTCTAGTTAAAGTGAAACGGAAGCTATCCATGGCTCCTAACTCTTCTGTCTCTACATTAGCATACATTAGTAAATTATCATCTTAGTTATCATGTATGTAGATTGAATAAAGTAATAAAGAGTAAGAATACACAGTAGATCTGAGGTAGCTAATGAAAACCCTAAAGAAGATGTATCAAGTCTTTTTTTTTTATAGGAAAATAAAATATTCTAAGATGGATAACATTTAATAGAACTCAGTCTTTTTCAAATACTCTCTAAAGAATAAAGGTAAAATCACTAAAGTAAAGATTAAACTTACCAAAATTCTGTACTTGGCCACGATGAGGTATAAGCCAGATATGAGCTTGATGGTGCCAAGGAAGCCACAGACAGGCTTGTATGCACTCGGTGGAATGGGGATCTTCACATTGTTTACATCTGTTGAAATAACAATCTATTTTAGACTAATAACAAACTATTTTATCCTTGATCGACTCGCCACCCTTACTGTCTAGCCTTAACTTTAATATTTCGCATAATTTGCGTAACCCAAAGACATTTTTACTTCACACATTCACAAATAACACCTCTTACTATAACCCAATAGTAAGAGCGTGCCGTCTATACAATGAGCTATCGCACTCCAACAATTCATTGGACATTTTCAATTCGCGTCATAGTGTTTTTAAAAAAACTGTTAAGATCATTTTGAAATAGGTTAAGGGCTCCCGCACACGACCGAGAATCGGTGGGCGATTATCGGCCGGGACAAGGACGGAAGATTCAGGTGATAACACGTCAGAGCGGGATGCCGACAAAAAATCGGCCACCGATTCTCGGTCGTGTGCGGGAGCCCTAACATCCACATATTTAGCTGTTATTTGTACTATTTTAAGTTCTGTTTTGTATGAACTTGCACTTTTATTATTATTTTTCGTTTACGTAAGCTTTACTGTGTGACACGTTAAAGGGTTGTAATCTAGTTCATTGCTTTTTTATGTACTACACTTGATTTATTCTTGATTGCTATAATATATTATGTAATTTTTAACTTCTAGCATGATGTGATAGCCTTTAAGTGTGATGCATATTCGCTTGTAACCTATAGACCTATATTTTTAAATCTTTAAACTAATATGTATTATGTTGGCTATCCATACAAATAAATAAAAAAAAAAAAAAAAATTGCTACCTGTTGTGTTCACCTAAATAAATAAATAAACAACTTTGATTACCAAAGCTTTTTCTTGTTTTTCAAACCATGTGTCTTTGAAGAAGTTGTTAGTTTTATTTTCTGAGTAATATACAAAATATTGACTAGGTGTACAATTGTAATAGTCCTTATGTATACAGCATCCGACGTTTCAGGCTAAATATAAACAAAATATTTTTTTCAAGCTTTGAGAACAGAGATGATATCGACGATAGAACAAGCTTGCCCAGAAGAAGTCTGGTCACACGGGACTTGAATAGATTCGGGTAAAATGTACTTGGGATCTGTGTTCCAAGGCAGAGAATTTCACTCCTTAGCTGTGCAAATTATAAAAGCTTTTTTTTTTTATTGAAAATGGGCTTGCTCTTGACCTCGATCTAGTCTTGAAGACAGAGATGAGGTCGACGATGGAACAAGTTTACCCAGAAGAAGCCTATTCACTCGCGAATTGAATAGATTCGGGTTATATGAACTCAGGAACACAGACGCACGCAGAGAATTCCACTCTTTAGATGATGTCTCAAAGATGTTTCAAAGTGCGAATGTGCGGAATATCAACCAAGTGTTTGAAGTAGGTGCTATAGGCACAAGGGACCACTGACCCCACCATCACAGCTTGTTTTAATTAATAGCAGTCACATCTCTATGTGAGTCATTTCGCCAATGTTAAAGTATATCAGACTGTTTTGCTTACTATTAGACTTAAATTATAATATAAGTTACCTTCAACTGTAGCCTGACCAGTGACTCGATCAATGACCATAATATGTTGTGGATTGACAGTTGGCTCCAAATAGAACTTATCTGAAGTGGTGAAACTGCAAAGTCATACAAAAGAGTTTACAAAGGGTTTTTTTTTATAGAAGAGGGAGGCAGACGAGCAGACAGGTTAACCTGTATGCTTGGGACAAGTACACATGTGTACTACGGTCAAAAATTCAAAATACCAATGTTCGCTTGAGACGAACACACATGTGTATGTGTACTCAAGTATCACCTTGACTATTACAAGCTTATTACTCTTCAGGATGTTTTTTAGGGTTCCGTACCTCAAAAGAAAAAAATAGAACCCTTATAGGATCACTTTGTTATCCGTCTGTCTGTCTGTCAAGACCCTTTATCTCACGAACGGGTAAAGGTATCAGGTTGAAATTAATAACATATATTAGGATCTATGAACCACACAAGATCTGAAAATTTCAAGTTTTTACAATGACGCATTCAGAAGATATGGCATTTTATGTCCTCATCTCCATACATTTATTCAAAAATGCAAAACCTACGGGGTACTTCCCGTTGACATAAAATTATGAAATTTGGCAAGAAGGTAGGTCTCACAGTACAAATAATGGAAAAAGTCTGAAATCATTCAATTTTACAACTTTTCTCACAACTAATGGTAACCAATTGTGGTGAGCTCCCATTATAAGAACATTCATATAAGAGAGGGGTCAAGTTGGATGGTCGCTGAGGCGATTTTTGTTTTAGTTCTATTTTAAAAACTGGAACACTTACAAACTTGAAAATTGGTATGTTTATAGTGCATAAGCTGTAAAATAACAACAAATAATAAAATTTGGTCAAGCGCGTGTCGGACTCAAAAAATCTAGCACATTAACTTACTGAAATTTCAACTAATACAATTATGATTATGTGGTGGTACGGAACCCTCGGTGCGCGAGTCCGACTCGCACTTGGCCGGTTTTTTTTTTCTTTATTCACATTATAATGTATGCTGAATATATAGGAAAGAGAAGTTTTACCAATAAATGTTGTCTAAAAGTAAAAATATATAGCAAAATTTGCAAACTTGCTAAAAACTTGCACTTTCCGCTCATGTTTCCGCTTTACAAGGTCGCGCGTGAATGGGGGGATGAAGTAATGACAAAATTTATCTCATGATTGGTTATAAAAATATAGAATTACTTCTCGTTATTGCAAAACACACATTTATGCAATGTTTTTTAATTGCCAAACAATAAAATATTTTATGGTGCCTCTGCAGTGTTCTACATACATACATACATAATATCACGCAGTGTTCTATTATACTTATTACTCAACAAACAAGACAAAAGATAGCACAAGATTAATTGTGACCTTAACATTAATGAACCTTTCTGCAATTGACTGTAACAAATGTTACAGTTTTGTGGTGGTTGTGTGGTGTTTAGTGTGAATTTCAATAAATCATGACCAGATATTGTTAAACATTTTTACAGTGCTCAGTAAACAATTTGAACTGAGTGTATGGGGAAGGTTCGCACACGTCAAATTGTACGTAAAATCAACTCCATACAGCCACTAGCATTATTCAAGTAGTTTGCCCTGATTTATGCTGGCTTACTTCTTTAACCGTCCCGTGTGGTGCCCGCAAAGAATAGTACCAACCAATACATACCCATGGGTGTCGTAAGAGGCGACTAAGGGTTAACTGGAGGATGGGCAGCAGCATCCTCCTTTGTATCATACATCTTACTAACTGCAGTCACCTACAACCGCGGTCCATAGTGCCAGCCGTAACGCTAACAAGCGAGGTGACTATGGTACTTCCCCTCCACATTTTTCCAGCAAAAGCTAGAATTCTGGAGGGAGCTCCCTGTCCTGTAGTGGATGTTTCATGGGATGTTATGATGATGATGATGACTTCTTTAACCAAAATTCAATGCATAAATTAACACTAATTTCTCCTCATATGTACTCTCAATTGTCTATCAATGACGCAATCCCAAAAATTATCAGTTTGTTGACTAACAGCCATGAAAACTTGAGCACATACAAATAATGTAGAATGATTGATGAAGACAAAAACTTTTCTATATGGCCCATATATTATATCTACAAATGGTCCATGGTAAATGGCCCATATATTATATCTACAAAGCAAACAAAGGTTAATTTTCTAAAGCAAAGCAGTTCTGAGATAGTCAAATGGAAATATTTGTATGGTTTCCGGAAAAACTTCATAACTGAGACGGATAAACATCTCAACATATTTAACGTAAATACCCAAACAAAGAGGGGGTAAATATTGGGAATTTAATAATTATCAACTTACAGTTTTATATCATCGTGAATGGGTGATTGATCTGCCATTTTCTTTTAGTTTTCGGTAAAATAAATCAAATTTTTCTCAATTCAATTCAATCTTTGATGAGTGGCTTTTTTTTTTTTTTTTTTTTTTTTCTCTTATGGCACTAGTCAGACTTTGTGCCAGTGTCACGTTTAAAGGTAGGGAAACTAAACGCGGAAAATAAAAAGAAAGGAATTTGTAGGAGACAGTCAGGTAATTGATATAAAATAAAGTACTTAAAGTTTTACATTGTTACTTAAAATAAAAGATGATAATATATTGCAGAAATCAAGTGGATACATTAATATACAGGAAATACGGGTAGGGAAGGGAACATGAAATGATTGGAGTGATTGTATAAAAGTAGAATGGTCATACATAGGACAGGAGAAGAACACATGGTCCAAATCGCCAACATCCGACCCACACTCACACAAATCCGATTCCACGATACGAAGTCTCGCCAAATGAGAACGAGTGCATGTATGACCCAGACGCATTCGTGAAATTATTGAAGTCACAAGTTTACTGAGTTTTACTTTAAAAAACCAAGGTTTTGAGGGAATTGTAGGCTGAATATTAAAGTAAGATCTGCCCTTAATCTGACCGCTCTCTGACCAGAGTTGATTCCAGGTCTCCTGAAGATCAACCCTGGGCAGCGCAATCAGATCGTGCCCATACAGTTCATATGGAACCATATCTCCGTCAGTTGTGGCTTCTTTAGCAAGTTGGTCTGCTTTCTCATTTCCTTTTATACCACAATGGCTAGGAATCCATGTAAGTATCACTGATAACCCCTTAGAGGCACACAAACTAAGGCACCTACGTATTTCGATCACAGTGGGATAAAATGGTTTCATCTTGAATGGAAATTTATCTATGGTTTGTAGAGCACTTCGGGAGTCAGAAAAAATTACTGTTTTATCAAGTTTCATTAATAGAACTAATTCTACCGCCTTAAGGATAGCAAAGCATTCCCCTGTGAAAACAGAGGATTGTGGTGGAAGTTTGATTTTTTGTATCAATTTTAACTGGGAATGAAATATGCCTACACCCACACAGTCCCTCGAGGAAGATTTAGACGCGTCTGTGAATATATGGTTCCAGTCGAGCCAATTCTCTTCTTCAATACTAAAATTGAAATGGATGTTGCCTTCAATATCTTGTTTGTTTATACCAAAATTATATCGGATATTAGGTGCTGTTATCAAGGATTCGAAATTGGTATTGAATAAGGATAAAGAAGGAAAACGATGTAAACGTGTCTGTAAAGCTAAAAACTTTCGGTAACTGTTAATAAGGCACGGGATGGGTTTATGTCGCCAATATGGAGAAGTTTCTATAGATTCATGTAAAGCTTGAAGTTTGGGATAAAGTGGGTGATTTGAAAATTGCAAACATTTAAATAAAAATCGATCACTCAAATATTGTCTTCTTAATTTTAGTGGGGGCTCACAGCATTCCACTTGTAATGCATTGATTGGACTAGAACGCATCGCTCCCAAAACAATTCGTAGGGATTTTGATTGAATAGTATCCAGTTTCTTAATGCCCAACATACTACCTCCCTCCAATAAAAATGTGCCATAATCAAGAACTGACCTTATCAAGGCATTATATAAGAGCTTTAAGGAAAAAGGATGAGCTCCCCACCAAACCCCAGAAAGACATCTCATAATATTGAGCAAACGTTCGCTTTTTGTGACTATATACTCATAGTGATGGATTCCAGTGAGTTTATTGTCTAAAATTACTCCTAAAAATTTTGCATGAGAATTGACAGGCAGTGGCATTCTATTGTACATGACAGTTAAAGCGGGCATAGTACGTCTTCTTGAAAAAACTACCACTTGACTCTTAGAAACTGATAATTCTAAACCGTGGTCATCTAACCATGTATTTAAACAATTAAGAGAAGATGTCAAAGTTTCACAAGCATTACCAATATTTTTATCTATAGAATATAGCAGAAGGTCATCAGCGTATTGTAAAACATTTATGGATCCCAGAGATGATTCTAAATCGTAAGTGTAAATGTTATAAAGGAGCGGGCTAAGCACAGAGCCTTGTGGCAAACCCTTATAAACAGTACGTCTGAGTTTTGTAGAATCGTCAACCACTAAAGATATTGAACGGACTGATAAAAGGTTAATAATAAAATAAATTAAAACGTCCGGTACATGCAGTTCAAACAATTTGCGTTTAAGTATTGGTATCACAACATTATCATAAGCTGCAGATATATCCAAAAATGCTGCAACCACTTCTTCATTGTTTAAAAAGGCTAGACGGATATCTGTGGTTAATATACTTATACTGTCTATGGTGCATTTTGCTTTGCGGAAACCAAACTGGTTATAAGATAAGAGATGATTGTGTTCTATGTGCCACTCTAGACGGTTTTTAACAAGATGCTCTGCAATTTTTGCCAATACCGACGATAACGCGATAGGCCGGAAAGAAGCAGCCTCGTTATGAGGTTTGTTTGGTTTTTTAATAGGTACAATTTCCTGAGATTTCCAGGAGGGAGGGATATCCCCAGACAATACCACAGAATTTATAATTTCTAAGAAATAAATTAATGAAACATCACTGAGGTGAGAAAGAAAAGAATATGGGATACCATCTTCGCCTGGGGATGAGTCTCTTACGTATGAAAGTACTCCTTTTAGTTCGTATAAGGAGAATGGAGAAGATAACGGGGATATGATTTTATTTGAAATAAACGGTGGCAAAGAAGGAAAAACATCTCGTTCAGGGACTGAAGGAGGGGCCAATATATCTAAAAAGTTATCTATAATGGGCAATGGAATTGGAAGACGCGATGAAATGTCAGTGAAAGCAGATTTGAAGCGTTTTATGCTTTGCCACACTTCGGAGGGGCATGTAGTTGGAGATAGAGATGTACAAAAAATTCTCCAACCTTCCTTTTTTTTTTCTCTAAGAAACTGTTGTGTACTGTTAATGAGATCGGTAAGCCTCTCCAAATTTTCATCAGTCATATTTTCCGCATATTCCCTCTCCATATTTTTTCTTCTTAATACTGCTTCCGAACATTGCCTATTCCACCAAGGTGGAAGAGGAACCCTGCCGGAAGAGCTACTTTTGTGAGGAAATAATATATCAGCTGCCTCATTTAAACATTTAACTAAAGCTATGGAGGAATCCGTTTCACCTCCTCGAATTACTTCAGGAAGGTTTATTATTTTACTCTCTACGAGATCTCGAAATTTGGTCCAATCAACGTCCTTTAATTTATATTTTAATCTAGGTTGACGTTTCCTCGAAGGCGGACATCGAATGGGGGTAGATATGATGAGTGGGAAATGATCACTACCAAAAGTCGACAGAAGTGGTGACCAAGAATAAGAGGAAGCCAAACTAGGTGAGCATATTGACAAATCTACTGCACTAGCATTTAAACCAGGGGCCGTACGGCGAGTCGGTAATCCTGTATTCAAAATACACAGATTATTTTCATCCAATACCTCAACCAATCGCTCTCCCTCCGCAGTAGTGATTCCACTGCCCCACATTTGATGATGGCAATTAAAATCACCAAGAAATAAAAACGGTCCAGTTACATCAGAAAATATATTATTAATTTCGCTGAGAATACTCATAGAACATCGTGAGAGATAAATAGAAACTATTGAAATATTAAATATTCGTACACCAATTACATTAATGACATCTTTGGATATATGTGCAGGAAACTGTATTACAGAAAACGAAACGCAATTTTTGACTAGTATGGCAACACCGCCATATCCGTCAAATCTGTCATCACGAAGACAAATATATCCAGGCACATTAAATAAATATTCAGATTTTAACCAAGTTTCAGATAAAGTTATGACTATAGGATCGTATTCATTTATGAGATAAATTAAATCACTTTTCTTTGGGATGATGCTTCTGCAATTCCATTGTATTATCTTGGAATCCATTGTTATTTAAAGTATTCAATCTTTCAGATATTAGGGCAACGTGGGACGGTTGTAAAGAATTAGACTGAAGAAGAGAATTTATTAGAGACAGGATGGTCTCTAGAACTGATTCATCAGATTTAGACTCACGTGGAATAAGTGCGCAACCATTTTTAGGTGCTGGAACTTCAAATTCTCTAATAAGAGCTTTATGAGCAGCGTGATCGTATCCGTTTTGGGATTTCGGCGGTAAACGAGGTTTTAAAAAGACAGTTTTTTTATAGGACTGGTTGGGACTAGAAGTTTGAACTGAGGAATTGTTAGATTGGTGATGAAGCCTTTGATCAGAATTGTGTCTAGGAACAGAAGTTAAAACATCTGCAAATGACTTTGATACAGGCGGATGAACCTTGCATGCTTCGATGTAAGAGATACAGCTATGAGCCATGGTAACCTTTATTTCCTTTTGTCGAACAAATTCTGGGCAAGACTTACTTGTGGCAAAGTGAAAGCCTCCACACATCACACAATGTGCAGAATCTTCCTCTGTGCGACAAAATTCACCCACATGATCATCACCACACTTATAACACTTTGGCAATCTAGAACGGCATTGAGATTTGGTATGTCCGTATTTACAGCAATTGAAACACTGAATTGTTGGATATATGTATGTCTCGACCGGTAGAGCATTGTAACACATAAAAATCCTCTTAGGTAAAACCTGACCATCAACAGTGAGTACTACAGACTGAGATGGTTTCCATGTAGTTGTGCCATTAGTGTTGACTCTATAACTTAGACGTCTGACTTTCAATATGTTTCCACAACCTATGGGTGTGGAAATATTGGCTTTAACTTCATCTTCGCTCCAGTCTGCTGGAATTCCACGGACTAATCCCATACGAGTGACATTAAATGTTGGAATGAAAGCCTTGAATTTATGTGTCTGTAAGAGATCATTATGTAAGAAAGCATTTGCATCTTCACATTTAGAGAAAGCAACCACACACCTATTTCTACCAATGCGTTTTACACTTCCATGAATAATGTTTTGAAATTTGTTTTTTTTAAGGAAATTTCCAAATGAAATGGGATGCAGGATGGTACCATCGTTTGGAGAATCTTCTTGGCGTTGGACGTGAATTAAATAAGGGGGATTATCTGTTGGGAGATACATGGCTCGGCCCACATGGCGAGGCTCCGACTGTGAAGAACCTTGAGATGTTTTATCTGTATTAATATTCTGTTGTGACTGAGTGTTTGTGGACTGGGTATCATGTGATTGCTGGTCAGATGAATGCGACTCAACCTGTTCTGGCACAACCTTCTTTAATAAAATTACATTGTCATTTTCACACTTACAATAATCACCAAGAACTGGCTGGCCATCTATTTTCTTTCTCCTACGCTTAGTACATTCCCGACAAATTTTAATGTAACGCGTACGTTTCCTTCCCGATCCCGATTGTCTGTCATCAGCTCTAGATGACACTGAACCATCAGTGTCCATTTTAGCGAGTTCATCATTGGATACTACACAGAGAGATGTGCCTACAGGGAGATTCAGGCCAGGCCAAAGCCTGCCTGCATCCCCCCGATCGGCGTCGGGGGGATCGTTCATAAGCGTTGTAAACTATATTACAATTATTTACAAAAACTTACCATAAAACAGGAAAAAAATATACACAAATAGAAATATATACACTAAATACAAAGTTGAACTACTTTACCAGACTGTCTTTACTTATTTTAACTATGAAAATGAAATTAATTTTCACAAAACCCAAGAAAACAACCGCCCTTTCGAAGTTTCCCGCGCTTTTTTTTCATGAGTGGCTTTTGTGTGTTCACAATTCCGCCAATGTCACGTAGTGAAGTGAATACATTACACTCGTAATGGATGACATGACATGACACGAACCGAAATGAAATAGTGATGTGTGATATGTATGTAATACATAGTATCGATATCACAAGCAGACATTTTACTCTAGAGCAAATTCAACAAAAAAGACAATTCGACAAAGGACACGTTTAAAATTACTATGGGACCTTGGCCATATCTGTAGACATGTGACTTGACTCAAAAAAATATTGAGGTGTCCGAGCTTCCGCTTGACCCACTTTGTGAGATTACCTCTAGGATTTTACGTGTGGCAAAACTATTTAGAATAAATTTTGACTTTCGTGGTAAGAAATAATGACGGTCGCACTCTGTATAAATTTAACTAAATAAATTGTGAAACTAGTGTGAAAATGGTGTTTAATTACATAAATACATTTGAGTTTCATCAAGCAATAACAACACAAAATATTAAGTATATCATACCTAAGAAATAACGAAAATAAAAATCAAAAAACTTCTTTCTCTGATTCCCTTTGATTTTTTTGCTCAAATTTTTCTTGATTTAATTAGTAATTGATTTTAATAACAAAAATAATAGCTGAAAACAGTTTAATAGCAAAACAGCTATTGTACAAACCTCGATTGGTTTTTTTGCAAAAATTGATATATTATAATAATGTGAGTATATGGTGTAATGTTTCCTTTGACTTTTTTCTTGGTCAACTATTTTCCATTTAATAATTTATTTACGAATTTTTCCGTGGTTTTTGCAGTAGCCCGTCGCTGCACAAACTGCGTTCCACGGGCTTACCCCTTGGACTTGGGAAATCACTAATCACATAGAGCTCCTGTAGAGCTGCTTTATTACACTCCTAATCCAGGATCCATTTCACCTAGCAGAAACAAGGAAAATCATTTTAGTGGAAGCCGCATTTTAAATTTCTTCTAACACAAGTTTGCTAGACTGGAACACAGTAGTTTGTAATAGTTAGCTCTACTTTATCAGAACCCTATTTCATGTTCTCAAAATTTTCTTTTGACTGTGTTTTGCCGCGTTATTTTCTGATGGGAAACTGAACCTTTGAGATCGATCCCAAAATTGGTTTCCCTGAAAGACTAAATTAATATTTTGGTGGAACCTTTAAATCTACTCATTTAGAGTTTTAAAACCAATCTTATAACGTTTTTTTTTTCTTTTGGCAACATACAGTCATTAAATTTTACATAAATATTACTAAAAATAAGTACATAAAAGACAACGAGTGTCTAAACTTATAATTACATATTGATTGTTTAAATTCTAACGTAATTTTTTTTAAACCCACGAGCGGCTTTTTACTATATATTTTTTGAAAACCGTGTTTTATATACCTAACGTTAGTACTTTTAATATAGAATATTATGATGATGAATAAAAGTTGATCAGTTTCAACACCCACAGCCGCGACCTTCGATCCTCAGATAATCTCCTTCTGGCTATTCCTTTCAGTAAATCTGGTTTCTTCAGCAAGTCATTTACAGTGGAGGCAGCAAGACTTTGGAATTTATTGCCTGTAAAGATCCATAAAGCTCCTAACCGTGCTATATTTCAAAAAATGGTGTACAATCATTTCATACGATTGTTGTATCCTGAAGACTTGTCAGCATAACTCAGTAGTTCCATTCTCTCACCCGTTTACCACCTTTCTGTTCTGCCTTTTGGTTGGCCGGTAGAAAAAAAAAATAATAATTAATTAATTATATTTTTAAAAAATTAAAAATAATAAACATACTTCGACACTGCATCCTCAAGATTTACGTCATTCACTATGTAGTTCATTCTTCAATGTACTAGGCGTCGCACAATATTTTAAAAATGTATGTAAAAAATCTAAAGAAAAAAGTACTAAAACCACAGCCGTAGTACTTGTGCCTTCCCACGCCGCCCGGTTGATGCCATCCTAGTTTCTGAGACGTGGCTTAAGCCCTCTCTTCCCTCAACTTCTTGTTCTCTGCCAGGCTATCGGCTTTTCCGTAATGATCGTGTGGGTGCGGGTGGTGGCGGAGTAGGTATTTACCTGCGAAGTGACATCCCGGCCACCGTTATCAGTACCTCTCCCTCGCAATATTCTGGTTCTCTCGAACATCTCTTCCTAGAAGTCGTTCTACATCATAAGAAAATTATGCTTGGCGTGGTGTATAGCCCTAATGATAAAGTTGACTATTTTAGTTCTTTTGAAACAACACTTGAGCATTATAGCTCTCTTTATGAGCACTTTATCATTATGGGTGACCTCAACACTTGCATCTTGAAGGACGACCATAGGTCACGTAAACTGCGGTGACTCTCTACATCTCTTAATTTACAAATCCTCCCGTTGTCACCGTTACATTATTTCCCTAATTGTAGACCTTGCTTGATCGACTTAATTATTACTTCCAAACCCGAATCCGTCATCTCACATGGGCAAATGACAGCTCCCTTCTCTTACCACGATCTAATTTTTCTTGCCTGTAAAGTGCGTCCTCCTAAAATCAAAAGTAAAATCATTCTCCAGCGTAATTTTCGCAACATGGACCTGGATCGCTTAAGAGAGGATGCTGAGAATATTGACTGGTCCCCGGTTTTGATGGCCGATAGTGTGGATGCCAAAGTAGCTGCCTTTAGAGTAATTCTCACATAACTTTTTGATTGTCATGCACCGGTGCGACCTGTGCATGTAAAGCATGCTCCTGCTCCCTGGCTGACGCCGATGATTAAGAGAGTCATGGCTAAAAGGGATAGGGCTAAAAGCCGATGTAAAAAAGACCCGACGGATGATAACCTAGCTGCGTAAAAAAAGCTTCGTAACATCTGCAACAGGATGTGTAGGGATGCTAAGCGCCGCTATATTCATTCTACACTTGAAAACCTCTCTCTGGCTCTCACCTGGAGATTCTTAAAGTCACTTGGGGTAGGCAAGGCCATGGATACTTGTAAAAGTACCATGGATGTCAATGACTTAAATATACATTTTTCTACTCCCCCCGTAATCCTTAGTGACAATACTAAATTCTCTTCTCTCTCTTACCTTTCGAATCTTATTCTACCTGACTGTACTCCATTTTCGTTTCAACCGGTCACTGAGGACGACGTCAAGAAGAGTATCCTTTCAATTTCCACTAAGGCAGTGGGTAGCGATGACCTGAGTCTCGACATGCTTAAACCTATACTGGAAGCTGTTACACCTCCTATCACACACATTATAAATTTTTCTCTGGAGGCTAATGTCTTCCCTTCCACTTGGAAAAAGGCTTTTGTTATCCCACTGCCTAAAATTTCTACCCCAACATCCCTGTCTCAATATCGTCCCATTTCCATCCTACCGGTACTTTCAAAAGTTCTCGAAAGTGTCGTTCATAAGCAACTTTACTCCTATCTCATATCCAACAATCTCCTCTGTCCTTTTCAGTCCGGTTTCCGTCCTTCTCATAGCACGGTTAGTGCGTTGCTGAATGTTACGGAGGACATCCGTTACGGTATGGACAATACTAAATTTACCATTATGACTCTTCTGGACTTCAGCAACGCATTTAACTTTGTTGATTTTGATATCCTACTCGGTTCCCTCCGCTCTCTTAACGTTGCTCCTCCAGTGGTCGAGTGGTTCCGTTCCTATCTTCATGGACGCCAGCAATGTGTCAGGACCGATAACTTGTCCTCGGCCTGGTTGGACCTAATCGCTGGCGTACCACAAGGCGGTGTACTCTCTCCTTTATTATTTTAAATTTTTATAAACAATATTTCTCATGTTATCTCTTCTCCCTTCCACCTGTATGCAGATGACTTACAAATTTATAGACATTTCTCTTTATCTGAAGTTACCGAAGCTGTGAGTGCAGTGAACTCTGATCTTGCTGCTGTTCAGCAATGGGCTGAAAATTTCGGGCTTCTTGTAAACCCAACTAAATCTCAAGCTATAATAGTTGGTAGCAGCAGACTAAGGGGTAGGTTAGGGGACTTTGCGTTGCCAAAAATATTTTACAACGGAGTCTGTATTCCCTACACGGACAAAGCAAAGAACCTAGGGATTATTATAGACCGTGACCTGTCATGGTCAGCGCAAGTTAGTGAGGTGAGTAGGCGCATGCACTACTCTTTTCACTCCCTTAAGCGACTCCAGTACTTCCTTCCCTTTCAGACTAAAATCTTGCTTGCACAGGCTCTACTCCTTCCTATTCTTGACAACGCTGATGTATGCTACTTGGATGTGACTGAAGAATTGCTGAACAAACTTGAGCGCCTACAAAATCTGGCTATTCGTTTCATCTTTGGTCTTCGCAAATATGATCATATCTCCGAATTTCGCGCTCAATTAAAATGGCTACCTATCCGACTTCGTCGTAATGTGCACATCCTTTCTACCTTATATAAGATCCTGAATGACCCTGCCACCCCTGACTACCTTCGCTCCCGCTTCCAACTTTTACCTCCTGATCCCCGCTCTAGGCGCGACTGCATCACTGCGATGTTGGAGTGTCCTAGAGCGAACACCAAATTCTTTTTCAACTCCTTCTCTTCCCAAGCTGTGCGACTATGGAACAAACTTCCCAAGGCTATACAAAGCAGTCCTTCAATAACATCGTTTAAGATGCCAGTAAAAGAGCACTACTTATCTTGCGATAAGTAGTGCTCTTTTATAATATTATTTTTAGTTTATGTAAGTATTTATGTATGTATGTATTTTAAAAGTATGTTTATCCTTCTTTATATATGACTTATTGTTTATATTGTAATTTTAAGTATATTAGTGTGTAGTATAAGTAGGTCTTTTTCTCTCTCCATATTTTATGCTAGTTTGCTATTTATTAAAAACATATGAATTTTTTTTTAATTCTCATTTCACACTTCTAAATGCTCATTCCTGTGCCCCTTTTCATGTCATTCTTTCACACCAGCTAGGTTTGCTGGAAGAGATCTCTTATAGAGATAAGCTCACCTTTGTAAACAAATTTTATGTTGACCACAATTTTATGTAATTTGTGTACAATAAAGAATATATATCTTTTTGCCCTTATTTTTTATCATAACTTCATTATAAAATATTAACTGTAATATAAAAACACTGAAAAAACTAAATGAGTTACGAAAAATTCGATGTAGCGATGCCCGCACTAGAAAAACGAATGAAGATCCGAGAGCGTACAGGCCTTAACAAAACCGGCGCTGCCAGGGCGGCGTGGGAAGGCACAAGTACAACGGCTGTGGTTTTACAATACAATACAAATATACTTTATTGCACACCAAGAAATACAAGAAATAGTAACAGAAATATACAGAAAAAGAACAGAGTAGTACAAAAGGCGGCCTTATTGCTAAAGTAGCAATCTCTTCCAGGCAACCTTTAGGTGTAGAAATGGGCGTAGGGTGGATAATGCGACGCGGGTTGGTGGCTACTTATAATAATCCTACATAAAAATACACCATGTACATAAAATACTTAAATAAATTACATCATAATACACAGATACTATTAAAATAAATAAACTTAATATATACATACATAACATCACGCCTCTTTCTCTAATATATAGGGTGTAATTAAAGGTACGCACACTAATGAAACCCCAATTTCCACTGCTTATATGGAATGCATTCGCGTAGATATTTCAATAAAATTTCAATTTAAAAAAAAATAATAATATGTTTCTTTGGAAAGTGGATTGAATAGGAATACACCATTTACATTATAAATCATAACATTGATAACTAACTTTGTGAGGGTCAAGCGCTTGAAATAAAGCGTGCACTCGTTAATTGTCACCACCAGCTGCTACCATATTTGACTGGCCATATGGGTCAGCCACTTTACACAAAAAAAAAACACAACACCACTAATTAATGTAATAGTTGCTGTAAAAAACCACCTTCGTGCTCGATGCACGCATAGGCGCGGCGCTGCACATGCCTCCGAACTCGTCGTAGTCTCGTGATCCCTCTTTATCACTCTAAACGCCCTTTTGATGCGTCGCTTTATTCCGCATCCAGAATTGTTCGCCCACTAGGCCGTCTTCCATAGCGTGCCTTGTACACATCTTCGGCACGCTGTAAAACCTCCCCACACTCGTGATAAATGAGTACCATTGTCAGGTACTCCTGATTTGTGTATCGTAAAGGTATTTTTTTCACATATTTATAAGTAGTACAGGAAATTTTCTTCGTACTGATTTTAGTGGGAGAGCCAGCTCAAGAAATGCCTACCTCATCAAATACCCCGACAGGCTACATTTGGATCGTTAACCGACACTTAAATATGTATAAAAAATTGTATAAAATCCTTGCATTTTAGTTATTATTTGGCGTAGGTCTCATTCGGGTATTTGATGAGGTAGGTTGGGGGTGTAGTAAAAGCATGTTTTTAGAGTTTGCCGAGTAATTTCGGTAGGATGCGCAATGGCAGACCATTTTTTTTTACTTAATTAAACAATAGTTAACCTGTACTTTCATTTGGGTATTTGATGAGGCAGCTACAACATTTTTTCGAAAATTATTATTTCAATGATTCGGCAGGATCGGCGCTTGCAGACGTTTTTTAATACGTGTTTAGATTTCGGTTAACGATACAAAAATTGCATGTTGGCGTATTTTATGAGGTAGGCATTTCTTGAGCCGGCTCTCGCACTATTTGGTTCAGTTTTCAGGAAGATGTCATAATTTTTACTTTTTTTATCTATGATAATCGCAAATGAAGGAGACTTCACTTTGATAAAAATGTAAAGAAAGACTAATAATTTTTTAAACCCACGCACAGGAATGAGAAAGATAGAAAAATAATAACGTTTTTATGACAACTAAACTATTTATTTTTGATTCTGATTCAAGAAATATGAAATAATAGAAAAAAATTATGCCTTACCGCTACAAAAATCCTTCTTAGGGATATAATCTCCATACAGCCTCTGCAGCTGTTGCTAGGTTGCTATGATAAGTTGATTTATGTCATTGTTTTTATTTACAAATAAAAATAAAACTAACACTATTATTGATTCAAATTTGCTTGAATTAGTTAATCAGTAAACAAATCAGTGATATAATGCTAAACAGCTTGCCCAGGACAATTATCAAGCACGCTATGGAAAACGGCCTAGCAGGAAAACCATTTTGGATGCTGACCGAGAAAATGGTATTTTTAACGTGTTCAACCCACTCAAACACAATATCGGTAGTCGGCAGGCCAAGATTTCCTCCTGAGTTTGAAGAGGCAACAGCAATTAATGAATAAATGGTTCATTTCTTCACCTATTTGGCCGTCTTAACAGAAAGTGACGCGACCACTTATTATGTAAACAAGTGGGGGCGGTATATTCCCAACCGACCCAATTTTAAAGTAAGTTTTTTTATTATTATTTTTACAACGTTAATGCCAAAATGTGTAAGTGAATGCACTCCATACAAGCAGCGGAGTCTCAGGTTTCATTTGTGCGCGTACCTTTGATTCCACCTTATATATCTTATAATATGTATAGACTAATATACAGGGTGTTGATTTAATTGCGTGCCATAGCTTAAGGGGTGTTTCAGTAACAATAAAGGAACACAAAAAAAATATAAAATAAATCCTTTTTTATTCACATTTTTTTTATTTTTTTTCTTATTTTATTTTCTTGATAATATTTTAGGATGTGCATCTGTCCAAGACACTGAACAACTTTTCCCAAGGAACATAGGTCGGAATACGAAAAACATTTTCGACTTCCCATACAAACTGCATCAGCTGACAGCACATTTTAGTATGGGAGGGCGAATTTTTTTTTCGTATTTCGACCTATGTTCCTTCGCAAAAGTTGTTTAGTATCATGGGCAGATGCACACACTAAAATATTATCGATAAAAATAATAATAAAAAAATACAAAAAAAAAATTGGATTTTTTAAATATTTTTTTTTGTGTTCCTTTATCGTTACTGAAACACCCCTTAAGCTATGGCACGCAATTAAATTAACACCCTGTATATCATAATATTACTATAAAAGAGAGGAAATAATACAATACTTATATATTAGGAAGAAACAGAATTAAGGAAATGCCTTTTGACGCGTGCTTTGAAACTGTCCAATGACGGATCCCGCCTGATTGACTCGGGGAGGTTGTTCCAAAGAGAGATAGCTTGTACAGTAAAGGATTTGGAATAGAAATCTGTGGAGTGGGAAGGAATGTCAAGGGAGAGGTTGTTGCCGGATCGAAGGTTAAGAGACGAGGACCGGAAGCTGAACAGGTTTTTTAGGTAAGGAGGGGAGTAAGGGTTGGAGAGGATAGTGTATAGGAGAGAGAGAATGTGACAGTTCCTTCGTTGACGAATAGGTAGCCATTGAAGTTGAGTGCGATAGTCAGAGACATGATCAAATTTCCGCAGACCAAAGATGAACCTTATACACAGATTCTGCAGACGTTCAAGTTTACTAAGCTGTTCCACTGTAATATCAGGATAGCAGACGTCTGCGTAATCTAGCAAAGGAAGGAGAAGAGAGTGGGCCAAGGAGACCTTAGTTTTTGTCGGTAGCAAATTTCTGAGACGTTTAAGTGAGTTGTACGAGTACGTGGCAAACATCTTCCTGCTGACCTCAGACACTTGGGGCTTCCACGAAAGGTTATTGTCAAAAATGACAGCAAGATTTTTAACCTTGTCGGTAAAGTGAACCTGTACGCCGTCAAACATTAGAGCAGGGAGCGATTTGTAGTCGATTCGTGTGGTGTACCAACGGCTGCCAATAATAATGGCCTGGGTCTTTTTGGGGTTTACTTTAAGTCCATGGGAGCGACTCCAGTCTAAAATATTCTTCAGGTCTCTATTAGTAGACTCAATGGCTTCTGAGAGGTGAGTGATTGAAGCTTGTGCATAGATTTGGAGATCGTCTGCATACAAATGATAGGAAGAAGTAAGAGGTCGTGTGATGGAGTTGATAAATATTGAAAAAAGGAGAGGAGACAGAACGCCACCCTGAGGTACACCGGCAGTAGTATCACACCACGTAGAGAAGACTTCTTCAATACGTATGCGCTGCCGGCGTCTATACAGGTAACTACGAAACCAGTCAACCATGGTTGGAGATATGTTAAGAGAATGAAGCATCGCAAGTAGAATGTCAAAATCAACTGTGTTAAAGGCGTTACTGAAATCCAGTAGCGTTAACACAGTCAATCTTTGATCCTCCATGCCCAGTCGAATGTCGTCGGAAATCTTGACCAGTGCAGTGGTCGTACTATGACCGGGGCGGAAACCGGATTGGAGTGGGTTCAAAAGGTTGTTCATAGAGAGGAAAGATGCCAGTTGCTGTTGGACAAGCCTTTCAAGGACCTTAGAGAGGAAGGGTAAGATAGATATTGGGCGATAGTCGGAGAAGGTACTGGGGTTAGATTTTTTTGGTATGGGGACGATGTGAGCTTCTTTCCAAGCAGCAGGAAAAACACCAGTGGACAAGGAGTTATTGAGGATACTTGCGATGACAGGAGAGAGGATATCAAGGAGTGGGACGATCATTCTACGACTAATGCAGTCGCTTCCGACGGCATTCGATGAGATAGCGAGTACATTCTTTTTAACATCACAAGCCGTGAATTGACGTATAACAAATGCAGGATGTTTAGGAGCAGGCAGTGATAAAATATTGTTTATTGTGCAAGCTTTTGTGCTAATGTCAATTGCAGCAGAAGAAGAGAAATGAGTGTTAAGCGTGTCAACGTTAATGTTGATGGGAGAAGAATGATTACGCGACTTGCCTACTCCAAGTTTGTTTAAAAATGGCCAGACTTTGGCTGGATCGCCGTTTTCGACAGATTGATGGATATGGCGTCTCTGTATATCCCGTATCTTTGTATTGCAGCGATTCCTCACCTTTTTGTAGTAGTCGTAGGTCTTGTCGTTGGTATCAAGTTTGTTTTTTGTTTTGGCACGGGACTTTTTTTCCATTAGGCTACGCATTTCATCGTTGAACCAAGGCGCAGGAAGATGCTTTACACGTACAACTCTTAAAGGAGCATGTTTATCATAAAGATCAGTCAAATTGGAATTTAGAAAGGCAACTTGATCATCAACGGACTCGATTTTATTTACAGCCAACCAGTCTATTTTACTAGCATCTTCCAGCAGTTGATCCATATCAATGCCTGCAAAATTACGCAGAAGTAAAGTTTTGGCCTTAATCTTGGGACGGCGGAGCCGATATGATAAATACAGTAGATCATGGTACGAGAATTCGTCAGCGGAAAGTTGACCATGCTTGACTACGTGGTCTGGAGAGGATACCATAATAAGGTTAAGAAGAGAGGGACTACAGTTAGGAAAGTGGTGGGTAGACTTTAGAGGAAGAATGTGCATGTCACAGGAATTTACCAATGATACAAGCTTTTTAGCACGATGATCATTCTTTAAAAGACACGTGTTAAAATAGCCTACAATAATAGTGTGACCGTAAGAAGGGGAGAGGTCTTCAATGAGTTTTTCAAAGGAATCGAAATAGTTGTTTTGAAGGGAAGGGTTATAAAAAACACCAAGAAGGATTTTACTATGAGAAAGAGAGATTTCGAGGAAAAGATGTTCAGCAGTTGCTGGAGGTGGAGGTTGAGGAGACTTACTAACGATGGAAAAGGAAATATTTGAGCGAATATAAATGACTACGCCACCGTGCGAAGAACTGCCACGGTCGTTACGGACAAGTTGGAACCCTGGAAGAGAATACGAGGTTGATGCAAGTGACGGATTCAACCAATTCTCCGAGATTAGGATCGCGTGTATATTCTTATTCTCAAACGTCGCAATCATATCCATGTAATGAGCTGAGATACTCTGTGCATTAATGTGCACTACGTTAAAATTTTTCCGTACGTCAGAGAAAGTTACATCCAGACGATCACGCAGGGAGGGAGGGAGACTGTGAAAGCTATCATCGGAGTCAGAAGAACAAGAGTGAAAAATATCAGATGAGTTAGATATAGTAATATCCATAGAATATAAATATATATAAATACCTATAAATAAATATAATAAGTACCTATGTTAATAGCTAATTAACTTAAATTAAGTACGCTAACGCACTTCTCAACACCCACTGGCAGCCAAGCTAAGAAAGAGAAAAAAGAAGAAAAAACACAGAGGATGAAGTGGTACAGTCAAGAGCAGGTCAAGCCTGACACTTGCAGCGCTACTCTGGCTCCTACAATGATAGACATAAGAATGGTGCAAAGTGCGGTTTTAGTACTTTTTTTCTTTAGATTTTTTACATACATTTTTAAAATATTGTGCGACGCCTAGTACATTGAAGAATGAACTACATAGTGAATGATGTATTTTGAGGATGCAGTGTCGAAGTATGTTTATTATTTTTTATTTTTTAAACATTTTATTAATTAATTATTATTATTATTATTTTTCTACCGGCCAACCAAAAGGCAGAACAGAAAGGTGGTAAACGGGTGAGAGAATGGAACTACTGAGTTATGCTGACAAGTCTTCAGGATACAACAATCGTATGAAATGATCGTACACCATTTTTTTAAATATAGTTTGGTTAGGAGCGTTATGGATCTTTACAGGCAATAAATTCCAAAGTCTTGCTGCCTCCACTGTAAATGACTTGCTGAAGAAACCAGATTTACTGAAAGGAATAGCCAGAAGGAGATTATCTGAGGATCGAAGGTCGCGGCTGTGGGTGTTGAAACTGATCAACTTTTATTCATCATTATAATATTCATTATATTTTTCTGTGTTCTTTTTTTATAAAAATCAAAACAAAAAATATTATTTTATTAAGTTAAGTACCACTTCTTAAAATGCCGTCATGTCGGAGTGAGTAACGTGAAGCCGGGCAGATTGTAAAATACCCAACATGTGCAGGGTTCCAAGTTCCAGCGAAGCACGCAATCTCTTTTCGGCGTGGTCTGCCCTAACGAAAATTGCGAACTTTTAGGTTGCGTTGGGTTCTCTTGGTCATGTGACCACAACTCGCCAGCCGAGCGAGCTTACCGCAGCAGCCCCCGGCAATTTTCAAAAGCGAACTATTCTTTGAGAGTTTATTTATCACATATTACGAAAAAACAAGTTCAGTTTTTGATCGAAAACCTGATTTTAACTATCTGTGACATATCGATTGCCGGATAGTGTACATCACTAATCTTGACACTTTCGTTCTTTAATTAAGTTAAGTGGTCGTTCCGTGTTAGTTTTTTTTTTTATCGTTTCTTATGGACTTTTATCAAAAGATCCTGCCTTTCTCACTAGTTTCCTTTGCTAGTTTCAAAGGAGACCTAAACTATCCAAAATCCAAATCTATCGATCTTAACCTTGATCTTAACTCAGACTAAAAATAATCTTAACCTATCTGAAGCAAGGAGGTTTAAGTATCACTTTCACTTTCTTTTAAGTATATTCTTGCGAGGGAATTCCATACTAAAATGTAATTTTTATCTTTCTCTCTGAGACATATGTGATATGGTCAGTATCTTCTAAGTAGTCTGTGGACATGGGACCAATAAATGCTACTACCACAGTTTTTCTGGTGAAAACACTTACCATTCAGGAAAAAAACGGTGTTAAAAATCACGCATAAAATGGCTATTACGGATTATTTACGCTTACGTTTTTAGTATTAATGATCAATTTACAAGTAAAAAACGATATATTTTCACTTTCGCAATCAAAGTTTACATTAAAACATTAGATTTTTAAAGATATCTTGATTTTTGTAAAACTAAACTGAGTTTTTTGACCGACTAGCATGGGCGACAGTGAGGTGCTTTACACTTCACTAGCTCATACAGAATAAGTATATGGCGGCAGATGGCCTTGTTTCCAATGCCGTAATAAATTAAAAAAAATAAGTATATGGCGAACTAGTAAAACCTCCTTGGGGGGGGGACTCTATAGTTTTTTACTTTGTGATCTGAAAGTGTGTTTCTGAACGTGTGCGAAACACTCCATTTTACGAAGAATACGAAATGTATATTAAAATAAATAATTTTTTTTTTTTTTTTATGTATTTGGCACCAGGTGCCTGACGATGTTAACTCGAAACCGGTCGCATTCTGTATAAATTTTACTAAATAAATAGTGGAACTAGTGTGAAAATGGTGTCTAATTACATAAATACATTGGAGTTCCATAAATATATACATCTCTCTATGAGGATTCAAGTGCTTGTGTCAGAATAAACGGGGCGTACACTGAATGGTTTAGCATCGAAAAAGGTGTTAGGCAGGGATGTGTAGCGTCACCTTGGCTGTTTAACCTGTTCATGGATAATTGTTTGATTGATCTGAAAGAGAGTATGTGTGGACTTAGAATGAATGAGTTACTCATCAAATGTCTTCTCTACGCTGATGACCAAGTTGTACTTGCGTCATCTGCTGACGAGTTGCAGGAGATGGTAACAATGATGAATGTGGCTTTGGAAAGGAAAGGAATGAAAGTAAATGTAAGCAAGACTAAAGTAATGGTACTTGAAAGAGAAGAATGTATGACAGAGTGTACTATATTAATAGATGGTGAACAAGTCGAACAAGTGAAGGAGTTTGTGTATCTGGGCTCAAAGTTTACGAGAGATGGAAAGTGTGAAAGTGATATTGAAAGAAGAGTGAATGCTGGAAACATGGTGAATGGTGCCCTGCACGCCTGAGTCAAAAGGTGTCTCACAAGGCTCGTTTGGCTGTTCATGGGGGAGTTTTGGTACCAACACTGATGTATGGCAGTGAAAGCTAGGTATGGCAGAAGAAGCATGAAAGTAGAATTAATGCAGTGGAAATGAGAGCGCTAAGGAGTATGATTGGTGTTAAATTGAGTGACAGGATTAGAAATAGTGTGATAAGAGAACGGTGTGGCGTAAAAGAAGACGTAGTGACCAAAATCGAGAAAGGGATGCTGAGATGGTTTGGTCATGTAGAGAGGATGAATGAACGAAGATTGACGAAAGAGATCTACCAGGCGAGAGTGAATGGAAACGTTGGAAGGGGAAGGCCGAGGCGAACGTACCAGGACCAAATTCAGGACGTTCTGAATAAAGGCCAGGTTAAAAGTACCCTAAACCGACGAGCATGTATGAAAGGATTGATGAAAGTACAGGAAGCAAGGGAAGTATGTCAAGATCGTAGCAGGTGGAGGACTGTGGTCTCTGCCTACCCCAACGGGAAAGAGGCGTGATGTTATGTATGTATGTTAGTTCCATCAAGTAATAACAACACAAAGTATATCATACTTGAAAAATAAAAAAGTTTGTTCGATTGTTTCAATAATATATTTACTGCATAGTAATAAGTTTGAAAGTTATACGCATGTATTTTAGTTAAGTAGATTTTATGACAAGTAAAGTGAGTAAAGTAGTTAATTTTTTTAAGTATTTACCCCCGCGCCGAATCGTACTGATTCAACACATTTCGCTTTCGATCCAACGGGGAAATGCTGCCAGTATAATGGGAACTTACTTTCCCTTCAGGTACGATTCGGGGTGGTCTATTTGAATAACAGTGCGGTTCATTAAGGAAATATTTTACCAACGCTGCAATCGGCGCATTCGAGTCGGATCGTTTTCATTAGCGTGCGAACGTCGAACACAATCGAATATCTAAACGATCCGATATGACTGCGCTTATGTCAATGTCACTGTTCAAATCAAAGTACTTTTTACCCACAAAGTATTTGGACCCTGTGAATTGTATCCATTTCTTTAGTTTGCTTTCGAACTCCAAACAAACCGAAAAAAATCCCACAAAACTCAACCAAAATTAATTTTGACGTTTAATTTGACGTACCGCACACACTGCACTACCTCATTTTCGTATGCAATGATAGCGCGCTAATGTGACGTCACTGATGACGTCACGTTGCTTGAACGAGTGAATACGAGCAAGGTTTGATCCGACTTTGAGCGCGCACACACCGCACACAGTGCCTCTACATATATACTAATCTGTGCACAGTGCTCATATGCGGGTGACGAACCGTAGTGTAAGTGTTACCTATTGTTATATATTTTGTTATGTTTCCTTGTTACCTTTTATTGTTACAGACATTTGTTGTTTTATGAAATGTATTTATTTTAGTATTTCATTAACATGCCTGGAATGGAACGTTTTTACATGTGATAATTTGAAAGATAACCTCTAAAGTGCAATAACATAACAAACATTCAATTGTAATTTTTGTGCCGTTTTGATAAGAAATGCTGGCGAAAATAATATTTTAGAGCATGTCTGAGATAAAAGGATTTCCAGGGTTTATTAAAACCATTAACGATGGTGAGGAAGTGGAGGATTTCTCTGAGGACTCCGACGAAGAAGTTGAGGTATGAAACGTGTCGAATTGAACGTTGAATTGGTGTCCGTCTCCCCAGCAACCCGTGCGAGATATGGCCAAGTGGCATATACCAAAATTTAGTGGAAATTGGTTCATTCCATCAGTAAAGTGTCAGATTCAGTGCATCAAAACTGATGACACTACGAGGTGAAAACTTTGGGTGGCTGTAGAGACGTCTCGTCAGCCAGCCCATTCTATACAGGGAAAACTACGAAGATTACATAAAAGCAAAATAGTTCCACATTTACTGCATGTCTAGTGCAATTGATTGTAAAAAAGCCGAATCGAAAATGTCCATATGGTAGGAGCACTTCATCAATAATGTATGTATGTATGTATGTATATATTCTTTATTGCATCACAAATAAAAGGAGACAAATTACAAACAAGAAAAGTACATATGCAAAGGCGGACTTATCCCTAAATGGAATTTCTTCCAGCCAACCTTAGAGAGGCTAAAGGAGTTGACAATATTTTGCAGAATACCTACATATAAAGAATTGTTAATATTATTTACTAAGTATAACGGATAAATAAATAAATTAATGCATAAACACAAGAAATAAAATAAAATAACCTACCTACTTATGATAATAATAATAGTAATACATATATATATTATATAATACCTACAAATAAATAAAATATATATGACAAACATATTATAATAAAATATATAAAGTAATGAGATAAGTACCAAAATATATAAATCAACTTGCAGCTCAAGTGTCAGTATTGTGACCCCAGAGTTTCCTCAGTGAACATTTGAACGCGGCTATGTTGGGTGACCTTCTCACATTCTCAGGAAGCAGGTTCCACAGTCTAACCGCTTGAACGGAGAAGGAATTAGAGTAGACACGAGAGGAGTGACCAGGAAAGACGAGGGAGAGGTTGGCGCAGGAGCGGAGATGGCCATCGGTGAGGGTGCGGAATTGAAACCTTTCTTTTAAGTAGAGAGGAGTAGCAGGATTAAAAAGGATGGTGTACAGGAAGGATAGGATGTGGATATTTCTGCGAAGTCTGATGGGAAGCCAGTTTAACTTGGTGCGAAACTCCGATACATGATCGAATTTTCGGAGACCGAAGATGTACCTAATGCAGACATTTTGGAGTCGCTCAAGTTTGTCCAGAAGATCTGCATTGGCGTCAAGAAATGCTACATCGGCATAATCCAGTAGCGGCAGAAGAAGGGATTGGGATAGCATTATCTTGGTTTGAAGAGGCAGAAAGTTCTGTAGGCGCTTAAGGGAGTGGAGGGAAGCAAATAGTTTGCGGCTAACTTCACCAATATGAGCTGACCAGGACAGGGTTCTATCCATAACGATGCCTAGGTTCTTAACATTGTTAGAGAAAGGAATTACTGTATTGTTGAAGACAACATTAGGCAACGAAATGTCAGCGAGCTTGGAGATGTAGTAGTGGTCGCCAATGATAATAATAATTATGGGTGGCTGGAGAGACGTTTTCCCAGCCAGCCCATGTGATATCTCGGAACATATAGTAGGTAGGAAGATGAAACAAAGCTTAATATTTACTACCTACTCGGAACAGTAGGTAGCAAATATTTCAAAATCCTAGCTCCACTAACTTTTGAGATATTTGTATTTTTTCATGGGCTTGCTGGGGAGACGTCTCGCCAGCAAGCCCATGCTGTAACTCAAAAAGTACTGCACATAGAATGCTGAGCGATATACCAATAGAGAGTGCATATTTGATGCAATAAGCACCAAGTAAAGTGAGTCCCTAGGTCTTATGGTTTCGATGCTAGAAACAAAAATCATTTTCCCGCCGAAAATTTTGAATGCATGATGTGAAGTGCAACGTTGCCGTTCTGTGCAATTCTACATGTTGCTGTTAGAGCATTCAAAAATCAATCTTGTGTCCTTATAGTTAAGAGGTCCTGTAGAGGCACGTGTAGATTATTTGTAATTTGAGAATAGTTCGGGAGACGGTGTACTTAAAAGGCTGATTGGTTAACAAGAAGTTTTTATTTATTTGTGGATAACATGTGAAGAACAAAAGTCATAATATGTATTTTGGCTCACGTATTTATTTAATAAATCAGTTTTCTTAACTTATTAATTACAGGACAATTTAAGAATACTTTAAAAATTTTAGTTTGTTACTGAGACCATTGAACCTACATCTCCTCCTAGAATACAGTTGTCACGGTTGCTAAAAAGAGATTGAGGCACCAGTTAGTCTTCACGTGAGCTAAAATACATATTATCTCTTTCGTTCTTAACATGTCGTCCACAAATAAATAAAAACTTCTTGATAACCAATCAGTCTTTTACTAAGTACACCGTCTCCCGAACTATTCTCAAATTACAAATAATCTACAAGTGCGTCTACAGTACCTTTTAACTATAAGGACACAAGATTGATTTTTGAATGCTCTAACAGCAACATGTAGAGTTGCACAGAACGGCAACGTCGCACTTCACATCATGCATTCAAAATTTTCGGCGGGAAAATGATATTTGTTTCTAGCACCGAAACCGTAAGACCTAGGGACTCACTTTTCTTGGTGCTTATTGCATCAAATATGCACTCTCTATTGGTATATCGCTCAGCATTCTACGTGCAGTACTTTTTGAGTTACAGCATGGGCTTGCTGGCGAGACGTCTCCCCAGCAAGCCCATGAAAAAATACAAATATCTCAAAAGTTAGTGGAGCTAGGATTTTGAAATATTTGCTACCTACTGTTCCGAGTAGGTAGTAAATATTAAGCTTTGTTTCATCTTCCTACCTACTATATGTTCCGAGATATCACATGGGCTGGCTGGGAAAACGTCTCTCCAGCCACCCATAATTATTGATGAAGTGCTCCTACCATATGGACATTTTCGATTCGGCTTTTTTACAATCAATTGCACTAGACATGCAGTAAATGTGGAACTATTTTGCTTTTATGTAATCTTCGTAGTTTTCCCTTTCCCTGGCTGGCTGACGAGACGTCTCTACAGCCACCCAAAGTTTTCACCTCGTAGTGTCATCAGTTTTGATGCACTGAATCTGACACTTTACTGATGGAATGAACCAATTTCCACTAAATTTTGGTGTATGCCACTTGGCCATATCTCGCACGGGTTGCTGGGGAGACGGACACGTTGAATTGTACACATATAAAACCGTCCTAAAACGGGAAAAAATAGTAGGGAAAGAACAGGGTTTCATACTATCACACAATACCGCGTGTAACAAAATTTTAGGGGTCAGTTTAAAAGAGTATAACTTGCACTTAGGGTTGCCAGATTTGCTGGGTCGAATACCGGGACAAAAAACAAGACCGCTCATGAAGACAGAAACACACCTTTATTAGTCTTAACTTAAATCATCATAGGTATTATGTATATTTATTACTGCTTCTTGCATCTGCAATATTTTTTGGCTGTCTGGGCCGCCTAACATTGACATCAGAGCAAGATAAATTATAATGTTTTCTTGTTTGATTTTCCGCCTTAACAAGTTCTTCGGACTTGCGGTTATGTTCATTTGTCCATAACAAAAATTTATAAATATTCGTTCACTAAATGCAGAAGAATCGGGCGGCTGAGTTGCTATTGGTTGATGATTCGGTCAGCAAGCAAGGCGCGAAAAATTTTAATTACGATTGTGCTTATATCGGCCATTTCGGTACATTTTTATGAAATCCGGGACCCAGGACATACACTCTTATTCCGGGACTATCCCGGTGAGTCCCGGCCATCTGGCAACCCTACTTGCACTTGACCAGTTTTTTTATTAATTGTTATTTTACTATATATTAGCCACATCAAGTTTGACGCTTGTGTGTATTAATATTTAGGATAAAGTTTAAACAAAATTTTTTACTTTTTGTATTTTTTATTAAATAACTCATAATTTGTAAACATTCACATACATTATATTGAGGTGTAATAAAAACAGCCCTTGGAAAGTCCTTGACAGACTATATATAGGTATATATATATAGGCTTTCTAATAGAATGCCATTGTCACCCTATAGGTATTGAATTTTGAGAACATTAATTGCTTACTACTAACAAAGTTCCTTTTTTAATTATTTTACCTACATAAAATATTCCTGGCTTTCTTGATACTGTTATTTTTATAGTAGGTACTTATTGTTTTTGTTGCCAATATCTTTTTACATAATTAATTTAAATTATTTGGCTAGGCTTCACCTACTTTGGGATCAGATGACCTTGTGTGAAATGTTCCCCAATATTTATATTTATTAATTTTTAGTACCAACCATCGAAGCAAAAGGTTAAGAGGAAGGCTGATTTCAATCCCAAGTTTCAATTTGTATCTTCAGTGGAGGAGTACAACAAGGTAAAGCAATAAAGAAAAATTTTAAAATAGATGGAATACAGTTGGCAGATATCGAAGAAACCAAAACCAGTCAGTAGGCAATCCACTAACTATAGTACTACGTTACCACCATAGGGTCTACCATAGGATCTAATGAATTACTTTTTATTTTATATCTGATTGCTCTTGGCCTCACTCTAGCCCAAAAGATATTCACTCACAACTTGAACGGATTACGTTAATATTCATAAATATAGACCATAGGTAAGAAAATCCACTTCTTGGCAGTGTGCATTGTAAAGGATATTCCAAAGTGCTTTGTGTGAATGTTTATTAGGCAAATATTGGTAATAAACATTATTACAAAAAAGTTAGACATCTGTTGAACACTTGATTAAAAAAATGCGCACAAAATAACTGGCTATGGCCCATTACACATAGCTCCGGCACGGCGCCGTAAAAACTCACGGCGCGCGCCGTGAAAATCTACGGCACGGCGCCGTGCCGTACTCCGGTGCGGCGCCGTGCCGTAGAAATACAGTGTTGTCAACTATGCGAAAATAATAAACAGAAATTGAGCCATAAAAGAGCAGAATCAGTGAACGGAAATCATTGTTCGGCCAAAATTAAATACGATAATTTGTTTTTGATTGGTTTACCTACTAGTGCGGCCGATTAGCTGTTTCACGTAGACACGCCTTATAATTTCACCAAATGTTTTCCAGGTACTTGTTAGGTACGTAGCTCAAAATTTTTAGTAGGGGCCAATTCTTGAATTTCCATTGAAAATTCAAGAATTGGCCCCTATCAAAAATTGAGAGCTATGTACCTTACTAGCACCTGGAAAAAATTTGGTGCTCTTATAAGGCGTGTCCACGTAAAACGGCACATACAAAGCCCTGCCTGCAGGGCCCTGCTTGCAGTGCGCACTGCCGATCGTACCTTGTGTGGTTTTGCAGGGCCGATGTAACGGCGATTTTGTCGGCCCTGCATGCCCACACAAAGTACGATTGGCAGTGGCACTGCAAGCAGGGCCCTGCAGGCAGGGCTTTGTATGGGGCCCTTAAAGGCGATATAAGACGTTAAGCGACTGGACTAACATTGTTAAGTTATACTCGTACAATAATTTTGAAGTATTTATAAACATTCAAATTTTAAATGTGGTAATTTTTTTGAAGTGAAAACTTCTTTAGCAGCGCTTAGAAAATTTTATATGGGGAAAAATTATAGATTCGCATCAGATGGCGCGTCAGAACTCAGATCAATAAAAATAGATTTGCAACTAATCATACCAAGTTATGGCAGGCTCAATATATACAAAAGTTCTAAAGTGTGATAAAGTGTAAGTGTGTTAATTTCTAACACAATTGTAAAAAATTGTTTATGAATAAATGAATGAATGAAAGACCAAAACATATTTTTTGTCTTTGTCGCGTCAGATCTCAGATGAAGTATAGAAATGGATTTGCAACTAATCATACCAAGTTAGAGTAGGCTCAACATATACGAAAGTTCTAAAGTGTGATAAAGACCAAAACAACTTTTTTGTCTTTGTCATAGTCTCGGCTTTTTTAGTTGTGCACAAGCTGTCAAACTAAAAATCGCTAAAACTCGAAAACTGCCGACCCTAGACTATTCGTGTGCTGAGAAAAATGATAGGTCTCATAGAGATCTACATTTCGGATGACTGCTGTCAAACTAAAAATCGCTATAACTCGAAAACTACTGACCCTAGACTACTCGTGTGCTAAAACAAATGATAGGTCTCGATGAGATCTACATTTCGGATTGCAGCTGTCAAACAAAAAATTTTTTGTTTTCACTTCTGCCGGCACTTCCGGAGTGCAACCCGTCCTTTTTTTTAATATGCTAATGTTATTAAGTTAATTTTATTTTTATGATTAAGTTCCATTTCTTTTTAGGGTTCCGTACCTCAAAAAGAAAAAATGAAAACTTATAGGGTTACTTAGCTGTCTATCTATCTGGCAATGCAATGTCTGCCATTTTCTAGGGTCAGTAGTTTTCGAGTTATAGCGATTTTTACTTTGACAGCTGTCATCCGAAATGTAGATCTCATCGAGACCTATAATTTGTCTCAGCACACGAGTAGTCTAGGGTCAGTAGTTTTCGAGTTATAGCAATTTTTAGTTTGACAGCTGTCATCCGAAATGTAGATCTCATTTCATTTCATTTATTTAGACCTATCATTTGTCTCAGCACACGAGTAGTCTCGGGTCAGTAGTTTTCGAGTTAAAGCGATTTTTGGTTTTACAGCTGTCATCCGAAATGTAGATCTCATCGAGACCTATAATTTGTCTCAGCACACGAGTAGTCTAGGGTCAGTAGTTTTCGAGTTATAGCAATTTTTAGTTTGACAGCTGTCATCCGAAATGTAGATCTCATTTCATTTCATTTATTTAGACCTATCATTTGTCTTAGCACACGAGTAGTCTCGGGTCAGTAGTTTTCGAGTTAAAGCGATTTTTGGTTTTACAGCTGTCATCCGAAATATAGATCTCATCGAAACCTATCATTTGTCTCAGCACACGAGTAGTCTAGGGTCAGTAGTTTACGAGTTATAGCGATTTTTAGTTTGACACCTGTCATCCGAAATGTAGATCTCATCGAGACCTGTCATTTATCTCAGCACACGAGTAGTCTAGGGTCAGTAGTTTTCGAGTTATAGCGATTTTTAGTTTGACAGCTTGTGCACAACTAAAAAGCCGAGACTATGACAAAGACAAAAAAGATGTTTTGGTCTTTATCACACTAGAACTTTTGTATATATTGACCTGCTCTAACTTGGTATGATTAGTTGCAAATCCATATCTATACTTGATCTGAGTTCTGACGCGCCATATAATGCGACATCTGATGCGAATCTACAATTTTTTCCCCATAAAAAAATTTTCTAAGCGCCGCTAAAGAAGTTTTCTTTCAATAATACAATTCTAATAAAAAAATTATTCAGTTCTGATTAAGTTCCAATTTTGTTCCATTTCAATTCCAACACTGATCCAATTTAATTTCAGTTTAGTTCAAATGCAGTTCCGATTAAATTTTTAATCATTTACATTTAATTCCGATCCAATTTAATTCTACTTCAATTGCAATAAGATTATATCCTATTCCAATTCAATCTCAATATAATTGCCATTTAATTTCCATTCGATTCCGATTAATTGAAATTATTTCAGTTAAATTTAATATATTTATACTAGGCAAACTTGCAGTTGCAATTCATTGTATTCTAACATTCAGTCATTTTTATACGTAAATCGTCAAAATAATCAGAGACCGAATCCTGCTAAAATCGCAGAAACTAGCTTATGACTGGTCACACTGCTATTTCCACGGCACGGCGCCGCATGGCACGGCGCCGTGCCGGAGCTATGTGTGTTGGACCTATGTCGGTTGATGCGCAGAAGTCGAAAATAAGTCAAACTTTGCGCATCTTGTGCGCATCAATCAGATAGACAGAGTTATTTGGTACGATTTTTTTAATCAAGTGTTCAACAGATGTCTAACTTTTTTGTAGTAAGATGGATTATATTTATAACCAATAGCATTCTGCCTTGCCACTCTGCAAGCATAGAACACTTACCTTTCATACAGATATCCTATAAAAAGGCACTTTCGGTTTTTCATGATTTTGTATATTTTCTGGAAAACGTTAGAATTTTGTCTTTTTATACAAACATTTTCCTGAAAATTACGAACACAATAAAAAAAATTACAGACACATTGGTCGACCATTCTCAAGTGATGCTCCGCATATATTTTTTTTTGTTTGTAAATTAAAGCCAAATAATCGAATTCTCTGTCTGCATCTGTTCCCGCGTTCGTATAAACCGAATCTATTCAGCGAGTGAATTGGCTTCTTCTGGGCGAGTGAATAGCTCATCCCATTGTCAACCTCATATCTGTCCTCAAGAAATCGAGGTTAAAAATAAGCCCGTTAACAATAAAAAAAAATATGTATAGATTTCTTCCGTCCCACCAGAATATTGCGACCCCCTCCATATTCTTGGTAATTTGTTAACTGATAATATTTCAGAACACCTGGGATGACATGCACAAGTATGTGAGGCGGAATGTGAAGAGAACTATTGATGAGAGGATTGCGAAGCGGAGGGCTCAAGTCAAAGTCCATGGAAATGCAGAGGATGTTGATACAGATTCAGATATTGATGAAGGAAGTATGTAAACTTCCATAATAAATCTTATACTTACTATAAGAGCAGTATTTGTAATCAACCATATTATCAAAAATGGCTCTTAACCATTTTGATTAAGATTACAATATAGGGACTTGAAAGGCGAAAAATCGATCTACTTATGTCCCATGTCTGGAAACATTTTTTTTCCCGTATGTGAATTCCATGGTCTGTGGTTTTCTCTTTTTTCCTACTATTTTATTTCGAGCATAGCCAATAATAGCAGTAATCTCAATTTCAATTTGTTTTCGACCTAGGAATCATCTGGATTCTACTACATTGACATGATTTGTACCTTCTTGATTGTGATGTTATTTTCTTACAGATGAAGACGTTGATGAGTTGGAGATATCAGATGATGAACTTAAGAAGGATGAGATCAAAACAAAAGAAAAGAAACTATCCAAGAAACAAAAGCTGAAACAGGTGAGTATTTATCTAAATAATGATTCAATCATGAGGGTCTTTTTAATATGGAGCAGAGCAGGATAACAAAATAGATAGTTAAAGTGCTAACAAGCCTAATTACATATAGTTGCATACTCAGAGGTTGCATACAATACTTTATCTACGACTACGAAAATAAGCTAATAATTTCAGTTAGAAAATTCAAATTCATTAAATGTAATTCTAATCGGTTATAAAGTCATGCATGTGGATTGTGGAGCCATTTTACTGCTAATACGAAATGAAGTTGAAAATGCAAAAAGCTGTGATTTTTGTTTGATTTTTCTACCATAGGAACTAGAAGCTGACGAAAAGGAAGGTACTCGAATAGAATACGACTCAGATTTCTTCGAAGAGCCTCCGCCATACGATGAAAACGCGTCTTTCTACATGATGAACCTTTCTCGACCTCTGCTCAAAGCTATAGGCTTGTTGAACTACGTGCATCCGACTCCCATTCAGGCTAGCACTATCCCTGTGGCGTTGCTTGGTAAGATAATAAAATTACTCGATTGTTGTCTTATATTGCAATAATGAAGTTTTTTCCGAAATAAATGAATTTTTTCGTAGTTTATATGCTGCTTATATTCAGCCAATTAATTATTTGCGCAGCAGAATAAATATTTGTTCATTAACAGATCAAGCCAGATCAGCAATTCGTGATTTAGGTTTAATTCGCTTCTAGCACGATTGTAGACGCCAGAAAACTTAGGCGGTACGCTCGCTTCGCTCGCTCGGCTCGTGCCTGAAAGACAACCTAACACGGGATCGGATAGATTGTGTTCTAACGTAGCTAAATTTGATTAAAGTTATAACCTAAATTTGACTGTCCCGCAAATTGGCTTCTGAACAAAGTTTCGAAAGTAGTCTAAAGACAACCTTATTCCGAAGGGGATCGTTACGGTTGTCTTAGTTTGTCTTTTGACCACCAGATGCGCATTTGCTTGACAAAATTTAACAGAGATCACATTTTAGTGTGCAATCCAGTAACTTAATGTCATAGATAAATGAAAGTAAGCAACTTATTGAAAAAAATTATTGAAATTATAATGTCCAGTATATAATCCTACTAATATTATAAACGCGAAAGTTTGTAAGTATGGATGGATGGATGTTTGTTACTCTTTCACGTCAAAACTACTGAATGGATTTTAACGAAACTTGGCACACATATAGGTTAGGTCCTGGAATAACACATAGGCTACTTTTTACCGCGGAAAAACGCTTAATTCCCACGGGAAAACGCATTTAATGTTAATGAAGAAGGTGACTGACTCACTGACTGACATATCAACGCACAGCCCAAACCGCTGGGTCTAGAAATTCTTAATTTGGCACGTAGGTTTCTTATGAGATCTAACGGTGCAATAAGAAAGGGTTTTACAAAATTCCACCCCTAAGGGGGTAAAATAGGGGATGAAAGTTTGTATGAAAGTCCGTCAGCTTTAAAGTTAGGATCTTCAAATTTTGTATTCAGGCTTACGACTAAAAATTAATATTCACGTATCTCAGGGTTTTTGAAAATTCGACACCCTAAAGGGTGAAAAGGGGGATGAAGTTGAAAATCCTTTATTTTTAAAGTAAAGTCCACATAATTCATTATTTAGGCATTAGGTTTGTAATTCTATGCAACGTTCATCACTGTTATTGAAATTCCACCCCAAATTCAACCCCTAAAAAAGAAAAATGGGGTAAAAAGTCTAAAAACCGATATGGGTAACGTATGTATGGTTTATCGGGTCGCTGATTACGACAACTACAACAACTTTGAAATCCAACGTGGTGGACGTGAAATTGGGGTGCGATAGGGTTGAAATGTCTAAAAATAAATATGGGTGTCGTTTCTATGTTTATATGAAGATAGGGATAGCGGTTAAGATGGCGTTAGGGGTAGGGATAGGGGAAGGGATAGGAATAGGGGTAAGGAGAGGGAGTGGGAGAGGAAAAGGGAGGAGGAGAGGGGCAGGGACGGATGGTTTGACGGACGGTTGGACTGATGGTTGGACGGACGGACGGACAACAGATAGACGGAAGGGAAGATGGATGGATGGTCAGATAGATAGAATCCCTCGCGGACGAAGTCGCGGGCAACAGCTAGTTACAGCATATTTTAGGCCTTTTGACATTTTATTTATTTGAAAAATTCGTATAGGATTCATGTCCGAGACTCCTTTGCCAAAAAAAAATTGTATAAGTATGTAGTGGCATGAGTGATTGCCATAATAAAAAAAAAGTACGCGCCTCTTTGGTAAAAGTTTGGATGAATTTCGAAAGTAGCTTTTCGCTTTTTTTAGCTTTTTGTAAGTAGCTTTTCTTACAAATGTATTGAAAAATAGCGCAAGATACACGTCCGTAGGGGTAATTACAAAAGTGACGATGGTAAACACTCGACTGCGTAAAACACTCGACTCGGGTTTACTAACTAAGCTTTTATATCAGCCTACTAACCATTCTTGTTCCTTACAGGCAAAGACATATGCGCTTGCGCGGCGACGGGTACAGGCAAGACAGCAGCGTACATGTTGCCCATACTAGAGAGACTGCTGTATAAAGTGGCCGGCAGCGACAGGGTTACCAGGGTGTTGGTACTCGTGCCTACACGAGAACTGGGCGCGCAGGTACGTGCCATAGGTGTGATAGAGATGGAATATAGGTGTATATTGAATGTGTGAAAGAGAGAGAAAACACAGTCCTTTAATGTAGTAAAAGAACAAGAGTACATGTTGCCCATACTAGAGAGACTGCTGTATAAAGTGGCCGGCACGCAAGGGTTACCATGGTGTTGGTACTCGTGCCTACAAGAGAACTGGGCGCGCAGGTATGTACTATAAGTGTGATAGAGATGGAATATAGATATGTTGCTCGTGTGAAAGAGAGAGTAAGCACTATTCTTTAAAAGTATTAATAAAGCAGACGTACATGTTGCCGAATAGGAATATATTTCAAGTAAGAAAGAGAAAGAAAACACTGTTCTATACAGGGTGTAACAAAAATGGTATACTAACCTTGAAGGATATGAATCTGCCCATGAAACTGAACAACTTTCCCTAAGGAACATAGGTCGAAATACGAAATTAAAAGTTTGACCTCCCAAAGAAACTGAGTCAGCTGATAGCGCATTTTGTATGAGAGGTCAAAAACTTTTTTTTCGTATTTCAACCAATGTTCCTTAGGAAAAGTTGTTCAGTTTCATGGGCAGAATCACAGGCTTCAGGGTTGACATACCCTTTCTGTTACATCTTGTATACATATAAAGAACATATCGGCAACATATACGCTTGTTCTACTACATAGTAGCGTATATGTTGCCGATACTAGAGAGAGCGTTAAGGCGTTAGGCATTAGGTGGGCAGGCTTCCCACAAGGAGGACTGATGAAAGTCGCGGAAAGCCACTAGTCTAGTCTAAAGTCGCTATTTCACAATATGTTTGAAGACGTAGATGTACCTACTACATTAGTCGTTAAATATAATTGTTGAACTGCTTGCTATGTGTACAGCCAACGACAGGTCAAGCTTGACACTCTCAGTGCGACTCTAGCCCTTACGTCTATTGAAATAAGAACGGTACAAAGTCCAACGTGTCAAGCTTGATGCGCTCTTGACTGTACAAGTTGTGTTCATCTCGAGTAGGGTACAATCGCCCGTTTCAAAACTCAATCTTTCCTTTTGTGCATGTTCTTTGAATAACACATACGGTCGCACGTCGGTGCAAATACTTTGCACTAACGGTCAGCATCAGAGTTTATTATTATTTATATAGTATTTATATAGTATGTATATAGTTACTTAAATCCACCTGTATCAGCGAACTACAATACTATGGAACTCTAACTCAGAACAAATTCCACACAAAAAGTGGCCCTACGTGAAACCAAAAGGACGTATATTCAAAATACGAATCAAGTGGTTCAAATTCAGAACGAGAGCAGGGATTGGTTCGCGCGCGTGCTGCAATGTCAGCTAGTGGGTAGTTGGAGAGGTAACTATTTTAGCTCCGCCTACCTAAGTAACTATTTCGTGGGGTCAAGTTTGAAGCGTAGTTATCGTTCTATAGTATTGTAGTTCGCTGACCTGTATATTTGTTTGTAACTAGGTGCACCAAGTGACGCGGCAATTGGCTCAATTCACTACTGTAACCGTGGGGCTGTCCATCGGAGGACTTGACGTGAAATACCAAGTAAGTCCTACATACATACATAAAGTCACGCCTATTTCCCTATGGGGTAAGCAGAGACACACAGCGTTCCACCTGCCACGACCTTGACATACTTCCCTCGCTTTGTCTACTTTCATCAACCCTTTCATACACGCTCGTCGGTTTAGGGTACTTTTAACTTGGCCTTTATTTAGAACATCCTGAATTTGGTCATGGGAATTTCGCCGAGGCCTTCCCCTTCCAACGTTTCCACTCTTTCAGTAAGTCTTAAATGACCGTTATCTTGTAATTTATAAGCTTTATCAAAAGCCCGTCTGGTTAATTCCTTTGGTGATATTTAATGCAGCAGTATTGGCACTGCTGTTTTTCAGTTCGCACATAAAATTACAGTCGAAATAATGTAGCTTCATCCGTGTGGTGCCGGCAAAGTATAGTACCAACACTTTTCTGCCAGTGGCTGTCGTAAGAGGTGACTAAGGTCTTATGAACTGGATGATAGGCAGCAGCATACTGCGGTCACCAACAACAGCAGTCGCCAGTCGCAACGCCCACAACAATGGTAAATCCCCCCCAAAGTACCATGCGTTTTTGCTGGAGTTCTAGAGGGAGCTCCCTATCCTACAGTGAAGGTTTTTTGGATGTTATGATGAATATGGCTTCATTAAGCATAAGATGTTTACTAAGAAGCATCACCTTCTTCCATTGTACAAAAGGCGCGAAATGTCTGATTTGGTTCTTTTATTTAAGATTGCTAATGCTGCCGTGGACTGTCCGGAACTGCTTGCGAAAATAGTTCTCAAACCTCCTAATGTGAAACTCCGTTACAACACGCTCTTATATCTTCCCAAGGCCTCTACTAGGTATCGGCAGAACTCTTTTATTTGGCGAGCAAGTAACTCTTTCAACAAGCTATGTAAAGATGTAGATCTAGACCTATATAACACTGGTTGTGAGTCGGCGAGATGTATTCTAATTAATTTGTTTTTTGACTCTTAAGCGGATTTCTTTTCTTATTATTCCTTACATTTTTTTTTAAATTTATTATTTAGTTTTTCTGTTTTCAAATAAGTGCGTACTGTGTACTTAGTGTGCAAAGAATGTATTTTTTCCACTGTATTTCTATCTGTGAAGACCTGTAATTGGCTCTGTTTTTACATATTTAAGCTATCTATCTTGTATTGAAGCTGTTGGTTTTCCGACTATTAAATAAATAAATAAAAATTACAATTACAGCAGGACGTAGCGATATTGGAGCGACAGAGACACGTCATCACTCCGTCCTGCTCTTACTAATAGCTCTCTCATGCTGCCATTCTTATCTATCTACATTCAACTGTAATGTATTTGTCTCCCGAACAGGACGCAGTTCTGCGCAAAAACCCGGACATAGTGATAGCGACGCCGGGCCGACTGATCGACCACATTAGGAACACGCCATCTTTCAGCCTGCACTCCATCGAAGTACTGGTGTTGGATGAAGCTGACAGGTAGGCTGAGATTCAGATAATTTTGTTTTATGTAAATTCTTTACAGAACGCTTATTCAATGTCATGTAGAATACAATGTGAATAGAGCGAGTCTACACCGTTTCGTATCGTACTACTGCAAGAAACCACTGCAGCACGGCCTACTTTAAGAGTCGGCTGTTTACAATGTGTTTCGTGCGGTTCGCTGGAATATCGAAGCACCAGATCCTAGGCTACTAAGGAGGATCACTGCAATACACATGTATCTTTTGATTCAGAATAAATAAGGGTTTTAGAAGTAGGATTAAGGAAATAATTCGTCACAAGTTAGGGAGGTGTGATGTAAAGTGTGGTGCCGGCAAAGAATAGTACCAACCCGTACATACCCGTGGGTGTCGTAAGAGGCGACTAAGGGTTAACTGGAGAATGGGCAGCAGCATCCTCCTTTGTATCTTACATCTTACTTACTGCGGTCACCTACAACCGCGGTCCATGGTGCCAGCCGTAACGCTAACAAGCGAGGTGACTATGGTACTTCCCCTCCACATTTTTCCAGCAAAAGCTAGAATTCTAGAGGGAGCTCCCTGTACTGTAGTGGACGTTTTAGGGGATGTTATAATGATGTAAAATCACAACAAATTACATAATCCTATTATCTTTGTAAATGCAATGAATGCGTCGTTCCATTAATTTAGTAGGGTTAATTTGAATATTTCTCTATTGTGATGATGTATCATTGTATAGCAAAGGAGATGTGACATTTTGGCAGATGTCATCCCATAGTACAAACGGCCGTACATCAGTAGCAACACTTTTCGACCTTATGGCGTGGTAATAGAGTTGAAAAAGTTTCTACCGACAAGCGTTTGACCGTACCTAAAATCCTAAAATAAATTAGCACGGTATCTATTCAGAGCGAAGCAAGATGGTCTGAAATCTTTGCCTTTTGCAGTCGGCATCTTTAGGCAAATTCCGCTATGATTGTGCAGTTTACTTTATGCCGCTATCACACCTTCCTAAATCCAATGACTAATTAGGCATGTATAGCTGGGAAGCTTGGTTCTGTTGATTCCAATAACGTTACATCAACTAGCAATGTACTCGTATGTCGAATTTGTCTGAATTTAGGAGGGTGTGATGACTCACGTTTTCTGTTTGATTCCAAGGATGTTGGACGAATACTTCGCGGAACAGATGAAGGAGATCATCCGGCAATGTTCAGCGAAACGCCAGACGATGTTATTCTCAGCTACCATGAGCGACGAGGTGAAAGACTTAGCGGCTGTTTCACTGAACAAACCCGTCAAACTGTTCGTCGATTCTAACAAGGATGTCGCCTTCAATTTGAGGCAGGAGTTCGTCAGGTAAGTTATTTAAGCTTATTGGCTAGCTGTTGCCCGCGACTTCGTTCGCGTGAATTCTAGAGCAGTTTAGTGATTTAGAGGTGTACGCATTTACTTATATATAAGTACTAGCCCATCGGCACGTTACAATGTCCCCAATTCGTTGGTCCGAAATCTGACGTTTAGGACCAACAAATGTCAGTCGTTGTCAGTCATATTGTCAACATTGGATGCAAATAAACTTACCAACAAAATGTTGTTCTTAGTTGAAGAAACAATATACTCTTATTATAATTATTTCTTATTATTGTTTTTGACTATAATCCAATTAATGAAACTGAAAAACCAGGCCTAAATCACATATAAACAGTAAAAAGTTTGTTTATTTTTTTCCCGCCATATTATTTACGTTCCGTGTATTTAGCACCGACCGAAGTACTACACAACGTAGTTCACGCGATTTTTCACAGATGGCGCTATTTTTTCTTGTATGGGGAAATTTTGAACCGCTTGTTCCCAAGACCCTATCTTGACTATATAAATCTATGGGGTGTACGTGTAATATTCGCATTTATGATAATAGTACGCATGGATCACTGGCTATACACAGTTTGTGCCACCAACGAAAATAAAGCGGACATTGGCTTTAAGGAGCACAGGATCAATAAAATATAACAAACCTGAAGCAGGCCTATTTCACTCCGCACTTTAGGTATGACCCGCGGCGCGCGAATGCGTTTTTACAAAAGCAATCGAATGCCACGCATAATATGCGCTCAACAAAAAAGGGCGAAAAATCATCTAAATATGTTTTTGTGAAACATTTTAATTTAAATCGCGTAAAAACGAAAGATATCGAGATCTTTTTACATCTTAATAAGTAGGTAATTATAAATACACCCCATCGCGCTTCGATAAGATTTAGGTAGATAAATAATTGCACTTTTAATTGAGCCATACATACTCTCTCTGTATCTCGTAAAGTGACAACCCTTCTCTATCTCGAGGGATTCATAAGGCTCTATTTAAGGCTCTATAGTTAAGGTAAAGAATTTTTTCGGGTACCAGCCTGGGAATGACTGACTTGTGACTTCTTGTGTGAACTCCTCTTCGCGTCGCCTCTTTAAAGTTAAAGCTCCTTTAAGTCTACTGCGTACTCTTTCTGTTTTGTTGACAATGAAATTGACAGCGATAGATTAAAAGGATCTTTAACTTTAAAAACGCTTTGTGTCTATAAGCCAAGTAAATATATAATTTAGTTTGTTTTGTTGAACCAGGATCCGCAAAGAGCGCGAGTCGGACCGCGAGGCGATACTGGCGGCGCTCGTGTGCAGGACGTTCCGAGACCACTCCGTTATCTTCGTGCAGACCAAGCGGCAAGCGCACCGGCTGCATGTAGCCCTCGGGCTGCTGGGCGTCAAGGTACCCTCACTTAGTAGGACCCTAAACAGGACAGATACACAAGACTGGTTTACTAATATCTAGCCATAGTCACGACCTCACGACTGGCACGTTCCGAGACCACGCCGTTATCTTCGTGCAGACCAAGCGGCAAGCGCACCGGCTGCATGTAGCCCTCGGGCTGCTGGGCGTCAAGGTACCCTCACTTAGTAGGACCCTAAACAGGACAGATACACAAGACTGGTTTACTAATACCTAGCCATAGTCACGACCTCACGACTGGCACGTTCCGAGACCACTCCGTTATCTTCGTGCAGACCAAGCGGCAAGCGCACCGGCTGCATGTAGCCCTCAGGCTGCTGGGCGTCAAGGTACCCTCACTTAGTAGGACCCTAAACAGGACAGATACACAAGACTGGTTTACTAATACCTAGCCATAGTCACGACCTCACGACTGGCACGTTCCGAGACCACTCCGTTATCTTCGTGCAGACCAAGCGGCAAGCGCACCGGCTGCATGTAGCCCTCGGGCTGCTGGGCGTCAAGGTACCCTCACTTAGTAGGACCCTAAACAGGACAGATACACAAGACTGGTTTACTAATATCTAGCCATAGTCACGACCTCACGACTGGCACGTTCCGAGACCACGCCGTTATCTTCGTGCAGACCAAGCGGCAAGCGCACCGGCTGCATGTAGCCCTCGGGCTGCTGGGCGTCAAGGTACCCTCACTTAGTAGGACCCTAAACAGGACAGATACACAAGACTGGTTTACTAATACCTAGCCATAGTCACGACCTCACGACTGGCACGTTCCGAGACCACTCCGTTATCTTCGTGCAGACCAAGCGGCAAGCGCACCGGCTGCATGTAGCCCTCAGGCTGCTGGGCGTCAAGGTACCCTCACTTAGTAGGACCCTAAACAGGACAGATACACAAGACTGGTTTACTAATACCTAGCCATAGTCACGACCTCACGACTGGCACGTCCCGAGACCACGCCGTTATCTTCGTGCAGACCAAGCGGCAAGCGCACCGGCTGCATGTAGCCCTCAGGCTGCTGGGCGTCAAGGTACCCTCACTTAGTAGGACCCTAAACAGGACAGATACACAAGACTGGTTTACTAATACCTAGCCATAGTCACGACCTCACGACTGGCACGTTCCGAGACCACGCCGTTATCTTCGTGCAGACCAAGCGGCAAGCGCACCGGCTGCATGTAGCCCTCGGGCTGCTAGGCGTCAAGGTACCCACCCTCACTTAGTAGGACCCTAAACAGGTGTAAGGTTCGCTTTTGTTCGGTACTTGTACATTGCTTCAATATTCGCCGAAGTTCGCTGTATTAATCTTAAATGGCAACACAGTCGAGACGTCTGTCAGTGTTGTTTTTACCGATTCAACTAATCAGCAACGACCGCGTGTTTTTATTGAACCAATAACTGAACATCAAAATTACTATACCATTCCTCTAACGTGTGTGTCGAGTCTATATTTACTATGAATTTGGCCAAATACGTCTTAATAAAAGATGTGAAAGCCATATTGGAAAAAAAAATTGAGTTTGTGTGAAAATGTTGTGAGTGGGGATTTGGCGAGGGAAGGGGAAAGGAAAGGTGGGACTGGCAGTCTAGGACGGAGAGCGGAAGCGTTAAGACGTGTAAAGAGTTACTGTAGGTACTTGGAATTGTTGTGAAAGTATAAGTGTCTATAGAAAAGTGCTACCTAGTTTCAATTATATTCCTGGAGGCTATAAAACAGGACGGATATACAAGACTGGTATACTTATACCTAGCCATTGGCACGAATGGCACGTTCCGAGACCACGCCGTCATCTTACCCACCAGCTTGTACTTTTATAAAATGTGCTTGTTTTCTTCATTTAGGCAGCGGAACTCCACGGCGCCTTGACCCAGCCCCAGCGTTTAGACTCGCTCAAACGCTTCAAAGACGAGCAAGCAGATGTTCTGGTGGCGACCGACGTGGCCGCGCGTGGTTTGGACATTCCGGGGGTCAAGACCGTGTTGAACTTCACACTGCCTGCCACTTTGGAACACTACATACACAGGGTGAGTATTAAGGGGCTGATAAGAGCTAAATACGCTTCACTTGAGCAGTTTTTTAACGAAAAGTGATGAATTTATGCCTTCGGCCGCCTACGAAACCAATGCTACGTAACCAGTTTCGTGTGAAGAATTTATTTTCTTCCTACGAAACTAGTTATATGGCCGTGAAAAAATATTATATGTTAATTAAGCATTTTTCCAAGAAGATGACTTACTCTGAAAGACAATTAAATATATTTTATATACACAGGGTGAGTATTAAGGGGCTGATAAGAGCTAAATACGCTTCACTTGAGCAGTTTTTTAACGAAAAGTGATGAATTTATGCCTTCGGCCGCCTACGAAACCAATGCTACGTAACCAGTTTCGTGTGAAGAATTTATTTTCTTCCTACGAAACTAGTTATATGGCCGTGAAAAAATATTATATGTTAATTAAGCATTTTTCCAAGAAGATGACTTACTCTGAAAGACAATTAAATATATTTTATATGCCACAAAAAAAAATCCAAAATTACCTCTGCTTTTTTATTTTAAACCTTTTTTCTTAAGTATCCATTAATCTATGGCGCTCAGCAGATGAAGGGGCGGACATACGCGGGCAGTCACGGACATTGTCGCCAGTGTGGCCGGTATTGCGAAAATTATAGTTTTTATCAGAATAAAATTCAAATATAACAAATTCAAAAGTTGCTCTATGTTTTAAACTAAATTAAAATCAATCTGAACATCCTTTTCGAGTGAATAATTCTTTGAATTCAAGCTGTTTTTCTTTCCAAACTAAAGATTTTGGAAAATACGCGCATAGAAACGGAGCGTTTTTTCCTGTCAATGATTATAGTAATACGAAAATAATTGCAGTACCGGCCACACTGGCGGACTGTCAGAACAAAAAGTCTGTCGTCTGCTGTGCCACTATGATGCTAAAACTTTAACACGTTATTCAATATATTATGCATTATCATATAGCTGTTTTATAATTAATATTATGGGTACAGATTTTGAGAAAATGCAAAAAATGAGCGAAAAACGTTAAACAGGGCGAATCTGCTCCGTTGTAAACTTGTAACACGCGCATTCTGCCCTTGACCCTGACGCTGAGAACTAAGATGGTATGTCTCTTGTGCCGATAAGTTCACTGGATCCCCATTATCTCTCAATTTGAAACTCAGCAATGAAAACACTCCTCCTTTTTAGCAGAAATAGGGGGAAAAGGGGATGGTACTTCCCCAAACGAACTTTACACAAAAGCCCTACTACTTCCTTCTAAGACACCTGTATAGTCCTTTTGGTTTGTACTCGTATCGTAAGTTTATTTGTCCCGTCCAGGTGGGGCGCACGGCGCGCGCGGGGCGCGCGGGGGTGTCGGTGTCGCTGGCGGGGGAGGGCGAGAGGAACCTCGTGAAGGCCATCGTGAAGAGGGCCCGGAGACCCGTCAAGTCCAGACAAGTCCCGCCCGATATAGTCGCCAAGTATAGAGACAGGCTGGCCAGGCTTGAGCCGGAGATCAGTAAGTAACATTAGGATATATGTGTTGGGGTAAAGGGGTTAGGCTCAGAGACCCCAATGGCCATTGCGATATATTGTGACCGGTCACACTTACAGCCTCGAACAAGCTGACGATCTGCTTAGAATAGAATAACATATTACTACTCGTATGAGGGTCAAGTGTGTCCCGTCAAGTCCAGACAAGTCCCGCCAGATGTTGTTACCAAATATAGAGACAGGCTGGCCAGGCATGAACCGAAGATCAGTAAGTTATTTTAGCATAATATTTTATGGTAAAATAATCGTGAATAGGGCTAGATGATCCGGCAAGTCCAGACAAGTCCCACCGGATATTGTTGCTAAGTATAGAGACGGGATGGCCAGGCTTGAACCGGTGATCAGTAAGTTATTTAAGGACAATATTTTTCAGGACGGTCTAAATAAAAGCTAGGTCAAAAGTACCCTAAACCGATGAGCGTGTATGTGCGGGTTGAAGAAACTAGAGCAAGCGAGGGAAGTATGTTAAGATCGTAGCAGGTGGAGGGCTGTGGTCTCTGCCTACCCTACAGGGAAAGAGGCGTGATATTATTTATGTATGTATATTTTAGTATAAAATCAGAGCTAAACGAAGCTATCGTGAAAAGAGTTAGAGACTACATGACCTTTTAAGTCCAGAGTAGTCCCGCCGTATAATTTCGCCAAGTATAGAAGGCATCACGGCGGAGCGATGCGTAAGATATTGGAGTGACAGAGACACGCATTGCTCTGACCTGCTGCTGTCGTTCATTCTAATCAAGCCCCGTAAGGCCCAGCGATATTTTGTACTCTATGAGTATAACAACGACGACTGTAGGTGATATTTTAGTGTAGCATCGCAACGCAACGAATCAAAACTATCTTGAAAACAGAAGATAAAATAGGTAAAGGCGCTGGGTTCCGAGCTGCCACCGGCCACTGCAACCTGTAAAGATCTATTCTACATACATAACATCACGCCTGTTTCCCGTCGGGGTAGGCAGAGACCACAGTCCTTCATCTGCTACAATCTTGACATACTTCCCTCGCTTCCTGTATCTATTGTATCCAACTCTTTATAGGTATATCTCTTCGCGTTATGCCTTGTTATGGAATTAAGGATTAAGAAATTCATAATTTAAACTATTATTGACAAAGGTAGATGTCAGGCTTTCTAATTATTCTGACAGTACTTTAACTAATATAGTGTTCCTATATTCATAAGAAATACACTCACCGGCACAAAAATCCGACCGGTCTGTTTTCTGACATACATTTTTATACAAATATGGAGTCAAACGAACCGTCAATATACTTCATAAGCTAAATAAATAGTCCTAAATAAATAATCATATCTAAACAGAAGATTCTTGAACATTTAACCTGTGTTTATCCAACAAATTCAGTACGCATCATTTAGAAAAAACACACGTAATTTTGTCAGATATTCCATACATTTAGCGAATAAAAATGTTTTAAGTGTCGCACGCCATAATAAAAAAAAACTAATGAGGTTCTTATATAACTACATCATCAATCTGATTTGTATTTTTATTCGATTTAGATAAAATGTTGACGCTTCGTTTGACCCCATATTTGTATGAAAATGTAGGACAGAAATCAGATCGCCCGTATTTTGTGCCGACAGATGAATTTTAACTTACTACCCTATACATTTTGAATGTTCATATAGGTGAGTCAGCCTTAGTAACTAAGCAAATAAAGATAGTATACAACATGAATAAGATCTATTGTAGTACTTTTTGATGTTTACGTTTAATAAGGACACTTAAAAATCAATCAAAATTACACGACAACTTTAATTTGTCTACACAGAGGCGCTCCTCGACGAAGAATACGCCGAGAAGCAGTTACACAAAATGCAGAAGCAGACGGATAAGCTAGAAGGAGCGCTCAAGAAGGAGGGAGAAGAAGGACCCAAGTTCGAGCCGCAGAGGCAGAGGGAGTGGTTCCAGACGCCTAAACAGAAGAGGGAAGAAAAGGAGAGGCTTACGCTCGATCAGAAAGGGATAGGTATATGTTTTAATTGTTTTATAAATGTGAAGAAATTATAATTCTCTTCGGCAAATTCCAGTCGCAGACTTAGTGGTTCCAGACAACCCAAAATATGAGAAATTAACGCTCGATCTAAAAAGGGTAGCTATTTCAACTTAATCTTAAAAACAGGAAGACGAATACTTGAAGAAAAGAGCCGTAAGAGCAGTGATTTCATTCATTCAAATAGAGGAGCGAGATTAGCGATACTATCGATTTTCTTAATCCTATAAAACGTCCACTACAGGACAGGGAGCTCCCTCCAGAACTCCAGCAAAAACGCGTGGTACTTTGGAGGGGATTTACCATACTCACTACGCTTGTAAGCGTTGCGGCTGGCAACTGCCGTTGTTGGTGACCGCAGTATGTAAAATGGTAATAACACACAGAAAGATGCTGCTGCCCATCCTCCGGTTCATAAGCCTTTCGACAACCACGGGTAGAGATAGAGATGGGTTGGTACTATTCTTTGCCGGCACCACACGAAAAATTCTTAAATACACTCACCGGCAAAAATAACCGGCCGGTCTATTTTCTGTCGTACATTATCATACAAGTAAGGGATCAAATGAAGTGTCAATATATTTCCTAAACGAAATAAATATCCGTGAATAAACAGTGAGATCATTAAATAAGGTGTCTGACTACCGATTCTTGAAAACTGGACCTGTGCACGGTATCCAGGAAATTCCGTGCATCGTTCAGAAAAAAATATACGTCATTTTGTCAGAAATCTCTTACATTTAGCGAATTAAAATGTTTTAAGAGTCGCACGGGTTTTCTTCAACATTTTAGATATACCTAATCTTTGACAATATTGTTAATAAGGTTCTTATCTAAAGACCTCATCAATCAGATTTGTATTTTTATTCAATTTAGGTAAGATATTGACGCTTCGTTTGCCCTCATATTTGTATGAAAATGTATGAAAGAAAACAGACCGGCCGGTTATTTCTGCCGGTGAGTGTATATGATATTTATTGACAAACGCTCAGCCTTATTCGGGGAGTCAAGAACCATGAAATTCTTCACAGGAGTTAAGAATTCGTAAGAAAGGATTTTTGAAAATTCAACCTTTGAGTTTCTTTAAATAGGGCAAAAAAATAAGTAAAAATAAGCTATAAATATGAAATTTTGCACAAAGGTTCATTGCATGTAAAAATTATTGAATTAGAAAGGATTTTTACAAAATTCATCTGAATTAAGGGTTGGAAATTTGTATGAAAATCCTACAGTTTTAACATAAGGTGAGAAACACGTGTTTCACCATTTTTGCAAGATCATCCCCCTATCTGGGGGCTGGAGAATTTTATTTAGATTAATTGATAATCGAGGACACTTTTTGCTATGTGTCGCACTTTTCGAGATATTCATGATAAATAAAAAAAGGAACATTGATTGCGTAATTAACACCGCTAGAGGCCCAGATAAGTGTCAGTGTAAGTCTACTCATGAACTATCTACAACCAAACGGGCACATTCGCTGCTTGTTTGCAATGTTTTTGGGGTGATTTTTAGCTAAGGTACTCCACTATGGAGGTCATTTAACTCTTCATGCATACAAAGATTTAGATAAAGGTTAGATGACCGATCATTATATTAACAACTAGTCTGTCGTTAACTGCAATTTTTTTCTATAGTATATTAAAATTGAATCAATTTCTTTTGTTTAGAAAAGCCATTAAAAGGCAAAGGCAAGAAGCGTAGACACGAGGACTCGGACGACGATAAAGAGGGCGGCGGCAAGAGGAAGAAACAAACGAAACACAAACCTAAAGACACGCCCGAGGAACGCGTGCGCAGGGAAACTGACAAGGTATGCTATTGTAGGGATCATTCAACGGGGAAACCTCAGTGAAATGGCAGAAGACTATTTTGTAGCCATAAACAAAAATCAAAACAAAATATTTCATTTGTTTTGATTAGTATGGAGTCAACCTTAAATTCTCCAGATATCTTGGAAATTCATGAAAAACGTGCCTTTCGCTGTTTTTATCTCCTCGTGAGTGATTTAGTTTTCAGCCTTGGTCGTCAGCCATAGATTTATATACCTAGTCAGCCTTCTTACATAACTACATGCGATTATGATCTTTATTTATATCTAGATATAAATAAAGATCATAATCGCATCATAGCTGGAGCTTCTTTTATTATTAATTGACTAACCAAAAAGAGGAAATAATTATATGAAACTAATAAAATTATACTCACTGTGAATTATGATTTTTCACACAATAATCACGAGTCGATTCTTCGATTAATCTGTGATCCAAGGAACATATTGCTGTGAACACAGCAAGCAAGTGAATAATTTGCGTGTTTTCTATGCCGTCTGAGCCTATAGCAATTGACATCGATAATAAAATTCGCATGTCATTAGTTATTCTAGAAGTATGTGTTGAATAAAGGCCAGGTTAAAAGTACCCTAAACCGAAGAGCATGTATGAAAGGATTGATGAAAGTACAGGAAGCAAGGGAAGTATGTCAAGATCGTAGCTGGTGGAGAACTGTGGTCTCTGCCTACCCCGACGGGCGTGATGTTATTATATTTATGTATGTACAAGGCGTGATGTTATTATATTTATGTATGTATGTATGTAAGACAAACTTGTTTTTTTTTCTGACAGCTTTCGCCGATTGCTTTTCACATAGCTGCAAAATGTCAAAGAACGGATCTTACGCAGGGCAATATTGCTCAGAAATATGCATACATTTTTTTAGTCGCATTTATTAACAAAATATAAAAAACCATAGTAGAGATGACAAAAAGTGAAATTAAAATTTAAATCTGCTAAAAAATACGGCTGATATAAGCATTTAAAACTATTAATTACGCGCCGATTAGACAGAGAGATCCGACATGGCATGTGACGTCACATGCCACTACGGCCATATAAACTTCATATTAAATTTCGTTTTGCTAGAAAGAGACAGAAACAATTCTTTGATGGCTTATATCTTTTTTGATTTCATAGTTATTCGAGAAATTGTTTTACTAAACTGTTTATTACATGAATGAGGATAATTTTTTAAAATAAAAAAACATAATGCATATTCTCAATTGATGCAGCTATAGTTAGCTACACGAAAGAAAGAAATAGTCCAATAGTTGTCTCTTTCTTTCATATAGCTGCATTCATCAGAGGCGCAAGTGAAGGAGTTTGTGTATCTGGGCTCAAAGTTTACGAGAGATGGAAAGTGTGAAAGTGATATTGAAAGAAGAGTGAATGCTGGAAACATGGTGAATGGTGCCCTGCATGCCTTTATGAGGAGTCAGAAGGTGTCTCACAAGGCTCGTCTGGCTGGTCATAGGGGTGTTTTGGTACCAACACTGATGTATGGCAGTGAAAGCTGGGTATGGCAGAAGAAGCATTAAAGTAGAATTAATGCAGTGGAAATGAGAGCGCTAAGGAGTATGATTGGTGTCAAATTGAGTGACTGGATTAGAAATAGTGTGATAAGAGAACGGTGTGGCGTAAAAGAAGACGTAGTGACCAAAATCGAGAAAGGGATGCTGAGATGGTTTGGTTAAACGGCCCATACAAAGCCCTGCCTGCAGGGCCCTGCTTGCAGTGCGCACTGCCAATCGTACCGTGTGTGGTCTTGCAGGGCCGATGTAACGGCTATTTTGTCGGCCCTGCATGCCCACACAAAGTACGATTGGCAGTGGCACTGCAAGCAGGGCCCTGCAGGCAGGGCTTTGTATGGGGCCCTTTATGTAGAGAGGATGAATGAACGAAGATTGACGAAAGAGATCTACCAGGCGAGAGTGAATGGAAACGTTGGAAGGGGAAGGCCTAGGCGAATGTACCAGGACCAAATTCAGGATGTTCTGAATAAAGGCCAGGTTAAAAGTACCCTAAACCGACGAGCATGTATGAAAGGATTGATGAAAGTACAGGAAACAAGGGAAGTATCTCAAGATCGTAGCAGGTGGAGGACTGTGGTCTCTGCCTACCCCAACGGGAAAGAGGCGTGATGTTATGTATGTATGTATCAGAGGCGCTCAAATGCCTTTGTGTAAATCCGGCTTAAGTCCTGTCCAGTTACTGACCGACTCGTGTCTCGAAATATTGCGGTAATCTTGCGGTGATTTAACGAAAATCAATTAATCAAAATCTAATTGCTTACGGCCAGTTGCACAAAGCGTCTTTAAAATTAAAGCTCATTTAAATCTATTGCTGTCACTTACGTTGTCATTAAAACAGAAAGAGATAGCAACAGGTTTAAAAGAGCTTTAACTATAAGGTAAGTTCTCCCAATAAGGGCCGGCTCCAAACAAGGGCCACCAATTCAAAATTCCCGTTCCCGATACCAAACAGAATTCAAATCTCGCGTGGACACTTCTCATTGACCAATCATTAAAGCGCATTGGCAGCCATTGCATTTTACGGCGCCATTTTGTCAGTGTGCCTGTCAACACTGTTCATGTGACGACGCGTCGATCAATTTATAAAAATAGTTCGTGGTTTTTAGTCCAATGTAAGTGTTTCTTTTTGTTTTTGTAAGATATTTTATAAATGTAAAGAAACAACTAACATTTAGGCGTAGATTGTGAAGGCTAGTTATTGATAGCACTGTTTATTTTGTCCTTTTTGATTGATTTTCTCCGAGATGGCGTAGTGCCTAAGAAGGTCCACCTCCTTGCTGTGGCGTAGCTACCAAGGGGCTAGGCGGGGCAGTGCCCCGGGGCCCTGAAGCTCAGGGGGCCCTCGAATCCTTACCATAAAATCTCGATCGAACTGAACTTTCTCCCATTTTCAAAATAAATATGACAGATTGCAACCCGACTTTAATCATGCCAACTCAGTTGAGAGAAATTGGAAAGTTATACCTAGGGAATTCCCCTAATTACTTCTGTGGTTTGGCAGTGTTGTCAATTTGACGGATAGCGATATATGCATTTTATTGTGAAATCAAGTCAAGATTTTTTTCCGAGAACGGTTAAAAAAATAATGCTGTATCAGGACTCAGGAGTAAGTAAGCTAATGACAATAAATTTTTTAGTACTGGTCAATATAAGTAGTGGTTCAATTAGTCCAGTTTAGTATCATTCGAATTGATGTCCGTTACGTCAATAAATCAAGTAGTAAATACAATAAATCCTGTATTCATTGTAATTTATGTTGTTACTGTTTAATATTTTTATTACATGCCCTGCTGAGCACGGAAAAGACAGATGATAAAGTAGCTTAGCATTTTTAAAGTATTTGTATATTTAATCCCATTTATCTATATTTTAATCAAAAAGGTCAACTCTCGCAGCGCAATTCTTCCGCTATAAAATTTTTTGAGATCTCACTACCGTGCCCCCAGATATTTTTCCTTGAGATTGCAGTGGGGCCTCATTTGCTGATTTGCCCCAGGGCCCTTGGTTACCTAGCTACGCCACTGTCTCCTTGTCACCAAATAAGATGTCCCTCAACACAGAATCCTCAGAGAAAAAAACTGCATAAAAACTTATTTTGACGATGCCAAAAAATAGTCATGAAATAGTCATAAATAGTCACCATAAGGAAAAAAATTGTCGTGTTACAATTCTAGAGTTATAGCTATGGTTTGCTGAGGATTATAGGCATAGGCTATATACAGAATCCTCAGTTCTGATGCAAGCAAACCGTGGGGACTATCGACTTGGTTTTTATTTTAAAAAATAGTCATGAAATAGTCGTCTTGACTTCCAAATTCTCAAAAATAGTCGTTCAAGGATTTCAGAGTTACAGGGGTAGCTTGCTGAGGATTCTGTGCATAGTATTTCACGGACGCAGATTTCTGCGGAACGGTTAGGTTTTTCTATTTGATACTGATGTCAAAAAATAGTCAACAAATAGTCGTCCCAAACCATAATCACTTTGGTCTGGTTTACCTTGTAGAAGTATGTTAAAAATGCATGTTAACTTCGCCATACATTCTTCCTTTGTACAGTCGCGTACACAAAATTATTTGATATTGATTTCAAGTTGTCAAAAAAAATGGATTTTGATATTGTTAGAGGCTTTTATTTTTATATATTGTTTCAGACCCTATTTTTGTGTTATCTATTTTTATTAGGTAAATAAGAGGATAAACCGACTGATATATCAGTGCACAGACCCAACCTTTTGGTCTAAAAACTTATAATGTAGGTTCCACGTTTAAGGAAAGGTAAAACTAGAATATCGGGCTTAAACCCAGATGCATTCAGTAAATATAAATACTTTAATAATAATTGGTAGGTTCGCAAATATTACTAAATTAACTATACTAACTTTACTAATTTCTTGATTGATCAATGTTGTTTGCCTACGCATTTAACTATTCATTAAAAATTTAAATGTCGCTGCATATGTGTTTCTTTTACCCAATAGCACATCAGTAGAATAATACAAATCAGTGACTTAATGGCATAGTAACAGAGTTGGAAATGTTTAACGTGGGTCGTATTATAGAAAAAGCACCAATATTCTGAGACGAGATATGTTTAACCAATAGTATGGCGGCGTTCGGCTCGACCGAATTGTGTGACCGAGCAAGCGCTCGCCGCCGCCGCCGGCGCGTATTGAAGTGCCATACAGTGTTGCTATTACAACGACAATTGCCGTGTTCTACGGTAATTATATGAAATGTAAAGTTAACTTACACTACAGCCTATGGAAGCAGTAAATACACAACGCGTTATTCCAAATTAGGATTTCCATTTTTTCAATAATCCTACTTAAAAATTGAATGTAAATTCTAAAACTAACAGCAGCTCGTTAAAAGCGCAGCCTCGGTCGGGTCATTGCGCTGCGGGTTATTGCCCTCTGCGTAGGGCAAATTTTAAAACTTTCAGAATTTTTTAAAAGTAGATTTTTTTTTGTGTTCCTTTATCGTTACTGAAACACCCCCTAAGCTATGGCACGTAATAAAATTATCACCCTGTATTACTCATTTAACGGACATAAGTACGAAGACTGTGATTTATACAAAAAACTAACTTAAAAATAATCTGTAGGTACTGAATATATTCATAAAGAAGATTTTTTTATTATTGTTTGTTGTTGTTTAAAACCAATTATTGTAGTTTATTAAGCTGTATTATTTAACATGAAAACAAATAAACTTTGCTTTTTATTACGGAATTAATTATATTGGGTTTCAAATACAGAAAAAAAAAGTAACTAAATAGTTACCATCAAAGATGATATGCATTTTTAACACGACTGTACTTGAGTTAAAAAATGTATGGCGAAGTTAACATGCATTTTTAACATACTTCTACAAAGTAAACCAGACCAAAGTGATTATGGTTTGAGACGACTATTTGTTGACTATTTTTTGACATCAGTATCAAACAGAAAAACCTAAACGTTCTGCTGGAATCTGCCTCCATGAAATGCTATGCACAGAATCCTCAGCAAGCTACCCCTGTAACTCTGAAATCCTTGAACGACTATTTTTGAGAATTTGGAAGTCCAGACGACTATTTCACTATTTTTTAAAATAAAAACCAAGTCGATAGTCCCCACGGTTTGCTTGCATCAGAACTGAGGATTCTGTATATAGCCTATGCCCATAATCCTCAGCAAACCATAGCTATAACTCTAGTATTGTAACGCGACTATTTTTTTCCTTATGGTGACTATTTATGACTATTTTTTGGCATCGTCAAAATAAATTTTGTATGCAGTTTTTTTCTCTGAGGATTCTGTGTTGAGGGACATCAAATAAGACCTATAAACCGCCCGCCGTTAAGTCCGCCTATGTACCTTTGTGCATGAAGTTAAATAAATAAATAAATAAACGTACCAGGACCAAATTCAAGACGTTCTGAATAAAGGCCAGGTTAAAAGTACCCTAAACCGACGAGCATGTATGAAAGGATTGATGAAGGTTCAGGAAGCAAGGGAAGTATGTCAAGATCGTAGCAGGTGGAGAACTGTGGTCTCTGCCTACCCCAACGGGAACAAGGCGTGATGTTATGTATGTATGTATGTATAAATAAAATAAATAAACCTACTAAGGCCCAAGGGCTATGACTGAAAAAGTTCCTAAATTTATAATTTTTAGTGCTTACTATAATTTAATCAGTAAATAGCAATACGAAACCAAACTGAGTTTTATGAAAATACATAAATAAAATGTATTCTATATTCAAGTTTCTATAGTCTTTATAAGGACCATAACGTCAATTTTTGTTAATTTGTAGATTATTCTTTCACGAATAACAAAAATAATGGTAACTGTATAGAACTACATTGAAATAAAATATTTTAATATTGTAGTTTCGGAAATACCTAAGGAATAAAAGTGGGCCTTATTAAGATCACCCGTTCTTGGTTTTAAAAAAAGCTCGTCAATGGACCTTTGACGAGCTTTTTTTAAACCAATTTTGTCGTTTATTGACCGTTGATACACGATTTTAGTTCAATATTTTTAGTTCAAATATGAGCAATAAGTGTATTTTGTATTTTTTTAAATTGAAATACTTCTTAAATCAGACTTATAACGATTTGCAAAAACGTGGATATAAGTTACTCTATGCGTGGCCCTTATTGGGCGCACTTACCTTAGAATAAAAATGTTAAAATAGGACTTTTTTACACTACCGAGACCGTTCCGAATCGGGTAAAAATTACCCTGACTGCAGGATAGCGTTTTATGACGTCCATCGGTGTGGTCGAGACAGACTGCTGTCAAAGGTCAATTGTTGCCGTTTTGGAACTCACTCCAGATTTGCAACCCAGCCTAACAGGAAAACTGAAGCGAAGCTGATTTCAAGGCTTTCGATAAAAAACTAAAACAGACAAACTAAAACTAAACTAACTTTTACTAATATTTGAATTTCGTGACAGGTGGCTCTCCTCCAATCCCGAATGGCGAAACGCAAACGCAAGCAGGGCCGTATTCGGGCAGTTGACGACGAAGACGATCGACAACAAAACCGACAACACTCCAGCAAACCAAGAAAGAAACAATCTAACTTCGCCACCGACCTTACTGACACCTCCCGCAAAGCTGCTAAGAGGCTCCGATACGACGCCAATCAGGCACAAAAAGGAAAATTAAACTTCGGCAAGAAAGCCAAAGGGGTGAAACCACAGAGGGGTGCGAAAGCGCCGAAAGGCAAGACTTTCGGTAAACCACAGGCACCTAAAAAGGGCGGGCGTAGAAAGAATTAATTTACTAATAAATATTTTACCAAATTTTCAGTTTTGTTTTTCTTATATTCCTTTCTATAAACTATATATATTCTTTTAACTATATATATTCTTAAAAATATATATAGTTAAAAGTTCTTTCTATAAACTATATATATTCTTTTCTTTTGAAATATAAACCTAGCTAAGCAAATCTATTTTGCCAATGCGACAAGGATCTCGTGGCAGATTCAAGTGCAGTGCGTGGGTGAATCGGAACGAGCAAACCTTTAGCGTCGTACAGCGCCATCTACTGACTACTTACAAAAGCACTACGAAAATGTAGACTATACATACTACTAAGTAGAGTTTCACTAGATGGCGGTAAAATTCTATCCTACGTAAAGCCCCCAGTAGACGTTGGCCGAGCCGCGCCGGCTCGGCAAGCTTGATGACAACGTTCACATGTTGGTGCGGCTCATTCCGAGTAGGTCTGTCAAGCAGGATGGACGTATACGCGGTCGTGGAGACTATCGCTACCGCTGAAATATGCTTATACAGTGCTTTTAATTTTTATTTCCAGCTGCACCATATTTGAACAAAAAAACAAAATTATTTTTACTTATTTAAAATAAAATGTCCATCTGCTCCTACGCACTTATTGGAAATGAAGGCACGGCCAACGTGTGAACGCCGTTTGCGGCCCGTGGCAAACCGCAAATCCCTTTGACGCGTGCACAAAAAACCGACGGCACGCCGGCGAGCGTTTGTCGCAAACGGGCCAACGTGTAGAGCCTGAGTAAATAAAACGCTCATCTATTCAGTCCCGCACAAATGTCTATCCTTCTCTTTCATATTCAGAATGTATTAAGGTAAAAAGAGAAAGAAAACTTTGACATAAGAAACCATAGTCAAAATAGACAAGAAGAGTGAGTGAATACATACATACCATAGACAACCAAAGTGGCGTCGCACGAGCGAGCGGATGTTGTTTATGAGCGACATTTTCTTTTACAAAAATTATGTAGTTCGCTAATTATCGTGCTATTTCATTACATTTCAATGTAATTTAGTATTTATATCGTGTACAATTTTTCGTTGGGCCCTAGCGATTTGGGCCTACACAAGTAACAGCCGCTAGAAAGGCGAAAGTTTTTCTGTAGGCAAATATAGCGGGAAATCTACGCTGTGACGCGCTCTAACGTTGATAAATCTCTTTGGAGATTGTTGTAGTGTCGTAACCTCCTTGTTATGTGTCCATTTAGGGTTTGACAAGAGATATTTGTGTTATAATTGACAATGTCGGAAAATGGGGATATGGCGGTGGATGATGATACTGTAGTAGAGGAGTCTAAACTCATCGACGATGGGGCGACGGCGCGCGCTTTAGATTCGGAGCCCGCCTGCGTGGAGCCCCCGTGCGAGCCAGCGCCGCAGCAGGCTGAGGAATCCGCCCCACCATCAGGTGACATCAACTTTCACATAACCTCCTCTACATTTTGATGACTACTCCATTTTCACATTTGCACCTATATATTTCACAATTTCTCAAGTATTTCTATATGTTTGTGTTAACCATTACTTAAGTTCCTTTCTTGATCATGGTTTAGCATGAACGGTGCTCTTTTACCAAGATATTTGTATGTTAGCTGTTGCCGTGTGCAAATAGTAGTAGTAAATCTAACCACATTTACATTAATTCAAGATGGTTGCTGTTGTTGTTTATTAACTTATATGTAACAAACTGCTTGTTCTAATGATTTGTACATTGAATGTGCATCGGTTTAAATCTATTATTAATTACAGATTTATTGATGAGGTCAACGATATATATGATTTACATTGATATGTATTGACTTGCAATTTCAGTTTGGTTTTTAAAATAGTCAAGCAAGGCTACTGATTTGGCAGATTTTTTTGTAGGCTTAAATTTGGTAGAAGTCGCTTGAAGAAGTTATTAAACTAATGCATTCTGCGTTTGTTCTTATTTCATTTTTTATTATGTAGTTATACTTGTGAATAGGTTGCATAGCGAGAGTTTATCTAAACAAGCACTCAAATATTCACCTATGAAGAAAGTGTAGGTCCATAATAAATCACAGCTATATTTTCATGAACTGATTGTGCACAGTAAAGACGAGTGCTTGTGTTGTTTGCCTCAACACTTGCTGTGCCCCCTTTACACTGCTGCTTTTTTATTAGTAACTCTCCACAATCTTACCCTATGTTATTCAACCATAACTTGACTTGATTGTCAAACACTTAAAGTGGGTTGCACCATCATACTTACTTACTTACTCCTTTGGCGCAACAACCCAAAGTGAGTCTGGGCCCAACCGACCCGTCGGTTGACCCACGAAGGCTTTCTTCATGTGGCGGTCCTCCCCCATTCTTTCTAAGTGGCCGAGCCAGCGGAGTCTGTGAGCCTTCGTCTCTCCTATTATATTTGGGTCAGCCACAAGTTCTTGAATTTCCATGTTCTTAAGAATCTTTCAGCTTCCGTCACTTCTTAACTTTGGCCCAAGGATTTTATGGAGAATTTTCCTCATATACACCTCTTGCTCTATAGGTTAGAGAGAGCAAGACTTGTATATTCGGTTACGGTTAAGTTAGACGGTTCAACCCACCCTAAGACTTTCTTTTTACAAAATTACATTTCAAAATACTTTTTCTACTTGTTATTCTTCTTTTCATATTAATAGCAAAATGTAGCTACATCAATTTGATTGAAGAGTCAATACATCAAGCACAATGACAAACAGAGTCTGAGAGAACTGAAGTTTCCTCACACCTGTTTCTGATTGGGCTCTGGAACTCTTTTCTTGCATTTTTGGCTTTTGTTCAGGCTTTTGTTCTATGGTTTTATTTTTTCACTTCCTGTGTTAAAATAATTCTACAAAGTAGAAAATCAAAAAATTTCACAACCATATTCATGATTCCAAAAACAAAAAGAAAGAAGAATACAGTACTCAAAAAGAACATTAAAGTTTAATTAAAAAGAGAAAACTTTATATTACAGTTGATATCTATGCATGCATTACACATGATTACAGTCCATGCGAGTTAAGAGCTATGGGCGAAGTGGAGAGGGTTTGCGCAGTTGCAATATTTGCAAGAAGAATACTACTGCGTATACCTCCCACTATCGGCTCAGACTATACTAATCTACATGATGTTATTCTGCAAATGCATTCTCACAATGTTTAAATAAAATCATAGTTCTTAGTCAAAACTTGATGACAATTTAGAATGTTACATTATATTCTTTTTTATTTACCAGATGCTAAAGAACCATACACACCAAGAGTGACAGTTTCTATAGAGCCTGATGAACCTGAACCTCTTACGGAAGACGATGACCCAAAAGTTCCATTTGAAGGTACTATTCTATTATGCTTTCTTTATGAGTCTTAGTAATGACACTAATGTACGGCAGTGCAATCTAGATGAGTATGGCAGAATAAGAGTGGTAGTTTAATAATCTGGATTAGTAATAGAATGTATAAAAGTAGGAAAAGTTTTGAATTTGCATCAAGATCATAACAGATGGGGAGATGTGGCCTCTACTTACTTTTGTTTCTGAACAATTGCATTCCCCAAGCATTTTCACACAAAATGCCATATTTTGAGTCATAATCACTAGTTAGCATTGTGACCACGGTTTGGTGGTACAATATACAAAGTAAAGGTCTGAGGTTGTCTGGAAGAGATTGGTTTAAGTAGTAAGGCGGCCTTTGAGCGCAATTAGATAAAAGCTTGTTAATAATAATTCTAAGTTTAGTTTCTAAGTGGTGATACCATTCTTAACTAGCTTAAAGACTTTAATTCACACATTTTTTATATCTTTTACCAGACACAAATGAGGATGTGCCTGAAGAGCCGATTATTGTAGAGCCTGATGTAAATAAAACTGAAGATCCTGTTGAAAAAGAAGTTCAAGTTCCTATTGATCAAGTCGATACTACTGTTCGGGGAGTTAAGAGACGGGCCTCAGAAGCATTCAATGATGTAGATCAACATGAAGACCTCCAGTCAGAGAAGGACTTCGTTGGCTTCGAGGTGGTTCAAGAAAAAGACCTTTCAGCGGATTATAGCCGGGTTTTGGGTGAGTTTATTAAATAATATTTAGGCCACTTTTATACTTTTTAAAATTTGATAATCACCTAACTTTATAGTACAGTACAAAGAATGTACAATATTGCACATGAGCATGAATCATCATCATCATATCAGCCGAAAGACGTCTGCTGCTGGACATAAAGATTATAGTCCAAACTGTGTGAAAATTAGTTTTTGATTTTTCATATATGTTTTTTATGATGATTATGGCTCTATTGCTATTTGTGATCCTTCTATCAAATGTCAGATTTAAATAAAAGACAAATTATACCTGCTCTTTTTTGTTGCTGTGCCTAGTTGTACGTACAGTGTACCTCACGTCAGTGGAGCCATTCATAACTCTTACTATGCCATAAAGTCGAAAGTGTTTCTACGGACGTGCTGTTGGTTGTACTAAGCAAGTTTTTGTTTTCAGAACGTTTGGAAGCTGAAATTGATGCGGCTAAGAAGTCTTACACGCCGATCAAAACAGTTACTGCCATGCTTGCGCCGCGTGCTTCCAAGAGGTTTAGACAGAATACAGGTATGTTACTTATATCTATTTTAAAGTTAACCCCAGTTCATACAACCCAAGTCCATACATGTCTTGAGTGGATAGGTTTTTGGGCGAACTTGTTCCGCTGGCTAGGTTAAGGCCTGATCAATGCCTTTTTAAAAACAATGAAATTGTCAACTGATCAAAAATTTGTTCTTATTTTTTTATCTTTCTATCTTTTTTCTTCTTTTTTTTCATATTGGAGATCTGACATATCCATCTTTCCTGCTTAAACTCTTTACAAAGAGGGAACACCTTCTAAAGTCCGCACAGCCAAAGAATGTGCATTCCCGTAATTTGAATCTATTCTGAATCCTTTCTCTTTTGATATACCTATACCTCAGGAAATAGGCATGTGGACGACCTAGTCTAAACAATTTATTGTATGTCAAAGAGAAAATCTTCCATATATTTTGTATGAAATGGCATAGCTATGACGTCACAGCTCAGTTTCGTCTTTTACGATCTTTTTAATGCAAAATTAATTATATAAGTTTAAAACTGCACACTAAAGAAATGGTTAGTTATTAGTATTTTGTATTCGATCCGGGCATCACTCATATTGTGGCCCTTACTTTTCTTTTTGCCCTGTTCTACTAGTAGGTCAATAGCGTAAAACTATAAAATAACAAATCGGTCAAAATTGCTAGAAAAGATTTTATAATTTTAATAGCTTAATTTGTTACCCACTATGACTCTCCTAGATTTTCCTCCCCGGTGGAGTTACACATAAGTGGTGGGGGGTAAAAAAAAATTGTACCCCCAAAAAGGGTTTTACTATTATATCTTATGAAGAACTCACAATATCAAAAACTGGTCTTTATAAAGGTTGTAGGGCTTTTAATTTTGCATTGAAATTCATATTTTTATCATAAGTTAAAATGATTAAATTTAAAAAAAACGAAGAATTTCATACAAACTTTCATCCTTCATTTCATCCCCTTAATGGATGAATTTCTAAAAACGCGTAGACGTAATTTTTATTTTTTACGGAGAGCTCAATCTCAAATTTATGTGCCTTTAATTTTAAAAATGAAAGACTTCTAGACCGACAAACGGACAAAATTATTTGTATGAAAGGCCTATGTTTCTGTAGTAAGACTCAACAGCTCAACAAACACTAGACACGTGTTTAAAAAAAAAATTAACACTTGTTTAATTGTTTCTTGAAACTCATCCTTGAAAAGGGTGAAATACGGGTGATTTTTCGTCCGTTTGTTGGTCTAGAAGTCGTTAATTTTTAAAATTAGTGGTACATGTTTCAAGGATTTTTTTTTATGGCTGATGGGCTTACTCTTGCCCTCGATCCTAGCAATGAGGGCAGAGATGAGGTCGACGATGGAACGTGCTTGCCCAGAAGAAGCCTATTCACTCGCGACTCGTTCTGTTTCATGGGCTGATGTTCATTCTTCAAAAATGTATTATTCTTGTTACAAGTTGTATAGGTTTGTAAAATCAAATTGTGATAGTTGTAATTTTGACAGATGGTTCGAGACCCTCTTCGGCGCTTTCTTCAAGGTCAGATGGTGATGGAGCTGTATCCAATGAGGTAAGCGGAAAATATCTTAAGATAGTTCTTGAGGAGTAAGAAACATTTTAGTTGTAATAAATCTAGTTATTCAAAGGCCGTGCCAGGATAAGCAGAGTGATTCTGCCCCCACAGAATTTTGGCTTGTTATTATTATGGATGGTGCAACTCCACATTTGTGACAAGTAAGCCAAATTTCAGCTTTCAAAACTTTTCGTTTTTGCTAAAATAAAAATAAAACAATTTTGCTTCATAATTTTTGTATTTTCTAGTGATCCAATTCATGAGTTTCCACATATATTGTAAATTTACTTAAGATGATTATATGTCATAAATTACATTATCATTGTTATGGAAAAAAATAAAAAATTGCTGGCTGAACTTTTAATTTTTTAAATTTATTTTCACGTTAGAGAGCGCTCAAATTTTTTCATTAGTGATACACCCCCCACCAACACGCTATAATATGTATTTTTTTAAAACATAGCTGTGGGAGATCATCATCTTTACATAAAATACTTCACCATACATTTTCTACCACCACTATGCTAAACCAAGACCGAAAACGTACAGTATAAAAAAAAAAGCCTTTTATTATTCCAAACACAGATATTTACACATTTTTAGCATAATAAGTAGGTAAAGAGTTTCCACTTGATTTTTGTTAGTATTTTTAGATAGTTGATTTACCTAAAACAAAGAAACTAACAAAACTAACCTTTACTAACGTATAATGTATGGCCAGTATTTATGTGGTCTCTGCCCACCCCGACGGGAACAAGGCGACTTATCTATATAAGAAAATTGTTTGGTCACGGGACGTGCAGTCCTTCGTCACGAGATCTTCCAAAGATAGACTTGCCATTCCGCCACACCACACGGTCGCATTTCGTGGAAGCTTCAAGTTTGCGGCCTCAAAGTGCTGGAACGATTTACCGCCACCTATTCGCAATCTAAAAACAGTAAATACGTTCAAAATTAGATACAAAAAGCATGTATTACAGTTGCAAAAAAGTGCGTAGCCTTTTTCAAATATCTCTTACCTACACGGGTCCAGACGCGAAGCTTTGGTGGTGATTAATCACGCAGCGATTGCATGGCACGACATGAAAACATTTATATATTTTCTTTTATCATATGCTCTCGGCGAACTAGAAAACCAAGACGCAACTGGCTTTTCATGTGACTGGAGTCGAAGTAATGCACCGCGCAGCAGATAGAAAACCGATAACTATTGCGTCACGTAATCCTATTGTCGCTGTTCATACTTACTTATACGCTGTTGTAACTACAGTAGGTATTTCACTGATTTATTCAGATTGTACTTCGCACTAATATACACATCTTATTAGACACACTGTTTACATATATATTTACGTGTTTTATTTTATTTTAAAGGTATATTTATTTGTTTGTAATTATTTTGTACACACTATCGTCCGTGCCTCACTCACCAGCGCTGCAGCTTATGCTGCGGCTTTCTCCCGCAGCTATAGTTTTGAAAAAAAATACGTATTTATAGCTCGTTGGTGGATGTATTACTGGTGAAAAAATTGGAGCTGTCTCTAATCAGGAAGTAATTAAAAAAATATATGAAAAGTTCGGTCAGCATTTTTATATCTTAAGTAAATGTACAATGTATGTGAAGTACTCAGGAACTGGATGTCTAGAAAAAAATGATGAAGCATAATATTTTTTTTTTTGCAAAAACTGATAACTTTTGAAAGCTGAAATTTGGCTTATTTGTCACAAATGTGGAGTTACACCATCCATAATAATACCAAGGCAAAATTCGGTGGAGGCAGAATCACTCAGCTTATCTTGGCACAGCCTTATTTGAATTACTGGTGAAAAAATTGGAGCTGTCTCTAATCAGGAAGTAATTAAAAAAATATATGAAAAGTTCGGTCAGCATTTTTATATCTTAAGTAAATGTACAATGTATGTGAAGTACTCAGGAACTGGATGTCTAGAAAAAAATGATGAAGCATAATATTTTTTTTTTGCTAAAACATAACTTTTGAAAGCTGAAATTTGGCTTATTTGTCACAAATGTGGAGTTACACCATCCATAATAATACCAAGGCAAAATTCGGTGGAGGCAGAATCACTCAGCTTATCCTGGCACAGCCTTATTTGACTGTTTTGTTTCATAAATCCTATCCTACTAATATTATAAACGCGAAAGTTTGTAAGTATGGATGGATGGATGTTTGTTACTCTTTCACGTAAAAACTGCTGAATGCATTTTGATGAAACTTGGCAGACATATAGATTAGGTCCTGGAATAATACATAGGCTACTTTTACCGCGGGAAAACACTTCATTCCCACGGGAAAACGCATTTAATGTTAATGAAGAAGGTGACTGACTCACTGACTGACATATCAACGCACAGCCCAAACCGCTGGGTCTAGAAATTCCAAATTTGGCATGTAGGTTCCTTATGAGGTCTAACGGTGCACCAAGAAAGGGTTTTATAAAATTCCACCCCTAAGGGGGTAAAATAGGGGATGAAAATTTTATGAAAGTCCGTCAGTTTTAAACTTAGGATCTTCGAATTTTGTATTTAGGCTAACGACTAAGAATTGATATTTACGTATCTCAGGGTTTTAGAAAATTCGACACCCTAAAGGGTGAAAAGGGGCATGAAGTTGAAAATGCTTTATTTTTAAAGTAAAATCCACATAATTTATTATTTAGGCATTAAGTTTGTAATTCTATAAAACTTCCACCACTGTTATTGCAATTCCACCCCAAATTCAACCCCTAAAAAATTAAAATGGGGTGAAAAGGTCTAAAAACCAATATGGGTATCGTTTGTATGGTTTATTGGGTCGCTGATTACGAAAACTACAACACCACGTTGGATTTCAAAAAATCCAACGTGGTGGACGTGAAATACCATCATCCCTGGGGATGGGGTTGGGGTGCGATAGGGTTGAAATGTCTTAAAATCAATATAAATGTCATTTGTATGGTTTGTCGGGTCGCTAATCACGAAAACTACAACAACTTTGAAATCCATCGTGGTGGACGTGAAATTGGGGTGCGATAGGGTTGTGAAATGTCTAAAAATCAATATGGGTGTCGTTTCTATGTTTATATGAAGATAAGGATAGCGGTTAAGATGGCGTAAGGGGTAGGGATAGTAATAGGGAGAGGGAGAGCAAAAGGAAGGAGGAGAGGGAGGGGGAGAGGAAGAGTGGCAGGGACAGGGATGGTTTGACGGACGGTTGGACAGATGGTTGGACGGACGGACGGACGACAGATAGACGCAAGGGTGGATGGATTGTCAGATAGATAGAACCCTTCGCGGACGAAGTCGCGGGCAACAGCTAGTTCTCTATATGTTCAATAAAAATATATAACATTTGAATCAAATGAGACAAATCTAAGCCAAAAATGTGAATTGCAGTGCCTTAGTCATGAACCGACGCGATACAGAATCGAGTCTATTGAGTCGAGTCGATTGATGTTTGGGTTGCACATCTCAATATCCTATGCGTCCGCGTGACAACATCTGCAACCCACCAACCCCTGCAACCCACCAATCCCTGCCACCCACCAACCCCTGCAACCCACCAACCCCTGCCACCCACCAAGCCCTGCCACCCACCAACCTCTGCAACCCACCAACCCCTGCCACCCACCAACCCCTGCCACCCACCAACCCCTGCAACCCACCAACCTCCGCACTCCACCAACATCTACAATCTGTCTGCAAGGGATCAATATCGACAATTAATTCAATTCTGTATCGCTTCGCGTCATGACTTGGATAGCTCCTTCCTCTTGTATCCTGCCTGATAACAATCACATTGTATTGTCTAATTTAGCTTGCTTTGGAAGGACATAACTTCTTACTCCCTACAATCGTGAGTACCTAGTCTAAAGGAAGATCTACGTTTACGTCAGCTTGACGTTACGTCAAGCTGAAACACAGCAACTGATCGCCGTTTTTTTGTTTGTTTTGTTTTGGTGTAGGTTATGGGCCGAAAGATGTATTGTACAATATTGGCTAGTCTATATATACCCTCAAGCGAGGTTCCAACGCTTTGGTGAAACCGAAAATGTCATTGAAATCCCTAATACCTGTCATCATTTGTGATGAAAGATCCTTTTTGGACTAGATAGTGGGCTCCCGTATCTATTACAATTACAACGATAAGGGATATTTGTGTGACCCAAGTATAAATATTCTTGTATAAAAAAAGCGAAGTGTCGGGAGCTCACGAAAATCCCATGTCGTAGTAAGAACCCGTCAAACTTATATAAACTAAACTTATTTAAGTGACCGCGAAATCCATGTTTTCTTTTGTTTGTTTGGTTTTTTTTGCTGTTCATCTTTTACCTGCTTTAGGAGTGTTTAATTAATATTTTTGTTGGTGTCATACAGTAATATTTTTGCGTGCAGGGCACATCATCTCCAGCGCAACGCGGCGGCAGACGCGCGACTACAACAGAAATGTCATCGCCACTACTGCGCGTGCCCTTAGAGCGCGGGTGGCGCCGCGAGCTTGTGTACAGGGCTCAACTAGACCAGCACCAGCGCCGCAACGCTGATATCTACTACTACTCACCGCAAGGCAAGAAGCTACGCTCCACTAGGGAGGTGAGTCACTCGCGTCACTAGCCACTCGCGTCACCAGACACTCGCTTTACGAGCCATTCGCGTCACGAGCCACGCCTCACGAGCCACTGGCGTCACGAGCCACTGGCGTCACGAGCCACTGGCGTCACGAGCCACTGGCGTCACGAGCCACTGGCGTCACGTGCCACATGCATCATGTGCCACTCGCGTCAAGTGCCACTCGTTGCGTCATAAGCCACTCGTGTCATTAGTCACGTCAAGAATCACTCGCGTCATGACGTAATGAGTCAAAAACTACTCGTGTTATGAGCCATGGCTTATATAAAATTTTGCGAGAACTTGGATCACATGTTAAAATAAACATGCAGTTTTCTAGAAATATTGGTCATAAAGTATGGCTATTTTCGTCACTAAAAACACAGGACACCATGACCTGCAACAACCACTTTCTGGCTTCTATTCGTATGGCTTTTTTTTATTAAAAAAAAACAATATGACGCCAATGCACCCGTGTTAACGTGGGATAATCTTAGAAAAAACATTGTCCCAGTGTCACTTTTTTGTGCATCTTTTTCTCTCTTGCAGCGTGTTCATAAGGATTGTGATACATCTTTCTCATACTTCGTGAGTCTTAGCTTCATCATAAAATCCCATGAAACGTCCACTACAGGACAGGGAGTGAGAGAGAGAAAATGTAGAGGGGAAGTACCATGGCCACCTCGCTTGTCAGCGTTACGGCTGGCACCATGGACCGCGGTTGTAGGTGACCGCGGTAAGATGTTAGATACATAGGAGGATGCTGCTGCCCATCCTCCAGTTTATAACCATTAGTCGCCTCTTACGACACCCACGGGTATGGAAGGGTTGGTACTATTCTTTGCCGGCACCACACGGGAGTCTTAGCTTAGCGTAAGCGAATTCGTTGTCTAATTTTTTTGATACAAGTTTTTCTTGTTTACAGGTGGCGGAACATTTAAGCGGGACAGGACTCACATTAGAAAATTTTTCCTTTTTCAAAGAGCCCTTGGGTGTGGATGATCCTGAGAAGGAAATAATACGGTAAGACCAGTTATCTACTCCCGTAACAGAAAATTGAAATTTCGTAATCGATAACAGATTCATAATTCGAGGATTGCTAAACAAAGAATCTGAATTAATTACAGTCGATATAGGTCATGTACCTTAAATATTACAGGAAAAATAAAACGTTCTCTCTAAGTAGCACAGTTTTTAAGAAACTGCAAAAAACCTTTTCACCTCCAAAGCTCGGAAACATTTGTTTTGTCGGTTAAATTCTACGGCCAAAAGCGATTTTTGGCCCCTAGCGGGCAAAAGGTTTTTCTGCGGCCAAAAGCGATTTTTGGCCGCTAGCGGGCAAAAGGTTTTTGAAATTCGAACGTGATGCAGTATGGCAGACCTCCACGCTGCGGTACTGGCTGCTTCCTCGCTTTAGTGAGCTGAAAAATTTTGTGTTTCGCTCGGCAGCAAAGTTATTTTGCGTTTCGTGCCTTGAAACCTTCGCTACGCTCAGGATTCTTCTTTTGAACCAAGAATCCTTCGCTTGCTCAGGTTTCAATACAAGGCACTCATGCCAAATAACGCTTTTCAAATTCAATTCAAAATGTTTATTTGCTAGAATACAGTATGGAAAAAAAGGTCTTAAAATTATATTTGTACAATGTATTCAGCCTGCATGCAGGCATGCAAATATGAATAAGTCCACCAAATTGAAGCTAGAATAAAAATAATAATAAAATGGAGATGAGAAAAAATTCAATAAAAATACAATCATTACAAAACTTACTTATACATGTCAATATTCCTATAGGTCATGTACTCTCTTACATTATAAAAACACTTTTGCAGCAGCCACTTTGTCAATTTAGATTTAAAAGGTTTACCAGTCAAAGATTTTAAGTCATCAGGTAGGTTATTATATAACAAGGTACACATATAGAAAACATTTCTCTTATATATTTCTTTATGAGCAGGAGGTTGATACAATAAGTTCATTATTCTCGATCGGGTATGCCTTTCAGTAACTTCACCTCGTGTTTTTGCTGCCTTGCATAACAAATAACTATCACAAACAAATTTAGTTTTGTGTGGACAGTGGAAAAATGGATTTTATTGCTTCTAAAATATACTATAGGAATGAACCCTTGGTACACAAGTCTGAATTGCACTTGACCGGTTTTTTTAAGTTACAAGTGAGAGAACGAGCAGGTGGGCTACCTGATGGTAAGTGGACATCACCGCCCGTAGTTTTGACAATTTTAACCTCCTGAGGCCCAAGGTCATACAGGTACTACATAAAAGAATTCGGACAGCTAAAATATATTGATTTATAGTTTTATTCATGATATTTTTACAAAATTTTGAATATTTTACCATAAATTTTCAAAATGTTAAGTAAAATAAAACATATTTTTTTAATTTGAAATTTAAATGACTTTTTTATTTTTTTACAATTTAATATTCAAATAATATAAAAATAGCAATCAGGCGCTTTCATGTCCCGATAATTTCACTGGGTCTCCCTTACCCTTCGAACCGAAACACGAAAATACCAACGTTGCTGCTTTACGGAACAAAAAGGCAAGAGGGTGGTACTTCCTCAGATAGACTCACAATACCCCTACCACCTTGTCCGTTATTATGAACTTGTAAGATATATTACCTATATTAACTATATTTTATTGTTAGAAAGGGATGCTGAGATGGTTTGGTCATGTAGAGAGGATGAATGAAGGAAGATTGACGAAAGAGATCTACAAGGCGAGAGTGAATGGAAACGTTGGAAGGGGAAGGCCTCGGCGAACGTACCAGGACCAAATTCAGGACGTTCTGAATAAAGGCCAGGTTAAAAGTACCCTAAACCGACGAGCATGTATGAAAGGATTGATGAAAGTTCAGGAAGCAAGGGAAGTATGTCAAGATCGTAGCAGGTGGAGAACTGTGGTCTCTGCCTACCCCGACGGGAACAAGGGGAGATGTTATGTATATATGTATGTTTATTGTTTGCAGGGACGCAAAGTTGATGCGCAAAGCGGAGTCACCGATATCGGCGTCCGTGCATGCATCGGCAACTGTGGATGGCAAGCGCACCCCCAAACCGAAAACACCCAAAGGCGCCAGTCCAGAACGTAATACGCCCAAATCGCCGCCTGCCAAGATTAAGGTGAATTTATCACAAAATCACTAACTGCACCACAAATCATGGCATCCATGAATACATACCATAAGAAGAAACAATAAGATAAACTGACAATCTCCCTTCTAGAAAACGTAACCCGGAAAAGCATAAAAATCACTGAAACTAAATGGTGCTGACAAATAATCTGGAAAGTAATTAATTATGTTTAATTTATTCCGGGTCTTAGCGCGACAATAATTATTAGGCAAAATAAATTACCTTATTATTCCCGACGTTTCGGCTAGTGCGTGGGCGTTTTGAAAATTGCGAAAGTCTAAAACAAACCTAAGTAATTGTGTTGTACTGATTATCCTGCTAAATAGATTAATATTTCAACTCACTGTCAATAAAAGAAACGCTTTTGTTAAATTATGGTGTTTTTTAGCAGAATGGACCGTAGTTTCCAGATTATTTTTAGCGTCATCTAGTTATATTTTTTTTCGGGTTAGTTGGCAACACCACTAGAACTTAACAACGCGGACCGTATTTGGCCTGGCCTCGTACAGATTTATTAGCTAGTATGATGTAGGGCACACTGCTGAGAGATGGACCTTAGTTGGGGGCATTACACTGCAGTCGCAGATGATTTTTTTTATATAATTCTAAGGATCCTAATGAAATATCACCATTTAGCATGTTACTCAGATCATTAATCTGAACAACTTTCCCCAAGGTCGAAATACGACCACCAATTTTTGACCTCCCATACAATATGTTCTATCAGCTGATGCTGTTTCTATGGAAATTCAAAAATTGTTTTTGGTATTTCGACCTCGAAACCTATAGGGATATATCTATATCCTATGTCGATTTGGATGTCCAGTAAGGTTGACAAGCGATCAGGGACGACAGTTCGAAAGTGAACTATTCACAAAATTAATGAAAATTTTGGGAATAGAAAAACTCAGAACTACCCCGTATCACCCACAGAGTAACGGAATGATAGAGAGATGGCATCGTTCGTTGAAGGTAGCCATAACTAGTAAGTTACAGAACGAACTCAGGTTGGCCGCTGCAGAGAAAACATGGCGAGGTGGGGCTTCGCAGACCAGTTGCTAAAGCACTGTGACTGTGGAGCTCCATCTCAGAACATGGCGCACTTGCTCTCTTGTCCACTGTGCCCCTCCACCTGCACTGGCGACGATCTTCGTGAGGCGTCGAATAAAGCCATAGAAGTGGCAAGGTTTTGGGAGGAAGACATTTAAAAGGATCTGGTATTTGAACATTGACACGAAGAAGAAGAAGTTACAGGAAAATCAGTCATGGGTCGAGGTACTTCCGACAGTTTTATTCGGTTTACGCGAAGCTTGCAAGTGTGACACCGGCCTAAGTCCCGCTGAACTGGTATTAGGTCAGGCGTTGAGATTACCTTGCGACTTTTTCAACGAGGTAAGTCCAAAGTACACAGACGAATATACATACGTAGAGAAATTACGAGAAATTAAATGGTTTGCGACCTAAGTCACGAGCGACTAGCGATTCAAAAAATATTTTTGTGCATAGAGATTTGAGTACATGTACCCATGTTTTCATACGTAATGACGCAGTAAAGAAACCATTAACCCCAACATATAACGTAAATTAAGTTTTTCTTACGAATAGAGCCGGACATTCGTGAACTGCAAACGAACTCTTTTATTTCTCTCACATCTAGTTGGGACCCCAAGTCACATGTAAATTCCATAGCCCAAAAATCTTTACAAATGTACAAGTAAAGCCCTTTCATGTGATACCCCATTCGACTTAGTACCGATAATTTGAAATTTTGCCCTATTTGAAATTTTGCCCCCTTTACATTAATAATCATATTTTTTTCTTAATTCTTTTATGTGCAATTAAGTTGGACAACTATATCTTAAAACTGTTCCAAATTTCAAGTCGATAGCAGTAAGTAAGTAGTAAGTTCTGGGGAACCTCCAAAATTTATTGTTTTTAGGGTTCCGATACCAAAATGGTAAAAAAAGGAACCCTTATGGTGCCGCTCTGTCTGTCTGTCTGTCCGTCTGTCTGTCACACCTCTATATCTCAGCAACCACTCATGCTATCGACCTGAAATTTGGAATTGTTTAAGAATATAGTTGCCCAACTTAATTGCACATGAAAGAATTTAGAAAAAAATATGATTATTAATGTAAAGGGGGCTGAAATAGGGGGGGCAAAATTTCAAATTATCGGTACTAGGTCGAGTGGGGTATCATATGAAAGGGCTTAACTTGTACATTCTAAAATATATTTTTGTATTTTTTTACGTCTCCTAGTTTTTAAGTTATGATGAAAAATGTAAAAAAAAACACCATCCCCCCCTTATCTCCGAAGTTTGTGAATGAAAAAATCTGAATTAATTATAGTTGACAGAAGTTTATGTAAACATTACAGCAAAAATAAAACGATCTTTCTAAGTTGCACAGTTTTTCAGAAATCTGCAAATAACCTTTACAAACCAAATTTAGTTTTGCGTTCCTAAAAATGGACTTTATTGCTTCCAAAAATACAAAAAGTATATCGGAACCCTCGGCGCGCGAGTCCGACTCGCACTTGACCGGTTTTTTTTTCTGGAGTTTCATGGTTTGAGTAACTTGCTAAAATTATGTTCATTATTTCATGTAGGACTTTATATAGCCCCACTGGCTCAGATTGTCTTTGCATCTCCCAATCTGGGTGCGCAGTCTATTTAGGGCCAGGTTAGCCAGGGAAGTTTATGTTTCTGCTGGTCGGACTGAGTTAAGCAGTGATAATCCGTAGCGGAAAATGTTCGTTGTAACCTTCAAGAAATAAATATAAATAATTTTTTGGGGGACATTTCATACACGGTCTTCTGATCTCAAACTAGGCAAAGCCTGTACTGTATCAGATACTGATATACATATATAAATTTGTAAATAACACAAAGACACAGACAAATATTTGCCCTGAGCAGGGATCGATTACTAGTTGATATAGGGTTGGCTTTCTTCATTGCGCGCAAAGGCGGCCTTCCATCTCGTCGCCTGACCTTCCCGTTTGTTTGTAGGTGAAGTCGGTGGGTTCCCGCCTGAGCAGCGGCGGGGCCAGCTCGCCCGGCGGGGCGGCGGGCGCGGGGGGCGGGGCCGCGCCGGCGGGCGGCGGGGGGAAGGCCGGCAAGAAGAGCGCGCCCATCGACAACAACAACTCCAGCGCCTGGAAGAAACCCAGGTAACACACACACACACACCCACACACGTTCGCACACACACACACGCTCGCACGCACACGCTCGCACACACAAACACACACACACACACGCTCGCACACACGAACAATTATAATTTAAACAATTTTATTTTTGCGTATTTATTTAATTTTATCGTAACTAGCCGATTAAAATGACAGCAGTAGTGTAACAGTAAAGAATTCGTAATTTTACCTGTGCTAGTCAAACAAAACTTTGATACATTTCCTTTATAATTAATATGAATTTATAATAATTAAGATTAGTTATGTAAGACATTATTAGAGTAAGTTTTGTTTATTTATCTCTAGTATAAATATCCAAAACTTTATTTTGTATTTACTATAAATTGTAAAATATATTCAGTGTATTCATGTATGTGACAATAAATTGATGGGGATAAAGAACGAAATAGGAATTTTATTAAAAGGCTTAGAAAAAGGATCCTATTGGCGCGCTAATTATTTCGCCCGCATTCTCGTGCTGTTGCACACTTTAGTTTTGTTTTTTGGAAGTTCAATGTGACGAATTTTGATCTGTGACTTTTTGATACTGCCAAGCTATGAAGTCAAACCTTTCCTGTCAGTGCGAGCAGAAACCACAGCCTTCTACCTGCTGTGATCTTGACATACTGCTCTTAGTTAGGGTGCTGGCTGCAATTTGGGTATATGATTTGCTCATGATTCATATTAATAGGGATGATAGATCAGCTCAATACGAATCGATTTGGTCCTTACAAGTTTCTCTGTGCGTCGCTGCATTTTTGAGTTAAAGCAAAAAAAATGAAAATTAGATACCAAATAATGTTTTTTTTGTTTGCCTTTGTGACTCCTGTTTAAAATACTTCTGAAGATGACCTTAAAACAGAAAATCGAAGAGGTAGACATGCAGGGCTATGCATTATCACGGGACGAAGTAGTGAATTTTTGCATTTTGAAGCGCTGTAACTTTACGACGCAGGGCTATTATGGTGGCAGACTATTTTTCTGGGGTTTTATACATTGTATTTAATCAGATAGTCATAGTCTGCCAGGTGTACGTTTCATTGTCAAATTTCAAAATAGTTAAAACTTAATTCCTCAAAAACGCAGGGGTGTGGATGTCCACCAATATTTTTTGTATCTTTTAGAGGATGCTCATCATCAGTCAAAGAGTCAGACATGAGCAAATCATATAGAAATTTGTCCTGCATCACCCTTACTATCTCACTTCCTTTACTTTCATCAACCCGCCATACACGTTGTAGGGTGTATGTATGAAAGGGTTGGTTATTTTTGACCTGGCCTTTATTAAGAACTTTAAAATTGGAATGTGTGTTGTATTAATCCTCCGAAATAAGCTCGTGAGAGAGGTGTTTATGGATTAGAGGCAGCTTTGGTTGAGCCACGCACGGCTCGCCCTTGACTGCGTTTAGGACAGAGGTAGCCACGCTGCGAGCCGTGTTGGTGAATTTGCCTGTAATCCATACACACCTTAAAATATGAATTTATTTAAATCCATAAATAGGATCTTTTTTGTAAGTGTGTTGTTGGGGTCGTGTCATGTGTCGCGTGTGGTAGTGGCAGTGGTAGTATGAGGAGGGCCGACTGACACGTTGGGCAGTCGGCCCTCCCGGCGGGTACTGACTACTGAGCTGTCGCGAGTGTAGTGTCGTGTGGGGCCAGGCAGCCGGCCCCCGCGCCCCCCGCCCCGCCGAGCGCGCCCCCCGCCCGCGCGGACCCCCCCGCGCCCCCCGCCGAGCGCGCGGTCACCCCGCCGCCGCCGCCGCTGCAGTCCCGGCCGACACATCAAGCCGCGCCCGTTCCACAGGTAACATTTACCCTTCTCCAATCACATGCGAACCTGGTACGCATGCGTGCCGTCTTCATTTGAACATTTTATTAGGTGCCCGCACACAGTAAATCTTTCACGACTTTAGCCGAGTGTGTCACCAAAAGGGAAAATACAGCCTTTATCTTCATCATAGCACCCTATGAAACGTCCATTGCAGGACATGTAGTGAAGTACCTGAGCTAAAAATCACCCCATAACATTTTGAAACAAGCAAAGAATGTGCCCGTTGGGTTGTTGATAGCTCATTGTGTAGACGAGTCTTAAAAGCCCGGGACACAAATTTATCTAACCCTCTAGCGGTGTTAATGACGTTATTAATGTTCCCTTTTTTATTTTTCATGAATATCTCGAAAACAGCGACACGGAAAAAAAATGGCCTAGCAATGACTTAATTAAAATTCTCTACAAAAAATAGATTGCAACTTTTTCACTAGATTAAGAGATCTTGAAAGGGGAAAATGGGCAATCAGGAAAAATTTTAATGTACAGAAGAACATTTCTTAACTGATCTGAATCTACCATCACATAGGCACACGATGAGCCTTAGAACCAAAACGTGAGAACCAGATGAAAGATTTCGTTTTATCTCTTTTCTTCACAAGCAATGAATGTAGAAGCTTCTTGAAAATTCTTTCAAAGTTTGAGAGTACGGCAAATTATGCTGTGAATACGTTTGGAAACGCGAAGTGTAAAGCCGCATAGGAATATCTTATGTAATCGTTGTGTTACGGTAGCAGCGTGGCCACGTACGCGATACGACTACATGGAAATCTTATATGAGAGATCTTTAGATCGTTTCCGCTCGTAGCGAAATAGGGAATCTTTGATTGAAAAGGTTAATTTATTGCCACAGATTAAGTCGAACATAACTATGCGCAACTTTGACGCTTTTAGAATTTTGAACATAGGAAAAGAATGTAAAATGTTTTTTATTTAGAACTATGAAATTTGATAAATATAAGTAAGAGGCGATGCAGAAGCTTACCAGCAAATATAATCACACGCGGCGTTATCCATAATAATGAAAATTATATTTAATGTAATCAATTTCTATTAAAACAGTTTTTAAATAATTAAATCATTATATCTGAATAAATCTCTATTCGACAATATTGACATAATCTTCTCAAAGACAGGGTGATCGAATACTTATAATTTTAAAAACGCTGTCAATAGAAACAAACAGCCAGTAACCGAGCCGAGGATAGATAAAAGAGTACTAAACAAAACAAAGGTGCGAGCGGTAACGCTACACAACGTACCTGGATAGACAATCACGTAAAAAATATATACAGGGTGGTCCATTGATAGGCGTTCAAAACAAAAATTTAGATGCCTTATGCTAAGGGGTATCCAAATCACCCACATGTATGTTCCGCGATTATTTGTAGTTTTCGAGTTATTAATTATTTTCTTAATTTTTAAATTTTTCTACCGAAGGGGATTTAAAAATTCATAAACAAATAATTTGCCTATTTTGGTGATTTCTATTGCAAATTTTGATGATTGTAGGGCTGCTGTACAAAGTCCACCTGAAAAAGTACCACCTATTGCCTGTTTCTGTTGTAAAGCAGCAGTGTTTGCACTATTGTGTTTCGGTAGAAGTTTTAAGAGAGCTGGTAAAATTTCTGGTACATAAGCGATTCTATTTTATTTCTTAGGGTGGTCCTTCAGAATTTGGTGGTTTTTTCCGTAAGAATGAAAACTTGATAAGGTATTTTGAAAGTATTTTGGTACTTAAAATGTATTTTTCGCTGAAATTGGCGTTTAAATGATTCTAGGAAAAACCCTGAATCTTAATTTAGGTTTTAATTGATAAATTTTACAATTTTTATTATTCTTGTGGCAACTTTGAAGATGGTGGGGCCATTCTGTAAAGTCTGTCTCGCCATTATCAAAATTTGTCAAAAAAAATAGGTAACTAAAATTGGAAAATTTATTATTTTAACCTAAATTAAGATTCATACTTTTCTCTAACATGTTTTGAACGCCAATTTCAGCGAAAAATATCATTTTAAGTACTAAAATATTTTCAAAACACCCTATCAAGTTGTTATTCTTAGGAAAAAAAACAAACAAATTCTGAAGGCCCACCCTAAGAAATAAAATAGAAATCTTGCCAGCTCTCTTAAAACTTCTCCCAAAACACAATTGTGCAAACACTGCTGCTTTACGACAGAAACAGGCAAAATAGGCCAGAGAAATTAGTATTTGACCTGGAAGTAATTAAGTATGGCTGTTTTTTCTTGGATTCTTGTTAAACAACTAATCTCTCCTACAAATGTGTAATTATTAAAATCGTATGACCTCCGGAACATATTTTAATTTAATAGTTTTAAATTAAATTAAAAAAATTCCTATACAAAAATGCTAATGCAATCAATCGATTAGCATTGTTAATAGAACTTTAATTCTAAGTAGTTTACCTAAAAATTAAAAAGTTTTCCCATTGGAATTGCTGAAATTCGGAGTTTCAGTAACGTAATAAGTTAACTCGAAATTGCACTTAAAGGATAATATGTAATGGAAGTAAGTTTAATGTTTTACTTCTTAAATATTATTTTAAATACATTTTATACAAAATTAAAATGTCAACTGTAATGATAAACTCTATTTCTAAATTTTTCAGTTTTATATATCAAGAAAAAATGAAAATGAGAAATTTTATTTTTTATTATACAAATTTCACAAAAACACATACTTCTGTAAAAAAATTAAAAAGAAATACTTACAGGATATTATAATATGAGGCATCGGTCACTCTTCGCATACAATACTATCCTCTACCCGCGCAGCATTAGAGTCTAAAGCGGTAGAACGGCTCGTGCGCAACGCAATGTAGCAAATCTACAAATTAGTGGTACAGCCAAAATAGCAAGTCCTAGTGTCATTTTTCCGTTTTAGAATATTTGTACCAATACCTATTGTAGGCTTTGGATGACTTATTATTTCTACTGTACCTACCTATCCATTATTACTGTCCATAAAACTGCGTCGATGCCTAAACTAACGTTTCACCTATCAGTTAAGATACTTTTAATTTCAACTTGTAAGTGTTATCTTTTAAATAAAAATAATATACTTACAGGTTGTTAGAGACAGCCTTCCGAATACTGAAAGGGCATGATCAGTCAACGTAACTGAACAACTTTCAGCGAATAAAACTTTCAGGAAATAAAAAAAATATCAGCCTCTCCATACAAGCAACTTTATTCATTCACTTCATTTCCTGAAAGTTTTATTCACTGAAAGTTGTTCATTACGTTGATCATGCCCTTTCCGTACCTATTCGGAAGGCTGTCCCTTACACCCTGCAAGTAATTATCAGTACCTTCTGTTTAGGAGTCGTTCGTCAAATCGCTAACGTAAAACTCGCAAGATGTAAGCAAGTACGTCAATCAAAAATTTAGGGTTCGTTTCACAGTCCCCCAGTCCCGAAGACACCCGTCCCGCTGGTACTCGAATTAAAATTTTATTTATAAAGCCGATTAAAAGTTAATTTTGCTTAGAAGTACCATCAGCTGGAAAAGTTTTATTCCAAATACTTCGCTGAGTATTTTTGGCAGGCGGTAGGGCTTTTGTGCAAAGTCCTTCTGGGAAATTAACACCCCCTTGCCTTTTTCTGCCGTAAAGCAGCAGTGGTACTGCTATGTTACGGTTTGAAGAGTAAGGGAGCCAGTGAAATTACTGGCACATGAGATATACCATCTTAGTTCTCAGGGTGGGTAACGTGCTTTGCTGTCTAATTAGTGTCAAATTATTTCACTAATAAGACAGTGGGTCTCATGGGCGTTGGTGACCACTTACCAACAGGAGGCCCACCTGCTCGTTTACCAACTTGTGATATTAAAAAACTGAACATGAAGGATTGGTTGCTTCACTTAACGATTTATTTATTTTTGTTTGAGACAACATCAGCACTTATTATATAAAATTTTTACATGATCTTATTACATCATAAGTCAATAATAGCTGTCCATGGTATTATTACTTATGTTGAGAACAGATTGAAAGAAGAAATAACTGGATATATGCGTTTTGCTCTCTCCATCCTATTCGCCATAATGAAACGAGTGATTTTGATGTTGTTATACGAGGGCGGGATGATACCTCGCCTAGGAAAGGATTACAAAGGAAAGGATTGAAAAGTGCGAAAGTCTAAAACAAACCTTTTGTTTGTTTGTTTGTCTGTCTGTTTGACCGAGCATCACGCAAAAACTACTGAACGGATTTTGACGAAACTTTAAATATTGATAGTGTATGTCCCAGAATAACATCATATAAAAAAAAACTCGAAAAATTGTCGAGAAATAGTAAACCACAAAAAAAAACTTCGGCATAGTACAAAGTCAGTACATTTCAGAAGTCAACTTTGATTGTGGATTTTATCCAAAACTGATAACAAAACACTGTAGGTTTATACTTTGTGTTCAAGTCTTTGGTCCAAATACAAATATCGAGAATCCGTTTTTGTTTTTTTTTTAAGGGAAGCACATTTCATGGTTGATTTGCTCATCATTTTGTTACTATGGTTACCAATGGTTACTTAAAACAAGTTGGCTATGAAATGGCTATGAATAATAATACTTATGTGATTATAAAAATTCTTATGAAAACTGGCAATGTCCACTGCTTTATGTACTCCATTGAATGGCAAAAGCATGGCCTGCCACACTCACATAACCTTTTGTGGCTTTAAGATAAGATCAGGCCCAACGATCTTAACCAAGTGATTAGTGCAGAGCTTCTGGACCCAGAATAATATTAAGGCTCATATGATTCACGGGCCCTGCGGTATCGTGAATCTAAATTCACCACGTATGAAAAACGGGCGTTGCTTCAAAAGATTTCCGAAAGTATTCGTCAGTGAAACAGTCACTGGTGAGAATGGATATCCAAGTTATCGGCGCCGGTCGCCCAGGTAGGTGAACTGAGCACTGAGATGAACTCGCGTGGCCAATAGGGAACATGCACGATTTTTTTTTATATAAGAAATTTATTCTCATTCATGTAATAAACAGACTTGTAAAACAATTTTTCGAATAACTATAATATTAAAAAAGATATAAGCCATCGAAGATTTGTTTCTGTCCCTTTCTAGCAAAACGAAATTTAATATGGAGTTTATAGAGCTGTAGTGAATTGTGACGTCACTATTCATGTCGGATCTCTCTGTCTAATTAGTAGTTTTAAATGCTAATATCGGCCGTATTTCTTAGCCGATTTAAATTTTAATTTCACTTTTTGTCATCTCTAGTACAGTATTTTCATATTTTATTAATAAATGCGACTAATAAAATTTATGCATGTTCCCTATTGTTGTTGATAACAGATGAGTAGTTTCGTACTCACCAGTGCATTCTTGGGCTTTTGACACACACCACAAAGTTGAGTCATGTGCAAGCGTCGCCTCTATCAAATACATTTGTAAATATGTCAATACTGATAGCCCAGGCTCCATACATTTATGAAACATCACCTTTCATTCTGATTATTTTTAAGTTAAATTACTTTCGTCACCCGCGTATTTCTCATATCTAGAACCAAATTAGTATTAAGTCTCGACAGCTACTGAAAATACAAGTCAAATATGAGTCAGACTCGGGCGCTGAGGGTGCAAGGGTTTAATATGTTTATAGGCAATAAAGTTCATTATGATGAGTGTTTAGCAGATTTCAAAAAACTGCTACTTAGAGTGATCGTTTTAGTTTTCCTGTAATATTTACATAACCTCTATCTACTATACTTAATTAAAATTTCTCCTTTTGCAAAATTCGGAGATAAGAAGGGGGGGAGGGGGGATGGTACTTTTATACATATGTTGAGTAAGAATTTATTTTGGAATGTACCGGTAACACCCTTTAATACCCCACTCGACCTTGTAACGATAATTTAAAATTTTGCCCACCCTATTTAGGCCCCTTTTACAATAATAATATGTTTTTAATAAATTTGGGCAAACATATTCTAAAACTATTCCTTTCAAGTCATAGCGTGGTTGCTAATAAACAGGTGTGACAGACAGACAGACAGACGAAGTTGCACCATAAGGGTTCGGTGTTTATCATTTTGGTTCGGTGCCCTAAAAGTTCATTTTCTTACCTTGAAACACTTTTTATGCCGACGGTACTAGTTGAAAACTATAAAACTATAACAATGTAAAATGTAATCAAATTTATGAAATTCGGGTGCCAGAGGGACTGGGGGACTGCGGAAATAATCCAAAATTTACATTAAGCCACGATCACACCTAGCTGAATTCAAAGACTAATTCGGCATACATTGCTCGTTGATGTAAGGATATTGCAATTAACATAACCAAGCCTCTCAGCAATGTATGCCAAATCAGTCTTTGAATTAAGCTGGTGTGATCGTGGTCACAAGTTTAGTTTTTAAGTAGGTAGTAATTATGAACGTTTTATCTAAGGTACCTAGTTAGAAAGAAAAATAGTCCCATACCACAGATTAGTCTATAGTACCGACAGTTTAACAACGCGAAGATGTCTACAACGCAGGTAGGTATTCCCGCTAGCGCAAACTTGCAAATTGAAAAATAGAATAGGTACATTCGGTCGGCGGCGTTTTTGCTCCGTGGCGGCGGCCGGCGTGGCTCGTGCCCCTCCCCCCTTACCTCGATTTCTCCGCCGCGTTCGCCCACCACCGCACCGCGGTACGCTAGAGCATTCTTACCTATTTTTACGTAAGTAAAATTATATATTTTTCCAACATTCCCAATCTGCGACGTCAAACATTCCAATGTAGGCTAATCAGTAGACCTAAGATATGATTAATTAAAAAGAAATACGCCCATTAGCATTTATAGCTGATTAGATAAATGCATATATATCATAGGGGGCTTTTCCCTACAACTTACATTTTTAATTATTGTGAAACCTAATAATGCATTTCATCAGGAGTCATAAATCATTTTAAAATTGGCATAAATATTTATAGCTCCTTAGAAAAATAATAATATATATATTTATAAATTTAAATTATAAAGCAGAATTATAAAGTGTTTAATAATGATGCCAAATATTGTTATCTAATTTTCACAATTATTATAAATAAGAATTGGCCCATAAGTATTTTTGGCTCGTATAATACGAATTTTTTTGTTTAAAATGTATTTTTCGTCATCTTCCCTATACATTTATTTTTTAATACTATTTTTCATATATGTATTTAAACTTAATTTTGACAATAATAATAAAAAAGTCACATTTATATTTACTTCAAACCCACTCATATAAAAGTTTCTAAATACCCTGGACTAAAAGGTGGTACTTTTCCAGATGGACTTTGTACAGAAGCCCTACCATCATCATAATTTGCAATAGGAATCACCAAAATAGACAATTTTTTTGGAGCATAAATTAATATTCAGGGTTTTTTCCCTCTCAACACTAAAACACCAATTGCAGCTAAAAATACCTCATTAAGCACCAAATTTCTTTTATTTTTTGGATAGCCTGAGACTTAAAAATTTTTTAGAACCAGCCACAAGCTATGGAACATCCATTTTGTATTTTTAAATTGATGATCAAAATTTTAATTGGTCCATTAAATTGTTCAAAAATTTTATTTACCATACTTTTTGAGTAACAAGTAGGAACGTTAGGAAGTTCTTTAATTTGTGCATGAAAGTAACGTTCAAGACAATCATGACACAAAATGAAAATTGAAAAAATATTCAGTAAAAAAAAAAGATATGAATTCTTAAATCTTCGACAGAAAATTTTAAAAATTGATAATATTGCCGAAATTTTCTTACAGATTAATGACATCATAATTCCTATAATACTAATGCATTTTTTTTTTCATTTGTCTTATATTTGAAAGTTGACTTCAAGGTTATTAATTTACGCTAAAAATAAAGTTTTTATTTTTAGTTTGATATATAAAATTTAAGGTTCGAAAATTGTTCGTCTTAATTGTCGTCCGATTTCATCATTAGATTTGTTATATTTTTTTACAGATAACATTTTTCGAAAATTTAATTTAAGCTTCTGTTAGCTTAATGTCTTCCCAATAATGCTTAAAAAAATAAAAAAGATTGTATTTATAATTCCTAAGAAAAATGCAAAAATGTTAGTACTGAAAATTGAGTTTACCTAAAATTCTCCATACAAAACGGCAATTTCATAGGTAAAGACCTAATATTATAATTTATAACTCGAAAACTACAAATAATCGCGGAACATACATTTGGGTAACCCTTAACATGAGGCGTTGAATTTTTTCTTTTGAACGCCTATTAATGGGCCACCCTGTATACTGATTTTTTACCATAAATCCGGAGATTGGTAAGCATTTGTATGTTTCAACTATATTACACACCTACTTATTTGCGTCTCGTTCATTAACTCGTAAAGTGACAACCTGTCCCGCTATTCAGCGTTTCGAAAACGTGTTCTAAGCTGTAAATTGCAATTATGGACTTTAAAGTCTATACATAAGGTTGAAACTTGTCGGCACTCTGCTTGAGAATGTCGATCTGTAAACATCAGTTTACTATTATTTTATCTGTGCCTTATATGACTTTAAAGATGTGTCGCAAGTGATAACGAAAAGAAAAACAATTTGTTCAAGAAACAAGAGTTTGAAAATATAATATAGATAAAAGAGTATCTAGTCAATATTTTATTTTATAGTTAATGAGTTTATGCTATTCTAGATAATGAGGAGTCTAAAAGCAGATTTACAAGGGCCAACGTTTTAGCGCCTCAGAGGGAGGAAGCTATAGGAAAGAAAAGAATAGTCGAATAGCTTTCTTTTTCCTTCCTATAGCTGCACTGCATCTTTCCGAGGCGTCATATTTTTGCCCCGTGTAGACTTTAGGGCTAGATTAAATTTAAGAGTTAAGCCTATAAATTGTAATAAAAATAGTATGGACTTTCGGGACGCAACCGAGCGACTCCATATCCATAATTTTATAGCAAACTAATATTATTTGTAGTTTTTGAACTGTTTTGTTTATGCCCTTTAGTCCCCCCGGCAAGTGGTTCAGCCGTGCTCGATGACGTGCGGACTGGGCGTGCCAACCCTGGCGTGCGCCGCGTGTCTCTGCCTGTACCACCCCGCGTGCGCCGGACACAGCGCGCCGCCACACTCCGAAACCTTCTACTGCAGGGTGAGTGAGTTAGCGTGTGTACAGACTGTGTCTCTGCTTGTACCACCCCGCGTGCGCCGGACATAGCGCGCCGCCACACTCCGAAACCTTCTACTGCAGGGTGAGTGAGTTAGCGTGTGTACAGACTGTGTCTCTGCTTGTACCACCCCGCGTGCGCCGGACATAGCGCGCCGCCACACTCCGAAACCTTCTACTGCAGGGTGAGTGAGTTAGCGTGTGTACAGACTGTGTCTCTGCTTGTACCACCCCGCGTGCGCCGGACACAGCGCGCCGCGCCGCCACACTCCGAAACCTTCTACTGCAGGGTGAGTGAGTTAGCGTGTGTACAGACTGTGTCTCTGCTTGTACCACCCCGCGTGCGCCGGACACAGCGCGCCGCGCCGCCACACTCCGAAACCTTCTACTGCAGGGTGAGTGAGTTAGCGTGTGTACAGACTGTGTCTCTGCTTGTACCACCCCGCGTGCGCCGGACACAGCGCGCCGCCACGCTCCGAAACCTTCTACTGCAGGGTGAGTGAGTTAGCGTGTGTACGGACTGTGTCTCTACTTGTACCACCCCGCGTGCGCCGGACACAGCGCACCGCCACACTCCGAAACCTTCTACTGCAGGGTGAGTGAGTTAGCTTGTGTACAGACTGTGTCTCTGCTTTTACAACCCCCAACACCCCGACACCTTCTACTGCAGGGTGAGTTGTAAATTGTTTTTCAATCTATTTTTTATTATTTATTGAGCTTTATTACATAAACTTATAACTAGCACCGTTAAACCTATGTAGGTTTGTCTCGACGCTATCCTCATCCGCACAAAGATAAATACGAAATAAATTACAACGAAAGCACGAAAAGATAAATAATCAATAACCAAGTCAGTGTAACACTCACTATAAATGACAATCTATACGCTGCATACGGTCTAAAAGGATACTAAACAAAATAAAGTTAAAATATAAAATTATTTTTTCTTAGTCCCAACTCCTTAGCGCCCCTTTACTTGTTACCAATCATCTTATAGTACCTATCATTTGCTATCTATCAGCTAACTATCTGTTACCAGAGAAGTTGACCGATCAGGAAAGTAGACCGTTTGAGAAAGTGGACACATTGGGAAATGGACGAAAAAGGAAAAACTAGTTGACCATTTGGGAAAGTGGACCGAACGGGAAAGTGGACCCATCGCTCTAGAGGGGAAATATATATACAATAAAATACTTTTTCCATTTTAAAAAAGAGTTCTGCAGAGTTGCAAAAAAGCTATTACAAATTCTGTGACGTCATAGCATACAAATCCTATGGAAGGTTTTCGTTTTGCCATTCAATTAGAGTAGTTAATTTGACTTTTTTTTGTCAATAGCCTTCCTTACTCTTGAAGACAGAGATTCGGTCTACGATGGAACGAGCCTGCCCAGAAGAAGCCTATTCACTCGCGACTTGAATAGATTCGAGTTATATGAACACACAGACGAAGGCAGAGAATTCCACTCTTTAGCCTTTGACTTGTTTGTCCTCAAGCCCATTAACGGTGGTCGTTTCGCAGAACTGCCGCAAGTCGACGTCCCCGCCCCGCGACCCGCCGCCCCTCATCCACAAGTCGGGCGTGTCCACCGCGTCCGTCCTGGCCGCGCCCGCTCCGCGCCGCGTGTCCACCGCGTCCGGACCCGTACCGATACCAGTGCCTGTACCCGTGCCCGTACCCGTACCGGTACCAGTGCCCGCTAAACAGGCGCAGGACAAGCGCGTCCTGTTGAGGATGAAGGTATGCACTGTTACAAATGTCTGTAGACGAAAATATGTAGCTTGGGCTTCAACAATGTCAAGCCGATTCTCGTAGTGCGCAGCCGCGTCTAGGTGTCTTACCGCCAGTTGCACAAATCGTCTTTAGAGTTAAAGCTTCTTTACGTCTATTGCTGACTCTTTCTGTTTTGCTGACAAAAGCTCCGCGCACACCAAAAGACAGAGCAGACGAGAGCAGTTTTTGATAGCATTGCAAAATGGACTTTAAATTAATAGGAATAAAATGCAAAATTGCCTGAGAGGCATAAAAACTGCACGCGGCTGCTCGAGCATGCGCGAGCAGACGCAAGGTCGCAGTGTTGCCTGCTTGAAGGGTGTAGGGCTAAATATAGCATTTTTTACAATTTGTAATGCCCACGACCGTATTTTTTCGGCCGATTTCTTGTACGATGTGTGGCGCGTGACTGAACTCCTTGGTTCAAACTCCGTCGCGCGCTGTTTTGTTTTTCAAGCTGTAAGACAAGACAGATGGTCATAACGCAAATTTGTCTGCAGAAATTTAATAATTATATTTTACGTGTTAGACAAATGTAAATACGTATTTGTATATATGTGCGCATCATGGTGTAATAAATAAAAGAAAGATAATGATTTTTATTTCAGGTATAACACCCTGTATAGTTATCCTATCCTTACACCCTGTATACTTACCCTAACACCCTGTGTAGTAAAACCCTGTATACTTACCACGGAGCAGAGAAGGGTAGAGGAGATGTTGATATCAGTCGAACCGTGATTCAATCAATTGAGCTATGACGTCACGAAAGGGGGCGGGGCATACGCCATTTCCTCTTTAAACTTACCAGTGATCACATTGAAACACGCTCTGCAATTTTTTTTTTAAATAGTTGGAAAAACAACTCCCACTATGAAGTGTTGATCGATGTACTGTAGGCATGTGGCCGTAAGATTAGTTCTGCTTTATGTCGCTAGATGGTTTTGGGAATATTTGTAGACGATCGAAATTCATCCCTTCTTTTTACTTCCACATACTCAATTTACATTTCTGACTTTAGCTTTAACAAGTTTGATAAAAATTTCGTGAATATCGTGAATATTTTATTTATTTGGAGAAATATTTGTAGTTTTTAGTTATGTTGTTTGTAGTAGCGCCACCTAGTATGCAGTGGAAAAACTCGCCAGAGTTATGTTCAAGAACCGTCTTCCAGATTTCAGCAAGTAAGTAGTATATAGGGTCTTACTTTAAAAACGTGCCATAGCTTAGTGGATGTTCAGTATCGATAAAGGAACACAATAAGATATGAAAAAAAACCCTACCTAAAAAAATTAAAACTCCATTGAAACTAAACTAACGCGGAGCGCAATGACCCAGATCATCAAACCAGCGCGCAAGCATCAGTGGATAAGGTAGGCACATACATAACTGAAACTGTTTCTTTTTTGCGTTAGTTTAGTTTCAATTTCAAGTTTTAGTTTCGTATTTTTTTTTAAAGGATTTTTTTAAATATTTTTTTTTTGTGTTTCTTTATCGTTACCGAACCATCTCCTAAGCTTTGGCAATAAACACCCAGTAGATAGAGAGCGGGAAGTCAGCAACCCTACCTCATCGCAAACAAAATCGTGAACAACATACCTACTTCTCATAGTAGGAATGGCGGAATGCCTCTTATTTTTAATTTGATTACTAAGTAGGTATGCAAATGAATACTTATTGTTATTTTTTGAATTTTAAAATCAACATAGTTGGTTCTATATTTATATAGATAGAGGGAGCATAACGTGTTAAGCTGCCACCACCTTTATCTTTTTAATCTACTTCAAAAAGAAGAGGTTATCAATTCGACCCGTCCTGTCAAAAATACACAGTTTTTGTAGCTTAGCTTCAAAACAAATGTACTAAGTTTCATAAGTATTTTTGTATGTTGCAAACATAATTTTCATCAAAATCGGTTCAGTAAAACTAGAAGTCAAAACTTATCTCAGGAACTACAAGTCAGATTGCAATAATTCTTTTTTAATCTATATAGGTATTATTCAACTTGGGTAAAGTAAAGTTTCATCAAAATAGGTTCGGCAGTTCATTATAATCAGTTCAGTAAACTTACATAAGACAAAAAAATACAGATACAAAAATATCTTAAAAATTTAACCAACTTCAAAACTAAAAGTAGAGGTACAAAAAAGTTTTTAATGTCGGAGCTACCCTAAAAATTAAGAATAAAACACGTATTAGTTTTCAGTTCATGAAAACGTGCATGACGACAACAATTAAATAAAACAGTTATCTTTATGGGCGACTAAAAATTCCAAAAAACTGAGTTATTTACAGATTCGCCGAGTTCACGATTTTATTATACGTATAGATTGGTCGCTATTTTCATAAGCAACGAGGAAGGGTTACCGACTGCCCGCTCTTAGTCTATACACGTTATAATTTAATTGCGTACCATAGCTCTGGAGCCAGATCAGTAACCGTAACTGAAAAACTTTTTCCAAGGAACATAGGTCGAAAAACAAAAACTAATTTTGGACTTTCCATACCTACTGAGTGACCAAATGGGAAGTCCAAAATTTATGTCCTTTATCGAACTATGTTCCTTTGGGAAAGTCGTTCAGATACTGATACTGAACCCGCGAGCTATGGCACGCAATTAAATTAACACCCTGTATAAATAATTCATTTTCGTAGTATAGTGTCTTTTACGCCATCTGGTAGAGTATAGCAGTACCACCAAAAAGTGCGTAAGGACAAAAAGTGCTTGTAGTTTCACTATTTGCCACTAGATGGATTTTACATAAGAAGGTGGAGTCTAGTTATGTCCCGCCAACCCGTGACTCGATCTTCACCCCCGCGCACTGTCACGCTTCGTGTCGTACAAAAATTTCGTAGGGGCAGCTCCTCTCCCCTTCTCTGCTCCGTGATACTTACCCTAAGACCCTGTACATACAGTGATCCTAATCTAACACCCTGTGTACTTACCATAACAACGTGGATAGTAATCCTAACCTAACACCCTGTATACTTACCCTAAAACCCTGGACATATAGTGATCCTAACCTAAAACCCTGTGTAGTGATCCTATCCTAACACCCTGTATACTTACCCTAACATCCTGTATAATAATAATCTTAACCTAACAACCTGTATGCACGTCCCAGTGGCGAATTACCGCTACAAATTAGTAACATGGCATGGCAACCCTGAGAAATTGCTCCGGACTGCTCGAGCATTTTTCCGGTCGGTCTGCGCGGACCCAAAGAAAGTGACAGCAATAGATTTAAAGAAGCTTTAACTTTAAACACGCTTTGTGCAACGGGCTGTTACGGACTAAGCAAACGTGAACACAAAGTCCGCGACATTCCGTCAGTTTGGCCGATTGTGCAATTTCGATATTAGTATAGTTTAATTCAGTTCAAAGAATTATTTAGTCCAAAATTGCACAGATTCATTGTTATTTAGTTAAAATGTAGAGTAATTTTGAAAAATGATGAGCTTGAATTGTATCGATAAAATACCAGCCACACTAGCGGACTGGTCTGCCGTCTGCGTTGCACTACACAAGTTTTTCAAATTTTTCGAGGTGGTGGTTTGTCGCTCGTGTCCTTTTGCCTAATTTGGGACCAGTTGAGCTCATAGTATTTCCTAAGATTATTTTTATCCCTTCTTCTAAAGAGATTTATTAAAAAGAAAATCATGTTATGCTATTTTGATGCTTCTGAACCCAAATCACAGATTTGTTGTTTGTTTGTTTATTTGTTCGAACGTCACGCAAACACTACTGAACTGATATTAATGAAACTTTTTTGTTTCTTAGCTAATAGTTTGACTTAAACACTTGTATATATTTCACTGAAAATGCGGACGAGGTCGCGCACGAAATGTATTTACAATTTTAAAATTGTGAATGTATTTTTTTCTGTAAATTGAAGATATTCATAAAAAAATTGTCACGTTATTCTATTATGATGCCCCTGAATCCAAGTCTCTAATTTTGATATTTCTGTTTGTTTGATTGCTAATAGTTTGACGTAAAACTTAAACAGTGGTATAAATTTTCTTTAACATGCGGACGAAGTCGCGGGCAAAAACTAGTTGTATCAAAAGCTTGTGTATTTATATGTCAGGTGGCAGGCGGAGGGCCAGACGGCGAGCGCGTGTGGGCCGTGGCGAAGCCGCAACCGTCCAAGCCGCCGCCCCCGCCGACGAAGCCCCCCGCGCCGGTGAAGCTGCCCTTGCCCCGCGCGCCCCCCGCCCCCCGCGCGCCCCCCGCACCGCCCCGCGCGCCCCCGCAGCCGCAGTCGCTGGCAATCATTAACGGGCGGAGGTTCATCGTCGTGCCACGGAACATGGTCCAGCCGCCGCCGCATCAGTAAGATAATGTTTACCGGTCGATTTACACGAAGCAACATTTTGCTACCTTTCCTATCTTTCATAGCCACTCTAGTGCGCATGCATTTCTTTTATTTCTTTCTAAAAAAGTAACAGTCCTTAAAATTATGGCGCGGTTGATAAAAAAACAGCAATATCTGTTACATTTTAACTCAGACAGACTAACAAATTTATATTTTCTTGTAACAACACACACACCAACCCAGTTCTCAGGGAGGGCAACGTGCTTTGCTGTCTTGCTAGTGTCAAGTTAAGCCACTAATAAGACAGTAGGCTTTATGAGCAGTGGTGACCACTTACTATCAGGTGGCCCACCTGCTCGTTTGCTCACTTGTCACATAAAAATAATAATAAATAGATTTTAAAATTTCTTCGTGGATCTCCATGTACTAAAGAAAAGTCCATGCACAACTTTCACCACTACACACAAAATCAGTTATAAATATACAACGTGTTAATGGAATAAGCGCAACCCTCATACATCCCAACTGATTTTTAATAAAATAAATCCATTCTCGTAAAAAAAAAAGCATTTTTCTTCTAGATATTCTTATTTTAAAGTTTCATCGTTGTTCCAGTAGATTTTTAAGCTATCAAAGCGCGTTCGCCTCACGTCCGCGTACGCCACGCCCACTTCCCTTTCGCGCGCATATCCACAAAAACTTAGAAGTGGCAAATTTAAATAATAATAAAAAAATAGCCCTATCAAAAACCCGTGAAATAGATTCTACTCTCGATTCTGAACAAACTATTTTCTCAGTTTCGCTTATTCCGTTAACACCTTGTATCATCATAACATCCCATGAAACGTCCACTACAGGACAGGGAGCTCCCTCCAGAATTCTAGCTTTTGCTGGAAAAATGTGGAGGGGAAGTACCATAGTCACCTCGCTTGTTAGCGATACGGCTGGCACTATGGACCGCGGTTGTAGGTGACCGCAGTTAGTAAGATGTCAGATACAAAGGAGGATGCTGCTGCCCATCCTCCAGTTAACCCTTAGTCGCCTCTTACGACACCCGCGGGTATGTATGGGTTGGTAGTATTCTTTGCCGGCACCACACGGGACAAACACCTTGTATAAACATCTTGTATAGATACACTAAAAATGTAAATGCAGTGCGATATTAGAAACGAAATTTCAACCTGAATTTTGTTTCAGATAACAGCGGCCTTCAACGTCGCTGGCGGCGTAAAAGTGTACAAACATCCTATACTACATACATCACAATCATATTTAATGTTGATGTTGCTCTTTTACATTTTAACCAATTATAGTTCATAACATCTGTACTCAGCAAGGAGTTTTTTAACGGGCAGTTGTAATTTAGACTAAAAAGGGATGTAAATAAGTTTCTTAGCTCAACTTTTTTAAATCCCTCTTAAACTATACTAACTCCTTGGTATTCAGCGATACGAGCTAGTATAGTACTGACCCACGAGAATCTTTGTACGGTCAACCGCTCGTCGGTAGAAACTTTTTCAACCCTATTACCACGCCATAAGGTCCAAAAGTGTTTCTACTGATGTGCTGTTGAGTGTACAATCATCGCGCGTATTTTCATGCAAGGTGGATATTTTGTCGTTTTGGTCACATTTAATTTGTAAACCTGTGATTTAGCAGCAAGTTTTCCAAAGGTCTATTTTCATTTATAAGTGCTCACATGAGGTGCTTGCTTCAAATGGAACAGAAATAACTCTTGCAGAACATAAGAAATCCACATCTAGATGATGTGTTACCGCGGCGGTGGGTGATCCCTTCCGTCGATCATACCTTTCAGTGTTTCTCAATTTAAATGTTCTCAGGCCATTCTAGAATTTATTACATTTACATACAATTTAAAAAAAAAAGTTTCTTATCTCGTAAAAAAAAAACAATAGGCGCCATTTATTGATATAGTTTTTATCGGCTATTTTAGAATGGCTCGAGTTTCTCGCGACTATACTTGTTTGGAAATAAAATATATTTATTTGTCCATGAAAATATGCACGAATTTTCAACAGAAAACTGGGTTCGGTAAGTCAGAACAATTATTTTTTATTTATTGTTGTAAGAGTTGCAAAATAGTGGAACACGTTAATTTCATGTTGAAACCATTAATCGAAGACTTGTTTAGGTGGTGACCATGAACCAAAGTTTTTCAAATGTTTTTATAGTGTTTTAGCAAACTCGTGTAGAACCTTTTCACGGGCTTATTATGGAAACTAAATGAAACTACTTTTGTTCTATATCCTTTGGGAATGAGCACAATAATGTTTTTTTTTATGTAAGAGCAGGTAAACGAGCAGATAGCTCACCTGATTCACTGCCGCCCATAGACACTTGCAACACCTGGAGGGGTGGTACTTATGCGTTGCCGGCCTTTGAGAAGTTTGTTAACCCGCTTTTTGAATGACCCCATGTCGTAACTACCAGGGTTTAGCTTCCTAATACTAATTTGGCCTATTTGGTAAGAAGATAATTTTTTTTGTGGTTTTATAGAAAGCGTAAGAAAGTGGTTGTATTTAGTCGTTTTGCTGACACTTATTTTAGTGTTATATTTAAGTTTCATATTTAAATTATCAGTCAACATGCATAAAACAATTATTGTATATGTAATCGTCTTCTTAATAAATTCATTTCAGTAAGGTCTTTGTACAAATTCTATCATGTGTTTAAAATTAATTTATAAATTTCAGAAGTTTTATTATGTATCGAAAATTTAATTTCATCAATTAAGGCAATTTATTTAACTGGATAAGTAAAGCCAGACAAAGATATGCCTCGCAACGCAATTCGGTTTATTTCGAAGTCTTCTCGTGGGAAAACTTGTGTTAATTTTTCCCCGATACCGACTTCCACACGCAAAACTGCGTGCATGCCTTAACCGAGGCTGCCTCTAATCCGTACCAACCTTAATAATTGAAAAGTTAAGTTGAAAATGTATAACCGTCATAGTGGAAATCATTGCGGTAACATTTTAGCCTTAAGTCTTCCACGAAATAAAAAAAAATTGAAAATTTTTTCATGAACAATCATATTAATGCCTATAATTTGACATAAATGCCAAGATGTTTTTACTATATTTTTGACTCTATTCGTGTTGAGGTCTTCACAATCACAGGCGGAACTCTCGAGTGTAGTCGATCTCGACTAGAATTCTATCTGTAAAGATAGATCAGCTAGCTGGCTAGAGGGCTGCACTTACGCATCGCTTGAGTGTGAACAAATGCAGGGTGTTAATTTGATTGCGTGCCATATCTTAGGGGGTGTTTGAGTAATGATAAAGGAACACAAAAAAGTATTTAAAAAAATCCTACTTAAAAAAAAAACAATCTCCATTGAAACTTAACGAACGCGGAGGGCAATGATTCGGACGGAGCATCAGTGGTACGCAGTATCAGTGGATAATGTAGGCACATACATAACTGAAACTCTTTCGCGCGCTTTTGATAGCGCGGTGCTCAAGGTCATTGCCCTCCGCGTTAGTTTAGTTTCAATGGAGTTAAAAACAAATTTACGTTGGATTTTTTTTAGATTTTTTTTGAGTTCCTTTATCGTTACTGAACCACCCCCTAAGCTATGGCACGCAATCAAATTAACACCCTGTATAAGCTCCTAATGAAATAGTGAACTTAATTTTAGTAAGTTACTCAAACATTGGAACTGAACAACTTTCCCAAAGGAACATAGGTACTACCTATGTTCCTTTGGGAAAGTTGTTCAGTTTCATGGTCTAAGTAACCTGTTAAAATTACGTAAACTTTTCTGTAGGATCACATTATCCTAGTTGGTATGGCGTCTTTGCTATAAATAATCGAAAAAACGTGAGCTTTAGTCCCGCTTTTGGTTGTGAGTTTTAGAAGAGCGTCTAGTTGGAGAAAAACAACCAGACGCTTAAAAGAGAGTCTGTCACTGTCATAAATATAGATTATGGTGAAATCGGCTCTTTTTATACCGTTCCTGGTTTCATCATACTACTTAAAACATCGCTGGTGGAAGTTCCAACCACGTTACTACTTTCGTTCTACAACTTTTGGAAATAAAATTAGATTGTCAATAGAAATTTGCCGGATCAGATTTTCGTTTTGTATGGTAGTATGGTGAATATTTTATTTTAATTTTTCTAAGTCTTAGAACAAAAGTTGTTTAGTCGCATGGGTGGAACTACCACCCGAAAAAAATAAAATTATTAGCGTTACATGATGTACAGTCATGGTCACGTGAAGCTGCGCTGCGAGTGTCAAGCTTGACCTGCTCTTGACATTATTAGCGTTACATGATGTACAGTCATGGTCACGTGAACCTGCGCTGCGAGTGTCAAGCTTAACCTGCTCTTGACATTATTAGCGTTACATGATGTACAGTCATGGTCACGTGAACCTGCGCTGCGAGTGTCAAGCTTAACCTGCTCTTGACATTATTAGCGTTACATGATGTACAGTCTTGGTCACGTGAAGCTGCGCTGCGAGTGTCAAGCTTGACCTCTTGACATTATTAGCGTTACATGATGTACAGTCATGGTCAGGTGAAGCTGCGCTGCGAGTGTCAAGCTTGACCTGCTCTTGACATTATTAGCGTTACATGATGTACAGTCATGGTCACGTGAACCTGCGCTGCGAGTGTCAAGCTTGACCTGCTCTTGACATTATTAGCGTTACATGATGTACAGTCATGGTCACGTGAACCAGCGCTGCGAGTGTCAAGCTTAACCTGCTCTTGACATTATTAGCGTTACATGATGTACAGTCTTGGTCACGTGAAGCTGCGCTGCGAGTGTCAAGCTTGACCTGCTCTTGACATTATTAGCGTTACATGATGTACAGTCATGGTCACGTGAACCTGCGCTGCGAGTGTCAAGCTTAACCTGCTCTTGACATTATTAGCGTTACATGATGTACAGTCTTGGTCACGTGAAGCTGCGCTGCGAGTGTCAAGCTTGACCTGCTCTTGACATTATTAGCGTTACATGATGTACAGTCTTGGTCACGTGAAGCTGCGCTGCGAGTGTCAAGCTTGACCTGCTCTTGACATTATTAGCGTTACATGATGTACAGTCATGGTCACGTGAACCTGCGCTGCGAGTGTCAAGCTTAACCTGCTCTTGACATTATTAGCGTTACATGATGTACAGTCTTGGTCACGTGAAGCTGCGCTGCGAGTGTCAAGCTTGACCTGCTCTTGACATTATTAGCGTTACATGATGTACAGTCATGGTCACGTGAAGCTGCGCTGCGAGTGTCAAGCTTGACCAGCTCTTGACATTATTAGCGTTACATGATGTACAGTCTTGGTCACGTGAAGCTGCGCTGCGAGTGTCAAGCTTGACCTGCTCTTGACATTATTAGCGTTACATGATGTACAGTCATGGTCACGTGAACCTGCGCTGCGAGTGTCAAGCTTAACCTGCTCTTGACATTATTAGCGTTACATGATGTACAGTCATGGTCACGTGAACCTGCGCTGCGAGTGTCAAGCTTAACCTGCTCTTGACATTATTAGCGTTACATGATGTACAGTCTTGGTCACGTGAAGCTGCGCTGCGAGTGTCAAGCTTGACCTGCTCTTGACATTATTAGCGTTACATGATGTACAGTCATGGTCACGTGAAGCTGCGCTGCGAGTGTCAAGCTTGACCTGCTCTTGACATTATTAGCGTTACATGATGTACAGTCTTGGTCACGTGAAGCTGCGCTGCGAGTGTCAAGCTTGACCTGCTCTTGACATTATTAGCGTTACATGATGTACAGTCATGGTCACGTGAACCTGCGCTGCGAGTGTCAAGCTTAACCTGCTCTTGACATTATTAGCGTTACATGATGTACAGTCTTGGTCACGTGAAGCTGCGCTGCGAGTGTCAAGCTTAACCTGCTTTTGACATTATTAGCGTTACATGATATACAGTCATGGTCACGTGAACCTGCGCTGCGAGTGTCAAGCTTAACCTGCTCTTGACATTATTAGCGTTACATGATGTACAGTCTTGGTCACGTGAAGCTGCGCTGCGAGTGTCAAGCTTAACCTGCTCTTGACATTATTAGCGTTACATGATGTACAGTCATGGTCACGTGAAGCTGCGCTGCGAGTGTCAAGCTTAACCTGCTCTTGACTGTACTTACATCCCTTTTGAGCAACTGTCTCTCCGTTTTTAACCGGTTTTATTTAGCTTAATTTTCAAGAGTTTTGCAGTTTGTTCAACAAATATTGAATAGTACAAATTATTTTAAATGTCAAATTTGTCAACCAATAAAACGAGAGCCAAGGGAGGTCATGACGAGACATTTTATACAGAGCTTTATTCATTCATAGCAAACGTTTAATATCTAAATAGTCAAGCAGTCGCGGTAGAATCTCGAGAAGTTATAGCATGTGAAAGATAGATGTCCATCGGTATAGGATACAGTCAAAGTAAACTTTATTCATATTAGGATTCATTTATCACTTTATGACGTCATTTAATTTTAATCAATCAAAATCAATTAAAAAACTACGTCACTTCACAAACAGAGTGGCGCCATGTGGAAAAATAAGAAGTCAGTCTCGCCCACAGAGCTCTGAAGTCCACATGTCTTGCTCTGCATCTAGAGACGAATTCTTTATGTCATTCAATACAAATCAGTGTCACCATTTACTAAAACTAACACGTTTTCCGCACCCACACTACTTGCGTCATTTGAGTGTGATAAACATAGTACTATTATTGCGAGAGAGTAAGATGCAAAAAACCAGTGACAGCGTCTCTATGGCAACGAATGTGTTTATGATGTGCATTCAAAATAAGCGCCTACAAAAATTGGATAGTATAACTCTTCAATAAGGAACCAGATTTTTATACTATATTCGCTTCTATGGGGCGGCGCGCGCAGGCGAAGCGGCCCTATCGTTGTTCTGTGATAAAGACAATCAAAAGTCATTCTACGAGTAAGTCGCCATTGTCAACAAAGAGAATTTATCATAGGTATCCTCTACGGTGGCGAGTGTACTTTGACGAGTTTGGCCACGAGGAAATGGAATTCCTCGTAGGCAAATCAGTTTGGCGAAATAGTTTGTCTACGAAGAACAACCCCACTAATCCACCTTGACGTCTATTATTTATGACCTACCTTGACGCCTAAATTAAACCAACATAAATTAAATTTTTGATCAACTTGGATGTCTATCTACATCGACCCGCCTTGACATCAACGTTGTCGGTTCGACGTCGTTCTACATTAACCTACCTTGACCTCCACATTGGCCAGTTTTCTACTTTTGGTTTTCTACTTAAATTTTGCTTATTATGGAATTCCTCGTTGGCAACACCCTTGGAATTCCTCGTTGGCAACACCCTTGGCTCTTGTATTCTATAAGGTGACTTTTATTTAGTTCTTGATAGCAAAAGATATGCATGTACTCATGATACTGAACAATTTTTCCCAAGGAACATAGGTCGAAATACGAAAAACCAAATTTGACCTCTCATTGAAGCGCCATCAGCTGATGCAGTTTCTGTGGGAGGTCAAAACTTGATTTTTGTGTTTCGACCTATGTTCCTTGGGAAACGTTGTTCAGTATCGTGCGTACGTGCATACCTTTTTCTATCAAGAACTAATTAAAAGTCACCCTATATATGTAATAATCCTTTATTTATGTAACTGTATTTACGCTGTTATATTTTAGTTTATAGTTTTGTTGTCTAAAGGAAATGTATCAAACATATAAGAATAAAATATGGATTTTTTAGCACATTAATAGTGTTATTTAATTGAAATTAGAAAAAGTTGCAAGGTAAGTCTAATTTAGTTTATTGTGAGTTTTGATTGACATTGCACAGGACTATTTTTTGATCTGTTTTCTAATTTTGGATTTGGTGTAAAAATTCCGCAGTAAAGCCTATGTATTTAAAAGTGTGTATACAATAACCATGTCATTGGCCAGACAACTTATACTTGTTACAATGGTAATTTTTAATGCGGCTGCTAATTCAGGGTCGTCTTCATAAATCCCTCTCAAGTCTGAAATTGCAATCTAGATGTATAATTTGTATGTGTAAGGTCCTCTTGAGAGGAAGCTCACACTTGAGAGGGATGTATTAATACCACCGTGAGTTGGTATTCGTATCTTTAAGAGATTTCCTTTTATGTTGGTCACTAAAATACTTTTTTTTTTGAGTGATATACACCGTGTTCCTGGGGATAAGCATTAATTTTAAGAGCACGTTCAGTTATCGAAACTGAACAACTTTCCCTAAGAAACATAGGATGAAATACGACATTTTATTTTTGTATGGGAGGGTATTTTTTTTTTTCGTATATATATTTTTTTTTTAGGGAAAGTTGTACAGTTTAGTTAACTGAACGTGCTTTTAAAATTAATGCATATCCTCAGGAACACGGTGCAGATTTGAACATAACAATGTTTGCAGCGAAGAGAAGCGGACGAGAGCTCGAGTGGCGAACGGAGCGGCGTCGCCCGAAGTGTTGTCACCCAGACGGCGCGGCAGGCAGAAACAGGACGACACCGATCACTTCACCGGCTTCCTCGACCGAGCCAAGGAACACAATTATGACGTCGTTCTGCAGGTATTATTACCTATAGTAAGTTGAGATGTTCTCGTTGGTCGATTGTAACGTCTACACTAATCGGGTTGTTTCTCGTAGCCAAACTTTTTCGCCGAACTGACTTGGCTACGAGGAATACCATTTCCTCGTGGCCAAACTCGTTTGAAAATAGGCAAAGTAAGTACAGTTAGGTACAAACAAAAAAGTCAATTTAATTTAGTTATTTTATTCTGGTTTCTATTTACTAGTTTGAGCACTCTAAGTCCACACTTGCACCTGGATGTTAAAAATATAATACATTACCCACCCACACGCGTGAGACCTTCAATACCTGGATGCGGCCATAGTACTTTTCTCAATAAACTAACTGTAATTCAAACAAACAAACAAATTTTCTTCTTACCAAATAAAGCATAGATTTTGATGGCAATAAGTTTTCTATTAAGGCTTTTACCGCTTGTTGAATTTCCGGCCTATTTTGTCTTGATATTGTCTTGTCAAATCCAATTTAATTGCAAACAGAATCAATAACGATTAACGATAGACAATTTTTTCACAGATTGGTTGTTTGTTATGCTGTAATAAGATACCTCCTTTGTTCTTATGATTTGATAAGTAACCTCTTTGGTTGTATGCTTGTTGGTTCATTCCACTTTTAAATTCTAACTCATCAATCTTTTTATGCGTCGAAATGAAACGATAAGTCAATAAAAAAAATCTAACCATATAAATTGAACAACGGAACGTTGTCATAACTATATTTCTTACCGTCAAGTATATAGACCACGGAGCTCTGAAGCGCATGCGTCTTGCTCTACATCTAGAGACGAATTATTTATGTCATTCAATACAAATCAGTGTCACCATTTACTAAAACTAACACTTTTTCCGCACCCACACTACTAGCGTCATTTGAGTGCGATAAACATAGTACTATTATTGCGAGAGAGTAAGATGCAAAAAACCAGTGACAGCGTCTCTATGGCAACGAATGTGTTTATGATGTGCATTCAAAATAAGCGCCTACAAAAATTGGATAGTATGACTCTTCAATATGGGGCGGCGCGCGCAGGCGAAGTGGCCCTATCGTTGTTCTGTGATATAGACAATCAAAAGTCATTCTAAGTCGCCATTGTCAACAAATAGAATTTATCATAGGTATCCTCTACGGTGGCGAGTGTACTTTGACGAGTTTGGCCACGAGGAAATGGAATTCCTCGTAGGCAAATCAGTTTGGCGAAAGAGTTTGTCTACGAAGAACAACCCCACTAATCCACCTTGACGTCTATTATTTATGACATACCTTGACGCCTAAATTAAACCAACAAAAATTAAATTTTTGATCAACTTGGATGTCTATCTACATCGACCCGCCTTGACATCAACGTTGTCGGTTCGACGTCGTTCTACATTAACCTACCTTGACCTCCACATTGGCCAGTTTTCTACTTTGACTCAATATGACATTCGCTTTGACAACTATAATAACGAACTTTACGTACGTACGACGTATGTACTACTTTTACTTTGCTAATCTTGACGTCTACAGTGACCCACCTAATCGTCTACAATGACTCACCTAAACGACTACGATGACCCAACTAGACGTCTTCAATGACCCACCTAGACGTCTACAATGACCCACTTGAATGTCTACAATAACCCACCTGAACGTTTACAAAGACCCAACTAAACATCTACAATGACCCATCAAGACATCTACTTTGACCTATCTTGATGTTCCACATTGACCAAACTTGACGTGTTACAACACAGCAGTGTAATTATAGCTTTGAAGCACACAGAAATCTATTATTATTATTTGCAAATAGGCGAAACTGTCAAGGTCAACGTAAGGTCACGTGACAAATCACATGTCATGTGCTGGGGCTTAAGAAGAGGTAGAATACTTTGCGGCAGATTTAGTAAGGAATCGGTACTTCGCAACGCAAAGCCCTACTTATCACCTTTTTAGGGTTCCGTAACCAAATGGCATAAAACGGAACCCTTATGGATTCGTCATGTCTGTCTGTCCGTATGTCACAGCCCCTTTTTTCCGAAACTATAAGAACTATACTGTTGAAACTTGGTAAGTAGATGTATTCTGTGAACTGCATTAAGATTTTCACACAAATATAGAAAAAAACAGGTCAAGTGCGAGTTGGACTCGCGCGCCGAGGGTTCCGGTACCTTTAGTATTTTTGGAAGCAATAAAGTCCATTTTTAGGACCGCAAAACTAAATTTGTTTGTAAAGGTTTTTTGCAGATTTCTAAAAAACTGTGCAACTTAGAAAGATCGTTTTAAAAACGTCGATCGTTTTTATATTTAATTTTATTTTAAATAAATTTAATTAATTAAATTTATTTAAAAAAAAAAATGTAATTTTTGCTGTAATATTTACATAAACGTCTATCGACAGTAATTAATACAGATTTTTCCATTCACAAACTTCGGAGATAAGGGGGGGGAAACGGTATTTTTTTGACATTTTTCATCATAACTTGAAAACTAAAGAGTTCTAAAAAAGTAAAAAAATATATTTTAGAATGTACAAGTAAAGCCCTTTCATATGATACCCCACTCGACCTAGTACCGATAATTTGAAATTTTGCCCCCCCCCCCCTATTTGGGCCCCCTTTACATTAATAATCATAATTTTTTCTTAATTCTAACACGTGCAATTAAGTTGAACAACCATATTCTAAAACTGTTCCAAATTTCAAGTCGATAGCATGAGTGGTTGCTGAGATATACAGGCGTGACAGACAGACAGACAGACAAAGCGGCACCATAAGGGTTCCTTTTTTTTTACCATTTTGGTATCGGAACCCTAAAAACAATAAATTTTGGAGGTTCCCCAGAACTTACTACTTAGAACTGAAACTCAAAAATATTTTTTTTTTTCATCTGACCCATACGTGTGGGGATCTATGGATAGGTCTTCAAAAATGATATTGAGGTTTCTAATACACTTCCGAAGTGGTCCCCCCCCTGTAACTTCTGAAATAAGAGAATGATAAAACTAAAAAAATATATGATGTACATTATTACCATGAAAACTTCCACCGAAAATTGGTTTGAACGAAATCTAGTAAGTACTTTTTTTTAATACGTCATAAATCGTAAACCGCAATTTACCTTTCATTCAATCAACTCAAATATAAAGGAGTTCCGGCACTTAATACTCAAAATGTAGAAAAAATCAAATGTGCTTGCAACACTCGTCTATTAAAAAAAAACTGTCACCTGTCACTGTCATCGGGCGACAGGGGAGGAAAATCTATCAAATACGTTCCAGTTTACGCATGTTTCTCTTTGTGTGATTGTCACTGACGTAACATATTTTTCATCCCATCTATTCGAAAATCGCTGATCCGTTCGTCAATAAAGGCGAACAAAATAGCTGTTTTCTCCAAGAGACTTTCGTAGCGGGTAAAAATGGGATTTAAAATTCGAACATGAATTTAGGTCCACAGGATTTTTAATACAAAAATTTTGTAGGTGTCGGAATGGAATTTTGGGTTTTAGTATAGGTAGTTAAGAGCAGGTCAAGCCCGACAACACCGTGTAACTTAAGCTCCTACGGCTATGGAAATTAGAAAAGTGCAAAGTACAATAATATGTCAAGCATGACTTGCTCTGCACTGTACTTGTGTAATAAGAGATCTTATAATGCTAAAATTTTCATCCGTAGGCGCACTATTTTGTACGTACGGTTAAGATCAGATCAAGTCAGTACAGTACAATCTGTCAATGTTGACGTGTTCTCGACTGTACCTCCAGCGACTTAATACCGGCTTGATCCAACCCTACGAGCAAGTCTTGGGATCAATAACTGTTAGTAAACAGGTTATTAGTTGGTTAGCCGCACATTTTTCATCCACTCAAGTCTTAGCAGCAACAAACTCTTCAGTTTGTTCGTAGTTTAGCTGATTTAGCAAATTTCTATTCTTCATTTTTGTCGTATGACAGCTACTCTTAAAATGTGAGCTGACAAAAAACCGGTCAGAATCCTTCAATCAATTTGTATAAAAATCTTAAATTTAAAATATGGAACAACGGACTATTGGTTTAGCTGCTAGGGCCTAGCATAGCAGCTAGGCCAAAGCGTGACGGACAGACCGACTGACGGACGGAAATTTTTAGGGGACTTGCTTTTTATGATGTACTAGCGGCCCGCCCCGGCTTCGCACGGGTACACAAATACGTTCAAAAATACCCTATTTTGAAAATCTACTTTTTTGCTATAAATAGTTGGTTACTGTGGGTTATCCTTAAAAGATAGACAAATACTATCGTGGACTTTTCTTTAGAGCTCTTAGAGAACAACCATTCTTTCATACATAACTTTCATATAAATAAAACCATTTACGCAGCGCACGCCCAGAAAGCTCTCAAGAGGCACGTTTTTTACCGACTCGATCTACAAAGATCATCACAGTTCAGTTAATTTGCTCTCAATATTTATGAATTAGGCTTAAACCTTACTTCCTATTGAATTAATCTATCTATTAGTGAAAACCGGATCGAAATCAATGTAGTAGTTCCTGAGTTTAGCGATCACAGACAGACATGATGGATGGATGACGACAGAAAAACGTTTCGGTGGACTTTCTTTTATAATATGTTGTGATGTGTATGATAAGTGATATAGAGCATATTTTTTGAGATACTTAGAAACTTTTTTTTTTTCACGAATACAATACCTTTTTCGCTCCGCTCGATAGTAAAAAAGGAAAAAGTAGGTGTATATTTTCAATGTAATTTTAATGTATCCATGAAAATTTCCATAGAACCTATACAATTTCTATTACATGTATCTTTGTATACTTATTATAGAAATTACAAACTTTTTACTGATTTTGTTTCGTTTCTATTAAAGTGAAACCTATGTATACCTAGTTTTGACACAGTTTGATGGTTAGGTAAAAGAACAAATTTTTGTACATCTATTTTTTGAATGGTTAATGTAATGATATTTTAGAAAATGTGGCAATGTGTATATAGGGTCTTACAGAATAACGGCCAGTTGCACAAGGCTTCTTTAAGATTAAAGCTCTGTTAAATCTATCGTTGTCACTTTTTGTTTTGACGACAAAGAAAGTGAAAGCAATAGATTTAAAGGAGCCTTAACTTTAAAGACGCTTTGTGCAACTGGCGGTATGTGACATTATTTTAACAGGTTACTTAGACCATGAAACTGAACAACTTTCCCTAAGGAACATAGGTCGAAATACGAAAAGTCAAATTCGACCTCCCATACAAAATGCGCTATCAGCTGATGCACTTTCTATGAGAGGTCAAAAATAGATTTTCGTTTTTCGACCTATGTTCTTTGGGGTAAGTTGTTCAGTTTCATGGTCTGAGTAACATACTAAAATTATGTTTACTATTTCATTAGGACCTTTTGTTCACACTTAAGCGACACGTAAGTTGAGCACTTTAGCCAGATAGCTAATCTATCTTTACAGATATACTCGTAATTCTAGTCATGAACAACTACACTCGAGAGCCCCGCCTGTGATTGTGGATACCTAAACATGAATAGTGTCAAAAATATAGTAAAAACATTTAGGGCCTGTCTCACCGCTTGCTGCTAATTTCCATATAGCCTATCTGCTAGTTACTTCTGTCAGATAGTGAAGTTTTTTGTTTCACAAGTGCCTGATTGCTCTAATTGACAGATTAACACAGGCAAAAATCTGACATATACAGGGTGTTAATTTAATTGCGTGCCATAGCTAAGGGGGTGTTTCAGTAACGATAAAGGAACACAAAAAAATATTAAAAAAAATCCTACTTAAAAAAAACTAAAACTTCATTGAAACTATACTAACACGGAGGGCAATGACCCGGACGGAGCACTGTGCTATCACCGAGCCAGCGCGCAAGTATCAATGTATATAAGGTAGAAACATACATGACTGAAACTCTTTCGCGCGCTTTTGATAGCGCGGTGCGCTGAGTCATTGCCTTTTGCGTTAGTTTAATTTCAATGAAGTTTTAATTTTTTTTAAGCGGGATTTTTTTTTGTGTTCTTTTATCGTTACTGAAACACCCCCTAAGCTATGGCACGTAATTAAATTAACACCCTGTATAGCTGGCAGATATTTTATCTGTCAGCTTACTATCTGGAACTTTACCAGCAAGCGGTGAGACGCGCCCTTAGACTTTAGTATGATTACTCGTGAGTGTACATGTGAATGTAGTTGGTGGGTGTGTTTGCAGATATTCCAGTACGTGGGCATGCGCGAGCTGGCGGTGTGCGCGCGAGTGTGTCGGCATTGGCGCGACCTGGCCGCCACGCCCGCGCTCTGGAGGCACGTGCGCATGAAGAACTCGCATGTGAGACTACAGTACTATACTATTTTCAAGCATTAAACTGACCACAACATTTTTCCATAATAGCCCGCACAGGCATTTCATATCAAACAGAGTTGTGAGGCAGTGGAACCAGCTGCCAGAAGAAGTGGTTTCTGCGGTTAACATTAACCAGTTCAAGAACAGATTTGACAAATTTAAACAAACTTCGAAATCATAAAGTGGTCAACTGGATACAGGCCTTATCAGTTGATAACAACTGCCTGCCTGTTTAACATAATAATAATTATTATTTAATTTCTTTTTGACAGCCGTCAAGTCCGTACATTCTGTTCCATCTATCCCTTTCCTACTTACTTTTATCGTATATTTCTTACTCGTTGTCATCGAGAAAATAAATTATTGGAAGGGGTATAACTCTACGAGAACACCTCCATAACAGACATTCCTAACGCAATCTACGTGTTAACGGAATAAGCGAAACTGACAAAATAGTTTGTTTAGAATCGAGAGTACAATCAATTTCACGGTATTATTATTTGAATTTTTGCCGCCTCTAAATATTTCTGTGGAAACGGGCGCGGGATGGGAAGTGGGCGTGGCGTGCGCGGACGCGAGGCGGACGCGCCATGATAGCTTAAAAATCTAATATAACAACGATTAAACTTTGAAATAACAATATCTTGAAGAATAAATTTTTTTAAGTTGTTTTTAACGGGAATGGATTTATTTTAATAAAAATCAGTTGGGGTGTATGAGGGTTTCGCTCATTCCATTAAGGTGATCCGTGACGGCCAGCTTAGCCCCGAACGCAACTAGATGGAGCCACTGCTGCAAATATAAGGTTTTATTTTTTAATGCAATAAGTACCAACTATATATGTGCAAAAAGTTGATTCACGTAAATTTCATCTTGCAACTTCAACGCCTAACAACAATTTGGATAAGAAAAATATCTCCATATGTCCACTAAAGTCAATTACTCTCGTCAGTCCGTGTTTACATGAGTACGATCACTCACACATGCACACAAAGCAGAACCGTACAGTTTTGACCGCACGCCCACAATCGTAATATTGAACCAAAAATTGCTAACAAAAATATTACTTTGAGTACATTAACTGTACTTTTGTATTAATTAGCGAAAAATTTAACTAAAAATAGCAGTATTCGTTCGTTTTTCAACAAAATGTTATGTCCCGCGTAAGAATGCAAGTCATTTGAATTTTTGTATGAAAAACGGATCACCTTAACACGTTGTACACTCCTTCTACACTTACATTATATTTCGTCGCTTCATTCTTCAGATATAGTTTGTTTACAAGTAGTAGTCCTTAATTCGCCAGGCAGACGATGCACGCATTTAAGAGTAATTCATTTGATTGTCTTATTTAAAACGATTTCCGTCCGTGTTCACTTCACCACTGTAGCTGACATTCGCTTCATTTCCTTTTTCGTGCGGGGCAGTGAACGCACGCGTCCCATGCCGAAGCGCAATGTTCAATAAGAAGTAGATAGATTATACCTGAAGTTGTAATATTGAAGTTAAATTACAAATATTTAAAATTATTTTCGATAAAATAAGTTTTTGCTCCGTGTGTTAGTGTAATTGTACTGGATTCCAAACTTTTCAGTAAGTGTTGTTTTGATTATTAATTCTCTCTAAGAAAGAAAAATTTTCAAGATTACCCACATGTTCTATTCTTAAATTTGCTAAACAAATTGAAGTGTTTATTACGGCCTACGAGTATCTTGCGGCCCGATACCTCCAGTTACTTGTTTTGTATACAAAAACGTAACAACTCCAGTCTTGTCGTAGTAACCGCAGCGTACGCACGCATTCACGCATTTATAAAGAGCTGTGCAACAAGTTTTCTCTAACCAGCGATACTCAAACTCAATCGGCATCATGAGTAGTTCCAACACGTGTGGTATCTGCGATAAGGAGTGTTTTGACGGAGTGAATTGTCACGGTTGTAAGAATATCTTGCACTTTGACTGTGCAGCGCTTAAAGAAAGTGGATATCGGAGGATGGGAGAAGAGAGAAAGCAGGCGTGGCGTTGCCATCCATGTAAGCAAGCTGGTAAACCTATCGGTCCCACTGCGACCCCTGGTGGAGGAGAAGTTCACCCTACTCCTGGAACCGGTGGAGGCAGTGCGCCACCTGAGATTAACCTGTTGACCTTGTTAAATGAAATCAAGATAATGTCTGGAAAGCTAACTGCTTTAGAGTCAGTCCCGGAGGACATTAAATCTATTCGAACTGAAGTGCAGGAGCTGAAGACTTCGTTCAATATAGTTAACAACTCTCTCAAAGGACTTTCGGAGAGGATTACTAAAACTGAAAAAAAGTTGGAAGATCTGGAGAAAACCAAGAATGACGCAGCTATTACTTTGCAAAAGCATTTGGATAAAATTGAGAGCGCCAGGCAGGAAAGAGAACAGTTTTCGCGATTGAAAAATGTTGAATTGAAGGGGCTGCCACAATCCAAAAATGAAAATCTACTAGATTTGGTTTGTGCTATCGGGAATAAAATTATGTACCCCATCTCCAAGAGCCAAATTGACTTTGTAACGAGAGTTCAGTCACGTGATCCTGAACAAATAAAGCCGGTCATCGTTTGCTTCGTAAATCGCTACGTAAAGGAAGATTTCGTCGCAGCGGCACGAGCTGCTGCTAAGGATTCTCCGTTGATGGCCACTGAACTTGGCCTGGGAGTGGGGAAAAATTCTAAAATCTTTGTTAATGACCACCTGACTGTCGAAAATAAATCGCTTCTCACCAAAGTTAAGAAAATTGCTAAAGAACGGGGTTTTCAGTACGTATGGGTAAAGTTTTGCAAGATATTTGTAAGAAGAGACGACACTTCTGCCATCTTACATATGAAGTCCGAAGTAGATCTATCGAAAATTATATAAAAAAGACACTTTTCTATTTTATTATCGCGTTTAATATTATTCACTACGTTGAGCAAAGTTTGAGATTCTTAAGCACAGGTACACCTTTTATTATGCTTATCGCTAAATGCTCTGTATTACGGTTATTGGCACGCATCGCTAATTTAAATCTTATGTCTTGCAAATATTGGTTACTTTTGCTCATCGAGGCAAAGGAGTGTTGGAGTTGGTCAGCGATAAGCCCTATTGTGCTGCGTAATTGGATTCTTTTGTTGTCTAATGACATTTTAAATTGGTTTTTATTGCCAATGTTTTGTTGTTTACAATGTTGCTATGAGTTTACTTACCTATTTATTACATTAGTCTGCTTTAAATACTATCGGAATTTATTGCTTATCTGGAAAAATGACCTCGCTTAAAATTTATTATCAAAATGTCCGGGGACTACGCACAAAGACAAATAGTCTATTAAGAGGAATTTTTATGAATAATTACGATTTAATATCGCTAACCGAAACTTGGCTTGTAGAAAGTATTTCTAATTCCGAAATTATTGACGGACGGTATCTTGTATGGCGGCGGGACAGAGACTATGTTAAAACAGGACAGAAAATGGGCGGTGGGGTACTGATAGCCGTCAGACGTGATTTGGCTACAACGGAGAGGCTGGACTGGCGAAGTACAGCCGAAGACATATGGATTACTGTATCTTTAAGTAAATGTCAACAGCGTCCAGTAAATATTCATATATGTACACTATACTTATGTGACGAGCAACGCGGCCACTCTTATAATGCTCAGTTAGTGAATTTTACTAATAATCTTTACGATATTATTACTCGCTATCCAAATGACGAATTCATTATACTGGGTGATTTTAACTTTGGCGACAAAATTTCTTGGGAGCCATTACGGGATAATTTAGAATTAACCCCCTGCAGATTAACCTGTGAGAATGTAGTTAGCTTTATAGACATCATTAATACCTGCAGTCTCAGTCAGTACAGTGGTGCTTTCAATTGTAATAACCGAATTTTGGATTTAGTATTGTCAAATAAACCACTTTTAGTGCAAGCCAGCGATGCTCCCTTAGTAGCTGAGGACATGCACCACAAGGCCTTGAACATATTTGCCGATTTTGTCAAAATTGATTCCCTGGCAGAACAGTCACGTCTTAAATACATGTATACTAAAGGTGATTATGATAAAATAGTATCCGAATTGAATGAGATTGACTGGAGAACTATCCTTAGCTCAGGCACACTGGAAGAGGCTATTAAACAGTTTTATGATAGACTATATGAGCTCAGGAATAAATATATACCTTCCCGAATAGTAACCTCTCATTCCTATCCACCCTGGTACAGTTGTGCACTTAAAAAAATAATCAAAGAAAAATTCAAGTTCCACAGGAAGTTCAAAATTTATGGTAACTTACACCACTACCAAACCTTTTCTTTGCTACGGAATCGTGCTATTGTAGTTGAAGATGCCTGCTTCAAATCTTACATGTCTAAAATTCAAGCCTCAATTGTTGATAATCCTAAAGCTTTTTGGGCATATGTGAAAAGTAAGCGTGGGGGCGGGGAATACCCAAGTAGAATGAGATTGAAAGACAAACTTGCTGTCAATGGTGTCGAAATTTGCGAATACTTTGCGGAGTATTTCCATTCCACTTTTTTAGTAAACACACAGTGCTCTACTGTAAGTGTTTCTCAATGTATACAGAAAACTATTGGTAATATCTCATCTATTGAAGTGTCGCAAAAGGAGGTATTTAGGCTGCTTAAGTCGTTAGATCTATCTAAATCTGCAGGACCCGACCTCATACCACCTACATACATTGTTAAATGTGCAGCAAGCCTTGCGATACCAGTCACAATATTATTTAGACGTTCTCTTTCTGAAGGCTATGTTCCCGTTATGTGGAAATCTGCTTTTATCACCCCAGTCCACAAGAAAGGCGACAAAGCGAATGTAGAGAACTATAGACCGATCTCTAAACTATGCCTCTTTGCGAAAGTCTTGGAAAGGTTAGTCTACAGTCAAGTTTACGCTGCTCTCAAATGTACTTTTAGTAATGAGCAGCATGGTTTTCTTAAAAAACGCTCTACCACCTCTAACTTATTATTAGCTAGTGATGCAATATCACAGGCTATGGACGATGGAGCCCAGATTGATATTGTCTATACTGATTATAGCAAGTGCTTTGATCGTATTGACCATAATTTGCTTCTTGCTAAATTATCTATAGCGGGTATCCATGGTGACCTGTACCGCTGGTTCACCTCATATATCAAAAATCGCAGCCAAGCTGTTGTTTTGCAGAATTTTAAATCTGGTTGGTCTCAGATTCCATCAGGTGTTCCCCAGGGCTCACTCTTAGGTCCATTATTATTTATCATATTTATTAATGATATTCAGGATTGTTTTCTGAATTCCAAAATATTATTGTTCGCCGATGACATGAAAGTTATGAAAGTCGTAAGATCCATTGAGGATGCAAGTAGTTTGCAGGCTGATCTTAATTCTTTTGAGACCTATTGCATTATTAATAAATTAGAACTTAATGTATCAAAATGTTTTTAATGTCATACTCCCGGAAAATTAATGGAATCGATTTTGGCTATAAATTACAAGGGCAAAATATTCAAAGGGTTGCATCGATCAATGATCTAGGTGTCACATTTGACCACAAAATGCTGTTTGATGAACATATAGATAAAATAGTTAATAAAGCATTCAAAGCGCTTGGCTTCATTAAGCGAGTATGTGCAGATTTCGACAACCTAAAGGCTATCAAAGTTTTATATTGTGCCTTTGTGCGTAGTCACCTGGAATATGCATCCTCGGTTTGGAACCCTCAATACGAGATTTATAACTCTCGAATTGAGAGTATACAGAAAAAGTTTCTCCGGTACCTTGACTTCAAAGCTAAGATAAAAACTTCAGGCTACGAACAAAGATGCAAGCGATATCATTTTGTTCCCCTAAAAATTAGACGCAACATAGCTGACATTTGTAACCTGTTTAAAATTGTGAATGGAACCATCGATAGTCCTGACTTACTGTCGAAAATATACTTCCGTACTAACCAACTTGGCTTACGACAACGATCATTACTGCATATACCATTTGCCAAAACCAATTACAGACAAAATTGTTTTCTAATTCGTGCTTGCCGTAAATCAAATGAGATATTGAGTGATGCTAATATTGATATGTTTTGTACTAGTGCTGTGACTATCAAAAGGTTGCTCACCAATCAATTTAATAGTACCTAGTTAATGTCTTTTCTTATTTCTTGTTTTTGAAACCCTATTTCTTGTTTTCTTGTTATTTATGGTTTTTTTTTTATTATTTATTTCATAATCTCAGGCGTAGTATTACATTCTTCTTCCTATACTTATAAGCCTCTATAAACGCTCTGTCAAAGGATTATTTTTATGTTTGTGTTATCGGTGAAGATTTGTTATTAGTATAGGTATACTCATTTGTTTATTTATATAACTTCATTTATCTGTAAATCTTCCAAATAAAATAAAATAAAATAAAAAAAAAATGACAACGTAACAACCATGATTATGACCTATCGGTCGCACCCAGAACTTTTACGAAAATGATGGAAAATTTAATAAGATAGACGTAAACCATATAATGACATTTTGTTTATGATAATTCCGACAAATGTTAGAACATTGTCTAATCGAGAGATTTTGAAACCTTTTCAATATATATTTTTTTGTAGTTAATTACTACAAAATTTCATTACCACCTACACAGGCTTAAAAATTTTAGCCTTCGTTTACGTCATACAATTTTATCTTTTCTTACCTTCCGACAAACAAAGTAAAAATAAAGGAAAGTAACAAAATTAAACGTTACCGACGTATTAAGTATACGTGTGTATGACGTGTGTTAGATGTCTTTTCGTGTAATGGCGAAAGTTACGAGGGTAAGTAAAAAATGAAATATATTTTCTTTTTTTTTGTGTTTTAAACATTTATTACCAAGTGAATCATAGAACAACTTACGTCGGAATGGACTGCGAGTCAATTGCGACGGCAGTAACTTTGAGTTACCGCCTAATATTATTTACGATGTGTTACGTGAATGGATATGATGGAATGCGATTGTCTATCTATTATTATGTCGGGATTGACTGCGAGTCAATTGCGACGGCGTTAACTGCGAGTTAAGGCCAAATAATATTGACAATACGCGATATCTACATAGATATGAACTGTGGGTTACCAAGTATCTATTGCTTGTCGGGATTGACTGCGAGTCAATTGCGACGGTGTTAACTGCGAGTTAACGCCACATAGTATTGAAAATACGTGATGTATAATGTTGCCTATCTATTATTATGTCGGGATTGACTGCGAGTCAATTGCGACGGCCTTAACTGTGAGTTATGGCCAAATAATATAGACAAAAATCGACATCTGAATATATTTTTACTGCGATTCAACTATCTATTGTCTGTCGGGATTGGCTGCGAGCCAATAACGACGGTGTTAACTGCGAGTTAACGCCAAACTATCTGTTAGTTGTTGGGATTGACTGCGAGTCAATAACGACGGCTTAACTGCGAGTTATGTCATACTATATCAACATAAATCATGCATAAAAATACAAGTTATCTATTTTCACGTCGGACTCGACTGTGAGTCAATCGTAACGGCGTTAACTACAAGTAAACGCCAAATAATTATTACAATATGCGATATTAAAATTGCTATTGACTGAGAGTCAACTTTTTATTGTTAAGGTCGGCATTGACTGAGAGTCAATTGCGACGGCGGTAACTGTGACTTAACGTCAAAATTTATCGTCAATGAAAACAATAATATCAAGTTCATCTATGTGTGTCGTCTGCGATACATTGTCTTTAGTTTTCACAACAAGCCTTTTTGTTTGTTAACCATAACCAGAATATTTTTATTGTAAAATACCCACCTACTAAAATTTTATTTTTGGGTGCCAGTAATAGTAAAGAGAACAAAACCGTCCACGAGGCAAAAGATCATGCCAGCCCTGGACCAACCGGCACCTAAGGTCTGGACACCTGAGGAGTCTTCGAGACACCTTAGGCGTCTACGTCTGATACGCCAAACTTGTTCTCTATCATATTCACGACACACTGTCGAACTTTTGTACGCCTAAGTATATTGAAAAAAGGCATGCCTATAGACAAGCACATACTTCTCAAATATCACCTAATACCGGTTTATTGTAAATTATTACAAACACCGATACTAAATTGCTAATTGAATTCCAGGCTTAGATAAAAATATCTCCGCTTGCATGTACAAGTATCTGTAAAAGACAAAACTTGTTTTTATAAAAAAGTTAAAGCAAATAAAACTATTGAGAGATAAAGATGCATCTTTTCAAACGTCGGGAGCTCGTTTAACCCAGCAGAAGAAGCCTTGGTCGGGTCCTCATTACCCGTCAAATGGGGGGGGAGCGAGGTTACAGGCAGGCTCTGGCCTTATCCCCAAGCTCAAGCAGCATCGACTAAAAGTTACAATCCATCCAAAACTCATGCTCCAGCACAGAACCGTAACACAAGTACATGCTGGTATAATACAATGTTTTTTTTTTCAACACTTCCGGTGTCCGGATAATTCTACGAAGTAGAAAATCGCAATATTTCATAACCACAATGTTGTTATAATACATGCATAAGCATTAACCCTAAACACCACAGTATCCTAGTGTTACCTGGGAAAAACGAGGAAATAATATTCCGTGTAGTGCTAATGTAACGTGAAATCCACGTTTCAAATTTACCCTCAAGAAAAGCCAATATACAAAGTTTATATTGAATTTAACTGGAGAATAAGTTCCTATTTCCAGCGTTACAACCGTTACGAGTTACATTCCATCGGAATTTATATTGGGTACCTAATTTTAAAGCACCAAAACGCAATAGCTGTAACCGATTTATTCTAAATCCAAGAAATAAATGTACCTATTGCAACGTGTCATTCAACTGCCTCAAAAATTATGTTTTGAAAAACGGCTTCCTTGCTACGAAAAGCCCATATCTTAATTTATGTTTTTAAGATGACCGAAAATTTCTACATTTAAATTTTCAACATAATATATGAAAGAAGTCACGCTATATAATTCTTTACGATTTTACAACCGTGCCTTATCAATATTATGATATTTTAGAAGATCTTATCTGATGGTATGGTAATGTTTCTACAAATTCCTGGCCATCACAAGATACTTGTCTTACAGAAAGAAATTAAATACAGACAACTCCCTAACTAGTACCTAGTGTGGAGCAGTAAATAAAACCAAAGGCTACGAAGAAGGCCGAAGAAGTAAAATATTTATTTTAAGGTTACAAAAAAAAAAAAGCAAAAGAGTATGTAGGTACCATACCATATTGTACAAATAACTTGTCAAAATTGGCAATGGTACGATTGGCACAATATTTATTTATTTAAATTTTACGAAACACAAATTGCCGCAGGTGCCAGCTGAGTCAATGAAAGTCACTCCCGGGCTCTGTGTGCAAACTTTTAACACACAGCTTTAAAGTTTGCTGTACTCTTAGTTTTGCTCTTAGCGACAATCCTTAGCGATTTATGTTTTTTTTTTTATGAAAACTAGATCCAGACGCTGTAGCTATGGATACTTTATCCTTTGACCTGGACATTTTACGCGGTTCCGGTTCCTTTTATATTTGGGAAAAATTACTGATGACGAAGGCACCAGTATTTTGTGTTTTCACAAGGCCTTCTCTGCCTTTTAGCCCATCTTAATTATTTATATCATACAAAATAAATGTCCTTCAACACTTGAAACTTTTTATAATCCATATCAGAGTATACTGTTCCTTTTTAACTAATCTTACAGGTCCTGCGGGTAGCATTCACGCGCCACTTGATCCTCTCGCTTGCACTGATGTTCTCTTGAGCTTCGCTGTCTGAGGCTCCTATTTAACAATATATGTCAAAATACGCTTTGGGTAACAGCTTGTCCCCAGAAAAAACGCAAACGTGTTTGATAGTCCTACAACCAACAACTACTGTTATTTTTAACAAAACAACGTGACGAGATGTTTGGTTCGTATGAAGAGCTGTACAACGGCTCTCTTGACAATCATCGTTTGCCGTAATCTTTGCTACTTACTTATTAGGTGATAGAATTGGAACCAATAATTGGTTTAAAACCTTCTTTTACTTACAATCACAAGCCTAATCGGCCTAGTACTCGTAATAGTTACTTGGGACACACAACTAATAAGTAAATAAGTGTGTATCTAAATAGTCCCTTAATTTAGAGTTAATGATAAAAAATAAAACAGATCAGCGATTTCACTATATGGTCATGGGGCACAAACATTTTCAATAATAAAAAGTGAATACTTATATTATTTTGCAAATAATGGAGTTGAGATAGCCATAACGTATTTAATCAAACTTCCACTGCGGGCTAAGATTAGCCGATATTGTTCTAATATTATTTAACTGAATATATTATGCACTCGTGTTCTGTCCATATTTTTGTTCAAAAAATAAAATCAAGAACTGTCAATGTAGGAAAATTGTAAATATCAATTAACATCCACGTTAATCAGCTTAAGCAGCTGTGATTTATAAGCTGGTTGATTTACCAGAAACACTATCTGAGAGAAGACTTGTCGACACATGCATCTTCCCCGCTTTGCAAAATTGCAACTCTCTCAGCCTCGACTCGTGAAAACAGCTGGCTGGACCAGCACGTCTAGCACTTTTATTATATTAGACCAGTAGGTAGATGATTTTGTAATATCAGTTGTATCGAATGAGTAACTTATTATATAAGTTGATTTTTGTTGCATACTTGCTTTTGGTATAAATCAAAGGTTATTTATTATCTGCTTGGATCAGCAAATTACAGATTTTTTCAACGAATTACTATTTGTAATTCGTTGGCTTAGATAGTTAAACTAGAACATCTTGTATATACAGTTGTTTCACAGTAACCAAACAAAACTTTGTTCTCTAAACATCTACTTGTAAACAAACTATATCTGAAGAATGAAGCGACGAAATATAATAGATGATCAAACGAACTCCAGGAGTGAAGTTCGATCGTTATTATATGAGTCGCTTCATTCGAAGATATAATAATATAACAACCCTCCCTCCCAAAAAACCAAACACTGTGACACAAGTTGTGGTTTCCACCCAAATGCAAAGTTTTGTTTAAAGGTTCATAGGTACAGACTCTAAAAAATGAAGCGAATGTCAGCTACAGTGGTGAAGTGAACACGGACGGAAATCGTTTTAAATAAGACAATCAAATGAATTACTCTTAAATGCGTGCATCGTCTGCCTGGCGAATTAAGGACTACTACTTGTAAACAAACTATATCTTCGAATGAAGCGACTCATATAATAACGATCGAACTTCACTCCTGGAGTTCGTTTGATCATCTATTATAAATCCTAAATAAAGAGTTTAGAAAAGACCTTACCACCTCGTAACATCCTATGAAATGTCCACTGCAGGACAGGGAGCTCCCTCCAGAACTCCAGCGAAAACGCGTGGAACTTTGGAGGAGATTTACCAGTCACCACGCTTGTAAGCGGTGCGGCTGGCGACCGCTGTTGTTGGTTCATGATTCTTTAGTCGCCTCTTACGACACCCACGGGTCGGGTAGAATGGGTTGGTACTATTCTTTGCCGGCACCACACAGACGGACCTTATCACCTGCTTGATGTTAATCTGTTATTTTTTATTTGCTGCAATATAGTTAGGTATAAAACACTTGGGCACGCGCGCTTGTGTTGACTGAGGTGCTCGCTGTGGAGGCTTGTGCGCATGAAGAATTCACATGTGATATTGAAACTGACGTAGATACTTTGCTCATCATAACATCACAGGTATCGTAGACTGGACAGGGAGGTCCCTCCAGAATACCAAAACATATTTAAAAACTAACAACACTTCGTCCAAAACAAATGTTTTTATTTTTATTTTCTTTATTCCTATTTTAGATTCATATTTGCTAGAGATGGGGTGAAATTCGTTTCGTATTTGGTGTGTAATACTAAACTTGGGTAAGACCCGGAACAAAATAAACTTGGGTAGTTTGTACCGAAGTTCGAATTCAAGTTTAGTAAAACAAAATACAAAATTAATCCAGCTATAATTTCTACATTTGAAAACAATAATTTAAATAAAATTTTACTATTAATTTTATTATAAAAAAACTAAAACTAAAAGAAAACGATTATATTCAGAGTTAATTGAGAGCAAGTAGCAAGTAGATATAACATACATTCATAATGGACAAGAATCTAATGGCAGATATAAGTCAAATTCCTAGGTCAGCGGTGTTACGTGTTAATCCCGATTGAATACACCTGCCAATAGTTCTATGTCGCTCTATTGTACAAATTCTTCTTAATAGTCGATTTTAGCGTGCTATGTTCATACTCTGTTGGACCAATACTCCGCCAGACAGAGCATTATCGGTGGCATTGTAAAGGTCCTCGCGTGAGCAGAAGGATGCAGGCAGTACAGTGTGACAACATATAGATATCATAACGTTAATTTGTCAGGTATCCGATTGGCGCGGGCTATGCGCGGCGCTGAAGCGTCACGGCACGGCGCGACTAGATCTCCGCAAGATGCTGCTTCCACAAAACGACGCCTCCTTCTGGCAACAGTTCTCGCAACACATACCCACCGTCGACACGCTCGAGAGGTTAGCTGTCTATTTTTTTTTTTGGTCAGGTAACGATATAAGGAATTGGAAATTCTTTTCTCACCATCAGATTACCATAAAAGTCTTGGACGGACTCTCAGACTACCACTGTAGATCCTCTCTAAACAGAAGTTGCAGTGGGAAAACATAGGATATGAGGTGTTAAAACTTTTGAAAGTATAAGAAAGAACTTATTTGATTTGTTTTTTAAAAGTAATTTGAGTCAATCAGATAATCAATTGTCAAATATATCAAGTCTAATTTTAGGCTGTATGGATTGCCTTTTCCTTCAGTGAAAAATGCTATTCGAGTTCAATCACTAGTCATTTATAATTGACAAGCGTGAGACGGCGGCCTCATTAAAAAAATATAAAAAGAACAAGTAGATAAACAGCACAAGTCAAGGCATGCTGTTTTATCAACTTTTACCAATAATACTAAAAAAAGGTCTTGTTACTTGATTAAAAATTTCTTTTTTCTGACTGTACTTATCAACAACCTCAACGTGTTTAAAAAAATATCATTTATATTATTATAATATCGTAATTTGATTTGGTCTGTACATTGAAGATATTAAAAAAAAGTTCATCACTTTATGCTATTTTAGCCACTGAATCCAAATCATAGATTTTTGGTCTTTTCGTTTGTTTGCATCACTGAAAAACTACTGAACCGATTTTTAAAAAACTTTTTTTGTTTGATAGCTGGTTGACTTGAACACTCGTATATATTTTATTTAACATGCGGAGGAAGTCGCGGGCAAAAGCATGTTTTTTTATAAAAGCTTTTCTAATAAACCAAATACCCCTACAGGATAGAGATGTGCCGGTGTCCAGCGAGCGCCGTGGAGGCAGTCTGCCGAGGCCTGCCCAAGCTCCGCTCGCTGTCCGCGCTCGCCATACGCGACGCCCTACTGGACCCCGGCCCTTTAGGAGCGCTACATGACTTGTACGAGCTCAGGCTCAAGTCTATGAACGGATTGTCTCTCACGAGAGATCTCCTCCCGCTAGCATCTTTAACCAAACTGCATCATCTATCCTTGACTTCTATAAAGGTACGTTTTACCAGAAAACTATTTAATCTCTTAAAAGTTACAGAATTTTCAGCTTAGCTTAGACTTGCATGCTTAAACTCAAGTCCATGAACGGATTCTCTCAGAAAAGATCTTTCGCTAGCATCCTTAACCAACCTGCATCATCTATCCTTTACTTCTATAAAGGTAAGTTTTAGGGGACTACGATTTACCATCTTAATCTCGGCTGTATAAGACTTCTGGAGGCTCGAATTCTTGAGCAGACGCTCTTTTTGAAGAGTTCATTCGCTGGCAACCTACTACTTCAAGTGAACGTATTGCGTTTCTTCTCTCACCATGAAATTAAATCCAACTAGGTCGAAATATATCTTTAAATATAATAAGAGTTAGGTTAGGACATCTGTTGCCTTTCAAATTCAATAATAAAAAGCCTTTGTGACGGTACTTTGTCGAATTGGGTAAAATTCTACGCTCCATACAAATTGTTTGGCTTACCAAAAACATTTTTCTCAGTGAAACCGAACTACTTTTCCTTGGTAACATAGATCGAAATACGAAAAGAAAAAGTTTGACTTCCCATACCGAATGTTAATCAACTGACGCAGTTTATGTGGAAAGTTTGTAGACCTTAGGAAAAGTTGTATTAAAATATTCCCCAGCACATACCAGAGTTAACTAAAAAGGGTCATGTTTTGTAAACAAAATTATAACTCAAATTAGCTGTATGTAAAACGATGGCCTAAGTGTATTTCAGTGTATACAGAGTGTAAGGGACAGCTTGAGGATGAGAGGTAATTTTTTTTTTCTTTTCCCAAAAATGTTTCTTTGGGAAAGTTGTTCAGTTTCGTTAACTGAGCACACTTCCAGTTTTCGGTACATCGTCCCTTACCCTGCAATAATCGTTCGATCGTTTATCAGGAGCTGGGCTGGAGTGCGAGCGACATAATCGGGAAGCTCGAGCAGTTGGAGTCGCTCGAGCTCGGCGAGTGCACGTTCCGCGCAGAGTTCGCCAGCGTGCTCGCGCGACTCAAGTGCCTGCGCCGGCTGCGGCTCGAGCGCGGGACTGCTCAGTGCGCCGCGCCGCAGATCCTGCGAGCCATCAGCACGCTGCCGCTGCTCACCCGGCTCGAGCTCGTCAATATAGACGTCAAGGTGGGTCACTGTACACTGTACTGTACACGCCGACTGCGGCTCGAGCGCGGGACTGCTCAGTGCGCCGCGCCGCAGATCCTGCGAGCCATCAGCACGCTGCCGCTGCTCACCCGGCTCGAGCTCGTCAATATAGACGTCAAGGTGGGTCACTGTACACTGTACTGTACACGCCGGCTGCGGCTCGAGCGCGGGACTGCTCAGTGCGCCGCGCCGCAGATCCTGCGAGCCATCAGCACGCTGCCGCTGCTCACCCGGCTCGAGCTCGTCAATATAGACGTCAAGGTGGGTCACTGTACACTGTACTGTACACGCCGGCTGCGGCTCGAGCGCGGGACTGCTCAGTGCGCCGCGCCGCAGATCCTGCGAGCCATCAGCACGCTGCCGCTGCTCACCCGGCTCGAGCTCGTCAATATAGACGTCAAGGTGGGTCACTGTACACTGTACTGTACACGCCGACTGCGGCTCGAGCGCGGGACTGCTCAGTGCGCCGCGCCGCAGATCCTGCGAGCCATCAGCACGCTGCCGCTGCTCACCCGGCTCGAGCTCGTCAATATAGACGTCAAGGTGGGTCACTGTACACTGTACTGTACACGCCGGCTGCGGCTCGAGCGCGGGACTGCTCAGTGCGCCGCGCCGCAGATCCTGCGAGCCATCAGCACGCTGCCGCTGCTCACCCGGCTCGAGCTCGTCAATATAGACGTCAAGGTGGGTCACTGTACACTGTACTGTACACGCCGGCTGCGGCTCGAGCGCGGGACTGCTCAGTGCGCCGCGCCGCAGATCCTGCGAGCCATCAGCACGCTGCCGCTGCTCACCCGGCTCGAGCTCGTCAATATAGACGTCAAGGTGGGTCACTGTACACTGTACTGTACACGCCGGCTGCGGCTCGAGCGCGGGACTGCTCAGTGCGCCGCGCCGCAGATCCTGCGAGCCATCAGCACGCTGCCGCTGCTCACCCGGCTCGAGCTCGTCAATATAGACGTCAAGGTGGGTCACTGTACTGTACACGCTGACTGCGGCTCGAGCGCGGGACTGCTCAGTGCGCCGCGCCGCAGATCCTGCGAGCCATCAGCACGCTGCCGCTGCTCACCCGGCTCGAGCTCGTCAATATAGACGTCAAGGTGGGTCACTGTACTGTACACGCTGACTGCGGCTCGAGCGCGGGACTGCTCAGTGCGCCGCGCCGCAGATCCTGCGAGCCATCAGCACGCTGCCGCTGCTCACCCGGCTCGAGCTCGTCAATATAGACGTCAAGGTGGGTCACTGTACACTGTACTGTACACGCCGGCTGCGGCTCGAGCGCGGGACTGCTCAGTGCGCCGCGCCGCAGATCCTGCGAGCCATCAGCACGCTGCCGCTGCTCACCCGGCTCGAGTTCGTCAATATAGACGTCAAGGTGGGTCACTGTACACTACTGTACACGCCGGCTGCGGCTCGAGCGCGGGACTGCTCAGTGCGCCGCGCCGCAGATCCTGCGAGCCATCAGCACGCTGCCGCTGCTCACCCGGCTCGAGCTCGTCAATATAGACGTCTAGGTGGGTCACTGTACACTGTACTGTACACGCCGGCTGCGGCTCGAGCGCGGGACTGCTCAGTGCGCCGCGCCGCAGATCCTGCGAGCCATCAGCACGCTGCCGCTGCTCACCCGGCTCGAGCTCGTCAATATAGACGTCAAGGTGGGTCACTGTACACTGTACTGTACACGCCGGCTGCGGCTCGAGCGCGGGACTGCTCAGTGCGCCGCGCCGCAGATCCTGCGAGCCATCAGCACGCTGCCGCTGCTCACCCGGCTCGAGCTCGTCAATATAGACGTCAAGGTGGGTCACTGTACACTGTACTGTACACGCCGGCTGCGGCTCGAGCGCGGGACTGCTCAGTGCGCCGCGCCGCAGATCCTGCGAGCCATCAGCACGCTGCCGCTGCTCACCCGGCTCGAGCTCGTCAATATAGACGTCAAGGTGGGTCACTGTACACTGTACTGTACACGCCGGCTGCGGCTCGAGCGCGGGACTGCTCAGTGCGCCGCGCCGCAGATCCTGCGAGCCATCAGCACGCTGCCGCTGCTCACCCGGCTCGAGCTCGTCAATATAGACGTCAAGGTGGGTCACTGTACACTGTACTGTACACGCCGGCTGCGGCTCGAGCGCGGGACTGCTCAGTGCGCCGCGCCGCAGATCCTGCGAGCCATCAGCACGCTGCCGCTGCTCACCCGGCTCGAGCTCGTCAATATAGACGTCAAGGTGGGTCACTGTACACGGCAGTGTACTCCTAGGTAGGTAACTGAATACGTCTGTGTAGTCCTAGGTGGGTTACTGTACACGTCAGTGTAGTCCCAGCTGGGTTACTGTACACGTCAGTGTAGTCCTAGGTGGGTTAATGTACACGTCAGTGTAGTCCTAGTCCTAGGTGGGTTAATGTACACGTCAGTGTAGTCCTAGGTGGGCGTCAGTGATACAAAGTAATTTTATTTACATGTTCACAAAGTGCAAATGTTTGAAACAAATCTGATTTAAAGACATCATCTCAAAAATATAACCAATGAAGAAGTTGTTAAGACGGTAATAGGCGTCAAAGTCAATCAATATACTCTAAATGGGAAAGATCCGTCCAAAGGGTGAAGAGAGCAAATCTAAAATTACACCTCAATAAAAATTTAAAAATATACTGTGGTTTAAAACTTCGGAAACTAGCACTGTTGGTGCCATCAATAGGACTAAAATTCGGGTCAACGTGAGCTTTTATTATTTCCTGTACGAGTGATAATACCATGAATGACGCTCATAATAGAGCTTTATAATTGTAAAGCTGGCTGTGGCAGAAGAAGCATGAAAGTAGAATTAATGCAGTAGAAATGAGAGCGCTAAGGAGTATGATTGGTGTGAAATTGATTGACAGTATTAGAAATAGTGTGATAAGAGAACGTTGTTGCGTAAAAGAAGTAGTGACCAAAATCGAGAAAGGGATTCTGAGGTGGTTTGGTCATGTAGAGAGGATGAATGAACGAAGACTGACGAAAGAGATCTACCAGCGAGAGTGAATGGAAACGTTGGAAGGGGAAGGCCTAGGCGAACGTACGGCACGTACCATGACCAAATTCAGGACATTCTAAATAAAGGCCAGATTAAAAGTACTCTAAACCGACGAGACTGATGAAAGTACAGGAAGCGAGGGAAGTATGTCAAGATCGTAGCAGGTGGAGGACTGTGGTCTCTGCCTACCTCGACGGGAAATAGGCGTGATGTTATGTATGTAATTATAACAGTTAAACTAAATTGTTATTTATGTCATCTATACTGTTTTCGACTTTTCGTCGGGGGAGGCCTCAGTTAATCAAGACCTCAAAGTGGGTCAATATAGGCTTCAAAGCGGTCAATATAGGCTTCAAAGCGGACAATATAGGTCTCAAAGTGGCTCAATGTAGGCCTTAAAGGGGTATGTAATATTTATTTATTAAGAAGTTTACAATAAATTCTAAAGAATTATAATTAATACAAAGCCCCACAAAATCGCGGTTTGTCTGCGGGAACGACAGTCTCGTTTAATACATTTCAACAATGCTACAGCTAAGGTACCCACTCCGGACAATTCAATTTAAGCCTCAAAGTGGATCTATGTAGGCCTCAAAGTGGGTCAGTCTGAGTAGATAGACGTTAAGATAAACGTTAATATAGATGTCAAACTGAGTCAAGATGACTAAGAAGTGCTTTCTCTGTACATCCTATTTAGTTTATAACACTCAGTGTCGTGCATTGAATAAATTGTTTTTCTTTCTTTCTTAAATAGTATTTGTTGTTTTCAGGTTGGATTCGATGACGCACTGGCGGAGTGTAAAAACATTCAACGGCTATTAATCATACCTACATACGTGTCGCAGTCGGCGACTACCAACAAACAGGTAATATTTTAAGGAATTGAATATATTTTGACAATTTTTAAATTCAATCAGGGGTGGTGCCGGCCCAAGAGTGACGGGACAATCCAACCATCTGCACTGTTTACTCTCATGATGTGACCGCTCTGAACCTACTCTTTTATGAGTTAGTTTGGTTTATTTATTTTCATATTGTAAAATTATACAAATTACATCATGTCAAATTATATGCCTTCACAATATGATCGGCAGTCTGTATACAAAAACAATAAAATGATAAATAATATGAAATTCAATTATTTATTATTATTTATTTATTTAAATTGTTTAACTAAAATAGTACATAAAGTTATTTTACAAAGGTTTCTTAATATATAAGGCTTTAAGGTTTTTATGTACCACACTTACAAGTCAATGTCAAAACATAGTAAAAATGACAAATGTGTTAGGTCAGAATATGCCTTTGAAATTTACCAGGTGCAAGAAATAAATAAAATTTTCAGGAAAAATCGGCCTCTTCATACATACAAACTGTCCAATCAAGTTTGCAATTTTGTATGGAGGCCGATACTTTTTTTCTTTTCCAGAAAGTTTTATTCATTGAAATACGTTTAGATACGTTTTGATTGATCGTGCCATTTTTAGTATTCGTAAGGCACACCCCGCCCCACTCATTTTACATCCTGTATGTATATAACGTATAATTCCAAATATACACATGTAACTGAACAACTTTTGTTCTACAACTTCAAGAAATTAAAAAAATAATGGTTATCCATACAAATTGACCGGATCAAATTTGAATTTTGTGTGAACATTTGATTTAATTTGTTAAAAAAAATTATAAAGTTGTAGAAGAAAAGCCATAATTTTTCTTGGAATTTTCTCTAGTTGCGTTAAGAAACACATCAAACATTTGTAAGGTCCATTAGGACAATGTTTCATTAGAAATAGTGACCTTTATTTTAGCATGATCTTTTACAACATTCAGCTGCCCATGACAAAAGCAGTAAAAAAAAGAATAAAAAATAGTAAAAAAGTACGTGTTTAAGCATTTTGGTAAATTCATCCCCTAAGGCTCAGCGCAGACAGAGAGGAGCGCATCGGAGAGGATTTTATTAAGGTACTCGAAAATCAACTTTAACGTCATTGAAATAAAGTGCATATATATGCCCCCGACAAAAAAGGCTTGCGCATCCGCGGGAATCCGCGCGCGGCGTCGAGACAGCGCGCGGCGGCGAGCGCGCAGTGTTGTCACTGAGTTCAAAGAGGAAGGGCGTGTTTTTTTTTTTAAGATTAACCTACCTAAAGCGCAATTATAACCATATCCCAGTCCACCATTATTGACGATCCGCGACAAACTGGCATGTTTCGGTAGAAGATGACGGTTTACTAGCGCAAGCTCGCGCGGTAGCGCGCATGCTCGAGCATCCGCGATCCCTCAGGAAATGCCCGAGTCCGCGCGAGGATTATTCCGTTCTGTCTGCGCTGGGCCTAAGGGGGTGAAATGAATAAAAATGATTTGCATGAAAGTCCTTTGTTTTGAATTCTAATTTGCATCTAACAAAAAACAAAGGACTTGCTTAAACACGTACTTTTTTATTTTTTACGGAGAGCTTAAATCCAAATTTTTATATCCCTACCTTTAAAAATGAAGGACTTCTAGACCAACGAAAAAAAAATCATCCCCTTTTTTTCATTCCTGAAACACGTGTTTCTTAATTTTTACCAAAAGCTAAAATTTAAATTTGTGTGACTCTAACTTAAGAAACAAACTACTTTCATACAAAAAATTTTTCTTCATTTCAACCCCTTAGGGGATGAATTTCCCAAAATACTTAAACACGTACTTTTTTTAGTATTTACGGAGCGTTATATTCAAAATGTTTATATCTCTACCTTTAAAAATGAAAAGCTTCTGGACCAACATAGGAAAAATAATCATCCCCCTTTTCACCCCCTTGAAGGATGATTTTCAAGAAACGCTTAAACACGTGTTTCTTTATTTATTACCTAAAGCTTAAATTCAAATTTTTGAAAATCTAACTTAAGAAACAAAGGACTTTCATACAAAACATTTTCCGTCATTTCACCCCCTTAGGGGACGAATTTCATAAAATCCTTTCTTAGTGGCAATCTCCATAACATGAACAATATACCGTCCAAATTTCGTGTTTCTATCTTCAGTAGTTTCCGCTGTGCGTTTATGAGTCATTTATTCAGTCAATCAGGATTTACCTCTTTATTATATGAGTATGATTACGACCTATGTTTCTAAGCGAAAGTTTATTATTTCATTCATCAGGACATTCAGGACCCTCCTTATAAATGTTGTATTGCCAAACTAATGAAGGTTGTTGGTATGCAGGTGCTCAGTGGCGTCCTGCGACTGAAGGACACGCTGACGCACCTGATGTGGGGCGTCACCATAGAGCTGCTGCGCGTCACCGAGCTGTTCATAGACCAGTGCGAGCAGGCGGGCGAACCGAGCCGCCGGGACCTGGGCGAGTGCATCCCCGTGCTCAAGCCCGTGCCCGGCTGCCGGCTGGGCGAGCGCGCGCCCGTGCAGGGGCCGCCGCAGGTACCTACATACTACACACTACACACACTCTACACTGCTTACACTCTACCCTGCATGCACACTACTTACACTCTATCCTGCATGCACACTACCTACACTTTACACTGCACACTACATACACACTCTCCATTGCATACTAAATACACTCTATCTGATCACTCTACATACACTACACTGCACACTACTTACACTCTACAGTGCACTCTACATACACTGCACACTACTTACACTCTACAGTGCACTCTACATACACTGCACACTACATACACTCTACCCTGCATGCACACTACATACACTCTGCACTACACCCACTTTAATACACATTATATTACAAAATAAAATACTTAACATAACACACCACACACCCAAGTCTGCCAAATTAATCATAACACCAATAAACTACATTTAAATTTATATCTAGCCAAGAGCCAAGTTTTCATACAAATTTTCCAAAACGCTGATGATACAATACAACAGAGTTTTATTCATAAACATGATGAGTGTTGAGGCTGGCTCGTAAAATACACAGAAGGATTCTGCTCCTCATTCTCCGGTTCAAAATCTTTCTTTTACGAATCCCACGTAAAGAAACAGGGTGGTACAGTCGGTAACGAAAGTCGCTGAACAAATTCAAATTTACGAAATCATTATGCACCACATTATGGTGTAATAATATAGTGATTTTGGAAGTCTGAATTTGTTCAGCGAATTTCGATGCTGACTGCTAGTAGCACACGGCGTCTTTAAAGTTAAGAACTTCTTCAAATCTATTGCTGTCACATTTTTTACTTCAAAACAGGAAGTGACGCATTAGATTTCACAAGGCTTTAATTTTCAAGAAACTATCAACTACGTGCCTTTTTTTTCCGTATGTTATCAAATAGCTATATTATTATGCTTAAAATATAGAATTTTACATGTCAAAAACATTAAATTTCATTACATTAGATAAAATTATCGTAAATTCATTAAATTATTAAAACATTAAAACAAAAAAAAAGTTCCTTTGAGTATATTACTTGGGCTATAAAACTAATCAACTTTTCCTAAAATCGAGTCGAAATTTTATAAAATGACTAGCTGGTGCCCGCAAATTCCTCTGCGCAGAATTGGACAATTCACACAATCCATACTATTATAAATGCGAAAGTAACTCTGTCTGTCTGTCTGTCTGTTTGTTTGTTGCTCTTTCACGCCTAAACGGCTGAACGGATTTTGATGAAATTTGGTATGGTGATAGATGGTAACTTGGAGACGGACATAGGCTACTTTTTAGCCCGGGAAAATATCTCATTCCCGTGGGAATCTACACATACAATAATACTCTAGCGGGGTTGTATCTGCTACAGCACACCGAAACTACTTAACCGATTTTGATGGGACTTTTTTTATTCAACTAAGTATCGCTGATTACGAAGACTACTACAATTTTGAAATCCAACGTGGTAGACGTAAACTACCATTATCCCCTGGGGATAAGGTTGGGGTGCGATAGAGTTGATATGTCTAAAAATCAATATGGGTGTCGTTCGTATGGTTTATCGGGTCGCTGATTACGAAAACTACAATGATTTTGAAATCCAACGTGGTGGACGTGAAATACCACCACCCCTGGGATGGGGTTGATAGGTTTGAAATGTCTAAAAATCAATATGAGTGTCAGTTGTATGTTTATATAAGGATAGGGATAGCGGTTAAGATGGCGTTAGGGGTAGAAGCAGGGATAGGGGTAGGGTCAGGGAGAGGGAGAGGGGGAGGGATAGGGAGAGAGTGTAAGGGAGGGGAAAATGAGGGGAGAGAAAGGGGGAGGGAGGGATAGAGGGCGTGTGAGGGGGTAGAGGGAGGGGGGGTAGAGGGAGGGAGAGGGGGAAGGGGAGGATGAGTGAGGGGAAGGGGGAAAGGGAGGGGAATGGGAGGAGGGCGAGGGGGGAAAGGGAGGGTGATGGGGAGAGGGGAAGGGGGGAAATGGAGGGGGAAGGAAGGGTGAGGGGGGGAAGAGGGAGGGGCGAGGGAGTGGAAGAGAGAGTGGGAGAGGGTGAGGGAGGGGGAGTGGGAATGTAGGGGGGGGGATACAAAAGGATAGATAGGGAGGAATAGGGACCTTTTTTACTTTTATGAATACCTCCTCGCTACCCATTCACTTCACTCCCTTTATTGCCTTCTTTTTTAAGTTCGCCTGTAACAGTTGACAATGAAAATTCCGCACTACCTACCAGTTAAATAAAATCAAAAGATAATTAAGTTTGTAGTAAGATGCATTTATTCAACTTGGATAAGTACAAATGCATCTTTTACGTAGGGATCAAGAAGGATAAGCGCTCCGTAAAATATGTTTCAATTAAGTTCGAGTTCTGTTTTTTTATAAAATCTACGCGGACGAAGTCGCGGGTAACAGCTAGTATCTTTATAAATTGTAGCCTATGTGTTATTCTGATGTATAAGCTATATTATTGTAAAGTTTCATTAAAAGCCATACAGTAGTTTTTACGTGATAGAGTAACAAACATCCATCCATACTTACAAACTTTCGCGTTTATAATATTAGTAGGATGTTAAGACTGCATCCCGTGTTTGACGCAGACGCGTAATAGGTACTGAACGCAACTTGCTGGTAGTGTGCGTGGTCACGCACACATAAACGAACGCTTCCAGACCCAAACGAAAGTTAGTAACTCATAATTAATTAAAAAAAAATGTTTTGGTTGAGTTAGGGTAATAACAAAAATATCACAGGTCATCCAAGTATCAAATATCATTCACGCATCACTTATCATTCGCACATAACCCATCATACACTCATCATCATTCCTCCGCATCATTCATCTACTCATTACATACGCGCATCACTCATCATCATTCATCCACTCATTAACTACCATACGCGCATCACTCATCATCATTTATCCACTCATTAACTATCATTCGCGCATCACTCATCATCCACTCTTCATCATTCATCTACTCATCAAGTATCATCCGCGCATCACTTACCATCCGAACATCACTCATCATCCGCTCATCATCATTCATCCACTCATCAACTATCATCCGCGCATCACTTATCATCCGAAAATCATTCATCATCCGCTCATCATCATCATTCATCCACTTATTAACTACCATCCGCGCATCACTCATCATCCACTCATCATCATTGATTCACTCATCAACTATCATCCGCGCATCACTCATCATCATTCATCCACTCATCAACTATCATCCGCTCTTCAACTATCATCCACACATCACTCATCATCATTGATCCACTCATCAACTATCATCCGCGCATCACTCATCATCATTCATCCACTCATCAACTATCATCCGTGCATCACTCATCATCATTGATCCACTCATCAACTATCATCCACGCATCACTCATCATCCACTCATCATCATTGATTCACTCATCAACTATCATCCGCGCATCACTCATCATCATTCATCCACTCATCAACTATCATCCACACATCACTCATCATCATTGATCCACTCATCAACTATCATCCGCGCATCACTCATCATCATTCATCCACTCATCAACTATCATCCATGCATCACTCATCATCATTGATCCACTCATCATCTATCATCCGCTGTCACTCATCATCCGCTCATCATCATTCATCCTTTCATCAACTATCATCGGCGCATCACTCATCATCATTCATCCACTCATCAACTGACATCCGCGCATCACGCATCATTATTCATGCACTTATCACTTATCAGCCGCGCCTTACTCATCATCATTCATTCACTCATCAACTATTATCCGCGTAGCACTCATCATCATTCATCTACTCATTACCCATTACCAGCTGGTCTGCCAGTTACCCATCATCTGCCGGTTATTCATTATTTGAAAGTCACCCATCATCCGCCAATTACATAAATGAGTGTCCGTTTTTGTCTACATTCCAAAATGTATTTTTTTTGTCTTTATGCCCTCTTTGACACTCATTGCTCTAGCTGAGTAGGGACACTTGATTTCGATAATTTTATTGTCTTCAACAAGGCCATCTGGACTAGCGCCTAAGTAAGCGCAATCGGGATCAATAAAAAGTCCACACGGTTTGATAGATATTTTTAAATGTTTTTCCAGTTGTTCCCGCGCAAACTGTTCATGACTTTGACCATGCTGAATGGACTTGACATGGTCTAAATTTTTTTCAGTAACAATATTTTTCACTAAGGGCCCGCATCTAATAAGCCCTCTTTTGCAGACTTTGCCAAAAACAGAGGCCGTCAGCCGCAGTCTACGCTCCTGACGCCATTCTATCGATTCAGCCTGCAGTATGGTTCTTCTTTCTAGCGCATGACGATCGTCAGTGGTTAAAGTTATGCTTTGTAGATGTTGTGTTTTTGCAAAATCAAAGTCTGCTTCACTGAGGTCTGGTTTCTCGCAAGCTTCCCCGTAATTTTTGTCACTATCCATAGTTTTCTAACAACTATTATCCTCTGACAACCCTTCCTCTGTCAACCATCACCTGCCATTAACTTGTCTTCCTCCGGTCACCCATCAATATCATCCACCGATCACCCATCATCTTCCGGTCACCCATCATCTACCATTAACTAGTCTTCCTCCGGTCACCCATCAATATCATCTACCGATCACCCATCATCTACCGGTCACCCATCATCCACCATTGAATCGTCTTCCTCCGGTCACCAATTATCCACCATTGACTCGTCTTCCTACGGTTACCCATCATCTACCGGTCACCCATCATCTACCATTGACTCGTCTTCCTCTGGTCACCAATCAATATTAATCACCGGTCACCCATCTTCGTCCAGACATCAATCATGTACCGAAACTCTTATCACTCTGATAACCCTTCTGACAGATCACCCATCATCTACCGGTCACCCATCATTTACTAGTCACCCATCTTCGTCCGGACACCAATCATCTACCGAACATCTATCATCCTCCGACAACTCTTCATGACCGATACAAAAATTAATCCATTTAAATCTGTGCCATCGTTGTACATTTCGTTGTTTTTGTGATCGAAAGATCAAAGGACACATACTAACGATCAAAAGGCAGTCTTATTTCGGAAAGCCATGCCATGGAAATCCGTATCAAGAGGAAAATCTAACAGACCTGACGAAATAATGTAGCCTGTTTCCTGCCTAAGTTTGGCACCGTTTGCTTCTTTTAAATAAATGGTACAGCAGCACTGCACTTACTTTCTCGCAATACTCAAGGAAAAACTATCAACCGCAAACTTAAATTTGTAATGCCATACATATAGTATGGAAATACAAACTTTTATATACGTTTTTCCAAAAAAAAATCGAATGAAATATATAGATCAATTCAGAATTCAAATTGTCAAACGTTATAGCCGGTATTTCACTGGGACACTCGTAGAGCGACTGGTAGCGCCACTGGTGTCCGTAACTAGACACCAGTAAAGACACACCCTGCGGCCACAGTATTAAGGGCTATCTTTCACTGGGAGTGGTAGCGCGACCAACAGCCGGACTGGTTGCGCCGCCAAATTGGTTGGCCCTTAATACTGTGGCCGCAGGGTGTAGCGATTCTGGTGTCTAGTAACGGACACCAGTAGCGCAACCAGTTGCGCTACCATGGTGTCCCAGTGAAATACCGGCCTAAAACAAACAAACCTCAACGATTTTGAGTAAATCACATGTTTAACTTTTGGTAGTACTGGAACACCCTTTATATAAATTTTCAAAGATCAATGGATACTACCGTGGGATACTTGCATGGAGATTTTGTTAATTTCCCAACACATGTTCCTTATGGATAATTGTTCAGTTTAGTCTACTGAGCAAGCCCTTTCAGTTTATGGTACACCCTGTGTACTAAATTTTATAAAAAAATATCATAAAGAATATCCAGTCAGGTAGACAACCAATCAGGATTAATATTATAGAAAATTTTAATAAACTCAATGGAACCAATTTTGGGTAAATCACATATTTACGATTGGGTGGTACAGGAACACCCCTTATATGAAATTACACAGATCAATTGATACTGGCGCAAGATATCTTACATGGAGCTGCTTGGTCATGCAAAGTTTCATCAAGATTCTATGAGCCGTTTTTGAGAAAATTTCATTTTTTCATTTTCGTTGTATGACAGCTACCCTCAAAATGAGAGCCAGCAAGAAACCACTTAGAACCCTACGATGGATTTGCATAAAACTCCTAAATTCAAAATATGGTGTCAATCGGACCATTCGTTTAGCCGCTAGGCCAAAGCGTGACGGACAGACCGACCGACCGAGCGACCGACCGACGGACGGACATTTTTGGGAGACTAGTTTTTTACGATGTATAAGTGATATAGAACACATTTTTGAGAAAATTAGAAAAACTTTTTTTTCACGAATACAATACCTTTCTCGCTCCGCTCGAAAGTAAAAAGTAATCCATTTAAATCCGTGCCATCGTTGTACATTTCGTTGTTTTTGTGATTGAAATATCAAAGGACACATACTAACGATCAAAAGGCAGTCTTATTTCGTAAAGCCATGCCATGGAAATCCGTCTCAAGAGGAAAATCTAACAGACCTGACGAAATAATGTAGCAAGCAGCATGTTCAAGTTTCCGATCATTGACCCTAAACAGCTCTACCTATTCCGACCACTGCCGATTACCCATCATCCACCAGTCACCCATCTTCGTCCGGACATCAATCACGTACCGAAAATCTATCACTCTGATAACCCTTCTGACCGATAACCCATCATCTACCTATCTTCCTCCGCCTACCCTTCATCACCAGTCACCCATCACAAAACAAAACTACCTAGGTATGGTATATAAGTAGGTACTTACTTGGTTAAAGGAATAGATATTTTTTTGAATTTTTGACGGGATACATAATATTTATCTTTGCGCTTCCCCATTTCTCTAAAACAAACATTTAATAAATACAAGGAAAGAAATATCTTAGTTTAGAAAATAGTAAAAAAGAAAGTTACCTTGTCACACTATGAAACCAGAGAATGTATATACGTTGAAACGCGATCTATAATTTTGGCGCGTCGCGGTGCAAACTGACGTGGTCTCACTTTGAGCTCTTGTGGGTCACTGATTTATCGGCCGCTTGTCAGAGCTATTTATTAGACTTCGCGCGGCCATACTAAAAATGTATGGCGTAATCGTAATGGTTTTAGGAAAAATCATATTTAAATATGTAAGCAATATTTCAAAAATGTGAGAACGGTTTATTGTTCTTTGTACATTTGTGTTTTGTTATAATTAAAGTTTATAATCGATATATAAGTATTAATATCGAATTTTTGTTGAACGGCAGAACGCCTTTTTCTAAGTTTTGTCCAACTTTACGTAGGTTTTATAGTATAAAGGAATTTTTTTTAATTTTTTTTTGCTCCGAATAATTGTTGGCATGTTCATTGTGATGTTTTACACATGATTTTTATGTTCAATATAGAAGCATAATGAGCGAAATCCTTTAAACCGTGACTGCCGTTTTGGTAGTTTTTACATGACCGACTCTTAATTTGTTATTATATTAATTATGCATGGCTTTTTTAAATGCTGTACTTTGCAAAATAAAGTGAATATTAATAAAAGTAACAAAAATGGTTTGTAATTTCGGACTGGTTTTCTAGATGGCGCTGTACGATAAGTCGTTTTTTCTAAATCGCGGTATCGAGGTGCTATCGCGATTTGGTTGGGATACTTTGTGCATGTATGTCGGCTGACTTGCACTCCCGAAGGACGCCAGGCTATGAGTAGAATTTTTGCAACCTTCAACTTTGTATTTTATTACAGGGTTGGAAGGTCATTATGAGTGGCTACGCAACAAAGTCCGTGACAGTCTGCCGGACTGGCCAGTGTTGCCAAATAACCGTTGTAATCAGATTTTTTTTTTATGATTTTTAGGGTTCCGTCCGTCCGTACCCAAAGAGTCCAAACAGACCCTTATTGCTGTCAAGTCGTGTCCGTCCGTCCGTCGTCTGTCACTCAGGTTTTACAGCCAAACGGTTGGAGCTAGTCTTCAAATTTTTACAGTACAAGCATCTAGTTGACCCAAAGCCATACAAATTGTCAATTTTTTTTATTGTTTTTAAGGCTGGCTTCCATACAGCTAAAGGCGGACGCGAAAAGAAAATTTGACTTACCTACCCCACCGAGTGGGGTATCATTGTTTAGAGCTTGTTGAGTATCTTTTGTTTAAAAATACATTGATAAACAAAGGAATTAGAAGCCACCGAAGTCAGTTTTTTTACAAAATTATGTCCCGAAGAATCTTTAACTTGCCATTGACCTATGAACTTGAAAGGTAATAATGTTTATTATGAACAAACCAAAACCTATAGGGTATACTGCGTGCAAAATAATTCCGTCTGTGACCGCGCAGAAGTCAAAAAATGAGTCGCGGGGGTGAGCGAGCGCGCCATCCCCCCACAGGGCGAGCGAATCGTTCATTGGCTCTCCGCCTGTCACTTGTTCTGAACGCGCTATACTTCCCGTTGACCTAGAATAATGTTTGGCAAGAAGTTAGGTCTCATGGCACAAGCAAGGTCTCATAGGCTTCTTCTGGGTAAGGTCGTTCCATCGTCGACCTCATCTCTGTCTTCAAGACTAGATCGAGGTCAAGAGTATGCCCATTTTTAATAAAAAAAAAAGCAAAGGAAAAAGTCTAAAATTATTAAATACTAGCGGCCCACCCCGACTTCGCACTGGTAGATAAAGGTTCTTGTTGGCTCGGGGGTTACTAAAGAAACCGGTCAAGCGCAAGTCGGACTCGCACCGAGTCGGGTTCCGTACCACTAAGGTAAAAATACCGTCTTAGTTATGGGCAGTCATACCGTCTTAGTCATGCAGAAGGGCATTAAATTCGCACGAGACGACACGCATTTGACCAGTTTTTATTATTCTATAGCTTATGCACTATAAACAAACCAATTTTCACGCTTTTAAGTGCTCCCGTTTTTACGATAGAGCTAAATTAAAAATCGATCAAAAATCGCTTAAAAAACCACGTGTTTAGTAAGGGAGCCCCCCTTAATTTATATTTTATTTTTAGTATTTTTAGATTTTGTTAGCGGAAACAGAAATAGATAAACTGTGAAAATTTTAACTGTCTGTCTATTACGGTTCATGAGATACAGCCCGCTAACAGACAGACAGACATCGGAGACATAATAATAGGCTCCCGTTTTTCACCCGTTGGGTACGGAACCCTAAAAAGAGTACATTTTAAAGAAAATTTTGATACTATTTTGAATTAAATGTTTAGGTATTTAAGTAATAGACAAAGGTAGATTTCTCATCATCACATAACAATATACTCTTTGATGCTCTGCCTGCCTGCCTTCCCCGTGAGGAAGGGATATAGGCGTGAGATTACACTCAATTACACATACAGGAACCATTAGCCAAATTTTTTGTGTATATTCTCTGTTGTAGATAAAACCATTACAGTCTCTTTGAGCGCTGTTTCTTAAATTTCAATTTTGATAATGATTACACTCATGATAACTTTTGAATGGTATAACCGATTTGAATAATTCAAAAAGTAATTTACAGGTACTGATATAGCCTTGAATACGAAATTACATTTATTTGGATAATGATTAATAGGTACGAATAATGTGGCCTATATAGTTTGTACCGGCGTTACTATTGCATATTTTAACATGAAAAAGTAGTTACTGTGACATAACTGTAATAGTTAGACATATGGTATCGCGGACTTTTTTGTAGATATTGATGTCTTCTATAAAACTGTAGTACATTACTTTGCTAAATTGTCAATAGTTTCCGCAGCGTACGCAATATAAGGATGCTATTTGGTATTTTTTTACACCTTGGGTTACGTTACTAAAGTTTTAGTAAGGATCTCTAATCTTTTCTAGTGATAAATATAGCCTATGTTACTCAGGGTGAAAGTAGCTTTATAACGGTGAAAGAATTTTTGAAATCGGCACAGTAGTTTTTGAGTTTATTCATTACAAACATACACACCAAAATACAAATCTTTCCTCTTTATAATATTAGTGTAGATTTACTTTCTATACAAAATGCGCTATCAGCTGACTCAGTTTCTATGGGAGTTCAAAACCTTTTTTTTTGACATAATGTTTCTTAAGGAAAGTTGTTCACTTTTATGGTTCGAGTGACATACCGAAAGGAACGCAGTTGATTAGGAAGCACCCTGTATACAAGATCCCGTTAGCGGGCACACAAGGCAAATGTTTTACCAATTTGTTAATTGTTGGTCAGGTGGAGATCCTGCCGCTGCCGACGCTACAGCGGCTGCTGTCGGCGCAGATGCCGAACACCAAGCTCAAACTCCTGCGCATCCCCTTCCACGCCACCTGGCGGCAGACGCTCGCCGACTTCCAGTAACACACACCCACACTCGCACACACCCCCCACACACATAGATCCTACTCATTACCCGTACCGTGGACGAATAGTAAGGACTGAGCACCCTCTTATACAAGGTGTAACAAAAAAGGTATATCAACCATGAAGGATGTGATTCTGCCCATGAAACTGAACAACTTTCCCTAAGGAACATTGGTCGAAATACGAAAAAAAAATTTTGACCTCCCATAGAAACTGAATCAGCTGATCGCGCATTTTGTATGGGAGGTCAATTTTTTTTTTCGTATTTCGACCTATGTTCCTTGGGGAAAGTTGTTCAGTTTCATCGGCAGAATCACATCCTTCAGGGTTGATATACCCTTTCTGTTACACCTTGTAGAAGTCATGACCCGGAAAAGTATGAAACTAGATGGCTTAGACAAATAAACTGGAAAGTTATTACAGTTTATTGAGTGTTCTAAAAAAACACCAAGTTTCGACAATAGCGTTTCTTTTTATTATTACAACTATGTTGAAACTTTGAACATTATTTCAGCAGTATACTCAATAGACCAAAATTACTTTTCAGATTATTTGTCCGAGTCATTTAGTTTTTGTGAGTTTTATACTTTTCCGGGTTACAATTTCAAGTACAATATTATCCTTTCCGATACCATTCGTCCATGCCGATACATATCGTCAGTGCGCATACTGTCTCCTACAGTTGAAACTATGAAGCTTGATTAGAATCACTACAGTCTTCTTTTCGTATCAATGGCAAATGGTTTTATAGTAACTTAGCCCAAAATGTGGCTATATGAATAGCTCTTTGGTTGCCTTCAAAATGGTCCTCCTGGGTGCAAGAAACTGAGGCGCTTGGGCACGAAAGCAAGTGTGTCAAAGATTGCAAAATGGCGCACTCACACTTGTCTTTATCAGAGAAGCCCACCTCTGTGTGAGTTCTCCGTACATGCCAGTGCCCGACCGCAATCTATTAAGTGACTTCCATATGGAGCAGGGAAGAGGAAGATCATGTCCTGGTGGAAGATTTTCGACAATGGGGATAAACTGACTGCAGTGGAATAGCAGGACGGAGCGATGTTGTAATAGTTAGGGTGCTGGCTGCAATTTGGGTATATGATTTGCTCATGATTCATATTAATAGGGATGATAGATCAGCTCAATACGAATCGATTTGGTCCTTACAAGTTTTTCTGTGCGTCGCTGCGTTTTTGAGTTAAAGCAAAAAAAATGAAAATAAGATACTAATTTTTTTTTGTCTACCTTTGTGGCTCCTGTTTAAAATACTTCTGAAGATGTAGAAAATCGAAGAGGCAGACATGCAGGGCTCTGCGTTATCACGGGACGAAGTAGTGAATTTTTGTTAATAATTTTTTGTTTTGCTAATATTTTTTGTATCTTCTAGAGGATGCTCCTTATCATCAGTCAAAGAGGCAGACATGAGCAAATCATATAGAAATTTGCCCTTCATCACCCTTACTATAAGATATTGGAGCGAAAGAGACACGCATCGCTCCGTCCTGCTCTGCTTTTATTCTAATCAAGCTACATTATTGAAACTGTAAACGCGAATCATTTACTGGTTTTATTATTGTGTTTACTCGTGTGTCAAAAGACTACTTTCGAAAATTGAAGCTGTTGATTTCCTCCCGGCGCACAATGTCACGTTCGCAAAATGTCACTAGGGTTTACCATAGCAAAATGTCACGTTCGCATAATGTCACACGTAATCGTGGCACTGTGCGAACGTGACATACTGCGAAAAAATAATGAAAATTTTTCTAAGTCCACAAAGAATTAAAAATTTTCCAAGTCCCAAATCTATAGATAGTAAAAAAACTCAGTTTTTCCAAGTTCTATAGAAAAAAACAAAAAAAATTTAAGTCTCAAATCTATAGTAAAATAATTCAAAAAAAAATTAAGTCCCAAAAAACGTGACATTTTGCGAACGTGACAATTTGTGAACGTGACATTTTGCGATCGTGACATTCTGCGAACGTGACATTTTGCGAACGTGACATTTTGAGAAAGTGACATTTTGCGAACGTGGCATTATGCGTCGGGAGGGTTGATTCAGACCATAAAACTGCATAACTTTTACCTAGAATGTAGGTCGAAATAAAAACAAAAATAGCATTTTGAGTTATTTGAGTATGTTACTCGCACCATGAACCTAACTAACTTTCTATACGAAACTTACGTCGAAAAACGAGATATTGTTCTTTTCTATACATACCTCGCGTCGCCAAGATATAGATTTGTATGGTACATCTAAAATTTTTCAAAATTTTCGACCCATGAATCTGAAAAAATTGTTCAGATTTATGGTTCGAGTAACATACTCAAATATGAAGCACCCCTTATTTGGTACACCTCAGTTTCATAGCTTGAATTAACAGTTGTTTACAGAAGTAATATTTTTGCACATTGTACCTCTCTATACTGTCAGTATGCATACTATCTCCCTACCGCGAATGATTTACTAATTTATTGTTATGTGTGAATTTCGATACAATACAGAAAAAGGTTGAAATTGATTCGTGTAAATCAAAATAAGTTTTCTTTTATTCGAAGAGTATTTTACTTCTTGGCTCTTTGATCGTAGACAGAATCTAACACTAAGATCGGTCCCATAAAAGCTCTACGCGAACATATTTACAGCCTGTGTTCGTTAACTCAAGTCTATTTTTGCCGTACTCTAAAATTTATGACTAAACTAGTATATTTGTGTACAGTTAGTTTTAAAAATATCAACATCCTTTTTAAGGTCACCATCGCAATCATAAGGTTAAATAATAAAATGACATAATTGAAACTTACTATAATATCGTTTGAGGTTTTTATTTATTATTTGTCTTATGGTTATTCTTGACCACTGCACGAATACATGTCTGTTTTTGAAAATTATATTAATGAAAATGATTTTGTGACATTTTGGTCGTGATTATTTAAAATGGAAAACAAGTTAACTGCTTTACGTTATTTAGTTCCAAAGATAGTGAAATTGTTTTAATAAAAAATCAGTCAGTTGCACAAAGCTTCATTATCGTTAAAAGCTCTTTAAAATCTGTTGTTGACACTTTATCAACTACAGATCAGCAATCGTCTTAAGGAGCTTTAATTATGACAGTTTCTGCAACTTCCATCAAATAACTTTTTTTATTTTCTCAAGTTAAAAGGGGCGAAACGTCGACTTTTATTGTGCATTTGCTAAAAATATAATAGTCATAGTAAAACATTTTCTAACATGAAACACATAGCAATAGCATTATAAAACACCAATGTAGCTTAAATCGATGTTATAAGAATCATGAAATATTAAAGTATATTTTATTAGCAAATATGAAATGTTTCTATGATAATTTAGGTTTTTAATTAAATTATCATGAAAATATCGCCCTACAAATGTTTTATGCATATATCACTTAACCGTACATAGATTAAAATTATAGTTTTAAGATTGTACATATTTAAGCATCTAGTTTTAGTAATCAGTGCCTATATGATGTTTTTGGTTTGGTTTCCGCTAATGGGTATTATCGCCACTCGGGCCCTGCGCATATTATACACGTATTCACTCTAACTCACATTGCCGTCTCTTTCATACACAAAATGTTGTAGCAATTTAGGCCATATAAGCTGGACAAAGGATTTAGCACGCTCTTTCATATTGCTTTCTTGCAAAATGAGAATATTATGCGGCATTATCTTAATAATTTGTATTATATTTATTTGGAAAAGTTTACAGCTATGGACGCAAGCGTAATTTAAAATAACCATAAATGTAAGGTTTTATATGTTTAATGCTTATTCAGGTCTTTACCTATGAAATTTCCGAAATTTTCTTACAGATTAATGAGATCATTATTCCTATAATTCTAAAGCTATTTTTTTCATTTCATTTTGAAAGTTGACTTCAAGGTTATCAATTTACGCACAAAATAAAGATTTTATTTTTAGTTTGATATACAAAACAAAAGGTTCGAAAATTGTTCGTCTTAAATTGTCGTCCGATTTCATCATTAAATTTGTTATACTTTTATACAGATAATATTTTTCGAAAATTAAATTTAAGCTTCTGTTAGCTTAATATCTTCCCAATCATGCTTAAAACCAATAAAAAAGTTGGATATTTAATTTCTAAAAAAATGCAAAAATGTTAGTACTGAAAATTTTGTTAACCTCAAATTCGCTATACAAAACGGCAATTTCATAGGTAAAGACCTATCTATTATTTGGTTATGTAACCAACAATACTTAATGAGTTGCAAGTTGGTATCCTCTGTAGCACCGTGTCAAAATTGAAGGAATAGAAAAGGAAATGTAGTTATTTATGCAATAAGGTATAATTTCGCATAAATTGCAATACATTTTACATGAATTTTCCATTTTCCGAAACTGCTTTGGGATCAAATGTCAAAATTTGGCAAGTTCCAGAGGCCTTGCCAAAGCTTCAAAGGTGATCTTTTCGCAACTTTGCCGCTGCGGTTTTTTTTATACTCTGGGCTTTGAGCCCCAATAATTACGTACTCTTATAACGGTTTGTGTGGGCTGTGTATTATACTGAAAAGCAATAAAAAAATATTCCCTTTTTCATGTATTTTTGTGAAACTGTCAATATACGAAACAGCTGACATATGGCATTTGTTTTTTTGCCAGGGGTTTTTGCTACATCATCTAGGTATCTATTTATCTAAATTTGTTCATAATCATGAGTAGGACACTTGATTTCATAATTTATGACATTAGTACATACCTATATTCTATATGCATGTTGTACGAACTAATATGCCCAGGGTCTGTTAATAAGATTTTATGTGTAATAATTTTCGATACCATTTCTGCACATAGGGACTGATGGATGACTTCGTTTATATTAAAATTATGTGGATTGAACATACATTATTTAAGTTTGTATATGTATGTATACAAAGTACATTTTTATTTTTAGGGTGTAATGTAACTAAAATTGCGGAATATTTTGTTATAATATTAACGACTAAATCTTGTGACGTCTTATAATGATAGAAAACATATTGTATTTTTCCTCTGACGTGTCACTACAAAAATTTATTGTATAAAAGTAAATCTTTATTACGATCTCGAAAAAAATATAAAAATTAGGACATCAATATATTTTTGGGAGAAAACTGATCTTTAGTTCCGCTTTTTGTGTTTTATGTGTAAGTACCATGACTTGTTTGAAGTATAAAGCGTAGCTTTTATAATGGATATTAATTCCAAACACTGCTTAATGTCATATCGATATGTTGATCGAACATGCTAGTACACCCAACATCAAGTCAGTAGAAACAATGGAGTTGCAATCTTTTCAGTGACATGAGGTTGACCGTACTCTAGAAGAAAGAGTTACAAAGAGATCTGTGCAAAAACTTCAGTCTTGTAAATTATTTAGAGTCTATTGGTGTGAAGTATACAGCGTGTAACAGAAACGTGAGAATAATACTGAAGGGTGTGAATCTGCCCATGAAACTGAACAACTTTTCCCAAGGAACGTAGGTCGAAATACGAAAAGCCAAATTTGACTTCCCATACAAAATGAGCAATCAGCTGATGCAGTTTCTATGGGAGGTCAAAAATTTATTGATGACCTTTGGTCCTTGGGAAAAGGTGTGCAGATTCACACCCTTCAGTATTATCACACCTATCCATTACAGTATACTGCCTGCCGTATCAGTGCATTGCGAAAACATGGAACTGTTTCCTATGCTACGTAACCCTTGGTGGTTCCATTGGCAATTCGAAGAAATTTGCCATGAGGCTATCAAAAAATTCCATCTAACATTTAACATCTCGAAATGGCATTTTGGCATATTAGAACCGAGTCTATTGTTCATAATCTCTAACAGATACTATGTGCCGCGCGTTGGGTGACCGTGTGATGGCGTCAGGACTTGGTATAGTTATATTAATTAATTAGGATAGTTATTATTGTAGTGTAAAGACAACTTTGCTAGTGAGGCGACTTGAGAATAAAATGGTTGCCGTTAAACGTTTGTTTTATTTCAATCTAAAGTAAAATCACATTTCCGAACCAAAAACAAAAGGAAGATCTTTGATCATCATGGATCGGCTGATCTTAGGAACAGCCCTTGCTTCCGCGAAACGGTGTATTGTACTCAATACACCTGGATGCTACTCGTATGGTGTAGCCTCAGTATTTCTGAGATTCCAACTACTAGTGTACGGCAGTGGCGTCTAGTCTCAGTAGTTCGGTTGTTTTGTCCGGGACCGAACTACTGAGACTTCATCAACCGGACTACTGATACTAAAAAGGACTCGGTAGTTTGGTCAGAGATGTTCCGTTAAACTATGATTGTAAATTAAGTTTAGGCCGCACGTCGGTGGGGAAACACTTTCAACCTTGAGCGGGTGTTTGTAGCGTATCGCTGGTTCAGCTTATACTGATGAGGCTATTTATCTTTAAAATAAACCGGTCAAGTGCGAGTCACACTTGCGCGCCGAGGGTTCCGATATACCTTTAGTATTTTTGAAGTAATAAAGTCCATTTTTAGGACCGCAAAACTAAATTTGTTTGTAGAGGGCTCTAGCCCGTATGTAAATAAGAACTGTAAAAAGTCCAGTGTGTCAAGCTTGACGTGCTCTTGACTGTACAACGTGTAACATAAAGGGTATTGAATAACTTTTCCCATGGTCCACATACTAAAAAATTTAAATCCGACATCCCTAAACGAACTACTGAACGAGTCTCAATAGTCCGGTTAATGTTGACAACCGAACTACTGAGACTAGACGGGCAGTGGTACTTCTGTCCTGACATTTTCTCTTGTATATTTTTAAGTCTGGGTTACTGACTGTTAGCACTTAGGCCGTTTGTCCACCGCGACGATTCTGAGCCGATACCGATAACAAGAGAAAGCGCCGCCGACATAGTTACAAGCAAAAACAGTGCTTACTACAGCGCGTTCAGAACAAGTCTGTCTATGACGGTTATTTTCCCCGCATGTGTGACAGGCGGAGAACTAATGAACGATTCGCTCACCCCCGCGACTCATTTTTTGACTTCTGCGCAATAACGGTCACAGACAGAGTTATTTTGTACCTTCTATCGGCGCTATTCTTTTGTTTTAACGGTATCGTCGCGGAAGACAAACTATAGCCTGAATTCACGAATTTGATTGAATAAAACAGGAAATATTTTTTAGATTTTATTTGAATACATAAATTAACATTACGTACGCTTACATCTAGGCCCGATTTATATCATGCGAGCAATATGTACCGCCCCCGGTTAGTAACTGCGATGATGACTGTATTCCATGCACATTTTTTTTAGTTAGTCGTTAACGGTCAGCATCGGAGTTACTAGCCGGGGGTCACATTTCTTGGTGAGTTATAAGAATCGTTTTCTTTTATTCAAAATACCTACCACACCACTTTCTTAATTTAAATCAGGCTCAATGAAATGAATAAACGAAAATGCACAATAATGACTAACCTAACTAATAAATGGTGATATTGGTGATACAATAATAAATACCTATAGATTAAAGAAAGGGTTATATAAATTATTTTTAGTGTCATATTTATGATCAATCAACAATGAATAATAAAAAAACGAAACGAGAAATATTTTTGGCGAGTATATATTCCTAAATTTAAAAATCGTTACAAAAATACTTACCATTTTATCGTAGATAAAATCAATGTATTTTTTAAAATATTTATTCACTCTTATATTACAGTTCGTCCGCGTTAATAATGCAGTAAGTCATTAATGCAAATGCAGAGTAAAGGTGTATTCACAATGGAGTTAAAATGCTAACAAAAAAAAAAAATTTTTTAGAAAAATAAAAAAAAAGAAACTACCGCTTCGAAGGTTTGCCTTCAGTTAGTCATTGAGTATTCGACTTTATAATTTTAAGCGACCTGATTGGTTACGGAGCTTGGCTGCCAGCGGCGGAAAGCGATGACTCACTGCATTCTTACGATGGACGTATAGTAACATGCCTCCTCAAGCCTTGTACATTTTTTTATGCATTTTATGTCTGAAGCCCAGTGATTTAAACACTTTCTGAGTAAACACTTTTTTTACGGGATAGTTGCTAATTGGGCTTCGAAATTCATGTAATACGGGTATATAGGGTGACTTTTAATTAGTTCTTGATAGAAAAAACCGGCCAAGTGCGAGTCGGACTCGCGCACTGAGGGTTCCGTACCACCACATAAACATAATTGTATTAGTTGAAATTTCAGTAAGTTAATGTGCTAGATTTTTTGAGTCCGACACGCGCTTGACCGTATTTTATTATTTGTTGTTATTTCATAGCCTATGCACTATAAACATACCAATTTTCAAGTTTGTAAGTGTTCCCGTTTTTAAATAGAACTAAAACAAAAATCGCCTCAGTAACCATCCAACTTGACCCCTCTTTTATATGAATGTTCTTGAAACGGGAGCTCACCCCAATTGGTTACCATTAGTTGTGAGAAAAGTGGTAATATTTAATGATTTCAGACTTTTCCTATTATTTGTACTATGAGACCTAGCTTCTTGCCAAATTTCATAATTTTAGGTCAACGGGAAGTACCCTGTAGGTTTTTCATTTTTGAATAAATGTATGGAGATGAGGACATAAAATGCCATATCTTTTGATTGCGTCGTTGTAAAAAATTTAAATTTTCAGATCTTGTGTGGTTCATGGATCCTAATATATGGTATTAATTTCAACCTGATACCTTTACCCGTTCGTGAGATAAAGGGTCTTGACAGACAGACAGACAGACAGACAAACAGACAGACGGACAACAAAGTGATCCTATAAGGGTTCCGTTTTTAGGGTTCCGATACCAAAATGGTAAAAAAAAGGAACCCTTATGGTGCCGCTCTGTCTGTCTGTCCGTCTGTCTGTCACACCTCTATATCTCAGCAACCACTTACGCTATCGAGCTGAAATTTGGAATAGTTTTAGAATATAGTTGCCCAACTTAATTGCACATGAAAATTTTTTGAAAAAAGTATGATTATTAATGTAAAGGGGGCCAAAATAGGGGGGGCCAAATTTCAAATTGTCGCTACTAGGTCGAGTGGGGTATCATATGAAAGGGCTTTACTTGTACATTTTAAAATATATTTTTGTATTTTTTTAAGTTTCTTAGTTTTCAAGTTATGATGAAAAATGTCAAAAAAAATACCATTCCCCCCCCCTTATCTCCGAAGTTTGAGTAAGGGAAAATCTGAATTAATTACAGTTGACAGAGGTTTATGTAAACTTTACAGCAAAAATAAAACGATCTTTCTAAGTTGCACAGTTTTTCATAAATCTGCAAAAAACCTTTACAAACAAATTTAGTTTTGCGGTCCTGAAAATGGACTTTATTGCTTCCAAAAATACTATAGGTATATCGGAACCCTCGGCGCGCGAGTCCGACTCGCACTTGACCGGTTTTTTTTTTCTTTTGAGGTACGGAACCCTAAAAAGTATGAATGTACTCATGATACTGAACAACTTTCCCCAAGGAACAGGTCAAAATACGAAAATCAAGTTTTTACTTCCCATAGAAACTGCATCAGCTGATAGCGCATTTTGAATGGGAGGTCAAATTTGGTTTTTCGTATTTCGACCTATGTTCCTTGGGAAAAGTTGTTCAGTATCATCATAAGTATAAGCATATCTTTTGTTATCAAGAACTAATTAAAAGTCACCCTATATATGTGTTATACTACGAATAAATAGTAAGTCAGGAATTGTAACTACGCTCAAAAAATGACCCAACGAAAGTCGTGTATTTCAGAAATCGTTCCACCGCGTCATTGGCTCAACTATCACTAGCTGACATTGCAGCACGCGCGCAAACCAATCCCTGCTCTCGTTCTGAATTTGAACCAATTGATTCATATTTTGAATATACGTCCTTTTGGTTTCACGTAGGCCCACTTTTTGGTTGGAATTTGTTCTGAATTAGAGTTCCTGACTCATTATTTATGTATTATAGAGAATAATCTGTCCTCTTTCGACACATGCATATATTTTGGAGGTAACTTGGAAGAAGAAGTTTACAATCGAAATAATGTAGCTTCAGCAGCGCAGAGCTATACGTGAGAGCAGGAGGGAGCGACACGTGTCTATCTCTCCAATCTCTTAAGCTGCTGACACACTGCTGTCATCCTAAAGCCACGATCACACCTAACTGAATTCAAAGACTAATTCGGCATACATTGCTGGGAGGCTTGGTTTTGTTAATTGCAATATCTTTACTTCAACGAGCAATGTAACGTTCTTATAACCCGAATCTATTTAATTCGCGAGTGAATAGGCTTCTTCTGGGCAAGCTCGTTCCATCGTCGACCTCATCTTTGTCCTCAAGGCTAGATCGAGGTCAAGAGTAAGCCCATACATAGTAACAAAAATATGTATGCCAAATTAGTCTTTGAGTTCAGTTAGGTGTGAGTGTGGTTTATCCAAGCTTCATGATGTTGGATTGCAGCTGGTGCAGACGGTTTAGTGGGGCGTGGCGTCGGGGTGTCTTTCCAGCAGCATGGCGACGCCCTGCCCGCCGGCCGCGCACGCGGAGATGATCCCGATCTGACCGTCTTCGCGCACCAGCCGGTTGGCTGTGTGCATCGCCAGCCGGACCTGCGAACCAATACCACAGCAGTTCAAACCACAGATCATATCGTCATAACATCCCATGAAACGTCCACTACAGGACAGGGAGCTCCCAGCACAATTCTAGCTTTTGCTGGAAAAATGTGGAGGGGAAGTACCATAGTCACCTCGCTTGTTAGCGTTACGGCTGGCACCATGGACCGCGGTTGTAGGTGACCGTAGTATATGCTGCTGCCCATCCTCCAGTTTATAACCCTTAGTCGCCTCTTACGACACCCACGGGTATGTAAGGGTTGATACTATTCTTTGCCGGCACCACACGGGGACAGATCATATAATACTAGTAAACTAGAATAAAATAATAGTATAGCGCTCCCCTCCTTATCTTATGGAACGTTTCCGATTCCTTGGTGCAAATCGCAGTCGTGACCTTCGGTCTAAAAATGATAATGTACTGGATGTTCCTTTCACTCGCTCTGGGTACTACAAGGATTCATTCACATGTAAGGCTACCAAGTTATGGAACGACCTGCCATCTGAAGTGCGTCACTCCGATTCACTGGCCATATTTAAAAGCAAATTGCGACAACATTTCCTTGCTTTAGTTATGAGTTTGCAACAATAATTATTATTGGTATATAATTAATTATATTTATGTAAGTATATATAATTTATTTTAATGTAAGTATATACATACAAAATTATATATGTTTGTATATTTATGTAATGTATTTATGTATTTGATATTTATTTTGAGTATTTTATGTAAATACAATGTCTTTTTTGTTTTTCATTTATGTAGTTTATATGAGTGCACTACACTGCAGAATTCTGTAAATGTTGATTTCGTCAAAAGGTTGTCTGGAAGAGATCACTCTTAGTGGTAAGACCGCCTTTTGCCCACATTTTATTACTGGTTATGTGTAAATGTTACTTTATTAGTGTGCAATAAAGTGTTATTCATTCATTCATTCATAGCGTACGCAGGATAAGTTTGACTCTGACGGTTATTTTCTGCGCATGGGTGACAGGCGGAGAGCCAATGAACGATTCGCTCACCCCCGCGACCCATTTTTTGAGTTCTGCACATTAACGGTCATAGCCAGAGTTAAAAAATATAAATTAATATATATGTATATATACAGGGTTTTTGGAAAATTTCTGCAAATCTCTTAGGTGGTCGCTCTACCCGTTTAACTGTATAACTTTCCCTAAGGAACATAGGTCGAAATACGAAAAAAAAAAGTTCAACTTCACATAGAAACTGCATCAGCTGATAGCGCATTTTGTATGGGAGGTAAAAACTTCTTTATCGTATTTAGACCCTAACAATATTTGGATCTAATTAAAAAACACCTTATATTTAAGTTGAACTATTAGCTTTCAAACAAAAGAGTTTCATTAAATCCAGTTCAGTAGTTTTTGCTTGATGCTCGAACAAATAAACAAACCGACAGTACGAGTAAGGCAGACAGTCCAAAATAGTATAATGTGATATAGTATATTTTTAAATATCTTTAATGTTCAAACAAACTCAATTTTTAATTTTATACTAGTAGAGATAGAAGAAAGTCGACTCACCCCGGTGGCAGCGAAGGGATGACCGATGGAGAGCGAGCCGCCCCACTTGTTCCATTTAGCCAGGTCCGGGGCACCCACCTGCATACAACATTTATTTGTTTATAATTTCTTAAAATTTATTAATTTATATATTATTCAACTTATCTAGCTAGTGTCCCGTGTGGTATCTAGCTAGTGAATGTCAATAGCATGCAACGCCTTGTTCAGAAACATCATAACATCCCATAAAAGTTCCACTGCAGGACAGAGCGCTACAACTACAACAACATGCGTGGTACATTGGAGGGGATTTACCATAGTCACCACGCTTGTAAGCGTTGCGGCTGACGACCGCTGTTGTTGGTGACCGCATTATTGTTATTATTATTTTTATTATTTTATTTATTCGGTTAACAAACAGTCATTTACAGATTTTTCTTATGTACAAACATGAATACTACTAGACCTATTTCCCTATATTCTTATCAACCTAAGTATTTCGTTTCCAAAAAATACAACTTATCAAGGTACTAAGTAACTATTATAGATACATATACTAATTAAGAAACATTTTCAAAGATTGCTTTTTTAAAACAACATAAAGAAGGATTAATATATCTACCTTTGAATATTTGTCGTTATAAAGTTTACAACTACGCCTTACAAAACTATTTGCTACATAATTAGTGCCACTTTTTGCAACAGAAAACAATGGTCTTTTCGTGCAAATACGTTCCCGTCTGCGAGGTACACGGAAAGAAATATCATGGAGTAATGCGGGGGCATCAACATGATTGTTTAAGAGTTTATGTAGATAAATAAGATTAGCATGGTCACGACGTATACGTAATGATGCCATTTTGCAATTAGACAGTGAGGTTTCATAATCAGGGAAGGAGTTTCCGAACCTATAGTTAATATTATGTAAGAAAGATGCTGCTGCCCATCCTTCCGTTCATAAACCCTTAGTCGCCTCTTACGACACCCACGGGTAGAGATGGGTATTGTTCTTTGCCGCCACCACACGCGTCATACGGGAACTTATCTTAATCTAATCACATTATTATTAAGGCACAATTATTGAGATAATCAGTAAGAAAATAAAATTAATAAATGAAAGTTTTTACAATTCTTTGTCAGTTAGGAACTCAGTCACAGGATAATAATAATTCAAAATTAATATTTTTTTGAGTTCGTTTTTTATTTTACCATCTCTTCCTACCGACCTATATTTTTATAAACACTAACTGTGAGTTGCACAAAATTTTTTATTGTTAAAATTAGAATAAATGAATGTTTGAACAAGGCGTGATGTTATGTAAGTATGTTGAATTTTATGTTTAAGTTTTTATGTATGTATACCGGGTGATGAGGTAAACACTGTGATCCTTGAAACTGTCCATTTAGACTAAACGGGACTACTTTCCCTTAGAAACATACATACATACATAACATCATGCCTTGTTCCCGTCGGGGTAGGCAGAGACCACAGTTCTCCACCTGCTACGATCTTGACATACTTCCCTTGCTTCCTGAACCTTCATCAATCCTTTCATACATGCTCGTCGGTTTAGGGTACTTTTAACCTGGCTTTTATTCAGAACGTCCTGAATTTGGTCCTGGTACGTTCGCCGAGGCCTTCCCCTTCCAACGTTTCCATTCACTCTCGCCTTGTGGATCTCTTTCGTCAATCTTCCTTCATTCATCCTCTCTACATGACCAAACAATCTCAGCATCCCTTTCTCAATTTTAGTCACTACGTCTTCTTTTACGCCACAACGTTCTCTTATCACACTATTTCTAATCCTGTCACTCAATTTCACACCAATTATATTTCGTCGCTTCATTCTTCAGATATAATTTGTTTACAAGTAGTCCTTAATTCGCCAGGCAGACGATGCACGCATTTAAGAGTAATTCATTTGATTCTCTTATTTAAAACGATTTCCGTCCGAGTTCACTTCACCACTGTAGCTGACATTCGCTTCGCTTCATTCCTTTTTCGTGCGGGGCAGTGAACGCACGCGTCCCATGCCGAAGCGCAATGTTCAATAAGAAGTAGATAGATTATACCTGAAGTTGTAATATTGAAGTTAAATTACAAATATTTAAAATTATTTTCGATAAAATAAGTTTTTGCTCCGTGTGTTAGTGTAATTGTACTGGATTCAAAACTTTTCAGTAAGTGTTGTTTTGATTATTAATTCTTTCTAAGAGAGAAAAATTTTCAAGATTACCCACATGTTCTATTCTTAAATTTGCTAAACAGAAGCCTACGAGTATCTTGCGGCCCGATACCTCCAGTTACTTGTTGTGTATACAAAAACGTAACATGACAACGTAACAACCATGATTATGACCTATCGGTCGCACCCAGAACTTTTACGAAAATTATGGAAAATTTTATAAGATAGACGTAAACCATATAATGACATTTTGTTTATGATAATTCCGACAAACGTTAGAACATTGTCTAATCGAGAGATTTTGAAACCTTTTCAATATATTTTTTTTTTGTAGTTAATTACTACAAAATTTCATTACCCCCTACACAGGCTTAAAAATTTTAGCCTTCGTTTACGTCATACATACCTTCCGACAAACAAAGTAAAAATAAAGGAAAGTAACAAAATTAAACGTTACCGACGTATTAAGTATACGTGTGTATGATGTGTGTTAGATGTTTTTTCGTCTAATGGCGAAAGTTACGAGGGTAAGTAAAAAATGAAATATATTTTCTTTTTTTGTGTTTTAAACATTTATTACCAAGTGAATCATAGAACAACTTACGTCGGAATGGACTGCGAGTCAATTGCGACGGCAGTAACTTCGAGTTACCGCCTAATATTATTTACGATGTGTTACGTGAATGGATATGATGGAATGCGATTGTCTATCTATTATTATGTCGGGATTGACTGCGAGTCAATTGCGACGGCGTTAACTGCGAGTTAAGGCCAAATAATATTGACAATACGCGATATCTACGTAGATATGAACTGTGGGTTACCAAGTATCTATTGCTTGTCGGGATTGACTGCGAGTCAATTGCGACGGTGTTAACTGCGAGTTAACGCCACATATTATCGAAAATACGTGATGTATAAAGTTGCCTATCTATTATTATGTCGGGATTGACTGCGAGTCAATTGCGACGGCCCTAACTGCGAGTTATGGCCAAATAATGTAGACAAAAATCGACATCTGAATATATTTTTACTGCGATTCAACTATCTATTGTCTGTCGGGATTGGCTGCGAGCCAATAACGACGGTGTTAACTGCGAGTTAACGCCAAACTATCTGTTGGTTGTCGGGATTGACTGCGAGTCAATAACGACGGCTTAACTGCGAGTTATGTCAAACCATATCAGCATAAATCATGCATAAAAATACAAGTTATCTATTTTCACGTCGGAATCGACTGTGAGTCAATCTTAACGGCGTTAACTGCGAGTTAAGGCCAAATAATGATTAAAATATGCGATATTAAAATTGCTATTGACTGAGAGTCAACTTTTTATTGTTAAGGTCGGCATTGACCGAGAGTCAATTACGACGGCGGTAACTGTGACTTAACGTCAAAATTTATCGTCAATGAAAACAATAATATCAAGTTCATCTATGTGTGTCGTCTGCGATACATTGTCTTTAGTTTTCACAACAAGCCTTTTTGTTTCTTAACCATAACCAGAATATTTTTATTGTAAAATACCCACCTACTAAAATTTTATTTTTGGGTGCCAGTAATAGTAAAGAGAACAAAACCGTCCACGAGGCAAAAGATCATGCCAGCCCTGGACCAACCGACACCTAAGGTCTGGACACCTGAGGAGTCTTCGAGACACCTTAGGCGTCTACGTCTGATACGCCAAACTTGTTCTCTATCATATTCACGACACACTGTCGAACTTTAGTACGCCTAAGTATATTGAAAAAAGGCATGCCTATAGACAAGCACATACTTCTAAAATATCACCTAATACCGGTTTATTGTAAATTATAACAAACACCTATACTAAATTGCTAATTGAATTCCAGGCTTAGATAAAAATATCTCCGCTTGCATGTACAAGTATCTGTAAAAGACAAAACTTGTTTTTATAAAAAAGTTAAAGCAAATAAAACTATTGAGAGATAAAGATGCATCTTTTCAAACGTCGGGAGCTCGTTTAACCCAGAAGAAGAAGCCTTGGTCGGGTCCTCATTACCCGTCAAATGGGGGGGGGGAGCGAGGTTACAGGCAGGCTCTGGCCTTATCCCCAAGCTCAAGCAGCATCGACTAAAAGTTACAATCCATCCAAAACTCATGCTCCAGCACAGAACCGTAACACAAGTACATGCTGGTATAATACAATGTTTTTTTTTCAACACTTCCTGTGTCCGGATAATTCTACGAAGTAGAAAATCGCAATATTTCATAACCACAATGTTGCTACAATACATGCATAAGCATGAACCCTAAACACCACAGTATCCTAGTGTTACCTGGGAAAAACGAGGAAATAATATTCCGTGTAGTGCTAATGTAACGTGAAATCCACGTTTAAAATTTACCCTCAAGAAAAGCCAATATACAAAGTTTATATTGATTTTAACTGGAGAATAAGTTCCTATTTCCAGCGTTACAACCGTTACGAGTTACATTCCATTGGAATTTATATTGGATACCTAATTTTAAAGCACCAAAACGCAATGGCTGTAACCGATTTATTCTAAATCCAAGAAATAAATGTACCTATTGCAACGTGTCATTCAACCGCCTCAAAAATTATGTTTTGAAAAACGGCTTCCTTGCTACTGCTAAGCCCATCTCTTAATTTATGTTTTTAAGATGACCGAAAATTTCTACATTTAAATTTTCAACATAATATATGAAAGAAGTCACGCTATATAATTCTTTACGATTTTACAACCGTGCCTTATGAATATTATGATATTTTAGAAGATCTTATCTGATGGTATGGTAATGTTTCTACAAATTCCTGGCCATCACAAGATACTTGTCTTACAGAAAGAAATTAAATACAGACAACTCCCTAACTAGTACCTAGTGTGGAGCAGTAAATAAAACCAAAGGCTACGAAGAAGGCCGAAGAAGTAAAATATTTGTTTTAAGGTTACAAAAAAAAAAAAAAAACAAAAGAGTATGTAGGTACCATACCATATTGTACAAATAACTTGTCAAAATTGGCAATGGTACGATTGGCACAATATTTATTTATTTAAATTTTACGAAACACAAATTGCCGCAGGTGCCAGCTGAGTCAATGAAAGTCACTCCCGGGCTCTGTGTGCAAACTTTTAAGACACAGCTTTAAAGTTCGCTGTACTCTTAGTTTTGCTCTTAGCGACAATCCTTAGCGATTTATGTTTTTTTTTTTTTATGAAAACTAGATCCAGACGCTGTAGCTATGGATACTTTATCCTTTGACCTGGACATTTTATGCGGTTCCGGTTCCTTTTATATTTGGGAAAAATTACTGATGACGAAGGCACCAGTATTTTGTGTTTTCACAAGGCCTTCTCTGCCTTTTAGCCCATCTTAATTATTTATATCATACAAAATAAGTGTCCTTCAACACTTGAAACTTTTATAATCCATATCAGAGTATACTGTTCCTTTTTAACTAATCGTACAGGTCCTGCGGGTAGCATTCACGCACCACTTGATCCTCTCGCTTGCACTGATGTTCTCTTGAGCTTCGCTGTCTGAGGCTCCTATTTAACAATATATGTCAAAATACGCTTTGGGTAACAGCTTGTCCCCAGAAAAAACGCAAACGTGTTTGATAGTCCTACAACCAACAACTACTGTTATTTTTGACAAAACAACGTGACGAGATGTTTGGTTCGTATGAACAGCTGTACAACGGCTCTCTTGACAATCATCGTTTGCCGTAATCTTTGCTACTTACTTATTAGGTGATAGAATTGGAACCAATAATTGGTTTAAAACCTTCTTCTACTGACAATCACAAGCCTAATCGGCCTAGTACTCGTAATAGTTACTTGGGACACACAACTAATAAGTAAATAAGTGTGTATCTAAATAGTCCCTTAATTTAGAGTTAATGATATAAAATAAAATGAACAGATCAGCGATTTCACTATATGCTCATGGGGCACAAAAATTTTCAATAATAAAAAGTGAATACTCATATTATTTTGCAAATAATGGAGTTGAGATAGCCATAACGTATTTAATCAAACTTCCACTGCGGGCTAAGATTAGCCGATATTGTTCTAATATTATTTAACTGAATATATTATGCACTCGTGTTCTGTCCATATTTTTGTTCAAAAAATAAAATCAAGAACTGCCAATGTAGGAAAATTGTAAATATCAATTAACATCCACGTTAATCAGCTTAAGCAGCTGTGATTTATAAGCTGGTTGATTTACCAGAAACACTATCTGAGAGAAGACTTGTCGACACATGCATCTTCCCCGCTTTGCAAAATTGCAACTCTCTCAGCCTCGACTCGTGAAAACAGCTGGCTGGACCAGCACGTCTAGCAATTTTATTAGTTTGATATATTAGACCAGTACGTAGATGATTTTATAATATCAGTTGTATCGAATGAGTAACTTATTATATAAGTTGATTTTTGTTGCATACTTGCTTTTGGTATAAATCAAAGGTTATTTATTATCTGCTTGGATCAGCAAATTACAGATTTTTTCAACGAATTACTCTTTGTAATTCGTTGGCTTAGATAGTTAAACTAGAACATCTTGTATAGTAGTTATACAGTTGTTTCACGGTAACCAAACAAAACTTTGTTCTCTAAACATCTACTTGTAAACAAATTATATCTGAAGAATGAAGCGACGAAATATAATAGATGATCAAACGAACTCCAGGAGTGAAGTTCGATCGTTATTATATGAGTCGCTTCATTCGAAGATATAATAATATAACAACCCTCCCTCCCAAAAAACCAAACACTGTGTCACAAGTTGTGGTTTCCACCCAAATGCAAAGTTTTGTTTAAAGGTTCATAGGTACAGACTCTAAAAAATGAAGCGAATGTCAGCTACAGTGGTGAAGTGAACTCGGACGGAAATCGTTTTAAATAAGAGAATCAAATGAATTACTCTTAAATGCGTGCATCGTCTGCCTGGCGAATTAAGGACTACTTGTAAACAAATTATATCTTCGAATGAAGCGACTCATATAATAACGATCGAACTTCACTCCTGGAGTTCGTTTGATCATCTATCATACTCCTCAACGCTCTCATTTCTACTGCATTAATTCTACTTTCATGCTTTTTCTGCCATACCCAGCTTTACATAGGTAAAAATAATATTTCAAAATAATATTTCATAATATTTCTTTCGTCAATCTTCCTTCATACATCCTCTCTACATGACCAAACCATCTCCTCAGCATCCCTTTCTCAATTTTAGTCACTACGTCTTCTTTTACGCCACAACGGTCATGATCCTCAGAACTGAGGGAGCGACTAAGAAGAAGAGCTTACCTTAGATTGGCGCTTCAAGTATGTCTGACAGAACCAATCAGAGTCCAGAGCTTTCAGGTTAGCGAGAATTTGGCCCTGATGATAAAAAAATACAATCATTAATATTTTGCGACTTACGGCATCTTTAAAGTTAAACCTACTTTAAATCTATTGCTGACACTGTTTTGTTGCCAAAGAAAGTCAAAGTAATAGATTCAAAAAAACTTTAACTTTGTAGATGGTTTGTGCAACTGGTCGTATCTGCATATAACGGAGTTCACGAAAAAGGTGTTTTGTAAATAAACTCATAACCTCCAATTCGTGTAAAATATGTTAAAAATGTAGATATTTCTGAATTTCTAAAAAGAAATCGATAAAGCTTTTTTCTGTTTATTGTGGTTACAAACGTGTACCTCGTGTAGTTGAAGAATAGGTTTTTACCTATGAAATTGCCGTTTTCTATGGCGAATTTTAGGTAAACTCAATTTTCAGTACTAACATTTTTCTTAGGAATTATAAATCCAATTTTTTTCATTTTTTTAATCATTATTGCGAAGACATTGAGCTAACAGAAGCTTAAATTTAATTTTCGAAAAATATTATTTATAAAAAAATATAACAAATCTAATGATGAAATCGGACGATATTTAAGACGAACAATTTTCGAACCTTTAATTTTATATATCATACTAAAAATAAAAAGTTAATTTTATGCGTAAATTGATAACCTTGAAGTCAACTTTAAAATATAAGACAAATGAAAAAAAAAAGCATTAGAATTATAATCTCATTAATCTGTAAGAAAATTTCGGCAATTTCATAGGTAAAGACGTATTATTTATGTAAGGTTTAGGTGTTTGTGAAGACGTTAGTACTCACGGCGAAGGCCTCGTGTATCTCCCAGGTGTCGATGTCGCCGACAGTCAGACCGGCTTTGTCCAGGATCTTGGGGATGCCGTATGCGGGGCCCAACAACAGCTGGTCTACCGGGTCCTGACATCAAATCGATAAATAGCACTTCATCGTCATGCTTAGGTACTGATTACGGCGACATATTAGGCTAAGTTCATATGAAACTAAACAGTGTTTGTTGTCTACATAACATGGCCAGACTGCCGCGCGAACCTATGCTGCCATGTGAAAGGTTCCACCGCGCGGTCATATGAGCTTAGCCTTATAGTTCATGACTTTATGTCCTTTAGAGGGTGCCAAATTTGTTTATTTATTTTTATGTGAAATGGGTAAGCATTTGACCCTGATCTCACCTCTCACCTAGTCCCCCCACACAGGAGAAAGGGGGTTGGTGGTACCTGGTCTAGCAATATGTATTCTGTAGAATACCGACAAGCAAGCCAGTTTGCGACGGTGTTCAAGGCTCAGCAGCTTTGCCTCGACAAGTGTCGTCACCAATGAGTTTAAAACTGTTTATGAGCTTTAAAAAAAAAAAACTAAACAAGTCTGATGGGCTTATTGGCAATCATGATCATTACTTAAAATATCAGTAATTTTACTAGTGCGTATACGACGCACAAAATAACTCTGGTCCTGTCATTGATGCACAGAAGTAAAAAATGGCCCAATTTTGACTTCTGCACATCAATGACAGGGCCAGAGTTATTTTGTGCGTCGTATACCGAACGTTTAAAAGTATAGTGCGGGGCAAACAACTTGAACAATAATCGGGTGGTGGGGAAAGCATTGCGCACGTCAATTTGTATGTATAATCGACTCTGCGCAGCCAAGTAATTTCAAGTAATTTGCCCACACCTATACTACACAAAAAATCATTTAAAATTTAAAATGTTTAGCATTAATGTATTGACTGTTGATAAAGAAAATCGTGTTAGGGTGGCGTCTTTCGAAGTTCGAACATGGCTGCATTATCGCCTAAGATGTACTGCGTCAGTTACCTGTGCGACGTAGGTGAAGTCCCTCAGGTACGCCTTGGGTTTGAGGCCGAGCTCCCTGGCCTTCGCTTCTGACATCACCAGGCACGCCGAAGCGCCGTCCGTCTGTCAAATATTCACTCGTTTTAACACTTCTCATCACATCGTCATTCTCTCATTAGTAGAGAGTCTACCAACATGTCAAGTCAAACATTTATTGCATACCATGTTACCAGTGGCGTATTTTAAGATTGGGCGCCCTGGGCAAATAAGGCTTGCCGCCCCATGAATATATTTTTCATATGAATAGCTGTTACAACGCATTTTTTCTAATAATATTTCCAGCGAAAAATATACCAAGTAAAGTACCGACCCATCGAAACCTATCAAGCGCTGAAAAGATAACAAACTGACACCACCACATTAGCTCATTAATGACCCCACCGAGGGGCTCGAGCCTACCCTCAATTGGGGTGATTAGGCCTTAGTCGACCACGCGGGCCTAGTGCAGATTGGCCGAATTCACACACAACCTTTGAATTTCTTTTCTTCGCAGGCGTGTAGGTTTCCTCACGATGTTTTCCTTCACAGTAAGAACGTCGAATAAACGTACTTATGAATTCAAAAATTCGTAAACACATTGGTACGTACGTAGTGGGGTTTGAACCCACGACCTTTGGTTTAGCAGGCAGGGGTCCTAACCACTAGGCTACAGACGCTCTTACTGACATTGACACCATGTTTATGAAAATGAAATACTTGCATTTTTATGATAAGGGATAGATTAAATTAACAAGACCATACAACTAAATGTATAACATTTGTTAAAAATTTATAACATTTATAAAAATTTATAAATGTTCTCTGTGTACAAATTTATTAACAAATTCGTCAATGACGCTGTCGTAATTAACCGATTTCGTCAAATTTGCTTCTATGTTTAAAATAGCTAAGCTATTCAAACGTTCTTCGCTGATCCGGAAACGCAAATAATTCTTTATCCTTTTCAGTACAGAAAAGGAACGTTCTGCACTGCAGTTGGTTACTGCAGTGCAAAGAAAAATGCGGAGAGCTATTTCCGTGTAAGGAAATGCTTCTTTTAATCCTTTTTCCTTTATAAAAAGGCTAAGCTGCCGCAAACTCATATTTTTGTCCTCATTTGATGACAGGAATGATCTGAGAAGGAAACATTCATCCTGTAAATCCTCACCTAAATCGGTTGGGTAGGTGTTTTTAAGTCTGGTTGCGTATTCTTTTACTACATCTTCGGACAAAGAATGTAATTTGCATAAAAAAGCAAAATTAGATACTACCGCTTCATAAGCAGTTTTACGCCTTCTTAATTCACCTGACAGTTGGTCGCATATAGGAAAGAAGGTATTCACCCTAAAATGGTCACGCCTATTCAGAGAAACTTCTTCGGCGCGACTCTCGTCGTCTCGCTTCTTCCTTTTGATTACTCGCTTTTGATTATTTTTGTAATCTTCTGAAGTTTTCGTTTTAGCAACTTCTTCGAAATCATCAAATGAGTGTCGTTTTATATTAACAAAATCGATGAGTGTCTCGTAGAGCCTTAAAACGACCTCTACATCTGTGTCAACACCTTGTAGAGTCTTGGAAACTATATTGAACTTTTTCAATACTGATCCCCAAAATTCAGATAAAATTGCAGTTTCCATGGTTTAATTTGAGCCATTATCCCTGTAGCTTCATTTTTAACCAAAGCTTTTTGGGAACTATCGGTTTTGATAGCTTCAAGAGCTGCTAATATTTGATCCCAACTATTATTTAGGCTGGTAAAAGCATTTCAAACTAAAAAGATGCAATTTTTAAAGCACAAAAACGCTGTATTAGAGCTATCTGCCACTTACGACGAACTGATAGTTGTAGACCACATTTCATAGACTTAAAACTACTAACATTTTCATCGTTGTACATTTTTGAGACTGTAATGTTCGTTCGTACCAATATGCATCTTTTTTCTCAAGTCAAAAGTACTCGTCGACAGGACAAACTGTGTCTACATTCCTGTAAAACTGCACTGCTTCATAAAAGTATAGTTGGAATGGCACCAAAACTGTATAACGCTCTTCCTAAAGATATAATCAATATTTCTGGTCTGGACTCTTTTAAAAAACAACTTCACAAGTACTTAGTTGACAATGCCTATTATAATTTAAGGGAATATTTTTCGAAGAAAAAATCTTAGGTTTACGTTTGACATTTTGAGATTTATATTTAACAATTTATTAATTTTTATTCCTGACTGATTTGTATTTCTTTTTTTCGATTCTTCTTGTTTAAATTTAATTTTTAAGGTATTTTTCTACAAATTTGCATGAACCAAAATTAGCAAAACATGTACATGATCACTTTATATTTTTGTACCACCTCTGTAATCCTTACCATGTTTTCGCAAATAAACGATTCTGATTCTGAAAAATGTGAGGGGCGGCCGCCTCCGCCTCTCAAACTTCTTAGTTGACCATAAGGGGCGGCGGCATGTAGACCACCAGGGTCTGATGATGGAGTAGCTTACCAGGAAGGAGGCATTGGCAGCAGAGACAGTGCCGTGCAGCTTGATGGAGGTTGGCTTGAGCTGGTCATGTGGACGACCAGAGTCTGATGATGGAGTAGCTTTCCAGGATGGAGACGTTGACAGCAGAGACAGTGCCATGCAGCTTGATGGAGGTTGGCTTGAGCTGGTCATGTGGACGACCAGGGTCTGATGATGGAGTAGCTTACCAGGAAGGAGGCGTTGGCAGCAGTGACAGTTCCATGCGGCTTGATGAAGGCTGGCTTGAGCTGGTCATGTGGACGACCAGGGTCTGATGATGGAGTAGCTTACCAGGAAGGAGACCTTGACAGCAGAGACAGTGCCGTGCAGCTTGATGGATGCTGGCTTGAGTCATGTCGGCAGACGACCAGGGTCTGATGATGGAGTAGCTTACCAGGAAGGAGGCATTGGCAGCAGAGACAGTGCGGTGCAGCTTGATGGAGGTCGGCTTGAGCTGGTCATGTGGACGACCAGAGTCTGATGATGAGCAGCTTACCAGGAAGGAAGCGTTCGCAGCAGTGACAGTTCCATGCGGCTGGATGAAGGCTGGCTTGAGCTGGTCATGTGGACGACCAGAGTCTGATGTTGGAGTAGCTTACCAGGAAGGAAGCGTTCGCAGCAGTGACAGTTCCATGCGGCTTGATGAAGGCTGGCTTGAGCTGGTCATGTGGACGACCAGGGTCTGATGGTGGAGTAGCTGACCAGGAAGGTAGCGTTCGCAGCAGTGACAGTTCCATGCGGCTTGATGAAGGCTGGCTTGAGCTGGTCATGTGGACGACCAGGGTCTGATGATGGAGTAGCTTACCAGGAAGGAGGCGTTGGCAGCAGTGACAGTTCCATGCGGCTTGATGAAGGCTGGCTTGAGCTTGGCGAGTTGTTCCGGGGCCGACACGCGGATTCCATTATCCTTGTCCACTAGACCATCACGACCTTCCACTGTAACATAAATAAACGGTTCGGAAATCAAGGAACATTTAGAATTTATGCCGAATTACCAGCTTAAGCTTTTATTTATTACAAATATACTTTATTGCACACCAAGAAATACAAGAAATAGTTACAGAAATACACAGAAAAGAACAGAGTAGTACATAAGGCGGCCTTATTGCTAAAGTAGCAATCTCTTCCAGGCAACCTTTAGGTGTTGAAATGAGCGTAGGGTGGAAAATGCGACGCGGGTTGGTGGCTACTTATAATAAACCTACATAAAAATACACCATGAAAATACTTAAATAAATTACATCATAATACACAGATACTATTAAAATAAATATACTTATTCTTGCTGCTACTAAACTAATTTTATAAACTTATTTAACTTGAGAATATATGATTGACTTTTTGTGACTGAAAACAAAGTTGCTCGAGTTCGTTTGAAATAAAAAAGGTATTGGACAGCTGTATGTATTATTATATTCACTGCGACGTGGGATGAAGTCAAGTGTCGAAAATGGCGGGCGACGGACAGTGGCCATTCTGTATGGTTATTACTATTAATTATTCTGTGGCTAGGGTGTCAAATCTAGTCATCTTGAGTCATGCTCAAGACATTATAATAGTACAATAACCAACCTTTAATCGGCCTAAGGTTGGTAAAGTGTCCCTTCTGTTGCGCCTCGCCCGCTAAACTGTGGCTGCGTAGCGCGAAGTCGTCCTGTTTCTGTGGCGATGCGCTAAATATGGCGACAAGGTGAACCGCACAGTGGCTTATAGTTTACTAATCATATAATAGCACAATAACCGACTTTTAACCGCCATAAGGTCGGTAAAGTACTCGCTCGCAAAAATGTGGCGAGTTTCTGTGGCGAGGCGCAAAATATGGCGACGAGGTGAACCGTACTGTGGTTTATAGTTTCTATTTAGCCATACAATAGCACAATAACCAAACTTTAAGGTCGGTAAAGTATCGCTTCTATTGCGCCTCGGTCGCTAAAGTGTGGCTGCGAAGAGCGTAGTCGCCCTGTTCTTGACTAGAGGCGCTCAATGCGGCGGCGAGTCACACCGCGCTGTCGTGTACAGTTTCTATCTAGAAAGTAGTCTTATAATAGCTAAATAACTGACCTTTAACCGGCATTAAATCGGTAAAATACCCCTTCTGTTGAGCCTCAGCAGCCAAGGTGTGGCTACGAAGAGCGTAGTCGTCTTGTTCCTGTCTTGAGGCGCTGAATGCGGCGGCGAGGCGATCCGCGCTGTGCCCCATGGTTTCCCCGGACGAGAATTCCGCTACTGCCGGCAGCTATAACACAACACATTCTTAACTGGAGACGTCTAATGGCCTGGCTACGATTTAGAACGATCTGCGGAGCGGCGAACATTCTTAGGGTTCCGTACCCAATTGGTGCCAACGGGACTCTATTACTAAGCCTACGTCGTCTGTCTGTCTGACCTTTAAATGCCTGTATTTTTTTAAACGTAGTAGCTATATAAATAATAATATTTAAATAAAAAGTTTTTTATTTTAGACAAAAAGTAGGTATAACGAAAGTGAGTTCAAGTTATTTAAACAAAATCTTAATCTAGTTATACTGACTAATAAAAGGAAGCCCTGGCTCCCAAACTAGGACAACCTGTGACTTGGGAGTCAGTGATATGGTTGACTTTTACCCAGAATATGTACTGTGTTATAACTTATAACGTGTTTTTTATTTGTTTTTGATCTATCGTAAAAATGGAAATACTTATAAGCGTAAAAATTCATCATGGTATTAGTGGGTCCTTTTAAGAGCATAACTCCGATGCGTCGCCACAACAAGGCCTTGGCCACGACTAAGCGCTGGCGCTTTCTCGCATCGATTTTATAGGAGTAAATAATTCACAATAAAATATAAATACAATTTATTCAAAAAAAAAGATACAGTATTTTAGAGTATGAATGACTTCACATGCTAAGTCCAAAAAGAAAAAATAATGTCTTACATTTTCACCTAAAATGACACGGTTAATATCCTGTAAATTTACTGAAAATGTCACTTTTGATTGTAGTTTTTTTGAATGAATTTTTACCTAAATCGAGTTTTTTTTTTAACCAAAAATTAAACAATATCCTGAATTTTCGAATGGTGATTTTTTTTTTCAATCTTGTAGCATTCGATCCTACATAAATCTCGCTTCTGCGTAGACGGTCAAGCGCTAAGTTAAAAACGGACGTGTTAAAAAACTGTTCTATTTGAAAAAATATCCCAATATTTTGAAATGTTTTTAAACCAAAAAGCAGATCGTGAAAGTATATCTTATATGATATTAATGTCTTCTTTGAAAACTGAGAACTGCATCGTTTTATCCTTCGGCGAAAAACGTAAATTTTGACACCAGGCGCGATTTGAACGGATGAACGCTCTTAACCTTTCGTTGTTTTTATTACTAACAAGGTAGCTAAGTTGTTAGCTGGAAAATTCAAACCAATAAGATTGCTCAATTTGACAGTACATTTGACAAGCTATAAAAATGTAGCAATCCTATTGGTTACAATTTTCCCAGCTCACAGCTTAGGTTTCTGTAATCGTACGTAAAGCCAGGCGCTGTTGTGGCGTCTTGACCCTGTTATGTCGGAGCAGCAAGGACTTCATCTTGCAAGGTTAGCGGATCAGAAATGCACCACAGTATAATTACCTCGGGGGCGAGGTAGTCAGGTCTGAAGGAGGCGAGTAAGGCCAGGCGCTGCTGTGGCGTCTTGGCTCGGTTCAGACGAAGCAGCAATGACCTCATTTTCCGGGAGTGGCGGATAGGAACGTCCGACATAAACTCGACGCCACCCGCCACTATGATGTCGTAAGCTCCTGCCGCTATCATACCTATGCCTGCACCAAACATAAAGGATAGAGCTTTACAAATGAAAAATATAACTATTTCATATCACATTTTAAACTATGGGCCAAGACCGCACTATCTGGAAACGCCGAGAGATAGACGGCGACGAGGCCGACTACGGTGCAGGGTGTCTACTCTCAAAGTCCGATATATCGAAACGATACTACTCAAAACATGCAAATGCAAAAGTTCGTCCCTTGACAATAGAGTAGAATATTGGTTGGATGAATTTTCAAACTGCATCCAACCAATATTCTACTCTATTGTCAAGGGACGAAGTTTTGCATTTGCATGTTTCGACTAGTGTCGTTTCGATATTTCGGACTTTGAGAGTAGACACCCAGATGGCGCTTTGATTGAACTCGACGGTTTCTGTAAAGCCTGGCACCAAGAGGCTCAGAGTAGAGTCCTTTGCCCAGCTGTGGTACAACAATAATAAAAAGAGAAGATTTTAAACTAATTGATCATAGAATGCCTCTTACAACTACATAATTGACTCAGCTTAACCATGTTTTTAGATGAAAAAAAAAGTCAAGTACGGTTCCGAATATTATTAGTATTGTTTTATTTACAGTTTTTTTATTTACAGTTTATTGTACACAAGATAATACAAACATAAAATTAAAATTAAGAAAAAAGACACAACAGGTACTACTGCTAATTTCTACACGGAAATTTCTTCCAGCACTGCAAATTAAGATTTAAGATTACTACAACTAAATCTTGGCAGGGTAGGTACGTTCACGTGAAAAGCATTAAACGTGCGTCGGGCGCGCGTCACGCTGCAACGTTAGCAAGAGAACGTTTCAAATAAAGGCCAAACGCACGCACTACTGCGGCGTGGCGTGTCACCGCTTCGGAGCGACACGGCTTGGAAAATATTATCTCTCTGGTTTATGACCGTAACCGCACTATATTGACGCGGCAACGGGGCGGCGCGGCGCGGCGAGTTGCTTTTGGAGGCAACTTTTGTCGCGAAGCGCTTGTGCGTGATACCTTGCGTCAGCGGAGCGGCGCATTCCTCTTTCAGTTCGCCCAAAGTTTTGCCGTGAATGAGACCGAAATCGTGCGTACCGGCCGCGCTGCTCCACTGCAGTGTCGGGCCGCGCCGCTGTTTGCGTCAAGATACAAGTTCCGTAGGATTATTACAAACCCGTGACGATGGTAAACCCTTGACTGCATCTTGGGCTTACAAAAGTCAATTCGTTTGTAATAATAACCCTACTTACGAAATTTGTATCTCAAACTACTATTACAGATATGTGCCATGCAAATTCTGATGAGAGGTCCATGTCCAGCAGTAGACATAAATAGATGATCAAACGAACTCCAGGAGTGAAGTTCGATCGTTATTATATGAGTCGCTTCATTCGAAGATATAATTTGTTTACAAGTAGTAGTCCTTAATTCGCCAGGCAGACGATGCACGCATTTAAGAGTAATTCATTTGATTCTCTTATTTAAAACGATTTCCGTCCGAGTTCACTTCACCACTGTAGCTGACATTCGCTTCATTTTTTAGAGTGTACCTATGAACCTTTAAACAAAACTTTGCATTTGGGTGGAAACCACAACTTGTGTCACAGTGTTTGGTTTTTTGGGAGGGAGGGTTGTTATATTATTATATCTTCGAATGAAGCGACTCATATAATAACGATCGAACTTCACTCCTGGAGTTCGTTTGATCATCTATTATATTTCGTCGCTTCATTCTTCAGATATAATTTGTTTACAAGTAGATGTTTAGAGAACAAAGTTTTGTTTGGTTACTGTGAAACAACTGTATATACAAGATGTTCTAGTTTAACTATCTAAGCCAACGAATTACAAATAGTAATTCGTTGAAAAAATCTGTAATTTGCTGATCCAAGCAGATAATAAATAACCTTTGATTTATACCAAAAGCAAGTATGCAACAAAAATCAACTTATATAATAAGTTACTCATTCGATACAACTGATATTACAAAATCATCTACCTACTGGTCTAATATATCAAACTAATAAAAGTGCTAGACGTGCTGGTCCAGCCAGCTGTTTTCACGAGTCGAGGCTGAGAGAGTTGCAATTTTGCAAAGCGGGGAAGATGCATGTGTCGACAAGTCTTCTCTCAGATAGTGTTTCTGGTAAATCAACCAGCTTATAAATCACAGCTGCTTAAGCTGATTAACGTGGATGTTAATTGATATTTACAATTTTCCTACATTGGCAGTTCTTGATTTTATTTTTTGAACAAAAATATGGACAGAACACGAGTGCATAATATATTCAGTTAAATAATATTAGAACAATATCGGCTAATCTTAGCCCGCAGTGGAAGTTTGATTAAATACGTTATGGCTATCTCAACTCCATTATTTGCAAAATAATATAAGTATTCACTTTTTATTATTGAAAATTTTTGTGCCCCATGAGCATATAGTGAAATCGCTGATCTGTTCATTTTATTCTATATCATTAACTCTAAATTAAGGGACTATTTAGATACACACTTATTTACTTATTAGTTGTGTGTCCCAAGTAACTATTACGAGTACTAGGCCGATTAGGCTTGTGATTGTAAGTAGAAGAAGGTTTTAAACCAATTATTGGTTCCAATTCTATCACCTTATAAGTAAGTAGCAAAGATTACGGCAAACGATGATTGTCAAGAGAGCCGTTGTACAGCTGTTCATACGAACCAAACATCTCGTCACTTTGTTTTGTTAAAAATAACAGTAGTTGTTGGTTGTAGGACTATCAAACACGTTTGCGTTTTTTCTGGGGACAAGCTGTTACCCAAAGCGTATTTTGACATATATTGTTAAATAGGAGCCTCAGACAGCGAAGCTCAAGAGAACATCAGTGCAAGCGAGAGGATCAATACCCGCAGGACCTGTAAGATTAGTTAAAAAGGAACAGTATACTCTGATATGGATTATAAAAGTTTCAAGTGTTGAAGGACACTTATTTTGTATGATATAAATAATTAAGATGGGCTAAAAGGCAGAGAAGGCCTTGTGAAAACACAAAATACGGTGCCTTCGTCATCAGTAATTTTTCCCAAATATAAAAGGAACCGGAACCGCGTAAAATGTCCAGGTCAAAGGATAAAGTATCCATAGCTACAGCGTCTGGATCTAGTTTTCATAAAAAAAAAAAACATAAATCGCTAAGGATTGTCGCTAAGAGCAAAACTAAGAGTACAGCGAACTTTAAAGCTGTGTCTTAAAAGTTTGCACACAGAGCCCGGGAGTGACTTTCATTGACTCAGCTGGCACCTGCGGCAATTTGTGTTTCGTAAAATTTAAATAAATAAATATTGTGCCAATCGTACCATTGCCAATTTTGACAAGTTATTTGTACAATATGGTATGGTACCTACATACTCTTTTGTTTTTTTTTTTTTTTTTTTTGTAACCTTAAAACAAATATTTTACTTCTTCGGCCTTCTTCGTAGCCTTTGGTTTTATTTACTGCTCCACACTAGGTACTAGTTAGGGAGTTGTCTGTATTTAATATCTTTCTGTAAGACAAGTATCTTGTGATGGCCAGGAATTTGTAGGAACATTACCATACCATCAGATAAGATCTTCTAAAATATCATAATATTCATAAGGCACGGTTGTAAAATCGTAAAGAATTATATAGCGTGACTTCTTTCATATATTATGTTGAAAATTTAAATGTAGAAATTTTCGGTCATCTTAAAAACATAAATTAAGAGATGGGCTTTCGTAGCAAGGAAGCCGTTTTTCAAAACATAATTTTTGAGGCGGTTGAATGACACGTTGCAATAGGTACATTTATTTCTTGGATTTAGAATAAATCGGTTACAGCTATTGCGTTTTGGTGCTTTAAAATTAGGTACCCAATATAAATTCCGATGGAATGTAACTCGTAACGGTTGTAACGCTGGAAATAGGAACTTATTCTCCAGTTAAAATCAATATAAACTTTGTATATTGGCTTTTCTTGAGGGTAAATTTTAAACGTGGATTTCACGTTACATTAGCACTACACGGAATATTATTTCCTCGTTTTTTCCCAGGTAACACTAGGATACTGTGGTGTTTAGGGTTCATGCTTATGCATGTATTATAACAACATTGTGGTTATGAAATATTGCGATTTTCTACTTCGTAGAATTATCCGGACACAGGAAGTGTTGAAAAAAAAACATTGTATTATACCAGCATGTACTTGTGTTACGGTTCTGTGCTGGAGCATGAGTTTTGGATGGATTGTAACTTTTAGTCGATGCTGCTTGAGCTTGGGGATAAGGCCAGAGCCTGCCTGTAACCTCGCTCCCCCCCCCCCCATTTGACGGGTAATGAGGACCCGACCAAGGCTTCTTCTGCTGGGTTAAACGAGCTCCCGACGTTTGAAAAGATGCATCTTTATCTCTCAATAGTTTTATTTGCTTTAACTTTTATATAAAAACAAGTTTTGTCTTTTACAGATACTTGTACATGCAAGCGGAGATATTTTTATCTAAGCCTGGAATTCAATTAGCAATTTAGTATCGGTGTTTGTAATAATTTACAATAAACCGGTATTAGGTGATATTTGAGAAGTATGTGCTTGTCTATAGGCATGCCTTTTTTCAATATACTTAGGCGTACAAAAGTTCGACAGTGTGTCGTGAATATGATAGAGAACAAGTTTGGCGTATCAAACGTAGACGCCTAAGGTGTCTCGAAGACTCCTCAGGTGTCCAGACCTTAGGTGTCGGTTGGTCCAGGGCTGGCATGACCTTTTGCCTCGTGGACGGTTTTGTTCTCTTTACTATTACTGGCACCCAAAAATAAAATTTTAGTAGGTGGGTATTTTACAATAAAAATATTCTGGTTATGGTTAACAAACAAAAAGGCTTGTTGTGAAAACTAAAGACAATGTATCGCAGACGACACACATAGATGAACTTGATATTATTGTTTTCATTGACGATAAATTTTGACGTTAAGTCACGGTTACCGCCGTCGCAATTGACTCTCGGTCAATGCCGACCTTAACAATAAAAAGTTGACTCTCAGTCAATAGCAATTTTAATATCGCATATTGTAATAATTATTTGGCGTTTACTTGTAGTTAACGCCGTTACGATTGACTCACAGTCGAGTCCGACGTGAAAATAGATAACTTGTATTTTTATGCATGATTTATGTTGATATAGTTTGACATAACTCGCAGTTAAGCCGTCGTTATTGACTCGCAGTCAATCCCAACAACTAACAGATAGTTTGGCGTTAACTCGCAGTTAACACCGTCGTTATTGGCTCGCAGCCAATCCCGACAGACAATAGATAGTTGAATCGCAGTAAAAATATATTCAGATGTCGATTTTTGTCTATATTATTTGGCCATAACTCGCAGTTAAGGCCGTCGCAATTGACTCGCAGTCAATCCCGACATAATAATAGATAGGCAACATTATGCATCACGTATTTTCAATACTATGTGGCGTTAACTCGCAGTTAACACCGTCGCAATTGACTCGCAGTCAATCGCGACAAGCAATAGATACTTGGTAACCCACAGTTCATATCTATGTAGATATCGCGTATTGTCAATATTATTTGGCCTTAACTCGCAGTTAACGCCGTCGCAATTGACTCGCAGTCAATCCCGACATAATAATAGATAGACAATCGCATTCCATCATATCCATTCACGTAACACATCGTAAATAATATTAGGCGGTAACTCGAAGTTACTGCCGTCGCAATTGACTCGCAGTCCATTCCGACGTAAGTTGTTCTATGATTCACTTGGTAATAAATGTTTAAAACACAAAAAAAAGATAATATATTTCATTTTTTACTTACCCTCGTAACTTTCGCCATTAGACGAAAAAACATCTAACACACGTCATACACACGTATACTTAATACGTCGGTAACGTTTAATTTTGTTACTTTCCTTTATTTTTACTTTGTTTGTCGGAAGGTAAGAAAAGATAAAATTGTATGACGTAAACGAAGGCTAAAATTTTTAAGCCTGTGTAGGTGGTAATGAAATTTTGTAGTAATTAACTAAAAAAAAAAATTATTGAAAATGTTTCAAAATCTCTCGATTAGACAATGTTCTAACATTTGTCGGAATTATCATAAACAAAATGTCATTTTATGGTTTACGTCTATCTTATTAAATTTTCCATCATTTTCGTAAAAGTTCTGGATGCGACCGATAGGTCATAATCATGGTTGTTACGTTGTCATGTTACGTTTTTGTATACAAAACAAGTAACTGGAGGTATCGGGCCGCAAGATGCTCGTAGGCCGTAATAAACACTTCAATTTGTTTAGCAAATTTAAGAATAGAACATGTGGGTAATCTTGAAAATTTTTCTCTCTTAGAAAGAATTAATAATCAAAACAACACTTACTGAAAAGTTTTGAATCCAGTACAATTACACTAACACACGGAGCAAAAACTTATTTTATCGAAAATAATTTTAAATATTTGTAATTTAACTTCAATATTACAACTTCAGGTATAATCTATCTACTTCTTATTGAACATTGCGCTTCGGCATGGGACGCGTGCGTTCACTGCCCCGCACGAAAAAGGAATGAAGCGAATGTCAGCTACAGTGGTGAAGTGAACTCGGACGGAAATCGTTTTAAATAAGAGAATCAAATGAATTACTCTTAAATGCGTGCATCGTCTGCCTGGCGAATTAAGGACTACTACTTGTAAACAAATTATATCTGAAGAATGAAGCGACGAAATATAATGAGTATTATCTCACCAGTAGTGATAGCCTGGTTGGAGGAAATGCAGGCCATAGTGACGGTGTGCGCAGGAGTGTGCTCACTGAAGCCGGCCGCCAGCGCCGCCTCGCGACCGATGTTGGAAGTCTTCACCTCCTGGATCACCGTCCCGTACACTATGTAGTCGATCAGCTCCTTGTCAATACCCGTCTTTTGGAGGAGGCCGCTGCGTTTGGAAAAAAACTTACAGATAATGAAAATTATTATTGCATTTCAGACAATATAGTTTTTATGGCGTCCATGTGGTGCCGGCAAAGAATTGTACCAACCCCGCTTTGCGTAGGTATCATAAGAGGCGACTTAGGGTTTATCAACCGGAGGTTGGGCAGTAGTATCTTTCTGTGAATCGTGCACACTGCGGTCACCAGCCGCAACACTGTGTCTAAGGTAATTCTTCTCGAAAGTACCATACCACGCGTTTTAGCAGATTCTGGAGGGAGTTCTCTGTCCTGCAGGGGTGAGGGGATGTATGTTTCATGGGATGTTATGATATACAGGGTGTAACGGAAAGGGTATACCAACCCTGAATGATGTGATTCCGCTCATGAAACTGAACAATTTTCCATAAGGAACATAGGTCGAAATACAAAAAAAAATATCTTGATCTCCAATAGAAACTGATTCAGCTGTTATAGCGCATTTTGTATGGGAGGTAAAAAAATTATTTTCGTATTTCGACCTGTTTCTTGGAAAGTTGTTCAGTTTCATGTGCAGAATCACGTCCTTCAGCGTTGATTTACCCTTTCTGTTACACCTTGTAGGAAGTTGATATTTTTCTTAATTCAACCTATGTTCCTTGGGAAAAGTTGTTTAGTTTTATGACCTGAGTAAAATTCTAAAATTTTTTAGACTCAATATCATCAATCTATATAATCATCATGTGACGTACAGTCAAGAGCACATCTAGATTGACACATTGGACTTTGTATCCTTCTTATTTCAATAGACGTACGGGCTAGAGTTGCACTGCGAGTGTCAAGCTTGATCTGTCATTGACTGTACATTAAAACTACCTGAAACTACCTAGCGGTCAAATAAAAGGTAAAAGTACTCAACTCGAATTTTCGTATGTTTATCCAATATGACAATAACTCACAAACTATTGTAATAATTAAAATATGGTTTTCACTGATATGTTCAGCTTATATCTTTATGAGCTTTGGTTCATCACCAGAAGCTTACAAATACAAAATAAGCCTAGTAAAGTAAGGGATTGTTGATTGTTAGAATTTCCTATAAAAGCCCAAACTGGAACGAAGTTGTGGTGTAAAATAAGTTTGGTTATGTTTTAAACATTTAGAACTTACAGTAAAGAGTGCCTGGCAAGCTCATGTGGCATCATCTTCTGGTAGTCAGTGAAGGAAAGGAGGAATGGTGTCCTCACTCCATCCACCAACACCACATTCTTGCCGGTGCGGTCTGGTAAAGACTTCTTTGCATGGAGAGCCGCGCCAACGCTGAGGGCGCGACGAGCTGTGTCTGATGGGATGCCAATCAATTTATGAATCATGTGTCTTTAGAATTAAATTTTATAAGTAACATATTTTTCAAGATCCTAAAAATAACATAACAAAATCAAGTGTTTAGACATAATTAATTACCTACATGGAGGGTCCAACATTCTTTGAGACTGAAATGGAGATAGGCAGGCCACTTAGACAAAAGAAAATGTGGTCCAATGATATCACAGCACATGTTCGAAAGTTGCCCAAAATATATTTAAATAGAACAAGATGGAGGAGGCTTTTAGCCTAAAAGGGTCCTAACAAACTAACTTAGTCATAAGAAAACCAAACTAACACTCACAAAGTATGGAGAAGGACCAGTAAGGACCGGTCGTCATGGAGATCTTTAGGGGAGGCCTATGTCAAGCAGTGGATGTCTTTCCGCTGATATGATATGGAAATGAAGCTTGCTCTTACATACATAATAGTTTTGAAGTTAGCTAAAAATTATATTTTACAAAATTAACCCTTACAGCCATAGGTGAGTAAAGATTATTTTATGATCCATTTTTTTTCGTTTATTCCAAAGCTTGCTACATGTTTAGCAGCTATGTCGGTTTGCCAGTTCGTATCTACTCTAGTTTATACCTAATTTTGGGGTGTAAGCTGGACGCCTCCTAGTGTGTGCGGCAGGTTGCAGTCACTGTAGATCCTCTCGGATTAGCAGTGAAGGCAACCTGCCGCACCGGCACACCCCGGGCAACATGCTTAGTGACTGGAACCGAATGTGGACCGGACGAGGAGGGGGTCTCATATCGGGCCTCTCACTAGGCATGGCAGAGAGCCAGCAAATCTCAGCCACGCTCGGGCATCTTTTGGAGACCAGTGGGTACAATTGAGCCCGTCCGTGCCGGTCCCAAGCCCGGATAAAGGAGGAGGGCACTAGGGCGCAATATAATGGACTCCAGATCCATCGTATTGCGACCCAACCAACCCTATTCCCATACCCATCCTTCCCCAACCCCCGTCCTAAACCCTATCCCAACTCCCACCCACTCCCAAAGTTCCCTCCCACGGTCCCCCCCCACACCTCAGCCTGCATGTGGTCGCGAGGCTGAGGGCCCTTCATCCAGTATTTCGTGATGATGGGTTGGGGTAACCGACCACCCACGTGTTTGTGCCGTGCGTGGAGACCCGTACGGAGGGATGAAGGGATCCTGGAGGTTGAGCAGAAATGCAACACACCTCTTCGGCCTGGATTTCATCTCAAACGGGAGGTTGTGGGCCAACCACCCACGATCAATCGGCTGCGACATCCCGTTAAAGGGGTGTCAGGTGAGGAACCCAACAATCCAGTGGGGACTATGGCCCGGCCGCGGGGCCCAGGGCGAGCGTGCGAGCTCCTCTTGCTCGTAGGCAACCCTGGAACTCTTCGGTCGTCAGTCAGCAGTCCTTCACGGTGAGGGTGACTATATCCTCAGGGTAGTTCTGGCGACCATGTACATCATGGTGCATGGCGTCCCCATCTTGCGGGCTCCAAGGAGGGTGGAACGCCGCTGAGGATGAACAACTTAAACCAACCTCATGGACGCAAAGAGGACAACCCCCCCTTTTAATACCAACCAAAACCTAACTACCAGCCAAGCTGATCCTTCGGGAGCGCTACGGCGGGCTGCTTCCCAGGAAGCGGCCCAACAACCACAACAAACGGTCGATCCCAGAGGAGCGCCACCAACACTTGACCTCTCGACCCTCAAGGACGCAATTCCCACTGCTCCCCCCGCGGGAAATGTGTGGAGTTTGCCAATTGAGATTCGAAAGGCTCAAGGCAAACCACCCACTGCGCCAACAAAACCTGACCCGAAAGTCAAGCCGCCCAGCACTAAACGCCAAAGACGTGCGGAGGCCAAAAGGGCCAGGAAACTGGCTGCTAAAGGCGGACAAGCCCTCACACAGCAGGGCAACCACAATGTCAGAGTTGCAGAGGATCCAGCTGCGGCAGTCGCGGCTCCCGTGGCTCCTCAAGCACCGGCAGCCGCGGCTCCCGCAGCTCCTGCAGCCGCGGCCCCCGTAGCTCCTGCAGCCCCTCAGTCACCGGGAGGTAGCAACAAGGTGGCAGAAAACCGCAAACCACGAGGGAAGCGCGGAGGCGGGAAGTACGGTAGCGCGAAGGCTGCAGTCCCCCAGGGACCAAATCCAAAACCGACCAAACGGTCTAGACCGGACGACACTCTGTCGCCCCGGGACGAATCTAAGCGCCCGAAAACTACCGGCTCCCGCACCGCCCCTGGGAGTGGCTCAGCCAACTACGCGGAAGCCTGCCAAGCAAACAACCTGCAGGTGGCGATGATGACTGAGCCATTCCTGGACCTAACCAAGGAAGAGGCAGAGGCGATTGATCTCGCCCTCGAGGAAGCGATTGACGCGGAGCTCTTCGCGCCTTCCTCTTCCAGAATGGACCCAAAACGTTTACCCAGCTTCCGCGGCAGGGCGTTCCACAGCGAAGGCGTCCTCAAGCTTTGGTGCGAGGACGACTTCTCTTTGGAATGGCTCCGCAGAGCTGCAACCAAAATACGTTCGCCACGTCCTGGAACCAAGCTTGTGGTGAGGCGCATAGCCGAAATCCCGCGCAAGGTTAGGGCGTGTATGTTTGTGCCGAAGTACACGCACGATGACATTAAAGTCCTGCAGGAAAGATTCATCCAGCAGAACCCCTGGTATAATGTCCGTGCGTGGTCTTTATATAAGGTGGACAGGCAGGAGGAGAGGAAAGGTGTCTTCCTCCTGCTTGGCATACCGCCCGAGGACGTGGCCGAACTGAAAGACCGAGGCAGACGCGTCGCATACAAAACCGGCGGCGTCTACGTTCGCCTAGATGAACAAGACGCACCGAAAACCGCACCACCGGCACCGGAAGTACCCCACACATCTGCTGCGTCGGCGGTCGCGCCGCCACTGGAGGTCCGCATGGAGGAGGAGACAGTGGGAGGCCTGGGACCTGTCCTAGGTGTGCCCACCCTGCCGATGCGCCATGGGGACTCCGCACCAGGGGCCTCAGGCTGCTCGGCGGGCACCTCATCCGTGGTCGGCGGCCCTCCTCCTCACGGAGGGGATCCGCCAGAAATGGACTGGTGGGGCGCGACGGCCGATGAATATGCCAGACTGGGGTACCCGGTGGACGAGAAGAAGGAGAAGGAGCTTCTGAGAAGTGATGGCGACTCAGACTGCCCTCCTTCCCAACTTTAAGCTCCTCCAAACCAACCTCCAGCACAGCCAGACCGCAACGGCTAACCTGCGCCGGGCGCTGGAGGCAAATAACAAGACCATAGGCCTAATCCAGGAGCCGTGGATTAGGAAGGGCAGAATCTGTGGTCTGAGTAACATCGGGGGAAAAATTCTCCTTGACACCACTGTAAGTAACCCCCGCACATGCATCTTTGCTCCTAAGCATGTTACCACCTTTGTACTAAACGAGTTCTGTTCCAGGGACCTGACCGCCGTCAGGCTCCGGTCTGATCCCACCCTAGGCCTGCCGGATGCGGTACTCGCGTCTGCCTATCTGCCTGGCGACGCTGACGTGCCAACCCCGGAGCTAGCAGCGCTGGTCGCTTACTGCGAAAGGGAGGGACTGGAGCTCATCATCTCCGCTGATGCAAACGCGCACCACACCATCTGGGGCAGCGAAAAACCAAACAGCAGGGGTGAGGAACTCTTAAACTACTTATTTACAACTAACCTTCGAATTTTAAACAGAGGCTCGGAGCCAACTTTTGTGACTTCACGAGCCCAAACTATCATAGATCTCACTCTAGCCACGGAACAGATCGCCGGCTTCATCTCAGACTGGCACGTATCTGATGAGCTGTCCTGTTCCGATCATAGATGGATCCGGTATAACCTAAACATAAACTCTAAATCTGCAGCTCCCTGGCGTAATCCCCGCAAGACAGACCGCGCCAGGTACAGGAAATTGGCAGAGGCTGGTCTTGAAATGATCAACCTCCTTCCCAAGCACAGTAACACTGCAGAAATCGAAACACACGTTACAAACCTCACATCTACTCTTATCAACAGCTATGAGCAGACGTGCCCTCTTACCACGCCAAAACCCGGTTCCGGTAACAGACACCAATGGTGGGGACCGGAATTGGAAAGGCTGCGACGCAAAGTAAGAAAGCTGTTCAACAAAGCCAAAAACTCCCGCAACCCAGTCGATTGGGTAAGTTACAAACAGGCACAATACAACTATAAGAAGCGCATCCGAGCCAGAAGGAGCGAGTGCTGGAGACGTTTCTGCACCAACATTGAATCTACCAATCAGGCCGCTAAGGTAAAAAATATTCTAGCCAGTGAACCTGAGCGCAACCTAGGCTGCCTGAAAAAACCAGATGGTACCTACACCAGAACCGATGCTGAGACCTGCGAACTCCTCCTACAGACTCACTTCCCTGACTGCCGCATCGAAGACAACCAAACATGGGAATCGCCGGTGCGGCAGTACCGGGATAATCAATTGGACTGGACCACGGCCCACAGAGTAGTAGACGACGAAAAGGTAATCTGGGCAATCAACAGCTTCCTCCCGTTTAAATCGGCGGGCCTAGATGGCATATTTCCGGGCCTGCTGAAGTGGTGCGACGCGAAGCTCCTGGCCGGTCACCTCACTGCAATATACAGGAGCTGCCTGGCCTTTCGATACGTGCCACTACAATGGAGAGAAGTAAAGGTAGTATTTATCCCCAAGCCCGGCAAAAGTGACTACACACAACCAAAATCCTTTAGACCGATCAGTCTCACCTCGTTCCTCTTGAAGGCACTGGAGAGATTGTGTGATAGGGACATAAGAACGAACTCCCTTTCGTGTAGCCCACTTCATGCTAACCAACATGCCTATAGTTCAGGCAAATCAACAGAGTCCGCCTTACACTGCGTGACATCACGCATAAGCAGGAGTCTATCAAGTAAACAATCAACACTAGGCGCCTTCATAGATGTAGAAGGAGCCTTTGATAAAACCAATTTTAACAGCATTAGCCAAGCGCTTAACAAGCATGGAGTCGATACCACTATTGCCGGGTGGATAGACAACATGCTAAGATACAGAGCGATCCAATTCACTGTAAATACCACAACGAGAGTAGTGGTGGCGAAGGGCTGCCCACAGGGGGGAGTACTCTCGCCTCTACTCTGGAACGTTGTCGTCAACGAACTAATCGCTGACCTCAATCAAAGAGGGTATTATACAGTAGGCTATGCTGACGACCTTGCCATTCTCATAGGAGGACCCTTTGAAAATGTGCTATGCAGCCTCATGAGGTCCGCTTTTAAGGTCGTCGAAGACTGGTGCTCAAAGCACAAACTATCGGTGAACCCGTCAAAGACGGAGATAATTCTCTTCACCAATAAACGTAGTCTAGGCAGGCTCAGACTTCCTAAACTTTTTAACACTGAATTGTCCCTGACCAACGAAGTCAAGTACCTGGGTGTAATACTTGACAGCAAGTTGCTCTGGAACAAACATGTCGACCACAAGCTAGAAAAAGCATGTATCACCTTCTGGCAATGTAAAAGACTCATAGGCAGATCCTGGGGCTTATCCCCGAAAATCTGTCGATGGCTCTACACATCTGTTATCAGACCTGTTGTATCATATGGTGCTATAGCCTGGTGGCCCAGGACAGAGCTTACCACCACAATAACGAAGCTGCAGCGATTCCAACGCCTGGCTTGCTCAGCCATGTCGGGCTGCATGCGCACCACCCCGACAGCAGCCCTAGAAGTCATTCTTGGGCTCCCGCCTTTAGACCTGTATATACAACAGGAGGCAATAATGTCGGCCCTACGCCTAAAGCTTTTAGGCGAATGGGTTAACCACAATGGACCTATTGCCACGCTCTGGGACACTGTTCGGAAACAGTACCCCTTATGCGAGGCCCCGTGCGACAGGATCCCCAAAACATATAACTTTAACAGGAATTACGACATACAACTATCAGAGTCAGGTAAAGACCAATCCGGTTCCCATGAGGTCAGAATATATACTGACGGATCCAAAATGGACTCAGGAACAGGCGCCGGGGCTTTTTCACTCGACCTCAACATAAAAATATCACTGGCCTTAGGCACACACAGCTCCATATTCCAATGTGAATGTGTAGCTATCAAGGAGGCCGCCACCGCGGTAATGCGAAGGAAGGTAGAAGGCTTTTGTATAAGAATCCTTTCCGACAGCATGGCCGTACTAATGGCACTGCAGAGTAATGTATTTACCTCAGGGCTTATCTACGAGTGTCACCTTGCACTGGAGCGCATTGCTTCAAACAACAGGGTAATCCTGCAATGGATCAAGGGACACAGCGGATCACTGGGCAACGATGCCGCGGATGAATTGGCAAGGCGTGGTTCACAAACACCAGTGGCAGGTCCTGTTCCACTATTACCACTGCCCTTCAGTCAAATCCGCACATGGCTTCACGGCTTTACCCAGAACCAACACAATGCCCGCTGGGCTAGCCTAACGAGCTGCAGACAGTCAAAGGAGGTGCTATCCACTAATTCACCTAAGCTTACCCACCGACTTCTCAGCCTCAATCGAACAAACCTCCGAATAGTTGTGAGCACTATTACAGGACATATCTCGCTCAACAAACACCTATTCACAATCGGCGTTACCGATAGCCCACTATGTAGGGGCTGCCTTGACGCGGAAGAGACGGTCAATCACGTGATCCTGGAGTGCGTTGCGTTGGCCGACCAACGGGCTAAAATCCTCAACAACACGAGGTCGCTCCGCGAAGCCTGCGAATGTCCCAGGAGACTTCTGAGCTTCTGGAAGGAGCTGGGCTGGCTTAATTAACCAGACTAACCTGTACGCAAAAAGGACCAAATCAGAGTTTAATTGCGGAAACAGGAGCCCACTAACTAACTAACTAACTTATACCTAATTACCTTTAGTCTATTATTGTTTTTTTTGATATTTTTTTTAGATTTTTTATTGCCCTCCTCAGTACTTTTTTCCTGCCTAACACCTTAGGGAAAAGGGCATAACTGAAAACCAGCGCCGTGCAGGACTGCAACCTTTGGTGTCTTCCCGCACTGCACAAGCCGAGTCATGGCCTTTTGCCACATAAGTTTATTCATTTCTTAATGTAAAAATCCTTACCCCAGTCAAAGACAAACATTACGTGCCATGCCAGTAAACAAAACTGGTGACATTTTGACAACCTCTGATTTTTATAGGTATTCTTTTAACCAGAATAAAGCCCTTCTATATCAATATAAATCATCCTCCTTTGGGTACCTAAATGTTATGGAAAAATCCTTTACAAATGAGGAGTCAAGAGAACTCTCAATGGTATTTTTATTTATAAACAGGTAAACAACTTGTTTATGCTTCAATAAAAACTATCTCTTAATTACAGACACACCTAAAAAGTGTATAATATTTTCTATAAAATAATTAACAATGTTAAGTAGATTTCCAATTTCCACTTTAATTCCCATATAGTTTCATAGCATGCATAGTAACAGCAGGAATAACGCAGGAAATACCAACTTCATTCACAAGTTAATTGTACCAATGCCAACCTAAAAGGTTCAAAGTTTATAATCTAAATATTTTCAAAAACTACCACAGACATGTATTCCTGCAATTACAAAAGCCTTATCATACAATCCTGTGGGTGAACTTTCAACAGTAACTGTATCATGAGCAGAAAAGTGAAAAAAATTAAGAATTACCGAATCTCATGGTAGAGCCAACATGGGATACTTTGATCATGGATTTTGCGACGTGTGATGCCATGGCTGCGCAGACACTCAAGCCGATTATCGGGAATAATATACAGAATCCTGAAACAACAAAATTACACTAGAAAATCTTATAAAATTCTAAGAAAACTTCTAAAAACAATAAAGAAAGTTGGACTATGACCTGTCAGACAGAAGCGAGACCAGTGTTCCCAAACCAATAAAATATAAATTGGGAGAAAGTTTGATAAAAAAAATGAGAGAAATCCGGAGATTGATAAAGTTCCCCAATATTGTCAATATTTGCTTATCAAACCCAAAAGGATTACGTGAGCTGCGTTCCGAATCAACGATAATATCGATTTTATCGCTCACAGCGCGCTAAAGGGCCCCATACAAAGCCCTGCCTGCAGGGCTCTGCTTGCAGTGCCACTGCCAATCGTACTTTGTGTGGGCATGCAGGGCCGACAAAATGGCCGTTACATCGGCCCTGCAACACCACACACGGTACGATTGGCAGTGCGCACTGCAAGCAGGGCCCTGCAGGCAGGGCTTTGTGTGGGCCGTTTATAAGGCGTCCCGAATCACTTTTGTTGTTCTTTTTTACAGCGCTTGTGAGCGATAACAGCAATAATATCGTTGATTCGGAACGCAGCTGTGGTTTGATAAAACGGCCCATACAAAGCCCTGCCTGCAGGGCCCTGCTTGCAGTGCGCACTGCCAATCGTACCGTGTGTGGTCTTGCAGGGCCGATGTAACGGCTATTTTGTCGGCCCTGCATGCCCACACAAAGTACGATTGGCAGTGGCACTGCAAGCAGGGCCACTGCCAATCGTACTTTGTGTGGTCATGCAGGGCCGATTTTTTAATTGTTCACCCTGCCGCAGGGCCGCAGTGGCATTCTGCAAGCCCGACCAGACGATTCTCCCCACTCCACACTGCAAGCAGTGCCATGTGTGGTCAGATCGGGCCGATTTGATCCGTCATTTTTTTTGGGTTGCGTTCCGAATCGGGTAGAAATTACCCTGACAGCAGGATAGCGTTATAAGACGTCCATCAGTGTGGTCGAGACAGACTGCTGTCAAAGGGTAACTATTACCGTTTTGGAACTCACTCTTGTTTTCGTCATAAAAAGTTGAAAATCTCTTCTTTATGAGCCAACGGGAGAAAGATGTGTGGAGGGCTTGGAGGAGCTGTAGAGGGACATATTCGAACTATATCGAGATTTTCCGTGCCTCTGTAAGATTAACAACGAGCAATGCCATAACAAAGACATGCGGTCCCAAAAATATAAGACTTTTAATAATGATGCTACATTGTCGGCTTTCAAGATTTTTTAAAGCTATTTTAAAAAAATATATTTGATAAAACTATTTTAAAATTTAAATTTTTTAAAATATTTCTTTTTGTTATCATCGGGGTCTAACTCTCTCAGTAAATAAGCGTGACCCAACGTCTCTCGCAGTAGTTAGTTACATACACCATTGTTTTCTTTTCGTGTTCTTTCTGCCACAAGTACAGCTAACGCAATTTTTGGAGTTTTGATAATGATGGAGCCATTTTAGTATGGGTAATTGTATGGGAAAGACAGCACTGGACACGTCTGAACGCAACAGCGCAACGCGCTCTTATGACTTGCAGGGCTTTGTGTGGCAACATCCTCTGCGGCAGTACTGCAAGCAGGGCCCTGCAGACAGGGCTTCGTATGGGCCCTTTAAGGGTTTGATGATTAGGAAGGCCATAGTCAATAATATTGCACAATATTCATGACTGCGCAATATTATTGACGGTATTATTAAAAAGTGCGCAATAATTATTAAACAATAGAAGGATTGGAGCAGGCTTACATTATTGTTTTTCGAATAATTACACAAAACACAAAACAAACATTCTCTTTCACACAAGCTGTCTACTCCGAGACAACTACAGATTAGATGTTTCTGGAAACAAAGACCTATCGCTCAAGCTTAACGATATGGAGCAGCATGCCCGCGCTTGTAATCTAGAAATTCAATGTGTCCCGGAGCATAAACTGAAAATATAACTACGATAGTTAAGCAACTAGCGAAGACGGTCTCATTTGTCCTCCAGGAGGATGATTTACATAACTTTACTCGCGTTGCTAAAATGGATACTTCCACCAACCGACCGAGATCAATTATCATCAAAATGAAGAACCCCTTAAAACGTGATGGATTGTTGGCAGCAGTTATAAAATTTAATAAGAATCAAAAGAATAAGGAAGACAAGCTCAACTCCCATCATCTTGGTTTCGGCGGTGATAAGCGGCCAATTTATGTATGCGAACATCTTTCTCAATGCAACCGGGAGCTGCATAATGTAGCGAGGGAGAAAGCAAAAGAGCTGAAGTATAATTATGTATGGATACGTGGTGGGCGAATTTTTGTGCGGAAGACTGATAAGGATCCCGTGTTGATGATTAAAGACTTGGAATGTGTGAAGAAAATGTCATAGTCTTTTCCAATCTCATATTTTTATCCCCTATAATTACGTAAGCTTTGTGCGTTTTTTTATATAAAATTCTGTTCCATTAATTGTTATTACCAAAACGCAAGAGGTTTGAATACTAAGACTGCACAGTTTTTCGGTAACGTGAGCATAAATGATTATGACATCATAATAATTACTGAGACTTGGCTTCAGGAAAACGTATACGATGCGGAGTTGTTCGATGACAGATATGTAGTGCATAGGAGGGCTAGGAACTTAAAAAAAATATATACTATTAGAAATGTGTCACGTTCGTATAAGTCAGGTGGAGGGGTTATGGTAGCGGTGCATAAGAGATTCAAGTCATATAGAATAACTGAAATTGAAAGTGAATTTGAGGACCTTTACGTAGTTATTGAATTAAATTTAAATGGGAAAACGACAAAACTTTGTATCTTTGCCCTTTATACTCCATCACCGTTAGTTTTAAAAAATCTCGAGGTGATTTTAGATAACGCTAATATTAGCTTATCGAATTTCGATTATGTGTTGGTAGCTGGTGACTTCAATTTAAATAATATCACTTGGAATTTGGATAATGCTAGCTCAAGCCTCTTACCTCTTGTGCGTGACAAGTGTACGGATGAGCATGTTTGTGTTATAAGCGAATTTATGTCACTCAATGATTTGAAACAGTATAATGGCATTTTAAATTGTGACTCTAGAATATTGGATCTGATAATATCTTCTGTACCTGATGTTGCCCTTAGTGAGTGTAAATTCCCTCTTAGCAGTATTGATAAACAGCACCCACCACTTGACTTTAAAATAAATTTTAATTCTTCTGCTTCACTCAAACCAATAAATAGCCCGAGACTAAACTTCTATAAAGCTGATTATGATGGAATCATCAGTGATCTCAATCAAATTAAATGGGATGATTTATTTCATAAATGTAATAATGTTGATGAAATGATTGAAATTTTTTATAATGAGTTGAATAGATGCATAAAGAAACATGTTCCGTTGACTCAGCCTAAAGGACACAAGTACCCAGTGTGGTTTACCAAACCATTAATAAGATCTATAAGGGAAAAATACAAAATTAGAATGAGAATAAGAAAGTACTCAAATCCTTTAGACGAGTTAACTTACGATATTATAAATAAAAGGTGTGAACGGTTACTAAGTGATTCTTATGATTCTTACTGCAATAGAATTGAGGCTGCCATTGCCGCAAATCCAAAATACTTTTGGTCTTATACAAAACAGAAAAAAAAGAATGAGTCTAATTTCCCGGCAGTTATGTACTTAAATGATGAAGTTGCAAGCAGTAGTGAAGAAGTATGTCAACTATTTGCTAAAAACTTTGCTTCCAATTTTAACACTAATGTCATCTGTAATGCTTTTCCACCATTAGCGAATGATTTACTTGCAACTTCAGACTGTTTATCTGGGATTTGTGTATCGGAGGACTCGATACTCAAACATCTTAAGAACCTTAATGTATCTAAAGGTTCAGGACCTGACGGTTTGCCCCCACTTTTTCTTCGTGAGTGCGCGGAATGCCTCAATAAACCTCTCGCAAGGATTCTTAATACTTCTCTCGTTTCAGGACATTTTCCTAGAGTTTGGAAAGAGGCTAGAATACTACCAGTTTTTAAAGATGGATCTAAAAACAAAGTTCAGAATTATCGGCCCATTTCTTTATTATCGACGTTGCCAAAAATGTTTGAAACTTTTATATACCCTATCCTCTACAGCCAAGTTAAATCGTCGCTAAGCGATAGGCAATTTGGCTTTCTTAAGGGCAGATCAACTAATTCTAATTTGGTCAGTTACATTGAAACTCTCATCGAATATCTGGATCAAGGTGAGCAAATCGATGCCGTGTATGTAGATTTTAGTAAGGCGTTTGATAAAGTTGATCATTCGTTACTTTTGGATAAACTTAGAAAACTTGGGATATGTGGTAATTTACTGTCTTGGTTTCACTCTTATCTTAATGGGCGTAGCTTTCACGTAGTAGTTAATGGAGCGCGATCAAGAATTCTACCTGTCACTTCAGGAGTCCCGCAAGGATCCCATTTAGGACCATTGTTGTTTGCTATATTCATCAACGATATTGTTGACAGTCTCGCTTATTCAGACGCATTTTTGTTCGCAGACGACCTAAAGATTATTAGACCAATCAGAACCGTATCTGATATAGCACTTCTTCAACTTAATATTAATGCATTAACTTGTTGGTGTACTCATAATAAAATGTCACTAAACTCAAAAAAATGTGTCAATATAACTTTTAGTCGTCGAAAAAACCCTCTCCCAACGAAATTTACCATATCAGGTGTCGAACTTGAGAAAGCTAACTTTGTCAGGGATTTGGGTGTTCTTATTGATAGAGAGTTAAACTTTAGATTACATATCGACACAATTACGAAAAAAGCATTGAGAATGCTTGGTTTTGTTATTAGGAATACTAAGAAGTTCAAAAAACCAAAGTCCAAAATCATTCTTTTTAATGCCTTGGTTAGAAGTCATTTGGAGTACTGCTGTCAGGTATGGTCTCCCTTCTATGAGTGCCACAAAAATAGACTGGAAAGAGTACATAGACGTTTTTTGACTCATTTGTCATACTTTTTTAAACAACATCGTTATCTTAACTCGTACAGTAAGCGACTTAAGTACTACAAAATGGTTAGTTTAGATAAAAGAAGAAAGCTGCTCGACTTGGTGTTCTTTTACAAGGTACTAAATAATCAGATTGATTGCCCAGATATCTTAGCTAGGATTTTGTTTTCGACACCTAAAAGGTTGCCAAGACGACAGAATTTTAAATTATTTGTCTGTAGAAGTTACAAATCCAATCTCGGTCGGAATTCGCCAATCACCCGAATGGTTAAACTCTTCAATTATTTGCCCGAGCAGCTCTGCATCGATATATTCCAAGACTCACTTGCTACCTTCAAAAATAAAGTAAGATCTCACGTTACCGAAAACTGAACTAAACCAAAATATAACCAAAACTATGCTAATTAAAGTCCGATTTTGTATTGTGTACTACTATTTTCTATTTTGATCTCTTACCTATTATAATGTTCCTTTTTATTCTTGATCATGATAATGTGTTTAGTTGTTGAATATCACATAATTCTTCTTAGTTATCTGTATTAATATTGTATCAGTATATATTTGCATCATTGTAAGTGTCTCATGTGTAAGTTGTGGTTACCTATAATTGGATGTACATATATATAAGATCCTTTTTTTTTAGTGTTTAAAACTTTTGTTTGATATGTATTATCTGTTGGTGATCCTATTAAGAAAATAAAATAAATAAAATAAACAAAACATTTGCGACTCAAAGTTCACTCGCAGGATGTGTTGCTCTGTACGAACATGAGTTCTGATGAGCGATTATAGATGCATTTTCATGAATAATACACTGATTTCGAGAGTTAGGTCTTATTTACTACAACGACTGAAGGCTTTGCCCAGTAGTGGGACGAATCATAGAATTATTATAATAAAGACCATAGGACTTTATAAAATCATATAAATACCTACTTTTAAAAGATTTTTTATTTCTTTAGCAGTTTAACTATTTCATTGATTGTAGCATCCATTCGCTTAAATAAAAGTAGAAGATACCACTTTACCTATTTAATTTGCCACATCGGAAATAAATGACCTCAAAATTTCGTGCGCGATGGATAGTCGCGGCGAACAAAAACATTGTGTGTACTGTTTCGCAAAAAACATGCGGGAGACACGGCTTTAGGGCGCGTTTCGAATTGGGAAGAAGTTACCCTGATAGCAGGGTAGCTTTGTATGACGTGCATGTGTGTGGTCGAGGCAGGCTGCTGTCAAAGGGTAATAATTATTACCCGAAACGAACGAAACGTCCTCTTAGTATAATTATAACCCAACGCAGAACGGAATCTAAAATCATCTTCTTTCGCCAAAACTTGCTGACTTGGCCATACTATCTTGCCATGGCAGTGTCACGGTGTGCTTATTATTCATGAGAACAGTATATATATTTTCGTAAGAAAAAGACAACAAAATTAAAAACTGTAGAGTGATATCTCGGTTTTTGATTCCTATCAGTGCAAAAAAGCTCAAATGATAAAAAAACTGACTAAAAATGAGGGTAGAATTAAATATGTTCTTATTGAAAAAAGATAATTACCCTTTATTTCTCACGAATTTCTTTCTTCTTCGTCGTCGTCGTGGCAAGCGTGGAGTATATTGTATTCTGTGGGCAAGCAGACCGTTGGACACGCACGTGAATTTTAAACATCTTTTTATAATACCTAAATAACTGCTTAATCAGATGCGGTAAGAAATCTGGTAAGATTTAAGCTTCTTGTAGCATAATGAGTAAAAGAAAGTTATGCTATTTGCTCTATCGTTCCTAATACCTCAACTTCCACGTCAGGACTTTGGAGTAAGTAATTAATAACCTTTGCAACTACATTTAAAATACTCTTTGTAGGTTCCAACCAAAGATTTCGGACCTCCTTGCTTCGCTCGGAATAGATACCTTAGTAATTTAATTTACTATGGGATGACATCTGCCAACGTGTCCCAAATTTTTATGTCAAATCATCAGTGATCACTAGGAAATATTCAAAATAACCTGTCAAATCCATAGAACGACGCCTTCACTACCTTGTGACAACTTATTTCTTTAATCCTCCTTCTAGTTACCCTTATTTTTCTATGGTTCCAACAATGTCTTTGCTCAATATTATCCTGTTAATATCCTTCCTCGTGGTATCCTCCGCCGAGTTTACGGACTACATGCATGTGTATGAAGAGCAGTGTCTCGGTGAAGACCGGATCCATTGCTCAGATGGATCCTGCATCTGGCAGCATCAGTACTGTGATGGGAAGGTGGACTGTGTTGATGGATCTGATGAGAATTTGTGTGGTAAGTGACATGCTTGATCTTTTTTGTACTAAGCAGATACTTTCCATTTTTTTGGCATTTTCTATTCAATATTTGCTTCATCATTTCATGATGGAGGTAGGTACTAACTAAGTCATCTCCTCTTCTTGTAGAAGTGTGATTTTTTTGCTAGTGGAGTATTTATTTAAATTTTTAAATAACTTTGAATAAGTAGATACTAAAAAGTGGGTAGATTCATTTACTTTCACAACAGACAAAAATGAAATTTACAACCTAAGTTTTTAATTTTTCTCTTATAGCTAGGCATACATACATATATACATAACATCACGCCTGCGATCTAGTCCTAACAGAGGTTAGGTTGATGATGAAACGAGTTTTCCCAGTTAAGAAGCCTATTCTCTTGCGACTTGAATAGATCCAGTTTATATAAACTCGGTAACACAAACGCAGGCAGAGAATTCCACTTCTTAGCAGTGTGCATTATGAAAGATGTTGCGAAGTGCTTTGTATAAAACAACTACAACAATAAATTTTTCTGTATGTATAAAACCTAAAATTTACTTTTTATGTCTACCCACATCAGTTGACCACACCCCAAAGCCGGAGCTTTGTACAGACAGCCACTATCTCTGCAAAGATGGGAGCAAGTGTATTCCTACTACTTGGTTATGTAACAACCAAACTGATTGCAAAGATAGCAGCGATGAAGAAAATTGCACAGTCCCACTAGTACAACCAGTTAACAATGTAAGTGAATACTAACTCATTATTAGACTAAACCTTGTATCATTGCTCATATAAACGGCTTGCCTCATTGTTTTGGTCGATTTTAATTTATTTTTCATTTTCCGTACCCAAAGGGTAAAAAACGGGACCGGGTTTTAGCCCAAGTAGGCTACTGTAAAACCTGGCCTAATGGCTTCTGGCTAGCCTATTACAGTAGAACTAACTTAGACTGTCTTATTTTCAGAGTTCATGCAAAGGGTTTCAATGTAGTAGTGACAAGCGCTGCATATCATCTCTGTGGGCGTGCGACGGTAGCTACGAATGCGCAGACCATAGTGATGAAGACCCCAATACTTGTCGTGAGTATATAATTGACTATTGTATATCTATGTATTACGAGTAACTAGCTGTGCCCGCGGCTTCGCCCGCGTGGAATACAGACAATGTACAGTATTGTGCAGTCTCTCCCCCCCTCCGCTTCCCCTCCCCCTCTCCCTCGGGGATGATTTTTCAAATACGCTGAAACACATGATTATTTCTTTATTTTTATTAGCATAAATCCTATTTTGTAATAGAATTTTCATACGTACTTTCTACCCCTATTTCACCCCCTTGGGGGATGATATCTCAAAATTGCTGAAACACGTCGTGTTTCTTTACTTCTTATTAGCCAAATCCCAAATTTCAAGTACCTCACGTCAAAACTGTAGGATTTTCATACAAATTTTCATGCCTTATGTCACCCCTTTAGGGGATGTATCTCAATATTGCTGAAACACGTGTTTATTTTAGCTTAAATTTAAATTTCAAACACCTCATGTCAAAACTGTAGGATTTTCATACGAACTTTCATCCTTTATTTCACCCCCTTGGGTGATGATATCTCGAAATTGCTAAAACATATGTTACTTTGTTTCTTATTAATAATAAAATCCAAATTTTCAAGTACCGCATTTCAAATTTGTAGGATTTTCATACAAACTATCATCCCTCATTTCAATCCTTTAGGGGCTGAATTTTGAAAAATTCTAAAACACATACTTTTTTATTTTTTACCAAGAACTCAGAACCAAATTTCTATAATTCTACCTTTACAAATGAAAGACTTATAGACCAACATACGGAAAAAAAACATCCCCTTTTTCACCCCCTTGAAGGGAGGTTTTTAAGAAATGCTTAAACACGTGTTTCTTATTTTTTTACCACAAGCTTAATGTCAAATTTGAGTGAATGTAACTCAAGAAACAAAGGACTTTCAAACAAACTTTCATCCCTTATTTCACCCCCTTAGGGGATGAATTTTGAAAAATTCTTAAATGTACTTTTTTATTTTTACTAAGAGCTCAGAACCAAATTTCTATAATTCTACCTTTAAAAATAACAGACTTATAGACCAACATACGGAAAAAAATCATCCCCTTTTTCACCCCTTAAGGTGTAGAATTTTCAAAAGCTTTCAAAGTAAAATCCACAAAATTTATTATTTAGGCATTAGGGTTGTAATTTTCTGTGAAACGTACATCACTGTTATTGAAAATCCACCCCAAATTCAACCCCTAAAGAGGGAAATGGGGTGAAAAAAATGTAAAAACCAATATGGGTATCGTTTGTACGGTTTATCGGGTCGCTGATTACGAAAACTACAACAATTGTGAAATCCAACGCGGTAGACGTGAAAACCATCATCCCCTGGTGATGATGGTATTGGGGTCCGATAGGGTTGCAAATGTTGCAATGTCTAAAAATCAATATGGGTTTCGTTTGTATGGTTTATCGGGTCGCTGATTACGAAAACTACAACAATTTTAAAATCCAATGTGGTGGAATTGAAATACCATCATCCCCTGGGGATGGGGTTGAGGTGCGATAGGGTTGAAACGTCTAAAAATCAATATGGGTGTCGTTTGTATGGTTTATCGGGTCGCTGATTACGAAAACTACAATAATTTTGAAATCCGACGTGGTGGACGTGAAATACCATCATCCCCTGGGGATGGGATTGGGGTGCGACAGGTTTGAAATGTCTAAAAATCAATATGGGTGCCGTTTCCATGTTAAGGATAGCGGTTAAATTGACGTTAGGGGTAGGGATATGAGAAGGGACAGGGGTAGGGGTAGGGTAGAGGCAGGGATAGGGAGAGGTAGAGCTACAGGTAGAGCTAGAGGTAGATCTAGAGGTAGAGCTAGAGGTAGAAGTAGAGCTAGAGGTAGAGCTAGAGGTAGAGCAAGAGGTAAAGGTAGACGTAGAGGTAGCGGTAGACGTAGCGGTAGAGGCAGATGTAGAGGAAGAGGTACAGGTAGAGGTAGATGTAGAGGTAGAAGGAGAGGGAGAGAGATTGAGGTAGAGAGGGAGAAGGGGGAGAGGGAGGGAAAGAAGGAGGGGTAGGGGGAGAGAACAAGTGAGGGGGAGAAGGAGAGAGAGGGAGAGGGTTTTAGTTTTTCTCAATTACTTCTGTGAATTGGCTCCGTTTTGAAATATAAGATAATGGAGTCTCTCAGCTCTCTCTCTACATTTTTTAGGTTAAGTGACAACTTTAAGGCATAAAACTGCTGCTAAGTTCCTGTGTTCTGAGTAATTTATGAGTAACTTCAGCTGGATCTTGAATTGTACTCATTGATTTGCGCAGGGTTAGTCCCGTTTTTCCTTAATTTAAAATTACCCCGAAATGACGGAAAATATCTCATTGCTTCGGAAAAACGGTAACAACATAAATACGAAATCCACGAAGCGAAGCCGCGGGCAACAGCTAGTTTAGATATATGGGGGTAGGTAGGAGTTTTGTGCAAAGTCCGTCCTTACCTATTTCAGTGTTTCTACAGCTGTCTTTCCATTGGATAAAGGAGCCAGTGAAATTATGGGCACATGAGCCACCTATTCTAGTTCACAGGGTGCGCAACGCGATTTGCTGTCTTATTAGCGTTACATTATATAACTTTAAGATAGTAGGGGCTATAAGAGGTGGAGACCACTTACTAACAGGTAACATAGAATACCATAGTAGGTACTATTATTTTTTTATGTAAACTGATGGTAAGTGGTCTCCGTCTCCACCGCTTGTTATAATGTACTTAAACTGATACAATAAAGTCATGTTTTACATGGCCGTTATAAGGCGATTCGGGTTCATCTGTTGTCTATCACTTACGATTTCACTGTCAAAGAAAGTGACATCACTGGACTTATAGAATCTGTGGGCGCAGTAAGTTATCGTACGTAATCGAGTACAAGAAAGCAAATTGCTTAAGAGAACGGTCCTAGTGGCCTCGTGTGGCCGTGGCAAGTTCAGTACAGTCGCAGAAAAATATGGTGAGGTGGGACTGCTACGAGAATGTAAGCCAGACCTGTTGTTTTTTACTTATATAGGTACTTTCTATTTCTACTAACAGGTTTCATTCGTGTGGGTATTCCATGACGTAGGATAACTTGCAGTGCCCTCATGGTCTATGTATGAAAGATTAACATAAAGTTACGTTAAAGAAACTGAAAGCTATTTTCACAATATGAAATATTAGTATCTATTTTATTATGAAGATTGCTATTTATCGTGGGCCAGGTCACTCAATCGTGCACAAGTCAAGCTGGGAGCATTGCCCGACTACTGGCTTTAACGTGCTCACCAAAACGAAGATGTACCAATGCCTGGACGGCAGCTTGTGCTTGGAAGGCCAGTACATGTGCGATGGCATGCATGACTGCAAAGATGGCAGCGATGAAGGAGACTTTTGTAAAAATTGTAAGTTTTACAGTTTTAGTTGTTTTCTGGACGCTACTATAAGTAAACCAAAAGAAACATTTCTTAGAAATAAATAAAACTGTTCTCATGAATAGTAAATTTACCGGGGTCGATGTCGGGAACTCTGAGGTGAATCACGTGTTTTGTCTTACTTCCCTGTTTTCGGCGTTAAAACCTGCTATTACTGAGTTTTTCTTGAACGTTTTGCTTATGTGATAACCAATTGTTAAGGTGGTGGTAAGTTTTGTGCCGTTTTGCTTATTATTTGGGTTTTTGGGCCTTTTGTTTTTTTGGTTATCCGTTGCCGGACAGCCTGAAGAATGAACGGCTATAAACCGCCTGAACCTAAACCCCCCGATCCCTATAGTGATGGGGCGGACCTTTTTGCAAGTCCTGTGAGTCCCTTATCAGTATTAGCCCTGGCTTCCCAAGTACTGAATGAGGAAAATGTGAATCAGACCTTTGGTGATACACGGATGGAGGTTGATGCCTCAACTGTAAAACGTCCCTCAGATGATTTAGTGGACAGTAGTCCTGCCAAAAAAACTGCTACCCCCTCGTCTTCACCCGCAGATCGGCCTGCGGAAGTTTCAGCTACCTCTTCGGCTACTACACATCATCAAAGCCAGTCAACTCAGCAGTCTACTCAAGACACTCAAGGCACCCAAGCCAAACGCATTGGTAGGGAACACTACAGACCTAGTGATAAGGGCCCTTACATTGTTCATGCTGTCCGGGAAGGTGAGTCTGACCGCCCAGTCCACCCAATAATGTTTGGGAAGTTTCTCTTCTCCAAAAATATTAAAAACATAAAAACTGATGGTATTCAAAAGATTGGCCGGAATCGCCTTTCAGTTGAATTTGAGTCAGCTGAGGGTGCTAATGCTTTCCTCAATAACTCGATTGATGATAAATTCAAAACATTTATCCCAACATATAACATCACCCGTTTGGGTGTAATCAGGGGGGTTCCCACTGAACTATCAGTTGAAGAATTCTTAGAAGGGGTTGATTTTCCGTTCCACTACGTAGGAAAGATCATCAAAGCAAGGCGCCTTAAATACCGAAAATTCGATATCGAAAGCAGAACTACTTCCCGAGCAGACTCTGAAACCATAGTACTGACGTTTGATGGCCAAACGACCCCTGAGCGCATTTTCTACATGAACAATTCCTTAAAAGTCGAGCCATACAATCTCCCGGTCATTCAATGTTTTAAATGCTGCCGATTTGGCCACACCAGAGACCAGTGCAGGTCTCGTCCCCGCTGCTTCAAATGTAGTGGCGATGACCACTCGGGCGGCGAATGCACGGTAGGGGTTATCAAATGTATATTCTGCTCGGAAAACCATGAAGCTATCAGCAAAGTCTGTCCCGAACATGCTCGGCAAAGAAATATCAAAACCACCATGACAGATGAAGGCATTTCATTTGTTGAAGCTGCGAAAAAACATGTTCCTTTCAGAAAATCATATGCCTCCATTGCAAAGAGTGCAGCACCTGAGAACCCACTATACCTCAATAGTCAATCTAGTCAACCAGTACTTAACATGTCGTCACCAAACAAGTCTTACCGGAAGACAGTATTTCAACAAAGACGCCCCCATGCTCCCCTACAGCCTGGTTATGACCGTCAAAGTCACCAAGCTATTCTAAATGAATTCACTCCCCCCCCTCTGCGCAATGGCTGCGGTTACCCATCACAGCCCACCGAACCTATTGATATTGACCCATCCGTAGTATGTGACCAACTCAATAAAATTATGTCCTACTTCTTAAATAGTACTCCTTCCCCATCCTCTGTGCCTGTTAACGTGGTCTACAAATTGCAAGAAATGTCAACATTATTAACTGCTTTAATTTCCCTTTTCAACAATGGCTCTAGTGCTTCAATGGAACACTAAGAGTATCCGCCGTCGCAAAAGCGATCTTATTTACCTTATAAATAAACACAAACCAGCCATCCTAGCCATATCAGAAACCCTACTCAAACCAGGAAATAAATTTTCTTTACCTGGTTTCTCATGTCTCCGTCATGACGGAGACAATGGCTGGGATGGAGCTGCGTTAATAATTCGTAATAATTTTAAATTTGTCAAAATTAATCTGCCTGTTTTTAGTGGTATATATGCCGTTGCTGTTAAGACTACGACATTCTCAATTGCGAGTATTTATATCCCCCACCCTTCTATTCCTATTTTAGATAACCTGAAGATCATTATGAACTACCTCACCGGCCCAGTTATTATTGTAGGTGATTTTAACTGTCACCATCGACTTTGGGATCGAGATGGTAATTCGTACGGTAGTCATTTAGTTGATATACTGGACGAACTCAATTTGTGCATCCTAAATGATGGCCGCCCGACGTTCAGAACCTCCCCCAACCAAAACCCTTCAGCTGTATACCTGTCAATTTGTTCAGCTTCCCTAGCTTCATCTATTTTATGGAATGTCTTACCGTTAACATACGGTAGCGATCATGCTCCCATTCTTTTGACGATGCCAAGCTTCACCCATCCTCCCTCTATCCCTTTCAATCCCCTTCAAAAGTTCTGTTTAAATAAGGCCGATTGGGATCAATATTCCCGCCTACTGGACGACAAGGTTAGGAACTTACCTGGTACAGTCACTACCCAGAATTGCCTAGAGGTTTATAATCTGTATGTCGAGTGCATTTTATCAGTCGCTTCAGTCGCGATCCCCCTAAAGAAACCGCTCCTAAACATTCCTTCCCCCCCATGGTGGAATAACCAATGCACCCGGGCTGTCAAGGATCGTAATGAGGCTGAATTGGAATACAATGGGAATATGAGCGCCATGGATGTTTTCTTGGAATTCAGACGTATTCAAGCCAAATGCAAACGCTTATTATCATCTACCAAATTCAACGGTTGGACAAACTTTTGCACTTCTATTTCCCCCACTACACATCCTAAAGTGGTTTGGCGCAATATCAGGAGATATAGATCTGGTGTTGCAGATCCCCCCTCTCCGACTTCTAACCTTACACTATGGGTTGATGTTTTCCTAGATAAGCTTGCCCCCCCCCCCATGCACCTATACCTACAGAATTTCCAATGTTCTATTCTTGTTCAGTCTCAGAAGATCCTATGTCTCGTCCGTTTATATTATCCGAATTAACCGCGGTTATCTCTAACCTACCTAATACGGCTCCAGGTTTGGATGGTGTATCATATGCATTCCTTCGGAATGCTTCCGAGGACGTTCATACTTATTTCTTATCTATCATCAATATTTTTTTCTCCTCGGGTATTGTCCCCGACGCACACTGTGAGAAAATCACATTCTAGCGGGATTTAATTCTTAATGACGCGGATCGTACGTTTTTGGCAATAAAAAGTTATAAATGATGTTAATATAATGGAAATAACGCATTGTGGTTTATTTATTCAAGAAACATCAACTGAATTAATGTTATTATATGAATTAAAGTCATTTTCTATGGAAAGGAAAAGCATATCTAAGATATCCGCTTCAATTTTACTTTTTTTTTTCTTCCGAATGCACCTTAAACTTGCTGAATATGGGACCGATGATATTAAAAGCCTGTTTAGTAAATCCGTGTTAGTCAATTCTTGAAGATTTTCTCGTAAAGAATTCTCGATAGTGTCTATTATCTTTATTTCTTATTTCTTGATCTTCTTCCGATAACTGTCCAATAGGAAGTATACATGATGATATAACATCTTTGCCACGAAATAGCACTTTATGTACACTAACGGGCATATTAAACCAAGAAAAGTAATCCAAAATATCAAAAATTTGGCATTTTGATATTTCAACAGCCATGCTGAAAAATGAAAAAAATTGTATGGGGAGCGCAAAAATGCGCAAAAAGTGTCAACTGTAGCAGAAAGCTAACACTATGAGCTATCATAAATAATAGTATTTATCACGGAATAATGCGGAATAAATAGTATTCAGTTCTACTGAATATCCGTTAAAATATTTAAACCATGTCCATTTTGCCCCTTCATTGAAATTAGTTTAAATGTCGTTAATTGTGAACGTCAAGGCAAATAAACTGTTTTGTACTTACCTAAAAGAACCAAATAATAGTTTTATAAAACAAAAACAATGTTTTTATATAACATAGCTTCGTAATCGTATTTTCAATTCGCACAAGTTAACACTGCATACCGAGTGATCAAATTAATTAGATTTTTTTACCGACTTCGAGGTAGTCTATTTTAAATTTAAAAGTACCTACAAAAAAAAAAAAATGTCATATTGACAGGGATAGTCTTAGGTAAAATAAAACACTATTTGCTTTCAAATTATAAAATATTTCAATTCTATATTAAATCCCGCTAGAATTCGCATTTCTCACACTGTGCGACGCTTGGAAAGAGCAACTGGTTATTCCACTATTAAAGCCTGGAAAGGAGGCTAGTCTAGCAGCATCATACAGGCCAATTGCCCTATCTTCTGCCTTATGCAAAATTGTTGAACATCTTCTTAAAAATAGATTGGATTGGTTCGTTGAACATAATAAACTGCTCCCTGATCACCAGATGGGTTTTAGAAAGGGTAAAGGGACAACAGACAGCCATTGCACACTGTACACAGACATCCGTTTAGCTTTTTCATTAAATAAATCTGTTGTTGGCGCATTCTTAGATATCTCCGCTGCATATGATAATGTTCTACTACCAACTCTCCGTAATAAACTATTTAACTTGGGGTTACCTCATAAATTAGTTCAATTCATTTGCAATCTGCTAGTCTGCCGAAAAATCAAATTAAGACTTGATGGAGAAGTGGTTGCTTCGCGTAGCATTTGGAAGGGACTCCCACAAGGTTCGGTTCTGAGCCCATTGTTATTCAATATCTACTCGTCTGACATTGGGTCCGTTATAGATGTAGACTGTAAAATATTGCAATATGCGGATGACATTTGTATTTATTCGGAGAATAAAGACACGAACGTAGCAGCTGACTGTTTGAATATATCCCTGAACAGACTTGGGAAGTGGCTGGATGATCATGGTCTCCAACTATCCCCATCAAAAAGCGTCTGCACTGTTTTTAGACGCTCGTACCGCACACCTAATGTCGTAATTGAATACAAAGGTCAAATCATCCCACAACAGAATAAAGTCCGATTCCTTGGCTTATTTTTGGACTCACGCTTGACAGGCATTGCTCATTTGGAATATACCGCGAATAAATGTGAAAAGATGATTAATATTCTGCGTGCCCTGTCAGGATCCTGGTGGGGGGCGCACCCATATTCTCAAAAATTGCTATACAATGCTTTAATCAGGAGTAATCTGGACTTTGCGTCTTTCATCTTAGAACCGTGTAACAGGACAGGCTTGTCCATCTTAGATAAAATTCAAGCCAAAGCATTGAGAATAGTAACAGGGTCTGCAGGTAGAGTGCGCTGATCCACCATTACTACTTCGCCGTCAATATCTAGTGGATCGGTACATCTTCAGATCAATCCAATTAAGTACGCACCCCCTCTTTCCAAGATTAAATATGCTAGCCCACCTTATTGAATCAGAAACATACTGGAGCCACAAATCCCCTCCACTCATAGTCAACAGCTGGAACCGACTTAAAGATTTAGAAGCTCCTATATTTAAATCAGATAAATTACCAATTTATAACACAACATTCGATGCTCTTGTTTCAGTGCCCAAAGTTTTAGAATCCGTAGGTATCCACAAAAATACTACAAATGCTAATCAGTCTTTCCTTCAAATTGTAAACACTAGGTGGCCGGGCTGGTCTTACATATACACTGATGCCTCAAAACTATCAGATGACAGCTGTGTTGGATGTGCTGTTTTTTGCCCCTCATTGAATCACATCTCCCAGCACAAGTTACCCCCGGAGTCTTCAGTTTACTCCGGAGAATGCCTCGCTATCCTTAGCGCTCTTATGTTTGTAGCCAATCAGTCCCTCAAACAGTCTATAATATTCACCGACTCTCTCAGTGCCTTACAAACAATACACCAAAATCCTTTTAAAAACTGCGCTCGGAATGTTTTGATATGCAAAATTAAAGAGTTGCTGTTCCTCTGTAAAAACTCAAATCTAGATGTTATTTTGGCTTGGGTGCCTAGCCACGTCGGTATTAATGGAAACGAAACTGTTGATAGCCTGGCGAAAGAGGCTGTTACTGGTGGTGATCGTTTATTTTATCAAAACTTTTCACATGATTTGATCTCTTTGCCAATCAAATATTTGAACTCCGATTGGAAAAGTAAATGGTCTTCCTCCACGTATCAATACTCATCTATTCAGCCTTGTATAACTCCTCGCCCTTGGTTCTTTAACCCAGCCCTTCGCAGGTTCTGTAAAAGAGTCACAAGTGTCTTGGTTAGACTGAGACTGGGTCACACTTGCTCTCCAGTTCAACTATATAGATTCCGTTTAAAAGATAATCCATCTTGCCCCTGTGGTGAAGACGAGGGTACAATTGATCACATCTTCTTCCAATGCCCCTTAAATAATAAATGTCCCCCTTTGTATGTGTTGTTGCTTAAATGTGATGATGTTTTATTCCCCCTTAATACTAAATATTTATTAACAATCCCCACTGTTAAGTCCTTCTCTATCCTGGCAAAATTTATTAATAATAACAATATTAAACTATAATCTATGTAAGTAATCTATTTGTGTTGTGATGTCCATAACATTGTCTTTTTCTTTTTTATTTCAGAAAACATCAGGTTCTTTCTTTCTTAAATAATAATAATCTTTCCTTTTTATTTTCATTGTGATAAACGTGATAAGCTGATTTACCTGACATTGGCTGAATTGCAAATCAGCAGCAGCCACAAACTACAAAACGAAGAAGAAGAAGTAAATTTACCTCTTCATACAAATTGCTCACTCTGGTCGATCGTTTTGTATAGAGTGGTAAAAATTTTTTTCAATTTCCCAAAAAACAATTTTTTTTGGGAAAGTAGTTCAGTTTCGTTGACTGAGCACGCCCTTTCAGGTTTCGGTACACCGGCCCTTACACCCTGTATGTGTACACTTATTACGTACAACCCTTGCCTTAGCTTTGTATGGATCAACCAGAATTTTTCTCGTTTTTAAAACCGTATTTTTCTTTCGGGCCGCACTTTAATCACTTGAAGTTTGACTACTTTTTACCAACCCTCCTCCCTCCTACCTCCCACCCTCTCCCCCTTTGGGATACGTTATCAGATTTTTAAACTACCCTCCTCCCCCCTAGCTCTCACCCTCTCCCCCTTTGGGATACATCATCAAATTTTTAAATGATCCTCCTCCCTCCTGCCTCCCACCCTCTCCCCCTTTGGGATACGTTATCAGATTTTTATACTTCCCTCCTCCCTCCTACCTCCCTCCGGCCTCCCTCTCCCCCTTAGGGATACGTTATCAGATTTTTGAACTACCCTCCTCCTTCCAAACGTAACGTCTTTTTCACAAGAAATTGTGATCCATAACTGTTTGTGAGTAACAACTCCCACTTAAATTTCTCGTGATCAAAAGACGACTTCCAAGTGTGTTCTTTGTGAACAATTGTAATCATTTCAGGGTCAAAAATGTGCGCTAATACAACCTGTGGCTTAAACTCGACTTGCTACGCTGAACGCGACGGCCCACAGTGCATCTGTTTCGACAACTACCATCGCTATAACAATATCACCCATACGTGTGACCCTGTAAACATGTGTGTGGAGCCCCGTCCGTACTGCTCGCAAACATGCGAGGACAAGCAAGGGCCGTTCACTTGTAGATGCGAGGAGGGCTATCTTGTTGATAGCATTGGAGTGGGATACGTCTGTTTAGCTCCTGGTTAGTATCTACCAAATAAGTAAGTAATGTCAAACACATAGTAAGGTTTTTGACGCGTCACAGCTTGGAGGACGTCACAGAGATGTGAAAGGCATGTTAAAAAAAGACCGCACCGCCAATAGGGAACATGCACGAATATTTTTTATTTAAAAAATCATGTAATAAACAATCTTGTAAAACTATTTTTCGAATAACTATAATATTAAAAAAGATATAAGCCATCGAAGATTTGTTTCTGTCTCTTTCTAGAAAAACGAAATTTAATATGCAGTTTATATGGCCGTAGTGCATTGTGACGTCAATATTCATGTCGGATCTCTCTGTCTAATTAGTAGTTTCAAATGATTATATCGGCCGTATTTCTTAGCCGATTTAAATTTTAATTTCACTTTTTGTTATCTCTACTACGGTATTTTCATATTTTGTTACTAAATACGACTAAAAAAAATTATGCATGTGGGAACATAAATAGGGATATAGTGGCGCGGTGGTAAAAGGCGTCATTTTGGCTGAAGAGCCTGTCTCTCCATTGCGATAACAATATCACCCACACATCTGAACCCGTTAACATGTGTGCGAAACTCCGTCCGTACTGTACGCAAATGTGTGAGCAAGCAAGGGCCGTTCATTTGTAGGTGCCTAGAGCGCTGTCTTGTTGATAGTATTGAAGTGGGATCATCATCATAACATCCCATTAAAATTCCGCTGGACAGGAAGATTTCTTCAGAATTTCACAGTAAAAAAGGGGAAGTACAGTCAAAAGCAGGTCAAGCTAGACATTCTCAGTTCGATATCCGTCTCTTCGCTGACTAAGATAAGCGCGGTACAAAGTCTTATTTGTAAAGCTTGAAGTGATCTTGACTGTACTTCCTCTCCAATTACGCATGGTACAATTTAAGAGGGGAACTACCATACCACCACGCTTGTTAGTGTTGCGGCTGGCACCATGGACTCCGGTTATTGGTGACCGCAGTATGTAAATGGTTCGATTCGCAGAAGGACGCTGCTGCCCATCCTCTAGGTCAAACTCCCTTTTATGGTACCCATGGGTAGAGTAAGATTTGTACTATTCTCATCCGGCACCAGACGGACAAGACTTGGAACGGGATACTTCTGATTAGCTCCTAAGTTCCCTACTCAATTCCTATATGTTTGCCAGCTTGCAAATCTCAAGCTAATTAATAAATAATTAATTCAGGTTTTTATACCTCTTTCTACACACGAAATGGTCGTCATGAATGTAAAGAATATGTTTCATTCGTAGATCCCGAACCGATGTTGTTCTTTAGTACGCGCAACGCAATCAAATACCTTACCCTCAAATCCAGGAGAACTATCACCGTAGCTACTGGGATTAAACAGGTCAGTTTATAACACTGATAATATTGGCTGTAGCGCGATGAACTATACGCCTTTTGCAAAGCTTGGCAACAGCAGTCGTCCAAAATGAACCAGTGAAGCTGTGGGACACTAATGGCTCATTGTTCAAGTTGGCAACGTTGGAAGGGAAAGGCCTAGCCGAACGTACCAGGACCAAATTCAGGACCTTCTAAATAAAGGCCAGATTAAAAGTACTTTAAACCGACGAGCATGTATGAGAGGATTGATGAAAGTAGGTACAGGAAGCGAGGGAAGTATGTCAAGATCGTAGCAGGTGAAGGGCTGTGGCCTCTGCCTACCCCGACGTGAAAGAGGCGTGATGTTATGTTATGTATGTACCTATGTTCAAATCATTTAATTATTTATCTCTTCTCAAAAGGCTAAATAGGATGCAAGAGGTTATGAAATTCAGGTTCTGGCCTTGCTATGCTGGGTTAGGTGACTGCTACATACTCATGCACGCTTCTTCTGCGAAATGACAGACGTCAGAGGGCGTAGCGGGGAGAGTGCTACTACGTGCTACTGATTTTAACTTCCTATTCCTACACACTATCTCACTTCCAAAACTCCAATACAAAGGAGAGTCGCACTTGTTATAGGATAATCTATAGCACACCCCGGAAACTACATACATCGAGCGCGAATTTGTAATTAGAAGGTCGTATAGGCCACCATATTCAGTACAAAAGACCCTCAGAAGGACCACGAGAATCTCGCGGGCGGGTGCGCACGGGGGAGATTGTAAGGGGGGCGGAGAGTGTCCTTTCTGTATGATAGTACTATTACTTTATTCTGTGTCTATAGGCTATAACCACAATTACAACGTTACCCATGCCACAGAATAAAGTAATAGTACTATCATACAGAGCGGTCACTCACCGCCCCCCGCCCGCAATCCACCCCGCCCGGTGCTTCTGCGGGTCTTGTACTGAGTATGAAGGACTGCGCGCGCTTCCAATTTCAAATTCGCGCTCTTTGTATGTAGTGTCGTGGGTGTGCCCATGCTTTGGGACGGAAGGCATATTAAGCCGTTTTCCCGGCTACTCACTTAGATAGTGCTCATATTGTTAGGAATTATAATTTTAATTGATTTTAGATCCATGTTCCTTGGGAAAATTTGTTCATTTTCATAGTTTGAATCCAAAGTTTCAGTTTTCAGTAAACGTCTTTTTTACACCTGGTATTTACTGGCAGGCACATGGCGTAGCTTTCGACGGGACGTACGTATACTGGGTGGAAACAGCGCAGGGACACCAAGCGATCATGGCTGCTCCACTGGACGGCACTTCCGATGCTAATCAGGTATTTTAAAATCGATATGCTTTGTTTGCCTGATAGTACGATCAGCATCAAAAGTCGATGAAGTATTATTATTGTGTAATGCTGTAATGACTTGCTTTCACACCAGATAAGTTGGCTGGAAGATATCTCTCACCTTTGTAAACATAGTTCATGTATCAACTTTTTGTAATTATGTGTGCCATAAAGAATAAATATATTTAAAGTGATTTCGACTATCATTAGGTCATCGAGTTTTGATGCTAAATGTACCTTGTCGTTAAAAATTGGTAAGCCAACTTTGTTTTTAAAATAGTGACAAAACATTCTCTTGATTTCGTCTGTTTTTTTTATTTTACGCTATTTTGTTTTGCAATTTTCCGAGTAAGCTCGTGAAAACAGGGCCGTCCCCGTGTCCACTGGTATCGGATGCGGATATCCTAGTGCACTCGGATAACCGGGTTTTCACTATCGAGTAGCGTCATATTAGTCATCCGAGTGTACTTAATATTATTATACGAGTTAGAAGTTATTTTTTTAGGGTTCCGATACCAAAATGGTAAAAAAAAGGAACCCTTATGGTGCCGCTCTGTCTGTCTGTCCGTCTGTCTGTCACACCTCTATATCTCAGCAACCACTTACGCTATCGAGCTGAAATTTGGAATAGTTTTAGAATATAGTTGCCCAACTTAATTGCACATGAAAATTTTTTGAAAAAAGTATGATTATTAATGTAAAGGGGGCCAAAATAGGGGGGGCCAAATTTCAAATTGTCGCTACTAGGTCGAGTGGGGTATCATATGAAAGGGCTTTACTTGTACATTTTAAAATATATTTTTGTATTTTTTTAAGTTTCTTAGTTTTCAAGTTATGATGAAAAATGTCAAAAAAAATACCATTCCCCCCCCCCTTATCTCCGAAGTTTGAGTAAGGGAAAATCTGAATTAATTACAGTTGACAGAGGTTTATGTAAACTTTACAGCAAAAATAAAACGATCTTTCTAAGTTGCACAGTTTTTCAGAAATCTGCAAAAAACCTTTACAAACAAATTTAGTTTTGCGGTCCTGAAAATGGACTTTATTGCTTCCAAAAATACTATAGGTATATCGGAACCCTCGGCGCGCGAGTCCGACTCGCACTTGACCGGTTTTTTTTTCCAAACACTTAACATCAAAAAAGTTCTGGAAATGCAAAAATCGTTTCTTTTGTTTTTTAATTGAAAATGGGCTTATTCTTGACCTCGATCTAGTCTTGAAGACAGAGATGAGGTCTACGATGGAGCGACCTTGCCCAGAAGAAGCCTATTCACTCTCGACTTGAATAGATTCGGGTTATATGAACTCGGGAACATAGTTCGCAGGCAGAGACACAGGCAGAGAATTCCACTCCTTAGCCGTGCGCATTATAAAAGATGTTTCAAAGCGCTTTGTGCGAATGTGCGGAATATCAAGTATGGGTGATATCCTGCGGTGCGTCTGGACTCCCGATGGTAGAAGGGAGATGGTGGAATAAGCTCGTGGAGCTCTAGAGCACACTCTCCGAAGTACAATCTGTAGAAGACCGACAGCAATCTAGCAAAATTCTTTCTTAGTCTTAGTGAGCGCCTACATCAGTAGATAAGATAGATAGGTTGAGGTTAGATAGGTTGGCTTTTTCTGATATATTAGGGTGACTACACACCTGTTCGATTCGGCATGTTCGGTTCGGCTTTTTCTTAGAACTTGAGTTGTCTGTTGTATGCAAAAGGCCGAACCGAACATGCCGAATCGAACATGTGTGTAGCTACCCTAAGTCAGTCAGTCACCTTATCCTTTAAGACATATACATTTCATAATGAATTGTTTATTTAAGGTGTTAGTAGGCCTTGGATTGGAAGACCCGGGTGACATCTCGATAGACTGGATCGGAGGCAACTTCTACTTTAGCGACGCACAGCGCGGGGTCATCACCGCTTGCGGAGTTAGCGGCAAAGAGTGCACTAATATCAAAACTGATGCGCGCATTCCCAAACATCTTACGCTCGATGTGAGGAACGGGTAAGTCAAAGATATCTTCATCATAACATCCCATGAAACGTCCACTACAGGACTCCCTCTAGAATTCTAGCTTTTGCTGGAAAAATATAGAGGGGGAGTACCATAGCCACCTCGCTTGTTAGCGTTACAGCTGGCACCATGGAAGGAGGATGCTGCTGCCCATCGTCCAGTTTATAACCCTCAGTCGCCTTATACGACACCCACGAGTATGTAAGGGTTGGTACTATTCTTTGCCGGCACCACACGGGGCCAAAGATATTTTCATTACACTCTAAAATTGTGCGCTTTTTAACAAAACCAACGAAAAGTCTGTCAGCGTTACAGCTGAAGATTACAATAAAGGGCCGATCACACCTGACTGAATTCACACACTAAGTCAGTTAGTCTCCTACGTAGGAAAGGAAGGTAGAAAAATGGAACTAAGTAAGTCACTGACTAAGTCACTGACTAAGCCGCATAGTAAGCAACGCAGAAAGGAACTTTAGTGAAGGGCCAATACGAATAGAACACCTCATCGTACGGAAAATATTAATAAGGGCTAATTTATGTTTTATAGAAAAACACTAGAATAACTACAAAAAAAAACCACAGAATTACCGGTATACTAAAAAACAAACAAGGAATTAAAATTAGGTTGCACCAGTCAAGTAAACACAAAGAATTTGAGTGCTTTATTCATTCTTTTAGTTAGAATAAATTTTTCATTCAAAATCGTACGAAAAGCGAATAATGATTCCAATTAAAAATAACAATTGAATGATAAAAGATTATTTGGATAGTACTAAGTAGTACATTCGAATATTTCGATTGTTGCTTCTTGAAATAATTGTACATCACTATTAAGGAACATCAACATTCATAGACAGTTCACTAGATGTGCTATACGTTAGTATACCTCTATATTTTCTGTGCTGGTACACTTTATAGCGCGACTGATATGTTCAGATACTTTGTATAAAGGCTTCTATGAGTATTTTTAATGACCTTAAAATAAATTGAAAAGCAAGCTAAAAACTCGTTTATACTTTTATATTTAGTAGTAGAAGTAGTTCTCGAATACGATTGTCTTACTTTATTGCAATTGAAATAATTATAATATTATTATTATTGTTAAGGGGTGGGCCCCCTGGGCCTTTACCTTTACAATGGGTAGGTCAAAGTTTTTAATTGTCAGTACTAAGTCAAGTTAGGTATCATATGAAAGTGCTTCACTTGTACATTCCAAAATAGTTCTTTATATTTTTAACGACTCTTAGTTTTCAAGTTATGATATAAAAAGTTAAAAAAATACCTTCCCCCCTTCCTTATCCCCGAAGTTTTCCGAAGAAAAAAATCTGAATTAATTAAAGTCCATAGAGGTTTATGTAAATAATTCAGAAAAAAAAACAATCTCTCTAAGTAGCACAGTTTTTTGGAAATTTGCAACAAATCTTTACAAACAAATTTAGTTTTGCGGTCCTTACAATGGACCTTATTGCTTCTAAAAATACTATAGGTAGGTATATCGGAACCCTCGATGCGCGAGTCCGACTCGCACTTTAACATTTTTTTTTGTTGTGTATAGATGTATGTATGGTGAAAATCGTTAATTTTTCATGGTATGAGTCCATTGATGAAGTTTTCAGGAGATTGTTTGACACCTTGTACTTGTCCGTAATTTTGTTAGACTTCCTTAAAAGAGATACTTTGTAATCCTGACAAAATTTTCAATTCATGTCTAAATCAGTTGTCCCTTTCATAAAAAAATGTATAGGATCAAAACTGTTTAGTTTTCGCGTCGAGTCGGAAGCAACAGTAGTGTGCGTATGATCGAACACACACATGCGCGCAGTCCACTTGGAGTCGTAGTGCGTCATTTCACCCGAGACGCGTTCTCGTCCGCTCGGAGGAAACGACACCTTTTAAAAAACTGTGTTTTGAATGGAACTTTTTTCTCTCAAGGTATTTTTAATGAACTCTACTAATATAGCTCAGCGCAACGATTGTATAACGGAGGGTTACTCGAGGGGAAGCGAGGGGCGACAGGGAACAGCTCTTCAAGTTTGTATACTCAACAGCACGTCAGTAGAAACACTTTATACTTACTCGTAATGACATGGTGGTAGAAACTATCATCCGCACATCACTTATCATCCGAAAATCACTCATCATCCGCGCATCTTAATCATATCTTATCATTCGAAAATCACTCATCATCCACTCATCATCATTCATTCACTGATCAACTATCATCCGCGCATCACTCATCATCATTGATCCACTCATCAACTATCATCCGCGCACTACTCATCATCCGCTCATCATCATTCATCCACTGATCAACTATCATCCGCGCATCACTTATCATCCGAAAATCACTCATCATCCGCTCATCATCATCATTCATCCACTCATCCACGCATCACTCATCATCCGCTCATCATCGTTCATCCACTCATTAACTATCATCCACTTATCATCATTCATCCACTGAACAACTATCATCCGCGCATCACTCATCATCATTGATCCACTCATCAACTATAATCCGCGCATCACTTATCATCCTTTCATCATCATCATTCATCCAGTCATCAACTATTATCCTGCCTAAGTTTGGCGCCTGGCGCTTTTAAAAAAATAATCCATTTAAATCCGTGCCATCGCTGTACATTTCGTTGATTTTGTGATCGAAAGATCGAAGGACACATACTAACGACCAAAAGGCAGTCTTATTTCGGAAAGCCATGCCATGGAAATCCGTCTAAAGAGGAAAATCTAACAGACCTGACGAAATAATGTAGCCTGTTTCCTGCCTACGTTTGGCGCCGTTTGCTTCTTTAAAAAAAGTAATCCATTTAAATCCGTGCTATTGTTGTACATTTCGTTTTTTTTTGTGATCGAAATATCAAAGGACACATACTAACGATCACAAGGCAGTCTTATTTCGGAAAGCCATGCCATGGAAATCCGTCTCAAGAGGAAAATCTAACAGACCTGACGAAATAATGTAGCCTTTTTCCTGCCTAAGTTTGGCGCCGTTTGCTTCTTTTAAAAAAGTAATCCATTTAAATCCGTGCCATCGTTGTACATTTCGTTGTTTTTGTGATCGAAAGATCAAACGACACATACTAACGATCAAAAGGCAGTCTTATTTCGAAAAGCCATGCCATGGAAATCCGTCTCAAGAGGAAAATCTAACAGACTTGACGAAATAATGTAGCAAGCAGCACGTTCAAGTTTCCGATCATCGACCCTAAACAGCTCTACCTATTCCGACCACTGCCGATTACCCATCATCTACCGGTCACCCATCATCTACCATTGACTCGTCTTCCGCCGGTCACCCATCAATATCATCCACCGGTCACCCATCTTCGTCCGGACATCAATCACGTACCGAAAATCTATTACTCTGATAACCCTTTTGACCGATCACCCATCATCTACCTATCTTCCTCCGCCTACCCTTCATCACCAGTCACCCATCACAAAACTAAACTACCTAGGTATGGTATATAAGTAGGTACTGTAGTGATCCTCCTCGAAAGCCTTCTTTTAGCAGAGCTGCCTGGCGAGTATTTCTTAAATTGAATTTGATTTCGAATAATGACGTCACGTTCTGAAAACAGTCGCCAGTCAACTCCTGCCCACGTGTTCGCTATAGTACTTACTTGGTTAAAAGAAGAGATATTTTTTAAATTTTTGACGGGATACATAATATTTATCTTTGCGCTTCCCCATTTCTCTAAAACAAACACTTTATAAATACAAGGAAAGAAATATCTTACTTTAGAAAATAGTAAAAAACAAAGTTACCTTGTTACACTATGAAAGCAGAGAATGTGTATACGTTGAAACGCGATCCATAATTTTGGCGCGTCGCGGTGCAAACTGACGTGGTCTCACTTCGAGCTCTTGTGGGTATCGGCCGCGTGTCAGAGCTATTTATTAGACTTCGCGCGGTCATACTAAAAATGTATGGCGTAATCGTAATGGTTTTAAAAAAAAATCATATTAAATATGTAAGCAATATTAAACCGTGATTGCCGTTTTGGTAGTTTTTACGTGGTGCAGTCTTAAGTAAAATATTTTCGGCCAACGATATTTTTACAGTAACAAAATGCTGAAGTCAATTCTTTTTATCTAGAAGTTTATTGATCTTATTTGGATTTTTTATTTCTGTATGTAAGTTTATTTATTGTTTGCCATAGTTTCTCATTATCTTTTGGATATGGTTTTAAAAGACCTCGACTAACAATGAATACTTTCGGGCGAAATGCCCAACCGGGCGAACTCGCCTCGGAGGAAATGACCACCAAAAAATGACATCGGAACATAGTAAGCCACTTAGTAAGGAGGTTTAGTGATGGGCAAATGCGAATGATTGACTCGAATCGAACAACTTGTCGAACAAAAAATAATGGCCTAACTGATGGTATACTTTTTTACTTAAAACAAGCGCTCCTACTAGAAAAACAATTAAAGACCGCTATATTCAAAACTAACAGTGTTGCACTAGTCAAGTATTCTACACGGACACATCTGACTCCGTCGCGCTTTAACTGGCGATTGATTGAGTACCTAACCGAACCGTAAATTTTGAAACTTATTGAATCAGTGTTGCTGCGATAACGAGATCGATGGTTGAATTTTAAAAATACAGTAACTCTACCGAATATTCCTATAGAAAATATCGAGAATATCGAATTCTTAAAAGTACCGGTAATAATCGATACTAAATAACCGACCAAGTTCGTACTTCGTGTCAAGCCACGCGCAATGTAGAGTTAAGGAGTGATCACACCTAGCTGAATTCAAAGACTAATTCGGCATACATTGCTCGTTGAAGTAAGGATATTTCTATAAAATAACAACAAATAATAAAATTTGGTCAAGCGCGTGTTTGACTCAAAAAATCTAGCACATTAACTTACTGAAATTTCAACTAATAAAATGTTTATGTGGTGGTACGGCACCCTCAGTGCGTGAGTCCGACTCGCACTTGGCCGGTTTTTTTTTTATATAAATTTTATATGATATCATGTTATGTACGACTATACATATAGTGCTTTGGCATTTTGCTGTCAACTATATTTGTAAATTTTAAATAAAATAATAATAAAATAATAATAATAATTAACATAACCAAGCCTCCCAGCAATGTATGCCGAATTAGTCTTTGAATTCAGCTAGGTGTGATCACTCCTTTACCTAGTTCTTTTTACGATTTTTTTTGTCGCAAAGCAGGTTTATTAACTCTACTGAACAGTCGTTTAGAAAATATCTGAACCTTTGAAGTATCGATGGTAATCTATAGTGAATTTTATAATTTTTTTTATTAGTGCTTGTTATTACACCATGAATAATAATTATTTTTTATCGACAAGTTGTTAATCATCATTCGCAAAATTTACCCATCACTAAACTTCCTAAGTTCTTTACTTGAAGGGAGTAAGGAGGTTTAGTGATGTCCAAGTGCGAATGATTAATTTTAATTTAATTCCGTGTTCGCATCGCAATTAAATTGACCAATACATGGTCTAAGGGACTGGTTTCCGAAAACTGAAAGGGCGTGGTCAGTCAACGTAACTGAATAATTTTCAGTAAATAAAACTTTCAGAAAATATTAAAATAATCCTCTTTTCCACAAAAAAGCCACGATCACACCTAGCTGAATTCAAAGACTAATTCGGGATACATTGCTCGTTGAAGTAAGGATATTGCAATAACACAACCAAGCCTCCCAGCAATGTATGCCGAATTAGTCTTTGTATCCAGCTAGATGTGATCGTGGCTAAACTGTCCATTTGCAATTTTATATGAAGAGTATTGAAGAGGCTGATAGTTTTATTTACTGAAAGTTGTTCAGTTACGGCGAATGACTATGTGCACCTGCAAGACTAGAAAAAGAGAAAAAATGTATCCACTTCATTTACCACAGCCATTGTTTTTGTTTGATCAGAAATACTCTCATTCATAAGATTTGGCACGGCAATGTTCAGGTCTCATTTGTCCATTTAAGGTAAATAAAAATAAAAACATCACGGAAATGTATTGTCAGCCTATTAAAGCCACGATCACATCTAGCTGGATTCAAAGACTAATTCGGCATACATTGCTGGGAGGCTTGGTTATGTTATTGCATTATCCTTACTTCAACGAGCAATGTATGCCGAATTTGTCTTTGAATCCAGCTCGCTGTGATCACTCCTTGACTCAACCGAACAGTCGTATAAAATTTTTTTTATAGTGAATTTTTTAAGTTTATTATTAGTACTTATTATTAAACCAAGATAATGCTTTATTTTTATTTTTCATGGACAAGTTGTTCGATTCGAATTAATCATTCGCAAAATTTTCACATCACTAAACCTTCTAACTCCTTTACTTGAAGGGACTTAGCATGTTTAGTGATGTCCAAGTGCGAATGATTAATTCAACATATCGAACAAAAATATACTTATATTAAAAAACGGTCAAGTGCGAGGCAGACTCTCGCTTCGAGGGATTTGATATTCCTGTAGTATTTTTAAAAACAATAAAGCCCATCTTTAAGACCGCAAATAAGTTTGTCTGTAATTTTTTCATCTTTCAATTATCGGTTGTATTTGTCTTGAGGTTGTATCAGCCATTTTATAACAATCGATAGCATTTTATTGTACAATAATTATTTTCGATAAGGCTATTCAACAGAGTTACTGTATTTCAAGATCAACTACCGACAGCAAAACTATCGCTATCGGAACATCACTATTCAGCAACTGTATTAGTAGGCATTTTTTATACTTAGCTTCCTAGCTAGAACTCTGAATTCACAAACGTCTTTTTCTACGTAGCCTCCTAGGTAGATTTCTTATTCAGTCGTCAAATTCAAGCAGGTGTAATCGCGGCTTAAATCTGATGTAGCAACAACATAATATAGTGGTACGTAAAGGGCCGATCACACCTGACTGAATTCACACACTAAGTCAGTTAGTCTCCTACGTAGGAAAGGAAGGTAGAAAGATGGAACTTAGTAAGTCACTGACTGAGTAAGCCGCATAGTAAGCAACGCAGAAAGGAACTTTAGTGAAGGGCCAATACGAATAGAACACCTCATCGTACGGAAATTATTAATAATGGCTAATTTATGTTGTATAGAAAAACACTAGAATAACTACAAAAAAAACCACAGAATTACTGGTATACTAAAAAACAAACAAGGAATTAAAATTAGGTTGCACCAGTCAAGTAAACACAAAGAATTTGAGTGCTTTATTCATTCTTTTAGTTAGAATAAATTGTTCATTCAAAATCGTACGAAAAGCGAATAATGATTCCAATGAAAAATAACAATTGAATGATAAAAGATTATTTGGATAGTACTAAGTAGTACATTCGAATATTTCGATTGTTGCTTCTTGAAATAATTGTACATCACTATTAAGGAACATCAACATAGTAGGAATCATAGTCAGTTCACTAGTTGTGCTATACGTTAGTATACCTCTATATTTTCTGTGCTGGTACACTTTATAGCGCGACTGATATGTTCAGATACTTTGTATAAAGGCTTCTATGAGTATTTTTAATGACCTTAAAATAAATTGAAAAGCAAGCTAAAAACTCGTTTATAATTTTATATTTAGTAGTAGAAGTAGTTTTAGAATACGATTGTCTTACTTTATTGCAATTGAAATAATTATAATATTATTATTATTGTAAAGGGGGCCCAAATGGGTAGGTCAAAGTTTTTAATTGTCATTACTAAGTCAAGTTAGGTATCATATGAAAGTGCTTCACTTGTACATTCCAAAATAGTTCTTTATATTTTTAACGACTCTTAGTTTTCAAGTTATGATGAAAAAAGTTTAAAAAAATTACCCCTTCCTTATCCCCGAAGTTTTCCGAAGAAAAAATCTGAATTAATTAAAGTCCATAGAGGTTTATGTGAATAATTCAGAAAAAAAACAATCTCTCTAAGTAGCACAGTTTTTTGGAAATTTGCAACAAATCTTTACAAACAAATTTAGTTTTGCGGTCCTTACAATGGACCTTATTGCTTCTCAAAATACTACAGGTAGGTATATCGGAACCCTCGATGCGCGAGTCCGACTCGCACTTTAACATTTTTTTTGTTGTGTATAGATGTATGTATGGTGAAAATCGTTAATTTTTCATGGTATGAGTCCATTGATGAAGTTTTCAGGAGATTGTTTGACACCTTGTACTTGTCCGTAATTTTGTTAGACTTCCTTAAAAGAGATACTTTGTAATCCTGACAAAATTTTCAATTCATGTCTAAATCAGTTGTCCCTTTCATAAAAAAATGTATAGGATCAAAACTGTTTAGTTTTCGCGTCGAGTCGGAAGCAACAGTAGTGTGCGTATGATCGAACACACACATGCGCGCAGTCCACTTGGAGTCGTAGTGCGTCATTTCACCCGAGACGCGTTCTCGTCCGCTCGGAGGAAACGACACCTTTTAAAAAACTGTGTTTTGAATGGAACTTTTTTCTCTCAAGGTATTTTTAATGAACTCTACTAATATAGCTCAGCGCAACGATTGTATAACGGAGGGTTACTCGAGGGGAAGCGAGGGGCGACAGGGAACAGCTCTTCAAGTTTGTATACTCAACAGCACGTCAGTAGAAACACTTTATACTTACTCGTAATGACATGGTGGTAGAAACTATCATCCGCACATCACTTATCATCCGAAAATCACTCATCATCCGCGCATCTTAATCATATCTTATCATTCGAAAATCACTCATCATCCACTCATCATCATTCATTCACTGATCAACTATCATCCGCGCATCACTCATCATCATTGATCCACTCATCAACTATCATCCGCGCACTACTCATCATCCGCTCATCATCATTCATCCACTGATCAACTATCATCCGCGCATCACTTATCATCCGAAAATCACTCATCATCCGCTCATCATCATCATTCATCCACTCATCCACGCATCACTCATCATCCGCTCATCATCGTTCATCCACTCATTAACTATCATCCACTTATCATCATTCATCCACTGAACAACTATCATCCGCGCATCACTCATCATCATTGATCCACTCATCAACTATAATCCGCGCATCACTTATCATCCTTTCATCATCATCATTCATCCAGTCATCAACTATTATCCTGCCTAAGTTTGGCGCCTGGCGCTTTTAAAAAAATAATCCATTTAAATCCGTGCCATCGCTGTACATTTCGTTGATTTTGTGATCGAAAGATCGAAGGACACATACTAACGACCAAAAGGCAGTCTTATTTCGGAAAGCCATGCCATGGAAATCCGTCTAAAGAGGAAAATCTAACAGACCTGACGAAATAATGTAGCCTGTTTCCTGCCTACGTTTGGCGCCGTTTGCTTCTTTAAAAAAAGTAATCCATTTAAATCCGTGCTATTGTTGTACATTTCGTTTTTTTTTGTGATCGAAATATCAAAGGACACATACTAACGATCACAAGGCAGTCTTATTTCGGAAAGCCATGCCATGGAAATCCGTCTCAAGAGGAAAATCTAACAGACCTGACGAAATAATGTAGCCTTTTTCCTGCCTAAGTTTGGCGCCGTTTGCTTCTTTTAAAAAAGTAATCCATTTAAATCCGTGCCATCGTTGTACATTTCGTTGTTTTTGTGATCGAAAGATCAAACGACACATACTAACGATCAAAAGGCAGTCTTATTTCGAAAAGCCATGCCATGGAAATCCGTCTCAAGAGGAAAATCTAACAGACTTGACGAAATAATGTAGCAAGCAGCACGTTCAAGTTTCCGATCATCGACCCTAAACAGCTCTACCTATTCCGACCACTGCCGATTACCCATCATCTACCGGTCACCCATCATCTACCATTGACTCGTCTTCCGCCGGTCACCCATCAATATCATCCACCGGTCACCCATCTTCGTCCGGACATCAATCACGTACCGAAAATCTATTACTCTGATAACCCTTTTGACCGATCACCCATCATCTACCTATCTTCCTCCGCCTACCCTTCATCACCAGTCACCCATCACAAAACTAAACTACCTAGGTATGGTATATAAGTAGGTACTGTAGTGATCCTCCTCGAAAGCCTTCTTTTAGCAGAGCTGCCTGGCGAGTATTTCTTAAATTGAATTTGATTTCGAATAATGACGTCACGTTCTGAAAACAGTCGCCAGTCAACTCCTGCCCACGTGTTCGCTATAGTACTTACTTGGTTAAAAGAAGAGATATTTTTTAAATTTTTGACGGGATACATAATATTTATCTTTGCGCTTCCCCATTTCTCTAAAACAAACACTTTATAAATACAAGGAAAGAAATATCTTACTTTAGAAAATAGTAAAAAACAAAGTTACCTTGTTACACTATGAAAGCAGAGAATGTGTATACGTTGAAACGCGATCCATAATTTTGGCGCGTCGCGGTGCAAACTGACGTGGTCTCACTTCGAGCTCTTGTGGGTATCGGCCGCGTGTCAGAGCTATTTATTAGACTTCGCGCGGTCATACTAAAAATGTATGGCGTAATCGTAATGGTTTTAAAAAAAAATCATATTAAATATGTAAGCAATATTAAACCGTGATTGCCGTTTTGGTAGTTTTTACGTGGTGCAGTCTTAAGTAAAATATTTTCGGCCAACGATATTTTTACAGTAACAAAATGCTGAAGTCAATTCTTTTTATCTAGAAGTTTATTGATCTTATTTGGATTTTTTATTTCTGTATGTAAGTTTATTTATTGTTTGCCATAGTTTCTCATTATCTTTTGGATATGGTTTTAAAAGACCTCGACTAACAATGAATACTTTCGGGCGAAATGCCCAACCGGGCGAACTCGCCTCGGAGGAAATGACCACCAAAAAATGACATCGGAACATAGTAAGCCACTTAGTAAGGAGGTTTAGTGATGGGCAAATGCGAATGATTGACTCGAATCGAACAACTTGTCGAACAAAAAATAATGGCCTAACTGATGGTATACTTTTTTACTTAAAACAAGCGCTCCTACTAGAAAAACAATTAAAGACCGCTATATTCAAAACTAACAGTGTTGCACTAGTCAAGTATTCTACACGGACACATCTGACTCCGTCGCGCTTTAACTGGCGATTGATTGAGTACCTAACCGAACCGTAAATTTTGAAACTTATTGAATCAGTGTTGCTGCGATAACGAGATCGATGGTTGAATTTTAAAAATACAGTAACTCTACCGAATATTCCTATAGAAAATATCGAGAATATCGAATTCTTAAAAGTACCGGTAATAATCGATACTAAATAACCGACCAAGTTCGTACTTCGTGTCAAGCCACGCGCAATGTAGAGTTAAGGAGTGATCACACCTAGCTGAATTCAAAGACTAATTCGGCATACATTGCTCGTTGAAGTAAGGATATTTCTATAAAATAACAACAAATAATAAAATTTGGTCAAGCGCGTGTTTGACTCAAAAAATCTAGCACATTAACTTACTGAAATTTCAACTAATAAAATGTTTATGTGGTGGTACGGCACCCTCAGTGCGCGAGTCCGACTCGCACTTGGCCGGTTTTTTTTTTATATAAATTTTATATGATATCATGTTATGTACGACTATACATATAGTGCTTTGGCATTTTGCTGTCAACTATATTTGTAAATTTTAAATAAAATAATAATAAAATAATAATAATAATTAACATAACCAAGCCTCCCAGCAATGTATGCCGAATTAGTCTTTGAATTCAGCTAGGTGTGATCACTCCTTTACCTAGTTCTTTTTACGATTTTTTTTGTCGCAAAGCAGGTTTATTAACTCTACTGAACAGTCGTTTAGAAAATATCTGAACCTTTGAAGTATCGATGGTAATCTATAGTGAATTTTATAATTTTTTTTATTAGTGCTTGTTATTACACCATGAATAATAATTATTTTTTATCGACAAGTTGTTAATCATCATTCGCAAAATTTACCCATCACTAAACTTCCTAAGTTCTTTACTTGAAGGGAGGAGGTTTAGTGATGTCCAAGTGCGAATGATTAATTTTAATTTAATTCCGTGTTCGCATCGCAATTAAATTGACCAATACATGGTCTAAGGGACTGGTTTCCGAAAACTGAAAGGGCGTGGTCAGTCAACGTAACTGAATAATTTTCAGTAAATAAAACTTTCAGAAAATATTAAAATAATCCTCTTTTCCACAAAAAAGCCACGATCACACCTAGCTGAATTCAAAGACTAATTCGGGATACATTGCTCGTTGAAGTAAGGATATTGCAATAACACAACCAAGCCTCCCAGCAATGTATGCCGAATTAGTCTTTGTATCCAGCTAGATGTGATCGTGGCTAAACTGTCCATTTGCAATTTTATATGAAGAGTATTGAAGAGGCTGATAGTTTTATTTACTGAAAGTTGTTCAGTTACGGCGAATGACTATGTGCACCTGCAAGACTAGAAAAAGAGAAAAAATGTATCCACTTCATTTACCACAGCCATTGTTTTTGTTTGATCAGAAATACTCTCATTCATAAGATTTGGCACGGCAATGTTCAGGTCTCATTTGTCCATTTAAGGTAAATAAAAATAAAAACATCACGGAAATGTATTGTCAGCCTATTAAAGCCACGATCACATCTAGCTGGATTCAAAGACTAATTCGGCATACATTGCTGGGAGGCTTGGTTATGTTATTGCATTATCCTTACTTCAACGAGCAATGTATGCCGAATTTGTCTTTGAATCCAGCTCGCTGTGATCACTCCTTGACTCAACCGAACAGTCGTATAAAATTTTTTTTATAGTGAATTTTTTAAGTTTATTATTAGTACTTATTATTAAACCAAGATAATGCTTTATTTTTATTTTTCATGGACAAGTTGTTCGATTCGAATTAATCATTCGCAAAATTTTCACATCACTAAACCTTCTAACTCCTTTACTTGAAGGGACTTAGCATGTTTAGTGATGTCCAAGTGCGAATGATTAATTCAACATATCGAACAAAAATATACTTATATTAAAAAACGGTCAAGTGCGAGGCAGACTCTCGCTTCGAGGGATTTGATATTCCTGTAGTATTTTTAAAAACAATAAAGCCCATCTTTAAGACCGCAAATAAGTTTGTCTGTAATTTTTTCATCTTTCAATTATCGGTTGTATTTGTCTTGAGGTTGTATCAGCCATTTTATAACAATCGATAGCATTTTATTGTACAATAATTATTTTCGATAAGGCTATTCAACAGAGTTACTGTATTTCAAGATCAACTACCGACAGCAAAACTATCGCTATCGGAACATCACTATTCAGCAACTGTATTAGTAGGCATTTTTTATACTTAGCTTCCTAGCTAGAACTCTGAATTCACAAACGTCTTTTTCTACGTAGCCTCCTAGGTAGATTTCTTATTCAGTCGTCAAATTCAAGCAGGTGTAATCGCGGCTTAAATCTGATGTAGCAACAACATAATATAGTGGTACGTAAAGGGCCGATCACACCTGACTGAATTCACACACTAAGTCAGTTAGTCTCCTACGTAGGAAAGGAAGGTAGAAAGATGGAACTTAGTAAGTCACTGACTGAGTAAGCCGCATAGTAAGCAACGCAGAAAGGAACTTTAGTGAAGGGCCAATACGAATAGAACACCTCATCGTACGGAAATTATTAATAATGGCTAATTTATGTTGTATAGAAAAACACTAGAATAACTACAAAAAAAACCACAGAATTACCGGTATACTAAAAAACAAACAAGGAATTAAAATTAGGTTGCACCAGTCAAGTAAACACAAAGAATTTGAGTGCTTTATTCATTCTTTTAGTTAGAATAAATTGTTCATTCAAAATCGTACGAAAAGCGAATAATGATTCCAATGAAAAATAACAATTGAATGATAAAAGATTATTTGGATAGTACTAAGTAGTACATTCGAATATTTCGATTGTTGCTTCTTGAAATAATTGTACATCACTATTAAGGAACATCAACATAGTAGGAATCATAGTCAGTTCACTAGTTGTGCTATACGTTAGTATACCTCTATATTTTCTGTGCTGGTACACTTTATAGCGCGACTGATATGTTCAGATACTTTGTATAAAGGCTTCTATGAGTATTTTTAATGACCTTAAAATAAATTGAAAAGCAAGCTAAAAACTCGTTTATAATTTTATATTTAGTAGTAGAAGTAGTTTTAGAATACGATTGTCTTACTTTATTGCAATTGAAATAATTATAATATTATTATTATTGTAAAGGGGGCCCAAATGGGTAGGTCAAAGTTTTTAATTGTCATTACTAAGTCAAGTTAGGTATCATATGAAAGTGCTTCACTTGTACATTCCAAAATAGTTCTTTATATTTTTAACGACTCTTAGTTTTCAAGTTATGATGAAAAAAGTTTAAAAAAATTACCCCTTCCTTATCCCCGAAGTTTTCCGAAGAAAAAATCTGAATTAATTAAAGTCCATAGAGGTTTATGTGAATAATTCAGAAAAAAAACAATCTCTCTAAGTAGCACAGTTTTTTGGAAATTTGCAACAAATCTTTACAAACAAATTTAGTTTTGCGGTCCTTACAATGGACCTTATTGCTTCTCAAAATACTACAGGTAGGTATATCGGAACCCTCGATGCGCGAGTCCGACTCGCACTTTAACATTTTTTTTGTTGTGTATAGATGTATGTATGGTGAAAATCGTTAATTTTTCATGGTATGAGTCCATTGATGAAGTTTTCAGGAGATTGTTTGACACCTTGTACTTGTCCGTAATTTTGTTAGACTTCCTTAAAAGAGATACTTTGTAATCCTGACAAAATTTTCAATTCATGTCTAAATCAGTTGTCCCTTTCATAAAAAAATGTATAGGATCAAAACTGTTTAGTTTTCGCGTCGAGTCGGAAGCAACAGTAGTGTGCGTATGATCGAACACACACATGCGCGCAGTCCACGCGGAGTCGTAGTGCGTCATTTCACCCGAGACGCGTTCTCGCCCGCTCGGATGAAACGACAACTTTTAAAAACTGTGTTTTGAATGGAACTTTTTTCTCTCAAGGTATTTTTAATGAACTCAACTAATATAGCTCAGCGCAACGATTGTATAACGGAGGGTTACTCGAGGGGAAGCGAGGGGCGACAGGGAACAACTCTTCAAGTTTGTATACTCAACAGCACGTCAGTAGAAACACTTTAGACTTACTCGTAATGACATGGTGGTAGAAACTATCATCCGCACATCACTTATTATCCGAAAATCACTCATCATCCGCTCATCATCATTCATCCACTCATCCACGCATCACTCATCATCCACTTATCATCATTCATTCACTGATCAACTATCATCCGCGCATCACTCATTATCATTGATCCACTCATCAACTATCATCCGCGCATTACTTATCATCCGCTCATCATCATTCATCCACTGATCAACTATCATCCGCGCATCACTTATCATCCGAAAATCACTCATCATCCGCTCATCATCATAATTCATCCACTCAACCACACATCACTCATCATCCACTGATCAACTATCATACGCGCATCACTTATCATCCGAAAATCACTCATCATCCGCTCATCATCATCATTCATCCACTCATTAACTATCATCCGCGCATTACTCATCATCATTGATCCACTCATCAACTATCATCCGCACATCACTCATCATCCGCTCATCATCATTCATCCACTGATCAACTATCATCCGCGCATCACTTATCATCCGAAAATCACTCATCATCCGCTCATCATCATCAGTCATCCACTCATCCACGCATCACTCATCATCCGCTCATCATCGTTCATCCACTCATTAACTATCATCCGCGCATCACTCATCATACACTTATCATCATTCATCCACTGATCAACTATCATCCGCGCATCACTCATCATCATTGATCCACTCATCAACTATAATCCGCGTATCACTCATCATCCTTTCATCATCATCATTGATCCAGTCATCAACTATCATCCTGCCTAAGTTTGGCGCCGTTTGCTTTAAAAAAAATAATCCATTTAAATCCGTGCCATCGCTGTACATTTCGTTGATTTAGTGATCGAAAGATCGAAGGACACATACTAACGACCAAAAGGCAGTCCTATTTCGGAAAGCCATGCCATGGAAATCCGTCTAAAGAGGAAAATCTAACAGACCTGACGAAATAATGTAGCCTGTTTCCTGCCTACGTTTGGCGCGGTTTGCTTCTTTAAAAAAAGTAATCTATTTAAGTCCGTGCCATTGTTGTACATTTCGTTATTTTTGTGATCGAAATATCAAAGGACACATACTAACGATCAAAAGGCAGTCTTATTTCGGAAAGCCATGCCATGGAAATCCGTCTCAAGAGGAAATCTAACAGACCTGACGAAATAATGTAGCCTGTTTCCTGCCTAAGTTTGGCGCCGTTTCCTTCTTTTAAAAAAGTAATCCATTTAAATCCGTGCCATCGTTGTACATTTCGTTATTTTTGTAATCGAAAGATCAAAGGACACATACTAACGATCAAAAGGCAGTCTTATTTCGGAAAGCCATGCCATGGAAATCCGTCTCAAGAGGAAAATCTAACAGACCTGACGAAATAATGTAGCCTGTTTCCTGCCTAAGTTTGGCGCCGTTTGCTTCTTTTAAAAAAGTAATTCATTTAAATCTGTGCCATCGTTGTACATTTCGTTGTTTTTGTGATCGAAAATTCAAAGGACACATACTAACGATCAAAAGGTAGTCTTATTTCGAAAATCCATGCCATGGAAATCCGTCTCAAGAGGAAAATCTAACAGATCTGACGAAATAATGTAGCAAGCAGCACGTTCAAGTTTCCGATCATCGATCCTAAACAGCTCTACCTATTCCGACCACTGCCGATTACCCATCATCTACCGGTCACCCATCATCTACCATTGACTCGTCTTCCGCCGGTCACCCATCAATATCATCCACCGGTCACTCATCTTCGTCCGGACATCAATTACGTACCGAAAATCTATTACTCTGATAACCCTTCTGACCCATCATCTACCTATCTTCCTCCGCCTACCCTTCATCACCAGTCACCCATCACAAAACAAAACTACCTAGGTATGGTATATAAGTAGGTACTTACTTGGTTAAAGGAATACATATTTTTTGAATTTTTGACGGGATACATAATATTTATCTTTGCGCTTCCCCATTTCTCTAAAACAAACACTTTATAAATACAAGGAAAGAAATATCTTACTTTAGAAAATAGTAAAAAACAAAGTTACCTTGTTACACTATGAAAGCAGAGAATGTGTATACGTTGAATCGCGATCCATAATTTTGGCGCGTCGCGGTGCAAACTGACGTGGTCTCACTTCGAGCTCTTGTGGGTATCGGCCGCGTGTCAGAGCTATTTATTAGACTTCGCGCGGTCATACTAAAAATGTATGGCGTAATCGTAATGGTTTTAAAAAAAATCATATTAAATATGTAAGCAATATTAAACCGGATTGCCGTTTTGGTAGTTTTTACGTGGTGCAGTCTCAAGTAAAATATTTTCGGCCAACGATATTTTTACAGTAACAAAATGCTGAAGTCAATTCTTTTTATCTAGAAGTTTATTGATCTTATTTGGATTTTTTTTTCTGTATGTAAGTTTATTTATTGTTTGCCATAGTTTCTCATTATCTTTTGGATATGGTTTTAAAAGACCTCGACTAACAATAAATACTTACGGGCGAAATGCCCAACCGGGCGAACTCGCCTCGGAGGAAATGACCACCAAAAAATGACATCGGAACATAGTAAGCCACTTAGTTAGGAGGTTTAGTGATGGGCAAATGCGAATGATTGACTCGAATCGAACAACTTGTCGAACAAAAAATAATGGCCTAACTGATGGTATACTTTTTTACTTAAAACAAGCGCTCCTACTAGAAAAACAATTAAAGACCGCTATATTCAAAACTAACAGTGTTGCACTAGTCAAGTATTCTACACGGACACATCTGACTCCGTCGCGCTTTAACTGGCGATTGATTGAGTACCTAACCAAACCGTAAATTTTGAAAATTATTGAATCAGTGTTGCTGCGATAACGAGATCGATGGTTGAATTTTAAAAATACAGTAACTCTACCTAATATTCCTATAGAAAATATCGAGAATATCGAATTCTTAAAAGTACCGGTAATAATCGATACTAAATAACCGACCAAGTTCGTACTTCGTGTCAAGCCACGCGCAGTGTAGAGTTAAGGAGTGATCACACCTAGCTGAATTCAAAGACTAATTCGGCATACATTGCTCGTTGAAGTAAGGATATTTCAATTAACATAACCAAGCCTCCCAGCAATGTATGCCGAATTAGTCTTTGAATTCAGCTAGGTGTGATCACTCCTTTACCTAGTTCTTTTTACGATTTTTTTTGTCGCAAAGCAGGTTTATTAACTCTACTGAACAGTCGTATAGAAAATATCTGAACCTTTCAAGTATCGATGGTAATCTATAGTGAATTTTTAAATTTTTTTTTAGTACTTGTTATTACACCATGAATAATAATTATTTTTTATCGACAAGTTGTTCATCATCATTCGCAAAATTTACCCATCACTAAACTTCCTAAGTTCTTTACTTGAAGGGAGTAAGGAGGTTTAGTGATGTCCGAGTGCGAATGATTAATTTTAATTTAATTCCGTGTTCGCATCGAAATTAAATTGACCAATACATGGTCTAAGGGACTGGTTTCCGAAAACTGAAAGGGCGTGGTCAGTCAAGGTAACTGAATAATTTTCAGTAAATAAAACTTTCAGAAAATATTAAAATAATCCTCTTTTCCACAAAAAAGCCACGATCACACCTAGCTGAATTCAAAGACTAATTCGGGATACATTGCTCGTTGAAGTAAGGATATTGCAATAACACAACCAAGCCTCCCAGCAATGTATGCCGAATTAGTCTTTGTATCCAGCTAGATGTGATCGTGGTTAAACTGTCCATTTGCAATTTTATATAAAGAGTATTGAAGAGGCTGATAGTTTTATTTACTGAAAGTTGTTCAGTTACGGTGAATGACTATGTGCACCTGCAATACTAGAAAAAGAGAAAAAATGTATCCACTTCATTTACCACAGCCATTGTTTTTGTTTGATTAATACTCTCATTCATAAGATTTGGCACTGCAATGTTCAGGTCTCATTTGTCCATTTAAGGTAAATAAAAATAAAAACATCACGGAAATGTATTGTCAGCCTATTAAAGCCACGATCACATCTAGCTGGATTCAAAGACTAATTCGGCATACATTGCTGGGAGGCTTGGTTATGTTATTGCATTATCCTTACTTCAACGAGCAATGTATGCCGAATTAGTCTTTGAATCCAGCTAGCTGTGATCACTCCTTGACTCAACCGAACAGTCGTATACAATTTTTTATAGTGAATTTTTTAAGTTTATTATTAGTACTTATTATTAAACCAAGATAATGCTTTATTTTTATTTTGCATGGACAAGTTGTTCGATTCGAATTAATCATTCGCAAAATTTTCACATCACTAAACCTTCTAACTCCTTTACTTGAAGGGACTTAGCATGTTTAGTGATGTCCAAGTGCGAATGATTAATTCAACATATCGAACAAAAATATACTTATATTAAAAAAAACGGTCAAGTGCGAGGCAGACTCTCGCTTCGAGGGATTCGATATTCCTGTAGTATTTTTAAAAGCAATAAAAGCCCATCTTTAAGACCGCAAATAAGTTTTTCTGTAATTTTTTCTTCTTTCAATTATCGGTTGTATTTGTCTTGAGGTTGTATCAGCCATTTTTAGGGTTCCGTACCTCAAAAGAAAAAAACGGAACCCTTATAGGATCACTTTGTTGTCCGTCTGTCTGTCTGTCTGTCTGTCAAGACCCTTTATCTCACGAACGGGTAAAGGTATCAGGTTGAAATTAATACCATATATTAGGATCCATGAACCACACAAGATCTGAAAATTTCAATTTTTTACAACGACGCAATCAAAACATATGGCATTTTATGTCCTCATCTCCATACATATATTCAAAAATGAAAAACCTACAGGGTACTTCCCGTTGACCTAAAATTATGAAATTTGGCAAGAAGCTAGGTCTCATAGTACAAATAATGGGAAAAGTCTGAAATCATTAAATATTACAACTTTTCTCACAACTAATGGTAACCAATTGTGGTGAGCTCCCGTTTCAAGAAGATTCATATAAGAGAGGGGTCAAGTTGGATGGTTGTTGAGGCGATTTTTGTTTTAGTTCTATTTCAAAACGGGAACACTTACAAACTTGAAAATTGGTATGTTTATAGGGCATAGGCTATAAAATAACAACAAATAATAAAATTTGGTCAAGCGCGTGTCGGATTTAAAAAATCTAGCACATTAACTTACTGAAATTTCAACTAATACAATTATGTTTATGTGGTGGTACGGAACCCTCAGTGCGCGAGTCCGACTCGCACTTGGCCGGTTTTTTAACAATCGATAGCATTTTATTGTACAATAATTATTTTCTATAAGGCTATTCAACAAGAGTTACTGTATTTCAAGATTAACTACCGACAGCGAAACTATCGCTATCGGAACATCACTATTCAGCAACTGTATTAGTAGGCACTTTTTATACTTAGCTTCCTAGCTAGAACTCTGAATTCACAAACGTCTTTTTCAACGTAGCCTCCTAGGTAGATTTCTTATTCAGTCGTCAAATTCAAGCAGGTGTAATCGCGGCTTTAGTTAACGCTGAGCGAAATGCCGAAATGTAGAGGGGAGCGTTGCGCATGGGTGCAATCAAGCACGTAATACAATTATAACTGAGACGGAGAGAGAGAGAACGATAAAAGTCATAAAGGTCGGTTTGGAAGGAAAAGCCAAACTGGCCTCCAAAAAACTTGGAGTAGTAAATAGAGCGAGGCTTTATCATGTCGAGTCATCGGCTTTTGCTGTATAAAGCACAAGTCAGGCCCCACATGGAGTACTGCTGCCATCTTTGGGCTGGAGCACCCCAATACCAACTCCTTCCACTTGATCGCATTCAAAAGAGGGCAGTTCGAATTGTCGACGATCCCGAGCTCACAGACTGTATGGAGCCACTAAGTCTTCGGAGAGACGTGGCCTCCCTGTGTGTTCTGTACCGTCTGTACAACGGGGAGTGTTCTGAGGAACTATTTAGTCTAGTGCCTGCGGCACAGTTCCACCACCGCAGAGGTTCCATCCACATCACTTGGACAATTGGCGTTGCAACACAACGCGGTTTGCGCGATCATTTCTCTTGCGCACATCTAGGATGTGGAACGATCTTCCCCCTGCGGTTTTCCCTTGTAGTTACGACATGGGGTCATTCAAAAAGGGGTTAACAAACTTCTCAAAGGCCGGCAACGCACTAGTACCACCGCCCCAGGTGATGCAAGTGTCAATGGGCGACAGTGACACTTACCATCAGGTGAGCTGTCTGCTAGTTTTCGTGGCGGTACTTCCGCTAGAATTTCGTGGCGATACTTGTATGCTGTGGTTTACCCAAACTTGTCTTTTATAGTATTCTCGCGTGTGGTATGTTTCTTACACATTTCTTAGCATAGTTATCATCATCTAACGTCCACTCCAGGACAGGAAGCTCTCTCCAGAATTCCAGCAGCAACGTGTGGTATAATTTTTAGCGGAAGTATCACAGTCACCATGCATTTCAGCGTTGCGGCTGGCACCATGGACTTTGTTGTTGGTGAACGCCAAGTGAACGCAGTATGTAAGATGGTGTACAATACACTGGAGGACGCTGCTGCCCATCCTCTAGAATCCCTTAGCCGCCTCTTTCGATACCCTCGGATTGAGTTGGGTTGGTATTATTATTTGCCGGCATCACACAGGCTATTATAGTAGGTGCATTTTCTTCTGTACGATCTACAGCTCGCGAGATAGATAGTCTATCGAGCAGTGCCTAGCAACCCAGACAGATATAACCGAACGTTGTTGAACGGATAACATACAGTAATTCTCTTTTGTCTTGTAGCAAAATGTACTGGGCAGACTGGCATTCCAAGCCCGTGATAATGTCAGCTCGTATGGACGGCTCCGAGCCTTCAGTACTAGTGGGGGACTTGCAGTCGTTTCCGGCGGGACTAGTGGTAGACTCGCCCAGTGGTCGGCTGTACTACGTCGACAACACGCTCAAAGGAGTGCGGGTAGATGACGGCCGAGTGTTTGTGAGTATATCTTCTACTGACAGATAGTGGCAGCTGGTATGGACGGCTACGAGCCTTCAGTACTAGTGGGGGACTTGCAGTCATTCCCGGTGGGGCTCGTGGCAAACTCGTCCAGTGGCTTCCTGCCTCAAAGGAGTGCGGGTGGATGACGGGCGAGTGTTCGTGATTGATAAATCTGATATTGATGAGTTTCTTCTGCTTCTTTTTATAGTTTATGGCTGCTGCTGATTTGCAATTCAGCCAGTGTTTAGTAAATCACTACAGTAAGTAATCACTAAAGTCACTTCCCGCTGTCTGTCTGTCTGTCTGTATGTATGCTTAGATCTTTAAAACTACGCAACGGATTTTGATGCGGTTTTTTTAAATAGATAGAGTGATTCATCACTACATTGTATAAAACAAAGTCGCTTCCCGTTGTCTGTCTCTCTGTATGTATGCTTAGATCTTTAAAACTACGCAACGGATTTTGATGCGTTTTTTTAAATAGATAGAGTGATTCAATAGGAAGGTTTATATGTATAATACATGCATAATATAGTAGAGAAACAATTTTAGAGGTTTCTAATGTGATGTCGTAAATAAACACATATTTTTGCGCTTACATTGCAAGCTCTGGCTGAACCGTAAGAGATAGATCAAAATAATGTACTACAGTATTGTACACCTTAAAAAGATCTACAAAAAAGTCTACGATGGTATTTATCTATCTCTTAGGGATAACCCACAATAACAATTTTTTATCCTTTATTTTTTTACGAAGTGATTTTAAGCAGTACAAGATTAATCCTTATCCAATTAAGTACCTTAAATACATTGTGCATTTAATATAGATCAATATGGCCCTTTACAGCATGTAATTTGAATGATTCTTTTCGAAGATATTACAGATTTAAAATGCAGGGACATAGCGGTTGCGGCGGTACCGGCCGGGGAATACATTTGTTTCAATTTGTATAAGGAAATGCAGCTAGGTTGCCCTCTTAAAACCTGACGTAATGTTTTCAGTCGGTTAGCGAGCGCGTTCACAACTTACATCACCCGTACGCAGTGTCGGTATTCGAGAATACCATTTACTGGAGCGACTGGGCTAGCAACACCATACAGAGCTCAGACAAGTTGACTGGGGCTGGCCAAGGCGCTGTGGCCACGCTGGATTCTCCCGTTTATGGTAAGATTTATTATACTAGTATGGGCCCATTTTCAATTTCTTGTTAGGGAAAATTATTTATTATCATAATAAAGTATTTATAAAGCACAAAGCTTTAGTCCATGGCATAACTGATTGGAGCCCATTCGCTCTAAAACTCTGGTTCGATTGGTAGCAACACCATACAGAGCTCAGACAAGCTGACTGGGGCTGGCCAAGGCGCTATGGCCACGCTGATAGATCGATCCCGCCTAGAATAGCAGAATAACTATGTATTAAAATATCGGAAAGTTTCATGTTCGCCGGGTCAGTTATAGTACAATAACAATACTGCATTGCACACTACGGGAAAACATATACAAAAGACTAGGGTAGCACTGTCTACCAGCCAACCTTTGTAGGGGCACCAGATATTCATTAGTACAGCCTTTTGCTGTACTGTAAGATATTAAAATGCTTATGGTAACCCTTATTTAAGTCATCAACACCAATGCCACCAAAAAAATGCTGTGTGTGCTGCTAGTGTACCTAATTTTTACAAAATGATAGAACCAATGTTGTCTCGACAGCTCTTCACACGTACCACCCGATCCTGAGCAAACCAGGCCAGCAGGCCGGCTCCAGCTGCTCGCACCTTCGTCTCCTGACCTCCAACACCAGCTCCGTGTGCGCCTGTCCTCAACACATGCAGCTGGACCATACAGCCACCACCTGCCAGCGTGAGTGATACCCTGACAGCTCCGACACCCCCCGACCCTGACCAACCACTGTCCTCAACACATGCAGCTGGACCATACAGCCACCACCTGCCAGCGTGAGTGATACCCTGACAGCTCCAACACCCCCCGACCCTGACCAACCACTGTCCTCAACACATGCAGCTGGACCATACAGCCACCACCTGCCAGCGTGAGTGATACCCTGACAGCTCCAACACCCCCCGACCCTGACCAACCACAGTCCTCAACACATGCAGCTGGACCATACAGCGACCACCTGCCAGCGTGAGTGATACCCTGACAGCTCCAACACCCCCCGACCCTGACCAACCACTGTCCTCAACACATGCAGCTGGACCATACAGCCACCACCTGCCAGCGTGAGTGATACCCTGACAGCTCCAACACCCCCCGACCCTGACCAACCACAGTCCTCAACACATGCAGCTGGACCATACAGCGACCACCTGCCAGCGTGAGTGATACCCAGACAGCTCCAACACCCCCCGACCCTGACCTACCTGTGTCCTCAATTCATGCAGCTGGACCATACAGCGACCACCTGCCAGCGTGACTGATACCCTGACAGCTCCAACACCCGCCGACCCTGAGCAACCACTATCCTCAAAACATGCAGCTGGACCATACAGCGACCACCTGCCAGCGTGAGTGATACCTTGACAGCTCCAACACCCCCCGACCCTGACCAACCACTGTCCTCAACACATGCAGCTGGACCATACAGCCACCACCTGCCAGCGTGAGTGATACCCTGACAGCTCCGACACCCCCCGACCCTGACCAACCACTGTCCTCAACACATGCAGCTGGACCATACAGCCACCACCTGCCAGCGTGAGTGATACCCTGACAGCTCCGACACCCCCCGACCCTGACCAACCACTGTCCTCAACACATGCAGCTGGACCATACAGCCACCACCTGCCAGCGTGAGTGATACCCTGACAGCTCCAACACCCCCCGACCCTGACCAACCACTGTCCTCAACACATGCAGCTGGACCATACAGCCACCACCTGCCAGCGTGAGTGATACCCTGACAGCTCCAACACCCCCCGACCCTGACCAACCACTGTCCTCAACACATGCAGCTGGACCATACAGCCACCACCTGCCAGCGTGAGTGATACCCTGACAGCTCCAACACCCCCCGACCCTGACCAACCACTGTCCTCAACACATGCAGCTGGACCATACAGCCACCACCTGCCAGCGTGAGTGATACCCTGACAGCTCCGACACCCCCCGACCCTGACCAACCACAGTCCTCAACACATGCAGCTGGACCATACAGCGACCACCTGCCAGCGTGAGTGATACCCTGACAGCTCCAACACCCCCCGACCCTGACCAACCACTGTCCTCAACACATGCAGCTGGACCATACAGCCACCACCTGCCAGCGTGAGTGATACCCTGACAGCTCCGACACCCCCCGACCCTGACCAACCACTGTCCTCAACACATGCAGCTGGACCATACAGCCACCACCTGCCAGCGTGAGTGATACCCTGACAGCTCCAACACCCCCCGACCCTGACCAACCACTGTCCTCAACACATGCAGCTGGACCATACAGCCACCACCTGCCAGCGTGAGTGATACCCTGACAGCTCCAACACCCCCCGACCCTGACCAACCACTGTCCTCAACACATGCAGCTGGACCATACAGCCACCACCTGCCAGCGTGAGTGATACCCTGACAGCTCCAACACCCCCCGACCCTGACCAACCACAGTCCTCAACACATGCAGCTGGACCATACAGCGACCACCTGCCAGCGTGAGTGATACCCAGACAGCTCCAACACCCCCCGACCCTGACCTACCTGTGTCCTCAATTCATGCAGCTGGACCATACAGCGACCACCTGCCAGCGTGACTGATACCCTGACAGCTCCAACACCCGCCGACCCTGAGCAACCACTATCCTCAAAACATGCAGCTGGACCATACAGCGACCACCTGCCAGCGTGAGTGATACCCTGACAGCTCCAACACCCCCCGACCCTGACCAAACCAAACCACCAGAAGAGCAGCTCAAAATTTACTCCTAATAATTGAATATGATCAAAAATACAAGACTATTCACTTCCCAAAATGGCAAAATCTTATCAAATGCCTCACTAGATTCTCGTTAGTGCAAAGAGGAACAAAGAGGATAAGAGAGAAAATACGCCGTGTTTTAAGAGCTCCACAGTTGCAGTGCTATGGCAACTGGTCTATGAAGCCCCATCTCGCCATTTGTTCTCTGCAGCGGCAACCCTGAATTCGCAGATAGTTAAGCGTAGTCTAGGTTATCCACTGCAGTTTGTGTCCAGATGTCAGTTTCTGCAAGAAGGACAAGTTCATCTAATATTTTGTAACGACTAAATCGTTTATTTTTCAGTTACTCAACTCAACTTCTTCTTATTTAAGAGCTGCGCTTTTGTCGGTGCATTGGAGTAATTTACTTCCACGCCTCACTATCCTCTGCAACTTCCTTGACTTTCTGATATAAAACGACATTCGCCTTTTCCTTCATGTGGTCCATGCACGTCTGGGCCTTCCTCTTCCTGTCTCAAACTTTCCCTTTAAGGTGGATTCCAAGAATGCGTCGTGTCTTATAATAACACAACACCATCTTGGTTTATCTAAATTTTCCTCTTCTATTTTCAATAGTGTTTATCATGCTTTTTGTGATTTATGAGTAATTTATCTACGTTACTTCCAGCGATACCGAACTCCCGTCCGGAATACGTGATAGTGGGTGCCGGGCTCATTTTCACGCTGGTGCAGTATAACGCGCTCGGTAACCACGGGAGTAGCATCGTGTTTCTGGATATTGGCCGCGTGCAAGCCATGGCGTATGATACATTCAGAGGTATGTGTATTCCAAGAAGGTTTAAGTTGCAGCACTTTTAGCTAAGGAGGGAGCCATAAGCATTTCTTGCGAGAGAACTCCATACTAAAATGTATGAATTTTTATCAAATACCAAAACCTTAATTTTTATCTTTATCTGAATAACTTAGGACTAATAAATGTTAAATTACAACAGTTTTTCAAGTAAAAAAATAAACGATTTAAGAAAAATAAGGTTTTAAAAATCACACCTAAAATGGCTATTACGAATCATTTACGTTTCCTTTCTTTATTAATGATCAACGCACAGGTAACGGGTACGCATTTTTGTGCTTCGAAATAGCCAGCTTCGTTTTGCTTCTCTCCTTTGAAATTAAGAGACTAGAAAATGAGTTACTGTTTCAGATACGTTGTACATCTACGACTCGCAGTGGAAGACTATACGCTCTATAGAGATGAGCAAGTTCGAAAGGGGAGTCACAGATGTTCTCGTCCACATGGGGCTTGACAACGTCGTCGACATGGATTATGGTAAGTTCAGTTTTCTTTTATGTGAAAAGGTGTGTAAAGCATTAAGGATTAGGGTTGAATAGAGTGTTATTTATAAATCATTGACATAGACATTGTTCTCAAGATGTATTTACACGCGTCATGCAATCTCAGAATTGAGAGGGATTTAAGAATACCACCCTTAGATACCTCTTTGTGAAATCAAGTCGGAAATGAGAAGATCGGTAGGAGTGACCGCCGTAGCTCCATGCATTGCTAACATCAAGTAGCAGTGGGCACATCGCTCAAACATCAAGCCGAAAAGGCACAACGGAAAACGTATTGTTTTCTTGTGTCGGTCAGTTGGATCAAAGATAGGATCGCTGATAGCATTGTGTGACAGTAGAATAGACGGAGCGATGCGTAAGGCCTTTCCGCCACTTGTCGCATAGCCATTGCGGTATGTATTGCCTAGCACTTACTACCTTACGTGGCAATCGCGCATTGCAAAATCAAGAGAATTTCTAATTGTTGCGCCGACCCCAAATAAGTTAGAATAATTTCGAGCGAATAATGAATCGGGCATTGCCCACCCTTAAACTACAGATGGAATGTCTTGAAAGGTTCTATGCACCTGTAATTATAGGATAAAATTTTACTGTCTACTTTCTAAACAACTAGTTTTGCCTAAACCTGGGTGGCCTGTAACATATCCAAATACTTTGTGTTGTGCTTTTAGATTACGTGACCGACTCGTTATATTTTGCGGACGCCGGTCGTAAGTTCATCGAGGTGATATCCCTAAAGAGCAACAAGCGAGCCGTCGTACACCGGTTCGACCAAGAAGTGCCGATCAGCTTGTGCGTGCTGCCTAACTATGGGTAAGTGAAAAAACTTAAGCCCTTACAAATATGCCACTTAAACCTCTGTGTGAGAGCAGTAAATGTTGCGTCGTAGGCACTCTTACAAAGTCGAAATTTCTGCCTCGACATGTCTGTTTCACTTCGCACTGTAGGTATGACCCGCGGCGCGCAGCTTTACTAAGGCAGAGCCCTTATTTCGGCCAACGTCCCGTGCGTACTTGAGCCGCCGGGCCTCAGCCGAACCGACGGTAAAAGGCCCGACGGCTTGTCGCTTGTACCGTGGCGGAAGGGAAGGTGTGTGTTGTGGGACGCTACATGTGTGGACACCTTTGCACCTTCCCATCTGCCTCGGACAATTCAAAGTGCTGGGTCAGCGGCTGAAGTAGCTGCATGCCACAAGCTGGCAAAATACTCCGCGCTTCTAACGGCATACGATTTCGTCCCCTTCGCGGTGGAAACGGCCGGGCCGTGGGGTAAGGAGGCCAAGGCCTTCGTCGAAGAAATTGAGCGCCGACTTAGGAATAATGGCTTTGACTCCCGCTCCGGATCGTTCCTTGTGCAAAGGTTATCCATTGCGATTCAACGTGGCAATTCTGCGAGCCTCATGGGGACCTTTGCGCCAGGGACGATTCGGGGTGGGTTATTTTAATTAGGTTTAAGTTTTACTGTAATGTCCATGACATTGTATTTCAGTTGAATAAATTGATTTATTCTTTACTAAGGCAGTTTAATGTCACGCATATCACGCGCTACACGGACTACACGGACGGCACTGCTTGTGACAAAAATCGTCGATATATGGTTTTGTGAAACTTTTACGATGGATAAAAAGAAAAAAAATATTGTCGAGTATATGCGTGTTACTTAATCGCGTGAAAGTAAAAGATATCGAGATTTTTTACATCATAAAAAGTATAAATACGCTGTGGCATGCCGATCAGATTTAGGTTGGTAAGCGTTTACACTTTTGTTGAACAATATTACAAACCTACCTACTTGCGTCTCCCTCATTTTCTCGTAAAGAGACAATCCGACCCAAAAACGTGTTCCGAACGGTACATATCGATTACGGACTTTATGATCTATACCTAAGGTTGAAATTTGTCGGCACCCCGCCTGGGAATGACGGATCTGTATAGCATGTGAAAATATCAACCAGCTTGATATTTTTTATTTTATTTTTAAAAGATACTTACATATCTTTGTTGTCAGACGGACAGACTGACGACGTATGCTTTGTAATAGGGTCCTGTTGGAATCTTTCTAAAACCAGTCAAAAGTAAGGAGATGAACATATTTGATATCCCAGCCTGAGTGAAGCTTTTTTTCTTTTCGCTTCTTTTTCTAACTACCTTCAACACATTATTAGCTAATGTTATTAAAATTACAGTAAAATGCTAGTCGCCGTATCAGACAGCGAGCAAAACGACAACATCCACATAGACAGCTTCGGCCTGGACGGATCCGAGAGGCAGCATCTACTCATGAACAACCTGAAGGGACCCCATATCAAACTGCGGTACTCCAACAAAATGGACAATGTTTATTTGGCTGACGAGGGAAACAGCGTTATTGATCATATGCATCCTCTAGGTTAGTTTCATTGAAATTGAGATAGGAATGTGTGTAAAATCAGGGACCATAGCTTGGCAGTCACGAAATAAAGTACTATCATACAGAACGGTTCAGAAAGGAATCAGAAATGAGGAGATCCGCAGAAGAACTAAAGTAACTGACATAGCCCTGAGAATAGCTAAACTGAAGTGGCAGTGGGCAGGGCACATCGCAAGAAGAACCGATGGCCGATGGGGCGTGAGGGTTCTAGAGTGGCGACCACGTACCGGAAGACGAAGCGTTGGCAGGCCCCCCACAAGGCGGACCGACGATCTGGTGGCGGTCGCGGGAAGCCGCTGGATGCGAGCAGCGCAGGACCGCGAGACATGGGGATCTTTAGGGGAGGCCTATGTCCAGCAGTGGACGTCTTTCGGCTGATATGATGATGATACAGAACGGACACTCTCCACCCCTTTGCAATCCACCCCGCACCCCCGCGCGCACCCGCCCACGAGACTCGCGGTGCTCCTGAATGTACTGAATATGCGAGCCTACGCGACCTTCAAACAAAATACAAATTCAAATTCGCGCTCGATGTATGTAGTGTCCGGGCTGAGCCATGGAAGTCACTGATGGAGAGAACATAGCTTCGATGCCCGCATGTATTTCTAAATCTTTCGATTTTCTATTTTATATGCATATTAAAATTTAAATAATAGGTGAGTTATGGCGAAGAAAAGATGGATGGACTGCGTTTAAAGATGATATATTGACGTCAACGTTGAGATCACTGTCCATAGAGAAAAATGGAAGCGATTAACATGTTGCGCCGACCTCAAATAAATTAGAATAAGGGTAGGCGAAAGATGACAAATATTTAAATTTCACGTGTGAATGTCACCAACTGATGACATGAATTGTATCTATATGCAATGGTCAATCAAGCAATGATGGACTAATTGAGCTAGAATATCACAATGCTTGCTAGGTGGCAACACAAACTTAGCGCAAGTCCCTAAGAGTTTGTAAATTACACAACATCAAGCACGACCAGGTAGTTCGAAAAACGCAGGTCCTAATCTTGCTTGCGGTTGATTTTGCGATTATCTATAGGTAATTTATAAAGTTACTGATGTTTCCAATTAATTTTGTAACTAGGCACAGGCCGTGAGAACTTCCGTGAGCTGTCAACATCCGTGACGCAGCTGTCGGTAACGGACTCCCTGGTAGTGTGGACGACTCGCGGAGGAAACAGACTGTACTGGGCAGATATACACGACACCTCGCGGAATATACGCCGCGCCGAGCTCAGTGAGTAGACTGACGTTTATTTTAGTTAAGAATGGGTCGAGGGAACTTTCATGAGGTGTCAACATCCATGGCGCAGCTGTTAATATCCGTGACGCAGCTGTCAACATCCGTGACGCAGCTGTCAACATCCGTGACGCAGCTGTCAACATCCGTGACGCTGCTGTCAACATCCGTGACGCTGCTGTCAACATCCGTGACGCAGCTGTCAACATCCGTGACGCTGCTGTCACCATCCGTGATGCAGCTGTTAACATGCGTGACGCAGCTGTCTGTAACGGACTCGCTCGTATTGTAGTGTAGATGACTCGCCGCGGAAAGACAAGGCAGATATACACTACACCTCGCCAAATTATATTCTAGAATATTACCAGTGTTCTTGCGGTATAAGGGACCAACCTATATATATAAAAGAAGAAGGTGACTGACTGACTGACTGACATATCAACGCACAGCCCAAACCGCTGGGTCTAGAGATTCCAAATTTGGCATGTAGGTTCCTTATGAGACCTAGGGGTGCACTAAGAAAGGGTTTTAAAAAATTCCACCCCTAAGGGGGTAAAATAGGGGATGAAAGTTTGTATGAATGTCCGTCAGTTTTGAAGTTAGGATCTTCAAAATTTGTATTTAGGCGAACGACTAAAAATTAATAATTACGTGTCTCAGGGTTTTTGAAAATTCTTAAGGGTGAAAAGGGGGATGAAGTTGAAAATTATTTAGTTTTAAAGTAAAATCCACATAATTTATTATTTAGGCATTAATGATGTAATTCTATGCAACGTTCATCACTGTTATTGAAATTCCACCCCAAATTCAACCCCTAAAAAAGGGAAATGGGGTAAAAAAGTCTAAAAACCAATATGGGTATCGTTTGTATGGTTTATCGGGTCGCTGATTACGAAAACTACAACAATTTTGAAATCCAACGTGGTGAACGTTAAATACCATCATTCCCTTGGGATGGGGTTGGGGTGAGATAGGGTTGAAATGTGAATATGGGTGTCGTTTGTATGGTTTATCGGGTCGCTGATTACGAAAGCTACAACTACTTAGAAATCCAACGTGGTGGACGTGAAATACCATCATCCCCTGGGGATGGGGTTGGGGTGCGATAGGTTTGAAATGTCTAAAAATAAATATGGGTGTCGTTTCTATGTTAGGGATAGCGGTTAAATTAACGTTAGGGGTAGGGGTAGGGATAGGGAGAGGTAGAGTTAGAGAGGTAGAGAGGTAGAGCGGTAGAGGGGTAGAGCGGTAGAGGGGTAGAGAGGTAGAGGGGTAAAGAGGTAGAGAGGTAGAGACGTAGAGAGGTAGAGAGAAAGGAAGTACAGGTACAGATAGAGGGAGAGGGAGAAGTTGGGGAAGGGGGAGAGGGAGGGAGTGAGGGAGGGGGGGGATGAGGGAGGGGGATAGGGAGGGGCAGTGGGAGAGGGAGGAGGGGGAGGGGGAGAGACAGAGGGAGGGGGAGAAGAAGGGGGGGGAGAGGGTGAGAGAGGGAGAGGGTTTCAGTTATTCTCAATTACTTCTGCGAATTGGCTCTGTTTTGAAATATTACTTAAAGGTGTCTCTCATCTCTCTCTTTAAATTTGTCAGGATACTGCTGCTAAGTTCCTCTGTTCTGAGTAATTTATGAGTAACGTCTGTATATTATATAAAATTCAGCTGGATCTTGAATTATACTCATTGATTTGCGCAGGGTTAATCCTGTTTTTCCTTAGTTTAAAATTACCCCGAAATGATGGGATAAATAATAATTTCCCTAGACTAAAATATCTCATTGCTTCGGAAAACCGGTAACAACCTAAATACGAAATCCACGCGAGCGAAGCCGCGGGCAACAGCTAGTAGTTATATAAAAAACACAATTAACAATCACCATTTAATTTAAAACGTTCGTCGTACTTTTTCGTTACACAGTGTGTATCCCAATCAAACTGACACGTGTCAAAATATTGTATGGTGTGGTGACCCAACTTACCAGGAAATATAGTTAGTAGGTACACACGGCCGCACATCGGTAGAAACACTTTTGGACCTTATGGCGTGGTAATAGAGTTGAAAAAGTTTCTACCGACAAGCGGTTGACCGTACCTACTTGCCCACTAAATATGATTAAATACACAAACCATTCACACAACAGATGCTCATATTTTCCCTATAACGTGTACCCGATAAAACTCCTGTTACCCTTCCCATTCATAGTCTTTTTCATAGTTTACTCACATACCTGTAATACCTATATGGATAGTGATTGTTTTATTTAATTCTTAGCAAAAATAACCATTTATTTTACACAATTTCAGCAATGTTCCAGAACTCAACCCACCTACACATTGAAGCCACTTGGACACCATCAAGCATTCCGTCTCACCCTTGCCAGAACAACCCTTGCTCTGACGTTTGCGTACAGACTCCCATAGAAACTCACTTCACAGCCACCTACGTCAAATACCCGATGGCATCAGCATCTGCATATATTGCAGCACATAGCAACAAAGCTTCAGGTTTCAAATGCCTTTGTCCGCCTGGCTTCATACTTTTAGATGGGAACTGCACAGAACTGGTGACATGTTATGAAGAGGAAGCGTATTGCCATAAAAGTAATATGTGTATTATGAGAAGTAAGCTGTGTGATGGGAAGAACGATTGCCAGAAAGGGGAGGACGAAGAAGGGTGTCCTTGTAAGTAAAATTCTGATTTTGTTTTAGAAATACTTGTTTTACAGTGAGCACTTCTAATTTGTAGGTTTTCAGATCGTGTATGACTCGAACCAATAAAAATGTTTATGTTTAAAATAATATTTTGGACATCTCTTTTCTTATAAAATTGCGCTTAGATTCAAATTTTGAGCTCCATCCATTGGTTCCACAGCACTGTAAAATTATAAAAGCACAACTTTCTATGACGTTTGTCAACTACGTTTTTTTATGTGCCGATAGTTGGCACGCTCATCACTATTGGTACCTAATTTTTTATGGCTTTGTAGAATAAATAAAATCTACTTGTTCGTAGGATAAAACTGTAAAGCCTGCGCGGTGTTTTTTTCTAGGCGCTGATAGTCCATCATACTTTACTTACAGGTTACAAGTCAGCACCATCTTGTTTTTAGGGATCCGTATCCAAAGGATGAAAAACGGGACCCTATTAATATGCCTCCGATGTATGTGTGTCTATCCGTCTGTCAGTCAGCAGGCTGTATCTCACGAACCGTGATAGATATACAGTTGAAATTTTCACAGATTCTTTATTTCTGTTGCCGCTATAACAACAAATAATAAAAATAAAACAATATTATAAATTAAGGGGGGGTTCGCTCGATTTTTGTTTTAGCTCTATCGTAAAAACAGGCCAATACAATAATAACAACAAATAATAAAAACTGGTTAAGTGCGTGTCAGACTCGCGCGAATTGAATACGCTTCTTTTGAATTGAATTGAAGACGGTATTTTTACCACAGTGGTGCGGAACCCTCGGTGCGCGAGTCCGACTCGCACTTGGCCTGTTTTTTTCTAATTATCAGTTCATGGCAAAATTGATATTTCTACAGACATACCCCCGACGAATGCTCCATGTTCGACGGACGAGAAGCTCTGTGGAGGCACGTGTATAGATAGAAATTCCATTTGCGGTGCAGTTACCACGCCTACACTTCCTGTAGTGACATCGACAATAGGTAACTAAAGTTGTTCAGTTTTGTGGGTCGAAAATTTTATGAAATACTAACTTTTACCCGCGACTTCGTCCGCATGTTAAATAAAATATATACCAGTGTTTGAGTCAAACTATTAGCTATCAAACAAAAAAGTTTCATTAAAATCGGTTCAGTAGTTTTTAATTGCGTGATGCTCGAACAACTACAAACAAACACAGAACAGGGGAAAAGTCCAAAAATCCGTGATTTGGATTCAGGAGCATCAAAATAGCATAAAGTGATTTAAAATTTTATAATAGTAGAGAATGTGGAGAAAATAATTAAAAAACTTCATAGTTTTATGGGTAGTTACGAGTTGTAAAAGTCGGCATTAAAATAGGACTGTAACTAACTTTTATGGGATAGAGTCCCATAGAAGCTTCTATTTAATACTTTTTATGTATAAAAATGATTTTCACTGAATAAATAAAATAATGATTGCAAATAAAATAATTTTGACCTAATCCAACTCATGCAAATTTTCTTTTCACTCTGTAGCTATGGAATGTGGCTCGTCCGAGTTCTACTGCGGAGATGGTGTCTGCATACAGCGCTCACTGATGTGTGACGGTGTGACCGACTGCCCGCATGGTATCGACGAGAGCAAGCCACTCTGTGACACGCTCACCTGTCTACACACCGAGTTCAAGTAGGTATAGCGCTCACTGATGCTCACAGCGCTCACTGATGTGTGACGGTGTGACGGACTGCCCGCACGGCAGCGACGAGAGCAAGCCACTCTGTGACACGCTCACCTGTCTACACACCGAGTTCAAGTAGGTATAGCGCTCACTGATGCTCACAGCGCTCACTGATGTGTGACGGTGTGACCGACTGCCCGCACGGCAGCGACGAGAGCAAGCCACTCTGTGACACGCTCACCTGTCTACACACCGAGTTCAAGTAGGTATAGCGCTCACTGGTGCTCACAGCGCTCACTGATGTGTGACGGTGTGACCGACTGCCCGCACGGCAGCGACGAGAGCAAGCCACTCTGTGACACGCTCACCTGTCTACACACCGAGTTCAAGTAGGTATAGCGCTCACTGATGCTCACAGCGCTCACTGATGTGTGACGGTGTGACCGACTGCCCGCACGGCAGCGACGAGAGCAAGCCACTCTGTGACACGCTCACCTGTCTACACACCGAGTTCAAGTAGGTATAGCGCTCACTGGTGCTCACAGCGCTCACTGATGTGTGGCGGTGTGACCGACTGCCCGCACGGCAGCGACGAGAGCAAGCCACTCTGTGACACGCTCACCTGTCTACACACCGAGTTCAAGTAGGTATAGCGCTCACTGATGCTCACAGCGCTCACTGATGTGTGACGGTGTGACCGACTGCCCGCACGGCAGCGACGAGAGCAAGCCACTCTGTGACACGCTCACCTGTCTACACACCGAGTTCAAGTAGGTATAGCGCTCACTGATGCTCACAGCGCTCACTGATGTGTGACGGTGTGACCGACTGCCCGCACGGCAGCGACGAGAGCAAGCCACTCTGTGACACGCTCACCTGTCTACACACCGAGTTCAAGTAGGTATAGCGCTCACTGATGCTCACAGCGCTCACTGATGTGTGACGGTGTGACCGACTGCCCGCACGGCAGCGACGAGAGCAAGCCACTCTGTGACACGCTCACCTGTCTACACACCGAGTTCAAGTAGGTATAGCGCTCACTGGTGCTCACAGCGCTCACTGATGTGTCTTTTCTCATAATAGTATCTAGTAGTACATCATAAGTTGAAATTTCCTATAGACGGACAGATAGACGAACGAAGTCGCACCCTAAGGGTTCCTTTATTAGCTATTATTTTGGACTAAAAACTGTTACTTTTAAAGTTATAAAGCTACTCGTATGTCACTTGAAATGTTGTCTTTAAAACGATAGTGTTTTATTCTGTACGGAATTTAACTACAGTGTTGTTTTGCAGGTGTACGTCTGGTCACTGCACGCTGAAGGCGTTCCGATGCGACGGCGAAGACGACTGCAGCGATGGCTCTGATGAATTTAACTGTGGTAATTTAATTTTTATGATCTTTGTTTTACTATTTTGTGATAAATATGTATGTGATTTCACTTATTATTATGGCTTTCCCTGTACAGGGTGTTTTTTAAATATTTCGATTTCTGTGTGAAAATAAAATTAAGTTTTCTTTGAGTAAAATTTGCTACCTTTACAGCCAGTTGCACAAAGGGGCTCTAGAGTTAAAGCTCCGATAAATCTATTGCTGTCACTTTCTTTGTCAACAAAACAGATAGACTCGGCAATATATTTAAAGAAGCTTTAACTTTAAAGATGCTTTGTGCAACTGGCGGTTACTACTACTTTCCCTCCATGTGTAATAGTATAGCTGTGGGACGCCCTGTATGGTTGATGTTTATATGGATGCACCATTTTGCAAACTTGCACCCAGTATATGTACGTATATGTACTCGTATGCTTTATTTGTCAGGCAACAAGACGTGCGCCCCTGGGCACTTCCAGTGTCGCAACCTGGAGTGTATCGAGATGACCAAACGTTGCGATGCTCAGCAGGACTGCTCCGACTTCTCTGACGAAGATAACTGCTTGTATCCTGATATCTTCGTAAGTTTTATATATTTTTGTTAATTATAGTCTTCGGCAGGGTGCCAGACGTTGGGGAGAGGGGATGCGATGTTAGTCATCATCATCGCCTAACCTTATTTTGTTTTTGATTAATGATTTTTACGGAGTCGGATTTGACGAAGGTACGGGTTTTTACACACAGCGACTGCCATCTGACCTCCGCAACCCAGAGGGAAAACCAGACCCAATCCTAGATCAGGCTTTGGCAGGTTATTGGCCAACCTGGCTGTCAGAGTTTTCAAGCCGACAAATGACCTCGGACTTGGCTTAACGTCTACTATCATTGACAGTAGCCGGGACCAACGGCTTAACATGCCTTCCGAAGCACAAAAACGCTCTTTTTGTTGTGCTACTAGTGGTCACCCATCCGGGTTCTGACCGCGGCCAACGTTGCTTAAGTTTTGTGATTGGAAAGAAAGAGCAACTACCACTTGGCTACGAGCGCTTCAAGGGATGTGAAGTGATTACTATGATGCATCACGCGACCTGCACAAAGCCCGGTTGGAACATCGGAAGTTTCAGTAACTCCATAGACTGGCTAAGCCAGCTAATAAAAATCCTTCGATAACTCAAAACACAAAGTAGGCACCCGCTTGCGAATTTGACCGTCCCGGCACACTAGCAGTATGGTTTGAAGCATCAACGTTCAATTTCTTCGTGGGGCGCCCCAGATGTGGTTTCTCACTGTGATTTTCAGGAATCTTGAATTTTGTTTCCAAAAGATTACCGGCCGGTGTTGATTCAGAAAAAAGAATCGCCGCTGCGACAAGCGGAAGTGCAAGCCAATAGACAAGATCAATGGCAGAGACTCAATTCAGCCAATCACAAGCACGTCCGGTATTGCCGTCATCGCCACAGACCTAGCAAAAGCGCGCTAACGCTTAGTCATCGCTTACAGGCTGAATATCAGCCTCTTCAATGTGACAAGACGAGAGCGCGAAATTTAAATTATATTTTTGACTAAGAATGGTTTGCTGGCGAAACCAGACAACCTCGCTTCCAAAAAAATTCGGACTCCTTGCTATGCTCGCCCCCGACAACGTGTCACATCGTATACGGCGTAAAACAAAAACTCTAGCTGTGACCGTTAATGCGCAGAATTCAAAAAATAGGTCACGGGAGTGAGCGCGGCATGTGGCGGAAGGCGTGCGAATCGTTCATTGGCTCTTTTCCATTGGCTCTCTCCCATGCGCAAAAAATAACCGTCATATCCAAACTTATGAACGAAAATATCGATTACATGGCTCTCGAAAGCGTCTCGAATTACGGTTGCAGCTCCATCAACTTTTCTGTTCAGGCGGAACAACAACGCCGCCGCCGCCTGAGTAGATAAGTCGGTGGCAGTGTAACGCACGTGTAACGCGATTCGAAATACAAGAAAATTGAACGTATAAGCTGTTACTCCAATTCTGCTTCACAGAACTTTTCGCTTCGCATCGCTTAGCGTTCTTAAACTGTTTAGTGATCAATAACCATTTCTGTGTTAACATTAACTCTTCACTTATAGTTTAAGGCCAAAATAAAAAAAGAAACTTAAATGTTTTCAAATCTATAAATATAATGTTGCTTTCTTAATGTCACTTCTCATTCACCTGATCTTTGCTTATTCATCGCTTGAAGTGAGTTGAGAAGAATCATTTTGAAGCCGATTGAAAGTTGTCTTACCCAAATAGTTTAAAGCTGGATCCCTGTTTACGCCATAATTTTGAATAGAATAATATTTATTTGTGAAAGCAGGTGTTTACAAAGTGTTACAAAAAGGACATTGTTCTCTGCAATCTGTACAAATCAGCAAGGTGTACAAATTTTTTGAGGATCTTAAAAATAATAAAAAAATAAAATAAGGGAACCAACTAAACATAATAAAAAATTTTATGACCCAGTTTTTATTAAATATTAAGTTTGTATTAAAATTAAGGTTGTAAGTTTTCCAAACAAAATAAAATAAATAGGATCCAGTGGGCCTAGCACGCTGCCCGAGAAAAAATATATCTCGGAAAAATGTCACTTTATTTGAGGAATGATGTCATCTAATCTATAACCTCTAAACGCGAAATGTCAGTGGAAGAAAATGTTTAGCAAACCCACAACGAATGTTTTTGATATTTTAGACAGAATTCATGTAGCTGTCCTTGTCTTTCAAATGTGTTGCACTGCTCAGCTGTCAAAAAACGTGACCATGCTTAAAGTCAGTAAATTTGCAACACTGGTTCTTTAATCTATAGATAGATAGATATTTATTTAATGGCGTCACATCTCAGATGTATTTTGCACAATGTCAAGTAAACAAATTATTATAAAATTATGGCGAGTTCGTCAATGTCAAGTGGAAGATTTACACAGGAATCCACATCATGAGGACGCGGGCCTGTGTACTATGATGACTCCGATAAGTTGATAGGGAAAATTATTGAAGTCACGATGAGCCGCTTCTCTCCATCCAAAAATCTTGATAAATGCATGTATTTTCTTTAATCTATGGGCCTAGATAAACTGACAACTGCAGTATGCTAAGCCGACAGCTTCATACTATTTGCGTTTAACAGCTTTCAGTCGGCTTCAAAACGATTCCCATATTGCGTTTCAATATTAGCGCAGTGAAGTAATGATAAATCAAAAATCTCTTGCCGGCAAGTTCATTGTCACTTTACGACGTATGGCTCTTTTCTGATCTCACTCTTCCTCCGTTCATTGTCACTTTACGACGTATGGCTCTTTTCTGATCTCACTCTTCCTCCGATGTTATCATGCTAACCTAATGCACTATATCATATCGCCGCACAGGACGCTCCAGAACCAGAGAATTGCGCGGAATGGGAGTACACTTGCGAGCTAAATAGGACCATTTGCTTGCCCCTCACTGCTCGGTTAGATTTCACATTCGGTGCTGGGTCATATCATGTCTCTTTGTGTTTGTCCTGTGTTTGTTTTGTGGTACTTGTACTAAAGTCTGACTTCAACCGCAGAACCGCGTCTTAGGTAGTGGCGGGGAGGTGGGGGAGTTGGAAGGAAAGAGCAAGAACTAGTTGCCGCCGAGAGCGGGGACGAGCGATGCCCCCCGTCTCGCCGGGAGCATACCTAAGGCGCGGTATAGCGGTTGCGGTCAGACTATAATGTTTATAGATCTATGTTGGGAGAGGAGACCTATTTGCATCCTGAAAAAACTGGTTTACATGGGTACAGAAGCAGTATGTGAATTAGCCCATGAAACAACAACTTTTTTTACCTTCTTATACAGCGTTGTTTTTTTATCACCCGGTATATTTTAAGAGGTGGTTCCGCCCATGAAACTGAACAACTTTTCTGAAGGAACATAGGTCGAAATACGAAAATAATATTTCGACCCATACAAAATGTGCTGTCCGCTGATGCCGTTTGTATGGGAAGTCGAATTTTTTTTTCGTATTTTGTTCTAAAGGTATTCCTTGGCACAAGTTGTTGTTTCATACACAGAACCACCTCTTTAAATATCCGGGCTGACAAAGAATAAAGGTGTATAGAGGGTGGGACAGGACAGTTTTCCGAAAGCTAAAAGGGTATGATTTGATTAGTCAACGTAACTGAACAACTTTTAGCGAATAAGACTCCCAGAAAAAGAAAAAGAAAGCGGCTTCAAATCTAATTGGACAGTTTTTTTTGGAAAGGCCACAGGGAGTGATCGATTTGTTTTTTAATTTCCTCCATGTTTTTATTTACTGAAAACTGATCATAGTGATCATAAATACTCTTTCAGTCTTCTGAAACCTGTCCCTTACATCTTGTATAGGAGGTCAAAAATGCGCTACAGTTCTATTCAAGTAATTATTTTCCTTATTTTTGACTTCCCATATAAAATGCGCTTTCAGCTGAAGCAGTTTTTAGGGTACCTACCCCAGGGTTTTTAGGGTACCCTTTTTAGGGTACCTACCTACATGTTGTATGTTATAACGATTGTATATCTGTTTTATAAAGAAAGTTCAAAGGGATTAAAAATAATGGCGATCCTACTTGACGGGCCTGTTTGTAGTGCCTGTTCCTTCTACGCCTTGGGTCGCAGGTTCGAACCTTGTAATGTAATGAATAATGAACAAAGGTGTTTGTTCTGAGTGTGTTTGTACTTAAATGACTTTGGTACTACCTACTTACTTATAAAACATAATAACGTTGTTATAAAATAAAACTGTGTAATGATTGGTGGTGGGTTTTTGGAATTGTTCAAATTTATCTGAGCTGCAATGTGGTAGTGGTAGGTAAGGTATGATCTGTGGGTAGGATGGCTACCATTTATTTCAAACTGTGTTCATTATTGTGATTGTCAAAAAGAAATCCTTTCAAAGCGCGCTTATTTGAATATTCAACATAAATTTCATAGATGCAACGGCAAGCCCGATTGTCCCGGCAACACAGACGAAGCCAACTGCGGGGATGGGTGTCCTAACGGAGGGTTAAGGTGTCGACAGGAGGTGCTCTGTGTACCACATGTGAGGATATGCGACGGTCACAAGGACTGTGCTTCCGGAGACGACGAGACAAAGGAGGCGTGCGATGGAGGTAGGAACTGGGGATGAGTGACCTCATAAATAGCTGCAGTGTCAGCAGGTATATGTGTTCCAAATATCAAGGTGTGCGACGGATAGGGATGTGTTCATGTGTTTTACTAGCCGTGCCCACGACTTCATTCGTGGCTTGTGGGTTGAAAGTAGGGCTATTACTGTAAACTCAAATAACTGGACCCAGTGGCGTGCACTCCATACATGCAAAAAAGCCCAGACGATCAATACATACGTGCCCCTAAATATCAATGATATGATATCTTTACTATAATAACTCTCGTAAAAATTTAAAAATCCCCGTCAAAATGTATTTGAGTCGGCGTCCCGTATTTACGCGTCAAGGTTCAGTCTGGACCTGTTCAAGTGGGGTTTTCCGGCTTCGCCGCTTGATACTTTGTTCTCGCATATCTTCTATTTGAGTGAACCGATTGCGATGAAACAAAACTTATGGGTTGCACAGAAAAAAACCAAATAAGTAGATTACTTATTGAAACCCCGTTCGAATCGAAGTTTGCAAGTTGCTGACGCACGGATTTTTTTTTAAATATTTGTCTAAATGGCTTCCCCTTTAAAATTTACCTTTTCTGTAACCTTAACCTTCCTACTTTACCTTTTCTGTAACCTTAACCTTCCTACTTTACCTTTTCTGTAACCTTAACCTTCCTACTTTACCTTTTCTGTGACCTTAACCTTCCTACTTTACCTTTTCTGTGACCTTAACCTTCCTACTTTACCTTTTCTGTGACCTTAACCTTCCTACTTTACCTTTTCTGTGAATCCTAAGATCATATTTATGTGAAAGTTATAAGCAAGTAGAATCAATTCCACGTGTTTTTGTTAGGCGTATTTTAAAAATTTTATTTTTAAAAATATTGCCGCTTCTAGATATTTCTGTGGCTACGCGGTACATACAACGTCACGATGAAGCGGCGCGGGGGGGCGGCGCGCGGTGCACGAGCGGTGAGGAGGGGAGGAAAGAGTTTAAAAATCTACTAGGACAACGACGAAACTTTAAAATAGCAATATCTAGAAAATACTATTTTTTTTAGGAGAATGGATTTATTTTAATAAAAATCAGTGGGGTTGTATGAGGGTTTCGTATACACCGACTTCACAGTTTTATTATACCTATATGTATTCTGTTCTTTCAGCAAATAAAACGCCAACCATGAAACCAGTAATATTGTACCCGAGTGAAGAATGCCACGAAGGGTACCGGTGTGCCAACGGACAGTGTATCGAGTGGCGGAATGTGTGCGACCAGCACCCCGACTGTGCTGATGGCTCGGACGAGGGCGGCCGGTGCTGTAAGTGTCTTGTTTGTTTAATTAATTGAGTTTTGTAAATAAACCGTTAATAATGAAACCAGTGTGCCAACCACAGAGTAAAGTAGAGTCCGTCATATACATAGTATGTATGAAACAGTGAAGTGTAAAACGTCTTCTAGTCGACTATACTACGAGTATGACTAGTCGCTCAAAAATCCCGGTTAAGTTTTACAAAAATCAAGAAATTTTTAAAAATATATAAAACGTTTGCGAAAGTGAAAATATATCTTTTCTTTACTTGTGAATCCTATCTTATACTATTAAACGGGCAATATTTGTATATTTAGAATCGGTTTCTCGAAAACGGCTCTAACGATTTCGATGAAATTTACCATACTGGGGTTTTCGGGGGCGAAAAATCGATCTAGCTAGGTCTTATGTCTGGGAAAATTCGTTTTCACCGTCTTTTTTACTTTCGAGCGGAGCGAGAAATGTATTGTATTAGTGAAAAAAAAAATTTTTTCTAATTTTCTCAAAAATGTAGTCTATATCACTTATACTCATAAAAAACAAGTCTCCCAAAAATGTCCGTCCGTCGGTCGGTCGGTCCGTCGGTCGGTCGGTCTGTCCGTCACGCTTTGGCCTAGCGGCTAAATGAATAGTCCGATTGACACCAAATTTTGAATTTAGGAGTTTAATGCAAATCCATCGAAGGGTTCTAAGTGGTTTCTTGCTGGCTCTCATTTTGAGGGTAGCTGGGTACAACGAAAATAAAAAAAAAAAATCTCAAAAACGGCTCATAGAATCTTGATGAAACTTTGCATGACCAAGCATCTCCATGTAAGATATCTTGCGCCAGTATCAATTGATCTGTGTAATTTCATATAAGGGGTGTTCCTGTACCACCAAATCGTAAATATGTGATTTACCCAAAATGGCTCCATTGAGTTTATTAAAATTTTCTATAATATTAATCCTGGATTGGTTGTCTTCCTGTCTGGATATTAATTTTGATTTTTTTTAATAAAATTTAGTACACAGGGTGTACCAAAAACTGAAAGAGCTTGCTCAGTCGACTAAACTGAACAATTATCCATAAGGAACATGTGTTGGGAAATTTAAAAAATCTCCATGCAAGTATCCTACGGTAGTATCCATTGATCTTTGAAAATTCATATAAAGGGTGTTCCAGTACTACCAAAAGTTAAACATGTGATTTACTCGAAATCGTTTTATGTTTGTTTGTTTTAATGTTTGACAATTTGAATTCTAAATTGATCTGTATATTTCATTCAAACATTTTTTTGGAAAAATGTAAATAAAAGTTTGTATTTCCATACTATGTGTATGGCATTACAAATTTAAGTTTGCGGTTGATAGTTTTTCCTTGAGTATTGCGAGAAAGTAAGTGCAGTGCTGCTGTACCATTTATTTATATTTCTTAGCGCGTTTTAGTGCGTTCAAGAAACTTACAGCGCCATCTGTTGTTGAGTAGCATAGCTTGCTCACCCGATGATATTTTAATCATACAGAGCATAGCTCGGTCGCTCAGGTACTTTCCTGAATGGTAAGTATTTTCACCCAAAAAAACTGTGGTAATAACATTTATTAGTCCGAAGTCACATATTTCTCAGAGACAAACATAAAAATTTCACGTTTTTAGTATTTGGTAAAAATCCTTACACTTCAGTATGGAGGTCCCTTGCACGAAATGGATACGCTTATGGCTCCATCCTTAGCAGAAAGTGCTGCTACTTAAACATCCTTGGTGACAACGGACAGTGTGTCTAGTGTTTTTTTTTGTCCGCAGTATCGGCTTGCGAGAACCACACATGTTCGTTCACGTGCCAGCGCACTCCATTAGGGCGCCTGTGCCAGTGCCCGTCAGGGTACTCGCTGGGTGCTGACTACGTGACCTGCGCTGACCAGGACGAGTGCGAGCACGAGGTGTGTTCGCAGCACTGTTACAACACGCAGGGGTCGTTCTTGTGTGGCTGCCACCGTGGATATTCTCTTAGGTGAGCAATGTTTTTTTTATGGTCATTAAGCTTACTCTAAAGATTGTAAGGGACGGTGTACCGAAAACTGAAAGGGCGTGCTCAGTCAACGAAACTGAACAACATTCCCAAAGAAACATATGTTGGGAACTGTTCAATCAAAGAAGGAAATTTGTATGGAGAAGTCAATTTTTTTTTCTTTTCATTTCGTTTATAAGTTGTTCAGTTTCGTTGACTGAGCGAGTCCTTTCAGATTTCGGTACACCGTCCCTTACAACCTGTATGTATATCTAACTCTGCGGACAGAGATGAGGTCGACGGTCGACTCGAATAGATTCGGGAGGCAGAAAGATACAAATTTAACGTATTTGAGATTTGATCAAAAATACACTAAAAACTAGCTAAAAACTCAATGCTTTAATTTACAAAATGTTATCAGGAGTCATTTAGAGCCAAACCCCTGAATCTACAAAGCTTAATTTTACAAACTCTATCTAAGTCATTAAGTATCACTTGGCACATTTATTCAAAGCTTGGCACTTATAGATCCATATGAGAAGATTGTAGGTATTTTATTACTTTTTGGGTCAATCAACTTTTTTTTGTATCAAACGTTCAAAAAGCAAAAAGAAGTTTATTATAAAAATGTCACAATTTTTTATCATAAATGAATGCAAAATTTAATAAATGTTTCGATGATATAATGTCCAGTTAAGTAATCCTTGAATAACAATTGTTTTCACTCAAATACATTTTAGTATGGAGGTCCCTCGCAAGAAATGGATACGCTTATCTCTCCTTAGCAGAAAGTACTGCTACTTAAACCTCATTGTTCCTAATCGATTGCGTCCATTTTCTCGGAACGAAAAAATGAACGCAAAGGTTGAATTAAGTAAGAAAAGAAATTGTTTACTCCCATAGTACTGTAGGCAACGAAGCAGTTGACCCCAAAATAATTCTCTCAGGCAGATTTTATTTGACAGCATGATAAAGCATCACGCCTCTTTCCCGTTGGGGTAGGCAGAGACCACAGTCCTCCACCTGCTACGATCTTGACATACTTCCCTTGCTTCCTGTACTTTCATCAATCCTTTCATACATGCTCGTCGGTTTAGGGTACTTTTAACCTGGCCTTTATTCAGAACGTCCTGAATTTGGTCCTGGTACGTTCGCCTAAACGTTGGAAGGGGAAGGCCTAGGCGAACGTACCAGGACCAAATTCAGGACGTTCTGAATAAAGGCCAGGTTAAAAGTACCCTAAACCGACGAGCATGTATGAAAGGATTGATGAAAGTACAGGAAGCAAGGGAAGTATGTCAAGATCGTAGCAGGTGGAGGACTGTGGTCTCTGCCTACCCCAACGGGAAAGAGGCGTGATGTTATGTATGTATGTATGTAATTAAATGTAAATTCAAATATCAAAAAAAAAAATATCAAAAAGTGTTTTTCATACATTTTTTGTAATTTTTGTACGGAAAAATTAAAAGTACCTATTTTTTTTTGGATTTTTTATAGAAGGTGTGTCTCATATAGTGTAATACCCCAGCAAAGTTTCATCGACTGAGGATTTAATGCCTTCATGCAACGATCCGCTTCGTTGCCTAGATAAGACTATAGAAACAGCATCTGTAGGCTTTCAAAGTACACTTCGAGAATTTATAGGTGCCGAAGAAGATTAAACATTCCTTATCTTAGCAAACGATAGATTGTGCTAGTGGGTTACTAAAACACGCGAGCGTTGTGTTTAAAGGTTTTAATGGCTTTCGGGAAACCTAACGTCCGCACCCAGCTTCAACTCATCAAGATCGTCGGTTAATTTTTGTATACACGTCCCTATGCACTTATTATGTGCGACGTGTTCTTTGTTGTTATGATATTCAATTCAACCTGACCAAGTTTTGCGGTTCCGTACATTTGGGTTTCTGACGTGAATTATTATTATTTTCCTAAGTGCTAAGCTCTTATAACTTTAATATACAGACAGAAATTTTCTTACAATTTTGCACGTGTTTAATATTACAGCTTTCTGAAGGAGTGGGATTATAGAGGGATAAATGTCAAGAATTTTAATGCCTATTTTTAGAGTTTTTTGGATTATACCAGTAGAAGAGATGATGATTGGTGTGGTTTTTACGTTGTTAACTTTCCATTGTGTTTTTAATTCATTATTATTTATTATTGGGTTTTATCGTGATTATTTCTTACCCTATACTATTAAGGTTGCGTTCCGAATCGGGGAAATATTACCCCTGACAGCAGGATAGCGTTATATGACGTCCACCGGTGTGGTCGAGACAGACTACTGTCAAAGGGTAATTATTACCGTTTTGGAACTCACTCTAAACGAGCAATATTTGTAAATATATATTTGTAATCGGTTTCTCGAAAACGCCTCTAACGATTTCGATGAAATTTGCCATACGGGGGTTTTCGGGGGCGAAAAATCGATCTAGCTAGGTCTCATGTCTGAGAAAATTCGTTTTCCCCCTGTTTTTAAGCATTTGCGTTTTAGACAGAACCCTACAGCGCCATCTGTTGGCGGGTAGCATAGCTTGCTTACCCAAAGATATTTGTTGAGGCTGCTATTATAGAGCGAAGCTCGGTCGCCCAGGTACTATGTATTTATGTATGTTATACTTATATGCATTATATTAAAATATTTTATAACTATACTTTATTTATTACTACACGTCACTACTCATAATATTATTACGGATTCCTCTCCCAAAGGTTGTCTGGAAGAGATCGCTTCCAGCGATAAGGCCGCCTTTGCCCACATTTAGTTAAGTTTCTTTTGCGACTGTATTGTTTATGTAAATTGTGTGCAATAAAGTGTTTATCTATCTATCTATCCCTTACAGATCAGACCGTCGCTCATGCAAAGCAGTAAGAGGCAATATGTCTGTCCTATACGTAAGCGGGAACTCAGTCCGCAGTATCACAGCCGACGGACAAATCTCCTCGGAATATAATGATGACAACGTCGCCAGCATTACTGACGTGGACTGCGACGTCAGGAGGAGGAAGCTTTACGTGACGTCTGCGGATAGTGGGATGCTGATCGAAGTTAACGGCACGCATGATAAAGTTGTCGTTACCAATGTTGGTCGGCCGACTAGGGTGAGTCACTGTAACATACTCGTATGTATAGCCCTAGGCCTAGGATAGAGCTGAGGTCAAAAAGGTACCCTCCTGATAGCCTTTACATACATCCCAATTGCCGAAAATCTGCCACCAGGACACGATCTTCTCTGGTACATAGAGAAGTCTCTAAATATTGGGGGACATTTCACACAAGGTCATCTGATCCCAAACTAGGCAAAGCCTGTACTATGGGTACCAGAGACTGATATACATATATAAATAGATTAATAACACCCAGACACAGAACAAACACTTGTGTTCATCACACAAATGTTTGCCCTGGGCGGGGATCGAACCCGCGGCCCACGGCGTGTGAGGCAGGTTCACTACCGACCACACCAACGGGCTTGTCAAATAGACTGCAATTGGAGTTGGCAGACGCGGGGAACTTAGGAAGGGGGTGGGGCTCCTCTGATACCGACAAGTGTAAGTGCGGCGTTTTGCAATCCATGTCACACTTGCTGTCGTGCCCTACTTCTCGAGTTTCCTGCACTCGGAGGGACTTTTTTGAAGGCAACCAAAAGGCCATTGATGTGGCCACGTTTAAGCTAAGATTTTGTAGAGTTACTTTTTGCCGTTGACTCGAAAAGAATAAGAAGAATGGTAAGAAGAAGTGCGTTTAGACATTACCTTATCATCAACACAACGGGTTTATTTTTCCTTGCTAATCATGTTTTGGACTATTTAAAAAAATATCTTCTTTGTTGTCAGTTTTTTTGACGCAGTTTAGTTTTATTCCTAGATTTTTTGTGTGCAAATTTTTTCTGGGAAATATTTAACTGTACATCAAAGCAGCAGCGGCCGGCGATTGCCAGAAGCGAATTTGCTTGAAAAAATTTAATAGTGTGCAATCCAGCATTTTAGTTTGCAATTTGTTGCTACTCTAATAGTTTGTTATTTGTTATATTAAATACTCGTACATGCCAAATTTTTCTTCGTGCATAACCCTATTGCGCGGTTACCATGAGGCTACCGACATTGGGGGTGAAGTAAAGTTTGACTGCGTGACGTCAGCAGCACGTGATCCCTCTCCCCCTACCCGCTCCCCGCCCGCCCCCGCTGTCGCCTGACCACCTCGCGCCCGCCAACCTCTGTCACCTTGCAGGTCGGTCGCGCACGAAACTGTCGGTTTTTAGATAAACTAATACTTTCCATGAATTCCCGTGTGGTGCCGGCAAAGAATAGTACCAACCCATCTTTACCCGTGGGTGCTGTAAGAGGCGACTAAGGGTTTATGAACCAGAAGATGGGCAGCAGCATCTTTCTGTTTATTGCATCATCTTACATACTGCGGTCCATGGTGCCAGCCGTAACGCTTACAAGCGTGTTGACTATGGTATTTCCCCTCCACATTTTTCAGCAACCGCCGGAATTTTGGAGGGAGCTCTCTGTCCTGTAGTGGACCTTTCATGGGATGTTAAGATGTTTATGATTATTTTGTTCCGTAGGTGGCCGTGGACTGGATATCAGGCAGTGCATATTTCGTGGACAATTCTGAAGTTCCGCGACTTCGCGTGTGCAACGTGCGAAGGAGACGGTGTGCTTTATTGCAGAAGTTACCGCTGCGTTCTGATGTAAGGAATACTTGTTTGGTTTCACTATAGTCACACAATAAAGTAATAGTAGGTACTATTATCATAGGTGTATTATAGGTGTGTCCCGTATGGTTCCGGCAAAGAATAGTACCAACCCATACATACCCGTGGGTGTCGTAAGAGGCGACTAAGGGTTAACTGGAGAAGGGCAGCAGCATACTCCTTTGTATCTTACATCTTACTTACTGCGGTCACCTACAACCGCGGTCCATGGTGTCAGCCGTAACGCTACCAAGCGAGGTGACTATGGTACTTCCCCTCCACATTTTTCCAGCAAAAGTTAGAATTCTGGAGGGAGCTCCCTGTCCTGTAGTGGACGTTTCATGGGATGTTATGATGAGGTACTATTATCATACAGGGGTCTGAGGGTCTTTTGTACTGAATATGCGAGCGCACGCGACCTTCCAATTTCAAATTCGCGCTCGATGTATGTATTGTTCGGAGTGTGCTATAGTCAAAGTAATGTATCTTGATTAAAATGATAGCAGTGTGAGAGCAGGATGGAGCGATGCGTTACACGTTGGAGCGACAGAGACTAGTATCGCTCCTTCCTACATTCACGCATAGTTTTTCCTGCTGTCATTCTTATCAAGCTTTATTATTTAGACTTTTCAAGATAGGGTCTTGGGAACAAGCGGTTCAAAATTTCCCCATACAAGAAAAAATAGCGCCATCTGTGAAAAATCGCGTGAACTACGTTGTGTAGTACTTCGGTCGGTACTAAATACACGGAACGGAAATAATATGGCGGGAAAAAACAAAACAAACTTTTTACTGTTTATATGTGATTTAGGCCTGGTTTTTCAGTTTCATTAATTGGATTATAGTAAAAAACAATAATAATAAGAGTATATTGTTACTTCATTTAAGAACATTCCATTTTGTTGGTAAGTTTATTTGCATCCAATGTTGACAATATGACTGACATTTGTTGGTCCTAAACGTCAGATTTCGGACCAACGAATTGGGGACATTGTAACGTGCCGATGGGCTAGTACTTATATATAAGTAAATGTTAGTGACATCAAAATCTAACCACAAATAAAATATCCGCCCGCTTCCGCTCTGAGTGACTTTTACAACTAGCAAGCTGTGTTCACCTGTAATTGAGTTTGCATCAAGTTAATTTATTGTTCATTTATTTTAGTTTTTAAGATGTAAATCTGTTGGTGAACATAATAAAAAAAAAAAATTAGTTTCTGACTAAAACGCGTATAGGATTTGTAATCGGTTTCTCGAAAACGGCTCTAACGATTTTGATGAAATTTACCATATGGGGGTTTTCGGGGCCGAAAAATCGATCTAGCTAAGTCTGTCTGGGCGTTTTACCCGTGTTTTTAAGCATTTGCGTTTTAGACAAAAACCTACAGCGCCATCTGTTGGCGGGTAGCATAGTTTGCTCACCCGATGATATTTTTATATTGAGACGGCTATTATAGAGCGAAGCTCGGTCGCCAAGGTACTATATATATATATATATAAATATTGCTCGTTTAATAGTATAGGATTAAGGCCGGGCGTATGCTGAGACACAGGCGGCGCAGCGCAGAACACTGTACTGTGCTGCGCCTTCTGCGTTTCAGCATACGCGCATCTTTATTGAGAAGTTGAGTTTTACACGAAATTTAGTTGTGTACCTAGCTAATTTTCGGGAGAGCTGATTTGCAGCATTGGACTTTCAGTAGTTAATAGAAGGCGTTACTTTGAGAAAGTCCAGTTAAACAAGTTATGGTATATAAATATGGAGCTATACTTCCGCAACAATGATGGATGCTATGTACGGTCAATTGCACGTCGGTGGAAACATTTGTAACTCGATTACCATGCCATACAGATCAAAGTTTTTCTACTGATGTGGTGTTGGGTGCAAAGCCTCCATCATAGTTGCGGAAGTAGCTACAGATTATTTTTTTTTATTTATACTTGCGATTGTCGGCACTTGGTGAAACTCCATATTCAGTTTGAAATTAAACTCTTGTACATTATTTCACGAATTTTATTTCTCTCGACCGGTTTCGCTAACTATTTAGCATCTTCAATACAAACAAATTAAACTCAATTTGTCGTTATTCTAACATCGTGCAATAATAATCTTTCTACTGTGTGTGTGTAAGTATTTAATTTTAATTTAGCGAAACCGGTCGAGCAAAATAGAATTCGTGAACCAATATACTAAAGTGTTTTAATACTAAACTAGCTACAGATTTATTTACCATAACTTGTTTCAGTGGACTTTTTCGGGATGTTGTGATGATGTTTTTATTTATTTCATTCGTTTGCGTTCGTTTCGTTGAACTTGTACAACATTTCACCCAGGTAACGGCCTTAGTGATAGACCCGGCGTCTCGCAAGTTATTCTACTGCGTGACCCGCGACGGTGGCTCCGTTATCTGGTCGTCCAGCATGTCGGGACGGCACGTGACGGTGGTCGCGACAGTGGACAACTGCACCGGGCTGGCAGTGGACACGTTCAAGAAGAGGCTGTATGTGGCTGAGACCGGGCCTGCGCATATCGCTACCGTCGACTATGAGGGGAATCTACTGTGAGTAATATCAAATGTATTGGAGTAGGTTTTGGTGTGGTGACCACGGATTGGAAGTAATAGCGTGGACACGCCGCTTGTAAGGCAAAAGAATCCTGAACGAAAAGATGGGCAACAACGTCCTTCTACGAGGGTTGTTCAATAAGTAGTTAGAATGAACAACATTTTAGCTGCAAAAGAGTTTTGATGTTTATGTGTGTGTATTGGTAGTCTTGCTTACTGCGATAGATCTTGCTTACTGCGGTCATTTACAACCGCGGTCCATGGTGTCAGCCGTAACGCTATCAAGCGAGGTGACTATGGTACTTCCCCTCTACATTTTTCCAGCAAAAGCTAGTATTCTAGAGGGAGCTCCCTGTCCTGTAGTGGACGTTTCATGGGATGTTATGACGATTGATAGTTAATTTCACTAAAAAGATGGTATCAAAAACTTAGGCCATGGTATTTAGAAACGTATAAATAATGAGGTAAAGTTCCAAGGTAAACAGCCAGTCAGCCAATCCAGCAAGTAACTTGAAAATTGTGAAAAACTAAAGTTTCAATAGATGCCATTCAACAAGCCGAGTTTGAACAAGTTAACCACTCTCCCCACTTACTAGATTTAACTGACAGTCCTCTACTCATATTAATTTCTATCTGTTGCCCAAAACCGAAGGAGAAACAAATACGGAAGCATCCACATAGCGAGAGCTTTGGTAGGACCAAAATGAAAGTTTTATTTTTCAAAGGGAAGCTTTGGAAAACTGAGGGATTCAAGGTCCAAAGAGATGTTGAACCTACGTAGAAATAGCAGCGAATTACAATACTATAGAACGATAACTACGCTTCAAACTTGACCCCACGAAATAGTTACCTAAGTAGGCGGAGCTAGAATAGTTACCTCTCAACTACCCACTAGCTGACATTGCAGCACGCGCGCGAACCAATTCCTGCTCTCGTTCTGAATTTAACCCAATTGATTCATATTTTGAATATACGTCCTTTTGGTTACACGTAGGGCCACTTTTTGTGTGGAATTTGTTCTGAGTTAGAGTTCTATAGTATTGTTGTTCGCTGATCAATAGTTGTTTATTTTTGGCGTCATTCTTACTACTTATTGGACGCCGTAGTACGTATTGTACTACTATAAATGTGATCACCAAGCACAGCAGTCTATCCTGACAGCCTAGGAGGAATGACACCTATTGAAGTTTATTTAATTCCAGTCGAAATAATGTAGCTTGATCACTTAGAGTAGCATCCAGTTGAATAACAACAGGGCAGAACTATGTGCGAGAGCAGGATGGAACGACACGTGTCTTTGTCGCTCCAATATCTTACGCATCGCTTTGTCCTGATGTCATATATTATGACGAATGTAATTTAGTATTTTTCATTACAGCAAGCAAGTATTAACCGACCACCTTCACCTCCAAGCTCCTCACGACCTGGCAATCTTTGAAGACCATATCTACTTCCTCGTCGCCAACTCTTTCAAACTCAGTCGCTGCTCCCTCTTCGGGAGGAAACACTGCGAAATGTACCTCCAAAGAATCTTCAACGCGAATAGTTTCGTCATCCGCCATGAAAGCATGCAGAGAGATGATGTTCCGGACTACTGTGAAGCCGCGCACTGTGATAATGTGTGCGTGCAAGGAGACTTGGAGGCGATATGTTTGTGTGATGATGGGGCTGTTTCTAAAGACGGGAAATGTCCACTGATTTCTAAGAATGATGTAAGTTTTTTTTTCTTTTCTTGTGTGTCGTATGCAAGGAGGTTTTAATCCACGCTACGCTCTAGGATGGAGAGATGAATGGCTAAAAAAAGTGTGACGACGAGTATATCCAATAGTCGCGGTGGCATCTCTTTCACACAGTAGGGTGACCTTACTATTTTACGCTTGGGGATGTAATGTTATTAAAGCCCTCTGGAACAGCAGCTTCATTTTAAATATTTTATTTGGCAGGATATTATCCTTTAGTTTCTACCTGATAAGTTGTGCTTCCCTCGGCAACAAAGTGCTTCGTGTCTTAAAATCCTCGCAACGCTGAGGATTCTTCTTTAGAACCACTCGCTTGGCTCGTGGCTCAATTATAGAGTCATAGAGGTAAATGAAGTCAAGTCCGTTTGGTGCCGGCAAATTATAGTACCAAGTACCAACCCATCTCCACCCGTGGGTATCGTAATGTACGTACAGTGTACGTTTCATGGGATGACATGTACAACATGAGAATATTATTCAAGCATGGTATGTGCATGTCATGAATATTATTCAAGCATGTCATGAGTACCTTGCGCTCAATTCTTGAATAACACCGGATGATAAATAATTATAACCCGAAAAATTAAAAATTTCTCTTTACAAAAGTGCAGAATGATATTCGTTAAATATAAAGTAGTGATTGATTGTTACTTTTCATGTATTATGGTTTACATTTTTAACAGATTATCAGGTTACATTTGATATTTTTTTATGTTAAAAGTGAGCAAACGAGCAGGAGGCAACCTGATGGTAAGTGGTCACCACCACCGCCCATAGCACCCACTGTCTTATTTGATGTCTCAAAAATTATATTTTATCACTCGGTAATATTCAACAATTGGGTCAAAGCTTTTTCAGCAGCAGCATTCTTTTTGTTTGTTTCCAAAATAAACCTTTTTTCATTTCTTACTTCTTGCTTTCCAGAAAAGCCCAGGGAATTCTTGAAAATCACCGGGTGATAATATATCACTTTTGAGACTTTAAAAATTCACATTTGCGCTGATTAACTGTTGAAAGGTAAATCAGAATACATGAAAATTTACAATCAAGGACTGCTTTATATTTTAAGAAGATCAATCTCAAATTTATAAAACAGAAATCTATGATTTTTAATTTTTTGAGTGATATTTTATCACCCGGTGATATTCAAGAATTGTTACCCAGGTACGTTGCATGCCTCATCATCAAGAAGCAAAACAATTAATAAAATTTGACGTGTATTTTATGATTTATTGTTTATTGATAAACAAAATTCATTATAGGTGCGACATGTTACAAAATAATCGAACAAATATAAGATTTTATTTCTTATTTCATCGATTCAGTTCTGACTTTACATTTTTTTCACTCACATGGAATAACAATAATTTAAAAATATGGACTGGCTGTTGAACTTTGCCTCATTTATACGTTTCTAAATATTATGGCCCAAGTTTTTGTCACTATCTTTTTACTGAAATAAACTATCAATACTCACAAACATTAAAAGACTTAAAACCAATATGTTGTTCATTCTCACTACTTATTGAACAGCCCTCGTAACATCAACTGTCCTATATTTGCGATCCGTCTGGCTGTCCGGGAACAACAGGTCGATACAGGTTTTTGTTGGTATTCTTCTAAAAACTCATCATCAACCAACTTCATTTGGAATTGCGAGCCACCTACTTTTTAACCGACTTTTTAACCGAAAAAAGCGGAGGTTCTCTATTCGATCGTATTTTTTTTATTATTATTTTTTTAAATGAATGAATCATTCTTACCAAAGAGGTTTGAACCTCGCTACGCTCGGTCATAGAGGGATCCGAAAAGTGTTGGCTATAGCTTGACTTTTTACTCATGTTAAGAGTCATATTAGAAAAAAAGAGATAAACATGTTTATGATTATCTACTTTCAAACGTCGCTGTAACGCTTTTTGACCAGCTAGAGATGTGCAGGCACTCGATATGACGAGTGCGATAATGTAATATTTCGACTTTTTTAAAACGATAGTATTAACATTCACACATTAAATATTGACGAGGCTTTGAGCAGATGTTAGACGCTCATGATGAATTCAAAATTTTGTGACTTTTAAAAAAATCGTCTTAAATTCTAATGTTTTGTATGCTATTTACAATAATGATCTTTGAAGAGAAATCAAATGAATAGAACCAACATTTGTCGTTGCACTTATGTTTATAAAAGCGCACCCCGAACAATTCATACATCAAGCGCGAAACCACAAATCGTCAGAATTTGAAAATGACAGAGACTTACGCACGTCCACGCAGTACAACTAGGCTCGATAAAGAACCCGGCAATCGCGCGGGCGCGGGTCGCGTATGGTGAAGGAGTCTATTCCAAGGGGTGCGTAGAGTGTCTTTTTCGCATTTCTGTATTTATAGTTAATATTATAAAAAAAAGGAATTCATCAGAAATGAATTAAGCTGCTTTATTTATTCTCTCATTTAATTCAAATGAAGAGTAAATGAATAAAATTACAGAACGTTACGAAGTATATTTAAAAAGTTATGAATCTACTAATAAAGTTACCTACTACCTAAAATAAAATTACAGAACGTTACGAAGTATATTTAAAAAGTTAAGAATCTACTAATAAAGTTACCTACTACCTAATAATAACTCTTATTTTCGTCACCATTTTCACTCAAGTCTCTCTGCAAGTGTTGTTTATTTAATAGTTTTATTGCCTAGTTGCAATGCCGCTGCTATGCAGTTCTACTTTATCTTTAAAACTTGAAGGGACCTGGAAATAAATAAATATTGACTACCGTTGATATGGTACAGTCAATAGTACGTCAAGCTTGACACATTGGACGGTGTACCGATCTTATTTCGATTGCTGTAGAAGCTACAATCACGCTTGTAACACTCACGAGTTGTTTAGTGATAAAATAGCCCACAACAGATTAGCATGGTGTCAGGGCATGAAGACCCTATGTACCTATTAGTGATGCCAATCATTACTCCGAGATGTTTTTAAAATAAACATTATTGAACACCCTGTATTATACAAGTTTTGTCATTCGTTTATTTGACACAGAATTTGAAATAATGTCTTTTAAATCAATTAATTTAATAATAATAAAATCACACATTTCCTGAAATTTGCAAAGGTCAATACTTTTTTTCACGGAGACCGATTTTTTTTTGGTGCCATAGTAAAAGACGTTAGTGATGATTAGGTCTATTATTTGACATAGGTTTCACTTATGTACAATACTTTTCAAATTTTTTGGCTAGAGGTCTAGGGAAGAGTCGCATTGTCTTTGGTGATAATGTTTATTACTAAATATATTTTACTAACAAATAGCAATATATTGATGAATTAGACAACACAACGGAACCCTAAATCTACCAAGTCCGACACGCGCTTGGTCAGTTTTTATATTACTCGGTAGATTAACATGTAGCGATATAACCATTTACAGGGACCGTACTAGAATTATGAAGAGAGCATCTGATTTAATTCGATAACTTTTTAGACATTATCGATAACCACTATTTACATCTATCCACTATTTATTAAATTGATTTACCTAATCTTTAATATAATTTGTTGTCACTTTAATGAGTATTACACATTTTTTTGCAAAAATAAGGTTCTAAATATTACTTACAAATGAAAGCATATGAATTCTTCGATGTCCTGTTTCCTAGAAGAATGAGATCCGCATGCCGGTACGATTTATGTATTGTTCAGCATTTAGGCTTTTGTGTACAACACTTATTTGATTAGATATAAGTATTTTAATAACAGTAAAATTATAAAAACTACAGAGCCGGTTCGCTCACGACAACATCAAAACAAATAGTTTCATAGACGACTGAAAGTAAAGACAACGTCATACTAGTTGTCAAGAGAACAATCAGATAACTTTTTAAATTAGCAGAAGTGTAAAAAGAACCAAAACAAATCTGGTTCCAACTTGACGTTTCAAAAGTGCAACACTTGACAAGCCTTCAAATCCCTCTATGACCGAGCGTAGCGAGGTTCAAATCTCTTTGATTCTTACCTACCAAGTGACATCTGTCCACATCTGAAACTTTTTTAAACAAATTCCAACCCAAGGGCATCACATAAAATCTCTCAATAATGTCCGGCACAAAACTTTGATGCTGACCGTAAATAGCTCGAAATATCTATCGCGCAGGGCAGGCGTGTGAATTATTGGCTTCCCGCATGTCGTCAATAAGAACGCAGTTATTAACCGGCAGCATCAGATGTACTACTTTCCTATTATTGTACAACAATACAGGTTCCGTTGTTTTGTTTGATTTTCTTTTAAAACTAATGCAAGCTGTTTTTCTCTTTCATGTTTAGATTCAGATATCTTCATCATAATGTTATTTCATCATAATATTCTTTGGGACAAGTTGTTCATTTTTATGGGCAGATTCTGCAGATTCACATCCCACAATACTGATGTGGTTGTACCTTTTAAGTTTCCTTTGTGTTCAAATATCGTACATTACAGCCACCCTACTTCATACGTAAAACAGTTCGGCTTTTTTATAGAAAAATTAAAGGAATAATGGATACCCATAGAAGAATATTCCGCAAATAGCATAACTATCAATTTTGCAGCCATTTACTCTACAATATTTCACTGTTTTTGCAGAAAAAATACGCGATTTCAAACAACATTTAGCATGACATAAAAATGTGTCAAAGACGGGGATACCAGTAATGTATTAACAAATATTACCAAAAAGGTTGATGACCAATGAAGAAGTACATAACCTGCTTGACCTTAAACAACACAATTAGATCAAAAATATTTTTGAGAGTTTCCTAGATAAATCTCAGAACCAAAAGCACCCGAAAAATATTAAATTTTTAAGATTTAGCTCTAAAAAGGTTTTCTATATGAAAAACAAGCATAATGTCAAAATATGTTTTCCTACCAACCCGCAATTTCGTTTTGCTATGGCAACTGTGTGAGCGTGACACAACCGCGACTAATTGACCTCTCGCTCGGCACAATTTCTCTTCTTCGCGAATCACAGGAATTTATTCCGTATTACAATATACGATTGACTAAATTTGTGTAGCAAGATTTTTGCATTAAACACTCCTTCCTAGAGCGTAGCGTGGATTAAAACCTCCTTGGTCGTATGTTAGTAACCTAATAAATAAAACACTTAGGCAGAGGAATACACTACGGTTTAGACTTTATCGGAGTTACGAGGGTGGTACCGAAAGGGAAAAATATATCCTTCTCTTAGTTAGTTTTTCCATGAGTCACTTATGATGTGCTTTAGTACAAAAAGGCAGCACGCAGAAAGGGACAAAAATGTCAACCTCTGTATCTTTTTTCACAAGCACATCGGTTTTATTTTTTGGTACTGGTGCGAGAGAAACGGAGTACATACAGCGATTTATATCCTTCTCGTTCTACGGTGATTTTGTAGATTGGGGGTTGGACTTCGAGCTCCCAACGGCCAGTGCGTCTGTAAAGATCTAATGTAGCCAACCATTTATGTACCAATTCCTTAGCCACACCGATAGCTTCATAACAGCTGATGATCTGCCTAGGATCGACGAGAATCCGGTCATCCTCAGGCTGCAGTATATGGTCTCCTGTTGCCCGACCTTTACACTCTGTTTTTTTTTTTTTTTTTAGTTGCCAAATAAATTATTTTCTTTCTTTCTTTATACCGGAGTGAACGAAAGGCGTTAAGGGTTTTATGAACAAAATAATAACCTAAAATTCGTGTAAAAAGTGTTAAAAAAAATTGGATATTTTGGACTAGCTGTGTGTAAAATGATAGTGTAAGCATTTTTCTGTGTGTGTATTGTGGTATCAAACGTGTAGGTACCTAGAGTTATTGAAGAGAGATCTTTTCTTAAAAACTGAAAAATCTTTATTTTCAAAACCCCAGTGCCTTTCGTGAAATCTGGTATAACTAGAGTACGAGTATTTCCACAAAGTAGCACTTCCTAAAATTTAAATAGACCGCTTCCCACAATGTCCATTCCCACAATGACCACTTCTCAAAATTACCATTCCTAAATAGACCACTTCCCACAATATCTACTCCCAAAATGACCACGTCCTAAATAGACCGCTTCAGACAATGTCCACTCCCACAATGACCACTTCCTAAAATGACCATTCCTAAATAGACCACTTCCCACAATTACCACTTCATAAATAGACCACTTCCCACAATGACCACTTCCCATTATGACATTCCGAAAAGGATAACGGTAACTAATACTGAACATTGCATTCAAACCTAGTATTCAGTATTTTTTTATTTTAATAGTTTTGATTTATCCCTCACGGAAAGTGGTCGATTTTTGGGAAGTGGTCATTTTGGGAATGATCATTTTGGGCAGTTATCATTATGGGACGTGCTGTGTGGGCATTTGAAATGCTTGTATTATTTTAGCTGCCCCTTTTCAACGGGTGGACATCTCGCGACTACCAGCAAGCTCACGAGATCTCGGTGACTCTGATCGTCAGTCTGAGCATCCTCTTCATTCTCTACGTCATCGCATTCCTCTACTATCAACTGGTTTACAAGAAGAAACGCGAACAAATGCTCGACTACATCCCGTAAGAATGAATTGGATTACATTTTGTTATTTATGGGTATCGAATTCGGCCCGAAATGTCCAAAACAGCATTCTGTCAAACCTACCTAATGATCATTACCTTAGATTATGAATAACGGCATGTCTATGATCATTACAAAGTAGAATATTGCAAAATTTCACAACCAGAGGCAGGATTCGAAAGTCCGAATCTTTTCTACTTTGTAGATTTATCCGAACATAGGAAGTGTTAAAATAAAAATCATTTTCGATCAGTACAATGTTAATAATAGACATGTTTTCACTTTTTCAAATAAAGTTTAGCTAAAATCATAATTTTTTTAAGTCTTCTTGATTTTTGTAAAACATTATCGCAATATTTGTTTACACACTAACTGGACACGTTTTACACGTTAGTATTTTTTAGTAGATTATGTTTATGTATGACATTTGGTCTTCGACAAAAATGTTATATTCTGGTTTTTAGGGTCCATTTCCAAAACTCGATGGCGGAAGGGATGACCGAAGGCTTCGACGGATTGTCGCCGGTAACGACGCCTACCATTCAGATGCCACCTCTAGGGTAATCTTGACTCATTTACTTAGATTTTTTTTATTGTTTAATTTAAATGAATTGTTGTAAAACCTTTTATCAGTTTATTGTATAAGTAGTATACATTTTTTTTTTTCAGAGCTGGAACACACGAATTTGTAAATCCTCTGCAGTTCTTCAAGAATTGGAAGCCATCTTTCAAGAAAAGCAATCGCCCTATCGTAAGTGCATCGATCATGTAATCGATGATCAAGAAAAACCATGGGTGAAGTTCCAGACCGGAGCCCGGTGTTAAAGTCTTTTTCAGATTTTCAGGCTGGTCTGTTCTTGCTAAACCTTCAACTTTCTTTACCGGTCATAGTATTTATAATCCTCCTGAACACCGGGCTCCGGTCTGGAACTTCTCATACCTATGGTTTTTCTTGATCCTCTTATATCCTATCTTCTCTAACATCTCGCTTTCGCCCTCATTATCACGTGTTCAAAACCTCGGGTCCCGGTTCATCATTATTTTTTTTTCTAATAAAATTATGTATCATGCAAGCTCTTGCTTGAACTGTCAGGATCATCATAAAATCTGAATAATAATATGTTCATTGCCTATTATGTGGCCTATAAGGTATTTTCTGTTTCTCTGGCACCAGAAATAAAGAAGTAGTTGAAATGCTTGTGATGAAAAGAGACAGATCTTGAATTTTTGTCCCTATCTTTGTGCCCTATCTTTGTTATGAAAAAGGTTTCATTTCTCAGACACACCGACACCATGTGCCCTCGGGACTCACCGTAAAACTTAGAAAAGGAGGCCTTTTTCAGATTATTAAGCTGGTCTGTTTCAGCCAAAGCCCAATTTTCTTGTCTGGAAAATGTTTTTAGTATCACCATAAGCTACTCCATCACCGGCAGCCACTTTTGATCGCCCTGAATATCACGATGATATCACAAAGAAATTGTCTATGTCAGTTTTTAGGCTTGTTTGTTTGGATATAATGGTGATATACAGGGCGAACAAAAGTGATTGTCCATATAAAGTAGCTCATGGTGATACTAAAAAACATTTTCCACACAATAAAGTCGGAAACTTTAGCTACAACAGAGCAGCCTGAAAATCTGAAAAAGACCTCCTGAACACCGGGCTCCGGTCTTGAAGTTCTAACATGGTTTATCTTGATCCTCTTATCGTGCCCCATCTAATGAGACATCTCGTTCTCGCCCTTAATATTACGTAAAAAACCAATGACAAAATTTCCTCGGCTCCCGTACCAGTAGTGTACCTACTACCTTACTAATATTTCCGATAGTAAGCTGACAGATAAAATATCTGCCAAATATATGTCAGATTTTTGCCTGTTTATCTGTCGTAGGCCTGGATCAGTGCGACGCGGACGCGGGTGTTGCGACGGACCGTAAAATGTATGAAGCCTACAGTTCGTTTAGTCCAATGCGGAGCTAAGCTATCCGCTCCGCAACGCACTGAACGGACTGCATTGGTTTCGTAAATTTCTTTGCTTCCGTGTCACATAGATCCAGGCGTTAAATTAATCAGACACTTGTGAAACAAAACATTTTCACAAATTTTCTCTATCCGACAGAATAACTAACAGATAGGTATTATGAATTAAAATAAAACATAAAATGCTTAAGACAGTTATATATATTTACGTAGGTTGTAGACGTTTCTACAAACGAAATATTAAAATCTTTATAGTAGACCTAACAAATGAGCGACAGACAACTTAGTAAAACTTAAAAACTACATACTTAGTAAAAGCATGCTGGGTAAATGCATCTATACGATAGATACAGTAGTAATCTTTAACAAAATCCGCACTAACTTGCGCCAGACAGAGAGCAGCACCTTCCAGACTCTTTACTAATCACAGAACGTGAAACCTGCACTATTAAAGATACTACGCATAATTCGTGTGGTTTAATCGCCTCCTTTTTCTGTTATCTCTTGGATATTTGGCAAAAATCATCGCGGCGGTAGCTTCAGATTCTTTTTTAACTGGAATGAAACGGTATAACACTTTATTACCTGCACTATCTGTAAAATGTGGCAAACATACGTCATGACAGAACAGTAGAAACGAACAAATAATTCAATAGTTTGTGGTGCATGCATAGAGAAATCGTAACATTGTCGTAACCGCATTTACAAGCACCTTCCATTTTTACGGTTGTAGTGGTTTTGTTCAAAGACTACCTGGGGACGTATAATAGAGTTCAGTTCACGAAAGAGTCAGGAGTTTTGTTAACAAACGAGGTACACGTTTGTAGCCACAATGCTCACACAGAAAAATGCGTAGTCTATCGTTTTACATACAGAAAGACAGAAATATCACATTTTTATTACATGAATTTGGGTTTATTATTTTGTTCATAAAATACCTGCCTCTTTGGTATAGTCATAGAGTAATATAATACGAGGATAACCTAATTTTAATAGATTTTCAACTTATTCGCTCTTTTGTGATGTTTTTTCGTATTTTAGGATTAAATTACTTAGGTATAGGTACTTACGTTTAATATCCACCTTCTCTTCGTGAAGGTCGCAAGAGTTAAATTTAACATCTTCTATTGCCATACAAGTTGACTGAATATTACTACGTGTAGTCTTGTTCTCAACAAAAACGTTAACAGAAGGCTGTAACCCCAAAAACAGATCGAAATAGGCTTCTCTTTGTGGTATTTCATGGGTTTCTCTATTGGTTTTTATGTCTTTCTCAAATTGTTTGATCTTTAGTCCTCTGTTATAATGTTTTGACCAATATTTAGATGTAGTATCATTGTTTGAATTCATATTCTGGTTTTTGCTTGGTCCAGGCATGTTTAAAGAACTTTTTGTAGATTTTTGATGAGGTTTGTTAGAGCTTAGTTTATTTTTTGTGCTTTTTTGTTTCTTAGAAGTCTTTTTTGTGATAATTCCTCCTTGTTTAGCTTCACTTTCAGTTATAAATTCAAAGTCTGATGAATGATAGCCGTCGCAATCCGAATCTGAGTCTAGCTGAATTTTATTTGAAGTATTACTGTTAGTAACATTAGCTAATATATCTTTGGTTTCATTATTAATTAAATACTCATTGTGTGTTTTGTTGTCAATAATACTGTTAGTAGCATTACATTCCATTGCATTATAATTCAGATATTTAAATTCTTCAACATCATAAGTTAAAGGAACGTTTTCTAAAGTAGTTAATGTATAGTTTTGTTCCATTTCAGTGTCATTGAGGTCATTTTGTAGCAATTCTATGGATGTCATTTTAAGAGAATTATGTTTATTCAAGGAGGTAACAGTGTGTTTAACTTCGTCTTTATCTTCCTCATCATCAAAAATTATACTTTTACCTTCGTTACCAAAACTTTGCAATAAGTCTTCCAACTCTTTTACATTTTTTTCTGTTACCTCATTTATTAGAGAATTAAATTTGGTATGAGGTTGTAGGATTTGTTCAACTTCGTCATTCTCTTCATCTAAAATTATAGTTCTTTTAACCTCACTACCATAACTTCGAAGTAAGTCTTCCAACTCTCGAATAGATTTTTCTGTTGCCTTTTTTGGTCCTTGGCTATCGTAATTATTTCCTATTTTTAGTATTAGGTCTTGTTCTTTGTATATTTCAATTAGAGAATTTTGTTTATAAAAGATTTGTTCAACTACGCGTTTCTCTTCTTCTTCATCTAAAATTATAGTTCCTCTAACCTCATTACCATTACTTCGAAGTAAGTCTTCCAACTCTCGAATAGATTTTTCTGTTGCCTTTTTTGGTCCTTGGTTATCGTAAATAATTTTTTTCTTTGTTATTTCGTCTTGACCTATGGACATTTCAATAAGAGAATTTTGTTTTGAAGAGGAGGTTTCAGGTTGTGTGCTGTCTTCATCTTCCTCTTTATCCAAAATTATTGTCCTATTTAACTTAGTACCGTAACTTTGAAGTACGTCTTCAAACTCTCGTATCGATCTCTCTGTTAAATCTTTTTTGACGACTTGATCATCCTGGTGCTCTCGATCATTCTGATCTTGAATGAACATTTGGTAAAAATCGTCCATTTGAAAAAAAGTTATCTTTGTCCCATCCTTGTTTATAAAGTGTACATCCAAAGCGTTTTCAATGTCCATTTCTTCAGAGAAAGTCTGATAATTTTCTCCTGCTTTAACTTCATGATTTTTCGTTAGATCAATGATATCCATGTTATCAAAGTCGTGAATCATGTTCAAACCGAGATCAGGATTTAGAATAGTTTTATTAAGTGACTGTTGTTTAGAAAAAGAATCTTAGCTCTGAAACAGTATTTAGTAAAATTTGTAGAACAGGGACAAAACTGTTACACTGAATTATATTATGAACAATGCTTATAATCCGTTTTTCATTTGCCAATGCTAACGCTCACCTTACCTACACATTTTGCAGCCACGACTCGAAAAAATAACATTGTTTTACAAACTTTTTTTTTTTCTGACAACTTTAGCTGATTACTATTGACATAGCTGCAAAATGTGTTGGTAAGCGTTGGCATTGCTAATGAAACGGATTATACATTTCCCAAGATGTAGTCAAGAGCAGGTCAAGCTTGACACTTGCAGCGAAACTCTAGCCTCAACAGTAATTGAGATAAGAACGATACAGTCGAGAGCACATGAAGCCTGACACATAATTGACCTACCACTATTCATATTTTTACCACCGAAGGGGCTAATGTCGCACTACGAGTGTTACGCTTGACTTGTCCTTGACTGTAATCCCCAGACGGAGGTAAAGTTCGAGATGATCTTGACTGTATCGTAGTCACCATGCTTGGGGTAGCTGGCGCAATGGACCGCGGTAAGGTAGAACGAAATGCAGAAGACGCTGCTGCCTATCCTCTCAATATACTTTAGTCGCCTTTTACGACACCCTAGCTAGCTGAAAAGTTTTTGGCTAAAAACCAAAAAGTCTACTGCGCGTTCGAAAAGGCGTATGACCGAGTGGTGAGGAATGAATTGTGGTCAGCATTGTCTATGTATGGGGTAAACGGTCATCTGATTCAAGCACTGAAATATCTCTATGAGGATTCCAGTGCTTGTGTCAGAATTAACGGGGCGCACACTGAATGAAAAAGGTGTTAGGCAGGGATGTGTAGCCTCACCTTGACTGTTTAACCTGTTCATGGATAATTGTTTGATTGTTCTGAAAGAGAGTATGTGTGGACTGAGAATGAATGAGTTACTCATCAAATGTCTTCTCTACGCTGATGACCAAGTTGTACTTGCGTCATCTGCTGACGAGTTGCAGGAGATGGTAACAATGAGGGCTACCACGGTAGCCGCTTTCTGGGCAAGTAAGATTTAGCCTGTGTTCTTGCCGACACGAAAGAAGAAGAAGAAGAATGATGAATGTGGCTTTGGACAGGAAAGGAATGAAAGTAAATGTAAGCAAGACGAAAGTAATGGTACTTGAAAGAGAAGAATGTATGACAGAGTGTACTATATTAATAGGTGGTGAACAAGTCGAACAAGTGAAGGAGTTTGTGTATCTGGGTTCAAAGTTTACGAGAGATGGAAAGTGTAAAAGTGATATTGAAAGAAGAGTGAATTCTGGAAACATGGTGAATGGTGCCCTGCACGCCTTTATGAGGAGTCAGAAGGTATCTTACAAGGCTCGTTTGGCTGTTCATAGGGGTGTTTTAGTACCAACACTGATGTATGGCAGTGAAAGCTGGGTATGGCAGAAGAAGCATGAAAGTAGAATTAATGCACTGGAAATGAGAGCGCTAAGGAGTACGAGTATGATTGGTGTTAAATTGAGTGACAGGATTAGAAATAGTGTGATAAGAGAACGGTGTGGCGTAAAAGAAGACGTAGTGACCAAAATCGAGAAAGGGATGCTGAGATGGTTTGGTCATGTAGAGAGGATGAATGAACGAAGACTGACGAAAGAGATCTACCAGGCGAGAGTGAATGGAAACGTTGGAAGAGGAAGGCCTAGGCGAACGTACCAGGACCAAATTCAGGACGTTCTGAATAAAGGCCAGGTTAAAAGTACTCTAAACCGACGAGCATGTATGAAAGGATTGATGAAAGTACAGGAAGCAAGGGAAGTATGTCAAGATCGTAGCAGGTGGAGGACTGTGGTCTCTGCCTACCCCGACGGGAAAGAGGCGTGATGTTATGTAGGTATGTATGTATGTAGCTAGAGACGGCGTGGTAATACTCTTAGCTGGCACCACGCGGATGAGTTAGGGGTACCTACTGACAAAAAGTAACTTAATCTTAAGAAAAAAAATTCACAATGCTCAAGTAGGTAAAGATAACAGCCCTGGATCGAAACACTGGATCAATAATCGGGCTTTACGTCGCAAGGCCTCGCACTCCTTTAATTAGTAAAGAGTTAAAGCACTTGGTAAAAAGTTTTTGTATGCACGGCAAGCAAGTGGTAACAAAAACAGTATAAGTTGAACCAGCCCTACGCTAAAAACGCCCAAAACCAGAGACCCGCTCAAGGTTAAAGTGTTACAACTGAGTTGCGGCCGTGTGAACCTGAATGTTGAATACAAACACAACTTTCAAAGTGCAATTCAATTTAAAACTTTCAGCAAACATTTTCAAACAAAAGGTGCTTCTTTCAAAACTTGGTATTTCTTTCAAAAGATTAGAGTACATACTTACTTGTCAAGGAACAACTAATAGATAACAGGATCTATATGCTCAATATTAACGTAATAAAACTTCCCAAAAGTTATAAATCTACGCAAAAAGTACAAATCTTCAATTCAATTCAATCTTTGATGAGTGGCTTTTGTGTGTTCACAATTCCGCCAATGTCACGTAGTGAAGTGAATACACGATGGAGATTCGCAAAAAAAAAAAAAAAAAAAAAACCCGGATATAGAATCCATTGAATAATCCTTTAGAGTACAAAACATCACAATATGTACAACAGAACAAGATAGTTATTATTAAAAATAATTTTCATAAATAGGAGAACATTAGAGTTTAATATGATTATAACTGATGAATTTTGACAATAAGAATATAAAAGGAGAATCAACAAGGGATAATAAATATTTCATATTAGTGGGCAAAGGGATCTCAGGAGGGAGGACATTATATAATGAAATAGAAAGTTTGGGACAGTTAAAAAATATATGATCTATATCACCTTCGTCTATTCCGCATTCACACAGGGAGTTATCCCGAACCCTAATCTTATTTAAATGAACCGGGGTGCTGGAGTGACCTAATCTAATACGACAGATTGTTGTTATAATAGGTCTGGGAATTTTACGAAACTTGAAAAACCACGGTTTTATTGGAATTTCAGGTTGGATGTCACCATAAAATTTACCCTTGATGAATTTAGATGAAGACCACAGGATGTTCCATTGAGATCTCAAACGGGAATGGGCTAGATTGCACAAATCCTGGGATTGAACTTCAGTACAAATCTTACAGATTAGTGAAAATGGCGGCACCGAACAGAATGGCGGAAATTTCCTTTTTTTTTAATGTTGGCTCAGATTATTTCCACACAGCCTAGTTCAAAATATTTTTTACGCTTGTTAGGCGTTGCGTACACAAGGGACATTGCCATTCCAAGTCTGTGTTGCCATTCAAGGAGGTTTAAGTAGCAGCTCTTGCTGCTAAGGAGGGAGCCATAAGCGTAGCACTTTCTTGCGAGGGACCTCCATACTAAAGTGTATGGATTTTTTTCAAATCCTAAAAACGTAAAATTTTTGTCTTTCTCTCTGAGAAATATGTGACATGGGACTAATAAATGCTACTACCACAGTTTTTCTGGTGAAAACACTTACCATTCAGGAAAAAAAACGGTGTTAAAAATCACGCATAAAATGGCTATTACGGATTATTTACGCTTCCGTTCTTAGTATTAATTAAAATTATATTATTATATAATAATTATATATATAATTATATTCTTTTTTTGACCGATCAATTCACAAGTAAAAAACTATATATTTTCACTTTCGCAAACAAAGTTTATACTAACTAAAACATTAGATTTTTAAAGATATCTTAATTTTTGTAAAACTTATAGCATGGGCGACAGTGCGACGCTTTACACTTCACTAGCTCATACAGAATATGTATATGGCGGACTCTATTATCTACTACTATTATCTAATCTGTGACATTGCCAGCCCAGAGTCAATAAAAAATAATTTGTATTGGAACTCGCGCGTGTCCTCCGACTCCCTAAGTGGCACAGCAGACGACAGACTTTTTGTTCTGACAGTCCGCCAGTGTGGCCGGTACTGCAATTATTTTCGTATTACTGTAGTCATTGACAGGAAAAAAAGCGCCGTTTCTATGCGCGTATTTTCCAAAATCTTTAGTTTCGAAAGAAAAACAGCTTGAATTCAAAGAATTAATCACTCCAAAAGGTTGTTCAGATTGATTTTAATTTAGTTTAAAACATAGAGCAACTTTTAAACTTGTTATATTTGAATTTTATTCAGATAATAACTAATTTTCGCAATACCGGCCACACTGGCGACAATGTCCGTGACTGCCCGCGTATGTCCGCCCCTTCATCTGCTGAGCGCCTAAAATTCAAATCTAATGCTTTTATCTTTTTATTACAGGGTACTGCGGGTTTGGAGATTGATGTACCATCTCTCGATGTTTCTGATACAGAATCTGATCTGGATGATAGGGAGAACAAGAAAATTATGAAGAAATAATATTACTTATGAATTTTAAATACATATTTTTAATTTTAATTCAATTAACTGCTGGCAGTTATGTTCTTTGTAGTTGAAAAGAATAAATTATGATTCAGCATAATTTATATCTGTTTTAGCTAATTTTGTAAGTTTGGGTGTACACATGTACTACTACATATACTTAATGTATTGTTCAAGATCAAATAAAATTCTACTTTTTTATAAATTGTTTTAATTTAACATTTTCTAGAAGGAATGTTGCAGAAATGAAACAACATTATAGAAAGAAATGGATAATTATTCTAATGCATGTAGGTATAAAGTTACAAGTGTTATTTACTTCCACAATTTCTTGATAGACATATTCTTTTCGGAGTCCTTCTGCATGACCTTAGCCACCGCCATCTCAAAGTCTTCTTGAGTGACATGGACCCTGCGTTCACGGAGCGCATACATCCCAGCTTCCGTGCACACACCTTTCACTTCTGCACCAGAAGCCCCAGGCATCAGCTCTGCTATCTTACGAAGGTTGATACCTCTAGTCAAGTTCATCTTCCGAGAGTGAATCTTCAGAATGTCCAAACGGGCCTCTTCATTTGGTGGGGGAAACTCAATCTTCCTGTCAATACGGCCAGGTCTCAGCAAGGCTGGGTCCAGGATATCAATTCTGTTGGTAGCCATGATGACTTTGATGTTTTTAGTTGCCTCAAAACCATCTAGCTGATTTAGCAACTCCAGCATAGTTCTTTGCACTTCAGAGTCTCCTCCGCTACCAGATTCAATCCTAGAAGATCCAATAGAGTCAATTTCGTCCATAAAGATGATGGAGGGAGCATGCTCACGGGCCATCACGAAGAGTTCTCTGACCATTCGACTTCCTTCTCCAATGAATTTCTGTACCAGTTCAGATCCAGAGACCCTGATGAAAGTGCACTCTGTGTGATGGGCGACTGCACGAGCCAGCAATGTTTTACCGGTGCCAGGAGGGCCATACAGCAGTACTCCCTTTGGCTGTGCAATACCAAGTGCATCAAACAGCTCGGGGTGCTTCACTGGCAGTTCAATTACCTCTTTTATTTCCTTGATCTGTTTGTCTAGACCTCCGACCATCTCATAAGTAGAATCAGGGACCTTTTCTACCATCATGAGGGACACTAGGGGGTCAACTTTATTAGGTAGGATTTTATGTAGGGTGTAACTTTCATTACGCAGCGCAACACGACAGTTGGCAGTCACATCATTGATATCGACGTTCTTATCCAAATCCACGACGAACTTTCCCTCAGGATGGACTTTTACTAACACCTTCTTCTTATCCATCGGTTTAACGACTTCGCCCACGTAGGAACCCTGTTCTTGCAGGAGTTGAAGCTCCTCACGCAGCATTCGCACTTTAGCGTTGAGTTCATTTCTCTGGGCTTGCAGACGACGGAGGTTTTGAGACTTCTCGGCGACGATCAGTTGGAGTTCTTCGATCTTCGTAATGTAGTACGGCCGGAAGCCCTCCCCTTTCGCCTGATCCACATCCATTTTAGTCAGAGTCATCTTGGAAGCGTTAAGGTTTCATGAATATCATGAACACAATAGATTTAAAGTAAATTTTGTCAGTGATTTTTTACTAAAACACAAAAATGCAAAGTGCAAACCCAAATACTCGGCAAAGCAAGCAAGGTGTCAAATAATTTTCAAGTCATGACGTGTGGTGGGGACATTGCAAATCCAAAATTTCTACTACTTGTGGTAGATTTTCCATTCGATTTTTGCAGTAGGTAAGTAAAAAGTAAATGCTTTCTGTTTTGCACTACCTACTCAAAATAATTTTCATTGTTCAACATAAAAAAGCCAGTCAAAAATACTAGTTAGCACGAAAAGTGAATTAAAATTAGACGCAACAAGTGAAAATGTTTACTACCAATTATAAAAATATTAAAAATAATGGCAAGAATAACGATGAAACGAACGTGCTAGATACGTTCAAAAATACGCTCATTCTTTTTGTGGCGGTAAAATTCAAATCACTTGCCCAGTACATTTGCTAGGTACAAAAGGAGCACGGAGTGAGTGCAAAATAGGCAAATTTTTGCCAATATTACATTGACCTTGAGTCAGTTTTGGTTTTTATCAACTTAAAGTACTAACAGACCATCGGGTCAGACTGCTCCAAATTTAGCTCTGGACCACGATTTTGTCCAATAGCGTTGCAGATTGACTCGTGCAAAATCGTGGTACGTAGCTAAATTCAGAGCAGTCCGATCCGAAGAATTTCGTTGCTTTTCATTGTCTCGACGTTGGTCTCATCTCAAGCCAAGGAGGTTTTAATCCACGCTACGCGTAGCGTGGATTAAAACCTCCTTGTCTCAAGCGAACCTCCTGGTCTCAGCCTTCTTGATTTTGATTGGCTTGATCTCAGAACAAAAACCTCCTTGCTTCGCTCGGACTTGATTGTGGTCATCCAACACTGACCTCTATATATACCATTGACGTAAGAAAAACGCTGCGCTGGCGTAGTTTCCAAAATCTTTGATATATACAATGTGTATATAGAGGTCAGTGTCATCCAAGGATGTTTTGTATTATATAGTCTAAGGTTTTAACCCACGCTACGGAAGCGTAGTAAAACCTCCTTGTGGTCATCTGATAGTTGTCATCATTGTCATACTTATAGTTGTCATGTCAACTGCTCTGCGGGCACCTGCAAGGTACTGCCTGTGCTCTGGAACCTGGACCTGCTGTGGTCCACCTCTGGTCTCCACTCACAAACTACTCAATCCTGCCACCACTGCTAACATATAACATAAATTCAAATGAAATGTCACAAAACCAAGAGAAAAAAACGGATTAAAATGGACGTGAGAAAGTGATCGCCGAGAGTCATATAAAATGGAGACAATGCCACCGGTTGTTCTGATAAGTTATGCAACAGAAACAAATACGAAATCTCGCTTAATATGAACCAACTCCTCTGGTGACCGACTGCTCTTTGACCGACTGTGACCAACCTCTAAAGAACTTTGCGATCTCTTGCAAAAATGAGTTTCGAAGATGTTTTGGCTATTTCCATTGCTTGTGTTATATTAAGAGATCTATTCTTTAATTTAATATGGCTCATTCGCTTAGGGACAGTTACATACTGGACGAATTTAGTCTCCAGACGGATTTTCCCAAAGAACTTAGTAAAAGCTTTAACTATGAATGTGATATTGCTCATTTTTGTACTCATAGCGAATTTCGTTCAATTCCAACCAAAAGCGATTAAAGTATTTCAACTGCTTAGTACATTACCTCATATTCACATGCTTATATTGCTACAAGAATCCCCGAATTATGGCTCGTATTACGTCGCCAACTCAAGTCACATCAACAGCAAACAATTTATCAAATTATATTCAGCTCTTGATTTAATGACGATCATATTCACTGTTTATAATGTTATTGCTCGCTAATAGTAGCGCCAAAATATAAATAATTGAAGAAGAAATAAGATTTGAAAAGCTTTTGCGTAAAATATTTTTTCAGGCGTTTTTGAAAATAGAGAAGGTAGAAAAACCAGATTTTTCCTAAAAGAAGTAAATAGAAAATCTACCAAACTGAAGTCCAATATAATGCTAACGGCGGTGGCTCTGACCGCTGCCTGTGGCTTCATGTTTTGTGCAATAGTTTACAAGCTAGTATGGCTTTTTCGGATTATATCACTAGCCCACTGGAGCTACCTTATTGGAAAATCTGTATATCCGGAAAGCCCAATATCTACCTTGAGAGTAACTGGTTTGATATTCAGTTTGATTGTGATAAGCAATTTTATACCAAGTTACTTCCCGAAGATAAAGAAAGTGGCCACGTTGATCAGCATACCACCTCAAGTGCATATGTTGGTTCTGCTGCACAAAATCCACAGACAAGTAAACAAACACGTCGAAAATCGAACGATGACTATCTTGGTACGAATGTACTCGGCTTGTACGATAGGCTCGATCTTTTGGACTGTTGTAAGTTTGGCAAAAGACGATTAGAAGATTTGATCCTGCCTGCTTGAGAAATCTCCTTAGCGGCGAGCAAGAGTCAAGAGTTAGCCCATTGACGATAAAAAAAAAACCTTCTTACTGATTAATAAAAACATACATTTATAATCCATTGCTATTTATTTGTTTCTTTAAAATTATGTAATAGGTACCTACCTATTCTAAGAGCGACGACAAATTAGCGATTCATAACGGTACCGGTGTTAATACCGGTGTTAATGCCGGTGCATCAACTAAGTCTTCCTCACTGATCCGGAGGGACGGAGGAAGATTTAGTTCTTCTGAGGAGCAGGAGGCGTGTGCTTGGGTTATGCAGGGTAACTCCCTTTTACAGATTGTTCAATTTACCTAAATGAATAAAATACCCAGCTGCAGCTGTCCATCTTTTCTGAAATACGGGAAAAAAGACTCGCTACATAATGATGGAAATAACTATTTACAACCCGTTTACTAAAAGAATGGGCTTGAAGCGATAACGTCAAGCACTGCGACACATGGGTTCGGTGTGCACAAAAGCATCGGGGGTATGCGCAGTAGCGGTGGGTAACTCATGAGTGAATGTATAAAAAGAGCGAACTCTTCTTCGGTAATCCATTCACTCCGTAACTCACCGCCGGTCGCAGTAACTCTTCAACTCTTTTCGCTCAGTATTCATGCGCGGGACGCACGGGCGCAGACAACAATGAATGAAATGAATGGCGCGCGGCGGCGGCGCGCGAAGCGAAAACGAGTAGCGACCGAACTTGACCGAAGTGAGCGAGCGCCGAAGAAAACCGCGCGGCGCGAGTCGCCACCCCCGCCACCGCGCAGCCTTGGCTCATGTCGCATTCGACAAAGACAGAATCATTACATATTTTTAAAGAGTAAGCGAGACGGATAGGGATTACGTAGCTTCTTACCAAGGATTAAGGATATAGGTACTAAGAAAGTTAGGAGGACCGAACAAGGATTTTGACAGTCCTAAGCCTGTCAAGTATGAAGGAAAATCATGGCTACAAATTCAGATTTACACATATAACATTCATATTATTACTTTCCTTCCTTTTACTTAATAGATCTGCGCGATCTCCTTGGCAATTCACTCAATCTTTTATTCATGAGGGGTACTGAGCGAAAAGAGTTACTGAGCGAAAAGAGCGATTCGAATCTTTGAGGGCAAAAGATTCGAATCATTCTTCTCTTCTAGGTGAGCGAAATTTCCCACTACTAATGCGCAGTTACAATATTTGCAAGAAAAATACGAATCCACTTACTAACCCCCTCTACTCCCGCCCAAAGGCCTTAACTCGTCGCGCGAACTGTAGATGTTGTGTTACGAGTATGCCGGCTCCAGACTCTCACGAGGCGCCTCGCACGAGGCTCTCGCACGAGTCTTGGTGAGTGGGGGCTGCAGGAGTGCTAGTCATCCACACTCTCGATTTATTCAGTTGCCCGCTTCGCCTACTAAAAGATGGACGTAATTGAAGTTACTGCGTTGTTAGGCACTCTAAGTCGCCATTAATGATATTTTTTTTAGTTGTTTTGCTGCTGTTTAGGTAGGTATATTAATTCTTCGCTAATCCGATCCCATGAGTCGTTCATTTTATTTTTATCCTTGTGATATAGTTTTTTTTTATTTCAAATAATTGGTTCTATTTGATAATATTCCACAAAAGTGGTACACAAATCATTACTCCACCCCCTAGTGACAAAAAACACGTGAGTCCTTTTAACAACAAAGTGAGCGAGCACGAGAGTGTGGTCGATTCCCTCGCCTCACCCCCTCGCGTCCGAAAAACCGACAAAAAACGGAGTGCCATGCGCCAGCGAGGCGAGGCGAGGGCAGACGAGGGGACACGAGCGCACCGTCCTCACTCTCGTGCTCCCGTTCCCTCGTGTTGCCTCCTGGAGAGTCTGGATGGGGCATTTGATTTGATACCTTGCTCAGTGTTCTTTTGTTGTTCTACGTATAGTACTTATCTAGTCCCTGGTTCTTTTAGTAAACGGGTTGTAAGTAGATTCCAAAAGAAGTTTAAAATAAATTAAAAGTTTTTTGTTTCAATAATACAGGGTGTAATGGACGGTGTACCGAAAACTGAAATGACGTGATCAGTCAACGAAACTAAACAACTTTCCCAAAGAAACATTTTTGGGAAATGAAAAAAAAATGTGGTTTCTCCCATAGTTTTTGTACAAGGTGTAGCAGAAAGGGTATATCAACCCAGAAGGATGTGATTCTGCCCATGAAACTGAACAACTTTCCCTAAGGAACATAGGTCAAAATACGAAAAAAAAAATTTGACCTCCTATACAAAATGCGCGATCAGCTGATTCAGTTTCTATGGGAGATCAAAATTTTTTTTTCGTATTTCGACCTAGTTTCCTAAGGGAAAGTTCAGTTTCATGGGCAGAATCACATCCTTCAGGGTTTATACTCGTATACCCTTTTTGTTACACCTTGCATAGTCGTCTCTCCACACAAACTGTTCGATCAAAATAAACAATTTCAGGAGAGGTCAAAATTTTTTTCATTTTCCAAAAATGTTTCTTTGGGAAAGTTGTTCAGTTTCGTTAACTGAGCATGCCCTTTCAGTTTTTGGTATATTTGCCCTTACACTCTGTATAAATTTAAGTTAGTTTCTTACGCGTCACATTTACCTACAGATTCGTTTAGTGATTGTTTTTTTTTTGCAAACAGTCAGTATTTTTAAAAATTGCGCGTTTGGGGTCTTTAATCTGTATCGTTCCTCGTCCTGCCCAGTTTTATTTAATTATAATTTTTTAGTTTTCCTAGTTATCCAATCATTTATGTTATAGTTATGTGATTTTTAGAGGACATTTGCCTGTTGTCTGACAAATAAATTATTTTAATCGGCCCGAATATTTTGAATCAAAGTTTTGTTCCTGAGCAGGACGAGGTACACAGAATAATTAAAATAGTTGAGTTTAATTCATCAATTTCATCATGGAAAATATTCAAATCAAGAGTCAAGACCAGCTCAATAGCCCAAGAAAATTAAATTTTGGCCTAGACAAAAATCGCTAACAATATGAAGTTTATGAAGTCTTGGAAGTAATTACATAATTAAATAAAATTAAGCATATCACCAAATGGGACAAGGCGGCAGATTAAAAAAAACCCTAATATATAAATAGTTACTGTGGCAAAAATACCAACTAAACGAAATGTTTTCTGGGCTCGTTCAATGATAAAGTTTTAGTATTTTACAAACAAGTTACGCACATGTTACGCACCTAAATTCTTAGTTCAAGTCTGAAATGAAAAAATCCCCACTAATAGTTTTATTTATTTTCGTCTGCTCGGGAAAAATACACCACTATCTCGAAACTTTTTGTACTTTAAAATTTTGTTGTACTTGATCAGTCAAAGTTTTACAGTAGTATAATTATGTATTTGGTTTTTCTCTTTGGCCAAAATAGTTAACTTAATGAAAAGTGTTTGATTATACTCTACAACTGTACTTACGTTGATTAATTTGACAATTAAACATTTCAGGCTATAGCGTATCTTTTTATTTAAAAAAATACATTATGACGCGCTTTATATCGAGACCCTAAAGAAGTTGAAATAAAGTTCATAATAGACATGAACATGCATGGTATATGGTTCGTGATTGCACGGTACGGGAACGTCGCATTGCTTCGCTGTTTGTTTAGGTACGCGCTTCGGAATTTGAAGTTTTAAACATTTGCTTGATGGAAATTTACATCGGGTGGTTGTATTATGTTACTCTGTGGTTGTGGTAAACTGAACATATTTTTATCTAATAATCATAATATTAGGGGTGCCAACATTGTCAAACAACGTCAACGTGGGGGCGCCAACATTGGGGGCGTCAAGATGGAGGCGCCTTCATTGGGGGCGTTAAAATAGGGGCGCTAACATTTGAGGCGTCATAACAGTGCTAACATTCGTCTAATATCACGTATCTAGTATCAAGGCTCTATATTTCTACGATAACTCTGCATACGTTGCGCACAGCAAGTTAGACAGTAACAACATTTAAAAATTACGTTTTTAAATGAAATGATTTTTAATATTGATTTTTCGAGCGTCCATACAATATTTCGTATTTTTTTTGTGATCACAAGCAAATAAAAACTAAATAGGGACAGTCAATCTTTATATGGAGCTAAAGATTTGTATCATGAGTGACCATATTTTTTATACGATTTTTTATTTTTTAGATCATTTTCAATATTCTTTCTCTTGCTTAACAATTAAAAACCTTAAATTCATCGAAAAAATTGTCGGAATATGTACTATATCAAGATTTTCCAGAACAGAATCAGATTGTAGGTATAAAAATTGATAGACCCAATTACCAGTAACTTAGTCAAATAATAGAAAATAATGAAGCCTTTGTTTTTTTATATTTCAATTATTAATTTACAAAAAACTGTTAATTTTGGGGTGGTGCCAGCCAAGTCGAAAAACCAATTGAAGTATATGCTACTAGCCTACTATCCTATAAGTGCACTAACTAACTCAAGCTACATAAGCTGTAATTACTCTGTTACCAAATTACGTGGAGTTTTCATTTTCCATCTAGTGCATACTTTTTCATAAAATCTTAAACATTGTTAATTAAGTATGGGTTGCCCTCGAAAGTAAATAAAAAAGCAGTTCAACGACTTCGGTAATAAAAGACACTAGATAAGATTGTTTCCTGCAATGCAACTTCTCGGCTGGCACCGACTCCAAAATGAACTGTCTTTTGTAAATTAATAATTGAAATAAAAAAACATAGGCTAGGTTATTTTCTATTATTTCACTAAGTTACTGATGATAAACTGCTATGGTTATTTTATACTTTTTAGTGCTAATAAATTCCTTACAAAATTTTGAAGTAGGTGAGTAGTTTTTGTTAAAATTATTTTTACTTATTTATTTATTTTTATAGTATATTGTGTACACGCAATAACGTCAATAAATGAAATGAAATGTGACCTTTGAACCCCCCACGTTTGGCGCCTTTCAGTTGGTGCCCTGCCTTGGCGCCCTCAATGTTGGCTATCTTAGAAGCCTGCAATTTTGGTGTCCCTCCATTGGCACCCCCTCAGCTGGCACCCCCACCATTGACGCCCCTTTGCTTGCGCCCCCGCCTTGGCGCCCCCAATTTTGGCGCCCCCTCAGTTGGTGCCCCTACGTTTGGCGCCCCTCATTTGGTGATCCTAGATTTGGCGCCTCTACTTTGATGCCCAAGATTTTGGTGGCTCTCACATGGTGCCTCTATATTGGTCGCCCCTACTTTGAAACCCACGATTTTGGTGTCCCTCCTTTGGCGCCCCCATAATTAGCACCCCCACTTTTGACGTCCATCAATTGGTGCCCCGAAAATACCGGGATTTCCCGGGATTTTTCAAACAATCTAGTACCGGTTCTTCGGCGAAAGAATAGCAAAATTGGAAAATAATGGGAAGTTAATTTTTTTTCTCTTCTTTCGACCTATGCATCTTAGGAAAAGTTATTCAGTTTCATGGACAGATACGCACCTTTCCGTTACACTTTGTATTTAAATCATCGCATTAAATATTGTTTTTATTACTAGTATGATGTCTAGAATTAAAGTTCCGGAATATATGTAGTTCATCTTAACGTAAGTTGCTTTTCTATAGTCAAGCTACTATTAGCGTAATGTTATCTCATTTGTATTCAAAAATTTTATAAATTTTTTATTCTTAATTCCAGCAAAATACAAAATTCAGAGTTGTTCTGAATAAAGTTTTCTTAAAATACTTCATATAAAACGGCAACTTCATGGATGTACCTTTTTTATTGATCAGTACGGTGGTAATCAAACAATCAAATACTTTGTTTACAAACACGAGAAACTACTACGTTTTCCTGTAGACAGTTAAATATATTGCTGTGGAAAAGAAGAAACTTGGTTTGAAGTATCAGCTTAAAAATTCATGTATAAAGATTAAGGACCTACAGTTTCATTAAATGAACCATGTTTTTAATGACCCAATTTTTCAAATAGATATTTCCATTAAAACAAGTGAAATATTGTATTCTACAACTTTATAGCAAAGGACAGGGTGGAAAATGTATGGAGCTCGGTCTTTTATTTAAAAATATTCCAAAGCAACCTAACCACTATGTAGAAAAAAAACATAGATTCTAGACTTAAAACTGAGCCTACATGCCCAGTTGTGGGACTTAAGCACCCACCATTTAGGATGAATTAATTTTCAAAAATCAGCTAACTAGTCCACTCAAAAAGTCTATAAAACGCATCTGCCACTATCTATCTCTTTCTAACGCCTACTTAGCAGTTAACGTAACTCTTTCTAATGACTAGGCGTTAGAAAGAGTTAGATAGTGGCAGATGCGTTTTATAGACTTTCTGAGTGGACTAATTAGCTAATTTTTAAAAATTTATTTCTCCTAAATGGTGGGCGTTTAAGTCCCACAACTGGGCATGTAGGCTCAGTTTTAAGTCTACAATCTATGTTTTTTTTCTACATAGTGGTTAGATTTTTTCGGAATTTGATTAAAAGAATGAAAAAAACCATCTCCTTTTCTATGTTGGTACCGAAAGTACCGAAATTGCCGGGAAATCCCGGTTCCAAGTCCAGTACCGAAAATCTAGTCCCGGTTCTTGGGAGGGTACCGGTTCTGCACCCCCTAGCACCTACATTTGGCGCCCCTACTTTGAAGCCCAAAATTTTGGTGACTCTATTTAGCCCTCGATTTTTGTGTCCCTCTTTTGGCACCCCCATATTTGGCTCCCCCACTATTGGCGCCCCTCAGTTAGTGTCCCTAATTTCAGCAATCTTCCTTTGGCGCTCCTACTTTGAAGCCCATGATTTTGAGCCCCTTCTCTAGCGACCCCACTATTTGCGCCCCAGAGGATGGCCCCAATTTTTGCGCTCTCACCTTTGGCGCCCCTACTTTGAAGCCCATGATTTTGTTGTCCCTCCATGGGCGCCCCTTCTGTTGGCACCCCCTCAGTTGTTGGCCCTACATTTGGCGCACCTACTTTAAAGCCCACGATTTTGGGGACTCTCAGTTGGTGCCCCTACATTTGGCGCCGCTACTTAGCGCACGATTTTTATGTCCCTCCTTTGGCGCCCCGCGCCATCGCCTTTGCATCGCGATTGATTGTAAACTGTGTCCTAAAAAGTAGCATGTTCCCAGAGAGTTCCATTTTCGAATTTCGTAGAAAATTGCTTTTTTTTTGTAAGTGGCCAGTCCCATAATCTTTCAGCTTTCAGTATGACCACGTACACCGGGCACCGGGTCTCGTCTGATTTGTCGTGTTCTTGCCGCGATATATTGAATTAAAAGACTAGTTTTTTTAACTTTTATAAATTTTATAAATAAAGGAAATCACGGGTGATAAAAACTATAATTAAACAAAAAAAAATCTGTTGGTATTTTTGCTTCAACATTAAATACAAAAAAAAAAAAACTTAAACTAAAGATAAAAATGCTTAATTTTAGGTAATTTGCTCAAAAACTGTCCTGGAAAGCCTATCAAATTTAAAATAATTTGGTTGCCATTTTTGCCTAGACTCATATGTAACTTTCATACAAAGGAGATGGATTTTTTCGGTCTTTTAATCAAATTCCGAAAAAATCTAACCACTATGTAGAAAAAAAACATAGATTGTAGACTTAAAACTGAGCCTACATGCCCAGTTGTGGGACTTAAACGCCCACCATTTAGGAGAAATAAATTTTTAAAAATTAGCTAATTAGTCCACTCAGAAAGTCTATAAAACGCATCTGCCACTATCTAACTCTTTCTAACGCCTAGTCATTAGAAAGAGTTACGTTAACTGCTAAGTTGGCGTTAGAAAGAGATAGATAGTGGCAGATGCGTTTTATAGACTTTTTGAGTGGACTAGTTAGCTGATTTTTGAAAATTAATTCATCCTAAATGGTGGGTGCTTAAGTCCCACAACTGGGCATGTAGGCTCAGTTTTAAGTCTAGAATCTATGTTTTTTTTCTACATAGTGGTTAGGTTGCTTTGGAATATTTTTAAATAAAAGACCGAGCTCCATACATTTTCCACCCTGTCCTTTGCTCAAATTTTCTAATAAAAAATATGCGCAAATATCTTTTGCTTACTTTTAATTGAAGTAGGAACCTTGGTGGGACCCGCATCGAAAGTCATCAGATATTACAATAGTTACGATCATAGAGTAACTTATATATTTTTGGCTTGACTTCACATGCATAAACAAACAAAAAAAAGATTTTCTGGTGTATCTAAAAGCCAGCAAATTCATTAAAAATGATTTTTCACATAGGCGTTCCACCACCTTTTACGATGCATAAGTAAATTGACGGTTTCGATTTATGTCCAGCCAATTACAAATTACTGCTTTAGGTCTTAGCCTATAAAGTCGTTTCACTGATATGCACGAGGCACAGGGGCAACTACCTCTAGTTTATTGCCGTACAAATAGTCAAAATATTCTATGGGAAGTTTTTGCAACGTTTTTGCTTATCGTGTTGTTGTGATGTGATCTCGCTGCTCGGCCAGTAAATGGCTCGGCCCCATGATTAGTCGCTTTTTAGCGGCAGTCGGGACAAGTTGCATTGGCTGTGCGTGTAGCTGGCTTTAAACAAAAATTTAAAAAAAAGTTTGACAGGTAACCTCAATTTGCGAATTTTACAGATTGTGTTTTCGACGGAAAATCTTTATTGATTTGTGCTAATTTTAGTCTTTCAAAGTTTAAAACAATACGCTTTTTTTTAGTAGTTAGCTTGACAAAGTGCTGTTAATTGAAATTACATGCAATTAAAGTTTGTTATTTATTTATTTATATTTGTCGATGTGACATGTAAATAATTTTCGGTATTGTTTCTGATGCCAGAAGGTAAAGGTTTTTGTTTATTTTGTTATTTAAAATACTCTTATTACTTCTTTGGTTGTTTGTGCGTTAACTGAGTGATAGTGGCAAATGATTCCGGCTGAAATCGGTCGATAGTTTTTGTTATATTTGTTATCAAGTTCTGGGTTGAAAATTGAAAAAGTAGTCTTTGATGTATATTCCCCTCGTATGTGTATAAGGGCTTCGCTTTGATATTAGGTCACAGATTAAATAATAGTAAACTAAATTAGGTCAAATAAAAGTTTCTAGCAATTTACGTTTTTATCAATAAATCTGAAATGTGGAACTCATTTTGCCACTTCTTTGAGCCAAAACCAAAAGGGAATGATAGGTATGTCTGGGTTATTTCATTATTGTAGGCTCACAGGCATTTTAGTCACCATGAAAATATAAAGCTTGAAAGTATAAATTCTGCTGTAGAAATTATATCCTTTACAGTAATTTTTTCATAAAATTTTCTGCTAGTGTTAAGTTGATTAAATGCTTCTAATTCTTGCTAGGCTTGGTGAAATAGCTGCTATGTATGAACCAGTAATTTGTTTTACATGCTAACCACAGTCACAGATCAGAAACAAAAAAAATTTCAAGTACCTAATGACCTAAATAATATTACATACATATTCACACAATATTATAATATCTATATAAGCTTTGTATGTATGCTACACAATGTTGTTTATTTGTATTTCACACTAAACATAAAACGCAAAGAGATTTGAACCTCGCTACGCTCGGTCATAGAGGGATCCGAAAATTGTGGGCTATAGCTTATCTGTTTACTCATATTAAGATTCAAGTAGGAAAAACAGAGATGAATATGTTTTTGATTATCAACTTCGAAACGTCTCTGTTTTGATTTTTAGCGAACTAGAGATGGGCAAATACAACTGAAAGATGTATCGATAACACTTTATTGATTTATCAACAACATTCTACTTGACGCCTACCCTTTTAAATAAATTAAAAGAAATTATTTAAAGTAAGTAAGTATTTATCCTGAAAACAAAAAAACAACGCGTTGAAAAGGGTAATTCAGCAGCTTAGTTAAAAAAGGTCCCAATAGGTCCTAGTTAAAAATAAATACTAATTTCGTTGAGTAACTTGACCAATTTAATTCCTCATTGGTGACGAAGAGTAAATAGAAACTTACAAACTCATTCTTTTCAAGAAGTGGTCTTTCGTCCCGAAGTTGATCTGATGTTGATGCTCCACATTTCCGTTTTTTGTCTGGGCACTGTTCATCTAAGCCCGTAGCTGTAGTTTGTTAAGTTTTGTATTTAGCGAGTAATATTTTTTTACTGATGGGGGCGCTAGTGGACTGTGGGGAGCCTCTTAACAATTTTTCTCAAGGTACATAAGTCGAAAAACATAAAAAAGACTTCGACCTCCCATACAAAATCGCTATGAGCTGATGCAGTTCTGTTTTTTCGTTTTTCGACCTATATTCCAAAGGAGAAGTTGTTCAGTTTCATGGGCAGATTCACTTCCATCAGGGTTGTTATACTCTTTTTTCCACCCGTATACGTGTTTTATATGTTATCGACAAAATGTCGACAAAGCAATATTTACATCTCTATTAGTGGATAATAAGAAACGATCTTTGTTACGTAATATTCTTAAAATATGGGGCATATTGCTGTTGAGAATTGTTTTTTCATATGAAATACGCAGTGTTTTAATGTTATACTTTATGCCCTCGATAAATTATGAAACCATGTGTTTAATATAAGCTAATATAGGGTACTTACTTATGAAAGCTAATCTTCTCTTCATTGTTTTTCATCCGTGAAGAATCAGATTTACATGCAAATATAACACATGCCATATTTGGTAAAAGCACTTTATTATTACCGTCACCAAACAGTAAATACAATTTGTTTAGTTATGATAAACTAATAAAATCTGCAGACGTGCAATCATCGCATTTCACCAATATATATACGACTAAAATGACAAACAATGGCATATTGGTTGTCATGAGAACAATCAGATATCTTTTTAAATTGACAGGAGTGCAAAATGAACCAAAACAAACCTGGTTCCAACTTGACGTTTCAAAAGTGCAATACTTGACAAGCCTTCAAATCCCTCTATGACCGAGCGTAGCGAGGTTCAAATCTCTTTGATAAAACGTTACTGAAAGTCATTTTGGCCTTGTGTTTTTAGCACATGTCACACTACTGTCATAATTAGGCCGGGCATTTGCTAAAACACAGATGGTGCAGTGCACTATTTCAGTTTTCTTTGTAAATAAGCGAGATGGAAAACATGGTATGCCCTGTGCAGTGTGCTACACTACCTGAACCTCAGCAAATGTCCAGCCTTATAACCTCATTTAGCTTATATCATAATTTTTATAAATAGCACAAAAATATGTATTCATGTATTTGAAAAATTATTAAATTTAAGAATATTTTTTTTAAGATACAAATCTATTATCAAATGGAAAATTCCAACCATCCATCCATCTTTACACTTTGATTAGTAAGAACCTAAAAATCTCAATTGCTTAGTTATTTTATAACGTACCTATTTAAAATGTATCATTATAGTACACATCACTCTTTGTCATAAGTGAAAAAGTAAACTTTTTAGAGTTGATTGATCTGATTGGATGTTGTTCTAAAAAGATCCAGTCATATTAAAAATCTACTTTTGATATGTTAACAGTCACTGTCTGACTCATTGACAAAGCATTGCCTAAACCAGTGGATAACAAATTGAGTGAACAATAACAGCCTCCGTAGTCTAGTGGTCAGAGCGCTTGGCTTTGGAGGTTCTAGTTTTCGATTCCTGATAAAAAACACTGTCAAACTAAAATCCCTTGAGCAATATCCCCAGTTTGGTTAGAACATTGCAAGACGAATAACCTGGTTGTCTGAAAAGTAAGACGATTCCGTGCTTCGGAAGGCATGTTAAGCCATCGGTGCTGGTTACTATCTATGGATGTACTCGTTTTTGAGCCATGTCAGAGGTCTTTGGCGGCTCAACAAGTCTGACACCAAGGTTTGTGAGGTCGTTCATCGAAATTGCAACCCACACTACATGATTAGTGAACACTGAGAAATGATATATTAAAATTCATCCGTTATGAGAGATAAATACATGACATGGGCAGGGCTTGAGTTATGTATAATGCAAGCATGTTCATGCAATCAGTTTTTGGGATTACGGGTGCAATGGCTACGCCATCATATCAGGTGAATCAGGTCAAAAAGTGTAGTTGGAGCTATTGTAACAATCTCAGGCACTTGCCTAAGGAACAGGAAATATTAAATGAATCTGTAATTTTCAGCATGGGTAACAGCAGTAAAAAGCTGGCAGCAAAATGCTCACTCCTCACAAGAGAAGAGCAGAAGTACCTGGCATCAACATTCAGGAACGCCGGGAGGTCCTCGGAGACACTGCGAGAGGATGAGATCATCGTGAGTGGCACTGTAGATGCTGAATCACTAGAAGTTTGTTGAGTTATTTTTTGTTTCATTTACCTTAAGTTGATTGGTAGTCAGGGTGTCCACATTCTTGAAAATCAGGGAAAGTCAGGGAAAAGTCAGGGAAGCTCAAGGTGGTCAGGGAAAGTCAGTGAAATCGAGGAGCCACCTGGAAAGTCAGGGAAAAATTAAGAATTTACATTTTGCTTTCCAAAATGTCCCAGTGATTGTAAAATAAGTGATAAATCATTCTCTAGTGACTAGAGTCTAGTCTGATTCTTAATCCAGACTATTGAAACATTTTTTTCCAGGTTCCGAGTGACCTACAGTAAGGCATAATTTGTGGTCACAATAATTAGATTATTCCTTTTTAGTTTTATAAATTTCAATAGTTTTGGTTCAGTGAAAACTTTTATTTACTCCTGTAATTCATGCTCTAGTCGGACTCTTAAGGGGCTGATAAGCCTCTACATATATACTAATCTGTGCTGATAAGAGCTGAATTACCTCCCTTTCTAACAAAGGGCATAATGCGCGTGCTAGAACGGAGCGGATTCGCGCTTTTTTACGTTTTTCGCTCATTTTTGCATCATCCCCAGAATCTGTAGCCATAATATTAATTATTAAATAGCTGTATTATTACGCATAATATATTGAATAACGTGTAAAAGTTTTGGCATCATAGATTAATGGGCTAACTGTATGCAAAGGTTTTGATTGAAAGAGTGATGAAAGATACTGACGAAAAAATATGGGATGTATAAGCGGGATTTAGAAAGGGAATGGGATGTACAGATCAGGTCTTTTCCTTGCGGTGCAAAGCTGAAAAGTTTTTGGCTAAAAACCAAAAAGTCTACTGCGCGTTCGTGGATTTGGAAAAGGCCTATGACCGAGTGGTGAGGAATGAATTGTGGTCAGCATTGTCTATGTATGGGGTAAACGGTCATCTGATTCAAGCACTGAAATCTCTCTATGAGGATTCCAGTGCTTGTGTCAGAATAAATGGGGCGTACAATGAATGGTTTAGCATCGAAAAAGGTGTTAGGCAGGGATGTGTAGCGTCACCTTGGCTGTTCAACCTGTTCATGGATAATTGTTTGATTGATCTGAAAGAGAGTATGTGTGGACTGAGAATGAATGAGTTACTCATCAAATGTCTTCTCTACGCTGATGACCAAGTTGTACTTGCGTCATCTGCTGACGAGTTGCAGGAGATGGTAACAATGATGAATGTGGCTTTGGACAGGAAAGGAATGAAAGTAAATGTAAGCAAGACGAAAGTAATGGTACTTGAAAGAGAAGAATGTATGACAGAGTGTACTATATCAATAGGTGGTGAACAAGTCGAACCAGTGAAGGAGTTTGTGTATCTGGGCTCAAAGTTTAAGAGAGATGGAAAGTGTGAAAGTGATATTGAAAGAAGAGTGAATGCTGGAAACATGGTGAATGGTGCCCTGCACGCCTTTATGAGGAGTCAGAAGGTGTCTCACAAGGCTCGTTTGGCTGTTCATAGGGGTGTTTTGGTACCAACACTGATGTATGGCAGTGAAAGCTGGGTATGGCAGAAGAAGCATGAAAGTAGAATTAATGCAGTGGAAATGAGAGCGCTAAGGAGTATGATTGGTGTTAAATTGAGTGACAGGATTAGAAATAGTGTGATAAGAGAACGGTGTGGCGTAAAAGATGACGTAGTGACCAAAATCGAGAAAGGGATGCTGAGATGGTTTGGTCATATAGAGAGGATGAATGAACGAAGATTGACGAAAGAGATCTACCAGGCGAGAATGAATGGAAATTTTGGAAGGGGAAGGCCTAGGCGAACGTACCAGGACCAAATTCAGGACGTTCTGAATAAAGGCCAGGTTAAAAGTACCCTAAACCGACGAGCATGTATGAAAGGATTGATGAAAGTACAGGAAGCAAGGGAAGTATGTCAAGATCGTAGCAGGTGGAGGACTGTGGTCTCTGCCTACCCCGACGGGAAAGAGGCGTGATGTTATGTATGTATGATTAATGGGTACTTAAGAAAAACGGTTTAAAAGCAAAAATCAGAGGTAAAGAGGGGTAGAGGTTGTTTTTTTTATGGCGTACAAAATATATTTAATCGCGTTTCTGAGTCGGCCATATTATTGTAAAGATGCTTAATTCGCATAGGAAACGTATATGTAAGGTACCTCGAAACTTGGCTCATAGACAGGGATAAGGTCAATAAGTAAAAATAAAAAATACGATTTTTTTTCGGATGCAAATAATAAAGTTAAAAATTAATTTTGTTTTTGTCAAATATCGATTATGTTCTAAGTAGTCTGTGGTCGGTTAATACAGCTGTTAGTTTTTTTTATGATAGGCAATGACTAATAATCACATTCTGCCATACGACCTATCGATATTTGACGAAAACGATTTTTTTTTAAAACTTCGTCATTTATGGCCGAAAAAAATTGGTATTTTTTATTTATCTTTAATGATCCTATTCCTGTTTATGAGCCAAGTTTCAAGGTACCTTACATAAAAGTTTCCTTTGCGAATTATCACATTTTTTTTTTCAACGGCTCACTTTTCGTTTCCTCACTTTTCGTTAAAAACCTGCTCTAATGAAGCGTATTTAGCTCTTATCAGCCCCTTAATCCAGATTTTTTTTTCCAAAGAGTGACCTGCATTATGACATTGTTTTTGGTCTTAACATTTTTTCGAAATATATTCATTTATACTTTATTTTTCTTTAAAATGAATAAAATTGGTCAGGGAAATTTTTGAAAATGGTCAGGGAAAGTCAGGGAAAAGTCAGGGAAATTTTTTGGGCATTAGCTGTGGACACCCTGGTAGTGGCAAATGTATTTCTATCAAATTACAGCCTATTTTAAAAATTTACTGCTGTGTGGAAACTTGAAATCCTCTAAACCTTATTCCCAAAGCATACCTGTTTTATAGTGTCCAAATATTTTTATTTTTACTAAAGCCAAAAGTTTTTTAGAGAATTATGGTTATCTTATGATTATTATTATTGAACAACCAATTTTAAGAAAAATATTTTGATTTAATCTAATCTAAATTTATTAATTATTACTTTTAACATCGATCTTCATTCATCTATCTTCAATTGAAATGTCCAATGGACACTTCAATTGATAAATTAAAGATAATGAAGATAGATATTAAAAGTAATAATTAATAAATTATTTGTACAAGTTAGATTATTCCGATTATTATACAGCTCCAAATAAATAGTGAACATAATTTTAACATATTACTTAGACAATGAGACTGAAAACTTTTCCCTAAAAACATAGGTCGTAAATGTCGTTATACGAAAAATAATTATCGACCTCCCATACAAATGTACAATTAGCTGACGCATTCTCTATGGACTCTATGGGAAGTTGAAATTATTTTTTAGTATTTTGACCTAAGTTCCTTGGGAAAGTTGTTGAGTTACATGGTCTTTGTAACATGCTGATATTATGTTCACCATTTCAGTAGGACCTTATAGTAATACACATACTTATTAAAAACTTTATTTACTTTTGCCACTGTCCCAATCTATTTACATACAAGTTGTAAGTATTGTCAATTTTCATTCATCATTATTTGTTAAATGTTTTGGTAAGTTGACAAGTTAGTACAGATTGTTGTAAAACATTTGTGCTCATATTCATACTAGTCTCATAATTTACATCTGTGGTTAACCTTTTCATATCAACTTGTATGTAGTTAATGTAAGATTTAGTTTAATTGTTTTTAGTATTTTATATTAGTTTAGTTTGATGCTCACATTTTGTTTGTTTGTCGAATAGCACCTTTATTTGTTAGTTGCGTGTGGTTTTGGTTTTTAGAAGGTATTGGAAATTTCACTTTTATTTATATGATTTTACTTGATGAATGTTCAAATACAGACAAAGACAAAATGCATTGCAAAAATAATACATCGGCGAGACGTAGGTATACAATAATTCCCCTATTGAAACATTAAAAAAAATCTATTGGTTTTTTGGCATATTTCAAGCTCGGTCTGCAGCTTACTTCACTATTACATGACGCTGCTTAGCTGTGCCAGAGCATAGTAGTACCTTTAGTACAGTCATGAGAGGGTCAAGAAGCGCTATACTAGCCCTTACGTCTATTAAAATAAGAACGGTACAAAGTCCTATGTGTCAAGCTTGATGTGCTCTTGATTGTACAATGCGCATAGAGCTACACAAACATTTGGACCAGCAAAAATAGTGGGAAATCGATTCTGCTCTCAATACAGACTTAACAATTTTCTCAGTTTGGGTTATTTTGTCAACAAGTTGTGCTGTTCCTTTTTGTATTGTAAAAAAAAAAGAAATTTTTAATTTAACCCTTAAAATTTTGATAATTCAGGTAAAACTAAAACTGCTTTTTTATTGGATTTTTACTGAACGAGCATAGTGTGATAGGGTACGGCTGTTACACATAACACAATGGCAGTACCAAAGAATATATAATATTACGCGGCAGTACTATGTGAACATAAAACTCATATGCGTGTTTTAACTGCTAAATGGTTCCTATAAATAGTATCATTTAGATCGGCGTTACTAGATCGGACGAAGTCTCTGCCAGAGCAGTCAAACAAAGTTTGGTTTACAGTGTAAACTTAACACTATTATACACGCGCTGCGTTGGCGCACTGTCAAATTCATAATTAGTTGCGCCTTGATGATTTTCTACGTGGTCCAAGATTTATGGGAGGCAATAATTTTTATATGCAAATGTAAAAGCGAGCTTAGCATAACGGCTTACCACCACATTGTCGCTACGGTCTAACCAAGGAACATACTTGGGGTCTAACCGGCAAGCTGCTTTTCAATATACTGAGCGATGAGGCTGAAATATTGGCAATCGGCATGCATATCCATCAGTGCGTCGGCAGTGCATTAAAAAATCGCTCACCGCGCTAAAGGGGTGTTCAGACGTCGTTGAATCCGCTCGCTAACTTGTTCGGGGCTTTAGGCAATTTTCTATGACGTTTGACAACTATATATGTTTTTTAAGTGTCAATAGATGGCACCCTCATCACTGTTTGGAAATTTCTTTTTTTATGGATTTGTAAAAGAAATGAAATCTTTTGGAAGAAAATATATTACAGACGTGGGACAGTAGCAATAAAACTCACTTTAATTATTTAATGTTTATTATTATTATTTATTAAAAACAAATTTATAAAACTCAATTCGTCTACACCTAACACTCTATAAACCTCTTGAGATTTTTCTGAGTGCTGCACACTTCTCATACACATTACAGAAAAACTGTAACTATGAAAATTTGATTAACAAATAAAATGCAAATTACAATTTTAAAATTAGAGGGTAAGTACAATAAAAACGTAAACATAATCCAAACAACATACGTAGAGCTGGGTACGAGTACAAAACATTCCAACCAAGATCGTGCGGATAGATAAATAAAAACCGGTCAAGTGCGAGTCGGAATCGCACGCCGAGGGTTCCGATGTATCTATAGTATTTTTGAAAGCGATAACATCCATTTTTAGGACCGCAAAACTAAATTTGTTTGTAAAGATTTTTTGCTGATTACTGAAAAACTGTGCAACTTAGAAAGATCGTTTTATTTTTGCTGTAATATTTACATAAACTTCTATCGACTGTAATTAATTCAGATTTTCCCTTTCATAAACTTCGGAGATAAGAGGGGGGGGGGACGGTATTTTTTTTGACATTTTTCATCATAACTTCAAAACTAAGAGTCGCAAAAAAATACAAAAATATATTTTAGAATGTATAAGTAAAGCCCTTTCATATAATAGTAACCCACTCATCCAAGTAACCACAATTTGAAAATTTGCCCCCCCTATTCGGGCACCCTTTACATTAATAATCCTAATTCTTTTTTAATTCTTTCCTATGAATTTTAGTTGGGCAACCATTTTCTAAAACTATTCCAAATTTCAAGTCGGTCGGTACAGGTGTGACCGACAGACAGACGAAGCGGCAACATAAGGGTTCCTTTTTTTTACCATTTTGGTATCGGAACCCTAAAAAGAACTACAAAACGTAAACAACACATACGATTGCTTTGTTATTTTACTCGGTTAATTTTTTTTTCCATTTAAGACTCCTTTAATAATTTGCTTAATGTTCTTTTTTGTTATGGTTTGCTGTATATGCAGAGGTATGTTTGTATTTATAAGACGAGGTACTAGATAATCCGTTGTCCGTTCACCATAGAAATTACTAGCTCCGATTGTGACCAGTTTACCAGAAGTAATTTGTCGAGTAATTTTATTACGTGTTATCGTATTATTACAAAAAGTAAAAAAAGAATAAAAAAAAGAAATGGGGGACATTTCACACTATGGGTATCAGAGACTGATCATCATAACATCCCATGAAACGTCTACTACAGGACAGGGAGCTCCCTCCAGAATTCTAGCTTTTGCTGGAAAAATGAGGAGGGGAAGTACCACACCAGACCAGAGACTGATATACATCCATAAATAGATAAATAACACCAAGACACAGAACAAACACTTGTGTTCATCTCACAAATGTTTGCCCTGGGCAGGGATCGAACCCGCGACCCGCGGCGTGAGAGGCAGGCTCACTAACAACCACACCAAAGGGCCTGTAAAATAGTTTTCGCATAAAAGGAGAAGCACATTACAATGCTGGAACAACTGATCTTCTGTCCCACGAAATCTTTTCCGCACCTTATAAGGAACAACTTTTTTTAGTCGTCTAACTTGCAAGTTATCCTATCTAAGTAGCTTTTGAACGTCCGTCCGTAGCAAGAAAAACCATAGCAAACTATGCTTTCTACCAAAGTTTTATATATAACTGTAGGCGAATTCCGTACGGTATTTTATTTTTAAGTATGGCAAAGTTCGCTAACAACGCACGCAATTTCCCAACCACTGAATCAATATGAGGACCCCAGTTAAATCTCTCATCAATTACTAGCCCAAGGTACTTTTGATATTTCACCTGTTCTATTGCCGTACACTGGCAGTTAACTTGGCTCGGTGCGTGGAGACAGAGATGCTCATGAACTTTTACCAGTATACAGTCTTCTTCTTCTTTTCGAGTCAATGGCATAACTGACTATATAAGCTTAACCCAAAAAGTTGCCACATCAATAGCCTTTGGTTGCCTTCAAAAAGGTCCCTCCGAGTGCAGGAAACTGGAGAAGTAGGGTATGACAGCAAGTTTGTCATGGTTTGCAAAATGTCGCATTCACACTTGTCGTTATCAGAGAAGCCCCACCCCTTCATGAGTTCCCCGCACCTGCCAACGCCCGACCGCAGTCTGTTTAGTGACTTCCATATGGACCAAGGAAGATCGTGACCTGGTGGCAGCTTTTCGGCAGTTGGGATATGAATGTTGTCAGGAGGGTACCTTTTTGACCACAGTTCTACCCTAGCCTTGGATGGATCTGAATCGAGCGGCATGGTGTCTTTGATAAAACTGTGACGGCTCTTAAGGCGTGGGGGTGGTGGATTATGGCCGTATAGTAGGTGTCTGCTGTCCAATTCCAGTTTTTGCTTCTCAATAGCACAGGCTACCCGACGCCTGACGTCGGGAGGAGCTATGCCATTAAAGGAGTGTAAGTGGCCCAGCGGTGTTGTGTTGGCTTCAGGGTGCCCGTAACTATTCGACAGGTTTCGTTGAGAGCAGTTTCCACATCCCTCGAATGATCTGATCGCTCCCACACGGCGCATGCGTGCTCGCCTGCTGAGTAGCATAGTTATAGTATACAGTCAGATGACGGGATGTGACTAGAGTGAATATGTAATAATTTAGTTTTTCCTGCATTTAAAACAAACCCTGCATCATGAGACCATTTGCATACAAAACTAAAATCATATTGAATGTTTTGAGTAGCGATCAAAATATCTTTACCATCAGATACTAAGCATTTATCATCCGCTTATTGAAATACAGTGCAACTTTCTCTAGTTAAATCATTGACATAAGCCAAGTAGTGTAGGCTCTAACACAGATCCTTGTGCTGTAATTCGGGTGAAAGCTACTGCATAACTGAAACCTTCGCCAACTTTTACACAGTAAAATCGATCGCAAAGATAATTTTCGCACCATCGCAGTAAAGGTCCCCTTATTCCACTATTGTCAAGGTTCTCGACCAGCAAATCATGACGTAAGGTTTCGAAGGCCTTACAATAATCTATAAATAAATACCAAGATTACATGTTTTTTATCATTAAGGCACCACATAGTATCAGTGTTTCCATTTTAAATTTTCCTAACGATGATCAGCAGCGCCATCCAGTTGAACACTGGCTGGACCCTATTGACATGAAGATAACGATTTTTTGACGGGACTTATTAAGCTGTCTCGCAAGTGCGATTCAAAACCATAAGGGTTCCTTTTTTTTACCATTTTGGTATCGGAACCCTAAAAAGGCAAATGTTTTCGTTTCCCCCAAATTAATAATCCAGTTTCACAAGAGTTTTTAAATGTAAAATAAATTCGAGCAGTCCGTTTCTTTTGACCATCCGCCACTGGCAACACAAATTTAGCGCGAGGTGCATCAGCGACGTGCTTTTTATGATATGTTAGTGATATGAAACGCATTTCTGAGGACATTAAGCAATAAAACCTTCTTTTTTCACGACGACAATACCAAAAAGCTACCAAATAGATCGAACTTAACTCTGAATTGTATTTTAAAAGTCAAGTCTCCGCTCTCGCCGCTTCCTACTCCGTGAACCGATATGATTTCCTGAAATTGTTTTCACGTTTTCATTTACGCAAAGGTGTAAACAACACGAAGCAGAAATAGCCGGGGAACGGGACGTAGAAACTCCAGAACTTCACAAAACAGTAAATCATATCGTAATGAACTGTTAGCGCATGCGATTCTTGAACATTGAAGCAGGCGTACAGGCGTTAGTTGACTTAGTAGTAACATTGTATCCTATACTATTAAACGAGCAATATTTATATATTACTAGGTAATTTTTTTGGACCTGAATTGCCCACGTTATTACAGAGGTCAAAAGCAACAACTTTTGTTCTACGACTTTTCTAACAGCGCACGAAAAATTTTCAACTTCCCATACAAAATGGGTAGGTCACGTGACCACTTTAGTATATAAAAGTTGTTGCTTACGCGAATCAGGTCCAAAAATATAACCTTATATATTTGTAATCGGTTTTATGAAAATTACGATGCAGAGGCTTTCAGGGGCGAAAAATCGATCTAGCTAGGTCTCACGTCTGGGAAAATTAGTTTTCTCTTTATTTTGAGCATTTGTTGAAAATTGCGCGTTTCAGAAACCTTACAGCGCCATCTGTTAGTTGGCATTGGTGAATTTTGTACTGAGCAAAGCTCGGTCGCCCAGGTACTGAGCTATAAAATAAACTTACCCTATTTGATACATTTCATGCTGGAAAACCCTTTCAATTATGAACTAAGGTGGAGTGGAACGAAAAAGTATTGATTGAGTTATTGAGTTGAATGAACAAAACTTCATTGCACACTAATAAAGAAAACAATGAAAATCAGCGAGATAGTAAAATCTGGGCACAAGACAAAAAGTGATCTCTTCCAGACACCTTTTGATTAAATCATCATGCACTTATAGCATAAATATATTACAATAATAACAACTAACAAAATTTAAATATAATGATAGTAAAAAAATATAAAAAAGACTAGATTTTTTTTATTTTGGGTGATCATGAAATTTGATTTTCCTTCGAGTTACACAACAGCAGCGAACTAGTATTGTAGTTCGCTGCACAACAGTAATTTATTAAAATGCATAGGTACGAGTACCCCATATTGCCGCCAAACGAACATTACTAATGAAAAGTTTTGTATTTGCGACGCATTAAGTTTATTTCTAAAAGTAAGGTGCTGCCACTCAGCAACCCCCTTAAAGCGGCAACAGAAATACATAATCTTAAATTTTTTACTGTCTAGCTGTTAATTACGGTTTATGAGATACAGCCCGCTGACAGACAGACATCGGAGGCATATCAATAGGTTCCTGTTTTTCTCCCTTTGGGTACGGAACCGTAAAAACGTAAAAAGACTTTAACCGGACACTGCAGCTGTGGATTTAAACCATAAAACGGAACCAATTTTTGCGCGCATTATTAGGGGGAAGTCAATATTTTATTCTTTTTTTCTCCTTTATGTTTTCAGGTCAAGAGCAAGCCTGTAAAAAAAATTACCTAGACCATGAAACTGAACAACTTTTCCATGGACGCCTAATAGCGTATTTTGTATGGGGAAGTGAAGATTTCGTTCCTCTTTGTCCTCAGGGTTAGATGAGGTCAAGCAAGAGCAAGCTATTGAATGTTAAAGAGAACCTATGGACTGCGGGCGAAATGTATGGTGCGCCTTATACAGCATGTTTTTTTTTTGCATAAGCAACATAAGGCTACATAGCCCAGTGATTCTACTCATAAAAACAAGCAACTTTTCCAGAAAAAAAAACCACCACTTTACTATGGAGAGCCGAAAAACTCTTTCTATTATAAAAATGTTTTTCTTCTGGAAAGTTGCTTGTTATCATGAGTAGAATCACTTGGTTTTGGGAGCAAAACCATTGAAGTCATGCTGTATTTCAACCGCACTCCTGACTTGACTCCATATGTTCCTTGGAGAAAGTTGTTCAGTAGTCTTTAATAGGTACACTATTTCATATTGTGTAGTCGAGTCAACTGTAAATCCAAGGCCTGACTATGAACGATATTGGACAATGTAGTTTTATCCTTACGTAAGTGCATAGTTTACGCTCGCACCTCACGTGACTTTCATGAGTAATTCTTTGTAGTCAAGCAAACGTGAACGGAAGGTTGCTATGCGATCGATTTCAAACGTCCGGATCTTGCCTCCGACTCTTATCTTTAGCCGCCGACATTCTTCTCTGTTGTATGCAGCTAAATATTAAATACATACATACATAATATCAAGCCTCTATCCCTGTGGGGTAGGCAGAGACCACAGTCCTCCACCTCCTACGATCTTGACGTACTTCCCTTTCTTCATGTACTTTCATCTTTCCTTTCATACATGCCATAAATATTAAATCTCTACTATTATAAAATTGTAAATCGATTTTGTCTCTACGTTGAAGATATTTATAAAAAAAATATCACGTTGTGCTATTTTTAATGCACCTGAATCCAAATAATAGATTTTTGGACTTTTTGTCCGTTTGTTTGTTTGTTCGAGCATCAGGCAAAAACTACTGCACCGATTTTTAGAGTTCGTTAGCCAAATGGCAAAAAACGGAACCCTTATGGATTCGTCATGTTTGTCTGTCTGTCTGTCCGTCCGTATGTCACAGCCACTTTTTTCTAAAACTATAAGAGCTATACTGTTGAAACTCGGTAAGTAGATGTATTCTGTGAACCGCACTAAGATTTTCACAAAAAAAAAAAAAAAAATTTAGGGTTCCCCATATACTTAGAACTGAAACTCAATTTTTTTTTCATCAAACCCATACGTGTGGGGTGTCTATGGATAGGTCTTCAAAAATGATATTCAGGTTTCTAAATATAATTTTTTTCTAAACTGAATAGTTTGCGCGAGAGACACTTCCAAAGTAGTAAAATGTGTGTCCCCCCTGTATCTTCTAAAATAAGAGAATGATAAAAATAAAACAAAATATATGATGTACATTATACGATGCAAACTTCCAACGAAAATTGGTTTGAACGAGATCTAGTAAGTAGTTTTTTTAATACGTCATAAATCGTAAACCGCAATTTACCTTTCATTCAATCAACTGAAATAAAAATTTTTGTTACTTACATCACATAATAAAGTTTTTTAGCAATAAAAATACCATAACTTTTACTTATATACGTACAGGTTTGTACGGAACCCTCAGTGCGCAAGTCTGACTCGCACTTGGCCGGTTTTATTGTTTGTTAGCTAATAGTTAGACTCAAACACTGGTTTGTATTTCATTTAAAATGCGGAAGAAGACACGGGCAAAAGATAGTAGCTTATGAAAACGGGGGTTTTATCACCATGTAGATTTTAAAAGCTGAATTTGCGCTTAAAACTAGACAAGATTTTCTAAAGAACATGTTTCAACATCCCGTGAAAACTGCTTCAGCTGATAGCGCATTTAGCTTTTTTCGTTTGTAACATAACGTAACGTACGTAATAATAGGTCTTTACCTATGAAATTGCCGAAATTTTCTTACAGATTAATGAGATCATAATTCCTATGATTCTAGTGCTATTTTTTTTCATTTGTCTTATATTTTAAAGTTGACTTCAAGGTTATCAATTTACGCATAAAAGAAAGTTTTTATTTTTAGTTTGATATATAAAATTAAAGGTTCGAAAATTGTTCGTCTTAAATGTCGTCCGATTTCATCATTAGATTGGTTATATTTTTTTACAGATAATATTTTTCGAAAATTAAATTTAAGCTTCTGTTAGCTTAATGTCTTCTCAATAATGCCTAAAAAAATTAAAAAGATCGGATTTATAACTCCTAAGAAAAATGCAAAAATGTTAGTACTGAAAATTGAGTTTACCTAAAATTCGCCATACAAAACGGCAATTTCATAGGTAAAGACCTTATAGTTTGATATTATAAAAGGTGTTACGAAAAAACCGTAAAGCCGAAAAGTTGTTAATCTGCGCATTAAACTGAAATTCGACTTCCGAAATTAGATTTATTTTTGTATGTAGGTATGCACTTTTTACCTTAGAAAAATCCAAATTGAACGAAACGTTCGTGGTGAGTACTACATGTCATAAATTTTTCATTATGGGATTTTAATATTTTTGTTTCTGAAAACCACCCGCGGAACATTGAAAAAAAAGGACTTTATAAGCCAAGGGCTTTATCTGATTTGAGCTCCTTGTTATCTTTACTTAAATCAAATATTTCAAAATGGAAAACACATAGCGAAAAACTAAACTACTCGTACAAGCAGTTTTCTGCGAATAAGAGAATTTTTTAACTCTTTCAAAGCCTCTTTCAAAACTAGTGAAAATTTATGGAAATATTATCGTCTAAAAATTACTAACTGAAGGTTATCCGCTTAAATTAACCGTTTTCGAAAAATTTCGAAAAATCTGTAAAACGTCCAAAATGTTACTTGCGGTTTTCTCGCGTCCCCCTAGTTTCCACATGCTATATCTGTTCGGAAAATTGGGTGTGGCACTGCTAACCTCACCACAAACAACATCCTAAAGTTTCGTAACCAACTTACTTAAACCTATGACGTCCGAATTAGTATTTCGATATAATATGTTCTATGGTAAAAGTTGCTCAGCTTGACAGCGCTGGCTCGTGGCTTGCCTACTTTAATTTTATTGATATTTTCCGTAACACGGTGTATAAGACAACACAGCATTACATTTAAAGTACCTGGAAAACAGAGCGATGCTTGGATTGTTTGGACAGACGACGGCGCCCTAGGGTTTCTGAATCGCGCTGCAGCAGTTTTAAAAATCATGGAGAAAACGAATTTTCGGAAACCCTTAAGTAGTGTATTTTAAATATACATTCCTCGTTTAATAGTATATGATTCTTAGCATGAATTAAGGCATAGGTCTCATGTCATCTCATTAGTATTGAGTAGGTATATATAGGTACTAATGCGATGTGAACAACCTTTCAATCAGGTGACAGGTGAGACTGCGGTATCGGTCGAGGTCATTGTCTACGGCTCACAATGTCATCGTCTGTTTTCCTACGACTAGTGAGCTATCTTTATATGACTAGTTAGTTTCCTTAAGACTAGTTAGTTAAAGCCGCCAAATTACCTGACATGAAAAAAAAGCTTTTAAAAAAAGTTGAAGTTCAACTGCAATATTTCAATATTTCTGGGGAAGTACCACCCCGTTGCCTATTTCTGCCGTGAAGCAGTATTGTTTGCAATGCTGTGTTTCAGTTTGAAGGGTAAGAGATCCAGTGAAATTACTGGCACGTGAGACATAACATCTTAGTTCTCAGGGTGGGCAACGCCCTTTGCTGTCTTATTAGCGTCAAAGTATGTCATTACAGTTGGTGCTATGGGTGGTGGAGACTACTTCCCATCAGGTGGCCCACCTGGTTGTTTGTTCACTTCTAACAAAAAAAAAAGGTCAAAGTGTTTTAACCGACGTGCGGGCGTGTGTACTATGTTTATTCTAGATAGAGTTCATGAAAGAACGCGACGTTTTTAAAAGATTTCTCTTCAATTAGACGAGGTTCACGTTTGTTACCACAAAACGCTTATATTGGGTTGCAAGGTTGCACCATCTAACTTAACTATAGCCGAATATATACAGCTGAGACTATAGTTTTACATACAGTTATTCAAAAATATACACATTTTTAATACTTTTCACATGACCTTGAAGTTATTATTTTGTTTACAAAACTCCAGCGTCTATCGTGAACTCTGGTATAATTAAAATTGCGAGCCATTTATCTATAAAATTATGTTAGATACTTAGGGAAAAAAATACTCCATATAAAATGCGCTATCGCATGCAGTTATTAAGGAAGGTTAATTATTTTTTTCCTATTTCTTTCGATATAAATTTCTTGGGAAAAGTGGTTCATTTACTGACACTGACTCCGCCCCTGGAGGCGAATAATTCTTTAACATCATCAGGCTTTTGAATAGGAATTGCTAAGTATTTTTGCCAGTGTATAATCGACTCCCTTAGCACAGATAAACCATAGTGGTTTTCGTGCTAGCGAAATGTAAAAATATATATCATTATAATGTGTAATAAATAAATAAAAAAAAAGGTGCAAAAATATCATTTTTGAGACTTTATAATACCTTGTTAAACCGTTAAAAGGTAAATCAAAAAGCATGAAAATTAACAATCAAACATTAAATTTACCGAATATCAATCTAAACTTTTGAGAAGAAAAATCTCTGATTTTGAATTTCCTGACTGATATTTTATCACATCACCGAGTGATATGTACAGCGTGTACGGATAGGTGTGATAATACTGAAGTGTGTGAAACTGAATAACTTATCCCAAGGAACATAGATCGAACTACGAAAAACCAAATTTGACCTCCCATACAAAATGCGCTATCAGCTTGTGCAGTCTATGAGAGGTTAAAAATTTATTTTGTTCTATGTTCCTTGGGAAAAGTTGTTCAGTTTCATGGGCAGATTCACCCTTTAGTATTATCACAACTTTCCGTTACACGCTGTAAAATTGGCTCCCTGAAAAATATCAAGTTTTTAATAAGATAAGATAAAATTTATTTTGTTTCACTTAGGCTAAAACTATTACACAACTGGATATCGGTCTCAAACAGCATTGTAATGCCTAAACTAAGTAAAAAAAATACTTGTTTTTACTTGTATTTAATGTATGTAATATATTATGTATGATTCACAATTTCATTAACTCCTTAGTTATTCTGCTATGTCGGTAAGAAAGGTAAATCTCCATGTGGCCAGTAGTGCTTCCTGTGCAGTACAATATACACCTTCATTCTGATACGACTGCTTGAAGCGTAGAATACTAAACACATCATTATCGTAACTTACGACCAAGCGGTTTCTAATATAGAATACCGAATGAGGCTTTGATTTTGTGCTTCTATCTACACAAGATGTTAACAAAAAGGGTATTAACATGCAAGGGTATTAAAGTACAGGAAGCAAGGGAAGTATGTCAAGATCGTAGCAGGTGGAGGACTGTGGTCTCTGCCTACCCCGACGGGAAAGAGGCGTGATGTTATGTATGTATGTATGTATTAACATAGAGTATAACAAGTCTGAAGTACACACGGCCCCATGTCGGTGGAAACACTTTGACCTTGAGCGGGCCTCTGGTTTTGGGCGTTTGTAGCGTATGTTTAGCTTATACTTACTGCTTGGATTGCTGCCGTGCGTACCTATGTGATTCATGTTGATTCTTAGGGGGTTTAACCATAGTCGCCACGCTTGGCAGACGGGTTGTCGCCCGCAGTAAGATGAAATAATAAACAGAAGGACGCTGCTGCCCATCCTCTGGATTTCATTTCCCTTAGTCGCCTCTTACGACACCCACGGGAAGAGATGGGACGCAGAAGAACTAAAGTAACTGACATAGCCCTGAGAATTGCTAAACTGAAGTGGCAGTGGGCAGGGCACATCGCAAGAAGAACCGATGGCCGATGGGGCGTGAGGGTTCTAGAGTGGCGACCACGTTAAGACGAAGCGTTGGCAGGCCCCCCAACAAGGTGGACCGACGATCTGGTCAAGGACGCGGGAAGCCGCTGGATGCGAGCAGCGCAGGACCGGTCGTCATGGAGTTCCTTAGGGGAGGCCTATGTCCAGCAGTGGACGTCTTTCGGCTGATATGATGATGATGATGTACCTATGTGGATCGTGGAACCTTTTTGGAGCCTTTTCAGAAGGAACGTCGAAATAAGAAAATAAATAAAGGTCGACATAAGAAAATAAATCTTTCATGTTAAATAATGCTCTTCAGCTGATGCCCTTTCTATGGATAGTTGATATTTTTTTTTTGCATTTCGACTTTCGACCTGGAAGGAAAAGTTGTTCTGTGTTATGAGCTAACTCACGTCTTTCAGGTTCGGTATACCCTAAACCCTTTCGGTTACAATTTATAGAAATAAAAATGTAACGCTGTTCGTTAATAGGTAAACGCATCACTTGGGCACGTTTTTAAAAAAAAATAGTCCCGGGCAATTTAATTAAAAAGTCTGGTAAATCTGATGATGCTTTTTACCCGTGGAATTTTCACGTATGAGGCAGACAGACAGAGCCGCAGAGGCGCGAGGCGATGGATATTTTCAGCCTAAAACCGTATTTAGCCATAGTGTGATTTCTAAAAGCCAAAACGGATCGTAGGAAGAGTAATTTCCATGTCAGTAGGTCTAATAAATAATACTGTGTACTGTTTTGTAAATTTGATGTTGAAATAAAAAAATATATTAATTAAGGCCATCCACATTAATTCTTTCATTCATCTGCCTTTTATACTGTGGTTATATTTCTTGCACTAATTAGAGAGACGGGAAGTGACATACTTCACGGGGACAGCGAGCTAAAGTGCATCTTGACCTCTGTCACATATACCCACACTTATACCACAGAATATATAGTAGTAAACAAGTTCCTATACCACAGATTATACATACAGGGCGTAAGGGACGGTGTACCGAAAACTGAACTGGTACCGGCAAAGAACAATACCAACCCATCTCTATCCGTGGGTGTCGTAAGAGGCGACTAAGGGCTTACGAATCGGAGGATAGGCAGCAGCATCTTTCTGTGTACTGTACCATCTTACATACTGCGGTCACCAACAACAGCGGTCGCCAGCCGCAACGTTGTGGTGACTATGGTAAATCCCCTCCAAAGTACCACGCATTTTTGCTGGAGTTCTGGAGGGAGCTCCCTGTCCTGCAGTTGGCCTTTCATGGGATGTTAAATAGTCAACGGATTGGCAGTAGAATTAGGAAACTTGTTTCAGCAACTCAAAATCTTTCAATACTTTCCACACATTACGTTAGAGATGGAAGCTTACTCGCGGAAAATCCGTTCAAATTTACGAATTTATAACGAATTAATGAATGATAGACAAGGCCAGGTGGGAACTAATATTCCGGGATTTTATGGTGTTTCAATATTTACGCTCGGGCGTGGTTTTCTTCAGACGTGGCTGTTATAACACCTATCGTTTACATTGTGGCCACTAACTCAGCGAGATGCGATTCCAGAATTTGAAGTTGTAATAGCAGCAAGCAAGGTTCAAATCTTTTAATTGGTAGGAAAAGTTAATGAATAAATTTAAAATCATATTAGTTACTAGCTTTTGTCTGCGACTTCGTCCGCATGTTAATAAACTATATCTAAGTCAAACCATTAGCATTCAAAAAAAAGGTTTTTTAAAAACAAGTTCAGTAGTGTTTACGTGATGCTCGAACAAATAAACAAACAAACAAAAAGCCCAAAAATCTGTATCCTGGATTCCGGGGCATCAAAATTGCATAACGTGATAATTCTTTAGAAATATCTACTACTAGCTGTTGCCCGCGGCTTCGCTCGCGTGGATTTAGTATTTATGTTGTTACCGGTTTTCCGAAGCAATGAGATATTTTCCCGTCATTTCCGGGTAATTTTAAACTAAGGAAAAATAGGACTAACCCTGCGCAAATCAATGAGTATAATTCAAGATCCAGCTGAATTTTATATAATATACAGACGTTACTCATAAATTACTCAGAACAGAGGAACTTAGCAGGAGTATCCTAACAAATGTAAAGAGAGAGATGAGAGACACCTTTATGTAATATTTCAAAACAGAGCCAATTCGCAGAAGTAATTGAGAAAAACTGAAACCCTCTCCCTCTCTCTCCCACCCCCCTTCCTCTCTCCCTCTCCGTCCCTCTGTCTCTCTCCCTCCCCCTCCTCCCTCTCCCTCTCTCCCTCCCTCTCCCCCTCCTTCTCCCTCTCCCTCTCTACCTCTCTACGTCTCTACCTCTCTACCTCTTTACCTCTCTACCTCTCCACCTCTCTACCTCTCTACCTCTTTACCTCTCTACCTCTTTACCTATCTACCTCTCTACCTCTATCCCTGCTCCTATCCCTACCCCTAAAGCCAATTTAACCGCCATCCCTAACATAGAAACGACACCCATATTTATTTTTAGACATTTCAAACCTATCGCACCCCAACCCCATCCCCAGGGGATGATGGTATTTCACGTCCACCACGTTGGATTTCAAAGTTGTTGTAGCTTTCGTAATCAGCGACCCGATAAACCATACAAACGACACCCATATTCAAATTTCAACCCTATCGCACCCCAACCCCATCCCAAGGGGGATGATGGTATTTCACGTCCACCACGTTGGATTTCAAAATTGTTGTAGTTTTCGTAATCAGCGACCCGATAAACCATACAAACGACACCCATATTCAAATTTCAACCCTATCGCACCCCAACCCCATCCCAAGGGAATGATGGTATTTAACGTCCACCACGTTGGATTTCAAAATTATTGTAGTTTTCGTAATCAGCGACCCGATAAACCATACAATTGATACCCATATTGCTTTATACTTTTTCACCCCATTTCCCTTTTTTAGGGGTTGAATTTGGGGTGGAATTTCAATAACAGTGATGAACGTTGCATAGAATTACATCATTAATGCCTAAATAATAAATTATGTGGATTTTACTTTCAAAATAAAGAATTTTCAATTTCATCCCCCTTTTCACCCTTAAGGGTGCCGAATTTTCAAAAACCCTGAGACACGTAATTATTGATTTTTAGTCGTCCGCCTAAATACAAATTTTGAAGACCCTAACTTCAAAACTGACGGACTTTCATACAAACTTTCATCCCCTATTTTACCCCCTTAGGGGTGGAATTTTTTAAAACCCTTTCTTAGTGCACCCCTAGGTCTCATAAGGAACCTACATGCCAAATTTGGAATCTCTAGACCCAGCGGTTTGGGCTGTGCGTTGATATGTCAGTCAGTCAGTCAGTCAGTCAGTCAGTCACCTTCTTCTTTTATATATATAGATGTAGAGACAAAATCAATTACAATATTATTCAAAATCAAATACAATTCTTCTTACAATTTTTAACTACAAATTTATTGTACAACGTCGATTTGTCGGCAAAATTTTGGAGATTCGATTTAAATTACTGTACTGGTCTGATGTAGTCAACAAGAAAAATAATAAGAATATATCTTTTTAACTGAGATAACAAACATGCATGTAAAATAAATGTTCACCGTTTTGGAAAACAAAATTTTTGGTTTATTTTTACACCATCGCTCAATATACACAAAATTTTGCAACGTTACAAAAATATGCCTAGGATTTAGCCTTACACTCCCTGATTTTGCAGCCACACCCGAATCTGCCCAGAAATCCTTCTGCATTGTTCATTAAAAAAATAAACAAAACGGTCCGCACTGTGTTTAAGCTTGTCTGTTTAGGTTGCGCAAGCTCAACGCATTACGCATCTAGACGGGGTCAAACCATATTGACGGGGCACAGTAAACAGCACATTAGTGAAAAAAACACATCCCATAATGAAATGAATAAATGAAATGAATCCCCACCAACCGTTTTGCAACATCTTTTGTACAGTCAGTTTCCAGTAGTTTTTGTGTCGTGGCCAGATCGTTAGGAATGATCACTTCATGAAGTGGCTGATCTTTTCATGACCACTTCATGAAAGGTTCCGTTATGTTAGGTTTCATTTAATGAAGTGACCAACATGAAAGTGGCCACATCATGAAATGACCAATACCACGATCTAGCCACGACATTAGCACTGCTGTATTTCCGTTCGAAAGATAAAAGAGCCAGTAAAATTACCGGCATTTGAGACATTCCATCAACTATCAACGCAATTTGCTGTCTTATTAGTGTCAATTTTTGCCAATTTTATATTTAAGTGGCTGGGTGGTGACCACATGGTGAACGAATCAAGTAGCCCACCTGCTCGTTTGCCTCATCATAACATCCCATGAAAAACGTCCACTACAGGACAGGGAGCTCCCTCCAGAATTCTAGCTTTTGCTGGAAAAATTTAGAGGGGAAGTACCATAGTCACCTCGCTTGTTAGCGTTACGGCTGGCACCATGGACCGCGGTTGTAGGTGATCGCAGTAAGTAAGATGTAAGATACAAAGAAGGATACTGCTGCCCATCCTCTAGTTTATAACCCATAGTCACCTCTTACGACACCCACGGGCATGTATGGGTTGGTACTATTCTTTGCCGGCACCACACGGGACGGCTCGTTTGCCTACTTGTGACAAAAAAAAAATCCGGAAACCGTTCATAATCTAGCCATAAACGAATCTCACCGAAACTGATACAGATTTATTTAAACGTTTATAGGTTGAACAAAGTTTGTATTAAATATTAATGGTAGTGGGTGTCGAAATGATGTTTCCTGTACGGCACGGGTGTTTGGTTTATAGTGGTTTTACAGCCACAGTAAAGTGAAGTATTGCAATATTAGATTCGCAGGACTGACATTTTATATAAGCCGCCCGCCCGCAACTTCATTCGCGCAGTTCAAACATGTAAAATTTTATTGAAACTCATTTAGCCGAGAAAGCGTAAAAGACAGATAAACAGATAGAGCTATTTTCGCATTTATAATATAGGTATAAATGATAAACATGAAAGATGTATGATTTTTTAAATGTTGGTAAAGGTCATCATTTGACCCCAATCTCACCTGGTGATAAGATAGTGACGATGGGGTCAAAAAATGTAGCATGCTTACCTAGATAATGCCTGTTCACTCTAGGCTTCTTCTGGGCAAGCTCGTTCCATTCTCGAACTCATTTCTCTCCTCAGGGCTAAATCTAAGTCAAGAGCAAGTCCATTAATAATGTTCTTTTTTATCAACTTTGACTAAGAAGACAAAAAAAAACCGGCCAAGTGCGAGTCAGAATGGCGCACTGAGGGTTCTGTACCAATAAAGTAAAATACCATCTTAGTTGTGGACGCGCAGTCTCGCAGAAGTGTATTAGATGCGCGTGATTCAGACACACACTTGACAAGTCTTTATTATTTTTTGCTATTCTGTAGCTTATGCACTATAAACATACAAATTTTCACGCTTGTAAGAGTTCTTGTTTTTACGATAGAGCTAAAACAAAAAAAATCGTGCAAAAATCGCCTAAAAACACGTTTTTAGTTGGGAAGCCCCGCATATTTTTTATTATTATTTGTTATTATAGCGGCAATAGAAATACACAACCTGTGAAAATTTCCGCAGGATAAGTTTGGCTCTGACGGTTTTTTTCTGCGCATGGGTGACAGGCGGAGAGCCAATGATTTGCTTGCCTTCCCCCATCTGCCGCGCTCACCCCCGCGAGATTTTTTTTGAGTTCTGCGTATTAAAGGTCATAGTCAGAGTTATTTTGTACGACGTATACCTATTAAGTTTCATGAAATACAGCCCGCTGACAGAGAGACAGACATCGGAGGCATATTATTAAGGTCCAGTTTTTCAACCTGGGTACGGAACCCTGAAAACTTCCAATATAGTGCCAACTTCAAGGCCAGCGATATTTCTTACTAAACCGATTTTTCTCACATGAAGTAAAATATTCTGTCCCTTTTAATCGAACATATTATATGTCGCCCGCAAACACTACCTAAATACTAGAATTCTAAATGTTCCTTTCTCTGTTTGCAGAAATACTGGGGTCCGCAGATAGACCCTCGTCTGGCGCAGTACTTATCAAATTTCCTCTTCGGTTTCGGGCCTCGCAAGCAAGAGACATGCGACTTCAACAGATTTGCGGAACTCTACGTCTTCAATCTGAGAGGTGAGTCAGAAATAGACTTGCGTCTGGCGTCCACAGATAGACCCCGCCCTTATAGTACCTGTCAATTTTTTTTCGGGTTCCACCCCGAAAGAAAGAGATAAGCGTATTTAACAGATTTGTGGAGCCAGATCAACGCTACGTTCACAACCAGAGAAGTAACCGGTTGTGTTTTCCTGTAAGAAAGAAATAGTGCACAATTTGAGCTTTTTATTTAAACCAAATTTTTGAAGTGTAGAAGAATTAACAAAGAAAACTAACTCAACAACAGAATTCAAACAGGTTTTCCTAAAATATTTTTCAATACCAGGATAAATCATAGTTTAGTTTTAAGCCTGGAAACTACAAATAAGCCCTAGAGCTTTTATTACAATCTTTTTATTGTGACTTTTTTCAGTGGCTAATATTGTTGCTTAACCCTATTCTTAAATTAGGTTATTCATATAAATAAGGACAGCTGTTCAATTTGCGGAGGCTTCTAGTAATTTTTTTTAAAGTTTTTTTTTTCAACTTTATGTTTATTGTTTTTTTTAACAGGATCATTAGACGAAAAAACGAAAGCATTGTACGAATGTCTTGGAAAGGAGCCCAACACTGCTGTGTCTTATCAGCTATTAAGAGAGGTAAGGTTAAACTGTGGGTTTAAACTTTAATTCTTATACGAGCCATATCAACCTTAATTATCTCAAAATCTCAAACGGATAAACTCAAGTTTTATTTGGACGGAATATGTACATTCGGCCGCACATCGGTAGAAACACTTTTGGACCTTATGGCGTGGTAATAGAGTTGAAAAAGTTTCTACCGACAAGCGGTTGACCGTACGGACGAACGGTTATAGTTTGACCGCATCCGCTGTATAGGTATGCTCACGGCGAGACGAGGGACCAACGCTCGTCATCGCTCACGGCGGCAACTAGTTCTTGCTCTTTCCTTCCCACTCCCCCACCTCCCCGCGCATACCTAAGGCGCGGTACAGCGGTTGCGGTCAGACTATAGGTATGTTACATATTTTATGTGTACAAAACTGAATGATATGAATCTGCCCATGATCCTGAATAACTCTCCCTGAGGAACACATACATAGACTGCCTAATAGTAAGGGTGATGAAGGCCAAATTTCTATATGATTTGCTCATGTCTGCCTCATTGACTGATGATAAGGAGCATCCTCTAGAAGATACAAAAAATATTGGCGGACATCCACACCCCTGCGTTTTTGAGGAATTAAGTTTTAACTATTTTGAATTTGACAATAAAACGTACACCTGGCAGATTATGACTATCTGATTAAATACAATGTATAAAACCCCAGAAAAATGGTCTGCCACCATAATAGCCCTGCGTCGTAAAGTTACAGCGCTTCAAAATGCAAAAATTCACTACTTCGTCCCGTGATAATGCAGAGCCCTGCATGTCTGCCTCTTCGATTTTCTACATCTTCAGAAGTATTTTAAACAGGAGCCACAAAGGCAGACAAAAAAACATTATTTAGTATCTTATTTTTTTTTTTTTGCTTTAACTCAAAAACACAGCGACGCACAGAAAAACTTGTAAGGATCAAATCGATTCGTATTGAGCTGATCTATCATCCCTATTAATATGAATCATGAGCAAATCATATACCCAAATTGCAACCAGCACCCTAACTATAATAAATTACACCTTTTTGTCGTCGTGTAAAAAGTAATTATTACCTCCCATATGTAATGCGCTATCAGCTAAAGCAGTTGACATATCCTTATTTGCAGTACTGCGAAACAATAGTATCAACTTACATGCGCATACTAAAAGCAGCCCGACATCCCAACCCTCAACTATGGATCGAGAAGGGATTCCGGGGCAAAGCGAACCACGTGCAGGCGTTAGGAGAATCAGTAGCGTCGTCCATAGCACAGGACCCTGACAACCCTTGTGATGAATACACGGCGCAGAATATTAGCTCTTGGTAAGAACGAGGTTTAGGTACTTGTTTAAATCACTGATTGCCGTAGCACACACACACAAAACATCCCATGAAACGTCCACTGCAGGGCAGGTAGCTCCCACTAGAACTCCAGCGAAAACGCGTGATACTCTAGAGATTTACCATAGTCACCACGCTTGTAAGCGTTGCGACTGGCGTCCGCTGTTGTTGGTGACCGCATGTTGGTGACGCAAGATGGAGCGATACACGGAAAGATGCTGCTGCCCATCCTCCGGTTCATAAGCCCTTAGTCGCCTGTTAAGACACCCACGGGTAGAGATGGTTTGGTACTATTCTTTGCTGGCACCATACGGACAACCACAAACCACAAATGGTAACATTGTGTGGTTTCAGTTCCTTGGACAATGTATCGGCGTATAGATCTAAAATGTCGTAAATCAAATAGACATGATTAAAACTTGACAGTTTCCAATCCAGTGCAGGTAATATAAGAGAAAGACGCCTTTATCTGAAAAAATGAGTGGGTATCATTAGGCATGGTATCCATATAAACATGAGGAGGGACAACCAGCATATAGGGTGACTTTTAATTAGTTCTTGATAGAAAAGGGTATGCATGTACACATGATACTGAACAACTTTCCCCAAGGAACATAGGTCGAAATACGAAAATCAAGTTTTGACCTCCCATAGGAACTACATCAGCTGATAGCGCATTTTGTATGGGAGGTCAAATTTGATTTTTCGTATTTCGACCTATGTTCCTTGGGAAAAGTTGTTCAGTATCATGAGTACATTCATATCTTTTGCCATCAAGAACTAATTAAAAGTCACCCTATATAACATAAAAAGAGTGATGAAAATTTTATTAGAATGACAGAAAGACACCCGTATGGGAGAGCAGGACGGAACGATAAGTGTTTCTGTCGCTCCAATATCTTACGAATAGCTCTGTCCTGCTCTAAGGCATAGCATTGCTCTGCTATCATTGTTCTGCTATCATTGTAATCAAGCTTCATTCGAAGGCCTTAATTCTAAAACTAACAACATTAATTCCAAATAGGACACTGCCTGTATATCGGTCACGCATCTCAATTGCAGGTTGATGGGAAACACGTTGCTAGCGAAAATGTCGGAGGTGTTATTCGAGAATCTATACGGCGTGGTGGAAGGTCGCGAGCGTAAATCCAGTACCGACCTGGCGTCTAGCGCCCCCGCGCCTTGCTTGCTGCCACATCCCGCTGGTAAGACTATGAGCGAAAACGGAAAACCAATACGTTCCTCGTATAGAAATATTTCCGTTCCTAAAAAAAATATCTAAATAGGCATAAATCTCATTCTAGCAACCGTGCTAGCAGTATGCTAAAAGAGATGGATACTGTTAGTTATTAGGATACGTAAGGAACGTTTTGTCACGGAATTATATTGGTGAAAACATGAAGACAAGATAATAAGGTCGGGCAACCTCATTTCTTATATTATCTTAAGCACTCACACATAACGATATAGTTTACCCGTATCGTTTTGCCAAGTGGTTAGAACTGTGCGACGATGACGTTTCCACCTTCACCACTCCGCACTACTGACTTGTTTACTTGTTTCTTTATGTTCGTTGACCCTGATTTTCCGGTGCAGAATCCTGACTGGTAATCTAACTCTTTACGTTTTTGTCCTTGACCACCACTTAGTTAGGGTCAACCACATAAAAAAGGTAAATAAGTCAGCAGAAATATTCCATAATAATTTTCTTCATATTAAATTATATGGTAATTTCGAGAAAGTAGTTTCCTCGTAGGTTAACTAAAAAGCATACGTAAGGGTAAAGTACAGTTCGATTACTGGAATGGTTTACGCCCCTCGCAACTTCCTGGCGCAAACGCTAAATCTCGATATCGAACTACATAATACTCACTATGTATGTAGTACATTTATTTCCCCCTCTTGAGTCTTGACGTACTATTGTATCGTTTGTGTCAGGTATCGACCCTCTGCCGGACTACCCAGCATTCGTAGACCTGTCCCACATCGTATGGCTGAACTCCATGCTGCCTCACAAACACCAGCACAAGTGGCGGTTCCTCTTCTCCTCGCACATACACGGCGAGTCCTTCTCCACAATGGCGGGTGAGTAGTTCAGTAACGCCGCAACTTTTTATAGCAACGAGGAACCGATTAACTGAGTTCCCCGGCTTTTTCAAAGTTAAACCTTTTTCAAATCTATTGCTGACATTTTCGGTTTTCTTGACAATGAAAGTGACAGCAATAACTTTAAAAAAGCTTAGTGCAATGTTAGTTTTCTAAGCGACCAAGGCAAGTTGTTTCAATTTGCAGCTGAAAAAGGATTCGCACTTTATTCTTAGTTCTTCGCCTACTTTTGGTAGTCTCTGGGAGGCCACGGTTAAAAGTACAAAGTACCATCTAAAAAGAGTCTCCTCACAAGCCCTGTTGAGCCGAAACGGGAACACTTTGACAATTGACATGATCCCTATGTCAATTTCCCATAGAGTTCCCGGAAAATGGAAAATTTATGAAAATTGGTTTGAAGTTTATTCAAATATATACCTTATTACGTAAACAACTACATTTTCTTTTTGATTCCTTAAATTTTGACATGGTGCTTCAGAGGTTAACCTACCAACAAATCAATACTTTATTAGCTGAAATTGAATTGTACTTAATTCTAGGCCTTTGATATCTCAACTCTATCGTCTTCTGAAGTAAACGACAAAAATTTTTTTTCCGGGTCGGATCATTTTTTAAAAGGGATTTATTGGTTTTACTATGTATCCCGAAAATGATGTACCTAGCTTACCTCCAAATAGGCTTTAATCACACGTTTAATGTTGCCAGGTCGCATCCAAGACGTGGGCCCCAGTGTGGTTATAATCGAAGACAACAGTGGGTACGTGTTCGGTGGGTTCGCGAGCGAGGCGTGGAAACTCTCTCCTGACTTCTACGGCAACGACCAGTCGTTTCTCTTCACGCTTTCCCCGAAGCTACGCATATATCCCGCCACCAGCTTTAACAATCACTACCAGTATATGAACTTTCAAACCAAGACGCTGCCCAATGGACTGGTAATTTGCTCAGTTATTTTTTTACTCTCCGAATATTTAATAGTATTTTTTTAAATACATAAAATTAAATGTTGTCGAAAAATTTTCTTGAAGTCCCTGTTATTTTTCTACAGCTTAATATCTTTGGGCACCCTGACCTTTTTCGATACCTCATAAGTTGAGGATTTTTATAAAAAATATAGATATTTAAATAATAGGTCTGGGAAAAAGTTCCTTCGTATTTTATATGAAAACTCATGCCCTTTCTTTTTCAAAGTTTATTTACATTTTAATAACCGTATACATACAACATGTTAACGGAATAAGCGAAATTGAGAAAATAGTTGAGTATAATAAATTTCATGGGTTTTTGATAAGGGTAATTTTACCCCGACGGGAACAAGGCGTGATATCATGTATGTATTTAATTTTATTTTAAAAATTTTGCCGTTCCAAATATTTCTGTAGCTACGCGCGTAACGTGCGCTGGCGGCGCTCGGTTCATGAGCGGTGAGGAGGGGAGGGGAGAGGGCGTGGCGTGGCGTGGCCATGATACCTTAAAAATCTAGTAGAACAACTTTAAAATAACAATAACTAAAAATAAAAATAATCAGATTTTTTTACGGGATTGGATTTATTTTAATAAAAATCAGTTGGGGTTTCGCTTATTCCGTTATCACGTATATGTGAAATTTTGGACGATGACTTTCTGCCATCTTGGAGGTAGTGACATGATCCCGTTGCTGTAGAAAATTTGCGACATCTGATAAAAAACAACGCAAATGGGTACACGGTTCATTAGGTTTCTTTCAATGAGCTCGTGTGGCACCCAAATATCGAGATTTTTGTGTACCCAGCTTTTTTCAAATGGGTCTAAGTGTTCCCGCACACGGGCCACCGGCCACAACCACAGACGTCACCACAAGAAGCTATAAGTGGCCACAAAGGTAGGTGAAGCGCGCCACAGCCACTTGTGGCGGTGGTCGACACTTGCGGTCGGTGGCTGCTACTTTTTTTAACCCATGCGCGCAGTATCATAATGGACTCTGATGAGGGTTTAATTGCGCTGCTTTGGATAAAAAAACGTCGTCGCAGAGGACGAAACCGTAGTTATTGGATACATCCAATTAAAAAAAATGTACAACAACGTAACGAGCATTTCGATAATCTTTTAAACAATTCAGAAAAGATTTTCCAACATTTTATACATAATTTTGGGAACTACTGGCTTTATTATACAAAATACCAAAAAAAAAATTTGACCTCCCATAGAAACTGAATCATCTGATCGCGCATTTTGTATGGTAGGTCAAAAAATTTTTTTCGTATTTAGACCTATGTGCCTTAGGGAAAGTTGTTCAGTTTCATGTGCAGAATCACATCCTTCAGGGTTGATATACCCTTTCTGTTACACCTTGTTTAATGGATTAAAGAAACAGTCACCAACATGCGTAGAAGTATCGCCCTTGAGGAACGACTAGCTATCACATTATGGTAAGTAGAAACAATCACTAAAAACTCCACAAAAACTTGCACAGGTTAAGTAAGGTAAAGGAGAGAGAGGTGGGGAATCGCGCGAGTGGCGTGTGGTGGCGTTTTGTATCGGCGTTTTGTGGCCGGTGTGGGCCACAAGAAGCGAGCAACGACGATTTGTAGCGTGTGGCGGCCACCGGCCTCAACCGTGTGCGGCGAGTCCATATAAAATGTATGAAAACTATAGGAAATATGTCGGTGGCGGCGTTTTGTGGTTGTGGTCTAAACTGTTTTGCGGCCACTTTTTAAAAATGGCGTCCATTCTTTTATACACACAACACGCAAAAAGACCTTTTCCCCGACCTAATACATACATAAATCATTAGATTTAATATCCGGGAAAACTTGTAATAGGTGTAGTTCTTTACAAAATTAATGTAAAATATTATTAGCTGTAAATTTTTAAAATAAATACTCTTGAAGATGTATAAACTTTTCCAAGGAACATGATAAGAAAAAAGTATTTAAAAAAGTATCAGCTGGAGGTTTTGTTTGGAGATGGACTTATTTATTTCTATTTTGTCCTCTATTTTGTGTCGTTTCATGAATAAATTCATGTTTAGGGTTTCGTACCGTTTTAGAGAAAAAAAACTTGGTAAGATCACCTTGTTGTTCGTCTGTCTAGGCCCTTTCTCTAAACAAAACTTCTATGAACCCCTGAAGGTGTGAACATTTCAAGCTTCTAAGTCAATACAATCAAAATATACGACCATTTATGACCCCATCTCTTAGACGAATCTCCATATTCATACATTTATGCACCAAACCAGAACCCATGGTGTACTTCCCGTGGATCTAGAATCATGAAATTTGGCATTTTGGTCTTACAGCACATGTTAGGGAAAAACAAAAAATCTAAAATTACTTTATATTGCAACTTTACTCACAACCACTTTTAATCAATCTCCTATAAGCTCCAATCTCAAATACATTTATAAGTTAATACAAAAAGCACAAACTACTACAGTCAACGACAGGTGAAGCTTTACACTTGCAGTACGACTCTATCCCGTACGTCTGTTAACATAACATCATCACGCCTATTTCCCGTCGGGGTAGGCAGAGGCCACAGTCCTCCACCTGCTACGATCTTGACATACTTCCCTTGCTTCCTGTACTTTCATCAATCTTTTCATGCATGAACAGTACAAAGTTCAATGTGTCAAGCTTGATGTGTTCTTGACTGTACACACGGCAACACTTTTGGACCTTATGGCGTGGTAATAGAGTTTAAAAAGTTTCTACCGACAAGCGGTTGACCGTACTACGGAATCCTGGGTGCACAAGTCCGCCTCTCACTGGGCTAGTTTTTTTTTTTTTGTTACACCTTTGTATGTTTTTCCGATAGATGATGGGTGGGCAGTTTGATTTCGGTGGCTTCTGGATAGACGCGGATCCTTTCGGCACCGGCACCAGTTCAGAATCGTGCAGCACCTTCCGCGGATACAAGCGACTCAGCAAGGAGCCAACCTTCAAAATACGGAGCATAGAGGTGTGGGGGGTAGGAGATAAGCCGCTAACACTCAAAGAGTCGGTGAGTCGCTATACTTTTACCCGATTAGGGCTTGCTTTTGGTTTCAATCCAGTCATCACCGGCCGACTCTACCATCTGGCACTGCAGAGAGATGTCAGCTGCGTGATGCAAATTGCATACTACCTACTTGACAACCAGGAGCGCCATCTGTCTAGATAAAACAAATACCTTGCCGTTAGTGGTAGGTTAAGAATAATGTTATTCGACCACTTAGCTGATTACTTGGTTGATTTGATCAATTTTTTTTTATTATGTTCTCTTTTGTCTTTTTCGACGTAGTGTATAATTTTATGTGGATACTTAATTGGCTTATGTGATTATCTGTAACATTAAGTTTTATGTATTTATTATAGCTGTATGTTTCCCTATGCTTATGTAAGGTTCCGTTTCGTTTTGCGTGCTATATTGTTTGCACATTTCAATTTTCTTGCACTGGCAACACTGAGGGTACGATATAAATACAGGGCAGAGCGCGGGAGGGGGGCATTGATTGTTGGGCGTTCGCATGGAACAGTCGTGAGCCATTTTTAAGAAGTGTAGCAAGTGTGTTCCACGAGCACGTGGTTAATAAAGTTTGGTCAAAGTATAAACGTGGTGTTTTACTGGGATAGTTTACATCTCAGAAGCGGGTGATTGAACAAAAAAAAAAACTGTAAGTACACGCCTACATCTTTTTATTTTTATAATGCTTAAAAATACCTGTGTCGATATATATTTGTGCTGAATGTAGTATATTCCCTTAATCTGGTACAGCGCGTTCAGAACGGGTCTGTCTGTGACGGTTATTTTCCGCGCATGGGTGACAGACTGAGAGCCCCGACTCATTTTTGACATCTGCGCATTTAACGGCCACAGACAAGGTTATTTTGTGCGCAGTATACGACACAGTTTGTAATCCCGGGTCATTTAGTTAACCTTTCACAGAAGTGGGTACTCAGGAGGTCCTTATTTATTCGAAGCGTTGCGCTTGAAATGTTTTAATGATGTGAATGGGATAATTTCATGTTATCTTACAAATGGTGTTTTCATGGTGATTTTATGGTGTCGTGTGATTCTGTAATTTCGAAGTGGGGTTTGTAAAAGGGGTGTCAAAATTTGGTTATTTTGGCTCTAAAACGAGCCGTTTCGGAGATATTAGCAAATATCTTAACAAAATGGTGTTTTCATGGTGTTTTTATGATGTCATGTGATTGTGTAATTTCGAAGAGGGGTTTGTTAAAGGGGTGTAAAAATTTGGTTATTTTGGCTCTAAAACAAGCCGTTTCGGAGATATTAGCAAATATCTTAATACCCTCACTTTTTATTTCTATTTCTTGTTTTTAGACTGTTTTCCTTTTTGTATTTGATTTCTCACACATCCTCTCATACAAACAATTTTATGCCACGAGTTTCAGATAATGGAGGAAGAGGGGAGGAAGCGGAGGAGTTTGGAGACCCCATGGCATGGTAGCTCGCCCAGGCGCAGCCGCAGCTCTGGTCGGGGTGCGGGCCGGGACAGCGCACGCCGTAGTCGTAGCCGGAGTCGCAGTCGACGCTTGCGGGAGCGCGAATTGGCGCTCAATCGAGAGCAAGAGCGGGTTCGCCAGCTGGAGTTAGAGCTGGAACGGGAACGTGACACCGAGCAGCGTCGGCGGCGCAGCGAGCGACGGGAGACACGTGGTGTGGCGGCGCACAGCAGTCGCAGCCGCAGTCGTTTGCCTGATGCAAACAACGAGAGGATCTCCGCAGAACGCCGCTCAAACAGGTCACGTAGCCCTTCTTTTTCCACTAAAGACGTAGTGAAAATTATACGCCGTCGGGCCCAAGCACACAAGTCATCAGTAGAGGTTTAGACACTAAAAATATAATTCCTGAATTTAATCCTGCCGAGAAAAATCAACGCATGGATAGTTGGCTTCGAAAAGTTAATGAGTGTGCGAAGGTCTACGGGTGGGATGAAAAGACCATCGTACATTTTGCATTGCAAAAACTCTCGGGACTAGCTAAAACGTGGTACGGGAGCCTCAATTCTATATTGTATACATGGGACGAGTGGCAAGTCAAACTAATGAACGCTTTTCCGTGTGAGCAGAATTACGGGCAGATCCTTGAGGGCATGCTCAAACGTAAGAGTAGGCTGTCCGAACCAATTGAAATCTATTTTTATGAGAAGCTAGCTTTACTGAATCAATGCGAAATCACGGGTAGGCGGGCCGTCGATTGTATCATACACGGCATTACCGATAGGACCATGCGGTCAAGTGCTTTGGCTTTACGGTGCGATGATCCTGACGAGTTGTTTAAGTTCTTGCTTAGTAATAATAAGGAGCTTTATACACCTCAAACGTCCAATAGTGACAAAAACGTGAATTCTAACGAGGATAGGGCAAAAGGTCAGGCAAGTACGAAGATAAATCCTGGCTTACAATGCTTCAACTGCAAAGAGAAGGGTCACCCGTTCTCTCGATGCCCAAAGCCTCTAATCAAATGCAGTCTATGTAACAATGTGGGCCACAAAGCTGAACTGTGTCGATCTAAGAAGGATGCAGGGTCAACGAAGGCAGATGGAGCGGCAAAAACCATGCGCATATCGAGTTCCAAACCTTGTAGTAAGTTCATAAAGGAAGTGAGCGTAGAAGGTGTGCCCTTAGAAGCGTTTGTTGATCTGGGCAGTGAAGTGACTCTGATAAGACAGTCCAGCTTAGAAAAGCTCGGACTTGATCATGATCACGCCCCTTCCGCAATGAAGGGTTTCGGAAACAACCTAGTATATTCTTTGGGTTCAGCTAAATTGAACCTATCGATAGACGGCGTGACTGCATTGGTTAAGTGCAGAATAGTAGAAGACCAGTTACTAGAAAGGCCCTTGCTTATTGGACAGAGCTACTCTGAACAACCTCATATAGTTGTTTACAAGGATGTCAATAAGCTACAATTTTTACATATCGGTAATGAAGTTCCTAATTTGTCTGAAAATGACGAGCAATTAGATAGAGTCCGAGTAATGTCCTATTGTAGAATTTACGGAGCAGCTAGTGTTAAGGCTAGAACACAGACCTCTTTCTCGGGCAACGTGCTAATTGATACAAAGGTGGTGGGGAAGCCAGGTAAACAATATATAGTTTGCGGTGGGGTTTACGAGGTTAAAAATGGCTTACTTTTTATTACAATAACGCCATGTTCCGTACCGTGCTGCCTTCAAGAAAACCTGGTTTTTTCTCGAGCTGAGAAGATAGAAACAGTTTATAGAATAACGAGCATGGCTGATTCTTTGACTACAACCAAACACACGGATGTTCCATCGGTGAAGCAACTAGATGAAAGTCAGGTACGTTTAGGCGAAACAGTATCCGAGGGTGACAAAGCTAAACTTTTAGAACTTTTGAGACGTCACGAACAGTGTTTTGCTCACGACCTCGCAGGACTAGGTTGTACTAATGCAACAGAGATGAAGATCGAGTTAAGTAGCCAACGCCCTGTTGTTTACAGGCCCTATCGTCTTTCCTACCATGAGCGTGAAAAAGTACGAGCTATGATCGAAGAGATGTTACAGGCGGGTATTATAAGGGAATCAACATCTAACTACGCCAGCCCGATAATACTCGTGCGGAAGAAGGACGGTAGTATTCGCCTGTGTGTCGATTACAGACTGCTTAACTCGATAACCATAAAAGAGAAATACCCCATACCTATAATTGAGGATGAAATAGCTAGGTTGTCTGGGCAGGCATGGTTCATCACGCTCGATTTGATGTCAGGATATTATCAAGTTCCAATCGCTGAAGAAAGCAAGCACTTAACGGCGTTTGTCACACCGGACGGTCTGTACGAGTACAATCGCATGCCGTTCGGTCTGGCAAACGCACCTGCCGTTTTTCAGCGAATGATGAACCATGTCCTCGGATCAGCGCGTTTTGATAAAGCTACCGTTTACATTGATGATCTTTTGATCTTTGGTAAGAGTCCTGAAGAATGCATGGACCGCCTAGAAGAAGTCTTCAAGCTATTGGAAAGAGCAAACCTCAAGTTGAATTTATCGAAGTGTAGCTTCTTGAACAATAAAATAGACTACCTGGGGTATGAAATAAGTTCTACGGGTATGCGGCCAGGGTCAGCTAAAATCGAAAGCGTAATTGATTTCCCTCTTCCAACGAATGTGCATAGCGTTCGCCAATTTCTTGGACTGGTGAGCTATTTCCGAAAATTCATTCAATCCTTTGCTCAATTAGCTCATCCCCTTACGAAGCTACTCAAGAAGAACGCTGTATGGGAGTGGTCGCCGGAACAGACGGAATCTTTCAATGCCCTCAAATCTAAGTTGATTGAAAGACCTGTGCTTGCCTTGTTTGATCACACTGCCGAAACTCAGCTCCATACGGACGCCAGCAGAATAGGTGTTGGAGCGATTTTACTGCAGAAGCCACAGGACAAGGAGGGCCCTTTTCACCCGGTGGCTTATTATAGTCGCCAGACGTCCCCAGAGGAAAAAAACTTTCACTCCTACGAACTGGAAACGCTGGCTGTCATTTGCGCACTGAAAAAATTCCGGGTTTACCTTCTGGGCAAGAGTTTTAAAGTTGTCACGGACTGCAGCGCACTACGATCCACATTCGTAAAGCGCGACCTCGTACCGCGGATTGCTCGCTGGTGGATAGCGCTGCAGGAATTCGAATGCTCTATTGAATATAGAGCCGGAACAAAAATGAGCCACGTCGACGCGCTTTCTAGAAATCCGGTTCATGATACTGAAGCATCAGACCCTTTGCATTGCCCTATGGTCTTGGCAATAACGGACGAAGATTGGCTGCTAACACTTCAGTTGGGAGACCCTGAATTAGGGAGAATCCGGGATATTGTTAGCAGCGCCCTGGATCCGAAGGGGCTTGAGTACATAAAGAAAAATTACGTTTTAAAGAATAATAGATTGTACAGGTGTGTTGGTGACGATAAGGAAAATATTAGGTGGGTGGTTCCAGAGGGTGCAAGGTGGCAAGTGTGCAAGATGAACCACGACGACATAGGGCATATTGGTTACGATAAGACGTTGGAACGCATAAAGAAAACCTATTGGTTTGCAAAGATGAAACGATTTGTAAAGAAGTACGTAAGTGCCTGTATAGACTGTGCATATGCAAAAAAGTCATCAAATACGCGCGAAGGGTTACTGCACCCAATAGAGAAGGTTGGCATTCCTTTCCACACCTTGCACATTGACCACCTTGGACCCTTTGTGAAATCTAAGAGGGGATTCACACACATACTTACAGCTGTAGACGCCTTCACGAAGTTTGTTTTTATTAAACCTGTTCGAAACACTAGCACGAAAAATGTTGTAAAAGTATTGCAGGACATTTTCGACACTTTTAGAGCCCCAGATAGGTTAGTGAGTGACAGAGGTTCGTGTTTTACCTCCCACGCGTTTAGACGATTTTGCCTGGACCGCGGCATAAAACACGTACTTAATGCGGTAGCAAGTCCAAGATCCAACGGTCAGGTAGAGCGCTATAATCGCACTATCCTCGATGCGTTGACAGCGCAGAATATCAGAGATAACGAGAAAGAGTGGGACATCAAGTTAGGAAGAATACAATGGGGCTTGAATAACACCATACAAAAAACGCTTGGTAAAACCCCCGCTGAGGTAATGTTTGGGACGGCTATGAGCGGTGAGGTCAAGCCGGCTCTTAACGAAATAATAGAGGAAACCCGAATTGATACTGATCTTACATCCGTTCGTGAACAGGTAAAACAGAGAATAGATAAGACTCAGGATTCTCAGAAACAATATTATGACCAGGGTAGGCGACCTGCGCGCACTTACAAGAAAGGTGACTTAGTAAAAATTACAAAAGTTGCATTTCAAAATAATGGTCAAAGCACTAAGCTAATGCCCTCGTATGAGGGTCCTTTCAGAGTGGTAAAGGTTTTAGGAAACGACCGTTATAAAATTGCCGCTATAGCGGGATTCGAGGCTATGAAAAATAAGCGTAAAACTACAGTTGCTGCAGATAGGATGCAGCCTTGGATTCATGTCGCGTCATTGGCAATAGATGATGACGGCGATGAAGATGACGATAGAGACGTGGAGAACATCACTGACGATGATGAGGCCATGACTTGATACCTACTTTGTGTCTGATTTAAACCTTGTAGAATTTTTGAATTATTTTAAGCTTTTAAAATGCAATAATTACATTTGTTTCTGTAGATTCTAATCGTATTGTTTGTGTTGTTTCAGGTCAAGAGCGAGGATTGTGGATTGCGTCCAAATCTTGGCCTGACACCACGCAGCATGCGATTAATTCATTAAGACTGATTTTTACTTAAACGTTAAAAGGATGTAGATAACACATAAATTTACATAAGGAATAAACAGATAAATTGGATATAGTTGTGCAAAAGGTGAACTAATAATTGGATATAGGAATAGATATTTGGTTAAACTGATGTAAGGAGAGATATTTAGTTATAAGGACATTAGGATATATAACTTGGTTATAAGGATACCAGGATATATAATTTGGTTATAAGGATACAAGGTACGTAACGTTACAAGGATGTAACGTTACAAGGACACAAGGATATAACGTTACAAGGATGTAACGTTACAAGGACACAAGGATATAACGTTACAAGGATGTAACGTTACAAGGATACAAGGATATAACGTTACAAGGATGTAACGTTACAAGGATACAAGGATATAACGTTACAATGATGTAACGTTACAAGGATTCAAGGATATAACGTTACAAGGATGTAACGTTACAAGGATAGACTTAAAGCATACATCTAGGTATTTTTTTTTTGTTATTTATATTTGGCTCTGTATAAGGAAAAAGATAGATAGATACATTATTTATTGTTATACAAAAAAAAATACACATTGAGTAATGACTTATTTGCTTTACATGTCGTCTAGGAGTAATAATAGTTCTCGATGTACAGAATTCATAGCTTTATGTGAATTTAGAAATGATTTAAATTTTCTTTTATCTACCTAAGAAATAACGCAAACACTCTCTCGCTCTGCCAAGTGTAAGGTTCCACCTGGTTCATGTATGGGGACATACATGATATCAGGATGGACGAGTGTAAGGTTCCGTTTCGTTTTGCGTGCTATATTGTTTGCACATTTCAATTTTCTTGCACTGGCAACACTGAGGGTACGATATAAATACAGGGCAGAGCGCGGGAGGGGGGCATTGATTGTTGGGCGTTCGCATGGAACAGTCGTGAGCCATTTTTAAGAAGTGTAGCAAGTGTGTTCCACGAGCACGTGGTTAATAAAGTTTGGTCAAAGTATAAACGTGGTGTTTTACTGGGATAGTTTACACTTAAATAAATAAATAAATTGGTACCTTAACGTAAATGGAAAAGGTTCAATTTTCAAAATGTTATAATTGAAAAGTAGGTACTTACAGAACTCGTGTTTATGTCGGTCCGCTTGTCAAAATTTCGGCATCTAGGCGAGCCAGTAGGTATGTCACGTAAACTGTACCAAATTTGCTTCTGGAACTCGCCGGTTCGGCTCGAGTAACATAACCTTACCGATACAAAGAGGGAGGTAGGTTGTGTTGTTGCCTTGCCTAACGGACCTATAGTCCTAACATTATGCAATGTGCCATTTATACTCTAATTAAGTCGCGTACTTGTGGTCGAATAACATTATTTCTTAACGTACCGCATACTGCAAGATATTTGTTTTGTGTAAACAGCCGCTGGTGGCTGTCTAGACACTTCCATTGCAATCATGCGAAATTATGCCTAATTGCGTAAATAACTACACTTTATTTTCGATTCTGCTGCAGAGGTTCTACCCTATTAACCTTCCGTTCCCCTCCCGATCCTCAGATTGAATCTATATCCTCGGCTCGTAGCAGTGTCTTAGACACGCGTTCTCAAGACCGCAAGTTCCTACAGGTTATGGGCAAGCCGCAGATCAGCGACGGACTCAGATAGTCGGCCTATGTTCTCCTGGTACTCTTTGCGAATTCTTGTAGAAAAACCGCCTGTTGCAGAAGTTTTCCTAAAACGTTTAAAATTATATTGATAGAGTATTAGCATTTTATTTAATAGAGTTTTAACTTTAAATAATCCATCTGCAACTGGCGTCAACTCAGCTCAGAACTTTGTAGTCGTTAATTAGATCATGGTATTTAGATCCATGTATGTTAATATAGAATTCATTTATAACAGTGTTAGGTTAAATATTTTGGTATGGGCAACACTGGCTCTGGTACTATGGCGACCGTTACATGAAAAAATTTAACACGATTTTATTTCTGCTATTATGAGTTTTATTTAACCAGCTGGTCGATATCTTGCACATGATTCGAACTGTTTTATTGGAAATAGGAGTCTTCTTTGTTAAAAGGATATTTACTTACTTACCAATAACTCGTTATCTACTATGAGGTCGTCCGCTAAACTCGCGCGGGCGCACGGAGCGGGTGGCATGTCCCGGCATTTACTGCGAATAAAGTAATGTAAGCGCGGTGCTGTGTGACTCGCAGTGAATGCCGAGACATGCCGCCCGCTCCGTGCGCCCGCGCGAGTTTAGCGGACGGCCTGAGAGTTTTTGACACATGTATCCGTAGTACGACTTTTGTTGGTTTGTGTAGTATTATAAAAGTTTGGAATGAAAATAAAAAATTTTGTTTAGGACGAACGTCCCGACCCGTCGATTCTGGACCGCGACCCTGAAGCGAAGGCAATCCTCGAGCTGGCTGGACGCACGAGACACTCCGATGGCATTCGCGAGCCCGATCGCACGTAGTCAATGTAGTACTACCAACAAAGGTTTACAACACTACAATATCACTACACTTCGCTTTTTTAGCATTGGACGGAATGTAAAAGAAGCATGGACAGGAAAATACTGTTCTAAGTAAGCACCAGAGAACAATTTTTCGGTACATTCAGATATACAGTAGAATCCGGTTATAACGACACCCAAGGGACCGGTGATATTACTATCCGGACGTCGTACTAAAGAAATCAATTTTTTACGTTATTTCTTAACAAATCAATGAAACATATGAGTCGCTAAAAGCGGTCGGTGAGCGATATCGTACTAAACCAATCTACTGTATAGTTCGGGGCAAACAACTTGAACAATAATTGCGTGGTGGGAGACGCTTTACGCTCGTCAATTTGCGTCTCGACGCATAATGACCTAATTTCTAAACGCATAACGTCTTAAACGCATAATGTCTTAAACGCATAATGCCCTAAACGCATAATGCCCTAATCGCATAATACCCTAATCGCATAATGCCTTAAACGCATAATGTCCTAATCGCATAATGCCCTAAACGCATAATGTCCTGAACCGATTTTAATGAAATTTAGGTACTTATAGACAGTTTGAAAAAAAAAACAGTAAAGTGCGAGTCGGACTGGCGCGCTGAGGGTTCCGATATACCTATAAAGTGAGTGATAAGTCCATTTTCATAACCGTAGATTTTAATTTGTTTGTAAAGGTGTTTTGCTGATTTCTAAAACACGGTGCTACTTAGAGAGATCGTTTTATTTTTCCTGTAATATTTGCATAAACGTCTATAGACTGTAATTAATTCAGATGGTCTCGACGCATAATGTCCTAAAACCAATAATTGTCTTAAACGCAGAACGCCCTAAACGCAGAATGACCTAAACGCAGAACGACCTAGACTCAAAACGACTCACTACGAGGAAAGATTGATTTGAAGTATGTTTTTCAAAAGTACTTGATTTCTGACTTTATTCGCGTGGGATTCCAATTAAAAATAGCCTATGTTTTCTTAGGGTTCCATGCCAAAATGGTAAAAACGGAACCCTTATGGTGCGACTTAGTCTGTCTGTCTGTCACACCTGTATATCTCAGCAACCACTCATGCTATCGACTTGAATTTTGAAATAGTTTTGGAATATGATTGCTCAACTTTATTGAAAATGAAAGAATTATAAAAATATTATTATCATTATTGTAAAGGGGGCCCAAATGAGGGGGAGAGGGGGGTAAAAATTTTGAATTGTCGTTACTAGGTCGAGTGGGGTTTTTTCATTCTTTTAACTCTGTTTTCAAGTTATGTTGAAAAATGTTTGAAAAATACAATTCCCCCCTCCTTATCTCCGAAGTTTGCTTAAGGCAAAATCTGAATCGACTCTGCGCAGCTAAGGTCATTGTTCAAGTAGTTTGCCCACAACTTAAACTTTAATTAAATGTCGTAGAGCCAATAGGACGTTGTCGCTTCGTTTTTTCCACATTGCGCCATTTTGTTTGTGAAGCGACCAAAAACACAAATTTGAAAAATGGCAAAGTTGTGAAGTGAGATCAAAAACACAAATTTGAAAAATGGCGAAGTTCTGAAGTCAGATCTAAATAGGTACCAAGATATAAAGATGTTCCTTAATGCATAACGTTCTTCAGGTACGGTACGGAATGTCGCCTTCTTTTACATTCTGTCTTCTATTAAAGAAACTAAATATTGGTATCTCAACTAAACAGATCTTCGAATTGCCGTACAAAAAATTACTTAAAATTCCATAATTATAGCAAATATTTTAAGATTATTCTGTCATAAGGTGTTTTTTAATTAGACCCAAATATTGTTAGGGTTACCTTAAGGACCTAAATGAATACTATTGGTGTTATTTTTTTACATTTCTATTCGCTAGTTTTCGAATCCTAAAAACAATACCGCTAAATATCGTAAAATGAACACTCCGTATCAGCACAGGCGGCAGCGCGGAGTCGTGAGCCAATCACGCGCAAGCCGAGTGCGCGGTTCGGGCGGTTTCGGCTCGGGTTCGGGCTCTTAGTACGGTTGAAATCATTACTACAGGGTGATTGCAAATAATAATTATTTTTTTGTTTGAAAATTATAAAAAAAAACTAGCGGGAGGATTTTTCTAAAACTTTGATAAACCTTTTTCTTTATCATAGTTACACCACCCCTAGAAATATTTGGGTCTAATTAAAAAACACCTTATATATTCAAAAATGTTAAAGTTTATCACAGTTTAACAAACTTTTTTTGTTCTGTTTGCCAAAGCTGGAATGAATGCCGATATAAATAACACTGGGGGGGATATATTTGGACTCCTGGCCAAATTTTAGAATGTTACTCAGAACATGAAACTAAACTTTTCTAAAGAAATATGGGTCGATAAACGAAATAAAATTTTGGTCATCTCTATAAACTTCAATATGGATTTAGTAAACTTCTGAAAAAGATGGCAATATTTTTTTTCTGATTGATTAAGGTTTGATAATCCAAAATTAAAAAGTAAATTATTTTTCAATCCATTATATTTTTCACAATATAAAAAAAAATATGACCACTTATTCCGATGTATGTCTCCTTCCTTTAGCATCATATTAATTAAAAAAACATCGGTCGAAATACGAAAAACCAAATTTGACCTCCCATACAAAATGCGCTATTAGCTGATGCATTTTCTATGAAAGGTCAAAAAAAGGTTTTGACCTTTGTTTTTTGGGAAAAGTTGTTCAGTTTCATGGTCAGATTCACACCCTTTAGTATTATCACATCTTTCCGTTGCACGATGTATATCTCGTTTTCCAACGTCATGTGTCTTTGGGAAAATTGCTTGGATTCATGTTGCGAGTAACATTAAAAAAATTGGCCAATAGTGGTCCGAAAATAATCCAGTATTGGTACATTTGAGTTTGAGTATTTAGTACAAGTATTCAGACATCCTGAACAAGATCTTTCAGCCGGTATTCATAGCAGGTTGTGTGTAAGGTCAATGACTAACCTAACAGAATCTAATGTCAGAGTTATAAAGTAGTAGTATTGAATAATGAAACATTAGATTTTGTTAATAGTACAGTTTTCTTAGGGTTAACACTACATTCTAAACTTCAATGGGGCTCTCATATAACGGCTCTTTCTGGTGGATTGAGCTCGGCTGCATATGCTGTCAGAAAAATCAGACAACTTACTTATGTGGCTACCGCAAGGCTGGTTTACTTCATCTACTTCCATAGCATTATGTCTTATGGCATACTGCTTTGGGGCCGGGTAGCTGATATCCATTCAGTATTCGTTTTACAAAAGAGGGCTATAAGAGCAATTTATTGCCTGAAGACTCGTGATTCCCTAAGAGAACTGTTTAAGGAGATCAACATTATGACAGTGCCATGCCAATATATTTATGAAAACATTATGTACGCTAGAAAGAACATTCATCAATTACCTAAAAATTGTGACAGGCATAATTTTAATACTAGAAATAAGTACAAAATTGATCAGCCATATACTAGATTAACTAAAGTCAATACATATTTCGTTGGTCTGTGTATACGTTACTACAACAAAATACCTGACAATGGGGGCGATTCTAGCGTGGCCGCTAAATTTAAGGCTATAATTTGACAGGTCTAAAAATGTCGCTATCTTTGTTACCGCCTATAAGCTGAAAAAAGACAGCATCACTTTTAGACCTGTCGAATTTTAATCATGAATTTAGCGGCCACGCTAGAATCGCCCCCAATATAGTGCAATTACCTGAGAGAAAGTTTAAAGAATGTGTAAAGCAAACATTATGTAAAAAAGCTTACTATATATTAGATGACTATATCAATGACAAGGAGGTATGGTGCTCTGATATTCCAGCGAAACACAAGAAACACATTGTAAAAAGCCAACTCTTAAAGTAGGCCCTGCTGCAGTGGTTTCTTGCCGTTTCTTTTACGCTGCCATAGCACGATCAGAAACGGTGTAGACTAGCTCTATTTGCATTGTATTCTGCATGGCATTCAATAAGTATTCTGTAAAGAATCTTCATTGAATAAAATTATCTCAGTCTGAATAAAGCAACCAAAGGCCTCTGAGTTCCTTAACAACTATTTCCATAGTTAAGTTGTTGCCAGGATCAACGACTTAACTTGCCTTCTAAAGCACGGAATTATTAGATGATTTTACGGATACACAGTTTTTTTTATTAATTTGTGCAGTAATGAAAAACGCCGATATTTTAATTTGATTGTTTATACAATAATGAAAAACGCGTGACAGAGCTTTGATATTTTTTTTTGACCTTAAGTGCAAATAGCCGTAGAACCAAAGAAAGCAAATGTGAAGTAAAGATTGTGTTCGGGATATACCTTGTATTTGTATTAATTACTCAAACCTTGCAGATACGTTGATACTGCATAAGTTAAGTCGTAATAAATACAGAGTGTAAGGGACGGTGTACCGAAAACTGAAACGGTGTGTTCAGTGTTCAACGAAACTATACAACTTTCCTAAAGAAACATGTTATGGAAATGAAAAATAATTTAGTACCTCTCTATACAAATTGGTCATTGTGATGGAACAGTCTGTATGGAGAGGTAAATTTTTTTTTTCATTTCCCAAAAATGTTTCATTGGGATAGTTGTTTACTGAACACGCCATTGCAGTTTTCGGTACAACGTCCCCTTACACTCTGTATAGCTTCATTCGAATAACAGCAGGAAAAACGTGAGAGGGTCGGGTCGGTCAGGTCGGTTCGATACGTGTCTCTGTCGCTCCAATGTGCAGCGCATCGGTCTGTCCTGCTCTAACACTGCTGTCATTCTAATGAATCTACATTACATCGACTGTAATAGCACGTACAGTTGCAGTTGCACAAAGCTTCTTTGAAATTAAAGCTCTTTTAAATCTATTGCCGTCACTCTCTGTTTGGATGACAAAGAAAGAGGCAGTAATATACAAGGTTATTTTTTTGGACCTGATTTCCTTTTGCCCACTTACGAGTATTAGTGAGGTCAAAAACAACAACTTTTGTTCTACGACTTTGCTAACAACGCGCAAAAAATTTTCGACTCTCCGTACTAAAGTGGTCACGTGACCGGCCCATTTTGTATGGGAAGTTGAAAATTTTTCGTGCGTTGCTACCAAAGTCGTAGAACAAAAGTTGTTGCTTTTGACCTCACTAATAAGTGGGCAAAAGGAAATCAGGTCCAAAAAATAACTTAGTATTTTAAGGAGCCTCCAAGGAGCTGGCAACTGCCGTTTAAGATTTGTACTTAATGTTACTTATTTAGTTAATAGTTATGTGCGCAATTATACACTTTTATTAGTTTATTCCCACTAGTTCTGTTGAGTAGTTCTGTTGACCGAACTATTTCCCAGTAGTGCTGTTGATAAAACTAACATCCCTTAGTTCTGTTAACCGAACTACTGAGCTTTTTAATTCCCACTAGTTCCGTTCTGTCTAAATCATGATGATATTTTTGTTCACAATGTTCACTTATACATACATAAAAATATATCTGCTTTCACACGTAGGGTGGTTTAAAGTTTTAAGGGTTTCATGTCCAATAGCAATTTACCAACTTTTTTTTTCTACAATTTATATTTTCTTATCGGAAATTGTTGGATAACCAATCGTTGGATCTATATATATCGTTTGGATCACCCATTACACACATTCTATATACATATAAAAAGCTACTTTTTCTATTCAAAATAATGTATATTTTTTGTATTTTAGAGTTAGATTTTGCAAGTAACTATACTAGTCTTTGCTGTGAAAAGAAAAATATTTATTGAAATTTTCTACTAGCATTATACAGTTAAGAGTCCGAAAGTGCCAACCTTGATTTTTTCCTCTCAATGCTATGGAAGGCTTTCACAAAATAGAGCACAATATAATAGACTCTGAGCCCATTGTAAGTTATTTTACGTCATCGAGTACAAGAAATTTGCAGCTTTGTTGAGAGGAGTGGCCCACTAGATCTACATTACGTTGGTCTGCCAATGCGCAACCTGGCAGGTTTGGTACAGTCGGAGAGAAATTCGGTTACGTCATAGAGTACATGAATGAAACATGTCCGTAGAAATAGAAGGTCCCTATGTTAGTAAACACAACAGGTCTGCCTTACATCCTCAAAACATACATCCTCTTGGAAGTTTGTTTATTACGTGACCGACTGCACAAACTTAAACAGTAGATTCTCACCTCAGGCCAACGTCATACTCTCTCAACACAACACAATTGCAAATTACTTGTTCTAGATGCCGTAGGATAACTTACAGCGCCCTCAGAGTCAATCATAGCATGTTTCTCAGACAAACCAATGAAAAAATTGTGACTTATTTTTATTTCACTTATATGTCTTTTATCTTACTTATAAAATGTTTTATTTTTGTAAGTAATTTAACGTGGTTTGTGATGTCATTGTGAATGCAACAATGGAGTCTTATGTTACATAGTAAGATGTACAAATTGTATTTATTATTTATTGTAATATAAATAATATTTCAAAATATATTTCTAATTTTATTGAAAAGGGTTATAGTATAGATAATATATGGCACGGTCCCTCTCATCATTTTAGCTTTGTAAATAAAACAATTCAAATATGTACACATTAAGTAGGCTACTTTATTTGCCTTAAAAAAATTCCATAGACCAGAAATGTGCAACTATTTTTAACAATTTTGCCTGTCAAGCCATTACAGTCAGGACACATACCGTAGTAAAGTAGGGCCAACATAAGAAGTCTGTTTTGACGTTTCCTTATCACCAATACACAACAGGGTTAATTTTTCTCTACAGGTCACTTTTTGGTACGACAGCTGTCAGAACGGACCTATTACGGTGGCCTTACTTTTTTTTCAGAGCGGGAAGTCCTCAAATTCCTCTCATAGCCATGGGGTCTCATTCCGTACTACGGTTTTTTCGACGGAGTAAATAGCCCGAATTCATTTGGCCCTTTTGTTTCTAATAATTAAACTAAATGTTACTACTAGGTTGGTAGGTAAAGGTGTAAACTATGACATTAATTCAATTTTAACATCCAGATATCAATTTATTCTAAGAAAATACCTTATGTAAAAAATAGCCCGAACAATTTTCGGCACAAATTCGTTCTATGACGTGAGGCATCTGTACTAGTATAGTATTATATTATCTGTGTCATAGCATACGAAATAGCGACCTATCGAAGGTGCATCTTGAAAAGTTATAGGTACGTTTATAAATTTATGGTTTCCCGTGGGGGCAACCTGGCATGCTTTGTGCGGTCAGAAAAATTAGTTAAGCTGTTTACTATTATATATTCGGGTACTGCTCGTGGTCCACCACCTGATAATTTTTGAATGACAACGACTTCAAACTATCGCCCGTGATCCACCTATTGTCTATTACACAAATTTTATCAAAAATTCATGAAAACATGTAATTAATAGCAAGGGATTAAAAGTATAGGATACTATTGAAAGTAGTTATTGTATGTAAAAAATAAAATAGATTTTTCTTTTGTAAAGTAAAATGTTTTTGAAAAATCTTTCACGCAGGGACGAAATAGGTGATTTCTTCTGTTTCATTGTTTGTTCTAAAACATAATGCTAATGTGTGCTATCTAAATAGGTAATAATCTGATCCGGTAAATTTATGTGGAGATTATATTTATTTGTTTTAATTTCCTAAAGTTGTAGAACAAAAGTTGTTCAGTCACATGGTGGAATTTCCGACCCAGAGGGGTAATGTAATAAAAAAAAGATTTGTATTTTTTATTACTTTTGTACAACCAGTCAATGATGGAAAATCACCCCCTAGAAGGATAATCGTATATATTCTGTGTTTCAACTTCAAGTACCAAATTATTACATTCGATCAAAGCATTTGATATTATAAATCGAATCCAGGGCTGCTTCGCCCAATGATTTGCCATTGTCTCACGAACGTACCTACTATTAGATGAGACAACAATGTTGGTTTGGTACCTTTTAATGTGCTGTGAACTTACTTGGGACTCGATTCAGGTCGAATATGTAAAATTTTGATTACTGAAACATGCCAGGTGCGCCCAGGCAATCTTGTCTTCAAGATGCACAACCTTAGGTCGCTTTTTGGTTGGCGATGAGGGAAAGTGTTGGCGATGTACAGCTCTTCAATTAGACCCTTTTCAGAGCGACGTGCGAGTTTGCGGCGTTTTGTCGTACATTGCTTGATCGTTAACTATTTGATCACTTGCACAAAGCGGCATTGTAAGTGAAACCCGCAGAAAGTCGCTGCGATTTCGCCGCTTCCGAACGAGGATTTACCATGGGACTTACTACATAAATTCATTGGTAGATTCACTATTAAGGGTTGTCATACTCTTTTTGTGACACACAGGGTGTTTGGTAAATGTCTACAAACCTCTCAGGTGGTTGCTCTACCCATGAAACTGAACAACTTTCCTCAAGGGACATAGGTCGATATATGAAAAAAAAATTTCAACGTCCCATTGAAACTGTACCAGCTGATAGCGAATTTTGTATGGGAGGTCAAACAATTTTTTTCCCTATTTCGACCTATGTTCCTTAGGGAATGTTGTTCAGTTTAATGGGTAGAGCAGCCACCCGAGAGGTTTGCAGATATATAATTACTAAACACCCTGTACGTACACAGCATGAAAGGTGTGATAATATTCATCATATCAGCCGAAAGACGTCCACTGCTGGACATAGGCCTCCCCTAAGGAACTCCATGACGACCGGTCCTGCGCTGCTCGCATCCAGTGGCTTCCCGCGACCTTGACCAGATCGTCGGTCCACCTTGGGGGCCTGCCAACGCTTCGTCTTTCGGTACGTGGTCGCCACTATAGAACCCTCACCATAATATTAAAGGATGTAAATCTGCCCATGACTGAACAACTTCCCAAGGAACATGGGTCATAGAACAAAATCAATTTTTGGCCCGATGCAAACTGTGTCCCGTGTGGTGCCGGCATACATACCCGTGGGTGTCGTAAGAGGCGACTAAGGGTTAACTGGAGGATGGGCAGCAGCATCCTCCTTCGTATCTTACATCTTACATACTGCGGACACCTACAACCGCGGTCCATGGTGCCAGCCGTAACGCTAACAAGCGAGGTGACTGGTACTTCCCCTCTACATTTTTCCAGCAAAAGTTAGAATTCTGGAGGGAGCTCCCTGTCCTTTAGTGGACGTTTCTTGGGATGTTATGATGAGAAACTGCATCAGCTGATAGCGCATTTTGTATGGGACGTCAAATTTGGTTTTTAGTGTTTCGACCTAAGTTCCTTGGGAAAAGTTGTTCAGTTTCCTGGTCTAAGTAACATGCTAAAAATGTGGTCACTATTTCTGTAGGACTCTATATTTAATCTTATGAAAGCTTATCTCTAAAGGGTGTAAGGGACGGTGTACCGCAAACTGAAAGGGCTTGCTCAGTCAACGAAACTGAACAACTTTCCCAAAGAAACATATGTTGGGAAATAAAAAAAAATATGAACAGTCCATACAAATTTCCCACTGGTTGCACAGTTTGTATGGAGAGGTCATTTTTTTTTTCATTTCCCAACATATGTTTCTTTGGGAAAGTTGTTCAGTTTCGTTGACTGAGCACGCCCACCCTGAATAATATCGTTCCTTACCAACAACTTTTCAACAACATACACACTTATTTCTAAAAAACCCGGCCAAGTGCGTGTAGGGTTCCGTAGTTTTCAGATTTTTTTTTTATCGCAAAGCAGGTTTTCATTTAGTATACGAGTATACGACGCACAAAATAACTTTGGCTCTGTCATTGATGCGCAGAAGAAAAAAATGGCCCGTTTTTGACTACTGCGCATCAATGACAGGGCCAAAGTTATTTTGTGCGACTTGTACCTACATAAACTTTTTACCTCCTAATGCTCAGCGGGGTCCTAGCGCCTGATTGCTATTGCTATTTTTATTATTTCCAGTTTGTCGGCTATAGTTTCCTTTAATTAACCTGTAAGTTAGCGGTGACAGTTTTCCTTTTAATATCGTCATATCTGCTACTTCTGTAAATTTTTTGACATTTCCATTGACAACCGTTTAGCTGGCAGGGGGGGGGAGGGGGAACACTCGACTCCATCAAAAAATTGTGCTTTCAAGCTAAATATTTCGCAAACGGATCCCTAAATCGAAAAATGATATCTGAATCCTCACATTGGTTTTAAAAGAGCTATCTAACGACCCCCACACTGGTGGTAGAGAAGAAAATCACCCGCACTTTTAGGGGAGGTACCCTAAAAATATTTTTTCTTTTCAAGATTTTGTTTTGCCACTTTGTCGGCGTGGATGAAATGTATGTCCATGCTAAATTACAACTTTCTAGTACCACAGATAATATAATACTATATACTAGTACAGATGCCTCACGTCATACAACGAATTTGTGCCGAAAATTGTGTGGGCTATTTTTTCCATAAGGTATTTTCTTAGAATAAATTGATATCTGGATGTTAAAATTGAATTAATGTCATACTTTAAACCTTTACCTACCAACCTAGTAGTAACATTTAGTTTAATTGTTAGAAACAAAAGGTCCAAATGAATTCGGGCTATTTACTCCGTCGAAAAAACCGTAGTACGGAATGGGACCCCATGCTAGTACTAAGGGTCTCTGAGCTAAGCCGCGGACAGACAGAGAGACCGATGCGACGGATATGACGAAACTATAAGGGTTTGTCGACTACGGAACCCTAATAATGGCCAAACTATGCAATGTCGCGCCTACTCATAGTAAGGTCGATAGGGCCGTCTCCATCATAGCAATCAGCGGACTCAGTCTTCACGGCAGGCCTGTGCTCGATGACGCCGTATGTTGGTACTTGAGGGATTTCAAGCTTGGAAGGCGCTTCTTTCGTAGTGGTGGTATTTTTTGTGTGAAGTCTGGAAAGATTAATTGGTTTAAATTATTATTTTCATTGTTACCTGTTTGTCCAAAAAGTAAGGTTTCCGTGCTTCTGAAGGCACGCTTAACCGTTGGTCTCGGCTACTATCTAGAAGTAGTAAATGAGCCATGTCAGATCAGAGGGCTTTGTCTACTTAATAACTCTGGGTTTGTGATTTAGGTCATCGACTTTACCACCCACACGATATGATGAATGACCGATCTGCGCTTGGAGGAAGGATCTGCGCAGGCGCTACATAAGAAATCCTGCTATTTTGGTAATAGCAATGCAGTCTTACTCTTAAACGTATATTCATCATTTTCATAACATCCCATAATACGTCCACAACAAGACGGAGCTCCCTCCAGAATGCCAGCTTTTGCAGGAGAAGAACCTCATTTAGTCAACACACTTGTTAGAGTTACGGCTGGCACCATGGACCGCGGTTGTTGGTGACCGCAGTATGAAAGATGGTACGATACACGGAGACGCTGCTGCCCATCTTCCGGTTTGTAAACCCTTAGTCGCCTCTTACGACACCCACAGGTAGAGATGGGTCGGTACTATTCTTTGCCGGCACCACACGGAACACGTATATTACGTACAGGCTTTTAAGACTTCAAATAATCCCAATCTCAGTCAATCTCTACGGCTTAGTTAGATAGAGTAGGAGATAAGTGATAAATTTTCTCAGGGCTAAAACGGGACCATTTTTGACAACAAAGGTTTTATGAGGTTTTGGACATCACTGAATCCAAAAATCAATGTTGTCTAGTCGAAATCCTACTAGGTCAAAAAATGAAAATAATAACCTACGACAAATTGCGGTAAAAGGTTTCTTTTTAGGGTTCCGATACCAAAATGGTAAAAAAAAGGAACCCTTATGGTGCCGCTCTGTCTGTCTGTCTGTCTGTCCGTCTGTCTGTCACACCTCTATATCTCAGCAACCACTTATGCTATCAACCTGAAATTTGGAATAGTTTTAGAATATAGTTGCCCAACTTAATTGCACAAGAAAAAATTTTGAAAAAAGTATGATTATTAATATAAAGGGGGCCAAAATAGGGGGGGCCAAATTTCAAATTGTCGCTACTAGGTCGAGTGGGGTATCATATGAAAGGGCTTTACTTGTACATTGTAAAATATATTTTTGTATTTTTTTAAATTTCTTAGTTTTAAAGTTATGATGAAAAATGTCAAGAAAAATACCATTCCCCCCCCCCTTATCTCCGAAGTTTGAGTAAGGAAAAATCTGAATTAATTACAGTTGACAGAAGTTTATATAAACTTTACAGCAAAAATAAAACGATCTTTCTAAGTTGCACAGTTTTTCAGAAATCTGCAAAAAACCTTTACAAACAAATTTAGTTTTGCGGTCCTGAAAATGGACTTTATTGCTTCCAAAAATACTATAGGTATATCGGAACCCTCGGCGCGCGAGTCCGACTCGCACTTGACCGGTTTTTTTTTTAAGTGTTCCTTAGGTCCCCCTGAACATATCTGGAAAGTTGCACGTCGATCCCGTGTACGCTACCCACTTCCCATCCTCAAACGGGTCCCTGATTTTAGTTTTTTTCATTTATCTCAGAAACTGTTAAAGATAGATGAAAATTGTTAACGTCAATTTAATCGTTATTAAATTACCAACCCGTCGATTTCTATTTTATTTCCATATGACCTATAGTACCTGAAATATAGAGGTAAGTTTGCTCTTACGACTGATTACCTCTTAGCAAGCTGCAGGTACTGAGCCAATAGTAGTCCAAATGAGAAGGATTTTGAATTGATAACACAGATTTTTGAAATCTGCGATAAACAAAATATCATAAAACCTTTCCTCTTCCTACCTCTTATTGGGAAACTATATTGACTTCTTATACGGCATATATAACGTCTATGTATGATATAATTTTAAATTTAGGACGCTATTTTATCACGTTTTTATATACCCCCTAGAAATTAGTTAGTAGCCAGTATTTTTTTATCTATGAGATTATACTAAAAAGTTCACATTAGTGTCCGAGTCTTAGATTTTAGTGATTAGTTTATAATTGTAGTAACTACTCATTTGTACAAGCAATACATTAACAATACCTCATGCACTCCATTCCAGAAGCACGACACTATTGCATCGGTTTGTTTGGCACTTTTCTAATTTGCACTTACAACAGATCAGCTCTAAGTAAGCCGCTGGTACTGGGCGTAAGGTAGGCATTTTTCCAAATAACTGTCTACAGGTAAGCTCTCTGGATATGCAGATGTGCAGCATCACTAGTGGGAGGTAATGCTTCTGGTTTTTAGGGTTTCGATACCAGAATGGTAAAAAAAAGGAACCCTTATGGTGCCGCTTTGTCTGTCCGTCTGTCTGTCACACCTGTATATCTCGGCAACCACTCATGCTATCGACTTGAAATTTGTAATAGTTTTAATTGCACTTAGCAGTACTTAATTGCACATGAAAGAATTAAGTAAAAATTATGATTTTTAATGTAAAGGGGGCCCAAATAGGGGGGGCAAAATTTCAAATTATCGGTACTAGGTTGAGTGGGGTATCATATGAAAGGGCTTTACTTGTACATTCTAAAATATATTTTTGTATTTTTTTACAACCCTTGGTTTTTAAGTTATGATGAAAAATGTAAAAAAAAATACCGTTACCCTTATCTCCGAAGTTTGTGAATGGAAAAATCTGAATTAATTACGGTCGATAGAAGTTTATGTAAATATTAAAGCAAAAATAAAACGATCTTTCTAAGTTGCACAGTTTTTTAGAAATCTGCAAAAAACCTTTACAAACAAATTTAGTTTTGCGGTCCTAAAAATGGACTTTATTGCTTCCAAAAATACTAAAGGTATATCGGAACCCTCAGCGCGCGAGTCCAACTCGCACTTGACCGGTTTTTATTTACGCCAAAAGACGGTAGCGGGTTGTATTGCAGTCACGCACATCATTACCCTTGACCTTGTATAATTTCACAATGAAAGCTTCCGCATTGTTTTTGCAGTTCTCGGTTAAAGGTTGAATTCTAGCTTTTGCTGGAAAAATGTGGAGGGGAAGTACCATACTTACCTCGGCTGGCACCATGGACCGCGGTTGTAGGTGACCGCAGTATAAGTAAGATGTCAGATACAAACGAGGATGCTGCTGCCCATCCTCCAGTTAACCCTTAGTCGCCTCTTACGACACCCACGGGTATGTATGGGTTGGTACTATTCTTTGCCGGCACCACACGTGAGCCAAGCCAACAGCTTGCTTAGAGTTAATTAGTTGTAAGTGCAAACTTACCTCTATATTTCAGGTATTATAAGTCATATCGAAATAAAATAGATATCGACGGTTTGGTAATTTAATAAAGATTAAATTGACGTTAACAATTTTCATCTATCTTTAACCGTTTCTGAGATAAATGAAAAAAACTAAAATCAGGGACCCGTTTGAGGATGGGAAGGGGGGAGCGTACACGGGATCGACGTGCAACTTTCTAGATATGTTCAGGGGGACCTAAGGAACACTTAAAAAAAAAAGAAACCTTTTACCGCAATTTGTCGTAGGTTATTATTATTTTCATTTTTTGACCTAGTAGGATTTCGACTTGACAACATTGATTTTTGGATTCAGTCATGTCCAAAACCTCATAAAACCTTTGTTGTCAAAAATGGTCCTGTTTTAGCCCTGACCCTGAGAAGGAGAGACAATTTTAGAATTTCATCCTAGTCTATAGAGCAACCCGGTCTGTTTCGCACAAACGCGAGACCTGGGTGCTCTCAAGTCTCGCCCGAGATAAATAAAAGACAGCACTCATATTTGTAAGCACGACAGGGACACGTATCGCTCCGTCCTGCTCTCATGCATAGCTTTGTCCTGCATAACCAAACTCAGGAAATCGCAGAAAGAGATTTTTCTTTGACAGTGTCTCCACCGGGAATTGAAGCCAAAACCTCCAGATCGAGAGACGAGCGCTCTAACCACTAACCACGATACATACATAACATCACGCCTCTTTCCCGTCGGGGTAGGCAAAGACCACAGTCCTCCACCTGCTACGATCTTGACATACTTCCCTTGCTTCCTGTTCTTTCATCAATCCTTTCATACATGCTCGTCGGTTTTTAACCTGGCCTTTATTCAGAACGTCCTGAATTTGGTCCTGGTACGTTCGCCTAGGTCTTCCCCTTAAAACGTTTCCATTCACTCTCGCCTGGTAGATCTCTTTCGTCAATCTTCGTTCATTCATCCTCGATGGCTGGTAAAATAATGCCTGTCATTATGATAATAGCAAATAACTTACTTATACTTGCGGCAGGCGTCTGTCCTATGCCGGTCGAGGTACCGTCGTTGTGAAAATGCCTTGCCGCATTGCAGACAGCGCCACTGCCACGAGTGGTGCCCGCGCGTGCGCTGGTGGGCTCGTAGGTTTGATCTAAAGGACAAATCTTTATACTATTAGCGAGCAAAACGGCTCTTCGGAGTGCAAAATCGATCTAACTAGGTCTCATATCTAGATTTTTTTTAATACTATTATTATTTATTCTTGAATATTGTACAGCGTAAGGTCTTACAAAATAAATGGCAGATAGTACAATAACCCTGTACGTACCTACAGGGCGTCGCAAGTACAGTGCAGAGGTATTAAATTCTCTATTTACATTAAAATTTGTGAATTAAAACAAATGTCATCATTAAAAATAAAAAAGCAATTATAAAATATCAAAATAACTAACTATATTAACATACTCTGCATGCTTAACCTACGAAACTAAAATAATTTTATTAATTGTTTATTACAGTCACAACGATTCTCCAAGTGAGTGTTAAAAATAATGATAAAAAAAATGTCATATTTATTATGGAAAAGTATAAGTTGGTAAAAAATCTGGAATAAAATATTGATTGTAAATTACATTGAATAATAATAATGAAAAATAAATCGTTGTGTACATTGTATTTCGCAAAAAAGAGTAAAATTGACTAGCATGATATGATAAGATAAGACTAGATATTCTTCCTACTAATTAACTCCGTAACAGTGTAGTAAGCTTTCCCCAAAAGAAATTTATTGATATTTATACTAAGGTATATCGAAACCCTCAATGTGCGAATCCGACTCGCACTTGACCGGTTTTCTGTACTGAGTTTGATTGTTATTTTTATTATGTTACAAGAGGGCAACCGAGCAGGTGGCCCACCTGATGGCAAGTGGTCACCACCGCCCATAGCACCCGCTGTCTTATTAGTGACATACTTTGACACTAATATACTTAATAACACAGCTAAGCGCGTAGCTCACCCTGAGAACTAAGACGGTATGTCTTATTTGCCGGTACCTATGACTGGGGTTACTTTGAAACGCAGGGGTAAATTCGATCACGCCTGTATCATCTTACATGAGTAATCAAGCATCGTCAATAATGAAATTGGCCAATACCTAGTACATTAGTCAGCTTGTCCCTGTCAGGATTACTTTTCTTATAAACCTGCAGATAAGAGGCTCAATAGGCCTATTAAATTCACCCCACAAATATCAAAGTAACCTCGGTCCACGGTAATTCAATTAAGGAGTGATCACACCTAGCTGAATTCAAAGACTAATTTGGCATACATTGCTCGTTGAAGTAAGGATATAGCAATTAACATAACCAAGCCTCCCAGCAATGTATGCCGAATTAGTCTTTCAATTCAGCTAGGTGTGATCACTCCTTTACCCTTCAAACCGGAACACAGGTGCTGCAGTAAAGACACAGCAGCTTTACGCAAGAAATAGGCAAGTTTTGTTTTCACCGACCTGTCAGCGAAGGTCCTGGAGCAAAGTGGATGAGGGCAAGCGAATGGTCTCTCTCCGGTGTGAAGACGTAGGTGACCCTTCAACACCCAAGGACGATCAAAGCGCTTCCCGCAGAATGTACACGCATGCCAAGTGGTCGCCCAGCGCTTCTTGTTTAGATCCACTGCGAAATAATTTCAGAGGGTTAATTCTTACGCTGCGTCACCAAGATACGAGAAAGCCCATTGGATCTATTTTATTTTTGAATGGAATGTCACTAAGTGATAAAATATCAACAAAACAACTTTTCAAGATACTCAATTTGACCCCTAAAATTTTGATATATCCCGTGTCACTTGCGCTATTAACACAAATGAGTCGCGAGGATAAGCGCGGCAGGTGGGGGGAGGCGTGCGAATCGTACATTGAAAAAGAGTAGATTTTACAACAAGTGCACAAAACGAACCATTTTTCCCGAGACTTTAAGCAGCCCGAGCCGAAGGCGAGGGCTGATAGTAATGTCGAGGATAAAATGGTTTTGTGGACGAGTTATAAACTCTGCTTTTCACTTTGATTGCGAGGAAATAAAACGTAAAAGTACTCTCTAAATGTAACTGAAGAATGAGTTGTTCTGCTTTAGTGAAGAATATGTTGACGCATGGGGGGGTGCCGCAGGAGTAGTTGTATATCACGGGTTCTGGCGCAGTGACGTCATGCCCCAGAACCCGTGAACGGTTTCTAGGGCAGACGCAATCAAGCATTAATGTACTCATGGTCAGTTATCTGTCAGATAAGGTTACTTAGGTTAGTTAATGGTGACTGCACTGCAAACAAAACAAATATTGGAAATAGATATAAAGCACAAAGGAGAGGAAATGCTTAAAATCCCTTCATTTAGTTGACTTTTTAAAAGCTTTAGTTGTGGTCTTGGCCCAGAGTTCCAGCGGCATGCGACTTACGTGACCAGCCCAGTCCTACTTTAGCTTGGCAGTTGCGTGGGTCACATCGGCAATTTGTGTTTTTGAGCGTATTGTACTGTTCCTGACCCTATCGGTCAGTTTCAGGCCCAACATACTACGCTCCATTGCTCACTGGCAAACTGCGAGTCTGGACCTTTGAGCTTCCGTCAAAGACCAAGTCTGTGCTCCGTAGGTGAACGTTGGGAGAATACACATGTCCACGAGTTTACGTTTTAATGACAATGGTAGGTCACCTTTCATGTGTTCTTTCATCGACCAATAGCTCCTCCAGACATTTTCGGTGCGTCGAGCAACTTCTTTGTCTTGTCGTGCCTGGAAGGACACCATTTGGCCGAGGTAAATGTACTCGTGGACATATACCATTCTCTATTCTAGTAGGTTACTTATATTTAATTTTTGGTAAGTGTTGTAAATTATTTGTATTGATTATGTTACAATTCCATAATCACCTATTATATTTTCTAACTTTCATTTTACATTTATTAACAGAAAATGTTTCACGATCATAATTCTCCTTCATTGGAAATTCCCGATTACAACGAACTTCTGTGTGGGAACCTCTAGAAGGGTTCAGTCAGAGGTATTCTAAGCTCAGTAGTACCCACCAAAAAAGAGGAAGGATTGATTGGGAAAATCAAACTTAAGCAGGATTCAAAGAGAAAATTCCATAAACCGAAGTTTGGTGACTGCAAGGGACGCACGAAAAGGGGCCAATTGATAGTTATCAAGGTACAGGATTCAAAGGAACAAGAGGGCAACAAAAGCTGTGAAAATGAAGTTTTAAGTGCACAGTGTATTGTAAAAAAACTAAAAATAACGATATATTAGATCACACCCAAATACTTATACGTTAAATATCGGAACGCAAATGTGAAAATAGTTTCTTTTAGTAGTTTTTAAGTCTGTTATTAATATAATTTAGTTGTGTTCGTAAAAATAAATACAGGTTAAATAAAAATATTTTTTTTTATTAATGACATTGTATGGACAGGAAATAAAGTCAATCATACTATCAAATAATCATTATTTAAGTAAATTAATATTTCATATAACACTAGCATACCCGTTTACTTAAGGTGATCTGTGACGGCCAACTTAGACACGTCCCCAACTAGATGGAGCCACTTCTGCAAATCTAAGGTTTTATTTTTTTTATGCAATAAGTATCAACTATATATGTGCAAAAAGTTGGTTTGCGTAAATTTCATCGTGCAACTTCAACGCCTAACAACGATTTCGACAAGAAAAATATCTCCATATGTCCAGTAAAGTCAATTACTCTCGTCAGTCCGTGTTTACATGAGTACGATCACTCACACATGCACACAAAGCACAACCGTACAGTTTTGACCGCACGCCCACAATCGTAATATTGAACCAAAAATTGCTAACAAAAATAGTACTTTCAGTACATTAACTGTATTTTTGTATTAATTAGCGAAAAATTTAACTAAAAATAGCAGTATTCGTTAGTTTTTCAACAGAATTTTATGTTCCGCGTAAGAATGCAAGTCATTTGAATTTTTGTATGAAAAACAGATCACCTTAAATAGACAAGCCCCCGTTAGAGTCCAACGATACAGGTATCTGGGTACAATGGTGGATGAGAGTGAGGATCATAGCCTTGAAATTAGGTGTAGGATCAAACAGGCAAGGAATGCCTTTTCCAAAATAAAAAATAAAAAGTTTTCTGTGATCGCAATCTGAGCATATCCCTTCGAGCTTGGCTAGCAAGGTGTTATATGTTCTCCGTATTCTTTATGGCGTTGAAGCTTGGACCCGAACGCAAACCACGTGTAAAAGGTTGGAAGCGTTTGAGATATACAGATATATAGATTTGTGTTTTTAGGTGAATGCTTAAAATTACTTGGAGAGAGCATGTTAGAAACAACACTGTGTTTCAGAGAATGGGAATTCGACGGAGGTATGTACTTCTGAACATACAAAAAAGTGAATAATATTTAAAACAAAATATTTTTTACACATCATGAGAAACAACCAATACGAACTCCTTCAAACTGATCATCCTGTTCTCCGTATTCTTTATGGCGTTGAAGCTTGGACCCGAACGCAAACCACGTGTAAAAGGTTGTAAGCGTTTGAGATATACAGATATATAGATTTGTGTTTTTAGGTGAATGCTTAAAATTACTTGGAGAGAGCATGTTAGAAACAACACTGTGTTTCAGAGAATGGGAATTCGACAGAGGTATGTACTTCTGAACATACAAAAAAGTGAATAATATTTAAAACAAAATATTTTTTACACATCATGAGAAACAACCAATACGAACTCCTTCAAACTGATCATCCTAGGAAAAGTCCAAGGTAAAAGGAAACTAGGATGTAGGAGGATAACCTGGCTTAAAAATCTTCACCAGTGGTTCAACTTAAGCACAAGATCGTTTTTCCAAGCAGCAGTCTCCAAAGTTTAAATAGTCTTAATTATTGCCAAAATAGTTAGGAGACTGCACTTGAAGAACAAGTTGTAAGGCACCTGGTTTGTGGTCACGTAGGCCTAATGTTTTTTTTTTCGCAAGTCAGGAATGATTATACTACCAAAAATCGTTACTTGATTTGTTGGTTCAACATTATTACTCACATTCTAAGAACTTAAATCTAACATTAGATTAATACACTAACTACGAATAAGTCATCACTGGAATAGCAATGAGAATCGTTCTAGAACTTTATCTCGGTCTAGTCTTCTGCAATGATGTTATAATTTGGCATTCTACTGAATTATTACAGGGACGGAAACTTTACCTGTAGCCCATTGCGTTATCACCGGCGTAGGATATTGATATGAATCATGCATAACTACCTATTTGTGGGTGGTCGAAAAAAAGACAATCTATTCTAGAGAGATGTGAACGGTAGTAGCAAAGATGTGATTCTTAACGCCTTATTTAAGTACTATGATACAAAAGTTAATAGTTCGGTCTAGACATGGTCAAGTCTATGAAATGCATTATCTTGAAGCTTTGCTGGAATGCTGTGATTTGTTGTGATGGTAGTCATTACCGAGAAAGAAATCGGATACGAGTCATACTTAATTGTCTATTCTTGAAAAATGTTTAGCGCTTGATCGTTACCTAACCCTAATCACGAATGCGATCACCTTAAAAATTTTCCCTCTCACTATTTACTGCTCACCTTAAACCGAGATGGAAAAATTTTCTGTACTTACCTCATAACTTATAACGATTTACCTCAAAAATTTTTTCCTTCTACAATTATCTACTGCTAACATCACCAGCTCCTGAAAACAAAGTCATATTCTTATGAGCACTAGAATTAAGGTTGAAAGTTTGCTAAGATTTTTAAAAAGATAACAATTCAAGGAACACTTTATTGACAGAAACTTAGCTATGACTTTCAAAACAATAATCTTTCAAGGAGCGCTTTTTATGAAAAAGAATAGTTCAAATTTTAAAAATAATTCATAAAATGCTTTTGAGAAATAAACTTAAAAACGACAAAAACTTTTAAAAATCTCAAATCAAAAATAAGTAAAAATTAAACGTATCAAAAACTCGATTGATCTTTTTTTTTTTAAAGATTGAATGTAATATTTTTCGAAACGAGTTTTTAATAAATAAAAAAAAAAATGTTTTGTTGTTCGTAAATAAATTCTTGAATTAAAAACCTTTTTTAAAATTTTAAAAAAATATCAATCGAGTTTTTGATACGTTTAATTTTTACTTATTTTTGATTTGAGATTTTTTAATATTTTTCGAAACACGAGTTTTTAATAAATAAAAAAAAAATGTTTTGTTGTTCGTAAATAAATTTTTGAATTAAAAACCTTTTTTAAAATCTTAAAAAAATATCAATCGAGTTTTTGATACGTTTAATTTTTACTTATTTTTGATTTGAGATTTTTAAAAGTTTTTGTCGTTTTTAAGTTTAATTCTCAAAAGCATTTTATGAAATATTTTTAAAATTTGAACTATTCTTTTTCATAAAAAGCGCTCCTTGAAAGATTATTGTTTTGAAAGTCATAGCTAAGTTTCTGTCAATAAAGTGTTCCTTGAATTGTTATCTTTTTAAAAATCTTAGCAAACTTTCAATAGTTATTGATACGTTTAACTTTTACTTCTGTTTTATTTGAGATTTTAAGTTTTTTTATTAAGTTTTGAAGTGTACTTTTCAATAACATTTCACAAATATATTTTCAAAGTTGCACTATTCTTTTTCATAAAAGAAATCCTTAAAATATTATTGTTTTTAAAATATTAGCTAAGTTATTGTCAATAGACTTCGAAACGACAATTGTTTTAACTATAAAAGTTTATTTCGATTCAGTCTTTTATCAATGAGTTATAATGAATAATGTTTTGAAGATTCATATTTATTTATCTTAAAAAAGTGTTTCGTGAAATTAATATATATTTTTAAATTTTAGCTTAGAAATTTTCAATAAAGGTTTCAATTCGTATAATTTTTTGCAACATTTTAACATGAGATTATGTGAAAAATATTTTTATGTCAAGCTATCTTTTCAGCAAAATGTTTTCACATTTATTTTTAAAGTTGCATAATTCTTTTTTTATAAAAGTATTTCTCCAAATATTGCTTTTAAAGTCTTAGCTTAGTTTTTGGTCAATAATGTGTTTTTAAGATTTAAATTTTATTAGTTTTAATAAATAATTTTTTGATTCATAGTGTTCTTAGAGAAATCTTAACTTTCAATACTATAGTACAATTTTGATTCAGTTTTGAATTTGATAATTTATATGGAGAAAAATCTGTAGGTATTTTTGAAAACGAGTGTTCGAAACGTTTTACACTTTTTTATTTGCAAATTGTAATTGTGATTTCGATTTGAGTGTTTTTACTAAACATATTTTTATTATTTCTTTTTCCATAAACGTTTGTGTTGTAATATTTCATTCAAACATATTTATTTGTAATTGAGATTTGAAGTTTTCGGTTGAAAAGTTTTGAAAAAAAAAATTTTTTACATAAAAGTTTTGGTAAGTTGGTAAGTTTTTACATAAAAGTTATGTAAGTTTGTAACGACTAATTGAAATATTTTGATTCAGTTCGAGATTGTTAGTTTTTATATTGTGTACTTAAAAATTTGCTATCAATTAGAGCTTTCGATACGTTAATCTCAAACCGTCTTTTAGAATTTTAAACCTGTCGTGGTCAGTATCGCCATCATTTGGAATTACAAAACTGTTAACTTGTGAAATACCTACGTGCGATGAGTTCAAACAGGTATGACGCTAGATATGTCTGCGGCGTGGCTTAAAATTGCATGTGTGAGAAATAATGCTCTGAAAGTTAGCACCCCAGTTAGCACCTCTGCTTATTTAGTTATTTTTCATAGGATATGTGGCCATAAGTATATTTAAATAATTTTAACATTAAATGCCTGTTCCTGATTCCAATAAATTCAGAAGTAATAATCGCATGTTGATAATCAAGAGGTATTAGACTTTTTCTGAGTGAGCCGTGTTCATTGTCAGCCCTATGTTTGTCCTATGCTAGATTAAGATTAAGAGCAAGCTCATTGTAAATTAATGATGGATATTGTTCAAAGTGATTTAAGTCACAACTAAAAGTTAGTCTTTTATAGTTACAATTTTTATTAGGCTTGTAAGTTTCTACGCAATTTATATCTCTCAATTTTGTTATGGTACTAATATGGAATAAATAGAATATCTAAGCAAATAAAGAAACTTTTATAAAACGTAAAACTTATGTAAACCAGGTACAATGTTTTCTTATCGTCAAGAATTATCTGTAAAAGATCGCTAACGTGTGATAAAGTTGTCTATGTTCATTCAACAGCACGTCTGTAGAAACACTTTGGACTTTATGGTATAGTAATAGAGTTGGAAATGTTTCCACTGACGTGCCGTTATTCTGCGGATAATATGGTGCGTACCTTTTTAAATTAAAAGTAATCGTTTACAGTTTAAGACTAACACACTTTAGTGTAATTACTCACAAATGTTCTGAAAGTTAGTGCCTGGCATGTAAAAAAGCATCCTAATGTTCATCCTTCCATCTTATCTTTGTTCTCAGGGCTTGAAGTTAGCAGTAGATAATTGTAGAAGGAAAAAATTTTTGAGGTAAATCGTTATAAGTTATGAGGTAAGTACAGAAAATTTTTCCATCTCGGTTTAAGGTGAGCAGTAAATAGTGAGAGGGAAAATTTTTAAGGTGATCGCATTCGTGATTAGGGTTAGGTAACGATCAAGCGCTAAACATTTTTCAAGAATAGACAATTAAGTATGACTCGTATCCGATTTCTTTCTCGGTAATGACTACCATCACAACAAATCACAGCATTCCAGCAAAGCTTCAAGATAATGCATTTCATAGACTTGACCATGTCTAGACCGAACTATTAACTTTTGTATCATAGTACTTAAATAAGGCGTTAAGAATCACATCTTTGCTACTACCGTTCACATCTCTCTAGAATAGATTGTCTTTTTTTCGACCACCCACAAATAGGTAGTTATGCATGATTCATATCAATATCCTACGCCGGTGATAACGCAATGGGCTACAGGTAAAGTTTCCGTCCCTGTAATAATTCAGTAGAATGCCAAATTATAACATCATTGCAGAAGACTAGACCGAGATAAAGTTCTAGAACGATTCTCATTGCTATTCCAGTGATGACTTATTCGTAGTTAGTGTATTAATCTAATGTTAGATTTAAGTTCTTAGAATGTGAGTAATAATGTTGAACCAACAAATCAAGTAACGATTTTTGGTAGTATAATCATTCCTGACTTGCGAAAAAAAAAACATTAGGCCTACGTGACCACAAACCAGGTGCCTTACAACTTGTTCTTCAAGTGCAGTCTCCTAACTATTTTGGCAATAATTAAGACTATTTAAACTTTGGAGACTGCTGCTTGGAAAAACGATCTTGTGCTTAAGTTGAACCACTGGTGAAGATTTTTAAGCCAGGTTATCCTCCTACATCCTAGTTTCCTTTTACCTTGGACTTTTCCTAGGATGATCAGTTTGAAGGAGTTCGTATTGGTTGTTTCTCATGATGTGTAAAAAATATTTTGTTTTAAATATTATTCACTTTTTTGTATGTTCAGAAGTACATACCTCTGTCGAATTCCCATTCTCTGAAACACAGTGTTGTTTCTAACATGCTCTCTCCAAGTAATTTTAAGCATTCACCTAAAAACACAAATCTATATATCTGTATATCTCAAACGCTTACAACCTTTTACACGTGGTTTGCGTTCGGGTCCAAGCTTCAACGCCATAAAGAATACGGAGAACAGGATGATCAGTTTGAAGGAGTTCGTATTGGTTGTTTCTCATGATGTGTAAAAAATATTTTGTTTTAAATATTATTCACTTTTTTGTATGTTCAGAAGTACATACCTCCGTCGAATTCCCATTCTCTGAAACACAGTGTTGTTTCTAACATGCTCTCTCCAAGTAATTTTAAGCATTCACCTAAAAACACAAATCTATATATCTGTATATCTCAAACGCTTCCAACCTTTTACACGTGGTTTGCGTTCGGGTCCAAGCTTCAACGCCATAAAGAATACGGAGAACATATAACACCTTGCTAGCCAAGCTCGAAGGGATATGCTCAGATTGCGATCACAGAAAACTTTTTATTTTTTATTTTGGAAAAGGCATTCCTTGCCTGTTTGATCCTACACCTAATTTCAAGGCTATGATCCTCACTCTCATCCACCATTGTACCCAGATACCTGTATCGTTGGACTCTAACGGGGGCTTGTCTATTTAAGGTGATCTGTTTTTCATACAAAAATTCAAATGACTTGCATTCTTACGCGGAACATAAAATTCTGTTGAAAAACTAACGAATACTGCTATTTTTAGTTAAATTTTTCGCTAATTAATACAAAAATACAGTTAATGTACTGAAAGTACTATTTTTGTTAGCAATTTTTGGTTCAATATTACGATTGTGGGCGTGCGGTCAAAACTGTACGGTTGTGCTTTGTGTGCATGTGTGAGTGATCGTACTCATGTAAACACGGACTGACGAGAGTAATTGACTTTACTGGACATATGGAGATATTTTTCTTGTCGAAATCGTTGTTAGGCGTTGAAGTTGCACGATGAAATTTACGCAAACCAACTTTTTGCACATATATAGTTGATACTTATTGCATAAAAAAAATAAAACCTTATATTTGCAGAAGTGGCTCCATCTAGTTGGGGACGTGTCTAAGTTGGCCGTCACAGATCACCTTAAGTAAACGGGTATGCTAGTGTTATATGAAATATTAATTTACTTAAATAATGATTATTTGATAGTAAGATTGACTTTATTTCCTGTCCATACAATGTCATTAATAAAAAAAAATATTTTTATTTAACCTGTATTTATTTTTACGAACACAACTAAATTATATTAATAACAGACTTAAAAACTACTAAAAGAAACTATTTTCACATTTGCGTTCCGATATTTAACGTATAAGTATTTGGGTGTGATCTAATATATCGTTATTTTTAGTTTTTTTACAATACACTGTGCACTTAAAACTTCATTTTCACAGCTTTTGTTGCCCTCTTGTTCCTTTGAATCCTGTACCTTGATAACTATCAATTGGCCCCTTTTCGTGCGTCCCTTGCAGTCACCAAACTTCGGTTTATGGAATTTTCTCTTTGAATCCTGCTTAAGTTTGATTTTCCCAATCAATCCTTCCTCTTTTTTGGTGGGTACTACTGAGCTTAGAATACCTCTGACTGAACCCTTCTAGAGGTTCCCACACAGAAGTTCGTTGTAATCGGGAATTTCCAATGAAGGAGAATTATGATCGTGAAACATTTTCTGTTAATAAATGTAAAACGAAAGTTAGAAAATATAATAGGTGATTATGGAATTGTAACATAATCAATACAAATAATTTAAAACACTTACCAAAAATTAAATATAAGTAACCTACTAGAATAGAGAATGGTATATGTCCACGAGTACATTTACCTCGGCCAAATGGTGTCCTTCCAGGCACGACAAGACAAAGAAGTTGCTCGACGCACCGAAAATGTCTGGAGGAGCTATTGGTCGATGAAAGAACACATGAAAGGTGACCTACCATTGTCATTAAAACGTAAACTCGTGGACATGTGTATTCTCCCAACGTTCACCTACGGAGCACAGACTTGGTCTTTGACGGAAGCTCAAAGGTCCAGACTCGCAGTTTGCCAGTGAGCAATGGAGCGTAGTATGTTGGGCCTGAAACTGACCGATAGGGTCAGGAACAGTACAATACGCTCAAAAACACAAATTGCCGATGTGACCCACGCAACTGCCAAGCTAAAGTAGGACTGGGCTGGTCACGTAAGTCGCATGCCGCTGGAACTCTGGGCCAAGACCACAACTAAAGCTTTTAAAAAGTCAACTAAATGAAGGGATTTTAAGCATTTCCTCTCCTTTGTGCTTTATATCTATTTCCAATATTTGTTTTGTTTGCAGTGCAGTCACCATTAACTAACCTAAGTAACCTTATCTGACAGATAACTGACCATGAGTACATTAATGCTTGATTGCGTCTGCCCTAGAAACCGTTCACGGGTTCTGGGGCATGACGTCACTGCGCCAGAACCCGTGATATACAACTACTCGCAGGCCCGCGCGCAGGGCGTACACCACCGCGATTACTTTTTTGCCCTAGTGCACAAAATTTTACTTTGTGCAGCCTATATCCTGCACAAAGAAGCACTTTCAGAGCATGAGAAGTGAAAAGAGTATTAACGACTCTGACTGAAGCATATGAATCTTCCACTGAAACTTATTATTTTTCCCTAACAAGTCGAAATAAGAAAAAATATTTCAACTTATAAGTAAAAACTATATTTCCGTTTTCAGGACGTTGTTATGTATACTTTTTTTTCATACAGCTATACATTTTTTTTGTCATTAATTAAAGCATGGAAAGGCCCGTAAGGCGCTTATCCCTAGGCTTTAAACTCTACGGACTACGGCGTAGTAAATTGCGTAGCAAGCTACGTGAAACTATGCACACCATATTTGCATACAAATAGTGCATCATATTAATAGCATATCATATACATACTTAGCGCAAAAATTAATAAATAACTAAATAAGTAACTGTAAAAATGGTCAGTAAAAAGAAGGTAACCAAGGAAGGCTAGGAACTAACGTGTAGTGCGTACTATTTGCCTACAGCGTAGCAATTTGCATTTTGAGGTTGGTACACGGAGCCCTTTTAGCTCTGTGGGTTGGTACCTGGTGATGCCGGCTAAGAATAAGTACCAGATTTATTATATTTACCCGTGAGTGTCATAAAAGACGACTAAGGGTTTTTAAACCGTAGGATGGGCATTAGAATCCTCCTGCGCAACTTACTATCTTACATACTGCGGTCACCAACAGTCGCGGTCGATAGTGCCAGCCACAAAGCTATCAAAATGATCTGCTGGAGGAGCTCCCTGACCAGCAGTAAACTTTTGTGGGATATTATGACAACCTCTCTGCTCGTCCTAGTCATGTCTCGAAGATAGCAGAGGACGTTATACTTCAGTAGATTCTTGGTCCTAGAAGCGAAATCATTCAGTTTAAGCGACTCTTGAAATATATCAATTAGGTAAAAGTAGCTACAATACCAACTATTTAGGGCTCCTTACCCAAAGTATGAAAATCGGGACCCACTCCTTGGAAAAATTGTTAATTTGGATGGATTCTCATCATTATACCCCTTAGAATCATTTATTTTCTCGATGACAGCGAGTAAGAAAGATACGATATAAGTAAGCAGGAAAAAGATAGATCGAACAGAATGTATGGACTTGAGCGCTGTCAAAAAGAAAATAAATACTTGGAAATTGTATAGTATGGTACGATGTTACTTACCTTGTTCCTTATAAACCTCAGTTAAATCATCTTTTTCTATCTTAATTTCATTATCTTTTTGCACCTCTTCGCATATTAAGACTTTAGCCCCTGTATAATCAGCAATACCTTTTAAACTCTTCAATTTTTCAGCTATTTTATCAATTTCTGCGCCTTTGCTAGTTTTCAAAGGATTATCCGAATTCGGAATGGTTTTCAACGGCTCCCGGTTTTTTATTTCTTCAATTATTGGCGCCAAGGGCTCCTTCAAGCATTTCCGCTTCCGTTCAAGGATTTTGGCCTCAAGATTTTGCGTTCCGTTTTCTGTTTTCGGTTTTCGCGTGCGGCGCTTCACGGTTTCGTAGACTTTACGTTCCGTTCGCTCGTTTGAACGTAAGTTGTATTTGAAAGTCGTCCTTTCGACTTCATTTTTTTTCTGACTGCGGGGTTTTAGAAATTCCGGTGAGATCACTGGTTTTTCACTTTCAGATGCGTATTCATATGTTTCTTTGTCGATAAATTGATGTAGGAACTGACTCCGTTTGAGAAGTTGTAGGTAGAAACGGGTCGATATGGAAACTTTGTCGTTGAATATGGTTTCGTTGTTCTTGAGGAGATTTCGTTGCTTTTTGGGAACTGGTTTCACTGGACGAGGAAGCTTTGTTTCTGCTGTAAGAATAAGGAATTACTAAATCAATATTAGCCTACGTACGTGAACGATTAAAAATGCAATGCGAAAAGTTGAATAAATTTTGCAATCTCGAGGTTCTAGCATAGTTACAGAGTTTGCAAACATTTTAGTAAATCTTTCATACTTAGGAAATGGTCGGACTTAGGTAGGTATGAGATTATAGTACGTACGGTCAACCGCTTGTCGGTAGAAACTTTTTCAACTCTGTTAACACGCCATAAGGTCCAAAAGTGTTTCTACTGATGTGCGGCCGTGTGTATACAGGGTGGTAGATTTTTTTAGTTTATACGTAACATTGGTATTGCATATGTCCTGTTAGCCTAGCACGCGCACCACTACTTGACTAGTCTTCAATCTTCATAGACTAAGCCGGCTATATGTTCTCGCGCCCATAAAGTTGAGGTCGCGCAAGTTGCGGTGCGCGTGCTAGTCCAGCTTCTGTTTATACAGTCAGCATAAAAATTAGCTTAGCAATTCAACCACATTTATTATATTAAAAGATGTAACTGAGCACACACTTTGTTAAATCAAACTAAGGGCCGTACTGATAGATCCCTCTCGAGTTTGAGATAACCCTCAAGATGTACTTTAAACATACAAATTACACCCTTGGCAAGAATTTATCTGTATGATTCTCTTTGCTGATTGCTCTTTCTTTGAGCTTTCTGCGATCAGGGCTTTGATGGGTGTCCGCTAGTACCATTACAACAAGACCGATTCTGTAGTTTGGAAGGCTAGTTAAACCCTCGGTTCCGGCTACTATCTTATTCTGCGGTCTAAAGGCCATTTGGCGGCTTCAAAACTCTGACAAGATGTTTGGTTAGTTTAGCCGCTGTCTTGACCGATATGCCTACAAATATCGGCAAATACAGTCAAGAGCACATCAAGCTTGATACATTGAACTTAATACCGTTCGTGTTTTAACAGACGTACGGGCTAGAGTCGCACTGCGAGCGTCAAGCTTCACCAGTCGTTGACTGTACTTCTGATGTTGACCGTTAATTCGCAGAGCAGAACTCAAAAAGTGTATCGCGGGGGATACGGCACGAATCGTGATTGGTTCCCCGTGAGGCTTCCATGCTCAGCAAAAAACCGTCAGCATCTGAGATTCTGAGTTATATACCGATAACAGTTTTAGACTTTTTATAGATGTGTTCTGTTAAACAGATAAACAGTTCATTTAAATGTTTTGTGTGCTGTGCAATAAATTAATGCACTTTGAATCACTACTTCTCCAATTTTAAGGCCTGAAAAATATTAGTTCAGGTATTCGTAAAACACTACCTTGCTCTAAATCATAGTATTATATAAAAAAACTTCGCGTTACTCATATATTTTCATAAGTTATAAACGTAAACTAATTTGCTTTCAACGAGAAAATTTGCAACAAATATGAAAAACACTGTGACTTACATTCAACCGAAAAATTATCCAATTCTTGTGTGAAACTATCCCTGAGAGGCCTCACGGAGTTTAGGAAACACTTGGGCATGATGACTAGCGAGAAAAAAGCTAATTATGTAGTGGAATAACTCATTAAAATCAATTTAAAGTGCTTCAATAACTTAAAATACTTGTGGGCACTTGCTGGGAACGACAAGACAGAAACAAGTGAAAGAAGTGTTTTTATCTACGATACTCCAAATTTGAATTGTCGAATCGCTGCCATCGGCCAGTGTTGACAGACGAGGGCTGCTTTTTGATTGCAAATATCTATCTTTGTCTTGTTAACAAAGAGTTTGCATGCAGAGCCAAAATCGAGGGCTGGAGGTTCTCAAAGTTTAGTTTAGGTACATGTTAATTAGACAGTTTTTTTAATTATATTACTGTCTACCTATTTTCCTACTATATTATATGACTGATGGTAGGTATGATAGTTTGGTTATTGTTCTAGGGCTATATAACCAAATAATTAGGTACTAGTTTTGTAAATATTAGATCGTGCAGTCACAACCGTCAGGGTAATGACCTACATTAGTTACAATTTTATTACAATAAGTACGTGTTTATATAATTTTTGTATACGGCGGCTGCTAAAGCGTGACATTGGAACTCCTTCTTTCGAAAAGCGTGGAAAAGCTCTGTAAGTGGCACGTCATGAAATAGCGCGCGCGCGAGACGACAGCGGCGCGCGGCGTGCGGGGAGCGACCAAGAGGGCGCGCATCGATTATTCGTTGTCTAGAATCAGCGGCGTCGGTACGCGCGCACTTTATATTTAGAATTTGCCGCCCGAACTCGCGACTCGCCGGGAGATGTTGGACTATTGTGATTCTATTACCGAACTACGTATGTAAGTGGTGTAAAAAGTGTTGTGGTGACCGCATGAGGTGACGGGAGATGTGTGGGGTGAGGAGTTAAGGGGGCAGGTCTGGCCTGAGACGAGATGGGCAACTCCTGCAGCTCAGGGCAGGCCCACAAGGACAAGGACAATGTTTCGCAGCATTCCGAAGAGTGAGTATCATAGATCGCACGGTCGGATTCTTGACGCGGCGCGAAGGTCGCGCCATAATACTCTTGTTAGTTAAATAGGTTGAGTGAAAACAACGTCACACGTTTGTTATTTGTATGTATTGTAAGAGATAAGCGCACTGGACTTGGAATCGTCAAAATAAATCAATAAAATGACACTCAACCCACAGGTCGGCCGGGCTCGCGATCATATCGAAATGTTCGTTACTATTCACAATTTTTTTTTTAGAATGAAATACACATTAAAACAAAAAAAGTTATATTTTATTCATCAGTCAGCTGTATCATCAGCAGATTGGCGAGCGAAGTGTAAAAATCAATAAGATAGAAGCTTAGGGTTCGTCCCGGCTCCCCATTATTTTGCTCCAATCAGCGCTTAGGCCCGAGATCTGTTCAAATAAATAATTCTTATTCACACACATGTTATCACGATCTCTCTATAAACATGTGATGTGAACTCTTCGCTCTAGCCTCGGCAATGGAAGAATAATACTTGACACGTAGTCAATCATGTCTTTCATTTGCTTATGTCTGCTATTTTTCCTATGCATGTTTTCTAGTTGAATATAGCCTAATTATCATAAGGTAAAGCGTTTTCTGTATCAATTTATTCAACTAGAATTTTTTTTTCTATGAAATTATGCCTAAAAGCCCTAAAAGTGTTAAAACTGAAGACACGAAACACACGGTCATGTCGTCGACGATCTCTCGCTTTCTTCGTCCAGAGCGATTCGATGTGGAGCCTTCGATGGTTGGCTCCGACCTAAAATGGACGCATTGGCGATTTTCATTTGAAAACTTTCTTTCGGAAGAGATCAGCTCCGCAACCGAAGAGGTAAAGTACAAACTTCTCGTGAATCACATTTCACCGACAATATTTAACTTCATACGAGAGTGCGACAAGTATACCGAAGCTATCAGAGTACTAAACAATACTTATGAGAAAAGACGAAATATCACCTTAGCTCGGCATCGTCTTACTACCAGAAAACAGCAGCCTGGAGAAACTGTAGCTGAATATTCGAGAGCTCTTACCTTACTTGCTCACGATTGTCATTTTAAAGCAGTCACAGCCGAAGATCACCAAAATGAAACTATTCGTGGAGCTCTTATCGCAGGGTTGACTTCTAATAAAATAAGAGAACGATTACTAGAAAAATGTACTATGACTTTAGACGAAACACTAAATTTAGCAATTTCTCTCGAAAGTGCACAAAGCACCTCTCATATAATAGAGTCCAATACCAGCCCTATCTCCTTTAACGCTATATCTGAACCAACTACGCAAGAGCCTCCACAACAACAAAACTTAGCAGCCACGAATTCTGCTAATCAACGTCGTAAATGTTTCTTCTGTGGTGGCAGTATTCATCAAAGGGTAAAATGCCCTGCCTTTAATGTAATATGTCAATTATGCTCAAAAAAAGGCCACTTTGCAAATGTTTGTCGTAGCTCTGCTCACACGCAACGCAACACAAATGCAGCTGTTTCTTCGGAAGAGAACTCTCAAGGCCTTAACTTATCGACTATTTCGGCCGCTTCGCCTTCAAGCTTACGCAAAGCCACTATACCTATAACTGTTAACAATTATCGAGCTGAAGCCTTAGTTGATACAGGCAGCTCTATCAGCTTTATTGACAACAACCTTGCACAAACAATGAAACTAAAGAGGCGGCCTTGCAGACAAGCCGTGAACCTCGCATCACTGAATCATGTCTCTTATGTCGATGGAATATGCTATGCAACTATACAAATTGATCACCATATCTATAAACACCAGCCGTTACTTATTGTAAACAATCTCTGTGCGGATGTTATCATTGGACACGATTTATTGAAAAATCATTCTTCACTAGAACTTCAATTTGGAGGAGAAAAGGAGCCACTAAAGATATGTAATGTAGTTGAGGCTACTGTACCACCAGCATCCGTCTTCACGAATTTATCGCCCGATATTAAGCCTATATCAATTCGCTCCCGCCGTCACTCAGAGGAAGACCAGGCGTTTATATCCAACGAGATCGTAAATTTATTAAAAGACAAGGTAATAGAGCCTAGCGTCTCTCCGTGGCGAGCACAGGTGCTTGTTGCTGGTGGAAACAACCACAGAAAACGACTGGTTATTGATTATTCGCAAACAATAAATCGATATACTGAATTAGATGCTTATCCTTTGCCGAGCATTGACTCTATTGTCTCGCAAGTCGCCAAATATAACTTTTTCAGTCAAATTGATTTGAAGAGTGCTTACCACCAGGTACCAATAGTTCCTAAAGAGAAAATTTACACCGCTTTTGAAGCTTGCGGTAATCTGTATCAATTTACTCGCATACCTTTTGGCGTAACAAATGGAGTCGCCGCATTCCAAAGAACTTTACACTATATTATTCACAATGAGAAACTGAACGCAACATTTGCTTATTTGGATGATGTCACTATCTGCGGGAAAGATAAACAGGATCATGACGAAAACCTACGCAAATTCATGGATGCCGCAGAAAAATATAATCTTACATTGAACTTTGACAAATGTGTCTTTGCAACTGAATCTATCAACCTCCTTGGATATACAATTGATAAAAATACAGTTAAACCTGACAAGTCTCGTTTGGAACCACTGATAAGTCTACCCATACCATCGGATGCGGCAAGCTTGAAAAGAGCCCTTGGTTTATTTGCACATTATTCGAAATGGATAGAAAATTTTTCTGCTAAAATCAAGCCACTACTGCAAACAGGTTTCCCATTATCTGATGACGCAGTCAACTGTTTCAATAATTTGAAAACTGATGTTACTAAATCTGCTTTAGTCGCTATAGACGAGAAAGAGACTTTTACTGTCGAAACGGACGCTTCAGAGTTTGCTATAGCTGCTACATTATCTCAAAAAGGACGCCCCGTAGCTTTCTTTTCACGTTCACTCAATAATTCTGAAAGACGACAACCATCAATTGAAAAAGAAGCCAGCGCCATAGTAGAAGCGCTACGCAAATGGCGCCATTATTTGATCGCAAGGCACTTTTTACTTGTTACAGACCAACAATCCGTATCTTTCATGTTCAATCAGAATCACGCAAGTAAAATAAAAAATGAAAAAATAGAGCGTTGGCGCCTAGAGTTATCATGCTATCGTTATGACATCGTATATAGACCCGGAAAACAAAATATCGCCGCTGATGCACTTTCACGGGTATGTGCACATATGAATATTGCTTCGAGTAAATTAACAGAACTACACAATTCCTTATGTCATCCAGGTATCACGAGGATGGTACACTGGGTTCGTACAAAGAATTTGCCTTACTCTGTCGAAGAAATAAAAAGGATGACAGCAGCTTGCCCTGTTTGTGCTGAAATTAAACCTAGATTTGTCAAGAATGAGGGAAAACTCATTAAAGCCACAGCGCCCTTTGAAAGACTCAACATGGATTTTAAAGGTCCACTACCATCTAACACACGGAACCGTTACATTCTCACAATAATAGACGAGTATAGCCGTTTTCCTTTTGCCTTTGCCTGCAGAGATATGACAGCAGGAACGGTAATAAAATGTCTAAAAGAAATATTTTTTATCTTCGGCACGCCAGCATATATTCACTCCGACAGAGGCACTTCATTTTTATCAGACGAATTGAGAATTTTCCTTACTAATTTGGGAATCGCCTGCAGCCGAACTACTCCTTATAATCCAAGAGGGAACGGACTAGTTGAGCGTCTTAATGGAACACTCTGGAGAACAATTCAGTTGTTTTTGCGCTCAAAAAATCTGGATATAGTTAATTGGGAGGATGCGATACCAGTAGCACTCCATTCCATCAGATCTCTACTATCTACTGGGACGAATACGACACCACATGAAAGAATGTTTAATCATCCTAGACGTTCACTGAACGGTGAATCTATGCCAACATGGTTACTTTCACAGGGTCCGGTTCTTATGAAGAAGCATGTGAGAAATTCTAAATATGATCCAGCTGTCGAAGAAGTAGAGCTCCTGCAAAGTAATCCGGATTACTCTTTCGTGAGGTTATCAGATGGCCGCGAAACATCTGTCTCAAACAGGTCTTTAGCTCCACTTCCAGTGGTTGATGAACCTTCGTCAGAAGAAGATTATATGACTCCTGATACTGAAGAGGAAGCTATTGACAATGAAGGCCCGACTCAAGAAGGAACTGGGTTACGCCGGTCAACCCGAGAGCGCAGGCCGCCGGTGTATCTTCAAGATTATGATACCGGCTCGTTTTAAAAGGCCCAGGGTGAATGATGTGAACTCTTCGCTCTAGCCTCGGCAATGGAAGAATAATACTTGACACGTAGTCAATCATGTCTTTCATTTGCTTATGTCTGCTATTTTTCCTATGCATGTTTTCTAGTTGAATATAGCCTAATTATCATAAGGTAAAGCGTTTTCTGTATCAATGCTTAATAGAAATCCATTAAGATTGCCCCTTCGCTCCGGAGGCCCAAGAAGAAACAACCCAGAAAAATACGATACGAGATTTAATTAAGTTAGTATCCAAACGGATACCTACTTACCTCGTATCCTTTTACTCAGATTGCTTTAGCCCTAGAAGCCGGATTACTTTACGGATTAAAGACGAATTTGCTTTATTATAATTGATGGAGTATTGTATTGTAGATAGGAAATAGGAAAGGGTATTTCTGTTAGTAACATTGAATTATATATCTAAATACATGTGTTGCCCGTGCCCGTGTGGTGCCGGCAAAGAATAATACGGTCAACTGCACGTCAGTCGAAATATTTGCAACTGTATTACTATGCTATAAAGCTCAAAGTGTTTCTACAGACGTCCTGTTGGGTGTCTCTACCCGTGGATGTAGTGAGGTGACTAGGAGATTATGAACTGGAGAATAGGCAGCAGCGTCCCTCTGTGCATCGTACACTCAACAGCACATCAGTAGAAACACTTTCGATCTTATGGCGTTGTAATAGAGTTGAAAAAGTGTCTACCGACGTGCGGTTGACCGTACGTGCGGTTGACCGTACGTGCGGCAGCAAGCACGTATAAACAAAACCAGTATAACCTGAACTACGTTACGCTACAAACACCCGGAACCAGACACCGGCTCAACGTCAAAGTGTTTCCCCCGACGAGCAGCCGTGAGTGCCATCTTAGATACAGCGGTCACCAACAACCGCGGTTCATGGTGACAGCCGCCACGCTAACAAGCGTGGTTAAACACAACTTCATTTCCCTTCAACGGCCAAGTCACACAACACTAACTATAATAATAAAGAAATCGCAGTAAGGAACCTTAGACTTGGTACGACTTTGTCAAGATTTCATTACTTTTTAGAGATAAACAAGCAGCTCCATCGAGACTTAGCTAGTTTTTTTTTAAGAATGTTTTTGGTGGGATTCCACTTCTTTTTGTAGAAACGTGGGCATATTGATTTATTTTTACTATTGTTTTTTTCTCTTCTATTATCCTAGTTTTTATAGTTTTCCCTTTATGTGGCCATTAAACCCTAACTCTGTACCAAATTTCAGCTCTCTGAGCTTATGGAAAGTACTAGTTCTTTTTGATGATCATGAGAGTGTGTGTCATAAATGCGAAACTTTACTTTCACTTAACTTCGGAACTAAATGACCTACAGACTTGAAATTTTGGATTTTAAGTATGTGATTATAGCTTAATGGATGACGAAAATTTCTGCGTCTTATCCAGAGGTTCTCAAATAGGGGCCTGAAAATGCGGCGAAATGGTTCCAGTAAAGGATGGTACGGCAGTGTTTGCTTCGCGCTCGACTTGGCGGGGGCACTGCCGTGCCCCCAGATTATCACTTAACTCCTACTCTAAATTGTATTTTTGTAATTTTCGTACTACAATGCGTATGATATATGCTTGGAGATGATATGCAACAGAAACAACTACAGATTACAAGCATAGAACGTAAGCCCTTTTTGTGTCAGGTCAACCAGGTGCTAAAACTGATTCAACTGATCGCCACAGCAGTCCTTTATCGGAAGAGAAATCACATTCTTGCGCGTACGCTTACCACGATGAATGAATCCTAATCTACTCGCCATACCCATTCTCTGTGCGTAGTTTGATTCTTTAATTGCCGCCACGATTGTCATACTTACATAGTAATCGCAAGGCGTAGGCGTTATATCGACATGTCCAGTTACCTGCACATCGGTGGAAACGCTTCTGACCTTGAAACCGCCTTTTTAATTAGTGCTGGTGTGATGTGCGCAATGTATCCTAAATTCGACTAGTGAAGTAGTCAACAGATAAAAGTCTACCCTACTAAAAGTACTTGAGTAGGCTACCATGAACTGGAAGACGTAGCATAGGTAGGCCGTAGCATGCTAAACTGACGATCTGGTTAGGGTTGCGGAAAGGCGCCGGATTCGAACAGCGCAGAACCGGTCTTTGTGGAGATCTTTAGAAGAGGCCTAGCAGTCACTGTGGACGTCTTTCGACTGATATGATGATGAAACCTCATACATAGCAACGCTGACCATCACCCGTGGGCTTGTTTTTTGTCGCAAATTAAGTCAATTTTAGGTGTAATTTTGGACAATTTTAACCTCAATTCTGACTTGCAAATTCAAATCGATTTCTGTATTTTGTTTGTATCATGAACAGTTGTGAAAACCCGCACTCTCACATAACTACATATGTTGTAGCGAATTGTAAGAGGAAATTCATCGCTTTGCGTGAGGTTTTGGGATATTCTTCTAGCTGCTCAAAAATCAATCGAAGACATCCTTTTCACATCAGCTTGAAGAGTTTCATCTACGGTCATTTCTAATAATGACGCCTTTGCTTAATACTCAAACTAGTGCTCTGGTTAGTCTACACTATCTACATCTACACTAATATTATAAAGAGGAAAGATTTGTTTGTTTGTTTGCATCGAATAGGCTCCGAAACTACTGGACCGATTTGAAAAATTCTTTCACCATTAGAAACCTGCATTATCCGTGATGAACATAGGCTATAAAATATTTTCAAAAAAGTTAGGGTTCCGTTTGAAAACTTCGATAATGTAACCCAAGGTGTGGAAAAAATACCAAATAGCATCCTTATGTCGCGTATGCTGCCGAAAATATTACCAATAGAGCAAAGTGATCTACAGGTTTATAGTATTCATCAATATCTACAAAAAAATCCGCGATACCATATGTGTAGTTATTACAGTTATGTCACAATAACTACTTTTTCATATTAAAATATGCAATAGTAACGCCGATACAAACTATATAGGCCACATTATTCGTACATATTAATCCTTATCCAAATAAATGATTTCGTATTCATAGCTATATCAGTACCTGTAAATTACTTTTTAAATTATTCAAATCTGACATACCATTCAAAAGTTATCATGAGTGTATAAAATTGAAAGTAAAGAAACAGCGCTCTAAGTGACGTGAGTGGTTTTATCTACAACAGAGAATAGACACGAAAAAATTGGCTGATGTTTCCTGTACTCGTATGTGTAATTGAGTGTAATCTCACGCTTATATCCCTTCCTCACGGGGTTGGCAGGCAGAGCGTCAAAGAGTGTATGTGACGATGAGAAATCTAGCTTTGTCTATTACTTAAGTACCTACACATTTAATTCAAAATGTACTCTTTTTAGGGTTCCGTACCCAACGGGTGAAAAACGGGACCCTATTAATATGCCTCCGATGTCTGTCTGTCTGTCAGCAAGCTGTATCGGGTTAGTCGCATGTATCTCATGAACCGTAATAGGTAGACAGTTGAAATTTTCACAGATTATCTATTTTTGTTGTCGCTATAACAACAAATACTAAAAACAAAATATAAATTAAGGGAACTAAAAACATGTTTTTCTAAGCGATTTTTGTTCGAGTTTTGATTTAGCTCTATCGTAAAAAGGGGAACTTTTATAAGCGTGAAAATTGGTATGTTTATATTGCATAAGCTATAGAATAACAACAAATAATAAAAACTGGTCAAGTGCGTGTCGTTCCTTGTGGTAGCGGAAAAGAGTACCGACCCATCTCTACCTGTAGGTGTCGTAAGAGGCGACTAAGGGTTTACATACCGGAAGATGGGCAGCAGCATCTTTCCGTGTATCGCACCATCTTACATGCTGCGGTTACCAACAACCGCGGTCCATGGAGCCAACCGTAACGCTAACAAGCGTGGTGACTAAGGTACTTCCCCTCCACATTCTTTTAGCATCCTTCTTCTTAGAATTTAATGCACTTCTGCGTGACTAAAACGGTATTTTTACCTTAGTGGTACGGAACCCTCAGTGGTCAGACTTGCGCTTGGCCGGTTTTTTTTAGTGACCCCCGACGCAACAAGAACCTATACCCGTGCGAAGCCGGGGCGGACAGCTAGTGACTTATAAATTGTAATTTAGTCCTAAATGTACCATATTTGCACGCCTTAGTCTATAGGTAGAGCATGCTGGAAACTATGTAATAAGGCCCTCTTACCATGTTTCACGCAAATAAAGATATTTGATTTGATTTGATTTGATGGGTTTCAGCATTATCAATATCCGGAAAATACTTTTCAGTTATCTTGTCGCGGACCACCAATCGTCGAATGGTGAACCCCTAGGGGTTTGCATATCCCACTTTGAGAACCCCTGTTCCAGCTAAAGCTGGTATTTTGGAGGGAATTCCAGGCCACAGTAAGTAGATGGGCTTATCCAGGCCCTGCAGTGTGTGTGACGTTTTATGGGATGTTAAAAGATGATGATAATTTTCCTTAATCGCCTTTGCGACATCTGAGAAATGTCAGAACCTTAGCTGGAAACATTCGGCTTACTGACCACAGTGACCACACCCAATCCAAAATTAATCTCAGATGGTACAATCAGCATAAAAAGACATCCAGAATTTCACCACGAGTTTGCCCGTTACTAACGTGAGGCTCGAAAGGGAGAGTAAGATCGAAATAAAATGCGGGGTGGTCTCGTGAGATATCACGTATATTCATATTTTCGTTGAGCGCGCCATTTCTAAATAGAAAAACGGCGCGTGACCTTTACCTGCCGCTACCAGGAAACGATTTTCACTCTCAAGCGTAAAGTAAATCTGTGATTTTAGTGCTTTATTTCCCAGAAATCTATTACATTATACATTTATTTAAAGATAATATTCAGATTTTTGTAAGATTCAACGCGCTAACAAAATACACGTAATTTTAGGAAGGGAAGGTGGGGTTAGTTTAACCTCACCACGTATCACTAGAGGGGAGAGAGGGTCAAAAAGTTGTTCAAAAACATCACGTGATTAATGGTTGACTCCTATACACAACAATTATACACTATACACACACAATGATTTTAGGAATCTAAATTGATGGTATGATAAGGCGAAATGTACCTACTCGTAAAAACCGAGCCCAACATTAGCAGCAGGCAACAAGCAAGACGTAGACCCCCGGCCTCTTCGTGGTTTGTTTAGAGAGACTGGACGGCAAAACATATTTCACCTTTGCGTTGACGACACAACAAACCATCCTGGAAATGGCCCGACCCCAAATAAAGCTGAAAAAGAAAACATATTCGTTGAAAAGGTTATACTTCTAAATCTTATACCTATACTATTATCTCGCTTTATCTTTACTTACAGGCAGCTGAGAAGCTTCAGTTTGTTCAAAGAAACTAGGTAATTATAAACCTGAGATTTAAAAGGGCTGTCTTGTGCAAAAGAAAAGATCAGACAAGATCTCTCTTACTGACAAAAAAACTCCATTATTCAACTCTACCAAAACAACAAGATAATTAAAATAACAAACGAGTAAAGAAAATAAATTTTCTTTTTCATTATTTATCCTAACTTCGTGTGTCACAGTGCAAAGGTGGCGAAGGGCTCAGGTGAATATCTTCACAACGACATCTTACCTAGTTTGTTTTATATTCACGGAAATAACCTACCTATTTGCGTAATTTAGGGTTCTGTACCCAAAGGGGTCCGCGGGACCTTCTTACCAAACCTACGTCGTCTTTATGGCGGATTACCTAACAAATAATAAAAACAATCATATCGTGTGGGTTGCAAGGTCGATGACCGACCTCACAAACTTTGGTGTCAGAGTTGTTGAGCCGCCAAAGGCCTCGGACACGGCTTATTAACGACTATACATACGTAGATAGTAGTCAGGACCAACGGCTTAACGTGCCTTCCGAAGTACGAAATCATCTAGCTTTTCGGGCAATGTCCTATAGTCTGACCGCGGACGCGCGGGGAACGACGGCGGACCGGCGACCGGCCATATTCAATGGACGAATGCTACGCCGAACGTTGATTAATAAGCATCATCTTTTTACATTTTTGTATAAACTTGAAATATACTACTAAAATCATAATTTTGAGTTTGAATAATAAAAGATAATATAATCCATCGTAAACAGGTATGCTCACGGCAAGACGGGGGGGGGAATGGTCGTCACCGCTCACGGCGGCAACTAGTCCTTGCACTTCCCAATCCATTCCCCCAGCTCCTAGTGCATATACCTAAGGCACGGTACAGTGGTTGAGGTCAGACTATCAAACTATCAGGTGGCAGAAATAAATTTTTGTTTGACAGTGTCCCCACCGGGAATCGAACCAATGAAAAGTTAAAAAATAAGGGGTTGCCATACCATAAACGTATATATATTTATAGTGCTCTAGCTGTTGCCCGTGACCTCGTCCGCGTGGGATTCTATCTATCTGACCATCCATCCATTCACCCTTCCGTCTATCTGTCGTCCGTCCGTCCAACCATCTGTCCAACCGTCTGTCAAACCATCCCTGTCCCTGCCCCTCTTCCCTGCTCCCCCTCGCCTTCCCTCTCCCTTTCCCCCTCCATCTCCTCCTCCCCTTCCCTCTCCCTGTCCCTCTCCCACTCCCTATCCCTCTCCCTCTACCCCTAACGTCATCTTAACCGCTATCCCTATCCTCATATAATCATAGAAACGACACCCATATTGATTTTTAGACATTTCAACCCTATCGCACCCCAACTCCGTCCCCAGGGGATGATGGTATTTCACGTCCACCACGTTGGATTTCAAAATTGCGGTTTGGGCTGTGCGTTGATATGTCAGTCAGTGAGTCAGACACCTTCTTCATTAACATTAAATGCGTTTTCCCGTGGGAATGAAGTGTTTTCCCGCGGTAAAAAGTAGCCTATGTGTTATTCCAGGACCTAACCTATATGTGTGCCAAGTTTCATTAAAATCCATTCAGTAGTTTTTACGTGAAAGAGTAACAAACATCCATCCATCCGTCCATCCATCCATCCATCCATACTTACAAACTTTCGCGTTTATAATATTAGTAGGAAGGATAGGATAAGCTGTAGAATAACAAAAAATAATAAAAACTGGTCAAGTGTTACATAGAAATAGAGGTCATTCTAATACGTACACTTCTGCGTGACAGCGCGTGCCAGACTAAGGCCGAAATTTCACTGGGACACCACGGTGGCGCGACTGGTGTCCGTAACTAGACACCATTAAAGACACCAGAGTCACCACACCCTGCGGCCACAGTATTAAGGGCTATATTTCACTGGGAGTGGTAGCGCGACCAGCATCCGAGCTGGTTGCGCCGCCGAACTGGTTGCACAACCAAACGGTCACCAGGTGAGTAACTCTCTAAAGAGCTGTATACATATTGCTGGTAGCGGCGACTGGTTGCGCTGCCATGGTGTCCCAGTGAAATACCGGCCTAAGACGGTTTTTTTACCTTAGTGGTATGGAGCCCTCGGTGCGCGAGTCCGACTCGTACTTTGCCGGTTTTTTTCCTATTTCTAAAGAGGGATCATTATTTGTTTGTATTATTAGCGTTATCGAAAACGATTTTAATGAAAATACAAATACTATGCTAGCAAAATTGGTCTTAATTGGTTTGTTCCGTGTTTCCTAGAAGAGCTAAATCTTTCTGGTACTGATTTATTTATTTTTTATTTATTTAATGTTCGGCAGACCACCAGCTACAAAACAAATTAAGCTCAATTAGGTAAAAACAAAACCATTGACAGGGATTCAGAATTAAAAGTTACGTAACTGCTTTTTAAGTTGACTGTACCGAATCTATAGCCAGTATTATTATCTGCGCCGATAGTAAACAACACAAAAGTCCACTAAACCCAAGTGCCCGCATCCTCGTATCCATCAACGTGACATGTCATCTACGTACACTGCGCCGCATGCAAACGCGCTGCCAGCAAATTGTTCTATGATTGATGTGACACTTCCATTGACCACTCTCCTTCTAATTGTCGCAATTGGAACGTCTGCTTTATGTAAATATTTAAATGTATTTTAAGTGTAATTTCAATTCTTTCAACGAAGAATCTTTATGGAATAACTTATAGAACTTAAAGACTGAGCTCAAAGTGGATCATAACATCTAAGTAATTTCAAATAGGCGCGTTTAAAAGGGCCCAAACAAGGCCCTGCTAGCAGTGTCCACTGCCAATCGTCTGTGTGTATGCATGTAGGGCCGATTAAATCGATGTCGGCCCTGTAAACACACAATACGATTGACAGTGGGCACTGCAAGTAGGGGCCTCCAGGCAGGGCTTTGTATGGGTCCTTTAACGTAAAACGTGAGGACGGCTCGCTCAGTTTCGTAGGCTATGCCCTGCTAGATAAGATGATCATACTCGTAGATTAATGATGGTGATTTCGGTGACTTGATGGAAATTTCTTAAAATCGGAGTTACGCATGTATGCTATCACATAAATAAAAAAAATTATACCGGCCAAGTGCGAGTCGGACTCACACACTAAGGGTTCCATACCCATTCACCGTATCATATTCTTCAAGCTTTTGCCTTTTGATTTTAAAAACTCCGTGTCTACTTTAACCTGACCTCTCTATTATATGAATGTAGTTGAAACGGGAGCTCACCTTAATTACGTGTGAGAAAAGTTGTAATATTTAATAATTTTAGACTTTTTCCTTTGCTTATGAGATCTAGCTTCTAGGTCTAGAGCCTTGGTCAACAGGAAGCATCCTGTAGGTTTTGGTTTGGTTCGTAAATATATGGAGATGAAGACACAAATGGCCGTGTCTATTCATTGTGTAGTGGTAGAAGTTTGGAATTTCCTCAACATCACGGGCTCATAAATCATAACGTTTAATATTAACTTCAACTTGATACCTTTACCTGTTCGGGAGATAAAGGGCCTTGACAGATAGACGGACACCAAAGGGTTTTAAGTTATATAATGTTAAGAGCTTATATGGTATTCTGTGATAAGGGTTCCGTTTTTTTACTTTTGAGATACGGAACCCTAAAAATAATTCTAGCAATCCCTACAGCTAGGCGGCGCTTTCTCTCTTTCTTATCACATTAGAAGTTAAAACTGATTTTGTAATTTGTCGTGTAGTGAGATTTTAATGTTTTTCTCGTGATAATTAGATAGAAGTTTCCAGAATAAAATGCGAAAATTGTTTCCCCTACTTAAAAAGAGAGAAAAAATTGAATGGGTAAATTATAATAAAAAAGAAAAAGAGGGTATTCTGAAAACATACGAGTGAATGGTGCTTTACACGTTTTCGTGAATATATCTCATGGCTCGTCTGACTGTTACCGACACTTTTTTTTATGTCACAAGTGGGCAAACGAGCAGGTGGGCCACCTGGTGGTAAGTGGTCACTGTCTTAATAGTGAAACAATTTGACACTAATTAGAAAGCAAAGCGCGTTACCAACCCTGAAAACTAAGATGGTAGACATCATGTGCAGGTAATTTCACGGGCTCCCTTACCCTTCAAACCGAATCACAGCAATGCAAACACTGCTGCTTTACGGCAGAAAAAGGCAAGGGGGTGGTACTTCCCCAGACGGACTTTGCACAAAAGTCCTGCTACAATCTCTATGCACGACAGTGAAAGCTGGGTATGGCAGGACCACAGAAAAATAAGGGTACTTAGAAGGAGGATTAAAGAAATAATTCGTCACAAGGTAGCGAAGGCGTCGTTCTATGGATTTGACGGGTTATTTTGAATATTTCCTAGTGATCACTGATAGTTTGACATAAAATATTGGGACATGTTGGCAGATGTCATCCCATAGTAAAATAAATTAGCAAGGTATCTATTCCGAGAGAAGCAAGGAGGTCCGAAATCTTTGGGCGGGACAGTAGAATTAATGCACTAGGAATAAGAGCGTTAAGGAGTATGATTGGTGTGAGTGATAGGGCTAGAGATAGGTACTCGTATTCTGATAAGAGAACGTTCAAACGTAAAAGAAGATGTTGTGTCTATAATACAGAAACAAATGCTGAGATATTCACATGGAGAAGATAAATGACTAACTGAAGAGACCTTCAAGGCGAGTGTGAATTGAAATGTGGAAAGGGGGAGGCCTCTGCGAACGATTGAAGATCTATCCTGGCTAGGCGTGACGTGACTTAGCTACTTTGGTTTTGCCTTCTCTCTCACGTTCATACAGACATACCTATCTGTTATCGCGCAGCCGTGGTGCGCATCCGAGCTCGGTAGGTCATAAGTTTCTTCTAGAATAATTGCCTTAACCGACGAGCATGTACGGTCAACCGCTTGTCGGTAGAAACTTTTTCAACTCTATTTCCACGCCATAAGGTCCAAAAGTGTTTCTACTGATGTGCGGCCGTGTGTACGAAAGGGTGTATGAGAGTAACGTATAAGAAAGAGAAGTATCTCAAGATCGTAGCAGGGTAAAGGATGTAGTCTTTGCCTATCCCTAAGGCAAGGCGGCGTGATTTTTCTATATATTCTTCTTCAATTTAAAGACCAGGCTCTAGTCATTGTAGTAACTTCCAGTATAGTATACGCCAGTAGCTATAAATTAAATTATGTTTATTTTATTAGTATGTCGTAAATATGCGACGCAACGGGACTACGCACGACCGAATATCTTAAATCTGTCGCGATGTACACATCTGGTTTGTGTCTACTTTATTTCGAGAACAAGCTTTGGGAAATATGTCTTAATAAAGTGTATAAGGTAAGCTAATTAGCTGCCCGGTTAGAGCTTAGCCTCTGTGTTCTGGGTTCGAATCACGGTGGAGATGTGACAGGCAAATCGTATAATTCGCCATTTACAAACGGCGAGCAAACTGTAAACGGTCGGCAAAGTTGGGTTTAGGTAGCTGATGCATTTCAGGTTCGTTACGTTAGCCAAGGTAACCGAATTAACTGATCCATACTCGTTTGGGATAGGTTATCTTGCGACGACACAACGGATATAAAAAAAATGTTTTCTACATAGTACGATTTAATTCCTGCCTTCAGAAAGTGATAATTACTTATATCAAAAATCTTTCATTTCAGTTTTACTCCTTACAAAGACGGAATTTTATATTTGAGTAAAATTCGTTCCTTCCCTTCGACACCACCGTCCAATAGAGATGACCTACCTAGTATTTGCCATCTCTATTATTGAAAAGTACAAGTAGTAGGTATTTATTTATTTCAGAGCGCTGAGCTGAGAATTCCCGGAAATACTCTTAAATATTTCCTGCCTCGTTATGTTCGACTTTTTGACGTATAATAAGTTAAGAATCCGCCTTATTCGTGTCTTTTGCACAAATTTTATTAAATTTGCTCCACATTTCCTCGCAAAGTCATGCAACTCACCCTGGAAATTACTTGAACCCAGTGTTTCCCAACCTGTAGTCCACGGAACCACAGATAATATAATACTATACGGAACCCATCGAAACGACCTACCAAGAGGTCCACATGAAAGCTGCTTTTAATTAAAACTTTGGTGGCAATCTTGATAAAATTCTTTTTAATCATATCAAATGATTTGTTTATTTTTTAATCTATACTGTAATCTCGGCGGATCTGTACATTTAAAATATTTGCGAAAATATAATTTTAGGGGATAGGTATCCCCTAACCAATAATAGAACCCATTCAGATCATTTTTGTCTGTTTGTCGAAGGAGCTACAAGTATCTCTTTAGCTCCATGATCTTACGCTTCACTTCGTCCTACTGTAATAATCAAGTTAAGTGCAATATGTCTACTATGTGTAGTTGTACAGAATTTGTGATGGGATCTAAAAAATATTGGGAAACGCTGCCTTAAACCTGTTAGGCGGGGAGCTCAACTTGTGAAAGGATAGGCAAAGGTTTCGTTAAAATGTTTTGTGCTGATCAAAAGACTGTTCAGGCTGTTCGAAACTCTCTTAGTTAGTTTGAAAACGTTTTGAGGACCGTCCGTTAAGAATTTAATTAGGCTTTATTAGAGTTCTGGCAACACTTTTAGTTTACAGGATGCTAGGAAAAGTACTCGAACTACTCATAATAGGTCGAAATATGTTTTTTACTTCATACTAATGTAGGTTCAACAGCACGTGAGTAGAAACACTTTTGGACCTTATAGCGTGGTAATAGAGTTGAAAAAGTTTCTACCGAAGTGCGGTTGACCGTACATATACAGTGTGTTAGGGTAAACAAAACTTTCAGGAAACGAAAATAAAATTAGCTTCTTCATACGAACAGCCCGATCAAGTTTACAATTCTGTATGAAGATACGGATTTTTTTGTTTCCTGAAAGTTGTTCAGTGTCGTTGACTGATCATGCCCCTTCAGTATTCGGAAGGCTGTCCCTAACACCCTGTATAGCCCGTGTGGTGCCGGCAAAGTATAGTACCAAACCATCTGTACCCGTGGGTATTGCAAGAGGTGACTATGGGATTCTAAACTAGAGGATGGACAACAGCGTCCTTTTGTGTATCGTACCATCCTACGTACTGCGGTCACCAAAAACCGCGGTCCATGGTGCCGCTTACTTCCCCTCCACATCGTTACAGCAAAAATTTAAGTTCTGGAGGGAGCTCCCTGTCCTGTAGTGGACGTTTCGTGGGATATTATGATGTTGATGATGAATGTACCTTTTGTACCTTTATTTGAGGGAGTTTCTTTTTTTAGATTGAAGTTTCGTGGGGAAATTCGTTCCGTTGCGTGGGTAAAAAAATCCGTTTCCCAACAGCCTGTATAATAACTCTTATCTCTTCTATTATAATAAAATTGTATTTTTTTTTCTGTAAATCACTTTTCTGTTTACTTATAAAAAAAATATCACGTTATGCTATTTTAGTGCCCCTGAATCCAAATCTTGAGTTCATTTGTTTGTTCGAGCATCACGCAAAAACTGCTGGGAACTGAAGATATAACAATTTTTCTCAACGAAGGGGTGTAACCACTATAGGGTAATTTTTACGAAGGACTGAAATTTTAGTAGGTTGCGCAGACCATGTATCTGAAAAACTTTACCAAAAGAACTTAAATCGAAATATAAAAAATAAATTGGTATACAACATTCTTTATCAGCTGATGAAGTTTCTATGGGAACTTTTTTTTATCTTCTTGATAATCTGCCATCGACCAGTTGGTCATAATCAGATGGTATGCACTGACCTCTATATATACAATGTATATATAGAGGTCAGTGGATGGTATGGTAGTTTCACAGGCATGTATGAGGGTGACACTCCACTGAGCATCATCACCTTGTTTTATTTTACTATATTTATTTTAAATTATGTTTCTTTTGTCAAGTTCTAGGATATGGAATCTTTTTAATCGTCTTGTGTTTCCGTTTATGTTCAGCAGGTCACGGGCCAGTTCGTTTATGTGATTTCCCAGTCGGTCTTTGTAATTTTTTGAAAAGTGTTTCACTTCTTCTACGACGGTTGGCATCTCTAAGTATTCATGTATCTCAGAATTCCGAGTGAACCAAGTCGCACCACTTATTTCTCTCAATACTGAGTTTTGAAATCTTTGTAATATTTCAATGTTACAGTTGCTGGCTGATCCCTAGAGTGGTATCCCATATGTCCATATTGGTTTTATGATACATTTGTGTATCAATAGCTTGTTTTGAATTGAAAGCGACGATGATCGACCAATTACCCATTGTAGTTGTCTATATTGTAAGTTTGCTTCATTTCTCTTCGCCTTGATATGGTGTGCCCATGTAAGTCTTCTATCCAGGTGCAGACCAAGGTATCTTACACAATCTTGGCTAGGCAGTTGTTCACCTGCCATTGTTAGTGGAGGGCAATCTCCTCTTCGCAACGTGAATGTGATTTGCACTGATTTGGTTACATTGGATTAAATCTCCATTTCAGAAGCCATTCATCCACTTTGATAAGGTGAGCTTGTAATTTTTCGGATGCTCTTTCAGGATTCACGTCACTAGCTAGACAAGCAGTATCATCCGCATAGGTGGCAGTGAATACGTCAGCACTGCATGGCAAATCAGCAGTGTATATGGAATACAAGACAGGACCAAGCACGGACCCTTGTGAGACTGAAGCTTTGATTTTGTGTATTTTATTATTATTTTTACTTTTTATTTATTTTTACTTGGAATTGTCTTTCTTCTAGGTAAGATTTCATTATCATAAAGAAGGAGTTTGGTAACAGATTTTTCATCTTAAACAGAAGTCCATCATGCCACACCCTATCAAACGCCTGTTGGATATCCAAGAAGACAGCAGCGCAGAATAGTTTATCTTCTAAAGATCTTCTTATTTTATCTACAACACGATGTACTTGTTCAACTGTTGAATGCTGTGTCCTGAATCCAAATTGGTGGTGTGGTATTATATTTTCATACTCTAATACTGGTTTTAGTCTTCTGAGAAATATCTTTTCAAATAGTTTTGATAGGACAGGTAAAAGACTAATCGGTCTGTAAGAGTTAACTTCAGTGGTAGCCTTACCAGGTTTAGGTATCATGCATATATGTGATAATTTCCATAGTTTTGGGAAATACTGCAGTCTAAATATAGCATTTATCAGCATTGTAAGAAAAACAACTTGATTCCTTGATAGGCGCTTTATCATTTCACCTGTGATAAGATCAAAGCCCGGAGCTTTCTTATTTCCAAAGCGTCTGATTGTGTTGTAGAGCTCTTTTGGTGTAACTAATTTAAGTGGAAGTGATAGTTGCTGATCACTGTTTATTATCCTTTTTACTTCTTCTTCAAATTCATGTGACACTGACTCATTTGGAGTAAAGATGTGACCGAGATGCTCTGCAAAAAGTTCAGCTTTTTCTTTTGGTGTTTTTGCCCACGTGTTTTGTGTTGTTCTTATAGGTGGTATTGGCTGTTGAGGTCTCTTGCTGCTGTTGGATATTTTCCATAGTGAGTAATTGTCCCGTTTTGTTGCAGAAAGTGAGACAATTTTATCTTGAAGAGTGTCATTTTCATTTTCTTCAATCATAGATTTAAGTTCACGAGCTGCCTTATTTAGTGCTTTCTTATCATCTCGTACTCTACTGAGTTGCCACATTCTTCTAAGCTGACGTTTTTCTAGTAGCTTTTTGCGAATTTCTAAGGGTATATTAGTTTCTAAAGGTATAGTTTTTTCGTGTGGTGTAGAGCGCCACGCCGCTTCTTGTATTTTATTAGTGATGTAGAATGTAGCTTCATCAATATCTTCATATGTTTTGAGTCTAACCTTTAGATCTATTTTATTTTCCAAAAATTCTCCAAACGCATTCCAGTCGGTTTTATGATTACTTATGTATTCGTGACAAACTTTTTTGATAGCAGTTGCACTGAATGTACCAATGACAATTGAGTGGTCCGAAGTCGTGTCTAAACAGGACTCCACAGTGTAGTAGATGTCTGCAAGACCTTTAATGATGAAGAAATCTAGCAAGTCTGGAATTTTATTATTGTCTGCAGGCCAATGTGTTGGTTCTCCAGTTGATAGTGTTTTGAGCTTGAGTCGGTCGACACAGTTTTTTAGTTTTCTTCCTCTTGTGGTGACAAGTCTTGATCCCCATTGCGTGTGTTTACTATTCCAGTCTCCCCCACAGATATATCTGTTTTCTAAATTGGAAAAGTAGTTTGCAAACATGTCTTCAGTAATCGCATGCCTGGGAGGACAGTAAACAGAGCTAACATTTATTGTCCCTTTTCGATCATCAACTGTAACTGTAGTGGCTTGCAGGTAATCTTCCTTTGTTTGGCTGTGAAGATGGTGTTTGATGTTCTTCTTGATGATAACAGCTGTTCCTCCATGGCTGGTCCCATCAGGGTGGTTAGTGCAGTATACATTGTAATTATCTAATGTAATTTCTTTCTTGTCATTAAGGTGTGTTTCTGACACAAGTAAAATGTCAAGTAGGTTGAACTGTTTGTAATTCACTTTTATTTGGTGCGAGGCCATTTATATTCCATATTCCAATTCTGAAGCTACACATCTAATTTTCTGATTAACACGGATAATAGTCCTAACATCACACTAATTTGATTAGTTAGTGTATCTAGTTTTTTGTTTGATTGTTGATGGTCTGGATAAGGGTTGTTTGGAAATCAGAGGGTTGTCCGTATTTTGTGTGGTTTACTTGTTCAAAGTTGTTTGGCTGCGACCTCTGTGGGCCGTCTGGTTGACATGAGTTAGGATTCCTATTGTTCTTTGTGATCTCACTATAAGTAAGTGAGGTAATGTTATCATCAAGCAGCTGCTGGTGTAGTGTCTGTGGTCCTTCGTTGCCAGTAGGTATTTCTTGATAAAAGTTCTCATGGTTTTGAGTTTGATTATGTTGTTTCTTTTCAGTAAAGATCCTAGGTCTTGGTTTTGTTTTCCTAGCCAGGATTTCTTGGTAGATCTGACAGCCTTTGTAACTAGCGGGATGACTTCCTCCACATAGTGCACATGTCGCAGGGGTATTTTTATCTTTTGTGAATTCTATGGTTTTGTGGGAACCTGCACATTTTACACATCGGTAGGGTCTCATACAGTAGTTTTTGGTGTGCCCATACTGTTGGCACCTCATGCATTGTGCTATAGCAGTGCTTCTCTTAGGTTCTTCTATTTTAACACGTTGATGGTATATATACTGGATGTTCATGGCCTTTTTTATCTTTTCATGAGTTCAAGGTGCCTTTTGTGCTTTTTTTGTGAACATTAATAATCTCACCCTTCACTTTGTTTCCTGTTTCTTCAATAGCCTGTAGCCTTCTTCAATAGCCTGTTTCTTCAATAGCCTCTTTTGGGGTAGTGTGGTGCAGATTTTTTATGACAATTTTTTGACATCTTTCATCTTTGCGAGTAAAAGTATGACCAATGAGACCTTTCTTACGGATATGATCGATTAGCAATTTGTATATCTTGGTATTTTTTGTTGAGATGATAGGTTGGTTTTTAGATACAATTTTATAAGAGTAGTCTGCCTGTCCAATAGCTTCTTCAATGTATTTGGTGAGCACTTGTAATTTTTCCACTCCATATAAGATTATTGGAGGTGGTTTGGAAATTCTTTTCGGCTTGGTGTTATTGCTGCTAGCATTAGCACTATCTTCTACTCTTTCGTCAGTATTGAGCATGGAAAAACTATTTTGCGTTTCTATGTTTTGTTGTCCTTGAGTTGATCTATTACTAGCGAACTGTACTTGCCTAGCTTCCCTTGTTTTTTTGCAATTTATTTCTTGCTTGTGCTTCCTCTGGTGATACATTTCTTTTCCGTGGCTCTGGTACTCTTTGCCAAGGCACAGTTGGGTGGGTGTTTGTCTCTTGATGGGTATCCATGCTTTCGACAATTGGTTCACTTTGGCTCTGTTGCTGGGTTCCAGTTCCAGATGGCTGGCCTAATCCTTCATTGTTATAACCAGGGTTTGGTTTTGAAGCCTGATTTGGGGGTTGTTGTGCGACAAAAAGGCCTTTGTGAAACACTTGCTGAACAAGATGTTTGTTTGTGTTTGTTTTTGGTGTTTGGTCACCCGTGTTACTCGCGATGTTCATTTTGAGGATAGATTAGTATGTATTTAGCCATTTTCTATGTTTATTGTACGAAACATGATATGAGATTCTTTTTTTTTGTAATTCAACGATTTTTTGAGGTTATATTTCCGTTACAAGATTTCCACACACAGTTTCCACAAATTTGTCACTTTATTATTAACGTATTTATGTACGCGGGGTTTAAGGTTTTGGTTTAAGCTAGATTTAAGCAGTTTTGTGATGTTTTATTCGATCATAGCGCGAAAATATCAATATTTTTCTGAATCGAAAAACTGACGCGATTGCGTTCCGTTTCAACCTGAACCTAAATTTTTTTTCTATTGCGACCTGGGATGAGTTGTTTAGACAATTATTATAAAATAGCTGCATTTTTTGCGATTTTTGAATTGATCTTTTAGAAAAGGTTGTCTATAATCGTGAATAAAACACTTAGTTTCAACATTGGCAGTTATAGCACAATATAAGTTTTTTAACATCGACTTTTCAAACAACTTTTTACCAACGTTGAGAAGTTTGGGAGCCGCTATGTGTTAACGTGTTTCGCGCCAAATATTCCAGCTCCGGACATATTTGAATTCATAACGGTCTCGTTTAATTCTCTAAATAACCACTAGTAACTAGTGCGACGATTATTTTACAACCACAGGCAAGGTCGCCAACTATAAAAATAATATTGAAGAATATTTGCCCGTTGGCGGTTGCTGAACGGATGTCAACGGCAGTTTCTGAACGTCAACGCGCGCCAATAGTTTTGATAGATGGATGGCGGGAAATTTTTTCAAAGTTTGCAATTTATTTTTAGCGTTTTTCTTGATCGGTGTTAAAAACTTTTTGATCCATTTTATATGGATAGTTTCGTGTCTCCAAAGTTTAATAAGGTTTCCCTACCTTTAAACGTGACACTGGCACAAAGTCTGACTAGTGCCATAAGAGAAAAAAAAAACAGTTTAATGAGTAAAGGAGACGATGTCCCATCATACTTTTGCTTGTTAAAAGTTTTCTTACGTAGGCACTTCAGTCATACACTTTGTGTTGGACATTTTGTATGGCGAGTCCACAGTCACAGTCAGGGGAATTTGCGATGCCCCATTGAGGAGGTGGTAAATTACCACCCCAACCCCAATACCACCCTATCTCATGTTTCGAATTATTCCCCGGTGCACTTTATCACCTCTACTGCATGTTTTTTCGCACATTCGCACAAAGCCCTTTGAAACATATTTTGTAATGCGCACGGCTAAAGAGTGGAAGTCTCTGTCAGCGTCTGTGTTGCCGAGTTAACATAACCCGAATATATTTAAGTCGCAAGTGAATAGGCTTCTTCTGGGCAACCTCGTTCCATCGTCAACGTCTTCTCTGTCCTCAAGACTGGATCGAGGGCGTAGCTCCTCCAAGGTTCGAGGTCAAGAGTAAGCCCATAGACAATAAAAAACCGGCTAAGTGCGAGTCGGACTCGCGCCCTAAGGGTTCCGTACCTATCTACCATATGATATACTAAGAGCTTTTGCTCTTTGACTTTAAAAACTCCGCGACCATCCAACTTGACTTGGACTTGACAACTTCGAAGCCATTATTGACAAAGCCTTAAAAAGACAAATAGAACCAATGATTAGTGATTGTCAACACGGTTTTCGTGCTTCTAGGTCTACTAACACAAATCACATCAATTTTGCTGATCACGTTTTACGGGAAATGGACGCTAAACGTCAAGTAGATACAGTATATTTCGACTTTAAAAAAGCATTCGATTTAGTTGACAATGATATATTACTTTCAAAATTTGCTCAATTTGGTTTCAATCTTAAACTTTTAAGTTTTTTTTCTAGTTACCTATGCAATAGAAGGCAGTATGTTCAGCTTGCTGGCTATCATTCTCAATTTTTTTATACCAGATCAGGAGTCAGTCAGGGCAGTACCCTGGGCCCTACACAGTTCTTAATTATGATTAAAGATCTACCAAAAGTTATTAAGAACTCCAAGTGTTTTATGTTTGCGGACGACGTAAAGCTTTGTGTAGCAGTGAAGGGGTTAGATGACTCGGCAGCTCTGCAAAACGATATAACAGCTGTAGTAGAGTGGGCTCTTGCAAATAATCTTCAACTGAACGAAACAAAGTGTAAAGTCATCACATTTGCAAGAATAGTTCCTCACAACTTTACTTACTATCTTGGTCTAACACCTATTGATCGTGTAACAGAGATAAGAGACTTGGGTTTGACTTTGGACTCTAAATTCACTTATAAAGAACACATAAAATCTACTTGTAAGAAAGCGAACCAGACTCTTGGCTTTGTTATCAGAACACTATATCCCTTTAGTGATATTAGAGTGGCACTTGTCCTTTATAACGCATACGTACGAAGTCGTTTGGAGTTTGGCGCTATTGTATGGGATCCTCGGGAAAAAAAATATGTTAACATGATTGAAAAAATCCAAAAAAAGTTTGCGAGATTTGTTTATAAAAAAATGTTCAACGTTTATCCATATCTTTTTCCATCCATGTTCATATATGGAATGGTCGGTCTTGACAGCTTGCTGTTAAGGCGCAAATTGCTTTTAATAATGCACTACCATGCTACTCTCACTGGGCAGGTGGACAACAAATCAGTGGCGTCCCAAATGGTTCGGTTCGTTCCTGGCACCTACTACCGCAGCGGCGGGCGTTCGGACCAGCAGAGGCGCGTGTGGCCGGTGTTCGCTCCGCACCACACGCGCACCTGCAGCGCCGAACATGCTCCTACCGCTCGTGCTATTACGCTGTTAAATCAGATGCTCACACTACAGTCGCATGCCGACATATTTGCTGACAGTACTACTGTATTTCATAAATTCGCTGTTTTGTTCCTTAATTCTACATTAAAGATAGAAAGCAGTATCATAATATAGACTAAGATATAAGTGTATTGGCGTATGCTGTAAGCTTATATTGTAAAATTAAATAAATTGAAATTGACCCCTCTTTTATAGAAAAGTTCTTGAAACGTTCTCACCTTAATTGATTACTATTTAGTTGTGAATTTTTTTTTAATATTTAATGATTTTAGACTTTTCCGTTTATTTGTACTATGAGACCTAGCTTCTTGCCAAATTTCATAATTTAAGGTCAACGGGAAGTACCCTGTAGGATTTTCATTTTTGAATAAATGTATGGAGATGAGGACATAAAAAGCCATATCTTTTGATTGCGTCGTTGTAAAAAATTGGAATATTAAGATCTTGTGTGGTTTATGGACCTTAATATTCGTTATCAATTTCAACCTGATACGGGTTCCGTTTTTTTTATTTTGAAGTACGGAACCCTAAAAAAAGTTTTTCAAAGATTTCACTACAGTGGACGTCTTTCGGCTGATATGATGATGATGATGCTACAAGTACTGTCTATTTTTACTCTTTTTTATTTTAACCTGGTCTTATAAACTTGAGAATACCGCAAAATTTAAATCTGGGCAATTGTCAAACACAGTAAGTAAAATCTTGCACTACGCTACGTAAAGTCGGTGTAAAGATGATCTGATATAAAAAAAGATTGCGCAGTAAGTAGGTCTTATTTGCCTCGCCCACTCCAGGGCATGCCAGGGCTATCCTGTAGTGGTCTCCCGAGAACAGACTACACGAAAACATATAAACTATGGAAGAGGCAGAGAAAGATAGCAACATACCATTTCCACAAGATAAAGATGCTTTTATTTAAACTGTGTCTGGGGTCCGACTGTACAAACTCAAACGGCAGATTCTAACCTTGAAACTGGACAACTTTTTCCAGTCAGTCACCAGGTACATCTGTATTTTGAGGGTTTCGTATATCCCTTTTCCTAAAAAAACCTTGGTGGACGTCATCCAGTCATTTATGAATGAGAAATGGCTACTACGCATTATAATTATGATGATGACGTTCTCTCTTTTTTCATCGCGCTTGTACTATCGCGGGTAAATCAGCCTAACCACCATTAATTTCATTTTTGCTTGCACTCAAAAATTTTAAACGCTCTCTAGTCCTGCACTATAGACCTTGAATTTTAAAGAAATAATAATATTAATAAAAATAGAAGCAAATAGCTAAGAGAAGACAAATAATTTCATCATCTCGTTCCAAATTAAGCGTCTTTGCACTGTCGTAAAAAAGACTAAGTGGTCAGGCTTCAAAGTAAGTATGCGATAGTACATTTAAGAATACTTTGTGAGAACAGTAGCTGCGCTAATGTTTCCGATTTTTTCTCTATTCCGAGTTTTTTGATATCGTCATCAGCAAGAAGTCTCTTCCATTAGTTGTACGTACATCTTTGTGTGACCCACTTGGCGCTTGTATGACGCACGCACGGAGCGTCATGCTTTGTTTTATAAGTTGTATAACTGGTCGACTGCCCGTTTTGTGTGTGCTGTGTAGTAATCTCTATCTAGTCTAAATACGCCTTATGTAACACAGTAATAGTAACTCAGTCCGTGTGGTGTCGGTTAAGAATAGTAACACCTACAAAGTAGAAAATCGCAAAATTTCACAACCACAGGCAGGATTCGAACCTGCGTCTTCTGCGTAAGTACCGCAGACGCTTTTACCAACTAGGCTACTGTGGTCCTGCCCGATGTTGTGAAATTTAGCGACCTCTATACGCATTCCAACGTTGCGTTGCGTTTTTCTACTTTGTAGATTTATCCGAACACAGGAAGTGTTAAAATAAAATAATTTTCAATTATACGTAGTGTTACCAATTTTCAACTCGAAATCTGTCTGCAATGATGGACTAGTTGAGCTAGTACAGCAAAAATGCTTGCTAGGTGGCAGCACAAACGCAACGTTGGAATGCGTATAGAGGTCGCTAAATTTCACAACATCGGGCAGGACCACAGTATAGTTGGTAAAAGCGTCTGCGGTACTTACGCAGAAGACGCAGGTTCGAATCCTGCCTGTGGTTGTGAAATTTTGCGATTTTCTACTTTGTAGATTTATCCGAACACAGGAAGTGTTAAAATAAAATCATTTTCAATAGTAACACCCTATTTATTCCTGTGGGGGTTTTTGATGAAAACTTCTTTAGCGGCGCTTGGCACTTTTTTAGATGGGTAAAAAGTGGTAAACTTACGTCAGATGTCGCGTCAGATCTCGCGTCAGATGTTTAAGTTTTGAAATGAAAACTTCTTTAGCGGCGCGTCAGATCTGACGAAGATTGTCTACATCTTTGGTCTATATCAATGATATTACAATTACTCTTATATAACCGAGTCTATACTCGTATGTAGTATAAATTGTCATGTTTATCTACGATCTCAGTCTACGATAGTGTAGTATAAATTGTCATGTTTAGCTAAATGAATATTGTATGTACTTTTATACTGAATAAATAAAACAATTCGTGCGAAATTATTCCCTAACCATTCCAAAATATTCAAAAATGCACAACGTTGATGTTTAAGTTTTCACTTCTGGTGGCACTCACGGAGTGCAACCCGTCCTTTTTTTTTATTGTCAATGGGCTTATTCTTGACCTCAATCTAGTCTTTATGAGGTCGAAGATGGAATGAGAGAAGAAGCCTATTCACTCGCGATTAGATTCGGGTTATATGAACTCGGGAACACAGACGCAGGCAGAGAATTCCACTCTTTAGCCGTGCGCATTATAAAAGATGTTTCAAAGCGCTTTGTGCAAATGTGCTGAATATCAACCAAGTATGGGTGATATGCGATGCGTCTGGACTCCCGGTGTCATAAATTTTTATACTTACTTTTCCTGCCGGCGCTCGCCCGTATTTAACCAGTACAGCTATTTGGAATAATAATTGAATTTCCAAGCATGTTTGTGAAAAAATATTTAACAAACATGTCGCACGTCGAATTCGGTCGAATTCCACGCCGACCCCCACCGCAAGCGAGCTTCGCTCTGAATAATCTTAACCAATAGATGGTGCTGCTGGGTTTCTGAAACGCGCTGTTTTCTTTTTAATAAATGCTCAAAATCCAGTGGTTCATTAGCCGATGTAACATCAATTGCTCGACGTATCGTAGTCATGATGGGGTGGCAGGACTTTTTTCCAAATATTTGGTAATTTCACGAATTTAATAGTCGTAAAGGTAATAATAAAAAGTCAAGAAACAACGACAGCAATTTAAGTAAAGTGTGTAAAATTTCTTTTCGTGATAATATTATCTTTGGGTCATACGTTATTTGACCTACTAACAGACTAATTAAACACTACAAATAAACATTAATTTATCATTATCGGACGCTTTTACCGATATTGCGATAGGTATCAAATAAAACCAAAGTACCAAGATATTTCGTCATTCTACTTGCTTTTCCCTATTTTTACTCAGCTTGAGGTCAACACTCCTAATATTTTTGCACCGTTCTCGTCGGGTATTTGCATTTTTGTATTCCTCATTCTTTGTCTCATGTTTCCATAGAGCAGATAGACTTGGTCGGAGATAACGAATAGGTATCATATCTTGTGGGTTGCAAGGTCGATGACCGACCCTATAAACCCTGGTGTCATAGTTGTTGATCCGCCAAAAGCCTCTGACATGCCTCCTTAATGACTATAACCTTAGATAGTAGTCGGGACCTACGACTTAGCGAGCCTTTTTATCAGAAAATCAGGTGTATCATCCTGCAGTGCCCTAACCAAACATGGGATCTCACACAAAGGGATTTTAGTTTGACAGTGTCCCCACCCAGGTACGCTCTTTTGACTGCACGATCTTCCTCCATCCTCTCTACGTGGCCCAGCCAGCGAAGTCGGGCTGACTTGGTCTCTCCAATTATATTGGGTTCAGCCACTAGGTCTTCTATCTCCTGGTTTTTTCGTGACCTCCAAGTGCCATCATCACGCCTAGTTGGTCCCAAGATCTTCCGGAAAATCTTCCTCTCTGCCACTAAGAGCTTACTTTCCTCTTTTTGAGTCAGAGCGTACCTGGGACGACCGACGGGAAAGCGGCCGGTCGGACGTCCCAGGTACCGCTGGAGTGACGAAGTGCAGAAGGACCTGAGCGCTCTCCAAAGACCTGATTGGCGTGAGGAGGTGCAGAAAAGGGCCGACTGGCGGCTTTTGGTGTCGGAGGCCAAGATCCTCTTTGGGTCCCTGAGCCAGCGAAAGTAAGTAAGTAAGTGTCCCCACCGGGGATCGAACTCAGAGCCTCCGGATCGAGAACCGAGCGCTCTAACCACTACACCACGGAGGTTGTTACCAATAGGTAGGTACTATGAAGCTGGATTTGGTGAAGATGCTGATTACTACAGTCAAGAGCACATAAAGCTTGACACATTGGACTTTGTAACTTTTGTATTTCAATAGACGTACGGGCTAGAGTCGCACTGCGAGTGTCAAGCTTGACCTGTCGTTGACTGTACCCACCTGTCATTTACATCAAAGATTCCAAAAGCTACCGCAACTTGGCATGCTGCCAACGCAACGTCGAACATTGCCACTTGTCAGACTCATATTACTCATAACACAAAGTTCTATCTCGTACACAGCTGGTATCAACATGTAACCTTATGATCGTGAGCTATTTACTTTCTTCTGTTTACATGTGATAAGCAGTCACCTCAGAGAAAGAATGCCTGGCTAGACGGACCTAGTTTTGTTTTGGTCTGGTAGAGAGTCTTCTATCAAGTGAATGTCAACGAGATTATCTTGAAGGGTGCGTAAATAGCATTAAATAACACTCGCAATGCTTTTTAGGCTACCATGACACTTGATGACACATCTGGCGGAATATCCACTGGTGTCATACTTGACAGATTTTTCCGTCGCGGAACTTTTTTGAAACGTTGAAATTTCCGCAGATCTGATGCTACACTAATTTTGAAAAGTTGTTGAACATAAATTCTTTAATTTCATAAGTAGTGCAAACAACAGATTTGCAGACATATATAATTATAAATAAAGGTATGCACGGCAGCAAGCACATAGAAACAAAACCAGAATAAACTGAACCAGTGGTACGCTCCAAACAGCCGAAACCAGAGACCCGCTCAATGTCAAAGTGTTTCTACCGACGAGCGGCTGTGTGTACATTAAAATCGATATTTCTCAAGTAAATTAGGAGGGCAGGAGAAGTCTTGTTATAACAATTAGCGTTCAGGTTCGTCTAACAAAGATGCACAGACAAAAGTACGGTCAACCGCACGTCAGTAGAAACATTTTCAACTCTATTGCCATGCCATTAAGTCCAAAGTGCTTCTACTGACTTAGTGTTGGATGTAGTACTAGCAGGCACAATAACACCATTGTCATAACTGGACACGCGCCTAACTCGATGTTGAAACGTTTTACAGCTATTTTAGTCAGTGTTTATGACAAAGTCAGGGTCGAACAAATTTGTTTCACATAATTATTTCATTTAAAATTTTCTTTAACCATACTACAGCCTCGGTCCCGACGGGGAACGCAGAAACCACATCCTGCTACGATGTAAAGTTTGCATGCTTCGCCACAGAATATATACTTACTCGTTTCTTTTATAAAATAATTTGGATTCCACAAATGGTAAAACCACACTTAAAAATAAATTTAACAGACCCCATCACTACATCCTAAGTACGAGTATACGATACAGTTGAATTCGTTATCGTTTCGCTGCGCTCGCGCTTATGAACTACCCCCGCGTTTTTTAAATAATCTGTGTTATTTATTATAGGTATCGATGTGAAATGTAAATTGTGGCTAAGATTTACACATTTTGATAATGGTCTTCTTAAAATTTAATTCTTGGATTTGTAACACTGGATTTAAAACGGTAAAATAAAGAATTATTAAAACGAAAACGGAAACTCGCTTCTTTTGGTCGATTACAATTTTACTGAATTTGATCTTAGGGCCTGTGCACACCGTGAATTTTAATGGCGCTTTCGGTCGATCTACGATTTTAACGATACAATCGCGCGTTTCTATCGACGCGCCATGCGCCATCATAATACGCGCGTCGATGGTGCAAATAAAAATCGCCGTGTGCACAAGCAAGAACGTTTGCTAGTCCTTCTTCTTTCTTTATTTTGGTCCACTTCATCTTCGCCTCCTTAAGAATAATAATCATTTATTTGCATAGAATAGAGTTACATAGATCTTAAAATTATACAGTCCAGTGTATTTGTTTGCGTATACAAGCGTGCAGTTCAGTTCAAATCCTCTGCAACGTGTTTATTAATTTATTGTTTATTTATTGATTTTTGGGAAACTAACAGCTAAATTATAACATTATATACTTAAAATAATTAATTAACTTATGCTAATTATAAGTCTCCACCTATAAACGTAACTCTACTATTTCAAAATGTCTCAGCCGGCTTAGCACGCTGCCCGAGAGAAAATATAACTCGGAGAAATGTCACTTAATGTCACTTACGAAGACATGTCAGTGGAGGAAAATGTTTAGCAAATCTACAAATTACGGTTTTGATATTTTAGACAGAGATAGCTTTATACACGTCTAATACATGTAGCCGTCCTTGTCTTTCAAAATGTGTCGCACTGCTCGGATGTCAAAAATACGTGTCCATGCTTAAAGTCATCTATGGGCCTAGATAAACTGACAACTGCAGCGTGCTAAGCCGGCTGGTGGTATTCCACCAAGTTTATGGTTTCGTATTATGGGTTTCGCTCATGTAACATGAACAACTTTCGTTCTACAACTTATAAAATTGAGCGGATGCAATTTTAATTTTGTATGGAAAATATTTTTTTTGTTTAAGCTTCCAAAAGTTGAATAACGAAAGTTTTTCAGTTACATGCGTGAAACTACTAACCGTCGTCGTTATTGTTTAAAAGCATCTTTGTTTAAATCCAAACCTTTTTGTCAGTAATTTTCTTCTCGAATGTTTGCCGAGGGCCTAATTTTCTTTATTTTTTATTTTATTTGGAAAATTTACACCCAATAATGTTTTATATAAGTAATAATTTTGAAAATAACTACGACAATAATTACAAACTTTCACCGTGTTAGTCTCTGATTGTCTCTACATGGCCGCAAATCTCAGCCTCTAAATGAATAGGTACTTTCCAAAGGCAGGCTCACTACCAACCACACCAACGGGCTTGTCGAATAAATCTCATAAGCAGTCTATCAACTACGATTTCAGATGAGATTTTTTTTTTATTAGGTTCACAAACCGAATGTTACACACCTACAACTAGAATTCTGATAAAACATAAGTTAATAATATTTGTGTACATTCTCAAATAGTATAGATTTCAGACAAAAATTTTATTTCCACATTATTTACAACTTCAAAACTTTTCCCGCCTAATTTAATGTCACCAATGTGGCGCGATTTTTCCCGCGAATGGGCACTGGCCGAAAATAAACGGTCACGGAACACACGGATGCCGCCCGAGTGAATCGTGAACTAAAAATAAAATATTCACACCTGAGAACTTATGATGTATCGTAATCGCTACTATGATATGATAGCGCAAAGTAATAAAATGAATCCGTTCGGTCGTGTAGGAAATATTGCCACTAATAGATATTGGATGAGCGATGGTATGTTATCCATCACCCACCTGCTCGTTTGATCACTTGTAACATAAACAAAAATCTCAATGCAATCCTTGGTTCTCATAAAAACTTACTTGCTTACTACGCTGGCTCAGCGACCGCAAGAGGGTCTTGGTCTCCGACACAAGAGTACTCCATCTTTCTCTGTTCTTTGCCGCTTCTTGCCAATCGGCTCTTTGGAGAGCATTCAGGTCTTTCCGAACTTCGTCACCCCATCTGTACCTGGGACGACCGGTAGGTTGTCCTACGTAAGCTCTTTTGGCGGCCCGATCTTTTCCCATCTTCTCTACGTGGCGGAGCCAGCGAAGCCTTGTAGCCTTGGTCTCGCCACTCTTCGATATCCCTATTCTTCCTTCTCATGTCGTCCTCCTCCTTGACCGGTCCCAGAATTTTCCCCAAATTTTTCCGTCCGCCACTTAGAGCTTATTTCTTTCTGTGTCAGTGTCCAGGCTCCATAAGTTACTGATTAACATCGGTCTTATTACTGTCTTATAGACGCGAATCTTGGTTCTTCTATGTATAAGCTTGGGCTTGGACTAACACTTTATGTAGAGTTTCCGAGCATCTTAGAGCGTTTTGGACCCGAATTTCAATTTCATCTTCTCTTTGGTTGGTGTCCGTTAACGTGCAACCTCGATATTTAAATCTGAGGCGCTACGGCCGAATCGAATCTCTCTTTTCTTCTTGTATAGAAAAAAGGGAGAATCGATAACGATTGAGTTCGGCGGTAGTGCCTCTGTTCACACTCTGATAGGTGGTCTGTCCGACTATTAGGTCTTCACTGCGCCTCCTTGTTTGAAGATATCGATCTTTTTGCGCTAATTCTAAGACCACCTTTACCCCTTCTCGCTCCCGTATGTCAGCCATGTCCCAAGCAGATATAAATATTGTGATTCTTAACAGAAAGAAAAATGATTGTTTTCAAAACACCTGAGTCTTTTGTTAACTCCGGTATATAGTTACATCATGATGTTAGAAGATTAATATCTTTTTGCACTTACGTCTTTCAAAGAATTTAGAATCTTAAGGTAGTTACATCAAGATATTAGAAGCCAGATAAAGATAATTAACATCTTTATACGGACCTGAGAAAAAAACGTGGCCGTGCCATATGTAGGTATTGTTGCACTCACAATTTTCAAAGAATTTAGAATCTTAATTATAACGTGGGTTATCTTATCACAATTAATTTTCGGAATAATAACTCCAAAATGCATATAGAGTTAAACATAAAGTTGCGCTTGTGAAAATTATGAAAACTGAATAATTTTTTTATTGTAAAAAAAATTCTTCATGTACATCTAAAGTGGTCTTCCTTTACGATCACCAAAGTCTATTTGTAAATTTTTTAAACATATCTTAATGAGCGCTATCTAAGATATTGGCCGGGACTTTGGCTTAGCGTGCCTTAATATAAAAACTTGACCTACTGGACTCGAGGGTTAAATAATACCACGCTGTTAAGTTCACAGTTGTATTATCTTCTTCTCAATACTATCTTCTTAAGACTAGTTCCCTCGATCAAACTCCAAAACTAACTGCCTGCCCGAATCCTAATTTCCTTTCCACAACGGATCAGAACCCCAGCCCTCGCTCCACCACTACCGTAACTCTAATAAGATAGCACGCAAACTACCCGATTCGTAATTGGTTAGACTCTCTGCTTAAAGTGTTGTCATTGGCTAGTTTGAAAAACCGCGCGACAACTATCGGGTTCGTCATTGGTTGGATTCAACCAATTTCGAACTTTTCTTTGAAGTTAATGTTGCCAATAACTTAAAACATTTACTCTTAAAATTTATCATTCTTTAGAAAAATTATCAAACCTAACATTCCTAAGTAAGTAAACGGTCTCATTCTTATGTCTCTATCGGTCACCTATCCGGGTTTTGACCATATCAAAAGTTGCTAGACTTTACTCATGGTTAATCAACAAATCATGAGATGTCACATCTTTGAGAATGAATTTGAGACCTACCTGTACAATACTGAATTGACACTGGCGCGGCACTAGCAACAGCGATGGCCGATCCGCATTCTGTGCGGTGCGATGTCGTGTTACAATCATCACAGGCGTATTTATGTCGCAGGCAAATCGTGTCACCGTTTACAAACGGCCGGCAAATTGTATATGTTCGGCAAATTGTAAAACGACATCGGCAGATTGTAAACGGGGTACTGGTGCATTTTAGGTTAGTTAGTTAAGGCAATCTAAACCTACCCGATCTCGAATGGGATCGGTTAGGTTGAGTTAGGTTATCTTACGACCACAACGCACGAGCCGAGCGAGCGAAGCGAACGTGCCTGGCGAGTGCCAAAAACGAATTTCGCGTCGTTATGTAAAATACCGAGGCAATTTGTAAAATGACGAATTAAAATTTTCTCGTAAGGCATTAGGCTTGTGAAGCGGCGAATTATACAATTTGCCAAAACCAAAATACAATTTGGAACGTACAAGTAAAGCCCACTCGACCTAGTAGCGACAATTTGAAATTTGGCCCCCCTATTTTGGCCTTATTACTTTACTGTTACTTTAATAATCAAATTTTATTTTTTCAATTCTTTCATGTGCAATTAAGTTGAGCATATTCTAAAACTAATCCAATTTCAAGTCGATAGCATGAGTGGTTGTCGAGATATATAGGTGTGACCGACAGACAGACAAAGTCGCACCATAAGGGTTCCTTTTTTTACCATTTTGGTATCGGAACCGTAAAAAGTAATGTAAAGTCTGTATATTAATTAATGTGACTTTTAGGTTTTATTGTTTTAATGTACCTACTGCAAAAAAAGTTATTGACTGGTAACTCGAATTAAGTACTTAGGTACTTACTTACATTACCTACTAAAGTCGTAGAGGAAATAAAACAGCTACGAGGTCCGCTACGCCTTCGTAGCAATTATTTTATAAAATAATTCCAATCAAACATGCATCTATTACAAACAATATTACAAAGCGTTATTTATAAATTAAACTGGCATTCATTTTAAATTGAGAAAACTCACAGAATATTCACTGTCCAGTGGCTCTCAAACTTTAGTTAGTGGGGGTATAAATGGTTATACAGGAGACTTTTCAGATTACTATGGGACCTTAGTGATGTATTTGTACACATGGCAGTTGACTCTAAATAACTCACTAGAACTTTTTTGTGTACTATTTTTTGTTTATTTCGGCTTAATGTAGTTTTAATATTCGACCGCACCGACAACACAATTATAGTGTGAATTCTCATTGGCTTTGCTCTCGAAGCCCAGTGATTCTACTCATGATAATAAGCAACTTACCCAGTCCGTCCTCTCCCTTTTTTGAGAATTCATTGTTAAGTGATCATGGTTACGTTACAGACTCATTTTTTTATGGGCAGGCGAAAGATTTTATTAAGGAAAAATGTTTTTCTTCGGGAAACTTTCTTGTTTCCATGAGTAAAATCACTGGAAGTTGGGAGCAAAACCAATGAAAATTCACGCTCTATTGTTTGAGAGTTACGCGTTCACTTACTCTTTTCTGATGACAGTTTTTTTATATGACAAGTGAGCAAACGAGCGGGTGGGCCACCTGATGTGAAGTGGTCACCACCGCCCACAGAACCCGCTGTCTTATTAGTGTTATAACTAAACAGTAATAAGTCAGCAAAGTACGTTGCCTACTAAGATAGTGTGTCTCGTGTGCCGGTGATTTGGCCGGCTCCCTCACCCTACAGACCGAAACAAAGCAGTGCAAACGCTTCCCGTCGAACTACAAAAAAGTTAGACATCTGTTGAACACTTGATTAAAAAAATCGTGCCAAATAACGCTGTCAAGCGCAGAAGTCAAAAATGACTTATTTTCTTATGACTTGACTTCTGCGCATCAACTGACATAGACAGCGTTATTTGGTACAATTTTTTTAATCATGTGTTCAACAGATGTCTAACTTTGGCGGAAATGTCACTTAATGCGACGTATACATGCAAAAATGGCGACAAGGAATAGGCCCAAAAGTTATCGTTTATGGACTACTAAATGAGCATGTTTTGATGTGATAATGATTTTTCACGGTCAAACTACAGGAAAATAAACTAATAGAGATATTGAGTGAAATTAAGAAGATTGTTTTACTTTTTTCAAGTAGTGTACATGGCCGGAGATGTAAAATCTCCTTTCTTTTCTTGTTTTTTTTTGTATGAGTACATAGTAAAATTATTTTCTTTTTGCTCAGGTACACGTTGGCATCGTCACAGACCAAGAGGTTAACCAATGTTTTATTTATACAGCTTTTCTTTGCTTTCGTTGTGTCAACATGTTTAAAGTTCATTATACGCACGCTTACTTGCTTAATTTGCACTAATATTAATAATGATCCAAGTGCAGGTATTTTCTCATACGATTAAAAAATAAACTGCCATTATTATAAGACTCAGGGGGTCTTACAACAAAAAAAAAAAACATCTGTTGAACACTTGATAAAAAAAAAACGTACAAAATAACTCTGGCTACGTCATTGATGCGCAGAAGTCAAAAATGACTTATTTTGTTATGACTTCACTTCTGCGTATCAACTGACATAGCCAGTTATTTTGTGCGATTTTTTTGATCAAGTGTTAAAAAGATGTTTAACTTTTTTGCAGTAAGACGGAGGGGGTCTAATAGCAAATTATTTTTCTATGGGGGGTCCAGACAACGTGCCCTTAACTTTAGAGATGACCAAAGCGAACATTTTAAAATGTATGGGATGACATAATAAGTCAAGTGTCATCCTATACATTTCATGAAGTTCGCTTTCGTAAAATGCCACGTTGTCCAGACCCTCAGTTCTGGGACTCAAGTTTTAAATATCAGCGTGAGATAAAATACCTATTATTCAAAAAATATCTAAATCACTGATCATTGTTTTCAGAAGTGACGATTAATATTCGATTATACAACGTGTAACAGAAAGGTGTGATAATACTGGAGGGTCTGAATCTTCCCATGAAACTGATTTCCCCAAGAAACATAGGTCGACGTACGAAAAACCAAATTTGATCTCCCATGTGTAGATCTGTTAATAGCTATTAGCTTTCTAATTTTATTACCTAGGTACTATTTGTTATTTCAAGCTGATGATCTATCTAATAAAATGAAATAATAATACAAAATGCGCTGTCAGCTGATGCAGTTTCTATGGGAGGTCAAAAACTGATTTGGTTCTATGACCGATGTTCCTTAGGAAAAGTTGTTTTGTGGCAGATTCACACCCTTTAATATTATCACACCTTTCAGTTACACGTTGTATAAAACAGTGTTGTTTGTTAATTTCCCTAAATTTTCATTCACTTATTAAAGCTTTATCAGGATAATTTCGAATTTTTAGTCTTAACAGTGATATTTGATCACCCGGTCAGAGTTCCAGATCACAACGAAAAAGTGTACGCACGTGCTCGAACACATTTAATTTGTAGTAATATCAAGAAAGTGTGCTAGAATTACTCCGCTTTGTTGGAACTGACCCCTTATAGAACAATGTTTTTTTCACTTCTCATGCTCTGAAAGTGCTTCTTTGTGCAGGATATAGGCTGCACAAAATTAGATTTTAGAGATTTAGAGACTAGGGCAAAAAAGTAATCGCGGTGGTGTACGCCCTGCGCGGGCGCGCGTCAACATATTCTTCAGTTACATTTAGAGAGTACTTTTACGTTTTATTTCCTCGCAATCAAAGTGAAAAGCAGAGTTTTTAACTCGTCCACAAAACCATTTTATCCTCGACATTACTAGTCTCGGCAATTGGTTCGTTATGTGCACTTCGTTTTGTGCACTCGTTGTAAAATCTACTATTTTTATATATGTCTTGCGCAAACATTCTAGAAAAACAGCGGGTAAAACCGGTCGTCTAAAAAAGTTTTAATGGATCGTGCAAAAATTTGATTTGGCTTTGTAAAAATTTAAATATAGAATTAGACTTGAATTGAAATCAATCGACGTAACAGTTGAGGACAAATAAGCATTTAAAAAAAGTTTCCTTGACTGGTATTAGAGGACATGGCGGCTAATTCCAGTCAGTATAGGCGATAATACCTGTTAAACTCAAGCTCTGCTGAAACCTAAGAGCATAATATCACAGCGGCTGGAACAAAATACACAAATAATAAGAGATTTCGAAAAAAAAATTGTCTCTAGCATACAGCAACCTGCAACCTACCTTAAAACCGGAAAAGACGAATTCAAACCGAAATTGATGGTTTCCTCCTTAATTATCACAAAGAACGTAGTTTTTTGCAGTGCACGTTTATAGAATATCCCATTTAAATTTATTTATTCGTTTTATACTTAATAGAAGATGATATGAATTGTAAACGTTTGGTTAGGTAATAAATACCAGTCAACTTGACTGGCATTACCTGTACCTTACTTACTTACTACGCTGGCTCAGCGACCCCAAGAGGATCTTGGCCTCCGACACGAGAGTTCTCCATTCTTTCCTGTTCTGTGCCGCTTCTTGCCAATCGGCTCTCTGGAGGGCATCCAGGTCTTTCCGCACTTCGTCACCCCATCTGTACCTAGGACGACCGACTGGTCGTTTTCCAGTCGGTCGTCCCACGTAAGCTCTTCTGGCGGCCCGATCCTCTCCCATTCTCTCCACGTGGCCGAGCCAGCGAAGCCTTGCAGCCTTGGTCTCGCCCATGATGTTGGGTTCGGGCACTAGGTCTACTATCTCTCAATTTTTTCTTCGCCTCCATCTGCCATCCGCCTCCTTGACCGGTCCCAGAATTTTCCGCAAAATTTTCCGTTCTGCCACTAAGAGCTTATTTCTTTCTGTGTCAGTGTCCAGGCTCCATAAGTTACTCATTAACATCGGTCTTATTACTGTCTTATAGACACGGATCTTGGTTTTTCTATGTATAAGCTTGGACACTAACACTTTATGTAGAGCTGCCGAGCATCTTAGTGCATTTTGGACCCGAATCTCAATTTCATCTTCTCTTTGGTTGGTGTCCGTTACCGTGCAACCTAGATATTTAAATCTGTTCACACCCAGATAGGTGGTCTGTCTGACTACTAGGTCCTCACAGCGTGCCCTTGTGTTTTTAAATCTTTTCATTTGAAGATATTCGGTCTTTTCGCGGCTAATTCTGAGACCGACCTTCACCCCTTCTCTCTCCAGAGTGTCAGCCAGTCAGCCAGTGAGTGGGTAAAGATCTCTCAGAAGAATTCGAGGTAGTCACCGGCCTGAAACAAGGAGATGCATTGTCGCCGACTCTGTTTAACCTAGTACTCGAATACGTCATCAGGAAAGTATTATCACATGATGGGGGTGTTGAGCTAAACGGAAGGCACAAAGTGATTGGGTATGCTGATGACCTGGCTCTGCTTGGAAGCAACAAAGAAGACCTAAGGACCTGTACCTACAGAATATTTTTTCTTTTGCTAAATAATTTCAAAAACTATTAACCGACGCTTGAGAATCGGCATGGGGATACATGGTTAGTTATAACAGCATGGTTATAATCAACGAGAGAATAATTTAGACTGAGGAATTATCTCTTATTGACTACTGACGAAAAATTGCATCTAATTGCCGCGACAACTTTCGTTGAACACCTATTTTCAATATTTTGTCGAAATTGAGTGGGGATTAGCGCGATGAAGAATGGGTAATGATCAGTTCAATATTGAACTGATACATATATATATATATATACATTGAACTGATCATTACCCGTTCTTTCTAAAAAGGATATAAAAAAAGTGAATAGGTTTGAGTACTGAAACACTACCTCAGTATCTTGAAGGCTCCGTCATGCTACTATCACGTCTGGGTGTCACTGTGCTTATTCACTTTTGATATCTAAAACGAATCCAGGAAAGCACCTATTCCTCAAGGGCTTTATGAGGCAGTGAGCTTATAAAATTGTCATCTATTAAAATATTCTCTATACACATGTGGTAATAAATATACAAAATTTTTCTTGTTGAGTTCAAAAAGTCGTCTATGATCAAGTTTTAACGCCCTTACGTACACACACAGTAGCGTTAATTCAGCTTATACATATAAGTATTGCTTTGTTTCCACTTCCTTGAAGTTGACCTTCCCGCAATTATCACGGCGATCCAAAAATTTATAGACATAATAAGATACCTACTAAATACATTTTCAAGAACATACTAAAGGGTGTGATTTTGCCAATGAAACTGAACAACTTTTCCCAAGGAACATAGCTCATTTTTTTTTAATAGGTCCCACTGCTGGGCAAAGGCTTATAGCTCATTTTGTAAATTTAGCTCAAATTTGGTTTTTAAGATCCTTGGGAAAAATGGTCCAGTTTCACACCCTTCAGTATTATCACATCTACCCGTTACACATTGTATACAATAGACTTTTGTACAAAAAAAAGAAAGCTTTGTCGACGGTCGTTGCTTTCAATCAGCATGCGTCAGAAAGAAATGCGAACAAATGCTTGCGAGCGTAACGTACATAAGAGCATCTACGTCAAAATATGATTAAAACCCGTATCGAAAATGGTGAGCTCGTACGCTTTTGATAAACTACGTCATGGAACCGAGGCCGTCATCACTTTTGTTCGCCGCTAGATGAATATGGAAAACGCGGTCTTGAATGTCCATACGCCGATTCGGTACGGTTACAATGCAAATAAAGCGAAACGACGTAAACTTGACGTAAACGTAAACGAGTTGAGACTCACGTGGTTTTTTGAATGGCTATACATACCTACCCTCTTTCAAGGAATAGTCTGAAATCTGGAATATACTTACGATAATAGGTGTTTACCTATGAAATTCCGTTTTGTATGGCGAATTTTAGGTAAACTCAATTTTCAGTACTAACATTTTTGCATTTTTCTTAGGAATTATAAATCCAATCATTTTTATTTTTTTAAGCACTATTGAGAAGACATTAAGCTAACAGAAGCTTAAATTTAATTTTCGAAAAATATTATCTGTAAAAAAATATAAAAAATCTTATGATGAAATCGGACGACATTTAAGACGAACAATTTTCGAACCTTTAATTTTATATATCAAACTTTAAATAAAAACTTTATTTCATGCATAAATTGATAACCTTGAAGTCAACTTTTAAATATAAGACAAATAAAAAAATAACATTAGAATTATAGGAATTATGATCTCATGAATCTGTAAGAAAATTTCGGCAATTTCATAGGTAAAGACCTATTATTTCTCCGTGACGTGGAGCGTCACTAATAGGGTGTTTTCAACCATCTTTTGAAAGTCCTACTTGATGGCGCTGCTGATGAGCATAGTAATAAATGGTACAGCAGCACTGCACTTACTTTCTCGCAATACAAACTTTTATTTACGTTTTTCCAAAAAAAAAAAACGTTCGAATAAAATATACAGATCAATTCAGAATTCGAATTGTCAAACATTAAAACAAACAAACCTCAAACGATTTCGAGTAAATCACATGTTTAACTTTTGGTAGTACTGGAACACCCTTTATATGAATTTTCACAAATCAATGGATACTACCATAGGATACTTGCATGGAGATTTTTTAAATTTCCCAACACATGTTCCTTATGGATAATTGTTCAGTTTAGTCTACTGAGCAAGCCCTTTCAATTTTTGGTACATCCTGTGCAATAAATTTTATTCAAACAAAAAAATCATAAAGAATATCCAGTTAGGTAGACAACCAATCCAGGACTAATATTTTATTTTATTTGTTTTACTTTATTTTACTTTTATTGGAAAACCAACAGCGTTACATCTAAATTAGGCACAGAGTTTAAAAACATAAAGCCAATTATAGGTTTTCACAAATAAAAAACAACTTATAACTATAAAAGACAACTGAACGCTGCACGTACAGAGAACCAGCAGACTGCACCCACGACACGCAGGTAAACTAGGTGAATATTTAACAATTAACTGCTCATAAAATCTTTTGTCAACAGATGTTTGACGGAAGCAATGCTCGTGTTGAATAGGTCTAATTCAAACTCTATGGATAATTCATTAAAGCTGCTGCTGCTGCTAATATTATAGAAAATTTTAATAAACTCAATGGAACCAATTTTGGGTAAATCACATATTTAAGATTTGGGGAACACCCCTTATATGAAATTACACAGATCAGTGGATACTGGCGCAAGATATCTTACATGGAGATGCTTGGTCATGCAAAGTTTCATCAAAATTCTATGAGCTGTTTTTGAGAAAATTTCAATTTTTCATTTTCGTTGTATGACAGTTACCCTCAAAATGAGAGCCAGCAAGAAACCACTTAGAACTCTTCGATGGATTTGCATAAAACTCCTAAATTCAAAATATGGTGTCAATCGGATCATTCGTTTAGTCGCTAGGCCAAAGCGTGACGGACAGACCGACCGACGGACCGACCGACGGACGGACATTTTTGGGAGACTTGTTTTTTATGATGTATAAAGTGATATAGAATACATTTATGTGATTTACCCAAAAATTAGAAGTACTTTTTTTTTCACGAATACAATACCTTTTTCGCTCCGCTCGAAAGTAAAAAACCATCATTATAATCAGTATGAAAACAGGGACTAGATAAGTATATGAAAATGAATAAGTCTGTCTGATTGCTACTGTCAAATCAAATGCCTGTAACATTCTTTCTTTTAAATAGTTTTCATATGTTATAAAAATATGTATTTATTTAATGGCATCACATCTCATTACAAAACGTATTTCGCCAATGTCAAAGTAAAGGAATTGTTACAAAAATATGGCGACACGCCAATGTCCAGTGAAAGAATGATTTACACAGGAATCCGCATCTCGAAGATCGGCGACGAGGAAAGCCTGTGCACCACGATGACTCCGATAAGTTGATAGGGGAAATTATTGAAGTCTCGAAGAAAGCCGCTTCTCACCATCCAAAAACTTTAGTTAAGAATATATTTCCATTTTCTATTAAATGTTCACATTATAAGACGTTTATTGGATAATATCCTATCAAAATTATACTTTAAACTCTCAAATTAAGAAATAAAATCAAAATTGAAACAAATTCACGTCAGCCATCTTCAAATGCTGACAAACGACCATAAAAATAAATTACCAACAGTGGTCAGCGAATCACCCATCGACACTTATAAAGACGTAGTTGACAGACGTCAAGGAAAACTCCCTATTGTCTATGTCGTAGATGGAATCTTAGATTATGAATAACGGCAGCTTACGATGGAATAGAACTTTTTTTTCGTTGACCAATATTGTGCTTGCAGTTTTCACTACCATAGATTCAATTTTCCCGAAGAAACAGGTTGAAAAATGAGGGAAAGTTTTTGGCTTTTTCATACAAATTAACGGAGCAAGGTTTGTTTTTTTTTATCCGACAACGGCAAAAGGAGGATTATGATTTTGACTGGTATGTTGTATGTATGTTCATCTGTTCCCTCATAACAGCTAAACTACTTACCGTAATTCGACAAGTGAGGTGTCGTTAGAAGCGTCTTGTTTATCCGCTGGATAAAGGATATAAAACGTCATATGAAATTGGATACAGCACCCCTATGATAGAGGAGATTAAGACAAGAATGAAAAATATATTTTTAATGATACCATGTTGGATATCATATGAAAAGGCTCAAAACATATTTCAAAAATATATTTAAGGTTAGTTTTATTACATATTTATATCCCCAAAATAATTTAAATAAAAAATCAGTCCAAAAACTAAAACTTGAATACTGGAAAAAAGTATGAAACAAGAAATATATCAGAGATTAATATGTACAAACTATGGTATTTAATAAATAATATATGCATAGTGGTGTTCAAATAATAGCCGTGGTCATAATATGCCTCCTTCCCTAAAAAAGCGAACAAAAAATTTTGGGCGAAGTGGCATAATATTATGAACACGGCTATTATCCTGAACATTACTATGAATATTTATTAAATACCATTAGTTTGTACATATAAATTTCAGATGACAATATTTTCTTGTTTCATACTTTTTATAGCAAGATTTGCCAGTGGTCGGGTTTTAGTTTTTGAACGGATTTGTTGTAATTGTTAATCAATGATGTTATAATTAGTTGTTAATGGGCTTGCTTTTCACCTCAATCTAGTTCTAAGAACCGAGATGAATTAGTAGACAGAGAACTCCATTTCTTAACTATGCGAACTATAAAAGATGTAAGTAGCTGAGTGCTTTGTGCGAATTCATGTTTGGAAAAGTAAAAAATATTTAGGTTCTCTTTTTTTGACTTACAGGTTCGTATCTTTAGATGAGTGGTTCAACTTTATGGTGTGGGTAAAATACGTGCGAAGAATTAGCAGTCATAAAAGTAATAGAATAAGCCTATATTTTCCTTGAACCGTCGAAAGCTTCGTCCGTCATGCTTGCCGGTTGGGGCACGGCACGGCACGGCACGCACGCGGTATCTGGGTCGAGCCGGCGCGCGTCACTATGACGTCATCCGCCCGCGTGACGTCACATCACACCCCTACCAGCCACGCCTCGCCCTCTGAGTATCTGTATCCTACTGTAGCGGATATAGCCAAGTTCCAACTGTATTGCCGATTCACGTCTTCTGTTTTGTAGCTTTCAGCTCGAAATTTAAGGCAGATTCTGCAAGGTTCGCCTCTTACTACACCCACGGGTAGAGATGGGTTGGTACTAGTCTTTTCCGGCACCACACGGATATACCTACACGTACTTTATTCAGTAGTATAATCATGTTTTGGCTGAACCCCTGCCGATATCGAAATTGAAAATTAATTAAATTGCGTTTAAAATCGCAATGGAAATAAGATACACAGTGCGTTTAATCGCAATGGAAATAGTGGGACAAGCAGTCGCAAACAGTCTCACTATTTCCATCAATGGAAATTCATAATGGAAATAGTGGGATACACCCGCAAAATCATATATACACCAGATTATCTCTTTGGTCTGTTTTGTACCTACAATTCCAGTTTTCATAATTATGGAAACTCAAATTTCTTAATATACGAATATTTCGTAAAGTATAATAAATAAATAAAAAACCGGCCAAGTGCGAGTCGGACTCGCGCACTGAGGGTTCCGTACCACCACATAAACATAATTGTATTAGTTGAAATTTCAGTAAGTTAATGTGCTAGATTTTTTGAGTCCGACACGCGCTTGACCAAATTTTATTATTTGTTTTTATTATATAGCTTATGCACTATAAACATACCAATTTTCAAGTTTGTAAGTGTTCCCGTTTTTAAATAGAACTAAAACAAAAATCGCTTCAGCGACCATCCAACTTGACCCCTCTCTTATATGAATGTTCTTGAAACGGGAGCTCACCACAATTGGTTACCATAAGTTGTGAGTAAAGTTGTAATATTTAATGATTTCAGACTTTTCCCTTTATTTGTACTGTGAGACCTAGCTTCTTGCCAAATTTCATAATTTTAGGTCAACGGGAAGTACCCGGTAGGTTTTGCATTTTTGAATAAATGTATGGAGATGATTACATAAAATGCCATATCTTTTGATTGCGTCGTTGTAAAAAATTGAAATTTTCAAAACTTCTGTGGTTCATGGATCCTAATATATGGTATTAATTTCAACCTGATACCTTTACCCGTTCGTGAGATTAAGGGTCTTGACAGACAGACAGACAGACGGACAACAAAGTGATCCTATAAGGGTTCCGTTTTTTTCTTTTGAGGTACGGAACCCTAATTAACGAATTTTATTATTATTATTATTATATTTGCTCTTTTTCTTTCCTTACTCTATTTTCAAAGCTCAACAGGATGTAAGGGACAGGTTGATATAACTGAAAGGGCGTCATCAATCAGCGCAACTGAAAGTTTTATTTTATGATGACTGATCATGCCCTTTCAGTTTTTGCCACTCTGACCCTTACATCCTGTATTTTCTCTTTAAGGGACTCGGTTTGACAACACTCTCATCTCACCCTTTGTGTCCTCCTGTAGTTACAGTTGTACAGGGTGGTTTAGGACTGGAGATTTACCGTGGTTGGTTTTTGTAACTGGGCACATTGAGCGATTATTAAAGGAAGCAGAAGGATAATTAATTTACATAGTATGGTTCCAGTACGATTGCTTGATACATTAGAATTTTAAGAATAAATGAATTTAATAAGGAGCTAATATGCCACGCTACTACTACGAACACTAAGATCACAATAGACACAGTCAGACATAGGCATTAAACGCGTAATTCACCTCGTTTTTTAGGGTTCCTTACCCAAAGATCATGAATGGACAGTTGACATTTTCACAGATTATGTATTTTTGTTGCCGCTATAACAACACATAATAAAAATAAAAATTAAGGGGACTTCCCTACTAAAACGTGTTTTAGGCAAATTTTGCTCAAATTAGTTTTAGCTCTATCATAAAAACGGAAACACAAGCGTGAAAATTAATACAGGTAATAAAAATTGGTCAAATGCTTGTTAGACTCACGCTCATTCAATGCTCATCTGCATATTTTTACCTCAGTCGTACGGAACCCTCGGCGCGTGAGTCCGACTCGCACTTGGCCGGTTTTTTTTTAAAGTCGCTGGTTAAAACAAACAAATTTCTCAAAGGGAAAATAAGTACTTTTATTCGATTCTTACTACAGTTTGAATGGAAAGTAGATTTTTTTTTGTAATGTCTTTTTCTTCCGAATAATTTGCTTTACTCCAGTAAAATTACGAGAGATTGTATGGCGAAACGGAAATAATTGATAATAGCCGTGTTTCTTTTTCAGATCGATAGATTATATTTCATATTTATTTATTTGCATATTGTACAGTGAAAGGATCTTAAATTTATGTATAAGTGCTAGTACAATAACCCTGTTGAGGGTGTCGCAATAATGGAGTACACTATTAGCTAATTCCAAATAAAACAGTAGAGTCAAACATATCTCAAGACGTAATACATAGCAAATTCAATTTCATAGTCAATAAATACAATAACAAAATAATACTCTTTTAAAAATGCGTCATATAATACTAAGGCTTAAAACTAAAATCTAAAAATTTACATTCCCTACCTTACCTATTAGTCAATATTTAATTTTTACATTTCAATTTTATTAATATCACAGTTAGTCACAATATATTTTCATTTTCAATCTAATTATTATCACATTTTAATTGTTTAGTTAGTACATAATAAGAAAATATAAGAATTGTATGTCATTTTATCAAATAAAAATTATTGTACTAGGTTAAGAATTATATCATTTTGTCATTTATAAATTCATTTATTGAGTAGTAAGCTTTTTTAATCAGTAGACGTTTTACTGATTTATTAAAAGTATTTTCGTTAGGCTCTTTTTTTATTGTGTCGGGTAACTTATTGTATATTTGAATAGCTCGATAATGAGGGCTTTCTTTAAAAATTTGCAGTTTAGGTGGAGGGGCAGCTAATTGGTTTTGACGTCGCTTACTCTTGCAAAATTCAAATTTATTCAGGTTTCTTCTTACAAATCTTACAATTTCCAATATATAAATACCTGTAAATGTAAGTAGGTTCTGTGCAATAAAATGGGGTTTGCAACTGTCCCTAGGCCGTAAATTAAGCAATATTCTTACACATTTCTTTTGCAATATAAAAATGTCCTTTGCATCTGTACTTTGACCCCACAAGATAACACCGTATCGCATCCAAGCATATGCGTAAGCATAGTATGCGCTTAGCGCAGCTTCGTACTGGACGGTACGCTTTAAGACCGATAACGCGTAGGTGAATTGCGACAGTTTTGTTTTGATTTTTTCAACATGTTTTTTCCAATTTAAGTTGGTATCAATAGACATTATATTATATTTCTGTGTAAAGCTTTTTAATGGAATCCACCTAAATTTACTTCATTTATTTATTTATTTTGCCGTCCAAACATTAAAAAAATATAGAATTTCGGAAAAAAATGTTAATAGATTATTTTTTTTATTTACGGCTTGCTATATATTCATAATTATATATTTTACATGAATCCACCTAAAAATATTAGCTTTTTTGTATTGTTTAACTTTTATAGCACGAAATTTAAATGAAGCTTATCTTCGCAACCAAAAATAGTAATAGATCCGTTTTGCTTTCTAATAATTTAAATAGTGCTAAGTAATCACATTTTTGGCAAATCCAACATAAATGTTTACAAAATCATTGTAAACCAGCGATTACAAAAAACTTTTTTTAAATTTAGTATGGAATTTTTGTGAATTTATATAAGAATCACTTACATTTGAAAAGGTTGAGTTTCGCTCAGTTTATTTATATTATTTTACCTCGACTTTATTGGATCTTATATGTAAATATAAGTGTAGATTTTATATTTTGAAACAAATTGATATTTTTAAATATATTTATGGTGGATTTTTATGCCTGTATGTAAAGTATACGTTTATCTATGATATAAAGTATATAATTGTCTATTACTATTTTTGCCTTAGCTGTTATTCGAAAAAAATATTCCGCTTTAAATTTTAGGTGGATTCGTAAATATTGCGTCTTAACATCATATTTAAATACGATATACACAAAAAAGTAGCTATTAACATTTAATGTTTTGCAAAACCGTATTTTTACTGGAGTATTGCTGTCATGGGTAAGAATCACTGGGTTTTAGGAGCGAAGCTTCATTTGTTTCGCTCCCGAAGCAAAGTGATTCTACTCACAAGATCAAGTAACTTTCCCGAATGAAAACATTCTACATTCGAAATAAATTTTTGAATTCCCATACACAATGAGTCTATCACGTGACCACTTCACTATGGAGAACTATTTTTTTTTAACTAGATTTTCTTTTCTTTTGAATAAATAAGTATACAAAAAAAGTATACTAAGTAAATAAAGTAAATAAATAAGTATACTAAAGTATACTAAAAATAGATATACCATGTTGTCTGATGTGAATAAAATTAATTTTCACTTCTCATGCTCTGAAAGTGCTTTTTTGTGCAGGATATAGGCTGCACTAGGGCAAAAAAGTAATCGCGGTGGTGTACGCGCGGGCCTGCTACACCCCCCCCCCCCCCCCGCCTCATTCTTTCTTCAGTTACATTTAGAGAATACTTTTACGTTTTATTTCCTCGCAATCAAAGTGAAAAGCAGAGTTTATAACTCGTCCACAAAACCATTTTATCCTCGACATTACTAGCTAAAAGTCTCGGAAAATTATTGGTTCGTTTTGTGCACTTGTTGTAAAATCTACTATTATAGGGGGTCACGTCACATAAAACTTTGAGAATCGCTTTTTTTAACTTGCTTTTGTATTATCGTTATGTTTTGCGTTGACAAATACCATCAAACTTATCTTTTTCATTCCGGCAGGTCGCCATCGTACCGCACGCGAGCGACGCCGGCCGCCACGCCTGCGCCCGCGCAGCAACCGGAGCACGTCGAGCCGGTGCCTTCCAAGCCGCTGTTGAAACACCCACGCCCCATCGGCTCCGTCTCCGGTGAGCATTCAATTTTACGACTGATTTATACGAAGAAAGAAAGAAAAAGCTATTTGACTATTTATTTCTTGGTGATGAGGTTTTGATATACAAGGTGTCCAAAAAGAGAACTAACGCTGAAATTGAAACGGAACGGCGGAAAAGCTTAGGAAGGGGATCGTGGTGTCCGCCATTTACTGGAGTTTTAGTCGCAATGGAGCAGTACCCGGGAATCGCGCTTTTTGCGTACGAGCGTATTATCGTTATGGTGATTCAATAGTGACTAAGTAAGTACTCAACGTTTGTTTCGTGCGGAATATCGTGTACGTGTGTTCCGGATGGATCCGGATATTCGAAAATAAAGGTGCGACGATAATAATTCTAAACTCTCGTCGCCCTCGTTCAGTCCGCGACCAGGAAACAGCCGAAGAAGTGGAGGCGTCAGTTCGTCAATATCCATCTTTATCCATCCGAAAGAAAAACCAAGCATTACGATAATACGCTCGTACGCAAAAAGCGCGATGCGTTCCCGGGTACTGCTGCTCCATTGTGACTAAAACTCGGAACTCCATAAAATGGCGGACTCCTCGATTCCCTTCCCTCGCTTTTCCGCTGTAACTTTAGGGTTAAAATAAATAAAATGTAGCTGTGACCGTAAATGCGCATCAAAAAATAGGTCGCGGGGGTGAGCGCGGCAGGTGGGGGGAAGCGTGCGAATCTTTCATTGGCTCTCCGCCTGTCACTCATGCGCAGAAAATAACCGCGTCAGAGTCACACTTATCCTGCACACGCTATACTGAACAAGCAACGTATCTCGTCCCTCTCACTCGATCTACACCCCCGCGCGGCGTCACGCTTTGTTTCGTACAAAAGTTTGCTAGAAGCACCAGCTCCTCTCCCTTCTCTGCTCCATGGTATACTGCATTCTTCAGAGGCGCCTAAATATGCCACCTTCAGTGGGATCTATGCCTAAGAACTGACATACACCCCATTGATCAGCCCAGCCGCAAGAAGAACCAATGGCCGATGGGGCGTAAGGGTCTAGAGTGGCGACCACTTTCCGGAAGACGAAGCGTAGGCAGGCCCCCCACAAGGCGGACCGACGATCTGATCAAGTTCGCGGGAAGCCACTGGATGTGAGCAGCGCAGCACCGGTCGTCATGGACATGTGTACGGGAGGCCTATGTCCAGCAGTGGACGCCTTTTGGCTGATATGATGATCTCACTGAAGGTGGCTTGCTTAGCGCCTAGAACTGGTCTTTGATAGGTACTGAGGGGTGATCGTGGTAATTTCAACGATATTAACAAAACAAAAACGTTTGCCTCAAACGCGATTTACCCGCGTTCCATTAATTTACTCCCGATTTCACTCGCGCGTAAAACGCCTCATCTTGACGCAATATATATATCTCTATAGTATCTCGGCAACGCGCAAGTGCCTACGCGCGAGTCGACTAGCGCGTAAAATGCCTCATCTAGACACGATACTCCTTGACGTAATGTTTTAGTGAAACGTTTTTGTTTTGGTAATAGCGTTAAAATTACCACGATCACCATCTCATTGATTTTTTTTCTTTTGGCACTAGATGTGGCGTAGAAAATAAGAAAAAGCTTTTCGTAACGGGGGTTAAGTTCGTCCACCATGTTGAAATTTGGCGCGTTTTCATAATAATTAAACTACCCACAGTTGCAGCTGGCACCATTGCCGTAATGAGCCCGCCGCGTGCCACAGAAAATCAATAGCTTTTGTTTACTGACACCGGCTTTGTGTATTCAACTGTATAAATACTGAGTAACGGGAGCTAAGGGTAGGCCAACGGGGTAAGCCTTGGCAATTTAATAATATTTACCACTAACAACACTGTTTTTCTTAAAAAGTATAAAGGTACGGGCAATTAAGGCTTATGTGATGCCACTCACGTGATGGTACGTCCGAGAGGAAACATCATCAATCGGTTTCTCGAAAACGGCTCTAACGATTTCGATGAAAATTATTATACGGTGGTTTTCTGGGGTGAAAAACCGATCTAGCTAGGTCTCGTGTCTGGGAAAATTCGTTTTCCCCGTGTTTTTAAGCATGTTTATAAAATACCGGGTTTTAGACAAAAACCTACAGCGCCTTCCGTCAGCGGGTAGCATAGCTTGCTTACGCGTTGATATTTTAATGTTGAGGCGGCTATTATAGAGCGAAGCTCGGTTGCCCAGGTACTTTATCTTATGGGTGAAAATCAATTAAAACCACCATAGTAACAAAAAGGAAACAAAAATGAAACCATAACAAAAATTAAATCTTTTTACAATGCAAATTAGGTACAATACAAGTTCCAGTATTAATATGATCCCTAAAGTCAATGACTTCTGCGGTTACTGTGGGCCCGTTCTCATTTGCGATGGTCTGAAGATCAATGGGCTAATTTCCTTTTTTCTGATGAATCGAGGTTCAGTTATTAAACTGATTCGAGAAGAATACGCGATTGGCAATACCACTCAAAAGTTATCATAAGTGTATAATTATCAAAATTAAAATTTAAGAAACATCGCTCTAAGTGACTCTAATGGTTTTATCTACAACAGACACTTAAAATTTGGTTAATGGTTCTTGTATGCGTAAATGAGTTTAACATCATGCCTAGGTATATCCCTCACGGGAAGGCAAAGCATCAAAGAGTGTATCTGATGGTGAGAAATTGTAACAAAACGTAACCTACCTAAATGGATACTGTTGACTGGAATTTAATTATTTTATTTCTGTAATAATTTTGGCCATGTATACGTGATCGTCTAACTTTAACATCTAAAAGACCCATACATTGTGGATTGGTAATTAATAAAAAAAAAAATTTATTTGCGGAAATAACTGTAAAGTAATTGAAGTTAAAAAAATTAAATAAAAATTACACATTCAAATAAAATACTTGAAATGAAACATACCAATTTAACCCGCTAGCTTTGTGTGATGTCAAACCGATAGATTTTTAGAATATCTGGGACTCCCATCCAACCTAGCATCCCAGGCCTACCTACAAAACCTAGAACAATCCTACACCCGAAGTCTGAGCTAGGTTACCTAGCAAACCATCTCGCGCATCATTCTGATCGTCTCAAAATAACATCCATCTCCTCCTGCCTATTTATCTACAATTAGTAAATTGTTTTATATCCATTTGATCCAAACGGAACAAGATTCGACACTCAATTTTAACGTGTAAGAGTGCTAAATATTGTCCCTCTATAATACAGGCTAGGCGACTTAGTAAATCTAACCAGTACTACATTCGTGGAACATAAGATAAAACCAATTTACTAAAATAATATTGTCTTATAAATGCTTGACTGTGTTATACCGATTAATTTTATTGTGTATTCATCGATATAACATTAGATTACCTACATCACATTTTAGTGTTATACATCCATCACCACCTAAGTGCCCTACCCAGCCAGCACAAACCTTTTGAGTAAGTTTTGTATAACAGCAGTCATATAAACTTATTACTGAATAAGACTACCGTAATTAGCTGATTTAGCGCTTACTCAGACATTATTCAAGCAATTTGGGCACAAAATTATACTGCTAATAGCTGGGTAATAGAAAAATAACAGATGAATAAGTTTTGAATAATTGTACGACAAGCTGAGTATATTCTGCATAAAAGCATTTTGTTCTTTTGTACAAGTTTTATAGCTCTGTTAGCCAGATGATGAATGAATGATGAATGAACTTTATGCTTAAGTCCTTCATAGCTAAGATATTCAGATGATACACAGCGTTTAGCTTATTTCTGTATTTTAATCAAGAAGTTAATCAAATTAAATTTAAATTGACAAATCCGAACACAATAGCGCACGCGTTTGTATGGTGACTGAATGACATGAATTATATATGGCCAAATTATTGTACCTATTATGGCCAAATAATTTTACCCTTATTTAATGCTTAAAGAAAGAAATTGTATGTGCGCATGCAACTTTACTGTGTATTTATGTATACATTTCTTGTAAAATTTTCACGCGCTACCTGATAAGCTGGGTTTTTTAGAAGTAAACAACATTTCGTCTATTGGTTTATTTTTACAAGTGAAATATTTTTTACGTTTTATGCAATTTAAGGGTTCAAAAATAATCTTGTGTTACTTTTACAAGAATATTATACCGATTTCGTTATTAAAATTGAGTATTTGTGTATAACATTCCACATCATTATAATAGGTTATGTTAATCATAATGGCGACGCTTATTCTGAATAAAATCTGCTTGCACAGCGGTTTCTCGTCTTATGTCTGCATAACAGACCTTATGTGTCCACTTATTAAGTTGTTCTCTGGTTAAAAGTGGTCTGCACACAACATATATTTTCGATAACTAGTTTCCTATAATCACACATTCGTACTGTAAATCAAACAATTAGGATTCAGTCATCAATGAAATGAAAACCCATAGTATAAGTTAGGTATATTATTTGTTCTTTTTAGCTCCACAATAAAATTCAGATATTTAATATTCAACATAAAAAGCATTACGACAAGTAATGTTGTGTTAATATATAAGTATAGTAGGTTAACTACTACACCTCTAGAGCTGTTTACTCTCCTCGGTCGGTGTAGTTTTATTTTATAAGGCGATTTTTAACAAGCAAATCACTTAAGCGCGCACGTGCAGTCGAACTTTCAATCTACTAGCCACTTAAATGCTGACTAATATTCCGGAATAGTTCTTCTAGCTTAAACAATGTCCTATTTTCGTGGATACCCAGCGAACTTCTGTATAAGAATCTGTTACTGTTACTTTTACCACAATTAGCTGCACATGACGGTCATTTCGTACTTAAAGTGGCATAAAGTAGTTATAACAGCTATCTTAATTTCTGTTAAGTAACTATATGCTTCATAACAGAAACAACACCTACTTTATACAGCAGCTGAATAACTGTCAAGATGTGGTGTGTAATACAGCTAAAGGAGAAAAGAACATAAATTATCCAGTATCATGCTTGATAATGGAATTTTATACGAGTGTTATACAAAAGGTTACACAAGCTCTTGAGTAACAGGTCTGTTTCTGATGACTATTCAGCTTTAAGAAATAAAATCGGCATATTACAGAACTAACTCAGCAAATAGCATTATTATAGCAAAGAAAAACTTTAATACAGAACTTGGAAATACGCACAGCTTCTATACATACATTATTAAGCTTAACCTTGCATAAGATTAAATTGTTGGCCAGTTATCTGACTTGTGTGCTGCCTGGGTAATAACCTATAGCATCAAATGAACCCAACCTAATTCTCACGCTGGCTCCATAAAACACAGGATTCAGCTGCACCTAGATTTAACTCAGAAAACTCGTCGTTGATCACCCCAGCACCTTCTCAGATGACCTATCATTTCAAGAGACCTAGTTAGCACTTTTAAATGAATAGTAGGAAATCTGAAATAAACTCACCAACAACGAAGCCATAAATTCCCGGCGGGAAAGACACAAACACGAAGCCCTCTCGTACATTACCTGTAGCATGTTCGTTCACTGCACTAAATTGAAAAATATTTTTAATATTAAACTAAGCAATTTGTTAAAAAAAAAGGTATGTGTTTCCTATTGCAACGCCTGACGCTTCATTATCAAATCGAAACCCTCAAATCACTAATGTGCTTTAATTGGGCGGCCGCCGCAAAAATAATTCTTGCACGTAATTACTATTGTAAAGCCAGGCGTTGACTGCCTCAAACCCTAATGTTTAACACTAAAGTACTAGGTATAATCTGGCGCTCGCCGAAAAAAAATAGAAAATAAATTATTAATTTGTGCACGTAATCCCTATTGTAAAGCCAGGCGTTGACTGCCTCTGCATCTCTCATTCAATATCCTGTGTTGGTTCCTTACAATTTTATACCTGCCGCGTCTTTCCTAAAATGAACCTTAAATCAGAGCAGTAAAAATTACCACATGTGCAATTTGGCTGCAGTGTGTTAAGTCACTGCTTCGCTGTGCCTTTTTCTTAAATTTCTTGGAAGAATTGGTCTAACAATCATACGTACACTGCGTCTTTTTACCAAAATGAATCTAATTGCAAGGCATTACAGTCCAATACGAGCGCAATGCTATTTTGTAAGCGGGAGGTCTATTTAGATGTACAGTCAAGAGGACGTTCAGCTTGACACGTTGGATTACGTACCATAATTATTTCAATCTCAGCAAGAGCTAAAGACAAACTGCGAGTGTCAAGCTTTACCTGTTGTTGACCGTACCTGTTGTAAATTGAATAGTGGTGAAATATTATAGGGTCTTATTTGTTTAAACTTAGTTAGTCTATATAATTTTATACGTTTATTATTAAATTCCTAAAACTGTGACGAATACGAGGGCCACACCGAAATGATCGGGAATAGAAAAAAGTACAAAAATAATACAACAATATTTACTTTCATTGTTTTCGAAGTATTCTCCGTGACAATCGATGCAATTTTTGCATTCTATCAAACCAATTATTATAACAGTAATTCCAGTCTGAAGTGGATATAGGCGAAACGGCCGATTTGTAAGCTTCGACTGCCTCTTCTGGGCCTTGAAATCGTTGACCACGTAGCATATCTTTAATTCTTGGGAATGTAAAATAATCATTGGGGCTCAAGTCAGGGCTATACGGTGGATGGTCCATTAACTCCACGTTTTCTTGATTTAAAAACGCGATCGTTTTGCGAGCGGTATGTAAGCTCGCATTATCCTGGTGAAGAATGATGCGACGATTCGGATTAATTTTACGAAGTTCTCTTATGACTTCCGGCAAACAAACTATTGTGTACCAATCAGCAGTAACCGTTCTGCGTTCTTGTAAAGGAATCGTAGCCACATGACCAGTTTTCGATACAAACGAAGCGACCATTTTTTTCGACACGCTACGAGAGCGGATAACTTTTGTTGGCTTGACCTCGCCTTCGAAGACCCAAACAGCCGATTGATGTTTTCTTTCGGGCTCATATGAATAAATCCACGATTCATCACCAGAGACGATATTGTAAACTGCATTTGAGCTCCCTCTATTGAACCGTTGCAGAGTAGACCGACACCAATTAACACGAGCCGACTTTTGTTCCTCGGTCAAACGATGGGGCACCCAGCGGGAAACTAACTTCTTGACACCCAGTTCATCATGTAAAATAGTTTGAATCGCTGTCATACCAATGCTGAGAGAAGCCCGAATCTGCTCGTATGTCACATGTCTATCTTCTTTTATTAATTGGCGCACAGCATCGATGTTATCTTGTGTTACCGCTGTTTTTGGTCGACCAGTAGAAGGACCTGTCGTGAGAGAGGAACGTCCACGACGAAACTCAGAATACCAACGATATATAGTCGTTTTACTGGGTGCTTCAAGTTCATAAACAGAAACAAGCTCGGCGAGACATTGTTCTTGAGATAAACCTCGACGAAAGTTGTGAAAAATTATGGCACGGAAATGTTCCCGCGTAAGCTCCATTTTCCCCACTGACTTGTCAAATTCAAATGGCTACTGCTCTTTTCTTTTTTACTTTTTTTTAAATTCAAAAATGGAATTGTGTTTGAAATAATACTACATGTCATAAACCAAAAAGGTTTTAATCTAATTTATTCCTGAGTATTCTATTCCCGATCCCTTCGGTTTGTCCCTCGTATTATCGTTACAAAATCTAGATTTGTCTTTTACTTTAGTACTTACCTAAAAATTTAATTAAAAATAGTATCAACATTTTCTTTATAATGTACTTACTCTTTTAGTAATAAGAACCTATATCTATCCGTACGAAGGCGGTAATATAAAAAAGTATCATCATCATCATACATAACATCCCATGAAAAGTCCACTACAGGACAGGGAACTACCTCCAAAATTCCAGCTTTTGCTGAAACAATGTAGTCTGTATAAAAAGTATAATAGAGTTCAGTGTCTCCCATACTATTCGTCACGTGATCGAAGCCGAAAAGTTTCATCATAACATCCCAAGAAACGTCCACTACAGGACAGGGAGCTCCCTCCAGAATTCTAGCTTTTGCTGGAAAAATGTAGAGGGGAAGTACCATAGTCACCTCGCCTGTTAGCGTTACGGCTGGCACCATGGACCGCGGTTGTAGGTGTGTGCAGTATGTAAGATGTAAGATACGAAGGAGGATGCTGCTGCCCATCCTCCAGTTTATAACGCTTAGTCGCCTCTTACACACCCACGGGCATGTATGGGTTGGTACTATTCTTTGCCGGCACCACACTGGACGGAAAAGTTTTATCACAAATGTTTTCTCCGATAAAATTATTAGAATCACTGGGCAATCAAATCTGCGTACTATTTTTCGAAATATTGCATTTAAAGCTCAATAATTGTAATCTATCGTAATATTTAGTTTACTACAAAAATAATTATAGCTGCCATTAAAATTAAAGGATGGTATCACAACAAGGAGTTTGAATGGTATGGTATTTCAAAGACCATTTTAATGCATAATTGTTTTACTGTGAAAAGCTTTGAGAACTACCGTAGGAACACTAGGAACGCACTGATGATTCCTTAAAATGTGTATTCTTAGTTTATTTTTTTGTAAATCTTGTAAAAATTGCATTCCACAGACTCAATATCACTATCTTCGCCAGTGGCATGTGCGTCCCCACGCGAGGTGTCGGAAGGTCCTCCAATGCCCGCCAGCGTGACGGCTCTACCAGAAGAGCATCGAGCCAGCTTAGTGGGACGCGTGCCGGCCACCAGGGCTCGTCGACGAAGGGCCATGATCATCTACGTGTGTGCTGCTGATTCGCAAGGTGAGGGCACAGGGGCAGATGACAACGATAAGAGATTCCATGAATGTATTTTAAAAATAGGTCCCCCGGTTCTTGCCAGCGTGACGGCTCTACCAGAGAAGCACTGAGTCATAGTGTGCGTTGTTGATTTCCAAAGTAAGGAGTATATATGGCACCATAAAGCATGTAAGTAAATCAAAAGCAGGTCCCCTGATGTCGGCTATGGTGACAGCTCCACCAGAAGAGCACCGAGCCAGTTACTGGTCACCAGGGCGCGTCAACAAAGGGCTATGACCATCTACGTGTGATGATGATTCGCAAGGTAAGGGACCGATGACACCCTAAGCGATTCCATGAATGTATCTTATAATAGGCCCCTCTATGCCGGTCAGCATTCTTCCAGAGGAGCACTGAACCAGCTTACTGGGACGTGTGCCAACACAGAGTCACGATCATCGTGTGTGAGTATATTACACCCTAAAAGTACGTGTAAGTAAATAAACGGCGAAGAAAGTAGACGATCCTCCGAAGCCGGTCTTGGTTCTGCTGCTGGTCTACCGAAGGAGCAAGTTAGGAGAGGATGCATGCCATGCCAATGCAAAAACATGATCGTCTTGCGCACTGTAGGTGGTGGTGTGGTCCAACCACTAACTGAGGTTGTGTGAGACGAAATTGTATACTACCGGGTCATCTTGCAGTATCCTCTACCCTCCAAGTCCTCTTGTAGGGTCCTTTTCCCTCCGGGTCTTCTTACTTTGACTCCTCTAAATTCCTCTTTCCTTTGCGTCCGTGTCCTCGTTCGGTCATCAAGTTTGTTATTTATATTTTTTTAACGTTTTCTAATATGGGCGCTTGATCGGTGAACTTTTTTAAAAGTTGATGTTGAAGTGGACATGATCATGATGTATAGAATTTTCTATTAGTATATGAAGTTAAAGACAATTTTCCCAATCAACTTATCGAAGTCATCATAGTTCACAGGGCCTCGTACTCGTGATGTGGATTCCTGTGTAAATCTTTTACTGGACATTGGCAATACAATGTCACAATAATTTTGTAACAATTTATTCACTTTGACATTGGCGAAATACGACTTGTAATGAGATGTATTAGTAGGTATAATAGTTGTATAATAGTAATTAAAATAATAATAATTTTTTTTTTTTTACTAAAATTTGATTCCTTGTCCTCTTCTCCAGACTGCTGCGCTGAGAAGGGCGCGCTCCAATGTGGCGCGGCGGCTAAGCTGCGCGTGCGAGCCCGGCGTCGCGGATGGCGCGTGCACGTGGCTGACCTACACTGGCGGTCGCCGTTGGAGCAGCAGCGCGATCATCGCTTCCCTGTGCTGTGTATAGCTGAGCTGGCGCGTAAGTTATATTGCTAAGCCTTAGGCAAAGCAATACACTACTTTACAGACTGCCCAAGCGTGTTACCGAAAGGAATACAAAATGAGGGAGTTTTAACTTGTGTCACGTAAACACACGGAAGTGTGTTCACGTTATGTCTCTTTTATCACAAGCAAATCAGCTGTTCTTCGCTGCTTCTGGTGTGAGTGAAACAGAGGATATCTAGTGCTCTGTTTTCTTTTTTCTCTGGGGCGTTAGTTATATAAACCATACAAACGACACCGATATTGATTTTTAGACATTTCAACCCTATCGCACCCCAACCCCATCCCCAGGAGATGATGGTATTTCACGTCCACCACGTTGAATTTCACAATTGTTGTACTTTTTACGTAATCAGCGACCCGATATACCATACAAACGACACCCATATTGATATTTTGACATTTCAACCCCATCGCTCCCCAACAGAGGATGATGGAACTTCACGTCCACCACGTTGGATTTTATAACTATTGTTGATTTCGTAATCAGCGACCCTATAAACCATACAAACGATACCCATATTAGATTTTAGACTTTTTCACCCCATTTCCCTTTTTTAGAGGTTGAATTATGGGTGGAATTTCAATAACAGTGATGTACGTTCCATAGAATTACAACCCTAATGCCTAAATATAAAATTTTGTGGATTTTGAAAATGAAGGATTTTTAACTTCATCCCCCTTTCACCCCTTAGGGTGTAGAATTTTCAAAAACCCTGAGACACATAAAAAATTGTGTTAAGTCATCAGCCTAAATAAAAAATTTAAAGATCCTAACTTCAAAACTGACGGACTTTCATACAAACTTTTATCCCCTATTTTACCCCCTCAGGGGTGGAATTTTGTAAAACCCTTTCTTAATACACTCTTGGAACTCATAAGGAACCTACATGCCGAAATTGGAATCTCTAGACCCAGCGGTTTGGGCTGTGCGTTGATATGTCAGTCAGTCACCTTCTTCTTTTATAAAGGCTGTAAGGGACGGTGTACCGACAACTGAAAGGTCGTGCTCAGCCAACGAAACTGAACAACTTTCCCAAAGAAACATGTTTGGGAAATGTAAAATTTTTTTGACCTCTCCATACAAATTGCTCACTCTGCTCGAACAGTTTGTATGGAGAGGTCAATTTTGTTTTTAATTTTTCAGAAAAGTTTCTTTGAGAAAGTTGTTCAGTTTCGTTGACTGAGCTCGCCCTTTCAGTTTTCGGTACACCGTCCCTTACACCCTTACATAGACAGATTTAAAGGCGACGCACCATCGAGAGCGAGTTCAAGGTTGTTGGACTAATATGGGAAGAAGCAAGAAGGACAGCGCACGACAGGGTGGAAACAGCTCGAGTAGGCCCTATATACGGTCATCCGCACGTCAGTGGAGACATTTGCAACTCTATTACCATGCCGTAAAGTCCAAAGTGTTTCTACTAAGCGGGGTTCCTTTAGGGGTATTATGATAAACTGGGTTGGATTGTTACTGGGTATTATGATAAAAGGGCGTTCATGAATCAAAAAACCTTAATTGTTTCCAGGTCAGTCCGAGCTAGGAGCGGTGGTTCCAGTGGTGTTCCTCAACTCAGGACTTGGCACGCCGCTGCTCCCGCACACCTTGGAATGCGCAGACTTCAAGGCTGCTCTGGAAGCCGCTGAAGATGAAGCCGACAAGACTTTGCTCAACAAGTGGTATGCAATTGAATTTATTTTCCTTTTCCTGCTTGGGCATAATGTAATGAAAATATATGCAAGAGGCTTCTTCTTAATCTTCATGAGCTCCATGAGCCTATGTCCCCATCCCCCTTCTTCCATCGAGAATCCAGACGCACCGCACGATAACATCCACACTTGGTTGATATTCCGAATAATCGCACAAAGCGCTTCGCAACATCTTTTATAATTCGCACTGCTAAGGAGTGAGACTTTCTACCTGCGTCTGTGTTCCCGAGTTCATGAAAATGAAAATGAAAATAATGTTTATTTGCTAGTTTGAGTTAGACACACATAATTATGACAGGGGTCCCCAAACTAGGACGCAGCCTGTATCTTGGGAGACCTAAGAAATTTACTAATTGCTAGTTAACATTCTACGTACTTATACAGTAAAAAAGTAGTGTTTTCAGAAATCTAAGTAGGTAGGTAATAATTTTGACAAGACCAACAATTCAATTGAAAAATAAAATAACAAGCAAAATTTTGAATTAAAGTACAATATCAAGTAGGTAATAATATTAACAATAAAAAGTTACAAGACCAACAGATGTATTCACAAATGGTGTAAAAAAACAAAAATTGGGGTTTTTAATTTGAAGTGATTTGACCTAAAGGAAAGAACCATGATTGACCAGACCAAAAAGTTGAGGAAACAAGTTTTGAGTTGAATAAAAATAATAGTGAGATGAAAAATAATAAGTAGCAAGACCAACAGAGGAATTTTATTGACGAGTAAAGTATGTACAAGTTTAAATTTTGAAATGACAATAAAAACTTGTATTATTAAGATGAAACAAAGATTTGAGTGCTGTGAGTATGTGCGGAAGAGAAGAGTGTGTAAAGTTAAGTTAAAAATGTGAGTGCTATTACGGGATAAGAGATTCAGTGATGTCATAATTTAGATTAGACAACCATTTCCTCAATTTAACTTTGGCTTCCTTCAGTGTGCAATTTTTTAAGCTGCAAGTTTTGACCACGTTGTTGTAAATAGAGGGAAAGGCGTATGAAGAAAATCTTCTGGCAAAGTACGTCCTAACCGGTACTACAGGGATGCTATATATCCTTTTGGTGATGAGTTTAGCATATTCTTTTGAGGTGAGGACCAATTTGTGTGTGGAGATACTAGCTTTTTGTATGTACAACTGCCTAACTCTGAGGACACTAGCCTCTTGATACAACTCGTCAGTTGGGAATCTGCGCCGTTTCCTAAACATTGTTTTGAGGACTGCCCGTTGCGCCCTTTCCAACTCAATTAAGTAGGTTTTAGCTGCACAGCCCCATACACCGATGCAGTAGATGATAATCGACTCGCAGATGGCTGTATAAGTATTCTTGAGTATGGAAGCTGGAGCAGAGTTACGCAGTTCCCTCATGATTCCAATTATTTTGCGCACTCTAGCGGCCAGTGAAGCGATATGGGCTTGAAAGTTAAGTTTTTCATCTAGAGTTATGCCAAGGTATCTGATGTTTGATACTCTTAGGATGAAGTCGCACTGGCAAAAACTGCTGTCTGAAGAGAAGTTAGCACATTTATGGATTTTGATGCCCGGCATTGAAGAAGGCGCAGATGCGGAAGTCTTATGGAAGCAAAGAAATTTTGTCTTTTTCATGTTAAGCGTTAAGAGATTTCTTTTAAGCCAACTATAAATTATTGACATTCCATCCTCCGCCACTCGCCAGGCTTCAGTCCAGGCTTCAGTGGCAGTTCCAGCCCATATAACCCGAATCTATTCAAGTTGCGCGAGTGAATAGGCTTCTTCTGGGCAAGCACGTTCCAACGTCGACCTCATCTCTGTCCTCAGGACTATATAGAGATTAAGAGTACCTTTAGTAAGCCGCCATGGATCAGATAATGGATATAGCTAATGCCGAAAGAGCTGGCGTAGCAAAGTACTTGTTTAATGCTTCAAAATTACTACATTAACAAGAGCGGAGAAGCAGCTGAGAAGAAGCCTTATGAAGATTTTATTTATTTATTTTTATTTAAAGATAAGGTCACCTACAGATTACACACCAATACAATTATAACCGAGTAACATATATGAACTTAACACTAAATGGTAACCCAATTACAGGTGACAACAGCTTTCTAAAGGTTTCTAATTTTACCACAAGAAATTAGCAGTGTATACGAAAATCCTTCATATCAACATAATAATTATGATGAAAACACAGTGGTTCAGTGAATACTCTGACAGGGTGTCATACTTCTTATACTGGTGTCTCACTTGCCTTGTTTTACAATATAGGGTTTCTCAAAAGTATTTAAAGAAAATGTTAAAAAAAAATTAAATACTAATTTTTCCAGACATGAGATCTATCAAGTTAGCAGTGGTTTTTTGCCGTTTCTTTTACGTTGCCATATTCTGCATGTTATGATAAATGACATTCATTAAGTAGGTATTCTGTTTTTTTTAATTTATTTATTTAGGAAACATACAGTCATATACAAAGAATAGGCTGTACGGTTTCATCACCGTACATATGTTTTAATGCAGACGCGGCAACCTAGTTTTGGCCGCGCGCAAGCCGCACTTTAAATAATAATTTTTACTAAAATAACATTGAGTTCGTTAGCAACCGGCAACTAACCAAGACCTCAAGGAAAGAAACGCCACTCTTTTCACTGTTTGACATACGTTATTATTATTATACTTTTACCTAAATTTAACTACCGATCTTTCCTTCTACGGGCTCCATCAAACTCACCACAACTCTACGATAACTTCAATGTATGGTAACTGAACCGTACATAGGCAAAGACGAAATTATAACTAAAAGACCTAGAGTTCCATGAAGGAGGTAAATACTAATAAGCGAGATCGAGATCTAATAATAGTACATAAGTAATACATATCGCAAGCATAATAAATACAAAGTTAAATTATTCTAAACTAAGTAACGGAGTAGGTAATAATACAATAACAATACCTTATTCATATATTTAAATAACAGTGTAAAACAATCTATGTCAACTATACCTTATTTATATGTTTTTTAAAACAACTCAAAGACAACCTAAATATATCACAATTGGAAAAAATATTATCATAATTGAATAAAGCACGTCGAAAAAAGCTATCCTTATTATAGTTTGTCCTAAAGGACTTGTATGTAAATGTTAGTAATAGGTATTCTGTTTTTACTTATTCTGGATCAAGAAGTTTCCTCATGTTTAATACAGGTACAGCCTAGACTCGTCAACGACGCCGCCTTGTTACCGGCTGGTCCGCGGGGCGCCGGCGCGCTGGCGACGCGAGATGGCGCGCGCGCTCAATGTACTCGTGCGCACCCTGCCGCAGGAGGCTTGTGACGCGTACCTTACCACCGTCGTTGAGCAGGTAAGTGGAGCTATTGGACTCGCAGAGAAAGAAGGAAACAGAGCGCTAGATATTTTCCGTCTAGCTTACAAAGTATTTCCACCGACGTGCGGCCGTATGTACTTCTCTAGACGGACTTGGCACAAAAGCACTACCACCATAAAATTAGCTCGCACTTGTAACTGTTGTATATGTTTGCACCGTATGGTGTGTTGTGTATGTGTAGGAGATCCAGCACACGGTCCTGCTGAGCGTGGAGGCGGCGCGGCGCTGCGTGTGGGTGTGGCGCGCGGGCGGCGTGTGTCCGGCGCCCCCGCCTCCGCACGCCCCCGCCCCCGCCCCCGCCTGCCCGGACTCGCCGGACGCGCCGGACGGGCACGACGCGCCGCACCGCGCCGAGCTGCAGCGGAGGCTCAACAATCTGCAGAAGGACCTCAAGGTATCTCGGCAAATCAAGGCAAATTCGAGCTATTAGCCACATAAGGCTGATTTGAAAGACAGCTTAACAGCTTGAAGAAATCTTAACGTAATCATCTCAAGTCTATCAACCTGAAGGAAACTAATGTCCTAATGGTAGGTATTGGTCATTTAAGTCAAAGCTGCAAAGGAGGCTCAACAACCTGCTGGAGGACCTTAAGTTATATAGCAACCTCAATCTATTAGCCACATAAGGCTAAGTCACAAAGGCGGCTCAACAACTTGCATAAAGATTTCAAAGCTCAATGACTTACAGAAGGACCTCAAGTTATCTCTTAACCTCAAAGTGACAAAAAACCTCAAGGTAATAGCTAAATAAGACTGATCTGCACGACGGCATAGCAATAGGTATGCAAAAATATCTAATAATGTCAAGGCATCAACCTCAATGTTTATAACAACCTGAAGGGATCTAACATTCTAAAGGTATTTTTCCACTCAAGACGAAGCCCCAGGGGAGGCTCAAGAACCTGCTGACCTCAAGGTATCTAGCAACCTCAAGTAATTAGCCACATAAGACTGTGTCACAATAGTGGCTTAATAAATTGCATAAAGATCTCAAGACTCAACAACTTACAGAAAGACCTCAAGGTATCTAAAAGCCTTAAGGAATCTTACAGCCTAGGGGCTAGAGGTACAGAAGAAGTAGTAGTTTCATACAAAAAGGAGCCGGGGTCACTACGGGCCGGCGAAGGCGCGCAGATATTAGGACACCATCAATCAACAGGTGGGTTGGTGATTTCGCGTGACTTAATGCGGTGTCCGAGGTGTTGTCAGGGTATCAAACAACCTTAAGGTCAAGGCAATCGCAGCACAAGGTAGGTCTGAAAATCCGGATCGACATAATCTGCGAAAGAAACTGGCTTGTTATGATACGGGAGAGGGGATGGGCTTGCATACCCCTTAATTATAGCTACTACGAACTGTAATGATAAGTTTTGGGGTCATTATAATTATCAAAAGACTACCTTTATCGGTCACACCGACATTTTCAAAAAAGTTGGTGATCTCCTAGGATTGAGAGCCTCCTGTGGCTGAAGCCACACTAGCCAGAGCTGCAGCCTCGAGGTATCTACAACTCACAGTTTCGCTTCGGGGAAATCTTGTATTGTGGACAGGTGGGTACCGTCGGCCAAGAATGTGGTTTACCGATTGGGGTTTACCGGAGGGGGAGGTGGGGAAATGGCGGTAGAGAGAGGGGGAGGGGAAGAGGGTGGGGGAGGGGGGTGAGAGCGAGAAGGAGAGTAAGAGGGAGGGGGTAGGGGTAGGTGTAGGGGGGGGGGGGGTAGGTAAGGGGGAGGTGAGGGGTAAGAGGGAGGGGGAGAGGGAAGGGAGGGATGGTGAGGGGGAAGAAGGAGGATGAAGGGGAAGAAGGAGGATGAGGGGGGAAGAAGGAGGGGAGGAGGAGAGGGAGGGGGAGGAAGAGGGAGGGCGGAGGTGTAGAGGGAGGGGTGAGAGGGAAGGGGAGGGAGGGTGAGGGGGGAAGAAGGAGGATGCGGGGGGAAGAAGGAGGGGGAGGGGCGAGGCAGGAAGAGGGGGGAGAGGCGGGAGGGAGAGGGAGACACTGCACAATACTTCACATTGTCTGAATTCTACGCGGGCGAAGGCGCGGGCATATCTAGTTAAATATAAAATGATAGTTACACTGGTCTGACACTAACACTGTAACGTTTGGCAGATGCACCTCAGCGAGCGCAACATAATCCGCGCGAGTGTGCGCACGCGGGCGGTGGGGGGCGGGGGCGGGGGTGCAGGGGGTGGGGGCGGGGGGGTGTCGGCCGAGGAGGAGTACGCGGCGGGGGTGCGCGCGGCGCTGGGCGAGCGGCTCGACGCGCTGCTCGACGCGCTCATTGCGGAGAACACCGTGCCGCACGCGCACTCCGGGATACCCACCAGGTGACGGTGACACCATTTTGAACTCAGACGATTAACGACCCTGGCGAGTAACAAGGAAACGACAAACGTGTGTGACTAATGACGAACACATGTAAGATATGACACATTTCTGACAAATAGCGATTGCTTTTGACAAAATGACGTGCTTATTGCGTGGAACACCGACCGAATCGCATGCGTACTCCGAAATACCCACTAGGTAAGTCAGGTTCACCGGGATCACCAGTGAGGAACGCATGAATGATAGATATACCCTCCTTGGGTTTGAATAAACCTGACAAGCATTGATTGTACCCACTGACCTCTATATATACAATGTATATATAGAGGTCAGTGATTGTACCTGACAAATGACAAACATACGTGATTAAATGTGTGGCGGCGCGCAATGTATGCCGTCGTGCTCGCCCCGCAATGAACGTCGTACAGCCACGTTTCTATAGAGATTCGGTTGTTATTCTTCTGTCGGTAAAAAAGCTGAAAATATTGTAAAGTTTGTTTGAGCCGCAATTATATAAATAATTACGTTAAAATCACTCCTGCGTATCATTTGGGGTTTGTCCCCACAAATGAAATGCCAATTACAAATGACGAACATTTAACTGAAATTATATCTGACATAACAAACACAACAAAATAAAATTTGACAAAATTATTTGAATAAGTGTCCGCTGAATTACACGGAGAGGGTATAGGCTACACTCGGCGAGCGGTTTGACGCACTGCTCGATGCACTCATTGCAGAAAACACCGTGCCGCACGCGCACGCTGGGATTCACATTGGCTGCATGAGGTTCACAAACTTATCGAATGCTTTTACGAATACCAATTCTGACAAGTAACGAACAACTCTGACAAATGTTAAATGCATGTGACGTAATGACGAATATGCCTTACAAATACGTGTGACATGCAGGGACTAGTTAAGTACTATACGTACAAGTGACATGTTACGGACGTGTCTGACCTTAGATTATAAAAAACTAACGTATAATGTCTAACAAATAACAAACACCTGTAACAAAACGGACATGTCTCACCTTTATCTGATAATTATCGAGCACGTCGGACAGCTTCCAACAAACAAAACTACCGAAAAAGGTCATAAATTAGTAGGTAAATCAAGTCTACCTACATACGACATAAGCACCTAGTCGAATAAATGACGAATATGTCTGATAAACGACGAACACTTTTGGTAAACGAAAAAATAAACGATTCATTTACCTAACTAAATGATAGACAAGGCTGTCAAATTAAAAAACATGTCTGACTAATAAGAGAAGAATGATGAAAACTACGACAAGTAAATAAAAATCATGTCTGAGTGACAAATTACGAACAAGGCCGACGAACACACAAATGAATAAAAATTACCAATTATGAACAAGGCTGACAAAATATAATAGGGCTCAGTAACAAACAATTTTGACAAATAAAATAATGATTCAGATTCAGATAATTTTATTCAATGTAGATTCTTTACAGACTTATTGAATGTCATGCAGAATACAATGCAAATAGAGCGAGTCTACGCCGTTTCGGATCGTGCTATGGCAGAGTAAAAGAAACGGCAAGAAACCACTGCAGCACGGCCTACTTTAAGAGTCGGCTTTTTACAATGTGTTTCTTGCGTTTCGCTGGAATATCAGAGCACCATACCTACCTAAATAATGAATATTTCTGAGCAATGGTGAACATAATCTGGCAAATAAACTAAGAATGATTATTGATCATAGAGTATTTGCTTACAAGAGGGGTCTTTTTATCTTTGACTAACAATAATATTTGTTTACAGTTTGTTTGACGAACTAAACGAGCACTTGCTGTTCTGTCAAAAAGCGGCGCAATGCACATCTAACAGGGAGATTACGCTTAATGAACTTAAAACGTAAGTATCATCTTAATGAACTTAACATGTACTATCTACATTTTATAGGGCGCTACTTCTGTAATCCGGTTTTACTTCCGCTTGTGGACCTGTTACGCATGCGTGACGTCGGCATTTCATAATTTCAAACTTAAGCCTTAGCTTCTCCTGTCTTGCGTGCCATCCGCGCCGCGCATGTGGATGGCTTGAAATTATCAAGTCCGGACGGTACGCATGCGTACCAGATCCGCACGTGTAAAGATATCCGGATGAAAAACAGTCAGGTGTATGGGGGGCTTTGTTAGGGGTGAAATAATTAACCTGGTTCTGTTTCGTTTTGGAAAAAAAGGTTTTCTCTTCTTTTGAGCATTAACTTTGGAAAGATAGTTTCTATTTCTATAGCGCGTTTCAAGAAATCTGCAGAGTTGTTCTGCGCCATCTGTTGTTCTGCACTGGTGGTGGAGCTCAGGTACTTTAATTTAAATGTATGTTGCAGGTACATAACTGGCGACAGCTGTGTGCCGCTGGCACTTATCGGTGGCGCGGGATGCGGCAAGGCTACGCTCGTGGCTAGGGCGGTCACGTTAGCGCCGGGACCACAACCAGACTTAGCTATCATTGTTAGGTAATTTTTTTATTTTAGATTATATACACCAAAATTCTGGATTCCCTGCCAAAGCTAAGCTTACCAAAAACAAGATGCGACATTAACTGATGTAGGACTTTATATGGGAGTAGCATTTTTTCGTGTTTCGATACTTTTGACCTATGTTCCATGAGAAAAGTTGTTTATTTTCATGGGCAGATTCACATCCTTCAGAATTGATGTACCTCCTACTACTAGATGCGTACACTTTGTATTAATAAAAAAATAAAATAAATAAAACCCTATGTAAGGTCCACTGCAGAACAGCGAGATCCCTCCATAATTTCAGCTTTTGCTAGAACCATTTGGATGGGAAGCACCTTACAGTCACCATGCTTGTGACCGTTGCAGCTGGCACCATAAACCGCGACTGTTGGTGACCGCAGAGATACTCAGAAGGACGCTGCTGCCCATCCTCCGTTTCATTATCCATAAGCCGCCTCTTGCGACACCCGTGGGTGTCACCCCCTGTGGGTTGACAGAAAGTGCGACAAACCCATGTCTACTGAAGACAGACATTTACGAAATGTTTTGTAGGTATTTGCGATACAATAAATGTAAACAATATTTTTGTAAAGTAATGTTGACTCTGACTGTTGCCACTTAAACTCTTCCAACTTTAATGTTTGATTCATTACATCAGCTCTGCAAAATAGTAAAGCGCCATCGAAATGGAAAAAAAAAATTATCACCTATCTGCAATGATGGACTAGTTGAGCTAGTGTAGCAAATGCTTACTAGGTGGCAGCACAAATTCAACGTAGAATGCGTATAGAGGTTGCAAACAAAAATTCAAGCAGGACCAATGGTAGCCTAGATGGTTAAGGCATCTGCGGTGCTGACGGAGAAAGCGCAGGTTCGAATCCTGTCTGTGGTTGTGAAATTTTGTGATTTTCTACTTGGTACATTTATCCGAACAAATGAAGTGTTAAAATGAAATTATTTTCATTGCGTTAGATTTGTGGGTCTGACCCCACAGTCGTCGTCATCACACCAGCTGCTCAAATCCATCGTGGACCAATGTCACGTGCTGCATACAGGGACCCTCTACAGAGGGAGAAATGTAAGTAATAACATGATGCGTCGGTGCACGCAGCGATCATACCTAAAGTGCGGAGTGACACAGGCCTGGTACAGCTAAGAGCAAGCTCTTATCCACGACCACTCACCCCCTTACCCATAATCCCCCCCCCTCCTCCCAATCCCAGCAACCAGCAACAAACGCGCGACAAAAGGGAGAGTGAAGGGATCGGAAATGGGAGGCGGTGGGAAGTGTCCACGCTGTATGATGCATGGTACCATGGATAGTACTTTATATCTTCTGTGGCAGTGGTTAACCTGCCCAAATAAATCCGTATGGTTATCAAGCTTTATTTGTTAGGCAATCGCTCAATAATTTATTTAAGAAAAGTTCAAATTCTAGTAAAAGTCTTCGATCTACGGTAATTGTTTAAATCTTGAATATGATTTAAGTCAAGAGAGGCCACCTTTACGCTTGTTGCTTTGTGTTTGCCTTAATCATAGGGCCTTAATTTATAATAACTGAATCAGCCCGATTAAACATGATCCTTCAATAGATCAGATTACTTTTCCGAGTTGATGCAAAACTAAAATTTGCAATAGGTAAGTTTTGGAGTGACGAGATTACACGAACTTTATCGATGTCACTGCATAACTCGTTCTTGATAGACGCCGCACCATAGTAACAACGTAAAAACGAAAAGTGCATGTATATCTGTCGCAGCTAACTGGTCTTATCAGGCAGTTAATTGATTGGCTGGCCTGTTGATTGATTGACTGAATACCGGCAATTCAGTTGAATGCCTAGGCCAATCGTTGACTGAAGTATGATCGATTGATACGCCTAATGGTTGAAGCCGGGTGATCAAAATCAAGTTTGTCAGCAAATTATGTTCAGCAAAAAATTTTATTGAGCAGCATTTATTTGTCTAGTATAATAATTATTTGTGCAGCAGAATAAATTATTTGAGCAGCAGAATAATTATTTGTGCAACAAAACAAACAAGTTTATTTCGCTTCTGGCAGTGGTTGCAAGAGAACCTAACACAAGCTAACCGATCCCCATCGTACCGCTTATAGGTTGTGTTTGCTTTATCTAGCGGACCTATAAGCATAACCGGTTGCGTGGGCGACGTTTAACTATCTCATTGAACGTTGCATTCAATATTGTGGGCCCTGAGACAAGTGGCTTTCTATTATAGCAAACGCTATAGAATAGAATACAACTCTATGGGTTTGACATTAGATGTCACGTGACATTTTGTTAGCTAATGTCAATCCCATATAATAGGTCTTTACGTATGAAATTACCGTTTTGTATGGCGAATTTTAGGTAAACTCAATTTTCAGTACTAACATTTTTGAATTTTTCTTCGGAATTATAAATCCAATTTTTTTTTTTTTAAGAATTATTGGGAAGACATTAATTTAACAGAAGCTTAAATTTAATTTTCGAAAAATGTTATCTGTAAAAAAATATATGACAAATCTAATGATGAAATCGGACGACATTTAATTCGAACAATTTTCGAACCTTTTATTTTATATATCAAACTAAAAATAAGAACTTTATTTTATGCATAAATTGATAACCTTGAAGTCAACTTTCAAATATGAGACAATTAAAAAAAATTGCATTAGAATTATAGGAATTATGATCTCATTAATCTGTAAGAAAATTTCGGCAATTTCATAGGTAAAGACCTATTATTTTCATTCTATTCTACTGGCGTTTGCGATAGTAGAAAGCCACTTGGCTCTAGGCCCAGGCTAGGTGTTCTTTAGCCATTAGCTAGCAATTCAATGAACCGGCTAGTCAAACCAGGCTACGAAATATCCATCCACAAAAAGGCTTTTTAAAGGACGTGGCATCTCTATCCGCGTGCCTGCCGCGGCTGCTGGCGGCTCTCGGGCGCAGCCGGCCCGTGCTGCTGGCGGTGGTGGGGGCGGACGCGCTGCGCGGGGCGCGCTGGCTGCCCTCCAAGCTGCCGGACCACGTCAAGATGATCGTCACGGTCACTGAGGGTACGTTCTATGTTACCTATGTCACAAGAGAGCAAACTCACAAGTGGGCCACCTGATGATAAGTAGTTTTCACCGCCCATATCCCTTCCAGGTGTAAGTTGACCAGTTGATTACATATCTAAAGTTATCTGTGTTTGCAGAAACGGACGAGCCATCCAGCTCAGCGATAATGGCAGTACTGTCGTCGGAAGACGGGCCGAAGGTGGTGCGGGCGCCGCCAGTGGGCCCTGAAGAGGCGAAGGCGGTGCTCACGGCGTGCGCTGCCACCTACAGCAAGACCGGGGCTGCTTCCCCGCCGGATGCTGCCGTCAAAGCTGTCCAGAAGTGCACGCTGCCTCTCTATGCTAAGGTAACTAGTGGTAACTGCCAGTCGGCCCTGAAGAAGCCAAGACCGGGGCTGCTTCCCCGCCGGTCGCTGCCGTCAAAACTGTTCAGAAGTGCACGATGCCTCTCTATGCTAAGGTAATACGGATTTTTCCTAGTGCAAAAATAAACAAGATACCTAGTACCGTAAAAGCAATTTGACCAAATTTTAACCTTAACATAATTTTTAATATTTTGTCAGAGAACTGTTAGTAGTAATAAAATTTAACAGTTTATGTCATTCTTAATGATAATGTGACAAGAACAAAAAACCCTAATCGTCTAAGATACTCGTAGGTTCCCATTTAAATACCGAAAAATTTAAAGTTCGTAGGCTGTTAATATGTCCATCAAACTGAACAACTTCGCAAAACGAAAAATATATAATTAAAAACTTCTGATTTTTGTAGTGGTACGTCGAACTTTTGTATATATATGGTTTCTTAAAAAAAAAACCTTTTTAATGAAAGTTGACACCCTTTCAGCTTTACTTTTACTTTTTCTTGTAACACTTTCTTTTTCTTGTATCAGATCTTGGCGTGGCAGATCTCTCTATCAGCAGAAACGTTCACGGAGCAGAGTGAGCCAGAGACGGCGCCCGAACTGGTCCTCTGTCCTGACCTGGAGGGGCAGCTAGCGCAGATCCTCGTCACCACCGAGCAGGCTCTCGGTCAGTACCCTCCTCAGACCATGACGTCTCAGAGCAGACATGGATGACAGTGTAGACTTTCTTACCAACGAGAAGGCTCAAGGTAAATACTCTCATCAGACCCTGACAACACAGAGCAGACAGATGCTGGTCCTGATCTAGAATGTCAGTGGAATTCTTCATAACCACAAGCAGGCTCTCGGTCAGTATCCTCCTCATCAGATTCTGACATCATAGATTAGACAGAAATGGTCTTAGATCCTGACCAGTAGTGACAGTGTAGATCTCACCACCGAGCAGGCACTAGGTCAGTATTCTTCTTATCAGATTCTGAAATCATACAGCAGACATAACTGGTCCTCTGCCCTGACCTAGAGTGACGGTGTAGATCTGCGTCACCAAAGAACAGGCACTAGTACGCTTTACAGACTCTAACATCACAGAATAGACAGAACTGGTCACCTGTCTTGAACTGGATAGACAGCTAGCGCAGATCCTCGTCACCACCGAGCAAGCTCTCGGTCAGTGTCCTCCTCAGACCCGGATAACACCGCATGGAGAAGATAGAACTGGTCTTCAGTCCTGCCCTGGAGAGGGAGTTGCGTAAACCTCTTCCAGGACCAGTAGTGTCACTGAACAAATCCTTTCCACTTGTACCCGTGCCCTGGTAGTACACACAGCCCTCGTCTCTACCTGACCATAATCATCAGACTCTGACGTTACAGAACAGACAAAACCGGTCCTCTATCTTGTCCTGGAGTGAGAGTGTACATCTTCCTCATCAACGAGTAGGCTCAAGGTCAGAAAAGTCATCAGACCTTAACAACACAGAGCGAACAGTACCTGTCTTCGACCCTGACCTGGAGACATAGATGGTGTAGCATCAGAAGATAAAGTTGGCTTTACAAATTCTTCAAACTTTATCGCATTACATTATCAGGTATTCTGTTGTAATATCGTATACTAAGACCCACGAAGTTTTAACTTGACATTGTACGAACAGGTGAGGAGCGAGTGAAGACCTGCTTGGCGCTGCTGACGGCTTCACGGCGGGGGCTGGATGATACCGAGATCCTGGACATCCTGGCACACGATGACCTCTTCCGGAGCCAGGAGACTTATCGTGAGTACACTTGCCTATTATCTGACCTGAGGATTTTTCGAATCAAGGTTGCTGTCGCAGTAAGATGGTTATATCCAAATATGTAAAAGAACTAGTTTTTGCCCGCGACTTCGTCCGCAAGTTAAAGAAAAAGTATACCAGTGTTCGTCAAAATATTATCAATGTAACAAAAAAAATCCGTTTAGTACTTTTTGCTCGAACAAATAATAAACAAACAATTACACAAACCGACAAAAAGTCCAAAAATCTATTGGATTCAGCGGCATCAAAATAGCATACCGTGATATTTTTAATAAATATCTTCAGTGTACAGACAAAATCAGTTTTCAATTTTATAATAGATTATATCCTCACTCACTGACTGACTGGCTCACTGCCCGACTGATTTATCAACGCCGCCGAGCCGAAACCTCTACACGAAAAAACCTTTACGTAGAAATAAGGCATGAAAGTTTGTACGAAAATACTACAGTCTTAGATTAGAAGAAGAAATTATTCGAGGGATGATTGATTGTTCACTGACTGATTGACCACCAATAACTTCTTACAGATTAGTCCGATTTACCCTGAGGGTGGGAAAATTTATAATCACAAAAAATTGTAAAATAAAACTTTTTAACAAAAAAATTTAACCGACGAAAAAACTGAAAAGCAAAAAATAACAAAATTTAACCTTAATAACAAAGTTCTTAAACTCATGTAAGTACATCCGAGTAATTTTGAGTCGGCGCCAAACAAGCAAATTAATTAATTACGTGAAGCGTGAAGCACGACGGCGCGGCGGGTGGCGGCGCCGACTCAAAATTACTCGGATATACTTACATTAGTTTAAGAACTTTGTTATTAAGGTTAAATAAAAAAGTTTTGTTATTTTTTACTTTTCAGTTTTTCGTCGGTTTAATTTTTTTTTGTACAGTAAGTCTTTAGTTTTCGAAGTTAGATGTATACGACGCACAAAATAACTGTGGCCCTGTCATTGATGCGCAGAAGAAAAAAATGGCCCATTTTTGCACATTTTTGACTTCTGCGCATCAATGACTGGGCCAAAGTTATTTTGTGTGACGTATACCTATTATGAAAATTAGGAGCAGAGGCGGCTCGTGACATTTTTTAATGGGAATGCACAAAAAAATTAAATACTTAAATAAATTTACTTACCTACCATTTATTGATGAAATATTTTTTATGGCTTTATTGTTACCTACATATTATGCGCGCCAGCGCCAGCTCCAAATACCAGACACGGGAAACAAAACATTTTATTTATAACCGCACATCCAAGGTGTTTTTAAATATTGTTATGGTTTGAAAACTCGATTAAAAGTGAATTTTTGTACTACATTTTTGAACTAGCGCGATTTCAGGTTGTGGCGGCCCCTTTTCATTGAGTTCAAGTCGTATTTGTAAAGTCTTTTTCGCATTTTTTAATGTAAACGACACTGTATTCGTCCATTTTTACAGTAATTAAGCACGTACACTATTAAAAACAATTATTTCTAAATTTTCAAGCGAAATTGCGAACAGTAACTGAAAGCGGTATACGAAAAGTTTGTTTACGTATGATCGGCAACAGCGCCTTGTCACCGAACTGCATGCGCATCGCGACCTGGCAACGTAGCATTGAGCAGCGCTCCTGATTAGGCTAATTTCTCATAGAAAATCTTTTGTTTCACGCGCTCGAGCGTGTTGATGTTTCTCTTTCACACTCATTGAATTCTGTATAAGGAATTGTACTGAAGATTTCTTCATAGGAGCGGAATCGCTGGCGCGCCACTTGGTACAACTTGACTACTTATTTGTTGCGTAATTATTTCTTAGGCTATTATAAATGTATACAACGTATAGGGTTATGAAAATAGGTATGTAATCGTATGTAACTTAACTAGGTAGGTAATACATCCTAAGTTTGAGTTTTGTGAAAGAGGGAGTGCACTGCACCAGTGCTCTTTAGGACGAGCCGCCTCTGATTAGGAGTTAGGGTAAGTACGGAAAATAAAGAAACCCGTGTACTTATCAGAAGTTTTGGAAAACTATCACCCAAGGCGTGAATAATGAAAGTTTGAATGAAAATCCTACAGTTGCGGCATGAGATGCATAAAAATTTTGGTTTGGAAGAAAAATAAGTGTTTCAGCATTTTTACATAATCATCCTTCTAGGGGGTGAATTTTGAGGACGCATGAAAATTCGGATTTAGATTAATAAAAAAATAGAGACAAACGTGTCAGCATTTTTTAAAGATCATCTCCTAAGGGGTGAAAATATTATGATGGATGAAAAATTGTATGAAAATCCTACAGTTTCACATGAGATGCATATAATGTCTACTTGCTAATGGATAGAAAAAACGAACAAATATTTCAGTAGATTTGGAAAATCATTTACATGACATGATGGATGAAAGTTCGTATGAAAATCCTACAATTCGAGTTGACATATGACATGCATAAAAATTTTGATTTGAGCTAATGGAAGGAAAACAATGAAGTGTTTCAGCATTTACCGAAATTCGAATTCAGGTAAGTATATAAGTTACTCTATGGGGTAGGTTAAAAAAATACACCCGCGTGGTTCACCTGGGTGTACCACGGGAGATTTCTTCTCCCGTGGAACACCTGTAGTGCGGTAACTTAAAGAAAAGACACGTGTATTTTATAAGATGTATAATGAATTGGTAGATTTGAACCTCGCTGCGAGTCATTTATCTGAGGGTACATGGATTAATACAGTGCAATTAGAGCGTTTTTAGGAGAAAATGTGTTGAAAAGATCTTCTTTGAGTATCTGTCATTGTATCCAGTCCCGTGGGCCCCGGCGTCACTGTTCTGGCCGCAGCTAGCAGCCCTGCTGTCCCCGTGGCTGCGCTGGGACGCGCGGGGGGCGGCGCGCTGGCGGGACGCGGCGCTGGCGGGCACGGCGCGGGACCGGTACCTGCACGACTGCGAGAACATAGTGCGCCAGACGCTCATCGACTACTACGAGGTAAGTCACTTTTAAACTTAGCAGGCTTTCACGAATTACCTACGCTGGGCACCTAATATCAAAACCGCAAGCAAATCTGCTATTTTGGTTGAGGGGAGTGTGAAGCGGAAAGTATCCAGCCCTCTATACAGGGTGTAAGCGACAGCCTTCCGAATACTGAAAGGGCATGATCAGTCAACGTAACTGAACGACTTTCAGCGAATACAACTTTCAGGAAATGAAAAAAAAAACGGCCTCTCCATACAAACTGTCCGATCAAGTTTGCGATTTTTTTTTCATTTCCTGCAACCTATACAGCTACATAAAGCTACACTGAACTATGTTCATATTACGTTACGGTACGTTGAATGATCATACCCTTTCAATTTTCGAAAAGCGGTCCCCTACACCCCTAACGTAACTTTCTTATGGTCAGAATCGGTTGGCTCGACTGTAGGTACATCAAAAATGTAACTGAGATTTTTTTTCTTCCAATGAAGTTTGCTTTTTTTTGTTCTGACTTAGCATAGAATGTTCTTAATTTTTTTTGCAGGGCGTGTGGTACGATGAAAATGATCCTAAAATGGCTGGACGACTGATATCGCAGGAAAACCGGTTTTCTGACACATGGTAAGGGCACAGATCATATATTAGGGTCACAAATTAAACGTGTTATTTACAGATATTATAACTGATTCACGTGTGTTCTTGTAGAAAAAACTTTTAATCTTTTTGAAAATTTTAATGTCTCAACTAAATGAAGGGTAGTCAACACTTTTGAAAATTAAATATCATTGTTTGCGGCAGTTTGCAATTGGCCAATAATTTATAATATTAATTTTAAAGCATAGTGAAATAAGCAACTGCTGACATAATTTCAATTTCATTTATTTACTTCACATTTGATAAAGAAACAACTTAAATTTAACTTTTAACCAAATATTATTCTATGGTAATGTAATTTTAATTTTAAATTTGATTTAAATTAAATTAAATTTAGTTTTGAGTTTTATTTCTTTTCATTTAATTTAATTTTGTTATAATTTTATTTGATTATTTCGAAAAAATTAAGTATAATTGTTATGAAATAAATAAATATCAATAACTAAATTTACAAATTAACATATCTCAACATGAAAATTTTCAGCTACAACACACGCAAACTAGACGAGCTTCCATACCAGTATTACCACTTATACAAGAACGATCCGGAAGCGTTCGCCAACCGGCCTTATTTCACCAACCTCGATTGTATCTACGACAAGCTGGCTGCCACTGACTGCGGCTATTACCTCGAAGATATCGCCCTAGTCCACTTAGACCCACTGCCAGAACACGTCGAAATACTTAAAGAGATATTCGAAGCTCACTCCTACGCTTTAGATTATGATCATAGACAATTTTATGGGATATTACGAATGACAATGGAGAAGAGAAAACGGGAAGGACTTGAAATTAAGTCTAAAGTTGTTCAGAATTGGATGAGGGATGTTTGGGACCCGCCCGTGCCGACGTTCTATCCGGCTAATCAAGATTTCTGGAAGGTGGGTACTTACTTACTTTTCATTTTTGGTTTACAATGACTTACATAACTCATTTGCAGTAAACAAATAAGCCCGTCCGATGCCGGCTAATATTACCAACCCTTCTCTACCTGTGGGTGTCGTAAAAGGCGACAGATGGATATTACAAAAGGGATTGGAGCTGGAGGATGGGCAGAAGCGTCTTTCGGCGAATCGTTAAATCGTACGAGTCGAGTCAGCATCGGTCGAAATCGTGCAAAACTCACTTTTGACCACTAGTGCCGATAAGGTTTTAGAACTTTTAATCAATCAAAATCTGCGTGCAAAAGTCGCTTTTGCCCACTAGTGCGGATAAGGTTTTAGAACTTTTAATCAGTCGAAATCTGCGTGTAAAAGTCACTTTTGGCCACTAGTGCGGATAAGGTTTTAGAACTTTTAATCAATCAAAATCTGCGTGCAAAAGTCGCTTTTGGCCACTAGTGCGGATAAGGTTTTAGAACTTTTATTCAGTCGATATCTGCGTGCATAAGTCACTTTTGTCCACTAGTGCGGATAAGGTTGTAGAACTTTTAATCAATCAAAATCTGCGTGCAAAAGTCGCTTTTGCCCACTAGTGCGGATAAGGTTTTAGAACTTTTAATCAGTCGAAATCTGCGTGTAAAAGTCACTTTTGGCCACTAGTGCGGATAAGGTTTTAGAACTTTTAATCAATCAAAATCTGCGTGCAAAAGTCGCTTTTGGCCACTAGTGCGGATAAGGTTTTAGAACTTTTATTCAGTCGATATCTGCGTGCATAAGTCACTTTTGTCCACTAGTGCGGATAAGGTTGTAGAACTTTTAATCAATCAAAATCTGCGTGCAAAAGTCACTTTTGGCCACTAGTGCGGATAAGGTTTTAGAACTTTTTTTATTCAGTCGATATCTGCGTGCGTTGCACTTTTGGCCGCTAGCATGGAAAAGGTTTTTAAAATTAGAATGTGATAATGAATTATTGTGTAAGGTACTAGCGCTATTCGTTAGTGTTTTTCTCGCTGTAGCGAAATGAAAAATTGTGTGTTTCACTCGGCAGCAAAATTATTTCGCGTCTCGTGCCTTGAAATGAAACCCTCGCTATGCTCAGCTGGCTTAGCACGAGCCCCTACATAAAAATAAATCTTAGGCCAAATGTCACTTTTTGACTTTGAATGTATGAAGCAAACGTCAATTTTCTCGAGGACAAGCGCGTTCAGGACAAGTCAGTCTATGACGGTAATTTTCTCCGCATGAGTGACAGTCGGAGAGCCAATGAACGACTCGCTCACCTCCCCCCACATGCCGCGCTCACCCCCACGGCTCATTTTTTGACTTCAGCGCTCTAACGGTCACAGCAGAGTTATTTTGCACGGCGTATATGTAAATGACCCCAAATAACAATTTTGCTGCCTCGCATAACAAATAACTATTAATTTGAAGGTGGTAGAGATGAAAGAGAAACGCGACGCGTCGATGACCGAAGGTTTCGACCACAAGACCTTCGACACGATTGTCCGGCTCGAGAGCAGAGGGAAGTTTGTTGCGACGGTGTCCACCGAGAGGGAAGAGATCTGCGTCTGGGATGTCACACAGTTAGTATAATAGCGGTATTTTAGTTTTTAATGCTAACTGATTATTTTTATAAAACAATATACAGGGTGTATAAAAGTTTGATGATCCTTCTAAGGGGTGATTCTACATCACCAATGAATTGTACAAAAATGTAAAAAGAACACTTTTTTATTATTTTTATTTTCGGTCATCATGTAATTAGATTTTTCTTCGAATTACATTACCTACAGTAATTTATTGAAATGAATAGGTAATAGCTAGTGATATTGAAACAACATTTTTGAACCCCTGGCCAAATTTATTTTAATAATAATAATAATGCTCAGAATATGTATAACTGAATAACTTTTCCAAAGGAACATAGATAGGTCGAAAAACGAGAAAAAATTTTAGTCATCCCATACAAATGCCACTATTGCCGGTACAAGATTTGTATGGGATTACCAAAAATTTTTCTCATTTTTCGAACATGTTCCTATGGGATGGTTGTTCAGATTGGTGCTCTGAGTAACATACAAAAATTTGGCCAGGAGTTTAAAAATAACCCTCACCGGAAGATATAATTGTTATTATTTTCTAGTAAGGTGATGAACTGTCGAAAATTAATAATCTTATCTTATTACGTGGGGCTGAGATCCTTGTTGGACCTCAGAGCACTTCGACCCTATGGGATCTTTTGTGCTTCCCCTGCCTTATTGCTCCTGTGATCTTCCGCTGTCTCCGAATATGCTCGTTATGAGCTTCGATGTAGATTTCAGCGGAAGGAGCCTGTAGTCTTCTGGTGTCGGATAAGCCTGACCCAGAATGCTCATTCGCTTGTTAGCCAAAGCGTCGCATGTGCACATAAGGTGCTCCATGCGTTCACCACATGCTCTGCAGGTAGTTATATCCGACAGACCCATCTTGTGTAGATGCTCTCTAGTGCCAAAATGGCCGGTGAAAGCTCCTACAATATTACGGGTCTGGTGCCTGCTTAGGTTTCTTAGATGTTTAAAGTAACCTACTTTTGTGGTTCCTAGAAATTTTTTCGAATGAGTAAGTCCAACAGTGTTTGCCCACTCAGTGCAGTGCCATCTCTGGGCATGATCCTTGAGTGCGCTTTTGATGGTACTCCCTGATAATTCAATAAAAGGTTCAGGTCCGCAGAAGTGTTTCTCTGATCCCTCCCTGGCTAGTCTGTCAGCCGCTTCATTGCCCTCTACTCCTACGTGTCCTGGGACCCAAATCAGTCTTAATGTGTTGTGCCTACCTAACCTGTTAAGGGTTTGGATGGCATCTAGGACTAATTTGGAGTCTACTTTGTAGGATGTGAGAGCCTTTAGTGCCGCTTGGCTGTCACTGAGAATATAGATATTTTGGCCGGTAGTGCCTCTGTCTAGGTTCTCTTTTGCACAGGCAATTATTGCATATGTTTCAGCCTGAAAGATGTTGCATATATGCCCATGCTTTGACTGTGTTCATATCCTTTGGTATAAACACCCGCCCCTGTACCTGACTTCATTTTTGATCCGTCAGTGTACCATGTCAGATTGTCCTTTCTTAAGGGATTCAATCCTTTATTCCAATCCTCTCTCGAGGGTATGTGGATCTCATAGAGTCTCTTGAACATGAATCTAGGCTGTGTTTTATCGCAGCCCATGGATGTAATAGTGTCAAGTTCTCTATCTGTGTCAAATTTTGTGTGTCGTGTTTTTGGCAACGAGTCATTCCACAGTCCATGGGTTTTCAACCTATGGAGTGCACTTCTTGCCTCCAGTTCCACGACTATATGCAGCGGTGTCAAACCAAGAATGTTTTCCAGCGCTGCCGTGGGGGTGGTCCTGAAAGCTCCAGATATGGCTATGCAGACAGTTCTTTGGAATTTAGCCAATTCCTGTCTGCACCCAATTTGCTTTGTTCTGGGCCACCAGGCTATACTGCCATATGTGATGATCGGTCGGATCACCATGGTGTACAGCCAATGTAATATTTTGGGCTTAAGCCCCCATGTCTTGCCATAGGTAGATCTACACATTCCAAAGACTCTTTGAGCTTTTCTTACAGTGTTGTCTACATGTGTTTTCCACGATAGTTCCTTGTCTAGTGTTACTCCTAGATATTTAACCTCCGTGGCCCATTTTAGTTGCGTCCCGTATAGAGAGAGCTGGCCTAAGGTCTCTAGTTTCCTCTTCTTTGTAAATGGTATCACAACTGTTTTTCCAGGGTTGATGGACAAGTGATGTCGTGTGCACCACCTTTCCACCTTATTTAGGGCTTCTTGCATGAGCTCCGAAACAGTTCTCACTACTTTGCCCCTCACCAATATGACCAGGTCATCCGCGTATCCAACGGTGTAGTATGGTCCTGTGTTGAGTTCCTTTATAAGAGAGTCTATAACCAGGCACCACAACATTGGAGACAGAACCCCCCCTTGTGGGCAACCTTTGGTTGTCCTAGCATGGATTGTGTCTCCCATGAGCGTCGAGGTTATTACTCTTCCTTTGAGCATGCCATTGATCCATCTCCGTAGAGTAGGCTCGATGCTATGCTCTAATGAGGCCTCCTCAATTGATGCAAAAGTGGTCTTGTCAAAAGCTCCTTCTACATCTAGAAATGCCCCTATACATATTTCTTGAGTATCTAAGGCAGCTTCCACTCGGCTTGTTACTAAGTGTAATGCTGTCTCTGTTGATTTTCCCGGCTGATAAGCACATTGGAGTCCATGAAGAGGTCTCCTTTTTAATGGTCCCTCTCGTATATGCCTGTCCACTAGTTTCTCGAGTGCCTTGAGAATAAATGACGATAGACTAATAGGCCTGAACGCCTTGGCATCCTCGTAGTCCGGTTTCCCAGGCTTGGGTATATGGATTACTTTTACCCGCCTCCAGGTTTTAGGGATGTACCCAAAGGCAATACATGCTCTATAGAGCCTTGACAGGTGTGGGGCGATAATATCAGCTCCCTCTTGTAGCAGGATGGGGTAGATTTCATCAGGGCCTGGAGTCTTAAATGGCTGAAAGCCTTTAATAGCCCATTTTATTTTGTTTTCATCTACCACCGTTTTGGCGACGTACCAATCGGTTCTTGAGGTACGAGAGTGTTGTTCCTCTAGACTAATGGGTTCGTCCTCGTCATTTCTGACTTCTTTTGATCCCGGAAAGTGTGCTCTAAACATTACTTCTAATGTATCCCTTCCAGAATCCGTAGTCTTCCCACTTTCAACCCTTACGCAGGATAGTGGGTTTGCTTTGACTGTTGATAGGGCACGGAAGACTCTCATACTCTCAGGTAGAGATTCTATAATTTCACAGTGTCCCCTCCATGATTTCCTTCGTGCCTTTCGGATGGCCAGATTATAGTTTGTTAACTTCTTGGTGTACATTGAGAAGTCCTTCTTAGCTTTCGCTTCATTGAATGCCTGTCGTGTCTCCCGCCTTAGTTTTTCAAGCTCCGGGGTCCACCAGGGATCTTTTTTGCCTACCGTTTTGTTTTCTGGACAGTTGTTTATCCAGGCTACGGATAGCGCCTTTGTAATTTCGTCCGCTTCGAATTCGATATCTAGTACAGAATTGAGCTTACCTGAGAGGTTCCCTAGTTGTGTTTGTAGGTCCCTTCTAAATGAGCCCCAGTCGGTGTGTCTTGGGTTCCTGCGCCGTATGACCTCGTTGAACTTACGTGTTTCGTACATAAAACATATGTACCTGTGATCCGATCCACTGACCTCGTTCCACACATGCCAGTTTGAGACTTTAGAACTAGTCCTATTTGAAGCTAACGTGATGTCAATAACCTCTGATCTGAGTTTATTGACAAAAGTTGGTCTACTTCCTTTATTGAGAATTTGCATGGATGTGCTTACCACAAAGTCCAGAACTTTCTCCCCTCGCCTGTTGTTGTTTGAGCTTCCCCAGGCGACGTTGTGCGCGTTGGCGTCGCAGCCTATGATAAGCTCAATGTTCTCACAGCTGCCATACTCAACCAGGTTCCTAAGTTGTGGTGTCGCTGGTTCTTCTAATTCATATGGGAGGTAGGCAGAGGCTATTAAGATGGTCTTCTTCCCCTGCTCCACTTCCACAAGGATCTTGGCTGTAGTTAGATCCCTATAACAGAAAGAACGCATTGTCATTGCGTTTATGCCATTTCTGACATAAATGCATGACCTTGCGTCATTTGTTAGACAGTGATATAGAATAGTACCCCCTGTCCCGTTTAAACCCTTGATCTCCCCCTTATATAAATACGGTTCTTGAATCAGGGCAATATCAAATTTATTTGCTTTGAGCTGTCTGGCCAGAAGGGCCGTCGCAGCCTTACAGTGATGTAAATTGATTTGTACACACCTTAGTCCCGCCATCTTATGGTTTTATGATGGGTGCATATTGTATGAGGGTTACTGGTCCCTATTGGGTCCCAGCAGCTCCCTCCTCCAGTTCGTCTGTCTTATCGTCGTTGCCGACCTCCGAGGCGATCTCCATCTCGTCGAGGATACCCAGCAAATCGTCCGTCCTCTCCGACGTAGCCGGAGAGGCCGCACGACCCGCCAAGGGTCTCCCCAACGAGACTTTCTCCTCTGCTCTAGTTGTCTCAACAGGTCTTCTCTCCTCTTTGTCCTCCTTTTCTTCCCCCATCTTTTGTAGGTCTTCAAAAAGTTTGAACTTCACCTGCTCGCCTATCGTATTGAGGGCCATACCCCGCCTCTGCGATAGTGCCAGCAGACTTCCGGTCTATGAGAACGACGCGCCTAATGTGGGTGTCATCCATAATACTATAATAAACTGTACCGAATTCGCTTCTGGCACTCGCCGGCTGCAGCCGCAGCACAATCGGGATCGGTTTGTTAGTGTCAGCCTAACGGACGCATCATCATCATAACATCCCATGAACGTCCACTAAAGGACAGGGAGCTCCCTCCAGAATTCTAGCTTTTGCTGGAAAAATGTGGAGGGGAAGTACCAAGTACGGACGTATGGATCTACGAATTTCCTACGAGTTTTAATATTTTTCGACAGTTTATCAACTGGCTGATTAACTTACGATTGTTATTGTGGATTTTATTATCGCTTTTTACTTTCGAGCGGAGCGAGAAAGGTATTGTATTCGTGAAAAAAAAAAGTTTTTCTAATTTTCTCAAAAATGTGTTCTATATCACTTATACATAATAAAAAAACAAGTCTCCCAAAAATGTTCGTCCGTCGGTCGGTCGGTCGGTCGGTCCGTCGGTCGGTCTGTCCGTCACGCTTTGGCCTAGCGGCTAAACGAATGGTCCGATTGACACCATATTTGGAATTTAGGAGTTTTATGCAAATCCATCGAAGGGTTCTAAGTGGTTTCTGGCTGGCTCTCATTTTGAGGGTAGCTGTCATACAACGAAAATGATAAATTGTAATTTTCTCAAAAACGGCTCATAGAATCTTGATGAAACTTTGCTTGACCAAGCATCTCCATGTAAGATATCTTGCGCCAGTATCAAATGATCTGTGTAATTTCATATAAGGGGTGTTCCTATACCACCAAATCGTAAATATGTGATTTACCCAAAATTGGTTCCATTGAGTTTATTAAAATTTTCTATAATATTACTCCTGGATTGGTTGTCTACCTGACTGGATATTCTTTATGATTTTTTGAATAAAATTTAGTACACAGGGTGTACCAAAAACTGAAAGGGCTTGCTCAGTAGACTAAACTGAACAATAATCCATAAGGAACATGTGTTGGGAAATTAAAAAAAACTCCATGCAAGTATCCTACGGTAGTATCTATTGATCTTTGAAAATTCATATAAAGGGTGTTCCAGTACTACCAAAAGTTAAACATGTGATTTACTCGAAATCGTTTGATGTTTGTTTGTTTTAATGTTTGACAATTTGAATTCTGAATTGATCTGTATATTTCATTCGAACATTTTTTTGGAAAGACGTAAATAAAAGTTTGTATTTCCATACTATGTGTATGGCATTACAAATTTAAGTTTGCGGTTGATAGTTTTTCCTTGAGTATTGCGAGAAAGTAAGCGCAGTGCTGCTGTACCATTTATTTTTTTCACCATGGCGCCACTTTTATTGTGAAGCGATGTAATTTAGAGATTTTAATATCCACAATACGTTTTCTTATACAAGAATTTTCGTATTTAGTAAATCTTACTCAGAAAACCAATTTTTGAATATCACTGAGTGACTCCACTTATAAGTTTTTAAAAATTCAAAACCCTGTTAAACTGTTAAAGGTAAATCATAATACTACATGAAAGTTAACAATCTAACGCTTTCGGCCGCAATGGCAATACCCAAAGGATTTCCTTGCTCCGCTCGGATTACAAAAAATACTAATTTATTTTAAGTACTATGGGATGATATGACATCTGTCATTGTGTCCCAAGTTGAAATGTCAAATCATCAAATGTGATTTGACATCCTCATACAAAATTTACAGAAACACGCCTACGACTGAATGAATGCCAGAATACCTTGTGACACATATTTTCATTAATCTTCCTTATATTACCTTTGTATTAGGTCTTTACCTATGAAATTGCCGTTTTGTATGGCGAATTTTAGGTAAACTCAATTTTCAGTACTAACATTTTTGTATTTTTCTTAGGAATTATAAATCCAATTTTTTTGATTCTTTTTAAGCATTGTTGGGAAGACATTAAGCTAAAAGAAGCTTAAATTAAATTTTCGAAAAATACTATCTGTAAAAAAATATAACAAATCTAATGATGAAATCGGACGACATTTAAGACGAACAATTTTCGAACCTTTAATTTTATATATCAAACTAAAAATAAAAACTTTATTTTATGCGTAAATTGATAATCTTGAAGTCAACTTTCAAATATAAGACAAATAAAAAAAATTGCATTAGAATTATAGGAATTATGATCTCATTAATCTGTAAGAAAATTTCGGCAATTTCATAGTAAAAGTAAAGACCTATTATTTCTATGGCACTACCTTAATATCAATTTTCACTTTAAAAAACACACCGTACAAACGATACGATACGAGAGTTGGTTTCACTCGGGTGTAAGTGAATCCTTGCGCTCTCGTGTGTACTTACACTTACCTCCCTTGTATTAGAATATACTATTATTTTGCAGATGTAAAATGGTCCGGAAAATAGTTGGAGTGACGCATCCGATCAACTTGGCGCCCATCGACGAGTATCGTTGTGTGGTGCTTTGCAAGAGAGAGCTCAAAGTCTACGACTTGGATCAGGTACAGCAAACGACTACCTACTTGCCTGGCCTGAGCCGATACCGATAATAGGTGAAAAGCGCTGACAAATTTACGAGCAAAGAAACCGTCCAAGTGCTAGTCGGACTCGCGCACCGAGGGTTCAGTATCACCACCATAATATTAATTGTATTAAGTAGTTGAAATTTTAGTGTGCTGGTTTTATTATATCTTGTTATTTTATAGTTTATGCACTATAAATATAAAAAAAAATTACGCTTGTAAATCTTCCCGTTTTTACGTTAGAGCTAAAACAAAAAATCGAGCAAAAATCGGGGAAGCCTCCCTAAATTTTTATATTTTTTATATTTAGTATTTGTTGTTATTAGCGGCAATAGAAATACATAATCTGTGAAAATTTCAACTGTCTACCTCAAGGAGGTTTTAGTAGCAGCTCTTGCTGCTAAGGAGCGCCATAAGCGTAGCACTTTCTTGCGAGGGACCTCCATACTAAAATGTATGGAATTTTTTTCAAATCCTAAAAATGTAAAATTTTTATCTTTCTCTCTGAGAAATATGTGACATGGGACTAATAAATGCTACTAACACAGTTTTTCTGGTGAAAACACTTACCATTCAGGAAAAAAACGGTTTTAAAAATCACACATAAAATGGCTATTACGGATTATTTACGCTTCCGTTCTTAGTATTAATGATCAATTCACAAGTAAAAAACGATATATTTTCACTTTCGCAAACAAAGTTTATACTAAAACATTAGATTTTCAAAGATATCTTGTTTTTTGTAAAACTTAACTGAGTTTTTTGACCGACTAGCATGGGCGATAGTGAGACGCTTCACGCTTCACTAGCTCATACAGAATATGCATATGGCGGACTCTATAGTTTTTTACTCTGAGGTCTACCTATTATTGTTCACGAGATACAGCCTTAACAAAATTTTGTAAAAAAATAGGTGACTGGTGGAATCTTATTCCCTGATTTTTAAATATTTTGTAAATAAAAATAAGTATTTATCTACTCAAGAGTTTTTAACAACGATACCCCACTCGATGGGGTAGGTATATTTTTTTTCACGCCCCCTTTATCTGTTTGAGAGCCCCCTTAATTTGATATTTTTTATTATTGTTTGTTGTTGTAGCGGCAACAGATAAACACAATTTGTGAAAATTTCAAATTTCTACCTATTAGGGTTCATGAGATACAGCCCGCTGACAGACAGACAGAAAGACATAGAAGGCATATCAATATGGTCCCGTTTTTCACTCTATGTGTACGGAACCCGAAAAACAGTATTTAATAGTTATTCATAGAGTCGCTTCTATCGGCGCTATTCTTTTGTTTTATCGGTATCGGCTCCGAATCGGCGCGTTGGTCACACGGAAGTCGAAAGAATGTAGCTTAATGATATTAGCCGTCCTGCTCTCAGGCATAGCTCTGACCTTCTGTTAGTGCGGCCGATTAGCTGTTTCACGTAGACACGCCTTATAATTTTACCAAATTTTTTCCAGGTACTTGTTATTTACATAGCTCTCAATTTTTGATAAGGGCCAATTCTTGAATATCCATTGAAAATTCAAGAATTGGCCCCTATCAAAAATTGAGAGCTATGTACCTTACTAGCACCTGGAAAAAAATTGGTGCTTTTATAAGGTGTGTCCACGTAAAGGCGATATAAGACGTTAAGCGACTGGACTATGTCATTCTAATCAAGCGACATTTTATTTCGACTGAAACTTCTTGCTCTCAGTCTAGTCTAGTCAGCACGAGCCCCTAGATAAAAATATAGGGTGTAAAAAGAAGTACGATGATTCTTCTAAGGGGTGATTCTACATCCATCACTAATAGATTGTAATAAAAATGTTAAAAAAAAATTGAAATATATTTTCATTTTGAAAATTTTATTTCTTTTGAATTACATTACAGTAATTTATTGAAATGAATAGGTAGCCCGGTACTTGCTAGTGACTGGATATTATAACATCATCATCATCATATCGTGTGGGTTGCAAGGTCGATGACCGACCTCACAAACCCTGGTGTCAGAGTTGTTGAGCCGCCAAAGGCCTCTGACATGGCTCATTAACGACTACATCCGTAGATAGTAGTCGGGACCAACGGCTTTACGTGCCTTCCGAAGCACGGAATCATCTAACTTTTCGGGCAATCAGGTGATTCATCCTGCAATGCCCTAACCAAACTGGGGAGGTCGCACAAAGAGATTTTTGTTTGACAGTGTCCCCACTGGGAATCGAACCCAGAACCTCCGGATCGAGAGCCGAACCCTCTAACCACTAGACCACGGAGGCTGTTATAACAAAAAACATCTTTGTCTGCATCACCAGCTGGTCATAGAGGTCATTGAACCCTCCAGGCGCTTCACTTCTTCTTGAGTTGTAACGCTCCGTGAGAATCATCCCTTAGAAGGATCATCGTAATTTTTTACACCCTGTATATGTAAGGGCAAATAACACTTTTTGACTTTTAACGTATGAAGCAAACTTCAATTTTCTGACGCGAGTGAATGAAAAGCATTTATCTATTGGCTTGGCTTAGCAAGCCGGTAAGTAAAGATTTATACAAGGAATGAACTGACATCTTTTCTATGCCGTCAATAATTAATGTCTTTGCTTTAATCTGACCGTGACCGTTGTATAGGTATGTTAGTATCCCTTAGTAGTTTGTGATAGGTATGCTCACGGCGAGACGGGACGGGGGCGTGGGGGGGATTGGGGGGGACTACCGCACCTCCCCGTCACTACCTATACAGCGGTACAGCGGTTGCGGTCAGAATATAATACCTATCCGTTATAAATTTACTCTGTAAATTACAGGGTAAATTCGTAGTAGCGCTGAAAGGCGTAATGAACCAGAAGATGCCGTATTACGGACTTCACGACGCGCGCCATCTAGTGGCACTATCACGCAACCGGATGTATGTCAACCTTATGAACATCGAGACTGGTAAGCAACAAGTTCTACTTCACAATGTGTTTTAACCTCTGTAGCACCGTGTCAAAATTGAAATAATTAAAAAGAAAATGTAGTTCTTTACGCAATAAGGCACATTTTACGTGGATTTTCGGAGATAAAAAAAAACCGGCCAAGCGCGAGTCGGACTCGCGCCCTAAGGGTTCCGTACCTATACCTATCTACCATATGATAAGCTTTTGCTCTTTGACTTTAAAAACTCCGTGACCATCCAACTTGACCCCTCTTTTATAGAAAAGTTCTTGAAACGGGAGCTCACCTTAATTATTAATTGTAATATTGAATGATTTTAGACTTTTTCCTTTATTTTTACTATAAGTCCTAGCTTCTTGCCAAATTTCATAATTTTAGGTCAATGGGAAGTACCCTGTAGGTTTTGCTTTTGTGCATAAATTTATGGAGATGTTGACATAAAAAGCCATATCTTTTGATTGCGTCGTTATAAAAAAATTAAATTTTGAGATCTTGTGTGGTTTATGGACTTTAATATTTGTTATCAATTTCAACCTGATACCTCTACCCGTTCGTGAGAAAAAGGGTCTTGACAGACAGACAGACGGACAACAAAGTGATCCTATTAGGGTTCCGTTTTTTATTTTGAGGTAAAACCCTTAAAAATGATCTACCTAAGTCTCATCATCATCATAAAATCCCATACTACGTCCACTACAGGACAGGGAGCTCCCACCAGAATTCCAACTGTTGCTGGAACAATATGGAGGGGAAGTATCTTAGTCACTACGCTTGTCAGCGTTACGGCTGGCACCATGGAGCGCGGTTGTTAATGGTATACCTACTGCCCATCCTCCGGTTTATAAACCCTAAGTCGCCTAAGATGGGTTGGTACTATTCTTTGCCGGCACCACACGGGACGCTAAGTCTAACGACTAGGAAATTTCGTTATCTACGTTTTTTTGACAACATCTTGAAAAAAGCGCGATTCAGAAACCTTTCAACGCCATCTGTTTGTGGACTTACAGAGCAAAGCTTGGTTGCCCAGGTACTTCAGCTACGCTCAGTCGGCTTTTCTCTGCTGGATCGAATCAAAGTGTTCGCGAAACATTTGCGAAACTCAAGTGGCGGTGGGCAGAGCACATCGCTCAAAGAACCGCTAGCTGGTGGGGCAAAAAGACTCGAGCTCGAGGACCACGAACAGGAGGACGTAGCGTGGGCAGATCCCCCAAATGTGCACCAACTATCTGGTCAAAGTCGCAGAAAACGCAGGATAAAGGGGCATTAGGTATGTCCAGCAGTGGATTAAGTCTTCTGGCTTCTATGATGACGTGTTCATATTCTCATAAGAATTTTAAATTAACTTATATGGATGATCAAATACTAGCAAACGAATCTCTTAAAATAGATACTTACGTTAAACTGAACATAGATATTAGGGTGTAAGGGACAGCTTTCCGAATACTGAAAGGGCATGATCACTCAATGTAACTGAACAACTTTCCGCGAATAAACCTTTCAGGAAATGAAAAAAAAATTCGGCCTCCATACAAACTGTCCAATCAAGTTTGCAATTTTGTATGGAGAAGCCAATTTTTCTTTTCATTTCCTGAAAGTTTTATTCGCGGAAAGTTGTTCAGTTACGTTGACTGATCATGCCCTTTCAGTATTCGGAAGCTGTCCCTTACATCCTTTATGTCAACACAATATTTAACGCCACACTTAAAGTGACATTTCAATTCAAAAGTAAAAGGTATTTTTATTGTTTCGTACGTGTGATGCCGGCAAAGAATAGCACCAGCCCATCTCTACCCGTGGACGTCGTAAGAGGCGACTAAGGGCTTATGAATCGGAGGATGGGCAGCAGCATCTTTCTGTGTATCGTACCATCTAATCTATCTAATCACTATAGAGCAAATTAAATACCTTCTTTCTGTTCGTAGGTGACTGTGTCACAACTTTCAAAGCCGGCGAAGACAGATTCCTCAACTCGCTTCTTGTGTCTGGAGACGGAAGGTAATATTTCTTCAACAGTAGATGGCACCACTTACAACCTGTGCACACCGCGATTTTTTATCGCGCCGTCGACGCGCGTTTGTAGCGTGACAAACGCGAGACGCTCGCGAGTCGAATGCAATTGATGCACACAGATGATGCTGTAGCACGTCTGTCATAATGAAACTGTTGTTAACTATTGCCGTAGGGTGAGGTGGTCGACATTGAACCAGGGGTACAAGATGAACCATAACGATATTGGCGGTATGCAACGTTGCTGGTTCGTGCAACGTGCACAATATAGTTCGCCACATGCTCTTGCTGACGCTTGCCTGTCGGCGGCACGCTACGTTGATTGTAGCTACTGTGAGACCAGATTTTGTGCTTTTTGAGGACAAAAGTAAAAAATAAGTTTATCACAGTTTTTTTCTTATTAAGGTTGTGTGCCTGTTAGTTAATTAAAAATATAACGTGATTATAGAGTGAAGATTTGCGCTTCTTTTGAGATATGTCCTGCAGCCACCGCGTGTGTTTGTGAACGTTTACATAACTTAAAGCGTCTCGATGTAGGTATGGTACTAATTGAATCACTTTAAGGGGGTTGACAATGAACCGCGGTTCAATTAGCAACCATTCAAATTTGTAGCTACAATAAATAATGACCGAAAAATGTGAAATGATTAGAGCATTAAGAAGCTTATGTAAATATCTCTAACTGGCACAGTTTGTGTAGAAATCGGCAAAAGTCCTTTACAAACAAATTTAATTTTGCGGTCCTAAAATGAACTTTATTGGGTCCTCATAATATATCGGAACCCTCGGCGCGCGAGTCCGACTCGCACTTGACCGGTTTTTTCTCTAGTGGTGATCGAGCTTCTACAAGGGCTGGTTGATGGGTTTTTGAAGGAAACTCGAAGATTATACAAAGATTGACTTTAATATAGCAAATAAGAAGTTACAGTATGTGCGCCGTGCGCGAGATGATAGAAAGACGAATGAATGTCGAATGGTTGCCGACCGGAGTGCCTGTGGCGCCGCTCGTGGAGGGAAGCCGTAACAAGTGGTTCAATGAGTACCTATACTGATTCAATTAGTACCACTGCCGGTTCAATTAGTACCCATACCCGGTTCATTTAGTAGCATGGGGGTACTAAATGAACCAATTCCATTATTTTCAAAAAGTGAGAAATTGAAAATGATTTTATTTTAACACTTCCAGTGTTCGGATAAATCTACAAGGTAGAAAATAGCAAAATTTCACAACCACAGGCAGGATTCGAACCTGCGTCTTCTCCGTCAGTACCGGAGACGCTTTACCAACTAGGCTACCGTGGTCCTGCCTGATGTTGTGAAATTCGCGATCTCTATACGCATTCCAACGTTGCGTTAGTGCTGCCACCTAGTAAGCATTAGCTGTACTAATGTTGGTGCTGCCACCTAGTAAGCATGAACTCATCATCATCATCATATCGTGTGGGTTGCAAGGTCGATGACCGACCTCACAAACCCTGGTGTCAGAGTGGTTTAGCCGCCACAGGCATGAACAAACATGAACTGTACTGGCCCAACTAGTCCATTATTCTAAATAGAATTCAAGTCGAAAATTGGTACGAGTAACACTACATATAATTGAAAATGATTTTATTTTAACACTTCCAGTGTTCGGATAAATCTACAAAGTAGAAAATCGCAAAATTTCACAACCACAGGCAGGATTCGAACCTGCGTCTTCTCCGTCAGTACCGGAGACGCTTTACCAACTAGGCTACCGTGGTCCTGCCTGATGTTGTGAAATGTGAGAAATGAATGAAAAAGTGAGAAATTACAAAAAACTATAAAAGATGCACGACTTTAACTAACTTTGCCAGTTTTCTAATAAAACAGGTTACCATAAGAAACAAAAATCTTTTCATTTGGGCTACTAAACAAAAAGTTACAAGCGTTAAAAAATTTGGTGGTTCAATGTCGACAACCTCACCCTGTGTATACTAGGTAATTTTTTTGGACCTGATTTCCGTATGCCCACGTTATTACAGAGGTCAAAAGCAACAACTTTTGTTCTACCACTTTTCTAACACTTCACGAATTTTTTTTTACTTCCCATGCAAAATGGGAGTGACCACTTTAGTATGAGGAGTCAAAAATTTTTTTGACCTCTATAATAACGTGGGCATACGCAAATCAGGTCCAAAAAAATAACCTTGTATAAAGTTCTATTGAATGTCATTCATTCATTAATAATCAAGATGTTATCATTAAGTATCTTAAATTTAAGTGATCGGTACTACTAGGCACATTCAGGAGCATATCAAACTCCACACATTAGACTTTGTATCGTTCCGGGGCTACAGTCGCGCTGCTAGTGTCAAGCTTGACCTGTAGTTGACTGTACCGTCTATACGGCGTGTAACGGAAAGGTGTGATAATACTGAGGGGTGTGAATCTGCATAACATATCATATGAAAAAAAAATATACTTCTCATACATTTTACTTTTCTATTTCGATCTATAAAAATATATTCAGTTTCATGGGAAGAACCTCCTCTTACATTTTCCGTGGTACTAAAAAATAAGGCTGTATTTACCTTCCTTACCACCCCAGGGTTCTGGTATGCGGAGACGAGACTCAGAAGCCGTTCCCTCTGTTGGTGTGGTCGCTGACATCTCGAAAACTGCTGTACGACCTGCGCATCCCTCATCATGACTTCCTCACCTCCAAAGCTGCCATCACTTACGAAGGTAGGAGCTAATGAATAAAAAAATAAAATAAATAAAATAGTTTATTATTCACAAAAATTGAACAAATTAAATTAAACACTGGTCCCGAGCTAAGTAAAAACTTGTGTTACGGTGACCAGTTTGCTTCTCCTTAACCGATGGACTAAGTAATATGAATAATAAAACAAACAATCTATTATAGGTAAGCTAAAATTAACAATCAAAGTGCGTGCGTGAATCCGGAGTTATGGTAGTTGCAGAGCGGAGGTGGTAAACCTTGCATGACCCTGAATCTCCATGCAAGGTTTCTTGCAGCAGGGTTCATTGGTCGGTGAAAATTTATATGAGGAGTGAACACCCCCACATTGGAACCAGTAGGTACTACTAAAATGTAAACGTGTGATTTATATACTCATATACTCATAATCGTTTCCATCCATGGCGATTTTTGAATAATCTTAAATTTTATGAATTGATTATTTACCTCACTGGATATTCTTTTTGAATTTTATTGCAAACATCTGATACAATTTTGTATTTCCATACTGTTTGAATGGAATCACAACCTTAAATTTGCAGTTGGTACTTATTTAGGTTCTCTCGTAAGTATATCGCGAGAAAGTACATGGTAAGCTGCGTTACTATTTGACGACAAGCCCGTTGGTGTGGTTAGTAGTGAGGCTGCTTTTCACACCGTGGGCCGCGGGTTCGATCCCGTCCAGGGCAAAGATTTGTGTGATGAACATAAGTGTTTGTCCTGTGTCTGGGTGTCATTTATCTATTTATGTATGTATACTTGTCTCTGATACCCATCCCACAGGTTTTGCCTAGTTTGGAATCAGATGACATTGTGCGAAATGTCCCCAGTTTTTATTTATTTATTCTTATTTATTTTCATTCGGCAGGCTCGTATGTATGCGTCGTGTCTCGAGAGCTGGACGAGCCGTCTCCAAACTTCATCGTGGTTTACGACCTGCAGTCCGGCACGCTCTTCAAGAAGTGGAAGCCAGGGTGTGATACCGTGGCGCTGGCTATCAGCTCCGTTGACGGCTGCGTCGTGTCGGGGCTAGCTGACACCAGGATCTTGGTCTGGGATCTGGTCACAGGTAAGTTCGGTACCTAGAAGTTTTTTCACTAAGTCTAGCTAATCTAGTGGTACCTATAATCAGGTGCGGTTTTCAAGAAGTGAAAGATAGGAAGTGACTCGATGTTACCAGGATCTAAGTCTCTGTAACCTAGTCGCAGCTCAGATGTTATGTTATATTATAACTCAATCCGGTAAGGTCTTCAAGAAGTGGAAGTTAGGGTGTGACACCGTAGCGCTGGCTATCAGCTCCGTTGACGGCTGCGTCTTGTCGGGGCTGGCTGATACCAGGATCTTGGTCTGGGATCTGGTCACAGGTAAGTTCGGTACCTAAAAGTTTTTTCTCTAAGTCTAGCTAGTCTAGTGGTACCTATAATCAGGCGCGGTTTTCAAGAAGTGAAAGATAGGAAGTGACTCGCTGTTACCAGGATCTTAGCCTCTGTAACCTAGTCACAGCTCAGATGTTATGTTATAACTCAATCCGGTAAGGTCTTCAAGAAGTGGAAGCTAGGGTGTGACACCGTCGTGCTGGCTATCAGCTCCGTTGACGGCTGCGTCGTGTCAGGGCTAGCTGACACCAGGATCTTGGTCTGGGATCTTGTCACAGGTAAGTTCGGTACCTAGAAGTTTTTTCTCTAAGTCTAGCTAGTCTAGTGGTACCTATAATCAGGCGCGGTTTTCAAGAAGTGAAAGATAGGAAGTGACTCGCTGTTACCAGGATCTTAGTCTCTGTAACCTAGTCACAGCTAAGATGTTATGTTATAACTCATTCCGGTAAGGTCTTCAAGAAGTGGAAGCTACGGTGTGACACCGTCGCGCTGGCTATCAGCTCCGTTGACGGCTGCGTCGTGTCAGGGCTAGCTGACACCAGGATCTTATATCTTATCTTATTACGTGGGGCTGAGTTCCTTAATGGACCTCAGAGCACTTCGACCCTATGGGATCTTTTGTGCCTCCCCTGCCTTATTGCTCCTGTGATCTTCCGCTGTCTCCAAATATGCCCGTTATGAGCTTCGATGTAGATTTCAGCGGAAGGAGCCTGTAGTCTTCTGGTGTCGGATAAGCCTGACCCAGAATCTTCATCAGAAGCGTTGCATGTGCATAGAAGATGCTCCATGCGTTCGCTTTCTTCACCACATGCTCTGCAAGTAGTTGTATCCGACAGACCTATTTTGTGTAGGTGCTCCCTAGTGCCGAAATGGCCGGTGAAAGCGCCTACAATGTTACGGGTCTGGTGCCTGCTTAGGTTTCTTAAATGTTTGAAGAAACCTATCTTTGTGGTCCCTAGAAATTTCTTCGAATGAGTAAGTCCAACAGTGTTTGCCCACTCAGTGCAGTGCCTTCTCTGGGCATAATCCTTGAGTACGCTTCTGATGGTACTCCCTGATAATTCAATAAAAGGTTCAGGTCCGCATAAATGTTTTTCTGATCCCTCCCTGGCTAGTCTGTCAGCCGCTTCATTGCCCTCTACTCCCCTGGGACCCAAACTAGTCGTATTGTGTTGTGCTTACCTAACCTATTAAGGGTTTGGATGGCATCTAGGACTATTTTGGAGTCTACCTTGTAGGATGTGAGAGCCTTTAGTGCCGCTTGGCTGTCACTGAGAATGTATATAGTTTGGCCCGTAGTGCCTCTGCCTAGATTCTCTTTTGCACAGGCAATAATTGCATCTGTTTCAGCCTGAAAGACTGTTGCATATATATACCCATGCTTTGACTGTGTTCATATCCTTTGGTATAAACACCCGCCCCTGTACCCGACTTCATTTTTGATCCGTCAGTGTACCATGTCAGATTGTCCTTTCGGGATTCAATCCTTTATTCCAATCATCTCTCGAGGGTATGTGGATCTCATAGAGTCTCTTGAACATGAACCTAGGCTGTGTTTTATCGCATCCCATGGATGTAATAGTGTCAAGTTCTCTATCTGTGTCGAATTTAGTGTGTCGTGTTTTTGGCAAGGAGTCGTCCCCACAGTCCATGGGTTTTTAGCCTATGGAGCGCACTTCTTGCCTCCAATTCCACGACTATATGCAGCGGTGTTAAACCAAGAATGTTTTCCAGCGCTGCCGTAGGGGTGGTCCTAAAAGCTCCAGATATGGCTATGCAGACGGTTCTTTGGAATTTAGCCAACTCCCGTCTGCATCCAATTTGCTTTGTTCTGCTTTGTCCAGGCTATAGGAACTAACGTGGAAAACACATGTAGACAACACTGTAAGAAAAGCTCAAAGAGTCTTTGGATTGTGTAGATCTACCTATGGCAAAACCTGGGGGCTTAAGCCCAAAATATTACATTGGCTGTATACCATGGTGATCCGACCGATTATCACCAGGATCTTGGTCTGGGATCTGGTCACAGGTAAGTTCGGTACCTAGAAGTTTATTCTCTAAGTCTATCTAGTCTAGTGGTACCTATAATCAGGCGCGGTTTTCAAGAAGTGAAAGATAGGAAGTGACTCGCTGTTACCAGGATCTTAGTCTCTGTAACCTAGTCACAGCTCAGATGTTATGTTATAACTCAATCCGGTAAGGTCTTCAAGAAGTGGAAGCTAGGGTGTGACACCGTAGCGCTGGCTATCAGCTCCGTTGACGGCTGCGTCGTGTCTGGGATCTGGTCACTGGTAAGTTTGGTATCTAGAAGTTCTTTCTCTAAGGGTTGTATTTATAAATCCAACTTAAGTGAGGGACTGCTCTCAAGATGTACTTTTCACATACAAATTATGCATAGTGCAATCGCAGATTTGAGAGGGATTTATCAATACGATCCTAAGTCTAGCTGGTCTAGTGGTTCCTATAATCAGGTGCGGTTTTCAAGAAGTGGATGCTAGGAAGTAACACCGTGACGGTCCATTCAGGACTCGCTGTTACTAGGATCTTGGTCTGTTATCTGGTCACAGCTCAGATGTTAAGTTATAACTCAATCCGGTAAGGTCTTCAAGAAGTGGAAGCCAGGGTGTGACACCGTGGCGCTGCCTTTAGTCAAATGTAGTCGCTGTTGACGGCTGCGTCGTGTCAGGGCTAGCTGACACCAGGATCTTAGTCTGGGATCTGGTCACAGGTAAGTTGGGTAGCTAGAAGTATTTTCAAAATCTAGCTAGTCTAGTGGTTCCTATAATCGGGCTCGCTTTTCAAAAAGTGGAAGCTCTGAAGAAACACCGTGACAACCAGATCAGGACTCGCTGATGCCAGGCCTAGTCTGGAATCTAGTCATAGCTCACATGTTATAACTCAATCCGTTGACGGCTGCGTTGTGTCTTGGATCTGGTCACTCGTAAGTTGGGTATCTAGAAGTTCTTTCTCTAAGTCTAGCTGGTCTAGTGGTTCTTATAATCAGGCGCGGTTTTCAAGAAGTGGAAGCTAGGAAGTAACACCGTGACGGTCAATTCAGGACTCGCTGTTACCAGGATCTTAGTCTGTTATCTCGTCACAGCTCAGATATTATGTTATAACTCAATCCGGTAAGGTCTTCAAGAAGTGGAAGCTAGGGTGTGTCACCGTAGCGCTGGCTATCAGTTCCGTTGACGGCTGCGTCGTGTCGGGGCTTGCTAATACCAGAATCTTGGTCTGGGATCTGGTCACAGGTAAGTTGGGTAGCTAGAACTCACCCTGAGAACTAAGTTGGTGTGTCTCATGTGCTAGTAATTTTACTAGCTCCCTTGTCCTTCAAACCGAAACACGGCAGTGCAAACACTGCCGGTTGGTAGTCAAAATCGGTTATGTCTTCTTGTGCTCATACAAAATATCTAAAGTTGTGCAAATTCGCACATAATCCCCGCTGCTCTTGATTGTACATTTGACTAAAGACATAATAGTATGATTGTGCCCTTCCCAGGCAACTGCCGCCTAACTCTCCGCGGGCACATAGCAGCGCCATCTTTACTCCGGCTAGCGAAGTCCGGGGGCGTTCTCATGTCCACAGACGATACCTGCAAGGATCTCTCCGTCAGGCTTTGGGACTTGCACACCGGTAAGTAAGAACTCACTCAGAGGTCCGTGGATCGCAACCACGCTCTGCTACCAATTTGTAGAGGCCTAGTATGCAGGGTGTTAACAGAAACAACCGTATTAGGTTAATTTGAGCTATAATATTGAGCCGGGAATTACATTTTTACAATATTTAGTAAAGCAAACGTACAGGAGAAAATCGAGTAACAGCTCCATGGCAACCATAGGGTTGGGCTGTGTCTGCATTAGGGATGTGCTTCAGTCTAGCTTTCACAGTTTTAGCTTTCTACAAAGTAGAAAATCGCAAAATCTCACAACCACAGGCAGTATTTGAACCTGTGTCTTCTCAGTCAGCACAAGAACTGTTAAAATATAATAATTTAAATTTTTTATCTTAGCTCATTCCATTTTTGCCAAAATAAAATATTAATAATAAACATTAATAAATTAATTTTGATTTGATTTATCCGGCACCCCGCGTAGGATAATCACATCTACCTACTAAACTAATCCGGAACATTTTCAACAGGAAAACTAATAGCCGTGTACACACCCCCGGAAAGGATCACATCCTGCGAGGTTCTCCTGGGTGGTTCCGTTCTCGCGCTAGCTTTAGAGAACTACAAGGAAATACTATGCGTGAAGCTCCATGGACCTTCAGTGGAATCCGTCAAGACTGGCAGAGACCTAGAGTACGATGATCGAGGGTATGGAGACGTCAGCCTTGACGGGAAGACCTTCGAGATCAAAGGCACCGACTGCTGATCCTGAGCCTTGCGGCTACTGACGTTGTTCACGTTGCTAAGTGAGGATTCCGTGTAAGATGTGGCCAAAAGTGAACTAGGGAACTTAATGTCTTGGCACGGTTATGAACGCCAGTTACTTCTGTGGATATGGGTTTATCAGCGTTGATTTATGCTGTTGCGAAGAGCATTAAAAATCTATATTTAAGAAATGTTGGGTAGATATGTATTTGTCTACCCATCACACAAAATTTTAGGTCATGAGGCCGCAACCGCATGTGAGTTTGAATATGATTTTGTTACTCACATAAAAATCACTCAGATTTTAAAGAATTTTGAACATAAATTACGGAAACTTTGAAAATGAGAACAAAATAACTAAGTATCGTATGAAGAAAAATTATTGTGAATATATCAAACTATATAACTTGTTCATAATCATAACAAATAAATCTAAAAGGGCTATGAACAAACTTGCCTATTCTTAGCTTATTTTTGGGCCATGGTATTACAAGATCTTATTTAATAGTATAATTCTTGTGAGAATAAATTACAACACTGACGTCTGTCAACCTTTTAGGGCTTGGCAGACGGAAGACAGACGCGGACTAAAACCTATTTAATTCAAAATGGCCGTCAAAAATTGCTACCAAAGTTTCTCGTTTCTCCTGTCTGCCCAGCCCATAATCCTGCAAGACTTGTTATTTGTGGAGGGCCCTCCTTCTGAAAAATAAAATGGCGGCATTTTTAAACGTAGGTACACGCTTATCGGAACAAATGGAAACGGTTATATGGAATACTTACTACAAAAAACATTAATGTTTTTGATCTATTACGCTTATTAATTACATTATTATATTAAAATAATTGTATTTAGTGAACTTTCTTGTAATGTTGATGTTAGATGTAAAGTTGTGGTAATTTTAGCATGTAAGTGATGGAACATTCATTATATAAGTCAATTTACACGTTTATTGCTATTTTTCACTTTCATTATATGGACTTTATTTCTTCGTGTCACAGAATTATTGTAGTGTACCGATTGATTTCAGGGATATTGTCAGTACCCCGTGGTGCTATAAACTCTCGAACGTAGTGTTTTTTCGTCAATCTTTCATTTCCTGATTTAACCGGATAATTGTGAAATCAAGAGAACATTTTTCGCCATGAAATAAGTATTATGAGCTGGTAGTACTTGACAAAAACCGTTGTAACTATTATTCTGTGAAATCACGAATTTGACAATATCCTAACGACATTATTCAAGGACTCCCGATAACGAACGGTGAAATTCGCTTTTCAAAATTAACTTCCCGAACGCTGGATAGAATAACTATTCGATACAAGTGCGGAAAGGAAATAAATCCTTAAAAGTTGTCGCGATATAGAACACGAGCTTTAGCGAGTGTTCTACGTGACACGAGTCAGGATTTACTCTTGAGCACGTGTATCGAACAACGTGTTTTACAATGCATTCACTAGAACTTGTTATTTTAATCAGTAAAATAGATATAAACTTTCAACAACTACCTACTAGAACTTTACAAGAAATTTTTTGTAGTAAATGGCGAGAATATCAGCAACAGCGCGCGCACGAACAAAAAGGTAGGCGCAGTTTCTGAACAGGTAAGACAAAGGAAGTCATACAACTGCCTAGTGCTTTGTAAAAGAAAAAATGACGTATTTAATATCTTTGTTCATAATAAAATCATTATTTACAAAAAATTGTTTAAATTTTAAAGACTTTACATTTAAATGTAGGTACTATGTTTTAATTTAAATTAGAAAGTTACTTTCCCGCACGGGCTGGCAGATCATGCTGGAATTGTCTACTTTCCGCACGGTTTGCTGCTATGCAATTGACGCCTATTCGAGCAAATGCATTGTAAAATAATAAAACTTACATTTGTTTGTTGTTTGTTGCATTTGAGGAATATCATAATGCACAAATGTCTATCACTCTTTTCACGAATACGCCAGAAGCGCCAATTAAACAACTGTCTTATCAACCTCTACCTACTACCTACTATTATTTACAGGGAGCCAATTCCTAATAAGAATAAGAATATCACCAGGTGATAAAATATCACTTTTGAGACTTTAAAAATTCAAGTTCACCCTAATAAACTGTTAAAAAGTAAGTTTTTTTATTGGGTAACTATTATAATACACTGTTTTATATACCTACTAGCTGGTGCCCGCGACTTTGTCTGCGCAGGATTATAAATTGTAGCCTATGTGTTATTCTGATGTATAAGCTATATTATTGTAAAGTTTCATTAAAATCCATTCAGTAGTTTTTATGCGAAAGAGTAACAAACATCCATCCATCCATACTTACAAACTTTCGCGTTTATAATATTATAGTAGGATTATATAATATCAATATCCACTTCTGAAAAGAATAACCAGTGATAATGGATTTTTTTAGTGATATTTTATCACCTGGTGATATTCAAGAAATGGCTCCCATTCAATTCCATAAAATATTGAAATCTGTATATATTTTGATCGGTCGCATCATTACGTGTCCAGAAGCAATATATGTTATCCCGTAGGTAATTGGGTAGGTAGATGTTTATGTAATGTTATTGTCGTAATTGAAAATAAGGCGATGTGGGAACTGTTTTCCTATTGCTTCCTTTAGTCCAATTAAGGGTTACCAAGAACGCTAATATTTCAAGTTAAAAAAAATATACGTATGAGGTCTTTTGAAATGTAACTTACTGCAAATAATTTCTAGGTGTGCTGCGAGTAGGTAGGTACTCGTGATTATAACCACCTTAAATAAACCGGTCAAGTGCGAGTCGGACCCGCGCGCTGAGGGTTCCGATATACCTTGACCATTTTTGGAATCAATAAATTTATTTTTCTGAAAAACTACGATTTACAAAGATCGTTTTATTTTTGCTGTAATGTAGATTTTTCGCTTCGCCAACTTCTTGGTTTTTTTTGTGGCCCCATTTCCAATAATAATAAAAATATTTTTTAAATTCCGTTGTTCGCCATATAGTTGGGCAAGCATATTCGAAAACTATATTTAAGTTGACATCGTGAGATGTTGCTGAGATAAAAATGTGTGACAGACAGACAAACGAAGTCGCGTCGTAAGGGTACCGTTTTTATAATTTTGGTTCGGAACCCTAAAATAGTAGATTGTATTATAAGGGAGCAAAATAATATTTTTACGGCGAGGGCGCTTTTTTGAATCCAGAGTGAAGTGAGGGATTCTTTAGTAGAATCCTGAACGTAGCTAGGGATTCAAAGTACGTCGCCCGAGCCAAAAATATATTTGCGCCCGAGTGATACACTCTACTTTTCATCACCCTCTATGAGAAAATAAAAGGCGCCTCATATTTTAACTGATAAAATCAAGACCAAATTAAATTTAGCGAAAGGGTTGTATACAATGTTATATCAGAAGGGTGATCACTTAGTCGCCTTTTATCACATATGCTTAGATTAAGACGCTTTGTCGCCTTTTAGCACCTAATGGAAGGTTAAGTCACTTAGTCACCTTTTATCACACAAGGGCAGATTAAACACTTAGTCGCCTTTTTTGACACAAGGGAAGGTTAAGTCACTTAGTCGCCTTTTATGACACAAGGGAAGGTTAAGTCACTTAGTCGCGTTTGTGACACAATGGCAGATCAAGACACTTAGTCGCCTTTTAAGACACTAGGGCAGATGAAGACACTTAGTGGAAGATTAGGACACTTAGTCGCCTTTTATGACACAAGGGTGGATTAAGACACTTAAAGGGAAGGATATGTCAATTAGTCGCCTTTTATGACACAATGGCAGATTAAGACACTTAGTAGCCTTTTAAGACACAAGGGTAGATGAACTAGGCGGTAGGTGGGCAGGTAGACGAGATTGAAATAATTTATACACATTTATTATTTTCAAGTTGTTTATGTTATACAGGGTGTTAATTTAATTGCGTGCCTTAGCTTAGGGGGTGTTTCAGTAACGATAAAGGAACACAAAAAAAATATATTAAAAAATCCTACGCCGCAAAGTACTTTGCCGCGCACTTTGCAAGTTTCATAGAAAACACCACCTTTGGGTGCACTTAAAGGCGAACCAAGTCGTCCTTTTCGAATAGATGGGATGAAAAGTTAGTCTGTGCACGCCGTCATTTTTAATCACGTCGTCGTCGACGCCCGATCAGGCGTTTGTATCTCTTTAAGTGCAAACAAAGTAAGAATGGTGAAGAGTAAGCCCATCGACAATAAAAAAAAGCTAAAACGCACACACTGTGGGGCGACATCGCGCTGTCGACGCCGCGATAAATAACTACGGTGTGCACAGGGCCTTATCGTAATGAGTAGAACACCAAGAATTACTACGACTCTTTCAAGATTTTCGTATTTTAAAGAACATTTGAAACAGTAGGTACATTTTTTTAAGGCCTCATATTTATGCATATACCTAAAAAATAAAGTTAGTGCTGGGAAGTCCCATCAAGTCCGTCATAGTGGGACGTAGGGGTAGAGGAGAGTCCGTCTACCCAGATTTTCTATCCGTCCTAGGCTGGGGAGTCCTAGAGCCCCTTACAGAAGAGTGCAGTCAATAAAGCAGTAAAATGTCCATTTTAACTGCTTTAAGTGCTTACCAAACTATCAATAGGGTCCTAATTAAATAATAAACATAATTTTAGGGTGTTACTTGGACCGTGGAACTGAACATCATTCATAGATCGAAACACGAAAAAAAACCGGCCAAGTGCGTGTTGGGCCACGCGCAATATAGGGTTCCGTAGTTTTTTAAGATTTTTATCGCATAGCAGGTGTTGACTAAGTATTTCATAACATTCATAAAATAAAATGTTTACATCCTAATACTATGCGAGGTCGTAACGCCTGATTGCTACTGCTATTTACATTATTTCCAGTTTTTCAGCTATAGCTCATTAACCTGTAAAGCCTACTTAGCTGTGATAGTTTTCCTTTTAATTTCATCATATATACTAACTACTACTATGAATTTTTTCACATTTCCATTAACTACCGTTTGACACTTGACTCCAACAAAAAGTTGCGCTTTCAAGCTGAATATTTCGCAAAAGGATCCCTAAATCGAAAAATGATCTTCGCAAACTCAAATTATTTTTAAAAGACCTATCCAACGATAACCCACACAATGGGGTGAACAAGAAAAAAAATCACCCCCACTTTACTTGTAGGTACCCTAAAAAAATTTTTTTTTAGATTTTATTTTACCACTTTCTCGCGTGATAAAATACATATTCATACTAAATTTCAGCTTTCTTGTACGAAGAGTCTTTGAGCTATGCCGCGGACAGACAGACGGACATGACGAAACTATAAGGGTTCCTTGTTGACTACGGAACCCTAAAAATTGACCTCCCACCCCTCTGAAATTGTTTTTTTTTTCATATTTCGACCATCTCTTAGGGAAAATTTTTCAGTTTCATGGTCTGATTATGCTAAAATAATGTTCACTATTTGAATAGGAGCCGATACCTATACATGTACCTACTTGGAGCGCCAGATATATTGGCAGATGGACAGACATCCCCCTATGATGGATTTCCTCTGACGGACTTCCCTGTCTTTCAAAATATCAACGTTATTTTGAATGTGAAAAAAGTACCTAATAATTCAACAAATATCAGAGGATGTATAGAAAAATCATACCTATAGGTTTATTTGTAAAATAAAATGTATTTAAATGTACATTGATGCTGGTTCATCACTTAATTTTATTAAGGGATATCTTTAGATACGCCTACATGACTTGAATCTTAGCTCCGCAGAAGCTGAATTGTATCTGATTCGTAAGTAAGTTGGATTATTTACATTTAAGGGGCTGCCTGCCGCGTATTGGCGCCACCAAGTAAAATATATTATAGTTTGGAAATTTATGGACGTCTCTCGAAAAATTACACCGCGGATCCAGACCATGAACCTGAACAACTTTCTCCAAGCATCATGAATGCAAAAATCGCTGGTGGGTTGTAACCTTGATACGGTCGTAAAAACTAAGTCAAGACCTCCTACCCACGTCCACTCACCTACTTCTCATCACTTCCAGTAACACCTCTCATCCCTCACACTCTGACTCATTCAAAGCTCGATGTAGTACCAGTTATTGCCGACAGAGGGCCTATATTCTCTTTGCACGAAATGACCCCCCCCCCCAAACGAAAGCATAGACGTATCCACGTCAATTATTTCCAATATTTCCTATACAAAATTCACTACTATCACGTCAATATTTTTTTGTGTTTTGACCTGGGAGGCTTATGTTCTTCGGAGAATACTGTTTAGTTTCATGGTCTGAATCTGCAGTTTCAGATTTCGGGAGGTATCTTTTACACCCAATAGGTAGGTACAGTCAAGAGAAGGTTAAGCTTGACACTTGCTGCGCGACTTATGCTCCTGCAAGGTCCAATGTATCAAGTTTGACGTGGTCTAGACTGTATCAAACCAAAAGATTCCTTTTTAGGGTTCCATACCTCAAAATAAAAAAACGGAACCCTTATAGGATCACTTTCTTGTCCGTCTGTCTGTCTGTCAAGACCCTTTTTCTCACGAACGGGTAGAGGTATCAGGTTGAAAGTGATAACGAATGTTAAGGTCCGTGGACCACACAAGATCTGCAAATTTCATTTTTTTACAACGACGCAATCAAAAGATATGCCTTTTTATGTCCTCATCTCCATACATTTATGCACCAAACCAAAACCTAGAGGTTACTTCCCGTTGACCTAAAATTATGAAATTTGGCAAGAAGCTAGGTCTCACAGTACAAATAATGGGAAAAGTCTAAAATCATTCAATATTAAAAAATTTCTCACAACTAATACGAGTAATACCCAATTAAGGTGAGCTCCCGTTTTAAGAACTTTTCTATAAAAGAGGGGTCAAGTTGGATGGCCATAGACTTTTTAAAGTCAAAGAGCAAAAGCTTTTAGTATATCATATGGCAGATAGGTACGGAACCCTTAGGGCGCGAGTCCGACTCGCACTTGGCCGTTTTTAGGGTTCCGATACCAAAATGGTAAAAAAAAGGAACCCTTATGGTGCCGCTCTGTCTGTCTGTCTGTCTGTCTGTCCGTCTGTCTGTCACACCTCTATATCTCAGCAACCGCTTACGCTATCGAGCTGAAATTTGGAATAGTTTTAGAATATAGTTGCCCAACTTAATTGCACATGAAAATTTTTTGAAAAAAGTATGATTATTAATGTAAAGGGGGCCAAAATAGGGGGGGGCAAATTTCAAATTGTCGCTACTAGGTCGAGTGGGGTATCATATGAAAGGGCTTTACTTGTACATTTTAAAATATATTTTTGTATTTTTTTAAGTTTCTTAGTTTTCAAGTTATGATGAAAAATGTCAAAAAAAATACCATTCCCCCCCCTTATCTCCGAAGTTTGAGTAAGGGAAAATCTGAATTAATTACAGTTGACAGAGGTTTATGTAAACTTTACAGCAAAAATAAAACGATCTTTCTAAGTTGCACAGTTTTTCAGAAATCTGCAAAAAACCTTTACAAACAAATTTAGTTTTGCGGTCCTGAAAATGGACTTTATTGCTTCCAAAAATACAGGTATATCGGATATAGGTATATCGGAACCCTCGGCGCGCGAGTCCGACTCGCACTTGACCGGTTTTTATTTTCGTTTATTCCAACGCTTACAAATCTATTCTGCAGCAATGACACTAAGGCCGATATTTCACTAGGACACCATGGCGGCGCAACCAGTCGCCGCTACCAACAAAATGTATACAGCTCTATAGAGAGTTACTCACCTGGTGTCCGTTTGGTTGCGCAACCAATTTGGCGGCGCGACCAGCTCGGATGCTAGTCGCGCTACCACTCCCAGTGAAATATAGCCCTTAATACTGTGGCCGCAGGGTGTGGCGACCCTGGTGTCTAGACTGGTGTCTAGTTACGGACACCACGGTGGCGCGACTGGTTGCGCCGCCATGGTGTCCCAGTGAAATATCGGTCTAAAACTAAGTAGCTAGAGTTTTTGACGGAAGGAAAAATATTATTTTACAAACTTATTTTTTCCGACAGCTTTAGCCGATTGCTTTTGACTTAGCTGCAAAATGTGTTGGGAAGCATTGGAATAAATGAAAAAAACCGGTCAAGTGCGAGTCGGACTCACGCGCCGAGGGTTCCAATATACCTTTAGTATTTTTGGAAGCAATAAAGTCCATTTTCAGGACCGCAAAACTAAATTTGTTTGTAAAGGTATTTTGCAGATTTCTGAAAAACTGTGCAACTTAGAAAGATCGTTTTATTTTTGCTGTAAAGTTTACATGAACCTCTGTCAACTGTAATTAATTCAGATTTTTCCTTACTCAAACTTCGGAGATAAGGGGGGGAATGGTATTTTATTTGACATTTTTCAACATAACTTGAAAATTAAGAAACTTAAAAAAATACAAAAATTTATTTTAAAATGTACAAGTAAAGCCCTTTCATATGATACCCCACTCGACCTAGTAGCGACAATTTGAAATTTGGCCCCCTCCTATTTTGGCCCCCTTTACATTAATAATCATACTTTTTTCAAAAATTTTTCATGTGAAATTAAGTTGGGCAACTATATTCTAAAACTATTCCAAATTTCAGGTCGATAGCATAAGTGGTTGCTGAGATATAGAGATTATAGAGGTGTGACAGACAGACGGACAGACAGACAGACAGAGCGGCACCATAAGGGTTCCTTTTTTTACCATTTTGGTATCGGAACCCTAAAAAGTGGATCATACAATATCTTTTCTTCCATCGTACTAACAAGATTTTCGTTAATTCATGAGGGCGCCACTGAGCAGCCGGTAATCCCTAGAATCTATAAGAAAACATAAAAACAGTCCAGTATTATTTAGGATATTACTTATTTAAAAATGTGCGTGCAGTTACAAGAAAATGTATAGGTACATCTAACAAAGCGTTGCATATTCTAAATTTTGATAGCACTGATGAAATTATAATTTATTCATTACATACCCTTTCGCACATGTTAACGCACCAATTCATCGCACTTCATAAAATATATTTGAATAGAAAAAATAAAGTATTATAAGTACCTATTTCTGGTAATTTCTTTAAAGAAAGGCCAATATCTCTTGAGACTGTCCCAAAATTTCATTTTGACTGCCATTTTGTACGGAGATCCTAAATATATTGATATTGTTAAAAAATAGCTTAACTACCTATTAAATTAATGCTTGAAATAATTTGCGATACTTGTGAATTGGGAATATGCATTAATTTTTTTTTGTTGCATTCATTAACAAAATATGAAAATACCGAAGTCAAGATGACAAGAAGTGAAATTAAAATTTAAATCGGCTCATAAATACGGCTGATATAAGCATTTAAAACTGCTAATTACGCGCCGATTAGACGGAGAGATCCGACATGGCGAGTGACGTCACATGCCACTACGGCCATATAAACTCGGTGTTAAATTTCGTTTTGCTAGAAAGAGACAGAAACAAATCTTTGATGGCTTATATCTTTTTTAATTTCATAGTTATTCGAAAAATAGTTTTACTAAATTGTTTATTACATGAATCAGAATAAATAATTTAAATTAAAGAAAATCATGCATATTCCCTATTGTGTTTAGTCACCGACTAGGTAGGTAGGGTCGATGCACCGATTCCAAACCAGTACTTCTTTTCACTGCTACAGAATATCTATTTGAGCTGCATTAAAAGGGTGACTGTTTTTAAATCTGTTCTTTGGGAAAGTTGTTCACTTTCGTTGACTGAACACGTCCTTTTAGTTTTCGGTACATTGTCCCTCACACCCTATATGCTTAATACTTGAAATCGTGACTAAAATAGCAATTAAAAGTCAAGCTTATAGACGAAAAAGTTATGTAAATTGCACAATAACTAACAAGAGCACAAAATAACTCAAAATATATTACAGTTTGCTATCCAAAGCTAAGTCTTGACCAAAGCATTTTAAAATTAAATCTTAAGCTGTATGGTTAACTACTCACTTTAATACTTATTTGATAATTTAACAAAACTTTATTACTTATGTAAAAGCTTGATTTTTGTAAATTTAATGCTGACGGTTATTTCTTGCGCATGGGTGACACGCGGAGAGCCATAGAGGCACAGCAGACGGCAGACTTTTTGTTCTGACAGCCCGCCAGTGTGGCCGGTACTGCAATTATTTTCGTATTATTATAGTCATTGACATGAGATAAACGCTCCGTTTCCATGCGCGTATTTTCCCAAACCTTTGGTTTGGAAGGAAAACAGCTTCAATAGTAAGTTGTTCAATTCAAAGAGTTATTCAGTTGAAATTGTTGTTTAAAACGCAGAGCAATTTTGAAAAATTGTAAGTTTGAATTGCATGTTGATATTAACTATAATTTTCGCAATACCGGCCACACTGGAGGACAATGTCCGTCCGTGACTGCCCGTGTCTGCCTGCCCCTTAAACTGCTGAGCGCCATATAGGTAGGTACGCAATACGCATGCCCCACCTGCCCCTTGCACCCACGCGACTAATTTTTAGAGTTCTGCTACGGTCAGCATTGGGTTCATAAATCCATCTGTACTTACCTTTGGTTCGGATGCACCTCGGTGAAAGTAAATTACATATTGGTAACTTGGAGTTTTGATGTCTAGTATAAAAATATAATTTTTTGCTGCCATATACTAATATATAATACCTACGTCTAATTAATTACTAAATCATTTACGTGCTAATATTTTTGGATTCATTTATTTTAAGAACTGTTTTACTCGTTTCTACCTTATTTCTCTTTTTAAGTGGTAATTTAACGCTACAAGGGACGCTGGAAAACGGAGATAATTAAAGTCAAGTCGCCATCCATCTATAGGTACGCACGGCAGCAAGCCCGTAGAAACAAAACTAGTATAAGCTGAACCTGCGCCACGCTACAGATGCCCGAAACGAGAGACCCGCTCAAAATCAAAGTGTTTCCTCCGACGTGCAGCCGTGTGTACCTAACCTACTGTCAGTATTAAAAGTCGATAGGTACACACGACCGCACATCAGTAGAAACACTTGAACCTTATGGCGTGGTAATAGAGTTGAAAAAGTTTCTACCGACAAGCGGTTGACCGTACCTAGGTACACACACCCGCATGTCGCTGGGAACGCAGCGCAGAACCTTGAGCTGAACTCTTGTTTCGGGTGTTTGTAGCGTAGCGCTGGTTCAGCTTATACTGGTTTTGTTTCGACGTGCTTGCTTCCGTGCGTACTTAACCAAATTCCGATTTCCATAACACTACACGACACATTATTATATATGGTGTTGTGATTTTGAACATCTGAATTTGGTCATCGACTTCCTGACGTATGTACATACTGCATTGCTTATCAATTTTATCTTTTAACACTTTCGAAAGCTCATTTTCTGAATTTAAAGAAATTAACGTCCCTTAAGAGCGGTTTCCATGTTAAATGTAAACAAAAATGTGGGCTGAAATTTGAACTTTTCATAACAGAGAAGTTTTTTTGCGGGTAAACGAGGTACTTTTGATTTAAAAATTCAGTAATCGCTTCCGGACGTGACGTCATAATCGTGGTACAGTCAGAAAAACTAATTACGAGTAAAAAAAAAGTTACGATTTTAGATCACATTTTTGATAAATATTTTGTGTCGTAGTAAATGCAAACAGGCTGGTCCCTGTCTTATCTGATATTCTGTGTTAATGACGCTCTGATGTCATTAAGTAGATCAATTAGTTTATCGTAAGGGATGTAAAATATTCTTTAAGGCGGGTGTAATCAATTGAAATGTTAAAATTATTTATGTATTCTGGAAAGTTACGTAATACTTGATGTCCTGATTAAATTATTGAGAAAAATATTTTTTTTATTTTCTATTTAAGAATTTATCAACCATTACGAAATTAAAGTTAAACCACAATATAAATCTGCAGTGGTCAACCTTTAAGTCGCTAAACCGTCTACGAACTCAGGTTGGCCTCGCAGACCAGTTGCTAAGGCACTGTAACTGTGGAGCTCCATCTCAGAACATGGCGCACTTGCTCTCTTGTCCACTGTGCCCCTCCACCTGCACTGGCGAGGACCTGCGCGAGGCGTCGGATAAAGCCGTAGAAGTGGCAAGGTTTTGGGAGGAAAGTATTTGATCCATCGTTATGGTATTTGTACAATGACACGAAGAAGAGGAGTGGTTGAGCCGCAAAGGCCTCTGACGTGGCTCAATAACAGCTATTTCCTTTTATAGTAGCATAGATAGTCGCGCGGTCCCGTTACCCTACCACAAGTGCAAAAAGTATCAAGAAGTTATAGTCCAATTACCCCAGTGTTGCTTACTTTAAATTTACATTTCCCTATTATTCATCAGTTTTCGGTCGACCTATAGTCATTTGCATCCTGCCGTCCTAATCAATCTGGGGAAGTGTCACGAAGTGATTTTAGTTTGACATTGTCCCGGGCATCGAACCCAGAACCTCCAAATCGAGAGCTAAACGCTCGAATAGACCACGGAAGCTGTTAAATTAGAAGGACATACATACATACAATCACGCCTTGTTCCCGTCGGGGTAGGCAGAGACCACAGTTCTCCACCTGCTACGATCTTGACATACTTCCCTTGCTTCCTGAACCCTCATCAATCCTTTCATACATGCTCGGCGGTTTAGGGTACTCTAGATGATATTCTGATTCTCATTATGGAGCTGGAAGGTAGCCGGAACTAAGTAATACTAATATTTTGTCATATAGTTATTATTTAAGTTTCAAAAATGATTATATATTCTGTATTCGAAACCAGTTTCGGAAACAGAGTTATTTTTCTTTCTTGGAAACCAGGTTTCGAAAAAAGAAAATTAATTCTGTTTCCGAAACTGGTTTCGAACGTTCAGTTTCGAAAGTGGCCGAAGCGCTTTTAACCTGGCCTTTATTAACCTTCGAGGCCTCAAATCTTGAACCATTTTCTTAGTCAATTGAAACCGATTTGAATTGCTGAAAGTGGACTGTATAAAACTTTGTTCGGGAACATCAACTAATGGTTCATCGATAGTGAAATGACCTGATGTTAAAGAAATTTGACCTTTGTGTCTATTAGACAGCACAGGCAGCGGTTTACGTTCTGATAAAATTTCTTTATCATCAATTCTTAGATGCATGCACAATACATTATGGTGACACATTTGAATGTTTGAATGATTATCATTTTTATTCAAATGTGTAGGACCCGATAACGTCCAACCGAAAACCGTATTTTGTGCCATGGGCAATCCTTGAGGACCTCTGATCAATCCTTCCCTAATAATTTGGCCGTACACATCTGCGCCAAGCAAAATGTCAATTTTACTGGGAGTGTGAAACTTTGGATCGGCCAGGTTAGTAGTTGCCAATTCTGGCCAACTATAATAAGTCAACTTCTCTGAAGGAAGAAGACTTGTAATCGCTCCCAAAACATGTGCATTTACTTGGACTTGAAAATCTGAATTAAGGCGTGATTGTATTTCCATAATTGCGATGTTCTTGGAGGCTAAAATATTCTTATCGCCGCCTAAACTAGAAATTGCCGCTTTTGTAGGCCTCTTTTTTAATCCAAGTAATCGTACTGCTGACTCCGTAACGAAAGACGCCTGAGATCCCGGATCTATCAAGGCTCTCATTACTAACGTTCTACCATTCCTTTTCTTCACTTCGACCAGGGCGGTAGCCAGCAGAATTTGACATGGTAAGCTTTCAGTTTCACATTTTTTCGACGATTCTCCAACATGAGGAGGAACCTTTGCGGCAGCAACTCTTACCGCGATCTCAGGTTTATGTGACACTGGGGTGGGCTCTTGAAGTGGATGGAGTAACGAGTGGTGTTTTCTCCTGCATACTTTGCATCTTGATATGACGCGGCAAGCATTAGCATTGTGATTTGGGCCAAGACAATTAAAACACAGACCATTGGTTTGAACAAAATCACGTCGTGTTTCTAATTTTATTTTGGCAAATCCCTTACATAAGCCAACTCTGTGGTTAGTCCCTTCACAGAATAGACACTTTTTAATCGAAGATTTCACACTAAGTCTAGCATGCATGACCTTAGGGTTAAAATTACTGAAACTTGGTTTTTGTTTATTCTTGGTGTCTAAAAATTCAAGCGACCGAAATCGTGATTCCAAAAAACTTTTCATTTGTGTTAAATTTGGAAGTTCATCTGATGAGCTGATAGTTAGCTCCCATTGTCGTCGCGACTCGGCGTCCAATTTTGAACTGATGATATGTATGACTATAGCATCCCAAGAATTAACATCTACTCCTAAATTTTTCAATCCGTTTAAGGTGTTGACGGTAGTGTCAAGTAATTCCCTAAGACTTGCGCTAGATTCAGTAGTAATATTTGGATGGTCCATAAAACGCTTCAACATACAATTTACAAGGTATTTTTTGTTATCGTACCTTTTAAGCAAAATTAACCAGGATTCTTTATAATTAGCTGAAGTTATTGGTACATGCCTAAGAAGTTGTTCAGCTTCACCTGAAAGATAGCTTTTCAGGTAATGCATCCTTTGCACATCATCCAAATTGGCATTGTTATGGACCAAAGACAAATACAGTTCCTTGAAAGTCGTCCATTCCACGTAATTTCCAGTGAAGGGTTTAATAGAAATTTTGGGCAATTTGAGATTATTATTGCCTGTGTTAATTGATGATGGATTTTGATTTTGGGAACTTGAACTTGCAGACGGCAAAGCATTTAAACTTTCAATCATGTCAGACTGATAATCATAATATAATTCTTGAGCTTTTTCAAATTCTTCGAAATAAACGTCCTTTTTGTCCTCAAACGAAGGCCCAAGTATATTATGATTCTCTTTTATTTCAGCCCATTCCTTTTTCGTATCTTCTATACGAATTGTAAGATATGAAGCTTTAGCTTTGCGATCTTTCGAGGCCTTTTTAAAATTCTCATAAGAATTTGTAAAAGAATTTATCAAATTTTGTTGAACTTTCCGTAAATTTTCCATTTCAACAAAATGTAAAAATCTTATAGACCAAAAACAATCAACAAATGCCGCCGTGTTTAGTTCAAACTCTCAAAATTCAAAATATAGGTCAAAATTCGGAAAATACAATCTCAAAAAAATACAAGTGTTTAGGAACAAAAAACAATAAACGGGCGTAGGTTCCCCGTCTGAACACTTTTCTTAAAATTATTCTAAGTCCTAAACTACTGTCCAAATTTTCTAAGACTTTAATTAACTCCGAACGTTATCTTGTTGTTAAATTTTGACTTCAATTAAATTTCACTTTATTAGTTAACACCACAAATGTACTCACAGTTTGGCATATCACAAACCACGTTAACTTCCTCCACTTGGACTTCCGCTACGTGCCTTGCACGTGCAGGTGCGCGCTCATCCACGATGGCGACGCTGATCGGCTGCCTCCGCGTCCCGCTGCTCCTCGACTGGAAGCGGCTCCTCCGCTCCTCAGCCTCCCCTTGGTGACCCTGGTCAGGTCACGGCGGTGCGCACCCTCCTGGTGCGTAGCAGCAAAAACGGCGGCAGGCACTTACTGGAGTCTGTACTGGATCCGACTCCGAAGGACCATGAACAAGATCCCAATATGATCAGGTGATCTCGGTAAATGAAACTACAGCCTTCGGTGGTTGGCTGGAGAATGCGCAAAATTTATTGGGCAAAGCTTATGAATAAACCGTCAAACACAATGATACCACGTTTCAGATGTACAGTAGTGACATCTATTGAGAGAATAAAACAACATTAACTTAAAGCACAACTTTTTTTTTTTTTTTTTTATCTTTATTGATAAAGGCTTTGGTCGCTGAGCGACTACGTCAGCCTAATAGTTTTACATAATTTGACATTTTACTTAACTAAAGTTTAACAATTAAGGGCTTAATTTCTAATTTTAATCAACTTGGATATCATAGCGTATAATTTAAAAGCGAGAGGTGAAAGAGGATTTGATAAAATAATACTACATAGTCCAAGCTCTGTTAACTTACTACCTCCCTCTAATTCAATTGCTCTACGTTCTGTCTCTACCCGGGTACATTCTACTATCGCGTGGTACACATCCTCTCTCATCCCACAATTAGAACAATTTGGAGATTCCACCACCCTCATCATATGACCAAAAGCATTTAGCGGAATATGTCCCACACGTAAACGCATACTAATCACTAAAAGTTGTCGGCTTATTTGTTGATCGACAAACCAAGGTATCTTAGGTGGTTCAGTATTAATAGTTTTGTACCAAATGCCCTTCTCTCGAGACCTTTCATCAAAATACTCTTTCCAAATCTTATAGCACTCGAGCTTAACATTTCCTAAAAGATCTCCAAAGAAGGGCAAATGGTTTATCTCAATTCCTTCATATATTCCTGTTTTCGCTAGAACATCAGCCTGCTCATTTCCTACCAGATTTACATGTGATGGAATCCACTGAAATTTAACATTCTTGCCACTTTTTTGTATTTTTAAAAAAGTATCCAGACTGCCATAAGCTTCAGGACGACCTCGTTTACCCGAAGTGCATCGAATCAGATGTTGGAGAGCACTTTTAGAATCACTTAGTACCACATAATTCTTTTGATCACAAGATTCTATGTAAGATAAAGCTTCAGAAATTGCGTGCAACTCTGCTCCCATAATTGTTATTTTATTATTTAATTTAAAATTGGCTTTAACATTTAACTGAATATCGAAAAATGCTGCTCCAACGCCCTCATTGTCCTTAGATCCATCCGTGTAAATCTGATAAAATCCTTCATACTTTTCTTGGATTGTATGTATAGATTTTCTCAGTAAAAATGTAGAACATTGATATCTTTTGGGCCCTTTGGCATCTATATCTAAGTTAACATGGGATTTAACATCTATATTAGACATCCAGGTAGGTAAAGAAAACATCTCCAATATTCCAGAACTGTGTACACCTTCACTGCTCAGCTCGTTTTGAATTTTTACAAGTAACGGTATTTTCTTATTTTCCCAATATGTTGTCTGTTCGCAAAGTGAAGCTAGTTCTGTTATCATCGCAATGGTCTCGCTGTTGGTCACTGATTTGGATTTCAGCCAGAATTTACTCGCTAAATATTTCCTTCTGATGAACAGTGGAGGTAAACACAGCTCTGATTCCATAGCATGTTTTGGACTACTTTTTATAAAACCTCCAACTACTCTCATGGCCTGGTTTTGGATTTTATCTAATTTAACAATATTTGTCTCAGCACTATTATCAAAAAGAAAGCTTGCAAAATCTAATCTACTTCGAATTATAGCAATATACAGTTGTCTTAAGTGCAAAGGATGTATTCCCCAAGATGACCCTGCTAAAACATTAAACACATTTAAAAACTTTTTGGTTTTCTCCCCTATTTCGTTTATATGTTTTCCCCATCTCAAGGAACAATCTAACCATACTCCTAAGTATTTTAATGTAATTACATTTTCTAAACAAATGTTTTGGATCATAATATTACATGGATGACGGACCCTTCCTCTCGAAAATAAGCACAACTTGCTCTTTGTAGGTGATAACTCTAAGCCTATATTTCTTAACAAATTTGTCATATTATTTACAGCTTCTTGAAGAGTTTCCGTCATAAATCTTAAATTCTGTCCTGAAACGTACAATACAAAATCATCGGCATATTGGGATATATAAACATTTAAAATATTCTTACAAATATCACTAGTCACTATATTAAATAAAATTGGTGACATAGGGTCACCTTGGGCCAATCCTTTATCCGTCCACCTTGTGACTGCAACGTGGCTTCCCGTGTCAGTAACAGTGAGATGTCTTTCTTTAAGAAATTGCCATATGTAAGTACAAATAGTAGATCCTACTTCTAGCTGATCTAATTTAGATACAACTTTTACAATATTAACATTATTGTATGCGTTATCAATATCTACAAAGCATCCTATTGTTTGTTCTTTATTAGTAAAACCGATTTGAATTTTAGTTATTAGCCGTGTCAAATTGTCTAAGCATGACTGAGTTCTGCGAAAACCTATTGTATTGCTAGAGAATACATTTTGACTCTCAAAGTACCATTCCAATCTCCTAGTAATACTATTATGTAAAGTTTTACAAAAACATGATATCAGTGATATTGGTCTCAGCGCCGAAATATCACCTGGATCTCGTCCTGGTTTTGGTATCGGGACAACTTTAATATTCCGCCACTGCCACGGAACCTGGCCTAAAGATAAACACCTATTGAACATATCGACTAGAACCTGTTTATTAGGAAAATGATAGATCATTGAATATGAAACGTCGTCTATGCCGGGTGCGGTGTCCTTCATTTTTATTGTATTCATCAATTCTCGTACTGAAATAGGAGCCTCCAATTGAGGATTATTAGAAGTAAAAACAGGTGGTTGAGACGCAACATAATCAGGTGTTAGATATCTTAAAAACTCACTCGCTCTCTCTCGATCTAGTGCATTTTTGACAACTCGATAGCCTTTCAGCCATTGCATTTTATGCCACATCTCACTACTGGAGACAGTTTCACAAATGCTATCACAAAACCTATGAAAAGATTCGGCTAAAGCCTTTCTAATCAGTCTTTGTGCTTCAGCTACCTTCCGACTATAAATATTTAGATTTATAGGTATAGGATTTCTTCTAACCTGGGTCAGTGCTAACCTACGTTCTGCTACGGCTTTCGACAATTCTTGAGACCAATATGGTTTTGGAACAAATTTACTAGCTGGATTGAGACAAATTTTAACAATGGGAATAGATTTATCAGCCGCAAAATTAATTAAATTAAATAAAAGGTCATACATTTCCTGAGCGTCACCTGTAAGATTAATGGTTTCCAATTTTTCTATTAAAACATCCTTATATTTTTGCCAGTCTGCATTTTTGTAATTGCGTTTTTTAGTCAATGTTTTATTACGTTCAATTTCAGTTGATATAAAAACCATTAAATGATCGCTTGCTAGAGTTTCGTTAAATATACTCCAATTAAATCGTAACGCAATATCAGATGATGCAAAAGTTATATCTGGTGAGCTTTTTTGCCAGATATTCGATACCATTTTAATCCTAGTGGCTTCGCCATTATTAAGTGAGACATAATTATAATCAACGGCTGCATCGTATATTTGCAAGCCCCTATTATTGTTTTTGTATGACCAGTTTGTGTGATGGCCATTAAAATCTCCCCCGATTATAGTTTTACTGGACCACTTCGAAAACAATGACCTCCAATCATCTCCAGCCGTATTTATATTCGGGGGACAATAAATGGCAACCACATTATCTAAAAAATCACAGTTGAAAATTTTTATGCTTATACATTGTATACCTTGATTATATAAACGAACATTACAAATTTGCGACTGAATAGACCTATGTGTCAAAATTGCAATTCCTCCATACGAGTCATCCCGGTCTTGTCTATAAATATTATATGTTCCAATTTTTAGTAGACTATCTGGTTCTAACCAAGTTTCAGAAATAATACCTATATGAATTCTTTTTTGTAATAAAATATTTTCCAATGAATCTTTCTTCGGCCTCAAACTTTGGGCGTTCCATTGTATTAAATTTAATTTTAAGGTTTTGTTATTAAGGGTCATTCATAAACATTGATATAAACTCTCCTACATTTTTTAAATAGGGCCATTCTGAAAAATTGTTAACCACTAATAATATCAACCATTCAAAACAACATTTAAACGCATTTTTCAACTTTTCCTTAATATTCATGTTGCGCATAAAGATGATATCCCTCAATCTCGCCAGTAACTCACTGAAATGTACTCCATCGTTGTTGTGTGCCGGCCGCTCTGGAATGTGGTGGGGTCCGCGGGGCTGGGGCGCGGGCGCGGAGGGCTCGCGACGTCCCCACTCCGACCCATCCACCACGCTGCTGCTTCTACTAGCTCGGGAAACCGGTTTTTTGGTTGCATTTTTACTTGAACTTGCTTTAAATAATTGTGAATAGTCCAATAAATTTGCCGTGTATTTGTGGTCACCCGTATAATCCGTTTGTAAGATATCAAAACTGTTTGACGTATTCGGGAGCTCATCCTTTTTATTGATGTTTGGTCGTTCAGCCTCTTGCCTAAAGTCTGGTACCACGTACAGGTCACAGGCACTACGATAGGTACAATTAAATTCTGCCATAAGTTCCCTAATTCTTTTCTCTTTTCGAAACACCTGACAAGTTTTGCTTAAAGCCATGTGATTTCCGTCGCAATTCACGCATTTGTAGATATCAATCTCACAGTTTTCGTGGAAGCCTCCGCATTTGGGACATATGACTTTCTTGGATGTACATCTGGTTTTTGTATGACCAAATTTCCAGCATTTTGAGCATTGTGTTACTGGGAATACGTAGGGTTCTACTGTAGTGCGTAAATTATCCACATTTATGTAAGGCGGTATGTATGAACAGCTAAAAGCTAGTCGAATAACCTCACTAGGTACCCATTTACTCTCCTCATCACGTCGTTTCAGTCTCTTAATCGATAATATAGGTATATGGTTAGGACATGATATTGCCGTCTTAATGTCTTCGTCTGAAAATTCCAAATCTACGTTCCTTACAATTCCGTAGGACACAACCACATCAGACGGGCGATTTACTCTCCAACCCATTTTTTTCAATTCCTCGCATTCCATAATCTTGTTGGCGTAGTCACAACTGGGGGTTTCTAAATGTAACTTGTATGGATTTATGTACTTGATTTTCGAAATATCTAGTAGTCCTAGTCGCGTAAATAATTTTGCAATAGCAAACTGCTTCGGTAATATCGTTGTGCTTGAGATTATAATTTCAGCCTTAACTTGGCTAGGTTTCTTACCTTTTTTTCCCACCCTGGTCCATTCAAGAATGTCTTCTTCTCTGCTCCGTTTATTTGTAGCTTCTTGAGTTGACGAGTTCTCCTGGTTGCAATCCTCACCGTCGACCGAATCTTCTACGTTATTCTGCTCCACAACTGCACTTGTCTTACTCTCCTCCTCGTAGTCCATCTCATTTTCTCTTTCTGCTTCACTCATTATTATTAATTAGAACCGTGATTGGAGCGGACACCTGCATCGCAGGCAGGGCGTTCCGCTGATAAATAATAAATGCGCTTCCGTCACAGTAACCACGTGCGATCGTCACGAGTGCCGTGCGAAGACTGAACACACAACTTGAAGGCTAAAGTAAAAAAGGTTTTAAACAAACATGGAAATTTGTGTGGAATGTATCCTAATGTTATAGTGAAAATAATTTTGACATGTCTCAAACCATGAAACTGAACAACTTTCGAAAAAAATCGCCCTAGGTATTCGGCTTCCTATAGAGTCTGTGTCAGTAGGTAGGTAGGTACTGTTGATAGCGCATTAGAAAAAAATGTACGATGATCCTTCTAAGGGGTGATTCTGCGCCACTAATAGATTGTGAAAATATATAAAAAATACCTTTTTTAAATATTTAACTATTTTAAAATTTTGGGTGATCATGAAATTTGATTTTCCTTCGATTATCATTAGTATCATTACCTACAGTAATTTACTTGCAATGACTAGATATTATAACAAAAAAAAAGGTCAAGTGCGATTTTTATATTTAGAGGCTATAAAGACCGCAAAACTAATATTGTTTGTAAAGGTTTTTTGCAGATTTGTAAAAAACGGTGGTACTTAGAGAAATCGTCTTTATTTTTCCTGCAATATTTACGGATAACGTCTATCGACTGTAATTAATTCAGATTTTTTTATTTGCAAACTTCGGCGATATGGTATTTTTTTAAACATTGAAAACTAAGTCGTAAAAAAATTAAAATATCTATTTTAGAGTGTACCTTTCATTTGAAAGGGCTTCACTTGTAACGACTCGTACCAGAGTAACGACAATTTTAAATTTTGCCCCCCCCCCCCCCCCTTTACAATAATATTTTATAATTCTTTCATTTGCGATAAAGTTGGGCAATCATACCCTAAACCTTTTCCAAATTTCAAGTCGATAGCATGAGTGGTTGCTGAGATATACAGGTGTGACAGGCAGACTACAGACGAAGTCGCACCTTAAGAGGCCTATTACATTTTGAGCGTGTTTTTGCGCAAAATAGCTAATTTCGGCGTCCTTAATCTGAGAAACGGAAAGATTTTGACAACTTTAACTTATAAAATGTTGAAGAATAGTTATTATTTAAGTTCGTAGCGGCCTCGCTAGGCAAGAGGAATTTTTAAAAATATATTGGAAAATCTAGAAAAAAAATCAATTCCTAACGAAAAAAACTACAAAAAACGCTCAGGTTTAACTGCAAAATGCTCTTTACTATATTAATATTATTTCGTATAACTTATACCATACTAAAATTTGGTATAAAGAAAATGAAAATCGCCTACGTTTGTTTAAAAACAATTCGTTTTAATACCTTAATTGAACGTACTTAAAACTGCCAAATTTATCCATAATCCGATGCGCTGGCCTTTCAAACGCAATAATAGTATCAAATAACTTGAAAATACAAAAAGTATTTACATCGTTTAGTTTCAGCTACAAAACAGTGGCGAACAATCTGGACGCCGAGTGAGATTTTCCACTTTTCATTTTTTTTAACGAAATTTTGTGATATGCCTCATAAGGGCAATTTTTGATCTCCCATACAAAATGCGTTGAGGCAGTTTCTATGGGAGGGCAAACATTTACTTTCGTATTTCGACCTAAGTTCCTAGGGGAAAGTACTAAAATTATGTTTACTATTTCATTAGAACCCTACACAGAGTTTAACCAAAAGGGTGAAGGATGTGTAGGCAACCATGAAACTGATCAACTTTCTCTAATCTAAGGGACATTGGTTGATATCATAGAACTCTGTTTCATGTATTCTATGGTTGATATAAGAAAATAATTTAATAGAAACTGAATCTTAGATTTTGTATGGGAGGTAATTTTTTTTTTCATATTTCGACATTTGTGCCTTTTTGAAAAGTTGTTCAGTTTCATGGGCAGAATCACATCCTTTGGGGGTTGATATTCTCTTTCTGTCTGCACCCTGAGGTTACACCTTGTAGGTACACCTACACCCTTATCTTTTAGGTCGTTCTGCCCATGAAACTGAACAACTTTTCCCAAGCAACATAGGTCGAATTACGAATTATGGTTTGTTTGGAGGTATTTTTTTTTTCATTTCCCATAAATGTTTCTTTGGGAAAGTTGTTCAGTTTCCCTTTATATAGGATGTTAATTTAATCACGAGTCATCATAGCTCAGGGCGGGTTTAGTTACTGAACAAAATTTTTCCAAGGAATATAGGTCAACAAACGAAAAAATAATTTCAACTTCCCATAGAAACTGCATCAGGTGATAGAGCATTTTGCATGGGGGGTTAATGTTTTTATGACATATATTCCTTGGAAAAAGTTGTTTAGATAGTTAACCCGACTACTGAGTGTGATCATTGTATATCTTTGAATTACAATACAGTAATTCATTTAAATTGATAGGACTTACTAGTGACTGAATATCACAAAAAATATTCTCGTCACTTCTTCATGACTTGAGCCGTTTTTAAAAGTTATTTTAATACCTGTTTTTATGATACAGATTCACCGCTTAAACGGTTCATCGTCAATCTGTACATACGAGTATGTTACGGCTAAAGATAGGTGTGAACATAAACTTAAGATTAGCCGGCTAAACTTAGGTTTATTTTCGAGAAGCGGCTAAAGTTAGTTTCTTCTATCATTAGCCGGCTAAACTTAAGTTTAAAACCGCAGGCCCTTGGTTAATAATGTAGAAGCAAATGAAAAAGGAAATGAAAGGTTGATAATGAAAGGAAAATGCATTTTTTCCCTGCGTCAACAAAAAAAAAAGGTTAGGTTAGGTTTCCCCCCCGATGAGGCTCAGTACCTGTGACTCGGTCTCCCACGGCGAAGCGAAGAGGGCCGGACGTTACTGCTGCTCCGGGCTTTTGTCTCCAAGCCCGCGATGGAGCGGCCTAGGGCGGTAGGTTGCGGTAGTGTATGGGCGCTATCGCAACTGAGGCGGGCTGCGGTGTCGTATGGGAGGCATCGCGGTGGAGATGTAGGGGCCGCTGCGGGAGAGGAGTGTCAGTGTTACGTTGTGCCGCTCTCCCTACCTTCCGCGGCCTCGGCGGATGATGGCGGACGCGGTGGGGCCGCAGGGGAAGAGGAGTGCTGGTGTTACGATGAGCCGCTCTCCCTGTCCTCTGCGGCCGAAGTGGCAGGCGGCGGGGCCACTGACCTGACCCGTCGCAAGGGACCCCAGGCGTCCAGTCATGAGAATATCTGGCACCCATCTGGCGGGATAGCCGGGCACTAACGGTCATTTTCGGCCCCCTTCCTATGCGAAGGGGCGTGAATGGCCCGCCGTGGTGGCGGTCGGTCGCCGGTGTGGGACTGGGAGTAAAGGCTCTGCCGGTTTCCCAGTCCCCTGCCACTCGGGCGATGCGGGAGTGCCGCTAGGTCGTTTTAGTGAGTGGAAGTCCCACATACCCCTCTCAGTCCCCGATGGGGGGAGATGCATAAAGAATTTTTTCCCAGCGTTAACAAGAGAAGAAAGGTTAGGTAAACAAAAACATTGCATCGTGCGCGCATCGTCTCCCCTCCGCCCCCTCAAGCGACATGTTCGCCCCTGCGCGTCCATCGAATACATTTTTAGCCATTTCGTTTCGGTTAATGTGCACATTAGCCGGCTAAAGATGGAAATTCACGACGCAAACTAACATGATATCGAACTTTAGCCGCTTCTCAAAAATAAACCTAAGTTTAGCCGGCTTATCTCAAGTTTATGTTCACACCTATCTTTAGCCGTAACATATACATTCTATAAATACGAGGTAATATCACTTTTTGCCTAAGTAACTGTGGACACTGGACAGCAATCATACAGCAAAGTAAATAAAACAACTATTGTTTTTTTGTGATTTGTTTATAACATTATTCACAGCAATACCATATAAATTACACTACACTACAGAAGAGCAGTTCAGCATGACTGGAACAAACCCTTCTTCTTCATCTCTTCGAACTCCTTCTCAGCATCATATGTCCTGAAAAAGAAAAGAACATTCTTTACATGTTTTTAGGACTAAAATGATTTTATTTTAACACTTCCTTTGTTCGGATAAATCTACAAAATAGAAAATCGCAACATTTTACAACCACAGACAGGATTCGAACTTCCGTCTTTTCCCTTAGTACCGAAGACACTTTACCAACCAAAGAGGATGTTTACCAACTAGGCTACCATGGTCCTGCCTGATATTGTGAAATTTGCGACCTCTATTATTTTAATCTGTGCCTCTATATGCATTTCAATGTTGCGTTTGTGCTGCCACCTAGTAAGCATTTGCTGTACCAGCTTTACTAGGTGAGTCCACCATTGCAGATAGAATTCAGGTCAAAAATTAGTAACACTGCATAAATATGAAAATGATTTTTTTAAACACTTCCTGTGTGAGTGATTCCCATTACGTCCCATGTCCCAACGCACCATTTTGGTGCGTAATAGGAATTAAATATTTTATTTTATTCCTATTACGTCCCAATTTGTTTTTTATGACGTTTTATAAGGAAAGTAATGCTAACAACAAAAGTGTTTTCAAAATATTTATTATTTATTATATGGTATTTGATGTTTGCAAGATAGCGAAAAACAGAATACAACGTGTAAATTAAATAACGCAAAACCTATCGGGTGGTGGCTCTGGACATAAAACTGAACAACTTTTGTTCTACGAATTTTGAAAATTCGCAAAAAATATTTTTGCTCTTTCATACAAATTGGCTTGGTCAGTTTATCGATTTGTATGAAGGAACAATTTTTTTAGCGAATTTTCCAAAGTCTTAGAACAAAAGTTGTTCAGTTTCATGTCTAGAGCCACCACCCGAGAGGTTTTGCGTTATTTAATTAACACTTTGTATACAAATATTGTGTAATTGCTCCTGTCATCAGACTAAAGGCCTATCTGATAGTCGACTTATGGTAGTCGACTCTACCTCAAATATTTCAAAGTAACATTATTTACTAAGAAGATATAACTATAATTTCAATCGGGTTTTCAGAATTGTTTATAAATTAAAGAAAACCAATCAGTTAACAATACAGTTTATTTTATGGTGGTTTTAAGTGTTAAATTAGGGTATTTTAGTGTTAAATTAGGATTTTTATTATTTTGTATTGTTGATTTTTTAAGTATTTAAACTGTAAATTTTTATTTTAAATAAGAGTAAAATTAGGTTCAAAACATAATTATTATGCCAAATTTTAATAAAAACTGATTGATGATGCTGTGATTGTTCTGTAAAAATTATACTAGAAAAATATACTACTTATCTGCCTTTTATTATGATAACTAAATAATTAATTAAAAAATTGTGACAGTTTTATTTCCGAATGTACTAAAGTTTCAATAAAAAAGCGTTGGGCCGTACTGGGAATACAAAACTGAAATGTCCACGAACGCACCAACTTGGTGCGTAGGTATTGGGACGTAATGGGAATCACTCTCCTGTGTTCGGAGTAGACAGTGTTTTTTTTTAAACACTTCCTGTGTTCGGAGTGGAGATGGAGGAAAATAACCAGGATATCAATTCATAAATATCAGCACAGAATTATTTATAAATATATGAGAATAAAAATTTAAAAATGCCGATGAAACTAATAGCAAATAGGTACTTAAATAATAACACTTAAATTTAAAAATCAAACAAAACTACAGTACCAATATAATTTTTCATTTTTGAAAAAAGAAGCTTGTTATATAGAATTTATCAGAGATATTCAAAAATAGATCTGAAGATATTTATTTATTATTCCTATATAAACAGAACAACCCTCTTGAGCGATTGCTGCACTTTCCAGCAGGAATGTGTTTTTCATTACTTGTACTTCAAATAAGTAACATCTTCTTAAAATTAGTGTTATTCTATTCAATATTTATAAAATGGATTTAAGAAAAAAGGAAGAGAAGAGTAGCCAGTAAAAAAATAAAATAAGGGAATATCATTAGCGATCACATGAAAAGTAGACCAAAGAAGGCACTTTGCTAGGGAAGTCCAGCATCCCCAGCATTTAATGAATTATTGTTATGAGTCTTTTTTTTTAACTTTTTTTAACGAGTCATCAAACAAGACTTTCTAAAAATTCAGCCACACTGGAAGGTTGCAAACTATAGTAACATCAGCATCAGACTGACTATCACAGCACAATCAAAAACTTTGAAATTTCAGTTATCACGTCATCTTAAGGACTTACCTGTAAAATTCAGCATATCGGTTCTTGCGTGCAGTGCCCACAAACTCTTTGAAAGCAACGCCAGAGATAGCAGCCAGTGTGAGGGCAACAATAAGATTACGCTTGATGGAGGAATGCAGCAGACCACGCATCTGGGGCTTGGTAGCGACCGACACTGCCTTGTCTGCCATCTGAAGAAACAGAAAAGGTACCTATTCTAAGAAAGACTGGTATGCCAATTCTAAACTTATCTTGTTTTGCAGTTAGTACTTTTACTTCAAAAGTTGTCAGAAATTTTCAAAAATCGAAACATATTGTTACATTTGTTTTGATTAGTCTGGGGTCAACCTTAAATTCTCCAGATATCTTGGAAATTCCTGAAAAACGTGCCGTTCGCTGTTTTTATCTCCTCATGAGTGATTAATCGTCAGCCTTCTTACATAACACTACATGCGGTTATAATTTTTATATCTGGCTAGAAACTTTAATTACTGACTAGCAAAAAGAAGAAAAAATTAAATGAAACTAATATACTCACTGTAAATTATGATTTTTCACAAAATAATCACGATTATTCGATTCACAGCAAGTGAATAATAAGCGTGTTTTCTATGCCATCTGAATCTATTGCAATTGACATCGATAGTAAAATTCGCATGCCATTGGTTATTCGAAAAGTATGTATTAATATTAGCCAATCAGGAAACCGTATGATAACTATAGAGTCTGTTCTTAGTGCATATTTTCCTTTACACGTAGATAAATACGTGTTCTATTATTTTTAAGCAGTAGAAAACCAACAAACAACTTTTCCCAAGAAACATGTGTAGGGAAATGAAAGTGAAAAATTGTCTTTCCCATACAAGCTGCCTAAAACTTGTTGCCTGAAAAAGCGATAGAATTTTTTGTATGAAAAGGTTGATTTTTTTTTCCATTTTTAGAACACAACTACGTAGAACGGAACAAACCTTTAAAAAAAACAAAACAAAATCTCATGTCAACCAGTCAACGCAAACAAAACTATGTCGAAAATATCTCCAAATTCCATGTAAAAACATTGATTTATTCACACATTTATGTATAAAAATCCATGCACTGTTTCAATTAGTAGTTTCATCGGAGAATCGTCGCCATGGCCGAGAAGTGAGTACTCTGTTGATGATGTCGACGATAGTCCAGTTTTCTTATCAATAAGTCAAAAACGATGCGATTTATTATATTTGTTGCAATTTAATTATAAACAAAGTACTTTTACATTTCTTCCTTCTGTTTGGAGTCTACTTACTGCTGACTTATAATCTAATAAGCGTTCTAGTTTAAAGCTATACTTACCTAAAATAAGGTCAACCAAATTAAAATGTTCCCATAGTTTTGTCTGATATCTTGCATGCTTTACCTATTGATACTGCAAACGAGTATTTTCGATCACGTTCGATCCGGCCACGCGTATTAATCCAATGCTTTTATAGATTGTACAGATAGTTTAAGTGAATAACTGGTTTTATGACTATTTCTGCTTCTTGCTAACTTAATCTAGATTTTTCTCGATTTTACAGATTTATTTTCATGTAAGCTAGCTATGTAACATAGTGGGGTCAATTACTGCATAGCCATAAAATTATTGGTTCAAGACTCAAGTTATGTGGCCACTTAGGAATCAACCCCAATGTTATTTCACAAACTTTTTCTCAAGGCTGTCTACTTTTGAAGTCTTTGTTTTGAATTTAGGTTATACAAAAACCAGGAAACATATTTTAATATGTTAATTCTTTTTACAGCTGTTTTTAATATGCCTAGCATTGCCCTCAAGCTCTGAATAGTTGTAAATTAACTAATTTTCATTCAAAAAGTTTTATTACGAGGGCCACACCGAAATGATCAGGAATAGAAAAAAGTACAAAAATAATACAACAATATTTACTTTCATTGTTTTTCGAAGTATTGTCCGTGACAATCGATGCACTTTTGCATTCTATCAAAACAATTATTAGAACAGTAATTCCAGTCTGAAGTGGATATAGTCGAAACGGCCGATTTGTAAGCTTGGACTGCCTCTTCTGGGCCTTGAAATTGTTGACCACATAGCATATCTTTAATTCTTGGGAATGTAAAATAATCATTGGGGCTCAAGTCAGGGCTATACGGTGGATGGTCCATTAACTCCACGTTTTCCTGATTTAAAAACGCGATCGTTTTGCGAGCGGTATGTGAGCTTGCATTATCCTGGTGAAGAATGATGCGACGATTCGGATTAATTTTACGAAGTTCTCTTATGACTTCCGGCAAACAAACTATTGTGTACCAATCAGCAGTAACCGTTCTGCATTCTTGTAAAGGAATCGTAGCCACATGACCAGTTTTCGATACAAACGAAGCGACCATTTTTTTCGACATGCTACGAGAGCGGACAACTCTTGTTGGCTTGACCTCGCCTTCGAAGACCCAAACAGCGGATTGATGTTTTCTTTTGGGCTCATATGAATAAATCCACGATTCATCACCAAAGACGATATTGTAAACTGCATTTGAGCTCCCTCTATTGAACCGTTGCAGAGTAGACCGACACCAATTAACACGAGCCGACTTTTGTTCCTCGGTCAAACGATGGGGCACCCAGCGGGAAACTAACTTCTTGACTCCCAGTTCATCATGTAAAATAGTTTGAATCGCTGTCATACCAATGCTGAGAGAAGCCCGAATCTGCTCGTATGTCACATGTCTATCTTCTTTTATTAATTGGCGCACAGCATCGATGTTATCTTGTGTTACCGCTGTTTTTGGTCGACCAGTAGAAGGAACTGTCGTGAGAGAGGAACGTCCACGACGAAACTCAGAATACCAATGATATATAGTTGTTTTACTGGGTGCTTCAAGTTCATAAACAGAAACAAGCTCGGCGAGACAATGTTCTTGAGATAAACCTCGACGAAAGTTGTGAAAAATTATGGCACGGAAATGTTCCCGCGTAAGCTCCATTTTCCCCACTGACTTGTCAAATTCAAATGGCTACTACTCTTTTCTTTTTTACTTTTTTTAAAATTCAAAAATGGAATTGTGTTTGAAATAATACTCTTTCTTCTCCCGAGCCATATCTCTTGGGGTCGGCCCTCCTAGTCCTATTTCGCCATTCTGAGCGTTTTTGTATAATTTCCGGTTTTAAGTCCATCGTCTTCATATCTTTGGAAATGGTCCCCATCCAGGTTGTCGGTGGGCGACCTGGACGCCTTTTGGTTTGTTCAATTTGCATGACCGTTCTTGTCATGTGATCCTCGTTGCGCCTCATGACATGCCCGTACCAGCGTAAGCGATTTTCTCTTAATTTATCCGTAATATTTGCCACTTAAACGTTCCCCTTATATGTTCGTTTCTCACTTTGTCTTTAAGGGTTACGCCCCCAGACCATCGGAGCATCTTCATTTCTGTAACATGGAGTTTTTGTTCATCTGTCTTTCGCGTGGCCCAACATTCTGAGCCATACATTAAAGCTGGTCTAATTGCTCTCTTGTATATGTTTCCTTTCACTTCAATGGGCATCTTCGCGTCACAAAGAACTCCAGTCAAGGATCGCCGTTTAAGCCATGCAGCTGTTTTCCGGTTTTCGATATCTTTGTCAATGGAGGCTGTAGATGTTAAAACAGATCCTAGATATTTGAAATGGTCAACTTGTTTTAAGGGTTTGTTATCCAGTTGTGGAACTCTGTTGTTAGGTGTTCTCCCTGAGAAGCTACAGTGCATGTATTCCGTTTTGGTTCGACTCACTCTTAACCCTCTGCGTTCTAGTGCTGTGCACCATGCCATTAAGTCGGTTTGGACCTGTTGTAACGTTTCCGCTATGAGAACTATGTCGTCGGCATATAACAGTGACCAAGGGGCTGGTTTCTGAAGGTGTTCGGTGACATAGTTCATGACTATGTTGAATAACAACGGACTAAGGGTGGAACCCTGGTGGACCCCAACCCTGACCTCAAATTCTGGACCAACACCAGCAGGGCTGAGAACTCTGGTTTTGATATTGTGGTACATGTCTTTAAGAATTTCGATGTACTGTTCAGGGACTAGTTGTGCTCGTAATGCCTGCCATATAAGCTCTCTTGGAATACGATCAAACGCCTTTTCGAGATCAATAAAGACTAGATGGAGGTCCTTCTTGAGTTCCTTATACTTTTCCATAAGGATTTTTACAGTATGGATCGCATCTATTGTTCCCACTCCGCTAGTGAAGCCGCATTGGTTGGATGTAACCGTAGTAAGCTCTTTAAGTCTTTTAGCAACCACACTTTCCCAAATCTTTAGGACATGTGACGTAAGTTAGATAGCACGATAGTTTTCGCATTCTGCCACGTCGCCTTTGTTTTTGTAGAATGGTAATAAGTTGCTCTGTCTCCATCCATCAGGCATTTTCCCTTCTGTTAGGATAAGGTTGAAAAGGTTAGACAACCACAGTATACTTGACTCTCCAGCCATTTTCAGAAGTTCCGAAGGTATTTCGTCAGGTCCTGTTGCTTTGCCATTCTTCATTTTAGTAAGGGCAGCTTTCACTTCTCCTGGTGTTATAGCTTCTAGCGGGCCGTGCACTGAAGGGAGGCTGGGCAAGGGCTCCTGTGGGAACTCTTCATTTAGTAGGTGGTTGTAATACTCGCGCCATCTGTCATCGATGTCCTTATCGGAGGTTAGCAGTATACCTGCGGAGTTTTTTACATATTTATTCTGTTTTATATCTTTGGCTTGCTTGTTTCTAAATTTTGCAATTTTAAATATTTCTTTATCTGAGACAGCATTTTCCAGTCTACTATATACGCTCTCTTGCGCTATAGCTCGCGAACATGCAACTATCCTTTTGGCAAGCTTCTTAGCTTCCACATACTTTTGGCGATCCGCTTCCTCTTGCGATAATTGCCAGGTCTTAAAACACAACTTCTTTTGTGACAAAAATGGTTTTACATCATCGTTCCACCAATCAGGATCTTTACCTGGTTTCAGATTGCCTTTGCCCATGCCTAGTACTTTTTTGGCTGTACTCGTTGTGTGGTTTTGAAAATCGTTCCATGTAGTATTGACGTCTATTCCAGCTGAAGTGCAAGTTCCCATAAAAACAGCAACATCTGCCGCCAAAGCTCTTCCCTGGGGTTTTTGTAGATTAAACCATTTTATCTTGGGTACAGTTTTCTTTCTGTACATGGTTTTCCACGGAGGCATCTTCAGGCATGCTACCAATAGGCGGTGTTGTGTGGTGAGAGGTTCACCTGGGATAATCTTGCAGTCTTTGAAGAATTTTCGCATGAGGCTATTACACAGAATGTAGTCGATTTGGGATGCATTCGCGCCACTCTTATAGGTGATAAGGTGTTCTTCTTTTTTCTTGAAACAAGTGTTAACTATTGGCATATCGAAGATGCCAGCAAATTCCAGAATATCTTGCCCTTGCGCATTTGTGATTCCGTAGCCATAGTTGCCGTGAACCTCACTTCCCGCTGGGGCTTGACTACCCACGTGGCCGTTTAAGTCACCCGCCACAATCTTGTTTTCGGTAGTAGGTATACTCTGAAGAACGTCCTGCAATTCCTGCCAATAGCTACTCTTTTCTTCGCTTGTGCAACCTGTCTGAGGAGCGTAAGTTGAAATAATATTTAGGCATGGCTGGTTGTCGAGAGCTAGTTTAACGGACATTATTCTGTCGCTGTATCTTTCCACGGATATAATGCGTTGTTTCAGTTGTTCATCTAAGATAATGCCCACGCCGTTTCGAGTGTTTGTTGTGCCATGGTATAAAAGCTGGTAGCCCATTCCGATGTCCCTGGATTTGGACCCTTTCCATTTCAATTCCTGAATGCAGCATATGTTAATATTGCGTCTGTGTAGTACTTCTGCCAGTTCTTGGCTGCGTCCGGTTAGAGATATTGGTAGCGTTGCGTCTATTTCCGTCGCTTGTGGGGGACGCCCTAGTATTTTTCGCTACTGGAAACCTCTGACCGTCGCTTGAGGGGGACGCCCTAGCATTTATATCTCTTTTCTTTGGTTTTACTTTCATTTTTGGACTAGGAGAAAATTTTTGGCTATGAGTTTTACGGCCGGTTGCCACCTGACGCCAAGACTGTGATCCTTCTGAAGAACCGTGAACGCCGCCGTTGGTCCACTTGGAACTCTTCCGCCGCCGCCTCTCCTGAACGCTCCAGCCTAAGCGCCCAGTCCACCTACAGCCTCTACTCCGAATATGTCAAAGAAGCCTGTTGGTGGAGTTTTTTTACGAAGTATGCTCTCCGGCCTGTATGGTCCGCGGGAGGTATTTTATTTCCCTCCAGCCCTTCCATTGGCACACATGCGCACCGCTGGACGGGCACCCCCTATCCGCCACCTGGGGACGCGCTCTCTAGGGGAACAGGCTCCCCCGTTAGAAATAATACTACATGTCATAAACCAAAAAGGTTTTAATCTAATTTATTCCTGAGTATTCTATTCCCGATCTTTTCGGTTTGGCCCTCGTATGATGCAAAAAATAGACTTAGTGTTTTTTTTCCAAAGTTGGTGGGGCTAAACATCAATACTCTTGTGTAAATCTTTTGAGGACCTTGTTATTCTAAACAATAGTTTTATAAGTTTTATAATTATAAAAAAAATATTTAACTTCTCATACTGACAAAATTGTAAAAATACTGTAAAAATATTTTCTAGTCTTTCATGATATACATTCGGGAAAACAACTTGAACAATGACCTATCAGTGCTGAATAAATTTCACTTACAAATTGTCATGTGTGCAAACCTTTCCCCACCAAGCGATTGTTACATATTCAAATGGTTTGCCAAGCAGTAGGTATGTGTTACATGAGCTCCTTTTATAGATTTCTTCCTATTGTCAAATATATACCAGTTAAATGAGAGTACTCCTCTGATTCTTTACCAACTCCAAACTCATTTTGTAATGGTTTTTAGGGATGCCGAGGCCACCTCCAATGCAGCCACAGCAAGCGATGGCGCAGGAAACTGGTGGGACTCATGGCTTACTTCTGCCAAGACAAAGGTGAGACAGATATAGCCTTTACCACTCAATTACCTACTTGTCCAATGTTATTATAATAATTTTGATGAATCAACCACAAGATGCAAAACCCAATTTAACAAGTGAGAGGATAATGTTATAGTACCTAGGCGATCGAGCTTTGCTCTGTATAATCTTAACAAAACAGATAGCACCGCAACAGCAGGGTTTCTGAAATATATATTGTTCATTTAATAGTATAGGATATATTTACTAGTGATCTTCCATGGATGTTGATAAATGATTAAATTTCATGTTGAATGACTAGATTTTATATTAATAAATAATCATAAAAATCAATCAATAAAAATATCTCCATAAAGGATATAAAATGTTTCTTTAATTATAATCTGGGTCTATTTAAGAAAAGTTCCATTGTTAAAAACATAATGGTTTTCATATCAAAACAGCTCAAAATTGCAATTAATTTTGTAGGTTAAATCAGATAAGAAATATTGTATGGTTTATTATTTTGCCATAAAAGATTTAACTCTCATGTAGCAGTCACGAATGCTTTTTTTACACACTAGTTTTTTAAGTCAAAATCTTAATAGTTAGGGTGCTGGCTGCCATTTCAGTACCTATATGATTTGTTTATGTTTCATATCAATAGGCATGGTAATTCAGATCAATATGAATCGATTTGGTCCAGTTTTCAAAAATGTAAAAAAAAGAAGGGTACTTTTATTTATTAAAATGCACGCTAAATCAAGAGAAAACGGGCTGATTATTGTAATATTGATGCAAAATTTTCAAAATCCAAAGGACTAGCAACTTCTGGCCCCACCCCTGACCTTGTCAAATGAAATGGTCTGCCTTTAGTAAATCAGAGGTTTAGATGTCTGATCTTCGATTTTAATCGTTTTGAGGATGACTGGCCATTTGTTTATGAGGCGGACATGAACAAATGATTTGGCAGACTATTAAATTTTGTCAGTGGTCCCACACATTGTTTCCCAGTCTGCCAACCAAGTAGTGTAAATTTCAGATACATGCTTTAAACTCGTAAAATAACGTAAAAAAAGGTTCCTTCAAAACTCAGAGGTGTGTTTGTCTGCATCTTCGATTTTAATCGTTTTTAGGGTTCCGAAGGGTGAAAAACGGGACCCTATTGATATGCTTCCGACGTCTGTCTGTCTGTCAGCAGGCTGTATCTCATGAACATAATAGGTAGAAATTTGAAATTTTCACAAATTGTGTATATCTTTGTCGCTACAACAACAAATAATAAAATTTAAAAAAAATTAAGTGGGGTCCCAAACACCTAAAGGGGAGCGCGAAAAAAAAATTTTGTCCTACCCTATCGGGTGGGGTATCGTTGTTAAAAGTTCGTTGAGTAGATAAATACTGTATTTTTTGTTTTAAAAAATATTTAAAAAAGGAATAAGATGCCACCAAAGTAACCTTTTGACAAAAATTTGTTTGGGTTGTATCTCGTGAACAGTAGGGTTAGTGACATATGCCAAACGCCCCCAGTGTCATTTGCCCCCGATAAATATTATTCAGAGAAATACCTATCTGCCCTGCCTGTACAATCATAAGCACAAGTGTTTATAATTTTAAATACTTTTCACTTAACTACTTGCACTTGTTTTTGTGTAGGTAAGTAATTAATAAAAAAACCGGCCAAGTGCGAGTCGGACTCGCGCACCGAGGGTTCCGTACCACCACATAATCATAATTGTATTAGTTGAAATCTCAGTAAGTTAATGTGCTAGATTTTTTGAGTCCGACACGGGCTTGACCAAATTTTATTATTTGTTGTTATTTTATAGCTTATGCACTATAAACATAGCAATTTTCAAGTTTGTAAGTGTTCCCGTTTTTAAAATAGAACTAAAACAAAAATCGCCTCAGCGACCATCCAACTTGACCCCTCTTTTATATGAATGTTCTTGAAACGGGAGCTCACCACAATTGGTTACCATTAGTTGTGAGAAAAGTTGTAATATTTAATGATTTCAGACTTTTCCCTTTATTTGTACTGTGAGACCTAGCTTCTTGCCAAATTTAATAATTTTACGTCAACGGGAAGTACCCTGTAGGTTTTGCATTTTTGAATAAATGTATGGAGATGAGGACATAAAATGCAATATCTTTTGATTGCGTCATTGTAAAAAATATAAATTTTCAGATCTTGTGTGGTTCATGGATCCTAATATATGGTATCAATTTCAACCTGATACCTTTACCCGTTCATGAGATAAAGGGTCTTGACAGACAGACAGACAGACAGACGGACAAAAAAGTGATCCTATAAGGGTTCCGTTTTTTCTTTTGAGGTACGGAACCCTAAAATCCACAAACTGATCATAATCAGCATTATACTGTAATATTTTTAACAGCATCACAATGGAACAAGGCATAATAATACGATATAACTGTACATATTTTCAAATTCAATCAGTACTGTGGACAGTAAGTAACCAAAAAATACGATTTTTTCTAAGAGTTACGGTTAAATACACAAAAACTTTCAAATTAACAAAAATAAACACGGGAAATCAACAACACATAGTAATAGTTATTTGTTATGCAAGGCAGCAAAAGGTTTATTTGGCGCGAGTGCCTCGTATTGTCGCCACGCTCAGGATTCTTCTTTTGAACCACTCGCTTCGCTCGTGGTTCAATCCTAAAATCCTTCGCTTGCTCAGGTTTCAAGGCACGAGACGAAAAATAACTTTGCTGCCGAGCGAAACACAAAATTTTTCACCTCATTAAAGCGAGGAAGTGTTAACATAATGCAAGAATAGCAATTCAAATATAAGAAATAATTACTCAACCGTTTTAACGTAAGGGCCTAATACCTACATAATGGTACTGACGGCAGCAAGCAAGTGGAAACATAACCAGTATAACCTGAACCAGCGCTTCGCTACAAACCTCCGAAACCAGAGACCAGCTCAAGGTCAAAGAGTTTTCACGGACGAGTGGCCATGTATAGATAAAGAATACTAGACATTAAAAAGGAAATCACTATAATTAAATTATTATTATTTTTGGGACTGCTGTGCTTATGTTCGTGACTCTACCTATAAACTACTTGATAAATTTGCGGAACAAGGTTCATTTTCATTGGATTTCAATATGGAGACAGGCAAATCTATTTTGTATTGCGTTGATTTGAAGTCAAAGGGCGAGTCCATTAATCTGGGCAAGAGAACAAAAAAAGGCGATCGAATTTTAAATTTACTTTTCATTATCAGCCAGTACCTTACCCACCAGGCATTCACTATTCATAATACTATTTGTTTCTTTCCTATAGCTGCATCCCTCTTTCTCATCTTGAAAACGATAGTGCGTGCCTGGTTTTACAAGCGGCCAGTACTGCAGCCATAGATATCCTGTGACTGCAGCATACTATAAAATAATAAGTACATCGCGTTCGAATTTCAAAAACCTTTTGCCCGCTAGGGGCCAAAAATCGCTTTTGGCCGCAGAATTCAACCGACAAAACAAATGTTTCCGAGCTTTGGAGGTGAAAAAATTATTTTCTTACACATAACAATGGGCTAAGAAAGTGCATATTTTACAAACTTGTTGATGTGCCTACCCCGGCGTGTTGTGGTATGGGAGAATAGCTTTATAGTTGCGAGTTAGGTTGGTACAGCTACGAGCCCCTTAAATAACGAACATATCCTAACCAAGTAATAACAATATATTATTTATTTTACACGCCTAAACCGAAATACCTATACAAAAATTTCGCAAAAATATATTTTTAATGAATTAAAGTAACAGATTTGCTCATTTCCGTTAAAAATTCACTGATTGGGATTTTCTTCTTTTTGTACTTTTCAGTAGCCTTGTAGATCGATTTGTCATTGATAATGCTTTGTTTCTTCCGCTTGGTAACGCATTTGTTCTTCAATCGCAATTTCAAAAATACACATAAAATGTTATTAAAAATACCAAACTGGTGATGCCGCAAAGATTAAGTATTTTAATGAATTTGACCAAAATTACCTCTCTTTAGCTGTGTCAAAAGTACATTATTTAACACAACTTTAACTTCATTCTGGAAAAAGTCCGGCAAACATTCCGCACTATATTTTGTTTGAAACTGCACAGTTTTTGGCATATTCAGTAATTTCACTACGCTGCTGCATTTCTGATGTCTTTTTAGGGTTCCGTACCTCAAAAGGAAAAAATTTTGTTGTCCGTCTGTCAAGACCCTTTTTCTAAAATTAATTGGGAGATTATTTTACATAATTTTAAAATAATGTCCCTGAGCTTCACCCGACATATTGAGATAATACACTAATAGTATTATCGTGACAAAAAAAAAGATAGAACTACCGATAACACTCTGGACAGGATTGGATATTTGGCACTTTAGTTCTCAACTGTAAAGCAAATATTTTTAGTTATTTCTCTGAATAAAATTTATCGGGTGCAAATGACACTGGAGGCGTTTGACACGGGGGCATTTGACAATGGGGGCATACGTCACTAACCCGAACAGTAGACAGTTGCAATTTTCACAGATTATGTATTTCGGTTGCTGCTATAACAAAAAATACTATAAAAATTAAGGAAAGCTCTACTACTAACAAGTCTATTCAAGTCGCGAGTAAATAGACTTCTTCTGGGTAAGCTCGTCCCATCGTCGCCCTCATCTCTGTCCAAAACTAGATCGAGGTCAAGAGTAGGCCCATTGACAATATAAAAAAACGTGTTTTTAGGCGGTTTTTGCTCGATGTTTTGTTTTAGCTCCATCGTAAAAACGGGAACATTTACAAGCGTGAAAATTTGTATATCTATAGTGCATAAGCTATAAAATATAACAAATAATAAAAAAACGATCAAGTGCGAGTCGGACTCAAAAAATCTAGCACATAAAGTTACTGAAATTTCAACTAATGCAATTAATATTATGTGGTGGTACGGAACCCTCGGTGCGCGAGTCTGACTCGCACTTGGCCGGTTTTTAAGATAATACTGACCATTAGTGTAAGAGGTAGACACGAACAATGATATAGCACTTTTTTTACATTTTTAAAGGCCAGGTCTACTACCAATGTGGCAGACTGTTTTTTAGTATATTAGCATCCAGCACCAAGGTACAAACTACATAGATGGTGCTGAAGAGCAAAAATTGTGGTTTATATTGATTATTTCGTAATTCACATCTTCTCTCACGACCTTAGGTTGGCTGGAAGAAATCTCTTGTAGAGATAAGCCCGCCTTTGTAAATGTCCTCTTGTATGTAACTCTCTGTATGTTTATTGTGCAATAAAGATTTTAATTAATATAAACTTTAAATATAACTCTCAAATTCACAATGTGCTTATTAATTCTTCATCGATTCAGTAATTTAATTGCATTAGATGATTGCGCATTTTGTGATTTAGGGAAAGTTGTTCATTTTTATGGTCTACGTAACAGGCTAAATTAGTGCTTACAATTTTTTTTAATACCCAATTTATAGCCTCTTTAATTTCTGCTCTTTTAGTTTGACTTTTGTGCTTGTTATGTTTCTGAGCGTATTTACATTCACATGAAAGTATACATTCAGGCAAGCAAGTAGCATGCAGGCAAGCAAGCACACGCATACAATCATGTCAACCTAACCTGAAGGCCTTCGCTCAATTCCGCCATACCCTTTGAACCTAACCAACTGGGTCGGGGTGCCCTTGACTCCATTGCATTCTGGGCTCGCCTGTGATAAATACCGAGTCTTTGCCTCTATTATTGCTATCGAATCATTTGAAATTATTTTAACAAATGATAGATAGATAGATGATGATATGGTCAAATGATAGTTATGTCAAATGTTATTATAGATAAGATAACGTTCTTTATGTACATATATGTTATGTCAAAGAAAATTTGTGTGCTCTTTCTTAAAAGCCCTACCCTTACCCTCTTGGGTTTCCTAGTCCGAGACATAGGTGTTTGTATACCAACTATTGCTGTCGCCCTACAAAACGACGTTCCACTTTCCCCTGTCTTCTTGAAAACTAAGCTGATTTAATTAGTTTGCGTACGGAACCCTAAAAACGATTGCAATAAAGGCATTATCCAAGGAGGAAATAAGGGAATACATGAAAGAAATGCAGTTAGGATACGCTTTTAAGTTCGTCCCTTACGCTCTGTATTTACTTGTTGTTTCAGTCAGCGGAAGTGTATTCGATGGTGCGCAAAGACCTGGATGAGATAGGCAGCGCTGTCAAGAGCGAAGCCAGTCATGTCCTCAACACTACGTCGAATGTCATCGGGAAAACTCTCAAGGTGGGTTACTAAGGGTGTCTCTCTGCCAGAGCTATACGAGGTAGCTAGCCGTCAGCTGGATTGTAGAATTACAATCCTATTAGTCCGAATTTTCTCAGCTCACAGGGTGTCTACTCTCAAAGTCCGATATATCGAAACGATACTACTCGAAACATGCAAATGCAAAACTTCGTCTCTTGACAAAAGAGTTGAATATTGGTTGGGTGCAGTTTGAAAATTCATCCAACCAATATTCTACTCTATTGTCAAGGGACGAAGTTTTGCATTTGCATGTTTCGAGTAGTATCGTTTCGATATATCGAACTTTAAGAGTAGACACCCAGCTTAGCTCCCTCCCTCGCACAGGGTGTCTACTCTCAAAGTCCGATATATCGAAACGATACAACTCGAAACATGCAAATGCAAAACTTCGTCCCTTAACAGTAGAGTAGAATATTGATTGGATGCAGTTTGAAAATTCATCCAACCAATATTCTACTCTATTGTCAAGGGACGAAGTTTTGCATTTGCATGATTCGAGTAGTATCGTTTCGATATTTCGGACTTTGAGAGTAGACACCCAGGTCTGGTGGCAATTCACTCTTAGGGCGTATTTTTTTTTAATGTTACAAGTGAGCAAACGAGCAGGTGGGCCACCTGATGGAAAGAGGTCACCACCGCCCATAGCACCCACTGTCTTATTAATGGCATATTTTGACACAAATACGACAGCAAAGCGCGTTGCTCACTTTAAGAACTGAGATGGTGCCCTTCGAACCGTAACATACCACTTCGTTATTTGTGTTCGATTTTTTTTTATATATTTATTTATCTACCAAGTTTCAAGATTCCTTACATTTGAGTTTCTTCAGTGAACTGAAATTACTTCAAACTTATGCTTTCATGTGTTTTGTTTGAGCGATCAAACCAAAACATGTTAGGGATCAAATTAAAGACAAATTATTTTACAGTCAACGACAGGTCAAACTTGACACTCGCAGTGAGACTCTAGCCCGTACGTCTATTGAAATAAGAAAGGTATGGCCGCGAAAAATTGTACAAATAACATTCATGACATCGTAACACACGTTACGTACATGACTAAATGTTACGTGCATGACCATTATAAATCTAAACAAACAAACAATTTATCGTGACTGTAACGTTACACATCATAACATTCATGACATCAAAAACCGTGCGTCATCAACCAAAATTCAAATATCTTTTATTTGCAAACAACTATCACTATGAATTGTGACGTCAGGTTACCATTTTCCGCGATAATAAACTTATTTATACATATTTGTTTTATTTTGTTTATTAGGCCAGCCAACATTAGTAAAGTTAAACTATAATAAGCAGTTCATACCTTGCAATAAAACCCAAAAACCAACATTTTTGGCGACAAATCTGTAAGCGACACAAATCACAATTTTCATCGGGCAAATATGGCCGACTTTTGTTTCTGATCTGAATGTTGGCGTCTTGCTCAAAGGGAAATGGTAGAAACTAATGTTATATTCATGACGTTACACACTCGTAAAAAAAGTAGACACTTTTTTAAACACGATTATAACGCTAATTGAAACGATATTTTCATAACCACGTTCAGAAACATGTTGAAAAAGTAGGAAAATGGGTACCGCTAAATTAAACCGATATATCTTTTCTGGTCTAAGGACTACACTGACAAATGGTTAAAAAAGAATTTGGTGTTCGCTCTAGGACACTCCAACATCGTAGTGATGCAGTCGCGCCTAGAGCGGGGATCAGGAGGTAAAAGTTGGAAGCGGGAGCGAAGATAGTCAGGAGTCGCAGGGTCATTCAGGATCTTATAAAGGACAGAAAGGATGTGCACATTACGACGAAGTCGGATAGGTAGCCACTTTAATTGAGCGCGAAATTCGGATACATGATCATATTTGTGAAGACCAAAGATGAAACGAATAGCCAGGTTTTGTAGGCGCTCAAGTTTGTTCAGCAATTCTTCAGTCACATCAAGGTAGCACACATCAGCGTAGTCGAGAATGGGAAGAAGTAGAGCTTGTGAAAGCAAGATTTTAGTTTGAAAGGGAAGGAAGTACTGGAGTCGCTTAAGGGAATGAAAAGAATAGTGCATGCGCCTACTCACCTCAATAACCTGCGCTAACCATGATAGGTCACGGTCTATGATAATCCCTAGGTTTTTTGCTTTGTCAGTGTAGGGAATACAGACTCCGTCGTATAACACTTTTGGCAACACTAAATCCTCCAACCTACCCCTTAGTCTGCTGCTACCAACTATCATGGCCTACCCTAACCAAATACTAATAAATAGATAACGTAGAGCTTCCATAACGCAGTCATGAGATCTTCAAAGTCCTTTTTGCGTCACATTCCACATGTACTGTTTTAAAAATAAAGATTATTTTAAAATTTCGGTCTATAACTCGAATGCGGGTACATAGACGTCGCTGCTATCGCCAATGAAATGCCGTGAAGTCCAGCGGAAAAGACTTGGCCAGGCCGTGATGGTTTCTAATTTCCTAGAAATAACTCAATAGTGTTCTCTTTTCAGTTGGATGTACCTGAATCCCCGGCCAATGTGATGAAGAAGAGTTTCAGCAGTTTTATTGGTAAGAAAACGAATCCCCTTTTATAATGTAGGTAAATTATCATAAAATACAATGAAACGTCTACTGCAGGACACGAAAAGCTTCCTCTAGAATTTCAGCTTTTGATGGAACAATGTGAGGAAGTACTATGGTCACGAAGTACCACGCTTGTTAGCGTTGCGGCTGGCATAATGGACTGTGGTTGGTGGTGACGGCAATATGTAATAATAACGTACGATACCCAAAAGGATGCTGCTGCCCATCCTCCGGTTTATAATCTCTTAGTCGCCTTTTATGACACTCACGGGTAGAGACGGGTTGGTATTCCTAGTATAGACACTAGAACAGACATATTGATGAACTTTTACCAGTGTGTCTTACTAAACTAAATTGCACTCACTGTATTTTATCTATGTGAGGGAATAAGTACGAGTAATAAAGTTTATTACATCTATACAGGGTGTAAATGCCAAAGCAAGTTTCCTTTCAAGGGTGTGCTCAGACCACGAAACTGAACAACTTTTCCATAGAGACATGAGTCGAAATCGCTGAATTTTTTTTGGCTTCTCCATACAAACCTTCATTAGTCGACAGTGCAATTTGTATGAAACACCAACAAAAAAAATCCGATTTCGACCCAAGTTTCTTTGGAAAAGTTGTTCAGTTTTGTGGTCTGAGCATTCCCTTAAAAGGAAACTCGCTTTTACATTTACACCCTGTATAGAATAAATAATAAATTTAATAAACTAATAAATTTAATAAATTTAATTTAATAAATAATTCAGGCAATAAACGGGCGATGCAATAAAACGTCCACGTCACGTACTATTTTCGAAAAACACATTATTTATTATTTAGCCGCTTATTTTGACCCCATCACCCGTTTTCATTGCAGCTCAGTGTAGTTTGATCAGCGTCATCAAAGATTCCATGAATGTATGACTATATTAGTATTCTTGCGATTAACTTAACTTGTACATGGAGGCTAAGCAAGCCTGTCGCCTTACAAATTCGTACAAATTGCGTTCCCGACGTTTCCTAGAAACTCGCTCTAAACGGGCCGTCATCTCTTTCTAGCATACGTCTTGCACATTAGCGTCTTGCAGATTTTTGTTGGGGATAGTACGAGTAATGTCTCTTCGCATGAGCCCTGTAGTTGTATGTGAACACATACATACATGGAATCTCTTTGTAACGCCAACCCACAAAACTGGGTGTCTACTCTCAAAGTCCGATATATCGAAACGATACTATTCGAAACATGCAAATTCAAAACTTCGTCCCTTGACAATACAGTAGAATATTGGTTGGATGAATTTTCAACCTGCCAGTAGTTAGCATCCAACCAATATTCTACTCTATTGTCAAGGGACGAAGTTTTGAATTTGCGTCTTTCGAATAGTATCGTTTCGATATATCGGACTTTCACACCCTGAACTGTACTGCCAGTCGAAATAATGTAGCTTGATTAGAATGATAGCAGTGTGAGAGCAGGACGGAGCGATGCGTAAGATATTGGAGCGACAGAGACACTTATCGCTCCGTCTGCTCTCACGCATAGCTTTATGTTGCTGTCAGGGTGCTTTTCCACCAGCGGTATGAGAGGAAGCGAAGCCGTGAGCGGAAAAAAATTCAGCCAATAGGATTGTCGCATTTTCCTAGCATAGAGCTGCGCATGCGTTAAAATTAGGAAATAGAGCAATCCTATTGGTTTGAATAGTCCAGCTTACAGGTTTATCAAGCCACGTTATTTACAAGTGAAACATTGATGAAGGTAATTTGTTCAGGGCAAGTAAGCACCGCCCTCAGTCCAGAGCTCGACGATGAAGATGACACGGAAGTCATTCTGTCTTCAGGAGATACGACTATGCTGTCTACGTACAAGGTTAGTAATGTCAAAAAAAAAAACAGGTATGTCAAGAGATCTTTATTTTATCAATAAATTGATTGTATGGTATCCCTGGTTGGCTGTATCCTTGATACGGCCGTAAGTTTTACGTGGATACGTCTATACAACGTTTTAACGGAATAACCGAAACTGAGAAAGTAGTTTGCTTAGAATCGAGAGTAGAATCAATTTCACGGGTTTTTGATAGGGGTAATTTAAAAAAAAAATTGTTATCAAAATTTTCGTCGCTTCTATTCTAAATATTTCTGTGGAAACGCGCGCGGACGACGCGAGGCGAGCGGTTCATGAGCGGTGAGGAGGGGAGCGAAGAGAGCGCGTAGCGAGCGGACTAGAACAATGAAGAAACTAGAATTAGACTAGATTGACATAAGATTTTTTGTTCTGTAATTAGATTTTTTTTTTTTTTAGGTAATTATTATTTAAAATTCAAATATTTGCATGCTATTGTGTACATAGCTGAATATGGAGAAACCTTAAACATTGCAACATCTTAACTTGTACCCTATTCAAGCGAATAAAAATATTCTATTCTATTCTATTCTATTCTAGAACAATGATGAAACTTTAAAATAACAATATCTAGAAAAAAAAATCTTTTTTTAAGACTTTTTTAGGGGAATGGATTTATTTTAATAAAAATCAGTTGGGGTGTATGAGGGTTTCGCTTATTCCATTAACACGTTGTATATGTAGGTACAGTGAAGAGCACGTCATCCTTCCCTCGCCTTGAACTAAACCTATTTACACCTTTATCTCTTCTTTTGTCTGTACAATATTTTTTTTTATAAAAAAATATCACGTTGTACTATTTTGATGCCTCTTAATCCAAATCATTGATTTTTGTACTTTTGCTTGAGCAACGCGCATAAACTACTGGGACTCAATTCTTGAAAATCACCGGGTTTTAAAATATCACTTTTGTGACTTTGAAAATTCATATTTACCCTGATAAACTGTTGATAGGTAAATCAGAATACATGAAAATAAACAATCAAGGACTGCTTTAGATCTAACAAATATCAATCTTTACTTTCGAAAACAAAAATCAGTGATTTTGAATTTTTCGAGTGATATTTTCTCACCCGGTAATATTCAAGAATTGAGTCCCAGAACTGATTTTAATGAAAAAACTTTTTGGAACCGAAGATATAACAATTTTTCTCATTTCGTTTAGCTTTTTTGCAATCATTTAACGCATATTAAATGTGTGTTGTTGTTGTCATGTACTTCGTCCGCTTGGGCGAAGTCGCGGGTAAAAGCTAGTATACTTCTATAATCATAGCATGTAAATTAAAAAGGTTCACATTTGTACTACAGAAAGAGCTCGAAGCGTTACAACGGGTGGATGCCACATTCCTCGTGCCAGCTTACAGTCCAGAGTTCGAGGCGTGGTGGGCGAGTTTAGAGCCGGCGGGAGACAGTGTAATATCCCCGACGTCGGCCGCTAAGCGTCTGGATAATAGCAGCTTGTTGCGAGTGCAGTATCACAGGCTGGTGCCACACGCAGTCAGCCATGATCAGTTCTGGGAGCGGTAAGTGACAGTTTGATATCCCCATGATCAGTTCTGGGATCGGTATGTGATAGTGTGATATCCCCAGCTTTAGCTATGGTTAGTTCTAGCAGCGGTAAGTGACGGTGTGATATCTCCAGCTTTAGCTATGATCAGTTCTGGGAGCAATAACTTATAGTGTGATATCCCCAGTTTAGCTACGATCAGTTCAGGAACCAGTAAGTGATAGTGTGATATCCCCAGCTTTAGCTATGGTCAGTTCTAGCAGCGGTAAGTGAAGGTGTGATATCTCCAGCTTTAGCTATGATCAGTTCTGGGAGCAATAACTTATAGTGTGATATCCCCAGTTTAGCTACGATCAGTTCAGGAACCAGTAAGTGATAGTGTGATATCCCCAGTTTGGCTATGATCAGTTCTGGCAGCGGAAAGTCACAGTGTGATATCCCCAGCTTTAGCCATGATCAGTTCTGGGAGAAGTAAGTGATAGTGTGATATTCCCAGTTTAGCTATGATCTTAGTAACTTATAGTGTGATATCCCCAGTTTAGCTATGATCAGTTCTGGGAGCGGTAAGTTACAATGTGATATCCCCAGCTTATATGTCCGTGTGGTGCCGGCAAAGAATAGTAGCCCAGCCAGCCCATTTCTACCCGTGGGTCTCGAAAGAAGCGACTAAAGGCTTATGAACCGGAGGATGGGCAGCAGCATTTTTCTGTGTATGTTACATACTGCGGTCAACAACAACAGCGGTCGCCAGCCGCAACGTTTACAAGCGTGGTGACTATGGTGAATCCCCTCCAAAGTACCAATTTTTTGATGGAGTGCTGGACGGAGTTCCCTGTCCTGCAGTGGACGTTTTATGGTATGTTAAGAAGTAGAGAAAAGAAAAAGTAGCCTGATTGTCGGTTTTCTACTGGATACATTTCATTGTGCACAACCTGATTTCACCCTCTTTCATCTTTATGGGAGTAAACAGAGGCTTAAATTCCACACTTACGTTAAGAATTAACATCGTATCTGTGTCGCAGGTAAATTGTCAGAGACGTTAAATTATATTTTACCTATTGAAGTTATAATTTAACCGGTGAATTGTAAACGGTAAATTATAAAGCAACCTTACATGTTTTCCCATGCTTTCCATGCTTCCCACCGGGGGATGGAAGGGGTATGTGGGAGTCCCCGTAATCCGGTATACCCACTAAAATGACCCAGCGGCACTCCCGCATCGCCCGAGTGGTGGGGGACTGGGAAACCGACAGAGCCTTTACGTCCAGTCCCACACCCGCACCGGGAGGGGCCCGGGAATAACCGTGAGTGCTCGGCCATTCCCGCTCGGCGTGGGTGGTCTGCGACCAATATAAAGAGTTATGGACGAGCCATAAGGAACATCGTTTGAAAGCCGATCAAGTGAGTGCGCGCACCTTGATTTAGTCGGTCTTCGGATGCTCAACGAGTAACACGTGTGAAAAAATAATTATCTTCCCGCCTTTCTAATAAAAGAAACCCGTCCTGTGCTTTTTCAAAGTATTCAAATAACTCAAGAAATACGAACGAATATTTAGGCGTCACATTTCACTCGTTAGTAATTATTTTTTTAGTAAAATCTAATTATTTGATAATTTTCTAGATTCAGATTCAGATTATTTATTCAATGTATTCTTTACAGAATACTTATTGAATGTCATGCAGAATACAATTCAAATAGAGCGAGTCTACAAAATATTCGCCGGAAAAATAGCGACGCATGATTGAAACGGCGGCATAACCCGACCGCTCCCGACGAACATTCGCTATCTCGCTCGCGCTACAGTGCGAGCGCGTGTTTCTATCTCTGTTAGGCGCTGTGTGTGCATGTGATTAGGAAAACTGTGTGCGTTCACATGTGTTTGTTGCGCGGCTTATTTTTTATTAGCGTTTTGTACGGATAAGGCCCGTCCATACTCTTTATATTGGTCGAAGTGGGTGGTGAGCTGCGCAATGCGGGCGGAAGCGCCCTTATCGCCCGCTGCTCACCACCTAAGGCGGTTGAAGACGGTTGTATGCCCGTCTTCTTCTACCCATTCTCCGGTCACCTGCTTCTCCTAATCGAACCGAGCTTAACCTAACCTACCTAACCTAAACTTATCAAATATAACCTAACCTAACTTAACCGAACCTAATAGCCCTTGAAATTATAAGAACACTCCCCGTGAAATTATAATTTACATAGTCAAATTGTAAGAAATGGAGCTATTGACAATTTACCGTTAATGTTTAACTATGTAAATCATCGGCTCTGACAATTTGCCTGCGACATCTCATTTTCAGTTGGAATAATAAACATCCGTGTCCTGCTGTCATAATTCAAGATAGTTTTATGACAGTCAAAAAGTTACATCTCCTCACAAAAAAAATACGAAAAAAAAAACCACAGGCAATAAAACTTAACGACTTTCTCCAAGGATCATATTATTTTTTTACTTTCAAAATGCACTATCATGTTATGCAGTTTACATATAATATGGGAAAACAAAAAAGTCTATCACCTCATTATATCAGAAAACTTCGCTTTATCGGTGTAAATCTGCGTGCTAAAGAGATTTTTGGCCATTATGGATTTTTACATGTGTTAAGCTCGCCATTGTTATATGTTCTCACTTGTGCTTGTTTTTGTAATGTATTCGTGTACAATAAAGAATAAAGAAGTATTATTACCGTACAGTGCTTGATACACGTGTGTGTTGTGTTAATTTGCTTATCAGATCGAAACTAGTCGGATTTACGCCGTCCATGTAAAACTAGAGTTTATCTTTCCGTTACATTTCCCTGGATTTGTATTATAATTTTGTTTCAGTTATTTGTTCCGAGTGGCGCTCCTTCAGGACCGACTGGCTGCGGCGGCTCGTAAGCAGGCCCCGCAACCGACCGAAGACCCAGTATTGGCCCATCTACCCTTACAGACCACGCCACACGAGTAAGACTTCACCTTAATTATAGACCAGGCCACACGAGTAAGACTTCACCTTAATCACAGTCCACGCCACACTAGTAAGACTTCACCTTAATTACATACCGTGCCTCATGAGTAAGACTTCACCATAATCACAGTCCACGCCTCACGGGTAAGCCTTCACCTTAATTACAAACCACACGAGTAAGACTTTCCATTAATTATTATAAGCCACATAAGTAAGACTTGCACCTTAATTACAGGCCAAGCCACACAAGTCAGACTTCACCTTAATTACAGACCACGCCACACGAGTAAGACTTCGCCTTAATCACAATCCACGCCAAACTAGTAAGACTTCACCTTAATCACAGTCCACGCCACACAAGTCAGACTTCACGTTAATTACAGACCAAGCCACACGAGTAAGACTTCACCTTAATTACAGACCACGCCACACGAGTAAGACTTCGCCTTAATCACAGTCCACGCCACACGAGTAAGACTTCACCTTAATTACATACCGCGCCTCATGAGTAAGGTTCACAGTCCACGCTTCACGAGTAAGACTTCACCTTAATTACAGACCACACTAGTAAGACTTCCCATTAATTATTATAGACCACGCCACATAAGTAAGACTTGCACCTTAATTACAGGCCTTAAAAATTAACTTTATTGCTTTTAAGAATACTGGTTTATCGGCGCGCGAGTCCGACACGAATTTGACCCTGTTATAGGGTTCCGATACCAAAATGGTAAAAAAAGGAACCCTTATGGTGCCGCTTTGTCTGTCTGTCCGTCTGTCACACCTGTATATCTCAGCAACCACTCATGCTATCGACTTGAAATTTGGAATAGTTTTACGATATGGTTGCCCAACTTGAGTGCATATGAAAGAATTAAAAAAGAATTAGGATTATTAAAGTAAAGGGGGCCCGAATAGGGGGGCCAAATTTTCAAATTGTGGTTACTATGTTGAGTGGGGTATCATATGAAAGGGATTTACTTGTACATTCTAAAATATTATATTTAATTTTACGAAGTTATGATGAAAAATGTCAAAAAAATTACCGCCCCCCCCCCCTTATCTCCGAAGTTAGTGAAAAGAAAAATCTGAATTATTTACAGTCGATAGAGGTTTATTTAAATATTTCAGCAAAAATAAAACGATCTTTCTAAATCGCACAGTTTTTTAGTAATGTGCAAAAAACCTTTACAAACAAATTTAGTTTTGCGGTTCTAAAAATTTACTTTATCGCTTCCGAAAATACAACAGGTATATCGGAACCCTCGGTGCGCGAGTACAACTCACACTTGACCGTTTTTTTTTTGTTGTTGTAGGAGTCCAAAGAAAGATTCGCCTGTCCCTGGCAGCACTAGTGAGTCCCCCTACGAGAGCCCGGACGTCGAAACAGTTGCATGGGAAGAAGGTAACAGATGATATCTTTACTAATCGTATCATCCCATGCGGGGGTGTATATTCACTACACTCATTGGTTGTATGCTCAGCTGTCAAGAATGTTAGGTCGAGCGAGTAGACCAAGCTCCCGTTGCATGAAACCCTACCTCACAAGGTGGCAGAGCAGAAATGTAATGTAGTGATAGATACTACTTAGGAACACTGGATTTTAGTAGGTTGCCATCGCATATCCTGGAAGAACTGTTATTTTTTTATCGTCGTATCGCTATTTTAATCGAAAATTACATCATAAGGTGGCAGATCAAAACGTTTACTCATCAAAAGAGACACATTTAGAGATAACAACCCGCATAGGTTGCCAGCCCAAACCCTGGCGGTCAGCCATATCAGAATAGCGATACGACGACGAAAAAAAAATTAAAGTTATTCCAGGATATGCGATGACAACCTACTAAAATCCAGTGTTCCTTAGGAGTATCTATCACTACATGACATTTCTGCTCTGCCACCTTGTGAGGTAGGGTTTTATGCAACGGGAGCTTGGTCTAAAGACTTTACGGTTCAGAATCAAAATCCAATATCGCTTCAGTTCCATTTATCTTAAATTGACTATAGTTTCGACTAGCGGTTCCGAGGTTCCGACTCGCGGCCTGCCAGCGACCTATGGAGCGCAGTATGTTAGGCCTGAAACTGACCGATAAGGTCAGGAATACCATACTGCACTCAATAACGCAAATTTCCGACGTGACCCACGCAGCCGCCAAACTAAAATGGGATTGGGTTGGCCATGTCTGCCGCATGCCGGATATATTATTAGTTAGGGTGCTGGCTGCAATTTGGGTATATGATTTGCTCATGATTCATTTTAATAGGGATGATAGATCAGCTCAATACGAATCGATTTGGTCCTTACAAGTTTTTCTGTGCGTCGCTGCGTTTTTGAGTTAAAGCAAAAAAAATGAACATAAGATACTAAATAATGTTTTTTTTGTCTGCCTTTGTGGCTCCTGTTTAAAATACTTATGAAGATGTTGAAAATCGAAGAGGCAGACATGCAGGGCTCTGCATTATCACGGGACGAAGTAGTGAATTTTTGAATTTTGAAGAGCTGTAACTTTACGACGCAGGGCTATTATGGTGGCAGACCATTTTTCTGGGGTTTTATACATTGTATTTAATCAGATAGTCATAGTCTGCCAGGTGTACGTTTCATTGTCAAATTTCAAAATAGTAAAAACTTAATTCCTCAAAAACGCAGGGGTGTGGATGTCCGCCAATATTTTTTGTATCTTCTAGCTAGAGGATGCTCCTTATCATCAGTCAAAGAGGCAGACATGAGCAAATCATATAGAAATTGGTCCTTCATCACACTTACTATATGGGCAAAAACCGCCACACAGGGGATGCCACCAACAAACAGAAGGCGACGCGGTAGACCCCGACGGAGAAGGCGAGAGGAGCTAGAGGCCTTTCAAACTAATTGGCCGGCGGAAGCACAGGATAGGACGTTGTGGAGAGAACGGGGGGAGGCATTTGCCCAGCTGTGGGACAATTAAGGGCTATTTAAGATAAGATTTAAGATTGGACTAGCAATGCGTAGGGCTACTAAAGCGTTATTCGCTCAAAGGAGACTTGACGTAAAGAACATAATTCCTAAATAAAATGGCATATGATCCAGATGATCATAATCGGTGTCCTGTCCTCCCTAGCCTGCGCACTGATTATACAACGTGTAGCGGAACTATGTGATAATACTGTAGAGTGAGTGAACAACGTAGGAACATAGGTCGAAATACGAAAAACCACATTTGATCTCCCATACAAAATGCGCTATCAGCTGATGCAGTTTCTATGGGAGGTCAAATAGTTTTTTGTATGGAAAGTAAAAATCTTTTGCAAATGTTCAAAAAGTCGCAAGACAAAGTAGTCGCATTTAACCCTCAAAATAAGCCTTTAAAACGATATTATTATAAGATACGAATTATTAATTATAATTTTGTGATTCCAAACAGAAGATTTCGCCAACGACTTAGAACTAACAGAAGAACAGCAGATCCTCCTTCTAGAAGAATACGAGAAAGAAATAGCATCAAAGAAGCTTACTAAACAGACGTCATCGCGCGACATAGCCAATAATAACACGGAAGATAAAACTACCAATACCACTAATTCTACCAATACCACTAATTCTACCCCTTCCCCGACAAAGACTGGCAAAGCCGGCAACACCAAGAGCAATACTAAACACCCGAAAAGCCCGAACAAAACTCCAGTGAAAAGCAGTGAAACCACTAAAAGTAGTACAGGTAATTGTTATGTTTTTAAGGTTCCGTATCTCAAAAGGAAAAAAAAACGGAATGTCGGTCGGTCTGTCTGTCAGTCAAGACTCTTTTTAGGGTTCCATATCCAAAGGGTGAAAAACGGGACCGTATTAATATGTCTCCGATGTCTGTCTGTCAGCGGGCTGTATCTCAGGAACCGTAATAGGTAGATATTCACAGATTATGTATTTCTGTCACTGCTATAACAACAAATACTAAAAATAAGAAAAAAAATTAAGGGGGGCTTCTAAAAAAGTGTTCTTAGGCGATTTTTGTTCGATTTTTTGTTTTAGGTCTATCGTAAAAACATTTAAAAGCCTGAAAATTTTTATGTTTATAGTACATAAGCTATACAATAACACCAAATAACAAAAACTGGTCAAGTGCGTATCGGACTCGCGTGCTTAATACACTTTTGCGCGTCCATAGCTAAGAAGGTAGTACCTTAGTGGTAGGTACGGAACCCTCGGTGCTCGAGCCCGACTCGCACTTGGCCGTTTTTAGGGTTCCGATACCAAAATGGTAAAAAAGGAACCCTTATGGTGCCGCTCTGTCTGTCTGTCTGTCTGTCCGTCTGTCTGTCTGTCACACCTCTATATCTCAGCAACCACTTATGCTATCGACCTGAAATTTGGAATAGTTTTAGAATATAGTTGCCTAACTTAATTGCACATAAAAGAATTTTGAAAAAGTATGATTATTAATGTAAAGGGGGCCAAATAGGGGGGGGGGGCAAATTTCAAATTGTCGCTACTAGGTCGATTGGGATATCATATGAAAGGGCTTTACTTGTGCATTTTAAAATATATTTTTGTATTTTTTTAAGTTTCTTAGTTTTCAAGTTATGATGAAAAATGTCCAAAAAAATACCATTCCCCCCCCCTTATCTCCGAAGTTTGTGTAAGGAAAAATCAGAATTAATTACAGTTGACAGAAGTTTATGTAAACTTTACAGCAAAAATAAAACGATATTTCTAAGTTGCACAGTTTTTCAGAAATCTGAAAAAACCTTTACAAACAAATTTAGTTTTGCGGTCCTGAAAATGGACTTCATTCCTTCTAAAAATACTATAGGTATATCGGAACACTCGGCGCGCGAGTCCGACTCGCACTTGACTGTTTTTTTCTCAGATACGGGTAAAGGTGGATGACAAAGCATATATAAATTTCGGCACCCAGCTCCCTAACTACCACTTGTGTATAGGAGAAATTTTTAATTTCGTGTAAATTTACTTTTACAGGTAAAAGCAAAGACAAAATTAATAACAAACCTACGAAAAAATCCCCTAAAAAGGGCAAAACTGACGTATGTGGCAACAATTTGGTTGAAAACTACTTTGGTGACAGTCAGGTAAGAAAGAGTTACAATAGTATAGTGTGTGCAGGATAAGTTTGGCTCTGACGATTATAATTTATTTATTTATTAAGGTTTGCCAACAGGTAATACACATAGACTTAACTCTACTAACATCTTTTACAGGACTTACATATAGGTACACCCAATTACAGGCAAACACAACATGCAATTTGAGTTTTTAACGTAAATACGCTACACTAAGAAACACAATTTAAAATTTAGTTAACTTAAAGATTACAATTTGGATTTGAATTTTAGTTTAGACAATATATTTTTAAATTCAAGAAAAGAGCAGTTAAACATATCGACATTTTCGTTGACATGCATATCCGATTAACGATATTATAGAAGCCGAAGTTAGTTCTAGAGTACTCAGTAGCAAAAGGTTTGTAGTTACACAAACGAGATCCAGAACGAGGAACAGTAAAATTTATTTCAGCCAATATATGTGGCGTGTCCACAAGGCCTGTTACGATCTTGTAGAGAAACAGCTGGTCGTTTATCCACCGCCTGTCCTCCAATGAAATCAGTTGGAAGTGTCCTAACCTTTTATCGTAAGAGTTGAGGTCCAGTCTTTTGTCATGCACCGCAAGAAAAAAGAGAAAACGTTTTTGTACTCTTTCGATCCTATCGATGTGAATATGATAGTGAGGACTCCAAACACAGGAGCAGTATTCTAATACACTACGCACTAAAGCGTAATAAACTATTTTCAATGGAGTGGTACTTTTAAATTTTTTACAGTTACGCCAAACGAACCCTAGCATTCGAAGAGACTTTTTTATGATTTCGTCGATATGGTCATTGCAGGAAAGCTTGCTGTCCAAAGTTACACCAAGGTCTCTGATTTTCGTGACTTCTTCTAGTTTGGAACCGTTAATTTGGTAGCTTGATTTGATTGGATACTTTTTTCTACAAAATGTAATAGCTTTGCATTTTTTACTATTAAGGGGGAGTTTATTTTTAACAGACCAAGCCAATATTCTATCGAGATCATTTTGCAATAGTTGTGAATCTAGAGAGCTGTTAATAATTTTGAAAAGTTTAAGGTCGTCTGCGAAAAGAGAGAATTTAGAATGGCGTATGACGGAAACTAAGTCGTTAATAAAAACTAAAAAAAGTATTGGGCCCAAGTGGGAACCTTGAGGCACACCAGAACTAGCTGTGAAGAACTCAGATTCATTGCCACAAACAACAACTTTTTGGGATCTGCCACTTAGATACGAAGCAAACCATTTCAAAAGACTGCCATGGACGCCTACGTTATATAGCTTGTTTATTAGCAAGTAGTGATCGACTTTATCAAAGGCTTTGCTTATGTCTGTATAGATTGCGTCTACTTGCAAACCTCTATCGAGTACAGAAGAATACTCAAGGAAAAACTATCAACCGCAAACTTAAATTTGTAATGCCATACTCATAGTATGGAAATACAAACTTTTAATTACGTTTTTTTTTTCCAACACATGTATCTTATGGCTAATTGTTCTGTTTAGTCTACTGAGCAAACCCTTTCAGTTTTTGGTACACCCTGTGTACTAAATTTCATTTAAAAAATCATAAATAAAATCCAGTCAGGTAGACAACCAATCCAGGATTAATATTATAGAAAATTTTAATAAACTCTATGTGAACCAATTTTGGGTAAATCACATATTTACGATTTGGTGGTACAGGAACACCCCCTATATGAAATTACACAGATCAATTGATACTGGCGCAAGATATCTTACATGGAGATGCTTGGTCATGCAAAGTTTCATCGAGATTCTATGAGCCGTTTTTGAGAAAATTTCAATTTTTCATTTTCGTTGTATGACAGCTACCCTCAAAATGAGAGCCAGCAAGAAACCACTTAGAAACCTTCGATGGATTTGCATAAAACTTCTAAATTCAAAATCTGGTGTTAATCGGACCATTCGTTTAGCAGCTAGGCCAAAGCGTGACGGACAGACCGACCGACGGACCGACCGACCGACGGACCGACCGACCGACCGACCAACGGACGGACATTTTTGGGAGACTTGTTTTTTAATATGTATAAGTGATATAGAACACATTTTTGAGAAAATTAGAAAAACTTTTTTTTTCACGAATACAATACCTTTCTCGCTCCGCTCGAAAGTAAAAAGAATAGTTTTTATTTCTTTTTTATCATTTAGCATAGATTGGAGAGGTTTATTGTACGGTCTTTGTACACCCTTGATGATGATGTTGATTATTGGTGATAAAACACTGATAGTTAACTTAATTAAAATAAGTTAATTATTTTAATCCTGATTGGGAAGACATTAAGCTTACAGAAGCTTAAAATTAATTTTGGAAAAATATTATCTGTAAAAAAATATAACAAATCTAATGATGAAAAAGGACGACATTTAAGACGAACAATTTTCGAACCTTTAATTTTATATATCAAAATTAAAATAAAAACTTTATTTTATGCGTAAATTGATAACCTTGAAGTGATCTTTCAAATATATAAAAAAAACAGCTTTAGAATTATAGGCAATGGGACCTCATTAATCTGTAAGAAAATTTCGGCATAGTTAAAGATTATAATAGGGAATATGCATAATCTTTTTTTGTCGCATTTATTAACATAATATAAAAATACCGTAGTAGAGATGACAAAAAGTGAAATTAAAATTTAAATCAGCTAAGAAATACGGCCCATAAAAGCATTTAAAACTATTAATTACGCGCCGATTAGACAGAGAGATCCGACGACATGGACAGTGACGTCACATGCCACTAATATAAACCATACCATATAAACTTCATGTTAAATTTCGTTTTGCTAGAAAAAGACAGAAACAAATCTTCGATGGCTTATATCTTTTTCAATTTCATAGTTATTCGAAAAATAGTTTTACTAAACTGTTTATTACATGAATTAGGATAAATTTATTTGAATAAAAAAAAAACATGCATATTCCCTATTGTTTGGTTTCCTGCAAAACTCTGGGCGCTCACAAGAATCAGAAATCTTTTGGTGTTTATGGTCACTTTGAACATGTGGCACTATTAAACTTTCAAACACTTTTTAACTCTACTTTGGACGCTAGTACTATTACGTATTCTGTGATATTGGTTGTACTATGCGACTTTAAAACGAACATGCACAATATGGACACTGATGACGAGCGTGAAATTCGTGAAAACTCGAGACGAAAAGACATGAAACAAAAGATTATCTCTCGTTTAAATGTTTTCATGCACTCTCCACGCTATCAAGCTGTTGGTTTATTTATTTATTTAATCATAGGGAAACATACAGCTATAATAAATACATAAAAATTAATGTTACAGGTAATCACATAAGCCAATTAAGTATCCATGTCGTGGCCAGATCGTTAGAAATGATCACTTCATGATGTGGCTGACCACTTCATGAAAGGTTCGGTTATGTTAGGTTGCATTTCATGAAGTAACCAACATGAAAGTGGCCACATCATGAAATAGCCAATACCACGATCTGGCCACGACATCCACATAAAATCATACACTACGTCGAAAAAGACAAAAGAACATAAGTTAAAAAAAAAAAAAAATTTGACACAATAAATTGTCCATAAGTCTAACGTTAAAGTCCTCATCACACAATGTCTTCAAAACTAAACTTAATAATCTTTTGCTTCAAAAATTTTTGTGCGTTATTAGAAAAGTCGTAGAACAAAAGTTGTTGCTATTCACCTCTGTAATAACGTGGGCATACGCAAATCAGGTCCAAAAAATAATTTTAGTTTTTTTTTTATCTTATACTTTATTTATTTGTAAACAATTAATTTCAAACACAATTTATATTGTAATTGAATAAATAAATGAAATGAAAATAGGGACACCTGATGAACTGCTTAGCTACTTTTGATGCATTTGCTTCGATGCATGTCGCCCGCACTCCCGAGCCGTACTAAAACTGTATAATTTTACAACCAGGTTAGGTTTAAAACTAAAACCAGTATTCATTAACTACTTTTTAGGGTTCCGTACCCAATGCGTGAAAAACGGGACCCTATTAATATGCCTCCGAAGTCCGTCCGTCTGTCTGTCTGTCAGCAGCCTGTGTCTCATGAACCGTAATAGGAAGAGAAATTTTCACAGATTATGTATTTCTGTAACCGCTATAACAACAAATAATATAAATAAAATTATGAGAAGCTTCTCTATTACAAACGTGTTTTTAGCGATTTTTACTCGATGTTTTTATTTTAGTAAAAATGGCAACAAGCTATAAAATAATAACTTAAAAAACTGTTCAAGTGCGTGTCGGACTCGCGCGCATTTAATACACTTCTGCGGGACTGCGCGTCCCTGTTATCTTAGTGGTACGGAACCCTTCGTGCGCGAGTCTGACTTGCACTTGGCCGGTTTTTTTATTAGGGCATTTCCTTTTGATAAAACATATATAGTAGATTTTACAACAAGTGCACAAAACTAACCAATTTGCCGAGACTTTTAGCAGCCCGAGAGGCGAGGGCTGATAGTAATGTCGAGGATAAAATGGTTTTGTGGACGAGTTATAAACTCTACTTTTCACTTTGATTGCGAGGAAATAAAACGTAAAAGTACTCTCAACTGAAGAATGAGTTGTTCTGCTTTAGTGACACCACCGAGATTACTTTTTGCCCTAGTGCACAAAACTCGGCTTTGTGCAGCCTATATCCTGCACAAAGAAGCACTTTCAGAGCATGAGAAGTAAAATTTATTATTTGTTGCAGGTGAAAGATGACGCAAGCGCCAATTCTGATGAAAGCTGGGAGAAAGAGTTCGAAATAGACGAAGTGGAAAAACTAGAAAAAGCCTGATTTTGCACGCGAATGTACCGAGAATTGTCCTTTTATTAAGTGCTACCTAATTAGTCCAAAACACTTTTTGCAGTGAATGTACTCATTCGTTTACTTACAAACTTAATAATGTAGATTGATTAGAACGACATTAGTGTGAGAGTAGGACGGAGCGATGCGTGAGATATTGGAGCGACAGAGACACGTATTGCTCCGTCATGCTCATAGCTCTGCTGCATAGCTCTGTCTTGATGATATTCTAATCGAGCTTCATTATTTCAATTGTAGAAACGAAATAATTAGGGTTGCTATACACTTATTTGTGTCAGTTCGGGTCGGATTTATTTCTTATTTTATCTACTCCTTTATTGTAAATCCTCAATCATGCATTCAGAAATTGTAGGTTACCACCTTCATAATGTCAATCTGTGCCTAGAAACACTCTTAGGAGCTATTATTTATCTGTGGGAGTGTATTATAAAGTATTAATTTTCTAACAGTCATGGCGGGAGAACTATTAAAGAGCTTTTTAATTTTTATGGGCGCGCCATGACAACGCGCGCAAGGAGGTTGCATTACAAATAATGAAAAACTCAGCAAACTGAAGTTGTATTTATTTACACATATTTTATTAGTTTTGTTATAAAATAAGTGATAAACAAGTGTAAAAGCGTTTATGATTCGCCTTCTGGTGTTTTTAAAGCAGTTAGGAACTTCGCTTAACTTTTATCACCGAAAAAAGAGAAAAATATTGAGAAAAGGTTTGTTTTTGAACACATTATTTTTGGATTCACGATATGAGAGTAGATAAAGTTGTGTATGCAACTCCACATAATAAGGTATAAAACACTCGTGTTATCTATTATGGAACTTGACTCGCTGCGCTCGCCTGCGTCCCATAAATCGACACGAGTTTTATACCCCACATTATGTACCGTTGCATAAACTACTGTTAGGTGACCGTACAAGTGTATATTATCATCTACAAGGTGCATATTATATCAAGACAGACCGAATCTAGTAGAGAAAGACCCTATAAAAGTTTTCCGCAGAATTTTAGGTAAACTATTGTACTTGTTCCCTCCGGTGCGATCGGTCCACTTTCCTGATCGTTCCACTTGTTATAGTTATTTATGCAACTGTTGCGTAATGAGAGTAATTTTAACACGAGATCTGGTTTTTGATACGAGGCGCAGCCGAGTATCAAAATAGTATAGATCGAGTGTTAAAATGACTAATTACGTATAGTTGCATACAAAACTTTATCTACGACCGACAAAATAAAATAAAATAAAATTTTAAAGAGTAGTGATCAATTTATTGAACTAAGAGGACAGTTAGTTAGTACAGTACATTGAAGTTATTCCAGATCCAGAGCTTGTGGGTGGAGTTGCTTTAACATTAATTTCATGTTACACCCGGTATATGGTTACTGACAGCCTCTTGTAGACTCATGTTCTCCTGGTACATACTTTCTATTTTGTTCAAATCACTTCTTTTGTTGCCACGGTCACTTTATATAGAAGCGAGCCAACTGTCAGCCTCTTGTCGATTTATGTACTCCTGGTACTCTCCGTTTTCTTTTAAATATAGGTAGGCAGTCGTCATCCCAGTAAAAAGTATTTTAACAAAATTACTTTAAAGTAGGCTGTATGTAGTTCTGTGGTAGTATTGCCTTAGCCTATGCAGATTGAAAATTATGCATTATAACAGTTGCGGAATGAAAATCCATACTCCATTTCCGTACTGCTCGTAGTATGCAACAGTGTGGAAATGAAAATGATAGCGGACAATGACCTCAATTTCGAATCTGTCATTGGTTTCGAATTTGGAATATTCCGGCACGGGAGTAGATAAAACTATTTTTCACCTCCAAAGCTCGGAAACATTTGTTTTGTCGGTTAAATTCTGCGGCCAAAAGCGATTTTTGGCCCCTAGCGGGCAAAAGGTTTTTCTGCGGCCAAAAGCGATTTTTGGCCGCTAGCGGGCAAAAGGTTTTTGAAATTCGAACGTGATGCAGTATGGCAGACCTCCACGCTGCGGTACTGGCTGCTTCCTCGCTTTAGTGAGGTGAAAAATTTTGTTTCGCTCGGCAGCAAAGTTATTTTGCGTTTCGTGCCTTGAAACCTTCGCTACGCTCAGGATTCTTCTTTTGAACCACTCGCTTCGCTCGTGGTTCAATTCTAGAATCCTTCGCTTGCTCAGGTTTCAATACAAGGCACTCACGCCAAATAACGCTTTTGCTGCCTTGCATAACAAATAACTATTATCTGTTTATCCATAAAGCTGAATTTACATTGGGTAAGTAGACGTACATTGCTTACTGCCACAGAATGTTAAGAGTAATAGAAGGCGGATTAAAGAAATAATTCGTCACAGCTTCTTCAGTTTTGTATTTTATTTTAGCGATGGGTTGTACACCTGAAAATAAAGAATTATTTATTTATTTATTTATTATTTATTAAGAGCTTGGCTCTTGTCGATGGAGTAACTTCCAGTCATTCCGTTGTATCGCTAGCTGCTTTACTTCGTGAAACGACACGACATTGACCTTTTCTTTTATTCGGTCGAAGTAACTTCGCCTACGTCTTCTCGTCCCCTCTTTCCTTCACAGCTATCAAACAAAAAAGTTTCATTAAAATCGGTTCAGTAGTTATATAGATGCCCCAAAAAATTTACTGACAAAAAGTCCAAATCTGAGATTGGGATTCAAGAACATCAAAATTTTATAACATAGTACCTGGGCGACCGAGCTATGCTCTGTATATCATCGGGTGAGGAAGCTATGCTACTCAACAACAGATGGCGCTGTAAGTTTCTTGAACGCACTAAAACGCGCTAAGAAATATTAAAAAAGACGGTGAAAACGAATTTTGACAGACATGAGACCTAGATAGATTTTTTGCCTCCAAAAACCCCTGTATACCAAATTTCATCAAAATCGTTAGAGCCGTTTTCGGGAAACCGATTACAAATAAATATATATATTATATATATATATATATTATATATATATATATATATATATATATATTTATATATATACAAATATTGCTCGTTCAATAGTATAGGAATATAATATAATATACTAACATACAGAAGGGACACCACCCCCTTGCAATCCACCCCGCACCCCGCGCGCACCCGCCCGCGAGATTCTCGTTGTTCTTCGGAGAGTCTTTTGTACTGAATGTGCGAGCCTACGCGACCTTCACGACAATCAAGAGATACCGCCTTTTATATACCCATCTCCATTCGATTATGAACAAACCCAAACCTTAACCCGCCTATCTTAGCCGCGTGGACCAGCAAGTCCTCAGTTTGAAGAACTATATTCTCAAAATCATTGTTCGAACAATGATTTAGTAAATCTAGTCCATCGAAGCTAAGACACGTTTGTCCACGCGGTTAAGTTAGGCGTTTTCTTGTTTTACTACTTCCACGGCACTAAAAATCTTCTGAGATTCACCCTACGCGCAAATCGTTTTATATTTCTTCTTGCAGCGGTTTGTAAGTCATCATCATCATGGGGTGCCATCTTCAAAATGAAGTTTGGAGGTCAGCAATCGGTATCCAAGTCAAATTGTAAAAACCAACGTATTCTGGTATTCCTTCAAGTTGTTCACGACGAGCTACCTTCTCTGCATACCGTCACCTGGCCTGGGCCTCCACCCTTGCCCGCCTGCCGCACTCCTGGTCTATATCTCCGTAACTCCTACGTCACGAGCTAAGGAGTGGATTCGGCTAAGGAGAGGAATTCTGTGTTCCCGAGCTCTTATAACCCGAATCTATTTAAGTCGCGAGTGAATAGGCTTCTTCTGGGCAAGCTCGTTCCATCGTCGACCTCATCAGAGATGAGTCATCTCTGTCCTCAAGGCTAGATCGAGGTCAAAAGCAAGCCCATACATAGTTTAAAAAAAACCGGCCAAGTGCGAGTCGGAATCGCGCCCTGAGGGTTCCGTACCTATCAACCATATGATATACTTAAAGATTTTGCTCTTTGACTTTAAAAACTCCGCGACCATCCAACTTGACCCCTCTTTTATAGAAAAGTTCTTGAAACGGGAGCTCACCCTAATTGGTTACTAATGTGAGAAAAATTGTAGTATTTAATGATTTTAGACTTTTTCCTTTATTTGTACTGTGACATCTAGCTTCTTGCCAAATTTTATAATTTAAGATCAACGGGAAGTACCCTCTAGGTTTTGCTTTAGTGCATAAATGTATGGAGATGAGGATATAAAAAGCCATGTCTTTTGATTGCGTCGTTGTAAAAAAATTAAATTTTCAGATCTTGTGTGGTTCATGGACCTTAATATTCGTTATCAATTTCAACCTGATACCTCTACCCGTTCGTAAGAAAAAGGGTCTTGACAGACAGACAGACGGACAACAAAGTGATCCTATAAGGGTTCCGTTTTTTTTTTATTTTGTGGTACGGAACCCTAAAAAAGAAGACGGAAGAGCGTTTAGCTAGGGCATACCCGCGGCTAGATGAGGCCAAGCTAGGTCGGTAGGCTGTTAGAAACCTGTTTCTCTCTTTTTAAATACATCCCCATTTTATTCTATGCCCTCTTTCTTTCGGGCTTGACGTGACAAAATGCGGTAGTCGCTTTCTATCATTGTGGAGGGGATATTCATGACGACATTAATTTTTGTATGGGATTGAAAACAATATTTCTAACCTAGCGTGCAGTATATTAAATGGAAGGGCTTTTAAGAGACGATTTAATTTTACCATCGGTGTATCGAAGTTGGTTCTAATTTGCCGAACATTCAGCACTTTAACAAATAAGTATTCGGCCTAATAAGTATATTCGGTAAACCAATGCAATTATAAAAATGATTGAATATCCAGCTCGTTCCTTATAGCAACCCTAGTATGTGAAACTTTATAAAAATTTAGACCTGAAGTCCAATTCTTGAATATCACTAGATTATAACAATCATCCGTAAAATTATAAATTACTTACAAGTTTTTCTTTAAGTGAAAAGTGATATTCGTTAAATATAAACTATGTAGTCTTCGATTGTTATTTTTTAAATACAGGTTGTAAAAAAGCACGATAATCCTTCTAAATGGTTATCACTATGTAAACAAATTTTTTTTTTTTCAATATTTTTATTTTGGGTCATGAAATTTTATTTTCTTTCCCATTACATTAAGTAATTTATTGAAATGTATAAGTACTTCCCAGTTACTGGATATTACAATAAAAAACCGGCCAAGTGCGAATCGGATTTGCGCCCTAAGGGTTCCGTACCTATCTACCATATGATATACTAAAAGCTTTTGCTCTTTGATTTTAAAAACTCCACGACCATCCAACTTGACCCCCCTTTTATAGAAAATTTCTTGAAACGGGAGCTCACCTTAATTGGTTATTATTACTTGTGAGAAAAATTTAAATATTTAATGATTTTAGACTTTTCCCTTTACCTATACAGTCAGCGTCAAATTCATATGAGCGTCTATCGTAGTCAAAATTATCTGAAGTAAACAAGTTCAATTTCATATACGCCATTTGAATTGTCATATAGTTGTAAGCACCCAAAGTGTTCTAAATATCTTGGCAACAAAGTATCCAATATTATGTTCGCGGTCGTCAGCGTCAAATTGATGTGACTGTGTAGTAGTACGAGTAGTCAAAATGATCTGAAGTAATCTAGAACTTGTTAAACTTCAGATCATTTTGACTACTATAGTCGCTCACATCAATTTGACGGTTTCGGCCGCGAACATAATATTTGAAACCATTTTGCCGAGATCTTTTAAACACTTTGGGTGCTTACAACTATATGACAATTCTAATTGCGTATATGAAATTGTACTTGTTTACTACAGGTCATTTTGTCTACGATAGACACTTATATGAATTTGACGCTGACTGTACTGTGAGACCTAGCTTCTTGTCAAATTTCATAATTTTAGGTCAACGGGAAGTACCCTGTAGGTTTTGCTTTTTTGCATAAATGTATGGAGATGAGGACATAAAAAGCCATATCTTTTGATTGCGTCTTGTTAAAAATTTGAATTTTTAGATCTTGTGTGGTTTATGGACCTTAATATTCGTTATCAATTTCAACCTGATACCTCTTCTCGTTCGTGAGAAAAAGGACCTTGACAGACAGACAGACGGACAACAAAGTGATCCTATAAGGGTTCCGTTTTTTTATTTTGAGGTACGGAACCCTAAAAGTACCTACTTATGTTTTTATATTTTTTATATAATCTATTTAGTGATGTAGAATCACCCGTAAAATGATTATCGTAGGTACCTTTATACACCCTGTATTATAAATGACCTTTAGATCGTTTTTCTGTGCATTTTTAAAAATCTAAAACATCACTCGGCGGTATGAGTATTCGAGAATTGGACCCCTGATCTTCTATCATTCACCACAAAATGTATTTGGAAATAGTGGATTGCACCCTTCGTTAAGCTATATGGTTTCTTAATAAGTGTTGCTGTTATATGACCGTAATTGATATAAAAACTGTTGTATAAAACGTATACAATTAATAAATATACATAAATATATGCACAGTGTTTTTTTTTATTAGATTTTTTTTATTATATTTGGTAGATCATCAGCTTGAAATGACAAATAGTAGGTTATTATTTTAAAAACTAATAGATATTAACAGATCTTCTACACATATAGAAAACTTAATAATCAAATTGTGTTCAGAGGCAACCATATCTTTAATAATAATATCTTTTTCACAAGATAATCTTAGAATGTTAAAAACACACAAGATAGATGTCGCTATCACTCGCTGGTATCAATAAAGAAGGCCTTTTCGCCACTGGGATACTAGTATTAAATATAACAGTAATTTTAAAATCCGGTCAAGTTCGAGTAGGACTCTCTCAGTGAGTGTAGTGTCCTCGCCGTAGGTGAGTATTATAATATATGTTCCTTGGTAGTGTCACATCAAACACACCTGCGGTACGTTCCGTTACTGAAGGTTTGGCGAAGGAATGTTCCGTCGAGTATGACCACCGATTAAATGATAATTATGTAGTAAAATAGTAAATGACAGACTAGCGCGGAAGCTTCCGCGAGGAAATTTTCCGAGATCGGACTTCTGCGACGGAACTTTCCACTGTCTTGTGTGATGTACAGGGTGTTAGGGACAGCCTTCCGAATACTGAAGGGGCATGATTAGTCAACGACACTGAACAACTTTTAGTGAACAAAACTTTCGGAACGAAAAAAAAAATCCGCGTCTTCATACAAAATTGTAAACTTGATCGGGCAGTTTGTACATATGGAGAAGCCGATTTTTTAAAAATAAATTGTTCATTCAAATTATTCGGGTGTGTCCCACTATTTCCATGGAAATGTAAAATGGAAATAGTGGCACTTAGGTTTTTCTCTAAAAGTATCCCATTATTTCCATTGGCGACTATTCTTGAAAACGTCCATTAATATAGTACAGGGAGCCGATTATTGAAAATTACCGGGTGATAATAGTACATTAAGATGCAAGTGCGCTATTTTGCTCATTGCACTCGAGGTTCAGGAATTGCAGCCCGAGCCGCAGGCGAGGGCGGCGTAATGGAGCCGAGAGTGTAATGACTTGACTGAATTACGATGTTTTTATACACATTTTCAAGGAAAAATACAAAAATTTGCTAACCTTATGTCCACCGGAACAATTTGTAGGCTGCATATAAGTATTATGTTGGTGTTTTCCATTGATCTTCTTGAATTTCGTGTCTAAATATTTTAGACTGTTCAGAAACTACAATAATTAGGTACAGTTTTTATTTGTAAAAGTCGACAGTTAGAAATTATACACCACATTTTTTTTTTTTTTTGCAATCGTCAACCCATATTTGGGTACATTTCTGCCAGTGTCGTGTTGTAGAACATTGTTCAATTTTTGTAATTTCTTCACTTTTATAGAAGTTAAAAAATATGGCGAACCGCCAGTGTCGAGTGGGGAAATTGTTCATTGCTCCCCCCGTAAAGCGATAGTGGACTTTACGAAGGAAATGTCCATGACTTTTTGAGACAACACAAACTGGGTTCAAACACGAGATCGCTTGAAATCTTTATCAGCTGCGCACTCCTTAGCAAATTTACTTCATAAAACACTATCTCTATTATCCACTAAATCACTACATACACAAAAAACAAGAATTTCAACCGAGCAGGCAAGAGCCCACGCCGAGTTCCCGCCAAAAAGTCTCTACACCACAAATATTTGTAATTATGGCGCGCATTATTTCTTTTATTTATTTGAGAGGCAAAGTCTAAACTGCTAAACATCCTATTCCTTGAACCATGAAATAAATTATCAAAAATTGAATATCTTCTTACTTACATGATTTTATTGTTGATTAGTTAATTTCATAAAATGAATATTCATTAATCCTACTCCCATTTGTTAAAGTTCGAAATACGAAACCGGAAACAGTATCACAAACATTGCCATTCCGACAACAGTTGCGTAAGTGTCCGTCTTCCCAGCAAGCCCGTGCGAGATATGGCCAAGTGGCATACACCAAAATTTTGTGGAAATTGGTTCATTCTATCAATAAAGTGTCAGATTCAGTGCATCAAAACTGACGTGCGTCTACAGTACATCTTAACTATAAGGACACAAGATTGATTTTTGAATGCTCTAACCGCAACATGTAGAATTGCACAGAACGGCAACGTCGCACTTCACAGCATGCATTCAAAATTTTCGGCGGGAAAATGATTTTTGTTTCTAGCACCGAAACCGTAAGACCTAGGGACTCACTTTTCTTGGTGCTTATTATACATCAAATATGCACTCTCTATTGGTATATCGCTCAGCATTCTACGTGCAGTACTTTTTGAGGTACAGCATGGGCTTGCTGGCGAGACGTCTCCCCAGCAAGCCCATGAAAAAATACAAATATCTCAAAAGTTAGTGGAGCTAGGATTTTGAAATATTTGGTTCCTACTGTTCCGAGTAGGTAGTAAATATTAAGCTTTGTTTTAACTTCCTACCTACTATATGTTCCGAGATATCACCTTGGCTGGCTGGGAAAACGTCTCTCCAGCCACCCATAATTATTGTTGAAGTGCTCCTACCATATGGACATTTTCCATTCGGCTTTTTTACAATCCATTGCACTAGACATGCCGTAAATGTAGAACTATTTTGCTTTTATATAATCTTCGTAGTTTTTCCTGTATAGAATGGGCTGGCTGACGAGACGTCTCACCAGCCACCCAAAGTTTTCAGCTCGTAGTGTCGTCTACTCGTATTTTGATGCACTGAATCTGACACTTTATTGATAGAATTAACCAATTTCCACTTTTCAACTAATACAATTATGATTATGTGGTGGTACGGAACCCTTGGTGCGCGAGTTTGACTCGCACTTGGCCGGTTTTTTTTAAATATTGGTTTAGGTCCTAACAACATATGAAAAATTCAGAACGATCCGACCTTTTGCAAGCACGACCCATTTTCCTTGTCGAACTTGGCTGCATTTTTTATATCAGAAAACATTAGTATGTCGTGTATATTTCCGGGTCATGAGTACGGTTCTTGTAATGACGAGCAATTATTTGAATAGCGACAGACTCAAGGAATATACTTATATACTCTCTAAGACTTCTGAGTGGTGTGACTGGGAGTGCGCGCCCCCACAGTGCGCCCCTCCCCTGCTTCAATTTTTGGATCAGTCTACGTGCGGCAGCCGAGCAAGGCACTTGGGTCCTGACTGCGGTGCTTGTGCTGGACATTATTAATCTCTCTCTAATATGAGCCATCAGGAGAAATACGCAAGTCTGACTGTCGAGAATAGCTCTAAGGCGACCCAGGCGCGGGGCGAGGGACGCGCGGGGAACGACGGCGGACCGGCGACCGGCCATATTCAATGGACCAATGCTACGCCGAACGTTGATTAATAAGCATCATCTTTTTACATTTTTGTATAAACTTGAAATATACTACTAAAATCATAATTTTGAGTTTGAATAATAAGCAAAGATTTTGGAAACTACGCCAGGGGGCGCAGCGTTTTTTCTTACGTCAATGATAATAAGTGACATAATCCATCGTAAACACTGACTACAGTGAGACGCGATGTGGCTAAGATAATGAGTGATTGTGATCGAAGAGTAAGCCTTTACAGCCATCCTTTACAGCCATCTAGGCCTATCGCCCATGTCTAATCACGACATCAGAAGTGGGATGTGAAATCTAACGCCCACGATAGTCTCGGACAAGAAGGAAATAGCGAGGTGATAACAGTTTTTCCATTTCTTACTGAAGTTTTTGATGGTGTGTAAAATATCTTCAGTAAGTACCGTAAGATTTTGTTACATTTACAGTAATGGTCAATGGGTTAGGTTATGGTTAGGTGTTAAACACTGTTACAGTAATTTTGAGACGGCATAACCATACAACCATTTATTTTATGTTGGTTTTCAATAACTTGGTCTATCGCGAATGCTCGCGATTCGATTCGGTAAAACTGTAACATTGTTTACTTGGCAATATTTTTTTACTCGTCACATTTTGACGGTAGATTAGAGGAAGCAATATTTTTTACTTGTAAATACCAGATTTTGAAGGTAGATATTTTTTTACTTCGCTTGAGACTGTCACGCAAATCAGACATAGACAGGTTTTACAGTGATTAAGTTTCCTATTCGGTTTTGCTTCTCATTTTGTGTATTTATAATGTTGTTTACTATCAGGTTGTGCTATAATTACCAAATCGCAGAGGCGAGCTGTGTGTTTTTAAGTATCCAGACGAAATAAATTTGTGGAATAGATTTAGAGTTGCGACAAGTTTCTTCTCGATTCGGTATCAGTCAGACAGTAAAATTCGTATGCATATGCGTGTTCAGGTAGGTACGTATAGAAAGTGTGTAACGCAAAGACATTACAAAATACTCACTTTTCAAGAGAATCATAGTGTTAATCGTGGTAGTTTTGAATTGAAGTGTTTTTGGTGTTTAAGTAATAGTTTAGTTTGCAGTTTTGTAGGTAATGATTTAACGACACACATGATTTTGAGATACCGACGAGGCAGACTTTGTTCAAGCAAGTACCTACAAGTGTAAATAAATTATGCGGTCTAAATCAAGTAACTAGTAGCTCTGAATATTTGTTGTGCTAAGGGAGGAACCTCGAATTTTTGCAGCAGTTAAGTATCAGCAGTACGGTGGAAAATCGAATGTGGCCGATTGTTAAATTGTTGATTTTTACTGACAAAGTTCGATATACAGGAGGTAATTTTGAGAGGCAGAAAGTATTTTTGTATCCTCTCGTCATACCTGTTTTCAATTTAATTGATGTTCAGGTTTTGTTAATCTGTTGTTTTATTTGTTGTGATTCTTTTTTTGAGAAAGTTTAATTGGTGGACACAATTTGATTTCTGTTAATTTGTTTGTAGTACAGTAACATTTTCCTTAATTTTATACGAATTTAGAGTGAATTTTGCTGCCCGGGTTTTTTTTATTACCTGTGACGTACACAATAAATGTGGGTACTCTGGGAGAATATAACTTCATAGCCAGCCGGCGAGCGGGGATGTTCTGTCTGTGTCCTACGTACCATTATTAGCTAGTTTTATTAGATGCATCCCGATAAGTAACAGTACGTCCTACCGGACGTAATAGTGGCGACGAGGATGGGATGAAAGCGTGGTGAGTGGAAACCAATTTTTGACAATATTTTCAAATTATCCGCAAAAATAACTAGAAAAACCTTTGCCATCTCAAGCAATGGAAAAAAAGGAGCATTAGACACTTAGCTATCCTGAAAAATGTCTCCGTGCATGTATTTGCTAAATTATGCATTGATTAATAAAATTGAAGCGTTTGTTTACAAGTGTTGACCGCCATCCCAAACAATGTTTCTAGTAGGTTTCGAAAAATATACAGAATATTTGATGTCCCTCAACACAGAATCCTCAGAGAAAAAAACTGCATAAAAATTTATTTTGACGATGCCAAAAAATTGTCATGAAATAGTCATAAATAGTCACCATAAGGAAAAAAATAGTCGCGTTACAATTCTAGAGTTATAGCTATGGTTTGCTGAGGATTATGGGCATAGGCTATAGACAGAATCCTCAGCTCTGATGCAAGCAAACCGTGGGGACTATCGACTTGGTTTTTATTTAAAAAAAATAGTCATGAAATAGTCGTCATGACTTCCAAATTCTCGAAAATAGTCGTTCAAGGATTTCAGAGTTACAGGGGTAGCTTGCTGAGGATTCTGTGCATAGCATTTCAAGGACGCAGATTCCTGCAGAACGTTTAGGTTTTTCTGTTTGATTCTGATGTCAAAAAATAGTCAACAAAAAGTCGTCTCAATCCATAATAACTTCGGTCTGGTTTACCTAGTAGAAGTATGTTAAAAATGCATGTTAATTTCGTCATACATTTTTTCTTTGTACAGTCGCGTACACAAAATTATTTGACGTTGATTTCAAGTTGTCAAAAAAAATGAATTTTCATATTGTTAGAGGCTTTTATTTTTATATGTTGTTGCAGACCCTATTTTTGTGTTATCTATTTTTATAAGGTAAATAAGAGGATAAACCGACTGACATATCAGTGCACAGCCCCAACCTTTTGGTCTAGAAACTTATAATGTAGGTTCCACGTTTAATGAAAGGTAAAACTAGAATATCGGGCTTACACCCAGATGCATACAGTAAAAAAAAATACTTTAATAATAATTGGTAGGTTTGCGAAAATTACTTAATTAACTGCACTAACTTTACTAATTTCTTGATTGATCAATGTTGTTTGCCTACGCATTTAAATATTCATTAAAAATTTAAATGTCGCTGCATATGTGTTTCTTTTACCCAATACTACATCAGTAGAATAATACAAATCAGTGACTTAATGGCATAGAAACAGAGTTGGAAATGTTTAACGTGGATCGTATAATAGAAAAAGCACCAATATTCTGCGAGGAGATGTTTCGTTCGGCTCGACCAAATTGTATGACCGAGCTAGTGCTCGCCGCCGCCGGCGAGTATTTAGGTAAGTGACCTACAGTGTTGCTATTACAACGACAATTGCCGTGTTCTACGTTAATTATGTGAAATGTAAAGTTAATTTTAATTTTAATTTATTTATTTAGGAAATCTTACAGCATTAAATGTGTTTATAAACATAAACATAATACATCGAGCTTGCCAATTAAAAAGATCTCACAGTTAAACATTTAGAAGTTAATAACAGCTATTACAAATAATAAAAAAAAACAAAAACAAAAGGATGACAAAGGAAAACACGATATAAGTACAAAAAATAAATAAAAGAACTAGTTTATCTACATAGAAACATACACTACAGCCTATGAAAGCAGTAAATATACAACGCGTTATTCCAAATTAGGCTTTCCATTTTTTCAATAATCCTACTTAAAAATTGGATGTAAATTCCAAAACTAACAGCGGCTGGCTCGTTTAAAGTGCAGCCTCGGTCGGGTCATTGCGCGTAGGGCTAATTTTAAAATTTTCATTATTTTTTGTTGAATTTTTTTAAAGGTTTTTTTGTGTTCCTTTATCGTTACTGAAACACCCCCTAAGCTATGGCACGCAATAAAATTATCACCCTGTATTACTCATTTAACGTACATAAGTACGAAGACCGTGATTTATACAAAAAACTAACTTAAAAATAATCTGTACTAAATATATTCATTAAGAAGTTTCTTTTTTTATTATTTTAGTTTGAAACCAATTATTGTAGTTTATTAAGCTTTATTAAACGGCAACAAATTAAATGATTCCCTAAATATTTTTTTATACCCCAATACACTTCAGACAAAATGGATGAATGTATACCAAATTGGCTGAACGTACGCCAAATTTGAGTAACCGGTTCGGATAGGTTGTGTTAGGTTATCTTGCGACCACAACGCACGAGCCGAGCGAGTGGAGCGAGCGTGCCGCGGCAGCGGCCGGCGAAGTGCCAGAAGCAAATTTGGTGTACATTCATCCATTTTGGTAGACAAAATTTGGTGAATATTATTTGGTAAAAATTTACTCAAATTTGGTGGCACGTTAATACACAGCCTTATTAAAAATGAAAACAAATAAATTTTGCTTTTTATTACAGAATTAATTATACAGGGTGTCCCAGGAAATACTGTCAAGCGGTGGTCCAGAGGTGGACCACCCCTTGGGCTACCCGAATCACCCCCATGTATGTTCCGCGGTTATTTGTAGTTTTCGAGTTATAAATTATTTTATTAATTTTTAAAATTTTCTGCCGAAGGAAATTTAAAAATTCATATCTTTTTTTTTACTTAACATTTTTCCCATTTTCTTTTTGTGTCATGATTGCCTTGAATGTTACTTTCATACATAAAATAATAAACCTCCTAACATTCCTACTTGTTACTCAAAAAGTATGGTAAATAAAATTTTCAAACAATTTAATGGGCCGATTAAAATTTCGATCATCAATTTAAAAATACAAAAAGGATGTTTCATAGATTGTGGCTGGTTTCAAAAACTTTTCAAGTCTCTAGGCTACCCAAAACATAAAAAAAATTTGGTGCTTAATGGGGTATTTTTCGCTGAAATTGGCGTTTAAAAGTTGAGAGGGAAAAAACTCTAAATGTTAATTTAGGCTCCAAATAAATAATTTGCCTATTTTGGTGATTCCTATTGCAAATTATGACGGTGGTAGGGATTCTGTACAAAGTCCGTCTGGAAAAGTACCGCCTTTTGCCTGTTACTATCGTAAAACAGCAGTATTTGCACTATTGTGTTTCGGTAGAAGTTTAAGACAGCTGTTAAAATTTCAGGCACATGAGCGATTCTATTTTATTTCTTAGGGTGGGCCTTTAGGATTTGGTTGTTTTTTCCGTAAGAATGACTAATTGATGGGGTATTTTGAAAGTATTTTAGTACTTAAAATGGTATTTTTCGATGAAATTGGCGTTCAAAAGATGCTAGGGAAAAACCTGAATCTTAATTTAGGTTTAAAATAATAAATTTTACATTTTTCGTTATTCTTGTGGCAACTTTGAAGGTGGTGGGGCTATTCTGTAAAGTCTCTCTCACAATTATCAAAATTTGCCAAAAGAATACTTAGGTAACTAAAGTTAATAATATTTTTTTTTTTACCTAAATAATTAAGATTCATATTTTTCTCTAACATGTTTTGAACGCTAATTTTAGCGAAAAATACCATTAAAGGTAATAAAATACCATTTTAAGTACTAAAATACTTTCAAAATACCCCATCAATTAGTCATTCTTACGGAAAAAACAACCAAATCCTAAAGGCCCACCCTAAGAAATAAAATAGAATCGCTCATGTGCCTGAAATTTTAACAGCTGTCTTAAACTTCTACCGAAACACAATAGTGCAAATACTGCTGTTTTACGATAGTAACAGGCAAAAGGCGGTACTTTTCCAGACGGACTTTGTACAGAATCCCTACCACCGTCATAATTTGCAATAGGAATCACCAAAATAGGCAAATTATTTATTTGGAGCCTAAATTAACATTTAGAGTTTTTTCCCTCTCAACTTTTAAACGCCAATTTCAGCGAAAAATACCCCATTAAGCACCAAATTTTTTTATGTTTTGGGTAGCCTAGAGACTTGAAAAGTTTTTGAAACCAGCCACAATCTATGGAACATCCTTTTTGTATTTTTAAATTGATGATCAAAATTTTAATCGGCCCATTAAATTGTTTGAAAATTTTATTTACCATACTTTTTGAGTAACAAGTAGGAATGTTAGGAGGTTTATTATTTTATGTATGAAAGTAACATTCAAGGCAATCATGACACAAAAAGAAAATGGGAAAAATGTTAAGTAAAAAAAAAGATATGAATTTTTAAATTTCCTTCGGCAGAAAATTTTAAAAATTAATAAAATAATTTATAACTCGAAAACTACAAATAACCGCGGAACATACATGGGGGTGATTCGGGTAGCCCAAGGGGTGGTCCACCTCTGGACCACCGCTTGACAGTATTTCCTGGGACACCCTGTATTGCATGGGTTCCAAAAACATTAAAAAAAAATTTCAAGTTACCATCAAAGATGATATGCATTTTGAACACGACTGTACTTGAGTTGAAAAATGTATGACGAAGTTAACATGCATTTTTAACATACTTCTACAAGGTTAACCAGACCAAAGTAATTATGGTTTGAGACGACTATTTGTTGACTATTTTTTGACATCAGTATCAACAGAAAAACCTAAACGTTCTGCAGGAATCTGCGTCCTTGAAATGCTATGCACAGAATCCTCAGCAAGCTACCCCTGTAACTCTGAAATCCTTGAACGACTATTTTCGAGAATTTGGAAGTCATGACGACTATTTCATGACTATTTTTTTAAATAAAATCCAAGTCGATAGTCCCCACGGTTTGCTTGCATCAGAACTGAGGATTCTGTCTATAGCCTATGCCCATAATCCTCAGCAAACCATAGCTATAACTCTAGAATTGTAACGCGACTATTTTTTTCCTTATGGTGACTATTTATGACTATTTCATGACTATTTTTTGGCATCGTCAAAATAAATTGTTATGCAGTTTTTTTTCTCTGAGGATTCTGTGTTGAGGGACATAGAATTTCGCTTAGACTCTCATGTGTGTGGCATTATTTTAGCCCTTGCTGTGCCTTATTTCTCACACTCAAGAAAAATAAAATTACGGAAATGCGTTTCAAATATATCTTTCGTCAATTGTTTACGCCGATGGCTGCCTGACCGTATTTTAATGATGCATTATTTCTGTTACCGAGGTAATTTAGGTAATTTACAGGTAATTTAGTTAAATTGTTACACGTGTGTGAATTCCTTTAAGTAACTAAATACTTACACAAAAACAAAGCAAACAAAATATTTTTATCAGCCTCTGTAGGTAATCTATAGTGCAGTAAACAACGGGTCAAGCTTGATACTGGTAGTGCGAATCCAGTCGTACATCTAATGAAATAACAACGGTACAAAGTTCAATGTGTCAGGCTTGATGTGCTCTTGACTGTACCAACTTAGAAATTGCGGTTCTCGAACCATAATTTTTGGGATCGAATCCCCGTGGAGACACGTCAAACAAAAGTGGTTAAGACGTTGCATAATAAAGCTACTTGAATGACCGTTAAAATAATATGAATGCGTGTGCTTCTGGATGCAGGCTTAAACGGTTGTTCTAGTTATTATAGGCAGATCAGTAACTCTGACACCAGGGTTTGTGAGGTTTTACGTAAGTGCTTATATGCTTGCGTTAGTGCTTATTATGACACCGACGTAATGGTAAATAAAACTCGTTACTATGTGTCTTACCGTACCTACCTATGCACCCAACTTACTAGAGTACGACGACGTTTTGACGTGTGTTTTGACGTTTACAAAATATAGGCAACCAACTTAAGATTACCAACAGAATCACCTGCACTATGTATATAACTTGCTTATGAAGCAATACCAGCTAATCGTGTTGTAAACAATTTATAATTAATAAGTAGACATTCGGTAGACAGGACCAAAATACCAAGACGAGAATAAAAAATAAGCCAGGTATGTAAATAACAACTCTTGATGTGGAAGAAATTTCACTGTGCTAACTGCTTATAAATATCTATTGATCCAACTATAATTACCTACCTACCAAATATTTTTGTTTAACACATCATTAACAAACACCTTAAAACTACTTATTAACTTTTATTATTAATTATAAATCTTGGTGAGTAGGTAAGGAATGGATGCAGTGTTATTAGATGAATTCCTAAAAACAAAAATATTTAAAAAATTTACTACTTCTATATTACCTACAAAGTATAATATGCAAGTAGGTACAGCTAGGCAACTCAGCTTGCTCCGAATAACCTTACTCGAAGCAGACCAAGATATGGCACCAGGGGTTTCCTGAATCTTGAAAAAAAAAAGGCAAAACGAAAAGTTTCGTACACATGAGAATAGATCGATTTTCGGCCCGAAAACCACTAATAGTAAATTTCATTGAAACTCGAGTCATTTTTGATTACAAGTATACTTTTATTTATACAAAGCAAATGTTGCTCGTTGATAAGTAGTATAGTATGTTGGGCACATTGAGTATTGTCACCAGAGTAGAGGAGACAGAGCGAGAAAAAGTTGTGTGCCGGTTAACATTGAAACCATGCAAAGATGACTGACCAGCAGCGGCAGCACAGAATCCCTAGATGAAAGTAGGTATAAGTAATAAAGTCAAACAAACTTCATATGAAAAAGAATTTGCCGCATAAGACGAAATAAAGCGCTTGTGGTGCTGCAGTACTTTCCTTCGTCAAGTGTATAAAAAAATTTTAGTTTTGCAATCAAATCAAATATAGTTTATTCATTGTTGGGTATTACAATCTCTTAATGAATTATTAATTTAGAGCAATATTACAATGGTGATAGCCATTAACTACGAATTATTAAAGATTTACTAGTAATTAAATAAAGATTTACAGCTATATTTGTTTTGTATAATACGCATAGCATCATTATTGGCCAATATAACGGACTGATGTCAATACTCGTAATAGGCAATTTTCTATGATATTTTCAACTACGGTTTTTAACTGTCGTTAGGTGGCACGCTCATCACTGTGGTAATTTCTGTTTTATGGCTTTTTAAAATAAATTAAATCTTTTTGAAAGAAAATATACTAAAGACATTTGAGATTTGCAACAAGTACTTGAGTTCAAATGCTTATGGCACTGTTTCTCAGTCAGCACCAGAGTGGAGGTTACTTTAAAAGAAAAAAATTTGAAACTTAGGCGCTAAACAATTTTACTATTACTAGATATTTCTTAAAACAGAAAAAAAAAATTATTAGAATAAAAACCAATAAAAGAGACAAATCAATGTGATTTAAATAGACATATCGAGGTATAACGTATGCGAACATATTTTCACTATACTTTAGTATCAGTATTTCCATTTTCCTGACGATAATCAGCAGCGCCATCCAGTTGAACTTTCACAAGGTGCGGGAAAACACTCTATTAAAAATAACAAGTAATAGGTACTGAACTTACGTACCAAGAGTAAAAACAAAATATCAACTTGTGTGTGTGTTTGATTTTTATCATAAAAGAGTCTTGATATTTTCTATAAAACTACAAAATAAACTAACGAAAACAAAACAAAGGAAAAGTTAGTTTTAACAATAATCCTCGAATGGATTGAAATCCTCAGTTATATTGGTGATGCAACGAAATCAAGCTAGTATTTCCCATTGTGTATGTAAGACCTTAAAAGTTGCAAACACATATAGACAGACACCTTCTTTTATTGATCCAAACTTACAGTAAAAAATAAAAAGAAGAAGGAAATGTATATTTTGTTTCGATTAAAATATACATAGTCCGTGTATTAGCTGTGAAAACAAATAAGTTCTTAATAATACCACAAATAAATATAAATACCTAACAACAGCGTCTCAAATTTTTCAATCCATAATAATATGTAGGTACAGATAAGGAATTAAAAGCAACAAAAAAAAGAGATTAAGTATTTATAAGGAAACTGTTATATGCTGAATATTATATATATATTCTTTATTGCACAAATTCACATACAGAAAGTTACATACAAAAGGACATTTACAAATATTGGGTATTTCAAGACGTAAATATGTCATTATTATTTAGCCAGTCAAAAATAAAATTATACTTGTTAATTTTTATACTTGTTGCATCACTAATATGAGAAAAGCTACGCATGTGAACCATGTGAATGGGGGAGTCTAGATGCGATAGCACAGTGGTCAGTGCATTGGATCGTGCTGCTTCTGGTGTCTGGTGTATGTAAATACAAAAAATACTAGTTGGTGCGGTCCAAAGGTGCGGGTTCAATTCCTGCTCGTGTCTTGAAAGACTTTTCATATCCATAAAGGTTTATATGCGTGGTCGGAAGGCATGTGTTGATTTGGCCACAAGTCGAAAGACACCACAATAGCCCATGGGTCAAAAAACACCACAATAATCTATGGGTCGAAAGACGTCACAAGGGTCAAAAGACGCCACAATAATCTATGGGTCGAAAGACGCCACAAACATCTATGGGTCGAAAGACGCCACAATAATCCATGGATCGAAAAAACCCACAATAATCTATGGGTCGAAAGACGCCACAAGGGTCGAAAGACGCCACAATTACCCATGGGTCGAAAGACGCCACAAGGGTCGAAAGACGCCACAATTACCCATGGGTCGAAAAATGCACAAATGTGTACGCATGGATCAAACGACGCCATAAATGTTCCATGGGTCGAAAGATGCCATAAATCTTCCAGAGTTGAAAAACATTATAAATACCATAAATTTTCTATGGGTCGTTTGATACCATTAATGCCATGGCAAAGCAACACATGTCTACTCATAAAACTTAAAGAAAAAAAATGGGCTCCAATATCACACACACACATAGGGTGACAGTCCAGTTTCTTATGAACCAAGACTAAACAAATGCTTTGTCATGCTCGAGTTAAAATAGTATTAAAAAAAAACTGCCAAAAGCATCCTGATTATCTTGATAACTAACTGTGGAATTGCTATTTTAAGACAAAAAAAAGTACTATTTGTAAAGAGGTGGTTCACAAACCGATATTATAAAATGTTTTGGATAAATTTTAAAAACATAATTCAAATTCGAATAAATTTGGAACAAATATCCTTACAATTCATCAGAAAACAGAAATCTCACTCCCTGACTTTTGTAATAAAAGCGTTCTTTTAACAAATAAGTGTAAATACTACCTAAGTATCGCGCGCAAGCGCGAAATTGCACCTTAATGAGAATATAGATACTGCCATATTGTCCACAGGTGGAGTTTCTGCTTAAAGATGACTTTAGAGTGCCAGCGACGACAACAACAATACTGGAACTCTCAGTGTTGCAAGAAGCATCCACAAATGAAAGGAAAAACCGGCCAAGTGCGAGTTGGACTCGCGCACCGAGGGTTCCGTATCACCACATAATCATAATTAGTTGAAATTTCAGTAAGTTAATGTGCTAGATTTTTTGATTCCGACACGCGCTTGACCAAATTTTATTATTTGTTGTTATTTTATAGCTTATGCACTATAAATATACCAATTTTCAAGTTTGTAAATGTTCCCGTTTTTAAAATAGAACTAAAATAAAAATCGCCGCCGCGACAATTCAACTTGACCCCTCTCTTATATGAATGTTCTTGAAACGGGAGCTCACCTCAATTGGTTACGTTTAGTTGTGAGAAAAGTTGTAATATTTAATGATTTCAGACTTTTCCCTTTATTTGTACTGTGAGACCTAGCTTCTTGCCAAATTTCATAACTTTAGGTCAACGGGAAGTACCCTGTAGGTTTTGCTTTTTTGCATAAGTGTATGGAGATGAGGACATAAAATGCCATATCTTTTGATTGCGTCGTTGTAAAAAATTTAAATTTTCAGATCTTGTGTGGTTATTGGCTCTAATATATGGTATCAATTTCAACCTGATACCTTTTACCCGTTCGTGAGATAAAAGGTCTTGACAGACAGACAGACAGACGGACAACAAAGTGATCCTATAAGGGTTCCGTTTTTTTCTTTTGAGGTACGGAACTCTAAAAACTACACATGTCCGACATTATGCCCCACTGTGCGTCTCAGTCGCGTCCTACTGGGGAGCACCACTTCTAAGCCGCCGGTCTAATCTAAGAAGTGCGATGCGGATGCGCGCAACCGGCAGCGCCGGTGCAGTACGCAAGAAGTGCGCGAAAGGTGTGGTGCGGGCGTCGGCAGTGGACGTATTTAGGGCATTCTAAATTTCGATTATAATTTGCGATTATCTATGCGATTATAATCATAAATCACCGGATATTTTTCAATTATCTCACAAAAAGAAATATTATATAGGAGTATAGAGAGTATAAAGCCACGAATAATTAGTGATAGGCACGACTATTGCTCATTTATATAAATATTTGCATGCCTGTTTCGCAGACTAGATACTAAGACTATTTTTCTATAAGATCTGGAATTTGTATTTTGTAAGTATCTCTGCAAATAAACGTTTCTATTCTATTCTATAAATTCTACGTCGTCACGCATTTTCCCTGTGTCCGTACTCCGTCCCTGTGTGTATCGTTCGGCGTGCAGCTTCAAACTGGGTGTCTACTCTCAAAGTCCGATATATCGAAACGATACTACTCAAAACATGCAACAGCAAAACTTCGTCCCTTGACAATAGAGTAGAATATTAGTTGGATGAATTTTCAAACTGCATCCAACCAACATTCTACTCTATTGTCAAGAGACGAAGTTTTGCATTTGCATGTTTCGAGTAGTATCGTTTCGATATATCGGACTTTTAGAGTAGACACCCTGATGCGCGCATCGGGCGCACTGCACGACCGCGCCTCACCCTCGCCGCACTGCGACGACGCGTCGCTTTGTATGAAACAAGTGACAGGCGGCGTGCATCATGCGCGCATCCGCATCGCACTTCTTAGATTAGACCAGCGGCTAATATGTTACCTATGGGTATGTACTTGACTCCTGCCAAGTTTTATCTCAGCAGGTTTAGGTGCAAGGTTCGCCTTCTTAGTTATCCTACTATTATAAGTAAACAGATGAACACACATACATAAATCAAAGTAAAAATCATAACCCTCCTTTTTGCCGTAGTCGAGTAAAAAGTACACCACTCTTAAAGGTCGGACAAACAGACGACGTAGTTGGCACCCCTTGGGTACGGAACCCCAAAAACAACCACCAAAGATTCAAAATCAGACCATGTGACTAAGAATACAACTGGCGATTCCGTTGTAATATGTGTAACATAAATATGTATAGAATTACATGTTTAATTAAATTCTGTGGCAATCGCCCTTGAGAAATGAATGGGAAATGGAAGGAATTCACAAAATGTCTTTACTCTAAAGTGAAATGAGGGTAGGAGGAAGAATTCGAAAATTGGACGGGAAATAAATTATACTTTGGACTGTGTGAATTACAATTTGAGCGGACTTGGATTTGCAATGACTTCCTTCTCTGTTTCCTTGTCTAGGGTTTTTTTTTAATAAAAGAATCTGTACAATTTTGCTTATGAAATACAAGTCGTAAGATATCAATGGTCGAAATATGAGTAAACTTCTCCCTTTCAATAGTGAAAAGAATGGAATTAGAATGGGAAAAGTAAGTTTTTGAAGCCGTTCGTTCGACATAGAGTTGTTCAGATTTATATAGGGTGCGTCCTAATAAACTTTGAGCATGTTACTCGGACCATACAACTGAACAACTTTCCCTGAGGAACATAGGTTGAAGTGCGAAAAGTTTGGACATCCCATACAACATATTTTGAAGGTGGTAGGGCTTTTGTCCCGTGTGGTGCCGGCAAAGAATAGTACCAACCCATACATACCCGTGGGTGTCGAAAGAGGTGACTAAGGGTTAACTGGAGGATGGACAGCAGCATCTTCCTTTGTATCTTACATCTTACTTACTGCGGTCACCTACAATCGCGGTCCATGGTGCCAGCCGTAACGCTAACAAGCGAGGTGACTATGGTACTTCCCCTCCACATTTTTTCCAGCAAAAGCTAGAATTCTGGAGGGAGCTCCCTGTCCTGTAGTGGACGTATCATGGGATGTTATGATGAGGGCTTTTGTGCAAAGTCCGTGTGGAGAAGTACCACCAATTTGCTTTTTCCTGCCAAAAAGCAGCAGTGTTTGCACTGCTGTGTTTCGGTTTGAAGGGCAAGAGAGCAAGTGAAATTACTGGCAAATGGGACACACCATCTTAGTTGTCAGGGTGGGCAACGCGCTTTTCTGTCTTGCTAGTGTCAATTATGCTATTAATAAGACAGTCGGCGCTATAGGCGGTGGTGACCACTTACTATCAGGTGGCCCACAAGCTTGCTTGTTATATAAAAAAAAACTTCAGATCCGCTGATACAGTTTCTATGGGCAAGTATAGGTAGATTTTAATATCCATATCAACATAAAAAAAGTTTACTGTGAAAAACTGCGATAACACACACAAGCACAACAAGACCCGAAAACAAAATATTTGCCCAGATATTTGGCCAAATCGGAAATCGAACCTGGAACCTTCGGTATCACAACACTGCACAAAACAGGCTGTCGAAATCGAAAAGAAAACTTTTTCCTCCATCGCCGATAATTTTATAATTCATCATATCGTGTGTTGCAAGGTCGATTACCGACCTCAGAAACTCTGGTGTCAGATTTTTGAGCCGCCGAAGGTCTCTGACATGGCACATTAACAACTACAGCCGTAATTAGTAGTCGGGACCAACAGCTTAACGTGCCTTCCGAAGCATGGAATGAACTAACTTTTAGGACAATCAGGTGATTCATTCTACAATAAAACCAAACTGTGTAGGTCGCACAAGGTGGTTTTTGTTTGACAGTGTCTCAATACAATACAAATATACTTTATTGCACACCAAGAAATACAAGAATAGTTACAGAAATATACAGAAAAAAAACCGGCCAAGTGCGAGTCGGACTCGCGCACTGAGGGTTCCGCACCACCACATAAACATAATTGTATTAAATTTCAGTATGTATGAAATATATATATGTATGAAATTTATGAAATATCACTAAGGTAATGTGCTAGATTTTTTGAGTCCGACACGCGCTTGACCAATTTTTCAAGTTTGTAAGTGTTCCCGTTTTTAAATAGAACTAAAACAAAAATCGCCTCAAAGACCATCCAACTTGACCCCTCTCTTATATGAATGTTCTTGAAACGGGAGCTCACTACAATTGGTTACCATTAGTTGTGAGAAAAGTTGTAATATTTAATGATTTCAGACTTTTCCCATTATTTGTACTGTGAGACCTAGCTTCTTGCCAAATTTCATAATTTTAGGTCAACGGGAAGTACCCTGTAGGTTTTGCTTTTTTGAATAAATGTATGGAGATGAGGACATAAAATGCCATATCTTTTGATTGCGTCGTTGTGAAAAATTGAAATTTTCAGATCTTGTGTGGTTCATAAATTCTAATATATGGTATTAATTTCAACCTGATACCTCTACCCGTTCGTGAGATAAAGGGTCTTGACAGACAGACAGACAGACAGACAGACAGACAGACAGACGGACAACAAAGTGATCCTATAAGGGTTCCGTTTTTTTCTTTTGAGGTACGGAACCCTAAAAATGGAGAAAAGTGGACACTACCTAGAAGAAACTTAACTACCTAATGAACGAAGTTGTATCGTATTTAAATCGGTTCAATGTAAGACTTACGAGTATAGTGCTTTGATATTCTAGCACGACACAGGGAACCCATTGTATAAAGCCGACTCTTAAAGTAGGCCGTGCTGCAGTGGTTTCTTGCCGTCTCTTTTACGCTACCATAGCACGATCCGAGACGGTAGTCGAGTCGCTCTATTTGAATTGTATTCTGCATGTTATGGTGACCATTAAGTATTCTGTAAAGAATGATATATAAAAGTATTTCAAATCATATAAAAAGGAAGAGATGTGACGTACACAATAAATGTGGGTACTCTGGGAGAATATCACTTCATAGCCAGCCGGCGAGCGGGGATGTTCTGTCTGTGTCCTACGTACCATTATTAGCTAGTTTTATTAGATGCATCCCGATAAATAACAGTACGTCCTACCGGACGTAATATTACCCTTAATAGTATCAGGCCAAGCTTAGAGTTTTGAGACTGTTTCACACTAAATAGTTGTGTTGCGTAGTGTTGCGACAGCCAATGAGGTAAGAGGATGCAGATTAGGGGTTTTGTTAATCTTACCTCTGTGACTCTGTTTAAATAACTGACTAAGTTAATAAAAGCTAATAGTTTTGAAACAATTTGTTTAATCGTACGACAAAAGTTATAGTCACACAATGTAATTGAAATTAAAAACAGTGAAACCATCGGGCTACGTTCGCATTAGAAGAAAGTAAGTTTAGGGAGTTTCCGGCGTGTTTCTCTTTTGCGCAGTCGTTGATGATGTGGTGGATCATAGATGATGCACAGCACAGTTACTTTGCAATCGCTGAAATACGTCAATCACATTTGGATACAAGGTGCCTCAGTGTGCGAACTTGACATTGTGCTAGTGCGAAGCTAACTGTGACATATTGCGAACATGATATATGATGCGCTGAGAGGAGTCCATGTTAGGTGCAAACTTAGATTATGAATAACGGCAGCTTACTATGCTTATGTCTATGGGTGCAAAGTTGATTCAGTTGACACCTATCTTGTCTGAAGGTCGAGAAACCACGAGTTCTTAGTGTGGGCTCATAGTACAGTATTGCAGCCTTAGGTGGATTTCCATTCGTAGTTTCAAAATTGCTGGTGGAACAGGTGGCAAGATTTTTTGCCATGGCTTGGTAGCCACAAGAATTCTTGATGGGCTGTGTCATGTGTCTGGGTTATCAAAAATCTTATTTACTTCGATTTGCAATAGAACTAGCAGCCATTGGAAGGAGGTCGACGGAATAGTGCCTGGTTTCACGCAGCAGAACGACGACCTTTTCGTAAGCACTATTGAGCTAGGTCGGAGCGCAGTACTCCTCTGCGGAGTGACCAGACAGAGCCTAGTAGTATGCATTCCATCCCCAGATCGTGGCTGTCAATTTCCAAGCTTTTGTTTAATTTAACAAAGTGAGGACAAAAGTTCAGGGAGGTGTCAAGGGTTGCACCAAGATACTTGAGTTGTGAGTAAAGTGGGTTGTAGAATTTCAATTTCCAAGAATTATAAGGCTGAAATTGAACTTGAGGCTATGTGGCCACTTAGTTGTATAGGTGAAAAGTCGACACACCTCTTTTACTGTCACTAGGTACAAACCCTAACTTTTTAAATAAGTATTGAGTAATTTTGTAGTCTCTGGTGAGTGTTTGTGCTGGTGTAAGCGCGATGTCATCGGCGTGCATCAACTTCCTAAACTCTGTGTCTGAAAGATCGTATGTATGCGAAAGGTTAAGCAGCAAAGGCGCCAATGTCGAACGAACCCCGTGGGACCATCGTGTAGTTTTTTAACGGCTTTCCTAATTTTGAGATGTGACTGAAATATAGTGGGAGATTTATACGTGGTGGCTGCCTTCTGCCATCGTCAGTGCTCTAATGTTATTCTGTGTTACCGTGAAACTTGTCAAAGAAACTATTATCCGTTCATGTTTACGATGAGATTAGACGAAAGGATACACTCATCGACACCATAATGTTGCGAGTTTGCTGAGATATTATTGTTGTGTAAGTGCACCAAAGAGCGAGTGTTGAGCTGAAAACTACATTCCGGTAGTCCTAGGGACTAGCCGATTGTGAGTCATCATCATGTATTTATTCATAAAACAGTATTACTGTGTGCGAATATTACAAGTATTTATAATTTATAATTAGACTAATAACTAAACTCTAATTAAAAAACATCATTACAATTCAAAAAATCATTATCAAGTTAAATAAATAAAAATAAAAAAACACATCATAAACATAAAATTACATAGAGAAATTATCATAGTTACAATGTTTCAAATGGTACATGAGTTCATATTATGGAGTTGAGATTATTGTGAGTGAAGTAGTGTTGAGTTGATGATCACATTCCAGTAGTCCTAGGGATTAGCTGATTCTGAGATTTTATTGAAGAGATGAGATATACGCTGTATTCTTGTTGACTGGCTGCAATCATCTGGCCTGCCTCTCTCTATACGAGTGACGGTCCCCAGATTGAAGAGCAGAGCTGTAACAAGTACAGTTTTGATGATGTGTGTTTTGACTTGCTGTAGTCATCTGGCTTGCCTCACTCTATACGAGTGATGGTCCCCAGATTGATGAGCAGAGCTGAAAAGATTGCAGTTTTGAACTATCAAAGAAAAATTATGTGAAAGTGATGTTTGCTCAGTGTTGAGCTTACGCTGGGCCACTGTTGTTTGAAAATTTAGCCTCGTTCTATAATGACTGTATAGATCATAATTACTTACCTAAGGATTTCATGAAAACTACAGTGATACCTATTGTAAAAAACGGAACAGGAGATTCTTCTAGTCTAGCAAATTACCGCCCCATCTCACTTGCCACAATCATGTCAAAAGTTTTTGAGAGGTTGATAATTCGACATCTAGACGAAAATAATATTCCAATAAAGTGTGCGCAGTTTGGTTTCCGGAAAGGTCTTTCCACGGACTTAGCCATTTTTGCCCTCAAAAACACTGTAGCTAAGTACATAGCAAGAAAAACAACAATCTATGCTTGTTTCCTTGATCTCAGCCGGGCCTTTGATTCAATTAATTATAGCATACTCTGGAAGAAATTACGTAACACAAAGGTGCCGCCTGATATTGTCAACATCCTGGAATACTGGTATGCAAACCAACTAAACCAAGTCAAGTGGGGAAATGCCTATTCTGATAGCTATAAGCTAACAAGTGGTGTAAGGCAGGGGGGTCTGACCTCCTGTGTTCTGTTCAACCTCTATGTTAATGAGCTGATTGAGGAGCTGAGCAGCACCAGAGCCGGATGCTGTATTGGTGGTGAAAGCCTGAACAACTTAAGCTATGCAGACGACATGGTGTTGCTCAGCCCCTCCGTCAATGGCTTAAGAAAATTAATAAATGTTTGTGAGCATTATGGTGATACTCACCAACTAATATACAATGTATCAAAAACTGAAGTAATGATTTTCAAGTATGGAAAAGGTCCTGATGGTGTTCCCCCTATTAAACTATGCAATACGACCTTAAAAATTGTAAATAAATTTAAATATCTTGGACATATATTGTCAGATGACCTATCAGATGATGACGATTTGGAAAGGCAGAGAAGGAGTCTTGCATGTCGAAGTAACATGCTTGCAAGAAGGTTTAGCTATAGCTCAGACCAAGTCAAAGTGACCCTGTTCAAGGCATACTGTCAGGCGCTCTATACCAGCCAACTTTGGTATAAGCACACGAGGAGAGCATACCACTCTCTTCGTGTGCAGTACAATAATGCGTTTAGGGCAATGTTGCATCTGCCCTGGCGGTGTAGTGCGTCTGGCATGTTCGCCGAGAACAGGGTCGATGACTTTTATGTTGTTATGCGTAGGCAAAGGGCTGCTTTTCACTTAAGACTAATAAAATGTAACAATGAAATTGTAACTGCTGTATTCCGCACCACATATACATACAAAGATTTCGGACCTCCTTGCTTCGCTCGGAATAGATACCTTGCTAATTTATTTTACTATGGGATGACATCTGCCAACATGTCCCAATTTTTTATGTCAAATTATCAATGATCACTAGGAAATATTCAAAATAACCTGTCAAATCCATAGAACGACGCCTTCGCTACCTTGTGACGAATTATTTCTTTAATCCTCCTTCTAAGTACCCTTATTTTTCTGTGTATACATATGACAAACAGGCAATTTATAATTAAAGACTGACTTTTATTAATTTGATTTGATTTAATTTTAATCATTATTATTAATTTTAAAATCAATAATTCTAATTTTTAAATAGATTTTTATAATGAATTTTTTGAACTTATTTTTGACCTTATTGAACTTTAAATATTTTATTTTATATAAATTTAAAAATTGTAATTTGTTTTTTTTTTTTTAATTTATGCTTAAATGTAAAAATATGGGTCCCATTGCCTGAAATAAAAGATTTTTTTTTTATTTTTTTATTTAGTGTTAAGTGTGTATGTGTGTAATCCGAAATAGATTTCAGATATATGCCCGAGGACGGGCTAATGTCAGTCTGGCCGTGACAATGATGAAACTTAAGGACTGACTCGTACCTGTACATTTTTATGATCACAACTATAATGCGATGATTACAGAACTTCAAGAGTGACGAAAGTGGGATGAAGTTTGTGTATCCACTAGGAGAACGGTCAAAATATTTGGTCAGGTGTGGCCGAGCAGTTTTGGTGAAAGATTTGATTTTTATTTTTTTAGTTGTTAGATTTGAGCAACCAGTAAGACTCGCACGAGGACGTGCGTATTATCAGAATGGCCGTGTCGTGTATATTTCCGGGTCATGAGTACGGTTCTTGTAATGACGAGCAATACCAATAAACAATTTCAATTTCAATTTCAATTTCAATTTCAGCAATTATTTGAATAGCGACTGACTTCTGAGTGGTGTGACTGGGAGTGCGCGCCCCCACAGTGCGCCCCTCCCCTGCTTCCATTTTTGGATCAGTCTACACTTCTGTACTATACTTACTAATCTGGGAGTCTACGTGCGGCAGCCGAGCAAGGCACTTGGGTCCTGACTGCGGTGCTTGTGCTGGACATTAAATCATAGTCCGGGGGTCTAATATGAGCCATCAGGAGAAATACGCAAGTCTGACTACAGTGGGACGCGATGTGGCTAAGATAATGAGTGATTGTGATCGAAGAGTAAGCCTTTACAGCCATCTAGGCCTATCGCCCATGTCTAATCACGACAAGTATCTTAAAATAATAATGTCACGAACATGTCGGCTGTCATACGAGAGAACTGTTTAAAAATTTCGACATGTCAGCTAAGAGCCCCGTGGTCCAATGGATAGGGCATTGGACTTACAAACCGTTTGGTTCCGGTTCGAATCCAGCCTCGGAACCCTTGCAGTCCGGTCCCTTATAGTCTTATACCGCCAAATTCACCAAGTTGCACCAAATTGCACCAAATTTTTTCCAGGTACTAGTTAGGTACATAGCTCTCAATTTTTGACAGGAGCCAATTCTTGAATTTTGTATGAATTTTTTTTGAAATTCAAGAATTGGCTCCTATCAAAAATTGAGAGCTATGTACCTAACTAGTACCTGGAAAAAAATTGGTGAAATTGTAAATCGTGTCTACCTACGTGAAACAGCTAACTGACCGCACTATTGGATATTCTATCATTTATCATTTCTTTAGAACATTCTATAAAAAAGATGGCTGAAAAAAGAAAGCTGAAATTCCAGAAAAAGGAAAAAAAAACGTTTTTTTTATTTAATTTTTTTAAAGTTACCACAAACATTTAAAAATTAGGTTGTGGCGTTATCAGTTATTTAAGTTACAAAAACTTAGCTTTGTAACGTTTTTGCAATGTAGGTACTGTACAGATCTGAAGTCCCTTCAGATAGGATCCTCAAATCAGATACGTGAAAGTTTTGGCCAAGGGTGATCGTCTAGAATAATATCCTTTAAGAATATTATATTTTTCCTGAATCCTACGTCATTCCGTTTTATATATTTATAATATCTTGTAATTTACAGATTCTGCTCGGTGGAGAGTGGCAATAGAAGAATGAAAAAGAAACACACTTGTTATTTTAATACTTATATTAGAATATAAACCTAATCTTCACATGTCTAATTTGTGTTATTTATTTTATATTGGATCACTATTTATTTATATTTAGTCTCATATTGACGGGAGTAGTTCATCTGAATTCATGTAGTTTCATCAATTTAGGAAAGGTTTCATCTCAATTACAATGCAATGTTAGAGCCGATAAGTTTCTGAAAAGAAACCTATGTTAATATAAACGAAGTAATAAAAATAATGTGGGGACAATCCCCAGGTTTGGGGCACCGCCATCGCCCCAAGCAGCTCGTCCTAGGCCTCCTCTACCCTAAGTCCTAGGTCCGAGGCATATCATCACCCAGCTCACGATGACATGACGCTAAACTACCCTAACAATCCAACTGGATCGTCAGGATTCTGATCATCCTCGCGAAGCTGGAAATCCCACCGAAAACTTAAACTACAGTAAAGACTAGGGTTAATGTATGTGGAGAGCGGAACTAACTAACCACAGTACAACCCAGACGGTGATGATGTCTCCCCCCGGTATGTTCATGCCCCGCGTCAAACCCGACTTCCACGTGGCCCACCTTTAAGGGACGATCACTGACTCATCCAGGGTTCACAGGGTATTGACTATTTCTTTTAGTCACCCATACCAGAGCTGGTCACCGAGCCCGCCAGGCACACGAAGCATACGGTCTTCCTTTAGGAAAACAGGGCACTCTCCATCATGAGCTATAAGAGCTCTTCCTGTAATCCCTCCGGGCAGACAATGACCGACATCATCGAATCCCTTAGTTTGTTTTGAAATAAGTTAAACTGAAAATAATTAGCCAGCTCCACACGTCCAAGTGTGAAGTCTGTACTAGATACGGGTATAGTATTATTGCTTGCATGGCCAGCCTAGATCAATAACGGTTTTATAACGAGAGACATAAAGAGTTTGAAGGGCAATCTCCCTCCCCCCAGTCACTGAGTGACTTTATTGCACCAACAAGGTCTCCGTATATCCTTCATAGCTCTCACTTGTGATGCGTAGCTAAATCTCTTTTCCGTTACCAACCCACGCAGGACAAGGATTATGTAGAGTAACCCCAGTCTAAACACTCATTTAAATAAAATGAATTGCATCTAAACTATAATGGGATTACCCAGCATATTTCGAAGAAGAACATATAAGAAGTAAGTATAACAAAAGATTACTGAAGGTAATCCTTAATTAAAAGTGAAGTATGATGACCAGAACCGAGAAGATACGGGATAGTAGTATCTAAGCTAGGTTGGGCCAAACATTTATGATTTAAGATCTTAAGGGAAAATCAAAAGCATCGAGTATTCAAAACCAAGAACACTGGGAGAATTTAGCGTAAACAACACTAGCTAAAACTCGATGTTCTTTAAAAGAGGACTCAAAAGAAGTATAAAAATGGGGTTATTGTATATACTTAAATATTCGGAACTTATCTACAATGAAAAGAAACTAAACATTATAATTTCTGTTCCATTATTGTTTTCAAGAATCTATTTAGTAAAGTTAAGGTGGTTTCACACTGAGTCAAAGTATAATTTTAAGTATGATAATTTATGACAAGTTTTATTAAGGGAAAATAAAACTTAGAATCTTATAAAGTTTAGATTCCTGTATGTTTCAATGAAGATTAAATAGACTAGTTAACTACTTTAGGATGACACACATAAAGTTCAGAGGTCCCCCAAGGTCAGAGTGTCGTACAGCCGTCGCAGCCTTATGGGCGAACGTCGTCAACACACTTTACAAGAAGCAACCCACGAACGAACGTAATGTCTCCATCAAGAATATTCTTCCTATTGATTCAGGACAATTCTAATTTATTCCTTATAAACAATTTAATGTCATTAGACTAAACTAGAATGTCCCTTCACATAAGAAGAAAGTTTTATGTTGTCTAACTACTCTACATTTGGTAATCTAACGCTAAGATCAGGAGGTCCTCCCGCGGTATATGCCACTCAAACGACGCATCCAATAATGGGCGAGCGTTGTCAGCACATAACACAAGAAACACTAATTCCAAAATCCAACGTTAAAACACCTTGCTAATATCCTTCCATTTGTATTGGAGTAACTCCAATTCATCCCACACATACAGAAGAGGGAATTCAGGATGAATCAGCGAAACCTCACACAAATAGAAAGAGAAGAACTTTAGTATCAGACCCTTTTAGGCTTGAGGGCTCCGGCCCAAGAATGATTAAAATAAATAAATCCGAAGGTTGATATTATCAGATAGACTTAGACAGATACTCCAGTGACACGCGACATACATTAGCCACAACCAATATAGTGGACATCGGGGACACATGTCACGAGGGCATCCATCCATGCTTGGTTGAACTAAATAAACCTGAGAGCAGGCATTTCTTAATCTCAAAATCTGGGACTCCTATAGTATGAAAGTAAAAGGAAAGATAAGCACCTCCTATGAGCTTGAGTACAGAGATGTAGCAATGCTCTCAGCATGTTCCAATTTTGGGAAATTGAGGCAGAAGATTCAAAATCACTATCAAAGCAATTTATTATTACTTGAAATATTATTATTTATAATATTCACTCTACTTAAACTTACCCTTTATTTCACAATAAAATATCACAATCTATATCCAAGTTTTAGTTTTCAGATATATTATTTTAAGATTTTGAATTGACGTTCTAATTCTTTTGATCTGACGGAATATTTTTCTTAAATTTTATCATATGAAGACATTAGTATATTAAAAACTGGAATTTTGATTTAGGGCCAAAGATTTTATATTATTTTCTAAAAAATGGTAATTATTTAATGTATTAATATTTTCTTCCATTTTGATTTTGGGTTTTGATTTATTTTTGTTAAAGAGATAAAAAATTTATAAAGATTTCAAAATAGCGTCTAGCTTTGAGTAAAACTAAATCAGAAATGATTTATTTGTTGACTATTTGACAATAATGTCAAATAGACAATTCTACCTAAAAAAGTATAAAAATATACATCGTTTAAAGTCTCCTTGAAATGATGATAATAATATACATCGTCCAAAGTCACTTTGAAATGTTGACAAAATATACAACATCTAAAGCCACCCCTAATCGATGACAATATATATACATCAGAGTCCAGTTTCCATGATTTCACCAAGGACTATTTTAATCAATTTCTCTGTAAAGGAAAGAATTAAACACAATGAAATTTACATTACCTTTACAATCCAAGCAATACCTTTTTTTAGCCTTCACGTTTTATCATTTGTGGTTTGCTTTTCCATGTCTATAATGTTCCTTGTAATTCCTGTACCTGTTTAGAAATAGAACATTATCCTGCCTAGCTATACGCGAACAAAAACACTTGTAGAACTAGTTTATACTTAATTATGGGAAAAGAAAATCTTTATTACTATCTACAAATAACGACTCAGATTAGAAACACAGTATGTTATAATTTCCGCAGAGTTATTAATGTTTACAAACGAAAATCATTAAGTGGGAATATCAATTTACTTAAAGTATCACACAGTACAAGCCTCTTATGACCTCGCAGGTAGATCTGTAAAGCTGCAAATATTCTCCAATCAACTCTTCCTCTTTTGACATTGAAATCTGATTTTCTCAACGTTATTTAGCTCACATAACCTGGAAGAAACTATAAATTTCATTAAGTCACATTTCACCTTAACTCAAATACACACAACAACTTTGAACCGAAAATAAATAAAAGATGGAAAACCACAAAATTGAATACTTACATAACATTAGTTTCACTCCACTTATTCTTTACACTTTGGAATCAAACCCTGAATGTTAGCATCTTGAAATTATGCGCAAATAAACCTTCCTATACTATATCCTACACGAAGCAATCCCTATCTTTATCTCAATTGAAGGAATCCACAATCCAGGTTCATAGCCTCCTTCAAAAGATTCGTCTCATCAGCTGTATGAATTCTATTTTCCACGAGCTACAAGAATAAAAAAAAAAAAAATATAACTCACATAAATCCAGCTTACTAACGACTTTTCTTTCACAGACGTCTCAAAGTAACAACAAGGATATTTGGAACGTTTACCGATTCCATTCTTCCATTTTTCTCCGTTTTTTCCAAATTTTCCTTGCTTGACGGCCCAAAATCTCTCTCACCTGAAACTTTAAAACATGTTAAAATTCTATTTGAGCTCCATTGCCCTCACTATTCAACAAATCCTGATTCTTAGTTTTCTTCTGTTGCTTTCGTTTATCAAAATTTTAGCAACTCTTCATTTTTATCAGCAAAAATAGCTTTTTTCCTTCATTTTCCTTTTTCGACTCTTTCCCGACCCTGTCACGACTGTCACTCCTTGTCATATTTTTCTACTCCCCGTTTATCGTTACACTTCTTGACACTTCCTCTAAATAGTATTTTATGCATTTAAAATTTTTTTAGGGTTCCGCAAGTGCACAGCCTCCCCCAAAATTTTATTATTTCGAAAAATCTAAGAAAACTTTTTTTTTTCGAGAATTCTAAAATTTTCAATTTTAAATTAATTTTTTTTTTTTATTATTATTATTATTATTTTATTAAAATAAAACCTCCTATATTGGCCCTTAAATTTTTTTTATTCTCAAATACAATAAACAAAACAAATAACTAAACTACTAATATTATAAATCATTAAACTAAATTAATTTTTTATTCAAAATTATTAAAATTATTTAACATGTTTATCTAAATTTAGATTTATTTCAGTTCAACCCTGATTATATAACCAAATTAAATTTGTATTAAATTATAAATTATTATAGTTCATTATATTTTTTTAAAACGAAGTCGATTTAATAATGCCAGTCAATTCACTAACAAATTGACTCACTATATACTATAATCAAAATAGTCTTCTAATATTAATTATTAAATTAAAACTAATAAAATTATATTAATTAGGTTGTGACCAGGAATATCTCAATTCCTCTAAAGTTAAAATTTTTGATATAGTCCCGTGAAAATCTCAATAGCTAACATCCTAAGTATAATATTTAGCCAAATGGACTGCATTATAAACTCCTTTGACACTTTGAGTTTCAGGATCAACGAGAATATACACATTAGCATATTTTATTCCTCCAATTCGATATGGTCCATCATATAATAAATCAAATTTCTTAGTTTTATTTCGACTAGAATCCGATTTATTAAGCCTCCTTAATTTTACCAAATCACCAACTTGAAAATCTATCAACTTATGAGTTCTATTGAATCTATCCTGCCGCTTCTGACTCGAAAGTCTAAGGTTTTCTCTAACTTCCTCTCTAATTTGGTCTAACGTTTTATTCGTGAGTGCCCGTGGTAGAAAACAGTCTACTTTAAGTTTCTCTGAATTTCCAAATAATATTTCATTAGGAGAAAATTTCGTACTCTCGTGGAACGTATTATTATACAATTCCTCAATCTCCAACAAGTAATGATCCCATCTAGTATGGTCATCATGACAATAAATTCTAAAGAATTTGTTTAATTCTTTATTCACTCGTTCTGTAGTGTTAGGTCGAGGATTACGAATAGTAGTATACAAAGTCTTAATTCTCAAAGCTCTGAGTCCACTTCTCCACTTGTGACTAATAAATTGTTTTCCGTTATCTGTCATAACAGCCTTAGGTTGTATTATTTCAGTGAACACTCTCATACAATAAAGCACTGAGTCTGCTGAAGCTCCACGAAGTCCGAAAAGTTTAATAAATTTACTAAAAGAATCCTGTATTACAAAAATGTAAATATAACCAGCCTCAGTTTTAGGTAGTGGTCCGAAGATATCAGCCATTACTAATTCACCCGGGTTTTCAGTTAAAATCGATTTACATTTCCCTACCCCTTTTATATAGTCAGGTCTAGAAAGCTGACAAACATGACACTTCTGAATACAAGACTTCACTGTCTTACCCATATTTATCCAATAACACCTTAATTGTAAATATTTCAAAGTTTTATATGCGCCAAGATGACCCATCTCTATATGTACCTGTTTACAAATCTCTTCTTGTAGAACCTTGGGCATAAACAAAACGTAATCTCCACGTACAGTTTTAAAATAAAGTAGATCATTATTGACAATACAGCGCAAAGTTATACGTGTAAATCTATCTGTTCTTTCGGGTACTCTAGAACCATTTATTTTCTCCTTAATCCCACATATGACGTTATCAAGCCGTTGATATTCCATCATACGTTGTAATTTATTTTTCAAGTCTCGGTCAGTAGAAACACCTACATACATAACAGTTGGATACCACACCTTCTCTTCTTGCAAAACTCCCCCTGGCGGATATCTAGATAAAATATCTACCCCAATATTTTCTACACCTTTTACATGTTCGACTTCGAAGTCAAATTGCTCAAGAAATAAAATCCAACGTGTGACTCTACTGTTGTATAATTTCATTTGTTTCATGAAAGTTAATGCCTTATGGTCTGTACGGATAACAAATTTCGCTCCTCTTAAATAAGTCTCAAACTTTTTCACAGAATAAATAATAGCCCACAACTCTTGTTCAGTTACAGTCCAACGTAATTCAGAACCCCGTAGCGCACGACTACAGAACCCCAAAATTTTAACCTCACCATTATTTCCAATCTGAAACAATGATCCGGCTATTCCGATCCCTGAACTGTCGGTCTGTAAATAATATAATTTATCCTGATCTGGATGGCTCAATAGAATCGTTGTAATAAATTCTTCCTTTATATTATTGAAAGCTCGATCTAATTCTTCATCCCAAAACCATGTTTGGTTTTTCTTTAATAACCTAGTTAACGGAGCAGTCAAAATACTATAGTTCTTAATGAAACGTCTATAATAATTACAAAGTCCCAAAAATCCTCTTAACTGTTTTTGTTTCTTTGGAATAGGGAATTCCTTTATAGCTTTTATTTTATCCGGGTTAGGTTTAATTCCCGAAGTTGTAACTATATGCCCTAACATTTTTACTTCACTGCAGAAAAAGTTGCACTTTGCAAAATTACAAGTCATTCCAGCTGATTCTAAACGATCCAAAACTATATCAATATGATCCAAATGGTCTTGCCAAGTCCCACTCGTTAGGATTGCAAGATCATCCAAATAATTGACACAAAACTCTCTAACACCAGGACCCAATATAATGTCCATTGCGCGACAAAAGGACCCTACTGACGTTTTAAGTCCTTGCGGAAGCACGTTGTATACGTAAGATTTTCCATTAACTGTAAATCCAGTATATTTTTTACTGTCCTCAGTTAACGGTATTTGAAAATAAGCGTTATTTAAATCAATCAATGTTATAAATTTTACACCAAGAAAAGCATTAAGTATGTCAATCTGTAAAGGCGGTGCTTCTACTTCTGGAACCATATATTTATTGATTTCCCTAGCATCAAGTAATATTCTAACAGATCCATCGGGTTTTCCAGTGAAAGTTAGAGGACTACAAAAATTTGTAGTTTTTCTCGATATAATCCCTAATTCTTCCATCTCCCTCAACTTTTCTTCTACTTTTGCCCTATGTGCATATGGTATAGGATAGGTTCGTTGTATCCTTGGAGTACCCTCAATCATTTTAATGTCATGAGTATAACAGTTTGCCCTTCCAAGTTTCTTTGTAAAAACTTGCATATGGGATCTCAAAACATTAAAAATTTGTTCCTTCTCTACATCAGACAAATCCATTCCCAACCGAATACTTTTAAACAAATCTAATAATTGCTTTTCTTCACCGCCTTCCTTTTCGTTTTGTTCCACTACTCCAGATATTAGATTTATTCGATTCTCTTCTAAAATCCCACTAGAAAGATTTCGAAACGGAATAGTAATTTCTCCTTGTCCAACGATACCCAATTCTAATGTTTGTGGTTCTTTTAAATGCAAAACAGCGTTGTGCGCAACTAACCAATCTACCCCAAGGATAGCAGAACAAGTTAATTTAGCAATCACTAAAAATCCCGTATCAATATCAAATGAACCACACGTCAAAGGTATAGAGACTAGTTTTTTTATTTGGAGACTCTTTTGTCCAACGGCTCCCCTCACACATATTGGTCTAACTGGTAACGCAGGGAATTCTAACTTTAATTCTCCTTGTAAACTCTCTAAGAATTCTTCCGAAATACAAGTTACTTCACTTCCAGTGTCTACCAAGAGAACTATAGTCTGCCCCAAAATTTGTAACTCTATTTCTGATTTAAATTTGGGCCCCTCATTCTCAAAGCAAACCTCTTCATCATATAAAGAGTTACCTTCATATTCTCTAATGAACTGATTATAGATTGGTTGATTTTGTTTAATCACGGAAACGTCAAAAACTTTAATTAGATCTACGACTGTTTGTTTATTATTATATTCTTCTGAAGAATATCCTAAACCTTCTCTATCACAATTCGTTCTAGTATTATTCGGGGAAACAGGATATAAGATCCCTTCTTGGTCACAACCCAATCCTACCCCTGGCTTCCAACCTTGTTTTATTAAATATTTTACAGGAAAAAGATAATTTTGTTTTTTGTTAATTGCAGCCACCTCCTGTTTATTGGAGATGGCCTCAACTAGTTTAAATCTTCTTCTTGAATTATTTCATCAGTGATCCTTCCCCTTGAAGTCTCCCCCTCGATGTGAGCCACCACTTTTGGTTTTTTATAAAATGGTTTGTCTTTATTCGAAACGAATGGACTTTGACGCTTTGTTCCCCTATCAGCTCCAGTAGAGGAGTCAAAGGAAGAAGATCCACATTGTTTATTCACGTCATCCAATTCACGAAGAAACTCTGTTGCCTCAATCAAAGTATTTCCTTTCTTCATCCGCCAAGCATATTGTACATCCTTCGGAAAGTGTCTCATCAAATCCTCCACTATTTGCCATTCAGGAATTGGTCTAGACATCATCTTTGCTTGCCCTGCTAAACTAACGAAATGTTCTAGCATTGTTCCATTTTCCTTAGACCAAGTGCCATTTACAATCATTCTTCTCAAGGTGTTTTGTTCGGCTTCTCCCCAATAAGCATCCAAAAAATCACTTTTGAAATCCAACTGTGTAAACCATCTTTGTCTATAAATTCTGGCCCATTTTCGAACATCACCTTCTAAACAACTGATTATAGTTTCAATTGTAGCATCTTCATTAGGCATTCTCCGTAAATAATTCTGAAGATCCTCCAAAAACGACACTGGATGTACCCCAAATCTTCCAGGAAAACGTGGTTTTTCGACTCTTGTATCAATCACCGGGCAAATATTAATCGGTGCTTCATGCCTTTCAGACGAAGTTGATGCAGCGTTAGTTTCCCGTGCTTGCGACAGCTGATTCTCTAAGTTCGACACCTTCTGTGTCAGAATTCCCATGTTTCTTCGAAGTTGGCGAAACATAGTGGAGTTGCGTAAAGAAGGTCGTGGACGTTCTTCTTGCTGACCTGTCCTTTCTAATTCATCTTGTCCCTGAGATGATCTAAGATTATAACGAGGAGGCATTTTTTTCTTTTCTTTGGATACTGAAAGTTTATTACAAATTATAGGTTGGAATTTTGTTTAAATTAAAGAATAGAAAGCTTATCTAATATTCTTTCCTTAACTTCCCAAAACTGTTGCTTTATGGAGCTAATATTTTGATCTCCATCGATAATCTCTATCCTGTCAAAATCTTCCTTTATATTAGGGTTTAATAACCATTCCTCATGAATGTTGTGAATCCTCTCTATATAATCTAACGTTATCCCTGTCTCTTCAGGTCGACCACGACTTAGGGCTCTCTGATAAGAAACCATAGGGGAAGTCCTAAGATAAACTACTAAATTAATTCGAGTAACAAACTGTTCCTTGAAATAAGAATAAGTTTCATCTAAAACTGCAAACTCAGCCGGGTGCAACAATTCACTCTCTTGCAATTCCCTAATAAAACAGTTTTTGGCTGAATAGATGGAACGTTCCATAACTTTAATCTTAGCGCTAGATTCTTTCGTATGATTCTCTAACATTGTTAGAAGAACATAATTTTGAAAACAGAAACCCCATTTCTTAGGGTTTTCCTTAAATAACTGGAAGAGATCGACGCCAGATAAATTAGTCCATTTATCAATTGGTTCTGGTATTATCTCAAAAACAGAGTTGCCTCCCAAAGCTGCCAACAAAGTAGACTTCCCTGACCCTATGTTTCCTTCTATTGAGACTGTAAAATTTCCCATCTTTATTCTGAAACAAGGAATGCATCATATTTTCTATGGTTTCCAAATCAAATAACCCTAAGCTAAAACCAATTCTAACGTCCCGCTTAACAACTTTAACTTAGATAGACTTTACTCTCAAATTTCTTCAGTTCAAAACTCGAAATTAGTGTATTTTTCATTTTGTTTCTTTTTTTTTTCACTCTTCAATACCTCTCTCGCTTGAAACCAGCATATCCTGGTCACGGCACCAGCTGTACAGATCTGAAGTCCCTTCAGATAGGATCCTCAAATCAGATACGTGAAAGTTTTGGCCAAGGGTGATCGTCTAGAATAATATCCTTTAAGAATATTATATTTTTCCTGAATCCTACGTCATTCCGTTTTATATATTTATAATATCTTGTAATTTACAGATTCTGCTCGGTGGAGAGTGGCAATAGAAGAATGAAAAAGAAACACACTTGTTATTTTAATACTTATATTAGAATATAAACCTAATCTTCACATGTCTAATTTGTGTTATTTATTTTATATTGGATCACTATTTATTTATATTTAGTCTCATATTGACGGGAGTAGTTCATCTGAATTCATGTAGTTTCATCAATTTAGGAAAGGTTTCATCTCAATTACAATGCAATGTTAGAGCCGATAAGTTTCTGAAAAGAAACCTATGTTAATATAAACGAAGTAATAAAAATAATGTGGGGACAATCCCCAGGTTTGGGGCACCGCCATCGCCCCAAGCAGCTCGTCCTAGGCCTCCTCTACCCTAAGTCCTAGGTCCGAGGCATATCATCACCCAGCTCACGATGACATGACGCTAAACTACCCTAACAATCCAACTGGATCGTCAGGATTCTGATCATCCTCGCGAAGCTGGAAATCCCACCGAAAACTTAAACTACAGTAAAGACTAGGGTTAATGTATGTGGAGAGCGGAACTAACTAACCACAGTACAACCCAGACGGTGATGATGTCTCCCCCCGGTATGTTCATGCCCCGCGTCAAACCCGACTTCCACGTGGCCCACCTTTAAGGGACGATCACTGACTCATCCAGGGTTCACAGGGTATTGACTATTTCTTTTAGTCACCCATACCAGAGCTGGTCACCGAGCCCGCCAGGCACACGAAGCATACGGTCTTCCTTTAGGAAAACAGGGCACTCTCCATCATGAGCTATAAGAGCTCTTCCTGTAATCCCTCCGGGCAGACAATGACCGACATCATCGAATCCCTTAGTTTGTTTTGAAATAAGTTAAACTGAAAATAATTAGCCAGCTCCACACGTCCAAGTGTGAAGTCTGTACTAGATACGGGTATAGTATTATTGCTTGCATGGCCAGCCTAGATCAATAACGGTTTTATAACGAGAGACATAAAGAGTTTGAAGGGCAATCTCCCTCCCCCCAGTCACTGAGTGACTTTATTGCACCAACAAGGTCTCCGTATATCCTTCATAGCTCTCACTTGTGATGCGTAGCTAAATCTCTTTTCCGTTACCAACCCACGCAGGACAAGGATTATGTAGAGTAACCCCAGTCTAAACACTCATTTAAATAAAATGAATTGCATCTAAACTATAATGGGATTACCCAGCATATTTCGAAGAAGAACATATAAGAAGTAAGTATAACAAAAGATTACTGAAGGTAATCCTTAATTAAAAGTGAAGTATGATGACCAGAACCGAGAAGATACGGGATAGTAGTATCTAAGCTAGGTTGGGCCAAACATTTATGATTTAAGATCTTAAGGGAAAATCAAAAGCATCGAGTATTCAAAACCAAGAACACTGGGAGAATTTAGCGTAAACAACACTAGCTAAAACTCGATGTTCTTTAAAAGAGGACTCAAAAGAAGTATAAAAATGGGGTTATTGTATATACTTAAATATTCGGAACTTATCTACAATGAAAAGAAACTAAACATTATAATTTCTGTTCCATTATTGTTTTCAAGAATCTATTTAGTAAAGTTAAGGTGGTTTCACACTGAGTCAAAGTATAATTTTAAGTATGATAATTTATGACAAGTTTTATTAAGGGAAAATAAAACTTAGAATCTTATAAAGTTTAGATTCCTGTATGTTTCAATGAAGATTAAATAGACTAGTTAACTACTTTAGGATGACACACATAAAGTTCAGAGGTCCCCCAAGGTCAGAGTGTCGTACAGCCGTCGCAGCCTTATGGGCGAACGTCGTCAACACACTTTACAAGAAGCAACCCACGAACGAACGTAATGTCTCCATCAAGAATATTCTTCCTATTGATTCAGGACAATTCTAATTTATTCCTTATAAACAATTTAATGTCATTAGACTAAACTAGAATGTCCCTTCACATAAGAAGAAAGTTTTATGTTGTCTAACTACTCTACATTTGGTAATCTAACGCTAAGATCAGGAGGTCCTCCCGCGGTATATGCCACTCAAACGACGCATCCAATAATGGGCGAGCGTTGTCAGCACATAACACAAGAAACACTAATTCCAAAATCCAACGTTAAAACACCTTGCTAATATCCTTCCATTTGTATTGGAGTAACTCCAATTCATCCCACACATACAGAAGAGGGAATTCAGGATGAATCAGCGAAACCTCACACAAATAGAAAGAGAAGAACTTTAGTATCAGACCCTTTTAGGCTTGAGGGCTCCGGCCCAAGAATGATTAAAATAAATAAATCCGAAGGTTGATATTATCAGATAGACTTAGACAGATACTCCAGTGACACGCGACATACATTAGCCACAACCAATATAGTGGACATCGGGGACACATGTCACGAGGGCATCCATCCATGCTTGGTTGAACTAAATAAACCTGAGAGCAGGCATTTCTTAATCTCAAAATCTGGGACTCCTATAGTATGAAAGTAAAAGGAAAGATAAGCACCTCCTATGAGCTTGAGTACAGAGATGTAGCAATGCTCTCAGCATGTTCCAATTTTGGGAAATTGAGGCAGAAGATTCAAAATCACTATCAAAGCAATTTATTATTACTTGAAATATTATTATTTATAATATTCACTCTACTTAAACTTACCCTTTATTTCACAATAAAATATCACAATCTATATCCAAGTTTTAGTTTTCAGATATATTATTTTAAGATTTTGAATTGACGTTCTAATTCTTTTGATCTGACGGAATATTTTTCTTAAATTTTATCATATGAAGACATTAGTATATTAAAAACTGGAATTTTGATTTAGGGCCAAAGATTTTATATTATTTTCTAAAAAATGGTAATTATTTAATGTATTAATATTTTCTTCCATTTTGATTTTGGGTTTTGATTTATTTTTGTTAAAGAGATAAAAAATTTATAAAGATTTCAAAATAGCGTCTAGCTTTGAGTAAAACTAAATCAGAAATGATTTATTTGTTGACTATTTGACAATAATGTCAAATAGACAATTCTACCTAAAAAAGTATAAAAATATACATCGTTTAAAGTCTCCTTGAAATGATGATAATAATATACATCGTCCAAAGTCACTTTGAAATGTTGACAAAATATACAACATCTAAAGCCACCCCTAATCGATGACAATATATATACATCAGAGTCCAGTTTCCATGATTTCACCAAGGACTATTTTAATCAATTTCTCTGTAAAGGAAAGAATTAAACACAATGAAATTTACATTACCTTTACAATCCAAGCAATACCTTTTTTTAGCCTTCACGTTTTATCATTTGTGGTTTGCTTTTCCATGTCTATAATGTTCCTTGTAATTCCTGTACCTGTTTAGAAATAGAACATTATCCTGCCTAGCTATACGCGAACAAAAACACTTGTAGAACTAGTTTATACTTAATTATGGGAAAAGAAAATCTTTATTACTATCTACAAATAACGACTCAGATTAGAAACACAGTATGTTATAATTTCCGCAGAGTTATTAATGTTTACAAACGAAAATCATTAAGTGGGAATATCAATTTACTTAAAGTATCACACAGTACAAGCCTCTTATGACCTCGCAGGTAGATCTGTAAAGCTGCAAATATTCTCCAATCAACTCTTCCTCTTTTGACATTGAAATCTGATTTTCTCAACGTTATTTAGCTCACATAACCTGGAAGAAACTATAAATTTCATTAAGTCACATTTCACCTTAACTCAAATACACACAACAACTTTGAACCGAAAATAAATAAAAGATGGAAAACCACAAAATTGAATACTTACATAACATTAGTTTCACTCCACTTATTCTTTACACTTTGGAATCAAACCCTGAATGTTAGCATCTTGAAATTATGCGCAAATAAACCTTCCTATACTATATCCTACACGAAGCAATCCCTATCTTTATCTCAATTGAAGGAATCCACAATCCAGGTTCATAGCCTCCTTCAAAAGATTCGTCTCATCAGCTGTATGAATTCTATTTTCCACGAGCTACAAGAATAAAAAAAAAAAAAATATAACTCACATAAATCCAGCTTACTAACGACTTTTCTTTCACAGACGTCTCAAAGTAACAACAAGGATATTTGGAACGTTTACCGATTCCATTCTTCCATTTTTCTCCGTTTTTTCCAAATTTTCCTTGCTTGACGGCCCAAAATCTCTCTCACCTGAAACTTTAAAACATGTTAAAATTCTATTTGAGCTCCATTGCCCTCACTATTCAACAAATCCTGATTCTTAGTTTTCTTCTGTTGCTTTCGTTTATCAAAATTTTAGCAACTCTTCATTTTTATCAGCAAAAATAGCTTTTTTCCTTCATTTTCCTTTTTCGACTCTTTCCCGACCCTGTCACGACTGTCACTCCTTGTCATATTTTTCTACTCCCCGTTTATCGTTACACTTCTTGACACTTCCTCTAAATAGTATTTTATGCATTTAAAATTTTTTTAGGGTTCCGCAAGTGCACAGTACCTATACTGTTCACCCGTTTGTAGAAACATTCATTATAACGTAGCAGGTATGTTACATTTGTAATGTTACAACTGAAACATTTAGTAACATTCAAATGATCACTGAAAGTAACATTGCACTGTATAAATATAGCGTAGCCGTTTCAAGGTTGCTGCAATGTCCCTGAGAGGTTGCTATATCGTAACAAGCTTTCCTTTTGAAACTTACACCCTTTCAAATGTGTGATTCTGCAATATTGCTGTAACTTTAGCTTGCTTAGTGCGAGTGAACTCACAAATTTGACATTTAACGACATTGTAAGTCAAGGCGATTTATTATTAGTAAAACTGACTAAAACAAAGACACATATTAAGCGCTCGTTTATAGTAAAAGAAGAGTTTACACAAATAGTAAAGAAATATCAAGAAATGAGACCTAGTGATGTAAAAACGGACCGCTTTTTTCTCAACTATCAGAAGGGAAAATGTTATAAACAAGTAATCGGTAAAAATGAAATCTCAGGTATGCCGAAGCAGATAGCAACATATTTGAATTTACCAAACTGTGAGCAGTATATATACCGGACACTGTTTTAGACGAACTTCAGCGACACTTTTAGCCGATTCTGGGGCAAACATGACTATTTTAAAAAGACATGGAGGCTGGAAATCCAGTACAGTCGCCGAAGGCTACATAGAGGATTCAGTCCAAAATAAAACTAAAATTTCAACCAAATTAACCGAAACTATAGAAATTCGCCCCAATTCGCCTCAGCCGACAACTTCCAGGGAGTGTCCGCGATGGAATCCATCGTCTGATGAAATACCAGAGTCTCCTACTTTTACAGAGATCCAGAACAGCTAAATTTCTCAAAATATATCAAACAACATAAATATTCCAAACAAAAATGTAACCAACTTTTAATTTCACGAATTGTCCTAATTTGACTATTAATTTTAAATAGGTACTTACTACTAATACATGATTATCAATAAATAGTTTAGATAAACAACTTGTTTTATTTTCCTCATATTCTACGAGTAAATGAAAAGTAGTGTTTGCCACGGGTCATCATAACATCCCATGAAACGTCCACTACAGGACAGGGAGCTCCCTCCAGAATCCTAGCTTTTGCTGGAAAAATGTAGAGGGGAAGTACCATAGTCACCCCGCTTGTTAGCGTTACGGCTGGCACCATGGACCGTGGTTGTAGGTGACCGCAGTAAGTAAGATGTAAGATACAAAGGAGGATGCTGCTGCCCATCCTCCAGTAACCCTTAGTCGCCTCTTACGACACCCACGGGTATGTATGGGTTTGTACTATTCTTTGCCGGCACCACACGGGGCACGGGTAAAAGAATCAATTCCTACTCGGTCTAACTACCTCGGGAATTGATTCTTTTCAACCCTAGGCTACCAATCTACTATTCTATGATAAACGCTGTGTTCCAAATTGTACAAACGCTGCTAAAAGCGTATACAGTACAGACGGACGACGGTCAAAATTGATTTTGCACGCTCACAAAGCTATCACTGCTTTAGTGGCTCTAGTCAATTTGGAACGGATTTAAGCGCGCTCACGTGTTCATCTGTCAATAAGTCAGTTTTGTTTTTATTTTCTTTAACAAAGACTGAGCTAATCCCTCAAAAATTTACTCCAAATCCACTCTAATTTCTATTAGAGATAAACTCATTAAAACCAAAACGTTAGCTGGCTGCAAATGTCTGGGATTTTATATGTGTCAAATCGATTTTGACATTAGCGCTTTCACTGCTCCACCTATTTGAGTAAAGCACTGATAGCAGAAATGATGACACGAGCGAGTGCTTTAGAGCACGCTTTTGGTCAATTTGGACCGACTTAAGCGCGCTCACAGTGCTCTAAAGCAGTCTGTTAGCGCAAATTGGAACGCAGAGAAAGACTCATTTACAGTCGGGGCTGCCTACTTGTGAAATGCTTTGACGCAGGAAAAACGTCACTCTAAAACGCTTGCCGCCTCGGACGAAGCTTGCCACATTCAAATTAAAAGTACTTATATGAATATTTCCTTTCACAACCTGTTAGCAAATAATTTTAAACTATCTGATTACTAATGTATGGTATATAAGGTCCTAATGAAATTATCAGCCGAAAGACGTCCACTGCTGGACATAGGCCTCCCCTAATGATCTCCAGAAATAGTGAACATAAGTTTAGTATGTTACTTAGACCATGAAACTGAACAACTTTCCCCAAGGAACATAGGCCGAAATACGAAAATTAAACAAAATTTGACCTCCCATACAAAATGCGCTATTAGCTGTTGCAGTTTCTATGGGAGGTCAAAAATTGATTTTCGTATTTCGACCTATGTTCCTTGGGGAACAACTTATCCCAACTTTTTAATTTTATTATGTTACTTATAACATACTAAAATTATGTTCAGTATTTAATTAGGACCTTATAAACAAAGTTATTTTTTTGGACCTCTTATGCGGATGCCCACCTTTTTATTATTATTATTATTTATTATTACAGAGATCAAAAACAACAACTTTTGTTCTACGACTTTGCGAACAACGCACAAAAAATTTTCGACTCCCTATACTAAAGTGGTCACGTGACCGACCCATTTTGTATGGGAAGTTGAAAATTTTTCGTGCGTTAGTAAAGTCGTAGAACAGAAGTTGTTGCTTTTGACCTCTGTAATAAGGTGGGCATACGCATATCAGGTCCAAAAAAAAAACCGGCCAAGTGCGAGTCGGACTCGCGCCCTAAGGGTTCCGTACCTATGTCATCAGCCGAAAGACGTCCACTGTACCATAATTATGATATACTAAAAGCTTTTGCTCTTTGACTTTATAAACTCCGCGACCATCCAACTTGACCGCACTTTTATAAAAAAGTTCTTAAAACGGGAGCTCATCTTTATTGGTTACTATTAGTTGTGAGAAAAATTGTAATTTTTAATGATTTTAGACTTTTTATTACAGGTATATCGGAACCCTCGGCGCGCGAGTCCGACTCGCACTTGACCGTTATTTTGAAGCTCGGCAAGGAGCAAGGACTGATCAAGGACAAGGACACTTAATTTTTTTTGTCCTAATAATGGACTTTTCAACACATTTGCTCATAAAACAGCTCTATTTGCACTGTATTAAGATCCATAATCCAGCTTATCCGCTGACTTGTCCGGACTGCTGTTAACGCACACTTAACAATACTTCACATCGCCCCGCCATTGTTTATACCTGCCGCCGCGCGGCTCGGGTTTCACAAAACCCGCCGTCTCGGGCCTCAAGTGGATATTGTAACACTAACAAGTGTAATGTTTCTGTTTAGTATGAATGCAGCTATATATTTAAGTGTTTTGTGTAGAATTATGATACGCTGAACACAGAGATAGCGCATTTTTGAGTTCGACTTGTGTTTAAACGATCATATCTCATAAATTAAAGCAATGACATAGGGTTTTTATTTTAAATTACAATGTTTAAATTATATAGATTAGGATAAAAAATAAAACCATACACCTGTCCATACAAAATAATTTATTTACAGCCCTTCATTTTGCACAAAAAAACATCATCATTTCCCAACATCGATAACTTCATCAATATATACGTGGGACACTCAGAAATATTTGCGACACTAAAAAAAATTGTTCTACAGGTACATATATTTTTATTAAATCTTTTCAAAGTACTCTCCACCAGCCTCTATACAAAGATTCATGCGTCTGAACCAGTTTTCAAAACACTTTTTCCAGTCCGCCGTAGACACCTCGTTTACAGCCTGCTCGAACGCAGCCAGCGCATCTTCCGGCGACGAAAATTGTATCCCCTTGAGCTGATTTTTTATTTTTGGAAATAAAAAGAAGTCACACGGTGCTAGATCAGGGCTGTAAGGAGGGTGACCCAGGAGTTTGACTGGTGTGCTGTCCAGGAAGTCCCTCGTTTTGAGCGCGGTGTGTGCAGGCGCATTGTCGTGGTGGAGCAGTAGTCCGCGGAGCCCTGTGTTTGGTCGCTTGTTGCTCACAACAGAAAAAACTTCTGGTAAACATTTGGTAGTATACCATTCGGCGTTGATGCTTCTTTGATCTCGTAAGGGAATTGAGGCCAAGTGGCCAGTCAAATTAAAAAAGCTGGCGATCAAAATCTTCCCCCCGCTTCGAGATCGCTTCACTTTGGTAGGCGTTGGTTCATTTTGAAACACCCAAACTGTCGACTGGCGCTTGGTTTCTGGATCGTATTGATAAATCCAGGACTCATCACCTGTTACGATGTCGTAAACACGCCGAGACGAGCCTGCTTCAAATTTGTTCAGCATATCACGGCACCATTCCACCCGGGCCTGCTTCTGAGCGTCGGTGAGGTAGTGCGGCACCCAGCGCGATACTATCCTCCTCACGCGAAGATGCCCGTGTAGAATCTCGTGAACGCTTCCCGATCCAATCTTTAATATGTGCTGAATCTCCTGATATGTAATTCGCCTATTATCTTGGATTAAATTTTTCACTGCTAGCACGTTTTCTTCCGTAATAGCCGTCAAAGGGCGACCGCTTCTTTCTGTTCAGGGGAAGGGCAGAGCGATGCACAATGGTATAGAATAAGCTGGTTTATTAGGAAAGATACAAAAGGCATGAGAGCCGTGTGATGAACAAAATCGAACGACAATAACAGACATCTATCAAAATATATAAAACACTTATAAAAACGGCCAGCTAATAGTGGCGTCAACCATGAAGGTGCTTTACACCAACACACCCCCTCAACTCATGGCTTAACGTCACGCAGCCCTAACGCAGCCGTCAGTAGCTCGTGCCTTATACGAGGCAAAGGTTTGGTGAGGATATCTGCCAACATCTTGTCAGTCGCCAGATATTCCAAAGTTATGGCTTTGTTGTCACGCAGCACATCTCTAATAAAGAAATGTCTAATATCAATGTGCTTGCTCTTTGCGTGAAATACACCGTGATCTTCAGCAAGGCAGATAGCACTTAAGTTATCAGCATGCATTCTTACCTTAGACAATGTGTGAAGACCTAGCTCCTTCAGCAGACTATTTAAGTATACAGCCTCTTTCATAGCTTCCGCCAAACTCACAAACTCAGCCTCACACGTAGAAGTCGCAACAATGCGTTGCTTTTGTGAAGTCCAAGATATGGCTGCACCACCTAGTACAAAAACATATCCAGTAAATGATCGTCTATCGATTACACAACTACCCCAGTCTGCATCCGAATACCCCTGAATACATAACCCTGTCGGTTTAAATAACAAACCATGCGTTATTGTACCTTTTAAATATCGCAAGATCCGCTTTGCAGCTTTCCAATGGGTATCTTGTGGATTTTCTGCAAACTGTGCAAGTTTTGCCGTAGCATTAGCAATCTCTGGTCTAGTTGCCACACTTAAATACATGAGTGCTCCGATCAGTTCTCTATAAGGAAAAGATTTCTCTGCAACCTTTTTCTCTTCACTTATCACTTGTTTTCCTGTCTCCATTGGAGTCTGAACAGGATTACAGTCTTCCATGTTGAATCTTTTCAATATATCTTTAATATATTTTTCTTGTGACAAGTAGTAACCATTACCATTTTTCTTTATATCTATCCCAAGACAATAAGTTGCAGGACCAAAGTCTTTTAACTCAAATTTCTTGGCCAGTTCTTGTTTGAACTTATCTATCACATCTCTCCGTTGCGAGCAGATCAAAATATCATCGACATAGATAACTACAAAAAGATCAGCTCCATCTTTAGTATGTTTATGATACAAGCAAGGTTCACTCACAGTAGGTCTCAACCCCATCTCTTTCAGCTTTGAATCCAGCTTAATATTCCACTGTCGTCCAGCTTGTTTGAGACCGTATAGTGATTTCCTTAGAAGACATGTGTCACCACCTGCTTTTATTTCTTCAAGCATTCTTATTGCCTTTTTTCCTGTTTCACTTTTACTATCTATTTCGATTAGTTTCTTTAGACTTTCTTCCAACAGTTCTGGAACCTTCATATAAATGTCTTCGTTTAAGTCTCCGTTTAAATATGCCGTGTTGATATCAATTTGGTCTATGTCCATTCCCATCTCAACGGCTAAAGCAACCAACAGACGTACAGTTCCAATTCGCGCAACTGGAGAAAAAGTCTTATTATAATCCAGCCCTTCTCGCTGACTATACCCTTTCGCAACTAATCTCGCCTTCTTTTTCTCTGATTTGTCAACGTTTAACTTTGTTGTCAGTACGTATCGACAACCTACGACATTTCTATCAGGAGGCTTCTTCACAATGTTCCATGTATTATTTTTTACAAGACTCCTTATCTCAGATAATATCGCTTCTTGCCATTTGTCTTTTTCATCACTACTCAAGGCCTGCTTTAACGTGATCTCAATAACTCCAGCAAAGTCATCAGTGTCGGCGTATTCCTCTGTTGATGCTTCGCTTTCATTATTTTCAGTTTCTTCAATCTCGACCATATTATACAGCTTTCGAGGACGCCCGACGTGCCCTCTTTCAATTCTTGGTCTTCCAGGACCTCTTTTTAGAGTGATATTCCTCTCTAAAGCCTCATTGCCATCACTATCATTACTAACTCTAGTACCGTCTCCACTAGTATACGTACTACCGCTTGTTTCATCGCTCAATGGCAAAACTGGTGGCCTTTCTGATGAGATTTCTACACTTAAGGGTTGTCCCGTCAAAGAACCCGACTGTCCCGCTTGAATTTCTATTTCAACAGTCTTTTTATCACTATTCTTTTCACAGTGTGGTTCAATGAGTGACTCTTTTAAAATATTATCATTATTTTCAGGTAGCTTACCTTCTTGAAAACGGACATCCCTCGACACTATTATTTTTCTGTCTTCAGGTATCCACACTTTATATCCAATAGATTCAGCTGGATAACCAACAAAAATGCCGAGTGAACTTCTTGGTGCAAACTTATCCTTTCCTGGTTCTTTGTTCAAGACGTGTACTTTTGTACCGAACGATCTAAAATATTCGATATTCACAGGTCTCCCGAACCATTTTTCATAGGGAATTTCACCGTTCAAGCTACTACATGGACACCTATTACGTATGTAGCACGCCGTCGCAACGGCTTCTGCCCAAAAACTTGCGGCTAGTCCCGAGGATAAAAGCATACATCTTGCCTTTTCAAGCAATGAACGATTCATACGTTCAGCTGTTCCGTTACTTTGGGGTGTATGCGGCGTTGTTAGTCGTCTCGTAATTCCCGCACTTTGTAAATATAAATCAAAATTTTTATTTACAAATTCACCACCGTTATCCGATTGTAAACATTTGATTTTCCTATTTGACATATTTTCAACCTGACACTTGAAAATCTTGAACTTTGACAATACGTCACTTTTATTTTTTAGCATGAAGACTTCACACCAACGAGTACAGTCGTCAATAAAAGTAACAAAATATTTATTTCCCGCGTTCGATTGAACTCTCATGGGACCTACCACATCAGAATAAATTATTCGCAACTTCTCATTGCAGGGTCCACTGGACTTCACAAAAGGCAACGAAACCATTTTCCCTTTAGCACACACATCACAATCACGCAAGTCACAATCAGTATTTACCGGGTCAATACCTGATTTCTTAAGTAATTTCATAAGATCTCTTCCATTCAAATGTCCCATACGCTCATGCCATCTATACAGATCGACATTCTTACTTCCTGATACCACAGACGCTGAAGCGTCCATTTCCCTCAAGTAATATAAATTACCTCGCCGGTCAGCGGTCAGCTTTACTTCGCCATCCTTGACTGCGTATGCTACATCACGCTTAAAAGTGACTACACAGCCTCGTTCAGTGAGCTTAGCGATTGAAATTAAATTACTTCGTAAGTCGGGAACTAGTAAAGTATCTTCAAATTTTATGAAGCGCGTACGGTCGTCATTGCATGCTAATATCTTAACTGTACCCTTACCTTGCACGGTTGTAAAAGATTCAGTGGCTAACTTTAACTTTTGGCTCGAAGGCAGTACCTCCTCAAACCTTGCCGCGTCGTTGCACATGTGAGCACTGCATCCGCTATCAAATAGCCATTCTTGACGGCGCTTAGCTCCTACAGCCAGGCAGTCTGAAATTTGATTGATGGTTAATGCTTCACATTCTACAGTTCCATCTGGTTCTGCGCAACTTTCAGCGCACCTAGTTTCCGAAGTTTTCTTCTTCTTTTTACAGTCCGATGCCTTGTGTCCAAATATATGACATTTAAAGCATTTATACTTAAAATTCGTTCCAGTTCCGTTCCCTTTCTTCTGACTACTTGTTCCAGCTCCAGATCCATTCACGTTTTTCTGACGTCTACCCACATACATAGCACCTTCGATATCTTCAACTTGAGCGTTTCCTCTCGAGGTATACTCCTCGACGATCTTTACTCGAAGTTGTTCGGGTTTAGGAAGGTTGTCCCTAGACTCTATAGCGCAACGAAAGTTTTCAAAACTAGGAGGCAGACTATACAAAAGCATGATTGCCAATAAATCATCATGGATTTGGATGCCCATCTCTTCAAGCTTATCTACAGCTTCAAAGAAAGAATCGAGATGTTCGCTTACATTTTGATTTTCGCCCATCTTCTGCAACATCAGCCTTTTCAACAGCGTTGCCTTTTTCGCAGGACCTCTCGACGCAAACATACTCTCCAATTTCAGCCAAACTTCTCGTGTAGTTCCCACCTTCTTTACATGATGAACAACACTTGGATCCAACGATAAAATCAACTCGGATTTAGCTTTTCTGTCAGCTGCCTTCCACGCTGACAAAGTGGCATCTCCGTCGCTGGGCTTTGGCTTCTCACCACTAACATACTCCCAATAATCGCCTTTGATCAATAAAGCCTCCACTTGCACTTTCCAGGTATCATAGTTGTCTCTTGTCAATGTTTGGATACGTATACTCGAAGACATTTTTGGATCCGACTATACCTAATTTACCAAATATTTTTACGACTACTATTTTTTTACCAGCTCTGGGCCCATAACCCTTGTTCAGGGGAAGGGCAGAGCGATGCACAATGGTATAGAATAAGCTGGTTTATTAGGAAAGATACAAAAGGCATGAGAGCCGTGTGATGAACAAAATCGAACGACAATAACAGACATCTATCAAAATATATAAAACACTTATAAAAACGGCCAGCTAATAGTGGCGTCAACCATGAAGGTGCTTTACACCAACACTTTCTTCATCCCCCAAGGTTGGTCGACCGCGCCTAAATTCGTTATACCAACGATACACGGTTGCCTTGGAGGGGCCTTCATCCATAAATGCCATTTGAAGTCTATCGAACGATTCATCCGGTTTCAGGCGACACTTGAAATCGTAAAAAATCATAGCTCTAAAATGTTCCCGGCGCAGATCCATTTTTCAGTAAGACACGATACTTTGAATTGGCTCGCAAAAAATGTGGAGGGAAATTTTGAAAATGGAACACACATATTTTTACTTACAAGTAATCATATTTTCGAAAAAGATTCTGACCGGCCAGTCTCCCATATATAAAAACTATTTTTCGCAATACTTTCTGAGTGGCCTGGTATATATATTTTTTCATGGCACGGATTAACGTTTTGGCTTAATTTGGTAGATAATTTTACAGAGGAGCGAGATAGTTAAAACCGTTAAAACAAATAGACCCTAAACAAACGGAGACAGGCAATTTTAATAAAAAAGAGGATGTCAAGTGGTACTGTAGTACTATTATGAATTCTGTGGTGGTACTTGACACGGGCAATTTGGAGTACAAAATCCATGTCAAGTGGTAGTTGACAGGACAACTCAGCGGTTATTAAACACGCGTGCTTTTTTCATTGATATAACTTCACTAGTGTTGTAATTTTTGTCTTTTTTTTATCGGCACGATGTAAGGAGTTTCTATATCTATAACATTCATAATATTTTCATGAATAAGTAAACTGTGTTCGATAATACGAGTATGATAAATAAATGTTAAATACTTACATGGAAAAATACTTATATTAATTAATTAATTTTATTTATTTATTTATAATTATTATTTATATTTTGTTTTGTTTTGTTTTTTATAGCGGCAAGGTGCAGTTTCTATATCTATAATATTCATAATAATTCAATGAATTAAGAAACTGTGTTCGATAATATGATAAATAATTGAACGAAAATATTGATTTTAATCAACTAACTAACTACAAATTTGTCTTTAAAGTAACAAAATATTCAATTTTAGAATAATTTGAAAAGTAGTCTGTTTGATAGTGTAGTCAATGTCTCCTGCGCGCGCATATATAATCTGTGTCTTCGAAAAAAGCGCGCGTATTAACGCGCGCTATTTTTACAGATATTTCTTGTTGTGAAATGTGTTTGATGTAATTAAAAAATAAATGACTTCTACAAATAAAAGTAACAGTGATAAGTGTAGTACGTCGAAAATACTTGAACAAAAACACAAGTCCGGTGTATCGGGTGAAGTAGAAATGTGAGGAAAACGTCTACGGAATTTCCTTAGGAAAAAGGGTAAGCGAATTTGATTCGTTTTTATTCGCAAATGTGTTGAAAAACGTCGTAAGAAGCTTGTGCTTTTTGGTGATTACACCCTCGGCTCCATTACGCCCTCGCCTGCGGCTCGGGCTGCAATTTCTTAGCCTCGGCCGTAATATCCAAAATAGCGCACGTGCATCTTAATGTACTATTATTGCTTCCAAAACTACTACAGGTATATCGGAACCCTCGGCGCGCAAGTCCGACTCGCACTTGACCGGTTTTTTAAAGCGGAGTTTGTAACGGGCCGATGGACCGACACGGAATTACACGAAGAATATAATAGAGTATATTCTATTTTAGGAGTTTTAAAATGAGTAATAATACAATAGGAACCTTAATATAAATGATCATAGATTTTGTTCGACTCGTAATGAAAATAAAGGCCTGATTATGCATTATTACTTAAAATAATTGCTTGAAAATACTCGTCTAGCGCCGCGAATCGGCGCATATTAGAACCTCCTTGGTTAAAGTCTACTTGTCAAACAGGAAATAGAAATGTGTGAGGGAAGTAGGTAGGATTGGTGACGTTAGCCGTAGCTGCTGGTTTGTAGCTCTCTGATTGGCTGGTTTGGGCGGTCTTATCTCTAAATTCGAAAGGAGTGGAACATGGAAGCTACATCGCCCTTTTTTGCTGCGACCGCACGAGTACAAGATGGACTCCAAAAAAATGTGAGAAAATTCTTCAAAAAAAGGTGACCGAACGTCGAGTTTCACCGCTGCAATTTGTCAAAAGCTAAGTATCTAGGGCATTTCGTCACCCAATTAGTAAATTAAGTTCAATTCGACATTACGATTAAATGACGCTTTCCTAAGTTACCCGCCGATGGCGATCTTTGTCAAGAAAATTATTATTTTACTAAGTATTTTTGTGTTATAGCGACCTTTGGAGCTCTAAACGTCAAAACGCGTGTTGAGTAAGAATAAAAACCAATATTTATAGAGTAGTTTTACCCGAAGGGGGACTAAATGTCCTAGTGCTTAGTTCATCGTCTTTTCAAATTTACAGGAGGTCTATGGACCATGTGAAATAGGAACCAAAAACTACAAACCATTTGAGCGCAGGGGAGCTGAGCGTCCAATTCCAAGCCAGCAGCAGTCCAGACGACCCAGTCTTCATTGCAGTAAGCCAGTCGCAGATGGGTAAGAAGATTTAATATTTACTCCTCAAATCTGCCAATCTACTTTGAACGATTTATGCCAGTCAATTATTTGAGCATATCTATCCTTCTCTGGGATTCTATACAATCAATTTTACTAACTTTAAAAGGTATAGCTACAACTGAAAGCTACTACCCACTTCAATATAAAATTCAATTCTAAGTCTGTTATAAAGAAGGTCTTTTTGGCGCAAATGCTGCAAATGAAAAATGCATATGATTCATCTAATAAACTCACTCTTTTCTATGCCACAAGCTAAGATACAAGGCTGATGATATATAAATTCGACTTTGGGAAAGACAAAACCCAGTATATTGCAATACATCCATATCGGGGTTGCAAATACAACAGGAGTCAGTTTGTAAGTCATCTCGCACATAGAAAGTAATAAAACACCTTTATCTATATGGAAAGATTGAGCTGAAAGGACTCGATATATTTCAGGCCTTACATTGTTAAAAATAAACTAAATTTCCTTGAAGGAAGTCAAATATCAATCTTTGAGAAGTTTAGATATACTATTTTGATGTTCTCATGTACCATTTACAGCCTTCGGATCTACCTGCTTCCTTTCACACAAATTATTTACAGTACCTATAGGCTCATACTAATCAATGCATCTATTCTAGGAAATTAATTGTATAGGAATTCAACTTATTCATGGTCCGCACTCAAACGAATTAGGGTTACTCGTTGATCACCTCGTCGGGTCCAAAAAGCGGTATAGACATCTCATCGGCCAATTTGCAACTAGGACAATCCCAATACATAGGCTTCAAGAACTACAGGACTTTCCTTAGATTTCCCTTAGGTTCAGCTAGGATAGTTAGAAATTTAGACTCTACCACATTCAATTATTCCTTACAGGTTCATAAACCTTTAAACTACATATTCACACCTTCATCTTATTAGGATAGCTCTAGGGGTTAGGAGACGTTAAAATCTGATGCTTGGGTTCGTGCCCAGGATAGGAAACTAGTAAGTAAAGTTTAAGTAAGCCATTAGGATACAGGCATCTAGACGTTACAAACTGGTGGCTGTGCCCATGATCTAGAAATAGGTTAGGGTTTCTATTTTAATAGCCTTTACCAGGCATCTAGCAGGCCTAGAGTGTTACAATCTGAAGATACCATGACCAGGATTATGAACCTCTGTTAGTTATATTATATTATTTAGTAGGGAATATTCTAGGCTTTGTTTTAATATGGTTGCTAGGTTAGAATTTAATTATTAACTTATTAGGGAGAATTCTATATATTCTATTATCAAAAATCGGATTTAGGCTTTAGGTTACAACTAGATATGTTACTAAGGATATATGCAAATTGTCTAGGTTAGATTATATCACTTAATGTAAGAGGTTAGACTAGATTTTAGAATTTTTATTTTACTGCCGTTATGTTATTATAAAGCTTATTAAAGTTCAGTCAATATCTGTGCCAAAGAATGATAATAGATAGGTATTCTAAAAGCTGAAATAAATATTGAATATTTTGCAATTGATTTGACCTAGGTTTGACTAAATGAGATAAGCTTAGCATACCTAGACTTGCTACTTATCAGGTACCTAGTTACTTACTTATTGAATGATAAATGATAATAATTACACCTCAGAACACAATTCACTTTTATTTTCTTGCACAGAAAGACACTTGAAATATTTAGTTTCACAAACAATTCTTATCACTTTTGCACTAAATATTTTAGCTTCAGAGCTTCAGGAATTAGGGGTTGAGATATATCTGATGGGTCCATGATGCTGTCGTTATATCTTGCTGTTGATAAGGTCCGGGGCTGCATCTTGTCGAATTTCTTGAGTTTACACTTCACTGAAAAATAGAAATTAATAGGTTTCTTTACTATCAGGATACATTAGTTGTAAAAGTAGAATTTTATGTTCTTTTACAGTAAACAATATGTAAAGAATAAATAATGGAAATTATTTGCTTGAGAGGGATTTAGGCAGGGAAAAATCTATTTGTCATAATACTTCTACACTTACCTACGCATGAGTAAACAATCTTTGTTTCTAAATTGAAACTGTGGACCATTGTAATTCTGAGAGGCGGCGGGCCGCGAAATTTTCAGTTTTCTTATTTGACCTGAAAAAATCAAAACGAGAAAGTAAATTTTAGCTAAAAGTAAACAAGTAGAATTAAAATCGGCATTTACTAAACAAATCTTACCTTGAAATTGAGCGCCATTTTGTAATTTGGTTGTTCATATGAAAGCTATAATTATAAGCTGGAAACCTCTTTTGGTATTAAATTCCTCCCTCAGGGTTATTGCGATGGGAAATCTGAAAAAAACGAACAAAACGAATTAGGTTTTGCAATGATTGAGGAAGTATTTTCAACACATTTTAGCATGTAAAAGTGATTTGTCTTACCAAAACAATCTAAATTGTAATATTTTTTTCGCATGTCAAGTTGTCATGATAATATGTGTTGCCAAATAGTGTACCAAGAGAATATATAATACAATACACTACGGTAGAACAATTTAAGAAAGTAATATTAGCAGATAGAATTGTGTGAAAATTCCAATTGATGTACTTGATATTAATTTTATGACATAGAACTTGCGCCGCGAATAGGAACTAATTTCATTTTCTATCTTTTCTTAAGGGAGTAATGTTCAGGGGAAGGGCAGAGCGATGCACAATGGTATGGAATAAGCTGGTTTATTAGGAAAGATACAAAAGGCATGAGAGCCGTGTGATGAACAAAATCGAACGACAATAACAGACATCTATCAAAATATATAAAACACTTATAAAAACGGCCAGCTAATAGTGGCGTCAACCATGAAGGTGCTTTACACCAACACACCCCCTCAACTCATGGCTTAACGTCACGCAGCCCTAACGCAGCCGTCAGTAGCTCGTGCCTTATACGAGGCAAAGGTTTGGTGAGGATATCTGCCAACATCTTGTCAGTCGCCAGATATTCCAAAGTTATGGCTTTGTTGTCACGCAGCACATCTCTAATAAAGAAATGTCTAATATCAATGTGCTTGCTCTTTGCGTGAAATACACCGTGATCTTCAGCAAGGCAGATAGCACTTAAGTTATCAGCATGCATTCTTACCTTAGACAATGTGTGAAGACCTAGCTCCTTCAGCAGACTATTTAAGTATACAGCCTCTTTCATAGCTTCCGCCAAACTCACAAACTCAGCCTCACACGTAGAAGTCGCAACAATGCGTTGCTTTTGTGAAGTCCAAGATATGGCTGCACCACCTAGTACAAAAACATATCCAGTAAATGATCGTCTATCGATTACACAACTACCCCAGTCTGCATCCGAATACCCCTGAATACATAACCCTGTCGGTTTAAATAACAAACCATGCGTTATTGTACCTTTTAAATATCGCAAGATCCGCTTTGCAGCTTTCCAATGGGTATCTTGTGGATTTTCTGCAAACTGTGCAAGTTTTGCCGTAGCATTAGCAATCTCTGGTCTAGTTGCCACACTTAAATACATGAGTGCTCCGATCAGTTCTCTATAAGGAAAAGATTTCTCTGCAACCTTTTTCTCTTCACTTATCACTTGTTTTCCTGTCTCCATTGGAGTCTGAACAGGATTACAGTCTTCCATGTTGAATCTTTTCAATATATCTTTAATATATTTTTCTTGTGACAAGTAGTAACCATTACCACTTTTCTTTATATCTATCCCAAGACAATAAGTTGCAGGACCAAAGTCTTTTAACTCAAATTTCTTGGCTAGTTCTTGTTTGAACTTATCTATCACATCTCTCCGTTGCGAGCAGATCAAAATATCATCGACATAGATAACTACAAAAAGATCAGCTCCATCTTTAGTATGTTTATGATACAAGCAAGGTTCACTCACAGTAGGTCTCAACCCCATCTCTTTCAGCTTTGAATCCAGCTTAATATTCCACTGTCGTCCAGCTTGTTTGAGACCGTATAGTGATTTCCTTAGAAGACATGTGTCACCACCTGCTTTTATTTCTTCAAGCATTCTTATTGCCTTTTTTTCTGTTTCACTTTTACTATCTATTTCGATTAGTTTCTTTAGACTTTCTTCCAACAGTTCTGGAACCTTCATATAAATGTCTTCGTTTAAGTCTCCGTTTAAATATGCCGTGTTGATATCAATTTGGTCTATGTCCATTCCCATCTCAACGGCTAAAGCAACCAACAGACGTACAGTTCCAATTCGCGCAACTGGAGAAAAAGTCTTATTATAATCCAGCCCTTCTCGCTGACTATACCCTTTCGCAACTAATCTCGCCTTCTTTTTCTCTGTTTTGTCAACGTTTAACTTTGTTGTCAGTACGTATCGACAACCTACGACATTTCTATCAGGAGGCTTCTTCACAATGTTCCATGTATTATTTTTTACAAGGCTCCTTATCTCAGATAATATCGCTTCTTGCCATTTGTCTTTTTCATCACTACTCAAGGCCTGCTTTAACGTGATCTCAATAACTCCAGCAAAGTCATCAGTGTCGGCGTATTCCTCTGTTGATGCTTCGCTTTCATTATTTTCAGTTTCTTCAATCTCGACCATATTATACAGCTTTCGAGGACGCCCGACGTGCCCTCTTTCAATTCTTGGTCTTCCAGGACCTCTTTTTAGAGTGATATTCCTCTCTAAAGCCTCATTGCCATCACTATCATTACTAACTCTAGTACCGTCTCCACTAGTATACGTACTACCGCTTGTTTCATCGCTCAATGGCAAATCTGGTGGCCTTTCTGATGAGATTTCTACACTTAAGGGTTGTCCCGTCAAAGAACCCGACTGTCCCGCTTGAATTTCTATTTCAACAGTCTTTTTATCACTATTCTTTTCACAGTGTGGTTCAATGAGTGACTCTTTTAAAATATTATCATTATTTTCAGGTAGCTTACCTTCTTGAAAACGAACATCCCTCGACACTATTATTTTTCTGTCTTCAGGTATCCACAGTTTATATCCAATAGATTCAGCTGGATAACCAACAAAAATGCCGAGTGAACTTCTTGGTGCAAACTTATCCTTTCCTGGTTCTTTGTTCAAGACGTGTACTTTTGTACCGAACGATCTAAAATATTCGATATTCACAGGTCTCCCGAACCATTTTTCATAGGGAATTTCACCGTTCAAGCTACTACATGGACACCTATTACGTATGTAGCACGCCGTCGCAACGGCTTCTGCCCAAAAACTTGCGGCTAGTCCCGAGGATAAAAGCATACATCTTGCCTTTTCAAGCAATGAACGATTCATACGTTCAGCTGTTCCGTTACTTTGGGGTGTATGCGGCGTTGTTAGTCGTCTCGTAATTCCCGCACTTTGTAAATATAAATCAAAATTTTTATTTACAAATTCACCACCGTTATCCGATTGTAAACATTTGATTTTCCTATTTGACATATTTTCAACCTGACACTTGAAAATCTTGAACTTTGACAATACGTCACTTTTATTTTTTAACATGAAGACTTCACACCAACGAGTACAGTCGTCAATAAAAGTAACAAAATATTTATTTCCCGCGTTCGATTGAACTCTCATGGGACCTACCACATCAGAATAAATTATTCGCAACTTCTCATTGCAGGGTCCACTGGACTTCACAAAAGGCAACGAAACCATTTTCCCTTTAGCACACACATCACAATCACGCAAGTCACAATCAGTATTTTCCGGGTCAATACCTGATTTCTTAAGTAATTTCATAAGATCTCTTCCATTCAAATGTCCCATACGCTCATGCCATCTATACAGATCGACATTCTTACTTCCTGATACCACAAACGCTGAAGCGTCCATTTCCCTCAAGTAATATAAATTACCTCGCCGGTCAGCGGTCAGCTTTACTTCGCCATCCTTGACTGCGTATGCTACATCACGCTTAAAAGTGACTACACAGCCTCGTTCAGTGAGCTTAGCGATTGAAATTAAATTACTTCGTAAGTCGGGAACTAGTAAAGTATCTTCAAATTTTATGAAGCGCGTACGGTCGTCATTGCATGCTAATATCTTAACTGTACCCTTACCTTGCACGGTTGTAAAAGATTCAGTGGCTAACTTTAACTTTTGGCTCGAAGGCAGTACCTCCTCAAACCTTGCCGCGTCGTTGCACATGTGAGCACTGCATCCGCTATCAAATAGCCATTCTTGACGGCGCTTAGCTCCTACAGCCAGGCAGTCTGAAATTTGATTGATGGTTAATGCTTCACATTCTACAGTTCCATCTGGTTCTGCGCAACTTTCAGCGCACCTAGTTTCCGAAGTTTTCTTCTTCTTTTTACAGTCCGATGCCTTGTGTCCAAATATATGACATTTAAAGCATTTATACTTAAAATTCGTTCCAGTTCCGTTCCCTTTCTTCTGACTACTTGTTCCAGCTCCAGATCCATTCACGTTTTTCTGACGTCTACCCACATACATAGCACCTTCGATATCTTCAACTTGAGCGTTTCCTCTCGAGGTATACTCCTCGACGATCTTTACTCGAAGTTGTTCGGGTTTAGGAAGGTTGTCCCTAGACTCTATAGCGCAACGAAAGTTTTCAAAACTAGAAGGCAGACTATACAAAAGCATGATTGCCAATAAATCATCATGGATTTGGATGCCCATCTCTTCAAGCTTATCTACAGCTTCAAAGAAAGAATCGAGATGTTCGCTTACATTTTGATTTTCGCCCATCTTCTGCAACATCAGCCTTTTCAACAGCGTTGCCTTTTTCGCAGGACCTCTCGACGCAAACATACTCTCCAATTTCAGCCAAACTTCTCGTGCAGTTCCCACCTTCTTTACATGATGAACAACACTTGGATCCAACGATAAAATCAACTCGGATTTAGCTTTTCTGTCAGCTGCCTTCCACGCTGACAAAGTGGCATCTCCGTCGCTGGGCTTTGGCTTCTCACCACTAACATACTCCCAATAATCGCCTTTGATCAATAAAGCCTCCACTTGCACTTTCCAGGTATCATAGTTGTCTCTTGTCAATGTTTGGATACGTATACTCGAAGACATTTTTGGATCCGACTATACCTAATTTACCAAATATTTTTACGACTACTATTTTTTACCAGCTCTGGGCCCATAACCCTTGTTCAGGGGAAGGGCAGAGCGATGCACAATGGTATGGAATAAGCTGGTTTATTAGGAAAGATACAAAAGGCATGAGAGCCGTGTGATGAACAAAATCGAACGACAATAACAGACATCTATCAAAATATATAAAACACTTATAAAAACGGCCAGCTAATAGTGGCGTCAACCATGAAGGTGCTTTACACCAACAAGTAATGCCTCTTGCTGTATTACGGTAATAAATAACAAGTCGTGTCATGATTATAATTACATATTTGGTAGAATAGCTCACACATTTTCTTACTTATTTCAATTTAAAATTTTGTGCACTTTTGAAAATATAATCCTTAAATATCGATGATTCATTAAGGATTTGAAGTAACAAGCGATAGGAAAATTAAAATGTCATACTTAATATTTTACATAAATCTCTGTCAGCTAATCTCAGGAAATTTATTACTGTAGGAATTTAATAAAAGTGCTTCAAGCATAGTTAGAAAAATTATAATAGTATGCAGAATTTTAATATGTCTGGCAATTCCGATTGTGATTAATGAATTCGAATACACGTTCTGATTTTTGTTAAAATTTCGGATACACACATGACACTATCATAAGAAAAAAAAGGGGAAAAGATTTGTCTATTGTAGTGTAGGAATAGTTGCGAATAAATAGTGTAGCATTTTATCGATAAATTATGTTGTAGATTAATGTAGGGTTTATTTTGACTTTTGGGATTGTCTTGGTCTGTAAGAGTGGCTACTATCGTGGCCACAATCTGTTGCTGTGGAATGGAAGGTGCGGACCATGATAAGTTATGTTATTAGGGTTAGTGATTTAATAGGAATAGTTATATTAGGAATAGGAATGAACAAAAGTTAATCACGTAGCTTAAAATCTTAGAATATGTTATAGGGATAGTTTAAAACTTAAAAATAAAAAAAACATTACTGTAGTCTAAGTTCGACGAAATTTCAATAGGTTGAGACTTGGGGGGGGGGTGAGAAAAAAAAAAGATATATAGATTCGCATTTGGATTAGCTAAATGACAGGAAAAATTAAAGGGTTGTAGTAGTTATACTCGTAGAAAAAATAATTGAAATTTAAATGCGTGGATACTTTCAAGTTACGTTTCAAATAAAATCTTACTAGATAAAACATAAATACCTATAATGAAATTTTAATATTAGCTTGACTAAAATTTTAAGATATAAAAATTTTTCGTTGCTTTACCTAATCTATGTCTTATCTGCGGGTTGTAGTCGGATCGTTTTGTAGGGGGGGTGAGATCTTAAAATTAAAAAATCGAGACCTAATATTTTAGTCGAGAACTGAATTGACAGCCCTAGCGTTAAAAATTTGAAGTAAAGGAATATACATCCGACCTTGGGGCACGTTCCAGATCGGGCGAAGATTGTGCTGATAGAGGGTAGCAAATGTGACGTTCATACGTGTGGTCGAGACGGACTGCTGTCAAAAGGTAGTTATTATTCGAAACGGAACAACTATGTGACTAATTTCTGAACGCGATGGACAGCTGACTGTCAGAATATACTTTTTGTTTATCGCTTATTTTTAAGTTATGATAGTTAAATTACCTGAAAAACTGTACCTACTAAATAGTGATAAAAGGAACTCAACCGTACTACATTGGTTAGGAAATGTGTATTTGGTGTAAAATTTAAAGTTTAACAGTGAGATTCAAAGAAAAATAGTTGAGGGCTCGAATTAGATGAGTTAGGCAAAGTATGAATCTGGTTAGTAGTTTTAAATCTTATTGAATACTTAGTTGTTTAGTAGTAATTTGTTCAAAACATTAGGATACAAAATGCTAGAAGATTTAGTCTATAAAATTCAAAGCTTTTTAAATCCTTATCCTATCCTACTAATATTATAAACGCGAAAGTTTGTAAGTATGAATGGATGTTTGTTACTCCTTCACGTAAGAACTACTGAATGGATTTTAATGAAACTTTACAATGATATAGCTGATACATCAAAGTAACACATAGGGTACAATTGTCCTGCGCGGATGAGGTCGCGGGCACCAGCTATGCTAATATAAATTTCAGGTTGGAATTTGTTGCAATTTGGAATATTTACAGTAGAATAATATCGGAACAATAATTGATACCTGATTATTCGAAAAAAAAATATAAAAACCTTTAGCCAATTCATTTATAAGATTAAATTATACTAAATACTTATTTTAGATTATTTACACAAGTAAGTCATGACTAAATTCTATACTATTGAGCGAGTAATCTTTATAAATATGCTTGCAATTTGATTCTAGGAGACGGCTATAGCAGTTTAAATGAAGTTTTGTCTTGCGGGGTTTTCAGTGCGAAGTTTAGACTAGGTCTTAAGTTAGGTCAGGATAGGTAGATATCGCGTTTTAGTCATAAACCAACAGCGCCGTCTGTTGACGGGTAGCAGAGCTTGCTCAACTGATAGTAATACTTTATTTGTTAGGGAGGCTGTTATGGGGCGAGCGTGGTCGACGGGGGGCTTTGCGGAATGCCATAGCATAATCATTATAGAAATATTTACATAACACTCTTGGGTCATGGACCAATCTATTAAACCTGGGGTAGGAGTTTTCAAGGTTTTTCTAGAAATTATTCGTTCGGTCGATTACTTGACAGAGATACATAACAGGATGGGGGGTGAGACAGGCCGACGGTAAATCATGTGTTAGGGTTGAATACTTACTACAGCTGTTGTGCGGTACCGGCAAGGAATAGTACCAATTAGATGGGTGTTATAAGAGGCGACTAATGGCTCGTGAACTGGAGGTTGGGCAGTAGCACCTTCCTTTGAATTTACACACTGTATTCACCAACAACAGCAGTCATATTTGTTAGCGTTTAGGAAGAGGCTCTCTGGTAGCATGGGACGTTGTATGGAATGTTATGATAATGATGACTTGCTGTTAAATAATAAAGCATATCTATTCAGTTGTGATACGCATAGGGTCAGGATTTGTTTTAGAAGGTTTGAGTGAGTCAACGAAGAATAATTTGTTTATACAAAATAATTTACAGGATTAAATAATTGCATACCAATATGGAGATTATAATAATATGCCAAACAATAAAGTAATGATAAAAAAAAACTTACCTTTAGTTATTTTGAACTCATAATTATATATTTTGATACTCTTAAAGTGAGGACATACAGGGGGGTTTTCGTAAGTAACCTTTAGGAAATAGTTAAGAAATACATATTGAGGAAATTGGATCTATGTGTAGATAAGAAAAGAATTGGGGCAATTAGGGTAGTAAGCGTGTAGATATGAAAATATTATTTTAAGGGGTCTTCGTTTTAACTTGATTTAATAAATTTAGTTCAAGTAAGGTTGAGATTGACATATGGAGTGGGGTCGAGAATGTTAAGTTGTATTTCATATCCTATTCCTGTATATGGGTGTTTGTCAATTCGGTTCCGGCTAAAGTAAAAATTTTATTGGGAAGGTTTGATTGGAAACCTAGCGAGGTTAATAAAATAAAATATAATAAATACAATATAATATAATAAAATTAAATAAAATGTAATATAATAAAATGTAATCAAATCAATTCAAATCAAACCAAACTAAACTAAACCAAATCAAATAAAAAAGGGGTCTATATTTATGAAGAATACCATTTAACATACGTTATAATATTAGTAAATTCACTTGTCGTAGGTAAGCTTAAGCGTAGTCTAGTAGTAGTAAGAATAGAATAAAAATACTTTACATTTAAATTTCTTAGGCACTGATTCAGTTTTGCGTAAGACTTTCATGTGCTTATTGGGCGTAAGGCACGTATGCGTACAGCAAGAGTTTTTATATTATTATATACATAAGGCGTAAAGCGTAGAGTGTTTAAGGCGTAAGGTATGTATGCGTACAGCGAGAAATTTCATATTATTAAAAGCATAATGCGTAAGGAATGAGTTATTTGTGTGTGTAAGACTATCATAGATGCGTAAGCTGCAATACGTAAAACACATTGGCTTGTATGCGTAATTATAAATTTTATTAGTACCCTAGCTGAAGTTTTAATGTCACCGGACATTCTTAGGTAATCTTAGGCGTACTTTTTCTTAAATGGGGCGAGGGATTTTGTATACCTTTCGAGATTCGGGAAACATCTGCCATGTATTTTAATTTTCTTTACTTTAGGATATTTTAAGTGAAATTCGAGGTTGAGGTTTTAGCTGAAAATTTACTTAAATTGGGTAGTTAAATTACGACATAGAGATATACCTCCTTAAGATAGATACTCCTCGGGGTTAAGTGATACGATTATTCGCAGGTAAAATTCTTATTATGTATTTTAAATATTTTTGTGATAAATTCTTTGTTTGTGTAGAAACGATTGAAATTTATTTGAATTTTGCTGTTTAGGTACGAGTAAGCTCGGCGGTGAGCAGGTAATGATGGCTCGGGTAAACAGTGAATTTCAATTGAATAGTAAAAAGTTTCGTAATTCACGGTTAAATTTCCGGTCAGTTATATAATTTAACAATGTAGACACCTATATTGTGTTGGAGAATCAGTTGCCCAGTGTGAAAAATGAGAAGATCCATCACTTTTGAAGTGTCGTAAAACAATTTTGATCGCGAAAATAGAGCTCAATAGGAAGATTTAGTGAGAGAGTTCGATGATTCACCTTTAAAGTATTGTGCTAGACGACTTGTTTACACGTGAGTAATCCGTTGCGACAAGCTGTCGAGGAGTTTTATTTGAAAGGATCTTTGGGGGACCGACTCGTAGGTCCTTGGAAAGAAAGATGTTTTCCTAGGAATCATTTTGATTTGTGGACGGACTTATAGCCGCATTCCCAACCTTCCTGGCAAAATACTTCTTCCATTTCAATTAAATTTGTATGGTGTAAATCGAGGGTTGATGGGGTAAATTTACAATTGGTGTTATATTTCTCTTTTGAATTATTCCATCAGTTGCGCTTAGGAGTTAGTAAACTAGACATTGTAAGTGATTAGGCCAATAGAATCAACTAAAGGTTTTGGGAAATTTAAATTATTAATCTAATTTTGCGCAGCGCCGGTGCGTTTGCCTGAGCAGGTTCCACCTAGTAGCATAACCTATTGTTTATCGAACGTTTCATTGGGGAGACCAGTGGTTCGTAGTAACAGCGTAAATGTGGAAGGAAGGAAAAGAGAAAGGCCATATGAATATTGAGAGAAAAGAAATAAAGGGAATGGTCGGATTTTTGAGAGGAAATGTTAGTAATAGGCATTAGACTAACAGGGTAATTGTTGATGATTGAATATGAAATATGGAAGATAAGAGAGTGGAGGGTTGCAATGAACCAATGGATTCTCAACCGATGGAAATCTTTATTAACTGTTGACCCTGCACACTACACTTACAACGAAGTATTTATGGGATCATAGGTGCTAGGTTAATTTTAAGAGACATTGGGTACGAAAATTACTCTGATGTCTGATGTGAGTGTTGATGTCCTCCCTGTAAATGACTTCTACTCTACAAGAAGCTGACAGCTTATGCAAAAACTACACTGCACATGCTCCAAAACAAAAATGGAAGCGATATTGAGTCAAGTATTGGACTTCGACTGTTGGTTATATAACAGTTAATTAGGGGACAGGACTGACTTTGTTCATTACGGGGGGTTTATGTGTCTATCCCGGGGTAACGTTGAAAGACAAAACAACCTGCCTTAGATTGGATGTGTTCATGAGCTGTCCTTCTGACGGGCTGAGTTTGAGACCTCAGTGTTCCTGTGTGGATATTGTTTGTTCGAAATTCTCGACATTTCTGGGGTATAACCAATATGTTCAACGTTTAACTCTTGAACTCTTATTGAAGACATTTTTCTTTTGGTTTAAAACTTACACTACAACAGGATCTACGTGTGTTCACTTTATGGGTTAAAGGTTAATAAATGTTAGATTATCTTCGTGAAATTCAAATGGTGGAAAATTTGCTCCGGGGACGCGTATGCTCTGCGCAAATTTTGGGGGGTGGATGTAACGGGCCGATGGACCGACACGGAATTACACGAAGAATATAATAGAGTATATTCTATTTTAGGAGTTTTAAAATGAGTAATAATACAATAGGAACCTTAATATAAATGATCATAGATTTTGTTCGACTCTTAATGAAAATAAAGGCCTGATTATGCATTATTACTTAAAATAATTGCTTGAAAATACTCGTCTAGCGCCGCGAATCGGCGCATATTAGAACCTCCTTGGTTAAAGTCTACTTGTCAAACAGGAAATAGAAATGTGTGAGGGAAGTAGGTAGGATTGGTGACGTTAGCCGTAGCTGCTGGTTTGTAGCTCTCTGATTGGCTGGTTTGGGCGGTCTTATCTCTAAATTCGAAAGGAGTGGAACATGGAAGCTACATCGCCCTTTTTTGCTGCGACCGCACGAGTACAAGATGGACTCCAAAAAAATGTGAGAAAATTCTTCAAAAAAAGGTGACCGAACGTCGAGTTTCACCGCTGCAATTTGTCAAAAGCTAAGTATCTAGGGCATTTCGTCACCCAATTAGTAAATTAAGTTCAATTCGACATTACGATTAAATGACGCTTTCCTAAGTTACCCGCCGATGGCGATCTTTGTCAAGAAAATTATTATTTTACTAAGTATTTTTGTGTTATAGCGACCTTTGGAGCTCTAAACGTCAAAACGCGTGTTGAGTAAGAATAAAAACCAATATTTATAGAGTAGTTTTACCCGAAGGGGGACTAAATGTCCTAGTGCTTAGTTCATCGTCTTTTCAAATTTACAGGAGGTCTATGGACCATGTGAAATAGGAACCAAAAACTACAAACCATTTGAGCGCAGGGGAGCTGAGCGTCCAATTCCAAGCCAGCAGCAGTCCAGACGACCCAGTCTTCATTGCAGTAAGCCAGTCGCAGATGGGTAAGAAGATTTAATATTTACTCCTCAAATCTGCCAATCTACTTTGAACGATTTATGCCAGTCAATTATTTGAGCATATCTATCCTTCTCTGGGATTCTATACAATCAATTTTACTAACTTTAAAAGGTATAGCTACAACTGAAAGCTACTACCCACTTCAATATAAAATTCAATTCTAAGTCTGTTATAAAGAAGGTCTTTTTGGCGCAAATGCTGCAAATGAAAAATGCATATGATTCATCTAATAAACTCACTCTTTTCTATGCCACAAGCTAAGATACAAGGCTGATGATATATAAATTCGACTTTGGGAAAGACAAAACCCAGTATATTGCAATACATCCATATCGGGGTTGCAAATACAACAGGAGTCAGTTTGTAAGTCATCTCGCACATAGAAAGTAATAAAACACCTTTATCTATATGGAAAGATTGAGCTGAAAGGACTCGATATATTTCAGGCCTTACATTGTTAAAAATAAACTAAATTTCCTTGAAGGAAGTCAAATATCAATCTTTGAGAAGTTTAGATATACTATTTTGATGTTCTCATGTACCATTTACAGCCTTCGGATCTACCTGCTTCCTTTCACACAAATTATTTACAGTACCTATAGGCTCATACTAATCAATGCATCTATTCTAGGAAATTAATTGTATAGGAATTCAACTTATTCATGGTCCGCACTCAAACGAATTAGGGTTACTCGTTGATCACCTCGTCGGGTCCAAAAAGCGGTATAGACATCTCATCGGCCAATTTGCAACTAGGACAATCCCAATACATAGGCTTCAAGAACTACAGGACTTTCCTTAGATTTCCCTTAGGTTCAGCTAGGATAGTTAGAAATTTAGACTCTACCACATTCAATTATTCCTTACAGGTTCATAAACCTTTAAACTACATATTCACACCTTCATCTTATTAGGATAGCTCTAGGGGTTAGGAGACGTTAAAATCTGATGCTTGGGTTCGTGCCCAGGATAGGAAACTAGTAAGTAAAGTTTAAGTAAGCCATTAGGATACAGGCATCTAGACGTTACAAACTGGTGGCTGTGCCCATGATCTAGAAATAGGTTAGGGTTTCTATTTTAATAGCCTTTACCAGGCATCTAGCAGGCCTAGAGTGTTACAAGTTGCTCTTACAAATAATTTTCTATTGAGAAGGTAATACGTTTCATATGTTGTGGCATGAAAAAGGTACCTATGCTTTTTCGCCGCGCCACCAATTTTGTTCTAACACGTACACTTTTTTGTTCTTAGTGTAGGTACAGTCAACGACAGGTCAAGCTTGACACTCGTAGCGCGACTAGCCCGTAGCACAATAAATATATAAGCTAAAGCATTATGGAAACTCCTAACTAACGTCCAAAACTGGCGCACTCACATATGCGCACACCACTACAGGAAAATAAGCAGTTTTCGCGCTGAAGTAAGTCGTGGGTGCAAAAACCATAATACAAACAAATAGGTACCTACATATAGGGTACCTATAAGTATGTCTCTGTCCTTGTGCGATAAAAGGCGACTAAGTATCTTAATCTGCCCTTGCGTGATAAAAGGCGACTAAGTATCTTAATCTGCCCTTGCGTGAAAAAAGGCGACTAAGTGTCTTCATCTGCCCTTGTGTAATAAAAGGCGACTAAGTGACTTAACCTTTCCTTGTGTCGTAAAAGGCGACTAAGGGTTTCGATCTGCCCTTGTGTGATAAAGGTGACTAAGTGACTAACCTTCCCTTGGGTGCTAATAGGCGTCTAAGTGTCTTAATCTAAGCTTATGTGATAAAAGGCGACTAAGTGACCTTAACTGTCTGACTTTAACATTTTATGCAAGACTGTCTGCTAAATTTAATTTTCTGTGTAGTTTTCACGCCCTCAATAACCGGAACTACTCCTTCAAAAAAGTTAGGAAACATTTGTTTAGTTTTACGGTCCGAAAACATGCTGAAAGGAACTAAGCAGATAGAAGCACCCAATATTTATATTTATATTTGACGCAGAATAGTTCTTTTTTCAAAAAAAGGGCCGAGTTTCCATACTGCTTTAGCTTATATATTTACTGCAAAGAGATTTTAACCTCGCTGCGCTCGGTAGCGAGGTTCAAATCTCTTTAATTTACTGTGCCCGTAGTTACTTATCTTGAAACAAGAGCGGTACAAGAGCTTGATGTGGTCTTAACTGTACATGGCGACGAAGGTGGAAGCCTTTCTTTCTTGTTATATTCTATGGCACGGAGATTTATGGTTTCCTTGAACGTCGCGTAATATTGAGGCACGCCCCGTCCACCCAGTAGGCTTTCCCACTGGGTGGACAGGGAATTCGCGTTTCCTCCTCCACACTAGTGTTTGAAACACTAGTGTTTGAAACACATTCACCACATAATAACTTTTTACTTTTGAGAGGAGCGAGAAAGGCATTGTAAAACGACTGTGGAAAACGATAAAAGACATTACTAATTCTAAGAAGCCATTTGAGTCCCCACTAGAACTGGTGTACGAGTATACTTGTTGTGATTCGTGAACAGCTATATATCGATAGAGTCTGCACCTTTTTTAGGAGTGTTGGCAGTAATTTCTCAAACAAACTTATGTCTAATAACCCCCACCTTTTCCCCTCGTCTCTTAACAATATTAGGGGGCACGGCAGTGCCCCCACCAAGTCGAGAAAAAAAAAGCGGCACGGCAGTACCATCCTTTTCTCGAAGCAGTTCAGGCCATTTTCGACCCCCCTATAACTTCGTTATGGATAAAACTAGAAGCCTGAATTTTCAGTAACCAAGCATATTATATTAAATTAGATTGTTGAGTGCGATTGCCAAGTCAATCTATTTATTAAAAACATAAAAGATTTTTGATATTGATATGGTCACTATAAGATGTTGTTAGGTTAGCTAATTACGTAATAACTTAAGACAGAAGGATTCTTAAGTAGGGACTGAATAAATTAACGGACTTGGTATTGCATGGATCTCTCAACTTTTTACGGTAGAAGAACTGAGTTGCGAGACTTGGTTTTTTTTACAAGTTATGTTTTTGATGGCATTCAGTTTAACCCAGAACACAACACCTCAAACTCTCTACTCTACTATAATAATACTACAAAATGAAATGCTTCTTTGGCCAATGCTATGACCGTCGCGTCAAAGTATTTTTAAATGAGCATCCTTTTTTTCTGTAATGGTCTTGACCACCAACAACAAATTCCAAATTCCTTGGTCTTGACCATTTTTACCTGCTCTGCTCGCTCTCCCTTTGTTATGGATCTTGCCAGCTGTGTTGTTGATGTCTGTGTGATGTTGATGTCTGTGTCGTCACGAAGCGTCAGTTAAGTATTTCTTCCAAGTACCTATATATATGGGACTACGTTTGTACAAACGCATTCTTTTGTACCAAATACTTTTATTATGTTGTATTTTGCGAAATAATTGCACATACGAGGACTCAAAATCATTCAAAAATATAATTTGATGGGCCTTTCATTTTTATTTTACAGCTATAGTGATATAGTGTTTCGTCATGGAGCACAAAACCGAAAGTTAAACTAGGTTGGTTACTTCGTTTGAGTTAAACAGTCGATTACAGCACATAATCAACGGTTAGTGCGTGGTGAAAAGCAAAATATCACTAAACAGCCGTTTACAGTATAAACGGCCGTTTAAAACTTAAACATCTGTTGGTAAACTCGGGTCTCAACTCATTCGGTATGCTAAAAGTCGACGAAGAGGAAATCGAGTTGACTATATTAAATTTACGTCAAGATTGTGCTACTTATGAATTGGTTTACGAATTGGTTATGTAGCTGACTGCCTATTCATTTTTTTAGGGTTCCGTACCTCAAAATAAAAAAAACGGAACCCTTATAGGATCACTTTGTTGTCCGTCTGTCTGTCTGTCAAGACCCTTTTTCTCACGAACGAGAAAAGGTATCAGGTTGAAATTGATAACGAATATTAAGGTCCATGAACCACACAAGATCTGAAAATTTCAATTTTTTCAACGACGCAATCAAAAGATATGGCTTTTAATGTCCTCATCTCCATACATTTATGCAAAAAAGCAAAACCTACAGGGTACTTCCCGTTGACCTAAAATTATGAAATTTGGCAAGAACCTAGGTCTCACAGTACAAATAAAGGGAAAAGTCTAAAATCATTAAATATTTCAATTTTTCTCACAACTAATAGTAACCAATTAAGGTGAGCTCCCGTTTCAAGAACTTTTGTATAAAAGAGGGGTCAGGTTGGATGGTCACGGAGTTTTTAAAATCAAAGAGCAAAAGCTTTTAGTATATAAAATGGTAGATAGGTACGGAACCCTTAGGGCGCGAGTCCGACTCGCACTTGGCTGGTTTTTTTTTACATAAGTTTAGTAGGTACAGGTAAGTTTGTATTTTCATATTATTTGTATGGAATTACAAATTTAAGTTTGCCGTTGGTCCTTATTAACTCTTTACTATCCGCAGCCTCTATAATGTAGTAGTTAGAGCATTCGGTCTTGATCCGGAAGGTTTGGGTTCGATTCCCGGTGGGGACACTGTTGAATGATGACTCTCATAAATCCCGAGAAAGTAAGTGCAGTGCTGCTGTAAGTAGGTACCATTTATTGGCGTCGTCATGAGTCACGTTCCTTCAAACGTGATACGTAAGTGTATTTAATTATTTTCTGCCATGGTTTGTTTAACACACCAGAAATTACTGTTATTAGAATACAGAGATTAGAAATTATTTTGTAAGTAAAGAATTATAAAGAATACCTTATAATAAAAAAAGCTTCAAAAAGGTAGGTAGGCATAATAGTTATTTAAAAAATAAATAAATTATAATAACGATTATAATTATGAATACAAATTCCGTACTTAACTGGATGTATCCAGTTCTTATCCTTATCATCAATCATTTAGTTGGTAAGTAAATTGCGTAATATTTTAATTTCCAACAATGAATAAACGATATTTGATTTGATTCAAGAATCGGGTCCCTCAATTTTATTATATCTGAACAGAATTTTTAGTAAATTAAGGGGCTGATAAGAGCTAAATTACCTCCCTTTCTAACAAAGGGAAGAATGCGCGTGCTAGAACGGAGCGGATTCGCGCTGTATTACGTTTTTCGCTCATTTTTGCATTTTTCTCAAAATCTGTACCCATAATATTAATTATCAAATAGCTATATTATTATGCATAATGTATTAAATAATGTGTAAAAGTTTTGGCATCATAGATTAATGGGTACTTAGGAGAAACGGTTTAAGTGCAAAAAGCAGAGGTAACTTTGGATTTTTTTTTATGGCGTACAAAATATATTTAATCGTGTTTCGGAATCGGCCATATTCTTGGAAAGATGCTTAATTATCACTTTTTTTTTTCACGGCCATATGTTCATCACTTTTCTTTAAAAACCTGCTCAAGTGAAGCGTATTTAGCTCTTACCAGCCCTTTAATTATATACTCCAGTAAAAATACGGTTTTGCAAAACATTAAATGTTAATAGCTACTTTTTTGTGTATATCGTATTTAAATATGATGTTAAGACGCAATATTTACGAATACACCTAAAATTTAAAGCGGAATATTTTTTTCGAATAACAGCTAAGGCAAAAATAGTAATAGACAATTATATACTTTATATCATAGATAAACGTATACTTTACTTATAGGCATCAAAATCCACCATAAATATATTTAAAAATATCAATTTATTTCAAAATATAAAATCTCCACTTATTTTTACATATAAGGTCCAATAAAGTCGAGGTGAAATAATAGAAATAAACTGAGCCAAACTCAACCTTTTTAAATGTAAGTGATTCTTATATATATTCACAAAAATGCCATACTAAATTTAAAAAAAGTTTTTTGTAATCGCTGGTTTACAATGATTTTGTAAACATTTATGTTGGATTTGCCAAAAATGTGATTATATAGCACTATTTAAATTATTAGAAAGCAAAACGGATCTATTACTATTTTTGGTTGCGAAGATAAGCTTTATTTAAATTTCGTGCTATAAAAGTTAAACAATACAAAAAAGCTAATATTTTTAGGTGGATTCATGTATAATATGAAATTCTGAATATATAGCAAGCCGTAAATAAAAAAAACCGGCCAAGTGCGAGTCGGACTCGCGCACTGAGGGTTCCGTCATCATCATCATCATAACATCCCATGAACGTCCACTACAGGACAGGGAGCTCCCTCCAGAATTCTAGCTTTTGCTGGAAAAATGTGAAGGGGAAGTACCATAGTCACCTCGCTTGTTAGCGTTACGGCTGGCACTATGGACCGCGGTTGTAGGTGACCGCAGTAAGTAAGATGTTAAATACAAAGGAGGATGCTGCTGCCCATCCTCCAGTTAACCCTTAGTCGCCTCTTACGACACCCACGGGTATGTATGGGTTAGTACTATTCTTTGCCGGCACCACACGGGAGGGTTCCGTACCACCACATAATCATAATTGTATTAGTTGAAATTTCAGTAAGTTAATGTGCTAGATTTTTTGAGTCCGACACGCGCTTGACCAAATTTTATTATTTGTTGTTATTTTATAGCTTATGCACTATAAACATACCCATTTTCAAGTTTGTAAGTGTTCCCGTTTTTAAATAGAACTAAAACAAAAATCGCCTCAGCGACCATCCAACTTGACCCCTATCTTATATGAATGTTCTTGAAACGGGAGCTCACCACAATTGGTTACCATTAGTTGTGAGAAAAGTTGTAATATTTAATGATTTCAGACTTTTCCCATTATTTGTACTATGAGACCTAGCTTCTTGCCAAATTTCATAATTTTAGGTCAACGGGAAGTACCCTGTAGGTTTTGCATTTTTGAATAAATGTATGGAGATGAGGACATAAAATGCCATATCTTTTGATTACGTCGTTGTAAAAAATTGAAATTTTCAGATCTTGTGTGGTTCATGGTTCCTAATATATGGTATTAATTTCAACCTGATACCTTTACCCGTTCGTGAGATAAAGGGTCTTGATAGACAGACAGACAGACAGACAGACGGACAACAAAGTGATCCTATAAGGGTTCCGTTTTTTTCTTTTGAGGTACGGAACCCTAAAAAATAATCTATTAATTTTTTTTTCCGAAATTCCATTTTTTTTTATGTTTGGACGGCAAAATAAATAAATAAATGAAGTAAATTTAGGTGGATTCCATTAAAAAGCTTTACACAGAAATATAATCTATCGATCTGAAAAAGAATCACGGCTATTATCAATTATTTCCGTTTCGCCATACAATCTCTCGTAATTTTACTGGAGTAATACGTATTATAAGCCAAATGTACCTAAATTTTAACCTGTGTAGGCGCGCAGCCACACCCCCTTTTAAGTTTTCGCCTTTAATTGAGTAAGATCGGGCAGTTAGCAACCCTACCTACACTAAACAGCGACTTATCTAGGCTGCTGCACAATAAAATGGTGAGTCTAAACAAACAGGGTTGCCTGGGCGCAACCTGGCACGTTTTATACAGTCAACATAAAACTGTTTATTATTAGGGTTCCGTACCTCAATAGAAAAAAACGGAACCCTTATAGGATCACTTTGTTGTCCGTCTGTGTGTCTGTCTGTCTGTCAAGACCCTTTATCTCTTGAACGGGTAGAGGTATCAAGTTGAAATTTATATCATGTATTAGGGTCCATGAACCACACAAGATCTGAAAATTTCAATTTTTTACAACGACGCAATCAAAAGATATGGCATTGTATGTCCTCATCTCCATACATTTATGCAAAAAAGCAAAACCTACAGGGTACTTCCCGTTGACCTAAAATTATGAAATTTGGCAAGAAGCTAGGTCTCACAGTACAAATAAAGGGAAAAGTCTGAAATCATTAAATATTACAACTTTTCTCACAACTAATGGTAACCAATTGAGGTGAGCTCATAGAGTATATTTTAGGGGGGGGGGTGAGCTCCCGTTTCAAGAACATTCACATAAGAGAGGGGTCAAGTTGAATGGTCGCGGAGGCGATTTTTGTTTTAATTCTATTTTTAAAACGGAAATTGGGATGTTTGTAGTGCATAAGCTATAAAATAACAACAAATAATAAAATTTGGTCAAGCGCGTGTCGGATTCAAAAAATCTAGCACATTAACTTACTGGAATTTCAACTAATACAATTATGATTATATGGTGGTACGGAACCCTCGGTGCGCGAGTCCGACTCGCACTTGGCCGGTTTAAGTAAGCACATAGTGCATGCAAAAGTACTATAGTCCGTCCGCGAAAATGGTGAGTCATCAGTGCAACTACAGGGTAAGGGTGTATTCACAGTGGAGTAAAATACAAAACAATTTTTTAAAAACATTTAATTAAGTTTAATGGAAACAAATTGTCTTAAAATTACTTAAATCGCTAATCAGTATCACTAGATTCTCCAGTTACATTAATTATGAAAAAATTTTGTTCTGCGAGTTCCATGACGTCGTCATCCAAATTCCATATGGTGTTTTCTTCGCGTATCAGGCGGTCGCAGCACTTCTTCCAACGATTGTCATCTAATAATATTTTTACGTCACTCCGTTTGAATGTGGAGTTATTGGCACCAACACAATTTTTTATTTGGGCCCGCTCACACCAGCGGCAGGCGAAGACTTGTAATGCCATTATTTTTGGCAGTCTCATCTATTAAATATTTATTATATTGTGGGGCGATTTCGGCAACTTTCATTAATAATTCTTTTTTTAAATAAGTCATGTCCATGGATTTGCCAAATACACAACCGTTTTGTTCGAAGGCCTGACTTCAACTGGTCACTGTGAACTCGACTTTCAAATTTCTAGAATTTTAATTGGCTGGGGGGCGTGGCCAGGCTTGCGGACACCAACGATGACTCAATTTTTTATACCCCAATACACTTCAGACAAAATGGATGAATGAACGTACACCAAATTTGGGTAACCGATAAAGTCTCCCAAAAATGTCAGTCCGTCGGTCGGTCGGTCGGTCGGTCGGTCCGTCGGTCGGTCTGTCCGTCACGCTTTGGCCTAGTGGCTAAACGAATAGTCCGATTGACACCATATTTTAAATTTATGAGCTTTATGCAAATCCATCGAAGAATTCTGAGTGGTGTCTTGCTGGCTCTCATTTTGAGGGTAGCTATCATACAACGAAAATGAAAAATTGTAATTTGCGCAAAAACGGCTAATACGATCATAATGAAACTTCGCATGACCAAGCATCTCCATGCAAGGTATCTTGCGGTAGTATCCACTGATCTATGGAAGTTCATATAAGGGATGTTCCCTTACTACTAAAATATAAAAATGTGATTTACTCAAAATCGTCATTAAGCTTATTTAAAATACGGATTCTATTATCAATCATAAAATACGGATTCTATTATCAATCTCAATACTTTTTTTTCAAAAATCTGGTATACAGGAAGTACCAAAAACTGTAAGGGCTTGCTCAGTAGACTAAACCGAACTACTTCCCGTAAAAACGTGTTCGGAAATGAAAAAAAATCTTATGCAAGTATCTTGCGCCATTGACCGGTGAAAATTCATATAAAGTGTGGTCCTGTAATAACAAAATTTAAACATGTGATTTACTCGAAATCGTTTACGGTTAGTTTGTTTTAATGTTTAACAATTTGAATTCTGAATTGTTCTGCATAGAACATATTTTGGAAAACCCTAAATAGAAGTTTGTATTTCCGTACTATTTATATGGTATTACAAATTTAAGTCTGCAGTTTATATTTATTCCATGCATACTGCGAGAAAGTAAGTGCAGTGCTGCTGTACCATTTATTTCAGAAACGGTTAAAGGTAAATAAAATTTGTAAATAAGTATAAAATTACCGACCAGTGGACACTAGTTTTGATACCTCTCTACCTCTCTACCTCTCTACATCTCTACCTCTCTACCTCTGTACCTCTCTACCTCTACCTCTCTACCTCTCTACCTCTACCTCTCTACCTCTACCTCTCTCTATCCCTGCCCCTCTCCCTATCCCTGCCCCTATCCCTACCCCTAACGCCAATTTAACCGCTATCCCTAACATAGAAACGACACCCATATTTATTTTTAGACATTTCAAACCTATCGCACCCCAACTCCAACCCCAGGGGGATGATGGTATTTCACGTCCACCACGTTGGATTTCAAAATTGTTGTAGTTTTCGTAATCAGCGACCCGATAAACAATACAAACGACATCCATATTCACATTTCAACCCTATCGCACCCCAACCCCATCCCAAGGGAGTGATGGTATTTAACGTCCACCACGTTGGATTTAAAAATTGTTGTAGTTTTCGTAATCAGCAACCCGATAAACCATACAAACGATACCCATATTCGTTTTTAGACTTTTCACCCCATTTTCCTTTTTTAGGGGTTGAATTTGGGGTTGGATTTCAATAACAGTGATGAACGTTGCATAGAATTACATCATTAATGCCTAAATAATAAATAATGTGGATTTTACTTTAAAAATAAAGAATTTTCAACTTCATCCCCCTTTTCACCCTTAACGGTGTCGATTTTTCAAAAACCCTGAGACACGTAAATATTTATTTTTAGTCGTCAGCCTAAATACAAATTTTGAAGATCCTAACTTCAAAACTGACGGACTTTCATACAAACTTTCATCCCCTATTTTACCCTCTTCGGGGTAGATTTTTGTAAAACCCTTTCTTAGTGCACCCCTTAGCTTCATAAGGAACCTACATGCCAAATTTGGAATCTCTAGACCCAGCGGTTTGGGCTGTGCGTTGATATGTCAGTTAGGCAGTCACCTTCTTCTTTTATATATATAGATTATAAAATAAACTTGAACAAACACTCGTCTATAATGTGAAATTATATGTAGGTAGTTCGCTTGCTATGACAATCAGTTCCATTGAAGGTGCTTCTAAAATATATGCCACCGCTTCAAGGGGTGTTTCCACCCATGAAACTGAACAACTTTCCCCAAGGAACCCATATTCAAATTTAAAAAAGAAATGGCTCTCCTATACTAACTCGATCAGCTGATCGGCCAACTTAATATGGAAAGTCCAAATTCTTTTTTTGAGATTTGACTATGGGTTCCTTGGGGAAAATTGTTCCCAACTACCACGTCTACCGGAAGGACGAGATATCCGATACAGGACGAGCCTACAGGGGATTGGCCATCCGAAGAAGACTCGTCCACCAACCGCTGCCGCCTCAAGATCTACAGTCGATCTCTGCTTTGGGCGTATAGATCTGCGTCAACGGTAACCCTATCCGTGTTTTTGCCGTATACAAACCTACCGGTACCCGTCTGGCCGTTGCTAATGTCCATACTCTGATGGACTCGCAATACCCAACGATAATCGCCGGCGACTGGAACGCCAAGCACATTGGATGGAGCTCTTCGCGAACGTGCCCCGAAGGACGACGCCTTTTTGATGATGCCGAACGAAATAGATATCAGGTGATTGGCCCGGAAGTGCCAACTCACTACCCGCATGTGGTAACACACATTGCGGATGTGATTGACTTGACGGTGGTTAAAGGTCTCAGTGCCAGCCCCGCCGTCCAAGTCCTGGATGATCACCTCATCTCTGACCACCAACCTGTCCTGGTTACCATTACCGAGACGCCTACAATCTCCAGACTACCGCCCCCTCGTATACGACGGAATTGGAAAGTTTTCGCCGAATACCTAGCTGAAAACGTCCCAAACTTCCCCGTGAACATACCTGCCGACGTGTATAGACTAGCTGACGGCTTTACCGTAGCAATCCAGGCTGCTCAAACAGCCTCTGTTATTGACGCCGCATATATCCCACCGTCACCCGCCAGTCATGCCCACAGCCACCCTGAAGATGATTGAGGAGAAGAGGAAGCTTCGCGCCCAATGGCAGTGCACTAGATGCCCAATTATGAAGTCCCGGCTTAACGCTCTAGCAGGAAAAATCTCAGACCGGCTCGCAGATCACGCGGGCCTGTCCTGGGAGAGCACCATCGAGCAAGCCGGTGACGATTGGACAAGCATCCACAGGCTGTGCCACATAGTACAAAACAAGCTGACGCCCATCCACCCGCTCCTGGCCAGTGACGGGAATCCCCGATACCGAGCCGAAGACCGAGCGGAACTGTTTGCCGACTCTCTGGAGCAGCAATTCCGTCCGAATCCATGCGCGAATGCTGAGCACGAAGCCAAAATCCAGCAGCATCTATCCACCTGTTTCGAGCCGCCGATAGCTTCTGACGAAGATCTTATCACTTTCTCTCCGGGTCAAGTCGAACGCATGATGCGCCGAGCTAAGCGGAAAAAGGCCCCTGACCCAGCCCAGATCTCTAACGAAGGCCTGCGTCACCTACCTCCACGCGATATCGCGACTGTGATGTGCATCTTCAGTGGAATCCTGCGTACTGGCCATTTTCCACACTCGTGGAAGTTCGGCCGTGTAATGCTGCCCAAACCCGGAAAGTATATCTTAAAACCAGAAAGCTACCGGCCAATTACCCTGCTGCCCACCGTCTCGAAGATCTTCGAGAAGATGCTACTGAGGCACCTCGTCTCCCATATCCAGGCGAGAGAGAAGCAGTTCGGCTTCAGGGCTGAACACTCCACTACCCACCAACTGGCGCGAGTGCTGCACCATCTTGCCGTGGCTTTCAACAAGATGGAGACGACCTGTCTGGCCGGAGTACTCCAGGGGAGCTGATTGTCACCTGTGTGCTATGCCAGGTACACGGATGATATTCCGGTAGAAGCGGGTGCGCTGCTCGCGTTGTACGCAGATGATACTGCGTACATAACCACCAGCATCAAACGCAACCACGCAAGAGCGAAAATGCAACGCACATTGGATGCCCTCCCTACCTGGCTAGCAGAATGGAGGCTATCGGTAAACGTGGCAAAGACCCAGGCGATTGTCGTGAGCAGGGGTTATGTCCTTCCTGCCCAAAAGCTCACCCTAATGGGATGGGAGATCGAATGGGCACCCAAGGTCAAATACCTGGGTGTTAGCATCGACCGCACCCTGTCTATGAAGCCGCATGTAGCAACTGTCGTCGCCCAGACTCGCGCATGTAGAGGCCTCCTACACCACATCCTGCGTTCCCATATTCCCTTACGAGTGAAGATGTGTCTACAAGACATACGTAAGATCCCGACTAACCTATGCACCCCCAGCATAGTACGTCTTAGTGGAAGAATGCAACCGGCAGCGGCTCAGAGCCCAGTAGTCGCTGGCCTTAAGAACGATTGTAGACGCCCCTTACACGTACGGAACGCGACCATCCTGAAGGATCTGAAGATGGAAAGTCTGGATGACTTCACCAAACGCCTGGCGAAACGCTCGACCACCCGACTAACGACTCCTGCCTCGGGACCTCCTCCTCGGAGAGGATGAAGCAGATGACACTGGACGCGACAATAGGGAATATGCATACATTTTTGTATTTATTTATTTATTAGGTTACCAACAAAGTATACATCAGTACAATGCACAAGACAATTCACCATAATATTTTCTTAATGCTACTCTAATTATAGGTAACAACGGCATGCAAATTATAAATAAAATATCCTTAACAAAAAATTGTTGCAAAATACCTGTAGTTTAAACTAATTACAGATTCAAAAAGAAATACTTACTACAAATTATTAAAACAAACAGAAAAAATTAACAGAAAAAATTATAAGACACTGTATAAGTACAAAGTAAAATTACTAATTTCTTATAGGAGGTACAGTGTTTTTGAAAGTGGGCAATGTGCCCGAGAAAATGTCAATGTCTTTGTTCTTGAACAGAGAGTTATACTAGTATTGCCTCATAAGACGGTTAATCGGTGAGAAGTGCCCAAGATTAGTTCTTGCAGCATTTTGCGAAAAAACGACATGAGTGCCTGGACGAGGTAGTCTAATATGGCACTCTGAAGTTAACGCTACTTATCAGCGCAGAGGAATCAATATCGCCATTAAGGAGTTTCCACAGGAAAACGTTAACTAGAAGATATCTACGATCAGACAAAGCGTGCATTTTAAAAAAGTTCAGCCGATCCTGGTAGCTAGGAAGTTTTTTTGCCATGAAACAACTAAAAGACAAGTGCCATAGAAATCTCTTCTGAACGCTCTCAATTCGCTTAGAATAAACGTCGTAGTGGGGGTTCCAGATAACTGAGCAGTACTCCAAACCAGAGCGAACTATCGCATTGTAAAGAGTTATTTTTGTTGAAGGATTTCTGAACTTTCTTATGTTCCTTAGTAGGAACCCAAGATTTCTGAACGATTTGACCACTATATTATCTACATGAATGTTAAAACGAAGCTGACCATCAAGGGTAACCCCAAGATCGCGGATACTGTCTGTATTACCTATCTTGACTCCACTTAAATAGTATGCAGTGCTGCTCAAGTGCTTTTTCTTCCTCGAGAAATGAACATGAAAACAATTATTCACATTCAGGCTCATACTATTTGTATCGCACCATTCCACCAAACGATTTAGGTCTTCTTGTAACAAATTTGAGTCATCAGGGAACTCAAAGATTTTTAAAAGTTTAAGATCGTCTGCGAATAAATAAGGTGTAGAATGTTGAAAACATTGACTGATGTCGTTTATAAAGACATTGAAGAACAGAGGCCCCAGGTGTGACCCCTGCGGCACGCCAGAAATAGCTGGAAAAGGATCAGACGTGTATCCGTCAACAACCACACGCGAGAACCGATTATGCAGATAAGAAGTGCACCATGCTAATATACTACCAGCTATACCATTCGCACGAAGTTTTTCAATAAGAATATTGTGTAAAACTCGGTCGAAGGCTTTACAAAAGTCTGTGTAAATAACATCTACAGTTTTTTTTTTGAATCAACAGAGAGGCAAATCTTATCTACAAATGATATAAGGTTTGTGGTTATCGACCGGGATTTGATAAAACCATGCTGGTTTGGAGACAGAATTTGCTTAAAATGTGAAGTTAAAACGGGACACAATAGTTTCTCAAAGAGTTTGGCAAACACGGAAAGGATAGAAATTGGTCGATAATTCTGTGCATTTTTCTCATCGCCAGTTTTATGCAATGGAACAACAAGCGCTTCTTTCCAGTTAGATGGAAAGATGCCAGAAGCCAAAGATCGGTTAAAAATATGTGTCAGAGGGGCAGCAAGAACTTTAGCACATTTGACAACAAAGACAGATGGAATTCCATCAGATCCTGCACCTTTGTGTACGTCAAGTCTTTTTAAGGCTTTATAGACAGTTATAGATTCAAACGCCAGTGTGCACAAGTACATAGATGAATGTAAAGCAGCCACAGACTGTGTGGCACTTTCAGTATTATAAACCGAGGAGAAATGTTCTGCAAAAAGTTGACATATACTCGTATCTTGTCCAGTGGAGGCAGACTTGCTGTTTAAAGACATACAAGCTGGATACGAACACTTGGCTTTCTTCTTGTTCTTAACATAAGACCAGATAAGCTTTGGATTCGGCTTTAAACTTTGCTCTAGACGACACATATATTTTGCATAGCACGCCGCTTGAAGAGAATAAATAACATCTTCCTTTCAGGAGGTCGAAAGCTATCCCGTCTAGTAGTCGCATTTATTAACAAAATACTAAAAACCGTAGTAGAGATAACAAAAAGTGAAATTAAAATTTAAATCGGCTAAGAAATACGGCTGATATAAGCATTTAAAACTATTGATTACGCGCCGATTAGACAGAGAGATCCGACATGGCATGTGACGTCACATGCCACTACGGCCATATAAACTTCATATTAAATTTCGTTTTGCTAGAAAGAGACAGAAACAAATTTTGATGGCTTATATCTTTTTTAATTTCATAGTTATTCGAATAATAGTTTTACTAAACTGTTTATTACATGAATGAGGATAAAATTTTAAAATAAAAAAGCATCATGTATATTCCCTATTGACGAATAGCCGCCGCTGGTTTCGATTGGCACCTACCTGGGCCTCTCCAAATGGGTAACCGCCCGGTAGGTTTATCGACCTCACTAGCGGCGTGAAGTATCTCTCACCCGGAAGTGACAGGCCACTCAGGGCCCACCCCAGGACCCGCCTATATTCATAGACGGCGTTTGAACAAGCCTAGATGGCCATGCCACTCCACAGAAGAACTCCACTGACTGACTGACTGGTTTGTATTCTGGCTTTAACGTTAGGAACTCTTGGTGGCACGATATACGCTTCTAACTCTTGGGACATATATCTGAAAATCAAGAGAAAACTAGCGCAAGAATCTCAGGGCTTGGGTTATCTCACTGTAGTGTGCTCGCCTCTCCTACCTTAGTATATAAGTATCAGTCAATAAACCTGCATCATACGGAACACACGTGTGTCTTATTAAACGCTCTCCCGGGTCCCCGCACCGCATGGCGATCCTGCCAGGATGCCTTATACGGGCAGCGCTGTGCAATCGCGCGAACTTTGGTGTAATGGTTCTGTGCTACGTGTGATAAAAAAAACCGGCCAAGTGCGAGTAGGACTCGCGCACTGAGGGTTCCGTACCACCACATAAACATAATTGTATTAGTTGAAATTTCAGTAAGTTAATGTGCTAGATTTTTTGAGTCCGACACGCGCTTGACCAAATTTTATTATTTGTTGTTATTTTATAGCCTATGCCCTATAAACATACCAATTTTCAAGTTTGTAAGTGTTCCCGTTTTTAAATAGAAATAAAACAAAAATCGCCTCAGCAACCATCCAACTTGACCCCTCTCTTATATGAATGTTCTTGAAACGTGAGCTCACCACAATTGGTTATCATTAGTTGTGAGAAAAGTTGTAATATTTAATGATTTCAGACTTTTCCCATTATTTGTACTGTGAGACCTATATAGCTTCTTGCCAAATTTCATAATTTTAGGTCAACGGGAAGTACCCTGTAGGTTTTTCATTTTTGAATTAATGTATGGAGATGAGGACATAAAATGCCATATCTTTTGATTGCGTCGTTGTAAAAAATTGAAATTTTCAGATCTTGTGTGGTTCATGGATCCTAATATATGGTATTAATTTCAACCTGATACCTTTACCCGTTCGTGAGATAAAGGGTCTTGACAGACAGACAGACAGACAGACAGACAGACGGACAACAAAGTGATCCTATAAGGGTTCCGTTTTTTTCTTTTGAGGTACGGAACCCTAAAAATGAAATAAACAATTTGTACTGAAAAAGAAATATACGTTATGAACTTTAAAATCTGATAAATAAAAAAAAAATGTGTAATTTTTATAAGATAAATTAATACATTAAAATTTTACTTTTAACATTAAATAAATATGTAAATGAATACTAAAAAAAAATATGGTGAGTCAGTGGCGGTAGTGAAGGAGAGACGGCGTAAGATCAGGAAGACAGTGTTTTAATAAGAAGAAAAATATCAGAAGAATAAAATTTACACGTTTGCAAAATTAAAAAGAAGATATAAGGAAGATCAGGGATAAGATGGATAAAAACAAAACCGTGTCGACATGATGGAGAAAAATTACCTACAGAAGAACAAACATTTGGAAAAAGGTATATTAAATAGGAAAGAAGATCGGAAAAAATCCAGAAGATGGAAAAAAAGGTAAAGAGTAAAGTGAACAGAGCAGGCGGCCGGGTGATGAACGAGTCAGATGGATGATGATGATAATTGTTGCTGGGCGCAGGGAGCTGTTGGAGTCAGATGGATGATAAGAGTGATTTGCAGGGTGCCGGGAGATGTTGGAGTCGGAAGTGGATGCGGCTTTACAGTGAAATTGTGTTTTGGTTTTTTTTTAATAGCTAGGCTTCACAAAAAAAAAATTAGCTAGGTCTGGTCGAATAATAATAAATAATTAACGGAAGAAGTTCATAAATAAAATAAAAAGGCAGCAAATTTTGAAGAAAGAAGAATTCATGCAGCGGCTCACCAGTGGCTCACCATAAGCATCGTAACGTAAGTTTAATTAAGAATAAACAGCATCAGATCATGTAAATAAAATTTAGGTGATTAATTTTTTTTTAAGCGTTTTATTTTAAATGTACCTAATGATTAAAGTGAAAAAAATGAAAAATCATCAGTAGTTACATGATCCGTGAGCTTTCCATTTTACTGTTGGCAATATAGTAAAGTAAAAATTTACGTATGTTTTCCAGATATTTTTTTATCAGTAAAAAAAAAGAAATGAGTTAGTTTTATTTTAAAATCATTTTCTTTTCACTAAGTAAGTTTAAGTTTAAAATAAAAAAGAACACGGATTTAGACCTAACGAGAATTTAGAGAAGTGAGTTTTGTGTTACAGCCTATTAAAAAGTAATATTTTAATTAATATGTTTTACGGAAAATTCGCACTGTGCTGTGTAATTACCCTAATTATTTTTTTATAAAAAAAAATTAGTGACAATAATGTGTAACATTTTGAAAAGAAAAGTATTTTTAAAAATATTTGGTTGTTGTGTATCAAAGTAATATTGCTGAACCCTAACCCTACTTACTTACCTATGTATTTGATCTTTATGTCAAAATAATCAAAGAAATTGAAGCAAGGAGGTTTTTCTTCTGAGAAAATAATTACATTATATAATTTGGAACATTCTTAAATTAGATTTCATCCATATTTATCAAAAATATCCGTATGAAAGAGCATTTAAAAAAAAATTGTTTGTACGCTAGTTAAAAGATTGTTTTTTATTATTTTGTGATTATTCCAATTAAAATTATGGCTTTAAATAACCACCCTTATTGTAAAAATCAAATAAATTAATTAATCAGTACTATCTTTTAGAAAAGTTTGATGAGATTATTAAAAGCAAGTTCTAGGAAAATTTGTTACATACAAACATGGTATCGGCGGCGACATAGCACGCCAGCTCATATTGCATCGTTTCACTGTTTACGGCTATGCACTGTGAAGCCTAAATAATACATAAGATTTTATTTTCATTCAGATGCGTTACAGTATTAATAGTATATTTTGTAAAACTGTTAACGAACTAGATACCTACTTGTTATCCTCACTAGTACAGTCAACGACAGTTCAAGCTTGACAACCGGAAACGACTCTAGCTCGGACGTCTATTGAAATAAGAATGATACAAAGTCCAATGTGTCTAGCTTGATATGCTCTTGACTGTACATTCTAAAAAAAAACAAATTTTGCTATCTGTACCAACCAACTTTAAAACTTGTAACATTAAAATCAATAAAAATCCAGAAAATACAAAATGAACAACTAGGTACTCATAGATATCTGTTTTTGATGAATCAGTGTAATATAAATAGGACTGCAGCATGCGTAAGTAAGTGGGCATCGAACCAATGTCGCACAGGTAAGCAGATAATGTACCAAACGAATGTGAAAAAGAAGTATAACGGGTCTTAAATTCTCAATAAAGGAAAATGTATCTAATAGTTTGATATTTTATCGTTCCGTTAGTAAGCTTTACCTATATGTTTTAATTGTATTATTCATGTATTTTAAATCAGTTGTATTGTTATAAGTTGTGAGATAAATAGTAACTAAAACTAAACGTTCAATGTAGTAAAAAAAAATTTTTTTTTTAATATGAAGGAAATAACAAATTGACATCATTATGACTTGATAATCATACAACTGAACAAATAAACAAGGATCCATTAAATAATATAATAAAAATAATTTTGTTGAAGTACTCAGAATATTTTATGCATATTTATTGTAAAAGTTTTAGTAAAATCTAATAAGTCTTGAAGTAAGTACCTACATAGTAACAAAAACTTTATGCAAGTCTTGTTGTGCAATCGGTCACTTTGTTTGTAGTCAGCACTTTGTTTGAAATATGAAATGGATTGGTATTAAATTGGAACTGCATGTGGCATCACTTGCAACTTAGCAGTAATGAAACACGAAACGATTCAACGTAAAAGGCAAGCATTTTTCAAACAAATTGTCTTACCTGCATCTAGTTTTGACGATGTTTTAAAAATTAAATTACATGTTATGATGATTTTAATATTGGGTCTTAGAATAAGTAGTAACACAAAACACTTAGTATATTAAAATTAACTATAACGTAACATTGAGCTTAACTTGATAGAGAGATAAGAACAATTCTTAAAAACGCATTATTAATAACGTTATGCACTCTGATTTAAAGACAAATAATCGTTAATGATTACTGTCAGGAGAAGTCGCGGGCTTCATATAAGACTCAAAACCAAATATGCTATGAAAAATAGATATTAGGTGTAAAAATGTATACAAAAGAGGTGGTAAAGGTTTAAGTAATATTGTAATGAGTAAGGAAAGTCGGATTGTATCTTGTATTTGTATAGGAGGAAAGTATTAAATATCTTTTTGTCACCATTGTTGCGTGCAATTAGGTACTTCTTCTTATGGAATGAAATGGATTGTTTATGTGATATGTTAATGACAGTATTGATTTGTAATTATGTTGATTGGAATCGGGTGTGAGAGTTTTTCGAAAAGTTTAGTATGAGTAGTATGATATGAGATGGGAATATTTCGGTAGACAGAGTCTTGACGATCGGTTGGACTGATTACCCAAACGATTATTTGTTGTCTGTTATCTAGTCAAGACATGGATGTCGAAATATTCAAATAATGGATTGGTTTCGCAAATGAGTGAAGTTTGTGAGAATGGCAAAGGTATGGAAAGTTACAAATAATGCTCCTAGAGAGTAATTAGAGACAAAGAGCTAAGTAAATGCTCGAATTAGTGGTACACTACACAAGTAGGTACGCAATAGGGCTCAAATCCTTCAGTTTAGTCATAGGTCGGACGAGTCTCCGGTATGAATGCTGTTGGAGACAAAAATAATGTCTTAAATGAGAGACCCTATATGTATAAAAATGGTACGTTGAGTGTCAGATCTTTCATTCGATCATGGTAACTACGAGTTAGCTCCGTGAGAATAGTTAGAGTCTAAAAAGGCTTCAAACATGACCTCGTAAAATAATAGGGCGTGCGCACGACCCATAAAAGGCACAAATGCCTATATAATAAAATAATAGTCGACTAATAATATTTCGTACCAATAATAATATAAAAATAATAATAAAGGGACCGGCCGGCCCTAAAAATAAATGAATATGTTATAATGTTAAATGCATGCAATGAGAGACAAAATAATGGGCCCATGTTTAAAACGAGTAGAAGTAGTAAAGGTTAGGTTAGCTACCTATCAAACAACTTATTAAAATTAAAGAGAGTATTAAAATACAGAAATGACTATAGTATGTTTAATTTTTGAAGGGAACAAATCTTTATTTGTTGATTGTTGGAAGGAAAATTTGGAATTATGAGAAATAGTCTAAATAAGACAATGAAAAATGACAGACCTGAGTTGAACTAGAGTAGTAAAGGAAAAAAAAAATATGTGTGGTTAGTTACATTAGAATAAGTATAAAAAAGAAAATGAAATTATGTTTATGGGAATATTGCCAACAGTACGTACTACTTATTAGATAAAAGTATAAAATAATATAGTTAGTAATAAAGTATAATGATTTGATATAAGTCCATTACCTGCCAAATAACACGAAATACGTAAATCAGTATTTAAAAAAAAATAGAGCGTAGTTTTGCATAAAAAATTCTTGACAATCAATAATATTCTTTAGGATTTTTTTGTTGAAGAAAATTAACTTTTGGTTTCGTTTAATATTGGATATTAATGATACGAATCACTGGAAAAAAACTCAAAATTAAATGATACTTAGATGTATTTTTAACATAGTTTCATACAAAGTACACGAACAAATGATGGAAACTTAAAATTACGCATAACTTAATTTTTTTTCTTGTACACACTATTTCTACTTAAAATAAAATGTATTTGAAAGTATTATCATATCATATCAAAATACAGACACATAAATACTTGGCAATCAGAAGTATGAAAAAAAAGGGATCGAAAAATATTTTTGTTGGTAATTAAAATTTAAAAGGAATGTTTAGTTATAAGTAGTAACATAAGAAATGTATAAGAAAAAAAAGCTTGTATTTTTTTTTTCTTTTTTTCTACGGTGGAGGTGTAGTGTGCTCGCCTCTCCAACCTTAGTATATAAGTATCAGTCAATAAACCTGCATCATACGGAACACACGTGTGTCTTATTAAACGCTCTCCCGGGTCCCCGCACCGCATCACGATACTATTGTATCATACGTTAGATCTCGTGTAAATATACTTGCTTTGCTCATCGTTCACTTATAGTAGTAGGATAACTAAGAAGGCGAACCTTGCATCTAAACCTGCTGGGATGAAACTTGGCAGGAGTCAAGTACACACCCATAGGTAACATATTAGAAGTGGTGCTCCCCAGCAGGACGCGACTGAGATGCACACAACCAAAAATCGTCGATATAAATATGTATGCGGCAATTTTTGGCGTAGCACATGGACTATTAGTCGTTTCACTCACTAACCGCGGCACGACCTTCTACAACTGGCGCCCAACGTGGGACTGTAACGTGCTACTTATTTGGATCCCAACTTCCCCAAAACCCTCACTAGATGGCACCACTGCCGTTCCTGAAACGCGCTATCAATGTATCTACGAACATTGGTTGGTTCAAGCAATCGAAGGTTTTGTAATCCCCGTATCTTCATCTAGATGGCGCTAGTGTGTTTCTGAGACACGCTAGCATTGTGATTACGACGTATAATATAAGGTCTTTGACCAATTTTTGGTTTGTATTCTGGGACTAACAGTGAATGTGGGGAAGACCCAAGCGATAATTGTGGGGCGTGGTCGGATCGATTCCCCGAATTTGACGCTGCGTGGAGAAGAGATCGGGTGGTCCTTCCAGGCAAAATTCCTGGGGGTGACCATAGACCATCGGCTCTCCTTGGCACGGCACGTGAAGAACGTGATAGCGCATGCAGGAGCTGCCACTGCATTGTTGCGACCCGTTCTTCGCTCAAAACTCCCGTTGCGGCATATATAAGGCGTACGTTAGACCTCGGCTTACCTATGCCTCCCCTGCATGGTACGCTTTGGTCCCTGAGACCAACCGTCGAAGACTGCGGGCTCAGCAGTCTAAGGCGCTACGTACCATTGCAGACGCGCCGAGATTTGTCCGCAACGAAGTCATTCGGAGGGACCTGTGTGTCGAGACTCTAGACGATTTTATTTCCAGACTCTCGACCAGGATGTTCGCGCGCGCGGATCGGTCAGACTTCCAGCATCTCCGGGATCTGGCCCCTTACCACGCGCGCCCACCGGACTGGAAACCGCTTCCTCGCGAGCTCGCTACTGCGGAGGAGCTTGATGAGGAAACGTGAGTCATGGGACCCACTTAGACCGTCGGTTTGAGGGCATCCACCACTCCAGTGGATACAACCTTGCCGACAGCCAAACACTCCCAGACTCCAAACCTAACACGACATCCATCGGCTGAGCCGCCCCAGAGGGCCTAGCTCGCCGTTATACCGGACAGAGACTCCATTCCGCCAGGCTGATGTCGTTCACTCGGCCTCTTTGAACAGGGTCTCACTCGGTGGACTGACTGGCCGGTGGACCTGACTCCACCTGCGCCTCACGGAGGGGCAATTCCTGTCCGCCGTGAGCCACACTCCAACGCCCCGCTCGTCTCAACGGGCGGCAACCTACACTGCACCAAGGAGGGACACCTCGACGGCGCCTCCCCGACGTCCGCTGGCGCGGACATCGAGAAAACAACCTTGTCGAATTGTATTTTGGCTTCAACATTAGGAACTCTTGGTGGCACGATATACGCTTCCAACTCTTGGGGCATATATTTGAAAATCAAGAGAAAACTAGCGCAAGAACCTGGTGGCCGCAAAGCCTTCGCTTCCCCTGACGGGAACGTCTGCTGAAAGTCGTCAGGGCTTGGGCTTGGCTTGGCTTGGGCTTGGACTTGGGCGATAACATTGTATCATACGTTAGATCTCGTGTAAATCGTGGTGTATACTTGCTCATCGTTCACTTAGTCGTTTCACTCACTAACCCCGCCATTGTAGGTCTTTTGTTTTGTATTTTGATACGATTTTTTGGCGAAAAAACGCATAAGCATAACTATAATAGCATTTGATTCTACCAAAAAAGTATATTTGATTTGCAACGATAATGTGAAAGATTTAAACTACAATGTTCGCTGGTAAACTTTTGACGAGAAGGTATAAAAAACTGTCAGTTGCTTTCCGGAAAACCACACTGCCAAATTCGGACTGGCAAAAAGGCTCGTGCGACTGCCCCAAATTTTTCAAACACATTTTGGGTCTAGCAATTCGGCTCAAACTCACAACACCACCTCTAGAAGCAAAAATTATACCCATTGGGCAAAAAAGTAAACGAGGTCGTGCCGCTAACTCCAAGCCAGTACTTATTTACCAGTGACGATGAGTAAGGGCTCCTCATACCTATCAATGTTCCTTAGTTTTAATAAGAAGATTACTTATTTTTAGTTGACTGAAGCGTCTTATTTTATTTTGTTTTTTGTTCATTTGATTTAAGTAAATGAACATTGTATTATTTTTTCGGAATACATTGTTTCATTAAATTACCTACCTTTAAATAATTAAATTTCTTGTCTAATAGTGTCTCTTCAAATAGTTAAAATTTTCAAAAAAATGTGAACTCATAGTACTCTGCGCATTGTAGTATTTTTCAAAATGGTTTTTCTATTGGAAACGCTTCATTTAAGATAATTAATGCAGCACAGTATAAATAAGTCATTAGCCAAATATAAAAAAAAACGGTCAAGTGCGAGTCGGACTCGCGCGCCGAGGGTTCCGATATACCTTTAGTATTTTTGGAAGCAATAAAGTTCATTTTCAGGACCGCAAAACTAAATTTGTTTGTAAAGGTTTTTTGCAGATTTCTAAAAAACTGTGCAACTTAGAAATATGGTTTTTTTTTGGTGTAGAGTTTACATAAACTTCTGTCAACTGTGATTAATTCAAATTTTTCCTTACACAAACTTCAGAGATAAGGGGGGGGGGGGCATTTTTTTTGACGTTTTTCATCATAACTTGAAAACTAAGAAACTTGAAAAAATACAAAAATATATATTAAAATGTACAAGTAAAGCCCTTCCATATGATACCCCACTCGATTTGGCCCCCCCTATTTTGGCCCCCTTTAAATTAATAATCATACTTTTTTCAAAAAATTTTCATGTGAAATTAAGATGGGCAACTTTATTCTAAAACTATTTCAAATTTCAGGTCGATAGCATGAGTGGTTGCTGTGATATAGAGGTGTGACAGACAGACGGACAGACAGACAGACAGAGCGGCACCATGAAGGTTCCTTTTTTTACCATTTTGGTATCGGAACCCTAAAAATGCAGGACGTAACGTTGACACTCAAACAAATATTAGGTCGCTCAAATATTTTATATTAAGGAGCTTCTCATTTTCTATTTTAAGTAACTCGAATTAATGTTTGCAAGTTGTTGTTCTGTTGATTTCTCGTCACTCGCAGTCAGTCGCTCACTTAGTAGTAATACAATAACGTAAATTAATTAGTTTTGTCACTTTAAACTTCAATTTACAGTCACTCGTTTAAATACTACCCTTTCTCGAATACCTACAGGTTAATTTTATGAAAATTTTACTAAGTATACTAACTTAATAAAAACTCCTTGCACCTTGCTGAGGTTAAAAAAAAAAACAAAAATAATACACTAATTAGGGCCCTTTGCGACAATATGTACATTTTTTTTTAGTATTTTAGAGACAAATATCTTTTTATTTACTCAGTCTCTTGCCGTGATTTTCAGGTATGTGTTTCTTGACCATTCATGTGAGGGCATCAACAAGACCAAAACATGATTACTGAAAATCGACTACACAAAATAAAAATCCAAAGTTGCCTCTTCAATTTTCGTTCCTTCCTCTTTTTGTGTAATCTGAGGTGTTTGAAGTATTGAAATTAAGTATAAAGAAAGGTATTCGTAGTTGCTAGGGTTGGCTCAAGCTAAAATTTTATTTTATTTCTTAGTTTTTACAAAAAGTCGATATTTTATATAGGGCGCTTACGTCATTTAGTTTTGGTGCACGCACACTACATCTGTCGCATTCTAATACGTTGCGGAAGTAATTATTTTATTCCTTTCTTTCACCGATCAGTTGCCCGTGACCTTCTGTCGGCGACAGACCTGTATTCGTTGTTCCCAAATCCAACCTTTCACACGCAATAAAAACTATTTCATCAAAAAATATATTTTATAATTATTTTTGAGAGATTGTCATTGTAGCCCTAGATGAGAATTTTTATTTGTGATCAAAGTAAATACCAACCTGATTACATATTTTATTGTACATACTACCTGCTAATACTATAATACCTGTCCCGTGTAGTGCCGGCAAAGAATAATACCAACCCATACATACCCGTGGGTGTCGTAAGAGGCGACTAAGGGTTATAAACTGGAGTATGGGCAGCAGCATCCTCTTTTGTATCTTACATATTACTTACTGCGGTCACCTACAACCGCGGTCCATGGTGCCAGCCGTAAAACGCTAACAAGCGAGGTGACTATGGTACTTCCAGCATTTTTCCAGCAAAAGCTAGAATTCTGGAGGGAGCTCCCTGTCCTGAAGTGGACGTTTCATGGGATGTTATGATGATGACTACCTGCTACAAAAGTACGTATCGATTGATCGAACAGAGTAATGGAGTCGCTATTACTGACAGACCTGGCGGACGGAATGTAGGGACATACGAAAAAACCGGTCAAGTGCGAGTCGGACTCTCGCGACGAGGGTTCCGATATACCTATAGTATTTTTGGAAGTAAAAAAGTCCATTTTCAGGACCGCAAAACTAAATTTGTTTGTAAAGGTTTTTTGCAGATTTCTGAAAAACTGTGCAACTTAGAAAGATCGTTTTATTTTCGCTGTAAAGTTTACATAAACTTCTGTCAACTATAATTAATTCAGATTTTTCCTTACTCAAACTTCGGACATAAGGGGGGGGGGGAGTGGTATATTTTTGACATTTTTCATCATAACTTGAAAACTAAGTAACTTAAAAAAATACAAAAATATATTTAAAAATGTGCAAGTAAAGCCCTTACATATGATACCCCACTCAACCTAGTAGCGACAATTTGAAATTTGGCCCCCTTTACATTAATAATCATACTTTACAAAAAAAAATTATGTGCAATAAAGTTGGGCAACTATATTCTAAAACTATTCCAAATTTCAGGTCGATAGCATAAGTGGTAAGCTGTGCGGTGCCGGCCTAAAAAGAATAGTTCCGACCCATCTCTTCCCGTGGGTGTCGTAAGAGGCGACTAAGGGAAATGAAATCTAGAGGATGGGTAGCAGCGTCCTTCTGTGTATTATTTCATCTTACTGCGGGCGCCAACCCGTCTGCCAAGCAAGGCGACTATGTCGGCAGATGTCAAGCTACCAACAACGACGACCTCTGGCCCTGGCAACTTATGACACGCGCACATTACGGACCGACGAGAAGGTTACAGAACTCGAAGAAGAATTGAGCAGGTTACACTGGGACATCTTGGGTCTATCTGAAGTCCGAAGAGAGGAGGAGGACTCGATAATCCTAAAATCAGGTAAGTTGCTCTATTTCCGGGAGGGCGACCAACTGTCCCAGGGAGGTGTCGGGTTTATGGTCCACAAGTCTCTCGTGAACAACGTGGTCATGGTAAAGAGTGTGTCGTCGCGGGTAGCGTACCTTATACTCAGAATCACCAAAAGGTATTCGCTGAAGGTCATACAGGTATACGCCCCCACATCGACACACTCTGATGATGAAGTCGAGGCTATGTATGAGGATATCTCTAAAGCCATACATACGCCTAAGACCCACTATACCGTTGTCATGGGGGACTTCAACGCGAAATTAGGCAAGAGAGGCGATGGTGAGCTGAGGGTGGGGCAATTTGGTGTTGGATATCGGAATTCCAGAGGCCACATGTTAGCCGACTTTTTGGAGAAAGAAGGACTCTTTATGATGAATTCCTACTTCAAAAAGTCGGAAAACCGAAAATGGACCTGGATCAGTCCCGATGGTGCTACAAAAAATGAGATTGACTTTATCATGTCGACGAAGAAGCAAATATTCAATGATGTCTCTGTGATCAATGCGGTTAAAACCGGAAGCGATCACCGGTTAGTAAGAGGCACATTGAATATCAACGTAAAGCTGGAAAGAACTCGACTGATGAAGTCTACGCTCCGACCCGCACCCACCAATATCCAAAACCCCGACGGCTTTCAGCTCGAACTGCAAAACCGCTTTGAATGCCTTGGTGAATGCGTAGATGTGGACGACTACAATAACGGGTTCGTGGAAACTGTCCATACAATTGGGTCAAAGTACTTTAGACCCCACCGTACTAAAAGAACCAAAAAGATCTCTGACCATACCCTCAAGCTAATGGAAGAAAGACGCGTAATGGTTCTGCAGTCTTCGGAAGATGCTTCTCAATATCGGCGGCTCAATAAACAGATCTCTAAGTCTCTGACTCGAGACCTTCGGCTATTTAATACTAACCATATTAAGAAGCGATTGAGCGGAACAAAGGCTCCAAAGTGTTCGCAAGAGATCTGTCTATTGGACAGAGCCAGTTGACGAGGCTGAAGACCGAGGATGGCAGAACCATAGAATACATGAAACTTTCATGTATTCTATGGGCAGAACCGTATCCTCCATGCCTGAGCTACTGAGGGAAGTCGAGAAGTTCTATGGGCAGTTGTACACGTCAACCGGCCCACCCGTTAGCAGTCTGGCCAACGATCCAAGAGCTAGACTTACCCGACACCATACCGAAGATATCCCAGACGTCAGCTTGTACGAGATTGGAATGGCTCTCAGACAGCTTAGAAACAACAAGGCACCCGGGCACGATGGAATTACGGCTGAGCTTCTAAAAGCAGGCGGAAGGCCAGTGCTTAAAGCTCTTCAGAAGCTGTTTAATTCTGTCATACTCGAAGGGAAAACGCCACAGGCATGGCACAGAAGTGTGGTGGTACTCTTCTTCAAAAAGGGTGATAAGACCCTGCTGAAAAATTACAGACCCATCTCACTTCTGAGTCATGTCTATAAGCTGTTCTCGAGAGTCATTACGAACCGTCTCGCACGCAGGATCGACGACTTCCAGCCTCCAGAACAAGCCGGTTTTCGTAAAGGCTTCAGTACCATAGACCACATACATACGCTACGGCAAGTTATACAGAAGACCGAAGAGCCACCAGCCACTTTGCCTAGCGTTTGTGGACTATGAGAAGGCCTTCGATTCGATCGAGACGTGGGCCGTGCTACGATCTCTCCAGAGGTGCCAAGTCGACTATCGGTACATTGAAGTGTTGAAGGATCTGTACAAAAACACCACTATGTCAGCTCGTCTTCAGGACCAGGACTCGAAACCTATCCAATTGCAGCGAGGAATGAGACAGGGATACGTCATATCTCCTAAACTGTTCACCGCTTTATGAAAGACGTCTTCAAACTCCTGGACTGGAAAGGACTTGGCATCAACATCAATGGCGAGTACATGACCCACCTTCGATTTGCCGACGATATTGTCGTAATAGCTGAGACCCTGGAAGATCTCGGCACGATGCTCAATAACCTCAGTAGAGTTTCACAACAAGTGGGTCTTAAAATGAACATGGATAAGACGAAAATGATGTCTAACGCCCTTGTTGTATCCACTCCACTCAAAGTTGGAGACTCTACGCTCGAAGTTGTTGATGAGTACGTATACCTGGGACAAACAGTCCAGCTGGGTAAATCTAACTTAGAGAAAGAGGTTACTTGTCGAATCCGACTCGGATGGGCAGCGTTCGGGAAGCTCCGCAATATCTTCACGTCCAAAATACCGCAGTGTCTCAAGACGAAAGTCTTTGACCAGTGTGTGTTGCCGGTGATGATATATGGCACCGAGATGTGGCCGCTCACAATGGGCCTTATCAGAAAGCTCAAAGTCACCCAAAGGGCTGTGGAAAGGGCTATGCTCGGAGTCTCTCTAAGCGATCGAATCAGAAATGAGGAGATCCGCAGAAGAACTAGAGTAACTGACATAGCCCTGAGAATCGCTAAACTGAAGTGGCAGTGGGCAGGGCACATCGCAAGAAGAACCGATGGCCGATGGGGCGTGAGGGTTCTAGAGTGGCGACCACGTACCGGAAGACGGAGCGTTGGCAGGCCCCCCACAAGGTGGACCAACGATTCGGTCAACGTCGCCGTAAGCCGCTGGATGCGAGCAGCGCAGGACCGGTCGTCATGGAGTTCTTTAGGGGAGGCCTATGTCCAGCAGTGGACGTTTTTCGGCTGATATGATGAGCATAAGTGGTTGCTGAGATATAGAGGTGTGACAGACAGACGGACAGACAGACAGACAGAGCGGCACCATAAGGGTTCCTTTTTTTACCATTTTGGTATCGTAACCCTAAAAACGCGCGGCTTTTGTTAGCTTCGTTCATCTGCATCACAGAATACCATATATGTACTAGTGTCTGCTTACCTATACTGAACGTAGTAGTTAAAAATAAGAGCGTAAATTGTTTTTTTTAGAAAACAGTGTTACTTCGAGAGGTCTTTTTATTTTTCTTTAATTTTTTACATAAACTTCTATCGACTGTAATCAATTCAGATTTTTCGTTTCGTTTTTATAGACTTTTTTAGTTTAACTGTAAAATGAGTCTTAAAAAAATACAAAATTTATTTTACTGCATAATTTCGACTTTAGGTGATTATAAAACCCTTAATCATACTATTCGGCATCTAAATAAACTATTTATAACAATAAGCTAAATGTTTATATTTAAAAAGATTTTATATAACGCAACTCCTTGCATTTCTATGCTTGTTGCGGCCAGCGTGCCGCGTGCGGCGGGTGCTCAGTGCGTGTATTTTGTGCGGGGAGCGGGGGGCTCGAGCGAGAAGACTCCGCCCATTGAGCGTTAAATATTTTCAGACTTTCATGTATTCTATGTTTCAGACATATCCTCTCTCCTAACTTGTTTAGGACACTCCTAGCAATACTTTGACGGTTCTTAGGCAAGAACTTGGGCGATTCTTAAGTTTAGTGCAAACGGCCCTAAAACAAATAGGTAGAGCTGCTTCATGAGCAAATGTTGAAAAAACAATTACTAAACTGAGTACTTACGTCGAATAAATAAATAAATGCATGAATATACAATGAACATCTACCTACAGAATAAATTAACTTTCTACTCTATCTCCCTTGTTTCATAATAAAAATTTACCAACTAAGTATTTAATTTTATTTACAGTCCTGCTCGACGGGGCTAACTTCAAGCAAAGCCTAACTGTGATGATGATGTTGAGGACAGCGGTTAATGGGGGGCCTTGGAGCCCTCTCAATGTTCCTGGTCCTAATTTTAGGGGTCCTAACGGTGGTGATGGTGTTAGTCCTGCTGGACCACCACCAGGTGCTGGTGGACCACCACCAGGTGCTGGTGGTGATAGTGGTGGTGGTGGTGGTGATAGTGGTGGTGGTGGTAGTGGTGGTGGTGGTAGTGGTGGTGGTGATGTTGGTGGTGGTGGTGATAGTGGTGGTGGTGGTGGTGATAGTGGTGGTGGTGGTAGTGGTGGTGGTGATGTTGGTGGTGGTGGTGATGGTGGTGGTAAGCAAGAAGATCATCCTGACTTTGGTCCTCCTATCACTGGTGAGGTTCCAAAAATTGACCCTCATGCCCCCCCGCCTCCCAATGAACCTGGTGGTAATGGCCCCATTGGTCCTGATGGTAAACCCGGTAGCGGTGATTTCTTTGATCCTGCCACCAATAAAACCGGCACCGTCTCAAAATTCAAACCAGGTGCACCTGTACAGGACACGGACATGGATAAAATAAAGAAGTAAGTTTTAATGTTATTTTGTGGAATTATTTTTTATGTCTTTACATCGATTGTATACAGTCAAGAGCGAATCAGTTTGAAACAATCGACTTTAAACCGATATTACGTACACACAGCCGCACATCGGTAGAAACACTTTTGGACCTTATGGCGTGGTAATAGAGTTAAAAAAGTTTCTACCGACAAGCGGTTGACCGTACTATATTCGTAATTGAAATGATCCTGCACAAGAAAAAGACAACGGGAAACCGGAATGTACGAACGACCGCGGAATACGAAGCCAAGTAATGACCACCCTCGGTATCCGTGTACACTGGCTGACAATTCCCGGGCAGTACAATCTGTGGACGTAGAACGTACACAGTTTGTTCGAGCTCGGAATGCCCAACCAAGAATGTACAACCACGAATTGAACGATCTCGAAATCCGAAGCCAGATGGCTCCGAAATATTGGCTGCGTTTTCCGTATCCCACCGCGGATTGTAAAACCTAGGTATTGAAGCCAAGCCAACATGACTTTTCTGTCTTTTCGTAGGTCCGTTAGGTAAAGTGAACTTAACCTAACTGATCCCGGATTCGTGCAAAGTTATTTTACTATTATTTAATCTGTGGCAAAGTGGATATAGTCCCTCAGGCGGCAATAATTAGTACTACATCGAGCTTTGGATGAATCAGAGGGTGAGGGGAGGGGGTGACGGGTGTTGGTTGAGGGGAGTGGGTGTGTAGATAGAGGGGATGACGGGTGTTGGGTTGAATAAGTGGTCTGTTTTTGCGAAATGGTACAGCTAACGAAAGTTTACTAATATATAATCTGTAGTAAAGCTCTCAAAAGGGTCCGCGCACACAATACGAAGAGCAGAGCAGAGCAGTTTTGATAGCATTGCAAAATGGACTTTATCTGCATAGAAATAAAATGCAAAATTGCCAAACAGGCATAAAAAACTGCACGCGCTCTCGAGCATGCTCGTGCAAGGGCGAGCATAAGCGCGAAGCGAACGCAAGATCGCAGTGTTATCTACTTGACCGTTGTTGGGTTAAATCTAAAACTTAACAATCTGTGATATATATAAAGGGCCCCATACAAAGTCCTGCCTGCAGGGCCCTGCTTGCAGTGCTACTGCCAATCGTACTTTGTGTGGGCATGCAGGGCCGACAAAATCGCCGTTACATCGGCCCTGCAAGACCACACACAGTACGATTGGCAGTACGCACTGCAAGCAGGGCCCTGCAGGCAGGGCTTTGTATGGGCCGTTTAAGAATTGAGTTCCTGCTGGCTTAGCACGCTGCAGTTGTCAGTTTATCTAGGCCCATAGATTAAAGACTTTAAGCATGGTCACGTTTTTTTGACATCCGAGCAGTGCGATACATTTTGAAAGACAAGGACGGCTCTACGTATTCGTGCTTGGGTGAAGTTGGGTGTATCAAAGAGATTAGCGAGGTTCAAATCTCTTTGGGGTGTATAAAGCTATCTCTGTCAAAAAATCAATTACGTAGTTTGTGGGTCAGCTAAACGTTTTCTTCCACTGACACTTCTTCGCGTTTAGAGATGATAGATTAGATGACATCGACATCAGTCCTCAAATAAAGTGATATTTCTCCGAGATATATTTTCTCGCAGGAGGCGTGCTAAGCGGGCTGAACGCGTTGTATACAGATTGGGCGAACAAGTTTGTCTATGACGGTTATATTCCGCGCATGAGTGACAGGCGGAGAGCCAATGAACGTTTCGCTCGCCCCCTGGGGACAGCCGCACTCACCCCCGCGACTCATTTTTTGACTTCTAAAGTTATTTTGTACGCAGTATACTTTATCTATATTTCATTATTTTTCAGAAATGCGGCGACACGTACAACACCAAGAAGAATTAGTTTTAAAGAGGATTGCGACTATCTTGCATATTACTGTATGAAGGCATATCAGTAAGTAAAGGGTGTTTTTTTTAGAGGTTTGGTTTTAAAATTTAAATTGATCCCATAAAAATAGTGTAAATGACCATAGAAATAGCATCGCTGGAAAGGTGTTGGCCTGCCACGATTGGGCACCATCCCCAGAAGTGGTATTGAGTCCCGTTTAGAAAGGATGGAAAGGAACGAAAATTTAGCAATCATGGAAATCAAAATACTTACACAAATATTTATCGTCGATTTACGGCCCCGGATTCCAGCCAGCCGTGGCACCCATATGCCCGAAATCATCTTTAAACATTGATGGCATAAAATGATCTTTTAAATAAAGTCAAAAACGAGGCCAACTAATGTAAGTCTAAACAGACACCCTTTGTTAGTGTATCTATACACTGTAACTGGGGACCGTCGTCGCGTCTGTGCAAACTTAGGGCACGCAATTGGACACGCTGCGTAGCAAAACACGCGTCGCTCGCTTGGCGAACACGCCCTACGCAGCGCCGCCAGTACTATTTTGATTGAGCGTGTGTACAGTCGCGCGCGAAGTATCGTTGTTATCAAAAATGCTTCTAATGGTCATTATTTGTTCATATACAGGGTGTTAGGCTAGGATAACTATACAGGATGTTAGGATAAGTATACAAGGTGTTAGATTAGGATGACTACTACTACCCTGTACAGGGTGTTAGGGTAAGTATATAGGGTGTTAGGTTAGAATTACTATACAGGGTGATAGGTTAGGATAAATACACAGGGTTTTAAGGTAAGTAGACAGGATGTTAGATTAGGATCACTATATGTACAGGGTCTTAGGGTAACTATACAGGGTGTTAGGATAGGATAACTAAACAGGGTGTTAGGTTAAGATTACTATACAGGGTGTTAGGGTAATACAGGGTGTTAGATTAGGATCACTATATGTACAAAGTTTAGGGTAATTATACAGGGTGTTAGGGTAAGTATACAGGTGTTAGTTTAGGATCAATATATGTACAGGGTCTTAGGGTAAGTATACAGGGTGGTAGGATAGGATAACTAAACAGGGTGTTAGGATAGGATAGCTACAAAGGGTGTTGGGTTAGGATAAATAGGTTTATAATGATCCTAACCTAACACCTTGTATACTTATCCTATCCTAACATCCTGTATTCTTACCTTAACACCCTGAATACTTACCCTAAGACCCTGTACATATAGTGATCCTAATCTAACACCCTGTATATTAATCCTAACCTGTCCCTGTATAATTAACCTAACCATCTGTATAGTTACCATAACACCCTGTATAGTTACCCTAACACCCTGTATAGTTACCCTAACAGCCTGTATACTTACCCTAAAACGCTGTACAAGTGATCCTAACCTAACACTCTGTATACTTACCCTAACGACCTGTATAGTTACCTTGTATACTTACCCTAACACCCCGTATAGTTACCCCTACACCCTGTATTGTTACCCTAACACCCTGTTTAGTTACCTTAACACCCTGTATAGTTACCCTAGCACCTTGTATAATTACCCTAACACCCTGTATAGTTACCATAACACCCTGTATACTTACCCTAAAACGCTGTACAAGTGATCCTAACCTAACACTCTGTATACTTACCCTAACGACCTGTATAGTTACCTTGTATACTTACCCTAACACCCCGTATAGTTACCTCTACACCCTGTATTGTTACCCTAACACCCTGTTTAGTTACCCTAACACCCTGTATAGTTACCCTAACACCCTGTATACTTACCCTAAAACCCTGTATAAGTGATCCTAACCTAACACCCTGTATACTTACGCTAATACCCTAAAACCCTGTACAAGTGATCCTAACCTAACACCCTGTATACATACCCTAAGACCCTGTACATACAGGGTGTCCCAGGAAATACTGTCAAGCGGTGGTCCAGAGGTGGACCACCCCTTGGGCTACCCGAATCACCCCCATGTATGTTCCGCGGTTATTTGTAGTTTTCGAGTTATAAATTATTTTATTAATTTTTAAAATTTTCTGCCGAAGGAAATTTAAAAATTCATATCTTTTTTTTTACTTAACATTTTTCCCATTTTCTTTTTGTGTCATGATTGCCTTGAATGTTACTTTCATACATAAAATAATAAACCTCCTAACATTCCTACTTGTTACTCAAAAAGTATGGTAAATAAAATTTTCAAACAATTTAATGGGCCGATTAAAATTTTGATCATCAATTTAAAAATACAAAAAGGATGTTCCATAGATTGTGGCTGGTTTCAAAAACTTTTCAAGTCTCTAGGCTACCCAAAACATAAAAAAATTTGGTGCTTAATGGGGTATTTTTCGCTGAAATTGGCGTTTAAAAGTTGAGAGGGAAAAAACTCTAAATGTTAATTTAGGCTCCAAATAAATAATTTGCCTATTTTGGTGATTCCTATTGCAAATTATGACGGTGGTAGGGATTCTGTACAAAGTCCGTCTGGAAAAGTACCGCCTTTTGCCTGTTACTATCGTAAAACAGCAGTATTTGCACTATTGTGTTTCGGTAGAAGTTTAAGACAGCTGTTAAAATTTCAGGCACATGAGCGATTCTATTTTATTTCTTAGGGTGGGCCTTTAGGATTTGGTTGTTTTTTCCGTAAGAATGACTAATTGATGGGGTATTTTGAAAGTATTTTAGTACTTAAAATGGTATTTTATTACCTTTAATGGTATTTTTCGCTAAAATTAGCGTTCAAAACATGTTAGAGAAAAATATGAATCTTAATTATTTAGGTAAAAAAAAAAATATTATTAACTTTAGTTACCTAAGTATTCTTTTGGCAAATTTTGATAATTGTGAGAGAGACTTTACAGAATAGCCCCACCACCTTCAAAGTTGCCACAAGAATAACGAAAAATGTAAAATTTATTATTTTAAACCTAAATTAAGATTCAGGTTTTTCCCTAGCATCTTTTGAACGCCAATTTCATCGAAAAATACCATTTTAAGTACTAAAATACTTTCAAAATACCCCATCAATTAGTCATTCTTACGGAAAAAACAACCAAATCCTAAAGGCCCACCCTAAGAAATAAAATAGAATCGCTCATGTGCCTGAAATTTTAACAGCTGTCTTAAACTTCTACCGAAACACAATAGTGCAAATACTGCTGTTTTACGATAGTAACAGGCAAAAGGCGGTACTTTTCCAGACGGACTTTGTACAGAATCCCTACCACCGTCATAATTTGCAATAGGAATCACCAAAATAGGCAAATTATTTATTTGGAGCCTAAATTAACATTTAGAGTTTTTTCCCTCTCAACTTTTAAACGCCAATTTCAGCGAAAAATACCCCATTAAGCACCAAATTTTTTTTATGTTTTGGGTAGCCTAGAGACTTGAAAAGTTTTTGAAACCAGCCACAATCTATGAAACATCCTTTTTGTATTTTTAAATTGATGATCGAAATTTTAATCGGCCCATTAAATTGTTTGAAAATTTTATTTACCATACTTTTTGAGTAACAAGTAGGAATGTTAGGAGGTTTATTATTTTATGTATGAAAGTAACATTCAAGGCAATCATGACACAAAAAGAAAATGGGAAAAATGTTAAGTAAAAAAAAAGATATGAATTTTTAAATTTCCTTCGGCAGAAAATTTTAAAAATTAATAAAATAATTTATAACTCGAAAACTACAAATAACCGCGGAACATACATGGGGGTGATTCGGGTAGCCCAAGGGGTGGTCCACCTCTGGACCACCGCTTGACAGTATTTCCTGGGACACCCTGTATAGTGACCCTATCCCAACACCCTGTATACAAAAAAAACCTAACCCGCCCGCAGCGTAAACACTTGTTGAAAGCAACTCCGCGTTCGAAAAATCTTAAAAAATTCGTGGAAGTGGTATTATCATATCAAACAGTGACATATTTTATATCAAAGTGTGCGGAAAATTATAAGCCGTAAGTGAGTGCAAATGGCATTTTGATGCAGCGAATTCTCGCCAAGTTATTGTGAAAAAACTGAAAATTTATTAAATTTTTAAACTTTGAACGCGTGCGGCGCGCGATTTGTCGCGACAACATATACTTTTTTAATTGCTGTTTTGTGCAGTCTGTAGAGCTGTAGAATTTTTGATATCGTTTGGATTTTTCTGCTGAAAGACACCTGAAATACAACGAAAATTCCTGAAAACACGTGGCACGTGTTTCTTGATCCAAGGACGTGCGCCTGAAAACGAAGACACTGTAATTTAGAGGACTATAAACCAAAACATACACCGTTTTCAGAAGAAAAAAATCGCGAGTAGTTCCGAAGTTATACAATTTTAAAAATTTACTCAAATTTCAAAATTTTTTCTAAAGAAAACAAGATCGAGGACACTTTGTTTTAAAATCAAATTTGAGTACATTTAAATGCTGGTATTACGACATAAAAATATCAAAAATTTTAGCAAGTACTTTTTTAGTTAAAATTTTTAAAAAATTTACTGTAGACACGTTTGAATAAGCCCCCATTTTGATTGTTTTATTTTATTTAAAAATAATATACACCTTTTTGCAGACGAAAAAAATTTTATTCAAAATTGTTGAATTTTTTTTTCAATATTTTTACACATTTTTGTCATAAAACAATAGTTTTTTCAGTTTTAAAAACCCAAATTTAGTTATAAAATTGAAATTATATTACCATTGTATTTCTTGGGTAATTTTCTTTCAGATAAGCCCAAACTCGGGTATTCTACTCTCATAAATAACAATAATAGACTTTAGGTGGCCATCTTGTCCGCCATATTGAAAATCTTTAGTGAGCGATATCTCTTGAATCTCTTGGAGTGGAAGAGCCGTGTTTGGTGTTATTGTAAAGGACTCTGAGAGAGCTTTCTTGTGGCCACCATATTTTAACTCTACGTGGAGTCACAAAAATTTGTACCCTAAAAATTTGACCATAAATTTTTATATATTTTATCTCTTTTTTTTTTTTTTTGGAGAATTAGTAGTCTTCGTTTTTATAAAGAACATAGAGTCAGCGACTCTACTAATAATTTTTCTTACTTAGTGTTAAGACTAACTCTATTGAGTAATTTTCTATTTATTCAAATAAATTTCTTTATTGTGTACATTGTAGTTATTTTGTTTATACTGGGACTTATACATCCCTAGACTCTAAATCTTTACTTTTTCAAAAGTAATCGACGCATACCTCTAACATGTTCGGGTATAGAACTCCCTCTAAAAAGACTGGTGATGAAGGTGGCAAGTCACCGTCAAAAGCGGCGGCAGCGAATGTGAGACGTGGCATAACTGAGTGGGAGGCAGCAAATGCTGACCCTATTCCCCCCACAACAGGCACGACGACGCAGGCTGGCTCTGCAGAACCCAATAAACTCACAACCGTGCGTTCTGAGATGACTCGAAACCCACCGGAGGAAAACTATACCGACCGAACATCCGAGGCAAAGGCCTGCCTTACTGAAGGTAAAACAAACTTGAACAACTCGGGAAATATTAGTAAAGTCATCAAGCGCACTTTGTTTGATATCCTAGACAAACTGTACCAGCTTGTCAAGGAATCAGAAATAGAATTAAAGGTGACCAAAGGAGTAAGACAAATTGCTGGAAGGGTAGAGCCAGAGACTTCTGTTTCTGACACTACCTTTATGATCAATACGGACGGAACAGACAAAAGTCATGAGATCCTGAGGGAGATAAGGGAGGTAAAGGAGATTTTACAAAATGACGAGGGGAAAAGGATCTCCAATAAAATTTACAAAACCCAAAATGACCTCAAGTATCAACTAGAGCAACAGACTAAGGACTTTGAGGAGACCAAGAACTTTCTTCACAAAATAGAAACCCGACTAGAGACAGCAACAACCACTTACGCGCAAATTGCAGCTACTCCAAGGCAATCCACACCATGTACACTATCATCAACAAGCACACCTCCTCGTAACAGTATGCACTCTATCATTGTGTCATCATCAGATGAAACTGATACCTCCGATACTGTGATAGGTAAGATAAGAACAGCAGTCGACCCCAAAGTCACTGGAGTAAAAGTTGATTACGTGCGGAAAGCCAAAAACCAGTCGGTAATAATAAGCTGCTCTAAGAAGGAAGAGCTAGAAAAGGTGTCCGCAAAAATTCGGGACTCAAAATCAGTTCTCAAAGTAGAAGAGACAACTAATAAACATCCCTTGGTAATTGTTAAAGACGTGATGGCCTACATAACAGATGACCGCTTGATAGCGGCCATCGAATCACAGAACGGGCACCTTTTCGAGGGAGTTAAAATTGAATCGGAAAAAATTGTAGTGAAATATAGGAGGCGAGCCAGAAACCCTCTTGTGAACCACATAGTGCTCCAAGTACCCCCTCAGGTATGGCAACGCCTAACTGCTGCAGGCAAGATCTATGTCGACCTTCAAAGAGCAGTGGTTCAAGACCATTCACCCTTGGTACAATGCACGAAATGCTTGGCATTTGGTCATGGAAGAAAGTTATGCACCCAGCCAGCGGTTCTCTGTAGCCACTGTGGTGAACCGCACACTAGAGCAGAATGTCCTTCCGTGGTCCTAGGTGAGGAGCCTAAGTGCAGAAACTGCAGCCTGGCTAAGAAGGATCCTAAGCATAACGCCTTTGACAAGGAATGTCCCGTTCGAAGAAAATGGGATATATTAGCGCGTTCATCGGTGGCCTACTGCTAAGGATGAGCTAAGCAATCCAGCTATGAACACTGTCGGATATAAGGTCATACAGGCGAATCTACAAAGGAAAAAGCTAGCCACAGATGAATTTATACTCGAGGCTGGTCGTAGAAAAGTGAAGTATGCTCTTATCCAGGAACCTTATATCGGAAATACTGGCGAGATGAAGAACTACCCTGGAACAAGAATTTTTCAGCACACAAGGACAGGAGAAAAGGTAAATAAATCAGCCATTGTCGTGTTCGATAGTAATATTGACGCAACTATCCGTCCAATGCTCACTACGGAAAATATTGTTGTTGTTAAATTAATGCTAGAAGCTATCACCACGATAGCTGTCTCCGTGTACTTCGAAGATAACCTGGAAATAGAGCCGTATTTGTGCCAACAGTCACTATCTCTCGTTTTCATTATCCCATATGGTACAGTAAGGCTCTCATAAATTTAATAAAAGAAAAAGATAAAGTGCACTCACTTTGTAAAATTTACGATAACCCACGGGATCGTAAAACTTTTAAAATGCTTCGTACTAGGATGAAGGATATGCAAGCAAAATGCTATCAAAAACATATCAAAAAAACACAGCAGGCCATTAAACATAATCCTAAACTATTTTGGTCATATGCTAATTCTAAGCGTAAATCCTCTGCTGGATATCCAAGTGTGATGACATATGGCACTGCTACCCTAACTAATGCAAATGATATGTGCTCGGCCTTTAGTAACTTTTTTGAACAAATGTTTATGCAACCCGCAAATCAGTACCCTGAACCTGCTTCCCATAATTGCTCTTACAGTCACACAATCAGCTCAATTGAAGTGTCGACTGACTATATTGCAAAACTGCTTCTCAAGCTCGATCCAAATAAAAGCGCAGGAAGCGATCGTATTCCGCCATTATTCCTGAAAAACTGTGCTGCCTCTCTTGCTTTACCAGTAACCATTTTATTTAATCGCTCAATTAGAGAAAGTTTCTTTCCATCAATTTGGAAAGAAGCACACATAGTGCCATTACATAAAAAGGGTTCTAAACGTAACGTGGAACACTATAGACCCATCTCGATTTTGAACGTGTTGAGTAAATGCTTTGAGCGTGTTGTTTATGACCATATTTATCCAGTCATCAAGCAAGGCATACCTGAGCAGCAACACGGTTTCTTTAAAGGGCGTTCGACAACAACTAACCTAGCTGTATTTACTGATGACGTTTTACACGGGATGGGATTTCGCTCTCAAGTGGACGTGATCTACACGGATTTCGAAAAAGCTTTCGACCGTGTAGATCACGTGATACTATTGCAAAAATTGCAAAATCTGGGAATACACGGAGACCTTTTAAGATGGATAGAATCTTACATCTCGAACAGAAGGCAGGCTGTCGTAGTTGCTGGATATCGTTCTGATTACATCCACATACCCTCAGGAGTACCCCAAGGTTCAATTCTTGGTCCTTTGTTGTACCTAGCCTATCTTCACGACATAGGAGATTGTTTCAGACATGCTAAGTATCTGCTTTACGCAGACGATAAAAAAATATACCACAAAATAAAAGGTTGCGTTGATAGCGCTAACTTACAAGATGATTTAAATAGATTATCTGAGTATTACGTCAGAAACAGAATTGGAGTAAATCTAAGCAAATGTGTGCACATCACATTCACACGTGGCGCACCTATTGACACTTATTATCACTTAAATGGAACTAAAATCACGAAAGACAGTTTTGTAAAAGACTTGGGTGTGCTCTTGGATACTAAATTAACATTTTCATCCCATGTAGATCAAATTGTAAACAAGGCCTTTAAAAATCTAGGTTTTATTTACCGAATTACAAAGCCTTTTACAGATCTGTCATGTATGAAAGTTCTCTTTTACGCTTATGTACGCAGCATAATAGAATACTGTTGCAGCATATGGAATCCACAGTATATTGTATATGATAATGCCTTAGAACGTGTCCAGAGAAAATTTGCTAAACACCTGAACTACCGCAGTCGATTTACTTCCGACTCCTATGAACAGTCGTGTCTGAAACATGGTTTGATGTCACTGAGAAATCGAAGGTTAGTACGTGATATGGCGCTGTTCCATGACATATGCTCTGGTACTCTTGATTGCTTACAGCTTGTCAATGACATTTTACAGTTGCGCGTGCCGGAAAAACGCACCAGGCATACGCAGCTTTTTTATACACCTCAAACCCGAACTAATTATGCAGCGAACTCTGTAAAAATACGTCTATCTCGAATTTATAACAAAATGTTCTCAGAAACAGATCCTTTCTTCCAAACTAAACTTCAATTTATTAAGCAAATTGCAAGTACCTTGCAAAATAAAGATAAATAATTTATCTTACTACTTTGCGGCATGTAAACCCATTTTAAGATACAACTACACTGACACGACTCAACACAAATACACACTACTTCACACACACACCGTATCTTCATTGCTAATGTGATTTGTGAGCGACAAACCTTATCAATTTTGTTTAACTTTGTAATTGTCTTAATTTTTATTTCGAAATTTTTTCCTACCTGCCCTAAATTAACTTGATAATATTTTTTGTTTACGTAGTGAAGATCTGTAATTGGCTAATGTACTGTTTATTGTATTGGTTTGTATTTTAAGTATTAATGCTGTAGATCTTAGTTAAATAAATAAATAAAAAAAAAAAAAAAAAAAAAGTATCTCGACCAGTTGAGGGATATAGTAGCCAGTGAAGGAAACGCACATATCTTGGTGGGTGGTGATGTCAACGCGTGGAGCACATGGTGGGGCAGTGAAAAAGAAGACGAGAGAGGAAAAGTTCTTTTAGGAACTCTAAATGAACTAAACCTCCATGTGCTAAATCGTGGCACCGAACCCACGTTCGACACAATAAGAGGAGGGAAAAGGTATAAAAGCAGCGTGGACGTCACAGCCTGCTCAGAAGGTATGCTTTCTTGTGTGGATGATTGGAAAGTGGACCCCGATATGACAAGTTCAGACCACAATGCGATTTTGATCGAGCTGACAACAAAAAAGGCAGCTGGTAGCAAAATCAAGTATAGCTCCACTAGGGTTTATAATACCAAGAAGGCTAACTGGAGTGATTTTCGGACAAAAATGAAGGAACTACTCACAAAACATAATCTTAGCAAAACAGAAATTGACAAAATCACAAATGTAAAAGATCTAGAAAACAAAGTTGACAAATTAATCGACATCACAACACAAACCTGCAACGAAACCATTCCTTTAATCAAGAAAGTCGATAAGGTTTATATACCCTGGTGGAACAAAGAGCTAGACCAGCTGAAGAATGAAATGACAACGAAAAAGAGGAGGATCCGCTGTGCTGCACCACGGCGCCGAGAATTTGTTGTTTCCGAATACCTTAAAGTGAAAGAAGAGTACGAGGCAGTAGCGGCAAGTGCCCGGACCGAAAGTTGGAAAAACTTCTGCGGCAAACAAAGAAAGGAAAGTGTCTGGAATGGCATATATAGAGTGTTGGTAAGGACCACTAAGAGGCATGAAGACGTACCAATGGTGAGGAATGGTAGAGCTCTGGAGCCTGAAGAGTCGGCTCAAATGTTGGCCGAGACTTTTTTCCCTGATGATGAGGCTGAATCCGATAGTATAGAACACCAGAGAACAAGAGAGGAGGCAGTCAAATTAGAAGAAGATATGCCCGAGGACACATGGGATCCACTGTTTACTGCCTCCGAACTTAGGTATGCAGCAAAAAGTTTCAACCCGAAGAAGGCCCCTGGTCCAGACGGCTTCACGGCTGACATCTGTCAGGCAACCATCGCCGTGGACGAAGATCTGTTCCTTGCCATCACTAATAAATGCCTCCAATTGTCGCACTTTCCAAACCGATGGAAAGAAGCAGCAGTGGTTATCCTTCGAAAACCGGGAAAGGAAACCTACACACACCCAAAGTCGTACCGACCAATAGGACTGTTATCGGTGCTTGGAAAAATTCTGGAAAAAATGGTAGTCCGCAGACTGAGATGGCATCTGTTACCGAAAATGAATCCCAGGCAATATGGCTTCGTACCCCAAAAGAGTACTGAGGATGCCCTTTATGACCTTACTCGATATATTGACCAAAAGCTAAATCAAAAGAATATGGTACTTATGGTCTCATTGGATATAGAAGGCGCATTTGACAGCGCTTGGTGGCCGGCAGTTAAGTGTCAACTGGCAGCAAAGCGTTGTCCAAGCAACTTGAGGAGGCTCGTCAACAGTTATTTAGATGACAGAAAGGTAACAGTAAGGTACGCCGGAGTTGAACATACCAAAGGAACAACGAAAGGCTGTATAAAAGGATCCATAGCAGGTCCTACCTTGTGGAACCTGCTTTTAAACCCATTATTGGAAGAACTGGAGAATAGGGAAACTTACTGCCAGGCATTTGCGGATGATGTTGTCTTGGTCTTCTCTGCCAAAACGGCGCTAGAACTAGAAAAAGAAGCAAACGTCAACTTAGCCCTTGTGCACCGGTGGGGGGTCAAAAATAAGCTGAAGTTCGCTCCGCACAAAACTTGCGCGATGCTTATAACAAGAAAGCTAAAATTTGACATCCCACGGGTGAACATGAATGGAGTAAGCATTGGATTGGTAGAGGAGATCAAGCTCTTGGGCCTAATCATAGATCGCAAGCTGACTTACCGAAACCACGTCACATATATATGCAAAAAAGCTATAAATATCTTCTGGCAGCTATCAAGAGCAGCACGAGTGACATGGGGCCTAAATTCAGAGGTAATTCGAGTCATCTATACGGCTGTTGTCGAGCCAATCATCCTCTACGCGGCAGGTGTGTGGGCAAGAGCGGCGGAGAAAGTGTACATATAAAAACAACTAAATGCAGTTCAACGAGGATTTGCACAGAGAATAAGTAAGGCCTACAGGACGGTCTCCCTGAACTCTGCCCTCGCTCTTACTGGACTGCTGCCCCTTGATTTGAGAGTCAAGGAGGTAGCATCACTCTATGAAGCGAAAAGAGGTGAACCACAGGCAGTACTAGGGGACCGCTCAGTTGAGCAGAGAGCCTGTTTTTCTCAGAAAGTACACCCGTCAAAAGAAGACGAAATCACTTTCGACAGCTTAGAGAATGAGGGCAAAGTGCAGTCAGTGGGGGGAAACGGTGCAGTACACATCTTCACAGATGGCAGCAAAATTGAGGGCAAGGTTGGGGCGGCACTATCCTGGTGGAATGGTGCCGCCGAAACAAAGAGCCAAAAATTTAAATTAGAAGATTACTGTACCGTTTTTCAGGCCGAACTGTACGCTATCTGTCGTGCCACCGAGCTAATCCTTGGAAGGAAAGAAGAACTCTTCAATATCTACAGCGACTCCAGGTCGACTCTGGAACTTCTTAAAAATAGTGACTCTGACCACCCTCTTGTCGTGAAGACCCGAGAAAACCTGCAGGAGATCAAAAGGGCAAGGAAGTGTGTAAAGCTGTACTGGGTCAAGGCACACGTTGGAATACTGGGAAATGAAAGAGCTGATGAGCTGGCCAAAGAAGCAGCACTAAAGAAGAAAACAAGACCAGATTACGATAAATGTCCCGTTTCATTCATCAAGCGAATCAATAGAGGTAAATCGATTGATGAATGGAATGCAAGAAATTTAACGTCAACCAAAGCCAGTATCACAAAGATGTTCTTCCCCTCAGTGGTTGATGCCTACAAGTTCCACAAAGAAATAAAAGTCACCTATCTGCACACACAGTTGTTAACAGGACACGGAGGGTTTTCTCAGTACCTTCATAGGTTTAAAAAGAAAGAGTCCCCCGCTTGCATTTGTGATCCGGATGTAGTGGAATCTGTACCCCACATGATAGTTGAATGCCCGAGGTTCGGCAATGACAGGCATGACCTGGAAAACAAAATTGATATTAAATTAAGCAAAAACAAAATAGCTGAAATAATAGGTAATAAAGATGTTAGAATACATTTTCTTGATTATTGTGTTAAGATATGTAAAGTAGTAATAGAAAGTAACAAAACCTAGAATAAGAAACTAATACGACTTAATATATTGTGCTATATTAATATCGTGTTAAAAAAACAAAAAAGTTGATAAAAAAAAATCGAGAAAAAAAAAGCATGCAAAAAAAAATGTAAAATGAAAAAAAAAAAGAAAAAACAAAGCTTCAGTACAGTAGAATTAATTTATGCCAATGTAATTATGGTATGCAGTTCGAACTAAACAAGATTACTAACCTGTTTTTGGCAGGGCTCCCGTACGAAAATCCGGAGTTCTGCACCTCCAAAAACATCATGGACAAAAAAAAAAAAGATGTTAAGTCCGTGTCTAGCTGGAAAAAGTCTCTGACCCATGTCAGAGGTCAAACAGTGACATACATACATACAACACCCTGTATACTTACCCTAAGACCCTGTACATATAGTGATCCTATCCTAACACCCTGTATACTTACCCTAAGACCCTGTACATATAGTGATCCTATCCTAAAACCCTGTATACTTACCATAAGACCCAGTACATATAGTGATCCTAATCGAACACCCAGTATACTTACCTTAAAACCCTATGTATTTATCCTAACCTAACAGCCTTTATTCTTACCCTAACACCCTATACATATATCGTAGTCACCTTGTATACCGGCTGTAGCGTTATCGCTCATAATATTCCTTTTTCGTATTCGATACTTTTTGCTTCTTTCTCGATGTATTGACTGGCTGTTTGTATTCATTGACAGTGGATTCAAAATTTTGATTTTCCTTTCTCGGTGCTTATAATTTGTTTGGATACAATAGATATTGTGTCAAATTGATCTGAATATTTAGTAAAATTATATAATACATCAAGATAAATCATATAAAAATCAAATTAAAATAATTTTTAAAGTGTTATCTACAAGCAACAGTTTTTCATGCACAGTTTTCTTTCCGTCTTTTTTGCCTACAATTTTGTAAGTATTTTTGTCTTTACGTAATATTTGTTGCTGAGAGGTTGCCACTCTCTTATGCCGCATTTTTATTCGTGCAGCTAAAGCTGCCCGATTACGGGCAGTAGGTTCCGGCTAGCACCTGCAACACAGCCAAGCCCTGTCTCCAGAGAGACTTTGACATCAGCAGCTTGCACCGTGCTCTCTGCCGCAGCACCTCTTCAACTGCGGGTTTCCTAGCAGCACGGGAGGACGCCACGAACTGCGCAAAACCAACTTCTACCAAATACCAGATATTTAATTCATTTATATTATTAGTTTCAAGTTTTTTTCCAAAATTCAAAAAGCGCCTCCAGACGCGCCATGATTTATTTAGATTCGAATCTTTGGCTGTGATTTTAAACTTTTAGAACATTTATCCGCGATACTTTGCGGAAGGTACGACTATGACCATATTTAACTAGTCGCTATAGTAATAAGTTAGGTGGCCACTTAAAGTTATCACTAGACTTTTCCAAGCGATAGTATCTAGTAGCTATAGACGGAGCGTTTTACCTGATGCACGCATCGCGGATTCTTTTCAAAATTTATTTGTCTTACTTTTAACGCCTATCGTTGATTTTTAATATTTTAAACAATATTATATACTTAAATTTAATCACGGATCGTACAATCAAATTTAAACTTTATTACGTTGGTTATATAATAGTGAAATTATACAACAAAACTGTGGTCAATCTGTTTTTATTAAAATATTGTGTGTTATATTTCTTTGTTTGCTTGATTAGTTTAAGGTAAGTTAACTCTTACTCTATTTCTATCTAACTGCAGTACATTTACAATTTATTTTACTTTATTTCACTGCATTTTATGGCGCCCGAGCTCAAATTATTGATTTATTCTGCTTTTTTTCAGGTTCTCTATCCAGATGAAACAAATTTTCAGGACCGCGCGGATGTGCGTTTTAATAAACGCGACTTGTATAGACAATTTTTTTTTTCAAATAATACTTAACTTGTAATTTCATTTATTGTAAAATTAACTATAATTTTAACTGGAAAAGTCTTTTATTTTCTCCAGAAATATAATTTTACCCTGAATTTCATTTCAGTAGTTTGTAGTAGTTACTCTGTTTGTAAGACTGAATGCTTGTATAGGGAACTAAAGTTAAGTTAGTTTATGCGAGTTTTTTGTGAGAGTTAGACCTTCTTTCAGGTTACTTTCAGTTTATTTCGTCGCGCATACTTAGCCTGCTGAACCAATCCCTTCATTATGGAAGAACAGGTACCACCAGTTGTTGATCGAGGTAATCCGTTTGGAGATACTAGTGCTGCTTCAAATCAGGAACCTCCACTGTTAATGGATCAAACGCCATTACTTATCGACACTCCTATTCCAATTACTACGACCCCACTCAATCCTAGTCTAATTTTAAATCATCCTAGAAATAGGTTTGATATGACGTCGAATCCTTACCAAGATTCTCCTCAACCTTCTCTTTCTGCAACTACAGAGAGAGTCAAAAGATTGTTATCAAAGGATAAATCCCTCACATCCTGGAAGATTTCCTTCTCTGGCGATTCATGCGTCCGTGATTTTTTCCTTTCTGTTGAGGAAAATCAAGAAGCATCTGATATTCCTAATGAATACTTGGTCCGCAGATTTCATGAGCTTTTAACTGGTAATGCTTTGAAATACTTTCGCTCAATTAGGAGTTCTACTCTTTCTTATAACGAATTGAAATCTCTTTTTTTCAATACTTTTGATCGTTCAGAATATGAGTTCATTACAGAACAAAAACTGAGAAGTCTCAAGCAAAGTCAAAATGAATCTTTCTTACAATTTTTAATTAATATTAAGGATCTTAATTCTAAATTAAGTACACCAATTTCCGACAAAGCCCTTCTACCAATTATTAAATTCAACATGAATCCTCACTATAGGCCGTGCTTGTCTACTAACCTTATTGATAGTCTATCAGATTTACTTCAAATAGCCAAGAACTACGAATTATACGAATGACCCATTGAACCCCAAGTTTGTGTGGTTTCTTCCGATTCCAATCCTTCTACTTTCCCTTATAATTGTTTAAAGTGTGAACAACCCGGTCACCTTTATAGGGTCTGTCCCAATATCTCAGGTAAGATTTGTTTTAAGTGCAGAACACCTGGTTTTGTCACGTATTCCTGTCCTAAATGTAATTCACAATACTCAAGTGGATACCTAGCTTCGCCTCAATCTGTATCTCCGGTGATTCACTCTAAATCACCAGATAATAGGTTTTTTCTTGAAATTTTCATTCAAAATCATTCTTTCATGGCTTTACTCGATTCAGGTGCCCAGACTTCTCTTATCTCGGCTACTATTGTGACTAAATATAATTTTCCTTATGATTCTTCTTCTCGTCCTTCTATTTATTCTGCTAATAACACTCCAATGTCTGTCTTAGGTCATTGCATTTTGCCTGTCTCTTTTAATGGACGTACTCTTAACCACCATTTTTGTGTTGTTAGTTCTATGTCTTCTCAGATAATTTTGGGTATGGAATTTTGGAATAATTTCGGTCTTACGGATTCTTTTTGTAAAGCTTTTGATTCTTCTTTTAAAGGTAACCTTTTCGTACCAACAGACACACCACACTCACCATTGATGTGTTCAACCAACCATATCCAACCTCGCTTCACTCTTTCAGCTGACCAGGAAACTTGTTTACAGAAGGTTATTGAAGAGTATAGTGATATTTCTTCTGAGAAAATCGGTCTTGGTAAAACTTCTTGGCTGAGTCATAAAATCAATACTGACGGACCTCCTATTAGATAGATAAGATATTATCCTTTGTCGCCTGCTAAACTAAAGCTCCTTAACGAGGAGATAGATAAAATGTTAGAAGCTGGCGTCATTCGTCCATCTCGCTCACCATGGGCTAGTCCTGTTGTTATGGTAACCAAAAAAGATGGTTCCGTACGCTTCTGCGTAGATTGTCGTAAATTAAATAGCGTTACTATTAGAAATTCGTACCCTCTTCCTAGAATTCAAGATATTTTAGATAACTTAAAAGGCGCTAAATATATGACGTCTCTTGATTTTCGTAGTGCTTTTTGGCAAATTCCTTTAGCTGATGAAGATAGTTGTCAGAAAACTGCTTTTATTGTACCACAGCGTGGTCTTTTTGAATTTGTTCGCATGCCGTTCGGTTTAACTAATGCTGCCTCAGAGATGCAACGCCTCACTGATTTGTTAGTTAATTACGAATTCACTCCTTCAGGAAATAACTGCGTTTTTGGTTATATCGACGATTTGATTTTGGTCTCACGCGATTTTGATGAGCACCTTGATTTACTACGCAAGGTTCTCCATCGTCTTAAGGAAGCAGGACTTTCCATCAATTTGAAGAAATGTGAATTTTGCAAACCCGAGTTAAAGTATTTGGGTTATACGAGTATTGTTAACGAAAATGGTCTTCAAACCGACCCAACTAAACTTGAAGCTATTAAAAACTATCCTACTCCTGAAACAGCGAAAGGTCTCCGTGGTTTTATCGGAATGTGTTCATATTATAGACGCTTTGTCAAAAACTTTTCTTCTATTATTGCTCCGCTTACTTCTTTGATTGGTAAAAAAAAGGGTAAAGATCCAATTTCTTGGCCTGATTCAGCTCAAGCAGCCTTTTTGGAACTTAGGAATGCCTTAATGGATACTCCTCTTATAGCCTGTCCAGATTTTTCTAAACCCTTTCTTCTACAATGCGACGCATCTTCAGTCGGTATAGGTTCCGTATTAACACAAAATATAGATGGTGATGAACGTCCAGTAGCTTATTACTCTCGTCTTCTTTCTAAAGCCGAACGTAACTATAGCACTACTGAGCGTGAACTTTTAGCCGTTCTTGATTCGATTATTCATTTTCGTGGATATCTTGATGGTATGAAGTTTACAGTTATAACAGATCATATTGCTTTAAAGTGGTTACTAACTTTAAATAACCCTTCTGGTCGTCTTGCTCGTTGGGCTACTATTATATCTCAATATACTTTTGATATCGTTCATCGTAAAGGCTCAGAAAATATTGTACCCGATACACTGTCCAGAATGTATGCTTGCCCAATAACTTATAACCATGGTGTAAATCATACAAATGACCGTTGGTACAGAAATATTTATTCTGGTGTTTTACAATCACCACAAATGTTTCCAGCATATTCTATTCAAAATGGTGTTCTTTTGCGTCGTATGTCTATCGACAATCCTCTTTCTTCTGATCCTTGGCGTATCGTATTACCCTCTGAAAAAACTAGAGATGCTATTTGGGAAGCACATAATAATTTTCCTTCAATCCACCCTGGTGTTTCTAAAACTTATTCTAAGCTTAGGGAAACGTACTACTGGCCTAACATGTTTAAGGATGTTTCAGAGACTCTTCGCGAATGTAATACTTGCAAAGCTTATAAAATTTCAAATACCCAACCTCGTGGAGAAATGCTTTTTTCTCGCAATATTTCAGCACCTCTTGAGACAATCTCAATAGATCTTGTCGGTCCTCTACCTGAGGCTTACTACGGTTTTAAGTACATTTTAGTTGTTGTTGATGTTTTCACTAAATATGTTTGGTTATCTAGTCTGAAAAAGGGCACTTCTAATATAATTTCTCAAATCCTTGAAGGAAAAATATTCCTTCCACATGGTACTCCTAAAACTATTATTTGTGATAATGCTACTGTATTCCGTAGTTCTAATTTTGCAAACTTTTTACGCTCATATCGCGTACAACCTTATTTTACACCGTTTTATTCCCCACATGCTAACACTGTTGAACGCTACAATCAATCGGTTATTACTTGTCTTAGCATTTTAGTTGAACAAGATCAACGTACGTGGGCCAGAAACCTACCTAAGGTCGAGTGTTATCTCAACTCATGCGTTAATTTAGCCACTTCTTACACACCGAACTTTTTGATGTTCGGTCGTGAAATTAAACATTTTTATCACCCTGATTTAATTCAGACTAGAGGTCAAAACGTCACCGATAGTCGGAGTTCTAGGGGTGAAGCTCTTTCTTCATTGGCTAACATATATGCTCGAGTCGCTGATAACCTGTCTTTGGCTTTTTTGCGAAATGCTCATGCTTATAATAGGAATCGTCAAACAGTTTCCTTACAGGTCAATGATATTGTCTGGAGACGTAATTTTTCTCGCTCCCATGCTGGAGATTTTATTTCTAACAAGTTAGCTCCGCGTTTTGTAAAAGCTCGTGTTTTACGTTGTATTTCTCAACAAGTTTATGAATTACAAGATGATTCAGGTCGTGTTGGTACTTACCATATTAAGGATATTTTGAAATAGCGTTTAACGTCTGATAATTCGAAACAACATTTATTGTTCGCATGAGGTTTAGTTATTCATGCTAATTTAGAGTGGTCGCTCATATCCAGATTTTTTAGCCTCTGTAGCTAGAGAGTCGGGATGCGCCTACTCCACCTACCTCAATAGTTATTTCGAATCAGACTGTTGGTCGTGTATCCAGCAGTCAGGTCTAATTTTCCCTCTTTCACTCTCCACTTCTAAACTCAGCTTCAAATTTTTTAGGGTTCCGTACTTCGTGGTTCACCTTGTTGTACCTGACTGATAGTCATACACGTCGTGGTATGTTCATATTCATCCCCTCCTTCCCACACTATTTCTAAACTAAATTTCTATTTTTTAGGGTACCGTCCTTGAATGGTCCGTTTGTGCTATATAATGCTCATTTCTTTTATTTTTTAGGTTTACATTTGTGTGTTAATTTTGTGCTGATTTTAACTCCAGTCATACTAACGTTGTTCTGAATTAAATTTCCCTCTGGAATACCACTTTATATATTTACCATTTTTATTCATATAAAAATGTACTGAACCACACCTTTTTTTTTAAAAGTATCACTCTTTACTTTTATTTAACTATAGGCTTTTTTTTGGTGTGTGTGGACGGCGCGTCTTTTCGTCCGCGTTTTCGCCATTCACACAGTTTTTGTTTCGCTAGATTAAAGTCTCCTTTCTCATTCGCAAACCTTTTTTTTGCGTACTCTAACAAACAAGTATGACGCAACTAGTGTTATGACGTATAGCGTCAAACACCATAGCATTTTGATGTTGTCATGATGTCTTGTCATAATGTTGATGCTGACATAAATCATATGGTGAGCAGTTGCCATTTTTTCACGTTTGCCCGCGAAAAAGTTCTTTGAAATATTCGGTGGTTTCCGAGATCGTTCGTCTTTTGTCGGCTCTCGCCCATCTCGTTTTTTTTTTTTGAAGTTTTCAAGTTGATTGCAAAGTACTTTCAACTTTTATCTTTGCGTTTCTACTACTTGTTGTTGTATTGTTAGGTTAATTTATTTTATTGAGGGTGCTTTTTTGGATTAGTTAGGCTAGCTAGGTTATAGTGTCAGGCTAACTAGGTTGTAAGATTAGGTTAGCTAGTTTGTAGTTTCTTCTTATGTCCTGATAGGCACAACGTTTTCTGTCAGCTTCGGATCGCTGGTTTTTCGAACAAGCCTCGTTCGTAAAGGGCTCTGTACGCAATGCTACGTTATCTAACGGTTGCCGGTCACCGATGTGAGGTCAGAAGCATAAGTTAGTTTTTAATTTAATTTTACCTCTTAGTCTCTTATTTTAATTTGTTCTATAATTTTCTTTGGTTATTTTTTCTTGCTTCTGCTTTTGTTCGATAGGATTGCTGTTACCTGTCGGACCCTCTTTTAATTAGTCTTTTTGCTTTTGGTTGGTTAGTTTTTTTAAGTCTTAGTTTTTTGGGTTGTTAGTCTAGGAGCCCACAGCCCTTAATTTTTTTAGAAATAATTATAGTCTAGGAGCCCACTGTAAAAAATATTTCTAATTAATGAGCTTCTAATTTTTTTTTTTTTTTTGGGGAAGTTGGATGGCTGTAGCGTTATCGCTCATATTCCTTTTTCGTGTTCGATACTTTTTGCTTCTTTCTCGATGTATTGACTGGCTGTTTGTATTCATTGACAGTGGATTCAAAATTTTGATTTTCCTTTCTCGGTGCTTATTATTTGTTTGGATACAATAGATATTGTGTCAAATTGATCTGAATATTTAGTAAAATTATATAATACATCAAGATAAATCATATAAAAATCAAATCAAAATAATTTTTAAAGTGTTATCTACAAGCAACAGTTTTTCATGCACAGTTTTCTTTCCGTCTTTTTTGCCTACAATTTTGTAAGTATTTTTGTCTTTACGTAATATTTGTTGCTGAGAGGTTGCCACTCTCTTATGCCGCATTTTTATTCGTGCAGCTAAAGCTGCCCGATTACGGGCAGTAGGTTCCGGCTAGCACCTGCAACACAGCTAAGCCCTGTCTCCAGAGAGACTTTGACATCAGCAGCTTGCACCGTGCTCTCTGCCGCAGCACCTCTTCAACTGCGGGTTTCCTAGCAGCACGGGAGGACGCCACGAACTGCGCAAAACCAACTTCTACCAAATACCAGATATTTAATTCATTTATATTATTAGTTTTAAGTTTTTTTCCAAAATTCAAAAAGCGCCTCCAGACGCGCCATGATTTATTTAGATTCGAATCTTTGGCTGTGATTTTAAACTTTTAGAACATTTATCCGCGATACTTTGCGGAAGGTACGACTATGACCATATTTAACTAGTCGCTATAGTAATAAGTTAGGTGGCCACTTAAAGTTATCACTAGACTTTTCCAAGCGATAGTATCTAGTAGCTATAGACGGAGCGTTTTACCTGATGCACGCATCGCGGATTCTTTTCAAAATTTATTTGTCTTACTTTTAACGCCTTTCGTTGATTTTTAATATTTTAAACAATATTATATACTTAAATTTAATCACGGATCGTACAATCAAATTTAAACTTTATTACGTTGGTTATATAATAGTGAAATTATACAACAAAACTGTGGTCAATCTGTTTTTATTAAAATATTGTGTGTTATATTTCTTTGTTTGCTTGATTAGTTTAAGGTAAGTTAACTCTTACTCTATTTCTATCTAACTGCAGTACATTTACAATTTATTTTACTTTATTTCACTGCACTACTTACTTACCCTAACATCATGTATAGCCTAACACCCTGTATATTAACAAATAATGACCTTAAGAAGCATTTTTATAATACCGAGACTTAAAAACAATAAAAAACCATATTTATTACATCACATCCAGGTGTCATCGTAATGTGTGTACCGGACTGTACGATTTCGATACGCCCCGCGTGCGCTCCGCTTGACGTAGCGGCGAGGACTGAATTTCGTGAAACAAACACGCCCGAGCGACACGCGCCGAGCGATACGCTGCGTGTTTATGCTGCCTATTTCCAGCCCGCGGCGTGTGGTCGTTCGCCGCGCGCTTGCTAGCGGTGGTGCCATTGTATTTTGATGAATACGCGCGCGTGGAAACGCGACGTGAGCACGCCTGACGCAGCGTTCGCCCTTAAACGGTAGATTCTGACCATGAAACCGAACCAAGGAAAAAAAAACAAGTGCGAGTCGGACTCGCGTGCTAAGGGTTCCGATATACTTTTAGTATTTTTGAAAGCAATAAAGTCCATTTTTAGGACCGCAAAACTAAATTTGTAAAGGTTATTTGCAGATTTCTAAAAAACTATGCAACTTAGAAAGATCGTCTTATTTTGCTGTAACGTTTACATATACTTCTGTCAACTGTAATTAATTCAGATTTTTCCTTTACAAACTTCGGAGATATTTTTTTTACATTTTTCATCATAACTTGAAAACAAAGAGACGTAAAAAAATATATATATAATATGTCGTGTATACTTCCGGGTCATGACTACGGTTCTTGTAATGACGAGCAATTATTTGAATAGCGACTGACTTCTGAGTGGTGTGACTGGGAGTGCGCTCCCCCACAGCGCGCCCCTCCCCTGCTTCCATTTTTGGATGAGTCTACGTGCGGCAGCCGAGCAAGGCACTTGGGTCCTAATTGGTGCTTATGCTGGACATTAAATTATAGTCCGTGGGTCTAATATTAGCGATCAGGAGAAATACGCAAGTGTGACTACAGTGAGACGCGATATGGCTAAGATAATGAGTGATTGTAATCGAAGAGTAAGCCTTTACAGCTATTTAGGACTATCGCCAATGTCAAATCACGACATATATTTTAGAATGTACAAGTAAAGCCCTTTCATATGATACCCCACTCGACCTAGTAGAATTTGAAATTTGCCCCCCCCCCCTATTTTGACCCCCTTTACATTAAGTAATTAAGTAAGTTTTTTCAAAATTCTTTCATGTGCAATTAATAATAATAATTAAATTCATTTATTATGGCAACAAGGGCCCATTTGTTAGTAAGACAAGAAAACTTATATATATGTTAGTATCACAAAAAACAAAATCACTAATCATGGTCATAATATAACAATTAGCAATTGTCAATTTATTCAATAGTTGGGCAACTAAATTCTAAAACCATTCCAAATTTCAAGTCGATAGCATCAGTGGTTGCTGAGATATAGAGGTGTGACAGATAGACAGATGGACAGACAGACAAAGTCGCACAATGAGGGTTCCTTTTTTTACCATTTTGGTATCGGAACCCTAAAAAGAGGAGAGAAGGAAAAATTCCCATACAAACTGCATCAGCTGACGGCACATTTTGTATGGGAGGGGAGCGATTTTTTTTCGTATATCGTCCTATTTTGTTTAGTTTCTACAGTCGGTCACCAGACACACTGTACTCGTATATAGGTCCTAATGAAATAGTGAACATAATTTTAACATGTTAGTCAGACCATGAAAATAAACAAACCCCGTGGAACATAGGTCAAAATACGAAAAAATCATTTTGACCTCCCATAGAAACTGCATCAACTGATAACGCATTTTTATGGGAGGCCAAATTATTTTTAGGGTTCCGTACTTCAAAATAAAAAAACGGAACCTTTATAGGATCACTTTGTTGTCCGTCTGTCTGTCTGTCAAGACCCTTTTTCTCACGAACTGGTAAAGGTATCAGGTTAAAATTGATAACGAATATTAAGGTCCATAAACCCCACAAGATCTGAAAATTATTTTTTTTTACAACGACGCAATCAAAAGATATGGCTTTTTATGACCTCATCTCCATAAATTTATGCACTAAAGCAAAACCTAGAGGGTAGGTTCCCGTTGACCTAAAATTATGAAATTTGGCACGAAGCTAGGTCTCACAGTTCACATAAAGGGAAAAGTCTAAAATCATTATACTAGGTTATTTTTTGGACCTGATTTCCTTTTGCCCACTTGTTAGTGAGGTCAAAAGCAACAACTTTTGTTCTACGACTTTGCTAACAACGCACGAAAAATTTTCAACTTCCCATATAAAATGGGTCGGTCACGTGACCACTTTAGTATGGAGAATCGAAATTTTTTTGTGCGTTGTTAGCAAAGTCGTAAAACAAAAGTTGTTGCTTTTGACTTCACTAATAAGTGGGCAAAAGGAAATCAGGTCCAAAAAATAACCTTGTATATAAATATTAAAATTTTTCTCACAACTGGTGAGCTCCCGTTTCAGGAACTTTTCTATAAAAGAGGGGTCTTCGAAAATAAATTTTTGACCTACTATAGAAACTGCATCAACTGATAGCGCATTTTGTATGGGAGGTCAAATTTGGTTTTTCGTATTTCAACCTATTAGACGGAGAGCGCGTGGTCGTCAACCCTACCTCATCGATTACCAAGATGCGACTAATCTAGGGTGATGCACGTTAAAAAGTTATATCCGAATCAACAGGGTTGCCTGGGCCCAACCTGGCAGGTTTTGTACAGTGGGCAAAAAACTTGTGATTTTTTGGGCAAAAATTACCTCATCGAATACCAAATAGGTACATAGTACATTTGATAGTACTCATCAAGGAGTGCCTAAATCAACAGGGTTACCTCACTCAATCCTGGCACATTCGGGAGTCGGCCTGATTTTAAGGTAGTCAAAAAAGAGAAAAATTACCTCATCGATTACCAAGTAGGTACTTATTACAACTGATAGAGCTCTTCAAGAAGGGGCAAAATCAACAGGGTTGCCTCGCCAAATCCTGGCACATTCGTGAGTCGGCCTTATTTTAGGTCGGCAAAAAAATACAAAACTTACTTACGATTATGAGTAATGAATTGAAACTTATACCATTTAAAGGATCTAATAATATTTGCTATAGTATGCCGACACTTAAACATGTTTCATATTATTATACAGGATAGAAAGTTAAGATGGGGCACACACGGCAGCTACTATAAAAGCATTATAGCTACAAAAAAACTTAGTAAAGAGACTAACCCTAACTTTTAGAGATATTTTGACCTACATTCACAGGTTTTGGAAAAAATGTACAGTCAACAAGGAAAAGGGCAATTTTCACAAAAAAAAATTCATTTCATTTGATCTTCTTATTGATACAAAACATAATTTTCTATGGGGTCAACCGAGGTTAAGGTATTAGAACTGTCAGAAAGCACAAAATTATTTTCCCATACATGTAATATTATAAACAGAAATTTTTTGTACCTTTTTTACGAAACATTCCACCCTCTTGTTACTAAGAGACAGAAGTCTGTAAAAGGTCCACCAGGGGTAAAGGTATTAGAACTCTAAGAATCCGCAAAATAAATTTTGATTTTAGAGCCATTAGCAATTTCTAAGTGGGCAAAACACTTTATGGGCGAAAAAGCGAAAGGGCGCAGTACAACGGATGCCGGGACTGCACTTTTAAAATACATCTTTTGCGCGTGGGAAAAATCTGAAGATGCTATTGGTATCTTCTGTGATCTATCCAAGGCATTTGATTGCGTAGATCATAGCACATTGTTGCTAAAACTTGAACATTACGGTGTTAAGAATAATTCACTTAAACTACTTAGGTCATATTTGGAAAACAGGATTCAAAAGGTACAAGTAAACAGGACGAAATCACTGGGATCTGTTGTCAAAATTGGCGTACCTCAAGGGTCCATATTAGGGCCATTTTTATTCCTTATTTATATTAATGACCTTCCTTCTGTGGTGAAGAATCTGTCAAAGATTGTGTTATTTGCTGATGATACTTCATTAATATTCAATGTAAGTAGGAAATCACAAAATTATAACGAAGTCAACGATGCACTTGGACAGATTCATGCATGGTTTACTGTTAACAATCTAGTCCTAAACGCCAAAAAAACTAAATGTATTAAATTTGCACTATCAAATGTAAGGTCTACTTCACATAACATAGTATTGAATAATGAGCCATTAGATTTTGTAAATAGTACAGTTTTCTTAGGGTTAACACTAGACTCTAAACTTCAATGGGGCCCTCATATAACGGCTCTTTCTGGTCGATTGAGCTCGGCTGCATATGCTGTCAGAAAAATCAGACAACTTACTGATGTAGCTACTGCAAGGCTGGTTTACTTTAGCTACTTCCATAGCATTATGTCTTATGGCATACTGCTTTGGGGCCGAGCAGCTGATATACATTCAATATTCGTTTTACAAAAGAGGGCTATAAGAGCAATTTATTGCCTGAAGACTCGTGATTCCCTGAGAGAACTGTTCCAGGAAATCAACATTATGACAGTGCCATGCCAGTATATCTATGAAAATATAATGTATGCTAGAAAGAACATTCATCAATTACCAAAAATTTGTGACAGGCATAATTTTAATACTAGAAATAAGCATAAAATTGATCAACCATATACTAGATTAACTAAAGTCAATACATCTTTCGTTGGTCTGTGTATACGATACTACAACAAAATACCTGACAATATAGTGCAATTACCTGAGAGAAAGTTCAAAGAATGTGTAAAGCAAACGTTATGTAAAAATGCTTACTATAGATTGGATGACTATATGAATGACAAAGAGGTATGGTGCTCTGATATTCCAGCGAAACACAAGAAACACATTGTAAAAAGCCGACTCTTAAAGTAGGCCGTGCTGCAGTGGTTTCTTGCCGTTTCTTTTACGCTGCCGTAGCACGATCCGAAACGGCGTAGACTCGCTCTATTTGCATTGTATTCTGCATGACATTCAATAAGTATTCTGTAAAGAATCTACATTGAATAAAATTATCTGAATCTGAATCTGAATCTGGGTAACAATTACCTGTACGAATGTAGATGTAATGTAGTGAATGTATGTGTGTGTCTGAGTGTGTGTGTGTGTGTTTGTGTGCATGTGATGTAATTGTGTTGTAGAGTAGGATGTGTGTGTGTGTGTGTGTGTGTGTATGTTGATATAGTGCTCTTTAGGAAGTGGCAATATCAACACGGTTGTCTTGCCAAATCCTGGCATTTTCGGCCTGATTTTATTTTATTACTGAATACTGCATGAAGTACTGATATATCGACGCCCAGCCCAAACCACTGAACATAGAGACTTCAAATTTTGCACATAGATACCTCATACAGTGTAGGCAACATGGTTGCTTCCCCCAATCCTGGCACATTCGGGAGTCAGCCTGATTTTAGGGTGGTCAAAAGTTTAAAAAATTACCTCTTTGATTACCAAGTAGGTACTAAATGGCAAAATGTATTAATTAAAGAACATTCTAATCTGTATTTATTTTAGTTTATGATAAGTTATTTATATGTAAAGTATTTTAATTTTACTTTTGCACTATTGTGTCCCACTGCTATTCACTTTTTCACTGCTTCAGGTTGGCTGAAGAAATCCTTTAATTTTATTTATTTAAGCATAGGGAAACATACAGCTATAATAAATACATAAAAATTAATGTTACAGGTAATCACATAAGCCAATTAAGTATCCATATAAAATTATACACTACGTCGAAAAAGACAAGAGAACATAAGTTAAAAAATAAATAATTAATTAATTCATAATTTTGTTGTTTTATTTTACCTACATAGGTAAATAAGGAATATACAGGGTGTAAGGGACGTTGTACCGAAAACTGAAAGGGCGTGTTTAGTCAACGAAACTGAACAACTTTCCCAAAGAAACATTTTTGGGAAATGAAAAAAAAAATTAGACTTCTCCATACAAATTGCTCACTCTGACAGAACAGTTTGTATGGAGAGGTCAAATTTTTTTTTCGTTTCCCAAAAATGATTCTTTGGGAAAGTTGCTCAGTTTCGTTAACTGAGCACGCCCTTTCAGTTTTCGGTACACCGTCCCTTACACCCTGTATACAAAATCAATAGGTTTACCCGCCTAATACAAAATTTAGCTACATGAAAACATACTATGGAGACTAACCCGATATTTTGGAGAAACTTTGTTGCACATTTACTGATTTCAATTGTACAGTAAAAAAAAACTGCAATGTTCACAAAACTTGTACTTTTCATTTCATTCGATCATCTTACTGATAAAGTACAATTCTCTGTGGGATCAACTGAGGTCAAAGTATTAGAACTCTCATAAAACGCAAAATTGGTTTCCCATACATCAAGTAGTAGCATTAAAACTGAAACTTTACATACCTTTTTTCATACCATTCGATCCTTTTGCTTATAAGAAACAGAAGTCTATGTAAGGTCAAGGTATAAGAAATCTCGGAAAACATAATATAAAATTTCAACTGGCTTTTAGGGCAATTTGCGTATTCTTAATGAAAAAAAAAATTCTCTTTAAAAATCACCTTATCGATTGTCAAATAGGTACATAGTATATTCGATAGTGCTTTTAGAAGTGGCAAAATCAACTGGCTTGCCATAGTGAGGTTGCTCCGGTTGCAGCGCCGGACTACGGCACGGCGCCGCGCCGTAAAAATTCACGGCGTGCACCGTGGAAAACTACGGCATGGCGCCGTGCCGTACTCTGGTGCGGTGCCGTGCCGTGGAAATAGAAGAGTGACCAGACATAAGGTGGTTACTGCTATTTTAGCAGGATTCGGTCTCTAATTATTTTGACGATTTACGTAAGAAAATGAATCTAAGAATACAATGAATTGCAAATGCAAGTTTGCAATATCATAAAGATTCTAAATTTAACTGAAATAATTTCAAATTTTAATTTACATTATATGACAATTGGATTGACATTAAATTGGAATAGGATATAATCTGATTGCAATTGAAGTAGAATTACATTAGATTTGAATTAAATTGGAAATGATTAGAAATTAAAGTGGAACTGAATTCGAACTAAACTGAAAATAAAATTTGACCCGAGTTAGAATTAAAATGGAACAAAATTGAAACTAAATCATAACTGAATAAATTTTTTGTTGGAATTGGAATCATGGAAACTTTATTTCGGTTGACAGCTGTCAAACTCACAATCACTATAACTCGGTTACTACTGACCCTAGACTACTCGTATGTTTGTAATAATGCTAGATCTCGTTGAGATCTCCGTTTCAACTGACAGCTGTCAAAATTAAAACAGCTATATCTCGTAAACTAGCGATGAAAGACTAGTATAGCTCTGTTTGGGGATAAAAATTGTGTTCTTGAATAGGTCTTCACTTCTAGTGAAATAAAGCCTCATGTCTCGTAAACTAACGATATAAAAATACTTAATGTAGGAAAAATATTAATTTGACACTTGTAATGTAGATCTCTTTGAGACATATATTTTTTCCTCAAACAGTACTAGTCTAGCATAGCTAGTTTATGAGATATGGCCGTTTTTATTTTGACAGCTGGTAACTGAATTTAAAACATCGATGAGATCTATCATTTGTCCAAACATACAAGTAGTCGAGGGTTAGTAGTTTCCAAGTTATAGGTATTTAAAGTTTGACAGCTGTCAAATGAAATAAAGATCTTGACGATGTCTATCATTTGTCCGAACATACAAGGAGTCTATTTTCATTAGTTTCCGAGTTACAGCGATTTTGAATTTGACAGCTGTTAAACAAAATAAAGATTTCGACGAGACCTCGCATTTGTCCCAACATACGAATAGTCTAGGAACCGTAGTTTCCGAGATATTATGGGGTCTGATCCAAATGGCAGACATAACATCGGCAGAGAGATAGACAGACAGCTAAGTAACCGTGTAAGTGTTATTTTTTTCTTTTTGAGGTACGGAACTCTAAAAATAATCGAACTTAATAATAAAAATAAAATTAACTTAATAACGTTAACATAATATGATTAAAATGACCACTAATCCTTTTAAATCAGACCGACTCGCAAAAGTGCCAGGATTTGGCGAGGTAACCCTATTTATTTTGTATATATTCTTTAAACAAACATACATATAAATAACTTATCATTATTTTAATCTACATAATTTTTTAAAATATATTTTTTTTTTTAAAAAGCTAAGAATATACTACTAACATAGTAATCACACATGTACATAACTAAATTAATACATTTTGCCATTTAGTACCTACTTGGTAATCAATAAGATAATTTTTGAGAATTTTGACTAACCTAAAATAAGGCCGACTCCCGAATGTAACGGGATCGAGGGACGAAATCTTGTTGCCTACACTGTATAAGGTATCTATGTGCAATATTTCAAGTCTAGATCCAGCGGTTCAGTAATAAAATAAAATAAAATCAGGCCGAAAGTGCCAGTATTTGGCGAGGCAACCGTGTTGATATTGCCACTTCTTAAAGAGCACTACATCATCATACACATATACACACACATCCTACACTACACTACACACATACAAACACACACACATCACATTCACACAAACACACAAAGACACACACATACATCCACAACATCTACATTCGTACAGGTAATTGTTACCCAAAAAGTGTTTTGCCCACTTAGAAATTGCTAATGGCTCTAAAAGTCAGTAGAAAATTTATTTTGCGGATTCTGAGAGTTCTAATACCTTTACCCTGGTGGACCTTTTACAGACTTATGTTTCTTAGTAATAAGAGGATATAATGTTTCGTGAAAAAGATACATGAAAATTTCTGTTTCTCCTATTACATGTATCGGAAAATAATTTTCTGCTTTCTGGCATTTCTAATACATTAACCTTGGTTGACCCTTTAAAAAATTATGTTCTTTATCAATAAGAAGATCAAACAGAATGAAAAAAAAATTTATATGATAATTGCCATTTTTCATGTTGAATGTAAATTTTTCCAAAATCTATGAATGTAGGTCAAAATGTCTCTAAAAGTTAGGGTTAGTCTCTTTACTAAGTTTTTTTGTAGCTATAATGCTTATAGTAGCTGCCGTGTGTACCCATCTTAACTTTCTATCCTGTATAATAATATGAAACATGAGTTCAAGTGTCGGCATACTATAGCAAATATTAATTAGATGTCTAGAACCTTCAAATGGTATAAGTTTCAATTCATTACTCATAATCGTAAAAAAGTTTTGTATTTTTTTGCCGACCTAAAATAAGGCCGACTCACGAATGTGCCAAAATTTGGCGAGGCAACCCTGTTGATTTTGCCCCTTCTTGAAGAGCTCTATCAGTTGTAATAAGTACCTACTTGGTAATCGATGAGGTAATTTTTCTCATTTTTGACCACCTTAAAATCAGGCCGACTCCCGAATGTGCCAGGATTGAGTGAGGCAACCCTGTTGATTTAGGCACTCCTTGATGAGTACTGTCGAATGTACTATGTACCTATTTGGTATTCGATAAGGTAATTTTTGCCCGAAAAATAACAAGTTTTTTGCCCACTGTACAAAACCTGCCAGGTTGCGCCCAGGCAACCCTGTTGATTCGGATATAACTTTTTAACGTGCATCACCCTAGATTAGTCGCATCTTATTTAATCGTATGGCGTTTATACATAGGCGGATACTATAAATTAACTTTCAGGTTTCCCAGCCAAATGGTAATAATAATGGTAGTCGCATCTTGGTAATCGATGAGGTAGGGTTGACGACCACGCGCTCTCCGTCCATATGTTCCTTTGTGAAAGTTGTTCAGTTTCATGGTCTAAGTAACATGCTAAAATTATGTTCACTATTTCTGTAGGACCCTAGCTGCCCGGGAACTAGGCACCGGAACTTGGACCGGAAGAAGGGACCAATGTTAAGGCTTGTTAAGGCGATGTCCTACGTAGGCAATCTAACGCGAACGTGATTGTGATTTGCGAAGCAATGCGATGCGGCGAGTCTGTCTGTTCTACTACGTACGCGCGATTCACGCAAATCGTCTCGGACCACACCATCACCGCCCGAAGGCGTTCAGCAAGCAAGCCCATGAATCGAGAATTCAAACCTCTTTGCTTATTATAAAAAAACTAGCTGTTGCTCGCGACTTCGCCCGCGCGGGATTCTATCTATCTCTCCGTCCATTCCTCTATCCCTGCATCATCCGTCCATCTAACCCTATCTACAAAGGTAGGATAGGGATCCATCCCTATTTATCCGTATCTATCTATCTAACTATCCGTAATTCCTATCTATCCGTCCATCCGTACATGAGTCCATTCGTATGTCTATCAGTTTCATTTATTTCTACCCCTATCCATCCCTATCATCCCTAATCACTATCATTTAATCTTATAATTAACAAATTAATTATCATGCTTTGCATTAAATCTTGTTTTAATCCCTATAATTATATGTATGTCTATCTGCCTATCCATCCTTAAATCATTCCGTGCGTCCATCCATCCGTCCGTCCTTCCATCCGTCCGTCAGTCCATCCGTCCGTCAGTCCATCCATTCGTCCATCCCTTTCTATCCCTATCTTGACCTAACTATTTATTCCTATCGATCTCTATCTATCCCTAGCTATCTATCTACCTATTCATTATTGTTACTTTAACCCTTCATCTAAATTTTCATACATCTTACTTCTAATCAATCAGATTTTTTTACAAACTTTCAACCCTTTCATTATTATTTTCACTCGTCACGAGTATTTTTGATGCACAGCATTGACGTAAGAAAAACGCTGAGTTTCCAAAATCTTTGATGCACAGTCAGTATTTTGATGTGCAATGAGTATTTTTGATGTGCAGTAACGTAAACGTATGCAAAATTACTACCTGCAAAGAAAAATGAACCCTGTGTGTTAGTGTTAAGGAAATGTCGAAACGGACTTCTTACGTTTGTCCCTACTTTAGTCAAATTACAATATGACCGCGATAACTGTTCAGGTGGTCGAAATTGGAACTAAAAAGTGTGTTTTATTGTTGCAGGACAGGCAACTTGTGTGCTCGGTCCCACTACCACGTTTACCACAGTTTTCCGAATTATTGCATGGTGGATTATGTCAACTGTTTGGAAAAATATGAAGGTACATACATATACACATGGTGTAAGGGACAGGTTGGCAAATACTGTAAGGGCATGATCAGTCAACGTAACTGAACAACTTTCAGCGAACAAAACTTTCAGGAAATGAAAACAGAAATCGGCTTCTCCATACAAACTGTCCAATCAAGTTTGCAATTTTGTATGGAGAGGCCATAGATTTATATAGTCAAGATAGGGTCTTGGGAACAAGCGGTTCAAAATTTCCCCATACAAGAGAAAATAGCGCCATCTGTGAGAAATCGCGTGAACTACGTTGTGTAGTACTTCGGTCGGTACTAAGTACACGGAACGGAAATAATATGGCGGGAAAAAACAAAACAAACTTTTTACTGTTTATATGTGATTTAGGCCTGGTTTTTCAGTTTCATTAATTGGATTAAAGTCAAAAACAATAATAAGAAATAACGATAATAATAATAAGAGTATATTGTTTCTTCAAATAAAAACATCCATTTTGTTGGTAAGTTTATTTCAAAGAAATTTGACCTCATATAGAAGTAATATATAAGAAATAATTCGTCACAAGTAGGGATGTGGGCATGCTTTCATCTATCGATAGTCGATAAGTTACACAAGGACAAATCGATGTCGAAACTTTGACCAAAAAGTTGAAGTACTAAACTTTAATAAAAGGCAAATCTGTTAAAAGCAGTGATTAAATTCATTAAAAAAAATACTTTTTGCATTTTTTACTACAGGTGATTTCTTACGTAGGTGTTTAAATATTAAAGATACCAAATTTCTTACTTACTTACTTACTTACTAAAAGTAATGGACGGTAGCGGTAGAGGCAAAAGGGGTAGGAGGTGTAAAGGTTCTTTTTTTTTTCATGAATATCTCTAGCTTACATACAAATTATGTAGGATTTTAAAACAAACTTTTATCCCTCAATTCAATCCATTTGGGATGGTTTTGCAAAAATGCTGAAATACGGGTTTGTGTTTTTCTTCTAAGTAGCTCAAATAAATTTTCAAGCGAAATTTCGTGTATCTTATCTTGCCTTATAACGTGGAGCTGAGTTCCTTATTGGACCTTAGAGCACAAGGAGCCTGTAGTCTTCTGGTTTCGGATAAGCTTGACCCAGAATCTTCATACGCTTGTGAGCCAAAGCGTTGCATGAGCACAAGAATTGCTTGTCAGTATTGTTTGTAGCGAAAAACTTTCAAACCTTTTTTGTAGAGAATTTTATGTAGATTAATTTAGTATTTTTATTAATTTTCTTACAATTTGTTGATTCAGGATGATTCATGCTGATTGAGACATTTCAATTTGGCAAAGACACACAAAGTTATATTTGTTTGTCAGTGTCCCCATCGGGAATCGAACCCAGAATGAAAACAAAACGCGTTGAATGTTGTAAAATATAATAAATGGTACAGCAGCACTGCACTTACTTTCTCGCGATATGCAATTAGAACTGTCAACCGCAAACTTAAATTTGTAATACCATACCTACACATAGTATGAAATTACAAACGTTTATTAAGGTTTTTCTGAAAAATGTTCTACCACATGAATTCGGAACTCGAATTGTAAAATATTAAAACAAACCAACCGTAAACGATTTCGAACAAATCACATGTTCAAATTTTGGTAGTACTGGAACATCTTTTATATGAATTTTCACAGATTTTTAAATTTCAAAACTCTGTTTCTTATGAATAGTTGTTCAGTTTTGTCGACTGTAAAGCTCTTTCAGTTTTTGGTACATCCTGTGTACTAAATTTTCACAAAATCCAATCAAATTGAATATCCATTCAGGTAGATAACCAAAACAAAATTAAAATTATAGAAAATAATACAAACTTAATGTAGTCAATTAGGGTCAATATAGGTACCACTAGTTGACCATTTAAGCGGTTTTATGACGAAATTCATAAAAAAACTAAATTATTAATTCTACTTTCAGAGTCACTTCTAAAAGTTCGACTATGAATTAGTTAGGCTTGTGATATAATAAGTGTTAAGGACTTTACAAAATATGCTCTTAAAGTTTTTTTTTTTTCAAATGTTACATTGCATGACCACTTCAAATAACATACTAAAGTACTAGCTAGACAAACCCATAACTTTATTGTAAAACGCCAACATAGTTAAATTCTATATAAAATCGCGGTATTTTTAAATTTTCTTACTTTCAGTTCAAATTTAAGTTTTGATCAGCTATTGGTGCTTGGTCATCTAGTGGTGCACTGACCCTATGAGTAAATCACAAGTTTACGTTTTGGTAGTACAGGAACACCCCTTATATGGAATCACACAGACAAACTGATGATGGCGCAAGATACCTTGCATAGAGATGCTTAGTCAAGCAAAGTTTCATAAAAATAATTTGAACCGTTTTAAAAAAAAAATCAATTCTTCATTTTTGTTGAATGACAGCTACCCTCAAAATGCCAGCAAAAAAAACATTCGGAAATAAAAGTCTTAAATTAAAAATATGGTGTTAATAGGACCATTCGTTTAGCCGCTAGGCCAAAGCGTGACGGACAGACCGACCAACCGACAGACGGACATTTTTAGGGGACTTGCTTAAGTGATATAGAACACATTTTTGAGAAAGTTTGTGCAACTTTTTTCACGAATACAATACCTTTCTCGCTCAGCTCGAAAGTAAAAATACTACTATCGATAAAAAATACATCACTCATAAACTCCAACATGATCCCACAAAAAACGATAAATTACAGTAAAATACGTAACAATTTCCATATTATCTGACTGTAGAAATGATAAGTTGACATTTTTTTATGCAATATTTGTGATAATAATCCACAAACATGAAAAATACTGAATAAAACTTACAGATGAAAAGACAAAATTTCTTTGCAATTTTCGTTTTGTTGTTTTGAAGATGTACAGCCATCAACTACACACGTTATTATTAAAAAGAACAATCACTAATATGGAGAGCAACTTAAGAATAAATTCACGATATTTTAAAGTTATTCACTACATGTTTTTATAATTTACACAATGTTTACAACATATAATTTAGGAAATATTTTCAACCGTTAAAATCCCAACAAGTTACAATAATCCTATAAACTTTGTAAATGCAATGAACGCGTCGTTCATCTAATTTGGTAGGATGTGATCACTGACGACTTGACATGGCATGAGACATGCTAGCAGTTGTCATCCCATACTGAAAAAAAATAGCATGGTTTCTTCTCCGAGCGAAGCAAGGAGGTTTTTGTTCTGAGGTTTATTTGCATCCAATGTTGACAATATGACTGACAACGACTGACATTTGTTGGTCCTAAACGTCAGATTTCGGACCAAAGAATTGGGGACATTGGCTAGTACTTATATATAAGTAAATGGGAGAGGCCAATTATTTTTTTCATTTCCTGAAAGTTTTGTTCGCGGAAAGTTGTTCAGTTACGTTGACTGATCATGCCCTTTCAGTATTTGCCAACCTGTCCCTTACACCCGAAAACATCACACCTGCCTGACACCTCTTTCCCGTAGGAATGGCTGAAACCACATCCATTCATCTGACTAGGTATAACTTAAAATAAATGACACGAAATATACATCCCAATAGGGAGTATGCATGTCATATAAATTAACTTGATTTTTTTATTTCCGATACTTTATTGCCCTGACATTACACCTAAACCAATATTTTCTTGTTTAGTGTGGATATAAATGCACAACATATTAATTAAAAAGTGATAAATAAACGAGGGAAGTTCGAATTTGCAAAAAGCCTCGCCATTGGTTGAATCGAAACGTGACGTCACGCGCCATGTCGAAGTGTCGATATTCATACTGTGCTGTTGTATTTGGAAGAAAAATTCGACTTAGCTCAGAGACCCTTCGTACAAGAAAGCTGAAATTTTGTATGAATACGTATTTTATTCACGCCGAGAAAGTGGTAAAATAAAATCTAACAAAATATTTTTTTTTAGGGTACCTCCCCTACAAGTAAAGTGGGGGTGATTTATTTTTGTTCACCCCATTGTGTGGAGTGTCGTTAGATAGGTCTTTTAAAAATAATGTGAGTTTGCGAAGATAATTTTTCGGTTTAGGGATCCGTATGCGTAATATTTAGCTTGAAAGCGAAATTGTTTGTTGGAATCACCCCGCCTTTCCTGCCAGATAAACTGTTGTTATTGGAAATGTATAAAAATTCACAGTAGTAGTATATATGATGAAATTGAAAGGACAACTATCACAGACAGCTAAGTAGGCTTTACAGGTGAAGAAGGTAGCTATAGCGGAAATAATAAAAATTGTAATATCAGTCAGGCGCTAGGACCTCGCTGAGCATATTAGGAGGTAAAAAGTTTATGTTATAAACGTTATGAAATACTTAAGCAAAACCTGCTCTGCGATGAAAAATCGTAAAAAAAACTACAGAACCCTATACTGCGCGTGGCCCGATACGCACTTGGCCGGTTTGATGAATTAGGGATTCGTTTGCGAAAAAAATTGCTCAAAAGGGCAATTTATTGTCAGGGTCGTGTCCCCCTGCCAGCTAAACGGTTAATATGGAAACGTGGAAAAATATACAGTGCTTACCACCACATGAATATGAAGAATTTAAAAGAAAAACAACTAAGTTAGCTTTACAGGTTAACGACAAATAGTCAAAATACTGAAAACAATGGAAATTGCAATCAGGCGCTGAATCTCGCTGTTCGTTAGGAACCTGCTTACCAATAATCATTTCTAAGATAACTATGGAACCCTATGCGCGTGGCTCGACACGCATGTTAACTATACAAACATGATAAACTTACATTAAAGTTTATTTTGTTCCGGGTCTTAGCGCGATAATAGTTATTAGGCAAAATAAATTACCTTATTATTCCCGACGTTAAGACCCGGAACAAAATAAACATGATTGAAAAGTGCGAAAGTCTAAAACAAACCTTACATTAAAGTGATCTTCACAACAATTTTAATAGGATATTGAAAATACTTCAGTTCTTCTCATCACCTTATACCATTTTTCAAAACCACATTATCTGTAAACTTCTCATAGTATTTGGGCACTTTGGCATAAGACAATATCCTATAAAATGTATTTTTAGCATTTTCCATCATCTAATAGCGATTAAAACTGAAGATCTTCAGGTTTTACCTTTACAAGCCTATAGTGAACAATACAGAACGCGGCATGTGACGTCATCCATAACGCGCGAAAAATGGCGGCGTTTATCCATGTCAAATTTAATCGATTTTTCAAATATTACTTTATGAAAATATTTGAACATTTCTAACAGTATTTATATATTTAACCATGGTATAACGATGTAAGAAGTAAATTAAACAAATAAAAAAAATAGATGAATACTCCCTATTGCCGAAAAGTTGACACGCTCTTCCCTGGTCTTTATGGAAGTGTCTTAATAGACTGCGATCGGGCGTTGGCAGACGCGAAGAACTTAGGAAGGGATGGGGCTTCTCTGATAACGACAGGTGTAAGTGCGGCGTTTGGCAATCCATGTCACACTTGCTGTCGTGGCCTACTTTTCCAGTTTTCTGCACTCGGAGGGACCTTTCTAAAGGCAACCAGAGCAGTTTTTATTCTATTTAGGTACATTAAATCTTGTTTTTTTTTTGGAGTTTAAAAGCGCAAAAGAAGCAAGTACTAGTGATATTGCTATATATAAGTGTTAATCTCTGCCTACGAAGACGTCATAACGGAAAAACACTACCTCTTACCGCCTCAGCATACCGGCTGCATTCCAATCTACCGCTGTGAAGGTACGAATAATTTGGAATAAAACACGTCAAACATTATTGTTGACACTGAACTACATCTTGATCACAATGTTCTGTATTAAATGCAATAAAGAAATTATTGACCAGGGAGATATTAAGTGCGTTCAATGCGCCAATAAGTATCACTTTTTTTGTGTGGGGTTAGCTGAGAAAAATTTCCGGCGGATGAGATCTAACACTAAGGCCGGATGGATCGGTGCCTGCTGTGTTAAAAAGTCACCAACTTCACACCATGAACCACAACATAAAAACGCGTGTAATGAACTCGCCGGCTCGCCGATGCAAACTGCTTGCACCTTCGCGGCCGCCGTCCCTGACGCGTCCATTGTACCTACTACTACTTCGCAATCACTGATAAGCGGCGACTCATCGTATTCCAATCCAATGGCGGCTCTGTATGAATTTATTAAGTCGGAAAATGAAAAAATGCGTAATGAACACATTTACTGACGTCACTTACGGCTATGATTACAAATCAAAATGAAAAAATCGAAAAACTATCAAGCGCTGTTACTAATGTTAGCTCAAGCTTGGCAAGCATTTCATCTAAGCAGGATTCGCTAGAAAATTCTCAAAAATTCTTATCTGGGGAGTACGAAAATATGAAAAATAATATTAAAAGTGTCAGCGACAGTATTAAATCAATCAAAGAAGAGACAAAAGTCCTGAAAGCGGATAAAAACATCTTGTGTGAGCTGCAGGAACGTCTGAACGAACATGAACAAAGAGCAAGAGCCCAAAATTTGGAAATTTATGGTATTCCCGAGAAAAAGACTGAAAAATTGTCTTCAATAATGCTCTCCATCGCTGACACCTTGAAAGTCCCTCTTACTTCAGTTGATATTCAGTTTGCAGTTCGTGTGCCCCCTAGAGACAATAGCTCGACTTTACCCAAGCCGATAGTGGTCAAATTAAGTTCCACCCTGAAGCGCGACGAGATTATAAGCGCTATTAGAAGGCAGAAAGGCTGTAAAACAGATGAGCTAAATATCGAAGGACCCAGTAAGAACATTTACATAAATGAGCATCTGACATCCGAAAACAAAACTCTTTATAAAATGGCGAGAGCTGCATGCAAGGACGTGGGGTTTCGCGACCACTAGGTCAGGAATGGTCGCATCTACGTGAGAAGAGGAGACAACTTCCCGCAGATTTGCATCAAGTCCGAAAGAGACCTACGGAAAATAAACATGACAAGGGGTCCGACCAATCAAAACAACAACGTTTGATTCTTTGCTTATTGTATCCTGTTCTTTGTAATCTTGTTCAATGCTTTGTGAAAATAACTTTAACTTACTTGTGCTTTCATTGCAATATCTATTTACACCACATCACACACATACACTACGTACACGTTTATCCTATAACTTACCCTACATATACATATACAGTTAGGTTACATACAAATTATAAACACACTCGCAAATATTCTTATAAATTATGAACTCCGTCGTGCCCAGGCAGTAAGAAATGTCCATCTAAGTACAAGGTATTTTAACTTCCCTTCACCTAATACGAATTTCAATTATAATTCAATTTTGGAATTATTACTTATAAGATGAGTCCTTTAAATATTTATCTTCAAAATACAAGAAGTATACGTGGCAAGACTACACAGTTTAGGCAGGGCTTGCTCAACCACGATTACGACATAGTCGCGATAGCTGAAACATGGTTAGTGGACGGCGTGTATGATAGCGAAGTATCAGATGATCGCTATGATGTGCACAGATGCGACAGAGACGTAGCTGCCACAGGGCTGTCTACGGGTGGCGGTGTTATGCTTCTCACGAGGCGCAACCTAGCCGCGCTCTTACATATACAACCAATCAACTTAAGGTCCCTTTTTGAAGTTATTCATGTGACTATCCCAGCTCGGTCTTTGAAGTCACAACAAAATTTGCATATAATTTGTTTTTATATGAACGGTGTTAGATCGAACAACGACGTCAAGCTTGACCATTTTACTGATTATTTGTACGACCTGGGCAGACAATATCCTGACGACCTACTTCTTATATTAGGTGATCTGAACCTTAGTTCTGTGGAATGGGGTTTCGAAACCACAACGGAGTCAATGACTCCTCAAGGTGAATACTCAGGATCAATACATAATTTTCTTGATGTAACATCCCTACTTGGCGTTTATCAATTCAACACAATACCTAACGATAACAAAAAATTTTTAGAGCTTGTATTTAGTAATACTTACATACACGTTGTAGCGGCAGACCCACCTATAGTAAAAGAAGACAGACCTCATCATATAGCCCTTCAAATTAACCTACCTGACGTAAAGCTTCGCCCAATGCGCGATCAACCTAGAAAAGTTTATGCATACAAAAAAGGTGATTTTGAAAAAATATCCTTATATCTGAAAAATATAGATTGGAACTTGATTCTCAACAATTGCTCCATTGATGAAGCTTTAAGTCTATTCTACAGCAAGCTTAATGAAGTCATTGAAATATTTGTACCGTCTTATTTCATATGTGCTGACGGTTGTCCCTCATGGTACTCTAAAAGTCTTAAAAATGTTATAAAAGAAAAATTAATGTTCCATAGCAGATGGAAGAAGAATTTAAATCCTCGCGATTTTGACACATTTCAGGTTCTTAGGAAGCGCCAGAAAAGGCTACAAGAGGTGTCGTGGGGGAGGCATGTCGGCAGGTGTGAAAAGTCCTTGAAAACCAACCCCAAGGTCTTCTGGTCGTATAGTAGAAGCTTGAAGACCGGCTCCGCAATACCGGCCCAAATAACTTACGGGGCAACAACGGCAACAAACTCAGTCGACATTTGTAATAATTTCTTAAATTATTTCTTATCTGTATATAGACCTACTAGCAGTGATAGTTCAAATCCTCCATTACCTTATGAATCTCAAGGTCCTAATAATTCGTCATCCCTAGGTTCCGTGCACCTTACCACAAAAATGATCCTCACGTATCTAAAAAATGTGAACTGCAACAAAGGACCCGGCGGTGACAACATACCACCTATATTTGTCAAAAGAGCAGCTGAAGCGCTGGCATTTCCACTTCTCATTCTATTTAGACGATCATTGTCAGAAGGTTACATTCCAGAGAAGTGGAAAGAGGCAATAGTCGTGCCGATTCACAAAGGGGGTTCTCGAACAAAGGTTGAACAGTATAGGCCGATATCCATACTGTCGGTTTTCAGTAATATATTTGAGAAAGTAATTTATGATCAGCTGTATCCATTTGTAGTTCCTTTCATTCCGGAAGAGCAACATGGTTTCATGCGCCACCGGTCAGTTGTTACCAATTTGGCAGTCTTTACAGACGATGTACTTAAAACCATGGATTCCGGTGTACAAGTTGATGTCATCTATACCGATTACTCTAAATGTTTTGATCGGTTAGACCATAAAACGCTATTAAAAAAATTAACAGTGCTTGGAATCCATGGTGATCTTCTTAGGTGGGTTAGCTCTTATCTAGACAATCGCAGCCAAACTGTCAGAATAGGGACGCACTACTCCGATAAGGGCCTCATACCATCTGGAGTGCCCCAAGGGTCCCACCTAGGCCCGTTATTTTTCAATATTTACGTCTCTGATATAACTACCTGCTTTCATTATGCACAATTTTCAATGTATGCAGATGACAAAAAAATATACATGCCCATACTGTCTGTCGAAGATTGTATAAAACTCCAGGAGGATTTAACCAGATTAGAACACTACTGTAATGAAAATATGCTGGATCTTAATGTGGGTAAATGTCAAGTAATCACATTCACATGAAAGGTTAAAAAGATCACCTACAGGTACCAATTACATAATTCAGATATAACTAGAGTAGAATGCATAAAAGACCTTGGCGTTATACTAGATTCCAAAATGACATTTACCCATCATTATGAACACATAGTTCAAAAAGCTTACAAAATGATGGGATTTCTAATCAGGGCTACAAAGCCGTTTAAGCAAGAGGAGTCAATTAAAATCTTATATTACGCTTATGTTAGGAGTGTCCTAGAATTTGCATCGCAAATATGGTCCCCTTGTTACACAACACACATAAAGAGAATTGTAGCAATTCAGCGTAAATTTGAATACCTTCTTCAGAGACGTAACCTTGAAGCCGCTGATGGCGGCTCTAATACTGACACCCCTGTGACCCTTGAAAAACGTAGAATGATTGCGGACATTATGTTTATGTACAACGTGTTGAATAACGTCATAGTCCACAGCTGATCGCTCGGGTAGGACTGTGCACACCTGCAGTTCGCACTCGTCATACCCGTTTATTCTATGAACCGTCTGTGCAAACCAACTACGCACAGAATTCTATTGCGCACATGAGCTCAACCTTTACTGCAAAGATCTTGACATATTCAATACCAAAAAGGATGCATTTCGTAGGAAATTGATGGACGTAGTTTATGGTTCTGGGCGCGACAGTACTTCATAAAATATTAAGTTACCATATATCTCTTGATTTGACAAAATGGCTTATTTATCAATGTTCTATTATAAAAGACATACACACACACATTTACACAAAACACTATTCCACACACTGACACAAGTATGTTTATGAGTGGTCCCGCAGGATGTGGCGCGTTCATGTTATTTAGCTACTGTGCACTCACTGTTGACGTACGGTGCTGAGCTGTGGGGGTGTGCCGCCGAATGGGAGAGGGCCTTTCGAATGCAGAAAAGAGCGATTCGAGCTATTGTACACGTGAGGCCGGATGTCTCCGCCAAACCATACTTTGCTGCACTCGGAATACTCACTCTCCCGTCCGTGGTGATTTACCAAATCGCCGCGTACGTCCATACTCACATAGATCAGTACCAACAGCGTGCTGATACAACCGTGAAAACGCTCCGGCACGCGACTAGACTACTACCGATCAAACACAGACTAGCCAAATCAGAAAAATTGACCCATGTAGCGGGGCCAGCGGTCTATAATAGGTTACCTAGAAGCGTGAGGGACGCACCGTCACTGGAAACTTTCAAAACCAGACTTAAGAACTGGCTAATCGAGCACACTTTTTATAGCGTCAAGGAATTTCTCACGACCATTAAAATGGTGGATTGACAAATGTATGTACTTAAGAGTACCTACCCCTATGGTTCGTTTTATTTTACTATTCTGACATTTTAATTTATATTATTGACATTCTATTATTAATATTATTTTATTGTGATTATAATTAATAAGTTTGACATGTAATAACAATTTTATTACCAAATATATGAATATGAATATATATATATTTAAACCTATTTAGTTTGTTCTTTTTTAAATTTTGGTTTCATTGTGTAGAAATTTTATAACTTTCTTACCATTTTGTACCAATTGTAATTTTAATAAGTGAAGATCTCTTAATTTGGCATACAAATTTTAATTTGTAACTAGAAATAATCATTTATAAGCTGTGAGATTTTTCCCTGAAATAAATAAAAAAAAAAAAAAACCAAAAGGCTATTAATTAATGTGGCCACGTTTTGAACTAAGATTTTGTAGTCATATTTTGCCGTTAACTCGGAAAGAAGATGGGGCAAGCCAACAAAACAAAATTTCACATAGGGTAAGAGATGAAGTAGGTACACACAAAACTGCACGTCGGTGAAAACACTTTGACCTTGAGCGGATCTCTGGTTTCGGGTGTTCGCAGCGTAGCGCTGGTTCAGCTTATACTGGTTTTGTTTCCACTTGCTTGCTGCTGTGCGTACATGAATTTATAGTTCGTCATATCGTGTGGATTGTAAGATCATGACAAACCTCACAAACCCTGGGTTCTTCCTTCAATTGTACCTAGCCGAGTCCAACGGGTTAACGTGCCTCCCGAAGCACGCAATTATCTTGCTCTTCGGACAATCAGGTGATTCAACCTGAAAGTCCTAACCAAACTGCGGAAGTATCACAAGTGATATATTGTTTGACAGTTCCCATCGGGAATCGAACCCCAACTCAGGACAGAAGGACCAGGATACAGTTACCGTCACGAGTGAGACTAGCTCTTGTGGCGAAATAAATAAGGGGGGGGCATCATGAGTCGCAGGTGGCTCAGAACAGCAGTACAGATTTTGCAGGACAGGGCAGTTGAGGCAGACACCCAGATTAGTAAGGCAGACACAGGCCGCGAGCGCATGTTGTGACATAGCTGCCAAACACATACGCATACATCTCATACCGCCCGCCGACCAAAGAGATTTGAACCTCGCCGACCGTAGAGGTATTTCTTTTGGATAACGAATTCAATGTCAAAGGAATTCCTTGGTGCAAGGTCATAATGGGGCATACATAATACTTACCAGTGGGGGACTACGCGTAATACGATACGCCCCGCAGGAACCTTCTCAGTAATGCGCCTTGTGGATTTGTCTGTAATCAACAATAATTTTGGTTTCAGTCTGGCAAGTCATTTACATGGGAAAATGTGTCAGTCTGAAAGCGCTCTTGCACTACAAACGTAAGTATGGGTTGGTACTATTCTTTGCCGGCATATGCCGACTATTGTTTGACAATTTGAATTCTGAATTGATCTGTATTTTTCATTCGAACATTTTTTTTGAAATAACGTAAATAAAAGTTTGTATTTCCATACTATGTGTATTGCATTACAACTTTAAGTTTGCGGTTGATAGTTTTTCCTTGAGTATTGCGAGAAAGTAAGTGCAGTGCTGCTGTACCATTTATTTAAAACGAGCCTAAAAATATCTTATAGGCCGGCAGCGCACCTGTGACCCACCTGGTGTTGCGGGGTTGCGGGTGTCTATGATCACGTAGAGAAGCCGAGAAGGATTTTTCACGTGATAATCAGGGCGACTTAGATTTGTCTCAGTAGATGGGGCTTTGTGAGAGGATCACGAAAAACTATATAAGAAGTTCCAGACCGGAGCCCGGTGTTCAGGAGGACATTGTCTGGAAATGAAAAGATACAAAAAAACGTGATCTTCAGCAAAAACAATTTTCATGCCAAAAGATGGGGGCTGATGAGTAGTGATATAAAAACTTTGACCAGACACTGGTTTGCCAAAAATCTGAAGACTGTTGGCAAACCAGACCATTAAATTGTTTTCTGTCGAGTACATGATAAAACTTAACGCGATAATTAATTCGAAAAAGAGATGTCTCAATAGAAGATGCTTTATGAGAGGATCACGAAAAACTATGTAAGAAGTTCGAAACCGGAGCCTGGTGTTCAGGAGGCCATTGTCTGGAAATGAAAAGTATTTTTTTTACGTTATATTTAAGACGAACAAAAGTGATTGCTTGTAATAGAGAAGCTAATACTGATAACAAATACAAAATAAAACAGACAAAATCTGAAGATTTTTGGCAAACCGGATAATTTGTCCGCTCCGCGGCCCGGGTCCGTTACGTCCGCTGGGCCCAATGAGTAAAACGTACCCGGTAGCCCGTTCTGCTCCTTGCTGGCAATCAACAGCGCCCTGATACTGTCCAATCTGCCCGCGGTTACTCCCGATTTCAGCGTGACCGCCAATGTTCACAAAATGGCTGCGTCACCTCACAGTATCTCGCGGCCCGGCAGCCGTACACCCACATTTGTGGTACTGTTCACCCGAACGATCAAATCCTCACACCACTGTCGACTCCCGATGCCGACACCAACGAACGGGTTCAATACGAAACCCTTTTCCCGAAATATTGTACGCGGCCGTCCGCGATCGTTGCGTAATCCTAAAAACAATTGCGCACCTGCGCCCGACCTGTTCTCGAATCCAACTACACTAAAAAACCTTCCGTGATCGCACGGCTCCTACTCTCGGAACAATGCGAGGGACCGCCCTCTTCGAGAAGTATAATTGTCAGCGGCCTCGTATGGTACGCGTCCGAATTACGCGCAGTCATAGCCTATTACAAAGTTGCGATGTTTGGTTCCGAACACCGGACCAAAAAAATATCCCTTTTCAGATTTGTCTGGAATGACTTTAGCCCCCGGTTTTCTTGTCTGGTCAAGGTTTTTATACCACTACTCATCAGTCCCCATCTTTTGGCATGACAATTGTTTTTGCTGAAGATCAGGTTTTTTTGTTCCTTGTCATTTCCAGACAATGGCCTCCTGAACACCAGGCTCCGGTCTAGAACTTCTTACATAGTTTTTCGTGATCCTCTCATAAAGCATTTTCTATTGAGACATCTCTTTTTCGCCTTGATTATCGCGTTAAATTTTATCAGGAACTCAAAAGAAAACAATTTAATGGTCTGGTTTGCCAACAGTCTTCAGAGTTTTGGCAAACCAGTGTCTGGTCAAAGTTTTATATCACTACTCATCAGCCCCCATGTTTTGGCATGAGAATTGTTTTTGCTGAAGATCACGTTTTTTGTTCCTTTTCATTTCCAGACAATGGCCTCCTGAACACCGGGCTCCGGTCTGGAACTCCTTATATAGTTTTTCGTGATCCTCTCATAAACCCCATCTGCTGAGACATCTCTTAGACCCTGTCCAGAAAGGGCGAATTCGCCGCGAATTGTTACGCGCGAGTTTCTACGCGCGTCGGCGAGGTACTGGGTGTCAATACATTGCGTCCACAAGCATCGCAGCGCAGCAGCGCGAGGCTCGCGCGAGTCGAGATACTAGGAGCGCCTTGTTTGCGTCCAGATGAACGCGCGAAACACGCGCGAGTAAATCGCGGCGAATTCGCCCTTTCTGGACAGGGTCTTAGTCGCCCTAATTATCACGTGAAAATCCTTCTCGGCTCTTCTACCATTACAGGTGACCTGTCTGCTCGTCTGCTTCCCTCTTCTATAAAAAAAATTGTATGTCATCCATTTTATTAATATGACGTTTGCTTTCGTTTTCTCTAAATTTAAGTGCACCTTGTCTAGACCCCCAGGTCTTTCTGTTGCACCATTTGCAGGGTTCAGTAAAATCTTTAAAGGAATAATATTGGTGGCTAATCCCAACAACATTTGCTCCATGTCCAATTACTGTGTTGCCAGATCAAAAAATATACGTTACTAATTTGATCAATTCGTACAATGGATATGTGCAAAATCGAACAATCTGTGTATTATCGCAAAACGCAAAATATTTATAAAAGGTTTTGTATTTGGTACCTACATGAATCGTCACCTTTGCAGTCACCAATTCAAATGCTTATTTGTTCTTTATTGTCTGTACAGATGCACCGTACCTCAACGACTACTTTATGGACGAGTATTATGTACAATCGTATGGATAGACGCATGGGCGCCGACAGGGGGGTGCCAGGTGGTGCACTTGCAATAATTCTCGTTTAAACAAGTTGAACTCTTTCTTGAACATTTCAAGAACATTGCACTTGCACCCCTTGGGAATCTGTCTGAAAAACTATTTCTTACTTAAGAACGCCAAAATTTGCAGAACACAGTGAGAATCGCCTTAATAAGTGCAATTAAAAATTCCGCCGGCTGCAGTTGCTATTTAAATGATAATTCTTTAACTACTGCCTACTAATTATTGTACAAATTATTGTAAATAAAAAACTAAGTTTGTATTTTACGAAATAGTTTTCAATTTACAATCATTTGTTCCATAATTCTAATTAGAATACTTTAATAATTCTAAGTAGAATTATTAAAGTAGTTTAAGAAATAGTTTTTTATTTACAATAATTTGTACAATAATTAGTTGGCAGTAATTACAGAATTCTCATTTAAATAACAATGCAGCCGGCGGAATTTTCAGCTGAACTTATTAAGGCGATTCTCACTGTGTTCTGCAAATTTTGGCGTTTTTAAGTAAGAAATATTTTTTCAGTTAGATTCCCAAGGGGTGCAAGTGCAATGTTCTTGAAATGTTCAAGATTGAGTGCAACTTGTTTAAACGAGAATTATTGGAAACAGTCGGACTTGAGACGCGGGGCTATACGTGTAGCGTACGGCAGGGCAGGGCGCCAGGTATCCTTGATCACGATTAAAATAAAACACTTTTCTTCACCACAAACTTTTATTCAACCATTCACTAGCAAAACGTGACATGCGACTGTGTCAAAGTAAAAACAAAAGTCAAGTCATAAATACAAGGTTCTAAAAAAGTATAAGTATTCATAAACTGTAAAAAGTAGGCCTACAAAAGGTTCTGTCGCCCATTTAGACGCAAAAGGTCGCGGTAGAAAAACGTCCCTGTGCTCAAAAAGAGTTCCTTTCTCAAAAGGTCCCTTTCTTAAATGGTGCTTTTCTTAAATGGTCCCTTTCTCAAAAGGTCCCGTTCGCAAAAGGTGCCGTTTGAAAAGGTTTCAAGCCGTACTATATTTCCATTTGAACGTTACAAATAGTTCAGCAAAACTCACTATTGTCAGCCTGTATGGCGAATGAGTAATATAATAATTAATAGTGATAGCTCAGATGTATTTTTTTTCGTTAGGTTGTTGTTCTGTTGGATGGTTTTTAAAAGATTTTTATTGTTTCGTTCAAATGCCGTTAATTAATTGTTTTGATAAATTGTCAATGATTTTAATAATAAAGAATAGTACGAGTACGAGTCAGACTCGCGCATCGAGGGTTCCGTACCACGCGTCACGAAATAGTGTATCAAAGTTTACGATTTTATTATATGTATGTATTATTAGCGTAACTGTAGATGGCGAGAGAATGCAGTATGTCCAGGAGTACTTATATCTGGGCCAAATAGTTTCCTTCCAGGCACGACAAGACAAAGAAGTTGCTAGACGCACTGAAAATGCCTGGAGAAGCTATTGGTCCATGAAAAGCTACATAAAAAGCGATCTTCCGATCACATTGAAGCGCAAACTAATGGACAGCTGCATTCTCCCGATTCTTACGTACGGTGCACAGGCTTGGTCTTTGACAGAATATCAAAGATCCAGGCTCACGGTTTGCCAACGAGCAATGGAGCGCAGTATGCTGGGTCTGAAGCTTACTGATCGGGTCAGAAACACCATACTGCGCTTTAAAACACAAATAGCCGACGTAGCCTATACCGCCGCCAAGCTCAAATGGGACTGGGCAGGCCACGTGTCCCGTATGTCGCCGGACCTATGGGCGAAGACCACCACTACCTGGCAGCCGCAAACCGACAAAAGGCGTCGAGGCCGACCAAGGCGCCGATGGCGCGATGAACTTGACACCTTTTGCAAGGCCTGGCAAGAGCGGGCTTTAGATAGGGACCAATGGAGGGAAGAGAGAGAGGCCTTTGCCCAGCAGTGGGACATTATAGGCTAGATAAGATAAGATAAGATAAGATTATTATATGTATGTATAGATTGTGAAACGTAACCGAGTTTTTTGACCGACTAGTCATAGTCGACTAAGAGACTTTTTACACTTCACTACCTTATACAGACAGACTGCGTATATGACGGACTCAAAATTTCTGATTTCTTAGGTGTACGGGATGTTTTGAGATGACTTTTTGAGAGAGGGACCTTTTGAGAAAGGGACTATTTAAGAAAAGTGAAAAGAGACGTTTTGCTAGCGGGACCTTTTGCGTCTTAATGCTGTCGCCGACATGGCGCCCCACGGTGCGGAGCACCCAACATTAGGTCGGCAGCAGAATCGGTGCACAGTACTCTAGTGTGTCCTACTCGGTCAACAAGGGCACTACTTTACGCACCGGCCTTTTGAGGACTCCACTCGCCGTTTTCAATTCCACGACTCTAATGACCCCATCCTTGCCAGGGTAAGTTTTAATGATTCGACCTTGTGGCCACGTCCCACGTGGAAGGCTCTGGTCAACTACCAACACCGGGTCACCAAGTTTTAGTTTAATTGGCTCGCGTCGTCTTCGGGGAATCCGATTTGGTAAGTATTCTATCTAGTAGATTTGGTATCTTGCCCACAATATTTCAGCCAGCCTCAAAGCCTTTTTATGATCGGCTCTTCTCAATAGATCTTCATCTTGGCAGGGGAGAAGTGTTTCCATAGTTGGTTGTCCGAGAATGAAGTGAAATGGTGTTAAAGATGTTAGAGAGTCAGGGTCTACAGATACATGTGTCAAGGGCCGAGAATTAACTATAGCTTCAGCCTCTAAAAGCAGAGTTTCTAATGTTTCTTGACAGGGGCTTTTTGCTATAAAGTTGTGCAAAGAGCTAATTTAATTGACTTTACCAGCCTCACCCAAATTCCACCCATGGATGGAGCTGCTGGTGGAATGAAGGTCCAAGTTATTTTATTGTTAGCAGAAAAATCGAAAACATCTCCAAGCTTCTTCGCCACTCCCACAAAGGCCGTTCCATTGTCTTAGTAAATATTGACTGGCGTTCTCCTTCTGGCAATAAAACGACGTAAGGCCATAATTGCTGCGTCCGATGAAAGGGAAGAAACGACTTCTAGATGAACCGCTCTTGACGTCAAACAGGTAAAAAGGCAACCCAGCGTTTTTCACGGCGGCGATCAACAGCAACTTCTACCGAAATAGTCCAAACCGACGAACGTAAATGGGCGTCTGTGGTGGCCCAGTCTTGCTTTTTTTTTATATAAAAGAGGGAGGCAGACGAGCAGGCGGGTCACCTGATGGTAAGTGATCACCGACGCCCATAGACACCTGCAACACCAGGGGGATCACAGGTGCGCTGCCAGCCTTTAAGATATTTGTAGGCTCGTTTCTTGAAGGCTGCCTTGTTGTACCCGTCCGGAAATACCTGCGCAGGAAGCTGATTTCACAGTGCGGTCGTACGTGGTAAGAAGTTTCTTGTAAAACGTACGGTGGAAGATTGCCAGTTATCTAAGTGGTAAGGATGAAATGTTAACTTCTGGCGAGTGGTGCGGTGGTGAAATTCTGCAGCAGGTATTAGCTCGAACAATTCTTCAGAGCACTCCCCATGATACACGCGATAAAGGATGCATAGAGATGCAACATCTCTCCGCAGTGCTAGATGGTCAAGACGGCCGGTGCTTCTGGAAGATCTCCAAAACTTGGAATCAAGTGTTGACTCCTTCTTCTTCTGCAGTCTGTGCAACTTTTTGCCACCGACTTTACGCTGAGCCTCAAACATAAAATAAAAAACTTTGTTCTTAGGGCATTAATAACCGTCTCAGTATTTGTGCACGGATGTCACAGGATGCCCTTGTAGAGGTGGTGTGTTGAGGGGTAGCTCCGAGGGGTTGGTTGTAATAAATCTCTTACATTTTAGACACTATACTGTATTGGAGACAACAAGCAATGAAGGCCGTGAGCACATGGCGCAAGCGTATTTATATTAAAGAAAATGCTGACACGCGTTTACGTCACTTAGTAATAATCGCTACACACTACATCATCCTCCTTAAAATGTAAAAAAAAAATAAACAAATGGTTATTTTTTTTTTATTTACCAATACAAAATTACTTATTTCTTATAAAGTTTCGTTCTATTTTTATGAACAGTTACATGTTTACCTTTGATATCTATTATTACATTAGGTGCTTCGTCTCTAATAACATCGTATGGTCCTAAGTACAGCTGATCTAGTTTACTACCTGTCTCATTTTTTCACAATAGTGAATCGCCTGGTTTGTACACAACTGGATTTATTGTTTTATCATATTGTAATTTTCTTTGAGTTTTAGATTTTAAAAGATTTTTTCTGGCATCAGTTTGAGCTCGTTGTAATTGGAATTTAAATTCTAAAGGATAATTATCATGGTTGTACAATGGTTCTACGTTATTACATAAGTTATTAGGTAGCCGACAAACTTGACCAAACACCAATTCGAAAGGTGTGTACTTGGTGCTCGTGTGAACAGTAGTGTTGTATGAGAAACACCAGTACTGTACCCACGATCCCCAATCAGATGGATGATTTTCGGTTTGAATTCGCAAATAGGCTCCTAATAGCTTATGTGAATTTTCTAACGAACCAATGCTTTGGTGGTGGTAAGCTGTTGACATGATTTGGTTTATTTTCAAAATTTTGCATAAATCTGCCATAGTACTCGAAATAAATTCAGTTCCTCGATCAGTAGCAATTTCTCTAGGTATACCATACCTTAAGACGAAGTTTTCTGCGAACGCTCTCGCGACCTCAGCGGTAGACTTACCTTTCAGTGGATAAGCCTCCACATATTTCGTCAGCTCGCACTGTAAAGTTAGGATGTAGCAGTTTCTGTCGTCATCTTTGTCTATAGGACCAACTATATCTAAATATACCTTTTCGAACGCTGTTGATGCTGTTGTGGTAATCGTCAGTGGCTCCTTAGTAATATTAGTATATTTCTGTTTTTGGCACTTGTCACATTTCTCTACATAAGCTTTAACATCTTTTTCCATTGAAGGCCAATAGTAGTATCGCTTTATATTATTTATCATTCTTCGTATGCCTATATGACCGCAACTTGGCAAAATATGGAAATCATTCATAACTACAGTTTTTTCATCTTTACTATAAATTCTCTGTACATCTTTAATTATACAAATTCTTGGTCCTTCCCATTTTTTACATTTATTTACGTATTTGGCTAGCCATTCACAAAACTCTTTAATTGAACTATTCTTTATCATAATTATTTCTTTAATATTAAGTTTCTTACTCAAATCAGTCATTTCCTTCAGCAAATCGTCTCGCGCCTTTGCTGATAAAGAAGATCGACCAACTATTAACGTTTTCTTTCCTTCTATGTATACAATATTTCTATTCTTCGATAATTTTATTAAATCTCTCTTTTCATTTATTAATCTGCGCAGATTTTAGTCCGATAAAACTGATAACTCAACGTCATCGTCAAGTTTTTTTAAAAACTTCTACCACTGCAGGTTGATCAGGCCTGGCGGTGGTACAAGTCTTGGGGTCATTGTCCGTTTTGTCAATGTCATTGTCTCTATCTTTCATTCGTTTTGCTTGCGCTCTCGTTATCACATTCACTACCTTCTCAGACATACTCTTCAACTCATCTGACGTCACAATCACTCTCGCCAAAGCATTTGCCACAACATTCTCTCGTCCTCTCACGTACTCCACGTCAAAGTTATACTCCTCCAGTCTCAGTCTAAATTTTGTCAAACGACTACTCGGGTCCTTCATTCCAAATAAATAAACTAAGGGTTTGTGGTCTGTTTTTACATTAAATTTTTTTGCCAAATAAATATGGACGGAAATATTTTACTGACCAGACTATTGCTAGAAGTTCCTTCTCTATTGTCGCGTAATTAAGTTCACTTTTGTTTAAGCTTCTGCTCGCGTTAAGCTACAGGTCTGCCGTTCGCGTTACACAGTATGCTCCCTATTGCGAAACCTGAGCTGTCCGTCTGAAAATGAATTTATTGTTTTCCGAAAAATCTGGATAATCTAGAACGGGTGGGTTTGCTAGAGCTTTTTTCAATAATTCGAAAGCTGTTTGACATTCTGACGTCCATTCGAATTTCACTCCTTTTCGACTTAGTTTATTCAGTGGCAAAACTAGGGAAGCAAAGTTTTTAATAAACTTTCTATAGTAGTTTGCCATCGCTACAAACCGTTTGACGTCATCACCCGATGACGGGATTGGATAGTTGTGAATTGCACTTACTTTCTCGGGGTCGGGTAAAATTCCTTCTGATGAAATTACATGTCCTAGGTATAAAATTTGACGCTTCAAAAATTCGCATTTAGCCGGGTTTAGTTTTAAATTAACTTTTCTTAATCTACTAAATACTGTCATTAAATTGGAATTATGTTCTTATAAATTTCTACCAAATATAATCAAGTCGTCTAAATATATTAAACACTTTTCATAATTAATCCCGACATCGCAACGGTCATCAACCTGCTAAATGCTGATGGACTAATCTTTAGTCCCATGGGTAGTCTAGTCATTTGGTACTGTCCTTTGTCTGTTATGAATGAGGTATACTTCCTACTTTCCTTCTCAAGTGGACACTGATAGTAACTTTGAGACAGATCGCAGTGACTGAAGTAAAAGGCACCACTTAATGCCTCTAATACTTCAGTTATATTAGGCAGTAGAAATTTATCATCCTGAATGCTGTCGTTCAGCTGCCTATAGTCTATGACAATTCGCTATTTCCGCTTACCTTCACGATCAAGTTTTTTAGGGACCAGTAGCAAAGGACTAGACCACTCACTACTACTTTCTTCAATTATATTACTTTTTAACATCTCATCAATTTGTCTATTTAATTCTTCTTTTTGAGCCTTTGGAATGCGATATTGCTTTCTGTATACAGGGGCGGCATCTTTTTTTAAGTCTGATTGACTGTTGGTAAATATTAGTTACACTCAACGTATCGCCGGGTAAATGAAAAATGTCCGGGAACTTAGCGCAAATTTGTTCAATAGTCGACTGTTCCTCGTCATTCAAGTAAGATCCGAGATTAAGTATTTTAAATAATTCTTTTATTCTATCTACATTAACTCCCGTTTTGTCAAATTTTCCGTAATAATATTCCGATAATCTATCAACTTCAATATTTTTTAAATTTAACTCTACTGTCTCATCAGTTGTATTTAAGATTCTTATCGGTATCTTACCGTTTTTAGGACTTGCCACAACACTGGCAACAAAAATACCATCCTGTATCTCCTTCGGAATTACTAAACAATCGTAATCAACTCGAGTAGGTATGTACTTGATTATTTCGCAACGCGGTGCGACACTAAACGAGTAATCGTAAAAATGCAACGGTAGCGTTACCGTGCGTCGTTGTTTTGTCGTGATAGATAAAATGTCTTTTTCAAAATCTATAACACCGTAATGCTTTTTTATAAAATCTTGTCCAAGTATACCTGATGCTTTGCATTTCAGGTTTTTAAACACATGAAATTTGTGAAAGAAAATATTTCCTTCGTGTTGCAATTTCAAAAATACGTATCCTTCCGACTCTAAACTTCCGCCTATACCATATATCCTAATTGAATTTCTATATATATTTACATTTCTAATTTTACTTAAAATATCATATTTTATAGCTGATATTGAGGCCCCAGTATCTACTAACCATTGTATATCTAAATTTTCTACTTTTAAGCTAACCCAATTTATACTATTACACGATAACACAGGTTTGGATTCTTTAGGCACGAAAAAATTTCTCCAAATTCAAATAATTTTCCTCTGACTTATTATCACCGTTCTCGCCATTTCGTTTGTAAAACGTTCGAGTGCCGCGGTATTGCTTACCTGCGAAATTGGACGCTTAACGGCCAGCGCCACGGCCGCGCGACGCGCCTCGGCCGCGCTGTGCACCGCCACGGCCACGCATGTTGGAGCTAGAGTTATTATTCGGTGCATTTCTGAAGTAACTACGTGGTGACTCAGAGAAACCTCGACCACGTGCTCCCGAAAATCCACGGCCACGTCCTCCATGCGACCTGTACGAGTTATGCTGTGGAAATCCTCGGTGGTTATAAGACATTACCTGCTGGGTTTCTGCATCTCGAGATTCGTCTTCCGCGACACGAATAGCTTCTTTCAGGGAAGTTAAATTACGTGCGGCAACGATGGTACCTTTCCTCTGGCTGCGCAATCCTTCAGCAAATCTCTTGATAGCGTTCCGCTCATTTAATGGCCTCAGGATCTTGTACGCCTGGTCGTTGCCTTCAGCCTGGGAAATCGTCAGATCTGCAAATAAACTCTCAATTTCCTTGCCAAACTCTCTCACTGTCCTATCTCCCTGCCTAGCCACTTGTAACTTTGCCTGAAGGGCAGTGTCTGACTTTCGCGTTAGCAAGTGAGTGCGCATATCTTTGATTAATTCGTCTACACTACTGTACGTTGCAGATAAACGCATTTTTATACTTGAGCTGATTCGAGTTTTTATGACAAAATTAATTAGCAACTTCTTACCATCATCATTGAGCATTGACGCATACAAATCAATAGCTTCTATCAAATCTTCAGTGGAATTTTCGTCTCCGCTGGTTTTGGCAGTAGGCTCGTAGCCGTTTTTAAACAAAATTTTTCTGACATTTTTGCAGTTTCTTTTGTCAGCAAATAATCTGTTTCAAACCTTAAAATATCAAAATAATTTTTAAAACTACACTGATCTATTTCTGTACTCGTTACTTAATAATCTACCAGATTTTTTTCATTTTCTTTATATATCTCATATATTTCCTTAGCAGCTACTCTCAAAATTACTACCTTGTCTTCTACTTGGTCCAAGTTTTACTATATATTCTCTTAACTTGAATAATTGTTCATAACTTTCTTTAAACGAATCAATATATTCCTGTAAAATAGCCATATAATTAATCTAATAAATGACCTACTTAATAAAAATTAAACACTATCTTACAATACGATGCGGCGATGCTTCTAGAGTTCATTCACGCAAGAGTCACGTTTTACTGACGCTGCACTTTTCTTCGGTCTTCACTGATTTATTTAAAAGTTATATTGTTCGTAGGTTTTATTTTGATTTAAAAACGGCACTTTTCACTTATTTATTTTTAGAAAAAACACAACACTTTTTTTATACACTGCATTTGTTAACGGAGAACGCACTTTCGTCGAACCAGGCAGCCTATAATTCTTCTTTCCCTTCGTATTTCCTTCTTGATGGTAGGGTAGCTACCCCCGTTGAGCTTCTTCATTCTTCCTGAACAGATGTAAGGCTCGCAGCATCTGCGTTTCGTTGCTTAGCAAGGATCTGGCCGGGTCGCCATGCACGGATGTCGCAGGATGCCCTTGTAGAGGTGGTGTGTTGAGGGGTAGCTCCGAGGGGTTGGTTGTAATAAAACTCTTACATTTTAGACACTATACTGTATTGGAGACACAACAAGCAATGAAGGCCATGAGCACATGGCGCAAGCGTATTTATATTACCGAAAATGCTGACACACGTTTACGTCACTTAGTAATAATCGCTACACACTACATTTGCGTGCGCAAATTTTTGATGATAAGATGAAATCAAAAGTCATACAATTGGGTTTCTACCATCTAAGACGACTGGGTTGATGACCTGATATGGGGGCGCCATATCAGCACTAACTCTTCCAGATAATCTAATTAAACCACCCCTCCCCAAAAAAAATTTAATATTTTTTAATCTGCCTTGTTTTGTCGTTCTGTTACCATAAAGACATGGCAAGTTAGCTACTAAGCCAGACATTCTTCCTTGAAAGATTCCAACTGTGAGGCAAGGAACAGATGCCTTTTAGCTTCTAAAATATCTTCCGCCGAAAGAAGAAAAGTTTTGGGGTCTTTTGAATTAAAAAAATTCTCACATAAATGCGTAAGAGCTGTGGCTCGAAACAACCGAGACCAAACACTAAAATGAGAAGGATTTGGAATCACAGGTGTGGGCAACTGAGAAGCGCCATTAATAAACAAAACCCGGGAAGGTTTTAATTCGTCCAACACTGGGGGCAGGCAAACTATAGGTTCAGAAGGCCAATTACTTGGTGGAGATAAAAGTAAATCGGGGCCAGTGAACCATCGCGAAATGACACTGACCTTGAGTTGCATCATCTGCAACATTAAGTGCGGTAGGAACGTACCGCCAATCACCCACGTTCGTAGTTTCTAAAATCTCCCCAACTCGGTGTGCAACGAAAGGCTTAAAATTTCGCGCATCACTTCGAAGCCACTTTAGCACCGTTAATGAATCAGACCAAAACACCACACGGCTAACTTCGTAACGATGCGCGTTCTTAATATAAGTTGCAAACCGAGCAGCTTGTAATTCCTGACGAGGAATTGAACATGGTTTTAATGGCGATAAACGAGCCTTTCCGCCAATCAATGAAAGTTCAATATCACCGTCTATAAATTTAAAGCGCCAGTATGCGACACAAGCGTAAGCGAGTTCACTGGCATCGGCTAGTACGTGAAGCTGATATGACAATCCACTTGATTTTGCTTCGAACGATAGCAACGCGGGATAGTAACAGTATTTCACACCATGAAGTCCACTAAAAGGCTTCCTCATAAGAAAGCTCCTCGTCCCAACCGACACCAGTTCGCCAAGTGTCCTGAAACTGAATGCGCCCTGCAATAACGACAGGCGTTAGAAAACCTAAAGGATCGTAAACGCGCATGAGTTGAGAAAGAGCTGATCTTTTAGTTAGATTCTCAGTCATGTCAATTAGGTACTTTCCTGAAGTTTAGTCGGTCTTGTAAAACATTACAAGCCACCCCGAGAATACGAATCTGGTCCGGAGATTTAGGACCTAGACCAACCTCGGAAGAATCTACGGCCCGAAGTTCGGGGTCTACGAGCGAAAAAGCTTCTGCACAGTTAGATACCCAAGCGCGAATTTCCGAACAGGCAAATTTGTGAACCGTGACAATATTTGCCGCTAAACGAGCAGCTTGACCTGGGTCGTCCACACTACCGAGAAAGTCGTCCATATAGTGATCTTCGATAATAGCCGACGCGGCGTCTGGGAATTTCGCTACATTACCCAAAGCCTTTTTTATATTTTAAGTATATAGCCGTACATGGGCTTGAGGTGACTCTGAACATCATAGAAGTCATCCTTTACTGCTCTATAGGAGAGGAGAGATCGCCACAAAAACCTTTGGGCATCACGATCTTCTACCCTAATTTTCAATTGAGGACATATTTCCCGAATATCAGCATTTAAAGCTATTTTTCCCTCCCTAAACCTCATTCAAATCCCCAACAGAGGTTGAAGGAGCTCAGGGCCGGACAAAAGTAATGAGTTAAGGCTTACATCAGAGCATTTTTCAGCAGCATCATGAACTACACGTAGCTTCTTTTTTTTGGGGGTGAAATACTCCAAAATGTGGGAGAAACCAGCAGATCCCGGACGGTCGGATGTCGGTACAAAGCTCTGCGTAACCCTTTGCGATCATATCCCCGATGTTACGTTTGTAGGCATTGGCATAACTAGGATCACGGGAAATTTATCGTTCAAGGCTAACGAATCTCGATAAAGCCAAATTGTAGCTGACTGGTACATCTTTAATATTTGAACGCCAAAGGAGACCCGTTTCAAATCTGCCAGATGGCAGGTGACGACTCGTTTCCTTTAAAATTTTGACGGCAACTTGATCGGCTTCACAAACAGTTCCTTTTTTGGAGATTCCAGTCGAGTATAATTTGAAATGGTCTTTAATTAGCGTATATAAACTATAAGTAGAAGCATAATGAACTGACTCACCAGAAAGTTTCCCACCAGGTAGAATCCCGTAAATGACTCTACCTAAGGGGGTCTGCACGGCCACTGGGCGATGACGAGGTCCATGACGGACGGCCAGCGGAAGGGTTAACTGCCAATTATCAACTCCGATAAGAAGCATCGGTTTGGCTGATTCATAAGTGAGTTCCTGAGCGAGCCCGTTCAAATAAGGAAACTTACTGATATCAACTGTTTTAACAGATTGACGCCCAATACTGAGATCGGGGATTGCTCGTACTCCAGATAAAATAAAAGATTCAGTTCCGTATTTACCTTTAATCTGTAAGTCCATAAACTCAACCGCCATATCCAATGAGAGCCCGCCGATGCAATTAACTTTGAGGGCTTTTTGGGTCCTTGCACGCTGAGTGCTTCAGCTACTTTTGCGTCCACTAAAGTAGCGGTAGAGCCATCGTCCAAGAGCGCAAATGTATCAAACGAACCTTTCGGACCCGACACCGTAACAGGAACGACTTTTAGCAAAGTCCTAAAAGTAGACGAACCTGACAGAACATAGTCACTGGGCTCGGTCGGAGTTACAAGAAGCATGTGCCGAAACCTGTTGTTCCGGTGGTGGCTTATCCTCATGCCGTGACTGCTGTTCCTGTTCCGGAGGCATGTCCTGACGCTGTGACTGCTGATCTTGAGCATGGTTGACTACATCATGGTTGATCTTGAGCATGGTTGACTGACCTGTCTGTGAAGAAGCGGATTATGTTTACGACTAAACTTGCAACCTACTATGTTACAAGAACGCTTACATAGACTATAAACATGGCTTGTGGTAAACTTTATTATCCAACACCCAGCGCCACCTATCGTCAACAGCCTCGCTTCACTTGGCTAATGCCCGTGGAGTGGGTATTTCCTCCCAAAAGGAGAGAGAAAAAAAAATGATAATAGCCATTTTATTTGTTCCAATTTAAGATTAATATTTTCTCAAAAGAAAAAATTGTGTTTTTCTACTCCCATTTGTTAAAGTTCGAAATAAGAAACCGGAAACAGTATCACAAACATTGCCATTCCGACAACAGTTGCGTAATATTTTAATGCAACTGTCTACAATACGGTAATATAATTTTTTCACCTTTTTGTTAGGTTTGGCAACAAAATTACGTTAATACTATGTTGTATTGGATGCCATCGGCTAATATGCTAGTTACCAAGCCACAAAGGACAACTTCAAAAAAGAATTCACGCACTTATGAACTGAACCCCCCACTGACCTCTGACATTGTATATATAGAGGTCAGTGGAACCCCCCCATACACAGTATTATATGACGGCTTGCCGAGAGTTTTTATTCGTTCGCGCTTGTTTAATCTGTCAAAAAATAACTTTTAATTGATAATTTAACGATAAACATCTTGATTTCCATTGAAAATTTGTAAATATGAGTATAATATTCAGGCCAACCAAAATAATTAAGGCAGCGTACGAAACTCAAGAGGACTTTATTGCCAATAAAGTGGAGGTGTTCTAGTGCTCTACTACTACGACAAAAGTAAACAAAGTCAGTACCTACGTTATTTTCTTAATGATTTTTATGCTCGTAGAAAAAGTAATGTATGCCACTGATTGCAAACTAGTCATTGTAACATTCGTGCTGTCTATTGTGACATTTGGCTACGCCTCATGTCACAAACAAGCACTCATGTTACAATGACTATCTTTACCTGACAGTGGCATAAACTACTATTACAAAACACCTCTTTCGGGAAATCCGGTATACGGCATGAATTTTCATCGGTTTTGCTCCCGAAGCCCGTGGTTCTACTTATGATAGCATGCAACTCTCCCGAAGAGACAATTTTTTTTTTGTTGGTCTGCTAGGAAAATAAAATTTATTATGCATTTTGTCCAAAACTGTTTCTCTAAGACAACTCGTCTATCCTGTAAAGGTGTTTGGTGTATGCAAACCTCTTGTTTATTTACCCATAAAACTGAACAACTTTCTCCAAGAAACATAGTTTAAAATACAAAAAACGAACTACGTCCCATAATATAGAACCTGCATCAGCGGATTTTGTATGGGAGGTAAAAAAAATTTCTTCGTGAAGTTGTTCACTTTCATGAGTTTTGCAAACATAAATGGTGTCAGGGACGGTGTACCGAAAACTGAAAAGGCGTGCTCAGTCAACGAAACTGAACAAGTTTCCCAAAGAAACATGTTGGGAAATAAAAAAAAATTGACCTCTCCATACAAACTGTTCGACCAGAGTGGGCATTTGTATGGAGAGGTCTAAAATTTTTTTAATTTCCCAACATATGTTTCTTTGGGAAAGTTGTTCAGTTTCGTTGACTGAGCACGCCCTTTCAGTTTTCGGTACACCGTCCCTTACACCCTGTATACCAAACACTCTGTATCTAAAAAGGAATGAACGCGACTGTACTCCTACGACTCCGAGTATTTAGTAGTCGTCGTCACAGCAGTTGCGCGCTAGAGATATTAGGGTCCTAATAAAATAGTGAACATAATTTTAGTATGTTACTCAGACCATGAAACTGAACAACTTTCCCCAAGGAACATAGGTCGAAATACGAAAAACCGAAAAAGTGCGAGACGGACTAGCGCAGCGACGGTTCCGTACCACTAAGGTAAAAATACCGTAAAGTTATAGACGCACCAGTCACGCAGAAATTCAAACCGCAACCGAGCAAAAATTTTCTAAAAAAAACACGTTTTTAGTACTCGTATAAAGCCGCAGCAACAGAAATACATAATCTGTGAAAATTTCAACTGTCTACCTATTAAGGTTCATGAGATTGACAGACAGACAGAATTTGGAGGTGGAATTTGGAGTGGGGTCCCGTTTAAGGCTGCCCGCCCGATTCTCGTTCGTGTGCGGGCGCCCTCAATGAAGTCTTCTCAAAGTACTATAGTGCGGTCAGTTAGCCGTTTCACGTAGACACGATTTACAATTTCACCAAATTTTTTCCAGGTACTAGTTAGGTACATAGCTCTCAATTTTTGATAGGAACCAATTCTTGAATTTTCTATGGATTTTTTTTAAATTTATTATTTTGTACCTAACTAGTACCTGGAAAAAACTTGGTGCAATTTGGTGAATGTGGCGATATAAGACTATAAGGTACTGGACTATACAGTATCATGGCTCGACACTTCACTGTGCGTACACTTCTTATACTTATTTTAGTAGTTTTATACTACTTATTTTAGTAGTTTTATACAGGATGTAAGGGAAGGTGTACCGAAAACTGAAAGGGCGTGCTCAGTCAATGAAACTGAACAACTTCCCCAAAGAAATATTCTTGGGAAATAGATAAAAATATTTACCTCTCCATTGCTTACTGTGATCGAACAGTTTGTATGGAATTAGTAGATTTTACAACAAGTGCACAAAACTAACCGTTTTTGCGAGATTTTTCGCAGCCCGAGCCGAAGGGGAGGGCTGATAGTAATGTCGAGGATAAAATGGTTTTGTGGACGAGTTATAAACTCTGCTTTTCCCAGATAGCATTTTTTGGTAGCCATTACGAAACTAGTCGACGCTGAAAAGACGACACCAGTAACATTTTTGGTCGCTGCTACGACTTTGTTTCGGTTGCTGCGACTAAAGTGGGGCACTTCTCGACACGGTAACATTTGGTTTTTAAGATACGACGCTGTATGGTAACATTGCGCCGACTATTTCAGAAATCATTCGTTCATTCGTCAATTCTTTTCGTTCTTTGCAACCTAAAAGAAACGAGTAAAATTTCAAAGAAAACTCGGTGCAATATGAAGACAAATTGAAAGGTTCGCCATAATTATTTTGACAGCGTAAATTTATTATTGAAATTAATTAGTTTTAAATGTGTTGTGATATTGTGATATTAGTGGGAAAAAAAATTGTCGTATTATTTAACAAGATACATTGAAAATCATCAATGGGCCATCATATAATTGCAATTTAACCAGTTTGTTCTCGTCCGACGGTCGTCTAGAGCGGATCTGTGTCACTTTTGTATCGCAATTTTGAAGTGCATATTATCCTATTGGTTAATCATTTTTATCGGTCCCTCTCTTATTATCTTGTTAGTTCTTTACGAAGCGCTCCGCCCATTGTTTATTTAGAGTGAGAAGACAAATATTTAAATTATAAAACAAGTTGCTGTTGGTGGGATTTGAACCTGCGACCGTTCGCGCCTTGGATTTCGGATTACGCGCCTCTCCCACTTGCGCCACGAAGTACTGCAGTCATCACGTCGAAATACGGACCGCCTTGCAAGTGAACTGCGAGCGTGCGTGAGTCACCTTCGTAGCAGACGCTACGTGTGCTACAAGTTTTGTGCTACGAACTACGCTACGAGTGAAACTACGCTACAAGTACAGTACTGAGTGTGCGACCTTATTGCGCTTACAACACGAGTCGATACTAGTTGGTTGAAAGATACACAGTAAATATGCAGTGCGGGGCTTGCTGTAACACGGTTGAGGCAGCTGAACTGAAGACTTGCGCGGCTTGTAAAACAGCGTATCATTACCAGTGCCTCAATATCACTCCAGAGAACTTTCAAAAGGAGTCTAAATCTTACAAAAGCACTTGGAAGTGTCCGAAGTGTAGGACCAAGGAGAGGAAAGGTGACAACACTCCGGTCTCAGTCAAGACACACACACACACATGTCTTCTGCAATGGGAAACGAGCCAGAAAATCTTTCCCAACCATCTTCAGTGGGTAATACTTGCCCAATAAAACAGACCACAATGGATCAAAATCTTTTGGAAAACTTAAAAACATATATCGACGAGCGCCTAAATAAAGTTAAAGAAGAACTCTTTCACAAACTTAATAGTTCCATGGGTGAGCACTTCAAACCTATAGATGAAAAAATTACAAACATAGAGTTGTCCATTAATGAGATAAACCAGCAATACAACGCGTTATCAACTAAGGTCATCCAATTCGAGAACGAGATATCTACAATGAAAACCAGACAGGATACAATATGTAAGGCAAACCAGACACTTCACAATCATATCTCATTACTAGAAGCAAGAATTAAAGAATTCGAAAACAGGTCTAGATCCTGTAACGTGGAGATCAGAGGTGTGCCTGAGGTAGATGGAGAAGACCTGTACCAAATCTTCGAGAAGATATGTCTATTTCTAAAACAGAAGATCGAAAAGCAGGATTTATACACATTGTTCAGATCTGGAAAAAAAGAGATAGCTTCGGAACGATCGCGCCCTATCGTTATAATATTTAAAGTATCTTGTCGAAAAATGATCTGCTTAGAGCTGCTAAAGACTACAATAAAAGTTGTAAAAATGTAGAAGCTAGGTTAAAAACTGACTACTTTAATCTTGGTTTAAAGTCACAGCCAGTATTCATATCGGAACATTTAAGCCCAAAGATAAAAAAAAAACCGGCCAAGTGCGAGTCGGACTCGCGAACTGAGGGTTCCGTACCACCACATAAACATAATTTTATTAGTTGAAATTTCAGTAAGTTAATGTGTTAGATTTTTTGAGTCCGACACGCGCTTGACCAAATTTTATTATTTGTTGTTATTTTATAGCTTATGCACTATAAAAATACCAATTTTCAAGTTTGTAAGTGTTCCCGTTTTTAAATAGAACTAAAAAAAAATCGCCTCAGCGACCATCCAACTAGACCCCTCTCTTATACGAATGTTCTTGAAACGGGAGCTCACCACAATTGGTTACCATTAGTTGTGATAAAAATTGTAATATTTAATGATTTCAGACTTTTCCCATTATTTGTACTGTGAGACCTAGCTTCTTGCCAAATTTCATAATTTTAGGTCAACGGGAAGTACCCTGTAGGTTTTGCATTTTTGAATAAATGTATGGAGATGAGGACATAAAATGCCGTATCTTTTGATTGCGTCGTTGTAACAAATTGAAATTTTCAGATCTTGTGTGGTTCATGGATCCTAATATATGATATTAATTTCAATCTGATACCTTTACCCATTCGTAAGATAAAGGGTCTTGACAGACAGACAGACAGACAGACAGACAGACAGACAGACGGACAACAAAGTGATCCTATAAGGGTTCCGTTTTTAGGGTTCCGATACCAAAATGGTAAAAAAAGGAACCCTTATGGTGCCGCTCTGTCTGTCTGTCTGTCTGTCTGTCTGTCTGTCCGTCTGTCTGTCACACCTCTATATCTCAGCAACCACTTACGCTATCGAGCTGAAATTTGGAATAGTTTTAGAATATAGTTGCCCAACTTAATTGCACATGAAATTTTTTTGAAAAAAGTATGATTATTAATGTAAAGGGGGCCAAAATAGGGGGGGCCAAATTTCAAATTGTCGCTACTAGGTCGAGTGGGGTATCATATGAAAGGGCTTTACTTGTACATTTTAAAATATATTTTTGTATTTTTTTAAGTTTCTTAGTTTTCAAGTTATGATGAAAAATGTCAAAAAAAATACCATTCCCCCCCCTTATCTCCGAAGTTTGAGTAAGGGAAAATCTGAATTAATTACAGTTGACAGAGGTTTATGTAAACTTTACAGCAAAAATAAAACGAACTTTCTAAGTTGCACAGTTTTTCAGAAATCTGCAAAAAACCTTTACAAACAAATTTAGTTTTGCGGTCCTGAAAATGGACTTTATTGCTTCCAAAAATACTATAGGTATATCGGAACCCTCGGCGCGCGAGTCCGACTCGCACTTGACCGGTTTTTTTTTTCTTTTGAGGTACGGAACCCTAAAAAGCTACTGGGAAAGAGCAAAGCTGCCAAAAAGGCACTAAATTACGCTCACTGTTGGTGCTACAATAACAATGTTTACCTGAAAAAGGAGCGTCACTCTGATCCCATTATAATTAAGTGTGAAGATGATTTAGCAAATTTAATCTGACTATTAATCTGTTACATTTTGTTACTAATTCATTATGCATGTCTTATTTGTCTATTATTATTTTTTATCATTGTCGATGTATATTATAAGTACACGTATATTTTATTTATTTACAAAAATCTCCACCAGTCAAAAGGAAAACATCGCTCGACTACTTACACGTGCGCCAGAAGAAATATTATGTCCCTCAAACATCTAGTCAAAATTCGATTCAATTTGTGAATTTTCTAAAGATATTGAAGACATGCAGAACCTTAATAGCTGTATCTCTACTGATGATATTTTCTATTTCGGTGATATAATAAATAAAACTAAAACTAATAGTCTAAAAATATTATTCATAAACATTAGAAGTATCTATAGAAATTTTGATCAATTAATGGTTTTCCTTCGAGATTTTAACATTAATTTTGATATACTTGTGCTGACTGAATGTCGTATTAAAACACGAAAGCCTAATCAGACTATACCTGGTTATACTTCATTCTATACAGAAATAAATCTAATTCAAAACGACGGTGTTACTGTCTTCATCAAAGACAGTATTCCGCATAATTGTACTGAGATCACTGTCATAGTAGCTAATTGCCTTCAAATCACAATAAATCAAGACTTAGTGGTATTAGCTATGTACCGGTCACCTTCTTGTCATAAGATAGATATATTTCTTGACTCATTAGAAGACGCTATAAAAAAAATCAATAGGAATAAAAGTCTAATACTTATGGGTGACATAAATATTAACATCCTTGATGGTGGACATCCCCAAGCGGATGAATATTTATCTTTACTGGCACTATATAACCTAAAAATAGGCATTAGCACACCGACACACATTAACTCTTGTATAGATCACTGCATGACCAGAACAAACTCACAAGAAACTGTGTATATTGTATTAGACACTGACATCACGGATCACTGTATGACAATATGCACTGTTGACTTAAGTAAATCACTGTCACCTTCTAACAAAAATGATTTTGTTCGGGTTGTGCCCTTTATCAACTTTGATCAATTAGTACAAGATGTGAATAAGGAGACATGGAATGAAGTATATAGGCATACAGATGTCAATGTTGCTCTTAATTCATTTCATAAGATACTAAACGATTATACAGCACGTAATACAACGTTAAGGAAAATTCCTCATAAAAAAACTAAGTTAAAACCTTGGATAAACGACATGTTAATAGAATATATAAGAAAAAGAAATAATTTATTTAAATTAACAAAAAATATCCAGATAACCCTACAATAAAATATCATATATATCATATCGAAGGTTCTGTAATCTAAGAGTTAAAAAAGCCAAAGAAAAGTACTATAAAACTAAAATTGATGAATGTTCTGGTAATCCTAAAAAAGTTTTTAAAGTTATTAATGAAGTGACAAATCGTAAAAATAAGGGTTCAGAGACAGTATCGAAATTATTACTAAATGGTGTGGGTATTAAAATGTCTGAAGATCCCAAAAGACTAGTCAACTCCTTTAATAAATACTTTTACAGTGTGGGTGCTGATCATGCTGAAAGTCACTTAACCAAACTCAATGTTACAGATGACACCTTATGTTCACAAATAAATAAACATAAAGCTAATCGAACTTTCTTCCTAAGGCCGACTAATCCTATAGAAGTGGAAACACATATAAAAAAATTTAAGAATACTAATTCCTCCGGCAATGACGGCATAACGTCAAAAGTCTTCAAAAAACTCCAACGAAGGATATCAAGTCCTATTGCGTTTCTCATCAATTTAAGTTTTCGATGTGGTGTGTTTCCGGAAGAGTTAAAAATGGCTATTATAATACCACTTCATAAAAAAGGAAAAAAAAATATTATGTCAAATTATCGCCCAATATCCCTTTTGTCCACAACATCAAAAATCTTTGAGAAGGTTATGAAATCTCGCCTTAGTTCCTATGCCAACGATTTTCTCTCATCTCATCAATATGGTTTCCGACAGGGAAAAAGCACGAGCGATGCAATTATAGAATTGACAAAACTTATCACACAATTTCATGAAGATAAAAAGAAGACCATTGCGGTTTTCATAGACTTGGCCAAGGCGTTTGACACAATATCACATAAAATATTACTAAAGAAGCTCGAGCTTCTTGGTATTACAAATAACGCCTTGGCCTGGTTCAGTACATACCTCATTGGAAGACGTCACAAAACTCGTGTAAACGCCACTCTAAGTGATGAGAATAATGACCTAATCAAATTTGGTGTGCCGCAAGGCAGTGTTCTTGGTCCTGTATTATTTAGCATATATCTAAACGATTTCTTTGATAAACATCCGGATGATCATGCAATATGCTTTGCTGATGATACCGTATTAGTGTTTGCAGATACTGATTGGCCGAATGTCATCAGAAAAACTAATAATGGTCTAAAAGTCGCGAAACAGTGGTATGATACTAACTTACTGACTATTAACGTAGATAAAACAGTATTTATGTGTTTCTCCCCCACAAAAGCTGGTCTACCTGAATATGATCCAGAAGTCAAAATACACTCTTGTTTAGATTGTATGGCATGCAACTGTACTCCATTACAAAAAGTTACCAACACTTCGTATCTAGGCGTAATTATCTATCAGAACTTACGTTGGGAGGAACACATAAATAAACTGTCAGCCAAAATAAGAAATATAGGTTACATTTATTGTGACTTATGAAATATAATGAAAAAAAAAATTTTGTTCAGGATATACTATGCCCTGTCTCAGTCGCTTCTGTTATATGGAGTTGTAGCATGGGGGCTATGTGGTTCTAGCATCATAACAAAGTTGGAAATAGCTCAAAAATTTAATCTAAAAACTATACTAAACAAACCAAGAAGATTCCCTACGGATCAGTTATTTACTTTGTGCAAAGTCCTAACACCACGTAAGATGTTTATTTGGCAAGCGATGATAGCGATGTCAAAGCGTATAACGGAATTTCCGCTACTGCCGAAGACACGTATAACACGAGCAAATACCGCTATGCGCAAGTATAGTGTACCATTTAGATGCAGTGTATTCAGTCGTAAACATCTTACTGTGCTAGCTCCAATAATATATCATAACTTACCGGAAGAAATTAAGGCACTTATTGATAATCCGCAACATAATAATACTACACTGAAAGAAGCTTTAAAAACTTATTTAACAAGCTTGAGTCTTGAAGAGTTTGACTCTCTGTGGAGAAATGTAGACATTTAAAAGAATTTAGCTATTTATAATATATATACTTTATATTTTAAAGTACCTATTCGGGTTATATATAGAAAATAGTGAAAACTGTGCCTAACCTATCAACTGTTGATACCCTTCTACAGGAATGACTATTAAAGATATTTTTTTTTTGTACAAAAAACGTACCTTTTTTTACGATTCAGGTAAGTTTGACGAGTCAGGTAACTCTGAAAAGGCGCATCGGAAATACGAAAATCATAAACAAATCGAATATATTTTTAATTTTTTACCCGGAGAAGTGGACAATTACTATTAATATATAAAGTTATCTTTAATATAAACAAGAATTACTGATGTTATAGACTTGTGACACAACTTCGATTTGAATAATTTTGCGATACAACTCATGGGCATTCTCCTTTATTGATATATGTGTTTTATCCAAACAATACGTAAATATTTAATCATTTACATGTTTACTTTTACTAGACTGTAAATATCCTCAAATAAAAAAATAACTTCTAGACAATTTTAATTAATTATGTTTTAAGAACAAAAAGATGATCTACGTATATTATATTATAAACTAAGCAATTACTTACTTAGAACTTCATTTGTCTTACTAATAAATCGTTGATTTTCTTGTAGTAAGTCGATGTGGTCCGGAAATTACGTTTTTTCGGCTGATTACTCATGTTTAGTTGCCATACTATTCAGAAATATTTGAGAACCAGGTGCAGCTGGTTGATATATTTATGCTGATTTTGGTAAAATTTTGTTTTGGAACTATGACGTAACATTGCGAAACTTTGTGTACATGATTATTATTCCAGTAACAAAGTTGCCACACCGGTACAACACAGTTAATCTTTGATCCTTTGCTTGTTGAAAACTTAACGCAATGTGTATAAAATAAAGTCAAAACAAATCCGTACATATCGTGTTAACTCATCGACTACAAAGAGTAACTGAATCACTTACCGGTCAAACTGTGTCAACACTGTTACAACACATGTAAACCAAACTGAAGTCGTCACAAATGCATACATATTTTGTCGACACTACGACTACAAAGAGTTACTGAAACACATTCCGGTCAAACTGTGTAAACACTGATACCACACATATAAACCGAAACGCACACAGTCGCATTGTTTCGAAACAATAACGGAACTTTGTCAATTTGTTACTGACTCAAATATTTTGCGACCAAAATATGCTATCTGGGTTCACTTTGATTGCGAGGAAATAAAACGTAAAAGTACTCTCTAAATGTAACTGAAGAATGAGTTGTTCTGCTTTAGTGAAGAATATGTTGACGCGCGCGCGGCGGCGCCGGGGGGGGGGTTTGCAGCAGGCCCGCGCGCAGGGCGTACCCCACGGGCGTGAGCCACACAATTTCACGAGCTGCTTCGCTGGCAGCGACCAATTCAGCTTCTGTGCTTGATATCGCAACACAAGTTTGTCGACGACTTGTCCAGGATATTGCTCCTCCAGAGTATAAACACAATATTCCTGAAGTCGAACGTCCGGTTGATTTATCTCCACCGTGGTCTGAATCACTGTAGCATTCTAAGATGCCAGCATTACACTTCTTTTTGTAAAGAATTCCGTAGTCTAACGTTCCTTTTATGTATCTCAGGATACGTTTTAACCTTTGGATGTCTTCCTTAGAAGGATTCTCTAAAGTCCGAGATACGACGCTCACAGCGTAGGCTAAATCGGGTCTGGTACCAACAGTTAAGTATGCAAGAGCACCTACGGCTTCTCTATAAGGAAATTGAACAGGTTCTACCAAATCTTTATCCAGTTCTGGCTGTCCATCTTTCTGTATAGGAGTTGTGACTGGTTTACAATCGCTCATACCGAAGCGATCCAGTATCTTGTGGGCGTAGTGCTTTTGTGACACTTTTAAGTTGCCATCCAGATTCTCAATTTCTAAACCTAGAAAGTATGTAGCATCTTTTATAGTTATTTTAAATCGTCTCTTCAGCTCATTAATGAATTTCTCAGTGTCTTTCTGATCAGTCGCAGCGACAAGTCCGTCGTCCACGTAGAGAGCTAGAACAATTTTGTTATTTATCCGGTTTCTAGTAAAAAGGCAGGGATCAGTATTACATTGTTTGAAACCAACGCTTTTCAAATAATCTACCATGCATTTATTCCAGCACCGGGGTGCTTGCTTTAAGCCATACAAGCTTCTTTTAAGTTTGCACACTTTGCTTGATCCATCAGAGTATCCCTCAGGTTGACTCATGTATATTTCTTCATCGAGTGATCCATACAGAAAAGCTGTTGAAACATCGAATTGTGTGAGCTTTAGTCCTTCATTTGCAGCTATGCTTAAAACAGACCTTATTGTTGTCATCTTTGCAACTGGGCTGAAGGTCTCATCATAGTCGATGCCTTTTTTCTGTGTGTAACCTCTAGCAACTAGCCTTGCTTTGAATTTGTCCAGTGAGCCATCTGCATTGGTTTTAATTTTATATATCCATTTGCAGGATATGGGCTTTCTACCTTTAGGAAGATCAACCATTATCCAGGTTTTGTTCTCCTTTAAAGATTTCACCTCATTTTCCATAGCTTTGATCCACTGATTCTTTTGTGAACTAGTCATTGCTTCTTTGTAGGTTTTCGGCTCAATTACTTCATTGATATCATCTGCTGACATCATGATATAATCGTTGAAACGAGCAGGCGGTCGTATTTGGCTTCTGTCTCGTAAAGTCATTCTTTGATTTATTTCATCTGAGATTTCTGGCTCTTCAGCATCATCAAAATCGTCTACTGTATCTTCGAATTCAGTATGTTCATTCTGTTCAGTATGGTCCTCCTGACTTGGTTCTTCTTGACTCACGACCAGACCGGGTGATGTGTGAGGCACCGTAGAGCTAGGCTCATCAGGGTTGCTGTCATTGCGACCTGTGATGCTTTCAGCGCGATCATCCTCCCTTGCTTCACACGTCGGAGGTGCTTTCAGTGGAAGGTTGATTTCTATAGAAGACTCTTCTTCTTCAGAATCATTCATGTCAAATGGATTCAAAACTGATTCATTGAACGTGACGTCTCTTGATCTTATGAGTTTACCATTTTTACTCAGTAGGCGGTAGCCTTCATCACCATCATAACCGATAAGGATGCATTTCTCTGCTTTTTTCGAAAGCTTGGATCTCTTTTGTTTCGGAATGTGGGCATAGCATTCACATCCAACGATTCGAAGGTGTTTAATTGATGGTTTCTTTTTGAACCATAATTCAAATGGTGATTTACCATCTTCAGAAGTGGGCCCAGTTCTGTTCAAGACATATGCAGCAGCATTTACTAACTCTACCCATGTGGCGGTAGGCAATTCTTCATGAGCGTGCATCATTGTTCTAGCAGCTTCAACTAAGGTTCGATTTTCACGTTCACTTAAGCCGTTTTGTTGTGGCGTGTATGGCATCGTAAGCCTTTGTCGAATTCCAGCTTCTCGAAGAATGCTTTTTACTTTCTCATTGTCAAATTCGCCTCCATTGTCACTTAGGAATTCTTTTACAGAGTGACCAACCGTTTTGCATTCTTGCAGCATTTGTCGGAGCTTTTGGGGAACTTCCGATTTTTGTCGCATGAAGTAAACGTGTCGATACTTGCTGTAGTCGTCTTTGAAAAGAACGAAGTAGCGTTGTTTGCCAAAGGAAGGAGGAAACGGACCGCAAACATCAGCGTGTATAATTTCCGCAGGTATTTTCGCTCTCTCTCTTGTTCCAAATTTGCGCCTATGTGCTTTCCCGTAGATGCATCCAGTGCACAGTTCAGAATCTAAAGGAACTTTTATACCAAACTCCTTTTCAAGCAAGTTTTTGATATGCTTTTTATTCTGATGAGCAAGTCTCTCGTGGTAGAGTTGTAGCAAGTTTTCTTCAACTGAAGCAACATTTAGATGGGGATCTGATTTCGCTTGTTCTACACTGAGCTTGAAAAGTCCTCCACCTTTGACTCGTTTGCCAGTCAGAACTACTTCATCATCAACTTCAAGGGAGCAGTGTTCTCTTTCAGATTTAAAAAGGCTTTTATTTAGTCTGTCTTGAGCGGCTAGCACAGAGAATAGATTGCGTGTAATATCAGGTACGTACCATACATCACAGAGTGTTATCATAGACTTCTTGCCATTTACTTTAGTTATCAAGTCGACCGTACCTTTTCCAAGGGCTTTCACAGAGCTCCCATTTGCAGTAGTTACTGTTCGAGTATCTTCGAAGCGTTCAAAACTAGTGAAGTAGTCGTTTCTGCAGGTGACATGACTGGTTGCGCCATTGTCAACAAACCAACTTGTTCTATCGTAGTTTGAATTAGTCGAGTTCACTTCGGAATCTGCAGTAATATGCATTAGCATTAAGTTCAGGTTGCTTGAAGTCTTTGCGTTGTTCTCTGGTTTTGATGGTTTACCATCCGCTTTCCATTTTCGACACTGTCTAACTTTATGACCGACTTTTCCACAGTATCCACATTTTTTCATCGGTTTATTACTATTTTGCATAGCTAGAGCTTCAGAATCAGCTTCATTATTAGATGAGATTGAACGCTCGTAGGCACAGAGTTGCGTTGTCAGGTTATCGATAGTTCTATCTGTTTTCGACATCATCATCCAGCTTGATTTGAAGGAGAAGTATGATTCAGGTAGAGTGTTCAGAATCTTGCAGATTAAGAGGATATCTGGTAATTCTGTTTCATCTATTTTGAGTAATTCTGTCTTCAAATCTGACCAAATTGTTTTTATTTTTGAGATATGGGTAGTAATGTCGTGTGACGGATCTTTACGATAGCCAAAGAACTCCATACATAGCGCATAGCTCTTGTCTTCAGACGTACCATCGAATAAGCGATGTAATTCGTCCCAAACTTCTTTTGACGAGTCAAATCTCATTATTTTCTGAAGAGTTTCGTCTGACATATTTGCAGTTAGTAATAATAACGCGGAAGTGTCTGTTTCGTTGTATTTATCGAGTGCTTTTTGGTATTGGGAAATTTCATCAGGTTGGGCATTGTCAACTAGTACAGGTTTTTTTAGTTTACCTTGTATCGCATCTAATCCTCCGGGCATACCTCTTAGCAGTAAGGTAGCTTTGAATTTCCACGTAGCCCAATTTTTCACACCTTCCAGACGACCAATATCAACTTTGCAACTTGGTGACTGCATTTTGAAAATTACGTCAATCTTGGAATTTTTCGAAAAATTTTTTAAATTAGCACTGATTTATACTTTATACACTTTTATTTTTCTACTTTATATTTTTACGGCGATGCTATCATGATATGATTATGCATATCTACAATAAAATCAGAAGTCCGTAGCTAGCAGAAAATACCGTGTATTATTTTATATGACAATCAACAAACGTTGCTATGAATAATTTACATCATACAAAGAAGGCTTTGAAGAGTTGATACAAATCTCCTTAATAAGATTATGATTGATTTCTGCAGTAATGATATTTATAAATAAAATATATTTCTAATTAAGGCTAGGGTTTTAATTATGCAGATCTGCTGTAAATCTCTATATTTTATGAAGCAATGTGCCAGCAGGTCGGAGATATTGTAGCGACAGGGAGATGTGTCCTGCTCCCACGCATAGCTCGGTCCTGCCGTCAAGCGAATGACACTGAAGATGACAATGAAGTTGTAATCAAGCTCAAGGAATTTGGAATTTGTTGTTGGTGTAATCAAGCTTTAGAGGTGGTAGGGCTTTTGTGGAAAGTCCGTCTGGGGAAGTACCACCCCCTTGCTTTTTTCTGCCGTGAAGCAGCAGTGTTTGCACTGCTGTGTTTCGGTTTGAAGGGCAAGGGAGCCAGCGAAATTACCGGCACACGAGACATATCATCTTAGTTCTCAAAGTGAGCAACGCGCTTAGCTATCATACCTATTAGTGTCAAAATATGCAATTAATAAGACAGTAGGTGTTATGGTCGGTGGTGACTAACCATCAGGTGGCCCACCTGCTCGTTTGCTCTCACTTGTAACATAAAAAAAGCTACATCTTCATTATTTTTTTTTATTATTTTTTTTTCAGGCATACAACCCATAGTTAAAGCTAAATACAATATAATGTAACATCGAATAAAATAACATTCCAAACATATAATAATAACATTGTCAATTTTGAATTAAAGCTAAAACCTAAAACTAAAACTTCCCATTCTCACACCACCGGTGAATCATCGAGCAATATTTCGCAAACGGGTTTGCGAAATCGTCAGCAATAGTCGCGAGAATGGAATTAGAGCTGTTCCTTAGACGATCCCAAAAGGATGCTGTCCTGGCTCTGATTGCGGCGAAGAAGTCGGGGACTCTCACATCCGCGAACATGCTCTTCGCGCTGCAGCACCGCGGCAACCGGAACAATATGCGAAACGCGTTGTTGTATTGAATTCTTAGCACGTTGTACGACTGTTTAGTGAACTTTATCCAAAGTTGGCAGGTACAAAAACACTGGCAAAAAGCTTTGAATAAAGTTACCTTAAACTTCGTCAGTACAACGTGCAAATCTGCGAGCGAGCATGTTGCGTTTCGTTTAAGCTAGTAATACAACAGCGAGAGCCCTGCGCTCCCTCTCCATATCAGCGTCATCTGTCAGTCGGTCTGTCAAAATGTGTCCCAACCCGAATTGACGAACCGTATAACCATACTGGCGGCACGACATCCGGACCCCTTCCAGCTCTAAAGACGAGCATTTCCGTTTTGGCTACGTTGTACAGTAGACCATGGGACTTAGAAAACTTCCCGCATATATCAAGAAGTCCGCAGATCGAAGCGCTGCTGAGTAGAACCATATCATCTGCGTAACTCAGATTGTTAACGCACACGTTACCAATATCACAACCGATGCCGGAACTGATCAGCTCCTCGATCAGGTCATTTACGTAGATACTGAAGAGGTCCGGTGATGGTCCGGTTGTCGGTTTCAAATTGTCGGCAGATTTTTTTTATGGGTAGGTAAAGTGAGCACACGTTTGATTCAAGGGCTTACAATTAAATTTTGTTTAAGGCATCGTTTTTATTATATCTTGTAGTATTTTGAGATTCTTTTTTTTTGTAAATAAAACAAAAAAAAATTATAAACAAGTACTATAAAAATAAAAATTTTACCAACCGTAACTACATACTTAACTACCACCTCGTAGATACAAAATCTTTATATATTAGAGATTAAATCAAAGAAATAAATAAAATTGCTCAAAAGATGGATGTGTCGTCAAATGCATATCTCACCGGAAAACAATAGGCATCGTAAGTTGATCAATTTCCACGTCTGTTGATAAACTTTCGAAAAATAATAAACTCGTTGAAAATTCGTAGATCCATAAGTCCGTTAGGTAAGGCAGGTTGTATTAGGTTCCCTTTCGACCAAAACGTCTTTTGCCAGAACCGAATATGGTACAGCCAGGTACTATGTACGGTATAGCTTATTATTTTTCGACACTTTATCAACTTACTAGGAAATTGATCAACTAACGATTCTGGGTTATCTTCAAGAGACATTTACACAAATATCAAATGACATAAAATACAAATATCTTTGGAGCAATAATTTCTTTTTTATCTAACACTTGTGTTTTTGTACTTACAAGGGCGTAATCTTATTCATGAAATTGGCATCACAACGAATTTCAATTTGTTTAGAAATTTTGTCAAAACAAAATACAAATATCGGTCTGAGGCCAATTTCAAAATCATACATGTGTCTCTTAATTTGCTTTACGACGGCCTCGGATGATGGCTTTAGCCAGGGTTTCCGTATTCCAGAGGGTAGTACTGGTCCAAAAAGTAGTCATTCTCATATGGATAATCTGAAAAAGAAGACACATTATACACACATATAAATGTCCAGACAAAAACTAACAAAAAGAAAACTACTGCTAGAACTTCTTTTGATGACTTCTTTGATGCTCACTAAGATTGAATAGCTGTTAAAATGTTTCAACCACACGTCGGTGGAAACATTTGTAACTCTATTTACCATGCCAATTGTATTTGTAATTTTTTTTGTTTTTTTTACCGACATTATTATTATTATTTATTTTCTTGACAATTTTTATAATTATTTTTTTATTTTTGTTACAATTTCAATTATTTTTATCTTTTGACAATTTTATTCATTCTAATTCTAATTTTAATTATTTGACAAATCAATGATAATGTTGTGAAATTTAAGGCATGTTCTTCCAATCTTATTTTATATAATTTAGTTAGCTGTTTATGTTTACCAAGATTATTATTTTTAATTTTGACAATTTTTATGATTATTATTTAAATACGTTTTTGCATGCCTAGTCACTTGTAATGGCCTTACAGGGTACATGTAACGAACTGCTATGTGTTAATAAGAACTTTAAGCTGTACATGAAAACAAGATTAAATTATATGATATGATGATATGCCATAAAGTTTAAAGTGTTACTATTGAAGTGCTGTTGGGTGTACCTACGTAGTATAACTGTTAAGAAAATGCATGGTTTGTCTTTCAGTATGTTTATAGTCTTGTTCAAAGTACTGCAGTGTCTGAAGACGAAAATATTTTCTAACCAGAGTGTGTTATCATTACCAGTGAAGTGATATGGTATGATGACATCGAGATGTGGTCTCTTATGACGATGTGCCTTATAAAGAAGCTCAAAGTCATCCAAAAGACTATTTATGAATGGCTAAGCTTGTGATAACTCGGTGGCATCGAATCAGAAACGAGGATATCCGCAGAAGAACTTAAATTACTAACGAATTTATGCTCAACAATCTAAGCTCTCAGAATCGCTAATACTCGCTAGTTGCTCGTGGTGACTATGGTACATACTCCACGAACTTCACGCTGCAGTTGTCAGTTTATCTAGGCCCATAGATTAAAAACTTTAAGCATAGTCACGTTTTTTTGACATCCGAGCAGTACGACACATTTTGAAGGAGGTGATAGATTAAATGACATAATTCCTCAATTAAAGTGACATTTCTCCGAGATATATTTTCTCTCGGGCAGCGTGCTAAGCAGGCTGGAGTTCTTGAGGGAGCTCCAGTCCTGCACTAGACGTTTCAAGGGATGATACGCTGGGATGATATTTAAACTGTGGTAAAGGTTAGTTTTTTACAGTTTGGTTATCCTTTTTTTAGGATTCCGATACCAAAATGGTAAAAAAAAGGAACCCTTATGGTGCGACTTTGTCTGTCTGTCTGTCAGTCTGTCTGTCACACCTCTATATCTCAGCAACCACTCATGCTATCGACCTGAAATTTGGAACAGTTTTAGAATATAGTTGCCCAACATAATTGCACATGAAAGAATTTTGAAAACATTATGATTATTAATGTAAAGGGGGCCAAAATAGGGGAGGCCAAATTTCAAATTGTCGCAACTAGGTCGAGTGGGGTAGTATATGAAAGGACTTGTTCATTCTAAAATATATTTTTGTATTTTTTTACGTTTCTTAGTTTTCAAGTTTTGATGAAAAATGTCAAAAAAAATACCATTTACTCCGAAGTTTATGAAAGGAAAAATCTGAATTAATTATAGTTGACAGAAGTTTATGCAAACATTACAGCAAAAATGAAACGATCTTTCTAAGTTGCACAGTTTTTTAGAAATCTGCAAATAACCTTTACAAACAAATTTAGTTTTGCGCTCCTAAAAGTGGACTTTATTGCTTCCAAAAATACAAAAAGTATACGGAACCCTCGGCGCGCGAGTCCGACTCACACTTGACCGGTTTTTTTCAGTGCAGTAGACACGACATAAGGCATGGTGGAAACACGAATGAATGAATGAATAACACTTTATTGCACACTAATAAAGTATCATTTACAACTAACGAGTTATAAAATGTGAGCAAAAGCCGGTCTTATCACTAAGAGTGATCTCTTTCAGACAACCTTATGACGAAATCAACATTAAACATGGTGTTGTTTTAAAGAAAGTAATAGTAAAATAGCTATCTCTTTCTTTCCTGTAGCTGCATCCGTCTGAGGCGCGTTTAAATTTTTTTTCCCCTTGTAAATCAGCAGCGGAAAAAAGTTGGCTGGCTCTTAATTTGAGCCAGTTTGCACGATAAAGCCATAGTGTAAAAGGCATACTACAATATATACGAGTACTCGTATAATAGATAATCTCTATCACGAGCTACAATCTAACCAGGATCTAAATACGGATGTCACAAAAATAAACCGGCCAAGTGCGAGTAGGACTCGCGCACCGATTTATCCGTACCACTAAGGTAAAACACCGTCTTAGTTATGGACGCGCAGTCACGCAGAAGTGTATTAAAACGCGCGAGTCCGACACGAACTTGACTCGTATTTCTTATAAGTTGTTATTCTTTAGCTTATGCACTAAAAACATGTACATTTTTACACTTGTAAGTGTTCCGTTTTTACGATAGAGCTAAAACAAAAATCGACAAAAATCGCCTAAAAAAACAACGTTTTTAATAGAGGAGCTCCCCTAAAATTTATTTTTAGTATTTGTTGTTATTTCAACTGTCTACCTATTACTGTTCCCGATAGGTTCTCGTTTTTCACCCTTGGGTACGGAACCCTAAAAAGGAGTGCTTGGATGCAGCTTTAACAGCCTCCGTGATCTAGTTGAGGGCTCGGCTCTCCATCCGGAGGTTTTGGGTTCGATTCCCGGTGGGGACAAGGTCAAACGAAAATTCCTACGACCTCCTCAGTTTGTAGGATGAATCACCTGATTGTCTGAAAAGTTAGATGATTCCGTTGTAATAGGACAAGCCTGCCGCTAATAAAAATAAAATCCCAACCATATTTTTTTTTATCATTTCAATAGAAATGATTTGTCTCTCGGAACATACGGAGACTTGCCCTGAGAAACAGCGCGGTAAACGTTCGGATTGACTTTGGATTGCAAATATTATAAAAAAGGCGTAAGTGCCACTATCTTGTTTAGCAAAGCAGAGCCTTAGGTCTAAGACTTAAAGCGCATCTGTTTGCTAGGAACATTTAAACACACACACTAACAGTTTCAGATCAGGCAGTTTTGGCGCGTAAATGCAGCGCATTGGGTTTCCACCAATAAGGAATCGCGTGGCTTGCGACAGAGAGCCAATGATGGTTACGAATGTAACAGGGGCGCGCGCGCGGCGTTGGCGATATAGAGGGCCAGCGGGCCATTCGGTGTGGATCCTCTCACGAGAGGGGTAGTGAGTGAAGTGCTTGTGATTGATGTGCAAAAAGGCACGATATAGAGCCAGTGTAATATAGAAAAATAAGTCACCGTCGAACAAATGTGGATTCGACTAGTTCACAGATAAGCATACCAACATGTTCTTTTGTTAATTATAGATATAATTTACCGTTTGCCATTTGAGATTAGATTGACTAGTATATTTTGCACCAATTGATATAAATTGCAATGTCGAACCTAGTGTCAACCGTAATCTGAGAGGGCAAACTTAAGGTGTTATTGTGGCCACAATAAAAGTAAGCGATAATTTTAATGATTTAATTGTACCTATATTTCATGTCACTGCCTATTGTCAATACCTATCTAAGGCATTTAATTGTTGTTTAGGGCAACGCCAAAGTGGTTTTCGTTCTCTTGTTCCTTTCCACTTCCTGCAATTTGGGCTTAATTTTGCGAACAAGAACCAACGAATATCGATATTATATTAAATTCAATTACTTGTAATTTTCCCGCCTTACTTTATCTATTCCTTAATACACTGATATATTGTATCGGATTCGTTGGTTTTGAGTAAATATAAAGATGCAGGCGCATTATGTGGTAAATAAAATATTTATCGTTCGTTACCACAAAATTCATTGTTTCTCTCAACATATTACCTACTCCCTAACTCGTAATAATTCCAGACCTTTCAAGCACAAAAGTAAGCATCTATTCTTGCCTAACTTGATAAGCCGAGCGAGCTATTCTAAAACTTTGCCATTTACAAGTAAATTTGTCATTTTATTAATATCTCATAGCACAGTGCTTGGCTAGACAAAACTGTGAAGTATTATTTTATCAATCGGTCCAATAAAAGACGATCAACAAAATTTAAGACTAACAAATCGAGATAATACATTTCGATTTATACATGGGTTCGACTCCCATCGCAGGGTCATAAGGCCGTGACCCTCACATCTGGTCGCCGTGAAGCCAAGATCTAGATTTCGTGTCTACGCAGTAGTACACGGCTAGAAAGAACTTAAAATAAATAACACAACGTAAACTTTTATAGATAAAATATTTAAGGTGCTTGTTTAGTCCAAAACATCTGGGAGAGGAAGTTTAAAATATAAACTTATGTAAAAACAAATCTCAACTCAAAGAAAGGCATTTAAAATAATAATAAAAAGATGCTTATTTAGTTTTAATATCTGGGAGAGGTAATTTGTTGAGGAAATACTGGTATAGCAAATGAAATTTCCTGAACAGTTATTATTATGGCCATTTTAAACACCTTTTACTTATACTGTTGCATGAGATATTACTGTGTGCTATTTTCAGGTATTAAATTGCAATCCAACGTCCAATCCTAATATTGTTAATTGCAAAAAAAAAATGCATAGCAAAATTTAGATTCAAATTAATTTGTTTAATGTAGATTATTTACAGAATACTCATTTACCGTAATAACATGCAGAATATAATGAAAGTAGAGCAAGCCTTGGTTCGGAATGAAATTATTACAAGAAAAATAAATACATAAATAAACATTCTTAAGTTGATCCAAGATTTGGTTACAATGTTGCATATTACTCATCAAACAAAAGGGTGCCTCGCAACTCTTAAAGCGAGCAGGTGGGCCGTTACTAACAGGGCTTGTGTATGGGCGATGAAGAATATTCCGTTACTACTCTTTTGTTGTAAAATGCTAAATGAAGCACACATTCGAGATAAGAGCGGACAATAGCTGATTGCAAGTAATTTTAATAATATTGACACTTTCATGTTAGTTGTTTTATTAATGAATAATAGATTTTATTTACTCTGACATATTTGTCTAAGTCGTAACGATATGTCATATTAAAATTAAATTAAGAATAGGCCAGTTTATAAAGAAAAATGGGTTATCAAATAACGATCAAATGAACTGAACACAGCTTATGAACCCCGAACTAAATTAGTAAACATAATAAATAGATAAATAAATAATTATATACAATTTTGGTAAAGGAAATCAAAACTCATTTAATAAAGGGCCATCTCCTGTTAGATTTAGAAATCAGATCGGATTAAAAACATCGAAAGCTCAAAGAAATTATTCATCATCATATCAGACGAAACGCATATTGCATTTTGATAGCTTTAGGTTAAATTCATCATCCATCATCATATCAGATACAAAGCACTAGTCAGTATTTATAAAAACATATTTACATTTATGACGAAGAGTTTAAGCGAGAATAAAGTTTACATAATTTAAATTCTGGGTTTTATGATAGCAAGTTAGAGTAGAGAGAAAAAAAAATACACAGCTAAAGTTATTTACAGTTAGGTTAGTAGTTAGGTTGGTAATATCGTTAAGGTTAGGTTAGTTTCGATAGAACCGAAAGGGTAAATAGGTATAAATAGCCAGAGCTTCCTTTAGGTATTGTTTCAAGCTTTATTAAAAAGGCTATTAAAACATGAGGTACGGTCCGGTACTAGACTTATAATAGCATAAAAAGCTTGCAGTATGGTAGCGCTAGTAAGTGTGTAAGCACTGTCCACATATCTAAATGCGTTCATATCCATAATTTTATTAGTTTAAACATAGAGGGTTCGATTCTCTCATGATCTCAAAGTTGTATAAACTTTAATCAAAAGCTACTTGAATCGATTATTCTGAAAGCTTTTGATCTAATATGGTATGGTCATTGCTGAAGTGAAGAAACAAGTAATGAAATTATTATTGTGTTAAGTTCTGATAACTTAACAATAGCTGATAAGGACTATAGAGGGGCATAATTATAAGAGTAAAAAGATAAACTTACGGTTGTTTTGCACAGTGATAACTACTAGTACTCACTCAGGTCTTCAAGTTAGGCTAGATTTTATATATAAGGTGTTGCTGGTGTTTGTTATAAAGTAGGTAGGTAAGGGGTGTAAAGCGTATTTTGAACAACGATACGAGCTAGTGTTTGTTGTAAAGTAGGTAGGTTAGGGTTTGTAAAGCGTATTTTGAACAACGATACGAGCTTATAACAAGCTAAGAATCTTCTTAAAGCGTATTTATTAGGTATTTAGGTGGTAGGTCAGTTATCACTTAGGTTAATAAAGGTCGATAGTGGCTTATTAAGGTTTATCTGAAATGACTTAGATGTCATGAGTTTTCAAGCCAAGACTAAAGTCTGAGATCGTTGATTTAGGTGATGTGCCTTCCGAAGCACGAAAAGGAAAGTATTCGTCTATAGGCTAAGAATGCTTGGAATAGTGAGCGAGGTTAATACTTAGTAAGTTTAAGAATAATTTTAAAATTGCGATTAGAAATGCAGTTTGTTTCTAAGAACGGTCGAAACAAAAGAAAGTATTTTTTTACATTCAGTTCCGCCTGGGTAATAGATAACTCAAGAAAGGCCACGGTTTAACAAAGAAACACATGTACTCGTACCGAATAGGACCTTTGAATTTTGTAAGGTTTAATTTTTTGTTGCTTGTTCTTGAAACTGGCAAGAATAATGGTATTCCCAGTGTATTGAGTTATTTAGAAAGCCGACGGTCTTTAAACAATAGCTACAAAGCATGCAGCCGGACGTTAGTAATAAACTTTACCGAAAGATAAAGAAAAGGGAACTTTATGATTCTTTGTAAAAATTCTAGCGGCTGATAAAATTAACTAGCGATTTGTTATGACTTCGCTTACGGTTCGAGTCCGAAGCTTGAGTCTTTTACAAAGGTGAAGAACGAGTCGCATTTCAGAGGAGGTTGCATATCATTAAATGTTTATAATGATAAGTCGGTAAAGGTTAAAATAACTGATAAATGAGATTTTAAAAACGAAGCTTGATTTAAAAGCCACAACTTTTATGGCAGTATGGCAATAATTCATATTAACTAATATATAGGCAAAAGTAGCGAATAAGTAACGAGTTAGGTCATGAGGGTGATAGGTAATATAATTTTTCTCTTTAGAATAAGTAGATATATCTTAGTACAAGTTTAAAGCTAAAAGATTAGCTATTGACAGATAAGTATCAAGTTATCCTGTATTTCGTGGAGAACTGTGTTCTCTGCCTACCCTGACGGGAACAAGGCGTGATGTTATGTATGTATGTATGTATGTCGTTTATAATGCGATACGGAACCCTAAAAATGCACCCAAGAGAATGGTTAGATGTTTGCAATCCGGGCTGTACTAATGGCAGACAATGGCAATAGTTAACCGCTAGATAAGGCGGGTAGCTACAAGAGTAGACTTTATGGTTGTATGTTGTTGAAATAAAAATCGAGGTCTTATAAACAAGAACTTCGTGGTTCAAAGAATTACTGAACTGATATAATTTGATTAGAAAATTAGATAATGTCGAGCTTGTAGAAGCGAGTGGAATATCGATAGGTATATACTTTAGCTCAGGAGTGGGCTACTATAATTGAGATTGGTTATGAAATGATCGATCGTAATATTCCATGAAACGCCCACTTCAGTACAAGGAGCTACTTTCAGAACCCCAGCGAAAACAAGAGGTACTTAGGAGGAGATTTACCATGGTCACCACACTTGTAAGCGTTGCGGTAGGTGACCGCTGTTATTGATGACCGCAGTATGTAAGATGGTACGATACAAGGGAAAAAAAAAATAAAGCTGATGCCTGTCCTTCTGTTCATAAGCCCTTAGTCGTCTGTTGCGACACCCATGGCAAGATATGGGTTGGTACTATTCGTTGCCGGAACCACACGGGTCCGTTATTTGCCGCAAATGAACAAGACGATTATTGAATACAATTAATTTCGGTGATAGTGAAAGGAAGTGCGATACGATTTAGGTAGATTTGTCCAGCAGTAAAATGTGAAAGGAAAACGATAGAGATAAGGTTGAGAGAAAAAAAAAAACAGGTTTCATTACATTTTCGTATAAAATAAAATATATGGTGATTTACTTTACCTTGCGAAGGCAAAGACAAAATCGGAGATTGTTATTGTCATAGGTCCGCAATCAATTATTAAGTGAGATCAAGATCTATTCGGAATATGCTAGATAGAAAGAACTATAAGTAGCTCTAAGTTTTACTGCCAGTCATGATATATAAAGCGTCTCAAAACAATGCTATACAGAGCCCAGTTAAGTAAAATCAATAGAAAATATGTCATGATACGAGTAGTTGGCACTACAATTAAGCGATAATATAAACTTCATTGACATCGCATATCACCTACCTTATTTCAATATAGGCCGTTCGTCTAAACAAAAGGTGTTGCCGATCTCGAGAAACAAATACAAGATATACAAAAGGTCTAACACCTCATTGTACTATAAATCCTACTTATATTATAAACGCGAAAGTTTGTAAGTATGGATTGATGGATGTATGTTTGTTTCTTTATCACGTAAAAACTACTGAATGGATTTTAATAAAACGTTTCAATAATATAGCTTATACGTAATAATATAGTATAACACATAGGCTACAATTTATAAAACTGCGCAGACGAAGCCGCGGGCACCAGCTAATAAATATACAAAATTACTCACGGTCAGGCTGAAACTCTTATACAGGTTAATATAATATATAGATAAATACATAGCTGTACCCATACTCTGGTGAAAAGGGAAGGACTCAATAGCTGCTATGACCAATGAGAGAAGCCATTTACCCAAGTAACAGGAAAGGGCACTCAGCTGTACTATTTCATATAAAACGGGCTTTTGGCATATTATTACACTATAGACACTCTGTCTCAAAGATTTCACTTTTAAATAGCCAATCTATTGAAAGGAATAATAATGCCACATGCAATAAAATATTTTAATTTGAAAAGACAGGAAAACCGAAAAGCGAGTTTCGAGAACTTTAATTGTGAGGAGATCGTATCCATATCAAGTGCCAATTGATTTTGTTAAATCGATCAGAATGAGCATTTCATTTAATTTTATTTATTCTGACAACAAAACTTCAATAACAATACAGTCAGGTAGTAACAGAATAATTTAATCCTATTATAACTGGAGTGTCACAAAGAGATTTTATGTTGGAGTATAAACTGAAGACGCTTATATATGATTGACCCTTTGGGGCATTAAGTTCATGCTTACATTATAAACTGACCTGACATTTAATTACCTGACATTATGAAGTTAATGCTGACCGAGCCAGGCCAGACTAAGTTCGACCATACAAACGTATATGTTGTATGAATGTAAGAAAAGGGGCCCCGCAACTCACATACAACGAGAAGACACTTCTATGCATATAGAGTGAAAAAGAACAATGAATCCGCATTTACTTCGTATCTCCCTGCAACCTGGCTTCGTACGGAGGAGGTAGTGTGGAAATCGTTGCAAACATCATCGACAAACAACATCAAGCCGTTACGGTCGTCTTGGCTAGACTTGCTCTAGTTGGGGGATAGTAATCGGCTTCGTACACAAATCGACTCTTTGGTCGGCTGCCACCGTCCGCCGGTGAGTGGGGATCTGGATCGATGTTGTGTAAAGATCTGACCTGGACTTGGCGCATGACTGAAATACTGTCGTAATAATTCTTGCATAAATTAATATTTAAAAGGAAAACAAGCGATTCCTAAAATAATTAAATTTATACAGAGGCACTCGAAGTTACGGATACATCTCTTACCAATTATTGTTTAACTTATCTTTAGAAAAATGGCAGATAGAGTTGAAACCCGTAGAGGGCGTAAACAAGTAGATTATTAGATGCTAGTAACAGGTTAGGTACCATTTACTCTGTGTAAGATTAAATGAGAAGGGGGCGTCAATACACAAAGGTAACGCCCACATTTATGACAGTGCTAAGGAAGCTAGTTACATAGTACATGAGCAGGTAGGTTTTGAGACGGATAGAGGATTTATATACGAGCCCTTAGTTTATGTAACGGCTATGTACATATAGATAGGCATTGTATGCACATAGTTGGCTGTGTAGTATTGGGAGGATTTATGTTCGTAGACTTAGGTAAATAGGTTTGCTAGGTAGATTTATTTGCAGATATGGTTATATTATGTAGGCGAGTATATTTAAAGTAAATAAATAAGGTTATGTGTACGCAGGTAGGTTTGTGTAAAAGAAAGGTAGGAGATTGTAATAGATAGATAGGTCTTAGGGTAAAGTAGGTGATTTTGAGGATTTAGTTAGGCGGAGTTGTTGCATTTGTTGATGATTAGGTAAGATTGAAGGAAGTATTATGAGATTATTATTTGTGTAGAGAGCTAGAAGAATAGGTTCTCTAACTATCTACAGGGAGAGGGATGTAATAGGACAAGCCTGCCGCTAATAAAAATAAAATCCCAACCATATTTTTTTTTATCATTTCAATAGAAATGATTTGTCTCTCGGAACATACGGAGACTTGCCCTGAGAAACAGCGCGGTAAACGTTCGGATTGACTTTGGATTGCAAATATTATAAAAAAGGCGTAAGTGCCACTATCTTGTTTAGCAAAGCAGAGCCTTAGGTCTAAGACTTAAAGCGCATCTGTTTGCTAGGAACATTTAAACACACACACTAACAGTTTCAGATCAGGCAGTTTTGGCGCGTAAATGCAGCGCATTGGGTTTCCACCAATAAGGAATCGCGTGGCTTGCGACAGAGAGCCAATGATGGTTACGAATGTAACAGGGGCGCGCGCGCGGCGTTGGCGATATAGAGGGCCAGCGGGCCATTCGGTGTGGATCCTCTCACGAGAGGGGTAGTGAGTGAAGTGCTTGTGATTGATGTGCAAAAAGGCACGATATAGAGCCAGTGTAATATAGAAAAATAAGTCACCGTCGAACAAATGTGGATTCGACTAGTTCACAGATAAGCATACCAACATGTTCTTTTGTTAATTATAGATATAATTTACCGTTTGCCATTTGAGATTAGATTGACTAGTATATTTTGCACCAATTGATATAAATTGCAATGTCGAACCTAGTGTCAACCGTAATCTGAGAGGGCAAACTTAAGGTGTTATTGTGGCCACAATAAAAGTAAGCGATAATTTTAATGATTTAATTGTACCTATATTTCATGTCACTGCCTATTGTCAATACCTATCTAAGGCATTTAATTGTTGTTTAGGGCAACGCCAAAGTGGTTTTCGTTCTCTTGTTCCTTTCCACTTCCTGCAATTTGGGCTTAATTTTGCGAACAAGAACCAACGAATATCGATATTATATTAAATTCAATTACTTGTAATTTTCCCGCCTTACTTTATCTATTCCTTAATACACTGATATATTGTATCGGATTCGTTGGTTTTGAGTAAATATAAAGATGCAGGCGCATTATGTGGTAAATAAAATATTTATCGTTCGTTACCACAAAATTCATTGTTTCTCTCAACATATTACCTACTCCCTAACTCGTAATAATTCCAGACCTTTCAAGCACAAAAGTAAGCATCTATTCTTGCCTAACTTGATAAGCCGAGCGAGCTATTCTAAAACTTTGCCATTTACAAGTAAATTTGTCATTTTATTAATATCTCATAGCACAGTGCTTGGCTAGACAAAACTGTGAAGTATTATTTTATCAATCGGTCCAATAAAAGACGATCAACAAAATTTAAGACTAACAAATCGAGATAATACATTTCGATTTATACATGGGTTCGACTCCCATCGCAGGGTCATAAGGCCGTGACCCTCACACCGTGCTTCGGAAGGCACGTTATGCCGTTAATCCCGACTACTATCTATAGATGTAGCCGTTAGTGAGCCATGTCTGACACCAATTTCTGACAAATCTGACACCAGGGTTTGTGAGGTCGGTCATCGACCGTGCAACCCACACGATGTGAGGATGATGTGATGAGCTAATATGCTTACGTTTGTAATGTTGTAACTCTTCTAATGCGTCTAGTGTCTGGTTCATTCCAAGTCTGTCTCCCGGAGGTTCAAGTGCCTGCTCAATCATACTGATGTTTTCTCTGCACTCCCCCATGTAGGCGATTCTCCATACTATAATGATACCAATGCAGGACGTACAGATATGTACGATGTTTTATGGTATGTTTCTGTAAACCGACCAAGCGTGACTCCGGCTCGTGCACCGAGGGTTTCTTACTACTATTTATCATGACAATGTGCCCTTTGTATTTACTTCGCTTGCTTTATTTTTTCTTTATTATAGTTGGGAAACAAAAAAAAATTTGTTCACATGAGTCAGTGAAGTTTCCACTGTAAGATATTACATTTCATACTTACGATTGATTTTTATAGATTTGACACAAGCTAAACAAAAAAAACTAAAAATCTAAAAGAAATACAAATCATCGACATGAAATTTCAAAAATTTAAAAAAGTAAAAAAAAAAAACTACATGTCTTTTATCTTGGCAACAAACGAATTTAAACTAATCCTACTAATATATATAATATAATATTATAAAGGCGAAAGTTTGTAACTATTGGATGTTTGTTACTCTTTCACGTAAAAACTACTACTCGTAAATGGATTTTAATGAAACTTTACAATAATATAGCTTATACATTAGAATACCACAAAGGCTAAAACTTAGAATAAAATATGGGCAAAAGGCGGCCACCACTTTATACATTATCACTAAGAGTGATCTCTTCCATCAACCATTGCATTGATTGTTTGACTTAGTATTCTTAGTTTCCTACGCGGAGAGTTCGTGAGTACCACTCATCACGCTCGCAACGCTTATCTGGCGGAGTTTCAGCTGATATCGTAACTACTTGACAGATTTCTCATTCCGGAACTTACTCGCTGCACTCAGAAGCTTGAAATTTCAAACAACTTCAAAGGTAGACTTTGATATTAATTTCAACTTGATATATTTTCCATTCATGAGAAAAAAAGGGTATTGCTTGACAGATAGACAGACGAACAAAAAAGTGATGAACTCCTACAACTATTGAAATGAGATCGATGGGTACAAAGTCCAATATGTCAAGCGTGATACGACTGTACATAAAGTGTAGAGTGACACCCCTGGATAAGAATAACGGAAAAATTGTTCAAGCACGCGTGAGAATCTTCCGTTTTGTCTGAACTGACTAACAGCGAGCGACACAGCTGCGGAAACTCCGAAGCGGAAAGTTCTGCGACTGACTAATCTGTCAAGTATGACACCAGCGGGAATTCCGCCAGATGTGTCATAGATAACATAAACAGCGTTGCGAGCGTAATGAGCAGAGCTCTCCGCGCCGGTAAGATCCAATCTACGAATAACCGGAACTCTAACTCAGAACAAATTTGACACAAAAAGTGGCCATACGTGAAACCAAAAGGACGTATATTCAAAATACGAATCAATTGGTTCAAATTGAGAACGAGAGCAGGGATTGGTTCGCGCGCGTGCTGCAATGTCAGCTAGTGGTAATTGAGAGGTAACTATCTAGCTCCGCCTACTTAGGTAACTATTTCGTGGGGTCAAGTTTGAAGCGTAGTTATCCTTCTATAGTATTGTAGTTCGCTAGATCCGATAGCGTTACACTTACTGTCGGTCTACATTTTATGTGGTAATAAACAAAATAAAAATCCGTAATAAACTTGCAGTACACAACAACAAAATAATGAAACTTACAGTCATATTTTTCCATACAGTTCACGTAATCCAGTAAGCAGTATGTTGAAAAAGTGTGGTAAGTGAAATAGTATGTTGCACCGCAGACTTTGCCGGTTCTGAAATTATCAATTAAATGCTATAAAACCTCATTTTGTACCGTGTTAACGGAACTTTGAACAACCCATCAACACCCCCGTAGAATATATACTCGTAACATAATCCAACTGGTATTCTCAATATTTTTGTACGGTGCCGAAAATTAGTGCGTGAAAAGCCGCGAAAGCAGTAAGATCGAGGCGTTTGACAATTAGTGGTGTTGGCGGCGATTCCTCCGCATACTCGTACCTTGGATTGCCATGCGAACTAATGAGTAACTCAACATCACAATGCGGCTTTTCACTATATGCCGAAAGCGTGCCCTCCGTTTCTTCGGACACATTATGTGGTCTTCAAGGCATTGTTTGGAAAAGCAGATTATTTGGGGCCAAATGGAAGGCAGACGTGCTCAAGAGACCTACGAGATGGTCAGAAACAATGAAGAAGGCAGTGGGCGGCAACATGCAGCGTGCGGTCCACACATGATACAATCGCAAACCATATGTGGTCGCGATCCTCATCACTTCAGTGAGGGACCGAGGAAGAAGAACAAAACTTAAACAATTTTTTATTAAAACTAATCTTGTGTAGTTGCCCAAAAGGCCGCGAACCTTAAATGCCTAAATTGACTTTGAAAATACACACACGCTGGCAGAGAATTCTACTCTTTGTTAAAGTGAGTCATGTCAGAAGCCTTAGGTGGCTCTACAACACTGACAGACCAGTCAATGTGACGATCAATGCTCTGTAGATCACTACCATCATCATCATGCGTGATTTTCGGTCACAAACCCTGGTGACAGGAGTTGTTTTAGCTATTAAAAGCCTCGAACAACCCATGGCTACTACTTCGTAAACGTCTACTTTGTAAACCCATGGCTCATTTAACGACTACTATTAGTAGTCCCGTGTGGTGCCGGCAAAGAATAGTACCAACCCATACATACCCGTGGGTGTCGTAAGAGGTGACTAAGGGTTATAAACTGGAGGATGGGCAACAGCATCCTCCTGTGTACCATACCATCTTACTTACTGCGGTCACCTACAACCGCGGTCCATGGTGCCAGCCGTAACGCTGACAAGCGAGGTGACTATGGTACACACGGCCGCTTATCATTAGAAACACTTTTGGACCTTATGGCGTGGTAATAGAGTTGAAAAAGTTTCTACCGATAAGCGGTTGACCGTACTTCCCCTCCACATCTTTCCAGCAAAAGCTAGAATTCTGGAGGGGGCTCCCTGTCCTGTAGTGGACATTTCATGGGATGTTATGATGATAGTAAGTAGTTATTAGCCTGGACCATCGACTTAACGTGCCTCAGAAGCACGGAATAATCTTCCTTTTCAATCAGGTGATTATTCCGGGCGTCCTAACCAAATCTGGGGAAGTCAAAATAAGTGATTTGTGTTTGACAGTGACTGAATCCAAATGAAAAAGTAACCAGCATCTCCAGATAAAATTATGAACTTGATTAGACAGTTTGTACTGGGAGGCCGACTTTTATTTTCATCTCCTGTAAGTGAAGGTGGAGAGCGGGCAGCTGGCAACCCTTCCTCATCGCATACGAAAAAGCGACCTATACAGGGTGTTAATTTGATTGCGTGCCATAGCTTAGGGGGTGGTTCAGAAACGATAAAGGAACTCATAAAAATTATATAAAAAAATCCTACCTAAAAAAAAATTAAACTCTAAACTAAACTAACGCGGAGGGCAATGACCCGGAGCACCGCGCTATCAAAAGCGCGCGAAAGAGTTTCAGTTATGTATGTGCCTACCTTATCCACTGATACTCGGTGATAGCGCGGTGCTCCGCGTTAGTAAAGTTTCAATGGAGTTTTAGTCTTTTTTTCAGTAGGATTTTTTTTTATTTTTTTTATTGTGTTCCTTTATCCTAACTGAAACACCCCTTAAGCTATGGCACGCAATTAAATTAACACCCTGTATAGGCTGGTGCACAGTGAAAAGGTGAGTTTATAAAAAAATACTTCGACTGTAGATGGGTACATACTGGTAAAGGCGCATACAGTAGAATGCCAAGTAGTCGCAATCATTAACGAAACTGATTAATTGCGGTATCGTTCGGGAAACGGTACCTCGTGTCGTTCTGAAAAATAAAGAATCGGTCAAGTGCGAGTCAGACTCGCGCGCCGAAGGTTCCCAATATAGAGGCTCTATAGTATTTTTTGAAGCATTAAAGTCCATTTTTAGGACCGCAAAACAAAGTTTTTTGGTAAAGGTTTTTTGCTAATTTCTAATAAACTGTGCAACTTAGAAAAATGTTTTATTTTTCCTGTAATGAAAATATAAACATCTATCGACTATAATTAATTCAGATTTTTCTTTCGCAAACTTCGGAGATAAAGCTAATAAATTTTTACATTTTGCATCATAACTTGAAAACAAAGAGTCGTAAAAAAATAAAAAATATATTTTGGAATGTAAAAGTAAAGCCCTTTCATATGATATCCTACTCGACCTAGTAACGACAATAGAAAATTTTGTCCCCACCTAATTTGGTCCCCTTTATATATTTTATTTTATTTTATTGTTTTCAATTAAGAGGCTGATATGATGAAGAGGCTACCCGCGGTCCACTAGCGCCCCCATCAGTTAAAAAAATATTACTCGCTAATGCTTAGTAATGTTTTTTTAACTGATGGGGGCGCTAGTGGACCGTGGGTAGCCCAATCATATTCTAAAAGCATTCCTTACTAGTGGTTGTAGTTCCTGAGATACACCTGAGGTGTGACAGACAGACAGACAGACAGGCGAAGTCACACCATAAGGGTTCCGTTTTTAACATTTTGGTTCAGAACCGTAAAAAGGTTATTAAAAAGTGAGTTAAACCTAACCTGAACTAACATTGACAAATCTATATATATAATAAAAGAGCAGAAACCGCGTGTTATAATAAAAGAGTAGAAACCGCGTGTCTGTACTTTAGATAAATTTATAAAAAAATTAGTGTGGGCGATAAGAAACGACTAATAGAACTCAAAAATATGTTTTCTGAACTTTTTGTCTGTCTGTCTGTCTGTATGTTTTCGATAAACTCCGAAACTACTGAACGGATTTTCTCGCGGTTTTCGCAAATAGATTCAGTTTAGCTCTGAGCAACATATAGGCTATGTTTCATTCAAACTCACAAACCGATTCAAACTGAGTCTTCAATTACGAGTTTGGCTTACTTTTGTGCAATTTCAATAACGTGTTTAGCTTAATTATTTGCAATGTATTAGCTTACTTTCATTGAAAACGGTTCACGCAGTCAGAAAATGCCCGAAGTTTAAATAGGCGGCGCCAATAGAGAACAAACTACTGTACCCACTTCAACTGGCATTTCCATGACGTGCTTGGATTAAGTACTTCCGTGCAACATATAAGCTTAGGTTAGTTGAAAACGGTTACTCAGATAGAAGTTACGCAAAGTTTCAAGCGAAGACGAGAATAATTCAAAAACTGTTGAGCAAATTCAAACGTGGCTTTCAATAACGCGTTTGGCTTACTCCTGTGCAATAAATAAGCTTAGTTTCATTGCGAAAGGTTCACACTGACAGAAGATACGCAAAGTTTCAAGCTGCAGAACCAAGAACTCACCTACTGAACTGGTTCAAAGTCAAACGAGGTTTTCAATGACGCGTCGGGATTCTGTCTGTGCAACATATACGCTTGATTTCATTGAAAACGGTTCACTCAGACAGAAGGTACGCGAAATTTTAAGCGGCCGCACCAATACCTCACAAACTACTTGAACGATTTAAACGGGGTTTTCAATAACGTATTTGGGTTGCTTTCGTGCAATATTTGAACTTTTTTTATTGCCATCGGTTCATTCAAACAGATAATAGGCGAGTTCAAAGTTTCAAGCTGTGAAACCGAGCTGAAATCAAACAAAGCTTATAATTTTGTACGGTAGAAAGCCAAACACGTTGTTGAAAATTCCGTTTGATCCGGTCCAGTTGTTTGTGTAAAAGTCGTGGGTACAGCTAAAGATTGGTAAAATCTAGATTTAGTTTTATTGTAAAAATAAGAATTAAAAATTCCTGTTTCGGCATGGCGGTGCAACAAATGTAAAAAAAAATATGAAAGTTCCAAAGTTTTGAAAACTTAGGAAGTAGGTACTTATAAACGAAATACTTCAAAAATAAAGAGCGAGAAATAAAGAGCGCATTGTTTTTTAGGAATTGTCTTTTAAGGGGAGAGATAAGTTACAAAGATTGTACGGAAGTGAAGACCAACAGTTTTGTATGTCGGTACATGTAGAGTTAAAAGCATGTGAAGCTAGACACGTTGGACTTTGTACCGCTCTTTCTTCAGTAGCCACAGAAGCTAAAGTGACTGAGCCTCAGATTTATTTAGGCTTTGTTTTGTATAAGAAATAACAAAACCCGTATCATAGTTACTCCGCGTGGAATTCGACTTACGAGGACAGTCAAGTGAGCGACCTAACAGTCCACACGTTAACAAGAGGTGTTTAATTTACAAAAATCCGTATTATCGGTACGCTGTATACCTAATAAAATAATATAAAGGCGAGAACTGCACTGTCTGTCTGTCTGTCTGTTACGCTTTTATGTCTAAGTAATCCGATAAACCGATTGTGATAAAAACTTGGTACGAAGATAGTTTGAAACATGGGAAAAGTCATTAGCTACTTTTTCTGAACTCCACGCGGACGGAGTCGCGGGCAACAGCTAGTACAGAATAAAACCTATTTATTTTACACATTTCCGGTATAAAATAAATTTGCTAATTGCCTTTTTTGGTTAAAGTTTGCTATTTCGATGATTTTTGATGCAAAAACACAAATGTTTTGAAAAATATCGTAAAAAAAAACATGTCCTTACACTCTCTCTTGGCGATATTTAACCCCGGCTGCGTCTCGGGCTTACGCTTATTAAACGTCAACTTGTTTGTAATAGCTCTACCTACGAAACTTGTATCTTAAACTAATATTACTTAACTAGATATTATTTAAAATAAAAAAATACTAACAATAAATAAAAATAATCTAATGTGTGGCATATAAACATACGTAAAGAAATCAAGGCAAAGAAGAAATGAAGAGAATATAAAATTAAGAATTTCTGTATTATCTCAGTCTAAGGTCTTTTTCTTCATTACATATTTATGTATCCATATTGTTTTAGATTATTTAAATACTAATTTATGAAAGTGTTGTGTACAATTTTAATAGGACTTCAGATTTATTTGTTTACATTGTTGTGCTTGTATGTTGTATAATTTAGTCTGTAGTCTGTAATTGTACCCTTTGCAAATAAAATAAAAAAATAAGAGCACGCTGAAGCCGGTTCATGATTCAAAGACGAGCCGCTTACCAAAAGATAACTCCTTGGCAAAAGAACACAAGTGTTCACAGGGTGAGCATTAATTCTGAAACACGTTTTGACAGCACATGTGGCCATGTGGGCATTCATGTTAGTTAATTACTTCTCCATGTGTCTGAACACGCTTTTGAAATGAATGTGGATATCGTCGTAGGAGACGACCCCATTTGCAATGGGGTGACGATCTGGACGCCTTCCACAAAATAATGGTGGTAGCTCGCACAAGACCGCGAGAAGTGGAAAAAGGAGGGGGAGGCCTTTGCTCAGCAGTGGTACGATAAAGGCTAGGTTTGTTGTTGTAGCGGCAACATAATACACAACTTGTGAACATTTCAAATTTCAATCTATTACGGTTCATGAGATGCAGCCCGCTGTCAGACATACATACAGACATTGGAGGAGGCATATCAATAGGGTCCCGTTTTTCACCCTTTGGGTACGGAACCCTGAAAAGGCAGTTTCTAATTTGATTGCAAAATTACTTTTAACAGCACGGCTGCGTCGATAGTTTATAAGACCATGAGGCCAGGGGAAGTGTGAAACACTGGGCTTTTAAGACAGAATCTGATATTCTTCTCGAAAGCTCACGCACTGCATGGCGCGTCGGTAGAATTAAACCCTAAAATAAATAATGTACTCTGTGGGTAGAATCCAGCCTATCGACTCGGATGCGCCTAGTACGCAAAACGAGGGTGACAAAAAAAATTATGTTTATTATATTTTTTCCTACCAGACCGAGCAGAGATGCGACCAAGTATCGCATATTTCTCTTTACCATAAAATTTTCAGCGTCTCTTTTTCAGAACGAGGTCAGGTTACAGACCCATTAACCTGACCCCGTTCTGAAAAATTAAGTAAGATTTGGCGTTCCCTTTACCATAGATTAGATAATAGTTCATCATAACATCCCATAAAACGTCCACTACAGGACAGGGAGCTCCCTCCAGAATTCTAGCTTCTGCTGGAAAAATGTGGAGGGGAAGTACCATAGTCACCTCGCTTGTTAGCGTTACGGCTGGCACCATGGACCGCGGTTGTAGGTGACCGCAGTAAGTAAGATGTAAGATATAAAGGAGGACGCTGCTGCCCATCCTCCAGTTAACCCTTAGTCGCCTCTTACGACACCCACGGGTATGTATGGGTTGGTACTATTCTTTGCCGGCACCACACGGGGGATAATAGTTAACTGACCTTAACTTCCCTCCAACCTTTGGGTATATATCTGTGTGCCAAGCACGATCGAAGGATGGTCATTAATAAGTACCTATAGGACGCAAACTCAGCCGGAAAGATGCCGTCTGGTCCAGTTGCCTTATACGGTTGTAAGCTGTGTGTTGCTCAATCAAGTTCATCACAGGAAACTATTTCTTGAGCGTATTGCCAGCAGTTCTCCGTTGGTGTTGGTTGGTCCATTGAGTCCTGTTATGTTATTTCGTCTACCGACTGACAACCTGGGAAGTTTGTTTCAAGCAATTGGATCTCCTCAAACGACGTTGTTGTAATAGTCTCTGGAGACTTCTTTTTTCAGAGTGCGAATTGCGTCTGTTGAGACAGGACTTCCCAATCCTCGTCTGTCTTTGCGTTCATGGCCCTATTCAACTTCTGTCTAACCTTTTGTCTAAGATGCTGTAACTCTGGACCCCACCATATTTAACTGCTGGGGGCGATAGGGTGTTGTAGTGGAGAGTTTAGTGGGTATTTCCCTTTATAACTCAGTCAGTGTGTATGTAATTAATCGTGTAACCTGAAAAATTATCAAATGTTTGGAAAGCTGTCTGTCCAAAACAATTCGTCCTTTAAAAACCGATTTTGGCCTCAAATCGTTTTTACGTGCATTTAAATGAACATACACTTACTGACAATAAACCAGTCCTTTTAAAAAAAAAGATCAATTTTTTACTTTCGAGCGGAGCGAGAAAGGTATTGTATTTGTGAAAAAAAAAGTTTTTCTAATTTTCTCACAAATGTGTTCTATATCACTTATACATTATAAAAAACAAGTCTCCCAAAAATGTCCGTCCGTCGGTCGGTCGGTCCGTCGGTCGGTCTGTCCGTCACGCTTTGGCCTAGCGGCTAAACGAATTGTCCGATTGACACCATATTTGGAATTTAGGAGTTTTATGCAAATTCATCGAAGGGTTCTTAGTGGTTTCTGGCTGGCTCTCATTTTGAGGGTAGCTGTCATACAACGACATGGATAAATTGTTATTTTCTCAAAAACGGCTCAAAGAATCTTGATGAAACTTTGCATGACCAAGCATCTCCATGTAAGATATCTTGCGCTAGTATCAAATGATCTGTGTAATTTCATATAAGGGGTGTTCCTGTACCACCAAATCGTAAATATGTGATTTACCCAAAATTGGTTCCATTGAGTTTATTAAAATTTTCTATAATATTACTCCTGGATTGGTTGTCTACCTGACTGGATATTCTTTATGATTTTTTGAATAAAATTTAGTACACAGGCTGAAAGGGCTTGCTCAGTAGGCTAAACTGAACAATAATCCATAAGGAACATGTGTTGGGAAATTTAAAAAATCTCCATGCAAGTATCCTACGGTAGTATCTATTGATCTTTGAAAATTCATATAAAGGGTGTTCCAGTACTACCAAAAGTTAAACATGTGATTTACTCGAAATCGTTTGATGTTTGTTTGTTTTAATGTTTGACAATTTGAATTCTGAATTGATCTGTATATTTCATTCGAACATTTTTTTTAAAAAACGTAAATAAAAGTTTGTATTTCCATACTATGTGTATGGCATTACAAATTTAAGGTTGCGGTTGATAGTTTTTCCTTGAGTGTTGCGAGAAAGTAAGTGCAGTGCGTGCTGCTGTACCATTTATTTTTTACTATGACCTAACCGTCTTCAGATTTCGAGGACTTGGATTTAACATTGTCTTTAGATCATAAACAATATATCAAAAAAACAAATATACCTGATTTGATGCAGCGTTCAAAATTCAATTTAATTGAATCAGTAGGTAGGTTGGAGAGACTAAATACACGGTGTAGTCTTTTTCATAATTCCTATAGTTTTCCCAAATCTGGTTAATTGAGAGTGCACTAATTTGAGACGGAAGTTAAGCTTTTCGTCAATAATTATTCCATGGTATTTAATTTATTTAGTTTGGAAAATGAAATCACAGAAACGGTTACAAGGAGGAGATGAGTCTTTAGTACCCGAAGCTGTACGGGGACTACAGGGTGAAATTGAAAAAAATCGACAAATTTTGAGATAGAGTTCAGACCGCGAAACTGAACAATTTTCGTCTAGGAACATAGGTAACGAAAAAATATTTTACCCTTTCATAGTAAAGTCAGTCAGCTGACCATACATTTTGTATGGGAGATCGATTTTTTTTACGTCTAATGACCTATGTTCCTTGGGGAAAGTTGTTCAGTTTCGTGGTCTAAACTCTAACTAATTTTTTTTCGAATGTTTTCAAATTCACCCTGTAGATGACTTCGAGTTGAGAAAAGAAATTAAGTTTTCTCGTGTTACTCTGAAGCCAATGAGAGATCACTGACATGCCTATCTTTTTAGCAGGACAGTCGATAGAACATTCGGAATAAGTAAGCGCCATATAGCTTTAGTGTAGCGACGCACCTGCGGATATTTCAACGACCGAAAAATCTGTCAAGCATGACACCAGCGGAAATTCCGCCAGATGTGTCATAGGTAACCTAAAATGCGTTGAGAGCGTAATGAGCGGAAGACTCCGCGTCGGAAAGATCAGCAGGTTTGTCCCTACACTAAGGTATACATTTCCGTTCCGGGTTCTGATCTTTGCAGGGGTTTGTCAATGACTATTGACTTACGACATCGTAGGAGCCGTCATGTTCGCGAATTCTTCGCCCTCGGGCATAGTGAATCCAGGTGGTAATGTCATATTGCGTTCTTGTCTTTCTCTATCTCCGGGATCGCCGCGTGGTGTTCCTGATGGTATAACTACTTTGTCTTTTCCAGGTAAATTTGCTGAAAACGAATATTATAATTAAATAGGTAGGTGTTTATTCTTGATTCGACAATAAACATCACTTTTGGACGTCAGTTAATCATGACTCTGAAAGCAGACTTATACGGGTCAAATATGAGAGTATAAACTCAGTACCTACACGTACAAATACCTGCAAGTACGGTCAACCGCACGTCAGTGGAAACATTAGCAACTCTAGTACCATGACCTAAAGTCAAAAGTGTTTTTTCTGACGTGGTGACCACTGTACAAGTACAGAATTCAACTTTGCATTGGCAATACAACATTTTACAAATTCAACATTTTGCATGAATTCAAATTTTGAACGAAATCTCACCGTTCGTGGTTGGAAGTGATCCTATATTTATTTTTATACTTCACCTTCTCGGAAAGTACCTCAGTCCTGTTTTAAAAACTAAGGAGAAGATACGTCATTTCTATGGGATAAATATGCGGGGGGAAAAGTTATATGGAAATAGATTGTTAACATGTTTTAGCGGGATGGAATTTTGTATGAAAATCCATTGTTAACGTGTTTTTTTTCTTACATTTGGATCAAAATCTGTCGATAACCTATTTTAATATCATAATGCCAAAAAAAGAAAAAGTTTTTATCTCTAAGTCCACGAAATGATGCTGGCCACCTACACTTTTCTGAAAAAACCATTAATTTGAAAAAAGAACGAAACAAAAATGTGAAACGAAAGCGCGCGCGTGAATTCTTGAAAATCACCGTGTGATAAAATCTTACTCAATAAAATCAAAATTTCTGTTTTCTTCTTATAAAATAAAAATAATAAAATAATTTTATTTCAGACCGTGATCCATATTGAGTGTTAGTAAATTACAGGAATCTTAAGAAACTATGTTAGTAAAATTACACTATAGAAGCGCCACTACTTCATATATCTACCTGCTCTGGAGTCACGGGGCACACACACATGTGTATGTACCCAGTGCCTCAAGATGGGGCAATCAGGCTTTTCATTAACGACCTTCAAGATGGTGTTGGCACTCCCCTGCACCCTGCACATCAGCGAGGCGACTCTTTTGCGCATGACTGTATAAAAGTCATCCGTGCGCGCAAACGCAAACATAGCTGACGCACTGCAGAAACGAGGGAGCCCCAACATCATCCTGAAGGCGTTATTATACTGTACTCGAAGAGCGTTATAAGTCCTCTGCGTAAAGTTAGTCCAGAGGGCGCACGTGTATAAATTCTGGCAAAATGCCTTAAATAAGGTAATTTTTACCTCCACCGAACAGCGTGCGAACCTCCGCGCTAACATATTGCATCGGACTGATATCGCTCTTCTTTCCCTCTCAACGTCTTCATCGTCCTTCAAATCCTCGGTTACCACATGACCAAGGTATTTGAACTTCTTCACTCTCTGCAGAGCCACACCCCTCAACATAACAGGTGGAACATTGTTAGGTTTACGTGGTCCCTTGCGAAACACTAACAATTCGCTCTTCTTACTATTATATACAAGTCCGTGCTCATCCACATATCTCTCACAGATAGTCAGTAACCTTCTGAGTGCACTGATTGACGGGCTCAGCAGCACCATGTCGTCCGCATAGCTAATACTGTTGACACAACGACCATCAATTGAACAGCCGACACGGGTACTGCTGAGCTCGACAATCAGCTGATTCATGTAAAGGTTGAAAAGTGCTGGCGAGGTCAACCCCCCCTGCCTCACCCCGCACTCCAACCCATACACGTCAGAAGATGCATCAAGCCATTTGACCTGGTTAGTCTGATGGCCATACCAATACTTAAATATATTGATAACTTCCTGCGGCACACCAGTTTCTCGTAATTTAGACCAAAGGATGTCATACCTAACCAGATCAAATGCCTTGGAGAGATCAAGGAACACGGCATAAACAGGAGTGTTCCTGTCCAGATAATACCTAACGGTATGCTTCAGCGACAAGATTGCGCAATCCGTTGATAAACCACGTCTAAATCCAAATTGCGCCTCATGCAGATGAAGGTGCTTATTTAGCTGTCGCTCAAGCATACCGTCAAGAACTTTGGCTGTAACTGTTGCCAATGAGATTGGGCGATAATTGCTTTTATCAGCAATATCACCGGTCTTATTTTTAACAATAGGGATCACCACCGTCCTCATAAGTTCGTTTGGCAGATAGGAGTGCCTTATACATATAGTGAATAACAATGCGAGTACCCTGGGGAGGTGTGGTCCTGCATGGATAAAATGCTCGATACTAAGGCCGTCGTGTCCAGGTGTCTTACCCCTTTTCATATCTTTGATTACAGCGCTTACTTCTTTTGCTGTGATACGGGCAGGAGTACCTGACACGACGTCCTCAATACCTTCCTCCTGAGTTGATGATAATGGAGACTGCACTTGAAAATGATCTTTGAACAAATTTGCTATGTCTCTAGGGTCCCTAACACCTTCAATACTCACCGGAACGCTAGATGTCTTATTGAGCTTTTTTGTCTCCTTCCAAAATCCCCGGAAATTCTTTTTCTTATGTTGAGCGGCCAAAATATCCATTTTTATTTGTTCTCTATTGTCTTGGCAATATTTCAATTTTTGTTTAAATAACTTCCGAGATTGACACATATCGTTATAATAAAGTCCATGTCGGGGCTTTCCATAAAAAACCCAATTTAAAAATTTCTGCCTAGCATCCCGATGAGCATCCCGGACGTGCTTGTTCCACCCTACAATATAGCGCCTTGAGTTCCGATTTTCACTACACAGGCCGCTATCATAGTTACTATGATTCTATCATACAGGCAATCTATAACTTTTTTATGCTCATCACATTTATTACTACACATATAATTACAGCATTGACTTAACTCGAAAGGAATATCTATTTCTCTAAGAACATCCCCACATTTTTTAGAATATAACTCAATTTGTTGTTCATTTCGTTCGCCCCATATCACCTTATTTACCTTTCGACACGACACCGACACAAACCCTGGCCCGATCGTCGCAAGGTTACACTGGATTTCTAGCGGAAAGTGATATGACCAATACACGTCATAATGTACTTTCACATCTATGATAGACTTCCACGCAGCCTCAGTAACCAAACAATGATCGAGCCAACGCCGACATCCATGCGCATCGCTAATAAAAGTGTAGGTATCAGAGTCAATCCCTAATTTCAGTAAATCAGCACAAAACCATTTTTGATTCATACAAAAATTTAACATTTCTTTACCAAAAAGTTCACCCGGTTGTGCATTAAGATCACCTAAAATAAATACCGATTCAATGTTACTACTTTCCACTATAGCTGCTATCTCACCTAAGCAAGTGTCAAACTCTAACAGATTATCAGTTGAGTCAGTAGGCATGTATACGCAAAACACAAGAGTAGATCGACCTGACGCACACATTTTTACCGCTACAATACGATCACTGTTACACGGTACCACTGTTACACCATCGAACTTGTTGTGGTTCCACAGCAGTGCAGTGCCTCCAAATGGTCTTCCACGCAATAATCCCTGCGTCGTATCCACTGCCGATTTTCCGAAATAGCTAAAGTTATGATTTATTTTCGCTAATTCTGGTATTTCATGATTTAACAGCCATGTTTCCTGGAGAGCCAGGACGTCAGCCTTATGACTCAGCATTTTAACACATTCCATGGATCTCTTTAGTGACTTACAATTAAAACTAATAAAAGTTGAGGTACCTATAGTTGTGCTATCCATTAGTAATTGTTATTGTTTCTCTCGGATTAGCGTTTACGCTTACTTTTTTATTTTCATAGCTAATAAATCTACGAAAACATATTCCATCCGGCCACAGATTTTCGTTCATGAATTCCTTTAGTTTGTTTTTTGGAATAAAAAACTTATAGGCTTCGTACCCTTTTTTTTTGTTTCATAACAATCTTTTCAAGATTAACTTCTACCTTCGTCTTATTTTTTATGTACTCTGCTATGTCTTGAACCGATGAGTCTTGGTGCACGTTATAAATATAAAACGGTATTTTTATAATCGCCGCTTTAAACTTACAGTCTGGTTGAGTAGTTGCTTTACCCTTTTTTCCTACGAAACGGTTTTTCGACTTCTTTTTATACGTAACATATTTCCAATCCTCCTTACTAGAGTTATCAGTCGCACTTTTACCGGAGGTTGCGTCATGGTACTCGAACGTTTCACGCTGTCATCTGTTGTCTTAGTAATATCCTTCAATATTTCCGTGTAAGACTTATGAATTTTGTCCTGCTTTAACAATACGTCTTGAGTAGAAGTGGAAGTGTGTATTCCTTTACCGCTTGCGCTCGTAGTTCTTACAAGATTCGTTTCGCTGTTCAACTGCAATATGTGTGGAAGCGAGACAGCACTATGGCCCTCGGCAGCAGGCGTAGAGAGAGAGCTATCTGCCGTGTTTACATTGTCACTGACCTTGGATTTGTTATTGCTATTAATTGAGGTCAATGACTCTGTCTCTGGGTTGGTTACTATGTGCGGCAATCCCGTAGGCCCGCTATCACACATTAAGTTAAAGCTATTAGAAATTGCAGCTCCTCTTTGACAGTTAACATAGCGATTTAATTCGTCAGAAACTGTTGAATGCTGCTGTTTTTCTAACATTTTTCTTGTTACATACGTATTCTTGATCACTGTTATCTCATCCTGGAGCTTGATGAGGTCTTTTAACAACCTGGTCACATCTATGTGGTCGAAGGTAACCGGCGGAAAAATTATCAACAGGGAAAAATTATAATGCATAAATATAAATTAGTGTTTAATTGTTAAATTTTATAAAGTATTACTAACGTTTTAACACTATAAGGGTAAAATTAAAAAGTTTAAACCTCCAAGTGATATTTTATAACCCAGTGATTTTCAAAAATTGGACCCCTGTTTTCCTTACAAAGTTGTTGGAAGTTTTAATAATTGTAGTTTTGTTGGTGCGTGCTTTTTACAAAAAATGTCGTCAGATAGTGACAGTGATGAAGAGTTTTTGACGCCGCTAAAACTACAAGAAAGTGCGCAAGCGGTAATTGATTGCCTGAAAAATCTCGAAAAAATACAACAATGTAGGTATGTGATAGTTTTATACGTTGAAAAAGCGAGAAAAAAGTGCATTGATTTTCGGAAACTGTTTTGCTTGCTTATTTTACAAAAAAGCGTATAAATATAAGCCAAGTCTTTGTATTCCATGTTGAAAAGTACCACATTGGCAAGACATGATATCAATATAATGGAATACAAAAAACTTACATCATATCTGAAAAGGAAATCTGAAATATTTTCCTCGTAGGTGAAGTATAAAGCACTATGTATCACTCGAAAGAAAGTGCGATTCCCAACTCGGGTGTATTAAGCCCTTCGGCTTCGCCTCAGGGCTCAAACGACACCCTCGTTGGGAATCGGTCACTTTCTCCTCTCGATGAACAATGTACTATTCCTTTTGAGGTACGAAACCCTAACAGTAATAAAAACAAAACCTACCTCCTGGTTGGTCAGGTAATATGCCATGTTCAGGTGGTATACCGCCGATACCAGGTGGTCTAGTTCCTTGACCACCTGGTGGCCCTCCCCCTGGTCCACCACCACCTCCACCAGGTCCTCCACCTGGTCCTCCTCCACCTGGTCCTCCTCCACCTGGTCCTCCTCCACCTGGTCCTCCTCCACCTGGTGGCCCTCCTTGTCTTCCAGGCCTATTGATGTACCTCCTGAAGTGCTGAGTGGTCTTCCCCAGAGGACGTTTTTGATTCATGTTGTAAATTACTGTGAAACCAAGTTTCTTGTCAATATCAAGAACATTATGCGAGTAAAAATAATAGAGTAAGTAGTTCGTTGTTTCGCCCGTTCAGGCGAAACGCAACCTTTTAAAATAAGTATCTAATTTTTTTAATTGGGGGGTTTCGCCGGAATTTTTATTGCTATTTTAGTACAGTTGGCATCAGAATCGATTGTAGCATTTGAAATAAAACAATTACCTAGATAGAAATACATCTCTTGCGCAGAAATGCGCGACAGCATCTTGTCTCACTTTAACTTGAAGTAGGAACTTATGTTTATTTCATTCGCACTCTAGTGCGATGTTGCCGTTCTGTTTTTTAGTACGTACCCTTCATATTCAGCTCCGGAGCAACATTTACCACTAACAGTCAGATATAAACCGGAGCAACATTATACGCTTCAGTATCATTTTTTTGACCGTTATTGGATCAACTAAAACCGTAAAATTTTATGACGAGTAATTTAAAAACAGGCAAATGCACATCCACTGACGTCACACGCTGAATTCATATATTCGATAAATACAGCTCTATCTCACTCCGGAGCCAAATGTACACACGAAATAGGCGGATCAACATTTGTTCTAAATCTAAACTGGATCAACATTTACCGTGATGGGTTGATTATATATATATACTAGCTGTTGCCCGCGGCTTCGCTCGCGTGGATTTCGTATTTAGGTTGTTACCGGTTTTCCGAAGCAATGAGATATTTTCCCGTCATTTCGGGGTAATTTTAAACTAAGGAAAAACTGGACTAACCCTGCGCAAATCAATGAGTATAGTTCAAGATCCAGCTGAATTTTATATAATATACAGACGTTACTCATAAGTTACTCAGAACAGAGGAACTTAGCAGCAGTATCCTAACAAATGTAAAGAGAGAGATGAGAGATACCTTTATGTAATATTTCAAAACAGAGCCAATTCGCAGAAGTAATTGAGAAAAACTAAAACCCTCTACCTCTCTAACTCTCTACCTCTCTACCTCTCTACCTCTCTACCTCTCTTTCTCTCTACCTTTCTACCTCTCTACCTCTCTACCTCTCTACATCTCTACCTATCTACCTCTACCTCTCCCTATCCCTACCCCTACCCCTAACGCCAATTTAACCGCTATCTCTAACATAGAAACGATACCCATATTTATTTTTAGACATTTCAAACCTATCGCACCCCATCCCCAGGGGATGATGGTATTTCACGTCCACCACGTTGGATTTCATAGTTGTTGTAGCTTTCGTAATCAGCGACCCGATAAACCATACAAACGACACCCATATTGATTTTTAGACATTTCAAACCTATCGCACCCCAACTCCATCGCCAGGGGGATGATGGTACTTTACGTCCACCACGTTGGATTTCAAAATTGTTGTAGTTTTCGTAATCAGCGACCTGATAAACCATACAAACGATACCCATATTGGTTTTTAGACTTTTTCAACCAATTTCCCTTTTTTAGGGGTTGAATTTGGGGTGGAATTTCAATAACAGTGATGAACGTTGCATAGAATTAAATCATTAATGTCTAAATAATAAATTATGTGGATTTTACTTTAAAAATAAAGAATTTTCAACTTCATCCCCCTTTTCACCCTTAAGGGTGTCGAATTTGCAAAAACCCTGAGACACGTAAATATTAATTTTTAGTCGTCAGCCTAAATACAAATTTTGAAGATCCTAACTTCAAAACTGACGGACTTTCATACAAACTTTCATCCCCTATTTTACCCCCTTAGAGGTGAAATTTTGTATAACCCTTTCTTAGTGCACCCCTAGGCCTCATAAGGAACCTACATGCCAAATTTGGAATCTCTAGACCCAGCGGTTTGGGCTGTGCGTTGATATGTCAGTCAGTCAGTCAGTCACCTTCTTCTTTTATATATATATATAGATTTTTTTTTCTTACTATTTACGTTTACTTAACATTTTGTTGCTGATGTTACTTCGTGTAGAGAAATTCCTTCGGGTGAAACCCCCTCTTCAAAATACATTTTATTAGAAGTTATTAAAAGGTAAGTAGTGTTTCGCCAGAACCGGGGAACGCGGCTCGGGCGAAACAACAAACTACTCATATATACATGTTAAAACCTTTTTTTTCCGCAGTTTGGGCTTTTGACTCAATGCTAGCGCCGAAGTTTAGGTTTGCAAACAACTTCAAGCCAAGTATCTCGAGGCTGTCGGTAACTGGTACAGTTGTACCTCAAAAAGTAGGAGCCAGATTGAAAGGACTCCTTTTGGCAGTAAACAGACACGCTTGACAGTGGCGTTGAAACTCACCAGATTTTGGTTACCCCACTCGGAGACACGACTTAAGGTCGAGTTTATTCGCTCTACCATGGCGTTTCTCGAAGAACGAATCTCGTCACTGCTGGCTTTTACGCTAGACAGTAGACATATATCTCTCCACGACAGTACTGTCATCTGCGTACCCAACAATACCCTGGTATCCTGGTAGTCCTGACTAAGTAGGTCGTTGATGTGCAGCAGGAAAAGAGTCGCAGAGATTACAGACCCCTGAGGAACCCCGCCGTCGTGGTGATAAACAACTTTCCTATTGAGACACGAATCGAAAATCAAGGAAAAATTTTAGGCGTGACCAAAGACCATGACAAATAGTTCAATATTTTTAATTTATGTACAAAAATAGTTAAAGCGAAAATGTCAAACGAAACTTTTTAATGTTTTGAACTTTCGAAAAAATGTTTTCTTATTTTTTTTTCTAATAGAACATGACAAGATTTATAGTCTGACATCTCACATTTCAAAATCGAAGCAGCCCATTTGTAATTACAATTTATTTCTTATACAAGTGACGCCATCTTGTTACTTAAAGCATAAATCTTGTAGTTTTTTGGGCGAAATATTTTTTTTTTATTCCATTCAATTTAATTGGAAGTGCCATAATTTAATCCTAGAAGACAACGTGAGTTTTACTTTTCCTACTTCTTTCGTCCTATAAAATTATCTTAGGGTGTTTGATGTAACTCGCTGTAAATCGAGAACCAGTTATGCAATAATGATGAATCATGTCTCGTTTTATTCCTAAATGTACCAAGATTCACATGCTCTTCGATAACTTTGCCACAACTCCAGTAGTTTTTGTTAAAAGTTAGTACAAAAAATGATTTGAAGATAATTTTTAATTTTTGGTGAACTGTTTGTAGCTATATTTCAGGTACTGTAGGTCACATTGAAATAAAATAGGTGTTTGTGGATTGGTAATTTTATAACAATCAAGTCTTAGATTGACGACTTTTCCCTAACTTCAACCGTTTTAGAGATATATAGAAAAATCTAAAATTAGGGACCTTTTCGAGGGGGGGGGGGGGGCGAAAATGGGATCGGCAGGGAACATTCTAGAAATGTTTGGATGGACCTAAGGACTCTTCCATAAAAAAAAATTGTCGGCCGTAATTTGTCCTGGGTTGTCAAAGAACATTTGGATAAAAATATTGAGCTAAAACTGGTATTACTATTACTGGCGCAAGGTCAAAAAACCGACCAAGTGCGAGTTGGACTCACGCACCGAGGGTTCTGTACCACTAAAATAAAAATAGCGTCATAGTTATTGACGCGCAGTCACGCAAAAGTGAATTAAAAGCGCACGAGTCCGACACGCACTTGACCAGTTTTTATTGCTTGTTGTAATTTTATAGCTTATGCACTATAAACGTACCAATTTTTACGCTTGTAATTGTTCCCGTTTTTACTATAGAGCTAAACAATCGAGCAAAACTCGACTACAAAACACGTTTTTAGTAGGGGAGCCCCTTAATCTTTATTTTATTTTAGTGTTATATAAATCTGTGAAAATTTCAACTGTCTACCTATTACGGTTCATGAGATACAGCCCGATGACAGACCGACATCGTAGGCATATAAGTAATAGGGTTCCGTTTTTGCCCTTTGGGTCATCTCATCATCATCATAACATCCCATTAATAGGTCTACTACAGGACAGGGAGCTCCCTCCAGAATTCCAGCTTTTGCTGGGAAAATGTGGAGGGAAAGTGCCACAGTCACCTCGCTTGTTAGCGTTACGACTGGCACCATGGACCGCGGTTGTAGGTAACCGCAGTAAGTAAGATGTAAGATACAAAGGAGGACGCTGCTACCCATCCTCCAGTTAACCCTTAGTCGACTCTTACGACACCCACGGGTATGTATGGGTTGGTACTATTCTTTGCCGGCACCACACGGGACTCCCTTTGGGTACGGAACCCTAAAAACATTCATATCGAATACATGCATATTTTGCTATCAAGGACTGATTAAAAGTCACCTTATGTACATATGAATCGCAAATATAGGTACATACTCGTACCGTTCGGTGTCCTCGCGCTTTCCTGGTTTCTATTTCCTAGTTGTCCCCTTATGGAATAGTGGCTACCTGCATAGCTCTCTGTCACAGGACGACGTCTTCGCTTGCGACTTGCTCCGTCAAGCAATACTGGAAGAACATTGCATCAGTCAGACAGATTACAACCGATTTAAAAAAACATGTGCTATTTTATAAAATACGTATCGAAGCACTAACTTAAAAAATACTTTTTTGTTTTATCGCCCCGATTTCTGTGCAGCTGAGTGTATGTAAAAATAAATGTTTATTCAAACAAAACTTAAAAATGTGCTATATTTTGCCCACTAGCGTGGAAAAGGTTTTAGAAACTTTAATTGGTTGAAATCTGCGAGCAAAAGTCATTTTTGACCGCTAGCGTGGAAAAGGTTTACGATATTTGGAACGTGATGATAAATTCATGGTATAGGTAGTAGCGCAGTACGTAAACATTTTGCTCGCTGTAGTAAGGTGACAAATTGTGTGTTTCGCTCGGCAGCAAAGTTATTTGGCGTCTCGTGCTTTGAAACCCTCACTACGCTCAGGTTTCTATTTTGAACCACTCGCTTCGCTCGTGACTCAATCCTAGAATTCTTCGCTTGCTAGAGTTTCAATACAAGGCACTAGCGCCAAACAATAATTTTGCTGCCTTGCATTATAAATAACTATTTCACCTCACTAACTCGGAAAGGTTTGCTTTATCGATCAAAATCTGAGTGAAAAAACAGTTTTTGGCCTCCAGCGGGGAGAGAGATTATGAAATTTGACCGTGATGATGACCTACAAAACAAACACTGTGGCATGGTCGGTCAACTACAGAATGGTCAAATAAAGGTTGGATATTTTTAAAGTATAAAACTTTTAAGGGTTCCGCAGTCAACCCTTATAGTTTCATCATGTCCATCGGTCTGTCTGTTAGTCCTCGGCTTAGCTCAGCGACCCTTAGTACTAGAAAGCTGGTATTTGGTACATACATATTAGTTTCGCCGACAAAGTGGTATAATAAAACTTGAGTACCTATATTTTTTTTTGTTTTGTAGAGAATAAAGCTTTTTTTCTCGTCGACCCTATAGTGTAGGGTGTCATTAAATAGGTCTTTTAAAATATTATAAGTTTGCAAAGCAAAGACCTCTTTTTGATTTAGGGATTCGGGAAGCGTAAATTGTTACAGTCAAGTATCCAGGGGCCCGCTAAACGGCTGTTACTGGATTTCTTTTAAAAGAAGGTGACCAAGTTATAAAAAAAATTTAATGAATGTGGCCAGTAACTATTTCATTGAAATTTTATTTGCTGACAGTCATTACTAACAATTAAAAAATATGAAATAATGTAACTACGCCGCATTTTTATACTTGGGATTAAATAATTTGCATAATTTATTCCGTCTAAAGAAATCGAGGGGTTTGAAGGAAGGGATGAATTCGTTTGTTCTGTAATATTGGAAAATTAAAGTGAATTTTCCGAAAAAGTGTAGTAAAAAAAACTGTTGAAGCTCTTAGCCTTGCCAATGTTAAAACTTACCTGAACTATAAATCAAGAAAATCCAGAATAATTTCATTGTTTATATCCTACCTAGAAGCTTACCTAACTAACCATTTTAATGACAGGCATTTCAATGAGATGTTCAATCGTTAGTTAAAATCGTTTTTAACTATTCACTTCAAAATTCAATTAAGGTTTGCAATAACCATTACGGAATCAGCGTAAAATTAAAAGAAATATTTTATAATCAAAAAATATAAAGTAATTTTGAAAATATTGATATTTCATATTGAATAAATTGATTTTTTAAATAAAAACATTGGACAATTTAGTTTAGTTTTGGTTTCTCGTTAAGAAAATAATTTACTGAAGTAATATAATAAAATAAAAATAAAATAAAATAGCCTTTATTCATGACTAACATTAATAACAATTCATGCATGCAATTAGGTACTAATAAATTTATTTCAAACATTTTAAATATAATTTTGATTAGAATGAATTAAATATTATTATATATTATATTAAATTCCCTTATTTATTTTTTTCTTTTCTATTGTCATGATGTCCTTGGACATAGGCCTCCTCTAAATTATGCCACTCGTTTCTGTCTCTTGCAGATCTCCTCCATCCTTTAGGCAGGTCATCTTCCCAGCGCTTGACAGGTCTTCCCGCACTTCTCTTTCCTTCTCTAGGATACCAAGTAGCTATTTCTTTAATCCACTTGTCTTTGTTAGTCCTCATCATATGCCCTATCCAGCGCCATTTGAGTCTGCGTATTTTGTTTGCTACGTTTGTTGTTTTTGTTTTCTTCCGTATTTTTGTTATGTACTTACCACTTGTGTTTAAGTTTTAGCCCGAGCATACTCCTTTCCATGCTGTTCTGTGTCACTATTAGTTTCTTCTCATCCTGTTTTGTCATCGACCAGGTTTGGCAACCATAAGTTAGTATTGGCAGAATACATATGTTAAAAACTTTTCCTTTCTCAGCAGGTGGTATATTTTTGTTCTTCATTACCTCTTTCAACGACCAGAACTGAGCCCAGCTATTTGTAGACCTGCGTTGTATTTCTTTGTTTGTTTGCTTGTCTGGTGCTATCAATCTTCCTAGATATATATACTCCTCAAAATATTCAATTTCTTTGCCTTTTATTTTTATACTCTCTTTAGTTCTGTTTGTCATTAGCTTTGTTTTTGAGAAATTCAGTGAGAGGCCAGCTTTCTCACTTTCTGCTGTAAGTTGTTCAAGCATTATCTGCAGTTGTTCTGGGTTTTCTGTGAACAGTACGAGGTCGTCTGCAAATCTCAGGTGTGTGATTTGACATCCATTAATGTTAATCCCCTTGTCTTCCCAGTCTAGGTTCCTGAATATTTCTTCCAAAACAGCAATAAACAGTTTGGGTGAAAGGGGATCTCCTTGCCTTACTCCTCGTCTTATTTCAAATTCATCTCCTACTTTTTCCAGCTGGACTTTAGCGGTACTCCTGCTGTATATTTTCTTTATGATTCTGATGAATTTAGGCTGTATTCCTTGGTTATCTAGGGCTTTGTAGATGTAGTTGTGAAAGAGGGAGTCAAAGGCCTTGCTGTAATCTATAAATGCTATATAATAGGGCTTATTGAACTCGTTATATTTCTCTAGGATCTGGCTCAAAACGTAGATGTGGTCTACAGTGGAGTAGTCGCTTCTGAATCCTGCTTGCTCTCTCGGTTGCTGCTCGTCCAGACATTTTGACATTCTTGAGAGGAGGATTTTGGAAAAAACTTTGTAGACATTGGACATTAGGCTTATTGGCCTGTAATTCTCGACTTTGTTTTTGTCACCTTTCTTGTGTATCAGTACTATTGTTGATTTCGTCCATTGCAGTGGAATTTCTTCTTTCTTAATTATTTCATTAAATAGTATTGTTAGAGGTTTTGATATTGTGTCTACTGTTGCTTTCAAAAGCTCATTACTAATATTATCATCTCCCGGTGCCTTTTCGCCTTTTTGGGTCTTGATCGCTATCTCTACTTCACTTTCCATTATGTCTGGTATGGTCTCTTCCTGTGTTCTTGTTGCTAATGCGTTAACAGTTTCTTTTTCAGGTGTTCTGTAGAGGTTCCGGTAGAAATCTGTTGCAATTTTGTTTATAAGGTGTCTTTTTGATGTCACTTGTTTCTTTCCTTTCTCATTTGTCCCTTCCAAGCTTCGTATCCAGGTTTTGCTTTGTGATAGTATTTTAATGCCCTTTTTTATTCCTCCCGTCCTTCGAATTTCAGATCGGATAACATATATTCTTCTTGCTTTTTTATAGTTTCTGATACTTTTGTTTATCTTTTTGCTTATAGACACAATTTCCTTGTGGTTTGTTTTTCTGTCTTCTAGCAGGTCTTTCCTCTCTTCCATGAGATTTGTTGCTTCCTCTCCTATCTTGTATTCTTTTTTACTAGTTGAAGCAGCTTGAGCTTGTATAGTTTTAGCACTTTTTCCAATGAATTGTATTTTTCTTGGAGGGGAGTTCTAGCAGTTGGCAGATTTGTCAGCTGTGTGGACATATTATTCAGTATTTCTTCAGGTAATGGATTTATTATTGTAGGTACTGTTTTCTGTATTTTCCTTGGTTTTTTATGGATTGTAGTTGCAAAGGCTGCTCTGACCATCCGGTGGTTTGTGTTGAAGTTTAACTGGTTGACCACATCTACATCATGGAACTGTCTGGGAGAGTTGGTTAGGATAAAGTCTATCTCATTTTTATGTTTTCCGTCTGGTGAAATCCAAGTCCACTTACGACTATTTCTCTTTTTGAAGAAGGTATTCATGATTTTCATGTTGTGGGAAAGTGCTAAGTCTATTAGTCTTTGTCCGTTATTGTTCCTTTTCCCGTTGCTGTACCTGCCCATGACTAACTCCTCCCCTTCTTGTAGTTCCCCAATTTTGCTGTTTAGGTCGCCCATTAATATTACATTTTTATGTGCTCTATCTATAGCTTCGTGTAGTGAGGTGTAGAATGCGTCTTTGACTTCTGCACTGGCATTTTCTGTTGGGGCATATGTCTGTATAATGGACCAGGTGTGTTTATGTTCTGGAAGTTTAATGTCCAATGTAGCTATTCTGTCAGAATGTCCTGAGATGTCTATTAAAAGTTATTTTAGATGTTTTTTCATCATGAAGCCTACTCCGTACATGCCCTTTTCCACACCTTTGTGGTAGAAAATGTAGTCGTGGTATTCTGTTATCTCTTCTCCTGCCCTTCTTACTTCACTTAGCCCTATGATGTCCCACTTTATGTATTTTAGAGCCGTTTCGAGTTCTGCGAGCCTTTCTTCCGTTCTCAATGTAAGAGTGTTCAGTGTTGCAATATATAGTAGATTCTTGGTTTTTCCATTTAGAGGGGTGCGGTCGTATTCCCCCTTGGTGACCGCTGTCCGTCGTGGGGGATAGCTTTGATAAGTTGTTTTGTTTCCAGTTTCATTATTTTATTTTTGTTGCGTTTGGTTATGTTGCTTCAGGTTTTGTTGATTTTGGTTTGGTTTTTCTTTATTTTTGTTTTTTCGTAATGTGTTTGCTAGTTGCTATTCATTTGGGGAATTTTGTTTTCATGTATTCAAAAGCGTTAATTTTGTTTATTTTTGGCTTGTTTGTTATTGTCCGTAAGTTCACTAGGTGATTGGGAAGGTGAACGTTTTCTCTTGTCCTTTGTAGGTGTAGGTGCTTTTTCTATAACAATTAGTTTGTCATAGCGAATAAAGGCAGTATTGCCCTTACGTCTCTCTTCCTTCATTTTGATATTTAGTTCCTTTCTCTTGTGTAGAATTTCTTTAGGAAAATCTTCTGTAGCATATACATTATTAGGTAAGCTCTTGTTGTTTTTAAGAATTTCAGTTTTCTTCCAAGCTAGGGTGAGGGAAACTAGTAAAGGTCGCGTCGTCTCACTCGTTTTCTTGCCAATTCTATATGCTCGTTTATCCCAACTGTCTGTTCCAGCATTTTGGCTAATATGGTTCAGTGTAGTCAGAACTGCTTCTATCAGTTCAGAGTTATTTTGTTCGGTTTCCTCCACTCCGTGGAGTATGACATTATTCTTTCTCTTTCTAACACCTGTATTTTAGAATTCAGTGTCGCAATTTCCTTCTTTAGTGTTCTATTTTCTTCTATAATTGGGTATATTTTTTCATTAAGAGTTTTAGTTATAGTAGTCATTAGCAGCACAGTTTGCTTTTCTAGTTCTACTCTAAGCGTATCGAATGTTACGGTTTCAGCCATTTTTAGATATTTACTTTTCAGTTTTCTTCTAATTTAGCTGTAATTTCTGTCGCTGGCAACAATTTTATTATGGCAACACTGAATCATATGTCATATTTTGAGGTTGGATGACGTATTGAATGTTGCTCACTTCACTTTGTTGTGTGTATTTATTGTTGTATTTGTATACAGTTCTTAACAGTTTGGTCGATTTTCTCACTTTTCACAGTATATTTTCATATAATTTATAGAAATTAAGATAACGGAGGTTTTAGTGCGCGATAATTTTTGGAATTTAGTACACTGGACTAAGATTTAGCACAAAATCTTTCGTAAATTCGCGGACGCAACTTGTGACGCTCTCGACCACAGATAAGACCAAAACGATAATACAAATACTTAATTTCAAAAATCGCTTTCATCACGTTTGATATTAGGGTATCGAGAATTATTAATATTTAGTTTTCAGTATTATACAAGAATATTTTTTTTATTTGCCGTTTTCCTGGTACTATTATATTATCTGTGACCTGGAGGAGCCGAATTCCGATGCTGCTGCTGATGATGCTGTGGATGGATACCCTCTTAATTATCCTCGCTTCGCTTGTGGTTCAATCCTAGAATACTCCTTTTGCTCGAGTTTCAATACAAGGCACTCGCGCCAAATACCAATTTTCTGCCCTGCATTACTAATAGCTATATTATTAGCGGCCAGTATGGAGGTCTACCATGCTGCAGTGTTTGTTTCATCATCACGTTCGAATTTAAAAACTCTTTCCACGCTAGCGAAAACAGCTGTGTTTAAGGTCTGTAGAGGCCTAGTATGCAGGGCGGTAACAAAAACACTCGTATAAGATTAATTATAGCTATATTGAGCCAGGAAATGCATATTTACAATATTTAGTAAAAACGTACATTTTATCGAACAAGAGAAAACCAAGTAACAGCTCCATGGCAACCATAGGGTTGGGCTGTGTCTGCTTTAGGGATGTGCTTCAATCTAGCTTTCACACTCCTCCTCACATAGCTAATGGAGACCCATATTACTCTTCAAACGTAATAGTCTTGGTCCCGGTAACGCCTTTGTTAAAAGGTCTGCCTCCATATCTTCTGTTGGCATGTATATTACTTCAACGACACCTTCATTAATACAGTCTCTGATATAATGTATCTTCAAGTCAATGTGTTTCGTTTTCGAAGACACAATCGGATTCTGGCATAACTTTATCGCCGCTTGATTGTCGTTCAGTATCCACATTGTTCTTTGTTGTATACCCAAATCATTAAATAGGGCTCGTAAATGTACTGCTTCCTTTACAGCTTCCGTAAGGGCAACATACTCAGCTTCGGCTGTAGATAATGCAATACTTCGTTGCTTTCTGCAAGCCCAGCTGATTGTACTCCCTGCATATTTAAAACAATATCCGGAAAATGATTTCCTGTCCAATTTATTTTTACCCCAGTCTGCATCAGCCATGCCGTAAACTTCTTCTCCAGTCTTCTTGAAATTTAGACCAACGTCTTTCGTACCCTTCAGATATCTTAAAACGCGTTTTGCACTTTTAAAATGCGTTTCATCAAAACAATCGTTAAATTGCGACAGATAACTTACGGCAAATGCAATATATGGCCTTGATGCTACAGCCAAAAACATTAATGTGCCAATCAAATTTTTGTAAGGCAAATCTACTGTTTCTTTCTTATTTGGCTCTAGCACGATGCCTGGTTCCATCGGTGTAGTGGTAGGCTTACACTCTTCCATTTTAAACTTTCTAAATGCATCTTCTATTTTCTTAGTTTGTTTTATAATGATATCTCTATCTTTATATGTTACTTCCAAACCAAGTATGCATTTTGATATCCCCAAATCATTCATTTCGAATTTTTCGTTCAGATTTTTCTTAATTTCTTTTAACTTCTTTTGACACGAGCAGGCAATCAAAATATCATCGACATAAATTCCAATGATGGCTTTAACTCCTCCTTTCGCGTATGTATACACAAGGATCAGCCTTTGATGCGATAAATCCAATATTTTTTAGTTCGCTATCAAGTTTGATATACCATTGCCTCCCTGCCTGCTTAAGTCCATAAAGAGCTTTTAGAAGTAAGCATACTTTTTCTTCTTCTATATTTTTCAAATCTGTAAGCACTACTTTTGCTTTGTTGTAGACAGTTAGGTCATCGGACTCAAATTCAGCAACAAGTATCTCTCGAACATACTTCTCAATATAATCTGGCAATTTCATATAAATTTGTTCATCGATATTGCCATTAAGGTATGCTGTTACCACATCCATTTGATTTAGGTGTAGGCCTTCTTCAACAGCAATTCCAAAAATTGTTCTTATCGAGCTTAATTTTGCTACAGGCGCAAAAGTTTCATTGTAGTCCACGCCTGGACGCTGTATAAAACCGCGTGCTACAAGTCTGGTCTTTTTGGTCACTTTGTTGTCTGGGCTCACTTTCTTTCTTAAAACCATTTTGAAATCTATAACTTTCATACCTTCTTCTTTCTTTACTATTTTCCATGTGCCTTTTTTATATGAGATCTTATTTCTGACCGTATAGCATCTCGCCAGTCATCATCTTCATTTTCCTCTGACATATAGGCCATTTCAAAAGCCATTTGACTTTCTTCCAAATCTCCTCCTGCCACGTAATCTTTCATCCAAACAGGCTGTTTTATTTCCCTCTTTGGCTTTCCAGATAATATAAACCGTTCTTTTTCGCTGTCAACACAACAGTTCCATCTTTTTCTGTTATACAAGCTTTTTCTTTTTCGAATACAACCTTCTTTCCTCTTTCGGTTATCTTTCCAACTGACATTAAAATAAAAAATAAACAAATGGCCTTTATTTCAGGCATACACACATATAAATTACAATGATAATAAAATTATAACAATAAAAAGACAAAGGTAGAATAAAAAAAAAATACAAAGATAAACTTAAACTATGGGTATATATTATTTACGGTTCCCCTCGCGGTGTATCGTCAGCCAATGTTTAAAAATGGGACAGTCCAGATACTCGCACAGCGTTGTAAGAATTTGGTTATCTGATGACCTGAGGCGCTCCCAATAACCAGCCACCCGAGCTCTAATGGCAAAGAAGTGTGGCACACCGGCTGCGGCGAACATGCTTGACGCGCTACAATATCTAGGCAATCTCAGTGCGATATGCGTCATTATATTGCACTCTAATGGTGCTCCACGCTCGCCTGGTGTAGTTTACCCAAAGCTGACATGTATAGAAGCTTTGACAAAACGCTATAAACAGTGTCAGCTTGACGGCATCGCTACACTTAGCAAATCGGCGCGCAAGCATGTTACACCGCACGGCCAATGCCCGTCGTTCCCTTTCAACGTCGGTGTCATCACTCAGGTCTTCAGTAAGAATGTGCCCCAAGTATCTGAACTGCACCACCTTCTTGATAGAAGCTCCGTTCAGAAATACAGGCGGTACCCTCTCCGGACCCCTCCCTGCCTTAAAAACCATCATTTCAGTCTTCTTAACATTGTATTTGAGGCCGTGGTTGTGTGCATATTTCTCACAGACCTTTAACAAGGTTTGAAGACCATTGATTGAGGGGCTGAGAAGCACCATGTCATCGGCATAGCTAAAATTGTTCATACAGGTAGAACCAATATGGCAGCCCACCTTGGTGCTTCTCAACTCCACGATCAGATCGTTTACATAAAGATTGAAGAGGTCCGGAGAAGATAGTCCCCCCTGGCGTACCCCGCATTAAGTTTGTTGTCAAGTCAGGAACAAACAATGTGTCATTCAAATTTATTTTTCCATTTTCTTTGTATACTGACACTTTTCCTTTACCTTGAATGGTTGTTGTATGCTTATTCGACGCTAATGTTAAGCTTCCAGATTCTGCATTTATGTTGCTGAAGAGATTTCTTTCCCCACAAATATGGGAAGAGCAGCCACTGGCAAGGCACCATATATTTTCTTCAGTGTCTTTATTTTTACCGGTATATATGCAGACATTAAAGTTTTGTTCAGGCAGTTTCTTCTTAGAATTTTTATTAGAATTTTTAAAATCTTTCTTCTTTTTAGTCCAACAAGTCTGTATGGTGTGGCCTTTCTTTTTACAGTGCTGACAATATTTCGTCTTACTATAATACGCCTCTTCGCTTTCGTTCGAATCTAAATTCTTTCTTGCTTCGCTTTCTTCACAAATTTTTATTTTTAATTCTTCGGGCTTTGGTCACGGCTTTCTACTGCTATGCGAAATTTTTCGTATGAAGCAGGTAGGCTATAAAGCATCATTATGCTCAATAAGTTAGGATGCCAATCAACACCCATATCAGCTAGCTTATCTACGATGTCCATGAAGTTACTTAGGTGCTCACGAACATCATCTTTATCAGCTTTTTTTAATATCAGCTGTTTGAGCAATGTAGCTTTACGAGCAGGGCCGGTACTCTGGTAAATACCTTTCAATTTAAGCCATAGTTCGTTCGAGGTTTTGCACCCCCTTACTTGCAGCTCCGAAGGCGAAATAAGCAGTAAAAGCTCTGAACGTGCTAGTAAATCATTGTGACAAAACTTAATTTTCTCTATCTCGTCTTCTTTTGGCTCGACGATTGTTCCGTTTGCGTAGTCCCACAATCCGTTTTTTATTAAGATTGCTTGGGCCTGCACACTCCACGTATCGAAATTATCTTTAGTTAGAGCCTCGATTCGGTAAGATGCCGTCGAACTTATTTTTCCCAAGATCTGCTACCAATTTGTAGAGGCCTAGTATGCAGGGCGGTAACGAAAACACTCGTATAAGATTAATTATAGCTATATTGAGCCCGGAAATGCATATTTACAATATTTAGTAAAAACGTAAATTTTATCGAACAAGAGAAAACCAAGTAACAGCCAGGTATAAAATTTTCTTATCTAGGGTAACAGCTCCATGGCAACCATAGGGTTGGGCTGCGTCTGCTTTAGGGATGTGCTTCAGTCTAGCTTTCACAAGGTCCATAATCTATCTCATTAAACCAATGACTAACATTAAACACGTGTGCTCTTTCTATTATATTACCGTTTTAATTAAAGAAATTTGACCTCAGGAGGTCTTTGTTCTGAGGTTTTAACATAGCAATATTATCTATCACGTATATTTGCAGTGGGATTTTGAGAAGAAAGATATTAAAACAATAAGTTCATTTTATGGTATTCATTCTTCAGGATTATTAACAAGTATTAAACTTAAAGATGTACACAAGGCAACACGTCACGCTACCCGTATCTAGCGTAAGCAGAAACCCGGATAGTTTATAATGCGGTAGCAAATAGCAACTCACACTGTAACCGTTTTAAAGAAATGTAGACATTCGGATTTAGGTTCTAATTATTTTCATGTGTCATGTCTTCACAAAGTTCACTTTGGAGCTGAAGTGGGTCGTTGTTTTGCTGGAATGGTATCATTGTTTGCATCATTCCGTACCAGAAAAATAAATTATAGGTACAATTTGCTTGCCGCACTGAAACTGCACTTCACTGCCATATACTATAACTAAAACGTAAACTATAAAAGAACAGCCATACAACTATATTTTTCAACTACTTACAAATACCTATATTCTTATAGTATCTTAATTATGCATTATGTAACTTTTCAGGTTAGTGCCCGTGTGGTGACGTCAAAGAATAGTTCCCACCCATCTCTACCCGTAGTTGTCGTAAAAGGGGACTTAGGGATTATGAACCGGATGATGGGCAGCAGCGTCATTTTCTCCTACGGTCACCGACAACCGCGGTCCATGGTGCCAGCCGCAACGCTAGGGAGCCCCGTCCAGAACTCCAGCAAAAACGCGTGGTACCTACTTTGGAGTTACCACGCTTGTAAGCGTTGCGGCTGGCTACTAGTATGTAAGATGGTGCGAAACACAGAAAGATGCTGCTGCCCCTGCTGCCCATCCTCCGATTCATAAGCCCTTAGTCGCCTCTTACGACACCCACGGGTAGAGATGGGTTGCTACTATTCTTTGCCGGTACCACACATGAGTATTATATCACTTAAATAAAATCGTGTACCATGAGCGCATTATCTGAGCGGATTGAGGTGTCGTGTTTCTCGTAGGCAACAGTTAGGGTAGGAGTTAGCTGAGACGTAGATGGCGCAGCGAAGGGCAGAGCAGATTTTATAATGTATGAACGTACCGAGAGCTTCATACGAAGGTATTGTATTCGTGAAAAATAGTAGATTTTACAACAAGTGCACAAAACGAATCATTTTTCCGAGACTTTTAGCAGCCCGAGCCGAAGGCGAGGGCTGATAGTAATGTCGAGGATAAAATGGTTTTGTGGACGAGTCATAAACTCTGCTTTTCACATTGATTGCGAGGAAATAAAACGGAAAAGTACTCTCTAAATGTAACTGAAGAATGAGTTGTTCTGCTTTAGTGAAGAATATGTTGACGCGTGCGCGGCGCAAGTGCAGCAGGCCCGCGCGCAGGGCGTACACCACCGCGATTACTTTTTTGCCCTAGTGCACAAAATTCGATTTTGTATTATATCACTCATACATCATAGAAAAGAAGTCTCCCAAAAATGTCCGTCGGTCGGTCGGTCGGTCGGTCTGTCGGTCGGTCCGTCGGTCGGTCTGTCCGTCACGCCTAGCGGCTAAACGAATGGTCCGATTGACACCATATTTTGAATTTAGGAGTTTTATGCAAATCCATCGAAGGGTTGTAAGTGGTTTCTTGCTGGCTCTCATTTTGAGGGTAGCCGTCATAAAACGAAAACGAAAAATTGAATTTTTCTCATAAACGGCTCATAGAACCTTGATGAAACTTTGCATGACCAAGCATCTCCATGTAAGATATCTTGCGCTAGTATCAATTGATCTGTGTAATTTCATATAAGAGGTGTTCCTGTACCACCAAATCGTAAATATGTGACTTACCCAAAATTGGTTCCATTGAGTTTATTAAAATTGTCTATAATAATAATCCTGGATTAGTTGTCTATCTGACTGGATATTCTTTAAGACTTTTTTAAATAAAATTTAGTACACAGGGTGTACCAAAAACTGAAAGGCTTGCTCAGTAGACTAAACTGAACAATTAATTATCCATAAGGAACATGTGTTGGGAAACTAAAAAAATCTCCATGCAAGTATCCTACGGTAGTATCCATTGATCTGTGAAAATTCATATAAAGGGTGTTCCAGTACCACCAAAAGTTAAACATGTGATTAACTCAAAATCGTTTGAGGTTTGTTTGTTTTAATGTTTGACAATTTGAATTCGGAATTGATCTGTATATTTCATTCGAACATTTTTTTTTTTAAAAACGTAATTAAAAGTTTGTATTTCCATACTATGTGTATGGCATTACAAATTTAACTTTGCGGTTGATAGTTTTTCCTTGAGTATTGCGAGAAAGTAAGTGCAGTGCTGCTGTACCATTTATTTAACCTTGTCAAAACTCGAAATGTCTATTCTTTATGAAAGCTAGGACGCGAATGTGTTTGGCAGCTGCGTTGCAACATGCGCTCGCGTTCTATGTGTGTCTCAACTGCCCTGACCTGCAAAACATGTGCTGCTCTGCGTCATCAAAGTCTTGGCTTACGCCCACCCTTATCCGAAATGAAAGAGATTAAGATTTACACTAAAAAATTTATTAGACAGCATCTTCGTCTTCAACGTCTTTGTTGTATTGGTGCGGGAAGAAGGGGCCCGGGGGATCGAAGGGGCCCTTGTCATCCATCGTCGGATACGGATGATGAGGCATGGCCCCCATCCATTGAGGATACCAGTACAAACCCTGAAAAAAAAAACCGGTGAAGTGCGAGTCGGACTCGCGCCCTAAGGGTTCCGTACCTATCTACCATATGATATACTAAAAGCTTTTGCTCTTTGATTTTAAAAACTCCGCGACCATCCCACTTGACCCCTCTTTTATAGAAAAGTTCTTGAAACGGGAGCTCGCCTTAATTGGTTACTATTAGTTGTGAGAAAAATTGAAATATTTAATGATTTTAGACTTTTCCCTTTATTTGTACTGTGAGACCTAGCTTCTTGCCAAATTTCATAATTTTAGGTCAACGGGAAGTACCCGCTGTAGGTTTGGCTTTTTTGCATAAATGTATGGAGATGAGGACATAAAAAGCCATATCTTTTGATTGCGTAGTTGTAAAAAAATTAAATTTTCAGATCTTGTGTGGTTTATGGACCTTAATATTCTTTATCAATTTCAACCTCTCTTCTCGTTCGTGAGAAAAAGGGTCTTGACAGACGGACAGACAGACGGACAACAAAGTGATCCTATAATGGTTCCGTTTTTTATTTTGAGGTACGGAATCCTAAAAAACAATGTTAGGTTTTTTTTTTTTTTTATTAAAGTCATTGACAATTTCTGAACTTATATAGGTGATAGAAGGAATGCAATAACTCGATATTCAATCGTATAGGTAGTCTGTGATGATAATATTACCACACTAAACCTATTACCTAAAACGTTACGTAAAGGCCTACTGTCCACTTCAACTAAACATCATATGCACTTTTTAGCATCTTGCTTGCTTCCTGCATGGAAACAAACGAAACTGTATCCATGGCTTCATGACGATCGCATCATCATCATAACAACCAATGAAACGTCCACTACAGGACAGGGAGCTCCCTCCAGGATTTCAGCAAGGAGGCGTGGTACCTTGGAGGGGAACAACCATAGTCACCGGCGTCACCGCGCTTGTAAGCATTGCGGCTAGCGAACGCTGTTGTTGGTGACTGCAATGTGTAAGATGGCACGATACACAGAAAGATGCTGCTGCCCATCCTCCGGTTTATAAACCCTTAGTCGCTTCTTACGACACCCACGGATGGAATGGGCTGGTACTATTCTTTGCCGGCACTACACGGACTTCGCCCCTTGGACAGTTTTACAAGCAACCTCAGATACTCGTAACGAAAACGTGCATAAGACTTGTGGTTTACGCCGACAGTAGGCCTAAAACCAACGTAAGAAGTCCGTTTTGACCTTTCACGTTAACACACCCAACACAGGGTTCATTTTTGCATATCATAATTTATATTAAAACGTGCATAAGACTTGTGGTTTACGCCGACAGTAGGCCTAAAACCAACGTAAGAAGTCCGTTTTGACCTTTCACGTTAACACACCCAACACAGGGTTCATTTTTGCATATCATAATTTTTCATATGTTTGATAGCTGTCACATCGGGCCTATTACGATAATGGCCTTAATTTGTTACGTTTAGGATTAGGACTTATGTCGTGATTATATTTGTTAACACGTAGAATAAAGATATCTATCCTCCAACCTATGCGTCCAGCTCAAAATCCTGCGGTCACCTTTTAAGACTCCCACGGGAAGAGATGAGGTACGTATGCGGTACTATTCTTAGCTATTCTTAGCCGAAATCCCACAGAAAAGGTACAGACGCACGACATTATAAGGTGAACCAGCGTTACGCTACAAACAAACTAAACAATAGACCCGCTCGAGGTCAAAGTGACCACATACGTTCGGCCGAGAAATACCTTTATACACGTCCTACGGAAAAGGTAGGTACAGAAACATTCAATTCGAGGTACAGATACTTAAAAATATTTTTCACCTCAAAGGCTTGGTAAACTGCCTTTATCGGTCGAAATCTGAATTCATAAGTCATATATAGCCGCTAGCGTAGAAAAGGTTTTTGAAATTGGAACGTGGTGATCAATTTATGGTATCGGTACTGGCGTAATTCGTTAGCATTTTCCTCGCTGTAGTGAGGTGAAAAATTGTGTGTTTCGCTCGGCAGCAAAGTCATTTCGCGTCTCGGGCCTCGAAACCCTCGCTACGCTCAGGATCCTTCTTTTGAACCACTTGATTCACTCGTGGCCTTCGCTTGCTCAAGTATCAATACAAAGCACTCGCGCCAAATAACAATTTTGCAGCCTTGCATGACAAATAATTTAGTGTTATCAAAGAATATATAATATTTATTATTATCGTTTTAGTCACCTTCGTCCCTCCAGCAGCATTACAAGTAAACCGATCGTCATGTATATCCACTGCGTCCAGGTAACTTTTGCCAGCAATTGACCCGTAGTTAGGGGGATACATAAACAGGCAGCCCTCTAGAATATCTGTTTAAAAATACGATAATAGTTAACAGGAGCGGATCCTAACAAAATGAACAAATTACGACATCAAATCGATACGATATTGCTAAGATATTTTTGATTAAATCACGGTAATTTAAAAACGTTGCCTTGTTTCGTTTTGGTTGGTTATATCGTAAAATTACCACCATCACCCCCCGGAAATCGTTTTAGCTTCTAAATCAAAACCCTAAACTCGCTCGATTAAGTTACTCGAACTTATTCAAGAATACCTTATATTCTTAGTTTGCTTAGTTTGATTAAATCTAATGTTTTTCAATTTGTGGCGTTCAAAAGAGACGGATGACGGCATGCACTTTCGACGTCGAGCTAGATGGTCCTTTTTGATTTGGAATACCTTATGTTCATCATCATATCGTGTAAGATCTGTGACCGAGCTCACAAATTTTTTTATGCCCCTGTCACGTGCTACAGGATAGATCCAGTGTTAAATTTTTTATGGTTAGCATGATATTATTTTGATTATTTTTTCTAATATAGTTCTAAGTATGTTACTAACTCTATGGACTGTATCTGATCTGAAATAAAGAATTTAAATTTGCACGGGTGAGATTGAGTTCATACAAAAATCACCCGAAAAAAATCACTTACTTCCTGATTCTGAAAAACTTCAGGGAAACTATTCCAGTACTTCTTTCCATACAAACATTGTCCAGATAAATTAATTCTCAAGTGATACATACGGCAATTTTTGATAATGATATTTAATACATACAAGGTACAGTGATATTGTCGTCATCCTCTCCATCAGGCCTAAGAGTGGGCTCGAAGTACGGTGGTGGGACGTCCTGGGCGACCCCAGGGTCACCAGGAATGAGGAACGGTCCTTTGAAAACAAAATGTTATTATTGAGATTTCATTCCAAAAAAACTGGCCAAGTGCGAGTCGGACTCGCGCACTGAGGGTTCCGTACAAACCTGAAAGTATATAAGTAAAGGTTATGGTATTTTACATACATACATACATACATAACATCACGCCTCTTTCCCGTTGGGGTAGGCAGAGACCACAGTCCTCCACCTGCTACGATCTTGATATACTTCCCTTGCTTCCTGTACTTTCATCAATCCTTTCATACATGGTATATGGTATTTTTATTGCTAAAAAACTTTATTGTGTGATGTAAGTAACTAAAATTTATACTTGAGTTGATTGAATGAAAGGTAAATTGCGGTTTACGATTTATGACGTATTAAAAAATAATACTTACTAGATCTCGTTCAAACCAATTTTCAGTGGAATTTTGCATGGTAATGTACATCATATATTTTTTTTTTAGTTTTATTATTCTCTTATTTTAGATGTTACAGGGGATGTTAAAGAGGATGTTAGATGTTACATTTTAGATGTTACATTTTACCACTTTGGAAGTGACTCTCGCGCAAAATATTCAGTTTAGAAAAAAATTATATTAGAAACCTCAATATCATTTTTGAGGACCTATCCATATAAATACCCCACACGTATGGGTTTGATGAATAAAAAAAAACTTTGAATTTCAGTTCTAAGTATAGGGAACCCTGAAATTTATTGTTTTTTTTTTCTATTTTTGTGTGAAAATCTTAATGCGGTTCACAGAATACATCTACTTACCAAGTTTTAACAATATAGTTCTAATAGTTTCGGAAAAAAGTGGCTGTGACATACGGACGGACGGACAAACAGACAGACAGACATGACAAATATATAATGGTTCGGTTTTTTGCCATTTAGCTACGGAACCCTAAAAACACATACACAGTTCAACATATAACCAATATTCTCCTAACTGCAAAATGGTTTTTTAGCGGTATGTATATAATTATACGATATGTAATTTTTTATGAGTATTTTGAAGACTAAATATCTTATCTTGTCGTGATTTTCAGGTATGTGTTTTTTGACCATTCAAGTGATAACATCACCAAGACCAAAACATGGATAGTGAAAATCGACTCTACAAAATAAAAATTCAAAGTTGCCTCTTAAATTTTCATTCTTTCCTCTTTTTGTAAAATCTGTGGTGTTTTAAGTAGTGAAATTAAGTATACAGAGTTACTATCATATGCCCAACCTAAAATTTTATTTTATTACTTAGTTTTTACTAAAAGTCGATATTTTATATCGGGCGCTTACATCATTTAGTTTTAGTAACTCGCACAGTATATCTGTCGCCGCAATCTAATGCGTTGCGGATGTAATCACTTTATCCCTTCAAATAACTATCTTTCCTCATATCCTCTTAAGTTAGGCTCTTTCGTGATATTTTCTCATATGAAGAACTTTAAAATAGAGTTCTTCGTGGTATTTAAAATATTCGATTGTTTATGTTTTAGAGTTACAGACTTTTGTGGTTTAATAAAACACTAAGGTAGTAATCCGGTGTGGACTTAACTCAATACAATCAAAAAGATACGCCCCTTCGTGATTTGACCGACGATATGTAAGGACAGCACTATAAGTTAATTACATAGAAAGTTAAACTGATATGAATAAGAAAAATTACGAATAACTGAAAATTACAAAATACTGAATAATTTTGATTCATAATAATCATCATCATTATATCAGCCGAAAGACGTCCACTGCTGGACATAGGCCTCCCGTAAAGATCTCCATGACGACCGGTCCTGCGCTGCTCGCATCCAGCGGCTTCCCGCGACCTTGACCAGATCATGGGTCCACCTTGTGGGGGGCCTGCCAACGCTTCGTCTTCCGGTACGTGGTCGCCACTCTAGAACCCTATTTTGATTATCTTTAAAATAATTAAGAAAATTAGAGCAATCATCCAATCAGTGATTAAATTTATATCTAAAGGCACTGTTCTTTTCTGAATTAACTTACCGCCATAATGATTGGTGTAGTTCCACTCGCAAACATGGTGATCACAGATCAACGGAGATCCAGGTTCTTTGGAGTAGTAAGAGTGTCCGTTCGGTATAGTCTGAACAAAACAAAGTAATTTTATTATTTATTTATTTATTTTTTACGAGAAAAGAAACTTATATCGGCCTTTAACAAAATGGTGTGAAATCTTATAAAGGCATAATCTGGGGGATATTAGCAACAACTTTTGTTTTACAGATTTTTGAATTGAGCAAAAAAAAATAACTTTTCATACAAATTGGACCGATCTACTGCTGATTTTGTATAAAAATGAGAAAATTTTGAATGCGAATTTTGAAACGTCTTAGAACAAAAGTTGTTGCATTTATACCCCAGAATAAAAGATATTGCACATTTTTTTTAAAGCCATATCAGTTAGCATATTCGCTTTTACCTAAGAGCCTAATAGATACTATTATACAGTTGAGTTTCTACGCTCAAACGAAGCATTATACTTGATACGACCACCTAGCCAGAACCACCTAAATTAGGTCTTGTTCTTACAAATTCATTATCTGGGTGGGTCCACACCGGGCGAAATGTGGCTCCAGCCGATCCGTACGTAGTTTTCTTAACAGCTGGATCCACACCGGATGATCCAATGTGCTCCATGGGAACACCACTCCAAGTTTGGAGCGTCCGGAGTGGATCCAGCTATTTTCGCCTAAATTTTCAAGCCAAAATACTGTTAGATCATGGTAATTTGAACGATATTACCAAAACAAAAACGTTTGTGTATAATGTTACGTTAAGCCTCCACTAAACGTACCTCTAAAGCCCCGTTGTATCCCCGGGGATACAGAATAGGATCGAGCTCCCGCTCCCTGCCTTATTCCGTCGAAGCTATGGTTTATTTTGATTTGTGTGTATAGGGAGTAACGACCTATAAATCACCTTTCAAATGACGTATAAACCATAGACGAAAGTTGGCGGGAATCGGACGGATGACGCGCCAAAGTTCAAAATCCTGGTCACGTGGTATTATCCGACTCATATGAGTCGGGCAATAGCCGCCACGGTTCAAGGCTCCATATTATACGACCGTAAAAATTCGCAACCCTCTATTTAATTGCATAGATTATTGCGAATTTTTTGTACTATGGAGTCAGAGAGGGGCAAACGTTTTTGTTTTGGTAATATCGTTCAAATTACCACGACCTTGAGTAGAAATGCCACTTACTAACAAAAAGTCATGATGTCTGAACCTCAAACCCTGGATGTTGAAGTCGAGGATGAAGGATCCGGAGGTGATGATGCAGGAAGCCGCAGTCAGGGGCGGGAGTTTGTACATGACCACGCCGCATTTGACGATAGCTTTAGGCATGGTTGATATGTCTCGCTCCCTTTGCAAGACTTTTTTGAAAGGGAACCTATAATAATTTTAATGCTTATTCTCAAAATTCTGATCAGGTAAGGGGGCCATTACGGTAGTCAGAATGTCATTGCCTTTCGTGTTGAGGGTAAGCACGGTCTGACTACCATAGTAGCCCTCCAAATCCATCACCACCAATGTACTAAGTATACTAGGTTATTTTTTTGGACCTGATTTCCTTTTGCCCACTTATTAGTGAGGTCAAAAGCAACAACTTTTGTTCTAAGACTTTGTTAACAACGCACAAAAAAAATTCGACTCTCCATACTAAAGTGGTCACGTGACCGACCCATTTTGTATGGGAAGTTGAAAATGTTGCGTGTGTTGTTAGCAAAGACGTAGAACAAAAGTTGTAGCTTTTGACCTCACTAATAAGTGGGCAAAAGGAAATCAGGTCCAAAAAAATAACCATGTATACTGGCGTACCATAGAGCAATATAACACTGGCGAAAGATAAATAGGTGGAGTCGTCGTAGCTGCAAGTCAGCAATTTGATTCTGAGCAGGTCTTTGGTTTCAAATAAACATGTGCCTCTTTCTCGTAATTTTTTCATATGCTACAATTTTGATAAAACTTCCTTCGGAACTTACATCCTCATCAACCCTTTCATACGCGCTGGTCTTTCGAGGAAAATCTCTCGTCTCTCTCTCTCTCTTAATCTACGTCAAAAGCTCATCAAATTCGACGCTTTGGACTTTGTACCGTTTGTCATTAGCATTAGGAGCTTAAGTCGCCCTACTATAGTGTAATTTAATCTGCTCTTGACTCTACCAAAATAACCCTATATTTAAAAATCCATCCAAACTAATATTATAAATGCGAAAGTAACTCTGTCTGTCTGTTACGCTTTCACGGCTAAACCGCTGAACCGATTTTGATGAAATTTGGTATGAAGGTAGTCTAAACCATGAGAAAGGACTACTACTGGGCTTCTTTTGATTGCAATATCGAAACTGGAAGGGGGTGAAATAGGGGATGAAAGTTTGTATGGGGCATAAATCGGAATCTGAATCTGTTCACTAGAGTATTAGATCGTATCTATACGATCTACAGATAGAAACATAAACCTGTTTTAATATTCCAAAAATGCACCTTTGAACTTTATATCGCCTCATAATGTCGAACCAACTGATTCGTGACTCTTTTTGACAAAAAATCGTTTGAAATTATCAAATCAATAAGGGGTCTATTACGGTAGCTGGAACGCTTCTGCCAAATGCGAACCATTTCCTTTGCAACCAATAATGTTTAATTTCTAGATTTCCTATCGAAGTAATTTGAAATAAGACCACACGCGTGGTCCAATTTCGCGAGCCGTTTTTCAGCCGCTAAAAGGTAATCTAGAATTAAAACATCATTGGTTGCAAAGGAAATGGTTCGTTTATGGCAGACACGTTCCAGCTACCGGAATAAACCCCCACATTTTGAATGAATGATTACGCGAAGTTCAACCTAATTTTATTTGAATGTACGTACGAAAATAAGCTTAAGCCGTGTCATTCATGATTCCAATTAGTCGACTTAGATATTCGAAGTCTAACTTCATCATCATCATATCAGCCGAAAGACGTCCACTGCTGGACAAAGGCCTCCCCTAAAGATCTCCATGACGACCGGTCCTGCGCTGCTCGCCCAGATCGTCGGTCCACCTTTTCGGGCCTGCCTACGATTTGTCTTCCGGTACGTGGTCACCACTCTAGAACCTTTACGCCCCATCGGCCATCGATTCTTCTTGCGATGTGCCCTGCCCATCTGCCCTGAAGCCTAACATACTTACATACATAAATTCGTTAAAAAACTTACCTAAAGATGCACAGTCCAACATGACACTCCAAGCCGTGCAAGAAGTTGTCAGTCGGGAAGCTGATGCTGGGATCGTCCACCAGGTAGTACTTCGCCTCGTCGTGGAAATGTAGAAACCCGAGGAAGACGAAAGACCTAGGAAGAAGAATAATCAAGCAGTCGTTTACTGAAGTGCTTTTTTAGGGTTCCGAACCAAAATGATGAAAATTTTTAAAAAAAATATTATTCCCCGCCAATTTTAAAAATCTGCAAAAAACTTTTACTTATTTAGTTTCGCAGTCCTAAAATACACAATATTAGTTTTAAAAATACTATAGACACATCGGAACCCTCGGCTAGCGAGGCCGGTTTTTACTAACACAACTACACTAACACAAGTAATGGCATTCTTACCGTATTTGTAACGTGCTTTGAAACTGTTGAAATCCATCCAAACTTTCATATTATATTGCAACACTAAGTTTAGCGCTTCTATGGCTAATCCACTAAACCGATTTTGATGATATTTTGTATGAAGATAGTTTAGTTTGTACAACCAGTAATATCTGAGTCTCTTGAAAAACTTATTTTTATGGGCAAAGTGGAGGGGAAAAGACGAAGGGGCCGTGCACCAGCTAGATGGTGTGACCAAACAAAATCACTGCAACTCCAGCTGCACGATGCGATCCACACCGCAGCTGACAGGGCAAAATGGAAGTACCTAACCCGGCCCCAATCAAATCTTCTGACTTAATATGATGGTCACGATCCCCATTCCCTGGGTAACGACTTAGAAGAAGAGTTTAGTTTGAACCATGGGAATGGATATAGGCTACTTTCTTATGAATTACACGCGTACGAAGGGCTTTGGGGCCGAGTCCCCCAGTCGCAGCAACAGCTATGTAGTAAGGCAGGAAACACACTGAACGCGCTACGACGCGTAGCGTAGGTACCTGATTGCCACACACTTCCACGTACGCAAGCAAAAAAATCGTAGTACTGCGTCATAAATCACACTTAACTAATTCCATATTAAGTACTTAGAATGAGTAGTTAACGTGTTTTTGCTATCAACACACGTTGACAGGATCAAAATAAGAGTAACTTTCCAAACTGCTGCTTGACGGCAGAAATTGGCACTGGTTATGAAAGGTAGGCACTTTTCCTGTAAGGACTTCGTAAAAATCTACTCAAAGGTACTCTAAAATAAGTACCAACCTAAAACATAAATTGTATTGAAACTGATTAAACAGCAATGAAATAATTTGAATCTAACAAGAATCTAACCTGTCTTTGCAATATGGCGCTACACCTTTGCCCATATTGTAGATGTCGCTGTATAACTCCGATATAAAAATGTATATGTTTTTACCGCAGTAGTACTCTGGAAGGAAAATTATTTGAATCAGAAGACAAATCAGGAGAGAAATTATTAAAAGAAAGCGTGGGTTTTTTAATGTCGCATTTTTTCCCACATGGCGCCACTTTATAAAGCGACGTAAATGTAGTAAATGAAACATGAACATTTTGACTTTTGTTTTTTTTCTGTAGCAAAATTTAAAGCTTGAGTTTGAGACCAACTGCAGTGCTGATATTTTGTATTGAAAGTGACATAGATTTCATTCTTTCATTTAGCTTGTAGGTAAAGTCCACTGAGCAAAGAACCACATATGGGTATTGTCAGTTAAAAAAATAGGCAGGTACACATACATTTTTAAATCATAGAAGTCCAAAAAATCATCATCATCATAATATCCCATGAAACATCCACTGCAGGACAGAGAGCTCCCTCCAGAACTCCAGCAAATACGATACACAGAAAGATTCTGCTGCCCATCCTCCGGTTCATAAGCCCTTAGTCGCCTCTTACGACAAATACAGGTAAAGATGGGTTAGTACTATTCTTTGCCGGCACCACACGGACAGGTCCAAAAATTAATTACAGAAGTAGTCATGAATACTGCACTCTATATAGCTCTTACCTTGGCTAAGATAAAACTCCATAGGTACAGGCCCGCCAGTGTAAGTGGCCTTTCGCTCAGCAGCAATAGAATTGTGGTTCTCATACCTAGAAAAATCAATCTTTGGTGAGTTAGCTTGCCTTGATTCGGCGTACTTGGTACGGTTTAGCTATTATTGCTTGTTAATCTAGGACTGGGGCTGGTTTTCCCTCTGCACTAGTCTAGACTAGGTCTGGTTTGCTCTCCTCTGGGCTAGGATTAGATTACCCTCTGGGTTGCGGAGATCAGATGGCACAAAAAAGGGAAAAGGCGCTCTGAGTAAAATTAGTGCTCTGGGTTAGACAACGGGTTCCTTAAAAACGAAATGGGCTAGATGAGCTATTTGTTGGCTGCTTTTTTGCACCATTAAAAATTGAACTAAAGAGCTAGCCATAAGCAGCCATAAGCCACTGAGAGTGGTAGTTTTCTTCCGATTTCCCAGGTTATGTTAGCTTCGTAGAAACGGAATAAGACTTGAGCAGAGAGTACCACAAGTGTTTAATAATAGGTACTCTATTTGCCAAATAAATAAATCGAATACTTTCGCCCCAAACATTACTTTTGCATATTACAGTTTTATGCGATTGTGAATGGCCCATGGAACTTAAGGCTAAAATTGTACAGGTCTAAAACTGTCGCTGTCTTCGTTACCCCTATACAGGCTAAAAAAGACAGCAGCACTTAAGATCTGTCATATATTAGCCAACAATTTAGCGGTTTTGCTGTAATCGACCCCATTGTAAATCTAACTTACATTGTGAGCATATTGTCGAGGACATCGTCCAGTGTGATGAGAAGCACCTTCAGTTCCTGGATATGTAGTTTGATGAACCTGCCGAGGTGGTCCGTCGCTATGTGGACACGTTCATTTATTAAATACTGAAATATTAACGTACATTTTTAAACAATAAATCTCAATAATAGTAAACTAATGCATTCTTAAAGGCAAATATTTTAAGCTTCTTAAGCTTGTTTGCGCATACCTAACCATGTTTATTTAGTTTATTACATTATGAGACAATGGGTGCCCGCGCACAGTCAATCGTTATCGCGATCCGTTAGAGATGTAGACACAAGAAAGAAAGAGAAGCCATAGGACCATACGACTATTTCTTTCTTTCCTATAACTGCATCTCTACCGGATCGCGATCAGTTTGCCCTTGACTGTGCACTAGACTGTAAGGGCACTGCATGTTATCCTACGTCATCTAGTAACCGAAATTTGCAACTTTGTAGCGATAGTAGTGGCCTACTAGGTCTACAAAACGTTGGTCTGCCAATCCAAAACCTGGCAGGTTTTGTACAGTCGGAGCGCGAAGTGGTTAAGTGACATATTACACGAATGAAATCTGTTCGTAGAAATAGAAGGTACCTATACAAGTAAAAAACAACAGGTCTGCCTTGCACCCTATTGGCAGTTTCGCTAGTCGGACCAAAAATGTGGTCAGAATAGATTTCATTAGTGTAATCAAGTGGTGGGCAAACTTTTAAAAAAAAATCAAAGGACGGCCAGAGCAATAGCAACAATTAATTTAGTTCTGAAATCTTTTAATTATAGAAATGAACATCATATACATGTTAGTTAGAAATAAACATCACATACAAATTACAATTTAAATTTTATTCGAAGGCCCTGCTGAAGGTGTGTGAGACGCATGAAATTATTTTTGATTTGCGATAATATCTTAGAATGCAGGTTCAACCTGCGACGAAGTAACTTTCAGCAGCGAGAAAAGGTGTTCGTCAGTAAGTCGGTTTCTAATTGAGTTTTTCCGCAACTGCATGGTCGAAAAATTCTGTTTACATACATACTAGAGCCAAACATCGCTATAATTTTCTGGACGTGAGCAATCATCTTTGGGTATTTAGCTTTCGGCAGTGTTCTATAAAAATCAAGTTTTGATGAATTTAAAAACAGTTGTTTTAAATGGGTGCTGCACTGCAGTTCAATTATTTCTAACTGCAATTCTGCAGAGACATTTTCCGGGTCTACATTAAACGGCATCGAAAAAACATCTAGCGATGATTGAATGTTCTGGCTCCTTTACTTACGCATTTTATTATTCTACTACATATTGCTGGACCGTCAAAATATAATTATGGCTAGCCAAATATATTTATTTTGAAGGACCGTCGGAGGGCCGGATTAAATCCTTTTACGGGCCGGAGATGGCCCGCGGGCCGTAGTTTGGTAATCTGTCACTTAACCACTTTGCGCTCCGACTGTATAAAACCTGCCAGGTTTCGGATTGGCAGACCAACGTTTTGTGGACCTAGTAGGCCACTACTATCGCTACAAAGTTGCAAATTTCGTATACTAGATGACGTACTCGTAGGATAATATGCAGTGCCCTTAAAGTCTACACGTACCAATGGGGTAAATTCCTACGTGGCCTAAAATTTGATAGGTCTAAAATTGTCGCTGTCTTTGTTACCTTCTATAAATATAAAAAGAGACAACAACACATTTACACCTATTTGATTTTAGGCTTAGACCCTGGTTTCATTTAAAATATAGTTTCGTTTCTAATACGAGTAAACGTACTTCTAAGTACTTGCGAATATCTGTTAATGGCTTTGTAATGCTTTTTTTTCGTACTTATTTCGCTTTTAGTATTCCTAATTTTCTTATAGATCGTATCTACAAATGTTCCATCAACTGAAGATCGTTAGCGGGCACCTAGATGAGGTTTCTCTCGACTTAAATGAATCAAAGCAAAGCCTATGACCTGGTCTTCAGCAGTCTTTATCCGCATCATCTCGTTCTGGTAGAGCCACAGATTGTCCAGCTTGTCCGTAGGGTCATGACCGTATATTTCAAAAGCATCTATAATCATGGCCAGCGTCACATTCTCGTTCGGCTCCAAACAGCACGGGTGGTTTCGGATGTAATATGGAAACTGCACAGTAAAAATAATTTCTATGATAAAGTTTTTCTCATAAGATATAGGTTTCGGATGTAATAAGGAAACTGCACAATAAAAATAATGATTAAGATATGGTTTTTCTCTTTCCAACCAATTACGGCCGCTTCAACTCTTAGTTACGAATTATATATATATATATATATATATAGCATCATCATCATAACATCCCATGAAGCATCCACTACAGTACAGGGAGCTCCGCCAGAATTCCAGCTTTTGCTAAATAATGTGGAGAAGAAGTGCCATAGTCACCACGCTTGTTAGCGTTTCGGCTGGCACCATGGACCGCGGTTGTTGGTGACCGCAGAATTTAAGATGGTACGATATACAAATGGACGCTGCTGCCCATACACCGTTTCATAATCCTTTAGTCACCTCTTACGACACCCACGGGTAGAGTAGAGAGAGAGATGGGTTGGTACTATTCTTTGCCAGCACCACACGGGCCACCACACATTTTTAAGCACCACATATAAACCTTAACCTTATCCTTATTAACAAATATCACCATTGATGTAGTTGTGAGTTATATAGATAGTTGATAGCCACAGGTGAACGGAGTATCAATTAATCGCATGTGGCATCAAGCACTGTGCAATGATTTATTTAAAAATCAGGAGAAGGTCTATTGAAGGGCATAGTGTAAGGTGTAGAACACATAATACCTACGACGCGCAGTGCTTAATTTGTTTCCACGTCAATTTACGAACAAAGTGATGTACTTGCCTACGCTCGTACGAGTAATCGTAGCATCAGTGTGTTTCCGTCTTAAACTGAAATTCTGTCCTATGTTGTGTTTAGTGTTTACGTACCGTTATCTGTGCGAAGGACAAACATATAGCAAGCGCGGCGTAGGCGCCGGTAAAGGCGTCCATTTTGCCAGCATGGCGGACAAAAACGATCACGCGACGCCGACGCCATCTTTTATTCAGTAATTGCCAATTACTCAAACCAATAAAGGAGCTAACGATGACCACGTAAGACATTTTTAGTGCCTTTGTTAAGTTAGGTATTGTAATTGATTGGTGAATATTATAAACGAAACAAATTAATTGAACAATGAAATGTTTTTTCTGGCTATAATCTTCTTTTTTTACTTTTCCTTTTTATTCATATTTTGCGTTACCGAAAAAATGTGGTAGGTTCACATCTTGAACATCTTGCTCAAAATTTAAGTGGTTTTTTTTTTGTTCCAGTACTGGGTTTATACTCGTACATAGCATGAATCTAATTTTATAGCCGTTAGATAACGAAGTATAAAAATATATTAAATCTTTTTGGGGAGTTGTGGAGAATTAATTAAACCAGAGGATAGTAGTGTGCTACCATATTACGGTGACCTACGAATCTTTTGCTTCTATCTTGGGAATTCTTGTCCATTAATGATCGTTTTCGAGGTACGCTCGGAAAAAGCAACCCACGAATTATGACTCAAATAAAAATTCACGAATAACATTTAATGTTATATTTAAAATACACACCTAGAAATAATTTCATCACAATACATGTATTTATTTATTTATATATTAATTTATTTATACAACATTATTGCACTTGGATACATTTCTAAATATCGAATTAAAATCGAAAGCCTAACGAAAATTAAACAATAATATTTTTATCTACTTAATTGTTATTTCTTATAATTTACAAAATCTTTGGAAGCCCATCTCTATTTTTATAAGCGCATTTACGTTTTGCTACTAAAAAACTTACACGGAATATATAATAAATTATTTTCTTGTTATATGAAGGAACACCACACTTGTAGGTATAATTCACGCGATGTATATTTTTAATACAAATTATTTATAACAAATTGATTTATTGCATAAACCTAAAAAAACAACAATGTGGCTTTCATACGAGAAAACTATATAAGGGTTACTGTACAGAGCACGGCACGTTTGACACATTGGACTTTGTACCGTTCTTATTTCAATAGACATATGGGCTAGAGTCGCACTGCGAGTGTCAAGCTTGACCTGTCGTTGACTGTACCTTAGAGAAACATGTGATTCACAGGGGTAAAGCTTAGAGCAACGCGTCAAACCGCGCTAGCCCGTTCTTTGCGCGCGAAAATCGTGTTACTCTATGGGGTAAAGCGACAAAAACGAAACCGTGGGAAAACGGCGGGTTAACATCATTTTCAGTTCTTCAGTAGTTAAAAAGGAATACTGGAAAATGGGCGTTCTTAAATAATATAAATATGCTTATTGAGAAAATGCTAGGAGACAACCAAGAACTTTGCGTTTTAGGCGAAAACACACTGTGGATGCGCTACGACGCGTAGCGCGTAAAATACATGTAGCTCATTTTGTATGTAGAGCACGGTGATACAGCACAATCGCTCACATCGACATGAAAGAACAAAACCCATGTCGTCGTAGTGCGACAGTGTGTTCCTCGCCTTAGTCTGTTGATTGGATTGGAGCAATAATAATCTTATAATTATTGGATTTTAACTTGACTTTTTATGGAAAAACCTACTTTCCTCCACCAACCAATATTAATCTAAATAACATTCATATTTTAGTGTTAAGTAGCATAATCAACAACAACTATTATCAAATAGATAGGTACTATGATTTTAGACATGGAAGACTCAAATCACTTTTAGTTTTAGGGGCTTGACATTGTGTAAGCCCGGAAATGTATTATCCCCCAATTATCGTATGAATATCGACCGAGTTATCCAAGTAAAACACATGGCGCATTTTAGCAGTGTATGTTAAGGGGCTGATAAGAGCTAAATACGCTTCAATTGAGCAGGTTTTTAACGAAAAGTGATGAGTATATGGCCGTGAAAAAAATTTATGTGTTAATTAAGCATCTTTCCAAGAATATGGCCGACTCCGAAACACGATTAAATATTTTTTGTACGCCATGAAAAAATCCAAAGTTACCTCTGCTTTTTGCTTTTAAACCGTTTCTCTTAAGTACCCATTAATCTATGATGCCAAAACTTTTACACATTATTCAGTACATTATGCATAATAATATAGCTATTTGATAGTTCATATTATGGGTACAGATTTTGAGGAAAATTCAAAAATGAGCGAAAAACGTAAAACAGCGCGAATCCGCTCCGTTCTAGCATGCGCATTCTGCCCTTTGTTAGAAAGGGAGGTAATTCAGCTCTTATCAGCCCATTAATTAATAGGAAAACGCTAAGCTCCGCACTCGGTTAGCAACACGTGGGATCACCAAAGCGTATTACTCGTACGTCGGCATGGCAGCAAGTAGTAACAAAACCAGTATAAGCTGAAACAGCGTTAAGCTACAAACGCCCGAATCTTGTGTCTACTCTCAATTTCCAATATATCGAAAAGATACTATTCAAAACATGCAAATTCAAAACTACGTCTCTTGACGATATAGGTAGTAGGATATTGGTTGGATGCAATCGCTGCCAATTTGACAATTCATTCAACAAATAATGTACGCAATTGTCAGTGAACGAAGTTATGAATTCAACTGTATCGAAGTAGTATCGTATCGATGTATCGGAAATTGAGAGTAGATGCCCAGAGACCGTGTGTATTATTGTGGTTTGACGCGTAGTGTCTCGCTACGGTGCGTCACTCACAATGTGTTTTCTGCTTTACAACAGAACTAAAATGCGCCCGTTTTTCTTTCTCTATTCCACTTGTTTACTTACTGTAAAAAAAGTACTATGATCCTTCTGAGGAGTGATTCTACATCACTAATAGACAAAACGGACAAAAATTCCAAAAACTACCTTAATTTGTTCAATTACCTTTTTTATGTGACTCCTAGATAATATTTTCGTGAAAATATTCAATGTACAGAATCAGCGAGTATACGATTTTATTATATACAGGGTGTTAATTTGATTGCGTGCCATAGCTCAGGGGTGGGATCAGTATCAGTAACTGAACAACTTTTCCCAAGGAACATAGGTCGAAATACGAAAAACCAAATTTGACCTTCCATACTAAATGCGCTATCAGCTGATGCAGTTTCTATGGGAGGTTAAAAATTTATTTTCGTTTTTCGACCAATGTTCCTTGGGAAAAGTTGTTCAGTTACTGGTACTAATCCCGCCCCTGAGCTATGGCACGCAATCAAATTAACACCCTGTATATTAGTCAGCTGTCAGTGGTTATACTTTGTTGACCTTGAGTAAATCTCTGGTGTCGGATGTTTGTAGCGTAGCGCTCGTTCAGCTTACACCGGTTTCGTTGCCACTGACTTGCTGCCATGCGTACAATATTTTTATATTTTTTCTGTTGGAAATATACACAATACCTGTTGAATAATACAGTAAACAACACATATTCAAGCTTCTATAAAATTTAACTTCTAAAAATAAAGGCAAGTTTTGGTAAATTGATGTTTTTTCATAATAATAGGTATATCATGGAAGACTTCGTTGATATTATAACACGATACTAAAAATCATATAATCCAAAACATAACGTACATTACATGTTAGTGTATATATTTATTAATAATAAGGTAAGGTATACATATATTTTCTTATATTATACAGCAATATTAAGTTCAGATCAACAACAAAACTAAGTATTTCTCAAACAGTTTTGAACATTATTAAGCTAATTCCATAAATAGTTATATTTCCCTTAATTTTAGTATCTATATTAAGTTTTGGAAGACTTCTTTCAAGCTATGAACCATTTTTCTTTTTAACAAAACACGAGTTATACCTACCTAATAAAATATTTATTAATTATAAAATGTAACTGTCGCGGGTAATGTGCAAAAAGTCCATCTGGCAATTTGCATATTGCCAGGGTTTTTTGTAAATTTTAGGACTAAGATTTAGGCAAAACTATAACAATATTTTTTTCCATTTATTAGTTTTAATTTAGCAGATTTGTCTAGGTTATATTTCCACTGTTGTTAAGAGGTAAATTACACAAAAAAAAAGAAATTAAGCACTCAATTACGTCGGCCCTAGCAATTATATGAATTTCAGAATTTTTCACATTACCCGTAACATATCCATCAGACACGAGCATTTAACATATCAGGCGTACTCCGAAAAAGTGGCTAATATCTGACCAGGAACTCAAGAATTACACAAATTCAATTAGATGATGATAAAGAGCACACCGATATTGGTAAAGTGTTGAGATGCTTCATATAGGTTAACAACTAAGCATATATATTGCGCTGTAATAAATTTTGCTCTTTAGTATTATTTTTCTTGCTAAGCCGGAGTCCAAAGCCAGAGTATATCATATTCAAGAATATTACCGGTCCGTATCTGTTAATATAAGTACGCATAAATCTAAAAATAGGTCAACAATTTTTCTAAAGCTACGTCGACGATTAGAACGGCAGCCCAATCTTGAACGCTTTGATAAGGGCCGAGCCTGAATCGTACATGCCTATAACCCCAAAGAGGATTCCCAGGCCTATTATAAAATAGTCATAGGCGATAGTGGTGCTTTCTAGCTGAGGTCCCTTCAACTTGATATGGAAATAGGCGGGCCAGATGAAACTCAACATAGTTCCAGTGAAACTACCTATAAAGCCCATGAGGATAGCAAAATGGGGGATAAAGATAGCCATTAATATAGTGAACATTATAACACCGAGCCTCCAAGCCAGACCCCAAACTTTGAGCTCTCCGTCCAATTCGTATATAACTGGAAACAGTGTTTTTGGTTTGCCCCTAAAGAGAGCACGTTCAAGAAGATCACAGGCAGCATAATACGGCAGTGGGTAACTCAGACCCGCTTTGACAACCAGGAAGAAATTAACAAGGCCTTTAAAACCAGCTGAACGTAGATTATTGGTAATCACCTGCTGAGTGTCGTTCTGGAAGGTTAAGAAACAGAAGTATCCGAAAGCAGCCTTGAACGCAGCAGCTGCAATATGGGACCAATTCAACATCCATTCAAACTTCGAACGATCTTCCATATTGCCTTCCAATGTAGGGAGAAATATCTGAGAGGTGTAAGAAAACACGATGACACCTAAACTGATTGGAAAGTTTTCAAAATCCAAGCTCCATTTGACTTTAGACCAACCCCAGTCACCGATGTTGAGGAGGCAGTAGCCAAGAACGATGACGTTAATGAAGAGATGGCTCATAGTGCACCAGAAGGACAACATGCTGACACTTTGTAGGGACTTGAGAAACGCCAATGGCAACAGAAATATTCCTATTAGCATCATCCAGGATCTGGTATCGATGCTGCCATCTGGGAAGGTGCCGATCATCAGATCCCCGCAGACGACAACATAAAGGATGCAAGTCATGAGGAGTTCGATGATTTGGGCGATGTTAACGATTCTTGCACCATATTTTCTGCCGAAGCACTCTTTAGCGATGGAGACATAGGAGTCGCGAACCCTAACGCGTTGTCCGGAGACAGGGTCGTCTTCATACAGGCATTCCACGAGGATTTTGCCGGTATAGCAACAGATGTGCGCGATTCCAATCATTGCCGCAATGGCCCAGTAGCCTCCTTGGAGCACCGCGAACGGGAGCGATACCACGAACATTCCCTGTCAAAGAAAAGCACAGTAAAACATTTCGAGTTTTAAAACACTGTCTTTGTATTTTAATGTCCTTGTACTGTAATTGAAGCTAGTAATCGTTTTGTATTTATAGGACAAATCCGAAACAAAGTAATCATTATTGGTTATTATCATAATTTCATGAATTAGTTGACGTATGTTTATTTCTTAAGATGTTCCACGGTCTTTGCCTGAAGGCATTTTTCTTATTTTAGGGCTTTAGTGCAAATAACTTTTTCTGTAATAAAAAAATCGTAAAATAACATTTCGATCATGTTTCGCAATTTCCATAAATTTTAAAACCAAATTTGTTGCACATAGTTGTTTAATTTCACGCAGGGTTGTATGACATTTTGTTGTACAATAAATTTGAAACTTGAACTTCAACTACCTTCCTTTTTAACACAAAATCTTCTTTTAAGGTTACTCAGTTCTTACCTGGATAGCGTTGGTGACATTCCAAGCGGCTTGAAACTCATTGATCTTGTGACCTGGTTTTCCACCGCCCTCCTCGAAACCTCCTTCTTCGGAGGAAGCGTAGAAATCAACGCTTTGCATGCTTTGAGTCCTGAACAGAAGAATGGGATCATTATCCACAGTGGTGACATTCGTCGAATGCATGCAAGCTTCAAATATTATTTGCATTTTAGTTCTGTCCACGTTATTGACATGCAAGCGATAAAACAGTGACTTAACAATCTATGGACCCCGGGTCACGGATTAAATGGGGAAAAAAGTGCTATAAGTCTTTTTTTATTATTTATTAGGCTTTCCAACAACGAGTGCACATTGATTACATAGGTTGCTTACAATTTACAAGAACAGGTGCCTCATCACTTATAGGAGAGCACAGCATGCACAAATATGTCCAACGAATATAGATTTGTTGGTTTCTATGCAGGGTGCATGCAAAATATAAGCAAGCGATTAATATCGCTATGGTCAACGACCCTTAACCACCCGAAAATGTAAAAAGACAGAAAAAAAACATTGATTGGCACAGATTTTGAGAAAAATGCAAAGACGAGCGAAAAACGTACAACAGCGCGAATCCGCTCCGTTCTAACACGCGCATTCTGTCCTTCGTTAGAAAGGGAGGTAATTTAGCTCTTATCAGCCCCTTAAAGATTGTAAGTAGGAAAGTGGGTAAAATTATTCACCCTGTTTCAGTATGCAAAACGTGGTAGGGCTAAGTCCGTCTGGGGAAGTACCACCCCCTTGCCTATTTCTGCCGTGAAATAGCAGTGTTTGCACTGCTGTGTTTCGGTTTGAAGGGTGAGGGAGCCAGCGAAATTACTGGCACACGAGACACACCGTCTTAGTTCTCGGGGTGGGTAACGTGCTTTGCTGTCTTATTAGTGTCAAGTTATGCCACTAATTAGACAGCGGGCTCCATGGGCGGTGGTGACCACTTTACCCACCACCTGCCCACCTGCTCGTTTGCTCACTTGTGACATAAAAAAAAAACTAGATAAGTAATAAATAATGTCTCTAACCTTGCAGCGCCATCTTGTTGAGGATAAGTATTCTGGTAGCTGGTGAAGGAGTCTTCAGCCTGAAGTTGTCCACTGAGGAATGGGTTGGTAGGGTTAGTAGACTGGTAACTTGGCGATGTGGTCTCATTCATAGTTGACAGCTCGCAGCTTTCGCCCATGTTGTCTAGCAGAGCAAATAAAGATCTCATTAAAAACTAACAAGTTGATGATTTTTTGTATCTGCTACCACGTTAAGCCGAAGACCCTGGCCACTATGACTACATCCCACTCCACTGCCAGTCCACTGCTGAACAGGAAGCTCCCAGCTCCCACTTTCACAGAAAAAAACATATGGTATATTTTGGAAGGCATGTACCATAGTCACTAGTCAGCACACTTGCTTGCGTTGTGGCTGGGACAATCGACCGCGGTAATAAGTGACCGTAGTATGGAGCCACTAACTGGGTCACTATATCATCATTATGATAAAGAAGGCCGGTAATAGGGTTAAAACTCTGAAAAAATATTGACAGTTTTGCAGAACCTTTACTAAGCAGAAGACAAATTAAAATAATTGAAACTACATCGCTACCACAGTAAAGAGATGGTCGCTACGCTTTATTGACTACGGCGTAGCAAGTGCTACGTGACTGCTACAGTTTAAAAAAGTAAAATAAAATTGTTAGAAGTGGTAACAAATTTAATAAAATTCAATGTCAAAGTGTATCAAGTATATTTAAGTTCTTTGAAAATATTTAGGAAAAGTTGTGCAAACACTTATCGTTTAATGTCAAGAGTTTCTCTCCATACCTTAACTTAACCAAAGAATAAATAGGGTGCTCTTTAATTATCTGCAAAATACTTCTTTGAGTATGTAACTGTCCTGATCGTAAATAATACGGGAAAAAGGTACGCAAGACCATAAAAGTGAACAACTTTCCCTAAGGATCATAGGTCGAAAAATAAGATTTATTTAAGCGTTTTCCATACAAACGTCGCTCTTCCAAAAGATTGTTTTCTACGGGGATACCAAAAACATTCCCATTTTTCAATAAACAGTTCTTAAGTTGTCAGAATAACATACGTACTTAAATATTCGAAGTTATTCTTTGGTTACGGTATGTCAAAAATTGATTTTCGAAAAACAATAAAAAGCATTCCTTCCTTTTCCTTTTAACAAAACTCTCCCCAAAAAAATGTTTTAAAAGTTTTGTAGGTTTTACATGAATTTGCTATAGCCATTACACAGGGTGTAACATAAAGGGTTACCAAACCTCAGGGATATAAATTTGCCCATTAAACTGAAGAACTTATCCCAAGGAACATACCTAGGTCGAAATATGAAAAAAAAATTGACCTCCCTAGAAACTGGATCAGCTGATAGCCTTTTTTGTATGGAGGTCAAAGAGGCTTTTCTATTCTTTTCAACCTTTATTTCGTAGAAATAGTTCAGTTTTATGGGAAGATTCATATGCTTCAGACTTGTTAACAGCCAGACGCACATAGCTGCTTTGAAGTTAAAGCTCCATTAAATCTATTGCTGTCACTTTCTTTCGCAACAAAACAGAAAGTGTCAGCAGTAGATTTAATGGAGCTTTAACTTTAAAGATGCTTTGTGCAACTGGCCGTAAGCCTGGTATATCTGTTACGCCGCACCATTGCGTTATATCATAACTTACCCATATTGGCAAATCTGACATTTTGTGGAGGTCGCTGCGCCGACCCTGGCTTGTCGGGCATCTGCTGCCTCACCGTCTGCATTGCCACATCCAAGGCATTCTTCAACGGAGGAATCTTAAAACGACTTAGATGATGCATCTTGAATTTTTTGTTTTTACTGACTGTATACAACTATACTTCTTTGCCCTTATAAACTATTATTGTCGAACTTTTCTCACAATTCAATTGTGAATTTAAATTTTTAATCGCTATTATAAATTGACGTAACTGGAAGACGTTAATTTCAATATTTTCATCAATTAATTAACTACGCGTGTATAGCTTATTTTATTTCTAAAATGGAAGACTTCTTTACACTACACTAATTAGTAAAATTGGTATTACATGTATGTTAGTATGCCAATAGGTGGGTCAGCCATTTTCGTAACATATTTCTTTTGTATAACCATGATTTTGTAGCACAATTTTTTGTATTTTTATTATTTTGCACTATGATTATTCACTGGGGTTGTTTTAGGGTGCTTTTTTATTGAATTTGTTCATTTTTAGTGGGTTTTTTGTGGTTTTGATGGCTGGTTGGCACAGTTGGGCTGAGATGAGGGTGATGCGCGGTAGAGTGCGCGCGGTATCGATCGATAGCGGATGGGGAGTAATCTTCGTTCTGTCGTATGACTGAATCGTATGCTTTTTGATTTGATCAGGTTTATTTTTACAAGCTATGCGATTATTATTCGTAGTATAACCGTGAGAAAATGACAACGACATAGATTGGTATCCACGTAAATTATAAAGAACAGTGTTAGGTCTTCCGTAATTACTAGCGCCAACCCCACCCAACATAATAATTATATATAGATACACAATAAATAATAATATCAATTAGATAATGTAATGAATAGCTTAAACTTCTAAAGATCATATTTTCGTTTATTATTTGATTCATTCGTACTCTTCGTACTAGTTTGTCTTCCGGGCAGCGCCATCTAGTTCCTCTAATTATTGTTAACGTTTTTGTGTCTTAATTATTTTATCTTTTGAATTTGCTAATGTTTTTATACTTGTAAATTCCTTAAATAATCAGATAGGAATTATTTGGTCTCATTTTGGTTAATTTAACAACTGTAACATTTTGGCGCCGCCAAGTTATTCCCACGTGGCTTTACATTGGTGGGGCTAGTGCCGCGAGCGCACGCCGGCCTATATAAGCGGTTGACTTCTTGTTCAGTTCATTATTCTACATCAAAAAGTACTGATTGTAAGCTGAAACTCTGCCCAAATAAATACCCATCTGCAATTTTGGATTTTACTAAGACACCCTAAACCCCTTCGGTTGTATTTTATAATACTTCAGAAGTGGGATTTTGGTGTTCTCCGCCTACAAAGTGAGGACACAAGCATGTCCGGGCCTTACATCAACGGCCTCGGCTGTCGCACAAAAAGGAAACGACGTGATGACTCTCCGACAGATGAAGACGAAAAAGAAGACTTTTTTTTCTTCGGGTGAAGATGCATTCACGACCTGTAAAACGACGCCGTGTCACACCCGCCGACGCAGAGCTGATCCCTAAGTTTCATCCCGACGATGTCAGCAACAATATAACTGGTTGGCTTCACAAAATCGATCAGCTTGGTGACATTTACGGCTGGGCATCTACCGACCGCCAGTTTATCATGCAACTACGTCTCCGTGGGGCAGCTCGGGACTGGTATGATGACTTGGAGGACTACAATTTTGATTGGCAACAGTGGAAGGAAACCCTCAAAACTGCATTCCCGCGTTCGACAGATTACGTGGACAGATTGGAGCTTATGTTGGCAAGAATCAAAAACAACACGGAAACGATGACTAAGTACTATCACGCTAAGTTATCTCTATTGAAGAAATGCAACATCGATGGCGAAAATGCGATTTCCTGCATTATACGAGGACTGCCTATTGAGCTGAGAGCAAACGCCAAGGCTTACAATTGCGATACACCCGAGCAATTGTACTATGGCTACCTATCATCACTGGAGAATTACAAACAAGTCGAAGCAGTTGGAATATCGAGTGAAGGAAAATCCACGTGGAGAAGAGGAAATGGTCATTCTTCGTCCACCGCGTCGACATCACAGCTTCAGTTGGCGCCGAAGGTCTGCTACCAGTGCCGCCGACCAGGACACGAAGCCAAGGACTGCCGCGCGCTGCTGCGCTGTGAGACCTGCCAGCGCGCCGGGCACACCTCTACCACCTGTTGGTTCGGCGGGACAAGCAACGCGCCTCAAGCACGCCAGGTCAGTAATGTTTGGGCTATCACTTTTTATCTTTATCATGACTTATACATGCGACAAGTGTTGGTTACCGGGCAGGTGTTAAGGGCTTACATAGATACCGGCAGTAAATTAAATATACTTGCACTTGCCGCAGCAATTCGCTTACAACTTAAGGCGATTATACTCCTCAAATTAGTAGCTTCACGATCGTCAACGCATAGCGTTTACATAAGAGTGCTTTTCAACGTGGCTGTTACGACCAACGACGAGACGTAATTTTGGCAAAAATGAGGAAAAACTTACTTTTTCTTATGAAATATAACAGATAAAGGGAGAACGTATGTTGTATTTAAAGAATACGGGTTTTTTAAAATTAAGTGTAATAGTATTTCCAAATAAAACAGTAGGGAATTCACGTAAAAAAAATCGATTTACCGTAGTTATTTTGTTAAATAAAGAATACAAAGACATACTTAAGAAAAAAACTAATGTACCAAATGTAATCCTTGAACTGATTTTTCACATATATTTTTTTCAACTTTTCTTGTCCAGCTATAAATGAGGAGTAAGTAGGCTTTATAAAATGCCCATTAGAGGGGTATATTCCCCTTAAAATACGGCCGTCAGCTGTTATTCGGAGGCGGTTGTGGACAATCACTTGCAAAATTACTGCTCTGATAGACGATTTAGAACTAAATGGTGATGTAGAAATTACAAAACTCCGATTTACCAAAAATTTATCTCATTATAGGTGAACCTACGATAAATCAACACAATGTTAGTTTGTTTACAACCGATACGTCAGTAAATTTCATGCCTACCCACATTTTAACTTCTGCATCTAGAGGATATTCAATTGAGTTCTATTGACTGTGTGTCAAAATTTTCAGTTCATTTGACAGAGTATGTAGTGATACCTAAAAAGTGTAGTGCATTTGTAGAAGTGAATGAAAATTGCGGCGATAAGCGAGCACACATTTTTAACTCTACCAGTATGTTTCGAACTTGGGGGTATGTCTTATTTTATTGCCGAGACTGTGATAAATACGAATAAATCTTACCTCAAAGTGATCAATCTAGGTGATCGAGACATTATTTAGTTATGTTATATAAACGTACGTAAACTATCGAAAAATTGTAAACTGTATCGAATTTGGGTGCCACGCTCGCTGAAACGCAAGAGAAACTGACTCTTCAAAAGAACCTTACACAACGGACCTAGGGACCTAGGGGATTATATTTTTTCGATAGCAAGGATATAAGAGGTGGAAGGGGACAGGTTTCCGAAAACTGAAAGGGCATGATCAGTCAACGTAACTGAACAACTTTCATTGAATAAAACTTTCAGGAAATGGCACAAATGGCAAACGGTAACAGCCTCCGTGGTCTAGTGGTTAAAGGGCTCGGCTCTCGATCCAAATGTTGTGGGTTCGATTCCCGGTGTCACTGTCAAACTATTTTGTAGAGCATTTAAAAAGTTTATATAATTTTCAACCTTCTCAAATACCCACCTAATTTTAAAGATAGATTTCAATGCAGCTGTGTGAACAAAGCCCTTGAGTACTTACTTTAAATTACCGGCACATGAGACGTACCATCTTAGTTCTCAAAGTGAGCAACGCGCTTTGCTGTCTTATTAGTGTCAAAATATGCCATTATTTAGACAGTGGATGCTATGAGTGGTGGTGACCACTTAACCACCAGGTGGCCCACCTGCTCGTTTGCTCACTTAAAACTACTCTGTGATCTGACACTATCGGTATAATTCTTAAACTCTCCTTACTGACGGCTGTGTGATCAAGTCATTAATTACCATTTAAGACTGTGTGGTTATAGACATTTTATACTGACCTCACTAATTTCCATTCTGACGGCTGTGTGATCAAGTCGTTATTTACATTATAAATACTGTGTGTTTACTTTTTCATACTTCCAACCTAGTTTCTATCCTGACGGCTGTGTGATCAAGTCTTTAATTTAATTACCGTGAGGTTGTTTGCATTGCATGATGTTTTTTTAAATAATTACCTCTGTCTGTGTGCATATAAAGTATAGACAACGAGTTTGATCCCTTATTATTATACTACAGGGTGGCTATGTGATCAATCCCCGCGCTGTGTGGTCTTCCATGGCAGGCTGTGTGATCAATGCCCTAAATGAAACCAGTGGAACTGATAAACAGAACGCTTTGCAATCATTAATTATATTTCGTCGCTTCATTCGAAGATATAGTTTGTTTACATGTAGTACTCCTCAATTCGCCAGGCAGACGATGCACGCATTTAAGAGTAATTCATTTGATTCTCTTATTTAAAACGATTTCCGTCCGCGTTCACCTCACCACTGTAGCTGACATTCGCTTCATTCCTTTTTCGTGCGGGGCAGTGAACGCACGCGTCCCATGCCGAAGCGCAATGTTCAATTGAAGTTAAATTACAAATATTTAAAATTATTTTCGATAAAATAAGTTTTCGCTCCGTGTGTTAGTGTAATCGTACTGGATTCAAAACTTTTCAGTAAGTGTTGTTTTGATTATTAATTCTTTCTAAGAAAGAAAAATTTTCAAGATTACCCACATGTTCTATTCTTAAATTTGCTAAACAAATTGAAGTGTTTATTACGGCCTATCTTGCGGCCCGATACGAGTACCTCCAGTTACTTGTTTTGTATGCAAAAACGTAACATGATAACATAACAACCATGATTATAACCTGTCGGTCGCACCCAGAACTTTTACGAAAATTATGGAAAATTTAATAAGATAGACGTAAACCATATAATGACATTTTGTTTATGATAATTCCGACAAATGTTAGAACATTGTCTAATCGAGAGATTTTGAAACCTTTTCAATATATATATTTTTTTTGTAGTCAATTACTACAAAAGTTCATTACCACCTACACAGGCTTAAAAATTTTAGCCTTCGTTTACGTCATACAATTTTATATTTTCTTACCTTCCGACGAACAAAGTAAAAATAAAATTAAACGTTACCGACGTATTAAGTATACGTGTGTATGACGTGTGTTAGATGTTTTTTCGTCTACTGGCGAAAGTTACGAGGGTAAGTAAAAAATGAAATATATTTTCTTTTTTTTTTGTGTTTTAAACATTTATTACCAAGTGAATCATAGAACAACTTACGTCGGAATGGACTGCGAGTCAATTGCGACGGCAGTAACTTCGAGTTACCGCCTAATATTATTTACGATGTGTTACGTGGAATGCGATTGTCTATCTATTATTATGTCGGGATTGACTGCGAGTCAATTGCGACGGCGTTAACTGCGAGTTAAGGCCAAATAATATTGACAATACGCGATATCTACATAGATATGAACTGTGGGTTACCAAGTATCTATTGCTTGTCGGGATTGACTGCGAGTCAATTGCGACGGTGTTAACTGCGAGTTAACGCCACATATTATTGAAAATACGTGATGTACAAAGTTGCCTATCTATTATTGTGTCGGGATTGACTGCGAGTCAATTGCGACGGCCTTAACTGCGAGTTATGGCTAAATAATATAGACAAAAATCGACATCTGAATATATTTTTACTGCGATTCAACTATCTATTGTCTGTCGGGATTGGCTGCGAGCCAATAACGACGGTGTTAACTGCGAGTTAACGCCAAACTATCTGTTAGTTGTTGGTATTGACTGCGAGTCAATAACGACGGCTTAACTGCGAGTTATATCAAACTTTATCAACATAAATCATGCATAAAAATACAAGTTATCTATTTTCACGTCGGACTCGACTGTGATTCAATCGTAACGGCGTTAACTGCAAGTAAAGGCCAAATAATTATTACAATATACGATATTAAAATTGCTATTGACTGAGAGTCAACTTTTATTGTTAAGGTCGGCATTGACTGAGAGTCAATTGCGACGGCGGTAACTGTGACTTAACGTCAAAATTTATCGTCAATGAAAACAATAATATCAAGTTCATCTATGTGTGTCGTCTGCGATACATTGTCTTTAGTTTTCACAACAAGCCTTTTTGTTTGTTAACCATAACCAGAATATTTTTATTGTAAAATACCCACCTACTAAAATTTTATTTTTGGGTGCCAGTAATAGTAAAGAGAACAAAACCGTTCACGAGGCAAAAGATCATGCCAGCCCTGGACCAACCGATACCTAAGGTCTGGACACCTGAGGATTCTTCGAGACACCCTAGGCGTCTACGTCTGATACGCCAAACTTGTTCTCTATCATATTCACGACACACTGATGAACTTTTTTACGCCTAAGTATATTGAAAAAAGGCATGCCTATAGACAAGTACATACTTCTCAAATATCACCTAATACCGGTTAATTGTAAATTATTACAAACACCGATACTGAATTGCTAATTGAATTCCAGGCTTAGATAAAAATATATCCGCTTGCATGTACAACAAGTATTTGTAAAAGACAAAACTTGTTTTTTTTTTAAATGTTAAAGTAAATAAAACTATTGAGAGATAAAGATACATCTTTTCAAACGTCGGGAGCTCGTTTAACCCAGCAGAAGAAGCCTTGGTCGGGTCCTCGTTACCCGTCAAATGGGGGGGGGAGCGAGGTTACAGGCAGGCTCTGGCCTTATCCCCAGGCTCAAGCAGCATCGACTAAAAGTTACAATCCATCCAAAACTCATGCTCCAGCACAGAACCGTAACACAAGTACATGCTGGTATAGTACAATGTTTTTTTTCAACACTTCCTGTGTCCGGATAATTCTACGAAGTAGAAAATCGCAATATTTCATAACCACAATGTTGTTATAATACATGCATAAGCATAAACCCTAAACACCACAGTATCCTAGTGTTACCTGGGAAAAAACGAGGAAATAATATTCCGTGTAGTGCTAATGTAACGTGAAATCCACGTTTAAAATTTACCCTCAAGAAAAGCCAATATACAAAGTTTATATTGATTTTAACTGGAGAATAAGTTCTTATTTCCAGCGGTACAACCGTTACAAGTTACATTCCATCGGAATTTATATTGGGTACCTAATTTTAAAGCACCAAAATGCAATAGCTGTAACCGATTTATTCTAAATCCAAGAAATAAATGTACCTATTGCAACGTGTCAATCAACCGCCTCAAAAATTATGTTTTGAAAAACGGCTTCCTTGCTACGAAAAGCCCATCTCTTAATTTATGTTTTAAGTGACCGAAAATTTTTCTACATTTAAATTTTCAACATAATATATGAAAGAAGTCACGCTATATAATTATTTACGATTTTACAACCGTGCCTTATGAATATTATGATATTTTAGAAGATCTTATCTCATGGTATGGTAATGTTTCGACAAATTCCTGCCCATCACAAAATACTTGTCTTACAGAAAGAAATTAAATACAGACAACTCCCTAACTAGTACCTAGTGTGGAGCAGTAAATAAAACCAAAGGCTACTAAGAAGGCCGAAGAAGTAAAATATTTGTTTTAAAGTTACAAACAAAAAAAAACAAAAAGTATGTAGGTACCATACCATATTGTACAAATAACTTATCAAAATTGGCAATGGTACGATTGGCACAATATTTATTTATTTAAATTTTACGAAACACAAATTGCCACAGGTGCCAGCTGAGTCAATGAAAGTCACTCCCGGGCTCTGTGTGCAAACTTTTAAGACACAGCTTTCAAGTTCGCTGTGCTCTTAGTTTTGCTCTTAGCGACAATCCTTAGCGATTTATGTTTTTTATTTTTTATGAAAACGAGATCCAGACGCTGTAGCTATGGATACTTTATCCTTTGACCTGGACATTTTACGCGGTTCCGCCATTTTTTGTTTCCTTTTATATTTGGGAAAAATTACTGATGTCGAAGGCACCAGTATTTTGTGTTTTCACAAGGCCTTCTCTGCCTTTTAGCCCATCTTAATTATTTATATCATATAAAATAAGTGTCCTTCAACACTTGAAACTTTTATAATCCATATAAGAGTATACTGTTCCTTTTTAACTAATCTTACAGGTCCTGCGAGTAGCATTCACGCGCCACTTGATCCTCTCGCTTGCACTGATGTTCTCTTGAGCTTCGCTGTCTGAGGCTCCTATTTAACAATATATGTCAAAATACGCTTTGGGTAACAACTTGTCCCCAGAAAAAACGCAAACGTGTTTGATAGTCCTACAAGCAACAACTATTGTTATTTTTAACAAAACAACGTGAGGAGATGTTTGGTTCGTATGAAGAGCTGTACAACGGATCTCTTGACAATCATCGTTTGGCGTAATATTTGCTACTTACTTATTAGGTGATACAATTGGAACCAATAATTGGTTTAAAACCTTCTTCTACTTACAATCACAAGCCTAATCGGCCTAGATATATAATAGTTACTTGGGACTCACAACTAATAAGTAAATAAGTGTGTATCTAAATAGTCCCTTAATTTAGAGATAATGATATAAAATAAAATGAACAGATCAGCGATTTTACTATATGCTCATGGGGCACAAACATTTTCAATAATAAAAAGTGAATACTTATATTATTTTGCAAATAATGGAGTTGAGATAGCCATAACGTATTTAATCAAACTTCCACTGCGGGCTAAGATTAGCCGATATTGTTCTAATATTATTTAACTTAATATATTATGCACTCGTGTTCTGTCCATATTTTTGTTCAAAAAATAAAATCAAGAACTGCCAATGTAGGAAAATTGTAAATATCAATTAACATCCACGTTAATCAGCTTAAGCAGCTGTGATTTATAAGCTGGTTGATTTACCAGAAACACTATCTGAGAGCAGACTTGTCGACACATGCATCTTCCCCGCTTTGCAAAATTGCAACTCTCTCAGCCTCGACTCGTGAAAACAGCTGGCTGGACCAGCACGTCTAGCACTTTTATTAGTTTGATATATTAGACCAGTAGGTAGATGATTTTGTAATATCAGTTGTATTGAATGAGTAACTTATTATATAAGTTGATTTTTGTTGCATACTAGCTTTTGGGATAAATCAAAGGTTATTTATTATCTGCTTGGATCAGCAAATTACAGATTTTTCAACGAATTACTATTTGTAATTCGTTGGCTTAGATAGTTAAACTAGAACATCTTGTATAGTAGTTATACAGTTGTTTCACAGTAACCAAACAAAACTTTGTTCTCTAAACATCTACATGTAAACAAACTATATCTTCGAATGAAGCGACGAAATATAATAGATGATCAAACGAACTCCAGGAGTGAAGTTCGATCGTTATTATATGAGTCGCTTCATTCGAAGATATAATAATATAACAACCCTCCCTCCCAAAAAACCAAACACTGTGACACAAGTTGTGGTTTCCACCCAAATGCAAAGTTTTGTTTAAAGGTTCATAGGTACAGACTCTAAAAAATGAAGCGAATGTCAGCTACAGTGGTGAGGTGAACGCGGACGGAAATCGTTTTAAATAAGAGAATCAAATGAATTACTCTTAAATGCGTGCATCGTCTGCCTGGCGAATTGAGGAGTACTACATGTAAACAAACTATATCTTCGAATGAAGCGACTCATATAATAACGATCGAACTTCACTCCTGGAGTTCGTTTGATCATCTATAATACTTGAGTAAAGATGGGTTAGTTTCAGAATATACTGCGTGCAAATTTTTTTTTTCAAGGACTGGTGGTATCGGGAGGCAGAAGGCTGGAGCAGACGGGGGCCGTGGGACACGGCCTGTGCAGGATGGCCGAGTGTTAGGTCTTCCGTAATTACTAGCGCCAACCCCACCCAACATAATAATTATATATAGATACACAATAAATAATAATATCAATTAGATAATGTAATGAATAGCTTAAACTTCTAAAGATCATATGTTCGTTTATTATTTGATTCATTCGTACTAGTTTGTCTTCCAGGCAGCGCCATCTAGTTCCTCTAATTATTGTTAACGTTTTTGTGTCTTAATTATTTTATCTTTTGAATTTGCTAATGTTGTTATACTTGTAAATTCCTTAAATAATCAGATAGGAATTATTTGGTCTCATTTTGGTTAATTTAACAACTGTAACATTTTGGCGCCGCCAAGTTATTCCCACGTGGCTTTACATTGGTGGGGCTAGTGCCGCGAGCGCACGCCGGCCTATATAAGCGGTTGACTTCTTGTTCAGTTCATTATTCTACATCAAAAAGTACTGATTGTAAGCTGAAACTCTGCCCAAATAAATACCCATCTGCAACTTTGGATTTTAATAAGACACCCTAAACCCCTTCGGTTGTATTTTATAATAACAGTTAAGTAGGTACTTAGTTAAATAATTCTCCTTAAAACACCGATTATGTAAAAACATAGGCAAAGTATAAAGCCACGATCACACGTAACTGAATCCAAAGACTAATTCGGCATTGCTTGGAGGCTTGGTTATGTTAATTGCAATATCCTTACTTCATCGAGCAATGTATACCGAAATAGTCATTGAATTCAGTTAGGTGTGATCGTGGCTTAATCGAACCTTAATTTATTATTCCAGTCTTCTCGCTATAATTTTTAGGGTTCCTTACCCAAAGGGTGAAAGACAGGACCCTATTAATATGCCTTCGATGTCCGTGTGTCTGTCAACGGGATGTACCTCATGAACCGTAATAGGTACACAGTTGAAATTTTCTAAATTATGTATTTTATTGCGACTATAACAACAAATCCCTACTAAAATGAGACTTTTAGGCGATTTTTGCTCGATTTTTGTATCAGCTCTATCGTGAAAACGGGAACACTTACAAGGCTGAGTGCTTAACCTTTGAAATAACAAATAATAAAAACTGGTCAAATTCGTGTCGGACTCGCGCGCATTTAATACATTTTTGCATGACTGGCGCGTCCAGAACTTAGACGGTATTTTTACCTTAGTGGTACGGAACCCTAGGTGCGCGAGTCCGACTCGCACTTGGTCAGTTTTCTTTTTGTCAGTACTACCTCGGGGCCTGTTTACATCGCTTATTTCTCAAAATTTACTGTTCTGTCAGCCTAGTTGGAACTGTTGGAAGTGACCTTTCCAGACCTCTGGTCACCCATCCCCAGAGCAAAGATTTCCATGACAACCTTACCCGACTGGCTTTTTGGCACAGTGGTGATGTCCCTGTCTTCTGCGCTGTAGGTCGTGGGTTCGATCCACGCCCATGGCAATTATTTATGTAATGAACATAGGTATTTTTTCTGACTGGATGTTGTTTATCTATGTAATTATATCAGTATCTGATAACCATAGAACAGGGTCAGATGTCCGTGTTCCGCCCTATATTTAAAGATGGTTTTCTGCGCCTGGGTGTTATTATGGATTTAGTCTCTGATACCCAATCAAGTCATCATTGTCTAAGACAAAAGCAAATTTTTGATCCACTCACAGCGATTTTTTTTTATTTTGAGTAGATTGCCCTTTGGGTACCGGTAGTACCTAAGCAGTTAAGCAACCTATCGAGCAACCTATTGAAATATTCACAAGCGCTACAAGAAACCTAACTCCGAGTTTCATTTTTCAGAATGCAAGCCCTAAACAACCTTTGTTTATGGCATCCGGTATCCGGCATCCGGGATTTCGACTGGGGCTGGTTCGGAAGTCAATTTATGCGTATTTTGGCGAAAACGCGTGTAGGTATAATCTACTGCAAGAAAAGTTTGGGTAAGTTTTTTTACACCCTGTACGTATTTATTGTTATCATTTTGCTAATAAACAGTCTAATGATAATAACCAATTAAATTAAAATTTCACGTTCCTAAAAAAATACTTAGTCTCAACATTTACACGTGTTTCAACGAAAATCTTTGTAATTAACACAACCATTATTTTTAACAAAGCCAAAATCATTACACTCTAATTGGAACCAGTTATCGGTAGTGGCAGACCGAATGATTTTTTATAGTCTTCGATATAGTAGATGCAAGTTGGCGGGCGGAATGGAAATGGCAGGGTTTTTAAAGAGCCTGCTGGGGTTATGTACTTTTTTATCATGGATTGGCGTGACGGTAAGTGAAACAAATAGGTCGAAAGATTTTGATAATAAAATGGAAAACCAAACCAACAAAACTAATAGAAAATTGATAAAAAAATATCCGTCTGGTGCCGACAAAGAATAATACCAACCCATCTCTACCCGTGGGTGTCGTAAGAGGCGACTAAGGGTTAACGAAGCAGAGGATGGGCAGCAGGTCACCAAAAACAGCGGTTGCCAGCCGCAACACTTACAAGTGAGGTGACTATGGTAAATCCCCTCCTATGTACCTGTGAGTGGAAACGTTGGAAGGGGAAGGCCTCGGCGAACGTACCAGGACCAAATTCAGGACGTTCTGAATAAAGGCCAGGTTAAAAGTACCCTAAACCGACGAGCATGTATGAAAGGATTGATGAAAGTTCAGGAAGCAAGGGAAGTATGTCAAGATCGTAGCAGGTGGAGAACTGTGGTCTCTGCCTACCCAGACGGGAACAAGGCGTGATGTTATGTATGTATGTATGTACGTACCACGCGTTTTTGCTAGAGTTCTGGAGGGAGCTCCCCGTCCTGCAGTGGACGTTTCAAGAGATGTTATGATGACCCTTCAAAATAATAAAACAGAAATTTGTAGATCACATACAACATCCGAAACCACCCGTGTTGCCAAGAGCCCAGCGAGAATGTGACACTGGCTATGATAATTGACGCTTTCGAGATCTACGGCCACGACCCGACTGACAAGCTGGACCACCTGGCTCACTACCAGATCGAGATGATGAAGATCAAGAGGGCTCCCGATCAGGTTTCTTCTTGCCACTTCTTTTTATTTCTAAAATGGCACCAGTTTGTTTGTCAGGATTAAAGGAAGCCGACTGCACACAGCAGTAGCAAACAGTGTCGCCGCGTCATGCCGCTGCGGTCATGATTCCGTACCCGACTGCAAACCGCAACTGCAGATGGCAACGCCATATCCAGTTGGTTCCGAGTGTCCCGCTCCAAGTTGCGGGTTTTTAAGGTATATAAGGCACTACTGATCTGCGGTCGGGCGACAGTATTTTATGGCGTTCGACGACGCGTCGCTAGGAAGGTATTGTTGCTGACTGCAGTCGGCTACGAACATATATCTCAAACGTTAATAGAATAGAACAATAATATATGGGATTGACATACAATGTTGCGTGACAGTTAATGTCATACCCATACATTTCTATTCTATTAGCGCTATTATCGTTTACGATGATAGATAGTCTCTTGACTAAAGGAGTTTATGAAGCGACGTCATAAATACGTGTTTTTCCGCCAATTGTGGTAAGCTAAAACTCTGATATTGCTGGGTGCCGAGTGTCAGATACCTTTATGGAGAGTTTTATCTTTAAAGTAGGTATTTGACTAAGGTGTTTACTTCAAATGAAATAAAAATTACCGTACTTGCTGTTCCACATTCTACGAATAGGACTTTAAAAGCGTTGTGAGCGCGCTTAAAGTAAGCTTGCAATCAATTTGGAGCGACTTAAGCGATACATTAAGATTCATTACCTTTTATCAAGTAGACGTGTTAAAAAAATCAACTAAGTATTTTAATGATTCAGAAGAATTAGACATTAAATTATTGTTTTTATTTCAGTATCTTATCAACGAACACGTGCATATAGCTACTGATCACTTAGGTAGATTTATACATATGCATATAAAGGAGTTGAAGGTACGTCTGTTATTCGACAAAAATTTTTTACGATTCTACCCGCCGTCCACTAGCGCCCCCATCAGTTAAAAACATATTAGTCGCCAAATACAAAGCTTATCAAAAATCCGGAAAGACAGATTGAAGTAAAGGTACCTACCTACTATTGATTTAGAACCTATCAAAGTAGTAAGAGTGGTAGTAACGTATGGATTTCGAAAACAGTGCTGAGGTGCCGGCTAAGGGTGATTTCCCACTGCAGTTCTTCCGAGTTAAGAATGCAGTAAGTTATTAATGCAAATGCAGGGTAAAGGTAGGTGAAGGTTCACAATGGAGTAAACATGCAATTTATTTAATTTAGTTTTTTAGGTAACCTTTCAAAGGTTTGCCTTCAGTTAGTGATTGTGCATTTAACTTTATAATTTAAAGCGACCTGATTAGTTTTTTTAGGTTAGGCTTGACTACCAGTGACGGAAAGCGATGACTTACAGCAGTCTTAGAATGGACGAACTATAGTGCTATGCGAGGAAGCTTAACGGTGAGCTGGCAAAATTCCAACAATAGGAATGCTCTATTTTCCCAACTTGCAAATGCGCTCTAAAATAGAGCAATTTCATTGGTTTGAATTTTCTAGTTCATAGGTTAGCTACCACAGCTCTGGTGGAAAACCACCCTTACAATAGTACCAACCCCTCTTTACCCGTGGGTATCTTGAAAGGCGACTAAAGGAATTTGAACAGGAGGATGGGCAGCAGCGTCTTTCTACCTATCGTACCATCCATACTGCGGTCACCAACCTCCTCTATCCATGATGCCAGCCGCAATGTTAATATAAACGTGGTAAATATGGTATTTCCCCGTCAAAATACGTCGTGAATTTTTAATGGTTTCGTTTCCAAAGCACGTAATTCTACTCATGAACACAAATAACTTTCCTGAAGAAACTGTTTTTTTTTTTTCATTTAAATATCTTTTTTCAGCTTCCCATACAAAATAACGATCACGTGACGATCACGATTCACGTGTCGAATAATTTTCTTCGCGAAAGTTGCTTGTTTTCATAAGTAGAATAGTTATTCTACTGTAGAATAACTAGGCTGCGGGAAAGAAACCAAAAAAAATCACACTGTATACCACACATTCTTGCTTTAACATTTTGGAAAGAGCATCCTGTACAGCAGTGGAGTGCTACTGAGATATAATTTATCGTGATCGCAAGCAGATGATCACCTGTAAATTATAGTGAGATAGTTTTTTTCTTCAAGGTGTTACTGATAGCTTTGGACGATGCCATTGACAACATGTTGACGATGTATGATAACCACAACGCCATCAAAACTGAGCGAGTAGCCTCCTACAACTCGCCCTTAGGCGGCTCTGTGCCCTCAGAGTTCTACATGAGCCAAGGTAAATACATACTACTCAAAACAAAATAAGGGCCAGCAGGTTTTTTTGATATATCATTTAAAAAATAAAAGTAGTGTATATTTTTATGTACGTTTTATTTTTGTCGAACTTTAATTGAAAAATTACAATTATTGATATATCAAAAAATCCTGCTGGCCCTATATATTTTATGGATAACCATATGTTGCATTCATCATTGTCCTAGCATTATTTCGTATTTATGGAGTCGGTGCAGAGACCACTGTCCTCCACCTGCTACGATCTTGACATACTTCTCTTGCTTCCTGTACTTTCATCAATCCTTTCATACATGCCCGTCGGTTTAGGCTACCTAACCTAGAAGATTTGACGTGAGCACTGGTTTTAACAGAGCGACTACCATCTTAGTTCCGCAACCCAGACTCAATCCAGGCCCAGCTCCAGGTGTTGGTGAGGCTTTTCCAGGTTAACGGCCTACTTGTCGGTCAGAGTATTTGAGCCGCTAAATGTCCTCCGAACGAAGGGAAGGCCTCGGCGAACGTACCAGGACCAAATTCAGGACGTTCTGAATAAAGGCCAGGATAAAAGTACCCTAAACCGACGAGTATGTATGAAAGGATTGATGAAAGTACAGGAAGCAGGTCGTGTGGTCTCTGCCTACCCCGACGGGAACAAGGCGTGATATTATGTATGTATGTCCTCCGACTTGGTCTGACAACTGTCAGTGACAGTAGCCGGGAAGAACGGCTCAACGTGCCTTCCGAAACACGGTCGACGCTCCAATCCACAATGGCTTTAACTTTTGAAATTCAAAAAATAAATTCATCTCCAATTGAAAATTGGACCGACTTATCATTTTGTATGGGCAGTCAAATTTATTTTTTGTGAATTTCAAAATATTTAAAAACCTATTTTAATATATTTTGGCAAGTATTTGCTATCATTGTATACAAAAAAAATCTAGATCACCACTGTTTACTATTATATAACATACTTTGAAATACACTGTACTACTTCCTTAAATATATAAAAAAGTTTTATTTTGTTCTTAGCATAAACTGTTTGTTTGCTTTATAATTTGTAGTAATTATTTATTTATCTGCTAGTACTTAGTTTAAACTAAAGGTATATTGTAACTATGTTTTATTACGAATGTTTTATTTATAATTTGCATGCCGTTGTTTTGTTACCTATAATTAGAGTAGCATTAAGGTGAATTATCTTGTGCATTTTACTGATTTATAAAATAAAATGAATATATTACGTGGCCTTAAAGCACATCCTAAGAATACCAAAGCTAAAATATTATAGTTTAAAAAAACTAAAAACACGCTTTAATCACGCACTAAAAACTTAAAAATAATAGAATTGAACATTTAAAAAGAATAAAATTTAACAAACTTGTATTTGGTAGAAATATATGCACGTTACCCTTGCCGATGTTTTAATTTATAGTACACGCAAATATTTTTTGTTTAATACATGACGTACACACGGCCGCACGTCGGTGGAAACACTTTGACCTTGAGCGGGTTCCGGGGACCAGCTTCGTAGTTCCATATTATTGCATTGTCATTGGAATTAATACAACTGCAAAATTTTAACTTCCTACGACAACTAGAAGTGGGTGAAATATAGCTTCCAAGATTTGTTTACATTGTTTGTTACTCGTAGTTACAGGTGAAGCTAATAAAAGCGTGTTAAAAAGAAAGAAACAGTTGGACATAACTCTGTTTAGACAGTTTTGTAACAGTTTTTCTTATTTTTTTTGTGAAAAATAATAACAACCAATCAGATTCGAGGAGAGGCACTGAATGCTGAAACACAGGTCTTTACCTAGTTCGGCAGCAGATGGCTCAAGGTTTACCTTTTACATATAAGCTTATGCTTTGTATAAATAATAGGTTGAAATTGTAGAAATTGCCGTTTTGTATGGCGAATTTTAGGTAAACTCAATTTTCAGTACTAACATTTTTGCATTTCTCTTAGGAATTATAAATCCAATTTTATTTTATTTTTAAGCATTATTGGGAAGACATTAGGCTAACAGAAGCTTAAATTTAATTTTCGAAAAATATTATCTGTAATACAATATAACAAATCTAATGATGAAATCGGACGACATTTAAGACGAACATTTTTCGAACCTTTATTTTATATATCAAACTAAAAATAAAAACTTTATTTTATGCGTAAATTGATAACCTTGAAGTCAACTTTCAAATATAAGACAAATGAAAAAATAGCATCAGAATTATAGGAATTATGAGCTCATTAATCTGTAAGAAAATTTCGGCAATTTCATAGGACCTATTACCAATTTGTGCTGTTACCAATTTATGACATAAACCATTATTATTATTATATTTCAGAATTCTATTGCGGAAGGAACGTATATATTTTTGTATCGGAGTTATACAGCGACATCTATAATATGGGCAAGGGCCCTACGCCTTACTGCAAGGAACGAGCTTTTCATTTCATCGGTGAGCTATACACTGCTTTATTCTCACTACCTTAGGTGAGCTGGAAGAATCACTGTAAAACATAAATTCGCCCTTGTTCATTTACTTTATTTTTGTTGTTTTCTGTTTACCTACATTAAGAGCCCCGTGTAGTGCCGGCAAAGAATAGTACCAACCCATACATACCGACACACATGTCATACATACATGTCGTAAGAGGCGACTAAGGGTTAACTGGAGGATGGGCAGCAGCATCCTCCTGTGTATCATACTATCTTACTTACTGCGGTCACCTACAATCGCGGTCCATGGTGCTAGCCGTAACGCTAACAAGCGAGGTGAATATGGTATTTCCCCTCCACAAATTTTGCAGCAAAAGCTAGAATTCTGGAGGAAGCTCCCTGTCTTGTAGTGGACGTTTCATGGGATGTTATGATGAGATTAAGTGCATTAAAAAAGTGCATAAAAAAAATTAAAAAAATGCATAAAAAATCCTGAACTCTATGAGACCGATCCGTAGGGGTTTCGACGCGTATGACCAAGAACGCAAAAGGCCTATAAACGCAAAGGCCTTACACGCATAATTCCAAGTACGTAAAATACCAGGAAAATCTCAACAGCCGCCCTTATACACATGAAATACTCATCATCAAGCCATTGCGTGGGTTATAAGACCGATGACCGACCTCATATACCCTGGTTTCAGAGCTTCGTTGAGCCGCTTAACACCTCTGACCTCCTATATACTATTAAACGAGCAATATTTGTACCAACATATATTTGAAATCGGTTTCTTGAAAATGGCTCTAACAATAATTACCATACGGAGTTTTCGGGGGCGAAAAATCGATCTAGCTAGGTTTCATGTCTGGGAAATTTCTCCTTCCCCGTGTTTATAAGCAATTTTTTTAAATACCGTGTTTTAGACAGAAACCTACAGCGCCATCTGTTGGCGGGTAGCATATCTTGCTCACCCGATGATATTTTAATGTTGAGGCGACTTTTATAGAGCGAATCTCGCCCAGGTACTGGCTCTTTCGTAAATATTACCTAGGGCCTTCCAAAATACAAACTCATGATTCTTTTCGAACTATTTGGTGATTTCTCCTGCATTCGCAACAGATTCCAAATGTAAGGATCCTTAAAACTTGGCCTATAAATAGAGCCACTAGACTACGGAGGCTGTTTATTAAATCTTAATCAGGTAGTATTATGTTCTTATTATTTATTTCTAGGCTTTGTTCACTTTCTCGACGATAATAAATATTTTCTAGAAGAGGACCCGAATGTGGTTTTTGAAATGGACAACTACATTCACGGGCTTGAGTGCCACGTGGGCATGTGTATATTCAGGTAAGTCATTTAGATTTGAAAATTGTTTACACATATTTCACTTTCGTTCATCTAAAAATCGTCTAAGTGCCACCCGCCCTACCACCACAAAAATATTTGGGATATCCATTGTGGAAAATGTTGGTGAGTTCGACACGTTTTTATTTGTTGTTATACCTACTTTAGCATATCTACTGTACTACAATTTATTTATTTATTATTTATTAAAAAAAAAACAACAATCACAATCACACCAAGTTTAATGCTTGTACCTTTACTACGATAGATCTAAACCAAAAAAAATAAGACATACGCTTCTTGAGAGTGGGGCCCCATTTATTTCTTTACTTTTCGCAATTCGAAAATTTCAAGCTACCTATTTTAGTTTAAATGATACGGCCCTTTCATAAGCTACAATCGTAAACGTAGCTACGCGTAGCACTTCGTGGCGGTATGCTACACTCGTAGATAAAGGTACGTTACAGAATAACGTAATAGTACACTCAACAGCACGTCAGTAGAAACACTTTTAGACCTTATGGCGTGGTAAAACAGTTGAAAAAGTTTCTACCGACGTGCGGTTGACCGTACTATCATATACGCCCGTGTGGTTCCGGTAAAGAATAGTATCAACCAGAGGATGGGCAACAGCATCCTTCTGTGTATCGTATCATCTTACATTCTGCGGTCTCCAACAACCGCGTTCCATGGTGCCAGCCGTAACGCTAACAAGCGTGGTGACTATGGTACTTCCCCTTTACATTGTTCCAGCAAAAGATGATGACTATCATACACAATGAAAACTCTCCGCCTCCCTTGCAATCCACCTCGCAAACCCGCGCGCACCCGGCCGCTTCCCGCCCGGTGCTACTGCACTGAATAAGCGAGCCTACGCGACCTTCCAATTTCAAATTTCAAATTCGCACTCGATGTATGTAGTGTCCGGAGTGTGGCTACGTGTAAGTGGGACATATCGTAGCGTTAGGCTAGAACTTTAAAATACCTACATGTAGCTACTCATAGCATTAGGCTTCAACCATATACATATCTAAGTGCAGCATTTCGTAGCAATAGGGTACAGCCGTAGACAAACCTACATGTGGAATTTTGTAGTAGTAGGCTACAACCGTAGGCAAAGCCATCATAAAGAGCATCTCGTAGCACTATACTATAAACGTAGACTAAGCTACGCGTAGCAGCTTGTAGCATTGGGCTACAATCGTAGACATAGCTACATGTAACTTCTCATAGCATTGGACTACTACCATAATTATAGCTACGCATAGCAGCTCGTAGCATTGGGCTAGAATCGTAGACATAGGTACATGTAGAATCTCATAGCATTGGACTACATCCACACTCATAGCTACGCGTAGTAGCTCGTAGCATTGGGCTACAATCGTAGACATAGCTACATGTAGCATCTCATAGCATTGGACTAGAACCATGTTCATAGCTACGCGTAGCAGATCATAGCATTGGGCTACAACGTAGACATAGCTACATGTAGCATCTCATAGCATTGGACTAAAACCATGTTCATAGCTACGCGTAGCAGCTTGCAGCATTGGGCTACAATCGTAGACATAGCTACATGTAGCATCTCATAGCATTGGACTAGAACCATGTTCATAGCTACGCGTAGCAGATCATAGCATTGGGCTACAACGTAGACATAGCTACATGTAGCATCTCATAGCATTGGACTAGAACCTTACTCATAGCTATGCGTAGCAGCTTGCAGCATTGGGCTACAATCGTAGACATAGCTACATGTAGCATCTCATAGCATTGGACTAGAACCATGTTCATAGCTAAGCGTAGCAGCTTGTAGCATTAGGCTACAATCGTAGACATACTCGTAGCTACATGTAGCATCTCATAGCATTGGACTAGAACCTTACTCATAGCTACGCTTAGCAGCTTGTAGCATTGGGCTACAATCGTAGACATAGCTACATGTAGCATCTCATAGCATTGGACTAGAACCTTACTCATAGCTACGCGTAGCAGCTTGTAGCATTGGGCTACAATCGGAGACATAGCTTCATGAAGCATCTCGTAGCAAAAGGCTACGACCGCAGAATAGCCACGACTAGCATCTCATAGCTTTACGCTGCTTTCCCACCAGTGCTGTGCGCGGGAGTTAAGCTGTGAGCTGGGAAAATTCCAACTAATAGGATTGCTCTATTTTCATAGCTTGGAAGTGCGCATGCGCTACGCTAGGAGTATGGAAAATCTTATTGGTTGGAGCTCACGGCTCAGATACCCCCCCGCACAGCACTGGTGGAAAGACACCACTACAGGCTACACTGCAGACATAGCGAAATTTAACACTTCTTAGTATTGCACTACAACCGTAGACATAGCCGTCCTGTATCTCGTAGCACAAGGCTTCAACCATGGACAAGGCTTCGCGTAGCATCTCTTCGTTAAATTTAGCTTTGGGTTGGCAGACAGGGTCACAACCAACAACACCATTCGATAATCAAACAGGTCGAACATTTTTATTTTCCAGGTTTCCATTCAAGAAGAACCTACAACACATCCGCGACGTATCCACACTACCTAAAGCTATAGTCAAATGTGGTACGGTTATGTACAAACTCCCACCCCTGACTGCGGCTTCCTGCATCATCACGTCTGGATCCTTCATCCTCGACTTCAACATCCAGGGACTAAGATTCAGGCATTTCGATTATCTACTAGTTAGTTGTTTTTTTGTTACAAGTGAGCAAATGAACCGATATGGCCGATGGGGCGTAGAGGTTCTAGAGTGGCGACCACGTACCGGAAGACGAAGCGATGGCAGGCCGACAAGGTAGACCGACGATCTGGTCAAGGTCGCGGAAGCCGCTGGATGCGAGCAGCGCAGGACCGGTCGTCATGGAGATATTATGAGACATGGAGGCCTATGTCCAACAGTGGTCTTTCGGCTGATACTATGATGATGAACAACTGAACAAGTGGGCCATCTGATGGTAAGTGGTCACCACCACCCATAACGCCCACTGTCTTATTAGTCGCATACTTTAACACGAATACGACAGCAAAGCGCGTTGCTCATCCTGAGAACTACGATGGTATGAATCATGTGTAATTTCACTGGCTAAATTACCCTTCGATCTGAAACAAGCAGTGCAAACACTGCTGCTTTACAGTAGGAATAGGAAAGCTGAGGAAAATAAGGTGAGATAGGTATAGTAGATTGTATCACAAGGCTGTAAAATAATATTTTTAAGGCAAGGGCGCTATTTTGAATTCAGAGCGAAGTGAAGGATTCATGAGTAGAACCCCGAGCATGGCAAGGGATTCTAAAGTAGAATCCTGAACTTAGAGAGGGATTCAATAGGTCGCCCAAGGCAAAAATATTTTTGCAGCTGCGTAATACACTCTACTTTTCATCTCCCTCTATGAGAAAAGAATAAGAGGCTCATTGAGACACACACTCGTCATTAATTTTAAATATAAAATACCATTACAATATTATTACTTGATGAAACAATACTAAAAATCATATTAAGTATCATTTGTAACAACTGAAAATGTTATTGACATTTTTGTATCAATTAGGAACAGAATCTCTTTGGTTGGTAGTCTTGTTTACATTTCAAGCATATTTCTTTTTTTATATTTATAATAATTTTAAAAGTACAACCGGCCAGTATCATTTTTCTTACAATATTTTGGTTCGACCTCTATGGTTGACCTAAAATATCCCTATGGTGGACCTAAATTCTAATTTTAAATCCCATTTTTACCCGCTACGAAAGTCTCTTGGAGAAAACAGCTATTTTGTTCGCCTTTATTGACGAACCGTTCAGCGATTTTCGAGTAGATGGGATGAAAAGACATTTAAGAACTAACTTTAGTTGTTTTCAATTCCAGTTCATTCCAAACGGACATACTTACTATACAAAAGAACCGTATTCACCTCTGGTCTGCGACCATCACGTTTGCGAATGGAACCATACCAACTTTTATGGAGGTAAGATATTACTAACCAATCAAATCATTGTTTGATCCGTGTCCAACAGTCACGTAAACCGCACGTCATAGATGCGAGTACGTATTCGTCATTTTACGGTCATCATCGTCATATCGTGTGCAGAGACGATGACCGACCTCACAAACCCTGGTGTCAGAGTTGTTGAGCCGCCAAAGGCCTCTGACATGGCTCATTAACAACTACATCAGTAGATAGTAGTTGGGACCAACGGCTTAACGTGCCTTCCGAAGCACGGAATCATCTAACTTTTTCGGACAATTAGGTAATTCATCTTGCAATGTCCTAACCAAACTGGGAAGGTTGCATAAACGGAATTTTGTTTGACAGTGTCCCCACCGGGAATCGAACCCAGAACCTCCGGATCGAGAGCCGAGCGCTCTAACCACTAGACCACAGAGGCTGTTAAAATTTTACGGTTTCTTGCATCTTCCTTCAGGACGTTCTGAATAAAGGCCAGGTTAAAAGTACCCTAAACCGACGAGCATGTATGAAAGGATTGATGAAAGTACAGGAAGCAAGGGAAGTATGTCAAGATCGTAGCAGGTGGAGAACTGTGGTCTCTGCCTACCCCGACGGGAACAAGGCGTGATATTATGTATGTATGCATCTTACTTGCATTCTGCATAGAGAAACAAACCAAACTGTGTTCACGACTCTTCGAGCAATTCGATGTTACAAAGTCACGGCTTCATGACGAATGCAAATGCGACTTTGCCACTCGGTGCACAGTTTGATTTATTTCAAGGCAGGATGCAAGCAAACCAACGTAAAATCACGAAAACGATTTACAGTAAGCGTCAAACATATTTCAAACAAGAGGATGGGCAGTATTGAGCAGCAGTTTATACGGCGAGCAAACTATTCTAACGCAGATAATTAGCTCCCTATTTAGCACTGGACTTTTCTATATGATGACTCAATCAACGTGTTTTTATTCCACTTTCCAAGAAAATTTACGATACTCACTCAGATCCTTTGAAAGCACTGGACCATTTCTCTTGGTAAAAAAACGAAAACAATTTTGGTCGTCCCATACGAGGGTCTTTTTACTATCGTGGGTGCAAGGTTTGTATGGGAAAGACTAAAAAATTTTTTTCGTTTTTTCCAGGACCCTTCATCATTCCTGGTGACCCTGGAGATGGCTACTCCCTAGTGCCTCCATTAATTGAGCAGAGCACGGTGGCTTTCTCTACTGAACGACCCAAAGAAGACATACCTAATACCACAAGTATTTGAAAGTTTTGCCGTTTTAACACTCTTTCCAGGTCCCTTCATCATCCCTGGTGACCCTGGCGATGGCTATTCCCCGGTGCCTCCAATGATTGAGGCAACTACGGAATCCTACCATACGTCCACGGAAACATTAAGGCCCGAACCCAACACAAGTACTCGTATTTTATTACAAATTACAACAGTACATTGTGTCTTGATGAGAATGTCTGCAGGATAGAGAAATGTGTGAGAGCAGGACGGAGCGATACATGTCTGTTTCGCTCCTTCCGCTCCAATATCTTACGCATCGCTCTGTCCTGCTCTCACACTGCTGTCATTCTAATGAAGCCACATTACAACGTTTACTAAAAAGTGAACAAGTGCGTTTACATTGAAGGATATTATGCTCATGAAATTGATAATTTTTTCTCAAGAAATACACCAACGGTCGATAAATTTCTTTACTAATAAAAAATACTACTTATTTGTTCAAAAATTTACTCGGCATTTAGCATTCCTAACGATTCTATTTATTCTTCAGCGCAAATGGTGCATTCCTAATTGTAGACTTTTGAATCTGGTCAGAACGATGTTTACTGGCAAAGAAAGAGTTGAAAATGATTTTATTTTAACACTTCCAGTGTTCGGATAAATCTACAAAGTAGGAAATCGCAAAATTTCACAACCACAGGCAGGATTCGAACCTGCGTCTTCTGCGACTTGAATTATATTTGCAATAATGGACTAGTTGGGCTAGTACAGTTCATGCTTACTAGGTGGCAGCACCAACATTAGTACAGCTAATGCTTACTAGGTGGCAGCACTAACGCAACGTTGGAATGCGTATAGAGATCGCAGATTTCACGACATCAGGCAGGACCACTGTAGCCTAGTTGGTAAAGCGTCTGCGGTACTGACGCAGAAGACGCAGGTTCGAATCCTGCCTGTGGTTGTGAAATTATGCGATTTTCTACTTTGTAAAGAAAGAGTTTATCAAAAATGTACCTACATCTGCGCGATTCTTCCGCCGCCCTGATAAACTCATAAAATGTAAATTAATATTTAAGTAAATTAATGACCGTTAAAGTTAGTGGTCATCATCATATCGTGTGGGTTACAAGGTCGATGTCCGACCTCACTAACCCTGGTGTCAGAGTTGTTAAGCCGCCAAGGGCATCTGATATGGCTCATTAACGACTACATCAGTAGATGGTAGAGGGACCAACGGCTTAACGTGCCTTCCGAAGCACGGAATCACCTAACTTTTAGGACAATCAGGTGATTCATCCTGCAATTTCGTAACCAAACTGGGGAGGTCGCACAAAGGGATTTTTGTTTTGACAGTGTCCCGGGAATCGAACCCGGAACCTCCGGATCGAGAGCCGACCCTCTAACCACTAGACCGTGGAGGGTGTAGTTAATGGTACACACGGCCGCACATCAGTAGAAACACTTATACCTTATGGCGTGGTAATAGAGTTGAAAAAGTTTCTACCGACAAGCGGTTGACCGTACCGAAACAATATTATTATAACTTGAATCAGCGCTTGAAACCAGAGATCCGCACAAGCTGTTAGACCCGCTAAGTGTTATCACTAAAGTGCAGCAGTGTGTACAGTGACGTGATAAATAACATAAATATTTTTATTTACAGCTACAAGTGAGTATTTATCTGTTTATTTCCATGTGCAGGGAATTGTATCAAGAATATACGATAAAATCAAAATTTTAATTTTTCTCAGTGATATTGACATAAGCTCGCTCTAGTCTGGTATAAAACTGTATTCGATCGTATTCGACGAATGCACGCATATAGAAATGAAACATAACAAAATATATAAAAAAATAGGTAACACTTATTCAAATAGACCACCCCGAATCGTACCTGAAGGGAAAGTTCCCATTACACTGGCAGCATTTCCCCGTTGGATCGCCAGCGAAATGTGTTGAATCAGGTACGATTCGGCGCGGGGTTCTAATCTGGCACTGTGTTGCACAAACTCACAGCAGAAGTCGGGCAACAAGACGACATATACTACACCCTGAGGATACCCAAACTCTCAATCCTAGGCAGATCATCAGCTTCTTTGAGGCTATCGGTGTAGCCGAGAAAATGTAGTATAAAGGGAAGGCTACAATAGATCTTTGCAGGTCGCAGTGGCCATTGAAAATTAGGAGTCCGGCCCTTTTTTCCTCAAAACATTACACTGAAGTACCTACTGTATTAGAACTGTTGATATTTTTAACTTACTGTATGGTAAAGTTCGTCTATGTAAGTATTGTGGTTAGAAAAGCGTGCCTCGTGTGATTGAAGAGAAATCTCGATCAATTAAGTAACGAAATTTTCAGAACAAACAAAATAAAATTTCGATCCATTACTGAAAACGATCTGTTATTCGATCTATTATTTAAACGAATATTTCAATGATAAAAATAAATAAACTAAAAAAATATACCAACATTATATAAATACATAATTAAATATTGTTGATAACTATTTAAAATCTCGGTCTATCTCAATGATTGCAATGCCTCTGAAAATGGGCTCATATGAGATACCTTATTTATAATACCATCTTGTTATGTACCATATGAAGGCAATAAATGTATTGAGTATATTGAGTATTGAAAAGCTGCTACCGGGATACGATCTTCCCTTGTTTATTAAGCTGACTGCGATCGGGCGTTGACAGATGCGGGGAACATAGGGAGAGGTTCTCTGATAACGACAAGTGTGAGTGTGGCGTTTTGCCATCCATGTCACACTTGCTGTTGTGCCCTACTTCTCCAGTTTCCTGCACTCGAAGGGATCTTTTTGACGACAACCAATAGGCTATTGATGTGGCCACATTTTAGGCTAAGGTTTTGTAGTAAATCTTTGTGATTAATAATTGAAGTGATAAATGAAATTTAAATACCTATAAGTACCTACAGAAATACTCTAGGTACCTTTTTTTTTTATTGGGGGACATTATCCTTTATTTACTAGTCATCATGCATTTTAATTTACTAATCCACTCATGTATTTTTTCCGCAGACTGTAAGTATAAGTTCAACTTTTCATCATCATAACATCCTCTTAAAAGACCATTGCTGGGCGGGAGCTCCCTCCATGATTTCACAACAAAAAATAGTATTATATTTCGGAGGGGAAGTACCGTAGTCACCACGCATGTTAGCGTTGCGCCTGGCAATATGAACCGCGTTTGTTTTTGACCGCAGTATACATGGTGTAATAATACTAAAAGGTGTGAATATTAACACACCTTCCCATTACACGTTGTATATCGGGTTTTTAAAAATTGTAAACCTTTTAGAGGTTAAACGCAACAACTTTTGATCTACGACTTTTGGAAATTCGCAATTAAAATATTTGAGTCTCCATACAAATTTATCAGCTGCTGCTGGTGCTGCTGCTGCGGCTGCTGAAATATCCATGAAGAGAAGAATTTTTTTTTTCTCATTTCCAAAAATCGTAGAACAAAAGTTGGTGCATTTGGCCCCAGAATAAGTACTTAAAAAGTTTTACACCATTTTTAAAGCCCTGTAGGTACATAAAAAGACGCTGTTACCTACTTTTCGGTTCAAATGGTTCAATCAGTAAATATAAATTAAGAGTATTTTTTAATAGCCCTAAACGTCACACTGCAGGGCAAAGGCCTCCCCTTTTTCTTTCCAAAGATCACGATCATGGGTTTACGCCTAGTAGACAAACCGCCAATTCGCAAGGGAAAGTTATATGTAAGGTACCTTGAAACTTGGCTCATAAACAGGAATAGGATCATTAAAGATAAATAAAAAATACAAATTTTTTTTGGCCATAAATGACAAGGTTTTAAAAAACATCCTTTTCGTTCAATATCGATAGGTCGTATGGCAGAATGTGATGAGTAGTCATTGCCTATCATAAAAAAAAACTAACAGCTGTATAAACCGACCACAGACTACTTAGAACAGTTGTCAGTTTTTTTTTTAAGACTGGCCATGGCTACTTTTCATTCTGCCATACGACCTATCGATATTTGACAAAAACAAAATTATTTTTTAACTTTATTATTTGCAACCGAAAAAAAATCGTATTTTTTATTTTTACTTATTGACCTTATCCCTGTCTATGAGCCAAGTTTCGAGGTACCTTACACATACGTTTCCTATGCGAATTTGGACTTCTGGGAAGCAGTCAAAGACCAAACCTGTGCACCATAGGTTAGGACAGGCAAGATTCACATGTCGGTAAGTTGACGTTTGAGTGATAATGGAAGGTCTGCTTTCATCAAGCCCTTCATGGACCAGTAGCTCTTCCAAGCATTTTCGACTCGCCGATCGACTTCTTTGTCTTGTCGGTTGCTGAAAAAAAACTAACTAGCCCAAGTAAATTTACTCGTCGGCATATTGTATTTCTCACCCGCCAACCGCTACCCTATACTTCGTTAGTAATAAAGGATGAAACTGAACAATTTTCATTTTTGATCTTCCCATAGAAATTGCATTTTCATGATCTTTTGGAAAACTTCGTTCAGTTTCATGGTCTGAATGCACAGTTTCAGTGGTCGGGAAATATCTTTCTACACCGTGTAACGTGTTTCTTCTCTGTGGTGTAACGTAAGATAGTCGAGTTGCCTGCAAGAGATCGCTTGCAGCGATAAGGCCGCCTTAGCTCACCGAAGGCTATAAGTTTTCAATGTACGTTTTTGCTTTTTCTTTTAACGTGAGTAATGAACCTGCCTTTGTACGGTCAACCACACATCAATTGCAAGCATTTGCAACTCTATTAACATATATTAAAGTCCAAAGTGTTACTAATGACGTGCTGTTGCGTGTACTCGTCCTTTTGTTTGTAACTTTGTTTCTTAATTATCCAATAAAGAATACCTATAGATATGAAAGTGTTCAAATGGTTATCTACAAGGGTGTATCAAAAAGGACAGTAGCAACCCTAGCTGTGAATCTCCCCATGAAACTGAACTACTTTTCAAATAGGTAGAAATATAATATGTTAGTAGCGATAAATTTTATGAAAAGATTTGTACTTACTTTAGAATCACATGCAGCGCCATCTCGACAATAACAACACTTCCGCTAAATGTTTCCAGATAACTTAGAGGGCTGTTGGTTCATGTTTCCACCGAACTACGGATCTATCGCCGGCATCAGCTACTTGGACCCTCTGTCTGTCAATGAATACCGGTTCAGCTGCCAAGGGAACGGAAATAAGGTACTTAAAACATCCCCCTGTAGGCACAAGTGTCAAACATGGACGGACAGGGCAATTGGTGCGGTTGTTAGTGCCTCTGCCACACCCCGGGCACAACGTACATCGAGCGCGAATTTAAATTTGGAAGGTCGAATATTCAGTACAAGACTCAAAAGGACCACGAGAATCACGTGGGCGAGTGCGCGCGGGGTTGCGGGTTAGATTGCGAGGGGGGCGGAGTGTCCGTTCTGTATGAAAGTACTATTAGTTTATTCTGTTCCTCTGCTTCGTACATCGTAGGATGCGGGTTCAATCTCCGCCCAAGGCTTACAATCGTGCGATTAACTGGGCCCTGAGTGAAGTAAGTGGCTTTCTACAATAGAATAAAAATGTATGGGATTGACATTAGCTAACGAAATGTTCCGTGACATATAATGTCACTCCTAGACTTTTATATTCTATTATATAGCGTTTGCGATACTAGAAAGCCACTTGTTTCAGGGCCCTGGTATTTGTTCTGTGTCTGGGTGTTATTTATCTATATATTTCTGTATGTAGGTATATCTGTCTGATACAAAGGTTATGCCTAGTTTGGGATCAGTTGACCTTGTCTTGTGAGAAATGATACCCATATTTATTTATTTATATAATACAAGTGACAAACCAAGTGGACCGTGTGGTGCCGGCAAAGAATAGAACCAACCCATCTCTACCCGTTGGTGTCGTAAGAGGCGACTGAGGGCTTATGAACCAGAGAATGGGCATCAGCATCTGTCTGTGTATCGTACCATCTTACATACTGTGGTCACCAACAACAGCGGTCGCCAGCCGTAACGCTTACAAGCGTGGTGACTATGGTAAATCCCCTCCAGAATACCACGCGTTTTTTCTAAAGGGACGTTTTTATGGGATATTATGATGATTATGGTGTCCCGTGTGGTGCCGGCAAATAATAGAACCATCTCATACATAACCTTGGGTGTCGTAAGAGGTGACTAAGGGTTATAAACTGGAGGATGGGCAGCAGCATCCTCCTGTATATCATACCATCTTACTGCGTCAACTACAACCGCGGTCAATGGTGCCAGCCGTAACGCTGACCAAGCGTGGTGACTATGTTAAATCCGCTTCAGAGTACCACGCGTTTTTGCTGGAGTTCTGGAGGGAGCTCCCTGTCCTGCAGTGGATGTTTTTATGGGATGTTATGATGATTATGACGAAGTGCCAAACATGTAGAGCATACAAGAAAGAAGATTTAAACGATGCCAGGCTAAATATGTCTGCATCCCGAGGGTTGTTCCAGAACAGACCCGGATGGTACCGTTCCACATGAGCTGTGCTAGGCGGCTAATGGCTGTGTGCTGGAAAAATCCAAGTAATAGGATTGACTCCATTGTCCTAGCTTAGAGCTTTGCTTGAAAGTGGAGCGATCCTATTGGTTGTAATTTTCCCAGCTCACAAGTCACAGGTTAGCTACCAAGTACCTGGTGAAAAGGCACCCTCAGCCTGTTCTCAAACACCACCCACGCGGCAGACCATACCTTATTTCCCCCCCAAGGTGGACTGACGTGAAGAATCTTTATAACGTACTTGATGCGGGCGGCGCAAGGCCGGTTGTTATGGCGATCTTTAACAGAGGCATTTTCCAAAATGTAGGAATTCCATCCGGTGGCTGAGGAAGGCTCACAAAGAAGTTAGATTTAAGACAACAAGCCTAAGGGCTCGCTGCAGGGCTCGGACTATAAACTTAGGGCTTCACTTCGTGTCGAACAGAATCGACCTGAATAAGCCGAGGACTCCAAAGTGGAACTGGGAGGCTTCTGAATATGGTCATAATGATTGCGAAGAACTGAGGGCCGATGGGGCAGAAACCCACGAACTAGAAAGACGTGCACAAGCCCCCGAATGGTAGAACGAGCTGGACAGTGAGGTAGACGCCACACAAAATAACTCTGGCCATGTCATTGATGCGCACAAGTCAAAAATTACTTATTTTCTTAGGACTTGACTTCTACGCATCAACTGACATGGCCAGTTATTTTGTGCGGCGGTTACCAATCGTCATAAGGAACCCTTTGCCTGCGAACGTCTTTTAGTATGATGTAGATAACTGCCTGTTTACTTCCATCTGTTTCCCAGGGCCTGTACTGGTACCCGCAATGGATGGGCGCCCCCCCGCACCACCCTTACCCCTCGGCTTCGGACTCCACCGCGGACTTGCCGCAAGGCGCTCCTGCCCACTTCTACCCACACCAGCAGCCAGAAATTTCCGAGAAGATGGGCATGTAGTCTGTTTGCTTCAGCCTCGACCACACAGTTGTTTATAAAGAATTTACTATTTTTAAATTTTACTTGTTTTTATTAAGACAACCGAAAGAACAATATTATCTTAATGAGACGTTTGTGTCCCACTGATGAACAATATGAAAAAAATATAGGTCCTGTCAACCATGCCAGTGAGCTCGGATGAGTTATCCAGTTAGTTACATATTCCTAAAAATATCGACGTAGTTAGTATTTTATAAAAAATATAAGAGTTCATTTCACTTAAACAGATAAACGATTTCCGGTAAAATAGCCTTCAAGAAACCGCCTTTCACTAGCACTACCCTTAACGACAATAATAAAGCATGGGGTTCCAGCCTTCAACATAAAGTATTTCTTTGTCATGATATCTCCTAACGTAAGCAATGGATCTACAAGAACAGGCAACTGCTGAAAGCTTTCAGTATACACAGAAATAGTATTAATATTATATTCATTCTCCGTATCCCAAGGAGCTGGGAACACTTGTTCAAGCTGATGAATTAGTGGCACATCTTCCGGACATTCCCTTATTAAATCTGTCATTTTATACTCCGGATACATCAATAATAATGGCCAATATAATATTCCTTTCCTAAGACAGACTATTGCATCATGACAGTCAGGGAGAACTGGCTCTAGCTCGGTCAAAGTCAACTCATCATATTCACAGTTTGCAATCTTAATTTTCCGATCTATAATTGCTTTAACTACTTCATGCTGTTTTTCGTCTCTTCGTTGTTTTCTGCGTACATCTCTCTCATAAAAAACCTTTTTGTCTATAGCAGCTTTCATTAGGTCTGCTACTTCTTTATTTTCTGGATCTATTTCTTTGAGTTTTTGTGAGTGTTGTATGCATGTATCGAATTTGGATATTTCTAGGGCACACTTAGCAGCCCTAGTGCGGGCCTTCGTGTGATCGGGTTTGTAAGATAGAGCTTTCTCGCTATCAATTAGGGCTGAACGGTAATTTTTCAAGTGTAAATGTGCTGCCGCCCGGTTGTTATGCAGAGCTGCATTCAGTTCAGGATTATCACATTTAAGTCTGATGCCTTCAGAGTACCTGTGGATAGGAAAAATAAAATTTTAAATACAAGAAATTAAACTGACTTACACAGAATTTATAGCGCGTTCAGAACAAATCTGTCTATGACAGTTATTTTCTGCGCATGGGTGACAGGCGGAGAGCCAATGAACGATTCGGTCGCCCCCCCCCCCCACATGCCGTGCTCGGTCACAGACAGAGTTATTTTGTACGCCGTATAACATTTTATTTTGCGATGGAGTTTGATTTTTAAGAAAAGCTACGTTTTATTTTTGACATTTTAAGAAATTTCAATTTAATTTAAACAAAACGGACGTATTACTCAGTTTTTAAATACAGCGTGACTTCATTGCTTTTGCTCCTGAAGCCCAGTGATAACGCTTCTTCCAAAGCCGGATCCAGCAGGTGCCACTCGGCAGCTTGCTTCCCTCGTGATAACCTGTCTGAAATGTCGTTGAACTTGCCTGGCAGGTACCCAAAAACTACCATCTAGAGGTACTCTACCATCACCAAGATGCTCCAGTTGTCCAAAAGGTTCATTAGGTGGTATATGTTTTTATTGACATTTCTTTTTTATATAGTTTATTATTTTACTAAACTTAATTATGGAATTATGTGAATTGTATTTCCTGTTATTATTAATTATTTAATGTAATTTAAGAATTAGTCAAATTTTAATTCTTCATTTAATTGTATTAGAAAATTAGTCAGGCCCTCTGTCACTGTTGCAATGCCTTAACGGGGTGTCACAATTAATTAGACTTAAGACCTACCTTATTAATACATCTTGTACTAGATTAACTGTGATATTGCAAAAAATATTATGATTATATCATATTGAGGAGAGCCGTTGACCGTATCCCGCCTTCTTTGCAAATCTAGGAAATGACCGTGCGATTGTCGGATTGCAGGAATAGATGACGACCTCGCAGTTGAGACTTAGTAATTCACTGCTGCTATTATGGCTTAATTTTCCTTGCGATTGCAGTGCCAGTGAATCTGCCCGAAATAGCTTGGTCGTCTAACTGCGAGTAATCGGCAGCATCAGTCGTCAGGAAATGATGTATCAGTTCCGGGTGCAGATTGCTCGATGTCTCTCTCTTTTTCAAGGCGTTCATCCACCACTGTACACGGATAAAAAGGATTTCTCAGACCAAGAAAATATATTTTCTTGAAATATTTCGTAAAACTAAGAAAATATGTCTCTGTCCAAAAAATATAAATTTAATTAAAGAGTACGACGTTCTTAAAACAATAATAAAATTTACTTGACATATTTGTTCTAACCAAAGAAACCAATCTTCAACAAAATGAAAAGTGTCTTAATCTAAGAACACCAATATTTCTTATTTCAACTTATTATAAATCTTAATCTGACACAAGATATTCTCTAAATTAATAAGAAATGTTCTTATGGCAAGAAAATTTTATCTTCTTAGCTACCAAGAAAAAAAAATCTCATTCAAAGATAATACTTTCAATATAATGTAAACGTATCTCAGTTGAATTTGAATATCTTTCTTATTTTAAGATGTGATTTTACTTTAGGGGAGAAAAAAAAGAATTATATTTACTTTTTTTTTTTCATTTAAAATAAGTAAATATTTTTACGGTAGAACAATATTTATTTACGGGCATCACCGATGAACGAAGCTTAAGTTACAAAAAGTTCTCTGAGACAGTTCTACTACGAGAGATGTAAAACGTACCTACTCAAAATGTGGATATTTTCTGTGTGGGTTTTCCTGTGTGTAGTTACAAACGTACCTCGTGTAATATTCTACTCTCTGTCTGTAATCCTGGGGTTTTCTTAACCGCAAAATGTTGTAAGATATTTGTAAGAATAAGGTTGTAAGATTTGTATGTAATTTGTAAGATTTTTTATGTTTTATTATTGGAGATGATAAAATAATGTTAAAAGAATAAAATACATCATATGATATACATAAATATTATCTCGTAATGACATTTATACTATCTTGATATTAATTCGTGGTTTCTTAAATTAAGAAAATACAAATTTATGGAAAGTTACACTAACTCTTATTACAAATCAATATTTTCTTGATCGAAGAAATAATTAACTCTTGTATTAAGAGACCTGGGTTACTTGGGAGTGGGACTAGAATACAAATTGTTCTTGATGATAGATACATTGTCTCTGATCAAGTCTCAGTTTTCTTACTACAAAAGAAAATAATTTTCAATTCAAGTAAATATTTTTCTTACAGCAAGTAAATATTAGTTTCACTATATATGAGAGCACCATATTCTTGGTTCAATGCAATTTATCTTGGTACAAGATAACGTGTCTTATTTTGAGAAATCGTTTTTATCCGTGTAGATCTTCGAGTACCTGCTTAGGTATATGCGACTGTGGGTGGGGGGACTGGTGTTGAACCGGTTGAAGAATTGACTTCTCGTGGTCTACCCTAGTTCCACTAATAAGTCGATCGTGATATTCACGTGATTTTGGAGGAGCTTCCGTGACTGTGAATAATACGGATGTCTTTGTTCCGCAAGTATTGGGCACCCAGTTGTTTGTGCAGGCAGGTGCCTGCACAAACAGACAAAGAACGATCCATTTTTTTCGTTTATTCCAATGCTTGCCAACACATTTTGCAGCCATGTCCAAAAGCAATTGGCTAAAACTGTCAGAAAAAACAAGTTTGATTCTTACCCTCAAATATACTCTGGTTTAACTGTCATGGCTGCTAAATAGATAGGTAAGCATGTGAATAAAAGGAAAAAATGAATTCTTGTTTCTTTTTGCTATTCTTCATCATCATACCATCCCGTGAAATGTCCACTACAGGACAGGGAGCTCCCTCCAGAGTTCTAGCTTTTGCTGGAAAAATGTGGAGGGGACGTACCATAGTCACCAGATTCAGATTAAGTATTAAGGTGCGTACGGATTAGAGGCAGTCTCGGTTGAGGCACGCACGGCTCGCCCTATTTGCCTCTAGTGCGGACGCTTCACGGACAGAGGCGTGCCTCACCCGGACACCGCCTCATGCGAGCCATCGGGCGGCGGTCTTTTGACTCTGCTCAAAGGCGCCTCGCCAGACGCGCCTCACAAGTGTGGACGTGAATAATGGTTTTTGAGGCACGCACATAGTTTCTTCTTTTTTATCAGTATTTTCGGACAGGCTAATAATCGAAGATCATACTGCCTCTTTTTTACTGGCACATAGTTTTTTTGTTTTCCCGGTGAAACGTTAAAATCTATAGAAAAGCCGATTCTGTCCATTTAATATTCATTGAATTGCAGAAAGCAACTTTAAAGTTACAGCTCCTTTAAATCTCATGGCAACTCTGTCTTTGACAAATAGAAGTTTGAGCGTTAAGAGATATCCCAATTTTAAGAGTAATCGCCAGTTGTGGAAAGCGTCTTTAAAGATAAAGCTCCTTTAAATCTCATGCCGACTCTTGATTCCATTGTCAAAAAAAGTGTTAGCTTTAAAAGATATCTCAACTTTAAGAGTTACCGCCAGTTTCGGAAAGCATCTTTAAAGTTAAAGCTCCTTTAAATCTCGTGCCAACTCTTTCTATGACAAAAAATAGTTTGAGCGTTAAGAGATATCCCAATTTTAAGAGTAATCGCCAGTTGTGGAAAGCGTCTTTAAAGTTAAAGCTCCTTTAAATCCCATGCAGACTCTTTCTTTGACAAAAAACAGTGTTAGCATTAAGATATATCCTAATTTTAACAGTAACCGGCAGTTGCGGAAAGCGGGAAGTACCACCCCCTTGCTTTTTTCTGCCGTGAAGCAGCAGTGTTTGCACTGCTGTGTTTCAGTTTGAAGGGCAAGGGAGCCAGTGAAATTACCGGCACATGAGACTTACCATCTTAGTTCAAAAAGTTAGCAACGCGCTTTGTTGTCTTATTAGTGTCAAAATATGCCATTGATAAGACAGTGGGTGCTATGGGAAGTGGTGACCACTTACCATCAGGTGGCCCACCTGCTCGTTTGCTCACTTGTAACATAAAAAAAGAAATTGACAGCAAAAGATCCCTTTACACGCTTTCTCTTCTTCTTGAGTAGGTGATACGAGTATATTACAATAAAAGCTGCAGCGGCAACTTTTGACGCCATGGCTCACAGAACCCAATATACTCCCACTAATTGAATTCTATTATAGTTTTTTCAATTTAATCAAATGTTTTTTGGCTTTTGTGTACCTATTCACCCTTCCGCGAACGTCACTCACTTCCTTGTCAATGTACTATCAAGAAACAAAAAAATTATGTATGCGGCCAAAACACTAAGCATCCAGGCTAGAACTATAAAAAAAAGTTATATCTGTGGATTTAATTGAGGTTATTATCAGCTGTTCGAACGTTCGGCGCCATTTTGATTTAGCGCGGCTCGCCTGAGGCGCGCGTGCCTCAGTCCGTTGTAATTGATGTTTCAATTGTTTTACTGAGGCAGCCAGGCAGCGAACCGTGCGGGTGAGGCACGCCTCGCCTGAGGCTGCCTCTAATCCGTACGCACCTTTACATTATATATTTTATTATATATATTACGTATACTGTAAAGAATCTACATTGAATAAAATTATCTGAATCACCTCGCTTGTTAGCGTTACGGCTGGCACCATGGGCTGTGTTTGTAGGTGACCGCAGTAAGATTCAGATTCAGATAATTTTATTTAATGTAGATTCTTCACAGAATACTTATTGAATACGTAAGTAAGATGATATGATACACAGGAGGATGCTGCTGCCCATCCTCCAGTTTATAACCCTTAGTCGCCTCTTACGACACCCACGAATATGTATGGGATGGTACTATTCTTTGCTGGCCCCACAGGGGACTTGCTATTCTTAGTTAAGATTTATTAGGTTGTGTAAATATCATGCCTTTCTGCAGTTTTATTCAACTGTCTGATGTGATGCAGCACCCTCTTGTTAATCTGGTCAATTATTTACGGCCTTTTTATTGCTCATAGTCATTCATTACCTAAGATGTCATATCAGGTATTTCAACGTGTTACCTTATAAGTTTTCTTGCAAATCATCTGATTAAATTAGATTCAGATCAAAAATCTGTAATTAAAGCAATTTCGACATTGGAAACTGATTTAAAAATTGAAAATAAACACTTGGCTAGATTTTTCTAAAAGTCCGGGAAACCACTAGATGATGGAGGTTGAAGATCTGGTGGCTCGACAGACTACACTAGCTTGGCCTCATAAAGAGGATGGAGAATGATTGTGCAGCTGGTCAGTCTTGAGTACCTATGGCACTCGGTAGAGTATTTTGATTCTCCAAAAAAGGAATGACTACTGGCTTCTGGTGAGGGAAACCAATATCTTCTTTGAGTTCCTGAGCCAGCTATGGGTCCTATAGATCCTAAGTAACAAAATAAAACTGGACATACCCTAAAATTGCCAATCTGTAGTTCTTGTGTTTGAAGTTGAAGTTCCCGTCTTCTTTATAGTTCGCAGCAAGTTCTTCAGGAGTATTTTCTTCAGGATCATACTTCAGTTTAGCCAGACCCTCAGCCAATGGAGACATTTCACCACCAGGGTTGGACTTCATGAAAAATGGGTGCTTGTCCATTTCTTCCTAAAAGTGATTAAATTGCTAAAATTAAAATTTAATTGTTGTTAAAAGTCAGAAATTACCTCAAATTGTTTTTTAAGGTTACATTTTGCTTAAATTTTTTGACAAAAATTATGATAAAAAGAACTCCATGCTGGAAGGGTGTGACTCCGCTTATATCCTGATAGAAGATCTGTGATGTTTATGCATGTATGTTCAACATTAATTGCTGTATCTTGCACAAGCAAGAGCAAGAGTGAAATTCTCTGCCTGTGTATGTGTTCCCAAGCTCACCAAAAAAACAAGAAAGGTTTTGATTCATTGCAGGATATTGCCAATCTCTTAATGACATTAGCTTAATGAACAGCCTCCATGCTCTAGTGGCTAGAGGGCTCGGCTCTCGATCCGGAGGTACTGGGTTCAATTCTCATGTCACAGTGTCAAACAAAAATCTCTCTGTGCGACGAACTGTAGGATGAATTACCTGATTGTTCGAAAAGTTAGATGATTCCGTGCCTCGGTAGGCATATTAAACAGTGGTCCCTACTACTATCTATGAATGTAGTCGTTAATGAGCCATATCAGATGCCTTTGGAGGCTCAAAAATTCTGACACCAGGGCTTGTGAGGTCGGTCATTGACCTTGCAAACCTCACGACATGAGTGAATGAATGACGCTAGTTACATTACGTCGCAAACAAAGCCCGTAAACCCGCTTCATATAACCCAAATCTATTCAAGCAGCAAGGAATAGGTTTCTTCTAAGCAATTTTTATTTTTTTTCATTCTTCCTTTCGGAAAGGCAAAGAGTACAAAGCCCATACAGCTATTTCTGATGTCTTTAATCTTTCTTTTAGCTCCCCTCGTACAGCGATAGGGAACTTTACGAAGGAAAATGTTCGTGAAAGGGGCTTGAACACGAGATCAAATCTTCATCAGCTGCGCACTCCGTAGTAAATTTACTGCATAACACACTATCTTTATTATCCACTAAATCACTAAATGCACAAAAAAACAAAATTTCAATTATGCAGGCAAACGCCCATGTCGAGTTCCCGCCAAAAAGTCTTCTTCTAAGCAAGCTCATTCGAGCGTCTACCTTATCTCTGCCTTATCAGGGTTAGATCGATCAAGCCTATTGATAATTCAAAAATCAAAAACTACCACTTGCCAAAAAATTTATACACTAAAACCAGATATTTCTGGAACATACCTCCCAGGTATCTTCAGACCATCCATCAGTGTACCTTTTCTTCTCAAGTCCGTTTATGAACTCATCTAATTCTCGGTCCAGTTTCTTACATAAAGCTATCCGCTCTTCTTCTGTTATTGGAGCCTTCTTCTCTTCAGCCGAAGGTTCAACCTTCTGGGATATTTCTGCCATTTTAAACACTTACACTGAAAAAAATTATCAATAAAAACAGCAGCAAAACATAACCTAAAAAAACATGTCCTGGATTCTGACGTTTCTGACAGCTGGTATAAAGCAGAGGAAATATATTGAACAGCTTTGTTGTTGGTAAGGTAAAAAAAGAAGAAGAACAACAACAAACAACTTGATGCCGCCACTTGGACAAAATATTTCTCATTCCGCCAACATTGGAGCAAAGTTCTTTTTGTTGGATGGAGCCCAAAGCAAGCGACTAACAAAGTAAAAGAACACAAGAAAAGACAGTCTGTGCGTTCCAATATGCACTAACAGACTGCTTTAGAGCACTGTGAGCGCGCTTAAGTCGGTCCAAATTGACCTAAAGCGTGCTCTAAAGCACTCGCTCTTTCACCGCCTTACGTCATTGATGACGTCATCGTTTCTGCTATCAGTGCTTTACACTACGGATTGTTTCTTGAAATCAACGCACACATCACATTCACTGAATATAGTCGGTTTATTTCTATATGCGTGCATTCGTCGAATATCATCGAATACAGTTTTAAACCAGACTAGAGCGCGCTTATGTCAATGTCACTGAGAAAAATTAAAAGTTTGATTTTGTTTTGCGTTTTAAGAAATTATTGAGAGATAATGATTATTCGATAAGATAATTTAATCTAAAACCCCAAAAAAAGTTGAAAAAAATCTCTCGAAAACGAGATTGATGACAAATGTCTTATGAGTTTGACGTTTCGCACACGCTGCACTACCTCATTTTCGTATGCAATGATAGCGCGCTAAAGTGACGTCACTGATGACGTCACGTCGCTTAAACGAATGAATACGAGCAAGTTTTGAACCGACTATTAGCGCGCTAAAACCGCACACAAAGCTCATGAGCAGGTTTTAATCCGTACTGTTAGTCAAATAGGTGGAGCAGTGAAAGCGCTAATGTCAAAATCGATTTGACACATATAAAATCCCACACGTTTGCAGCCAGCTGATGTTTCTCAAGTTTTGATTTTAATGAGTTTGTCTCTAATGGAAATGAGAGTGGATTTGGCGCACATTTTTCAGGGATTAGCTTAGGCTTTGTTAAAGAAAATAAAAACAAAACTGACATTTTGACAGATGAACACGTGAGCGCGCTTAAATCCATTCCAAATTGACTAGAGCCATTAAAGCAGTGATAGCTTTGTGAGCGTGCTAAATCAATTTGGACCGTCCGTGAGTACTGTATACGCTTTTAGCAGCGTTTGTACAATTTGGAACACAGCCAGTCTGTGCGTTCCAATTTGGGCTAACAGACTGCTTTAGAGCACTGTGAGCGCGCTTAAGTCGGTCCAAATTGACCAAAAGCGTGCTCTAAAGCTGTGCGTTCCATATTGCACTAACAGACTGCTTTAGAGCACTGTGAGCGCGCTTAAGTCGGTCCAAATTGACCAAAAGCGTGCTCTAAAGCACTCGCTCGTTCACCGCCTTACGTCATTGATGACGTCATCGTTTCTGCTATCAGTGCTTTAGTCAAATAGGTGGAGCAGTGAAAGCGCTAATGTCAAAATCGATTTGACACATAAAATCCCACACATTTGCAGCCAGCTGATGTCTCAAGTTTTGATTTTAATGAGTCTGTCTCTAATGGAAATGAGAGTGGATTTGGCGCATATTTTTCAGCGATTAGCTTAGGCTTTGTTAAAGAAAATAAAAACAAAACTGACATTTTGACAGATGAACACGTGAGCGCGCTTAAATCCATTCCAAATTGACTAGAGCCATTAAAGCAGTGATAGCTTTGTGAGCGTGCAAAATCAATTTGGACCGTCCGTCAGTACTGTATACGCTTTTAGCAGCGTTTGTACAATTTGGAACACAGCCAAACACTCGCTCGTTCACCGCCTTACGTCATTGATGACGTCATCGTTTCTGCTATCAGTGCTTTAGTCAAATAGGTGGAGCAGTGAAAGCGCTAATGTCAAAATCGATTTGACACATATAAAATCCCACACATTTGCAGCCAGCTGATGTTTCTCAAGTTTTGATTTTAATGAGTTTGTCTCTTATGGAAATAAGTGGATTTGGCGCACATTTTTCAGGGATTGGCTTAGGCTTTGTTAAAGAAAATAAAAACAAAACTGACATTTTGACAGATGAACACGTGAGCGCGCTTAAATCCATTCCAAATTGACTAGAGCCATTAAAGCAGTGATAGCTTTGTGAGCGTGCAAAATCAATTTGGACCGTCCGTCAGTACTGTATACGCTTTTAGCAGCGTTTGTACAATTTGGAACACAGCCAAACACTCGCTCGTTCACCGCCTTACGTCATTGATGACGTCATCGTTTCTGCTATCAGTGCTTTAGTCAAATAGGTGGAGCAGTGAAAGCGCTAATGTCAAAATCGATTTGACACATATAAAATCCCACACATTTGCAGCCAGCTGATGTTTCTCAAGTTTTGATTTTAATGAGTTTGTCTCTTATGGAAATAAGTGGATTTGGCGCACATTTTTCAGGGATTGGCTTAGGCTTTGTTAAAGAAAATAAAAACAAAACTGACATTTTGACAGATGAACACGTGAGCGCGCTTAAATCCATTCCAAATTGACTAGAGCCATTAAAGCAGTGATAGCTTTGTGAGCGTGCAAAATCAATTTGGACCGTCCGTCAGTACTGTATACGCTTGTACTGTTTTAGTACGGTCAACCGCTCGTCGGTAGAAACTTTTTCAACTCTATTACCACGCCATAAGGTCCAAAAGTGTTTCTACTGACGTGCTGATGAGTGTACCTACCCTACCCCATGGTCTAATTTATTATACCATGCCCTACCCACACTACGGATTGTTTCTTGAATTCAACGCACACATCACATTCACTGAATATAGTCGGTTTATTTCTATATGCGTGCATTCGTCGAATACAGTTTTAAACCAGACTAGAGCGCGCTTATGTCAATGTCACAGAGAAAAATTAAAATTTTGATTTTGTTTTGCGTTTTAATAAATTATTGAGGGATAATGATTATTCGATAAGATAATTAAATCTAAAAACCCAAATGAAAGTTGAAAAAAATCTCTCGAAAACGAGATTGATGACAAATGTCTTATGAATTTGACGTTTCGCACACGCTGCACTACCTCATTTTCGTATTCGCATTCGTAGCGCGCTAAAGTGACGTCACTGATGACGTCACGTCGCTTAAACGAGTGAATACGAGCAAGTTTTGAACCGACTATTAGCGCGCTAAAACCGCACACAAAGCTCATGAGCAGGTTTTAATACGTAGTGCCAGGAACGACTGAAAAAAAAAAACTAATGTCACTCACTTTTGCGGTGCATGTCGTATTGTTCTATTTTATTTATTCCCTTTTAAAATGGTTTATGACAAATATTTATATAAAATAACGTTAACTTCCAGTTCGAGTATGTCCGCAAAATAAGAATGTAGTTTTTGTTGATATAAGTATAATAGTTTTTTTGTGAAAAAACTCCGTTTGTAAAAAGCATTTCAAGTAAACAGTGAAAGCGTCAGCGAAAATCTTAGCTACTTTTTTAATAAAAAACAAACCAATTTGCTAGTAAATCCACCAGCTTAATTTTTAACCTTCCCAACCATGTCAGACGCTTGGGAAGAGATCCAAGCTGTGAAGAGTAAGAGAAACAGCCTCCGAGAGAAGTTAGAGAAGCGTAAGAAAGAGAGGCAGAGCATACTCGGTGCTACACTGGTCTCTGACAAGCGTGAAGGTTCCCCAAGTAATAAGGAGCGCTCAGTATCAAGCCCGGCTCCTCAGAAAAATGATGGTAAAATGTATTAATTAAAGGCCTTGTTTATTCTTGATTTTAAAAAATGTACCTTACACCTTGGTCTGACAAGAGTGAAGGATCCTTGGCAATGAAGAGCACTCAGCATTCCAGCTCCTTAAAAAACTTACTATGTTTTTAGAATTATTACTATTAAATTATCAGGCCCTTAAAATATCATCACTGTTTTATTAAAAGAATTAGTTTCCAGAAAATATTTATTTTGATATCTATTTAATAAAAAAAAACTTTATTATCAAGTATACTATAACCCAATTTTTTTAACTGTACAGTAGAGCTGAGTAACTATAGCTCCTACAGCTGGCTATTACCGTAAGAATGGTACAAAATCTAATATGTCAAGCTCCAAGTGCTCTTGGCTGTACATGCAATTAATTAAATTAGGGTATTGCTGACTTATAAAAAAACTGCCAATACTGCCTTCAAGCTAATATTTTGTTTTATCAAAGTGCACAGTTATAAAAATTGGGTTATAGGTACCCATACCACAAAGCCCTGTTGAATATTAACTTCCAAAGTATTTCTACTGACATGTTGTTGGGTGCACATTTTATACATAATGAATATTGTCACAAAATTTATTTATCATATTCTAGAAAAAGTTAAACCAGTACCATCAGCCTCATTGGAAGTGCAGCTGCTGCAAGTGTTATCAGACATGCAGCTCCAACTGCCGGCCACTGCCAGCGCTTTGCTGCCAGGGCTAGGAGACGTAGATGCTGGCATCGTAGCCAGTTTACTGCAGAAGTTTGCCACCCAGAAGCTTATTACGTAAGTCACTTTATTTGGTTCTAATAAGTTTTGCTTTTTTTTAAATAAAAATACAAAAAAGTAACTTAAAGTTTCGAAAAACTGATTTCACTAAAAATCTTCCAATCAAATAAAATGTTAACTATAGACTATTTTTACTTTAGTTCAACTTCTTAGGTTGAATTGTTTGCTCTCAGTTGAAAGATTTTTAATTTTTTTATTGCATCAAAAAACCATGTAAAATATTTCTGTAATTTTTGTTAAAATCTGTAATTTACAGACAAATTTGGTACATACAATTTTAGCAAAGGTTTCTTAAATGAGTTCTTATAATATAATACTAAAGGTTTCTTCGTAGAGCTTCAATGTTATGGCTTATTGCATACATTGTATGGGCTAAAGCTCAAAGAGTCTTTGGAATGTGTAGATCTACCTATGGCAAGACATGGGGGCTTAAGCCCAAAATATTACATTGGCTGTACACCATGGTGATCCGACCGATCATCACATATGGCAGTATAGCCTGGTGGCCCAGAACAAAGAATAAGAATAAGAATAAGAAAGCTTTATTTGCAGTAAATGTGGTTTACAAGTTGTTAAATTTTTTGTAGTATCACACACTTAACCAATAAACAAATTTGGCATGCAAATAATTATGATAAGATTATATTTAACCAATGATATTACAATTATTTAACACATTAATAATATGCATGCATGTCATTTCATTTCAATTTATATATTATTAAAGAATGTTACATTAACCTATATTACTCTTAATTACAAAATTACAATGTCAAAATTTACTTAAATTCTAAATACTCGTCAATGCTATAAAAACATTTTTCACATAAAAAATTATAGAAGGAATTTCTAAATCTATTTTCGGGCAAGGTTTTTATGTCATCTGGAATTTTGTTAAATATTCTTACTGCCATATTGTAGCTACTTCTTTGGAAACAAGATGATGTACCCGGAACAACCACTAATCTATCAGGATACCTTGCATTGAAGGAGAAAGTGTCTTGTTTTCTTATGGACTTTTCAGAGTTATGTTTCACAAAGAGACCCAACTCCAAGATATACATCGATGGCAGGGGTAGCAGATGCAGTTTTTTAAACAATGGTTTACAGGAATCCATGGGACCAGCTTCACACATAGCTCTTAAACATTTCTTTTGATTTAAAAATGCACGTTTCATGTCAACAAAGCAAATTGGGAGCAGACAGGAATTGGCTAAATTCCAAAGAACTGTATGCATAGCCATATCTGGAGTTTTCAGGACCACCCCCACAGCAGCGCTGGAAAACATTCTTGGTTTGACACCGCTGCATATAGTCGTGGAATTGGAGGCAAGAAGTGCACTCCATAGGTTAAAAACCCATGGACTGTGGAATGACTTGTTGCCAAAAACACGACACACAAAATTTGACACAGATAGAGAACTTGACACTATTACTTGTACATCCATGGGCTGCGATAAAACACAGCCTAGATTCATGTTCAAGAGACTTTATGAGATCCACATACCCTCGAGAGAGGATTGGAATAAAGGATTGAATCCCTCAAGAAAGGACAATCTGACATGGTACACTGACGGATCAAAAATGAAGTCAGGTACAGGGGCGGGTGTTTATACCAAAGGATATGAACACAGTCAAAGCATGGGTATATATGCAACAGCCTTTCAGGCTGAAACATATGCAATAATTGCCTGTGCAAAAGAGAACCTAGACAGAGGCACTACGGGCCAAAATATCTACATTCTCTGTGACAGCCAAGCGGCACTAAAGGCTCTCACATCCTACAAAGTAGACTCCAAAATAGTCCTTGATGCCATCCAAACCCTTAACAGGTTAGGTAGGCACAACACATTATGACTGATTTGGGTCCCAGGACACGTAGGAGTAGAGGGCAATGAAACGGCTGACAGACTTGCCAGGGAGGGATCAGAGGAACACTTCTGCGGACCTGAACCTTTTATTGAATTATCAGGGAGTACCATCAGAAGCGCACTCAAGGATCGTGCCCAGAGAAGGCACTGCACTGAGTGGACAAACACTGTTGGACTTACTCATTCGAAAAAAATTCTAGGGACCACAAAAGTAGGTTACTTTAAACATCTAAGAAACCTAAACAGGCACCAGACCCGTAATATTGTAGGTGCTTTCACCGGCCACTTTGGCACTAGAGAGCATCTACACAAAATGGGTCTGTCGGATACAACTACCTGCAGAGCATGTGGTGAAGAAAGCGAACGCATAGAGCACCTTATGTGCACATGCGACGCTTTGGCTAACAAGCAAATGAAGATTCTGGGTCAGGCTTATCCGACACCAAAAGACTACAGGCTCCTTCCGCTGAAATCTACATCGAAGCTCATAACGAGCATATTTGGAGACAGCGGAAGATCACAGGAGCAATAAGGCAGGGGAAGCACAAAAGATCCCACAGGGTCGAAGTGCTCTGAGGTCCAACAAGGATCTCAGCCCCACATAATAAGATAAGATGGGCCATTCTCTACTAAATGGAAAATCGCTGTCCTAGGGTATATTTTCTATTAATTGACCCTTATTGAGCATAAAAAACTTATACATTATACAGGAAATTAATTTATCTAAGTGGGCCAAAAGTATCATTCAATAAAACACATTAATTTTTAATGTACAGCCTTCTAATACCCCTGAAAGACAGTCCCCTGTCGTGTCCCAGTTCCAGAAGCAAGTATATTACTGCATATAATATACATAAATCTATTAAATTTGCGCGCTTTTCACGGTGATTAAACAATAATACTTAATTAACGCTGTACAAATAAAATCCGCGATTTATTTTATTATTTCATTTAAAAAAAAATTACATAAATCTGTCCCAAGACTTTTTTGAACAGTCCCCTGCAGCATTTTTAAAATGTCGCTGAACTTGTAACGTTTATGCTAACGACTTCTATCTGCATCACACGGAACGAATGCCGGCAAATGCGAGCTCAGTTTGTCTCCATCGAAAAACAGTCCTCAGGTATCGGTTGTATTTCTTATTTTTAGGTATATTTTAATATTTTTTACATGCATATTTTACGTATTGAATACTTAACCACCTGTTAATGTAACTTTTAAAATGGTTTTTTCGTTTCGTTTACAAGCGATTATCTTGCTCAGAAACACAGTCCCCTGGCAACAGTCCCCTGCCTATTTCAGGTGCATTATGAAGGGTAAGAGATTTTTTTTCTAATTTCAAATGTACTGTACCACTATTTAAAAAGAAACTTAAGATAAGGAAACCTTGTACCGATATTGTAACGAAAAGACTGATTTTCTATGCAGTTACTTAACGATAAGATTTAGATATCTTTTCCACAGTAAAGAACAAGGACTAGATTAGTTTTTAAGGGTGTTGAAACCCGGATACTAAGTTTTTAATAATACTTAATGTTTTTAGGGAAAAATCAATACATTTACTCGTAGTTTATTTAATTATAATTTTATTTCAAGTAAAACAATACCCTGCTGATGAGAACAGTCCCCTGGCACGATTTATCAGTGAATCGCTTATAATTCGTTAAATACGCAGTTCTTCTTCCGGTTTCCTACAGTAACGTATATAACTAATTATGCACCACCTTTCCAGATAGTAATGTTTTAAATTAAAGCAAAAAAATGTGCAGGACAACTTAGAGAGAGTTTCCATTTAGTGGAGAATGGCCCGTATACCTATACAACCCTAATGCTTGAAGTGTTACAAACCAAAAACTTAACTACCTAATGTACAAAATTATGAAAGTATCTATGTTAGAATGACAACAATTAGACCAGTCATAGCTCCACAGCATAGCATAAAGCAGATAGTTGTGAAAATGAGTAATTACATTTAACATTATTGTTACAATTGCTTTCAACCTCCTAAACTTGATAAAGGGTTAACGAGGTAGATAAATTCATAATTTGTTCCAGTGTTAAAGCAACATCAGAAACACAAGACGACCACGATATTGAGGTTGTGAGTGCCGAGTCTGTGCGCTTAGCGGCAGTGCTTGCAGCCCTTATGGAGGAAAATAATGCACCGGCTGTGAAAAGAAAAAGTAAATAAAATACACTTTGGAATTACATCTTACAATTACACTAACAATAGTCATAAGCACCTAAGAAAAATTAAAGTAGGTACAACTAAAAAAAACAATTGAATACACCAGTGAAATTCAGTCCTTGTTACTTTATGTTTAGGTTTGAAATAAGATTACTATCTATAAGATTAAATAAATAAGATTGCTATCTTGTTTTCACAATGATGTGTTAATCAATATCAACGAATCAAAAAACCCAGAACCTCTGGATCGAGAGCCTAACGCTCTAACCACTTGACCTCAGAGGCTGTTACAGATAAAAGCCATACACATTCTGCGCATCATAACTTAAAAATTTTAATATAGTAAAACTGCTCAAACATTATTTTTTCAAAGAATACATAATTTCCTACATATTGGAAACCTAAGGGTTACAATAGATCTATGCAGGTCGCAGTGGCCGTTGGGAACTAGGCCAGCCCCTCTACCCTCAAAACATGAGTGTTAGACATTTTTGTTAAAATTTGTCGTTGTTTTTTATCTTAAAGGAGACAGTGTAAAAGAGGAAGGGACAGCTGCAAAAGTATCAAAACCTACAAATGATGAAAAGAAGGCAACCAAAGGCGATACTGATATAATGGTAAGTGAGTTCGAGATAAGTTCGGCTAGCATTGCCTTCGAATGGCAGCCGGGAGGCAGGAACGCGGACGTCCCACCGACACTTGGAAGTAAATACCCACTTGCCGGCCGCAAACACGTAAAATGTTTTGATATTTTGATATTTTGACTTTTTTCTGGAGATAAAGTTCTTCATTGGCCATTATACACCATGTTCTTTTACATTTGCTTTAACTTTCAGAGCACGTTCATTTAAAGAAACTAAAAGCTTTTTCTGATAGAACTTAAAGAAAAATTGTTTACTTTCTGTACAAAAACATGCTATCAGCTGAAGCAGTTTCTATAGAACATAAAAAAAAATTAACGAGTTACAACCTATGTTTCTTAATGGTAGAGGAGCCGACAAGAATTTTTCACATGATAATCAGGGCGACAAAGAGATGTCTCAGTGGGACTTTATGAGAGGATCACGAAAAACTATGTAAGAAGTTCCAGACCAGAACCCGGTGTTCATGAGACCATTGTCTGGAAATGAAAAGTATTCTTTTCATGTGATATTCTAGGTGAACGAAAGTGATTGCTTGTAATAGAGAAGCTTATACTGATAACAAATACACAAAAACCAGAATATAATCTGATGACTTTTGGCAAACCAGACCTGATTAAACTGTTTTCTATTGACGACTTTCTATTGAAGATTAAAATTTAACGCGATAATCAAGGTGAAAAGGAGATGTCTCAATAGAAGCTGCTTCATGAGAGGATCACGAAAAACTATATAAGAAGTTCCAGACCGGAGCCCGGTGTTTAGGAGGCCAGTGTCTGGAAATATATTAATAATTATTTAATTTATTATTTATTTATTTTATCATACAAATATGGGAGTTAAAAATTTGGTTTTTCGTATTTCGACCGATGTTCCTTGGGAAAACTTGTTCAGTATCATGAGTACATGCATATCTTTTGCTATCAAGAACTAATTAAAAGTCAACCTATATGTTTATTTCAGTCTCTACTAGCTATGCCGTCGAGTAGAGAGAAGGCCGTGAAGAGAGTTGGGGAAGAGATAATGGACCTGCTGAGCAAACCCACCGCTAAAGAGAAGTCCTTGGCTGACAAGTTCAAGAGTCAGGGAGGTTAGTCGTATCTTATCTCACTTAGGGCCCGTCTCACCGCTTGCTGCTGAGTTCCCGATAGTAAGCTGACAGATAAAATATCTGCCAGATAAGACATCTGCCAGATAAATTTATCAAATTTTTGCCTGTGTTCATCTGTCAGTAAGAGCAATCGGGCACCTGTGAAACAAATAATTTTCACTATCTGACAGTTAGCTGTTTGTCCACCGCGACGATTCCGACCCAATACTGATAACATGAGAAAAGTGCCGATAAGTTACGAGCAAAAACAGTACTTATTATTACACTAACTCATAGTGCGGCGTTGTTCTTTTGTTTTATCGGTATCGGCTGGTGGACCAACAGCCTTTTATACAAGGTCACATAATAAAATAATAGTACTAACATGAAAAACGGACACTTTAGGCCCCTCTTTGCCAACTGAGTCGCGATGCGCGTGCTAAGCTAGCAAACTACGAAATTAGAATAAACCAGTCAGAACCGGTTAATTAATACGAAACCACTTTTGACTCCGAAACCGGTTCAAAAAGCGTACAAGTAAACGAAATTAAAACCAAGTTTTATAGTTTGGCCCACCGTCGCAAAGTTGCATGTCTGTCGGTCTTTTACGGATTGTACTTCGGAGAGTGTGCTCAAGAGCTCCATAAGCTTATTCCACCTTCCCCCTTCTACCATCGGGAGTCCAGACGCACTACAGGATATCACACACACTTGATTGAAACATATTTTATTATGCGCACGGCTAAAGAATGGAATTCTCTGCCTGCGTCTGTGTTCCCGAGTTCATATAACCCGAATCTATTCAAGTTGCGAGTGAATAGGCTTCTTCTGGGCAAGCTCGTCCCATCGTCGAGCTCATCTCTATCCTCCAGACTCGATCGAGGTCAAGAGTACAATAAAAAAAAAGAAACCGAAATAAATCGTTTTCTTTGTACTTATACCAAAACCAGTTTAAAAAGGAATAGGTGTCCCAAGCCTTCTTCACACAATCACCAAAAAAGTTTACGCGAGGCATATATTTGTATCCCCAGGTGCACAAGTAATGGAGTTCTGTCCTCACGGCACCCGCGCGGAATGCGTCCGCGCATTCAACGACAAGAAAGAAAACAAGTCGCAAGATTACAATTGCAAGAAACTGCACTTCAAAAAGATCATACAGGGTCACACGGATGAGACTCTAGGCGACTGCTCGTTTCTTAACACCTGCTTTCATATGGACAGTTGCAAGTGAGTATACAAAAGAAAAAATACTGTAAAGCTGAAATACTGTTTAACCTGCCTGTCAAACTAATCAACTTTTTACTAGAAATATAGGTCTAAATACAAAAATCGACCTCCCATACTAACCTGGATGACTACTCTCAATTTTCGATACGATACGATACTACCGAAGCACGCAATTTCAAAGCTTCGTCTCTTGACGATAGAGTAGGATATTGGTTGGATGATAATTAATCACTGTCAATTTGACATTGCATCCAACCAATATTCTTCTTAATGTATGAACTAAATTATAATTCGACTGTATCGAAGTTGTTTAGAACCAATTTGGGTCTATTCATGTAGGTAGAAAATAAAGTCGGTGTTTATTTTCTGTATAAGAAATATTAGCTTAGACGTGGGTATTCAAATAAAAATGTACGAGGCGACTCGAGCGTCACCCGAGGCTTGGCGCGTCCGTACCAAGGAAGGCGGGCCGGCGCCATACCAGTTAGCATTTAGCAGTCGCATACGACAGATCTGGCGAACGGTCGCCTGGGTGCGCGCATCGGATAAGCCACATCGGTGGCCGCTATTGGGTTTTGTTTTATTTGCCGAATCGGGATTCGGAGGAATATCATATTGAGGTTGCGCGGGGCAATCAATTAAGTAATTTAGTGGTGAACTATCAATTCGGGGGCGTAAAGGGACTCGTGTCAGTGTAAACGAGACGCCATATTCGGTGGCTGCGTAGGCGGCATTTGGACTCATATTTCGTGATATTTGGAACAAATAAGTGTCTTCGAGAATTCCTTTCGGGACGGGTTTCGCTCGCGGGGAGACCGGAAGGCTCAGGAAGTGCGGATGGACAATTGCGCGACGCACGTTGGTATAGTTACCAAACTGCGTGGTCGGGGCGTGGCCGGTGATAATTTGACCATATCTTGGCAATCCGCGTGGTGTGTGGGACGATGAATAGCAATCGCCGCGGATTTGCTATAGACTTGTGATCGGAAGGCAGATTTTCGGAATTATCTGCTATACGGGTGTCGACCTGCGCATTCGGAGAATGCGGTGTGCTTGAAGCACGAGGCTGGAGATTGACCTTGGTGCCTGCTGCGGGAGCGGCCCGTACTGGGATCGGATCATCGCATCGACACCACAGTACACATTATAATTTATTCTATTTAAGTGTATTTTATTGGACATCACATATTCTTGCACACTGAGAGTAGGTATACCTCCAAATATCCATTTCGACTCGTCGCGACCACGGGAATCTCACCGGTAAGTGATTTGCATATTATTATAGAATTTGGTAGGGTCGGTCAAGCGCGAGTCATCTGGGGCACGTTAGCTAAGTATCGAAAGCTAAGTACCCAAAGCTAAGTGTCGGTACTCCACGCCGGTTGGAGAGGGTTATTCCGCGATGATAGTTCCTTCGGTGGTCGTCCTTAGGGTGCGTGTATACTAGCGGCAACGGGTGCCTCCGCAGTGGGACGACGGGGGGTTATTCTGCACGTAACGGGTGTGACACCGGTCACGAGCGTACCATCTTTGGTACGATACGTGTAATAGAGGTTAAGGTGTTTAGTAATAAGTTTAGCGCTGTGTATCGCAGCTCAAGTTCCGCCCTGGCTCAGGTCCACGAGTGGACATCCGTCCACTTCATAGCTACGTAAGAAAATTGGGCCCAGCACGCGTAGTGGACCCGGGCCTCGGGGCGCGAACAGAAGTAGTATCGATATATCGACTGACCAGTTTTTATGAAGCCTTATTTTTCAAATATGTTCTTTAGGAAAAGTTCTTCAATAGGGAAACATGCATAATTTTTTTTTTTGCCGCATTTATTATCAAAATATAAAAATACCGTAGTTAGTATAGATGACAAAAAGTAAATTAAAATTTAAATCGGGTAGGAAATACGGCCGATATAAGCATTTAAAACTACTTATTACGCGCCGATTAGACAGAGAGATCCGACATGAATAGTGACGTCACAATGCACTGCGGCCATATAAACTCCATAAATCTCGTTTTGCTAGAAAGAGACTGAAACAAATTTTCGATGGCTTATATCTTTTTTAATATTATAGTTAATCGAAAAATAGTTTTACTAGACCGTTTATTACATGAATGAGAATAAATATTTTAAATAAAAAAAAATCGTGCCTGTCTATTAGATAGGCAAATTAACGGCCGGCGAGCATTAGTTTTTGTGTGTAACACGATGTTATCTAAAGGAAACAAGTCGCAAGATTACAACTGCAAGAAACTTTACTTCTAGAAGATCAAACAGGTTCACACGGATGAGACTCTAGCTAGGAGACTGCTCGTTTCCTAACACCTGCTTCCATATGGACAATTGCAAGATGTTACAAAAAGATGTAAATCTGGAAAGTTTTTAATCTGCCCATTAAACTGAACAAGTTTTTTTTATGAACACAGGTCGAAATACTAAACAAAAATTCAAACAAACCTGACCAGTTTGAATGAAACTTTTTGTTTTTCGTATTTGTTTTGAGTCAGGCCTGTGACACTCCGCACTCTAAGTATGCAACGCGGCGCTAGAAGTCGACTGGGTGAGGCAGTCGGTTTTACTTTTCTTTATGTCATCTTAAGCTTATGGCGGCAAAATAGGTAAGTAATCATTTGCATGTTTGATTGAACAATATTACATACCTACGTGCATCTCGCTCAGTATCTCATAAAGTGACAAAATCATCGCCTTAGCCCACCTGTCCGCGATCACCCGCGATTTAAAACGTGTCCTAAGCGGTACACTGCAAGTATCGAATTTATGCTTAGAGCGTAAGATTGAAAATTGTCGGCACCCCGCCTGGGAGTGACGGATCTGTAAACGTTAGTTTACTATTATTTAATCTGTGGTTGAGTATCAGGCGCAGACAGCATACGAGCTTTAGACCCTGTCCAGAAAGGGCGAATTCGCCGCGAATTGTTACGCGCGAGTTTCTACGCGCGTAGGCGAGGTACTGGGTGTCAATACATTGCGTCCACAAGCATCGCGCGAGAGCTAGGAGCGCCTTGTTTGCGTCCAGATGAACGCGCGAAACACGCGCGATTAAATCGCGGCGAATTCGCCCTTTCTGGACAGGGTCTTAGGTGTTTTCTGTTTTCTATTTTTTTTTTACTGTCATTGGGTTGCCTCCTGACCTCGATCTAGCCCTGAGGACAGAGATGAGGTCGACGATGGAACGAGCTTGCCCAGAAGAAGCGTATTCACTCGCGGCTTGTATAGGCTCGGGTCCGTTCACGTCCATTAACTAGGAACTCAGCCCTACGTAATAAGATAAGAACACTAGGGCACAGAATAAAGTGATAGTACTATCATACAGAACGGACACTCTCCGCCCCCCTTGCAATCTACCCCGCACCCCCGCGCGCACCCGCCAAGAGATGCTCGTGGTCCTTCTGAGGGTCTTACTGAATATGCGGGCCTACGCGACTTTCAAATTTCAAATTCGGGCTCGATGTATGTGACCGGGGTGTGACCAGGGTTTGTAAGGTCGGTCATCGACCCCACATGATATGGTGATGACCACTTGGTAAGTTGTTTTTGTGATCTTGTTCCAGATACGTGCACTACGAAGTGGATAACACGGACCCAAATGCCAACCCGAATAAAAACTGTGACACACAGAAAGGTATAGCACGTGCAGGATAATTTTGGCTGTGATGGTTATTTTGTGCGCATGGGTGACAGGCGGAGAACCAATGAACGAGTCGCTCGCCTCCCCCCACCTGCCGTGCTCACCCCCGCGACTCATTTTTTGCTGCGCATTAACGGTCACAGCCAGAGTTATTTTGTACGACGTGTACTCGTATTATACAGAACAATTTTCAAAAGACAGTAAAATTTTTATAAGTCGTGAGACACAAAATTACAAATTCATCGAATGAGCCTCACCAGGAGTTCATAAATTACACTATTAGGGATCTGAACCAAAATGCTATAAACAGAATCCTTGTGGTGCGACTTCTGTCTGTCTGTCACAGCTGTATATCTCAGCAACCACACATATCGACTTTAAATTTGGAATAGTTTTAGAATATGATTGCCCAATTTAATTGCAAATAAAAGATTTTTTTTTTATTATTGTAAAGGGGGCCCAAATAGAACGGGCAAAATTTTAAATTGTTGTTATTAAGTCTAGGGCTTTACTAATACATTCCAAAATAGATTTTAGTGTTTTTTATGACTATTTATACTTTATTTTTAAGTTATAAAGATAAGATAAGATGATTTATTGCTTTCCACATGGTCATTCAAGGTGCTATTAATAGTAGATTAGTAGCCAAGGGCTGTAAGGCATCAATTGCAGCCCGAGATATTTAGGCGCACGAGCGCAGTGAGGGCGCCTATAGTTCGAGGGTGCAATTGATGCTTACACCCGAGCTAACTCTGCTTTACATCTCGATTGTGAGTTAAGTAGGTCCTTATTACCACCAAATTGTAGGTGACCGATTAGCGCTCTAGGGAACTCAATTACTTACCGCCCTAGGGCTTTTCTAGCTACATTATTACCCTAGAGCGCTAATTGGTCACCTACAAGCCCCATTTGGGGGTAATAAGGACCTACGTACCGAATATGAGAGATGTAAATATACATCGTTACACATGTGGACCCAGAAGGGCACAACAATTATTACAACTAAGTTTATTACATTAAGGTCGATATTTATCGATATTTCATTTACCCAAGCTGGATTATAACAAGCGGTGTGCAACACTTCATCTACTGCCTTTGCACTTGCGAAGAGAAATTGCTGATATAAGCCTCCTTACTAAGATAGTTCAAGGTTTCGTAGATGGTCCGGAGCTGCTCGACAAAATTAAGTTAAATATTCCCAACCGTAAACTAAGAAAATCACCCTTATTTTTTATCCCATCTAGCCGTACTCAATATAGAAGGAATAGTTTTCTTTTGCGTAGCATGAGGCAATTCAATAAACTCAATCATGATAGTCGATTTGATATCTTTTGTAATAATGTTCATAGCGCTAAAAATGCACTCATTAGAGACTATGTACTGAGTTTGGATTAATTTCAAATTTTTTATTAATACTTAAGTAATTTTATGCTTCACATAGGTACTTCATAATAACATAGAATTGTTACTTAAGTTATTTTTTACATACACATGTGGAAGCTTGTCATTGGCTTATAGCAATTAGTTTATAGCACTCAAATTGTAAATATAGCTGTTAGCATCCCAAAGAAAATAAAATAAAATAAAAATTTCCCTGGGACACCATGGCGGCGCAACCAGTCGCGCCACCGTGGTGTCCGTAACTAGACACCAGTAAAGACACCAGAGTCGCCACACCCTGCGGCCACAGTATTAAGGGCTATATTTCACTGGGAGTGGTAGCGCGACCAGCATCCGCCCATGGCCAAATTGGTTGCGCAACCAAACGGGTGAGTAACTCTATAGAGCTGTATACATTTTGTTGGTAGCGACGACTGGTTGCGCCGCCATGGTGTCCCAGTGAAATACCGGCCTAATAGTTTAGTTATTATAGTATAGTCCCGCCATTTATCCTTTATTTTGTTTTAATCAGGTTCAAGCTTAGTCTCGAAGCCAGATGGCGTTTTAACGCTCACCCCGCCACAATGGATACAGTGCGATCTGCGATATCTAGACATGACGTTTTTAGGTAAGCACAAAATACGTACAGAAAAGGGCACGTTGGCACACTGGACTTTGTACCGCGCTTATCATAGTCAGCGTGTTTAAAATCGCACTGCGAGTGTCAAGCTTGACTTGCGGTTGACTGTACATCACGCCCTTTTCCCGTCATTACATCATTTCCCTTGCCACAATCTTGACATAATTCCCTCGCCTTCTCTACTCTCATCAACCCTACCCGCTTGACGTTTTAGGGAACTGTTAACTAGACCAATGTCCTAAATTTGGTCTTAAAATGTTCGCCGAGACCTACTAGTAACACTTCTACCTGTCCTCCATCCAGTCTTACTCTTTGACGACTGAATCACTGAACCAATTTTGATGAAATTTGGTGTAATGATATTTTGAACTATGATTAGATTAGATTTCTTTATTTCATATTATCAAATTCAAAATTACATAGATTGTTCAGATGTCAATGAATAATATGATCGTCAATAATATTGGAAATAAAATAAAAATAATTCAAACAAAATAAAAGTATGTCAAAAGACAGGTAAAACAAAGCAAATTCATTGTAATTATAATATTTAATGTCAAAATAAGTGAAAAATGTCAAAGTAAACCAATAAACATAAAATACTTAAGTGTATCAATAATAATAATGTCAAAGGAGAGACATACAGACAGACATATGAGAGACACACTCATCATCATCATATCGTGTGGGTTGCAAGGACGATGACCGACCTCACAAATCCTGGTGTCAGAGTTGCTGAGCCGCCAAAGGCCAATGGCATGGCTCGTTATCGACTACATCCGTAGATAGTAGTCGGGACCAACGGCTTAACGTGCCTTCCGAAGCACGGAATCATCTAACTATTCGGACAATCAGGTGATTAATCCTGCAATGTCCTAACCAAACTGGTGTGGTCGCACACAGGGATTTTTATAAACCTAGAACCTCCGGATCAATTAATCAATAGAATCTAGTTACTCATTGAATCAAACCCAGAACCTCCGGATCAATTAATCAATAGAATCTAGTTACTCATTGAATCATACCCAGAACCTCCGGATCAATTAATCAATAGAATCTAGTTACTCATTGAATCAAACCCAGAACCTCCGGATCAATTAATCAATAGAATCTAGTTACTCATTGAATCAAACCCAGAACCTCCGGATCAATTAATCAATCGAATCTAGTTACTCATTGAATCAAACCCAGAACCTCCGGATCAATTAATCAATAGAATCTAGTTACTCATTTAATCAAACCCAGAACCTCCGGATCAATTAATCAATAGAATCTAGTTACTCATTGAATCATACCCAGAACCTCCGGATCAATTAATCAATAGAATCTAGTTACTCATTGAAATTATAATCGAGTTGTCGCAGTGCTACAGTCAAAATAATGTAGCATAATTAGAATGAGTGAGAGCAGGACGGAGCGATGCGAAACATATTGGAGCGACAGAGAAACTTATCGCTCCGTTGTGCTCGCATGCATAGCTGTTATTGTAATTATGCTTCACATTACTTCAACTAAAGCCTAAAACAACCAGTCACTAACTTACATCTTGAGGTTTTACAACTTTTTTGTTGTTTTGTTTTCTTAGGTAAATTCGCAGTAATAATGGCGGACCCACCGTGGGACATTCACATGGAGTTGCCATACGGGACCATGTCTGACGACGAGATGAGATGTCTAGGAGTTCCGCAACTACAGGACAGCGGACTAATATTCCTCTGGGTCACCGGCAGGTGAGTTACAATGACCATTGCAGCTTTAAAACGCCGATATTTACATGGAGTTACCATACGGAACAATGTCACAAGCCGAGATGAGGTGTCGGGTACCGCAACTACAGAACAGCGGACTTATATTCCTCTGGATTACCGGCAGGTCTTGAACGAAACAACCTCAGGTAAGTAACAAATGTTACAATGGTCATTTTAGCCTTTAACATTCACCATACGGAGTTAACATACGGAACAATGTCATACGACGAGATAAGGTGTCTAAGAGCAGGTACCGCAACTACAAGACAGCGGACTAATATTCCTGTGGGTCGCCGGCAGGTAAGTTGACAATATCAACGATGACCTTTAACAGCCTTTTAAAGCCACTGAAATCCGACAATCGACATTTTTGGTTTTAATTTGGATCCATCTTGGGACATCCATGAAGAGTTACCTTACGAGACCTTCTTCCCGTCTCTTTTTAAGTTTGTAAAAATTTTATGTTGTCTTTTCATAAGAAATGCAGTAATCTAATACGTTTCAGAGCAATGGAGCTGGGCCGAGAGTGTCTTAAGTTGTGGGGCTATGAGCGAGTAGACGAGTTGATCTGGGTAAAGACTAATCAACTGCAGCGCATTATTAGAACAGGCCGCACCGGACATTGGCTCAACCACGGGAAGGAACACTGCTTGGTGAGTTATCAGACTGTCTCAGCTGTAGGGCTTTGAGCGAGAGTGTCTCTTGCTTTGGGGCTATGCGCGAGAATGTCTTAAGCTATGGGGCTATGTGCGAGAAAGCCGCAAGATGTGGGGCTATGCGCGAGAATGCTTCAAGCTGTAAGGCTATGAGCGAGTGAACGAGTTAATCTGGGTGAAGACTAATCAACTGCAGCGCATTATTAGAACAGGCCACACCGGGCATTGGCTCAACCACGGGAAGGAACACTGCTTGGTGAGTTATCAGACTGTCTCAGCTGTGGGGCTTTGAGCGAGAGGGTCTCATGCTTTGGGGCTAAGCGCGTGAATGTCTTAAGCTATGGAGCTGTGTGCGAGAAAGCCTCAAGATGTGGGGCTGTGTGCGAGAATGCTTCAAGTTGTAAGGTTATGAGCGAGTGGACGAGTTGATCTGGGTGAAGACTAATCAATTGCAGCGCATTATTAGAACAGGCCGCACTGGACATTGGCTCAACCACGGGAAAGAACACTGCTTGGTGAGTTATTAGACTGTCTCAAAGCTGTGGGGCTATGAGCGAGAGTGTCTCATGCTTTGGGGCTATGCGCGAGAACGTCTTAAACTATGGGGCTATGTGCGAGAAAGCCTCAAGATGTGGGGCTATGTGCGAGAATGTTTCAAGCTATGAGCGAGTGGATGAGTTAATCTGGGTGAAGACTAATCAACTGCAGCGCATTATTAGAACAGGCCACACCGGGCATTGGCTCAACCACGGGAAGGAACACTGCTTGGTGAGTTATCAGACTGTCTCAGCTGTGGGGCTTTGAGCGAGAGGGTCTCATGCTTTGGGGCTAAGCGCGTGAATGTCTTAAGCTATGGAGCTGTGTGCGAGAAAGCCTCAAGATGTGGGGCTGTGTGCGAGAATGCTTCAAGTTGTAAGGTTATGAGCGAGTGGACGAGTTGATCTGGGTGAAGACTAATCAATTGCAGCGCATTATTAGAACAGGCCGCACTGGACATTGGCTCAACCACGGGAAAGAACACTGCTTGGTGAGTTATTAGACTGTCTCAAAGCTATGGGGCTATGAGCGAGAGTGTCTCATGCTTTGGGGCTATGCGCGAGAACGTCTTAAACTATGGGGCTATGTGCGAGAAAGCCTCAAGATGTGGGGCTATGTGCGAGAATGCTTCAAGCTATGAGCGAGTGGATGAGTTAATCTGGGTGAATACTAATCAACTGCAGCGCATTATTAGAACAGGCCGCACCGGACATTGGCTCAACCACGGGAAGGAACACTGCTTGGTGAGTTATTAGACTGTCTCAAAGCTATGGGGCTATGAGCGAGAGGGTCTCAAGCTTTGGGGCTATGCGCGAGAATGTCTTAAACTATGGGGCTATGTGCGAGAAAGCCTCAAGATGTGGGGCTATGTGCGAGAATGCTTCAAGCTATGAGCGAGTGGATGAGTTAATCTGGGTGAATACTAATCAACTGCAGCGCATTATTAGAACAGGCCGCACAGGACATTCGCTCAGCCACGGGAAGGAACACTGCTTGGTGAGTTATTAGACTGTCTCAAAGCTATGGGGCTATGAGCGAGAGGGTCTCATGCTTTGGGGCTAAGCGCGTGAATGTCTTAAGCTATGGAGCTGTGTGCGAGAAAGCCTCAAGATGTGGGGCTGTGTGCGAGAATGCTTCAAGTTGTAAGGTTATGAGCGAGTGGACGAGTTGATCTGGGTGAAGACTAATCAATTGCAGCGCATTATTAGAACAGGCCGCACTGGACATTGGCTCAACCACGGGAAAGAACACTGCTTGGTGAGTTATTAGACTGTCCCAAAGCTGTGGGGCTATGAGCGAGAGTGTCTCATGCTTTGGGGCTATGCGCGAGAACGTCTTAAACTATGGGGCTATGTGCGAGAAAGCCTCAAGATGTGGGGCTATGTGCGAGAATGCTTCAAGCTATGAGCGAGTGGATGAGTTAATCTGGGTGAATACTAATCAACTGCAGCGCATTATTAGAACAGGCCGCACCGGACATTGGCTCAACCACGGGAAGGAACACTGCTTGGTGAGTTATTAGACTGTCTCAAAGCTATGGGGCTATGAGCGAGAGGGTCTCAAGCTTTTAATTTTTGACCTAGACAGTTAACAAGTGAAGGTATTTTCGTTTTTGCAGGTGGGTATGAAAGGCAACCCTCCCAATTTGAACCGGGGGTTAGACTGTGACGTCATAGTGGCTGAAGTTCGAGCGACAAGCCACAAACCAGACGAGATCTATGGAATTATTGGTAAATATCACATACTATATGCAATCAACAACAGTGGTCGCCACCCGTAACGCTTACAAGCGTGGTGCCACGTTTTTTGCTGGAATTCTGGAGAGAGCTCCCTGTCCTGCAGACGACGATTCATGGGATGTTATAATGAATCAAGTGATGTGATGTTGTCACTAATTTTTCATTGTTCCCGGGAATATTCCCGGTCGCATGGAAAATTTTCCCTAAGGGGGCGTCCATTAATTACGTGAGGCGATTTTGGCGATTTTTCGACCCCCTCACCCCTCTTAGTCAGATGTCGTGAGATTTGGCTTGACCCCCTCACTCTCCCCATAATCTCACGTGAGATTTTTACCCAATACCCATTTTTAGTGTAAACACTTTTATCTGTACTACTATGAGGAGTTCGCATAACGGAGATAATATTGTGTAGGATGTTGCTATATTTTAGTAGACGTTTTTTTTTGCTGAATGTAACCCAGTTTGCTTGCAATTTTACCCTTTTTTTTTGCTAAAAAAATTACGTGATATTTTCCGCGACCCTCCCTCTCCCCCACGTGAGATTAGGTGAGATTTGGCTCGACCCCCTTCCCCCCTAAATGCCTCACGTCATAAATGGACGCCCTCTAAACTATGATGCTAAGGATTTAACAAAAAAAATATTTATAGTGCAGGCTAGCCCGATTTATTGCTGCTTTTTTAACCTTATATTTATAAAAGTCTCGCGGGCTCGACTAGATACCGGCTTACTTGTTAAAATACGGCAACAAATACTACGCCGAATTCGGCGTACTCGAGCCAAAACGTTGCCGACACTGGTGTTTTTACCCGATTTCGGGCAATTTAGATATTCACCGGGCTTCCTTCGGGTGGTGTATATTTATGTTTGTTTGTTTTTTTTTAGCTACATTCTTAACCAATAACTTAGTAGTTCAGACCTTAGTATAAAATATTTTTCGGGGAACACTCAAGCAGCTGGCAGGCAACACAATTTCCAATTGTTTTATATACATTGGAGACCTATCAATAATCTAAGATGATGACCCAAGATGATGATGATGGGTTTCAAGCTTTAATTGGCTTAACGTATCTTATAAAGTACGAAAAACGCTCTAATAATTAATAGAATAACTAATGCATTGCTGCCTTTCACTCTCTCTTACGTCTTTACTCGTGATTCCCTGAGAGAACTGTTTAAGGAGATCAGCATTATGACAGTGCCATGCCAATATATTTATGAAAACATTATATACGCTAGAAAGAACATTCATCAATTACCTAAAAATTTTGACAGACATAATTTTAATAATAGAAATAAGCTCAAAATTGATCAGTCATATACTAGATTAACTAAAGTCAATACATCTTTCTTTGGTCTGTGTATACGATACTACAACAAAATACCTGACAATATAGTGAATTACCTGAGAGAAAGTTTAAAGAATGTGTAAAGCAAACATTATGTAAAAAAGCTTACTATAGATTAGATGACTATATCAATGACAAGGAGGTATGGTGCTCTGATATTCGAGCGAAACACATTGTAAAAAGCCGACTCTTAAAGTAGGCCGTGCTGCAGTGGTTTCTTGCCGTTTCTTTTACGCAGCCATAGCACGATCCGAAACGGCGTAGACTCGCTCTATTTGCATTGTATTCTGCATGACATGCAATAATTCTGTAAAGAATCTACATTCAATTAAATTATCTGAATCTTTATTTAGAAAGTCTAATATTTTGTTACAGAACGTCTTAGTCCAGGAACGAGAAAAATTGAACTGTTCGGAAGACCACACAACGTACAACCTAACTGGTAAGTTTCTCTTGTCAAGTTAAAAACCGGATTCCACGAAAGAATCGTAAGTTTAGTAAACAAATCGTCGTCAATTTTGAATGTAGAAAGTGGTAAAAAATTTAATATTTTGACTACTTTTGTAGTCCAAAGAGTGTTTGCTCGTGTGGATGAAGTGAATTCTCGTCGAGTTGTCAAATTGTTTGTTTACTAAAACAATTCTTTCATGGAATCCTTCTTAAATCAACATTTCAACAATTGTACAGGGTTTTAAAAAAGTGCAATGTTCTTTCTAAGTGGGTGAGTCTCCATCACTAGCAAATGGATACAATATTGGTTTCCTTTTTTTTTATAACAGTACAGTAATGCTTTTAAATGGATAGGTACGTTTTTGTGACTGGACATCCAGACACTAAAATTACGACGTATTACGTCCGTACGACAATATTGTCACAAAAATTATCTTCGTCTGTGTTACCAGCTGATCATAGAAGTCATTTAATTGTCCAGACGCTTCAATTCTTTTTAAGCGAAAACTTTTTTTCTTTTTTTGTATTTTATATTTTTGCCCGGCAGTGGGACAGTAGGGCTATTGAAGATAAGATTTTTTATACAACTTTCAAATGATGCATAAACACCCCTTAAAATGATCATCGTACTTTTTTTTTCACCCTGTATGGTGATACAACTAAGGCAACCGATATCGTGTGTCAGGATAACGCTGGGCAACCAAGTGGACGGTGTCCGGTTGGTGGACCCGGACCTGATCGCGGCCTTCAAGAAACGCTACCCCGACGGAAACTGCATGGCGCCGCCGCCGGAACCCGCCCTGCCTTAGCTCATCGTAACCCTTGTCCCGGTGTACCGAAAACTGGAAGGGACGTCCAGTCACTCACTTCACCGTCACGTCCTGTCCAAAAGTGAACAACCTTCGCAAAGAAACGTTTCTGGGAAATGAAAAAAAATTATGACCTCTTCATAAAATTGCTCTCTCTGGTCAAACAGTTTGTATGAAGAGGTAATTTGTTTTTTTCATTTCCCAAAAATGATTCTTTGGGAAAGTTGTTCAGATTCGTTCACTGAGAACGCCCTTTCACTTTTCGGTACACCGTCCCTTACATACACCCTGTATACCAGATGTAAAAAAATTTTTAGTACTATTTTAACGTGTTACTTAGACCTTTTCCTAAGGAACATAGGTCGAAATACGAAAAAAAATAACTTCTCATAGAAACTGCACAAGCTAATTGCGCATTTTGTATGGGAAGTAAAATTATTTTCGTGTTTCGACCTATGTTTCTTGCGGAAAGTTGTTCAGTTTCGTGGTCTTAGTAACAAGCTACAATAGTACTTGAATTTTTTTTGCACCCGATATTTACATCTATACAATCCGCCCACATTACCTCAATGCTGGGCATAGTAAACTTTTTGTTTGCGCATCTCGCTTCGATCCCGTGCAGTTTTTAAACTAGCCGTTTTCTGCGACCAGTCATCTGACCATCTGGCAGGTATACTGCGCGGCAAGCAACTCCGATGCTGATCGTTAATGCGCACAACTAACAACATGCTGAGGCTGGCGTGCGAATCATCACTCGCTTTCGGCGTGCCACCTATGCCCACAAAATAACGGTCAGCGTCGAAATTGTTTACTCATACTTGTAATCGGATTTATTTGGTGCTGGCGTGACTCTTCTACCGCTTGTACTCATCGTTAAATACAAATGGGGTACACTTGTCATATGTGAAAATCCTAAACTATGCAAGGCCACTATTATCTATTTATGTAGCTGTACTACGTGTATCAATCAGAGACTGATATGAACCAATCAGAGCGAATCTGCGCATTAAACATTTTGTCAAGGTTGTCGCCAATAAATAATTATTTTGAATGTGTAATTAACTGTTCATTATTCATCGGCATCAAAAACAGTGGATATTTTTACGGTCTCAGTGAGCCCTACAGTTTAGCGTGTGCAGAATATGTTTGGCTATGGTGGGTGACAAGCCGAGAACCAATGAACGATTCGCTCGCCCTCCTCCCATCCCCCCCCCTGCTGCGCTCACCCCCGCGATATATATATTTTTTGTTCTACTGTTCTACACATTTACGGTCGTAGTCAGAGTTATTTTTTACGTAGTGTAAAAGTTAATTGTGATCATGTTCAAGCAACTAATTTCGGTATTGTCAATACAGTTAAAATCACTTACAGCCAGTTGCACAAAACTTCTTTAAAGTTAAAGCCACTTTTAATCTATTGCTGTCACTTTCTTTGTCAACAAAACAGAAAGAGTTAGCAATATACTTAAAGGAGCTTTATCTTTATAGAAGACGCTTTGTGCAACTGGCAGTTAAACTGCTTCGTCATGAGCGCGATCTCAAAGTCAGTGTTTTTACTGACGTGCAGTTACTATATTACTCAATTTACCTTTTTCATTCAAGTCTTATTTTACCCCAATAATTCGCATAGGAAACGTTTTTTTAAGGTACCTCGAAACTTGGCTCATAGACTGGAGATAAGGAAATGTATAATGAGTTTGCGCGATATAGATGTAAAATCAAAATGGATATAGGTGTTGCCTACAATAATTACATTCATGCAATATCAGATCAAATACGTACCGATCCTAAGCAGTTTTGGACATTTGTTAGTGCGCTGCGAAGCAAAGGTGGAGTAGAGCCAAAAGTCACGCGAGGCAATAATGAATATCGTGGTGTTGAGGCTGCTAAAGCGTTTGCGGAACATTTTAGCTCAGTTTTTCTAACAGATGAGCCTTGCCTTGATTGGGAATCAGTTAGTTCATCAACAGCGCCTAGTAGCAGGCATGTAGATATATGTAGTTTTACAGAGTCAGACATATTAATTTCAATCCGGAAGTTAAAATCTGGGACATCGCCTGGTCCTGATGCAATACCTGCTTTTGTCATTAAAGGGTGCGCCAATCTTTTGATTGAGCCTATTACATTTATTTTCAACTTAATACTGAAGACAGGTGAATACCCAAAAAAATGGAAACAGTCTCGTGTTTCTCCCATTCCCAAAACTGGATCTAAAACGGCCGTTGAGAACTACAGGCCTATTGCTATATTAAGTGCGCTGGCTAAAATATTTGAAACTACCATGCGTGACCAGATTTTACCCCAATGTCTTCCGTTTATCAGTAACGATCAGCACGGTTTTTTACCCAGACGTTCGGTAGCTACTAACCTTGTCCACCTAGTAGATTATGTATCGACCGAGCTGCAACAGGGTTATCAAGTGGACGTAATTTATCTTGACTTTCAGAAGGCGTTCGATAGGGTCGACAATGGTGTTATGTTGGAGAAATTGGGGGACATGGGGTTTTCCCCAAGATTATTAAAATTATTCGCTAGTTACTTGTCTGGAAGGGAACAATTTGTTAAATATGGGCATTTTGTATCTGATCTCTATCGTACGCCGTCTGGTATCAGTCAAGGATCAAATCTTGGACCCTTACTTTTTGTATTATTGATTAATGACCTCCCAGATATAGTTAAAAATTCGATGGTTCTATTGTTCGCTGACGACGTCAAATTAGCTATGTCTATTAGAAGTGAACATGACTGCATGATGCTGCAGGAGGATATAGATCGTGTCTATCAATGGAGTCTTAATAATAGGCTTTTCTTCAATCCCACTAAATGTGAAGTAATCAGTTTTACCCGCTCACACTCTCCAAGAGAGCGTACTTACACTCTTGGTGGAGAACTGGTATCGAGAGCAACACAGGTACGGGATCTGGGAATATTGTTCGTACAGAAATTTAACTTTCATGCCCATGTGGAACACCTAACTGTTTCTGCTTACCGCCGGCTTGGGTTTGTGTTGCGTAACAGCGCCCCTCTTACAGATCAAGCGGTTCGTATGCTGTATGTGGCTCTCGTTCGCAGTATTTTGGAAACCAACTCAGTAGTTTGGAGCCCATATGAGAAAAAATATAACCTTATGTTGGAGAAAGTCCAAAAAAGGTTCCTGAGGCATACATACAAAAAACAGTATGGATATTATCCATTCATGTATCCCACTCTTTTTCTACAAGGACATTTGAGCTTCGACTCACTACAATTACGTAGATACTTAGCACTAGCAAAATTTGTTATAAATATTATTAGGAATAATATCAATAGTGTCTACTTATTGCAGCGTTTTCTGTGTCTGTCTGTGCATAACTCGTATCGGAGGGGAAGGCGTCAGGATCTACAAGCTCTTCCAAGTTCCAGCACAGATGCGCATAAAAATACACCAGTTTTGCGTGCCATCACGCTTCTTAATTCTGCAATCAATTATGAACCACAATGTGATTTATTCCATAGTAACATAAATTATTTGATGAATGCGTGTACAAAATGTTTTGAAATATTGATGCCTGTGAGCACAATTAGTAATTGATTTATAATGTAGTTAAGAGTTTATTGTAACGCTTTGGATTTTCTGCTATGTTACAATTGTATATAAAATAAATAAATAAAAATAAATAAATAAATAGACAGGGATAGGGTCAATAACTATAAATAAAAAATACGAATTTTTTTCGGTTGCAAATAATAAAGTTATAAATAATTTTGTTTTTGTCAAATATCGATAGGTCGTATGGCAGAATGAAACGTGTAGCCGTGGCCAGTCTTAAAAAAAACTTACAACTGTTCTATAGTCTGTGGTTGGTTTATACAGCTGTTAGTTTTTTTTAATGATAGGCAATGACTACTCATCACATTCTGCCGTACAACCTATCGATATTTGACGAAAACGATTTTTTTTTAAAACCTCGTCATTTATGGCCGAAAAAAATTGGTATTTTTTATTTATCTTTAATGATCCTATTCCTGTTTATGAACCAAGTTTCAAGGTACCTTACATATAAGTTTCCTTTGCGAATTCCTAAATCCTTTTATGTGTAATATCTTATATTGAGGTATCTTATGTTGAATGTAACAATAAGCATATTTGCCAACCTAGGCATTGCATTCAAAATGTAATATTTGCGTTGTGTTTAAGTATTAAATTAGGTTAAGACTTGTAAATACATACATGTAAATAGTTATTATAAAAAATATAAATTGAACACCAATGAAGTCTTGTTATTAAACTGTCTTTAAAAAAAATTTTTTTTGGTGTTAAATTGAGTGACAGGATTAGAAATAGTGTGATAAGAGAACGGTGTGGCGTAAAAGAAGACGTAGTGACCGAAATCGAGAAAGGGATGCTGAGATGGTTTGGTCATGTAGAGAGGATGAATGAACGAAGACTGACGAAAGAGATCTACCAGGCGAGAGTGAATGGAAACGTTGGAAGGGGAAGGCCTAGGCGAACGTACCAGGACCAAATTCAGGACGTTCTGAATAAAGGCCAGGTTAAAAGTACCCTAAGCCGACGAGCATGTATGAAAGGATTGATGAAAGTACAGGAAGCAAGGGAAGTATGTCAAGATCGTAGCAGGTGGAGGACTGTGGTCTCTGCCTACCCCGACGGGAAAGAGGCGTGATGTTATGTATGTATGTATGTTAAAAAAAAAAACAATTTAATCTATAAAAAAAAACAAGTGTATCTTTTGTCTATAACCAAAAAAAAATATATAACATGAATTCAAAAACAATATAGGCTACAAAATTACTGCAAAAAGGCCCAATAAAGTTAATGACACATTAGGCCTCGTACTGTCCTTCTCAGTTTTCACAAACATCAGCAGGAAACCTCTTGAACTCCTTATATCGGAAAATTGTGACAGTTACACCCCAAAGCTATTTCGCATTGAGTTCTTGGAAAATGGAAAATTTAAGAAAAATTATTTTTTATATATTTTTGCCTTATTGCGCAAAACTAGGTTCTCTTTTAAATTCCCTCAAATTTTCGCACGGTGCTTCATACGAGTAGGTCTTCCGCCAGCTACCTAACTTTTACTACAACAACTTTTATTTTCACCCGACTGCCCCAAAAAAGAGTAACTTAAGGGGCTGATAAGAGCTAAATACGCTTCACTTGAGCAGGTTTTTAACAAAAAGTGATGAATATATGGCCGTGAAAAAAATTTATGTAATAATTAAGCATCTTTCCAAGAATATGGCCTACTCCGATATACACGATTAAATATATTTTGTACGCCATAAAAAATATCCAAAGTTACTTCTGCTTTTTGCTTTTAAACCGTTTCTCTTAAGTACCCATTAATCTATGATTCCAAAACTTTTACACATTTTTCAATACATTATGCATAATAATATAGCTATTTGATAATTAATATTATGCGTACAGATTTTGAGAAAAATGCAAAAATCTGCGAAAAACAGCGCGAATCCACTCCATTCTAGCACGCGCATTCTGCACTTTGTTAGAAAGGGAGGTAATTCAGCTCTTATCACCCCCTTAACGACCAAGCCTTATCAACTTGATGGGTATCAAAAAGTGGGTGTCGGTGTAGGCCGTAATTCAGATTCGTAGGTTTCAGAAAAGATGAGTTATTTTTTCTATTCTTACGGATATCAAATAAGAGCTAGTTAATCTTGATTTATTTGTTATACTGTAGACTGTGGTGATGTATTGAGTGCTGTTCATTTCCCTGGGGGACTGATCTAGGGGAACGAGCGGGTGTGTTTTTCAATTCAATTCAATTCATTTATTGATAAAATATTACATTTTACAAGTCAGCAAATTATATACAAAAATTATAATAGAAATCAAAAATTATAATAGGAATCAACATATTATTAAATTTCATTCTTAATTATAAATTATTTGCCACATTTGTCATAGTTTCCTTTAGAGTTTGGGTTAGCAAATTCGCAGGTTTACAGTCAAATTCGCGGATTGAGTAGTATGCTTCCAACGTTAGCATGCTTTTAAGTTTATTAACAAACGAGACATCGGTCTTACTGTTTTTTTGTGTAAAGTTTATTTAATTGTTTATTTTTTATAAATTATTTGATTTTGATTTGATCGAGTTTTTTTAATAGGTGCGTCACTATGGAATAAAACTTGGCATTTAGTGGCAATATTTTTAATTTTGCGTTTTAAATAGTAATTACATCCTTACAGGTAATATCATCGTTTCTATGACTAAGTTATTTTCAGGATATATCCCAAGCTACCTACACAATTTAATTCTACTTCGCTTCAACTCGTGCTCTTTTGAGCGCAATTTTCATATTTTAATCATTTCCATACCTTTACGCATAACAATTACAACATATTCCATAACATGAAATGCATCAATTGAACAACTAAATATAATTTCAAAATTGCTTATAATTATTATTATTAAATTAAAGTAAATTTATTTACTACAATAAGGTATAACTGAGTTTTTAAAACTTCGAGATCTACTTAAATTGTGCACTTAATTTATATAATTTTCCATTTTTTTAAATTGAGACGTGCAAAATTTCCATTTAAGAATTCAAATAAAATAATTATTTAGAAATGTTTTCTAATAAATTGCGAATATTAATAAAAATATTTATACATACACCTGTTTCGATTTGTCTTTCTTGGAAAGTCCAGTTAAACTGATCTGTTGTCCACTACAGCTTCTTTGGTTTCTTATTTTATAAAACGCTTTTTACAATGGACTGACAATATAGCGTAGAATTATACCTAGAGTTAAAGTGATCTTACTTATTGCTTTAAAATAAACATTTGAGATTATGTTCTGACAAAAGCGCAATCATCAGTCCATTTGACGACTCCTTACGTAATAAAATCTACGACAAATATTCGTGTCCAAGCCGACAGATTATTTTGTTGAGACATGAATGCATAAGATATTATTATTACATTGATAAAGGTTCAATATAATTTCGCATGGAACTTAAAGTTATGTAAAGCTCCACGCGAAATTCTTAATAAGATTAAATTTAAATTTAAGATAAAAAACAATTTTTTTCAATATCGTTGATGGTTCCTGAATATTCCCGGGATTTTTTACTAGCAGGACTTTTTGTGGGTGAAAATTGGTGCTCGATTTAATTACATCTTTGGAAACTCTCGGGATTTTTTAAGAGTAGGGTTTTTTTGGGTAAAAACTGGTGGTCCACCACTTAGACCTTTCAAAATTCCCGGGATTTTTAAGATTGCTTCTCATTTTCGGAAATAACTAGGATTTCTAGGTAACAGCATTTCCTATTATTGCTGTTAAGAAGCTTCCTAAAATAAAAGCTTCTATGTTGAATGTTGAATTGTTTCAATTTGTCGTACATTTTTATGGATGGAAATGCGCGTGCGTCCTACGCGCGTTTTTAGTAACAACTATAAACTAACTTTATACACGCTACTGCAAAAAGAGAATAACTTGTATTTCTTTAAATAATGATTTAGTAATTTTTGGTACCTAGTTTTCAAAACTTGACAGTATTCCTTAAGTTTTTTTAACCAAGTATTCTGTTGCTCATATACACCGTGAATTTTCATGTGTTTCACTTAAAACCCAGTGATTCTCCAAATGAAAGCAACGATTTAAAATTTTCGACTTAAATAATACCTACGGTCACACATTTTGTAACTTGGAAGATTATTTTCGCGCATGCGCTTATTTTCATTAGGCGAATTACTGGGCTCGGGAATTATGAATGAAAATTCACGTTATAATGTAAGTGTAAATTAAATACGCAAAGACTCCCAAAACTTTATCAAAGTAAATCGCCTAGTTATGAAGAATTTATTTTATTACAAAATAAAAAGAATTTTTGCGCTTTCAAAACACTCCACGATATCTTCTAATTTTAATTTGTCTGACTAGCTTCGCGACTTAGTCTTGCAATTCTAAGTATCTAATACAGCTACGTTGAACGATACGCGTTTAACGATATATTTTTACGGCACCAAGCTTTTTAAAACTAGGACTAAGTTTATAAGTCTGTGGTTGCCTAAAAACAGGGGTTTCAAAACTACAGGACTACGGGCCAAGTGCGGGCCGCATGTACCTCTAATCTGGCCCAGACTTTGGTTATCGTTTTCATGATCTACATATTTGACGACGACCATGATGAGATTACGGATACAGAGCATAATCTAGCCTCCGCTGGTGGTCCTTGTGGGCGACACTTGGCCCGTGGGCCTTATTTTGGAAACCCCTAGCCCAGAGGCAACACTTTAACTGACCATTGAAGATAAATAGAAATATAAACTGAACAGCAAAGAAAACAGGTTGGTAGCTTTTCCGCCATACATTTTCATACAATGATGGGCTCAAAGTAATCGTCTATATCTTATCCAAATCGAATAAAAATATCAACCTGAATAGTCAAATCTTTAGATAAGAACCTTGTCAACATATCTCTCAAAGATCATACCTGTCTACAGTATCCAGGAAAGTTGTAAAAATGGGATTTCGTGAGATTTCAAATTACAGAGTTCAAATTTTGAAGTGGCACACGGATTTTGCTGAACATTTAGATGTGTGCAATGTTTTGTAAATGTGTTGACAAGGTTCTCATCTAAAGATCTAACTAATCAGATTCGCATTTTTAATCGATTTGGATAAGATATTGACCAATACCTTGAGCCAATCATTGTATAAATAAATAATAAATAAATAAAAATCTTTATTTTCACCACAAAGTAAACTTAAAAATAAAATTAAATAGTTGTGCACAATCTAGTTTTTCAGTTTTAAGTTTGTGTTGTGGTGAACTGGTGCCCGAGCTAGGCTACGAGGCCTGTATTGCAGCTCACCAGGACTCCACCCCGTTACACGAAAGCGAACAGCTGTGCGGTGTATGCATGTGTGTGGCGAGTGTTCTGTGTGAAGTGTGTGTATGGTGAGTGTGTGTCAGTGTGTGTATGGTGAGTGTGAGACTGTGCGAGTGAGAAGTGTGTGTAGAGGTAGTGAAACTATTGCAGTGTTTTTAATAACTCTTCAGTTTCTGCATAAGTTAATTGTAGCAGGTAAGTCTTGACTGTTTTCTTACAGTTATATTTATTTAGTTGTAATAGTTTAAGGCTGTAGTTTAACTTATTATATAGATGGGGACCTAAGAAAGTAAAGGATTTCTTTGCGAATTCGGTGTTGCATTTTTTGCTTTCACATACTCTGGGTCGGTGCCTAGGGGTGATCTGGTGAAGGGAGGGAATTGTATGAAAATATATGGCGGAAAAGCTACCGACCCGTTTTTTGCTGTTTAGTGTAGTTGTTTAAAAAGAAGGATTATTCCTGAGACAAATACATGTCTTTTGAGCAATTTCTTTTTTCAGTAGTCAGTTATGAGAGCTGCAGTGCTATCCGGACATTATTACTATGGAGTATAAAATATTATCATTGTTTGTACTTGTCAACGTAAGAGTAACCACAGACTTATTTTATAATAACTCACATAGATGTTAAATTAAAGTGCTTTAGAAACACGTATTTTCATCCTAAATTAGCATTTAGTAATATTAGTTACTATAACTTAGGCTATTTTAGTGCACACAGAGTTCATACAGTTTACTAGATGAGCCATTAAAATAAAGTCCACCACCAAGTACTAATATCAATCGCGAAATCGGATGCTAAAAGAAGAATGGGAACTCTAATAACCATAAAACAGAACAACTATTTCTAAGGAACAAATTAAACTACTTTTGATTTCCATTTCATTAAGAGATTTTTATATTCAACAATGAATAAACTATTTTGACTTTGACTTGACATAAAAACAAATACCTCTGTATCACAAGACAGCGAAAACAAAACTTGTAATTTTCATATCGTAGAAAAGTAATCATAATTATAAAAAAATAAATATTTTCACCACAAAGTAAACTTAAAAATAAAATTTAATAATTGTGCACAATCTAGTTTTTCAGGTTTAAGTTTGTGTTGTGGTGAACTGTTGCCCGAGCTTAGGTTACGAGGCCTGTATTGCAGCTCACCAGGACTCCACCCCATTACACGAAAGCGAACAGCTGTGCGGTGTATGCAGTTGTTCAGTTATTTGTTTCTGCTTTCGTTAGTAGTAATTTTAAACAATGTAAACAAAATACACACACGATACACTTTGAAATCAACTACAAAATACAAAATAACAATTCATGTTAATGAAACTTTCAGATTAATTATGAAAGTTCCCTTTGAAACTCCAAAATGCTTTTCACTTCGATTCATATTAAGTTAATATCACAAAAACATTTAAGAGTTGATTAAAATAACGCTACTCTACCGAAATAAAATGTAATATTTCAATTAAATTAATTTTGTCTAAAATCGGGGTGTAATATGAACAACTATCTTGTTCAAACACTTCCTCTGTTTGAGTGTAGATTTTATTTGTAGTATTTTTTTAAACGTAATGGAACAACTTCCCGAAAAATCAAATACTTTTGAAAAAATTCTACTTTGTTTGATTCAGACAATTTTCCGGCTGTGTTTAATAGGAAAAGTTGAACAATGTCCGACTGAATACACTCTTTTTAATTTCAATGCCCCATTCTCTACATGTTGTACTGTCAAGGGTACACCACGCTTAACACATTGGATTTTGTAGAGTTCTTCAATTAATTATCCGAGACTCTAGCTTCCTCGTTAGGGTTTAGTTTAATGTCGCATTTGCGACGCTTGATCTGCTCTTGACTGTACCTACTTTAAACTTTACCTAATAACTCTGTGTGCATTGAATTAATTCAACAATTATTTTTTGTTCTAATAAGATCAACAACTTAATAACTAGTTTTCAACTTAATTAACATCCTCCAAATACCATTGGCCGATACGTCTGTCCTAATTTCGCTCAGTGGGTGTGATTTTCGGATGTTTTTTAACTCTTGTATGTTAAGTCTTTTTACTAAATATCAAAAGATTACCAATTTATTTTGATAAACTTAAGCGAAAATCCTGAATATTTTTATGCGAAAATAACAACTGCAAATTGACTTGGCAATCGTACATAAATGGACTAGCTATATTATAGTAGTTATTCACGATTTTAAATTTAATTTCTTAAGATATGTTGTCGTTAATAAGAACCTTTGTTATGGCACTGATTGAAAAATATATTTTTCTATCAAACAAGAAAAAATTTTTTAAAACTGACTGATTCGCTCACTGTCCAATAGTGTATACAATACTGTAATAGTGGGGCGTCACAGTAAACGATTGTAGGTGAAGCAGAAGTAAGTATATAGCTTCAAATTGTTAAGTAAAATTGCTCTACAAGTATTGTTCTACATAACTTAAAGCGTTCCGTCTTATATTATGTATTTAAAATAGTCACTGAAAGTATAACTGGATATATCTGTAACACAATAATAGCCAACTATACCTAAATATATGGAGATGGAATATATAAAAAAAATTGTGTCAAAAAATTAATCGACGTCGTCCATCTTGAACGTAGTCGGTCTGCGGCCAATCGGCTTCATCGCCAGCCGTCCGCCGCCTCTACCGCCAAAATTCGTATTTAGAATTTCCTCGTCACTACTGCTCGAATCGTCGAAGCGGACGGACGTGCGGATTTCACCTTCCGATTCGAACTGGAAGTTTGTAAAAAGAACGTATATTATGGAAGTGACTAATATTGCATTAAATATTTGCAAATGAAGTTTGAACTTATACTTCTATGTATGTACAGTAAAAACCAAAGCAAAATTAGCAAAAAAGATAAGAAATCAACCATGCCAAAGCTTATCAAAATGTTTGCATATAAATAGGCATTATAATTATTTAGAAAACGTTTATTTACTGTTTAAAATTGTACATCAACCTAAAATATTAAGTTCCAAAGAAAATTGTTCACTATAGTTCGATCAACAATGGAGTTTACCGTAACAATAATTCTTCCGACGTGAAATATTCAGAAATTTGTTACATCTTGTATGAACTTCTCTATCGAATTGAAAAACGATCCATGTTGAAAAGGGTAATAATACTAATAACCAAGTAAAACCTATATTACTAACCTATCTACACACAAAGCTACAAACCCAAAAAAAGCCAGCCTAAAAGAAACAGTTAACATATTAAGCGTTACTAGCGGTAGAGATTGAGCGAGACGGACATTTATTTCTTGGGTCGGCTGCGCACGATGCTTGTAGGCAGACGTGTCTTGGTTGGCCGCTCGTCGGCGCTGTCCACACCCTAACACACATAGGTATTTACAACATGTACAAGGGGCTTACAGACATTAGCTTTAGGGCGAAATAGAAAAACAGATAGTTGACGCAGTTAAGGGATTTCAACTTTAATTCGGTGATCCAACCATACGTTGATTGCACGGTGGTAAAAAGAGTAAGAAGATCAGAGATAGAAATATTGACATCTCGTTTCTTTTTCTATTTCAAAAAAATCTTGTTCCTATCTCTATCACTTTATGTAGCTTAAGTACAACGAAACACCACATTAAATAAAGGCACACTTAATCTTCATCGCTTCTAAAATCAGTAGGCAGTAGAACCACTCATAGTTCAGATCCCACTCATACCTGGTTTACAATCTAGGTATATATTCGCACAAAGCGCTTCGCATGATCTTCCATAAAGCGCTCGCTCAGACAAGAAGTGGAATTATCTGACTGCATTTTCGATTTCATTTAACCCGAATCTATTCAAGTCGCAAGGAAATAGGCATGTTCTTGGTAATATCGCACCATCATCGACTCTGACGTCGATCTCTGCCTTCAGGGCAACTTTGAGATCAAGTCAAGAGCAAACCCATTTTTGGTAAACAAAAGTCACCGGGAAAAAATCGGCGATGATACTTCTTCATGAAGGAACTGCTTCATGCATATTTTACGTACAGCTTAATAAGACACTACAGCGTGATAATGAATCATCTGACTATACTTGAGCATAGTACTAGGACATGAAACTGAATGACTTTCCCCAAGAAACTGGTCGTCTCATACATTTCCAGTATTGATGGTGCAAGTTTTGTATGGGGAAACCAACTTTTTTTTTTTTTCATTTTTAACTTCTGTTTCTTGAGGAAAATTGTTCAGTTTCATATCCTAAGTACGGTACTCAAGTGTAGTCAGATGTTTCATTATCATTATCACGCTGTTTATTTTATAATAAAACACCAGCTTCATTATTGATAAGTTCTTACATCAAAGTCTCCAATTGTGAATCTTGTTCCCGCAGCATCAGCCAAGAGTTGCGCGGGCGCCGGGGATACGTCGTCCGGTGACAGCACCTTACAATAGCGTACGCGCAAAATGTTAGCACACACACACACACATAGGATAAGCGATGTGCCATTCCCAGTAACATTCCATCGTTCCGGGAAAAAATCCCGGGAACATACCCAGCAAGTTAGTTTCCATTGTTGCTAATTCCTTGGCATATTGGTGAGATTCAGTTACTATTATCCCAATGTGTTTCCGTCATTTCCGGGAAGACTGTAAACTTACTGGGAATATCTTCATAGGGAATATTACTGACTGCACATCTGTACTAAGGATAGACTAGCGACATTTAGTATAGAGTTATTAGTTGTGCTTACAAACGAAAGTTTACGAAATAAATTTAAAATATTTTAAAACATCATCAGTTTTCAAGAAAACAGACAAATATGAATAATATTGATCTTCAATAGGCAGCTATTTCGATTGAATCTTCTCAATTTTAGTCTTAAATTTATCTTTCCACACTTAATAATATCCATTAAGTATTGAATTTTCTTTCTACGTCGTATTTAAAAAAATCTGAGTCTTTAGCTAACTTAACTAATATTAACACAATTTTCTTTCAATGTTTTTAAAGCTAAACATGTAGTCCCACCACCGATTGTTATTTAATTATTAAAATAACAATCAAACTTACAATCATGAATCTACATCATGGTTTGGATTTTCGAAATAGTACTCCGTCATTTCTCGATATTTCTGAAATTTTTGAAAGATTTTTGGTACTACTGAAGACACTATGGGTACTAGGAAACTGAAGGCCTAGATCAGTGCGTATCGCGACGCCCGACAGACGTCCACTCCACATCCGTATGACACTAATTCAGGCCTAAGCACCTATTACTAGGACATTTAGGACCACAGAGTACACCCGCGGGGTTCACCTAGGTGTTCCATGGCAGATAGGACCTTAGCTAACTATTTGTGCAAATCTACTTATAAAAAGTAAAACAGGTTTATTTTTACTGAAAAACTGCTTGTTAAGGTGATCCGTTTTTCATACAAAAATTCAAATGACTTGCATTCTTACGCGGGACATAAAATTCTGTTGAAAAACGAACGAATAATGCTATTTTTAGTTAATTTTTTCGCTAATTAATACAAAAATACAGTTAATGTACTGAAAGTACTATTTTTGTTAGAAATTTTTGGTTCAATATTACAATTGTGGGCGTGCGGTCAAAACTGTACGGTTGTGCTTTGTGTGCATGTGTAAGTGATCGTACTCATGTAAACACGGACTGACGAGAGTAATTGACTTTAGTGGACATATGGAGATATTTTTCTTATCGAAATTGTTGTTAGGCGTTGAAGTTGCACGACGAGATTTACGCGAATAAATTTTTTGCACATATATAGTTGGTACTTATTGCATTAAAAAAATAAAACCTTATATTTGCAGCAGTGGCTCCATCTAGTTGCGTTCGGGGCTAAGCTGGCCGTCACAGATCACCTTAACATGTCTACTTTTTGAACAAGTTTTTACAAGCAAAGTTATCCTAGTTATAATAAAAGGTGTAAAGAGAATTCTTGAAAGAATCTGTGGAGTTTTAAACTAAGTATAACATTAAAATGAACGAACAATATTCCCCAACTTCTAAAAAAAATGCGCAGATTACGTGTCGAGATGCATGCAGATTCAATGAAGTTATAAGTTATTTTTTTCGGAAGATTCTATTTACACCCTGTATTTTAATAAGAATTTTGTTATATCTAGATATAGTCAGGGCGATCCCCTTAAGAAAACACCTCTGAGCCCAAAGCCTCTACCATCTGGAACCATAGGACCAAAGGCATCGAGGTCGCGACCAAGGCATAGAAATTAGAATGAACTCAATGCTTCTGTAAAGACTGGCTACAAGAGGCTCAGAATAGAGACCAGTGGAGATAGGAGGGAGGCCCTCTCGTCTACTCACCTCTCCCACTGCGACTCCTGTTTAGCCAGGATCTACAGCGGTACTCTGACAAACGACTAACCGGAGAAGCCGACAAGTCCGTCCCGGGTGAAGTGTAATAGGAAATAGTTACACCCGCTTTTGCTTAACTGTGGGACATTAACCGAAAAGAAGTTAAGTAAGAGAAGATACTTACATCCTGGTCACTCATCATCTCCTTAGTAGAGACAGTGGTCTCGATCCTCCTGATTGAGCCCTGGTGGATGTCCAGGTCGACGGAGAGGCACTGGAACCTCCTCAGCAGGAACACGACGGGGATCGGGAGAACTCCAGCCAGTATCATGACCACCGCTACACTGAGCACCCACTCTGGGTAGGGTTTCTTGTCCACGCGGCCCTGAAACAGTACGAGAGTAGAGAGTCAATGATATTGCTCTCTTATTAGTTTATATCACAAGTAAGGAAATGAATGCTACATGACTCGCTGGGTTATTTCTGAATCCCTAATCTAAGTCTAAAGAAGAACTCCTATTTCGTTGGGAAAGATGGCCAGATTTGTGTTATGAGTGGTAAGTATACTTTTTAAAGGGGTAAAAAAAATAACTAGGGATTAAAGCAGGTTAGGCTGGGCATAATTGTTAATTATTTTGGGTAATAAATTTTAACAAAACTCAATTTAGGCACAAGAACCCCCCCATCAAGTTCACTATTTGCTGTGCCCACCAACATTATAATACCTACCTATAAGTTGAACATGATTAAATGTCGAATCCATACCTACAAGTACCTATGGATCGAATCGGTCCACAAGTAGGTAAAATATTTACGATTTTCTGATTGTAAGTATATATGTCCTTTAATTTTGTAATTTTATAAAGAATATATACCTAAGTACAACGTGTTAACGGAATAAGCGAAACTGAGAAAATAGTTTGTTCAGAATCGAGAGTAGAATCAATTTCACGGGTTTTTGATAGGGGTAATTTTTTTTATTTCATTATTGAAATTTTTGTTGCTTCTACTCTAAATATTTATGTGGTTACGCGCGCGGACGGCGCGAGGCGCAAGAACAAAGAGAACAAAGAAGAAACTTTAAAATAACAATATCTCGATAAACAAAAACTTTTTTTAAGATTTTTTTACGGGAATGGATTTATTTTAATAAAAATCGGTTGGAGTGTATGAGGGTTTCGCTTATTCTATTAACCCATTGTTGTATATTGTGGCACACAAATAAACTAACCCAATCCCTTTACAGCTGACTACATTGTCAGCAGTATTGTTCCGTGTAAATATAGGTAGGTATGTATCTTCTAACCTCGTTAGCGTTCCAAGCTCCATAGGTAGGTGGATTGATAACCATGAAGATGACCGAAGACAGCAGGATACAGGACACAATGAAAGGCCCGACGTAGCGCCACGTCACTTGCCAGTAGATGCCGGGACGGTAGCCGGTCATTTCGTAAATGTCGTTGGTGAACCTGCAGAAAAGATGCATAAGTAATGTGAAAAATCGCGACTTTTACCCGAAAAAATCATCAATGAGATGAGAGATCACAATGGGGGTTGGAAAAAACCACAAAACGCTTCAAAAAAAGGTAGGTAGGTTGTGCCCTGCCGAAGGATCAGGAATCGTCAATCAGACGAAAGTAATGGCAATAGTAACCCTGATCCAGATTTACCTTTTACCACCTGCGATGACCACCAGGCCGATGGTGCCTTCGAAGAAATCGAACATCTTTCCTATATTACTCGAAAAACGTCCACTACCAGTAGTTATTTTCTTCTCTCCAGAGAGAAGAAAATAATAAGCGCTCTCCCCTCTCGCTACAACGTCGGCAAGAACTTGAAACCGATCGCGGAGAAGATCTATGGGCCTCATTTACTTTCCAAAATTCAAATTTTTATATTTGTGTCGTGTACATTCCCCCAAAATCTCCTGACAGTGTGTATATGAACTGGTTTACAACTGTAGAATCTTATTTATCCACCTTAAATGGAAGTATTTTAATTTTGGGTGACTTAAATTTAAACAGTGCCTCCGATATTATCCGAGGGTATTTTTGTTATTTTTTGAATGTATGTGGCTTTGTTGACGCCAATCAAGTTGTAAATTTATATGGGAGTAGATTGGATGTGGTATTGTTGCAGGAGAGTGTTGAGGGCGCAAGTGTAAGTGGGGTACAGGGCAATGGTCTTGTCCCTAACGCAGATGCTTATCATCCGCCATTGGAAGCGTTCATACCAGTAAAAAAATATTCACATCATAGCCCATTACCACCTAGCAACATAGATAGCAGTAAAGACTGGAATTTCGCCAAAGCGGATTTTGACGCATTGTACGTACAGATAAGTCAGGTTTCGTGGGATTCGCTTACTGAAAATCAGGATGCAAATAGTGCAGTTGACACATTTTGCCATATTCTATATGACCTTTTTGATCTATGTATACCCAAAAAATCCAGACCCAAGAAACAAGTTAGACGTTACCCGGTATGGTATACACGCGACATAATCCATGATATTAGAGACAAATCCCGTCTACACCGTTTATGGAAAGCTTCTAATGATCCTTCTGTATATAGTGAATTTAGTTCCCTCAGAACAACTATTAAATTGAATCAATCCCTTGCATATGATGCTCACATTGAAAGCGTGGTAAAAAGACTGCGTGATAACCCTCGCGCTTTTTGGCAGCACGTCAATAGTTTAAAGTCGTCTGGTGGTTTTGAGCCTCAAATTAATTACGACGGTAACCTTCATGAAGGTCCAGATGCAGCTAATGCTTTTGCAGATTTTTTCTCGGAAGTTTTTCTTCCAAATACACCCACACTCGATGTCAATAAAATTAGCCACAATGCCTATTCTTCTTCTTCTAATTTTATTCATATAAACCAAATCACAAGTTCCGATATTTTAGATGCATTTAAAAAGCTTAAACCACGTAGTGCTATTGGTCCAGATGGTATTCCTGCTTTCCTCTTAAAGGCTTGTAAAGAATATTTACTTAGTCCTATTACCCATATTTTCAACCTCATCCTAAATACGTGCAGTTACCCCAAATTATGGAAAGTTACCCGTGTTACTCCCATTCCTAAAACAAAAGATAAGACGTCAGTTGAAAACTACAGACCAATAGCAGTTCTCTCTGCTCTTCCTAAACTGTTTGAAACCATATTACATACGAAAATTTCTCGGCAACTTGCTCCTTTTCTATCTGATGCACAACACGGTTTCCGACCAGGCCGATCAGTAAATACCAACCTTCTCACTCTGGTAGATATTATCTCAGGTCGAATGGATAAAGGCGGTCAAGTAGACGTCGTTTATCTTGATTTTAAAAAAGCCTTTGACCGAGTTGATAATGATATCTTACTAGAGAAGTTATCAAACATTGGTTTCAGTCCTGCTTTGCTAGCCCTCTTCGCTGACTATTTACGTGATCGCCAGCAGTTTGTTAGATATGGTTCCTTCGTCTCCGAACGATATGAAACACGTTCAGGAGTCAGTCAAGGCTCAATTCTTGGCCCGTTACTTTTTACTATTATGGTGAATGACTTAGAAACATCCCTGCAACATACTAGCTGTTTACTTTACGCTGATGACCTTAAGTTGATTCGTGCTGTCAATGAACAGGAAGACTGTAAACTGCTTCAGAGTGATATTAATTCTCTTTTTCAGTGGAGCATTAATAATAAACTCTTCTTTAATATTAATAAATGTAGCGTTATGAGTTACACTCGCGCACTTCAACCCATTGTGGCTTGTTATACTCTCGACACAGATATTATAAGTCGCGGTACCTCTGTCAAAGACCTAGGTGTAGAATTTGATTCTAAGCTTACTTTTAATAGCCACATAAGATCTCTCGCAGCTGACTGCTATAGCCGACTTGGTTTTGTGTTGCGAAACTGTCGTGATTTCCGTGACCCTAAAGCTATTATTATGGTTTATACAGCACTTGTCCGCAGTAAATTGGAAACTGCTTCCATAGTATGGAGTCCGCACGAAGCATCTTATCGCTTACTATTGGAAAAAGTCCAGAAAGCATTTCTAAGATTCCTTTACAAAAAAATATATTGCTATTATCCTTTTCTGTACCCTACAATGTTTCTGCTTGGCATCCTTGGTTTCCACTCTCTTCAAACTAGGCGTACGTTTGTTTCCCTTCTTACAACTGTTAGTCTTCTCCGTGGTGAAGCTTCCACTTGTCCGCAGCTAGTAACAACTGCATGTCGGCTGTACGTGCCCGATAACTACACGCGCGCGCGCTCCCACCGCCTGCTCGCGGTGCCCACTCACCGCACAAGCCAATACTGTCACTCCCCGCTTATGCTTGCGCTTAAACAGCTCAACACTCTTCTGACCTTGTTCCCAGACGTCGATTTATTTGCGGATTCCTTGGCAAAGCTTCGGACCAAATGCTTACGCTTTGCTGAGAAAACTTAAGTATAATTTAGTCTAAGAATATTTGTATTTGTGTTTAGCTTTTACAACGCCTTGGTTTTATTACTGTTATGTTGTAAAAATGTCATGATTAATAAATAAATAAATAAATAAATAAATAAAACATTGTAACCCTGATACAAACTTACCTCTCATGTCCGTAGATGTACTTAGATAACGGACACCATCTTGAGCAAAACGACGGTAACCAGGCCTCGTTCTTACTCAGAATACCCGCATCAGTTGATAGACGCCCACTGCTGGACAGAACTAAGACGACTGGTAACCGTGATTCAGATTAACCTCTTATGTCCGTGTATGTATGACACCATCTCGAGCCAAGCGACGACAAGCAGGCCGATGGTGCCCGCGAAGGAATCGAACATCTTGAATCAATGGTCTCCTTCATTGTCAAAAGACGTCCACTGCAGGACAGAAACAAGGCCAATAGTATTCCTGATCCAAACTTACCTCTCATTTCCCTAGATGTAAAGCTACGAATACCAGACCGATGGGTCAGCTCAGCGGTGAAGGAATCGAACATCTTCAGTCAATACTCCTCGTATCAACCAAAATACATCAACGGCTGGACAGCAGCAGTAAAGACAATGTTAACTCCGATTCAGGCTTACCTCTCATGTCCGTAGATGTAGATAACGGAGACCATTTCGAGCAAAGCGACGACCACCAGGCCGATGGTGCCGGCGAAAGAATCAAACATCTTGAGCCAGTACTCCCCGGCGCCGGTTGTGAAGATCAATCCGACGAAGAAACAAAACACGCACACTGTGCCTGGGGAGTATAACAAGCTTTAATAAGACCAAGTGATGTCAAAGACAAACAAGCAGATGAGCCATCTGATAAATGAATAAAAGCTCGATAAGATTAATAAACTGCGGAGATGATGTAATTTGTAGAAAATCAAATCTACTGGACACTGTTTTACGTGTTTTCTGAACGAGACTTGAAAATATTGTGTTATTGTTATTACAGTAACCGTTCACAAATTTCAAAATGATATGAGACAATGAAAAAAAGCACAAGTTGTTTGTTTGTGACATGCTTGTGACTTGTACTAATAAAATACAATAGGACCGCAAAAAGCATTCCTCACTCTAAAAAACTAGTGATGGAATGTCTTATGTAGGTACTGGTAACTTGACTGGCTAGGCTTCTTCACCTTTCCAACATCGGTTCAACACAGAGCATTGTACTGCTACATCACGGTAGACTTTGTTCAAAACATCTTCATATAAGGTACTTGATACAATTAAAGCCTATGCTCTAATACAGCCTATACACCAGAAAACGTAGATAAACTAATCCGAATTGAAAGAGACCTTACGTACACTTACATAAGAACTCTATAACCCGTCCGAATGCGCGAGCACAACCGCTCCCCGCTCCGATCGCATTCGGGACGCGGTCGTCAAGCGAGCAGGGTGTCTACTCTCAAAGTCCGATATATCGAAACGATACCATTCGAAACATGCAAATTCAAAACTTCGTCCCTTGACAATAGAGTAGAATATTGGTTGGATGAATTTTCAAAATGCCAGTAGTTAGCATCCAACCAATATTCTACTGTATTGTCAAGAGACGAAGTTTTGCATTTGCATGTTTCGACTAGTATCGTTTCGATATATCGGACTTTGAGAGTAGACACCCAGGCCGTTTTCGCGCGTCGTTATAAAAAAAATACGAATTCATTGTGAGGTTTTTAATTAATCTTTACTACTTTAGTTACCGTTGCTTAAATTTATTATTCTGTAATCTTTTAACTGTGTTTCCATGATATAAAACTTAATGTTTGTCTTTAATTTCATTAGTTATAAACATATCTTTAAAAATGGGGTGCGATTTCGAATAAGGCCTAGGCCTTATTTTGTGCCAGGTAGGCCTTATTGGAGATCCTGGGCCGCAATAGAGATACTGTATCTGATAAGCAAACTTGACGTTTATTTGATAGTTTTGTCAATATAGGTGGCAAGGTTTTAAGAGGCCCTACACAATTTGCAGTTTTCTCGCTCTTAGTTTTGAACTTTTGAGAAAGACTGATTTATGTTGCTAATTCTCATTATAACGTTGTTGTACTCGTACTTGGAGGCCTTATTAGAACATTGTTATTAAATAAGGCCTACCCAAAAACGACATAAATTTTATTTTTTAATTTTATTTTGAAAATTTTAAGTTACCTGTGTTGTTTAAGATACGAAAAGTATTTAATTTTGTAAGATTTTTTAATAATTTGTTAATTATGAGGCTAAAAGTCTGATCAGTAATTGTGTGCATTAAAACGTAAAAAAATATAATAAATATTTTCATAACATAATAAAAACATAATAAATAATACAAAAAAAAAGGTTTTATTTTGCAAATAAGTTCAATTTAACATATTTCTATATTTGAACTTAACAGGCCTTGTTAAATCCACGTGTTTTATTACTGCCAAACGTAGAGGTTCAGAAACATGATTGTTTTTCCAATGTTTTTTAATAAACCGATAATTTTCTTTCCCAATTATTATTATTTATTCATCAGTCCTGCATATTGACTAGGGATGTATTAGTACATAGGCCTGTTTATCGAGATCTAGGTCCTTAAATTTAAGTAGGCCTTATTTGTATCAAATACCTTACTTACAGATTTCCTTGCTTATTAACGGGAGTAGCTCGTAATAATCTTACCAGTAATAACAGGCTTGCTCAGCCTCTTGAAGAAATCGATTTCAAAGATGGTGCAGAGCATCCCTTCCATAATTCCGATCTGACTGCCGAGCCCCAGGGACAGCAACATCAGGAAGAAGATCATCGACCAGAACGGGGCTGGAGTCAGCTTCAAGATCGCTTGCGTGAACACTATGAACGCAAGACCTGTTCCTTCCGCAGCCTGAAACAGATTTGATCAAGTAATTTGTTTAAGTATTGGCATTCTTACTGAAAACTTAAAATACTTGAGAGTCTACTTGCCGCAAAGTCTTTAGACGAACGTGTCTGGAAGTCACAGACCTAGCAAAAGCACGCTAACGCTTACTACTGCAAGTGCTTTTCCCTCTGCTTTCCCAGGTCTTGTTCTCTTTTGCGCTCATTGGCATTATCTACCTATACGCGCTCATCATAGACTATTCGTTGACCTTATGCGATTTTGGTTCATACAACATTAAGTCATAGTAATATTAAGGTTGGAATTTATCATTTATCACTGGCCTAGGCCATTATTAATACTGGCATCTCACCTTGTTGAGCATTCGCACTTGGAGCTGGCGAGGTTGTGAGTTGTGTCTATGGGTCTTGTTAGAGACTAGGCTTGCAAAATGATCGTACTTAGTTGCTTATGATGTAGGTTTTAAGGCCTTAAGTTACTAATGACGTGGGTCTTACCATGTATTCTATGGTCTTACCTCATTAAGTTGCTTGTCCATGGTGCATCCAGTAAGGTTGAGTCTATGGGTCGTGTTGGGGTCAAGACTCGCAAAGTGGTCGTAGAAAAACTCCGGCGTAGAGTTGGTGCTGAAGTTGCTGATGCCGTTAGCAGTTAAGATAGTCAGTTCCCTAAAAACAATTATAACATTCAAAGTAAGTACAAACACATAAGGCTGGTTTATACTCGTAAGGACCAGATGGTTTGGTATGGCATCTTCGGTACAAACTATTGTCATCATTTATTCAAACAGAAATTCTGTGTGCGACAATAATTATCTACAGAAAAAAAAGACATGGATCAATAAATAAAATAACTAATAGGTACGGTCAACCGCTCGTCGGTAGAAACTTTTTCAACTCTATTACCACACCATAAGGTCCAAAAGTGTTTCTACTGACATGCTGTAGAGTGTACATACTTAACTATTAGTATGTCATACAAAACTACTATTGATATTATTATCACAAATGTCAATTTAAAAGTCATCACATCAATAATATAACATCTTTCCAGCAGAAACAACTATAGTCGGTCTGTGAATACCTTACATCTACACTACTTAGGTACTTACTTATTAATTCTAATTCATTCGGAAGTCTATTAAAAATGCTACGGTTTGGTAGGGCTGTGGTTCAGAATATTTAAGTTTGATTCTCTAATGTGATTTAGGTCTTTTCGCCTAGCGTCAACTAAGAAGGCGTTAGTTCGTGAGTCTGGCTGTGGGTGGTGATTTTAAGATCTTTTCGTAGATTATAATCGAGATCGAGAGTGCGGGCGCGTCATCGTAGAGAAACTGTGCCACCAAGACCTGCTAAATCAATCGTAGGAACAACTTGAATTTTCAATGCTTTTACTCGCGAAGCCCTTGCACTAACGAAAATAAGCAAGCTTTCCGAAGAAAAATGCTATACTCCTACCGATATCGAAAAAATCGATACCTAATAAAATGGAAGATTTAATTCTGGATCTTTTGTAGGCTTTCAGCAATTAAGGCATTTTACGGCGTCGTCGTAAAATTATTCTTCAAGTTTTATGATGATTACAAATCTGATATTAATTCTGCCAAATTGCTGCATTGTGATATTAACACAAACGCTCTTACAAGCAAAAATAGGTGGTCAAATGTGACTTTCAGGAATTCAATCACAGTCCATAAGTCCACAAACTGGTTTCAGCGAAAAACGCCAGCGAGCATCCAAGATCTGTTAACTAGTTCTTATCGCAGTCCTAATCTCATAATTTAATATATTTAGCCTGTGTTCTAATTACCAAAAGTACATCAAGCTTGATACATTTGACTTTGTATCGTTCTTATTTCAATAGAGGAACGGGCTAGAGTAGCACTGTCCAGCTTGACCTACCTGTATCGGGAAAGGTTTTTTTTATTGTAAATGTATCGTAACAAACAAAACTGGAAAATTCTAGAAAAAACAGTGTGTAAAAAAACCTCTCCCAAAAGCTGACTCTTGCTGAAGTCAGACCATAAAACTGAACAACTTTCCTTGAAGAACATAATAGTTCGCGTCAGAGGGGTGCGGGCGAAGTGTATGTCGAACCATACACGTCGAAAAACAAAATATTTATAAAACCGCGTCATTGTATGGAAAGTCAAATATTTTTTTGTAGTTTGACCTACGTTCCTTGGGAAAAGTTGTTCAATTTCATGGTATGCATCGGCGGTTTCAGTTTCCAGGAGGTATTTTTTCACACCCTTTATACAGGGTGTACCGAAAACTGAAAGGGCGTGTTCAGTCAACCAAACTGAACAACTTTCCCAAAAAAACATTTCTGGAAAATTTACCTCGCCATACAAATTCCTCACTCTGCTGATCAAACAGTTTGTATGCAGAGGATAATTTTCTTTTTCATTTCCCTAAAATGTTTCATTGGGAAAGTTGTTCAGTTCTTTTAGTTTTCGGTACACCGTCCCTTACACCCTGTACATACGTGGTACTTTCTCTCGATCCCAGCAACAACCTAAGCCGAGGTCCGAGCCCCGCGAGGCGCCCTTAGGCTTGTTGCTTATCATATTAATTCTGGGTCGACCCTTCCGCTCCTCAACCGTCCGGTGAAGTTGTGACAACCACTAAGGCTAACAACACAGAAGTCCACTACAAACAAAAAACAAACAAAGACTTACTTGGCAACACACTTCTCCACCATGGTATAAGCCTTGAATCCCAGGATACTGAAGATGACGACAGACGCGTAGATGGCCGTCAGGGCATTACATACAGACACCATAAGGACGTCTCTCACGCAGTTGTTGTTCGGCGGATTGTAAGACCCGAAGGCGATGAGAGAGCCGAAAGCCAAGCCGAAAGAGTAAAACACTTGCGTGGCTGCATCCAACCATACTGTTGGATCGAGGAGCTTTTCCAACTGAAAAGTAATGTTATTGATTAGCGTATTGCTTATATGTACGGTCAACCGCTTGTCGGTAGAAACTTTTTCAACTCTTTTAGCACGCCATAAGGTCCAAAAGTGTTCCTACTGATGTGCGGCCGTGTGTACGTACATAAATGGGTAGTTAACTCCAATCAAAGTCGTATTTTTAACGTATTAGTCCTTTTTACCCGTATGGTGCCGGCAAAGGATAGTACCAACCAATCTTTACCCGTGGGTGTCGTACGAGGCGACTAAGACATACCATCCTTCATTCTATCGTATATACCACATATATATACCATCTTACATACTGCGGTCGCCAACTACCGCGGTCCATGGTGCCAGCCGAAACGCTAACAAGCGTTATATAAAAGATTTTCTTTTTTATTCAATATTTATTGTAATACATATATGCGTATAAGAAAGTGTTAGAAGTGTAAGTACTGCATCCATAATAAACGGTTATTCATTCATTCATTCATTCATTCATTATGACTATGGTACTTCCCTTCCAAATTTTACCACAAATTTTTGAGAGAGCTCCTTGTCCTGCAGTGATTGTTTTCACAGGATGTTATGACTGAATCTTTTTCAACTTAATTTTTTTCATTAAACCCAACATCTTTAATTAAGTCTGCAGCTTTTTCTTATGCCATCTATCAAAAACAGGGCAAATTATCTCGGAGGCCAAGACAATGCCAAGATCTAAGTATTAATAAAGGTTGATCAATGTTATCTACTTTTTATACGCAGTAAGGAACTAAGCCAAATTACGCCTACCTTGGGCTTGTACATATGGAGGATGCCATCGTAAGACCCGGGCAGGGTGACGCCGCGGACAAAGAAGATCGTCAGGACCACGTACGGGAACAGAGATGTGAAGTACACCACCTGTGACATAACAGCCTCAATTTATTTCCATTGTCTGCACCCAGCATAAGGCTGATTTTTGAGCAGTGCTGTGCGAAGGAGCTAGTTTTCTAGCTTTTCAAATGGAGCAATCCTATTGGTTTGAATTTTCCACCTCGCACAGCACTGGTAGGAAACCACCCTAAGCCTCTTCTCTTGTATCAGTATCAGTTTAATCACATTATTCAGTAGGCTACTGCAGCCCGATCTTATCTGTGGGAGGAAACGTTCCCCGTTCATGAAAGCTATATCCCACAAATGGAGGTTCAATCTCCGGGTGGAGACTTGCAGTGCAGTGGTCCAAGTTGGCTGCTGCAAGGAGACTCTCCATCTGTGGGGTATCACTGAATGCAACGGATGTTCATGTGGAGTTATACCGCAATCTATCGCCGCATAATCTGTGGGCGGCAACCACAGAATAATAAGGGTAATAGAAGGCGGATGAACGAAATAATTCGTCACAAACTAGTAAAGACGTCGTTCTGTTAATTTGGTTTGATTATATGGAATATTTCATAATGATCGATGATGATGTGATATTGCAATTTGGGACATGCTGGCAGATGTCATCCCATAGCAAATTCAGCACGGTGTCACACATTTAGGCCACCAAAATCTAGAAGTTAAACCATCGATACGCAATACGAAGAATCAAATTATTGGACCACTGGCCAAACTGACTTATTTTTTACCAACGCAGAACATCGCGCGCCGAGAGTTCCGATATACCTATAGTATTTTTGGAAGCAATAAGATCCATTTTCAGGTCCGCAAAACTAAATTTGTTTGTAAAGGTTTTTTGCAGATTTCTGAAAAACTGTGCAACTTAGAAAGATTGTTTTATTTATGCTGTAAAGTTTACATAAACTTCTGTCAATTGTAATTAATTCAGATTTTTCCTTAAACAAACTTCGGAGATAAGGGGGGGGAATGGTATTTTTTTTGTCATTTTTCGTCATAACTTGAAAACTAAGAGACGTAAAAAAATACAAAAATATATTTTTAAATGTACAAGTTAAGCCCTTTCATATGATACCCCATTCAACCTAGTAGCGACAATTTGAAATTTGGCCCCCCCTATTTTGGCCCCCTTTACATTAATAATCATTCAAGTCGATAGCATAAGTGGTTGCTGAGATATAGAGGTGTGACAGACAGACAAAGTCACACCATAAGGGTTCCTTTTTTTACCAATTCTGGTATCGGAACCCTAAAAACGAAAGCCGTATCGGATCATTCTGTTGTCCGTCTGTCTGTCTGTCAAGACCTTTTTCTTACGAACGAGAATAGGTAAGAAATTGAAATAAACGTCAAATATTAAAACCCATGGTCCTTGTAGGTGTGAAAATTTCATGCTTCAACTACAACACAATCAAAAAGATACGGCCATGTCAGTCCCCACCCGCCATAAAACCAAAATTTAGATGCGCCTATAGGCTATATACTTCCCGACCTTCCCGTTGAATAATGAAATTTGGCAAGAAGCTAGGTTTCAAGCAAAGGAAAAGGGCTAAAACGAATAAATGTTACAACTTTTATCACAACCAATTAACGTAACCTCTCGTTTCAAATACTTTCTTATTAAAGAGGCGTCAAGTTTGCAGACTTTTTCAAATCAATTTGGTACATCATATGGCGGGTACGGAACCCTTAGTACGCGAGCCCGACTCACACTTTGCCAGATTTTTCAAAGGGTCTAAGTACCTTGCCACTACTCTGTATTCCCTTCATCACGATGAAGAAGACGACGAACCAGGACAGGAGCAGATAGAGGACGATCCACCAGCGAGGAACGCCCGGCTCGTCAATGCTGGGAGCCGCGTCCAGGGCCTCGCGGTACCAGAAGTAGACGGTCGCTGAAGCCTTGTTGCACTCCTCGGCGGCTGAAGTGTTGCCGGCTGGACATGACGACCAGGGCAGCTGGTCTGCTGTTAGCTGGAAGGTAAATTGCTGATGTAGTTCTCTTAAAGAATGCCGTGTGCTTGAACTTCCATCACTTATAACTCCCTGATTTCTTAAAGCTCAGTCAGAATGCTCAGCTCACCTACGACGTTAAATATAGTCTTACATGGACACTGCACTTAAATTCATATATTTTCTTTTAAATTATGCACCTCCAACCTGTCTCTGCATCACCCTAAGGTAGACTGTTGTATATTTCCTTTAGGCGTTAAGTCTGCCTATGTACCTTTGGTCATAAAGTTAAATAAATACAAATAAAAAATGAAATAAAAATAAATAACTCTTTAATATATGTACGAGTACCTTCCTGTTTAGCAGTGTTCTTTTGATGATTAGTATAATATCTAGTAAATTTTCGTGGAACAATAAAATTGCCCTTAAGGGACGTTATAATAAAATTGTTTTCCAAGGTTGCATGACGGCGCTAATAATAAAAGAGCGTCCTAAATACAGGTCACTAATGTAATGACTTATGTACGGTCCGTGTGATGCCGACTAAGAATAGTACCGCCCAATTTCTTCCCGCAGGTGTAGCAAAAGGCGACTACGGGATTTAAAATCGGAGTATAAGCAGCAGCGTCCTGCGTATTGTACCTACCAGCAAACTGGGGTCAATAATAATTGCGCTCTATAGTGTCAGCCATAACGATAACAAGCGTGGTGACTATGATAGGATATCCTTCCCAAAATATACCACGCTGCTTTGAAATCTGGGGGAGCTCCCTGTGCTATTATGGACTCTATGGGATGTTATACAGTGTGAATTTTCATTGATTTTGTTCCCAAAGCCCAGTGATTCTACATTCTACTCATGAAAAATGTAACTTTCCCAAATAAAAAAGACTTTACTCAAAAAAAATTTTTCATTTTCATTTATAGAAGAGGGAGGCAGACGAGCAGACGGGTCCCCTGATAATAAATGATCTGATAACCGTCGATCAAAGACACCCGCTACACCAGGGGGGTCACAGGTGGGCTGCCGGCCTTTAAGAATTTTGTAGGCTCTTTTCTTAATATAAAGGCTGTCTGGCTGTACCCGTCCGGAAATACCTGCGCAGGAAGCTGATTCCACAGTGCGGCCGTACGTGGTACCTAATCTTGTAAAACGTACGGTGGAAGATTGCTAGTTATCACATCTTCCTATACAAAATGAGGCGATCACGTGACCACTTTACTATGGCATGTCGGTTTTCGAGTATAAAGATTTTTTCGGGAAAGTTGGTTGTTTTCTTAATAATCACTTGGCTTCAAGAGCAAAACCAATGAAAATTTACGCTGTATTGATAATGATGAATGAACTTACCCGAATACTGTTGAAAAGATAGAAGAACACCCAAGTAATGATGACATTGTAGTAAAGCGCCACGAAGAGAGTCACGATGCAACTGGAGATACCGATGCCGCCGAGCCACGGGTGAATCGTGTTCCATACCCCAAGGGAACTCAGGCGCATCTTCTGACCAATGGCCATCTCGATCAGGAACAGAGGGATGCCTTCCAGGACCAGCATGATCACGAAGGGGATCAAGAATGCGCCTGGAAGAATGTGGTGAGTCAGTTTCTTTTACATTTTGACAGTTTTATTTAAAACCTATTCGTAATGTATTATTCTATGTTCGAACTAAGGAGAATTTCCACCAGTACTGATCGAGGGAGCTAAGTTGTGAGCTGAAAAATTCCAGCCAATACTATTGCTCCGATTGACAGCGCATTTGACAAGCTAGGAAAATGGCGCAATCCCATTGGTTGCAATTTTTCCAGCTCACAGCTCAGCTCCCTCCCCCTCGCAAAGCATTGGTGGAGAATTCACCCTTAAGGTCATAATCCTCGGGAACATTTCTTATGGTTATTATAGTGTTTAGTCCTGATTTTGAAAATATACCGTCGGGAACAAGATGATCTATTTGACACGAATTATGTTTGAGACGTACATATACTTAGTAGGTAGGTATAACATATACCACAAGGTCATACGAGTATGCAGCGCTATCACGGTAGCCGGTACGAACCAATGCTTTTGTAACACGAATTCCCGCGCAAAGCCCGAAAGAGAGTATTTCAAAGTCAACTCTGCCAAAGCAAAAAGTTTTAGAACTACTTATTTGCACAGCCCTTTACCGGACTTTGCGCGTGAGTAGGTGTTTCAAATGTAATGGTTCGTTTATGACAGACACGTTCCGGCTACCGTTATAGCCCCCATGACCCCAAACTGAACAATATCAGAAGTTTAAGCTTATGTTATCATTATCACCCACAATTTTTTTCTTTTTTTACCTCTTCCCATTACAACAATCTATGTCCTGAGCAGGGATCAGACCTGCGTCCCACGCCACAGAAAGCATTATCTCCAAGTATCAATTGCGCCAATAAAGCAAGAAGCATGAATTTTAAAAATACCTACTGTGGTTCTCTGCTTTAGTAGGTTAGGTAATATTGATGACAAGTATGGTAATAATGCCCACATCCCGGACACTACATACATCGAGGGCGAATTGGAAATTTGACATTGGAAAGTCGCGTAGGCCCGCATATTCAGTACAAAAGACCCTCAAAAGCACCACGAGAATATCGCGGGCGGGTGCGCGCGGGGGTGCGGGGTGGATTGCAAGGGGGGTGGAGAGTGTCTTTTGGGAAGTGGTCATTATGGGACTAAACGTGTCCGTTCTGTATGATAGTACTATTAATTTATTCTGTGTGACGCAAGAACACTTGCAGTGACTCAACATCACCAAAACTGTAAAGCCTTTGATGACGTCACTACAGCATCGATTAATCTGAATCCAACGTACCTCCGCCATTTTGCTGACACAAATACGGAAACCGCCAAATGTTGCCAAGTCCCACGGAGTAGCCTATTATGGAAAGGAAGAATTGAGCCTTTCCTGACCAAGCAGCTCGATCTTCCCCTGGAATCTCCCGTTGCAGTGATCCTCGGGATCCTTGGAGCACGATCGTAACCCCATGAGGCCTCTCGCTTCCATCAGCGCGCGTGTTCAAAGGCGCCAACTCATGACCGTTACGCGGTCCAATCGGCTCCGATTTTGACGCCATTTTGTATTATTACGATTCTAAATTTTAAATTAACTTTTTAATTAAGTATATTTACTTTAAAATCGTTACCTATCCAGTTATTGTCTGTTTATCAGTTAAAATTTAAACAAATACGCGAATCAGATTCTTAATTTCAACTTGACAAGATTCTTTGAGAGAAAATCGTTGCCTATGAATATATTCATACTATATTTGAAGATCGTAGTCGTAGGTGAAAAATCGTATCGCGTCTTTTTTAACAAATTCTACAACTTTGAAGTAGGACGTTGTACGTTGAAGTAATTTTTGCCGTAGTTTTAGAGAATCTCTGAAAAGGTTTTTTGCCTCTCTGTGCATGGATTTTTATATGTGTGTTTTTTCTATCAATAATAGAAAGGCATTTTATTAAGGAAGAAGTTTTTTGGAAAAATAATGTATTGTTTAATTTCCCATAGCTGATTCACAAAGGTTGGAGATGATCTGAAACAAAATGAAAGTGAATATTTAGACAGCATAGGACATTTATCGACAGTATTCCAATCAAATTTAAAAATATACGATCGAGATAACCTCCTCATCTTTTGAATACCCTACGCGACGGTTATTTGTGACCTAATTAAAAAATTGGCGCCCGACGTGGGACTAATCTGCTATAAGTCGGTTTACTAGGCTTTTGATACGGTTTTCAAAAATAAATAAATAGACAAGATTTGTTTTGTTTTATATATGGATGAACGATGATATTTATCAATTGATTCGGGAAAATCTTATGCTTTCCTGGTATGCGCTGTGTAAATAGCTATCACTGCTTAACTAAAACGTCCTGCCGCGTTTTTTAGTCATTTTCCCATTCCTCCTGTCCGTCTGTTTGTACCTACTCGCCAATTTGAAACACTATTCACTACTGACGCTAGTATTATGACCTATTCTGTACCTTTGATTTGTTATGCTATACCAAAGTTAACTCTTTAGTGTGACGATTCCTATACGATCAACTGTCTAAAGTAATGTATAATAAAATCAATATCCTTTACTCAACTTACAGAAAACTTCGATTTTTAACAGAAAAACTTAGATTGAATACATAAAGATACTTAGATAAACTTTGTATAAGTAACAAAATCGCAATTTCTATTTGGCTGTGAGCCAAATCTATTGTGTGCAGACAATATTGCACTGCGGATGATCCTACCCACCCACGCGATCACATAAAACTGCTTTTGTGCATAGCCGCAAGTACTTACTTACCTAAATAGTTTTATTGTTAAATCTATACAATACAGGGTGTAACAGACGGTGTTCCGAAAACTGAAAGGGCGTGCTAAGACAACGGAACTGAACAACTTTCACAAAGAAACATTTTTCGGAAATGAAAAAAGATTTTGACCTCTCCATACAAACTGTTCGACCAGGAGAGTGAGCAATTTGTATGGCAAGGTAATTTTTTTTTTGTTTCCCATAAATGTTTCATTGGGAAAGTTGTTCAGTTTTGTTGACTGTACACGCCCTTTCAGTTTTCGTTACACTGATCCTTACACTTTGTATACAAGCATGGCTGTCCGCTACGTCATTATAGGCAAAAGTCAAGAGCACATCAAGCTTGATACATTGAACTTCGTACCTTCTTATTTCAATAGCCGTATGGGCTAAAGTCGCACTGCGAGTGTCAAGCTTGACCTGTCGTTGACTGTACTTAGCTGCACTAGCAACCATTGGATATACCATCGGTCCTGAATTACGGCCTTTTCACTTTCTTTCGAAAGACAAGGGAACCAGTGAAATTACCAGCACATGAGACATAGACCATCCTATTTCTCAGGGTGGGCAACGCCCTTTACTGTCTGTCTTATTAGTGTCAAATTATGCTACTAATAAGACAGTTGGTGCTATGGACGGTGGTGACCACTTACCATGAGGTGGCCCACCCGCCCGTGTGCCCACTTGTGACAATAAGACTCGAAAATTAGGTCTTAAACTTACTTATAGATAATAGAGCGATGCCTCCAAACACAACACAAATTTTATTTTATTAAATTGTATACGATTCAACAATAAAACAATCTTAACCTTCAGCTTTTAGGTGCAACGAGTGTGAAAAGGCCGTTTTAGAAAACAAACTATAATCAGACCATTTCAGAACGCGAACTTATTTATGTAATTCAAATCCCACCAAAAACATTATATTTTGACCAAATTTTGAGCGAAATTAATATTTTTGTATACTTTGTTTATTTAATTTGTATAATGTTCGAGCAGAATAAAGTTAATCGTTCGACTGTCTCTTCTTGTAAACTTGTAAGTATAAGTATAAAAGCCAGTCTAGTCTTATCCAAAGTTTTCCTTTAATTTTATTTATATGCGTATTAAAAGCAGAAGAGGAGGCATTCGCCCAGCAGTGGGACGCTATAGGCTAGATTAAATTAGATTAGAAGATGTGTCCCACTACGCTGGATTTTTGCAATGACAGTCGATTTTTTTATGTACCAATAGTAGAAGGGGGCATTACCATATCTCTAATACAGCTGTGACCAGCTAAGGGTTCTTCATCAGATACTTCAGACCTTCGATTTTTGACATCAAATGAAGCGGCCCACCAAGTTGAATATTTTTTGTAAAGGCGGTATGTCGATCTCTAATAGTTTGGTTGGGCTCTTGTGTTTTCTAATCAGGGTCACCAGGTACTCCAGATCTTCGATTATCCTAGTTTTTATAGTTTTCCCTTTATGTGGCCATTAAACCCTAACTCTGTACCAAATTTCAGCTCTCTGAATTTATGGAAAGTACTAGTTCTATTCTGATGATCATGAGTGAGTGAGTGTCATAGATGCGAAACTTTGCTTTCGCTTAACTTCGGAACTAAATGACCTACAGACTTGAAATTTTGGATTTTAAGTATGTGATTATAGCTTACTGCGTTCGTTCGTTAATTTCTGCGTTCCGGTCTTATCCAGAGGTTCTCAAATAGGGGCCTGAAAATGCGTAGAAATGGTTCCAGTACGGCAGTGTTTGCTTCGCGCTCGACGTGCCCCCCGATTCCATTCCCGCGAGTAAATGTAAACTTTTCTCTCACGACCTTGGGTTGGCTGCAAGAAAACTCTTATAGAGATAAGCCCTCCTCTGTAAATGTCCTCTCTTGTATGTAATTCTCTGTATGTTAATTGTGCAATAAAGAATATAATAAATTAATTCCGTGACCTCTATTTCTATAGTTTTATGGTTTTATTGACTTGTCTTTTTATATCTTTTGTATCATTATCTAGTCTTATTAAATCTATTTTTACGGTGGTTCTCCTCCCTCATCTATCAAAAATCGATACCTATTATACAAATTTAATCTCTTACATTATAGAGTCTTTCAAGCTCATAAAGTTTCCTTTTTTTTTGCTTTTTGTATTTGTTGTTATAGCGACAACAGAAATTTTGTAGCTGTTTGGGAGCCCCCCTTAATGTTACGTTTTTCCCCCTTTGGGTTACGGATCGATTTAAAAAACTTGGCACAGAATTGATGAAGTCGATAACGACCGACAATGTATAAAGAATGTATGAACCTGGATTGTCGGTTGAACCTGGATTGTCGGTCGGCGGGCTCTATATGAAGAAGAAGGTGTTTACGTGTCAGGTTGTCAAAAACTGAAAAGGCATGATCAGTCGATGAAACTAAGCAACTTTCTCCAAGAAACATATCACCGAAAAATGAAAACAAATCCGCCGCTCCTTACAAAATTACTAATTTTATTGAACAATATGCATGAAGATGCCGATTTCTAGAGTTCCGTACCCAAAGGGTGAAAAACGGGACCCTATTGATATGCCTCCGTCCGATGTCTGTATGTCTGTTTATCTGTCAGCGGGCTGTATCTCATGAACCGTAATAGGTAGAAATTTTCATAAATTGTGTATAGATATACATATAGTTCCCGCTACAACAACAAATAATAAAAATAAAATAAAGGGGGTTCCCAAACTGCTAATGAGAGACGCGAAAAAAAAATTTGACTACCCCATCGTTGTTTAGAGCTCGTTGAGTAGATAAATACCTTTTTTTTTAAATGAAAACTTCTTTAGCGGCGCTTGGCACTTTTTGAGATGTCGCGTCAGATCTCGGATGAACTTATATAGAAATGGATTTGCAAATAATCATACCAACTATGATTCGGAGCGCAGCGAATCATCAATCAAGTTCTAAAGTGTGATAAAGACCAAAACATATTTTTTGTCTTTGTCTCATAGTCTCAGCTTTTTTTGTTGCGCACAACAGACTTGACGGGTTTTTGATCGTTATTTAATAGCGAATTCTAAATGTATGAGATCTAAATGTCGAATGATTTTTAGGGATCCGTGCGTACATACCTCAAAATATTACAACGGAACCCTTATAACATCACTTTGTTGTCCGTCTGTCTGTCTGTCTGTCAAGACACTTTTTCTCACGAACGGGTAGAGGTATCAGGTCGAAATTGATAACGAATATTAAGGTCCATAAACCACACAAGATTTGAAAATTATTTTTTTTTTTACAACGACGCAATCAAAAGATCACTAAAGCAAAACCTACAGGGTACTTCCCGTTGACCTAAAATTATGAAATTTGGCAAGAAGCTGGGTCTCACAGTACAAATAAAGGGAAACGTCTAAAATCATTAAATATTACAATATTTCTCACAACTAATAGTAACCAATTAAGGTGAGCTCCCGTTTCAAGAACTTTTCTATAAAAGAGGGGTCAAGTTGGATGGTCGCGGAGTTTTTAAATCTAAGAGTAAAGCTTTTAGTATATCATATGGTAGATAGGTACGAAACCCTTAGGGCTCGAGTCCGACTCGCACTTGTCCGTTTTTTTTAAACGCGCTTTCCTTAAAAAAAAGCATATAGATGTATTTTTATTTTATTCGCATAAATTATGCTTATAATTATTATTTTTATGCAAGTACTTTCGTGTATCGATTTCAAGTACGTTTAACATAATAAAAATTTTAAAAAATTACAACTCCAAATATCTCCAAAACCTATACAAAATTGACCTACTTATATCGTCATTTGACGAAAGTCTTCAAAATCAGCCTGTAGCCTTCTACAGGGTGATTATGAAGCACCTTATTTACCAGTCAGTAGTTTAACTAAACGTAGGTATGTTATAAACTACGGAGGCAGCCATACGGTCAGTAGGTCGGCAGCGAATCAATACAAGTCAATACTGACGCAGGTCATTCTATTTCCTACATAATAAGTCTTTATTCGACGAGAAGTACAGAACATGGCTGAATGCAACCACTGTGGTTCACAAAAGTCATTTGTGTTGGCCGATCCGTGAATTGCTACACTTAATGTACCATTATATCTGCGACGTAAAGTTAAATTAATGTGACTGTTATGAAAGCTATCGAGGAAGATTTTGTATTATGCCTATCATGGAATTATACCTTATACAGGGTGTCAGAAAAGTACGATGTTTTTTCTAACATCACATATAACGTCGATTCTACATAACTAATAGATTGTAAATGAAATAAAAAAAAACTATTTTAGAAAAGTAGTTTTAGCTCATGAAAAATTTAAGCGCCTGGAGGGTTTATGATCTGCTGGTGATGCAGACAAAGGTTATTTTTGTTATAAATCCAGTCACACAAGTACCTATCCATTTCAATAAATTACTGTAATGTAATTCGAAGAAAAATCAAATTTCATGATCACCCAAAATTAAAAAGAAATATAGAAAAGAAGTATTATTTTATATTTTATTTACAATCTTAAAGTGACACCCTGTATCCATACTTAATATTATAAATGCGAAAGTAACTCTGTCTGTCTGTTTGTTTGTTGCTCTTTCACGCCTAAACGGCTGAACGGATTTTGATGAAATTTGGTATGGTGATAGATGGTAACTTGGAGACGGACATAGGCTACTTTTTACACCGGGAAAATATCTCATTCCCGTGGGAATCTACACATACAATAATACTCTAGCGGGGTTGTATCTGCTACAGCACACCGAAACTACTTAACCGATTTTGATGGGACTTTTTTTATTCAACTAAGTATCGCTGATTACGAAAACTACTACAATTTTGAAATCCAACGTGGTAGACGTAAACTACCATTATCCCCTGGGGATAAGGTTGAGGTGCGATAGGGTTGAAATGTCTAAAAATCAATATGGGTGTCGTTTGTAAGGTTTATCGAGCCGCTGATTACAAAAACTACAACAATTTTGAAATCCAACATGGTGGACGTGAAATGCTATCATCCCTTGGGGATGAGGTTGGGGTGCGATAGAGTTGATATGTCTAAAAATCAATATGGGTGTCGTTCGTATGGTTTATCGGGTCGCTGATTACGAAAACTACAATGATTTTGAAATCCAACGTGGTGGACGTGAAATACCACCACCCCTGGGATGGGGTTGGGATTCGATAGGTTTGAAATGTCTAAAAATCAATATGAGTGTCAGTTGTATGTTTATATTAGGATAGGGATAGCGGTTAAGATGGCGTTAGGGGTAGAAGCAGGGATAGGGGTAGGGTCAGGGATAGGGAGAGGGAGAGGGGGAGGGATAGGGAGAGAGTGTAAGGGAGGGGAAAATGAGGGGAGAGAAAGGGGGAGGGAGGGGTAGAGGGCGTGGGAGGGGGTAGAGGGAGGGAGAGGGGGAAGGGGAGGATGAGTGAGGGGAAGGGGGAAAGGGAGGGGAATGGGAGGAGGGCGAGGGGGAAAGGGAGGGTGATGGGGAGAGGGGAAGGGGGGAAATGGAGGGGGAAGGAAGGGTGAGGGGGGGAAGAGGGAGGGGCGAGGGAGAGGAAGAGAGAGTGGGAGAGGGTGAATGAAAATTCCGCACTACCTACCAGTTAAATAAAATCAAAAGATAATTAAGTTTGTAGTAAGATGCATTTATTCAACTTGGATAAGTACAAATGCATCTTTTACGTAGGGATCAAGAAGGATAAGCGCTCCGTAAAATATGTTTCAATTAAGTTCGTTCTGTTTTTTTATAAAATCTACGCGGACGAAGTCGCGGGTAACAGCTAGTACCTACATACCTACATATTTCCGTAGATAATGCACTGGCCAGCCGATTCAACATAAGGGGCGCGCCTATCGAACGAAACTGAAAATCTTTCGTAAAGAAACAATTATGTGGAGAAATGGAAAAAGAAATCCATAAAGAAAGACAAAAATAAAAAACAAACAAGAAATTACAACATAATACAAAAATAATAAAACCAATTTCATATAAACTGCTCTTTGTACAAAATAGTAAAAAAATAATAAGTACTGTTTTTTTTTTGTATTTAGTTACTCAGTTTTTCTCAGAGTCGAATCCAGGATATGTCTGGGGGCACAAGGACACTTTTTGTCCGGGAACACCATGGCACTATTAATTTAAGTCAAACAAGACAATGACATCATTTTGTGAACATTATTTTTAAGGGGATATGTGAAAAGATAGTTATTTGACATTGGGTGCAATTTTTTCGCTTGAAAGAAAGGGATAAATTGATTACATCCGCAACGCATTAGATTGCGACAGATATACTACGCGTGTTCAAAACTAAATGACGTAAGCGCCCGATATACAACATCGACTTTTTGTAAAAACCAAGTAATAAAATATTTTAGGTTGGGCATATGATAGCAACTACGAACACCTTTCTGTATACTTAATTGCACTACTTATAACACATCAGATTCTACAAAAAAAAGGAAGGAATGAAATTTAAGAGGTAACTTTGGATTTTTATTTTGTCGAATTGATTTTTATTAATCATGCTTTGGTCTTGGTGATATTATCACTTGAATGGTCAAGAAACACATACCTGAAAATCACGACAAGATACTGAGTAAATAAAAAGATATTCGTCTTCAAAATACCCAAAAAAAATTACATATCGTCTTAGCGAATTTTGCACGGTAATTGTCAGATTGCAGAAATGTTAAGAATAGAAGCGGCAAAAAAACCCGTGAAATTGATTCTACTCTCGATTCTGAACAAAAAAATTTCTCAGTTTCGCTTACTCCGTTAACACGTTGTATACTTAAATAAAGCATTCCGTAGCTAAACCTGTCGGGTCAGCACGAGGTCAGTGCAACGCATTTTGAAAGAAAAAGACCACTATACAGGGTGTAAAAAGTATGATGATCCCTCTAATAAGGGGTAATTTTGCATCACGAATAGATTGCATAAAAAATATTAAAAAGTACTTTTTCTTGAAAAAAGTGATTTTAGCTCAGGAAGAAGTACAGCGCCTGGAGGGTTAAATGGCCTCTATGATAAGCTGGTGAAGCAGACAAAGATGTTTTTTGTTATACAGTCACTAGCATGTCAATAATAGCATTTGAATAAATTACTGTCATGTATTTCGAAGAAATTTCGTGATCACCGAAAAAAAAGTATATTTTTTACAATCTATTAGTGATGTAAAACCCCTTACAAGGATCATCGTACTTTTTTTACACCCTGTATATATTCCTGTTTAAAAATTTATCAGTCTAAAATAACAAAAACGTGATTTGTGAGTTAGCTAAATATTTTATTCCACTGGCATTTCTCCGCTACTTCCGGTGATAGATTAAAGTCTTAAAAAAGTGACATAAGTCCGAAATATACTTTTATCTCGGGCCTCTTGCTGAGCCAGCTGAAGTTCACGGTCAGGCAGTGCGTGCCAAATTCAGTATCGACCCATACTGTCTGCGATGTCGTTGTTAACTTATATTTTGTTACGTCACGGAACAAGAGTCATCTTTACATGATACGTCCACTGCAGGACAGGCAGCTCCCTCCAGAACAAAAACGCAAAGACGCGTGTTACTTAGGAGGGAGGGGATTTACCCATAGTCACTACGCTTGTAAGCGTTGCGGCTGGAGACCGCTGTTTTTGGTGACCGCAGTATGTAAGATGTTACGTTGTAACGAAACGTTTGCGTTTCATTTTGCCTTGTTCTAAATTCATACAGCCAGTGTCGGTTTACAATCAGCTGACGTTCTAAATTCAAAATTATTCTGCGCACCTTTGTAAATATTTAATTAAACCATCAGTAAGTACAATCATCTATATTCTTCCTTGCTCCTGAACCATATTCAACCCGTTCTCCGCCACTGCAACTTCAGAGCCTCAACGAACCCACTAACACCCCCTCCTGTCCGCCGTTCTGTCACAACGTTGCACAGAAAGATGCTGCTGTCCATTTTCCAGTTCATAATCCCTTAGTAGCCTCTTACAACATCCACGGATAGAGATGGGTTGGTACTTTTCTTTGTCGGCACCACTCGGAATAACAATAATGAAGTATACGTCTACCTTTGACACTTAACTTCATAACAAAGTCTAAATTAGACGCAAAAAATCTAAATGCCAATTTTTTCCTGTTTGCTGCAATTATGCATACCTATTGTTCACCGTACATTACAACGCTAATATTTAAAAAAATCTAAGTACAATAATAGAAGCTGTAAAATTATTAATTTTATACGGTTTGGTTTCTGAGAAAATCCCGACATGCGTCTTCTCTTTTTTACAAGTAAATGTTTGAATAAATAGACTAAGATTATTAAAAATAATAACACTGTCGCACGCAATACGTTATATCTGAAAGAGTAACAATGCCTTGATCAAAAGATTACATAAAAGCTTAGCTTATTTAAAGCTCATTTAAATCTGTGGTTAATAAATCAGTCTGTCTAGATTTAAAGGAGATGTAACTGTATACAATAAATTAATAGATTTTACCTCTATTGTCGTATCGGGCAAGTTAGTGAGGGCGGGGGTCAAAGTAGCCATTCTGTACGTCATAGCTATTTCTTATTCTGTGACAAAACCTGCTTAGTTATTATTGGGTCTTTAACTATGAAATTGCCGTTTGTATGGCGAATTTTAGGTAAACTCAATTTTCAGTACCAACATTTCTTTTTTTTCTATAAGTAATATCTGTAAAAAAATATAACAAATCTAATGATGAAGTCGGGCGACATTTAAGACGAACAATTTTCGAACCTTTAATTTTATATATCAAACTAAAAATAAACACTTTATTTTATGCGTAAATTGATACATGACACACACCTCCACATTGCTTAACAAAACTACTAGGTACGTACACAATGAAAAGCAAGTGGAGGGGCGGGACATGTTGCTGCAGTTTATGTCTAGCGAACTTCTTTGGTAGAGCCGTTCAGGCGCCGTAAATTCAGCAAATAATATAAAATGTAGGTTACACGCGCCAACCTCCTCGCATTCACTGTTAGTTACGTAGCACAATTTCTTTCTTATAAACACATCGTTGAAACTTGCAAGAAATTGTTATACCACGAATCGTTTCGATAAAAGGTACGAGTAGATAGGTATTGCTGTGGTTCTTCTACGTACACACGGCCGCTCGTCGGTAGAAACACTCTGCATGATCTGAGCGGGTCTCTGGTTTTGGGCGTTTGAAGCGTAGCGCTGGTTCAGCTTATACTGGTTTGTTTTCTTCCGTGCGTACCTATGTTTTTGTATTTGCGGATAAAATTCCAAAAATATAAAATAAAGCATGAGGGTGTAATATATATTTTTTATTCTTATATTTTACCGTACTGTGTACAGTCAAGAGCACGTCAAGCTAGCCAGCACCCAGAACTTTGTACCCTTCTTATTTTAATCGTTCTTCGCTATGTGCTAGAGTCGCTCTACAAGTGTCAAGCTTGATGTTCCCTTGACTGTATGCCCTCGATCAGGTACACAATTGTGCATACGAGTAACTACTAATTCATTTAGTACGATTCATGTATTCCGCGAGCCAGGAACAAATTTCGGAAGGACACTAAGTCACCTTTTACGACACCTACGTAAAAATGGGATAGTCCCATCTTCACCACTACCATATCACCACAGTTCCTATACACTAGAAATACGGACTAGCCGGTACCACCCGGACCAAGCAGGTACACACGGGCGCTCGTCGGTTGGAACGCTTTGACCTTGATCGCGGGTCTCTGGTTTCGGGCGTGTGTAGCGTAGCGCTGGTTCAGCTTATACTGGTTTTGTTTCTACGTGCGTGCTGCCGTGCGTACGTCCAATGCACTAATCAATAAACGACAAAAGCACTCACTGTAATGTATGCCGCCTATAGTTTTATGGCGCCCTATAAAATCCAACCTTTAAGACTATTATTATGTTTATCTACACTCATGTCGTAATCTTTGACTTATGATTCAAAAAGTTGATACATAAGGCTGAATATTACGCAGAGTATGCATAAAATATTAAAAAGTTACCATAACGTAACGATTTTTGTATGAAAATTTTTGCAAAGGTGTTACGTAATTTAACTTTTTTTAATCATTACATAACACTTGGATAAAATTCTTTAAAAATTCTTTAAGAAAGACTGAATATAAGGTCTTTTAGAGAGCCGGTTATAAATGTAACAGTTTTTCTTAGTAGCTGTCAAATATCAGCAGCATATTACAAAGTGTACCTCATAAACAACCTATTATTTTGGAGCAGTTAGAGTAACAGTTACTATAGTTACAATTATTTCATCTGTGGCGGATAATATGCGCGCGCAGCCTGAAATTAGAAGGACTTGGAAATAGATATTAGATTTGCCGCCATTCTCAAATATTTACCTTTTTCAAGTATTTTGTGCCCGTGAAAGTAATGTGTGAAAGTTTATTGGAAAAGTGGATAAAGTGGTGCAGTCAGGATACTGCAGTTACAGATACATACTCAATAACTTATGTATGATCTTCTCCCATATTAGTCTAGGACATTTTACGACATACATAACCTACAATGGATTGGGAAAAAATTTAAATCAAAAAGAAAAACATGTCTTATTAAGAAAATGTTCTGCTTGTATATTTCAAAGAAGACCTAGCGGATATATCAAGGCGGCTTCTTCAGACTCGTATCAGAACTGTAATATACATAATATAAGTTGCCTTTACTGTTTACTTACTTTTGATTAATTTTTATAAGTAGTGCCTACCTATTGCATGAGTGAAGATAAAGTAGTATACGCAACTGCATATAATATGGTATTAAAACACTCGTTTGATGCTATTATCACACTCGGCTACGCCTCGTGTGATAAACCCAAACTCGTGTTTTAATAACCTGTTTTATATGACAGTTGCATAAACTACTATAATCGAGGGAGAACTAAGAGCTTAAGTAACTGATCTGAGGACTAAACTAAAACTTGTTTACAAATTCCACGCAAGTAAGATCTCAAAACATCTTGTCCATCTCTGACTTTGTGACTTGGTTTCTTTTTAAATAAAAGTGACCCCCAAGATAAAGTCCTAGATCCGCCCCTGGATATAATTCGAGGGCTTTCCCCCAGCCAACTAGCGCCCCCATCAGTTAAAAAACACGCTACATACAAAACTTATCGAAAATCTGTCTTACCAGATTGAAGTAAAGGTAGGTAGGTACCCTAGTTTATTTAGAACCTATCAATCCTGAAAAATATAGTTCACTATAGTTACATACAAAAACTGCTAAAAGTGGCCGTTTTTCGCACTTTTTGTATCTGTATCTACAGTGAACTATATTTTTCAGAATTGATAGGTTCTAACTTGGATTATTCCAAAAAATTTAAGTAATATTAAAATGCTTTAGTCCTACGTACAAAGCAATGCCAAAATGCTTTACAGTGCCAAAAGTGTAATAATTTCGATTAAATTAACAATAAATACAGGGTTTTTCGGGAACAGCTATAGCTATAAAGCTAGAATTTTTTTATGACATAGTTCCCATTTTATTAGAATTTCTGCAAGATTATAAAACCCAATCATGTTTGTTTTTTTTTTTTTTTTTTTACTATATATTTTTTTACTTTTGAAATTCAAAAGCACGTTTTATTTTTGAGGAAATTTCATTTTATTTAAGGCTTCTGAAAATTTTATATGAGACCACCATATTTTTTTTCGACTTATTTTATTTTTGAGGAAATTTCATTTTATTTAAGGCTTCTGAAAATTTTATATGAGACTTCACCATATTTTTTTTCGACTTTTATTTTATTTTTGAGGAAATTTCATTTTATTTAAGGCTTCTGAAAATTTTATATGAGACTTCACCTTATTTTTTTTCGACTTATTTTATTTTTGAGGAAATTTCATTTTATTTAAGGCTTCTAAAAATTTTATATGAGACCATATTTTTTTTTCGACTTTTATTTTATCCCTAAAATTGCGGACCAAACAGTTAGTTAAAAAAGTTAGTTAAAAAAGGAAATTTTAAATAAATGAGTAACGTGGAACTAAACCTCGAAATTGGTTACCGAACTCGATTGGTTGTCAATTCGAAGAAAAATTGTTTTCTCCGTGATTTTGATTATTAATTTAATTAAAAAAAAGAAAAAAACTTAGCGTGATTCAGGAATCCCTATAGCCGGCCATTATGTTTCCCTTTTATTGTAAGACCATTTCGAGCCGAGCACCGCTCGGTCGCCTAGGTCCAAGTAGGTGCTCCTTAAGGAGTGATCACACCTAGCTGAATTTAAAGACTAATTCGGCATACATTGCTCGTTGAAGTAAGGATATTGCAATTAACATAATCAAGCCTCCCAGCAATCTATGCCGAATTAGTCTTTGAATTCAGCTAGGTGTGATCACTTCTTTAGAAGTTGAGTTATAATTGGGCAGCGACGCACGTTTTAAATTGATGCCTCCCCTTCGTTCGTAGGACGCGTCTGGATCGACAAAGGGTACCTACCTACAGCTACCTATATACAAGACCCTTACTGGTTGTCCTTGACACGATTTCGCAAGACCCCCTTCTTTTTGCAGATTCAACTGCCGTTAATTCGTTTCATAATATCAAAGATTTCGGACCTCCTTGCTTCGCTCGGAATAGATACCTAGCTAATTTATTTTAATATGGGATCTGCCAACATGTCCCAAATTTTTATGTCAAATCATCAATGATCACTAGGAAATATTCAAAATAACCCGTCAAATCCATAGAACGACGCCTTCACTACCTTGTGACAAAATATTTCTTTAATCCTCCTTCTAATTACCCTTATTTTTCTGTGCATAATATAGTGTTACTTTAGGTAAAAAAATGTAAGCCTTCTAAAGAATGTACACGAATTTATTAAAATTATATACAGAGTGTAAAAAAGTACGATGGTCCTTCTAAGGAATAATTCTACATTGATTAGATTATATAGAAAAAATTTAAAAAAATCTAATGAAAAGTAGATTTAGCTCAAGAAGAGGTGAAGCGCTTGGAGGGTTAAATGACCAGCTGGTGATGAAGACAAAGATTTTTTCCTACTAGAACAGTAAATTAAATTAATTATTAATATTGCCAAAACAAATTCCTAGCTAGATAAAGAAAAATTAACAAAATATTATCATATAAGAATTTTTTTTTTCGGGTAATGTAATGGGAATAACTTTTTTGAACCTAACTTGTGACGTCGTAGTTTTTTTTAATTTATTGAAAATTACGGAACAAAACACCAAAAAAAAAAATTTCGAGTAGAGCGAAACCGAATCTCGAAATGTTTTTGCGGTTTTATATGTTTACGGACTCAGAATAAAGAACTCCTTGCTTCGTAAGGTTTTCAGTTGTTTTAACCCTTTCGGATCGGTTGGTATGATTATATCCCACATGGTTATAGACAATTGGGACTGTATATCCCATAAATTATTTACACATGATGGAATACAATTTTTGGCGGCCATCCCTATTATAGCTTTCTTATTTTTAGAGTCAAAGGACGGGATTTAAATTAACATCCTTACACTACACCCTTTAATGTTGTTTTTTTTATACCAACTAAAAAGAATATCATCAAAAATCTAGTAAGAGGAACATAGATTTGATCAAAATCTTTTTAAAATTTGGTTATGTAAGTATGTAGAGATTGTGGTAGAGACTTGCACTACTCCTGCATATTAAATATTACCGTGTTAGATTACAACAAAATAAATAAAAAACAAAACAATTTTATTGCCGTGCACAAAGCCAATAAACACATACAGCCTTCAAAAATAATAACAATTCCACGTGGTGGGTGGTACACGTGACGACTGGTTGCAATAATGAGGTTGCCTTCTCCCGACCTTCCCTCACTAAGCTCCCGCCGCGCATCCCTCCGCGCAATCAATACTAACATGTGAAATAAAAGCCTCCATGAATATAACCTCTTTGGTGTCTAACAAATTTAATTAAAAAGTTAAGCACCTGCAGTAAATTCGAAATGTTTTATTTCTAAATTAAGTTAAATGATTTATTTATTAATTTATTTACGAACGCACTTGAAAACAAAGCAGTTTTAAAATCGGAATGTATAGGTAGAGATGGATTATGTTTAGGAAGACGCACATAGAGATGTTCGTATTTTATAAAATCACATAAAATTTTTGAATTACGCAATAGATTCATGGGTTAGTTTTAAATTTTAAAATAAATAAATAAAAATAAATAACATTTTTAACTTACACAAAATGAAGAAAATAAGAACCTTGTTTTCCAATTTAAAAAAATTATCTCCAAACAACACTGACCATTTGCAATACTTTCTAACGAATATTTGATATTTTCACATTTGGAACATTAATCGCTATAGACGCACATCCGCAACGGTTGTGCTACACAGACTGCCGATGTCGACATGAAATAGAGCTGGGGCATTTTAATAATTAAAAATCTATCGATAAAGATGTACTTACACAAGTTTACCTACTCTCTTGGTAAAGTCTACCGTTCTAAATATATGTACGTACAATGTTATTATCTGGTATAGTAAAGCACACCTTATCTTAATTAATGGTTTCACGCGTCGCCTTGGCATTGACTAAAGGTAGGTTTTAATCAAAATTATATGTTTACCTTTGTGTAATGGACGGTGTGTTAACTATTAATCAGTTATGTAACCTTCCAGAAGCACTTGGCGGGTTAATATTTATGATCTAGAACTAAAAATAAGATTTACGGAAAATTTACACTAGATACACGTGAAATAGAAAATTTGCGACTGTTACGATTGTTTTTTTTTTTTTGCAATTTGCATGTTATGTCCATTATCAGAACAGATGATTTGCAAAACAAAAGTTGAGTACCTAGGGGAGACCGAGGGTAGTTGAAACAATTTTTACATTTTGGTTTGTAAAACAAAATTCTAGAAGATAGATAGATAGATAAAGATAGATAGATAAAACATTTATTCAGTGCCAACAAATACAGCAGAAGAGAAAAACATTTCTAAATTTACTAAAACTTAAAACTTTAAATTAAAAAACACAAAATAAATAAAAGCACTGAAATGGGCGACCAGCTCAGCGTAATGCTGCAGCTCAAGGCCACAGCGCTGATTTTCAGCTGGACCCTTAAGACCAGAGAACTTGAAAAAATTATATAAATTAAGCCAATCATTCTATTCTAAAAATTAATGTAGGACGATACAATCAAAACACACAAAAGGAACTACAAATAAAACAAAAGGAACTATAAATAAAAACAAAAGAAACTACAAATGAAACAAAAGGAACTACAAATAAAACAAAAGGAACATACAAAACAAATTAAAGTAGCGAAATCAGTCGGAAGAGAACCAGGGTAGATGGAAGTTAAATTAAATGATCAAAAGTATTCTGAATTTGTAGACTTAAAACATATTCTTTAATTTTTTTCCTAAAAACTTTTACACACCGTAACTTTTGCAAAGGAGGAGGTATATTATTCCAGATCTTTGTGGCTGCGTATTTGAAACTACCCCTGAAAGCTGTGGTTTTATATTTAGGTACCTGTAGACGGTTCAACCGAATACGTGCTGACCACGTTAACTTGTCATTTAAATACTCAGGCTTGCGACTTTGAACAACTTAGACTTAGAACCATTAAGCATATGAGTTTATAGCAATCGATAGGGCATTTCATATACTTTCAAATGCAATAAGCATAAGAACTGTAAGTATAAATTCTGTGGCGAAAAATCTACTTGAATGGAGCAAGTCATTTTGTTTCAACTCCCCTCATACCAAGGTAAGTTGAAACAGGGGTAGAGGTGAGTTGATACATTTTATATTTGCGTAGATTATAGAACCAATAACGAAATATTTGAAGAGTTTTTATAAAAATAAAACATAATATAGGTTTATGAATCATTTGTACGCAATTTTTGATAGCTATCAAAAGTCCTAAACATTAATACACTCTTCATAATAAATTCTATAAAAGAACTCGTTATAACTCTTCTAGATATATTCTTATGCCAATAGGAGTTTGTAACAAAACAAGTCTTACATGAGGTAGTTAAAGCAACAACATAGGAAACGAAAATTACATTCTTAGAAAACTAAATATTATAGGTACGACCTACGAGTAATTCAAAACTTTCAGTAATTTTATAAGGAACAACATTAATATCAGTCTTCACTTTTCTTTATGAGAAGTCATAATCACAATGTGTCATAAGTTCTTAACATTAATTTCACAAAATCAAATTTCTAGTAAATATTAAAAAAGAGGACAAAATACAATAAAAAATATATCATTCGGATAAGCAGTTGTGACATACATAAGAAAGTTCACCACTAGTGCAAGCTTCATGAGCCCAACTTTTGCATTCTAGACATTGGACCCCTTTTTCATCGGGTCTGCTGTTTGAGTAGGGTTCTAAACAACAAATGCAATAGCAATCTTCTCCTTCTTCATCTTCACTTTCTTTTTTATTCTTGACAATCTTGGTCTTTTTTGTTTTAGCTTCCTGCTTCTTCATTCTTTTTACTGGCTTTGATCTTTTACGTGTTTTCTTTTCTTCGAAATTAGGTTTCTTAACTTTTTTCTTAGCCATTCGAGCTGCTTCGATTGCTGCTAACTCATCCTTTACAGGAGTATCAGTCAAGATAGCGGATTTCACTTTTCTTCGATTTGTTCCTTTTCTTGGAGGGGCCATTGGTAAAGGTCTCAGACTTTCAGGTGAAAAAACACTTGCTGTGGCCATGACTGGAGTAGTACGTGATGTAGATACTACAGGTAACTTATTAGATGTAGAATCTTTGGACGGAACAACTGCTTCAGTGGAAGGCAGCACTAAATTACCAGGCACTTCATCAACTGTTAACATTTCAGGTGAGTTATTGTCTTCATCAGGGTTTTCTGCAGAATTGACCTCATCTACAGTTCCAATATTTATTTGACTAGCTGGAGGAGGAGTAGCAGGTAACATCAGGAGAGATGGACTTGGTGTACGAGAGCTGTCAAGATAATTGTCTCTAATCTGAGGGGTCATTGGTGGTTCATTACCGCTGATGTCATTATCATTCACAAGACTTGGCCTTATTGAATTGCATTGTACTTCATTTATTACATTAACCACCAAGTTAGAGCTGGAGGGGCCAGGGCTTTCAGCAGCAGAACTCTGGGGTGTTACCAAAGCCCGATCAGTTATTTGACTTGGAAGGAAATCGGCATCCTGGAATATTTCGGTGTTGACAGGCCAAAGTCCGGTCGTTCTGAATCCGGAAGAAACATTGCGAGGTGTGACTGCGATTTCAAATGAAGTCTTGACTATCCCGGGAATGTCGTAAATCGTCATGACTTTGCCCGGATTAGACCGCATCCAATTATCGCAAGTAGTGTTAACTGCTTTTTTTACTGGCCCAAAAATCGCTCTGTCCAAGGGTTACAATTTGTGCGTGCAGTGAGGAGGGAAGGTTAGTAAAATTATCCCATTATCTTTGCAATATTCGATATTTTTAACTGCAGTGTAAGACGCGTGATTGTCTAGGAGTAATAGGGCTTTATTTTCTTTCGATGGCCTAACTTGATCTTTGAAAAATTCTAAGAAAGTATGGAAATCATCTTCTTGCATCCAACCTGTTCCATTAGCAGTACCAATGGATCCAGAGGGTCCATCGCGTATAAAATGGTCATTAAATCTCTTGCGTGGAAAGATGAACATTGGAGGTATATGATTCCCAATGGCATTTCCAGCTAACGCTAATGTAACCAATGTTCCTCGCTCCGCAGAAGTCATGGCACTCACTTGTTTCTGTCCTCGTCTTGCAATGACCCGATCTGGCTTTTGAACAGTGGTTATTCCAGATTCATCGACATTCCAGATGTCCTTTGCTTCCAAGTGGTATTTATCGAGCACAGAAGTATAGTTTTTGAAAAACAATTCCACGTTGGTTTTGTTGAAGCTGGTTGCACGAGCAATACTGGTCGCTTGTGGCATTCTCAAAGACAAAATATCGTGACGTTTCATGAACAATCTGAGCCAAACTTCACCAGCCATTTCGTTTTGTACCCAGGAAGGAGGACATTTTATGTTATATGCCACAGCGAGTTTATACGCTAGCCTTCTGGCTTCTTTTGTACTCAACCCGAAATTGGCATCAGAACACGTCAAGAGGTATTCGCACAGAGATTTTTCTTGGTCATTTGAAAAAACTGTGGGGCTATGATATCCAACAGATGGTGTTTGGACTGTTTCATTGCTTTCATACGCTTTTTGTTTTTGATGTACCTATAAAGCGATGTGTGGTTCAAATCATAGCTTTTGGCAGCATCACGAAGAGTTTTTTTGCGTATTATTACTTCTTCGGCGGCTAATTCATATATTTCTTTGCTTGCCATACCCCGATCAGTCTTCCGTTTGTATTCGTTCGGCATCCTAAAACAAAAAAAATCATAACCTAAGCCCCAAGCACACCACAATAAACAAAAAAACCCTTAAAAAAACAAAAATGCAAAGAAATGTCAGACAAATCGCAAACGAGGTAAGTTGAAACAGGCTGTTTCAACTCTCCTAGGCGACAAAAATCAGCCGCCATTACGGTTGACATGACATAACCTTGTGACACAACATATTCAAGTAAAATCTTTATTACAGTTTAAATCTTCGATTAATAAGCTTGCTCACTTCGGATAAACCAGTTAGTTAATCAGAATTTAGATAAAGACAAATTTGTATAAAAACTTACTTTTATTATTTTTTTCGCTTGACATTTGATAGCAGCGTAACCGTCAATCGTGGCGCGTGAACGAATACTGACGGCGCGGGTGGGTGACGGGAGGGGCAAATTAGCGACGTTGCCAGCTCGCTAATGTTTTTAGAGTCCGAGAAATTTATGTTGTTTTAACTTACCTTTGTTTGAACTCTCCTCGGTCTCCCCTACACTCTATTCTATTGCAAGGTATATACAAACATACCGTTTATGTATTATATATCGCGGTTGCAACTTAAACCTATCCAATAGGAATGTTTTAATGCATGTGTTTAGCCAGTAAAACATTTACAAAGTAGAAAATCGTATAATTTCACAACCACAGACAGGATTCGAACCTGCGTCTTCTCCGTCAGTACCGGAGACGCTTTACCAACTAGGCTACTGTGGTCCTGCTTGGTGTTGTGAAATTTGCGACCTCTACACGCATTTTTCTTCTTCTTTTCGTGTCGACGAAAATCCAATGTAATTAAATGAATTTTGCCCCGTACTCAGCTACGAGAATGGCATTTTGTGTAGCTTGCATCAGTTCATTCCGCGAGCAGATGTTAGGGCACGCGGAGCAGGATGTAAGGTGGGCCATACTCTGCGGGGAATAACCGCACTCGCATGAAATGTTCGTCTCTTCAGTGAACCCCCCACCTATGTCGGTTTTCCTTGCACCGGCCGACCTGATTCCGGAGTCTATTAAAAGACTTCCAGGTCAGCCATGGCAGTTCATGACCAGGCTCCTTTAAACATTGCGTTTTCAGACGTATCCGAACACTTGAAGTGTTAAAATAAAAATTATTTTTTTTATATTTTTTTTCTGATATCGATATTTTTTGAAGAACCGTAAGTTAACCCACTAGTGTGACGCAAGACCTAAGGGATGACGGGGGTTGATCATGCGCGGAATCCGCCATTTTTAAAATGTTCGGTCATTTCGTCATAGCTCTGATTTCGATTATACAATTTTAGTGCAAAAAGTGCATTTGTTTATATTAGTAGGAATGTTGGACAAAAGAGTAGGTTAACGGAAATAACTGTATAATAATAATAATAAAAAATTATGTGGTTAATTTTTTTTAGCTGTTTGTGGGCGTAATATTTGTATTATGCAATTATGCAATAATCGATCGGGAGGTCTTTTTAAAATCAAGCAAGTTCATAGTGCTGTTTATAATCATTCAGACATTTTTAAAATGATACTCTAGACTAGATTTTTTGCTGAGGTGTGAAATAGAAACAGAGCATCCTAGCACTTAGTTACGTCACACTGCTACTAGTACGTGCTATTTTACTATAATTCTATAGCTATTTTCAGTATTTGTTTTATATTTGTTAGTTGATTTCAAGGTTATCAATCAACGCATTAAATATTGTGTTTATTTTTAGTTTGATTTGATATCTAAAATTAAAGTTTCGAAAATTGTATGTCTTAAATTATGTCGACCGTTTTCATAATTTTTTGATTTGTTATACAGGGTGTAAAAACATACGATGACCCTTCTAATGGGTGATTCTACATTACTAATAGATAATATAAAAATATTTAAAAAATCTTTTTTTTTTAAGTAGATTTAGCTCAAGAAAAAGTGCAGCGCCTGGAGAGTAAATTACAGGAGATACTATAGGTATTTTCTATCTGACCCTGAGATATACACTCGTGTGTACCTAAATAGAAACATTAAGTTGCCTAGAGTAGGGAACCGCTAGCGGCATGGCACCAATAGTGCTGTTCGTATCCGTCTTTCGGAAGGCACGTTATGCCGTTCGTATGGTCACTAAGCAATGTCAGACAGACGCCATTTTGCGGCTTCAAACTTTAGCCAGAGAATAGGGTAGGGTAACTCAAGCTTAAGAGGAGAACGTACATACATGATACGTACCTAGGTACATTCAACAGCACGTCAGTAGAAACACTTTTGGACCTTATGGCGTGGTAATAGAGTTGAAAAAGTTTCTATCGACGTGCGGTTGACCGTACGTATGAAGTATCATGTATGAAGACTATTTATTGTTGAGTACCTATTAGTACCTAGTTAAATTTTTACCGTTAGAGTACCTAACAGCATATCAATCGTAAGTCCAGAGTTTTCCCACTATTTTCATTGATACTTGGACGTATTGTCCCATATTTTCCAAAGCGATGTCGGCGTCACAGGCCTTTGTTTTTTGTTATTTCCACTCCATAGTTGCTAAAGCTGATGTGCCGTTGGCTGTATAATAAATTAATAACTGTTTTCGTTCTTTTCTAAATTGGATAAAGGCACCAATTCCGCAAAATTGTGCCTTGGCTATACAATTAGCCCGAAGTCAGTCATTAAGGTCGCGCCCGTGACTTCCAATCCAATATGGCGGCTTCTGTGGGAACGATGACTAAGGATCACTAAAAATAACTGGTAGAATTATATCTCAGTACATCTTGATTACATACATCGTTTCCAACTAAGGGCAAAATAATTGCAAGTTGTCAGTTTGAAAATTACTCAGTCAAAGTATACTTTATTCATAATAATTCCTTGATCACTTTTTGACGTCAATTAAACTAAAAGCTACGTCACTTTACAAACAATCCTTGTCGCCTATCGCTTTGTATATGTCACCGGAAATAGATAAGAATCGTAAGTTGATCAATTTCCTAGTAAGTTCATCAACTTTAGAAAAATCATAAAAGGTAGATGAAATGTATTATTTTTACGTATAGATTTCAGGTAAAATAAAATAATCTGACAAACGCTATACCTAAAATTTTTTAGCATGGCAAAAGCTTACCAACACATTTTGCAGCTATATCAAGGCTATTGTGCTCCATGATTAATAGTAATCAGCTAAAGCTGTCAGAAAAAACAAGTTTGTAAAACAGTGTTATTTTTTCGGTCAAATATACTCTAGTTCGTCTGGTTCGTGGTAGTTTGTCTGGTTCTATGGCTGCAAAATGTGTTGGTAAGCGTTTGCCATGCTAAAAAATTTAGGTATAGGCTTACGCTCTGTTTGATTGAATGTCGTTTGTTAACTCTATGCCACCGACCAATCAGAGAACAGTATTTTATTTTACGGTTGCCAATTTAACGTAAAATTATTGTACACTAAGCAGCGAATGGTCCATTCGTGATGATTTGACGTGTGGCAAAATCGTTAGTTTATCAACTTACCGCCAGGCAGCGTAAGTTGAACAATAAGCTTAGCGTTAAATAACACATTTCAACTTTTTTTTTATGTCACAAGTGGGCAAACGAGCAGGTGGGCCACCTGGTGGTAAGTGGTCACCACCGCCCATGACACCCATTGTCTTATTAGGGAAATAATTTGACACTAATAAGACAGCAAAGCACGATACCCACCCTGAGAACTAAGATGCTATGTCTCATGTGCCAGTAATTTCACTGGCTCCCTTACCCTTCGTACCGAAACACAGCAGTGCAAACACTGCTGCTTCACGGCAGAAAAAGGCAAGAGGGTGGTACTTCCCCAGACGGACTTTGCACAAAAGCCCTACCACCTACAAAGCTTAAACTTACGATTGTTATTATTATCCGGTGACATATGTAGTGCAGTAAAATAAAGTAAATTAAATTGAAAATGTACTGCAATTACCTAAAATAGAGTAAGAGTTAACTTACCTTAAAATAACCAAACAAACAAAGAGATATAACACACAATATTTTAATAAAATCAAATAGAACACAGTTTAATATGATTTTTGATTTATAATTTCACTATTATAAAACCAACGAAATAAAGTTAAAATTTGATTGAACGATTCGTGATTTTAAGAAAATTATAGTTTAAAGTTTTTTTAAAAAAAATCATTGATAGGCGTTAAAATATGACGAATAAATTTGGAATTAAATCCGCGATGCGTGCGTCAGGTTAAACGCTCCGTCTATAGCTAGTAGATACTTTCGCTTGGAAAAATCTAGTGATAACTTTAAGTGGCCACCTAACTTATTACTACAGCGTCTAGTTAAATATGGTCATAGTCGTACCTTCCGCAAAGTATCGCGGATCAAAGTACTAAACGTATAAAATTACAGCCAAAGATTCGGATCCAAAAAAAATCATGGCGCGTCTGGAGGCGCTTTTTAGAATTTAGAAAAGTAAAACTAAAAATATAAAAGGTTTAAATATCTGGGAATTTGTTGCAGTAGGTTTTGCGCAGTTCGTGGCGACTTCTCGCGTTGTTGAGAAACCCGTAGTTGAAGAGGTGCTGCGGTAGAGAGCACGGCGCAAGCTGCAGATGACAAGAAGTCTCTCTGGAGACAGGGCTAGGTAGTGTTGCAGGTGCAAGCCGGAACCTACTGCCCGTAATCGGGCAGCTTTAGCTGCACGAATAAAAATGCGGCATAAGAGAGTGGCAACCTCTCAGTAACAAATATAACGTAAAGACAAAAATACTTACAAAATTGAGGAGTACATATCGAGTAAAAATCCAAATCTTCTATGAACATGTAACAGCACAAGTAAAAGAAATTACAACTTCAGCAGCAAAATAGCTGTATTAAAACAGGGTTTATATATAGTACAGTTGAAATAAATGCACGATTTTATAAATATTTTGCTAGGAATTTGACACAATCTCTTCTGTGTCCAAACAAATAATAAGCACCGAGAAAGGAAAATCAAAATTTCGAATCCACTGTCAATGAATACAAACAGCCAGTCAATACATCGAAGAAGCAAAAAGTATCGAACACTCAAAAACGAAAATAAGCGGATAACGCTACAGTAGGTATGTATGTATGGTGTTTGGTAAATGTCTGCAAACCTCTCAGGTGGCTGCTCTGCCCATCAAACTGAACAACTTTCTCCTAGAAACATAATAAGTAATAATAAGTAGTAATAATAAGTCGAAATACGAAAAAAATATTTCAACGTTCCATAGAAACTGCATCATCTGATAGCGCATTTTGTATGGGAGGTAAAATTGTTTTACCTTTACCTTATTTTGACCTATGTTGACCTATGAAAGTTGTTCAGTTTCGTGGGTAGAACTGAGAAGTTTGCAGGCTTTTACTAAAGAACATGTATGTATGTCTAAGGGCCGTTTGCACTAAACTTAAGAAACGCCCAAACTATTGCTAGGAGTGTCCTAAACAAGTTAGGCGCGATTTTTAAGTTTAGTGCAAATGGCCCCTTATTGCAGAATTTACAAACAGAAAGTGATATACAAAAGAACATTTACAAAAGCGGGCATATGTCTACAAGAGGTTTCTTCCAGCCAACCCATGGTTGTCAGAGAAAATGTTTAGTGCTATTCCAAGCGGAAAACCCTAACTCCATTTTTTTTCGGTTATTCTAACGCTTACCAATATATTTTGCAGCTGGGTCGTTTTCGCGGTTGGTCAGGATTTGGTCTCCACGGTCATAACTCGTGCACGGTCAAAGGTTGCAAAATCTGCTATATGGCAAAACATGTATTGTGTAGATACCTAAAAGTGGCATCTTTGATATTTTGTTTAAATCTATTACTTGAAAAAATATTCAGGATAAACTAGCCAAAATCTCATTTCCCTCCAAGGAAATTTTGAAACTTCCAAATTCAAAAAAATATTTTACGTGTTTCTTGTAATAAATTCCGTATTTTTTTTCTATTTCCTGATTCTATAGTTAATGTAGATTACGAAAATACACAACAGAGAATATACTAAGTAGTTGCTAGTCCGAGAGAACGGGCAAAAACATTTTGTCAATCGATTTTCGTCATTTCCTTCCACGAAAATGGAAATTATGTTTTAGTCCAAATACAGCCCTGTTGACTGCACCCGACCCCCGCACGTCCTTCCTACGGCAGTCTTTTGTAAGGTCCTGTCGGAGGCGGGCGTGCGCACGCGCTGCGAAATTTCTAATCTTCGTTCTCGCGAGTGAAAAACAACTTTGTCACAGGTGAGTCCTCATTACTATCCAGTCATTAAAAAAATAACCATTGATTTGATGATTTATAGATGCGTGTTAGCTTATAACACTTGGTTGGTGGTATACGTGTTTTAAGTAGTGGCTTTAAAATAGGGATCAATTTCAAGATATTGATGAATAACTGCTAAAATGTCATTTCCTTCCAATTCATTTCCTTCCGTTCCTTCCAAAATTTTTGGGGAAGGAAATGAGCAAATTTGGAAGGAAATGATGTTAATATTATTATCTAAATTTCATACAACAACTGTTTTTGATACAACGTTATCAAAAACAGTACTTTATTAAACTTTTCAATGCTTTAACTCATCGTTAAGGTGTGGTATTTTAAGTAGTTTTATATCTTTGATTTATCAAACTTATCGTTTGAGTTTTTTCATGCTAATCACATTTTGTATTGTTACATACATACATAAAATCACGCCTCTTTCCCGTCGGGGTAGGCAGAGACCACAGCCCTCCACCTGCTACGATCTTGACATACGTCCATCGCTTCCTGTACTTTCATCAACACTTTCATACACGCTCGTTGGTTTAGGGTACTTTTGACCTGGCCTTTATTAAGAACGTCCTGAATTTGGTCTTGGAACGTTCGCCGAGGCCTTCCCCTTCCAACGTTTCCATTCATTTTCACTCGGTTCTTTTGTCAGTCTTCGTTCATTCATCCTCTCTACATGACCAAACCATCTCAGCATTCCTTTCTCAATTTTAGTCACTACATCTTCTTTTACTCCACACCGTTCTCTTATCACACTATTTCTAATCCTGTCACTCAATTTCACTCCAATCATACTTCTTAACCCTCTCATTTCTACTGCACTACTTTCATGCTTCTTCTGCCATACCCAGCTTTCACTGCCGTACGTGAGTGTTGGTACCAAAACGCCTCTATGAACAGCCAGACGAGCCTTATGAGACACCTTCTGACTCTTCATAAAAGCGTGCAGAGCACCATTCACCATGTTACCAGCATTCACTCTTCTTTCAATATCACTTTCACACTTTCATACATACATACATAACATCACGCCCCTTTCCCGTCGGGGTAGGCAGAGACCACAGTCCTCCACCTGCTACGATCTTGACATACTTCCCTTGCTTCCTGTACTTTCATCAATCCTTTCATACATGCTCGTCGGTTTAGGGTACTTTTAACCTGGCCTTTATTCAGAACGTCCTGAATTTGATCCTGGTACGTTCGCCTAGGCCTTCCCCTTCCAACGTTTCCATTCACTCTCGCCTGGTAGATCTCTTTCGTCAATCTTCGTTCATTCATCCTCTCTACATGACCAAACCATCTCAGCATCTCTTTCTCGATTTTGGTCACTACGTCTTCTTTTACGCCACACCGTTCTCTTATCACACTATTTCTAACCCTGTCACTCAATTTAACACCAATCATACTCCTTAGCGCTCTCATTTCCACTGCATTAATTCTACTTTCATGCTTCTTCTGCCATACCCAGCTTTCACTGCCATACATCAGTGTTGGTACCAAAACACCCCTATGAACAGCCAAACGAGCCTTGTGAGACACCTTCTGACTCCTCATAAAGGCGTGCAGGATTCACCATGTTTCCAGCATTCACTCATCTTTCAATATCACTTTCACACTTTCCATCTCTCGTAAACTTTGAGCCCAGATACACAAACTCCTTCACTTGTTCGACTTGTTCACCACCTATTAATATAATACACTCTGTCATACATTCTTCTCTTTCAAGTACCATTACTTTCGTCTTGCTTACGTTTACTTTCATTCCTTTCCTGTCCAAAGTCACATTCATCATTGTTACCATCTCCTGCAACTCGTCAGTAGATGACGCAAGTACAACTTGGTCATCAGCGTAGAGAAGACATTTGATGAGTAACTCATTCATTCTCAGTCCACACATACTCTCTTTCAGATCAATCAAACAATTATCCATGAACAGGTTAAACAGCCAAGGTGACGCTACACATCCCTGCCTAACACCTTTTTCGATGCTAAACCATTCAGTGTACGCCCCGTTTATTCTGACGCAAGCACTGGAATCCTCATAGAGAGATTTCAGTGCTTGAATCAGATGATCGTTTACCCCATACATAGACAATGCTGACCACAATTCATTCCTCACCACTCGGTCATAGGCCTTTTCCAAATCCACGAACGCGCAGTAGACTTTTTGGTTTTTAGCCAAAAAAAATTCAGCAATGCACCGCAAGGAAAAGACCGGATCTGTACATCCCATTCCCTTTCTAAATCCCGCTTGTACATCCCATATTTTTTCGTCAGTATCTTTCATCACTCTTTCAATCAAAACCTTTGCATACAGTTTGCCGACGACACTGAGAAGGCTTATCCCGCGGTAATTTTTGCAGTCCTGTTGTGTCCCTTTTCCCTTGTACAGCGGCACAATCACAGCCTTGCACCAGTCACCTGGTACTTGGCCGTTCGTCCAACACAAGTTAAAAAGGCGGTACAACTGACTAGCCACAATGCCTCGCCCAGCCTTCAACATCTCGATCGACACTCTATCATACCCAGCTGCTTTACCTGATTTCATACTTTTCATCGCTTTCATAATCTCATCCATACTTATCTTACTTACATAATTCTCCTCTTCATTCTCATTCATTTCCACAGAAGACCTAGGTTCGCTGGCCTCTGATTTTTCTCTCTCAAACAGACTTTCAAAATATTCCTTCCACCTCCTCAGAACACATTCTTCACCTTTTATAATACTTCCATCCTGGCTTCTGATTTTACTCAGCTCCGATGTTCCAAACTTTCCTCGGGCTGTCCGTATGGATTTCCAGAAAAACTTTTGGTTGGACTGGAAATCTTCAGTAATAAAATAATCACACTTTCCATCTCTCTTAAACTTTGAACCCAGATATACAAACTCTTTCACTTGGTCGACTTGTTCACCACCTATTAATATATTTCACTCGGTCATACATTCTTCTCTTTCAAGTACCATTACTTTCGTCTTGCTAACATTCACTTTCATTCCTTTCCTGTCTAAAGCCACATTCATCATAGTTTCTCCTGTAACTCGTCCGCAGATGACGCAAGTATAACTTGGTCATCAGCGTAGAGAAGACATTTGACGAGTAACTCATTCATTCTCAGTCCACACATACTCTCTTTCAGATCAGTCAAACAATTGTCTATGAAAAGGTTGAACAGCCAAGGTGACGCTACACATCCCTGCCTAACCATTCAGTATACGCCCCGTGAATTCTGACGCAGGCACTGGAATCCTCATAAAGTGATTTCAGTGCGTGAATCAGATGACCGTTCACCCCATATGCAGACAATGCCGACCATAATTCAGTCCTCACCACTCGGTCATAGGCCTTTTCCTAATCCACGAACGCGCAGTAGACTTGTGGTTTTTGGCCAAAAACTGTATTTTTTATACATAAATACTTAAATCACGCCTCCACAACCCAAACAAAGGTCGTTCCGCCACGTCTGACAAGGTTTAAGGGTTCTTTAAGATAGATCTGAATATTGCCGTAGTGACAGGTTGTCAGCTCATCGCCTAAATTCCTCGAATCCCTTAGCTGATTTTTACAGCATGCCCGGGAGGAGATGCAGCTGTCACATTGATTGTTTTTCTATAGCTTCTAGTCCAGCATGGAAGAAATGTATTTTATACAACAACTTTAAAATAGCGTTATTATTAAAACTATTATAAGTGACTCGTATATTTATTTTAGGTACTAGGAAGGGATGGGTAGAACGAAAAAAAATACTATCTAAGGAAGAAAGGTTGGCGAAAGATAGGCTACGAAAAAAAGAAAAGTTTCTTGAAATTAAAAGTGACCCAGAAAAATACCGCATTTATCAAGAAAAAGAAAAAAAGAGGTATCTTGAGAAAAAGAAAAACAAGAAAGTGTTAACTATCAATGAATTGAGCGACAGAGCTAAAAGGGATCAAAGACGAAGATGGCGTAAAAATACGGAAAATTATGTGAAAAAAGTTCAGGAACACAAAAAAACGTAGAAGAAGCACAACCTATAAATGACGTTGCTGATCCATTAACATCAGTTACAGTATCACCATCCCTACATCAAAAAGAATCATCAAATATTCAATCAAATAAGGAAAATGAAGACATAACACAAGATGAAATAGTCAGTACTCCTACAACTAGCCAAAAAGATGAAAAATCATGCCTGTGCAAAACAGCTATAAGAAGAATTCGATACAGAAACTTAAAGATGATAAGAGAGTTACAACAACAGTTAATTGAAGTTAAAAAAGAAAACTAAGCTTCGAAAAAATATAAAAAATCCAGAAAAAGATAAAAAACTGGATACTTTGGAAAAAAGAGTAGACGGTATTACAAAAGATATTAAAGATGACAAAATTACACAAGTGAAAAGAAAGTGAAAATTCACTATTAAAACCACTAAGCTTTGGCGGAATTATTGTCGATATCTTAAATAGAAATAAATGAATATTGATTAGAATGATGTTTTTTCTGTTCAAACAATCCTTTATTCACAAAAAAAGAGTAAAATATTGATGTGTTTCTTGATAGTTTATTCCCATCCAAAAAGTATCATTTCCATCCTAAGATAAGTCATTTCCTTCCACGGTTGTATAATTTCCATCCAGGCATTTGTCATTTCCTTCCATGACGTCATTACTATCCGTTAATTTTCTCTAAAACTATTTTTTTTTAATGAGTGCCTTCCATTTCTTATTTTTTTATATACGTATACAAACCTTATTTATAAAAATTAAAGCGCTCGCAATTTCTTTTTTAAGTTTTGAAAAAAATGGCTAAATCCCGACCAACCGCGAGAACGACCCAGCTATGTCAAAAGCAATGGGCTAAAGTTGTCAGAAAAAACAAGTTTGTAAAACAATGTTACGAGTATTCTTTCCGTCAAATATACCTACTCTGGTTTTAGTGTTATGGCACAGATTAAGTAATAGTAAACTAACGCTTACAGATCCGTCACTCCCAGGCTGGGTGCCAACAAATATCAACCTTACGGTCTAAGCATAAAGTCGATACTTGCAGTGCACCGCTTAGGACACGTCTTTTAATTCGGGTGATCGCGGACAGGTGGGCTAAGGCGATGATTTTGTCACTTTATGAGATACTGAGCGAGATGCAAGTAGGTATGTAATATTGTTCAATCAAACATTCAAATGCTTACTTACCTATTTTGCCATCATAAGCAAAGATGATGATGACATAAAGAAAAGTAAAATCGACTGCATACCCGGTCGACTTCTAGCGCCGCGTTGCATACCTAGAGTGCGGAGTGTCACAGGCCTGGTTATGGCTGCAAAGTTGATTGGTAAGTGTAGGAATAAATAAGTCTGCGTTGCCGCGTATTGTATACCTTTAACAATACAGCATGAATTTTCATCGCTCCCGAAGCCCAGGGATTATACAGGGTATTACAAAGAAACTAAACAACTTTCCCCAAGGAACATAGGTCAAATAACTTAAAAGAACTTTTGACCTCCCATATAAACTGAATCAGCTGACAGCACATTTTGTATGGGAGGTAAAAAAAATAGTTTTCTATTTGCACCTATGTTACTTGGGGAAAGTTGTTCAGTTTCATGGGCAGATTCACACCCTTCAGGATTGATATACCATTTCTGTTACACCTTGTATACTCATGAAAACGAGCAAGTTTCCCGAAGAAAAAAATTATCGTCTCTCCTCACTAAAGTGGTCACTTGATCGACAAATTTTGTATGGGAAGTCTAAACTTCACTTTCGAGAGAAATATTTTTTTTTCGGGTATGTTGCTTGTAATCATGAGTAAAGAGGATGTGGCGCGTGACTGAACTCCTTGGTTCAAACTCTGTCGCGCGCTGTGTTTTTTCAAGCTGTCAAAAAAAAAGACAGATTTTTCACGACGCTAGAAATTTCTCCGATGTAAATTGATTTTATTAAATGTGCTAAGTAAATGTAAATACCTCTTCAATGTTACGTGTACATTGTATTGTAAATAAACTTGTAAATACATAATATGGGTTTAATATCCACATACCCATAAGTATGATTTGCTGGGCTTTACGAAGCAGTTGACCCCCGCATTAATTCCTCAGTCGATGAAACTTTGCTGGGGTATTACACTATATGAGACAAACCTTCTATAAAAAAATCCAAAAAAAGCGATACTTTTAATTTTTCCATACAAAAATCGCAAAAAATATATGAAAAAATTAAAAGTACCCTTTTTTAGGGTTCCGTACCTCAAAAGAAAAAAACGGAACCCTTATAGGATCACTTTGTTGTCCGTCTGTCTGTCTGTCTGTCTGTCTGTCTAGACCCTTTATCTCACGAACGGGTAGAGGTATCAGGTTGAAATTGATAATATATATTAGAGTCCATGAACCACACAAGATCTGAAAGTTTAAATTTTTTTCAATGACGCAATCAAATGATACGGCTTTTTATGTCCTCATCTTCATACATTTCTGCAAAAATGCAAAACCTACAGGGTACTTCCCGTTGACCTAAAATTATGAAATTTGGCAAGAAGCTAGGTCTCAAAGTACAAATAAAGGGAAAAGTCTTAAATCATTAAATATTACAACTTTTCTCACAACTAATGGAAACCAATTGAGGTGAGCTCCCGTTTCAAGAACATTCATATAAGTGAGAGGTCAAGTTGAATGGTCGCGAGACGATTTTTGTTTTAGTTCTATTTTAAAAACGGGAAGACTTACAAACTTAAAAATTGGTACCTATGTTTATAGTGCATAAGCTATAAAATAACGCAAAAAATAATAAAATTTGGTCAAGCGCGTGTCGGACTAAAAAAAATCTAGCACATTAACTTACTGAAATTTTAACTAATACAATTATGATTATGTGGTGGTACGGAACCCTCAGTGCGCGAGTCCGACTCGCACTTGGCCGGTTTTTTTTAGAAGGTTTGTCTTATAGGTATAATGTAATACCTCAGCAAAGTTTCATCGACTGAGGATTTTATGCGGGGGTCTTCATACAACGATCCGCTTCGTTGCCTAGACTACTTCGGCAGCAAAACCAGTGAAAATTCACATTGTATAACAAGGTTTTTTTTCTAGTGATAAACAAGGTACGGTCAAGAGCAGGTCAAGCCTTATACTTGCAGCACGACTTGAGCCCAAATAATGATTGACATAAGAACAGCAGAAAGTCCAAGTCAAGCTCGACGTGCCCTTAACTGTACACACAGCCGCTCGTCGGCGGAATCACTTTGACCTTAGCGTAGCGCTGGTTCAGCTTATACTGGTTTTGTTTCTGCCTTACGTACCTACGTTAGTAATAATAAATAAATAAATTACTTTATTTTCTCTCTCACAAACGAAACCTATGATCAAGGTACATGGTTACTTAAAATAAGGAAAATATTAAGATAATACAAGTTTCCTTTGTGAGAGTCTGGTGTCCATACTAGGATAAACCTGTGTCACAGAGCACCAGGCTCTCACCCTACAGTCACTGGAGCAGAAAAGTTTCGGGAGTTCCTGGGCTTTCACCTTCTATTGCGCAAGTACGTACGTAAGAAAAGAATCATAAATGGAAATTATGTTAATATAATAATAATAAAAAAACAAATTCAGTAAAAGAAGTGTATGTGTTTGTATGGATGTATGTCTTTGCATGCGTATATATGTGTGTGCGCGCGCGCGTTGTGTGTGTGTAATGTGTGTGAGTTTGTGTGTACAGAGCATGTGTGAGATGGTGTGTGAGTAAATTAAATTTGCTATGTGATTATCTGTAATAACTTTTCTGTGTAAAAACTTTTCTGTAATAAAGAGTTTGGTTTGGTTAGGTTGGACCCTTGGTTAGTAATATGGCTTACCCAACAACGCTGAAATCATGCTTAAATATTTTAATTCAGAAAAATATGATGAAAATACGCCACACGGCAAGTTAGTCTTTTGTACTTTAAAGATTAATTTTCATGTAAGTAGTAAGTAGATGGTCGAAACTTTTTTAGATAATTTAAACAAGATTTTTTTTTATTGTCAATGGCTATATATATACTCTTGCCCTTGATCTAGTCTTGAGGACAGAGATGAGGTCGAAGATGGGACGAGCTTGCCTAGAAGAAGCCTATTCACTCGCGACTTGAATAGATTCGGGTTATATGAACTTGGGAACACAGATGCAGGCAGAGAATTCCACTCCACTCCACTCTTTAGCCGTGCGAATAATAAAAGATGTTTCAAAGAGTTTTGTGCGAATGTGTGGAATATCAACCAAGTGTGGGTGGTATCCTGCAGTGCGTCTGGACTCCCGATGGTAGAAAGGGGACGGTGGAATAAGCTTATGGAGCTCTTGAGCACACTCACCGAAGTACAATCTGTAAACTGTAAGATATTCATAAAACTAGCGTTCACGACTGATGATCCCATATACGATTTTTAGTTTAGTAGTAGGTAAACTAACAAATTTTTGGTGGCTTCTAATTTAGCATGTATCGAGAAAGTTAACAGAAGAAAATAACTGTCAATAATCGCGTCGTTGTTTACTTAAAGGTACAGTAACAACTTATGAGGTCCTGTGGTTATTCGATTCGATCTGGAAGTTCTTAATTCGTTTCCCGGGGCACTGTCATACAAAAATCACCATCCCCAGTTCGGTTCTTTTTAGGGTTCCGTACCTCAAAAGAAAAAAACGGAACTCTTATAGGATCACTTTGTTGTCCGTCTGTCTGTCTGTCTGTCTGTCTGTCTGTCAAGACCCTTTATCTCACGAACGGGTAGAGGTATCAGGTTGAAATTAATACCATATATTAGGATCCATGAACCACACAAGATCTGAAAATTTCAATTTTTTACAACGACGCAATCAAAAGATATGGCATTTTATGTCCTCATCTCCATACATTTATTCAAAAATGCAAAACCTACAAGGTACTTCCCGTTGACCTAAAATTATGAAATTTGGCAAGAAGCTAGGTCTCACAGTACAAATAATGGGAAAAGTCTGAAATCATTAAATATTACAACTTTTCTCACAACTAATGAAAACCAATTGTGGTGAGCTCCCGTTTCAAGAACATTCATATTAGAGAGGGGTCAAGTTGGATGGTCGCTGAGGCGATTTTTGTTTTAGTTCTATTTAAAAACGGGAACACTTACAAACTTGAAAACTGGTATGTTTATAGTGCATAAGCTATAAAATAACAACAAATAATAAAATTTGGTCAAGTGCGTGTCGGACTCAAAAAATCTAGCACATTAACTTACTGAAATTTCAACTAATACAATTATGTTTATGTGGTGGTACGGAACCCTCAGTGCGCGAGTCCGACTCGCACTTGGCCGGTTTTTTTTAATTTATTGTTCAAAACGATTTTCAAAAAACGTAGGAAGTTTTTAATCACACCTCTAAAAAACCTGTTAGGGTTTATCTAAGAGATGTGTGGTTGCCTACTCACTCACTAATATAAATTTATAATAGGTACTGTGACCGATCATTCACGCAGGAAGTGATCTCTTAAACATTTTTTACATTCTTTTGCATTCACAAACATTTCGTCATGTAAATCACATGGGATATTATTTAAAATTTCAGGTAGTAGGTATTTCCTCGTTCTCATACCGTAGATATTATTACACCTCGGTAAGTTGTAAGGTAAGGTTATGACATTGCAGCATTGCATTGCTTCGGACGGAAGGCACGTTCAGCCCAGAGGCCTTTAGAGACTCAACAACTCTGAAAACAAGGTTTGTGAGGTCGATCATCGATCTTACTACCCACACGATATGATTATAATGATTTATCAGGCTGAAGTTTTTTTTACCAAAACTCAATAAACGCGTATGTATACTCGTACTATGTATACATAATAGTAGTGTAGGCAACGATCAGTTGACCCCAACATAAATTCCTCAGGCAGATTTTATTTGACAGGATGATAAAGTATCATGAATTACTTAAATGTAAATTCAAAATATGGAAAAAAAATTCACAAAAAAAAATTTCATACATTTTTTGTCATAAGTGCCGATTTTTTTTTTATAGAAGGTTTGTCGCATATAGTGTAATAACGCAGCGGGGGTCTTCATACAACGATCCACTTCGTTGCCTAGAATAAAGGTACACACTATTTTGTAACCTTTATTGTCCTGAAGAGCAATTCACTATCTCAATTTTCAATCTACTTCACCTCCGAGATGCGTAGTTGAACCTCCGACCTTCCCCGGTGCGGTGGGTGTCTGGCAACGCGCCAAACTTGGGAAAATCGATGCAATACCACCAAACCAGACGCTGCAATGTCATGTCTGTACCTAGATCTACCTATAAGCAGGGGTCGCGAACCTACGCAAAAGAGTGGCTATGGTTCTACGACGTAGGTAGCTGCTACTACGCAGTCTACATCTTGAAAGGGCTTTTACCCTGGCCGCATGATAACGTCACAGAATATACAGGGTGTACAAAAAGTACGATGATCCTTCTGAGGGGTGATTCTACATCACTAATACATTGTAAAAGTATATAATTTTTCTTTTTTTGGGTGATCATGAAATTTTATTTTCCTTCGAATTACATTAGGGCTTGTTCACACTTAGACGAATCGTGATTTTTACGAATCGTTTTTTTTTTCACGATTCGTTACATTTTTGACGGAAGCAATGCTTTTAAATATCGTGTTCACACACGCATCACGAATCGTGAAAAATTGCGAATACGTCAAAAAACACGTATGTGTGAGAACACGGTGATAACGGGCATTTAAAAAGCATTGCTTCCGTAAAAAAAAAAGAATCGTGAAAAATCACGTCTTTTATTGAAATGAATAGGTAATTGCTAGTGATTGGATATTATAACAAAAAACTTCTTTGTCTGCATCACCAGCTGATCATAGAGGTCATTGAACCCTCCAGGCGCTTCACTTCTTGAGCTACAACAATTTATTTTTTTTATATTCTTTACAATGTATTAGTGATGTAGTACACCCCTTAGACGTACTTTTTTTACACCCTGTATAATAGTAATCAATCAAATAACGATTCTTCTAGGGACTGCTATTTGGCATCGACTTTGTAATCCAAACAATACCGATAGAAATACCCGGGCTGTCGTCGGCGGGTAGTACACACGGCCGCACATCAGTAGAAACACTTTTGGACCTTATGTCGTGGTAATAGAGTTGAACAAGTTTCTACCGACAAGCGGTTGACCGTACTTACGGGTGGCTTTTGGTACCTACCTAATGTTTGAAGAGTAATATGGAATGCTTTTACTACAACGATAAGGTCTGCTAGGTGAAACAAATAAAGCCTGAAAAATGTGAACAACTTTTACTGAGCAACGTAAAAAAATACTACTTCTCATAGCGTACTTGCATCAGCTAATTGACCATTTTTAGGGTTCCGTACCTCAAAAGGAAAAAACGGAACCCTTATAGGATCACTTTGTTGTCCGTCTGTCTGTCTGTCTGTCAAGACCCTTTATCTCACGAACGGGTAAAGGTATCAGGTTGAAATTAATACCATATATTAGGATCCATAAACCACACAAGATCTGAAAATTTCAATTTTTTACAACGACGCAATCAAAAGATATGGCATTTTATGTCCTCATCTCCATACATTTATGCAAAAAAGGAAAACCTACAGGGTTCTTCCCGTTGACCTAAAATTATGAAATTTGGCAAGAAGCTAGGTCTCACAGTACAAATAATGGGAAAAATCTGAAATCATTAAATATTACAACTTTTCTCAAAACTAATGGTAACCAATTGTGGTGAGCTCCCGTTTCAAGAACATTCATATAAGAGAGGGTCAAGTTGGGTGGTCGTTGAGGCGATTTTTGTTTTAGTTCTATTTTAAAAACGGGAACACTTACAAACTTGAAAATTGGTATGTTTATAGTGCATAAGCTATAAAATAACATTAATAGTCATATTTTTTTTTTATTCTTTCATATGCAATTAGGTTGGGCAACCATACTTATTCTAAAACTATTCCAAATTTCAAGTCTTTAGCGTGAGTCGTTGCCGACAAAGAGCGAAGACCCAATGAACGATTCGCTCGCCTCCCCCCCCCCTACCGCTCTCACCCCCGCATCTGATTTTTTGACTTAGCATTAACGTTCACAGCCAGAGTTATTTTGTACGACGTATACCTAGCCTATTAGCGAGCAGCGCAGGACCGGTCGTCATGGAGATCTTTAGGGGAGGCCTATGTCCAGCAGTGGACGTCTTTCGGCTGATATGATGATGATATCTTTATAAAAGATCGTTATTTGTTTATAACTCCTGAAATTGCCGGAAATAGATTAAAGTAGTAACAACATTACGTAACCGAGTTTATTTTCACAGATTTAAATGTTTTATACGATACACTTTGGTTACTTTAGGAGATTTTTGAAATTCTTTTAACAAAAATTATCGATAAATTGTACAGTAAAAGAAGGTGCAATCAATTTTTGACACTCGCAGTGCGACTGTAGCTCTTACGGCGGCGATTGATATAAGAAAGGTACACACGGCCGCACATCAGTAGAAACACTTTTGGACCTTATGGCGTGGTAATAGAGTTGAAAAAGTTTCTACCGACCGTAAGTTCGCACTTCGTCCCCGCAGGCACGAAAAACCAATTTCGTGAATATAAATACCCGGGGGGCAAAATTTCAAATTTTCGTTACTAGGTCGAGTGGGGTATCATAATATGAAAGGGCTTTACTTGCACATTCTAAAATATATTTTAGTACTTTTTTTCCGACTCTTACTTTTGAAGTAATGATGAAAAATGTCCAAAAAATACCATTCCCCCCCCCCCCCCCCTTATCTCTGAAGTTTATGAAAGGAAAAATCTGAATTAATTACAGTTGATAGAAGTTTATGTAAATATCACAGGAAAAATAAAACGATATTTCTAAGTTGCACAGTTTCTTAGAAATCTGCAAAAAACGTTTACAAACAAATTTTGTTTTGCGGTCCTAAAAATGGACTTTATTGCTTTCAAAAATAACATAGGTATATCGGAACCCTCGGCGCGTGAGAACCGGATTCTTTTATTAAAGACTGCCCTTGACCGTCGTCGTAAGGATTAATTTGTGTCGTGTCGATAGATGCGTCTGTCTATTTCTAACACTAATCCAATTTACCCCCTTATTTATTACAATTATATCGCTGAGTTGGACTCAGGTCGCTCGGTGCAAGGAAAACAGACACGGATGGGGATAATATGATGAGACGGACCTATCTTGCGAGTGCGGTTATTCTTCGCAGACCATTGCTCACCTTATATCCTGCCCCACGTGCCCTAACACCTGCTAGAGGGATGAATAAAGGAGTGATCACACCTAGCTGAATTCAAAGAATAATTCGGCATACATTTCTCGTTGAAGTAAGGATATTGCAATTAACATAACCAAGCCTCCCAGCAATGTATGCCGAATTAGTCTTTAAATTCAGCTAGGTGTGATCGATCACTCCTTTATTGCTAGCTTCTGAAAACGTTGTGACATAATTTTGTAGGTAACCAACCTAATTGGAGTTTAATTTTTTGTGAACACATACTCAATTTTGTGTTCTGTTCTGGGGGGTGAACGTGGTAATTTGAATGATATTGTAGTTGACTGATTTATAGAGCAACGAAACCACCCTATTTACTAAGTTATTCATACATCCAGGCGACTGCCAGCTGTGCGTTTATGGGGGTGGGTGTGGTGGAGCAGCAAAGTTTTTTAAAAATCATTTGAAGTTGAGCCATTTTGTGTGTGCCTATGTGTTTGGTGTGTATTTATTATAGATAGTAATTTACTGAATTCGAATATAACATTGGCAGGTGTTTTAGTCGGTGGAAAACAGGCGCGGATCCAGGATTTTCATTTGGGGGGGGCTCACTTGATCTTCGAGGTTCTTAGCCATTAGGGTTAGGTATATCTAATATAGTCGGAAAATCAAAGGTGAGTTACGTTCTCGCCATTAATTTTGATGCCAAACCCTGTCCAGTCCAGGAATTCGAAGACTTTAAGTGCATTGGTGTACAGCTTAGTAGACATGACGCTCCTTGTCTCATTCCTTGCAGCAGTTGATAAATAGATAAACGTGGTGTTGGAGACGAACCTCTAAAGTGGTGTTTTTGTACAGATGGAAGGCTTTTGTAATGTTTCCAAAGAGTTGAGCTGAAAAACTACAAATAATCTCTAACTTCTCATACCAAATCCCTAGCAGGACGAGTTTGTATAGGAAGGCCAACATTAGGCGTTTTTCGTTAAGAAAGTTGTTCAGTTCCTCATAATTGTTAACTTCTTTTACCCATGTATAGAAGTTGTCAGTAAATTGGTAAATAACAATAGGTGTCGAGAGGCAGTAGAGGCCGGGTTGCTTGATGGTTTTGGGGGGGGGGCCATGGCCCCCTGCCCCCCCCCCCCCCCCCCCCCCTTGATCCGCCAATGGTGGAAAAGTAGTGGCAGGTGATGAAAAGTCAGTTTCTCTTGTATAATCTTTACCAAAGCTTAATAATACAGAGAAAACGAATTTTCCCAGACATGAGATATACCTAGATTATATCGATTTTTCGCCCCCGCGTTTTAGGCAAACGTTTTTGTTTTTTGTTAGTAATACTTATAATATTTTAGTAATATCGTTCAAATTACCACGATCATCCACCAGTTAAAACTACAGCCTTAAATTTTTTAAGCGTAATTGGGCAGTTTGTATGGAGTCCAATTATCTCCTGAAAGTTTCTGTTCAGTTTCGTTGAACTTTCTCTTACATCCTGTATATGCAGTAAGACCTTGAGAAACCCGCGGTCACCATATCAATCATGTTCTGACATGTTCTTTCAGCAAGATCTTGTAAGCTAACGATATTCATGTTTATAATTACTTAGGAGATTGTTAACAAAGGAAAATAATGGGTAGGTATGCTATTTTAGCGATGACGACGCTTACACGTTGAGAGTTCAATGTCGCGTAGGTTGTCGCAGGCAAATCGTATAATTCGCCGGTCATAAACGGCCGGCAAAGAATAGTACCAACCCATACATACCCGTGGGTGTCGTAAGAGGCGACTAAGGGTTATAAATTGGAGGATGGGCAGCAGCATCCTCCTTTGTATCTTACATATTACTTACTGCGGTCACCTACAAACGCGGTCTATGGTGCCAGCCGTAACGCTAACAAGCGAGGTGACTATTGTACTTCCCCTCTACATTTTTCCAGCAAAAGCTAGAATTCTGGAGGGAGCTCCCTGTCCTATAGTGGACGATTCATGGGATGTTATTATGAAATGGCCGACAAATTGTAAAACAGCGTCGGCATATTGGAAATGGGTTTAGATAATTGATGTAAGAAGAAGGGGGAGATCCAGTAGGAGAGATTGAGCAGAAGAACTAAAGTAACTGACATAGCCCTGAGAATCGCTGAACTAAAGTGGCAGTGGGCAGGGCACATCGTAAGAAGAACCGATGTCCGATGGGGCGTAAGAGTTCTAGAGTGGCGACCACGTACCGGAAGACGAAGCGATGGCAGTGGCAGTGGATGGAGCAGATAGTGGACCGACGATCTGGTCAAGGTCGCGGGAAGCCGCTGGATGCGAGCAGCGCAGGACCGGTCGTCATAGAGACCTTTAGGAGAGGCCTATGTCCAGCAGTGGACGTCCTTCGGCTGATATAATGATGATGAATTGATGTAAGAAAATGCGTAAGTTTCCAAATCTTTGGTTTAGTTTAGGTACTGACTGGTGCATTTTAGGAACTTTAGCAAAGGTTAATTGGATCTCGGGGTCGGTTAGGTTAGATCGCTTAGGTTGGGTTACCTTGCGACCAGAAACGAATACGCGCCGTTTTGTAAAATGCCGAGGCATTATGTAAAATGATGAATTATTCAATTTGCCTGCGACATGGTCACTGTCAACCACAGAGCAGAAACATAGGCTCTGTGATGTCAACGACCAGGCTATAAGCTTGAACTAATAGGATAGTATACAAAGATATAATTGTAATATCATTGATAGTATACAGCACAGAAAAATAAAGGTAATTAGAAGGAGGATTAAAGAAATAATAAGTCACAAGGTAGTGAAGGCGTCGTTCTATGTATTTGACAGGTTATTTTTAATATTTCCTATTGATCATCGATGATGGAATTGGGACATGTTGGCAGATGTCAAAATTAGCAAGATCTATTCCAAGCTTAGCTCCTCCAAGATTCCAAGCGAAGCAAGGAGGTCCGAAATCTTTGGTATACAGCGTGAATTTTCTCACTCATGAAAACAAGCAACTGTAAATATATTTACACTCAAATAATTTTTTCTCCTTTCCATATAAAATGATTCGATCACGTGACAACTTTGCTATGGGGTCGAAAAAATGTTTCTCTTCGAGAAAGTTGCATGTTATCATGAATAGAATCACTGGGCTCTGGGAGAAAAAACCAATGAAAATTTACGCTGTGTATACCGGAGTTCACGACAGAGTCGGTTGTTTTATTCTTATAAGGGCTTTCGTCCAGCCAACTAGCGCCCTATCAGTTAAAAAAATATTACTCGCTAAATACAAAACTTATCGAAAATCTGTCTTACAAAATTGAAGTAAAGTTCCCAACACTCCTGAAAAATATAGTACACTGTAGTTATAGATACAAAAACTGCTAAAAGTGGCCGTAATTCGCATTTTTTGTTTCTGTATCTACAGTGAAATTTTTCAGTTTTGATAGGTTCTAAATAAATTAGAGTACCTTTACTGCAATTTTGTAAGACAGATTTTCGATAAGTTTTGTATTTAGCGACTAATATTTTTTTTACTGACGGGGGCGCTAGTTGGCTGGGGGAAAGCTCTTAAGAAAAGATAGATCTTAAATAACACGAGGTAGCTACATGTTTGTAACCACAATACACACGTCACACACAGAAAAACGTTTAGTCTATTGTTTTACATACAGCCAAAAATATTAAATTTGAGGTTATGCTTTGTGTACATAGTTTTATTTTGCGTAGTACATACAAAACACGTACTTTCGTTTTTTCCCATGTAACGTCCATTGCAGGGCAGGTAGCTCCCTTTATTTATTTTTTTATTTTTTTTATTTTATTTTACTTTTATTGGAAAACCAACAGCGTTACATCTTAATTAAGAACAGAGTTTAAAAACATAAAGCCAATTATAGGTTTTCACAAATAAAAAACAACTTATAACTATAAAAGACAACTGAACGCACGACATGCAGGTAAACAAGGTGAATATTTAACAATTAACTGCTCATAAAATCTTTTGTCAACAGATGTTTGACGGAAGCAATGCTCGTGTTGAATAGGTCTAATTCAAATTTTATGGATAATTCATTAAAGTTGCTACCCGCACGCCACATAAATGAATTTCGTCTATAATTAGTGTTAGCCGAAGGCAGGTGGACAGGTGGATTGAAACGGAGAGGTCTACTAGGAGCTCTTAGGTAGATCTGTGCTAGAAGGTCTGGACAATCTATAGTTCCAGAAGCTATTTTTAAAAAGAAAACTGCATCTGCAATCTCTCGACGTTTATAAAGAGGAAGTATATGGTGTTTTTTACACAGGTCAATATACAAATCTGAGCTATAGCGATCTTTAATTCTGTAACAAACGTGTCGTAGGAATCTTTTCTGTATACCTTCTATTCGGTTGATGTAAGTAGCGTACCTAGGATTCCATGCCTGGGAGGCGTACTCAAGATTACTACGAACAAAAGCACAGTAAAGAATTTTGAATGTTTTAACCTGTGTAAAGTCCTTTGAGGCACGAATTACAAATCCCAAGGCTTTGTAAGCCTTAGAAAGCATATTATTGACGTGTGTATCAAAAATAAGCTTGGAATCATAAAATACACCTAAATCCCTGACTACTAAATCCCTCGCCAAGAGCTCACCTTTAAGATGATAGTTAAATTTTATTGTGGATCGCTTTCGTGAATACGTAACTACGCTACATTTAGATGGGTTCAAATCGAGTTGATTAGCAGCACAATATAATTCAAGCTGACTAAGGTCCGCCTGCAAGGCTCTAGCATCCTCTACAGATGATATCACAGCAAATATTTTCATATCATCTTCAAAACTTGTGGTACTTTGGAGAGGATTTACCATAGTCACCACGCTTGTAAGCGCTGCCCGACGACCGCAATATGTAAGATGGTACAATACACAGAAAGATGCTGCTGCCCATCCTCCGGTTCATAAGCCGTTAGTCGCCTCTTACGACACCCACAAGAAGAGATGAGTTGGTACTATTCTTTGGCGGCACTACGCCGACGACACCATACGGACGCCTAGACGTGTACAGTAAAGGTTTTTAGGGGCTTTTGTGGAAAGTCCGCCTGGGGAAGTACCACTCCCTTGCTTTTTTCTGCCGTGAAGCAGCAGTGTTTGCACGCTGTGTTTCAGTTTGAAGGGCAAGGGAGCCAGCGAATCAGTCAAATTATGCCATTAATAAGACAGGTGTTATGGGCGGTGGTGACCACTTACCATCAGGTGACCCACCTGCTCGTTTGCTCACTTGTAACATAAAAAAAAGGCAACGCGCAACTTTTCTCTAAAATAATTTTTTTTTACTGAAAAAATTTTTTTCGGCTCCCCATAGTAAAGTGGTCATGTGATCGACTCATTTTATATGGGAAGGCGAAATTTTGTATTCGAGTGAAAAAATATTTCTTTGGGAGTGTTGCTTGTTATTATCAGTAGAATCTCTGGGCTTCGGGAGCAAAACCAATGAAAGAGTCAAAGTAAGCAATACTGTTTGAAAATATTTATCTTAAGACACAAGGTACCATATTTAACGAATATCAATCTTCACGTGATATTCAGGAAGCAAGGGAAGTTCAGGAAGCAAGGGAAGTATATCAAGATCGTAGCAGGTGGAGAACTGTGGTCTCTGCCTACCCCAACGGGAACAAGGCGTGATGTTATGTATGTATGTATGTACGTGATATTTAAGAGTCGGGTTCTAGATGCCTAATGAGTAATGATTTGAGTCTCTTTAATCACTTAAACGTAGGTATTGGTCAAACGCTTACAAGTCGGTGATAACGACAGCCCCCTGAAGTTCTGAGTTTGATGTCCCGGCTAGTATGTTCGGAAGTAAGGATTCTAAGGTCGGTCATCGATCTATCCATACGAACGGTTCGCTTCCCGACCGAGTTCCGCCCGCTCGCTGCTAGTCAAATACTTTATATTCTATATTTCTTACGTTTCTCACTTACGTCATTACGAGTACAACTGTGGGGCCTATTACGGTAGTACATTCCCTTTGCAACCAATGAGAACCGGATATTTTATTTCTACAAACTTCTACATAAAAAATTACATGCGCAAAGCTTTCCCCACCACGCGATTATTGTTCAATTAACAATTTTGTTTGCCCCCCCCCCCCCCCCCGATGGTACGCCACACTAACAATAAGTTTACAATAAGTACCTGGGCGACCGAGCCACAATAGCCACCTTCTTCTTCTTCTTATTAGCCATTTCTGTCCCACTGCTGGGCAAAGGCCTCCCTCCGTTCCTTCCACTGGTCTCTACTCTGAGCCTCTTGTTGCCAGTCTTTACAGAAAGCGTCGAGTTCATCGCGCCATCTGCGCCGTGGTCGGCCTCGACGCCGTCTGTTACTTGGCGGTTGCCAGATAGTTGTAGTCTTGGCCCAGAGTTCCAGCGGCATGCGACTTACGTGACCAGCCCAGTCCTACTTTAGCTTGGCAGTTGCGTGGGTCACATCGGCAATTTGTGTTTTTGAGCGTATTGTGCTGTTCCTGACCCTATCGGTCAGTTTCAGGCCCAACATACTACGCTCCATTGCTCGCTGGCAAACTGCGAGTCTGGACGTTTGAGCTTCCGTCAAAGACCAAGTCTGTGCTCCGTAGGTGAGTGTTGGGAGAATACACATGTCCACGAGTTTACGTTTTAATGACAATGGTAGGTCACCTTTCATGTAGCCACCTTGACATTAAAATTATTTTGTTTGCAATAAAGTTGAGCAAGCAAGTAGTTTATTAAACTATTGCTAATTTCTAGCCGATAGCTTGAGTACTTAAGATATACAGGTGCGACAAGCGAAGCGTGGGTTAAAAACTCTAGACAAACTAAGTCGCACTATTGAGCAGGATTTACACGACGGCAAACTTTAGGCGCCTCTGAGGGATGCAGTTATAAGAAAGAAAGAGAAAGCTATTCGACTATTTCTTTCTTTCGTATAGCTGCATCCCTCAGAGGCGCCTAAATTTTGCCCCGTGTAATTCAGCCATAAAGGTGCGTTTTTTATCATTTTAGTTCGGAACCTTAAATATTTACCTCCCATACAAAATGCCTTATCAGCTGATGCAGTTTATATGTTCTAGGCAACGAAGCGGATCGTTGTATGAAGACCCCCGCATTAAATCCTCAGTCGATGAAACTTTGCTGGGGTATTACACAATATGAGACAAACCTTCTATAAAAAAAAAAAAATCGGTACTTTTATTTAATTCTTCAATACAAAAATTACAAAAAATGTATGAAAAATTGTTTTTGGATATTTTGAATTTACATTTATTTCATGACTCTTTATCATCCTGTCAAATAAAATCCGCCTGAGAGAATTATGTTGGGGTCAACTGCTTCGTTGCCTACACTAATATGGGTAGTTGAATTATTTTTCATAAGCCTATGCTGACGAAAAGCTGTCCTGTTTCATCCTTCCTTCCGTTACACTTTTTTGGTACACTTCGTAATGAATGTATGAAAACACTTATTTTTATTTAAAAACTACATTTATTTTCAAAAATATTATTACGTATTATATTACTCATTCGCAATCATAATTTTCTTTGGCACAGACATTTATATGTATATTTTTTTTTAGATTTTTGTGACAATCGGAGTTATCTTATCAAGATAGAGTACAATAAATGGAGCCTAGAGACGAAACAATGTAGCTAAGAACGACAATAAGACAGACCTATGCGTTAGAGTATGACGTATGTCTCTGTCGATCCTATCTGTGCGTTCCATATTGCACTAACAGACTGCTTTGGAGCACTGTGAGCGCGCTTAAGTCGGTCCAAATTGACCTAAAGCGTGCTCTAAAGCACTCGCTCGTTCACCGCCTTACGTCATTGATGACGTCATCGTTTCTGCTATCAGTGCTTTAGTCAAATAGGTGGAGCAGTGAAAGCGCTAATGTCAAAATCGATTTGTCACATATAAAATCCCACACATTTGCAGCCAGCTGATGTCTCTTAAGTTTTGATTTTAATGAGTTTGTCTCTAATGGAAATGAGAGTGGATTTGGCGCACATTTTTCATCGATTAGCTTAGGCTTTCTTAAAGAAAATAAAAACAAAACTGACATTTTGACAGATGAACACGTGAGCGCGCTTAAATCCATTCCAAATTGACTAGAGCCATTAAAGCAGTGATAGCTTTGTGAGCGTTCAAAATCAATTTGGACCGTCCGTCAGTACTGTATACGCTTTTAGCAGCGTTTGTACAATTTGGAACACAGCCTCTATCTCACGCATCGCTCCGTCCTGCTCTTACACTGCTGTCAATCTAGTCAAGCTACATTTCTGTAGATCTTATATCGCTTTGGCTACTGCAATATTCTGCACAGACGTGATTTTTTTAAACACGGGTCACAATGGGTTATTTTTCGACACGCAGAAAATGTTTGTTTGGGAAAGTTGTTAAAATTTATGTTCAGAATACATACAAAAATTTTGCCAGCAGAGGCAAAAAAGAAACTTATTCTGTAAAGGTGCAGAATTGACAAGATTTCATTTTCTTATGAAGGGCGTAAGGGACGGTGTACCGAAAAGTGAAAGTTAACATTTTTGGGAAATGAAAAAGAATGTTGACCTCTCCATACAAATTGCTCTCTGATCGAACAGTTTGTATGGAGAAGTCAAGACTTTTTTTTTTCATTTCCCAAAAATATTTCTTTGGGAAGGTTGTTCAATTTTGGGTACACTGTCCCTTACACCCTGTATACATGTCACAGGAAAATAATTGGAATCGTAAATTAATCAACTTTCGAAAAATAATAAACCCGTAGGAAATTCGTAGATAGGTCCGTTAGGTAAGGCTAACACAATATCCCATTCGGGATCGGTTAAGTTGTGTTAGGTTCCCTTTCGACCAAACGCACGAGCCGAGCGAGCTAAGCGAGCGTGCTTCGGCAACAGCCGGCGAATGCCAGAAGATTCGGTTCAGTTTATTATTTTTCAAAAGATCAATATTTACTAGGAAATTGATCAAATTACGAATCCGTATGACATACATAAGTAGCATATTTTTATAGTAGGAAAAACATCCCTTCTTTTAGCTGCCCAGTATTTAAGAGGCGTCGGTATTGCAGTATTACAAGACTACACAAATCTCAATGGCCCAGCGCAGCTTGAGAAGAGTATCAAGTAAAATTTTGTCAGCTACAGTCGAAATAATAATGTAGTATGATTAGAATGACGATACCGTCGCAAACGCGACTAAGGGCTTATGTACCGGAGGATGGGCAGCAGCATCTTACTGTGTATAATATCATCTTACATACATCATCAGACATTTGTAATATTTCCGTAGGCATGTTAAAGAGAGTTTTAAGTTCATATGTCAAACATTAAACAATAAATAAAAGGAATATGTCAATCTATTCATAAATAAAATTCTACATTAACTTAATATGTAGCTAGTTTATAAGTTGAGGGAGCTATAGGTTGTTAAGAAAATTATGTTTTTATCAATATTAAATATGTAACCGTTTGTTCCTGAATAAATGAAATAATAATAATACCTACTGCGGTCACCAACAACAGCGGTCACCAGCCGCAACACACCAGCGCGGTCATTATGGTAAAACTCCTCCTAAGTCCCACGCGTTTTTACTGGAGTTCTGGAGAGAGTTTCTTGTCCTGCAGTGGACTTTACATGGAATGTTACGACGAGAATGACGGTAGTGTGAGAGCAGGACGGAGCGATGCGTAAGATATTGGAGCGACAGAGACAGAATTCGCGCTGTCCTGCTCTCACGCTGTCATTCTAATCAAGTTACATTATTTCGACTGTAATTGACTTTTTTAAAAGCAGTTGCACAAAGCTTTTTTTAAAGTTGAACCTCAGTTAATTATGTTGCTGCCACTTTTTGATGTGATGACAACGAGATTGACAGCAATATAATTTATATAAAAGGTTGAAAATAATTTTATACAATCTCAAACGGAGCAGTTATATTTTTTGTTTGTATTTTTTATGTAACAATTTCTATATCCAATTACATAATCTTATCCAATACAGAGAGTTGACAAATTCGTTTAAAAATCTCTATAACTTACTCGTATGCTTGGAGACAAAATATCTCTAATTTTCTTTTGAAGGGTGGCGAGCGAATTAGAAAGCTTCAGGGTATAATTTTTTTTTACACAATATGACTTTTGTTATTAAGTCAGAATTTTTTTTAGTTGATTTTAAATGTGATTTTTTTTATGGGATTGGACTACAGTTCTAACGGGCTAATTCAAATTGATTTAAGTTTATTGTAGCAACCCTGTACATCAAACATATTTAAAAGAGCGCGTAGGTTTTTTAATGTCGCTTCTTTTTTTTTCCCTATGGCGCCACTTTGTTGGTAAAGCAACGTAAGTGTATCCTACAATGAATAAAGATTGATTTTTGATAATACGAGTAGGTGAGCATTTGACCCGATTTCACCGAAGAAACATGCTTACCTAGATAGTGCTTGTTTACTCTAGCCTTGTAAACATCCAGATTATAAAGGGTGTAAGCGACGGTGTACCGAAAATTGAAAGGACGTGCTCAGTCAACGAAACTGAACAACTTTCCCAAAGAAACATATGTAGGGAAATGAAAAAAAATTTACCTCTCCATACAAACTGTTCGACCAGAGTGGGCAATTTGTATGGAGAGGTAAATTTTTTTTTTATATGTTTCTTTGGGAAAGTTGTTCAGTTTCGTTGACTGAGCACGCCCTTTTAGTTTTCGGTACACTGTCTCTTACACCCAGTATGGTTCAGGGTAAAGATCGACAGGCAGGGAGTATTAGGTCTTTACCTATGAAATTGCCGTTTTGTATAGCGAATTTTAGGTAAACTCAATTTTCAGTACTAACATTTTTGCATTTTTCTTAGGAATTATAAATCCAATCTTTTTTATTTTTTTAAGCATTATTGGGAAGACATTAAGCTAACAGAAGCCTATATTTGATTTTCGAAAAATATTATCTGTAAAAAAATATAACAAATGTAATGATGAAATCGGACGAGAATTAAGACGAACAATTTTTCGAACCTTAAATTTTATATATCAAACTAAAAATGAAAACTTTATTTTATGCTTAAATTCATAACCTTGAAGTCAAATTTCAAATATAAGACAAATGAAAAAAAATTGCATTAGTATTATTGGAATTATGATCTCATTAATCTGTAAGAAAATTTCGGCAATTTCATAGGTAAAGACCTATTATTAATTACTCCTTTAGGTACCAATCCAACAGTCCTTTATATTTAACGAATATATTTCTTCATTTATTAAAAGAAAATCCCGTTATTTTGAATGTAAATCCTGTGATATTTTTTCACCCAGTGATATTCAAGAATCGATCCCCTGAGCAGATTATTCTACATTTGTTTTTGTAAGTCTACGCTTTGCTAAAACGCACGCTTAAGAGTCATTTAAATTTTTGATGCAATGAGCAAACCCCATTACATAAAAAAAATATAAATATGTATGTAAATTTTTAATTATCAATAAATTTTGAAATTGAATTGCCACCAATTCAAGCCCTAAAATTTAAACGAATATGTTCAACCGCTGTATAAACTTTACCAGCCTCTAAAGAAAATTATTATTTTTAATAATACAATTAATGGAATAATAAAGTAAATACATCATTTTTAAAGCCATAAACATCATTTTAGTGTTACCGTCAAAAGAAAATAGAAATTATTTCCACTAATTACACGTTTTTTTCTATAAAAATCACGAATAAAATTTTATGATTTTTTAAATACCTTAGGTACTTAATGCAAGAGAAATATGAAAAAAGAAACAATATTTACACATTATATTTACACAGAAAATTAACAATAATTATTATATGAAATTGATCACAAATAAATTGAAGGAGCATTAGGAAAATAAGGGTTATGTTGAAAAAAAAAATGTAAGCACTATTAAGTATCTTTACGTTACTTAGACCATAAAACTGAACAACTTTCAAAATACGAAAAAAATATGTTCACTTCAATGTGCGGTTTCAATAGAAAGTTTTTTTTATATAAAAGAGGGAGGCAGACGAGCAGACGGGTCACCTGATGGTAAGTGATCACCGACGCCCATAGACACCCGCAACACCATAGGGGGATCACAGGTGCGCTGCCGGCCTTTCAGACATTTGTAGGCTCGTTTCTTAAAGGCTGCCTTGTTGGGCTGGCTGTCCATTGGTGCGGAGCGAGCTGGCGGAGCGCAAAGACGAGGAAATATTAACCAATACGATACACCTTTAGTATTTTTGGAAGCAATAAAGTCCATTTTTAGGAACGCAAAACTAAATTTGTTTGTAAAGGTTTTTTGCAGATTTCTAAAAACTGTGCAACTTAGAAAGATCGTTTTATTTTTGCTGTAATATTTACATAAACGTCTATCGACTGTAATTAATTCAGATTTTTCCATTCACAAACTTCGGAGATAAGGGGGGGGAACGGTATTTTTTTGTCATTTTTCATCATAACTTGAAAACCAAGAGTTGTAAAAAAATACAAAAATATATTTTAGAATTTACAAGTAAAGCCCTTTCATATGATACCCCACTCAACCTAGTACCGATAATTTGAAATTTTGCCCCCCCCTATTGGGCCCCCATTACATTAATAATCATAATTTTTTCTTAATTATTTCACGGGCAATTAAGTTGGACAACTATATTCTAAAATTGTTCCAAATTTCAAGTCGATATCATGAGTGGTTGCCGAGATATACAGGTGTGACAGACAGACGGACAGACAGACAGACAAAGCGGCACCATAAGGGTTCCTTTTTTTTACCATTTTGGTATCGGAACCCTAAAAACAGCCATCCTATTGGTTAATATTTCCTAGTTTCTCCGCTCCGCCAGCTCGCTCCGCATCAATAGCCAGCCAGCCTTGTACCCGTCCGGAAATACCTGCGCAGGAAGCTGATTCCACAGTGCGGCCGTACGTGGTAAGAAGTTTCTTGTAAAACGTACGGTGGAAGATTGCCAGTTATCTAGGTGGTATGGATGAAATTTTAACTTCTGGCGAAGTGGTGAAATTGCGGTGGTGAAATTCTGCTTTGTTGTGGTTTTTTAACCGTATTTCGACCTATATTCCTCGGGAAAAATTATTCAGTTACGTGCAGTAAGTAGCAAACATGCTGCATATAGACTTTAAGGGCACTGCATGTTATTCTATGTCGAGTACAAAAAATTTGCAACTTCGTAGCGATAGTATTAGCTATACTGCCAAGAGGATGCAAGGCAGACCGGTAGTTTTTTACTTATATAGGTAGTTTTATTTCTACGAATAGGTTTCATTCGTGTACTCTACACCACTTTTCGCTCCGACTGTACAAAACCTGCCAGGTTGCGGATTGGAAGACCAATATTTTGCGGACCTAGCAGGCCACTACGATCGCTACAAAGTTGCAAATTTATTGTACTCGATGACGTAGGATAACATGCAGTGGCCCAGTCTAATAGTGCTTACAATTTTTTTACACCTATGTCTTTATGTTTGACAAAATTATGATATAAAAAGTGCTGCCATCTAGCAACTATACAAGCCAAAATTCGGGCATGGGCCTGGAGACAAGTGGCCTTCTATAATCGTAAACGCCAGTGGAATTGAATAAAAAACCGGCCAACTGCGAGTCGGACTCGCGCACCGAGGGTTCTGTACCACTAAGGTACAAATACAGTCTTTGTTATGGACGCGCAGTCACACAGAAGTGTATTAAAACGTGTGAATCCGACACGCACTTGACCAGTTTTTTTGTTGTTATAATTTTCCAATCCAATTTTACAATCCAATTTTCCAAGTTCCCGTTTTCGCGATAGAGCTTTAACAAAAATTGAGCAATCTCGCCTAAAAAAACACGTTTTTAATAGGGGAGCCCCCTTTATGAATACATTACTATTTTTTATTTTTAGTATTTGTTGTTATAGCGGCAACAGAAATACATAATCTGTGAAAATTTAAACTGTCTACCTATTACGGTTCATGAAATACAGCCCGCTGACAGACAGACATCGGAGGCATATTAATAGGGTCTCGTTTTTCACCCTTTAGGTAGGGAACCCTAAAAATGTATGACATTGACATTAGCTAACGAAATGTTGCGTGACAGCTAATGTCAATCCTATAAATTTTCATTTTGTTCTACTAGCGTTTATGATTATAGAAAACTACTTGTCTAGGTACCATGGACCTTTAGAAAGCTGCCTTACAAGACTTTATCAATCAATCATTAATTTATTTTCATTACAATACAATTATCACTTTTCTGGATCACCGATATTTGTACTGATGAACTAAAAAATAATTTAGTCTATTTAGTTGCAAAGAGACTATTTATATTGATGCTCCATGTTGCTCCAAGTCACTCTCAATAAGGTTCTGTTTTGTTGACAAAGAGCAATATATTTAATGGAGCATTAACTTTGATGACGCTTTTTGCAACTTACTATAATACTACTGTTTGAACATTACATCGAAGCAGTACGTTTATTCTGATAACAACCTTAAAAGCTTAAGCTTACGTTGTAGGGGCCGTCACAAACGTTGAAGATGCTATAATATTTAATTTAATGATAAAATATCTCTTATACGTCGTACAAAATAACTCTGGCTGTGACCGTTAATGCACAGAAGTCAAAAAATAAGTCACGGGCGGGAGCGCGGCAGGTGGGGGGAGACGAGCGAATCGTTCATTGGTTCTCCGCCTGTCACTCATTCGCAGAAAATAACCGTCAGAGCCAAACTTATCCTGCATACGCTATACTACCGTATAGAGAGACGTCATTTAAAATTAATCTTTCGTAAAGTCTCATTCTGTCCATAAGGATTCGATAACGATTTCACTGAAAAAGAAAGAGGCAACATGAGACTTGTAGTCTCATAGTCTTTATTCTTGTAGTTTAATTTATGAAAGATTAACTTTTTATGTCTTATTAAGTAAACGATTCAATAAAGCCACAGCGAAGACATTTAAAAGTCGATTTCTAAGTTACCAATGAAACTTACCGTCGGAAAACTATTCCCTCATACAATAACGTACCAAGATAAGCGAAAAAATAAGTTTGTTTAAAAAACTTGTTTATAAGCCTGCTCTGTCTCGTTGTTGTATTCGAGAATAGCGTAACAATACAACGGCAAGTGTTGGTATCCGTACGAAATCTTTAAAAAACTGTGTTTATAATATTGTACATATATTTGCTGAAGATATATTACAGAACCTCCGCTGTATGACGGCCCTTTACTTAACTATACAATTTAGCATGCACGCAAAACTTCTACGAATTATTAGGTAATAATTTATACGAGCGCAGAAAAATTTGCACGATGTCCGATTTTAAAAGTTTGTTCAGCTAAATCTTCCATTATTTTATTTTTTTTGTTTGTAACATATGTTAAAATTCTAAATTTTATCGCACGAATCCTTTTTTTCGCACATTGTTTTATCCAAACATTTTAATTGTCCAAAGAGTTCATATTTCACTGTTTTTGGTAACTTCACCATTTTGCACATAGCACATCACTGTTACGCAGTAGCAGTTACTTTACTGTTACGCAGTAGCAGTTACTTCACGTCACTAGACTAGTTACAGTCACTTACTTAAAGTTCTCTCTCAGGGCGAGATTGAAGACAGATTTCGGGCCATTTCGACGGTGACGTCTTTGCTTATAGTGGACAATTGGGTTTGACCCTCAGGGTCTGAACCTTTCAGTTCTGCATCCGTTAGGATCTTCAGGGAGGAAACCTTCGCTCGCTGGTACGCTGAGACTGTGTTCATGCCCAGGAATCTGAGGAATGAAATAGAGTTTTAAAGGATAGCTTTTAAAATGTGTGGAGTTTGGTTATAAAAAGAAAATACAGAGACCGAGCCTATGTGCTAATGTGCCAAGTTTCGAGACTAACTGCCGCACTCAGAGACGTCACTTAAAGTTAATGTTTCATTAAGTCTCGTGCTGTCACTTGCTTTATCAATGATGTTAAAAAGGACAGCATGAGACTTAGCGAAAGATTAACTTTAAGTGACGTCTCTGAGTACCGCAGTTAATCACTCTCCGTTTAGGAGAAATTAATTTCTGAAGAAGAGTCGACTATAACCCTCCATAACTAACACACTATCTGTGCGAACCAGACGTGAACTTGTAAAACGCACCACTTAGGCTGCTATTCTGCTAATTAAGCTGTGAGCTGGGAAAATCCTAACCAATAGGATTGCACTATTTTCTTAGCATGTCAAATGCGCTGTCAAATGGAGCAATTCTATTGGTTGGAATTTTCCAGCTCATAGCTTAGGTGATACCATAGGTTGAAAAACAGCCTTACAGTCCATTTCTTTTTAACGCCGAGCTAGTGTCATTTTCAAGAAACATTCACAAGATCTGGTAACTAACTTTATTCAAACCCTTTCAAATAACATCAAGAAACTTGAAAAATGTGAACAGGTTGCAAAGATTTTTCCAGATTGTAGCAGACGAGCAAGGCCGCACCTAGAGCTACGCGTGCGCAACGGGTGAGCCATAGAATTAATTACCTTACCAAACTGAGAAAATGGTTAAACTATCAAAAGCTTACCAACCATCGTTCCACATTATTTCCAAGAAATTTACTCAAGATCTATTATATCACTTCAAAACATTTAAAATAACACCAAGAAACATGAAAAATGTGAAAGGATTGCAAATATTTTTCAAGATTACCTGAGGCAGATGTAGCAGACGAGCAATGCCGCCCCTAGAGCTAGAAGGCGCGCTACCGGCGAGACGCACAACTGTAACGCGAGCCAGCCCGCGCCAACAACGCCCACCATTCCAGCTACGGCCAGGGCAGTTCGCGCCCAATGCGCCCACGTGAATCCACGCTCCCAGTCCACCCTAGAAAGACAAGCATAAATTGTGAAAAAAGGCCACCTCGAAGAAATGCTCTTGCTGACATTCCACAGGATATGGCGGACAAGACACAAATATGTCTAATTTTATGTTTAGACGAAATAATGTAGCTTCATTAGCATAAGTGCAGTGTCTGATGGAGCAATGCTAAAATATTGGAGTGCCAAAGACTTATACTCTCACGCATAGCTCCTTGCTGTTATTCTAATCAAGCTAAAATATCTCGACTGTTAATTAAGACATTCAATTTGGTTGAATACTATGTGACTTTAATTAAATATCTGACATTCATCGTAGCAAAGCGGCTCTCCGTAGCCCGCTTTTCGCCCCCGCGAGGAACGGGACGTGATGGGTTGCCAACCACACCGCCGCCTTTCAAGTTTTTATTTTTATTCAAAAACATTGCGTTCCCACGAGTAGCAAGGGATTGTGGTCCATCCTGGTAGAGCCTGCATACCAGGACAAGGCTAGCCTACTTCTGGGTTCGCCTGGGCCCAGGGCTTGTGACCGCTTTCGACTAGACTCGCCTCTAGCCACGCATCTATCGGCACGGTCAACCTTAGATTGGCGGAATGGACAGGGATAAAAGGAACGGGAGGGATAGGTTAGTTGGGACAGGAATACTTGGTGTAGGAAAGGAATAAGGTAAAAGGATATTACTTTCTCGGAAGGATCAGGATGAGTTAGTAATAGCTCGGGGAGCCGGGGTCGCGTACCCGTATACAATACAACAACTCCCAAGGAGAGGGTAGTTGAGATGTGTACAAAATTTTTGATATATATATAGTTTGCCTGGAACGACCCTGTTGCAGTTGTGCTTAAAAGTTTTAAATATCAGCACACCTAAAATCTTCTCGGACATACCTGTTAGTCTCCTGTACGATGTAAGGAGTCTTGCACACCTTGCATATCAGACCGTCAGGGTTCGCGGCGCTCTGTGAAATAATATGCGGATTTTAATACACTATTATTTCGGCACAAAATAGAAATGAGAAATGAAATAGCTCTAAAACAAGTCTCGACGAGACGATTTTTGAATTTATTCAATCATTATCCTTTTTCTATCGGAAGTCCAGACGCACAGCAGAATATGGATGTACCCTCTTTGTTACAAATCCGGACATTCATATATCATATTCATAATAAACACAGTCAAGAAGTGTAACTACCCGCTTGAGTCTGAATCTCTATTTATGAGCCAAGTTTCAAGTTTTATTATTGTCTTATTGTTGTCAAGTTTTATTGTTTTCATCATAGCCAACGACTCAATAAATGAAATTAATTCACGACTAAATAGGCTTGTTCTGGATGACTCCACTTACAGATGTTTCGGCACTTTTTATAGTTTTCACGTAAAAGCAGTACTTTACCTCGACCAGCCATCTCCTGAGGCAGTCATGATGCGCCGCTGCCACGTCTCCAGTGCAGCGACAGGGTCTTATCAACGGCTCCGATCGGGAACTGTCGTAGCAGATCCAGCAAAGTTCCCGACTGCCGCCAACGCTGCTTCCGCATACCAGGGAGTCGGTCTCTACGCTCTGCAATAACAGGATAAATATTAGCGTCCGTTAATACTAAGTATGCAGTATGAAACGTTAACGGACAACGAATTACACGGAATTTACGTGAATATCAAGTTTTCAATTCTGCTTCTTCTTTTTCGTGTCGTTGGCAACACACACTTTTCTGCACCAGTATTCGGCAACCGGTAAAGCAAACTGGCATCAATTTGAATTCTAGCTGCTGAACTGGAGATACTGAGTATGGAATTGACAGTCAAATTTGAGTTTGTAACGTAATGGCTGATTTAAATGAAGGAAAAATTTAGGTGCCTCTGAAGGATGCTGCTATAGGAAGAAAGAAATAGTCGAATAGCTTTCTCTTTCTTTCCTCGAGGCCACAAAATTTTGCCTTTGTTAGTTTGCCACATATAGATAGATTAAACCGGTAAGCCACAAAAATAAAATACAACTAAATTCCCACAAATTAAGCTGAATACAGTCGAAATAATGTAGCCTAATTTAATTACAATGGTAGCATAACGAAGCGTTGCGTAAGATATTGGAGCGTCAGAGACACGTATCGCTCCGTCCTGCTCACGCGCATAGCTCTGTCCTGCAATCATTCTTATCAAGCAACAATGTAAAAGGTAAACTTACCGATTTCCGTACAACCACAGCTACATCAGAGTCAATTTTCAGTTCATCACTAGATCCAAGCAATCTCTTCGGTTTGACGACGGCGAAGAAAACGCACCAGGATAAATGGCACCAAAATGTGACCACCTCGACAATGTAGTGTGCTTTCTGATGCCAGGAGAGGCGGTAGAAATCAACACGCTGAGAATGTTAGCCAAAGGGAAGATTTTATTTCTATAGAACTACAAAATATGAGTGATCAACAAGATTCTGATTTTTTTAATACTGCTTGTAAGAGACGGCCTGGAAATAACTGAAAAGGCATGTCAGTCAATGAAACTGAACAACTTTTCCCAAGGAACATGGGTTTCTTCTTCTTACAAACTTCCCGTACAAACTGCATCAGCTGACAGCACATTTTGTATGGGAGACCGAAATTTTTTTGGGATTTTGATGGGGAAAAGTTGTTTAGTGTCATGGGTAGAACCAGTTCTTAAAACATCCGGAGTGCTAAAAAAATTAAGCAGTATATCCTATGCAACTACCGATTTTTTCTATTTCCTTGATATGTCCAGATATGTATGGAAAGTCGTTCAATTTCTGACTTATCGACCATGCTCTTTCAGTCTTTGCCAACCTGTCCGATACACCATGTTTATCATACTATAGTCTGACCGCAAGCCTTTAATTATTTGCGGTATCATGATATAATAGTCAATTTCAGAATTGAATGCATACTTTATTATGCAATAAAAATAAATGCTAATAGAACATATTAATATACGGCAAATATTTAACACGGCAACTGAAATCCTTTTTAGGCGACTTTCTATTAAGTCACAACAAAACTAACTTTGCAGTGATTAAATATCTTAGCAACTATTAAACTATACAAGCAACAAAAGGCTAGGATAAAAAAAAAGGTCAAATATATCAAGCGGGAGCAGTGTAAAACTGGTTAAGGTATTATAAAACCTAATGTGGCGACTAATTTTTCCGAGGGGATACCAAACATTCTTTACTGGCAACTATTGGCTTTCATTATAAAAATACACATTTGGCTGCGATTGTTAGGTGGCTTTAAAACTGAGAATGGGTATTATAATAATGTATTTGGATATTAAAATATTGTTTACAGATTCGTAAATTCTTGAAAAAGGCGGCAAATGCGCTCGTGTGTCTGAGCAGTGCTTTAGTACTTATGATGATGGTAGGTTAGGTTATGTTAGGTTAGTTTTCCGTTCGTTACATAATTTTTTCACTCCCTTTTGTTACACTTAAGATAGTCAAGAAAAAATTAAATAGACCAAGAATAGTTTTTTAGCATGTCACAATTTGGTTTATTTATATCTCTAAAAATATAACCAAAAGTATTTTTTTTAAGATCTTGTTTGTATTTATTTCAGACCTTGGTCAAGTTTATAGACAACGCCATTTTAGAATTATTGAAAGCCTATTTTAACTTTTTTATCCGCCAATAATTTGTCGCCTTAGAAGAAATTCAATTGCCACAAAAGAAAAATTTAAACTGCCGGATAAAATTTAAATAAAACCTCAAAACTCATTAAAAAGCCGCTTTCTAATTAAGATGCTACCTTAAATTAGTCGCCATAGTAGTTTATTTTCTATCCATTTTCAGTTTTTTTAAGACCCGGAATGGCGTCAATTTGTCGCCGCGTTAAATACATGCCTTAATATACCAATAAAATGTAAATCAAACATGTTCATTTTGGGATATACGGTGATGTAATTTGTTCACTTATATAAACCATATGATTTTTCATAAACGATTACACTACATTGAAAAGCATGACGTTATTAAAAAAAATTCTACGCTTCCCTTTGACAAAAGCAAGCACAATACAGTAGAAATAATGGAGCTTAATCAGGAAAATAGCAAGACGGAGCGATGCGATAGCGATGAGTAAGATATTGGAGCGACAGAGACAAAAAAAAATGTTGATGGTCCCGAAGGTCTGTAATTACTATGGAGAACGAACACGTAAACACCTAGTACCTAAACTATATAATGAAATTCCACTTGGATTAAAGGGTTTAAATGTTTCTAAACACACTTTCAAATGTAAACTTAACGACTTTTATCTTAAAAAGCTAAATGTGTAACATATAGTTGTGCGGTCAACCCATTGACGTAAGAAAAAACGCTGCGCTTCTAAAGGACCTGAAGCTATTGTCTATGGAAAACTTAACTGATCAAGTTAATGCTATTTCTTTCTAACTAATCTTTGTTTAGAAAGGTTGAAAAAGTACAACAATATTTTATCAGTGTCGAAACTTTTTTTTCCGATAACGCTTTGTCGCCAGTTCGCCATTTTGATAAACGGTATACGACAGTACGTGGGCTGTCAGATCCGTGTATACGTGTTCGACGATTTTATTATTGTAAACAAAGAAATTAGTTTCAGAGTATTTGATATAATTTGATTTCTTTATATAGGCTTTGGCAGGATGCCTAAGTGTTCCATTGTGTGGTGTGGTGCAAGGAGAAACAAGAACAACCCACAATTATCTTTACACAAGTCAGTTGGTGTTTATTTCCCTTTTTGACTACTATTTCACATATTTGTCTGATCAAATTTTTAGGTGTAGCGGTATTCAACTATAAAGTAAACTAATTGATATTTATTTTATGTTTTCAAGCCGCTATCGGCTTTATTTCATTACAAAATGTTTACATACAAACAATGCAAACACATAGTGATGTAATCAAGCGCAGCTGATATCGATATTACAATATTCTCAAATTCTCATATAAGTAAAGTAAGTGAGTAAAGTAGCCTGTTTAAGTGAGCTTCTGAATTGCACGACCTGATACCACCATCCCCCTTCCTCCAACGTGGGAATAGAAGTGGATTGGGGTCCCATCTCTTTGTCGTTGACATACCTCTTATTCAAAGTGGCGCCATGGTGGGAAAAAAAGAAGCGACAATAAAAACCCACGGGTTCTTTTAAATATGCTAAGGAGTGGAATTACCTCTCTGCCAATCTTTCCCCGAAAAATATAATGTGGATCTTTTCAAGGCTAGAAGGAACAGGTAGGTGAGCATGTTACATCTTCGATCCCATCGTCACTTACCTCACCTATTCATAAAAAAAAAATATTTGGCACTAATATTCTGAATGGGCATATTTGGCATATTTTGAGGGTAGCTGTCATACAACGAAAATGAAAAATTGTAATTTTCGCAAAAACGTCTCATTAATTGATTAAACTTTGCATGACCAAGCATCTCCATTTAAGGTATTTTGCGGCAGTATCAATTGGTCTGTAGAAATTCATATAAGGGGTGTTCCCTTACTACTAAAATTAAAAAAATTTATTTACTCAAAATCGGTTTTGTTGAGCTTATTTTGATGTTCTACGATTTGGATTACAAATTATTTTTCTACCTGACTGCATATTTCATTAAATCATTTTTACATAATTTAGTAGGTATAGGTAAGTTTGTATTTTCATATTATTTGTATGGAATTACAAACTTAAGTTTGCAGTTGGTACTTATTTACTCATTACTATCCGCAGCGTTTATAATATAGTAGTTAGAGAATTCGGCTCTTGATCCGGAGGTTCTGGGTTCGACTCCCGGCGGGGACACTGTTGAATGATGACTCTCGTACATCGCGAGAAAGTTAGTGCAGTGCTGCTGTACCATTTATTTTAATTTGTTTTGAAATTAAAACAGAAAGAGACTGCAAAAGATTTAACAGAACTGAGAGGCTTTGTGCAGCAGCAGTCCGAACAATATTTTGGATTAAATGTACAGGAATTTAATAATATGTCTAACCTTTTCTTGTAGATTCCCACGAAATGAAGCTTGACAATATTGAAAACACGAGGCGGATTAAATTATCCTTCAAAAGATGTGGAAGATATCCTAAAAAAAACTGAAAAAATATTGAAAGGTGTTTTCAATGAAAACTATCAACCAGAAAAATACTACCTGCACATTTTCAAATTATTCATGGACTATTACACTTTCAATTCAAGGCACTTACTAAATACAGGGGATTTTGAACATGACGCAAGTCATAAGTTTGCACTTATTAAAAGTATTATAAAAACCTACATGATTCTGAGATACAGATATCACGGAAAAAAGATGACAGAAAAAATATCGTATCGCAATTATCTTAATAAAATAATTTTATTTCGAAATGTATAATTACGTTCAGTCTGAATCAACCAGGTCACTCAAAAAGTATTGCGACTTACATTTTTAAACTAAAATACTGCGTTATTTTTCATCAACCCGGATATTTTAGCAGGTGGTTCTGCCCATAAAACTTAACATGCTTTCGTTATAATTAAGGCCTTTAAATCACTTGAAATAAAAAAGACTGCCGGTATGGATGGCCTAAATAAAAAGTTTTATCGAAATGGGTTCAGCAGTTTTTTGTTTTATTTCATATTAGGCCTTACTGTAATTTCCTGAATTTTGGTATGAAACTTATACAGGGTGTCTCAGGAAACTTGTACTAGTGAAGGTCTGGAGTTGGCGGACTTTGGATGGGGTTTAATTGAATATAGGTATTGAGGTATATTCGCTGGTACAGGTACCCTGGAACACCCTGTTTAAACAAATTAATTAAATGAGATTTTGTATATAATATGTTTTTCTACGAGCAATGCTAGCGCATTTATATCATAACTTACATTTACAAAAATTACATTGTGTAATAATATTAATTATGAAACTCGAGTTACATAATTATTAATATAATACAAATATTTTTTTATCATCATCATAACATCCCATAAAACATCCACTGCAGGACAGGGGGGAGCTCCATTAAAAAAAAAACGCTTGGTTATTTGGAGGGGATTTACCCTAGTCACCACGCTTACGAGTATAAGCGTTGCAGCTTGCGACCGCTGTTGTTGGTGACCGCAGTATGTAAGATGATACGATACACAGAAAGATGCTGCTGCCCATCCTTCGGTTCATAAGCCCTTACACATCATCAAGCTTGACATATTGAACTTTATACCGTTCTTATTTCAATAGACGTACGGGCTAGAGTTATAGTAATAGGAGATGAAAGTACTGATGGCGAGGCGAGTGAGCTGGTCTGTCAGCAATATATCTATCTATGTCTACTTGTACGTCTCCGACGTCGTCTGCCAGCCCGCATATCGATAAAATATCGATTACAAGTTAGACAGCACTACTAAACACCGCCATGGTCATGTACACTTTTACTTTTACGTGGCACGCTTTTGCCGAGTATATGGCATATCTATAAACGCCCCCTGGCGTAGTTTCCAAAATCTTTGGGTCAACCTCACGCCGGTAGAAATATTTGTAAACCTATTACTTAATATGTAATAAAGTCCGGAATGTTTCTGCTGACGTGTTGTTGGGAGTAACAATATTTGTGGCGTAGCCTAATTTTACCTTTTGTACCACTTGTACCTAGTTTTAGAAAGTAAGCTTGGTTGAGGGCAAAAATATGTGTAAACATCATGTAACAGTAAGGAGTCATGTACTGCCAACAAACTACTCTGTAGTTTGGCAGTAAGTGTAAGTTTAATGTATCTACAAGCCCTAAATTGAATAAACCTTTTATTTATTTATTTATTTTAGACACATATCGCTCTGTCTTGCTCTCACGCATAGCGCTGTCCTGCTACGTTATTCGCACTGCATTTATAAAAAACTTGACGAGAAGATAGCAAAAAGTCGAAGACTGGACGACCTAAGAACCTCTTCCCTTCTAGTAAAAAGCACCCCTGAATGAACATAGCAAAAGCTGAAGACTTGACGACCGAAGAACAACACAACATAATGAGATGATAGGACTCAGTGTCCAACCCACAATAACAACACCAAATCGCGCCAAACCTCTGACCAGGACTTTCGCTAACTAAAAAACACTTATAGTCGGACTTCGTTAATATAACGAGAATTACCGAATTTAAAAAAAAGCTGATTAAACAAAAGCAAAATTAAAATCTGTTCAAAAAATTACTAGAGTAAGATATTTTTATAACAACTTACCTCCTTGTGAAACTCCGTTGGGTTTAAGAGCACGCAAGGAAATCAGCAAGAAGTTCCAGGACATACAAGATATTCAGCCTTGGGGTTGCAATGCACATAAGGGAACCAACCTTGAAAAGTTCCATTGCAAACAAGGGAACCAGTCATAGAGCATACTAAGGCACCATAGCACCTTACCTTCCTAATCTTGGACGTTCAGTAACTTATTTCTCGTGATGTGTTGTGTGTTCTGAACGCATCGGAGTAATGGAATTTCAAAGCTCAGTGAACATAGCCTCCATCTTCAGATGTAAAGTACCTTACGTTTTCGTGCTGAGTGTTGAGTAAGTCTGCAAGCTTGGCTGTCTGGCTAACAGTTGACAAAGATTGAGCAGCCATTGCCTTGCTTGAGTTATGGAGTTTTAGAGCGCACAAAGATCATAGCTTTTCAATCTTCAGACGTTGAGTAACTTACCTTTTCTGGAAGCTTCGTGTCGTCGAGCTGTCTGGCTAACAGTTGACGAGGATTGAGCAGCTATTGCCTTTCGGGAGCCATGGAGTTTCAGAGCACACAAGGAACATAGCTTTAGAATCTTCAGATGTAAAGAAACTTACCTTTTCGTGGTGAGTGTTGAGTAAGTCTGCAAAGCTTAGCAAAGTCAAGCTCTCTGGCCAAAGCAGCCACAGCTTTTTGGGAGCCATGGAATTCCAGATCACACTGGGGATCATAGCTGTTCAATGTTCAGAAGTAAAGTATGTTACCTTTTCGTGCTGAGTATTGAGCAAGTCCGCAAGCTTGGCGTCGTCGAGCTGTCTGGCCAGCAGTCTTCGAGGATTGAGCAGCCAGAGCCTCTCGGGAGCCATGGAGTTCCACAGCACGCAGGGAAACCATAGCGCCACACCAATCTCCGCCAGACGAAACACCAGGTCGTGCCAGTTGCGAGATACCACTGGGACCCTAGGAGTATAAGAATATAGTTACACAGATTGGTTCACGCTTGGCTTTACAGCATTAGGGCTTGTAAGTCGAGCCCTATTGAGACTGAATCAATTGGAATTTTACAACTACAGACTGGACTTGATTTTAATGACTCGGGATCTAGTTATTTTGGTCTTTCACAACTCTGAAAGCGTCTTGCTGGCTAGAAACCCTGGTATCATAATGAGCATGAAAGCTTGAGATATGAGCCCTAATTCGAAGATTATCCACCATTCTTTGACCTTTAAAAGGCGAGGAAAGAATAGTGGTCCATTTTCCTGATTATAAAGAGATAAGTTACTCTGAAAGCGTCTCATCATATCAGCCGAAAGACGTCCACTGCTGGACATAGGCCTCCCCAAAAGATCTCCATGACGACCGGTCCTGTGCTGCTCGCATCCAGCGGCTTCCCGCGACCTGCTTCTCGCTAGCCTGGAATCCTACAATGAGGATCAGAATCAGTCAGAGCTTGTGAGATTAGTCACAATCTGGATTGATGCAGTTGGAAGATGTCCATCTTTCCATGACTTTAAGGACTAAAATGCGGTCTATTGTTATAATTATGAAGAGATCTAGTTACTTGGTCTTCCACAGCTCTGAGAGTGTCTCGCTGGCCAGGAATCCTGCGATGAGAATCAGCATCAGAGCCTGTGAGATGAGTCCCAATCTGGATTGATGTAGTTGGGAGACGTCCACTGCTCGTCTGTCCACCTCCCCTCGACCCTCGGTTGCATCCGTTTCTACGCCCTAAAACAAAACGCGTTAAAGTCAAATAAGTAGGTTTTTATGGTAGGACTTCTGTGCCAAGTCCGTCTCGGGAATTATCATCCATCACGTTGCCTATTTCTGCCGTAAAGCAGCAGTGCTTGTACTGCTGTGTTTTGAAGGGTAAGGGAGCCAGTGAAATTACTATCATATGAGACACCATCTTAGTTCTCTGGGTGAGTATTCATATTTTTTTTTCTTTAGCCTGGTTTGTCCCACTGCAGGGCAAAGGCCTCCTCTTTTTCTTTTCAATTGTCACCGTGACCGTATTCATATTAGGTCTTTACCTATGAAATTGCCGTTTTGTATGGCGAATTTTAGGTAAACTCAATTTTCAATACTAACATTTTTGCATTTTTCTTAGGAACTATAAATCCAATTCTTTTAATTTTTTTTAAGCATTATTAGGAAGACATTAAGCTAACAGAAGCTTAAATTTAATTTTCGAAAAATATTATCTGTAAAAATATATAACGAATCTAATGATGAAATCGGACGACATTTAAGACAAACAATTTTCAAACCTTTAATTTTATATATCAAACTAAAAATAAAAACTTTATTTTATGCGTAAATTGATAACCTTGAAGTCAACTTTCAAATATAAATCAAATGAAAAAAATAGCATTAGAATTATAGGAATTATGATCTCATTAATCTGTAAGAAAATTTCGGCAATTTCATAGGTAAAGACCTATTATTACGCCATATTAATAGATCTTTACCTATGAAATTGCCGTTTTGTATGGGGAATTTTAGGTAAACTCAATTTTCAGTACTAACATTTTTGCGTTTTTTTTAGGAATTAAAATCCAAATTTTAAATATATATTTCAACATGATTGGGAAGACATTAAGCTAACAGAAGCTTAAATTTAATTTTCGAAAAATAGTATTTGTATAAAAATATAACAAATCTAATGATGAAATCGTACGACACTTAAGACGAACAGAACCTTGAATGTTATGTATCAAAGTAAAAATAAAAACTTTATTTTATGCGTAAATTGTTAACCTTGAAGTCAACTTTCAAATATAAGACAAATGAAAAAAATAGCTTTAGAATTATATTAATCTGTAAAAAAAATTCGGAAATTTCATAGATAAAGACCTATTATTAGAGTAACGCCGCTGATGCTTATTTTTATTGTCGACATTATATTACTAATAAGACAGTGGATGCTATGGGCGGTGCAGACCACTTACCATTAGGTGGCCCACCTTCTCGTTTGATGAAATGAAAAGTAATTTAAGTGAAAATTGACTAGTTTTCCGCCCTGCGACTTCACTTATCTTCGCTTTTGTCGGGTCATAGTACGGTTCTACTAGTGACAAGCAATCATCTGAATAGCTTCAGCAGGTGATAACAGGTGTGGAGTGATTGCGAATGCGCGCCCCACTACTCCTTTCTTTTCTATTTCGAGAGACAGTTTAGGGTGGGGTGGTTTAGGTGAAACAACAAAATGCTTTTCTGGTCTGATGAGCCATTGAGAGTCGTACATGAGTTCGAGTATAGTAAGACGCGATGTGTTACAGCTCGATTTAGGTAACTCTATCGCTGACGGTTACTTTCTGCATGTGGGTGACACGCGGAGAACCAATGAACGCTTCACACTCCATCCCCCACTTGCCCCGCGCACCCCTGCGGCTTATTATTTGAGTTCTGTACATAACCTTTAGCGCTAAAGTTACAATAATCCATTTGAATTTAAGATGATGTGTGATAGGGAAGTGTAGTCAGCCACAGGCGCAGTCTATTCCCGACATAATTAACAGGTTTGCTTCTCGCGTAAGTTCCTCCAGTCTTTGCAATTCTTTACCTACCTTCTCGCGTAACGCAAACGCCATTGGACATGTGTTCGCGAGCGTCAGTGGAAGTGTGGATAGTCCTATAAAACGTTCAATGAACCTCACCTGTTTAACGAGCGTATCTCTCGCATCGTCACCGTCGGACGCAGTGGAGGGCCCCGGCCGCGGGGATATGATCGTGCATACTTTGGTTTCTTTCAGGAACTCGCCGCGTAGCTGCAAAGAAGAACACTTTTATACTAGGACGGCCTGTGTAGGAACGAATACTCACTTCAAATCCCCTAGGTGAAGCCACGATCACACCTAACTGAATTCAAGGACTAATTATAATAAAAATAAAAAAATGTTTATTTATCTCACCACAATAGTACAAAAAAGTGTCGTATACAATCTTAGAGTAACTATGAGTTTTTGGTGAGAGCTGGTTCCTGTTGAAGGCATCAGAGCCTGTATTACAGGTAACCAGGTCCCCACCCCTTAGAAAAATATCAATTAAACTAAGATGATCCTATAATATAAAATATTGATATTGATATGAAATTGACATAAAATATTGATATTGAATTCGGCATACATTGCTGGGAGGCTTGGTTATGTTAATTGCAATATCTTTAGGGAAGGTGTGATCGTGGCTTTAGGTACCTTCCAAAGAAACGGATTAAACCAGAGCGAGATACCAAGGTATATTACATACATTGTGTGGTGTAACGAAACCCTTACTTTCGAGTCGGACTCACTTTGCTGGTTTTTTTACATCAAAGTACGGCGAGCGGCAGTTTACTGTAATTCCCCGCATTATTCAAGAAAGCACCTTGGCTGTGATTGGGCATTATTGAGATCAGATCACGTATCTAGGGAGACCTCTGCTGCGCCTCGGTCCACATTTCCACGTTCACTCATTATGCCTGCTGTTGCATGTCGCTTCAGTAATGTACCGTTACTGAAGCATACGTTTAGTAATACAAGGTGTAACAAAAAGGGTATATCAACCCTGAAGGATGTGATTCTGCCAATGAAACTGAACAACTTTCCCTGAGGAACATAGGTCGAAATACGAAAAAAAAAATTTGACCTCCCATAGAAACTGAATCAGCAGGCCGATCGCGCATTTTGTATTGGAGGTAAAAAAAAAATTTTCGTATTTCGACCTATGTTCCTTAAGGAAAGTTGTTCAGTTTCATGGGCAGAATCACATCCTTCGGGGTTATATACCCTTTCTGTTACACCTTGTATAATACGTGAGAAGTTTATGAATAATAAGTAGTAAACAGTCAATTTACAAATCCATTATTGTCGAGAAACTTTTAGCACATTTATCTAAAGGCTGCTTGACACTAGACACTACACAAACACCAAGAGCATAGTAAATAAACTGAACACTAAAAACACGTGTTTTACAAGCCGATAAGTTCTCAAGAAACAGGAACACTAACTTCCTTAATAGCTGTTCAAATACTCGATTGAACGAGGAGTACCCACACGGTTGTAACTACCTACACGTATTGTCGACGTTTATTTTCAAAACTGTTCACAATCAAAGTTTACAAAAGAAGATATGCATGATTTAGTGATGTTGTTAATATGAGTCTCATTGAGTCGACTCATACCTAACAAAGTATTTGGGGAACGCAAAAGGTTCTGGTTGTTACTTAGCGTTTCAACGTTTATTTACAAAACTGTTCACAATCAAAGTTTACAAAGATAGATATGCTTCATTTAGTGATGGCATTCAACTGTCACTCATTGAGTCGACTCATAATCCATTAACAAATTAGGAATTTTCAAAAGAAGCTATGCTTAATTTAGAGACGTTGTTAATTTTTAAGTTAACTCATAATTCTCGAAGATTATGAAGAACTCACACGCTTATTATATGTCCACGTTTATTTCCAAAAACTATTCACAAAGGAATAAGTTGACTCGTGAATGTCAAAGAATTTGAACTTTCTCTATTTATTGTCTGTAAAAAACGCCACGTGACCAACGACAACAGCATTTAGTCTTACTGTCTTAGTTAAGACAACAAGAGCGCGGTTGAACATTCAGATTGCGGCGGCGTGGCGCGACATAGCCAGAGAAATTCATATCATTCAGCTTAACTATATCAAGTGAGAAATTAAAAAACAGGCCTAGTAAAAATACATATAGCATGGTGAGGCACGGCAATACTTAAGGGAATTTTTCATGAAATAAAAATGACTTGTCTCACTCATCTGAACTACTTCAAAGTAGCGACAACACAGCACTAGTAACAAAATACGTATTGTATGGTGTGCGACATTATAAGCTATAGGTAATGTTCATAAGATCGCCTCTTATGGTGCGTTATGACTCCCATATACGAGTAATGTTGCATTGTATATTGTAATACATGATTTGAGTGCGGATCTAGTGCTATTTGTACTTGAGAAGACGTGATAATTTAATAACTTTAAAGAATTAGGGATGACCACGGCCATTATCTGAACTTCACTATGGATATTTATTAAATACAATAGTTTGAACATAACAATTTCAAATGACAATATTTTCTTGTTTCATACTTTTTAGAGCAAGATTTTACAGTGGATGGGTTTAGTTTTAAAATTTTTAGGGTTCCGTACCTCAAAAGGAAAACACGGAACCCTTATAGGATCACTTTGTTGTCCGTTCGTCTGTCTGCCTCGACCCTTTTTCTCAGGAACGCGTGGAGGTATCAAGCTGAAATTCATTTCAAATACTTAGGTCTACTGTCCCTTAGAGCTGTGAAAAAATCAAACTTCTAAGCTTACGCAATCAAAGGATACAGCTTGTCGACGACGGAGGTTGCCTGCTAGCCTGATGCTGGCAGGCTTCTGTAAATATGTATATTTAAACTTAGACGTAAGCAAATTCCAAATTACGACATTGATTAGTGTTTTGGCAGTCTCTCGGTCTCTACTTGATTTACTTATAAATACTGTGTTTTACCGTTTTTAAATTATATTTTATTAACCAAAGGAGCCGTCTTCTAATTTCGCAGCCAACCAGCGCAAATCAGTAATACAGCTGTTTATGCCGCAAATTTTCGAGTTTTTTGACAAACGCAAGGGAATCAAAACCGACAGGGTACTTCCCGTGAATTCAGAATCCTGAAATTTGGTACGAAGCAACGTCTTATAGCACAGATAAAGGGAAAATTGCGAAACGCATAAAAATCTTTAGTGATAAGTTCATATTGTAATTAGGCTTTGCTCAATAAAGATTTTATTTATTATTTATTATTTATTTATTTTTTGTTACATAATGTAATAAAAATAATTTTAATAATTTTAAACTTACTACCCTTTTCCTCATGAACGCATAGAGGAATTAAATTGAAATTCATATCAAATACTCAGGTCTATAATACCTTTAAGCCGTAACAAAATCCAACTTCTATGCCAACGCAATAAAAAAAAACAGCAATTTAAGCCGCATATTTTGAAACTCGCAACTACTCGCAAGGGAATCAAAACCTAAAGGATACTTTCAGTCGACCTAGAATCAACGTTTTATAGCACACATAAAGGGAAAATTCTGAAAACCTTAAATTTTTAGTTACATCACATAATAAAAAAAATTTGCAATAAAAATACCATAAATTTTACTTATATACCTACAGGTTTGTACGGAACCCTAGGTGCACGAGTCCGAATCGCACTTTTTTTTATTAGAACCATGTGTCTTATAGTATCAGGTTTGTACGGAACCCTCGGTGCACGAGTCCGAATCGCACTTTTTTTTTTATTTGAACCATGTGTCTTATGGTATCAGGTTTGTACGGAACCCTCGGTGCACGAGTCCGAATCGCACTTTTTTTTTATTTGAACCATGTGTCTTATAGTATCAGGTTTGTACAGAACCCTCGGTGCACGAGTCCGAATCGCACTTTTTTTTTATTTGAACCATGTGTCTTATAGTATCAGGTTTGTACGGAACCCTCGGTGCACGAGTCCGAATCGCACTTTTTTTTTATTTGAACCATGTGTCTTATAGTATCAGGTTTGTACGGAACCCTCGGTGCAAGAGTCCGAATCGCACTTTTTTTTTATTTGAACCATGTGTCTTATAGTATCAGGTTTGTAAGGAACCCTCGGTGCACGAGTCCGAATCGCACTTTTTTTTTATTTGAACCATGTGTCTTATAGTATCAGGTTTGTACGGAACCCTCGGTGCACGAGTCCGAATCGCACTTTTTTTTTATTTGAACCATGTGTCTTATAGTATCAGGTTTGTACGGAACCCTCGGTGCACGAGTCCGAATCGCACTTTTTTTTTATTTGAACCATGTGTCTTATAGTATCAGGTTTGTAAGGAACCCTCGGTGCACGAGTCCGAATCGCACTTTTTTTTTATTTGAACCACGTGTCTTATAGTATCTCTAAGTGGTTCAGTTTTGCATGCACGGGTTCGAAACGACCCTGTACGAGACTACTGACCTTGAAGTAGACCTCGACTCCGTAGATGAGGAAGAAGATGACCACGATGAACAGCAGAACCGCATAGCAGCCGTTGAATACGTGCTGGTAAAAACTCTGCAACAAAACACTATTCTTAACAGGTAGTTGTATGGTACTGACTTCGCAACGTTACCAGGGTAGGATTAGGTTAGGATTTGGTCTGTCCCTCTGAAGTACAAATCAAAAACTAAAATAAATTGAAATAATTACAAATACTAAAATATTTAAGACCATTTTAAAAAGTTTTTTATTTATAAGTTTCACCTGTCGAGTGTCTGTCTGTCGGATAATTCGGATGACAATGCAATATTATTATGACAATGAGCTGATCTGTTGATGGAGCCGGAAGGTGGCCATAGTAATCGTAACTCTGTAATAAAACGACGCAACTCTATCGAGTTTGGGTTCGTCAGATTTTTTTTGACAAGGACAATAGTCCTAGACCTTCCACTAGTTTGGCGATTGAAAGTTTGTCCTTGTGTGCGATGGTACATTCTAGCTCGCGAATAGTTTTGATTTCCGCGGTAACCTCGATAGTTTCCTCTGCAGTCTCATAATTGAGCCAAAACGAAAACCTTGGAAGGATGGAGGAGGAAATAAAACGACTAAAACGAAAAAATAAACATGCATACATAATGTCACGCCTTGTTCCCGTCGGGGTAGGCAGAGACCACAGTTCTCAACCTGCTACGATCTTGACATACTTCCCTTGCTTCCTGAAACATGCTTCCTGAACTTTCATCAATCCTTTCATACATGCTCGTCGGTTTAGGATACTTTTAAACTGGCATTTATTCAGAACGTCCTGAATTTCCCCTTCCCCTTCCAACGTTTCCATTCATAAATGAACAAAAATTTTAAACAGCTTTTATTAAATGTCGCAATCCTAAAAATAAAATCGTGGTACATTATAAAACAACAAGAGATAAATGAATAATAAAGGATCTAATACGTTTTTATTTGAAACTGGAGACTTCTAATAATAGCTTGTTTTAATTTTTTTACTGGCTATCTCTTGTAAGTCTTCGTCTAAGTTCGCAAGTAGTTGCTTACCCTTAATAGAACCTTAAGCTGCCATTCAAAAACTAAGCGTGACACTTTGACTCTTGTGAGAGGAGGTCACTGTTGTCTCAAAATCTCGGCCTTATAGACCACATACAGACTTACCTTCTTCTCAGCGGAGGTGTCAGCGATGTTGGTGGTAAGGACTTCTGCAGCCAGCAACGAATAGCTGATCACGTTGAAGGTCACGAACGCCAGGAAGGACTTGGACAGAAACCGGGGCCTCTCCCAGCGGATGTCTCGAAGGTGGAATACCTGGGGACAAGACAAGGAACAATCATGAGTATCATGATATTCATCATCACATCAGCCGAAAGACGTCCACTGCTGGACATAGAACTCCCCTAAAGATCTCCATGACGACCGGTCCTGCGCTGCTCGCATCCAGCGGCTTCCCGCGACCTTAATTAGATCGTCGGTCCACCTTGTGGGGGGCCTTCCAACGCTTCGTCTTCCGGTACGTGGTCGCCACTCTAGAACCCTTACGCCCGGCGCCCCATCGGCCATCGCGATCGCATCGCATCGCGCATCATGATATCGCGATTGTATAATAGTGCAGTCAGTGATTACGACGCCCCTAACGGGGTTATTGTACACACGGCCGCACGTTAGTAGAAGCACTTTGACATTGAGCAGGTCTCTAGTCTCAGGCATTTGTAGCGTAGCCCTTGTTCAGCTTATTCTGGTTTTGTTTCCACTTTTATGCTGCCGTGTGTACCTATTTACTTAAGCTTAGATTAAGACCTCTTACGAGTATATACACCGTGGCCCCAAGGTCCAATTGTGTACTTAATTATTTTGGAACATAATTATTCAATTAAGTTTTTTACTCCCTAGTCGAGGGAGTGACATTTCACATTACACTTAACGAACCACTCCGACACGATACGACTACGTCACGTCACTTTCATTACTAGGTTTACACTTAGGTTTGTTTCACTGGAGATTTTTCAACTTGTGAAATAAAAATAATGATTATCTTGAAAAGTAAGCGATTTCGGACCTGCCTGACAGATACGTTACCGATGAATAGCCTCCCGGCGCATAATGTTACGTTCGTAAAATGTCACATTATGGTTCACCATAGCAAAATGTCACGTTCGCAAAAAACACGTTCGCGAAATGTCACGTTCGCATAATGTCACACTTAATCGTGACATTGTGCCTAAGGACATGTCTACTATACGAAATAATATAGTAAACATGTCCAAGTAAAAAGTCCCAAATCTACAGTAAAATAATTCAATTTTTTTCTTAGTCCCAAAAAACGTGACATTTGCGAAGGTGACATTTTGCGATCGTGACATTCTGCGAACGATACATTTTGAGAAAGTGATATTTTGCGAACGTGACTTTATGCGCCGGGAAGATGAATAGGTTCGGCATACCTCCACTAAAGATGTTGGTGGTTTTTATAGTGCCGGCCGGCAGAAAATAGTACCACCCCCATCTTTTTCCGTGGGTGTCGTAGAATGCGACTAAAGGATCTTGAACTGGAGGACGAGCAGCGTACTTCTGCGTATTGTACAGTCAAGAGCACGTCAAGCTTGACACATAGGACTTTGTACCGTTCCAGTTCTTTTAATCACCGTTGGAGCTAGAGTCGCGCTGTAAGTGTTAAGCTTGATTTGTAAACCCTTATAATACTCCCTTAAACCCTTATAATACTCATGACTCATAACTCCCGTGAAATGTCCACTACAGGACAGGGAGCTCCCTCCAAAATTCTAGCTTTTGCTGCCAAAATGTGGAGGGGAAGTACCATAGTCACCTCGCTTGTCAGCGTTACGGCTGGCACCATGTACCGCGGTTGTAGGTGACCGCAGTAAGTAAGATGGTATGGTACACAGGAGGATGCTGCTGCCCATCCTCCAGTTTATAACCCTTAGTCGCCTCTTACGACACCCTCGGGTATGTATGGGATGGTGCTATTCTGTGCCTGGACCCCACACTACACCCCGGACACTACATACATCGAGCACGAATTTGAAATTGGAAGGTCGCGTACGCTCGCATATTCAGTACAAAAGACCCTCAGAAGGAGCACGAGAATCTCGCGGGCGGGTGCGCGCGGGGGTGCGGGGTGGATTGCAAGGGGGACGGAGTGTCCATTCTGTATGATAGTAATATTAATTTATTCAGTGACCGTGTTCACCAAAGACCGCGGTCTTATTGTGCCAGCCGTAACGCTAATAAGCGATTAGGTTAACTCCCTTTAATACAGGATGCTTCCTAATCAACTGCGTATCTTCTAGTAAGTATGTTACAAGAACCATAAAACTAAACAGGAAAATAGGCCGAAACACGAAAAAAAAATGAGCTCGAAGTAAATCGAAACTACTCGTACCTAACTATAGTTATAACTTGGGTAATTGAAAACCACAGTTTTCTTATCAGGAAAATCAATTTTGCGGCTGCATACTAAGCCTTTGTTTAGACACACCTCGGAAGCTCCATACAATCGGGCTCAAAAGTGACAGCTGTCATTTTTACACGCGCAAATGTGTGGGTGGGTTAAAGACGTGTGAGTGTAGGGTTGGTGGTATCTAGAAAACACTTACCTACCCTAGAAGACGTAGATAACAGAACATTAGCATTATACTTTTATTACAGTTTCGAGTTGCACATTTTTCGTTCGACTATAAAGCGACTTACACAATTCACAAACGAATTATAACTTTACTATCACTCGTCACCTCACTTTGTTGTATTTAGTAATCGAATTTCAATTAAAACAAACAAACACACGTTGAAATAATCTCACAAACTCTAAAAACAATCATTTTTTTCACTAAACTTCATCTTTGACGGCTGGCTGGCCGCCGCCCCGCCGGTGCACCAGGGTGACTATCGCGAAAATGGCGAATCTGCTCTTATCATCACTGCAAAAAAATCTGCCAAACTTTATTCCAGAAAATGAAAAAAAAATGCTGTTATATTATTGCTTTAATGTGGAAAGGAATAAATAAATACATACTATTCAAAGCTTTATTTTTTTCATTTAACCCAAAAAATGCTCTATTAAATCTATCAATGAAAGAAATGTTTAAAGGAAAGAAAACATCCATGTCTACCTTATGGTGTTTATTCCATAATAATTGCTTCTTATTATTGTTTAACTTTATTCCAAATTTTACTTTGTCTTGGAGAGTCGAAAGACAACCGTAAACTGCACAACCACGCACCATTTTTTCAACTTTTGCAAGCGTTGCATATCGCGTGGCAACAGGACGAGAAATGGGACGAGATATCGCGCAGGGCCCCGCGGGGTGATGCGCGCGCACTTGAGGTACTCCGATTGGTGGGAGGCGGAGAGCTTCCGTTCTGTATGTAGTACTATTATTAATTCTGTGGTTTAGATTAATGTTTTGCTTTATGGGACTTCATAATGTCTGGTCTTTTTAAAGTAGGTAGGAAATCAAGTGTTATAAAGGCCATTCCACGAAAGCATGGGATTTTTTGTAAACAAAATAACGTTAATTTAAAATGTAAATAGTTGCAAAAATTTTGATAATTCCAACTATGTAAAGTTGTGTGTTAAACGATAGTCCAAAAGGAGCGGTGTCGAATCGATAGATTGCTCGTACTCCATTATCTTCGAGCATACTTACTACATAAATACAGGGTGTAACAAAAACTGTATAACCAACCCAAGAAGAACGTGAATCTGTCCATGAAACTGAACAACTTTCCCTAAGAAACATAGGTCAACATACGAAAAAAAAATTTGACCTCCCATAGAAACTGAATCAGCTGCACATTTTGTATGGGATACCAATTTTTTTTTCTGATCTTGATCTATGTTTTATCACATCTTTCAGGGTTGATGTACCCTTTCTGTTACACCTTGTATACTCGTAATTGAAACACACGACGGTTAATTTAATACATAAGCCAATAAATAAATAAAAATATTGGGGGTCGTTTCACGCAAGGTCATCTGATCCCAAACTAGGCAAAGCCTGTACTATGGGTACCAGAGACTGATATATATACATAAATAGATAAATAACACCCAGACACAGAACAACAAATGTTTGCCCTGGGCGGGGATCGATCCCGCGGCCCACGGCGTGTGAGGCAGGCTCACTACCAACCACACCAACGGGCTTGTCATCCACCGTACTGTAACACCACAGTATTTCAAGTCGTCGTAGTGACAATACGAATTAAACCCGTTCGGCTCTCGACCCGGTAGTTCTGGGTTCGATTCCAGGTGGGGAAACGAACCCAGAACGCTGAAAAGTACGATGGTTCCGTGCTTCTGTAAGCACATTTAGGAGCTATCTACAGTCAAAAGTAGCATTTTAGATACCATAAATAAAATACTTGTACGGACAACCGCTTGTCGGTAGAAACTTTTTCTACTCTATTACCACGCTATAAGGTTCAAAAGTGTTTCTACTGATGTGCGGCCGTGTGTACAATTACCTCAACCGTGATTTTATTTATATGTACATTTCAGTTCAAAAGTTAGTTTTTTACATACGCAAAAATACAATTCCTTACTAAGAAATTTCACGCTCAGTAGGTCTGCTGAAAGAAATTTCCGTGTAGAAATGGCTCTTTAGTCAACTCGGTACATTGAAAACTCGTACAGTGTGCCGAGTTTACCAATAAGCAGCACCTGTTGTGTCTTTTTTAGGGTACCGTACCTCAAAAGAAAAAAAACTAAACCCTTATAGGATCACTTTGATGTACGTCTGTCTGTCTGTCTGTCAAGACCCTTTATCTCACGAACGGGTAGAGGTATCAGGTTAAAATTAATACCATATATTAGGGTCTATGAACCACACAAGATCTGAAAATTCCAATTTTTTACAACGACGCAATCAAAAGATATGGCATTTTATGTCCTCATCTCTATACATTTATGCACTAAAGCAAAACCTATGGGGTACTTCCCGTTGACCTAAAATTATGTAATTTGGCAAGAAGCTAGGTCTCACAGTACAAATACAGGGAAAAGTCTGAAATCATTAAATATTAAAACTTTTCTCACAAGTAATGGTAACCAACTGTGGTGAGCTCCCGTTTCAAGAACATTCATATATATAAGAGAGGGGTCAAGTTGGATGGTCGCGGAGGCGATTTTTGTTATAGTTCTATTTTAAAAACGGGAACACTTACTAACTTGAAAATTGGTACGTTTATAGTGCATAAGCTAAAATAACAACAAATAATAAAATTTGGTCAAGCGCGTGTCGGACTCAAAAAATCTAGCACATTAACTTACTGAAATTTCAACTAATACAATTATGATTATGTGGTGGTACGGAACCCTCGGTGCGCGAGTCCGACTCGCACTTGGCCGGTTATTTTTTTATTGTTATTTTATTTTTGTATTATCTTGTGTGCAATAAACTGTAAATAAATAAATAAATAAATTTCCCTATATAATATTTTTTGAAAAATGTGCTTTTTTCGTACTATAACCAAATCGCTTAAAAACCGTTATAAATATCGACACAAAATTAGTGTGTGTTGAGTGTATGCCGAGAAAAGTGCAAAAATGAGCGAAAAACGTAAAACAGCGCGAATCCGCTCTGTTCTAGCACATGCATTCTGCCCTTTGTTAGAAAGGGAGGTAATTATACGCGAAAACGGCATAAGCTGTTGATTCCAGCTACATATCTACGGAAGTTTCGCTAACGACCTATGTGGTCAAAGGTCTTAGCCTTTTTTTAAGGCGATCCGTTTTCTATACTAAATTCAAATGACTTGATATGAGTTGATAGCGCATATTGTATGCCCATACAATACCGCCCGGTCAAAGATATTTTTTCCGTAATTTGATCTATATTTCTTGGGAAAAGTTGTTCAATTTCATGGTCCAAGTAACAAGCTAAAATTAATATTCACAATTTTTCATTAGGACCTTATTTATTAGTGCATAATTAATATTATAAAAATCAAAAAAACAAAGTGTCTTTCCCTTAAGGTGATCCGTTTTCCATACTAAATTCAAATGACTTGCATTCTTCGGGACATAAAATGCTGTTGAAAAATGAGTGTATACTGCTATTTTTAGTTAAAATTTTCGCTGATTAATACAAAGATACAGCTAATGCACCGAAAGTACGGCAATATAGATCGCACACCCACAATGGTAATATTGTAAAAAAAATCCTAACAAAAACTACTACTTTCGGTGCATTAGCTGTATCTTTGTAATAATCAGCGAAATGTTTATATATTTATATATTATTACAATCATAAGATTCATAAGACATTTAATTTCATAATATAAAGTTTAAATTTATATAGTTTGATACGTAAAATTAAAGGTTAGAAAATTTTTCGTCTTAAATGTCGTCCGATTTCATCATTAGATTTGTTATATTTTTTACAGATAATATTTTTCGAAAATTAAGGTTCTATAAGCTTAATGTCTTCCCAATCATGCTTAAAATGATTAAAAATTTGGATTTTTAATTCCTAAAAAAAATGCAAAAATGTTAGTAGTACTGAAAATTTAATTTAAGCTAAAATTCGCCATACAAAACGGCAATTTCATATTTAAAGACCCAATATTATAGTTTTCATTTCCTCATTTTCATATACCTACCGAATAAAATGACCAAAATTGTTTAAAAAGATGTAAAAAATAAAAGATTACAGCATAAAGTATTTCACACTCTCACGATTTTTTATAATGTCTACAAAGTAGAAATATCTAAACACGTGAAGTGTTAAATTAATTATTTTTTGCACTGCTTGCCCTTCGGATTCGGCGTAATCTTCAAACGCGTGCGAGTTGTATTCACGCGACGATGCACTAGCACCATTATTGGCAGACTGCGCTATCCTACGGAAAGATTGCTAATACCAGCTTCCTCCCGCGACTCCACTCGTGTGGATTCAGGTTTAAGGCCTCAATAACACTCAGCGTTACTTGATTAAATTAAATATGCACTCTAATCGTATGTGCGCGCTAAGATGTCACGCGCTTACAGTTTTTGGTCGGGTTCGCTGCCGCGCGCGTTCGAAAACTCGGTTTTTTGCACTTTTCGTTAGTATTTATTTATTTTTTATTTATTTATTTAACTTCATGCACAAAGGTACATAGGCGGACTTAACGCCTAAAGGCATTATCTAACAGTCTACCTTAGGGTGATGCAGAGACAGGTTGGTTAGTATTATGTGCATTGAAAATAAAACATTCAAGGATAAATATTCATATAATAGATACGTTTTTGTGTGTAAAAACTAACTCCCCGAAGAAGATCCTCGTACAGGATCGAAACGTGTCGCTTCCCAGTTTGGTTGGGACATTGCAGGGTCAATGACCTGATTGTCCGAAAAGTTATACGATTTCGTGCTTCGGAAGGCACGTTAAGCCGTTAGTCCCGACTACTATCTGCGTATGTAGTCGTTAATGAGCCAAAGGCCTCTGAAATAGGAGCCGCCAATAGGCATAGCGTTAGTTCAGCCTTATTATACCGGGTGTAAAAAAAAGTACCATGATCGATCTTAGGGCTGATTATACAATATACATCACTAATACTCGTAGATTGTAATAATTTTACTTCAAGAAGAAGTGAAGTGCCTGGGGGCGATCCAACGGTGGGGGTGTCAAGTTTCAATCTACGACCTTTTTAGGGTTCCCATACCAAAATGGTAAAAAAGGAACCTTTATAGTGCGACTTTGTGTGTCTGTCCGTCTGTCTGTCTGTCACACCTGTTTCACCAGAAATATACCTCATCCATAAGCAAATTTATAATTAATGGGCTTACTCTTGAACTTGAACAAACTTGCCCAGAGAAAGCCTGTTCCCTCGCGACTTGATCGAATCGGGCTATTATGAACTCGGGAACACAGACGCAGGCAGAGAATTCCACTCAATAACTGGATGTAGTCGTTAATGAGCCAAAAGCCTCTGAAATAGGATCCGCCAATGGGCATAGCGTTAGTTCAGCCTTATTATAAAGTGTGTAAAAAAAGTACGATGATAGATCTAAGGGGTGATTACACATCACTAATAGATTGTAATAGTTCTACTTCAAGAAGAAGTAAAGTGCCTGGGGGCGATCCAACGGAGGGGGTGCCAAGTTTCAAACTACGACCTTTTTAGGGTTCCGATACCAAAATGGTAAAAAAAGGAACCCTTACGGCGCGACTTTGTCTGTCTGTCTGTCACACCTGTTTCACCAGAAATGTACCTCATCCATAAGCAATTTTTTTTATAGTCAATGGGCTTACTCTTGAACTTGAACAAGCTTGTCCAGAGAAAGCTTGTTCACTCGTGACTTGATCGATTCGGGCCATTATGAACTCGGGAACACAGACGCAGGCAGAGAATTGCACTCAATAGCTGTGCGCATTATAAAAGATGTTGCAAAGCGCTTTGTGCGAATGTGTGGAATATCAACCAAGTGTAGGTGATATCCTGCGGTGGCGGGATAAGTTCATGGATCTCTTGCGCTCTATATAACCCAAATCTATTCAAGTCTCATATGAATAGGCTTCTTAATTAAAAGTAAGTCTTTGGTAAATAAAAAAACTGGTCAAGTGCGAGTCGGACTCACGCGCCGAGCGTTCCGATGTGCCTATAGTATTTTTGGAAGCAATAAAGTAAATTTTTAAGACCGTAAAACTAAATTTGTTTGTAAAGGTTTTTTTGCAGATTTCTAAAAAACTGTGCAACTGAGAAAGATCATTTTATGTTTGCTGTAGTATTTACGTAAACTTCTATAAACTGTAATTAATTCAGATTTTTCCTTACACTAACTTCGGAGATAAGGGTGGGGGAACGGTATTTTTTTTTTGTCATTTTTGACAATTTGAATTTTTGCTTCCCCCCCTATTTGCCCCCTTTACATGAATATTCATTTTCTTTTCATTCTTTCATGTGCGTTGGTCAACCATATTGTAAAACTATTTTAAGTGTCAAGTCGATAGCATGAATGGTTGCTGAGATATACAGGTGTGACAGACTGACAAAGTCGCATCATAAGGGTTCCTTTTTTTACCATTTTTAGTATCGGACCCCTAAAAACACTAATGATGATTACATTATGGCCTTGTGGTGACCATCAAGGGATCATTAGTAAAATTCTAGCCACTGTACAGTCAAGAGCAGGCCATGCTTGACAATTGCATCGCCACTCTAGCCTGAACCAAGGGTTGAGTCTGAAGTTTTTAATTTGCACTTAATTTGGTTAGCTAATTTGGGAGGCGCTCGCGGCCAAGTAGTTGTTGCTGTTTCTTTCCGATCAAGAAATTTAAGCAACGTTGACCGAAGTCAAAACCCGGATGGGTGACCGCTAGTGGCACAACATCTAGAGCGCTCCTATGCTTCGAAAAGCACGTTAAGCCATTGGTCCCGGCTATTGTCAATGATAGTAGTCGTTGGGCCAAGTCAGAGGTCATTTATTGACTAAATTGCATGTACATAATAAGGTGACAAATATAGTATGTAAACAGAACAATGCAACTTACCACAAGTGGTGTTATCAGAACTTACAATAATATAACTATAGCATTAACACATTAGGAGTCTACTTTCACATAATAAAATTGATTGGGACCCCTCTGGGTTGCGGAGGTCAGATGGCAGTCGCTCTGTGTAACTGACTCTGTGAAGCTGACTTCTTAAAAACCATTGGCAGAAACGTAATAAGGCTAGGGATGACTTAATTTGGTTACCAAATAAATAATAAAAAAAATTACAAATACGTTTATTTCCAATTCTAAAAATAACAAAATTTATTATAATCAATTAAATTTGTATTTATTTATTTTATTATTTTTCTAACTTCAATATAAGAACGGTAAGTCCAATGTGTCAAGCTTGACTTGCTCTAGCTAGACTGTACCACCTATCGTCAACAACATTAGTTATTACGAGTACAAATTCGCTTTGCTCAAACCAAGAAGTAAAAAATATATGTGAATATGTAGAGGTAAATACGCCCATTATTATTTTACTGTATGATGTAAGTAAAGTGTTAAATTTATTATCATGTCAAGAGTAAGTTGACATTAAAAAAAACGGTCAAGTGCGAGTCGGACTCGCGTGCCGTGGGTTCCGATGTGCCTATAGTATTTTTGGAAGCAATAAAGTCCATTTTTAGGACCGCAAAACTAAATTTGTTTGTAGAGATTTTTTTTTTAAATGGAGTTTATTCCTTCCAAAAATACTATAGGTAAATCGGAACCCTCGGCACGCGAGTCCGACTCGCACTTGACCGGTTTTTACTTTTTTGTTTCGGAACCCTAAAAATAGACTTTGAGACTGTTTCAGAGTAGTACGTAGTAAATTATCGATTATTTTTCATGTGTTAGTAATACAGCAAATTATAAGACTTCGCACGCGAATAGTGTTTATACAACGTGTAACGGAAACGTGTGATAATAATAAAGGATGTGAATCTGACCATGAAACTGAACAACTTTTCCCAAGGAACATAGGTCGAAATATGAACATGAATTTTTGACCTCCCATACAAAATGCGCAATCAGCTGATGCAGTTTCTATGGGAGGTAAAAAATTCATGTTCATATTTCGGCCTATGTTCCTTGGGAAAAGTTGTTCAGTATCATGAGTACATGCATATCTTTTGCTATCAAGAACTAATTAAAAGTCACCCTATACAGAGCGGGGGGTGACGGGGTAGATTCCAAGGGAGGGAGTCGCATAGTGTCCGTTCTGTAAGTAAGTAGTTCTTTTACTTTATTCTGTCGTACAGGCAAGATATCCGTTTGTGCATAAAGCCACTAACGATGAAAATTGCACGTTACTTATAAGGTCAAGTAAGATTCGATCTGAAATAAGTTTCGTGATACAAAACAGACAACTTCCGTTCGTAAATTACCGTCAATAATTACTGAAACTCCCTTGAACGCAACGCTTTATTTTGTGGCTGACGTAACCATCGCGCGCCTGCGGTTATACATATACAGAGTGTAAGGGACGGTGTACTGAAAACTGAACGGGCGTGCTCAGTCAACGAAACTGAACAACTTTCCCAAAGAAACACATGTTGGGATATGAAAATTTTTTTTGACCTCTCCATACAAATTGCTCACTCTGGTCGAACAGTTTGTATGGAGAGGTCAAATTTATTTTTCATTTCCCAACATATGTTTTTTTTGGGAAAGTTGTTCAGTTTCGTTGACTGAGCACGCCATTTCAGTTTTCGGTACACCGTCCCTAACACCCTTTCTATTACATGTATGTATTTATTTGCAATAATTTATCTGGTCCTTTTAAACACGCAAATTCCTTCATTTGCCTCTATAATGCTACAAATTTTCCACGGGTTTAGATACTATAATATATGGGCGACAGATCAATCTTGACACTCGCAGTATGACTCTAGCCCGTACGACTATTGAAATAAGAACGGTACAAATTCCATGGCATCAAGCTTTATGTGCTCTTGACTGTACTGCAGAACGCTAGTATACTAGCTTTCAGCCGCGACTTCGTCCGCGTGGATCTAGCGAAAAAGATAAAGAAAACACAGTTTCCCAAGGATATTGTTGACAAGCCCGTTGGTGTAGTTGGTAGTAAGCCTGCCTCTCACGCCGTGGACCGCGGGTTCAATCCCCGCCCAGGGCAAACATTTGTGTGTTGAACACAAGTTATTGTTCTGTGTCTGGGTGTTATTTATCTAATTATGTATGTATATCAGTCTCTGATACCGATCGTACAGGCTTTGCCTAGTTTTGGATCAGATGACCTTGTCAGATCAGATGAAGAACACCAGTCGAACTTTTGAAAATATCAGAGAATCCAACCAGATCCCTAAATGAAATAAATAGGTTCTTTGTCGATGTTGGAAAAAATTTTGCCTCCAAAATCCAACCCAATAGTTATTCTTCTACGCAAGTGCCAAACTCTACTCCTTGCAACTCCTTTGTTATCCTACCTGTAGACGAAGCACAGATTGAAAGATATGTCATGACGCTACGTAGTGACTGTGCTACGGGCTGGGATAATATTCCTGCCAAAGTTTTAAAATCGTCGTCCCAAGTTTTAGTACCTCTTATCACACATATTTGCAATCTCGCTATAAATCAGGGAGTTTTCCCACGAGGGCTAAAACAAGCTATAGTTCATCCTGTTTACAAGGGAGGTGATAAATCTAATGTTAACAACTATCGGCCTATTTCCGTCCTGAGCTCATTGTCAAAAATCCTGGAACGTATTCTAAACAATAGTCTGATAAACTATTTATCTAAATATAATATTTTAGCTAAAAACCAGTATGGTTTCAGGCAAGGAATCTCGACTGAAGATGCTGTCGCCGACTTAACAGAAACCGTAGCTAGAAAACTTGATGAACATTACAAATGCTTTGGTATATTTCTTGATCTGTCTAAAGCTTTTGATACAGTTTCTATTCCAATACTTATTTCTAAGTTGCAAAATATAGGAATACGAGGAATCACTTTGGACATTTTTAAAGACTACCTTTCACAGCGCTCCCTAAGAGTTAAAATAGAATCATATATTAGTGAAGATGAACAACTCAGTTTTGGGGTTCCACAGGGAAGCATCCTGGGCCCTACATTATTTCTGATTTACATCAATGATCTTTGCCTACTACCCTTAGAAAACTGTCGTATTTTCACTTACGCCGATGATACTGCTTTACTGATATACGATGAAGATTGGGCAAAAGCAAAAATCCGCGCCGAGCATGCGCTAAAGCTAGTTATGGAATGGCTATCCACAAATCTACTTACTCTTAACTTAGAAAAAACCAAACTACTTCGCTTTAATATATCCAACACATGCCCTCCCCCCCATTGCAGTAAGATCTACACAGAAAAAAATGATCTCTTAAAACAAGAACGCAATATGTCTCAACTGATATTGCTTGATTATAAAGTTAAATCTCTTAGAGTAAAATGATCACTCTAACGTATTAAAAATGCCGAAATCTTAAAATTCAAGAAATAATTTCTTCGAATAAGAGTTCTATTACTAGGTTTGAAATTGATGTTTTGAATTAAAACCATTTATTTTTTACATCAACAATGAAAAAATCTTAAAGCAAGTAAAATATTAATCGATTGAAAACATAAATCGTTTCGCCTAAGAATTATGAAAAATATTAGATGAAGATTTAGGACAATATTGATGCAAATAATATGTTGCTTGGTATAAGATAGTTGCTGTTTCGCTCAAGAAATTGTTAGGTGAGCAATGAAGAGTTAAGACTATATTAAGGCAAATAACATTTTGCTTAGTATAAGATGGTTGTTGTTTTGCTCAAGACCTAGTTAGATATGCAATGAAGAGTTAAGGCGATATTAAGTCAAATAATTGTTGCTGGGTACAAGATACTGTGTCAAAGACGGAACAGTATCAAAATTTCGATTACTTTGCTAATCAAGCCTGTGGTCTAATGGTCAGAGCGAAGGACTACGATACCGATGGACGCGGGTTCGAATCCAGCCACCTCCAGGACTTTTGGTAAATTATAATAGTTGATATGATATAATAGTTAATGATAACATTAATAAATAACAGAAATTGAAACAAAAGTAGAAAGAAGAATAGTTGAAAAATAAAAAGGTCTAATATCAAAAATGCTGCCAGAGAGCAAGAAGAAGAAGAGGAATAAAAAGAAAAAAACGAGAGATAAAAAAGTGCTTTTTTTTAAAATAGCCTTTTATTTTAGTTTTTATTTTTGAAGAGCTTTAAATTTTTCAACTAAATTAGTTTCGCTCTTAGGGTGACACATTTAGCTTTTTGAAAAAAGAGCTTTAAAATTTTTATTTAAATTAGTTTCATTCTTGGTGTGATAGATGCTTCACTCAAGTAAGTTTGGTTTTTGTTGTTATAGCTTTTAGTTTTTACAATAAGATGACAGTTGAAAATTGATATAAGAAATTTAGTTCTTGGTCGGAGAACTATACGGCAAAACCTTTTATTTCTCAATCTAAGACGTTTTCGAGTTTCCTTATATCGAAAACCCAAAAGATTTTAACTTAAATAATATTATTTGGTTCAAGATATCTTTTTTTTCTGTGTATGCACACACTTGTAGCTCTAACTTAACGAACTGTGATTGCTCTTGTCTTCCCATTTCCACTTCCGTGCGGTACCTGGGTGTCTATGTTGATCAAAAGCTTGACTGGTTCTCACACATAGATGTTCTCTGTGGACGTGATAGAAAATTAATATTTGTTTTTAAGAACCTACGCAACTGCATTGACACTGAAACTCGCCTTTTGGCATATCAAAGTCTTTGTCAGTCTATTATAGCATATTGTATTGCTGTTTGGGGTGGTACATACAAGACTACCTTATTACTTCTTGAACGTGCACAGAGGGCAGTTCTAAAAGTCTTACTTTTTAAACGTAGAGACTACTCTACATTAAGACTTTATAAAGAATCTAAAGTCCTTACAGTGAGGCAGTTATATATTCAACGGTCTGTTCTGCGTCGTCATGCTCATCTACCACTAGACCCAGTATTAGTAAAAGAATCTTCTCTGAGGAGGAGAGCTTTGCCAGTCTGCAAAATCCCTTCCTGTCGCACATCTTTCGCACATAGGCAATTCTACGCCGTAAGTGCTAAAATATATAATAAGATTCACAAACGGCTTCAGATTTATACTCTGACTAAGTATGAAGTCAAAACAAACCTATCCAAATGGTTACAAAAACTATCATATGAGGAAACTGAAAGCCTCCTCTCTAGTACGGCCCAATAATTATATTTAATAATCTATAGTTTTAATATAATTAGTTAGCTAGTTAATTATAGGTATATATATATATATATATATACAATCAAATCTATGTAATCACCACACACGTCCGCACTTGACTGCACTACACCTAGCCTCACAATAAAATATTTTTAACAACATTTTTTGGAGATCGGTTCCCTATATCACAGGTTACTTTTGTACTTAGTTTAGGGAATGTACTTCATAAAATAATGTTATAAGACTCATTATAAACGTACTATGGATAATGTGAGAGTGAAGTGGGTGCAGGAGCACAAGGACCTGGCAGAATAACAGCATCGCAGTGCTGCTGCGGTCCATGCTGAGCCAGGCAACCTTTTCGCTCCCACAGTACACCACAAAAATATAATTATATTTTAGACTAAGACTACTAATAGTATTATTTTGTAACTAGTAATTAATTTGTTTTGTACTGTGTTAGTGAATAAATGATTTTTATTATTATTATTTTTATTATTATTAATGTCAATTATTTCACTATTAAGGCAGTGGGTGTCATGGGCGGTGGTGACCACTTACCACCAGGTGGCCGACAAGCACACTTGCTCACTTCCTACATAAAAAAAAACCGGCCAAGTGCGTGTCGGGCCACGCGCAGTATAGGGTTCCGTAGTTTCTTTTACAATTTTTTATTGCAAGGCGGGTTTAAGTATTTCATAACGTTTATATCATAAACTTTTGCCTCCTAATGCTGAGCGAGGTCCTAGCGCCTAATTATAATTTTTAGTTTTTCGGCTATAGCGCATTAACCTGCTAAGTTTACTTAACTGTGATAGTTTTCCTTTTAATTTCATCATATATACTACTACTGTGAAATTATTCACATTTCTAATAACAACCGTTTAGCCGGCAGGGGTGGGGGACACTCGACTCCAACAAAAAATTGCGTTTTCAAGCTTAATATTTCGCAAACGAATCCCTAAATCGAAAAATGATCCCGGCAAACTCATATTATTTTTAAAAGACCTATCTAACGACACCCCACACTATGGGGTAGACGAGAAAAACAAAATCATCCCCCACTTTACTTGGGAGGTACTACACTAAAAAAAATATTTTTCAAAATTTTATTCTACCACTGTCGGCGTAGATGAAATGTATATCCGTACAAAATTTCAGCTTTCTAGTACCTACTAAGGGTCTCTGAGCTAAACCGCGGAAAGACAGACAGACGGACATGATGAAACTATAAGAGTTCCTTTTTTACTATGGAACCCTCAAAAAAGCCCGTGGTCGCAGCTGTCACTAATAGTATAATTCGTTTCACGAGTCAATGCCAAAGCTTACCAACACATTTGCAGCTATATCAAGGCTATTGTGCTCCATGATGAATAGTAATCAGCTAAGACTGTCAGAAAAAACAAGTTTGTAAAACAATGTCATTATTTCCGTCAAATATACTCTGGTTCGTCTTGTTCGTGGTGGTTTGTCTGGTTCTATGGTAAGCGTTGGCATTGACTCTTGAAACGGATTGTAGTCGTTAAGCCAGGTCAGAGGTCACTTGGCGGCTTGAAAACTCTGACTGTCATGTTGACCACAACCCTATTAAAGCCCTATCTAGGACTAGGGGGCAGAGTGGTGCCCTATCAAGTTCCCTGGGCTGGGTTAGGAAGCACTCTCTGTAAAAGAATTAAATCTAGGGCTGTGATCTCTGTTTACCCCGACGGGAAAGAGACGTGATGTATGTATGTTAATACTAGCTTTCCGCCTGCGGTTTCACCCGCATTAAATGCGTTTTCCCGTGGGAACGAAGTGTTTTCCCGCGGTAAAAAGTGGCCTATGTGTTATTCCAGGACCTAACCTATATGTGTGCCAAGTTTCATTAAAATCCATTCTATAGTTTTTGTGTGAAAGAGTAACAAACATCCATCCATACTTACAAACTTTCGCGTTTATAATATTATTATTATAGTAGGAAGGATAGTAGAATAGGATTATTTTGAGCCGCTAAATGGACTCTGACTTCTTATATCTGTCTCTTCTGAGATCAGATGTAGGTACTAACATATTTTTTGCAAGTAAACAAGTAATTAAAAAAAATATCATGAGAAAATTATACACATCACATCTGCAATTGGCAACGAATTATAAAGTGCAATAAAATACATGTGATGCTAAGGTTTATTATTATTATCACATGTTAGATTTGTGACTAGATTTCTTTTATGATTTAGCCCTCTAGTCCACGTGAACAATCTATGGCTGTCAGTGCTGTGCGAGGAAGCTAAGCTGTGAGCTAGTAAATTCCAATCAATTGGATTGCTTCATTTGAAAAGTTATAATAGCCCGGCCAGACACTCGTCGAGTGGCGTGGGAAGTAGCGAGGGAAGGAGGCAGAGACGTAGTGTGGCCGCGTTACTCGTCATGCCGCACGTATTGCTCCTCGTCATGCCCATCGATCCCTTGATTGTCGGTTTTTCGGGCGCGAGTCAAAGGACCGGCAATATGAGCGCGAGTAAGCAGCCACACACTGCCCGCGGTCGCAGTCTGCATCGAGCGGTGGTCACGGAAGCACGTCGATTTCACGCGTCAAATCATATCGCTGCCAGCAGCAGAAGAATGGTCTAATGAAAAAACGTTAACATTCCGTACCTATCCACTATATTATATTCTTCATGCTTTTGCCCTTTGAAATTTTGCGGACGATTTACAATAATTAATAATCTATTCTTATTTCGATAAATAGATGTCATACATCAACTCCTTTCTTTAGTACGGCGTATATTTCTATAGAAGAAATTGGTACAATTAGTTAGCTTTACTAAATATACATAGCGCGCATCCTGCCACAGTTTCGACGTCCATCGCGTAGCAATGGCAAGTGACGTAGTGCGGAGCGTCGCGATTAATCGCGCGAGTAGAGCAGTATGTGGCTAGAGAGAGCAACATCGCGGCAGCGCGAGGGGCAGAGCGAGGAGCAGCGCGATGGGCATAGTCTGGCGGCCCTATAAAATGGTACAATCCCATTGGTTAGAATTTTCCTAGCTCACACAAAGCTTAGCTTCTTCGCACAGCACTGGTAAGAAGCAGCCTTAGGTAGGGTAGTTCTCAAGTCTGAGATTGCACTCATGATGTATAATTTGTTCGAATGAGCTTCGCTCTATAATAGCCGGCGGTGTAGGTTTCTGTCTAAAACGAAAAACACAGGAAAACTAATTTCATCATTATAAGTAGGTACGTAAGATTTTAAACATCATTAGTTTATAATTTAGAGGCCGTTTCTGATCGTTATTAATAATTACCCGACGTCGGGCGAAGTTTACTCTTTGACGATCCAAAACACATCCGACATCCGAGTGAAAACGAAGGTAACCGAACTAGAGTCTGGCCAACGAAAGCTGTCTACACAAAACCGCGGGAAATTTAAAAATAACAAGTTTTAATCCCTGAAAATACTGCGAAATAACAATTTGATACTTTTAGTTGTTTTTCAAGACTACAAGTTACTACCTGAAAACCAACTAAAAGTAACTAACTGCAATCCGTAGAAAAACTAAAACACATTCAAGGCTGGTCCCTGAAACTACTGTCAAGAATATCCTGATTTTTTTTTTATTTAACAATCAGACGAATAATAATAATACATATAGACGGTACAAAAACGAAACATTATTTCGAGTAGATATGCGTGTTTTATTATTGGGATGCCAGAAAGCCTATACCCGCGTATCAACTCGCCCGCTGTGTGGCCACAAGGTGTAAGATTGTCAGACTGCTTTCTCGCTAGACCCCGCGTCCTACTGCGGGGGAAGTAAACATCAAACTACCGTCATCCATCAACCGTATAACGTTCGATGCGGAAACTTGAGACTACCGCACAAAGACACATAAAAAAAAAGTACAAAAAAAACAATACATACAGTGGAACATAGAACCTCCTCCTTTTTTGAAGTCGGTTAAAAATTGACCGACTCACTCAACAATCAAGGGAATCAAAACCTTAAGGATATTTTCAGTCGACCTAGAATCTGGAAATTTGGCATGAAGCAACGTTTTATACACGCACACATAAATTAAAAATTCTGAAAACCTTAACCGTCTTACTACAAAAAAGTTAGACATCTGTTCAACACTTGATTAAAAAAATCGTACCGTCTATGTCATTGATGCGCAGAAGTCAAAAATGACTTATTTTCTTATGACTTGACTTCTGCGCATCAACTGACATAGCCAGTTATTTTGCGCGCATTTTTTTAATCAAGTGTTCAACAGATGTCTAACTTTTTTGTAGTACGACCCTAAATTTTTAGTTACATCACATAATAAAAAAAACTGCAATAAAAATACCATAACTTTTACTTATATACCTACATGTTTGTACGGAACCCTAGGTGCGCGAGTCCGACTCGCACTTGGCCGGTTTTTTTTATTGACAATGGGCTTTCTCTTGACCTCGATCTAGTTTGGTAGAAGGGGTAGTAGGGGTGGTAGAAGGGGGATGAAGGAATAAGCTCGTGGAGCTCTTAAGCTCACTCCGAAATACACAACATAATCAATCTGTAAAACACCGATAGACATGAAACTTTGCGTAGGTGGGGCAAAACAAAGATTACCCAAACGCGTTTAAAACCATGATTTCTTTCTTTTTTCCTCCTACATTCTAAAGATCCGAGAGAAAAAAAATCTCGATTTGGAACCATATGACGCCTGAAGAGAATTCGATACAGTTTACAAAGGCAAGCACGCAGAAACAGACCAAAAAGACAAGCTCTGTCTCATTTTCTCACATGCAAATCAGCTATCTTTGTTTCTTTCTGGTAAGAATAAAGTGTAAGATATCCAGCCAGCGCTCTATAACTATAACCTTCTATCGTTAAAAAACTATAAAAATACCTCAACGCCTACTAGAAAACGAGCAATTTTATAAAACACGGTGCTATCCATTTATTAGCAGGCGTTATGTTATAGTAAGCGTTATGTTCATGGTTATGTTTTATTTGAAGCATGTAAAGCCTTAGACTGAAATTTTTGACGTAAAAATTTTGGCAGGCACTTTTATGAATAGTAAAAAGAATATTAACTGAGGGTAGTTTTTATATACGTTAGCGAACCTAATTTAGAGGATTTATTACTGTCCCTCTCTAACAAATACATAACGTATATTATAGTTTTTTTTTTAAGAAATCGGTGTTGCTTGAAAAATAAAAGCGAAACAAAAGCAGTAAGTTTGGAAAGTTTTTAGGGTTCCGTAAGCAAAGGATGCCAACGGATCCCTATTACTGAGCGTACGTCGTATATGTCCGTAAAGGATGTATTCATATTTTGTGTTCCTTAGGGAAAGTTGTTCAGTTTCATGGTCTGAGTAAACATGCTAAAATTATGTTCACTATTATATTAGGGCCGACGTGTAATTCTAAATATGCAAAACCTTCTGTTGTACAACTTCCGGAAATTAAAGAAAAAAAATCGATTCTCCATACAAAATGAAAATTATATCCAGTAAATTTTTATGGAGCATAAACATTTTATTTTAATTTTCAAAAGAAGTGGAACAAAAGTTGTTCAGTTACGTGGGCAGAACTACTCGAGAGGTTTGGAATCACACATTGTATAAATCAGTCTCTGGTACTCATAGCTTTGGCTTTGCCTAGTTTGGGGTCAGATGAGTGTGTGATTTTTCTCTCAACCCCCAATATTTTACTTTTTTGTCGTTGTGGTGCTGGCTCACCGTAAGCTTGGGCACTGCTAAGGTAAGACTTAAAACAAAGTTTTCAATACGTACCTCGGCCCAAAAGCAGACTATGAGCGAAGACCCGGACATTAGAAGCGGGTAGTATGCAGAGAGAAGACTCGTCGCCCAACCTTCTTGAAACGCCGACTGAAACAAAATATTCATTACTTTATTTATTTAACTTTATGCACAAAACTAGTAGTTTAAGCTGAACCACTAGCGCTACGCTACAAACACCCGAAACTAGAAACCCGCTCAAGGTCAAAGTGTTTTCACCGACGAGCGGCCATGTGTAGGTACACACGGCCGCACATCGGTAGAAACACTTTTGGACCTTATGGCGTGGTAATAGAGTTGAAAAAGTTTCTACCGACAAGCGGTTGACCGTACATACTCGTAGGCGGACTTAACGCCTAAAGGCATTATCTAACCGTCACCTTAGGGAGAGAGAGAGCGTTATAAATGGTGGACATGTTTTTTTTCCATAGGGTCAGGGTGCTTCTAAATTTGCTGCGATATTTGGCTACAGTCAAGAGCAGCTCAAGCTTGCCACATTGGACTTTGTACCGTTAAAATTTCAGTCGCTCAAAACCTGTAGTCGCGCTACGAGCGTCAAGCTTGGCTTGCTCTTGAATGTACGTTACTCGAACCATAAACAGAACAACTTTCAGAGGTCGGAAAAACAAGAGATTTTGGCTTTTCTATACCAACCTTGGAATTAGTATGGGACGACCAAAATTTTTTTAATTTTCGGTCCTTGTGTCTTTGGGAAAGTTATTCGGTGACCAATAGGACAGCAAAATCGCGTTGTTGGATGGCTAGATCTCTTACCTTTCGAACCTAAACACAGCACTGCGATTTTAAAGAAATATATCATAAGCAATTTCCACATATGCCCTTCCATCTTCAAAAGGAGTGTTAAAAAAATTCACAATTAGTATTCGTAGTTGGAACCTTCACGATAACTGATAGATTATTGGCGTCTCTTGAGAGAAGATATCCTGGGTCCTCAACTTCATAACTAGCTAATGCTCACCAGTGAAAGGAAACGAAGTAGGCGCCACGTATGAGGGACGCTAGGAATGCGACGATTTAGAGCATTTTCTACGTGGTCACATCGCAAGCTCGCAGGAAGGTTGGCGCCTTCAATCTACGATAACTGATAGCATAGTGCCGTCTCTTCAGAGAAAAATACAATATATAAGATGCCCTATTTCATAACTAGCAAATAGCTACGTCAAAACGAAGTAGGCGCCGCGTATGACGAATGCTAATTCCTCCACAATATACCTGCCTAATAGCTAACCAGAGAACCGTACTAGACACTACGTACGAGAGACGCTAGGAACGCGACGAGGTAGAGCATCTTCTGCGTCGTTACTTTGACACTCGAAGGAACGTTGGAACACGAAGGTAAGTTACTGGATGTAGCGGGCCAAATTATCTCAAAATGTGCTCTACTTCACAGCCAGTTCAGTTAGCTCAGCTCACCGGTGAAAGGAAGTAGGCGCCGCGTATGAGGGACGCTAGGAATGCGACGAGGTAGAGAATTTTCTGCGGGGTCACTTTACAAGCTCTGAGGAATGTTGGCGAATTCAAACTACTATAGCAAATCAAACTACTAACTGATAGCATAGTGACGTCTCTACAGACGCCCTATTTCATACCTAGCAAATAACTCACCGGCAAAATGAAGTTGGCGCCGCGTATGAGGGACGCTAGAAACGTGAGGTACTAGAGCATCTTCTGTGTCGTCACTTTAACACTCGAAGGAACGTTGGAAGGCAAAGTAAAACTTACAAGCTTTAACGGGCTAAATTCCCTCAAAAGATGCTCTATTTGGTAACCAGTTAATGCTCACCGGTGAAACGAAGTAGGCGCCGCGTATGAGGGACGCTAAGAACGCCACAAGGTAGAGCATTTTCTGTGTCGTCACTTTGCATGCTCGCAGGAATGTTGGCGCCTTCAAACGACGGTATTCCATCACTATGCAGATTGTCAACTGAACTGCACACACAAACGCGACCAGGAGAAATACGCCACCGATACCTGGAAAGAAAAAAAATACGTTAAAATGATTTAGGAAAAGAACCGATACATCTATGCAAATTTTATGAAGAGAGACTGTTGAAATTTTGAACTCTCACCAATAAAGCTACACTATCCTTTAGTAGTTTAGACACAGATTAGAAAGCAATTGGTAGGCACTTTTCACTTGAAGCTATGCTTGAAGTAACCATCTTAGCGGGCCGTAACCGATCACCGCTGCAGTTATTTTATGCCAGCAGCTACGCTAGAAGCGTGGTAACTTTGATCGGATCTCGCAGAGGCAGATCCCGTTCATGCAGTCTCCTCGGCCACTGCACACCAGCGCACAATCTGCTGCTTTAGAGTTGGTAATGGTACTTACACGCATGGTAGGGCACGTTAGGGCCGGCACACTCATCTCCTGAGCATCTGATCTCGCAGAGGCAGGTCCCGTTCATGCAGACTCCTCGGCCACTGCACCTCAACGCACAACCTGCTGCTATAGAGCTGGTAATGGTACTTACACGCGTGTTAGGGCATGTTAGGGCCGGCGCACTCATCCCCTGAGTATCTGATCTCGCAGAGGCAGGTGCCGTTCATGCAGTCTCCTCGGCCACTGCATCCCAGCAGACGGCCTGCAGCTCTAGAGCCGGTAATGGTACTTACACGCGTGGTAGGGCATGTTAGGGCCGGCGCACTCGTCCCCTGAGTATCTGATCTCGCAGAGGCAGGTGCCGTTCATGCAGTCTCTTCGGCCACTGCATCCCAGCAGACGGCCTGCAGCTCTAGAGCCGGTAATGGTACTTACACGCGTGGTAGGGCATGTTAGGGCCGGCGCACTCGTCCCCTGAGTATCTGATCTCGCAGAGGCAGGTGCCGTTCATGCAGTCTCCTCGGCCACTGCATCCCAGCAGACGGCCTGCAGCTCTAGAGCCGGTATGGTACTTACACGCGTGGTAGGGCATGTTAGGGCCGGCGCACTCGTCCCCTGAGTATCTGATCTCGCAGAGGCAGGTGCCGTTCATGCAGTCTCCTCGGCCACTGCATCCCAGCAGACGGCCTGCAGCTCTAGAGCCGGTAATGGTACTTACACGCGTGGTAGGGCATGTTAGGGCCGGCGCACTCGTCCCCTGAGTATCTGATCTCGCAGAGGCAGGTGCCGTTCATGCAGTCTCCTCGGCCACTGCATCCCAGCAGACGGCCTGCAGCTCTAGAGCCGGTAATGGTACTTACACGCGTAGTAGGGCATGTTAGGGCCGGCGCACTCGTCCCCTGAGTATCTGATCTCGCAGAGGCAGGTGCCGTTCATGCAGTCTCCTCGGCCACTGCATCCCAGCAGACGGCCTGCAGCTCTAGAGCCGGTAATGGTACTTACACGCGTGGTAGGGCATGTTAGGGCCGGCGCACTCGTCCCCTGAGTATCTGATCTCGCAGAGGCAGGTGCCGTTCATGCAGTCTCCTCGGCCACTGCATCCCAGCAGACGGCCTGCAGCTCTAGAGCCGGTAATGGTACTTACACGCGTGGTAGGGCATGTTAGGGCCGGCGCACTCGTCCCCTGAGTATCTGATCTCGCAGAGGCAGGTGCCGTTCATGCAGTCTCCTCGGCCACTGCACCCCAGCGCACATCCAGCTCCTCGAGCCGCAGCCGCCATCACTGCATCTGCATAGTACGCTAGCAGAGAACGCATCTCGCTAGCGACGGGGCTCGTCGCTCTCTTATTCTGTAAGTAAAAGAAATTAAACATTTTATTAGATTGTTTGTACTTACTAATTGTAAAAAAAAATTACATTTCCACTCGTGGGTCGTAAGGGGCGGCTATGGGATTATCAACCGGAGAATAGACAGCGGCGTTCTTCTTTGTATCGTACCATTAAATACCAACAACCGCGTCCCATGGTGCCAGCCGCGGTGCTGGCAAGTATGATGACTTACTGGTACTTTCTCTGCAAATACTACCACGCGTATATGCTGGAGTTCTGTACGCAGTTCCCTGTCCTGCAGTGGACGTTTCATGTGATATTATGATGAACAGTTTAGTCAGAGATTAAATAATAGTAAGCTGACGTTGTTTAGTTACGATGTCGCCCGATAGTTGGCAGACTTTTTAGTTTGATAACGTAGCCACGTGCAGCCCAAATAACTTTAATATCCGATATATAAATATAAATAGGTATTTCTAATAATATTTCAAACGGTTTAGCTTTACAAACGAAGGGAAAATTTGGCATCAAAACAGCGAAGTACTCTATAATTAGTGCCTCACGTCGGTTTACTTCGCCAGACTGATAATGAATGTGAGTGGTCTAGTTTGGTCAGTAACCACTATGTCTAGTTTCATATGCGTACGTTTATGTCATTAATTTAGACTTTTACACGCAAAAAGCCAGATATTTCAATCTGGAGAAATGGAATACACTTACAACTGAGTGGGTCCCCACTGGATAGCCAGTGGGGTCGTGAAGACCAAAAAAGCGATGGCGCTACGACCTCAATGACGACAAGCGTCGCCAAGGGATGGCCCACGACCGTTATAAAAGACATAGGAGGGGCCAATACAAAGCTTGATAAACAAAGTATCCGATGCGAAGTTGGTGGTTTTCGCTGACGACACGAATGCTGTCATTTGTGCTGATTCTATAACTGAGCTTAATTTTAAGGTCAATGAGTCACTGATAGCCTTCTGCACATGGTTTGATGCAAATAACCTTCGACTGAACCCTGATAAAACTAATATTGTTCTTTTTAAAACGACAGTCAGAAACTCAGATACTTTAGACATCGCGTTCAAAGATCATAAATTTAACACGACAGATAATGTTAAGTTTTTAGGTGTTTTTATAGACTCGTTGTTAAACTGGAAGAATGAAGTGAATCGTGTCGAAGGTAAAATTAGTTCCGCTTGTTACGCCTTACGAACTCTCAGAGATGAGCTTACTGAAAAGCAACTACTAATCGTATATTATGCCTTAGTAGAGTCTCATCTAAGGTATAGCATTTTACTATGGGGAAATAGTTACAAATACAATATTCATAAAGCATTTGTAATACAAAAAAGAGCCATTCGAACCATTGTCAGAATACCCCAATGGGAATCTTGCAGACCTCATTTCATTAGGTTAGGCATACTAACGGCTCCTTCTCTCTATATATTTGTGATGCTCATAAACTTTAAAAGAAAGCTCTTAGGTGAAGAGACTGAAGAAGATAGGGTCTCTAGGATTGGTACTCGCAGACGAGATGTGTCATGTGGCACGTACAGCGCCGCCCCCACGTCTTGACGTAGTGCGCCACGGTGCACGCTACAATGAGGTGCGTCTATTTAACGCGCTGCCGGTAGAGTTGAAGGGTGATCTTTCGTTACTCAGCTTCAAATCAAAACTAAGGGCGCTCTTGCTGAAAGAGTGTTTTTACGAATTAGACGAATTTCTTAGGTATAAGCATAATTGACGTTAATTATTATTATTTTTTCGTAATGATGACATTTTGGTTTTATTTGTTTGACAATTTTAGATTATTTCAATGTTATTATGTATTTTGTTTGAAGTTGGAAATAGTCGTCGATTGAATTTAGTTATTATTATAATTGTATTATTTTCGAACACAAATGTTATTTTTTAACCGAATAAACTAAACTGAAAACTGAAAACTGAATGGGTCCCACACACGTTCAATCTGATCGCGATTCAGTAGAAATGCAGGTGTAGGAAAAAAACAGTCATAAACGTCTAAGGTCGTATAGCCTTTTCTTTCTTTCGTATAGCTGCATCTCTAACGGATCGCGATCAAGATTGACTGTGTGCGAGCACTTTATGCCCTGCAGTGGGACACTCAAGGAAGTTAGTATTATATTCCTTGCTCAAGGCACAGATGAAATAATCTAAAGGCTAGCAAAAAAAGTGTTATTTAAGGAAGACATTTGGTATACCGTCGGTGGCAGTTTATCGTGCGTGTACCATATTGGTGTGTCATATTAATGTGAATATAATATCACCTGAATATATCATATAATCCAAAATTTTAACCAAAGAAGACTTTATTCAGATTGTATAAAAAAATTCAAAAATGATAAATAAATGAATGATTTTCTATTCTATTCTTAAACTTTTCGATAGGCTTCTACTGCGGATTCGCACACGTGTTTTATGGGCTCTATTGAAATTTTCAATGAGCGCCTAACCTTACATTCCCAAGGATCATAGACCCAGATTTCAAAAAGTGTGTAACCTACTGTGTCAGTTAGAAATTCAGCTTCTTTGATGATAAACAAGAGATTATACTCAGAGTTGAATGAAAAAAAAAAAAAAACACCTAACACATTTATAAAATAGGTCGGATTAACTAGAACACATCCATTAACTAAAAGAGGTGAGGTCGGGTCAGATTAATCAAACAAAATTACTCATATCATGGGCGGGTAACACCAACAGTGTTTTCTAGTGGTTTCGGCATTAAATTGGTTTAATTAAATGGTCTCTACCAGTTTAGTATTTTTTCAATACATTTGCTCGAAAAACGTACTTACAACAACGTAAACATTGCTCATAAGTAGTTACTTACTGAACTAGTGCGGTAAGTAAAAAAAGTATACTATCAAGGAGTTTTTACACTATCATAAAATTATTGTGTAAAAATACTACAGTGTATAAACGTACTTACAACAACGTAAACATTGCTCATAAGTAGTTACTTACTGAACTAGTGCGGTAAGTAAAAAAAGTATACTATCAAGGAGTTTTTACACTATCATAAAATTATTGTGTAAAAATACTACAGTGGTGACTTTTTACTTGGGTGACGACTGCCTACCTATATTTAAAATAAAATGGAGAGTACCAGGAGAACATAAATCCACAAGAGGCTGACAGTACCCATGGTTGGTTCCTTTAACAAGTGTATTACTTATACCTGTTTTCTCACAAATGTATTGAAAAACGTCGTAAGATACACGGCCGTAAGGGTTATGACAAACTCGTGCCGATGGTAAACCCTCGACTCCGTGTCGGGTTTACAAAACGTCAACTCGTTTGTAATAACCCTACTTACGGCACTTGTATCTTAAACTACTAATATACTACAAAAACATCATATAAGTACGAAAAAAAATGAACCTTTTTATACATAGAGATTATCTTCGCTGATATGATACTTTAAAAAAACTGTTTTATTTCTGACAACCACTAACAAAAACAAGGAAATTATATCATTTGGCCTGCCCTAATCCTATACTAGTAAACGAGCAATATTTGTATATTATATTTGTTCTCGAAAACGGCTCTAACGATTTCGATGAAATTTACCATATGGTGGGGGGTTTCGGGGGCAAAAAAATAACGGTCTAGCTCGGTCTCATGTCTGGGAAAATTCGTTTTCCCCGTGTTTTTAAGTTTTTTTTTTTTAATACCGAAACCTACAGCACCATCTGTTGGCGGGTAGCATAGCTTGCTCACCCGATGATATTTTAATGTTGCGGCTATTGTAGAGCGAAGCTACTACCAATTTATTTGAGGTCGGTGCATTATCGCTTTCATTTCTCCCTTTCGACCGTCATCTCAACGGTCACTTTTTACTTCGTCATAACATCTTCCACAGATTTCATCCATCTTTTCTTCCTTACATCATTCATAAATCAGCCTCCGTGGCCTAGCTGTTAGAGCGCTCGGCTTTCGATCCGAAGGTTCTGGAGGAGGAGGACCTCCCCAGTTTGGTTAGGATATTGCAGAAACAATCACTTGATAGTCCGAAAAGTTAGATGATTCCGTGCTTCGGAAGGCATGCGTTAAAGCCGTTGGTACCGACTACTATCTACGGATGTAGTCGTTAATGAGCCATGTCAGAGGCCTTTGGCGACTCAGCAACTCTGACACCAGGGTTTGTGAGGTCGGTCGTCGACCTTGCAACCCATACGATATGATGATGATCATTCCTTTAGTACAGGAAGCAAGGGAAGTATGTCAGGATCGTAGCAGGTGGAGAACTGTGGTCTCTGCCTACCCCGACGCGAACAAGGCTTGATATTATGTATGTATGACAATAAAGGAAAAATGATCTTAGGAGCCTGCCTTTAACTTTTGAAGATATCAGACCTACTACCGTTTTACATACAGTAAACGCTTGCGCAAGAGTGGAATATTTTTATCCACGGTTCGGTGCAAGGTGCAACGACCAATGAATGACCTGCCATGAGCCATGGCATTACGCAATTGTTATGTTATTCTTAATCCGCTTCTAGTTTTATTCGGTTTACTAAAATTAATGGTATCACTATACCAAAGACAATACAATTTACTAAGACTTTCTCGGTATCTATACCGAGATCAGCCGGCTTAGCACGCTGCAGTTGTCAGTTTATCTAGGCTCATAGATTAAAGACTTTAAGCATGGTCACGTTTTTTTGACATCCAAGTGCGACACATTTTGAAAGACAAGGACGGCTACATGTACTAGTGTATAAAGCTATCTCTGTCTAAAATATAAAAAACGTAATCTGTGAATTTGCTAAACATTTTCCTCCACTGACATTCTCCGTGCTTGGAGGTGATAGATTGGATGACATAATTCCTCAAATAAAGTGACATTTCTCCGAGATCTATTTTTCTCGGGCAGCGTGCTAAGCCGACCGAGCTTCACTCTGTAGGTATATTATTAACTTTAACGACCACCAACAGATGGTATGTAGGGTTTCTAAAAGCGCTATTTTTAAGAAATGCTCAAAAAGACGGAGAATTTTACCAGACATGTCGCCCCCGAAGACCGTCGCATAGGTTTCATCCAAATTGTTAGAGCTGCTTGCTGGTTTAGAGAAACCGATTATAAATAAAATATACACAATATTGCTCGTTTAAAAGTATAGTACATATAAGGTCCTTTTATACCTACTCAAATTATGAGATGTTTAATTTTTAATATATTGACCTATGTTCCTTGAGTAAAGTTATGGGTGGAATATGTGGTTTTAACTTAATACATATCTACCTAGCTATCCAATATAACGATACGTTAATGGCACATAGTAAATGAAAATGGCACATGAGAATTTAAATTTATGCCATAATTTATCATCCCGTTCTGATTTCAAAAACCTTTCCACGCTAACTGTCAAAAATTACTTTTGCACACAGATTTACTAGTCGACCGAGCTTCGCTCTAAAATAGCAGCCTCAACATCAAAATATCAACGGGAGAGCAAGCTATGCTACCCGCCAACAGATGGCGCTGTAGGTTTCTGTCTAAAACGCGGTATTTACAAAATTCTCAAAAACACGGGGAAAACGAATTTTCCCGGAGATGAGACGATTTTTTGCCCTCGAAAACCCCCGTATGGTAAATTTCACCGAAATCGTTAGAGAAACCGATTATAAATATAGTTTAATAGTATAGGATAAACCTTTTACCGACCGATAAAGTAAAGTATTCCGAGTTAGCGAGTTTAAAAATATTATATTTAATGATCAAGCTCATAATTACAGCTCATAATTTTTCCTAAATTTATTAGCTGTCATGCGTCTAATTGTAGCCATGACATGACACAGTATTGAAGCTGTTATACTGAGCAGGAAACTTCCATACACAACACAATACTCGTACGGTCAACCGCTTGTCGGTAGAAACTTTTTCAACTCTATTAGCACGCCATAAGGTCCAAAAGTGTTTCTACCGATGTGCGGCCGTGTGTACACGGATAAAAAGGATTTCTCGGACCAAGAAAATATATTTTCTTGAAATATTTCGTAAAACTGATAAAATATGTCTCTGTCCAAGAAGTATTAATTTAATTAAAGAGTACGACGTTCTTAAAACAATAATAAAATTTACTTGACATATTTGTTCCAACCAAAGAAACCAACCTTCAACTAAACGAAAAGTGTCTTAATCTAAGAACACCAATATTTCTTATATCAACTTATTATAAATCTTAATCTGACACAAGATATTCTCTAAATTAATAAGAAATGTTCTTATGTCAAGAAAATTTTATCTTCTTAGCTACCAAGAAAAAAAATTCTCATTCAAAGAAAATTCTCTTTCAATATAATGTAAACGTATCTCAGTTGAATTTGAATATCTTTCTTATTTTATAATGTGATTTTACTTTATGAGAGAAAAAAATGAGTTATATTTACTTTTTTTTTCATTTAAAATAAGTAAATATTTTTACGGTAAAGCAATATTTATTTACGGGCATCACCAATGAACGACGCTTAAATTACAAAAAGTTCTCTGAGAGAGTACTACGAGAGATGTAAAACGTATTCAAAATGTGGATGTTTTCTGTGTGGGTTTTTCTGTGTGTTGTTACAAAACGTACCTCGTGTAATCTTCTTCTCTCTGTCTGTAATCCTCGGGTTTTCTTAACCGAAAAATGTTGTAAGATATTTGTAAGAATAAGGCTGTAAGATTTGTAAGTAATGTTGTAAGATTTATTATTTTTTATCATTGGAGCTGATAAAATAATGTTAAAAGATGATAAATACATAATTTCTAAAAACAAATATTATCTCGTAATGACATTTACACTATCTTGATATTAATTCGTGGTTTCTTAAATTAAGAAAATACAATTTTATGAAAAGTTACATTAACTCTTATTACAAATCAATATTTTCTTGAACGAAGAAATTATTAACTCTTGTATTAAGAGAACTGGGTTACTTGGGACTAGAAAACAAATTATTCTTGATGATAGATACATTGTCTCTGATCAAGTCTCAATTGTCTTAATTCAAAAGAAAATGATTTTCAATTCAAGTAAATATTTTTCTTACAGCAAGTAAATATTAGTTTCACTATATATGAGAGCACCATGTTCTTGGTTCAATGCAATTTACCTTGGTACAAGATAACGTGTCTTATTTTGAGAAATCGTTTTTATCCGTGTACGTACAATCTACAAATACGTTCAACAAAGTGTTGATGTTTATAAATAAACAGAGCAATCATAATGTAGGGTAATTGATTCGGATGTGTGACACGATTTACGCCCCCCGTGGCGATAACACTGACGCGTAGTAAACACGGCCGCACGTCATTGGTAGCACTTTGATCTTGAGCTGCCTGCTTAGCACGCTCTCCGAGAGAAAATATATCTCGGAGAAATGTCACTTTAATTGAGGAATTATGTCATTTAATCTATCACCTCCAAGCGCGAAGAAATGTCAGTGGAAGATAAATGTTTAGCAAATTCACAAATTACGTTTTCGATATTTTAGACAGAGATAGCTTTATACACTAATACATGTAGCCTTCCTTGTCTTTTGAAATGTGTCGCACTGCTCGGATGTCAAAAAAACGTGACCATGCTTAAACTCTTTAATCTATGGGCCTAGATAAACTGACAACTGGAGCGTGCTAAGCCGGCTGGTCTCTGGCTTGGGGTGTTTGTAGCGTAGTGCTGGCCCAGCCCTCCAAGTGGCCCAGCTTATACTGGTTTTGTTGCCACTTACTTGCTGCCGCGTTGCGTGAAAGATTGGTTTATGTAAAGTTTAGGTTGTTTTCCACCTCTGTGCGAGGGAGCTGTGAGCTGGAAATTTTCAACAAATAAGATTGCTCCATTTGACAGCGCATTTGACAAGCTAGGAAAATGACGAAATCCTATTGGTTAGAATTTTCCCAGCTCACAGCTTAGCTTCCTCGCATGGCATTGGTGGGTGGAAGAGCAGCCCTAGACTGTAAACCGACGAGCATGTTTGAAAGGGTTGACAACCAGCGAGGTTCCAAACTCTTTGTTGATGAGTAGAAGGAGTGAAGGGCGTATGTCAAAATCGTATTTTTACATACGTAATTACAATTATTCCCTTTTAAGCCATTTCACTTTACAAATTTATAATAGCGCATAAAATGCTCGACGTAAAAAGCTTGATAGTAAGTAAAATGTTTCTATGAAGTATGTACATTGTAGTTCCCTGGTATGTACATAGTAATGCAACTAAATAATTACGTAAACATGGCCGCACGTCAGTGGAAATACTTTGACCTTGAGCGAGCAGGTGTCGGGTTTCAAGTGGTTTTAGCGCAGCTCCAGTTCAGCATAAACTTCTTTTTTATAGTTGATAGGCTTACTATTAACCTTGATCTAGCTCTGAGGGCAGAGATGAGGTTGATGATGGAACGAGCTTTCCCAGAAAAAGCCTATTCACTAGCGAGTTGAATAGATTCGGGTTATAAGAACTCGGGAACACAGACGCAGGCAGAGAATTCCACTCCTTAGCTGGTTTTGTTTCCTTGCTTGCTGCCGTGCGAACTTTTACTTTGGTAACTAGTACGTACGTACGAGTACTAACATAATAAGATAAATAGTGTAGTGACGCAAGAGATTGTGTTAGCCATTTGGCGCAGTGTGTCATGATTATAATGAAAAAGGGCTCTGGGCGTTACCGTGACGTAGTAGTAGCCTTGATTTTAAAACGAAATTATAATGGTTGGTTTTTTAAGCGACCAGAGTTTCGTAGCCTGATTGATTACGAAGTAAAATTTTATTTTAAGGGCTTTCCCCCAGCCAACTAGCGCCCCCATCAGTTAAAAAAATATTACTCGCTAAATACAAAACTTATCGAAAATCTGTCTTACCAGATTGAAGTAAAGGTACCCTAGTTTATTTAGAACCTATCAATCTAGAAAAATAGAGTAAAAACTATCTGTATCTACAACAGTGAACTATATTTTTCAGGATTGATAGGTTCTAAATAAACTAGGGTACCTTTACTTCAATTTTGTAAGACAGATTTTTGATAAGTTAAAATAGTCCAGTTCGCCGACTTTCAAACCCGCTTCCGGCATTTAACCTGTTTCCTATAATAACCACTATTAAAGATAATAACCGGGACTGGGATCAAGTGCCTTTTCTTGCGAGTTATGAAGTCAAGCTTTAATAAATGTCAAAACAATTAATTTGATTGGCGTTTATTTCTTTTTTGTTTTGTTGTGTTGCTGAAACTTACAAATGTCAATTTTAGATAAAAAACTAATTAAACGTGAAATTAAATCAGAGACGTATTATTTGTTTATCTATTTCACCAGTGTAGGATCCAAACCAATCCCAAAATGGTAGCTACGAGTATGACAGGTTTAATGTTAAAACGGTACCTTACATGTTGTAGCCATATTTGTTTTGCACGTGTGAGCTAAGTGGCATTACCGTTATACGAAGTGGCTGCACTGCGCACTGACCAGTTTTCGACAAAAAAAAGAAACTGTACACAATCAGGCCCACAATTACCACAATCGGTATACGGGGCAAGTGCCCAGGGCTCCGCGATCTATGGCCCCCCTTCATCCTGCCAGATTACGTACTAATTTTCTTTTTTTTTCTTTGCCTACTAGATCCCACTGCTGGGCAAAGGCCTCCCCCGCGGCTTTCCATTGGTTACGATCTTTACTAACCTCTTCCCAATTCTTTAGGGAGGCATCAAGATCGTCAAGCCATCGCTTTCTTGGTCTACCTCGGCGTCTGGACCCGACATGAGGTATCCAATGGGTGACTTTCTTTGCCCACCTTTTAGGGCACATTCGACAGACATGGCCAGCCCAATCCCACTTAAGTTTAGCGGTCTTCTTTTGAAAAAAAAATACCATAAGTGTGATAAAATTAAGGACTTGGTCAAATCCCGGGAGAAGACATAATTGCAAATTCTATATTATTTCTAACCTAAAAAACTAAACCGAATCTAACCAGACATAAAGAAACAGTACCTAGGCGACCGAGCTTCGCTTTTTAATAGCCTCCTCAACCTGAAAATATCACCGGGTGATCAAGCTATGCTACCCGCTAACAGATTTCTGTCTAAAACGCGGTATTTTAAAAAAATGCTTCAAAACACAGGAAAAACGAATTTTCCCAGACATGAGACCTTTCGATTTTTCGACCCCGAAAACCCCCGCATGGTAAATTTCATCGAAATCGTTAGAGCCGGTTTCGTGAAACCGATTACAAATATTGCTCGTTTAATAGTATTGGATAACCTCTAGAGACCTCAGAAATATGATAAAACTTTTCTGTGAATTATGGAAAGATATCCCCCTGTCAAGGAGTGGTTTTTAGGGTACCGTAACCAAAGGGTAAAAATGGGACCCTATTGATATGCCTCCGTCTATCAGCGGGCTGTATCTCAGGAACCGTAATAGGTAGAAAGTTGAAGTTTTTACAGATTATGTATTTCTGTTGCCGCTTTAACAGAAAAAAAATAAAAATTAAAAGAAAATTAAGAGGGGCTTCCCTACAAAAAAAGTATATTTAGGCGATTTTAGCTCGATTATTGTCTATCGACTATTGTAGTAAAAATGGTAACACTTACAAGCATGAAAATTGAAATGTATATAGTCCATAAGCTACAAAATAACAATAAGTAACAAAAACTGTTGAAGTGCGTGTAGGACTCGCGCTAATTTAATACACTTCTGCGTGACTGCGCGTTCACAAATAAGACGTTATTTTTACCTTAGTGGTACGGAACCCTCGGTGCGTGAGTCCGACTCGGACTTAGCTGGTTTTTTATAGAACGAACGTAGTTATCCCCTTCGTTTGTGGTCAAAGTCCAATATCTCATTACCTAGTCAGTAGTCAAGTCACACGTGCCGGGCAGCCTTGTTGAGGCCAAACAAACGATAGAACGTGTTTGCATATTTAACACTTTACCATCCATCAAATATTACGATAGATAGGTATATCTTTTAGCCACAGAACTATGCATTTAGCCGAAATGTGAAATGACGTTTGGTGGACTAACGCCCTTATCTATCTGTTACTATTATCTAATCTGTGATGTTGCCTGAGATTTCGATCGCCGACTGGGTTTCCGTTGAATAGGGAATATGCATGATGTTTTTTATTTTTTAAAAAATCTCCTCATTCATGTAATAAACAGTTTAGTAAAACTATTTTTCGAATAACTATGAAAATAAAAAAGATATAAGCCATCGAAGATTTGTTTCTGTCTCTTTCTAGCAAAACGAAATTTAATACGAAGTTTGTATGGCCGTAGTGGCATGTGACGTCACATGCCATGTCGGATCTCTCTGTCTAATCGGCGCGTAATTAATAGTTTTAAATGCTTAGGTATATCACCCGTTTTTTTAGCCGATTTAAATTTTTGTTTCACTTTTTGTCATCTCTACTACGGTTTTTCATATTTTGTAAATAAATGCGACTAAAAAAATGTATGCATATTCCCTATTATGAGGGGAATGAATTTGGAAAATCGTTTTTTAGTGCTCGCTTACTTCATATAAGGAACCTTTTTGCAGTGTCTAGACCAGAGGGTTAGGGCCTGTTAGGGCTGTATGTTGATAGATCAGTCAGTCACGCACGGTTTCTTTATTGATAGTCAGTCAGTCAGTCATACGTCGTAGGTTTATGATGAAATTAGGTTTTTGATAAAAATACTAGGCTTTTGATCAAGAACCGGAAGAAGACATAATTGACAATTCTATGTTATTACATGCCTAACTAAACCTAACCTAACCTAAAGAAACATAACATAGGTAACCTACAAATATAAACCTAACCTAACTCAACCTAAACGAGTTCAAGTTTTTTATTCTGAGACCTCAAGTTTATGACAAAATTCGTTTTTTAGGGTTCCGTACCTCAAAAGAAAAAAACGGAACCCTTATAGGATCACTTTGTTGTCCGTCTGTCTGTCAAGACCCATTATCTCACGAACAGGTAAAGGTATCAGGTTGAAATTAATACCATATGTTAGGGTCCATGAACCACACAAGATCTGAAAATTTAATTTTTTTACAACGACGCAATCAAAAGATATGGCTTTTTATGTCCTCATCTCCATACATTTATGCAAAAAAGGAAAACCTACAGGGTACTTCCCGTTGACCTAAAATTATGAAATTTGGCAAGAAGCTAGGTCTCACAGTACAAATAAAGGGAAAAGTCTGAAATCATTAAATATTACAACTTTACTCACAACTAATGGTAACCAATTGTGGTGAGCTCCCGTTTCAAGAACATTCATATAAGAGAGGGGTCATGGTCAAGTTGGATGGTCGCTGAGGCGATTTTTGTTTTAGTTCTATTTAAAAACCGGAACACTTACAAACTTGAAAATTGGTATGTTTATAGTGCATAAGCTATAAAATAACAACAAATAATAAAATTTGGTCAAGCGCGTGTCGGACTCAAAAAATCTAGCACATTAACTTACTGAAATTTCAACTAATACAATTATGTTTATGTGGTGGTACGGAACCCTCAGTGCGCGAGTCCGACTCGCACTTGGCCAGTTTTTTTTTATCAAAAACGGGTTTTAACCAAAAATTGCGACATGCATATACAAGGTTATTTTTTTGGACCTGATATGCGTATGCCCACCTTATTACCGAGGTCAAAAGCAAACACTTTTGTTCTACGACTTTGCTAACAACGCACGATAAAAAATTTAACTTCCCATACAAAATGGGTCAGTCACATGACCACTTTAGTATGGGGAGTCGAAAATTTTTTGTGCTTTGTTAGCAAACTCGTAGAACAAAAGTTGTTGCTTTTGACCTCTGGTCCAAAAAAATAACCTTGTATAAGTACACAAGAGACAAGAAAAGAGATCCGGAAACTCACGTACGAAATCCATTTTGATCATCATTCAGGACGTTCTAAATATAGGCCAGAATAAAGTACCTTAAACCTATGAGCGTGCATGAAAGGACTGATGAAAATACAAGCGAGGGAAGTATGTCAAGATCGCAGCAGGTGGAGGACTGTGGTCTCTGCCTACCCCGACGGGAAAGAAGCGTGGGTATGAAATCCATCTTGATGAAGAGGCATCTAAGCACAAGTGAAATATCTGTACGGTTGTATTTTAATGAGAAGTAGTAATTATTTACGTCTATAAACAGTATGAAGTTTATAATAACCCGATAACAGTCCCGCAGTGTGCGATAAAATTATCTACAAAGTTGCTCTGTTTATGTGACAATTTCCGGACCACTTATTAGCACTAGTTAATTTACTTCCCTAATGTACGGTCAACCGCTTGTCGGTAGAAACTTTTTCAACTCTATTACCACGCCATAAGGTCCAAAAGTCTTTCTACTGATGTGCGGCCGTATGTACAAACATAACGTGTAGCAAAAAAGGTACAACCTGTGAATCAGCCCTTGGGATCGAACAACTTTTTCCAAGGAATATATTTGGAACCCTCTATCTCAATTTCCTTTAGTCGCCTTTCACATCTACACAAAAAAAAATTATAGAATTATATTTTTTTCCGTGATTGCACTGCTGTGTTTCGGTTCAAAGGGTAAGGGAGCCAGTGAAATTACCGGCACATGAGACATACCATCTGAGTTTTTAAGGGTCGGCAACGCAACGCGCTTCGCTGTCTTATTAGTGTCAAAGTAGCTTCGCTCTATAATATAATAGCCGCCACACAACATAAAAATATCATCGGATGAGCAAGCTATGCTACCCGCCAATAGATGGCGCTGTAGGTTTCTCTCTAAAACGCGGTATTTTTTTTTAAATGCTTAAAAACACGTGGAAAACGAATTTTCCCAGACATGACACCTAGCTAGATCGATTTTTCGCCCCCAAAAACCCCCGTATGGTAAATTTCATCGAAATCGTTAGAGCCGTTTTCGATTACAAATATTGCTATTGCTATCGTTTAATAGTATAGGATTATAGCACTAATAAGAGAGTGAGTGCTATTGGCGATGGTGACCGTTTACAATCAGGTGGCCGACTTGTGACAAAAACAAAAATAACAAAAAATTGTCTGCAAAAATCCCACTCTTCATCTTCCCTGGTTCAAAATGGTGGAATGAAGTGTTACAGTCGACTACACTATAAAGCAAGCACTTTAACAATGTAACCGCTAGTAGAATTCCCGTCTGACATCATCTGCCAGTCTTATCAAAGCATTATTCCTGTGAGGAAGTCTGCTACGTAACTGTAGAGGATTTGACAAGGGCACTGGTTTTTGTTCAAAACTAGTGTTATCTGACTTGCCCAACCTCTCTATCATAATTTTCAAGCTATAGTCCGGTCCACGAGTCAATGCCAAAGCTTACCAACACATTTTGCAGCTATATCAAGGCTATTGTGCTCCATGATCAATAGTAATCAGCTAAAGCTGTCAGAAAAAAACAGTAACAATGCAAGTCATTTGAATTTTTGTATGGAAAACGGATCACCTTAAGGGGCTGATAAGAGCTGAATTACCTCCCTTTCTAACAAAAAAGGGCAGAATGCGCGTGCTAGAACGGAGCGGATTCGCGCTGTTTTACGTTTTTCGCTCATTTTTGAATTTTTCTCAAAATCTGTACCCATAATAATAATTATCAAATAGCTATATTATTATCCATAATATATTGAATAATGTGTAAAAGTTTTGGCATCATAGATTAATGGGTACTTAAGAGAAACGATTTAATAGCAAAAAGCAGAGGTAACTTTGAATTTTTTTTATGGCGTACAAAATATATTTAATCGTGTTTCGGAGTCGGCCATATTCTTGGAAAGATGCTTAATTATCACATAAATTTTTTTCACGTCCATATATTCATCACTTTTCGTTAAAAACCTGCTCAAGTGAAGCGTATTTAGCTCTTATCAGCCCCTTAACGTGCTATCCCAAGTAAGACAACGTTCGACTATCCGTCTCATTGAGTTCAAGAAGTTCCAAAGTTTCATTTATTACAGTTTAAAAACTCTCGTGGATAAACATTACATTTTAATTGGGATTCGAAACAACACTATAAAAACATTCCCCAAGAACTTAGGTTGGAATTGCATACGATTTTTTTACTGCTAGTACGCAAGGCAGCAAGCGCGTAGAAACAAAACCAGTATAAGCTGAACCACCGCTACATAATTTTAGCATGTTATTTAGACCATGAAACTGAACAACTTTCCCAAAGGAACATAGGTCGAAATACAAAATGCGCTATCAGCTGATGCAGTTTCTACATACATACATAACATCACGCCTCTTTCCCGTCGGGGTAGGCAGAGACCGCAGTCCTCCACCTGATACGATCATGACATACTTCCCTTGCTTCCTGTACTTTCATCAATTCTTTCATACATGCTCTTCGGTTTAGGGTACTTTTAACCTGGAGACGCATTTTTGAAGCGTTCGAACTTCAATTCGCATTCGGATTGGCAAGATTCGTATACGAATCCGTAAAATCGCAATTTTTGAATATTCATACCTGTGAATTCTGCAACGAGTGGTCCGACCCACTCGTTTTGCAATTCTACCACTCGAAAGTATGTATAATCTGTGATGAGAATGACATTGACGTTTCCTTCACACATGACATTATACTGACATATCCACTTTATAATTTGCGTTCCATTCCCTCGCAATTCATTACCGGTTTTTAAAATCAATGAGTAATTGCTTTCCGGTTTTGATTTTATCTGCGTGAAACGGAAATTGTTTAAAGATTGTAATTTAATGGCAACATTGCTTTCGAATGATTCAAAAATGCGTAAAATCGAGAGCATTAGAAATTAAATTCGTACACGATTCATTTTCGTATGCGAATTAAAGATTCACTTCGAACGCTTCAAAAATGCGTCTCCAGGCCTTTATTCAGAGCAGTTTCTATCGTAGTTCAAAAATTGATTTTCGTACGAGTATTTAGATTTCAGTTTCATGGTCTGAGTAACACAGGTACTAAGTTTATGTTCACTATTTTATTAGGACCTTATATTTTCAGCAGAAAATGCACAGTACACCGCCCAGTATTATATCGATGACTAAAACGGCAAATTGGCGTAAAGATCAAATGGTTTCACAATATAGCTAGCAGTTTGAACTCAAGAGTATTTATGTATCGAATAGAGTGTTTATGTATCTAAAAACTGAGGAGGCGCGTTCAGTCAACGAAACTGAACAACTAACCAAAAAAAACATGTTTGGGAAATGAAAAACAAATTTGGCTTCTCCGAAAGTGATGGTTCGATGAAAGTGAGTAATTTGTATGGAGGTAAAATATTTTTTTATTTCCCAGAAATGTTTCTTTGAAAAAATTGTTCAGTTTCGTTGACTGAGCACGCCTTTTCAGTTTCCGTTACACCGTCTCTTACAATCAATATTTATTCAGCATTCACAGTATTAATTTATGCAACATTCTTATACAAAGATTGTGTAATAATGTTTATAGTCTTTATCGAATCACGATAAGGAGATTAAAATCCCGATAATAAGTGCATTCTGCACCTGAAGTGCGGTCGTGAAACAATGACACAATGTTATGTAAAAATAACCTGAACTTGAACTCGGTTTTGATAGCATTTGTAATAGAAATACGAATAAGTTATTTTGTTAGGCTTATAGGGAAAAATACGTGCGGTGAATCCATAGGCGTAGGGCTTTTGTGCTAAGTCCGTCTAGGGAGTTACAACCTCTTGCCTTTTTCTGCCGCAAAGCAGTAGTGCTTGCACTGCTGTGTTTCGATTTGCAGGGTAAGGGAGCCAGTGAAATTACTGGCACGTGAGACATACCATCTTAGCTCTCAGGGTGGGTAACGCGCTTTGCTGACTTATAAGTGTCAAATTATTTCACTAATAAGACAGTGGGTGTCATGGGCGGTGGTTACCACTTACCACCAGGTGGCCCACCTGCTCGTTTGTTCATTTGTAACATTAAAAAAAAGACATACGGGAGAAAGACATCACATCATGCAATCAGATCAGATGCTCCGTCAAGCATGTGGCCATAAATTTTTAGGGTTCCGTACCATATTACTAAGCCTACGTCGCCGTCGTCTGTCTGTGCGACCTTTAAAGGGCTGTATCTTTTAAACCGTAGTAGCTTTATAGTTGAAATTTTCACAGAATATGTGTTATTATAGCGGATACCTAAAAAATAATAAATACACTGAAAAGTAAAAAAATAAGGGGGATAAAAGAAACGCGATTTTTTGTTCTAGCTCTATCGTAAAAACGGATACACTTAGAAGCGTGAAAATTGGTATACTTGTAGCGCAAAAGCTTGAATAAAGCAAAGAATAACAACAAATAATAAAAACTGGTCAAGTGCGTGTCGGTCTCACGCAAATTTAATAAATTTCAGCGTGACTGCGCGTACAGAACTAAGACGGTATTTTTACCTTATTAGTACGGAACCCTCGGTGCGCGAGTCCAACTCGCACTTGGCCGGTTTTTGTTTAAATTGTATGTCCTAGTTTACCAGCCGCTATGCAAATCTTGACGCAGAATACCAGGAACATAAAAAACGCTTAAATTTCATGTAAACAAGCATTCTAAAGATAAGATAGTCAAATATTATGGAGGAAATACATCACGCTTGCAAATGCTGATACATAGACTTTATGTAAAATAAATCTGCTCAGACAGAATATAGGTAGAAAATGATAAACAATACCCAAATTTCAGCCAAATTCTGGCCCTACCATGTGTATTTTAAAATAAGGTTGCATTAGTTTAAAAAATATATTAACTCAACGAAATAGTCACGAATTCAAGTGAAGGGAGATTACGGGAGCAATCAGAATTACTTATAAAGATACGATATCACTTTGCGAGGATAATCCAAGTTAGGTTAAGACAAAGTTCCGTTAGGGCAACATAAGTAGATATAGACTTTTCGGTCGTTTTTTCAGTCGGAGCGCAAAGTGGTTAAGTAACAGATTAAACGAATGAAATCTATTCGTAGAAATAGAAGGTACAGATACAAGTAAAAAACAACAGCAGACCACCGTTTTGTAGACCTAATAAACCACTTTTCGCTACGACTGTACAAAACCTGCCAGGTTTCGGATTGGCAGACCAACGTTTTGTAGACGTAGTAGGCCACTACTATCGCTACAATGTTGCAAATTTCGTGTACTAGATGACGTAGGATAACATGCAGTGCCCCTAAAGTCTAATAAGACCAAATGTTGCCCTAAACTTCGTTTTCCTCATCAGAAAGAATTATTTTCTCGGGTTAAAATGAACCCAACGTGACTTAAAGATCATGTAACTGTAAAGTTAAGGTATTTTAGAATCAGTTCCTTAGTTCCAGCATGGCAGCGGCAGCACTCGATCCCTAAGATAAGATAAGGTACCTAGACAAGTGTCTTTCTATAATCGCAAACGCTAGTAGAATAGAATGAAAATGTATAGGAATGACTTGCTGATTGATTAGCTGTCACGCAACATTTCGTTAGCTTATGTCAATTTCATACATTTTCATTCTGTTCTACTGGCGTTTACGACTATAGAAAGCCACTTCTCTCTAGGCCCAGGTTTATCTACAGTCGTGCGACAAACTGACTTTGGCTCCATACATTAGAAGATAAAAAAAACCGGTCAAGAGTATGATCCCACTCGACCTAGTGACGACAATTTAAAATTTTGCCCCTCATATTTGGGCCGCGTTTTCAATAATTTCAAGGCTATAGCATGAGTGGTTGCTGAGATAAACGGGTGTGACAAACAGGCAGAAGTCGCGCCATAAGGGTTCCGTTTTTACCATTTTGGGACGGAACCCTAAAAATTATATCTAAATATAACTTTTGTGCTGCCGCTGCAGAGTTCTGTGCATAGTGATTTTTAATTATAATAAAATACCTTTTAACCGCGACTTCGACTGCATGTTATATGATCGTAAAAAACTAAACGAAATGGGAAAAATTGTTACATCTCCAGTCCCCATTTCCAAAAAAGTATACCAGTGTTTTATTAGTTATCAAACGAAAAAGTTTCATTAAAATCGGTTCATTAGTTTTTGCGTGATGCTCGAACAAAGAAACAGACAAAATATCCAAAAATCTGTAATTTGGATTGAGAAGCATAAAAATAGCATAAAGTGATAATTTTTTTCATAAATTTCTACAATGTGCAGACAAAATCAGTTTACAATTTTATATTATGATCCATTTTTAGGGTTCCGATACCAAAATGGTAAAAAAAAGGAACCCTTATGGTGCCGCTCTGTCTGTCTGTCTGTCCGTCTGTCTGTCACACCTCTATATCTCAGCAACCACTTACGCTATCGAGCTGAAATTTGGAATAGTTTTAGAATATAGTTGCCCAACTTAATTGCACATGAAAATTTTTTGAAAAAAGTATGATTATTAATGTAAAGGGGGCCAAAATAGGGGGGGCCAAATTTCAAATTGTCGCTACTAGGTCGAGTGGGGTATCATATGAAAGGGCTTTACTTGTACATTTTAAAATATATTTTTGTATTTTTTTAAGTTTCTTAGTTTTCAAGTTATGATGAAAAATGTCAAAAAAAATACCGTTCCCCCCCCCTTATCTCCGAAGTTTGAGTAAGGGAAAATCTGAATTAATTACAGTTGACAGAGGTTTATGTAAACTTTACAGCAAAAATAAAACGATCTTTCTAAGTTGCACAGTTTTTCAGAAATCTGCAAAAAACCTTTACAAACAAATTTAGTTTTGCGGTCCTGAAAATGGACTTTATTGCTTCCAAAAATACTATAGGTATATCGGAACCCTCGGCGCGCGAGTCCGACTCGCACTTGACCGGTTTTTTTTCGTTTATTCCAGCGCTTGCCAACACATTTGCAGCTATTTCAAAAGCAATCGGCTAAAGCTGTCAGAAAAAACAAGTTTGTAAAACAATGTTATTATTTCCCATCAAAACCAGAGTAATTACTTTGCTTTTAGTGTCATGGCTGTAATAAACGAATATAATTGATTACAGTAGAGAAAATTGTTGCAATGCATTGCTCTAAAAGAGGACACCACTCAATCATGTAATGTACTCATCATCATAACATCCCATGAAACGTCTACTACAGGACAGGGAGCTCCCTCGAGAATTCTAGCTTTTGCTGGAAAAATGTAGAGGGGAAGTACCATAGTCACCTCGCTTGTTAGCATTACGGCTGGCACCATGAACCGCAGCTTTGGTCACCTACGCAGTAAATAAGACGTAAGATACAAAGGAGGATGCTGCTGCCCATCCTCCAGTTTATAACCCTTAGTCGCCTCTTACGACACCCACGGGTATGAATGGGTTTGTACTATTCTTTGCCGACACCACACGGGACACTGTACTGTAAAATGTACTCATAAGGCTGTTGATTGCACTTATATAACACTACCGCTGGCACGTGCTGTGAATCATTTCATTAATTTGTTTGTACGCAAGCGCAGGACACACGTGACACAATAAGTTATGATCATGAATTGCGTTTAAAGTATAACACTAGCTACTAATAGATCGAAAGGTTCATTGTCGTTTTATAGGACTCTCCGGCATATTATGATGTTTACACGTTTTTAGGGTTCCGTACATTAAAAGGAAAAAACGGAACCCTTATAGGATCACTTTGTCGTCCATCCGTCTGTGAAGACCCTTTTTCTCACGAACGGGTAAAGGTATCAAGTTGGAATTAATATCAAATACAAAGATCCATGAAAGACCCTTGAAGATGTGAATTTCAAGGTTCTTCATAAGATACGACCATTTATGTCCTCATCTCCATACATTTATCTAAGTTGATCTTAATATATTTGTAGAAACTTTTTGTGGGAGAAAATAAACAAATTTATTTATTAATTTATTTATTATTATTTATAAACCAAACCGAAACCTACAGGGTACTACCCGTTGACCTCGACTCATGTTAGGCAAGAAGCTAGGTCTTACAGCACAACCAAAGGAAAAAAATCTAAAAATCATTAGATATTACAACTTTTGTCATAACCAATTATAATTTAAGGTGAGCTGCCGTTTCAAGTACAATCATATTAAAGAGGGATCAAGTTTGAGTGGACGAGATGTCTTAAAATGAAAGGGCGAAAGCTTGTAGTATTATGGTAGACAGGTATGGAACCCTTAACACGCGAGTCCAACTCGATCTTGCCCGGTTTCTTTTTTATCATTCGACAGTTTCAATAATCAAATACCGGAATAAATATGCTACTCCCAAAAGCAGGCCAAAGATGCGCAATCGCGATGCGTAATTTATCATTATCACCATTCATATGCCAAAATTATGAATCCCTTGATAAAAATTTTAGCCATATGAGAATAAGGATTTATAGATAAAAGTATTATAATAATATTAATTTGTTTTGCCGGCCAACCATAGTTCGACTTCCAGGTTGCCATTTGTGCCCAAGTTGCTCAGTTTTTTCAGGTGGAATTTTGTGACCCACTTTTGCTCTTTCAAGTTGATTCTGCTCTTTTCCTTATTTATTTATTTTATAGATACCATTAAACGAGCAATATTTGTAAATATATTTGTTTATATATATAAAACAATAATATATTTTTAATACATAAAAACGGACGTTCTGAATAAAGTTCAGGTTAAAAGTACCCTAAACCGACGAGCATGTAAGAAAGGATTGATGAAAGTACAGGAAGCAAGGGAAGTATGTCAAGATCGTAGCAGGTGGAGGACTTTGGTCTCTGCCTACCCCGACGGGAAAGAGGCGTAATGTTTTGTATGTATGTATATAAAAATATATATAAAAACGGCTCCATTTTGATTAAATTTACCATACGAGGGTTTTCGAGGGCAAAAAATCGATCTAGCTAGGTCTCATGTATGGGAAAATTCGTTTGCCCCGTGTTTTTAAGCAATTTTTAAAAATACCGCGTTTTAGACAGAAACCTACAGCGCCATTTATAGGCGGGTAACGTAGTTTGCTCACCCAATGATATTTTCAGGTAGAGGCGACTATTATAGAGCGAAGCTCGGTCGCCCAGGTACTCCTTCCTTATGCTTCCAAAATAATTAATTTCGTCCTAGCACGAACGATGCGACGTGGAATTTATATCTTATTTATATGTATCTGTATTTTAATTTAGTAGGGCATATCGCTGGAAGAATCGATGTCCCATGTGGCGTAAAAGTTCTAGACTCTAGAACCTTTACGCCACATCGGAATCTAGAGTATAACGACCACGAACCAGAAGACCTAGCGTGAACAGAACTCCCACAAGGTAGACCGACCATCTAGTGTACGTCGCGGGAAGGCGCTTAATGTGAATGCAGCCACAGAATATATAATAGTGCAGCTCAAAACCTGTCATCGTGGAGATTTTTAGAGGAAGCCTTTGCCCAGTAGTGGACATTTATTTATTTATTTACAATGTACAGTTATGACAGGCATACCTAATTAAACTATACAAGGAACATAAAAACTTAAACAACGAGATCACAATGAGATCAGAAACCTTAGACATTATTAGACAATAAACTCGGTATGTAGGTATAACATTGTTAAAATAAATAAAATTACTAAACTTCACAGAAAGTACATCTTTCGGCTGATATTTTTATGATGGTGATGATCCAAAAGTAGAGGTGTGTAAGTATCGTGTATTTTTCTCTTGGGTCGAGACTATAGATGTAAAACAACGGATTTAAAACGTTTTAAACAAAATGTTGCGGTTTTAAACCCCAAAAAAACCGTTTTAAACGGTTGAAAACTCGCCTACAAAAATAAAAGAACTGTGTTTTACTCTTCGTTATGGGGACGTTTTGGTCACCTGACGTCATGTTTCGTTTAATTAGTTTATAGAAAATCAATAGAAAGTACCTAACATTACCTAAACGAAAACTTAAGTATGTAGGTATACGGTATACCTATACAATACAATACAATACTTATTTATACACAAACTACATTAGAAGACATTATTAACGCAATGCCGTCCGTTTTTTATTTATTTTATTTATTTAATTTTTATTTGCGTATGTGTGTGTAGGGTAGGCGAGCTGGCAACGTTGCGTTGAGTCTCGCTCGAGTGACGACATCGTCGACGAGAGTGCGAGTGTGTGAGTTTGGTTTTAAACCTTTGGTTTTACATCGTTTGAAAACAATGAAAAACATATTTATTTACCAACAGAGAGTTTTTATAACTTATGTATTGCGCTTCTTGGTCGGACGGACCAACTACAACCAAACCCGCTAAGTATATCAATATCAGTATATCACACTTATAAAAAATCTTTACACAGTTGATAGGTAGGTACTCCGTTATATTCCTACCTCGGTAATAACCAGAAAATGTAGTTATAATAAAGGAAAACATAGACATCCATGAACACCGTTTTAAACCAAAAAAAATGGTTTATTTCGGTTTTAAACGGTTTTTTTCGTTTTCAACGGATTGGTTTAATTGGTTTTAAACCGGCCTTACATCGAGACTCTGTTGTTAAAATATTTCGTCACATTACAATCTTCTGAATCAATAAATTGGAGTACGTACAGTACACGTAGATAGTCTGTATGTATGGCATAGCGCCAAAAACAACACGCCATAAAACGAACGTTCCGGGCATGCGACAAAAATGCGTCATTTTTTTAAAGGAATCTTTTCGTCTCAATTTATAAAAAAATCTTTTTTTTTTTTCACTTTTCATTTCCTTTTGTTCAGTTTAGTTCTTCTCATTTCGTTCTCTAGGGGAAAATTTTAGTATTTACCTATATGTAATAATGCTATATATGTAATTAGCATTGGAATTGATATGAACAGATCTGAAAGTCTGATAAGCTGTTTCTCACAGGTGTGGCTAATTACTATTAATACATGCTTTAAAGTAAGGAAGTTATAAAATTAAATTAATAAATTTGTTAGTTCCTTAATTTCAAGTCATTAGGTTATTTTAAAAATTAAAATTTTTTTTGGAATACTAATAACGCAGTTAATATTTTAATTTTATTTTAGTAAAAATAGTTAATAACGATTATCCGTACGGTAGAATGGAACATAGTCATCATAGCCTACCAAACCTACCATAGATTTTTTTTAAAGCTGCCATATCGGTAAGAGGTGACAGTTTTTATTTATAATATTTTTGTTAGAATTTTTTTATGTTTTTACAATAACTGACCCCAATCTCTATTAATGGACGCAGCTTCGAGGTTCTTCAGTCTTACATTTGGCTTTCTGATCCGAATTCATTTCTTGCAAAATTTTAGATGACAGCACGATTTCATGTGAAATATTAAAAGCGACGACACTTTTTTTTTGTATAACATGTATAATAACTAACCTAGATAAATGTGTCTCATAATGAGCCTTTGAAAAAGAAACTGCTTAACAAGTTCAGACTTTTGCGATGCTATGACAGCAGACTGACTAACCGCCAGGTGCAAAAGCTTTTAAAGTTAATCCTACCTTAAATCTACAATTGACACTTTTTGCTTTGTTGACATAGAAAGTGTCAGGGTGTCAACAATAAGTTAGGAGTAACTTTAAATAAGTTCTCTGCAACTGGCGGCGAAGCTAAGTAATTATAAAACCCCTCGTACTGTCTGTCAGTTATAAATATCGTTAATGTAACTTGAAATTGCGAAGTAGGTAGTTGACCGAACTGATAAAATACATTTGCGTAACACTTACTCGTACATGAACTACAATCAATAAACAATTTTATCAAAACAACTTACTCGAAAAAATTCTTTTTATCCACGAACATTCCTTAATAGATGCAGAAACTGATGCCAAAAGATACTTCCAACAAGAATGTAATTGTCCGATACATCCACTTAAGACACTCACTAAACTTGTTTGAATTCGTTTTGAATTTCAACAATGCCCCTTTTTAACACTTCACTCAATGTACACTTTAAACACCTTTAAATTCAGAATGTAAAATTCGACCGACGCTTCACGATTTCAAAATACTGTCCGAATGCGTAGCAGTATCACAACAAAAGTCTGCAGTTTCGTTTCATGGAAAAACTTTATTAATTACAATATTTTTGAAGTAAAAACACACAAAAACATCGAATAGTAAACAAAGAAGCTCTATTTCATACACGATAGGTGCGTACACCACTCATGAACTCTATCGAATGAACTCGCCAGCCAAGCGCTTCGTCCATATTATACATGCATTCACGCAAGAGACACACGCCTTTGTTGATGTATTTTTAGAACGTTGACTTTTGACATCTCAGCTCTTTTAAAACACAATAAAAGTGTTGTAAAGTGCCTACTTTGCGATAAACTTTGACACTATCTTTATCGGAACTGCTATAAAACTTTTCAAGAAAGATCGATGGTAATCAAATGCATCATCACTTTATTTAACGACTATTAAAACAAGCAAGTACTGGTCTCTAGGTACTTGCTGATGCATGCAGCAGATGTAAATTGGGTCTTATAGGTACATGAGTAGTATAACGACTAGGTCAAAAGTATCCTAAACAAATGAGCAAGTATAAAACAGTTGATGAAAGTAGAAGAAGCGAGGTAAGTATATTATGTCATGAGGGTCTGTTATCTGCCTACCCCTATGTGACAAAAGCGCGACGTTTATAAATTAACAACTTTGTCTGTGTGTCATGTTTTTTACAGCAAAACTATTAATTGATTTTAATCATTGATATGAATTGGAAAATAGTAGATTGTATCACAAGGCTGTAAAATAATATTTTTAAGGCAAGGGCGCTATTTTGAATACAGAGCGAAGTGAAGGATTCTTGAGTAGAATCCCGAGCATGGCGAGGGATTCTAGAGTAGAATCCTGAACGTAGCGAGGGATTCAATAGGTCGCCCAAGGTAAAAATATTTTTGCAGCCGCGTAATACACTCTACTTTTCATCTCCCTCTATGAGAAAAGAATAAGAGGCTCATTGAGACACACACTCGTCATTAATTTTAAATATAAAATACCATTACAATATTATTACTTGATGAAACAATACTAAAAATCATATTAAGTATTATTTGTAACAATGAAAATGTTATTGAAATTTTTGTATCAATTAGGAACAGGACCTCTTTGGTTGGTAGTCTTGTTTTCATTTAGAGCATATTTCTTTTTTTATATTCATAATAATTTTAATAGTACAACCGGCCAGCATCAATTTTTATACAATATTTTGGTTCGACCTCTATAGTTGACCTAAAATATCCCTATGGTGGACCTAAATTCTAATTCTAATTTTAAATCCCATTTTTACCCGCTACGAAAGTCTCTTGGATAAAACAGCTATTTCGTTCGCCTTTATTGACGAACCGTTCAGCGATTTTCGAATAGATGGGATGAAAAAATCTATTTGTTTACAATGACAGCAGGACGGAGCGTTGCGTAAAATATTGGAGTGACAGAGACAAGTATTTAGAATTTCGTTTCCACGCAGAGACACGTAGTCTTGCTCTCACGCATAACTCGGTCCTGCTGTCATTCTAATCAACCTACATTATATCGACTGTAGGTACAAATTCTATTCGAATTGAGAATAAAAGTACGCTAAAATACGTCGTCGTCATACGTGGGCCATCAAAGAATATCCTGCTATGATATGGCTATCATTGACATTTGATTGCAATATGATAATTTTAATGAATCATTTTTACTAAAGATTATATTACAGGTAGATAAGTAGTATTTTGCTCATGTGTTTTATATTAAAAACAAATGAATCATCGCGATCGGCACGCTACTACACGAGAAACGGTTGACGAGAGTAGAAGTATCTTTTGAGACGACCCACACTGTATCTTAGTAACATTATGTGTTTATTGTTATACTGTCTTTTTTTACCCGACTACGGCAAATAGGAGGGTTATTAACCTTGTACTAACTGCCAGCTCTAACTACATCAAGAAATATTACGAGGGGTTATCAAAAAGATGTCCCTCAACACAGAATCCTCAGAGAAAAAAACTGCATAAAAATTTATTTTGACGATGCCAAAAAATAGTCATGAAATAGTCATAAATAGTCAACATAAGGAAAAAAATAGTCGCGTTACAATTCTAGAGTTATAGCTATGGTTTGCTGAGGATTATGGGCATAGGCTATAGACAGAATCCTCAGCTCTGATGCAAGCAAACCGTGGGGACTATCGACTTGGTTTTTATTTTAAAAAATAGTCATGAAATAGTCGTCTTGACTTCCAAATTCTCGAAAATAGTCGTTCAAGGATTACAGAGTTACAGGGGTAGCTTGCTGAGGATTCTGTGCATAGCATTTCACGGACGCAGATTCCTGCAGAACGTTTAGGATTTTCTGTTTGATACTGATGTCAAAAAATAGTCAACAAATAGTCGTCTCAAACCATAATAACTTCGGTCTGGTTTACCTAGTAGAAGTATGGTAAAAATGCATGTTAATTTCGCCATACATTTTTTCTTTGTACAGTCGCGTACACAAAATTATTTGACATTGATTTCAAGTTGTCAAAAAAAATGGATTTTCATATTGTTAGAGGCTTTTATTTTTATATGTTGTTGCAGACCCTATTTTTGTGTTATCTATTTTTATAAGGTAAATAAGAGGATAAACCGACTGATATATCAGTGCACAGCCCCAACCTTTTGGTCTAGAAACTTATAATGTAGGTTCCACGTTTAATGAAAGGTAAAACTAGAATATCGGGCTTACACCCAGATGCATACAGTAAAAAAATACTTTAATAATTATTGGTAGGTGAATATTACTAAATTAACTACACTAACTTTAATTTCTTGATTGATCAATGTTGTTTGCTTACGCATTTAACTATTCATTCAAAGGTGGCACGTTAATGCACAGCCTTATTAGAAATGAAAACAAATAAACTTTGCTTTTTCAAAAACCAAGTGGTTTTTATTTTAAAAAATAGTCATGAAATAGTCGTCTTGACTTCCAAATTCTCGAAAAAAGTCGTTCAAGGATTTCAGAGTTACAGGGGTAGCTTGCTGAGGATTCTGTGCATAGCATTTCACGGACGCAGATTCCTGCAGAACGTTTAGGATTTTCTGTTTGATACTGATGTCAAAAAATAGTCAACAAATAGTCGTCTCAAACCATAATAACTTCGGTCTGGTTTACCTAGTAGAAGTATGGTAAAATGCATGTTAATTTCGCCATACATTTTTTCTTTGTACAGTCGCGTACACAAAATTATTTGACATTGATTTCAAGTTGTCAAAAAAAATGGATTTTCATATTGTTAGAGGCTTTTATTTTTATATGTTGTTGCAGACCCTATTTTTGTGTTATCTATTTTTATAAGGTAAATAAGAGGATAAACCGACTGATATATCAGTGCACAGCCCCAACCTTTTGGTCTAGAAACTTATAATGTAGGTTCCACGTTTAATGAAAGGTAAAACTAGAATATCGGGCTTACACCCAGATGCATACAGTAAAAAAATACTTTAATAATTATTGGTAGGTGAATATTACTAAATTAACTACACTAACTTTAATTTCTTGATTGATCAATGTTGTTTGCTTACGCATTTAACTATTCATTCAAAGGTGGCACGTTAATGCACAGCCTTATTAGAAATGAAAACAAATAAACTTTGCTTTTTATTACAGAATTAATTATATTGCATGGGTTCCAAATACATAAAAAAAATCAAGTAACAAAATAGTTACCATCAAAGATGATATGTATTTTGAATACGACTGTACTTGAGTTGAAAAATGTATGGCGAAGTTAACATGCATTTTTAACATACTTCTACAAGGTAAACCAGACCAAAGTGATTATGGTTTGAGACGACTATTTGTTGACTATTTTTTGACATCAGTATCAAACAGAAAAACCTAAACGTTCTGTAGGAATCTGCGTCCGTGAAATGCTATGCACAGAATCCTCAGCAAGCTACCCCTGTAACTCTGAAATCCTTGAACGACTATTTTCGAGAATTTGTAAGTCAAGACGACTATTTCATGACTATTTTTTTAAATAAAAACCAAGTCGATAGTCCCCACGGTTTGCTTGCATCAGAGCTGAGGATTCTGTCTATAGCCTATGCCCATAATCCTCAGCAAACCATAGCTATAACTCTAGAATTGTAACGCGACTATTTTTTTCCTTATGGTGACTATTTATGACTATTTCATGACTATTTTTTGGCATCGTCAAAATAAATTTTTATGCAGTTTTTTTCTCTGAGGATTCTGTGTTGAGGGACATTCAAAAAGTAGTGACAATGAACAACATTTTAGTTTTTTTTGTTTACAAGTATTGATAGTTTCCTTCAGTAAAAAGATGGTGCCAAAAACCTAGGCCATAATATTTTGAAACATGACAAACCAGCTACATACCAGATTTGACTTACATTCGTCTATTAACACCGAAGGCGAAACAGATACAGAAGCAAAATCGAAGTCATCCCCTACGGAGAGCTTTATGCAGGACTAAATGAAAGCTTTCTTTTTCAAAGGGATTGAAGCTACGGAAAACGGCGTGGTTCTAGGTTTGAAGAAACTTGGAAGCTACGTAGAAAAGCGTATTATGAATTTATGAATAGTTGTACATTTTCTCGATCTTTCTCTCTACTTATTGATCGCAGTAGAACCATTATAGACCGTTTTCACAGTAGTTTCTCCTCTGCTGACCCATCAAGGTTGTGGTTTTTGCCTGCTCCTACAAACGAGAGCAAAATATGAGTATTTAAATTTCGAACTAATTTTGAATCACATGACAAAAAGGCACCTACTAACTGATCAGATGAGTCATATCGATATCACCATAGATATTAGTTTCTGTAATCTGTGGATATCACTGAAAATAAAATGCAGATAAGGTAAATCAATTCGTGTTGGTAGGTATAATATTAAATCGTATAATAATAAAAACAACCCTTAATCCTTAATTATAGTAAATTTTGAGTTAGTTTATTAATTTCATTAACAAGCCGTCATTATGAAACTGAAGGACTGAAGAAAGCAGGGCTGTCGTGGAGCGATACTAGGAAAATTGTGCGGAACCGGCCGGCGCGTGGAGACAACTTATTGTTAATAAAATTTATAGTCACAAAAAATTGTAAAATAAAAAAAAAATTAACAAAAAAGTTAAACCGCCGAAAAAACTGAAAAGCAAGAAATAAAACTTTTTTAATTAACCTTAATAACAAAATTTTTAAACTAATGTCAGTATAGCCGAGTAATTTTGAGTCGGCGCCAAACAAGCAAATTAATTAATTAAGTAAAGCGTGATGCACGGCGGCGGCGCCGACTCAAAATTACTCGGGTATACTTACATCAGTTAAAGAACTATGTTATTAAGCTTTAATAAAAAAAGTTTTATTATTTATTGCTTTTCAGTTTTTTCGGCGGTAAAATTTTTTTGTTAATTTTTTTTCCATATTTATCTTATATCATATCACTTGTTAGTTCTTATCAACGTGATAGCATGTTATTTAGTCACTGTACACTTCAGGTTGTTTAGTATAAGTCGCAGGCCAATTTGTATAATTCGTCACTAAACAAACAAAATACCGAGGCATTTTACAAAACGGCGCGCAAATCTTTTCTGGCACTTGTCGCACGTTCGGCTTGTACGTTCTGGTCCCGTTCGGGATCGGTTAAATTGGGTTAGACATGGCAAACGAACCTAAAATTCACCAGTGATCTAAGCCCATTTACAACCTGCCAACGCCGTTTTACAATTATCCGACCGTTTTTAAACGTCGAATTATACGATTTGCCAGCAACAAATGAAAAGGGAACAGTGACTGACCAAACCATATGGTCCAGACATTTAAAATTTTGCACAGAGGTGCCTCATGCCTTTTATTTTGCCAAATTCATCTTTCTTGTGAATCTACGGAAATCCACGCTGACGAAGTCGCGGGAAACAGCCAATAAAAGTATTTATGTCTGGACATCACTACAAAGACATGATGGACGTAAATGTAAATTACACCTGTTTATTTACATTTATACTATAATTCGTAGCAGATAATTAAAATAGAGCGAGTCCACTCTTCTACGGGTCGTGCTATCTTCTTGTCAGTCTTATAGCCAGTTGCACGAAGCGCTTTAAAGTTAAAGCAACTTCAAATCTATTGTCACTTTCTTTAGCATCAATACATCATGTGACAGCATTAGATTTACAGAGCTTTTACTCTAAAGAAGTTTTGTGCAACTTTCCGTCGTGTTTTATCATCAAGAGCGAACGTACCAGGACCAAATTCAGGATGCTATAAATAAAGGTCAGGTTAAAAGTACCCGAAACTGACAAGCGCCTATGAAAGCAGAGGAAGTGAGGGTCAAATATGTCAAGATCGTAGCAGGTGGAGGGCTGTGGTCTCTGCCTACCACGACGGAAAAAAGGCGTAATGTTATTATGTTAAAACAAAATGCGTGAGCATGGACAATTTTTTGTCACAGAACACATACTCGTATGGCTTCTGGTTTCTAAGTATGAATGTCAATGGTGTTTGTTCAAAAATAATTGACTTTAATCGGTTCATAACTAAAAGAGGGAACAATAAAGTAACTAAGTAAGTACTAAGTTAAGTAAACTCTGCACTACTCGTGTCTATCTCAGCGGTTCCCAGTCCTAAGGTTGCCTGGAAGAGATTGCTCTAAGCAATAAGGCCGCCTTTGCGCGCAATTAGATATAAGGTGTTCTTACACAATGAATGTAAATTTGTGTGCAATAAAGAGTTTCTATCTATCTAAGGACCCAGTGAAATGCAGCTGCCAAGCTAGAAGCCAGATAACAGATTGCCATAAGAAAATATTGAAGATAAGTGTTTGCCCACATGCAAGGTGTTACAGGAAGGGTACAAATCAAGCTTGAAGAATGTGATTCAGCCGATGAAACTGAACAACTTTCCCCAAGGAACACAGGTCGAAATACGAAAAAAAACTTTTGGCCTCCCAATAAAATTGCGCTCAGCTGATTTAGTTTCTATGGGATGTCAAAAAATCTTTTTCGTATTTTGCCCTATGTTCCTTAGGGAAACTTGTTCAGTTTCATTAGCAGATTCACATACTTCAGGGTTGGTATACCCTTTTTATTACACCCTGTAGAGTAGCTTATGATGATACTAAAAAACATTTGCCAGATAAGAAAGTCGGGGGCTTAAGCTAAAACAGACCACCAGTTGTTCTTACGCAATTATTGTAAATTTGTGTGCAATAAGAGTTTCTATCTATCAGTCTGGAAATCCGGAAAAGGCCTACTGAACAGAGGAAGATCTGACATAGTTTTTCTTGATCTACTAAGACATCTCGTATTCGCTCTGAATATATCACGTGATTTTTCACAGAAAAACCGTTCCGTTTTTATCGTTTGTTCGTTTTCGTTTTTATTCAGAAAAAAAAAATCTTGGCTCCCGTACCACTAGGACTTATAAAAGCTGATTAGCGAGAACTAACAGTAACTATACATTTTACTACAAAAATAACAAGGCTTCTGTCATATACACTTAGGTAGCCAATACACTATTTTTTATTTTTTTTTATCTAATCTGTGCTAATACGAATAGACAAAGGCCATTTGGCGGTTCGAAACTCATGAATCAGATTGGCCAGTAAACTAGCCAAACTTGAGTGGCTATCACACCTTATTAAATTCAAGGACTAAATTAGCATATATGCCGAATTAGTCTCTGAATTTAGGAAAGTTTAATCTAGGACTGGGTCTGGTTCTGGTCTGATTGCTTCTATTGTTAACGCAGGTCAAATAGCGGTCACTACTCACAGTACTTCTAGCCCGCGTAGTCGAAGCCTGGTGATCCATAACACAGGTTCTTACCTAGCTTGGACACCAGTCTCCCAACACAGCTATGACTTGTATTCACAATACATCTATGTCACTTATTGTAAGCTTGTGGGAGAAATAAACTTGATTTGATTTTATAAAAAAAAGTTATAGTCCCCTCGTCTATCAGACTCCGATAAACGAATATAGGCTAAAATAACATTATAAGCATAAGCAAATGATAAGAAATCACATGCCAAAATTTACACAGACTTAAAGAGATGCCAAAACCTCTATTGGCTTAGAGATATAAATACAGACTTTCACCTTGGAAAATGATGCCAATCTCAGTGCACCTGCACTCTATGTCCTATGACACATTATCAACAGGTTCTAAGCTACTAAAGACATGTGTTGCCAGCAAAAGTACCGGCAAAACTAAGTAGGGTGTTTACAACCACCTTTTGAAATGACTACTGGATGGCGCTGCAAATGCCAATCTTAGTGCACCTGCACTCTATGTCCTATGACACATTACCAACAGGTTCTAAGTTACTAAAGACATGTGTTGCCAGCAGCAGTACCGGCAATACTAAATAGGGTGTTCACAACCACCTCTTGAAATGACTACTGGATGGCGCTGCAAATGCCAATTTTAGTGCACCTGCACTCTATCACGTTACCAACAGGTTCTAAGCTACTAAAGACATGTGTTGCCAGCAGCAGTACCGGCAAAACTAAATAGGGTGTTCACAACCACCTTTTGAAATGACTACTGAATGGCGCTGCAAATGCCAATCTTAGTGCACCTGCACTCTACGTCCTATGACACGTTACCAACAGGTTCTAAGCTACTAAATACATGTGTTGCCAGCAGCAGTACCGGCAAAACTAATAGGGTGTTCACAACCACCTTTTGAAATGACTACTGAATGGCGCTGCAAATGCCAATCTTAGTGCACCTGCACTCTACGTCCTATGACACGTTACCAACAGGTTCTAAGCTACTAAATACATGTGTTGCCAGCAGCAGTACCGGCAAAACTAATAGGGTGTTCACAACCACCTTTTGAAATGACTACTGGATGGCGCTGCAAATCAGCACGAGGAAAAACCATCATGGTGCCACTATGAAAATTATAAAGTCAGTTTGAATGCTGCTGTGAAATGCCTGTAACATTTTTTCTTGTAAAAAGATTTCATATATTTAACTATGTATAAAAAAAGAAATTACCAACAGTGATCAGCGTACCGTACCACCCATCGACCCTAAATAAAACGTGGTTGACAAACGTCAAGGACAACTCTCTCAATTACTTACTATGAAGTTTGACCGGTCTGTTGGTGTAGCTAAAAAATGAAAAGAAGAATTTATGTAGCAGCGCTACAATTTTTTTTAATGTTACAAGTGAGCAAACGAGCAGGTGGGCCATCTGATGGAAAGTGGTCTCCACCGCCCATAGCACCCACTGTCTTATTAGTGACATACTTTGACGCTAATAAGACAGCAAAGCGCGTTGCCCACCCTGAGAACTAAGATGATATGTCTCATGTGCTAGTAATTTCACTGGATCCCTTCAAACCGAAACACAGCAGTGCAAACACTGCTGCTTTACGGCAGAAATAGGCAAGGTACTTCCCCAGACGGACTTTTCCACAAAAGCCCTACCACCTGCAAATACATTACGCAGGTACTAAAAATTTAAAGTACCCTAAACCGACGAGCATGTATGAAAGGATTAATGAAAGTGCAGGAAGCGAGGGAAGTAATATGTCAAGATCGTAGCAGGTGGAGGGGCTGTGGTCTCTGCCTTCCCCGACGGGAAAGTACTAATCCCACCAAAAAAATAACTGTTAAAAAGGGGGCCAAGTTCCTATCGGCTAATTGTTTGCCTAAAAAGGGTTGAAATCCGATCCAATGCCAAGTTTAGATGCACTTTAATATCGATCATAATCATCTTCATCAGCAGCCAGGCAGGTACGTTTTAAATAATATCTAAAATGAAATACTTCTAAATTTGAACTTGGCAGGTTTTTGTGCTGTAAGTAACACTTGATTAATTGTGTAATTAGATTTATTACTTATATAATTAAAGGAATGATGAAAGTACAGGAAGCAAGAGAAGTATGTCAAGATCGTAGCAGGTGGAGGCCTGTGGTCTCTGCCTACCCCGACGGGAAAGAGGCGTGATGTTATGTATGTATGTATGTATAATTAAATTAACCTGCCAAGTTCAAATTCAAAAGATTTCATTTTAGATATTATTTTCAACGTACCTGCGTGGCTGCTGATGAAGACGATTATGATCGATGATATTAAAGTGCATCTAAACTTGGCATTGGATCGGATTTTAACCCTTTTTTAGGCAAACAATTAACCGATAGGAACTTGGCCTCCTTTTTAACAGTTATGTTTTTGGTGGGATTTCATTTCTTTTTGTTCAGTTTGCTATATTATATTTATAGTAACTATCGCAACGTTGTTTGTATTTTCATAGTTTCGTTAAAACATAGGTACTTGTTTTCATGCATGACTAATTCTGACCTTCTAGAAGTACTAATTTTTTAAATATTTAGTAAATTATTTTTAGTCTGACTCGCAGTTGACCATTTTCTATTTTCTAAAGTTTTCCTTTACTTTTATGCTAACGACTACCCCGATGCCAAATTTCAGATTTGTAGATCTTAGAGAAGTATGACCAACATTTTTATACATAATAATGACTATAACCTGACTCGCACTTGACCAATTTCAAATTTTCGATGTTTTCTTTACTTTTTTAAATGTTAACGACTATCCCCATGCCAAATCTCAGATTTTTAAGTCTTAGAGAAGTATTACCAACATTCTTATACATAATTTTGACTAAAACCTGACTCGCACTTGACCAATTTCCAATATTCGAATTTTCCCATTACTCTTACCCTGACGACTAGCTAAATGCCAAATTTCAGCTTTGTGGGCCTTCTAGAAGTGGTCAAACATTTTGATGAGCTGTCAGTGAATACGTGAGTCAGTGAGTACCAAATTTACAATTTCTCGAGTCTATAACTTTTTTTCTGTAATAGCTACAATATTGAAACTTTTAATTCAAAGTATATTAAATGATGTTATTATGTCCGTAAAGTTTCATCCAGATCTATTAATCAGGTAAGAAGATACAGGGGTGTCAAAAGTGGCTCGAAGCGGTTCGGGTAAATAGTGCACGGTGTGCGCGCGGCCTAGAACTTGGCCGGCGCACTGGCGTGCGCTTTGATACCAATAATTTCTGCATCCATGTTTAGAATTTTACTTGAGAATGTCTAAGTTTTCGAAGATAAGCACAACCGTCGTATTTCACATAACACTGCACCTGCCTAAAGCAGTCAACAAACGGTTATTTCAATCACGGCTTTCAATAGCATCCGAACACTGATAATATCCGGGTTTTATTCACATATTCTTTGGCTACAAGCATTTCCTCCTCCTCGCCGCTGGTTTGCATAACAGTAAAAACACATTTTGATTGCTCCAAATTATACATTTGGAGCTTTAAAGTTGTTGCACCCTAAAATACCTTTTATATTAACATTGAAGAAAGTAATTCCGAGATTCCGGAGAGTTCAGAGAGAGAGATTCAGTCGCTGATGGTCTCATCCCACCCAGTTATGACATCCGGCTGGATAGATAGATATTATTTTTTTTATTTGGCATTTGGTGCGAGATTTGATAAGAGGATGAATGAATGGGAAGGGGAAGGCCTCAGCGAAAAATAATATATCTGATTCTGATTCTGAAGCGAGTGAAAGAGTGGTGGAGGGCTGTGGTCTCTGCCTACCTCGACAGGAAAGAGGCGGGATTTTATGAACATACTAGCGGCCCGCCCCGGCTTTGCACGGGAAGCTAGTGGGGCAGGAAGTAAGGTTCGATTCATCAGTGAACCCCCACCTGTGTTTGTTTTCTTTGCCCTGTAAACCAGAATTCGGAGTCTGTTAAAAGACTTCCAGATCAGCCATGACAGCTCATGATCAGTTGGGAGACGGGAGAGTTTCAAAAATACAGGATATAGATTAACCTAGATTCTAGGCTCTAGAATATACAGAGAATACGGGTTATTAAAATGTAAAATAGGTCAAATGAGCGTGATATCATCTGGTGTCAGGTGGTAAGTGAGAGTGGAGCCGAAGATGTAGCGTGCTTACCTAGTTATTGCCTTCTCTCTGGCCTTGAAAAGATACATACAGATAACTGTTCGAGGAACAGATCGGCAGGGAGGGAGTTCCAATCCTTACCAATTTTACCCTTAAGGCAAATATGAGTACTGCTTGCCGTATCAACTCTAACGAAGGCTTGTAGGTGAGCAAAATGTTGCTTTACCAATTTTTCTTTTGGTGAAATGGTTCACTCGTGAACCGATCACCAATCTGCAAATATTAATAAACAAATTGCGCATAATTAACCCAACCTTGCAGAAAAATTGGTCAGAATAAAAAACGCATATTTGCGGTTATCAATCAATGAGGTCATAATAGGAGCGTTCGGTGCAACAGCACTGGCCACCGAGTATTGTGATCGTGTGAATTAAATCGCACTGTTAGAAGAAAAACAATATTCAATTAGGACTAGTTCGAAACCAGTGCAACTTAAGTGCGACTGTTTCTTAGGTGAACGTAGTACACACAGCCGCCCGTCGGTGGAAACACTTTAACCTTGAGCTGGTCTCTAGTTTCGAGTGTTTTTAGCGTAGCGCTGCGCTGGTTCAGTTTATACTGGTTCTACGGTCAGTATCGAAGCTGCTCACTTTCGAAGTAGTAGTTTCTAGAGACAGATGATACAAACTAAAACAATTCGGCTGCTTTGGACACTCATGTAATGATATAAACATTACTGTTTTCTAAACCTCAAATGATCGAGGGAATACTCAAAACACTGCTCTTCTATTAGCAACGGTAATGTTTAGTTTTAATGCATGGACGAAACGCACTTACCGCCAATAGTTAGGGTGATAGCTGCAATTTGGGTATATGATTTGCTCATGATACATATTAATAGGGATGATAGATCATCTCAATACGAATCGATTTGGTCCTTACAAGTTATTCTGTGCGTCGCTGCGTTTTTGAGTTAAAGAAAAAAAAATTAAAATAAGATACTAAATAATGTTTTTTTGGCCGGCCTTTGTGGCTCCTGTTTAAAATACTTCTGAAGATGTAGAAAATCGAAGAGTAGTCAAAATCAAAGCATGTGGATGGAAGAGTAGGGTCTCTCTCTGCCTACCCCTAGAAGAGGGGCTCGATATTAATGTATTTCTGATTATTTTGAATTATCTAATAACTAATACACCACACCTATTGTATGTATTGTTATTTTTTTCTATTTGAGACTCATTGTTAAATTCAAGGCTAATGTTGTAATTTGCCCTCCTTGGCCTTTCACACAAGTCAATATCGTTAATAGGTGTAATGTACATACAAACAACCAAGCCGTTTATGTTTATTTTACTTCAATACATCATACTCGGTACATGTCATAATAATAAATAACCTTTACGCTAAGCGCCGTCATAGGAAAAAAAACCATGATTATGATTAACCTTCTTCTTCTTGTGTTATTCTGATGTATAAGCTATATTATTGTAAAGTTTATAGTTAAAATCCATTCAGTAGTTTTTACGTGAAAGAGTAACAAACATCCATCCATTAATACTAAACTTTCGCCTTTATAATATTAGCGCTCTTGTCGGTGGAGCAATTTCCATTCCTCTCTGTCCTCTGCTAATGATCTAACATTCTGATACGACTCGACGTTTACCCTCTCTTTTATTTGAATAACAAAGTGTCATAGTGCTGTATCAGGTGTACAACCATTGTCCCTATTTTATTCTCGATGGTTCTCAACAAACTGTTCTCTTTGACTAGATTCAGAACTTCCTCGTTCGTCTTTCTTTCCGTCCAGCTGATCCCCTCCATACTCTTCCAAAACCACATCTCAAATGCTTCCAATCTCCATTTCTTCGTGTTGGAGACCACGTCTCACAACCACCGTATATAATGCAGTGCTCCAGATGTGCACAAATCTGTATATAATATATTTTCGCGAAAAAAATATCTTGGGGGTCGAAAGAAAGATAAAACAAATCCATTCAAACGGAGTTATCGATATTTTTTTCTGAAAATATATAACCTTCGTTTCATCACAATCTGTTTAATATGTGAGTATAAAGTTCAAAACGGCAAAGCCGTCATTTACAGGGTTAATAGGTACATATTTGGACCCGTAGCTAAATTTTAGAAGGTAAGACGAAAAACGAGAAAATATTTTCATCGATCAAAGCTCGGAGTCTCTCTGCAGGATCGAATCAGAAATGAGGAGATCCGAAAAAGAACTACAGACAAGAAACCGTCATGGCACTGAGAATTGCTAAACTAAAGCGGCAGTGGACAGGGCGCATCGCACGACGAACCTCGACCACGTACCGGAAGACGTAGCGTGGCCAGGCTCCCCACAAGGTGGAACGACGCGACGATCTAGTCAAGGTCTCGGGAAGCCGCTAGATGCGAGCAGCGCAGGACCACCGGTCGTCATGGAGGTCTTTAAGGGAGGCCTATGTCAGTAGACGTGTATCGACTATCGTTGATTCAAGAAAAACATGTAAGTGATGAGTATTATAATTTCTGTTGGAGAACGCGGGTGATCGTAACACGTATGTTTTCGGGTCTATTATACCTTTCCCAAGGATGATGAGTCATAGTAGTCGGGACCAATGGTTCACCGTTTAGCGAGGCCACAGAATAAAATGCTAATTGGAAACACTGCCAAATTACGTGTAGCACTCAATTCGTTGAGAGAAAGCAATCAATTGCCTGCGCTTTGTCACGCGATTCTTGACAAAATTGTTGTAGGTAATTTCGGTGGATTTGTTGGCTAGGCTTGCAATCTTTTTATAACATATAGGTATAAAGAGCAGTTTAAGTTTGAAGTAAGCGCGACACGACCTAATGCACGGCCGCTCATCGGTGGAAACACTTTGACTTTCAGTGGGTCTCTGATTACGGGCGTTTGTAATGTAGCACTGGTTCAGCTTATACTGGTCTTGTTTTTACGTGCTTGTTGCCGTGCGTACTAGAGTTCACGAAAAAACGTCACGTTTTGTAAACAAAATAATAACATCAAATTCATGTAGTGTTAAAAATGTGGATATTTCTGCCTAGCTTAAATAAAACAATATTCTAAGCTTTTTCTGTCCGTGTGTATATTTTGGTTACAAATGTTTACCTTGTAAAAGAAACCTCTTCCTAGGGTGCGTATCATATTGGGTAGAAATTAACCTGACAGCATGATAGATTTATATGGTATCCATATGTGTGGTCGAGACAGACTGCTGTCAAAGGAAATTATTACCCATTTTGGGACCCAACCCTAACTGCTAAACATTTGTTTACAATATGTAGCATTCCTTTGTGAACACACAATTTACTCGAATTCGTATAAATCATAAGTCCAATATAGTTTTCAATATCTACTCAAAACATAACCCAAGAATTTTTCCCCAAATCAACAAAATTATACAGCTACTCAACTTTAACTTGGCAAAAAGAATGGATTGCATAAAAAATACTTAGGTACATCCTGTTAAGTTTTGAAATCATAAAATTGGCACAAGTTTACTTACAAACAAAAATACACTTTACATTTCAGACATCTAAGTTGCAAATTGCAAATTGGGGCTATACAAAAAACACAATCAGTAAACACAAGCAAAAATAGTCTTTAAATGTTTGACATTACATGTGAAAATTGCATGTTCATAGTAATGAGTCTTCAGTACCCTTGCACTGACTTTGCACTGAAGTATAGAGCACAATAGCAGAGTGAGGCTATTGTCTAGTACAATAATTTGACATGAAAAGCTGGTGATTATTCTGATTCTTAATTGTATCTTGTAGGTTTTAATAATAGATTGATATGCTCCATTTTTTCATTTATTCCAATGCTTACCAACACATTTATCAGCCATGACACTTATAGTCTAGGAAACGAAGCGGATCATTGTATGAAGATCCGAGCATTAAATCCTCAGTCGATGAAACTTTGCTGGGGTATTAATTACACTATATGAGACAAACCTTCTATAATTTTTTTATTTTTAAATCGGTAGGTACTTTTAATTTTTCTATACAAAAATTACAAAAAATGTATGATAATATATTTTTGTTAATTTTTTTTGGATATTTTGAATATACATTTAATTCATGATACTTTATCATCCTGTCAAATAAAATCTGCCTGAGAGAATTATGTTGGGGTCAACTGCTTCGTTTCCTACACTATTAAACCAGAGTATATTTGATGGAAATTATAACATTATTTTACAAACTTATTTTATCTGACAGCTTTAGCAGATTGCTTGTGACATAGCTGCAAAATGTGTTAGAAAGTGTTTGAATATACGAAAGAAAGATGGTATATAAGACAGTAAATCTAACTATAGAAATAACAAAAAAAATCTTGGCTATCTAATTGGGGTCAACTGCTTCGTTTCCTACACTATTAAACCAGAGTATATTTGATGGAAATTATAACATTATTTTACAAACTTATTTTATCTGACAGCTTTAGCAGATTGCTTGTGACATAGCTGCAAAATGTGTTAGAAAGTGTTTGAATATACGAAAGAAAGATGGTATATAAGACAGTAAATCTAACTATAGAAATAACAAAAAAAATCTTGGCTATCTAATAGCCTGACTACCAGTTGCAGAAAGTGTTTTAAAGTTAAAGAATGTTTTGTTGACAAAGGAAGTGTCACCTATAGATTTAATGGAAATTTAACTTTAATTAAGCTTTCTGTGGGGTGATTCTAGCGTGGCCGCTAAATTTATGATTAAAATTTGAAAGGTCTAAAAGTGATGCTGTCTTTTTTCAGCCTATAGGCGGTAACAAAGATAGCACCATTTTAGACCTGTCAAATTATAGCCTTAAATTTAGCGGTCACGCTAGAATCGCCCCCTGTATCTAACTTGGTGAAATTTGATATTGTTATTTATTTTTAACCTACCTACTTCTTTACATGGTTCTCAACAATGATTTCAATAAATTCATTCATGAATAATAGTGCACCCTGAGCTAGTGTATCATCTATGGAGCTTGGTGAGCTAGGGATATTTTTTAATATTATTTATTTAATCATGTACAGTCAACCGCACATCATTGGATATATTTGTAATTCTAAAGTCCAAAGTGGTTCTACTAATGTGCTGTTGGGTTTTCTTTGAAAAGAAATAGCGGATGCCTCTTTTCAGCAGTGTTTGTATGTGATTATAATTCATTCATTATCATATTATTGTGTGTATAGAAGGTAAGGAAGTTTAAATGTTTAGTAGTTAAATGACTTGGGCTCTAAGCTTCCAAAAGCCACTGCAACCTGTAAATATTTTAGCCAGGGAAAGGTCTGTATGATAGATGACCAAAACAATACAAAAATATTTCATTCATTAAAATATGTATAAAACTAAATTACATTGCTTCACAAACAAAGTGGCATAATTTGGAAAAAAAGCTGCAAGAAAAAAAAATGTTTTTGATATGTTTGACTTATCTCACTAACCTTTGATTTAATAGTTACTGAGCCAAAGGCTTTTGCATGAGCCATAAAATTAACAAAGCTATAGTAGTACCGCCTAAATGACTCCTCGCCCGCGGGGTACAAGGGCAGGTGCGGGGGGCGTATGCGGTAGAGAATGAGAATGCCCCGCCGCCCGCACCTCTTTCGTTCCCCTTTGTTGTCTTACCCCCACACCCCTGTACCCCGCGGGCGAGGACTCATTTAGGTGGTTTATCTATACTTGTATAGATAGCCAAGACGAACAGCATAAAGTATCTCCTTTACAAACCACAAAGTAATCTTTCTGATTGGACAATCAGGCTAGTCCTCCCTACCTCTTGCAACCTCAAATGCATAAAAAACAATGTAAAAAAATAACAAGTAAAAATAATCAACATTATTATTATCTGTATACAAACTTGAAAGAACATGACTGCAATACATTACTTAAATGATTTTTCTGTACAAAGTTAATTTGAATACAGGTAGAAATTTTTCATCTAAAAGAGTAGTCACCTCTAAAAGAGAACCTTCTCTTCAAAAATACTATAAAATGTAATGTGTGTCCAATAGAGGAATGTGCTATCAAAAGAAATGATTTAGGATAAAAATTGAACTTCTTCGAAAAATTACGCTAATAATAAGGGATTAAGTACTTACAAAACCTTGTACTGCTGGTGCAAAGAAAAACAGTCACCACAGTCTACCACCAGAAATTCACAAAATAACACGTTTATTACACTTGTAACTGTATGTTTCTGGAGCAACTGTTCGGTAATCACAAAAAGAAACAAAATCGCTAGTGAAAAATTAAATCTTAACACAAAAATCGCACAAATCAACTCATTTCGTTAAATATTACGTGACTGACAAAGACATTTTTTTTTTGTTTTTTTTTTTTTTGGTTTTATTCTTCCTTTCGGAAAGGCAAAGAGTACAAAGCCCATACAGCCATTTCTGATGTCATTAATCTTTCTTTTAGCTCCCCTCGTAAAGCGATAGGGAACTTTACGAAGGAAAATGTTCGTGACTTTTTGGGACAACACAAACGGGGCTTAAACACGAGATCACTTGAAATCTTCATCAGCTGCGCACTCCGTAGTAAATTTACTGCATAACACACTATCTTTATTATCCACTAAATCACTAAATGCACAAAAAACCAAAAATCAATTAAGCAGGCAAACGCCCATGTCGAGTTCCCGCCAAAAAGCCCTGACAAAGACATTTTTTTTTTTTTTTTTGGTTTCATTCTTCCTTTCGGAAAGGCAAAGAGTACAAAGCCCATACAGCCATGTCTGATGTGTTTAATCTTTCTTTTTGCTCCCCTCGTAAAGCGATAGTGAACTTTACGAAGGAAAATGTTCGTGACTTTTTGGGACAACACAAACGGGGCTTAAACACGAGATCACTTGAAATCTTCATCAGCTGCGCACTCCGTAGTAAATTTACTGCATAACACACTATCTTTATTATCCACTAAATCACTAAATGCACAAAAAAACAAAATTTCAACTAAGCAGGCAAACGCCCATGTCGAGTTCCCGCCAAAAAGCCCTGACAAAGACAAGACAATCTCTCACTCTGACTGACAGACAAACAACAATGGGGAAACTACCAAAACTACCACAAACTAACGAACCATAATCTACCCACCAATTTAAACCATCAATAATTAAAATTTTAAATTAAACCTGGCATAACTTAAGTGGAATTATATAACCATAACTTAATCCCTGATTTGATTCTAGCAGTGTACTTTCTAAGTTATATCCACAAGATTGGCAAAAACTACAAATAGTAATATTTTTTTGCAATAACCACACTAAAATTGAAATTCGTTCAAAATGTCATCTCTCCTTTTTAGGGTTCCGATACCAAAATGGTAAAAAAAAGGAACCCTTATGGTGCTGCTCTGTCTGTCTGTCTGTCTGTCTGTCCGTCTGTCTGTCACACCTCTATATCTCAGCAACCACTTACGCTATCGAGCTGAAATTTGGAATAGTTTTAGAATATAGTTGCCCAACTTAATTGCACATGAAAATTTTTTGAAAAAAGTATGATTATTAATGTAAAGGGGGCCAAAATAGGGGGGGCCAAATTTCAAATTGTCGCTACTAGGTCGAGTGGGGTATCATATGAAAGCATAGCTTTACTTGTACATTTTAAAATATATTTTTGTATTTTTTTAAGTTTCTTAGTTTTCAAGTTATGATGAAAAATGTCAAAAAAAATACCATTCCCCCCCCCTTATCTCCGAAGTTTGAGTAAGGGAAAATCTGAATTAATTACAGTTGACAGAGGTTTATGTAAACTTTACAGCAAAAATAAAACGATCTTTCTAAGTTGCACAGTTTTTCAGAAATCTGCAAAAAACCTTTACAAACAAATTTAGTTTTGCGGTCCTGAAAATGGACTTTATTGCTTCCAAAAATACTATAGGTATATCGGAACCCTCGGCGCGCGAGTCCGACTCGCACTTGACCGGTTTTTTAATTTGTTAACCCTTATGCGGAAAAAAAGCGCGGGAAATCGGCTTTGAAGGACGCGAAAAATTTGCTCTTGGTTTTAATATTGAAATTTTAGTTAATTATCGGTGTGAATTGGTCTGTTAGTCAGTGTAATATTTGTATTTAGTGATTTTGTATATATTTATTTTAGTTTTAGTGTAAATAGTAAGCTGTATCATTGGTAAGTGATCTTACTTTTTTCACCCATGGCGGGTCGCCCGGGCGACCCTGAAGACCCAGGAGGGTCGCAAGGCCTTCCTGGGAATTCGATGCCTCCTCCAGTTCCGCCACGTGAGCATTCGGGTCTAGCCATTTTAGCCCAAGTTTCGGTTTCTTATGGAGAATCCAGTATGGATACGGATTCTTCATTGCATGGTCAGGAAAATAAAAGGCGCGAACGCAAACGTCGAAGTGAAATACGTATTTGCAAGACCTGCCATAAGAGGCGTAAACATCATTCAGACGGTCAAGATCCTACTGAACATGATTGCCAATGCCAGCAAATAATATCACATAATCCTAACACGACTCAAGAGAAGGAATTTGAAAAACCGCGTAAAACCCTCACATGTTCTCGTTTGAGAGATCAACCTGACCAGACGCCTAATAGCATACCTACTTCCGTGAGCATGCCAACAAACCATGACACTTTCTCTAATAATAATGAAAAGAAAGCTGAAACTTCGGAAAACTCCACATCTTACCAGCGTGTTGCCAGACAAGAATACTTACCCGAGGATGTTGGACCCTACGTAGTCCACATTCAAAAAGAATCTGCTCCTGATGATAGTACTACTATCTTACATCCAATGACTTTTGGCCGTTTCCTAAAAAGAAATAATGTTAACAACATTGTTAATGGTAGCTTAAAGCGCATAGGTAGGAATAAGATGTCCATCTCATTTGCAAATTTTGGGGATGCAAACACTTTCTTAAACAACCCTATCCTCGCTGCTGAAAAATACAAAGCATTTGTACCCTCCTTTATTGTAATTCGGATGGGCATTGTAAGGGGTGTTCCTGTTGATTGGTCAGAGGGGGAGATTTTGGAAAATATTTCGGTTCCGATAGGGTGCGGCAAGGTTCTTAAAGCAAGGCGACTTAAAAGGAGAGAGATAGTTAATGGAATATCGACACTTAAAAGTACAGGTACTGTGGTTTTGACTTTCGATGGGCAAATTCTTCCTAAAAGAGTTTTTTGTTGTTTCAACTCATTGCCAGTCGATTTATACATTTTTCCGACCATACAGTGTTACAAGTGCTGTCGGTATGGACACGTTAAATCCCAATGCAAATACAAGTGGGGCTCGAGGTGCTTTAAATGCGGTAAGGGTCATGAAGGTGATCAGTGCACTGTGCCTGAAGACGAGTATTTCTGTTGCCTTTGTAAGGGTAATCATTTAGCAACAAGCAAATCTTGCTTAGAATTTAATAGACAAAAGGCCATAAAAGATACAATGGCAAACAGTTGCGTCTCTTATGCTGAGGCGAATAAATTACACCCACCAGTCTCAAGAGCCTCGTACGTTGACGCATTATTATCATCTTCGGACCCTATTAATGAGGACTATGTAGCACCCGTCACTTCGAATCAATCTTCTCGTTCCCCCTCATATGCTCAGTCTGTCTCTTATAAAAAAACATTCGTAAAGTCACCCCGCACCCCTCAGGTAAAGTCAAAAGGGTATGATCACGAAGCTCACAGAAATATTGTAAATGACCCTATCTCTCAATCTGGTAACGGTTGTGCTCTCTCATCTATAGGGGATAACAATCCGACAGTGATTGAGATTATTATGCAGTTACTTAGTTTCTTATTGAAGAATGACTCTAAGTCACCGTCCAACGTCGCCTCCCTGACCGATACCATCGCTCAGTTTTTATCATCAATCCAATATGGACAACACCAATCAAGCAAGAGTCCTACAGTGGAACTGCCGTAGTGCAGTTGCCAGGAAGTCTGATTTAATTTATTTAATTAATAAGTTTGATCCTTTTATAGTTGCTCTACAAGAAACATGGCTTAGCCCGGAAATACGTTTTAGGATTCCTGGTTATGCTAGTGTGAGAGAAGATAGATTCGATGAATATGGTGGTGTAGCTTTATTGATTAAACACTCTTTCCCTTTTTCTTTGTTTAGTATTCCCCCTCATAATAACGATTTTTCTGTAATTGCAGCTAGTGTGAACAATATATGTTTTGTATCTATTTATATCCCTCGTCCTTCTTCATCAATAATGACTGAAGTTGATAACATTTTGGCAATTCTTCCTAGACCTTTTATAGTACTTGGTGATTTTAATGCTCAGCACCAGTCATGGGGTAGTTCTCTGACTAATGATAGAGGACTAGTTATGGCCGACCTCGTAGACAAACATAATTTATGTATATTAAATAATGGTTCTATCACCCGTCGTACTTCTCCAGGTCAGGGAAGAAGTGCTCCTGATCTCACAGTTTGTACACCTAATTTGGCAACATCACTTACTTGGACTGCATTATTGGAATCTACGTTTGGGAGTGATCATTATCCATTACTTATTTCATTTCCGTTTCTTAATACACCTTTATTTAAACGTAAGCCTCGTTTAAAATATAATTTGAGTAAAGCTGAATGGTACACTTTCAAACAATGTTTAAATCGTAAGCTTGCTGCCCTTCCTCCGTTTGTAGTTGGTTCAGAGTATGAATGTTCAGATGCCTTAGCAAAGATATTTATAGCAGCTGCTGATGAGATTTTTCCTTTGAAATGCTCATCTCAGGGCTTTTTACCTTCCCCGCCTTGGTGGGATAGCGAGTGTTCTGCAGCAATCAAACGTAGAAAGCAAGCTGAACTGGAATACTCTTTATGTGGTAGCAATGAAAATTTTAGTAGATTACTTGATATTTTTTCTGAAACACGTAAGTTATTCAAACAAAAAAGATTTGATAGCTGGAAATCTTTTTGTCTTTCTATTTCGCCAAATGTTCACCCTTCTGTGGTTTGGCGCAATATAAGGAGATTCAAATGTTCTTTTAATGACACGGCCACATCATTCCTCCCAGAATCTCTCGCTAACTCTTTCTTGGATCAAAGATTTCGGACCTCCTTGCTTCGCTCGGAATAGATACCTTGCTAATTTATTTTACTATGGGATGACATCTGCCAACATGTCCCAATATTTTATGTCAAACTATCAGTGATCACTAGGAAATATTCAAAATAACCCGTCAAATCCATAGAACGACGCCTTCGCTACCTTGTGACGAATTATTTCTTTAATCCTCCTTCTAAGTACCCTTATTTTTCTGTGTCTTGGATAGACTAGCACCTCCTTCAGCTCCAGAAAACTTAATCCTGTTTCCATTGTTTGACTCTGTTAATCATGATCATGACTGTTCAAGCCTTAATTCTCCTTTCTCTATGGTGGAACTTAAAGGAATATTATCGTATGTTAAGGATTCTGCTCCTGGCTTGGATGGAATACCATATTCTTTTCTCTCTCATGCCAGTGATGATACTCTGCTCTATTATTTAAAACTTATAAACTCAGTTATGGTTACTGGCAATATTCCTCTTTCGTGGAGAACTCAGGAAGTTATACCAATTTTAAAACCCAACAAAACCCCATCAGAAAGTGCTTCATACAGACCAATAGCTCTTTCATCTGTCCTAATGAAAATTGCTGAACATTTAGTGAAAACCCGCTTGGAATGGTTTGTTGAGTCAAACAAACTTTTAAGTGACAATCAATATGGATTTAGGCGAGGAAGGAGTACAACGGACAGTATCAGTATCTTCATCACAGATATTCGCATAGCTTTCTCATTGGATCAGTCTGTTATTGCCGCTTTTCTTGATATAAGCTCCGCCTATGATAATGTTGTAATCGGTATTCTTATTAATAAATTAAAAATTCTCAAAGTCCCTTCTATATTGATAAACTTTATTATAAATTCCTTATCAGAAAGGTACCTCAAACTTCACTTGGAAAAGTCCACTGAGACAAGAGTTGTATGGAGGGGTCTGCCTCAGGGATCAGTTTTGAGTCCATTGTTGTTTAATATATATACTTTTGACTTAGATGCCTCCTTAAACTGTGGAATTAATAAACTTCAATTTGCAGATGATGTTGTTTTATATTGTATTGATCGTAATATTGAAAGGTGTCAGGAAACTTTAAATATTTCATTGTCTGGATTGAAGGGTTGGCTTGATGCTAATGGTTTGGATTTATCACCAAGTAAAAGTTCGGTGGTGCTTTTTTCAAGGAAACGTTTGCCTCCCCCTATATCTGTTACCTATGACAGTTGTGATATTCCTGTTAAGAACCACGCAAAATTTTTAGGTATCATATTGGATAGGAAACTTACTGGAATTGATCATTGTGAGTATGTAACCGGTAAATGTGAACAGTCGCTAAATATGCTGCGATGCCTCTCAGGAGTTTGGTGGGGCGCTCATCCGTTCTGTATGAAGTTGTTGTACAATGCCTTTATTAGGAGCAGAATGGATTATGGCTCTTTTTTGTTGGAACCCTGCAGCGTCACTGCGCTATCGAAATTAGATAAAGTTCAATCTAAAGCTTTAAGACTTGTTACGGGAGCTATGAAGTCAAGTCCGATTAACGCCTTACAGGTCGAATGCCGTGATGCTCCACTACAATTACAACGTCAGTTCTTATCTGATAAGTTTGTATTCCGTGCTCTTCAATTGTCTGATCATCCCCTCCATTTTAAATTACAGAAACTTACAGATCTCATTTCAACATGTTCTTATTGGACCAACAAATGTGCGCCTCCCATTGTAAAAAGCTATCAAAAGTTCGTTTCTCTGCAAGCACCAACTTATCAGCTTCCTGTTTTTCCGTTGTATTATAATAATTATGATTCCCTTGTTTATTCACCAGACATTCGTTTTGATATTGGTGTTGCCAAGAATGACGTTCTATCTAAATACAATTTTAAATCCCTTAAAAATCGAGATTGGAATGGTTGGGACTATATATATAGTGATGCTTCAAAGCATTCTCGCTCGGGTAACGTGGGAGTAGGAGTTTTTCATGAAAGGTTTAAGATAGTACAAAAAATCAAATTCCCTCCGGAAGCATCAGTTTTCACTGGAGAATGCTATGGTATTTTAAAAGCTGTTGAGTATGCGTCCATTTGTAATCTGAGAAAAACAATTATCTTTACGGACTCATTAAGTGCTTTGCAGGCTCTAGCTAGATTTCCTTTTAGCAGACGTAATCCATTCCCAGTTGTTTTGAAGATTAGGGAACTATTGGTCAAATGCTGCCATCAAGGTTTACAGGTGTGTCTTGCTTGGATACCAGGTCATTCAGAAATACCGGGAAATGAGTTCGCGGATCAATTGGCTAACGATGCTATACAATGTGGAGATTTATTCCCTTATACTAATTACTGTCATGATTTGGTAGCGCTGCCCGCAGTCCATCTTCAGGATTCCTGGAATGAACTGTGGACGGAAAGTAGTAGAAACAAAGGCAAATTTTACTTTCAAATCCAACCTCAGATTCCTTCAAAACCGTGGTTTTTTAAAATAAAATATGATAAACGTGTAACAAGCACTCTTATCCGCATGAGATTGGGTCACGTTTGTTCACCTGCCCATCTCGCTCGTATTGGCATCATAGAAAGTGGAACTTGCGAATGTGGTCTGGATATTGCTGATGTAAATCATCTGTTCCTATCCTGTCCATTAAATGATAACTCGTATCTATATGATTATTTATTGTCCCTACATATTCCTATGCCAACTTCTGTTCCTATTCTCCTTTCCTATAACAATCCTGATGTATACAAGTATTTATCAATATTTATATATCATAATAATATACAACTGTAACACTGACCCGATCCTTTCCCTCCGAAACATTCCAAATCCGTTCAAAATTATTTTATTTTCTTGATTTTCCATTTCCCCGCTTTTACATTAAAAATGACTAAAATAAAAAAATATATGTTCGTGGCAAATACGCTAGTCGCGTGGGCCCAAAAAAAAAAAAAAACCCTTATGCGAATTTTTTTTTTTTATTTTTTTTTTTGTTAATATTTTAAATGTGGGAAAATGTCACGTTTTTCGTATAATCTGAAAGTGAGATGTATGTTTTCTGAAAACAAAAATATAAATCGGCAAAAGTTGTGAATGTACGGATATATTCGAACGTACTTATAGTGATGTCCACAATAATCCCAAAAATCGGTATTTAATAGAATAATCCGGTTTTACGAAGTCGTGTGACTGCGAAACATTTTTAACTTGTTACAACTCAAAAACAATGCAAAATAGATAGCATTCAATTGTTATTTCAATGTACTTACTAGATATTTATACACCCGTAGCGAAAATTCATTTTTTTTTACATATTTTGCAGAAATCAACACTGCGCATGTTTGGTAGGTATTGCGAGCAACAAGTAAGAAAGTGTATTGATTCGGAAAACGACCTATTTTTTGGCTGCTACACATTTAACGCCGCATTTTTCTTAAAATGTACCGATTGTCTGTATTATTTGGGTGGTACCTAGTCCTAGCAATATATGGAGCTTGTAAAAGTGCTGCGGATCAAGCTCCCGTAACATTTAGTTTTAAAGAGTATCAATACAAAGATTCACCAAAAAACGTATGTATACCTTGTTTATGTAAAGTCTTACATTTTATTAGCTATTTAAAATTATATTTTTTAGGATTTTGATGATGATGATGGCGCGACGAACTCGACGCTTTCTGTAAAGACTGGCAACAAGAGGCTCAGAGTAGAGACCAGTGGTAGGAAGGGAGGGAGGCCTTTGCCCAGCAGTGGGACAGAAATGGCTAATAAAATAAGATAAGGATTTTGTTAGTGAAGATACCCATATAGGAAACTATTATCATATGCTCCTTAACTGATAAAGTGCGAGCCAGACTTGCGCTAGCATTTCCGAACTATCCCTAATTTATAAAATCCGGCCATCAGCGTGTCGGGTTCGGGTCACGCGCAGTGTAGGATTCAGTAGTTGCTTTAGGAAAGGATTTATTATTGGTTATCAATATTTGACTTTTTCATAAATATTTTCCGTCATAACGAACAGCGAGGTTCAGCTTGATTGCTAATGCTACTTAAAAAAACGTTGTTACAGTATTTACAATGTTTTTAGAAGACCCATCTAACGACACCTCACACCATGGGCAAAGAATATATAATTACGCTAACGCGCCATGGGGTAGTCGACAAAAATCTTTTAATCCCCACTTTACCTCAAAAAATCATTTTTTCAATATATTTTATTTGACTTCATTATCGGCGTGACTAATATGTATGTATACACATACCAATATACAAATTTATAGTAGGTACTAAAGGTCCCTGAGCTAAGTTGTGGACAGACAGACTGTCAGACGGACATGACAAATCTATCTTCTTCTTTGTCCTCGTCTCTTCTCTTTATGCGGGGTCGGCTCGACGAATCTATAAGGGTTCCTTATCAATTGACTACGGAACCCTAAAAATACGCACACGGTAGATATCATGCGATTGGTACAGTCAAGAGCAAGTAGGTACGTACTACGTACATACATAACATCACGCCTTGTTCCCGTCGGGGTAGGCAGAGACAACAGTTCTCCACCTGCTACGATCTTGACATACTTCCCTTGCTTCCTGAACCTTCATCAATCCTTTCATACATGCTCGTCGGTTTAGGGTACTTTTAACTTAACAAGCAAGTAGGTAAAGCTTGATAATGCAGAGCGACTTAAGTGCCTACGGCTATAGAATTAGAAACGGTATAAAATCCAATGCGTCAACCTTGATGTACTTTTGACTGTACAATCAGGAGGATGGTACAGTCAAGAGCACGTCAAGCTCGACACTTTGAACTTTGTACCGCACTTATCTTAATCAGCGTAGAGATGGAAATTGCACTGCGAGTGTCAAGCTTGACCTGCTCTTGACTGTACAGTCAAAAACTTGCACTCGCACTTGGGGATTCTTTTTTTTTTCACTAGCCTATTTTGTCCCACTGCTGGGCAAAGGCCTCCCCTTCATTGAAAAAGCAAACATATTTATTTTCAGGAAATGACATTCCGGGAGTTTGAAACGGCTTGTGAACAAAGTAGCGCATGCAGTCACATGGCCGGTCTGGCTCGATCCCGTTGTATACGAGAGTGCGTTTCTCCATCGTGCTATAGAGAACTCTATCAAGCAGATCCGGTAATTACAAGTTACATTACTTAACATTGACATCTAAATCCTTTATTGCATTTTTACATAACTTAATATTTTGGTTCATAGCTAGCAGTTCTTTATTGCTTTTGAAGTACAAATTATCTAGTGAACAGCTTGACTCTACGAACAAGCGAACAGTTCTATACGTTACTCAGATTATAAAAATTCGAACCAGGTTGGGTTTAAAAATTAGTAAGAAGTTGGGTGTCTTTATGAATACTTCACTATCACCGATGAAAGTTTAAATAGGTATGCAAAAAACTTGTTTTTCGATCTACGTTTCTCTGGAAAAGTTAATCAAATATAAGTGTTCTGAATAACATACTAAAATTTGGCTAAGGGTTTAAATACAGCGTGAATTTGTATTGGTTTTGCACCTGAAGCCCAGTGATTCTACTCATGATAACTAGCAACTTTCCCGAAGAAAAGAAATTTTTACTCGTAAAATTTATTTCGTCTTTCCACAATGAATTGGCCACGTGACCGACTCATTTTGTAAGGGGGCGAAAAATTTTTTTTCTTCGGGAAAGTTGCTTGTTTTCATGAGCAGAATCACTTTTCTTGGGGTGCAAAGCCAATAAAAATTCACGCTGTATTATATGGTATTTACCTATAGCCTTTTAAAAAGCAAATTAAATACTTTTATTTCAGAATTTAAGTTAAATATACCCAAGTTTGAGGTGAAGTTACAGATGGTAGTTATTAAGATGTTTCGGCATTTGAATGTGTTTTGTCTAAAACTGGTTGTACGATGGCGAATCAGGCAGGGCATCAAGTCCCAATAGGCATGCTTCAGCAAAAATTCGGGGCGCACTACAGTAGCATATTTCAAGTCAATAAAAGTGTTCTAAGGACAGTGATCAAGGAACTCAGCAGCACCATATCGTCCGCATAGCTGAAGTTCTTAAAACTTTGCGAAGGAAATGTTAAACCCACCCCCTACATAACATACGGACTGCAACTGAAATTCGTTTGCATACCAATCCCTCCTCAAATTACTGGTAAAATCAATTCATGTGACTGATTGCTTTATTTTTCAGCTCGAAGAAGGTGAAATCGACGTAAGACTGAACTCATTTAAGGGATGTTTTATACAAAGGAGTGGTCGCACAAGAAATTGATTTCACTTAAAGACAAGTTTCATTTCTTTTTTAATTTTATGCAGTAATAAGATAAGAAAAATTCGCAAGAAAGTTCGATTTCTTTTAAAAGTAAGTTCAGCCGGCTAAGCACGAGCGAGCCCCTACATGAAAATATATCTAAGCTCAAATGTAACATTTTACTTAGATATATTTTATCTAGGGGCTCGTTCTGAGCCAGGTGTTGCACAAAAAATTCAGATGCTTGTGCTAGTGGCTATGTTCAGACAAGACAAGTTTATTTTTAACGAGTAACTATAAGCACAGATATTATTAATTTATTTCTAATTAATTTATATCAGCTGTTTAATAAAGTATGTAACTTTGTTTGACAGATGGTTATTTTTTTACAGGTTTTTGTGAGCAGCACCACTTCTGAAGATACTTTTTTAACTAGAATCTTTAAAAAGAAATAATAATACACTTAATTATAGAATTTCGAAGCGCAGTACAGAGAGAGATGACTAATAATACAGATTTATTATTTTATAAACATGTGTCTTACATAACACGTGTTTTGCAATATTTTAAGCCCGCTATCAATCGTTAGGTACTAGCACCTTCTAATCATCATCATCTTCAACTAAATCATCCATAATCATCATGTCTGTACACATTCATAGTAATAAATCTATAGATTAAATAATTTTAAAGAATTTCAAAGGGTTTCATTAAGTAAGTTTGTTCACATGATCATCAAAATCTCGTCCAACAATGATGATGTCGTCCAGATAGACCAAACACGTTTCACCAAGCAGTCCAGCTAAAACTCGTTCCATCAACCTCTCAAATGTCGCTGGAGCATTGCACAAACCAAAAGGCATAACTTTGAATTGCCATAATCCCTTTCCAGTGGAAAACGCAGTTTTCTCTTTATCTTTTGGATCAATGTCAACTTGCCAGTATCCACTTTTCAGATCTAGAGTTGTAAACCACTTCATTCCATGTAAAGTTTCCAACGTGTCATCGATTCTCGGTAGTGGATGGCTGTCTTTCTTTGTGACGTCATTGAGTCGCCGGTAATCAACACAGAATCTTGTCGAACCATCTTTCTACTTTACGAGGACGACTGGTGAACAGCAAGGACTTGATGAAGGCTCAATAATGTCGATATTCCTCATGTCTTCCACTTCTTTCTCTCGAGCAAACGGAATGCGTCTGGGTCTCTGTCTTATAGGTGTCACATCTCCCGTGTTGATCCTGTGTTTGACTAAACCCGTTCTTCCAATATCCCCATCGTTCATGGAGAATAAATCCGAAAAGCGCAGTAACAAATTCCTGGCTTTCATGTCTTGCAACTTTGTCAACCCTTTGCCCGATTCTTCCATGATTTTGGCAATCAAACTCTCTTCAATTTTATCTTTCTTGGGGGATCCTTCGGAACACTGTCTTATCCAAGAAACTTCTTCACAAATGCCAACGACCTCCCCTTTCTCAATCGTCTGTTTCTCATCGCCAATGTTGAGAACCCGAACTGAAGGCGTAAGAGCTGACCCAACCAACTACAGTCCTTGCTGGTATCCACGATGTTTCTGTACTGGCTTTCTCTATCACAGCACATCTTCGAGGAAATTTTCCTTCATTATTTTTAGGCAAAACCACAGGAACTAAGGTTTGTGACCTGGGCTTTAGGACACTTCTCTTCAAACAATAAACTTTCCCTGAAGTGATCCATCAAACTATTTCCTTCTGTAGTTTGGTTTACTCTTATTGCTGGGGTTGCAAGTTGCAACACAACCGGCCAGCGCCTACCCCGCAGCTCTGGCTTGTTTTAGTTTTCCTGCTGTTCGGTTGTCGAAACTCCGATGGTTACCACGTCTCGGATAGGAACTGCGGAAATGCCCACGCTCACCACACTCATGAGTTGATAACACATAAAGTTCCTTCTTCTTTACGGAGGCTCTTCCCTTACAGCAATTTCTCTGACGCGAGCAGTTCGAGAGTTTTGCCGCACAGCTTCTACCTCCAATGCAAGTGCTAGAGCATCCTTGAGGATCTTGGGATGCCCAAGCTGCACAGCGTATCGAACCTTATGATCACGAATTCCATCAATAAATGCCTGGAGAAGCGTGACATCAATTACACCTGGTTCCGTCTGATATACTTTCCATACCAGTTTTTCTATTTCCACGGCCCATTGCTGCAAACTTTCATTAGAGTGCTGCGTTCTTTCCTTCAGGCGTGCCCGAAAAACATTCTCGAGATGACCATCTCCAAATCTTTATTCCAAGGCACCAAATAAAGCCTCGAACGTAAGGTTCTGACTTGCTCCCACAGCTTCCAAAACATTTAACGCTTGGTCACCGAGTGCCATGGTTAGAGCTGATCGAGCGTCTTCCTTGCTCCAACCGTTAACCTTCATAGCTGTCTCAAATTGTAACTTGAAGGCGGCCCAAGACGTAGTCCCGTCATGGTGCGGCACATTGACTGCTTTTGCTTGAGCTGGACAGTCAAACACTGCTCCGATTCGTCTGTGAGACTTACAGAGCTCAACCTCCTTCTGGATATTTGTTAACTCCTTTTCCGTCTTCACTTCCATCTCGGAGATTTTAAATTTGACGTTGTCGATTGCCTTTTCGACATGATCCAGTCTTCCCTCTACAACTGTGACTATTTGCTGTCTGCTGCAGTCCTTTTGTAAAGTCTTTTTGCAGTTCTTGAAGGAAACGAAGCTGCTCCTCCAAACTACGAGCTTGATCCTCTTTGACAGCACGCAACTGCTCTTGCTGTCGGCGGGCTAGCTCTTCTTGGTGGCGGGCTTGCTCTTCTTGGCGGCGGGCTTGCTCTTCTTGGCGGCGGGCTTGGTCCTCCTTGAAGTCCCGAAGATGTTCTTCTTGACGGCGGGCTTGCTCTTCTTGACGGCGGGCTTGCTCTTCTTGGCGGCGGGCTTGGTCCTCCTTCATCTCCCGTAACTGTTCCTCTTGGCGGCGAGCTTGTTCCTCTTGGCGGCGAGCCTGGTCCTCCTGCACGCACAGCACGAAGCTAAACTTCCATCACTAGCTGAATCTGCTGCAGGAGATTCCCTGCATTTTGCTCTGGGGTGCGCTGTACTTCGGTTCTGCTAGTTGTCCTTTCAGGAGTACGCTGGTCGGCAGTCTCCCTAGCCGCTGCCTCTTCCTGACGGGCTTCCGACATAGCTCGGGTGGTTTCTCCCTTCTCCTTCAGTACTAACGGCATATCTGAACTCCAATCCCAATTCTGACACCAAATGTTACGAGCTAGCGGTTCGGGACTGGATTTTTCCGTTTATTTAGGAGTTATTTACAATCCGAGCTTCTTATTTACACGTCACCGAGTTCGCCCTCTGAGCCTCTTCGTGCGGTCTTCCCTCCATGCACTCTACCCTCAGGGATCTCGTTTACGGAGTTTTCCCTCTGAGCACTCGTCGCTCTAGGACCTCTTCAACGGAGTCTTCCCTCCTAGCACTCCTCCCTCTAGGACCTCTTCTTCGGAGTTTTCCCTCCGAGCACTTCGAAGGAAGATCCTTCGGGACCTCTTCTATGCGCGACTTCCCTCCGAGCACTCTTCCCTCCGGGACCTTTTTCTCCGGCACCTCTTCCACAGAGTCTTCCCTCTGTACCCTCTTGAGTTACCTCTGAGGTTTCCTCTTCCTTAGGACTTTTCTTCTTTTCCTTGTTCCTCACTTGAGATCGCTTTCCGCGAACTACCGCGTAGCCGCTCGGTGGCCCGGCTTATATACCCGTGCTACTCGTTTCTAGTAATTGGCTCTCTTTCTTCGGCCATCCCTTTCTTTTCTTTCTAGAATGTTCTAAACAAACTACAAATGATAAAACATTCACGGGTAGGTGGGATTCGAACCGGCGACCATCGTCTTGTGGTCCAACGCCCTATCCCCTGGACCACGCGGCTATGACATGACGTGTATGACAGCTGGCAGCACGACGTCACGTTCGTGACAGTATGGCAGCTGACAACACGACGGCACGTTCGTAACAATATGATGCTCTTACAGACAGAAAGACAAACAGTCGGACAGACAGACAATATTTTTAAAAATAGTAGTCTAAAGGTCTACATGGATAAAAAAAGTTAATTTTAATATTTCGAACAATATTCAATGTTGTGGTATTTACTTACCTTTATTTATAATATTTATTATATATTATGATATTTTCATGGTTTCTCATAATTAAATTTGTTTATCTTCAATTTTCATTGATATTTTCGCTTTGTTTACTTTTGTGTTTATTTTTCATGTCATTTTCATTTAATGACTTGAACGCTCTCATAAATCAGTCCGTTTTACAGAATACGTAAGGAGATTGTATTTAAATGTTTCCTAGTACTTTCGCTGAAAATATAGGACTTCAACGTTAGATTAGGGCTCCGCTGAGCACTCTAAGACTTCAATAACCTGGAAGACGCTTCATGGAGAAGATGAGAACATGAATAACTTCTACAACTGCTGGCCACCTAGAAACTGTCACTTGGCCGAAATGACTCTGGCCGCTTGATTTCATATTTGAATACTAAATATTTCACATCGTTCTCGAACATGATGAAAGTCGATGTTATGCCATACATCATGAGATTGTGGCATTATATCCTAGATCTTGCTTTGAGCTGGTAACCAGTGGGTCACCCAGACCTGCCAAAATACCAGCTCCGTTTAAATTCGTAAAACTCAACAGTAAAGGGAATCAGTTACCCCTCATAAAGTGCTAAAACCGGAGTATCAGGAAGAGCTGGAAACTATATTCATTGACCGGAGTATCAGTGAGTCTTGAAACTAACTACACATCTCTCATTCCGACGCCGGTACCTCTCATTCCGACGCCGGTACCTCTCAATCTGACGCCCCGGTACCTCTCATTCCGTCGCCGGTACCTCACAACTGTCGCCGGTACTTCACAACTGTCACCAGTACTCCACTTCCTGTTGCCCAAAACTGATAACTTTGACTTACTGAAAGCTACGACGCCGCAACTGAAGAACACGTCATAATTGAAGAAACCACTACGTCCCAGAAGAGAAAAGAACGGCTAGCTAGGGCAATTCTAGCGATTAGGTACACAGAAGGTAGAAGGTAGGTTATTTATTAGGTAGGGACTTCATTTCTTATCATCTTCATCTACTAATAAATAAATATTACTTTTCCCTCTTCTTCCTCTTTTATTTATTTTTAGGGTTCCGTAGCGCTCCTACGGGCGTTGAATGACAATGTACAGACACGACTTTTCTACAGTTTTATTTTATGTATAGATGTCACATAGATATAGAAAAATAAACTACGGTTTTAGAGTGAGTTCCAAAACGCTAATAGTTAAAATTTGACAGCAGTCTGTCTCGACCACACCGATGGACGTCATATAAAGCTATCCTGCTGTCAGGGTAATTTCTTCCCGATTTGCTGTGCGTTCCAATATGCACTAACAGACTGCTTTAGAGCACTGTGAGCGCGCTTAAGTCGGTCCAAATTGACCTAAAGCGTGCTCTAAAGCACTCGCTCTTTCACCGCCTTACGTCATTGATGACGTCATCGTTTCTGCTATCAGTGCTTTAGTCAAATAGGTGGAGCAGTGAAAGCGCTAATGTCAAAATCGATTTGACACATAAAATCCCACACGTTTGCAGCCAGCTGATGTTTCTCAAGTTTTGATTTTAATGAGTTTGTCTCTAATAGAAATGAGAGTGGATTTGGCGCACATTTTTCAGGGATTAGCTTAGGCTTTGTTAAAGAAAATAAAAACAAAACTGACATTTTGACAGATGAACACGTGAGCACGCTTAAATCCATTCCAAATTGACTAGAGCCATTAAAGCAGTGATAGCTTTGTGAGCGTGCTAAATCAATTTGGACCGTCCGTGAGTACTGTACACGCTTTTAGCAGCGTTTGTACAATTTGGAACACAGCGTTGGAACGCAACCTTAGTAAATACCGGTTTCACCGGTTTTTGGAAGCACTGCTTTATTCTGAAAACTGTCGCACTTGCTATCGCGAGAAACGGTCTAGTGCTAAAATATTTAAGAATGGCCGCGTTGTGTAGACAAATTCTCCGCGGAAATGCATTTAGGGGTGTTGTCATGAATGCCGCCCGGAGGGGCTACTCCGACAAAAGTAAGAATTATATAAATTTTCCTTCCTGTATTTATCACCTCTGTCAAAGTTTAGTTACGTAATGTCAAAAATGGTTTTCAGGCCCCGAAAAATTACCAAAAAAGGCATAAATCTTGCTCGTATAGTGAACAGATGACTTGCCCTTTTACCAGCGCCACTTTGTAGTATTTAGCTATTTCTCTAATGATTTCTTTACTGAGAATCTGTTTAGACTTATGTGTCGTCGTCGTGCACGTTTTATTGAATACATTTAGGTCTAAATTCTTTGTTTATTAGATTTTGTTTTAGGTCTGTTATGTATAAAAAACGTCCTTCTTCATAAAAAACTATTTTGCAATCAGAGAAGTGGTTATTTGGGTGTAAAACACAACTCCTTAAAGGTTATAATCCTGCCTTATCTAATCTAAGTAAAAGCCTAGATAGGTATTGATTATCACCTTTTTATGTCACTGTGTTTCATGTACAGTTAATTAAAAGTTATTAGAAAAGTATGCAAACTAAGTCATTACTTGCAATCTAGAGTGAGTTCCAAAACGGTAATAGTTAACATTTGACAGCAGTCTGTCTCGACCACACCGATGGATGTCATATAAAGCTATCCTGCTGTCAGGGTAATTTCTACCTGATTCGGAACGCAACCTTACTTTTCACAGTAGGTACAAAAATTTTACCTGCGATGCGACATCAGTCTGTATTTATTTTTTATTACAATATAAAGACATTATATTATTGAACTTTCTTCAAATGTTTTCCTGCTTTCATCTAATAGACGATTCATATTACTTGCAAATAAGTCACAATGAGGCATAGCATTGAGTACAGAATTGAGAAGTGTGACAGTGTGTAAGACCGGTGTATTTTTGTGAGCCTCTTTCCTGGCACTTGGGCTAGCTAATAAATAGGACATGGTGTCTTAACCCCGGATACGAGTCAAGCACAAACCAAATAACAATAGTTGCAACAAAATGGCACCATTGACTTTTTTATGAAAATAAAAATTACTGTCGTCAATGGTACCCAGGTCTTAATCAATTTTAATTTAAAAGGATTCTGAAAATACCCTTCAAATATTGTATACTTCGGTTAAATGTCAGAGTCCAGGTGCACAATCATTTTGAACCATTGTTATGAAAACAGTAGATATTGACTACCTTTTTCATTTTATGTCACACTTAAAGAGAATTTTCCAAGAAATACACAAAATAATCATACACATGGCTTTGCTGACATTTTCTTGGTTGTAATATGGACTTCAGGTTGTGATCGGATGACAATATGGTCTTGTTTTGTTTTGTCTGACCACATGCATCAGTCTACATACATATATTTTTATGTCACAGATCTTAAGTACCCATTTAATTTCTACACAAAAAAAATATGTTCTGTCAAATATGCACTGACTTTGAGAAATAACAAAGCCAAAAAAAACATACACCAAGGGAATTAATAGATAGAATGGGGTTGATCTTATAAAGTAAACACAGCTGCAAGTATGTGGTAACAGAACCATATTAACTGAACCAGGGCTACACAACAAACGTCTGAAACCATAGACGCACTTAAAGCCAAAATGTTACCACTGACATGCAGCTGTGTGTACTACAATTTAGGTACTTAATTTACACCTTGTGTAGTATAATGTGTTATGTGCGCAATAATAGTAGATTGTATCACAAGGCTGTAAAATAATATTTTTAAGACGAGGGCGCTATTTTGAATCCAGAGCGAAGTGAAGGATTCTTGAGTAGAATCCCGAGCATGGCGAGGGATTCTAAAGTAGAATCCTGAACGTAGCGAAGGATTCAATTGGTCGCCCAAGGTAAAAATATTTTTGCAGCGGCGTAATACACTCTACTTTTCTTCTCCCTCTATGAGAAAAGAATAAGAGGCTCATTGAGACACACACTCAATATTAATTTTAAATATAAAATACTATTACAATATTATTACTTGATGAAACAATACTAAAAATCATATTAAGTATTAACACCTGAAAATGTTACTGACATTTTTGTATCAATTAGGAACAGAACCTGTTTGGTTATTAGTCTTGTTTACATTTCAAGCATATTTTTGTTATATTCATAATAATTTTAATAGTACAACCGGCCAGTATTATTTTTCATACAATATTTTGGTTCGACCTCTATGGTTGACCTAAATTCTAATTCTAATTTTAAATCCCATTTTTACCCGCTACGAAGGTCTCTTGGAGAAAACAGCTATTTTGTTCGCCTTTATTGACGAACCGTTCAGCGATTTTCGAATAGATGGGATGAAAAGTATTTATCTATCTATCTATAATAAAGAAATTTCACAAAATTTAATATTTTTTTCTAGTGATGCCCGATCCAATTGAACATGCAACCGGTCTGGAGCGCAAAGAACTTCTTGCCCTGCAGTCAGGAGATGATGATCCTTTCAACATGAAGGTGCTGAAGAAAGCTGCCGGAACTCGGGAGAGCCCCACCCTTGTGCCCTCCTGCTTCGACGCTCGCATCGTTGGGTGCATATGTATGTTAATCATTATTATAATATTCCATTAAACATTTTAAGCCTTCTACTGTCCATATGACATTTTCCAATTTAATTATACAGCGTGTACAAAAAGAATGATGAGCTTTAAATATATTTTTTTTACTATGGGTGATTATGAACTTTGGAGTTTCTTTGAATTACATTACACTAATTCTTTTAAATGGATAGGTACTAATTAGTGCCTGTATATTAACACAAATATAATCTTTGTCTGCAATAAACAGCTGATCATAGAGGTCATTGAATCCTCTACATGTTTCGCCTCTGCTTGAGCCAGCACTTCTATCAAAATATTGTAGGTTGATTAGAATGACAGCAGGACAAAGCTATACATAACAGAGCGATATGTGTCTCTCTCGCTCCAATATCTTATGCATCGCTCTGTCCTGCTCTCACACTACTACTGTCATTCTAATAAAGCTACATTAATGCAACTGTAGTATTTTTATTATTTTGTACCAGCTAACCCTCTACATACAGTGGCGTGCACTCCATAAAGACAAAAAGACACTGCCTACCCTACCTACTCTATCAAAATAATCTGATTTTATTTGGATACCTTGTCACATTGTATTTATTTATTAGTGGTATTTATACCATCATTGAAAGCATAGGTTGAAAGAAACATTCTAAAAACTTAAATTAGCTCCACCTGTCGAGTATCAGTTGTATCATCGCCTCGGTAAGTACCTGTGCACATTCCACATCGCATTATTGCGCTGCACTAGCGCCGCTACGCGCCTAACGGCAAAGACACATACTATTCCTGTCTAAATGTTTGCATGTGTGCCGACGTGGTTATGCGAAAGCACTATGTGTGCGTTCTTATAAATACATGGCACACAATGATACAATTAACGCACACATTCGCACAGGGTAGGCAATGTCTCACTTTGGCCGAAAGTTACCGAAGTCTTACGTAACAATTTTAAAAAGTGACATTATAAAGACCATTATTATTACCTTAGTTAGATTAGTATTAGTTATATTTTTGTTATGTGCGCAATAAAGCATTTATCTATCTATCTATCTACCTTTTATTATTATTATTTTCTTCGTGCTTATGTACCTAAGTATTTGACTGATAAATTTTATTTATTTTTTATACTGAGTCGTCATTGTTTGTTTTGTTTTGATTTGTTTTGGCGATAGTAGGCAAATAAATATAAGATTTGAGAAAACAGAAAATTTCGAACCCCATTTTTAAATTAAACACACAAACCAATACGTATTCGTATTTTGGTAAGTAATAGCATCGAAAATTTTTTGCCTACCCTGTCTAAAATCTCTGTGCACGCCACTGCTACATTACAATATGCTTCACTTATACTTGAGCCAAAAACTTTAGTATTTTTTTATACTTTTTATAAAGCCTAATAATGATGTAGAATCACCCCTTAAAAAGATCATCATGTTTTATTAACACCCTGTAATTTATGGACCATGGTGGCATGCCTAAAGTAACGCCACCGTAATAGGTCCATTATGACAGCTGTCAAACGTATGAACAATTACGACCTAGAAAGTAAAATGAACCCTGTGTGTTGGTGATAAAGAAACGTCAAAACGGACTTCTTACGTTGGCCCTACTTGCTAGTATTTTTTTGTCATTCCCTCTTTGTTACTTGTCGTATACATAAAAATTTACAATTCAGTTATTTATCTGTAGTAATAAAATGTAGTTTTTAATAGAATGACTCGTTTGGCGACGCTCTGTCGTCCATGTTATGGGTAGCCATATTTGTTTATTTATTGTTCATTGTTTCAGGCGAGGAACACGCCACATCCGTTACCTGGCTGTGGGTACACAAGGTAAGTTTATATTTATCATTGGTTTTCACAAGTATGGCAAATAACTCGGATGCTGACGGTTATTTTCTGCGGCTATAAACGATTTGAACCGCACGACTTTCTTGGGCTCCCTTGCCTTAATTTTTTGAGTTCGGCAAATTAACGGTCATCATCAGAGTCTCCAGTCACCCGGATTTGCGTCCGTATGCGGACCTGATATGCATGCGTGCCGTCCGCATTTGATCATTTTATACATGCTTCTCCTGTCTTGCGTGCCATCCGCGTCACGCATGCGGATGGTATAAGTATGAAATGATCAAATGCGGACGGATCCGCATAACTGGAGAATCTCCCTTCCTTACTAGTCTCTACGCATTTTAAAAAGACATCTCCCAAAGACTGAAACTAGAGTCTGCTCTGAACTCAACGACTTTCTCAAGGAACATAGCTCGTAAAATGCGCCATCTTGTAATGCAGTCGCTATGGAAGCTTCATATTTTTACGTTTTTCGACTTTATTTTCTTATGAAAAAGTTGTTCAGTTTCATGGTTGGAACCCAGTTTCACTTTATTAGGCTGCCTTTCCACCAATGCTGTGCGAGTCTCAACTACTACTACTAAAATTTCAACCAGAGAGGAGGTAAATCACAACGTTTAAGCTCAAGTCACACAGAGGCGGTATGATTGCGAAAGCGGTCCGGGGCGGTTTGGCGGGAACAAAATACCGCGCCGCGACCGCTTTTCAATGTGACAGGGTGCATTAGAACTCATACTTTACAAAAAATGCCGGCCCCGGAACGCTTCCGCTACCGCCTCTGTGTGACGCGGCCTTATACTTCCAACCATATTTGACAAGCTAGGAAAAACCAAAATAAGGGCCAGCAGGTTTTTTTGATATGTCATTAATGGTAATTTTTCAATTACAGTTCGATATAAATTTCCACTGAGCATTATTTGAAACATTTATTAGCTAAAACGTACATAAAAATATGCATTACTATTATAATTTTAATGATATATCAAAAAACCTGCTGGTCCTAATTTTGTTTTGAGTAGTATATACAGTGCGATACGCTTAGGCGACACGGGTATTTTGGAAGTAGGATGACGTTGTCAGGTGGTTGCTGTCAAACGGAGCAATCCATAAGAGCTTAGCTACCTCGCATAGCACTAGTGGAAAAGCAGACTTACATCCTGTATATCTCTGTGTTCTGCAAAGGCAACTCTAGACAGCTTGAAAAAAGAAACAGTTTGGAACAAATGAATAACGCTATCTTTTCAAAGCTTTATACTTATGAGTAAGTATCACCAACTTTCTTTTTCAGGGCCACCCACGCCGCTGCGAATGTGGACACTGGTACAAATTGATCGAGAAGCAGCCCCTCTAAGCAATTTTTTTAGTTTTATGTAGTCATTTAATATCTGCAATATGTAAAAATTACAATGTCAAAACATCGCGCACAGCTCCATAGAATGGTACCTGGTGTTGCCATACGTAATCATTTTGAACGATGCGCTTTTTCAGTTACAATAATCAATGAATCGATATTAAAGTATTTGTAAGCATAACTGAAATATTGTTTTATTACACTTTACTTTATAAACATGTTCCTCAATGAATCATTCTTATTGTAACAGATTTTAGTATTGTGTAGATAAAATAAACGAGCTGTTATGAATTTAAGATTTTTATTATTGTCTGGCTGTTTTAGGTGTCATCCTGCCATCAATCGTAGAATTAGGACGCTACTCCAGTCACGCGTAGTGTCCGCATGCATTTGGTACACATGCATGCCTTCTGCCCTGCTATCCCGCGTCACGCATTCGGATGGCATATGAAATAATCAAACGCCGATGGGCACGCATGCGTACCAAATCCGCGTGACTGGAGAAGTGTCCTCAATGTTCGACATGTTGGCAGCGGTAGGGTATAATCCGTTTCACGAATCAATGCCAACGTTGACCAATATATTTTGCAGCCATAGAACCAGACAAACCACCACGAACCAGAGTATATTTGACGGAAATAATAACATTGTTTTATGTTTTTTCTGACAGCTTTAACTGATTACTATTGATCATGGAGCACAATAGCTTTGATATAGCTGCAAAATATGTTGGTAATCTTTGGCATTGACTCGTGAAACTGATTATAGGTAATCAGCCACCAACGGCGTCGGACGTGGTATTGCGGGAGGAGAGGAGTCACGTGTAACTGACCAACTTTCAAAACGTATCATCCCGCAGGGGTCGTGCTCGAACTTATCAGGCTATGTGAGCATCTCCAGTCACAGCGGATTGGCGTCCGCGAGAGGATCTGGTACGCAGGCGTGCCGTCCGCATTCGATCATTTTGAAATGCCATCATTTTATTTCGGGCAAGCAGCGCGAATGGCACACAAGACAGAGAAGTATGCATGTCAAATTATCAAATGCGGACGGCACACATGCGTACCAGATCCGCACTCGGACGTACGCCTGCAGCTACTAACGTCATCATAAAGACATGCCAACACGCAACAAAAATGCTAGGAAACAAAACCAGTATAAGCTGAACTAGCGCTGCGCTACAAACGCCTGAAACCAGAGGCTCGCTCAAGGTCAAAGTGTTTCCACCGTCAAGCGACCGTGTGTACGTGGCGCTGTCATCGCCTTATTAATTGTATAAAGGGGACAACCTTCCGAATACTGAAAGGGCATGATCAGTTAACGTAACTGAACAACTTTCTGCGAATAAAACTTTCAGGAAATGAAAAAAAACATCGGCCTCCATACAAAATTGCAAACTTGATTGGACAGTTTGTATGGAGAGGCCGATTTTTTTTTTCATTTCCTGAAAGTTGTTCAGTTACGTTGACTGATCATGCCCATTCAGTATTCGGAAGGCTGTCCCTTACACCCTGTATAGTGTTTATCACAGAGCAATATAATTATTATTTATTCAATGTTTCCTTTCAACAATACAAATGCATGTTTTTCACTGAGACAGATCGAGGTGCAAAATTAGATGAAAGAAATAGTCTGTTCTCCTTTTTGCTCCGTGTCTGTCCTAGAGACCTGAACTTTTTCTGCTAACTTCACACCGGCTATGTTATAGGCAAACTCCGAAGCTCCGGCGCTCCTAGGTTGGACTGGTCAATCCTCAGGTCAGACTGAAAGCGGTGTGAAGTTAGCAGAAAAAGTTAGACGAATTTTATAACCCGACCAAATTAAGGAGGTCGAAATTTCAAATTGCAAAAACTGCCTCAATTGGGCGCAAATCAAATAGAAAACGATACAGAATTATTCTAAAAGGCTGTCTTTAATACCTAGTTACCATAAAAACAGATAAAACAGACAAAAACCACAAAAGAGAGAAATTTTGAAAAATTACGTATAAAAATGTTTTTGAGCCTTTTAAATCTATTTGAATTGCCCTAAAAAGGTAATAAAACATACTTAAAACGAGTTTCCTAAAAAATATGAATGTAAGTTACGCAAAAACCGCCTAAAAAGGCCATCTTACGTTAATTCTATCAACGACGATATTAGAAAATCAACAACTCCCGTTCCTTATTAGGTCCGAAGATAAAGGTGGTCTCAAACGAAAGATAATTTTATATCCTTTCTAACAATATGCCTGACAATACGTTTGATATATCAGGGCTATATGAAAAAGCCGATTCAATAAGACCCTCTATCGACGCTGACCCTTCAACGTTTGCCGACGCATATCTTTTTTCCCTTATAAGGTCCGAAGCAAAACAAGGTCTTAAATGAAAGGTAATTTTATGCCCTTACTAACGATATGCCTCACAACACGTTTGATACACCAGGGCTATATGAAAAAGTCGATTCAATAAGACCCTCTATCGACGCTGACCCTTCAACGTTTGCCGACGCATATCTTTTTTCCCTTATAAGGTCCGAAGCAAACCAAGGTCTCAAATGAAAGGTAATTTTATGCCCTTTCTAACGATATGCCTCACAACACGTTTGATACATCAGGGCTATATGAAAAAGTCCCAATGAGACCCTCAATCGACGCTGACCCTTCAATGTTTTCCGACGCATATATCTTTTTTCCCTTACAAGGTCCGAAGTAAACCAGGGTCTCAAATGAAAGGTAATTGTATGTCCTTTCTAACGATATACCTCACAATACGTTTCATACATCAGGGCTATATGAAAAAGTCCCAATGAGACCCTCTATCGACGCTGACCCTTCAATGTTTGCCGACGCATATATCTTTTTTCCCTTATGAGGTCCGAAGAAAACCAAGGTCTCGAATGAAAGGTAATTTTATGCCCTTACTAACGATATGCCTCACAACACGTTTGATACATCAGGGCTATATGAAAAAGTCGATTCAATAAGACCCTCTATCGACGCTGACCCTTCAACGTTTGCCGACGCATATCTTTTTTCCCTTATAAGGTCCGAAGCAAAACAAGGTCTCAAATGAAAGGTAATTTTATGCCCTTACTAACGATATGCCTCACAACACGTTTGATACACCAGGGCTATATGAAAAAGTCGATTCAATAAGACCCTCTATCGACGCTGGCCCTTCAACGTTTGCCGACGCATATCTTTTTTCCCTTATAAGGTCCGAAGCAAACCAAGGTCTCAAATGAAAGGTAATTTTATGTCCTTACTAACGATATGCCTCACAACACGTTTGATACATCAGGGCTATATGAAAAAGTCGATTCAATAAGACCCTCTATCGACGCTGACCCTTCAACGTTTGCCGACGCATATCTTTTTTCCCTTATAAGGTCCGAAGCAAAACAAGGTCTCAAATGAAAGGTAATTTTATGCCCTTACTAACGAAATGCCTCACAACACGTTTGATACACCAGGGCTATATGAAAAAGTCGATTCAATAAGACCCTCTATCGACGCTGGCACTTCAACGTTTGCCGACGCATATCTTTTTTCCCTTATAAGGTCCGAAGCAAACCAAGGTCTCAAATGAAAGGTAATTTTATGTCCTTACTAACAATATGCCTCACAACACGTTTGATACACCAGGGCTATATGAAAAAGTCGATTCAATAAGACCCTCTATCGACGCTGACCCTTCAACGTTTGCCGACGCATATCTTTTTTCCCTTATAAGGTCCGAAGCAAAACAAGGTCTCAAATGAAAGGTAATTTTATGCCCTTACTAACGAAATGCCTCACAACACGTTTGATACACCAGGGCTATATGAAAAAGTCGATTCAATAAGACCCTCTATCGACGCTGACCCTTCAACGTTTGCCGACGCATATCTTTTTTCCCTTATAAGGTCCGAAGCAAAACAAGGTCTCAAATGAAAGGTAATTTTATGCCCTTTCTAACAATATGCCTCACAACACGTTTGAAACATCAGGGCTATATGAAAAAGTCCCAATGAGACCCTCAATCGACGCTGACCCTTCTATATTTTCCGACGCATATATATTTTTTCCCTTACGAGGTCCGAAGTAAACCAGGGTCTCAAATGAAAGGTAATTGTATGTCCTTTCTAACGATATACCTCACAATACGTTTCATACATCAGGGCTATATGAAAAAGTCCCAATGAGACCCTCTATCGACGCTGACCCTTCAATGTTTGCCGACGCATATATCTTTTTTCCCTTATGAGGTCCGAAGAAAACCAAGGTCTCGAATGAAAGGTAATTTTATGCCCTTACTAACGATATGCCTCACAACACGTTTGATACATCAGGGCTATATGAAAAAGTCGATTCAATAAGACCCTCTATCGACGCTGACCCTTCAACGTTTGCCGACGCATATCTTTTTTCCCTTATGAGGTCCGAAGAAAACCAAGGTCTCGAATGAAAGGTAATTTTATGCCCTTACTAACGATATGCCTCACAACACGTTTGATACATCAGGGCTATATGAAAAAGTCGATTCAATAAGACCCTCTATCGACGCTGACCCTTCAACGTTTGCCGACGCATATCTTTTTTCCCTTATAAGGTCCGAAGCAAAACAAGGTCTCAAATGAAAGGTAATTTTATGCCCTTTCTAACAATATGCCTCACAACACGTTTGATACATCAGGGCTATATGAAAAAGTCCCAATGAGACCCTCAATCGACGCTGACCCTTCTATATTTTCCGACGCATATATATTTTTTCCCTTACGAGGTCCGAAGTAAACCAGGGTCTCAAATAAAAGGTAATTGTATGTCCTTTCTAACGATATACCTCACAATACGTTTCATACATCAGGGCTATATGAAAAAGTCCCAATGAGACCCTCTATCGACGCTGACCCTTCAATGTTTGCCGACGCATATATCTTTTTTCCCTTATGAGGTCCGAAGAAAACCAAGGTCTCGAATAAAAGGTAATTTTATGCCCTTACTAACGATATGTCTCACAACACGTTTGATACATCAGGGCTATATGAAAAAGTCGATTCAATAAGACCCTCTATCGACGCTGACCCTTCAACGTTTGCCGACGCATATCTTTTTTCCCTTATAAGGTCCGAAGCAAAACAAGGTCTCAAATGAAAGGTAATTTTATGCCCTTACTAACGATATGCCTCACAACACGTTTGATACACCAGGGCTATATGAAAAAGTCGATTCAATAAGACCCTCTATCGACGCTGACCCTTCAACGTTTGCCGACGCATATCTTTTTTCCCTTATGAGGTCCGAAGAAAACCAAGGTCTCGAATGAAAGGTAATTTTATGCCCTTACTAACGATATGCCTCACAACACGTTTGATACATCAAGGCTATATGAAAAAGTCGATTCAATAAGACCCTCTATCGACGCTGGCCCTTCAACGTTTGCCGACGCATATCTTTTTTCCCTTATAAGGTCCGAAGCAAACCAAGGTCTCAAATGAAAGTTTATTTTATGTCCTTACTAACGATATGCCTCACAACACGTTTGATACATCAGGGCTATATGAAAAAGTCGATTCAATAAGACCCTCTATCGACGCTGACCGTTCAACGTTTGCCGACGCATATCTTTTTTCTCTTATAAGGTCCGAAGCAAAACAAGGTCTCAAATGAAAGGTAATTTTATGCCCTTACTAACGATATGCCTCACAACACGTTTGATACACCAGGGCTATATGAAAAAGTCGATTCAATAAGACCCTCTATCGACGCTGGCCCTTCAACGTTTGCCGACGCATATCTTTTTTCCCTTATAAGGTCCGAAGCAAACCAAGGTCTCAAATGAAAGGTAATTTTATGTCCTTACTAACAATATGCCTCACAACACGTTTGATACATCAGGGCTATATGAAAAAGTCGATTCAATAAGACCCTATATCGACGCTGACCCTTCAACGTTTGCCGACGCATATCTTTTTTCCCTTATAAGGTCCGAAGCAAAACAAGGTCTCAAATGAAAGGTAATTTTATGCCCTTTCTAACAATATGCCTCACAACACGTTTGATACATCAGGGCTATATGAAAAAGTCCCAATGAGACCCTCAATCGACGCTGACCCTTCTATGTTTTCCGACGCATATATATTTTTTCCCTTACGAGGTCCGAAGTAAACCAGGGTCTCAAATGAAAAGTAATTGTATGTCCTTTCTAACGATATACCTCACAATACGTTTCATACATCAGGGCTATATGAAAAAGTCCCAATGAGACCCTCTATCGACGCTGACCCTTCAATGTTTGCCGACGCGTATATCTTTTTTCCCTTATGAGATCCGAAGAAAACCAAGGTCTCAAATGAAAGGTAATTTTATGCCCTTACTAACGATTTGCCTCACAACACGTTTGATACATCAGGGCTATATGAAAAAGTCGATTCAATAAGACCCTCTATCGACGCTGACCCTTCAACGTTTGCCGACGCATATCTTTTTTCCCTTATGAGGTCCGAAGAAAACCAAGGTCTCGAATGAAAGGTAATTTTATGCCCTTACTAACGATATGCCTCACAACACGTTTGGTACATCAGGGCTATATGAAAAAGTCGATTCAATAAGACCCTCTATCAACGCTGACCCTTCAACGTTTGCCGACGCATATCTTTTTTCCCTTATAAGGTCCGAAGCAAAACAAGGTTTCAAATGAAAGGTAATTTTATGCCCTTACTAACGATATGCCTCAAAACACGTTTGATACACCAGGGCTATATGAAAAAGTCGATTCAATAAGACCCTCTATCGACGCTGGCCCTTCAACGTTTGCCGACGCATATCTTTTTTCCCTTATAAGGTCCGAAGCAAACCAAGGTCTCAAATGAAAGGTAATTTTATGCCCTTTCTAACGATATGCCTCACAATACGTTTGATACATCAGGGCTATATGAAAAAGTCCCAATGAGACCCTCAATCGACGCTGACCCTTCTATATTTTCCGACGCATATATCTTTTTTCCCTTACAAGGTCCGAAGTAAACCAGGGTCTCAAATGAAAGGTAATTGTATGTCCTTTCTAACGATATACCTCACAATACGTTTCATACATCAGGGCTATATGAAAAAGTCCCAATGAGACCCTCTATCGACGCTGACCCTTCAATGTTTGCCGACGCATATATCTTTTTTCCCTTATAAGGTCCGAATAAAACCAAGGTCTCGAATGAAAGGTAATTTTATGCCCTTACTAACGATATGCCTCACAATACGTTTGATACATCAGGGTTATATGAAAAAGTCGATTCAATAAGACCCTCTATCGACGCTGACCCTTCAACGTTTGCCGACGCATATCTTTTTTCCCTTATAAGGTCCGAAGCAAAACAAGATCTCAAATGAAAGTTAATTTTATGCCCTTACTAACGATATGCCTCACAACACGTTTGATACACGAGGGCTATATGAAAAAGTCGATTCAATAAGACCCTCTATCGACGCTGGCCCTTCAACGTTTGCCGACGCATATCTTTTTTCCCTTAAAAGGTCCGAAGCAAACCAAGGTCTCAAATGAAAGGTAATTTTATGCCCTTTCTAACAATATGCCTCACAACACGTTTGATACATCAGGGCTATATGAAAAAGTCCCAATGAGACCCTCAATCGACGCTGACCCTTCTATATTTTCCGACGCATATATCTTTTTTCCCTTACAAGGTCCGAAGTAAACCAGGGTCTCAAATGAAAGATAATTGTATGTCCTTTCTAACGATATACCTCACAATACGTTTCATACATCAGGGCTATATGAAAAAGTCCCAATGAGACCCTCTATCGACGCTGACCCTTCAATGTTTGCCGACGCATATATCTTTTTTCCCTTATGAGGTCCGAAGAAAACCAAGGTCTCGAAAGAAAAGTTAATTTTATGCCCTTACTAACGATATGCCTCACAACACGTTTGATACATCAGGGCTATATGAAAAAGTCGATTCAATAAGACCCTCTATCGACGCTGACCCTTCAACGTTTGCCGACGCATATCTTTTTTCCCTTATAAGGTCCGAAGCAAAACAAGGTCTCAAATGAAAGGTAATTTTATGCCCTTACTAACGATATGCCTCACAACACGTTTGGTACACCAGGGCTATATGAAAAAGTCGATTCAATAAGACCCTCTATCGACGCTGGCCCTTCAACGTTTGCCGACGCATATCTTTTTTCCCTTATAAGGTCCGAAGCAAACCAAGGTCTCAAATGAAAGGTAATTTTATGCCCTTTCTAACGATATGCCTCACAACACGTTTGATACATCAGGGCTATATGAAAAAGTCCCAATGAGACCCTCAATCGACGCTGACCCTTCTATATTTTCCGACGCATATATCTTTTTTCCCTTACAAGGTCCGAAGTAAACCAGGGTCTCAAATGAAAGGTGATTGTATGTCCTTTCTAACGATATACCTCACAATACGTTTCATACATCAGGGCTATATGAAAAAGTCCCAATGAGACCCTCTATCGACGCTGACCCTTCAATGTTTGCCGACGCATATATCATTTTTCCCTTACGAGGTCCGAAGTAAACCAAGGTCTCGAATGAAAGATAATTTTATGCCCTTTCTAACGATATGCCTCACAATACGTTTGATACATCAGGGCTATATGAAAAAGTCGATTTCTGTCCGATCTCAGATAATTTAAACTGTAACACTATTCGCCAATAGATGGCGCACTCAGATTCTGAAACGCGCTTTCGACTTGTTAAGTGGATTTCATAAGTAGACTAGGTTGCATCTGGTTCGAGTTTCAGTCCTCTCACCGTCAGATGGAGCTTTGCCATTAAAATTTCTCTTCGTTATTTTTCTGTTCACCAATGGATGGATGCCTCTGTTTACTTTTTAATGTTAGTTATGCTGCCAGCGTTAATCTGATGGATGTGGTAGTAGTCTCACTTTAATTAACCTGATCTGCTAATTATTGTGATAATGATTGTTCAAATAAAAATGATAACAAAAATCAAAACACGTATTTTTTATTTATTATGACCAAATTTCTGTTGGAATAATTTATGGACTGGTGCGGCTCGTTGACAGCAGGTGTGTTGGGCCGTTGACAGAGGTGCATTTGCAGATGTTGACTGGACCAGACCAGGGCTTGATTGTAGGCCTGCAGCAACTGGTGCTAGTTTTCAGCTGTCAAACAAAAGAACAGCTTTAAAATTTCATCAACACAGCTAACAGCACCCGTAGTCTAGTGCTAAAGGTGAAGGCCTATCAAACCAATATTCCTGGGTTCAAATCCAATAATGCCCAAGGATATTTTGTAACATTATGGGCCTGTTCCAAGTACTGGGTGGACCGAAAGCTGAACAACTTTCTTGAAGAATCCTGTGTTCTAAACTAAATCAACCTCCCCATACAAAAATACCACTTGGGTAAGGCAGCTTACCACTCGTGTGGTGCCGGCAAAGAATTATGCCAACCCGTGGCAACCCGCTACCCGTTGGTATTGTGTAAGGCGACGAAGGGTTAATGAAGCAGAGGATGCGCAGCAGCATCCTTCTGTGTATCGTATCATCTTACATTCGGCAGTCACCAACAACCGCGGTACATGGTGCCAGCCGTAATGCTAACAAGCCTGGTGACTATTGTACTTTCCCTCCACATGTTACAGCAAAAGCTAGAATTTTGGAAGGAGTCCCTGTCCTGTAGTGGATGTTTCATGAGATGTCACGATGAACACAGCTTATATGGCAGTTATGTTTTTTTCCTAACTCATGTTCATTACAAAAAGTTGTTAAGTTTAGTCTTTCAGTTTAGGATATACTCTCCCTCACAGCCTGGACAGCCTACTGAATTTGCCATAGGACAGTGGGAAGCAATCTAAAGAAGGTACAAGAAATCATCATCATATCATGTGGGTTTGAGTTGTAAGATCAAAGAAAGACCTGACAACTCATTTAACGGCTTAGAAACTTAGAATGGGCTTAGAATGGTGCCCTGAAAAATAATTTTAAATCAAATTTAGTCTTCAGCAAAATTGGTGGCCCGCGCAGTCGGCAAAGATTTGTACAGTCCCATATCTCTACCCGTGGGAGTTATAATAGGCAACTAAGGGATTATAAACTGGAGAATGGGCAGCAGTGTCTTTCTCAGTATCATAACATCTTCACCAACTAATGCGGTCTTCCTCTCCGCATTGTTTTTGGCAAAAACTGGAATTCTGGTGGAAGTTCCTTGTCCGGTAGTTGTGGTTTCATGGGATGTTAGAATTGTTGTCCAAGAATCTAACCTCAAAACAGGATATTTGGATTATGTGCCTGTTATATCTCTTATTATTATTTCTGCGGCTGGCAAAGACAATCTCTCTCTTCATTAATCACAAGAGATAATTGCCACTTTACAGCCACTTAAATTTTATGGCAAATATTACTTATTCCTCATTAAAATATACTTACATGATAAATAAAGTTTCTATAATTATTTGGTTTAGTTTTTCAATCAAGGTCTCCTGTCGTTTATCCATCTTTAAAAAGTGCCTCCTGTAGCTTTCAGCTTGATTTTTATCTTAATTGCTCCTATAATTTATAATCAAACAATTTTTAGTTTCGTGAGGTTAGGTTATTATTTTTTTTTATTTTTACAACCATGCGTTTCATTACACGCTTTTCTGCTGTCACATCACATTTTTCAGCAGTTTATATGAAAACAAAAAAACCGGTAATTACCGATATAAGATATTTTCTGCATGAAATGGAACACAGCGAAACTTCAAAATACGCATAGTTTCTGCCAAGGAGGTTTTAACCCACGCTAAGCTCTGGAAAGGATGAACGGCAAAAAAAGCGTGACAACGAGCGATTTTAATTTTTCAAATAAAATTGTTTGGTTAAAAGTAGTAGTGACACCATACCTCAGCCTTTAACCGACCAGTGTGATCATGATTATACAGGGTGTTTGGAAGCTGGGTGCAAAGCCTAAAAGTACTAATAGACGATCGGATCGAACTGCTCTGAATTTAGCTCCGTACCACGATTTTGCCCAATAGCAAAATTGTCGTTTGGGTCAATCCGCAACGCTATTGGACAAAATCGTGGTCCGGAGCTAAATTCGGACCAGTCCGATCCGATCGTCTGTTAGTACTTTTAAAGTGGTGATAGCTGAGACCATTTAGAACATATTAAGCCACATTTGTCTTAGACGAAGTAGGAAACTTATTTTTTTATTGTTACTTTAATATTTTTGTCACAAAATCCCAAAAATTTGTTATTACTTGTTGACAGTGTTAATTTTAAGTTGTTTTTTATTATTTCTTTATGTAAAGAATGTTTGGCTAGTCTCATGAGATATTTTTTTAGGGATCTGTCTCATTTGAAAATTTGTCTTAAACAATTTGAAGTTCTAAAAAAAATTTTGAAATGAAGAAACCCGATTTGTTTGTCATAAAAAAAAATGAAGCTTAAGTTATTTAAACCTTTTAAATAACATGCCTGTTTATTGCCCTTTCTTTTGAGGTATCAGTTACGCAGATGTCTTACTAACTTTTAAAATTAGGGCATATTTAAGTCTGAAAAAGGAAAATAATGAAAAATTTAAACCGACATGTTAAACTTTATTTTTATTAAAATAATTAAATTTTTGTGTTTCTAATGAAGACTGTAATTTCTTATACCAAAATGTGCCTCTCACTTTCATACTCGTGATTTGCAATTGCTACTTCTACTTAATGACTACACTTACGGATGCGTTACTGAATAAAATAACGGTATAAACAACGTTATTGGATCTATGCGTTTCATTACACGCATATTTTCTGACTGATTTTATCTCTTTAGAATGCCGAGAATTATGGATTGTCACGCATGTGGTAGTCATGTTGCCATTATAGAAAGGATGCAGTGTGCTAACTGCAGAAAGCATTACCTCCTTGGATGTGTAAACCTTACTAAAGAATACTTCAGCACTGAAAGGCACAACCTTGATCGCTGTTGGAGATGTCCTGAGTGTGTAATAGGCACACGTACAATCAGAAATGATGACACGCCTGTTCGTTATGTTGATGCAATCACCAATGATCATCTATCCACAACTATCGACGAATCTAACAATGTCACTTATTCAGGCGTCATCAATACAACGGTCACAATAACAACTCCTAAAACTATCACAGCAACAACTTCTAAGGCTGATCTGTCTTTGGAAACTTTACCTGAAAGTGGTGATGACATTGATAACGTTACCCGTAGAAACTATAACAAATCTAAAGCCAAGACTCTCAACATGCTTAACTTAGATATCACACCGGCCACACCTATACATGCTGATACTGTTGATGCAGAAGAAGACTCATTAAACTCACTAAATGCATATGCCACTGAAGAGCTGAAACCGCCACCATAAGCTGTAGTGAAATAGGACATGAATGACAGAGTCTTTCATGAAATATTGTCTTTTCGAGAAGATGTTATGATGCTTCTAACAAAGAAAGACGAACAGATCCGTAACTTGGCAACGCAAATAATATATCTGAGAAAAGAAATTAAAGAAATCAGTAGTAAATCTGACGTCATGAATACAGAGATTATTGAGTGCAAAACGCTGATGGCTAGCAGATCTTCATCGATGCTAGACAAACTGATAGTCCCTACTGCCAGTGCAGAAACGAAGGGAGTTGTAACCAATCTAACGGCTAACTACGCGAAAGCTGTGAGCTGCAGAATTTCTGCCTCTACTACGCCTCCCGCTAGTACACAGCAGTCAATCAACCGGCACCCGACACCTCAACAGACAAATTGATACATTCACCAAACCTGTTGCACAACCTAAGGCGAGACCGCCTACAAAGAAGAGCCGTAAATCTCCAGAGGTATCGCCGGACAGACCCCCGTCGGATAGAGCCACGCAATCCGCGAACGGCGAGCGGCAGGATTCACTAGAATGTTTAAATGACTATAATGATGGCAAGTAGAATTTAGTCGTAAATAAGAAAAAGAAACCCAGAAGAAAAGTCACTGTTGGTACTGGTAAAGAAGACGAGGACTTATTGACTATTGAGCGAATCAAATATATTCAAGCGTGGCAATTTAGACCTGAAACTACTGCAGAATCAGTACTGAAATTTTTGAAAAAAGTCGAGGAATCGAATAATTATTTTGTTGAAAAACGAACAATTAAAACTAACAAACACTCGTCGTTTATAATAGGAATACCAGAGGGACTTTACCCCAAATTAAACTCACCTCCTGTTGGGCCACCGCGCGTTCGGTTCTCTGACTGGTTTCTACGAAAGCCTCGAGTGGAGCGGGGCAATGACGCCAACCCCACAAGTGATGGCACCACAATTAACTAGACCCACCCCATTAGTAGATCCTGCCACGGGCGCAAGTAAACAACAACTACGCATGTTACTACACAATGTGTAAGGTTTATCCAATAAGATTTCTCGAATTGAATCTGTGCTACAAAGTGGACCAAAGTATGACCATGTTATGTTATCTGAACATTGGATGCGAAATGATTAACTAACTGTAACTAGTATTATAAATTTTAAGTTAATTTCATCATATTGTCGTGCAACTCGGATACATGGTGGAGTGTCAATTTATGCACACAATAGTGTAGAAATTTTAGAAAGGCCGGATTTATGTAGGTTCACTGTAGAAATGCATATAGAACTAGCTGTTACCCGCGGCTTCGCTCGCGTGGTTTTCGTATTTATGTTGTTACCGGTTTTCCGAAGCAATGAGATATTTTCCCGTCATTTCGGGGTAATTTTAAACTAAGGAAAAACGGGACTAACCCTGCGCAAATCAATGAGTACAATTCAAGATCCAGCTGAAGTTACTCCTAAATTACTCAGAACAGAAGAACTTAGCAGCAGTATTATGCCTTAAAGTTATTACTTAACCTAACAAATGTAGAAAGAGAGATGAGAGACACCTTTATGTAATATTTCAAAACAGAGCCAATTCGCAGAAGTAATTGAGAAAAACTAAAAGCCTCTCCCTCTCTTTCCCTCTCCCTGACCCTCTCCACCTCCCTCTCCCCCTCCCCTCCCTCCCCTTCCCCCTCCCCTTCCTTCTCCCCCTGCCGCCTCCCTCTCTCCCTCCCTCTCCCCCTTCCCCTCCTTCACCCCCTCCCTCTCCCTCTACCTGTACCTCTACCTATCTACCTGTCTACCTTTCTACCTCTCTACCTCTCTACCTCTACCTCTCTCCCTCTCTACATCTCTACCTCTACCCTATCCCTGCCCCTAACGCCAATTTAACCGCTATCCCTAACATAGAAATGACACCCATATTGATTTTTAGACATTTCAAACCTATCGCACCCCAACCCCAACCCCAGGGGATGATGGTATTTCACGTCCATCACGTTGGATTTCAAAGTTTTTGTAGTTTTCGTAATCAGCGACCCGATGAACCATACAAACGACACCCATATTGATTTTAGACATTTCAACCTTATCGCACCAACCCCATCCCTAGGGGATGATGGTATTTCACGTCCACCACGTTGGATTTCAAAATTGTTGTAGTTTTTGTAATCAGCGACCCGATAAACCATACAAACGACACCCATATTGATTTTTAGACATTTCAACCCTATCGCAACTCAACCCCATCCCTAGGGGATGATGGTATTTCACGTCCACCACGTTGGATTTCAAAATTGTTGTAGTTTTCGTAATCAGCGACCCGATAAACCATACAAACGATACCCATATTGGTTTTTAGACGTTTTCACCCCATTTCCCTCTTTTAGGGGTTGAATTAGGGGTGGAATTTCAATAACAGTGATTTGCGTTCCACAGAATTACAACCCTAATAATAAATTTTGTGGATTTTATTTGAAAACTAAGGATTTTCAACTTCATCCCCCTTTTCATCCCTTCGGGTGTAGAATTTTCAAAAACCCTGAAGCACGTAAATTTTAATTTTTAGTCGTTAGCCTAAATACAAATTTTGAAGATCCTAACTTCAAAACTGACGGACTTTCATACAAACTTTCATCCCCTATTTTACCCCCTTAGGGGTGGAATTTTTTGAAACCCTTTCTTAGTGCACCCCTAAGTCTCATAAGGAACCTACATGCCAAATTTGGAATCTCTAGACCTAGCGGTTTGGGCTGTGCGTTGATATGTTAGTCACCTTCTTCTTTTATATATATAGATTAGCTGCTGTGCAGCCTATTGATAGCAATATCATTGTAATTTGTGTATACTGTTCAAATCATCAGCGTAAAGCAAACAGGGACAAAAGATTTTTTTTAACTAAGTCATTGATGAACATCACAAAAAACAGAGGACCCAAGTGCGAGCCTTGCGGCACCCCTGGGGTTACAAATGATGGAGAAGACGAGTACCCTTTTACCGCGACTAATTGACTGCGGTTGGGTAAGTACGAGCGTACTCACCTCAACAGACACCCATGGATACCATACGCCTCCAGCTTGGATACAAGTAAACTATGGTTCACCTTATCAAACGCTTTGCTGAAGTCGGTATAAATCGAATCGACCTGACCTGTTACAGCAAAGGAGTGGCATAGATAGTCTTTGTATTCCAATAAGTTACTTATCGTCGACCTACCTCTAATAAACCCATGTTGGTTGTTCACAATGAACAGTTTGCAGTGTGAATAGATGTAATCATATGCCATAGATTCTAATAATTTAGCAATACAAGAGAGAATACTAATTGGTCGATAATTTTCACAACATGACCTGTTCCCGGACTTATGAATTGGAATGATATGAGCCCTTTTCCAAATTGTAGGAAAATTAAATAAAAAAAAAAATATTTTTATTTCAATTCTTACAGTTTTTAAATTTAAGACAGCTGAGACACTCCCTTTAGGTAAAAAGATATCTGTATTGGGAGGCCTCGCTCTTCCGTATGACATTAAATGGATGCTGTAGAACTTAAATATTACAATGATACTGTAGGATTTAAATATTACAATATTAATTTAGATATTTCAACTTTAAATAACCTTTGGTTTTCCTTTCAGTCCCAAAGAGAGACAAAGTTAATTAAGACAAAACTTAAATAAGTAATCTGAAATTAATTAAGACAAAGCGTAAATACACATATTCTGCAATCAATTACTAATTATTATATTATTTCCATATTAAAGTGATACTATAATAAGATTTGAAAATTATAATTTAAACATTTTAACCTTAATTAACCTCTGGTTTTCTTTTCGATCCAAAAGAGAAACAGAGGTGAATCACAGACAGGGTAATATGAAGTTAATTAAGACAAAACGTAAATACACATACTTTGCAGTCATTTACTGATTATAATTTTATAGCAAGTTGAAAATAATTAGAATTATATTAAGCAAGTCTAATTTGCAAACAATAGTAAACTGTAGGTACATTAGGATGCCAAAGATAAATTATACGAAACAATGACAATTTTAAATACTTTATATGTTATATGTTTTTTTTGTGCATGCATGTGTGTGTATGTGTCTGTTTGTACCATTGTGTGTGCGCATGAAGGTCATGGTTAAGAGTAAGGTTTTTGAACTGATGCATTATTTTGTTGTTGTTACTAGCCCTACGACGCTGTCTTGGGATCGGAAGCTGCAATAGCAAGTATTGTAACTTCCACTAGCATTATGCCTATCATATTATATTAGCCCTAATTAGAAAGGAACACCTCACACTCATCATAGCTCAACTCTTTTAGCCATGTAACCAGCAATATTTTACACTCGTGGTAAGTTTTGGTATAAAGCTGAAGCTTTTTATTAACTTTATTGTAAAGATAAGTTGAACGCTTTTTATACTGTACGCTCGCAAAAGTTGTTTTAGTTCTATGAATAGTCACAATGTCTTTCCTTCTCTTATCTTTTAAGTTAGGGTCAAACGTTATTGTTTTGTGTGTTTTCAAAATAATTTGTAGTATATATAATTTACGAACTGATAAGAGGTTACTAATTTGGTATAAACTCTCGGTTGAGTAGCGAAGCTTTTTAAAGTACATCACTTTTAATAGCGCTCTCTGTGATCTTTCAACTTCTAAGAACTGAGTTTTAAAGGTTCCGCCCCATACAGAAATGCAATATGTTATTATAGATTGGACTAATGCTGTGTAGATTTCATTTAGGAGATTCCTTGGAGAGCTCTGGTTATTTGGTAAATTTTTGGGAACAACATGTCTTAGTGATTTAAATATCCAGATATCTGTTTCAGTAGAACAAATCGCACGAAACCTGAAGACAGCTTTAGACTTCAGATGCACACCTACCCATGCAATAGAAAAGAAGGTATTCCGGATTCATGCGATTGTGACGTACTTCTACGTGCAAACAGTGTAAAATATCTCGGAGTGGTACTCGATGACAAACTGAACTGGCAAGCCCAGATAGAAGCAGTCACAATCAAGGTCAGAAAACTGATATATATCTTTAAAAATCTCCGCGACGTAGTTGATTTAAAAACGATACAATTGACATATGTGGCTCTTTGTCAAAGCATTTTATCATACTGCATATGTGCCTGGGGTGGAGCAGCAAAGTCGCACCTTATTGAAGTAGAAAGAGGTCAACGTGCCGTACTAAAAGTAATGATGAGATTGCCTTTCAGACATCCAACCACAGAACTGTATAATGTATGCGAAGTATTGTCAGTAAGGAGGTTGTTTATATATCAAGTTCTGCGTCGCTACCACCGATATACAATACCTATTCTGCCACACTGCAACAAAAGAATTGTCAAGTGCCCGTTGCCCATACAAAACAATGTACGTGCAAGACAACACTACGACTACTGTGCACCCATGCTGTACAATAAAATTATACCTGATATCAGTCAAACAAAAACCTGCAACAACAACAAATTTAAGAAACTTATATTCAGTATTTTAAAAGCCCTTGACTATGATTCAACCGAGAAACTCTTTGAAAGAATAATATAGATAAATTATTAAAATAAAATAAATTATTGATCCAGTGTTTTACCTACACTTTTCCTAATTAATTATCTAAATTTGTAAACCACCACCCTAAAATGTTCCCAATCACATACTAGCACACTCACATAACACACACAAATACACTCACCGAGACACTAACACTCACATACACAGCCAAACACAAACACACATTCATGTTCCTATTAATAGTCGTATTGTAGCTTATACTCGTAGTTCTTCTAAATTTGCATGTTTATTTTCTTTGTTTATTTTTGTTCTTTTTGTAACATGTATCAGTAAATCGAGATTACGCAGAAGCTTGTAACACAGTTTTAACTAGCACAAGCTTCTGAGTTTCCACACAAAAAACTGTAAAGTTGCAAATAAAGATTTATTTATTATTATTTATTTATTAAATTTTCTTATTCTCGAATTAATTTGCTCAATTTGGGGGTACCAGGAGAGCCTCTGATCAACTATTACACCAAGATACTTAGTTTGACTGACTTTATTAATTTTAGGACAGTTACAATGGTTGTCTGTTAGGTTATCACAATCATGTATTTTTATTTCAATCAAATCAAATGTCAAATACTACATACTAAACCTTATTACTATAAAAGTGTCAAATAAATAACCCGCCCCCAAAGGTGCCCATGACACTTGCCGCGTTACCACGTTGAATAGCCACAGACAGCCTTTGCACCAGGAATGCCCCGGAGCGAGAGTCACAGCCCTTGTCACGCATTCGACGCCCGATTTCCTGCACAAGGCACTTGGCTTCAGACCCCCAGCAACCAGCTGTCTCCACCGCGAAGGGGACGAACTTATAACCACGCTTCAGTTCAGCGTATTTAGAATGTTTAAGGCGGGCCGCCTCCTCGGCGGCAGCACCTGCCAATCTTGTCGTTTGGGCCAAGTGAGATGGAGCGAAGGTGCTAACGCAGGTCGCGTCCCAGAGGAGACATCTACCCATCTCCCAGGGCACAAGCGTTAGGCCGTCAGGCCTCTTTCCGTCTGTCCTACTGAGGCCCGGGGGCTCGAGCATGCATGGGATGTTGGCTGATACGAGAGACCGGCGTATAATGTCATTCAGAGCGTGGTGACGTGGGAACCTACCTGAGCACCTACAGCAACTTAACGCATGATAACCATCACTCTCCACTCTAGAGCCGCAAATGCATATATGGGGTTCACAGACACTGCAGCCCAGGCGGAGAGCGACGGCAATACGCAGCGAATCGCTGTCAAGAAGGGTGCCCAGGTTCGGCGATGGTACTGCGTGCAACCATGCTCCAGACTCCGGCTTAGAGGCAGCTCTAAGCCTTGCCAAATCCTATCTAGGGTAGACTTGGATGCGATATCGTCCCAGAAGCGTTGCCTTTGGGGGGTATCCGGCTTATCCAGGCCGAGAGACGTCCAAGCACTCTCGGCGTCGGAAACAAAAGGTATACGAAGCTCATCACCATTTATAGAAAGAATGCGAGCGACGAGTTCCGTAGACCCATGCACCGACGCCAAAAATGCGGGAAGACCCACATCCTGAACACGCCGAACACCCAGCCCCCCATGTCTTACAGGTAATGTTGCCTGATCCCATTGGCCATCAGTGAGCCTTACATTCGCGATCGCCTCAAGTGTTAGCTTAAGGCCATCGTCAAATGACCAAACCTCGGTTGGACACAACCACGAGGGGGAAGTCCGCAGTAAATATGTCACCTGTGGCATCGCAAAACATATTTTAAGAAGGACCAGGGCAACGTGTGGGGAAATATTTTGTAGGCGGCTTCTGGCACGAACAAGTGCGCACTTCTTCTTTTCAAGTGACGCAGGTAAACCCGACAAAAAAATGGGAGACCCCAACAGCTCAAAGTCAGACTCGCGTAAAAGTTTGAGGCCAGGAATGAGAAGACCAATTGTTTTATTGTTTTATTTGTGTTTAATGTTAAAAGGTTGTTCTTTAGCCATTTAGAGACTTGGATCATACCATGCTCCGCCTGAACTTTAATGCTTTCCCAAGATTTTCCAGTGAATACAATGGCAGTATCATCAGCGTAAGAAAATATTTTGGCGTTTCTAATTTTCATATTGCAGAGGTCATTTATATAAATGAGAAAGAGAGTTGGTCCTAAGACGCTTCCTTGAGGAACGCCGTATGATACGCCAGTGTCTTCACTTATGTATTCTTCAAGCTTAACTTTTTGCATTCTGTCTGTTAGAAAATCCTTGGAAATGGAGAGTTGAGTACCTCTCACACCTATACGTTCGAGTTTCGTCACAAGGATGGGGACGGAGACGGTATCGAAAGCCTTTTTAAGATCAATAAAAATACACAAACACTTCTGCCTATTATCAAGCTGTTCAGTGATGAGTGAAGTTAGTGACGTTACAGCGTCTTCGGTTGATAAATTGCTAGACTGAATTGATTTATTAAATACTAGCGGCCCGCCCCGGCTTCGCACCCTACTGTGTAAGAGAGATGTTTTCCAGCCTGTTGGGTATACTCGTCTACACGCTTTTTTTGGCCGTTCCCAAAGAATTTATATGAACCTACCGATGGCCGTTCCTCTCCTTTCCAGAGCGTAGCGTGGGTTAAAACCTCCTTGGCAGAAACTATGCCCGGAATGCACGGCCACGGAATGTACGACCGCGGAATACGAAGCCAACAATTTGGCTTCCGATTCCGTACAATCCGCGGACGTACATTATTTGTTGCTCAATCCGAGCTCGTCCAAAGAATGTCCGGCCGCGGATTGTACGGCCACGGAATTGGGATCCATTGTACATGAATTCCGAGGGTGGTCATTCCTCGTGGTACAATATTGGGCCGGCTTTTCTTGTATCGGTCCAATATTGACTGGCAATGGAAAATGTGTACAAGCAAAGACTTTTATAGCAGAGCATTATGTGACACAAGTTTGTTTCTGGCACTCGCCGGCCGCTACTGCGGCACGCTCGCTTCGCTCACTCGGCTCGTGCGTTGTGGTCGCAAGATAACCTAACTCAACCTAACGGACCTGTGAAAACACTCAAAAGTGTTGTCTTGGCTTCAAAGTCCGAGGTTCTACAATTCTTAGATGGGTGGGGCTCGCAAAAAATGTACCATCACACACGGGAAACTGTAACACACAATAACACACTGGAATTGCATAACACTCGGGAATTAATGTTAAGGTAAGTATACACTGGAGAAAAAAGTGTATTGAGCATATTATAAATGTAGAGATGATACCTGTAGATTTATAAACCTTAACCATGAGCAAATTTACTTTTGAATGATACAAAATATTTGTTTAAGCAAAATTTCTTTAATAAATTCTTTACTCCTTACCTACATAACACAAGTAACTTCAGTTAGTTTTTACGTGCAAACAATACAACTTAAAACTTCTAATACAAAATTCAAGTAACTAACTTCAGATAGTTTTTAAATGCAATCACAACAAAAAGAAAATAAAACTTCTAATACAAAACTAGACCTTGTAAATATCTTAATGAATTCAATATTAGCTGCATACGAATGTTTTTAACGTTTAGAACTCATGCACTAAGGTCTCCTGCCTGTAATTCTGCTGACTAGGTATAATTATTGCCCTAACTGAAAAACAAAATTTCTGCTGACTAGGTATAATTATTGCCCTAACTGAAAAACAAAATTGCAAGCATTGTTGCTTATCGAAAGACGTCATATAAAAATTACAATATCCTAAGGTGGCGATAAATAGATTAGTTCGACGGAATGCTGGCAGCTGTCACTTCATACAAACTGTCATTTCGTACTAAAAAAATTAAATAAATTAGCTAAGTCGTAATAAATTGAATTTTTCAATTATATTACAATTAAAAATATCCAACACTGTATTTATTTTAATCGAATCTCGTTTCTTCACTCAATAGAATAATAAAACCCAGAACCGTCAGAATACCGTCAAATTAAAATTCAGAGTATAGGTAAGTACCTACATAATACATTGTAAAATATATGTAGGTACAATTTACTAAATGAATGTGTTCTCGACAAAATAATGTACTTATGCACGTGGATTAGGTAGGTAGTAAAAATAAGCATACTTGTAATGTACACTTAGCTTTAGGTCATTCACGTGTGTTACGTCACACAATATCATAACACACGTAACACACGTGAATAAACACGCGTGAAAAAAGTAACCTCAAACTCGTGTAGCAACTTCAAATGCAATGTATTTTTTTGAAAAAAACACATTATTCATTCATAATTCGTATAAGCTTTAAGTCAATAAACTTCAAACAAACTATTTTATTACTCACCATGAAAAAATACTTCCGAAAACTCAGTAAAATCCAATGACGAAAACATAACACACACCGACTAACGCTTTTTTCGGGTGAACTAAGATGGCTGTCAAACCACTGACATTATTATTTGATGGTCGAAATGTTGCCAGCACATAAAAATATTTGCAGTTAGAAGTATTCCTTATAACAAAAAAACTACCATGTAACAAACTGACTATAACACACGTGAAATAAAATAGAGACACTTTTTAAATTCAACGATTTTATTATATAATCTGTTTAATTAGGGTTTATTAACGCATTACTTTGTAGATCCATTACTGTATTTTGTGTAGTAAATAAAATTACCCTATAAATATAGCGAACAAGATGGAAATGATAAAGTAATGATTGTTTCTAGGGGCTGTGCCATTCTTTTTTTGTATGGAACTAGAAATTACTCTTACTAATGGCAAATATTTTCTGTTGTTATTTCAAATGTTTTAACTATTAAATTGACTTAATACTATCACAAGTGAATATAGGCATTAATAGAAATCGTCATTTTAATTGTGGAATAAAATAAAATAACTTTTTTCTTTATTCAAAGTTAGGTCCACGGCATTTTTGTCGAAGGTACAAATTTTGTGAGCCCCACCCAGATCTGACATGATTGGCTTTGGATTCCGAGGTCGTGCATTCCGTGGTTGTACATTCTTGGTTGTGCATTCCGAGCTCAGACAAGGAATTTTCCGGCCGCGGATTGCACGGCCAGGGAATTGCCAGCTAGGGTGTACACGGATTCCGAGGGCGGTCATTACTTGGCTTCGTATTCCGCGGTCGTACAATCCGAGGTCGTGCATTCCGATTTCCCTATTTTGACGTTTCCCTGTGTTCCATTTCATGCAGAAAATATCTTCTATCGGTAATTACCGGTTTTTTTTGTTTTCATATAAACTGCTGAAGAATGTGATGTGACAGCAGAAAAGCGTGTAATGAAACGCATGTTTGTAAAAATAAAAAAAAATAATAACCTAACCTCGCGAAACTAGGACTTTTTGGCGGGAACTCGACATGGGCGTTTGCCTGCTTAATTGAAATTTTGTTTTTTTGTGCATTTAGTGATTTAGTGGATAATAAAGATAGTGTGTTATGCAGTAAATTTACTACGGAGTGCGCAGCTGATGAAGATTTCAAGTGATCTCGTGTTTAAGCCCCGTTTGTGTTGTCCCAAAAAGTCACGAACATTTTCCTTCGTAAAGTTCACTATCGCTTTACGAGGGGAGCAAAAAGAAAGATTAAACACATCAGACATGGCTGTATGGGCTTTGTACTCTTTGCCTTTCCGAAAGGAAGAATGAAACCAAAAAAAAAAAAAACCTCGCGAAACTAAAAATTGTTTGATTATAAATTATAGGAGCAATTAAGATAAAAAGCAAGCTGAAAGCTACAGGAGGAGGCACTTTTTAAAGATGGATAAACGACGGGAGACCTTGATTGAAAAACTAAACCAAATAATTATAGATACCAAACTTTATTTATCATGTAAGTATATTTTAATGAGGAATGAGTAATATTTGCCATAAAATTTAAGTGGCTGTTAAGTGGCAAGTATCTCTTGTGATTAATGAAGAGAGAGATTGTCTTCGCCAGCCGCAGAAATAATAATAAGAGATATAACAGGCACATAATCCAAATATCCTGTTTTGAGGTTAGATTCTTTAACAACAATTCTAACATCCCATGAAACCACAACTACCGGACAAGGAACTAATCCCTTAGTCGCCTATTATAACTCCCACGGGTAGAGATATGGGACTACAAATCTTTGCAGATTGCACGGGCCACCAATTTTGCTGAAGACTAAATTCGATTTAAAATTATTTTTCAGAGCACCACAACATTTCTACTTGGAGGAATCGGAGGAGCCCATTCTAAGTTTCTAAGCCGTTAAATGAGTTGTCAGGTCTTTCTTTGATCTTACAACTCAAACCCACAAGATATGATGATGATTTCTTGTACCTTCTTTAGATTGCTTCCCACTGTCCTATGGCAAATTCAGTAGGCTGTCCAGGGTGTGAGGGAGAGTATATCCTAAACTGAAAGACTAAACTTAACAACTTTTTGTAATGAACATGAGTTAGGAAAAAAATATAACTGCCATATAAGCTGTGTTCATCGTGACATCCACTACAGGACAGGGACTCCTTCCAAAATTCCAGCTTTTGCTGTAACATGTGGAGGGAAAGTACAATAGTCACCAGGCTTGTTAGCATTACGGCTGGCACCATGGACCGCGGTTGTTGGTGACTGCCGAATGTAAGATGATACGATACACAGAAGGATGCTGCTGCCCATCCTCTGCTTCATTAACCCTTCGTCGCCTTACATGATACCAACGGGTAGCGGGTTGCCACGGGTTGGCATAATTCTTTGCCGGCACCACACGAGTGGTAAGCTGCCTTACCCAAGTGGTATTTTTGTATGGGGAGGTTGATTTAGTTTAGAACACAGGATTCTTCAAGAAAGTTGTTCAGCTTTCGGTCCACCCAGTACTTGGAACAGGCCCATAATGTTACAAAATATCCTTGGGCATTATTGGATTTGTACCCAGGAATATTGGTTTGAAAGGCCTTCACCTTTAGCACTAGACTACAGGTGCTGTTAGCTGTGTTGATGAAATTTTAAAGCTGTTCTTTTGTTTGACAGCTGAAAACTAGCACCAGTTGCTGCAGGCCTACAATCAAGCCCTTGTCTGGTCCAGTCAACATCTGCAAATGCACCTCTGTCAACGGCCCAACACACCTGCTGTCAACGAGCCGCACCAGTCCATAAATTATTCCAACAGAAATTTGGTCATAATAAATAAAAAATACGTGTTTTGATTTTTGTTATCATTTTTATTTGAACAATCATTATCACAATAATTAGCAGATCAGGTTAATTAAAGTGAGACTACTACCACATCCATCAGATTAACTCTGGCAGCATAACTAACATTAAAAAGTAAACAGAGGCATCCATCCATTGGTGAACAGAAAAATAACTAAGAGAAATTTTAATTGCAAAGCTCCATCTGACGGTGAGAGGACTGAAACTCGAACCAGATGCAACCTAGTCTACTTATGAAATCCACTTAACAAGTCGAAAGCGCGTTTCAGAATCTGAGTGCGCCATCTATTGGCGAATAGTGTTACAGTTTAAATTATCTGAGATCGGACAGAAATCGACTGTTTCATATAGCCCTGATGTATCAAACGTATTGTGAGGCATATCGTTAGAAAGGGCATAAAATTATCTTTCATTCGAGACCTTGGTTTACTTCGGACCTCGTAAGGGAAAAATGATATATGCGTCGGCATACATTGAAGGGTCAGCGTCGATAGAGGGTCTCATTGGGACTTTTTCATATAGCCCTGATGTATCAAACGTGTTGTGAGGCATATCGTTAGAAAGGGCATAAAATTACCTTTAATTTGAGACCTTGGTTTGCTTGGGACCTTATAAGGGAAAAAAGATATGCGTCGGCAAACGTTGAAGGGCCAGCGTCGATAGAAGGTCTTATTGAATCGACTTTTTCATATAGCCCTGGTGTATCAAACGTGTTGTGAGGTATATCGTTAGTAAGGGCATAAAATTACCTTTCATTTGAGACCTTGTTTTGCTTCGGACCTTATAAGGGAAAAAAGATATGCGTCGGCAAACGTTGAAGGGCCAGCGTCGATAGAGGGTCTTATTGAATCTACTTTTTCATATAGCCCTGGTGTATCAAACGTGTTGTGAGGCATATCGTTAGTAAGGGCATAAAATTACCTTTCATTCGAGACCTTGGTTTTCTTCGGACCTCATAAGGGAAAAAAGATATATGCGTCGGCAAACATTAAAGGGTCAGCGTCGATAGAGGGTCTCATTGGGACTTTTTCATATAGCCCTGATGTATGAAACGTATTGTGAGGTATATCGTTAGAAAGGACATACAATTACCTTTCATTTGAGACCCTGGTTTACTTCGGACCTTGTAAGGGAAAAAAGATATATGCGTCGGAAAATATAGAAGGGTCAGCGTCGATTGAGGGTCTCATTGGGACTTTTTCATATAGCCCTGATGTATCAAACGTGTTGTGAGGCATATCGTTAGAAAGGGCATAAAATTACCTTTCATTTGAGACCTTGGTTTGCTTCGGACCTTATAAGGGAAAAAAGATATGCGTCGGCAAACGTTGAAGGGCCAGCGTCGATAGAGGGTCTTATTGAATCGACTTTTTCATATAGCCCTGGTGTATCAAACGTGTTGTGAGGCATATCGTTAGTAAGGGCATAAAATTACCTTTCATTTGAGACCTTGTTTTGCTTCGGACCTTATAAGGGAAAAAAGATATGCGTCGGCAAACGTTGAAGGGTCAGCGTCGATAGAGGGTCTTATTGAATCGACTTTTTCATATAGCCCTGATGTATCAAACGTGTTGTGAGGCATATCGTTAGTAAGGGCATAAAATTACCTTTCATTCGAGACCTTGGTTTTCTTCGGACCTCATAAGGGAAAAAAGATATATGCGTCGGCAAACATTGAAGGGTCAGCGTCGATAGAGGGTCTCATTGGGACTTTTTCATATAGCCCTGATGTATGAAACGTATTGTGAGGTATATCGTTAGAAAGGACATACAATTACCTTTCATTTGAGACCCTGGTTTACTTCGGACCTCGTAAGGGAAAAAAGATATATGCGTCGGAAAACATTGAAGGGTCAGCGTCGATAGAGGGTCTCATTGGGACTTTTTCATATAGCCCTGATGTATCAAACGTGTTGTGAGGCATATCGTTAGAAAGGGCATAAAATTACCTTTCATTTGAGACCTTGGTTTTCTTCGGACCTCATAAGGGAAAAAAGATATATGCGTTGGCAAACATTGAAGGGTCAGCGTCGATAGAGGGTCTCATTGGGACTTTTTCATATAGCCCTGATGTATCAAACGTGTTGTAAGGCATATTGTTAGAAAGGGCATAAAATTACCTTTCATTTAAGACCTTGGTTTGCTTGGGACCTTATAAGGGAAAAAAGATATGCGTCGGCAAACGTTGAAGGGCCAGCGTCGATAGAAGGTCTTATTGAATCGACTTTTTCATATAGCCCTGGTGTATCAAACGTGTTGTCAGGTATATCGTTAGTAAGGGCATAAAATTACCTTTCATTTGAGACCTTGTTTTGCTTCGGACCTCATAAGAGAAAAAAGATATGCGTCGGCAAACGTTGAAGGGTCAGCGTCGATAGAGGGTCTTATTGAATCGACTTTTCATATAGCCCTGATGTATCAAACGTGTTGTGAGGTATATCGTTAGAAAGGGCATAAAATTACCTTTTATTTGAGACCTTGGTTTGCTTCGGACCTCATAAGGGAAAAAAAGATATGCGTCGGCAAACGTTTAAGGGCCAGCGTCGATAGAGGGTCTTATTGAATCGACTTTTTCATATAGCCCTGGTGTATCAAACGTGTTGTGAGGCATATCGTTAGTAAGGGCATAAAATTACCTTTCATTTGAGACCTTGTTTTGCTTCGGACCTTATAAGGGAAAAAAGATATGCGTCGGCAAACGTTGAAGGGTCAGCGTCGATAGAGGGTCTTATTGAATCGACTTTTTCATATAGCCCTGATGTATCAAACGTGTTGTAAGGCATATCGTTAGTAAGGGCATAAAATTACCTTTCATTCGAGACCTTGGTTTTCTTCGGACCTCATAAAGAAAAAAAAATATATGCGTCGGCAAACATTGAAGGGTCAGCGTCGATAGAGGGTCTCATTGGGACTTTTTCATATAGCCCTGATGTATGAAACGTATTGTGACGTATATCGTTAGAAAGGACATACAATTACCTTTCATTTGAGACCCTGGTTTACTTCGGACCTTGTAAGGGAAAAAAGATATATGCGTCGGAAAATATAGAAGGGTCAGCGTCGATTGAGGGTCTCATTGGGACTTTTTCATATAGCCCTGATGTATCAAACGTGTTGTGAGGCATATCGTTAGAAAGGGCATAAAATTACCTTTCATTTGAGACCTTGGTTTGCTTCGGACCTTATAAGGGAAAAAAGATATGCGTCGGCAAACGTTTAAGGGCCAGCGTCGATAGAGGGTCTTATTGAATCGACTTTTTCATATAGCCCTGGTGTATCAAACGTGTTGTGAGGCATATCGTTAGTAAGGGCATAAAATTACCTTTCATTTGAGACCTTGTTTTGCTTCGGACCTTATAAGGGAAAAAAGATATGCGTCGGCAAACGTTGAAGGGTCAGCGTCGATAGAGGGTCTTATTGAATCGACTTTTTCATATAGCCCTGATGTATCAAACGTGTTGTGAGGCATATCGTTAGTAAGGGCATAAAATTACCTTTCATTCGAGACCTTGGTTTTCTTCGGACCTCATAAGGAAAAAAAGATATATGCGTCGGCAAACATTGAAGGGTCAGCGTCGATAGAGGGTCTCATTGGGACTTTTTCATATAGCCCTGATGTATGAAACGTATTGTGAGGTATATCGTTAGAAAGGACATACAATTACCTTTCATTTGAGACCCTGGTTTACTTCGGACCTTGTAAGGGAAAAAAGATATATGCGTCGGAAAACATAGAAGGGTCAGCGTCGATTGAGGGTCTCATTGGGACTTTTTCATATAGCCCTGATGTATCAAACGTGTTGTGAGGCATATCGTTAGAAAGGGCATAAAATTACCTTTCATTTGAGATCTTGGTTTGCTTCGGACCTTATAAGGAAAAAAAGATATGCGTCGGCAAACGTTGAAGGGCCAGCGTCGATAGAGGGTCTTATTGAATCGACTTTTTCATATAGCCCTGGTGTATCAAACGTGTTGTGAGGCATATCGTTAGTAAGGGCATAAAATTACCTTTCATTTGAGACCTTGTTTTGCTTCGGACCATATAAGGGAAAAAAGATATGCGTCGGCAAACGTTGAAGGGTCAGCGTCGATAGAGGGTCTTATTGAATCGGCTTTTTCATATAGCCCTGATGTATCAAACGTATTGTCAGGCATATTGTTAGAAAGGACATAAAATTATCTTTCGTTTGAGACCACCTTTATCTTCGGACCTAATAAGGAACGGGAGTTGTTGATTTTCTAATATCGTCGTTGATAGAATTAACGTAAGATGGCCTTTTTAGGCGGTTTTTGCGTAACTTACATTCATATTTTTTAGGAAACTCGTTTTAAGTATGTTTTATTACCTTTTTAGGGCAATTCAAATAGATTTAAAAGGCTCAAAAACATTTTTATACGTAATTTTTCAAAATTTCTCTCTTTTGTGGTTTTTGTCTGTTTTATCTATTTTTATGGTAACTAGGTATTAAAGACAGCCTTTTAGAATAATTCTGTATCGTTTTCTATTTGATTTGCGCCCAATTGAGGCAGTTTTTGCAATTTGAAATTTCGACCTCCTTAATTTGGTCGGGTTATAAAATTCGTCTAACTTTTTCTGCTAACTTCACACCGCTGAAATAGAAATGTATTTCGGGGATTGCCTGATGGCTTTGGCCAAACCTAGGATAAACCAGTCCTTCCGCGAAGAGACTGTGTATCGGACTTTGACTATAACATATATAAAATAATCCAATGTAGAGAGTAGGTAGATATAGACCCAGGTAAACTACTATATGCCTTTGCTAATTTCATAGAATTTGTCAGTCCTTGCTTATGGTAATTTGCAGTTCACTGTAATTTTTATAAAGACGAACATATACCTACCTACGTAGCGTAATATTAATAGGTCTTTACCTATGAAATTGCCGTTTTATATGGCGAATTTTAGGTAAACTCAATTTTCAGTACTAACAGTTTTGTATTTTTCTTAATTATAAATCCATTTTTTTGAGCATTATTGGGAAGACAAGCTAACAGAATAAAAAATATTTTCTGTAAAAAATATATCAAATCTAATGATGAAATCGAACGACATTTAAGACGAACCATTTTCGAACCTTTATTTTTATATATCAAACTAAAAATAAAAACTATTTTATGCGTTAATTGATACCTAACCTTGTAGTCAACTTTCAAATAAGTATAAGGCAACAGAAAAAAATAGCATTAGAATTATAATCTATCTCATTAATCTGTAAGAAAATTTCGGCAATTTCATAGGTAAAGACCTATATCTTTGGCAGAGCGGAGATGTGGAAAAATTAAACCACAATAACAGGCGTTTGTCTGATTCTGCACGTCTCCACTTCGCTCAAGTGTTTTCATGATCATACCATGTGGGTGGTAAGATCGATGACCGACCTCTGGAGTCGAGTTATTTTAGTTCCTCTTTGTCGTGCCTAGTGCACGGAATCATCGTACACGCGGCCGCACATCAGTAGAAACACTTTTGGACCTTATGGCGTGGTAATAGAGTTGAAAAAGTTTCTACCGACAAGCGGTTGACCGCACGTTCGACGATCTTGTGTTTCATCCTGCAATTTTGTTTTGTTTGACAGTGTGACCAGGAATCGAACCTAGACAGAATCTCCGGAAATAGAGCCAAACACGTTAACTTCTATACCACGGAGGCTGTTATTCATCTTATTTCAAGTTGATTTGTATTTCCGAAGCGGCGTACATCCTATACTATTAAACGAGCAATATAATTATTATTATGTAGCCTCTAATGTGTCCCACTGCTGGGCAAAGGCCTCCCCTTTCTTTCGCCAGTTATCGCGGTCTGTATAATATTATATATTTAAATATTTGTAAACGGTTCCTCGAAAACATCTCTAGCGATTTCGATGAAATTTATCACACGGGGGTTTCCGGGGTGAAATATCGATTTAGCTAGGTCTCATGTCTAGTAAAATTCGTTTTTTCCGTTTTTTTAGCCTTTCTTGAAACTGTAGTTTTTCTACTCCATACTAGATGGCGCTGTTTTCTTCATGCTAGAAAAAGGACAAAGCTTGGTGCCCAGATGGTACTATTGAATAAAACGATATTCAAATGAGGCGATATTATATACCACTGGTATTTTCGTTATGTGTATAGCGCGTTCAGGACAAGTCTATCTATGACGGTTATTTCCTGCGCATGGGTGACAGGCGGAGTCAATGAACGATTCGCTCGCCTCCCCTCGCATGCCGCGCTCACCCCCACGACTCATTTTTTGACTTCTGCGCATTAACGGTCAGACAGAGTTATTTTGCACGCCGTATACCAACCAACACACTAGTGTAACGAAAAATATATAATAATGGCAAGACCAAAATATTTTTAAGACAGATTTACACAAAGGCATTGGCGCCTGGGGGAAGCAGCTATACGAAAGAAAGAGAAAGCTATTTGTTTAGCTGCATCCCCCAGAGGCGCCTGAATGTTGCCTTAGTGTAAATCAGCTATTATAGCAACTACAAATAGAAAAAAAAAAAAATATATTATTATATTACGTATATTTAATACAATACTCTATACATTAAATATCATTTTTATCATTACGTACAACCTATTATGTAGGAGACTTATTAATTTGAACTTCATTTTAGGCCATTTGAATAGAATAGGTAGAATCATCAGTGTGAAAAAAAAATATATGCTTACACTGCAAAATAAGAATACAAATAATATAATGATTTCCAAATTTCATTAAAAACTGTTGCACATGGCCAAAAACTAATGGCAAGAATGTCTTTCAAAATACAATAATTTAAATCATTAAGTATGTACAACTGATTCTTATAATAAACTTCGTATAAACATGCTTAAGCCCAAATATTGAATGTCTTTTGGTTCGTAGGCCTTATCAATTAAATAGTACTAAATACAATAAAAAATACGTCAAAAAAATAAGTTAAGTCAGTTAATAAAGCAACTTCAAAATTCGTCAAATACTTAGTATACTCTACTGTTGATTTCAATAGATAAATTGAGAGCAGTTCTCAGACTAACATAATTACTAAATTAGTCGTGTGCCTGAACATATTTATAGTGCGGGCGAAATGTATGACGCGCCATACAAAACGTCCGCACTCCCGAGTTGTCGCGTACTTTACACATAAGTGAACTTTCATCCTTTTTACCCTTTATGGGGCAAAATTTGAAAAAAAAAAGTAACATTAAGGGTATATAACAACCCGAAGGATGTGAAGAATCTGCCTGTAAAACTTCTTTTAAGGAACATAGTTCTAAATCAATTTTGACCTCTCATACTAAATGCTCAAAATTTTCAGTTTCTATTCTAAGGGTGGATTCCCAAGATGCGTTATTCTGCGGACGGACGCGGACCAGCCCCTACCGACAAGGCCGGCACCCGAAAGTCGTCTGTGAAAGCGCAGGCAAGCCAGTAGAGCGAGTTACTTCAAAAGGTGCCTCTCGACCCGACACAAGTACCTACCTACAATTTACTTTTCACTTCTCATGCTCTGAAAGTGCTTCTTTGTGCAGGATATAGGCTGCACAAATTCGAATTTTGTGCACTAGGGCATGCAAGTAATCGCGGTGGTGTACGCCCTGCGCGCGCGCCTGCTGCACCCCCTCCATGCGTCAACATATTCTTCACTAAAGCAGAGCAACTCATTCTTCAGTTACATTTAGAGAGTACTTTTACGTTTTATTTCCTCGCAATCAAAGTGAAGAGCAGAGTTTATAACTCTTTCACAAAACCATTTTATCCTCGACATTACTATAAGCCCACGCCTTTGGCTCGGGCTGCTAAAAGTCTCGGGAAAATGGTTCATTTTGTGAACTTGTTGTAAAATCTACTATACTGGGAGGTTCCAGCAACGCCTATTATTTTGTAATATTTGTTATGAAATAAACAATTTTGAAGAAAAATAAGTTTAATGAAAGTTCGTGCAGTGCGATCCGAGGTACGTCCTTGTCTGTGATTGTCGGCTGTGCATGTCCGTCCGCGAAAACACGTAACAGTGGGATGCCACCCTATGGGTAGAGTTTTTTTCCGTATTTCAATGTATGTTCAGTATTGTTCAGGCAGCTTCACATCTTCACATTTTGTCCGGTGACCGTCTGCACAAACTTAAACGGTAGATTCTTAACATGAAACTGAACAACTTTTTCCAAGGAATATAGGTCGAAACACGAAAAAAAAAATCGGCTTCCTATACAAACTGCATCATTTGATAGCACATTTTTTATGGCATGTTCCTTGGAAAAAGTTGTTCAGTATCATGGTTAGAATCTACCGTCTAAGTTTGTGCTGTCGATCACCGAACACATTGTATAACTCTTATGTTACATGTAGGTATATCCAAGCACGTATATGACTGACGCAAATGATTAGTGGCAACCGCACTCAACCTTCTTTTTCAACCCTAAAAGTTTCTACTCTTAATACCTAATAATTGGCATCTTCGAACAGGAATATATCTTTTGGTGTTTTACAACATATTACAATGAATACAATACAGTGTTATTTATATTATACAGCAATTTTTTTCATGTTACTCATACATATAAAACTAAACAAGTTTTCAAACAAACAAAGCGATTAAAAGATTGGCCAAATTCTTTTCTTGTTTCTTTATGGCAAATTTACACGAAGGTAAAATTTCGACAACTGCCTCGGAGTGATGCAGCTATAGGAAAGAAAGAGAAAGCTACTATTTTAACGACTATTTCTTTCTTTCCTAAGCTGCTTCCAATTGAGTCCCATGTAAATAATACATTTTTCAGTTCTATGGTCTGAGTAACATAGGTACTAGAATTTTTAGACAGACAAACATAACTCTTAGTTTTATGTAAGATAAAGAAATCATAGATAAGTTCTGTTATTTTTTCTTGCAAACTAGAGGATTATCAAAAGATTAAGTGAGATTTTTTTAAAATGATAAATTTTTATACCGCCTGAAAACATTTTAATATGACATAATGTAAAAAGGGATCTACAGTATATTGAACCTCTTTTCCTTCTGATTTGCATAACTTCAAAACAAAAGCACAAAAAATGACGGTAGGTACACAAATACGAAAAAAGTCATTGCGTGTGCGTTCTCATTTCATCCTCCCGTGTATTAAGGGGCTACACGCCGTCCACTAGCGCCCCCATCAGTTAAAAAAATATTGCTAGCTAAATACAAAACTTATCGAAAATCCGGAAAGACAGATTGAAATAAAGGTACCCTAGTTTACTTAGACACTATCAATTCTGAAAAATATAGTTCACTGTAGTTACAGATACAAATAGTGCGAAAAACGGCCACTTTTAGCAGTTTTTGTATCTGTACCTACATTTAACTTTATTTTGCATAGTTAATCAGTTCTAAATAAACTAGGGTAGCTTTACTACAATCTGTCTTTCCAGATTTTCGATAATTTTTGTATTTAGCGAGTAACATCTTTTTAACAAATTTAATTTAAAATTCTAAATTTTTGCTTTGATTTTAATGTAATAATAATGTATTAATGTTATGTAGTCTCCATGGTACGAACACTGTCTCCCAAGTCACAGGGTTTTTCTTAGTTTGGGAGTCAGGGTTTCAATACATTGTTTGTTTTCTATCCAGTTGAGTGCCTATATTAAGTTCTTTTGTGAAACGTTTTGCATAAATAAACTATTTATTTATTTTATTTATTTATTTAACTAATGGGGGCGCTAGTGGACGGTTGGTAGGCCCTTAAATAATTATATGTAGATATAGATATAGCTGGGTGGGTACCAATTCTTCAATATTACTACAACGTGAACTTTCATTCGTTACGCTCCCTAAGCCCGGTGATTTAACTAAAGAAAACAAGCAAATTACACGAAGAACATAGATTTATATATATATATATAAGTAAATGCCGAAGAATAAAATTTTAATTAAAAAGAAATTTTTAGACTACCCACACTAAAGAAAGTGGTCGCGTGATCAACTTATTTTGTATGAGAAGCCGAATTATTTTTATCTACAGGAAAGTTGTTTGTTAACTTAAGCCGGATTTACACGACGGCAAAATTTAGGCGCCTCTGAGGGGTGCAGCTATACGAAAGAAAAAGAAAGCTATTATGCTTTTTCTTTCTTTCGTATTTTGCCCCGTGTAAATCAGCCATTATCATAAGTAGAATCACAGCTTCGGGAGCGAAACCAATGAATGAAAAATTAACTACTATTAATTCAGTGTTGTTAAAACAAAGTTACTTAAAATTTTTTGAACCGTTAAAAGAAAATCTGTGATGTTTTTTACTACCCCCCGATATTCAAGAATTGATCCCCTATAACTTAACATTTAGTGAAGCGACACACACCTGCGGATATTCTGCGTCGGACAATCCGCGACGAATCTTACAGTCAAGTAGAGCGGAATTTCCGCGTGCGAACTTTTGCATTGTGTTTGCGGACCGTTCTGGTGTGTCATATAACGCGTTCAGGATAAGTGTATCTTTGACGATTATTTTCTGCGCATGGGTGACAGGCGGAGAGCCAATGAACGATTCGCTCGCCTTCCCCCCACATGCCGCGCTCACCCCCGCGACAAATTTTTTGACTTCTACGCATTAACGGTTACAGCCCGAGTTATTTTGCACGCCGTATACCTGGCGGAAAGATCTGTCTCGGATCGTTACAACGCGGAATTTTCGTGTTATGTGTAATAGATGTAGTATGACATGTAGGTACTTAGGAATTTATATCTTGCTATATTATAGGCAATATTTTTCGGGCTGTCTTATAAAACTAAACTATCACATGTTCAACAATCACTAACATGTATTACTTAATTTTTTTTTTTTATTATAGTATAGATACCTACGTTACAATTTTCGTAGACCATAGAATCTAGAATTCTAGACAAACCGTGACTTTGATTGGTTCCGCTCCCGAAGTCCAGGGGTTCTTACATGAAAACAAGCTACTTTTGCGAAAAAAAAATATTGCAAAAAATAATTTTTTTCGACTCCATCTAAAGTGGCCACGTGATTGACTTACATATTTTGTATGGGAAGTCGAAATTTCTTTCCTTCGGGAAAGTTGCTTGTTTTCATGAGTAGAATCACTGGTCTTCAAGAGCAAAACCAATGAAAATTCATCTTGTAAATTGGGTGTTATAGGTAGTACTTTGGTAAGAGCCTGAAAGATATAAATCTGTCGATGAAACTGAACAACTATTCCCTCGGAACATAGATCGAAGTGTTACATTCTTGTGTGTTAATTTTGACGTGACAACGTCTTATAATTCGATGGAGCCGGCTGCACGCACGAAAAAATGCGGCGTTACCTCGCTCTGAGGCGTTCCATTTAAGGCTTGAAGTGCAAGCGAGAGCGTGGAACGAGCGACAAAGAGGCACAATCGGCGTTTCTATGTTGTACGGGTACGAGTCCGGGTATGGGTACAAAAAAAAAAGAAAAATGCAACCAATCCATCAGTATTGTATTTTCTTATGACGTTGTCACGTTCAACTATCGTCAGTAAACCGACTTTACAGACAACCGTTTTTTTTCTAATTTCGGCCGAGTGTCTTGGGTAAAGTTGATTTATTTATAGTTTTGACATGAAAATTTCTTCCAGCAAACTTAAACTTTTTTTATTTATTTATACGGGCTGTAAGGTACGGTGTCCCGAAAACTGAAAGGACGTGCTCATTCAACAAAACTGAACAACTCTTCCAAAAATCCTTTTTGGGGAAATAATTTTTTTACATCTTCATACAAATTTTTCGATCAGAGTGAGCAATTTGTATGGAGAGGTAAAAATTTTTTGGGATTGGGAAAGTTCAGTTCAGTTCAGTTTCGTCGACTGAGCACGCCGGTTCAGTTTTCGGTTCACCGCCGCTTACTCGTACACTCAGTATTTATATAAAGAGAGTTGTTCAGTGTCATATCGTTCAAGCTCCATAGTACAACTTGTTTACTATTATATATTCTGTGATAGTACTTCCAACATTCTGTATTACTTAGCTGCCCCAAGAAAACAATTTATTTCAAGAAGAAACTTACTTACCTACTTTTTTGCAGTGCGTAATTTGCTTCTGTTTGATTTAAATTTCTTTTTCTTTCTTTTTTTGGACATTATACATACATACATAACATCACGCCTCTTTCAGGCAGAGACCACAGTCCTCCACCTGCTACGATCTTGACATACTTCCCTTGCTTCCTGTACTTTCATCAATCCTTTCATACATGCTCGTCGGTTTAGGGTACTTTTAACCTGACCTTTATTCAGAACATCCTGAATTTGGTCCTGGTACGTTCGCCTAGGCCTTCCCCTTCCAACGTTTCCATTCATTCATTCATTATAAGTATTCTATAAAGAATCTACTTACATTGAATAAATTATTTTAAATCTAAAACGTCCCATTAAAACTGCATCAGCTGATAGCGTATTTTGTATAGGAAGTATTTTTTTTTATCTTTCGACATAAGTACGTTCTTTAGGGAAAGTTGTTCAGTTTGATGGGTAGAGCAACCACCTGAGAGTTTTTGCAGACATGTACCCAAGACCCTGTAGATCAGAGTCTTTAGTATCGCTTCCTTACCCAAAGGGCTATGGAAAGGGCTATGTTCGGAGTCTCTGCGGGATCGAATCAGAAATGAGGAGATCCGCAGAAGAACGTAACTGACATATGAAAGTAACTGACATAGCCCTGATAATCGCTAAACGAAAGTGGCAGTGGGCAGGGCACATCGCAAGACGCACCGATAGCCGATGGGGCGTTAAGGTTCTAGAGTGGCCACCACGTACCGGAAGACGAAGCATTGGCAGGCCCCCACAAGGTGGACTGACTATCAAGTCAAGGTCGCGGGAAGCCGCTGGATGCGAGCAGCGCATGACCGGTCGTCATGGAGATCTTTAGGGGAGGCCTATGTCCAGCAGTGGACATCTTTCGGCTTATATGATGATGATGAGTATCTCTTTATAAGACAAATTCTTTAGTTCTCTGCATACGTTGGGAAAAATTTTCGTTGAACTTTTTCAAGTCTGTCCATGCCCTAGTGAAATATAGGCTGCAGACTTGGAATGCGTATTCCAGATTAAAAAAACACTTTAAGAGCCACACTTTTTCTACATCTTGATCTACTTATGAATGAATGTAATGCAATGAATGTAATAAACGTGAATCTTAAAATAGGTCTTCCACATTCTCTGTAAACTAGGCAGCATTTATACTAACTCAATCCAGAAAATTAACGAGATACGTATGAAATAGCACCTGTTACATTCAAAATAAATATTTGCAATACAAACTCAAATATTTTCCATTCAACATAGGCAGTAATTTAAAATGCAACTTTGGAATTGTACTTACTATGTGGAATCTTGTGGAATGCTATTAATTAATTATTGCTCTTCAAAATATTGCTGTACTTATTTTCGAATTTATTTTAATTAAATACTTTTTTATATTAGTATGTTTTCGGTTTTTTTCCTCGGTTTTTTCTTTGATTTTCTCTGTCACTTTCATGTCATTTTTGTGATTTTGTCATTCTTCGTGACTATCAAAAATAAAAATAGTGAACTCGAGATCGTTATTTTTCTAATCTAATTTGGACTTTCACAAACATAAACGTAAGTCTTATCGTTCATTTTTCGTTTCTTTCGACTATCGCCAATTCGTCGTCTTCCGAAGTCGTTGCTTTCTCGACCGCCATATTGGTTTCCGAGGAGGCATTACTCGGGTTGCTAGAATCTTGAGATCTGGGGCTAACACTAGTCTTTCTAACGTACAACACGTTGGAATCCAACCTATCGCTCATTACGTAGGAACCGTCAGATATCCTATTCAATTTATGTATTTGTTCGCGTAACTCACATACTTGCCCGTATAATTTCTTGTTCTCTCGTAAAATTGCTATGTTTTCTGTTTCTAGTAGCTCTCTTTTGCTCCACTGTATCGTGTTTTCAGACTTGAGTCTCTCGACTTCCATTTTGTATTCAGCTATTTTTTCTTCTAAAACTTGTTTAGCCGCTATTTCGTCTTGTAGTTCATTCTGCAGTCTTTCAACTTCGCTGTGACTAGAATCTGTAGAGCCCATGGTTCTATCGCTATGGGTTAGTTCCATTTTAGTATTATGCAATTCGGCTGTTAACGTTTCGATTTTGGCGAGTAGAAACGCCTTGTGATCTTTCTCACTTTGCAGACTCTTGGATGTTTCATCGAGTCGTATTCGCATTTCGTTTAGTTTGTTAGCTAATGCGTTGTCGACGTTGGAAAACTTGTGAGAATCTAAGGAGGCTCGCTGCCGCATTGAAGGTTCGTTCGGGGAGACGTAGCCGTGGTTTTTTCGTCTCAATTCTACTCCATCTTCAGTGTTAATATCGCCTGATACGATTCTGCTTTCGCCAATGCTGAGTAGTTTTTCGTTATCACTTTTGAGTTCGAGTATTTGTTGTTCGAGATCGTTTTTTTCTGTTTTGGTGGTGGTTAGTTCTTTTGTTATTAGGTCGAGTTTGTTCTTGAGTTGTTTGGCATCTTCTCTGGCCTTGTTTCGTTCGGTGCGGACCTTGGACCACTTGTCTCGCCAATTGGCAGTGCAGTCGGACCACCAGCGCATGGTTTTTTCCATCTGCGTGGCTCGAGCCCTGGCCTCATCGAGTTCTCTCTGGTAAAGGGCCTCTTTGGCCTCCCAGTCTGTGTTGGTATACCTGCTGCCATCGTGATCTCGATGCCGTCTGTGGCTTCCGTGCGAGCTTTGCGCCATGGTTCATTAGTGTTGCGGGGCCTGTAACAAAAATATATATTTTAAAATTTATTCATCTGGTCGGCGCAACACGTCCTTTTTTATCCAGTTTTTGTAATAGTAATTGTGAATAGAGTATCTGACCTTGATAGTGCCGGTATCTTAACAAAATAATGACAGACGGATTATGGAAATAACTTCTCAACCCAACTACAACTACAATGAATATTAATTACCTACTTATCATTTTTTAAATAAATTGGATCCGAAACTTTTAAATTTTCATATTGGTGATCTATCCGTCAAAATCTATATATTTTTTTTCGAATGAACACACGGCCGCCTGTCGGTGGTAACACTTGGACTTGGAGGTTTGGAGCGTTTGCAGTGTAGCACTAGTTCAGCTTATACTGGTTTTGTCTTTATTTGCTTACTGCCGTGCGTACCACCATACGAGTATGATCGCTGAGATCTCCATCAGCGCCCGTTAGCCTAAAGTCCAGCAACATCGATTGGACGGAAAACAGAAGGTCGACCGACAGTAGTTTAAATAAACAGTGCATCGAAAGGCAGTTAAGTCATGTCAAGGGCCCTTTGGCAGCTTGTAAATTGTTTAGCCAAGCCTGCCAGCTATAAGCTAAGAAAATGGAGCAATGGTATTGGTTGGATTTTTTCCAGCTTGCAGGTTAGCTATACCAAGCACAGCTTTGGAGGGAAGGCAATCTTAGGCTAGCTTTCCACAAGTGCTGTGGGAGGAGCTAAGCTGTGAGCTGCAAAATTCTAACCAATAGAATTGATTTGACAAGCTAGGAAAATGGCGCAATTGGTTGGAAATTTTTCAGCTCATAGCCTAGCTCCATCGCTCAGCACTGGTGGATAAGCAGCCTTATGAGGCTACACATGATCCCAGGTCTCTGATGACGTAATAACCGCCCTGGATTGGTTCTCTTCCAGGATGAGTTGCGGTCCCCCATGCCCGCCGTGTGCGCCCCCGCCCCCTCCCCCCTGTCCGCAAATTTGCACCCCTCCCCCGCCGATGCCTCCTTGCCGACAAAAGCCGGTGATGCGCGGCCTGCACTTGGCCCAAATGAAGGTTACCCTATTCCAAGCCTTAACCCTCTCGGCCATCGGTGGCGCATGCGTATACTTCTTCATCGGGCGGCCACGAATCGCGGCTTATAAGGATTATTACGAGTAAGTGCTTTTATTTCCAAGTAAGTACATGGGCGACCGAGCTTTGCTCTATAATAGCCGCCTCAACATAAAAATATCATCGGGTGAGCAAGCTATGCTACCCGCCAACAGATGGCGCTGTAAGTTTCTGTCTTTTTAGGGTTCCGATACCAAAATGGTAAAAAAAAGGAACCCTTATGGTGCCGCTCTGTCTGTCTGTCTGTCCGTCTGTCTGTCACACCTCTATATCTCAGCAACCACTTACGCTATCGAGCTGAAATTTGGAATAGTTTTAGAATATAATTGCCCAACTTAATTGCACATGAAAATTTTTTGAAAAAAGTATGATTATTAATGTAAAGGGGGCCAAAATAGGGGGGGCCAAATTTCAAATTGTCGCTACTAGGTCGAGTGGGGTATCATATGAAAGGGCTTTACTTGTACATTTTAAAATATATTTTTGTATTTTTTTAAGTTTCTTAGTTTTCAAGTTATGATGAAAAATGTCAAAAAAAATACCATTCCCCCACCCTTATCTCCGAAGTTTGAGTAAGGGAAAATCTGAATTAATTACAGTTGACAGAGGTTTATGTAAACTTTACAGCAAAAATAAAACGATCTTTCTAAGTTGCACAGTTTTTCAGAAATCTGCAAAAAACCTTTACAAACAAATTTAGTTTTGCGGTCCTGAAAATGGACTTTATTGCTTCCAAAAATACTATAGGTATATCGGAACCCTCGGCGCGCGAGTCCGACTCGCACTTGACCGGTTTTTTTTATTATTTGAATAGATCTACATTACAGAGTTTTGAATTTCTTATTTATATTACAGACTACTTAAGCCTTAAGGGCTTATGCGCAATCTATGAGTTCGGTTATATACACTATAGATATAGGGTACAGTCAACTGCACATCAGGCGCGACACATTTGTCGAGACTGATGTGCTGCTGGCCGTACGTAGAAACGCAAATAAAGACAATTGCTTAAATTACAAAATCGGGATTACTTGTGGACAGAAGAACTTTTTTGATATTTGGTATTGACTTCGGGGTGTGAAGGTATTGCTCCTGTATGTCAGTAGGTAGATTATTTATAATTTTGGGTAATATACCTGGGCGGTCCCAGAAATATTCGACCTTACTTACTTACTGGCAGTTTTTATTTGATTAAATACTCTTTTTAGGAAGCGTGAACATTAAGAAATTTAAATTTAGAATTCGAACGCGCTAGGTCATTTGGCATTTGTTCTGAAGCATACTTAGTGAATGTTGTCATCGAATTATTCGATAATGGATAAAATTGGTGTTCGTTACGTAATTCAATACTTTTATTTGAAAGGTCTCAGCCCAACTAATATCAAAGTGGAGCTTGATTCTACTTTGGGGGAGTCTGCTCCTTCATTTACAACAATAAAATACTGGGTGGCAGAGTTCAAGCGCGGCCGCTCGAGCTGCCAAGATGAACATTGCAGTGGACGACCAAATGAAGTGACTAATCCAGAAATAGTAAAAAAAATCCACAAAATTGTACTGGATGACCGTCGACTGAAAGTACGCGAGCTAGCAGATATGGTAGGCATTTCAAAAAGTACAGTCCATCGTATTTTAACAGAAAACTTGGACATGAGAAAGCTATGCGCAAGATGGGTGCCGCGATTACTCACAGTAGAACAAAAACAGCGCCGTGAGGATGTGTCAGTCGAATGTTTAGCAAAATTTCGCAGCAACAAAGCCGAGTTTTTGCGTCGATTTATCACCATGGATGAAACATGGGTTCATCACTTTACACCTGAGACTAAGGAACAGTCAAAACAATGGACTGAAAGAGGAGAATCAGCTCCAAAGAAGGCAAAAACAGTTCCATCGGCAGGAAAAGTCATGGCTTCAGTTTTCTGGGACGCGCGTGGCATAATTTTTATAGATTATCTTCCAAAAGGAAAAACCATTAATGGCGAGTATTATGCCAACTTATTGCAGCGTTTGAGTGAAGAAATAAAGAAAAAACGGCCTCACTTGTCAAAGAAAAAAGTTTTGTTTCATCAAGACAACGCTCCAGTCCACACATCTGGCATTGCAATGGCTAAAATCGAAGAATTAAAATTTTAATTGCTTCCCCATGCACCTTATTCACCAGATTTGGCCCCGTCAGATTATTTTCTGTTCCCAAACCTAAAAAAATGGCTCGGCGGGAAAAGATTTTCGAGCAACATAGAGGTTGAGTCGTTGGTTAATGGCTATTTTGAAGAGTTTGACAATTCCTACTATAGACGTGGCATTGAAGCTATAGAGCACCGCTGGGAAAAGTGTATCGAGCTACAAGGAAGCTATGTAGAGAAATAAATATAGTTTGTCCCATTTATTTTGATTTTTCTTGGTTAGGTCGGCTACTTCTGGGACCACCCTCGTATATTCGTAAACTCTTTTGCCATAAACGTTGTTAAAATTAGGAAGTGTAAAAATATTAGTGTCCTTTAGTGTTCTCAGATAATTTTTTCGTTGTTTTTTGTGTAGGTTTGAAACATCATAATATTCTTCTTTTAATATTGATAATTTTATCATGTTTTGGAGAACATTGCAATGTTGAAATAATTTAGAATAATCGTCATTATACTTTGTTTTAATAGTTTTTGGTACAATGTTTTTTAACAGTCTTATTTGGAGATTGTAGATATTATAAAGATGGGTTTTGTATGTTCTGCCGTAGCTACTCAGGCCATAGTTTATGACTGAGTTAGCTAAGGCTAGATATAACAGTCTTAATATGTTGTAAGGTAGCTTGTGTTTTAGGATTGCAATTCTTCCTAGAATTGCTCTAAGTTTGTTACAAACATACGTAATATGAGGGACCCAGTTAAGTTTGCTATCAATTACAAGACCTATATACATGTGCTCTGTTACATACTCGATGTGGTTACAGCTGCATGCGTTGGTGTCACGAGTATGCAGGCAATCATGATCATGTGCTACGATTACAGGCATGTAGGCTGTCTTGTTATGTGAGGAGTGAATATGCATAGCTTTGGTTTTCGAAGCGTTTATCACTACACCAGAGTCGTGAGACCATCTGCATAACGTGTCGAAAATACCCTGAAGTTTACTCACGGCTGGATCTTTATGAGCTACTATTAGGCAAGTGTCATCAGCAAACTGGTATACAGACTCCCCCCCCAAAATGTCACACATGTCGTTAACATAAAGCAGATACTCACTTGGACCAAGGATGGAACCTTGGGCTGTTCCTTTCGAAGTAGAAATCATATCACTGTATGAGTTACCGAGTTTTACAGTCGTGTATCTACTGTTATGATAACTCCCGAACCACTCCAGGAGAGGACCCTGCACACCAGCTTGCCTAAGCTTTGTAAACAGCTTGTCATAAACCAGAGTATCGAACGCCTTGCTGAAATCGATGAACATGACGAATACATGCATTTTTCCATTTAGATATCCATTTAATTCATTAGTGAATTGACATACCAGGCCACTCAGAAAGTATTGCGAAAAATAGTTTTTATATATGGGAGACTGGCCGGTCAGAATCTTTTTCGAAAATATGATTACTTGTAAGTAAAAATATGTGTGTTCCATTTTCAAAATTTCCCTCCACATTTTTTGCGAGCCAATTCAAAGTATCGTGTCTTACTGAAAAATGGATCTGCGCCGGGAACATTTTAGAGCTATGATTTTTTACGATTTCAAGTGTCGCCTGAAACCGGATGAATCGTTCGATAGACTTCAAATGGCATTTATGGATGAAGGCCCCTCCAAGGCAACCGTGTATCGTTGGTATAACGAATTTAGGCGCGGTCGACCAACCTTGGGGGATGAAGAAAGAAGCGGTCGCCCTTTGACGGCTATTACGGAAGAAAACGTGCTAGCAGTGAAAAATTTAATCCAAGATAATAGGCGAATTACATATCAGGAGATTCAGCACATATTAAAGATTGGATCGGGAAGCGTTCACGAGATTCTACACGGGCATCTTCGCGTGAGGAGGATAGTATCGCGCTGGGTGCCGCACTACCTCACCGACGCTCAGAAGCAGGCCCGGGTGGAATGGTGCCGTGATATGCTGAACAAATTTGAAGCAGGCTCGTCTCGGCGTGTTTACGACATCGTAACAGGTGATGAGTCCTGGATTTATCAATACGATCCAGAAACCAAGCGCCAGTCGACAGTTTGGGTGTTTCAAAATGAACCAACGCCTACCAAAGTGAAGCGATCTCGAAGCGGGGGGAAGATTTTGATCGCCAGCTTTTTTAATTTGACTGGCCACTTGGCCTCAATTCCCTTACGAGATCAAAGAAGCATCAACGCCGAATGGTATACTACCAAATGTTTACCAGAAGTTTTTTCTGTTGTGAGCAACAAGCGACCAAACACAGGGCTCCGCGGACTACTGCTCCACCACGACAATGCGCCTGCACACACCGCGCTCAAAACGAGGGACTTCCTGGACAGCACACCAGTCAAACTCCTGGGTCACCCTCCTTACAGCCCTGATCTAGCACCGTGTGACTTCTTTTTATTTCCAAAAATAAAAAATCAGCTCAAGGGGATACAATTTTCGTCGCCGGAAGATGCGCTGGCTGCGTTCGAGCAGGCTGTAAACGAGGTGTCTACGGCGGACTGGAAAAAGTGTTTTGAAAACTGGTTCAGACGCATGAATCTTTGTATAGAGGCTGGTGGAGAGTACTTTGAAAAGATTTAATAAAAATATATGTACCTGTAGAACAATTTTTTTTAATGTCGGAAATATTTCTGAGTGTCCCACGTAGTAGTTGAGCGGTACTCCGTCCTTTTTGAAAACCGAACTGCTTCTGGTTAATTATTTCATTATTTTCTAAGAATTGGTTTATTTCGTCACTAAGGTATAAGGTTTTTTTGCACATGTACTTAATTTTACTATTCATCCATTCACATTTTTTTCTTTTAGAAATATTAGACTTAACCACTACCTTACATATATACATAATTAAATTTATCGATTATAAATTCTACTATCTGATTTGGGCACTTGTACTCGACGGCTTCATTCCAGTCTACCTCGGAGAGGTGTTCCCGCACTCGTTTGTTGTCAAGCCGAGTGATAAGGCGCGGTGTACAGTCTAGGCCGGCGGCAGAATTAGGTACTGTGTGCGCGCATCCTATAATGTAATGGTCAGCCGGGGCTGTGTTTATTACTGCAGTACGTATCTCCTCACCGCAAATGCTACGTACGAATGCATGGTCTATACATGAACTGCATACCAGGCTTCTTTTCCACCCGTGTGTATTGGTTAATACCAGAAATTAGTCCTAGTTCGCTCTAGGTATTACTTATACGATTTTTACTTTCGAGCGGAGCGAGAAAGGTGTTGTGATCGTGAAAAATTTTTTTTTTCTAATTTTCTCAAAAATGTGTTCTATATCACTTAATACATCATAAAAAACAAGTCTCCCAAAAATGTCCGTCCGTCGGTCGGTCGGTCGGTCGGTCCGTCGGTCGGTCGGTCCGTCGGTCGGTCGGTCCGTCGGTCGGTCGGTCTGTCCGTCACGCTTTGGCCTAGCAGCTAAACGAATGGTCCGATTGACACCATATTTTGAATTTAGGATTTATGCAAATCCATCGAAGGGTTCTGAGTGGTTTCCTTCTGGCTCTCATTTTGAGGGTAGCTGTCATACAACGAAAATGAAAAATTTAAATTTTCTCAAAAACGACTCATAGAATCTTGATGAAACTTTGCATGACCAACATCTCCATGTAAGATATCATGCACCAGTATCAATTGATCTGTGTAATTTCATATATGGGGTGTTCCTGTACCACCAAAACGTAAATATGTGATTTACCCAAAATTGATTCCATTGAGTTTATTAAAATTCTCTATAATATTAATCCTGGATTGGTTGTCTACCTGACTGGATATTATTTATGATTTTTTTCAATAAAATTTAGTACACAGGGTGTACCAAAAACTGAAAGGGCCTTGCTCAGTAGACCAAACTGAACAATTATCCATAAGGAACATGTGAAGGGAAATTAAAAAAATGTGCATGCAAGTATCCTACGGTAGTATCCATTGATCTGTGAAAATTCATATAAAGGGTGTTCCAGTACTACCAAAAGTTAAATATGTGATTTACTCGAAATCGTTTGAAGTTTCTTTGTTTTAATGTTTGACAATTTGAATTCTGTATTGATCTGTATATTTCATTCGAACATTTTTTTAGAAAAACGTAAATAAAAGTTTGTATTTCCATACTATGTGTATGGCATTACAAAAAGTTTGCGGTTGATAGTTTTTCTTGAGTATTGCGAGAAATTAAGTGCAGTGCTGCTGTACCATTTATTTATTTTTGTATTTATATTCATATCACCCACTACAATTGCGTCCAGTTGAGAGAAAAATCTGCGCAATAAGGTATGCAGCTCTTGAACACAGCACGATTGATCAGTGTCCGGCGGTCTATACACCGCGCAAAAGTCAATTTTATCGTTATAGTTAGTGTGTAGTTTACCTACAATAGTTTCACAGTAACGTGTATTACAAGAGATTTTTTCAAAATTATGTTTGTTGTGTACATACAGGAGAACACCCCCATCCCTACGGTTTTTCCTCAAGTTATGATAAACCGTATAATCCGATAAGCAATATAAGGATAAGTTACTTTCTTGAATATTTACTTCTGTCAGCACAATTAAATTAATTTGACGTTGACTATTACTAACAATATATTCTAAGTGATCAAAATTTAAAATAAGGGATCTAATGTTTACATGTAAGGTGATAAGATATTGTTGGTGTAGTGCAAGTGAGTCAGTGTACTCACTCCAAGTTAGGTAATTACTTTCAATAACGTAAGTATCATCCATGCGTGAGGCAAAAAGGTAGGTAGGCTAAACACTGCATTATAAGAAAAAAATTAACAGTAACAAAAAAAGGTAGACGGGAGGTACATACCGAGTTTAGGTGTTGATGGCTTGCAATTTAAAAAGTTTAATGTCGTTGACTGACCTTACAGTTTGTACCTTCGACTTGTCATCCCTCCTAATGAGTACACTGCCTCTCTTGCACCACACATATTTAAATAAATCTTCTTTTTTTAGTTCCGTTTTAGCTTTCCACAGTAAAAACGCCGTAGAAGGAGAAAGCGCTTCCCGCACATAGATCTTGGTGTTGCTCATCAGACCGACATCCTGTCCTGTAATAGTATTGGTTTTTGCTGCATTGATCCACGTTTCACGACAGCCTGCTTTTAAGGTTGCAATGATGATATTTGAGACGCGCTGCTGCCCTGCTGGTGCACGGCTTTCCTTTCGGTAGGCATTTATTACATTACTAGCTGTGCCCGCGGCTTCGCCCGCGTGATATCCAGACAATGTGCAGTCTCTCCCTCTCCCCCTCCCTCTCTACCTCCATGCCACTCCCTCTCCTTCTCCTTCTCCCTGCCCCTAACCCTTAAGCACCTAAGATTACAAAATTGTTGTAGTTTTCGTAATCAGCAATGCGATAAACCATACAAACGACACCCATATTGATTTATAGACATATCAACCCTATCGCAGCCGAACCCCATCCCCAGTGGATGATGGTATTTCACGTCCACCACATTGGATTTCAAAATTGTTTTAATTTTCGTAATCAGCGACCCGATAAACCATACAAACGATACCCATATTGGTTTTTAGACTATTTCACCCCATTTCCCTCTTTAAGGGGTTGAATTAGGGGTGGAATTTCAATAATTATAATAGTGATGTATGTTTCACAGAATTACAACCCTAATGTCTAAATAATAAATTTAGTGGTATTACTTTGAAATGAAGGAGTTTCAACTTCATCCCCCTTTTCACCCCTTAGGGTGTAGAATTTTTAAAAACCCTGACACGTAAAACTTAATTTTCAGTCTTCAGTCTAAGTACAAATTTTGAAAATTCTAACATCAAAACTGACGGACTTTCATACAAACTTTCATCCCTTATTTCACCCCCGTAGGGGATGAATTTTGAAAAATTCTTAAACACGTACTTTTTTATTTTTTAACAAATGCTCAAATACTAATTTCTATAATTCTACCTTTAAAAATAAAAGACTTATAGACCAACATACGTAAAAAATACCATCCCCTTTTTCACCCCTTTTTAGGGTGATTTTTAAGAAATGCTTAAACACGTGTTTCTTTATTTTTAACCAAAAGCTTAAAGTTAAATTTGTGTTAATCTAACTCAAGAAACAAAGGACTTTCATACAAACTTTCTTCCCTTATTTCACCCCTTTAGGGAATGAATGTTGAAAAATTGTTAAACACATGCTTTTTTATTTTTTATCATGAGCTCGGAACCAAATTTCTATAATTCTACCTTTAAAAATGAAAGACTTATAGCCCAACATACGGAAAAAAAATCATCCCCTTTTTCACCCCCTTGAAGGGTGGTTTTTAAGAAATGCTTAAACACGTGTTTCTTTATTTTTTACCAGAAGCTTAAATTCAAATTTGTGTGAATCTTACTCAAGAAACAAAGGACTTTCATACAAACTTTCATTCCTTTTTTCACCCCCTTGGGAGATGAATTTTCCAAAATCCTTTCTTAGTGGGTGGTTTTGACGTGCATAGAACCTGTGTACAAAATTTCAGATCTGTATCTATAGCGGTTACGGCTCGGCGTTGATGAATCAGTCAGGACATGCTCTTTTATATATTTAGATGGGAATCTAAATTCATGTTTTGTGCTATTAGTTGGGTTATGTTTGAAATATTTTCGTTCTCTGTCTTGGCCATTCCACATATTTCCATTTTATTCTCCATTTGGTTTTGTTCAATCGCGTTTATTTTTTGTTCTAAAGCGTTGCACTGTAGTTGTAGGTTAGATTGTTTGTTTTGTAGATCTTTTTGTATGTTGTCTAAAACCTTGATTTTCCCTTTGAAATTATCTACGTCTTCTTGAAAATCATAAATTTTTGTGGAGTAGAAACTGAGGGTGCGCTGCATTTCCTTATGAATAATCGTAGATATTTCGTTGCGCAGTTGACTCATGAAGTCCTCGCTTAGCTTCTCTTTGTTTATTGGTCCAGTGGTTGCACTTTTAGGAGTGTCGTTGGTAGACTCGTCTTCCTCCGGTCCAGGCAGGATAGCTGAGACTCGTTTTTTCTTGATTGGTCCGCAGCAACCCGGGCAATGCCATTCTGCCGCTTCTGTTGAGCATAAGGTATTTCATTGCTCCAACGATAGTGACACGCAGGATGCATGATGCCACTTGCTACATTTTCCACATTGGATCCCGGGGGCTTTCTTCGAGACTGCTTTGTTACATTTCGCACACTTAGCCATTTTTCCAATTAATTTTAATATCACGAGGGTTGACGCGTGAAGTAGGTAGGTAAGTCGCGGTCGCGAGTATTACGAGAAAGGCGCGAGCGCTTGGTGCAGTGCGTGTGATCACGGCGCGTGCGGTGACCGAACTGATGGCCGATCTAAAACGCGGTATTTAAAAAAATGCGTCTGGTATCCCGGATAATTATTTTAAATGGTGGTTCTGTCCATAAAACTGATTTTTTTTCCCCAAGGAACATAGGTCAAAACAAAAAAAAATTATTTCCCATACAAACTGCATCAGCTGACAGCACATTTTGTATAGGTCGATATTTTTTTTTATAGCTCATCTTACCTCCTTTTCTCGACCCAAGCTTATCCTGTTAACCCCTATATTAAAACCAGATTATTTACTGGAATATTTCATGTAAATTTGAAACAAACTAAGAAGCAATAAAGGCAAATTTAAGACTTACGTCCAAATGTACATTCGTTGTTTTAACGAGCTATTGTGAAGGATTGATTGGGAATATGTCTAGTCGCAAATTAGTCTAGGTCGCAAATTCCATAACATCAAGCCCACGGTAGCCCAGTTGCTTTAGAGGGACGACTCCTGTACGGAGAAGATGAGGGTTCGAATTTTGCTTGTGGTTAAGAATTTTAAATTTCCTACTTTATAGAAAAATCCGAACACAAACTGTAAAATACAGTACTTTTCAACACATTTGCTCATAAAACAGCTCTATTTGCACTGTATTAAGGTCCATTATCCAGCTTATTAAACACGCGTGCTTTTTTCATTACTATAATTTCACTAGTGTTGTAATTTTTGTCTTTTTTTTTATCGGCAAGATGCAAGGAGTTTCTATATCTATACCATTCATAATATTTTCATGAAAAAGTAAACTGTGTTCGATAATATGATAAATAAATGTTAATTACATGGAAATACTTATATTAATCAACCAACTTACTACAAATTTGTCTTTAAAGTAACAAAATATTCAATATTAAATAATTCATGGGAGTGAGCCTCAGAACAAAGACCTCCTTGCTGAGTAAGCTGTTTGACAGGTTAGTGTTTTATTTTTGTTTTGTTTTTTATAGCGGCAAGGTGCAAGGAGTTTCTATATCTATAACATTCATAATAATTTAATGAATTAAGAAACTGTGTTCGATAATATGATAAATAAACGTTAATTAAACGAAAATATTGATTTTAATCAACTAACTAACTACAAATTTGTCTTTAAAGTAACAAAATATTCAATTTTAAAATAAATTGAAAAGTAGTCTGTTTGATAGCTTAGTCATTGTCTCCTGCGCGCGCATGTATAATCTGTGTCTTCGAAAAAAGTAATACGCGCGCCATTTTAACAGATATTTCTTGTTGTGAAATGTGTTTAATGTAACTAAAAAATAAATGACTTCTACAAATAAGAAAAACGGTGATAAGTGTAGAACGTCGAAAATACTTGAACAAAAACAATTCCGGTGTATAGGGTGACCTAGAAATGTGAGGAAAACGTCTACGAAATTTCCTTAGGGAAAAAAAGTAAGCGATTTTGATTCGTTTTTATTCGCAAATGTGTTGAAAAACGTCGTAAGAAGCTTGTGCGCTTTGGTGATTACACCCTCGGCTCCATTACGCCCTCGCCTGCGGCTCGGGCTGCAATTTCTGAGCCTCGGCCGTAATATCCAAAATAGCGTACGTGCATCTTAATGTACTATTAAGATGCTAGTGCGCTGTAGTGCTCATTATACACGAGGGTCAGAAATTGCAGCCCGAGCCGCAGGCGAGGGCGTAATGGAGCCGAGAGTATAATGGCAATGCGCACGTGCGTCTTACGTCGTTTTTCAACACATTTACGAGTACAAATACGAAATTTTGCAAACCTTATGTCCACCGCACATCCACCGGAACATTTTGTCGGCTGCATTATGTTGGTGTATTCCTTTGATTTTTACAACTTTCAAAATTGTATTTCGTGTTTAAGTATTTTAGACGGTTCAGAAATAGTTTCTTTACTTGTAGAAGTCGACATTTTTTGAAATAATTACAATAATAAACACCACAAATATTTGTTAACTGGCGCGCATTATTTCTTTTTCAGTGGGCACAGATTATACGCGTATTTTAAAGGCATAAACTAAACTTTCAAACAGCCTATTCCATTAACTTTGAATTAAATTATTAAAAATTGAATATCTTGTTACTTAAATGACAAATTTATTGTTAATTGGTAAATAATATAAATAATTTCAAAAAATTAACATTCATTCATGATATTTCTAGAATTCACCTTAAATTCTTGAAAATTTTACTAATGTCATAAGCATAAAATCTCCTTGGTCCTGGCCGAGATTTAAAAACCAAAAACAAAAATAAAACACTAGTGCTGAAATACAATGGAAAAACACGAGTGTTTAATAAGCTGGATTATGGACCTTAATACAGTGCAAATAGAGCTGTTTTATGAGCAAATGTGTTAAAAAAATATTTATTAGCCTCTTCACACTTGACTGAACACACACATGCGTGTAACCTGCGCTAGAGTAAAAAACCGGTCAAGTGCGAGTCGGACTCGCGTGCCGAGGGTTCCGATATACTTTTTGTATTTTTGGAAGCAATAAAGTCCATTTTTAGGACCGCGAAACTAAATTTGTTTGTAAAGGTTATTTGCAGATTTCTAAAAAACTGTGCAACTTAGAAAGATCCTTTTATTTTTGCTGTAATGTTTACATAAACTTCTGTCAACTGTAATTAATTCAGATTTTTCCTTTCACAAACTTCGGAGATAAGGGGGGGGGAATGGTATTTTTTTTTGACATTTTTCATCATAACTACAAAAATATATTTTAGAATGTATAAGTAAAGCCCTTTCATATGACACTCAACCTAGTAGCGACAATTTGAAATTTGGCGCCCCTATTTTGGCCCCCTTTACATTAACTATCATAATTTTTTCGAAATTTTTCATGTGCAATTAAGTTGGCAACTATATTCTAAAACTATTCCAAATTTCAAGTCGATAGCATGAGTGGTTGCTGAGGTATAGACGTGACAGACAGACAGACGTGCGTCGCACCATAAGGGTTCCTTCTTTTTACCATTTTGGTATCGGAACCCTAAAAACAACACACGATCGTGTGAATGCAGACGTCCGCACGGGTGCTGCTGGCACGGGTGCACGCAAAACCGCGTCACGCTTGCGGACGGACGCGGAGGAAAATCCGGATACCAGGAAAAGGGCCCTAACATCGGTTGAAAAAAACCGGTAAGTGCGAGACGGACTCGCGCGCTAAGGGTCCCGATATACCTACAGTATTTAGAAGCAAAAAGTCCATTTTAGGACCGCAAAACTAAATTTGTTTGTAAAGGTTTATCGCAGATTTCAAAAAATCTGAGCTACTTATACTTCGAGAAATTGTTATATTTTTCCTGGAATAAACGTCTATCGACAAAAATCTATTTTGAAATATACAAGTGAAGCCCTTTCATATGATACCCCACTCGACCTAGTAACAATAATTTTAAATTTTGATCCAATCAAGTCGATTACATAAGTGGTTGCCTTGGCCGTGTGACAGACAGATGAGACAGACGAAGTCGCACAATAAGGGTTCCGTTCGCAACTTAGAACTTAAGGTTCCCTTTTTACCATTTTGGTTCGAAACTATGTTATTCGCAACTTAGAACTTAAGGCTTCCGTTTTTACCATTTTGGTTCGAAACCATGTTATATCGCTTTACAAAGTGTTAGTATATAAAAAAACCGGTCAAGTGCGAGTCGGACTTGCGCGCCGAGGGTTTTGATATATGTATAATATTTTTGGAAGAAATATAGGCCATTTTTAAGATCGCAAAACTAAATTTGTTTGTAAAGATTTTTTGCAGATTTCTACAAACCTTTGCAACTTAGAAAGATTGTTTTATTTTTCCTGTAATATTTACAGAAACCTGTAGCAACAATTATCGATTCAAATTTTTCCTTTGGCAAACTTCGGAGTTAAGGGGGTTGGTATGTGTTTTGACATTTTTCATCATATAAGTTAAAAACTAAGTCGTAAAAAAATACAAAAATCTGTTTTGGAATGCTATGATAATATGATACCCCATTCGACCTAGTAACTACAATTATAAAATTTGCCCACCTATTTGGGCCCGCTTTACAATAATAATAGTTTTTTTTTTTTCAGTTAAGTTGGGCAATGATATTATAAAACTATTCCAAATTTCAAGTTGATAGCATGAGTGGTTGCTATAAACAATCTCTCAAAATAGTAAAAAATTATAGTTACAAAGTATTTTTGACCCTTAAGTGCATCCAAAGACCGCTAGCTAAGTACCTTAAAAAAAATGTGTAGGTACTATACCTAACAAAACTGAAACAAAAAGTAACTGTAGTATTGTATTGGGCCCATGCTGCTAGCGTATTTGCCACAAGCATAATTTTTTTGGGACATGTTTCGCTATTATACAACTTCTGCCATCTTTTTTTTCCCTATTGTATGTTTGCTATCTGTGATCAGTTTTTCAACTATAAACAGATCTGGTCTAGTTTCTAAGGTGTTTTGGAATGAAGAGTCCATCGACCCTCCTCTTCCTTCATTTCCATGCTTATGTGGCTTTCATAAAATTCTGTGCTTCTTAAGACGACTTGTACAATCTTCTTGTGCTGGTACTAATGAGCGAGCAAGTGCATTCTTATGGCATATTAGCTTAGCTTTGTAGCAATTTTTTCGCGCTTTGATCTCGTCTCGAATAGTGGGGATATGTAGATACTCATGGACTTCCTGAGTTTTGGTGAACCATGGTGCTTGTGCTATAATTTTTAAAACATTGTTTTGAAAAAACTGTAGAATTTCCACATTTAAGTTGCTGGCCACCCCCCAGAGCTCAAGTGCATAGGTCCATACAGGCTTTAGTATAGTTTTGTAAATGATTACTTTATTCTCTAGAGACAACTTAGAGCTTCTTCCGACTAGCCATTGCATCGATCTGAACTTGTTGTTAAGTTCTGCTATCTCTTTACATAATAAGGTTTAAACTCCTATATTCCAATATTGCATCAAATAGGAGTTAGACCTTATTTATAGGGATAAAGGTGGTTGTTATATCAACTGATATCACAACTTGACCTATAAAGGAAGCTATTATTTTTTTTAAAGATTGTTTTTTGTTGGGAGTTATTTTATTTTTTGTCTGTCTTGATTTTACATAATATGGATGTCATATAAAGCTATGCTGCTGTCAGGTTATAATTTCACTGTTTTATAATGTGGCCTAGGAGTCCATTCCATATCAGTTAATGGTTGCTTCGACAGCTGTCCTTGATCATGCTTAACCTACACAGGGGTTGCCTAAGAAAAATTATAAAATGGTAAAATTATGAAGTCTTGAAACTGAGAACAGAGGGCCTGGTGAATACCCAACTTTACCAAGAAAAAATATTAAATGGTAAAATTAAGAAGAAAGTAAGACTTGAAACTCTTGACACCAGACAACCCGGTGAATACGTAACTTAATATGAAATGAACCAGCTCACGCCAAAATATTGGATGTAATATAAACTTTTGCTACTGTCAGGGTAATATTTCACTGTTTTGGAATGCGCTCTAGGAGTTAAGACATGTTTTAGGCAACTGAACTTGCTACTGTTCGTTATACCTAATAATCATCATATCAGCGGATCAGCCGAAAGACGTCCACTACTGAACTTAAACCTCTCATAGAGCTATGATATCACCACAAAAAATATAAAAGAAGGTACTAATAAGGACACCCTGGCTCATTGAGAACACAGTAAAATTGTTATTCTTACCTAGATGATTTACACTTATTTCATTACAAGGACATAGTGCGACAGCCGACAGCCAAATTCTGTGTGGAATCTTCAAAGTATCCAAAAATTCACGAAAACCTCATGTTTAGGGCAATAAAATCCAATTTTCCGAAATAGCGGTAGGTGTTTTTTTTTTTTTTCAATTATTACAGGCTTTAGAAACTAGACTATCAGCCTAAACAGTACACAAATAATATTGCATTTCATTTTGTTTAATTGAATTGAAGCGTTGACGTTAAGTGAAAATGAGACAAAAAGAGCTAAAAAGTTAGTCTCTTTCTGTCACTCTAATTGGAGAGTTTACCCTTAACCGTTTTTTTAACGTTCCGCATGAAAGGAACCTTAAGCACAGCCTTAAGTGTGTACTATAGCGAACACGAGGACCGGGGTTATTATAAAAGAGACGCTTGGAATTGATTTTATGTTTTATATTCTTTTTTTATATAGAAAGCTTAAGCTTAAGTGAGCGCTACAATCTCAATCATAATCAGTTGTGGCAACCCGCAGATTGCCATCAGATTGCAACGTAAGTAGGAAAATTGGGACTGTCAATTGATTAGAAGTGAGTCCCAAATCCCAATCATCTGCATACTTATGTTTCAATATGATATTATGATCTAATTTCCTCACTTTATACCCTGTCGTATGTAGCTTCATTCTTTTAACACATCGCTCTATATGCCTAACCTAAAATTTTATTTTATTACTTAGTTTTTACAAAAAGTCGATTTTTTATATCAGGCGATTACGTAATTTAGTTTTGGTATATCTGTCGCAAACTAATGCGTTGCGGATTGCGCACTTTATCCCTTTCTTTCAAGCGAAAAGACTGCGGTCAAATAACTATCTTTTCACAATTAACTTTGTTTATTTTTTATGAACCTCCAGGTCTTTTGTAAACCTACCCTTTTTCATTTTCATTTTCATTTATTTATTAATAAAACAATTTTACACGTCAATAAATACACAGGTTACTAATAATAAAACATTGTCAATTGAATTATAAAATTAAAATATCAATGTTAAACAACTAATAAATATCGTAATTTAATATTAAATTCTTCTTACTTTTTATTTTATTTGTGCGTGGGTCAATGATAAATTTTTGTTTTTTATAAATTCGTCTATACTGTAGCAGGCCAATCTAAGCAGTAGTTTTTTATGCTATTCGCAAATACAGCGTCGCTTGAAGAATTAATAATCTCGTTAGGAAGTACGTTATAGATTTTAAGTCCCAATATGTTGACTGTTTTACAGGATTTGGTAAGTCGTTTTAGTGGGACATACAATTTGTTACGACTGCGAGTGTTACGATCATGTTGTTGAGCATTTGTCTCGAATAAACTTAAATTCTTCCTGACATACTTGCACATACACTTTTGTAAAATTATTTCGATAAGGACTGTTTGTGTTCTAAAATCAGTGAAAAAAAAAACTTCGGAATCAAGGAGGTTTAAGTAGCAGAACTTTCAGCTATGGAGGAAGCCATGAGCGTGTCACTTTCTTGCGAGGGACCTCCATACTAAAATGTATGGATTTTTATCAAATCCTAAAAACAAAATATTTATCTTGCTCTCTAAGAAATAGGTGACATGGGACTAATAAATGTTACTACCACAGTTTTTCTGGTGAAAACACTCACCATTCAGGAAAAAAACGGTGTTAAAAATCACGCATAAAATGGCTATTACGGATTATTTACACTTCCGTTCTAAGTATTAATCATCAATTCACAAGTAAAAAACCAGCCAAGTGCGAGTCGGGTTCCGTACCTATCTACCATACGATATACTAAAAGTTTTTGCTCTTTGATTTTAAAAACTCCGCGACCATCCAAATTGACCCCTCTTTTATAGAAAAAATCTTGAAACGAGAGCTCACCTTAATTAGTTACTAGTTGTGAGAAAAATTGAAATATTTAATGATTTTAGACTTTTTCCTTTATTTGTACTGTGAGACCTAGCTTCTTGCCAAATTTCATAATTTTATGTCAACGGGAAGTGCCCTGTAGGTTTTGCTTTTTTGCATAAATGTATGGAGATGAGGACATAAAAAGCCATATCCTTTGATCGCGTCGTTGTAAAAATTGAAATTTTCAGATCTCTTTATGGACTTTAATATTCGTTATCAATTTCAACCTGATACCTCTTCTCGTTCGTGAGAAAAAGGGTCAGACAGACAGACAGACAGTCTGAGAACAAAGTGATCCTATGTGGGTTCCGTTTTTTATTTTGAGGTACGGAACCCTAAAAAAGATATATTTATATATATATCCTTTATTGTGCACAATATAATATATAGCAATAGTGATAAAAGAGGTTCACAATGGCGAGTTTATCTCTATGAAGAGATCTCTTCCAGCCAACCAGAGTTTAGTAAGAAAAAGTATATAAGACGGGGACAAGGATAAGTAATTAAGTACACATCAAATAAAATTAAGAAATAAGTATTGAGTACATTATATAATATTATAATAATACATAGTAACAACTAAACATACCTACTATAGACTACGTATAATAATTTATACTTAAAATATATTATACATATATTATAAATATATATAATACATATTTTATTAAGATAAGTTTGATAAGAAGTACTCTTTCAGCCTTTTCTTGAAAGAAGTGACGGATGGGCTGTCTTGGATATGTTTGGGAAGCTTGTTCCTCATTAGTGTATCACGCACGGAAAAGGAATTGAACAGGAACTTTGTATTGGCACTAGGACATTCCAGCATCATAGTGATACAAGGACGCCTAAGGCGGTGATCAGGTGGCAAGCGTTGGAAACGGGATCGAAGGTATTCTGGAGTAGCGGGATCATTAAGGATGTTATAAAGGACAGTAAGGATGTGCTCATCACGGCGAAGTCGAATAGGGAGCCATTTTAACTGGGCACGAAACTGAGAGAAGTGATCGTATTTTCGAAGTCCAAAGATAAAACATATTGCTAGATTTTGAAGGCGCTCCAGTTTATTCAGTAGCTCCTCTTTCGCATCCAAATAACAAAAATCAGCATAGTCTAGGATAGGAAGGAGAAGGGATTGGGCAAGCATAACTTTCGTAGTAAACGGAAGGAAGAACTGGAGTCGCTTGAGTGAGTGGTACGAATAATGCATGCGCCTGCTCACTTCATTGACTTGAGCAGTCCAGGACAGGGTGTCGTCTATGATAAGACCTAAATTTTTGGCTTTGCTAGTGTAGGGAATGCAAACATTATCATAATACACTAAAGGAAGATCAGCAAAATTAAGTCTACTTTTGAGCCTGCTACTTCTGACCACCATCACTTGTGACTTACTGGGATTCACTAGTAAACCATATGTTTTAGCCCAGGTTTCTATAGCTGCAAGATCACAATTTATTGCGGTGATAGCTTCCTCTGCCTCCGTAAGAGAAAAGTGTCTATAAACTTGCAAATCATCTGCATACAGGTGGTAGGACGAAGAGATAACACGAGATATATTACTAATAAAAATTGAGAATAACAGTGGAGAGAGAACACCACCTTGCGGTACCCCAACAGATAATGTAGACCAAGCCGATGAAGTTTCATTGACTCTAACACACTGCTGACGACCGAAGAGATAAGAGCGGAACCATTCGATCACAGAGGGTGAAATGTTTATAGATTCAAGGATGGCAAGAAGGATATCAAAGTTCACAGAGTTGAATGCGTTGTTGAAGTCCAACAGAGTGACAATGGTAAGCTTGGTGTTATCCATAGCATACCGAATGTCTTCCGTGACGTTCAGCAACGCACTAACCGTGCTGTGGGAAGAATGAAAGCCGGACTGGAAGGGACAAGTGAGATTGTTGGATATTAGGAATGAGTAAAGTTGCCTATGGACTACGCTTTCCAGGACTTTTGAGAGGACAGGGAGGATAGAGATAGGTCGATAATGGGAAAGGGAAGTAGGATTCGATGTCTTTGGTAGTGGTAACACAAAACCTTTTTCCACTCAGTAGGAAAGACATTTGCTGCCAAAGAAAAATTGATTGTGTAAGAAATGATAGGCACAATGTCATCCAACACTGGAATCAGCATATCAAGGGTTGTGTCATCACTACCAACCGCTTTTGTGGAGATGGATAAGATGCTCTTTTTAAAATCACCCTCCGTGACGGGTTGAAAACTGAATGAAGTGGAGTCTGGTCGGGCAAGATTTGAAATAAACGAGAGAGTATTGGCCTTAGTGGCAGTAAGAGGATGTAAGTGGATGTTAAGAGTATTCAGATCCACGGTACAAACAGAGGTATCCGCAGTCTTGCCCACACCTAACGACATAAGAAACTTCCAGGTCTTAGCCTGTGATAGATTTTCTAGGGAAGAATGAATGTAACGACGCTTCACGTTCCTACACATCCTGTTGCAGATGTTACGCAATTTTTGTACGCTGCTAAATTGGAGTCAGTCGGATCTTTTCTGTGTTTCGTCTTTGCTCTATCCCGTTTGGACATCACCCGCCTGATTGCATCCGTCAACCAAGGAGCCGGCACAAGGTCGAACTAGGGCATGTTTGTCAAACAGCTGTGTAAGAATCGAAGTAAGTGCAGCAACCTTCGCATCGACAGTGTCCGCCGTTATTACCGGCGACCAATCAATACGCTTGACATCCTCACTCAAACGATCCAGGTTCATATTGAGAAAGTTACGCTGAAAAATGACCTTTTTCTTTTTCTTGGGAGGGCGCACTTTATAGGCGAGGAAAATTATATCGTGATAGGAAAACGGGGCTGTCATCTGTTAAAGTAGTCAATCTTATCATTAGGGCTATAAGCAACTCCTACGAGGACTTTCTTGTGATGTAACGTAACTTATAGAAATAGATACTCAATAGAACCTGTATATTGCGATGGAGAGATTTTTAAACATTAGATTTTTAAAGATTTCTTGATTTTTGACCGACTAGTATAGGCGACTGGGTTACGCGATACACTTCACTAGCTCATACAGAATATGTATATGACGGACTCTAGTTTTTTATTACGAGGGCCACACCGAAATGATCGGGAATAGAAAAAAGTACAAAAATAATACAACAATATTTACTTTCATTGTTTTTCGAAGTATTCACCGTGACAATCGATGCACTTTTGCATTCTATCAAACCAATTATTATAACAGTAATTCCAGTCTGAAGTGGATATAGTCGAAACGGCCGATTTGTAAGCTTCGACTGCCTCTTCTGGGCCTTGAAATCGTTGACCACGTAGCATATCTTTAATTCTTGGGAATGTAAAATAATCATTGGGGCTCAAGTCAGGGCTATACGGTGGATGGTCCATTAACTCCACCTTTTCCTGATTTAAAAACGCGATCGTTTTGAGAGCGGTATGTGAGCTCGCATTATCCTGGTGAAGAATGATGCGACGATTCGGATTAATTTTACGAAGTTCTCTTATGACTGCCGGCAAACAAACTATTGTGTACCAATCAGCAGTAACCGTTCTGCGTTCTTGTAAAGGAATCGTAGCCACATGACCAGTATTCGATACAAACGAAGCGACCATTATTTTCGACGCTACGAGAGCGGACAACTTTTGTTGGCTTGACCTCGCCTTCGAAGACCCAAACAGCCGACTGATGTTTTCTTTCGGGCTCATATGAATAAATCCACGATTCATCACCAGAGACGATATTGTAAACTGCATTTGAGCTCCGTCTATTGAACCGTTGCAGAGTAGACCGACACCAATTAACACGAGCCGACTTTTGTTCCTCGGTCAAACGATGGGGCACCCAGCGGGAAACTAACTTCTTGACACCCAGTTCATCATGTAAAATAGTTTGAATCGCTGTCATACCAATGCTGAGAGAAGCCCGAATCTGCTCGTATGTCACATGTCTATCTTCTTTTATTAATTGGCGCACAGCATCGATGTTATCTTGTGTTACCGCTGTTTTTGGTCGACCAGTAGAAGGAACTGTCGTGAGAGAGGAACGTCCACGACGAAACTCAGAATACCAACGATATATAGTCGTTTTACTGGGTGCTTCAAGTTCATAAACAGAAACAAGCTCGGCGAGACATTGTTCTTGAGATAAACCTCGACGAAAGTTGTGAAAAATTATGGCACGGAAATGTTCCCGCGTAAGCTCCATTTTCCCCACTGACTTGTCAAATTCAAATGGCTACTACTCTTTTCTTTTTTACTTTTTTTAAAATTCAAAAATGGAATTGTGTTTGAAATAATACTACATGTCATAAACCAAAAAGGTTTTAATCTAATTTATTCCTGAGTATTCTATTCCCGATCTTTTCGGTTTGGCCCTCGTACTCTGAGTTCGGAACCCTGCATAAAGTGTGACGTTTTTCTTTTTATATGAATTAAGCTAGGGTACTAAAACCATACTGCTTCGTCTTTTCTTAGTTTTTTTATTCTACTTGCTTGTTCCTGTGAGGGACAGGCTAAAGCACTAAGACCATGCTGCCTCATTTTTAGTTTCTTCTTCATCAGTTATAGGTTGTCTCATTGTCTTCAGTTTTTTTTTCTCCAGTTAGATTCTGTCTTCAGTCAGTTGTAAAGTTAAACGTCTTTAGTCAAATAAGTATTTGGAGTGGTAAGTAACTCCAAATTCTTCATCGCAAAGTGTAGAGTTTCAGAGGTAATTTTGTTTGAGTATGTTTGTAGTTGTTTTGTTCGACGTAGCATGATCATGCTCCGTCAGTCACGTTCATGTCCGTTGTTAGGGTCCCGTAGTCAACAAGGAACCCTTATAGTTTTTTTTTATTATAATAATCTTAGGTTGTTTTTTACTTTCGAGCGGAGCGATATGTTAATTATAATAAATATATTTTTCAAAGATGTGTCCTATACACAGTAGTATACACATCTTAGTTCACACAAACATATATTGGTTCTACACAACCTTGGTTCTGCATCACATATGCATCACAAAAAGCAAGTCTCACAAAAATTTTCGTCCGTCGGTCGGTCAGTATAGACGCTTTTGTCGATACATAATATTCGCCATAGAGTAGGGTAATATACATAGATTAGGGTAATGTATACAGGGTTACTTTTTGACCCCTAGACAAATTTTGTCAGTTGACTACGAAATCACTTTACAATGATTTAATGAAATAAAAACACCTACTTATTTAAAAAAAAAAAATTGGAGACCCTATGAGTGCATTCACCTCACTAGTTAGTAACCAATGGCGCATCACTAGTGCGGTGTTTTATTAAAGGCCGGCCACGCCCCTTTTTCTTTTGCGCTCACGCCGACACCGACTCATGACCCGCAGTTTAGTATTATATAGTCTAAGCCCGCAGAACTCGCAGTGCTGTCCTTGACCCGTTTGTATACGGAGTTGATGAGGAAGTGGTTATGAGGAAGTGGAAGAGGAAGTGTAGAGCAGAATTTTAGAGGATGCGGATGAGGATATTTCATGATACATTTATGAGGAAGAGGATGAGGAAGAGGCAGCGGTTGAGGAAGAGGAAGGTTGAGAAGAGTGAAAGTAATACATAGGTTTATTTTTCGGAACGGAACAACCCGCATAGGTTGCCAGCCAAAACCCTGTCAGGTTTCAAGGTCAGCCATGTTTTATGAGCCCCAAAAATGGTGGCTGACCAGAAAAACTGCCAAGCTGAAGGCAGGCAACTCTATATATTGGGGCTCACAAAACATGGCTGACCTTGAAACCTGCCAGGATTTGGGCTGGCAAAATATGCTGGTTGTTATCTCCAAATGTGTCTCTTTCGATGAGTAAACGTTTCGATCTGCCACCTTATGATGTAATTTTCAAATAACGACGAAAAAAAAAACTTCTTCCAGGATATGCGATGGCAACCTACTAAAATCCAGTGTTCCTAAGTAGTGTCTATCACTACATTACATTTCTGTTCTGCCACCTCGTGAGGTAGGGTTTCGTGCAACGGGAGCTTGGTCTAATACCAAATTACGGCTTTTAAAGCAAGGCCAACGTAAGAAGTCCGTTTTGACGTTTCCTTAACACCAACACATAGGGTTAATTTTTCTCTGCAGGTCATGATTTTTCATACTTTTGACAGCTGTAAGAACGGACCTATCACGATGGCCTTACTTTGCTACTAAGGGTCTCTGCGCTAAGTCGCGGACAGACAGACATGACAAAACTATAAGGGTTCCTTGTTAACTACGGAACCCTAAAAATGGCGGCTACTTTTTTCAAATCTGATGATTCAGATTCAGATAATTTTATTCAATGTAGATTCTTTACAGAATACTTACTGAATGTCATGCAGAATACAATGCAAATAGAGCGAGTCTACGCCGTTTCGGATCGTGCTATGGCAGTGTAAAAGAAACGGCAAGAAACCACTGCAGCACGGCCTACTTTAAGAGTCGGCTATTTACAATGTGTTTCTTGTGTTTCGCTGGAATATCAGAGCACCATACCTCTTTGTCATTCATATAGTCATCCAATCTATAGGAAGCTTTTTACATAACGTTTGCTTTACACATTCTTTAAACTTTCTCTCAGGTAATTGCACTATATTGTCAGGTATTTTGTTGTTCTATCGTATACACAGACCAACGAAAGATGTATTGACTTTAGTTAATCTAGTATATGGTTGATCAATTTTATGCTTATTTCTAGTATTAAAATTATGCCTGTCACAATTTTTTGGTAATTGATGAATGTTCTTTCTAGCATACATTATATTTTCATAGATATACTGGCATGGCACTGTCATAATGTTGATTTCCTGGAACAGTTCTCTCAGGGAATCACGAGTCTTCAGGCAATAAATTGCTCTTATAGCCCTCTTTAGTAAAACGAATATTGAATGTATATCAGCTGCTCGGCCCCAAAGCAGTATGCCATAAGACATAATGCTATGGAAGTAGCTAAAGTAAACTAGCCTTGCAGTAGCTACATCAGTAAGTTGTCTGATTTTTCTAACAGCATATGCAGCCGAGCTCAGCCGATCTCAATCGACCAGAAAGAGCCGTTTTATGAGGGCCCCATTGAAGTTTAGAGTCTAGTGTTAACCCTAAGAAAACTGTACTATTTACAAAATCTAATGGTTCATTATTCAATACTATGTTATGTGAAGTAGACCTTACATTTGGTAGTGCAAATTTTATACATTTAGTTTTTTTGGCGTTTAGGACTAGATTGTTAACAGTAAACCATGCATGAATCTGTCCAAGTGCATCATTGACTTCGTTATAATTTTGTGATATCCTACTTACATTGGAAATTAATGAAGTATCATCAGCAAATAACACAATCTTTGACAGATTCTTCACCACAGAAGGAAGGTCATTAATATAAATAAGGAATAAAAATGGCCCTAATATGGACCCTTGAGGTACGCCAATTTTGACAACAGATCCCAGTGATTTCGTCCTTTCCTTATAATAAATCGGTCCTGTTAAACATTTTTATTCATCGCACAAAAGTTTGCCCAGGGTGGGGATCGAACCCGCTGTCCATGGTGTAGAAGGCAGATCTACTACCAACTAAATCAATGGACCATTCGAAATCTTTAAAAACATGTACAGACAAAAAAGCAAAACATTAAAAATAAACGAAAAATAAGTAAAAAAGTTTACATTTTAACAAAACAATACGTATAAATTACTGAAATGTTCAAAACGGCGGCAAACAAACTTCTAAAATGGTCTCGTCTCAATATAAGATAGACTTAAAATGACTGGTCTAAGCATAGAAAAATAAGGGTAACTAGAAGGAGGATTAAAGAAATAAGTTGTCAGAAGGTAGTGAAGGCGTCGTTCTATGGATTTGACAGGTTATTTTGAATATTTCCTAGTGATCACTGATGATTTGACATAAAAATTTGGGACACGTTGGCAGATGTCATCCCATAGTAAATTAAATTAGTAAGGTATCTATTCCGAGCGAAGCAAGGAGGTCCGAAATCTTTGGGTCTAAGCGACCGCGCCTCGACGCCGCAGCGCTCCTTGCTCGCCCTCGCCTCGCCTACGTCGCTTGCAGTGGGCGTTGCGCCTAACGCGTGGGCTTGGGTTGACACAACGGGACGAGTGAAATAAACACATCGAACGTTTCTACATGCTCCGAAAGTTCTATCATCGCTTTTACCTGACACTACTTAAAAAACTATATCCCAACAAACAAAACTCCCATCAGGCTGATTTAACACCGCACGCGATTTTGAAGCAGAAAAAAATAGGTTATAAATTGTCTGTAGTACTGCCTACTTACGTTGCAATAAGAAGGCAATCTGCAGATTGCCACAACTGATTGTGATTGAGATTGTAGCGTGAGTAGACACTTATAAGATTATCTTATCACGCACGACTTCAACTTGATATGATTTTTGTTACAGAAAGGGTGAGTTTGAAGAATGGGCCGATGAAATGGCAAGAAAAGGATTGTTTCAGTCAGTTCCAAAGGAAGCTTTGAAGGATTGAACAGAAACAAAAATAAATTCCTGTCAGTACAAAAATTTCTTTTATTTATAGCAGTGAGGTGAGGCTCTCCCTCTGTGAAGGAGTACCTAACTGCTGCTCTACCGGCGAACTTGATGACTTGTTCATTGGAAGATGATGGGAGGAAACCTGAGAAGGAAACATGATACATTTCTACCTACTTACGACCTTTTCATTGTTTATTTTGAAAACCAAAATTTTCAGTGAAACCCATCGGTTGGTGAAGGTCATTTAGTTCGCCAATAAACATAGAAACAACAGACTTACTGTACTCTGCAAATAATAACAAACGTACAGAGGATGAAAAGTTTTTGGAAATAACTTTTTTACAGGAAGTGATTCGTGTCCTCACGTTTCAGGCGGCAACCAATCACAGATTTTTTTAAATTACAAAAACATGGAGTACCCCTTTCATTTACCAATCGCAGATAACCTTAGACTATATAATACTAACGTATAACAGATAACCTTCAATAGAGCATAGAGTAAACGATATGACTTTGTAAAACGTTACTGCTTTAGAAAATATTTTTCAGTTTATATGTTGCGATACTTCCATGTGTATAAATAATTTGAATTGGGAACTTTATACTTAAACGTTTATTTGTAGGGTAAATACCAAAATTAATAGAAATAATATATTATAAATATTGTAAACACAACTTTTGAGCGCCATACCAAAGACAAGTCGCGTTTGTTTTTCTACACCGAGTCAGTGCGCATGTCAAGTTGAAAATTGCAAATGGCGGCCGTTGTTATTGTTCGTACCGAACTATCTATTTGTAAATTATATACCAGTCTTTTTAGCGATTTTTGTACTGGACTATAACATTGATGCGATGCTATAACTTCTTATAATTCGGCACGATAAGTTTTATGTACGATTTAAAGTGTTTTGAGTGTTTTTTTCGCATTTTATGTGTGTCATGCAAATGGGGTAAGCTGGAGTTATCGGATGTCGTTTAGGTTGTTTTGGACAGTTTCAATGGGAAAATGGAGTGATATTCGGTGACCTAAAGTGTGGAAATGGAGACTGTATAGAATTTATAAACTATTTCGGAATGTTTCAAGTGTTACGATCGCCTGGAACGATTGTAATTCACTAATGTTCCATGCCGTGACTTCAGTCCCCGTACATTTCAAAATGGCTGCTGCTCTTCTCGATATATGAGCTTTGCGTCACTGGAACATAAATCAGTGGATTTGATTCGTGATGATATTCTAGTGCTCCTCGTCCAGTGAATCCGTGTGAAAAGGCGGAAAAAAACAGTGGACAGTGCCCCAGGCAAACCTGGGGCGGGACAATTGTGGTGTATCATATGTTTTTGGGACTGGACGAACAGTGACCATAGGACCGATATTGCCTTGCGTCCGAGCCCGACTGCTGTGCGCTTGATTTTCCAAAATGATTTGGGACGCAAGAGAATAGAAATTGAGTGGAATTAAGCGGAATGTGACATTGCATGAGAGGTAGGTGATGTTTTTTGCTTTATTTACATTCATATAAAGAGGGGTAGTTTGTGTGCGACATACGAGAAACTGGACACATTGGCGGATGACAGGACGTCGGAGGGGCCGGTCACGGCGAGTGTGCCTCGCGGCTGAAAACCCTCCAATTATTTGCCTATTTCTACCTTCGTTCTGATAGAACTTTTCATGTTGTGTAATACGACGGAATGTTTTTGATAATACACAGTTGATATGAGCAATCTCCCATGTTAAAGTTTTACCTAAAAACCTTTTTACAAAAACTGTTTTTCGAGAAACAATGTTCTCATTCTTTTTTATTTTTCTGAATAAACAGATTAGGTACATATTATGACACGAATTTTTCTTGTATTGGAAAAGTTCATTTTGTTTATCAATAAAATGATGTAAATATGTTTACTAGGTTGTTTTCTCAAAAATCTTTCTATCGCTGTAATAGGATGACTCATTTGAAATTGGAAAATTACATAAAGATGATGTAAATGAGTATAATTTCAATGATAAAAAATTTACTAAATAAACACATACAAAACTATGTCTTACATAAAACTGTATGTATTACATTGATCACCTAAAATGTTATGCTGTTTTTGTCTAGTTTTTTGAAGATACACAAAACAATACTCTTTATTGCAAGATAGACCTAATGCCTTACTGCCCCAATTCAAATACGAAGGTCATTGACCAAATTTTTGAATAAGAACTGTACATTAAAATAAAAATTATTTCCTATTGTAGTCTTTTGACTGCTTCATTGACACTTTTGGCACTACAGGTTTGATCCTGACCCAGGACTAACATGTATTATTTATATTATTTTTTTTGTTGTCAATGGGCTAACTCTTGACCTTATTATTAATATAGGGCATTTTTCATTTGCGTTACTATTTACTTATCTATTTCGTTTGTTATCCATTAGGGATCAGATGACTTCTTGTAAATAGCCCCATTTTTTATTTTAAACAATTTTGACCTTGTCTGTGGCATTGTATATGTCTTCGCAAAAATCCCAAAGAATTGTTTGTCCTTTCTTTTTGGTCCTTTTAATTTTTTTATCCCCAAAATTGTTATTCTGAATATTACAAACCTTGAAAGTATTTGTCTAAATTGTTCTTCTGTTCTCCAGTGCTATGCTTATCAATGTATATATTTATATACGTTACCATATGGGTGTTTCTACGTTAAGAGGTCATAGGCTGGCATAACAAAAATACAGTGGCATAACAAAAATTTGCTTATTTTAATTTGATAATAGTATATTTAAATTAGTGTAGCTACTTCTGAATTGCTTTTAAAAGGGGCCAGTTATTTAATCATTATTTTCTTGTTTTAGAAGGTACCAGGGGAAATATCTTGTACAGGGGAGAGACATGGTGTACAACAACAGTATTAAACCAAGCGATTGTATGAAATATCTTTAAAAAAAATAAGTTTAAAACCGGCCAAGTGCGAGTCGGACTCGCGCTCCGAGGGTTCCGTACCACCACATAATCATAATTGTATTAGTTGAAATTTCAGTTATTATTGTGCTAGATTTTTTGAGTCCAACACGCGCTTGACCAGATTTTATTATTTGTTGTTATTTAATAGCTTAAGCACTATAAACAGATTAATTTTCACGTTTGTAAGTGTTCCCGTTTTTCTAAGATAGAGCTAAAACAAAAATTGTCTAACAAAATAGGCCTTTAGTATGGGAGCCACCCTTAATTTATTACTTTTAGGGTTCCGTACCTCAAAAGAAAAAAACGGAACCCTTATAGGATCACTTTGTTGTCCGTCTGTCTGTCTGTCTGTCTGTCAAGACCCTTTATCTCACGAACCGGTAAAGGTATCAGGTTGAAATTAATACCACATATTAGGATCCATGAACCACACAAGATCTGAAAATTTAAATTTTTTTTAACGACGCGATCAAATGATATGGCTTTTTATGTCCTCATCTCCATACATTTATGCAAAAAACCAAAACCTACAGGGTACTTCCCGTTGACCTAAAATTATGAAATTTGGCAAGAAGCTAGGTCTTACAGTACAAATAATGGGAAAAGTCTGAAATCATTAAATATTACAACTTTTCTTACAACTAATGGTAACCAATTGTGGTGAGCTCCCGCTTCAAGAACATTCATATAAAAGAGGGGTCAAGTTGAATGGTCAATGAGGCGATTTTTGTTTTAGTTCTATTTTATAAACTGGAACACTTACAAACTTGAAAATTGATATGTTTATAGTGCATAAGCTATAAAATATTAACAAATAATAAAATTTTGTCAAGCGCGTGTCGGACTAAAAAAAATCTAGCACATTAACTTACTGAAATTTCAACTAATACAATTATGATTATGTGGTGGTACGGAACCCTCAGTGCGCGAGTCCGACTCGCACTTGGCCGGTTTTTTTTTCTATTTTTAGTATTTTTTGTTATAACGGCAACAGAAATACATAATATGGGAAAATTTTAACTATCTAGCTATTACTGTTCATGAGATACAGCTCGAACTAAATTATGTAAAAACAGCTGACTTTGGTGGCATCTAATTCCTTTGTTTTTAAGTATTTAAAAAAAATACAGTATTTGTCTACTCAACAAGCTCTAAACAACGATACCCCACTCGATGGGGTAGGTCAAACTTTTTTTACGCTCCCCCCTTTAGCCGTTTGGGAGCCCCCTCAATTTTTTTTTTCTATTTTTAGTCGTTGTTGTTGTAGGGGCAACAGATCTCATTACAGTGCTAACTGTTGTAGCCAACTACATATTTATTAGCTCACAAATTGTATCTCCCCTGTACCCTTTGTATCTATCTACCCTGGCATCTTTTGAAGCAGTGGAGAGACTTTTTTTAACTTGACGTGGAATTTACTTCTAAAGTGTTTATTGTTTAGAAATCACACTCAAACATGTAAATTTAGGCATATAATTACACTTAACTAGCGATGAAATCATTTGTTTAAATAATAAATCACAAAAATAAGCTTACCAGTGTAGAGACGGCGTTCACTGTTCTCAGCCGCATGAAACTAACTGCAAGGTCAAAATGGCTGCCAGTCAAACCGCGCGAACTGTCCGCGTGACGCTTGCTGCTAACTTCACGTGTCACTGAACGTTCTAAGTTCGCGTTACCAGCTACAGATTATTATTTCCTAATAATGAAGGAATAAAAAAAACCAGGGGAGGAGACTTAAAATGAGCGGGACAAAATATCTTGAATTTTTTTTTGTAAAGTTTACGAGTAGGTATTCGAATTTTAAAACAATGGATAAACAATAACTGTCTTACTACAAAAAAAATAGATATCTGTTGAACACTTGATCAAAAAAATCGTACAAAATACTCTGGCTATGTCATTGATGCGCAGAAGTCAAAAATGACTTATTTTCTTATGACTTGACTTCTGCACATCAACTGACATAGCCAGTTATTTTGTGCGATTTTTTGATAAGGTGTTCAACAGATGTCTAACTTTTTTGTAGTAAGACCCTAATTAGTTATCCTAGTGTATAGATTCATAATATAAACCTATTTTATTTTATTGAGAAGTACTTAAAAGTGTCTGATTTACTGAAAATACTGTTATACTCCAGTAAAAATACGGTTTTGCAAAACATTAAATACTTTTTTGTGTATATCGTATTTAAATATGATGTTAAGACGCAATATTTACGAATCCACCTAAAATTTAAAGCGGAATATTTTTTTCGAATAACAGCTAAGGCAAAAATAGTAATAGACAATTATATACTTTATATCATAGATAAACGTATACTTTACATATAGGCATCAAAATCCACCATGAATATATTTAAAAATATCAATTTATTTCAAAATATAAAATCTCCACTTATTTTTACATATAAGGTCCAATAAAGTCGAGGTAAAATAATAGAAATAAACTGAGCTAAACTTCACCTTTTTAAATGAAAGTGTTTCTTATATATATTCACAAAAAAACAGTACAGACGTTCCTCGAAAGTGATCTCCAGCTCAGCCCTCCAATAAGATGTTGCACACCTGCTGAAGTTAGACGAACTATTATGAACTTAGACTTAAAAAAAGCACCAGGCTTCGAACTAATAACGGCAGAAGTACTGAGAAATCTCACTAAGAAAGCTATCATTTTCATTACGTCACTCTACAATGCAATCCTAAGAACTTCGCATTACCCAAGCGCATGGAAAGTTTCCCAAATAACCATGGTTCCGAAACCTGGCAAGCCTCAACACCTGGCATCATCATACAGGCCAATAAGTCTACTTCCAGTACTCTCAAAGGTTCTCGAGAAAATCATAAAGACACGGTTGAATGATCATTTAGAAAAATGTGGATCCATTCCAGACCATCAGTTTGGTTTCCGAACAAACCATGGAACTATCGAGCAAGTCCATAGAGTGTGTGAACATATAAGAGATGCTCTAGAAACCAAAAAGTACTGCTCAGGAGTATTTCTGGATGTGCAGCAGGCTTTTGACAAAGTCTGGCACAATGGCCTGCTGTATAAACTTAAAAAGCTCCTATCACACAACATGTATTTACTACTAAAATCTTACATTGAAAATCGCATCTTCTATGTCAAGATCAATGAATCCACTTCAAATTTCTATGACATAAAGGCAGGAGTTCCACAGGGATCTGTATTGGGTCCAGCTCTTTACCTCTTGTACACAGCTGATGTACCAGAATCAAACGATGTTATGACAGCCACATTCGCTGATGACACAGCAGTGCTTACATCCAACGAAGATCCTGATATGGCTTCGAGTGTACTCCAAACACATCTGGACAAAGTCCACAAATGGATGACATCTTGGCGTATTAAAGCTAGTGCTCCCAAATCGAACCACATCACGTTCACGCTAAGAAAAAAGGATTGCCCGACTGTGAAATTAGGGCAAGATGTACTACCACACAATGAAGTAGTAAAGTACCTTGGCTTCCACCTAGATCGCAAGCAGACCTGGAAAACTCATATCCAAAAAAAACGTGATGAACTTAACCATAGGTTCAGAACACTAGATTGGCTCATTGGACGGAAATCTAGACTCTCCATAGAAAACAAAGTCCTGATTTATAAGAGTATCCTAAAACCTATATGGACCTATGGCATTCAGCTCTGGGGAACGGCTAAAACATCCAATACTGAGATACTGCAAAGATTTCAAAATGGAGTACTTAAGGCTATAGTGGATGCTCCATGGTTCACGAGAATGGATGAAATCCATAACTACTTGAAAATCCCAACTGTAAAAGAGGAAATAAACACAATAACGAAGGCCTATAAGAGCAAAATAACTCACCACCAAAACAGACTTGCTCATTGTCTAAGTAAGCCATTGCAAACGAGACGTCTGAAACGTACACATACGTGGGACAACATATAAATAAAATTGTATATTTAATTACATATGAAGGCAGCCTGACACTGGAAGGGCCCGCCTAAAACGCCATCACAACATCTAAATTAACTGCTTATGGTCTGAAGACCGATCGCATGTTGGACAATTAATATTAAATAAAAAAAAAAAAAAAAAATATATATTCACAAAAATGCCATACTAAATTAAAAAAAAGTTTTTTGTAATCGCTGGTTTACAATGTGATTAAAATGTGATTAAATAGCACTATTTGAATTAGAAAGCTAAACGGATCTATTACTATTTTTGGTTGCGTTTAAATTTCGTGCTATAAAAGTTAAACAATACAAAAAAGCTAATATTTTTAGGTGGATTCCTGTATAATATGAAATTCTGAATATATAGCAAGCCGTAAATAAAAAAAATAATCTATTAACATTTTTTTCTGAAATTCCATATTTTTTTAATGTTTGGACGGCAAAATAAATAAATAAATGAAGTAAATTTAGGTGGATTCCATTAAAAAGCTTTACACAGAAATATAATCTATCGATCTGAAAAATAATCACGGCTATTATCAATTATTTCCGTTTCGCCATACAATCTCTCGTAATTTTACTGGAGTATTAAGGGACAGACCAGGGAAGAGACGTTTTTCTAGGTTTCAGCGCAATTGTAGCAAAACTAAGCAAATTAAATGGATGGAATTTAGTGCCATAAAAGGAGACAATGAGTTTTAATAGTGCAAGTTTTACACAACAATAAAACTTGTATTATTGAGCAGAGACGATGCATAGCATCTATGAGAGAGTGCGTTGAATACTTCCCTTTAATTTCCACCAATCACTGATTGGGATGCTATGCATCGTCTCTGCTCAATAATACAAGTTTTATTGTTGTGTAAAACTTGCACTATTATCGGCATGTGACGATGCATAGCATCTATGAGAGACGTGTTTATATCTCCTGGTGACTGCAAACGACGCTATGTGAGGTTCAAAAATAAAATGAAAGATTTTAATCTTTTTGGGTACCCTTATCTATATATATAAAAGAAGAAGGTGACTGACTGACTGACTGACTGACTGACGTATCAACGCACAGCCCAAACCACTAGGTCTAGAGATTCCGAATTTGGCATGTAGGTTCCTTATGAGGCCTAGGGGTGCACTAAGAAAGGGTTTTACAAAATTCCACCCCTAAGGGGGTAAAATAGGGGATGAAAGTTTGTATGAAAGTCCGTCAGTTTTGAAGTTAGGATCTTCAAAATTTGTATTTAGGCTGACGACTAAAAATTAATAATTACGTGTCTCAGGGTTTTTGAAAATTCGACACCCTTAAGGGTGAAAAGGGGGATGAAGTTGAAAATTCTTTATTCTTAAAGTAAAATCCACATAATTTATTATTTAGGCATTAATGATGTAATTCTATGCAACGTTCATCACTGTTATTGAAACTCCACCCCAAAATCAACCCCTAAAAAAGGGAAATGGGGTGAAAAAGTCTAAAAACCAATATGGGTATCGTTTGTATGGTTTATCAGGTCGCTGATTACGAAAACAACAACAATTTTGAAATCCAACGTGGTGGACGTGAAATACCATCATCCCCCTGGGGATGGAGTTGGGGTGCGATAGGTTTGAAATGTCTAAAAATCAAGATGGGTGTCGTTTGTATGGTTTATCGGGTCGCTGAATACGAAAACTACAACAATTTTGAAATCCAACGTGGTGGACGTGAAATACCATCATCCCCCTAGGGATGGAGGGGTGCGATAGGTTTGAAATATCAAAAAATCAATATGGGTGTCGTTTGTATGGTTTATCGGGTCGCTGAATACGAAAGATACAACAACTTTGAAATCCAACGTGGTGGACGTGAAATACCATCGTCCCCTGGGGATGGGGTTGGGGTGCGATAGGTTTGAAATGTCTAAAAATAAATATGGCAATTATTTCTATGTTTATATATATAAGGATAGGGACAGCGGTTAAGGTGGCGTTAGGGGCAGGGAGGGGGAGGGGGAGAGGGAGGGAGAGGGGATGTGGAGAAGGAGAGGTAGAGAGGTAGAGTGGTAGAGAGGTAGAGAGGTAGAGAGGTAGAGAGGTAGAGAGGTAGAGAGGTAGAGAGGTAGAGAGGTAGAGAGGTAGAGGGGTAGAGAGGTAGAGGGGTAGAGAGGTAGAGAGGTAGAGGGGTAGAGAGGTAGGTAGGTAGAGGGAGAGGGAGAAGGAGGGGAAGGGGGAGAGTGAGGGAGGGGGAGGGGTTGATGAAAAGGGAGAGGGAGGGGGAGAGGGAGGGACAGGGGGAGAGGGAGGAGGAGAGACAGGGGAAGGGGGAGAGACAGAGGGAGGGGGAGAGAGAGGGAGAGAGAGAGAGAGGGTTTTAGTTTTTCTCAATTACTTCTGCGAATTGGCTCTGTTTTGAAATATTACATAAAGGTGTCTCTCATCTCTCTCTTTACATTTGTTAGGATACTGCTGCTAAGTTCCTCTGTTCTGAGTAATTTATGAGTAACGTCTGTATATTATATAAAATTCAGCTGGATCTTGAATTATACTCATTGATTTGCGCAGGGTTAGTCCTGTTTTTCCTTAGTTTAAAATTACCCCAAAATGACGTGAAAATATCTCATTGCTTCGGAAAACCGGTAACAACATAAATACGAAATCCACGCGAGCGAAGCCGCGGGCAACAGCTAGTTACTTATAAATTAGTAAATCGGTATTCCGCAAACTTATGCGTTGACAGACTATTTAAATATAATTGTATCTTTATCTATCTGAAGAAACAGAAATTTAAAGTTTTTGGTTAATTTGATGGCAATAATCAAGAAGTACATCAGCAAATATAGGTTCAAAATTAGAAGAGAGATTGTTTTGTGATCGATCTCTTCCTATGATTTGCTTACAATAATACCTAGCGAAGGTGTTTTCACTCCGCCAGTTTCCGCGACTAAGAATGTCTTCTATTGGGTGATTTTCATACCAGTTGAGCGCACTGATCCGGCGGACGCCGCAATACCCGCGTCTCGTAATACAGTTTTGATCCAATTACCCATGATCGTACGCGAGGCGGCCAACTTGACGAAAAGAGAGTTGTGGCACTCAGCCATGCCGCCTATGTTCCCCTAACTCAATAACTTACCTAAGCCATAATACAGCGCAAATATTGTCATTACTATGTTTTAATAATTTCCAACCTGATTGTCCATATGAGGCTGTGTCCGTTTTGGATCCAAAAGCTGGGTACAGAATGACATGATCGCCTCTGTCGGTATAACGAGATCCCGAAATTTTCAACAAGGTGAGATCATGTACCCTGCAGCCTGACGCTAGAAAAAGTAAACAAGCTAACCTACGTGGTGCTTCAACGTTACACTAGTCGGTAGGTTATTCTGCAGCCAGGCGACCAGGTCACTTGGGTCCCAGATGGGTGGTTTCTCTGCTCGTGGATTTTGAAGAGATATGGCTTTTAATATATGTTTAACTAGAAAGTTTGAGTTCAAGTCTTTCTTGTCTTATGTTCTACCATAAATAAGAACCACCGATTCATGCAATAAAATTGTTGGATAAGCCGATACAAGTACGCTAAAGTCTGGATAAACTATCCCCGCTAGGATGCTTATAGTTAAAATTTTTGCTTTTTACACCATTGGGCCCACCATGCTCGAGCGGGTTTTATGACTTCAAGGGGATTCTCTCCAACTAGATCTGAGCAAACACTTTTACCTCGGTCCATCTTTCAGATATTTCGCTCCACCCCCAACTTCCCATACGTATAGTTCCATCTTCTGGACTTGGGGCGGTGGTAGGCCGATGGTTTGATCGATGAGGACTTGAGTGAGACTCTTGACTTTCATGGGTTTGCCCAACGCGCGACAGCGAGAACTGGTAGCCAAAACGCATACTTCCACAGTAGCGCTTCAAGCAGGTACACTCCCAGCCGGGCTAAGGTGCGCTGAACAATCCCGACATTCCTTTGTGACATATTTCTCTATATCTCTGATCTCTATGGTCGCAATCTATTTGGGGCACACCAAATTTGCGAAACGCTTCTTCCAATGCCGGATCCAGCAGGTGCCACTCGGCAGCTTGCTTCCCTCGTGATAACCTGTCAGAAATGTCGTTGAACTTGTCTGGCAGGTACTCTACCATCACCAAGATACTCCAGTTGTCCAAAAGGTTCATTAGGTGGTATATGTTTTTATTGACATTTCTTTTTTATATAGTTTATTATTTTACTAAACTTAATTATGGAATTATGTGAATTGTATTTCCTGTTATTATGAATTATTTAATGTAATTTAATAGTTAGTCAAACTTTAATTCTTCATTTAATTGTATTAGGAAATCAGTCAGGCCCTCTGTCACTGTTGCAATGCGTTAACGGGGTGTCACAATTAATTAGACTTAAGACCTACCTTATTAATACATCTTGTACTAGATTAACTGTGATATTGCAAAAAATATTATGATTATATCATATTGAGGAGAGCCGTTGACCGTATCCCGCCTTCTTTGCAAATCTACGAAATGACCGTGCGATTGCAGGAATAGATGACGACCTCGCAGTTGAGTACTTCACTGCTGCTATTATGGCTTCATTTTCCTTGCGATTGCAGTGCCAGTGAATCTACCCGAAATAGCTTGGTAGTCTAACTGCGACCCCTCCCACCCGTTATCGGCAGCATCGGTCGTCAGGAAATGATGTATCAGTTCCGGGTGCAGATTGATCGATGTCTCTCTCTTGTTCAAGGCGTTCATCCACCACTGTAGATCTTCTAGTACCTGCTCAGGTATATGCGACTGTGGGTGGGGGGACTGGTGTTGAACCGGTAGAAGAATTGACTTCTCGTGGTCTACCCTAATTCCACTAATAAGTCGATCGTGATATTCACGTATTTTGGAGGAGCTTCCGTGACTGTGAATAATACGGATGTCTTTGTTCCGCAAGTATTGGGCACCCAGTTGGTTAAGGCTGCAAAGTTCTTTGGCGCGCAAGAAAGGCCGAAGGGTAGGCATGCAGGTCATTTGAAGAACCTGCTGTTCGTAAATTAACCAAAGAAACCTGCGGTGTACTTAAAGATAAGATTTTTTTTTTTTTATAGAAAATGGGCTTACTCTTGACCTCGAGCTAGTCTTGAAGACAGAGATGAGGTCTACGATGGAGCGAGCTTGCCCAGAAGAAGCCTATTCACTCGCGACTTGAATAGATTCGGGCTATATGAACTCGGGAACACAGACGCAGGCAGAGAATTCCACTCTTTAGCCGTGCGCATCATAAAAGATGTTTCAAAGCGCTTTGTGCGAATGTGCGGAATATCAACCAAGTATGGGTGATATCCTGCGGTGCGTCTGGACTCCCGATGGTAGAAGGGAGATGGTGGAATGAGCTCGTGGAGCTCTAGAGCACACTCTCCGAAGTACAATCTGTAGAAAACCGACAGACATGCAACTTTGCGACGGTGGGTCAGACCGTGAAACTTGGTTTTCACCAGCATCTCATCACCAACGAGCTTCTTGGCTCTGCGATCTATCGAGTCAAGTGCGGCTAGTTGGTATTTGGCTGAGCCATCCCAAAGGTGACAGCAATTCTCCATGCACGATCGGACTTGGGCTTTATACAAAACTAGAAGCTGTCCAGGAGTGAAGTAACGCCTCACCTTATTGAGGATACCCAACTTTTTTGCCGCAGTTTGGGCTTTTGACTCAATGTTAGCGCCGAAGTTCAGGTTTGCACACAGCTTCATGCCAAGTAGCTCGAGGCTGTCGGTAACTGGTACAGTTGTACCTCGAAAAGTAGGAGCCAGATTGAACGGACTCCTTTTAGCGGTGAACAGACACGCCTGCGTTTTGGTGGCGTTGAAACTCACCAGATTTTTGTCACCCCACTCGGAGACACGACTTAAGGTTGAGTTTATTCGCTCTACCATGGCTTCTCTCGAAGAACGTATCTCGTCACTGCTGGCTTTTGCGCTTGACATATATCTCTCGACGACAGTACTGTCATCTGCGTACCCAACAATACTAGGACCAAGTAGGTCGTTGATGTGCAGCAGGAAAAGAGTCGCAGAGAGAACAGACCCCTGAGGAACCCCAGCATCAATAGCCATGAGGTCAGAGGAGCAGCCATCAAGAACCACTCGGATCGACCGTTCACTCAGGAAGTCAGAAATCCAAGAGCAAAAGTCAGCGGGAATGCCGTATGCAGGAAGTTTGCTCAGCAGACTTGCGTGCCACACCCTGTCGAAGGCCTTCGAGATGTCCAGTGAAACGGCAAGGGATTCGCCGTATTTCTCGATGGCCTCCCCCCAGCAATGCGTGACATACACTAGAAGATCCCCAGTTGATCGTCCCCGGCGAAAGCCATACTGACTGTCACTGAGTAGGTCGTTAGTTCTAGGTATGTCAGCAGTTTACCATTAAGTATCCTTTCCATAACTTTGCAGAGTATGGAGGTGATGGCGATTGGCCGATAGTTGCTGGGGTCGGCACGACTACCCTTCTTGGGCACTGGCTGTACGTTGGCAACCTTCCAAGGTTTTGGCACCGTTCTTGTTTTTAGAGAGAGGCGATACAGTCGTGTTAGAACAGGAGACACAGTTTCTGAAGACTTTTGCTGGTATTCCATCAGGACCGTTTGCTTTGTTCACGTCTAGGCTTCGGAGTACTCTACGAACCTCTTTTGCGTGTATTGTGATCTCCGACATCGAAGAGTCACAGCGAGGTATCGTTGGAGGTTGATAAGAGCCGGCATCTAAACGAGAATTGTTTGCAAATAGAGACGCAAATAAATTTGCTTTCTCTGTTGCAGAGTGAGCCAGCGACCCGTCAGGTTTCAGCAGGGGAGGTAATGTCGGACGGCAGAAGTTTGTTTCGACCGATTTGGATAGGGACCAAAATTGTTTGCTACCAGAGGGGTAGGATGCAAGTTTGGTCCCTATGCGACTGACATGGTCGTAACGTGCCTTTCGGATCACCCTCTTGCAGAACTTTGCAGCATAATTGAATGCCTTTTTCTTCGCGCGAACCCGTCGAGCTCGAACTTTGCGATCACGGGCTAAAACCCAGGCTTGGTATGCGGACTGCATTCGAGCTGCAGCGCGAGCGCAGTCCGCATTGAACCAAGGTCGGGCTTTGTGACCGAGCGGTATGTCGGAGAATGGAATATAGTATTCCATCCCCTGCCGTATCACATCCGCAACCGCTTCAGCTGAACAGGAGGGATCACCCGAAGAAAAACACACTGGCTGCCATGTGTAGGACGCAAAGAAGTGCCGCATCTCATCCCAATCTGCTGACTCGTATCGCCAAACTCGCCTCGTGCCTCTTGGGCTATCATCCGGAGGAGAGCTGATCGACACGGACTTCACCAGACAGTGGTCGGATGTTCCCAGCGGGGCTGATACCGACACCGAGTGCCTGTCCGGATCTGTAGTCAGCAGTAAGTCCAAGCAATTGGGCGTGTGTCCGTCTACATCAGGCACCCGCGTAGCTACATTCACCAGCTGGGTGAGATCTAGCGACAATGCAAACCTGCGCGCCTCTCTCCCAGCATGGTCAGTTTTCTGGTATGGGAACAACCACTCGCTGTGGTGGGCATTAAAGTCCCCCAGAAAATGAAGCTGCGCTGTTGGGTACCGTTGTACGGCACAATCCGCCTTCTCTAACAGGTGCTCGAAGAGCCTGGTCGTCTCCTGGTCACCGCTGTGCGACCGGTAGACACCGACGTAGAGAGATTTCTCTATGCCGGTGTCCACCAGAATCCATATTGTTGATGACCCTGAATCTTCTAAGCAACGGAGACGCCGATAGCAAATGTTTTATATTTGAAGATCGGTCTGAATGAACCGTAGCTCTTCCTTGTTAGAAACATTGTTGAAAAGAAACTGGGCCCCAGCTGGTGTCCTTCTAGTACTTCTAATAATGCAGCTGTTTGTGTATTTGTTGTGTCATCTCCGGAGATAGAGGTGTGTGAAAGCACCGTAGTACCTGATTTGTAGGTTTCACCAGTAACGGTTTGGAGGTACGAGTAAATGGCAGTCGCATTCCCGTGATCATGTCGAGCCCGCAGCGCCTGGCACTGCCTCCGATACGCTCGGAGGCAGCCCCCGTAGAATTAATACAACATTACGTGGTGTTCCCAGGCGGTCACCCATCCAAGTACTGACCACGCCCGACGTTGCTTAACTTCGGTGATCGGACGAGAACCGGTGTTTTCAATGTGGTATGAATGTTGGTTGGTCGATAGTCATTTGTCGGACTGTTTTATTTGACTGGTTGTCCTTTCTAAGGGTCTTCTTATAGAAGTGTACGTACCTTCACACTCGTTGACGAAATGACTAACCGCTAGGGCCCGCCTTGCATGGTGCATGTTTGTTTGTTTGTTGACGGTTTTGCGTTTGACTTCTGCGCTATTTTTTCTGTATTAAACAACGGTCGCATCCACTAACACTTGTCCATCCCACCTGTGTTTTGGATGTAAGCTCGTAACAAATAGGCGGGATCTTACGCAGACCCTCGCGTAGGTTTTTTGTTGTACACTTCGCTCAGGATACGCTCCCTGCGATTTTCGGTTTATGGAACTAGGTGGGATCTTACGCAGACCCTCGCGTAGATTTTTCGTTGTACACTTCGCTCAGGATACGCTCCCTACGATTTTCGGTTTATGGAACTAGGTGGGATCTTACGCAGACCCTCGCGTAGGTTTTTCGTTGTACACTTCGCTCAGGATACGCTCCCTACGATTTTCGATTTATGGAACTAGGTGGGATCTTATGCAGACCCTCGCGTAGGTTTTTTGTTGCACACTTCGCTCAGGATACGCTCCCTGCGATTTTCGATATACTTCGCTTCGAAGAAAGTGAAGTTAACAACCTTGCCGAATGCGGCGGCGAGACGACGTTTTGTTTAGTGTCAGGACGTCATTTGTGGCAGTACTACGCGTCTGGATCGCACAGTCCCCTGATTCCCAGACAGACAGTCCCCTGTCATATTTGTACTACAGAAACTCACAAACTCAAATAACTCGAAAAGTAGGTGAAAACTCAATTGGCCCTCTTATGTACCAAATTTATTAGTTACTTTCCTAAGTAATATTTTCTTTTTAGAAAATTCTGAAAAATTTTGTTGGGACAGAGTCTGTATGAACTGTTACGAGCTTACAGAGAAACGCCAATTGAAACTCTTTCTCTACTTCTTTAACTTAAAGGGTAAAATATACAAAAAGGGTATACGGCGAGGGTAGGTTCGGGCGAGGCGCAGGCACGGGGGAACGGACGTGGAACAGATACGGTACGGACGCGACATTACTTATAAAAAGCGTATGGCAAGCTGCAGGCGCCGCCGCACTACTTCTCGCGTGTCCCTTGCCCTTGCCTAAGGCCTAAGAGTCATGCTCTTGTCGTTGGAACTACTTCCAGTTTGTTCTTTTTCCTGACACGACACGATTTCGACCTTCTCCTTGATTTGATCAAAATAACCGCCTAGGTCTTCCTCCTTTCATTTTTACTTCTATGATATTTCTTATTAAACTGTCCAATCATCTTGCCTCATCTATTCTCTATCGTTTTTAGTAAACTCCTAACTTCCTCTACAATAGTAATGTTTAACACTCTCTAACATCTATTTTTTTCTTCTTGTTCAACTACTTTTTATCTTCCTTCCCATCCTCATCCAAGACCGTACCTCAAATGCTTCGAACCTTTATCTGTCTCTCAGTGTCATAGTCAATGTCTCACGTCCAGATAACCCAATACTGCAGATGTTTGCCTTAATCAATCTTTTTTTGAACTGAATCTAAGAACTCCATTTTGTAGCTCACTTAGTAAGACATATTTTTCCCAAATTCCCAAATGTTTGACGCTGGTCAGTCTTAAATCTCCCGCTGATATACCTTATGTAGAGGCTAAAAACGTGTAGAGTGATTTGGATGGTTGTTCTGCTGTTGCCTGCGCATGCGCATTGCAAGCGGGCGGTGCACAGTGACAGGCCTCCATGATTGTTGTGGAGCTGGCTATATATTTTCTATCGGTTCTTATTTTATTGGCCATATAATGCTGGAAAAGTTATTTAAACTATTCCAATCTAGTACATCACATTAGTATTTGCTGAGATAAACAGCTATGATAAACTGAAACAGACGGACGAAGTCGCCTTGTAAGAGTAATTTTTTTATTGTTTTGTTTGTCACCTTAGAGTTCTGGTTAAATTTTAACCTTAGACATGTTTGCATACCAGAATCTTGCAGCATGTTGTTGTTTCTTGAGCCCGAGTCACACTGAGGCTTTAGCGGAAGCGTTCCGAGGACGGTATTTTTTTGTAAAGTATGAGTTCTTATGCACCCTGTCACATTGAAAGCGGTTGCGGCGCGGCGCGGGTGCGGCCGGGCCGCTAGTTCAACCCCGCGGACCGGGTGCGGTGCGGCAGGCCGAACTTTCGGCGGGAGCGGGCGCTGTATTCCATTGCGTTCAATGCAACCCGTCACAGAGCGGCAGCGGCGCGGTGCGGTCCGGTCCGGGCGCGGACTTAAACGTTGTACTTTTTAAAAATAATTTTACGGCTTTTCCTCTTCGTCACTTTCCATCGTCAGGAAAAAAAAATCTCTCAGAAATTTTCAAAACAGCCGCTTTTGCTGTCACACCGGCCGCTACCGCGCCGCTGTCCCGCCGCCGCTGTCCCGCCGCGGTTTTCGCGCGGTACCTCTGTGTGACCGGTCCCGGAACGCTTTCGCTTCCCGCAGGTTCCCACCAGTTTATTGTCACCAATGAGCTTCATGATTCATGGCTCTGCATTCTACTAAGGCCCAGCGCAGACAGAACGGAATAATCCTCGCGCGGGCTCGGGCATTTTCTGAGGGATCGCGCATGCTCGAGCATGCGAGCGACCGCGCGAGCCTGCGCTAGTAAACCGTCATCTTCTACCGAAACATGCCAGTTTGTCGCGGTTCGTCAATAATGGTGGACTGGGATATGGTTATAATTGCGCTTTAGGTAGGTAAATCTTTAAAAAACACGCCCTTCCTCTTTGAACTCAGTGACAACACTGCGCGCTCGCCGCCGCGCGCTGTCTCGCCGCTGCGCGCTGTCTCGACGCCGCGCGCCTACTCGACGCCGCGCGCGGATGCCCGCGTATCCTCGAGGATGCGCGAGTCTTTTTTATCGCGTTCAAGCATATATGCACTTTATTTCAATGACGTTAAAGTTGATTTTCGAGTACCTTAATAAAATCCTCTCCGATGGGCTCCTCTCTGTCTGCGCTGAGCCTTAGTCGAGTGTGGCTAGATAGTATTTTGCCGTACCATCGCAAAGGTGACAGCAGTATTCTATGCCAGATTCTACCTGTGCTTTATAAAGGCTAAAAGCTGTCCAGGCATGAAGATCGCTTAATTTAATTGAGGGGGATGGCCTTATCCGGTAGTAGACATTATTACAGTGTAGGCACATAGGAGTCCACGCGGTCGAATTCGCGGGTTACAGATAGTTGAACTATAACTGAAATAGTAATGAATAGTGTTTTTTTGTGCAGCATGGCAGCGGACAGCGACGGGCTAGGCTCGGCCGGTGGAGGACACGGTGGGGGTGGGGGCGCGGGCTCGTGCGGCGTCGTGGTGACCTGCGAGGGAGACCTCAAGGACCCGCGCTTCCCCGCGCGCCTGCGCCGCCTGCTGCGCGAACTGCGCGCGCTCCTCGCCGAGCCACACCCGCACACGCTCAAAGTTAACAAGGTATACGTGTGTACATGCATATGCCTCTTTGTGATCTCAGTAGCTTTATGTCTCAGAAATCTTATACTTTGAAACTTCAAATGTAGAAAACACGAAAATGGGGACACTTTCGTTTGGAACTTGAATGAGACTGTGTATCTACCAAAATGTATGACCGAAGCCCGTGAGGAAAAAGAGGAAGTCATCAAATACCAAAATTTAGAACTCGGCTGCTCAAGAGAATGAGATTGTTAAAAAGCACTGTTGAATTTTTTGGGTGTTTACCTGGCATTGCTCTTAGCTCAATGGGATCGACCGCGATCACGCGACTAGGCGGCCAGAACACATCATTCTTTTCCCAGACTTAGGTGCATGACCGCAACTGATTTGTGCATTACTTATTAAGTACCTACAAAAATTGTCGGCGTCTCCTCTTAAATGAATACGTCTCTGTGTCAGGTGGAGCCATGGAACAGCGTCCGCGTGACGCTATCAGTGCCACGCGCGGCGGCCGCTCGACTTCGCGCCTTGGCAGCCGCCGGGGCGCCCCAACTTCGTGCCCTGGGCATCCTCTCCGTACAGTTAGATGGCGACGCGGCTGTCAGTCTGCGGTTACAGCATGGCACCGAGCTTCGTATCAATACGGAGCCGGATACGCCTGCTACTGCTACAAGCAACCCTGCTTCCACCTCCTCTGAAGCTTCGCAAGGTGAGTCACTACTTATAGGATCCTCTATTTCCCATCTGCGTGCCCTGGGCATCCTCTCCGTGAAATTAGATGGCGACGAGGCCGTCAGTCTGCGGTTACAGCATGGCACCGAGCTTCGCATCAATACTGTCTCCCAAGATACAGATTTTTCTAGTTTGGGAGGCAGGGCTACAAATAATGCTGTTAAATTTGTACAATAAATAATTTTTATTTATTTATTTATTTAAATACGGAGCCGGATGCGCCTGCTACTGCCACAAGCAACCCTTCTTCCACCACCTCTGAAGCTTCGCAAGGTGAGTCACTACTTCTAGGATCCTCTATTTCACATCTGCGTGCCCTGGGCAACCTCATCTATCAATACGGAGCCGGATCGCTAGCTTTAGCCACCAGCAACCTTGCTTCCACCTCCACTGAAGCTTCACAAGGTGAGTCACTACTTCTAGCCATCCTCGCCGTGCAATTTGATGGCGAGGCGGCCGTTAATCTGCGGTTAGAGCACGGCGTGGAGCTATGTGTCAATACGGAGCCGGATACGCCTGCTATAACCACTGGCAACCCTGCCTCCACCTCCGCTAAAGCTTCCCAAGGTGCTTTAATGTTTATTTCTTTAATTTTTGTACTGCAATCTGTTTGTGTACCTAATAAATAAAAAATAAAAATACGGAGATGGATACGCCTACCAGCAACCCTGCTTCCACCTCCTCTGTAGCTTCACAAGGTGAGTCACTACCACTAGGATGCTGTAACTCTCAACTGCGTGCCCTAGGCATTCTCTCCATGCAGTAAGATGGCGACGCGACCGGCAGTCGTCGCCAGTCTGTAGTTATAGTGGCTAATGTAATTGACCCTTCGAATCGAACACGTCAGAAATCGACAAAGAAGTAACTTCCCCAGACGGACTTTGCAAAAAGCCTTCTACCTTTTTAAAAGGTATCGTGTTGAGGCGTTACGGTGCGATTTGCTTGTAATATACATTATAAGTTTTAATGTAAACCCTTTCTACTTATTCGGGTGTTAACCTAGCCTAGTATTCGTATATAAATGAAAGCTTTCATTGCAGAAGCGAGCACATCCCGGGCGCAATCTAACGCGGATCTCCTGGCCGGTCTGGGCGGACTGGGGCGACTCATAAACGAGGCGGCGGCATCGACGAGCGCCGCTCAAGATGGCTTCAAATCGCCCAACACGGTTTGCCCTCGCGACGGCAAGATCCCGCAGAACATTCCCACGCCCACGACTGATCGCTGCGAGTTCCCATTCGGAAGCATGACGCAAGCACGCGTCATACATCGCAAGGAGAACACGCTCGGTAAGAACTTTCATCCATCCATTCGAAAGAAGTCCGTCCAGACTAGACGCTGCTAGACAAAGGGCTTCCTTATAGATCTCTACAACAACCAATCCCGTGCTACCCAAGTGCAGAGTCATCCCGCGACTTCAACGAAATCATCAGTCTACCTTGAGGCCTTGCTTACGCTATGTTTGAATATTTAAGGCAGTCCTTCAAGTAAATGTCCCGCTGGTTACAGCGCTCTAAGGTTACAAATTTGGTGCCGTGACTAGGATTGTGCCATGTCAATGTCATAAAAAAATAATAATTAGATACTTGTTTTGATCAGAGCAGGGTGCCACTTGATTTCAGCAAACTTTATAGCTAAGCCCGTCCATTTCGAGTTTGCGTCTCATAAACAAGGTGGCATCAACGAGTGCTGCTCAACACACTGGGCCAACGCGATGGCAAGAACACACCCAAGACTAATCTCTGCGAGTCTCCCTCCAAAATATATTATTTATTCTGACATTCTGGGGAGAGCTCTCTGTCCAGCTGTGGACTTTTAAGGGATGTTATGATGATGAGGACATACAGATAGCAAAAGCTAAAGCTTTATACTTTTAGAGTTGTTTCACTGTGTGGTGGTAGTGTGGTTTTTTACTAATTGTAAGCACTTGTAAGAACTTCTTGTTTATAACTTTTCAAGTTTTAGTTTGAGAATGATTAAAAAAATCGATCTAGCTGGGTTTTCTTGAAGTTCTCCGTTTTTTGAACATGTTATGAAAATAGCGCGTTTTAGAAAACCCTTAGCGCTCATTTGCCCAGGTATGATATATATTTGCTAAAATTACTGTTTCTTCCGCCAGGTTTGTCGGCGGGCACGAGCTCGGGCAGCGTGCGCCCCCCGTCCGAGCCGTCGTTCGCGCGCCCCTCCACGTCGTTCCCCGCGCCGCCCCCGCCGCCGCCCCCGCCCCCGCCCCCGCCCTACCCCGCGCCGCAAGCGCCCCCGTCGCCCGCGCAGCAGCAAGGCGCCCCCGTAGCGTTGTCTTCGCCGCTACTCGTCAACTTGTTGCAGGTATGTTGGCAAATAATATACATGCAATGTATATCTATGAGGTCCTTCTGCACTTCGTCACTCCAGCGGTATCTGGGATGTCCGACCGGTCGTTTTCCCGTCCATCGTCTCAGGTACCGATCTTCCTTCATCCAGTCTACGTGGCCGAGCCAGCGATGCCGGGCTGAAATGGTTTCCCCAATTATATTAGGTTCAGCCAGCCACTAGGTCTTATACCTCCAAAGACAACGCCAAACAAACGCAAACGCTCAACGCCCTCCAAAGACCCGATTGGCGTGAGGAAGTGCAAAAAAGGGATGACTGGAGGCTTTTGGTCGAAATTAGTTCTGTCAAGGAAAGTCTACAGAGTCCTCTGATAAAAATTCGCGACACAACAGCCCCCTCAGCACGACGACTTAATCGCGCGAAATAAAAGAAAAAGTGTTGCCAATTCACAAATTTCAAGCATGGTCATAGTCTCATTTCGTTTTCTTGACAGCTAATCAGTACAACGCATTTTGAAAGAAAAGAACCCCTACATGTATTATGTATAAAGCTATCTCTGTCAAAAATAACAAAAACGTAATTTGTGGGTTTGCTAAACGTTTTCTTCCATTACGTATTAACATTTCTTCGTGTACCTAGTAATAATTCCTGATAGGTAAAGATGACGGACGTCATTCCCCAAGTAAAGTAACATTTCTCCGAGGTACAATTTTATCTCGGTCATCGTACTGAGCGAGCAGGAGTCTTAGATTTTTAAGACTCCGAGCTTACAGAGTTTCCTGTATTTAAATTAAGACATCCGCTTTGCCTAACGTGATAGTAAAAATCCGTGGCTAAGATACAGCCGTAAGTTTTACATGGATAATTCAAACACACACACTTTCGGAACACTTACTTGCTGGTGTCTGTAAAAAATCTTATTATTTTTAGAATGATGCTCCTGCGCCGCAGCCGAGGGCTAAACCGCCGCCGCATCCTGCCAAGTTGGACAGGCTAGAAGATGGCCAGGTAAGATAGCCCAAACAAAACAAATTTAGTCCCCGAATAATTTCTTACTGCTTGTTATTAATCACACAATGGTTTAGATCACAGTCAATTACATTAAATAAAAATGTCAAGGTAAAACAACACAAGAATAGATAGATAAAAATGTTTATTCATACACATATTCGACACACAATATACAAGGGACAGTAAACTATCAAACACAAAAACATAATTTCTACATTTTTAAAAACTGGCGCGAGTACATGTGTGCCGCAGCGGTACAAAAAGGCCGTAGCTCAGTGTATTATATCGCCCAGAAGGGCAAAACACTGTTTTTCAGCTACTACCTACAACATACATACATACAATACATACTTACTTATAAAATCTTAAGTGAGGATTAGTTCGATTGATTTGATAGACGTAGACAACGAAGCAGTTGACCCCGACATAATTCTCTCAGGCAGATTTTATTTGACAGGAGGAAAAATTAAAAGCACTGTTTTTTTTGGATTTTTTTATAGAAGGTTTGTCTCATATAGTGTATTACCCCAGCAAAGTTTCATCGACTGAGGATTTAATGCGGGGGTTATCATACAACGATCCGCTTCGTTGCCTAGACTATTTCAGTCAATGACGACTTTTGAAGGCCAAACATATTTTTTGTGTTTCGATATTTCCTTGAGTTGGTAAACTTATGCTAGATATATTACAATGCGTCGGAATCAGCATCTTGCCAGCCGCAACGCCAATAAGTGTGTAAACCATTTTTTCGTTTATTCTAACGCTTACCAACACATTTTGCAGCCAGATTAGATAGTAAAACAATGTTACAATATAATAACATTGTTTTACAAACTTGTTTTTTCTGACAGCTTTAGCCGATTTCTTTTGACATAGCTGCAAAATGTGTTAGAAACGAAAAAAGTGGATCATAGTTGTTCGTCAGCGTATCGTGTGTATTCACACATTTTGGCGATGCGATGCGTTTTTGTGTTTCAACAATTAAGTACATCCCCAGCAGCAACAGAATCTGATAAAAGTCTTCGGCTCCAGATCTGGTCATCCTGGGTTCGATTCCCGATGGAGACACTGCAAAAATACAAATCAATTTGTGAGACTTCCCCAGATTGGTTGGGACGTTGCTGAATGAATTATCTGATTATCTGAAAAGTTAGATGACGAAAGAGATCTACCAAGCGAGAGTGAATGGAAACGGTGGAAGGGGAAGGCCTAGGCGAACGTACCAGGACCAAATTCAGGACGTTCTGAATAAAGGTCAGGTTAAAAGTACCCTAAACCGACGAGCATGTATGAAAGGATTGATGAAAGTACAGGAAGCAAGGGAATTATGTCAAGATCGTAGCAGGTGGAGGACTGTGGTCTCTACCTACCCCGACGGGAAAGAGGCGTGATGTTATGTAGATGATTCTGTGCTTCGAAAGGCATGTTTAGCCGTTGGTCCCGGCTAATACCTGCGCAAGTAGTGTCAAGAAACCTTTGTCGGTTTAAGAATTCTGAAACCAGGGTTTGTGAGGTAGGTCATTGCTCTTACAGATGAGATAGTCATAATGGGTGCTCGCACACAGTCATCCCGATCCAGATCCGATTGGGAGGCAGCTATAGGAAAGAAACATATTAGAAGTCGGTCTATTTGTAAAAAAAAGATGAGCCCCTTTTCAAAAAAATGACAGATGTCTGCACCTACGACATAAAGACAGACTAGCACCACTTGAAAGCAGCTTGACGATACTTAGTAAAAGTCCATATAACAGATTTATCAAAATTTTTAATAAAATACCTGGAAGCATAGTCTGAAAGTAAAATACAAATATTCAAAAATAGTTTAAAATCTCTATTAATCTCTAAATGTTATCCTACTGTTGCTGAGTTCATTAATGATAATAATTTGTAAAATACTGACAACACCTTAATATGACATTGTAATACATTTAATCATATACATATTTAATTATTGATTATTTTCGGTTCTAATTTAATGAATTTAATTACTAACATAGGTTTAAGTTGCAGTGCCCGAACACGACGCTACATGCCATTGTCTTTACTAACACTAGTATGTTAAGATTTCAGGACATGTAGCATGCAATTATGAATAAATATGAAATAATAATCTAGGTGCGATCCGTCAATCTGGATCGTAATTACAGTTTAAATAATGTAGCATGATTAGAATGACAGAAATATGACAGTAGGACGGAGCGATGCGTAAAATATTGGAGTGACGAGATCGTCTTGCTCTCGCGCATAGCTAAGTCCTGTTGTCTAATCAAGCTACATAATTTCGACTGTAACTTTCTTTTCCTCTCCAAAATAACTATACTTTTTATCTGACCAGCAAAGAACGTCTTATGTAATATATACAGGGTGTAAGGGACGGTGTACCGAAAACTGAAAGGGCGTGTTCAGTCAACGAAACTGAACAATTTTCCCAAAGAAACATTTCTGGGAAATGAAAAAAAATTTTGACCTTCCCATACAAATTGCTTACTCTGGTCGAAGAGTTTGTATGGAGAGGTCAAAATTTTTTTATGTTTCCCAGAAATGTTTCTTTGGGAAAGTTGTTCAGTTTCGTTGACTGAACATGCCCTTTCAGTTTTTAGTACACCATCCCTTACACCCTGAATATATATATATATATATATTATAAAAGAAAGTGTACAATGTGCATGCAGCTAAAACTCATAAGTCCCGGTACAATCAAGGGAGTTTTATGGTGTGGTAGCCCTCTATCTACCGTCCATGAACCAGGTTCCCGTTTTTACCTGAAGGGCGAGCTTATGAATATATAAGGGCTGGAAGTTTCTCCCTTTAGAAATTTCTAAAATATTCCAGAACATTCGAGAGTATTAGAGAGCATTTAACAACACCCTGAAATGTTGTGGAATGTTCGGGAACATCCCAGATCATTGTGGAATATTCCAGAACACTCAAATGTTGTGGAATATTTTGGAACATTGTGGACCATTCGAAGCATTTTTTGTACAAGTGGAGCTACCTATTGATAGGGGTATATAAGATGTGTTGTGGCTCGGAACGTTCTAGAACATTCTGGAATGTGGAATGTTTGGGAATATCCCAGATTATTGTCCATTATTCACATTCCACAACATTCCAGAACGTTCTAGAACGTTCCGACCCACTACACATCTTACATTCCAGAGCGCTCTCGAATGCTGTGGAATATTCTGGAACATTGTGGCAAGTTAAGTCTTTTATTCCAACTACCACACAATCTCATATCACATCCTGAGCGAAGCCGGGTACCCCAGCTAGTCATGACAATATTTAACATAGTTGTTCCGTTTGCAGGTGGAGCTGGCAGTAGGTCGCGCGCCGTTCGAGTACCGGTCCACGCGGACGGCCGCCCCGCCGGCGCCCCCCGGCCCGCTGGCGCCCCCCCGCGCGGCGCCCCCCCGCCCCCCGTTCGTGCGGCGCGCCTACCCCGCGCGCCCGTCCGCGCCCCTCGCTACCACCACCACCTACCGCGCGCCCGCCGCCACTGTTATACGTAAGTGTCATAGATTGAAACACAGCAGTGAAGTTGCAAGCCTATCGGCCCTATTGACCCATCGCAGCTTGCTTGTTGGCAATGCCAATGTTAAAGATGAGTTTTGTAGCTTGGCTCAACGTCGCAAATGTGTCAGCCTGTAAGCCCAATGCTACTGTTATAGGTAAGTGACATAGCCCAGCGCTGTAAATTTGCGTGTATATCGATGAGTGCCCAAGAGCTATTCCGTCATCCGCCTTTTTCGGTATAACGCACCGCAGGGAAGCAAATCTAAATAAAATTGAAAAATTCAAGGATATTTTGATACCATTTATGCCGTCAATTACACCGCTTCACGAACATATTGCATGGCATGTGGGAAACAGAAGCAATAAGAAACAATTGGTGCGCTCTTGTAAATATGTTTGCGCCCCCCTTGGCCCCTTTGTGTCGTTGCTCGCTCTGCGCCCCATATACATGAAGAAGATTATTTCTATTCCTTATTTGACGGGATTCCAAAAAGGAGCTTCTTTCTTGGGTGCACCCATTGTGGTATATAGATTCATAGTGACTCACCCTGTAAATTAGAAATCTATTCAAGTTTTGTATCATTAAGGCGATCCGATTTTCATACTAAATCCAAATGACTCGCATTCTTATGCGGGACATAAAATGCTGTTGAAAAAAGAGTGTATGTATACTACTATTTTTAGTTAAAATTTTCGCTGATTAATACTAAGATACAGCTAATGCACCCAAAGTACTACAGTATAGATCACACACTCACAATGGTAATATTTAACCAAAAATTGCTAACAAAAACTAGTACTTTCGATGCATTAGCTGTATCTTTGTATTAATCAGCGAAAAATTTAACTAAAAATAGCAGTATACACTCGTTTTTCGACAGCATTTTATGTCCCGCATAAGAATGCAAGTCATTTGAATTTAGTATTTAAAACGGATAGCATTAACGTGGTATGTTTGTTTATACCATTCCCCCTCTAAAAAGATTATTTAATTCACTGGAAACAGTGAATAAAAAGCCCTTTTAATCACGATTTTGGTGTTTGAATTTAGAACACAATCAATATATTCGACCTCCATTTTACAACCTTAAGAGCAGCGACTCAATACCAAGTACCAGGAGAACATGAATATTCAAGAGGAGGACAGCGACAAGCCTAGGGGAGCATAAATATAAAAGAGGTGGTCAGCAAACGGGGTGGTCAGCAAATTAAGCTGTGTTCGAAAAAATAGGATGAATGTATATTCGTTTTATAATATTTAATTAACTAATCAACAATAAATTTGTCATTTAAGTAACAAGATATAAATTTTTGACGCCTGTTTGAAATTTAAGTCTGTACCTCTCAAATACGCATATAATCTGTGCCCGCTAAATAGAAAGAATGCGATGCGCGCCTTATTAACAAATATTTGTTACATGAATATATTCGACCTCCATCTCAATGCTATACAACGTCCTTAAATGTATATTTTCGCTTAAATCTTTCTTTTTCTCTTAGTCATGGTATAAAGTATAGTATGTAACTCTTGAATAAAAGGGATTTAAATCGAGGGCCATAAATCACTCGCGTCGCTCAGGATTCTAACACTTGAATCACTCCCTGCGGTCGTGATTCAGTCGTTAGAATCCTTCACTTGCTCTTGATTCATCTCTGGCCCTCGCTTTAAATCCGTCTTTTATTTACTAATTGAATAATATACTATTCCCAGCAGGTCGCCGCTTCCCGTCGGAATACGGCGCGCCCCCGTTCCCGCTGCCGCCGCCCTACCGGCTGGCGGGGCTCGCGGGGCCGGCGGGGCCGGCGGGCCCGGCGCCCCGGCCGCGCACGCCCCCCGTGCGCGTGCCTCCCGAGGACCTGCAGGCGCTGTTGTCGCCTTCCACCACCATGGACCAGAAGACGCAGTCCAGCTTTCAGGTATGTCTTGGTCATATGGAGTGGGATGGCGCCGACTGTAAGATATAGGCTTCTAAAGATCTCCACAGTGACCTATATGACCATTATGAAAGCCGGTCACGTGACCGACCCATTTTGTATGGGAAGCTCAAAATTTTTGGTGCGGTGTTAGCAAAGTCGTAGAACAAAAGTTGTTGCTTTTGACCTCACTAATAAGTGGGCAAAAGGAAATCAGGTCCAAAAAAAATAACCTAGTATAGTAAGATTTTCTTTAAGTTTAAAGGAAATTATATTACGAAAAGCCCAATGATTTTATGGATGAAACAATAATGAAACCAAGCAATTTTCCCGAAGGAAAAAAAAATTATGAATAGGAGGATGGGCACCAACTTCCTCCTGTGTATCATACTACGGTACTTCCCCTGTACAAGTTCCAGCTAAAGTTGGAATTTTGGATGGAGCTCCCTGTCCTGCAGTAGACATTTCATGGGATGTTATGATATGAAGGTTGCTTGTTGTCATTAGTAGAATCAATGTAGTTCGTTCGCGTTAAGAATGCAGGGTAAAGGTGTATTCACGATGGAGTTAAAATGTACAAAAAAAAATCTCATTTTTTTTAGTTTTTTGGTAACACACAAAGGAAACAAACAACCGCTTCTTTCAAAGGTTTGCCTTCAGTTAATCATTGTGATTTGACTTTATAAGTTTTAGCTACCTGATTGGTTACGGGGCTTGGCTACCAGCGGCGTAAAGCGATGACTCACTGCATTCTTAAGATGGACGGACTATAGGCTTCTGAAGCTCGCCCAGAAGCAATGTATTTTTTATATTTATTACATGAGAACGTTTTGTTAAATTGTTGCAGGAGTTCCAGAGATACCAGCTGCAGTATAACGCCCGTCAGCGCGCCGCGTCCAGAGCGGCCGGCAACAGTACTGCGGGCAGCAGCCAGGCCGGCGAGTGGGGCGACGCTTACAGAGACACGCTAGGTCTGTACACACCACCTTTTAAATTGGCCAAAGGCGAGGACGCTATTTTAAATCCGTAACGGAGTGAAGGAATTCTAGAGTAGAATTGTAAACGTAGCTGGAATCAATAAGTCGCCGAGGTAAATCTAGAGTTAAGACATCGGTGGTAAACACGCTCATCATCGTGGCCTTAGCCTTAAACATTGCCCTAGCGCATTGGTTGTGGGGTGCGCCCCACTAGGGAGGCGCGACCAGAAGTGAAGGGGAGCGTGGGCCAGAAATACTACAAGAGCAAGCTTTAGAAATCCATTATTTTTGGTAAAATATCATAACGTTTATTTTATCCCAACATAGCAAAAGAATAGCATGGGAAATTCATGATAGAAATTAATTCTCCATTTGTACCGCTCGGCAGATTCGAAAGATGGCAAGTGCTAGATATAGAACTCTACTAAAAATCTCCAGGACAATCTTTTTAAATAAATTGTATCAAAATTAAAGTTGTTCATTTATCCAGCGTCATTCTCCTTACAGGTCTACTACCAGATCTGCCAGACACCTGCGACCTGGACCAGCTGCTGCCCAGCCTCCCGGCAGACCTCAACCTGGACGACTCCGCGCTGGAAGCCATCTCCGACCTGGACGCCGGAACCACCCCAGACTCCCTGTTGCAGGAGATCACAGGACTCAACAACCTCAACGGACCTTACGAAAGAGAAGTGCCTTCAAAAGACTCGTTCGAATCGACGGAAATGATGCCGCCGCCTCCTGCGCCCGCGCCTGTCAGAACCCAAGCCAGCAACAGTCCTAGCCCAAGTCAAAATATAAATCAAAATCAAACTCCGCCTCATAGTAGTGGAGGCTTCAGATCCCCTCCCGCTCCTACCTACCAAACCCCGAGTAATAATCCTGTAATGAGCGAAAGACCAACGGAGAGACCAATAGAAAGACCACTTGAAAGACCACCTGTTACCAACTCGAATTCCATGCCTCCTCCATTAAGGCTCCCAATCAGAGCGGCTTCAGTCAACACGGCGACAGTAGGCTCACAAGCTACAGCCAGCGAAATAGAAGAACAGAGCAAACAGTACCTCATCAAAACATTGATGAGAGACGATGACCCTCCTCCGGCCCCTCCTGAAAGGAAACCTGAAGCGGTCACCGTTGCACAATGCAAGCTCGAAGAGAACGTCCTCTCTGAACCGCCCACGCCAGAAGTGTTCGGAATAGCCAAGTCTACCATTGACGAGGACGATAGGAAGTCAGAAGATGAGAAGAAAAAAGCGATCAGAAGGGATGATAAAGCTACGGGGAAAGGTGGAAAGCCAAGAACGACGGGAGCGAAAGAGAAACCGGCTACGTTGAGAGAGAAGATTATTAGAGATGGAAAAACTAAGCCGATTCCGCGACCTGTTTCAACACCAGCAAATCCTGACGCGCCGAAATCGCCAGGAGAAAAGGAATCGATAAAGTTAAGGCTAAAACTAGACAAGAATGAGCCGATAGTTCAGCCTGTTTATAAAGCTGACGTCAGTTTCGTTAACCAGCCTGTTCCATCGCCTGGCAGCGCCAGTGTAGCCAAACAAGAAAAGCCGCAAGATGGAGAATTACGCGTCCCTCCGTTACACATAAGCTTACGCGGTCGAAACTCCGCCATCATCAAAAACTCCAAAAAGGAAAAGAGAAAGTTCGGTTCCGGTGAGCTACACAAGAAAATCAAAATCAGAAAACCTAGCGAATCGGACGACAAGCAACATCGTCACGACGATCCGCCTACTAAATCCACCGACACGGACCCAAAAACCGATGACTTTTTACACGTGAAAAATATCAAACTGAACAACCACTACGAAGGAGAAACGATCAAGACGGAAATCGCTGGCGATAACAACGTAGTATACAGAATGAAAACTATATCCAAAAATGCTCACATAGTCACCAAGTCGGAATACAAGCCGAACAACAAAATCTCTCTAGACAAGCTTAAAAAGAAGAAATTATTAAGCGAGGTGAAAACAGAGAAGGATAAAGAATGGAAGAATGACGTGATAGACAAAGAAGGCAAGTATGCTCAGAATGAAGGGTACAGAGAGACAAACAACCATGAGAAGAAGAAACCTCCAGGGAAGGAAGTGATTTGTGAATCAAGTGAGGGGACAGTGCAATCTGAGGACGGTGCTAGTGCGGAAGAAAGTAAAACTGTAAAGTGTAAAGAACGGACGCTTAGTGCGGGGGAAACAGGGGCTGGGCCTCTGGAGGGGCGGAGGGCTAGCGAAGGGGACAATAAGCTCAAGCGGGCCGCGGAGGCTGCGCCCTCGCCCAATGGACTGCTCCTCACCGAGAAGAAGAGGAAAACCAGCCATAGTTCCTGTCCTGGTAAGTACACAGACACTCACTTTGCTGTTGCCATGCGGCGATTTTGCTAGTCTTCATAGCATGTCTTTTCACATCCATATTGAAAAAGTTACTGTCACGCAAATCGCGGTCCGCATCTTAGCCCGGCAGGACAAGCACTTTTTTGTAAATAAAATACTTCAATTTAGGTTGTGTTTAGTGTTGGACAATAATATGTAGAAGTGACTGGTTTGTATAGATCGCGAAAATCTAGCAGGGATTCTCTGGCTAGCCTTTCCTTTACTATTTCTGTTTTAATGGACTGAGACTTTTTTGGATTGATGCGGCATGTTTTGTTTCTCTCTGGGGATAACTGGAACTACCGAACTAAATTTAAAACTAATTTTACAAATAGATAGCTACATTATCCCTGAATAAAATAGCTTACTATTTACGCCAATTAATTTAAGTTTGTGCTTTTTCTATTAAATCCAGTCTTAGTTTGCCATTACACGGTTAATCTGGATCGCAATCCCTAGGGAATGCCGCTATTGGAGAGAAAGAAATAGCCGTTTAGTTTTCTGTACCTTTTTCTTTTTTTCCTATAACTTCATCCGTCTGGATCACTTTCTAGATTGACCATGTAATGGCACCAGGAAAATTGAAGTGTTTTCAAAATGCGACTGTATTACAGAACCGCCCGGGTCCACCAACGTGGGCACGATAGGAGCGCGGGTGGAGTCCCCGCCCCCCGCCGTTCGCGCCCCCGCGCCCGCCGCCGCGCCCGGAGCCCCCGGGGGCGCCTCCCCCCGGCGCAAGGAGCGCCCCAAAGACAAGTCCTACTGCAAACTGATGGCGGAACGAGCCGCCAGACCCGACGCAGACAAATTCACCAACCGCTCCCCAAACTCCCAAGCGCAAGGCGAAGACTCCGGAATCGAATCCATGGATGCCTTATCTGAGAAATCTCCCAACCAAGCGAGCCAATCCCCGCCCGGACCTGTCCGGAAAGAACGACTCGATATGCCACGATCTACTAGCCCTACTTCCGTGCAGAGGATAATAGGCGTCATCGAGCAACCACCACCGTCGGACGAACTTCTGGAAAGGCTTTGTGGAGCCAGTGGGGGCGGGCAGCATTACGACCCTGGACCTCCGGATATAGATGATATGGGCGACATCGAAGCGGAACTCGCCAAGATGCATGCAGACCATGTGAACGGAGACGATGCCCCGCGAAGACCACCTTCAGATACCAAAGAACGCGAGCCTACGCCCATATTACGAACAGACAAAACCATACACAGGGACGAAAGAGAACCTGACAAACAAACGCATACGGAACAGAAAGAGAAAGACCAACCTGTCTCGCCTAAGAAAGAAAAAGATGACTTCGAATTACCTAGCAGAGGCACTCCACCGCTCTATACGTACTCGAATCAGGAGAAAACATCTGCAGCGGAGGCGAAAGAAATGGAAGAGAAGCCCGTAGTTGCGGAGAATGGAGAAGCGGCGAAAGACGAGCCCAAGATCGAAAGGTTGCCTTTAAAAGCGGACTTTCCAGACAAGAGTTTATTAGAGCAACTATTGATAGAAATTCCGACACCGGACTACGCGGGTAAAAGGCCGGAATCACCGTCGCCTTCTGCGTTGGAAAGGGTAGCGAGGAGTTCCGTGCGAACGCGGTCGAGCAGCAAAATGAACAGTCCAGCTGATCAGCCAAAAACTCCTCGGCTCAGTCCCGGGCTGTCTAAGCTTGAGACACGATCGGATTCGCCGCTGCAACCGCGTAACTGCCTTCGACAGGGCTCCGTAGACAAAACAAGTCCGAAGACAAACGCGAATGTCACATCAGCCGCGACAAAAGCAACGCCAACCGCGACTGTTGTTACCAAGCGAAAGCGCCGCGAATCCGAAAGCTCCTGCGCATCAACCATCAGTTGCGAAGAAGGACTATCCCCAGCCGGGCGGCCGAAGAAAAAACCTCGCCGGGTCGACGGAAAACCTATCGTAGGGAACCCCGCTCTGATGAAAGTGAAAAAGGACTCGGACAGTGACAGTGATGAGCCGTTGATTTGCAAAGTGCGGGGTAAGGGGAAGCCGGTGAAGAACGTGAAGGAAGTGAAAGAAGTGAAGGTTGTTAAAGGTGCTGAGGGAGTCGGGACGCGCCGCTCGGTGCGGCACGGGCCCCCCGGAGCGCCCGCGCCCGCGCCGCCCGGGCCCCCCGCCCCCGCCCCGCAGGCCCCCGCCCCCGCCCCCGCTGCCGTCCCGCAGGCCCCTGCGCCGCCTAACAACACGCCCGTCCGGCGGAAAACTAGGAGTGCCGGTGAGTTGGATTAGTTTCATTCTAAATCTTTTCTAGCCAAAAATTCGTTAGTGACGCCGTTGTGAAATTAATCGCGAGTTGAACACTATTCGAGTTAATTTCCTGGTAAACTAAATATAAACAACACTAAACTTGATATTTTTGAAAAAAAAAAATTGCAATGCTGGCCACGCTGACGGACTTTGCTGTCGTCTGCGGAGCCTCTTCTGGCCATAAAGCTTCTAATTTTGTAAAAGTATGGTCCAGAGTCTTACTGTAACCTATGGGGCATATTTGGATGGGTTGTGGCTGCCGACCGTGGTTACTGGTACCACAAATAATAGGCCGATACGTAGAATGACGCTTCTGATCCTCAACTTCTAGATTCATATTTCGCCTCTTGCGACACTAACGGGTAGATGATGATGGGAAGAAATTGGCTAAGGTGGATTCTTAGCCGGAAAACCGTTTTTTAAACGCAGCGGCACCTCGAATCGTATACACACCACGGGCAGAGTGTTATGTGCCTTGATTATCATACAAACTTTCATTTCATCAGGGATATGTATGTTTTCAAAGATTCTTAGTGTTCACCTATAAAGAACTCCTGTGAAAAATTCCATGATAGATAATAGGTTGGCTTAAACTCAAGAAAGTCATCATCATCACTGGGCAGTGTTAGAGATAGCTCTTCTGCGGTGTGACAAACTTAGGGGGAGGTAGAAGTAATGTATGTTTCCCTGACGTCAGTAGCACGTGACTCCCTTCCCGCTACCCCGCCCGCCCCCGTTGCAGTATGTCTTGTCTACCTAGCTCCCGACAGCCTTTGTCGCCTTGCAGCTAAAATAAAATGTATGGGATTTCCAGTAGCTAACGAAATGTTGCGTAACTAATGTCAATCGCAAACATCTTTATTCTATTCTTTTAGCGTTTACGATGATAGAATCCCATTTGTGATTGTGAGTCCAACACATCCGATAGTTTTCGGCGTATGTAGGTATAGAGTTGACGTGAGACGTGCTTCCAGTGGGCGAAGGCATGCTGCCGACCGCGGGCGCAGTCCGGCGGCGCCGGGCGTCGCGCGACGGCAAGTGACGGCGGCGCCGCGCGGAGCCCCCCCGCCCCGCGCCCCCGCCCGCCCCCGCCCCCCCCCGCCGCGCCCCCGCGCACCCATCATCTGCTGCTGCTGCCCGTGCCGCTGCCGATCGACTGACGACCACGCTCCACACTACACGCTAGACCGACCTGGCATTTTATTATTCAACATAAGGTTACTTTTAGGCCCATAGCCAAATTTTAGCATTTTACTCGGAACTGCTGAGAACAGAGAAGTGTGGAGATCGGTTCAAGTATAAGAAGTTGTTACACCGTCAAGAATCCGTCTCTTAAATTGGATGATGATGACTCGGAACTTAAAACTGAACAACTTTCCCAAAGATATGTAGGTCGATAAACGAGAAAAAAATGTTGCTTGTCCTATACAAATTGGCTAATTGACATCTTTTTAGGGTTCCGATACCAAAATGGTAAAAAAAGGAACCCTTATGGTGCCGCTCTGTCTGTCCGTCTGTCTGTCACACCTCTATATCTCAGCAACCACTTACGCTATCGAGCTGAAATTTGGAATAGTTTTAGAATATAGTTGCCCAACTTAATTGCACATGAAATTTTTTTGAAAAAAGTATGATTATTAATGTAAAGGGGGCCAAAATAGGGGGGGCCAAATTTCAAATTGTCGCTACTAGGTCGAGTGGGGTATCATATGAAAGGGCTTTACTTGTACATTTTAAAATATATTTTTGTATTTTTTTAAGTTTCTTAGTTTTCAAGTTATGATGAAAAATGTCAAAAAAAATACCATTCCCCCCCCCTTATCTCCGAAGTTTGAGTAAGGGAAAATCTGAATTAATTACAGTTGACAGAGGTTTATGTAAACTTTACAGCAAAAATAAAACGATCTTTCTAAGTTGCACAGTTTTTCAGAAATCTGCAAAAAACCTTTACAAACAAATTTAGTTTTGCGGTCCTGAAAATGGACTTTATTGCTTCCAAAAATACTATAGGTATATCGGAACCCTCGGCGCGCGAGTCCGACTCGCACTTGACCGGTTTTTTAAAAATTATTTATAGTAAAGCTTTTTTATCTCACAAGTGCCCTGGTGAAAATAGGTAAAAAAAGAGATGAAAGGTTAAAACTTTCAATCAGACAGAAAGGGAAATACTAAATTGTGACGTCACAATTCAATATCGTCATTTATATTGCATGCAAAATCACGTTTCGCAAGAAAGAGATAGACAGAAATCTTATGACCTATTTCGATTATGATTACGAATTAGTGTTACCATATTATCTAAATAAATGTAATATAATATTTCATAACATGCAACCAATTGCACTATTGCCGGTGAAAAAATTATTATATAGGGAAGGCTAAAAATCGTTTTCCGGTCCTTGTCTCTTAATGAAAGTTGTTCAAATTAAAGTTCTGAGTAACTTACTAAAATTTGGCAACAGGTCCAAAATTGAAAGGCCTTATTGAATGTATTGCAACATGAAACCCAAGAGTTCTACTCATAAACGAACTTACTAGAAGCTGGCCTCCTGGCTCATAATGTCACGTTTGCAAAATGACACAAAAAAATTATACTTTCATAAAATGTAATGTTCGAAGCTTAGTATAACATTTTGTGAATGTGTCAAGTTCTATTCCAGCTGCAGTTGCCATTACCACATAAGTTTTTTCATCAGTTTCTTCATGACTAGTCCCTTCTGGAATCAGCTATGTGTTGTGCCCATACTGTTTTTTGCAACTAATTGAGATAATTAACTCTGAAATCGCACAAACACTGTCAGCTGCCCCATATATTGGTTTTTCCTCGCGGTTGCAATGCTCAGCTCTGAGGAATCATCCAAAATATGTGGCAGAGCTGATATTTTTGTGATTTCAGTGTTTTTTGAAGTAGAATCCTTACCCGGTTTTTTTACAGTACAATCAATAGGACCTTAAATGTGTCGGTTAAATAATCGGCACGAAACTAGGCTGTATAAACGTTTTAGTCAAAATAATTCGCTGTTTTATCGATATAATCGGAAAAATACCTTTCAAAATTATGTAATCGATTTTTGATGAATCTCAAGCGTTAAAAATTGACAATGAAATCGTGCAATAATTTATAAAAATCGCAAGTTCATTCATTTTGTGTGTGAGAATTTGTTGTAATCGGTGGCGCTTCATTCAAATCGCAAAGTGTTCAGACGTTTTGACCGTTCGCCTAACGGAGTGACGTCATTATTATTAACTTTTTATTTAGTGAACAAATCATGTTACCATTCACTATAAAGCACTCGACTTGTTAAGCATTAAGTTAATTCCTTGCGAGTAAGTTTTAAGATCGTCCTGTCTTTATATTATCATTACCACGTATTGGCGTACTAAGTGTACGCCAGAAGTGCGAGCCTTAGCTTAGTGAATAGAAGTGTATCAATATTGTACAAACAAATGCACTCGATTTGTAGGCACGTTGTTATAGGATAAATAGCCGAGATATTTAAAAGAAATGCATAAAGTTTTGAAATAAATATTTTCATACGTTTTTGCACGTAAACCCGTAAAGCGCGTAGGATTTTAAAATTATTTTCGGCGGGAAAGCTCCGATCTATTATCTGTCTATTTCTAATTCTAACATTACTATTTTAAACAATTTTTAAATAAACGGTTAAAAAATCAAATTGTAGACGAAATCAGTTGCTTTTCCAAGATGGCGTTTTCCCGCTGATAACGACCGCTGTTACGGCCGCAAACCTAGCGTATTATAAAATAAGAACTCACGACCAATAAATGTAATATAAATGTGGACTATTTTTTAGTAAAAATGATAATAATTGTGACTGAGTGTATCTACAGTTGTCTGTTCGGGCTTCCAGTAAACTAAACAATTTTATTTTGACGCCCCGTTTATTTCTCCTACACGTAGACTGCGAATATTGTTAACCAAAATTAGTTAAAAATCAGATACCAGTGAATTATGCTTGTTCTAGCGGTATTTTAGCGTTTTTTTTTTTATTTGCGCTGTAAATAGAAAATCGATTTTCTTAATAGTTTTCAACTTTAGATGCTAGTATTTATTATCACAATTTTGATCACTCAGTGAATTGTAGTTTTTACGGTTTTTCACGCTGCATTTTCTCGTGTTCACCGTTTTAAAGTTTAATTTGTTTTTTGACAGTTAGACATTTCCGAAAATAAAGTTAAATCAAATCTCATTTTCAGTTTTAAGTATATGACATGAGCAAATGAAGTTGGACTGTATATTTTTTTTATTACTGAACACAGAATTGCAATAGTCTGTCATAAGTGCCACAATCACGGTAATATTTGGTTGTACGTTCATTCAACAGTAGGTTTAATAGGGTAGCATCATTTAATCTTTGACGGAATGCGTGGAATCGTTTAAACATAATCTACAGTCGAAAAATTACGAGAGGAAAAACCATGGTTGAAGTAGGTCGGATCGATATTTATCTCTGTCGCTCCAACGTGTATCGCATCGCTCCGCCCTGCTCTCACAATGTTGTATTTGTAATCGAGCTACATCGACTGTATTTTTTGGAAATAGCCTTACAGATCTAAGACTATAAGTACACGTGGGTCGTTTGCGGTTCCTTACTCATGGAGATAAGATCAGAAGCAATAATTAGTGGATGTGACGTTTACTTTTAAAATCAACGTTTTTTACAGCTTTTACAAAGTTCAATGTTAGGTGATAGTGTCGTTCGCGAGTTTGTAAAGATGACACCGTTAAAATGTCGATGTCTTTAACAAATTACAATAAAAATATTTGAATTTAGTGACAGTATTGTCATGGTAGACTTTCAAGCATATCGGTGCCGTTATTTAGCGGCCACTATATAACGTATTACACCAAGTACGCAAAACCTCACGCGTGGTAGTTTCACTCATGTAACTGACAACAAAAAAAGGGGGTAGATTGAAGTCTAGCTACTACCGCTAGCTTTTTCGTGAATTTGATGACTAATAAAAACTAAAAAAAAAACTTCATCACTCTTTTTCAAGAAACCTAAACGTTTTTTCCAATATTTAATAGAATAATAACTTTGTGATTTTTAGACAATATTTTTTAACTTGTGATGACGAGGAAGACGTTGATAGATGAGTCTCAAATTGACTGGATCAGGTTTGGCATGTTGTTTTCTGAACAAAATATCAAGCCTAATCCAGTGAATTTGTATGAATATTTTTTTTATATAAAGTTTTTTTTTTGTTTTAAGTCACAAAAATGTTCATTAGTCTGGTCAATCTACGATATGAGGTTGCATTAAATGCACATTTAGAAAAAAATAATTTTAAATAGTAATATAGGCTATTTGAAGCTGTAAATAATTAAATACGGCAATTTTGTGAAACACTTTTTTGTAAAACTACCAGTATAAGCTGACCTGTGTGCTACATGGTAAATATTATACAGGTTGAGTTCACCTTATACTGGTTTTAAGAATATCAACGTTCTGTCTGGGAATACAGTGGTTTTAAATTTTTTAATGTTTTTACTGGTAATTTAATAAATTATCCCCTAAAGTGCATTTAATGCAACACTCTACATACAAACTTTCCTAGATTGACTGGACTACATTGACAATGCATCAGCTATCTCCCGATATGATTTGCGTTTTTAGCTAAACTGTATAGCGGTCTGACGTTACTCATATCATAATCAGTTATCTATGAAAACCAGATGGCGTGGTTTCTTAGAGAGCCGCAGAAGACGTTTTTGCGTCACAATGTGTCCGCTACGACGTGAAGGCACCGCTATCCTCCTAGGATACCCCTACAGTCGAAATAATACAGAATGTAAGAGACAGTGTATCGAAAACTGAAAGGGCGTGCTCAGTCAACGAAATTGAACAACTTTCCCAAAGAAACATATTTGGGAAATGAAAAAAATTTTTTAACTCTCCATACAAATTGCTCACTATCGAACAGTTTGTATGGAGAGATAAGAATTTTTTTTCATTTCCCACAAATTATTCTTTGGAAAAGTTGTTTAGTTTCGTTGACTGACCACGCCCTTACATTTTTCGGTACACCGTCACTTACACCCTGTATAACTCATAGAATGACAGCAAGAAAAACTATGCGTGAGCGCAGGTCGGATCGATACTTGTCTCTGTCGCTCCAATGAGTAGCGCATCGCTCCGTCCTGCTCTCACACTGCTGATATTTCAAGCTACATTACTTCGACTGCACTTATGAGATTTTGCAACCAGCAGCATTAAATTTTGCCACCAGATGTACAAAACTTCGCTATCAGGATTCTGGATATAATAGGTGTCAACTTTGAATGGTGTCATCTTACAAATTGGCAAAAAGAACGGCTTGTAATCATATTTGTTCTCCCCTTCTTACTATTTTCAGTGTTAAGTCGGACAGTGATAGTAGCTACAATACAAACTGTAGTTCGTACGTAGTATAATTAGTGATGGCCTGTACGAAAAGTTAGTTTACGACCATATTTTTATATACGCCGTGAAATTTTATTATTATTGTACCCGAAATAGTGATTTTAAGTTAATTTTTTCCATACTAATCTGAGCAGTTAACTGACCCAAAAAAAATGCAGTGTAGTTATATACTTTCTCGTGAGTTTCCAGTTTCTTCGTTTCTAGTAGAATCACTGTGTTTAAAGGATTTGTTAACTGTAAATTTTGATGCGTTTTTGAACTTTTTTCTCGTATTTTTTTAGTCTAGAAATTTGCATCGTTTTTAAAACTTTAAAGCATTTTGTAGAAGTTATTGTTTGAAAATAAAAATATTTTTGTAATCTTCCTTTTTGTACAGACTAAATAAATGTATTTTATAATGAAGTCTGGGGTAGTCGGAATAGGTCGCATTTTTGTATAGGATTTATTAGAGAAATGTAGATTGAATAGACTTGCTTTGCGCGACTTGGCAGTAGAGAAACTTGACGCAATGTATTAGTTTTTAAAGTTTATATTTAAACTCTACAAGGAAAGAAAATGTTTTTATTTTTTGAAATTTTATGAATTTGGAATCTAAAAGTCGCGCGGAGAAGGTACGATTAGGAAAGACAATGCTAGCTATTACGACTAGCCTGTATACATTTGCCTGATAAATTGTGCCCTTTATCGTGTGCCGTGGTTGGAGCTGTGTCTACTGCGTTATGTGTTAATATTAGTATAGAGCGGGGGCTGGCCAGGGCGAAGGCGGGGTTTATTTTTTAAATTATTAGTTGAAATCGGTCCGCCCGATGTACAATCTCTGTAAATTTTTATGTATAGATGGGGAAATTTAATATATGTTACGTGTTAAGTGATTGTTTTTTTTTTCTATTATTTTCTATTTGGGAGCTCCGGTTTGAGCGTTGTACATACTCGTAGAATGGCGCCAGCTACCGTGGACCGACTCCTTAGGAATGCAACGCCTTATATTGTAATATAAAATTGACGCAAGCTTGTAATATATAATTATAGCGAATGGACTCTCAAACTAGTTGTGTATATTGGGTGTATAGTTATTTTAGTTGTTTTGTTTTTTTTTTCAACTAATGATAGTAATTTATGCCGATAAATATCTATATTATGCATTATGAAAGAGAAATACAAATAGTTTTTAACACTAATAAATATAGAATAGGGATTACACAACACATGCGATAGCGTATAGTTTTGGTATGTAAACAATATAATTTGTACATAGATTGCAGAAATAGTAAATAAAAGAATTGATACAATAAAATTAACTTTATGTTATTTGTAATATTTTTTCTAGAATGTGTTGTTGGCAGTACTGGATAAGTCCAGTATTGCGGAAACCACTTAGGACAAAGATAGGGATGCCTGTAAATTATTTGTTGCTGGCAATTTTATCAAGTTTACTATTTTTTATTGTGCATTATTTTTTCTGTAAGTTGCTTTCACTGTCGTTTCTACATTATTTTTAAATCATATATATTCATAAAGTACGATGAGTCATGGTGAATTATTATCATATTATTATGAATGAAAAGAAGAAATAAGGAATATTATTGTTCTGCTATTATTAAATTTGTAAAGTTAGTTTATTATAATAAATGAGTAAAAATAACTTGGATGTTTTAATATTTTTTTACTATCCTTAATAAGGTGCGTCTTAATCAACTGCATTCCTTTGAATATCTTACTCTGACCATAGAATTGAACAACTTTCCCTAAGAAACATAGGTCGAATTACGAAAGAAAAATACTTCCCATACAAAATGCGCTATCAGCTCATGCAGTTTCTTTGGGATGTTGAAATCTTAACGTATTTAACCTATCTTACTTAGGGAAAGTTGTTTTAGGAAGCAACGCAGTTGATTAGAAGCACCCTCTATACAACGTGTAACGGGAATTCTAAAGGGGTGTGAATCTACCCATGAATCTAAACAACTTTTATTGATTTTGTTTCTATGAAGTTTGGTCTTTGGGAAAAGTCGTGTTTCATGAGTAGATTTACACTCTTTAGTATTATCACACTTTAGGCAACGAAGCGGATCGTTGTATGAAGACCCCCGCATTAATTCCTCAGTCGATGAAACTTTGCTGGGGTATTACACTAACAAACCTTCTATAAAAAAAATCGGTACTTTTAATTTTTTCATACATTTTTTGTAATTTTTGTATGGAAAAATTAAAAGTACCGATCTTTTTTTGGATTTTTTTATAGAAGGTTTGTCTCATATAGTGTAATACCCCAGCAAAGTTTCATCGACTGAGGATTTAATGCGGGGGTCAACTGCTTCGTTGCCTGCACTACTTCCGTACACGCTGTTTACTACAAGGTGTAAAAGTAAATCTCCCGAAAACTAAATACATGCAGTATGTAACGGAACAACTTGTCCCCAAGGCTGAATTTACATTGGGCAAGTAAGGCCGCGATCACACCTTCCTTAATTTAGAAACTAAATCGGCATAGATTGCTAGTTGACGCAAGGATATTGGAATTAACAAACCAAGCCACCCTGCAATGTATGCCGAATTAGTCTCTGAATTTAGGAAGGTGTGATTGCGGCTTAAGTCAGTAGACGTCCATTGCTTACTACATTCCGTGCAAGTGTTTTCATGTAGGCAACGATACGTATCAAACAGGCAATGGGGTCGATTCTAGAGCGTGGCCGCTAAATTTAAAGCTATAATTTGACAGGTCTAAAAATGTTGCTATCTTTGTTACCGCCTATAGGCTGAAAAAAGACAGCATCACTTTTAGACCTTTCAAATTTTAATCATAAATTTAGCGGCCACCAGGGACTAGATAAGTACTATACGTACTCACTTTTGAAAATAATTACAATAAACACCACGAATATTGCCGGATTTAGACGGAGGCAAATACCTTTTAGTGGCGCGAGCTGTTTTGGAAGCATTGGCGCCCCAGCGGAAGCAAGACAATATGCATCGTGTAAACAGTTTTTGCCGTGCCTCGGCTGGTTTAGACGACGGCAAAGTATTGGCGCCTATACTCTAGGCAGGACGGTAGGCAAGGTGTAAACGGTTTTTGGCGTGCGGCTTGCCTGTAGGCTTGAAATAGACCAGCGGCCTATTTTGCGGCGCCAAAACAGTGGCCGTGAACATGCCATATCAGCTATCAGAATCCAGATGTAAGGAACCTTGAAAATTCGCCCATCAATAACAGAGTCAATTTTTAAAATATTTTTTCTTAGTTAACAATTAGTTTCAAGATAATGAAGATTTTATTTGTATTGTTGTTTTAATATGCAATTTTCTACTTCGCTTGTTTATTTTTTTAGTTTGCTTTCAAACAAAAACCACCAGCCGTCCACTTGACCACCAGCCGACCATTTGACCACCAGCCGACCATTTGACCGCTAACCGACCACTTGACCACCAACCGACCACTTGACCACCAGCTGACCCCTTGACCACCAGCTTACCGCTTGACCACCAGCTGACCACTTGACCAGCAGCCGACCACTTGACTACCAGCCGACCACTTGACCATCGCTGTATCAATGGCAGAAAAACGACAGCCTACGACGACAAGCCAGTGCGGTTCCAAACAAAAAGTATATTATTTACGAATGCTTCAATTTACAAAGAACTGTAAGCCAATTCTTGAATATCACTGGGTGATTATCGAGATTCTCAAAATTAAAAAAGCCACGATAAACTCATGAAATCAAAATTCAAATCAAAATTAAAATTACCTTAAATTATAGGTATTATGCCGGATTTAGACGGAGGCAAATTTCAGGCGCCTACCTTCTATGCAAGACAATATGCGTCGTGTAAACAGTTTTTGACGTGCCTCGGCTCGTTTAGACGACGGCAAAATATTGGCGCCTATACTCTGGGCAGGACGGTAGGCAAGGTGTAAACGGTTTTTGGTGTACGGCTGACCTGTAAGCATGAAATAGACCAGCGGCCTATTTTGCGGCGCCAAATCAGTGGTCGCGAACCTGCCATATCAGCTATCAGAATCGAGATGTAAGGAACCCTGAAAATTTGCCCATTAAAAAGTTTACAATTAGTTTCAAGATAACGAATATTTTATTTGTATTGTTGTTTTAAAATTAAATTTTCTACTTCGCTTGTTATTTTTTCTTTAGTTTGCTTTCAAACAAAAACCACCAGCCGACCACTTGACCGCCAGCCGACCACTTGGCCGACAGTCGACCCCTTGACCGCCAGTCGACCACTTGACCGCCAGCTGACCACTTGGTCACCAGCTGACCACTTGACCACCAGTCGATTTCATGACCATTAGCAGACCACTTGACTACCAGCCGACCACTTGACCACCGGCTGACCACTTTACCGCTAACCGACCACTTGACTACCAGCCGACCACTTGACCACCAGCCGACCACTTGACCAGCAGCCGACCACTTGACCAGCAGCCGACCACTTGACCACCAGCCGACCACTTGACCACTAGTTTACTACTTGACCACCAGCCGAGCACTTGATCACCAGCCGACCACTAGACGACCACTTGAACGCTAGACGACCACTTGACCATTAGCCGACCAATTGACCACCAGACGACCACTTGACCATTAGCTGACCAATTGACCATTAGCCGACCACTTGACCATTAGCCGACCACTTGACCACTAACAGACTACTTGACCATCAGCCAACCACTTGACCAACAGCCAACCACTAGACGACCACTTGACCACTAGACGACCACTTGGCTCTAAACCAAAAGTATGTTTTTTACGAATGCTTCAATTTACAAAGAATTGTGAGCCAATTCTTGAATATCACTGGGTGATTATCGAGATTTTCAAAATTAAAAAAGCCACGATAAACTCATGGAACTCAAATTATTATGTTGGTAAGTTTAACCGAACGTTATTTTACAATTACGTTATTTTACAATTAACAAATATTGTTTTTTTACTTTTGAGGAGTTTAACAGAGCTTATTTTAATTTTAAAAATCTCAAAAATCACCCGTCGATATTCTAGAATTGGTTCCCACCGAGTACCTACTGTACCTAAATTAATGTAAAGGGGGCCAAAATAGGGGGGGCCAAATTTCAAATTGTTGCTAGTAGGTCGAGTGGGGTGTCATATGAAAGGGCTTCACTTGTACATTTTAAAATATATTTTTGTATTTTTTTAAGTTTCTTAGTTTTCAAGTTATGATGAAAAATGTCAAAAAAAATACCATTCCCCCTATTTTCGAAGTTTGAGTAAGGAAAAATCTGAATTAATTACAGCTGACAGAGGTTTATGTAAACTTTACAGCAAAAATAAAACGATCTTTCTAAGTTGCACAGTTTTTCAGAAATCTGCAAAAAACTTTTATAAACAAATTTAGTTTTGCGGTCCTGAAAATGGACTTTATTGCTTCCAAAAATACTATAGGTATATCGGAACCCTCGGCGCGCGAGTCCGACTCGCACTTGACCGGTTTTTTTTCCTACTTTGGCCTGTTTATTTAGTTACGTGATCTGAATGGCTACCCATTCATAAAATTCAACATAAAAAAGTTCAACATTTTGGCAATGAAAATTCCAATACATACAACATGCTTGGAGGGTACCTACATTAGCAGCTCTAAAAACCTCGACATATTACTTATCGAAAATAAAGCTTGGCTTTAAGCTGTGCTTAAGTAAGGTTGAACCGAAAGAGATGTTGGTACTAAGATACTGACTTTGTTTGTTTTAAGAGTGAGAACGCTCGGTTGCACGAACTTTATAATTTTGCTTTAATTAAGGTTTCATATTTTCTTTTTTTTTAATATGCTTTCTTATTATACATTGAAAATTTTCGCGATAATCGATCTAGGGACGAGGTCAGAAAAAGTTCTAGATACCGTTCGGATCATTTATAGGGTTCCGTACCCAAAGCAAAGAATATATAATATTACGTTAACGCGTCCCAAAGGGTGAATAACGGAACCCTATTGTTAGCGGGCTGTATCTCATGAACCGACAGGTAAACAGAATAGGTAGGCAGTTGAAATGTTTACAGATTATGTATTTCTGTTGCCGCTATCACAACAAATACAAAAATAAAAAATAAAAATATGGGGGGCTTCCCTACTAAAAATATAGTTTTAAATAAATAAAAAAATAGAAATAACTAAGACTAATAATTATTATAATATATACAAAATAAAAGCATACACTTTCTAGGTATAATTATGATAACTAGTAACATATTAAATAATATCAACTCTCAATTATACTTATTTATTATTTTTGTAAAACATTTCTATGCCTGCCACTAAATTACTTGATTTGTTTCGAATTAAAATTAAATTGACTGGGGGCGCGTGCCACGGGGGAACACAACACTGGGGACATATACCACGGACCCGTATTAATTCCTTTACCCCGATACACTTTTATGACGTAAATCATCGCCAAAGACCTGAAAGAGCTGGAAGTGCCCGTCTGGTCCGATTTGGCACAGAATAGAGACGAATGGCGTGACTTTAATGTCGGAGGCCAAGATCCACTTCGGGTCGCTGAGCCAGCGAAGTAAGTAAGTAAGTATTAACAATCAAACACTTCTTTATATTTAACGAATCTTCAGTTTTGTAAAGAAAAAACAGTGATTCTGAATATTTTTGGTGATATCACCCGGTGATATTCCATAATATAGTCCTAGGAAGAGTGATTGACAGTTGGAATCGCACAGGGGGCACACATATTGGACAAAATTACGATAGTTTTATAAATTAGCATATGATTAAAATAATGATTGCTTTAAAAAACCGGCCAAGTGCGTGTCGGGCCACGCGCAGTGTAGGGTTTTCGTCGGGCCACGCACAAACTTAACGGGCGAAGAGATAAAGAAATCGCAAAAATTTGAGTGCTGTATCTGTAATTAACCCATGGATTACCAACTTTCGTTGCAACTGGGCCCGCAAATTACGATATTCCACAATATTTGCTTAGCGGGGCGGGCATTGTGGCTCGATCAGATTTGGCTTTCTTCGCTTTATTAATAAGAGAGCGAGCGTTCAGCCGTTACAGCCTCGTGGGATAGAAACATGGTGCTCTTAAAAAAACCGGCCAAGTGCGAGTCGGACTCGCGCACTGAGGGTTCCGTACCACCACATAAACATAATTGTATTAGTTGAAATTTCAGTAAGTTAATGTGCTAGATTTTTTGAGTCCGACACGCGCTTGACCAAATATTATTATTTTTTGTTATTTTATAGCTTATGCACTATAAACATACCAATTTTGAAGTTTGTAAGTGTTCCCGTTTTTAAATAGATTTAAAACAAAAATCGCTTTAGCGACCATCCAACTTGACCCCTCTCTTATATGAATGTTCTTGAAACGGGAGCTCACCACAATTGGTTACCATTAATTGTGAGAAAAGTTGTAATATTTAATGATTTCAGACTTTTCCCATTATTTGTACTGTGAGACCTAGCTTCTTGCCAAATTTCATAATTTTAGGTCAACGGGAAGTACCCTGTAGGTTTTGCATTTTTGAATAAATGTATGGAGATGAGGACATAAAATGCCATATCTTTTGATTGCGTTTTTATCGAAAATCCGGAAAGACATTGAAGTTACTTTAGTTTATTTAGAAAATTTCTGATAAATGTAGTTGACTGTAGTTACAGATACAAAAAAAACCGGCCAAGTGCGAGTCGGACTCGCGCACTGAGGGTTCCGTACCACCACATAATCATAATTGTATTAGTTGAAATTTCAGTAAGTTAATGTGCTACATTTTTTGAGTCCGACACGCGCTTGACCAAAGTTTATTATTTGTTGTTATTTTATAGCTTATGCACTATAAACATACCAATTTTCAAGTTTGTAAGTGTTCCCGTTTTTAAATAGAACTAAAACAAAAATCGCCTCAAGGACCATCCAACTTGACCCCTCTCTTATATGAATGTTCTTGAAACGGGAGCTCACCACAATTGGTTACAATTAGTTGTGAGAAAAGTTGTAATATTTAATGATTTCAGACTTTTCCCATTATTTGTACTGTGAGACCTAGCTTCTTGCCAAATTTCATAATTTTAGGTCAACGGGAAGTACCCTGTAGGTTTTGCATTTTTGAACAAATGTATGGAGATGAGGACATAAAATGCCATATCTTTTGATTGCGTCGTTGTAAAAAATTAAAATTTTCAGATCTTGTATGGTTCATGGATCCTAATATATGGTATTAATTTCAACCTGATACCTCTACCCGTTCGTGAGATAAAGGGTCTTGACAGACAGACAGACAGACAGACGGACAACAAAGTGATCCTATAAGGGTTCCGTTTTTTTCTTTTGAGGTACGGAACCCTAAAAAATAGGAATAAAATAAACATTAATTACCTACTTGTAAAAAACCTTTAGCAACAATTGCAGATATTTTTTTCCGGAAGTGACTTGTCGTGTCCTAGATTTTTAATTTTTGTTTTAAACACAGATGATGACGCCAAATTATGCTGCATCAGCGGTACCATACAAAAGCCCGAAACCAATGAGCCGCTCAAGGTCAAAGTGTTTCCAATGACGTGCGGCCATGTGTGCGTGCTGGATACAAGTATTATCTTAAGTTTAAGATTAAATTAAATTTAGATTAAGGAGTCACACTAATCCAAAAGCGATTAAATATTAATTTCATATCATCGTAAAAATTTCTCAAAATATATATTTTTTTTGTAAGAAGACAGCAATCCAATCAGATTCTCACATGGAAGACATATTAGAAAATACGTATTGCATGATAGCTAAATAACACACCCTCTACATGCAAATGTGAATGGATAATCCTGCGCAAGTCGTTGAGCTGTAATAATAATAGCAATCGACACTGGACGGACATCGCTCAATCAGCGCGCTCGCGGCTGTGACGTCAGATGTACATCACTTCAGCGAGGCTACGTTTACTTTTACACTTCATAACATCCCATGAAACGTCCACTACAGGACAGGGAGCTCCCTCCAGAATTCTAGCTTTTGCTAGAAAAGTGTGGAGGGGAGGTACCATAGTCACCTCGCTTTTTAGGGTTACGGCTGGCACCATGGACCGCGGTTGTAGGTGACCGCAGTAAGATGTAAGATACAAAGGAGGATGCTGCTGCCCATCCTCCAGTTAACCCTTGGTCGCCTCTCACGACACCCACGGGTATGTAAGGGTTGGTACTATTCTTTGCCGGCACCACACTTTTACACTTAGGCAGCAATTACTCTGATTTTCTGAATTTCTTGGTTAATTGTCAACCGGGAAATTCAAAATTAATCATGTAAGAGTTTTACAATAACTTGGTTCAGAATGAATGCCGACCCTTTTCTGCCCTTCAGTCAGATACTAACATTGAAATATGTATTACTTTTCAAATTTTTCTTTCGCTTAGTTACCTTCTCTTAAAGCAGTATTTAACGGAAGACATAAAGAGTAGTTGTCCGTTAGCCATCTCCTTGATGAATTTTCATATGCTCCCGGATCCAAGGAAAAAAATACTCGAAAAAATATTTCGACTCCATACTAAAGTGATGACATGATCGACAAATTTTTTATTGGATGTTGAAAAATGTTTTTCGAGAAATGTTTTCTTCTTCGGCTTAGTTGCATATTTTCATTAGTGGAATTACTGGACTTCGGGAGCAAAACCGATGAAAACACGCTGGTAGTTGTTTTATTGATGTGGTCTCACCGCAGGCTTGCACTTCTTGTGGCGCGTGACGCATCCCGCCCTGCGAGAGATGGCGCTGATCGCATCGCGCTCCGTGTGTGGGAGTGGGCATGGACCGCGGCCCGTGGTTTGGTCATCCCCTCGGTGAAAGGTCAAACTTGTTAAGCTAATATAATATTGATTTTTTGTAACAGCAGATTTTAATTCTCGAGTCGAGATAATTAGTAACTGACATTAATTTCTTGGAGTTCTAATAAGTTGAATAAAAGTTCCGTGTTTCGGAAGGCACGCGTTAATCTGTTGGTCCTGACTACCGTTAGGCACTGACAGTAGTTTTGGATCCAAGTCACAGGCAAAATTAGTGAAAAAAAAATTTTTGAATGTAGTAGAGCTAAACTACGATAACGTTCCCCGCCTCTCTACGTTGCTTTCAGCTAGAGCTTGTGGCTTGAAAACCCTGATAGCTGTTTAGCCACCTATGTAGCAAAGCCTAAGCAAGGTTAGGGTGTATTTTACCCTCTGGGTTACGGAGATCGGACGGTAGTCGCTCTGTGTAAAATCTGCGCCCTCATCCAACCCAAATACCCAAGGTTAGGTATATAAAACTAAGCTATAAGGCTATGATGATGACATAAATTTTGCATCTATTACGTCACACACGACAACAGATGGCGCTGTAGGTTTCTGCAGCTGATGCAGTTTCTATCGGAGGTCAACCAAGGAGGTCAAAAATTGATTTTCGTATTTCGACCTCCTTGTGAAAAGTTGTTCATTTACTGATACCTTGGAGGAGCTACTGATACTGATCCCACCCCTGAGCTACGGTACGCAGTCAAATTAACACCCTGTACGAGTATATACAAATATTGTTCATTTGATAGTATAGCATTAAATAAATAAAAAACAAAAACATGTAATGCAGCTAACTAAAAGCATCCCCATTGACATGGGATCAACAAATTACTTTGCCTGGAATGGAACTATTCCTACTTACTTACACAAAACTTGAAGCTTATTTTCAATCACCCGCAGGCCTTACTAGTTCTAGGTACATAATAAATGCAAGCTATTTAGCTACTCCTCGGCTAGAATGGCTCATAGAGTTGCTCAATACTAAGCGAAGTATTGAAGAGAGGGATTGTTCCTTCCGATCCGCTTATTGATTGGCCGGAAAAATCGTGCTGCAATTGTATGGTGGCCATGGTTTTAATATCTGCCGTAAAAGCTTATGGTTACGTCTGGTACGCTAGTACTTAAAACGGATAAATGTGCCTACCGAACCACGGAATCGTTTTTACTTTTCAACCAATCAGGTGATTTATTCAACGAAACCACAGATCATTAATACTAGAAAACTAGACGTAACAAGGAACAGTCTCACAAAGCAATTTTTGTTTCACGATGTCCCCATCGATATTCGATACCATTGGTTGCCAAAGAAAATATAAAATGCTTTTTTTAAAGAAAACTTAGTGAACTCAGATTTTTTTGCATAAGACAAAAGGTATTTGAACGTCATCTTATGTAGTTTGTTCACAAAATCGGGCTAGAATTGCATATAGAGTTGGGATATCTTTGTCCTGACTCTCTATCGGCATGGTAAAACTGCATCGCGTCTGAGAACCTAAATACTTCCAAAGTTCTTAGAACATACGAAATCATGGTCACATTACCACCGTGGGCGAAGCGTGGGTGCCCTTGCGAGTTGCGCATCACTATGTGATGAACATTAAATGCGATCGTTCCAACCTGCGCAAGTTTGTAAGTGAAGTGAGTATCACACGGCACCGCGCCTTTGTACGGATCAGCGGTAATGGATCCACCGCGGGTGCACGGGGTGAAGATTCAGATAATTTTATTCAATGTGGATTCTTTACAGAAATTACAGAATACTTATTGAATGTCATGCAGAATACAATGCAAATAGACCGAGTCTACGCCGTTTCGGATCGTGCTATGGCAGCGAACGAACACGGATGGACGTTTGTTTTAGACTTTCGCACTTTTCAATCATGTTTATTTTGTTCCGGGTCAATAACAATTTTAGTTTACCCTCACAATAATATCTACGTAGTTCACCACTCTTCAGTCTACCCGTGACCACGGCTGTTGCAACGCAGCCGAAACGTCGGGAATAATAAGGTAATTTATTTTGCCTAATAACTATAATCGCGCTAAGACCCGGAACAAAATAAACACGGATGGACGTGTTGTGCCGTTTTTATTTAAATATTCGGGTAAATGTACTAACAACTAGTTCTTATTTCCTTGTTTTTAAATTCTTTGTGGAAGTGGCGGGCAACAGTCTATGTTCACAAATTTAATATATTTTTTAAGTTTTGAGTGCCTCACTCATTACCACACAGAATAGTACAGTCAAACTAAAGCGATGTAACTAAGTAAAAAAAACCGGTCAAGTGCGAGTCGTACTCACGCGCCGAGGGTTCCGATATATCTATAGTATTTTTGGAAGAAATAAAGTCAATTTTTAGGACCGAAAAACTAAATTTGTTTGTAAAGGTTTTTTGCAGATTTCTAAAAAACTGTGCAACTTAGAAAGATCGTTTTATTTTTGCTGTAATATTTACATAAACTTCTATGGACTGTAATTAATTCAGATTGTTCCTTCCACAATCTTCGGAGATAAGGGGGGGGGAATGGTATTTTATTTGACATTTTTCATCACAACTTGAAAAATAAGAGTTGTAAAAAAATACAAAAATATATTTTACAATGTACAAGTAAAGGCCTTTCATATGATACCCCACTCGACCTAGTGACGACAATTTGAAATTTTGCCCCCCCTATTTGGGACCCCTTTACAGTAATAATCATATTTTTTTTTATTCTTTCATGTGCAATTAAGTTGGGCAACCAAATTCTACAACTGTTCCAAATTTCAAGTCGATATCATGAGTGGTTGCTTAGATATAGAGGTGTGACAGACAGACAGACAAAGTCGCACCACAAGGGTTCCTTTTTTTACCATTTTGGTATCGGAACCCTAAAAAGGAGTTCTCAAGGTTTGTTTTCACTGATGACGTCCGTTTACCTGCCCAATATTTTGAACCACTTGACGGTGTACTGCAAAATGGCGCGCAGATGCGGTGCCATGTCATAATCATCTTAACTAGATTTATTATTACACTAAACCTCTAATTTATTCACTAATCGTTAATAAATTTATTACTTACAGCTAAATATTAATATCGTGAGGGTGAAGAATAATGGACTTGTAATGCTAAAGTTTGACATTTAATAGGTTTGAGAGGCTATATTAGCACGATTGTGTCTCAATTACTTAGATAGCTCAATCTCCATCGATGAAGAATTAATTTATAACTTGCACGAAATTAGGTTCTTCGCGGCAATACGAGTAAACCTACTATCAAATAGACACTTATAGCCAGTTGCAGAAGCTTCTTTAAAGTTCAAGTTCTGTTAAATGTAGTGTTAACGGGCTACCTGCGGTCGAGTAACGCCCGCATCAGTTAAAAAAATATTACTCGCTAAATACAAAACTTATCGAAAATCCGGAAAGCCAGAATGAAGAAAATGTACCATTGTTTATGTAGAACCTATTTAATCTGTATGTTTAATTTGGTATATCTTTAGGTCAATCTTTATGCACCGTCCCCGCATCTATGTTAGCCTAATATCCTGCACCCAAAGGTTGCCTGGAAGAAATTGCTGTTTAGCAATAAGGCCGCCTCATTGTACACCTATTTCTAATATTGTACTTTTCACAAAATTTCGTGTGCCATAAAGACTATTGTATTGTATTGTATCTGTAAAATAAAGTAGATAGATAGATAGAAACTCTTTATTGCACACAAATTAAGAGTAATTGCGTAAGAAACCTTATATCTAATTGCGCGCAAAGGCGGCCTTATTGCTTAGAGCAATCTCTTCCAGGCAACCTTAGGACTGGGAATCGCTGAGATGGACACGAGTAGTGCAGAGTTTGCTTAACTAAGTTAGACTAATTTGAAAATAAATTAGGTACATAAAATCAAACAATAAACTTATTTACCAAAATACTTAAATACAGACATAGAATAAATAAATACACATATATACTTACATAAAATAATACACATAAATAAACATAAAAATATATACCTTTATATATATACATACATTATATAAATAATATAACAACAAAATGGAAATAAGTAGTTACAGATACAAAAGTCTAAAAGTGGCCATTTTTGGCACTTTTTGTATCTGTACAGTCAACTACATTTATCAGAAATTTTCTAAATAAACTAAAGTAACTTCAATCTGTCTTTCCAGATTTTTTATAAATTTTGTGTTTAGCGAGAAGGGGGCGCTAGTTGACTGCAGGAATCCCCTTAATCTAAATAAAGACCAGGTTAAAAGTACCCTAAACCGACGACCTTGTATGGAAGGGTTGATGAAAGTAGAGAAAGCGAGGGAAGTACCTATGTCAATATTGTAGCAGGTGGAGGGCTGTGGTCTCTGTCTACCCGACGGGTAAGAGGCGTGATGTTATATATGTATGTATAAATACAGGGTGTAACGAAAAGTGAATCTGCCCATGAAACTGCACAACTTTCTCTAAGGAACATAAGTTGAAATAAGAAAAAAAAAATTTACGTCTCATACAAAATGTGCTATCAACTAATTCAGTTCGTATTTCGACCTATGTTCCTTAGGAAAAGTTGTTCACTTTGATGGACAAAATCACATCGTTCAGGGTTGGTATATCCTTTCTGTTACACCTTGTATACAGGGTGTTAATTTAATTGCGTGCCATAACTTAAGGGGTGGTTCAGTTACGATAAAGGAATACAAAAATAATATTTAAAAAAATCCTGCTGAAAAAAAAAACTTCATTGAAACTTAACTAACACGGAGCACCGCGCTACCACCGAGCCAGCGCGCGAGTATCAGTGGATAAGGTAGGCACATACATAACTGAAACTCTTTCGCGCGCTTTTGATAGCGCGGTGCTCCGGGTCATTGCCCTCCGCGTTAGTTTAGTTTAATGGAGTTTAAATTTTTTTTTAATAGGATTTTTTCTATATTTTTTTTTGAGTTCCTTTATCGTTACTGAACCACCCCTTAAGCTATGGCACGCAATCAAATTAACACCCTGTATACTGCTGTAACTTTTTGTTTTGATTACAAAGAAAGCTGCAATAGTATTAAAGGAGATTTAACTTTAAAGACTCTTTGTGCAACTGGTTGTTTCTTTCTTACTTATTTCATATGCTCTTTTGTGATTTATTTTAGGTATATCCAGGACGTAAGGAACGTTTATCGAAAACTGAATTGGCTTACTTAATAGACAAAACTGGACCACTTTTCGAATGAAACAAAACAAAATAAGGTGAGATAAGATAAGATAATTGAAGTGTTGGGAAATGATACAAAACTTCAACTTTTACAAGCAGCCTGTACAAAGCGGTAATTTTGTACGGAGAGATCGACATTTTTATCATTTCCCAACACTTGTTTCCTAGGGGAAGTTGTTCAGTTTACTGAGGAAGCCATTTCAGTTTTCGGTACACCGTCTCTTACACCCTGTATAATCGTATAGTCAACTAAAAAATCTAAGCAACTTAATGTATGGAGAGTTCAAGCTCTTTTTAAATAAAAGGAATTGCAAACACTTTCGGCTTTGTTGAAAAAGAGGGCGACAGCAATTTTTTTAAAAGGAGCTTTAACTTTAACAAAGCTCTCTGCAACTGGCTGTTTAATTTATTCTGAATATTTGAGTATGCTTATCTTAATACTTGAGGCTGAGTCCTTAGGTCGCTATCACACGTTCCTATGAATTTAGAAAAATTCAAAGAGTAATGCAGTGAGTTGAAGTAAGGATATTGGAATTAACAAAACCAAGCCTCCTAGCAATGAATGCCGAATTAGTCTTTGGATTTAGTAAGGTGGATAACGGCTTTAATGGACTTCAGAGCACTCCGACCCTATGGGGTCTTTTGTGACTACCTCTCTCTTTCTTTCCCACCATGGCGCCACCTTGTTTGTGAAACGATATGTAGTTTAGATGACGTCATTAAGAGATTTTAATATCCAACAATGAATAAACGAAATTCATTTTTTTTATTGAAACCACAGTGCTTTCCCTGCCTTACTGCTTCCGTGATCTACCGCTGTCTCCAAAATGCTCGTTACGAGCTTCGATGTAGATTTCAGCGGAAGGTGCTTGTACGAGTAGCCTTCTGGAGTTAGGTTGAGTGAGTATGACTCGTACTTCCCTTGAGGAACGCAGTTTGGAACACAAGTTGACAAACTAATTTCTTTTGGATTTCCTATAAAACCTCGTACGGGTCGACCAAATACTCTTTTTAATTTCAACCCATGTTTCTTCAAGTTGTTCAATTTTATCGACAGTGTAACCATTCTCAAATATTCGCAGTTTATTAGGCCCGTATGGTGCCGGCAAAGAATAGTACCAACCCTTACATACCCGTGGGTGTCGTAAAAGGCGACTAAGGGTTATAAATTGGAGGATGGGCAGCAGCATCCTCCTTTGTATCTAACATCTTACTTACTGCGGTCATCTACAACCGCGGTCCATGGTGCCAGCCGTAACGCTAACAAGCGAGGTGACTCTGACCTCTACATTTTTCCAGCATACGCTCCCTGTCCTGTTGTGGACGTTTCTTGGGATGTTATGATGATTAGGAAGACAACAGTATGACATTACTGAAGGGTGTGAATCTGCCCATAAAACTGAACAACTTTTCTTAAGAAACATGGGTAAAAACGCGAAAGAAAAATTGTGATCTTCCATACAAAATGCAGATGATCAGCTAATGCAGTTTCTATGGGATGTTTATTTTTTTTTCGTATTTTGACATACTTATGTGCAAGTGCATGGGCAAAGTTGTTCAGTATTATAGGCATGTTGACATTTTGTTAAACACTGTTCATAAGTATTTAATTTAAGTATAAATTTATTTCAATCAAAAACGACTTATGCAAAATAGATTTTGGTACCAGGAGCGAAGAGCGGCGGCGGCGGTGTGCGCGCGCATACGCAAAGAATGTCGTTGGTGGATTTATGCGAGCGCCGGACGGACGGACAGTGGTCGGCGGCTACCTCTTTGCGTTTCTGTTCTCCTGGTAGCGTGGTACAACCCACCACACATACAGGTAAATTTTTCAAATGGTCATTTATTCGAACTATTGACGTAAGAAAAGCACCGCTTGGGCACAGCTTGGGTGGGTCACAAACTTATAAAGGAGTTTCCAAAATCTTTGGAACTGACAGTGACTAAACTCAACCTACGGAGTGTTTACTTTTAGAAAACCCTATAAGTGCTCGTTTTTGACTCATTACATTACAAATAATTAATTAAAGCGAAAATGGATCCACACTTCTACATCCGATATTATCTGTCGTGAGACAGCAGCGGTCCAGTTTTGCGCCATAAGTATTCTCTTTCAATTTTCAGATATCGGTATATTTGGACAAAAGCCTAGCTAAAAGTATGTTACTTAGAACACAAATCTTTTAAAAAAAAACAACGACTTTTTTGACTTTTCCATACAAACCTTGCGCCGGCAAAAGTACAATTCGTGAGGCGACCAAAATCCGCTTTTCATTTCTCTGGAATAGTTTTTCAGTTTCAGTAGTAACATCCCAGTCGGTCCAAACAAACATAAATAAAAAATCTGTCCGATTAACTTATCACATGAACTTATGGAAGAACAGCGAGCATGGTCCTTGATCTTTGATTTTATTCTTTCCATGACTTTTCCGAAAGAATGATCAACATAAAAGTCCTAACAAACCGGCGAATCGGTTTTCCATTTGACCATACTTCGGACTTTGCCTATAACATAAACATTCCTGCCTGCTACCGTATTTATGCTAAAAGGCGCCGAGCCTTAATAAACAAATGAGCAGGATTTAAAGCCTCTACCGGCAATTATTTTGGTACAAGGTAGACTATTTCTGTGGTCATGCCCGCGCTTTACGTTATTTGTAAAGATAAGTGTTTTTGCAGATTAATTCGTGTTGGTATTCAAAATATAACATAGCCATTGAAAAAAAAAACCGGTCTAGTGCGAGTCGGACTCGCGCGCCGAAGCAATAAAGTCCATTTTTAGGACCGCAAAACTAAATTTGTTTGTAAAGGCTATTTGCAGATTTCTAAAAAACTGTGCAACTTAGAAAGATCGTTTTATTTTTGCTGTAATATTTTACATAAACTCCTGTACATTACATAAACTTCTGTCAATTGTAATTAATTCAGATTTTTCCTTTCACAAACTTCAGAGATAAGGGGGGGGAATGGTATAATTTTTTTGTCATTTTTCATCATAACTTGGAAACTAAGAGACGCAAAAAAATAAAAAAAATATATTTTAGAATGTACAAGTAAAGCCCTTTTATATGATACCCCACTCGACCTAGTAGCGACAATTTGAAATTTGGCCATTTTGGCCCCCTTTACATTAACAATCACGATTTTTTCAAAATTCTTTCATGTGCAATTAAGTTGGGCAGCTATATTTTTAAACTATTCCAAATTTCAGGTCGATAGCATGAGTGGTTGCTGAGATATAGAGGTGTGACAGACAGACAAAGTCGCACCATAAGGGTTCCTTTTTTTTACCATTTTGGTATCGGAAAAAAATAAAGGTATAAGCCGAAATACTTTCGTCCATTTATACATAAGTTAAAGGAATTAAGATCTAACAATACAACTACTTTATGAAATGACTCTTATTTCCTGTCAGAATATCAAATCATCAAAAATAAGTCATTTATGAAATGATTTCCATATTCAATCCTCGCGCGTTTATCTCGATAAAGTTCTCGTAATAAAAAAATATACTAAGAAACAGGACATTTGAGGACATATAGACGGAGACCATAGACGGAGACACAGCATTTATGGGGAGATGTGGGTATTTGGAAAAGATATTTCTAAGTGTTCTGTGAATATGTATTCGAATATTAACCGAGTACCTATATTTGGTTGATGTAGATATTCTGCGGTCAACCGCACGTTAGTGGAAACATTTGCAACTTTATTACCATGCCATAAAGTCCATACTTTTCCTACTGACGTGCGGTTGGGTGTACTTAGCAAAATAAGCTCTAGGACACTCGTTTAAAAGAAAGTTGATGTTTCGGGTACCTGTGGCTTTCTGTAATCGTAAACGCTAGTTGAATAGAATGAAAAAATTAAAATGTATGGCGTTGACATTAGCTGTCACATTACGTTAGCTAATGTCAACCCAAAGATTTTGGAAACGTGTTGGAAACCTACGCGCAAGCGGAGCGCGCTTTTTTTACGTCATTCTGTCAACCCCATACATTTTAGTTCTATTCTACTGGCGTTAACGATTCTATAGAAAGAAATAGCAAGCCATTTGTCTACGGCCCCAGCTCTTTTCTGGGTGTAGCGATTTTTTTAGAGAATCATATCTAATATTAATAACAAAATTAATCAATGGTTACCTACCAACCAAGCATCTTTAAGGTGATCTGTTTTCCATACAAAAATTCAAATGACTTGCATTCTTACGTGGGACATAAAATTCTGTTGAAAAAACGAACGAATACTGCTATTTTTAGTTAAAATTTTCGCTAATTAATACAAAAATACAGTTAATGTATTGAAAGTACTATTTTTGTCACCAATTTTTGGTTCAATATTACCAAAGAGATTTTAACCTCGCCGAGCGCAGCGAGGTTAAAATCTCTTTGAATATTACTATTGTGGGCGTGCGGTCAAAACTGTACGGTTGTGCTTTGTGTGCATGTGTGAGTGATCGTACTCATGTAAACACGGACTGACGAGAGTAATTGACTTTAGTGGACATATGGAGATATTTTTCTTATCGAAATTGTTGTTAGGCGTTGAAGTTGCACGACGAAATTTACGCGAATCAACTTTTTGCACATATATAGTTGGTACTTATTGCATTAAAAAATAAAACCTTATATTTGCAGCAGTGGCTCCATCTAGTCGCGTTCGGGGCTAAGCTAGCCGTCACAGATCACCTTAACTTTAAGGCGCACAGGGAATTCTCTTCCTGCGTCTGTATTCCCGAGTTCATTAAACCCGAATCCGTTCGAATCGCGAGTGAATAGACTGAGAATTCTCGTTCCACTGTCGACCTCATCTAAGTCCTCAGGGCTAGATTGAGGTCAAAAGCAAGCCCATTGTAAATAAAAAATTAATAAATCTGGCTCCTTCCAAGTTTGATTTTCGGCTTGTGATACAAATTTCAATTTCCTGCCTCAGTTATCTACTCTACCATCGGGTTTTGACAAATATGTTCATTTTGGTGACTCGCCCCTTGTCCGCTTTGAGGGCTGGGTAATTCATCACTTTATTTTCAAATTACTTGTTTATTGTGGAGTAGCTTTTTGAACTTTTGACGTGACAAAGTGTTAGGTAAGCCGGGGGATGGGAAGATCGCTGCTTCAGACGTTTGGTTAATTAAATACTTATGCACTTTAAATAATGAAAAATTTGACTATGAAACGTACACCTGGCAGACTATGACTATCTGATTAAATACGAGTACAATGTATAAAACCCCAGAGAAATAGTCTGCCACCATAATAGCCCTGCGTCGTAAAGTTACAGCTCTTCAAAATGCAAAAATTCACTACTTCGTCCCGTGATAATGCAGAGCCCTGCATGTCTGGCTCTTCGATTTTCTTCATCTTCAGAAGTATTTTAAACAGGAGCCATAAAGGCAGACCAAAAAAACATTATTTAGTATCTTATTTTAATATCTTTTGCTTTAACTCAAAAACGCAGCAACGCAGAAATACTTGTAAGGACCAAATCGATTCGTATTGAGCTGATCTATCATCCCTATTGGTATGAATCATGAGCAAATCATATACCCAAATTGCAGCCAGCACCCTAAGTAAGAAAGATGCTGCTGCTCATCCTCTAGTTAATAAGCCCTTAGTCGCCTCTTACGACACCCACGGGTAGAGATTAAAAAAATTAAAATTAAAAATATTTATTTAGGTAAATCTGAAAACATACATATACCGGGGCTTCCCTGTAAGTAATCAGAGATACTTGTAGTGGGAATGCCTCGCTCCTCCAAGTTACATAACACAAGATTTACAGCTAGCTTAAGTCTGCTACTGGAGTCGATTCTGGTAGACACAGGCCAACACTAAACCAAACCCGACAGGTCCAGATCTGACGCTGTCCTTGTCAAAGAAAAAGACAGTAACAGGTCCAGAGCCGCCGAACTTAAATCAGCCCCAGCCCGCGCCTACCAGAACCGACGCCACTTATTACTTATTATATACAAATTTTTGTGTGTGTGCGTGTGTGTGTGTGTGTGCGTGTGTGTGTATGTATGTATGTGACGATATAAATATTGTTATTGATGAGATGGGTTGGTTCTATTCTTTGCCGGCACCACAGGGACGATTTGAATCGATTGACTGCAATTATTTAGACCTACTTGTTTCAGGGTAACGGAAAATATTGCGAAACATTGATGATAACCAGCACAAATATATTGTTCGACGGGCGGCAAGAAAATCAAAGTAAAGCTCCTTATGCGGAGTGAAGCTGAACGTCCTTGCAGAGTGCAACTCCTTTTTATTGAATGCTTATAGATCCATAAAGAACGATAAAGAAAGTAGGTGTAGGCAAGCTAGAGCGCTTAGCTCTGGGGACCAATTCTTGAATATCACCGGGTGATAAAATATCACTCAAAAAATTCAAAATCACAGATTTTTCTTTTCAATAGTTAAGATTGATCTTCTTAAAATGTAAAGCAGTCCTTGATTGTTAATTTTCATGTGTTCTGATTTACCTTTCAACAGTTTATCAGGGCAAATTTGAATTTTTAAACTCTCAAAAGTGATATTTTATCACCCGGTGATTTTCAAGAATTGAGTCCCTGTACTGTATTATTAACTGCGGGGCAAATAACTTGAACAATAATCGCGTGGTGGTGGGAAGCCTTGTGCACGTCAATTTGTATATAAAATCGACTCTGCGCAGCCAAGGTCATTGTTCAAGTAGTTTGCCCACACCTATACAAGCTGTGATTTCTTAGGCCTGGATCAGTGCGACGACGACGTCCTTCGCGGATGTCCACGATGCCTAAGGGACAGTTTGACAAAAACTGAAAGGGGATGATCAGTCTACGTAAATTGCACAACCGTTTCCTAATACGGAAGTGCACGAAACATCGGATTCTTCAAACACACTGTCAAATCAAATTTTGTATGAAGCAGTGGCCTTCTTTTTCATTAACAGTGATATGATTCTTGGGAAATGTTGTTAGTATGATAATGCCCTGTAAGTAACATACGTACCTATTGGACACTAGTTTCGGCCAAATGGTTAAAATTACAAACAGACAAACGTGGTTCCTTATCCTCGACAATACCTTTATAAGGTAAATCACGATTTTGCAATTCACTGTATCAAAATATATAAAATAAGGCACAATAGGTTTCATCCTTTCGCTATTTAGCGCAGTGTGTATGTCCTAGGTCTAACTTATTACCTTGTATGGCGGGGTCAAGCTGTGGCCCTGCTATTGGTAACTATTTCAGGCATCCTTGCAACAAATCAACGAATGGTTTCGTGTGTGTGCAGACCAAGAATGACCGTGTCGGTTGGGCTTTGGGTTTTAAAATATGGGTATCAAATGGTAGCTCGATCGGTGTACTCTCAGGACTGCCCCTTCTACCATCGGGAATCCAGAAGCACCGTAGTAATCACCGAAACTTGGTTGAAAATCCACATATTCGCACAAAGTACTTTGCAACATCTTTTATAATGATCACAGCTAAAGAGTGGAATTTTCTGCCTGCGTCTGTGTTCCCGAGTTCATATAATCCGAATCAATACTTCACTTACAACCATTGATATAGCCTATACGTCTTTTCTGCTCACAACAGTTGTAGAATATTGATGAGATGATTGATATTGTCCAATCGTCAGTGAGTACAGAGCCTAGATAATAAAATTTTATACCAGGCGGTAGAGTACAGGGAGTATTCCTCGGGTATAATCGTTTAAACCAGAAATAAGCTTAACAACCTCCCATGTTGATCTTGGGTTACCTCTGGCCTTGGCAAACTCATCCTTTTCGTACGCACATTTCAGTCTTCTTATTAAAGAGTTGCAAAAATTGCGATATCGATATAACTTGTAATATTTCATCGTTAGGGTGTTTTTTTAATTTACGATGCGCTAATTGGTCACCTACAAGCTCCATTTGGGGGTAATAAGGACCTACTTACCGAATATGAGAGATGTAAATATTATAAAAAAAAATACATAATACCGAGATGTAAAGTGATAAAGCGGTTGTGTGAAATGTCTTCCATATTTATTTATATTTATGTATTATCAAATTCGTATTGGTCTGTACTCAAAGTTAGATTCCTCGAAAGGTCGGTACAGTCGTGAGCGACCGCAAATAATTAGAGATACACTAATTAAACGTTTGGCTATCTGTACGGGCCGGTTGCACCAGGATTTTCAATTCCTATAGATAGGAAATTATTTGCTATGAGTAACTATTTTATCCGTGTGGTGCCGGCCAGGAATAGTACCAACCCATCTCCACCCGTGGGTGTCGTAAGAGGCGACTAAGGGCTTATGAAGCAAAGAATGGGCAGCAGCATCTTACTGTGTATCATACCATCTTACTTACAGCGGTCACCTACAACAGCGGTCGCCAGCCGCAACAACGCTTACAAGCGCGGTGACTATGGTAAATCCTCTCCAAAGTAGGTACCACGCATTTACGCTGAAGTTCTGGGGTGAGCTCCCTGTCCTGCAGTGGACGTCTCATGGGATGTTATGATAAACTAGTTTTTCCTATAGAACTACTCGATAACATTATACCTACTTATGCATAACTGCAGTCACAAGTTTGCAACTTTACTTTGTTGCAGTGAAAAACCATTAGCTTGTTGGTTTACAGTGCATAAGACATCATCGAAAAAAGAAAAAGAACAACAAGAGTTTCTTTAAATCTACTTCTTGTTAACCTGTCGATCAATTTCATACGACAAAAGCCCCAGAACGTTGCCACATTTACTGGCGGGATAGGAGTAAGGGTACAGACAAGGATCAGACACCATAATCAGTGATTGGTATGTTTGTGTAACTGAGCCTCTTCGTAAGCAAGTAACGACTGGCGGCGCGCGCTTTAACGCAGCTCTCCGCGCCTTTCTGGTAGGTTATCCTATCCTTCTGGTCTATCTATCTACGAGTAAATAGCCCATATACATACACTATGATAGCCAAGCCTTTGGTGCTGGATTTATACAAAATAGGGAAAGAAAATGGGTTATAATGAATATCTTATCCATCAGCATGTGTAGGTATTAGTTTTCTTTGCGCACGACACTGAAGCATGACGCGAACGCCGTATTCAATTATTTTGAAAAACTATCTTATTAACTCCCAGGCAGCACAGCTAACTTGTTTCAAACTTGTTGAAATTTTGCACATAGTTTGACATCAGAACTCAAACCAAACTTTCTAGTCACCATGCGACAAACTAGCATTACTTTAACAGAGCAGCAATATTGTTGAAAATCGGCCTTATCATGTTTGACGCGGCTATTCATGATCAAAGAAAAAACAAGTGTGTGGCAAACTCATAGAATACATGAAACAGAAACTAGCACGCTTTTCTGGGATGTTCTCTAACAACTGTTATCTACAGCAGTACTGAGGACCAAGGGCGTAAAGCGCCTGTATAAGCAAGGAAACGTTCTAAGTGTTATGCCCTAGCGGTCACCTATCCAGATTCTGACCACGGCCATCTCTCTCTTTCTCCAGGGCATTATTATTCCCATCTGACGGTAAGATGGGATGGGGTCAGTCTTCTTTGTCTTCTGCTTCCACTTCTCTCTGTCGGACGTGTCGTTTTCGGAAACATTGCAGGCGCTAAGATCTTTTGCGACATTGCTGTAAAAAATCACCGCCTGGCCACGAGCGCTAAGTAACTACAATTTATTATTGTGATTATTACAAACTACATTGCAGATTATCTTGTTTCATTCACCGCCCATTCATAAGCAAGTTCTTACATACATCAAAACTTGCGTTCTCTTCGATCCTTTAAAATGTTAATAAAAACAACCAAATTAATTACTGGCTTAAGTAATTGTTTACCGAATGGAGAACAAATAAGAGTATCGTAGAGATTCGATCTATTCGAGGAGGTTTCTTAAGAGATCTGTGCGCGTGATCAGTCGGTAAAGAACGACGCGTTGGTTTAGTATGGATAAGACATTTATTATCCAGTTTTCTTTACATGACATGATAAGTTTAGTGAGTTGAGTGTGGTGATGTACAGACAGTTGCATAAAGTTTTTTTTCTAGTTAGAAAATCTATTGCTGTCACTTTCTGTTTTCAGCAAAAAACAAGCAAAATAAATACAACTTTAAAGCTCTACAACTACTTGTAAAGGTCACAAACCTTCCCATCACACCTGACTCTACACCCCCCATGACCGCGAAAAGTTTTTGATTTATTTATAGCTGCACTATCGTGCCATTTGTTTTCTGAAATCAAAAATCATTTCTAAATTGGCTGCGGCGGCGAGCTGAGTTGGCGGCGGCGACCAAGCGAGGCAAGTATGCGGCACTTCTGGACCGGTACCTTTTCGTGCCGTTCGCGGTCGAGACATCAGGTTGCTGGAGTGCAGAGGCCCTTGAATTTGTCAGGGAGATCGGGCGTCGACTTAGGGCACAAGGCGGTGACTGCCGCTCCGGGTCGTTCCTAGTGCAACGAGTGTCCATCGCCATCCAACGCGGAAACGCCGCAAGTGTCATGGGCACCTTTGCGCCGGGATCGATCCGAGGCGGCTTATTCGATCAATAAGTTTGACTTATGATTTAATTTATGTATTATTTGACTGTTTTATTAAGATAAATTATTATTATTATGAACATAAAATTAGTTTTTTTTTTCTAAATTAATTGTTTCCTTACTTATATTTATTCATTTACCCATTACCGTAAGAGAAAACTGAGTGGCATATCCACATTAGTCTGTCTCACTCGTGCAATCAGAAGATTTTTTAAACGGTCCATTAGCCCCTTTAATTTGTAAACATTGCGATCCTTTAGAGGTCCAAAATAAAGTAAACAAAACTGTATTTTACATTGAAATTAGATGTGAAATTGATTGCATCTTAAGTATTTTTTTTATTTTTATGCAGATGATGAACTTGTGGCATGGTTTCGTTCTTTCTTTTGGATTAATAAAGTTAAGTACTTACAACCGCTTCGGTTTTTGGATGGGTGACCGCAAAGTGACGAACGTGTTTCCGTGCGATGGTAGCCGTAGTGCCTTCTGAAGCACAGAAAACATTGCTTGACACCCAAATACATTCCTTGACTTGCACTCGAACGGATTGTAAGAAGTGAGGAAATTTCTTACCAGTCAGTAACCCCCATCCGACGACCTCTTCTCACTTGGTTAAGGCCCGTAAGACATGGATATTACATGAGAGATAAAGAACAGAAAGAATTATGTTTACAGAAAAAGGTTATAAGTACCCAAATATCTATTTAAGGCTTCTAAAGAACTTGTTCCCCTAGGGTCTGAAAATACCGGGTCTTTTATACAGGGTGTCCAGGGACCCTCATTTACGTGGCGCTCGCTATCTGGAGACGATATCGCGCGATACTGCGGGCCGATAAATAAAATATTGACGTGTACAGCCGAACGGCAAAGTGGAAGGCGGAATTTGAGGAAAAAATTTATGACACTTTTTGACAAGCGCCTATAGTTTCTGATTAGAGATTTTATTTTTCTTGTATTTGTGAAAAAAGGAGATTTTAAATTTTCTTAAAAATATGATCTTTCACTTATAAGAAGAATAAGAATAAAGAATATTTTTATTTCCAATGAGAAATTACAAGATGGAATTGCTCACTTATGCATCATAAAAACCAAGTCTCCCAAAAATGTTCGTCTGTCGGTCGGTTTGTCCGTCATGCTTTGGCCTAACGGTTAAACAAACAGTCCGATTGACATCATATTTTTAATTTAAGAGCTTTATGCAAATCCATCGAAAGATTGTGGTGGTTTCCTGCTGGCTCTCGTTTTGAGCGTAGCGGTCATACAACGAAAATGAAAAATTGTAATTTGCGTAATGTCAATCTCAAGTCGACATGGTCATAGAGTTCCCTCCAGAACTCCAGAAAAAACGCGTGGTACTTCGGAGGGGATTTACTATAGTCACCACGCTTGTAAGCGTTGCGGCTGGCGACCGCTGTTGTTGTTGACCGCAGTATGTAAGATGGTACGATACAGTGAAATATATGCTGCTGCCCATCCTACAGTTCATTAATATTGGTGCCGAGACAAACTTTGTTAAGTTTAACGGCCCATTTTAAATTGTGTTTTGTATTTTTTTTTGTAATAAATGATGATAAAAAAAAAAAAAAAAATAACCCTTAGTCGCCTCTTACGACACCCGCAGGTAGAGATGGGTTGGTACTATTCTTTGCTGGCACCAGACTCGCACGTGTATCTTTCTGAAATCTTTGTTCTCTACACATCTCCCTGCCCCTGTACCCCTAGTATCCAGTTTAAATTATCGCTCGGTGTCGCAGGACGTACCTACACACGTACCCAGTTTACTGTACGCAGCGGAATCCACACGCCATTAACATACGGCGGATGGCCGGCAGATTTTTAGCTAAAAGTCTACGCTAGCCGAGTGCCGTCGCTGGCATGCCAGTTCCAGGACAGTAATTAGAATCTAGAGGATTTTTGCATTAAAAGCAAATTGTTTGAGTTAAGGTCCTTCCATATCGGATTCATCTCATCCTCATTCATGAATTTCCGTATGACTTTGAAAAAAAAAATGCTTGTTCTTGAATATTGTGAAAAAAAAATCTAAATCACAAAATTTTCTTTTTAATAGCTGTGTCAAGAGTAAAAAGTTTCAAAAAATTATAATAGTATAATTACCTATAAAGTAGTGCTAAAATCGTTTGATTGTTGACTATTCATAGATGCATGGACAACATTTATGTTGTACCTTCTCAAGCAAAGATACTTCATCATAACATCACATGAAACGTCCACTGCAGGACAGGGAGCTCCCTCCAGAACTCCAGAAAAAACGCGTGGTACAGTACATGCGGTACTACGTGGATTTACCATAGTCACCACGCTTGTAAGCGTTGCCTCTGGCGACCGCTGTTGCTGGTGACCGCAGTATGACACAGAAAGATGCTGCTGCCAATCCTCCGGTGCATAAGCCCAGTCGCCTCTTGCGACACCCACGGGTAGAAATGGGTTGGTACTTTCTTTGCCGGCACCACACGGGGCAAAGATACTTACTCTGAGTTAATCGGAGCTTCTTTATTCAAAAGATCTTTAATGCTATCTTCAATCTACAGTTTGATACCTCGTCAATCCCGATTCAATCAGATCGGGACCGAGATTGACGCGTAATCAGGCCAATTAATTAGGGACCACACAATGCACCGATTGGTCGGATCGATTTAGAGGGCTTGTTGTGATTGGTTGTTTTGATAACAACCAATTTGGAGTGGTTTTATTAGAACACCTTTTCTTGTAAAACTTTTACGCAGCAGGGAAATATTTAAGCCAAGACAGCATAAAAGTGGAAAAAAAAATCGACTTCCCATACTAAAGTGGTCGAACTCATTTTGTATGGGAGACCAAAAAATATTTTCATGTATGTAAACATTTATTTTGGAAATAGTATTTATTTTCGTATGAAAAATTACTGGGCTTCGAATCAGGATAAGGTTTTTTTGTATTGTTTTACCAACATCACAACGCATAAATATAATTACAAATTCAAGCATAATTACACATAGAAAAAAGAAAGAAAGAGGAAAGAGGTATAATGGTATGTATGTTAAAAACATAAAAAATAATAACAGTAGGTAATAAATAATAGTAACAACATAAAATACGTTCTGTCCGAAAATACGCATTATATTTCATTTATTTATTTATAATCTTACAATTATAAGTATACTTACGCTTCTTACTCTTATATCAATTGGTGCAACCTACCCTAAGCAAATAAAAGGGCCTAGCTCAGCATAAGCTGAAGCCAGGCTGCAGCGCTGGTTTTCAGTGGGCCTGAGGATTGCCATTCTATTTCTAAGCCATATATCACTGGTTATTCTGACGTGTAGGAGAAGACCGCTTTACTTATGTGGGATTGGGCTATGGGCATGAATATGTGTCTTCAAAGTTGGGCCATGAAAGGTACCCACTGGATACCTCATGACGGGTCCAGGGACCTGGGTACACTAAGGAAGCGATGGCTACTAAAGAATTAGGTAAATGTAACAGAAGATCGTGACTAATGGACAACCCCTGGAGAGGCCTTTAAGGTAGGTTAAGAAAACAGGTGAAAAATGATCACTTCTATTAACAACGATAATAGTCCGATTTTATGGTGATTAATGCTACGATTAATTTTAAAGCCATACGACAAACTTCGCTTTGTAAATAGATGTAGAGTGTACATAGCTCGCTGAAGACGGCCGGCAAAGGCGCAGCGGTGTCGTGCACAAAGCGCTGGCTACCGACACGCGACAGGGCTACCGTACTCGTACAGAGGCTACTCGGACTAATAAAAGCTACTCGGCATAGATAGGTACCTCTGTATGTCTGCGCCTGAGTTTCCTTCAGCTACTAAACTTAAAGAAAACAGGAAGAAGAGCTAGGTATAGATAACAGCGGGGAATCGACTATGAAAAAAAACTTAGAATTAGATTTGTATTTACAGCGGAAATGTACAACTGGCACCCATTGACGAAAAATCAAGAGTTAATTAATGTTGTTCAAAGGGAGCAATTTTTTAGCGCTTTCTATCTGTTAACAATCCATGTAGGGTCCATGAGACTACAAAAAATGATTTTTGGTTGTTCAGTTTCATGGTCTGAGTAAAACTGGTCTGACTAAAATTATGTTCACTTTTTCATTAGGTATATACGTCGCAAAATTATGAATACGATTCTGTACATCCCTGATTTATACATAATTTGAACAATCATTTTGTTTGCTTATACACAAGTATTTTTGTATGCTTATCATATTCACTGGTTTGCCTTAAGTAAAATGTATTAGCAATAAGTTATTTTCATAAGTTCTGAAATGTATTTTATTGTGTTCTATGTTGTCATGAAATAAATTTTATCTTATCTTATTACAATATTAGCAATTTAGCAATCATGATAGTCTATATTCTCATCCAATAGTCAATTGAGTGTTACAAATTTTTCTGTGCTACCATTTTCATTTTTAATCCTAAAAAGATCTCAGTATTTATCCCAACCGGCTAATCAAAGCGCATCGATAATCGAACAGAACATCAGATAGTGATAAAGGCAGGCGATACGAGTTGCGCGGGCGCTGGATAGCGTATCGCTGCGATACGGGAGATAAACGTGCGCCGAAATACGCGGAGAAGCAAAAAGGCGGTAGGGACGGAGCAATACAAGATTGAGCCATATGGAGCCCAATTTTTTTATCATATAACAAAATATAGAGCGTGGTTTCGCTTCCGAAGCTAAGTGATTCTTTGGTTACTCTTTCAAGTGTCTTTCTTTCCCAAAGGACCTTCACTCGATTTTTTTTTCGACTTTTTGTAGTATGGAACTATGAATAGCACAATGCATCACTCGAAGAAAAGTATACATGATTCTCACCTCAGAGATTTCATCAAAGGGTGAGAGTTGGTCTTTTTATTATTAACCTGCTCGCTCAGACCTTCGGGATGTTCCGTTTCATATTGATTTCCGAAATTTTTGTTTCGCAGTTTTCAAAGAGCTTGACGTATCAGAAAGATAAAAATCTTTTGCAGCCTTAAGAGAAAATAAAAGCTTAGATGGCTGCCTCAAGGAGGTGTTGTAAGACCGCGATTTCTGTTCAGTTGACAGTACAGAATAATAAGGCAAGTGAAGGAGGTCCTGAAGATTTTATGTAACCTCTTTGCCAATTCACTTATATATTTTTTTAGTTTTGACCACCTAACAGATATCCCGCCTATCCCGGTCGTACTGTAGCACAGTTGAATCTTGGTTACTTTGGGAATGTACCGTCCAGGCGGTGTCCTTAAAGGCTGGTGTGACACTGTTATTTAGTACCGGGCGGTAGCACACGCTGCCCAGGCGCAAGCTAACAGCAACGACGAGGATTTGCCATTACTTTTCCATCCATTGCTGTCCCAGAAATAATACAATACGCGACTATAAAATTAAATATAGTAGTAATTTTTAAATATTAATTCGCGTATTTTGCAAAATCAAGACCATGACAAAATGTTGTTAGATGAATAGTTTATACTTATTGCACAATATTTTTGCCGGAAACAATCCACATCTTCGACGCTATACATGCTCTACGTCGTACGTACGCCCACTACACACTGAATCGCACATAAAGGGGGTGCAGAAAGTCTTCCGCCATACATTTTTATTTAATAAAAAAAAGAAAGCAAACCCGAGATAATATAATGCATCTGTAAGATGGAGACCATCAATGCATACACAGATAGGAGAGATCTTCGACACAATTAATTTTATTTGTTTTATTTAAAATTTAATGTTTTCACCAATCACAAACGAAGAAAGCTTAACACTGACGTTACAGTTTTATTGTGTAGCTACAGTTTTATTACCTTGTTAAGGCACAGAATATAAAAATTGTTTACATCTCTCATATTCGGTAAGTAGTATTATTAGTAGTAGTATTCATATTCCTTATTACCCCCAAATGGGGCTTGTAGGTGACCAATTAGCGCTCTAGCCGTCCGCCTTGATAGCCGCCTCCAGCAGCGGGGCGGCGGGCGTTTTAATTACTTACCGCCCTAGGGCTTTTCTAGCTACATTATTACCCTATAGCGCTAATTGGTCACCTACAATTTGGTGGTAATAAGGACCTACTTACCTCACAATCGAGATGTAAAGCAGAGTAGTTAGCTCGGGTGTAAGCATCAATTGCACCCTCGAACTATAGGCGCCCTCGCTGCGCTCGTGCGCCTAAATATCTCGGGCTCCAATTGATGCCTTACAGCCCTTGCTACTAATCTACTTTTTGAGTTCCCGAATCCATTCAAGTCGCGAGTGAATAGGATTCTTCTGGGCAAGCTCGTTCTATGGTCGATCTCATATCTGTCCTCAGTGCTAGATCGAGGCCAAGAACAAGCCTATTGCTGTACTTTAGAAAAGAAGCAATGGAGACGCAAACTGATAAAAAGTCGCCATCTTAGCAAAAATTCTGCTGTCGCAAGTTTCCTATAAATAGGCTTTAGCACAACAACCAAATAAAAAGCCAGTAGCGATTTAAATTCGATGTCCTTTCAAACTTAGCTGTGTTGTCTTACTTGTCTCTCGCTGGTATAAATAACAGTTGAGATATAATTTATGGCTGATTACTTTCGTGACCTGCAGAAAGCGTCATCAAAGTTAATTCAATATTAAATGGATTGCTGACACTTTCGAGATAACACAGCAGAAAATTATTGCACTAAACTTAATGAGACATTAAATTTAATTTACCTTTCTGCAACTGTCGGTTAACTTCATAAAGGTTGTGAGTACGTTGTGTAATTCCAGCTGCTCAGATTACCACCACATGTTATGCGCTATCAGCTATTTCAGTTTCTATTATTTTTCTATTATTAAAAAAAAAATAAGAAGGTGATTTTCTATAACCTCTCATACAGAACGTTAGTGTAATCAACGAAATTAGTGATTCGGGGGATCTTTTAAATTTCTTAGCAAGTACACTTTTTCTTCAAAAGCTAAAAAGACTAGTAACTTCCGAAGAATATCTGGATGCAAATCAGCCTAGCATCCGGATTTGAACAATTTATGGTATCGATGCACGTGTTTATAGGGAAAATAAAAAATAATCTTTGGGTGAAATGGGTTGTTCCTGTCTTCAAAAATATGGTGTTTCATGTTCATGTCATCACCATCATCAATACACCCCATAAAATTTCCACTGCAGGACAGAGAGCTCCCTCCAAAACTCCAGCAACTACGCGTGGCACTTTGGAGGGGCTTTTGTGGAAAGTACGTCTGGGGAAGTACCATCCCCTTGCTTTTTTCTGCCGTGAAGCAGCAGTGTTTGCACTGCTGTGTTTTGGTTTGAAGGGCAAGGGAGCCAGTGAAATTACCGGCACATGAGAGATACCATCTTAGGTCTCGAAGTGAGCAACGCGCTTTGCTGTCTTATTTTGCTTGTCTTACACAACACACACAATTTACACACAATCTACACACATTCTTCAGACTTACAGTCTTAAACTCGCAAACACTCTCGCACTCTTGATATCGTTTTCAGCACCGCTCCGCTGATTGTCTTTAAAGCCTAATTGACATTTTTCGGATTACTAACATCTATAACACAGGTTCTTCCTAGCTTAGATGTTAGCTGGCAAAACTATTATGTATTATCTTAAGGCAAACTACTGTTTTTTTTTTATTTGATTAATAAAGAATTTATTTATTTTATTTATCGGCGCAGGAGGCCATAATATCATAATCCCAAGACTCACAAGGATATAGTGGGTTCAGGTACAATTAACCAGGATCTAATTATTGTCACGTCACGTTTCGTGTTCCGGGCTTATGATGAGGCACCCGGACCCTTCTGTTCCAGTCTGACCCTGGGTAGCTATTACAGCTGACTCCATGTTTGCACATCCTGTGCTGTGATACCACTAATCATTAGTTCAGGAGTTGTTATTATGATTCGTTTTGGGTCCAGGACGATCGCAACCCTCCACCCAGATGGTTTGTTGTGACGTCCTTTCACCTTGACGCTTCATAAGATCGACAGCTAACTAAATACTCAGCTGCCAGTCTATTCCTGAAGCAAGGAGGCCTCACTCGGTGTCGCTAAGAAGGTGCTGCTAGTATGTGCCTACATATTTATTTATTTATTAGGGTCAAAATATGCCATTAGTAAGACAGTGGGTGCTATGGGCGGTGGTGACCACTTACCATCAGGTGGCCCACCTGCTCGTTTGCTTACTTGTAACATAAAAAAAAACATTAAAAGCAGACCATGCCTAGTTCTGTCTGTTGACGTAACAGCAGAGTGCTGCATGCAGCGAAATAAAATAATAATCAATCAAGTGCGAGTCGGTCTTTCGTACTTGAGGGTGTTTTATATTATTCTATATACCTAATAGTATTTTTTAAAACAATAAAGTCCAATTTTAGGACCGCAAAACTAACGTTAAAGCTAGTCACAACCCACAAATTATCTTCTAGGAAGTGTCATAAAAGACGATAAACCCACACAAGGAGATAAACATTCCTGTTCTTCGGCGTATCATCATGCCACCACACTTTTGTCAACTTTACTGCCTTGGCAAGTATGTGGCTACTGAGCTTTGAAGGAAATCCTTGAAATGGTTACACTTTCAACGTGTAACGGAAAGTTTTGATAATACTAAAGGGTGTGAATCTGTCTATGAAACTGAACAATTTTTCCCAAGGAACATAGGTCGATAAACGAAAATCAATTTTCGTTTTTCGACCTATTTTCCCATAGGAACTGCATCAGCATCAAAATCAACAATGCATCAAATATGTTTTTTTTGGAAAGTTGTTCAGTTTTAAGGATAGATACACACCCTTCAGTATTATCACACCTTTTCGTTACACGTTGTACAGTATTATATGATCTGTGACGTTGTTCACTAGAACACCATGTGGTAAAAACTACACATTTTGTTGTGTTACCTTATAATAATGGTGCATCTAGGAACAACCCAAACCTGTCAGAGCCTCGTGACACGTATACGAATGTTCTAAGCTAGGGGTGGTCTCCGGTTGATGTTTTTCTTTATATTTATAATAATTTATTTATATTTATGAGTGCGACGCGACCAGACCCCGCTTCTTCATGAATATTAAACGATTTCGGTAAAAGATTTTGGTATATTTTCTTAAAAAGCTGAGTTAGTTACTCAACAGCACGACACTAGAAACAATTTTGGACGTTATGGCGTAGAAAATAAAAAAAAAGAGTTGCAGAAGTTTCTACCGACGTGCGGTTGACCGTACTTACTTCTATAGCGATGTTTACAGACGTTTTAAAATGGGTGATGAGGCGCTAGCGCTTGAAAATGTTTTCATGAATTGGAAAAAAATGCAATTCCTGCAAAAATAAAAGACGGAACATATTGATGATGATTGGTGTCTTGTTGGCTGCAAAACGACTAAATCCATTTTCTTCGTTCATTCCAACGCTTACCACCCAATGATATTATAATTGTTACCATCTTTTACAGCCATGGCACTAAAAGTTGAGTATTTTTGACGGAAAGAATAATTTTTTTTACAAACTACTTTTTTCTGACAGCTTTACCGATTGCTTTTGATAAAGCTGCAGAATGTGTTGGTAAGTGTTGGAATTAACGGAAAAAACCGGCCAAGTGCGAGTCGGACTCACGCCATAAGGGTTCCGTACCTATGTACCATATGATATACTAAAACCTCTTAGACTTTAAAAACTCTGCGACCATCCAACTTTACCCCTCTTTTATATAAAAGTTCTTGAAACGGGAGCTCACCTTAATTGGTTACTATTAGTTGTGAGAAAAATTGAAATATTTAATGATTTTAGACTTTTTCCTTTATTTGTACTATGAGACCTAGCTTCTTGCCCAGTTTCATAATTTTAGGTCAAAGGGAAGTACCCTCTAGGTTTTGCTTTAGTGCATAAATGTATGGAGATGAGGACATAAAAAGCCATATCTTTTGATTGCGTCGTTGTAAAAAAATTTAATTTACAGATCTTGTGTGGTTTATGGACTTTGATATGTCGAGTATCCCCCCCCACTCAGGCTTTACAGGTTAATAAGCTATAGCCGAAAAACTGGAAATAATTGCAATCAGACGCTAGGACCTCGCTGAACATTAAGAGCTAAAAGTTTATATTATGAACGTTATGAAAATATTTAATCAAAACCTGTTTTGCGATAAAAATCGTTAAAAAACTACGGACTGCTGTAATGCGCGTACCCCATATTTAATAATATTTTCTACTTCATAGTAATATCCAAACACAGAATGTGTATAAATAATAAACATTTATCCTGTATGTAGACAAAAACACAATACTGTATGTACTCACTGACTGGCGTAGCCCCTTACTTTAAAATTTAACACCTTTCCTACCACCAACAAAAAATAACAAGACTAGTTTATGCAAATGAGCCGATGTACATGCGTTCTGACGGACAGACAGACAGAATTTATTATTAGTAGAGACAGGATGTGTTGATGACGCAGCGAAAATCTTTACCGAGCGAGTTCAAAGATTTGAAAACTTGATGTTCAATTTTGAAACCGATTGATATTAAGTTATAACACAGCCTTTACAACGTGTTTCAAATGTGAATCTACTTATGAAAGTGAATAGCTTTTCCTCTTGAATATACTCAGGTTGAATGAAATAATAAAAACTGTGTTCGCTGATATCGTAAAAGAAGTCAAATAGAAGTCCTAGAGAGGAATAGTGAAGAATGGTGTACAACACAGACGCGTATTGCACGCGTAACCAGATTCGAAGCCGAGGGGAGAAAACGTGTGATGTGATCTGAGTCAGTATGCGATTTTTACCGCTACGGGGAGGATTTCATTCCGAGTAGCGGAAAGAAAGCACCTATTTTCTCCCCGCAGGCACAAAAAATATTTTCTGTACCACCATTTTTCTGAGGCAAAGTTGTTCAGTCTCAGAGGTAGACTCAATACTTCAGGGTTGTAGTTTCTGTGACACCTTGGATACGTTCACCTTGCTAGATATTAACTAGTGGCTAGGGTTATTCATTCAGCCTTTACTTTTGTACTGTGGTCACTCAGACGTACTATCGCGGTTTTTTGCGCCTGATCAGATCACTTTCTTTTTTGTTTGAATTTTGCGGAGGCACCGAGCCATGTTTTCTCTAAGTTTTCGCATCCCAAGCTTACCTAGTAAGGTAAACCTAGGTAGGTGGCTAGGTAGGTTTTCCCCTAGTATGGGGAAAATGTTGATTATCTTTTACGATCGAAAAGAAAGAATGCCACGCTGCGAACGACCCAACAAGATATTTTTAATGGCACCTGTATACATACATAACGTGCCTTTTTTGTCAATGGGCTTTCTCTTGAGCTTGAGGACCGATGAAACGAGCTTGAACCTTTATTTGTTATGCCGATACGATAGTTCACTCTACAGTTCTATTTATTTGTTCTATAACTGTTGCAGTAACACACAAAAAATCGACATCTCCCATACAAAGTAAAGTAAGTGATCAACATATTTTGTCATCATCATCAACATAACATCCAGTGAAAATGTCCACTACAGGAGCTCGCCCTAAAATTCCAGCGAAAACGTGGAGGGAAAGTACCATAGTCACTTTAGCGTTGCGGCTGGCACCTGGATTGCGGTTGTTGGTGACCGCAGTATTTAGATTTTATGATACATAGGACGCTGCTGCCCATCCTCTAGTTCACAAACTCTTAGTCGCCTCTTATGACAAACACTTTAATTACTTATTTTGTGCATTGCAAAAGTCGTGGAACAGAAGTTATTTGACCTCACTAATAAGTGAGAAAATCTATTCTAAATCGGCTACAGCCCCCGGCTGCAGGAAATTCCGCTGCTGACGGTTATTTTCTATACATGGGAGACACGTGGGGAGGCTATCACGATTCTCACGCCCTCCCCCATTCTTTGAGCTCTGCACATTAACTGTCAGCATCGGAGTTACTTGCCACGGGTTATTAAAAAAAAATAAAAAATACAAAATGTATTTAATTACCATAAAAACAATTATAAAGAACCTTAGATACTAGGCAAGCCTGTTTCGCGGGAAACCAGTTGATCACAATGTAGATTAGCTGCGCCGTTCATACAAACTCGAACGTCGGCCGTCGAACGCATGCCTTTTGCGAGCCACACCGTATGATCCGTGTCACGTTGCGGGGTTCATATAAACACGAACAGCATGCGTCGCACGCACGTAAAAACGCATCACGCGGCGGACAACACAAGATCACGATGATGTTAAAAAGGTTATTTTTTGTACCTGACATATGCTCTTAACCTTCAACAACGAAACAATCCAAATATGTATTCGACATAAACAACTACTGTAAGCCTAGATGCTCACCCAAACACCATAGTCACAACAGGCAGTTTCAGGCATATCCTGCGGCAAACCAAAAAACTAGGGTATCAAACCATGAGTACGGCCACGTGCGTCCTCATGTCCTTTTTACCCAGTTACAAAAACCAAAACACGCCGGCTAATGAGCCATTGTTGTACTACGTAATACGCTGGTATTTCCAAACATGGTAGAAATGAGAAAAAAAAGTGGTTGATATAAAGCGATAAAGGAAAGTAGTAGGTTGTGGTCGGCGGGTATATGAATGGAGGGAAATGTTTGCGCGTACTCGAGAAACATTTCCTTTCTTTATTAGATGTGTGATGCCAGAAACTACGGTCCACCTCGCAGCATTTGACCATCACGTGACCCGCGCTAAGCACGGAAGTTCGTGTAGCTCTATGGCAGCATGCCCTAAATCTTACTCGCAAAAGGATTTGTACAAGGCCAAGCTAAATACTTGTTCAGGAAAGTGTAAGTGTTGCCATCGACACGCAAAAAGATTATATAGATGGGGTTTAATTCATATAGGTTGCAAAGTTGAAGGGCTTTGTCGTTAGAGTGCTGTCCCTTATGTCAAAGAGACCGTTCATCACGGCAGGATCAGGAAATATGGCAACAGACAAAAAAAATACTATCCAAATAAATAAATCTCGACCACGAAAATTATTTTTCTGAAGTAAATTGTATTTCTATCTATTAATTATTATAACTGTAATTTTTATCAACTTTCTTCCTTGTTTTGACTACGAATTTTCATCTAGAACCTTGACTGAGAATTTCCTTTAGAACAAAGTAGAAAAGCGCAAAAATTCACAGCCTCATTCAGGATTCAAACTCGCGTCTTCTCCGTCAGTAACGGAGACGCTTTTATTTTGGCAACTATAGGTAAACTAGGCTACCGTTTTCCTGCCCAATGTTGTAAAATTTACGACCTCAATACGATTTTTTTGAATTTTGCGATTCTCTACTTTATCCGAACACAAGAAGTCGTAGACAGTTTTAAATTATTATTTGTAAATGTTCCTTGATAAAATACTTAGACAGATCCAAAGTAAACAGGAACCGTAGACATGTAGCTTTCTATAATGGTAAACGGCAGTTAAATAGAATGAAAAAGTATGGGATTGACATTAGCTAACGAAATATTGCGTGACAACTAATGTCAATCCCATACATTTACATTCTATTCTACTAGCGTTTACGATTGCAAGCCACTTGTCTAGGTACTTACCCAGCTTCCACTTTTAAATCATACTTACCATAGATTTTCACTAAGCAATAAGTTCTATCTCACTCATTAAGAACGTAACTCTACTTGAATTTCGAACCCGAGCGCCTATACGCCTGATTCGCGAATCACATGCGCGCAATAAATGCTCGGGCGCTATCTTCAAAGGCGCATCTCTTTGCGCGCACCGCGGACGTCGCGTGCGCATTTGCGATAGGCTTGTTGTCCAGTGATATGGGAAGATGAAGCTATTATCGCTTAGAAAATTCGTAAAAAAGCTAAAAAAAATAGGTGATCTTCTTTCTCGACGCATCGTACATGTAATCTTGCAGCAAGTTTATAATTTCGACATTGCACTTGACTTGGATAAACTATGGATAAACTCTCAAGACACCACTATGCTATACTGTACTTTCAGCTATGTAAATAGAATACCTACTCAGCTTTGCTTTGATATTGGGAAGTGAACAATGGTCTCATATTTGACTGAAAATAGTAATTGACTTGCATTTTATCGGTCTTATTCATAACTATTGACCACTCAACTCGTTTCGCATAATGTAATTTTCCGTTGGTGCTCCGCATCCTCATCCTGTTTTAAAACAGTGTTGATGAGGATTCCGCTTCCGCTTCCTCATTATGCGGAAGTTCCGCATTTTTCAGACTTCCTCAACCGCTACAGAATCCCTATAAAAGCAAGTTAAAAATTCCTCTTCCGCTTTCGCTTCCTCTTAGAAATAAGAGGAACTTATGAGGAAGTCTCAGTAGCGCCGCGATTGTCCATACTGCAGTGAGCGAGCCGCCACGCCCGCCACCTTCCCTCCCAAACTTGATTATTAAATAAAAAATTTAAAAATATTGCCTTACTTGAATCTTTAAAATTATTTTTATTTCTAACTAAAATTTATTATCAATCTATAGGGTCCTTCAAAAAAGTGTATAATAGTAAAAAGAAGAAGAAGCGTATAAAAGAGGATAGTGCAGTTATAGAAACTGAACAAACTTTCCAAAGAAACATTGGTTGAAATGGAATCGGAGAAATTTTTTTGGCTTTTGGAGAAAATTTGTGAGAAACTAATTTTCTTTGAAGATGTTGTTCAGTTTCTTTATTTCATTATCCTCTTAAAATATTATAGACTATTTTTGTAAGACCCTATCTCAACCTTCCTCTTCCTCAACCGCTTCCTCTTCCTCATCCTCTTCCTCATAAATATATCATGAAATATCCTCATCCTCATCCGCATCCTCTAAAATTCTGCTCTACACTTCCTCTTCCGCTTCCTCTTCCACTTCCTCTTCCTCATCAACTCTATTTTAAAATAAACTAGTTTATCCTAATAGCCAAGTCTATAGAAGCTTGCTGGGTAGTCTCCTCATTTCTGAGAGCGAGGGACCCAGCAACCTAATTTCATCAATTTATCGCCAGTTGCAGAAAGCGTCATTAAAGTTAAAGGCCCTTTAAATCAAATGCTGATTATTTCTGTTTTGTCGACAATGAAAGGGTTAGCAATAGATTTAAAGGTCCTTTAGCTTGATTAATTTAAGTTAAAAAAGTTTTCTGCAATTGGCTGCCAGATGGATTAATTTATGGCAAAGGCGAAACGAAGGTATAAGGCCAAACTAGTTTCGTCCAAGAATGGACTTTGCCGGTAGCATATTCATCTGCAGAGCATTAAAAGCTTATCTATAGTACTGTGTAACCTGCCTTATATTTGTGCATATTTATTGGTCCTCTGCGGCCCATTACGTATCCTCTGACGCCATTTTTCTGCCCAGCGCTGCTGTGCCTCTCGATTGACACTGCTTTATGCAAGCTAGTTATGTTAATTCGATGCATGGTTCATGTTATAAGTGGGATTATATTATACATTTAGGTTGGTTTTTGGTTTTTCGTAATAAAGGCATGGCTCAAAAAAATGCTAGGCCCGATAGAAATAAAATGTATTTCAATATTTCAGAAAATACATACATACATAAGATCACGCCTCTTTCCCGTCGGGGTAGGCAGAGAACATCTCAGCATTCCTGTCTCAATTTTAGTCACTACATCTTCTTTTACGCCACAACATTCTTTTATTTCACTATTTCTAATTCTGTCTCTCAATCACACACCAATTATACTCCTCAACACTCTCATTTCTACAGCATTACTTCTACTTTCATGCTTCTTCTGCTATACCACGCTTTCACTGCCGTACATCAGTGTTGATGCAAAAACGCCTCTTTAGATAGCCAGACGAGCCTTATGAGACACCTTCTGATTCCTCATAAAAGCGTGCAGAGCACCATTTGCCATGTTTCCAACGATCACTCTTTTTTCAATATCACTTTCATACTTTCCATCTCTCGTCTCTCTCAACATCCAGATACACACTCTTTCATATGTTCGTCTTGTTTACTACCTATTAGTATAGTACACTCTGTCATACATTCTTTTTTTTTTCAAACACCATTACTTTCGTCTTACTTACATTAACTTTCATTCCTTTCCTGTTCGATGTCACATTTATCATAGTTGCCATCTCCTGTGACTCATGAGCAGATAACGCAAGTATCACTTGGTCATCAGTGTAAAGAAGACATTTGACGAGAAACTCATTCATTGTCAATCCATACATACTCTCTTTCAGATCAGTCAAAATTATTCATGAATATAGGTTGAATAGCCAAGGAGACGCTACACATCCCTGTCTAACACCTTTTTCGATGCGAAACCATTCAATACACACTCCGTTTATTTTAACGCAAGCACTAGAATCCTCATAGAGAGATTACCTACAGTGCTCGAATCAGATGACTGTTCACCCCATACGCAGATAATTCCGACCATAATTTATTCCTCACCACTCGGTTATAGGCTTTCTCCTGGTAGGTACTTGGCCGATCGTCCAACACAGGTTGAAAAGGCGGCACAGCTGACTAGCCGCAATGCCTCGCCCAGCCTTCAAGATAAAGTGTGTAAGGGACGGTGTACCGAAAACTGAAAGGGCTTGCTCAGTCAACGAAACTGAACAACTTTCCCGAAGAAACATATGTTGGGAAATGAAAAAAAAAATTGACCTCTCCATACAAATTGCCCACTCTGGTCGAACAGTTTGTATGGAGAGGTAAATTTTTTTTTCATTTCCCAATATATGTTTTTTGGGAAAGTTGTTCAGTTTCGTTGACTGAGCACGCCCTTTCAGTTTTCGGTAGACCATCCCCTACACCCATATAAATTTATTTATTTTATTTTAACTTAAAAGTACACGAAGTCCCACAAAACTGCACAGACAGTTTAACTGCAGGATCAGTTGATTTTCAATGGCAGCATATAGATTATAAAAATGTCATAGATCTCATTTACCCGAGTGGTGCCGGCCTCCTTGGTGCCGGCAAAGAATAGTACCCACCCAATGGAGGATGGGCAGCGGCATTCTCCTGTGCATCGTATTCATCAAAGAGATTTTAACCTCGCTAGCTGTGGTTACTAACAACCGCGGTCCATGAAGCCTGCCGAAACGCTAACAACCGTGGTGACTATGGTACTTGCCCTCCTCAGTGTTCCAGCTAAAGCTAGAAGCTCCCTGTCCTGCAGTAAACATTTCGATGATGATGGGGTCCCATTTCCCAAATTAAACGCACTTTTTTCTATTTATTTGTAATTTAGTTTCACAGGGGTTCAGGATACTTGCTAGGTATGACTCTTCTTCTATAAAAGCTCTTGCTGTGCTCTTGTCAGTGGGGTATTCCCCATTCTTTCTGCTAGAAGTTCAACTTCTCGATACGCCAGGACTATGAATTTTTCCTTCACTTGATCGAAGTAGCTCAACCTAGGTCGTCTTCTTCATCTATTCCCTTTAATCTTTCCATGAGACTTCTAAGGATATTGTCGTCAACAACGGTTCTAAAATACGCCATTAATACCTAACGCATCGTAGGGCGCAAGTAATTGCACAACGCAGATTTTTTAGTATGTTATTGTTTGTTGTTGTTGTGGATTGTTAATGTAAAACTAAATTATCTGCTTCGAAATAACTTTACCTGTACTTGTGTGATTCCAATTAACTTAGAAACTTTCAAAATTACTCAATTTCACTTTCAAAGTGCATAAAGCTACGATAACTTGAAACGAGATACAACAATTTATACAAAACCGCAATTTTGAACATGAAAAAAGAAATAGAAAAATAAAAGATAAAATGGCGTAGAAAATAAACTAGTTGTGCTAGTAAAGTAAAAAGCTTGTTAGATGGCAGTATGATAGAGTCGTCACAAGCACAACCAGGACGACGGTGTAGTCCTGGGAGGTGATCGTGGTAATTTCAATCATATGACGAAAACATAAAGGTTTGTCTCAAACGGTTAGTTAAGCCTTGACGTAATGTTTTATTGAAACGTTTTAGTTTTGATAATATCGTTAAAATTACCACGATCACCCCTTCCCCCCCCCTGGTATAGCCTAGTTGGTATTGACTGAGAAGACGCAATTTAGAATTCTCCGCGCTGTTATTAAAAGAGACATTCGTACAGTCAAGAGCACATCAATCTTAACACATTGGACTTTGCACCCTCCTTATTACAATTAACGTACGGGCTAGACGCACTGCGAGTGTCAAGCTTGACCTGTCGTTAACTGTACTTATGGGGCAATGGCAGACGTACTGTTGGGGGTGATAAAAACTAGGCATTTTTCAAAATCTCGGTATTTTATTTTGAAATGGCTGAGCAATCCCTTTTTCAGAGTCGATAAAGCTTTCATTTTTCTAAGATATTATGTAGTAGCCATATACCAAAAATACACTGAGTTACTGGACTAAATTCATAAATTGATAAAGGTTTTCATTGAAGTAAAAAAAAACAAAAACATCCTAACATAAAAAATGTGCAAGACAATATCAAAACAATAAAAAAGATGCACAAATCTCCAAAGATGTCTCCAGGTTTAAGCGTGCAAGAACAACAAAAACTTAATTATCACGTGTTAGTGCGGCCCTGCGCCACACCGCCGCAACGAATAACCAAATATCTCAAAAACTTGTAATTCTAACGATCTTTCTTTTAAAAATAATGTTTTTATGTATATTAATATCCTCTAACATTAAATACACGTAAGTATAAGATTTTTTTAAGTAACTGACCGATTATCGGCGATACACTGCCGAAAAAATTATTTTTCTTTTGGGTATAATAAAAAGAGAATTAGGCAAGTGCGTAGACGATGTCGTTTCTACCAAAGGTTTCTAGAAAGATTTATGAATCAATAACATTGATTTCGATCAATAAAACTTAATTCTGAGATATCTTTTTCCAACCCAAAACGTCAATACATCAATATAAGGCCCGCACGGCAGGGGCGGTGCGCAGGCGGGCCGCAAGTCGTAATTACAGAGCGGGCCGCGCGGCACCGCGGGCCGATATATGTGCACCCCTGGCCGATCGCGCAAATTATTTAGCGATTTTAATTTTATTTGGATTTTGTAACGCCTAATCGTTTTATTTGCGCAATGTTTCTGGTTTTGGCAAGTGCGTGTGAGGTATGGGTGTGCGCGCAATAAATTAGTTTTTGTCATACATCGGCGTCGGCGGCGCTTGAGTTTTCTGTTCGGATAGCAGTTCAAGCAACGACCAATTATTATTGATAATTTTTATTTTGGTTTTCTAAAAGAGCTTTCTTCTTTCTTACTTCTAACCTTACCTACTTAATGTCCACAAAATAGAACTTATAACCTGTTCCAGCAATAGCTGGAATTTTGGCTGGAGCTCCCTGTCATCATGCGGTAGACGTTTCACGGGATGTTATGATGAGGGGGGTGATCGTGGTAATTTCAACGACATTACCAAAACAAAAACGTTTGCCTCAAAAGTTATGTTAACTCTTGACTAAGTGTTTTAGGCAAACGTTTTTGTTTCGGTAATCTCGTTGAAATTACCACGATCACCCCCCAGGTCCCATTTCACAAATCATTGGCTAAACGCACTTTTTTGCTATTTAAAGTTTTCTTTCACAGGTGTTTGGTTGGATCCTTACTACGTATGACTCTTCTTCTTTAAAAGCTCTTGCTGTGCTCTTGTCGACGGAGAATCTCCCATTCTCTCTTGAAATATTGAAACTTTTACCGTTCTTATTTCACCTTAGGGCTACTAGTCACGCAACAAGTATCAATCTTAACCTGCTCTTAACTGTCCTACTACTGGATATAATAAACTTATAGCAATTTTTTTTATTTTTATTGAAAATGGGCTTACTCTTGACCTCGATCTAGTCTTGAAGACAGAGATGACGTCGACGATGGAACGAGCTTACCCAGAAGAAGCCTATTCCTTCGCGACTTGAATAGATTCGGGTTAATTAAATCTATTTCAGATAACTTTCCCAACTAGTGCCGTAAAATTGACTATAGCTGTACAGAATATTCAGTTTTTACAAACCAAATTCAATCAGAATTTAAACATTTATATTTATTTATATTTTTTGTTTATTGTACACTGTGTAAGGGACGGTTTACCGAAAACTAAAAGGGTGTACTCAGTCAACGAAACTGAACAACTTTCCGAAAGAATTTTTTTTGGTAAATGAAAAAACCTCTCCATACAAACTGTTCGATCAGAGTGAGGAATTTGTATGGAGAGGTCAAACATTTTTTTCGCTTCCCTGAAATGTTTCTTTGGGAAAGTTGTTCAGTTTCGTTGATTGAACAGTTTTTTCTTTCAGTTTTCACACCACCCTTTACACCCTGTATTATTATTTAAATTTCAATCTACTTATTCTATTTACCTACTAAAACTTCAGCGTACCACTGAGCGCATTTGTAGGAAAATGTTTACGTTTTCTTTCAGCGATAAGACATCTTCTTTTTTCAGATTTTTTATAGTCCCGGCTATTGTTGTGTGAAAGTCAAAACAAATGGCATTTTTAATGACTTACATTTTGTTTCCTGTTTTTAGAAACGTCCGATTTTATTTTTGTTACTTTTACTGATGTACTCAGATAAAGTCGGCCACAAGACAGAGGTAACATTAAGTGGTTATAGTCAAGAGTACGTCAAGCTTGACTTTGCACCGTTCTTATTTTAATAGACGTACGGGCTAGAGCCGCACTGCGAGCGTCAAGCTTGATCTGTCGTTGACTGTACCTAATGTAGCGCTGGTTCGACTTATACTGGTTTTTTATCACTTAAGCCATGATCACACCTAGCTGAATTCAAAGACTAATTCGACATACATTGCTGGGAGGCTTGGTTATGTTAATTGCAATACCCTTACTTCAACGAGCAATGTATGCTGAATTAGTCTTTGAATTCAGCTAAGTGTGATCGTGGCTTTATTGGCGGCTACCTATGCACTTGCTTATTTAGTTTGAGGTATCTACCTATAACTGCCTCATTACCAACCAGAACTTGTATGTTTCTATAAGATAATCCAGAGCAATGTGTAGGTACAATGTCAAAAGATTGTAAGTAACAAACAACAAATTTTAGAATACAAATTTTATTGCGTCTTACAAATTTTCTTAAAATAATGAAAAACTTAGTTTCGCAGTGCGAGTGTCTTTTTACTAACCAACTAAACATTGCAACATAAACTAGAATTTTAAATAACATTTTAGTACAAATATAACTATGAGACATTTTATTGGGTAATCTTACAATTTATACAAATAACGTACGAAATCAAAAACTTTATTTAAATCTAAAAAAATAAGTAATATAATAAAGTATAAAAATACGACTTATAACTATATCTACAGACTTATTGGAAGAACTGACATTTGATTAATGGTTTTATTATTTTCGACTACGAAATATACAAAAAGTAGTAACAAATAAATAATCTTTTACATAGGAATCGTTATACTCTGCACCCTTTCTGGTAGGTGCGGATTTTTTGGAAAAGAAATACTTATTCCTCTGGACGTTCCAAATAGCACCAATTTTCAGTCAATATACTATACATTTAAAAAAATCATCTATAGCCTTATAATAATAATAATAGAGTTAGTTTATTAGCCAGTAGAATTGTTTCATGTAACCCAATTCAAAATTTTCGTCACATCATACAGGGTGTAAGGGACGGTGTACCGAAAACTGAACGGGCGTGCTAGTTAACGAAACTGAACAACTTTCCCAACGAAACATTTTTGGGAGATGAAAAAATGTTTGACCTCTCCATACAAATTACTTCATATAATCGAACAGTTTGTATGGAAAATCTTCATTTCCTAAAAATGATTTTTTTGGAAAAGTTGTTCAGTTTCGTTGACTGATTACGTACGCCCTTTCAGTTTTCGGTACACCGTCCCTTACACCATGATTTACAAAAAAAGCTATAGAAACATTCTCAGGATAATTGAGAGACATAGGGAAATATTTGAATCACTATATTTCTAACATTTTTAGTAACTTTCAACTATGGAATGAAAACATTTTTCAGAGATCACGATGCAAATGTTAAAAATCTTCAGCTATAATTGGTCCCTCTGTTACGATGACAAAGTAATAGGTAGTATTTTATTAAGATACATTCTTTGGGCTATCAGAAGTCCATACTTAAAATGTGGTATTGAAAAAAGGTCTCGGCTCAAAAAGGAGTTAGTAACACGGCATTATAACAAGTGAACTTCAGGATAACATGCCTGAAAATACATTGCTCCTTTGTTAAAAAGTGCTCAATAATAATTTGCTTGCAAACGGGTAATATAATTCGAAGTGCAGCCATAACAATGGAAGGACAAGTCGTCCTACGCTTTTTAATCAGAGGACCTTTTCCCAAATCACGTCACATTTGTTTGTGCTCTATCTAGTTGCTGTAGCAAGTTTGCCTGACCCCAGCGAGGATCACGCTGAACTCGTCTTCCGGTCTTACCACTTCAGCACCCGGAGCAGCTGGAGTGAAATTAGTCGGTGGAGTTCCAGCGATCACCGATGCGTAAGGAGACGGGTACATCCTCTCGCAATACTCTGGAGCTGGCGCCTGCTGCTCACAGTACGGAGGCCGGTACTGCTGGTCATATCTATACTGCTGTTGCTGCTGATGTTCTACGGACCCTTCTGGGGCATAATCTAGATATTTGTCAAACTCCCGAGCATCCACATCAGACTCACATGGCGATCCAGTCCGTATCTCCTGGCGTTGGTTCATATACTGCTCCGATTCTTGAGTTTGATTGGAAGGAGGCTCCTCAGAGAAGTAACTTCCACTGTTATCGTATTCCGTCTTAGGCTGCTCAGGGTAATGAGAAACATAAGAATCTTCAGTTTTATACATTTGCTCGTATTGCTCATACGGATGATATTGGATACTATATTCCGTCGTCATAGGTCCGCTCGGAGCGGATGATACCCGAGGAGTAGAAGTGCCTAGAGCTTGTTGATCCTGAGACGTAGCTACTGGCGGGAAGAATGTCCCAGTCACCAAGGGCGGTTGTTCAGCTAGAGTTCTCTGTGTACACATGACGTACATCCCGTTAGCCATACCCATCGCTGCAACGGGAGCAGGAGAGTAGGAGCCTGGTGTCCTGTACGGCTTGTACGGAGAATATGATTCAGAAAGAGCTGCCGCGTTTATCGCTCGTCGTCTCTCCTCGTACTGGAAGTTCTCTTTTTCATTCTCTACTGGAGACGCATCGGGCGTCGGCAAGGGAGCTTCTCCTCCTGGGGTGCTCCTCCTACCTTGAGGCTCAGGAGACCTAGCTGGTGAAGACTCCGGTGTCTGAACGTGGCCATTAAACTGGTTCGACTGATAGGAATCTGAAGCCATTGGCGAGGTGCGGTAAGGAGAGAATCCAGCTCCAGGGTTGTGAGAAAATCTATTGTCCGGGGAATCAGTTGTCTGTGCGTAGGGAGATCCCAAGGCAGCGGACGACTGCTGTGCTGATGATGGAGTGGCCGGCTGGTTAGGCCGGGCTTTAGTCTGCTTTCTTCGTCGAGGCCGGTACTTGTAGTTAGGGTGCTCCGTCATGTGGATGACTCGGAGCCTCTCAGCCTCCTCCACGAAGGGTCGTCGGTCTTGAGGAGTCAGGGAGCGCCATTTTTTACCTGGAAAAGAGAAAAGACTAAGTTAAATTTTGTGATTCAGGAACTAACTTTGGTTTGTGTCTTCTTTGATTTTCAAAGAGTATCAAAATATTAAAAATATATTTTTAGCTACTTATCATCCTCACAAAACTGACTATCAGAGAATATAATAAGTAATGAATCATTCAATAACAAGAAAAATTATAACAAATCACTGTGATGTAGATAATAAAAGGCAATATTAGAGGAATGTGAAATGCGTAGAGATAATAAAATAAACACCCTGTGACATAGTGAGGCTGAGTAATCTCGATAGTTTTATCCAGTAACTATAAAGTATCTTCACCGAGGGTCTCATAAATAACCCACACTCTTTAACCAAGTGACAATCTAATTTGAATCCTATACATTCAAATATAAAGAAGAGATTTGTGTGAGGTTGAAAGTGTTGGGTCTTTACAGAAATTATCGAGGAGCTCGAACAATCTTTGAGTATATTTATCAAAGCGACACTACTTGCTACTGGACAACAAACTATTTTGCCTTTAGTGGCATGCAGGCAGGCACTTATTACGATGTGTTTTTTTTTTTCAAATGGACTTCTATTATTTTACTTATTCGTTTAGTAAAATTGTTGAAGATTGCCGAGACTGACGTGAATGTGTAACGGTCGAAGACTTGGTGTCATTCATGTCAAAACTAGGTTTATTTTCTTGAAAAATATGTCGACATAAACCTATTTTTATTAACATAGATTTTTTGATATTTTAAAACTTACGTATATCCGGACGAAGTACAATATAAAATTTTGTATCTATCACGTACTAATTAACATTTTCTCTATCTGATCGATCTGTATTATCAATCCACACATACTCGTACTAAAAACATCTTGTAATGCTTTGTATTTTTCATTTAAAGTGAAGTTGAGCTTTAATGGTAAAAAAAAAACCTTTGGCTGATCAAGTATCTCGGTATCGGCTCTCGGTTGAGTGATGTCAAATGCCACAATGACAAATTACGGGAAGGCTTCCTGTAGCGTTGACTTTGTCCATTAGTGAAGCTGACGATGTTTTTTTTTGGTCGATAATTTTAAAGGTTAAATTAAAGGTAACATTTAGATACTGTATAAATAAAATTATAAATCATTTAATGCTTTTTTGTAAAATTGTCTTTAAATTAACACATATTTTTTAAATACTTTTAATAATAATAATTATAGCTTTTTGTTGCATAGCATGTGATAAGATTAATTTCAGAGAAATTAAACTTACATGGTTTTTCATTTAGGGCTACGCGTAGGAAGCAATACAAGATGAAATATGTGACTGTTAGTTTCCTGACTATTATAAATTAGTGCATGATAAAACGTTAATAGAAAGAGTTCTCAGTACCATGGATGCGTGCGTAGGAATAAAAATAACCTTATAAAGCGGTATTTAGCTTGGATATCAATGCGGTATGTAACTAGCATTATAAGAAAAACTTTTCTTACTTCAAAATGTATTTTTTTAAATCCTTATCAAGACAATAGGCATGAGGACAACTAGTCAAATCAAATACTTTTATTGAACGTAAAAACGAAAATCACCATATTATTATACGGGGTGCCCCATAATTAGGCCGTCACGCTGACACCGGAGGTAGATGAACTTAAGGCGCATCAAATAAGCTTAACATGCCCATAGAAAAGTGTAATGAGTATTGAGTATGACCAGTTTCATTGATTTTTAAAATTTTAAAATTTAAATAAAAATCTTAATTTTTCTTTTTTAAAATTTGATGCGCCTTACCTCCGGTGTCAGCGTGACGGCCTAATTATGGAACTCCCTGTATTTTGTATGAAATCAGATAGCTGTGACGTCACAGCTCAGTTTCGTCTTTTACGATGTTTTTAATACAATATAACGTTATATTTTAAAACTGCACACTAAATTAAAAATAGTTAGTTTTCCAGCATTTTTGCAGGTCTCATTTTAGATGTAAAACAATATATTATTTAGTTTTCGACCCAGCAATCATCCCTTTTATTGTAACAAATCCAACAAGTATACCCGTAAAAGATACGTGTCTATGACATAACATTTTAAATATTTTGGATTCCGTATATTTTGAACGTTTTCAAAGTAGGTATCTTTTTTCGGAAATCTAGTGACTAGAATTTTTCCAGGAGTTAAAAATCTTTTAAATCGCAAGAATTGATCATTTCTAATTTTTTTCAGAGGAGCAAATTTACTTCGTATTATAATTTATTCGCCAGGATCACCCACAGACAAAAACACCTGCCAATATTAATAAAAAAATGCTGTTTCAAGTTACACCACTTTGATTGATATGTGTCATTCAACAATCTCGGTTAAAAAAAAACTTTTCGTTTCCATCCCTTAAGTTAATCATCTCTCATTTATTACTAAGATGAGGATAAGATACTTTGAGTGGTTTCTGGGAATATTTTTGTCCGAATATGTGAGTTGGAGTTACCTCTATTTTATGTCGTAAAAGGCAGGGTTGATAAATTCGTTTGTTAAATGGGATATTGCTTGACGCATTTTTTATACCTCTAGCAAGCGGTGCAAGCTGAACTTGGTAATTTCGAAGCAAGGAGGTCCGAAATCTTTGGTAAAGCAAGCATTTATTGAAGCAAGGAGGTCTTTACTCTGAGGTTGGGGATTTTTTTTTTATTATGTATGGACTTACTCTTGACCTCAATCTAGCCTTGAGGACAGAGATGAGGTCGACGATGGAACGAGCTTGCCCAGAAGAAGCCTATTCACTCGCGACTTAAATAGATTCGGGTTATAAGAGCTCGGGAACACAGACGCAGGCAGAGAATTCCACTCCTTAGCTGTGCGCATTATAAAGGATGTTTCAAAGCGCTTTGTGCGAATGTGTGGAATATCAACCAGATATGGGTGATATCCTGCGGTGCGTCTGGATAAAAACTTTTTGCCGTTTTTCCAGTCTACAGTGCGACCAGGCTTATAATGAACGTGGTAAAAAGAGGAACTAACACCGCCACCTTGTGAAACGTCACGTTTGACAGTTCTCCTCATACAAGCCAGCGCCCTCACCCACGTTCATTATAAGCCTTGTCGCACTGTAATCATGAAACGTCGGAAAAAGCTGGTTATTTGTCTGTTACATCCATACATTTGTTACTTCGCGCTGCTATTACATCCGATTGCGCTAAGAGAGTTAAAAATAAACATGTTTACAAAGTGCAAAGGTTAAAAACAAACCGAAAATCTGTTATTTACGATAAAATTGGGCAATGTATTGGCACAGTAATTAAAAATTTAAAAAACCCCCGACAAAAAACGATAACAAAAACGAAAAGAAACAATAGTAAAAGTAAGTAAAAACTGTTTATTGCACAACAACAATACAACAAAATATCACAAGTATCATCTTTAGCGCAAGTGTGTGTAGGCAATATATATTTTTTTACTTTTTAGGGGATCGTTTTTTGTCGGGGGTTTTTTAATTTTTTTATTTAATTATTTGAAAAAAGATTTATTCTGCGTCGGAGCGTCAGGGTTGAAACCCAGATTTTTTTTAAATAGTATTATGAACTCAAATATTGGGTGCTTCTATCAACTTTGTTGCTTTCAGCATGTTTTGGGACCGTAAAACTAAACAGCTTTCCGGAAGAAGTCGAAATACGAAATAATATTTTTTTATGTCCAATTGGCAATAGTATTAGAAACCGCGTCTGCCGATAGCGCTTTTTGTATGGGGGGCAATTTTTTTCGTCAAAATTTAGCAGACCGTCTTGTATAAAATGTTGTCAGAAGGTTAAATCACTCAGTCGCCTTTTATCACATAAGCTTAAATTAAGACACTTAGTCGCCTTTTAGCACCCAAGGGAAGGTTAAGTCACTTAGTCACAAAACACTTAGTCGCCTTTTACGACACAAGGAAAGGTTAAGTCACTTAGTCGCCTTTTATTACACAAGGGCAGATAAAGACACTTAGTCGCCTATTATGACACAAGGGCAAATTAAGACACTCGGTCGCCATTTATCGTACAAGGACAGATTAAGACACTTAGTCGCCTTTTATCACGTGAGGGCGGATTAAGATACTTAGTCGCCTTTTATCGCACAAGGACAGAGACATACTTATATGCCTTGTGTACCCTATATGTACCTATTTGTTTGTATTATGGTTTTGGCACCCACGTCTGACTTCAGCGCGAAAACTGCTTATTTTCCTGTAGCTGTGTGCGCATGTGTGAGTGCGCCAGTTTTGGACGTTTGTTACTGTGGTATTGGTCTCTACTCGCTCGGATGGATTTTTCACAAAACTCTGCCAAATAAAAAAAAACTTCATTTGTGTCCCTTTTGGATTATCATTTAGATTAAAGATAGGGCCGTCCATTTTGCGCTTTTTAAGAATCTAAAACGCAGTAAAAACAAAATGACTCCAATTAATCAACACGCGTCATTAAGTCCATAATAATTGATCTCATTATATTAATGATACAGCGAAGCGACATCCAACTAGACCAGGGGTTCTTAAAGTATGGTCCGAAGAGGTGTTTAACATAGAATTTTTTTTTCGTTTATTTCAACGCTTACCAAGCTATTTTGCAGCTATCACGCTAAAACCAGGGCATATTTGACGGAAAGAGTAAAAATTGTTTTACATAGTTGTTTTTTCTGACAGCTTTAACCGATTGCTTATGACATAGCTGCAAAATGTGTTGGTAAGTATTGGCATCTTACTAAGTTATTTTTGTTTGTCCAGTGACCAGTCAAAAACACGTCAAGCTTGACACTTCAGACTTTGTTTCGTTCTTATTTATATCACCGTAGGGCTAGAGTCGCGCTGTAAGCGTCAAGCTTAACCTGCTCTTGGCTGTACTAACTACTACTTGTAATTTTGAAAATATTTAAAAATAACTTTCACTATACTGCGTACAAAATAACTTTGTCCGTGACCGTTAATGCGCAGAAGTCAAAAAATGAGTCACGGGGGTGAGCGCGGCTCCCCCCAGGGAGCGAGCGAATCGTTCATTGGCTCTCCGCCTGTCACCCATGCGCAGAAAATAACCGTCATGGACAAACTTGTTCTGAACGCGCTGTACTAGTAAGTAGGCACTATATTAAAGGCGAATTCTTATTCCTTCAGAAAAAATGGTAAGATAAAAAAAAATCCGGCCAAGTGCGAGTCGGACTCGCGCACTGAGGGTTTCGTACCACCACATAATCAAAATTGTATTAGTTAAAATTTCAGTAAGTTAATGTGCTAGATTTTTTGAGTCCGACACGCGCTTGACCAAATTTTATTATTTTTTTCGTTATTTTATAGCTTATGCACTATAAACATAGGTACCAATTTTTAAGTTTGTAAGTGTTCCCGTTTTTAAAATAGAACTAAAACAAAAATCGTCTCTGCGACCATTCAACTTGACCCCTCACTTATATGAATGTTCTTGAAACGGGAGCTCACCTCAATTGGTTTCCATTAGTTGTGAGAAAAGTTGAAATATTTAACGATTTAAGACTTTTCCCTTTATTTGTACTTTGAGACCTAGCTTCTTGCCAAATTTGATAATTTTAGGTCAACGGGAAGTACCCTGTAGGTTTTGCATTTTTGCAGAAATATATGGAGATGAGGACATAAAAAGCCATATCTTTTGATTGCGTCATTGAAAAAAATTTAAACTTTCAGATCATGTGTGGTTCATGGACCCTAATATATATTATCAATTTCAACCTGATACCTCTACCCGTTCGCGAGATAAAGGGTCTTGACAGACAGACAGACAGACAGACGGACAACAAAGTGATCCTATAAGGGTTCCGTTTTTTTCTTTTGAGGTACTGAACCCTAAAAAACACTTAAGTAAGGGAAGGGAAGGATAGCAAGTATGTCAAGATTGTAGCAACCCCGAAGGGAAAGAGGCGTGATATTATGTAAGTATGTTATGTACCTATTCTGTCCTTGAGCAATATGTATAAGCCAAAAATGTAATAGTGTCTTGTGTGGAACTGATTTATTCCATTTACACCATTTCTAAACACAATGCGTTCCAGATCAGAATCGGTCATACGTTAGAAGCTTTGAAAGAAAGAAAATTTTAAAACTATTAAAAGTTATAGAACCCCTGAATGTGACTATAGTAAGAAAGCTTCCAGACCACGGACCACCAACACTCATATCATAACATAACAAGCATGATCGATCGCGTCATTAAAATGTTATCATTAGTCTGTTTTTTTACTGTTGGCTCCTGGTCTATAAAAAATGTTTGAGGTCAAAGGCCTTGAAAAGTTTTTTTTTTTGATTATGCGAAGTGTGTGCTTACTTAGCGAGTCAAAAAGAAAACAAGTGAATTTCCAAAATTTAGCCAACTTCCTTCGATTAGTAATAGAAAAAAAAATAAGTAATATCATAATCATCAGTCGCTCGCGAACATCCAAGCGGTAAACAGGTTCTTAACTCGCGACAAAAAAAAAAAAAAAATCTACCTTAAACTTAATACTTAATCAAAGTGTTGTTCATATTCTTATAAGTCGTATTTCAAAGCAATTTAATTTTCTTAACCAAAATGAATACGTGTCCTGGATGTACTACAGATTTTAACGACGGAGTGCAGTGCTCAAAATGCAAGAATATATACTGTTTTTCATGTGCCAGAATAACCGAATCTAATTATAACAAACTTGGACAATCCAAGCAAGCAAACTTCATGCTATGGTTAGATTTTCTGTATTTTACTTTTAGTGTTTCTTATAAGTACCTACCTAATAATTGCTTTTAAGTTTCGGTAGACCTTTCGTATGTTAAGATAATGTAATCTTTTTATATCATAGTAAATTTAAGATCCATTTACCCCTTTCAAGATTTTATATTTTGTTGATATTTAGTTTTTTTTTATCTTTACACATTAACGTGTTATAGGCGAAAGCTTGTAAATGGCGTAGTTTCAAGCTACTGTTTTTGAATCAACATAAGTATATTTTTTGTTGTAAGTTTTCCTAAAAAAGTAAAATAAAATAAAAATAAATAAATAAATAAAACAAATAATAAATAAAAATATACATCCTAAAATAGGCCATATAAAATAATTGACAAGATAAAAATAACTAAGAACAGGAGGAAAAAATTATATTTCTGATTCTGAAAAGATGGAGGAAAACGCTGTTCAGTATCTACATAAAATGGGTCCTACCAAAATCTGAAACTTATAACGCACCATGAAACTGAGCAAATTTACCAAAAAAAATGCACTACCGAGCGATGCAGAATCTATGGATTTTTTTTTGTCATAAGTCTTTGTTTTGTGGGAAAAGTTGTTCCACTAAATCCAAAGTTGGGGATATATTTACACCCTGTTTATCTAGGAAACCAAGAATTTTTGATTATTATAATCCAAATAATTATTCAAATTATTTGTAGTTGTAAACTTAGTCAACGTTATTGCATAAAGATTTTGGAAAACTGTACTATTTATTATATTGTAATTAATAATTTGATCGGATTTATCGTCATATATTTTTAATGCTATTTTCGTGTCATAATGAATTTGATTTAGATATTTAATTTCAATTTAGATATAAGAGTGCAGTGTACTTGAGTATGGTTCTTAGAACATGAAACTGAACAACTTTCCCCAAGAAACATGGGTTGAAAAATTAGAACAATTTTTGGCTACTCCATACAAACCTTGCGACGTCAATACTGGAATTTGTATGGAACGAGCAAAAAAACTCTCAACTTATGTTTCTTATGGAAAGTTGTTCAATTTCATGTCCTAATTACCATACTCAATTATAGTCAGACAATAAAATTAAATAAGCAATTAATTAATTTAAAATTTGAATTCGCGACATTGAATGATATTCCTGTGCCGGGAACCCTGTAGTAAAGATTTTTCAATCAACCAATTGGTTGATGCAGTGGCGACTCTGAAATTTACGTCTGCTTAAAAACAGATCACTATCTATAGAAGTGTAGTGTGATACCCGTCCGGTAGATGGCGGGTTCGATTTTTTGCCGCCAACGGATGTCACTGCGCACGCGCCGCATTCGAAATTTAAACAATCTGCCATTTCGCTCTACCTAGAACAATGTCGTATCTTTGTCTCTTTTCGAGCGCGTTTTTTTGCATTTCGATTCCGAATGCGTGGTCATTTTTGTTGTTTTTTTTTCGAGTCTCTTGTTGTGGACGGTAGCGAGTTTTTTTTTGTTAAGGTTAGAATTCTTAAAGGAGCCTAGGGTTTAACAAAGGTATAGAATTGTACCTACAGGGTTATTTGTAACTCGAACAATTCCCGCGAACTTTATGCGAATGTGTGGAATATCAACCAAGTGTGGGTGATATCCTGCGGTGCGTCTGAGATAGAGAAAGAGAGAGTAAAGAGTAGTAGAGTTTAAATCGCATGTTTTATGCATTTGGTAGTATCGATCACATTTACTGACATAATTTTCGGCAACTCTAGGGGCCGTATCGATAAATCCCTCTTAAGTGTGAGATTGCTCTCAAGATTTACTTTACACATACAAAATTATCCGTATTGAGTGCAATCTCATAGTTGAGAGGGATTTATTAATACGAGCCCTAAACCATAGAACCACTCGTCCAAGAATTCAGTAAGTTACATAAAACCCAGCAAGTGCAGTGTTCAAAAGAAGATAAAAGTCTAGCGATAAAAAATTCAATCGGCAAACTTGACAATGTTTCAGATCATAAAATCTAACATTCCAAAACACAGCAAAAACAGTAGTAGCCTCAGCTTATGGTCACAAAATATCAAAACGTCCACTTTCTTGCAATTTTCCCATACGACGGGCCGTTTTTTGCGATTCTCAGAACCCAAATAAAATTGCAAAGCTGCCGAAATCCATAAAGCCTGAGTTTATTCCTACTTGAAGCCTATATTGGCGGAAACGAAAATTTTATACGTTTTCGTGTGTGGTGTAAGCTGCGAGAGAAGAGAAATTCTATTTTATTCTATTTCTAAAACTTAGAAAGGAGGCGAGGATCAATCTGACAGCTGGGTTACACCCTAACTTTGTAAAGCCTGGTTGTCTGGTTCGTCCTGTAGGTTGGATTGTCCGTCGGCAGTCTAGTTTAGGCAACGTAGCAGTTGACCCCAACATTTTTCAGGCAGATTTTATTTGACAGGATGATAAAGAATCATGAATTAAATGTAAATTCAAAATATCCAAAATACATTTTACAAAAAAATATTTTCATACATTTTTTGTAATTTTTGATGGAAAAATTAAAAGAACCGACTTTTTTTATAGAAGGTTTGTCTCATGTTGTGTAATACCCCAGCAAAGTTTCATCGACTGAGGATTTAATGCGGGGGTATTCATACAACGATCCGCTTCGTTGCCTAGATTAGTCGCTCTATGTAAAAACCAGCGCCCTCATCTTATCGCCTCCCTAGGTTAGGTAGCCGGCTTCGTAGAAACACACGTTTGTTAGGGTTCCGTATCTCAAAAGGAAAAAGAAACAGAACCCTTATGGGATCACTTTATTCGTGCGTCTGTCTGTCTGTTCTGTTACTGTTTTTTTTTAGCATGTCTAGGAAATAGCGCGTTTCAGAAACCCTACAGCGCTATCTATTGGTAGGCTTTGGTTAAAATTATACAGAGCAAAGCTCGGTCGTCTAGGTACTATGAATACCTAAAGCTTGCAACTTACGCCAACCTCCAGTGCGCATGCTCGTAAAGCAAACGCACATAAAGCCGCCGCGCGCGCGCATTGTAACGTGCGCGTTAGGTTACGCCTTCAGGCTATGCGCATACGCCAGCTATTTCAGCTTTAGAGCATTTTTCTTCACTATAATAATATCAGCTTGCGAGTTACATATAGTACTATAGTAACTGCATTCCTTTGTAAATCATAGTCAAGACCATGTCAAGACTTTTTATTAGTAAGTAACCTTATTGTTGTCACCTTTGGGATGGCTCAGCTAAATAGCAACTAGACGCACTTGACTCGATAGATCCCAGAGCCAAGAAGCTCGTAGGTGATGAGATGCTGGTGAAAACCAAGTTTCACAGTCTGGCCCACCATCGCAAATTTTACATATTGTACTTCAGAGTGTGCTCAAGAGCTCCACGAACGTATTCCACCATCTCCCTTCTACCATCGGGAGTCCAGACGCACCGCAGGATATCACCCATACTTGGTAGATATTCCGCACATTCGCACTAAGCGCTTTGAAACATCTTTTATAATGCGCATGGCTAAAGAGTGGAATTATTTCCCTGCGTCTGTGTTCACAAGTTCATATGACTCGAATCTATTCACGTCGCGAGTGAATAGGCTTCTTCTGGGCAAGCTCGTTCCACCGTCGACCTCATATCTGTCCTCAAGACTAGATCGAGGTCAAGAGTAAGCCCATTGACGGTAGAAAAAACATATACAAATCTATTTTTTTATTTTTTTGCACTGAATATATATCGCACATTTTGGGCAAAATGCTGGAAAAAATATACGTTATTCGTTTCCTTTTACATTATGATTAAATTGCAATAACTATACCAATTTAACGGTAAAAGACCATCTTACAAACTAAAAAATTCGAATTCATCAGTCACATATCTTTCTCTTTCCTTCTAATAAAATTTGGAATCGTGCTATCTTTGTCGTCAAAATTAAGATTCGAAACGCATTCAGCAGTCGCCTCGCCTCGCGCGTGCCGAGACAGTTTTTGTAGAACTTTTATAACAAGAAAACCCATAAAATCGTTAAAAGGATGGTTTTTTGGAATAGTTTCCGGTTTGGGTGCCCAATGACGTCACGCGATCAGGTTATCAGGTGATATGAAAGGGGAAGAAAGGTTTTTTAGTAATGAAAAACAGTCGGCCGCGTGTTAATAGTAACATTTTCGACTAGCATGTCTCTGCTTCTGGGCCTTTGCAGCGTAACGATGGTTCAGGTTCCCTATAAACTTCTAGGTAGGTTATCTGCTAATTAATTAAAGTAGAAGTAATGCAGTGGAAATGAGAGCGCTAAGGAGTATGATTGGTGTTAAATTGAGTGACAGGATTAGAAATAGTGTGATAAGAGAACGGTGTGGCGTAAAAGAAGACGTAGTGACCAAAATCGAGAAAGGGATGCTGAGATGGTTTGGTCATGTAGAGAGGATGAATGAACGAAGACTGACGAAAGAGATCTACCAGGCGAGAGTGAATGGAAAAGTTGGAAGGGGAAGGCCTAGGCGAACGTACCAAGACCAAATTCAGGACGTTCTGAATAAAGGCCAGGTTAAAAGTACCCTAAACCGACGAGCATGTATGAAAGGATTTATGAAAGTACAGGAAGCAAGGGAAGTATGTCAAGATCGTAGCAGGTGGAGGACTGTGGTCTCTGCCTACCCCGACGGGAAAGAGGCGTGATGTTATGTATGTATGTATCTGCTAGATATTCTATGAGATATTGAAAATATTATGTTTCATAAGTGTTCGATTACTTTAACTTACAGATGAACACATACAAAATATTTTGCTGTCAGATATTTTTATCTGTCAGTTTACTATCAGAAAGTTTAGCAGCAAGCGGTGAGACAGGCCCTTAATATAATAAATTTGGTGATAAAAAATGGTTCCCAGACAACTGAACAGAAGCTACATAGCTACCACGTTTTTAGAGGTTAAGGTCTGTCCACACTGGCGCACGTGCTCATTACGCGGACGCGTATTCGTTGCGCGCGCACCGTGCACGTCTGTAGCACGCGCCCGCACGCCGAGAGGTAAGTTTCCATTATCGCAATATACGACAATTGCTACGAAAAGCGGCTAAAGGCACATGACAGACGCATATGGCAACTTTTTATTAATTTTATAGTTTTACAGAAGGTCAATTGTAAGTATGTGAATAACATTAGCAACACTTTTATATGTGGGTACAGTAATGAGCACGCAAGCCTGATACATCGTGTGTGTATGAGAAGGAAAGTTTAGTTTCACGGACATATTCACATTCTTAAGGTTGTTATTTTTTATTCGCCTTCTGTAGAGTAGACCTATCACTTTTAGCTTTTCAAAAGATTTGAGTGAAATGATTGAATGGTTAAAATAAATAATTTGTGGACAATTGGAAAATTAGTACCAATGTCAATCTGATTAAACAGAATAATGTTATTGGTGAGAGTGGTATTTTCTTCACCGTTCTGATAGTTTTTGAGTGAACGATTTAGACTATACTATCGCGGTATTTGGCATTTGATCATTAAATTTTTAGGCTTCGAGCTATAACGCAATTACTTGCGATATGTACTTCACAGTTTTGTGACGTATCTTACGTATGACGAATAATTTTACCTTTAATTTTACGAGCAAATTGTTTGAATTCATCAGCATCATCAGTCAGTGTAAGAGGTTGACTAAGAAGAAAAACGAAATAAACGAGATAAAGAAGTGGTGCAATGGAAACCCACAGTTACCGTCACGTTCAACTGCTAAGTATTATTCTGTAAACGACGCGACGAATGAACACAAATATTTTGATTCCAACACTTTTCTAAGCTGTTTCGTACTGTAATAACTTGATTCAAATTTGCTTTAAAAATAAACAGTGTGTCGACGAAATTACACAAAACTTCTTAGTTGATAAAAGGTAAAAATTGTTTGACACGACTTAACTAACCAATTTTTTTTGTTATTAAAGAAAAGAAAGCATGAATTTGTTCTGCTTTTTAAAATAGGAATAGGTATTTAATTAAAATATTTGATTCAGTATTACATCTACAAATTAAAACCACATTTAATTCACTGGTGCTGCACGTTAAAAATCAAACTGTCCCAAAAAATATATAATAAAAATATTTGGCGCTCCCGTTGATGTCTTTTGTATGGATGATTAGAAATACATTTGAAGTAACATAAGGTAACTAACTTACAAATGGTTGATTTTTATGTTTTTTTGTGCCTTTAGTATATATCTGTACTTATTGTATACTTATGTTTCATTGAATAATTAATAATATAATAGGTAATAATAATTTTTATACTGTGGCGTAAAAGAAGACGTAGTGACTAAAATTGAGAAAGGGATGCTGAGATGGTTTGGTCATGTAGAGAGGATGAATGAACGAAGACTGACGAAACAGATCCACAAGGCGAGAGTGAATGGAAACGTTGGAAGGGGAAGACCTCGGCGAACGTACCAGGACCAAATTCAGGACGTTCTGAATAAAGGCCAGGTTAAAAGTACCCTAAACCGACGAACATGTATGAAAGGATTGATGAAAGTTCAGGAAGCAAGGGAAGTATGTCAAGATCGTAGCAGGTGGAGAACTGTGGTCTCTGCCTACCCCGACGGGAACAAGGCGTGATGTTATGTATGTAATTTTTATACTGCCACTAAAGCAAAAATATGTATATTCTGCAGGCTATGGAGGAAATTGGTGTAAGAGAGACTTAAAATTCTGGTTATTCTTACGGAAATACAGTGTTCTCCTGTTGATAGGAAAACTTCATAGACTGGAACTGCGAAGAGCCATCACAAAAAATTATAAAGTGATTTTAAAGATTTTTAGCACTCTTTTAGCATTTCCCAAAGAACTTTATTCGTAAATTCTTTGAAGTTAGCTAGATCCTAGAACTCCTAGATCAATATTCGGCAGTCGATCTTTCCGCGAACAGATCACACGCACCGGCGCACGACGCTTAGAGCTACAGGGAGGGACTCAGGGGCTAAAATAGCCTAAAGTTAACACACTTAAACAAAACATGTTAATGTGAACAACTGGAGAATTTTTCTTTGTGGCCATCTACTACTTTGGAAACCCTAAAAACTTACCTTACACACTACTCTCAAAATCATTGCAATCATTGTATTCTCGATAGCAAATTATTTGTCAATCGAAGCAACCGGAGAAAAGGTTAGACTTTTTCAGTCATCACCAAAATTACTATTAATTCTAACCTAATTCATCCCTGGCTTTACCAATTAATATTCAAACCAGGGCCGGCTAACGGGGGCCGCTGCTAGAATTATTAACTACTGATTTTGTGTAATGCCGCATTTTAAAATAATTCGGTTGTTTTTGATGCATTTTGATTTTAACCGACTTTGATGCCTATTACAATTATAAGTGTATACAAATTATTTTGCCCGTCTGGTGCCGACAAAGAATAGTACCAACCCATCTCTGCCAGCGGGTGTTGTAAGAGGCGACTAAGAGACTTTAAACCGAAGGATGGGCAAATGCGTTCTCCTACCCTCTTACACCAATGCTAACATGCGTATGGTGACTATGGTAGGCACTACGGCATAGGCCACTTCTCTCGTACGCCAGTCTCACCACGTTTCACCTGTTATCCTTATCACATCATCTTCCATCGAGTGTTCCATTTCCCTACCTTGGTTACCATTCCATAAGTAAGTATCATACTCCACTTTTTATTTTCTTTATCTACTCTCATATCGTTAATCCTCAATAATGCGTTCAAAAATTGTAGGTTAACATCTTCATAATGTCAATCTGTGCTTAGAAACACTCTTAGGAGCATTTTTTATCTGTGGGAGTGTATTATGAAGTATTGAATTTACTAACAGTCATCGCGGGAGACCTATTAAACAATTTTTTAATTTTTATATTCACGCCATTGACAGCTTGATGCGTTTGTAGTCTGTGGCTGCAAGGAGGTTTCATTGCAATAACGGAAAACTCAGCAAACAAAAGTTGTATTTACATATTTTTATTAGTTTTGTAATGAAATAAGTGATAAAATCGTTTACGATTTGCCTTCGAGTGTTTTTAAAGCAGCTATAGGAACTTCGCTTAGCAGTTATCACCGGAAAAAGAGAAAATCATTAAGGTTTGTTTTTGAACACATTATTTTAGGATTCACGATATGAGAGTAGATAAAGTTGTGTATGCAACTCCACATAATTAGGTATAAAACACTCGTGTCTTCTATTATGGAACTTGGCTCGCTACGCTCGCCTGCGTCCCATAAACCGACACTCGAGTTTTATACCCTTCATTATGTACCGTTGCATAAACTACTATTAGGTCTTTACCTATGAAATTGCCGTTTTGTATGGCGAATTTTAGGTAAACTCAATTTTCAGTACTAACATTTTTGCATTTTTCTTAGGAATTATAAATCCAATTTTTTAAATTTTTTTAAGCATTATTGGGAAGACATTAAGCTAACAGAAACTTAAATTTAATTTTCTAAAAATATTACCTGTAAAAAAATATAACAAATCTAATGATGAAATCGGACGACATTTAAGACGAACAATTTTCAAACCTTTAATTTTATATATTAAACTAAAAACAAAAACTTTATTTTATGCGTAAATTGATAACCTTGAAGTCAACTTTCAAATATAAGACAAATGAAAAAAATAGCATTAGAATTATAGGAATTATGATCCCTTTAATCTGTAAAAAAATTTCGGCAATTTCATAGGTAAAGACCTATTATTATATTTGGAAAGTGTGCGAAGATCCACACCCACAAATTGTACCATAGGTCTCGTTTGAATTGGATAACTGTCAGCGTTCTACGATGATAGTTTCAGCGTTCCTGGATTAATTGCGGACCGGATTATAAAATTGAATTACAAGTATTTAATTTGGATATAGTTTTTATTGTTCAAATATTTTTTTGTTTTGTCAGTAAATACTATCATATCATATCGGATGGATAAGGATAATCTGTTGTAAAGCGGAGCAGTATATTCCAGAGAGTGTGCTATTTTATTTTGTGGTCAAAATAAGATCTACTATCATTATTACATTACAAAACGTTCTGAGACGGCGTCCAAATACATCATGCGACTGGTCGACCAGTTACTCTTTTGCTAGAGCACTATCTAAAATGCAGATCCTAGAGTTTGGATATGATATGTTACAGAGTACAAACTTATTTCTGATCTATAATCATAAACCCACTATAACATTTTATGTAACCATATTTTAAAATATAATACATTTCAAAAACAATATTCTGAACTTAGACCCTAAATTCATCTTGTTTTGCATGAGTCGTGACTACGAATTTCACGATTGACTCGATTGAGTCGTCTCTTGCATTAAATATGAGCTAGCTCGCTCGCGCTATCGCTTATAACGTCAAATGTCTAATAGATTTGTCCAATGATCATGCTAATGTAGGCTAGAATATCCATCTGTTGCAGAAAGGCTCATTAACGTTAACGTCACGTGGTGTTCTCTCTGTTTTGAAAAGTTTGCAAAGAAAATGACTGCAATACAACGTAACTCGAAACTGAACTTTAACGTAAATCGAAATGCATAACTTGTCTTATCCGGATCCTAATAGTAGGTATCACAAAATCACACATTTTTTATTGCGATTAATACTGATACAGGTATTATTGACTATTGTTATTAGGGTAGTAAGGACTTGAGGACTGAGGATGCGGGTATTTTCTAAGTTGCATTCTTTAGCATAGGTCTGTACTTAATACTTATCGTATACTATCCTTCCAGAGTATGGTCAAACCGGTACTTACCTATTAGCTATTAGAGTGGAATTAAAAAGACCAATTTCATGATCATAATGACAAGATGTATTTTTTTATTCAAAAGCTGTAAATTATTACTCGTCCTACTTGGAAACTGTTTAAAAGCATCTTCAGCATAAAGCCTTCAAAAGGTCAATGACATCATTTACCACCCATTGACAAGTTCTCAGAGTCCCAGATGTTCCCATACATCAAAACAAATGTCGATGACCCCCTCAAATTCCACCATTCCAAACAAAATTATAGGCCTCAATCGTTCGTCGCTCAAATGACACGCCCGCGACAACAAATGACATAATTGTCGAAATAGTCACTGAGACAACAGCACGTGACACAGCAACAAGAATGAGACAGACACATACGACATTTTGAGGTCAGAAAGGGACACAAAATGGCGCGTCAGTGTCAATTATAGGCGGGAAAACAGAATTAGAGAGCACAACGCGCCGGTTTCAAATTTGGAACCGTTTTGTTTTAAATCGATAAATCGATCGATTTTGTGGTCGCACCGATTGCGTGTGGTCGAATTTCTAAAATTGAATATAAATAGAGACGCGATTGTATGGTATTACAAATTATTAAAATGATTACTATCCGTGAACTCGTGTTGAATGAAATCAGAGATCGAATTCGAGTCATTCATGTCGGGCCGGTGCAAAAATATGGACGGGGTCACGGCAATAATTCTTAATAAGGAGTATTCTATTAAAAGGTGTTATTAAGTGTACGATGTGATTTTATGGGTACGTTTATTATGAAAAATCGGTCCATATATTTGCGTGGCGCGGGCCGCCTTTCGACGCCTGTCGCACTTGCTAATTATACAGTACTGGCCACAAGCCAGCCGATGTGGGTGTTCGAAATATGAAATTGCGAGTTGGCGCGAACATGCGACAAACATTTCTTTTAGTTTTTACTTCTTAATGGAGTATTGTTTTCGGCCAGTATCACTTAACAGTACCTAATTAATTAATTAATTATTTTTTGTGAAATCAAAATTCTCTTCAAAAAGCTAATGATAGCAGAAAATGCTAAAAATTTACAATCGAGTAACTTTGAAAGACCGTTTTATTGTAAACTGTATTTGGAGTAATATCAAGTTTAAAAAATGTCTAAGTCAAGAGACAAAGATCAACATAAATCTACAATTTAAAATGCAAATTATGTGGTTTAATCTAACTCCATGGATTCAGTAAGGATCTCGAAACAGCGATTCCGAAAGTTCTTGAATAAGCCTCTGTGCATAAAACCGATTACACATTTTTGATTTATTTAGCAAATATTTATAAGGATAACAGGAATGTATTTATGTCTGTTTAAGTGACCGGAACGGAAGAGTTTTATTTACTGTCCGCTCGTTCGGCTCGTGTCATGAAAAGGGAATAATTTTATTTATTGCTTTTTGATGAGATCTGCCACAAATAAAAAAAGTAAGCGTGTAAAAAGTTGTTGATACGAGTAAAGCGGATAATACTGGGTCCGAGGGATTCATATAATAGTAGTTCATAAGGGCCTTAGTTTTTACACTAGCTGAGTTTTTATAGTAGTTTTTTCCTCGCCGCCTCTTTTTTAGGGTTTAGACAAAATTTATCTATATCAATAACAGAACTTGTCCTCAAAATTTGTCGAATGTCTTAAAGTCACCCTAGGAAGATCCATGTGTCCCGTGTGTTGCCGGCAAAGAATGGTACCAACCCATACATACCCGTGGGTGTCGTAAGAGGCGACTAAGGGTTATAAACTGGAGGATGGGCAGCAGCATCCTCCTTTGTATCTTACATCTTGCTTACTGCGGTCACCTACAACCGCGGTCCATGGTGCCAGCAGTAACGATAACAAGCAAGGTGACTTTGGTACTTCCCCTCTACATTTTCCCAGCAAAAGCTGGAATTTTGGAGGGAGCTCCCTGTCCTGTAGTGGACGTTTTATGGGATGTTATGATGAGTAAGATCCGGAAGTTTTGAACCCCGGTATTTCTACAATAAAACAAAAATCACTTTTCAAAAAATCATCCCCATTTTTCTAGGACATTGCAGGATGAATCACATGATAGCTCAAAAAGTAAAATATTGTGTGCTTCGGAAAGCACATTTAGCCAGATAGGTTAGGTAGGACATTGCACGACAATCACATGTTAGTCAGAAAAGTAAAAGTAAGTTAAAAAAAATAAACAAAAAAAATACGATTCCATGCTTCGGAAGGCACGTTAAGCCGTTGGTCCGGGCTACGATAACTACAGAAGTTGACGATAATATGAGCTATATCAGAGGTTTTTGGCGGCTCAATAATTTTGGCACCAGGTTTTGTGAGGTCGGTCATCGACTTTACAAATCACACGATATGATGATGATGATGTTCCTTTAACAAAAGCTTTCTATCTTCCTTTTTTTGACATTTCAAATCTACTAAAAATTATAAGCAAAACCTCAAGTCGTCCCGCGGAAGCTTGCAAAAAAAAACCGCCAACATAAAATCACGTACACACAACACGAACGTTCCTCCCATAAAAAGAATTAACCGTACACTTAAAGAGCTTTCACACTAACCGAAAACTAACTTAAGAATCAAGAAAGGGCTTACTTCTAAAACTGACAACTTTATTGAAAAGACGATAGAACGACCTGGCCCAGAAGAAGCCTATTCAATGGTATTTTTATTTTATTTTACTTATTAATATTATTATTATTTTATTTAGTATTCACTCGCGACTTAAAGAGATTATGTATTTATTGCTTTGTCTATTATAGAAAAGTCACACTTGACCGGTTTTTAATTATTTTTCATTTTACTACCTCGTACTTAAGGCCCCGTCTATGAAATTTGGCGGAGACATTTATTTTTGATAGTCCTATATTATTAAAAGAGCAATATTTATATAAAACAGCTCTAAAGATTTCGATGAAATTTACTATACGGCGGTTTTCAGGGGCGAGAAATTGATCACATGTCGGGGAAAATTATTGTTCTCCGTTTTTTTTAGCATTTCTTAAAAAGCGTGTTTCAGAATCCCTACAGCGCCATCTGTTAGCGGGTTTTGACTAACCTCAGTCGCCTCTTACGACACCCACGGGTAGAGGTGGGTTGGTATTATTCTTTGCCGGCAGTACACTACAATTACGGTTAGAAAATATAGCCCTTTGATAGTCGCCCAGTAGTAGGCTTAGTGATAGGACTCAGTTGACATTCTTTGAGTAGGTAAAGAAGTCTAAAAAGTGCATTATTTTTAAAAAGGCTCTCTTATTGCCACCTAACATACAATTTCTCACATACTTAAACACATAATCAAATGAAATCATCACAACTTGCAAACACAAAAAAACTTTATTAGCGATTTAATTCTCATAATCAATGTTGACCTGGACTTAATCGATTCAACGAACCGATATTATTAAGAATCGAGTAAAAAAACAGCACGGAAGTTGGCAGACAATTATCGATGACAAAAAAATCGATCATGATGGATGCTTTAATCGATGTAGTGCTCTCGTCATAAATATGAAGCATGGGAAAACGCTTAGGGGTCAACTTTCTTCATTTTCTTCGCTTTTTGTTCGGAGGTTGCAATTGTTGCACGCATGTTGTTATAAAATGAGCAATTTATGTACTTACATGTTCGCTTGGAATGTTAGAAATCTCAGCAATGTTCTCGGATTTCTTTTTTTTTTATTCATTTATTACTTTTAAAAGTAATAAACCATGAATGTTGTGTTTGTTTTCAACATTACAATTTAGATTTTTACGATATATGCAGTCTAAGAAGATGGATGGATGGAAGTTGCTTCACTTCACCGATAGATTCAGATTCAGATTCAGATAATTTATTCAATGTAGATTCTTTACAGAATACTTATTGAATGTCATGCAGAATACAATGCAAATAGAGCGAGTCTAAGAAGAAGAATACAAAAAAATCTTCAAAATAGGTAAAGCTTTATTTTGGAAATCAATAAAAACTCATGCAATATCGATTACTCGTAGCCTAACGGAGTATTTGAAATAAATATACAAAAGATACAAAATATGTGTGATATAGGTATTTAACCCCTAAAATGTCAAATAATTAGCCAACTAAACTTAATTTTAGCCAACTAATAAAACAAAATCTTGGCTTGACCGTAAGCCGTAAGTTATACAACAAAAGTAGGTACAGGTAGGTAGAGAAGTATAATTTTTCGTAAGAGGCGAGCGGGCGCGCGGCGACCCGTGTCGTCATTTCCTGTGGGGTGCTATGACCCCAAGGCAGTACCGACACCTTACACACGGTCTGACATGACGGTCAGACTGATTTAGTCACAAGTTTTTTCTTCAGCTGCAAGACAGCTGTCAATTGAAGTTTATACTGTGATTGCAAGAAGTTGCTGTGTTGCATGATCTGAGAATTTTCACGTGCTTTGTGCTTCGATCGTACAGTCAAGAACAGGTCAATCTTATTTAATTATTTTATTTATTTATTTAACTTACAGCGCGACTAAGGGTTCTAGTTTTGTGCTACGTTCTTGGTAACTATTTTTGCCGATTTCAAGTTACTACGATATAGTTAATTTCTTAAAGAAAACGAAACAAAGAAGGTCTTCGTTTGATCTACACTGATACAAGGGCGTGTCTTGAATTTAAGAAGATATCTAAAGTACATCAATAGGAATTATGAAAAACAATTTCAGTTTCTATGGTAAATTGTCAAAGCGATGTATTAGACATCTATGTATGAAATCTTTATAAAGCCTACGAGAAGGTTGATCTGACTTTGTCAGGCCATGTGAAAACATTGTAGAACCTCTGAACGAAGTTCTTTTTTTAATAACAAACTTTTTTAATTGTGCGCGACACAGGAAATTTTCCGGTGGATTTTCGATCGCTCATTTAACGGTCTGATGGCATTCGATTTTAAATTTTTGAGGGTGTTCTTGTGATTGGCTGAATAAGTAACGTACGAGTAGTTATCTTGTTATACAAGAATTTATTAACTTTGGACCTTTGGAACAAAACACTTTATGCTTGATGCAGTGCGAAAAAACAACAACTTTCCATACAAGTTGGTATGATGACAGTTGTTTGGTTTGACAGTTTGGTATGAAAATACGACTTTTTTTCCAAAATGAAAAGACTTCTTTTTCAACCTGACGCAAGAAGTTATAACATTTTCTAGAATTGGCATTTTAATTTTGAAAGCACTCGAAATATGTACAAGGGACGGTGTACCGAAAACTGAAAGGGCGTGCTCAGTCAACGAAACTGAACAACTTATCCAAAGAAAATATTTGGAAAATGAAAAAAAATGGTCTTTCCATAAAAACTATTCAATCAAAGTGAACAATTTTTATGGAGTGTTCAAAATTATTTTTCAGTTGTTCAGTTTCGTTGACTGAGCACGCCCTTTCAGCTTTCGGTACACCGTCTCTCTCTGTTGCCCTCTCTAAGGGCAAATCTATCGCTGAGCCTAGGCCTTTTTGTCACACTACAGCACATAGGTATGTGTTTTGATTTGTTCCTCAGTTAATCCTAATCTTTGTTTAAATGTTTGCTTCTTATCAATGTACATATGTGTTGGTGTCACAAATAAACGCTTTATCTATCTATCTATCTACACCCTGTACACTGTATCATTCGTAAATACAAAACAATATTAAATTTATCCGCAAGACGAACGGACCAACACAAAAAAGCTCAAATCGAATGCTCTCCGCGTTCCCACACAATCCCGGCTATCGAATAAAAACAGCAATATATCTATCTTAAAAAAACTGCAAAACACCGCGATCACTTCTACATGTAAAAACTTATCATTTAACACGCATTGCTAACCTTTCCAATTCCGTTAACTACTACGAGGGTTAGTGATGTGCTAAAATACGCATCCCGTATTTGCGCTCTGTCCCGTAATATTTGCGAACACTTAGGAAAAATTTAGAGTATGCCCAAAAGCCACCTACAAAATCAAATAGATATTGGCCAGTGTAAGAAATCGGATTTTGCTTGCTGAGAGACCCGCATAATGTTATCGATTCATGGGGTTTGGATTTTTCTATTCTTAAGTTTTTGTACACAGTCTTAAGTTGGTAGAGTGCTTACATTTCCGTGTTTATGATTAGGCAGGCACGTTAAGTTTAGTACCTGGTCGACCGAGGTTCGCCCTATAATAGCCGCCTCAACATTGAAATATCATCGGGTGAGCAAGCTATGCTACCCGCCAACAGTAAAACGCAAATGCTTAAAAACACGGGGAATACAAATTTTCCCAGACATGAGACCTAGTTAGATCGATTTTTTGCCCCCAAAAACCCGTGTATGGTAAATTTCATCAAAATTGTTAGAGCCGTTTCCGAGAAACCGATTACAAATATATATATGGATACAAATATTGCTCGTTTAATAGTATAGGATAATCTAGGGATATTCTCAGCGAAAATATTTTATTTTGTGAATAGGCTTTATAGTTGCAACCATAACTTTTCTGTAATTTAAAAAATAGAAAAAAAAAACGAATAAAATTATTCCCGTCCCGTCTACAGTCTCTTCAGTCCCGTAAAGCTCAGCCCTAGTGTTAATTATAGCAATGTGTAGCATTTTTATGGCGATAGTGCAATATGCATGAGGCGCTATTCCCATGACGGTAACTGTACCGCCGTGATTGAGTTCCATATTTATATAGATTTTTTCTGCATTAATTAGACAAGGTCGGTGATCTTTGACCTCTCCGTCTCTTTCTTTTTTCATAATTTTTCGGATTAGATGTTTCGTTTCGTTGTTGATTATTTTAAAATTAGGTTTTTATTGAGAAGAAGTTTGCGCGTTTTTGTTACTAGCTAACCCTGTTGAAAATCACGAAGTTAGCTTAACTGTCCTTCTTATGGACCTCCTGTGGTCTAGTAAGATTGAAATTCAGTACACGGGGGTTTTCGGGGACGAAAACACGATCTAGCTAGGTCTAATGTCTGGGAAAATCCATTTTTTCTTTTTTCGGGGAAAATTCAATTCTTTAAAAAAGCGCGTTTCAGAAACCCTACAGAGCCAGTTGGCTTTGGTTTGGTTTATACGGAGAAAAGCTGGGTTGCCCAGGTACTAAATAATAAAATAAATACATATTGGCAATTCACAAAAATCATCTAAAGCCTCTACTATGGGTACCAAAGATTGATATATTTACATACATAAATAGATAAATAACACCTAGACACGGAACAAATGCTCGTATTCATCAAACAAATGTCTGCCCTGGGCGGGGACTGAACCTAAGACCCCTGGCGTAAAAGGCAGGCTCGCTACCAACCACACCAATGGGCCAGTCAAAGGCCAATGGACACGACAAGACTCAGCTGTGGGTGTCTTTTACGGCGAACACTTACAAGCGTGGTAACTATGGCACATCCCTCCTACGAATATGTGCTAAGACATTCTGGGGGGAGGAAATCTCTGTCCAGCAGTAGCCTAAATAAAGGACGACGTTATGATGAAAAAAAAGCATATATGTGGCCGTTAATCTTTGTAAACGTAAAAATTTCTTGTTCCAGATCTATTGCTAGGTGGGAATGTATGGCCCTGACCCCAGGTCACCCATCACGGAACCGCACGGTTGGATGCGCACGCGCAACGCATGTTCAACTACACTCTTTCCTTGTCTGTACCCGGTAATTATACTCGTACGGACCTAGGGACATGTTCCGGGATCGACTCGGATTATGGGAACCGGGGGAAAAAAGTGCGGTGTAAAATATAGCGGTCTTTTTTATGCATTTTAAAGAGGCGATAAAGTGAGACCATAGATATTGTAAGGGTGTTAATTTAATTGCGTTTTATTACTCAAGGGCAAGTTCAAACTTTTCCTAAGGAATATATGTCGAAAAACGAAAAATAATTTCAACTTCCCATGGAAACTGGTATCAGCTGATAGCGCTTTTTGTACAAGAGGTCAATGTTTTTTTTAGTTTTTCGACCTATGTTCCTTCAGAAAAGTTGTTCAGATTAATACTGAAGCCAAGATATGGTGCACAATCAAATTAACACCCTGTATGATAAAAACAAAATTTTTATTTTCTCTCACTACAGACTGGTAGCATATATTTAATAACTATCTAACGAGTGACAGGGCCAAGTAAAAAGTTGGCCCAAAATGTATTCTTTGAAACATTAGAACATCCCACAAACAGACCACTGCTGGGCAGGGAGCTCCTTCCCGAACTGAACAGCAAAAATGCATGACACGTTTTGGAGGGGCAGTACCATAGTCACCACGCTTATTAGCGTTGCGGCTGGCACCATGTAATGTGGTTGTTGGTGACCGCGGCATTAAGATGGTACGATATGCCAAAAGACGCTATTGCCTATTCTTAGGTTAAAATTCCTTAGTCGCTTTTTATGACACCCACGGGTAGAGATTGGTTGGTATTATTCATAGCCGTCACCACAAGGGCAATTTTTGAATAAGTTTACATTACTTTATTTTTAGATAAGTTAATAAATAAATAAATTAGAGTCATCATATCGTTTGGGTTGTAAGATGAATGACAAATCTCACTAATGGATAAAAGAGAACATAAGTTTTAATGGTCGTTTATGTGATTAATTAGTTTACAAAATACCATAGACCACAAAGAGTTAATGAAATATGTTAACATGTGTATAATTATCATGCCTCTTCACACCTGTAATGTGTACCTACAGAGCATAACCAGTCATTTTTAAACTGCACTATTAGTACCAGCCCAAGCGGGTAATTTAATTTAAGCTTGGAGAAAAAAAAACCTGACAAATTGAAAGAAAATAATGTTTAAAAACTATAACGATAAGGTAGAATATTCGATGACGAAGCGGTGAGCAATATGATTTTCTAGGAGGGGCTTCCAACTTAACCGTTTCAAATGAAAATCTACCTAGCGTCCCTAGAAACACGATTTATTTTCAAATGCTTGTACAAAAGGTACCATATTGAATAGTTTTCAAACCATTTCTAATTAAGAGAGGCAATTAGAAAAAAAGTGTAAACATAAGCGATCATATCGCTAGTCTGTTTGTTTTTGTTTTATAAATATCGCTGTTTAGACGTTCATCTGTTAGATATCATAATATTTGATATTAGATAATGTAAACTGACACCTAAACGTGTTTATAGATTTATTGGACGTGGTTAGTAGGTGCTGTTTTACTGTAAAGAAAGAATGTCGGTTATTTAACAATAGTTTATGAAATTGTATAACGAATTCATCAACATTTTAATAATTTGGAAGGAGACTGTCAACTACCAATACTACCAATACTACCAATACCAACAATCCGCTTCATCATAACATCCCATGAAACGTCCACTACATGACAGGGAGCTTAAACCATCAAAAATCTGCATTGCTAAGGCAGGCTAAAGCCTTATTTAGTTTTAACCAATGGTTTTTACGTAGTCGGCTACCTAAAGCCACGATTCGGCATATATTGCTGGGAGACTTGATTATGTTAAATGCAATATCCTTACTTCAACGAGCAATGTATGCCGAATTAGTCTTTAAATTCAGCTAGGTGTGATTGTGGCTTTACCTAGGGGATTTGACGAAGGCACTGGTTTTTACACAGAGCAACTGCCATCTGACCTTCGCAACGCAGAGCGGAATCAGAACTAATCGTAGATTTAGGGTTTGTCAGGTTATTGGCCAACCTGGCTGTATAAGAATATGTTCCTTTTACGATTCTAACTCCTTGGACCTTTTGAATTTAAAAATAGTTGATGTGATGACTCACTAACTGTATATCGAAACCATAGAACCAAAGTAATTCAAAATATAAAAGACAGTTCAAAATTAGCCTGCAACGAACAATTTATAAAAAAAATTTAAAAGCTGCAGCCAGATTCTACCGACAGATACTGCCAAAGTCTGTTCCATTTCCTTCAAACAAATATTCTCGGATGCTGCAAGACAAACTCCAGTGCTACACTCTCAATTACTCTGATTTCTTAACACCTCATTTCGACATACGACCTGGCAGATCCGCATTAAAATTCTAGCGGAAACTGTTAATTTCTGAGTATCTTGGTGGGGCGAAGCGATGGCGCGTTAGGTCACGGGTGGGTGAGCCTGCAACTGGAGCAAAGGTGAAAGAACACGGCATAACGCTGCCGAGACGCTCAAGTGTTAGAAAATACCGAAGATTGCTCTGATGGTTCTATTGCTCTTCTAACTGGAATGAAATTGTGAAGATATAGTCGCTAACAGCTCTTACACGCGATCTACCTACGAGTCTATCTAGGTTCCAGTTTTCTACACCAAAAATCAAAGTGGTATCAGGTCAGCAGTTTAGTCGCGAAAACATATTTCTCACACAGATGGCATGGTATCTTAACGGTTAAAAAAACAGATACCAACAATTACGATCCATAAATAAAAAAAAAAAAAAAAAATCTGTATTTCTTAAAAAGTTGCACATTTCAACAAATGACTCCATGTTTGTTTACATCAAGGAAGGATTCACCAACAGGCTGATTAATATTTTGTTTCTAACAGTAAGTAGATTCGTAATTCATAACAAACATAAACGATCTTCTGCATTATATGCTAGAGCGGGCTGCATCTGCAATAAGACAAGGAGCTGGGCAGTAAATATCAGATGAACGAAGCTGCCTTTCATTGAGGCAGAGTAACTGAACCAAAAAGTGCACAGTACCTACACAACTGCAACAGCAAAAAGAGACCACCAAGATTTTTCTTACATAAAACCTGAGCATTTCAAAGCGAAATTTCCGTATCAAGACCGTGAACCACATTCGCTTATCTAGGTGACACGAGATGAGATCAGATGAGCATACAGTCACCGTGGGATTCTCACACCATTGTTCCTAAGACTTTCACGAATGCTTTAATTATCTGTGTCGCCAATTCTAAATTAGTTTTAATGGTTATTAATACGAGATAAAAATCGCGGCTTCATTGCTTAATTAAGGTTTTACGAGGTATTTCAAATTAATGAGGATTTTTACCCTCGTTTTTCAGACATACAAATGTCTAAACTTTAGACCAAAAAGCTTACAAGTAGATGAAACAAACGTTCAAGAGCATAGATAAAACAAGTGTGCCCTGCGGTACTGTTTTCGCATTTTAAGTTGAATGATATTCCCTTTTCAGAAATAAACGTATTTCTATTATTGAAGAAAGTTGTGAGAGTTTTTCTAACAGTAGATACTATTTCAATATTATAACTACGTATTTGTCTAAGAGTTTGCTAAGGTCAATTCAATCAAAGTCTTTAATTAAATCTTTCTCAAAGCTTGCAAGTTTTACAACACAAAATTAAAGAACATTCAAGTAAAAGACTGTGATTCTGAATTTCAATTACTTGCAATAAACATTCTTAAAAACAGTCATAAGATCGCGTTCTATGAAACAGTTTATTAAGTTTTGAGTCTAATTTGACAACATAAGCCACTAATCTGACAAAAAAGCACCAATTACCGTAATAACTCGCCACAAAGGCACTTCTCATGGAAAAACGTAAAGGTGCGTGCACACTGAACAATGTCCGCCCTTAGTGGCGCAATATGCACATTTGCGCAATTTTTGCGCAAGGGTTCAACTTTAGATTGAGCGAGCGTGTGAGAACTTCTTGTTAAGCACAGTTTCATTGTCATGTGGCGGATATTTGTATGTGTGAATGGAGATTGGCCACCGATAGATTAATTGCAGTTTTGCAACTAATAGGTTTTGTGGAAATTAGCGCTGTAGGTTACTTGTCGCTACGTTACTTGTCATTGATAGTGTTTCTAAGTGACTGAGCACAATTCGAAGCACCAAGCAAAGTTATAGTAACAGAAAATGTCCCGCATGCTATAAGGCAAATTTTTCATATATTTTTCTAGTTTTCGAGTACTAGAAAAATAGGCACTGCTAAAAAGTAAATCATCTAAACTGAAATTCTTATGAACTTGTCAAAACGATGGCCAGGATCTGGATTTTATAAAGTTTTACGTCTTTCCATCTTACTTCCTCTGCATGTATATACCTCTCGGTGAAAGGAACCACACTGTTAAATTTGTTTAAAAACTGCAAAAATGCTATCTATCATTAATAATTTTATGCAATCCGAAAGATTTCCGTTCCAAACATTATCAGCACTCCTTTTCGAAACACAACATAATCCAAATGACTTGCAAGTATTCGAAGTCCCTGAAATCAGGGGTCAGAATGACCTGATTCGCAGTCGTAAAGGAACATTTCAATGAATGTGATTTGGAGGATGCAGACGGACGGATTTTTGAACGCAAATTGACGCAGACTTTTCTAATATTCTTGGCTTTTAAACTTAAGCTCACCATTCAAAATTTGTATACCTTAACTGCGGGATAATGCTACAATAGACCTCAACAACTAATAATCTAGTGTATTTCATGGAGAATTGCTGTCTCCTAATTTACTTCTTTTATAGACCGATGTTGCGTTTCAAAGATTGCAGCAAGTGTGAACTGAACACTTTTATAACCAAAGGCGAGTCATGAAAGGACGTGAGATTCTCAATAGCCTTGCATGGTTCGCCAGTATTACTGAAAATAGGGCAAAATGGAATCAAAGCAACACTGCTCTAAAAAAAATAGTTTATTCATGTACAACAAACATACAAGTACAAATAAAGTTAAAAAAAAAATAATTTTTCGTAATAAACAGTCTTAAATTTTTTAAATTTTTTTTTTAGTTGACAGAAAATCGTGTAAGTACAAATTACGTCAAGTCTTAAGATCATCAGCCTATTCCTTAACTAGGTGAGATCCTGTAATAAAGGAAGAGTTGATGTTCCTCCGCGGAGTGTGACAATTTAAATTGAATTCACGTGAGTTAGAGACTCACGTGAATTCAATTTAAATTCATATGTAGATCAAAATAAAAATCCTGTCGCTCCTGAATTGGCCTGCAGTCACGATAAAGCAATGTATACAAGCATAAGCCGTCTTCAATAGACGGATATAGCTAAAGAAAAGCGCGCGGGAGTCCGCGACGGATCGTAAAATGTATGAAGCCTATACAGTCCGTTCAGTACGTCCGCGTCGCACTGATCCAGGCCAAGCTACCTCTACCTTTGACGACACTCACATGCAAAGATAGAGACTTTTCTGACTGTCTGCTATGTTACGATACATCAAAAAACCTTTTACCAATAACGACACCTTCTGAAGTCCCTTTTCAAACAAGAAATCGAAATACACTTCAGCGGTTCTTAACCGCTCGTGTGCAACCGTATTTCGATAATCAGGACAGTCAAGCAAACGGGTACAGTTGGGCAAGCACCTAATTAGCATAGGCCGTAACCTGGCCTGGTTACCTTTTTAATCAAATTATTTTATTAAGTTTGAAAATTTCGTTAAGCGGAAATTACGTGCGTCACAAAATTTAGTCTTTATTGCAAGCTGGTGGCAAGTATGACTTTTACCGGTTAACAACAAAATAGTGTTGATGGTGCTCGTCTTTTAATTTGATGTAGCTACTGAAAAATCGGTGTGGTCCCGGCTAAGATTAGTGGGTTTCGTAATAGGCGACCAAGGGATCCTGAACTAGAGGTTATGCAGCATCATTCTTCGACCACAATGAGATAAGTTCGACCATCATACTCGGGTCACCAACCAAGTGCGGTTGATGTACTCGTATAAGTCCCCCGACCAAAGGGCAAGCAAATATTGGTGGGTATACCTACCCGTGTGGTGCCGGCAAAGAATAGTACCAACCCCTACATACCCGTGGGTGTCGTAAGAGGCGACTAAGGGTTATAAACTGGAGGATGGGCAACAGCATCCTCCTTTGTATCTAACATCTTACTTACTGCGGTCACCTACAACCGCGGTCCATGATGCCAGCCGTAACGCTAACAAGCCAGGTGACTATGGTACTTCCCCTCTACATTTTTCCAGCAAAAGCTAGAATTCTAGAAGGAACTCCCTGTCCAGACAGATACGACGAATCCATAAGGGTTCCTTTTTTTGCCATTTGGCTACAGAACCCTAAAAATGCTAATCAAATTAACTTCGACAATTAAAACAATTTCTACAAGTAAGTATAAACATTTCGTAAAACGGTTTCAGAGGCACCCTGAAGCAGACAGTCAGACAGTCAAGGCTGATTGCTCAACTCTTGCGCAACGGTTTAAATATTGCCCCACTGAATATCTGCTACTTACCGCCCACAGCACAGGATGTTCCTTATTTGTTTCCAATTGTTTTATTGTCGTATTAGTTACTCTTTAAGCTTTTGCACTTTCTTTCCAATAACTATATTGGCCTTAGAACCAGGAGGGTTACCGTCTAAAAGCGCAACAACTACAGCGTTTCCGTGCTTCGGAAGGTACGTTAAGCCGATGTCCCCGGCAAATACCGGTCATAGTAGTCGTTCGGCAAGTCAGAGGCCATTTGGTGGCTTGAAAACTTTGTCATTGGGTCTGGTTTGTCCTCTTAGTCCAAGAAATCTTATGGCAGTAGCAGCTACGTTTTTGGGATTTAATGATTATTTGAGGTAGTTTTCGGTTTAAGATCAGGTATTTCTAAGCTAACGGTCTAAAGCTTAACTTGTAGAAAGACAGTCTGTCATTTAAATACCCTTAACCAATTTTGGAAAGTGGAACTTTGATACAATTTTTAAAACTGGCCATTGCATTTTCGTTTTAAGTAAAATCTGTAACAAAAAAGTACCAGCGCCATTTTATTATACCAAAAAGTAAAACCGGAAAGCAACCTGTCATAAATAACGCAAACCACACCATAAACCATTTAACTCTATATTTAAATACATCACCCTGTATGTTAACCGTTAGCCGGCAACCGTGCGAAAATCAGATACCACATTTTATGTATGTATAAGAATATTTTTCTTAAAACAATGGCCAAGCCATATGTACCGTGTTTTTTCTTAATTATCATCTAAGTAATTTACCTTTCTAAATCTAGAGGTCGCTGTAATCGTATTATTTTGATTTAATATCCGTGGGTGGTCATTAAAAATTACAATTTACTTATTGCAAAAGGAGGTCAGAGAGCTAGATTTTGAAAAACGACTAACATTTTGCTTAGTTCATTATGAAATGTATTTCTGAACGTAACGCGTAGGTTTCGTTGAAGCAACGAAACCTAGATTGATGAACAGTAGAATTTTAGTCACTTCAAGTTATGTTTCACTAAAAAACTAGACTGAGATCCAAACAATATACGATTTTGGTACTTGCTTGTCTCTGAGAACTGAATTTATCTCTGTCTAAGACAAAGATAAATTCAGTATGTATACTTGGTAGGTATCATCATAACATCCCATGAAACGTCCACTACAGGTCAGAGAACTCCCTTCAAAATTCCAGCTTTTGCTGAAATAATGTGGCGTTACGGCTGGCACCATGGACCGCGGTTGTTGGTGACCGCAGAATGTAAGATGATATAATACACAGAAGGATGCTGCTGCCCATCCTCTGGTTCATTAACCTAGTCGCCTCTTACGACATAAAAACATCTGAAAAAGAAGAAAAATTCATACCGTCGCCAGTTAAAAGGACAAAAGTAAATTTCGTCTACACACCTAGTCAATATTAACTTCGATATTATAAACGACTCACTGCAATGCGGAATGTACTATAACGAACCTATAGGGCTCGTGGACTATAATATTTGAAAATTGGCTACTTGTGTTGTTCCTATCGGTAGATTCCCTCATCAATTATACTCGTACACCAGTCTCCATTTAAACGAATATCAAGTTTATTTAATTAGAAAACATTAAGAACACTGCTGAAAGAATAAAACACACAAGGCTACATCAGCCGATCAATACGCAAATCAATTAGTAAAACTAGAACGCTGTATAGAGAAACGCGAGTACAAATCAAACGAGTTACCACTTTCGTAGACGCAAAACGAATGAATCGTGGCGTGTTCGATGAAGGGAGTTTTTTTATATTTCTGGACCATATGTCCATTCGACAAAAAAATCACCGCGGAGAATGAATAGCAGAAGCGGTGTTTCATTACAGTACTCGTACCTATTCGTGTGCTGTTTTTCACATTTCATCATCATCGTAACATCTTCCACTGGCAGTTTCCTCTAGAATTTAAGCAAAAACGCGTGTACGATTACTATTCAACACGCTTGTTAGTGTCCGCGGTTGTTGGTGACTGCAGTATAAAAGATGGTGCGATACACAGAATTACGCTGCTGCTCAAGTCTCAACTTCTAGTTTTTAATCCCTTAGTGTCCTCTTACTAAGGGGTGTAAGGGACAGCCCTCCGAATACTGAAAGGGCATGATCAGTCAACGTAATTGAACAACTTTCAGTGAACAAAACTTTCAGGAAACGAAAAAAAATTGGCCTCTCCATACAAACTGTCCAATCAAGTTTGCAGTTTTATATGGAGAGGCCGATTTTTTCTTTCATTTCCTGAAAGTTTTGTTCGCGGAAAGTTGTTCAGTTACGTTGACTGATCATGCCCTTTCAGTATTCGGAGGGCTGTCCCTTACACCCTGTATTTAAATACCTAATTATCTCATAAAAACGTTTCATTTCGTGAAACTAACCGGTAAACTCGCTAAATACTTAACCACATATAATAACAACACATACCGTTAATATCATACTATCATTAACATCTCAAAAACCAATAAAATCTGCAAAAACCCTCCTTACTCCTCAGTGATAAAGTTCAAGCAAACTGCAAGTGTAAAGTTCGTACTACCTATTGTTCTTCGTATGGTGAAAACTTGAATTTTCCCACGAAAAAAGAAAAACTTAGCACATGTTGAAAGAGTTGCAACAGACAGACATACAGACATTGTGTCGTATGGTGAATGGTTGACATGAAAGGAAGGAACTAAGGTCGTGATATAAAGAAACTAATTTACAGAAATTGTCCGTGATTGCGTCGTACACTGGGGGACAAAAAGTTGAACCTTCGGATCGGAAGTAATATTAGTAAGAGCAGGTTTCGTGTTTTAGGGTTCCGATACCTAAATGGTAAAAAAGAGGAACCCTTATGGTGCCGCTTTGTCTGTCTGTCTGTCACACCTGTATATCTCAGCAACCACTCATGCTACCGACTTGAAATTTGGAATAGTTTTAGAATATGATTGTCCAACTTAATTGCACGTGAAATAATTAAGAATAAAAATATGATTATTGATGTAAAGGGGGCCCAAATAGTGGGGGCAAAATTTCAAATTATCCGTACTAGGTCGAGTGGGGTATCATATGAAAGGGCTTTACGTACATTCTAAAATATATTTTTGTATTTTTTACAACTCTTGGTTTTCAAGTTATGATGAAAAGTGTCAAAAAAAATAACGTTCCCCCCCTTATCTCCGAAGTTTGCGAATGGAAAAAATCTCAATTAATTACAGTCGATAGACGTTTATATAAATATTACAGCAAAATTAAAACGATCTTTCTAAGTTGCACAGTTTTTTAGAAATCTGCAAAAAAACCTTAGCAAACTAATTTAGTTTTACGGTCCTAAAAATGGACTTTATTGCTTCCAAAAATACTAAAGGTACATCGAAACCCTCGGCGCGCACTTGACCGGTTTTTTTTATAGTTGATGGACTTACTTTTCACTAGCCTGAGGACAAAGATGAGGTTGAAGATGGAGCGAGCTTGCCCAGAAGAAGCATATTCACTCGCGGCTTGAGTAGATTTGGGCTACATTAACTAGAAAAAAATTATTAAATAACAAAAAACCCAACTGCTTAGCACAAGAGAGGAAAACAAGCTTAAATCTATTGGATTTGGTAACTTGAATTGTATGAGATACTGCAGGCGGGGACGAAAAAACGTTTTGTGGATATTTACGACTTAATTTTGTTCGTCCCCGCCTGCAGTATCTCATACAATTCAAGTTACCAAATCCAATAGATTTAAGCTTGTTTTCCTCTCTTGTGCTAAGCAGTTGGGTTTTTTGTTATTTAATAATTTTTTATTTTAAACTTTTTAGTTTTCAGATTTGCTACGTCAAGTTATATTTAAAAAATTGCCTAAACCTTAAAATCAGGTTTTTACCAGCTATTGTTTGATATCCATGTTGTAAAAGTAATTATTTTAAAAAAAAATCGCCCTTTTTTTCTCTTCAAAGGTGCCGTACTAAAATATTATACCATTTGACACTCCTACAATGAAAACAAATCTAACGACACTTCACATGTTAAAATCTATCAAGCCGTTAAGGCTGCAGAGCGCGACAAAGAAATCGACATACATACATACAAAAACAACTCTTTACACAGCCTGGAATCAGACGAGCCCAAACCCAAGATATTAATTAATTCAAATTGTCTTTCCGGGTATTTGACAAGTTTTGTATTTAGCGAGTAATATTTTTTTAACTGATGGGGGCGCTAGTGGACGGGAGGTAGCCCCATAATGCTGCATCTTGCACGGGAAATTTAGTCATTACTTTATATGTTACAACTAAGAAAATTATTTCCAAAAGGCCTAGCTAACTCTGCACTACTCGTGTCCATCTCAGCGATTCCCAGTCCTAAGGTTGCCTGGAAGAGATTGCTCTAAGCAATAAGGCCGCCTTTGCGCGCAATTAGATATAAGGTTTCTTACGCAATTACTTTTAATTTGTGTGCAATAAAGAGTTTCTATCTATCTAAACCCAAATATTTTATAAAGAAACCTCCCAGAGTTGGTTTATCAATAAAATATTACCAGATGAGTAAGTGACGCTACCCACTAACAGATGGCGCTGTAGGTTTCTGAAACGCGGTAATAAAAACAGCGCCTCTGGTATGGAGTGGAAAAACTACAGTATTACAAAAGTAATGAATGCAGCATCTTGCACGTGAAATTTAGTCATTGCTTTGTATGTTAAAACTAAGTGATTTTTTTTCCAAAAGGCCTAGCTAAACCCAAATATTTTATAAGGAAATCTCACAAAGTTGTTTTATCAATAAAATATTACCAGGTGAGCAAGCGACGCTACCCACCAACAGATGGCGCTGTAGGATTCTGAAACGCGGCAATATCTCCACTTTTTCATGGATATCTTCCGGCTCCATCATCAGATCAGCTCCTAGTTACAATAATATTGCATTGTCATTCAATTCGCATACGCATGCAAAATTTCATCTCAATCGGAAACCGATTGAGATTCTTTTTTCAGTCGGGTATTTTGTTTTTTGAAATAGTTTTTTTTATTTAGTACTTTTTAATTTTTTTTTATACCCTATGACACTCCTACAATGAATACGAACCTATCGACACCTCACATGTTGAAATCTACCAAGCCGTTTTGGCTACAGAGCGCGACAAAGAAATCGACATACATACATACATACATACACTCGAAAAACATAACCCTCCTGTTTTGGGGCAGTCGGGTAAAAACACAGACGCAGGCAGATAATTTCACTCTTTATTTGTGAGGCCTAGTAGTTAGAGCGTCGGCTCTAGATCCGGAGATTCCGGGTTCGATTCCCGGTGGGATAATTGTCAAAAAAATAAAATTTTAGAGACTCCTCCAGTTTGGTTAGGGTGTTGCAGGATAAATCACCTGATTGTCCGAATAGTTAGATGATTTCGCAGTGTCGTGACTGGCAACTTTGCAGGGCCTTTGGTGAATGTCTGCAAATCTCTCACGCAGTTGCTCTACCCATGAAACTAACAACTTTCTCTAAGTAACATAGGTCCAAATATAAAAAAAATTACCTCTCGTACAAAATGCGCTGTCAGCTGATACAGTTTTTATGAGACGTTGAATTTTTTTTTCGTATTTCGACCTATGTTCCTTAAGAAAAGTTGTTCAATTCCATGGGTAGAGGAACCACCAGAAAGGTTTACAGATATTTACCAAGGACCTTGTATACGTAAGTACTCGTTAATGCGTCATGCAGAGGCTTTTGGCGGCAAAACAACTCTGACGGATTTGTGTCATTGATCATCGATCTTATATATATTATTTATAGTGCTGTCAGTTAGCTGTTTCACGTAGACACGATTTACAATTTCACCAAATTTTTTCCAGGTACTAGTTAGGTACATAGCTCTCAATTTTTGATAGGAACCAATTCTTCCATACAAAATTGAAGAATTGGCTCCTATCAAAAATTGAGAGCTATGTACCTAACTAGTACCTGGAAAAAATTTGGTGCAATTTGGTGCCATTTGGTGAATTTAGCGATATAAGACTATAAGGGACCAGACTATTATTGCACAACTAAAAATAGAAAGGTACAAATAACAGGACATTTACAAAGGCGGGCTTATCTCTTTAAGATATTTCTTCCAGCCAACCCATAGTTGTGAGAGAGAATGTTCATTTGCGGGACACAAAAGTGCATGATTAGGACATGGAATATTAATAAATATTACAATACTACAACTAAACACAATAATAAATAAGATAATACAAAATAATAGATAAATAACATATACATACATACATATTATTACATACATATAAAATACACAAATATATAAATAGATATTCAAATAAATACAAATCAGTATAATAGAGAAGTTCACAATGATGACTACCCCTACAATAAATAATATGATGATTTCAAAACACATCCTTTCTTTAACTATTTAATTAAAAAACGCCCCAAACTTGTGAAACAAAACCCGACCTCACAAAAAAGCATTTATATTAACTCACTCTACAAACTGCCCAATCCCCCCGAACGAACCGTGAAGATCGTATCTTTAACAAACAAATTTGTGCTAATACTGTATCAATTCGTCTTATTGCAGAAGAGAAACGAATTTAACATGTAGGCGGATGTTATATGAACACGTAAGTCAGTTTTTCTATTAATCACTTGACTGAACGTAACGGTTTAAAAGCTCTCATAGAAATATAACATCATTTCAAAAAACCGGCCAAAGAGATGCAGTTTTTCGTATTTTGACCTATGTTCCTTTGGAAATGTTGTTCAGTTTTATGAGCATATTGATATTCCAGGCTTGTTTGTTAACCCAAACGAAAATCTGAACTTCTAACAGATACAGAGGTATGTACTAAAAAAAATATTGTATTGGGTCCTTATCTATGAAATTGTTGTTTTGTATGGAGAATTTTAGGTAAACTCAATTTTAGTAAAAACATTTTTGCATTTTTTTAGGAATTTGTTAAAATTCCAGAAAGATTCCTTTGATATTCTTTTTTAAATATGATTGGAAACACAGTAAACTTACAGCAATTTTCGAATAACAAATCTAATAATAAAAACAACGACATTTAAGACGAACAATTTACGAACCTTTAACTTTGGGTATCAAGTAAAAATAAAAACAATATTTAATGCGTTGATTGACAATCTTGAAATCAACTTTCCAACATAAAACAAATAATGAAAATAGCTTTAGAATTATTATGATCTTATTAATCTGCAAGAAAATTTCGCCAAATACATGGGTATGGATGGACCGAATATTCCGTTATATGACCGGATCTACTTTGGATAAGTTTTCGTATAACCGTTGCGAGAATTGATATCATCATAACTGTTAAATCGTTAATCGAATTGTGATAATTGTTTACTTACCGAGTTAGAAATATTTTATTTCCCAAAACATTTTACTATCTAGTATGTTCTAAAAAAAAGCAAAATACCATCGTACGAAATGTGGTGCTCATTTAGTACTTTGCTCGTTTTATAACATGTTTGATTTTAATGTTTTGCTTTATTTTATGAATACGTTACAAGATAAACGTGTAGTAATTGTGAAAATGGAAGTAAACGACCTCAGTGTTAATAAGTAAACGTGTCAGTATGAATAAATAAGTGACGTAGTGCCGTCAGTCATCAGTCATCGCATTGCGAGAGGAAAAACTGATTTCTACGCGGCGGGCTTATTCTGAAATTTGGTTTATTCCGTCCGTCGAAATTCATCGTCATCGTAAATAAACGATAGACAAAATCAGACAGGTTATCTGTCGGCAGAGTTTTCTTTTTTATTGTGTATGGGCTTGCTCTTGATCTCGATCTAGCCCTGAGGACAGAGATGAGGTCAACGATGAAACGAGCTTGCCCAGAAGATGCCTATTTACTCGCGACTTCCAATATCTAATTATCTTTGGTTTAGATTTGAAGATATTTGGTTGATTTTTGGGTCGAATCTCGTTCACGGTGCTCAGTCTTGATTTAAGTATTTTCCCTGTATGGTTTAAAGGTCCTCGGCCTCACCTGAAGCACAGAACAGAACAAATTGACAATCGTTTGATTTTCTTGGCTCAAGTGCCTGGACTGGACATCTCGGACGCAGACATTAGGTAGTTGTTTCCTTGTATGTACCCCTATTCTCTTACTCTTTTTAACTTATTAAGAACAAATTTTACTGTATTTATTGAAGTTTTATCATATTTATCGCCTCAAAGCCATTATCTTACTTATTCATATGAGAAATAAAACCAGAATAAGACTTAGAGAGATGATCGCGTGATGTTTTTGCTACAGTTCCTTCAGGGTTAAACACGCAATTGGCGCTTATAGCTTCAGGAAAATTACCTCTAAACTGTTCGTCTTATTGTATTTGTATATTTAGAAGTTTCAACAAGAATATGGCTGCTTGATCACGTGACGGTTTTTCGGGTGCAGACACGTGATCTAAGATCAAATTTATTTTTAAATCGTTTTTGTGCGGGTTTTAAATATATTATGTAGTTAAGTTCAAATAGATATATTTACTGAATATAAAAATAAAAAATACACGAATTTTAATGATGTCATTATAGTTCCAATCGCTAAAACAATGCACTTCGAATAAATACCTTATCTTACTAATCAAAGTTCATCAAATACTAATGCACTATTTTACAGCTGTTCCCCTCAAATATAACAAAAGTTTCTTGGGAGCTAATTGCTAAAAGGCGGCAGATAAACGAACTAATTGTTAAAAACGACATGTATAACAATTCTAGATAGACTCTCCTTTAATAGTCTTTAAAAGCAAAATAACAGAATAAACAACTCCTTTTTTTCCTCCGCTTGGCATTATCCTGAGATGTGGCGATATGATAGAGCCGAATGCGGCACAATTAATACTATCTGTCTAATTAGCAATGTCCTAGAATAGCTAATGAGCTCGCGGAGAAGCTGTGAGGCAAGATCCGCTGTTTCCTTTGCAGATCTCTTGTTGGAGCAACACCTGAGACAAACGAATAGCACGCAGATACTTGTAGGGACATTTTTATATGTAACTGTGCTCATGACTCCGTTTAGGTAGAGTTTAGATTTAGACAAACAACTGCACTAGACTTTAAGGGCACTGCATGTTATCCTACGTCATCTAGTACACGAAATTGGCACCTTTGTAGCGATAGTAGTGGCCTAGTAGGTCCACAAAACGTTGGTCTGCCAATCCGAAACCTGGCAGGTTTTGTACAGTTGGAGAGAAAAGTGGTTAAATGACAGATTACACGAATGAAATCTATTCGTAGAAATAGAAGGTACCTATACAAGTAAAGAACAACAGGTCTGCCTTGCATCCTCTTGGCAGTTTTGCCAGTCCGACCAAATTTGTGGTCCAATCACATCCGACCACATTTGTGGTCCGACTAGCGAAACTGCCAAGAGGATGCAAGGCAGACCTGTTGTTTTTTATTTGTATAGGTACCTTCTATTTCTACAAATAGATTTCATTCGTGTAATCTGTTATTTAACCACTTTTCTCTCCAACTGTACAAAACCTGCCAGGTTTCGGATTGGCAGACCAACGTTTTGTGGACCTATTAGGCCACTACTATCGCTACAAAGTTGCAAATTTCGTGTACTAGATGACGTAGGATAACATGCAGTGCCCTTACGGTCTACACCGATTCAAAAGGGGTTTTGAATAATGTATTGCTTCGGGCTTCGCTGCTTGATACTTTTGTGTAGCATCTGTTTGAGGGAACCGATTGCAATGAAAGAAAGGTTATATGTTGCACGGAAGCAAGCCAAATACATAATTGAAGATCCTGTTTGAATCCGTTTAGTAGTTTGTGAGCAGACAAATAGACATGAAAATGACCTGAATGGGTTCTATTACCGTTTTTGTGACCCCCTTGCCTTGATCATAGTTTTAACTGACTTCAAAGAAAGGAGGACGTTCGCTATTTGACTGTATATTTATTTATTTTTATTTTTTTGTATCGAAAGTTTTCAATGTACAGATATAGCGAGTTAACGATTTTATTATATGTGTAGCTTGTTTTGTTCGATACGTAAATTAGTATTTCGACTTGTGTTTCTTGAACAAAGTACAAGGTGTCAAGCATGACGTGCTTGCTTTAGGTAGGTTTTTAGAAGGTAGAATTGTCACTCGTCAAACGTAGGTGTTAAAAAAACTTACCTGTGCAATTTTCTTACTCTAAAGTTGTAAGTAGATTGGCTTTTCAAAACAACTTACCTGAAAATAAAAAATATTTTTGTTACGATGCGTACAAACATTTAAATAAACTAGACAACCGTAAGATAAACAAAACTCCTAGTTCTTAAAATAGAATAAATAAACAATTTACAAAACAAATTTATTTAGAAATTATTTAGTAATCATTTTGGTTTGCAATACGGGCGCAAACAGCTTTCATAAGGACCTGGATTGCGTTTATGAAAACGTTGCCCCATCGTTTCATTAAGCAAAACGGAGGCTGCAACACTCCAACACCTTTGCCTCCCATTGCCCAATAAGAACAAAGCACAACCGGAAGCGGCCAGTTAACCGACAAAATTCAAAATCCGAACAGAATGGCGGCCGAGAGGAACGAGCAATATCCGTTCCATTTTCGCAACCGATCCGTCAGAATTGAGAATCGTTCGCGCGAATCGAACCGCGCCGATTTGAATTTCGAAGGATATACGGTACACATTTTGTAATGGCCGCCGTTTTTCAAAACCTATCCAGTATCCTATTGTTTTCATAGCAGAAAATTAAAAAAATAATTCTTTTTATCTGTTTTTCATCGTTTCAGATTAATCTTAATTTTATTACGTTGCCGCAAAAACTCTTCGTAGTCAGACAGACCTAACGTTCCAAATGGAGAGTTTGGCATTATGCAGAATCACTTCTACAATAAAGGAAACATAAGGAAGTGGACTTTACAAAACAGTTACTTATAAAATCTGCAAAGCACCCATCAATAATACATTATCATCCGATCTTGATACGGTATTGCATATCACCATCTTCTGTCATGGAGGCAATTGCTGTCAACTCCTCACATCGCTCTAACTCAAGTAAGAGAGTAAAGAGGAATGCAACGATTGGTTTTGCTTCCGAAGCCTAGTGATTCTACTCATGAAAACAAGTTACTCTCCCGAACAAAAGAAAATTTGCTTGAAATAATTTTCTACACGACATTTGCTTCTTTTCAAGAGTTGAGTGACTCATTGACATTTGGAAGCAGAACTACTAAAATTCACGTTGTACGATCACGTGGTCCATAAAATACTAAAAAGGGTAGTATTAGATTTAAGGTTAAAACTACTCAAATAATTATGATATGACCCAGCATCAGAAGCAGAATCATTTCCAGAAACAAAGTAAAGTAGGTAGAAGTAATAAAAAAAAACGCTACGTAGCAGTATCGTTTAGCAGTGAAGCAAGATACCATGCATGTTGAGACGTGTTACAATAGAGTATAACTGTTGAACCATAATTATGGTTGTGGAGAAAGCTGGTAGCAACGAGATCACGGTAGCGAGTTGGGGTCATGACTTTGTGACACCTGGTGTGTCTGAACATGTATTTACAGCGTATTTATTATAGCTATGCTTAAATAAAATTAAACAAATAACGGAAAGGTGTGATAATACTAAAGGGTATGAATCTGCCCATGAAACTGAACAACTTTTCCCAAGGAACATAGGTCATAGAACAAAATCAATTTTTGATCTCACATAGAAACTGCATCAGCTGATAGCGCATTTTGTATGGGATGTCAAATTTTGTTTTTCGTGTATTGACCGATGTTCCTTGGGAAAAGTTGTTCAGTTTTATGGGCAGATTCACACTCTTCAGTATTATCACACCTTTCCGTTACAAGTTGTATAGGAGCACGAATAACCTAAACGATAGTATTTTCTTTTTTGCCTAAGTCTTATTCCGATTCTACGGAATGGGATTTGACAAAAGGATTTCACAGATTGACTGTCACGACATTATATGACCTCAATAACTCAGAGGACAAACCACAACCAATTCTAGATAAGGATTTGTCCGGATATTGGCCATTCATGCTGTCAGGACCTTAGGACTACGAAATGACTTAGCGACTCCTTTCAGTGACAGTAGCCCCGATAACGTACTTTCTGAAGCTTGGAATCATCAAAACAATAATGTGTAAAATAAATTGCAAAGCATGGTGAAAGGTCAGAATAACTTAGGTATCTTTAATTAAAGATACCTTGAAAGCAACTTGAAAGTAAATAGCGCGATAAGCGAAGGTTCCTTAATTAACATCATGCCTATTTCCCGTAGGTCGTAGGGGAAGGCAGAGACAACTCTTTCTGGAGGCCGCATCTTTTCATCAGCTAAGATTTCGTCATATTTTCCTTTCTTTACTTCTTCTACTCTAAAACCCTGTTATACCGATTGTTGACGAGGTTTGACTGAAAATATTTTCGATGAATTTTCTACCAAGCAAGTGATTGAATTCGCTTAGATTTTTGTGTTCGTATTTTTTGGTATACAGAGGGATCAGACCCTCTCTAACAGAGACAAGGTCCAGACCCTCCAAAGTGTGTTGCATCATTTTCTTCTTAGGTAAGTATGTATATACCTAAAGGGTGTAAGAGACGGTGTACCGAAAACGAAACTAAACAACTTTCCCTAGGAAATATTTTTGGGAAAAGGAAAAAAAAAGATTTTTCAAATTTAAATACAGTAAGTTACATACAAACGGACATTAAAAAACCGGTCAAGTGCGAGTCGGACTCGCGCGCCGAGGGTTCCGATATACCTATAGTATTTTTGGAAGCAATAAAGTCCATTTTCAGGACCGCAAAACTAAATTTGTTTGTAAAGGTTTTTTGCAGATTTCTGAAAAACTGTGCAACTTAGAAAGATCGTTTTATTTTTGCTGTAAAGTTTATATAAACTTCTGTCAACTGTAATTAATTCAGATTTTTCCTTACTCAAACTTCGGAGATAAGGGGGGGGGAATGGTATTTTTCTTGACATTTTTCATCATAACTTTAAAACTAAGAAATTTAAAAAAATACAAAAATATATTTTAAAATGTACAAGTAAAGCTCTTTCATATGATACCCCACTCGACCTAGTAGCGACAATTTGAAATTTGGCCCCCCCTATTTTGGCCCCCTTTATATTAATAATCATACTTTTTTCAAAAATTTTTCTTGTGCAATTAAGTTGGGCAACTATATTCTAAAACTATTCCAAATTTCAGGTTGATAGCAGAAGTGGTTGCTGAGATATAGAGGTGTGACAGACAGACGGACAGACAGACAGAGCGGCACCATAAGGGTTCCTTTTTTTTACCATTTTGGTATCGGAACCCTAAAAGGCGGGTTTATCTCTACAAGAGATTTCTTCCAGCCAATTTCAGTGGTGAAAGAGCGCGTTTTATGGTGGTGAATGTATGATACCGATTAGGAGACCTATCAATAATGTAACCTTTACAATTTTAATAACAGCCAGTCAGTTGCAGAAAGATAACTGTGGAACCTCCCTTAAAACTAATTAACCATTAATAATAATGGAATGCAAACTATTTTTAATATGGTAAAAGAAAAGATAGACGAAGTCCGAAATTTTTTTCGTGAATAACATAAATTACGATAAATTATATAATGTTAGCTTCAATAAAAATATTAATAATAATCTTATTGAATTAAATAAAAATGTTGACTTGGAAAATTGCTTAATCCCTAATAATTCAATTTTTAACAATACTGTTTGCGATCCAATACCCGACCTTTCAAACAGCTTAAATTTGAAGAATAAAGATTTTATAAATCAAACCATTCCCAAACAACAAAATAATAAATTTACAACCCTTTTTCAAAATATCCAAAGTATTAACAACAAAGCACATATATTGGAAAGCTACTTAGATTCTAACAACCCTGATGCGGTATGCCTCTCAGAGACATTTATAACACAACAAAGGGAAGGTTTAGTTCAAATAACGGGCTATAAGTTCGCCACTGGTTATTTTAGACAGGAACACATACGTGGAGGTGTAGCTATTTTACTACGTGATAACATAGAATATAAAGAACGTAAAGATATCTTAGCACTAACGAAAGAATTTATAACGGAATGTTGTTGCATAGAAATACCAGTTTTAAAACTGATTCTTATTTGTATCTACAGATGTGATCGTGACATTGAAACTTTCTTTGACTGTATGCAGACCTTATTAGAAAAAATTAAAATAAAAGAAAACAAAAATAACATAATTATTGGCGGAGATTTTAATATTGATGCTTTAAAAAAATCAAAATCTATGACCCAATTGAAAGATTTAATGCTAACTTATAACTTAATCCAAGTTGTTAATGAGCCTACCCGAGTAACACCGACTTCGGCGTCATGTATAGACCTTATATTTACGAACAACAAAACACTACAAGTAGAAGTGCAGGATTTAGGATTATCAGATCATAAAAGTGTCTTTTGTCAATTACAAATACAACAAACAAAACAAAATCCAAATTGGAAACAACAAAAACGTATATATAGTGATGAAAACATAAATAAATTAAAGAACGAACTTCAACAAATTAGCTGGCATACAATTCTAACAAAATCGACAAATATTAACCAAAATTTTAAAACGTTTAATGACCAACTACAGTCTGTACTTCATAAAACAATACCTTTAAAAATAATTAAAATTAAAACTACCAGGCGGAAAAAATGGCTGTCAAAAGGAATAAAAATCTCAAGCAGGCATAAAAGATTGTTGAATATCTTAGTGCAAAATTCTAAATCTAATAAAATATTAAAGAAACATAGCAGAACATTTGGTAAAATTTTAAAAAGAAGCGTTAATCTGTCTAAGCGTTTAAATTATATAGAAGAAATGAAATTATCCGCTAATAAAATGAAAACAATGTGGAGGATAATAAATGAAAAAAGCGGAAAGTCAATTAATAAGTCTAGAAAAAACCTAAAACTCAAGATTAAAAATCGCGTTACAGCTGATCCCAAAGAAATAGTCAACATATTTAATGATTTTTTTATAAGTATTAGCAACAAATCGTGTAACAAAAATGTCGAAAACAATACCCCCACCTCAACTATGCCAGGCCCAGCTCTAAATTCTGCTTGCCAAAGTAAAAAGAATGATCTCAAACAGTTTGAAAATTCCATGTATCTTGCACCTGTAAGCGAAAAAGAAGTTTATAATATAATTCGCCATTTAAAACCAAAAACCAGCTTCGGCATTGACGAGCTACCATCAAAATTACTAAAAGCCTGTGCGTATGAACTAACTAAACCACTAACATTTCTGATTAATCAAAGTTTTGAAGAAGGGCGTTTCCCTGACGATCTAAAAATATCTTTAGTCAAACCAATCTTTAAGAAAGGAAGTCACCAAAACCCAGGTGATTATCGCCCAATTGCTCTTTTGCCATCAATATCAAAAGTGTTTGAAAAGGCAATGTATTCGCGACTGTATAAGTTCTTAGAAAAAAATCACATATTAAGTGACTCCCAGTTCGGATTTAGACAAAAGCGCTCTACTATACTTGCGGTATACACCTATATGCAAGAAACTATCAATATAATCAACGATAAGCTATACGCAGTAGGCCTATTGCTAGATTTAAGTAAAGCGTATGATAAAGTTTCCTACGACATACTTTTACAAAAATTATATGCATCTGGAATAAGAGGAATAGTATATAAATGGTTCCAATCTTACCTGAGCAATAGATCGCAATATTCCCAAATAGAATTCAACGATGAATCTATGCACGAAATAAAATCTATTAGATCGGAGCGAAGACAATTAAAGGGCTCCATCCCACAAGGAAGCTGCCTAGGGTGTATTCTCTTCTTAATTTACATTAATGACCTACCAGAAGCATTAAAAAATCATCTTTGCGTTTTATTTGCTGACGACATATCGATATTATTTAAATTTAATAAAAATCATGACTATTTAACTGAAATTAATAAAACAATGGACATAATTAATAATTGGATGAATAATAATACCTTGACAATAAATTTGACAAAAACTAAATTAATACAATTCTATCCACGCCAACGTTTACCGCTCGAAATAAAACTAAACGACAGCAATATACCTATAGAGGAAGTAAACCATTGTTCTCTTTTAGGTATCACATTAGATAGCAACATTAATTGGAAATTGCAAATAGAAAACATTAAAACAAAACTATCAAGATTTATATACGCTCTCTACAACATAAGGAAAAGTACTGACTTTGCCACTGCGCTAACAGTTTACTACGCGTATGCAGAATCATGGCTACGATATGGTGTTATACTGTGGGGTAATAGCACGAATGCACACGATTTATTTATAACCCAGAAAAAATGCATACGTATTATTGTAGGTATTAAAAGACGAAAAAGTTGCAAGCCTCACTTCATTAAAAATAAAATCCTGACTCTTCCTTCACTTTATATATTAGAAATGGCTACGTTTGTGCGGAAAAATGGCAGTATATTTAACAAACAGGTAAAAACGCACTTGGCTCAAACAAATCTCCGATCAAAACACAAACTAGCACAAGTTCCCGCGACCACTAAAATAATGAGCGAAAGCCCATTTAACATGGCCATAAAAGTGTTTAATAAAGTTCCTCAAGCCATAAAAACTGAAGAAAAAGATAAAATGTTTATTAATAAGTTGAAAACCCTGTTACAGACTAAAGGATATTACAAGATTGAAGATTTTTTATTAGATAAGTATATATGACATAAAACAAACCTGACATATTTAGTAATTTTCAATGGATATAACAATAGTACCAATGTCACGACATTAATTTGGCTAAGATGATTCAATGATATATTATTATTATTTTAATATTACATATATATTTTTATAAGTAGATTTTTACGTTAAGCGAATTTTATTTGATAACACTCTGCTTAATAACCCGTTAGCCATCACTATCTAGACTAGAGATTGTTTTGTTAATCATTAAAAATTGTTTTTTTTTATGATCGTGTAATAGTTATTTTTGAAAATGTATGTATTATAATTAAGCAAGTAGTTTATAAGAATTAGCAATGCCTTCAAAAAAGGTGTCACAGATGTATATACCTTTATCCATACCAATTTTGTAACATCCAATCTGTGAAACGCTAATAAATAAATATGAAATATGAAATATGAAATAATTGCTGAGTCTTTCGTCAACAATACCGGATTATGTTTAACTTAAAGTAGCTTTTCGCAACTGGAGGATAGTGAAGCTTCAATCTGATCAATCTCCACCGACTAATTAAGCATCTTTTGAACTGGTATCTCTGGTCCGGACCGTGCCGGGTGGGTGCGCACGCTAATCGTGCGCCGCGACCCGTGACGACAGTTACTCGCTCGCTCACCCGACGCCCTGCGTCCGCGCATCCGATTGGAAAACTTGCTCAGATTTAACTAAACTTGCTTGGACTTGTTCTAGGATAATCTTTCTTTTAAAAGCCTTTGAACATCCAGTACTAGACAAGGGTCTCCTCCAAGTTTTTTCACACAGAAAGTGTGGTTAAAATTGGGGTGATGGGCTTGTATTCTGGTGACCGCAGTATAAGAATCTTAATCAATATGTCCCAATATCTTCTTCATTATATTGCAAATGCAAAAAAAAAATGGTCTGATTCCTGTACTTATATTTTTCGAATTTCACCTTGGGAACACTTTGAAAACATGGAAAGTCAAAGAGATTTTTCAGAATCATCATATCATGGTCGGAAAATGAGACGTGAATGTTTGCCTCTTTCCTAAGAGTGCCTCTTTAGTACTCACCTAGTCGGTCGAAGTGCTTTAAGCTCCACTAAACATAAGCTCAGTCCGCCACATAATAAGACAGTACATACCTAAAACAATAATTATATTGACGACCCGTGTGGTGCAGTGATGGGGTAAGTACCTAGTGGTTATTTACCCGGCTGAGGCAGAAATCTAAGTAATGAGTTTATGATGATTTAAATTTTTTTTTTTCGGGTCTTTTTGCGCCTACACAGAGAGTGTGATCAGTCAACGAATTTGTACAACTTTCAGTGAATGAAAGTTTCAGGAAATAAAATAAATCTGCTTCTCCATACAAAATTGTTAACTTGATTGGACAGTTTGTATGAAAAGGCCTTAAATTTCCTAAAAGTTTCAATCACTGAAAGTTGTTCAGTTACGTTGACTGATCATGCCCTTTCAGTTTTCGGCAAGCTCCACAAAAGGTGTAACAAAAAGGGTATGTCAACCCTGTCCCTGAAGGATGGGATTCTGCCCATGAAACTGAAACTTTTCACAAGGAACATAGGTAGAAATACGACAAAAAAATCAACCTCCCATACAAAATTTCTATGGGACGTAAAAAATATTTTTTAATATTTCTACCTTAGGGAAAGTTGTCCAGTTTCGTGGGCAGATTCACATCCTCCAGTCTTAGTATGTGTTAGTCCCTTTTAGTTGTGTGTTCAGCACGACTACCGAGAGAAGCGTGGTTCCAAACTTTGATTCACGATACATACTAGTAATAGGATTTTCTTAGTGCAGGAATGTAAGCTCTAAGGAGCGCTCGTGGCCGTGTGGTAGCTGCTCTTTATTTCCGATCACGAAAGTTAAGCAACGTTGGCCGTGGCAGAACAACAAGAGCGTTTCCGTGCTTCGAAAGGCATGTTAAGCCTTTGGTCCGGACTACTGTCAATGATAGTAGTCGTTGAGTCAAATCAGAGGCCAATTGGAGGCGTGAAAACTCGGACAGCCGGGTTGGTCACTAACCTGTCAACCTCGGTTGCGGAGGTCCGATGGCAGTCGCTCTGTGTAAAAACCAGTGTCCTCGTCAAATTCCCTAGGTTAGGTAGCCGACTCCGTAAACACAGTTGGTGAAAAAACAGAATAAGGCTATATAGGCGATGATGATGGGAGTGTGATCACGTGTTATTCAATTATTTCGACCGTACCATTTTGCCTATGTTGTCTAAACGTGAATTAAAGCTGCGTCGTAATACACTGAAGAGCAAATAAAACGGGTCACTAGTTTTTCCGCCGTACATTTATAACCCCAAAGTCAATCAATAACTTACCCAATTCGAATAAAATACGAATGTGATAAGTCAGATCTTTAGATAAGAACCTTGTCAAAAAAATCTGAAACATTGTACACGTCTAAAATGATTAGGAAAACTCGAAAAATTTGTCACGGAAAATCTGTCGAAATCTGACGAAATGACCGAGCGCAGCGAGGTTCAAATCTCTTTGTACTGACTTTCCTGGATACTGTAGACAGCTGTGATTTTAGAGAGATTTGTTGACAAGGTTCTTCTCTAAAGATCTGACTATCAGATTCGTATTTTTATTTGATTTGGATAAGACATTGGCGATTACTTTAAGGCTGTAAGCCCACCATTGTACGAAAATGTATGGCTAAAAACTACCCACCCGTTTTCTTTGTATATCCCGGTACAGGTCACGGCCTATCAACTTAGACCTACCCGGCGTGATGACGTCACGACACATACAAGCTACGTCATGCACGACGGAGCACCTAATGTGCATTTAATTCCTCCACGAACAATCCAACTGAGAAATAAGAATAAAATAATAATAATGATGAATAAATTTGACAAATTAGAGGGAAAATTTGAAAATTGTGAATAAATTGGGTCATTTCAGAGGTATTAGAGAAAGTTTATTTTTGTTGCATTTATAATGTCGAATATAATGTGTGACCCGTGTGGTGCCGGCAAAGAATAGTACCAACCCATACATACCCGTGGGTGTCGTAAGAGGCGACTAAGGGTTAACTGGAGGATGGGCAGCAGCATCCTCCTTTGTATCACATCTTACTTACTGCGGTCACCTACAACCGCGGTCCATAGTGCCAGCCGTAACGCTAACAAGCGAGGTGACTATGGTACTTCCCCTCCACATTTTTCCAGCAAAAGTTAAAATTCTGGAGGGAGCTCCCTGTCCTGTAGTGGACGTTTCATGGGATGTTATGATGATAATGTCGAAAGAGATTTACAAGGCAAGGCTGAATGGAAATGTTGAATGGGGAAGGCATCAGTGGACGTTCTAAGACCGAATTCAGAAGGTCAACATTATTTTTAACCGACGATCGTGTTGGTGAGAGTACAATAATATAATATAATAAGTTTATTTGTCAGAAGATATTGCAGTTAACATTTGCTACAATATTACAACAATGTTACAATATTTAAAGTAAAGTACGTATGCGAGAGCTAAGGAGTGCGGTTAAAATCATACCTATATTTCACCCGCACTCCTGAGCTGTCGCGTATTTTATGTCAGATCCCTGTCTACCGTTATAAGCATCGGTGTCCTTTGATAATCAAATGGGTCATCTGCTAAATAGCATCGCGCCTCTTTCCCGTCGGGGTAGGCAGAGACAACAACCCTCCACCTGCTACGATCATGACATACCTCCATTCCTTCCTCTACTTTCATCAACCCTTTCTTACATGCTCGTCGGTTTAGGGTACTTTAACCTGGAATTTATTTAGAACGTACAGAATTTAGCCTTCAACTTCTTATGTTTCCATTCGGTCTACAGTCATTATTTCAAGGATTCGAATACTAGGGTAATCTCAGATTTAAAGAAAATGTTTGTGTCATCTCACCATATAGGTTCGTCACTGTTATTTATTTAAAATCAAGAGGTGAGGAGGACACAGGGAGGATTGAAGGTCGAGAGTCACGCGCCGCTTCAGCCGCGCCCATATCAAGCATATCGATATACAGAGTCCTTTTATTGTTCTCTTTCCGTTTTGGTTGTAAATTCGACGAAAGATCCAAAGAGTAATTTTTATTGTCAATGGGCTTACTCTTGACCTCGATCTAGTCTTGACGACAGAGATGAGGTCGACTATGGGACGAGCTAGAGCGAGAAGAAGCCTATTTACTCGCGACTTGAATAGATTCGGGTTATATGAACTCGGGAACACAGACGCAGGCAGAAAATTCCAGTCTTCCGAATTGCTAGCATTATTTAAATCACGAGACCACTATCTAGGATAAAAGACGGACAAACGTGCCTTCCAGAGATCGGATTCAGGCAAAAATTATCTACCCAAGACAAAAATGTTGGTCGTGCTCTTCTTTTCATTATTTGGTCCGTTTGAAGCCTAAAAAATTATAATTATAACTTTTGGTTGGTATTTATTTATGATATAAATTTAAAAACCCTGTATAGAATTAAACGTGAAGTACAATATGTGAAATCAACCGAGAAAGCGAGGGACACTAAATTATGAAGTCATTTACGGTAAAAAAAAGAGTTTCTAAAGTTGAGGTGAAGGTAATTAAGTCACTTCTGGAGGGGAACTCCTCCCAGAATTTCAAAGATTAAATGCGCGGTATATTTTCGGAGGATGAACCGTAGTCACCACGTTTGCAAGCGTTACGGCTGAATAGAGCGCGGTGGTTATTGACTGCAGTATGATGGTAAGATACGCAGAAGGACGCTGCTGCCCATCCTCCAGTTCACGCGCCCTTAGTCGCCTTTTACGACACCCACGAGGAAAAAGGGGGGAGGGGGGGGCGGAATCACACAGGCAAAACGCATTGAACGGCCAAAATTTAGCATGAATTAAATCTTTACCTATTGAAACATATGACAATTTTCTCATACTTTATTTTGCGATGCACACAAGATAAGCCCCGGTGAATGAACTACGGAACATTCGACTTATAACTATACAAAGTGGTTTTTGTTGGCAGCGACAAACTATCCGTTCCGTTCCGACTTCAATCATTCATCATTCAATATCAATACGTGATCGACTAGTACTATACAATTACACTTTTACAAACTTACTACAAAGAGTAAAAAAACTTTCTACAATTCAAGTGAGTCGTATCTTTAAGGCTGTAAGGTTGAAAGTAGTAAGAATTGGTGTGCGTGAGTGAAAAATTGTTGTTTTTTTAATGTACCGCTTGGTTTCATTCACGCTGAATCTCAAATGACGGGATCAGTCACTACAGAATTGTAGTCTAAGAGACAACAAGTACAAAGTGGTAGAAACCAAAACTAGCTTATAGCTCGCTCCACGCAATGAAATCCACGTAATTTTATCGATGGATATATCAAAACCGTAACTCAAAACTCGAACGATGGATGGAATGGCGTTTGACAGCTGACAGAAAATTAGAGAAATAAATAAATAAACACTTTATCATAACATCCCATAGAACGTCCAGGACAGGAAGCTCCCTCCAGAACTCCAGCAAAAACGCGTTGGAACATTAGAAGGGATTTACCATAGTCACCACCACGCTTGTAAGCGTTGCGGCTGGCGACTGCTGTTGTTTGTGACCGCAGTATGTAAGATGGTACGATACACAGAACGATGCTGCTGCCCATCCTCCGGTTCATAAACCCTTAGTCGCCTCTTACGACACCCACGGGTAGAGATAGGTTGGTACTATTCTTTGCCAGCACCACAAATCAGGGGGGTGAAGTCCTATAATTTTGAAGTAAGATATTTAGGCTTCGGCTACAAGTAATAAAAAAACACGTATATCAGAATTTTTGAGAAATCACCCCCACTTACACTTTCATCATGCTCATAATTATCACCAGATCATCGCATAAATATGTAAAATGTTTTGCTTGTCGACTCTTAGACTATAATATCATATTGAATATTATCTGGTTATGCAACACGTGCGAGAAAAAGATTGAATGAACCGGGTTCAATGGTATTTCGTTTAGTTTTTATACGTAGGTAATAAATCTGAGCAGTTAATATTTATTATTTATCCTCACAAGGTTTTTAAAAAACTTTTCTGTAAATTATATAGGATGTTAAGAAAAGTACTGTACCTAGCTATTATCATGGGTTATGGGTTTTTTACGCCCGAAATATTATTCATTTTATTTTATAATTAATAAAATAAAAAAAATAAATCTAAATATATAAAAGAGCATGTCCTGAACTCCTGACTGACTGAATGATTCATCAACGCCGAGCCGTAACCGTCATAGATACAGATCTGAAATTTTGTACACAGATTCTATGCACGTCAAAACCACCCACTAAGAAAGGATTTTGGAAAATTCATCTCCCAAGGGGGTGAAATAAGGGATGAAAATTTGTATGAAAGTCCTTTGTTTCTTAAGCTAGATTCACACAAATTTGAATTTAAGCTTCAGGTATAAAATAAAGAAACACGTGTTTAAACATTTTTTAAAAACCACCAGCAGTCTTGAGATAACGTTCCGAAATACCTAGAAATAACAAATTTGCAACTTAAAAATACGTGTCAACCATATTTGCTTATTGTGTTGCTATTACTGAAAACGTTAATACGTACAAACGGCCTCTCGTCGGTGGAAACACTTTGACCTTGAGCGGGTCTATACCGATTTTGTTTCGAAGTACTTGATGCCTTGCGTACATTTTACTAAAATTAGTAGAGGAAAATGATTATCCACTATGTAGCTACCTACCCATAAGTGTAACTAATGAACAGCGTTCAGGCCCAGTCTGCATGCTTTTTTGAAACATATCCTTTTATTCAACAAATAATAATCGCACCAGCCAGACGGCCAGTGGCACGTCGGACTAAGAAACTCACAACTGATTTGATTGTGTGGTGGTATAGTGGTACAGAACCCTTAAAGCACGAGTCCGATTCGCACTTAGTAGACTTTTTTTTATTTTCCGTCCTTGTATATGACAGCGATTTTTTGTGAAAGCTTGACAGAGGTTTGTCGATCACGTGACGGCTGGGGCGTCACCCAGTCCACGATAGATTGAATATGCTAAACAGTTTTTGTAAAGCTCATCTCTGTACAGTCGCAGAAAAAAGTTATTCGAAAAGACGAATATTCCTGTGAATATTGTGAAGTTACCTGTAGTTGTTAATTTTATTTAAAATATCATGGTGATATTTTTGCTATATTTCATCGAAGTCTCTATCAGCCTTTTTGGCGTGAATCGTATGAGAACATAGAAAATATATAATTATGTAAAGAAACAAAAACAACACCAATAACTTATTTTATAAAATTATAGAAATAGCTACGTTAAAAAAAAATATTTTTCTTTATTCCAAAAATTAAACAATTATTTGTGACGCGAATTGAAACATTTTATCATGACTGTTTAAATTTTATTGTATTAATGCAATTGTACCTTGTAACTCCCAATAAAATAGTGGTTACCCAGGTTCTGGCCAGGGCCGACGTTGCTTAACATTCGTGATCGGAATGAAAGAAGCATCAACTGTCACACGGCTACCAGCGCTTTCTTTTTTCATATATTAATTTTTGGGGTCTTCGGGGTTTTCGGGGTCGAAATATGTCAGTCTGGGAAAAATCGTTTTCTCCATTTTTTACTGTTTCTTGAAAATAGCGCGTTCAGAAACGCTACAGCGCCATCTGTTAGTGAAATACGGTTAAGATTCTACAAATCAAAGCTTGGTCCCCAGTTGCTTATTTTTGATCTAGGAAACAATCGTTTATAAAACTTTCTCTCCGAGCGTACCGTACAATCCTCGACAGTGTAACATAATGTTCGCGCCGCCTACGCGCATGACTCTTGCTCGCGCATACGCTCTCTCGCTTATTATAAAGCGAGAAATTGGTACAACAGTTACTTATTAGTATTTAGTCACCTAATCATTCTAAGAAATGTGCTGCTTTTTACCACTCATGTCGTTGAAAACGTCTCGAACGCTTTAAATTAAATTTACAATACGTGTAGGGGTGTGCAGGGAGGAAAGTCGATCTAGCTAGGTATTATTTCTGAGGAAATTTGTTTTATCAATGTTTTCGAGCAAGGATCTATTGCCTAGGCTCTTATTAATTAGGTAATTAATTAATTAGCTATACATTATGCACGATTTTTTTCTATACCTATAGTGTTACCATACGGGTGTTTTCGGGGGCAAAAAATCGATTTAGCTAGGTCCTATGGCCGGGAAAATTAGTTTTCCCCGTGTTTTTAAGCATTCTTTCAAAATACCGCGATTGAGAAAAAACCTACAGCGCCATCTGTTGGCGGGAAGCATGGCTTGCTCACCCGATGATATTTTAATGTTGAGGCGGCTATTGTAGAGCGAAGCTCGGTCGCCCAGGTAATATTACTTATTTACTATACTTCGTAACAAACAGAAGATTTTTTATTATTTTTTTCATGTTACTATTTTAATATAGGTCTGCCACTTTCACCGACTCCCATACAAAATGCACTATCAGCTGATTCATTTTCTATGGGAAGTCAAAAAATATTTTCATATTTCGAACTATGCTCCTTAGGGAAAGATGTTCAGTTTCTTAAGGGTTGTTGTACACTATTTGTTAAACCCTGTATGTATATGTATATTACAAATTTGAAGACACAGAGAAGTAACAAAATTTTTTTCATTTTTCTTAAAGCTGTACAGCAAAATGTGTTACAGTTATACCAAGCAGATATTTTATTTATAATGAAATAAGAATTTGTGAATTTGAGCTCATAGTATGATAAGCTGAAAGTTAAAAAAGCTATTATCAGCTTTTATCATTCAGCTTTGAAAGCGATATTGTTCAACTACTCCTTTCCATAATCACATTCTTTTCCATCTCGAAAGTTACTGAATAATAATAAAAAGCTCGGATTTTAATTCACATGGGCATGCGCAGCCGCGCAGTAACAGAACGCCGAACTACTACATGCGCAAGTAAATACATAGTAAATCATATAGCAGGCTTTATGCGAGTGCCAGCGATTTTATTGCCGAGGGGAGGGATAGCAAAAAAAACTGCTGTGCAATCAGTAAGGTACAGCCCATTGTTGGGCAAGTACGGTTATGGATGTCTGAATGAAGAGTTAAATAAAATATGAGACATTTTTTATGTAAAAGTAATTGGTATGTCGGCCTGTCTAACTAAGGGATGGTGTACCGAAAGGGCATGTTCAGTCAACAAAACTGAACAACTTTCCCAAAGTAAAATTTCTAGGAAATGAAAAAAAAATTCACTCTGTTCAAATCTTTTGTAGAAAGAGGTCAAAATTTATACACAATACAATACTGTTTATTGCACACAGAAATACAAAATTTACAAAAAAAATACAAACATGAAATACGGAGCACAATAGGCGGCCTTATTGCTAAAAAGCAATTTCTCCCAGGCAACCTTTGGGTGCAGGAAACAAAATAATTGTAATACGAGGACGGTGCACAAATATAAACCATAAACTGAATAAATATTAGGTATTTTCATTTCCCAGAAATGTTTCTTTGAGAAATTTGTTCAGTTTCATTGACTGAACATGCCCTCACACCATCCCTTACACCCTGTATAACGCTCTACCGTTGAACTAATTTCGATTAAATTTAGTATGTAGGTAGTTTAACCCCCGAGGAATTATGTAGGCTTGTATTAGAATAATTATTAATCAGAAGTAATTTTTCCTCCGGGACCCATTCGGTGGCTAATTTTGCCCATCTATCAGGGTGCATACGGGCGACATGTCCCGCCCAGTTCCACTTCAGCTTAGCTGTTTTTGTGCCGATGTCTGTAATGCGTGTTTTAGAGCGCAGGGTCGCGTTACATATGCGGTCCAGCCTTGTAACGCCTAATATGCTGCGCTCCATGGCCCGCTGGCAAACCTTGAGCCTGGATTTTTGCAACTCTGTCAGTGACCATGTTTGCGCACCGTAGGTTAGGATGGGCAGCGGAGGATGGTCACCGACGGCGAGGTAGGCCCCGTAGGCGATGGCAAGACGACCTTAACGTTTTTCTCGGGAATTGGCCAACAATAGCTCAAGACAGAGACGAATGGCATGATAGAGGGGAGGCCTTTGCTCAGCAGTGGGACACTACATAGGCTAATAATATATAATATAATATAGAAGTAATTTTTGGAATTTAGAAATGACGTCGCTGTACTGGTCTGACTTATTTTCAATATACAAAACCATGCAAGGACATGACATTTGCATGAAATCACTGACAACTAAGTAAATGAAGACAAGCAGTGATTTGATGGCGTTTGAACTGAATTTAATAAGTCGTTATTTTAGTCGTATTTTATGGATAAAACAATAAACCTGTTCGTCAATGCTATAAGCTAGTTTCTTACCTAGTCAAACTACTTCTTACTGAATGTCCAAACCAATATTTTCCATAGAATTTCTATGAAAACTATGAAGCTAGAATTTTAAGCCATCGTTTGCGAACTTAATTATGAGCATTTAATTCATCATGTAAATTTAAAAGTACTTAATAATAGAGAACGGTTTAATTTTGGCAACTTTACATAATTCTTTTTTAAAAATTTTCAATTATATATTCTTTATTGCGCACAAATGACATAAAGTTGTCAAATGAAAATTGTTCACAAAGGCGAGCTTATCTCTTTTAGAGATCTCTTCCAGCCAACCTATCAGGTGTGGAAGAATGTCGTTAAAACGGGCACAAGGATGTGCGTTAATAATCGTGATAAGAAATTTTAAATTCAAATAAAAGTTTAAAATACAGTAAAATAAAAAAAATAAAAAAAATAGGGATAAACCTACTTAAACTACACACGAATATACTTATACCTAATCACATTATATTAAGGTATATATAAAAATTGATAAACTTACTTAAAAATACATAAAAATAATACATAGACATAATACATAAACTAAATACATTACTCAAAATGATTGCGATAAGTAGTGCTCTCTTAATCGCATCTTAAACGATGTTATTGATGGACTGCTTTGTATAGCCTTTGGAAGTTTGTTCCATAGTCGCACAGCATGGGAAGAAAAGGAGTTAAAAAAGAATTTGGTGTTCGCTCTAGGACACTCCAACATCGTAGTGATGCAGTCGCGCCTGGAGCGGGGATCAGGAGGTAAAAGTTGGAAGCGGGAGCGAAGATAGTCAGGAGTGGCAGGGTCATTCAGGATCTTATACAGGACAGAAAGGATGTGCACATTACGACGAAGTCGGATAGGTAGCCACTTTAATTGAGCGCGAAATTCGGATACATGATCATATTTGCGAAGACCAAAGATGAAACGAATAGCCAGGTTTTGTAGGCGCTCAAGTTTGTTCAGCAATTCTTCAGTCACATCAAGGTAGCACACATCAGCGTAGTCGAGTATGGGAAGGAGTAGAGCTTGTGCAAGCAAGATTTTAGTTTGAAAGGGAAGGAAGTACTGGAGTCGCTTAAGGGAATGAAAAGAGTAGTGCATGCGCCTACTCACCTCACTAACCTGCGCTGACCATGATAGGTCACGGTCTATGATAATCCCTAGGTTTTTTGCTTTGTCAGTGTAGGGTATACAGACTCCGTCGTATAACACTTTTGGCAACACTAAATCCCCCAACCTACCCCTTAGTCTACTGCTACCAACTATCATGGCCTGGGACTTGGTTGGGTTTACTAGAAGCCCGAAATCCTCAGCCCACTGCTGAACAGCAGCAAGATCGGAGTTTACTGCACTCACAGCCTCGGTGACTTCAGATGGAGAGAAATGTCTATAAATTTGCAAGTCATCTGCATACAGGTGGTAGGGAGAAGAAATAACACGCGAAATATTGCTTATAAAAATAGAAAATAATAAAGGAGAAAGTACACCGCCTTGTGGTACGCCAGTGGTAAGGTCCAACCAGTTCGAAGACAAGTCATCGGTCTTAACACTCTGCTGGCGTCCAAGAAGATAAGAACGGAACCACTCGATCACTGGAGAAGCAACGTTAAGAGAGCTGAGGGAGCCAAGGAGTATATCAAAATCAACAGAGTTAAATGCGTTGCTGAAGTCCAGAAGAGTTACAATAGTAAGCTTAGTATTGTCCATAGCATAACGGATATCTTCTGTGACATTCAGCAACGCACTAACCGTGCTGTGGGAAGGGCGGAATCCGGACTGGAAGGGACAGAGGAGATTATTGGATATGAGATAGGAGTAAAGTTGCTTGTGGACGACACTTTCGAGAACTTTCGAAAGTACCGGTAGGATAGAGATAGGACGATATTGAGAAAGGGTAGTTGGGGTAGAAACTTTAGGCAGTGGGATAACAAAAGCCTTTTTCCAAGTGGATGGGAAGACATTAGCCTCCAGTGAGAAATTTATAATATGTGTAATAAGAGGTGTAACAAGTCCCAATATAGGTTTAAGCATGTCTAGGCTCAGGTCATCGCTACCCACTGCCTTTGTGGATATGGAAAGGATGCTCTTCTTGACGTCGTCCTCAGTAACCGGTTGAAACGAGAAAGGGGTACAGTCAGGTAGAACAAGGTTCGAAAGATAGGAAAGAGAGGAGACTTTAGTATTTTCACTAAGAATTACGGGTGGAGTTGAGAAATGCATATTTAGATCATTGACATCCATGGTACTTTTACAAGCTTCCATGGCCTTGCCTACCCCAAGCGACTTTAAGAATCTCCAGGTTAGAGCCTGAGAGAGGTTTTCAAGAGAAGAATGAATATAGCGGCGCTTTGCATCCCTACACATCCTGTTGCAGATGTTCCGAAGCTTTTTGTACGTTGTTAGGTTCTCATCTGTCGGGTCTTTTTTAAATCGGCTTTTAGCCCTATCCCTTTTAGCCATTACTCTTTTAATTGTTGCCGTTAGCCAAGGAGCAGGAGCATGCCTCACACGCACAGGTCGGACCGGTGCATGAGAATCAAAAAGCTTGGTTAGAATCATTCTAAAAGCAGCTACTTTGGCATCTACATTATCAGCCATCAGAACCGGGGACCAGTCGATATTTTCAGCATCATCCCTTAAGCGATCCAGATCCATATTGCGAAAATTACGCTGAAGTATAACTTTACTTTTGATTTTAGGAGGACGTACTTTATAAGCAAGAAAAATTAGATCATGATAAGAAAAGGGAGCACTCATTTGCCCATGTGTGATGATGGATTCAGGTTTAGAAGTAATAATTAAGTCGATCAAAGAAGATCTACAATTAGGGAAATGATGTGTTGGGGAGAGTGGAAGGATTTTTAAACTAAGTGAAGATGAAAGTGACAATAATTTACGTGACCTATGGTCGTCCTTCAGGATGCAAGTGTTGAGGTCACCCATAATAATAAAGTGATCATACAATGAGCTATGATGCTCAAGAGTTTTTTCAAAAGAGCCAAAGTAATCAACTTTATCATTAGGACTATACACAACCCCAAGCATAATTTTCTTATGATGGAGACTGATGGAATTACCTTTTTACCAAAAGATAAAATGGCTTTCTGACAACAGATTTTTCTGCTATCGCTACAACGGCCGTGCTTGCTTGCGGTTGTGGCGGCTTAACGATTTTTCCCGTGCAGCCTTCGAGGCCAAGCTGCCTGCCAATATTAGCAATAATCAGGTTCAAACTGGCACCAATCACAATCCCAAACGAATTACACTTACATATTTAAAAGGAGTTAAATCGGGTTAAATGGCATACGGAATTTTAGTTTTAATATAAACGGAAAACATCTGGAAATTGTCCGTGAGGTGAATTATCCTGCTATGTCCTAACCAAACTGGGGAAGTCGCATGAAGGGATTTTTTTTTACAGTGTCGCCACCGGGAATCGAGCGAAAAACCTCCGCATCGAGAGCCAAATAGCTCTAACCGCTACACTACGGAGGCTGTTTCACTATTCAATTTAGTTGGGATTAAGTTATTGATACAACCCTGAAATAGGAATAATCAAATAAACCAATCTAATCATTATTAAAAGATGAGCAATGAATAACATTATTTAAAAAAATATTGCTAACTTTTAATACATGACAATCTACTTAGTCTAAATTCATCATAACATCCCATGAAACGTCCACTACAGGACAGGGAGCTCCCTCTAGAATTCAAGCTTTTGCTGGAAAAATGTAGAGGGGAAATACCATAGTAACCTCGCTTGTTAGCGTTACAGCTGGCACCATGGACCGCGGTTGTAGGTGACCGCAGTAAGGGCTCCCCGCACACGACCGAGAATCGGTGGGCGATTATCGGCTAGGACAAGGACGGAAGATTCAGGTGATAACACGTCAGAGCGGGATGACGACAAAAAATCGGTCGCCGATTCTCGGTCGTGTGCGGGAAGCCTAAGTAAGATGTTAGATAAAAAGGAGGATGCTGATGCCCATCCTCCAGTTTATAACCCTTAGTCGCCTCTTACGACACCCACGGGTATGTAAGCGTTGGTACTAGTCTAAATTTCCATACCCTAATTAAATTTAATTTAATTTAACACCTAGTAACTTGTACATGACTGCAATAAATGAATAAAATAAATGAATAATAATAGCATTAACTACTTTCAATTATTCAATTATTTCCAATTAACTGATTTTACGCAAAGTTTCCATAGATATGATAGTAAGTTGGTTAATAAAAATGTAGAACTTAAAATAACGTTAGGAGTGTAAGTGCAATTAATTCATTTACGTTAATTTTCATGACTCCGATTGCCACAACCACCCATTTTCAATAAGAGTTTTAGTAAAATTAAAATACACATGACAAACGATATAAGTAGGTACAAACTACTTTTCAATCTTTTTCGTTTGAAAGTTAAAACACTTGAGAGGTCGAGTGACTTGTGCTTTTAAACCGGGCCCTTGTCGTCCGCATAATAAAACTTATAATATTAAGACCCGATGGATCTTTTGTGATGATGACTGATCGATTTTATGAATTAGGCTTTTTGAACAACTTTTTTTGTATGGAAATAATTGGATAAAAATGTTAATGATAGAGCGTTTTTTTTTATCAAACTTTGATATGTTTACTAAGTATAATGCGTGTGTTCATTTTGTGACAGTCACGTTGGTTATACAGGGTCTTTATCTCGGCAAAACTCTTTGAGTTGCTCTACCCATGAAACTGAACCAATTTCGTAAAAGTATTTTTTTTAATTATGCAAAAAAAAAAATTGGGTTTTTTGTTCAAATTGACATGATCTATTAACGTTGTATGAAAAAAAAATTGGAAGTATTTTTATCTATATTTTTATCTATTAGAAAGTTAGATGAAGAAGAAAATAAGAAGATAATGATGATAGAGAAGAAGATAATGAAGAGGAAGAAAAAAAAAGAGGATTAAGTGAAGATCATGTTTTATGTGGATATTTCCGTAAAGTAATTGTCTGGCACAAATATAGCCTGATATAAATAGATTATTTTATCTTAAAAAAAAAGAAAGATATGAAGTTTAAAACTCTCAATTAGACAGAGAGGGAAATACTGAACAGTGACATTACATTTCAATAATGCCATATAAATTTCATACAAAATGTAATTTTTGTAAGAAAGAGATAGAGAAAAATCTTTAATACGTTATAAGTTTTTTACTTTTCGACGTTCAAATTTAATTTCTAATTCTGTTTTCTTGAATGAATGAATGAATGAATAACACTTTATTGCACACTAATAAAGAAACATTTACTCATAATGAGTTGTAAAATGTGGGCAAAAGGCGGTCTTATCAATAAGAGTGATCTCTTCCAGACTTCTTGAGTGAATTCTGTTTTCTTGTTATATATATTTTTTTTATATCACAAGTGGGCCACCTGATGGAAAGTGGTCACCACCGCCCATAGCACCTACTTAGCACCTCTTATTAGTGCCATAAATTGACACTTATAAGATAGCGAACTAATATGGTATGTCTCTTGTACCCATAATTTCACTGGCTCCCTTGCCCTTCGAACCGAAACACAGCAGTGCAAACTCTGCTGCTTTACGGCAGAAACAGATAAGAGGGTGGTGCTTCCCCAGACGGGCTTTGCACAAAAGCCCTACCACCTTTGAAAGAGTATTTTTAAGAGGAGTATCTAACACGTCACGTCCACAGTGTTGATAATAAGTAATAAGTAGCGAGTTTCATATCTCAAGACATTTAGTGATGGATCCACGCGGGAGGCCTACGCCTGCGTATGCGCCGACAAATACGAGAAATTGTAGATTAAGGGATTCCAGTACTTAGATATCGAATGTCGATAGTCGATAGTAAGCATATTAATGTACATGTTAAAAGGCACATTACATTACACTTATTTGAGAATACCTATAAATAACACATTTTAACTTAAATTCACTAATATTAAAAAAAAAAAAGATCCTAACTTCTTCTCGTAAGTTATAAAAAGTAATTAAATTTTCATAATGATGTGAAATTGTTTATTTTATACATATTAAAATACAGTCACAAAATATAAAATAAATTCAAAAACAATTGTTCGTCATTCAAGGAACACCCCGCCGCGGGACAATCCTGGTCCAAGCCGCGGCCGCGCTGGATGGCCGCTAATAGCTGTTGGACCAGGAAATACCCTGAGCGGGGTCAAAACCTTTGTCTCGCATTCGCCTGCTGAGCTCGGAGACAAAACACCTTGCCTCGCTGCACCACGGCCCAACTGTTTCCACAGCAAAAGGCACAAAACTGTACGCCTGCTCTAGGGCACTATACTTTAAGTGCTTCAATTTTGCAGCAGATTCGGATGCAGAACCGGCCGTTATAACGGTCCTCTTCTGGTGAGAGTTGGTGTGGTGGTTGGTGTGGTTCATAATTAGTAAAAAGTTTGAACATAATTAAGTGAAACAACAAAAGAAGAACGAACAGACAGTTCCTTTTATATGTTTACTTAAAATTATCGATATTTTCACATCACTAGTGCATACCGATGTGATTGGCCGATATGGAGCATAGCCGTGCTAACTCTACGGCCACTCGATACATTTGTCATAGTGTACAGATTTTTAATCTTTAAAATGAGTGTGGTGCAAATATCCGGAGATGGAGAGCGTCTCTACTCCCTATACTGATAAAGATAAGATAAAAATACAGATATTTTTTTGCAATTGAAGTTTCCAAGCTTTCTAGCAAAATTATTATTGATGTACAAAAACGGAAATGTTTTTAAATTAATGCCATCGTAATATGCCCTTTGTGACAGCTGTCAAACGTATGAAAAAATATGACGGCCCTACTTTAGTTATTATTAAGGTCCATAATTAGTATGCAAGCCATAATTTCAAAAAGCCATAATTAGTTTGATAAATAATATAAGTAAACTAGATAACCTAAAACGATCAAGCCAAGAAACACAGGTATGTCGAAACATAAGTTTAGTTGCAAATAAAATAGCTGTTGGCAAAAACAAAACAGAAGAAAAATACTACGACCGGACTCTAGACATTTTTCTCACAGACAATTAGCTTTAAATATTCAAGCATATTATTTGATTGGCTACTCTTAGCCATGTGCTATGATGGAGATCATTACCCTCCATCCAGCCCATTACGTGGAAGTGTTATCTGAACGTAGCCCATCTATTTTGGAGCCTTCTACTGAGACTTGTTATGACGACGCTGATTTGATAGTTTAATATCCATTATTGCTAAGGTTTTGACTTGATCCTGTTTGTGGTTTTGAAAGCAGAGAGCCAGAAGATGGGTAGCGTTTCATATTGAGAAGTAAGCCCAATATTACTATTTATGAGTTCTAAGAAAATTGTTACTAAACTTTCAACTGTCAACATCCGTGTTATGTTGACTAAGAAAATTCTAAGCTTTAAAATGTTCTACTAAATGGCTTGAAAATTGTGTTTCTTTGATCACTTTTGTTGTCCTAAGCCTTGCATTTTATAATTTTCGACCAAGTTTAGATCTGAGGTAGATTTGGAATATATTCATTCAACGTTTTGATTCACTCCAAGTCGAAGACAAAGTTGAATGTCCATCAAAAACTATCTTCTTCTTTTCATGTGGGTTTCACGTTGACGATAGCTTTTCTGTAATTGAAAGAAAACCATCAATGTATGTCAGAAATAGTCGCCAGTAAGTCAATTTGTCTGGCACTTGGACCGCACGGGTGGTGCGAGGCGATAACGCGGATTAAACCTGCCTATTTATCATTCCCACCACGCTTTTTGTTATTTTTCGGTTACTACTGTTTGGATGGATGACGGATGACTGCGACCACGTAAGCTAAACACGTGAAGTAGACGCAATGGAATGGATAGGTCTGATGGAAGCACTTGTTCACTTGGTATGTGGCTACCGATTCTTTTGTCAACTTATGAAGTTTGTGATCCCTCACAAAAACTTCATAGCACAAAGATTGTGAACGCAACTTAAGCTTATTAAATTTAGTTATTTTTATTCGTAATTAGATTCGATAGACTAAAACAAATTACTTGAGAATGATGTGAGGTAGACATCTAAGTTAACAATAATGTATTTACAAATGATAAATAAGTAAAGGTGGTTAAAGGTGGGAGGGCTTTTGTGGAAAGTCCGTCTGGGGAAGTACCACCCCCTTGCTTTTTTCTGCCGTGAAGCAGCAGTGTTTGCGCTGCTGTGTTTCGGTTTAAAGGGCAAGGGAGCCAGCGAAATTACCAGCACATGAGACTAGTGTCTTATTAGTGTCAAATATGCTATTAATAAGACAGTAGGTGTTATGAGCGGTGGTGACCACATACCATCAGGTGGCCCACCTGCTCGTTTGCTCACTTGTAACATAAAAAAAAGTAAACAATTCGAACACGTTGTTAACTTATGTATGAAGACTTTTTAAAATTGAATTAAGTTGTAAAGCAAATTGATTGCAACGAAACATCTTGTACAACACGTTACAACAAAGCTGGAAACAAGACATCAAACATCAAAATCAATCATGAACAAACTAAACAAAGACCCACATTACATAATAGACTACTAGACAATGCACCTTAACACTTGACAATAAACAGAGACAATGCAAGTAAGTTCATTGCTTCTCTTTCACTTATCACCGAGATAAGATCTCGAAAACAGCTGATTGGAAACAATGACGAAAACAAAATGAACTATTTAAATGAAAGCTAGAGTGAACGAACTGCCTTGAGGAACTCCTGATGTTCGTGCAAATATAAAAGAACAATGGGCATTGTTTGGCTACGTCATAGGTCGGAATATAGGTCAGCGGAGGCCCAAATGTGGCGCTCAGCTGATCGTGCGACCGGAGCTTCAATGGAGGCTCCCGGTCTATCTGGCTCAGCGTTTTTGTGGAAGCTTTTATGGCGTGATGTTTTATTTGGCTATTCAAGGTGTTTAGGAAGTTGGGAACTTTTTTTTGGGACAAATGAGTCACAGGTCAAGGGAACACCAAGTTGGGTCAGTTTCCTTCATTATTAGGTTGAAGACCTTTTTGTTTTTATTGTTTTCGTACTTCATAACTACATCCTGGGATTTGTAATGAGTGGAATTTGGTAAAATGTGCTTTTGAGTTAACCAGAAAAGTATATCAGAATATGTATATTTTTCTTTAAGGCTTAAAAACAGGATCGCACACACGTCTAGCTGCCATTTCTTTAGGAGTGAACGGCCGGAGTATCTCGAGACAATGCCACAATGGTACATTGTTTGTTTTCGCCGCAATTATGTGACCACGTGCCGCTTTGTTTACCAATTGTTTTATCTCTCATCTAGGAGCGTCCTTGGGAGGTTACGGGCAGAGCGGTGACACAAGTTACCGAGTGGGCCAAATTTCAATGAACATGGACGTTGTCCTTTGCTCTTTCGGGGGTGTTGATAAAAAATAAAGGCTTAAGCATAAGCATAGTTTACGAGATTTTTGAACATCACTATTCACAAAATATGTTTTTTTTTTTGGCTTCAGAAAGACCAAAAGGAAGAAAATGGAAAAACATTTTTTTATCTTATCTATTTAACAATATTTAAGTTTTTATAGAAGAGCGAACATAAGGGATTGGGCACATATATGCGGGCACACGCAAACAAACTAGCCTTCCCATACTTGATCGGCGGACATTTTGGTCCACTTTTCCTTGCGCATAATGATTGCACATGCATAGACGTCCATCGCGTGCAAAGTATCTTATGGTGTGTATGTCAAACTAACAAATTCATAAACTAATTAACTGTTGAAGGCAATTAGGAAGAGCTTTTGTGTTGTCCAATTATATTTACTACTCTTCTTAAAGTGCAGTTACTATGCTGTTAATATTTTATACAGGGTACTTCTGAAAATATTGCACAACATTTTAGATAAGTACTTAAGTTAAACCACTTTACCAAAAAACTGAAAATATGAAAACGAAAATTTCACAAGTCGTACTACTTTTTGAATGAAAGTTCAAAATTAAATTTTCATACGAGAGAATTTGTTCAGTTTAATAGTCTGAAGTTCAGTAGAATCCTATATTTCTTGCCTTTTTAAAATTACCGTTACAGTGCAGTCAACCAATATTTTTTATATATATATTTTATAAAAAAAAATATTTATTATTTTCAGGAGCTTACTCGTAACTCCTGGTCAGAGTGAAATGTACTGAATTCTTAAACTGATTTACACATGTTTTGTGGCCTTAGTTATAAGAAAATTGCTCTTACAGAGCTCAGATAAAACTAAACAGTTTTCTGATATTCTAGACCAATACTCGTATGTATACGACAAACGAACATTAAATAACTTTCAGGGTTTTTGTAACACTCACTGTGTTTGAATATTTATACAAATTAGAAAACAATTATGAAGAAATAGGTAAAAATATCCATTATGTGGTGTTACTCCCTACTATCTGATGTACACCCAACAACACGTACCTAAGTATAAACATTTTGGACTTTATGGCATGGCAATAAAGTTGTAAATGTGTCCTTTGACGTGTGGTTGACCATACCTAAAATAAACTCTGAAATTGTAAACGAACGACAAAAATTGCATACTTATAAAGAATTACTAAAGGAAATTTTAATACGGATAACTACAAAAACCACACAAATTAAATAAAACTACACTTCGCTAGCGCCGTAGACCGTTTCTAACCATAATAACGGTAGGGTGTCCGCAATTGCGGGACCGCCCAATGAGTTTCCCACTTTATCCTCCTTCCGACGATTTTATTGTCACCCGACAGTATTGCAGCGTCAAGGTATGCAGGTACCCTATAAATCTTTTGAATGTATGCCAATAGATGGTTATTTTGCGAATGAATTTTATTTGTTACATACCATAAAATCACGCCTCTTTCCCGTCTGGTTAGGCAGAGACCACAGCCCTCCACATGCTACGATCTTGACATACCTACTTGACCCTCACTTCCTCTATAATTTTATTAAACCTTTCATACACGCTCGTATTTCGAGACGTCTTAAGTCCACAACTGGGCAAAGGCCCAAACATCCAAGAAAAGCGATTTTAATTTCGGGGTGAAGCTGTGCGGCCACAGAGTGGTAAGTGTGGTGATATGACGCTAAGAGTCACTGTCCACGTACGCGATAAGATATTAATGTTTTTAGGTTTAAAAAAAATTTTTGTTGGCGTACCTCCCCTATACGTAAAGTGGGGACGATTTTTTTTTCTCGTGTCGTTAGATAGGTCTTTTAAAAATATTGTGTTTTCAAAGACTACTTTTCAATTTAGAGATCCATTTGCGAAATATTTAGCTTAGAAGCGCAAATTTTTGTTAGAGTCAAGTATCCCGATGCCAGCTCTAAACGGTTGTTACTGGAAATGAGGAAAAAATCATAGTAGTGGCATATATGATTAAAGTAAAAGGAAAACTATCACAGCTGAGTAAGCTTTACAGATTAAAGAGTAATAGTCAAAAAACTGAAAAGCCACTTTACCACGGAACCCTTTACATTGCGCGTGGCCCGACACCATCTTAGCCGGTTTTTTTTATTCTTCAAAGCGTCACAGTATGTTAAGGGCAGTCATAACACGTTAAAATATTGGCAGGAACATATTGGAGTTGAGAAGTAAATCTGTACAATTTTACGATGGAAGGAGTCAAGGAGAGAACCTTTACTCTTACCTCTTACGCAGGCCTTTAAAGTTATTACTGGATACTTTTTGCTTTTTCCAATGATTTCTAAGAAAAAATTAACTCGGGACTCAAAAAAGTTCAGTTAAGTTAAGCTGGGTTATAAACTTATTTTCTTTGAATCTTTACCGTTTTGTAAATTGTGTTTGTTCTGATTTAAATGTTGCCATTTTAGACAGACGTTTACAACTTATAACGGAAACGAATCAAATATCCTATCCAAAACTACATCAGCCCCAACGCATTTTGAAAGTTCACCTGGATCATCATTAGGAAAATGGAAACCTGATACCAAACGGTCACCTAGTATATAAATGTTTAAGTTAGTTTGGTTGCAACTGTCGAACGTCGGTATTTTTTAGATTTTATTAATTTTACAATGCCGTAAAAACAGAAAGTCTAGGCAACGAAGCGGATCGTTGTATGAAGACCCCCGCATTAAACCTCAGTCGATGAAACTTTGCTGGGGTATTACACTACCTGAGACAAACCTTCTTAGACTATATACAAACCTTCTATAAAAAAAAAAAAAAAAAATTGGTACTTAAAATTTTTCGATACAAAAATTACAAAAAATGTATGAATAAAAGAATTGTAATTTTTTTTTTGATATATCGAACTTACATTTAATGCATGATTCTTTATCATCCTGTCAAATAAAATCTGGCTGAGAAATTTATGTTGGGGTCAACTGCTTCGTTGCCTACACTATTTGGTAATCTATCTATTTTGGGTATCTTGGTAGATGAGCGTGCCATTTATTGACATTTAAAAAAAAACGTAGTTTATAAACGTCATAGAAAATTGAATTGAATTTGACTGAAATACTCAAGAAAGTTGGAATTTGTGAAAATCAATAAAAGAACTTACGACTGATGAAGACTTTTGAAAGATTCGTCACTCCGAAGGGATAATTTTATATGATTTCTTAAGAAAAAAATTACTCTTTTACTTTTACTATCCATTTTCGTCTGATACAGTTCGTATAACTTTAAATGTAAGCAGCTTACAAACTAGCACAAATTTAGTCGACCTTTTTTATTGCAAACTTTAAAAAAGCACTTAATTTTCGGAAATCCATAAACATCATCTAATTTACACCTTCAGCCTAATCCGAAAGGTAATATCTCAGTAAACGCCAAAAAACCGTTCGAGGAACCGATCGAATCATCTCCTGCGCAATTTGACGCGTCAGTTTTACAGTCACTACACTGTTGCTGCTATCTACTTGATTTATCGCGAAGTACCAGGTTCACACTTTATGACCAAATGAGAACTCATTTCTTGGAGTTTTTGCGATACTTTGTTGTGGCTGTTTTTTTTGGTCGACGGGTGCACTGCAGATGGGCAAATTTGATTTTCGTAAAGTTCCGTATAAAATTTGAAAAAAAAAAAAAACTTTCTGAATAAATTGTCCGTAATACTACTAGTACGACAATGTGGTAGTACCACATTTTTTATCCTTACTAGGTTACTTTTTATTTGTGGCTAAGTTAGGGTGTGTTATCGAAAATGACCGAAGTGATCGAAAACGTTGAAGTACCATAAATGTTTCTCTTTTTTTGACCTATGTCTCTAGAAAGCGTCCAGTTGCAGTTCCATTTTCTGAAAAATATTGTAAAATCAGCCAGGGGTGGAAAATTAACCGGGTGTAAACATAACATAACTTGAGGAAAGGCTAGGTACTAAATCCATTAAAATTCTATTGTTAAAATATAAAAAAAAAATATTAAAAATTATTTGTAACTGGATCGAAATCAATTATAGTGGCGCCATCGCGCCATAGATTTCTTCTCTTTCAATCAGAAAACAAGTAAGTGATCCATAACTCTTACAAGTTTTTAAATGAAGTCGGCAATATCGCCAATATGCAATATTCTCACGTCACGTAAAGCTGAGCAGTGAGCGAGCAACCCAGGGTCGAAGTTTTGTACCTAATCCAGCGAGCCGTCACCCGACTGCTGAAGACATCTGACATACTGGTGGTAAGGACACCGGACATTTTGCTGAACTTATAACTAAAGACGAAAGGGACATAAAAAACAGAGAGGTTATGAGTTAAGAAGGAGAACAACGTAGTAAAGTAATGAAAGATTGTGCAGTGACCGAGAAACTCAGGGTCGAAGTTCCATCGACTGTGACTAATCCAGCGACCGGTCACCGGATTGCTGTAGACGTGTGACGAGTGCGTGTAACATACTGACGTTAAGAACGGCAAATATTTTGCTGAGATTTAGTTCACAGAAGACGAGAGGGTGAAAGAGAAGGAGAGAGACGCTTTATTTCTCTCAGAGTTGTAGTTCTGTTGAATGTAACTGGGTAATTCAGTGAACGGCTACCCAATTGATAGTAAGAACATAAAAATGTTTGCCGAGCTGTGGTCTACTGGAGACGAAAGTACCATATTTTAATAGAAAACGAAAGAGATGTCAAACAAGTAGTGTAAAATTCAAGCTTTAGGTTAAACATTAGTACAAAGAAAATATTACTTAAAAAAAAGAAGTTAAATAAATATACTTTGAGTGGTGGTTTTTGAATATTAAACATATAGGTGCAGTCAACGACAGGTCAAGCTAGACACTCGCTGTGGGACTCTAGCCCGTACGTGTTTTGAAATGAGAACGGTACAAAATCTATGGTTTCAAGCTTGATGTGCTCTTGGCTATAGGTAATCCCAATTTCAATTTAGCTCTAAACTCATGCCACTGAAACACAAGCTGGGTAAATACGTATAAATTTGGTATATTTTAAATAGTTTTTGCTATCCCTTTTAAGCAGCAGTGTGTCCCGGCAATGAACGGCGAGAAACATGACGCCTGCCGCCGTTTTTGAGCAAAATATTGTACGTTAATTTAACATGGCGAGCCAGCCTGTTTGTGGCCTATGGACCCGCTCAAAAACTCCTTTTTGCCTCTTATTGGACCTTAGGGTCCGGACTAAGGACTCTCTTAGTTGTTACTAAAATTACAAAGATATAAGAATGAGATAAGTCGAACATGGATTCAATTAGAATTGAAATAACGCATTTAAAAAAGATTTAGGGATATTTAATTAAATAGGTAACGTGTGGGTTGTAAAATAATAAAATTTATTTCATAAAACAACTAAGGACTGAAACAATCATAACAATAAAAAATAACAAGAAAACATAACAAAATATATAAAAATAGGTAACACTTATTCAAATAGACCACCCCGAATCGTACCTGAAGGGAAAGTTCCCATTACACTGGCAGCATTTCCCCGTTGGATCGCCGGGAAAATGTGTTGAATCAGGTACGATTCGGCGGCGCGGGGGTCAGCCCCACTCTGCCTGAGACGCCGCCCAAGATCGCGTACGAACGCTTTTGCCTCCGCACACCAAGGCCCAGCCACCTCAAATGCGGTTGTAAAATAAATCGATGACCAGTGTAGATGTTGATGAGCCGCCAAAGCCCTCTGACATAACATCAGTCATTCATTAATGACTACTTCCGAATATAGTAGCTGGTATCAACGGTTTACAAGTGCTTCCGAAGCACGGAATAATTTTTCGGGCCATGATGGGATGTCACAAAAATGAAATGCTTTTTTGTTAAAGAGGTGGAATGCTCTCTTGATACTGGCTGCATGTTTCATATGAGCGTATTGTTTTTCTAATGACATATGTCGTTCTCTCTGTGTCAATAGCTTCAATAAAGCACACGTTATTTTTCGTTTATCTGCTGCTTTTCTATTTTATATCTCTGCTAGAACCCATAATCTTATCAGGTTATTGGCCCAGATGTTACGCGAGTGAAAACGTAAAATAAAAATCCTAGTTTGGCCGGAAAAGTTCTGTGCCGGGACACTGGTATACGTGCGTGACGTAGCGCGATACGTGTCGTAAAAAATGGAGTTGGGTACTCTAAACCTCGCCAAGCGATTTGGAGGCGAAGGATACCGGCAATGGAAGTTCACGGTGAAGTGTGCGTTGAGAGCTAAGGGTCTGTGTGACCATATTACCAGTGGAGTCAAGCCAGATGCGAAAGATGTCGCAGGTACGGAAAAGTGGCATCAAGAAGATGCGAAAGCCATGTTTATTTTGACGTCAGGGATGGAAATGAATCAGATTTCGCTGATTGAGAATTGCGATACCGCAAAATCCATGATAGATAAGTTGGATGCTATTTATGAGCAAAGAAGCGAAAACAGTAAAATGCTTTTGTTTGAGCAATTCCATAACTTGAAGTTCAAAGATGGTGACAATATGGCTGCTTATATCTCAAGGGTTGAAAATATAGCTCAACAGCTAAGAGATGCAGGCGAATCCGTATCAGAGCTTGCGGTGGTAACGCGAATTATTGGATCATTGCCGCAAAAGTATAGAATGTTACGACAAGCGTGGATGTCACTCGACGCTAGCAAACAAACGGTAGCTAATCTCACAGCTCGTTTGTTAGACGAAGAAAATACCCTGAAATCTGTAGAAGAAATTGCCTTGACTACAGAAAGACCAAAATCGAAGAAAATATTTCGATGTTTCAAGTGCAAAAAGAAAGGCCATTTTGCTCGAGATTGCCGTCAAAAGTTCAATGACTCCTGTCAAAGTTCGACAAGTTCAAATACGTCAAATTCAAACAACAACAAACGAAATGATGATTGTGCTTTCACGGCTATGTTGCAGCTTGATGATTCGATGTGGATATTAGACAGTGGAGCGTCGGCTCATATGACCTACCGGCGAGATTTCCTCACTAATTTTCAACCACGATCGAACAGCGTGAGGTTCGGCGACAAGAGTGAACTGTCAGTTCAGGGAACTGGAACAGTGAAAATACGAAAGCAAATAGAGGGTCATTGGTACAATTCGACAATCAACGACGTGCTGTACGTGCCCGACCTGAAGCGGAATTTGTTCTCTGAAGGTGTGGTTACGTCGAAAGGTTTCAGCGTTACGAAATGTCAAGACTTTGCTGTTATTGAAAACAATGAAAGAACTGTTGTGGCTCGTGCTGTCAAGCAGCCAAACAACTTGTACAAACTATTGTTCAAAACAGTGATTGCGTCCAGTGAGAGTGACTGTCAACAAGTAAATGTTGTGAGCTCGAAACAGTGGCATGAACGGCTGGGTCATGTCAATGTGAAGACTTTGCGAGAAATGATTCGGAATGGTCAGCTACCTAAGATTAGTGATTCTGGCAGCGACTTTTTCTGTGAAGTATGTGTGCTTGGGAAGCAACATAGATTGCCGTTTCGCAAGAAGAGCGATTCAGTAAAAGAAAAAGTATACTCAGATCTGTGTGGACCGATGCCCGTTCCTTCAGTGGGAGGTTCGAGATATTTTATGACATTTATTGATGGGGCATCAGGTTTTGTGACCGTTTATTTCTTGAAGCATAAGAATGATGCTTTGGATGCTTTTAAGAAATATGTGAATATTGTTGAGAGCAAATTCAATAAAAAAGTACAGGTGTTGCATAGCGATAATGGTACCGAGTACTGTAATGAAGAGTTCAGGAAGTATGCATCTGAGAAGGGAATAGAATTGGAATATACAGCCCCTTATACACCACAACAGAATGGAAGGAGTGAGAGAGCTAATAGAACACTCATGGAAGGAGCTCGTTCAATGTTATATGTGAAAAGATTACCCTTATGCTTGTGGGCTGAGGCTGTTCAGACAGTTGCATATTTGAAGAATAGAAGGTCAAGTAACGAGAAGACTCCTTATGAGTTGTGGACAAAATCAAAGCCTTCTTTGACACATGTCAGGACATTTGGTTGTGCCGCTTATTACAAGTTAGATCCTAAGAGCAAGAACCTACTCTTGGTGGGATATGATGGTGATTCGGACAGTTATAGATTGTACGATCCAGAGACCAGGAAGGTTTTAGTGTCACGAGATGTAATCTTTAATGAGAATGAGGATGGATTTCCAGGGATTCCAGAGGAAGGAACAGGTGCCTCAGAGTATTTTGTACGTCTGGATGATGATGAAAAATCATATGATTACGAGTTATTTGAAGATTTCTATGAGAAAGTTGTGACAGAAAGTACAACGGAGACTGAGAAGGAAGTTACTGACGAACTGAGATACAATCTGAGATCGAGACATATTGAAGAAGCTCATGTTACAGAGGTTTTTGAGCCAAATTCGTATGAGGAGACCAGGTCCTGTGATGAAGCCTGTTTGCAATCAAAGGCCATACAGGAGGAGATGGATGTTTTTGAATCTTCTCATACTTCGGAGCTCGTTGAACGTGAAGTTAACAAAGAATGTTTTGGAAATTATGTGGTTCGATTGAAACATCACAATGCACGAAGCATAAGGTACCAAGTAAGGTGTGAAACAGAGAAAAGTATGCCTTGCTTGTCAACTAAAGAAAAGCTACAGATGACTCAGTTTGTTGGGATATGTGCATTCTTCAATGATGATACACGAGACAGATTAGACACAAAGAGACTTGTATGTAAACTTAAGTCCTCTAGATGGTGGAATAGTAAGTCTGATCAGTTGGTAAGTTCTTTATACTTACTTCTGTATGAGATCGATGGACCTTTACGAGAACAATGGGCGGTATGATGGATATCTTCATGATAATTTAGGAATGCTGTGTATAAAGTGAGCATTCAGGGGGAGTGTTAAAGAGGTGGAATGCTCTCTTGATACTGGCTGCATGTTTCATATGAGCGTATTGTTTTTCTAATGACATATGTCGTTCTCTCTGTGTCAATAGCTTCAATAAAGCACACGTTATTTTTCGTTTATCTGCTGCTTTTCTATTTTATATCTCTGCTAGAACCCATAATCTTATCATTTTTCATTTTACAATATGTACATATTGTAAAATTATGCAGAAATAATTTTGGTGTCAATTGCTCCTTTAGTAATGAAAAAAAAACAATGAGGTAGATTTATAAGTGTGTTGGTGCGTGGTATGACTTGAAATCACAAAAATAAGTGTACAAAAGTGCAATACGTCTCTGACGAGACTTGTTGACTCCGGACCTGTCCAAAAGGTTTTTACCTCTTATTGGCTTTTTCACGGAGCACCATTTCGCGACGATTCGACTCGATTTGGAGGCGATATACTCGTCTTTCTTGCATTCGCACGCACGCGAAATTTTAAACTGCTGCCTCCTTCATTCTTCAATTTATACAATTGTTTTAATAATAACAGACCAGTAAGTTATTGATGAAATCATATACAAGGTTATTTTTTGGACCTGATATGAGTATGCCTACCTTGTTAGTGAGGTCAAAAGCAACAACTTTAGTTCTACGACTTTGCTAACAACGCACATAAAAATTTCGACTTTCCATACAAAATGTGTTAGTCATTTACGTTACTTTGTATGGGAAGTCGAATTTTTTTTGACCATTGTTAGCAAAGTCGTAGAACAAAAGTTGTGGCCAAATATCAGGTCCAAAAAAAATTGCCATATTGTATGACAGATTTAAGGTTTACTAAGGAATCGATGTTTTAAATAAATAAGAACGAACTTAAAAGTAAGAAGTGCAAAGACCCCTAACGTCATAAAAGTACTTTACTACCTAGCACCACAATAAGTTTTAAGTCAGAAGCAAAAATCTATTATTCCATAAAAAGTTGGACTAAAGAATGAGAGCAGCATGGCTACATACAATAAAAAAACCGGCCAAGTGCGAGTCGGACTCGCGCAACGAGGGTTCCGTACCACTAAAGTAAAAATACCGTCTTAGTTATGGACGCGCAGTTACGCAGAAGTGTATTAAAAAAGTGCGAGTCCGACTAGCACTTGAACAGTTTAATTATTTGTTGTTATTCTATAGCTGATGCACAAAATCATACCAATTTTCACGCTTATAAGTGTCCCATTTTTACGATAGAGCTATAACAAAAATCGGGCAAAAATCGCCTTAAAACACGTTTTTAATAGGGAAGAGTAGGTATTTGTTGTTATAACGGCAACAGAAATATATAATCTGTGAAAATTTTAATTGTAGACCTATTACGGTTGATGGGATACAGCCCGCTGAGGGACAGACAGACAATAAAAATGGCGAATTATAAAGCCGACCGTCTTGTCATTTAGTAAGAGGATCTACGTTTGAATCCAAAAATTCCACAATGCGTTTTTAAAGAAGCTTTAACTTTTAAAAAGCTTTCTGCAACAGATTGTAAGTCTACTAGAGATTTTGTCACAAATTATGTCAACAAACTTTTGCTGCTGTTATTTAGAGTTTGTTACAGATAATGTCGAAGGGAACGACTCAGTTCAGTTTGGTTTAAATCTAATAAAAATTAATCACATTCGCTTCTCTTTCAGCTTGAAGGGGCAACCCTTTTAATAGTTAAGGTGAAAAACATAAATTTACCACAAAAATCTAACTAGCAACTTCTTTACCAAATTTCATGTTAAAATCTGCACTCAATGATTAATATTTCAAAACCAAATAAAATAACCTGTACCTACTTAACTAAAATAAAACCAAACTCATTGAGTGGATTGGTTTACATAACCTCGGTCACATAAAATACGGCCAAATGTTTATACAATTATATTTAAACATGGCTGTAACTCGACCATGTTTAGACGATCTCGTGAAAGACGGCAGGTCGAAACGGCATTAACTCATTCGATTGAAAATACGTTTGATTCATCGGATACTTGTGAATGAGACTTCCGGCGAACACGTTGGTTCAAGGTCAACTGACAATCCATTTTATCAATGGGAGTAGTTTTGATTTTAACTAAGATTCTGTTTTAAAGCCCAGCCAAACGTTAAAGTTCATCTTTATAGAGTTATTTACAAACCCCTAGCCAATTTTTAGTTATAACATCCCATGACACGTTCACTGCAGGACATCCAGCTCCTGACAGGATTTACTATAGTTACCACGCTTGTCAGCGTTGCGGCTAGCGACCGCTGTTGTTGGTGACCATAGTATGTAAGATGGTACAATACCTTTACAGAAAGATATTGCTGCCCATCTTCTGGTCCGCCTTTACTCGCCTCTAAATAACAACACCTACGGGTTCGGATGGGTTGGTACTATTCTTTGCTAGCACATGGGACAATTTTTGGTATATTATAACAATCTGAACAACTTTCCTTATGAAACAATGGACAAAAACTAAATTCTTTTGGGCTTTCTGAACACAATTTTTTTCTCTTTTTTTAGTGGACTATTATCGGACTCTAGGGTTATGTTACCCTGTTTATAATTTGACAAGTTTACGAAAAGAAATCGGCTTTTCATTTATTGTCACTACCAACTATTAACACGTAGATATTTGGTAACTGTCTACAACACCAGCTTCTGATAAACCTGATTTCCTGTTAAAACATCATCCAAATATTCTCCTGCCCTCAAAAACTGTTTTAAAGAAACCTCACTAGGCTAAAAACCTTTGAAAAACTTTTATTTTCAAGTCTAGAACATCTAAAGTTAAACGAAACTTTATATAATCTATCAACGTCTATAGTGTTCGTCGAGGTAACATTTTAGACCCCTTACTCTTCCTAAAGTATACACTTACGATTCTGAGTTTAATAATTTTTCAACTGAAATTGTGACACGCGTTTAAAAAATTATTTGGATCATCATCTGAAACGAAACCATTTGTGAAATAGTCGATTAGTGATAGATCGTGTGGCGATACGAGGCACGATGACGAATCGCTGAACTGTACTAAATGGATTGCACTCAGCTTGATACGTTTATCTTAATCGGTGTAAAAACGATGCAATTACTTAGTATTTAACTTCACAGTATTCAAATATTTTCTGTTTCGTTTATTTATAGTGTTTAACAGGAAATGAAAAAATATTATAAAGGACATAAAAGCAATTGAATACTTTAATTCTTTTATAGCTTATGTGGTGCAGTAGTAATGCATCTGCCTTCTGACCTGAAAGAAAAGAGAAGGAAAGCGAAAAAGAAAGATAAGTTTCAGTGTAGGTTTCCGAGTCCCGAGATTGAGGGTGCGTTTGTGAGTGTCCGGCACCCACGATATGAGATCTTTATCGGGTCTGTAAATATGATCGTACTTTTTTTAAATAAGGCATTTTTGAGAATTGTTTGTTAAGTGTTATTTATACTTTAAAAGGCAATTTACACAGTTATCTGATCCTAAAACCAGGCAAAACCTGTACTATGTGTATCAGAGACTGTACATTCATAAATGACACTCATACACGGAACATACAAAATGTTTGCCCTGACCATGGCCCTGACCCACGGCGGCGTAGAAGACAGGCTCACTACCAACCAGAGATGGGCATTATTCGAATAAAATTTTATCTAGATAATTATTCGAATAAAAGTTTATTCGCAACAAAATTATTCGCGAATAATTTATTTATGAATAAATTATTCGCGAATAATTTATTCACGAATAAATTATTCATGATTTTATTCGTTATTCTGAATAAAAATATTTTACACTCATTTACCCATTCCAAACAGGTTTCAAAAAGGTTTTCCACCGTCGAACGCAAAATTTAATAGATTTAATACTTTTTAGGAGCTCTGTACTTTTAACGTTTAGAAAGTTTTATGATTTTATTGTTCATAAGAAATAGCATGATACACATTTTTGTATCGGTTATAAGTAAATCAGACTCGTTAAATTTGTGTTTTTAGCGTGATAAGAATAACAAGTTATTGTTAACCCTACATGTCTGGAATTTTCTAAGTAATTAAGATTACAAAGGATTGTGGTGTAACAAAGCAAGACGTGTATAAAAATAGCGAGATCGAGCACCCCCAGAAGACTGCAATTTTCAAACTAATTAAGTATACAAAGGATTTCCGTGTGACAGAGTTGCTGTTGATCCAGAGAAATATTTTTTTGACTTCGAATCAGACTCAGGAAGCGAAGCTGACTTACAAGCCCAGCATAGGCAATCACCCAAAATAAGAGCTGATGTAATAGTATCTCAATATTTGGCTGAGGTTTTTAAGTTTTAGACCGCTACCCTGAGGTTAAAATAATATTTCACAAGTCATCATCATCATACTATCAGCCGAAAGACGTCTACTGCTGGACATAGGCCTCCCCTAAAGATCTCCATGACGACCGGTTGACCAGATCGTCGGTTCACCTTGTGGGGGGCCTGCCAACGCTTCGTCTTCCGGTATGTGGTCGCCACTCAAGAACCCTTACGCTCCATCGGCCATTGGTTCCTCTTACGATGTGCTCTGCCCACTGCCACTTTAGTCTAGCGATTCTCAGGGCTATGTCAGTTACTTTAGTTCTTCTGCGGATCTTCTCATTTCTGATTCGATCCCGCAGAGAGACTCCGAGCATAGCCTTTTCCATAGCTCTTCAGGTGACTCTGAGCTTCCTGATAAGTCCCATCGTGAGCGGCCACGTCTTGGTGGCATATGTCATCACTGGCAACATACACTGGTCAAAGACTTTCGTCTTGAGACACTGCGTTATTTTGGACGTGAAGATATTGCGGAGCTTCCCGAACACTGCCCATCCGAGTCGGATTCGACGAGTGACCTCTTTTTCTAAGTTGGATTTACCCAGCTGGGCTATTTGTCTTAGGTATACGTAGGTATTCATCGACAACTTCGTGCGTAGAGTCTCCAACTTTGAGTGGAGTGGGTGTTATACATAAATTTCGTCTTATCCATGTTCATTTTAAGACCCACTTGTCGTGAAACTCTACTGAGGTTATTGAGCATCGTGCCGAGATCTTCCAGGGTCTCAGCCATTACGACAATATCGTCAGCAAATCGAAGATATGTCATGTACTCGCTATTCATGTTGATGCCAATTCCTTTCCATTCCAGAAGTTTGAAGACGTCTTCCTCGCTGCAATCGGATAGGTTTCGAGTCTTGGTCCTGAAGACGAACTGACATAGTGGCGTTTTTGTACAGATCCTTCAACACTTTAATGTACCGATAGTCGACTTGGCTGGCCCTCTGGAGAGATCGTAGCACAGCCCACGTCTCGATCGAATCGAAGGCCTTCTCATAGTCACAAGTGAGCAAACGAGCAGATGGGCTATCTGATGGAAAATGGTCACCACCGCCCACGGAGCCCCCTGTCTTATTAGTGGCATTACTTGACACTAATAAGACAGCAAAGCATGTTACCCACCCCGAGAACTAAGATTGTGTGTCTCTTGTGCCGGTAATTTTGCTGGCTCCCTCACCCTTCAAACCAAAACACAGCAGTGTAAACACTGCTATTTTACGGCAGAAATAGGCAAGGGGGTGGTACTTCCCCAGACGGACTTAGCACAAAAGCCTTACCACCTTCCAATAGGCAAGGGGGTGGTACTTCCCCAGACGGAACACTAACTGTAAATTAATAAGCAAAATATAACTATTGATTTTCATACCGAATTTTCTCGTTTTATTTTTATTCGTTATTCGAATAACGAATAAAATAATTTATTCGTCATTCGAATAATTTTTCTTCGAATAAATATTTTTATTTATTATTCGCGAATAACGAATAAAACAATTTATTTATTCGTTATTCGTCATTCGAATAAATTTTGCCCATCTCTGCTACCAACCACGCCAAAGGGGCAGTCAATATTTTGTACCACAGAGTAAAAATTGTATAGAGTATGTTATATACATAGTTTGTTTGAGGTAGTGACGTGTAAAATTTCTCCTAGTCGACTTTGACGATCAAAAAACTCGGTTACGTTTTACAAATATATAAAAAAAATCCTTCAAGAAATATAACGTTGCCTCCAAACTTTATTTGTAAAAGTGAAAATATATCCTTTTTACCTGTGTGTTAATCATTAATAGTAACACAGGAAACGCAAATGATTCGTAATAGCCGTTTTATGTGTGATTTTTAACACCATTTTTGTCTTTATTTGTTTATATTTTTACTTAAAAACTGCAGTAACAACATTAATTAGTCCCAAGTTATATATTTCTCAAAGAGAAAGATATAAATTTAACGATTTTGGGATTTGATAAAAATCCATACATTTTGGTATAGAAGTCCCTCGCAAGAAATTGATACGCTTATGGTTTCCTCCTTAACAGAAAGTACTGCTACCTCAAGCAACGATCACACCTAGCTGAATTCAAAGACTAATTCGGCATACATTGCTCGTTGAAGTAAGGATATTGCAATTAACATAACCAAGCCTCCCAGTAATGTATGCCGAATTAGTCTTTGAATTCAGCTAGGTGTGATCGTGGCTTAAACCTCCTTGTTTTGTACTTTTACCACGTTACACGAAACTTCAGAATCTCACCGTGCAGAGGATTTTATATGACACTAAGTTCTAATAATGATTGTGATCAACAAAAACGTTGGTATTACAAACTTTGAACATAATATCGGTCAAAGACTAGTGCCGTAACACTTCATATCTGTATGCAGTGCGTTTACGCACACTATATCCGGAACAAAAGGTCCTAAGTGCTAACTAATATGATGATTAAGGCTTAATTTAATGTACGATTCAATACCTCTATTACACGACCCTTTTTAGTTGTAGAAGCGTACTCAATAGCCTTAAATGATATTCAGTGTGAATACAATTGGTTTTATCTGATCATTGACTTAGCGTAGTACGTGGAGTACGCATGTGTATAGACATACCACACAATATTTAAAAAACCATTCATTTTAAACACAATTTTTATCTACCTGGTTAAGAAAAGCCGCAAGTTTTGGAATAGGTTCTATAGTTGAATATCCTACTTACTATAAAAAGTGCAAAACTTTTAACAAATGTATCGAAATCATCGTAATATTGGCATATTAAAGCACAAAGGAAATTGGGCCAAACAAGCTTCCCTGTGGAACGCTCAAATATTTTATCAATTTAAAAACCTAGCTCAGTGCAATGATTTTCTTGTTATGTGCAATGTTTTATGCTTAAAGGATAATTGCTGTTGTCAAATAAATTCAAAGTTTTATATACCTATTTATGTACTAGAAATATTTAAGTGGATGACGTCAAAAGCCGGACTGACGTCAAAATTACCTGAAGCCAACAGTTATAATATAATTATAAATAGTGTTTACTTAAATACTTATTAGCAAAACATTAACCTTGCGGATACTGAGTAACTTTTTGACCCTAGCACGCTATGGGCTGTAATAGGGCTGCTTACTTACTTTTTTGCTGTCATAATATTGTCATAGAATATCAATAGTAAGAAAGGAGAGATCAAGTACAGATTGTCATGGTTCTGGAAATAGGAACATTTATACTTTTCCTTAGTCCGAGCTTTTCAACAAAAAAATATGACAACGGCGTGTTCCTGTCACTAACTACCACAGGTCAATAGGTCTTTGTCACTCTGTAGTAGGTGCATTACTATTCAGTTGGCTTGTTGGCGGTACAACGGGTGTTAGGGTACACACTGTGACCATGTGACCATGAAACTGAACAACTTTTCCTAAGGAACGTAGGTCGAGATAGGAAAAAAAAATTTATCCGATATAAAATGCGCATTTAGTTTTGCAGTTTTTTTAATCGCACTTCGAGATGTGTTCCTCAGGAAAAGTTGTTTTTCTTTCATGGTCTGAATGCACAATTTCAAAAATCTTCGACCACACCGCAGTCATTATATAAAAAGTGCGCAAAATGACAGTCAAAAATGTGACTGACTAGACTGATAGATTGCATGCGCTGCCACCGACCAGCGACCATCCAAATGGATCCCAGCAATGGCCACTCGAGACACAGGGCAAGGTATAAGGAGCGTAGAGTATCCACTCTGTATGATTAGTACGTCAAGAGCACATCAAGATTGACACATTGGACTTTGTACCGTTCTTATTTCAACAGACGTACGGGCAAGAGTCGCACTGCAAGTGTCAAGCTTGTCCTGTCGTTGAGTATACTCTACTATTACCTTCATAATCACTCGTTTTGACTTGACGACATCATAGTGATATAGTAAAGTATTTAAATCTAAGTATTTTAAAAACTGTAACGATAAATGGAAGTCGTATGTTTAGTGACTGTGTTTTAAGATTATAACCATCATAAATATATATATTTACATTTAATAGTATTATAATAATGAAATAGATAACAAATATTATGATTCCGTCAATCTCAATCTTTTCTTAACAGCATTATTTATCATAAACTACTACATCGTAAATCGTAATAACAGTTCTAATGTAGATAATAAAGGGTGTAAAGGAAATTTCCGAAAACTGAAAGGGCAGTCTAAACTGAACAATTTTTAGTAAATAAAATTTTCAGGACATTAAAACAAGTCGGCCTCTCTATACAAACTATCCAATCAAGTTTGCAATTTTGTATAGAGGGCCGATGCTTTTTTCATTTCGTGAAAGTTTTATTGTTCACTGAAAGTTGTTCAGTTACGTTGATTAATCATTTCCTTTCAGTTTACGGAAACCAGTCCTTACATCTTGTATAATAAAGACTATATCATGGTAAGCGTTATCTACGTGGAAATTGCGTAATACTACATCTACGACAGCCCTATCAAGGAAAAATTGTAGGATTGAAGACAATTATGCAAAATTCCATTGCGATGGTCAGATGTAAATGAGCAGTAATTAGGAACGTCATAACGCAACACTGAACGTTATCTAGCTTAGATGTACAAGAGTGGCAGTAGATAACTAAACCACAGAATTGTCTGCCTGCGACTGTGTTCCCGAGTTCTCAATCAGAATCAGAATCAGATTATTTCTGGGCAAACTTGTGTCATCGTCGACCTCATATCTGTCCTCAAGACTAGATCGAGGTCAAGAGCGAGCCCATAGCTAAAGCATAAAAAAAACATTCAAAACTCAGTTTTGGTGGCTTTTATCTAATAAATAATGTTTCATTCGATATTGGGACAAACACCTATAAGCTGCAAGTATATCGATGCCTAGTGGTTTTAATGGGACTCACGATATTCGATTAAAGTTTGCTTGCATTTTGCTTAAGCATTCTATTTATGTATTTGATATTAATAAAAAAAAACAATATTTCTGTTACTCTATGATACGAGTATTACGATTCAACGAAAACTATGTAGATGGCGCGGCGCGTGCGCTGTTGCTACGGCGCAGCATAGTTAAATTAGATTTGTTAAATACAGTAAAATACCTATATGAATATTTTTTTATTTTATTCATCAATTGCTTATCTTTCTTTTCACATAAACTAAAAAGTTATTGCGAGAAAATATAGGGGCTAGGTATATGGTCTAAACAAGTAAATATCCACATCCTAAAATTTATTGTGGACTGAGGACAGTGCACGGACAAGCAGATAAAACTTGCCTTGTTCTGAGTTGAAGCTCCACATTTGCAGTACTTTTTCAATAATGTTTGTGAAGCCCATCTTGCTATGTTTTCTGCAGCGGCCATCTTGAATGCGCATACGGTCAAACGGCCCATACAAAGCCCTGCCTGCAGGGCCCTGCTTGCAGTGCGCACTGCCAATCATACCGGGTGTGGTCTTGCAGGGCCGATGTAACGGCTATTTTGTCGGCCCTGCATGCCCACACAAAGTACGATTGGCAGTGGCACTGCAAGCAGGGCCCTGCAGGCAGGGCTTTGTATGGGGCCCTTTAAGCGACTTCTACTTCTTGCCTACTGCAGTTAGTGATAGTGACCTAGTATATTTTTGGGTTTGTACCAAAGATTTCGGACCTCCTTGCTTTACCCTTATTTTTCTATGGTTTGTACTCACAGAAAATACTTTACATGGACTGCATTTCAACTTACCTGTAAAACAAAAGAATAATGTAAATACAAGGAACATTGCCTGAAAATACGCTAAAGGGTGGATAATAATTTATTAAATTAAGAAATTATGCAGTCTTAACGTTCTTAACTTTATGTGTTTTTTAATTCGAGCCGATAATTTTTTTTAAACTTAGAACTACACAACACAGATTGTGCATGGTCTTACATAGTAGACAATGTAAGTATTTTGAAGCTAGCCACGAAATTACACCCTGTATGTTCGTGTGGTGCCGGCAAGGAATAGTACCAACCCATCTCTACCCGTGGGTGTCGTAAAAGGCAACTAAGGGCTTAAAATAAAATCATTTTCAACTAAGGGCTTATTGAAAATGATTTTTATTTTAACACTTCCTGTGTTCGGATAAATCTACAATGTAGAAAATCGCAAAATTTCACAACCACAGGCAGGATTCGAACCTGCGTCTTCTGCGTAAGTACCGCAGACGCTTTACCAACTAGGCTACTGTGGTCCTGCCCGATGTTGTGAAATTTAGCGACCTCTATACGCATTCCAACGTTGCGTTTGTGCTGCCACCTAGCAAGCAGTTTTGCTGTACTAGCTCAACTAGTCCATCATTGCAGACAGATTTCGAGTTGAAAATTGGTAACACTACGTATAATTGAGGGCTTATTCACCGGAGGATGGGCAGCAACATCTTTCTCTGTATCGTACCATCTTACATACTGCGGTCACCAACAATAGTGGTCACCAGCCGCAACGCTTACAAGCGTGGTGACTATGGTAAATCCCATCCAAGTACTACGCGTTTTTGCTGAAGTTCTGGGCCCCTGTCCTGTAGTGGTCTTTTCATGGGATGTTATGATGATGAAATTCGAAAGTGATTACTCCAAGATTATTCTCGAGAAAAATTGTTAATAAACTAAAAAATATTTAAAAATATACAAATTATAAAATCAATAAAGGTAAACTTTAGGCTGACTTGCACCGTCTAAATTAAAGAATAATGTAAATACAAGACGTTCTGAATAAAGGCCAGGTTAAAAGTACCCTAAACCGACGAGCATGTATGAAAGGATTGATGAAGGTTCAGGAAGCAAGGGAAGTATGTCAAGATCGTAGCAGGTGGAGAACTGTGGTCTCTGCCTACCCCAACGGGAACAAGGCGTGATGTTATGTATGTATGTATGTATGTAAATTAAAGAACAACAAAATATATGTCTCACTATCACAGAATATATAAACAAAACTAGCTTTTGCCCGCGAAATCGTCTGCATGTTAAAAATAAAATAAAAATACCTATACCTAATAATGTTCAAGTCAAACGATTACTTAGCTGTAAAAAAAAATTGTGATATGATGCTCGAACAAATAGAAAGACAAACAGAAAAAACGTCCAAAATCAGTGATTTGGATTCAGGGCCATCAAAATAGCATAACGTGATATTTTTAGGGTTCCGATACCAAAATGGTAAAAAAAGGAACCCTTATGGTGTGACTTTGTCTGTCTGTCCGTCTGTCACACCTCTATATCTCAGCAACCACTCATGCTATCGACCTGAAATTTGGAATAGTATTAGAATATAGTAGCCCAACTTAATTACATTTTAATGTAAAGGGGGCAGAATAGGGGGGGCCAAATTTCAAATATTCGCTACTAGGTTGAGTGGGGTATCATATGAAAGGGCTTTACTTGTATAATGAAATATATTTTCGTATTTTTTTACGTCTCTTAGTTTTTAAGTTGCGATGAAAAATGTCCCCCCCTTATCTCCGAAGTTTGTGACAGGAAAACTCTGAATTAAATTAATTACAGTTGACAAACGGTTATGTAAACATTACAGCAAAAATAAAACGATCTTTCTAAGCTGCACAGTTTTTTAGAAATCTGCAAATAACCTTTACAAACAAATTTAGTTTCGCGGTCTTAAAAATGGACTTTATTGCTACCAAAAATACAAAGAGTATATCTAACCGTCGGAGCGGGAGTCCGACTCGCACTTGTTTTTAAATATCTTCAACGTATTTATTTTGTTTTAGTTAATTTATTTATTTTAATTTTCGTATTTTTTTTTCTTTACCCCGGTCCACGGCGCAGCGTAGAAGGCACACGCGTTACCAAACCAACCAATGGGCTAGTCATATCGTTATACTTTGATGGTAAAACTCAGCCAGTACCTAACTTATATTAAAGTTTTAACATTTCACACCTCATTCTTCAACACCAGAACGAAAGCCCGTTGATCTACTTTGCATATGAGAGGCTGAGTGACTGATTAGGAACACTGATGAAGCCTTTTCATAGCCTATCACCTGTCAGCTGTCAAGTCGACACGTGTCGGCAATGTCGCTGTCACTTTTATTAAATATTTGACATTATTTTGACATGGTGGTTGGGTAGAAAAAAGAGCGTTTTAGAGATTTAAGACATGTTTAATTCGAAGGCTCGATTGATCGTTCCGATCGTTCTATGGTTAAATAATTACTCAAATTTACTTCTGACTCTACACGTAACTAAAGCAGGGCCAACATAAGAAGTCCATTTTGACGTTTCCTTAACACCAACACACAGGGTTCATTTTTCGTTGCAAGTCGTAATTTTTCATATGTTTTACAGATGTCATAGTGGACCTATTCGATGGCCTTACTTTAGTACCCTTTTTGATTACCAGCCGACTGTCACAATTAGGCGCATGGCAGTTAAGAAAGTTGGGATTTATCACAGAGCTCTGAAGTCCATGCGTCTTGCTCTGCATCTAGACACGAATTCTTTAAATACAAATCAGTGTCACCATTTACTTAAACTGTGCTAAAACTAACACGCTTTCCGCACCCACACTACTAGCGTCATTTGAGTGCGATAAACATAGTAATAGGGTTTGCAATTCGAATATTCATTTTATTCAAATATCCGCTCCAATTTCAAATTCGAATAGTTCATTAAAATTATCCGAATATTCGAATAGTTAAAAAGTCAAAAAAGGTACTTATATTTTCCTAGAATATAATAAAAAGAAAATTCTTGATTGATTGATTGACTCGTCAAAGCACAGCCGAAACAAAATATGAATCTAGAAGCATGAAATTAGAATGGTATGTTTTTCAAATCATGTACAGAAAATGATTTTAAGGAAGAGTCAAATGTGTTGAGGTAAAATGTTTTGTATGAATACCTAAATGTAAAAATAAGCTTACGTTTAAAAGTAATTTTGCAATAAAAATAAAACTTTTCTTGTTATATTGTGACTCGTGACAAAAGCTTTACAATTTTTTATTACCGTTCATGCAGCATCTCGAAATGAGATGACATTAAAACTGATTATTCCATATTACCATACTGTCACTGCAAAATCAACCTTATGGCAAGGGGCGGGATTGCTCCAATATTAGTCGTAAACAAAATTACAGCTACAGCCGAGAAGGCTATTGAATGCGGTTTTAATTTCATTTAATTTATGTATTGGATTGGAAAGTTGTGGGGGGTTGAATACCTTAATATTTTACACAAGTTGCAATATTTATATTTGTTATCGCGTTGTCGACAACGGATCTAACAATTTCGATGAAATTTACAATTTAAGAGTTTTCCACAGTCGACATAATATAGCTTGATTTGAAATACAGCTTGATTTTCATTGATTTCGCCCCCGCAGCCCAGTACTACTCATAATAACAAGTAAATTTCAAAGAAAAAAAAATACTCAAAATATTTTTTCGACTCCATATAGTGGTCACGTGATCGACTCATTTTGTATGGGAAGAACAGAAAACTATCTGGAAACTTTTGATACACTTATCAAAAAAATTACCACCCATTTTTTCCCCTAATTATTTTATATTGAAATACGGCAATAGTGATTTTTTTTAAGTACACTCATAGAAATAATTAACTACCCATTTTTCTTTCTACCTAAGTATCCTAAACTATTAAATGAGGAATAATTGTATTTATTTATATATTTGTATTTGTAAACTGTTTCTTGCAAAAGGGCTCTAACGATTTCAATAAAATTTACTATACGGAGGTTTTCAGAGGCGAAAAATTTATATAGGTCATTACGTCTGGGAAAATTGGTTTTCTTCATTTTATGAGTATTTCTTGAAAACCCTACAGCGCCATCTGTTTTCGGACTTTGGTTAAGATTATACAGAGCAAAGCTCGGTCGCCCAGGTACTTTTAAAACTTAATAAAGCCTTGTAAATATTTTTCTTTCAAATTCATTCCGGTTCATCTAGTCACACCATCTTCGTAAGATCCGTTCGTCCCGCCCACGAATAACGGTAACTTTTTTTTATCTCAAGCGGCCACCAACACTCTTATACAGCCCATTTGCATATTTTATTTCCCAACCGAACATATACTTACAGAAGTATGTAATAACGAAATGTATACATTTACTTCGAGGTACGGTACAAGTTTTTTTTATAAAGAGAACAATGTTTTATTTTATTTAAATGCTGAAGCTTTTAGAAAAAACATTTCTTTAATATTCCTATTACGTCACCAAGATAACATAGTGGCAAGATTGACTTACCCTGTTAAGAGTGCAAAATGCATCCCTTGGGGTTGGTTACCCACTATTATATTTGCAACTAACGTTAAGCGTGATGACTAAGGTACACACAGAATAAGCAAAATTTTTGTTTTTGGCCCATTGGAGAGGCCTTATAAACGTTAGAAGACCGTGGAGTGAGGCCGAAATAAAATGAAGTTGAGACTAGTTGCCATCTCTATAAAGAGTTCGGTGAATATTTCCTAGACGTAACAATCTTCCACTTGCTACGATTCTTGTTCCTGATTTGAAGTAGGTAGTGTTCTATTTAGTGAAGTCCGAAATATATACTTGAAACTGGTTTATTTGTATGTAATTTAACTCTTATTCTAAGTCCAACCGGTACGTAAGTTTGCTTAAAAAAATCTAGTCACTCGTGCACACGTAGGCGGTCAAAATTCGAATTTCGAACGCATTTGCAATTCAAAATGGCCGCCCAGTAACGTAGCAGGAAATGAAGTTTATTTTTTAAGGCTGTTATTATTCTGATGGTAATACTTTTTAAGCTGCTGCGTCTCGGAATGTTTTAAAATACATACATACATACATACATAACATCACGCCTCTTCCCCGTCGGGGTAGGCAGAGACCACAGTCCTCCACCTGCTACGATCTTGACATACTTCCCTTGCTTCCTTTACTTTCATCAATCCTTTCATACATGCTCGTCGGTTTAGGGTACTTTTAACCTGGCCTTTATTCAGAATGTCCTGAATTTGGTCCTGGTACGTTCGCCTAGGCCTTCCCCTTCCAACGTTTCCATTCACTCTCACCTGGTAGATCTCTTTCGTCAGTCTTCGTTCATTCATCCTCTCTACATGACCAAACCATCTCAGCATCCCTTTCTCGATTTTGGTCACTTCGTCTTCTTTTACGCCACACCGTTCTCTTATCACACTATTTCTAATCCTGTCACTCAATTTAACACCAATCATACTCCTTAACGCTCTCATTTCCACTGCATTAATTCTACTTTCATGCTTCTTCTGCCATACCCAGCTTTCACTGCCATACATCAGTGTTGGTACTAAAACACCCCTATGAACAGCCAAACGAGCCTTGTGAGACACCTTCTGACTCCTCATAAAGGCGTGCAGGGCACCATTCACCATGTTTCCAGCATTCACTCTTCTCTCAATATCACTTTCACACTTTCCATCTCTCGTAAACTTTGAGCCCAGATACACAAACTCCTTCACTTGTTCGACTTGTTCACCACCTATTAATATAGTACACTCTGTCATACATTCTTCTCTTTCAAGTACCATTACTTTCGTCTTGCTTACATTTACTTTCATTCCTTTCCTGTCCAAAGCCACATTCATCATTGTTACCATCTCCTGCAACTCGTCAGCAGATGACGCAAGTACAACTTGGTCATCAGCGTAGAGAAGACATTTGATGAGTAACTCATTCATTCTCAGTCCACACATACTCTGTTTCAGATCAATCAAACAATTATCCATGAACAGGTTAAACAGCCAAGGTGACGCTACACATCCCTGCCTAACACCTTTTTCGATGCTAAACCATTCAATGTGCGCCCCGTTTATTCTGACACAAGCACTGGAATCCTCATAGAGAGATTTCAGTGCTTGAATCAGATGCCCGTTTACCCCATACAAAGACAATGCTGACCACAATTCATTCCTCACCACTCGGTCATAAGCCATTTCCAAATCCACGAACGCGCAGTAGACTTTTTGGTTTTTAGCCAAAAACTTTTCAGCTATGCACCGCAAGGAAAAGACTTGATCTGTACATCCCATTCCCTTTCTAAATCCCGCTTGTACATCCCATATTTTTTCATCAGTATCTTTCATCAAATGTATGGGGGAGGCCTTTGCCCAGCAGTGGGACAGTATAGGCTAGTAAAAAAAAAAAAATCTTTCATCACTCTTTCAATCAAAACCTTTGCATACAGTTTGCCGACGACACTAAGAAGGCTTATCCCGCGGTAATTTTTGCAGTCCTGTTGTGACCCTTTTCCGCGGGATAAGCCTTCTTAGTGTTTTAAAAATTTACTTTAAATAACGCATGTTTGAAATTTTAACCTATTTAATAAATTTAATTCACACTAGTCCGTACACCGTACGGCAAAATAAAATTATGTTAATTCAAATCTTGTGCCTGTGTTATTTGTCTTTAAGCAACAGTTTTTTGCGTACCTATAGGTACATTGAAGTCATTTCTGCATAATCTTAAAGACTAGTCATTAGGTGGAACAGTCAAGCATACATCATAAACACTACGGATACTCGTATGAGCGCTACTGCCACGCATTATGAAAGCAGTCTTAAACAGACGTCTGCGGATAATTGGTGAACAAATATGTGTAAGCAGAATAGTGTTACGCTACAAACGCTATTGAAACCAGAGACCCGTTCAAGGACAGTGTTGCCTATGACATGCGGCCGACTGTACAAACGCTCAGTCATCAGAGTTTTCTAGGGTGGTTCACCTTGCACCGCAAAAAATACAACCTTTCAGAGTCTGCATGAAGAAAAACTGGTCTTCATTTATTTGATTAAAACATTTCAAAATTAATAGTTTTATAAGATTGCTGTTTATTGCTTTATAATAGCAAACAGTTACAATTTATAGTCCAATTACATTGATCTTCAATATCCTTGATCGGCAGTTACTGGATCGTTCTACAACACGCGATTAAGACGAACCAGGTACTTAAGTTTTTTTTTTAAGTTGACGTCTCAAGGTTGATATAATTAATTTCATCACGTGTCAAGCAAGTCACAGTACCAAATGAAATAAATTAACTTGCAGTACAGCGTTTAGTATTATTTTTAGGGTTCCGATACCAAAATGGTAAAAAAAAGGAACCCTTATGGTGCCGCTCTGTCTGTCTGTCTGTCCGTCTGTCTGTCACACCTCTATATCTCAGCAACCACTTACGCTATCGAGCTGAAATTTGGAATAGTTTTAGAATATAGTTGCCCAACTTAATTGCACATGAAAAATTTTTGAAAAAAGTATGATTATTAATGTAAAGGGGGCCAAAATAGGGGGGGCCAAATTTCAAATTGTCGCTACTAGGTCGAGTGGGGTATTATATGAAAGGGCTTTACTTGTACATTTTAAAATATATTTTTGTATTTTTTTAAGTTTCTTAGTTTTCAAGTTATGATGAAAAATGTCAAAAAAAATACCATTCCCCCCCCCTTATCTCCGAAGTTTGAGTAAAGGAAAATCTGAATTAATTACAGTTGACAGAGGTTTATGTAAACTTTACAGCAAAAATAAAACGATCTTTCTAAGTTGCACAGTTTTTCAGAAATCTGCAAAAAACCTTTACAAACAAATTTAGTTTTGCGGTCCTGAAAATGGACTTTATTGCTTCCAAAAATACTATAGGTATATCGGAACCCTCGGCGCGCGAGTCCGACTCGCACTTGACCGGTTTTTTTTTCATCAAGCAATTAGAATTTATGTTATTTTATAAAACAACTTATAATGAAAGTGATTTTTTATCATGGATCCTTCTAAGATTCACAAACTGACACGCTGGGTCTTAGACTGCATAGGTAGTAGGTCAAATATGAAGAAATATTTTAGGTAAGTACATACAGCAGGTAGTTAATCTATTTTTATGGAACTGTCCTTCATATTGAATCGATTCTAGCGTCATTCATTACTTAGAAAAGTTATTTTTTATGGGGGAACTTTACAATATTTTTTTCACCTCCAAAGCTCGGAAACATTTGTTTTGTCGGTTAAATTCTGCGGCCAAAAGCGATTTTTGGCCCCTAGCGGGCAAAAGGTTTTTGAAATTCGAACGCGACGTACTTATTATTTTGTAGTATGCTGCAGTACTGGCCGCTTGTAAAACCAGGCACGCACTATCGTTTTCAAGATGAGAAAGAGGGATGCAGCTATAGGAAAGAAACAAATAGTATTATGAATAGTGAATGCCTGGTGGGTAAGGTACTGGTAAAATTCGATCGCCTTTTTTTGTTCTCTTGCCCAGATTAATGGACTCGCCCTTTGACTTCAAATCAACGCAATACAAAATAGATTTGCCTGTCTCCATATTGATATCCAATGAAAATGAACCTTGTTCCGCAAATTTATCAAGTAGTTTATAGGTAGAGTCTCGAACATAAGCACAGCAGTCCCAAAAATAATAATAATTTAATTATAGTGATTTCCTTTTTAATGTCTAGTATTCTTTATCTATACATGGCCACTCGTCCGTGAAAACTCTTTGACCTTGAGCTGGTCTCTGGGTACGGAGGTTAGTAGGGAAGCGCTGGTTCAGGTTATACTGGTTATGTTTCCCCTTGCTTGCTGCCGTCAGTACCATTATGTAGGTATTAGGCCCTTACGTTAAAACGGTTGAGTAATTATTTCTTATATTTGAATAGCTATTCTTGCATTATGTTAACATTTCCTCGCTTTAATGAGGTGAAAAATTTTGTGTTTCGCTCGGCAGCAAAGTTATTTTGCGTCTCGTGCCTTGAAACCTTCGCCACGCTCAGGATTCTTCTTTTGAACCACTCGCTTCGCTCGTGGTTCAATCCTAGAATCCTTCGCTTGCTCAGGTTTCAATACGAGGCACTCGCGCCAAATAAACCTTTTGCTGCCTTGCATAACAAATAACTATTGTTCAAAAGGTCCACTCATTTGATATATATACATAGTATATTTGATCTCGATATTTATTTAGCTCTGCGGCTGTCTAAAAACGAAAAATCATAAACGTTTCATGCGTCAATTTCATTTTCATGTCTTGTGTATTGTAATGTTTTCTACCCGTAACCCGGAATATGAAGATAAAGTTATCCCGAATACGTTTCGATAAAAGTGAGTAAATTCATGCGAAAGCCTCGCTGTCTTCATCTTGGATATTGTAACAGAATCGTACGCACATTCCTATAGAAACCACAAGATCCTCAGAACAAAACCGATCGCATTCATCTTCTTCTCGAGATAAGGCCTCATTAACATATCTGTGGCACTTTCCGCAGACATCGATGCGCACAATTAGTGTCGGGAAGTCAAAGTGGCCGATATATATCGATACCGATGGTATATCGATAAACTAAACGGACAGCGAGAGACAAAACGCGATCGTATCGCGAGTATTGGCAGGGTTGGGATTGTGGTTTGTAGGATAAGGGTTGAAAGAAATGGCGTGTTTCTGAGATGGGTCGATTGCGCACTTACTGAAAATGATAGTAAGTTGACACGTGTTTTCATCGACAAACATAAATACATAGTCAATTAGTTCAGTCATCATGTTGAAAAATATATACTTAGGTAAATCCAAATAAAATCTAATAAAAGAACAAAATATGCGAGATATATAACAGTAAATTATAAGATTTTAAATTAATATGTTGCTTAACTACAACAAAAATGTAACCCTGTGCAAGCATATTTTACAAAAGCTTTGGACAATGCTCTAATGCGAGGTAAATGCCCCCGTTATAGCCCAATTAAAACACAGTTATATTCTCCATAACCTGCCTTTAGAGCAGCCTCCCTGAGCAAGTATCTTGGGCAATAATTTCTCGTCCAACCCTATCAATAAACTGTTTAAATGGTTTAATTCTTGCGCGGACGCCGGCTGGCCATTGGTCGGTTAGGTGCTTGGTGATTGGTTGGTTGCGGCCGAGAGCGGGCAGCGGCGGCGTCTTCAAAGCGGCGGCGAGTGGCGGCGCATGGAGACCCGGCCCATGCGCAACTGTCAACTGTCCGTATGAATATGGATGCTGTTTTATTCATATATGGAAATTTGGTGCGCGGATCTTCAAAGAATTGGATTTTCTCGTTTCAAAACTTTGTGGTGTGAGTAAAGTTGGTAGAGCTAGTAGAACCATCAAGAATTGTTGAAATGTTTATGCCTTTTATACCTACCGTACCGTTGCATGAACAGTTGATGAGGAATTCATTGAACTGAAAGATGTTTACTTATTATGAAAAATGTTACCATACCTTACAGTCAATAATCATCAAGTGCATTGTATGTTACCACAGAAGGAGTTGTAAGAAAAACTACTTAATACAAAACAACTGCAAATGTTAGGATATAATGCTATAGCAGTAAGAGAAGAAACATAATCGATCTAATCGCAAACATAATTCCAAAGCCGCTAAGTAAGTGCTATTCGTTGTAAGCATTAACAGTTTATTGAATAATTACTCTGACCAACGCAATAATTAATGTGACGTCACATGATTCGATTGGCTGAAGTACAAAGTTACTTACAGGAATAGATATCTTAGAAATTTTACTGTAGGTAATTATGTTAGCCTAGTTAACTTTCAAATGGCCTTCTGCCTTGTAAGACCTAATTAGAGTGTCAACTTGATGCAATAGACTTGTTGTACTTACCTATTTCTAAAGTAGGTGTTGCCTACTTAGCTCTAATGAGAGCAATGCTGCTTTACCAATGAAGCAATCTAACGAGATGAACCATATATTTTGGATATTTTCAAGGCAAGAGTGAGCAGGCATTAAGGCATTATCTAGGTAGACATTCACCTTTGACATCATAATCACTACTTCATATTGATCGATTTATTTTTATTTTATTTTATTAAGAACACACAACAAAGTACAATCATTATATATAAAGAGAATGAAAACATTGTTTCGTGCCTGACTGCACTCCAAACGCGTGTCCATAGCATATTTGCAGTACTAACAAGTGCTTTCTAACAAACGTTCAAGGAATATTTTCACTTTTTATACAATATTACTTACAAAAAACCTTAAAGTAAATAAAAACAAAACAATTCAGTGTGTAACAGTAGCGAAACAACAAAACAACAAACTACTAACGTATCGATTTGGATTGCGGGTAGTAATATATTTGAGTGAGAATTTGTATTATGATTGTTAAGGAGAATACAACATTATGATTTTACGGAACTTAAAATACTTAGTTTCAAATATGTCAATGTCTTTGTTATCCACCACAGATTCGTTATAAAGACGACACATATTTACGAGAGGATTATAAAAAGAAGTGTTGTTTTTATACACCTGTAAAACAAAAAGTCTAGAATTGCGGACCCTATAGATAGTATTAAAACTAATTTGTGATATTAAATTCGGCGAATCTATTAAACCGTGTATGATCTTATACAAGTATAACAGTGAGTGACATTTCCGTCTAGTCTCCAAAGTACACATATTGAAATTATGTTATCTATCTTCGTAGTTGTGAAGTGTTCTTTTGGCGCCTATGCGGTAGGCCAGAACACGAAGACAGCGTTTTTGAACACGTTCGATATTATTTATATGTATTTTATAGTGGGGTGACCACACCACACTGCCATATTCAAGAACTGTTCTTACTAAGCTATTATATAGATGGATTGTACTATAAGGACTAAGGATTTCGGACTATAAAAATTTTGTGGCTCAACATTTGAAGTTACTCGTCCCATGAAATAGGGGGTAAGACGTTCCACATGCTATCTTTGCACTGACCGACCTGGGACCGTAGTCTCTTTTAAGATTTCAAAGTCATCGACAGTTAGATATGTACAGGGGGAGGGCTCTCCGGTAGAGAGTGCATAGGTATAATTCTATTGCAAACGGCAACTGTTTGGTTAAAGTAAGTACTTACTTATAGGACAGCAAAGACACGAACTGCCTCATATATTAAGAGGAACGCCAAGTCGATGATTGAAGCAACTAGTGGTTTTACAGTTCTCCAAGCGGAGCTTCCAATCTAGCATATTTTTTTACAACAACTACTGCCAGAATTAGTGACAGGGATGAGTTTTTCGTCTTCTAAATCATAAAATGATTTTCAGACTCTTAAATTGATGTTGATGATTTAGTAGAATATTTTAAGTAAAAACTTATTAAACATTGTATTATTATTGTAACAGTTTATTGCTAACAATTGCACAAGGATACCAGGATCAAAGTTCTACCTTTACAGTTTAATACTACTGTAGCGAATTACTCAACTATCGAGGGCGAAGATTGGTACATGGAAACCACAACGGTATATAAGGACAATCTTGTAGGTAGGCACCTGTGTATATATTATTTACACAGTAAAAGTTAAGTATGAGCACTTTGAAAGGAAATGAGTCACTTTGGTTAAAATCTTTGCACGTCAACGAAGTAGGTACAACATATTGTTTCATATACGTGCTCATGTAAATCACATTATTGGAGATTAATATTTAATGGAGTTGATAAATAGATTAAACTCAAGAGAATGACGATGAGGAAATGAAGAAGGAAGATGCACTTAAAGAATAACCAATAGATAAGTTCGACAGACAAGATGACCATTTGAATGACAAAACAGTATGGTGTTCTGAGTTTTCAGGGCAAGAGAAGAGACCCCATCTTATAATGCTAACTAGCTGCATTGATTTCAAACAAGTAGACAGAGCTCTAATTGGATTTATACCTACCAGTAATGATAACCTATATTATTATAGAAATAAATTATGAATCATCGTCAACTTTAAAAATCTTGATCGGATGAAAATTGTCCAAAATGCTTGTGGTGCTTGTTAGCTTTCAAGAGTGCCTATAGAACGGCCTTATATATTTAGTAGATCAAAAAGTGAAATATCGATGCAAGCCATAGTTTTAAAGTTCTCAAAGTACATGTGGGCAGACCTTCTTAACTATTCCGTGCGCGCTCAACTATCTAAAAAAATCTGTCTCATTTCCAACTAATTTCCTGCTACTCCCCATGTTTTACCTCTTCAATCTGACTAATGCATCCTTATGAGATTCTCCGGATGTGGTCCTTACCGGCAAATCACGTCATTCAGTTATGAATGAGTTATGACGTCTAGTTGAGGTAGATAATAAAATTTAGTCTAGTACGTTTGAAATAAACGATATACCTGATTTGTATGGTTTTTCTTGTGCTTCATTTGTATAAAGCTGCGTATGCAAAATTAAGTAGTTTTGTTAATAAACGTGTTTTGGATGTAACGTCATCGAACAGTGATTCAACGATGGACGTCAGTGCAAATTGATTGGGCAGCATACAGAGAAGCTTCGGTGGCAATGGGCGGGATACTTAGTCAGATATAGAGACTACTAGCCGTTGCCTACGACTTCGTACGAGGTTGTTTCGTCCAAGCTTCGTACGCGTAGAATTCAGAAAAAACTTGCCTATGATAAATAGGCTTACATTTTAAACAATTTGTATACAAATCAAATTTAAAAATAGTCGGTTCAGCCGTAAAAGCTTAAGAGACGGACAGACAGAGTTACTTTCGCATTTATAACATGAATTAAAGTTGGAGTCTATCTCTAAAATAATAGTTGATATTGTAGTAGAAAAGACAACCCGTTCTTGCCTTGGCCTTGCCACAAGATGAGCCAACGATATTGAATTAGTTGCTGTTAAAATGTTTAGCACAAAACCCAATGGATTGCACTTAACAAGGAAGTTTAAGCCCAGAGGAGAGCTACAAGGCTGATGATGATAAACTATTAAGCATTGTTGACGTCTAATTAACGCGTTTCGTCTTGCAGTTGACTTGCAGCGCTTGCAGCGACGCTGACTGATTTCCAATTAATAGGATTGGTTCCTATGTTTAATTCCAAATTTCTATTCTAAGTAGATTTCAAATAACAACTCTACTTACTTTCAGTCACTCTCATTGAAACGCCAGACAGTATTTCTACTTTAAAACAAACAAATTTAAAACAAAAAGAATCTACTTAGCAACGACCGCTTACAAATGACTCAATCAATTTGTTAACAATGAAAATAGCATTCAAGTTAATGCCCTAACATACATGCAATGAAAGAAATAAAATCAGACGGGCCAGACCATAGCAGAGTTATCGATTCATCGATCGTCGACGACTCGTGCCAAAGTGATGCTATTCGCGATTAATTTATTTATTTAAATCAATACTTCAATACTAATATTACTAGCAAGACAATGGCTCCAAATGAAAATGCGTATACGCTTATGGCGCGTTGGAATGTTAAACGAAGCCGTTCGTTATTCAATACGTCATTTTGCATTTGATTTTGAGGTTATTAGATGCAATCGGAATGTGTGTGGCCATGTATGATTCCTTCGGCCATTTTCGGTCGTCTTCGGCTCTTGTAGGTCGCCATTTTCGGCTCGAATTGACGTGTGTAATAGTCATGTTGTCATGCTGATTCTAGGAAGATAAGAATGACAGTTTATACACGGGGAAATTTTATTACCTCGACAGTTTAGGAGAATGTTTTTGGCACTAAATCATTTACCTCTTTGTCGATTAGTCATGCTCTGTTAGTGGTTTAATTTTCCTCATGTCAAGTCATAGCAGATAGATACTAGCTGTTTGATATAGGTACTTAACGTCAAAGTCTATTTTGTTGAATAGAATAAAATTGACACGTTGTAATGAGTCAAAATTAAGGCAAGTGGCTCTTATAAGGAAAAAGTAAAAGACTATAAGACCATTATCACAAATACAAGCCGCTATCCAACCAAATTCAATACTACCTATATTATTGGCAAATAACACGTACAATTGGTAGGTAATTTAATATTTTAATAATACACCTCTTTTTAGCTAACAATAAGACGGAATATACACCGTTCTATCAAATTAACGCTAAAATTTACGAGTTAAAATAAAATGAAATAAAATTTTAAGAAATTTGTGTGATATGCCGCTGAGTGTAAAATTTTTATTTACAGAATTTAATTTTTTTGTCATGACATTGCTAAATGTCTGCCTTTTACCTGCCTACGGAATAAAATGTCATAAAAGGTTAAACACATTAGGTTCTGTATCTAATGATGATACTTACTACATGTTTATTTGTCATGTCTAATGTCGGTTTACGATACTAGTCAATTCATTATTTACCGCCCACGGAAAAACGTCTCGAGTAAGTTACTTACATATATAGTATACTTAATAGCAAGTAGAAAAAGGCTGTCATGTCACTAGGAGAGGTCACAGTTTTTATATTTAATTTTATATTAGGCTAAGCCTATGTTCCATTCTGCCGTAAGGGAATCGATATTTTACAAAAAGAGAAAAAAATACTGCGTTATTTGTGTTGGATATATTTTTTTTTTTATTACTTAGTGACCCTATCTCCATTTATGGGCCAATTTTCGAAGTTACTCACATTTTGGTTTCTGTTACAAATTACACAGGTTACAAAAAGACTGCGAATTATAAGGAAACTGAAACTATCGATGAAACTGCTTCAAGAAACATACGTCGACACACAAAAAAATAATTTGCTATCACGTGATGCAGTTTCTATAGAAAGTCAAAAGTTGACAAAAAATTCGGACTCCTTGCTCCGCTCGGCAAAGAAGGAATACTAATTTATTTGACTATGAGATGACATCTGCCATTGTGTCCCAAGTTGAAATGTCAATCATCAAACGTGATTTGACATCCTCATACAAAATTTACAGAACGACGCTTACGCCGTATTTACAATGCCTGAATGAATGTCAGAATACCTTGTGACACAAATTTTCATTAATCTTCCCGCTTTTACCTTTAAATTTTCATGGATTTTGACATATGTTTTTGGGAGAAGATGTTTTGTTCTCAGTAAAAATCGGGAGTGGCTTTTTTCAACCTGCGTTCGACTGTGGGATTGTGTTCCTACTTTTCAAGATTATCAAGAAAAGTTTGAAAAACAACAAATTTCATAAATCATTATGGCTTACAGAGATCTATCTGTAATAAAATAACAAAACCGTAGTAAAACCTTAGGGTCTGATGCACTTGCACCTATGACTTGCACAGTAAAAGTTAAACAAAAATTTTTGTAACGTTCTAACTATCATTTTGAGTACATCATCCTTGGCTGAATTCTACATAACGAGTAAACACGTTCTTTATAATAGCAATAAATAAAAGATGATCATCTTAAGATTTTTATGTAAATACTTACGTAAAAACCACAAAACAGGGAAATCGCCCAAATCCTCGCGCCAATACTTTACTTTCAATGTCAAATTGACAGCTGTCAATAGCGACAGGTGCCAAGACACGAAACTCATTCTTTCCATTTATTGGCGGACATATTTAGAAAGTTTTGAACATAAAAGGTGTTAATAAAAAACACATTTTCTGAAAACTAAACACGTGGGTCATAAGAGTGACTAAAACTTTCAAACCATGAAACTGAGTAACTTTTTTCAAGGAACATGGAACAAAATATAAAGAAAAAATTGGGTTTTGTATTAAACATGCATCTAATCAAGTTAAATATAAGGTGTTTATTTGATTGCGGGCCATTACTTAGGGGGTGTTTTAGTAATGATAAAGGAACAGAAAAAAATATAAGCAAAATCCTACATTGATAAATGTAGTAGAATTTTTTGAAATATTTTATTTGTTTTTTTATCGTTAATTAAACAACCCCAAATTTTTATGTTGAATATTTTTTACAGAAACAACCCCTAAACTATCGTACGAAATAAAATTATCACCCTGTATGAACTGTATTTCACATCGGAATTTTGTATTTATTTAAAAAAAATCCACTAAAATTACTGTTACAGTTTTCGTACGATAACTATTTACATGTAAAGGAGACTTAAACACTGGACAATCAAGACTTTTGTAGAAACTGAACGATTCGAGGAGGTAGAGCTTTAGTTCCTAAGGTAAGCATCGTGCTTTTACTGTCTTATTTATTACAGTCAAAGGTGACTACTAACACAGTTTTAATAAATTCAACTTAAAGGGCTTATTGTGGGGTCTAAATGCAAAGAAAGCATATCTCTATACAAAATGTTCAGCAGATGTAATGAAATAACAACTAGATATTAAATTGTGGACAAAAATTATCTTATGATGATTTCTCAGTCATTTTAACATTTTCAAAAAGTTGTTCAGTTTAATTTACTTCTTTACAGCTCTTTCAGTTCACCAACACTAAAAATAAGCTTTTTTTATCTTAAAAAATGTAAAGATACTGAACTTTATTACCAGTTAGGCGTAGATTTATTCAAAATGAAATAACAAAGATATTTATGTATCGTTGTTCAAATCAATATTCCACATTCGAATAAATTCGAAATTTGAATCCTGGGACCTGCGCACGCGCCGCAAACATGACTCACTCACGCAATAGGGTCACGACACCGCTCCTACTACCACAGACTATAGAAGTATACGTACAAATATATAGAATGTACCATGCTTTATACAAAACCGTATGCCGACGGTTAGTTTTGATTGCGGTGTATAGATGGACATATAATTTTGATCATAAGAAATTAATCTAAAAACCATAACGGGATAGAACAAAACAAGAGCTCTATTTTTGACTTGCTCGCCGAACGTCTCGAATCTCGATGTGTTTATGCTTATCATCGTTATAGATTTATAGTAAGATATCGAGCGTAAAAATACTTTGGACGTTGAGTGATAATCAGCAATAACATATTGCTCAAAGTGCGGAAAGAGAATCCAAAATAGAGCACCAAAATGCAAATTCTAAATCAATTTTGAAATTTTTGAGAATGTAATAGCTGAGAATTAATTAGATAGATTACGTAATATGTTTACCAGTGACGCAGTATTTATAAATTATGCGGGTGGCATAAATATTTTTTTTATAAAAATTACTGAAGACAGATATCCAAACATAAACACATTATAAGTAGTTTACTATAATATAATTTAAAAATATACACAATTGAAAAGGGCTTTATCAATGCAAAATATTACTAACGCTGAAAAATTATTGTACAAACGATTTCTAAATGAAGTCTAGAAAGAGAGAAAGAATAAGATCTTGGCGGAGTTACTTCGAGGAAAATAAATCAACTCAAGGAAAATATCTATGTAGTATAAGAAAGGTAGAACTAATGACACCCGACCGATATAAATAATGACGTTACTCCATCGGCAAATGCTTAGCTCTAAAGATTAAGAAGAAATAAATAAAAATTACACTATACAGACTCCTAACCCAAATCGGTCGGAGTAACGAAAACATGTGCAGGTCTCTCCGCAAACTGTGGCACACCTTTTGACCTGCTCACGCAAGGAACTTTACAAAGCCACCGATAGTGCTCTGTGTTTGGCAGAGTATTAGCAAATCGAATTGGAGATCGACTCGAAAGAAGAAGAAGCAAAAAAAATAAGTATCAATAACATTTGGTCATTGTATACGAAACCTACACAGCATGTAGGCCTAGCATACATTAGCTGAAGTAGGCGCGATAGATATGACTCGACGACAAATTGTTATTGCCGACTAATCGATGATTATTGTTCGATTAGTGATAAATTGAATTGATTCGCGGATATTTGTAAATGGGGAACAAGCTTTATACTTCGTCCACACAAACTTAAAAACAAAGCCACAAAACACAATTTCCCAAAGATGGAGTAATTTTTCTAACGTAAAAAGTTGTTTACGTATAATTCCAAGTCTTACCTATTGTATAAATATGTCTACTGGCGCAAGATATAAGCTTGGTGTTATATTTTAAAGGTAAATGTTAGGATGTTTGTTACCTTAAACGGAAATCGCCTTCCTACCTTCAAAGACTAGGTAATTCGGCATACATTGTTGGGAGGCTTGGTTCTAACAATTCCAATAACCTTCAATCAGCAATGTATGCTGAATTAGTTTCCGAATTAGGAAGGTGTGATAGCAGCTTTACTTATAATAGAAAACTGTTAAGAAACTGAATTAGCTGATAGCACATTTTGTATGAGAAGTCAAAAATTATTTTTCGTATTTCGACTTATGTTCCTTAGGGAAAGTTGTTTAGTTTCATGGGCAGAATCACATCCTTCAGGGGTGATATACACTTTCTGTTACACCCTGTATATGTTAGATAGTTTGACAATCGGAAATCGAACCTAGACCCTAGAACCTCCACTAAACCACAGAGGCTGTTTGACCAATGATGATGAAAGCTCATTCAGTTTGTGTGATTAGCCTGTTTGTGTGTTTGGCCTGTTTGTGTGATTGGCCTGTTTGTGTGGTTGGCCTGTTTGTGTGGTTGGTAGTGAGCCTGCCTTCTGCGCCGTGGGTCGCGGGTTCGATCTCCGCGCAGGGCAAACATCTGTGTGACAAACACAAGTGTTTCTTCTGTGTCTGGGTGTTATTTCTTGATTTATAACACACGCACACACACACACACACGAACACACACACACACACACACACACACTCAAACACACACACACACAAGCACATACTTAGTACAGGCGCTTTAAACTCACTTTTTGTTCACATTTTTGCATGCTTTTTTTTTTCTATATTTTTGCATGTTTCATTTGTATTTTATTTTAATTTTAATGAGTCACTACATACATACGAGTATTACAAAGTTTTGATTTTTGTAGAATCAGTACCTGTTTATTTCTTAACTCATATGTTTTTACTACTATTTTACTTTTAATTAGTCACTAAATAATATGTCATGCTTTATCTTTTTGTAGAATCAGTATTAATTTATAATTTTCAGTTTTTAGTTTTAGTAATGTAAGTGTAGATGTCTGAGTACCCTGAATTTTGTCATAAGATAGCTACGAATAAGATAGCCACGATACAGGCATTGCCTATCACTGTTAATGTCTAGTTTATAAACTATTTTGTGCAAATAAATAAATTATTATTGATTATTATTATTATTATGTAAGTAAATCAATCTCTGATGCCCATAGTAATTGCTCTGCCTAGTTTGGGATCAGATGAAATGTTCCACAGTTTCTACTATAAAACTATTAATGAAAATTTATTATAAGGCAGTATATTTATCGCTCTTAATTATTAACTAACAACATGGACCACCTTTTAACACGTTGATTATTATTAAATATTCAATCCTGGTCTCTAAAGCACTAATTAAAACAATTACGTAATAACGGGTACTCAAAGCCCACGGCGTATAATGTTCTTGTTAAGGTACTGTCGGCAACAGGATCGGTTGTACTTTTCCAATAGCAAACTATAAACAGAGGCTATGAAAGGGCTATGCTCGGAGTCCCTCTGCGGAATCGGATTAGAAATGAGGAGATCCGCAGAAGTAATTGATTTAGCCCGGAGGGAGAATCGCTAAACTAAAGTGGCAGTGGGCAGGGCATATCGCAAGACGAACCGATGACCGATGGGGCGTGAGGGTTCTAGAGTGGCGACCACGTACCAGAAGATGAAGCGTTGGCAGGACCCCCACAAGGTGGACTTACGATCTGATAAAGGTCGCGAAAAGCCGCTGGATGCGAGCAGCGCAGGACCGGTCGTCATGGAGATCTTTAGGGGAGGCCTATGTCCAGCAGTGGACGTCTTTCGGCTGATATGATGATGATGATGAGTTTTATTTTGCATATGAACGTTTATTTATACCTACACGACTAATCGCCTGTTGCACAAAGCGTATTTAAGTTAAAGCTCCTTTAAGTCTATTGCTGACTTTTACTTTGTTGACAAAGTAAGTGCGAACAAATTAAAATCTAAAAATCCACTATTTATGTTGGTGTTGCCAACAGTAACTAGACACATTTAATATTGGTATAAAGATCTAAAATAAATAAAAATACTTTAGACGATCTTATCAGGAACAAAACACTACTGCGTAGCTCCCAGTTTTCCCCAGAGCCTACCTCCCAAGATGACATGATCCTCTTAAGATTTTCTTCTACGGCAGTACCACGTTACCAATACAGTTAAAAATGGATACTATCGATCTTAAGGCTTTGTAATAAGAGCTGAAACAACTGCTAGATGAAGTTGGGTGCGATACCATCAGATGTGACTGTGACATACAGACGGAAGCACAGAAGTGAGAAGTTATAGAAGTGATACGAATCGGGTGATACTTGATATTTCATTATGTATTCTGTCGAAAACCGAAACTGGATTTAAAACACGAAACTCAATCAAAATACAAAAAAATAAATTCCATTTATTGCAAAATTAAAATAAAATGAAAACAAAAGACAATAGAGGGTTATTAGTGGACAAAATAGAAAAAATAACAAAAAAAAATAGAAAAAAATAACAAAGCTTTGATATGAAGTTAAAATTTTCTTCTAAAGCTTACACGCGCATTATTTTCGGATCATCTCTTATTTAAGGCGGTTGCTGGGTGGCAGCACCTTACTTTTAGAAATAAATTTATTGCGTCGCAAATACAAAACTTTTCAGTAGTATTGTTCGTTTGGCGGCAATATAGGGCAGTTATATATGTTATAACCCATGACATCATAGCTTAGCTTATAATTTATAGCTTTGTATTGGTAAAGTGCTAAAAGTGGCCGTTTTTGGCAGTTTTACAATACAAAGCTATTCACGATAAGCTAATATGTGATGTGATGGATAATAAAATATAGAACTACCCCAAATTGCCGCCAATCAAACAATCCTTATTAAATGTTTTGTATTTATGACGCAATAAATTTATTTCTCAAAGTGGCAGCACTTCTGCTCAGCAACCACCTTAAGGCAATGACCTACAACGTGTAAAGGAAAGGTGTAATAATAATGCAGGGTGTGAATCTGCCCATGAAACTTAACAACTTTCCCAGTCGAAGTCGAAATACGACAAAATTAGCTGATCAGTTTCTATGAGAGGTCAAAAATTGATGTTGTTTTATGACCTTTGTTCCTTTGGCAAAGTTGTTCAGTTTCATGGGCAGATTCACACCCTTTAGTATTATTAGCATACCTTTCCGGTACACGCTGCGTTGTATTGAAGACGCCTTTTCTGCTCAATCGTTCTCTTCCCATTTCTGTGGGTAGTCGGAATTAATTGTATTATTACAGTTGACGCGTGTAGAATAGTAATCTGTCGCGGGCGGCCTTTTGTTCTTCCTAGAACTGATCGGAATTCGATACTCAGAAGTGTCTTTTCTGGCTAGATTCGTTTCTAGCCAGAATTTGCTCGGTTCATGTCTAGTATTCTGAATGTGACGAGAAAATTTGCAATTCGGGTTCTTTTGCATAAATTTTTGCTTGGCGAGTGGTGCCATGTCGGCTGAGGAAATCAATAGAAACCAACGAATCCTACTTCCTACTAATATTATAAACGCGAAAGTCTGTTAGTAAGTATGGATGGATGGATGTTTGTTACTCTTTCACGTAAAAACTACTGAATGGATTTTAATGAAACTTTACAATAATATAGCTTATACATCAGAATAACACATAGGCTACAATTTATCCTGCGCAGACGAAGTCGCGGGCACCAGATAGTTATTTATAATTATTAATCTATGACTATATAAATTAATATTTCTTTTTAAAATTGCGACCTTATAATCCAGAATAGGTTTAATAAAAACGCGTATAATTATAATTTCTGCCCAGAATCACGACAGATAGCCACAAAAGCATATCTATTTCTCGGTAGCTCTCAGTTAAGGCCAAAAGGCCATATCTCGACTCCATTTTGAGACTCAGACCGCTTTTTATTACCTTACGCCATAACCGATGGAAAAATTAATCTTGATGAATGTATAATATGGGTTAATTATTGTATGAGGTCTTTGTGAATCTCCGTGGTCTAGTGGTTAGAGTGTTCGGCTCTCGATACGGAGGTTCTAGGTTCGTTTCCCGGTGGGGACACTGTCATTACAAAATCAGTTTGCTGGATTGATTGCAGGATGAATAACCTGATTGTCCAAAAAGTAAGATGATTCCGTTCTTCGGAAGGCACGTTAAGCCGTTTGTGGTCAACCAGACCTCAGAAGTTTAGTGCGACAAGATAAAATTCGTCTTGAAAATTGTTTTTAAAGGCAAAAAGTTTACTAAATATTGCGCTACATTTATGAATGAGGTATCGTTGTAAAGTGCATTAAATATTGAATCTATTGATATGATCAATTTTCAATACATTTGCTCGAAAAACGTACTTACAAGGACGTAAACATTGCTCGTAAGTAGTTACTTACCGAACTAGTGCGGTAAGTAAAAAAAGTATAATACCAAGGAGTTTTTACACTCTGATCATAAAATTATTTTGAAAAATACTACAGTGGTGACTTTTTACTTGGGTGACGACTGGCCTACCTATATTTAAAATAAAATGGAGAGTACCAGGAGAACATAAATCGACCAGAGGCTGACAGTACCCATGTTTGGTTCCTTTACCAAGTTATTACTTATACCTGTTTTCTCACAAATGTATTGAAAAACGTCGTAAGATACACGTCCGTAAGGGTTATGACAAACTCGTGCCGATGGTAAACCCTCGACTTCGTCTCGGGCTTACAAAACGTCAACTCGTTTGTAATAACCCTACTTACGGAAATAGTTGTCTCAAATGTCTCATGAGTTATTGAAGGTCAAAGGTCACAAAAAATAGTTTTTCGTTTATATGTCGGTTTCTATAGCTCCAATGATGTTAGTGTTTGTGGAAGAATTGTAGAGCATAAAATTTGCGACAAATTTTACTTTGATTTTTTTATACGCCCAATCGTTTTTTAGATAGAGGGCGGAAAGCCCGCAGCGCTCAGCCATACTCACTGCAATGCAAGGACAACCGTGAATCTCAGTGAATTGATGAAATATTATTAACAATAAATAATTTGTATGTTTTTTTAGTTGACACACTATAATTAACGGCTGCTATCTACGGTACGGCAGTAGTCCACCTCTGACACTAGGGTTTCTCAGGTCGGTCAACTATCTAGCAACACGCACGATATGATGATTTGTGAGTCAGTTAAGGTGGGCATTCACGATCACGATATTCGGCGTGGCTCCAAACGACTTAAGTCAAATGGATGGATGCCCAACTTGTACCCACGATCACTCCAATAAACTTTCATTCCAAGTTTTACCGATTCGAGCACAGAAGTTATCATGACTTCTAATTCCGAAGAAAAACTTTTACTTTTTGTGGCTCTGTCGGTTAAAGAAAGGGATTAGTTTGCACTGGAATCGTTTTGTTGATAATTTTCATTAGTTTTTCTATAACATATATGTTTATTTCAATAGATCTAGATCGATCGATTTCTATAGATCTTTCATATACAGGGTGTAAGGGACAGCTTTCCGAATACTGACAGGGCATGATCAGTCAATGTAACTGAACAACTTTCAGCGTATAAAACTTTCAGGAAACGAAAAAAGAAATCGACTTTTCCATACTAACTGTCCGATCAAGTTTACAATTTTGTATACAGGGTGTAAGGGACGGTGTACCGAAAACTGAAAGGGCATGTTCAGTCGATGAAACTGAACAACTTTCCCAAAGAAACATTTCTGGGAAATGAAAAAAATTGTTGACCTTCCCATATAAATTGCTCACTCTGCTCGAACAGTTTGTATGGAGAGGTCAAAATTTTTTTTCATTTCCCGGAAATGTTTCTTTGGGAAAGTTGTTCAGTTTCGTTGACTGAACATACCCTTTCATTTTTCGGTACACCGTCCCTTACACCCTGTATATGGAGACGCGGATTGTTTTTACGTTTCCTGAAAGTTTTGTTCACTTAAAATTGTTCAGTGTCGTTCCCCTTTTTCCTTCAGTATTCGGAAGGCTGTCCCTGACACCCTGTATGTTTATTTCAATAGATCTTGTAATTTCTTTTCTGCAAGCATTCAATATACTTGTACTTTTCTCTAAATTGAATTAAAGCCTCGCATCCGGATTATAGGGCGCAATGAAATCACTCCATAGATTTTGAAGTCATCTTATACAGACAGAGTAACAAAACTTGTATTAAAACAGAATAAATAGAACAAGTATCTGGACAGTGAATCACTCTGCTTTAATAAATCACAAGAGAACCAAATATGGCGCCTTGTTGCCAATGTTTTTAAATTAAATCAAATAAATTTAAATATAAAGCACCCTTTTTCCTAATAAACTTACAGCGACAAGAATTTATGTTAATTCTCATTATAATTTCATGGTAGACCTTATTTGTATTGAATAATTGTACCTGAAATTAGCACAGAAGTCATTAACCACTTGCTTTTAAATACTTCGTTCTAGCCGCTACGTGCTAATTCTTTATATGTAATTTTAAAGTTCCGTCCCTCAAAAGGAAAAAAAAACGGAACCCTTATAGGATCACTTTGTTGTCTTTCTGTCTGTCTTGACGGGGTCTTGACCCTTTTTCTTCATAAATGGGTGAAGGTATCAAGTTGAAATTTATATCGAGCATTATGGTCTACGAACTCTGGAAAGTGTAAAAATTTCAAGCTTCTACGTCAAAACCACCACAAGATATGGCTATTTGTGTCCCAAAATCTATACATTTAACCTACAGGGTGCTTCCAGTTGACCGAATCACTCTTGAGTATTGATTAGACGAATTGTCTAGATATTTATACGTCACGATGCAATCCGGTCGATTTGCGGTCGATACGAGTAGTACCTAAAACAGTGTCAAGAATGCCAAGATCTTCAAGGAATGTGGTCACAGTTAACACATAAAAATATCGTTGTTGACAGGTAATAAATAAAGTAATGACAGCTAGTAGGATTTAATAATTCAATTTAACTTCATATGGCGATCATATTTTATAATGGAATGAAGATAGTTAGATGATAGACATATATTTATTTAAAAAGAAAATGTATTTTATACCTATCCGATGATAAGAAGACTGTTTAAAAGTTTCTGGTTGTGACATTCATAATATCATTGCATAAAAGACTTTTTTTTAAAGAAATTTCATTTCATATGTTTTGGTGTCGATATGTATTGGTACTGATATTTGGTGAACAAAAAAAAAAGTTAATTTAAAGTTTCGAGAGATAGAATGTGTGAAAGTGATGTTGAAAGAAAAGTGAATGCTGAAAATATGGCGAATGGTGCTTTAAAAAGTCAAATGTCAAGGTCTCATAAGGCTCGTATCGTATTGCTGTGCATAGAGCTGGAGTTTTGTTATTTTAATGGTTTTAGCCAACCTGGGCGTCTCTAAATCGTCTGCGAACTCAGGTTGACCGCTGCAGAGAAAAGGTGGTGAGTTGGGACTTCACAGACCAGTTGCTAAAGCACTGTGATTGTGGAGCTTCGATCCAAAACATGGTGCATTTGCTCTTTTGTCCGTTATGCCTCTCCACCTGTACTTTAATAGCAATTCAATTCAATTCAATTCAATTCAATTTATTCATTAAAATTTACAAAAGATGTCTACAGGCAGAAGTCCCAAGGCGACATCGTATAAATAACATGAACTTATTATAAAACCTTGTTTTACATAGATATAAAATCTTAAAATTATAGAAAGATTACATCAATATTCAATCGGACATGTCAATTTCATAATAGAATATAAAAATAATAAAATAACTACCTAATTACGATGTATTCTTTCATCAATTCATGTCATTCTGCTTCCATTAAAACAAAAACAATATTTATATAATAAGGCCAAAACAAAATAATCAAATAATCCATTTACTATAGGAACCATAAATGTATTTATTAAATATACAACAAGTATTAAAAAGACCCTAGTTATTTACTTAAATAATACAACATGGCCCTCATGAACTCCGCCAGAGTACTATGGAATAAGTCAATGCCATCTCTACATATCTGGTTAAGTAAGTGAATAGCCACAGATACTGGAGCGTATTTTAATACATTTGTCCTACAATGAGGCGTGGCTAAGACTTCATGCCGTGGTCCATGTCGCAATCTATTATTGGGCACACGAATTCCTATTGCCTCTAGTATCAGAGGGTTATGTAATTGCCCACGAATAACCTTAAATACATAAGTGGATAGAGCCAACTTTCTTCTTACTTCGATGCTGTAGTACCCTATCATTCCTAACAGAAATTTCGTGGGGTATATTATAGGGTAAGATGGGTAAACACCGAACTGCTTTTTATATATGCATCTTAAAAATTTATTTTGAATCTTTTCCGTCATAGATACATATTTTATTTCAAAAGGATTCCATATGATTGAGCAGCTCTCTACTTGACTCCTAACTAGCCCATTATACAAGGATTTTATGGCTAGAATGTTTTGGAGGTCCTTAGTCTGTCGAAGAACAAAACCTAAATTTCTGTAAGCTTTTTTACATATTTTTGTGATGTGGTCTCTAAACGTCAAGTCATCCTTCATTTGAACTCCCAAATCTCGCACCGTTGTAGTCTTTTCTAATTCCGTTCCCTAAGCAGTAGCAAAATGTTGAAAGGTAAATTTTTAGTTGGCGTTTTATCATATCATTGATACGTAGAATATTGAAGCTAATGTACGACAGTGCGAAAACAGGAAATGGTAGAAGAAGCAAGAGGATTAAAGTGATGAGAGAAATGAGAGCAAAGTAGAAAATCGGAAAATTCACAACCACAGGCAGGCTTCGAACTTGCGTCGTCTTAGTCAGAAACACGAACGACGATGCGTAAGAGTGAGATCGCAAATTTCACAATATCAGGCAGGACCACGCTAGTCTAGTTCCGGTACAGACGAAGAAGACGCAGGTTCGAATCCTGCCTGTGGTTGTGAATTTTGCGATTCTTTACTTAGTGGAATTTTCCCAACACAGAGAGAAAGAGAGAGAGAGATGAGAGCGTTTTCCTCAACGATCGTAAGTCCTGTACGATAGATGTGAAAGAAGTAAATGACAGGATTAAGAATAGTGTGATACAACAGTCACTACCACTGTGTCTATGCACACGCCAGTCAAACAGTCAGGTAACAGCATACTTGACATTTATATATAACATGCAGAATTCAATGTAAATAGAGCTAGTGACTACCACCACTGCCCCGTGTGGTGCCGGCAAAGAATAGTTAACAACCCATCTCTACCCGTGGGTTTCGTAAGAGGCGACTAAGGGCTCGTGAAACGAAGGATGGGGGCAGCATCTTTCTGAGTATCGTATCATATTACGTACTACGGACACCAACAACAGCGGTCGCAGGCCGCAAAGCTTACAAGCGTGGTGACTATGGTATATCCCCCCCCTCCATAACACCAAGCGTTTTTTCTGGACTTCTGGAGGGAGCTCCCTGTCCTTTAATGGACGTTTTTCATAGAATGCTATGATGAGAGCGAGTCTACTACCGTCTCGGATATTTGTAGTACTATGGCAGCGTAAAAGAAACTGCCAATTAACCAGTGAAGCACATTCACTAAGCCCGTCTGGGGAAGTACCACCCCCTTGTCTAATTCTGCCGTAGAGTAGCAGTGTTTGCGCGGCTGTTTCGGTTTGAAGGGTAAGGGAGCCAGTAAAATTACCAGCACCGAGACACACCATCTTAGTTCTCGTGAAGGGCATCGTGCTTTGCTGTGTCAAGTTGTACCACTAATAAAATAATGGGCTCTATGGGCAGTGGTAACCACACCACACCTGTTCATTTGCTCACTTTTCACATTTAAAGTATCTCACTTGAATCTCATATCGCTTATGACCAACCATAGGTACTTACTTATACATACATGCATAACTATCCTGATATCTTGAATCATATCAGAATCAAATCAATCGTTGATATGAAACCGTTGGAAAAACTGCTACGGTAACTTTTTCTTTGCACGACAAGTTGATTTTATTGCTAATCATAAATTCAATGGTTATCTGTATCAATTAATCTTTAAGAGTGATTTTAAATGTGAAATAAATGAAAATTTGTCTTTTATAAATGACAGGAGAGGTTTTTGTTGGTTAAAGGAGTGAGCCGCCATGCTGCCATGAAAGCTAAACCCAAGCACTTACAATTTCTTTACCTAAAGCAATACACTAAGTTACAGATTTGTCTGCGCAAGCGTGTCACTAAAAAGGGGGAAAAATAAGGGAGTTTTACTTTGAGTCACGTATACATACGGTGTTCCTTCGAAGAAATAAGCAACACGCATATATTGCGACAAAATTAAATTATGCCTCTTTCTTTAACAAGCAAATCAGCTATATTCCTCTCTTTCTGGTATGAGTGAAACGGAAGATATCCAACGCTCTGTTTTCTTTCTCTCTACATGTCAGTCCTATACTTCTTCTAGTTGTGGCCTCATGTCTGAGGGACGTGACATTGTGGACTCAAGCCACCACTCCTCTCCTGACCACTTGATCTTGAGCATTGTGTTGTGAATATTGGCGTGTAGTGTATGACCTGACCAGTATTTGTCTTTATAGTACCGGCCCATCGCATTGGCATACATTCTTTGCTCCGTTTGCCCTTCATTCAGCCAGTGATGATAAGCCTTTCAGGCTACCTGCATCTCTTTGCACCGTATGTGCAACGAATTTTAGGACTTAGTCAGCGCTATTAAAATCCTTGAAAATTACAGATTTAACCTTGATACCTCTATCAACCACGGCTGCCAAGATGACCTTGAGCCATCCTTCCTCTATTACTCTCAATCACCTTCTATTTAAGGCGCTACCTTAATAACCACATCCTTGGCCACACACCGCGCATACACATCGTTAATTAATGATTCTGACGCCTTAACGAGTCAACATAATGATAACATGCCAAACGATTTGCGAATGGTCGTATAGGTATGTACGCTAAGGTTTGGATTATATCTTTACATTTAAATTGGACCTCAAGTTAGGTTCAAAGAAAGCGATTTCCAACATCATCATAACTAGCCTTATTCCGTTTTATGGAGGGAGAAGATTCGAAGAGGACACTGGCTTTCCGCAAAGAGAGTGTCATCTGGATCTTCAACCCATAAGTCAAACCATAACTAATTCTACATAAGACTTCACCAGGATAGAGGCCATCTGACGGTCAGAGGTTTAAAGCCGCCAAATGGCCTCTGACTTCGCTCACCGACTACTTTCAGTGTCAGAAGCTGGGACTAATGACTAAACAAGCCATCAGCGCGGTCACCTACAATGAAAAAAAAATTGCTGATTCAGTCAAGATTTTGATAGTTTCAAACAAGCATCTTGACTCCATTTGAGCTTGCAAAGACCTTATTGGATTGTATCAATTTGATTATTGAATTAAAAATTATAAATTTATATTGACTAAGACGCTTTTCAATATTTTTTCGATGTAATCACAAAATGCCAAACAAGAGAAAATTGATCTTGGTTGGCTCTCCGTTTTTTCCACGTTTTTTCAGTGTATCCGGGTTTGGACAACTTTTTCTTTCAACTTTCAACAAAAAGTTTGATGTAGGTACTCTTCTGTACATATAAGTATTATGATCAAAAAGTTTCAATGCTCTAACAAAAAGATAGTCCAGAAAATTTCAACGGAATTATGTAATTCAAGATTATGCTAAATACAAACAAAACAACTGGTCCCGTGTGGTGCCGGCAAAGAATAGTACCAACTCATACATACCCGTGGGTGTCGTAAGAGGCGACTAAGGGTTATAAACTGGAGGATGGGCAGCAGCATCCTCCTTTGTATCTGACATCTTACATACTGCGGACACCTTTTTTTTTTTTTTTTTTTTTTTTTTTCGAGGGGAAATCCATTATGGATACCCGGTCGCTGGGGGAAAGCGATCGGGTTATGTCAGACTCCACTGACTAAAACCCCCCGGTGACCAACCTCAGCGCATGACGGGTAGCTCTGGGATCTCCTTGGGAACGCGACCAGTGCCACCCTCGCGCGATGCTCGTGCCCTTCCTCCATTCTTTATCCTTCCTTACTGCAAGGCAGTAGCAACACAAGGTCACAATGTGTTACTACCTTCCGCTGGCCGCTTGAACGGGGTGATCAGGTTCCCCATCCTGACCACCTGCGACCTGGGGCGCCCGCACCTGGGGCAAATTGGGGCGTACAGAAGTGGCTCTGCTATTCAGAGCCCTTCGTCGCCTCCTTCTTGCGGGGTCGGCTCTTTCCCGATCCCGCTCAGCTGTTTCCTTCCGGACCATAACAGTCTCGCAGAAGGTAACAGCTGCATCCCAGGAGCTATCTCTCTCTAACATCGCCTCTATTAGGGCCGGTGGAGAGAGATCTTGCCCGATTTCTTGGACCAGGACCTGCCGCTCGGAGAATAAATTAATATGGAGGCCATTTCACACAAAATCTTCTGATCCCAAACTAGGCAAAGCCTGTACTATAGGCATCAGAGACTGATATACATAATTACATACATAGATAAATAGATAAAATGACTTCCAGACCCAGAACAAACCCCCTATGTTCATCGAACAAAATGTTTGCCCTGGGCGGGGATCGAACCCGCGACCAAGAGTGCAGAAGGTAAAGGCATTACCAGCTATACCAACAGTTCAGTCAAAATTATTTTACAAACGTGTTGTTGAAAATCGATTGGTAACCTCGGCACACTGTACCGAGTTTTCAATGTACCGAGTTGACTAAAGACCCAAAAAAAGTATACCAACGACCACAATTACGACCTTACGCTAGAAAAAACCACAAACACAAACTCCAAATATTAAAATTATTTTGATTCTAAATACTTACGTCGCGGCTTAAAATCGTCTATATGTCGCAGGGAAATTATATAATTCGTCGTTTTACATTATGCCTTGGCATTCTTCAAAATGCCGAGAAATTTTCAATTCGTCATTTTACATAATGCCGCGGCATTTCACAAAACGTCGCGTAATTAGTTTCTGGCACAAACCTAAAATGCACCAGTGATCCAAACCCGTTTACAATCTGCCGGCGCCGTTTTACAATTTGCCGACCACTTACAGTTTTCCTGCAGTAATCGGTGAATTATACGATTTTATGATTAGGTCAGATTTTGTATCAAAAGCCGGTTTTTGTCAAATCGTTAAAGGATTGTTTGACCAAATCTCTATTCATATTCTTGCAACAGATTCATGCTCCTGCTTAGAATAGAACCCCGAACACCGCAACATAAGGTTGCCAGCCACTGCGCCATACAGTCAAGCCGTATGCCTACTCCAAAATTTTATTCTTGTTTCGTAGTGATAAGAATTAATGTTGAAGATTGACATAGAAATGTTCTGTAGGAACGATTACATTGCATCTACAATATGAAAACTTTTATTTTATTAAAACGTAAAAAGAAAAGTGCTGGCAAAGAATTGTACGAACTAATTTCTACTCGTGGTTGTCGTAAGAGGCGACTAGGTGTCGTAAGAGGACAATTTTTTTTATTTTTTCCTTTTAATTTTTCACAAACAACGTGGTCCATGGTACCAGCCGCAACGTAAACAAGCCGAAGCTTTTTTTAAAATATTAATTCGACATAGTCCACAAAATGATTTTGCATCTTTATATTCAACATACCTGCCTATTTAAAATCAGTTCTAAATATACTCAGTCATTTTAAAATTTACTTATTTTCCATATTAAAATAGAACCATGAAAGAACCTTAAATTTCAACGAGAAAACTCGCTCATTTGGTGCTAATTTCGACGCCTCTTAAACTTTCTACTATACTCAAACTTTCTTTCCCCCACGAAAGTTCATAGCGGGCACATGGCAGGCTTTTTATAAGCGTTTTATTTCATTAAGGCAGATAGTATCTGCCACCCACGCCGTTTGTAATGACTTGCCATAACTAGCCTTATGAAGAGGTTGTATTCACTGTGACACAATTCCTCTATGCGAATATTGAAAATAACAACAGAAAATATGTGTCGATTTGGCAACGTCTCGGTTCTCATAATCAATACTTCAGTTGGGAAGACAGTTCAATGTTTCAGTCATGATGTTTTTATTCAAGTTTTAGTAAATTACAATATTTTAATTTTATGAAAAGTCCTTGCAACTAACCAGGTAAGGTTAGATGCAACGAAGAAGGTAGGTACGCTCGGCAGCAAGTAAGTGGTAACAAAACCAGTATAAGCTAAACCAGTGTTATACTTACTACAATTTCCTGAAACCAGAGATTTAATCACTCAAATTCAATGTGTTGCCAGTATGCAAAATAAGCATTCCTATGAAGGTTGAGTTGTTAAAACTAGACAAATTTGATAGGGATTTTAGATTTACAAATCATCATCTGAAAAAGACCGTATTTCTCGTATTTCAGTCACTTTTCAGAAAAAAATTATAATAATTTTTATGCTTGGCATAAATAACCTGTACCGAGCTGGAACGACCCGTTTATGAAGAAAAGACGGTAAAGAATACTTTACTTACTCTCGAAAGTATTATTAGGTAACACGTGAAGTAAGTTTGGCAATGGAACTATAAAAAAAGCCAAAAAATTAGCTTAAAATATGAATAGTAAGTTACTACCATATTTGGTATATGTGTCGCAGGCAAATTATAAACGGTAGGCAAAATGTAAAACGGCGCCAGAAGTATGTCAACGGGTTGAAATAAGTACTGCTTTTTAGGTTTGTCAGCCATGGTAAACCCAACCTAACAGATCCCGAGCAGGGATCGGTTAGGTTGGGTTACGTTATTTTACGAACACAATGAGTAACGAATTACGCGCCGTTTTGTGAAATGCCGCGGCATTATTACATTATAAATTCTCGGCATTTTGTATAATGCTAAGGCATAATTTAAAACGACGAATTAACAACACGAATTGACAATTTGCCTGCGACCTATGTATGTAATAAAAACTCTTTCTTAGCGATTATCTTAGTCGTACGTCGTAGTCACAAAATTGCTAAGTTGCTAAATTAGTGTTCCTCGTGTTTTTAAGCATTTTTTAATAATACCGTGTTTGAGACAAACCTACAGCGCCATCTGTTGGCGGGTAGCATAGCTTGCTCACCCGATGATATTTTCAGGTTGTGGCGGCTATTATAGAGCGAAGCTCGGTCGCCTAGGTACTTGCTAATAAAGCCGCTATCACCTGGTTGAAGTAAGGATATTGGAATTAACAGAACCAAGCTTCCCAGCAATGCATGCCGAATTACTCATTGGATTGAGGAAGGTGTAATTGCGGCTTGACGCTGTTATAGTGTGTTTTGGGTAGCTATTATCCTCAAGAACGACTCCTTAGATATTATGACGCGAACATTTTAAAACTCTGTATTAAATTAAGACCTACTTATCCAGTGGCGGCCCTAGGGCGGTGCGAGCGGTGCGACCGCACCGGGCGCCGAAATAGGGGGGGCGCAGAATTGAGTTAAATAAATACATACAGGTGACGTAGGGCGTACGCGACGGGGAAGAGTGGCCTTATAATTTTTAACGTTAACCAGGTTAACCATCACTTCATTTTTAACAGGCGTACCTACCCATAATATATTAGTTGTTCCCATCGTAAAGTTATTTAGTCTACCTCTATACTTAAGACTATATGTAATTCTTTTATTTCTTTTTGAAGTGAAAACTTCTTTAGCGGCGCTTGGCACTTTTTTAGATGGGTAAAAAAATTTAAACTCGCGTCAGATCCGTAGCCTGATCGAAAATGCGTCAACTGTCAACCGTATTGTTATTACAATACGGGTTTTTATTCAGTGACATCATAGAAGTACGCGAGCAATGGCGCGATTGACCCTTACAAAAAGCATAATATTCAAAAACGCAAGTTTTCACTTCTGCCTGCACTCCCGGAGTGCAACCCGTCCTTTTTTATTTACTCAGTATCTTGTCGTGATTTTCAGGTATGTTTCTTGACCATTCAAGTGACCATATCATTAAGACCAAAACATGATTAGTGAAGATCAGCTCGACAAAATAAAAATCCAAAGTTGTATCTTCAATTTTCATTATTTCCTGTTTTTGTGGAATCTGAGGTGTTTTAAGTAGTGAAATTAAGTATACAGAAAGGTATTCGTAGTTGCTATCATATGCCTCACCTAAAATTTTTACAAAAAGTCGGGCGCTTACGTCATTTAGTTTTGATAACACGCACAGTATATCTGTTGCAATCTAATGCGTTGCGGATTGCGCACTTTATCCCTTTCTTTCAAGCGACAAGAGTGCGCGTGTCAAATATCTATCTTTTCACATATCCTTTTAACTATGGATCTACCAAACGCATCGTGATTGCTAAAAATTTCTCAGATTTTTTAAATATCCGCCTTGAACAAAGTTGCAAAAGAAAAAAAAGCAGAAGAACGAAGAAGAAGTTGAAGTTGTTGTTGCCTTGATTTGCAAATCAGTTAAATAACGAAAGTGGAAAAATGAGACGTGTAATTTTCTGTCAGCAGAGCCTATTATTGACTCGACTTAAACTCAAAATAATTTGCAGGCATCTGCCCAAATTTGTGGGCAACGCCCTTCGTATTTTGCTAGATGTATGTCTAATGATCGTTTTGGAAAACACAAATTCAGGCAATTTAAGCTTATTAAAAACTGTCAGAATCTGGTATGATCTTGGAATTTCATTTTTTGAAAATAGTTGAAATTAGATTATTCCGCCCAAAGATAAATGAGTAAGAGCGCAAAATCCGAATTCTTTGATTCCGACTTACGAAGCTATATGCAGGCGCATAAGCTGGGAAGTTGGTCATCTAGGTCGGAATAATCCAATTGCTGGCCGATAACATACTCGTCACATCAGCCGAAAGACGTCCACTGCACGGCAGGACATAGTTCGTGACGACTAGTTCCTTTTTCGCAGAGTACACTGCCCACTGCCGCTTTAGGTTAACTATTCTCAGAGCTATGTCAGTTACCTTAGCTCTTCTGCGGATCTCCTTGAATCTGACTCGATCTCACAGAGGCCTCGAGATTGCTCTTTCTATAGCCCATTGGGTGACCTCGTGTTTTCTAATGAGGTCCATCGTGAGCTACCACGTTTCGGTCCTATGTCATCACTAGCAACACTTACTGTACAGAGACTGTCGTCTTGAGACACTGCAGTATTTTGGACAAGAAGGTATCGCGAAACTTCCCGAGTTACTACTTACTACTAAACTAAGTTTGACTTACAGATTCAGTTTAGATTTACTTATTCAATATAGTTTCTTTACAGAATACTCATTAAACGTCAACTTCAAGCGTAGTCTTCAACTTTTAATGGAGTGGGTACAGCATGGGAAATTACGTTACGTTACTACTATAATATTGTCGGCAAATCGAAGATACTGACTTCTTCCCCGTCAATTAGCTTAAAAACGTTTTCCAATCCCATGAAACGGTTCAGGAGATATGACTTTTCCCTGTCTCACTCCTCGCTGCATTGCTGGCCAATACTGCTCAGTTAGAACTTGTAATCAACTATTAGGTACGTTTTTTTTAATTTTCTGTAGGTAAGCAAGCAACAAGCGTCAGTAGAAAGAGCACCAATTTTTTTATTTCTAGGGGGCGCCATTATGAGATCTCGCCCCACCTAAAATTTTTTCTAGGGCCGCCACTGTACTTATCCGATATGACAGACAGAATTTTAAGAACTTTAATAAATTAAAAATGCTGCCAGAATCCGTATTTTGGTCATCGTAATCAAACCAAATGCTATGCCGCTAACTAGCACAATATGCGCTAATAAGTTACTAATCATGGAAACTTTTACACTATGCGCCTATTAATCGCACTTCTAGTTATTTGTAGCACCGGTATCATAGATGGTGCTGGTTTCAATATAAAAAGATACAGTTAATTAAATATTTATTTATTACGAAATGAGGAACTTATTTGCACCTAGCAACCTAAAGAGTTGCGGAATACTGAGGACTGGTAAATTAGGTTTGTACATCCAACAGCACGTCAGTAGAAACACATGGATCTTATGACATGGTATTAGAGTTGCAAATGTTTCAGCTGAAGTGATGTTGACTGTACGTAGAGACTTTGGTCAAGTGTGTTACAAAAAAGGACAGAACTTATCCCTCTCATACCTACGATTCTTATCATTTTCTCTTGACACATATCAGGATTGTTATAGAAAAGAAGAACAAGTATAGAAGTAGGCACAGGAATACTAATTTGTCGGCAGTTGTAAAAATTTGACAATTTCTGACTTTCTGTCTCTTTTATCACAAGCAGGTCAGCTGTTTTTGTTCTTTTTTTGGTGCGAGTGAAACTTTCCGATGGCATGCTTATTTCAAAAACTATGAAACAGATACTTAAATGAATTCATTCTTTGGTGGCATAAATGTCTATCATTTTAACAAAGATTGATTAAGCTTACGGTGAGGTTTTGGTTTTGGGTTTGTTTCGATTAAAATTAACAGATACCTGGTGCAGAGTTTTGCGGTGGAATGTTACCCTATAACGCAAAGTAAAAGCTCTCTTTACCTATTGTTGAATTACCAACGAAACAGAAAGTGACACCAACTGATTTAAAGTAGGTTTAACTTTAAAGGTGTTTTATGCAACCAATCAATAAGTTGTGAAACGTTAATGGAGTAAGGTGGAGAGTACATTCCCGATAACTCAAGCCTTCAGAGATTTTTTTAATAGTTTAGCTCTAACAGCTCTGCGCAGCTAATTTATAATTTTAATTAAGCTGTCATGGGCTGACAGCAATCGTCGATTCTGCCATTTGCAGTAAGAATGCAGTTAATCTAGAATATAGCAATATGGACGACATTTTTAATTTCTTACCCTATTTGGTACATTCTTTTTTTGGAAAATGTTATTTGGTAACGTGGGATTGAAGTGTGAAATCTGTTTCGAAGTAGAGTTTTTTTATTTGATTTTGCGAGAAGTAGCTAGTTTCGATAAAATTATAATAACTTAGTACTTTTGTAACTATTTCTAAAGACCATGTTATCAATACTAGAATGTGTTAAAAATATTAGATTTTAAACATTCGAAATGGCCCTGACCCTTAAAACATAAATCATAAAGTAATTAACAATCATACACAATTTTATTTATGAGTAACAAAATAATTTAATATTATAAAAGACATCACGGTACATATATGTATAAATTTTTGAAAATAACTGATTGCTTATCGAGATTTTATGAATTAAAAACATAAGTCTGGCTATACAGAGAGGAAACGCTGCCAGCATACTAGGGACCATGTCTCGGGGGGACGCACTGGAGGAAATATTTTATTTTTAAGTTAGTGTCAATAATCTGGTTTTGAATTAAAATGTACCGTAATTTAGTCTTTAATAATATTAAATTATTTTATGACTCTGTTGATACTGTTTTATTATTTTTTATAAATAATTTTCGTACGGATGTAAAAGACATTCAAATCAGTATTTTCTTACAAAAATAAAACGTGCTAAAGCTTGGTGCTCATAAATGTAAACCTGATTTTTTTGTCTTTATTTTAGAAAATACAAGCCCAAAATCTTCATAAACGAAATCCAAACAACATTTACAAACTCCCAGTTGTTTCCAATTTCAAAATTTAAATAACAAATCTTGTTCGGCGGAGGCTGTTCTCGCTGAGTCATCGGGCTTAAATATTTTTTGTCTATGGTCGCTTGTCGTTGCCGGATTGGGTAATTTGAATACAGAATGTTTATAAGGCGGTTGTCAAATAATATTATAAAATGGGACATATAAATTAATAAGATTGTAGAATAACATTCTGAACATCCGTTTTACTTAGATTTTACAACTTTTTAGCTTAGTTTGCTGTCACTTTGTTCCTTGTTACTGTCATTTAAAGTTAATTTGAAAAAGAAAAATACATCACGAGAGTTCTGGGCTCTTTAACGCAAATGTCGACCTTATTACACGTCTATAACGTTCACATAAGCGTGCCTTGCAACGTGGCTATTACGACCAACACGGTAAGACTAAAATTGGTGAAAAATACTTTTTTTAGTATGCCACTTAACATATATTAAAAAGTAAAATGACCAAAAATTTAATGTTGTTTTGTTTAAAATACTATGAATTTTTGAAAAAAATTGCAAAGTAGAAAACATAAAAATGGATAAATAAAGCTTACTTGATTTTTTGTTAGCTACCTACTTTATTTAATTTAAAATTCGAGAACAACCACATAAATTGTACATATTTTTTTGCCATATTTAGGGAAATATAAAAAAGTTGTTTTTGTTTTACTGTCTATCTAAGGGCTTACTCTTGACCCCGATCTAGCCCTGAGGACAAAGATGAGGTGGACAATGGAACGAGTTTGCACGGAAGAAGCCTATTCACTCGCGACTTAAATAGAAGTTACGAAGTTTTTCAGTTTAAAAGTAGTTGACGTTAGTTTAACCCTTAATGAAATATTAAAGAGTGACGTCTCTAAATTTGGCACTTGAATGAAACCTTAAGTTAATGATAATTGGAAATGACAAAGAATCACACATTTTACATTAACAACTTCTTAAAATATTACAAGACGTCGCCAGGTCTTTAAGAGAGTTACGCAATAGGTACGAGTATAATGTTTCCTTGACCCTTTTCTATGACGAAGTTTGTGGTCTGTGGGTGCGTCAATCAATAAAATATACAATTTGTTGACAAACCGCCAGTTGTAGAAAGCTTCGTTACACTTAATCCTCCCTTAAGATTTAATGACACTGCGTAAAAAAAAAACTAAGTGTCAGCATTAGGTAGATTAAAAAGAGGTTGTAAATTTTAAATTAAATTTCACTTTTCTAAAAAAGTTCGTGGTCTAAAAATTAATAGAAATAAATGGTACAGCAGCACTGCACTTACTTTCTCGCAATACTCAAGAAAAACTACAACCGCAAACTTAAATTTGTAATGCCATATACATTGTATGGAAATACAAACTTTTATTTACGTTTTTCCAAAAAAATGTTCGAATGAAATATACAGATCAATTCAGAATTCAAATTGTCAAACATTAAAACAAACAAACCTCAAACGATTTCGAGTAAATCACATGTTTTGGTAGTACTGGAACACCCACCCTTTATATGAATTTTCACAGATCAATGGATACTACCGTAGGATACTTGCATGGAGATTTTTTAATTTCGCAAAACATGTTATGGATAATTATTCAGTTTAGTCTACTGAGCAAGCCCTTTCAGTTTTTGGTACACCCTGTGTACACAATATTATTCAAAAAAATCATAAAGAATATCCAGTCAGGTAGACAACCAATCCAGGATTTATATTATAGAAAATTTTAATAAAATCAATGGATCAAATTTTGGGTAAATTACATATTTACGATTTGGTGGTACAGGAACACCCCTTATATGAAATTACACAGATCAATTGATAATGGCGCAAGATATCTTACATGGAGATGCTTGGTCATGCAAAGTTTCATCAAGATTCTGTGAGTCGTTTTTGAGAAAATTTCGATTTTTCATTTTCTTTGTATGACAGCTACCCTCAAAATGAGAGCCAGCAAGAAACCACTTAGAACCCTTCGATAGATTTGCATAAAACTCCTAAATTCATAATATGGTGTCAATTGGACCATTCGTTTAGCCGCTAGGCCAAAGCGTGACGGACAGACCGACCGACCGACGGACGGACATTTTTGGGAGACTTGTTTTTTATGATGAGTGATATAGAACACATTTTTGAGAAAATTAGAAAAACTTTTTTTTTCACGAATACAATACCTTTCTCGCTCCGCTCGAAAGTAAAAAGCTTTGTTTGCCGACAAACAAAAAAGAAATGACGCATAAAACATACGTAGGCAGAAAAACGTTTAGACCTTTTCATACTAAACTATAAAGTTTGGATTTGTAATTCCTAAAAAAATGCAAAAGTGTTAGTACTGAAATTTTTGTTTACCTTATAAAGGTTAAGGACCGTATTTATATCGTTCGGTAAACCAGCGGATTCAATGAAACTTAAAATATCTTTTAAATAAAAACAAACTACTTACCTAACATTTTACTCAAATCGGCATTATGAAGATCAGGGTTTTCATCAGCCAGTTTCTTCCGCTCCACCTTCGCCCACACCATAAACGCGTTCATGGGTCTCCTTATCCTGGCTTCCTTCAGCGCCTTTGCTTGCCCCATTTTAGTCGTAAACGGAGGTCTAGCGTACTGTTGACTACTGTAGTCTCTAGAAGCTTCGTAAGGACTCCGGTAGTCATACTGTGTTCTATAATCCAAGCCGTAAGGCAGTGTAGACCAGACTACTAATTCGGGACTTGTTTGTTCTTGAACGGAATCTCCACTGTTTTCAACTCCGCCTTGGACGTATTGCTCGTAAGTTCGGTGGTAGGTGGGGGGAGATTCTGCGATGCCAGCGCCCCCTGAGTCCATCATACTGGAATTAAAAAACAGGGTTAGTTTTAGCATTCAAATCACTGCAAAAACGATACGGTCAAGATTAGATAATGCTTCCCATTGGAAGGGTGACTCTAGCCCTAATGATGATTGAAATAAGTACGGTACAAAGTATGGTGTGTCTAGTTTGACGTGCGTATGACTGTACGTTACTCAGATCGTGCTCAGATCGTAAAAATAATAAAAAGAAAAAAATATATATAGAGTCCTAATGAGAGAACCAGCGAGCATAAACAAGAAATAGTGAACATAATGTTAGCATTACTTGCATGGACCCTGAAACTGAACAAATTTGATCTCCCATACAAAATGCGCTATCAGCTGATGCAGTTTCTATGGGAGGTGAAGAATTCATTTTCGTATTTCGACCTACGTTTTTTAAAGAAAGTTGTTCATCATGGCCTGAGTAACACATTAAAACTATGTTCACTATTTCATTAGGACCTTATAGTTATACCGGGTGTTAGTGTAAACACTGTGATCCTTGAAACTGTGCATTGAGACCATGAAACTGAACAACTTTCCCTAAGGAACATAGGTCGAAATACGGAAAAAAAAAATTCATCTCCCATACAAAATGCGCAATCAGCTGGTGCAGTTTCTATGGGAAGTCAAATTTTTTTTTCGTATTTCGACTTATGTTCCTTAGGGAAAGTTGTTCAGTTTCATGGTCTCAATGCACAGTTTCAAGGATCACAGTGTTTACACTAACGCCCGGTATAGATCGTCCGTGTTGTCCATCAGATCTCTACCCGTGGATGTCGTAACGTAAGAGGCGACTAAGAGCTTATGAACCGAAGGATGGGCAGCAGCATCTCTCAGCGGTCGCCAGCCGCAACGTTTACAAGCGTGGTGACTATGGTCATGGCGTCCCATTCCGTACTACGGTTTTTTCGACGGAGTAAATAGCCCGAATTCATTTGGCCCTTTTGTTTCTAATAATTAAACTAAATGTTACTACTAGGTTGGTAGGTAAAGGTGTAAACTATGACATGTATTCAATTTTAACATCCAGATTTCAATTTATTCTAAGAAAATACCTTATGGAAAAAATAGCCCGAACAATTTTCGGCACAAATTCGTTCTATGAAGTGAGGCATCTGTACTAGTATAGTATTATATTATCTGTGCTATGGTAAATCCCAAAGTACCACGCATGAAATTGGATGAGACGACCGAAATGTTTCTTCCTTTTTCAACTTTTTTTTTTAGGAAAATTTGTTTAGTTATAAAATCTGCGTTACATGTGAAATGAGATTAATCAGACGTAAAAAAGTCATGTTATAGTTTAAGAACTTGTCTGATTTGTTATATAAAAATCGAGTAAATAATATATGTTTTTGTTTAAGTATCTTTTGTCAAATGCACAGACGATATAATAGTATGTATGTCAAATATTTAATTAAATGACTAATGAATACAAAATCTACAAAAAATATAAAGTATATGCAGAGACACTTAGGTACCTTTTACACATTGTACGAGTATCACTACTACTAATGAACATATACGTGTTTATATTTTCATTCCCGTGATCAAACTGAAACGAATTAAGTGTCACCATTATATATTTATTATAAGTAAAGTAGGTAATTAAGCTTAATTAAGTAATCTGCGGTTTATTTTTTATATGTATAAGTAATACCAGGAACATTAACGCAAATAAGTCGTGTTTAGTTATTTACACTGTTATTAATTGTGAAAAAAAAACATAAAAGGGCTTTTACACACTGCGATTTTAATCATTAAGAGATTTTTATATCAAACAATGAATAAACGATTTTGAGTTTTGATGATTTATTTATCTAAGGTACATAAATCACGCTGACGAGAGTTGAGCAGGATCTCTTACGCAATCGTCCACAATGGCGTCCAATAACGTTTGCGCGCTGTTCGCGATCTATTGCGTGCACCGCAAGAAGGTGAAGGTGGTAGGGTAGGGCTTTTGTGGAAAGTCCGTCTGGGGAAGTACCTACCACCCCCTTGCTTTTTTCTGCCGTGAAGCAGCAGTGTTTGCACTGCTGTGTTTCAGTTTGAAGGGCAAGGGAGCCAGCAAAATTACCGGCACATGAGAGATACCATCTTAGTTCTCAAAGTGAGCACCGCGCTTAGCTGTCTTATTGGTGTCAAAATATGCCATTAATAAGACAGTGGGTGCTATGGGCGGTGGTGACCACTTACCATCAGGTGGCCCACCTGCTCGTTTGCTCACTTGTAATGTAAAAAAAAAACCGCAAGCGACACATTTACAAGTGTGGACGCATCCTTAACCGATCGAACCTTCTTTTCAGTGTAGTAGCAAGCGGACTTTGCATAAGGATATATTTTTTATTTCCTTCAATGACTGCATCTTCCACGCGCATGTTTTGATCAGTTTTCGAAATAAATCCCGAGGGACTACTGTTTATGTAACGATCATTGGAATTTCCTGATTACGTTTTCATGAATTCTAGGAAATTTTGCACAATACACTAAGGTAAAAAACAAATGGATTAGTACGATTAAAATTTAAATGCAAACTAGGATTGTTATGTTAAAATTCCTTGTATTAATTTTAAGTACCTACAGAATCTGTTCTTCCTTTCAATAATTTCATCTACTGCATGCAGATATCGATTATTGGAAATTTCCGTTCATATTTTTTGCAACCCTAACGATTTTATTTTTTCTTATCTGCACACTTGATTGAATATCTTGTGCATTATATGAAAAACCTAGTTAGAATGAAATTTTATTTTAATGTTTTTTTACAAGACATGTTGCTAAAGGAAAGTTGTTCAGTTTATATTCTTGAACCCCTAGCTGTTAACCTCTAAAACACATGAATCTTTTCTTTTTAAAAATTAATTGCCAAGTAATTGCAATATTTTGCAAAAAGGGTCTGGTAAACTTTCAAGGTCAACGTGAGGTCACGTGACACATCACATGTGGGCCTACAATATCAACATCATGGGATGTCATCTTCAAAATGATGCTTGGTGGTTAGCCGTCGGTACTCCTTGCGAAGTTGAGCTGCCCTTTACTAATGGTACAGTCAACGACAGGTCAAGCTTGACACTCGCAGTGCGACACTATACCGTATGTCTATTGAAATAAGAATGGTATAAAGTCCAATGTATCAAGCTTGATGTGCTCTTGACTGTACTGCAGTCCGGTTCGGTCCCTTATGTCACCAAATCATTTTTGTCTCGACCTTCCTGAAGCTATATCCAGACGACTTAAGCACGATCATACCTTCCCTAATTCAGAAACTAATTCGGCTTACATTGCTCGTTGAAGAAAGGATATTGCAATTAACATATCCAAGCATCCCAGCAATGTATGCCGAATTAGTCTTGAGTTAGGTGTGATCGTGGCTTTACTAGGCTTTGCAGTGCACTTCCAGCCTGGTAATCCCACTCAATAATTTTCTAATATAGGTTTATTACTTACCATCAACCATGGTCGAGCTGCCTCGTAAATAGCTTAACTTACGAGACAAACTTCTCAAGTCATTACAGAGTTCAGTTAAGCAAATTAAACATCGGTTTTACGACTTAACCGAGCTAAATATTACCAGTAATAATTTATTAAAGAAAACCGTCATATTCGAAGACGTTTTCTAAATTTATGGTTTGTAAACCGCAGCGCCCGTGGCAGAGTGCAGTTGTTCTTTCTTTCCGATCAGGAAAGTCAAGCAAAGTTAAAACACCAAGTGTTTCCCGTGCTACGAAGAGCACAATGGCAAGCTGTTGGTCCCAGCTATTTTCAAACTCGTTAAACCAGGTCGTTGGCAGTGCAGGACCGGTCGTCATGGAGATCTTTAGAGTAGGCTTATGTCCAGCAGTGGACATCTTTTGGGTCTGGATTGATTGATCTCTGGGTTGCAAACGTCAGATGCATGGCAATCCTCGTAACGACTAATTCGGCATACATTGCTGAGAGGCTTGGTTATGTTAATTGCAATATCCTTACTTCAACAAGCAATGTATACCGAATTAGTCTTTGAATTCAGCTAGGTGTGATCGTGGCTTTACCAACATAATATTTTATCTAAAACTTCTACTATACGACCAACAAGGAATTGCAAAAATATCATATCATCTGCTTCACCAAAACCAGAAACAGCAGATTTGTATACATTTTGAGATGTTGCGACAGGCTGCGGCTTCTTCGCTAGCCTTCTGTATTCATTCATTTTGGGAAATTCCTTTTCCAATTAACTACTTATGGCTCAACGTGTTGATGGGTGGAACAAACTGTATGTATTCAATGTATGATAGAAAACCTTTCGCGTTGAAGAAATCACTCCAAAATCAGAGGAAAGCGAGATACCTGACTCTACGGTTTCCAAGAACCTTTGTAGAGGCGCCACGGTTTGTGGGAACCATTGTTATACGGTTATACGATTTCTCCGTGTACACTCAACTTCATATCAAACCTAGCAGTCTAACTATCAACCAAAAGTGCATACATCGAAATGGAATAAACTTGTTCAAGATGCAAAACTTGGCGTGCTTTGAGCTGTAATTCTCTACTTGACACATTTGGTACGGGATTTTCCTTACTTTATTATAAGCTACGTGACTAATGATGAAATTAAGTTTCCAAATTTGTTTGAAGGTTACAAGATCTTCCTGGATAACATACTAAATATATTCAAATAGGTTAAAGTTTGTTACTTTGATAAGAATTAAATGCAGGTCTAATTTGGTTTAACCCTTTACATTAAGAGAAACCATGAAAAGCCATTGCGGAATGGTACAAATAAAATAATAAAATGAAGAAGAAGAAGATATTGGGTAAAGAAATGACTGAAGGACCCTAAGTTTAAAAAAAGTGTAGCTAGAAAAAATGGAAGTCATCCGACACGCTGTCGGTATAGGCTTAGTATTTTGGATCTACAAGGATCAAGTCCCGGACAGCTTAAAAATTAAGTTAAATCTATTGTACTCGTAAGACCACAGCTACATAGAGGTACCGGTAGATAACATTATTGCCTTATTTTTTGACATTCTATCTCGTAAGAAGCAGATTCATGCAAAACATCAGGACAGGTGACACCGAAATATGCATTTACCAACCACGACATCGCTTTACCAGGAAAGCATATCATAGCTTCTCGACTTTACGCGGAATTTGAAAAATCCAGGGTTCCCTCACCGCCGGTGTCTGGTTGCTTACAACGAAGTGCGATCGCAGGAAATAGAAACACGAGACCAGCTGATGGTGGCTGATCAGTGCCGTAATACCGGGTGTTAGGTGGGTGAAATAGGAGGAACCAGTGACGCTAAAATTGAGACCCGTTGCTATGAGGTCGGCTGGCGTTAATAGGTTCATTATGTTGAACTATGACTCCCCTCTGACTTCGAACGCTTAGGAAGCAACAGGTTATTTCCATCAAAACAATAACAAGATCTGTTTTTGTATAGGAAATATTTGAGTATGCTACTTGGATTCAAACAAATTTTACAAAGAAACGGCGGATGAAGATAAGAAAAGTATGTGACCGTCCCATTCCATTCCTCAGGAAAAGTTGTTCTGTTCAATGGTCTGAGGAACATACTCAAATACCAACTGAACTGTCAAACCCACAGAGCAGCTCTGTGGTCAAACCTACATTTTGTCACTGTTTCTACGCTGTTTGACTAATTTTAGTGCCAGAATAAATGAACAGATGCACTGAAAAAGCTCTTACAAGGAATGTGCAGCAATAAAATATGTGTGTCTGCAAACAATATCCAAAAACCGTGAATCGAAAACATAGAAATAAAATCATGTTTATAATTTTTTTCGACCAATGTTCCAAGAGTATAACTAAAGGAGAGTGGTGATAATTGTTGCTCTGGAGCGCTCTTGGCAATGACTGTGTGGAAGGCTGCTAGAGTAATAGGCACCTTTGCATCCAGAACCTCATATCCCTGGTTTGAATAGCACATTGCAGAATAAATCACCTGATGACCCCGTGCTTCGGAAGCAAAGTTAATCCGTTAGTCCTGGCTCCTGACACCAGGGAATATAAGGTCAGTCATCGTTTTGCAACCCACAGGATTTTGATGACTGAATAAAGCTTACTTCTATTATATGTAGAACCATAGTAGAACTGCTGAAATGTTAGTTTATTCTTTTCTGTCATAACATACCATAAAACCTCCACTGCAGGACAGGAAGCTCCTTCTAGAACTGCAGTAAAACACTTGGTACTTTGGAGGGGATTTACCATAGTCTCCACGCTTGTAAGCGTTGCGTCTGGCGACCGCTGTTGTTGGTGACCGCATTATGTAAGATTGTGTGATACACAGAAATATGCTGCTGCCGATCCTCCGGTTCATAACCCCTTGGTCGCCTCTTACGACACCCACAGGAGGTTGGTACTATTCTTTGCTAGCACCACATGGACAGCTTTCTGGAACTACGTTAAAAAAGTAGTTCCTGGTCGACCGAGCTTTACTCCATATAATCTTAACCACAGCCCGCTAACAGATGGCGCTTTAGGGTTTCTGAAACACTCTATTTTCAAGAAATGTTAAAAAAACGCACGAGACCTAGCTAGCTCGATTTTTTCATCCCCGACAACCCCAATATACTGATTTTCATCGAAATCGTTAGAGCTTTGTTCGAAAAACCGATTAAAAATATATTTCGTTTAATAGTAAGGATAGATTAATATCGGAATTAAGTTTAAAAAAAGTTTAAACACCGTGTCAGTCTTAAATCTTACATAATAAAATCTATTTTATCCACTTATTTTGATTTGAATATACAAGTTTTACATTCTACAAGTTTGAGAAAGATTATGTAATACACAGTTACGTACAACCATGCTTATATTCTACAAGTGAAAAGTATATAAATTGAAGCCAAAAAGGTACTTAACGAGATTTGTATGGACATTGTTCTCGAAAGTATTTAGTATGAGTATATGTAATATCTCATTTTTGTTCTAATAAGGTAAAGATGTACCACTATAGTTAGCAAGTTAACGTAACGATTCCATCATCAGCCGTATTTTCACATATTCTATTCAATAAACAAGTGTCATTTCTATTGTTTTTCTCACAGATTCATACAAATAATAAATAAGAAGATATTAAACAATCGTAGATGTCGCATTCCACAGAAAACTAAACACGGCTAGAATTGAAAACATTAATGTTATCGTCTTAGATTCCTCTTACAATTTGTTTTGAATACTAAGGTCATCTTTTGTCAATAGTTTAGATTTTACGTAATGTTTTAGAATGTAATATTCGTGTTTAAGAAAAATTTCATAAATTCTATCATCATTCGCATGTGTTTAACCAAAATATTTTTTTTTGGCATTTCTCTTTGGCTTATTCCAATTCTCTTTTTATTTACCAATACCTGGGCGATAGAGCTTTGCCCTGTTTAATCTTAGCCAAAACCCACTAACAGATGACGCTGTTTGGTTTTTGAGACGCGCTATTTTCAAAAATTAAAAATTAAAAAAACGGAAAACACGAATTTTTCCTAGCTAGATCGATTATTTGTCCTTGACAACCCTCGTATAGTGAATTTCATCAAAATTGTTTAAGCTGTTATCGAGAAACCGATTACAAATATATATCTATATAAATTTATATTGCTCGCTTAATAAATAGTATAGGATACAGACGCCATCTTAAGTTTTACTTCTTTCTTTCTTTCTCATATCATAGGATCTTCGAGATACCTTGCGGTGTAAATCTACACACATTCATACTCATTCATTATACTTTTTGTAAAATAAATTTCATTAAAAATATTTTTATGCGATGGAGGATTTCTCCATCATTGATAACACTATTTTACTAATTTCCTGTGGATATTTACAAATAACTGTGGCTTAAGAATAGAAATTGTAAATATTGTAATTGTTATATTAAGTACTTAAAAAGAATTAGTTTCAGTGTGATTTGTTATACATAATTAATTAATGTTATTATTGATCATTCTCAATCAAGTACTCTATCTTTGTCAATTTGTTATTAGCGTTAATCGGCGACATAGTTTTATAATAAGGTACGTATCATAACATCCCATGAAGCTTCCACTGCATGTCAGGGAGCTACCTCCAGAACTGCAGCAGAAATAGGTAGGGGATTTACCATAGTAACCACGCTTGTGGGCGTTGCGGCTGGCGATCGTCGTTTTTGGTGACCGCAGTATGTAAGATGGTACGATATACAGAAAGATGCTGCTGCCCATCCTCCGTTTTATAAGCCCTTGGTTGCCTCTTACGAAATCCATGGGTTGGTACTATTTTTGCCGGCACCACACGGACGGATTTTGGTAAAATATTGCCTAACTGAACTCTATCCCCCCAGTTACGTGTCTACTGTTAGAGTGGGAGCTTCAACATGTCACAGCAAAAATATCTCGAATATTTTGGAGTGGAAGTACCATAGTCACTACGCTAAACTACGCTTAATAGCGATGCGGTTGGCACCATACAGGGCGTAAGGGACTGCTTTTCAAAAACTGAAATTCAATCACTGAAAGTTGTTCAGTTACATTGTCAGATCATGCACTTTCAGTTTTCGGAGAGCTGTCCCATACAACCCATACAGACCGCGGTTCTACATACAGATGGGCCCTGAGACAAGTGGCTTTCTACTATCGCAAACGCTATAGAATAGAATAAACACTAAACATTATGGTATTGGCAGTAGCTGTCACGCAACATTTACCTACATTTTTCTTCTATTCTTGGGGTAGTTTGTCAGCATTTGAAGATGGCGGTCATGTATCTGTTTCAATTTTAGTTTTACCTACCTGTTTATATGAGAATTTAATGTATAATTTTGATACCTAGGGTGCTATCCAGTAAACGACTTTCAAACTGAACATATAATAGAAGATGGAAATATATTAATTTAATAAATTTTTTGGATGGTGAAAAGCGGCGGTCATCGTAATTTCAATTTTTTCCCTTATCAGCTTATCAGAGTCATCATAGTACACAGGCCTTCGTCCTCGTGATGTGGGTTCCTGTATAAATCTTTCGCTGGACATTGGCGATCTCACCACAATATTGTAACAATTTCTTTACTTTGACACTGGCGAAACACGACTTGTAATGACATGTGATGCCATTAAATAAATATCTAATCTTTTTCTATTCTATGAGGGCACAGATAAATGCTAGAAACGAGCATGCTCTTTAACTGTCTACACTTGCTTGTAAAAAGCGTTCTCGTTACTAGCATGCTACTAAATAAGCATGCTCAAATCAAATACTCTTGACACACATGCCATTAAGTAGCATGCTAATATAACCTATAAGACGTTAGTGAACACGGAAAATCAAGTGGCCCTTCGAATTGAACTTAATTAAATAGTTTTTTCGTCTCCCCAGCGAGACATTTTCATCACAGAACACTATTACTTGTATTTTGATGCGATATACACCTGTGACAGCTTTCAAGTGATTGACACTAGCATGCTCATAAGCAAACCTGTTCACACGTGCTCAAAACACACCCCCTTCCACCCGCGCCGCAGGTAGCATGCTAGAAAATTGAACGACGGTAAATTTTTGACAATGACATAAGCATGCTAGAAATGAGCATGCTTATGTCAAGCAAAGCGTGTACACACATGCTACTAGGTAGCATTTTCTACGTAGTAGCATGCTTTACTAGCATGTCTATCTGTGCCCTGAGCGTTTGCGATAGAAGAGAGCTGCTTGTCTCTAGGCCGTTCTCAGCAATATCCATATTATTAACAAGTTATGTAAAACTTGTAAGAAATCATTCATGTAAGAATATGAAATTATTATTTTGTTTACAAAACCCCAGCGTTTTTAGTGAACTCTGGTGTAAGTGACATTTGTGCTAACAACACTATTACAAACAATTTAAAACAACAAGCATAATTAACAAGCATTAGTTACCACCTTGATTACCCCCCTCCCCCCTCTAGGGTGACACTCACGCGGTATTTTCAAACATCTTCAAGACAATAGCCATTGTTGACAATGCCAGCGTCAGCAACCACTGCCAGATATCGGCACATCTCGATTCTGAATCGATTTTTGTCGACGACTTATTTTTTTCCTGAAAGATTTCGCTGACAGCCCAGGAAGAACTTTCTCATGAATCATTGGTAAAGTAAAGCTTACTCCGTAAATGCAATTTGAGTTTGAATGACTCATGAAGATTAGATTGCGATATTTGAGCTGAAAGTATTTAGCAAGTGCAACCGTATTTTATGTATTTTTTTTAAAGAATGTTACCTACTGTAAAAATCTTTCTTATCATAAGCATAGCTCTTCTCTGCTAGCTTAGGCAATTTAGGAATATAAAAAGTAGGTACCTATAGTTTTAAATCATCATCATGATGTCGTGCATGTTATAAGTCTGCGGAAATTCCGCATCGGAACGATCTGCGAAGGATCTTTTAATCAAGTCAGAGACACAAGAGCGAAGTTTCCGCAACCGAACTTACTGCAAGGTTTTGTCACTTGTGAGTTGTGACATTTGGTTTGTGGTTGCGGGTCGTTCAGACGAGGAAATTCCGCTCTAGTATGTCATACTTGAATTTCCGCAGGTGTGTCCCTACACTAACGATCGTTGAGAGACCTCACAACCAGTTGTAGATCTCTGGCATGGCTCATTAACGACTTTTCCGTAGATAGTAGCCGGGAACAACGGCTTAACGTGCCTTCCGAAGCACGGAATCATCTTACTTTTTGGACAATCTTGTCTGTCTTGCTTGTTTTTACGCTAATATAGATAATTGATGTCTTCTTCATATTTGCGCCATCTCCATCGATAATACACGTTGATACAGCGGGTTCAGAACAAGTTTGTCCATGACGGTTATTTTCCGCGCATGGGTGACAGGCGGACAGCCAATGAACGATTCGCTCGCCCCCTGGGGGGAGCCGCGCTCATCCCCGCGACTCTATTTTTGACTTCTGCGCATTAACGGTCACGGACAAAGTTATTTTGTACGCAGTATACGTCTGATCTGTCTTCTTGACATTTAATCAACTTGACTTCATTGTTTCTCAATTTAGCTATTAATAATAAATTTAAGTAGATTTTTTCTCTTTCCGCGACTAAATGACTTTTAATTAGCCCTTGAAGGGCCACCGTCCCAACTGTTCTGCCCCGTGGTTCTGCCTATGGGATATTTATTGTCTCATTTTTGACCTACTTTGCAGCTAATGAATACGTCATCAAAAACTGGTTGCTCGCTCTGAGAACTTCGGTACTTTAACTTAATTTCAAAAAACTACATGAAACATTCCTTCGAAGTTCAAAATTGTAGTCACTAACAATTCTATGAAACTATTTAATTCTAACCGTAGTCTTGGTCCAGTGCACACGCCGATAGCAATCTCTTATCAGTCTTATCACTGATAATGTTATCAATGCACGCTGCACTCGGCGATATGATATATTTGCTTGGTACCTGCATAACTCCTGCGTTCTTCGGTTACATGCGTCTTTAATGACTAGACTAGGTATTATTTATAATATCTATCTACACGTGTAGCCAATTACTTAGAATCGTTTGATTTTTATTTGTGAGATTAGTTTGAACTTTTTTTATGATTTTCATCGTTATTTTATATTTTTGTAAACATCAATATTTTTCCAAATAGTGATCTAAAGTCTACTATATCTTATAAGTAATCACTTTTGCGCTGAGCTTTTGAGACTGAAATTTCAAATTCACCCTGGTAAACTATTAAAAAGTAAAGAAAAAACATTTTTGATTGATATTTTATCACTCGGTGATATTCAAAATTGACTCCCAGACTGATTCATTTAGAGACGATTTCAAACCAAGTTAAGGTGATCCGTTTTCCATACAAAAATTCAAATGACTTGCATTCTTACGCGGGACATAAAATTCTGTAGAAAAACGAACAAATACTGCTATTTTTAGTTAAATTTTTCGCTGATTAATACAAAAATAAAGCTAATGTACTGAAAGTACTAGTTTTTGTTAGAAATTTTTGGTTCAATATTACGATTGTGGGCATGCGGTCAAAACTGTACGGTTGTGCTTTGTGCGCATGTGTGAGTGATCGTACTCATGTAAATCACGGACGACGACTCACGAGAGTAATTGACTTTACTGGACATATGGAGATATTTTTTTTTATCGAAATTGTTGTTAGGCGTGTTGCACCATGAAATTTACGCTAATCAACTTTTTGCACATATATAGTAAGTACTTATTGTATAAAAAAAATAAAACGTTATATTTGCAGCACTGGCTTCATCTAGTTGCGTTCGGGTCTAAGCTGGCCGTCAAAATCAAAAATTGAATTCAAAATCAAAAACTGAATTGTACAAATTGCTTGAGGCGATCACCAGCAATTTGTACAATTCAGTTTTTGTAGAATTGAGAACTGATACCCTTATTAATTTTAGTCCTGAATTAAAAAATATGCTCTCCTAAGGCATTTGTAAAGATTTAAAGAAAGAGAATGTTACTTTATCTTTCGGCAATTAGGTCCAGTATCTAAGAAGGTCTTTGAAAAAATATGCGATTTTCTAGATTTTTAACGGCTGTATCATTGAGAAAGGGGGCATAGGGAGGCCAAAAAGATTTGCGCTTCAAGATAAAAATCCTGACGAGTTCTTATGATGGAAGTTCAATCGCACTACTATTGATGAAATAACATAATCTCAGCAAGTATGGGCAACAGTGCGAGCAAAATGTTGTTGTTCATGTTAACAACATTACGCGGACATACCGGCGACTAGCCAACAGTAACAAGCCGATACTGGGAGATCGGACAAACAAGCGCTTCGTGGAACAAGGGGTTTGCTGGAAATTCGACGGTAGTTCACTTGCTTTGATAGGTAGATTATAGCTCGATCGAAGAACTGACGGTGGAGCAGAGGGGGTTGAGCGTGGCAGCGATTAGGACCGAATGTTACGGTGATTTTACTTCTAGACACATTCCTCCTTCCTCCCTGTCCTGTAGTGGACTATTCATGGGATGTTATGATGAATATGTAATGTGCACAGTATTGCTCCCACTTTGATATTTAGATCATAGTTTTTATTGACATAAGATTCACAAGTGTCTACGTTATCAATATCAAACTGTTATCAGTATAAGGCTCGTGCAATTGAACTATGCTATATACTAGTAAGTGCCTACCTTTATGGAAGTAGTTTACTAAGTCTTATCTCAAATCTAGAATCGTGCAAAGACCTATTCTAAAGTACCGACCTAGAGAACTAAGATGGGTGGCCGCAATTTCAATCCTATCAGTTTTTAAATAAGAGATTATGTCTTAACGAATTCAAGTTAAGCTGTTAACTTCCTTTTCTTATATCACACAAAGCGGTGGCCAAAACACTGCGGAGCCATTTTTTTTCTTGGTATCAAAACCGTTTTAGGGTTCCGTACCCAAAGCTTACTCAGCAAGAAGTTCTTTGTTCTGAGACCTACTCCCTTGAAATTTGAATTATTTAAAATTGAATATTTTGTTACTTTAAAGACAAATTTGAAGTGACTTGGTTGATTAATGTAAGTAATTCCATGTAATTAACATTTATTTATCATATTATCGAACACAATTTATTTATTCATGAAAATATTATGAATGTTATACATATAGAAACTCCCATGCCGATTAAAAAAGACAAAAATTACAAGACTAGTGTGGTAATATTAATGAAAAAAGCACGCGTGTTTAATAAGCTGGATTATGGACCTTTACACAGTGCAAATACAGCTGTTTATGAGCAAATGTGTTAAAAAATAACGAAATCAATGAAAAATTAAATAATAAGGGGAGTACTCAACTCATATAAGAAACGTGTTTCTTTGGTTTTAGCTCCATCGTAAAAAAAGAATCACTTGCAAGCGTAAAAATTTATATGATTATAGATCATAATCTATACAATAACAACAAATAATAAAATCTGGTCAAGTGCGAGCTGGACTTGCGCGCATTTATTATACTTCTGCGCGTTTGCGCTTTCCTGACTAAGACGGTGTTCTACCTTAGTGGTACGGAACCCTCGGTGTGCGATTCTGACACGCATTTGGCCGGTTTTTCTACCGCATGTAGCCTCCAAAATAATATAAAACCCATAAAATGATTAATAAATAATAAAGTAATTAGAAAAATATTTGTACCCTGACCTTTATTCATAACTAGCTGGTGCCCGCGACTTCGTCGGCGCAGGTTAATAAATTGTAGCCTTTGTGTTATTCTGATGTATATAAGCTATATTATTGCAAAGTTTCATTAAAATCCATTCAGTAATTTTTACGTGAAAGAGTAACAAACATTCATCCATACTTACAAACTTTCGCGTTTATAATATTAGTAGGATAGGAAGAATAGTAGGAAGTAGGATAAAGATTAGTTAGGTTTTAAGTTAACTAGGCCATATCATTAATTCTGTAGTTAAGTTACATAGACTGGTCTTTAAAATATTGTTTTTATAACTCAGGGACTTCCCGTTAATGTGAATAAAAAAATAACAAACAGTAAAGTTACAGCACAAGTTGAGTAAGAGCACATTATGAAGATAAAGATTTTTTATTGTTCTTTAATACTTAAGTTGTCATTATTCACACACGAGTCACATTCGAGTGACTGGTTTCGGATGATATCTTAAAAGCAAGCTGTTTTAACGATTTCATCAATTAGTCAAATCATTCACTAAATCTTTAGTGAATCCTGACACTGAAACATCGGATTTTGTATCCTTCTGAATACAAAGTATAACGGAAAGGTGAGATAATAAGAAGGGTGAGTCTGCCTATGAAACTCAACATCCCGAGGAACATATTTGACCTCCCATACTAAATGTGCTACAGCTGATGCAGTTTCTAAGGGCGGTCAAAAATTAATTTTATTCTGGTAGTAATGTAGATGCTACAGTACAAAACTTGATCTGCTATAGACTGTACAGAACACTACGTCGACGTTCGGTTACTTGTTTTTGTTTTATTGCAGAATAATAAACTAGTACATAAATGGAGCAAAAAATGCTTTAATAAAGCTCTTTAGCCCCGAGAGGAAGCCCTTGTAATATCCTTCAAAAATGTCATACTTTCTCAAAAAGTAAGTATATTATTAGTTGTACCCGAAAGCGCCCTTTTCTATAAGTGGGCCACGCCACCGGTATTTTTGACAAATCGTCGCCGTGGCCAGCTGATGTACCGTGATAATTCGTGACGAGATTGGCAGCTAGTTACTGCTACACCGAGCTACGAAAGATACTTTGTGGATGTTCTCTCGACTTTTTATTTGGGCTGAAAAAGTTGCACAAAACTTCTTTTAAGTTAAAGCTCTGTTAAGTCACTTTTTGTTTTGATGATAAAGAAAGTGACAGCTTTTGATTTATAGGAGCTTTAACGTTAAAGACGCTTTGTACAACTGGCTGTATCTGAACGAAAAACTTGTCCAAAAGTCCATTTTTATGTCTTTTTAAAAAATTCTTAAAAATGGTTCTCTAGTCTTTTATACATCGGAGAAAAGGTGCGAGGCATTTAATTTAAATTTTCTCAACGATGTTCGTCTGAAAAATTCGCGCGCGTTACTCTTGCGGGATGACAAATATTCAGGAAGACAAGGTGACATAAGGCAAGGCAGTCGTCTTTCACCACATATCCAGTTCACACAAACTAATGAATATAAACTTATGGGCACATTTCTGGAAGAATCAATCGCCGATGGAGCTGGGTGGTTCTATAGTAGCGACCATGAGCCGAAAGTCGTGACAAGGTGGACCAACGATCCAAGGTCACGGTAAGCCTCTGGTTGCGCGCAGTGCATCCGTGGAGGTCTTTGGGGGAGGCTTCTATATCGAAGTGGCTGTCTTTCTGCTGATATGATGTGAAAATGCGCTGTGCAGTACAGTTGCGTGGGATCTTATTGGCATTACCGAAGATGCCACATCCAAACTTTATTAGGTGATTGTTGTTTGATATTATTTTAGAGCTTACTGGTGGGCCGCTCGGCCGCTTTCTAATTTGCCTGTCTACTTGTGATTAGCTAGAAGCTGCCTTGCGACTTGCGCGTGCGCAACCGATGCCAAGCTTCATACTGGACCTTAATTAGCCAATAGACCAAAAGTTGTCTGGAAATAACAGCTTCTAGGGTTAAGGCGGCCTTTTGATATGTTGACACTTTTCCTTTTAGTTTTACATAAATATAGCAATAAATATTACGTTTTGATTAAGTGATGCCTGTCTACTCAAGAAAGACAGGAGCAGTCTTCGTCAATGCCTATATTTTTGAAACTGCAAGACAGCCTATATTATTATGTTTTTTCGTAAGTACCTAAGTAGTTTGTTTTTTTAGCTATTACGTATAAGTCAAAACATATTAATAGTGCTGTACCATTGTTACATTTTATCGATATCCATTCCATAACATAAAAATAATCACAAAATAATAATTTGCAGTTATGTGCAATTCAATAAGATTGATCATAAAATAAATAATTGTTTTCAGTACTCCGAAAAATGGTACAGATATTTAAAGAAATAATTGATTTATTTATTAACATCTATTCCGGGCAGCACAAAACTACTTATAAAATAATTTCTGAGGAGGTACTACAAAACTGTTTCTAACACAAAATAATTGTATTTATCCTCTTACATCTGTTTCGAGTCATACAAATTTATTTCTAATTTATAACTCTATGTTTAACTGAACACTAATATAAAAGCCAGAGGCAAAATAGCTATGTTTGCAAATGATAGCTTGCCTCAGTTCGTAATACTATTAAATACAACTATGAATAAACCACGCTATCTCAATGTACAGATTAATGAATACTGTCAGAGAGATTAGAAAAAATATAAATCTTAGAGTTATCGGTTTGATTTGACTGGCACTCAGAGTTGGGTAGAAAAATGAGGCATACGATGAGATTTCGATGTAATAATCTAATACAGTTGTTAAATAAGTTTAAAAAAAAAATTTAAAATTATGCGAATCGCTAATCAAAAATCTTAATTTTACATTATTTTGTTTTTTAGTCATTGAAACTTAGAAATATGTCTTCTTTGATCATAATTATCACTTATCACTTTAGTTTTGGAGAATAGGGAAACAGGGCTGAAAGTTTCGAGTGAACCGTTTTTTTACACTGAGTATGAAATTAAAAATACTACGAGCACAATTTTGTTGCGTTAAGTATCATGTTGTGATTGTGTGTGACAATAGTCTGTATATAGTGTGTCTAAGTGTACTATGCTTGCTAACGATTTAAACAAGATGCAACTACAGATAACACAAGGACTAATCTTTACATATGATACAAAGTAGCAAATAATAATTCCGAGCATTTACAATGCAACTACTCTATGCAATATGCTTTAACAACGGTAACAGGGGTTTAAAATTTTTGTAACTGTAAATATGGGTAACATTATTCGACTAAATGAAATAGACTACTGTTCCTAATACTGGTAAAAAAACTGTTTTCTCTGTGATTTGTGGCTGTCTATATGAAAGCAAAAAACATCCTATAGAGTCTGAGTACTCTGAGGTCCACTATTTAGAATCTCACTCAGCCCCATAGTATATAAGATCTTCACATGCTGAATTTTATTTAAGAATACATGTATTTTTTCTGTAAAGTAGCTACTCTGCACAATTATACCTTTCCAACAGTGACAGTGGTCTCAACATTTAGTACCTACATGATACGAACAATGCTGTATCGGCCGCCGGTTGCGCTCGCGCATTGACAAAGTGATTTATTGACCTCGGACAGCGTTTCAAATTGAATCAGTTTGTCTAATCGGTGGCTCTGCTTGGTAGCTTACTCTGTGTTTATTGATTGTTTATATTGTGAGAGTAACGGGATAGAGGATTTACTAGTTTTTATATGCGTACAAGCGTGGTGACTATGGTAAATCCCCTCTTAAGAACCACGCGTTTTTGTTGGAGTTCTGGAGGGAGCTCCCTGTCCTGCAGTGGACGTTTCATGGGATGTTGTGATGATATGCGCAATTGCTTAAAATTCGGTAGGTGGGTAATCGGTTTAACTGAAATGTAAAATTAATTTTATAATAGTTTGTGGTTCTGATTTTATGCATTAATATTAGTAGGTAAACAATAGATTGCAATAAAAATACATTACGCAACTTTTTTAGGTAGCTCGTCTGATCAGATTCAATCTCAGTAATATCGTAGAATAGTCATAGCTGTTTCTTTGCCTTCAGTCAGTGGCGGACCTGACACTTATAGGTACTATCCGTGAATGTCCGGGTATAATCCCTTCATAATACCCTTAACACTGCAAAAACCCTACCTGTAAACGTATTTTAAAGAAATTGTAATAGGCATGTAAGTTAAACAGTATACACCATAAAAGTAACTTTGCCATTTTGTACAGTTGCACGGCTGTCTCGTTTCATGCTTTCTGCTTTGATATCGACGACGTTCCAGTCTACGCAAACAAACCAAAAAGCAATATTATTTAGTTTTAATACTTGGTCGTGGCTGGCCACTGCTTGCCGACTGCCCGGCTGCCCATAACTCCCTGCCGCGACAAAACAAAAACCAAATTTGCAAACGTATAAAGAAATTGAAAGGTACCGGCGGCCCGATGCTATCGCGAAATTATTTCCAATTTCACCGTTTTGCGTCGTCGGAAACGTTCTGAAACGTTGCTCCTTTTTCCCTCATTTTTTTCTTTTCAATTTTTATTTTTTTTAATTTATTTCGAGCGATGGCCGTCGCGCGCGGCCAGTCCCCATAAATTATAGTTCGGTAGCTCTCGTAAAGGGGGTTTCGATATTTTTTTTATTTTTGCTTAGGCGGTTGAAGAATTTATGTCCCGTCTTACTTAGTAGCGGCGGAGTTGTCCCGCAGCTTTGCGCAAGCCGAAATGTTTTCTTGTAGAATATAAAGCTGTTTGTAATCTTTAAAATCTTTCTTCATAGCGATGCTTTGTCTACGCTTTTCACTTTACTGACTAAACTAACTTAGACCAACTTGCTGCAAATCATTAGATCGCTTTACGCACTGATAAAAAGGTCATAACTATCAAGAATAATGTATTATAACTTAGCCATTTTTAAAATAATTGACATCATTAAATTATTTTACTTAAAAACCTAAAGTTAAAGGGGGCTTTTATTAGAATGAAAAACTAAAACCGTTATTTTGAGATTATATTGCAATTAATTCAATCATAATAAAATAATATCCTAACTAATCCAACCTTAGGGTGGTTTATCAGCTTCGATTGATGTCTTCGATTAAATCTTGAATGGGGAAATGTAGTGTAATAACACTGTAAAAAATGTTAGTTATATTTTATATTGTTTGAACTAGATGCAGGCTTTAAAATAAAACTTCAGGACATTCAAAATCAAAACAAAAGAACCGCCACTGTGCTTACGAAATAATGAGTCATCGGACATCAAATGTGCCATAATTAAAGTTAATTCGTCATTAGAAATCATACCCTGTAGCAACAGCCTTTTGTTGATCAAATATCTTTTCTTAATAAGCACCCGTATGAGACATATTTTCTCTGAGACCTGGATAATAAATAATACCATCAATTAGTATATTATTACCAAACTTTATGGCTTGCTACCAATTAATCATAGTGTTGGACATTTATCGATTATTTACTTATAGCATCGATAAATTAACATCTTCATTTGTAATCTCATTTTTCATTCTTACATATTGAGAGTAGCTTTAGATTAGGATTTTGATATTATTAGAAAGAAAATATATCTAAGCCATTTAAACTTTACCATATCAACAAAATCCTAATTCTCTTATCATTAATCAACAAAACGTATTTTTGGTCCCCTAACGGCAGACAAAACGGATTCCGAATGTTGGCAATTGGAATAGTTTCCAGTTTTTTTCTTCCATTTTTAGTCGGTTGGCATCCTAACGGTATCCCCAGACATAACTGCAGGACCGCCAAATCTTTTATTTTTTTGTATTTTTCCGCTGACCTCTCTCAGTCAAGTTTGCTTTTAGTATCTTATAGTTGAAACATTTTGGTTTTTAAATTTGGAAACCATCTTGTTTTGAATTTCAAGTGATAATAGACATGTAATTAAAAATTATTAGAACAAAATCTAGTTACCTATAAGTGACTTACGAGACACAGACTCTGTGGCGTCATGACCAAGCATAAATTTTTAACATTGATTTCTATCGCATGCCATGTATGAAATAAAAGAAGACAGAGACAAAACGTGTGTGTGTCTAAAACTAAGGTCTAAAAGTTATACAACTGAAGTACATCAGGAATGTGTCAGTTAAACATCAAGATTAGCTATATCATAAAAATTATGAGGACAATTCAAAATAGTATTACCTACTATTTTGAAATTGAATAATCGTAAACAATAATCGCTAAATAAAAACTAATTTGTTAATGAGCTATGTTAAACGGAATCAAAAACTAGCTATTATCGCCACAAGTTTATGACAAAAAATCACTGGCAACCTCTAATTGCGTCCAACGCCGACCTAAATTAAAAAGAAAAGTATCACAGCAAGAATCCCGCCTATTTTTAAAAATGGAACCCGACGATGATTCGCCTAATTAATAAACCAATCACGTACAGTCGAGACGCGGCACTGAGGCGCGGTGGACGTGCGGGCGCGGGGGATGAACGCTTGGAAATTCGAATACTATATTTTTTCTGCACTCAAACCATTGCGACTTGGTTTGTAATTGGCTTGACGGCCACTGACCATAAACTTAAAATCGAGTAAAAATCTATTAGGTATTCATGATTTAAGAAAAAACTTGAACGGATGTTACTCATGACATGACCTAGATAAATTAATAAATTTAGAAAATGCGAGATATACTTGTCTATGTGACTAGATGATGCTTATGTCGACTGACGACTTATGAAAACCAATCCAATCCTTCCAATCGGCCTCGGAATTGTAAATTAAACTACGATCAGTTTCTCAGAAAGTTGTTATGAGAACGCGGATTATACGAGTATGACACAGCAATATGTTTTCCTTTCTTATTGAATGGGCATGAATGAAGCTCACTCATTAATAACAAAAGACGGCCTTCAATATTGTTACCGAAAAATTATGTAAAAAATATTTGGTTGAAAAAATATCATTTATCAAAGTAAATGCATTGGTTGTTATGTCCTTCGCAGCGTGACTGTAAAAAACTAGTTGAATAATAAATGCGGTGGTTGGCAACACTGGGACCGAGGACAACCGAGGGTTTCCGATGCGACGCGAAGACGAGCGAAGATTAGCGAGCGCGCGCTTTTTCCGTGCATCAATCGATGCGCTCAAGCATTCGCACAATGAATAATTCAAAAATTGACATGAAATGGCGTATGGGTCTTTTTTTTAAATGAAAGGTGCCCGATTGAGGACTGTAACCGCCTGACGAATTCATTGGCCAACGGGTTTTTGCGGTTTGTAATTGCTGTTTGTAGGTTATGATACCTAATTTCGAGTTTTGTTTGGTAAGGTTTACCCAAACAAGTAAATTTCCGCATTCATTGATAAGCATTTGAATTTGTTAGAACTTACAGGTACAAAAGGATAAAAAAACCATGGATTTGAATTTGACCACGAAACAAAACAACTTTTCTTTCGCAGTCACCGTTTTCTAATTGGAAATGTAAACAAAAGCAGCAAAGAAGGTAGACCTTTCTACCAGCTATGCATTGCAGCTTAGCACCAAAGATGATCAGCACATGTATTTACCATTTTCATGTTTTCAAGTTTATTCATGGTATCTTACGAGATAAAATATAATATTTTATACCTGCGTTTTTTATTGTTGCAGGACGGACACGTGTTAATGTCATTTCAAGATGGCAGTTTACTTGAATTTATTGTCAAACCGCAAATAATACGTTCACCTTGAACTAAAATACAAGTTATAATAAAATATCAACTTTAAACATATTAAATGAATTCCGCCACTGAGCTCAAAAGTATTACTTGCAGCCTGCAGTGGTAGTAAAAAAATCATCTACGTACACTTTTTGAGAACCCTTTCATGTCCCAAAAACTTGCGTGTACATTTTGGATGCTAAGACAAATTTAATGCAGCTTGGAATATTATAACAACAAACATATTGAAACAAAGAGAACCGACATACAGAGGAATATAACATTATTTCTTTAGTAAGTCATTTGCTTTTAAATATAGGGTCCTAATGAAATAGTGAACATAATTTTAGAATGTTACTTGGACCCTCAGCTTGGACCATGAAACTGAAATAGGAAAAAAATACCTCCCATACAAATGCACTGTGGTCAACTAACGCAGTCTCTATGGGAAGTTATTTTTTTTCTTTTCGTATCCGTCTTACCTTCCGCAGGGAAAGAAGTTAAGTTTCGTGGTCTGAGTGACATGCTAAAACTATCTTCATTATTTTATGAGGACCTTATATAACAATTACGAGCAACTAGAAATGGATAAGATTGCTAACTATAAGTACTAGAATGTGCATACATTCTAATATTTAACTACAGTTGAAAGTTAATTCACTAATAATTTGCGACAAAATCTCTAATGTCTCACAGAAAAAAAAACTCAAAAACAAGGGCACCTGCACTAAGCTTTATGCTAAACCGAGTGCAAGTCATTAGGGTCTTTTATCGTCTCCTTTACCTTCAATAAAAAAGTAATTAATTCCCATTTCAATGCCGTTAATGTCTCGATTGGAAAGCTCGATTAAGCTCGATTCTTGATTTCCAAGTACAAGTAATCTGACCATCAGAATTCTGCCAACGATTGGTCAAAATACCATACACTCGTATTTGGCGCAAATGACTTCATCTCAAGGCGATGATGCTTAAAATAATGTTTATGATGCGTTTTTACTTTATTAATGTAACAAGTTGGTACGTACATTTTTTAGGTGGAGAATAAATTTTTCAGTAGTGTGTTTCGTATTTGGGATTCTGCGATCCAGACGAAGTTGCATTGATGGTAATTTAATTACAAATAAGTTACCCATCGCATTCATGTACAATATAACAGAGTACATTGTTTTCTTCTTTCTTTTTTTTTGTAATACTTTACATGCATATTATAATATTCCTGCATCAAAATATATAATATGTACGTATTTATTTATTTTGTATCTTTTATTTTATTTTTTATGCTAGAAGATATTTCTTGATTAAAATAAATAGCACCAGCTTTTTTATTTTATTATTATACAAAAAAAAATACGAATAAACAGTGCAACAAAAACCTATTTAGATTTACCCGTGCACCGTCGTGTCGTTTTTCTTTACGTGTTGCCCATTAAAGTTTATTTTGTGCAATAAATAATTAAATAAATAAAGGTTATGACATTTTTTGTCAAATAGTTTCTTTACTCGAAATAGTTGAAGAAGTAGTTCATAGTATAGCATGAAAATACTCACTTGTAGGAAGAAAATGCCATGTTGTTGTCGACACAAGGCTGGTCGTCCACCGCTCCACCGGTCGTCAGCATGAGGGTGTTCATCCGGGTCGTACGATATCGGCACAATCAATCGAATCCGAAATATCAATAACTCGCGCACAACACTAGTCCTTCAAAGTCCGTCGATAATGCGTCTGTATGACGCCTGACATTGTGTAAGTCACATCCCTAGCGCGCGCAGTTTTTAGACATTTTCTGAAAAAATAAAAGAAATTCGTGAGAAAATAGCCAAATTTGTAAAACTGTTGAAGATAATGAGACAAAAGTCGTTGTTAAAACAAACGGGTTGAAAGTTCAAATCATAATATTTTATTTTATTTTTAGCGCTTGATGTACATATCTAATCAATAACTTAAATGCAGTTTAAATGCAGTCGCAGGATTAAATAACTTATCATATGATTATAAAAATGCATCTTTTTAAAACAATACAACAGAGTAAGATAAAAACATGAAAGAGTACGAATTCTAAATATAAATTTACTATTTATTATTTTTAAAAAAATGTCGTTTCTTTAATATCTCTTTGTCTTTATGCCTGCCATTACCACTAACCACAATGAAGTTCGACCAAACCTACAAGCAGAAAATTGTTTCAATAGCAAATAATGTGTATCCCATATTCTACAAGTCTAATACAAGAATTTCTTAGCAACTTCCTGCGCCTGGGCAAGATTTGATGGAGATACGAAACCGGCTGGCCGCCATATTGGAGTGATTGACAGCTGTCAATGTTGGCGGCACTGCGACGCGGCGACGCGCCTGCTGGAGCAACGTCTAATTCGTTTAGAAAAAGCGTGAGCCTCTTTCAAAAAAATCTTTTTAAAAGGGATTTCTCATTGCAGTGAAGGCATAATGAAATTATGGCCTACTTACATTGCACTTCTTACTAATAACGTTGCAATTACCTAGTTGTAAAATTTTAAATATACAGGAACTGTCATCACCCTCAAGTTGCGGTTTGTTTATTTATTTTTGTCTTAAATAAACGGGGTTAAATAAAAAGGACCCACGCAATTTTAATTTATAGGTACTAAAGGTTTGTCTAAAAAACTTTCGTGTTACTTGTTGTATGACCTACCCTATAATAATAATGTCGCATTTAAAATTTCTAGAAAGATATACAAAAATCAGCGCTATGAGCTACATCACAACGAAAAGCATTTTCAAACGCATCCTAGAGGAAAACCTTTGAAATAACAATATTATTTTATGACTGAACTGATGACGTTATTTCTATCTATTTACGAGCATTAAACCCACAACGTTATTTGCTACGTAAATTGTAAATCTTTGATAATTATTTGGCATGTTGAATTTATTAGCAGTAGGATAATTTACACTTTGGCATTACTCTATCATAGCCCGATCCCCTTGATTTTTATAAATAAATTGATTATAATAAAAACATGGCCTTTTTATCGAAAATTTTGTGGGCAAAAAGTAGCAGACAAGCAGGCCAATTTCAAAGTGACATCCAAATTTTTACAGTCGATTGCAAAAACCTACTTTCAAACTCATTCTCAAAATCATTTAATCCTTGTTGGATATTAAAATCTCTTAATGACGTCAGCTAAACTACATCGCTTAACAAACAAAATGGCGCCATGGTGGGAAAAAAAGAAACGACAATAAAAACTCACGAGCTCTTTTTATATTATGTTTGAATGTACAGGATTGATACAATAAACATAAGTCAATTTGAATATTGAATTAGCCTGTTAGAACCGTATAGCCTAATCCCATGGTTTTTTCTTCTAGATAATCTGATATTTTATAATAACCTTTCATGAACAATTTTTCCTTGATAACAGTTTTAAATTGTTATCTAACGGTAAACTTTGAAGATTGACTTTTAACATTAAAGTCGAACCTCCATAAGTCTATGAGATGACACATTGTTAGTGAACAAAATCAAAATTATCAGTTTTAGTTTTAGACGACAGACCATCAGCCCTCATAACACAGCTTTTTTCCTAGCTTGAATGTCAGGGGACTGCTTGCTTAGTTTATACCCTAATTTTATTAGCCCTATATGTGTCATTTGTTAAAACTATATCAAATCATAATTATAACTTTGGCTTGAAATAAACTTGTATCTATTTTTATTTATTTAAGTAGTTTAAGTGCCTAGTCTTAACCAGCGGTGAGTTGTTACTTTCAGTTTTTGATAGTATCTATCGGTTTATCGACAATCGCTGTCACAGCACTAGCCTTCGATCTTTATCTAGACATTTACACTATAACTGCACGGGCTAGTGGAATTTATTTTAATTAAAAATAAACTGCTTAAAAACTAATACGACGGAAATCCTCCGGAACCGAATTTACATTTTCGAATCTATACAATGTACGGTAGTAAACAAAGTTCGAATGTCATATTGATAAAATAAGGATCTTTGATATACAAGGTGTAACAAAAAGGGTATATCAACCCTGAAGGATGTGATTCTGCTCATGAAAATGAACAACTTTCCCTAAGGAACATAGGTCGAAATACGAAAAAAAAATTTTAACCTACCATAGAAACTGAATTAGCTGAGCGCACATTTTGTATGGGAGGTCAAAATTTTTTTTCGTATTTCGACCTATGTTCCTTAGGGAAAGTTGTTCAGTTTCATGGGCAGGGCTACCTTTCTGTTACACCTTGTACTTATATCGAGACTAAACTAGAAAAAAATGATACTTCTCCATACCAAATGATAAGTAAGTGGATCGGGTCAATTTGTATGTAGTATCAAAAATTTTTTTTGCTTATTTTGAAAAGTGTAGGTACAACAAAGTTGTTCAGTTTCATCAGCTGAATCTCGTATTCTTTTTATAATCATGAAAAGATCATAACTGAATGCTTGTTATATGCACAGAGTTAAGATTTTAAATATGTATTCCGTACTGTTCAATATGTATTATAAAGGGTGTAAGAGACGTTCTACCGAAAACTGAAAGGGTGTGCTCAGTCAACGGCACTGAACAAATTCCCAAAGAAACATTTTTGGTAAATAAAAAAAAAAATTGACTTGTCCATACAAACTGTTCGATCAGAGTGAGCAATTTGTATGGAGAGGTCAAAAAATTTTTTCCGTTTCCCAGAAATATTTCTTTGGGAAAGTTGTTCAGTTTCGTTGTCTGATCACGCCCTTTCAGTTTTCGGTACACCGTCCCTTACACCCTGTATGTACCATATGGTCTGGTCGCAAAGAGTACTTGTAAACATTTTTTCGCCTCTCCATTGTAAAGTGGTCACGTGATCGACTCATTTTGTATGGGCAGGTGAAAAATGTTGTTCGTTTAAAAAAAATTCTTCAGTTAAGTTGCTTGTTTTCATGAGAAGCAGTACTGGGCTTCGAGAGCAAAATCAATACAAATTCACTCCGTATTTCCTGGTCTTATTTAAAAAAAAATTTGGGAGCATTTTTAAAGAGCCAATTTTTAAGCAGCAATCTATCAATATGATCCAAGAGATGTACCAAAAATCCGGAGCAAAAACCTTACACGTGATAAGAGACCAATTGACTTCCTGATACAAACCATCAACAAACTTAAATTTATAATACGGCACTTAGGTATAACGTTATATCTCAAACATTATCGATAACTAAAACATACGGTGTGTTTTGGTAGCAGGCCAATGGTTATAAAAAAACATCCGTACGCCGTGGGATTCGCCCCGCAGTTACTTCATGTTATGCTTTGTCCGTCCGTCCATCACTATTTTATATATACTTAATAATAAAATATAAATATTTAAATGTGTACCTAGCTTTTACACACTGATTGTGTGCAAAGAGAAATTGGCAAGGTGTTTAGGCAGGTGTGTAAACTTTGAAAACAACAACGTAAACTATCGTAAAACAGTTATAAAAAACCGGTCAAGTGCGAGTCGGATGCGCGCGCCGAGGGATCAGATTTACCTTTAGTATTTTAAGAAACAATAAATCCATTTTTAGGAAAATCTAAACTTGTTTGTCAAGGTTTTTTGAAGATTTCTCAAAAACGGTGCTACTTAAAGAGATCGCTTTATTTTACATTTCATTCTTTGGCAAACTTCCGAGATAAGGGGTATTTTTTTAGACATTTTTCATTATATCATGAAAACTAAGAGGCGTAATGAATTTAAAGAAATCCATTTTGTGCAAGTAAAGCCCTTTCATATGATAAGTACCTCATTCGACTTATTAAGGACAATTTAATATTTTGACCATTTGGGCCCCCTTTACCATAATAATAATATAATTCTTTCAATTGCAATAAAGTTGGGCTATGTTGCAATTCTGAAAGTATTCCATATTTGAAGTCGATAGCAAGTCGATAGCAAGAATGGTTGCTGAGATATTCAGGTGTGACAGATAGACAGGCAGACAAAGTCGCACCATATTGGTTCCATTTTTACCATTTTGATTCTGAACACCTTGTACATCATCATTTAAAACACAGTAAACACATCAACTTATCGAGCCAAAAAGAAGGTGAACGTGCCTTAGTTCCTCGCCTGGACCAACTGGCGTTACTCCATTATGTCCTCATGTTCGACAGAGAAATAGCAACTTACACGCCACGGTACTAAACCCCAAAAATCCAAGAATACTTCTATAACATAGATAGATAGATAAAAATCTTTTATCTATCATGCCACGACTCCTCACAATTAAGACAGTTCACCGTTGGTAATGAACTACTCAAGTCCTGGAAGGCGATGGGAATTTGGCACACTGTCTCGCTAGCAGGGGAGACTCCATTATGAAATACGTAATGACCGAGGACTGTTGTGGATCCGCCACCTGGACCAGCTGCTCTCGGCACCCCTGATACTAAAGAATCCTGATATATAAAATCCGAAATAAGGATTTTAATAGATTCATCCCTTAAGGGGGCCATCATCATATCGTGGGGGTTGTAAGATCGATAAACGACTTCAAAAACCCTAACCTGACCAACGGCTTAACGTGCTTTCCGAAGCACGAAATCAACTTACTTTACGGAAAATGTGGTGATTCACCCTGCAATGTCCTAACCAAACCGGGAAAAGCACACAAAGTGATTTTTGTTTTACTGCGTTCAGCAGATCTCCGAATCAAGAACCGAACGCGCTAACCTCATAAGGGGATTAAAATAGGGCTGAAAGTTTGTTTTCATGAAAGATCTACTTCTACACTTCTAAACAGAGATGCACAAAGTATGCTTACGACAACAAAATGAATAAACATGACTATTGGAATTATTGGGGAATCATCCTTTATTAGTGTGGAAGTTTGAATGACAAACCTATAATTTTGGAGTGGCATCCATGAAAATTTGGATTAAAGCTCTTTCTTTATTCCATTGATAGTCCACAGGGAGCTCCGTACAGAAAAAACACATCCTATATTTGGGGAGCATTCATTTAGTGGTAAATAAAACAAAATAGGGTGTGGAGCCGTCTAAGAATAGTATCACCCTGGCCCTGAGACAAGTGGCTTTCTATTTTCGCAAACGCTATAGAATAGAATAAAAATATATGGGATTGACATTAGATGTCACGCAACATTTCATTAGCTCATATCAATCCCATACATTTTCATTCTATTCTACTTAGCGTTTGCGATTGTAGAAAGCCACTTGACTCAGGGCCCCTAGCTCTTCCCGCATCTGTAGTGAAAGGCGACTAAGGGTTTTTGGATCATGGCATGGGCAGCAGCGTCCATATACGCGCATAGCAACGTCCTGCGGTCACCAAAAACCGCAGTCCATTTTGTGTCAGCTGTAACCCTAACAAGCGTGGTGACTATGGCACATTTTTGCTGTGGAGTTTTTAGAAGAGCCCTTCGTCTAGCCGTGAACGTTTTGTATGATATGTATAAATGCTCATCATCATCATTTACATCAGTGTGACCTGGAAAACAGTATTTACCGATGGGCTTTGCTCTGATCCAACCTTTACTTTTATGTGTTTTTTAGGGATCCCTACCCAAAGGGTGCCACAGGTGGTTGGAGAGTAGAACAGAGTTGTCACTTTAAAATTAAGTCAGAAATGCAAAACTTCTCATTAGTATTGTTCGTTTCGCGGCAATATACGGTAGTTTTTAGTTTAGGTTTTTTTTATTTTTTATAATACTTATAAACAGTTTTGTGTTTCGTAAAGTGGCACTCCTCCACCTCCGCTCTGTAACCGTGAATGACAACTTAATACAAAAAGTAAAAAACTAAAGGGGGTCGCACTCGTTCCGCACCTCAAAAGAAAACAAAACAGATACATGACTTTGTTGTCCGTCGGTCTGCCTGTTTGTCTGTCTGTCAAGACACATTTTCTATGAACGGGTAAAGATCTCAAGTTAAAATTAATAATAAACATTAAAAGTCTATGGATTCTTGAGGGTGTGAAATTTAAACCTCATACGACAACACATCAAAAGTCAATCTTCATTCCACTCCCGTTCACCTAGAATCATGAAATTGGCAAAAACCTAGGTCTAATAGAACAAACAGAGAGAAAATTTTAAAACAATTAAATATTACAACTTTTCTCACAACCAATTAAGGTGAGCTGTCGTTTCAAGCACATTCATATATAAAAGAGGGGTTAGGATTGAATGGACGTAGAGTTTTTTTTTTAATCAAAGGGCAAAAGCTTCTTGTATCATATGAACAGGACAGGTACGGAACGCTTAATGATTGAGTCCGACTCGCACTTGGCCAGTTTTTTTTTTCCAATTAGTACAGTGCGATGATACAAGGTGCAACAAAAAGGGTGCAAAAGGATCATAACTCTTATAATGAAACTGAACAACTTCCTCACGAGTTCAAGATATAAAAAAATACACAGGCCTACCATTGCTATCGATCGACAACCTGATAGTTACAATACAGTAGGTATAGTCTATTTTCACAAAACGCGAAAGAAAATTTCGGAATCTGTCAAAAGTAGTCTGATATTAGCGCACACAAACAAAAAAAAACCGGTCAAGTGCGAGTCGAACTCGCGCGCCGAGGGTTCCGATACATCTATAGTATTTTTGGAAGCAATAAAGTCCATTTTTAGGACTGAGCAACTTAGAAAGATCGTTTTATTTTTGCTGTAATATTTGCATAAATTTCTATCGACTGTGATTAATTCAGAATTTTCCTTTCACAAACTTCGGAGATAAGGGGGGGGAATGGTATTTTTATTGACATTTTTATTGACAACTTGAAAACTAAGAGTTGTAAAAAAATACAAAAATACTTTTTATAATGTACAAGTAAAGCCCTTTCATATGATATCCCACTCAACCTAGTAACAACAATTTGAAATGTTTGCCCCCCTATTTGGGCCCCTTTTACAGTAATAAACATAACTGTTTCAAAATTCTTTCATGTGCAATTTAGTTGGGCAATCATATTTTAGAACCATGCCAAATTTCAAGTCGATAGCATGAGTGGTTGCTGAGATATTGAGGTGTGACAGACAGACAGACGGACAGACAGACAGACAAAGTCGCACCATAAGGGTTCGTTTTTTTTACCAGTTTGGTATCGGAACCCTAAAAACGATAATTTATGGTAATTTTATCAAACCAGTTAAATCAAGTAAGTTTTCAGACTTTTTTAAATAAAAATCAAGTAATATTGGTAATGAGAGCGAGCATTTAAATTTTCGCTCAAAAAGACCCAAGTTCGAGCGTAAACTAATGTAACTCATATTTTCACTATTTTACGTTGTATAAAAAAAACCGGCCAAGTGCGAGTCGGACTCGCTCAAAGAGGGTTCCGTACCACCACATAATCATAATTGTATTAGTTGAAATTTCACTAAGTTAATGTGCTAGATTTTTTTAGTCCGACACGCGCTTGACTATATTTTATTATTTGTTGTTATTTTATAGCTTATGCACTATAAACATACCAATTTTCAGGTTTGCATGTGTTCCCGTTTTTAAAATAGAACTAAAACAAAAATCGCCTCCACGACCATCCAACTTGACCCCTCTCTTATATGAATGTTCTTGAAACGGGAGCTCACCACAATTGGTTACCATTAGTTGTGAGAAAAGTTGTAATATTTAATGATTTCAGACTTTTCTCATTATTTGTACTGTGAGACCTAGCTTCTTGCCGAATTTCATAATTTTAGGTCAACGGGAAGTACCCTGTAGGTTTTGCATTTTTGCATAAATGTATGGAGATGAGGACATAAAATGCCATATCTTTTGATTGCGTAGTTGTAAAAAATTGAAATTTTCAGATCTTGTGTGGTTCATGGATCCTAATATATATTATTAATTTCAACCTGATACCTCTACCCGTTCGTGAGATAAAGGGTCTTGACAGACAGACAGACAGACAGACAGACAGACAGACAGACGGACAACAAAGTGATCCTATAAGGGTTCCGTTTTTTTCTTTTGAGGTACGGAACCCTAAAAATGTCCTAATGTCAATAATGTCACGTGTTTTTTTTTCGACTGTCACAGACCGAGTTGATCCTCAGACAGAGTTTGTTCAACCAAGCTACATGCATATTCAAACGGGGTGAATAGGTCGTATTTATTAACGTTGCTGGCTCTTTCTTTACGTGTATTTTAAATTCTTATTTTACTACTTATAATATAATATTTTATTAGACAAGCGTTTTGTTTTCTATAAAAAACATCTCATCGGTAAACTTTTCGTAAATAAAAGGCCTAGTGAAAAACGTACACATACTATGACACTTATTAAAATTTATATTGTTCTATTTGAACTTCTATCATATTGAACTTCTTAATCTTTGCACACCTCCAGAAATCTAGACAACTGGCAAGAATTGTTTATGATTTTTTTATTGTATTTTATTTTGTGTTAAAAAAGCATAGAATTATAATACAATATAATAACGTTTAGTAAAAAAGCCTATGAGATGTTATAGGCAGTTATTTGATTTAATAGGAAAATATTTTGTTTTGACAGTGCTAGCGTAAAGTATGCGTTTTGTCTTGTCGCTTATAATTTTTATCCACATGGTGCCACTTTGTTTGTGAAGGAAACGATATACTTAATCGATTGATATGATAAACTAAACTAAAATAAATAATATTGATTTGACAAAATGTTTATAATGTATGTATTTTTGTGTTTTTCTGTGTTATGATTTCGGTTTCTCCCAGCCATAACATAACTGAAAATCTTGTAAAAAGTCTGATTTTCACAGAACAAAGGGATAAAACTATAACTCAAACAAAGGAAGTTTACAAATCTCATCTCTTTTTAGCTTATTTTCTTAGCTCAATAGGATGCTTATAGATGTTTCTTTACCATGATTTTTTGCGCCATTTTTATACGTTAAGCTACTGATTGTGCTGTTTTAACTTATTTTTCTGTATTTTTTCGTCAGCCATATCAATTTAAAACGATCAGTTGTTACTTTATTGATATAGCTTTGTTTTTGCTTACTTACGTTTCAAAATACATAATATGAAAGCAATAGAAAGTTAAATTGTATATTCTTAGTTGTAAATTTTTAAATCAAAATAGACGGTTTTTTTATATTTGGACTGAAAATTAAAGCATTGTTTATTGGCTATTTATTATTTAAGGTTTAATCTCATTTATTTTATATTACTAAAGCTTTACCGAACTGAATAACGTATAATTCATTACGAAATAAACTTAGGTATTGGATTGCTTGACTTCTCAAAGTGTGACAAATTATAAAATATTTCCGTTATCTTGTTATTATTCTTAAAAACTTGAACTTTCAACCTGCGTTAATGCATTTCTCTAAATAATTAAACTAAATATGTATTTATAAATATGTAATTTACAGATATTTAAAAAACCAGGTAGGTATAATACTGTAATCATAAATTATTATAAAGGGGGGACTTATATATTGAGTATCGCTCAAAAACAAATAATTACACATTAGGTCTGCAAACAGTGACAAAAGATAATACTTTAGATACTATCGTCTATGAGTATCTAGTTGCTGTTGCAGATAATTCAACTCAAGTAAAACACACACCTGTTAGTATAACATCAATGAAAATAAGTTCGTCTTCTTTTCAGGAATTGTTTTTACCATTACCGTTAACACCACGATATTCCAAAATGAAAACCACGAAGTATTTTTAATCTGTGCCAATATCCAGTACATCCACGAAGGTGAACGCAAAGTGAACTTTAACCGCAACTTGTCACAAACTTTACAACATAACACATTTCAAGAAATATTAACAACTTATACAACTCTGCACTGTGACACTGACCGTACACGGGTATTTAAAAAGTTTATGTGGCAAAGGTCAATGGGAGTTTTTTGGGCGCACGGTTTGAAAGCATTCGATGAAAGTTCGGGGTTTTAAATTTGAATTTAAACGGAGCGCGGTTGGCGCACGGCGGGCGAGCACGATCGACTGGCAGCGCACGCGCACCTCGCCGCGGAGCAACGCTGAACGTAGGGGTACGCAACATGTTTGATCGACGTTCTTAAGAAAATTATTTATTTTTAATCTACAATTTATAAGTGGCAATAATATTTTAAATTTTATGCATAATGGATAACATAAGTTAGCCAAAGAGAATTTTAAAGTAACGACGTGGGTTTTTGGAAAACAGTTATATCAAGTTTTAATACCTAACAGTCTACAATAAAATATAATAACTTCATTTATTTAGTACTTTGGATAACCAAAATAATATTTTAAATTTAAAATACAACAAAATGTTTACAATTACTAAGAAAACCTGTTTAGTCAGCGAACGTATGCAACAAAAGTCTTCGGTGTCCTCTTAGAATACTGTTATCTCTTTTTCTCCTTAGTAATTTTCATAGCTTGGTAGACAAGGCCGACAATATCGTTACAGGTGATTTCACATGGAACTTACAATATTCAATAGGTTTTAAAACGCCGTAACTCCATTTGTAATTGTTCATTAAAATCTATATTCTAATACGTCCGCATTTAGAATCTTTTTTGAATGTCCTTATCTCCGATTGCATAGTATTAAAGAATAAGACAGCTTGAAATTGTGTGAATTTTGGCAATTATCTTCTATTCAAGCTGGATATTGTTTTATTAATAATGTTCTCACAAGTTCACGTTAATAATTTGTGAAAATGTGGAGATAAACGTAGCTTTTTGAAAATCTAAGCTAAATTCGGCATTAAATGCGTAAGCGACCGGACACTGGACACGTTTGATTAGCTGCGAAACTCATCATCTGTATCTATCCCTTTCTCACACTATGTAACTGTTGTAGCGAGAAAGAGACGTTATGATGTTTACATCTTTATGGACCAAAATGGAGACGTGGCTTTAATGGGATCTTCCCAGATGCGCTTAATTTTGTAGGTAGGAGTAAATTGTCAGTTACAACAGTTTTACATAGCACCAGGTTTTTTGTAGCTTATTTATTACGTCCGCGTACTTAACAGTCATCAATTGACTTAGTTTTATTAGGTGTTTCAAGTTTGTTTAATGTTTTCATTGGACAGTTTGTTTAAGTAAGAAAGTAGGTATACATGACTAAGTTTTGTACGTATGCTTTATTTAAATTAGGCTATAATAATAGTAAACTACTATTGCAGTGACTGCTTTCATTTATTTCAACCGCACATTGGGCATCGTTTGAAAGATCTATGACATGTAGCATTTCATCAATACAAAAAATAAGAATGCACAAAAATGTTGATATTCCGGTTATTGCATTTTGCTTATAAAGCAAAGGAAAGCTTGTATTTGCTATTTACTTTTTGAAAATATTTCTGGGCTGTAGCCTCAGGCTGTAGCACAAAGTTTTTTAAAGTTTAAGCTCTGTTAAAGGTTTTTTATAGTCAAAGCTTTGATGAAAAAAGTGTTAGTAATGGATTTAAAGAGCTTTAACCTTAAAGATGCTTGTCATTCCACTCTGTGGAGGGCCTGCCTGCCTACACTTCGTCTTCAGGTACGTTGTCGCCACTCTAGAACCCTTACCAGGCCTGTGACACTCCGCAACGCGGCGCTAGAAGTCGACTGGGTGAGGTAGTCGATTTAACTTTTCTTTATGTCATTTAAAATTTGATGTTTGATTGAACAATATTACATACCTACTTGCATCTCGCTCAGTATCTAATAAAGTGACAAAATCATCGTTTAGCCCACCTGTCCGCGATCACCCCCGATTTAAAAACGTGTCCTAAGCGGTGCACTGCAAGTATCGACTTTATGCTTAGACTGTAAGGTTGAAATTTTGCCGGCACCCCGCCTGAAAGTGTCGTATCTGTAAACGTTAGTTTACTATTATTTAATCTGTGCCCTTACGCCCTATCGGCCAACGATTCATCTTGCGATGTGCCTTGCCCACTGCCACTTCAGTATAGCGATTCTCAAGGCTATGTCAGTTACTTTAGTCCTTCTGCGGAAGTCCTCATTTCTGATTCGACTATCACAGAGAGACTCCGAGATTGCCCTTTTTAATATCCCTTTGAGTGACTTTGGGCTTCCTGCCTGATAAGGCCCATCGTGAGCGGCCACGTCTCGGTGCCATAATATTATGCCATCAAGCCTTTCGTCTTGAGACACTGCGGAACTTTGGACGTGAAGATGTTGCAGAGCTTCCGGAACGCTGCCCATCCGATTCGGATTCGACGAGTAACCTCTTTCTCTAAGTTGGATTTACCCAGCCGGACTGTTTGTCGCAGGTTAACTGAGTACTCGTACTAAGAAAATTCTTTGCCATTTCATAGCACACGCTAACGTCGTACATTACTAACTTGCGCACTTACATAGAGAAGCTACACAGTATCGCGAGACGATTACCAACGATTTTCCACTTTCTCGGCTCCCGAAACATGTGCGCGCTTTATGCACTGCACAGACGCAAGATGTATTGGATTTGGATTAAAGAGCATCAACTTGCATTAAAATTTAACGTCGTAAGAAGCGCGTGCGCTTTGGTTATTACACTCACGGCTCCATCCATTACGCCCTTGCCTGCAATTCTCGAGCTTAGAGCGTAGTCAAGAAAATAGCGCACTTGCATCTTAATGTACGATTAATGAATTTTTTTTTTGTGTTTAGTCAGTGCCCATTGAATAGAATAATTCATAAATATTAGCCGTATTACCGGTATTTCAAAATAAAAAATCTATTTGAGACGTTGTCATAAAGCAGTTCGTGTGTACAGCAGTTATACAGTCGACGACACGATCAAGATAGTATCCAGGCCGTAGTTATGTTGAAGTTTCACATTCGGTGTCATTCGACTTACACACCAAATGAAAAATTCTTCGAATTAAAGTATCTATTACCTCAGAACAAAAACCTCCTCTTTGTCTATTACGACTTCCTAAACTAGAGACTGATTTTAGCATACATTGCTGGTTGATGTAAAGATATTGGGATTAACAGAACCAAGCCTCCCAGTAATGTATGCCGAATTGATATCTGAATGTTGGAAGGTGTAATAGATACTTTAGGAGTATGTAGTATTTTGCAGGCTCGGACTGATTCTGTATGAAACGCTCGAAGCCAAGGTGCGATTGCTTTTTGAAACATTAGCCATGTTTAGGATCCGAATAGGTAACCGCTCACTGGATTGGATTGGAGGAGACGTTTCAAATTGGTAGAGAAATAACAAATCTAGAATGTATCTAAGTAATGTATGCAAGTTAAGCCGATGTTTAGTCAAATTCAGACTATTTTATGCAATGTTAATTCTTTACATTATACTCATTGGGCCTCATAAAATGCAGAATACAATGCAAGAGCGAGTCTACTGCCGTTTCGGATCGTGCTGTGGCAGCTTAAAAGACACGGCAAGAAACCACTGCAGCACGGCCTACTTTAGAGCCGGTTTTGCACTATGTCACGTCAGAGACACTGAAAACAGGGCCACCTAGGCTAGCCAGTGGTCTGATGATGCTTAAACGATAGAAAACATCAGATGTAAAACTTACACTACCTAACCGAAAAAAGATTGGCAAAGCAAGTTAAACTTACCGTCCTCAATAGAAAGCAGGACAAAGAACGAGAGCTAATGAAAACCAACTTAACAGCTTGGCCCACGTCGGTCTTTCTTCTTAGGCCTATTTGTCTATCGTTCGTGAGTCCACAGTGCCGCAAAAGTTTAGCCTCACCCGGTAGATATTCAACATATGCGCACAAAGCGATTGAAGCGAAGAAGCTCGTTGGTGATGAGATGCTGGTGAAAACAAAGTTTCACAGTCTGGCCCACCGTCGCAAAGTTGCATGCCTGTCGGTCTTCTACAGATTGTACTTCGGTGAGTGTGCTCAAGAGCTCCACGAGCTTATTCCACCATCTCTCTTCTGCCATCGGGAGTCCAGACGCACCGCAGGATATCACCCATACTTGGTTGATACGGTTCTAAAAAACAGCCTTCGGACACACAGGCAGACAGACGACGACGTAGGCTTAAGACTCCGTTTGGACCTTTCGGGTACGAACGTAACCCTAATAACAACATCCAAGAATAACCAATACACAGTGATCTCCCATTTCTAGTACCTACTACTTATCTATCTTTTCTACTAATATTACAAAGAGTAAAAGTTTTTGTGAGTTTGGATGTGGGTAAGTAGGAGAGGTAATCTCCAAAAATACGCCTAAATTCTTGCACCCATATTTAGATAGATAGATATTTGGAATGGAACTTTATGTTGGACATGGGAAGGCAGGCAAGCAATATTTTACCGCGGGGAGTAAGTACCTAGATAGTTAATACAGGCGAATTTTACCGCGAAAATAGATCTCATCCCGACATAAGTATAAAAAAATTAAGGCGAACTAAGTTGCAGGCAATAGTTTTGAGTGCTCTTCCACAAGATGCCATGAGGTTGAGTACGTGCGAAAGACGTCGTGGGCAAAAGCTCGTTAGAAAATAAGTCTAAATTTAAATAGGAACAATAATAAATACATCCCTGTCCAAGTTTTCAGAGCATCGTAATCCCAATTACTCGATCTATTGCCCAAAAATCTGCGCGTGCGCTTAGGTAACCGAGTTACTCTTGCGCATGTGATGTGACGTGGTTACACAACGCGCACAATATGGAAAGTTAAGGGAAATTGTGCGCAAACAATTTTGGCGAGATCTGCCAAGTGTGCATGAAGCTTGTGTAGCGTCAACAAATAAATATTGTTCATTATTTTCCGATGAAATCCTGGTCAAAATAATATAACATAATATTTAGTAGTCAAAAAAATTATTTGTTAGATATTATATAATTTCATGCATTTACAAGACGTATAGCAATTTATAGTTTAGCCTCTATTTTGGTGAACCAAATTTAAATATTTACCGGTTAGGATTGGTAAGATTTGGTCCCAGATAGCACTATAAACTTGTTTCAAACTAGCAACAAGTTAAAAGTGTGAAACCTGAAAGTTTGGACCTAATTTGGCGTCGCAGGTATGGGCGGTCTAACATCTCCTGATTATGCATGTAGAGGCGTTAGAGCGGAACACGTGTAGAATGGTTTGTATGGTTTTTGAGTTGCTGTTACTTGCGCATGCGCATTCAATTGGGCGGGCGGGCATTTATGGAGATTGTAGAACGTCCTTTAATTCTTCTTCTTCTCTTTGAGTCATGATGACAAAACTGACTATAAAAGCTTAGCCCAAACAGTAGCTAAGTACATCAATAGCCTTTTGGTTGCCATCAAAAAGGTCCTTCCGAGTGCAGGAAATTGGAGAAGTAGGGCACGACAGCAAGTGTGTCATGGTTTGCAAAATACCGCATTCACACTTGTCGTTATCAGAGAAGCCCCACCTCTTCATGAGTACCCCGCACCTGCCAACGCCCGACTGTCTGTTCAGTGACTTCCATATGGACCAGGGAAGATCGTGTCCTAGTGACAGCTTTTCGGCAGTTGAGATATGTATATTGTCAGGACGGTACCTTTTTGACCACAGTTCTACCCTAGCCTTGGATGGATCTGAATCGAGCGGCATGGTGTCTTTGATAAAACTGTGACGCTCTTAAAGGGTGAGGGTGGTGGATTATGGCCGTATAGTAGGTGGCTGCTGTCCATTTCCTGTTTTTGCTTCTCAATAGCACAGGCTACCCGATGTCTGACGTCTGTCCTTTAATGATATATGATACATAGAAATATTCAGACAATTTAGTCATAGACTAGAGTAGGTACAAACATTAATTATATCTAAGATACAAATGCAACGTGTAACAAAAAGTATATAATAGCTCTGTCGTAGGATACTTATCATTTTGTTCATCGAATTAATTGAACAACTTTTCTCAATGAACATCTAGATCAAAACTGAAAAAAATACTTCCCCGCATCAGCTCAGAGCGCCATTTGTATGGAAGGTCGAAAACATATTTTCGGATCTAATGTTTAGAGGTAGTCAAAAGTAGTTCATTTTCATGAGCAGATTCAAATCCTTTAGGGTTTCCTAATGTAAATTACTTTCCTAATGTAAATTTTCTTCTCTGCCAGGAACCTGGACCTTCGCCTTGGCAAGCACTAAACGAATACACGATTCCGGCTATTATACATTATTCGATGTAGAGTCTAAGAAGTTTTTTTTTTATTTTTTTTTATTCATCATAATTACATTAAGTGCTTAAAGATTAAAGTCTCGCTAAACTACAGTAGTTTGATGGCGAGTGGAACGAGCTATTTTGAGCTAGTTTGAATGAAGTCGATGATTATTTTGTGAATGTTTCTGCCGACTCTCCCTAATCAGATACCTACCCAACCGCCCAAGTTCACCGCGACGCATAGCCGTGAAATTGTCACACTACTCTTACTTTCCAGTGTTGCCAGATGGGCGATAGCCTCTTCCTTTCGCTTTAATTGTTGTCATATTAATATAACTGTTAGCCGCGACTTCGTTTGCGCAAGATATTAGAGAAAATGTTCATTTTCATTTATTTATTTATCTCAAAACTTAATAACTTGCCAACAATAAGAAGTCGATGTTCGTGTGGTGCCGGCAAAGAGTACCAACCCATCTCTACCCGTGGGCGATTGATGGCTTATGAACCAGAGGATGGGCAGCTGCATCTTTCTGTGTATCGTACCATCTTATATTCTGCGGTTAACAACAACAGCGGTCGCCAGCCGCAACGCTTACAAGCGTGGTGACTATAGTAAATCCCCTACAGAGTACCACACGTTTTTGCTGGAATTCTGGAGGGAGCTCCCTGTTCTAAACATCGATTTTTTTTTTTACTGTGTATGGGCTTACTCTTCACCTCGATCTAGCCCTGAGGACAGAGATGAGGTCGACGATGGTACGAGCTTGCCCAGAAGAAGTCTATTCACTCGCGACTTAAATAGATTCGGGTTATAAGAGCTCGGGAATACAGACGCAGGCAGAGAATTCCACTCCTTAGCCGTGCGCATTATAAAGGATGTTTCAAAGCGCTTTGTGAGGATGTGTGGAATATCAACCAAGTATGGGTGATATCCTGTGGTGCGTTTGGATTCCCGATGGTAGAAGGGCGATGGTGGAATAAGCTCATGGAGCTCTTGGGCACACTCTCCGAAGTACAATCTGTGAAATCTGTCGGTCAGGTCTTTTTCGCTGCAAGATGTCCAATGATGGATGAAGAGCTCCAAAAGATCTCCACAACGTGAAATACTCACTACCTAAGTACTTTCTTAGAATCTTTTATCATAATCATATCAGCCAAAAGGCGGGTCATGTTTTATTTGTTATCAGCCGTCGAACGCTACCTAGTCCATCCATACTACATACTACCTATGATTTTGTTCTGTGATATCGGTCCATTGATTTTTCAGACATTTTTAACCGGGTTACGCCCACCTGGTAGACTGAAAGTACAAAACAGCAATGGTATGGTAGACATTCTTTCCTAAAGGGCCGATCACACCTGACTGAATTCACACACTAAGTCAGTTAGTCTCCTACGAAGGAAAGGAAGGTAGAAAGATGGAACTAAGTAAGTCACTAACTGAGTCAGCCGTATACTAAGCAACGCAGTAAGGAACTTTAGTGAAGGGCCAATACGAATAGAACACCTCATCGTACGGAAAATATTAATAAGGGCTAATTTATGTTGTATAGAAAAACACTAGAATAACTACAAAAAAAACCTCAGAATTACCGGTATACTAAAAAACAAACAAGGAAATAAAATTAGGTTGCACCAGTCAAGTAAACATAAATAATTTGAGTGCTTTATCCATTCTTTTAGTTAGAATAAAATTTTCATTCAAAACCGTACGAAAAGCGAATAATGATTCCAATGAAAAATAACAATTGAATGACAAAACAATAACCGACCAAGTTCGTGTCAAGCCACGCGCAGTGTAGAGTTACCTAGTTTTTTTTACGATTTTTTTTATCGCAAAGCAGGTTTGTTAACTCTACCGAACAGTCGTATAGAAAATATCGGAACCTTTCAAGTATCGATGGTAATCCAGTGAATTTTTTAAAATTGTTTATTAGTACTTGTTATTACACCATGAATAATAATTATTTTTTATCGACAAGTTGTTCATCATCATTCGCAAAATTTACCCATCACTAAACTTCCTAAGTTCTTTATTGAAGGGAGTAAGGACGTTTTGTGATGTCCAAGTGCGAATGATTAATTTTAATTTAATTTCGTGTTCGCATCGAAGTTAAATTGACCAATACATGGTCTAAGGGACTGGTTTCCGAAAACTAAAAGGGCGTGATCAGTCAACGTAACTGAATAATTTTCAGTAAATAAAACTTTCAGAAAATATTAAAATAATCTTTTCCACAAAAAAGCCACGATCACACCTAGCTGAATTCAAAGACAAATTCGGCATACATTGCTCGTTGAAGTAAGGATATTGCAATAACACAACCATGCCTCCCAGCAATGTATGCCAAATTAGTCTTTGTATCCAGCTAGATGTGATCGTGGCTAAACTGTCCATTTGCAATTTTATATGAAGAGGCTGATAGTTTTATTCACTGAAAGTTGTTCAGTTACGGCGAATGACTATGTGCACCTGCTAGACTAGAAAAAGAGAAAAAATGTATCCACTTCATTTACCACATCATTGTTTTTGTTTGATCAGAAATACTCTCATTCATATGATTAGATTTGGCACGGCAATGTTCAGGTCTCATTTTTCCATTTAAGCTAAATAAAAATAAAAACATCACGGAAATGTATTGTCAGCCTATTAAAGCCACGATCACATCTAGCTGGATTCAAAGACTAAATCGGCATACATTGCTGGGAGGCTTGGTTAAGTTATTGCATTATCCTTACTTCAACGAGCAATGTATGCCGAATTAGTCTTTGAATTCAGCTAGCTGTGATCACTCCTAAACTCAACCGAACAGTCGTATACAAATTTTTTTATAGTAATTTTTTTAAAGTTTATTATTAATACTTATTATTAAACCAAGATTATGCTTTATTTTTATTTTTCATGGACAAGTTGTTCGATTCGAATTAATGATTCGCAAAATTTTCACATCACTAAACCTTCTAACTCCTTTACTTGAAGGGACTTAGCAAGTTTAGTGATGTCCAAGTGCGAAGGATTAATTCAACTTATCGAACAAAAAATATACTTATATTAAAAAAACGGTCAAGTGCGAGGCAGACTCTCGCTTCGAGGGATTCGATATTCCTGTAGTATTTTTAAAAGCAATAAAGCCCATCTTTAAGACCGCAAATAAGTTTGTCTGTAATTTTTCTTCTTTTAATTATCGGTTGTATTTGTCTTGAGGTTGTATCAGCCATTTTTTAACAATCGATAGTATTTTATTGTACAATAATTATTTTCGATAAGGCTATTCAACAGAGATACTGTATTTCAAGATCAACTACCGACAGCGAAACTATCGCTATCGGAACATCACTATTCAGCAACTGTATTAGTAGGCACTTTTTCCACTTAGCTTCCTAGCTAGAACTCTGAATTCACAAACGTCTTTTTCTACGTAGCCTCCTAGGTAGATTTCTTATTCAGTCGTCAAATTCAAGCAGGTGTAATCGCGGCTTAATTTAAATTATGAAGTTCCAACATCGGCACAATAATCAATATAGGTTGCTTAGTAATCAACTGCGTTCCTCTTTTACGCGGACCATAGAAGTAAACAATTTTCCCCAAGGAACATAGGCCGAAAAAGAAAAAAAATTACCCCCCATACAAAATGCTCTTAGCTGATACAGTTTCTATGGAAGGCTGAAATTTTCCTTTCGTATTTCTACCTATTTTCCTTCAGTTTCATGGTGCGACTAACGTATAAACGAAGTTGATTAGGAGGCACTGAACAAGCAAAATACAAACAGACAAACAAATAAACTTCAGCGTTTAATGTTATGTATTTATGATTGTCACCCGGTGCTTGAACTGCAAAACGGTTGTTATAATAAAATTGTAATTACGTCAGTCAGATTTTACTTTAAACACGCACGCTAGGACGTTACCAGTTGCCAGGGTATTAGAAAGAACGTACATACATACATACATAATATCACGCCTTGTTCCCGTCGGGGTAGGCAGAGACCACAGTTCTCCACCTGCTACGATCTTGACATACTTCCCTTGCTTCCTGTACTTTCATCAATCCTTTCATACATGCTCGTCGGTTTAGGGTACTTTTAACCTGGCCTTTATTCTGAACGTCCTGAATTTGGTCCTGGTACGTTCGCCGAGGCCTTCCCCTTCCAACGTTTCCATTCACTCTCGCCTTGTAGATCTCTTTCGTCAATCTCCCTTCATTCGTCCTCTCTACATGACCAAACCATCTCAGCATCCCTTTCTCAATTTTAGTCCCTACGTCTTCTTTTACGCCACAACTTTCTCTTATCACACTATTTCTAATCCTGTCACTCAATTTCACACCAATCATACTCCTCAACGCTCTCATTTTTACTGCATTAATTCTACTTTCATGCTTTTTCTGCCATACCCAGCTTTCACTGCCGTACATCAGTGTTGGTAACAAAACGCCTCTATGAACAGCCAGACGAGCCTTGGGAGACACCTTCTGACTCTTCATAAAAGCATGCAGAGCACCATTCACTCTTCTTTCGATATCACTTTCACACTTTCCATCTCTCGTAAACTTAGAACCCAGATACACAAACTCCCTCACTTGTTCGACGTAGGAGTAGATTTACCGATCACCATCTGGCATGATAGTTATACGAACTACGGACAGGAAGACTCTTTAATTCCTCGGGTCCGTACTAGTCAGGACGGTATTACTTACGTACACGAGGACCCTCATCATGTCGTGCGGTTTGTAATATAGATGACGACGACACCAACGGCCTTTGTCATGGCCATGCCTTTGATGAGCCCTTTAACGACAACCTCCGTTATAGTAACCGTAACCAACTTAACGTGTCTTCCGAAGCACGGACACTTGGGTAATTATCCTCTAATGTCCTTATCAACTGTGGACATCTACACAGTTGATAAGGACATTAGAGGTTTTCACCGTCGCAAAGTGGCTTGCTTGTCGGTATTCTACAGAATATACAGGGTGTTAGGGACAGCCTTCCGAATACTGAAGGGGCATGATCAGTCAACGTCACTCAACAACTTTCAGTGAACAAAACTTTCAGGAAACGAAAAAAAAATCCGCGTCTCCATACAAAATTGTAAACTTGATCGGAAAGTTTGTATAGAGAAGCCGATTTTCTTTTTAGTTTCCTGAAAGTTTTGTTCACTGAAAGTTGTTCAGTGTCGTTGACTGATCATGTCTCTTCAGTATTCGGAAGGCTGTCCCTAACACCCTGTATTTCAGTGAATGTGCGTCTGAATTGCGACCTGGTATCACCATTCCCCTTCCTCCTGCGTGGGACTAGACGTGGATTGAAGTTTCACCCCCATGTCGATCTTTTCCCCGAACAGTATAATGATCTTTTCAAAGCTAAAGTGAATAAAACATATAAAGGTATACGTATAGGTATACGCTTCTATAATAAGGTACCCACTGAAATTGAAAGTTTACCGCTAGATAAATTCAAAACTGTTATCAAGCAGAAATTGTATAAGAAGGGTTATTATAAAATATCAGATTATCTAGAAGAGAATATCCATGGGATTAGGCTACGGTTCTAACAGGCTAATTCAAACTTAAAACTGACTTATGTTTGTTGTACAAAACATATTTAAAAGAGCGCGTGGGTTTTTATTGTCGCTGCTTTTTAGGGTTCCGATACCAAAATGGTAAAAAAAAGGAACCCTTATGGTGCCGCTCTGTCTGTCTGTCTGTCTGTCTGTCCGTCTGTCTGTCACACCTCTATATCTCAGCAACCACTTACGCTATCGAGCTGAAATTTGGAATAGTTTTAGAATATAGTTGCCCAACTTAATTGCACATGAAATTTTTTTGAAAAAAGTATGATTATTAATGTAAAGGGGGCCAAAATAGGGGGGGGCAAATTTCAAATTGTCGCTACTAGGTCGAGTGGGGTATCATATGAAAGGGCTTTACTTGTACATTTTAAAATATATTTTTGTATTTTTTTAAGTTTCTTAGTTTTCAAGTTATGATGAAAAATGTCAAAAAAAATACCATTCCCCCTCCCTTATCTCCGAAGTTTGAGTAAGGGAAAATCTGAATTAATTACAGTTGACAGAGGTTTATGTAAACTTTACAGCAAAAATAAAACGATCTTTCTAAGTTGCACAGTTTTTCAGAAATCTGCAAAAAACCGTTTTGCGGTCCTGAAAATGGACTTTATTGCTTCCAAAAATACTATAGGTATATCGGAACCCTCGGCGCGCGAGTCCGACTCGCACTTGACCGGTTTTTTTTCCCACTATGGCGCCACATTGTTTGTGAAGCGATGTAGTTTAGCTGACGTTATTAAGAGATTTTAATATCCAACAATGAATAAACGACTTTGACTTTGTCTTTGAAAATAGGCTTTATCTACACGCATGCTACGTCTTCAACCCTATTATCACTTACTACCAGGTGAGATCAGGGTCAAATGCTCACCTATTTCACATTTAAAAAGCCTCAGGTACCGTCGCGTCGTCCAAAATTCTTGTTGCGGTTCAAATTCAGTGCAATCGTTTCGTGGCTCGATTGTGGCGACAAATTAAAAAAAAACCAGCCAAGTGCGAGTCGGACTCGCGCCCTAAGGGTTCCGTACCTATCTACCATATGATATACTAAAAGCTTTTGCTCTTTGATTTTAAAAACTCCGCGACCATCCAACTTGACCCCTCTTTTATAGAAACACTCTTGAAACGGGATTGGTTACTGTCGAGAATAGCTCTAAGGCGACCCAGGCGCGGGGCGAGAGACGCGCGGGGAACGACGGCGGACCGGCGACCGGCCATATTCAATGGACCAATGCTACGCCGAACGTTGATTAATAAGCATCATCTTTTTACATTTTTGTATAAACTTGAAATATACTACTAAAATCATAATTTTGAGTTTAAATAATAAAAGATATAATCCATCGGAAACATTGTGGAGACCACGACGAGATTATACCGAAGAAATAACAAAGCAACCTTCAGAACAAAGGAACCTTTGGATGACGGACTTGATCCCTATCAATCCTGCGGGAAAGGCTGAAACAACGCTGCAACAACATACAGGGAAGTGCGCCAAATCCTTTTTCTTCATATTTCCTTTTTTCCAGCTTTAATTTGCGTTGATAAAGTGGACAGTTGTCGCAAAGTGTTGATAATACCCACCTTGCAAATTGTAAAAAATCATAAATTTTTCGTATTTTTACGTATTTCCATAAATTTGATATTTAAATTTTATCTACACAATAAATATACAAACATCCAATAGCCCATTTCACGTATTTCCACGTCTTTTTATAAAAAAAGACGTCTCTGTCACGAACATCGGGAGGTACTTTATATTTTATCAAGCAAAACCCATCATATTAACTTTAAGATCATAGTTACACGAATATAATTTAATAGTTTTATTATAATTTTGCTTGTTTTCCTAATTTCCAGTAATTCCCACTAAATTTCCGCGTCAAGCGGGTGAAACTTGTTCATAAGCGGAGCGGAATTGACCGACGGCCGGTGCCGACCGACGTGTCGAGTACTAGTGAGTCACGGCAGCTACCGCGCGGTTGCCCGCTGCGCTCAAATAATAAATACCGGCCTTATTGGAATGTTTTCCGTTGCAACGTGGTATCAGGTTGTATTCATTGCTTGATTTTTATTAGTGCGTTATTGATTATATATCGTATTGTTACGTGTTGTAAATTGTTTGCGCTTATAAAACACATATAAAATGAGTGATTTTAGTGAGCTAACCAAGCAAAGAGGTACAGTGCGTGGCCGTTTAACATTATTCGAGAAATATTTAACACCTTTATTGAAAGTACCGCCGGATACGGTCACAAACCTTCAGTTTAATGAATTAAAATTACGTGTAAACAAATTACAAGAAATATCGTATTCCTTTGATGAAATTCAGGCAAAGATTGAGCAGTTAGAGGAAATTAAAGTTGAGGAACAACTTAACGAAAGAGAAGCTACGGAAAATAAATTATTTCTTCTGTCTGCTCAAGCGCAGGAACTTATTGATTCCTGGAAGGTTCCTAAAAACAGGGAAGAAATTCCTAAAAGTTCCAACTGCAACTTAAAATTACCTCCCATTCAGATTCCTCCGTTTGACGGCAACCCAAACAAATGGCTGGAATTTCGTGACATGTTTTTATCGTTAATTCATAACAGCGATGATATTGATGACGTAAATAAATTACATTACTTAAAAACTTACCTTCAAGGTACAGCAAAACACGTCATCAGTTCCGTCGCCGTTACGAAAAAAAATTATCCAATTGCTTGGAGTTTATTGTGTGAAAGATATGACAAAAAACGTCTACTTATCAATGAACATCTAAAGTGCTTATTTTCAATTTATAAAATGAATAAGGAGTCAGATACGGGTATTCGTGACTTGATTGATACTTTGTCAAAGAACTTAAGTGCGTTAAAAGGTCTAGGTGAGAAAACTGATGAGTGGGATACTCTCATTATTTACATAGCATCAGCAAAGTTGGATGCCGTGACCTTGGGAAAGTGGGAAGAGTTTCGGAGCAACGAGGATTCACCTTCACTGGAAGATTTTTACTCTTTTTTGCGTCTTAGGGCAGATGTTTTAGAAACAGTCGGCGCAGGTAAAACATCTTCATCTTCAAATAATAATAATAGAAATGAAAAACGACAAAGTTTCTCTAAATCAAGTTCTTTTGTTGCTGCTACCGGAAACGCCACCTATCCTACTAAAAAAAATTGTATTTATTGTTCAATGGATCACAAGTTACACGAATGTTTAAAATTTCAATCTTTACCTTTAGAAGAACGTAATGCTAAAGTTAACCATTGGAAGCTGTGTGTTAATTGCTTACGTGGTGGGCATCAGTCTTACCAATGTAGATTAAGTGGTTGCAGAATCTGTCACAGAAAACACAGCACTTTATTACATAAATCGAATTCTCAACAAACATTACTGCAACTACCATTACTACAACAGCCGTCACCACAACAAACGTCACTACAACAACAATTTGTACAACAACAACCATCTGTACAACTACAACCATTTGTACATCAACAACAACCACCTGTACAACAACAACAACCTGTACAACAACAACAACCTGTACAACAACAACAACCTGTACAACAACAACAACCTGTACAACAACAACAACCTGTACAACAACAACAACCTGTACAACAACAACAACAACCTGTACAACAACAACAACAACCTGTACAGCGACGACAACCCATACATCAACAACAACAACAACAAACTAACTCTACTGCTTTATTTACATCATATCCTATGCAAAATGAAACTAGAATGGAAGTGAATTCAAAAGAAATTCCTTTACCATCTACAACAATGTCTGCTGCTTCTTCATATCATGCTCTTCTTTCTACAGCGTTAGTCGAAGTAAAGAGCAACGGTACTCGTTTCACTCTGCGGGCGTTATTGGACAGTGGTAGCCGTAAAAACGAATTGGGTGTGCCAAATTGCGTAACACTATTCAGTGTGTGTCTGGTTTAAACAACAATACAATAAATATTACTGAACATTGCAATTTAAAATTAGAATCATTATGTAAAGCATTCAGCACCTCTGTGAAATGTTTCATTTTACCCCACATCACTGACAAATTACCCCATACGTACATTCCTATCAATGAATTGAATATTCCAAGCAATGTTAAATTAGCTGATCCTGAATTTTATCAGCCAGGCGAAATTGATTTGCTCTTAGGAGCTGACATATTTTGGGACTTGATTGGTACAGGTAGATACAAATTAGGGTTCAGCAAACCAATTTTACAAGAAACCGAATTAGGTTGGGTCGTGTGTGGTCCGATGGGGGGGAACACCAATATTCAGCCAGAAAAAATACAATGCAATTTTAGTCAAGAAATCAAACAACAATGGACCAAATTCTGGGAGCTAGATGATTTGCCTTCTACTAAATTTGAGTCCAAAGATAATGATTTCTGCGAGAAACTGTTTACTGACACTACTCGCCGCGATGAAAATGGTAGGTTTTGCGTTCAGATTCCTCTTCGGGAAACACCGTACGCTCTCGGTGATTCTTATAATTTGGCTGAAAAACGATTGCTTCAAATCGAAAGGAAAATGAAACGTGATCCTATTTTAAAACAAGAATATACTAAGTTTATCAATGAATATGAATATTTAGGACATTCAAGTGAGGTACCTAGACCTGGATTTGGCTGCTATTTAGCACACCACGCAGTAATTCGAGAACAAAGTGACACAACAAGATTAAGGGTCGTTTTTGACGCGTCAGCGCAAACGACATCCGGTAAAAGTTTCAATGACATCCAATACGTAGGTCCAGTCGTACAAGATGACCTGTTTTCAATCTTAACTAGATTCAGACAGCATAAATACGTTGTTTCGGCTGACGTAGAAAAAATGTATCGTCAGATACTAGTAGATCCGATGCAACGCCATTTGCAAATGATTCTTTGGCGTGACGAAGAATCTTCGTCCAATAAAATATTTCAATTAAACACCGTTACGTACGGTACGGCATCAGCGCCTTTTCTAAGCACTAGATGTTTGCTACAGCTGTCAAAGGATTGTACTGATCCTGAAATTGCACAGTTAATTAAAGAAGATTTCTATGTCGATGATTTTTTAACTGGAGCTCAATCTAAGAAGGAACTACATCATATAGTGGCTTCAGTTACAAATATATTAAATTCAGCTTGCTTTCCATTACGTAAATTTCGTACTAACGCACCTTCAATATTCAAAGATAATGATGCAATTTTAGCACCAAAGGATCTCGATTTATGTTCACAATCAAGTGCGTTAGGTTTGAAGTGGCATCCTACAGAGGATGTCTTTGAATTTCCAGTTAAAATCGAATCTCCATCTCGCGTAACAAAGAGATCAATCCTATCAAGCTCAGCTAAGTTGTTTGACCCTTTAGGATTGCTCGGTTTATGCACAATTACTCCCAAAATTATTCTTCAAAAACTGTGGCTCACAAAGTTAGAATGGGATGACTTTATCCAACCTGAGGTAGAAAAGATGTGGAATAATTTTGTCTTGAGTTTAAACACACTTGCTAACATTCAAGTACCAAGATGTGTCATCGTAGATAACCCAATTGCTATAGAGATTCATTCATTTTCAGATGCATCACAGGTTGCATATGCAGCTTGTACTTATATACGTTCAACTGACATAACCGGTAACATTTTGGTCAGACTTCTTTGTGCAAAAACAAAGGTGGCTCCATTAAAGTCTGTATCAATTCCGCGTTTAGAGCTTTGCGCTGCTCTATTAGCAGCTCGATTATGTTCGAAAGTAACTAAAGCTCTTCGCTGTGAAATTTCAAAGATTGTATATTGGACTGATTCTACAGTCGTATTAAGCTGGTTGTCCACTCAGCCGTGTGAGCTCCAAACATTTGTAGCTAATAGAGTTAGCGAAATACAAAGCCTTACTGCAACAAACTCATGGAGGCATGTACCAGGCCAGGAAAATCCGGCTGACATGGCTTCAAGAGGCTTAGATCCAAAAAACATGAACAAGGCCACACTTTGGTGGAATGGGCCTGATTTTTTGGAACTTGATTCAGAACACTGGCCAAAGAGTTTCACTCCAATTGATGATGTACCTGAAAAGAAAACTTATCCTAAACCTACACCTAAAACTACTACACTTAACACAACTACAACATGCACTACACAAACTAAAATCCCTAACGCTAATTCTACAACAACAAATCAAAGTCTGATTATTAATTTTGAAAAATACTCAAAGTTACTTACCTTACAAAGAACTTTTGCTTATGTTCTGCGTTTCGCGCAGAATTTGCGTCATCCAAATGCCAAAGAGACTGGCCCTCTAACCTGTAAAGAAATGGAAACGTCATTAAAACACTTAATTAAACTACATCAAATGGAATGTTTTCCTAATGAGATCAAAACATTATCAAACGGAAAAAGCTTACCAAATAAATCTCATATCTTGTCTTTAAATCCATTTGTTGATGAACTCGGCGTACTCCGTGTAGGTGGTCGAATTCAAAATTCTCCTGAAAACTTCTCAAAGAAACATCCTGCAATATTAGAGTCTAATCACAATTTTACCAAATTGCTTTTCTTGCATGAACACAATGCTCTTTTACATGGCGGACCGCAGTTAATTTTAAGCAATTTACGAGAACGTTACTGGCCCCTAAGAGGAAAAATTTTAGCAAAAAAGACAGTCAACAACTGCATTAAGTGCAAAATTTTAAAGGCTAATAATGTAAACCCAATAATGGGAAACTTACCGGCTCCTCGAGTGACTCCGAATCTTCCATTCCAGGTAAGCGGCGTCGATTTTGCTGGTCCCTTTTATATTACCGACCGAAAAGGTCGTGGATGTCGTATTACTAAGTGTTACTTGTGCCTTTTTGTTTGCTTGGCTACTAAAGCCTTGCACTTAGAGCTCGCTAGTGATCTCTCTACTAATGTTTTTATGCTTTGCTTACGGCGTTTTATCTCACGCAGAGGAAAACCTAGCGAGTTGTACTGCGACAATGGTACGAATTTTGTAGGCGCAAATAATGAAATCGCAAACTTTTTAAAGTCAAGCAATGAAGACATTTCTTCTTTCAGCGCCAATGAAGGCATAAATTTCAGGTTTTCACCCGCTTACGCCCCTAATTTTGGAGGTATTTGGGAAGCTGGCGTGAAGGCCGCCAAATTCCATATTACTAGGATTCTAGGTAATCAACACCTAACATTCGAGGAACTGTCCACGTTATTTACTCAAATTGAAGGCATCCTCAACTCCAGACCCTTGACTCCTCTCTCCACAGATCCAAATGATTTTGATCCTTTAACTCCTGGCCACTTCCTCATTGGCAGAGCTCTGACTTCATTACCATCTCCAGCCTTAATGCACGTCAAGAACGTAACCCGCTACGAATTCATCGAGAAGATGCGACAAGTATTTTGGCAACGCTGGCGTCATGAGTACCTGAGCGAAATACAGCAAAGGACAAAATGGAAGGTGAACCAGAAAGGACTGCAAGTAGGAGATATGGTTGTTCTTAAGGATACAAATTTGCCTCCTCTCAAATGGCAGATGGGGCGTATTACCAAACTATACCCTGGCTCTGACGGAGTTTCAAGAGTGGCAGATGTAACCACTAAGAATGGGATCTTTCGTCGAGCGCTGAATAAGCTTGTTCCTCTCCTGCATTCTGATGACGACGATCCTTCTACTGCTCGAGAGCCCAAGTACTTCGAGGGGGGGGAAGATGTCGAGAATAGCTCTAAGGCGACCCAGGCGCGGGGCGAGAGACGCGCGGGGAACGACGGCGGACCGGCGACCGGCCATATTCAATGGACCAATGCTACGCCGAACGTTGATTAATAAGCATCATCTTTTTACATTTTTGTATAAACTTGAAATATACTACTAAAATCATAATTTTGAGTTTAAATAATAAAAGATATAATCCATCGGAAACAGTTACTTTGTGAGAAAAATTTAAATATTTAATGATTTTAGACTTTTCCCGTTATTTGTACTGTGAGACCTAGCTACTTGCCAAATTTCATAATTTTAGGTCAACGGGAAGTACCCTGTAGATTTTGCTTTTTTCCATAAATGTACGGAGATGAGGACATAGCCATATCTTTTGATTGCGTCGGTGTAAAAAATTAAAATTATCAGATTTTGTGTGGTTTATGTACCTACCTTAATATTAGTTATCAATTTCATTCTGATACCTCTTCTCGTTCGTGAGAAAAAGGGTCTTGACAGACAGACAGACAGACAGACAACAAAGTGATCCTATAAGGGTTCCGTTTTTTATTTTGATGTACGGAACCCTAAAAAGGAGCAGCACAATGCAGGAGCAATTTTTTCGTAAGAACAACAGTAGATAACTTTAAGGTGCAGCCAAAAACACTTCAAGCTTGACAAAATGGACTTCATTGTCCCTCATTTCGATCACCGTAGGAGCCAAATTCGCTCTAAAAGTGTAAAACTTTACTTGCTCTTGATTGTACCTAGTAATTTTTAACTTTCCAATTTGCTTACGTAAAACTTGACAAGTTTCCAATAAAAAGCGAAACGGAAGCGAAGGGTCGCCGTTGCGGAAGACAATATCCTGTTACACCATCACCCCTTGTACTTTCATGCATACTATTATGGAATTCACAATTATAAACTTATTCGCTTCATTTCATCGCTTTGGTGTTGTGAATACAAATTTGTTAAAATATACGTAGGAAAGGGTCTTCACTTCAGAGGTTCAGTGGTCAACTGATCCAAGATAATAATCTTTATAAAGCTTAACCACGTGGACGAGTTAACCCTAATTCAAAATATATTTGCATCAACTAAATAAATAGCTTTTTTACATCACTAGGTCGGAAAACGCTATCTACATGCAAAAGTAGTTTTTGGCCACTAGCGTGGAAAAGGTTTTTGAAATTAGAACGTGATGATAAATTGTGGTATAAGAACGTTCAGGCGCTATTCGTTAGCGTTTTCCTCGCTGTAGAGACATGGGTAGACGAGAAAAATTATGTGTTTCGCTCGACAGCAAAGTTATTTCGCGTCTCGTGCCTTGAAACTCTCGCTACGATCAGGATCCTTCTTTTGAACCACTCGCTTCGCTCGTGGCGCAATTCTCGTATCTTTTGCTTGACTAGAGTTCCAAATAATATGCTGCCTTGTAGGTATAACAAATCATCGATGTCAATTTTGAAATTCATTTGTAGTCCAGTCAATCTACGATATGAGGTTACATTAAATGCACATTTAGAGAAATTAATTTTAAATAGTAATATATAGGCTATTTGAAGCTGTAAATAATTAAATCCGGCATTTTTTTAAATACAATTTTTTTTGTAAAAGTACCAGTATAAGCAGACCTGTGTGTGCTACATGGTAAATATTAAGCAGGTTCAGTTCACCTTATACTGGTTTTAAGAATATCAACGTTATGTAGGGGATTCCTGTGGTTTTAAATTATTAAATGTTTTTACTGGTAATTTGATAAATTATCCCCTAAAATGCATTTAATGCAACCCTCTCCATACAAACTTTCGTAGATTGACTGGACTATTGTCAATAATCTTCAAAACAACGCTTTATCTTTAAATCTTTATTTCAGTTTTATATTCTATTTCTTTTTGCCGTTTCCAGTATGTACCTTCAGGAGAAGACGCACGTTCTAATCTCTTTCTCGTTCTTTCACGTCTTGTTGGAAACAACGTCTTTAAAGTTAAAGCCCCTTTAAATCGTGCTTTAAATCTACTTTCAATTAAAAAATCTGAAAGTGTCAGCAATATCTACTAAGAAAACCACCACGTAAACTTTTAATAAAATAAAATTTGCTACGATTTTGATTCTTTTAAATCTCTGTAGGTCTAGTATAGCTTGAGATACAGCACTTCGAATATTGACCATTTTCTCCACAAAGTTCGTAATTGCGGTTTGGTACCGCTTTGGTACGCTTTATCTCACGTTTTAAGACTTAAATATTTATGTGCGATTAGTGCCTTCGGTGATAAGAAATAGAAATGGGATGGGAATTCCATTATGTCCAGTTTTATTTTTTTGTGGTTGGTGCCATAACAATAAGTTAAAAAGTACACCTGGGAAGGAACTGAAGTTTATTATACAGCGTGAATTTTCATTGGATTTGTTTTCAAGCAACTTTCAAGAAGAAAACATTTTTTACTTGAAAAATGTTTTTTGATTCCATAGTCACGTGATAGATTCATTTTGAAAGTCGAAAAATGTTTTACGAGTAAAAAATTTTACCATCGGAAAATGCTTGTTTTCATGACAAGAATTTCTGGGTTTTGGGAGCAAAACCAATGAAAATTCACGCTGTATACAGCGTGTACTATAGTAGGCTCAAAAAATACTCTCAGACCCACCATACCCCTGGGGTTAGGGTGGGACTGAACCATACCACCGTAGTAGTGTTGGGATTTGAAAAATTTAAAAATATAACATGATATTCCAAAAGTGGTCCAAAGTTGCCGATCTTAATGAAAAATTTGTTAGAAATAATTTAAAAACCAATTTATTGTAATAAATACTTTAATTTCAACACAAGTTTCGTCTTACATCGTATCAAAATAATAAGATAGCAGTGTATAATTATGTTTATATATTTTTATACATTATTTTGCTATTTATAGGTTTATAATATTGAATAAAGTAAGTATAAAGTTAATCCTATGTCACTATAGGTCCACGAGGCAACTATTCAGGAATTAGTTATGACAAAATGTTTTCAAAATTTTTACGAATTAGTTATACCTTAATAAAATTACAGTGTTTCAATCTGAGAAAAAATTATGGAAAAGTGATGCAAAAAATTACCATTAGCTTAAATTTATATGACGCTCTAGTTCGCGAATTTCAGTCTTGACTACTATTAGGTTGTCAAGCTTATCGTGCTGCAGTCTGTACTTGCTTTTCCGCCGCAGGCACATCATAATAGTGTATCTTTCTTTTATCTTCTAAAAAATCTACAAAGAAACATTTTGTTGCAAGGTAACAATTTAAATTAATAGAAATATAACACGTTTTGCCAAACTAACACCTAAATAAATTGCGGTAAATTTAGCAGCTACGTTAGAAGTATCCATCCATGTAGCACCATTGTAACAAGATTTTAGATAAATAATAATAATTATAAAAAGTAATATTGTGACTTGTAAATCATTAATTGCAAAATGGAGAAAAAAGGTAACTTTACCGAAAAAGATCTGGTCAAAAATGAACGATTAATATAAAGGTTGATTCCTAATCAACTGCGAATCTTATAGTGCGGTCGATTAGCTGTTTCACGTAGACACACCTTATAATTTCACCAAATTTTTTCCAGGTACTAGTTAGGTACATAGCTCTCAACTTTTGATAGGAGCCAAGTCTTGAATTTCAAAAACATTCCATAGAAAATTCAAGAATTGGCTCCCATCAAAAATTGAGAGCTATGTACCTGGAAAAAATTTGGTGCAATTTGGCGATATAAGACGTTAAGCGACTGGACTATTAAAGTATAATATTCGGACTAGAGAAACTTTCTGAGTTGCGTTCCTCCTAAATTTCATAGATGACGCTGTAAAATTCCAAACAAAAAAATCGGATACCCATAATATCATTGCTTACATTGTAAGGAAGGAGTCTGTTATTTTTGTCCTAACATTAGTATATGATATGTCGTACCTATTTTACGTCCTCTTCGGTCCCACATTATCAGCTAATCCTTTCAAAAGCAGAGTTTTATGGAACCTCAAACATTTGCAGCGCCATATATGAGATTTTTCGGAATATACCTCTGAAAGTTTCTCACTGAACAGCTTTCGCTGTGGTACGTACGACAAAATACAATATCCCATAGAAACAGCATCAGTTGACAGCGCATTTTGTATGTGAGGTGAAACTTGTTTATTTTTCATATTTTTTATGTTTATTTTTCACCTATGTTCATTAGCAAGATTTACAACATTAGGGCGAATTTCCACGATTGCTGTACGAATGAACTAAGCTGTGACCTGGGAAAATTCTAACCAATTGTATTGCGCCATTTTCCTAGCTTGTCAAATAGGCTGTCATTCCTATTGGCTGAAATTTTCCAGCTCATAGCTTAGCTCGCACAGCACTGGTGGAAATTCACCTATACAGGGTGTATGGGTGTATACCGAAAACTGAACCGGCGTGCTCAGTCAACGAAACTGAACAATTTTGAGAAAATGTTTGGGAAATGATTTTTTTTTTAATCTTTCTATACAAACTGTCCAATCAGAGGAAGCTATTTGTATAGAGGTCATTTTTTTTGTCATTTCCTAAAAATGATTCTTTGGGACAGTTGTTCAGTTTCATTGACTGAGCACGCCCTTTCAGCCGGCTTAGCACGCTGCCCGAGAGAAAATATATCTCGGAGATATGTCACTTTATTTGAGGCATTACGTCATCTTATCTATAACCTTCAAGCGCGAAGAAATGTCAGTGGAGGAAAATGTTTAGCAAATCCACACCTTACGTTTTTGATATTTTAGACAGAGATAGCTTTATACACTAATACATGTAGCCGTTCTTGTCTTTCAGAATGTGTCGCACTGCTCGGATGTCAAAAAATCGTGACCATGCTTAAAGTCTTTAATCTATGGGCCTAGATAAACTGACAACTGCAGCGTGCTTAAACCGGCTGGTTATTACATAGATTTAGTACTTCGCGCGCGGCGCTTTTAACCAGATTGCGCACTGCCAAAAATAATGCGAGCCGAGAAGGATGTGATGGATGAAGCTGTCCCTTTCTAATAGGGTGACCGCAATATTTTTGTTAAGTGGGACAAGTATTGTAACGACTTTGTTTAAATTTAGAAACAAGGGTAGCTTGCTTAGCTGGTAGTTTTCGGTACACCGTCACACCCTTTATAAGGTTCGCAGTTGAATAGGAAGCTACCTGTACTTTACTTTCGTGGTCATATGTAACATAACTTATGAAGCTTAATCGCCCAGCCTGTTCGTCTTAAAGTCTAGACAACAAACATAATACCCTCCCTTTTCGGACAGACTATACAGAATGTAAGGGACAGGTTGGCAAGAACTGAAAAGGTGTAATCCCTTGGTGAGAGAGATCAGTCGATAAAACTAAAGGAAATATTTAAAAATATATAAATGTAAACAAAAAAACAACGGAAGCGTAAAAAAATCGGCCTCATAAAGTGTTTTTATGATGTAAACGAATTTTTAAATTAATGACTTCAACGAAATGAATTATTTGTTTTTGACATTAAAAACTGAATTTTTAAACTGAAATTACCTCAATTAAATTAATGTTGAATAAATGTTTTTAACTTGATAATATTTTAATTAATGAAATAATAATGATATGATAATAAAGAGATAGTTTTAAGAAGACTTACGAAATTAATATATTTTAAAATTGCTTTAATTTAGTTTTTAATAATTAAGAACGTATTGTAAAAACTATGATGGTTCCTTTTTGACTACGGAACCCTAAAAACACAGCATGATGTTGATGAATAATAAATAATAATATTGAAAAATTTGTAATTTTGAATGGAGTGGCCGACTTTTTTTTTATTTCCGGTGATATGTTTCTTGGAAAAAGTTGTTCAGTTTCATAGACTGATCATGCTCTTTTAGTTTCAGCCAAACTGTCTCTTACACCTTGTATACAGGGTGTTAGGAACAGCCTTCCGAATACTGAAGAGGCATGATCAGTCAACGACACTGAACAACTTTCAGTGATCAAAACTTTCAGGAAACGAAAAAATAATCCGTCTCAATACAAAATTGTAAACTTGATCGAGCAGTTTGCATGGAAAAGCCGATTTTTATTTTCGTTTCCTGAAAGTTTTGTTCACTGAAAGTTGTTCAGTGTCGTTGTCTGATCATGCCCCTTCAGTATTCGGAAGGCTGTCCCTAACACCCTGTATATTATTCTGGAAAGTTTTTTTTTATAGGTATCGGTGATACCTATAAAATAGGTTTTATCTTCTTTAATATTTTAAGTACAGATAAGAGGAATGTAAAATTTAAATACTGTTTTAACGCAAACGTTACAAAAGATAAAAGCAAATTATAAATTTAAGGTATTGCCAAAAGCAGGTGAAACTTGACATTTGCCGTGCAACTTCAGCACGTAAAGCGTTTGTAATAAGAACGGTACAATGTGTCAAGGTTGACGTGTTCTTGAATGTAATTAAATCTTTTTAGATACCAATTGTGTATGCAATTTTTATTTCGAATTTTCAAAATTGTAGCACCTTTTCCATAACACTTATTGTAGAATTAATAACATGATAGTCTAGCATACTTCAATTTAAAAAGAAAACATTTATATAAAATAATAACTTAAATAAGTATTTAATTTAACTACAAAACTTTAAAAATATAGTAAAAAAATGATTTTTAGGTAACCACTTATAAAATTTGCTTGAAGCATGTTAGTAAATGAAAAGAGGACAGAAGATGTTTTCGTCTCGCTTGTGTGCGAATTTTCACAAATACAAGGTTTAAAATAGGAATATTGTTATTAATTAGATTAAAATCTAAAAAATAAATAATGCCACCATCTACTGTACAGTCACGGAGTTTTATTTGGGGCCAATTTCGTAAGAACAATATTTCAAAAATAATTTACAATAAGAACGACGATTGCAAATCAACTTAAATTTAGGGATTGAATTGATAAATTGTAATGTATTTCCAAAAAGGTTGTTACGCTAGGAAGTTCATCTCGAAATTGGCCGTCTATTATTCCACGTGTCAGTGTGACCCGTGCGATATAGGCTAAGTTGTTGACAAAAAAAAATAACAAGTCGTTTCTCGATAAGTTATAAAACCCCAAGGAATAAAATTTAAATAGAGGTTTGTACTTTGCTAAGACAATAGGGAGTTTTTGAACACCTATTGAAAAAGTTGGAGACACTGATACTAAACGGTTACCCAGCACGTAAATGATAAGTCAGTTTGATTACTGCTGTCAAATGTCTGTCATATATTTTCTTCTAATAAGTATTATTTTACTTTTCCTTAAAAAAATTACCAACAGTGATCGGCGTACCACCCATCGACAATAAAAAAACATTGACAAACGTCCTAGAAAGGTTCTTATTCAGTGTGAAACATTCGCAAGTAATTTACTAGCCCTACTTTACACGGGGCAAAATTAAGGCCGCTTTGAGAGATACAGTTATAAGAAAGAAAGAAATAGTTGAATAGCTTTCTCTTTCTTTCCTAAAGCAGTATTCCTAAGAGGCTCCTTCGTGTAAATAGCCATTTCGATAAAAACTTTCCTTTATTATTTTTACGTTTTTTAGGGTTGGGTTTTGAGCTCCCGACGGCCACTGCGACCGCTAAAGATCTATTGTAACCAACCAACCCCAACTCTATATTGCAGTATATAGACCAAAACGAATTTTTCAGTCGTCTGCCTAGCATCTAGTCTGGGCAGTTTCAGGGTGCAGTATGCAAGGTCCAAAAGAAAGTCCGTGACTGTACCTTAATCATTTGATTTGTTATAAATACGCCAAAAATTAAATTCGATTTTCCTCAATCAAGCGATTAGTCTGTGGAGCCATTTAGTACCTACTTAGTTTTCTCATAATTATATCCAAAAAGATTAAAATTTTGAAACATATTTTAAAGTCACTCCTTTTTATAATTAGTTAAATAATTGTTCTAATTTAATTTAACTAAAATATCATTCTTCGATGCTATAAACTAATTAATAAATTTTAGCCTAAAAATTAAGTAAACTTCTAAGTACAAGAATAACTCAATGTTTTTCGCTAACAAAATCTTTGTTTTATTTAAGTTATTGTTAAATTCCGAAAGCTACGTTAGTGTTAGACCTTATGGTAAGATGGTAAAAAAATCATATAAAAAATCTTATTTTGGCTTGACATTTGAAACAAATTTCTTTAGAATATGCAGTTAGATTGCTACAGAATCTATAAAAGAGGAATTACAAAGCTGCGAATCCGTATATTCGGAAATACTAGGAAAAGTGAAATGGAACGTAGTTCTAAAATCATTGATAGATGGCGCTGAAAAGTCACGGTTCTCTTTTTTTTATAATAATTTATTGAATTAATAAACAAATAGAACGGAGCCTATAAAGCCAATACGTTTTTTTTTGCAGAAGCGATAGGTCAGAAAAATTATAATTTGCCTCGCTCTCGGTACATTATAATCTGAGATGAACGTATGAACTGTTTTTTATAGAATCTATGAGATAGGTCCCGTTTGGTAAATCGGTATCAATTTTAGCTCACTCTCAAAATTTCACCTCATTTTTCCACACGCACAAACATGTCCTATTTGAGAGCCACGGCTCGTCAAGGCCATCTATCGAATTTTTAGGAACTATTTTTTTTCTTTATGGTAATAAACAAAGAAAGAAATAATTTACTGAAAACTTCTCATTTTAGAATAGTTCAGCAAATAAAGAAAGGCGCTCTCCGTTAGTTGCCTCAAGTCCCGTTAAAGTTATTACCACTTTAAATATTGTCATTTTCTTTGGTAACAGAAAAGGTCAGCATGAGACTTGGTAACATTAATGGGCTTTTCTGCAACTGATGATTTATTTAATTTAATTATGTAACAGCTGAATTCGATTTTGCATGCAGTTAAAATATTTTCTCACAAGAATTCTCTCACTAACCTAATTTGTATAAGTACATAAAGTTACATAACTTCATTTTGTGCACTGTGTTATGACCACATACCTACTCGTTAGCCAAATTTACCAATTTCATGTCTTTATGACAAAGTTGCCAACTAGGTTTTTTGGTACTCAAAAGTAACAACCTTTCGCAATTTCGACAAAAAAAGTAAAAATAAAAACAACCTCCTATATGGATTAGGTCACTAACGTTACTTTCTATAGAAAGTACGATTTTTTTGTGCGATGTTGCAAAAGTCGTAGAACCAAAGTTTTTGCTTTTTGACCTCCCTAATAAGTGGGCGAATATCAGGGTCAAAAAAATAACATTAATATATACAGATGACTGGCAACTTTCAAATATACAGATGATTAATTACTCTTGCAGCCAACCCATAAAAAAATATCGAATTGGCTGCTAGTCACGAAAAAATTTAAAGTTTAACGTAAAACTAAACGCATCAAGGTGAGTTTGGTTCAACCAAAAACGGAAAGCAGACCGAAAATTATTTGAAAACACTCCGAAACGCGAAATATAAATAATAAATAGTTAGATATTGCATCTTTCGTCTCTTTGGTCAACACCTTTTTACGCAAAAGATTATGTGGCAGATCCATTTCTTTTAACGGAATATTTTTATAACGTTCCAATTTTGAAAACTGACGTTTCTTTTTTTTAAGGTATTTTGGGTACTGGGATTTCTTTTTTATCTGTGGCGATGGGTTTTGTGTCAATTATGTTGTCTCTAGCTAGTGGTTTTTCTGTTGGTTTGTCGGTTGGTAATTCTCCTCCGTCGAGCGTTGCCTTGCATACGTAACCTTTTAGGGCCAGCACACCACGGCATTTTATGTGTACCTGAAAAAAAATCATTAAGGTACTTACTGGCAACATTGTCACAATATAAGGTTAACAGCTCAATCGAGATCTTGGTCACTCCATAAACACGCGCAAAATTATTATTTGATAATATAAACTATTTCCTCTTGTTGTGTCTTTATTTTAAATATCTGGCAATCAGAAAAAGTTTATTTTATTTTATAATAACATATTAATCCGGCCACATAAGGATAAAAAAGGGGTCAACCTCGGAATTTGAGCTAACAGGCTATAAACTCGTGTACACCTTCAGTTTGGTGATCTTAAAGTTGTCTCAAAAGTCTCATAAAATCTCGTGTCCGCGTCGTAAGTTATTCAAGGTCAAATGTCACAAAAAGCAGTTTTTAGCGATTATCTCGGTTTCCGTAGCTTTAATGACGTTGACATCTATGTATGAATTGTAGAACATAAAATTTGCGACAAATTTTTTTTTTTTTTATACGCCCAACCGTTTTTGAGATAAAATTACAATAAATTTACTGATTTAATTTTTACTTAAAACCTACTTTAGACAAATTAATTATTATAGATTTAAAATATACAAAAAATATTTCATCATTAGAGTTTATAATTACAAAAAGTAAGTAAAAAGTTTAAGATTTGTGCAAAATGATAAAAAATACAAATTATTAATATTTCATCAATTGCATTACAGAGTATGGCTGAGCACTGCGGGCTTTCCACCCTCTATCTCAAAAACGGTTGAGCGTATAAAAACAAAATCTCTAAAAATTTGTCGAAAATTTAATGTTCTACAATTCATACATAGATGTTAACGTCATTGTAGTTATGGCAACGAGATCGCTAAAAACAGATTTTTGTGACATTTGACCTTGAATAACTTACGACGCGGACACGAGATATTATGAGACTCTTGAGACAACTTTAAGAACACCAAACTGAAGGTGTACACGAGTTTATAGCCTGTTAGCTCAAATTCCGAGGTGAATTCCTTATATGGCTGCATTATATTATTCTCTGACATTTGAACTTGTCGGTGAAAAGTCAGCTTTTTTAAATTTTTGCGCGGTGTTTGGAAAGACAAACGTTTGCGCCAACATCGATGCAGTGGTCCAGGCTACGCCGAACGTCAAATTAGTACTGAATTTCTATACCTACAGGTAGGACAACCAATCCTATACATAATTTAAGTACGAGCAGTCGTGGACAAGAGAATTCGTTGGTAGTGATCAGTCGAAGCGCATCGTTATGGAAATAAGTTATCAATGTCCACTACCAATGGTTTTAGACGGAGAGCGCGTGGTCGTCAACCCTACCTCATCGATTACCAAGATGCGAATAATCTGGGGTGATGCACGTTAAGAAGTTACATCCCAATCAACAGGGTTGCCTGGGCGCAACCTGGCAGGTTTTGTACAGTGGGCAAAAACTTGTCATTTATAGGGCAAAGATAAATAAGGCAAATATTATAAAGATGACTAGAACCTTCAAATGGCATAAGTTTCAATTCATTACTCATAATCGCAAGTAAGTTTTGTATTTTTTTGCCACCTTAAAATCAGGCCGAGTCACGAATGTGCCAGGATTTGGTGAGGCAACCCTGTTGATTTTGCCCCTTCTTGAAGAGCTCTATCAGTTGTAATAAGTACCTTCTTGGTAATCGATGAGGTAATTTTTGTAATTTTTGACCACCTTAAAATTAGGCCGACTCCCGAATGTGCCAGGATTGAGTGAGGCAACCCTGTTGATTTAGGCACTCCTTGATGAGTACTATCGCATTCGATACTATGTACCTATTTGGTATTCGATGAGGTAATTTTTGCCCAAAATATGACAAGTTTTTTGCCCACTGTACAAAACCTGCCAGGTTGCGCTAAGGCAACCCTGTTGATTCGGATATAACTTTTTAACGTGCATCACCCTACATTAGTCGCATCTTGGTAATCAATGAGGTAGGGTTGACGACCATGCGCTCTCCATCTATTTAGCCAATATTGTGTTCTCGGCTTTCTTGAGGCTATCTCTTTTGTTCCATCTCTTCCCCCGTCTCCTCTCCCTCTATGACAAAGTTATTATTGACGATCATCTCTGACATTTGAAAAATTTGAATGTTAATATGAAATATATTTGATAATATGAAATATCTAATATATAAAAATCACATAAAATCAAATAAAAACTTACCCACATTTACAATAATACAAAAAAGTCTAGGTCTTATAGTACTCATGCCAACTCATACTATTATCGTACTCATGCCAAGACTGCGCGGTGTACAATTTAATTTAAATTTATTTTTAGGTTTTTAGGCCATGCTATCTTTTACGGTCTCGATTTCTTTGGAATCTTCTCTGGATGATGTATCTATTGAGGAGTATATTTGGTTGGTTGTTAGAAGCGCTCGTGACTGCTCGTTCTTTCAGATTACGTAAGTTAAGGAACACCGGAAAATTCGAGCGTTTCCTGTACGTACCATTCTAGCATCTAAGGCGATTGAAATAAGAACGGTATCAAGCTTGACGTTATTTTGAATGTACGTTAAACGGTCGGTCCCGGCTATCGTCAAACCAAGTCAGAGGCCATTTTGACGGGTTGAAAACTCTGATAGTCAGGTTGGCCTCTAATTTAAATCTAACTCTGCATTAGGTCTGGAATCTGGATTACTCTCTGGGTTAAGGTCAAATGGCAGTCGCTCGATATAAAAACCAATCATAACATCCCATGAAAAGTCCACTGCAGGACGGGGAGCCCCCCCCCGAACTCGGTCGGTCATAGACCTTGAAACCCACACAATGTGATGATGATGATGTATGTACCTGATACCGCGCGCACCAATCCAAGTGTCCGCAGCCCACGCCTGCGTCAGACAACGTCTTCAGTGCTGCTATCGAGAGTAGATCTAGAAATAAACGAACATACAAAGAAATTAGTCGCAAAAGAATGCGTATTAATGAACAAAAGGTGCACGTCAATGAGATGAAGATGCTGAGGTGGGCAAGGGTGACCAGACTGGACAAGGTGCGCAATGAACACATACGCGGCAGTTTTAAGGTTACGCCGATCACGGACAAAATGACCGAACACCGCCTCAGATGGTATGGACATGTAAAAAGACGCAGCGAAGATCATGTAGTGAAATTAGCCCTGAAAATCCCAGAACAAAAGAGAGGCAGAGGCCGCCCGCCATCGACCTGGTGGTCCAATATCGAAAGAGACCTCAAGAAAGCCCAATTGCAGAAACATTGAACCGAAAACTCAAGACCGATTGTCTTGGCGCAGAAGGGTGAGGAGACCCGACTCCAAATAATGGGAACAGGGAAGGAAGAAGAAGAAGAAGGCGTATTAAGATAGGGGCTGCACCTTGCATAAAGCTAGGTTGGTCTATACTACAGTCAAAAATAATTAGCTTGGTTAGAACGTCAGCAGGAGAGAGCAATGCATGAGAGCAGAACGGAGCGATGCGCGTCTCTTTCGCTCCAATATCTTACGCATAACATAACCTATCCTGTGGTATATGGAAGAACCTTTAGTAACTTGCCCAGTGGACCACCATGCATCTATATTTGTGCGTCATTGGCCCTACAGAAGGCTTGCAAAGATAGCGGTACGGTACGGTGCAACATGAAGCTATGTTAGAACCTTTACAGTCGAAATAATGTAACACCTGTGTGAGAGCAGGACGGAGCATTGCTTAAGATATTGGAGTGACCGAGACACGCATCGATCCATTCTGCTCTCACGCATAGCACTATTATACTGCTGTCTAATCAAGCTACAGTATTTCAACGGTAGTAAATTACCCAGTGGATCACCATGTGTCAATAGTTGCACGTCGTTGGCCCGACAGAAGGCGTGCAAAGATGGCGGCACGACGCAACACGAAGCCAGGTTGATTTGTGCTACGGCGGCACCAAACATATTATTAACCTCTTTCGTGGTCTACGATAAGACCATTAGAAACTTACCTGGTGGATCACCATGTGTCAATAGCTGCACGTCATTGGCCCGACAGAAAGCGTGCAAAGATGGCGGTACGACGCAACATGAGGCTAGGTTGATTTGTGCTATGGCGGGACATATTATTTAGCATATATTTAACCTATTTCGTGGTCTATGAAAAGACCATTAGAAACTTACCCGGTGGATCACCATGTGTCAATAGCTGCAAGTCGTTGGCCCGACAGAAGGCGTGCAAAGATGGCGGCACGACGCAACATGAAGCCAGGTTGATTTGTGCTACGGCGGGACATGTTATTTAACATATGAAAAGACCATTAAAAACTTACCCGGTGGATCACCATGTGTCAATAGTTGCACGTCGTTGGCCCGACAGAAGGCGTGCAAAGATGGCGGCACAACGCAACATGAAGCTAGGTTGATTTTTACTATGGCGAGGCGTAATATAACCTTTGTTGTGGTCTATGGTAGAACCTTTCGTAATAGTTGCACGTCGTTGGCCCGACAGATGCGTGCAAAGATGGCGACACGACGCAACATGAAGCCAGATTGGTTTGAGCTGTGGCGGACATATTATAACCTTTTTTGTAGTCTATACAAGAACCTTTAGTAACTTACCCGGTGGATCACCATGTGTCAATAGTTGCACGTCGTTGGCCCGACAGAAGGCGTGCAAAGATGGCGGCACGACGCAACACGAAGCCAGGTTGATTTGTGCTATGGCAGGGCGTATTTTGGCCCAACCGTGTAATTTGCGGAGGCACCCACCGCCGACGTCAGCCACGCCTAATTGATAAACGCGTCCTGCAAGAAAATAAACCCTATAAAAACAACCGGCCAATAGGGGACATGCACGATTTTTTTTAAGTACCTGGGCGACCGAGCTATACTCTGTATGATTAAAATATCATCGGGTGAGCAAGCTATGCTACTCAACAACAGATAGCGCTGTAAGTTTCTTGAACGCACTAAAACGCGTTAAGAAATATTAAAAAAGACGGTGAAAACCAATTTTCCCAGACATGAGACCTAGCTGGATCGATTTTTAGCCCCCAAAAATCCCTGTATACTAAATTTCATCGAAATCGTTAGAGCCGTTTTCGAGAAACCGATTACAAATATATATACAAATATTGCTTGTTTAATAGTATAGGATAAAAAAATATATTCTCATTAATGTATTTAACAGTCTAGTAAAACTATTTTTCGAATAACTATAATATTAAAAAAGATATAACCCATCGAAGATTTGTTTCGGTCTCTTTCTAGCAAAACGATATTTAATATGGAGTTTATACGAGTGCATTGTGACGTCAAAGTTCATGTCGGATCTCTCTGTCTAATCGGCGCAAAATTAGTAGTTTTAAATGCTCATATCGGGCGTATTTCGTAGACGATTTAAATTTAACTTTTTGTCATCTCTACTAAGGTATTTTCATATTTTGTTAATAAATGCGACTAAAAAAATTTATACATGTTTTGTACAGCAGGCAATGCTGGTGGCCAGCTTGGACAATGGCTGTCAATGCATCGAACACTACCGCGACCATGGACGAGGCAGTGAGTCTCTGTTGGACCGTGCTGCGGGACACGTCTAAATAAGATATAGTTATTAATTGTAGAATAGATTTATACCAATAAACGGTACTATCTGGAAGATATTGAGTTGTGTCATTTTAAGGAAATATAACGTGCAGCGTAATTAGTGTCAAATATTTTCAGGTCTGAGAAAATAGGTCATACTGATCACGTGTGCAAAAAATGAAAGAAATCTGCAGGTTAGTTTAAGAGTTATTAAAGAAAGAAACTCTGTTACCTAATCGTAAAAACATCTGCCTGATCAGCTGACTAACAACACAAACACCCACGCGCGCTATGTTCATTCGTCTATCACTCACACTAACACACGCTCTGCGCACAGTCGCACGCACAGTCATACAGCTGACGCGCTTACGTAATCTAAAGCAGTGAAAGTGCGTCACGTAAAGGGTGATATCTTTTTTAATAGTTTTTGCATTTTTTAGGGTTCCGTACCTCAAAAGAAAAAAACGGAACCCTTATAGGATCACTTTGTTGTCCGTCTGTCTGTCTGTCTGTCTGTCTTTCTGTCTGTCTGTCAAGACCCTTTATCTCACGAACGGGTAAAGGTATCAGGTTGAAAATAATACCATATATTAGGATCCATGAACCACACAAGATCTGAAAATTTCAATTTTTTACAACGACGCAATCAAAAGATATGGCATTTTATGTCCTCATCTCCATACATTTATCCAAAAATGAAAAACCTACAGGGTACTTCCCGTTGACCTAAAATTATGAAATTTGGCAAGAAACTAGGTCTCACAGTACAAATAATGGGAAAAGTCTGAAATCATTAAATATTACAACTTTTCTCACAACTAATGGTAACCAATTGTGGTGAGCTCCCGTTTCAAGAACATTCATATATAAGAGAGGGGTCAAGTTGGATGGTTGCTGAGGCGATTTTTGTTTTAGTTCTATTTAAAAACGGGAACACTTACAAACTTGAAAATTGGTATGTTTATAGGGCATAGGCTATAAAATAACAACAAATAATAAAATTTGGTCAAGCGCGTGTCGGACTCAAAAAATCTAGCACATTAACTTACTGCAATTTCAACTAATACAATTATGTTTATGTGGTGGTACGGAACCCTCAGTGCGCGAGTCCGACTCGCACTTGGCCGGTTTTTTTTTTTTTTGTTAGGAACATTAACTTTTATAATAGGTCTTTACCTATGAAATTGCCGAAATTTTCGTCAAGATTAATGGGATCATAATTCCTATAATTCTAATGCTATTTTTTTCATTTGATTTATATTTGAAAGTTGACTTCAAGGTTATCAATTTACGCATAAAATATAATTTTTATTTTAAGTTTGATATATAAAATTAAAGGTTTGAAAATTGTTCGTCTTATATGTCGTCCGATTTCATCATTAGATTTGTTATATTTTTTTACAGATAATATTTTTCGAAAATTAAATTTAAGCTTCTTTTAGCTAAATGTCTTCCCAATAATGCTTAAAAAAGTAAAGAAAATTGGATTTATAATTACTAAGAAAAATACAAAAATGTTAGTACTGAAAATCGAGTTTACCTAAAATTCGCCATACAAAACGGCAATTTCATAGGTAAAGACCTAATACTAATGTGTAGATTTTTGAAATATTTTTCGTACGTGATTAATATGACATTAGTGTTCAGCCCTGAAAATATTTGACACTAATTACGCTGCACCTTATATATCCCGAAGCACACGAGGCCCGACATACACTACAATGCATGTTCCCTATTGCGATTCCAAACAGTGCCACACACACATCGAGCGCGAATTTGAAATAGGAAAGTCGAGTAGGCTCGCATATTCAGTACAAAAGACCCTCAGAAGGACCACGAGAATCTATTGGCGGGTGCGCGCGGGGGTGCGGGGTAGATTGCGGGCGGGGAGCGGAGAGTGTCCGTTCTGTATGATAGTACACTCAACAGCACATCAGTAGAAACACTTTTGGACCTTATGGCGTGGTAATAGAGTTGAAAATTTTCTACCGACGTTCGGTTGACCGTACTATTACTTTATTCTGTGACAGTGCTCTGAGGGCATCACTTACCTTGTTTAACGTATTCTTCTAGCACCGACCACAGCACTTTGATTCCCGGCAGCATCGCTTCGCACTTCCTCGCGTCCGCTTCGTTGTCAGCCTCCACTTCTGTGGTCGACAAACGAACTGCAAAACCAAACTCACTCATTAAGTCCTTCGAACACAAGGCTACGCTAATCTTCGATATTAATGTTGTATTGTATACTACATTAGTATCGAGTCGCGAGTATCGAGTAGCTCAGGGTCGGTACACATAACATTGAATCGCAAGATGCAAATTGCCTATTCAGCCACATCAGGCGTAGCGGCTAAACAGATCACATGTTTACAAAATGTCTGATACAAGTGATGACGACACTATAATTTTGTACTATTTTTCCCGGAAACAGGGAAATCGTCGTAACAGAAGATACTGGGTTCATCCGTATATTGAAAGCAACATAAATTGCAGACTGTTTGTTGCTGCAAAAGAATTACAACAAAGAGTTGCGAATTTTTTGAATATTCTTTTAAGTTATAATCATACAAACATGGATATTTTTCCACCTCAGAAACAAATTTAACATTTAATAATTGCTCCGCCATCTTGGGAATCTGTGTGACTTATGTTCGTCACCACCTAGCCTTATTCCGTTTTTTTTTACTAATGGTTTTTGAAAATCGTCTGCCTACCCTAGGGGATTTGACAAGGGCACTGGTTTTTACACAGAGCGACTGACATCTGACCTTAGCAACCCAGAGGACCAACCAGACCCAATTCTAGATAAGTCTTGGCCAAGTTAGTGGCCAACCTGGCTGTCAGTTTCCAAGACGACAAATAGCCTCTAACTTGGCTTATCGACTAATATCATTTAAAATAGCCGAGACCAACGGCTTAGCGTGCCTTCCGAAGCACGGAAGGAGAGCATTTTGTGATACTACTGAAAAATTTACCATCCTTAGCATAAGACTAAGTTTAGATCGAAATGGCCAAAATGAAATGCTCGCACGCTCGAGATTTTTTTCCATTTGATCTGAACCAAGTCTTAGGCAGTACTGGTTCTTTAAAGAGGAACTGTGGTTGGTTGGTTCAAAATGAGAACGATTCACTGCCTCGCGATTGGATAAAACAATTTCTAAAATTCTGGAGTTTTCTCGCCTGTGAGTCTCCCAATACTGAAAATAAATCACAATTCAAGCGTAATCTCACCAATATTGCTTCCAAGTGATATAGGGGAGGCTTTCGTAGCGTGACTGTGGTTTAGGTTAGCGTCGCTCGATTCGCCGGGCTTCAGCATTTCAGGGTTGTATGCTAGTATTACGTTGTCTATGTAATCTGTTTGCAAGGCCGTAAACACTGAAAAAGATAATTAAATAATATTTGAAAAATTGAAATAAAAGCTTGATGCGACTGAAAGCAGGATAGAGCTGTGCGTGAGAGCAACGAAATGATAGCTCAGTAGCTCCAACATTTTACGCATCGCTCCGTCCTGCCAAAGCTAACGCGTTAAGAAGCGAAACTCTCTTCCCCCTAGCATAAAGTTCCCCTCAGCCCGCTTGCATACAAGGGTTAAATCAAAGGCAAATATTCCGTGGTCGGCACAGAATACCTTATATCTGTCTCTTTCACTCTCACCCGGCGTTTTGCCTATGTTGACTCAAGTGCAACGTAAATTAGTCGGCTTTTAGGGAGTTTTGCAGGAGTGGTCCTGCTGTCATTCATTTCAATCTACATTATTTCGAATGTAAGACTAGATTTACACGGATTAAGTAGAATGAGGTCAGAAGAAATGCATTGCTTTGCTTGTGTCATATGTTGTTTGTATGAAATGAAAACACTTGAATGCAGCAAGCAATGTACGTCAAAAATTCAACCTAAGGCGGCAGCCTGAAGTCGTGATGGCTTGCATTGAGAAACTCGCGTTTTTTTATGTGCTAAGCGAGTAAACAAGCAGGTGGGTCACCTGATGGAAAGTGGTCACCACCGCCCATAGAGCCGCTGTCTTATACTGTGGCATAACTGGACTCGTGTGCCGGTAATTTCGGTTTGTATCGATGGAGCCGCAGGGGAAGAGAAAAGAATTTAGTATAAGACGTTGTCTATTTCTATCGACGCTGTATCACGTTTGCATCGCGACTGCAACGCGTTTGTATCAATGGCTTCTTTATCGATGCTGTATCGATGCAAAATGTCGCAGTGCAAATACCATCCTTAATTCTGAAAGTAATTCGGCATACATTGGTCGTTGGAGTAAGGCTATTGGAATTAACAGAACCAAGCCTCCCAGCAATCTATGCCGAATTAATGTTTGAATTTAGGAAGGTGTGATTGCAGCTTAAGGGGCTAATAAGAGCTTCACTTGAGCAGGTTTTTAACGAAAAGTGATGAATATATGGCCGTGAAAAAAAATTATGTGATAATTAATCATCTTTCCAAAAATATGGCCGACTCCGAAACACGATTACATATATTTTGTACGCCATAAAAAAAATCCAAAGTTACCTCTGCTTTTTGCTTTTAAACCGTTTTTCTTAAGTACCCATTAATATATGATGCCAAAACTTTTACACAATATTCAATACATTATGCATAATAATATAGCTATTTGATAATTAATATTATGGGTACAGATTTTGAGAAAAATGCAAAAATGAGCGAAAAACGTAAAACAGCGCGAATCCGCTCCGTTCTAGCAAGCGCATTCTGCCCTTTGTTAGAAAGGGAGGTAATTCAGCTCTTATCAGCCCCTTAAGGGACATCACAGTCAGGTATTGTATAAGCAAAACAAACGCACGAGGCGCGCATATAATCTACAGTTTACCACCGACCTTGACCATCAATTAAGCATTAATTACACAATTGATAGTAGTTATCTTCAACAAGAGTACGTTAATAAACTACAGACCTTCCAAATACACCTCGTTTTTATTTAGGGCTTTAAAATCTTTATTTTATTTATTTAACTTCATGCACAAAGATACCCACAGACGCACGTCGGTAGAAACACTTTTGGACCTTATGGCCTGGTAATAGAGTTGAAAAAGTTTGTACCGACGAGCGGTTGACCGTACAAAGGTGGACGGCATTATCTAACAGTCTACCTTAAGGTTATGCAGAGACAAGTTGGTAGGTGCATAAATAATTAAAAAAGAAAGTAAATCAATGTTGGATTAAAAATATTTACATAAATTGATAAAAATACATGCAAATATATATAATAAAATACATACATAAACATGTTACATAAATACAGAAAGAAGAAGTTAGCGGGTGTCAGAGAGTCTGCCTGCGTCTGTGTTCCCGAGTTCATATAACCCAAATCTATTCAACAAAGTAGAAAATCGCAAAATTTCACAACCACAGGCAGGATTCGAACCTGCGTCTTCTGCGTAAGTACCGCAGACGCTTTACCAACTAGGCTACTACAGCAAAAATGCTTGCTAGGTGGCAGCACAAACGCAACGTTGGAATGCGTATAGAGGTCGCTGAATTTCACAACATCGTGCAGGACCACAGTAGCCTAGTTGGTAAAGCGTCTGCGGTACTTACGCAGAAGACGCAGGTTCGAATCCTGCCTGTGGTTGTGAAATTTTGCGATTTTCTACTTTGTAGATTTATCCGAACACAGGAAGTGTCAAAATAAAAATCATTTTCGAATCTATTCAAGTCGCGAGTGAATAGGGTTCTTCTGGGTAAGTTCGTTCCATCGTCGACCTCATCTCTGTCTTCAAGACTACATCGAGGTCAAGAGAAAGCCCATTTTCAATAAAAAAAAAGAGAGCAGTTAAAGTTAGGCAACGAAGTTTTACTTTGAACTTAGTATTTAAAAACCTTTTAAGGGCTTATTCTCGGGGCTAAATGCAACAACATTTTGTTCTAAGACTTTTCGAAATTCGCATATACAGGGTGTTAGGCGCATGGACTAACAGAATTTTTTGGGAGGAAGTTGGGATCATGAGGACCCCAGGGAACCTACGTCTTATGTTATGGTTAAAGAGTAACATTTTTTTTTTTTTTTCAAATTACCTACCCTAGTTTTCACTACATAATGAATGAATGAAAACACATGTAGAATAATACAACGATTTGTAAAGACGATAATTTGAAGAAGTTTTCTAAATTAAAAGAATTCGCATGGGAAACGTATTTGTAAGGTACCTCGAAACTTGGCTCATAGACAGGGATAAGGTCAATAAGTAAAAATAAAAAATACGAATTTTTTTCGGTTGCAAATAAAAAGGTTATAAAATTATTTTGTTTCTGTCAAATATCGATAGGTCGTATGGCAGAATGAAAAGTAGCCATGGTAGGCAATGACTACTCATCACATTCTGCCATACGACCTATCGATATTTGACGAAAACGATTTTCTTTGAAAACCTCGTCATTTATGGCCGAAAAAAATTGGTATTTTTTATTTATCTTTAATGATCCTATTCCTGTTTATGAGCCAAGTTTTAAGGTACCTTACATATGTTTCCTTTGCGAATTACAATACAATACTCTTTTATTGCACACAGATAACAAACAGTACAAAAAACATATGTGGACATAAAATTGGAGCACAATAAGGCGGCCTTATTGCTAAAAAGCAATTTCTTCCAGGCAACCTTTGGGTGCAAGGAAAAATAAAGATACAATAATGCGGTGGCGGTGCACAAAGATGAACTAAGTGAATATTGTATATTTAACTAAAATTATTAATAACATACATATACCTACACAATAATATACTACATACGTATATACTACATAAACTATACATACATAAAATACATATAAACAAGCAACAGGATACAACGAACAACAACCAACATCAGATCACAGGACGAGAGAAAAAGGTTAGCCAGAGAGAGACAGGAAATAATGTCAAGCGATTAGTTTTTTTTTAAATGAACTTAGAAAATTTATTTATTCGATGAAATTTTCATTATTTAGGACGAAACGCTCACATAAATTATTTTTTGGCAGCTTTTGAATCAAATAATAATTTATTTAGGACAATGCTACACTAAGGAAAACAATGAAAGTTATTTTTTGCCGGTACCATTACAAACACGAAAGTTATCGTCAATGAAATGTGAGATTTTGGAAAATATAAATAAGAAAAAAAAACCGGCCAAGTGCGAGTCGGAATCGCGCACTGAGGGTTCCGTACCACCACATAAACATAATTGTGTTAGTTGAAATTTCAGTAAGTTAATGTGCTAGATTTTTTGAGTCCAACACGCGCTTGACCAAATTTTATTATTTGTTGTTATTTTATAGCTTATGCACTATAAACATACCAATTTTCAAGTTTGTAAGTGTTCCCGTTTTTAAATAGAACTAAAACAAAAATCGCCTCAGCGACCATCCAACTTGACCCCTCTCTTATATGAATGTTCTTGAAACGGGAGCTCACCACAATTGGTTACAATTAGTTGTGAGAAAAGTTGTAATATTTAATGATTTCAGACTTTTCCCATTATTTGTACTGTGAGACCTCGCTTCTTGCCAAATTTCATAATTTTAGGTCAACGGGAAGTACCCTGTAGGTTTTGCATTTTTGAATAAATGTATGGAGATGAGGACATAAAATGCAATATCTTTTGATTGCGTCGTTGTAAAAAATTTAAATTTTCAGATCTTGTGTGGTTCATGGGTCCTAATATATGGTATTAATTTCAACCTGATACCTTTACCCGTTCGTGAGATAAAGGGTCTTGACAGACAGACAGACGGACAACAAAGTGATCCTATAAGGGTTCCGTTTTTTCTTTTGAGGTACGGAACCCTAAAAATATCGTAACTCTGTAACCATAACACTTTGGACATAGGTTCCCTGGAGTCAAATGATCCCCATGACCCCAACCCAAAAAAATCTATCGGTCCATGCGCCTAACACCCTGTATTTTCAACTTTTCATACATATTGGACCGATTAGCTGATCAATTTGTATGGATAGTATTTTTTTTGCACTATATTTATGTTATCTAGAATCGCTAGTCACGTTGCATTTAATTCCCCAGTACGGTGGTGGCTCACTCTGTGCAAAAACCAGCACTCTCTTATCTGGTACAATGGACTTCCGCAAGATAACACCTGATTCTATAAGGCTATGTTTACATTACAGGCTAAAAGCGCGCGTTTTGCTAAAGAAATTGTGAAAAATTTGAGGGTTGCCCAGCAGTGTGACACTTTTTAACTCATATTCATATTAAATTTGGGATATGTAGTAATGAAACTTTGAAACTGATTAATAAAATTGGATGGTCCAATTATTCATTAATTTTAACACGCGTTGTTGTCAAACGCGCGTCAGCACGGAGTCGACTGAGACTACCCGCCGTCTACTAGCGCCCCCAACGGTTAAAAAAAGATTACTCGATAAATACATAACTTATCGAAAATCTGTAAAGATAATTTGAAGCAAAGGTACTTTTGTATAATTAGAACTTATCAATTCTAGTTACAGTTACGAAAAGTGTGAAAAACGGTCACTTTTAGCAGTTTTTAGGGTTCCGTACCTCAAAATAAAAAAACGGAACCCTTATAGGATCACTTTGTTATCCGTCTGTCTGTCTGTCTGTCAAGACCCTTTTTCTCACGAACGAGAAGAGGTATCAAGTTGAAATTGATAACGAATATTAAGGTCTATGAACCACACAAGATCTGAAAATTTAAATTTTTTACAACGACGCAATCAAAAGATATGGCTTTTTATATCTTCATCTCCATACATTTATGCAAAAATGCAAAACCTACAGAGTACTTCCCGTTGACCTAAAATTATGAAATTTGGCAAGAAGCTAGGTCTCACAGTACAAATAAAGGGAAAAGTCTAAAATCATTAAATATTTCAATTTTTCTCACAACTAATAGTAACCAATTAAGGTGAGCTCCCGTTTCAAGAACTTTTCTATAAAAGAGGGGTCAAGTCGGATGGTTGCGGAGTTTTTAAAATCAAAGAGCAAAAGCTTTTAAAATATCATATGGTAGATAGGTACGGAATCCTTAGGGCGCGAGTCCGACTCGCACTTGGCCGGTTTTTGTATCTGTAGACGGCAGGTAGCCCCTTAAAAGATTTGACGAGGGAAAACCAGACCCAATCCTAGATTAGGTCTTGCCATTATTGGCCCACCTGACTGTCAGAGTTTTCAAGCAACCAAAGGGAAGGTAGATGAGCAAAAAATGCATACCACAGAAATGAAAATGCTACGCTGGACCGGAGGAGTCACTAGATTAGACCGGATTAGGAACGAGCTCATTGGAGGAACATTTAAAGTCGCAAAGATTAAGGAGAACTTATGGGAGAACCGCTTACGCTGGTATGGACACGTTATGAGGCGTAGTGAAGAACACATCGCTCATCTAGTTCTACATAGACGGAACTGTCATTTTACAAATTTTACAGGAGGGCGTTTTAAAGTTTTTTTACTGTTCAGTTTTGCGTTATTATTTCACTTTATATTATTTATAACTGCAACCAGGATAATTTTGGATGTTTAAGTATATAGGTAGATTACAATACCAAAAATATTTTAAAAAGTTAAGTGTATGTATAAAAAAAACCACCTTAAATGATTTGACACATACAATTGTGTCATTGTTGCATTGAAAATGTTTTATTTTGGAAGTTGTGACACTGAAATAGATATAAGTAAGTTTTATTTAAAACACTTAATTTGAGATTATCATTTATTACAGCTTAATTGAATATTGAGTAATTAACATTTCTTAATGGCACGTAAATCACAGGTGAATTTGTATTTTTTATCCTTACCACTTAATGAATAATTAACAGTCTTTTGAATAATTACGTATTGGTACATAAATCACAGATTCATTGGTTATCGATATATCAAAATACTTATTGAAATAACCCAAGGCTATCGCTAATCACAGCTTTTTCATTGAAATAAGTACTTTATGTTGGTTTCAAACCAAGGTAGCTTACAAATAGTAGGAACTAAAATCGTAAAATCAAAATAAATGAAAAATAAAACGTAACAAAAATAACGCTTTTCTAAGAACAATAAAACCACGTATCAAAATAAACCTTATTCTTTCTCCAAAGGAAAAATAAAACTTAAGAAAAAATTTTGCCTAGCCAGAAAAGACAACTTACAAGATAGAATCATAGAAATACTTATATTGTTTTGGAACAACGTGTTTATCTATCAAGTACAACAAATCTTTTTTCTTCTGCTCTGCAATTGGGATTTTAGAAACATATGCGGGTTTTAGTGTCACGTTTTGAATAGTGTTTTCTCTTCTTGATCTGCCGGATCTGCGCCCAGACCCAGTTTGAGGCTTGATCAGAACCTTTGTCCAACCTTCTTTTTCGTCGAACGTAGTTTTGAACTCATAAGTGTCACTGTTCTTCAAGAACCGTATCATTTTGACTTCAGTTAGTTTCATGGTATTTCCGTCTGTAGTTTTTGTAGAATTCATCCCTAACTCTTCAGTCAGTGCTTTCAGGTCAATGAAGTCGTCGTAGTTGAGCTCTTCTACTTTGAAATTCTCTCCAGTTTTTTTTGCATTACGTATTAGTTGTACGTATTGACTTGGGACATAGATTGGACCCGATTGTTTAGCCCTTTTAATTGATTTCTCAATGAGAGAGTGAGCATTGTCCCCTTCATTCTGTGTATGTCCACGAATAAGGAATTTATGAGTCACTGAATTTAAATTCAGTGTTGATACAGAATAGAAATACATCGCCAGAATGAACCTGTAAGAAAAAAACAATTATATAATGAAAAATTTTTAAAACACGGACACTATCCAAAACAAATTACAATAAATTAACATACTTGTTTTTTTGCTGTCCACAACAGTTATCAGAATAAAAAATTACGTCACTGTTTGGATGAGATTCTGCAATTTTTTCTAAATATTTGTAAACGCACGTTCCTATTTCGGTTGATCCACGGTTGCCCAAACCTTCATACCAGAAGTAGCATGTTGTGTTTTTATGTTTGACATCAGTGACCTGAAAGAATACTAAGTGCACTATAAATAATCAACGACAAATTAATTTTGCAATATTTACTACACAAAAAACCAACTTACTGTAAAATTGTAGCAATTTAACTTGGATTTATAAAAAAAACCTGAAGCTTCTCCTAGTGGCACAGGCATAACTGCTTGTAAGTCGTAAATGGCGACAATTTTAGTACTGTTGGGCTTGTTGCAATCTTTTATATCGGCTGCTTTTTCTTTTCTGCTTAACATTTTCTGGTTTTGATGATCCTCGTAGCCTTTTTTCAGTGACAGTTTTTCTTTGCCAACAGCATTTTTATACGCCTCACATTCGTCGCATTGATCCTTCTTAGGCACAAAGAAAGAAATATTAAACTCTGTATTGAAAACTTTGGCATAATATTCATATTTAGCTGCAACTTTATTGTCTAACCGTCTCTTCTCTTCGTATTTTCTATACAGTTCGGCAATGGTTAGACCACCATCTACAAACTCACGACTAGTGTTCGCTCTGAGATAATGACTCTCGACTCGAGGAATGGAGTTTATATGATCACGCACAGATTGTGCGACTTCTGGATCTTGAACACGCTTTGAATGCTTTCCACGGCCGTCGGACGGAATAACACCAGAACCAGTACTTTTAGCTTCTGTGACTGTTCGCACTACCCTTTCTGTTATCCCCAAAGTGTTCATCAAAAAAGTTTTACACACTCTTATTGTTTTGCCAGCAAGTGTAAAAGAAAAACAACAATTAGGTCGTCTTTCTTTTGTTGCATTCATTTTCAAACGACGGAAGGAAACTTGTAGAATCGTCGTGCAAGATGATAAAAAATCACGTTGCCTTTGACATGAAGATAAACTCCAATAGTTATCAAAAATCTTTTTTCTTTGCTCAGTTGTGAATTTAGTTGCGCAAGATAATCGGCATTTGCTTGTACAGGGGGGTTTCATCTCTCTGGCCTTGACAGTTTTTCCCGTACGTGAAACATACTGTTTTCCGGAATTTCTTAAGTGTTTAGTTTTATTGCGCTTCCATTTTGCAATATTTCTCTTCCTTTTTTTCCCTTTTTTAACAGATTTCGACGAGTTGGTAGAGCTGGAAGATGTGTCGGAATTCGAAGAGCTGGAAGATGATCCAGAGGAAGATTCTGCCGCAGAACCTGAAGCCGAACTGCTTGATGAACTTGATACAAGAGATAATGCAAGCCGCTTACGTTTTCTATTCTTGCCTGGTACAAAGTCGTCATCGTCGTCTGTCCCAGAGAAATCTTTTCCATCAGAGCTACCTTGCTCATCCTCAAAATGTTTTGAGTAATTAGGATAAGCTTTCACAGCTTTCAAACATAACGACATGAGACTTTCAACTTTTGCCATGTTTTCAGCTTTATTTTCAACTGATGGAGTAAGTATTGGAAGGGAACGATCGCTATGGTCAGAACCTGAAATAAAATTACAATAAAGTCACAGTAGCACTGTTCATTTTTCAATCAATGCTAAACAAATATCTTTTAAAGTTTTTAACCATTTAAAATATACGAACCAATTTCCTCAGATTCAAAACCATTTAAAGTAATCGATGAAAATTGATTATTTTGTGTTTTTGTTTGTGTTTTAGTAGTGTCATTTTGCCTTTGTTCAAATAATTCTTTAACTTTCTTGGTAAAATCTATTTCTTTCTTCTGAATCTCTTGCTTCTCTTTAAGTTTTTTTATAGTCGTCAAATTAAGTGGCAATGATATTTTCAAATTTTCTGTAAGAAGTATTCAAATTTTAACATCAAAATTGGTTCATCGATTCGAATATCAGTATCAGGCAGGATCACGCAGGAAGGTAAGAAAGTTAAGAAGCCATTACTAAGCCACTGCTAGACATAGGCTAAAAAGTCGATTTTATAGTTAAATAAAGTAAGATTATACTTACCAGCTTTATTCACAGATTTTTGAGTGGCCAAAGTGATATCAACCAGGCTGTTTTGTGTTAGCAGTTCTGCAGAGTCTTGGGTTTGAAGTGCACTACATTCTTTAGGTGGAATAACTTTCGCTAGCTCTTCGTCAGCATCGCTTTGAAAATTTTGTGTACCTTTACCCAACCGACTTGTTTTATCTTGAGTAATAATATCTTGTTGCTCATTCTCTTTGGAATCTTCAAGATGTTGAATTATATGGTCATTAGTTGGAAAAGACATTTTCAAACGTCTTGCTGCAACATAATAAGTACATAAATTAGAGTTAACTGTTACTATCTACCGTGTTATTTTAGTATCGAAAAAAACTTAATATTTAAGCTGAAGCTGCTCACTTGGTGTGTATGCACCCAATAACTTGCTCGTTAAGTTTTAATATTACTTACGGATTTTTGTCTTGAACCTTCGAGGGGTCGTTGAGATAGCAGCATCAAAAACAACAACTGGCGTATCCACTGTGGTAGACACTTTTGTATACGGGTGGGGCTCACAAAATTTGTACCTTCGACAAAAATGCCGTGGACCTAACTTTGAATAAAGAAAAAAGTTATTTTATTTTATTCCACAATTAAAATGACGATTTCTATTAATGCCTATATTCACTTGTGATAGTATTAAGTCAATTTAATAGTTAAAACATTTGAAATAACAACAGAAAATATTTGCCATCAGTAAGAGTAATTTCTAGTTCCATACAAAAAAAGAATGGCACAGCCCCTAGAAACAATCATTACTTTATCATTTCCATCTTGTTCGCTATATTTATAGGGTAATTTTATTTACTACACAAAATATAGTAATGGATCTACAAAGTAATGCGTTAATAAACCCTAATTAAACAGATTATATAATAAAATCATTGAATTTAAAAAGTGTCTCTATTTTATTTCACGTGTGTTATAGTCAGTTTGTTACATGGTAGTTTTTTTGTTATAAGGAATACTTCTAACTGCAAATATTTTTATGTGCTGGCAACATTTCGACCATCAAATAATAATGTCAGTGGTTTGACAGCCATCTTAGTTCACCCGAAAAAAGCGTTAGTCGGTGTGTGTTATGTTTTCGTCATTGGATTTTACTGAGTTTTCGGAAGTATTTTTTCATGGTGAGTAATAAAATAGTTTGTTTGAAGTTTATTGACTTAAAGCTTATACGAATTATGAATGAATAATGTGTTTTTTTCAAAAAAATACATTGCATTTGAAGTTGCTACACGAGTTTGAGGTTACTTTTTTCACGCGTGTTTATTCACGTGTGTTACGTGTGTTATGATATTGTGTGACGTAACACACGTGAATGACCTAAAGCTAAGTGTACATTACAAGTATGCTTATTTTTGCTACCTACCTAATCCACGTGCATAAGTACATTATTTTGTCGAGAACACATTCATTTAGTAAATTGTACCTACATATATTTTACAATGTATTATGTAGGTACTTACCTATACTCTGAATTTTAATTTGACGGTATTAGACGGTTCTGGGTTTTATTATTCTATTGAGTGAAGAAACGAGATTCGATTAAAATAAATACAGTGTTGGATATTTTTAATTGTAATATAATTGAAAAATTCAATTTATTACGACTTAGCTAATTTATTTAATTTTTTTAGTACGAAATGATAGTTTGTATGAAGTGACAGCTGCCAGCATTCCGTCGAACTAATCTATTTATCGCCACCTTAGGATATTGTAATTTTTATATGACGTCTTTCGATAAGCAACAATGCTTGCAATTTTGTTTTTCAGTTAGGGCAATAATTATACCTAGTCAGCAGAAATTTTGTTTTTCAGTTAGGGCAATAATTATACCTAGTCAGCAGAATTACAGGCAGGAGACCTTAGTGCATGAGTTCTAAACGTTAAAAACATTCGTATGCAGCTAATATTGAATTCATTAAGATATTTACAAGGTCTAGTTTTGTATTAGAAGTTTTATTTTCTTTTTGTTGTGATTGCATTTAAAAACTATCTGAAGTTAGTTACTTGAATTTTGTATTAGAAGTTTTAAGTTGTATTGTTTGCACGTAAAAACTAACTGAAGTTACTTGTGTTATGTAGGTAAGGAGTAAAGAATTTATTAAAGAAATTTTGCTTAAACAAATATTTTGTATCATTCAAAAGTAAATTTGCTCATGGTTAAGGTTTATAAATCTATAGGTATCATCTCTACATTTATAATATGCTCAATACACTTTTTTCTCCAGTGTATACTTACCTTAACATTAATTCCCGAGTGTTATGCAATTCCAGTGTGTTATTGTGTGTTACAGTTTCCCGTGTGTGATGGTACATTTTTTGCGAGCCCCACCCATACGCAGTTTCTTCATCAATGTTTAATAGCAGCAAAGGGGTAGACGGAACTTTTATTTCTTCACTTATAACCGATTCAATATCTGAGCATTGGTTCTCCTCTACATTTTTAGAGAAAGGAGCAGGAATTCGGCCTTCTATGGCTATTGTTAACATTTTTCTATTGCGATTACTCGCCATTTTATTACCATTTAAAATACCTAGCTTAATTCACCTTACTTTTCTGAAAAAACAAAGCCATTACTAGCAAACAAGTAGATAGTCAGATCAATGATTTATTTCACACACAACACATACAAATAGGTACCTATTTAAAACAAAAATAAAAAAATGATCTTAACTTGAATGCTATTTGTACATTTACTTTTATTTAGATACTTCTAACTTTTTAAGTTACTACTTTTAGGAATAATGAAGAAAAACATACATGCAATATTTAATATTTTCAAATTACACCTGTTTTTATTTCTTTTATACTAAAATTCTGTAGTGCAATGCTGACAGAAAGTACAGTCAAGTCATTGAGCTGAAGTGCTACAATGACTATAAATACTATCACGTCATTTTTTCATTCAATTTTAAGAGCTATAATAGTTAAACACTGACACAAAATACATATACGGTATTGTAGCTCACAAAATATAAATTTTGTCTATTGCTACAAAGACAATAATATACATTTGCGGTATTGAAGGTCTCAAAATTTATTTTTTCTGGTGCTACAAAGACAAAAAATACATTTACGGTACTGTAGCTCTCTACAAAGGATTTTGTTTTGGTGCTACAAAGACAGAAAACACATTAATGGCACTATAGCTCTCAAAAAAGAATTTTGTTTTGGTGCTACAAAGACAGAAAATACATTTACGTCGTTTGGCACTTAAAAATAGAAAAAATTGATGTCATAATTACCTGAACGACGATGTAGCACTCTGACACGACTGACCGTCACGAAGCGTGCCGCGCAACTGACCAATGTGACGTCGTCACACTCAGGGCGAGTCAATTTTTGTACCGATGCAACAAAGACAGTGGCGCCATCATACGCTCATTTGTTGAACAATAAAAACGACTTTGTAACACCATACGTATTGAACATTTTGGAACATTCTGGCATCGTTAACTCATTTTTGCATTTTGTGACAATTCCGTCTTTGTAGTACTAGATGAGCGACATGACTAGGGCTGTAATGATGATAGAGGAGGGAAAGATGGGCCGAGGCCGACCCGCAACCACCTGGAAGAGCACTGTCGACATAATAGGCCTCTACCTATGAAATTGCCAAAATTTTCTTACAGATTAATGAGATCATAATTCCTATAATTCTAATGTTATTTTTTCCATTTGTCTTATATTTGAAAGTTGACTTCAAGGTTATCAATTTACGCATAAAATAAAGTTTTTATTTTTAGTTTTATATATAAAATTAAAGGTTCGAAAATTGTTCGTCTTAAATGTCGTCCGATTTCATCATCAGATTCGTTATATTTTTTTACAGATAATATTTTTCGAAAATCAAATTTAAGCTTCTGTTAGCTTAATGTCTTCCCAATAATGCTTAAAAAAATGAAAAAAATTGGATTTATAATTCCTAAGAAAAATGCAAACTGAAAATTGAGTTTACCTAAAATTCGCCATACAAAACGGCAATTTCATAGATAAAGACCTAATATAAGAGCTATGGACGTGGACACAACGACAACACAAAACAGAACACTGTGGCGAAATCGTATAAGGAGGGCTGACCCCAAATGAAATGGGACCAAGACAGGAGAAAGAAGGAAAAATGGCCTCTGACTTGGCTCAACGACTAGTGAGAGAGCCTGCAAAAGCGGCTTAACATGCCTTTCGAAGCACAGACACTAGCTGTCGTGCTACTAGCGGTCAACTAGAACGGTTAGAACCCGGATAGTGGCTCAACTTTCGTAATCAGAAAGAAAGAGCAACTACCACTCGGCTACGAGCGCTTCACCTGTCATCTGAACACAGCCTAATAAAAATGACAATATCATCCTGTACAGATAAATGTAGTTATGTACTGCTAACGTCATAAGAACACGTGCAGTCAATTAATTTGTAAACTAATGAGCCTGCTACGTTTTTTACATGCATGTTAGGTTTTACCCTACGAATAAATTTTACCTTAGATAAATTATGTCCTACTTGCAATAGTTTTTTTTTATCATGATCATGACCTAAGTTTTGCGTGGATCTAATAGGCCTCTATTCTCGCTAAAAAGTTGCATAATCGTGTACCTGATGACGTAGGATCATTTGCAGTTCCTTCACAGTCTATTTTGTTTGTATAATGCAATTTTTAGGGTTCCGTACCTCAAAAGGAAAAAAACGGAACCCTTATAGGATCACTTTGTTGTCCGTCTGTCTGTCTGTCTGTCTGTCAAGACCCTTTATCTCACAAACGGGTAAAGGTATCAAGTTGAAATTAATACCATATATTAGGATCTACGAACCACACAAGATCTGAAAATTTAAATTTTTTACAACGACGCAATCAAAAGATATGGCATTTTATGTCCTCATCTCGATACATTTATTCAAAAATGCAAAACCTACAGGGTACTTCCCGTTGACCTAAAATTATGAAATTTGGGAAGAAGCTAGGCCTCACAGTACAAATAATGGGAAAAGTCTGAAATCATTAAATATTACAACTTTTCTCACAACTAATGGTAACCAATTGTGGTGAGCTCCCGTTTCAAGAACATTCATATAAGAGAGGGGTCAAGTTGGATGGTCGCTGAGGCTATTTTTGTTTTAGTTCTTTTTAAAAACGGGAACACTTACAAACTTGAAAATTGGTATGTTTATAGTGCATAAGCTATAAAATAACAACAAATAATAAAATTTGGTCTAATTTGGTACTGAAATTTCAACTAATACAATTATGTTTATGTGGTGGTACGGAACCCTCAGTGCGCGAGTCCGACTCGCACTTGGCCGGTTTTTTTTCGTTTATTCCACCGCTTACCAACACATTTTGCAGCCATGATAGTAAAACCAGAGTATTTTTTTTTATCGTCAATGGGCTTACTCTTGACTAGATATGAGCGCCGCGCCGGCGCGCCGCCGCCGCCGAACAAGTTTCCTGCGCCGCCGCCGCCGCGGATGGCCACGGTGCGCCGAGCGAGGAAAGAGTTATTAAATCCATACTTTTTAAGCACTGATTCAAATTCTCTTCTCTTTCTTCTCTTACTCGCTATAGTTAAGATATTGATCCTACCTGCTGGATACCTAATTTTTAGCATGATTCTTAGAGAGCCCCGATTACTGAATGGTTTCAGCAATATTTTTGAAGATTACCTACGTGCAATTTTTTGTGAAATGAGGATAAGCTAACAAAACTTGTGTTTGAAAACCTGACTAAAATTAAACATTTGTTTATTTTTCCTTAAAAGTATTAGAATATTAGTACAGTCTGTTGTCCGTACAGTCAGTAATGTTAATTGTTAAAATAATTTTATCAGATTTGTTTTCATATGCCACTTTTTTTTCATTATCACATGTAACTCATAGACATGAAAAGGCTATGTCTAACTCGCACATTTCTTAAAAAAATATAGCAAAATTCGATTACTTTGACCTCTATCTAGCCCTGAAGACAAGAGATGAAGTAAACGATGGAATGGACTTTACCAGAAAAAGACACGCTTTTTTATTTTGTCAATGGGCTTACTCTTGACCTCGATCTAGTCCTGAAGACAGAGATGAGGTCAACGATGGAACGAGCTTGCCCAGAAGAAGCCTCTTCACTCACGACTTGAAGAGATTCGGGTTATATAAACTGGGGAACGCTAACGCAGGAAGAAAATTCCACTATTTAGTCGTACGCATCATAAAAGATGTTTCAAAGCGCTTTGTGCGAATGTGCGGAATATCAACCAATATTCATAGGGGAATTTTATGCGGTGCGTCCCTCCGACCCTCAGACTCCCGATGGTAGAAGGTAGTGGTGGAATAAGCCCGTGGAGCTCTTGACCACACTCTCCGAAGTAATAACTGAAAAAAGACCGACAGACATGCAACTTTGCGACGACCAGACTGTGAAACTTGATTTTTACCTCTAATGAGCTTCATCACTAATGAGCTTCTAGGCTCTGCGATCTATCGAATCAAGTACGTCTGTTGGTATGTAGCTGAGCCAACCCAAAGGAAATCTTCATGCAGGATCAGACTTGGACTTTATATAAAACTGTAAGTTGTCGGAAAGAAGTAACGCTTAACCTTATTGAGAACGCCCCACTTTTTTGCCGCAGTTCGGGCTTTTGACTCAATATTAGCGCCGAAGTTCAGGTTTGCACATAACTTCATGCCAAGTAGTTCGTGGCTGTCGGTAATTGGTACAGTTGTACCTCGAAAAGTAGGAACCAGATTGAATGGTGGTATGTTGACGATATAAGGGTGGAACCCCAATCCTCCTCTAGCCTCACGTAGGAGGAAGGGGAATGGTGGTATAAGGTCGTACGGTCAACCGCACGTCGGTAGAAACTTTTTCATCTCTATTAGAGCGCCATAAGGTCCAAAAGTGTTTCTACTGACGAGCTGTTGAGTGTACATTTCAGTCGCACTCAACGAGATGTATTCTATAGAATACTGATAAGTACATAAGGCACTATGTGTCGGTGTTCAAGGCTCTACAGTTTCTCTGTTTCGACAAGAGTCTCATCACCAATGAGCTTCCTAGTACGTTTGTCGATTGCAGTAAGATTGCCAACTGGCCATAGAGAATTCTGCAGACTCATCAGTACTCCATACCGGACTTCTGTTTGAAGCACAAGCACAAGTCTGATAGGGTAGAAATGGCTGTAGAAGCTGTCGCAGTGTGATGTACCACCTGGCGTTGGAGAGTATGCCAAGTTTCTTAGCTGCAGATTTAGCCAAAGACTCAATAAAATGCCAAAAGTACAGATTGGACGATAAGTGCATCATACCAAGGAGCTCGAGGTGGTCTGATATCGGTACGAATACATTTCGGAACTCTGGAGTCAGATTGAAGGGACTTCGTTTGACTGTAAAGAAACACGCCTATGTTTTGGCCGCCACAGTTGGACACTGAGTCAAGGGCCAGAAATAAACGTTCAACCATGGTCTATCGACCGACAAGATGGTATTTGTGCCACACTGGCTTTTGCATTAGGTATGTATCTATCCGTAACTGTGCTGTCGTCTGCATACCCAAAGATTCCAGGCACCAGTTTATGTGCATCAGGAATAGAGTTGCGGACAGAACGGATCCTTGAGTAACTCCGTTATCGATTGCCCTCTGATCAGACTAGCAATCTTCCAAGACCACTTGATTCAATCGTACACTCAATAAGTTTAATATCCAATTGCAAAGGCCAGGTATTTCATACGATGGAAGATTGTTTGCTTGTGTGATTTCTGTCGTAAAGTAACAGTGTTTACACCGTTGTGTTTCGGTTTGTAGGTTAAACGAGCTACTGAAATTACCGACACATGAGATGTACCGCCTTAATTCTCAATATAGGCAACGCGTTTTGCTGTTTTATTAGTGTCAATTATGTCAGTCATAAGACAGTTTATGCTGTGGGTGGTGGTGACCATTCACCATCAGTTTGCCCACCTGCTCGTTTACCCTCTTGTGACATAAAAATAAAGTCATTAGCTTCAAGTTATGTCACGACTTCGTTATTAAATACTCGCTCCATAGTCTTGCAGAGTATGGAGATTTCCACCGGCCTGTTCCATCACTATCAGGACATTTTTTAACCATTTAAACCATTTATTTTTGCCACAACACATTAGGTTAACAATATTCAAAATTTTCAAATTACAATATTCAGTATTTTTGAGAACCATTTTAATTTCTTTTGGTACATATTTCCAAATTTTAAAAGAAAGTAAGGAATTAAGTATTTTTGTGCCAACCCTATATGGTTTTTACGATTTCCGGTCATTTCTTACAAAAAAAATGCTTTAGAGGTCACGCCGCCGATTTCGCCGGAGCCGCCGACCCTAAAAAGTCGGCGCGCCGCCGCCAACCTTATAGCCATCGGCGCTCATATCTACTCTTGACCTCGATCCAGTCTTGAAGACAGAGATGAGGTCGACGATGGAACGTGTTTGCCCAGAAGAAGCCTATTCACTCGCGACTTGAATAGATTCGGGTTATATAAACTCGGGAACACAGACGCAGGCAGAGAATTCCACTCTTTAGCTGTGTGCAATATAAAAGATGTTTCAAAGCGCTTTGTGCGAATGTGCGGAATATCAACCAAGTATGGGTGATATCCTGCGGTGCGTCTGGACTCCCGATGGTATAAGGGAGATGGTGGGATAAGCTCGTGGAGCTCTTGAGCACACTCTCCGAAGTACAATCTGTAGAAGACCGACAGATGCAACTTTGCGACGGTGGGCCAGACTGTGAAATTTGGTTTTCACCAGCATCTCATTCGAGTCAAGTGCGGCTACGAGTAGTTGGTATTTGGCTGAGCCATCCCAAAGGTGACAGCAATTCTCCATGCAGGATCGGACTTGGGCTTTATATAAAACTAGAAGCTGTCCAGGAGTGAAGTTACGCTTAATCTTATTGAGGATGCCCAGCTTTTTTGACGGAAAGTATAACATTGTATTACAAACTTGTTTTTTCTGACAGCTTCAGCCGATTGCATTTGACATAGCTGCAATATGTGTTGGTAATCGTTGGAATAAACGAAAATAATGGATAATAGCACACTTAGCACGTGTTCGTAAGCGCGTTACCCACCCTGAGAACTAAATGGAATGTCTCATGTGTTGGTAATTTCGACTCCCTCATTCTTGATATTCGTAGAACCGAAAGACAGTAGTGCAAACACTGCTGCTTTACGGAAGACGTCAATGCCGTCTTTATTAGCCTTCCACTGCTGAACAGAGGCCTCCCCTGAATATCTCCACGACAACCGATCCTGCGCTGCAAGATTCCTGCAGCTTTTATTGTCACAAATGGGAAAACGAGCAGGGCCTAGAGCCAAGCGGCTTTCTACAATCGCAAACGCTAGTAGAATAGAATAAAAATGTACGGGTTTGACATTAGCTAAGGAAATGTTGCGTGACAGCTAATGCCAATTGCCTACATTTCTATACTATTCTATAGCGTTTGCGATAGTAGAAAGCCACTTGTCTCAGGGCCCAGGTGGGCCACCTATTGGTAAGTAGTCGGCACCGCCCATAGCACCCACTGTCTTATCTCGGCTATTATAACATTATAAATTGATTTAGTCTGTACACACGGCCGCACATCGGTAGAAACACTTTTGGACCTTATGGCGTGGTAATAGAGTTGAAAAAGTTTCTACCGACAAGCGGTTGACCGTACATTGAAGATATTTATAAAAAAAATTATCACGTTATGCTATTTTGATGACCTTGAATCCAAATCACTGATCTTTGGACTTTTTGTCTGTTTGTTAATTTTTTCGAGCATCACGCAAAAACTACTGAACCGGTTTTATTGCAACTTTTTTTTCCTAACTAACAGTTTGAATGATTTTTTATATACTTTTTGACATGCGGATGACGTCGCGGGCAAAAGCCAGTTAGTGGCATTATTTAACACTAACATGACAGCTGAACACATTACCCACTAATTACAACCGTAATTTCACTAGCATCTTTACCCTTCGACACTAAGATTAAGGAAGGTCAGCAAACACTGCTGCTTTACGGCAGAAATAGGCAAGCGGGGTGGTACTTCCCCAGAAGGCCTTTGCAAAAATCCTTACCAGCTTTAGTGCTTGCGATCCTATAACTCAAATCATGAGTTCACTAACAGTTTACATGACCAAGCTAGTTAGTTTCCACGTGCCTTCATCAGTATTTAAGACATTTATTTCAATAAAAGACTAAAAAGCAATAAGGGAAAATGTAATAATGACAGTTCTCTATCAATAATCATAATTTTTACTCAATGGTATAATATTACATATTATTATTGATGGACAACTTAATAGCTATGACGTGAGCACTAACAATAGCTAATCTTGTACTCGTATACGAGTACCTACTTTAAAGTTTACGCTTTTGTAAATGTAAAAGAAAATATTATACTATACCGGAGTTCAAGAAAGAGTAAGATGATATGTAAACAAAACCATAACTTCAAATTAATGTAAAATGTGTTAAAAAGTAGATATTTCTGACTTTCTGTATGTAAATTTTTCTGTGTGTGTATTGAGGGTACAAACGTTTACCTCGTGTAATTGAAGATAAATCTTTTCATGACTGTAAAATGTTTGTTTACAAAACACCTGGCTCTGTTGTAAATTCTTTTATACTAGCTGTTGTCCGCGACTTCGTATGCATGGAATTCGCTAAAAAGTAGCTAATGTCCTTTCCTATGGTTTAAATTTCATCAAAATCTTTTCAGTGGTACAGCCGTGAAAGCGTAGCGTGTGCAGGATAATTTTGGCTCTGACGGTTATTTTCTGCGCATGGGTGACAGGCGGAGAACCAGTGAACGATTTGAACGCCTCAACTGTCGCGCTCACCCCGCGACTCATTTTTTGACTTCTGCGCATTAACGGTCACAGCCAGAGTTATTTTGTATAACGTATAACAGAGAAACAGAGTTAGTTTCTCATTTATTATTAGAGTTACTTTCTCATTTTTTTTCTTTCTCAGAGTTTTTTTCTTTTCTTTCTCTTTTATTTAGTTTGGATGGCGGCACTGCTGACAAACGGATTGAAGCGCTTTAAGGGACTGATAAGAGCTAAATACGCTTCACTTGAGCTCTTTTTAACGAAAAGTGATGAATATAAAACTTTTTCTAACGAATATTTTAATAAGTTCAATATAGAATCACGCTAATGGAGTTTTCGTTATTGCAGGCAGTCATCCAGACTTTGTTAGTTATTTATTATTATTTCTTAGTAACTTAGATATAGTACTGTGTTTTGTCATAGACATAAGTTTTTAATTTGTATTCTTTTTTACATGTGGAAGCTTATAATTGGCTCTTGTAACAATATTTTGTAACCAAGACTGATTTAGCTGTTAGCTTCCCGAAGAAAATAAAATAAAATATGGTCGTGAAAAAAAAATGATGATTAGGCATCTTTCCAAGACTCTGAAACACGATCGAATATATTTTGTAAAAAACCAAAGTTACCTCTGCTTTCTGCTTTTAAACAGGTTTTCTTAAGTACCCATTAATATATGATGCCAAAACTTTTACACATTATTCAATATATTATGCATAATCATATAGCTGTTTGATAAGTAATATTATGGATACAGATTTCGAGAAAAATGCAAAAATGAGCGAAAAACGTAGAATAGCGCGAATCCGCTCCGTTCTAACACGCACATTCTGTCCTGTGTTAGAAAGGGAGGTAATTTAGCTCTTATCAGCCCCTTAAATAAAATAATACATGGAACCCTGCCTAGGTACAAACAATTATGATCATGGTCAGTGCGCGAAGTCATGTCTAACTAAAGCCAATGAGCTATGTATTCCGTATTCCGCGCGGAATTGCCTAACTTCAATCGGTCGGCCAAACTCGCAAAGCCTGGCCGTCATCTTTCAGTATGTATGAAGCGGTTATATCCAGCGATTATCGAATTCATTCATCATGATTACAATATCCCATGAAACGTCCACTACGGGAAAGGGAGCTCCCTCCAGAATTCCAGCTTTTGCTGGAAAAATGTTGAGGGGAAGTACCATAGTCACCAAACTTGTTAACGTTGCGGTTGGAACCATGACCAGAATCGACTTTATTAACCTTTTTGTTAACCTATACTATATTTAACATAATATTGCTTGATTAGAATGACAGCAGGTCAGAGCTATGCCTGAGAGCAGGACGGAGAGATACGTGTCTTTGTCGCTCAGTCCGCGGACGGAGGAGGCGTCGTCGGGGATCGAACCCACGGCCAAGTTAATAAACTGTCGAAAAATAACAAACTGTGCAAATTCGCTTCTGGCACTCGCCGGCTGCTGCCGCAATATGCTAGCTTCGCTCGCTCGGTTTATGCGTTTGGCCGAAAGAGAACCTAACACAACCAAACCGATCCGATGTGTTTATCTTACCTAACAGACCTATGGATTTACGAGTTTGCCATTTTTTACAGTTTACCAACTGTCGCGGAAGTTGATCAACTTAAGATTCTTGTTATTTTCCGGTGACATCTACTTACCATTCTCCAAACACTCTTTGAGCGCAATCGTACTGTCTTCATTGATAAAAATCTTGACCCCTATTTTCAGGTTCTTCCTCTCTTCCTCTGCCATTTTGTTCTGCACGTCATCATGAGGTCTGGTTATGTTGACCACGGCTTGCGTTGGCGCAGAGGTCGAAACGACCATGTAGTCAGAGAGCTGACGCGATGTTACAGGGTGATCTGGTGATGTACCGTTCTGGAGTGGCGATGCTGGTGGGATCGGTGGTGGGTTTTGCGTACCCCATTCGGTGAGAGTCAGTTTTATGCTTTCTGATAACTGAAATAATAAAAAACACTATAAAGATGGTTGTGCTTATTTTATACATCTGTATAAAATTTAGGGCCCGTTTCACCGCTTCCTGCTGAAGTTCCCGATAGTAACCTGACAGATAAAATATCTGCCAAAAAATATGTCACATTTTGTCTGTATTAACCTGTCAGATTTCAATATCTGACAGAAACAACAAGCAGATATTATAGGCTATCTGGAACTTCACAGCAAGCGGTGAGACGGGCCCTTAGCCTGGTTAAAAGTACACTAAACCTACGAATATGTATGAAAGTAATTATACAAGTCATCTTCATATCAGCCGAAAGACGTCCACGGCTGGACATAGGCCTCCCCTAAAGATCTCCATGACGACCGGTCCTGCGCTGCTCGCATCCAGCGGCTTCCCGCGATCTTGACTTGATCGTCGGTCCACCTTGTGGGGGGCCTGCCAACGCTTCGTCTTCCGGTACGAGGTCACCACTCTAAAACCCTTACGCCCCATCGGCTATCGGTTCTTCTTGCGTATTATATAAGTATCTTCTTGAGTATTATATTATATAAGTATGGGAAGTATATCAAGATAGTACTAGGTGGAGGGCTATGAACTCTGCCTACCCCGACGGGAAAGAGGCGTAGGTAATGTTATGTATATATGTATTGTAATGTATTTGTTGATCTGTCATTTCCGACAAACCGACGACGGCGTTCATAGTGTGATTGACCCGTGAATCAAAACTGCGTTTCAAGACGCTTCTCTTATAGCCAGAACTTGATTGAGTGCTTCGAATGGTCCTGGCTATTGTCACATCAAGCCAGCCAATGCTTTTTCAATATTATTTGAGTATGCGGTGTGATCCGAGCAATACATAGATTGTAAAGAAAATATATATGTATATGCTGCATGCGAGCGATAATATGCGCACCACGCATAAACCTTGCTAGGTTTCAGTGGATGCGATTGTCATAGATAAGATACTATGTATGTGACTTGAATAAATAATTTAAAAAAAAATTGAGGGCTTGAAAACCCTCGATAGCCTGGCCACTAGGAATGGGTCTATGGGTTGCGGAGGTCCGATGGGATTCTGCCAGTCGCTCTATGCAAAAACCAGCGCCTATACTGAGACTTCGTAAAACAAAATAAGACTATAATGATAAACATATATCATTCATTAAGCAAGTTAAGCAACATTTCTTGTAAATACCATCGACTTGCGCACGAGAATCGCATACTCGTACATAAGTATAATAGCACAGATAGCTTATATACAACGTGTTAATGGAATAAACGAAACCCTCATACACCCCAACTGATTTTAATTAAAATAAATCCATTCCCGTAAAAAAAATCTTAAAAAAAGTTTTTTCTTCTAGATATTATTATTTTAAAGTTACATGATTGTTCTAGTTTCATCGTTGTTCTAGTCCGCGCACTGCGCGCACGCCACGCAGGCCGCCAGCGCGCGTAACCACAGAAATATTTAGAATAGAAGCGGCAAACATTTAAATAATTAAAAAATACCCCTATCAAAAATCCGTGAAATTAATTCTGCTCTCGATTCTGAACAAACTATTTTCTCAGTTTCGCTTATTCCGTTAACACGTTGTATACTTACTTCTGTGGATAATAGTAACGAGAATAAGCAATAAGATTCATATTTCATTATAGCACGTCGAACAAGAGTCATATTCATAGTAGCAGACATGCTTTGAGTGGAATAACTGTGTTGACATAACAGACTGATTGTATACGAAGTAATAATGAAATAGGGTTGGGATAATGTTGGGATATTTCCACAAAAAACTTCATAGGTCTGTTAAAGCCGCTATCACACTTTTCTTAATTTAGAAAGTAATTTGGCATAAATTTTTCGTTGAAGTAATGATGTTGGAATTAGCAAAACCAAGTCTATCAGCAATGCATGCCGAATTCTTAGAATTTAGGAAGGTGTGATTGCGGCTTTACATGGAATCCACCAGCTCAGAAGATTTGACGAGGCCACTGATATTTTTTACTGTCTATGGGCTTACTCTTGACCTCGATTTAGCCCTGAGGACAGAGATGAGGTCGACGATAGAACGGGCTTGCCCAGAAGAAGCCTATTCCATAGATTCGGGTTATAAGTACTCGGGAACACAGACGCAGGCAGATAATTCCGCTTCTTAGCCGAGCGCATTATAAAAGATATTTCAAAGCGCCTAGTGCGAATGTGTGGAATATCAACCAAGTATGGGAGATATCCTGCGGTACGTCTGGATTCCCTATGGTAGAAGGGAGATGGTGGAATAAGCTCGTGGAGCTCAGCACACTTTCCGAAGTACAATCGGTAAAAGACCGACAGACATGCAACTATGCGACGATGGGCCAAGGGGTAGAAGGGGGATATTTACACAGAGCACCTGATATTCAACTGCAACCCAGGAGACAAACGAACCCCAGATTAGGCTTTTGCCAGAATAGTTGTAAACTTGGCTGTAGAAGTTTTCAAGCCCTTAACTGACCGACAAAAGTAACAGTTGGCAAGAACTATGAAAAGAACTTTGTAGATTTATAATGTTGTTGTTGTGTTCTCTAGGTACCGAGGCCATTTCGTCGAATCTAAAAAAACATTTGCTGTTTTGATTTAAGCCGCAATTACACCTTCCCAAATTCAAAGACTAATTCGGCATATGTATGCCGAATTAATGTTGCTGCGAGGCGCCGAAGCTTGGTGTCTGTTAATTTCAATATCCTTACTTGAACGAGCAATTGTGTCGATTCTGGCAGACCCAAACTAAAACTAAACTAAATTTGACAGGTCTAAAAGTGTTGCTGTCTTTGTTACTCCCTATCCTACTCCTACTATAATATTATTATTATAATATATAATATTATAATACTATAATATTTTTAATATTATAAACGCGATTTGTAAGTATGTTTGTTCCTCTTTCACGTAAAAACTACTGAATGGATTTTAATGAAACTTGGCACAGATATAGGTTAGGTCCTGGAATAACACATAGGCTACTTTTTACCGCGGGAAAACACTTGATTCCCACGGCAAAACGCATTTAATGTTAATGAAGAAGGATGGATTTTAATGAAACTTGGCACACATATATGTAAGGTCCTGGAATAACACATAGGCTACTTTTTACCGCGGGAAAACACTTCATTCCCACGGGAAAACGCATTTAATGTTAATGAAGAAGGATGGATTTTAATGAAACTTGGCACACATATAGGTTAGATCCTGGAATAACACATAGGCTACTTTTTACCACGGGAAAACGCATTTAATGTTAATGAAGAAGGTGACTGACTCACTGACTGACATATCAACGCACAGCCAAAACCGCTGGGTCTAGAAATTCCAAATTTGGCATGTAGGTTTTTTGTGAGGTCTTAGGGTGCACTAAGAAAGAGTTTTACAAAATTCCACCCCTAAGGGGGTAAAATAGGGGATGAAAGTTTGTATGAAAGTCCGTCAGTTTTGTAGTTAGGATCTTCAAATTTTGTATTTAGGCTAACGACTAAAAATTAATATTTACGTGTCTCAGGGTTTTTGAAAATTCCACAACCTAAAGGGTGAAAGGGGATCAAGTTGAAAATCCTTTATTTTTAAAGTAAAATCCACATAATTTATTATTTAGGCATAAGGGTTGTAATTCTATGCAACGTGGTCGTTATTGAAATTCCACCCCAAATTCAACCCCTAAAAAAGGGAAAAGGGTGAAAAAGTCTAAAAACCAATATGGGTATCGTTTGTATGGTTTATTGGGTTGCTGATTACGATAACTACAACAATTTTGAAATCCAACGTGGTGAACGTGAAATACCATCATCCCCTGGGGATGGAGTTCAGTTGGGTAGGGTCAAAAAATCAATGTGGGTGTTGTTTCTATGATTATATGAGGATAGGGATAGCGGTTAAGATGGCGTTAGGGGTAGGGAGAGGGACAGGGAGAGGGAAGGGGAGGAGGGAGGAGAGGGAGGGGGAAATGGAGAGGGAGGGTGAGGAGGAGGAGGGGAAGAGGGGCAGGGACAGGGATGGTGTGACGGACGGTTGGACAGATGGTTGGACGGACGGACGGACGACAGATAGATGGAAGGGTGGATATGGGTATCGTTTGTATGGTTTATTGGGTTGCTGATTACGACAACTACAACAATTTTGAAATCCAACGTGGCGATCGTGAAATACCATCATCCCCTGGGGATAGAGTTCAGTTGGGTAGGGTCTAAAAATCAATATGGGTGTTGTTTCTATGATTATATGAGGATAGGGATAGCGGTTAAGATGGCGTTAGGGGTAGGCATAGGGAGAGGGAGAGGGAAGGGGAGGATGGAGGAGAGGGAGGGGGAGAGTGGCAGGGACAGGGATGGTGTGACGGACGGTTGGACAGACGGACGGACGACAGATAGACGGAAGGGTGGATGGATGGATGGTCAGATAGATAGAATCTCACGCGGACGAAGTCGCGGGTAACAGCTACGAGTAGTAGACTAATAAAAGAGAGCATCATTTATAGACCTGTCAAATTTAGTTTAGTTTTAGTTTGGGTCTGCCAGAATCGACACCAATGTATGTATGCCAAATTAGTTTCTGAATTAACGAAGGTGATAGCGGCATTAGGGTTCGAGGCGTAGCAAAGACGAGCAAAATTAGACCAATCAGATAAAAGACGAGTTTTACTAGTGACTATGAATAAACTGCATAAGAGTTTAAACACAAATCACGCCACTCTTTTTTTTTTTATTGAAAATGGGCTTACTCTTGACCTCGATCTAGTCTTGAAGACAGAGATGAGGTCGACGATGGAACGAGCTTACTCAGAAGAAGCCTATTCACTCGCGACTTGAATAGATCGGGTTAGGTATATGAACTCGGGAACACAGACGCAGGCAGAGAATTCCACTCTTTAGCCGTGCGCATTATAAAAGATGTTTCAAAGCGCTTTGTGCGAATGTGCGGAATATCAACCAAGTATGGATGATATCCTGCGGTGCGTCTGGACTCCCGATGGTAGAAGGGAGATGGTGGAATAAGCTCGTGGAGCTCTAGAGCACACTCTCCGAAGTACAATCTGTAGAAGACCGACAGACATGCAACTTTGCGACGGTGGGCCAGACTGTGAAACTTGGTTTTCACCAGCATCTCATCACCAACGAGCTCCTTGGCTCTGCGATCTATCGAGTCAAGTGCGGCTAATTGGTATTTGGCTCTCATCGTAATAATATAATATAACTAAATCTTTTTTCTTAATCTATGTTGTTTGTGTTCTTTTCATGTGTTACAATAAATAATTAGGTACATAAATAAATAAAAAAACTATGGGAAAAGAAATCTCGAATGTACACAGTTTTATAATATTCTAAAAGTAACAACCCTACTTTCACTCTATCGGTTTTACGTATCTAGTTTACCATCTACCTGTACTGTAATGTGAAAAATTAATACACCGTAAGAAGAAACATCGATAAGAAACATGCTGACTCATATTCAAGTCAGTCAGATGAGGTGGGTATGAGTAAGACAGGAGGGCTGACCTCGCTACGACTATTTATTATATGCAAAAGCAATAATCGATAACGGATGAGGTCAGCAATAACAGCATCGGGTGGCAGAGTTTATGTTAACAATGGTGTCGATTCTGGCAGACACAAACTAAAACTAAACTTTTGACAAGCCTAAAAGTGTTGCTGTCTTTTTTCGAACCTATAGGGAGTGACAAAGACAGAAACACTTTAGTTTAGTTTTAATTCGTGTCTGCCAGAATCGACACCAATATTAGTTACGGTAATGATATTTTACGGTGCTGCTGAGCCCATCAATTAGTGTCTTGAGTAAACTGTTGCCTCTATGATGAAGTGCTTAAATTGAAGTCATCATCATTACATACCACGAAACGTCCACTGTAGGACAGGGAGCTCCTCCCGAACTTTAGCAAAAGCACGTAGTACTTTGGAGGGGATCTATTATAGTCACCACGCTTTCAAGCGTTGCGGCTGGCGATCGCTGTTGTTGATGACCGCAGTATATAAGAAAGTACGATGCACAGAAAGATGCTGCTGCCCATCCTCTTTTTCATAAGCCCTTAGTTGCCTCTTACAAAACCCACAGGTAGAGATGGGTTGATACCATTCTTTGCCGGCACCACATGGACAAATAAATTTAAGTACATATAAAGCGCACAAGCTACAAAATATAATAGGTCTTTACCTATGAAATTGCCGAAATTTTCTTACATATTAATGAGATCATAATTCCTATAATTCTAATGAAATTTTTTTCATTTGTCTTATATTTGAAAGTTGACTTCAAGGTTATCAATTTACGCATAAAATAAAGTTTTTATTTTTAGTTTGATATATAAAATTAAAGGTTCGAAAGTTGTTCGTCTTAAAGGTCGTCCGATTTCATCATTAGATTTGTTATATTTTTTTACAGATAATGTTTTTCGAAAATTAAATTTAAGCTTCTGTTAGCTTAATGTCTTCCCAATAATGCTTAAAAAAATTAAAAAAATAGGATTTATAATTCCTAAGAAAAATGCAAAAATGTTAGTACTGAAAATTGAGTTAACCTAAAATTCGCCATACAAAACGGCAATTTCATAGGTAAAGACCTAATATATAAAGGCGAGGGCCTAGAACGTACACTGACTTGCTTGGAGTCTTGCACAGTGGCCCTACTTTTAAGAGTCACCCAATTCAAGTAACTAGGGCAAGGGCACTGGGTCAGAGAAGACCTAAAAACACTAAAAATTATGGACTATAGATCGATGGCTATTCATAGTTATTACAACGCTTTCTTAGGTTGTCAATATCCGCTGTGTACTGTACAGTCAAGACTACGTGAAACTTGACACATTGGATTGCGGAACGCTCTAATTGCAGTACCCGCAGAAGTTGAAGCCGCTGCTTAAAGGTGACGCTTTACAGCCCTTTTATGTGTGCAATCTTTGGAAAAGTTTCACGCAGCGAACATACAGCAACCTGCCAGTTCAATACAACAATCCCTTTAGAGTGTTGATGTGGTTGCTTCGCCAGTGCATTTCTTCGAGCATGTTGGACTATGTCATCGGCGATCAGCATGCATCAGGGTGCCTCTTTCTGGATGTTCGATTTTAGAACTTCCATGAACGGAAAGAAGTAAGGTCTTTGGTTGCGGCCGTGCGTCAAAGAATTACGCGCGGTTGTGCGGGTTTTGCTACTGCGATTTATACGAAAATGATACCAATTAAGCCCTTAATTGGTACCTATAATTTTCGTATAATTCGAATACGACAAAATAAAATTAATGACATTCAACAAACATTCCCAATAATCTTTTTATTTTCAGCTGCATGAATCTTTACAAATGCCGCATTTTATAAAGGTTCAGAACTACTTGTTACTGACGCAATTTTTTTTATTTGTTTTATATTAGCACCAGTAAATTATTTGCAGTGCCACCTCTGCAGTCTTCTTTTATATCTTAATTAGATGCCTACTTGAGTTATTCTGATTACATTTAAATTGGCACTCATAATTAATTGGGTAGGACAATGAATGCTCTATACAGAACCTTGATGATAGGTATTTCTTATCAATTTTAAGGGCACGTGCACACTAGCAATTTTAGGCGCGGCGATCGCAGCGATCATATTATTTGTATGAATTTTAATCCCCGCTTATTGCCGCCACCGCGAATATAAATAGTGGGTATGAATTCCGTGAAACCGCCGCGCCTGAAAATCGCTAGTGTGCTCGCGCCCTTAGTACTCAACACTCATTAATGATGAGTGTTTGTAAAGAGACCCTTATAATAATTATGTACAATTTGTTTGTTGGTACTATTCTCTGCTGGTACGTGTGGCGCCGGCAAAGAATAGTACCCACCCATATCTAGATCTACCCATGGGTGCCGTAAGAGGCGACTAAGGGCTTGTGAAGTGGAGAATGGGCAGCACTCAGCAGCAGCATCTTTCTGTGTACCATCTTACATACTGCGGTCACTAACAAGAGCGGTCACCCCCCGCATCGCTTACAAGTATGGTGACTCACATCTTTGCTGGAGTTCTGGACAATGCTCTCTGTCTGGCAGTGGACATTTCATGGGATCATAACATCCCATAAGACGTCCACTACAGGACAGGGAGCTCCCTCTAGAATTCTAGCTTTAGCTGGAAAAAATGTGGAGGGGAAGTACCATAGTCACCTCGCTTGTTAGCGTTACGGCTGGCACCATGGACCGCGGTTGTAGGTGACCGCAGTAAGTAAGATGTAAGATACAAAGGAGGACGCTGCTGCCCATCCTCCAGTTAACCCTTAGTCGCCTCTTACGACACCCACGGGTATGTATGGGTTGGTACTATTCTTTGCCGGCACCACACGGGGAATTCATATTTTAAGGTTATGGATGCATTGCTATTTGTGTTGCAAAAAAAGTTGTTCATTGCCATGCTGCCAGTGTCAAGGGCACCTTTGCACCATGGATAACAAGGGGCAGTTTGTTTGATTAGGTTTATGGTTTATTTATAATATAATATAACATGACAATATATAAAATTGAGCTGATAACATTGAGCTGATTTAAATCTCATTTTTATGATCTGTTTGTCATAGATTCCGTTACATTTGACATCTATCAAATTATTTATTCATTTTAAGATTCAAAAGTTACATGATAGAAGAATGCAAGCAGAACTTATTTATTAACATAAAATAATTTGACTGTCCAGAACTATTGAAACTTCTTAATTTTAATGGCTGTACCTGACATTTTGCTTAGAAGTGTTAAAAACCAATACATCTTTTTACAAATCCATAGTTAAAATGTGCCCAATGATGCCCAAATCGATATTTTCAACTCCAGTAATATGACTTATTTACATACTCATTATTCTAGTTAGAAAATAAAAAAAATGTTTTTGTTTATTTGTAGTTCCTCCTTCTCTAATTGTTTTTCTTGTGACTCTCTGCGAAAAATTTTGAAACAATTATTTGGTACTGTTGTGTACAATTTTTTGGGTTGTACCGAATGGTTTTGAAACTATTCAATTATTCTTTGCCAATGAATTGTAATTTATTAACACATAATTTTTACCAATTGAGTAGTCACTGACAGAAATAAATAAATAAAATAGGTTGTAAAGTCATAAACCCTAGTGTCAGAGTCGTTGAGCCACCAAAGGCCTCAGAAGTCAATTTTACATTCAGAACAATACAATTTATACATGTACTGACAGAGACCTTGACCAAGAACTGAGAGACCTTGAAACAACATAAATAATACTAAGGTACTAAAGGTTCTGAGGTAGGTTTCCAATCAAACATAAGGATTTACGACTATGTAAGTGTAGATACTACTTCACTAAAATAATCAAGTAACTGGTGTAAACTAACCTCTTCAGTAACATTCTGTCCAGCTTTTTTCTTGATATCAATCAGATTCAGCACATTTCCAGTATTTATAGTCACCTTTGAAGCGCTTTTCAACATCTTGACTGACTGCACCAATCTAAAAAACTATCAAAACGTACACTCGCATTTCAAGGTTACCGGCCGCTAAATGATGTTGAATATTACTTAAGAATACGCAACCTAGCGTCTGTTCACCGGCACAACCGCAGAAAACTGGCTTATTACAGGTAAACTCATGATTTTATAAAGTAAAAATCAGCTGTTAACCAATGACGTACTTGGGACGATTTATGACGAAATGCTAGCGATTTTGGTATCGTTTATCATCATTAATCAGCACAATTAGATTTGTAGGCGTGGTTTCATAGCTAGAATTGTCTGTAAACTGGAATTTCCAATTTATTCCATAATTTTTACTTTGCCAGATATGTTGACAGAAGAATTCAACAGTGCTCACGCGGTTAAATTTACTTCTAATTTGCTTTTGTTCGAACAAAAGACCAAGTTTTTGTAGAGCATGATCTTTGTCTTTGATGTCAATAACGCTTTTAATGTACAAAAAAAGCGCAATACGTTTACGAAGATAGTTTATCATTTTTAAATGTCACTGACAAGCAAGCAGAAACAGCCCTCGTGTCTGACGGTTATGTTCTGCGTATGCTTGACATGCAGGCAGGAAGTTAACATTCACTATTTCAGTTCTGTTCAACTCGTGTCAACATCGTCCAATAAATGCCGGGGTTTATACAATAATATTAATATTGTTGTTATAATCCTTAATGGCACCCCGCACCAGTGCAGTGGTCCTCCACAGTTCACAGTACTCCACCCCAATGATCTTACATTTACCATGATTGAGGACTCCTAAAAATTTGTAAAGAGGCAAAACGAGCAGAGCAAGACATCATAGTCGATGTACCTCTCAGAGTAAAAAACTATAGATTCCGCCATATACATATTCTGTATGAGCTAGTGTAGTGTAAAGCGTCTCACTGTCGCCCATTCTAGTCGGTCAAAAAAATCAGTTTAGTTTTACAAAAATCAAGATATCTTTAAAAATCTAATGTTTTAGTATAAACTTTGTTTGCGAAAGTGAAAATATATAGTTTTTTACAGGTGAATTGATAATTAATACTAAGAACGGAAGCGTAAATAGTCCGTAATAGCCATTTTATGCGTGATTTTTAACACCGTTTTTTTGCTGAATGGTAAGTGTTTTCACGAGAAAAACTGTGGTTATAGCATTTATTAGTCCCATCATACATATTTCTTAGAGAGAAACATAAAAATTTTACGTTTTTTGGATTTGAAAAAAATCCATATATTTTAGTATGGAGGTCCCTCGCAAGAAAGTGCTACGCTTATGGCGGGATCCTTAGCAGCAAGAGCTTCGTGTCCGTCTCCCCAGCAACCCGTGCGAGATATGGCCAAGTGGCATACACCAAAATTTAGTGGAAATTGGTTCATTCCATCAGTAAAGTGTCAGATTCAGTGCATCAAAACTGACGACACTACGAGCTGAAAACTTTGGGTGGCTGTAGAGACGTCTCGTCAGCCAGCCCATTCTATACAGGGAAAACTACGAAGATTACATAAAAGCAAAATAGTTCCACATTTACTGCATGTCTAGTGCAATTGATTGTAAAAAATCCGAATCGAAAATATCCATATGGTAGGAGCACTTCATCAATAATTATGGGTGGCTGGAGAGACGTTTTCCCAGCCAGCCCATGTGATATCTCGGAACATATAGTAGGTAGGAAGATAAAACAAAGCTTAATATTTACTACCTACTCGGAACAGTAGGTAGCAAATATTTCAAAATCCTAGCTCCACTAACTTTTGAGATATTTGTATTTTTTCATGGGCTTGCTGGGGAGACGTCTCGCCAGCAAGCCCATGCTGTAACTCAAAAAGTACTGCACGTAGAATGCTGAGCGATATACCAATAGAGAGTGCATATTTGATGCAATAAGCACCAAGAAAAGTGAGTCCCTAGGTCTTACGGTTTCGGTGCTAGAAACAAATATCCTTTTCCCGCCGAAAATTTTGAATGCATGATGTGAAGTGCGACGTTGCCGTTCTGTGCAACTCTACATGTTGCTGTTAAAGCATTCAAAAATCAATCTTGTATCCTTATAGTTAAAAGGTACTGTAGACGCACGTGTAGATTATTTGTAATTTGAGAATAGTTCGGGAGACGGTGTACTTAGTAAAAGACTGATTGGTTATCAAGAAGTTTTTATTTATTTGTGGACGACATGTTAAGAACGAAAGAGATAATATGTATTTTAGCTCACGTGAAGACTAACTGGTGCCTCAATCTCTTTTTAGCAACCGTGACAACTGTATTCTAGGAGGAGATGTAGGTTTAATGGTCTCAGTAACAAACTAAAATTTTTAAAGTATTCTTAAATTGTCCTGTAATTAATAAGTTAAGAAAACTGATTTATTTAATAAATATGTGAGCCAAAATACATATTATGTCTTTTGTTCTTCACATGTTGTCCACAAATAAATTAAAACTTCTTGTTAACCAATCAGCCTTTTAAGTACACCGTCTCCCGAACTATTCTCAAATTACAAATAATCTACACGTGCGTCTACAGGACCTCTTAAATATAAGGACACAAGATTGATTTTTGAATGCTCTAACAGCAACATGTAGAATTGCACAGAACGGCAACGTTGCACTTCACATCATGCATTCCAAATTTTCAGCGGGAAAATGATTTTTGTTTCTAGCATCGAAACCATAAGACCTAGGGACTCACTTTTCTTGGTGCTTATTGCATCAAATATGCACTCTCTATTGGTATATCGCTCAGCATTCTACGTGCAGTACTTTTTGAGTTACAGCATGGGCTTGCTGGCAAGACGTCTCCCCAGCAAGCCCATGAAAAAATACAAATATCTCAAAAGTTAGTGGCGCTAGGATTTTGAAATATTTGCTTCCTACTGTTCCGAGTAGGTAGTAAATATTAAGCTTTGTTTCATCTTTCTACCTACTATATGTTCCGAGATATCACATGGGCTGGCTGGGAAAACGTCTCTCCAGCCACCCATAATTATTGATGAAGTGCTCCTACCATATGGACATTTTCGATTCGGCTTTTTTACAATCAATTGCACTAGACATGCAGTAAATGTGGAACTATTTTGCTTTTATGTAATCTTCGTAGTTTTCCCTGTATAGAATGGGCTGGCTGACGAGACGTCTCTACAGCCACCCAAAGTTTTCACCTCGTAGTGTCATCAGTTTTGATGCACTGAATCTGACACTTTACTGATGGAATGAACCAATTTCCACTAAATTTTGGTGTATGCCACTTGGCCATATCTCGCACGGGTTGCTGGGGAGACGGACACAGAGCTTCTACTAAAACCTCCTTGATGTACCTACTTCGTCCCTTACTAATTGTTGCCATACCTACTAATGAAGTTTGCACAATTTCCGTGCAAAAAATATGTTTTATATCCACAAATTTTTATTTATACGTATTTTTAAATACTTATTTAAATAATTTTCAACGTGCATAGTGTTGGCTTTTTCTAAACTTATGGTAAATATTTGTAGTTGGATATAGTTGTTTATAATACTAGTTAAGTGCTTGGATGTGTTGGCAGTCAATAGTGTGGTTACTTAAGTTGTTTTCGTGGACAATACTACATTCCTCTTTCTCATTGGCTAGTAACGCAGCGTCCGAGTCCAGCCAATCGGAGGTCCGCGAGCACGATGCGAAGTTAGCTACATGTGAAGTTGGCTACATGTCGATGGTAGGGACAGATAATGATTGTAAAGTGAAAGGCAAGTCAGTCTGTCGATAGCTCTTAGCGTGTAAGATTGTGCTTTAATGTTATACTGTGTCTCGGTAAATAATAAATATATTTAAGGAAGGTGATATGGGTTTCACTTCTCGAACTAGCCAATAGTTCAGAAGTGGGACATTCGAGAATTATACCGATTCTCAAACCACGCCAACAAAAGTGGAAATTTACGTAAGTAAATTTTTGGTAACCAGAGAAAGCAATGAAGGCTAGATATTTTTTTTTCTTGAGTACTATCAAATCTTATATACACGTGTTTCGTCTTATTTATTTATACTAGCTCCGCCCTGACACGTGTTGCTGTGGCTCGGTTTAAAATTCTATAGAAAAAAAGCTTTAGTTTTTTCCTGAAATTCCTTTTTCTTTCTTGGTATATTTTTTTTATTTTCCTAGAAACCACGATCACGATCAGTAAGTAATAACAAATCCATCTAGCCATTCCTAATTTATCAACGAACTGGTTTTAAAATTAAGTCATATTTTCATAGTATTTTTTTTTTTTGGTTCTCGTCATTCTTTTCCTTAATTTTTTTATATTCCTCGCTCGCTTGATTGCGTAAATACGCTTATTATTTCACTATTTCTATTTTTACATACACCTTCCTTAAAAATGTTTCATAATTTTGCGTTGCAAACAAATCACACGTTTTTTCTACTTATACACAAAACGGATTGTACCCGTCACCACAGATCAGATAATTTCAATGAAATGGCAGTAAAACAATAGTTGCTTTTGGTACGTAACCCAATTATAGTCTGCCACAAATTCTTGAGAATGAGGGTACTCAAAAGAGGTTAAATAAAAAAAAACCGGCCAAGTGCGAGTCGGACTTGCGCACCAAGGGTTCCGTACAAATCTGTAGGTATATAAGTAAAAGTTATGGTATTTTTATTGCAAAAAAATATAAATAATGTAACATCGCTCATTTTAATAGATATAGTCACATTCAAGAATTCGAACGAAAAGTGTTTTCATTGTATGTGGGCTCCCAATTGGAATTTCGAAGCAAACACAGTCTGAGAGCAAAAAGAGGCTTGTTTCTTTTATGTATGATGCCATTTTTAGGCAGCTATCGAGCATATGTCAATGTATGATCAAATATTTGTAAGTACAAATTAAGATAATATAAGGAAAAGGTGTAAATGGCTAGGCTACATAAAGCTAAACAATGCAAATTAGTTCAGACAGGAAAGTACTTTAAACCTAAAGTAATATTCATTAGTATTCAAATACTTGGGTATTTAGGCACCTACCCGACAAATATAAAGATTGGGAAGGGAGCTGAAGTATCAGTACTTATTTTAGATTCTAATTTAATTTATTTCTTAGATATTTGTTTTTCGCTACCTACACAAAGCACGTAAAAACTTGTGAATAATACACAAGACTAATCTTCGAACCCCAAAATAGTTCTAATTACCCACGCACTAAATGGCTCTGTGTTGTATATTTCCTGATAGGATAGTGGTCCTAAAAAAAAAAGCGTTGAGCTGTGATTCACACTACCTACTTGATTCAACTCTCATTCGTTTTAGTACCCACTACTAATAATTGGTAAAATTCTTAGGGTAAAATTTAAAGTCTTGGTAATAAAACACTTCTCAGCGTTAAGAATAAAAAAAAAACTGATGAATAGCTTGTAAATAAGTTATTAAAACAAGTTGGCGTTTTGTTTGTTACGTGTATAATCGCCACAAGTTTATTATAAACTTTAAGCGAATTTAATATATTTACAGGAAGATACAACTCATTTAATTGCGTTGTTAAATCAAATCTCGAAATAAGTTGACTTTTTTTTTAATGAAATGGTGCGTGTCCAAGGAGAAGTTGAAGTAGCAGTATACTTTCTGCTAAGGAGGGAGCCATAAGCGTACCCATTTGCAAGAGACCTCGATACTAAAATGTATGATTTTTTTTTATCCAAAGCCCAAACAATTTTTATCTTTGTCTGAGACATATTTAATTTGGGACTAAATGTATTACTACAGATTGTCTGGTAAAACAAACAATTTAGGAAAAAAATGGTGTTAAAAATATCGTATAAAACGACTATCACGGATCCTTTACGCTTCCTTTCTTATTATTTGTAATCTACACACAGGTAAAAGGAATATTTCCGTTTTCGAGTGTAGCTGAAACATTTGATTTTTAAAGATTTTATTTCTGACCGACTAGTCGGTCAGCAACTGCATACGTTTTACACTTGACCACCTCATACAGACTATGTATACGACAGACTCTATATAATATTTACTCTGTGTGCGTGTCTACGAACGAACTTCCTTAGAGTGAGCTCCAGAACGGTAATAATTACCCTTTGACAGCAGTCTCTCTCGACCACACCGATGGAAGTCATATAACGCTATCCTGCTGTCAGGGTAACTTTTACCCGATTCGGAACGCAACCCTAAATGTGAAATAAAATCGGCAGAGAAAAATGAAGCCTATACATAAGATCAAACATGAAGCCTATACGAGTAAAAGATCTTCTACTCTTAATAAAATGGTAAAAGGTTTTTTTTATAATAGTTTGGATTTCGATCAACTTTGGAAAAAGTGCCTATCTAATACCTACTTTTTATTTATTTATTTTCCTTCGTAGAACGTCCAAATAGTTCTGTTCTCGATATAATTTCCTAAATGTGGACATTGTGCACAATTAAAACTTCCTACATGTGGAAAGTTGGGTAAATCATCCTAGTTCGGTAAGTAGTACTTTTTAAAGCAGGTTTTTCCGCGCAAGTGGGAACAAGACCAATAGGTCTAAAATACACAGAACTTGCCCTACGGTGGTGCAACAAACTGTAGAATACAGAGACTTGCTCGAGGTTAGAGTGTTATCTTTGACGTGTGGTTGACTGTAAATTTTTCTGTATTTAAGCGAAAATATCAATTACATTAAAAATCCGTTTCGGGAGTCTAGTAGATCCCGAAATTCTGATTATTCTGGAAGATGTAGGTTTACTTATCGTTTTTATCTCAACATACCTACATTTTAAACTTATTTCTTGTACAAGAATGTTTCCTTTTCGCCCTGCTTTACTCATGAATGAATGGAAACTTACAACTTTCACTTATTTTTATTTTCTCTTTTTTTTTGCTCTTCCTAAAAATATCGATTAAATATTTCAGTCCATTAAATTTAATTTAATGATATAGAATAACGTAAATCCTATAAATACCTACATGAATTCAATGAAAGTTATGAAAAAAACATTTTGTACAAGATTATTAAAATATTTTTACTACCTATCTACTTACTAAGTTCTGCGGTCTACCACTTTTAGATTTCGGTCATATACTTAACTTTCCGTAGCAAAATGGTGGGTGGATATCTCATTATAAAATTTGGCCGTGAAGTTATTTCAGATACCATTGGTGACTTGATGACCTTAGGCCTTCTCAGCTCTATGACGAGGTTACCTAAGTACCTACCTGATACCAAAAAGTAATTTGTTTTATTTTCGCTTTGCAATTATACTTTTCCAAATCACCTGGAAAGACTATGATATGCAATATTATGCAACCTTGGTGTTTTAAATTTACTGTTGATAAGACAGAAAGTATTTTTTCAATAAGGAACAATAAGGTAAACTCGTATGAAGTGAAGCGAGCATGAGATGACTTCAATGCAGTATTTAATATACCGTATGGTGGATAGATGGAGTTTGGACATATACAGTCCTCCCTCGTGGTCCACCTGCGCCGTTTATATACAAAGCTGAATATAAAGTCCCATAAAAAAATCTTGAAAACTTTGGTATTTTAACAGTACTGGTCTGCATACCAACTTCATCCCTCAATCGTATATGTAGGTATATGCTTAGTAAACAGAAGATAACGAGGTCTTTATGGTGCTAATCTCTAACAAATAAATAATGAAAAGTTCACGAAAAGTATAAGACAATCTAGATGACCCTTAGAAATTTTATAGTGTAAATTAGAAGCTAGCGCTCCTTTTAACTTATCCGCCAAACTGAGTATTACGACGAGCTGTGGTCATAAAAAAAGGGCATTAGTTTATTGTGTTTGAAAGCATAAAAAAAAAATATAAAACCACTTTATAAATGGAGTCGAAAAATGATTCAAGTTTACTAAAGAAATAAAAAGTAAAGTAAATTAAGTATTCAGGTATGATATTATATATTCAATTCAACCCGGGAGCAGAAAACTACTGTTTTTTTTTTATCGAGATTAATCTAACTAAGAAAGCATAAATTAAGATAAATGAAATCTTTTCGTGTGAAATAACGAAAGCTTAACCATGTAAATAGCTTAATTAACGCTGCAGCTTATGAAAGATGTGCCAAGTAGTGCTGATCCTCTTATCTACTTAAGACAATATCGAGGATGGAAAGCCAGGAGTACCCAGCTCTCAGGGCCGTGGTGCTTCGTACCTATACAAACCCAGGGATGCCCAGGTCACAGGGCTAGAGTTCTTCATACTTATTCAAACCCAGAAGCGCCCAAGTCACAGGGCTGGGGTCCTTCGAACTTATTAAAACCAAGGACGATAATAAAACTGGTTAAAACCCAGGAGGGCCCAGGTCACAGGGTCGGGTTTCATCGTATTTATTTAAACCCATGAGGGCCCAGGTCACAGGGCCGGGGTTCATCGTACTTATTCAAACCCATGAGGGCCCAGGTCACAGGGCCGGGTTTCTTAGTATTTATTTTCAAACCCATGAGGGCTCAGGTCACCGAGCCGGGGTTCATCGTACTTAATCAAACCCACGAGTGCCCAGGTCACAGGGCCAGGGAACCCGAAGATCTTCGTACAAATTCAAACCTAAGGAGTACCTAGTCCACGGGGCCAGTGGTTTTCATACCTACACTCAGGGAGTCCGGGTAACATGGAACATGATTCACAACATTTCTTTTTTTTTCTTCTTACTCATGCGATTTGCACACTGCTATGAAACTTTTTCAAAAAAATATGTACATAGTTTTTAGTGCCCTCGCTGATAAAATTAATAATTTTGACTTTGAAAATGATTCACGTTCTAAATTACAAGCGCCAAAATAAACACCCGAATTCTGAAATTTCCCTTAGCCACATAGACAACGTCAAAAAAAATACACCGTGATTAATACAAAAGTACCTGGGCGACCGAGATTCGCTCTACAATAGCCACTTCTACCTGACAATATTATCTGGTGAGCAAGCTATGCTACTCAACAACAGATGGCGCTGTAAATTTCTTTAACGCTCTAAAACGCGCAAAGAAATTATTAAAAAGACGGTGAAAACGAATTTTCCCAGACATAAGACCTAGCTACATCGATTTTTCGCCCCCGAAAACCCCTGTATAGTAAATTTCATCGAAATCGTTAGAGCCGTTTTCGAGAAACCGATTACAAATATATATTTAAATATTGCTCGTTTGATAGAATAAGATTTTGAAATAACATGAAATGTTGTGAATTGACACTCTTATGCATGTACTTGTACTAAGTACGGACCTATCATCACATCACACCACTTGTTGCCCCGTTTTTGGTTCAGAACTGATGTTAAGCTGCCTTCAGTCACATTTTCATCGATACGGACGAGACGACTCAAAAATAATGGACTTATCTTATTAAATTTATAAAATTCTTGTATCATCAAAACTTCGGCTTATATCGCCAATAAGTAATTACTAAATTCTTGTATTGTGTATTGTGCGCCGTACGATATAACCATTCATGAACGTTCCATATTAAACTGATGTCCATGTTTCATACAATACAAAATTTTAGTTATAACTAAGTTCTTGTTATTATTTTGATATGATGTTTGTTTGTTTAGGTATGTTGGTTTAATATTGTTACTTACTTAAACTTGCGTTATGATTTGATATATTGTGATATTAACTTATGACATGTGAATATGTAGGTACAATCATTGCAGTTCTTTATGTCTTCTTATTGTTTTGATTATTATACGATATCTACATCATTTTGAATTTGAATTATAATTACTATTGTCGTTATTTTTATCATTAAAATAAAACAAAATAACTGGCTGTAACTACGCTTGGGAACTCGCGATACACTTTCATTTCATATTATATATTCTTTATTGTACACAATAAAACAGAACAGTAGTGATAGAAGAGGTTCACAATGGCGAGCTTATCTCTATGAAGAGATCTTTTCCAGCCAACCTGAGTTTAGTGATATTATGATTTAATAAATTGTAAAAATCTTTTCTTTCACTACAATTTTAGAGAACTATTTACATTTCATGTTCTATTTTTGTTTTGTACATTTTGATTATTGTTATAGAATATTTTCCTCAACTAATTTCTATTGTTGTTTTTGCTTTTATTTTTGTGTTTGTATTTATTGTTTTATAATATCGTTTCCTTATACTATCACAAGATATAAAAAAAGGAATAATGTATCAAGTAATTTACTGTAACCACGCGAAGGGACTCGCGCTTATCAGGACGGCCGAACTGTTGGCTTTTTCTAAACTTATGGTAAATATTTGTAGTTGGATATAGTTGTTTATAATACTAGTTAAGTGCTTGGATGTGTTGGCAGTCAATAGTGTGGTTACTTAAGTTGTTTTCGTGGACAATACTACATTCCTCTTTCTCATTGGCTAGTAACGCAGCGTCCGAGTCCAGCCAATCGGAGGTCCGCGAGCACGATGCGAAGTTAGCTACATGTGAAGTTGGCTACATGTCGATGGTAGGGACAGATAATGATTGTAAAGTGAAAGGCAAGTCAGTCTGTCGATAGCTCTTAGCGTGTAAGATTGTGCTTTAATGTTATACTGTGTCTCGGTAAATAATAAATATATTTAAGGAAGGTGATATGGGTTTCACTTCTCGAACTAGCCAATAATAGTATAACCTTCTCTCTCAGTTTTCATTAAATATTTATAAATGCAGAAAATCATTTTCTTTTGATTGATCTGGATTAAAAACTCTTTGGTAAAATGATTTTTAACAAAGATTTTGCATGACATTTTGTTGATGTTGTCATGGCAACATAAACAAAATGTCATGCAAAATCTATTAGAAAGGGACAGCTTCATCTCTTCTTACGTCCTACTCTGCTCGCATAATTTTTGGAAGAGTGCAATCTGGTTAAAAGCGCCGAGCGCGAAGTATTAAATCTATGCTCCACCCACACTCTTTGCTGCTCCACCTGAAGAAATTCGTGAAAAATATTTTGATTAACTTGCCTTGCAAACTAATTTTATGTGCTTTTTTTAACAATGTTAAACACAACACATGATGAAGAATATAATAGAATATAAAATTTTCCTAAGAATTTTCCATAGTTTTTGTTTCACTTTATTTTACTGCTATGCGCGTTCATGTCCAAATAAGCACGCCATTTTGACGTTTTATCGGTCGACGTTCGTCTGTCAACGCTGTGTTCCAAATTGTACAAACGCTGCTAAAAGCGTATACAGTACTGACGGACGGTCCAAATTGATTTTGCACGCTCACAAAGCTATCACTGCTTTAATGGCTCTAGTCAATTTGGAATGGATTTAAGCGCGCTCACGTGTTCATCTGTCAAAATGTCAGTTTTGTTTTTATTTTCTTTAACAAAGCCTAAGCTAATCCCTCAAAAATGTGCGCCAAATCCACTCTCATTTCCATTAGAGACAAACTCATTAAAATTAAAACTTGAGAAACGTCAGCTGGCTGCAAATGTGTGGGATTTTATATCACTACGGTTTAAAACCTGCTCATGAGCTTTGTGTGCGGTTTTAGCGCGCTAATAGTCGGTTCAAAACTTGCTCGTATTCACTCGTTTAAGCGACGTGACGTCATCAGTGACGTCACTTTAGCGCGCTATCATTGCATACGAAAATGAGGTAGTGCAGCGTGTGCGAAACGTCAAATTCATAAGACATTTGTCATCAATCTCGTTTTCGAGAGGTTTTTGTCAACTTTTTTTGGGGTTTTTGATTTAATTATCTTATCGAATAATCATTATCTCTCAATAATTTCTTAAATCGCAAAACAAAATCAAAATTTTAATTTTTCTCAGTGACATTGACATAAGCGCGCTCTAGTCTGGTTTAAAACTGTATTCGATCGTATTCGACGAATGCACGCATATAGAAATAAACCGACTATATTCAGTGAATGTGATGTGTGCGTTGAATTCAAGAAACAATCCGTAGTGTGTGTCAAATCGATTTTGACATTGGCGCTTTCACTGCTCCACCTATTTGAATAAAGCACTGATAGCAGAAACGATGACGTCATCAATGACGTAAGGCGGTGAACGAGCGAGTGCTTTAGAGCACGCTTTAGGTCAATTTGCAGTGCGGTTCATTAAGGAAATATTTTACCAACGCTGCAATCGGCGCATTCGAGTCGGATCGTTTTCATTAGCGTGCAAACGTCGGACACAATCGAATATCTAAATGATCCGATATGACTGCTCTTATGTCAATGTCACTGTTCGAATCAAAGTACTTTTTAGCCACAAAGTATTTGGACCCTGTGAATTGTATCCATTTCTTTAGTTTGCTTTCGAACTCCAAACAAACCGAAAAAAATCCCACGAAACTCAACCAAAATTAATTTTGACGTTTAATTTGACGTATCGCACACACTGCACTACCTCATTTTCGTATGAAATGATAGCGCGCTAATGTGACGTCACTGATGACGTCACGTTGCTTGAACTAGTGAATACGAGCAAGGTTTGATCCGACTTTGAGCGCGCACACACCGCACACAGTGCTTATATGCGGGTGACGAACCGTAGCATTGGACCGACTTAAGCGCGCTCACAGTGCTCTAAAGCAGTCTGTTAGCGCAAAATGGAACGCACAGCAAGCAAGTTCTGTCTGTCACCGTTGCACCCGGACCATTTATTTTCTTCGGCTTCCTCTTCCTCGGTTTCCTTCAGGAAAAGTTGAAGTAAATTCTGTAAAAAATTAAAACTAACCATGGGCCTGGACATTTTGAGTTTCGCATACGCGGCCACAGTGGCTGCTGGCGGGATCATGGGTTACGCAAAAGCAGGTAGAACTTTTACATCAGATTTTCTTATCAATCAATGTTGTTTATCACGTTTCCTGAGTAGGTACTCCAATTGTTACCTATTTACGTAATTAATTCAAAATGGCACTGTAGTTTTCTATAGGAGTATATTCAAAGTGAAGTGTATGTGAGTCCGATATAAATAACCTATTGTTTCTTGTATGTAGGAAACTAGACAATGTCGTATTGTTTTAGGTAATACCGGCTACATGCGTTATCTATCCTGTCCGCGCTTGTAGGTCATGGTACCGGGATGTATAATATCTACATGTCGCACAAAATAACTTAGGCCCTGTCATTGATGCGGCCCATTTTTTACTTTTGCGCATCAATGACAGGGCCATAGTTATTTTGTGCGTCGTATACCTGTTTTAATGACTGCTTAATTTGTAGCCCACTGTTTTTAGAACAAATTTCTTTATCGCTCATTACATTCACTTGGCAGAAAAAATAATGGCACCATCACACCATAATTTTCCTATTTGTTTGTCTAAATTAAAAAATTTTAAATGAAAATTGTGTCGTTCTAAGGACACCCAGTTAGAACAAAACTATTTTTTCTGCCAAGCGAATGTAACGAGCGATAAAGAAATTTGTTCTAACTGGGTGTCCTCTGGGATAAAGGGTGAAATGGCTCCACTACCTGTCTGCGTGCATTGCGGCGTCCCCAACAAGAAATAATAGTTACTGGTCCTACAGCACCTCTTGTTTTATTTTGTAGTATTAAGAACTATGCTTCCAATAAGTAATTAGACTGCATCAACTACACAGTCTAAAATGAAAAAGGGTTATTTTGTTTGGAGCAATATTTTTTGATAACACGTTTGGAGTTAAAAACTTATGAATAGACTTGAAGACTAATACTTACGACGAAAGTTAAATAAAAACCCTAAAATGTGATTGTTAAGTGTTTTGTTACATAAATTAAAGTTTTTTATCTTTTCAGGATCAATCCCCTCATTGGGAGCTGGATTAATCTTTGGATCTATATTAGGTAAGAAATAAAATAACAATGTTACTAAGAAAAGCCTAGCTCTTTAAATTTGTAATCATGTCAGCCTACCTATTTGACTACCCTATTTTTAATCTACATGATTTTGTGTTCTTATTCCTGTCGATTCTGCAGCTTTATATTTGTTTGGACCAATACTATGCCACACAGGCAGCATTATCTGTAGCGTTGTAAAGGTCCTAGCATGATTAGATGGAAGGGCATTGGACTATTCTGTGTTGTCATCTTGTCATCTGCGGCACAGATGAGCTTTTGTGCCTGTGAGCTCATCTTCAACATTTGGTTCCAGTTGATAACAATTGTTAGAGAAAGTTTTGACATTTTTTTCTTAATTTCATATTTTTATATAATTTATAAGTAACAATTGCACTTTTTTTTTTTTGAGATTGTTTCGTTTTTCTTGCTTCAAAGTGACCAATGTTATTAGAGTTCTCACCAAGGAGGTTTAAGTAGCAGCTCTTGCTGCTAAGGAGGGAGCCATAAGCATAGCACTTTCTTGCGAGGGACCTCCATTCTAAAATGTATGGATTTTTTTCAAATCCTAAAAACGTAAAATTTGTATCTCTCTTTCTGAGAAATATGTGACATGGGACTAATAAATGCTACTACCACAGTTTTTCTGGTGAAAACACTTACCATTCAGGAAAAAAACGGTGTTAAAAATCACGCATAAAATGGATATTACGGATTATTTACGCTTCCGTTCTTAGTATTAATGATCAACTCACAAGTAAAAAACTTTATACTTTCACTTTCGCAAACAAAGTTTATACTAAAACATTACATTTTTAAAGATATCCTGATTTTTGTAAAACTTAACGGAGTTTTTTGACCGACTAGCATGGGCGACAGTGCGACGCTTGACACTTCACTAGCTCATACAGAATATGTTTATGGCGGACTCTATAGTTTTTTACTCTGAGGTTCTCACATTAACAAATTGTATTATGATAAGGGGAACTACAGGTCTGTTTATTTTATATATGTTATTTACATAGTCTAACTTTGTGACTGTTTGTTTCTTAAATAAAATAAAAATAAATAAATTGTACCCTCAAAATGATGAAACAAAAAATTGCAGTGATTTTGTTGAGTGATATAAGTGAGTTTAACTTGCTGAAATTCACCTTTTATGAAATTTTATTTTATGTAATTTCGACAGGAAAAATCTATTAAGAGGAATTAAGTTGTTAACAAATTAACTAATTTCCAATGGATCCATTAACTGTGAAAAAAAAAATGAAATTTAAAAAACATATTATGAAAAAATTAGCTGCAAATAATATATTTGAAAACAAAATATACTAATAATTTCTTAACGCTCATCTAGACTAGCACCATGTCTCTCGATTTTTACTGATCTCTATAAATGAGAGTACTATTCCCAAACCTTCGTGACAAACCGTTTTAGTGAGAAACATCTAAAACCGAGAAGAGCCTTGAATTCTTGCTTGCCTAGGTTTGATTGTACATTTTTACCTGTGTGCTTATCATTAACTAGCTTTCGCTTCTGTTTTGGCTTCGCCCGCGTGGAATCCAGACAATGTGCAGTATTGTGCAGTCTCTCCCTCTTCCTCTCTCTCTCCCTACCCCTAACGCCATCTTAACCGCTATCCCTATCCATATATAAACATAGTGACGACACCCATATTGATTTTTAGACATTTCAACGCTATCGCACCCCAACCCCATGCCCAGGGGATGATGGTATTTCACGTCCACCACGTTGGATTTCAAAATTGTTGTAGTTTTCGTAATCAGCAACTCGATAAACCATACAAACAACACCCATATTGATTTTTAGACATTTCAACGCTATCACACCCAACCCCATCCCTAGGGGATGATGGTATTTCACTTCTACTATGTTAGATTTCAAAATTGTTGTAGTTTTCGTAATCAGCGACCCGATAAACCATATACACGATACCGATATTTGTTTTTAGACTTTTTCATCCCATTTTCCTCTTTTAGGGGTTGAATTTGGGATGGAATTTCAATAACAGTGATGTACGTTCCACAATATTACAACCCTAATGCCTAAATAATAAATTTAGTGGATTTTACTTTGAAAATGAATAGTTTTCAACTTCATCCCCCTTTTCACCCCTTAGGGTGTAAAATTTTCAAAAACCCTGAGACACGTACAACTTAATTTTCAGTCGTCAGCCTAAATACAAATTTTAAAGATCCTTACTTCAAAACTGACGGACTTTCATACAAACTTTCGTCTCTTATTTCACCCCCTTAGGGGATGAATTTCGAAAAATTCTAAAACACGTGCTTTTTATTTTTTACCAAGAGCTCAGAACTAAATTTCTATAATTCTACCTTTAAAAATGAAAGACTTATAGACTAAAATACGGAAAAAATGTCATCCCCTTTGTCACCCCCTTGAAGGGTGATTTTCTTTATTTTTTACCGGAAGCTTAAATTTAAATTGGTGTGAATCTAGCTCAAGAAACAAAGGACTTTCATACAAAATTTCATCCCTTATTTCACCCCCTTGGGAGATGAATTTTCCAAAATCCTTTCTTAGTGGGTAGTTTTGACGTGCATAGAATCTGTGTACAAAATTTCAGATCTGTATCTGTAGCGGTTACGGCTCGGCGCGGCGTTGATGAATCAGTCAGTCAGTCAGGACAAGCTCTTTTATATATTTAGATTAGATAGTAAGAAAATAAATGATTTGTAATCGCCGTTTTATGTGTGATTTTTAACACCATTTTTTTCTATTTCTATTTTAACTTGAAAAACTTTAGTAATAACATTTTATTAGTCCTAAAAGAAAGATAAAAATCTTACATGTTTGGGATTTGATAAAAATCCATACTTTTTAGTATGGAGATCCCTCGCAAGAAATGGATACGCTTATGGCTCCCTCCTTAGCAGAAATGGCTCCCTCCTTAGCAGAAAGTGCTGCTACTTAAACCTCCTTGGATTTAATATGCAACAATCATTAAATGATTTTTGTTTGAGTTATTTCACATGTTCGCGCTCTGATATGTGGCCTGCTGCCTTAGCATGATGCCCAAGATAAAAATTATATCGTAGGTCAAATGTAATTTTTTGACATTTGCTCCATTCAGTAAAAGACAAGTAAAAGGCTCTTACTGGCGCTGCTGAGTGTAGAGCATGAGTATGGTTTGACTTTGGAAACATTTGTAACTCTATTACCATTACATAAAGTCCAAAGTGTTTATACTGACATGCTGTTGGGTACATGTCTAGTGGTAAGTAGATATTGAATATGTATAACTTTGTACTGAACTTGTATTTCAGGTGTGGGAGCATTTCAAATTAGCCGAAATCCCTCTAACTACCACCTGATGGTCGGCACCACCACAGCTTTGGCTGGTCTCATGGGATACAGGTATGTGCATGTATTTATTTTAAATTATCTTTTTAAATGTAATAAGTATATGCAGGGAACGAATGTTGCTTACACTGTGTGCTTTAAAGCACTGTGAGTGCTTAAGTTATTCTGAAACATTGGGAAGTTTGCTTTTTCGCACTGGATGATGAAGAGCAATGACAATGACCCTACCTTACCTTACATAATGACACAGAAATCTGAGACCAAATCTGATTTGATTATAGTCTAGAGACTGATGGCAGATATAAAATGAGAAATAAAAATTCATAGAAACAAACAAAACTGTCCACGCAGTGGCATAATCGCACTTGCGTGTTGTCATGTGTTTGTCATAGACATTTGTTTGTTGTGGACACGGTTTTGTTTCTATGCAGGATGCAAGCAACCATAAAATCAAAATTTTTCCGCATTGCGCTGCTACGCCTCATAGGATTCTGACATTTTTTTTTTATGGTTGATGGGCTTACTCTTGACCTCGATCTAGCCCTGAGGGCAGAGTTGAGGTCGACGATGAAACGAGCTTGCCCAGAAGAAACCTACTCAATTGCGACTTGAATAGTTTCTGGTTATATAATCTCGGGAACACAGACGCAGGCAGAGAATTCCATTCCTTAGCTGTGTGTATTATAAAAGATGTGTGTGGTATATCAACCAAGTGTGGGAGTGTTGCTCCTTCGTTACCTGTAAAGGAGCTCGAACATTTTAGTATGAAGCCTGACATAGTGCCGACCGGCGGCGCAGCGCCGTTTTGGTTTATTTCCGAAATCGCTGTGCACGATTTACCCTCAAAACTCGATGGAAGAAGGCTAAACAAGTATAAAATGTCGTTTAATAGAATGTAACCTTACTAAAGTGTCACGTTACTGAGTTATGGGGTGACAAAAGTCTGTTTATATTTTTTTATGTTTGGCAGGTAAAACACTATTGTCGCAAATTATTTTATACAGTCACCGGCAAAAATAGCCGGCCTGTCTATTGTCGTACATTTTCATACAAGTAAGGGATCAAACAAAGCGTTAATATATTTCCTAAACGAAATAAATATCCGTGAATAAACAATGAGATCAAAGATATCTGACTAAAGATTCTTCAAGATTAGACCTGTGCACGGTATTCAGGATATTCCGTGCATCAATCAGAAAAAAATATACGTCACTTCGTCAGATTTCTCTTACATTTAGCGAATTAAAATGTTTAAAGTGTCGCACGGGTTTTCTTCAACATTTTAGATATACCTAATCTTTGACAATATTGTTAATAAGGTTCTTATCTAAAGACCTCATCAATCAGATTTGTATTTTTATTCAATTTAGGTAAGATATTGATGCTTCGTTTGCCCCCATATTTGTATGATAATCAGCCACTGCCACTTTCATAAATTAGAAATTAATTAACCATAAATGTTTTTGTCATAGGTTTTACAACTCAAGAAAGTTCATGCCAGCGGGCCTAGTATTCTGCCTGTCAGTGGGCATGCTCGCAAAACTGCTAGTCAAGAATGTCGGTAGCAACCCTATGTCCACCAAATCTGGTTAATCCTTTAAATTTTACTTATCCGTCCCTGATGTTAACATTGCATTTCAAAGATTACTGCGAGGATTATGTAAAGCGTGTATGGGGCGGTGTACCGAACATTTTACTTTTACTCCCTTACAGTTTTCGGTACATCGTCCCTTTCAGTTTTCGGAACAAAGTCCCTAACATCCTGTATAGTCGAAATAATGTAGTTTGATTTAAATGGCAGGACGGAGCGATACGTCATATATTGGAGTGACAGAGACAAGTATCGCTCCATCCTGCTATCATGCATAGTTCTGTCATTCTAATCAAGTTACATTATTTCATCTGTAGTAGTCAGCCACAGTGGTAGAAATATTTTGACCTTAAGATCGCCTTTATTACATAGTAATAGCGGAGATAATCGTAATGTATATATTTCCACTAATGTGCGCTCGACCGTACCTACTTTCAAACAGACAAAAGTTAGATTTTCTAAATTTTAATACTGTAACAAAAATAATATTTGACTGTTAATGGTAAGTCTCTAGTTCAGTGTATGTAGACGACACGGTATTGGGCTAAAAAGATAACCATCTTTCGTAACAGTACCTAGCTATCAGGGACATAAATAGACGTTAGTTTGTTGTAGAACAATAATAATATATTTTTTGTATATTTTGGTAGCTTTTTTATGAATAAGTTGACTATATTGACAAAGTATTCTTCCTACAATTATGCTCACCTTTTTACGAGTAGGAACATATCTTAGTTTAGAAGAAAATTCAACTAGCAAGATACTAGAATAACATGCTAACCTGTTTAAGCATTTTGAGTACCTGTAGTTGGGCTATTTTAAGACGCCTGATCCGAGATAAAAGATCTATGATCCTGAAAACAGGTTCTTCCAATTTCCTACTGATTTTATTACAAGCACGACACTAAAAAAAATGGTGATTCCAAGATCCACCAATCAACTACGATTTGTGGCATATCTCAAAAACTATTTCTAAATAAAAGACAATTTCATTTTTCCCGCGCAAAAGTGACACATGACAGTTCTAGTGACAACAAGTAACAGCTATAAAAAATATCGACATTGGTGCTTGCATATCGATTTCAGTAGTATACCTTAGGTTGATAGTGAATTCTATAATATTGATCTAGTCAGTATTTCAAGGCTGGCTTCGAAATTTGATTCGCTCACTTTGTACTCATCTATACTTACTAATCTAGGATCACTTTTATCCTTATAAACCCGCTAGTAGAACTTGTAAATCTTAAATATACTTGTGATCCGGCTTCTTTGAATTGCCCATAATTATTTATTTTTGTTTTATTGTGAGTTATGACAATGTTACTAACCTTATTTTATAGGTGAAAGTGGACCTCCAGTGTAAAATATAATTTATTGCACCAACAATTTTAAGGAGTTGAATAAATTGGTGTTGGGAAATGCAAGGAATTTTTATTAAAACTCAAAACGTCATATTTGTTATTTTCTATATTTTTTTCTTAAAATTTAGACAATTTGTGAGGAAAACAAGGATTTGTTCATACATAGTTTGAACACAATAAATAGAAATATAATAATTGGCAAGCGATGATATAGTTAAAATCACTGATAGGACATCGCCATACTATTCGAAGTTTAATCTATTGGTAACTTTTATATTAAAGATCTACACGTCAGTTGCAAAAAATATCAATTATTGTTAATGTCTCATTAAATCTCGTGCTGTACTAAGAGATTAAAGTGAGAATTTACTTTAGTGAGGCTATCTGCAAATGACGGCTTGTCACGTAAATAAGATTTTCGAAATAACAGACATGCCTCCAGTTGCACAAAGCACTTTAGATCTCTGTTTTCGTTGCTTGCACTTTCCGTTTTTCAAAAGGTTGGCCAGAGGAACTATTATTTAGAGAATTTTTACTAAAGAAATGCTTTGAACAACTGGGGTTTAAGTTTTTTTTAATAATTCGTGAAAATAGTATAGTTTTATACAAACAGAGTGAAAATTACTTAAAAGTAAATTTAATCTTATGTTGTTCAGAAGGCCGCGAACCAGTCGCCTTAGTAAATTTTCAAAAACAATATAAAATCTTAATTTTTTACCTTAAAAAATATTGTATAAAAGGCACATCGTGGCAGTTTCTTTTATGTACTTAGAGTGATGATATTTTACAACCATTTTACAAAAATAAAGGCTAAGGAGTATTATTTATCCAAAAACCAAGCTACGCTTCTTTTTTCTGCATTAATCGGTATATTAACCTAATGTACTTACAGTTCATTTAATATTACACAATCACATTTTAATTATCACTCACAACTGTGTCTGACACTTTTATAGTTCGTCTTCAGACACATTTCACACTCGCGCACTGCACGTATCCCGTATGACCCGTTGGATATTTAATAATTACACAAATAATTGTAATTATCATAATTATTACACAAACAATTACAATAGTAATAACTATTCCACAAATAATTGTAATAATTACAATTATTACATTCTGTAATATAACACGATATTTAATCGTGCTTTCAGCTAAATAAAAGCAAGCAAAGCCATTTATCTGCTTGCTTTTATTTGTGCGCAAATATTTCTAAAACAATTACAGATGTATCACAAAATACATTTTAGCTACGCAGTGTCAACTTCATATTACAAGTCAGATTCCCAATCACAAAAAATTACAACATTCCGTAATACAATTACAGTTATAATACAACAGTCGTCTTAGTAAATCACAGAACATTATTGCGCAAATAAAATTCGTAATAAAACTTTTGTATTACAGAAATTATATTCTGTAATACAAGTTATATTAACGGGATATGCGTGCTTTCACATTCTTGTTTATGTAGTTGGACGCTAGGAACGGGACTGTTTTCGAGCAGCGATCGTACTGACGAATCCTTAAGTCAGTAAATCATGTCTTGCTTGTAGTTAACAGGACTTGGGCTCTAGTATTAAGTCCTTCCGTCCAGCGTGGCAGTCTTCATTGGTTGACCCGCGCTTTTTTTTAATGGCGGCTGCTGCGAACGTAAAAAAAATGTTTTAGTTAATTTTATGAATGGCAGTTATGAGTATTTAGTTGTTTTGAACACAAGTGCTTTTTAAAATTATAATAACGACCGAGAGTATTTTTTACTTAAGGTCTGAATATCATATTTTTAATGTGTTTTCATCGCTTCATAGCGATACAGAATTATCTTTTTTTGAGACACAACAGCGCTTGGGTTGAAAACCTGTTAAACTGGTAAATGCACAAGAAAAGATAAAATAATGAAAATATTACTACAACCAGTTTAATGTACATGGTCTGGAAGATAATGTCGTACGTAAAATAATGTATATAAACTAGAAAATGCCTGTTATGAAGTAGGATATTTTTACAAATTTATAGATATGTGTAATAGGTAGTTATGAAATATTTACATGTTCAGTTCAATTAAAACTTGACTAGAAAAAATAAGGGTAATATTGAATAGATTTTAAAAAGGTTGGAACTTTTTCTGGTCAAGCCGTACATTTCATAGAAACAAAAACAAGATATTTTAATGGTATGATCATACTTAATGCTATGATTTATACAAGGATAATGGACAGTCCACTAAAAACTGACAGAGCACCAAACGATACTGAATAACTTTGCCGAAAGTAAAATTGAAATAATTTCGACTACCTTCATGCAAACCAAATCTGTTCGATTATTTAAAATAATTTATTTTGTTTTTTTTAGAATCGCATTCAGTTTATGGTGGACCTATAGTGTTCTTAGGATCTAAAAACAAGAAAGTATGTCACAAAAAGTAGGTAAGTAGTATTTGGTATATTATGTAGGTGGGGTAGGTAGGTAGGTTCAGATTGAAAATGTTCTCATAAAATATGAAGTATAGTATGTCTGATCTGAAATATTAATGTAAGTAATATGTTTCTGTGACGGTATGAATGTTTTAAACATGAGGAATACACATGCCGTTGGAGACGATGGCTGAGCGTGAATGACTCCAGAATGATTTAAACTCCATGATCTCTTACCAATTTTGGCACTAATTTCGTACTTCTCCAGTCGTCAGATTCCTTTGGTAAGTATATACTAGTCTTGCTGGTTCTACACTAACTTGCTGAGACGCATCTGGTCTTATAGAGTTGTCATTGGCTTTTGCTTGAGAGTAATAAGTTCCGAATTTGAAAAGAGTTTTGACACCTTTGTCTTGGTATGGACTTTTCGTTGTCGATCTTCCGAAGTAGTTATCAAGTTCGCTTTTGCTGTAAAATCCATGTCGGGCATCGGCTTTCGTAGTTCGTGAAGTGTAATCTTGGAAATTGTATGGACTTCTTGTCGTGCTGATCGAATATTTGTTTACCGAAGGCGGGTACGAGTATGTGCTGCGTTGTGTTGTTGTTGAAGATTTATCAGAATAATAGGAATTATAGTTGTAAGGTTTTTGTGTGCTTGTTGTTGGTTTTTCGCTATAGTACCAGTGGTGATCGTAAGGTTTTTGCGTACTCGTTGATTTTTCTGTATAATACGAGTAGTAATCATAAGGTTTCCTAGTAGTGCTAGAACTGTAGTAATTGTAATAGTTCTCTGTTGTCGAAGTTGTCGTGTAATCTGGTTGTTTGTACCCTGAATAGTAGTTATATTGTACAGGCGTGGAGCTAGGTACATATGGCTGTGTCGTTGCTTCGTAACTGTTTGTGTATGTAACAGAGACAACAATTAGTAAAAGCTGTGTGGTCGTATGTACACATACTGACTGCAAATGAGATTGTGTTGGTCCTCTCATTTATGTTGTCAGTTTTGTGATGTTATTTCTTAAACTTAGATATCATCGATCATAAAAAATATATTTTATTTATATGATCGATGATATAGGTATAGTAGGTATACTTCATTAATTATAGGTATATTAATCAAATTTTTAGTGTGATATTCTCCATTTTACTTATCCTGTTTTATCTAACTTATAAATTACAGAATATAATTGAAATAATTACACAATATACCTAATCTAAATTACAACTGTAATACTGACCTAGTGATGTTCCCGTAGAAAGGACTGGTTTCCGGCCGGACATAGCTAGGCGTGTGCTGAGAATAGTCCGGTATTATGTTCTCGTGTTCCGTTATACACCGCCCGTTTATGCAATACTGGAATTACAATTGTAATACACAATTACATTTGGTCATTCAAAACATACAAGTATTTTTAGAATTATTATTGGAATAGTTACTTAATGCCTACTAGAATAATATAAAAAGAACGTTATTTTAAAAAGCTCTACTGCATGAGTTGTCTTGAAAATAAAATGGGAAAATGTAGGTACTTATTCAGTAGCAGTTGACTATCATAAATGCATAAAATCCCGTGAAACGTCCACTGCAGGACAGGGGCTCCCTCCAGACTTTCAGAAAAAACGCGTGGTACTTAGGGATTTACCATAATAGTCACCACGCTTGTAAGCGTTGATGCTGGCGACTGCTGTTGTTAGTAAACGCAGTTAAGATGGCACGATACACAGATAGATGCTGCTGCCATCCTCCGGTTCATAACGCCTGAGTCGCCTCTTACGACACCCACGGGCGATTCGGATGAGTCGCCGTGTCAGTCGAACATATTCGTGCGTGATATTCCTGCTGGGTAACGAGTTGGCGGGGGCGAGGTAGTCGGACGTCAGCGGGGGCGGGCTGGGTAGTGGGGAGGAAGTCACGTGCTACTGATGTTACGCCAACATACACTACTACACCCTCTCCCCCCGCCAATGTCTGTCACCCCGCAGAGGGGTCGCGCACGCACGAAGCTGGTAAAATGTATCAAAGTATGGGATCTATACAACGTGTTAAGGAATAAGCGAAACTGAGAAAATCGAGTTGAATCAATTTCACGGGTTTTTGATAGTGGTAATATTTTTTTAATTATTTAAATTTTTGCCGCTTCTATTCTTAATATTTCTGTGGATACGCAGGTTCATGGTGAGTTGGGGAGGGATGTGGGCGCGGAGTGCGCGGGCTAGAACAACGATGAAACTAGAACAATGATGAAACTTTAAAATAACAATATCTAGAAAAAAAATATTTTTTTTTAAGATTTTTATTTATTTTAATAAAAATCAGTTGGGGTGTTTGAGGGTTTCGCTTATTCCAATAACACGTTGTATATCTCTCTTACAACTTTGGATATCAGCTACCAAGCTAGTTAGTTGAAAAGTAAGAAGTAGAGTGGTTAGAAAACTTGAAATAATTGATTAGAATGCCACAACACAAAGCTATGCGTGAGAGTATTTTTTTTATATTCTATGTTGTATAATGATTTAGATTTAGATTTCTTTATTTCATATTATCAAATTCAAAATTACATAGATTGTTCAGATGTCAATGAATAATATGATCGTCAATAATATTCGAAATAAAATAAAAATAATTCAAACAAAATAAAAGTATGTCAAAAGACAGGTAAAACAAAGCAAATTCATTGTAATTATAATATTTAATGTCAAAATAAGTGAAAAATGTCAAAATAAACAAATAAACATAAAATACTTAAGTGTATTTTAATCAATAATAATAATGTCAAAGGAAATGTCAAATATTGAGATGTGTATTGTGATGTCTAGAAATAATAAATATATCTGATTCTGAGATCAGGACGGTGTGATACTTGTCTCTGTCTCTCCAATTTTCTTATGCATCGCTACAACACGATCCACACATTCCGATTCGATCTTTCGGTTATCGGATAATATGTAGTGCAATCGGATCCTAACTTAGCATCAGATTGTTCAACACATTCAATTTCATCCGATGAGCTGACAACCGGATCGGAAGGTGTGGATCGTGCTTTCGTCTTATTACTTGTTACATAGAAAAATAAGGGTAAGCAAGGAGGTCCGAAATCTTTGACTTGTTACCACACTGCTGTCATCCTAATCAAGCTACAGTGCGACACCGTTATTTTCAGTTTTTTATTAGTAGGCTGTGGTTATTTCGGCAGGCGGATAAAACCGAAACTAAAACCACTGCAAAGGAATTTTGACATTTAACGAGTAAAATATGACAACAGCGCCCTCCTGCTAACATCATCCACCTCAAAATACTCGTGTCGCACTGTACATGACGACGTATACCTGTCCGTCCCCACAAGGCGACCCCTCAGCGGCCGGTCTGTACGCTACGCAGTAACCACTCGCCGCGTCGAAACAGAATAGTTGCGCGCACACACGCTCGTCTTTGAAGCACGCGCTGGAAACAAACAATCAGGGTTAAAATTGCAGCTATCATGTTGGCAGCATTGGATTTAAATAAAACAACTTTTTCACTTCTCATGCTCTGAAAGTGCTTTTTTGTGCAGGATATAGGCCGCACAAAATCGAATTTTGTGCACTAGGGCATGCAAGTAATCGCGGTGGTGTACGCCCTGCGCGCGGGCCTGCAGCACCCCCCATGCGTCAACATATTCTTCACTAAAGCAGAACAACTCATTCTTCAGTTACATTTAGAGAGTACTTTTACGTTTTATTTCCTCGCAATCAAAGTGAAAAGCAGAGTTTATAACTCGTCCACAAAACCATTTTATCCTCGACATTACTATCAGCCCTCGCCTTCGGCTCGGGCTGCTTAAAGTCTCGGGAAAATGGTTCGTTTTGTGCACTTGTTGTAAAATCTACTATTGCGAACGCCTCAATTTTTAGGTGCTGATTTAATTTAAATGCTGGTATCATACATCGCCATTCGGTATGTTCAGAGTTTGGAACGTTGTTAAATTCGCTTAACACATTGAGCCTCATGTTGAGTACTTTACTGTCTCCTTTGATGTGCCTGAAAAACGATTATCTTCCGATGTTCTCAAAATAGGCTTGCGAACATTTTAGCGAGAATACAGAATAACGATGTTCGGGATCACCAAATTAGGAATGGGAACGAAATATTTTTTTCTCAAATCAAATCAGTTCCAAAAAGAAGGCATATACGCAGAAGGATATCTATATCGAAGGGATCGTAGTGAGGAAGAATAATTATCTTACCTAGTGCCTCTATCTTTCCGGCACTGCGCATCCAAAGTGAGCAGTCTGCCAGGAAGCACTCGCGGCAGTGAGTCGTCTTCGTGGGGCGAGTTGTAAAGGCAAGTCGCCGTGTCTCCACTGTAATAAAACGTTGACAAGTTTACAGAGAATGTTGCGGTTAATATTTTTTAAGCTATGATAAGAGCAGAATAGAACTGGGATAGTCTTGGAGAATTTTGAACTCGTGTTGATGAGTGGTTTCCTACCAGAGCTGTGCGAGGCAGGTACAATGCGCGCAACGAAAGAAGAGCCCTGTCAGTTGAAAGTAGAGGGGATTTCGCGCAGGTACAGCCTAGCGTCCCTCCCTCCCCACTTGCCGCCAAAATGGCCTGCGAACTGTCTACTGCGCTGGTTAACCACGTGATCCGTCAAGGCTCTTACTTTCGTTGCGCGCATTGTAAGCTGTGAGCTGGAAAATTCAATCCAATAAGATTGCTCCATTTGACAGCGCATTTGTCAATTTAGGAAAAGGGAGCAATCCTATCTGGTGGAATTTTCCCAGCTCACAGCTTAGCACTGGTGTAAATTCGCCCTCATAAGCAAAGGAGAACGTTGGTGTAAAGGGTAGACGAATATTTTGTGCATAATGACAGTCACAGATAAAATTACCGTTTAGTTTACGCAACTCACTTAAGGAAATGATGAAAACTCTGCACACTACAAGGGGACCACCGGAATCCCTTCTCCGTGTGCCGAAGATCTGACATGATGAAGCCATCTTCCCACCGACACTTCTCCGCGCCAGGACCTCCGAGATACGAGGGTGGTGGACTGCCGTCGTGGACCGCGCCCAATCTGCAAGAACGCACATGCCAAATCGCGCATTACCATTTTTAAAGAAGTTACATGTTCACTAAGAATATTGGCAACATTATTTTAAGTGTTGCTATTAGAAAGTTTTAAATCTAGTAACTTTATTATCTAGAATAGAATAACTTTTATTCTCGGTAAACACATACCTACAGACACAACACACATAATACTTATCTAGCAATTGTTTATATTTTTTTACTTACAAATGTCCAACTTCGTGAGCAGCAACAATAATTCCGGAGAATCCGCCGGTGTCTTCAATGATGGCCACGGAATTGACCTTTTCCAATCTTTTGTTCACCACGCAAGCTCCACCGACGTACGCAAAACCTGGATTTATAATGACATTAGTCATAGTTCGGGTAAAAAGAAACTATTCATTTCATTAATTATTTTTAATTAATTAGATAGGTACAAAGGCGAAGATAGCTCAGGCTAGGTTTGGTTGGTGATGCTTGAATATTAATATACATTCTATAATTACACTTACCTATAGAAATATAGATCTACAAAGTAAATATAAACAGAGCAGGTTTACTTACAAATAAACAGGAAGTCATTTATAATAATTAAAACATAAGTATGTACTTAGTACTGATATAAAATATAACACTGATATACTTACTTACAGTAGGAAGCGTTATAAGTAGTATGTTGATGTGATAATAGTAAAAAGTGCTGTTGAGTACCTACATGTTAGATCTACACAAAAGTTAGTCATGCAAGAAGCAAGCCGGTTAGCCCAACATGCAGCTTTCTCTAAAAACCTTATTTACAAAATATTTTGATTTATCTATTAAAAATACATTTTACCCTTTCATCCTCCTTTCCTTTCAAGAATAAATAAATCATTCATGCGATTTCAAATAAGAATATCCACAATGCGATCCAAACTTATCACAAACTATTGTAGCAAGCTTTTAAATATCGCGCGCTATTAGTGCGGTCCACTTTATCGATTGTATTATACTGAATCGAGAAGGTACAGACAGCATCCATCCCGAACATGCATTTTTTATATCTTAGTAATATCAAGTATTATAAAAGCTAGTAGGTAACCTGTTGCGCCGTCCATAAGATAAGTGGCCATCTCATCGTACAAGTTGCAAAACTATACATAGGGGTCATTCAAAAAGTGAACTTTAAATTTGAAAGATTCTAACTGGTAATTAGCCAATACGTTACGCAACTACATTCCAACAACTTTTGTTTTAATTATTGTTTCTACATGCTGGTTAAAAAATTTAAAATTTCATACAATAATCATGCTTGATTGAAAACTCTACATTATGTTATTTCCTAGTTTCAATGATAAATACCTAAATAAAAAAAGATTTTACGCTGGTTGAAGTAAAATTAGACGAAAGTATTTGAAGACAGCAGCAAACTACCTACAAAAATACATTGTCATACTTATTTAAATAAATATAGGTACTTGATGGTAAACAGAGAAAAGATAGAAGGTGGTAAGTCTATGTAATGAAATATAAAAATACTGAGGTCCTTGAAAAACTATTCTATATGCCAGGTTGATATATTATGTAGGTAAGTATTTACATAACTACAAAATAGTCCATAGGTAATTTACAATGAGTGAAAAGAAGATACGACTGCGAAAGAGACAGAATATTATTCACAAGGTGCTAACATGAAATGACGGATTTGGGTAAGGAATTTCTGGTGAAAAGTCCCAGATAAGAATGTGTACAAAAGGTGTGGGACTTAGATGAAAAGAGAAAGGCGTGCGTGAGGAAATAGGTCTTTGACACACGCCTACCTGCTGTCCCTCTATTGCACGCATCGTTCGCAAATTGTCTCCTGCACATGTCTAGTCTGAAAGGTTACGGAAATAAACAACTCATTAACTGTAAATAACTAATATCCCATTAGTTGGTGACAACCTACAGTGAGTTAACTACTACATTTCTGAATTTGTATCAAGACTTATTATGTTTAACTTATATTCAGCGCCATTACCAAATCCTTTACCACAATACATTAAAATTATTAAGCCAAATTAACATATCCACAAGCTTCTGTTAATTCCGAGCTTGCATTCCTATGAGAATTTGTTTTTACCAGCAGTGCCTTTTGTACAGCGACCACCCTTGCGACGCCGGCACATGTCATACCTGTTGGTCAAATTAGTTTTGGCATCTTCATTCTGCTGTTCGACCGTAACGTGAACTCTTACCTTATAAATAGCAAATTTTGATTAGGTACTTATAAATGTTTGAATAATGGCGCTAAATTCTACAAAAAAATTATACTTACTCTCTTACCTGCAAAAATTCCATGTTATTATGCAGCTTTAAAAGTGTTACAAAGTTAAATAATAATCAGATAGATCTTCATTACGAATTTGGAGGTTATTCAATTAAGCCAGCCAGCTGGGTTACTATACGCACCGCAACTTTTGCGATTTCAACTGCCTTTACTCGAGGAGATAAAAACTACTAACTAGTTGGTTTTAATTCCATACACCTACCTACTTTTATGTTACGTACTTCATCAATTCATCGCTGCAAAAAGAGTCTTTAAAGTTATAGTCCCATTAAATTGATTGCTGACACTTTGTGTTTGGTTAAGTGGAAAGTGTAAGCAATAAAGCTGCTAGGAACTTTAAAGAAGCTTTTTGTTACTGGCTGTAAAACCACAGCTATTCCACGCCATATTCTACGATAATGCAAGAGATTTTTAATTTTTTTAAATCGTTTCATGATCAATTATTTTAATATAGAAACAAACGATAAGATTTAAGAAATCAATCACACAATCCTCACAAAATTGGTAGCTATTTGAGGCGATTCCTGTTATGGCTGCTAAATTTAAGCTTAAAGTATTGTTGTCTCTTATTCAGCTTATAAGGGAGGAAACCAAGAAATAAAACGATAAGACTTGTCTTTAAGCGTTAATATGCGGTAATCAACCCCAGAATGTACCTAATTGGTCACTAAAAATAATTACATCAAATGTTATTTTAGAGTAGATACTAGTGATGAAGAATTTATCATTTATTATATTATTTATTAATCATAGTACCCAGTAGCTTTTTCATAAAATCATGAATATATTTTAATTAATAAATTATATTTTTTTTACAGCACAAGCTACTGGGTACATTACAGGAATACTTACTTGGTGATGGCGACGGCGATGTCATAGACAGGTAGTCGACGCTCTCTGAACAGATACTTGCCCATATCAGTGAGCGCGGCTGCTGAGTCTATCGCATCGCGTCCAACCCGATTCCTCTCTAGGTATGGCGTCGCGTCACGGCCCTATAAAATATTAAGCAGGTTACTTAATCAATCAACATTCTTTCAAGGTTTTTATCCTATTTCCTAAAATTTCTTTTTCAGACAAAAATAATTTTAAAGAGGCTGTATGGTTCACATTTGCCAAACCAAGACTATTTTTAAAGTTCAATCGAGAAAATAATTTTTACATCACTAAATTATATCGACTGGTAAACTTAGGGCGCTCTACACTTAGTCCGCGGATCACGGCGCGATTTCACGGAGCGAACTTGCCGCGAATTTAGCAACGCTCTACACTCGCAATGGTTCGCGATATTTTCACAGTTATGTTCGCAACGTTAAATGAAATGGACGTTGAAGTAGCTGTTGCTGCGTCCCTAACTTTATGCGCGTTAGCGTACTACAACTATGTACATATTAAAAATAAAACTAAGGGATCTCTTTACTTTAGTTTTATAGCTTCTGTAGCTTGAAAGTAACGAGTCCCTCTTCTTTTTTAAATCTGCAACTGATATCTCCATAATTACGCTGATGCGCATCCATGCGTCGTGAGTTTTTAATTTGTTTTTGTGGTCCTTTTGGTTAGGATCCCACAAAATGGGTTCCGCTTGGTAATATCCTAAAAACTGTAACTCCAGCTCGTTTGTCCATGTTACGCTCATTTTTTTACCAATTTCACAACGACGGTGCAGGTCCGAACACTCGAATGACTCGAACAATACTGACCGTCGCGGACTGCGAGTGTGGAGTCATGCAAGTTCGCGTCGCGTTCGCGATTCGCGCTCCCTTTGACGCGGGACAAAAAACCGACCAAAATTGGGGAACAAGGCGCGAAGCCGCGAAGAATATGCGAAACGGCTCCACACTTAGCGTTCGCGCCCCTTCGCGGACTTCGCGCGCGATTCGCGCCATAAGTGTGGAGCGGGCTTTACGAATGAAGAGGCAGTATATTGAAAAGCCTTAGCCTGTCTTAATTGGAATGAAAATTAAAAAAAACTTTTTGGCGGCATTCTAAATTTTACACGATATTTTTCATTTGTTGTTATTTGTGCGAAAATTACAAGAAATATCGCGAAATGGCGAATGAAGCGGTTCTGAAATACTTGGTAGACACAAATAGACCTTATTCATGTGCAGACGTTACCGTAAATTTACGAGGCGCGTACACAAAAGGTGCTGTGCAAAAGGCATTGGATGCACTAAGCGAAAGTGGCAAAATAAAGTGTAAATTGTATGGAAAGCAAAAGGTTTACGCTGCCATACAAGCTGATGTCGTCGAAGGAGACAGCGATGTTGAAGGTAAGGCTGTTTTATTACAAAAACTTCAACATTTTTTTAGCAATTTGATCCGACACAGACTTCATTAGTTGACTTTGGACACAGACTTTAGAAACACTAGGCAGCTCTTTTTGGGCGACTTTTCTAAAACCTTTTTGTTATTTTGTCTGTTTTCAGTAGAATCAGTACCTAGATAGGTATAAGTCTGGGCAAACTTCGGTAATACTTGAACAATTAACTCGAATGCTCAGAGTAAATTTTACATACAAAATTTACGTGCGCAATCGGTTAGTTAGAGAGTAGTTTGTTCCTTTTGCGCAATTTTTCACCCACTGTGCGATTAGTGTATGGAAGTTGTTTGACGATCGGTTGATAAACAAAAAACCGGGCAAGTGCGAATCGGACTCCCGCGCCGAGGGTTCTGATATACCTATAGTACGTGTTTTAAAAAGCAATAAAGTCTATTTTTAGGACCGCAAAACTAAGTTTGTTTGTAATTTCAAGACGATAGCGTAAGTAGGTAGTTGCTGAGATAACAGGTGTGACAGACCGACGAAGTTATTACCATTATTACCATTTTGGTTCGGAACGGGACTCGAAGAGGGCACTGGTTTTTACATAGAACGACTGCCATTTGACCTCCGCTTTCCAGAAGGCAAACCACACCCTAAAATAGTGGCCAATCTGGCCAATGTTTTCATACCGTCAAATGGCCTCTGACACTATTATTGACAGTAGCCTGGACCAACGGCTTAACGTGCCTTTCGAAACACAGAAATGGTCTTGTTTTTGTGGCACTAGCGGTCACCCATCTGCGTTCAGACCACCGCCAACGTTGCTTAACTTTCTTGGAAAGAAAGAGCAACTACCACCGGCCACGAGCGCTTCGTAAATAAAAATTAATTGAAAAAATAAAAACTACTTTTCTTTCACAGATTATGACTCCAAGTTGAAAACTCTAACTGAATCCCTATCCAGTTATACAGAGTCTTTAAAAGCAGCTGAATCATCTCTCAAGGTCATCACATCAGCTCCAACTAACAGCGCAGCCAAAACAAGAATTGATGAAATGAGAAACACAATTGAGGGTTTGGAGAAGAAGCTGGATATATTGAGAAATTCTACAGAAGTGGTCAGTGCAGAGGAGAAGAAGTCTATTCTGGGTGAACATGACAAGCTTTTGAGAGAGTACAGGTAGATAATTATTTCTTTGTCTTGTTTTTTGATAGATAGCCGATACTGGTACTGGTGCTAGGAAAATTACTGTGATCCTATACTCTTTATCTTATAGGACATATTTCGATATGTTGCGAAAACTTCTATCCCCATACGTACACAACAAGGTTTATAAATAAGGAGTTTGGACCTTAGGACAGGTGGTCGTTATATCTGTCGCAGGCAAATTGTGTAATCCGCTATTTTACATAATGCCTTGGCATTTGAAAAAAAGTTGAAACGATGCGTAATTCGTTGTGGTCGTAACATAAGCTAACCCAACCTAACCGATCCCGAGTAGGGACCTAAAATGACTACGGCTACTATAATAATAGAGATGGGTTTGTACTATTAAACCAAAATTAAGTTGAGATGGATTGGCATAACGAGTTAATTATTTTTTTTTATCCCTGAGTCATCATAAAGTAAAATTACCATGAGTAAAATCAAGTTTACAATACACCTGCCCTAACCACAAGATATTTTAATGCCTTATCAATATGATAATTTTGTGGTTTCATTGCGAACTAGCTTTTGCATGCGGATTTACATGACTAGGTAAAAAATAAACTATATGATATAGGTAGGTAGTAGGTATAATTTTTTATTTTATTTTATCAAAATGTTAAACCAGTAATCGTGTTGCACATAGCTTTTTGGTTAAGTCAGTGTGTAACTCTTCAACAGGCACCACAACTTTTTGAGATTAGTTATATAATAATGTAGTGCAGATATGAAACAGATATAAGTTTATGTGTTTAGTTTATGTGTGCAATAAAGAATTTATTCATTCATTCATTCATAAGTTGATTTCGGTACTGTTTTCTTTCTTTCCTTTTTGCTAGTAGGTATAATATTGTTATTTTAAATTTGGATACGTCTATGCTTTTGGGGGTCGTTTCGTGCTAAGTAGATAAAGGCCCTCTAGCAGGATACAGAACAATTGGTACTACATCGTGTTTCGGATGAGTCGGAGTGTGAGGGAAGGGGGTGAAGGGAGGATGGGGATGGGGGAGGGGGGTGAGGTAAGGGATGAATGAGGAGTGAGGGGGAGTGGGGAGGGAGTGAGGAAGTGGTGAGGGGGTGTTTGGACGTGGCTGGGACCTACACAGCCGTCCAGGGATTTTCTATTTTAAGCTCAATCCAACCTTTTAACTACATTTAGAAATTACTTCTTGTATACATAGAGAAATATAATGCTATATGCGGTAAATTGCAGAGCAAAGACACTTAATAATTTTAAAAGGTAGTAGGTTTATAACCGCTTAGTCAACTGTCAGTAACTTTTTTCTTTAAAGGGGACTAGATGCGTTTAAAACGAACTTGGTTTTTTGTTTCATTCTGAGCGTTAATCAACAGAGAAGAAGAGTGCTCAGAAATATTAATATTATCAAATTGACGTTTTTATCGCACCACTTCACGCCGCAGTTTCATGCAACATTTGTTGCACAAAGCGCTGTACTGCATAGTGAAGCGTGTAACTAAAGGTCTTAATACTGTCTTACTTGGTATATTTATTTTGCGTAAATTATTTTTACTTTAAATTTATTTCAGGAAACGCAAGAGAATCTCGTCCGACATGCTTGAAGCCATCTTAGAAGGCTACCCGAAGTCTAAAAAGTGTCTTTTGGACGAGCTTTGCATCGAAACAGACGAAATGGTCAACTTCAAATTGATGACAAACTCTTAGAAATGATTTTTTAAGCTTAGCTGATTCTGTATGAGATAGATTTTAAATGGCCGATTGATAATGTCATGTTAATGTATTTATTTATTCTTTTATCGGTAGGATTAGTTTTTAATGCCATGTTAATACGTTGAGCAAGTCGTTGGTTTTAAGTAAATACAAAACTTGATTTCCATAGTTCAAAGGATTGTCATTTAATCTTATCACATGAGGAGCTATTTTAAACTTATAAACTAAGTTCTCAGTCTTCTGATTCCAAACTAGGCAAAGCTATGGGTATCCGAGACTAATATACATACATAAATATAAATAGATAAATAACATCCAGACACAGAAACAACACCTATGTTTATCACACAAATGTTCGCAACGGGCGGGAATCGACTCCACGCACGGTGTGAAAGGCAGGCCTACAACCAACCACACCAACAGACTTGTTAATAAGATAATTATTTGCCTCGGAAGGCGCGTTAAGCTGTAGGTCCCGTTATCTAGTCGTTAATGAGCCATGACGGAGGCCTTTGGCGGCTCAACAACTCTGACCAGGTATTGTAAGGTCGGTCGTCGATCTAATAACGGCCGTGCTATGATGATGACCTTTTGGCACGACACAGAATTGGACGCGGACACAGAATAAAGTAAGTAATACTATCATATCGTGCCCGTGTGGTACCGGAAAGTGTTGTAAGAGGCGACTAAGGATTAATGAACCAGAGGATGGGCAGCAGCATCCTACTGTGTATCGTATCATCTTACATTCTGCGTTCACCAACAACCGCGGTCCATAGTGCCAGCCGTAATGCTAACAAGTGTGGTGACTATGGTACTTCACCTCCACATTGTTTCAGCAAAAGCTGGAATTTCGGAGGGAGCTCCCTGTCCTATAGTAGACGTTACATGGGATGTTATGATGTGTATCATACAGAACGGACTAAGGAGGTTTAAGTAGCAGAACTTTCTGCTATGGAGGGAGCCATAAGCGTATCACTTTCTTGCGAGGGACCTCCATACTAAAATATATGGATTTTAATCAAATCCTTAATCTTTCTCTTTAAGAAATATGTGACATGGGACTAATAAATGCTAATACCACAGTTTTTCTGGTGAAAACACTTACCATTCAGGAAAAAAACGGTGTTAAAAATCACGCATAAAATGCCTATCTATTACGGATTATTTACGCTTCCGTTCTTAGTATTATGTATTATTGATCAATTTACAAGTAAAAAAAGATATATCTTCACTTTCGCAAACAAAGTTTATACTAAAACATTCGATTTTTAAAGATTTCTTGATTTTTGTAAAATTTTACTGAGTTTTTTGACCGACTAGTATGGGCGACTGAGTCACGCGATACACCTTACTAGCTCATACAGAATTTGTATATGACGGACTCTATAGTTTTTTACTCTGAGGAACGGACACTCTCCGCCCTCCTTGCAATCACCCCCGCATCGGCCTGTGGGTTAGTTATACTGAACATGCGAGCCTACGCTTCTTCCTATTTCAAATTCGCGCTCGCTATATGTAGTGTCCTAGTTGTAACGCGTATGCCCAGTCTTAGGTTCACGACCCCTTAGTCACCTTTTAACTCGCCCACGAGAAGAGATGTTCTGCGTTACTATAGTTAGCCGGAAAAACCATAATAGCTACAAACAAATAGGTACATATAGGGTATGTCCCTGTCCTTTTGCGATAAAAGGCGACTAAGTACCTATCTTAATCTGCCCTTGTGTCATAAAAGGCGACTTAATCTGCCCTTGCGGAATAAAACGCGACTAAGTGTCTTCATCTGCCCTTACGTCATAAACGGCGACTAAGTGTCTTTATCTGCCCTTGTGTCAGGCGACTAAGTACTAGAGACTGCTGTCATACTTAAATGATTTATTAAACGTTACTCACCCTAGATATAATGATACCAGCGATGGATACCCGTATCCTAGGTCCTTTCAGCAGTTTGTATCGAAGATCCACGCCGTTCCAGAACGATACGAAGTACCTTTTGATCTGTACGTTGTCCCCGCCGTGTAACCTACAACAAAGAATGGAAGTATTGTAAAGAAGTACTTATAACACACATATGAATCATCAATTACCCAAAAATTGTGACAGGTATAATTTTAATACTAGAAGTAAGTACAAACTTGATCAACCCTAAACTAGATTAGTAAAAGTCAATACATCTATCGTTGGTCTGTGTGTACGATACTACAACAAAATACCTGACAATGTAGTGCAATTACCTGAGATAAGGTTTAAAAAATGTGTAAAGCAAACTTAATGTAAAAAAAGCTTACTAGATTAGATGACTATATCAATCCCAAAGAGGTATGGTGCTCTGATATTCCAGCGAAACACAAGAAACACATTATAAAAAGCCGACTCTTAAAGTAGGCCGTGCTGCAGTGGTTTCTTGCCGTTTCTTTTACGCTGCCATAGCACGATCCGAAACGGTGTAGACTCGCTCTATTTGTATTCAATAAGTATTCTGTAAAGGATCTACATTGAATAAAAAAAATCTGAATCTATGTTTTCTTGGTCAGGTAAAAGTATGCTACTGAGTACACAAGGCAACTAGTATAAGTGGTAACAAAACCGAAAGTAGAAGCTGAAACAGCGCTACAAATACCCGAAAACCAATTGGTCTGATTTTCTCCGCTTCGCTTCAGTGGAAACCCTAGAACTGAATCTTAACTAATCCGAAGAAGTGTGGGTCGAAAGAGCAGATATTATTTTAGCCTCGCATATACAAAACCTTTCTTTGGGAAAGCCAATCACTATTCCTGTATTTTAACATGTTGTTCAGTTTATTAGCTTAGGTACCTAAGTAGCACACCTAGATACTAAACACATACGTCGAGGTACATAACATAACGCCTCTGCCCATTAGCGTAGCATGAGAACATTTCTAGGGTGGGCATCCAACTCATGATTGATTGCCCGTTGCAGAGTGCATGTGCACTTAGTAACTAAGTACTTAAGCTATGAAAATTCAATATTTGATAACATCCTATATACAACTCATACCACTTTGTTGTTTTCGGTAATGGCTATTTATATGATTACGATGAGTCGTGTTTGTGCAATAAAATGAAATACGTCGATTTTTCTAGGGCGGGCAATGAGTTTTCTAGGGTCGGCGTAGCTCACCCTTGCCACCCCTAGCTACGCCCATGCCTCTGCCCTGCCCTGCTACGATCTTGACGCATACTTCCCTCGCTTCCTCTACTGTCATCAACCCTTTCCTATTCCTACACGCTCGTCGGTTTAGGGTACGTACCTACTTTTAACCTGGCATTTATTCTGAACGTTCTGAATTCGCGAGTTTACTAGGTCAAAAATAAAATAAAATTCTGTTTGTATCTAAATAAGAATCGTTTAAAATTTTGAATTTCGTATGTACATTAAATTTTTTATAATTAATTTAGTGTTACAAAGTTACTAAAAGATGGCAAAAAATAATGACGTCATCGTTTAAAAAATACAAATAAAATCTATGGAACATTTCTGTTTGTTCACGTTCAATGAAGAGTATCTCAATTGACTAGGTTGTAAACTCGCGGATTTGGTCTTGTAACGTTTTGATTCAACTGAATAATAAGGCTGTATACTCGTATAAGTTATAGAAAAATTTAGATTCGTAGCTGATATTTACTACGGCGTAGCTGCTTTACGGGGTGGGTACATACAGCAGGGCAGTAAGGGGGAGAGCATTGCAGCTACACGAAAATGATCTTAAAAGACAATACGTAACATTTTAATTCCCAATCACAGGTTTTAAAATAAATTACAGTTAGCAAGAAAATGGCTATTTTACACAAAAAAAAATATTGATGCCAAATCGATCCTCTTTCTAATACTGATCAAAAACTTCTATAGATATCAACCCATGTTGGAGTAATAAAAACTCCCATAAATTTGGCATGAAAATTTAACGCAATCCTTTTTTATTCAATAATGCCAAACAAGCTAACCACGTTATTTTATAATGGAACATTGTTCAAATGTAAGCTGCCGTTATTCATAATCTAAGGTTCAAATGGTTTCTGAAACAAGGAATTTATAAGTAATTGGCATTTGCCCGCGACTTCCTCTGCATGTAAAATTATTGTGAAAAGCTAAACGAAATAGTAAAACATTAAATGGATAAAAAATATGATAACGTGTACAGATTGTTTTCTTGCATCACCCCGAATATTTTAAGAGGATGTTTAAAATGAGCTTTCAGCTGATGCAGTTTGTATGGGAAGATCAAATCTATTTTTGACCATAGAAACTGCATAAGCTGATAGCAGGTCAAATTTGGTTTTTCGTATTTCGACATGACCCTTGGGAAAGGATCCTTGTTGAGTTTCATTGGATAGAACTAGAACCACCTAATAAAATATCCGGGATGATATAAAAATAAGTATGTATACCAGTGATTAAGTCAAAGTGAAGACCGAGCGAAGCAAGGAGGTCCGAAATGTTTAATGCAGTCCGCAGAAGACTATAGACACCTATGTAATACACCTCCCTCACCTGTATCCGTCATAGTCCACGATGACCAGAATCTCAGGGTAGATGACGTACGGAGCGTCTCGTTTGTTCCTCCTGTGCGTCTCCGTGCTTCGTTTGCTTCGGAATCGTGAACCCAAACGGTCTGGCTCCATGAAAGCTGAAATAAAAAAAAAAGTCTGTAAGAAAATATGTATTATGGTGCCAGCTTAGAGTAGTATCATCCACTGTCTTCCCGTGGTTGTCATAAAAGGCGGCTAAGGGTTCTATAAAATAATTTGTTCTTTAAAATCATCACAACAACCCATGAAAAGTCCAATTCAGGACAGGGAAGTCCCTCCAGAATACAGCAGAAACGCGCGGTACTTTGGAGGAGAATCACCGCAGTCACCACGCTTGCAAGCGTTGCGGCTGGCGACCAGTGTGGTTGGTGACCGCAGTATGTAAGATGGTACGACACACAAGATATGCTGCTGCCCATCTTCCGGTTCATAAGCCCTTAGTCGCCTCTTATGACACCCAAGGGTAGAGATGGGTTTGTAATATTCTTTGCCGGCACCACGCGGGCGCTTGTCCGGCTTAAATATAATACTTATATATTTTGGCTTTTCCATAGAAACCTTGCGCCGACAATAGCAGATTTTTTTTTAGACCTAAATTTTTTCCCATTTCTCAACCAAACAAAGTATTTCAGTTTCATGTTCTGAGCCATAAAAAAATTTGGCCAAGGGTCCCAAAATAACCAAGCATACAAACATTAGTTTGTAGGTACAGTCAACGACAGGCCAAGTTTCACACTCACAGCGCAAATCTAGCCCGTACGTATAATGAAATAAGAACGGTATAGTCAATATAAAGTAATCAAATCCAAGAAAAAAAGACCTGCATAGAAACCTAACCAACTTAACCTGAAAATCCATATCCCACACTAATTAGTGTCACAATTTTACTACCTGATTAAACTAATTAGTGCTCTATCCACTGACAACTTGTTTTTTAATAAATCGATTTATAGACGCTTAAGTGAACGATATTTAACAACGTCGGAGGTTAAAGCACCAAATAAGATTAAGGCATACCTATATTATACATGGGACCCCATACAAATCTCGTGGCGCCAAGATATGCTTTTGGTTGCGAAGCAATGGTTTAAATTAGGAAGCAGCCTTTATAAATTTCATACTTATGTGTAATATAGCTGAAGTATAAATACCTAAAGCATAAAAATTTTCTTTTTCTTCGCTAGAAATTTCATTATAAAAATTTGACAAGTACCTAGAAGCAAGCCCCTAATTCTGCGAAAACTAACTTTAAAAGCGCTAACTCTATTGAGGATCTTGGTCAAATAGAAACCATGCCGTTTCATGGAAGAATAGGTATTGAAAATAGGTACTGTATCGCTGAACACAACATATAAACGGACGAAATCTATTAGGCAAGCAGTAAAGAGCACGTCAACCTTGACACAATGGACTTAGGTTGACGATGGATCTCAACGAGATGGATGGCTCAACTTCAATTGATTTTTCAACACCTTTGCTGCCCTACCACTCCCTCCCCCACCAACGCACAGCTGGCAGGATGCACAGGGGCCTGGATCTATGAATAATGGTAGCAGAATAGTGGTTAATAACTGGATGGTTCTTCTGCGGATCTTCCAGAGCAGAAATTTAAGACACAAGAACAGGTTAGTCTATAACAGCGTGCCTCAGCTAACCTTGTATCTTAAACAATGTAACTCAATGGGTGTCAAAATCTATAACGCTATTCCTGATAACATTAAATTATTGCCTTGTAAATTATTTAAACGGAACCTTCTGACATGGTTATTGGAAAACAATTTTTATACTATTAAGAACATGATAAAATAGATAGAAAAGTAGTTATTTAATAGGAAATTTATGATAATTTTAATGATTTATTTTTTCTTTTGATGATTACTACTTTATGATTTTATTATAATGTACAGTAGAGTTTTATATTATGTTATTATTATGCATGCCAATTTCTGGTAAGACATGAGGATTATATGTATATAATGATGACCATCTATGTTTTACCATGTTTTATGCAAATAAATTTTCATTTCATTTCATAACTGACATAGCCCTGTGAATCACTAAAGTGGCAGTGGGTAGGGCACATCGCAAGAAGAACCGATGGCCGATGGGGCGTAAGGGTTCAGTGGCGACCACGTACCGGAAGACGAAACGTTGGCAGGCCCCCCACAAGGTGGACCGACGATCTGGTCGAGGTCGCGGGAAGCCGGTCGGACCGGTCGTCATGAAGATCTTTAGGGGAGGCCTATTTCCAGCAGTGGACGTCTTTCGGCTGATATGATAAACTGGGTGGTTTCGTTGCTCTTTAAATGAGTCAATGCGATCCGTTACCAGCTCTCCGTCTATAACCTTTCTCACGTGTTTGAGAAGATCACGCGGGAAGTTCAAGATCAATGTCATTGGAAATGTCAGCAGCAGTAAACAGCTGGTTTGATAATCTAGTCTGAAACCAGTTCAATGTTACACCTGTTCCGAGACAGTTTCACACAGCTGGCTTATTAACGTATTTTTTTCTTCTAATTTATTGGTGTTTTCTGAGTGTTGATTTCATAATTCTGGCGTAACACTGTTGCTAACCTAATAGTAACTAGTTTAGTAGGTCTGAGCGCAATTTCGGTATAATTAGAAATAATTTGCCTGACACGTTTCGTTCGTAACGTCTTGTTCACATCACGCATCTGGTTGACGTCCACTGCTGGATATAGGCCTCCTCTAAAGATTTCCACGATGGCCAGTCTGGCGCTGCTCGCATCCAGCGGCTTCCTACGACACCATATCGTCGATCCAAATTGAGAAGTCTACGTTTAATCAAACCGACTAAAAGAGTTGTAGAAATCTGCCAGTTCAGGTTTCTCTAATCTAACTTAAAAACTTCAAGACTTATTTTCAAGAAGAAGAAACAATACCAACATCGTCATACCTTATGGGTTGTAAGGTCGAAAGTGAATCGATAGATGGCGCTAGACTACTGAGCGGAATTTCTGAATCGCGCTATAGGCACTTTTTCCAAATCTTTGCTTTGAAATAAAAATTGGAGATCAAACTTTCTCAGATATGAGACCTAGGTAGAACGACGATATAAAAAAAAAACTTTCAAGAACACGATTAGAAATATATAATGAAGAAATGTACCACAAATATTGCTCATATTACAGCTTCCTCAGATAGATCCTAGTTACTATTTTCCTTCTATTCTATCACATTAATCTAAGAACTAACGGAAAATCGCATGGAACAACCAGTTCCTACAAATTTATTAAATTTGACCTTATTCCAAAGCACGATACGTATGAGGTACTTCTAACATAAATAAAAAAGTACCTACCTACCCGTTAAAAGGTCCTACTAACCTAGTACAATACTCCGTAATAAAGTAAACTTTGAAAGTGCTTATTTAAGTATACAAATATGTATTTAGGTAAAAAGCGTGGTTAGTATTACGAAAACAACAAATTAATCATTTCATTCATAAAGTTTAGTTTAGTTAATATGTAGGTACTAGCAATTCGCCCCGGCTTCGTGCGGGTGCAAATTCCACAATATTTTTTTAGTTATAATTTAAAACACAGCATTTTCTAAGAAAGCACTGAATCGGTTTGATTTCGTCCGACATCTTGAATAATTATAGGCATATTCTGTCCGACCTTTGAAGGACTATATCTTTTATATCGTAATAGCTAGCTGGTAGAAAATTACGCCTAACTCGTGAAACTTTGCTGTGGTAATACTACAGAACCCTCTGTGTGTGAGGCGAACTCGCACTTGGTCGATTAAAAAAAAACCGGCCAAGTGCGATCCGGACTCGCGCCCTAAGGGTTCCGTACCTATCTACCATATGATAAACTAAAAGCTTTTGCTCTTTGACTTTAAAAACTCCGCGACCATCCAACTTGATCCCTCTTTTATAGAAAAGTTCTTAAAACGGGAGCTCACCTTAATTGGTTACTATTAGTTGTGAGAAAAATTTTAATATTTAATTATGTTAGACTTTTCCCTTTATTTGTACTATGAGACCTAGCTTCTTGCTAAATTTCATAATTTTAGGTCAACGGGAAGTACCCTCTAGGTTTTGCTTTAGTGCATAAATGTATGGAGATGAGGACATTGCGTCTAAGTAAAAAATTGAAATTTTGAGATCTTGTGTGGTTTATGGACTTTAATATTCTTTATCTATTTCAACCTGATACATCTGCCCGTTCGTGAGAAAAAGCGTCTTGGCAGACTGACAGACGGACAACAAAGTGATCCTATAAGGGATCCGTTTTTTTATTTTGAGGTACGGAACCCTAAAAAAGGAAAGTAATGAAAAAAAAGGAAAGTAATAAAAGAAAAAGGAAAGGACTGATGAATGAAAGGGCCGATGAAAGTAGAGTAAGCGATGGAAGTATGTCAAGATCGTAGCAGGTGGAGGGCTGTGGTCTCTGCCTACCCCGACGGTAAAGAGGATGTTATGTATGTACATGTATAAAAAAAAGAATAATAACAAGGACAAAACTCACGTGGTACCAAAATGTTCCAGACTAATTACATAGTTTTGCAAATATTATATCAGAATCAATACTTAACTAGGTGAGCAAAGATTTGCATTAGCATATAAATCTCTCTCTTTTACTCACATAACGATAGACAAAGGCAGAACTATGGCGACGACTGTACATAAGATTGATTATATAATTCGACGTGTCGGTATTCAAATCTAAACCAGTTAGATTATCATACTAATTAATAATAAATATTTTTATTATCACATTAATTCTCAAAAAAAAAACAGTCTATTAATTCTTGAATATCACCAAGTGACTGAAGAGATTTTAATAATTTAAATAGTGAATAGATAAACAAAAAATATTATACCTATTATTCAAATTAACAAACATTATAATTACTTACCAAAAACTTTGAGTGTGTTATTGAGGGAGGAAAGACATGTCCCTAAAACTGAGCCGTGGATCCGGACCAAAATGACAAAAAGAAAGGCATAGGTCAAATAATAAAATTGACTTCTCAGAAACTGTATCACGTGATAATTGTATAGGTACTATAATTACTGTACTGGGAATTACCTACTTCCTCGGAAATCTATGCTTTATCGGTCGAAATCTGCGAGCAAAAGTCATTTTTGGCCGCTAGCGTGCAAAAGGTTTTTTAAATTAGAAATATGGGAACTATGGTATAAAATATTGGTGCTATTTGTTAGAATTTTCTTCGTTGTAGTGAGGTGAAAATTGTGTTTTTCGCTCGGCAGTGAAGTTATTTCGCATTTCGTGCTTTGAAACCCTCGCTGCGCTCAGAATTGTTCTTTTGACCAACTCACTTCCTTGCATAACAAATAACTATTTTCGCATTTTCACCTACGTACTATGTCCACGGTTTCAGTTTTCAATAGATGTTTTTTTACATCCTATGTAAACCTTTTGATTAAAATTACTTTTCTACATAATGACAAATAAATTAAAAAAATATAACTTTTTTAAGAAGCTAGTAGGATGGGAAGATTTAAAAAACCGCTTCTAAATCTAGTGAGGAATGGTAAGATTTAAAAACTGCAAAGTAGAAAATCGTAAAATTTCACAACCACAGGCAGGATTCGAACCTGCGTCTTAAAAACTGCTTCTAAATCTAGTCCGCTTCTAATTCTAAATCTAGATGTCTATAATAGTTCATGTCAGAGTCAGTCCAAAACAGAAATAATTACGCGGCCGCGCGTGATTTTCAATTTGCCACAAGAATCGTCCCACAGAAATAAGACGTTTAACCAAAATAAGATGTACCTAAATCTTTATTTATTCTTCAACGTAGTACAAATAAACTTTCGCATTCATGATATTGTGTATAGTATAATCGTTTAACGTTTAATCTATTATCTCAGTGCAGTAATCGTATTGATGGGAGATGCACGTGCACAAAATACACGTGTTGCTTTAACTGATGGAATCATTATATTATAGTGCGGGAGCCCACGAATAAATAATAAGTCAGGAACTCTAATTCAGAACAAATTCCAAACAAAAAGTGGGCCTACGTGAAACCAAAAGGTCGTATATTCAAAATACGAATCAATTGGTTCAAATTCAAAACTAGTAGTTGAGCCAATGACGCGGTGGAACGACTTCTGAAATACACGACTTTCGTTGGGTCATTTTTTGAGCGCAGTTACAATTCGTGACTTATTATTTATTTATATATACTGTCGCTTCTTTTTTTTTCCACCATGGCACCAAATTGTTTGTGAAGCGATGTAGTTTAACTGACGTCATTAAGAGATTTTAATATCCAACAATGAATAAACGATTTTTGATTTTTGTATTTTTGGAGCCAACGACGTATCATTTCATTTTACTCATAGCACGAAATCCATCAAAAAACGGTTGAAAGTTTTGAAATTCAAAGTTTAATTAAAAACTATAGTTTTAATTTTATCAGCGTGTGCCCAGCTGTATGCCACTTAAAAATCTTGGGTTTACATAATTTTAATTCATTTGTCCCTGATAAAAATCCTTTCTTGTTGATGACAGTTCCTATAGACAATTTTATCTTTATTCTGAGACATAAATAGATTAGATTAGATTTTATTATCTCACATTATCAATTTCAAATTTACAAAATAAAATAATGTGTCTAAGGGAAGGTACTCCCACCTACCCTTAAACGTATCATTTTATTTATTAGTCTCAGAATAAAGATAAACGATTTGTATAGGAACCCTCATAAACAAGAAAGGATTTTTTCTCACTAGAAAGGAATTTTTCGTAGACTCTCCTGGCCACAGACTAACGCCTATTATAGAACTCTTATACAACTATTATGCGACTTGTTTTCCACAACGGACATTGGTTCGACGTGTCGCTGCCACTGTATTCTTGATATATTGTTGTCAGTTTGTTATTTATGGCTGTTTTAATGAAACGATTGTGGCAAATGTATGATAATTGATGTCAAAACAAAACGTAGTGCAGTGCGCCGCATCTTCAATGAGTTTATGAATTCTGCATGTTTATAAAGGCTATTCAATCGAGCATAAGGAAATAAGGCAATAAGTGTTGTGGTGATAATTGTAATTTACTATTTCCTACAGCCCTTATGTCGAAGAGGTAAAAAATATACAGAGTGTTAATTTAATTGCGTACAATAGCTTAGGGGGTGTTTCAGTAACGATAAAGGAACACAAAAAAATATTTAAAAAAATCCTACTTAAAAAAAATTAAACTAAACTTACGCGGAGGGCCACCGCGCTATCACCGAGCCAGCGCAAGAGTATCAAGAAATCCTTTCTTTTTTGTTTGTGACTCCAATTTTCCCTTCATACTTTAACGGGCTTAGGACCGTCAAAATGTAATACCTGATAAATTATAAAAAAAAATCATTGATAAAAACAAATAGGTAGGATTTTTTTTGTATTCCTTCATCGTTACTGAAACACCTCCTAAGCTATGGCACGCAATTAAATTAACACCCTGTATATAGGTAAAAAAATTTCGGCAGCATAGAAGTAAATGGTTGGACGTCATTGCACACAAGGTTGTTGGAACCCAAACAAAGCGTGTACCATTATGTTACTCTATGCCTGTACTATGGGTATCAAAAACTTTTTGTAAGGTGGGCCACCTGGTGGTATATGGTCACCACCGCCCATGACACTTACTGTCTTTAGAGTGAAATAATTTGACAATAATAAGAAGCAAAGCGCAAACCCTGAGAGCTAAAATGTCTGATTCCTGAGTCTCATGTGCCCGTAATTTCACTGGCTCCCTTACCCTTCACGCCGAATGCAAACACTGCTGCCTTACGGCAGAAAAAGGCAAGGGAGTGTTACTTATCCAGACGGACTTTTCACAAAAGTTCTACCACCATTCGGGACTGCAATAAATACATATATAGATAAGTAACGTCCAGGCCCAGAACAAACGCTTGTGTTCATCACACAAATGTTCGTCCTGGGTGGGTATCGAACCCGCGGCCCCTGGCGTAGAAAACAAGCCCTTTACCATACACAATCATAAAATAGAAATCACTTTTTACAAGCCAGTAAAAGATGATTGCATTTCTTTGCGATCAAGAAAGTTCTGTGATCGGTAGTTGCATAAAACACTAGAGGATTTCTGTTTTTCTGTTGTAATCGTGCTATACTATCTAAGATCCTGTCCAGAAAGGGCGAATTCGCCGCGATTTACTCGGGCGTGTTTCGCGCGTTCATCTGGACGCAAACAAGGCGCTCCTAGTATCTCGACTCGCGCGAGCCGAGAAAATTCGCGCGATGCTTGTGGACGCAATGTATTGACACCCAGTACCTCGCCGACGCGCGTAGAAACTCGCGCGTAACAATTCGCGGTGAATTCGCCCTTTCTGGACAGGGTCTAAGAAAGAGGTCATGAAGCTGTGTCAGAGGCCTTTGAGCGGGAAAACTCTGTTATGTTTAGTTAAAGTTCCCTGGAGATGTAGTTTCCATACAAAATAACTTTTGTTATAACTTCTAAACTACAAAACACATAATGACGAAATTTTCTACATACAATAGGATAAGATGTATCAAGGTATAAAATAGGTTTTAAATTAAATACAACTAATCAGTGGACGTCTTTTCGCTGATATGATGATGATGATGAATCAATATAGACAAGAGCGGGTTGGAAAAAAATTGTATGTAAAATATAAACTCGCTCTATCTTTATATTGTTTTTTTTTTTTCAATTAAAAACCTGTTTTAAACCTCGACACATCTCATCCAATTGTATGTACAAAATTTTATCATAATGTGTTTTGTAATTTAGAAGCTATCGCAAAAGTTGGTATGTATGGGTAATAACCTTATTAATTGACCGATTATTTTTGATTAAAAAGTACTTGCTTTAGCTTTCTTTCGATAAATACCACAAGGTTCCATTGGTAATTATTCAAAAGTCAAAAATACTTCTAGCAACATTACATTATTTCTGCAACATTATTTCGATAAGCAACGTTGGCCGTGGTCAGAGCCCGGATGGGTGAACACTGGCTGGCACAACCACTAGAGTGTCTTCGTGCTTCGGAAGGCATGCTAAGTAATCGATAATGATAGTAGTCGTTAAGTCAAGTCAGAGTCTATTTGGCGGCTTTGAAACTCTAACAGTCAGGTTGGCCACTAACCTGGCGAAGCCTAATATCTAGTATAGAGTCTGATGACAGTCGCTGTGTGTAAAAACCAGTGCCCTTGTCAAATCCCCTACGCAAGGTAACCGACTGCGTAAAAACCATTAGTCAAAACTAAATAAGGCTAGTCACCGTCACTTTTAGTTGCTCCGTAGTAATTTGGCTACGGCGTAGCACTCGTAGCAATTTTCGGTAATACTTTTTACGTAGCTACGTTAGTGCAATAATACTGCGGCTAAAATAATATGTGTATCTATCTACTTTGAAAATTTTTCTTCGTAAAGAAGAATAAATTCTTGAATATCAATTGGTGGTAAAATATCACCCAAAACTAAATACATGTAGTTTTTTAAATGCGACGAATAATATTTCATCCCATCTTTCAACGGTTCGTCAATAAAGGCGAACAAAATAGCTGTTTTCTCCAAGAGACTTTCGAAGCGGGTAAAAATGGGATTTAAAATTAGAATTTGAATTTAGGTCCACCATAGGGATATTTTAGGTCAACCATAGAGGTTGAACCAAAATATTGTATGAAAAATGATACTGGCCGGTTGTACTATAAAAATTATTATGAATATAAAAAAAGAAATGTGCTTGAAATACAAACAAATGACTACCAACCAAAGAGGTTCTGTTCGTAATTGATACAATAACATTTTAAGTTGTTACAAATAATACTAAATGTGATTTTTAGTATTCTTTCATCAAGTATAATAATATTGTAATGGTATTTTATACTTAAAATTAATGACGAGTGTGTGTCTCAACGACCCTCTTATTCTTTTCTCATAGAGGGAGATGAAAAGTAGAGTGTATTACGCGGCTGAAAACATATTTTTACCTTGGGCGACCTAGTGAATCCCTCGCTACGTTCAGGATTCTACTTTAGAATCCCTCGCCATGCTCGGGATTCTACTCAAGAATCCTTCACTTCGCTCTGGATTCAAAATAGCGCCCTCGCCTTAAAAATATTATTTTTCAGCCTTGTGATACAATCTACTATTTTATGTTACAGTATTTAATAATTAAACTGTTTATCATCGTCATGTCAGCATTATGAGCCCATATGGACCCACTGCTGGGTACAGTGAAGAGCACATCAAGCTTGACTTTATTATTTCAATAGACGTACGGGCTAGAGTCGCACTGCGAGTGTCAAGCTTGACCTGTCGTTGTCTGTACAAGCCTCTTCTTTTTCTCGCTACAACTCGGGTCTCTTGCCTCCCTCATCCAAACTTCCTCTCTATGGCCAAGATGGGATTTAACAGTTAATTTGCACATATCGTTAACTTTTGAGATTTGATAAACAAAGCCCATATATTTAAATTAAAAAGCTATTTATAACGTACTTAAAAAAAAACAAATATTATTAAATTTTTACTATTGTACTTATGTTGTATGTGTTTTTTTTTGTCATGATGTTTTACCACCGATAGATGTCCAAGAATTGATCTCCTGGAATTTATCCGAACTTCCTGAAAAAGCAATTAGTATTATCCTTGCTATCCCTAGGAGGCGACTAATATAAGGGACCGTGCAGAGGATTGGCAGCTTGGCTTTGCGATATCATGGCGATATGCAGAGCGAATAAAAGTAATTTCCGGTGTAAAATAGCTTATGTTGATACTAAAAAACATTTTCCAGACATCAAAGCTAAAATAAATCAGCTCAAAAACCTGAATAAAGCCTCCTGATCACCGGGCTCTGGTCTGGAACATCTCACATGGTTTTTTGTGATCCTCTAATTATCCACTATCTACTAAGACATCTCGTTTTCGCCTTGATTGTCACTTGAAAAAATCTTCTAGGCTCACGGTGCACGCGATTTTGCTGGAATCCTGAAGGGAGCTCCCTGTCCTGCAGTGGACTTTTCATAGGATATTATGATGATTATTATATCCTTACCGTAATCACTTTCATGGTCCGCGCCGGCCGGGTCTCGTTTGATGATAACGTGGTGGGCTCCGTTTAGGGCTCTCTGCAAAGACTCTTGCTGATCCCTTTTTCTTTTACCTGAAAAACATTATTTAAAAGTAAGTTTTTGTCCGTGTGATGCCGGCAAAGAATAGTACCAACCCATCTCTACCTGTGGGTGTCGTAAGAGGCGACTGGGGGCTTACAAACCGAACAGAGCTAAAATCAGAACAAACGCCGCTGTTTTGAGAGAGTCAGATTCTTTTTTCGAACTACATTTTAGCGTTCTCCTGTCATCATTAGCCAATAGACAGAAATTTAACAGCCTACGTGGTGTAGTGGTTAGAGGGCTCGGTTATCGATCCGGAGGTTCTGGGTTCGATTCCCGGTGGGGACACTGTTAAACAAAAATCCCTTAGTGCGACCTCCCCAGTTTGGTTAGGACATCATCAGATTGTTTTGAAAGTTAGATAATTCCGTGTTTCAGAAGGCTCGTTAAGCCGTTGGTCCTGACTGCTATCTACGGATGTAGTCGTTGATGAACCGTGTCAGAGGCGCTAGGATTTGTGAGGTCGGTTATCGACCTTGCAACTCACACGACATGAATGAAATGAGCCAATAGATCCTTGTTGCTCTGTAGCTACATTACACTAATACATACATACATACATAATGTCACGCCTTGCTCCCGTCGGGGTAGGCAGAGACCACAGTTCTCCACCTGCTACGATCTTGACATACTTCCCTTGCTTCCTGAACTTTCATCAATCCTTTCATACACTAATCATCATCATAATAATATCCTATGGGTTGTAAGATCAATGATCGACCTCATAAACCTTAGTGTTGAGGCGCTAAAGGACTCCGATATGACTCATTAACTTACCAATAGGCAGGCCGGTGTCTATGGAGACCATGTCACTCATGCTGCTAGGGTCCATGAACATCTCGTCATCCTGGGCAGGTGACGTCATCGAGTCCGGGATCGGCCGAATCACCAGGTCGTGTCCTATTGAGCCTTCCTGTTGATGAAACAAAATTTTGTAAGGAAACTTTCTGGAGGGAACTTTAATACATAAAAAAATAAATATTGGGGGACATTTCACACATGGCCACCTTATCCCAAACTAGGCAAACCCTGTACTATCGGTATCAGAGATTTATATGCATACATAAATAGATAAATAACACCCAGATACAGAACAAACCCTTGTGTTCATAAAACAAATATTTGCCCTGGGTGGGGATCGAACCCGCGGCCCACGGCGTGAAAGGCAGGCTCACTACCAACCACAACAAAGGGTTTGTCTATATGTTGCTTGACACATCGCTTGACTTGCAGCGAGCGAATCAGAAATAGAGTGCCAGACCCTTCAGGGGTTCTTACTTACTTATATTTTTTTTATAACGTCAGTATGTTGAAACAATTATTTTTTACTTTACAATACAAGCAATAACTTTATGCAAAGCGGCAATGCCATGCGCAAACTTGGACATAGTTATTTGGCGCGAGTGCCTTGTATTGAAGCTCCAGCAAGCGAAGGTTTTAGGATTGGTTCAAAAAAAGAATCCTGAGCGTAGCGAAAGTTTTAAGGCACGAGACGCGAAATAACTTTGCTGCCGAGCGAAATACACAAATTTTCCCCTTACTAAAGCAAGGAAAATTCTAGCGAACAGCGCCATTACCTTATACCATAATTTATAATCATGTTTTAGTTTCAAAAACCATTTCGACGCTAGCTGTCAAAGCCTGCAAGGCAGCACGGCCTATTTTAAGCGTCGGCTTTTTACAATGTGTTTCTTATGTTTCGCTGGAATATCAGAGTTTTCCGAGCTTGTGAACTGAAAAAGTATTTCTTATGACTTTGCGAACAAAGCGTTTCTCATATTTAATGTCCCAAATAACGATAGGTCAAAACATAAACCTTTACAACAAAACCATGCCAAAACACGTGAACGAGCATTGTTAAAATGTTCTCTAGTCAACTACGACGATTGTATTGCGCAACTACCGACCTTAGTCTACTTGCAACGCCATTGTTTAATGGTGCCAACAGCACGTCAGTGGAAACATTTGTAATTCTATTACAATGTCATAAAGTTCAAAATGTTTATACTGACGTATATAGAACTCTACAGGCATGACAGCAGAGGTTTTAGTGGAGATAGGATAATTGGCGCCGAAACATGCATAGTTGGGTAACTACTTACTTATTGTGTGAACTGCAGGGGTATTTAGCTAGCTTAGCACAGGACTACATAATACAACTATGGTTGAAAGCGACTTAAAGCGGAAATGCCAATTTCGGAACATCTTAGTAACAACACCAGACAAATAGCACTAAGACACTTATTTTTATAGCACCCAGACTAGGAAGATTAGCATTAAGACAGGATACTCATATTTCACACATCTCCGGGGTATTCTGCTCACGCCTCAAAGTTATTACACAACTATCGTATAAGTCTACATACAACACATATCTTGTCTAATTGGAAACAGGTACGTGACTAACACGCCTAAAGGGCTGTAATGGTCTGTTACCATGTTGATAAACGTATTACATATGTCACCTTACCGATAAAATAATGAGACAAGTTTAGTTTACTAATGTTTGGTTTGGATTTTCCCTTATTCAAATGAGGTTATCGAAGAGGAATTCATACCTTCATGTTTATGAATACCTACGGTTAGGTCAACTATTAGGGCACCGACTGTACAAAAGGGTAGATTCTGACCATGAAACTGAACTAGTTTCCCTGAGGAATATAGGTCCAAAACAAAAAAATCGACCTCCCATGCAAAATGTGCTATCGGCTGATGCAGTTTGTATGGGAAGTCGAAATTTTTTCTTAGAATTTCGACCTATTAAGTTTGTTACCAGCCGCATGGTATAAGTATTATATAGAGAAGTACTATAACGCCCGTGTGGGGCCGACAAAGAAATACCAACCCATTTCTACCCCTGGTTTCGTAAATAGTGACTAAGGGATTATGAACTGGAGGAAGGCCAGCGGCGTCGTTCTGTACCATCTTACACACTGCGGTCACCCGTGGTCCATGATGCCATGCAACCAGATTTTACCACGCATTTTTGCTGGTATTCTGGTGAGAGTCCTGTCCTGCAGTGGACTTTCATGAGATGTTATGATTCTGTCGCGAATATTATGCACCTGTAGAGCCCGGTGTATCCCGAAGGATACAGAAGAGGATCGAGTTCCCGCGCTTTATATTCTGCCTTATTGCGTCGAAGCTATGGTTTATTTTGGTTTGGTGTGTATAGGGAGTTATGACCTATTTAAATTAACTTTCGAATGACGTATAAACCATAGATTAAAGTTGGCGGCAATCGGACGGATGACGCGCCAAGGTTCAAAATTTTTGAAAATCTTGGTCACGTGGCAACATCCGACTGAATTGAGTCGTTCAATGGCGGCCGGGGTTCAAGGCCATATTATACGACCGTAAAAATTCGCAACCCTCTTTTTAATTGCATAGATTATTGCGAATTTTTTGTATGATGGGATCAGTGAGGTTAAATTCCTCGGTCATATCGCGCGAAGAAACGGAGAAAAAATGGAGGGGAAAAGACAAAAGCTGACACCAATCAAAATCTAATTAATCCGCAAATGTGATTGGATTCAGGCCTTAGTATATGCGGTCTACCTAGCGAAACTGTCAAGAGGATGTAAAGCAGTCTGCTCTGTTGTTTTATTTATTTAAGTACCTTCTATGTTTCATTCATGTAATAACGTAATAACTTTTCTCTCCGACTGTACAGAACCTGTCTGGTTGCACATTGGCAGACCAAAGTTTTGTGGATCTAATACTGTGGCTACAAAATTGCAAATTTCGTGTACTCGATGAGGTACGAGTAGGATAACTTGCGTTGCCCTCAGAGTGATTAAGCCTTATTTTTACGGTGCCGTTGTTTGAGTAGCAAACCTGGATCTACAAAAATGTATAATCGAAGCTAGGAGGAACGGCAATTTCAGATAAGTCGCCTTGTTCATACTGAAGCAATATCACCCAATATTCTAATTCTGGGAACCGCATGACCAAAACTCGTAATAACGCTATCTCATTGTTTGAAATAAGAACGGTGCAAAGTTCAATGTGTGTTTGACGTGCTCTTGACTGTACGTACATAGTATATTTTTAAACATGTGCATGATTAATGTGTGAGAATATAATATTGTTAGTCCCAGCAGCCACTACTTCTCATTGTCATTAGAAGTTGTTGACATGAATGTTTCAAACTAAAAATATTTTTTTTGGTCTTTTACATCTACTTTCTACTGGTACTGAAATAATATTGGACCCCAAGATAAACCTTTTATGATACTCAGATCACAAACCTGAACGACTTTCCCAAAGAAAAATTTTTCGTAAAAGATATTTTTCACCTCACTAGCTCGGAAAACTTTGTTTTATTAGTCAAATTCTGCATGCAAAAGTCATATTTAGCTGCTTGCGTGGAAAAGGTTTCTAAAATAAGAACGTAATGATGAAGAATGGTATAGGTTAATGGCACTATTATTTAGCATTTTCCTTGCTAAAGTGAGGTGATTTTGCTCGGCAGCAAAGTTGTTTCGCATCTCGTGCCTAGAAACTCTCGCTAACTCTCGCTACTTCTCTCGGATTCTTATTTTCCTAATCCTAGAATCCTTCGCTTGCTCGAGTTTCAATACAAGGCGCTCGCGCCAAATAACAATTTTGCTGCCTTGCAAATATCTATTATGGCGTTCCGATACAAACCTTGCAAAATGGCGACAACTATTTTTATTTTTATTTTCAACCCATGTTTATTTGAGGATTTACGTTCTAAGTGACCTATTAAAGTTTTCCCATGGGTCCAAAATTCAAACTGTATTCGATCATAAACATATTTGAGTTTGCTTACCACCATGAGTTTCCCGTGTTGAGGATGCCGCCGGATGAGCAGCGCTGCACCAGAATCCTCATCCTGGTACACCTCCCCGAGATCTTCTTCGCCTTCCTAGAAATAAAATTCATGTTACCAATGGTTGTATGAGTAGTTCAATAGGATGTAAATAGTCATGTTCGCTATGAAGCTGAACAACTATTCCAAAGGACACTCGCCACCACACGATGCCGATTCATACCGAATAAAAAAAAAATCACTATTTCGACCTTTTTCGTTTTCTTTTATTTGGCGGTGTCCTCACGGGATTTGAATCCAGAATCGAACGCTCTAACGAGTAGACCATGAAGTTGTATTTTTATTAAATATGTGGATGTACTATCGCGATAATTCGCGCCTGAACACTTTTTGTTTGCACCTGAAAAATAGATGCATCCTCGAGCCCCGCGCTAAAGTCAAACTTACATTACAGGTAAAATTTACAAAAACCAGAACACAGGATATTTAACCAAGCTGCGAAACCAACTGCGTTATCGCTTTTCTATTAGCCGTAAGCTAAAGTTTCCAATAGAGCTCTGATTGGTACCAGTGAGCTGGGAAAATTCCAACCAATAGTAATGCTTCAATTTTCTAGCTTAAAGCTGCTTTAGAAAGAGAGCAATCCTATTGAATGAACTTATCATTGATCACAGATTAACTACCTAGCACCAACCTAGCACAGTCTGGAGGAAATGCATCATAAAGGGGGCGTGGCTCGGTGCCTCCGCAGTCCGCAGGATTCAAACGTAAAAATAGGTGATTAGGCTCGAAAGACCGCGCTCCATTCCCTTTTGGAATAAATTGTACCACATACTTAACCTAAAATAGTTACTATTAGCAGCTTCTTAAACGATGCAATGAAACATTAGTTATATGTATATAATATTTAACACAGGTCTGTGCGGCGACTAATATTAATTTACAGAATTTACTTATATTTAAACCAGTTTTAAAAATTTTATGCAGGAAAGAATGTCACCGAATAATACCTACTCATACGACCTCTCACTTCCCCAATTTTAAGGGCGACCGCTTGGTATTCTGATGCCAATTCATTGATAATATTATTTGCATAAAAGCTTGAAGAATTTTAATTTGTATGTTTTCCGTGAACATTGATATGACAACTTTTAGCTGTACGTACAAATGGTACACAATTGACGGAAGAAGCCGCCAAGGCTGTGAACTGCACTGACGCTACAAGAATGGTCGGATTTTGGAAGAACTATATGCTCATTACTCATATTAGTAGGTTTTTAGTCTCTTGTGTAATCTTTAGGGTTCCGTATCCGAAGGGTCCAAAATGAGCCCTCCTACGTCGACTGTCTGTCTGTCCGTATATTTTAACTTGGTGATACGGGACCCTTGGTGCGTGAGCCCGACTCGCACATGGCCGGTTTTTTTTATCATTGGTTCCAGCTTTTAGAAAACCTCGTGGATGAAGCTTTTATAATAATTTTTGTTGAAATCCGCACCCTCTTTCCAATTCTCGTGGGTGCTTGAGCTCCTGAGCACCCATAGACTCGGAACCCCTGATTTTTATATTATCTTGTGTGTGGCAATTAATAATGTTTCTATCTACAATGTATAAATTAATTGTGACGAAAGCCACAGATAAGATAATAGTAAGCTGACCAAAGCAAGGCGCAAGCGTCCCTCTAGCTAACATAAGTCACGTGTCACCATGACAATTGTGATACTGATGTGTCTTGTGATGTATGGTGACCTGAGTAGGAGATCCTCACTTCCCAACATTTGTCACCCCTTACAAACGTTGCGCATGAACTTGTCGGAGCTTCATTTTCGTTATACGTTTTTTTGAATTGCGGGTGGTGTGACTTTTATTTTAGCCAAAAATGTTAACTTAAGTTTGAATTTAAAGATTAAATTTAAATGATAGAATCTTATGACTCTCCTAAAACACCTTGCATGGATGTTGGTGTCGATTCTAGCAGACACAAACTATAACTAAACTAAATTTGACAGGCCTAAAAGTAGTGCTTTCTTTGTTATCCCCTATGGATTCGGAAAAAGATAACAACACTTTTAGGCTTGTCAAATTTAGTTTAGGTTTGGTTCGTGTCTGCCAGAATCGACACCACTGCCTTTAATTCATGATTCCAAGGCAAATGTACTGACAGAGGAAGGAACTGTCCCGCTAACACAAGTTAACAAGATTCATATTGGGCAAAATCGTGCGACATATCGTGGGAGCAGCGAGAGTCGTGAGTTGAATATACTCATTTATATTTTAAACAAACATACAACAGGTATAACAAGAAGGTAAAAACTACATGTACGAGGATAACTAAGTATTCTTTTGACTCAAGCAGGTATTTAAGTATATTAACAGCAGGGTTGTATGTCAATACAAATTTTAACGACATCACCACCAATGGAGACCAAACAGTTCGCCATTCTAATTTTAATAGTAATAATACTGTAACAACGCCCGCAAATTTAACTCGGACAAAAAATTTTGTGATATTAGAGGCAGGAGGTCCATATCAAGGTTTTGCAGTATTGTGTTAGTATGGAGGTGATGATGATGGAAGCATGCTTTCGTCCGTGGATGATGAATAAGAAAACTATCGAAAAGCTACCTGAGCATTGACAAAGACGATTAATAGCGTACATATATGTATAGGTACATTTATAGAGCGTATGTGTATCTCATTTATAGTTATTGTAACTCTGTGTGTTCGTAGCTCTACTAACGCTAAACCTTTCGGCTGCAAATTTCACTCATTTCACTGAATAACCATTGTTCTACTACTTTTAGATAAAAAAACCGGTCAAGTGCGAGCGGACTCGCGCGCCGCGCCGAGAGTTCCCATATACCAACAGTATTTTTAGAAGTAATAAAGTTCATTTTTAGGATCGCAAAAGTAAGTTTGTTTACTATATAGAGAGTTCGTTTTATTTTTCTGTAATATTTACATAATAATATGCTTCTGCAATTAAAATTATTTTGTTTGCAATAATGTTGGGCAATCAAATTCTAAAACTGTTCCAAATTTAATAAAGCCAGTAGCATGATTGATTGCTGAGATTAACAAATAATAGTAGACTAGTAGCCAAGGACTGTTAGGCATCAATTGCAGCCCGAGATATTTAAGCGCACGAGCGCAGCGAGGGCGCCCATAGTTCGAGGGTGCAATTGATGCTTACACCCGAGCTAACTACTCTGCTTTACATCTCGATTGTGAGGTAAGTAGGTCCTTATTACCAGCAAATTGTAGGTGACCAATCAGCGCTATAGGGTAATAATGTAGCTAGAAAAGCCCTAGGGCGGTAAGTCATTAAAACGCCCGCCGTCGGGCAGGCGGGGGCGTTACAATTACTTACCGACCTAGGGCTTTTCTAGCTACATTATTACCCTAGAGCGCTAATTGGTCACCTACAAGCCCCATTTGGGGGTAATAAGGACCTACTTACCGAATATGAGGATGTAAAAATATTTTTAACTCTTTCGTTTGCAATTTGGGCAAGTATATTTTTAAAATATTCCAAATTTTTATTCGATAACGTGAGTAGTTGCTGAGATAAACATGTGTGACAGACAGACAGACCGACAGCCAGACAGAAGAAGTCGGACCATAAGGGTTCTTTTTTTACCATTGTGGTTCGGAACCCTAAAAATCACAAATCATAATGGACGCAAATATAATTTTCTAAAATCTGAATCTATGCTCGCGAAGCCTTAAGGCGGAAACTAATAATTACATATAAGATAATTCTTGACAATTACTAGTTGTTATAATATACGTCGCATAATATACGATAATTAAGTACATTTTATAATATTACGTTCTCAAATGACAGTACTTATCGCGTCACGTGAACGCATTAGAATCATAGCATAACTTCCTTAGTCGTAACGATCTGTATCGCCTCACGACTTTTTCAAAGCATCTTATAAACTTACATGCATGTTGAGATACCTAACAATGTGTGATCTTCAAGTTTATTATCTTCTTTAAAATTTGGCATGGAAGTTCACACAAGATTAATATAGAACGAACAAAAAATGTGGGTAATATCGACAGCTATAGGTTTTAAACAAGGAAGTACCCCAAGGCAATATTTTAGGTCCTCTGTTACAACATGTTCATAGATCTGCCTTAATTAGATATTTTGTATCGTAAAAACTGAACCTTATTGTTTGTATTTAATGCATCAAATGTAATGTATTTATAGATAATTACATTCTATTCATATATATTTTTATAACCGTGGTTATAGATCATTAAACTATTAAGTAATTATATTCTTGTTGGTAATTAAATTCATACTTTATTTGATATGCAGGACTATATATTTATTCATTAATTAAAATAAGGATTCAATCAAATCTACTTCCTTAAATAGATTTAGTTTGTTTATTATATTAAACTATGTAATGCAATTTACAAATAATAAAGCTATTAGTCTCATGATTATGCAAAACAATTAGATGTTGATTCATGTGTGAAACTGTCTTTGAATGTAAGAATGACATCATTTAATTATGAGCTATAATCAAATGATAGCCGCTCTGCTTCTATAAAAAACAATCTAGTTCTAGTTGTCATATTTATAAAAAACAATCTAAGTTATACATTTTCCGAAATACAGCTACTAGGAGCTAATTGTTTACAGGTGAACTTTGAATCTTTGACCTTATTGGGTATCTATAGGTCACCTTCCTGTAACAATATCGATATTTTTCTGCAGTCTTTTGATAAAATCCTGCGAAATCTGAAAATGAACAAGAACGTAATTATTATGGGAGATCTTAACATAAATTTCTTAGGTCAAGGCCCTAAACATCCACAAGCAGATGATTATATTGAACTATTATCTTTATATGGATATCGTATTGGTATTGATAAGCCTACTAGAGCCGAAAGCTGTCTTGACCATTGCATGTATAAGACTTATAAACAAGCTTGTACCTGTTTAGTGCTAGATGTACCTATTACTGATCACTGCATGACTATTTGTGCGATTAGATCAACTACTCAAACTACGAGTATAGGAGAAGTAATTAAGTCAATCAGTATAATTGATTACGCAAAATTGAACGAGGATCTGGTTAAAGAGGAATGGGATGAAATTTTCAACGCCAATGATGTCAATGTCGCTTTCACCTCTTTTATTTCTAAATTGAACAAACACATATGTAATAATAGTATTATTAAATCAGTGAGTCCACATAAAAAGAAACCATTCAAGCCTTGGATTACTCAGGGGCTATTGTTTTGCATAAGAAAAAGAGATAAACTTTATTCCATACATAAAAAATATTCCAATAATACATTACTCAAAGATGAATATATAAACTACAGAAGAACATGTAATTTAGTAGTAAAAAAGGCAAAAATAAAGTATTTCAAAGATAAGTTTAAAGCAGCATTTAAAGATAGAAAAAAGATTTGGCAAGTTATAAATGAAGCTTCTGAAAGAAAAATTAAAAATGATGGTAATGTTAATTGTTTAAAAAATGGTGCAAATGTGATTAATGATGGAGTTAGCGTGGCTAATTTATTCAATATTTTTTTTACCAAAGTCGGGGAAAACTTAGCTAGGAAACATTTACATAATTTAAAAACTACTGAAAATAAGCTATCCGATTCGATTGACATTTCAACTAAAAATAATTTTGTAAATCTCTATTTTATGCCCACAAATGAAAAGGAAGTGTCTGCTGTTATTAAATCCCTTAAAAACAACAACTCCAGTGGTTTTGATCAATTATCTGGAAAATTACTTAAGTCGGTTGAAATAAACGTTGTAAAACCATTGGTACATTTAATTAATTTAAGTTTTAATAAAGGCATTTTTCCTACCTCTCTTAAAAATGCAGTTGTTATTCCGTTATACAAAAAAGGTGACACAACAGAAGTTACAAATTATCGTCCCATTTCGTTATTATCTAGTTTATCCAAAATATTAGAAAAAATTGTTAAAAAAAGACTTAGTTCGTATCTAGAAAAGAATCATATTTTACATGAAACGCAATATGGTTTTCGAACAGGAAAAAGTACCAGTGATGCCCTTGCAAAGCTTACAGAATATGTAGTTACAAATATAGACAATCAAAAGAAGGTAGTAGCAGTTTTTATTGACCTGGCAAAGGCATTTGATACCATTTCCCATAAACTCCTGATACGCAAATTGCAGTTGTATGGTATTACTGGTAGATCTCTTTCGTGGTTCATTAGCTATCTTGAGAATCGTGCACAAGTGGTTAAGGTCAATAATAAACATATCAGCAATAAAGAACAAATTTGTTTCGGTGTACCTCAAGGTAGCGTTTTAGGACCTATTTTATTTAACTTGTACCTTAACGACTTTTGCTCGGTTCTGCAATCTGAAAACTCGTGTTCAATCTGCTTTGCTGACGATACCGTACTTTGCTTCTCCGGTAACTCCTGGGAGTGTGTAATTAAAAATGCATCCGAAGGATTAATGGTCGCTAAAAACTGGTACGATAAAAACCTATTAACAGTTAATGAAGTTAAAACTAACTACATTTGCTTTGCCCCTACGCAAGCTGGTCTGCCAAAATTCAATGTAACTTTGAAATTACACTCGTGTGATCAGAGTTCGCGGCAATCCTGTGACTGCACTGTAATAGGCAGAGTTAAATCAATTAAATATTTAGGTGTAGAAGTGGATGATCATTTGAAATGGGACATTCATATCAATAACACTATAAATAAAATCAAGCAATTAGGTTATGTATTTTTAAACTTAAGAAACGTTATTGATCGTAAAACTATTATGTCCGTCTATTATGCTCTAACGCAATCTGTTTTACTTTATGGAATAGTAGCTTGGGGCAGCTGTTGTTTTACTCTATTAGAAAAATTGGAAAAAGCACAAAAACTAAATCTCAAAATTATTTTCAGGAAACCTAGACTATTCCGGACTGAAGAATTGTACAAAATTGCTAATGTATTAAGACCACGTCAACTCTTTATCTGGCAAACCATTACTAATTTTTCTAAACACATCAGTGAAATTCCCCAAAATCAATGCACACGATCATGTAGACGTGTCGAGTTTTACAAATATGTCATACCCTATAGAAACACCGCCTTCGGAAGACACCATGTCTCATCAATTGCACCGCGATTATATGTTAAACTACCTGAACATCTGAGAAACATAATTGATACTTTTATAGAACCTTTAAATATTAAATATGCCATGATTAGGCGATTAAATTTTGAGGCCAAGAGATATGTAAGGGAGATGCAGTACACCATTTTCCACAATATGTACCGTGACCTAATTTAATTTAATTTTGGTAATTAATATATTTCTATATAGGAAGTATATACTTACTTATTATTTTTCTTTTCTAAATAAAATATGCATGAGTTACTATATCGTTATTATTATAGGTAGGTAATATTTTTAACACGTTTTTATATACTTGTATTTATTGTTTTTTTTTTAAATACATTATTAGAATTTACACTCCAGGTAACGACCACTCGCTCGCTTTTAAAAAGGTCTTTATAAAGTAAGTAACTAGTCCCGACACAGACCAAGGTCTACTGGGGCTGTTACTGACCACCATAGATTTTTGCAAACGCCTACCATTAATTTAGTTTTACTTAAGATGGTGTAAATCTAAAAATTGTATCTATGTGTTTATAAATAAATAAATAAATAAATAAATAAAATAAATAAGCACAATATGTGGTTATACAGAATTTAATTAGGCTAAGTAAGTACCTACGCATTTAAAGTTTATTACTGACTTCCTTTGGAAAAGTAATACGATTGCAACGTTGATAAACGCAACGTTGACAACGGGAATATTATCGGTAAGTCACTTGCCTACTTATGTACAGTTTGGTGGCTCGGTCAAGCGCGAGTCATCCGTAGATAGTGTGTATTTGCCGGTTCTAGATCACGGGTCCGGACCCGATTTTAAGGTGTATTTATTACCAATATTGTGTGTGTATTTAGTTAAGGTATTTAATTATAAGTTTAGCGCTGTGTATCGCAGCCCAATTTGTTACGCCCCCGCTCGGGTCTACGAGTGCACAGTTGCACTCCTGGGTACGTTTTACTCATAGGGCCCAGCGGACGTATCGGACCCGGGCCGCGGAGCGGACAAAACAGATATACTGCTAAACGCAAAGAAAATTAAATATTACAAAAACATAGAGCACATCGTACACTCGACAGCACATCAGTAGAAACACTTTTGGACCTTATGGCGTGGTAATAGAGTTGAAAAAGTTTCTACCGACGAGCGGTTGACCGTACCTAGAATCAATTGCCGATGGTGTAAAAAGGTTCTAAAGTGGCGATCACGTATCGGAGCTTAGGCAAAAGGAGTGAACAAAAAAAGTAGGGACAGTCAATACTGGTTAAAATCGCGGGAATCCGCTGGATGCGGGCAGCGCAGGACCGCTCGTCGTGGAGTTTATTGCGGAAGGCCTCGGTTTAGTAGTGACCGTCTTATAAACTGATCTAATAATGATAATGATATTTAAACAAATACATAATCAAAAATACCTACTCAAAAACATTTATTAGCTTATTTTTGAATCCCTTTGAATCGTGTCTTGGAAAAGTGGTTCAGATTCTTGTTTATATATTTATTTATTTAGGTATCAACAGCAATAAAGTTGTTAACATAAATTTGGGTAGGTATTAAAAAATACCCAGTACCTGACTTCAAAATTACGTTAAAAGGACCAACGTAAACCTCCTTAGTGTGAGCAAGCGAGTACCTGATATTAAGCCGTGGTCTCCACCATTCATAACGCCCAACGTCTCAGTAGTGGTATAATATGACAATAATAATACAGCAAAGCGCGTTGCCTACCCTGAGAACTAACATTTCACACGAGGTCATCTGATCCCAAAATAGGCAAAGCCTATACTATCGGTATCAGTAACTGATATACATATACAGGGTGTAAGGGACGGTGTACCGAAAACTGAAAGGGCGTGCTCAGTCAACGAAACTGAACAACTTTCCCAAAGAAACATATGTTGGGAAATGAAAAAAAAAATTGACCTCTTCATACAAATTGTCCACCCTTGTCGAACACTTTCTATGGAGAGGTCAATTTTTTTTTCATTTCCCAACATATGTTTCTTTGGGAAAGTTGTTCAGTTTCGTTGATTGAGCACGCCCTTTCAGTTTTCGGTACACCGTCTCTTACGCCCGTTATAAATAGATAAATAACACCCTGACACAGAACAAACACTTGTGTTCATCACTTAAATGTTTGCCCTGGGCGGAGACCAAAACGGCGGCCCAAGGCGTGATGAAAGGCAGGCTCACTACCAACCACACCAACGGTCTTATTTTGAAGATGTGCCGGATAATTGGACAAAAGACTAAAAACAAAAGTGACAAAAGTATCCGAATACAAATGTCCGAGAAAATGTGATGAGAAGTGAAACGTAAGCAATTACTTATGTAAAAATGTCAACAAACTAAGCCAAATCAGTGTCAAGATTGCGAAAGACTGTGAGTAGGTCAAGGTCATTATATGCTCTACTGAATGAATGATAGAGAAGAAAAACAATGATTTCGTTACAATAATACTCCTTGAAATCCGGCTCCAACAAGAAATCCTCCTGTGCTACTTAGAATGATCGTTTTATTTTTGCTGTAATATTTACATAAACTTTTATGGAGTATAATTAAATCTGGTTTTTCCAAACTCCGGAGATAAGGGGGCGGTAGAAGATATTTTTTGTAATTTTTCATCATAACATCGAAAACCAAAAAAATACAAAAATCTATTTTAAAATGCACCTACAAGGAAGGCTCTTTCATATGATAACCCACTCGACCTAGTAAAGACAATTTAAAGATTTGCCTCCCTAATTGGGCCCCCTTTAAAATAATAATATATTTTTATTTTGTTTGCATTTTAGTGGGGCAATTATATTCTAAAACTATTCTAAACAAGTCGATAGCATGATTGGTCGCTGAGAGGTGTGACAGACAGACAGACGGACGAAGTCACACCATGAGGGTTCCGTTTTTACCATTGTGGTTCGGAACCCTAAGAAGAGGATGATGCTTTTATTCGAAAACTAGAAAAGCTATTAATACGTGATGGACGGTGTGGACTACTAAGCGCCATGTGGCTTAAGGTGATCTGTGACGGCCAGCTTAGCCCCGAACGCAACTAGATGGAGCCACTGCTGCAAATATAAGGTTTTATTTTTTAATGCAATAAGTACCAACTATATATGTGCAAAAAGTTGATTCGCGTAAATTTCATCGTGCAACTTCAACGCCTAACAACAATTTCGATAAGAAAAATATCTCCATATGTCCACTAAAGTCAATTACTCTCGTCAGTCCGTGTTTACATGAGTACGATCACTCACACATGCACACAAAGCACAACCGTACAGTTTTGACCGCACGCCCACAAAACCAAAAATTGCTAACAAAAATAGTACTTTCAGTACATTAACTGTAATTTTGTATTAATTAGCGAAAAATTTAACTAAAAATAGCAGTATTCGTTAGTTTTTCAACAGAATTTTATGTCCCGCGTAAGAATGCAAGTCATTTGAATTTTTGTATGGAAAACGGATCACTTTAATAAAAGGAACCAATTTAATACAGCGTTCCAGTGTATGCAATCCGTATTACTAATAATGAGACCGTCCGTCCTTCGTCCTTAGACGAAGAATTATAGTATAACTATAAGAAATTGTTCGATAATAAGAAATAGTAATAAATACCTTGCTAAATACTTGCTTTCAATTGATAGGTAACATTAAAACTACTTAAGACTGGAATGCAAACCTCAGATTTATATTTATTCTCGTCTTTTCCTATAAATCATGTCTGCCGTTTTCGGTAGGGCTATGCATTAATTAAAATACATTACAAGTTTATTTATTTATTATTGCAACTAGCTAAAGTAATGTAAAGTGTCAGATTAAGTGGTATACCAGTGTCTTAAATATGTTTACTGGACCATTTGTAAAGGTGGCCAAAGGTTTTTATCAATTTCCAAAAAAATGTTTTGTTATTCACTCAATAGTTCTATTGGCCGTAATAAGACTGAACACGGATAGGTGACGGCTGGTAACAAAACAACTCGAGGATTATCGTGCTAGGACGTTAAGCTGTTAGTCCCAGCTTTTTTTTATTGTCAATGGGCTTACTCTTGACCTCGATCTAGTCTTGAAGACAGAGATTAGGTAGACGATGTAACGAGCTTGCCCAGAAGAAGCCTGTTCACTCGCGACTTGAATAGATTCGGGATATATGAACTCGGGAGCACAGAACACAGCAACTGTCAATTATACTTAGTAGTCGTTAAGGAAATTCTGAGACCATTTGGCAACTTGAAGACTCTGACAGTTCAGGTTGGTCATTAACCTGGCAGAGTCGAGGTTATGTAGGGTTGGGTCTGGTTTGCCCTCTGGGTTGCAGAGGTCAGATGGCAGTCGCTCTGTGTGAAAACCAATGCCCTCGTTAAATCTCCTATAACTACGGTAGTTGACCCCGTAGTTAAAACGGAAAAAAGTTGTTATATGAATTCAATCGTTTTAATATTCTGTGCAGAATAAATTTTTTATTTGTGTGGAATAACTTTAAATTAAGTAACTAGAATAACTTTAAATATTACAGAGAATTTAGGACGGTTACCGCAAGGCCGCCTGGATTGTTCTAGCGCACTTGACAATAGTTATTGGTACGCTTTTGAGGTCAAATTTAGTTAAATTTGACCTCAAAAGCGTACCAGTTGGGTTTGCGGATACTTAACAATAAACTTTGATAGGTACTTTGCACGGAATAACAAAGCTCAATAAGCTATGATAGATTGTTAAATTACTTATCGTAGGTAATTCTAGACACTTAGCAGTAATAAGTGGTTCAGTTTAGTGCTGACTGAAGTACACTAGGAATATCCATAAGATTACACTCTCTTATGTTACATTTCAGCCTTATTTGAGGACTACTTTGACACCAATAACCTGTAGAACACACTGCCCAACATAAGAACTAAGATTAAATAAACTGGTGCTTAGTGGTATAAATAAGCAAGGGAGTTGTACGGCCAAGAGCACGTCAAGCTTGTGGCCTTGGTGCTTCAAATTTCACTTGACTGTGACTTTCACAAAATAAATGGTTGGACTGGTTTTCTGATAACAGTATGCGCAGTAAAAAGTACCTGGAAGCTTGTGATAAGGACTCAATTCCTGGCTCACCCCCAAGATGCTAAAAACAAAATAAAAGGTATAAAATTAAATTATGATTCCCTTCTTTTTCTATGATCATTTATTTATATGTTTTTCTTTTTATCCAGATTATGCTAATTGACCGTCCATTTATCTGTTCATTGTAGTGCCGTGTATTCTCCAACTTACTGACAGAAGCCATTTGAGGACGCCTTTGACCTATAGGAGGAAAATTAAGGTTGAAGAAACGTATCTATCCAATATACAGGTCACAAATTTCCTAAATGTTTCCATTCAACTTTACGTCAGAAGAAAACCGTCTCACGAACGATAGAATCTTAAATATCACAAAGTGAGCTGGAAACCTGGATTCCCATACGATAAGCATCACTTTCCATAAACTACGGCCTATAATATACTAGGCAAGTTAATCATAATAACATAGGGTGAAAAGTGAAAATAGATCGCATCGCACCTCGCAAAGAAAAAATTACAATAGGTAACCAATCGAGGTGTTATACAACTTGTGTACAGAGACGGATGTAGATTAATGAATGAATAAATGTTTAAAATCTGACAGATCTTGTATGTCTTTGAGTGTGTTTATCCCTAGAATCACAACCTAATAAAATTTATATTAGGGGGAAAGTATCGAATGTGTAGTCAAACGACGACAAAACCGCTATCACAATTTCCTCAATTCAGAAACTAATTCGGCATAGTTACATTGCTGGTTGAAGTAAGGATATTGGAATTAACAGTATCAAACATCCAAGCAATGTATACCTAATCAGTCTTTGCATTGAGAAATGTGTGATTGCGTATTATGCAGCTTTTAAAATTGTTGCACTGTTTGTACCTGTAGGTTCAATATTTGTGAAACATCGACCTATCTCTGACTGATATCCTCATTGCCCTATAACCATAGATAGATAGCCTGATTCTAATTATGTCGGCTTCTCGGCCTAGGGGATTCCACGAGGGTACTGGTTTTACGCAGAGCGACTTCCATCTGGTCTTTTGCAACCCATAGGGCAAACCAAACCCAATCTTAAATTTGGTTTGTTTTATAATTACGGAAATGGTGTGAGCTTTTAAGAAATTACTTATTACGGGATCACTTATTCTAAATACTCGAACTAGGGGGTCAAATGCGCTAGGCTAAGTAGCGGAACCCTGAACACAGTTATGCCAACGATACAAGAATATCAATAATTCGTTTAACAGTCAAATCTTGTAGTCCGTACCTGTCGCCTCAGTCAATTGTTCTCATAGCTTCACTGTGGCTTCACAGTTATATATTCTGTGGCGAGCAAAAACTGCACCTGTTTTAATGTGGGTGAAAGCTGTTCCCACGCCTCCTTATCTAACTGTGGAGATGGCTCGAGTTGACGACTTTAGGGTTCCTATAGGGGTCTAGGTATATTAATGCTGGAGTTTTGTACTCAAGTGGATTTTTCATATAAATTTTTTGTATGAACGTTTACTGGGTAAGGGCTTCTAGTTGCTAATACTAAATAACTTATTTAAAAAACTTAACACAAAGGAACAGCATTAAGAATTTTGTTTTCATGTAAAACACTTTTAATAGAACCTAAATGCAAATAATCACTCCTACTCTCACCAGTTATTATGTATATTATGCGTGTCCAACTGTATTTCTTTGCACAAAGACTTTTTAATGTACACACGGCCGCACATCGGTGGAAACACTTTGATCTTGAGTGGGTCTCTGGTTTCGGGTGTTTGTAATGTAGCACTGGTTCAGCTTACACTGGTTTTGTTTCTACGTGCTTGCTGCCCTGCGTACAACTTTGGGTGTATACTTACAGACAATGTCTCTACATCGAAGCTCATAACGGGCATATATGGAGACAGCGGAAGATCACAGGAGCAATAAGGCACAGAGGATCCCATAGGGTCGAAGTGCTCTGAGGTCCATTAAGGAACTCAGCTCCACGTAATAAGATAAGATACAGACAATGTTTTTTTATACACTATACATGTATCTGCAAACTTCCAGCAATTTTTTTTTGTTTCTCCATACATCCACCGATAAGTGGATCGGGTCAAGTTGTATGAAGAACAAAAAAATTTTTTTCGCTCATTTAGGTTTGCAGAGCATTCATACCTAAATTCGCATGTAATTTGTTGCATTATTTAAAGAACTGATTTCTGTCTTGTTATCTTCGTACATCACTCTTGCCTCTACAATTTGTAACTTATTGATAACATCAATTCTTATATCATAGTTTTCGCTCATGTCACAACAGATCAATATAACTTGGCTCCTGTACTAAACCAGTTTGAATAGAACTGGTTACAGCTAAGAACTATAATTGGCGATAAGTATTACTCTATGTAGAGCAATAATCGTACGCTTGTAGATATTTAAACAAAAAGTATTTACATTAGATAATTTAAAACCGGTTTAAGTGTTACAACTCATAGATAAAATTCATTGAGAAATGTTTGTAGATCGTTTATGGCCGAGTGGCTATTAATAAAAATATTACTTAGACCCACCTCATAGTTACGCTATTAAAGCAAATCATTATAGTGACTTTAGCTCGATCTTTGTGCAAGAATGAATAGATATTATTGTAATTAAAATGATTCATTGGTTTCGCATTTTTTCCAGAGAGGTGTACCAAACCACATCATCTGGGTAAATTGATCATGTTTTACTTGTTTTCCTTCATCCATTTTATTCAAAATTTACTAGTCTGTTTACTATACTTCTATTATCGTACATTATAAACAAAAACTTACCGTTATCAGCTCTTCGTAGTCCACCCCGTGTGGCTGGCTCTCATTCTTCAAAGCCCTCCACATCTTCAGACCTTCCTTCTTGAACAACCCATCCTGCTTCTTCAAATTCAGCTGCAGTTGCTTCCCAAAAGCCTCCAGCTCTATCCTATGCACTTCATCATCATCACTTTCATCTTTGAGATCTTCAATTGTTCTATCACTTTTCACTTCACTGGATTCACTTTCACTAGACTTTGATACATCAAATTTTACACTCACTGTGTTATTTAGATCACCAATTATGTCAACATCTTTTATTGACTCCTTAGCTTTGACAAACATTTCATCGTTGAGTAAAGATGGCGGACTAGTTTCAGTTTTCCATTTCTTGTGTGGTTTTTGATACTTTTCGTGTGGGATTTTTGATGAGGTGGTGGTGTGGGAGTTGGTTTGGTGGGATGTGGGGATGTTCCGCCTGGCGAGGTGGTGCGTGAGGTGGACGAGGTGGTATTCTGGAACTTGGCTGTGATGGTCTACATGGAACACGTGCCGTAGCTCGTCTGCTGTCATTTGCTCGTGAATCTGGAACAATAGAAAAGGAATATTAACATACATTTAGATATTTTTTTGTATAGAAACGTAATGGTTTTGGATTAATAACGTGCACATTTTTAACGTAGGCAGAGATAGTTATGCCTTTGAAATAAACTGAGAGAGAGAGAGAGAGACTGTAGGAAGGCTTTTACCCAGTATTGGAATATATTAAGATATTACCATTTTCACGTCTATTTTAAGTATCTCATTGATAAAAATAAAACCTACACATTACAGGTAGCAACGAAACGTGCGAAAGGCTGTACTACTGACCGTCGCCAAGGCTCACGAGAACAACTCACTGACATTCATACATACATACATTCATTACGCGTGAGGATTTATAAGTAATCCGGATGTACTCACAAACAAATTGAAAACACTATAGACGATATAATTAAGTATTTCTATGATAAGTATAGGTAGATAATAACTGATATAAGGGTAGTTTTCCACCAGAGATGTGCGAAGTAGCTAAGCCATAAGCTGGAAAAACTCCAACCAATAGCAATAGAGCTGCGCTGGGCTAAGCTAAAGGAAAGGCACCCATAGGATTCTATGGGTGCCTTTCATGCACAGCTGTACGAGGAAGCTACGCTGAGCTGTGAGCTATTCCAACCAGGATTGCTCTAATTCTTAGCTTAGAGCATGCGTCGCTCTATGCTAGGGAAACGGAGGACTATTGGTTGTATTTTTGTTGCTCATAGCTGTGGTGAAAAACCACCCTAAAGTAAGGTCGACGTAAGAAGTCCGTTTTGATGTTTCCTTAAGGGCGTTCCCCCAGCCAACTAGCGCCCCCATCGGTTAAAAATTACTCGCTAAATAAAAAAAATATCGAAAATCTGTCTTACCAGATTGAAGTAAAGGTACCCTAGTTTATTTAGAACTCAATCCTGAATAGTATAGTTCACTGTAGATACAGATACAAAAAAATTGCTAAAAGTGGCCGTTTTTCGCACATTTTGTATCTGTATCTACAGTGAACTATACTTTTTTAACTGATGGAGCGCTAGTTGACTGCAGGAAAGCCCTTAATATGTACTAACACACAAGGTTAATTTTTTATATGCTTGACAGCTGCCAAAACGGGCCTATTACGATGGCCTTACTTTATGTATCTATTTTTGGACGAAATGTGCCTGGAAGGCCGCGTAAAGTACCAGTTCAAGTTACCGAAAATTCATATACCATTTAAAAATATTTTATCTACAAATGAGGTTAAGTTCATCGTATGTAAGTAAAAAAAAATGTATGTGGCTTTATCTATCTTTTTTTCTCAAAACGAAACCCTAGCTAGAGATCAATTCCTAATCCTCAAAATTGATTCAATCTTTTACAAAAACATTTCATCTAAATTAGTTAGACCCGTTTTTGAGCAACCGCATAGAATAGAACTACTCGTTCATGCAACCTCGGACCTGGTTTTAGGACAGTTTCTTGGTTTTGATCATCACATACTCATAAACAAGAATTTAAACAACAAAATACATTTGATCTGGTACCAGTACTATTGCCAAATCTAACTAACCGCTTCGGATTACCGATCCACTTGGCTGGATATCATGACTATACTACTGGTAACCAACAATTCACCTACTTACTTACTTATTAACTAAACTAGGTAAACCATGAAGAGTTGCGCATACAAACCACCATAGAATTATTCTTGTCGGTACAAGATGCGCAATAGAATTAATTAGTAGAAAAAGGTCAAAATCGACTCATTACCAACTACTACACATTCCTTCCGTCCGGAAGTCGCTATGTTACCGCAACTTGCGTGGGAGTTTGTATTGTCTTGTTGTATTCACAACTTACGTCAGGGATTACTAAGTTGCACAGGTTAATGGCCCGCGGACATACTATATGTAGGGTACTCATGCCAAAGATTATATTAGACGTCGTCATAAACACAGTTTACTAAGAGATACTGAGAAGTAAAACGTGTTCACTTAGTGACCAACTCGTGTGAACAAACTTTGCGGTAACTATAACAAAGATCAAGAAAACGTTTAAAAAAATCGGCCAAGTGCGTGTCGGGCCACGCGCACTAAATACTTTGGTCTTACTTAAACATTAACTATTTCTCATTATCACTGATAAATATGTAATTGGTAAATGTTATTAATATAGTTTTTAAATCTATAGTGTTAACATTTATTATTTCTTAGTACAATTTAATTTAGATAGTACGACCCCAATTTGTCCACAGTTTACCGTTCCTGCACAGCCTACTTCGTCTGGTCTAGTTATTATGCAACAAATACACATATAGACCCATTGTGTAGACGAAAGCAAGTATCATACTATAAACATTATAATTTCTAATTATTATAGTACAGCCAAGAACAGGTCAAGCTTGACACTCATAGAGCGACTAATGCCCCTGCTGCAAATGAAATAAGCTTGTCGTGCTCTGTACTGTCTGTCGCGGAATTTGTCGCCTGCCCTGTTAAGATATTTTTCGTTTAAATACTGTGAATAATGAATAGGAGCTGCGAGGTTTCCTTTTTAAAAACAAAAAGCGAAACTGACAAAGATTTAGTTCTAATATAATCAAAGAGTACCTGGGCGACCGAGCTTCGCTGTATAATAGCCGCGTCAACGTTAAATATCATCGGGCGAGCAAGCTATACTACCCGCCAACAGATGGCTCTGTAGGTCTCTGTCTAAACCGCTGATATAAAAAAACCGGTTAAGTGCGAGTCGGACTCGCGCGCCAAGTGTTCCGATATACCTTTACTATTTTTGGAAGCAATAAATTTCATTTTCAGGACCGCAAAACTAAATTTGTTTGTAAAGGTTTTTTGCAGATTTCTAAAAAACTGTGCAACTTAGAAAGATCGTTTTATTTTTGCTGTAAAGTTTACATAAACTTCTGTCAACTGTAATTAATTCAGATTTTTCCTTACACAAACTTCAGAGACAAGGGGGGGGAATGGTATTTTTTTTCACAATTTTCATCATAACTTGAAAACTAAGAAACTTAAAAAAATACAAAAATAAATATTCAAATTTACAAGTAAAGCCCTTTCATATGATACCCCACTCGACCTACGACAATTTGAAATTTGCCCCCCCCCCCCCCCCTATTTAGGCCCCCTTTACAATATTAATCACACTATTTTCAAATTTTTTTCATGTGCAATTAAGTTGGGCAACTATATTCTAAAACTAAATCGTTCATAATTAATATTAGCTAAACAAAATATACCTGAAGAACATAAACCATGCCCAATTATTAAAATATAAGAGCCTATAAATCCTCAATAACTCATTGTTATAATTCCACTAACCACAATCCAAATTTCAGGTCGATAGCATGAATGGTTGCTGAGATATAGAGGTGTGGCAGACAGACGGACAGACAGACAGACACAGCGGCACCATAAGGGTTCCTTTTTTTACCATTTTGGTATCGGAACCCTAAAAAATGCTTAAAAAAACGGGGTAAACTAATTTTCACAGACATGAGACCTAGGTAGATCGATTTTTTGCCCCTGAAAACCCCGGTATGGTAAATTACATCAAAATCGTTTAAATTATTAATTATTATAAAATACTTATTGGTATTTTCAAGATCATCAGATTGGCATTAGAAATTACGGTTAGAGAACACTTTTGTTTTTCAAGTGCAATATATCATGTGTAAAAAAAAAAAACTATTTTAACCAGTTACTTAGACCATCAAACTAAACAACTTTACCTCCCATACAATATGCGCTATCAGTTGGTACAGTTTGACGCTGATTTTTTTTTCTTATTTCGACCTATGCCCGTCAGGAAAAGTTGTTCAGTTTCACGGTCTGTACAAGGACGCTAAAATAGTGCTTAATTTTTTTTTCACCCTTCTAGCCGTGGCAAAATACATGCATTTTTCTAACACTAAAAGTTTCTGAGCTATGTCACACTCAGGCAGACGGACAGATGGACGTACATTGCGCAACTATAAGGTCTCTTTCCTCGATTGACTACGGAACCCTAAAAACGGCCAATTAAGTACAACATGTTCAACAAATTCAATCATTAAAATTAATAGGTAATACGATTCTAAACACTTATTTGACCACGTTTTAAATCTTAAAACCGCTTTTCAGTTCCGCGTTGTAAAAGACTTCGCAAACGTCCAATAAATATATTCTGAACCGCTTTTCGATAACCAACAACAATTCCTAGATAAATTCTTGGTTACCTAATATTTCCTACTGGCACCACAAAGTTGTTTGTTCCTAGATTCAATATGAAAGCTGTATTGGTATAGTCTGAGAGATGAATGCACAAAAATGCACTTGCAATTCTCTGCCTGCGCCTGTGTTCCCGAGTTCATATAACCCGAATCTATTCAAGTCGCGAGTAAATAGGCTTCTTCTGGGCAAGCTTGTCCCATCGTCGAACTCATCGTCGCGTGGAGTTTGTGCTTTTACAGTAAACACAAACAACTGGACCAATTCAAACAGAGTTTTGATAAAGTATTTGGACTTATTTTTGTGCAACTTGCCTTATCTCATTGCCATCGGCTCACTCAAACAGAAGTTACACGAATGCAAAGTTTCAGCTTCGCCGCTTGAAACTTTTTACAGTCAAGAGTACACCAAGCTCGATACATTTTATCGTTCTTATTTCAATAGACGTATGGGCTAGAGTCGTGCTGCGAGTGTCAGGCTTCACCTGTCGTTGACTGAACTCGCATATCTTCTGTTTGAGTGAACAGATATAGCTTCTTTTGTAGGTGCACTAGGTGCACAAATACATAACCTTCTATTAAATGCCGTCTCAAGCAAAGAAAAACACTTTTATCCATTGTAAAGCTTTCTACAGCGACCTTGCTCAAGTTCCTAGTGTTATCGTATAGTATCGGCGCAAGCGCGTGAGTTAAAGTTATCTAATGCTAAATCAGCAGTAGGCATACCTACTGTCAGTTTCGTAATGTTATAGAGAAGTGGTACTATGAAAAGTCACATGGAAATCGCTTTTTACAGTCCACTCAAAAGAAAAATAAGTGGTAATACTGAATTTCAGTTTTCATGCATAAAATTGAGGATTTTAGTTCTGCTACGCCGTAGCGGGCCTAGCCGCTTTTTTGCTTGAGTCGTAGCTCCTAAATATAAATTGCAATTTAGATTATTTACAGATCACTTATTGGTGCTGTCATAACTCCTGGTGGTTTGTTCGTCTGTGAATAACCTAATCTTGGTGGAACCTAAAAGAATAATATTAAATTACAATATTAATTTTAAAACATCAGCTTCTATCTTCTTCTTCGCGTTTCCAATTGTCACTTGCCGAGCGTTGTTAGTTGTCGCCCACAGATCCTTTGAAGAGGAAAGTGGAAAAAAGAGGAAATTAAGCTCTTAGTGGCAGAGAAAAAGATTTTCCGGTAGATTCTGGGACCAACTAGGCGTGATGATGGATGGCACTTGAAGGTTACGAAAAAACCAGGAGGTAGAAGACCTAGTAACTGAACCCAATATAATTGGAGAGACCAAATCAGCCCGACTTCGCTGGCTCGGCCACGTAGAGAGGATGGAGGAAGATCGTGCAGTCAAAAGAGCGTACCTGGGATGACCGACGAGAAAACGGCCTGTCGGACGTCCCAGGAGCGACGAAGTGCAGAAGGACCTGAGCGCCCTCCAAAGACCCGTTTGGCGTGAGGAGGTGCAGAAAAGGGACGACTGGTGGCTTTTCGTGTAGTAAATAAGATCCTTTGAAGTGCACATCTCAGGAGCCATGCCATAGATTGCGATATAGCTCCGATCGGACATATGTTACATTAAATATAATCACAACAATAGAGATTCTCCTTACAGGTAGCCAATCTTGACTAGTTTATTAGTATAATTATGATCTGAGGCCCTACTCTCTCTAGGAGGAATCTCTCTTTTTTTCTATTCAAGAAAGAAATGAAAGATTCGATAACGATTAAGTTCAGCGGTAGCGCCTCTGTGTCTGAGTTTAAGCGGTTAAAGGACATACAGACCAAATACTGTAAGTCACCACCGGACCCAGAAGCAGGGTTTTATTTCAGCTATCAACTGCTATTATTGTTAACAACAGACGGTTGAATTCAGACGGCATCGGGCTGATAGTAACAGTACGTAAACAGCTGTTGATAAATTCTCAATTACTCGTAATTATGTGTCGAGTTACTTTCGAGAACGCATAGTACCTCAGATCTCATAACATTGTAATACATTTATAACAGTTCTAAACTGTAGCGAAACGAAACAATGATACGACCTTGTTTAAAATATGAAGTTATCCAACTAAAGTTACAAAGAGCGTTTGTTGAATAGCCCGTGAATTGTATCAAATAGTCTTGTCCGAATTATAATTACGTTCATAAATGTTTGTAGATTTGTTTCTCACCATTCATAGTGTAGTAAAACATAAAAACGGAAGTAATGCAGATTTTAAACTGACTTTACAAATTAGAGGAAGGTTATGTGTCCAAAAGTAGAGCTAGAATTAGTTTTTATTAATTAGTTTTTATAATCTATGAGGACTAATTTTATCATTTCCTTCTCTCTTCTAGGTTTTTGGATAATTTATTTAAAAAAGCAAAAAAAAAGCGATAACTTTTGCGACACTGGCGGATTTTTGTTTCCCGTCTGCTTAACCCTTCCAAAGCAATCACTATGTTAGTAGGTACAAGGCTAAACAAATACATTTGTAACCTTTCTTACATTTATATTTACAGAGCGAAGGACTCCAAACAGTTTCGTACTACAATATTGATACTAATAGTTACTTACGCAAATCTTTATTCATGTAGGTGTTACTAGCTGTCGCCCGCGATTTGTCCTGTAAATACATTTTCCCCGTTGAAGTCGTTTTGATTTCACGCGGTAAATGTGGAACTTTTTGACGGGCATTCGGCTCTGGCGCTTGCCTGCTCGGTCAAAATTATAGATGTTTGTGTATTTAGTGAATAATAAAGATGTATTATGCAGTATACTCACTACGGAGTGCACATCTTATGAAGATATCGTCAAATGACCTCGTGCATAAACCCCATTTGGGTTGTCTCAAAATATCACGGACTTTTTCCTTCGTAAAGTCCACTATCGCTTTACGAGGGGAGAATTGTGTAATTTTCTTCCTCGACACTGGTGGTTCGGCATATTTTTAACTTCAAGTTACTGTTAATAGTCTAAAAACTGAAGCATATTCTAGAACACGACACTGGCAGAAAATATGTTACCAAAAATGGGTTGACGATTTTACTCAGTGGAAAAACATGAAATGCAATATTAAGTAACATGGTTTCCCATACAAACACCGAATCAGACCTTTCTATAGGCTTAAATTGATTACATTAAGGACACATGAATAGCCCTAATCACTGGCCCCGATTTAGAAAGCTGCTAAAACAATACCCCTTTAATACAGCTCTTACCTTTACTAAAGCTGTATTGAAGAGAAATACAATTATTTTTAATCGCTTTAAGTTGTTGTACAATTGAGTTAGTATGACGAAATCTTTTGATTAAAAGGTGTACTGTATAGATTGATTGATTCGTTGTTAAGTCGATACAATTACAAATTAGATCGACCTGGAGATTAAAGTGATACAACATTAAATAATACAGTTAATTTGTGTTGTAAGCACTTTATAAGTATCAGCATTGAACGATAAACGTTGCAGGAAAATAAAGGAACTTTTGACCTACATTAACAAAAACTATATAATTTGTGAAAAATTAAGTCACTTTTTAGCTGTCTAGCACTTAAAATATTTGATATAAAAAGGTTTCAAAGTCCAAAGTGTTAAGCGATATACTTTTTAAAATACTGTAAAAAGAGCGCTTTGTTTCTGTTGGTTGATGATTTCACTGTGGATGCCAAGGTGATTTTAAAGAAAAAGTCTAAGCAATTTAAAATTTTAAACACTTTCTTCTCAAAAACGTGCTTTGGCAGCTTCTTCCATCCAGTCTATTTAAATAACATTATTACATAATCTTATGGCTCAAGTTTGGTGGGTCATTAGATCAGCAGAAAACATTAATACGAAAAATTTTAAGACGATGATTTTTGTGATGTATCTCATAAATAAAATTATCAGAATGAATCATCAAGAAACTAAAGTTATTAAAAAATCAAACTGATTTAAAGACACATAAAACGTTAAGAATGAAACAAGACTTATATATCGCACTCATCATCGTACCAACCGAAAGACGCCCACTGCTGGACAAAGGCCTCCCCTAAAGGGGCCTGCAAACGCTTCGTCTTCCGGTACGTGGTCGCCACTCTAGTATCCTACGCCCCATCGGCCACCGGTAAACCGGTGTTAGTGGGCAGGGCACAACGCAAGAAGAACCGATATTGCACTGAAAGGATGAGCAGCATCAAAAAACCCCTTTGAACTGGTCCATTTCCTACCGTAAAAGCGAATGAAGTTGTGGGCACAGTTTCAAACTAAAATATAGAAATTGTAAAATAGTTAATTTTTAACATTTCACTTGCTTTTTCTGAGATGTAAATGTATTTTTGACCTACCACAACAACCATTCTAACGTAAACGAGAAATGTAAAAAGTCTTCTCTACTTGTTAGTGATTTAAACGCATTAGAAACGGTTACTACTAACACGATTAGTAGCACTCACTAGCCGAGTATTAAAAAGTGGGGTAAAATTTGCATTATGCCTTGTTAGATGACATTGACATTACGAAATATTTTTAACATTTCAATTTTGGTTTGTTAGCAAAGTATGCGCAGGAGATTTTCACTTGACTAACATAGTTTTAAGGCTTACTAACCCATATGGATCATGTTGTCCGAAATAAATAGTTTTTTTTTTTAACGGTCAAAAGATATTTTTGATTTTTTTCGTATTTATTAAAGTCATATTACCAAAACCATATACCTAGCTAGGTCAGTATTGTACTACTATTACACAAATTTATTAGCTTGTATATATGGCTGATTTTACAAATCCATAAATATAAAAATACTTTACACCAAGCAAAAAACTGTTTATTTTTACTTTCCCATACAAACTATGCACCGTGTTTTTGACCTAAGTTCTTTAAAGGACCTCGTTTAACCCTGAAAACCTTTTCATATTTTTTTGCACTTGCGAAACTTACTTTTACTATATTTTAAGTAGGCAGTTGTTCTTTTTTATAAGTAGATTTTTTAATACATTATACTTAGTAATAATACCTGACCCAATATAACAGATGTTGTAATAAGAGCACGAGATACCGATTTATCAATAGATTTCACTCGCAATCGTGATCGACAAGCGTTAACAAATTACAATCATCTTATACTCCTATTTATAATGTACACTTATTTGCAATTAAAGTCTATTTAATATACTAATACAGATTTCTGTAATAAGGTACCTGACTACGGAAGCAGTCATTAATGAGCATTATCAGAGGCTTTTAACGGCTCAACAGCTCTACACCAGGGTTTGTAAGGTCGGTAATCGATCTTACGACTTACACTATACAGGGTGTTAATTTGATTGCGTGCCATAGCTTAGGGGGTGTTTCAGTAACGATATAGGAACACAAAAAAAATATTTAAAAAAATCCTACTTACATTTTTTTAAACTCCATTGAAACTAAACTAACGCGGAGGGCAATGACCCGGACGGGGCACCGCGCTATCACAGAGCCAGCGCACGAGTATCAAGTAATTCTTTTTTTTTGTGTGTGACTCCAATTTTCCCTTCATACTTTAACGGAGTTATGACCGTCAAAAGGTAATACCTAATAAATTGTATTTTTTTTTTATCATTGATGATAAAATAAATTAAGTCGGAATTTTTTTTATATTTTTCTTGTGTTCCTTTATCGTTACTGAAACACCCCCTAAGCTATGGCACGCAATCAAATTAACACCCTGTATTATGTTGATAATGATCTCTAGTATTTATCTCTTATATTTTTTGTTCCCGGACAAGTATGGTATTTTTTTCTACAATCATCTTAAAAAAACCGGCCAAGTGCGAGTCGGACTCGCGCCCTAAGCGTTCCGTACCTATCTACCATATGATATACTAAAAGCTTTTGCTCTTTGATTTTAAAAACTCCAAGACCATCCAACTTGACCCCTCTTTTATAGAAAAGTTCTTGAAACGGGAGCTCACCTTAATTGGTTACTATTAGTTGTGAGAAAAATTTAAATATTTAATGATTTTAGACTTTTCCCGTTATTTCTACTTTGAGACCTAGCTTCTTGCCAAATTTCATAATTTTAAGTCAACGGGAAGTACCCTGTAGGTTTTGCTTTTTTTGCATAAATGTATGGAGATGAGGACATAAAAAGCCATATCTTTTGATAGCGTCGTTGTAAAAATTGAAATTTTCAGATCTTGTGTGGTTTATGGACCTTAATATTCGTTATCAATTTCAACCTGATACCTCTTCTCGTTCGTTAGAAAAGGGGTCTTGACAGACAGACAAACAGACAAACGGACAACAAAGTGATCCTGTAAGGGTTCCGTTTTTTTATTTTGAGGTACGGAACCCTAAAAATGACCAAACTGGCAGGTTAAATTGAAAGAACTACCTACTGCTTTTGATTATAACGTCATAGATTTGCCTATTGTTGCATTTTGTAGTAGAGATAGATTTTTGTGGTAGAGAGGATAGATTTATCAAATACAGTTCGATTGCATTGAGCAATGTTCTAAAACAATGAATTATATTAAGCTCTCGCTCGTTGCAAGAGTCGTGATATGTCGAATTCTGTAACTTGAGTAATGTAACTTCGCAAATATTTTCTTACTTATTTTTAATTTAAATAAATTTACTTGTGAGATCAATAACATTATTTAGATTTTATATTTATGAAAATGCCGTTTTGTGCTAATTCAAAAAACTTTATTTGCATTAATAAAATATTTTTTCTACGAGTCAGCTGTTAAAAAGTTGCTAATCTAACCATGAAAGTAAGATGCATCTTAAATATTTTATTTATTGAAATTTAGAAGGAAATCATACGTAATGATTAATTTTCTTCTCGAAAAATACTACTTTCAAACAATTAATGGCTATAGGTATGAGTTATGGAATTACAGTCTCGTGAATGTGCGTGAAAATTTCGGCAGTTTTGTTTTAAAGAGTAATTGCTTTCAGTTCTTTCCTAGCTCAAAATATTGTGCTCTTAACCGTTGAACTTTTGATTAAGCAGCTCATTTAGCCCACTTCGACCCAGTTCGACTAACCTCAAAGTTAAATAAGTCAAAACTAAACCTTGTCTAAAATTACTATGCATTTTATCACTCATTTTACTTTTAAACGGTCTACGGATTTCGTAACCTAATGCATGCTTGCCAGTTGCATCGTCAATATTCAAACTCTTCGGTTTTTTCGCACGACTATAATTTGTACTTACGTCCGGCGAACGGCCTTGCACGTTACAAAACCTATGAGAAAACGGTGAACAAAAACACTCTTACTTTTATTCTAACCGAGCTTCCATTATTTCGAGTAAGGAAAATAACGAAGCTATAAATTTTAGCTGTACATTAATAGATTATTTGTACCTGTTAATAAAAACTATGAACCTACCAAGACCTACATACTTAAATCAATTTTCTTGAGATCAAGGAGATGGCTACTTAAAATTTTATTCTACAGTAATTTAGGAAGTAATTACTCTAATGTATCAATAAAAATAGTTACAAGATTACCGACAGGAAGTTCGCAACTGCATTGACAGGGGTTTTGGCGCGAAAGCTGACATTAGCCGCCATCTTAGTTGTGACGGCCACCACGCGACCTTGCTCCAGAAACGCACCGGTTCGTTTCGCAATCAAAATGGTGGGAAAATTTGTTCTTCCATCGATTCTTTTCATTTATTAAATTCTTGAGACGATTTGTTAACACTTTTCAAGTACATTTTGAACACTATACTTCTCGTTAAGTATTCCATTAGTACTTTTTAGACGTGAATTATCGCCAAGGATTAAATTTTTATTTCTTACCTAAGTGGATACCAACCAAAAGAGCGCCAAAAATGTATTATGTAAAGTAAATTTAAACCAAAGTTTACTATGTCAATGTCCTCTTCAATTTTATTATTTTAATTAAGTTCCAAAAATAGTTAAACTGACTATATATCCTGTCTTTGAAATGATTCATTGGTTAGATTATTCATATTGTTTTCCAATGTTGGTATTATCACATTTATATATCTGTTGTAGTCTGATCGCTTAATACGGCCTCATCAAAAGTGTCATGAAAAAGATATCCAATTGATAAAATAACGATCAGGCCATAGAATACCTTAAATATCAACCTTTCGCTATTGCTTGAACTGCTTGGGTTCAAATATTCTTAAATCTCTTAGGTTCAATTAGTTCTAAGCTAACATTAAACAAAAGTTACCTACGCTTAATCTGTGCAGTAGCCAGTAGCTCAATTTGCAAGGCTTAACCTAAAACTCTACATTTAGCACAATTGGCAGTCACTATCCGTCTGTCTACCTTACATAATTCAACACAAGCCCTGAGAACGTTCGTTTGTATGTAAATGCATGGAATTCCATGCAAAAACGAAGGTTCTCAGACAATGACCCGCAACACAATGCCACAGCATAGATAATTCGGTACTGACATGGCCAGTCTGCTAACAATGAAGGGACTGTGTCAGTCAAATGTCTGAACCTAAGTTGGTTGTGGAAAGGCTTGAGTCACTATGCTAATAAAGAAAACGTGAATTCTTTAAAGGCCAGTGATACGGGCAAAGTACGAGTATCCACATGTATCTGATTCGACAAGCTTTTACTAGCGCATGGAATACAATAAAAGAGTTTGCTCTCAAAGAACTTGCAGTTTACTCAAAAAGCATTCTTTATAAAATACGGAAGTGTAGAGAGAATCCCATCAGTATTATTTAAAAGAAGTAACGAAATTCACACACAGCCTAATCTACATCATAGATTTATATAGTCAAGATAGGGTCTTAGGAACAACCGGTTCAAAATTTCCCCATACAAGAAAAAATAGCGCCATCTGTGAAAAATCGCGTGAACTACGTTGTGTAGTACTTCGGTCGGTGCTAAATACACAGAACGGAAATAATATGGCGGGAAAAAACAAAACAAACTTTTTACCGTTTATATGTGATTTAGGCCTGGTTGTTCAGTTTAATTAATCGGATTATAGTCAAAAACAATAATAAAAAATAACAATAATAATAATAAGAGCATATTGTTTCTTCAAATAAGAACATTCCATTTTGTTGGTAAGTTTATTTGCATCCAATGTTGACAATATGACTGACAACGACTGACGTTTGTTGGTCCTAAACGTCAGATTTCGGACCAACGAATTGGGGACATTGTAACGTGCCGATGGGCTAGTACTTATATATATGTAAATGATCTACATACTTTGTACTGAAATATCTTGAATAGGTGTCAGTGACGCTAAGAAAATCAAATGTAGACAAGGCATGAAAACAAAGAGTGAAAGTGTTTTGTACCTACTTAATATACATACATTATAAATTACAATACTGACTCTGAGAAAATAGAAACCAAGTGTCTCAATTGTTTATGTAACAAATTCGTACATCGATAATTGAAAAATAATCTCTACATCTCAATATAGAGACAAATTGCATCTCTATTACTCAACCACCACACAGCGATGACTTGCGGTATAAACAATTCTGCACTCTTAAACTGTATATCAGCTGTATTGTTATATTATCGTCACTATTATATAACCTGTGACCTTTTCAGAGTTATGATCGGTCCTATCGTCAGTCAGTTCCATTGAATGAGACATTTTGACAGTTCTATCTTGGTAACACGTGACACCTCTGTATCGCTGTTATGGAGCTTCTAGATAAAGTTGGATATACACTGATGTAAAATCTTGGATTTAAAAGGTTTATAGAAAATTCAAGCATGTCAGAAAAAATAAGAGAAGCTTACGCTAATTGTTATTTAAAAAATACGTGTCAATACTGTTTTGTTTTAATTGAAAGAAAGAAAGAAATGTTGAAATTAAATTAGAGAAAGAAGTAAAATTTAATACAAGTAATTATACGCGTTAATTGTAAAATTCATGACCATTTTTACTTTACCACTGAGCATTGTAAACACTCGCTTACAGTGTACAACAATAAACAATAGAAAGCCGTTATGCAAATCCAATCTACAAGTATTTGCTATACTTATTATATGATGACGGTTCCGGTCGTGTAGCTAAATGTCAACTATCAAATTAAAATGTCTATTTTCTGCACCTTATTATTACTTATAACAAATAGAATTGGCAAATCTTTTATGTGTGTTAATTTTGTCGGAATGAGTTGGGCTCTGTCCAGCAGAAGTCTATTTAATTACCTACTAGAAGCCTTCTAAGTAACCAAACGTAACGCACCCAAAATTACGACCTCAACTGAACCGTTTAAATTTTTTGGATGTAATCCTTCTTCAAAGCTCTCCACGTAATTACTGACTCTTAAGCTACCAATTAATGGCCGAAAAATGAGTATTTTCTGGCGGCTACGTAGACAAAAGCAACATGACTCCTGAGCGCAGTGACACATAAAATCGTATGCACATCACAGCCAGAAGTAAAGATCCTCATGTTTTCCGTTCATCGCACTTAGCTTCGCTTTAGGTTAAGATATACTTTTCCAGCCTATGTACGTAAAATTCCATTCAGAGCAACTATGTAATGAGAAATTCCGCTTATCAATCCGTAATTATTATCCTTCAAAGCCATGAATACTTAATTTCATGGGCACTGCTAGGATACGATTATGTAATCCTAAAATAGGATATACGTTAGGATGTTGATAAGGCACAAGTATTTATTTATAAGCCCAGCAACTGTGATTTGTTCTATTGAATTTTTATTAATATTGAAACGGATTTGTTTCATGACTAACCAATAGTGATAAAATTATTAAGAGACATTGCCTAGGCAACAACAATGATACTTTTAATCACAGATTTAATTAATCACGAATAAACTATTTCAGGTACAAGGTTTTACAATCACAATACTATTGTATTCACAACACTATACTCCACATAAAAAAATAAATAAACAAAATGAGTAAATTATTTATTTTCAAATTTAATTATCGAACGTTGTTTTCGATTCCATATTCGCGCGCGGAAGTAGGTGCCGACTACAATGACCGAGGCAGATTTAATTGTTATTGGCTAACGTTGCGATCAGCTGATTGCAATCAGCTGGTTTTGAACGGCCATATTGGCTAGCCGGTTTGGTAATAATTACTAGGTCAGGAGTCGCACGAACTTTGAGATGAAAAATATGGTATTAAAGACTTTTGTTATGACTTATGAACGAAACTTTAAGATATGGATAGATTAAAGTTATTCGACTTAGATCAATTAAATGCCTACACTTAACCTTCAAAAAATCCTTTGTTTCAAAAAGCACACTACATAATTTTTAGGCGGCTAGGCCGGTGGAAACAAAGTGTGCTGTGCGTGTGGCCTACTTTGGTTAATTGTTTACCCTATTAAGTTATCTATAAACGTAAATAGTTACAATACTAAAATCAAGCGTGATGTCTCCATTACTTTGCGTACTAGGCAAACCACAAATTTTTTGAAGTACCCAAAAACTAGTTTATGAATTTAGAGGTTATATTTACTATTGTAACGGTGTCAAGAAGTCAAATTGGCTTAAGATCGGGGCCAACGGCGGCGCCACGTAACACTGAATGTGGCCCAAGTAATTGTGGTCAGCTGTCGGCACACTTCCGACCTCTACCACTTTCGTTTTCTATGATATCGAAATATGGCGCGTAACAGCTAATCTATTAGCTAGTTTTGCAATAAAAAATAAACAATGTTTAATACTTTAGTGAGAAAAGAAAATATGAAGAGATTCTCAAGCTTTTTTTTTATTTATTTAGGTCACCAAACAGTAGCACAATATAACATTACATAAAACATATTATTATAATATAAGGTAAGTACCTAATTGTGCAACCAGCATCGATAACCACAATTTACTAACTAAATTACAATATTATTGTCCAGATGGTAGATAGGTTAGAAAAGTTTTTCTAGATACTCGTAAGTACAGTTTTTCTAAATTAAAAAAATAATTAAGTTAGCATAAAGTAGGTTTAGACACATATCTAAGTGAGCTTGTGTTCGTGTTTTATTACATTATTTTGTGCTAATATGTGTTAACGAGAGTGATTACATGTTGTGAGTGTGACCAGAGGTGTAAGAGTTAAAAAAAGAAAGAAAGAAAAACAATCGAAATGTTTCTTAATCGTCTAAATAAACTTAATCATTAGTTACGTAGCGTGGCCAACAACTTTTTCTTAAAATCATGTATTAATAAATTTTCGTAAAATCTGTATATATATCGCAGTTATATTGTCAAAGCAGTGATATTATAATTTCACTAATAAAATTGTAATTGTATGGTAAATTGTAGTCTAAGCTAACCAAACCTTATCCAACCTAACATAACCTTATCACGTATACAAATAATTATAAAAATAAGCCCCGTGAAATTATAATAACACTAGTTAAATTGTCAGAAATGGATCCAATTGACAATTTATCGTGAAAATATAATTTCACTAGTGGAATTATAATATCACGTCTCTGACAATATACCTACCTACATGCGTTATATATAATTTTAAATTAATAGACCGTAAGGGCACTGCATGTTATCCTACGTCATCTAGTACACGAAATTTGCAACTTTGTAGCGATAGTAGTGGCCTAATAGGTCCACAAAACGTTGGTCTGCCAATCCGAAACCTGGCAGGTTTTGTACAGTTGGAGAGAAAAGTGGTTAAATGACAGATTACACGAATGAAATCTATTCGTAGAAATAGAAGGTACCTATATAAGTAAAAAACAACAGGTCTGCCTTGCATCCTCTTGGCAGTTTCGCTAGTCCGACCAAATTTGTGGTCTAATCACATCCGACCACATTTGTGGTCCGACAAGCGAAACTGCCAAGAGGAAGCAAGGCAGACCTGTTGTTTTTTACTTGTATAGGTACCTTCTATTTCTACGAATAGATTTCATTCGTGTAATCTGTCATTTAACCACTTTTCTCTCCAACTGTACAAAACCTGCCAGGTTTCGGATTGGCAGACCAACGTTTTGTGGACCTATTAGGCCACTACTATCGCTACAAAGTTGCAAATTTCGTGTACTAGATGACGTAGGATAACATGCAGTGCCCTTACGGTCTATAAATAGGTACACTTGATGCTCTTCCGATGTTTCTGCTTTTGGTAAATTTGGCCACAGATAAGTGGTGATAATGCAGAAATAAATACAGTACAAACCCTACAAAGCATAGATCTGCTCAAGGACATAGAATTACCACTGACGTGCGGCCGTACGTAGACAAAAACAAAAGCGATTGGCACCAAAAAGCTAGGTCAATGTTAGGTCAGGTAGGCTTCTTTTTAGCTTCATTGAGAAATCTTTTGCTTTTGCTAATTAAAAAACAAATATAGATTTATTTCTGATTCGATGTTTTAATATAAAATCTTAATTGAACATAATATCTACCTACATAAATGTTAATTAATGCTTATCAATGAATCACCTGTCAAAATATTATTGAAGAGTGACGCCATTTTGGAATCGCAACGCAAAAACAATTTTTAATAAAAATGGCAAATTATTGATGATAATGAGGAAGTGTCGATTGTCATAAATCTTATCTGTAATTTCACATAAACATGAGTCGTGTTTTAGCGTTACAATAAAAGATGACACAATAACTTAATAACGATGTTGCCAATTTTACTGCCAAGTTTATTGCCTAGTTGTCAACCTATTGGCCTATAAATACTACAAACCTTTGAATACATTATACATTTAAACAATAAATTAGAAACATAAAATTGCAGAATTTAATAAAATGCTTTTGGGATTAATTTATTTCACAGGTTCTTTTATTGAGGTGTTAAACTTATTGTTTATCTTTAATGTATTTTAATGAAATATCTTTGAGCCATGTCAGTGGCCTTTGGTGGCTCAAAACTCTGATACCAGGGTTTGTGAGGTCAGTCATCGACGTTGCAACCCACACAAGATGATGATGATTGTTTTTAACGAAATCTGTCAAGTGAGTTGTTTCATATTTTATATGTTTTCCTGAAATTACTTGTAGATTCAAGAGCACGTCTAGCTTCACGCATTTAGCTTTATACCGCGTTCCTATTTCAACCACTCTATGTGCTACATTCGCGCTACAAGTAAGTAACAAGCTTGATGTGCTCTTGACTGTACTCAAATCCATTGAATAACATTTAGATACCTTTTCCTTACCTAAGATCTCGGTAACATGATAACTAAGAGAAAGTTGTAAGCCCAATGATAATGGAGGAAATATGCAACGAGAGGCCATTTATCAACGCAGACATTGCAAGCCTTTATTATAATCCAGAGTTTCGTGATCTAGATCGCAGCGTTTCAGCGCTTGCATCACTTTTGTTACGAAAGATTGGCCAGTTTGCATATTAGTACTTATCGTCATTTTAAATGAAATTTCATAAAAAAGTTTATTCATAGAAAATTGTTACAAAAAGAAGGTACAGTCAACAAGCTTGACACTTGCAGTGCGACTCTAGCCTGTACATATATTAAAATAAGAACGGTACAAAGTCCAATGTGTCAAGCTTGATATGCTATTGACTGTACCTATTACAATGCAAGGTAACTTTTATTTTATAAAGTAAATGACCTATTATATAAGACCTTTTTATTTCAATACCTTTGTACATTAACAAAACACGCCAGGTGGAAAGTGTTTCTAATTATTTCATTATTATGCTAGCATTATTAATGGCAGCCAATCAGAGAGCTCTTCAGTCTGACAAGACTGTGTTATCAACATACGTTCCATTAACTTTCATAGAAGGGATGTAAATCTTTTGTTTTGAGTTAAACAACCGATTAAAATTTCTATAAGGATTCCGTTACACATTTTGATTTAAAAATTGATTTGCTTGTTTCAATTTGATTTAAAAAGAAATCATATTAAGGTGTCTCATAAACTTCTACATAATTACATTGAATAAGTAATAAAAGGAGAGCAACAAGCTGGCTTTATCTCAATATGTGACGCAACGTCATTGTTCTGTACTGCGCGGGCGCAGGAAGTGGGAAGGAACGATTACGTCACGTCGCGTGTCGGGAAGAAAACATGATGTGACGGTGAAGTGACGTGACATCTCGTCAGACTACTCATCGAAGAAATCCGTGAATGAGTGATAAGAAGTTCTTTTTGTAGCAGATAAACTATCTGCCTACACGTCCCTGTGCGACATAGCTTGTATAAGAATTTATGAATAGATTTAAATAGGTATTTAAATTATAGACATAGTTCATTTTTTCAATTTCATTTAAAAACTAAAAGAGTCAGTCAGCTATATTGTAGAGTTACTATGGGTCCCATATAATTCCCAATCCTGGTATCTTAATCATTTGCATCGTCATAGAAGAATCTAAGGCTATACAAAAGTTCTCCCTATATTAGATTTTAGAACGTTTTTATGGCCTTAAGATATTTGTAGCTCTTTAATACATCCCTTTTACCGCCTAAGTTGCTGCCTAATTCTAACTAGAGTATTTATTTAAATGGTCTGAAAAATGTTCCTTTCGACTGATTTTAATGCTCATTTTGAAATAATTTTCGAAAGTCAAGAGTAAGCCCATTTTCAATAAAAAAAAAGTATTTTAGTCATATTCTGTTCAAATTGTCAACATAAAGTTTACACTACCGTACTTGAATCATATTACAAAAAAAAAAATACGCAATCGCAAACGCAAAAGAAATTGTTGAAGTTCACGAAAAAAATAAAAATTGTGACATTAAAGTTTACAATCTCAATATAATATACCTATTGATTAACTTATTGAATTTATTACAAAAATATTAAATTACTACCACGGTACTTAAAAGAGTTAAAAAAGGTAGGAGATCTTCCACGATAGCAAAGTGAGTCCCTCCACAATTTCATTTTGGAAGGGTGGGCCATGCTACCGTATCTTTGAATAAAGTTGTAGATAAACTCCGTTCAAATAATATCCATATCTAGCTTCTAGTATGTTAGTCTTAAGCAATTTGACTTTGAACGTTGGAACAATACGCGTGACGAATTTATATGTCTACTTAAACAGAAGACTCCAGTCCGTTCCACTGCTACTCAGGATATTACATTCCTTTGTTTATTTAATTAAAATAATCCGATGACAAGGTTGCATATAATTGATCCATTGCCTGAAACTTTTTCCGCATGTTTTAAGGCCAAGCAAAGGCAAAAGTTCATACAGCCCGGCTAAAAGTAAATAAAAGAAAGCTGGCATTCCTATTGACAGGGTTGACAGCGTCATGACAAGCGGAAGCGGATATTACTTGTAATATTGTCATGTTATTATACTTATTATTTCCGGTGGTACGAAGCATCTGATCTGGTTTGTATTTGAGGTGAAGGTTGCGTTTATCAGATAAATTCCTACTTGTTGAGTACGTGTAGATGTTATGACAAAAGGACAAACACGCAGACTGATTCCAAATATGCTAATTTCCATATAAATATACATTTGCAATCGGTTTCTCGAAAAGGGCCCGAACGATTTCGATGAAATTGGAGGCGATTCGATTGGTTTTACGGTGTTCTTGGAGGTGAAAAATCGAACTAGCTAGATCTCATATCTGAGTTTTTTGAGCATTTCTTGAAAATAGCGCGTTTCAGAAACCCTATAGCGCCATCTGTTAGTTGGCTATGGTTAAAATTATACAGAGCAAAGCTTGGCCGCCCAGGTACTTATTATGTAGTCACTTACTGCAGCGCAGGTTTATAAAAAAAAAAATGTTTTCTCTCAATGCTGAATTTTGTGGCATACTTATAAAAAAAGCAGTTATTTCTCATAATGATAGCTCTAATGCTATTTTCTTGGCAATTTCAGGTTCTGTGTATTCCCAAAGACTTTTCAACGATTCCTTGAACAATCAACTGAAGATCCGTCCTCTCTCCTGCCTAAAGCCGCAATTAGCCGTAATTAATTCAGAGACTAATTCGGCATACATTGCTCGTTGAAGTAAATATATTGTAATTAACATAAGCAAGTCTCCCAGCATTGTAAGCCGAATAAGTGTTTGAATTTAGGAAGGTCTGATTGCAGCTTTAGCCACGCTTTATGATTTTTGCTTGCTCATACGAGAACCTACTAAATACCTACTTAAGCAACATATGCCTATACATACTCAATGTGTAGACATAGTCACCGAACCGCAAAAGATTTACTGCATGCTGAAACAAAAGACGGTGACCTAAATATGCATCGGGCCTAATTACATTCCATGCATTGTTTTGCCAGTTTTATACTTCAAGTAAGGTCATCTACAATATGGTTTTATGAAATATTGTGACCCTGCCCTCGAGAACTGCAAGATTAAATTGGAAAATTAGATTCCCGCCCACTGCTATAATTCTTAGAGCTTTTGGACACGACATGGCGCTATCACGTATAATTAATACCAAGAAAGACCGTAGAGTTTTGTAAACATACATTTTGAATTTAAGAAGAGATTTCTTTTTAATTAGACCAGGCACACGTTTGTTACCACAACACACAAAATATTTTGTAGCAAGTCTTTTAAAATTTGTAGCAAGTCGGATACATCCAGATTTTTAATAATTATATTTTGAAAATTGTGGCTAGGTAAATATGTTTTCAAAACGACGCTCCCGTTGGTTGGATGGATTATACAAGGTGTAACAGAAAGGGTATATCAACTCTGAAGAATGTGATTTGCCCATGAAACTGAACAACTTTCCCTAAAGGTCGAAACACACAAAAAAATGTTTGACCCCATACAAATTGCGCTATCAGCTGAATCAGTTTCTATGGGATGTCAATTTTTTTTTTTTGTATTTCGACCTTTGTTCCTCAGGGAAAGTTGTTCAGTTTCATGGGCAGATTCACATCCATCAGGGTTAGTATACCCCTTTTGTTACACCCTGTATAATGTCGGAACCAAAGATTTCGGACCTCCTTGCTTCGCTCGGAATAGAAACCGAGCTAATTTATTTTACTATGGGATGACATCTGACAGCATGTCACATCTCCTTTGCTTTGCAATGTCACATCATCATCGATCATTATGAAATATTCAAAATAACCCTACCAAATTAAGATAACGACGCCTTCATTGTCTTTACTAAGATAATGTGATTATGTAATTTCTTGTGACTTTACATCACACGTCCCTAACTTGTGACGAATTATTTCTTTAATCCTACATCTATAACCTTTATTTTTTGAGGTCGGAACTAATGCCTCTGCCTTGGGGGCTGACACCTTTCAAGCAATATTTTTATGACATCTGGAAATCAGGAACATAATAAAGGCCTTACATACATCATTAATGTAAAAAAAATTATGTCCTGTCCATACGTAAACACTCTTAAAAATAATGTCCATCCCAAAACGATCCTTAGCTGTTATACATTCCGTACTTTTCCAAAACATCTCAAAACAAAACAAGTTCTTATATCAGCAACACTTCTTTACATTAGAATACGGGGTCTTTTGGTGTTTTTTTTTACAACGAACAGTAATTTCATGTGTTAGCCGTTTTCCGGCTTAGTAGGTGATTCGGCCGCTCTGTTTTGTCCGCACCGCGACGACCGAAACAAGAAAGTAAATTATTATGATTTTTTTTTAGTAAAACTGTTTCGGACGCTAGCTTTTTTTTGGCTTTTTAAGAAAAGTAACATCAGCAACAAAATAAAATAATGTTTAACTATTACCTAACAACATTTTTTTCTTTTTATTTGTGTTGATAGTGACATTACAAATGATAAGTACCTATGAATTATTTAAATTGTTTCATGAAACTGTTTAAAATGTTGATTAGGTACTTGATTCTGTGATCATGTTTTCATTTTGGCCGTTTAACATAGTACCTGAAAAGTAATGTTTCATGTGTTGATTCTTATTTTTAAAACGGTATCTTTTACTAATTATTGCATTAATTTTAAATATATAAACCCTGCCTAAGTGTTACCGTACTAATGGTACAAAATATGCAATAAAAAATCGAGCGTACGAATCACCTACTCAAAAATATTTTAATCATGTACTGTCCTGTTTCGGACGCAGCGGACGAAACCGATAGGCTGAATCACCTACTAAACCAGTTTTCCAAATTTTACTGACAAGTTTTTCAAAAAATAATCTCACCCTATATAATGCAAACAAACATGCATATAATGCTTTTCAATCAATTAATTCAATAAATATTTTGTAAAGAATCTACATCAAATAAAATACATCTGAATAAATAAAAAAGTTTGATAAGTAAATCTACATCAAAATAAATTGAATTACCTATAGAAAGCTTACGAGGGAAGCATCGAAGAAAAGCGCAAAATATAGAATTTTGTTTTGAAACAGATCGATGACCGACCTCACAAACCCTGAAGTCAGATTTGTTCAGTCGCCCAAGACCTCTAACATTTTTTTTTATTGGAAATGGGCTTACTCTTGACCTCGATCTAGTCAAGAAGACAGAGATGAGGTCGACGATGGAACGAGCTTGCCCAGAAGAAGCCTATTCACTCGCGACTTGAATAGATTCGGGTTATATGTTACCATACTACCGTAGATAGTAGCCGGGACCAAATGTCCTTCCTAAGCACGGAGTTTACTTTTGGACAACAGGCGTTTCATCCTGCGATGTTTTTACCAAATTGAGGAAGTCTTATCACTCACACAACGGAGGATGTCTTTCTTAATATTTATTTCGGAAAAGTAGTTATTGTGACATAACTGTAGTAGTTAGACATATGGTATCACGGACTTTTTTGTAGATATTGATATCCTCTATAAAACTGTAGTATATCACTTTGCTCTATTGTTAAAATTTTCGCCCTATTCTTAAATATACAGGGTGTAAGGGACAGGTTGGCAAATACTGAAAGGGCATGATCAGTCAACGTAACTGAACAACTTTCAGCGAACAAAACTTTCAGGAAATAAAAAATAAAATCGGCTTCTCCATACAAACTGTCCAATCAAGTTTGCTATTTTGTATGGAGAGGCCGATTGTTTTTTTCATTTCCTGAAAGTTTTGTTCGCTGAAAGTTGTTCAGTTACGTTGACTGATCATGCCCTTTTAGTATTTGCCAACCTGTCCCTTACACCCTGTATAAGACTCTGTATTATATCTTGACGATTTATTGTTTACCGATTAGCACCTAAAATTCGCAACAAATAAATTTGAACGTTAACCTTGAGGTCGTAGCACCAGAGTTCGAAAAACGTGGATATTATTTTCCTTTTAAAGTTTAAACAAACGGGAAGTGATACCAAAAATGGTCGATGAACTTGTTGAATGTCTATTAATTTTATACAGATTCTCTCAGATGCAAACCATGGAATTTTTTGTATACCTGTGTGAAAACTTCCATGTTCCAGAAATATTCCATGGGAAAAGTTGATCAATTTCATGGGCAGATTGACATCCTTCAGTTATATTGTACCGTTTTTAGGGTTCCGATACCAAAATGGTAAAAAAAAGGAACCCTTATGGTGCCGCTCTGTCTGTCTGTCTGTCTGTCCGTCTGTCTGTCACACCTCTATATCTCAGCAACCACTTACGCTATCGAGCTGAAATTTGGAATAGTTTTAGAATATAGTTGCCCAACTTAATTGCACATGAAAATTTTTTGTAAAAAGGATGATTATTAATGTAAAGGGGGCCAAAATAGGGGGGGCCAAATTTCAAATTGTCGCTACTAGGTCGAGTGGGGTATCATATGAAAGGGCTTTACTTGTACATTTTAAAATATATTTTTGTATTTTTTTTAGTTTCTTAGTTTTCAAGTTATGATGAAAAATGTCAAAAAAAATACCATTCCCCCCCCCTTATCTCCGAAGTTTGAGTAAGGGAAAATCTGAATTAATTACAGTTGACAGAGGTTTATGTAAACTTTACAGCAAAAATAAAACGATCTTTCTAAGTTGCACAGTTTTTCAGAAATCTGCAAAAAACCTTTACAAACAAATTTAGTTTTGCGGTCCTGAAAATGGACTTTACTGCTTCCAAAAATACTATAGGTATATCGGAACCCTCGGCGCGCGAGTCCGACTCGCACTTGACCGGTTTTTTTTACTATATTTTTTTACACAATCACTGACAAATGAAAAAAGGTTTATTTGCTGTAAACAGGCTGTAAAAAAAGTACGATGATCCTTCTAAGGGGTAATTCTACATCACAAAAAGATTGAATAAAAAATATAAAAAAAAAATTTGGTTTTGATTTTGAAACTCCCTGTGTTTGGATAAATCTACAAAGTAGAAAGTAGCAAAATTTCACAACCACAGGCAGGTACTTACGCAGAAGACGCAGGTTCGAATCCTGCCTGTGGTTGTGAAATTTAGCGATTTACTACTTTGTAGATGAAAAAAATACTTTTGAAGAAATGCAGCGCCTGGACGATTAAATGACCTTTAAGATAAGCTGGTGATGCAGACAAAGATGTTTTTGTTATAATATTCAGTCACTAGCAAGTATCTATCCCACAGATCAGAAATAAGTCTAGATGACTCAAGTGTACCTACTTTGCGTGCCCAAACCCGTGGCCCAAACTAAGCTCAAAACGCTTAGTTTGCTTGTCATGGGCTTGTCATATCACCGAGAACTGTGACACGCTTCGTTTTTTGCGTTATCTAGACTTATTTCTGATCTGTGATCTATCCATTAAATTACTGTCATGGAATTCGAAGGTAAATCTAGTTTCGGAAATACTCAAAATTAAAAAAAAAATCAATAAAAGTATTTTTTTATAATCAGTAATGTAGAAAAAAATACGATGATCCTTCTAAGGGTAGAAGGATCATCGTATTTTTTTTACATCCTGTATAGGGTATCTGGGGCTCTGGATTCACAGGTATCATATTATCGGTAAACTAAGTAAGGACCGTTGTATTCAGACCTTAGGGCGGTATTTCACTGGGACACTGGTATCGCGACTGGTAGCACGACTGGTTGCGCCACTGGTGTCCGTAACAAGACACCAGTAACGACACCAGAGTCGCTACACCCTGCAGCCACAGTATTAAGGGCTATATTTCACTGGGAGTGCTAGCCCGACCAGCAGCCGAGCTGGTTGCGCCGCCAACCAAACCACTCTCAGTGAAATATAGCCCTTAATACTGTGGCCGCAGGGTGCAGCGACTCTGGCGTCTAGTTACGGACACCAGTAGCGCAACCATTCGCGCCACCATGGTATCCCAGTGAAATACCGGCCTTAGGGTTCCTTTTTTTTACTATTTTGGCATCCTAAAAGTAATGTAAAGTCTGTATATTAATTAATTTGACTCTGGTGTCTTTACTGGTGTCTTGTTACGGACACCAGTGGCGCAACCAGTCGCGCTACCAGTGTCCCAGTGAAATACCGGCCTTATACTCAAACTCAAAATAGTTTATTCATTGTTGGATATTAAAATCTCTTAATGACGTCAGCTAAACTCCATCGCTTCACAAACAAATTGGCGCCATAAGCCCTAAAAGTTCGCTGACTCTAAAATATCACCAAAAGTGTTTTGCTCATATTCATTTGATGGTGTTATTCACTTTAACTGGTTATTTTAACAAAATAATGTTTAATATTACAATGGACCTGCTGACGACCTCAATCTAGTCCTGACGACGAAGATACAGTCGATAGTGGAGCGAGTTGCCCACGCTTGTTGCAGACGCACGCTGGAAAATTCCAAATCCTAATGGCTGTACGCGTAATAAAAGAAGTTTCGAAGCGCTTTATGTGTGCTTTTTTTTTCATTACAAGCAAAGGCCCTAAAATTCTGACAACAGCTAATACTATGTAATATGGCTATTCAGACTGGCCTGTGTGTTCGTTCCACAGAGCTCTGAAGTCCATGCGTCTTGCTCTGCATCTAGAGACGAATTCTTTATTTCATTCAATACAAATCAGTGTCACCATTTGCTAAAACTAACACGCTTTCCGCACCCACACTACTAGCGTCATTTGAGTGCGATAAACATAGTACAGTCAACCGCACGTCGGTAGAAACTTTTTCAACTCTATTACCACGCCATAAGGTCCAAAAGTGTTTCTACTGACGTGCTGTTGAGTGTACCATTATTGCGAGAGAGTAAGATGCTAAAAACCAGTGACAGCGTCTCTGGCAGTTATGATGTGCATTCAAAATAAGCGCTCACATAAATTGGATAGTATACCTAGTCAATAAGGAACCAAATTTTTTTACTCTCTTCGCTTCTATGGGGGGTGCGCGCGCAGGCGGAGTGGCCCAATCGTTGTTCTGTGGTTCGTTCAGTAGCGAGCCTACCTCCTACGCCATGGGCCGCGGGTTTAATCTACGCCAAAGCACAACCTGGACACTACATACAACGAGCGCGAATTTGAAATTGGAAGGTCGCGTAGACTCAGTACAAAAGACCCTCAGAAGGAGCACGAGAATCTCGCGGGCGGGTGCGCGCGGGGGTGCGGGGTGGATTGCAAGGGGGGCGGAGAGTGTCCGTTCTGTATGATAGTCATCATCATCATCATCATAACATCCCATGAACGTCCACTACAGGACAGGGAGCTCCCTCCAGAATTCTAGCTTTTGCTAGAAAAATGTGGAGGGGAAGTACCATAGTCACCTCGCTTGTTAGCGTTACGGCTGGCACTATGGACCGCGGTTGTAGGTGACCGCAGTAAGTAAGATGTTAGATACAAAGGAGGATGCTGCTGCCCATCCTCCAGTTAACCCTTAGTCGCCTCTTACGACACCCACGGGTATGTATGGGTTGGTACTATTCTTTGCCGGCACCACACGGGACTGTATGATAGATAGTACTATTACTTTATTCTGTGGCCAAAGGCAAACATTTGAGTGATGCAAACAAATGCTTGTTTTGACTCTGGGTGTAATTTATGTATGTATGTGTCACCGGAAAATAACACGAAATCGTAAATTGATCAATTTCCTAGTAAGATGATGAACCTTCGAAAAATAGTAAACTGTACCGAATTCGATTCTCGCTCGGCTCGTGCGTGTGGTCGGCAGGGAACCTAACACAATCTAACGGATCCCGTCCGGGATTGTTTTGTGTTTGCACGGTGCAAACCATTAGAAGATATCATCGATATAGACTCCCCATACTAAAGTGGTCACGTGACCGACCCATTTTGTATGGGAAGTAAAAAAAATTTCGTGCGTTGTTAGAAAAGTCGTAGAACAAAAGTTGTAATAACGTGGGCATACGCAAATCAGGTCCAAAAAAATAACCTTGTAAGTATAGCTCTCTATTAAAAAATGCTTCTTTGGCTTTAAATCTGTTACCATAAAATTAAACAAGGCTTGGGCAATGGGGAATGATGGAATTATATAACTGCGCGAACATATATTTTTATTATTTTCGGTCGCCAATTTATATGTATTTTTTTTTTTCTTTTTAACATGTCTTTCTTTTTTTATTGGAACAATATTATGCTATTAAAACAATATAGATGATTTGTACAATGTTTTTTACTAGAAAACTACAACCACGACAGACAGGACAAACATACATACTTTCTTTATAATATCGTAGTGAAGATTGATCGTTTTCTCTCCGACTGGGCGAGTGGTATCGACTACTAACTAGCACTATCTTTACCTACCTACTACTGGTGGGACATCCTGTAGAACCTAACTGACGACTTTCGATCGAATGCGTACGCGCAGGGCCTGTCTTTGTGTAGTTATTAGCATTCATTACATTCACAATTTGTACGGAGAACAGCTTGGAAATGGGAAATGCTAGTAGGAAAATTCAGGAAAAGAAATACACTCTTTTTTAAATTCAGACAGACAGGACAGGGAGCTCCCTCCAGAACTCCAGCAAAAACGCGTGGTAGGTACTTTGGAGGATATTTACCATAGTCACCACGCATGTAAGCGTTGCGGCTGGCAACCGCTGTTGCAGGTGACCGCAGTATTTAAGATGGTACGATACACAGAAATTATGCTGCTGCCCATCCGCTGGTTCATAAGCCCTTAGTCTCTTCTTACGACACCCACGAGTAGAGATCGGTTGTACTATTCTTTTCCGGCACCATATTGGTGTTAGAGTTACAAATGTTCTCAGAGACGTGTGTTTGACCGTACTTACAAGATGCAAGTATAAGTATGCATTTTTATAATACTTTTTTTAATGCAAGTAATGGCATTGTACGGTACAACGGAAGTGAATATTATATCGGTAGAGTCACGACAACCGTATTCGATTTCCGAATTCGATATCGGAACACTCGACACGTTCGATAAGGAGCGCAGATAAGATAATTAATGACTAAGATTAATATTTTTGTCATTTCTGCAACAGATACGTAAGTATTCAATTACAAAAAAAACGGCCTAGTGCGAGTCGGACTCGCGCACCGAGTTCCGTGCCACTAAGGCCACTTTAAGGTAAAAATACCGTCTTAGTTTTGACTAATGAGTCTTAGTTATAAACGCGCAGTCCCGCAGAAGTGTATTAAATTCGAGCAAGTCCGACACGCATTTAATCATTTTTATTATCTTGTATTATTCTATAGCTTATGCACTATAAACAACCAATTTTCATGATTGTAAGTGTAAGTTTTTACGATAGAACTAAAACAAAAATCGAGCAAAAATCGCGCTAAAACACGTTTTTAGTAGAGAAGCCCGCCTTTAATAATATTTTATTGTTTGTTTTTATAGCGGCAAAAGAAATACATAATCTGTGAAAATTTCAGCCGTCTACCTATTACGGTTCAGCCCGCTGACAGACAGACATCGGAGGCATATTAATAGGGTCCTGTTTTTAACCCTTTGGCTACGGAACCCTAAAAAGACCAGAACGGGTTTTGAAAACGTTGCACCGAATATAAATTATTGTTTAATTAAAACTCATTTTGACAGGATCGAATTTGAAAAATCAGTCTGCTTATGGATTTGCATCGATAATGAATCTAACAAACGTGTGTTCTGGTCAAAAACCTTACAGGTATATTAAGGGTTAAAAAGGGGGCTAGTCGGATTCGTCCGTTGTAACGTTACCGTTATTGTTACAGCCTATTCTTCGGTAAAAATGTAATTTACTTTCTGAAGTTTTCTTTTTCCGTTTTATCAAGAGATGAGTGCCATGTGGCTGTACTAAATGTATGGAAGCTGGAAACATAGAATTTTCCGATAGATCCAGTTTGTTCTGTAACCTATTATTGATACTGTTTGATAGAGCTCGTGAAGCACTTTCAGGATCAGTAACCAGTTTTTCAATAGCTTGTAGAGTTTAGAAATAATCGAGTGAGATCACTTTTGGTTTCCACCCTGCATATTACATTATTTTATTTAAAATCGTCCACCATTACTAATATTGTCACATCGTTACAAAATTACAATTGACCTCTCCTGTATTTAAGTCAATCACGTCGGATCAAATCAAGTTATCACGTAGCAATCGCGACTGAGTGTCGCTATAGCCGATAATTACGTAAAAACCGTAGGATTTGGCGGCAAAACCTTCAAACGCGCTCTTGAGCCGGTTTAGTACATTTTGTCATTCAATACGACAGTTCACTTGACACAATTTGAGTTTTTCTTTCGACTGTATTCCCTAGTAACAGAGGTGAAAATTGCGTGTCCTGTCTGTCGCAGTGTTTAATTGTTTGTTCGTGTGTAGAATGCGCCAGAGTTTTTCATAAATGTACAGTAAAAAGTCAGATAGACAGACGTGGGGCATGTTTCTAAAAGTTTTTCGAGAAAGACGTACACCCATCAGCACTTCAGTAGAAACGCTTTGGACTTTATACATGGCAATAGCGTTGCAACTGTTTCCACTGACGTGCGGTTGACCGTACAATGCAATGAAATAGGGAGTGGGCGGTAGATCGCTAACTTCACTCTGGGTTGAGTTGAGTAAGGTCTGCAAAAAGGTATCAGAAAAAATTCTGGTAACTGAATATTAGAACGTACAGTCAAGAGCACATCAAGCTTGACTTGGTATCGTTCTTATTTCAAAAGACGTGCGGCCTAGAGTCGAACTGCGAGTGTCAAGGGTCGCTATTCTCCTAAATTTATTAAACTTGAGTTAATATTAAGAGTACGGAATTTGCTATTGGCGACAAAAAATCGAAAACATCTGTACATTGCGTACTTTGTACAAGAACAACAAAACAATTCCATACATAACCAGCAGCGAGAAAATTTACATTCATTCAATCATTCATTCATTTACAAATTAATCAGAATAAGCAGGTTTTTGATCTGTCAAAACCTTAAGTATAAAAACTTATACTTAACGTAAGGGAAAAGAGATGGAAGATAAACGACGCTATGAAACTGAAAGAGATGGAACATTTATCTTATACGTCACACACACACACACATACGTGTCCAATGTCGTCCATTATGAAATATGAAATATTTATTAAATAAGCCAAATTAGTAAAAAAGCGGCTTGTCGGAAGGATATATAAAGGGTAAAAAACAAAACCTTTGTAGAATGAGTGTAAGTAACTAACCTATGACGAATATGAATGTTACCTAAAGACTATGAATATTTACTTTAACCTCAAATACATCCAGCGTTTTTAGTTTGTTTACACATGTATATCAGTGCAGTGTCTCATTGCAAGTTTGATTTAGGTATTACAGGGTGAAAACTGTTGTCTTGCAAATATCTGTCAGAACTGTAAACCTACCTAGTGCCTATGGATGGACACATACATATTGCTATACCTAATGTAAGTACAAGTCCAATGTCTCCTCTTAACAGAAGGACCCTACCTCATACTATTGGAACCTAACAAGTAAGATTGACATGAAAGCACTGCAACTGTTTTATGGTAAACTGCTGTACAAACCATTCCTAACCATACAATAGGTAATCAAACAATAATAGAAAATCCAAACAAAGCTAATACCTAATAAAAAGACCCACTACACTTATTTATCTCTCTTACGGCTATAATACGACACCAAACACAGAAAATGGATCAACTTAAACAGATTTATAAACACCTTTGCTGGCCAACCACTCCCACCTTAACCAACAGGCGCCTGTATCTATGAATAATAGTATTAAGGCTTACTAATTAGGGTGGTTTAAGCATAGGTACTATAAGTAAAGATCTATTGTAGCCAACCCTTTATGCTAAATCTACTAACACAGCGACAGCCTCTAATAAGACTCAGATTCCAAATAATTTTTTCAATGTAGATTCTTCACAAAATACTTATTGAATGTCAGAACATGCAGAATATAATATAAATAGAGCAAGTATACTACTCTTTCAGATTGTGCTATCGCTGAGTGTAAGAAACTAATTTGTGTAAGAATTACTTATTAAATATTTTTGAAACCACTGCATCATCGCCTAGGTACTTTAAGAGCCGGCTTTATACAATGTTTTTCTTGTTTTGCTGGAATATCAGCACCATACCTTGTCAATGATGCATTCATTTAATGTATAATAAGCATTCTTACATTATGTTTGCTGTACACATTCCTTAAATTTTCTGTCAGGTTAATGCACTACACATACTGCGGTTATCAGCTGCAACGCTTTCAAGCATGGTGACTAAGGAAAACTCCCTCCAAACTACCACACATTTTTGCTGAAGTTCCGGAGAGAGCTCCCTGTCCTGCAGTGGACGTTTCATGGGATGTTATAATAATAATAATAAATTTCTTTATTTCAGACACAAAGATCCATCTTATATACTACTTATCATACCATACATAGAAACATAAGAACGGTTATAGCCAAGAGCTACATTGTTCTTAAAAATAAATAAATAAAAGTTATAAGTTATAGTATTATAATAATTAGGCTATGAGCTCGAGCCATCGTTTGTACCATTGGGTACTAAAAAGTCTTTCGTACAATCCCCCCAGGATTGTGTTGCCAGAATGACGCAGAGTGGTCAAGAAGGAGGCTATCCTGTGTCTCACAACAGCATCAAATGAGTTTACACGTGCCTCAAAAAACATACCGGAGGCACTGCAATACCTTTTTAAGCCCATCAGGTGCCGAAAACAGTTATTGTACTGTACTCTGATGCTGTCGCGAGACCTCTTAGTGTAGTTGGTCCACAGCTGGCAGGTGTACAGAGACTGACAGAAGGTCTTGAACAACAAGACCTTCACATCATCTTCACATTTTTGGAACCTACTGGCCAGCATGTTGCCAACCACGGAGAGCCCCCTTCGTTGCCTCTCTATGTCGTCGTCGTCACTCAGAGTTGACGTCACAATGTGGCCAAGGTACTTGAAGGACTCCACAGTCTTAATAGGTTCGCCATTCAGCAGAACTTCAGGCACCATATCCGGACCCCTCCCGGACCTGAATATCACCATTTCCGTTTTTTTAACATTGTACGTAAGACCATGACTACAAGCATACTCCTCGCAAATGCTAATAAGTTTGCATAGACCTTTGATTGAGGGACTAAGCAGCACCATATCGTCAGCATAGCTAAGGTTATTCAAGTATCTGTCACCAATTTTTAGACAGACATTAGTGCTGCTCAGTCTCACAATCAGGTCATTAACGTAGGTGTTAAACAGGTCCGGGGAGGTCAGACCGCCCTGCCTTACACCACATGGCAGTGTATTAGGTACCTACATTATGATGAATTGCACTTTATTGTCAAGTTTTATGTCCCTAGTAATATTGTACATGCAGACTTGTGCAAATCAAGTATGTGGTTGATCCAGTTTGCACTTATTTCCAATACTATTTATTGATTATGGCTGTCACAATTTTTTTATTTTCTGTATTGGCATGATCATGTCATGGTACTGTCATGTTATTCTTTTATATATTCAATGGACATTGTCTATTTTCAGGTGTACACCTGAAGCGCAAAGTTTTTAACACTTGCATCCTCCCTTGCCTAACATATGGTTGTGAGACTTGGACATTAAACTCATCCCATAGAGGTCAGCTGATAAGATGTCAACGCGCCATAAAAGAAGTATGGTGGGTATAAAGAAAATGGATAAAGTTAGATGCTCAGATAAAAAACTAAGGTTACAGATGTTTTTAAAAGGATAGACTCGCTGAAATGGAAGTGGACAAAGCACATGATCAGGGAAGGTAGGGAAAAGTGGTGTAAAGAGGAACAGAGGGAGGCCCACTAGGAGATGGGAAGATGAAATTAAGCTTACTGCTGGGCCTTACTGGAGAAGGGTCTCAGAAGACAGAGCGCAATGGAGAAACCTGGAGGAGGCCTTTGCCAACAGGCACTCTGAACTGAGAAACTTTTTGTGATTATAATTATTAATGTAGGTACCTAATGTAATTTTATATAAATTTAATGTTAATTTTATGTAGGTAATTTAATAATGATGAAAATGTAATGATATAATTGATGTATTAATTGTGTATAGGTATTCAGAATAAAGGCATATATATTATTATCTGCCTAGAATTAAGAGTTCGGCATCTTCAAGGTGTAATATGTGTCCTCCTGTTCAAGTAAGTACTTAGATAGGTAGGTACCTAAACTATAAAGTTGAAGACAAACTTGAGAATGAAAATCACTGCCCTCCATAAAGCCTAAGTACCAGTCCTTTTCCTAACTTTATGTACTACAATCAATAATATATTAATATTTAAATTATTACTACTGAAGCGCTTGTAATGAGTTTCTCTTTTCTTCTGATCACCAAAATCCAGTCACTCAGTGAGATGGCAGTAGTTTCTAAAAAGAAATGCCCTCGTCAAATTCCTAATGTTATGGTAGCTAACTCCATGAAAAAGAAATACTTTAAGGCTAGGAGATAGGCAATGGTTTTGATTCAAGGCAATAAATTATGATTTAATCAAGCAATTTTTTATGATAAGTAACACATTATTCCTACCCTACAAGGTGTAATATTTTAACCTTTTTTGCTGTAATATTTACATAAACTTCCATTGACTGTAATTAATTCAGATTTTTCCTTTCACAAACTCGAGATAAAAAATATCGTTCACCCCCGAACGGTATTTTTTTTACTTTTTTCATCATAACTTCAAAACTAAGACTTAAAAAATACAAAAATATATTTTAGAATGTACAAGTAAAGCCCTTTCATATGATACCCCACTCAACCTAGTTACCACAATTTTAAAATTTGCCACCCCTATTCGGGCCCCCTCTACATTAATAATCCTAATTCTTTTTTTATTCTTTCATATGCATTTAAGTTTGGCAACTATATTCTAAATCTATTTCTTTCAAGTCGATAGCATGAGTGGTTACTGAGATATACAGGTGTGACAGACAGACAAAGCGGCGCCATAAGGGTTCCTTTTTTTTACTGTGTGGTATCGGAACCCTAAAAATATGGCAAAAATCGCCTAAAAACTCGTTTTAGTAGGGAATTACTTTTTTCTTATTTGTTGTTATAGCAGCAACAAAAATATATACCAAATCTGTAAAAATGAATACTGTCAACCTAAAATGGTTCATGGGATACAGCTCGCTGACAGACAGACATTGGAGGCATATTAACAGGGTCCCATATCACCCTTTGGGTACGGCACCTTAAAAAAATGCAGTGTTATAGCATAAAAATATTAATATTTTCACTTATTTATATTTTAAAGACAAGAAAAACAAAATTAAGCTAAAATATATTTATTAGGTCATAATAATTTTATGGGCTGATCGCGGTTCTTAAAATTTTTAGGATTGATGTTTTTCTTCTGAGTTGGGCTATCATTTCTTGATAAATTTCTGCTGTTTTTCGTTCCACTTTTTTGTCCCTAAAGGTTTTAAACTTTTCATATAAATTATTATTTTCTTCAGAGACAAAATCAACCAAAGTAAACAATATTTTTAAATTTAACAGGATTTTCATCATTATCATGCAAAACAATAAGAGCCTGGATCTTTTGGTCCAAGTTGAAAAGGCTTTGTTTTGAAAATTTCTTTGCATTGGACTGTGTCTTGTCGTGCAGCAGTTAAACTAGACTTGAGCTAATAGCTCTGCACACTGGTTGGGGAAGGCTCGGCACTTCGTTTTTACAACCAGTATAAAAACACAACTCTGTGTTTACAGCCTCCTGAAAAGCAAATAGGCATTCATTATTTTTTATTATAAATGTAACTAGAAAGACAATAATAATAATTAATCCCATGAAGCGTCCACTACAGGACAGGGAGCTCCCTCCATAATTCTAGCTTTTGCTGGAAAAATGCAGAGGGGAAGTGCCATAGTCACCTCGCTTGTCAACGTTATGGCTGGCACCATAGACCGCGGTTGTAGGTGACCACAGTAAGTAAAATGGTATGATACACAGGAGGATGCTGCTGTCCATCCTCCCTTATTGGCCTCTTACGACACCCACGGATAAGTATGGGATGGTTTTATTCTTTGCCGGCACCACACAGGACAATAATACGAGTATCATGTTATTATGGTATAACATCAAAGCAATATACAATGTTTACCAGCTGCAGCCGCACAGCCATCTAATGATTTGTCTCCAGTTGTGTCTAATGTCTCATTAATGTGTACTGTTGCAATATAAGTAATACCTGTTAGATATTTTTTGCTCCGGAACAATTTTAGCTTGTATGACATATCCTTCTCTTTTTACTTGACTCCCACGACGACCTGTTGTGAAATAAGTAATTAATTTAAAGTCAAGTTGCAAGAAAGACATGTGCCATGGTATGCATCTTAACCCAACGCAACTTACATCAAAGCTTTTGTGCCTGTGATTTCAGCAACATTGTGCTTGTCTTTATAAACTCCATTAACATGAGAATATCAACTGTAGGCAAATTTGATGAATTCGCTCGAAAAAATACAGCCATATCGTCAGGTTTTATACATATCCAGATTTCGTAGCAGGGTTAGTGTTGTAGGCTTCCGTGATCAAATCCAGGGTCAGAAGCGAAGGTGTTCGTTGGTATTCAGCATCGTTCGAACTCCGTGGGAACGTGCTTAAAGAGGAAATCCAAAAAAATCGCTATGTATACGAGAACGCAGAACGAAAAGTGAGGTTATGTATGTGTCAAATGTCATTCGTTTGCACTACGGTTTGTTTCTTGAATTCAACGCACACATCACATTCACTGAATATAGTCGGTTTATTTCTATATGCGTGCATTCGTCGAATACGAACCTGCTCATGAGCTTTGTGTGCGGTTTTAGCGCGCTAATAGTCGGTTCAAAACTTGCTCGTATTCACTCGTTTAGGCGACGTGACGTCACTTTAGCGCGCTATCATTGCATACTAAAATGAGGTAGTGCAGCGTGTGCGAAACGTCAAATTCATAAGACATTTGTCATCAATCTCGTTTTCGAGAGGGTTTTTTTCAACTTTTTTTGGGGTTTTTAGATTTAATTATCTTATCGAATAATCATTATCTCTCAATAATTTCTTAAATCGCAAAACAAAATCAAAATTTTATTTTTTTTCAGTGACATTGACATAAGCGCGCTCTAGTCTGGTTTAAAACTGTATTCGACGAATGCACGCATATAGAAATAAACCGACTATATTCAGTGAATGTGATGTGTGCGTTGAATTCAAGAAACAAACCGTAGTGTATCTAAAGACTTGCTTTTTTTATGCATGGCAAAGAACATTCACGTATGACTCTGAAAAGCCTCACTGTTGGTGCTTTGGCTGGCCTGAAAAATCTTAGAATTATTCTTTTAAACAAGGGACCTTATTCCTATATCCAAAAAAAAATATTGAGGCATTATGAGAATTTCATACATAGCCAATTCTATTTGTAATCGGTTTCTCGAAAAATGCTCTAACGATTATGATGAAAATTACCATACGGGGGTTTTCGGGGGCGAAAAATCGATCTAGCTAGGTCTCATGTCTGTGAAAATTCGTTTTCCCCGTGTTTTCAAGCATTTTTGTAATGTAACGCGTTTTAGATAAAAACCTACAGCGCCATCTGTTGGCGGGTAGCATAGCTTGCTCACCCGATGATATTTTAATAGTTCGTTTCTATAATTCGCAAGGGAAACTTATATGTAAGGTACCTTGAAACTTGGCTCATATACAGGAATAGGATCATTAAAGATAAATAAAAAATACCAATTTTTTTTCGGCCATAAATGACGAGGTTTTTCAACCGCGGTCCATGCCAGCCGTAACGCTAACAAGCGAGGTGACTATGGTACTTCCCCTCTACATTTTTCCAGCAAAAGCTAGAATTCTGGAGGGAGCTTCCTGTCCTGTAGTGGACGTTTCATGGGATGTTATGATGATTATGTTCCTTTACTATGTTTGTAATATGTTGTGTTGTGATGTCCAGGAATAATAAACATATCTGATTCTGATATTATAGAGCGCAGCTCGGTCGCCCAGGTACTTACTGGATTTAATATGGCTGTGTATTAACTTGCCACCAAATTTGAGTAAATTATTACCAAATAATATCCACCAAATTTTGACTACCAAAATGGATGAATGTACACCAAATTTGCTTCTGGCACTTCGCCGGCCGCTGCCGCAGCACGCTCGCTCGGCTCGTGCGTTGTGGTCGCAAGATAACCTAACACAACCTAACCGAACCGGTTACCCAAACATTGTGTCATCATCATCATCATCATATCAGCCGAAAGACGTCCACTGCTGGACATAGGCCTCCCCTAAAGATCCCCATGACGACCGGTCCTGCGCTGCTCGCATCCAGCGGCTTCCCGCGACCTTGACAAGATCGTCGGTCCACCTTGTGGGGGGCCTGCCAACGCTTCGTCTTCCGGTACGTGGTCGCCACTCTAGAACCCTTACGCCCCATCGGCCATCGGTTCTTCTTGCGATGTGCCCTGCCCACTGCCACTTTAGTTTAGCGACTCTCAGAGCTATGTCAGTTACTTTTGTTCTTCTGCGGATCTCCTCATTTCTGATTCGATCTCGCAGAGAGACTCCGAGCATAGCCCTTTCCATAGCTCTTTGGGTGACCTTGAGCTTCCTGATAAGGCCCATCGTGAGCGGCCACGTCTCGGTTCCATATGTCATCACTGGCAACACACACTGGTCAAAGACTTTCGTCTTGAGACACTGCGGTATTTTGGACGTGAAGATGTTGCGGAGCTTCCCGAACGCTGCCCATCCGAGTCGGATTCGACGAGTAACCTCTTTCTCTAAGTTGGATTTACCCAGCTGGACTGTTTGTCCCAGGTATACGTATTCATCGACAACTTCGAGCGTAGAGTCTCCAACTTTGAGTGGAGTGGGTACAACAAGGGCGTTAGACATAATTTTCGTCTTATCCATGTTCATTTTAAGACCCACTTGTTGTGAAACTCTACTGAGGTTATTGAGCATCGTGCCGAGATCTTCCAGGGTCTCAGCCATTACGACAATATCGTCGGCAAATCGAAGGTGGGTCATGTACTCGCCATTGATGTTGATGCCAAGTCCTTTCCAGTCCAGGAGTTTGAAGACGTCTTCCAATGCAGCGGTGAACAGTTTAGGAGATATGACGTCTCCCTGTCTCACTCCTCGATGCAATTGGATAGGTTTCGAGTCCTGGTCCTGAAGACGGACTGACATAGTGGCGTTTTTGTACAGATCCTTTAACACTTCAATGTACCGATAGTCGACTTGGCACCTCTGGAGAGATCGTAGCACAGCCCACGTCTCGATCGAATCGAAGGCCTTCTCATAGTCCACAAACGCTAGGCAAAGTGGCTGGTTATACTCTTCGGTCTTCTGTACAACTTGCCGTAGCGTATGTATGTGGTCTATGGTACTGAAGCCTTTACGGAAACCGGCTTGTTCGGGAGGCTGGAAGTCGTCGAGCCTGCGTGCGAGACGATTCGTAATGACTCTCGAGAACAGCTTATAGACATGACTCAGAAGTGAGATGGGTCTGTAATTCTTCAGCAGGGTCTTATCACCCTTTTTAAAGAAGAGCACCACCACACTTCTGTGCCATGCCTGTGGCGTTTTCCCTTCGAGTATGACAGAATTAAACAGCTTCTGAAGAGCTTTTAGCACTGGCCTTCCGCCTGCTTTCAGAAGCTCAGCCGTAATTCCATCGTGCCCGGGTGCCTTGTTGTTTCTAAGCTGTCTGAGAGCCATTCTAATCTCGTACAAGCTGACGTCCGGGATATCTTCGGTATGGTGTCGGGTAAGTCTAGCTCTTGGATCGTTGGCCAGACTGCTAACGGGTTGGCCGGTTGACGTGTATAACTGTCCATAGAACTTCTCGACCTCCCTCAGTAGCTCAGGCTTGGACGATACGGTTCTGCCATCCTCGGTTTTCAGCTTCGTCAACTGGCTCTGCCCAATAGACAGATCTCTTGCGAACACTTTGGAGCCCTTGTTCCGCTCAATCGCTTCTTTAATATGATTAGTATTAAATAACCGAATGTCGCGAGTCAGAGACTTGGAGATCTGTTTATTGAGCCGCCGATATTGAGAAGCATCTCCCGAAGACTGCAGAACCATTTCGCGTCTTTCTTCCATTAGCTTGAGGGTATGATCTGAGATCTTTTTGGTTCTTTTAGTACGGTGGGGTCTGAAATACTTTGACCCAATTGTATGGACAGTTTCCACGAACCCGTTATTGTAGTCGTCCACATCTATGCATTCACCGAGGCATTCGAAGCGATTTTGCAGTTCGAGCTGAAAGCCGTCGGGATTTTGGATATTGGTGGGTGCGGGTCGGAGCGTAGACTTCATCAGTCGAGTTCTTTCCAGCTTTACATTGATATTCAATGTGCCTCTTACCAACCGGTGATCGCTTCCGGTTTTAACCGCATTGATCACAGAGACATCATTGAATATTTGCTTCTTCGTCGACATGATAAAGTCAATCTCATTTTTTGTAATACCATCGGGACTGATCCAGGTCCATTTTCGGTTTTCCGACTTTTTGAAGAAGGAATTCATCATAAAGAGTCCTTCTTTCTCCAAAAAGTCGGCTAACATGTGGCCCCTGGAATTCCGATATCCAACACCAAATTGCCCCACCCTCAGCTCACCATCGCCTCGCTTGCCCAGTTTCGCGTTGAAGTCCCCCATGACAACGGTATAGTGGGTCTTAGGCGTATGTATGGCTTTAGAGATATCCTCATACATAGCCTCGACTTCATCATCAGAGTGTGTCGATGTGGGGGCGTATACCTGTATGACCTTCAGCGAATACCGTTTGGTGATTCTGAGTATAAGGTACGCTACCCGCGACGACACACTCTCGATCATGACGACGTTGTTCACGAGAGACTTGTGGACCATAAACCCGACACCTCCCTGGGACAGTTGGTCGCCCTCCCGGGAATAGAGCAAGTTACCTGATTTTAGGGTTATCAAGTCCTCCCCCTCTCTTCGGACTTCAGATAGACCCAAGATGTCCCAGTGTAACCTGCTCAATTCTTCCTCGAGTTCTGCAACCTTCTCGTCGGTCCGCAATGTGCGCGTGTTGTACGTTGCCAGGGCCAGAGGTCGTCGTTGTTGGTAGCCTGGCATCTGCCGGGGATTCTTCGCACCCCCTGCCCCACCGTTACCATGACCGCTACCAGAGCCAGGAATAGCGGGGCCGCCGGGGACTAGGGGCCGGTGCTTATTGACGTGATTCATAGGATTTTTAGGGGGTTTTACCATAGTCGCCACGCTTGGCAGACGGGTTGGCGTCCGCAGTGTGATGGGATAATACACAGAAGGACGCTGCTGCCCATCCTCTGGATTTCATTCCCTTAGTCGCCTCTTACGACACCCATTGGAAGAGATGGGTCGGTACTATTCTATTCTGGGCCGGCACCGCACGGCAAACATTGTGTACGTTCAGCCAATAACCAATTTGGTGTACATTCATCCATTTAGTCTGAAGTGTATTGGGGTATAAAAAATCGTTTGGGAATCATTTAATTTCAGTGCGGTTCATTAAGGAAATATTTTACCAACGCTGCAATCGGCGCATTCGAGTCGGATCGTTTTCATTAGCGTGCAAACGTCGAACACAATCGAATGTCTAAACGATCCGATATGACTGCTCTTATGTCAATGTCACTGTTCGAATCAAAGTACTTTTTAGCCACAAAGTATTTGGACCCTGTGAATTGTATCCATTTCTTTAGTTTGCTTTCGAACTCCAAACAAACCGAAAAAAATCCCACGAAACTCAACCAAAATTAATTTTGACGTTTAATTTGACGTATCGCACACACTGCACTACCTCATTTTCGTATGCAATGATAGCGCGCTAATGTGACGTCACCGATGACGTCACGTTGCTTGAACGAGTGAATACGAGCAAGGTATGATCCGACTTTGAGCGCGCACACACCGCACACAGTGCTCATATGCGGGTGACGAACCGTAGTGTTTGTTGCCATTTAATATTGTCAAAACGTTGTTCAGAAATAGGTACACAATTTTCGCATATCATAACTACTAAACATATGAACCAACAAGTGCGTTTAATAACTTTAATAAAATAACATACAAGCCTATGTTTGGATGTATGTTTGTCCACACATATGTCAGGAACTAAGGTCAGATTGCAATAATATTTTTTTATTTGAACTAGGTAATAATATTTATTTGAATTAGTCAACTTAGGGTAGAGTGCAAGTTTCATTAAAATCGGTTCAGTAGTACCTACCTACTTAGTTGATGTCACCTAAGGGCTCCCGCACACGACCGAGAATCGGTGGGCGATTATCGGCCGGGACAAGGACGGAAGATTCAGGTGCTAACACGTCAGAGCGGGATGCCGATATAAAATCGGTCACCGATTCTCGGTCGTGTGCGGGAGCCCTAAAGCTACAAAGGAAAAAGAAATACTCGAACAAAAAATATTACTTTATTTAAACTAAAAAAAAAAACCAGCCAAGTGCGAGTCGGACTCGCGCACCGAGGGTTCCGTACCACCACATAATATTAATTGTATTAAGTAGTAGTGTAATAAACTTGGATTTGTTATTTTTCCTCGAAGTACTTTAAATAAATAAGATATCAATGCAAGGTCCCTTCGCACATCCAATTTATTGTATCGAACCATGCCCAGTACAAATACGGTTGGATCACGGAGCAGAGAAGGGGAGAGCAGATGTTGATATCAGTCGAGCCGTGATTCAATCAATTGAGCTATGACGTCACGAAAGGGGGCGGGGCATACGCCATTTCCTCTTTGAACTTACCAGTGATCACATCGAAAAACGATCTGCAAAAAATTGTTTAAATAGTTGGAAAAACAACTTCCACTATGAAGTGTTGTGTGCCTTTGTGTTTAAATTCGTCATAAAGGCAAAAAGAAGCTGTATTTAAAGTGTCTTTTCACTTGTATGTAAGATTTTTCAATAAAATTTGCTATCGATGTACTGTAGGCATGTGGCCGTAACATTAGTTCTGCTTTATGTCGCTAGATGGTTTTGGGAATATTTGTAGACGATCGAAATTCACCTCTCTTTTTTACTTTCACGGACTCAATTTACATTTCTGGCTTTAGCTTTTACAATAGTTTGATATAAATTAAGTGAATATCGTGAATATTTTATTTATTTGGAGAAATATTTGTAGTTTTTAGTTATGTTGTTTGTAGTAGCGCCACCTAGTATGCAGTGGACAATCTCGCCAGAGTTATGTTCAAGAACCGTCTTCCAGATTTCAGCAAGTAAGTAGTATATAGGGTCTTAATTTAATAACGTGCCATAGCTTAGTGGATGTTCAGTATCGATAAAGGAACACAATAAGATATGAAAAAATACCTACTATTATTTTTTTTTAAACTCTATTGAAACTAAACTAACGCGGAGCGCAATTACCCATATCATCAAACCAGCGCGCAAGTATCAGTGGATAAGGTAAGTACATACATAATTGAATCTGTTTCTTTTTGCGTTAGTTTAGTTTCAATTTCAAGTTTTAGTGTCAAGGAGATTTAGTTTTTTTCAATAGGATCTTTTTAAAAAAAATGTGTTCCTTTATCGTTACCGAACCATCTCCTAAGCTTTGGCAATAAACACCCAGTACATAGAGAGCGGGAAGTCAGCAACCCTACCTCATCGCAAACAAAATCGTGAACAACATACCTACTTCTCATAGTAGGAATGGCGGAATGCCTCTTATTTTTAATTTGATTATAAGTAGGTATGCAAATGAATACCTAATGTTATTTTTTTAATTTTCAAATAAATATAGTTGGCTCTATATTTATATAGATAGAGGGAGCATAACGTGTTAAATGTCCCTCAACACAGAATCCTCAGAGAAAAAACTGCATTAAAATTTATTTTGACGATGCCAAAAAAATAGTCATGAAATAGTCACCACAAGGAAAAAATTGTCGCGTTATAATTCTAGAGTTGTAGCTATGGTTTGCTGAGGATTATGGGCATAGGCTATAGACAGAATCCTCAGCTCTGATGCAAGCAAACCGTGGGGACTATCGACTTGGTTTTTATTTAAAAAAATTGTCATGAAATAGTCGTCTTGACTTCCAAATTCTCGAAAATAGTCGTTCAAGGATTTCAGAGTTACAGGGGTAGCTTGCTGAGGATTCTGTGCATAGCATTTCAAGGACGCAGATTCCTGCAGAACGTTTAGGTTTTTCTGTTTGATTCTGATGTCAAAAAATAGTCAACAAATAGTCTTCTCAAACCATAATAACTTCGGTCTGGTTTAACTAGTAGAAGTATGTTAAAAATGCATGTTAATTTCGTCATACATTTTTTCTTTGTACAGTCGCGTACACAAAATTATTTGACGTTGATTTCAAGTTGTCAATAAAAATGAATTTTCATATTGTTAAAGGCTTTTATTTTTATATGTTGTTGCAGATTCTATTTTTGTGTTATCTATTTTTATAAGGTAAATAAGAGGATAAACCGACTTAAATATCAGTGCACAGCCCCAACCTTTTGGTCTAGAAACTTATAATGTAGGTTCCACGTTTAATGAAAGGTAAAACTAGAATATCGGGCTTACACCCAGATGCATACAGAAAAAAAAAACTTTAATAATAATTGGTAGGTTCGCGAATATTACTTAATTAACTACACTATTTTACTAATTTCTTCATTGATCAATATTGTTTGCCAACGCATTTAACTATTCATTAAAAATTTAAATGTCGCTGCATATGTGTTTCTTTTACCCAATACTACATCAGTAGAATAATACAAATCAGTGACTTAATGGCATAGAAACAGAGTTGGAAATGTTTAACGTGGATCGTATAATAGAAAAAGCACCAATATTCTGCGACGAGATGTTTCGTTCGGCTCGACCAAATTGTATGACCGAGCTAGTGCTCGCCGCCGCCGGCGAGTATTTAGGTAAGTGACCTACGGTGTTGCTATTACAACGACAATTGCCGTGTTCTACGTTAATTATGTGAAATGTAATGTTAACATACACTACAGCCTATGGAAGCAGTAAATATACAACGCGTTATTCCAAATTAGGCTTTCCATTTTTTCAATAATCCTACTTAAAAATTGGATGTAAATTCCAAAACTAACAGCGGCTGGCTCGTTTAAAGTGCAGCCTCGGTCGGGTCATCTGGTCGGGTCTCTGCGTAGGGCTAATTTTAAAATTTTCAAGATTTTTTGTTGAATTTTTTAAGGTTTTTTTTTGTGTTCCTTTATCGTTACTGAAACACCCCCTAAGCTATGGCACGCAATAAAATTATCACCCTGTATTACTCATTTAACCATTTAACGTACATAAGTACGAAGACCGTGATTTATACAAAAAACTAACTTAAAAATAATCTATACTGAATATATTCATTAAGAAGTTTCTTTTTTTATTATTTTAGTTTAAAACCAATTATTGTACTTTATTAAACTTTATTAAACGGCAACAAATTAAATGATTCCCAAAATATTTTTTTATACCCCAATACACTTCAGACAAAATGGATGAATGTATACCAAATTGGCTGAACGTAAACCAAATTTGAGTAACCGGTTCGGACAGGTTGTGTTAGGTTATCTAGCGACCACAACGCACGAGCCGAGCGAGTGGAGCGAGCGTGCCGCGGCAGCGGCCTGCGAAGCGCCAGAAGCAAATTTGGTGTACATTCATCCATTTTGGTAGATAAAATTTGGTAAATATTATATAGTAAAAATTTACTCAAATTTGGTGGCACGTTAATACACAGCCTTATTAAAAATGAAAACAAATAAACTTTGCTTTTTATTACAGAATTAATTATATTGCATGGGTTCCAAATACATAAAAAAAAATTCAAGTAACAAAATAGTTACCATCAAAGATGATATTATGCATTTTGAACACGACTGTACTTGAGTTGAAAAATGTATGGCGAAGTTAACATGCATTTTTAACATACTTCTACAAGGTTAACCAGACCAAAGTGATTATGGTTTAGGACGACTATTTGTTGACTATTTTTTGACATCAGTATCAAACAGAAAAACCTAAACGTTCTGCAGGAATCTGCGTCCTTGAAATGCTATGCACAGAATCCTCAGCAAGCTACCCCTGTAACTCTGAAATCCTTGAAACTCTATTTTCGAGAATGTGGAAGTCATGACGACTATTTCATGACTATTTTTTTAAATAAAAACCAAGTCGATAGTCCCCACGGTTTGCTTGCATCAGAACGGAGGATTCTGTCTATAGCCTATGCCCATAATCCTCAGCAAACCATAGCTATAACTCTAGAATTGTAACGCGACTATTTTTTTCCTTATGGTGACTATTTATGACTATTTCATGACTATTTTTTGGCATCGTCAAAATAAATTTTTATGCAGTTTTTTTCTCTGAGGATTCTGTGTTGAGGGACATCGTGTTAAGCTGCCACCACCTTTATCTTTTTAATCAACTTCAAAAAGAAGAGGTTATCAATTCGACCCGTCCTGTCAAAAATACACAGTTTATGTAGCTTAGCTTCAAAACAAATGAACTAAGTTTCATAAGCAACGAGGAAGGGTTACCGACTGCCCGCTCTTAGTCTATACAGGTTATAATTTAATTGCGTGCCATAGCTCTGGACCGAGATCAGTATCCGTAACTGAACAACTATTTCCAAGGAACATAGGTCGAAAAACAAAAAATAATTTTGAACTTTCCATACCTACTGAGTGACCAACACAATTGTATGGGAAGTCCAAAATTTATGTCCTTTATCGAACTATGTTCCTTTGGGAAAGTCGTTCAGATACAGATACTGAACCCGCGAGCTATGGCACGCAATTAAATTAACACCCTGTATAAATAATTCATTTTTGTAGTATAGTGTCTTTTACGCCATCTAGTAGAGTATAGCAGTACCACCAAAAAGTGTGTAAGGACAAAAAGTGCTTGTAGTTTCACTATTTGCCACTAGATGGATTTTACATAAATAGGTGGAGTCTAGTTATGTCCCGCCAACCCGTGACTCGATCTTCACCCCCGCGCACTGTCACGCTTCGTGTCGTACATAAATTTCGTAGAGGCAGCTCCTCTCCCCTTCTCTGCTCCGTGGGTTGGATACATTAGTATTTGTTGTTATAGCGGTATCAGAAATGTGGAAATACATAACCTGTGGAAATTTTAACTGTCTACCTATTACATACAGTTTATGAGATAGGTACACACGGCCGCACATCGGTAGAAACACTTTTGGACCTTATGGCGTGGTAACAGAGTTGAAAAAGTTTCTACTGACAAGCGGTTGACCGTACAGCCCAAAAACAAAATTGAAAAGAAAAACTGACTATCTTATTCCCTTTTTTTTAATATTTTTAAAACAAAAAATACAGTAGTATTCTCAGAGTAGAAAACTATAGTGTTACGGAGCGCGGCGCTAGCATCGCCACAAGAGGGCGCTGAGACACGTTCGGGTTGCAGGCGCCAGTCTGTCGGTACGGTGCGCGCCAGGGAGTTCGGTTTTGACAAGTAGAGATTACTGTAATTCTGTATTTTTCATTGATATTCGAGTAAAACTGTTAAAAACGAAGTGAGTTGTTTACCTTTTGTAAAAATCAGAAGTGGATATTTCGGAACCTGTGGTAAATGAAACGATTTCGTAGTAATAATAACAATGAAAGTGCATTTACTCGTGCAACGAAGAAGTCGCGGTCAAAGATTTCGGACCTCCTTGCTTCGCTCGGAATAGATACCTTGCTAATTTATTTTAGTAGGGGATGACATCTGCCAACATGTCACAACCCCATCATCGATGATCCATAGAAAACATTCAAAATAACCTGTCAAATCCATAGGAAAACGCCTACACCACCTAGTGACGAATTATTTCTATAATCCTCCTTCTAAGTACCTTTATTTTTCTGTGGTCGCGGCTATCAAAATGTGCTGCAGCTACAAGCGGGACCTTTCATGTGGAGCCCTTACGAATTAACGACACACAGGCTCTCGAAAATCAACATGATTCGGATGATGAGCCGCCAAATGTGCTATTCGAGAGGTTAGTTAGTCAAAAACTTGAAAAGATGGTAGACAAGTTTTGTACATCCCATGGCACCGCCACAAGGCCGTTGAAATCAATATCTGGTGAGAAGATAATTCCTGTTTTTGACCCTGATAACCACGAAACTAATATAAAGAATTGGCTTGCCAAAATAGACCAATTAGGGATGGTAAGGTTGCCTGGAAGAAGGGGCAGAGTAAATTAGGGGGCACAGTGGTTATTCATTAATATCTCGCGCGCTATTCATTACAAACACACACTCACTTCGAACGATCGCATGATCTATCCAATACCCCTCCTTCCCACCGGTCACCGTCACGTTCTCACTGCTAGAGATCGTGCTGCAGCCGCTCCGCGAAACGTAAGCCGCCATTTTATTTTCTTGATGTTATTTTGTGAATTTTTCTTACAAAAATCTTACTTACAAGTGAAAAGACACTAAATGCAGTTTCTTTTTGCCTTTATGACGAATTTAAACACAAAGGCACACAACACTTCATAGTGAAGGTTGTTTTTCCAACTATTTAAACAATTTTTTGCAGAGCGTGTTTCGATGTGATCACTGGTAAGTTCAAAGAGGAAATGGCGTATGCCCCGCCCCCTTTCGTGACGTCATAGCTCAATTGATTGAGTCACGGCTCGACTGATATCAACATCTCCTCTCCCCTTCTCTGCTCCGTGTTTTAAATAAGTAAATTTTTTTTTTTTTCAAATATGGTGCAGCTGGAAATAAAAATTAAAAGCACTGTCATCAAGCTTGCCGAGCCGGCGCGGCCAACGGTTGGTCCAACGTGAACTGGGGCCTTAACATAGAACAAAACGCAACGTCAAAACAAGACGCAGTGACGTTTTCAGCCAGCTGACATTTGACGTGTTTACATCGCGATCGATTTATTATAAACATAAAAAGTTTAAATTAAGTGAGATCTATGCACGATATGTGGAAAATCACAAAAGGAATATAAAAAAAATTGTGCATACCCTACATATAAAAAGCAAGTATACTCCGGCAAAATTGGGAAGACACGAGCAGAAAACTCCAAACGGAAACATTGTTTAATCACTGTTGCGCAGTTGAGTTTTTGGGGTGCAATTCCATGATCTACGGGCGGTCGAAATACATCCTGCCGGGTCTTAGTCAAAAATTCGGTGATAGTGACCTTGGAACCCTTTAAGGTCGTCTTGCTCCTCCATATCTCGGAACGAGGCCGCACTGAGGTAAACCGAACAAGCACGGGGCGGGCTGAGTCCTTCTTAACACCCAACCTGTGACAAGCCTCAATCTCATTGGGACTAATACCTGCCAACTTCATTTGGTTGGTTATCACGGTGATAATCTTCTTCAGCACAACCTCCTGAGGTTCCTCTTTAATACCATGAAAGAGAACTTTCCTACGTGACTGCGTCTCCATACGGTCCAGACCGAGGACCAGAAGCTCCACCTGCGATTTGAGGATGCTGAGAGACTTCCACACAAAGGTCTTGAAGGATGAAAACTCTGCTGCCAAATTCTTCATAGTAGGATTAGTGAAATTCACCCATCCTTGTTGAAAACACGGCTGACAGCTCCTCTATGCTCTTGATAAGCTGTTCTGCTGTGTTGTCCATATTTTAGTGGTGAAAGTGAGTGTGTGAGTTAAATTATATTCAACCTACATAGTTTAATTTTAATACATATATGTAAAAACTATTTATTTCAAATAAAATAACAGCAGAGCTATAAAATGCTTCTAATCACTTTCGAGGGTACCCGCCGAAACCATAATGATATTTTTAAAATAATAGTATTTTAACTCTTGTTTAAAATTTAGATGGGCAATCATATTCTAAAACTATTCCAAATTTCAAGTGAATAGCCCCTGACAGACAAATGAAGTTGCACCAGAAGGGTTCCGTTTTTACCATTTTGGATCAGAACTCTAAAAAGGAGGTCATCGATTCAACTACTATGTATAACATGCACAGAATTTGTTTAGCTCTGACAGCTATTTTCTGCGCATTTGTGACAAGCGGATAGCCAATGAATGATTCGCACCCCCCTGCAATAACTTTTTTGAGTTCTGCGAATCAACGGTCAAGGCCAGAGTTATTTTGTATGATGTATAAAATTGTTGAAAATATACACATTTTCGCGTATCTTAGTCTGTACACAGAGTAATATAATACGGGTCTGTACAACCTTCTAAACAAATGTAGGTACTTACCTTACTAACTTCACTTTCATAAGTGCATATTTGTTTCCCCATGCATATCTCAACGACTAAAAGTTACATCGCAATAAAAAGAAATAAAGCAGTCAAATTAGGGATTGTCATATCAGTGTTAGTTTCATCAAAATCGGTTCCTTTTATTTTTTCCTTTTTTTAAGTGTTTTTTTTTTATAATTACATATTTTATATAGAATCGCAAGTTCAGGTACTCGATTCTTGAAAATCACCGGGTGATAAAATATCACTTTTGAGACTTTAAAAATTCACATTCACCCTGATTAACTGTTAAAAGGTAAATTAGAATACATGAAAACGAACAATCAAGGACTGCTTTATATTTTACGAAGATCAATCTTAACTTTTGAAAAGAAAAATATATGATTTTGAATTTTTTGAGTGATATTTTATCACCCGGTGATATTCAAGAATTGGTCCCAGGAGCCTAGATCACTGTATGGCGGCTAAATTAAAATGAGTGCAAATGCTCTTATAAAGGTGGGATAGACCCAAAGAATCGCCCAGGAATCGCCAAATGAAACAATATTCATTGTTTCATTTGGCGATTCCTGGGCGATAATGATAGTGAGTGAAAAGTATACACCAGTTTTCTTCAAATAGGTTCCAGCGTGCGCGATTGGTAAGTGTCCCCAACTCACCGACGGTATGAATGAATTCTAGGTCTTAATGGTAATCATACCCATGCGCCCGTGTGATGCCGGCAAAGAATAGTACCAACCCATCCCAACCCGCGGTTGTCGTAAGAGGCGACTAAGGGTCTATGAACCGGAGAAAGGGCAGCAGCATCTTTCTGTGTATTGTATCTTACATACTGCGGTCACGAACCACAGCAAATGCAACGCCTGCAACGCTTACAAGCATTGGTGGTTCTTTCCATGATTAGATCAGTAAAATTGTGTCCGCAAGTCATCGTTATGTCGATGAATATCGAAGGAAGAACAAAAATTAATTCGTTTATTTAGCCAGAGGAAATAAGTGATAAAATACGATGATTCAAATACCTACGTAAACTTTAGTTAATTCGTAAATTCGGACTCACCGTAAGCATGTGTGAGGAAATTTAGTCTAAGTTATTTTTTCTGTCTATAAAATTTATAATTACATTCTCTTTTGTCCAATAGTATAGTAAAAAAATCTTTTAGCTAATTACAAAGAGTTTTGAACCTCGAGCATACTCACATTGCCATCTATAAAATTTGTGAGGAACATTCACAGGAAAGTCTCTCATTGTAAGTACTAAAATGAAAAAAGAATTATTTTATGCAAGGGTTCTGCTGATAGATGTTATTTATACTCATAGATAATTATAATAAAATAGATCAATGAAAATCATGCATAAAACTGTAAAATATTCTACAAACTTTCTGAAAGCTTATATCGTGCATAAAATTAATTTCTCTTATTTTTTTTACTTGCGCTTATACAATAACAATAAAGTTGGGCAAGTATGACAGACATAAGAAGTCGCATCATTTTGGGAACCCTAAAAATAATTAAAATTTGGTTCAGTAGTTTATGTGTGATGCTCAAACGAACCTATAAACAAGCAGACAGACCAAAACTCAAGATACTGTGATTTGGATAAGTAAGTTTAGTATATTTGTTTTGTGATATATCTTCTGTATACTGGAGTTCCAGAGAGCTGTGGGAAGAAGTATTTTAGGGGTAAAGGAATCAGACTGAGTAAGAATCAAAGACCCCGTTTGGAGGAGAGTAGTACTTGGCATAACTCCTAGACTTGCTAAGAGACACGGGATGTAACAAGTACAAAAGCTAAAACATACAATCGGCACAAATTGAAGGGGCATAAATTGCAAATTAACCAAAACAAAACATTGCTTTCAACTTTTTTATATACAACGCGAAAAGTACACAAAAATCAAAACAAGTAATTAATATTATTCTTTATTGATTTATATTTACAGTAATAGTAAAGGCTTACATAAAAAAACTCAGGATTGTTAGGGTAGCCAGAGGCCGCTTTCCTTCATCTGGTCTTTGTTCGTCTTCCTTCATATCTAATCTTTATTTATACCCCAAGGCACCAATAGTCTGAAGAGGAATTCATAACTGGGTCATATTCAAGTTCAAATAACTGAAGGCACCAAGAGCATCCCTACCAGCTTTTTTTCTGTTCTTTCTTCACAAAGTTCCCGAAATGTGTCTCTCATATTTGGCCTTTCTTGGTGTTATAAGGCAATGAAAGTATCTCCATCTAACTTTTATTGGTTTTTGAAGGCACAAAAGCCTGGCTTTTCATATATATATATGTAAACATCCTTGTATCTACAGTTCTTCTTTAATAATATATTTTCATTGAGTTGACTTAGAAGTATGAAAATTCAACGCATTCAAGGGACTATTGACCTGCGCATTAGATAATAATATTTCATTTGTCATTTTCATGATCAGTGGCTTTTGTGTTGGCACAATAAAATTCTGCCAATACCATATAGATACATTGTTAAGAATCATCATAATCATTCAGATTTGTAGAGTAAATATCCATTGAATATTCCTAGGACAAGACAAACACTTAAATAGGTAAGTAAAACATTTTCCCTTCACTGTGTTTTTTATTGTTCCATCAATACCCAAAAGATGCCAGGGGGACCCTTTGTTGTCTAATGTATGTTTTGAATGGATATAGTTAGGTGGTTGAAATTTTCAGAGTATGTGTTATATTATAATGATAAATTGAAAAGATTTTAATAAAAGGGTTTCCTTCCTTACAAAGAAAAATTATATTAAGTAAAATGGCAACAGATACAAGTAGAAAACTATAAAATATAACATGATAGAAGAATAACAAATTATTAAAAGTGGTTAGTGCTACAAATAAATAATAAGTCAGGAACACTAACTCAGAACAAATTCCAAATAAAAAGAGGCCCTTTGTGAAACCAAAAGGACATATATTCAAAATATGAATCAATTGGTTCAAATTCAGAACGAGAGCAGGGATTGGTTTGCGCACGTGCTGCAATGTCAGCTAGTAGTAGTTGAGGAATTGACCCGTGGATGGGTCGTTTTTTGAGCGCAGTTAATATTTCTTGACTTATTATTTATTCGTTCGGTTAGTGCGAGTCAAACTCAACAAAATAAGGTAGAGCATAACACAGCTGTAAGTAGGTAAATGACTTATTTTGAGTGTCTTATTGGACATACCTTCGGAAGTATCTTGTAGTTCGTGTTTTAATTGTCCAAACAGTGAATATTTATGCGGTCATGGTTGTTTGGAGCGGTCTTGATGGCTTATTATTAGGCGTTTATATGGGTACCCCTTCGAGGGAGTAAAGTCGTGATCGGTGTACCATGAGACAACCTCCGGTGTGCACCTTCTAGGAACCACCACCAAGTACTTTTGAGGTTAATGGAAAGGCATATAAGTGTAACCTGTCGAATCGAAAAACGCACCACAAACGCACATTGATTTTACACAGCACAGGTATAACTGTTTTTAACTAAAGAAGCCGTTTCATCCGCCGTTATATCCGAAAATTTTGTGAATTGGTTGTAAAGAAACTATAGAAAAGTTTTCATCAAAACGTAAAAAGTGAATTATAATTTATTGGTTGATAAAACAAAATACGTAAACAATAGTGAATGACAGACCATTCAACGCCGGTTTAACTTTGATTGACGTGTGTTTAAATCGAGATTTACTTTACTTTACGTCCTTACCAGTGTTGCCGGCAGTCAAACGAGAAAAAGTCCGAAACCAAATAAAAGATTACCCAAAATTACCCGTTTTCTGTGGCAAAAAAAAAACCGGTCAAGTGCGAGTCGGACTCGCACGCCGAGGGTTGCGATATACCCATAGTATTTTTGGAAGTGTGGTGCCGGCAAAGAATTGTACCAACTTATACATGCTCGTGGGTGTCGTAAGAGGCGACTAAGGGTTATAAACTGGAGGATGGGCAGCAGCATCCTCCTTTGTATCTTACTAACTGCGGTCACCTACAACCTCGGTCTATGGTGCCAGCCGTAACGCTAACAAGCAAGGTGACTATGGTACTTCCCCTACATTTTTTCTAGCAAAAACTAGAACTCTGGAGGGAGCTCCCTATCCTGAAGTGAACGTTTCATGGGATGTTATGATGATTTTTGGAAGCAATTATCGACCGCAAAACTAAGTTTGTTAGTAAAGGTTATTTGCAGATTCCTAAAAAACTGTGCAACCGTCGTTTTATTTTTTGCTGTAATATTTACTTAAACTTCTATAGACTGTATTAAATTCAGGTTTTTCCATTCTCAAACTTTGGAGATAAGGGGGCGGGAACGGTATTTTTTTTGTAATTTTTCATCATAACTTGAACACTAAGAGTCGTGTAAAAAATACAAAAATATATTTTAAGAAAGCGCGTGAGCGTGCCACGCTGCAGTTGTCAGTTTATCTAGGCCCATTTCGTTGACTCAATACTCAATACATTTATTGCCTTCATATGGTACATAACAAGATGGTATTATAAATAAGGTATCTCATATGAGCCCATTTTCAGAGGCATTGCAATAATTGAGATAGACCGAGATTTTAAATAGTTATCAACAATATTTAATTATGTATTTATATAATGTAGGTATATTTTTTTAGTTTATTTATTTTTATCATTGATATATTCGTTTAAATTATAGTAAGTTTTATTTATTAGGTATTCTTTTAATAGTTTTATCATCTTATTATAAGAATTTTCTATTCTTATATTTAGCGGTAGATGATTATATATTTTTATTGATACACTTAAAGGGCCAGAACTATGTATTTTTAATTTAGAAGGTATAATATTGATTTTATTTGTTTTATACCTGCGAGGGTACAGTCGGGGCTGATTATCTTCCATTTCGTAGAACTGTGGGTTGTTCTTAATAAATTTGCAAGCTTCTAGAATGTATAGAGAGGTTAAAGTTAAAATTTTCAATTTAGTAAAGGTCGACCTACAGCTTTCATCATTTTTTAAATTTCCTAATATGCGTATAATTTTTTTTTTTGTAATATGAAAAGATCTGATACGTTTGTGCTATTGCCCCAAAGAATAATGCCGTAGGTTAATCTTGAGTGCATATATGCATAATAAACCGAGAGGGCAGTTCCTAAATCGGTGGTTTTTTTCAATTCACGGAGAGCGAACGTGAAGCTTGATAACTTAAGACTTTATTTTTTGAATATGATTTTTCCAGTTGATATGGGTATCAATATTCAGACCTAATAAGCTAAAATTACTAACACATTCGAGTGTCGTATTATTATATGAAATATTAACGTCTAAAGCCGCTTTCTGATATGGTCGAAATTGCATGACTTTGGTTTTATTAGAGTTTATTTCTAAACAGTGGTCCGTCATCCATTGATTTACGTTAGTCAAAATGTTTTGAGCTTTTGATGTTAACTCAGAGGAGCCTTTGCAGGTTATTAAAATTGAAACGTCATCTGCGAATAAGGCACAGGGTTCATTAAAAGCGTCTGGCAAATTATTTATGTAGATGATGAACAAGCAGCATCCAAGAACTGTACCTTGAGGAATTGAATTTCGCATGTATTGTACATCGGATCTTACATTGCAGATGAGGCCGGTTTTATAATTGAAATTTTCAACTTCGACATACTGCATTCGGTTACTTAGATAAGACTCAAACCACTTATGGGTTGGACCGCGTATACCGATATCATAGAGCTTCTCTAGGAGAATATTGTATTGGACTTTGTCGTACGCCTTTGTCATATCTAACAATAGCCCTACGGCGTATTGTTTTTTATTTATTGCTTCTAAGGCTTGTTGGATGAAGTTAAATACCGCCAAAGTAGTTGAATGCTTTTTCCGAAACCCATTTTGAGACTTGTGAAAAATATTAAATTTCTCGCAGTAAGAATAAAGACGATTACACATTATTTTTTCAAAAATTTTTGCTGACGTAGGTAGGAGCGCTATGGGTCTGTAGTTATTTGGATCTAATTTTGAGTTTTTTTTATGAATCGGTTTTACGAGGGATATTTTTAATAAATCTGGGAAGGTGCCTTCATTAAATGATTGGTTTATTAGTAGGTAGTATGGTAAGAGTAACTCATCAATACATGCCTTTATAAGAGTGGGGGGAAGTTCGTCTATGCCGAAACTATGTTTGTTTTTTAGATTGCGGATTGCATCTTTTACTTCCTTTGGTGTAACAGGACTTAAAAACATACTGTTTTGTATACGCGATGTAGAAATATTCGATTTTCTATCAGCTTTTGAGTTGTTTCTGTCGGTATTATTACCAACTGATGCGAAAAAAATATTCAAAGTATCTGCGACTTCTTTAGGTTCATTAATGTCTCTATTATTAAATGTTAATTGAATGTTTTGTTTATCTTTTTTAGTGTTTTTATTTAATTTTTCTTTTATTATTCCCCACATGCACTTAATTATATTATTAGATTTTTTTATTCGGGAAATGTAGGATTTTTTTTGCTGTATTGACTAGTTTTTTAAGAGTTTTACCATATTGTTTATAATATTGTTTTAATGGTGAACTTTCAAAGTATTCTTTTATAGTTTTTAAAAACCTTTTATTTTGACATGATATTTTTAGACTTTTGTTAGCCAATTCTTTCGCTTTTTTAGGTTTAATTTTACTGTAACCTTTGGAAAACATTCGTTTAATAATTTATTAAGTTTTTTATCGAATAAGCTATAGTTTTTATTTACGTCGTTACAAGGGTTTAGTATATTATACCAATTCACTATCTTTAGTTTAGATTTAAAATTGTCTATATTTTTATTATTGTATATTCTCTTCTCTACTTTCCACAATATAGGTTTATTAGTATTTAGTTTTGTATTTGCAACTACGCCCTTGTGATCATAAAAACCTAAATCCTGCACGCTGACTTCAATTGCACTTTCCGTAAAATTTACAAAAACAAGGTCAATGCATGTTGAAGCATCTTTGATGGTCCTAGTTGGCTTATCAACAAGTTGAGTGAAATTATATTCTTTCATAAAATCCAATAATGTTCTAGATTGGATTGAGTTTTCTAAAACGTTTATATTAAAGTCACCGCCGATAATAATTTTCTTTTTATTATGTTTTTTTGTTATGTATTCCAGAATAGATTTTAGTTGCCTATAAAAATGACATCCGAGCACTGCGACACATTTTGAAAGACAAGGACGGCTACATGTATTAGTGCATAAAGCTATCTTTGCCTTAAATATCAAAAACGTAATTTGTGGATTTCCTAAACATTTTCGTTCACTGACATTTCTTTGCGTTTGGAGGTGATAGATTAGCACTACGGTTTAAAACCTGCTCATGAGCTTTGTGTGCGGTTTTAGTGCGCTAATAGTCGGTTCAAAACTTGCTCGTATTCACTCGTTTAGGCGACGTGACGTCATCAGTGACGTCACTTTAGCGCGCTATCATTGCATACGAAAATGAGGTAGTGCAGCGTGTGCGAAACGTCAAATTCATAAGACATTTGTCATCAATCTCGTTTTCGAGAGGGTTTTTTTTAACTTTTTTTGGGGTTTTTAGATTTAATTATCTTATCGAATAATCATTATCTCTCAATAATTTCTTAAATCGCAAAACAAAATCAAAATTTGATTTTTTCTCAGTGACATTGACATAAGCGCGCTCTAGTCTGGTTTAAAACTGTATTCGATCGTATTCGACGAATGCACGCATATAGAAATAAACCGACTATTTTCAGTGAATGTGATGTGTGCGTTGAATTCAAGAAACAAACCGTAGTGTAGATGACATAATTCCTCAAATAAAGTGACATTTCTCCGAGATATATTTTCTCTCGGGCAGCGTGCTAAGCCGGCAGGTGTGACAGAGAGACGGACAGACAAACTTGCATCATAAGGGTTCCTTTTTTTACCATTTTGGCATCGGAACCCTCCTTTACCATGTTCTGTTTCGCTTGTTCTTTCGGGAACTTCCTATAGGCATTTCTTTCTCTGTGATTCCATTTTTTGGTTAATTTTTTTTGTTTGACACACGCAACTGCAAAGCCAAACCAAAAAAAAAGGTTGGCGCGATTTTTGTGTAACGGAGAACCACTTTTTTTCTGACGGGTGGGATGTTCTGTTAGGTAGGTTCATTGACGTAAGAAAAACTAAACGCCCCCTGGCGTAGTTTCAAAATCTTTGGGTAGGTTTGATTTTTCTACAATAGACAATGATTTTATATATGTTAACGATAGGTTTTTGCGAAAATACCCGAAATTACCCAGCTGTAAACGTTACCCGAAAGAAACCCGCTGAAGACCTAAATTACCCAAAATCGGGTAAAAATACCCGTACCGGCAACGCTGGTCCTTACGTATACCTAAGTCTAGTTTATTTTAAACACGGGTTGCCAACTTTTTTTTCGCCAATCGACTAAAAGCGGTTGTGGAATCCACCAAAAATCCACTTAATAAGAATTTTCTCAATTTTTATATATTTATTTTTAATTTCTACATATTTATTAAAAATGTGAAAGAAAATGGAATTAAAAGTCATCACCAGAGGAATAGTCTTTTCTGTTTTCTTCAGCAGGACATGCTGATGCATAACTTTCCTTGGTTTAAATTTTTTCTACAACACTATTAGTGGGTGTCTATTAGGAATCGTTTACCTACCTAGATGACTAAGTCAGTTTAGGGACATTAATGGGGTTAACATTCATACTGAAAGGTCTAGTCTTGCCACATTAGCGTTAAATTGCGGAAAAAGTAGCATAGAGATTACGAAAGTAGCTAAAATCTTGGAATCTGTTAACACCAGACATGTTTGATTGACTCTTTACATCACTCTTTTGGAGCAGTGGTTACCAGTAGGTTAAACATGTGAAACATTCCATTTTATTTTAATATGGCTTATTTGTGGATTCAGTGGTCATAAGAATGTCTTTCCACTAACAAAAATAAAGTAATCTACTAGAAAAAACCACTAGCCACTTAAACCAAAATTTGCCCACTGACAAGAAGGTCTAAACCACCAGTTTCAGTGGATTTTCCACTAAGTTGGCAACCCTGTTTTAAACTAAATCGAGATTTAGTGAAGTGCGACTTAGACGTCGTCGCTGAATCTACTCGCTAATTAGAGCGGTAATGCCAGGCCTGCCAGAAAACAGAAAAATTAGTAAAACGGTAACTAGCTTTTAATGGAACTTTTATGGCTGTCCCGCAAGTGTCATTCAAAAATTTGTGATTTAAATAATACAAACGCATATAGTTACAAATTTATTAAACGGCACCTGGCATTGTGGGTCACGATCCTCAGAACTGAGGGAGCGACTAAGAAGAAGAATTACTTTTGACCGCCTGTTACTGGCAACTCCAAATCAGCGCGAGCTAAACTATTAACGACGTCTAAAGGGGTTTTTATATGTGAAAAATAAATGATTTGGTTTTCGTGTAAAAAATTATTAAATTTTAGTATTTCCTATGTTTATTTGTTTAATTTTGCAATTTTTATAAGGTATTTAAAGTAAATTTTTGTCTAAAAATAAGGAGAAGATAAAAACTATATGAAAAGGAACGTAGCTGATCTCGATTCTACTCTATGATATCGATTAATATCCTAGGAAGAATGAACGAATCAATCAACGAACGGTTCGACTGAATGAATGAATGACGTGTGATGTCTTTTGTTTCATATTCTCTATAGAGACAGAGTAAGACGCACTATTGACTATGGTATTGATGTCGTCATCATATGGTGAAGATAAGGATTCAAGTTTTAATAATTTGTTTTTTTTTAATTGAACCATTTTAAGAACTCTATACATTGATTCTTTGTGTAATATACAACAAAGTGTTTACTAAGAAAACAGTCGATGTAACAGGATATTTGGTCGTTATTTTTAATAAATTCGCCGGATAGTCGACAGGAACTCTTAACTTGCTTAAGATTTAGGAGAATTGCAACCCTGTCGTTGACAGTTCGTACAGCTTGTCGAGCTGCGATTTGTTTTCGATTAAATCTGAGGATAATATCGTGAAACGAAAAAAAACTAATTCTGTACAATATCATCATCAAGTTTCCAAAAATCAGGTTTCTCAAGCAAAAAGCAGTCATAATATTTTGACATGCGCAGTTGTTTGTTTTTCACGCAATTAAGCACCTAACCATTCAAGTTTTTTATTGTATATCAATGGCTATTGAGTTTTAACGTTATTGTGTTAGGTTAGTAAAGAACGTGTAAGTATTTTGTGGTTGAGTTTCTTCATTAGGTGAAAAAGTAATGAGATTTTTTATTGTTTGTGGTTTCCTTTCGAGATATTATAGTAGTAATACATAGTTGATAACAAATACAAAAATGTAGATAATTATACAAGACATGTTGCTTTGAATATGTTTTTCAGTGTTATAATATTAAGTAGAAAAAAATACGCATTTAAAATTTGTCATTTTTAGCTTCTTTAATGTATTTATTGTTGATAATTTAATATTGAATTAATTTTTTAAATATGAATTTTAGTTATAATTTGAAATTTTAAATAAAATTAGACGTTCCTAATGTAATCTTATTTTATTTTATTTTTTCGTTTGTGTGATTTTTTGATAAATTGTACACACGCACACAGTATGACTGTTACATGAATAAATGAATGATGATGATAAAATAAGTTTCGTTTTACTATAACTGTCTTTGTTGCCCATAGATCTTTGATTAAAATAGATAGGTAATGGAGTAACATTTGTTTTATTTATGTCGCAGGCAAATCGTATTACTTGCCGTTTACAAACGAAGCGCAAATTGTATACATTCGGCAAACTGTAAAACACCATCAGCAGATTATAAACGGTGTTAGATCAGTACTGGTGCATTTTAGTTTAGTTTAGTTAGTTAAGGCAAACCCAAAGCGTTAGGTTGGGTTAGGCTATCTTAACGCACGAGCCGAGCGAGCGAAGCGAGCGTGTCAGAAACGAATTATGAAATGTTTTGTGAAATGCTGCGGTATTATTTAAAACGACGAATCGTAATTTTTTAAATTATTTTAAAACCTTACAAAGTATGGATAAAGCTAATGGCCTAAAATTAAATTTATATACAGTTTTAATGCCAAACTCACAACCGTCCTTTCATGCCGTAGTCATATAAAAATGTTTAACTTAATAAAAATAATGTAAACAACAAACATTCTTTATATAGTGATATTTCTATGCAAAAAAGGCAAAAACCTTAACAAATGTCGAAATATTTTGACACGATAGAACGGGTTTAATTTTGCGTTCGTTTAATTAGGCGCCATAAAGATGCGCATATGCGACTACAGGCGGTAAATTGGCGTTAATGTGTGGGCTTGTATGGACGATAATTGGGGAATTCTGACGAGGGTTTGTTTTTTGTATTCATTATTGTTGTTTTATGAGTTATTGATTTTAATTTATCAAGTATTAAAACTACTTAAAATCCTTTTGAATAAGTTATATTATACTTCTAAGAAGTCATATACAGGATGTTAATTTAATTGCGTGCCATAGCTTAGAGGGTGTTTCAGTAACCATTAAGGAACACAAAAAAAATCCTACTTAATTATATTTTAATTATCAATAGTAAATACATTTTTTTATCATTTATTAGGTATGGGAGTCACACACAAAAACAGAAAGACTACCTTTACCACTGATACTTGTGCGCTGGCTCGGTGATAACGCGGTGCTCCGTCCGGGTCATTGCCCTCCGCGTTAGTTTAGTTTCAATGGAGTTTGTTTTTTTAGGAGGTTTTATTTATATGTTTTTTGTGTTCCTTTATCGTTACTGAAAGACCCCCTAAGCTATGGCACGCAATTAAATTAACACCCTGTATAGAGTGAATTTTCATTGGTTATGCTCCCGAAGCCCAGTGGTTCTACTCATGAAAACAAGCTACTTTCCCGAAAAAAAAAATTTACTTCAGCAATTTTGTAATAGAGGCTGATTTTTTTTCATTTCCTGGTAGTTTTATTCACTATAAGTTGTTTAGTTACGTTAACTGATCATGGCTCTTCAGTTTTCGGATTGAAAATGAATATTGCATAGTTCCACATACATTGAACGATTTGCAATTATCTGGAGAAATTTCCCAAAAGTCATTTTTGTTTGACTGTGACCCCACCCTGAATCGAACCCGAACCTACGGATCGAGAGCCGAACGCTCCAACCACTTGACCATGCGGAGGCTGTTAAAAACCGGTCAAGTGCGAGTCGGACTCGCGCGCCGAGGGTTCCGATATACTTTTTGTATTTTTGGAAGCAATAAAGTCCATTTTTAGGACCGCAAAACTAAATTTGTTTGTAAAGGTTATTTGCAGATTTATAAAATACTGTGCAACTTAGAAAGATCGTTTTATTTTTGCTGTAATGTTTACATAAACTTCTGTCAACTGTAATTAATTCAGATTTTTCCTTTCACAAACTTTGGAGATAAGGGGGGGGGAATGGTATTTTTTTTTACATTTTTCATCATAACTTGAAAAGTAAGAGACGTAAAAAAATAAAAAAAAATATTTTAGAATGTACAAATAAAGCCCTTTCATATGATACCCCATTCGACCTAGTAGCGACAATTTGAAATTTGGCCCCCTTTACATTAATAATCACAATTTTTTCAAAATTCTTTCTTGTGCAATTAAGTTGGGCAACTATATTCTAAAACTATTCCAAATTTACGGTTGATAGCATGAGTGGTTGCTGAGATATAGAGGTGTGACAGACAGACAGACAAAGTCGCACCGTTAAGGGTACATATAAGGGTTCATTTTTTTACCGTTTTGGTATCGGAATCCTAAAAAGACTGGTCAGCACCAGATCAGCAGCACCACACCACCACCTCACCTCGCTACTAAGTTATTGAAAAACGGACTATAAGCACACAGTACATTTTAAATTTGGATGTTAAAATGGTGGAAACGCGGGGACCACGCGCTTCACTCTTTTTAGTATAAACTAAGTGTTTGTCTGGTACCAGGTCGGGTGAGGCGGCCAAATGGACACCGACCCTAAAAAGTCTTAAAGCAGTCGAGCAAAGCTAAAACTTTATCTTTAAAATCTGCTACGAGTATTTTGTTTCTTGGCCATGAAGACTATGATTATGAGCCACGTCCTCTCCATCTCTATATTTATCCGACATTAACTTAACAAAGCAGTAATTAACAGATCTTGGACTAATTGTCTCTCGCAATCGACCTTAAGATTTGATATGGTTCTAAAAATATCTAAGTAACTAGTACAAAGATAAATTTACGGTTTGACTGTTTGTAAGAGTTGTAACATAGTGTGAAGTAACTTTAACATACAGGGTGTTTGGTAAATGTCTGCAAACCTCTCAGGTGGTAGATCTACGCATGAAACTGAACAACTTTCCCCATGGAACATAGCGCCAAATACGAAAAAAAAAAATTGACCTTCCATACAAAATGCGCTATCAGCTGATGCAGTTTCTATGGGGCGACGACAATTTATTTTCGTATTTCGACCCATGTTCTTTATACTTGCTCAGTTTCATGGGTTAAGCAACGACCTGAGAGGTTTGTAGTCCAAAGACCCTGTATAGGGTGCGTCCTAAATAAGTGTGTTTTTTCAGTATGTTACTCGATATATAAAGGTGTGTTTCACCATAGCTGTGCGAAAATTCTAATCAATAAGATTGCTCACTTTTTCCTAGCTTACAACTGTGCATGAGTTAAGGTATGAAATGGAGTAATCCTATTGGTTAGAATATTCTAGCTCACAGCTTAGCTTCCTCGTACAGCTGTAGTGAAAAGGCACCCTAAAACTGATCAATTTTCCCTAAGGAACATAGGCAGAAACTAAAATCCCATAAAAACTGCATCAGCTGATAGTGCATTTTATATGGGAGGATTTATTTCGTATTTCGTTTTCTTTTTTTTTGTCAATGGGCTACTCTTACCTCGATCTAGTCTTGAGGACAGAGATGAGGTCGACGATGGAATGAGAGAAGAAGCCTATTCACTCGCGACTTGAATAGATTCGGGTTATATGACCTCGGTAACACAGACGCAGGCAGAGAATTCCACTCGCATTATGAAAGATGTTTCAACTTATGGTTGGTGGTTGAAATAATGTTCCTTAGGTAATGTTGTCCAGCTTTATATTTTCCAAGTAACATACTCAAAGAAACTTAGTTGATTAGGAAGCACTCTATACAGGTGTAACAGAAAGGTGCAGTGGAGCTAATGAAACTGAACAACTTTTCCCTAGGAACATGGGTCGAACGAAATACAAAAAAAAATCTGACTTTGCATTTGAGCGCTGCTGATGTAGTTTTTATGGGAAGTTAGTTTTATTTCGTATTTCGACGTAAGTTGCTTAGACAAAGTTTCTCGATATTTTTCAGTTTCATGGGTAGTTTCACATCCTACATTTCTGTTGCAAGTTGTATAGTACGCGGATAAAGTCGCGGGTAGCCACTAGCTTTAAACATTTGACCTACAACACTTATGACTGGACTTATGGAACACCTTAAGATAAGATCGACACGAACACCACAACTCGAACGCCTTATTTTACAGTTCCGGAGGCAATTTCTTCAAAACTGACACTCTAATACTACAATTATTACGTCAACCAGAACTTTGCAACAGTTTTAATTATACCGTGTAAATTGCAACCGCTAAGGTTGGCCAACCTGCAGGGTTTTATCGTTTTAAGCAACTTAATTCACTTTGGTACACACGGCCGCACGTCGGTGGAAACACTTTGACCTTGAGCGGGTCTCCGGTGTCCGGCGTTTGTAGCGTAGCGCTGGTTCAGCTTATACTGGTTTTGTTTCTACGAGCTTGCAAAGTATTACCACCGAGGAGTGGCTGTGTGTACACACCGCTATTATGTATTATATGCCTTTGCGCAGCAAATAACCATTACTTTTGGACTTATTTATCCCTTGGTATACATACCAAATACCAAAGTTCTGAAGTTTATTTCTCATTTTTGTTGTTACCTGTAAAAATTAAACGCAAATTACTTTATATACTGCTAAAAAACTGATCTATGGAATAAACAAGCCGAAAAAAGTATGGACACAACACATTTTTTTGACCGAATTTTTTTTGGTCCTCTTACAAAGCACTTTGCAGCAGGGAACGGACGGTCAGGGTAAACCCACAGGGTGTTCAAAATCCGGTTAACAGTAATACAAGGTGTAACAGGAAGGGTGAACAACTTTCACCATAGAACATAGGTCGAAATTTAATAATAAAATTTGTCCTCCCAATCAAAATGTGCTATGATTCAGTTTCTATGGGAGGTCTCAAAATTATTTTCGTTTTTCCACCTATGTTCCTTAGGGATAGTTGTTCAGTTTCATGAGCTGATTCACATCTTTCAGGGATCGTGTACCCTTTTTGTTAAATCTTGTATTTCGATTAACTGAAATGAAACTGTTAACCAGATTTTAAATAGGTTAAAAACAAATACATACGGTTGGCTTAACCCTAACCGTCCGTTCCCTGGTTAAATCTTTTGCTGTGACAAGAAAGTGACAACAAATAGATTTAAAGGAGCTTTTACACAAAATAGTTTTTCTGCAACTATCTATTAATATTTTAAGAAGTGACAACATTTCGGTCATTTACATTGACCTAACCGAAATAGCAAAACATAAAGTACAAATATATGCGAGTCCACGACACTGCCTAATGCGCGCGCACGTACAACATTTACGTCCTAGTCAAAATAACGCTACTTTGCACATTGTCAAGTAAAAAAGGAGGATACTGTGTTAATTCTTTTACTACAGTTAAGTCGTAGGTATATGAATACTTGACCGTGTGGTGCCAGCAAACAATAGTACCAACACATCTCTACCCGTGGGTTATCGTTAGAGGCGACTAAGGGCTTATGAACCGGAGGATGGGCAGCAGCATCTTTCTGTGTGTCCCATCCTACTAATATCCTATCCAACTAATATTATAAGCGCGAAAGTTTGTAAGTATGGATGGATTGATGGATGGATGGATGGATGGATGTTACTCTTTCACGCAAAAACTACTGAATGGATTTTGATAAAACTTGGCACACATATAGATTAGGTCCTGGAGTAGCACATAGGTTACTTTTTACCGCGGGAAAATACTTCATTCCTACGGGAAAACGCATTTAATGTGGTTGAAACCGTAAGCGGAAAGCTAGTCTTACCTACTGTGGTTATCAATAACAGCGATCGCCAGCCGCAACGCTTACTAGCGTGGTGACTATGGGAAATTCCCTCCTAAGTACCACGAGGTTTTTCTGGAGTTGGAGGAAGCTCCCTGTCCTGCAGTGGACATTTCGTGGGATTTCTTGATGTGAATACTTATCAGGTGAAGGTACAACGATATCTGAAGTCGTGGACAGACCATGACACTGAACTGAGATATAATTTCGTATGGAAAGTCGAAATTTTCTTACCCTTTTTCTACTTTGTTACTCGTACTTGGAAAAAGTTCTTTGGTTTCATGGTTTGAAACCAAAGAACTTTTTTTGTGACTTTGTAAAATAAGTAAAATCTTTTTACAAGAAAACATATTACAAACATTTGGCAGTAGCAATCAAACTGACTTAATAATTTTCATACTGGGTGACCGTTTAGTATCAGTGTTTAATTTTTTTTTTCTGACGATGATCAGCAGCGCCATCCAGTTGATCTTTTAAAAGGTGCTGGTAAACATTCCATTGCTGCTAAAAAACTGCATATTAAAGAAAGCTTTATGGCTCTCGGTTTCGCTTTGTGGCCATGAAATTAAAAATTTAGAATACACGGAAATAAGTGCCCCATTTTCGTTCGAATCTTTCTTTTTATGCCACTAGTTGCTAAACGAGCAGGTGGGCCATCTGATGCTAAGTGGTCATCACCGCCCATGACACCCATTCTCTTATTAGTTAAATAATTTGTCACTAATAAGACAGCAAAGCGCGTTGCCCACCCTGAGAACTAAGATGGTATGTCTCATGTGCCGGTAATTTCACTGGCTCCCTTACCCTTCAAACCGATACACACCAGTGCAAGCACTGCTGATTTACGGCAGAAAAAGGTAAGGGGGTTGGTACTTCCCCAGATTTACTTTTCACAAAAGCCCTACTACAATTAAAATCTTGAATGCGACTGTGTATCTAACGAAAAGTATGATCGAAGAGTTCAAGTAACTAAAGGCACTTAGCTTCTCATTCTACATAATCCACAACATCACTCTACTCTCTATACTTCCATTAGCTACTCTGGACGAATCGGCCATTGACCTAAGAAAACCCATGGTTTCTGGTATGATATTTTATGAACCATGCTCTAAATGAAATTTAAAGTATATGCAAGTGGGTTAACTCTAACCACCTAATGTCAAAACAGTAAGGTTAAAGACCTTTGGAATAGACTACAGACAAATGGGTGGCTATAAGATGTTATACTTAGATAACCTTTCTTAATGACAGGGATTAATCTTAAATTTTTTTTCAGAGGTCTCTGAAGCCCTAGCACATCACATGTGATGTAAAAGCGTGACCTTGAAACTGTGCCTTATTTGCCAAAAAATAGAGTTACTAATTGCTTGGCAGAAAATTTTGCACTGTGTGAATGCAGGGAATCGTAGTTAATTAATTGGATGCAAACATTCAACTTAAGTAATATTTTTTCGTTTGGGTACGTCTTCATTGTAAAATAAAATTGTTGTGTTTTAAGAAAACACGTGAAACTGAATAACTACTATCACCAAAATAACACTGTTTTTGAGAATATACGAGTTGCGTTGCGTAAATAAAATACCTCAACAAAATTTGAGATATAGCGCGAATTTTGCTCCAGAAGCCCAGTGATTATACCTACCTTTTCTCTTGCCTAGGTCTGCTGGAAGAAAATTCCAAGTTGAAATAAGCAGTACCTACCTAATGTGTCTGTTCTCTAAATGTATGTTTTGTTTGTATTTTTATGTGTACAATAAACAGTTAAATAAATAGATTATACTTAAACGGTAACAGGCAACTTTGCCAATAAAAACAATTTTTTTACTCGAAATAATTTTATCGAATCTAAAAATGGTTACGGGGATCGACTTATTTTGAATGGGAAGACGAAAATTTTATTTTCTATAAAAAAATCTTTTTCTGCGGGAACGTTTCTTGTTTTTATGAGTAGAATCACTGGGCTCTGAGAGCAGAATAAATGGAAATTCATTTGTATTTTCTTTATATTTTGATTAGGAATTGGAAGTATTAGAAAAGTCACCAAAGCCCAACCACTTAAATTTTATGCTAAATAAATAGGTTAGTCGAATTACTAACCTCCGAGCGTTCGGTAATGTAGCGTTATCGCTCAAATTCCTTTTTCGTGTTCGATACTTTTTGCTTCTTTCTCGATGTATTGACTGGCTGTTTGTATTCTTTGACAGTGGATTCAAAATTTTGATTTTCCTTTCTCGGTGCTTATTATTTGTTTGGATACTATAGATATTGTGTCAAATTGATCTGAATATTTAGTAAATTTATATAATACATCAAGATAAATCATATAAAAATCAAATCAAAATATTTTTTTAAAAGTTATCTTCAAGCAACAGTTTTTTCATGCACAGTTTTCTTTCCGTCTTATTTTTGCCTACAATTTTCTAAAGCTGCCCGATTACGGGCAGTAGGTTCCGGCTAGCACCTGCAACACAGCCAAGCTCTGTCTCCAGAGAGACAATTTGACATCTGCTGCTTGCACCGTGCTCTCAGCCGCTGCACCTCTTCAACTGCGGGATTCCTAGCAGCACGGGAGGACGCCACGAACTGCGCATAACCAACTACAACCAAACACCAGATATTTAAACCATTTATATTATTAGTTTTAAGTTACTTTCCAAAATTCAAAAAAGCGCCACCAGACGCGCCATGATTTATTTAGGTTCGAATCTTTGGCTGTGATTTTAAACTTTTAGAACATTTATCCGCGATACTTTGCGGAAGGTACGACTATGACCATATTTAACTAGTCGCTATAGTAATAAGTTAGGTGGCCACTTAAAGTTATCACTAGACTTTTCCAAGCGATACTATCTAGTAGCTATAGACGGAGCGTTTTACCTGATGCACGCATCGCGGATTCCTTTCAAAATTTATTTGTCTTATTTTTAACACCTATCGTTGATTTTTAATATTTTAAACAATATTATATATTTAAATTTAATCACGGATCGTACAATCAAATTTAAACTTTATTACGTTGGTTATATATTAGTGAAATTATACAACAAAACTGTAATCAATCTGTTTTTATTAAAATATTGTGTGTTATATTTCTTTGTTTGCTTGATTAGTTTAAGGTAAGTTAACTCTTACTCTATTTCTATCTAACTGCAGTACATTTACAATTTAATTTCCTTTATTTTACTGCATTTTATGGCGCCCGAGCTCAAATTATTGATCTATTCTGTTTTTTTTTTCAGGTTCTCTAACCAGATGAAACTTTTTTTCACGACCGCGCGGATGTGCGTTTTTATAAACGCGACTTGTATAGACTAAAATTTTTATAAATGCAATTTAACTTGTAGTTACATTTATTGTTAAATTAACTATAAATTTAACTGGAAAAGTCTTTTATTTTCTCCAGAAATATAATTTTACCCTGAATTTCATTTCAGTAGTTTGTAGTAGTTACTCTGTTTGTAAGTCTGAATGCTTGTATAGGGAATTAAAGGTAAGTTAGTTTATGCGAGTTTTTTTTGTGAGAGTTAGACCTTCTTTCAGGTTACTTTCAGTTTTTCGTCGCGTATACTTAGCCTGCTGAACCTATCCCTTCATTATGGAAGAACATGTACCTCTAGTAGTTGACCATGGTAATTCGGTTTGAAGATACTGGTGACCATGAACCACCATTTGGAGTAGATCTAAGCCCTTTCCTCGTTCATATAATGTAGTTCCGGTGTGAGGATGTCAAGGTATGGAATTATAGTGGTAAGTATTGTTAGTGAGGCATTGTGAATGCTTAGTTCTTTGGTTACAGCTAAGTACTCCTGAGTTCTCTTCATTAATTTTTGTTTCGTAGTAGTTTTTTTGTTGTAGTGACAGGCTCTTTCTCCTGCACTCGCCTCTTTCTTCTATGAACGCCTTTTTTTTGAAGAGTCCTCACTTAGTCCTCATAACTCTAGGTGGTCGCTCATGTCCAGACTTTTCGCCCATGTAGGAGAGAGTCGGGACGCGTCTACTTCACTTTCCTCTATAGTTTTTTTATTTTCGTATCAGACTGTTGGTCGTGTATCCCGCAGTCGGGTCTTATATTCCCTCCTTCTCTCTCCACATCTATACTCATATTTGTACTTTTTAGGGTTCCGTACTTCGTGGTTCATTAGTGTCGTGTCGTCTCAGACTGATGGTCATACACTTCGTGGTCTGTTGTTCATACTCACTCCCTCCTGCCCTCACTTTATTTAACTTAGTTTTATTTCTTTAGGGTTCCGTACTTGAATGGTTCGTTTGTGCCCTATAGTCCACATATCTTTAATTGTAACTCTTTATCTGTTGTTGAACTCTTTTTTTTTTGGTGTGTGTGGACGGCGCGTTTTTTCTCTCGCGTGTTCCATCGCGCCACACGAAGATTTTTTTCGCTCTATACCCACTTTTAATTAGTTTTTTGTCTTAGCCTTTTGGGTCATTATAGTCTAAGAGCCCGCTTCTTCTTTTTTTTTCAGAAATAATTATAGTCTAGGTGCCCACTGTAAAAATATTTATAGACTAGGAGCCCGCTGTAAAAAATATTTTTAATCAATGAGCTTCTAATTTTTTTTTTTTTTTGGGGAAGTTGGATGGCTGTAGCGTTATTGCTCAAATTCCTTTTTCGTGTTCGATACTTTTTGGCTGTTTGTATTCTTTGACAGTGGATTCAAAATTTTGATTTTCCTTTCTCGGTGCTTATTATTTGTTTGGATACTATAGATATTGTGTCAAATTGATCTGAATATTTAGTAAATTTATATAATACATCAAGATAAATCATATAAAAATCAAATCAAAATATTTTTTAAAAAGTTATCTTCAAGCAACAGTTTTTTCATGCACAGTTTTCTTTCCGTCTTATTTTTGCCTACAATTTTCTAAAGCTGCCCGATTACGGGCAGTAGGTTCCGGCTAGCACCTGCAACACAGCCAAGCTCTGTCTCCAGAGAGACAATTTGACATCTGCTGCTTGCACCGTGCTCTCAGCCGCTGCACCTCTTCAACTGCGGGATTCCTAGCAGCACGGGAGGACGCCACGAACTGCGCATAACCAACTACAACCAAACACCAGATATTTAAACCATTTATATTATTAGTTTTAAGTTACTTTCCAAAATTCAAAAAAGCGCCACCAGACGCGCCATGATTTATTTAGGTTCGAATCTTTGGCTGTGATTTTAAACTTTTAGAACATTTATCCGCGATACTTTGCGGAAGGTACGACTATGACCATATTTAACTAGTCGCTATAGTAATAAGTTAGGTGGCCACTTAAAGTTATCACTAGACTTTTCCAAGCGATACTATCTAGTAGCTATAGACGGAGCGTTTTACCTGATGCACGCATCGCGGATTCCTTTCAAAATTTATTTGTCTTATTTTTAACACCTATCGTTGATTTTTAATATTTTAAACAATATTATATATTTAAATTTAATCACGGATCGTACAATCAAATTTAAACTTTATTACGTTGGTTATATATTAGTGAAATAATTATACAACAAAACTGTGGTCAATCTGTTTTTATTAAAATATTGTGTGTTATATTTCTTTGTTTGCTTGATTAGTTTAAGGTAAGTTAACTCTTACTCTATTTCTATCTAACTGCAGTACATTTACAATTTAATTTCCTTTATTTTACTGCAGTAAGCAATGCTAAAGGCCATTTGGCGGCTTTAAAGCTCTTGAAAAGGTAAGTCAAGCTAGCTTGAAAAATTATTAGCCCTTGACCTCAATTGCCCTGGGGATACAGCTCATCTGTATCCCCAGGGCAAATTGAGGTCACCTCACCGATGAACGAGGCTTATCCAGAAGAAGCGTATTCACTCGCGACTTGAATATATTCGGGTAAATTATATGGGCTAGTAATAAAAGCTCCGACAAGAAAATAAGAATTGTCCTTACTCAAAATATAAAATCTACTGACTAAAATACAAAAATACCACCTAAAATACTGACTACCATACAAAAATGACAAAACGACCATACCGAGATACTGAAATCTTCGAAAAATAAACATGACCCTATATTGTTGTAATACTTTTTTACCAGCTTTAATTCGGATCTACTGAAAGAAAACTTTTGGAACCTAAATTCGCTTCTGGCACTCGCCGGCTGCTGCTGCAGCACACTCGCTTCGCTCGCTCGGCTCGTGCGTTGTGGTCGCGAGAGTACCTAACAAACCTATAGGTCGGTTCGCTTGTCGGAGATTCAGTATTTTATTCGGAAGTTTAGTAATTTTATTCGGAAGTTTAGTTTACATGTAATCTGAACATGCTTTTATTTCTTAGTTAAATTCGAATTTTTTTTTCGGCACGTTTTGGGTTTTTTGTCGGTAGTTCATTATAACGCTGCTTAATTTAGAATAATAGTTGGCCACAGATCGCTGGAGATTATTTTGTTTTTCAAAACCATTATTATTTTCCAATTATATGGGGAACACAGAAGCAGGCAGAGAGCCATCTATGACATAATTATTACCACAAATTTTTTTCTTAAATATATACATCCGTAACTGCTTCCCTTATGAGGAACGATCTTTTATTGCAGATACAAAACCACAAAGTCCTGGCACAACTCGACACACGGATACAACTTGACGACTTTTCCCAGAATCCTGTACTTCCTAGCGGGTGAAATAAAAGCCGGTCAAGTGTGAGACAGGCTCACCCACAGAGCGTTCCGTACCACCTTGCGATATACCTATATGGGCACTGGACACCATACTTACCTTGTATTTATATAAAAACTATAGCAAACCGCGAAGTTTTAATTATTTGCTGTTTTACTACTACAGAGTACAAACTATAATCATACGCTTTGAAGCTCCTATGTATTACCGTTTTAAAGAAAGACTGAAAACAAGAAGCCTTTAAAACACGTTTTCTTTTTGATTTTTTCTTTTTAGTTAGGATATCCACAAACTACGTATTTTTTTTTATTTCAGCTAGCTAATCCAGTTCCAAACACAGTGTTTTAACCAAAAGACAGGACAGACAGAAGATGGACGCGCGGACATAATCATTATTCTTTATTGTACACATACATAAAGATACAGAGTTACAAAAGAAGTTAACAATGGCGAGCTTATCCCTTTGAAGGGATCATGCTCAGTTGAGGGAGCCGTTGGCACCTTGGGTGCGGAACAAAATTTTTGAGAAGGTCATACTCAATCAAATGCTTTCACACTTCAATAGAAATAACTTACTACATGACCATCAATTTGGTTTCACGAAAGGGCGCAGTACAACGGATGCCGGGACTGCACTTTTAAAATACATCTTTTGCGCGTGGGAAAAATCTGAAGATGCTATTGGTATCTTCTGTGATCTATCCAAGGCATTTGATTGCGTAGATCATAGCACATTGTTGCTAAAACTTGAACATTACGGTGTTAAGAATAATTCACTTAAACTACTTAGGTCATATTTGGAAAACAGGATTCAAAAGGTACAAGTAAACAGGACGAAATCACTGGGATCTGTTGTCAAAATTGGCGTACCTCAAGGGTCCATATTAGGGCCATTTTTATTCCTTATTTATATTAATGACCTTCCTTCTGTGGTGAAGAATCTGTCAAAGATTGTGTTATTTGCTGATGATACTTCATTAATATTCAATGTAAGTAGGAAATCACAAAATTATAACGAAGTCAACGATGCACTTGGACAGATTCATGCATGGTTTACTGTTAACAATCTAGTCCTAAACGCCAAAAAAACTAAATGTATTAAATTTGCACTACCAAATGTAAGGTCTACTTCACATAACATAGTATTGAATAATGAGCCATTAGATTTTGTAAATAGTACAGTTTTCTTAGGGTTAACACTAGACTCTAAACTTCAATGGGGCCCTCATATAACGGCTCTTTCTGGTCGATTGAGCTCGGCTGCATATGCTGTTAGAAAAATCAGACAACTTACTGATGTAGCTACTGCAAGGCTGGTTTACTTTAGCTACTTCCATAGCATTATGTCTTATGGCATACTGCTTTGGGGCCGAGCAGCTGATATACATTCAATATTCGTTTTACAAAAGAGGGCTATAAGAGCAATTTATTGCCTGAAGACTCGTGATTCCCTGAGAGAACTGTTCAAGGAAATCAACATTATGACAGTGCCATGCCAGTATATCTATGAAAATATAATGTATGCTAGAAAGAACATTCATCAATTACCAAAAATTTGTGACAGGCATAATTTTAATACTAGAAATAAGCATAAAATTGATCAACCATATACTAGATTAACTAAAGTCAATACATCTTTCGTTGGTCTGTGTATACGATACTACAACAAAATACCTGACAATATAGTGCAATTACCTGAGAGAAAGTTTAAAGAATGTGTAAAGCAAACGTTATGTAAAAAAGCTTACTATAGATTGGATGACTATATGAATGACAAAGAGGTATGGTGCTCTGATATTCCAGCGAAACACAAGAAACACATTGTAAAAAGCCGACTCTTAAAGTAGGCCGTGCTGCAGTGGTTTCTTGCCGTTTCTTTTACGCTGCCATAGCACGATCCGAAACGGCGTAGACTCGCTCTATTTGCATTGTATTCTGCATGACATTCAATAAGTATTCTGTAAAGAATCTACATTGAATAAAATTATCTGAATCTGAATCTGAATCCCTAAAAACGGCGAGTGGATAAAAGTTTATGACTTTAAAACCTTGTGAATGACGTTGTTTTATTGTTGACACTTAGCTGTTTACTGAGGCTTGATTAAGTTAACCTTTACTCGTCTTTGTGATTCATCCTGGGCTTGTACAGTCAACGACAGGGCAAGTTTGACACTCGCAGTGCGACTCTAACCCGTACGACTGTTAAAATAAGAACGGTACAAAGTCCAATGTGTCCAGCTCGATGTGCTCTTGACTGTACTTATGTTTCTTTTGCCGTTTGGGTTAAAATAGTATCACTTTTATTCTTGCTGGTGTCGTAAAAGTGTCGGTCATTGTGGTCCATCAAGACGGCCATCGACGGGATTGCTTATGCCGATAATGACCTGGGATTACCTCGTTGTTGGTTTTGCGCCAACTTCTGTCTATCTTAAAATACGATATAAATTAAATAAACGTAGCCATCCAGTATATGCCTCGCTGTCATTACTTTGCCATTTAACAGAACTTATCATCAACAACTTCACAAACCGTAGTGTCAGAGTTCTAACATCGCTTATTCAACGACTAATAAGAACTTAAATAGTAGCCGGGCCCAATCCAACGGCTTAACATACCTTCCGGAGCACGGGTTAAACTTACTTCAATCAGGTGACTTGTGCTGAAATTTCCTGACCAAACTGGTGCTAGCCTCACAACATTATTTTGGTTGGATAGTGTCTCCACCAGGATTCGAATCCAGAATTACTGGATCGAAAGCCTAAAACAGTAGATCGAGGGGGCTAAAGAAGAGCTAACATAAGGGAGCACAAAATACGTAGGCGCTGCCAACCGTGGCAACTACAGCAATTTTTCTCACAATAAACTACATTTGTGCTTCTCCTTGGTTCTTTTTCTTCAGTTTTCCTAAACCGCCTATTGTAAAAGGGCTACGGATGCAAGGTAGTGTGACGTCAGCGTCACGTGACGTCTTTTCTGTACTTTTTGCTACTTAGGCGCGAGGACAAAGAACGGAGGAGAAAATAACCATTTAGATTCTCTAGCTAGAATACAGGTTTCAAGAGTCAGGATGTGACTCATCTGTATCGAATAAAAATACCCGTAAAATCACGTGTTCAAACGAAACCACCATACCTCACGGTGCCATTAATTCCAACTGATTTGCATAGCTGTCACTGAGGTTGGATTTAACATAAATACATAAATACCGTGACATCGTGCACCGGATAATGTTTCGCGATTATGTTCGTCTCATTAATAATCGCAAGGGAGACCAATGACCTGCGTTTTTGCGGTAATTTTGAGAATTGACTAAGATATTTTGATATATTGAACTAAGAAAAACCAGGTGCGTAACATTTATAATTTCTTCTTGGATATTATTTCAGGTTTTTTGTCGAGACAGCTAAATAAATTGTGTCGAAAACCCGTTAACTTTATTTCAATGGTTCTGTTTCCTAGTAGGCCCGGCAGCCGAGGGGGGTGATCGTGGTAATTTCAACGACATTACCAAAACAAAAACGTTTGCCTCAAAAGTTATGATAACTCTTGACTAAGTGTTTTAGGCAAACGTTTTTGTTTCGGTAATATCGTTGAAATTACCACGATCACCCCCCTGATGTAGAGAGCTGATTTAGCAACGACGTGTAAAGAGGCCTTACTCCCCCTAAACCTGTGTAATAGACTACATTTTTGCCTGTGGTGAGTGAATAAGTTTGCGAGAATAAGGGTCGAACCATACGCAGCGTATCTTACGCGCACACCGTCCACACTACGCGCAAGATACGCTAGAGCGCTGCGTTACACGCCGTTGCGCGTCATTGCACGCGAGTCTTGAGCTGCATATGCAAACTTCAGCAACGGCCACATTGAGCGTAAGTTGCGCTAAATTTTTAACTGTTACGCGGCGCTGGATACGCTGCGTCTGGTCCGACTCTAACATTAAGACACAATATATTATGCATTCATACCGTTTAAACAACCCGGGGTGCTCAGGACGGCTAATTTTGAACTCTTCAAACTGCTTAGAATTACCATTCCAATGAGACGACACGAACAGTCAACTGGGCATCAATGTAAACACCAGCACCAACATTATCAGCACTATTGCTACGTAATAAAGGCGATATCAAGGTCAAAGTGACTCTATTGAAATGCGGTATGCTGTACTTAAAAGAAGTACTGGTAACCACAGGTTATGGCCCGCGGTAGAATTTAAGGTACTTTTGTAGAGTCAAGAGCAGGTCGAGCATGACACTTGTAACGACTTAAGCTCCTAAGGCTAGTGAAATAAGAACGGTAAGTCCAAGTGTCAAGCTTGACGTGCTCTTGATTGTACCTATTCATCACGCCCTAGCCTTATTCCGTTTCTACCAATGGTTTATACAGAGTCGACTGGGTTTTAAATCATCATCATATCGTGTGGGTCGCAAGGTCGATGACCGACCTCACGAACCCTGGTGTCAGAGTTGTTGAGCCGCCAAAGGCCTCTCACATGGCTCATTAACGACTACATCCTAGATGGTAGTCGGGACCAAGGGGCTTAACGTGCCTTCCGAAGCACGGAATCGTCTTACTTTTTAGACAATCTGATTCATCTTGCAATGTCACCTAAAAAACTGGGAAAACAGTACAAGGTAATTTTTGTTTAACAGTGTCCCCGCCGGGAATCGAACCCAGAACCTATGGATCGTGAGCCGAACGCTCCAACCACTACAACCGCAGAGGCTGCTCTGGGTGCCAATGGGACCCTATAAATAAGAACATATGCACGTTCCGTTTAGATCTGTCCGTCTGTCCTGCCTACCAAAGCAAAAGAGTGGAATTCTCAGCCTGCGTCAATATTCCCGAGTTCATATAACCCGAATCTATTCAAGTAGCGAATGAATAGGCTTCTTCTGGGCAAGCTTTTCCATCGTCATCCTCACCTCTGTCCTCAGGGCTAGATCGTAAGTAGTCGTTAATGAGTCCTATGTGAGGTCGGTCATTGATCTTATAACCTAAACGATACGACGATTGGCACCTTTTGGGCACACGCCGGACACTACATACATCAAGCGCGAATTCGAAATTTGAATTTGAAATTGGAAGGACACGTAGGCTCGCATATTCAGTACAAAAGACCTTCAGAAGGACCACGAGAATCTTGCGGTGCGGGGTAGATTGCAAGGGGGGCGGAGATTGTTCGTTCTGTACGATAGTACTATTAATTTATTCTGTACTTTGTGTACAAACACAAAAAAACCGGCTAAGTGCGAGTCGGACTCGCGCCCTAAGGGTTCCGTACCTATCTACCATATGATATACTAAAAGCTTTTGCTCTTTGATTTTAAAAACTCCGCGACCATCCAACGTGACCCCTCTTTTATTGAAAAGTTCTTAAAACGGGAGCTCACATTAATTGGTTACTATTAGTTGTGAGAAAAATTTAAATGTTCAATGATTTTAACTTTATCCTTTATTTGTACTGTGAGACCTAGCTTCTTGCCAAATTTCATAATTTTAGGTCAACGGGAAGTACCCTGTAGGTTTTGCTTTTTTGCATAAATGTATGGAGATGAGGACATCTTTTGATTGCGTCTTTGTAAAAAATTGAAATTTTCAGATCTTGCGTGGTTTATTTACCTTAATATTCGTTATCAATTTCAACCTGATACCTCTTCTCGTTCGTGAGAAAAAGGGTCTTGACAGACAGACAGACGGACAACAAAGTGATCCTATAAGAGTTCCGTTTTTTATTTTGAGGTACGGAACCCTAAAAAGAACAACGTATAATAAAAAAAACATTATAGTTCATTTTTCAAAATAATTGGAAGTAAAGTTCGCAGTACATTAAAAAAATACAACCTATTGTACTTTCAGCTTTACGATGTATTTATGCCCTTTAACTCATAATAACTATTATTTACTGAGCTGCTATTGAGAAAACCTTAAGAATGGGATAAGGTTGGTCTTTGAAAGCCTTGCTATAAAGATCAATTTTGTAATCGGCTTCTAGAGGTTCAGACAATATGATGGTAGTCTAAGAGCTAGATATCAAAATTTCATTTCACTTATTTAGTGATCGGTTAGGTCGTGAGTACGGTTTCTGCATTTACAAGCAGTTTTCTTTTTAGTGGATTGCTAGTGGCTGTTACAACTTCACCGGACGGTAGTCACACGCAGTATTCAGAAAATAGAATTAGCTCAACGTTTGGCGTACTCGTAGCTTTCTCAAAAGCTCTAGATTAAAAAAAAAACTATTTACAAAAAAGCCAAAATGTAACGTACATTTTGGCACAAATAGTTTTGAGACTTCCGTTCCTGAAGGGTGAAAAACGGGACCCTATTAATATGCCTCCAATGTCTGTTTGTTTATCTGTTTGGCAGTCTATCTGTCAGCGGGTTGTATCTCATAAACCATAATAGGTAGAAAAATGGAATTTTCACAGATTATGTGTTTATGTTGCCGCTATCACAACAAATTATAAAAAATAATAAATTATGGGGTCTTCTTTACTAACAACGTGTTTTTAGGCGATTTTTGTTAGATTTTTGTTTTAGCTCTATCGCAAAACCAGGAACACTTACAAGCGTAAAAAATATTAAGACCTGGTAAAGTGCGTGTCGGGCTCATGCGCATTTAATACACTTCTGCGTGACTGCGCGTCCATAACTAAGACGGTATTTTTACCTTATTGGTACGGAGCCCTCGGTGCGCCAGTGCGACTCGCACTTAGCTGGTTTTTTAATATTAGTAGTAGTATTTGTATGTATTTTTTGAGGATAATGATGAACGTATTTTTTATAATAAAAGTATTAACTGTAGCAGTAGCTCCTATCCTATAAATACCCATTCACTATGATTCAAATCAACTTGATTGTTATTCTTCTTTGCAGAATCCATAAAAATGAGCAATGGCCTATAAACATCACATTTTCTTATGTTTTCGATTTACCTACCCTACGAATGAGTATTTTATGCTCTATAAGTTTATATTTTTGCGTTAAATGTTTATAGTTGAGACCCTGCAGGACTCTACTCGCAATTTTTGTGTAAGAGATGAGCAAACGAGCAGGTAGGTTACACTGAGCACTAACAGATGAGCAAACGAGCAGGTAGGTTACCCTGAGCACTAAGAGATGAGCAAACGAGCAGGTAGGTTACCCTGAGCACTAAGGCTGTGTGTCTGATGTGCCGGTAATTTCACTGCCCCCCTTTTCCTTCTAACCGAAACACAGAAGTGAAACACTGCTGCTTTATGAAGTTCTTCCTCAGACGGACTTTGTGCACAAGCCCTACCACCTTTGAAATGGTAGGATCATATTTAGTATCGGTTTTAGATCAATAATAATTTTAAGATTTTATCGAAAACTATATTTCAAAATCGCTATCATGATGTTTAATTTGAGAATATAAATACGGAATTATTGGACATATATTTCTGAAGAAAACATTAAGTTTAGCTATTTCTTTCCAGGAGAAGCAGGTAGGTACTTCCGTTGACGGACTTTACACTAAAGCCCTTCCAACTTCATACGCCAGACAAGAACAGTATTAGATCTATCATCTTTTTTATACAACATCCCATCCCGTCCATGTGGTGCCGGCAAAGAATAGTACCAACCCATCTCTACCCGTGAGTGTCGTAAGAGGCGACTAAGGGTATATGAAACGGAGGATGGGCAGCAGTATCTTTCTGTGTGTAGGACCATCTTACATACTGCGGTCACCAACAACAACGGTCGCCAGCAGCAACGCTTACAAGCGTAGAATGTTAAATCCCCTCCAAACTTCCACGCGTAGGAATTTGCTGAAATTCTGGAGGGAGCTCCCTGTTTTTTCCTCTCCCGGGAGTTTCTTGGGATTTTATGGTAAACCTCTTATAAAAGTCCACAGCTGGACCATTGGCCCTCCTCAGAATTTCGTATAAGTTTCGTTTCGACAATAATGACCAGCGCAGCATTAGCGTTGCGGAACTATCGACGGCGGCGGACCGCAGTATAGTGGTACGTTTCAAGGACACTACTGCTCTCCTCCAATTTTAGTCACCTTAATAGCCTTTTACGACACCTACAGAAAGCGATGGGTCGGTATTATTGTTAGCTGGCACCACACAAAAAAAAATCTATTAAAATGTAACAGCGGATGACGTTGATGTCTTTTGTATGAATCTTTTGAGTTAGCGTGCGTTCCGAGCGAAGCAAGGAGGTTTTTGTTCTGAGGTTTATTCTTTGTTTTGACGAACTAGTTTTTCAAAATGTTTTTAGTAGTCCGAATAAGGCTTTTCATAGAAAAAAAAATAAAAAGTTTGTCATAAAATAACAAAGTGTCAGGAAATGGATTTCCATGGGATTTAAGCGTAGTAGTTAAATAACTTAATTTAGGGAAAGAGATGTAATTCTATACTATCAAACAAGCAATATTATATAAATGTATTATATAAATATATATATATAAATGTAGCTAGAATTCTGGAGGGAGCTCTCTGTCCTGTAGTGGACGTTTCATGGGATGTTATAATTAATTTAATTCATTCAAAGAAAACCTTACAGCATTACATTTTTTATGATGATGATGAATCGGTTTCTCGAAAACGGCTCTAACGATTTCGATGAAATTTACTATACAGGGGTTTTCGGGGCTGAAAAATCGATCTAGCTAGGTCTCATGTCTGGAAAAACTAATTTTCACAGTCTTTTTAATAATTTCTTAGCGCGGTTTAGTGCGTTTGAGAAACTTACAGCGCCATCTGTTGTTGAGTAGTATAACTTGCTCACCCGATGATATTTTAACTATACATAGCTCGGTCGGCCAGGTACTGGTCGTAAAACGAGAAAATCAGTAGTCGTAATGTTTCTTTGAACTGTATTTCCATTTTCACTAATAGTTTTTCAGAGTCGGCTACTACTAAGGGGATTTGACGAGGACACTGGTTTTTACACAGAGCGACTGTCGTCTGACCTCCGCAACCCAGAAGGTAAACTAGACCCAATCCTAGATTAGGCTTTGCCAGGTTAGTGGCCAACCTGTCTGTCAGAGTTTTCAAGCCACCAAATAAAACAAGTTAATAATAGTAGATTAGTAGCCAAGGGCTGTAAGGCATCATTTTCAGCCCGAGATATTTAGGCGCACGAGCGCAGCGAGGGCGCTATAGCTCGAGGGTGCAATTGATGCTTAAACCCGAGCTAACTACGCTGCTTTACATCTCGACTTTGAGGTAAGTAGGTCCTTATTACCACCAAATTGTAGGTGACCAATTAGCGCTATAAGGTAATAAAGTAGCTAGAAAAGCCCTAGGGCGGTAAGTAATTAAAAAACACTACACTCTTTCAAAATTTAATTACTTACCGCCCTAGGGCTTTTCCAGCTACATTATTACCCTAAAACGCTAATTGGTCACCTACAAGTCCCATTTGGTGGTAATAAGGACTTACTTACCGAATATGAGAGATGTAAAAACAATTAATTAAAGTTTTAATCACTTGATGACCACCTGGCACCACCTTTTACATAAAAACCACACTAACCTTTCCCAAGACCTTGAGCATCATAATTTCCACAGTTACTGAATTCCGCAAGGCACCTGACATTTTGATTGAGCTACGGCTAAAGATGAGCGTAACTTGCGCAAGAGTATAAAAACTGGTACAAAATTGGGTCGATCGTGATGACAGACATGTTGATGAGTCGTACTGGACACAATGAGGCTCGTTCTTGACCAAAATGGGAGGTGGGAATCAGGTTGATATCCTCAAGGTTAACAAATTGAAGGTTAATTTGTAATTCCACCACTCAGGTGGCTTCAACTGCTTATAAGTAACACTACAACTTAAGATGCGTAATTGGTTAATTACTTTTACTCTAAGGTGGTAAATTACAATTAAAACTCCTAGGTGTAACCTAAGCATGCTTTTCTGTCTATTTTCCAAGGGGACACAGGTTGAAATACAAAAAGAAATGTCTTGACTTCCTATACCAAATGCGGAAGACTGGGGGCTCTTGGAGCCGCTTTTTTAGATAAAAATAAAACTTATCTAACACGTGTATTCTGTAATTAAACACAAAACTGTCCAGTTTCCAACTCGTTTATGTCATGAATGACTCTATGATGTCACATGGTACTTTAATTTACATAATTCTGAGAAATATTTTGGGGAAATAACCCGGAGACAGTGTGACAACTTTACTGACCACGAGATAGTCATAAAAAAGGTGCTTTAGGTAAGTTTTTTTTGTGTATTTTTACAAATTACAAATATTAAGCGACGTTGAATCTGATTTTTATATATTAATGTGATATCGGTGAGCATTTGGCCCCGATCTCACCTGGTGGTAAAGCCGTTATCATACCATCCTTAATTCAGGGACTAATTCGGCATACATTGCTCGTTGAAGTAAGGATATTAGAATCAACAAAACCAAGCCTCCCAGCAATGTATGCCAAATTAGTATTTGAATTTAGGGAGGTGTGATTGCGGCTTAAGTGACGATGAGGTCGAAAATGTACAGTCAAGGGCACTTCAAACTTGACACATTGGACTTTGTACCGTTCTTATTTCAATAAACGTACAGGCTAGAGTCGCGCTGCGAGTGTCAAGCTTGACCTGTCGTTGACTGTACACATAATAATAGGTTTTTACCTATGAAATTGCCGTTTTGTATGGTGAATTTTAGGTAAACTCAATTTTCAGTACTAACATTTTTGCATTTTTCTTAGGAATTATAAATCCAATATTTTTATATTTTCTTAGGAATTATTGGGAAGACATTAAGCTAACAGAAGCTTAAATTTAATTTTTGAAAAATATTATCTGTAAAAAAATATAACAAATCTAATGATGAAATCGGACGACATTTAAGACAAACAATTTTCGAACCTTTAATTTTATATATCAAACTAAAAATAAAAACTTTATTTTATGCGTAAATTGATAACCTTGAAGTCAACTTTCAAATATAAGACAAATGAAAAAAATAGCATTAGAATTATAGGAATTATGATCCCATAAATCTGTAAGAAAATTGGGGCAATTTCATGGGTAAAAAAAAGACCTATTATATTTCTATCAGTCATTTAACACAGGTGTCCAATACCAATTCATTTTTAGCTAAGGTCATCCAACGAGCTTTTCGAGTCGAACTCATTAATTTTACATTTGTGGTTTCAAAGATCTGATGGCTATTTATTGATTTTGTGGTTTTCTTTATGACTATACGTTTTTTATTAACTTTTGAACGTCAACGGACTATTCAATTGACTACAAAAAAAAACGGCAAAAAAGGGATTTCCAGATAAATATAGAAATACCTTATGTCGTACGAAAGCTAGCTCTTATGTGCAAGCCAGACAGAACGGGCGCGGCGCGCATCGGGTGTGTCTGTGGCACGCTACGAGCGCACATAGTTTGCGCCCGTGGCGCGCTTCGGGTGCTACGTCTGAACCGGCGCGTCACTTACAGCAGACTGTGCTGTGCGGCAGCATGCACAGTGCGCCTTTGGCATGCCGACTCGTCGCCTGTTCAAATCACTTGCATACAAAATGTAGGAGAACGACGCGGCGCAGGCCAGACAGAAGAGGTGCGCTGAAGGCGTGCCGTACGGCGCACCGCTGCTGTCTGGCCTACGCCTTCGAAACAAAACCAGTATAAGCTGAACCAGCGCTACGCTACAAACGCCCGAAACCAGAGACCCTCTCAAGGTCAAAGTGTTTCCACCGACGTGCGGCCGTGTGCACCATTCTACCAAAGATCGCGACATTTCGTAAACGAAATACCTAACCTCAATTTTCAATGTACTTAAATATTAATAATGTGGATACATCTAGCTGTATTTTGAACGATAGTATGAAGCATTTTAAATATTTTAAGCTTTTTGCAGTTGAAATAATGTAGCTTCATTAGAATGACAACATGACAGCTTAATTTATTTACATTAGCAGGACGAAACGATACATGTCTCTGTCACTCTAATACCTTACGCATCGCTCCGTCCTGCTCTCACACCACTGTCATTCTAATTAAGCTACTAACATTATTAGCCGTAGCTCACCTTTTACCGTAGAATTCATTTTTTTCGTTTATTCCAACGCTTCCCAATCTATTTTGCAGCCAGGACACTAAAACCAGAGTATATTTGACGGAAAGAATAACATTGTTTTACAAACAAGTTTTTTCTGACAGCTTTAGTCGATTACTTTTGAAATAGCTACAAAATTTTGTGTTGGTAACTGTAAGAATAAACGAAAAAAAACCGGTCAAGTGCGAGTCGGACTCGCGCGCCGAGGGTTCCGATATACCTATAGTATTTTTGGAAGCAATAAAGTCCATTTTCAGGACCGCAAAACTAAATTTGTTTGTAAAGGTTTTTCGCAGATTTCTGAAAAGCTGTGCAACTTAGAAAGATCATTTTATTTTTTCTGTAAAGTTTACATAAACCTCTGTCAACTGTAATTAATTCAGATTTTTCCTTACTCAAACTTCGGAGATAAGGGGAGGGGAATGATATTTTTTTTTGACATTTTTCATCATAACTTGAAAACTAAGAAACTTAAAAAAATACAAAAATATATTTTAAAATGTACAAGTAAAGCCCTTTCATATGATACCCCACTCGACCTAGTAGCGACAATTTGAAATTTGGCCCCCCCTATTTTGGCCCCCTTTACATTAATAATCATACTTTTTCAAACTTTTTTCTTGTGAAATTAAGTTGGGCAACTATATTCTAAAACCATTTTTCAAGTCGATAGCATAAGTGGTTGCTGAGATATAGAGGTGTGACAGACAGACGGACAGACAGACAGACAGATAGAGCGGCACCATAAGGGTTCCTTTTTTTACCATTTTGGTATCGGAACCCTAAAATGGATCATATACAAAATCAATACCAGTAAAAATATCATCATATCTCTGGCTCATTATAGCTATTACTGTAAGTCGATGTTATAATACTGCTCAATTGTTACATTTGCTACTTTCTCCGATATAATTTCCGTTGTAGGTAGGGCCATTGCGTCACAGTTAAACTTAACTGCCTGTTAACGAAGTAACTGTACTAACACATTGTTTAACTGACGAAATAACATGCGTATTTCATTTTTGCCTTTAAGCCTTTTTGGCTTATAATTATTTAGAAGGTACGGCAGTAAGTATGTGGTAAGAAAACAGTATAGGCTGAAACAGCGCTACGCTACAAACGCTCGAAACCAGAGTCCCGCTCAAAGTCAAAGTGTTACCTCTGACGTGTGACCGTGTGTTTCTAATACAGGGTGTAGAAAAAGAACAAATCTCGCCACGTTACTAAGATGTGCAAGCGAGAAGGGTTTATCTGAAAAGTGTCTTGTAACTAGGCAAAAGCGAGAGGGGTCTATCAATCCTATTCCTATTGTAGGTTCTTTTTTGCCGCTTCTTTTTTTTCGGCACTACTTTGTGAAGTAAACTGATGCTAATATTCTACTATTAATGTACATATTTTTATTGATTCGATTCTGGTTGTATGGTAGAGTAGCTACTATATCTAGGAAAAAGTATTTTCACTCTTCATCTCAACCCAACGCAGAGAAAGCAGGGTTTTGTATGAAAGTTCCAAAAAAAATTGTTCTTTTTTCGATCTAAGTTTGTTTAGGAAACTTGTTTGAATTTAATTTAATTACTCGTACTTATAATTTTTTAGTTCTTATACTTTGCATTTTTTCTTTTCATACAAAAATTGACCAACATTGAGGGCTTTTGTGCAAAGTCTGTCTGGGGAAGTACCACCCCCATGCCTTTTACTTCCGTAAAGCAGTAGTATTTGCACATCTACGAGTATGTTTCGGTTTGAAAGGTCAAAGTCAAAGTCAAAGTCAAACATTTATTGCATCCCATGTTACACATAGAGGTCTTAAAAATATTGTTGAGTACAAACATGGACCCGGTTTGGGCATAGCAATGTAATAGTAATAGGTACTTAAGCTAAGTAGGTATTTATATTTTACATTCTTCTTAGATAGGTACATAAAATTATTTTTTCATCATGTTTTTTTCATTTAAGAACTCTTAAGGGAGCCAGTGAAATTACCGGTACATGAGACAGGGTGGGTAACGTGCTTTGCTGTCTTATTAGTGACACATTATTTCACTGATAAGACAGTGGGTGTCATGGGCGTTGGTGACCTCTTACCTTCAGGTGACCCACCTGCTCGTTTGGCAACTTGTGACATACGAAAAAGTACAAAACTCTCGTTGTCAATGCCAAGGTCAAATACATTTCTCGAACAGATATGTCATGGGTCGTGTTTCAAAAATAACACCATTTTATGACCTTGTCATATCATAACTACGTCTTATTAATCTGTCCAGTTATTAAAATCAACCTTACGATTATATAATGTTTTTCTGTGTTTTAGATATATTTTGCATAAAATAAAGCCGAATAATTTGTACACTTACGGACTTAATTAAGTTACAGACCTGATTATAGTGCTAGAAAAGATGTATATTTGAGACGGGTAAGAGCAACATTGTCTTTCCATGTGGTGGCATCATGTAACGTGTCAGTGTCACCCTGATAATCTTGTTAAAAAAACGTATGCCGATCAAAATTATAAAACCTCTTATAGCTTGCATCTACGTACAGATAGATGTCTGTATCGCATCGACAGCTCAGCATTTTAATATTTAATCGAACCATACACAAGTTACTTACTCATAAACTATCTTTGTTAAAGCATTTTCGCTCTTAAATTGATACAAAATTAAAGTCCGTGACTGTACACGAACAATTTACGTTCATTATCCTTTTGTTAGAAACAACTTATTATTTTGCTATTTAAAGGCAAAATAAAAAAAACTAATCAAAAACTTCTTAAATATGCCGTTCAAAATGACAAATAATTTAGGTATCTAAGAAATAAATAATTATTGCTATAAACAAAAAACCTTATCTTAAAATCTTTGTTTTAGTAAATTTGTAAGTTAAATCATTCATGTTAATAAATAATTAATTACTGATATTTAAATATAAATGAGTATCATTAATTATTTAAGTTTAAAACCTGTTTCAAAACTTAAAAAAATAATTAGGTAAGTAGAAGGCATCACATCAAACGCCATAACATGAACCTTGAGCAGACTTTAATAAGAAGTAGTCTCGTTGTTAAGGATAATATGCCTTTGACTGTACATATGAAGAGATAAAAATAAGTAAAACGATTTGATTGAATACATTTTATATGGTAGTCATAAATCTCATTTTTTTGTTTTTTTTTGTGCCCAAAACTTTTGTTGATTTTTTTTCTCGGGTCGGTCGACTATAGGACAGCCCAAGTATGAGTAAAATAAAAATAAATAGTATGAATTTGTCTTGAGCTGATCATTTACCGGGTTATCTTAGCATCCGTAGCCAAATTTAAAGTACTTAAATGCGATACTCAGAACACTAGCCTGAACCATTTTTCCGAAGAAAAAGAAAACTAAAAGAATCTTTGGTCCTCCCATACAAATCCTATTATTGCCGGCGTCAGATTTGTATGGGAAAGCCCAAAATTTTTTGGTCCTCCCATACAAATCCTAGTATTGCCGGCGTAAGATTTGTATGGGAAAGCCAAAAATTTTTTGGTCCTCCCATACAAATCCTAGTATTGCCGGCGTAAGATTTGTATGGGAAAACCAAAAATTTTTCCTAGTTTTCCGAACCATGCCACTTTAAAAAACAAGTTTTTAAAACAATGTTATTCTTTCTGTCAAATATTAATTAAATAATAATTCTGGATAAAGTGTCATGGCTGCAAAATGTGTTGATGAGCATTGGAATAAATAAAAAAAATTATTATAGAAAAGTTGTTTGAATTTGCGTTCTGAATACTAAAATTGGTACTTTACTAAATTCTGGCTTTATACGGTGTAAGGGACGGTATACCGAAAACTGAAAGGGCGTGCTCAGTCAACGAAACTGAACAACTTTCCCAAAGAAACATATGTTGGGAAATGAAAAAAAAATTAAACTCTCCATACAAATTGCCCACTCTGGTCGAACGGTTTGTATGAAGACGTCAAAATTTTTTTTCATTTCCCAACATATGTTTCTTTGGGAAAGTTGTTCAGTTTCGTTGACTGAGCACGCCCTTTCAGTTTTCAGTATACCGTCCCTTACACCCTTTATAGGGGTCCCAAAATAAACTAGTACTTCTGGAAAGGGAGGAGGAGCGTGAAGGGAGCTCCCTGTCTTGCAGTGGACGTTTAATGGGATGTTATGTATTCTGGAAAGGTATAACCAACTGTAATTCTTAAAGTACCATCGCAAAAATTTGTGCATGAACTCACAAAGCTCATTTAGAGGCCAAAACTTTAGGGGAGTGTGGCGTAATTGGCCAGGCACCAAAGTCCGCAATAGTACATTCACTAGTAGTAGTCTAGGCAACGAAGCGGATTGTTGTATGAAAACCCCCGCATTAAATCCTCAGTCGATGAAACTTTGCTGGGGTATTACACTATATGAGACAAACCTACTATAAAAGTATCCAAAAAAAATCGGTACTTTTAATTTTTTCATACAAATGTATGAAACATTTTTTTTTTTAATTTTTTTGGATATTTTGTATTTACATTTATTTCATGATTCTCTATCATCCTGTCAAATAAAATCTGCCTGAGAAATTTATGTTGGGGTCAACTGCTTCGTTGACTACACTATAGAAGGTCTTAACACTACTTATTAAATACTGCTCTACTTTTCTTTCGTTTCCTCTGAGGACTGCTCTTCAAAGAATGATCGCCTTCACATTGGTCCAGTTTTAAGCCTATCCGTGTCCAATTGTCTGTGTGGTGCCGGCAAAGAAGGGCAAAGAAAGGGGCAAAGAAGGCGACTAAGGGCTTATGAACCGGAGGCTGGGCAGCAGCATCTTTCTGTGTATCGTACCATCTTACATACTGCAATCAGCAACAACAGCGGTCGCCAGCCGCAACGCTTGCAAGCGTGGTGACTATGGTAAATCCCCTCCAAAATACCACGCTTGGAGTTCTAAAGGGAGCTTCCTGTCCTTAAGTGGACGTTTCATGGGATGTTATGAACCCTATCCAATATGCAATATTTTAGGAAGCGCAGTATTGCGTATGTACGAGTGAACAAACAAACAAACCATGCATAATTCATCCAGTTACCTCAGTAAGTACTTTCACTCTATCTGCGCGTGCGCCGTACAGAAGCGGATATCTGCGGACGTGATTCTTTTCGCAACTTATTTCGTATTAATTTGATTTTATATACCATAGTTTAAGATCCATCGCTGGGCAGGCTAGTTGTTATATTACTACGGCGTTTTATAAGTAGTGAGAATGACCCAGAAAATAAACGACTATTGATAAATTAGTAACGCATTTTTCTTTGTAGCTTCAACATTACTTTGGACCATGAATCCTGCAGCTTTTCGAAGCTTCGATCCCTTGTAAAAATAAAGCTTTCATTTTGGACCTACCAAAGCTCTCCGACTTTGCTTCCGTATATGTTTCTCCTTTGGTGTTGGGAAAGAGATAAAAGTTACTATGAGTAGAGGACAGTCAGTTAAATCTCTATCTAATGAATCGCGGAGGTTACAAAAACAAAGACGCATAAATAAATCCTATATCGTAACTCAGTCATAATAATTAGAAAAGATAATTCAAATTGACACTTCAAGAAATCTAGGCATAGCAGTAAAAATACGAATTCATGAATTATTAATTTTAGCGGCTACTTTATAAATAAAGGGTTTTCCGCAGAATGTATAAACGAATTTATATAATATCGTTTGATGTCCGGTTTGCCAATAACTGATCGATCAATAAATAGTTCCAATATTAACTTATCTCAGGACAACTGGACGGTGATTCAATTTTACGATAGTATAATGAATATACATAATTGAATAACTTTCAACAAACAATTGAAGAAACGCAATTTTAAATCTAAAACAAAGAACTAACACAGATTATATTATCTGAATTATACGTAAGTATTATTGTCTCGACGTTAATTTATATGTAGGTACATTTAAATTCAAATGTCGATAAATCAATATTTTTGTTCTGTTTTAATTTGGCCCCTGCCTACCCCTACCTACTTACGGGTAAGATGTGATGATTATGTAGGTAACAATGACTGTTAATTACAAAACCTAACAAGTAATCATCGAATTAGCCCAGTTGTAAATCTAGCGCAGAAGCTCATTGGCCGGTCAAATGCATGCGTACGCGCCAGTAAACGCACGCTGCACGCAATCTTATTTTGATTGCGTGCATTCCACAGTTGCCCTGATACAGGAACTATGAGGTTTTTTTTTAATAGACCAAGTAAAAGGAGAACAAACGTAAATTTTCCAGTATTTAATGTCGTCTTTTTGAATCGTCGGATCGTCATATTCTCAATACCATCGTTTGAAGTTTATTGACCTTTACTCCTTTGCAAAATTGTTGTGTTCACTCACCAAATGTTGTAAAAATATGTTCCTATTATTAGAACGCAAAAAGATAACAGATTCAATTCCGATCGGACGATCCATTTCAGATTTTATGTTATTGTGTCTTTAGTTTTAATTTCAATACAATATTCTTGGGAGATTTCTTGAGAGGCTGCATATGCGTTAATTTATCCATACGGTATAATGAGGCCAAAAAAAATTACTTCGTTTCGCAATTCTAAGCAAAAAACAGTTAAACAAACAAGGTTTTAATAATACTCAGACTAGCACAAAATCGAAATACCTGGCTCAAAATCATGAATGCCAAGATGGCAACTATAAGAAGTAAACGAGCGATTGGGATAAAGGCACCGTGTGCCGTTGTGATGTACTGATGGACGGTGGAATCTTACCTTAGTGTTGAGCGTGTGCGAGGAAAGGAAGGTGCAGAGGAAGACCAGAGCGGACAGCCAGTGGGCCGACAAGCTCGCCGCCGGCGGCTCCATGCTGGAACTGAAACAAAAACACTAACGTTAGCTAGTTGTCAAACACACTAAAAGTAGAGATGAAAGTTTGTATCGTTGGACGTTAGTTACTCTTACATGCTCTAACCACTGAACCGAGGCAGCTAAAATTTGGCAAGGTTGTAGGTTATGATAAAGAAAAACACAAAATTGACTTTAAAGGGGGTAAATTGAGGATTTCCTTCTGGGAAAATGAGTTCGCTTTTCGATAAAAGATGCTTTATGTCGATTGATAACAGATATATATTAATGAAAGTACATGGTTGACCGAGCTTCGCTCTATAATAGCTACCTCAACATTAAAATATCATCGGGTGAGCAAGCTATGCCACTCGCCAACATAATGGCGCTGTAGGTTTCTGTCTAAAACGCGGTAATTTTTTTAAAATGCTTAAAAACACGGGGAAAACGAATTTTCCCAGACATGAGACCTAGCTAGATCGCTTTTTCGTCCCCAATAACCCCCGGATACTAAATTTCATCAAAATCGTTAGAGCCATTTTCGAGAAACCGATTACAAATATATATATAAATATTGCTCGTTTTATAGTAGGTATAAGATAAATAATCCTGATTCAGTTCTAATTTTGTACTTTTAACAGCCTGAAGGTTTTAAAAAGTAAGAATCAAAATATCTTTACAGTGATTAACTTCTCTCTGCTACCTTTAAACCATTTCCTTTAATCTAGATACCTACAGACGATAAATAAAACAAACCGACAATAGCAAGCGACATACAATATCTGATCGGGTGAAGGACGGGCCGCTCACTTCACTTCCGACGACGACGAGGGCTGCGCGAGCGCATACTAAACGTGCACTCTCAGTTGTACAGTCAAGAGCACATCAACCTTGACATATTGAAACTTTTCCCCTTCTTTTAGTTGTTAGACTATACGAGTGAGAGCAACGGTAGCATGATGCCTTTTCGCGTTTATAATTTACTACACTTATCCGCGGCTTCGATCGCGTTACATATAGGCTGAATTTTTAAAGATGTTCCACTACATGTTTCTGAACAATTTTCAATTCCGTTGACTGATCATGCAGTTTCAGTTTATCGAAAATCTGTCTCTTTCACCCTAAGATACGTAGACAACTTATGAATGAATGCTTGCAAAATAAAAAATTGCTTCCGGCGATAACCACTTCTGCTTTATTTTTGTTGAGATAGAGGTACGGTAAACCACACGTCAGTGGAAAAATTTGCAACTCTATGACCATGAAATAAAGTCCACAGCGTTTCTACTGACGTGCTGTTGGATGTACGTACACGTAAACGAACTTTCGCTTCAACAATTGTTTAAAAAACTTTTCTAAAAAGAGTTGTTTTTTTTTATTGTCAATCAATGATATTATATATGTTACTGTTGTCAATGGGCTTACTCTTGACCTCGATCAAGTCTTGAGGACAGATATGAGGTTGATGATGGAACGAGCTTGCCTAGAAGAAGCCTATCCACTCGCGACTTGAATACATTCGGGTTATATGAACTCGGGAACACAGACGCAGGCAGAGAATTCCACTCTTTAGCCGTGCGCATTATACCTATAGATGTTTCAAAGCGATTTGTGCGAATTTGCGGAATATCAATAAAGTGTAAGTGATATCCTTCGGTGCGTCTGGACTCCCGATGGTAGAAAAGCGGTGGTGGTATAAGCTCGTGGAGTTCTTGAGCACTCTCCGAAGTACAATCTGTAAAAGACCGACTGACATGCAACTTTCCGACGGTGGGCCAGACTGCGAAACTTGGTTTTCACCAGCATTTCATCACCAACGAGCTTTTTGGCTCGGTGATCTATCGAGTCAGGTGCTTACCTTGCAGAAATTATTGACTAGCTCTTGAAAAATATTGTCTCAGTCGTCTCTAAGTATCAAAGATCAGCTGATTTAGTGACATTTTTTTTTGATAGTGTGACCACGATACCTTTGCAGTTGACAGCGTCGCCCGTCCTGAAGACTTTATAATAACCTCTTTGCCAATTCACTATGAAAAATTTTAGTTCCAATTTTGACCAACTGAACCGATATCTCGGCCTTCGGACCTTCTTTCTTTGCTCGGAATAGAAACAGTACAAATTTGTTTTACTATGGGATGACATCTGCCAGCATGTCACATAATCATCGATGATTATCAAATATTCAAAATAACCCTACCCTCAGATAAAGTATACTCACTGACCTTCGTTATATATCTCTGACCCTACCAAATTAATATGAATCAATCAATTATTTATTTGCGTGATTATACATTTTTAAGGCTCTTAAGTGTAGTACAGTAGATTCAAGCTGTTTTCAGGTGTGCAAATAGAGGGTATGCAAAATTATATTAGATACAATAATAAAAAAGTCAGTTTCAAAAATATAAGACAATATAGAATATCAATTAAGGATAAAACTAATAACAATTAGGATAAAAATTAATAAAACAGTAAATTCAATAATTAAATATAACATTAAGAAACAAAGATAAATAGTTCTTCAGATGTCAAGAACCTAAGCTAATTACATTTTAAACAGCAGCCAGAATTATTATTATTTATTATTATTGTTTATTGCACACAAGAAAAATACAATGGACAATACATATAGAAAGACGACACAACAGGTACTACTTATTTCGATATAGAAATGTCTTCCAGCAGACCTAGGCTAGTGTGAATGCTATTGGAGAAGGCAGATAGAGCGTGCGCAACTCGAAAGTTATATAAAAGTATCAACAAAAAATTACACATAGCGGTATCTAATTAAAATATGTAAACCTACTACACATATAAAATAAATAAATATATGATATATATTTATATATATAAAATATATATGCATACTATACATAAATAATACCTAACTAATAAATATATGGATAACTAAGACAGGGAAAGATAGTGTTCTTTGACTCGCTTTTTAAAGATAGTGATAGAGGGACTATCGCGAACAGTGTGTGGGAGGGAGTTCCACAGCCTAGCCGCATGAACAGTGAAGGAGTAGGAATAGAAATCAGAGTGGTGGGAGGGGATACACAAGTTAGTCTTGACGCTGGGGCGGCAAGGCTTAACTTGTGACCGAGAGAAACAGAATTGCTCACGTAAATAAGACGGGGGAAGAGGGATTATACAAAATGTTAAAGAGGAGATAAAGGATATGAGTATTCCTGCGAAAACGAATTGGGAGCCACTTGAGCTGCGAGCGAAAGTGAGACACATGGTCGTACTTGCGCAATCCGAAAACAAATCGAATGCACAAGTTTTGGAGGCGTTCAAGCTTGTTTAATCGCTCCTCAGTGACGTCCAAATAGCATGAGTCGGCGTAGTCAAGGATAGGTAAGAGGAGAGATTGGGCAAGGGAAATTTTAGTCTTCAGGGGTAAAAAACTTTGAAGGCGTTTGAGAGAATGCAATGAAAAATGCAATTTGCGACTGACCTCGTTCACTTGAGCGTCCCAGGAAAGGTTGCAATCTATGATCAGACCAAGGTTCTTTGCAGTTTTTGTAAAGGTGATGGAGGTGCCATTGTAGAGAACTGGAGGGATTCTGACTGGATCTAACTGTCTACTCATATATGGACTGCCGATAATCATAGCCTGTGATTTCCTAGGGTTAACGAGCAGACCATAGGATTCAGCCCAGATGGAAATGCGTTTAAGGTCTTCATTAAGGCTCTCAATGGCACCGTAGATATCAGATACGTTGCAGCTGCGGTAGATTTGCAAATCGTCTGCATAGAGATGGAAGTTAGAGGAGATGACTGATGTAACAGTATTAATGAAGACGGAAAAGAGAAGAGGAGAGAGAACACCACCCTGCGGCACACCCGCAGCGAGATCACACCAATCTGAGGCAGCCTCATCAAAGTGGACCCACTGCGAACGACCGCGGAGATAAGAATCAAACCAAGCTGCAGCCGAAGAGGAAATGTTGAGAGAGCGAAGGATGGCATTAAGAACATCAAAGTCAACAGAGTTGAAGGCACTACTGAAATCAAGTAACACGAGAACAGTCACAGACTTATTCTCCATGGCATGACGGATATCGTCAGTGACTTTCAGTAGTGCAGTAACCGTGCTATGACCTGGTCGAAAGCCAGACTGAAATGGAGAGAGAAGACTATTTGATGCTTTGTGATCATCTAACTGCTTATGGACAATGTGCTCAAGGACTTTGGAGAGAAATGGTAGGATAGATATAGGGCGAAACTGTGAGAAGGAAGTAGGATTGGCAGTTTTAGGAAGAGGGATCACGTTCGCAAGTTTACAAGCTGACGGAAATATACTCGTTACCAGGAAGTGATTAAAGATATGAGTGACAATAGGTAAGAGTTCAGGGAGGATAAGGGATATCATACGAGAACACAGATTGTCATTGCCCACAGCAGTAGAGGTGATTGAATGAATGTGCTTTCTAACCTCATCCTCGGCTACAGTGGTAAAGTAAAAGGAAGAACAAAATGGTAGGGGTTGGTTACTTATTTGTGAGATAGTATTAGCTTTGACAAGATTGTCAAAGCTCACAGGTGGGGTAGAGAAGTGAATATTAAGTGCATAAAGATCGACCTGAATGTCTGAAGGAGAGGAAGATTTCCCGATACCCAGGGTCCTGAGGAATTTCCACACTTGCACGGGATCGGAATTTTCGATAGAGTTGTGAATGTGGCGTCTCTTTGCATCTCTACACAGTCGACTACAGTAGTTCCTCAGAAACTTGTATCTTGCCAAGTTCTGATCAGATGGGAGATTCCGAAACCGTCTTTTAGCTTTATCACGCCTAGCCATCCAGTCTTTTATGTTCTGAGTAAGCCAAGGCGCAGGATCATGTTTGATTTTAACACGTTTGACTGGTGCATGAGTGTTGTAAAGCAGTAGAATTATTGCCTGCAATTCCTGGACTTTCACGTCAACGTGGTCAGCCACAAGGACAGGAGTCCAATCGATATTAGACGCATCGCGCCTCAAAGCCTCCAAATCAATACCCCTGAAACTACGACGGAACAGGAATTTAGGTCTACGCCGAGGAGGTTTGATTTTATAGGATAAATAAATAAGATGATAAGAAAAGTTAGCAGGAAATTGGCCATGTGCGGTGATGTTATCTGGGGAGGATGTGATCATGAGGTCGAGAAGGGAAGGAGTGCAATTAGGGGAATGATGCGTGGGAGAAAGAGGAAGTATGTGCAAATTTAAGGAGGAAACAAGCGACTGAAGTTTGTTAGAGCGGTGGTCACTTTTCACAAGGCAAGTATTAAAGTAAGAATACACAGGTCGCGTCCAATAGAACGCATTTACAAAGATAATATGATTATGTAAGTTGTTGTGATTTTACATCACACATCTCTAACTTGTGGCTAATTATTTCTTTTATCTACACTCATGTCGTAATCTTTGACTTATGATACAAAAAGTTGGTACATAAGGCTGAATATTACGCAGAGTATGCATAAAAAATTAAAAAGTTACCATTACGTAACGATTTTTGTATGAAAATTTTGCAAAGGTGTTACGTAATTTAACTTTTTAATCATAACATAACACTTGGATAAAATTCTTCTTGAACCTAAACCTTTTTAAAGAAGACTGAATATAAGGTCTTTTAGACAGCCGGTTATAAATGTAACAGTTTTTCTTAGTAGCTGTCTGTAGCTGTAGTATCAGTAGCATATTTACAAAGTGGACCTTATAAACAACCTATTATTTTGGAGCAGTTACAGTAACAGTTACTATAGTTACAATTATTTTATCTGTAGTGGAAAATATGCGCGCGCAGCCTGATTTTAGAAGAACTTGGAAATAGATATCAGATTTGCCGCCATTTTCAAATATTTATCTTTTCCAAGTATTTTGTGCCCGTGAAAGTAATCTGAAAGTTTATTGAAAAAGTTGATAAAGTGGTGCAGTCAGGATACTGCAGTTACACCAGAAAATACTCAATAACTTATGATCTTCTCCCATATTAGTCTAGGACATTTAATGACATAACCTACAATGAATTGGGAAAGAATGAAAATCGAAAAGAAAACCATGTCTTGTTAAGTAAATGTTCTGCTTGTATATTTCAAAGAAGACTTAGCGGATATATTAAGGCGGCTTCTTTAGACTCATATCAGAATTGTAATATGCATAATATAAGTTACCTTTGTTGTTTACTTACTTTAGTTTAATTTTTATAAGTAAGTACCTACCTATTGCATGAGTGAAGATAAAGTAGTATACGCAACTGCATATAATATGGTATTAAAACACTCGTTTGATGCTATTATCACACTCAGCTACGCCTCGTGTGATAAACCCAATCTCGTATTTTAATAACCTATTTTATATGACAGTTGCATAAACTACTATAACCCTACTCCTATAAACTTTATTATTCTGAGATCTCGGCCATACTCTACCACAGAATAAAGTAATAGTACTATCATCAGGTTCCGTGTGGTGCCGGCAAAGAATAATACCAACCCATACATACCCGTGGGTGTCGTAAGAGGCGACTAAGGGTCAACTGGAGGATGGGCAGCAGAATCCTTCTGTGTATCGTATCATCTTACATTCTGCGGTCACCTACAACCGCGGTCCATGGTGTGGTGCCAGCCGTAACGCGAACAAGCGAGGTGACTATACTACTTCCCCTCCTCATTTTTACCAGCCAAAGCTAGAAATCTGGAGGGAGCTCCCTGTCCTGTAGTGGACGTTTCATGGTGATGATGACTATCATACAGAACGGACACTCTCCGCCCCCTTGCAATCCACCCCGCACCCCCGCGCGCCCCCGCCCGCGAGATTCTCGTAGTGCTTCTGAGGGTCTTTTGTACTGAAAATGCGGGCCTACGGGACCTTCTAATTTCAAATTTAGAATTCCAGCTCGTTGCATGTAGCGACCGGGGTGTGACTGTACCTCGTTTCACCGACACAATTTTTAATTTTATGCGCAAACGCAGTACAAACCATGCAATTGGTGAGAACCATACATAAAACCTCAACACGTGCGATGCAAAGCCGTACGTGCCACGACCGGTAAGCCAACAGTGGTGTTGCCTGCGTTATCGATAGATTGATTTATGAGATACAAGATTGGATTTCGAAACTAGTGGAGATATTGACTTTATCAAACTAGCAACCAAATTCACTGTTTTCACAGCGAAAGCGATAACAGAGTGTTTGGTATATGTTTTCAAACCTCTAAGGTGGTTGCTATACCCACTAAACTGAACAACTCTCCCTAAGGAACATAAGTCGAAAAAAAAAGTCAATGTCCCGTAGGAACTGCATCAGCTGATAGCTTATTTGGAATGGGAGGCCATTTCTTTTTTAAATTTCGACCTATTTTCTTTAGGGAAAGTCGTTAAGTTTCATGGGTAGAGCCACCACCCGAGAGGTTTGCAGACATATACGAAACACCCTGTATATTGTCACTAAAAATGACTATTCTTTATTAGGCAAAACACATGCTTACAAAATACACAATCATTGACCCACATTACTCTAGCAGCAGGAAAATTCAAGTCAAGCCTTTTGGAGCCCTAAGGATATAGATTTGCGTTTGGAACTGTACATACATACATAATATCACGCCTTGTTCCCGTCAGGGTAGGCAGAGACCACAGTTCTCCACCTGCTACGATCTTGACATACTTCCCTTGCTTCTTGTACTTTCATCAATCCTTTCATACATCCTCGTCGGTTTAGGGTACTTTTAACCTGGCCTTTATTCAGAACGTCCTGAATTTGGTCCTGGTACGTTCGCCGAGGCCTTCCCCTTCCAACGTTTTCATTCATTCATTCATTCATTGTAGATCTCTTTCGTCAATCTCCCTTCATTCATCCATGTAGAGACATGACCAAACCATCTCAGCATCCCTTTCTCAATTTTAGTCACTACGTCTTCTTTTACGCCACAACGTTCTCTTATCACACTATTTCTAATCCTGTCACTCAATTTCACACCAATCATGCTCCTCAACGCTCATTAATTCTACTTTCATGCCTTTTCTGCCATACCCAGCTTTCACTGCCGTACATCAGTGTTGATTCGTCTCATCAAGTGATCAATTGGAAAAGTTGATCAGTTTCATGGGCTAAACTACTTCTTACAATATCCGGAGTGGTAATAAATAACGCTGTATGTTACTAGTAGTTACCCGCGAATTCGTCCGCAAAAAGTGATGTTTATACTTTTCCAAGTCTATGTTCTTGCCAAATCACATCAAAATCTGTTCAGCTGTATGAACGTTAAAGAGCAACAAACATCCAAATTTCCAAATTTTCACCATTATAATATACAGGGTGTAAAAAAAGTACGATGATCCTTCTAAGGAGTGCTTCTACATCACTAATAGATTGCAAAAAAAATAAAAAAATACTTTTTCCTAAAAAAAGTAGTTTTAACTCAAGAAAAAGTGAAGCGCCTGGAGGGTTCAATGACCTCTACGATCAGCTGGTGGTACAAACAAAGATGATTTTTGTTTATAATATCCAGTCGCTAGCAAGTACCTATTCATTTCAATAAATTACTGTAAGTACTGTTACTGATTCAAAGAAAAATCAAATTTCATGATCACCCAAAGTTAAAAATAAAAAATTAAAATTAAAACGAAAACCCTGGTCCCAGAAACTTTTCTGGGAGATCAGTTCAAGTCAGGTGGTTAATATTAGGTCTTTACCTATGAAATTATCGTTTTGTATGGCGAATTTTAGGTAAACTCAATTTTCACTACTAACATTTTTGCATTTTTCTTAGGAATTATAAATCCAATTATTTTAATTCTTTTTTAGCATTAATGGGAAGACATTAAGCTAACAGAAGCTTAAGTTTAATTTTCGAAAAAATATTATCTGTAAAAAAATATAACAAATCAAATGATGAAATCGGACATTTAAGACGAACAATTTTCAAACCTTTAATTTTATATATCAAACTAAAAATAAAAACTTTATTTTATGCGTAAATTGATAACTTTGAAGTCAACTTTCAAATATAAATCAAATGAAAAAAATAACATTACAATTATAGGAATTATGATCTCATTAATCTGTAAGAAAATTTCGGCAATTTAATAGGTAAAGTCCTATTATTAATATATTAATCACACTAATCACATCATATATCACACAATCATATCATATATCAAATATTATACAGGGTATAAAAAAGTACGATGATCCTTCTAAGAGGTGATTCTATATCACTAATAGATTGTATAAAAAAATACAATCTATTAGTGATATAGAATCACCTCTTAGAAGTATCATCTTAATTTTATCATATATCACACAATCATATCATATATCACATATTATACAGGGTATAAAAAGTACGATGATCCTTCTAAGAGGTGATACTATATCACTAATAGATTGTATAAAAAAAATACAATCTAATAATGATATAGAATCACCTCTTAGAAGGATCATCGTACTTTTTATACCCTGTATAATATGTGATATATGATATGATTGTGTGATATATGATGTGATTAGTGTGATTAATATATTAATATTAACCACCTGACTTGAACTGATCTCCCAGAAAAGTTTCTGGGACCAAGGTTTTCGTTTCACGGTAGTCTTAGGTGAGGCGAAATTATCATAATGTAAACAGGTAAATCCTATGCATAGTTCTTTGTTAGTATACCTGCTTTTTTTAGACTTACAATTTACACAAGAAATATTCCAAGCAGCCCTCGACAGATCCTTATGCAGGCACTTGTCGATACGGCTTCTTTACGGCACTTTAAAAAGTAAATCCAGCGAGTTCCTTTGACCTTAGCCTCAAAACAAACAAAAAGCGACCGGGGTCGCCGACCGCGCCAGAAGGACAATGTCGTTTCGTCGAAACCGGGATCGAAACTTAAAAGAACTGCTTGGGCCTCTCCTGTTGCGTTTCCGCGTTGATACTATATTATCTGATTTAGTCGCATGATTACAAAAAGTTTTATATAATTTGTACTAAAATTGTCACCAAGATGTAAAGAATTATTATGAAAAATTTGCCAGAGCTCTATCCAGGCTTCTAAGAGACACGGTGAGAATGGTACTCACAGTATAATAAAACCAACTGATGTAATCCACAGTAAAATCAAACAAATAAAGAAACACAATGAAGATGATCTTGTTGGTAAAGTCTAAGTAGCATGGTAGGTATATTAATCGCAACTTAGACCATATTCTGATCAGTAGCATGCAAACACTAAACAATCATACATATGTTTTAGGAAATTGAAAACTTGGCATGACCTGATCTTTATATGCTAATATGTCACGTGCTTAAAAAAAACAAACAAACGGCCTATCTAATGGTAGGAAGTCACTTGTGCCTTTAGCACAGAATAGGCAATAGTTTTAGCTCCTTTTTTAAATTCTTTATTGTGCACAAATTACATAAAGTTGTAACATTAAAGTTCTTTACAAAGTTGAGCTTATTTCTTATTCTTTAATAGATTATAGTGATATGCTCACACTAAGAGTAAAGGAACTTCTCATGTGCTGATAATTTAATAATCCTTCATTACGCACTACAGCAATAAACAAAGAAATAAAATAGTAGGTACTGTAGTCTTACTTGGGCAATGATTAAAATACAAATCCTATTCTTTTGTGCGTTTGTAAGGTGTTAGGCTTGACCACCTGACAAGACCTGACCTGGTCAATCTAACTAGATCGCTTCGTATATTCAGCAGCACCGACCGCAGGGTGGCCAGGTGGAGTGCAAATACATTTCTGTTCGTTTTGTCTTGCTTTGTTGCATGCTTCCTCGCCTTTCGTTTATTATCGGTACTACTAACAGCTACGTGAGTTGGCTTTAATAGCGTCAGAGGTTGTGTTTGTTTGAAGGTAGAAGAGTTAACGATGATTTGAAAACTGAGGTGATTTGAGGAATAGTTCTTTCTATTGAAGATTCGTTTGATATTGTTAACATCATAATTTTACTGGCTTGCGAGTTCTTATTAAGCAAAGCCAAAACAAAAGCCTTAAGCATGTAAATTTTCGAGGAATCTCTGTTAAGTTAGTGGAGGTTGTTTGAATGATTTGATCAATAAATTACAGCAATAATTTGACAATACGATGTTGAAAGCATGATCCATCAAAAACTGAAATCCAGTAGTCAACAATATTCATAAAAATAACTCCTCCACATTACACGTCTTCTTTGTATTTGGATGTTGAGTTAAATATATCTTTCTTTATACATAAAATACGAGTACACACACTCAAACACGTAAGAGATAAAAGTTGAATGGACACCAGAGAAGACGCCTTTATTCAGCTATGGGACATTTTAAGTGTAAATGTTGAAGTTGATATTATGTACTATTTATAATTAAAAACACACACACTCAAACACACAAAAAACAGAAAATAGCGCAACAAAAGAGACTCCTTTTTAGCAATGGGACTCTATTTGCAGATAGGAGACTGGTAAATTTCGAAAGCTCGAAGAACAAATACTTGAATACAATCCACACATGTGTACAATTTCTTCATAACTTTTTGCAATAAACATTATTCTTTTACAAAGCAAAAGACTTACCAAATGACGTCAAAGGCAGACAGTTAAATTTGTCACCAAAATGTGCTTTTTGAGGTTTACGCAAATTGCAAAATTGCAGTTTCGCAACATTCACACGCGCTGAAGAAAATTTTGTAACAATACAAGATTTTGTTTATGTCTGACAGTAAGAACTGACAGTAAAAATCGTTTTAAAAATCTTCAGTAATTCAATTCGCAGTATTCGCACGTAAGTCGTAAGATTATGTTTTGTAATGATAATGTAATGATAATACGATGTTGTAACGGAATTTTTACTGTAGCTATTTAGCGAATTGTTGCCGGCAGCATCACCAACATCTTCTAAGCAAGGCTTCTGGGTGCTTAGCCTCCGTGGTCTAGTGGTTAGAGGGTTCGGCTCTCGATCCGGAGGTTCTGGGTTCGATTCCCGGTGGGGACACTGTCAAACAAAAATCTCTTTGTGCGACCTCCCCAGTTTGGTTAGGGCATTGCAGGATGAATCACCTGATTGCCCGAAAAGTTAGATGATTCCGTGCTTCGGAAGGCACGTAAAGCCGTTGGTCCCGACTACTATCTACGGATGTAGTCGTTAATGAGCCATGTCAGAGGCCTTTGGCGGCTCAACAACTCTGACACCAGGGTTTGTGAGGTCGGTCATCGACCTTGCAACCCACACGATATGATGATGAGCCAACGTGCTATTCGGAGAAAGCAATCATGAAATGTATAGGATGACATATGACATATGATGTCATCCCATACATTTTATGACGTTCACTGTCGTCATCTCAAAATTTTTTGGTACGTTGTCTAGACCCCCTGTAATGCGCACAGCCAAGCAGTGGAGTTCTCGCGTCTGTATGACCGGGTTCATCATATAACCCGAATATACAGGCTGTAAAGAAAAGTACCAATTTCCTTTTAACCACATGTTCTATAAGTAGAATATAGAACAATAAGCATGTTTAAACAACAAAAAAAGAATATAAAAAACAGAAATAAAAAATTTATATTAAAATTTTATTGTGTCAACCCTCGCCAGTCTCACAGAGCCGCATTAAGGTACCTATTTTTCTTGTTTACAATTGGTGCGCCGCGCCCCGGGTGGGGAGGAGCTCGTTGTGATTCTTAGAATAGGGTTCACAACTTGAACTTTTTTTTTCATAGGACGTATTTTATTTTTATGTTATTTTTTTATAATTAATATGTTCTATGTACTTTATTCTACATACACAACATGTGATTAAAAGGAAATCGGTACTTTTCTTTACATCCTGTATTAAGTCGCGAGTGAATAGGCTTCTTCTGGGTGAACTGTTCCGCCGTCGACCTAATCTTTGTGCTCAGGGATAGATTGAGGTCAAGAGCATGCAAAAATACCTGTAGGTTTTAAAATTTCAGAAAAGTCACATATGAAAAAGAACTTAGATAGCACAAGGGTTAAAGCCCATTCAACTCTTGCGCATACAGACTTTTAAGAGGGTTTGTGCGCCTTTATCTTAATTAAGGTTTTCTTTGATTTTATTTATTATTATTATTTTAAAACAAAAATTTAATCTATGAGTTGGGTTAATTGTTCTTTACCGTGTGAGTAATTGTAATAGTTAGATAGCTAGATTAGATTGTATTTATTTATTCAATAATGACGCTTTTAACATCTTTGACGTCAGAACACGCGTACACAAACGGATGGGTAAATTAGGTTTAAAGTGTCTTCTGTGAAAATCGCACATAATTAACAATTACTAGTAAGGCAACGATTTTCCTTGTAGTTCTGGGAAAACTGCTTCAGAACTTGCGACTTTGCGTTACAGTCGAATGAGGAAGGAAGTAAAGTTTAGCCCTTAAGCCAAATAACAAAGGAGCTGGAGTTATAATTTTTAGGAAATTTTCTTTTATTGCATGAAGAGTCAGAAATCCACTGGAAATATCGACACATGAGACATTCTATCAATAGTTTATAGGGTAAGCAACGCACTTTTGCTGTTTAGTTAGTTATAATACGAAACTGACAAAAGCAGTTTTCATATCACTTATTATCAGACGGATCATCTACTTGTTTGCGCCATATTGTTATTTTAAAAGGTTTTACGTGCACACGGTTGGAAAACGAGTATTTTCTGACCGCTATGCCGACCGAAACATCCACTTTTTGGCTGTAGCGCCACGTAAAGTAGAAAACATACCACAGCACAGTTAGAAATCAAGAGCGAGGCTTTCATATATATTCTGGCCCAGGTGCGTAATGTACTATAACTGTGTCGCAAAAGATGCTGTAAATTGCCTTCAAAATTAGCCTTTAAATAATTATTTTCGTTAAGGCTGTTAAAATAAAACGCCACAACAAAAAGCTAAGTACAATACTTAAATACTTTACGAATTGTAAATTTGTCATTTTAATATTTGTTACATTATAATTCCAGCAATTTAGAAGTGATAATTTTATTGATCGCAATAAAATGGTGAATGACGTGATCAAAATAAACTTCTGTGACATCCAAAATTGGCAAGATTATGCGGAAGCTTTTTGCTAGTTTTTGTTCATCAAGTGTCATCAAATCAATCATAATTATTCTACTAGTTAGGATTACCATTTACCATGTGTCCGTCCAGTATGAAAAGCATAACTTTGCGAAGAATTTACTTACAGATTTCTGCATTTGGTGGTATCATATCTAATTTTGGTGGCTATCAAACTTCAACCTAAATTATTTCGATAAACAATAAGACAGGTGGGCCTCTAGCACCTTTATTCAAATGTATTTTTTTTTTTATTCGTGCGAGTCGTATGCTTAAGCCAAGGAGGTTTAAGTAGCAGCTCTTTCTGCTAAGGAGGGAGCCATAAGCGTATCATTTTCTTGCGAGGGACCTCCATACTAAAATGTATGGATTTTTATCAAATCCTAATAAACGTAAAAATTTTGTCTTTCTCTCTTAGAAATATGTGACATGGGACTAATCAATGCTACTACCACAGTTTTTCTGGTGAAAACACTTACCATTCAGGAAAAAAACGGTGCTAAAAATCACGAATAAAATGATTTTTAAAGATTTCTTGATTTTTGTAAAACTTAACTGAGTTTTTTGACCGACTAGTATGGGCGACAGTGAGACGCTGTACACTTTACTAGTTCATACAGAATATGTATATGACGGACTCTATAGTTTTTTACTCTGAGGCTTAAGTTGTCACGTAATAAAAAAAAAACTTTAACGGCGGCGGAGAAATGCCCAAACGGTACTGTCACTGTATTGGACTATTGCGTCCCTATTGGCTACTCATCCCGTAATCGTCCCGTTTTTTCAGAAAATATATAAATAGCCCAGACAGTGGCACCAGCGAACTTTTTGTTGGATTATTTTGGGTGCATTGGAACTAAATTGTACGTGTCAATTAAAAATAGCCACTTTAGGATCATTTTTATGATTGGATATTTAAATCAGGGACTAGCTATGTTTAGTTGCAACGCTGCATTACGGGATTCAATGCGTTTGTTATTAATCAAACTACTTTTTATTGTCAATGGACTGCTGTTGACATTTAATTTATTTAATTTTTATTTTATTTATTTAGAAAACCCACAACTGTTTACAAAAAAAAATTTTTTTGCTTATATATAGGGTGGCTTTTAATTCATTCCTGATAGCAAGAGATATGCATGTACTCATGATACTGAACTACTTTTCCCAAGGAACATAGGTCGAAATACGAAAAACCAAATTGACCTCTCATATAAAATGCGCTATCAGCTGATGCAGTTTCTATGGGAGGTCAAAACTTGATTTTCGTATTTCGACCTATGTTCCTTGGGGAAATTTGTTCAGTATCATGAGTACATTCATACCTTTTTCTATCAAGAACTAATTAAAAGTCACCCATAATAATGGTACATGAGCCTATAACAGGTTTTCCTAAGTTAAATAACAGGTTTCCTTAAGTTTTCCTTGATTATGGACTAATTGTACTAAGAAAAGTTAACACTGGACACCCGAGATAAGCTCGCCATTGTTATATGTTTTCACTTGTGCCAGTCTTAAAACGTTTTCGTGTACAATAAACAATAAAGTAAAAAAAAAGAACTATAATTTTTAGTTAACGAGATCGTAACAAAAACGATACCATTTTGTATTTATTGTCAATTCAGATTGCATTTGTATCACGTACTTAATCGAATAATCTATTACAATGACATAATTTCCTTTATAAAAACTTGATCGTATTTTTACAACCACAATGCTTTGACAATAATGATATGGTCGCGTTATATCTGCAAGATTATGAATGAGTACATTTACAAAGATTTATCATATTCTTTGTATTTACTTAGATGGATTTTAAGGTATTGATGGACTGTATGAGAAAGAAAGAAGTATATGTTGATAGACCTGTGTGGTGCTACCAAAGAATAGTACCAACTCATCTCTACCCGTGGGTGTCGTAAGGGGCGACTAAGGACTTATGAACCGGAGAATGAGCAGAAGTATCTTTCTGTGTATCGTACCGTCTTACATACTGCAGTCACTAACAACAGCGGTCGCCAACCGCAACGCTTACAAGCGTGGTGACTATGGTAAAACGACGCGTTTTTACTGGAGTTCTGGAGGGAGCTCCCTGTCCTGCAGTGGACGTTTCATGGGATGTTATGATGATATGTTGATATGGAAAAGAAAGAAGTGAATGTTGATATGACAGCCAATAGAGAGAAATGGAAGCGATCGAAATGTTGCGCCAAACGCAAATAAACTTGGATGAGGCCGGGCGAATACTGATCCAGGCAGAACTCTTTAAAGTTGTGTTGTTTTGCGGCCCGTTTTGCTGTGGTTGCTAGCGAGCCTGCTTCCTACGCCGCCCGGGGCCGCGGGTTCCATCCCGCCCAGGGCAAACATTTGTGTGATTAACACTAGTGTTTGTTCCGTTTCTGGGTGTTATTTATCTTTTTATGTATGTATATCAGTCTCTGGTACCCATAATACAGGCTTTGCTCAGTTTGGGATTAGATGATTTTGTTTGAATTGTTTTTCCAATATGGTAACTACATTTATGCGAAGAAGTATTAGCACATAAACATAAATTATGTGAACATCTTTAGACCCTTTTACCAACCAAAGTAAAGGGACTATATCTTATCTAAATCCGTTTTTGAGGTTTTCAATAAAAACAAAATAAAACTTAAAAACAACATCGAAAACATTTTAAACTTTCTCGTAAAACTTTTACAACGTTTATACAACTAAAACGACTCTTTGAATTGGAAGAAAGCGCACGCGTGGTTTAGTGGTAACTACATAGTTTTCCACAAATAAATAAATAAAGTTAACCCTAAAATAGCCTTTATTTTTGGGAACATAAAGATCATTATTGAACTCAGATGTTTGACTATATGGTTGATGGTACTATTACAATTCACGACACATGATCAAGTTTTCTCTGAACACTTCCACATTGAATTTATTTGAGCAAAACTTCGTCATTGGACAGTCAACCGCACGTAAGAGGAAACATTTATGTATCTATTACCACGCCATAAAGTCCATAGTTTTTACTGACGTGCGTGTTGGGTGTACCTCCTGCATTTAGAATACAAATTTGGTTCAACTTTCATCGTTCGGTGGCGATTGCTCATTGTTTCCGATCACGTAGTTAAGCTGCGTCGATTCTAGATGGGTCATGGATGGATGACCGCTAAGGGTGGCTTTCCACCACGGCTGTGCTAGGTAGCTGACCTGTAAGCTGAAAAAATCCAACCACTAAAGCCGGAATCACACCTTCCTTGATTCAGACACTAAATTGACATACATTACTGGTTGAAGTTAAAAAGTTATTGGAATTAACAGAACCAAGCTTCCCAGCAATGTATGCCGAATTAGTCTTTGAATTTAGGAAGGTGTGATTGCGGCTTAAGATTACTCCATTTTCAAGCGCAGCTTCAATTTAGGAAAACGGAAAAATCCTATTATATAGATACCAAAGACAAACTGTTGGATTTTTGCAGTATTGTGGGGCAACGATTAGTTTTGAACTAAGCTATTATATTATTTTTATCTAAATAAATAGTAAATATTGGTCGGTTTTTTTTCCAGGTCACAGGTTACCTATTTAGCAAATATTTGGTGATAATAAGCCACCCTAAGGACATGTCACTATCTCTGATAGTCGTCTTTACACAATAATGACAATACAGCGAGCCACATGTAAAACCAAAATGCAAACATAATTATGAAGACGGATACGGAATGGTTCAATATATAAGATGTAACAGTCCTGGCACAGACTTTGGTCCATTGGCGCTGCTACTGAACACTAGTGATGTTTATAGGCGTTTCTTTATTCAGGCTTTTGTTGTACGAGTATAGTGTATGTACATTCTTGTGTATCATATATCATTCTTGTACAATCATATGTACATTCTTCCTTTGTGAAAGAATAAAGTAAAGATATTCGGAAGCGCATCTTGAAGCTTATCGATGTCGCAGCCATATCGTATAATTGGCCGTTTTACATAATGGTGGCGGCATTTTACAAAACAGTGCGTAATTCGTTTCTAGCACGCCATATTACAAACGGCCTGAAATGGGTGCACTTTATGTTCGTTGGGTTAGGTAATCTCGCGACCACAACGCCGAGCGAGCGAAGCGAGCATGCCTCGGCAGCGGCAGGCAAGTGCCAGAAACGAATTACGCGCAGTTTTGTAAAAAGTCGCCACCGTTATTTAAAACGGCGAATTATACGATATGGCTGCGACATGGATATCATCGCTAAAGACAAACGGCCTAATTATGACGAAACCAAGACAAAAAAAAAATTGCTGATTCAATCAAGAAGCTTGCAAAGACCTTATTGGATTGTATTAATTTGATTATTGATTTAAAGATCACAAATTTAAATTGACTAAGACGCTTTATTGAATCTTTCAATATCTTTTTCAATTTAATCACAAAATGCCAAACAAGAGAAAATTGATCTTGGTTGGCTCTCCGTTTTTTCATTGAAATCATTGGCCATTCGGCGACAAAAATCTTGGCAACAATGTTCATCAGGCTATTGGCTTGATAGCAATAAAAACACAAGGAAGATCATTTACAAACATGAAAAAACTCGGCCAATACTATAAAATCATTATTTAACACTTCTGGAAAAATCTTGACATCAAAAGTACCGAAAATTTTATTCACAAAAAGTCACTCAGAAACGGTATAAGGATGTAAATATTAAAGACAGCGGTTCATTGAAAAAACCGTTTTGTGGATTCAAAAGCGCGGAAAGATGCACTTTTAAATTAGCAGCACAAAATTGCTGCAAATCAGTTTTGAATATCAAATTTTAATAAAGCTGTGCTAATCCTCGTTTTCCGCACCGGATTCAGCAACAAGCTTAAGAGACATTCATACATATTCAATTCTACAATTTTGATACAATAAACGCAAAAAGATAAGGGGAAAATCAATCAGTTGCGATTACTTGCGATTGCGTTTCAAACACTAAGATTCTTTTTGGGGTTCCGTACCTCAAAAGAAAAAAACGGAACCCTTATAGGATCACTTTGTTGTCCGTCTGTCTGTCAAGACCCTTTATCTCACGAACGGGTAAAGGTATCAGGTTGAAATTATTAATATAAATTAGGATCTATGAATCACACAAGATCTGAAAATTTAATTTTTTACAACGATGCAATCAAAAGAAGTCCTCATCTCCATACATTTATGCAAAAAAAGCAAAACCTACAGGGTACTTCCCGTTGACCTAAAATTATGAAATTTGGCAAGAAGCTGTCTCACAGTACAAATAATGGGAAAAGTCTGAAATCATTAAATATTACAACTTTTCTCACAACTAATGGTAACCAATTGTGGTGAGCTCCCGTTTCAAGAACATTCATATAAGAGAAGGGGTCAAGTTGGATGGTCGCTGAGGCAATTTTTGTTTTAGTTCTATTTTAAAAACGGGAACACTTACAAACTTGAAAATTGGTATGTTTATAGTGCATAAGCTATAAAATAACAACAAATAATAAAATTTGGTCAAGCGCGTGTCGGACTCAAAAAATCTAGCACATTAACTTCCTGAAATTTCAACTAATACAATTATGATTATGTGCGAGTCCGACTCGCACTTGGCCGGTTTTTTTTTTCATATATAATCCCATTGTAATAAGGAAACAGTTGAGTAGCCTTTATAAATACGAGTATGCTTCCCTGATCGGATAAATTTTGTACAGAAAGTTATTTTTTAGCGATTTTCAAAAAGTCGGTGATCAGAAGAATTTTGTCTTAATGAAAAATCAAAAGCTGAATTGATATATCTGAACATATGCTGAGGATAGTAAATAGGATAAAGAAGATGAAAATCTTTACGCGAGCCTGGCCTGTAGGCATCTATGAGCTTGGAAAGTTCCAACGAATAGGATGGCGCCAGTTTTCTAGCTTGTCAAATGCGCTGTCAAATGGAGCAAACCTATTGGTTGGAATTTTCCAGCTCACAGCTTAGCTCCCTCACACAGCACTGGTGGAAAAGCAGTCTCAGTGTCATGCCAACGCATTTAGACCAAAGTAATAGTACATTCAACAGCACGTCAGTAGAAACACTTTTGGACCTTATGGCGTGGTAATAGAGTTCAAAAAGTTTCTACCGACGTGCGGTTGACCGTACTATCCGCCTTTGCATACTATTCTTGTTTGTAATTTGTCTCTTCTTTTATTTGTGATGCAATAATACAATACATACTTTTTATTGTCAATAGGCTTACTCTTCACTCTCCGCCCCCTTGCAATCTACCCCGCAACCCCCGTGCATACCCGTCCGCGACGTTCTCGTGGTGCTTCTGAGAGTCTTTTGTACTGAACATGCAAGCCTACGCGACCTTCCAATTTCAAATTTCAAATTCGCGCATGATGTACGTAGTTTCCGGGATATGCTCATGTCTTCAAGTGACTTGGTTCAAATAGCGACACCAGTTCAAGAGTCTTTTGATAGTTGCAGATAGCTTCTTTAAAGTTGAGGCTTTGAATCTACTGCAGTAAACAAAGAGATTTGAACTGTAATTAAATGAGCTTTAAAACTTAAACTCCTGCGACTAGCGGTTAGTGTAAAAAAATATTTCCATCAAAAATTACATAAACTTCTGTCATGGGTATCGCACCTTTAAGTATTTGTTAGAACTTGTCAACCACATTATCAAATCAATGCTATGTTAATGCCAACCATCTCTTACACCAAGACTTTTTCAAAAGCGCGTCAGAATAAGGGACCTTTATAATTAATTTCGTGTCTCTTATTGCATAACGGTATGTATTCGTACATTGGTTTATCAGAAGTCAATGACCGGGCAACAAGTTGGTTAACAGTAGGGGGCGTCAGGTACAGTGACGGAAAGGGATTGCTGAGCAATTTGACAATATGTATGTAGTCGACGAATAATACCAATACATCTTCTAAGGAAATTTTTATGATAAAATAAATGTACCAAAAACCTCAAATAGTGGGCCAATAAAACACGAAGAGCCGTTTGCATTAAACTTAAGAATCGCCCAAGTCCTTGCTTAAGGGCCGTCAAACTATTGCTAGGAGTGTCCTAAACAAGTTAGATGCGATTCTTAAGTTTAGTGCAAACGGCCCGAAGAAGGAATCGACATACGTCTTATCGCTTCCAATATCTAAACAATTTTGAACTTTATGAACATGTCACTTAGAGAATAAGAAGGTAAAAATATCCTCTGGAAACATAATAAATCCTATTAGGATTTTTAGATCTGTTAATAATACTACTTACATAATGTCAAATATGTCAAGTCAAAGTAAAGGCATTTATAATCGAAGAATTCGGACTCTTGCGTTTATCATGCATTTACTATTGCCATCGATACAGCTCTGATGATACAACAGCCTATAATAATATCATGCTGTTTTATCCATCTATTTATAAGAAAATTTTTAAATCTTCAGTGTGCTCAATTGTTTCTTTCCCTGACTGTACAAACTGTACTTAATATACACTTTGATGATTCGATGCGCTTGTTCGACAGTAAAAAATGCGCGGATTATACTTGCCTCGGGTCATGGTTGTTATAGGTTTTTAAAGCCATTCATGTAGTTTTCCTTTGCGCAATTGAATTAAGAAGTCTGAAGAGATTAAAGGCATTAATGTACCCATGGAAATTTACTCGTGGATTTAAGAGCTGTTTATAGAAGTTTTGCTTAAAGCATCACATACATACATACATAACATCATGTCTCTTTCCCGTCGGGGTAGGCAGAGACAACAGCCCTCCACCAGCTACGATCTTGACATACATCCCTCGGTGCCTCATAAAGCATCTCGTTTATTAGCAAATCACACAAATTAAACGTAATCTATTCCTATAATAGGGTTTTAATGAATTAGTGTATGTACAGTCACAGTACAGTCTGCACGTGAGTGGAAACATTTGCAACTCTATTACCATGCGATAAAGTTCAAAGTGTTACTACTGATGTGCTGTTAACCGTACAACTCTTTGAGGGCTTATTCTAATTTTGCTGCCTTGTATAACTAATAACCTGCTAATAACTATGTATTTAGGTGTATTCATATTATTCACACATAACTCATGAGATTTTTATCAATATCAGAAACGTATTTATCGTATTGAGACTTTAGGAAACAAATTGAAACAGCAGTTCATGTAAACAAAACGTTGTAGATTTGTCTCTTTTCTTTCGTTCGATAATTTTTTTGCCAAGTTGAAGGTTTTTGGGTGGCGTAACCGTTCAGTGTTTTTTATTGTTTAGGTGTCAAGGTGCAAAATGGTAGTTAAAAAAATTGAAATAAAAAAATCAACTGAAACTGTATTTTAGTTCTATCACTAGTAAGTATAAAGAGTGTAAGGGACAGCGGTGTCCGAACACTGGTAGGGCATGATCAGTCACCGTAACTGAACACTTTTTAGTGCTTAATAGAACTTTTTATCTTTTTATAAATAATAATATGATAACATATTAGCAGTGGACGTTTTCGGCTGATATGATGATGATGATATCAAATGATCGTACTTAACTCGTACCTTGCTTTTTGACACGAACACTGCTGGAAGAAATGCCCTTGTTAAAGCAGTGGTAAGTATTCATTAAATAAAACTTAAATATCAGAAAAACCTTTATATATAAAGGTTTCAATAATGAATGTTTCCTAAAATACTCTGAAAATATAATAAAATTGCACTCCAAGTCAGTGATTGTAATCAAAGATGTCGGACCTCCTTGCTTCGCTCGGAATAGATACCTTGCAAATTTATTTTACTTTGGGCTGACATCTGCCAACATGTCCCAAATTTTTATGTCAAATCATCAATGATCACTAGGAAATATTCAAAATAACCCGTCAAATCCATAGAACGACGCCTTCACTACCTTGTGACGAATTATTTCTTTAATCCTCCTTTTAATTACCCTTATTTTTCTGTGATTGTAATCATCAAGCATTTTGTAATGTTTTGTAGTTTCCAATTAAGGCAGATTTGTTTAACATTAATTCATTTACTTAATTTGGATTTGCAGATTTGCGTAAACAGATACCAACTGCGAATTTCAAGCTTACCTGACTTGGCTTAGCTTTAATTTCATTATGAGTTTTATGTAATAAAGCTAGTGCTTGACTTGAATCTAATTTAAAACTGCAATAAGGAAGTGTTAAAAATCTTACGTTACTTAAATTGCTATGAACAAGCTTCTAGCCTTAATTTACAGAAAGTTCCTATTAAACCTTATAAGGACTAATTTTTTAGGTCAATATAGGGTGGCCTATAAGTGCTTAGAATTTTTACTTTGTAACAAACACGTGAATGCCCGGAAATGCCGCGTTTATATTATTAATTCAAATATTTTTTTAAGTATTCAGCGCGATAGAACGTTTTACTGGGAGTTTCCTCGTGTCCGTACTAATGTCCTGACTAGTACGGACACGAGGAAACTTAATTTTCTTGAATTCCTCGTGTCCGTACTTTTTATTTATTGACTATTTAAATCCTCCTGTATAGACCATAGAGTTCAGACATGTCTTTGTAAATTTTATTGCTACTAAATCTATTTTTAAACTAGCTGTGCCCGCGATTTCGTACGTGCCCTAAAGTTTTATTTGCCAGTGAGCTTTAACAGCAATATGTCAAATGGTATCTATACATATTTTTTTAATTAATGAGTAGGTGGGCAAGCCCCGCAACACTATTTGACATGAAGGAAAAAAAAATTACGCGCCCAGATGGAGTAGTAATCATGCCCATTTTTGTGCGGATCGCGCTATAAATGTACGCGATTTTTTTCGCAAAAAATAATTTGTATGAAAATGGAAGAGGTCGCGCGTTTAGAGTTTGATGATTGAAGATTTTTATACCAGAGCTGCAGAATCTTCTAGCATAGGGACCTGGTATATCAGCAAAATGGAGCGACTACCTAAATAGTCAGTCATCATCACCCTGTATAAACTGCAGTACAACCTTATCAACGAAAAAAATACTACATAAAAATTAAAAACTGATCATTAGCAGATCGGGTTAAATTGTAAAAAAAATGTGTTACAGTTAAGGACGTAGAAGTAAGAAAGAAAGAAAATGTTTATTCGGTATAACTGTTGCAAATTGTTAAGTCATACTTAAGTGACAAGATTCTTCAGTATAAGACTCAAAATCTACTACAATAATTTATATGTGTATGACAAGATTTTTATTTTAAATGCTTTTGTTAGAAGAAAGCTTATAAGTGGTTTGTTTTTTTCAGGTAAGTATTTAAAATTGATTTTATCGATTATGACAAGACTGTAGAGATTTAAACGGTACTTTACCGTAATAGTCTGATTAAAGGGGAGTAACAAGCATAAATAACTACTTATAAACGAGTCCCCTGTACTAGATACCTACCTATACATAAAAGTAAAGTAGTTTTCACTTAAACCCCTATCACACCTTTCTTCATTCGGAGACTGATTCGGCATACATTGTTAGGAGGCCTGGTTCTGTTAATTCCAATAACCTCACTTCAACCAGCAATGTATGCCGAATTAGTCTTTTAATTAGAAGGCGTGGTATCGGCTTTACAACACCTGACCTTACCTTACTTCGAAAGACATAATAGATTTTTTATACAAGTAAGTTATTCTGATATACCAGTCAAATCATAAATCATACCAACTTACAATGGAATAAAAACAAGAAATTATTAATATCATCATCATGTTTTTAGGTATATTAATTTGACCTGATAAGATTTTGGCTCTAATACGGAAACATTTTAGCAAATCTACACAAAAAAAATAGCGATACGTTTTGAACAAACAATAGATTTTTTTGCAATATTTATGACGACGTGCTTTAGAGCCCATCCCATACAAGAAGTAAAAAACTGGACTCAAATGTGGACGAATGCTTTTTATGTATTTTATGTGTTGAAAATTTTGAAATCTTTATTTTTCTCATTCATACAAATAAAAATAAAAAAATTTTGGTGAACACGCCAGAATTCATAGGGATCTGTGTCATTATCATCATCACATCCCATGTCCACTGGTGGACAGGGAGCTCCCTCCAGAACTTTACAGCATAAATACTTGGTAGTTGGTGGAAGGAATTTGTGCAAAGTCCGTCTGGGGAAGTAAGTACCACCCCCTTGCCCTTTTCTGCCGTAAAACAGCAGCGTGTGCATTGCTGTGTTTCGGTTTGAAGGGTAAGGGAGCCAGTGAAATTACCGGCACATGAGACATACCATCTTAGTTCTCAGGGTGGGTAACGCGCTTTGATGACTTACTAGTGCCAATTATTTCATTAATAAGACAGTGGGTGTCATGGTCAATGGTGACCACTTACCACTAGGTGGCCCACCTGCTCGTTTGCCCACTTGTGATACAAAAAAAGGAAGTCAGCGTTGCGGCTGGTACCATGATTCGCGGCAATTGTTGGTAGTATGGTGAATTGGTGATGGTACGAAACGCAGACGCTGCTGCCCATCCTCCAGATCGAAATCCCTAAGTCGTCTTTTACGACATCCACGGTTAGAGATGGAATGGTTCTCTTTAAGATCTGTTTAGTAGAAGTCATCATCATTACGACATCCCGTGAAACGTCCACTACAGGACAGGGAATTCCCTCCAAAATTCCAGCTTTTGCTGTAACAATGTGGAGGGGAAGTACCATAGTCACCACACTTGTTAGCGTTACGGCTGGCACCATGAACCGCGGTGGTTGGTGACCGCGGAATGTAAGATGATACGATACACAGAAGGATGCTGCTGCCCATCCTCTGTTTTATTAACCCTTAGTCGCCTCTTGCGACACCCACGGGTAGAGATGTGTTGGTACTAATTTTTTCCGGCTGTAAAAAAACTTAGAGTAAAAAACTGTAATTTTGTATGGCCAAGGCCCCAAAAAGTATCTTAAGCTATAATACACTTAATTCAGTGATTGTAATCGCTTCGGATTTTTAACTTTGAAAACTAAGTATGTACACTTCCGGTTAGCAATTTTTTTGTTTCGTATAGTTGTATATATATCTGTATAAAATGCTATATCCAGCCCCCTCAGCATGAGCCCCTAGATGAAAATATATCTGAGGCCAAATGTCATTTTTTGACCTTTTAATGTATGAAGAAAACTTTAATTTTCTCGCGCGAGTGAATGAAAAGCGTTTGGTTTGGAGACTGTCTCAGTCTCAAGGAGTGATCGAGCCACCGGTGCCAACTCTCGGTTTCCACTAAACGACGTGATTTTGTAATGTCTGACTATACTTGAGTATGGTACTTAGTACATGAAACTGAACAACTTTTCCCAAGAAACATAGGTTGGAAAAGGAAAAAAAATTTTGCTTCCCCATACAAACCTTGGGCTGTCAATACTGGAATTTGTATGGGACGACCAAAAAAAAATCTCATTTTTCAAGCTATGTTTCTTGGGGAAAGTTGTTCAGTTTCATGTCCTAAGAATCATACTCAGGTATAGTCAGACATATCAAAATCACGTTGTAAATGTAACTGTCAACACTTTCTCGTTACAAAGTCTTTATAACAGACCTATCATAGTTTGATTGCTAACTGCGAATGGCTTAAGGTGATCCGTTTTCCATACAAAAATTCAAATGACTTGCATTCTTACGCGAGACATAAAATTCTGTTGGAAAACGAACGAATACTGCTATTTTTAGTTAAATTTTTCGCTAATTAATACAAAAATACAGTTAATGTACTGGGGGGTGATCGTGGTAAATTCAACGACATTACCAAAACAAAAACGTTTGCCTCAAAAGTTATTTCAAGTCTTAACTAAATGTTTTAGGCAAACGTTTTTGTTTTGGTAATATCGTTGAAATTACCACGATCGCCCCCCTGAAAGTACTATTTTTGTTAGCAATTTTTGGTTCAATATTACGATTGTGGGCGTGCGGTCAAAACTGTACGGTTGTGCTTTGTGTGCATGTGTGAGTGATCGTACTCATGGAAACACGGACTAACGAGAGTAATTGACTTTAGTGGACATATGGAGATATTTTTCTTATCGAAATTGTTGTTAGGCGTTGAAGTTGCACGATGAAATTTACGCGAATCAACTTTTTGCACATATATAGTTGGTACTTACTCGTATTGCATTTGCGTTCGGGGCTAAGCTGGCCGTCACAGATCACCTTAAGACTCTATCTAAGACGGAAGAGGGCTCTTTTCGGGATCTACCTTAACTTTAATGTTACGTTTAACCATACGGACTGACTCACCAAAATAAGGACATTTATATTTTTTTTTATCAGTATTTTATTCTATCCAGCACAACCTGCAACTTACCTGAAACAAAAAAATAATATCTATTAATAGAAAATATAAAGGTATATTTAAGTCAGTGAGTAGATAAGCTGATGATCAAAGGGCATTGCTGCCTTATAGCATTGTACTATCTTACTTGTGACGTACTTTGACAATAAAAACGTAAATGTGCATAATGTGCCAGTAATTTTGCTGGCTCCCTTACCGTTAGCAAAGCTAACACTGCCGCTTATACAGGGTGCTATGGACAGCTTTCTGAAAACTGATAGGGCATGACCAGTCAACGAAACTGAATGAAACTTTGGAAATGAAAAAAAAATCCGCGTCGCTATGCAAAATTGTAAACTTGATTCGACATTTAGTATTGGAGAGGCCAATATTTTTTATTTCATTTACTGAAAGTTGCGATCAACGAAAGTTGTTCATTTTCTTTAAGTTTGTTCCTGGAGCCGTGATTTCACTAACTTTTGCGATAATTTCTTAACTGTAAAACACATCATGACAAAATTTTGTACATACAATTGGATAAGATATATCAAGCTTTGAAATTGGTTTTTAATTGAAAACAATCAATCAACATAAAGATAGAGCGAGTTCATATTATGCATACGTATTTTAAACTTACTCTACCTTTAAAAACTTATTTTGAACCTTGATACATCGTATTCAATTGTATGTTCAAAATATTGTCATGCTATCACAAAAGTAAGCTTGTATGGACATGAAGTGTACCTACGATCTGGTCAAGGTCGCGGAAAGCCGCTGGATGTAAGCAGCGCAGGACCGGTCGTCATGGAGATCTTACGGGAGGCCTATGCGTCCAGCAGTGGATGTCTTTCGGCTGATATGATGATGATTAATTTTGTATGGGAAATCACAGCTCCAGAGGACTCTTAACTTATCATGTCCATAAAATTTTTGGAAAGCTGTACCTTACACTCCATATAAATAAGTGAGAATGAAATATTTGAACACATGAAATGTCATCGCCCTCCAAACACAAAGGCTCAAATGGAGTCACACGTGAGTGTTGTGACATAACTTGAGGACACGAGCTGTACGACGTGATTAGTAGTATACTAATTAGTAAGTCAAACTTTGTGCACAAGAGGCCCGGAGTTGACTATTTTGCATTTGGCATAGAGACTAGTGCTCTATTGACTTTAATATGCTTTGGAGTGGAAGGAAAGAGGTCACGAATGTCACGATTATTTTACTGAACTAAGTGTAGTATGATTTTAGTGTGGCAAAATGATACCCGGAGGCTCTAGTCAAATGTTTTAGGGAGAAAAAGAAATTAAAATTGTTTTCAATCAGTATTTAGAGGCATGCTATTATCGGTGTAGCTTCTCCATCTCTCTCTGTCTTGTATGAGGTTTTTCAGTTCTCCGTAAGTGTTCATCCCCGCCCTATCCTTCATCCCTTGGCACTGTACTGACTCTTTTCTAGACCAGTCGCGGCATCTTTTTTGTAATTTGCCAAAAAATATTTTGAAAAATTTAATACCTAAAAATAAAAGAAACGCAAAAGTCAAGTATGTAACTCACAGAAAAATAAAGGTAATAGAAGGAGTATTAAAGAAATAATTTGTCACAAGGTAGTGAAGGCGTCGTTCTTTGAATTTGACGGGTTATTTTGAATATTTCTTAGCGATCATTGACGATGTGACATTTAAATTTGGGACATGTTGGCAGATGTCATCCCATAGTAAAATAAATTAGCAAGGTATCTATTCTGAGCGAAGCAAGGAGGTCCGAAATCTTTGATGTAACTAGACTGTGAGTTCGTTCCGTACATGTCTAAGTGCTAGTGCTAATGCTCTCATTAACTTTAACTACAGTCATTTTTCTCCGTCAAAATTAGCACTTTAGCGGTCAAGCAATTGTGTGGTCAGTTAGAAAATTAGGCAATTTGGAGCAGCGAGGTTAAGTTTTTTGGTTCATAATGTTTTTTTATAAACTTAGTGTGGCTACTGGCTATCAAGTAGGTTTTAATAGTAGCAGCATTTTCTGCTAAGGAGGAAACCCTAAGCGTATCCATTTCTTGCGAGGGACTTCCATACTAAAATGTATAAATTTTTATCAAATTACAAAAACGTTAAATTTTAATCTTCCTCTTTGAGAAATATATAACTAAGGACTAATAAATGTTATGATTACAGTCTTTCAAGTAAAAGTACAAACAATTTAGGAAAAAATGGTGTTACAAATCTCACATAAAATGGCTATTACGAATAATTTACGTTTCCATTCTTACTACTAATGATCAACACACAGAAAAAAAGAATACATTAACACTTTCACATATAAAGTTTGGATGAAACATTAGATTTTTCAAAGAAATTTTTAAATATTTGTAAAACGTAACCGACTTTTTTTACCGACTAGTCATAGTCGACTAGGAGACGTTATACACTTCACGACCTTAAACAGACTATGTATATGAGGGACTTTATACAATTTTGACTCTGTGCGGTGGCTGTAGTACAATCAAGAGCAGGGCAAGCTTGACACACGTGCGCGACTTTCGACTCTACGCTAAGCTCAGTACAAAGTCCAGTGTGTCAAGCTCGACGTGCTTTTGAGTGTACGACTGGAAAGATCGTGATTTGTATGTTTGAATGTACAGTTAAGAGCAGATCAAGCTTGACAGCGCGACTCTAGCTTCAACGGCTATTGAAATAAGAACGGTACAAAGTCCAATGTGTCAAGCTTGATGTGCTCTCGACTGTACATAGGTTGAGCAAGAAAAAACATAATTTTCCTAAAGTGACATTCTTTAGGAAATCCGTAAAAAAAAAATAGTTCGTTACTCAACAATTTAAAACTTTTTTTAAATACTTACACGTGATTTTTTTATAAACACGCGATTGGTTGATGATTTTCTAGCATAGGAACGCACGGAAGCAAGCACGTAGAAACAAAACCAGTATTAGCTGAACCAGCGCTACGCTACAAAAGCCCGAAACCATAGACCCGCTGCGCTGGTCTTAAAACCTATGAATTGTTTGATTTCCCATTTACAACATAGGATACGCCCACGACTGACTGACTTCAGCCGCTAGCTACGCTGCCATTTTACCCACCGTCCCATATCAGGCCACACATTCTAGTAAAGACAGCTTGGTCCAGGACCAGACACAAGAGATGACTGCACTGATGACCTCATCAAACCACGTGGGCGGTTGTTTACATACTTTACATCTTCTATGAAATATCGCCGCGTATTTGTCATAGTCAGTTAGAATAAATATTAGCTGGGTTTTTAGAGTAAAGAATAACCTCGTGCGAGTACGAGTAAGTGCTTGGAAGTGAATAGCATGAGGTTTCAATCATAAATTTTGGTGGATCTACGATTGTAGCTCACAAAATGGCACCGTTAAAAAAAGGCTTACGCCTCTTTTTTTGCTCCCAGTCGCTTTAAGGGTTGGCACCCGCAAATTAGGTAAAACCGGGGTCGGCGTTACTGTATTTAATGATTGCCATATCTCTGAAGTTCTGATGATGATCACCTCGAATTTTTTTACACAACCATGGTGCATCCCGGGTATAGGGTGTTTGTGTTTGTAGCGTCCCGCTGGTTCAGCTTATACTGGTTTCGTCACCATTTACTTGTTGCCATGCGTACAGTTAAGAACCTTGCAGCGCGACTAGCACGTAGAGCGTTTGAAATAAGAATAAAACAAAGTCCAATGTGTCAAGCATGACGTGCTCTTGTTTGTATGTATAGTATCAGTACTGAACCACACGAAATTAATATATTTTTTTTGTAATAAAATCATGGTGTTAAATACACAAAATCTCATAGAGTCTTATTAACTCATTGTCTAAACGTCGCATGTCACATAAAATTAAAATTCTCGAGTCATTGTGCTCGCGGACCGTGACCGGCGCAGGCGCAGGCGCCGAGGGCCACGAACTGACATTTTTACAACATACAGGATGTTGAAAAACATTTTCCGAGACCTGAAACCTTGTTTTTTACGCATAAAAAACTACGTGTACGATAATGCTTTGTAAGGATGATTCATCCTACAAACTATTAAAAAAAAAATCTTAATTTTTTTTACTTAAGAAATAGTAAAGAAAAAATTTTAGCTGTTTTATACATTTTGATCGAGTTAAGTCAATTATATTAAAAACTAACAACCGCTATCTTTGCGATTTCAGAACCATTTGGTTTTATATATTTCTAACATTTTTATAAGACCCTATGTAAAAATAAATATTTACGAATTTGAGTGTTTGTTTCAAGTTTGAACTTTGCGCAATGGCTGTTTGAGTGAAGCTTTTGAGAAAAATATTTTTTTTTTCAATATCGCGTTGATGTCTTTTGTTCGAAATCATTTCAGCTACGTACAGAAAACAATAAGACTTTTAACCAACATTCAACATTATGAATTGGATCAAAATAATAAACTTGATTATTAATCATAATAAATCATAATAAAAAATAATACGCGATCGTCGGGCAATACAGTCACATCATCAATTTTGACTTCTCATTGTTTCCATACAAAATGAGTCCATCACTTTAGTATGGAGAGTCAAAATTTATTTCATCGTAAAAGTTACTTATTTTGATATTTAAAATTATGTTAAAACTTAATTTAAAAATATCATGTAGGCCCATAAATTTTGCCGCGGTGTGTAACAACTTTGTTTCTGTTCCCGGTACAACATCTAAGGTTACTGTGTCGGCCTTAGCAAGTAACTAGTACGTAACTAGTATTTGTAACAGTGACAACGTATTATGTAATCACAACAAAATATTCAACTAGGCCGGCAAGTGGATTTCACATTAATATTTATGTTTTAAAATACTTCGTTTAAAATATGACGAAAGGTACTTAGCTTGTTAAGCGTAATACGAGTAGAATACATTTTAGTAGCTTCCGCTTACGGATACGTTCGTATTTAATATTTTGTACGAGTAAGTTACACTACATTCGAAAAAAATGTAGCTTATTTTAGAATAGCAGCAGGACAAAGCAATGCCTGGGAACAGGTCAGAGAGATACCTGTCTCTGTCACTACAATATCTAACACATCGGTCTGTCCTGCTGACGTCACACTGCTGCCATTCTAAGGCTGATGTTCCACCTGTGCCGTGTGAGGGTGCTAAGCCACAGATTAGATTATAGTAAATTGACGTTTAGCTAAGCCAACTAATACGATTGCGCCATTTTGCTAGCTTGTCAAATGAAGCAATATTATTGGTTGGAATTTTCCAGCCTAGTTTACTCAAACCTGTGCGAGGTAGCTTAGCCAACTAAGAGGAATGCTCAGTTTTCTGGCTAAGTGTACTATAGAAGAGATGTATTGTTACTAAAGAAAAGTTGTATTTAAGATCAATGAAAAGCGTAGGATTAGCAAAGGGTAACTAAAACTTTCCGTGTGGTGCTAGCAAAGAATAGTACCATCCCATATATACCCGTGGGTGTCCTAAGAGGCGACTAAGGGATGGGCAACAGCATCCTCTTATGTATTATACCATTTTACTTACTGCGGTCACCTACAATCGCGGTCCATGGTGCCAGCCGTAACGCTCAAGCGAGGTGATTATTGTACTTCCCCTCCACATAATTCCAGCAAAAGCTAGATTTCCGTAGTGGACATTTCATGGGATGTTATGATGAAGATGAACTAAAAATCACGTCTATCCGTTGAAATGTAAGATAGAAGACAAACAACCAAACACACTTCACATTTACTTATTAGTAAGCACTTTATGACTGTGCCTCGTCCACTCCCTACAGATTATTTACGCAATAAACATTGAAGACTCATTTAAAACGTCATTTACTTCTTCCTTTAGACATTAATAGACGGATTTAAAGCTATTGATTTCTACAAGGTATTGAGAGAAACATTAATAGCATTATCCTAGAAAGATAAATTATTATTATTGCCATAGCCTTATTCCGTTTAACTTAAGGGTTTCATGGAGTCAATAGACGTACGGGCTAGAGTTGCACCGTGAGTGTCAAGCATGACCAGTCGTTGACTGTACACACGCATCGGGATCAGCGGTCACCAAATCGAGTACTGGCCAGAGCCAACTCTGCTTGACCTCAAACATTAGAAAGAAGGAGCAAGCACCACGAGAGTTTTTCATATGTTTTCATTACTTTCATCCTAAATATAATTCACAGTATAATATATTTTGTTATTTAGGAACTATTGTTTTTAGGGTTCGAACCAAAATGGTAAAAATGGAACCCTTAGGCCGGTATTTCACTGGGACGCCACGGTGGCGCGACTGGTTGCGCCACTGGTGTCCGTAACTAGACACCAGTAAAGACACACCCTACGGCCACAGTATTAAGAGCTATATTTCAATGGGAGTGGTAGCGGGACCAGCATCCGAACTCGTTGCGCCGCCAAATTGGTTGCGCAACCAAACGGACACCAGGTGAGGAACTCTCTATAGAGCTGTAAGCATACATTTTGTTGGTAGCGGCGACTGGTTGCGCCACTGGTGTCCGTAACTAGACACCAGTAAAGACACCAGAATCGCCACACCCTGCGGCCACAGTATTAAGGGCTATATTTCACTGGGAGTGGTAGCGCGACCAGCATCCGAACTGGTTGCGCCGCCAAATTGGTTGCGCAACCAAACGGACACCAGGTGAGTGACTCTCTATAGAGCTGTATACATTTTGTTGGTTGCGGCGACTGGTTGCGCTGCCATGGTGTCCCAGAGAAATACCGGCCTTATGGTGTGACTTCTGTCTGTCCATCTGTCTGTCACACCTGTTTATATCTCAGCAATTACTCACGCTATCGTCTTGAAATTTGGAATAAGTATGTATAGAATATGCTGTGTTTAGGTTTGAAGGGTAAGGGAGCTAGTGAAATTACTGGCACATGAGACATAACATCTTAATTCTCAGGGTGGGCAACGCGCTTTGCTATCTTATTAGCGTCAAAGTATGTCACTAATAAGACAGCTATGGTGGAGACCATTTACCATCAGGTGGCCCACCTGCTCGTTTGCTCACTTGTTACATAAAAAAAAAGCTTGCCGTACTGCCGTACTATACTGAAAACGAAAAATTTAAAAAAGAATTATGATAAAAAAATATGTATAAAAAACACTTTTCCCTTATCTCCGAAGTTTACAATACTCTACTAATTAATTATAGTCGATAGAGGTTTATACGTGCAAAAATAAAACGATTTCATATTTCTTCACCTTCAAAACCTCTACAAACAAGCGGTCCTAAAAATAGACTTCATTGCTTCTAAAAATACTTTAGGCACCTATCAGAATCCTTGGCGTGTGAGTCCGACTCGCACTTGATCGGTTTATTTTTCTTACTAATTCCTTAGAAACGGCTTGTCGCAGAAAACATTTTAATTTTCAAGCCTATTTTAAAATAATTCGAGGTGTCAGAAACGGTTGCAAGTAGTGGTAAAACATTGCCCAACCGTAGTATAATGTGGGCGAAATTGCATTATAATTACGTTCGGCTCGCTTTCTACACCGCTCTGCTCCGCACGTCGTCGCAAACTTGATGATGGAGTTCGCACATTTATACCTACTTTAATTTTAAGGTAAATAAACGTAACAACCGCGTCGACCACGTGGTGTTACTTTAGAATGCACCTTCTTCCCGACTCCGGCGTAACTACGTCAACGCTGAGTCAATAGCATTCGAGTGCCAGCTGAGTGACAGACATAGACCTGGCCATCCCGTTCCCAACTGACGACGTCGAGAGCGAGCTCAAGGCTGCTGGACTGACGTGGGAAGAAGCAGAAAGGACGACGCATAACAGATTCTTGTTTTGCGCCGTCCTTTCTGCTTCGTGAGGACAGCTCGTGAAGGCCCTATGTATTAGCGGGGTGCCCTGGGATGACAACTGCAACCCTCTTCCCATGATGGGAGTCATAAAATATATTATTTAAGTAATAACTGAGCAAAGAAGCAGATCGGCCAACTGATGGTAAGTGGTCACCACCGCCCACAGCACCGAGTGTCTTATTAGTGGCATAATTTGACACTTATAAGAAATCAAAGCGCGTTGCACACCCTAACGGGCTAATTCAAATTGTAAATCAATATGAATTGGTGGGTGGGCAACGCGGTTTGCTGTATATGTGTTCATTGTAACAACCCTGTACATAAAAACACACTTAAAAGAGCGCGTGCGTTTTTTGTTGTCGCTTTGTTTATCCCACATGGCTCCACTGTTTGTGAAACGACTTAATGTTCGAAAAGTGTCACAAAGTGTTTTTTGTTTGACAGTGTCCCTGGGAACCAACCCCAGAACCATCGAGTCGAGAGCCGATCGCTCTTACCACTAGACAACGGAGGCAGTTACTCTACAAGTAAGACAAAATATCGATACACTTGCATTCAACAACGTGAGGTCAAGAGTACTTCGAGTTTGACATACATATACATAAATAACATAAAGACTCTTTCCCGTCGGTGTAGGCAGAGACTACAGCCCTCCACCAGCTACTATCTTGACATACTTCCCTACCTTCCTCTACTTTCATCAACACTTTGTGTTTATTTATATAATATTTATTTCTTTTAAATTGTGGAAGCTTGTAATTGGCTCCTAGATATTTACTAAGTGTATTATTTTGTAAACACAGCTGTAAGCTACCCAAATACAATAAAATAAATAAAATAAAATTATAGCAGTTCGCGGTGCGAGTATCAAGCTTGAACAGCTCTTTAGTATACGTAGACTATCACAAAAAATCACATACATGACCTTCACAATAGCAGTACGCAAGCACTCAGCGGGTCTTGCCGTTGCCCAACGCGTGCGCACGGTTACAGGACAAACAATGACTTTTGAAACACCGCAGCTCGCACGATCTTGACGCTTCTGTCAGCTGGGGCTAAAATGACGCTAGCTTCTGTTCTAATGGGTTCTCTGCATTTTTTGACGAAGACAAGAGTGTTATAGTTGTGTTTATAACTGTTTATTTGAGCTCCAGATATTTCGGCGACTATTTAACCACTCGCATACTGCAGTGTACCCGTGATCAAGTAGACGTTTCATAAGTACCGACTATAACGACCTAATTCTACCAAGCGGAATGTCCTAAACGCATAATGTCTTAAACACGTAATGTCCTAATTCATATATGTATATTATCCCCGGCACGGAATACAGCCACCCCCTCATGTCGGGTTTCACTTGACTCTACATTTGAACGTATTTATGTTATGACTTTATTTATTTGATTATAAGTTTGATTGTAAAATCCCGATAATTTTTGTTAGTACGCCGCGCCAGCAACGGCAAAAAGAAACATGTGATATGTTTCGCTATCTTTCGATGTGACTTTTGTAAAGGAAAGCCGACAAGGACATTTGTACGACGTATCCTTTTTATCTGTTTTAGACGCACCTCTTCTGAAATGAGCGTGTATTTTTGTGGCATTTAATTATTTTTTTACGATTTATCTACTTACTCAAACGAAAAGAGTCACTGTTATTAAATAAAGTTGGTTTTCGTCTTTCTAGCCGGTGTACATAATTAGAGATGGCCGGAGACGACACAAAGTTGAAGTACCTATGCAACCGAAACGAAGCAGCATTTTATCATCCTGTGTTGGCGCAGCGCAGACGAAGCAAAGGTTGTCATTACTTGTCATTCGCGTACTGCAATGCAAAGAACGAACCGTGAAGCGAGAGATCAATATTAGCTCGACAAGTTTAGTCATACAACCGCACCGTGAAATAAACAAAATTTTATTTGTATTTCTTGGTCTTGCCTTTGTACTCGGGCGGGGATAAAGAAAAAGTTTGTTTTCAATATCATCCATGGGACACGTTAAGGCTATACCTTCCCTAAAATCAGCAGCTACACGCTCGTCAATGTTAATTTCGACCTTATTCACACGTTAATAACGTTCACATAAGCGTTCCTTTCAACGTGGCTGTTACGACCAACGGTGACTTCGACATTCACAAAAATGAGAGAATATTCATAGTTTCAGAACTTTTTATATTTTCTGTTTTTCTGTTCTCTTTTCTAATCTCCTCCGGCTCTTCTATCCTCTGTCAGATATGTTAGTAATATTGGGAGCTTCAGGGCTTCTTTATACAAAGTGTAACAAAAAGGGTATATCAACCCTGAAGGATGTGATTCTGTCCTTGAAACTGAACAACTTTCCCTAAGGAACATAGGTCGAAATACGAAAAAAAAATTTTGACCTCCCATAGAAACTGAATCAGCTGATTGCGCATTTTGTATGGGAGGTAAATTCTTTTTTTTCGAAGTATAAAAATATATCATTCAGGACCTTGGCGAAGACAGTGTTTATGAGCAAACAGTTTACAAACAAACAGCTTAAAACAAGTCTTGCCTTCGTTTCCCGGATGTGGATTTCCTCGCGTCATAAAATTATTCCACAACACATGCATGCGTATCCTGAGAAATTACAAGATACTATCGCTCGTGACCAAGTAGTGGTGAATATTTTTCTTTACGATGACAAAAGTTGAGCAACACTGGCCGTGTGCAGAACCCGGATGGGTGATCGTATTTGGCATGAAAATCTTAACGTTTCCGAGCTTCGGAAGGTATTTAAAGCCATGTCAGAGGCCATATGGCTTAAAAACCTTGACAATGGGATAAGTTACAAACTTAGCTAATGAATTGATTGACATAGTAAATTATATTTTGCCCAGTTTGACCAAAAAATTAATATTTTTTTTAAAGAAATTTGTTTTAATGTTCATTGTTTTATTATAAACATGGTTTTTAATTAAAAAAATAGTTTTCTCAAGTCACAAAAATATGTATCATGCATTCTGTAAAAAACATCCAAAAGTATACCCAACAGTACATCACCTTTGGACTTTATCGCATGGTAATAGAGTTAAAAATGTTTCCACTGACGTGCGGTTGATTGGACTATGTATACAAATCTTGGCATTCTTATTGTAAGTACAGATTTTTTTAAATAAAAATACATAATCAAATGTTTTCGTTTTTAGTATATCGCAATTTTGACCACAGCTAAGAGCATTTTAAGGCGGTTGCTGGGTGGCAGCACCTTACTTTTAGAAATAAATTTATTGCGTCGCAAATACAAAACTTTTCAGTAGTATTGTTCGTTTGGCGGCAATATAGGGCAGTTATATATGTTATAACCCATGACATCATAGCTTAGCTTATCATTTATAGCTTTGTATTGGTAAAGTGCTAAAAGTGGCCGTTTTTGGCAGTTTTACAATACAAAGCTATTCACGATAAGCTAAGATGTCATGTGATGGATAATAAAATATAGAACTACCCCAAATTGCCGCCAATCAAACAATCCTTATTAAATGTTTTGTACGAGTATTTATGACGCAATAAATTTATTTCTCAAAGTGGCAGCACTTCTGCTCAGCAACCACCTTAAGTTGGACAAATGGGTCAGTCTTTTTTTCAATTACTATATATGCTAATTTCGTGTTCCTTGATGTGCTCTTGCTTGATTGTATAATAAGAAGCCAAATTTAATTCAGCAAATTCAATACCAAAACCGCTAATTTGCAAAGTGAAAAGTCGACTACGCGAAATTATTTTCGTATTAGCTTGGTATTAGCTAGTCGGCGTAGTGAGTTAGACTGTTTTTTTTTATTAAGATGCCATTGTTTAATAGAAAGCCACGGCGACTAAGGCATTGTAAGAACCAATGTGGTGCGTTCCACTTTGTACTGAAGTATAGACCTTGAACATTTATGAATGGAAGATCGAATTTCAATAGGTACGCATATTTTAAAAGATGACAAGAAATAATATAACTAGGTTAAGCATAACGTGCGTTAGGCGGTTTTGATATTAAATGTCACTTCAAGTGCATTTAGAAATCTTATTCATTAAACTTAAAGACGTAAATTTTGATAAATTACTGTACGAATCAGGTATTTTCGTACTTAATCTACCTAATGCTTCGATGTCACACAAAGTAGTATATATTATACTTAACGCTACTTGAAATATCAACTTCAATGGCTTTAGTTCTAGAGTGATCGTGGTAATTTTAACGGTATCACCTAAAAAAACATTTTCTTAAAGATTTTGCGTTTTAGGTAAACTTTTTTGTGGTTCAAATTACTGCGATTTCAATCAATGATGGGACGAGCTCAGCTAGTAAATCAAAAAATTCTTATAGTGATAGATCAATTAGGAATAAACTATATTATTACTCAAATCAGTTAAGTATGCAACGCGTGGGCAACTCATTGTCAGCCTTTAAGGCACAGACCAGAAAACTATTAGACGCACTATACTTTAGTACGAAAATTGTCTCAATTAGAACGGCAACAAGCCAGCATGGAAAAGTCCTTATCGCTGATGTAATGAGTTAATATGATGGAGCAAAAATAAATTTAAATTAAATCCCAACTCTATCTCAAGCCGTTTTTTTTTTAAGAAAAGAAAATGAAGCAATTCTCTCGTCAGATTTTCTTCATACTACTGCGGGCGGAAGTCACCTTAAATCTCGTTTACTTTTGGAGCCAAATTGCTTAGCAGTTTTAAAGCTATCGCTAGCTATCAAAAAAACCATTAAAACCATCTAGGTACATAATTACAGAATACATAATTAAAGAATTAGTTTACGCTATCTACAGGGTGTAACAAAAAGGGTATACCAACCCTTTAGGATGGGAGTTTGCCCATGAAACTGAACAACATAAAAAAAAATTCTTGGCCTCCTATAGAAACTGAATCAGCTTTTTATATGGGAGGTAAAATTTTGTTTTCGTATTTCCACCTATGTTCCTGACGGAAAGTTGTTCAGTTTCATGGGCAGAATCACACCCTTCAGGGTTAATATACCCTTTCTGTGACACTTTTTCTACGATAACTTAATAATGCATCTATATGTTTTATAGTCTATGGTCCCAGACTATAGAATAGAATGGCTGTTTAATGACTATCTTTTGAGTGGTTTAGACTTCGGTTGGGACCGATTTAGACGACGACGTTGAAAACAATAAAATTGACGACTTGTCAACTTGCCTTGTGTGTCTGTGTGCGTGAAAGTAAACCAAGTTTGGGACTGTGTTTGTGTGTAGATTTCTAAAGAACAATGCCGACAAATATTTGTGTATAACCAGCATAACATCTTAGCACCTTAGATGAACGTATAACTTATGTATATTGTTTTGAATATTTGATGTAAACATGATGACAGAAATATAAATATTATTTTAAGCCGATGGTGTCCTATTATCATCCATCCGAGTCTTGCCATCCAAAAGCATATTTCTTAAGCTTGTAATTTTTTTTCATAAAGCGCTTATTTCAAGAAACTTCGAGTTTTTTTTAGCTTTCCTATGACTTTTACATTGTTTAGAAATTAAAATAAAGAAAATATTCCATAGAAGGAAAATCTGGTCATGTCAATTCTGTCATGTCATCATAAAAATAATCATATTTTTTATAAAATCTTATTTAAATTCGAAAGATCAGCGTTTCAGGCTTGAAAACTCGAGACAAATAGTGACCGCTCAGCAATTTGTCTCGAGTTTTAAATTTGGTTACTTTGTACTTACCTTTAGAGTATTTAACTTTAGCTTGTATCTAATTTTAAGTTGCCAAATAAAAAAAAATTCTTTCTTTTAAAAAGTTGTAGAACAAAAGTTGTTTAGTTAAGTGGGTGGAACATCAACCGGAGAGGTTTTTTAGTAGAGTTACATGCTTTTGCAATCGCTTACCTACAGTATAGGTAAACCAATGTGACTCAGGATTTACAAATTGTAGGAACCATAGCTGACAATTGTGTCGCAACCGTCTCGACACTCAACTGATTCAATAGTTGCAGTGAAATCCAGTCTGAGAGCATTGCGTGCTGTCTTATTAGTTAAGTAATTCTGATCTTCTTGATTATCACTTGGATTATATTATGGTAAATGATTGTTGTTGATAAAATTGTATGGTAATTTTACTGATCAAGATAAATTTCCTTATGTTTTTAATAGGTTTTATTATTATTCAACAATCAACTCGGTAATCATTGGTCGTCTAGCTGTTGCAGAAGCCGTCTTCAATTTATACATCTGTGTATATGTCTCGGGAAAATCGTATAGTTCGCCGTTTACGAACGGCCGGCAAATTGTAAAATGGCTTCGGCAGATTGTAAACGGTTTGTGATTAGATCAGTATTCTGTAAATTAGAAAATCGCAAAATTGCAACGTCAGTATTATTGGTGTAGTTTAGTTTAGTTAGTTTGTTAAGGCAAACCCAACCTAATTGATCCCGAATGGGATCGGCCAGGTTGGGTTAGGTTATCATGAGACCAAAACAAATTGCGCATCGTTATGTAATATACCAAGGCATTACGTAAAATGACGAATTTAAGAATTTATCGGCATTTAGTGGAATGCTAAGGCATAATTATTAAATTTGATTTCATAAGGTTCTTAAATTTCATGTTCTGAGTGACGTACTAAAATTAGGCCAGGGTTAAGGACATGTAAATATTTGTAAGGACACTCATCCAAACAAAAAAAATATTTTCTGTATTTGAGGTCATGTCCACCACACGTTTTACTAGCCCAACTACCCTACGTGCGACAGACGACGCCTACTTCTAAGCTCAACGGACATAAATACTGACTTGCGCAAGCGTTCCTTCGCCAGCTGCTTCCTATTGTCGCAATGCCGCGCCAAGCCACGCTATGCCACACCACTGAACATCTAGGTTAGGGACAAATATCATCCATCCAATACACGTCAATTGTCTAAGAAAGTAAACATTTACACCTGTTGAATCAGGCAACGAATCCTGTGGTAAAAGGTCTTGCTTGGAAGACCAGGGATGATGCGTTACCGGCTTTTTCTTACTTGCTTCTTGAAGCTTCTAAGAAAAACCTGAGAGACCCACTCAAGGTAAAAGTGTGCGGCCGTATGTTCATGAAAACCATAATCAAAACAGTGCCGTGGTGCATTAAATTACAAGATAGCTTATGTCACATCTATTTTACAAAATGACTACGTCTCAAAACGATCACATTTTATAATTCCTAAAATGTTCACTAATTCAGAAAAGATAGTTCAACCCTATATCGTTAAAGCTGTACAAGATTCTGGAACATTCTAAAAAAGTCTTAAATATTCCGGATCATATTTATGAACAGGATCACATCAACAATAGTCCAGAAAAAGAAAGACGAACTTGTAGTAAAAAAGAAAAACAAATTTCGTAACTTTTAGAAACTAAATCACTAAAGCTATAAGGAAATACGTGTACGCTTGATGTACGCAAACCTAAGCGAAGCCGCTGGCGACAATCAAACATTTTCGTTCAACATTTAGTGCCCAAGTCCGAGTTCTACACAGCCTATTGTAAACACCTCCTAGGGCAATAGAAAGGTACCAGATTACCCACAGTGAATGTCCCATTACGTTATACTCTGTGTCTTTGACGGCAACAGGAATGCGTTTTGTAACTGCTAAAGTTATGGTCGCATTGTTTTGCGTTTAGTTATTGGTGATTGCATTTGTCGGTATGGCTACAGTCTACTATACCTACACTGGACCATACTAAGTATGTGTATAAAGCCATATCTTAAGGTTAAATTATTGTGTCCCATCAGGCATCGGTAGGCCGTTTAAACTTCTAGATGGAGACTTAAAATTCGTTAACTGAAAAGCCAATTTTCTCAATCAGAAGTTGATTAATTTCCTAGTAAGTTGATCAACTTTCGAAAAATAATAGACTGTACCGAATTCGCTTCTGGCATTTAGTCGAAAGACAAACTAACTGACCTATATGGATCCCATTCTATTTTTAGTAGCAATAAAGTCCAATTTTAGGACCGCAAAACTAAATTTGCTTGTAAAGGTTTTTTTGCAGATTTCTAAAAAACGGTGGTAGGAGAGATCGTTTTACTTTTTATATCCACTGTAATTAATTCAGACAAGGAGCTCTCTCCAGAATTCCAGAAAAAACGCCTGAAACTTTCTAGAGAGGAAATTCCATAGTCACCACGCTGCAAGCGTTGCGGCTGGCACCACGGACCGCGTTTGTTGTTGATCGCAGTGTGTAAGATGGTACAATACACAGAAGGACGCTGCTGCTTATCTTCCGGTTCATTATCCCTTGGTCGCTTCTTACGACACCCACAGGTAGAGATGGGTTATATTCTTTGCTGGCACCACATGGATTAGTCCAGTCGCTTAAAGTCTTATATCGCCTTTACGTGGACACGCTTAATAAATGCACCAGGTTCAGGTTCTAGTTAGGTACACAGCTTTAAATTTTTGATAGGAGCCAATTCTTAAATTTTAAATGGAAATTTAATGGAAATTCAAGAATTGGCTCCTATCAAAAATTGAGAGCTATGTACCTAACTAGAACCTGGAAAAATATGGTGAAATTGTAAGGCGTGTCTACGTGTAACAGCTAATCGACCGCACTATTATAGATGTGTCACTTGTGAATAGGAGCAAAAAAGGAATTCCACTCATTGGCTAACTAACAATAGTTGCAGGTCAAATGCCATAACGTAACATACAAACACTGGCTACCTATAACCTTTTTGCCGCCGTTGCCGACACAGTCACATATCGAAAGTGTCAATGAAGTAACTAGAATTAACACTGTAGCATTATGAGTGTTTGTCCTCTTTCAAAATAATTTATCGACTGCGTTTGAGTAGTGTCCAAGTGTTTGTTACTCAATTCTAACACTAAAAGGTGGCCACATGGTAACTGATATTTTGAAACGCACTTTATGAACTCTGTGTTAACTATACCTAATTAGACTCAAAGATTTGTTGATCTATGAGTCTATTTTATTTGTATGCTTTTGAATGTCTTCTAACAAATGTTGTTGCATTTAGTCACCAGAGTAAACCATTTTATTAACTTTGGGCTTGCTTTTGAGCTCAATCTAGTCCTGGGGCAATGATGAAGTCGACGATGGAATGAGTTAGCCCAGAAGAATACTCTCGCGTTTGAATACATTCAGATTAATAGCTTAGAAACACACAAGCAGGCAGAAAATGTCACTCCTTAGCTATGCGCATTATAATAAATACCGGCCAAGTGCGAGTCGGACTCGCGCACCGAGGGTTCCGTACCAAGACATGTGTTAATGTGTTAATTTTTTTGAGTCCGACACGCGATTGACCAAATTTTATTATTTGTTATTATTTTATAGCTTATGCACTATAATAATACCAATTTTCAAGTTTGTAAGTGTTCCCGTTTTTAAAATTGAACTAAAACAAAAATCGCCTTCGCGACCATCCAACTTAACCCCTCTCTTATATGAATGTTCTTGAAACGGGAGCTCACCACAATTGGTTGCCATTTGTTGTGAGGAAAGTTGTAATATTTAGTGATTTCAGACTTTTCCCTTTATTTGTACTGTGAGACCTAGCTTCTTGCCAAATTTCATAATTTTAGGTCAACGGGAAGTACCCTGTAGGTTTTGCATTTTTACATAAATGTATGGAGATGAGGACATAAACTGCCATATCTTTTGATTGCGACGTTGTGAAAAATTGAAATTTTCAGATCTTGTGTGGTTCATAGACTCTAATATATGGTATTAATTTCAACTTGATACCTTTACCCGTTCGTGAGATAAAGGGTCTTGACAGACAGACAGACAGACAACAAAGTGATCCTATAAGGGTTCCGTTTTTTTATTTTGAGGTACGGAACCCTAAAAAAAGGACGGGTTGCACTCCGGGAGTGCCGGCAGAAGTGAAAACTTGCATTTTTGAATATTGTGCTTTTTGTAAGGGTCAATCGCGCCATATTGCTCGCGTACTTCTTTGATGTCACTGAATAAAAACCCGTATTGTAATAACAATTGATACGGTTGACAGTTGACGCTTTTTCGATCAGGCTACGTATCTGACGCGACATCTGACGCGAGTTTAACATTTTTTACCTATCTAAAAAAGTGCCAAGCGCCTCTAAAGAAGTTTTACAAAGCGCTTTATGCGATGATGGGGAATATCAACCAAGTGTGTTGCCCGTGGTAGTGCCGGCAAAGAATAGTACCAACCCATCTCTACCCGTGGGTGTCCTAAGCGTCTAAAAGAGGCGTCTAAAGGCTTATGAGCCGGAGAATGGGCCGCAGCATCTTTCTAATTATCGTACCATTTTACATACTGCGGTCACCAACAACAACGGGCACCAGCCGCAACGCTTAAAAGCGTGGTGACTATGGTAAATCCCTAATTACCACGCCTTTTTTGCTGGAGTTCTGGAGGGAGCTTTCTGTCCTGCAGTGGACGTTTCATGGGATGTTATGATGTATCCTATGGTACAGTCAACGACAGGTTAAGCTTGCGACTCTAGTCCGTACGGCTTTTGAAATAAGAACGGTACAAAGTCTAATGTGGAAAGCTTGATGTGCTCTTGACTATACGTCTGGACTTTCGATGTTAGAAGTCACGCACTCAGTCAAGCACTTGAGCATACTCAGAACAACAAACCTAACGTTTTTAATAAAACCCTATTTGTTTAAAAGTAGTACGCCAAAATCGGAGCCATTTACACTCAACTTTTTCTGCCTATCAACGTCACAATTTTTTACTTAAGTGTCAACTCCACATATTTGTCTTTCATTCCAGTTATATTAGCTACCAGTTTCGTTTCCTTCTTGTGCGTAGTTGCTTTGCACAACACTTTCATTACGAGTAATAATAATAAAAGGTGCAGGCAACCGTACTACAAGGTAACTTTGTTTAGGGACTTCCAAATCATTATCAATCGAATTGTGTATTAAGAAGCATGAAAATGCACCCAAACGATGTGCCCTCAAGCTCATTAATATAGGAATTAAGGACAATATAGCTTAGGCTTAGTTGCTATGATCGAAAAGAAACCTGTTAAATAAGCCATGGTCGCTAAAATCTCTGAAGTGCAGAAACTGTTCAAAATGTAGCTGTGGCTGGCAAATCGTATAATTTGCCGTTTACAAACGGCCGGCAATACGTATACCTTCGGCAAATTGTAAAACGGCATCGGCAGTTGTAAACGGGGTTAGAGCAGTACTGGTGCATTTTAGGTTAGTGAGTTAAGTATCCAAACGCAAACCAAAAACGAATTCGGCTCGTTGTGTAAAATGCCGAGGCAATATGTAAAATGTCGAATTAAAAATTTTCTCGGCACTATACAATTTGTCTGCGACATAGCTATAAGTTTAGTTTTTGCAAAAAATCATGTTGACTTTTCATATTAATTGGACAAATCAGCTGATAATTTTGTCTCTCTCTGTGTGTGTCTCTATCTCTCTTCCTTGCTTTAATCCCATTATTCCCGTGGTCTAGTGGTAAGAGCCTTCGGCTCTCGATCCGTAAGTTCTGGGTTCAATTCCCAGTGGATACACTGCAAAACACAGAACAGAGTAAGAGCTATCAAACAACAACCACTTTGTAACACGTTTCCAGTTTGATTAGAATGATCCATGCTTCGGAAGGTACGGTTCGGCTAAGAGTCTTCTGTCCTATTTAAGGCACTAACAAACAAGCCTGATAGCTGATATTCTTGGGTAGAGTCATTATTTTTATTTTATTTTTCGGAACATAAGTTATTTCATCTGGCAACTTACAGAATAATTCCTGAGTACCTGGGCGACCGAGCTTCGCTCTATATAGGTTTCTGTCTAATACGCGCTATTTAAAAAAAATGCTTAAAATCACGGGGAAAACGACTTTTCTCAGACATGAGACCTAGCTAGATCGATTTTTCGCCCCGAAAACCCCTGTATGGCAAATTTCATCGAAATCGTTAGAGCCGTTTTCAAGAAACCGAATACAAATATATATACAAATATACAGGGTTAATTTTGGACCTCTGGCCAAATTTTAGTATGTTACTCAGAACACGAATCTGAACAGTTTTCCCAAAGGAACATGGGTCGAAAAACGAGAAAAAATTTTAGACATCCCATACAAATCCCACTATTGCCGGCATAAGATTTGTGTGGGAGAACTGATCCTCGTTTTTCGACCTATGTTCCTTTTGGAAAGTTGTTCAGAGCAACATACTAAAATTTGGCCAGGGGTCCAAAAATAACCCTGTATATACGAATATGTATACAAATATTGCTCGTTTATTAGTATAGGATAAGGTTTTACACGAGGTTATAATAAGACTCTATATAACACACGTTGCCAAGGCTGGGGGCTTGTCTGAAGAAAGTCATGCTGCCGGAGTAGGCATCTTGTCGTACGGTCAACCGCTTGTCGGTAGAAACTTTTTCAACTCTATTACCACGCAATAAGGTTCAAAAGTGTTTCTACTGATGTGCGATCGTGTGTACTACTATATCCGTATTCGTATGGAGCAAAAGGAAATGTATTCAACAACATATAACGGAAAACATGTACTTTTAATATCATGTGCGAAGTTCAAGGCTTTCTTTTTGTTGTTATAGGTAATTACTTATTAGGTAACTTAAGAAGCGTGATTCAATAGTGAAATTGAACAACTATCCCAAAAAAACACGTGTTCAGATTCTTAGTCAAAATTGAAGAGAAATAATTTTCTCTTGCATGAATAATTTTTCGCATGGAGTTAATAATCCATGCGATTTTCTTGACCACCGCCGCCATCTTAAGGTTTCGTATCCAAAGGGTGAAAAACGGGACCCTAATATGCCTCCGATGTATGTCTGTCTGCGGGCTGTATCTCATGAACCGCCCGCCCGAGGTAGACAGTTAAAATTTTCACAGATTATGTATTTCTATTGCCGCTATAACAACCAATAATAACAATAAAAATTAAAGGGGGATTCCCTACTAAAAACTTGTTTTTAGGCGATTTTGCTCAATTTTTGTTTGAGCCCTATCGTAATAACGGGAACACTCACGAGCGTGAAAAATGGTATGTTTATAGCTTATGCACTAAGCTATAGATTAACAACAAATAATAAAAAAAAACCGGTCAAGAGCATGTCATTTAATACATTTCTGCGTGACTGTGCGTCCATAACTACTTAGTTAAAGCAGTATTTTTGCCTTAGTGGTACGGAACCTTCGGTGCGCGAGTCCGATTCGCGCATGATCGGTTTTTGTTCAAGATATGTATTTTTAGGAAAATTGTTCTGTTTGTCCCTTATCTGAATATCCAAACTAATATTATAAATGCGAAAGTAACTCTGTCTGTCTGTCTGTCTGTCTGTTACGCTTTCACGGCTAAACCGCTCAACCGATTTTGATGAAATTTGGTATGAAGATAGTCTAAACCATGAGAAAGGACATAGGCTACTTTTGATTCCAAAAATAAGACTGGAAGGGGGTGAAATAGGGGATGAAAGTTTGTATGGGAAATCAATTAAATAATTAATGTCACGCTTTCACGGCTAAACCGCTGAACCAATTTTGATGAAACTTTGTATGGAGATAGTCTAAATTAATAAAATTCCTTGCTAACCAGTCGCTCACACGCAAAAAATTTTGAAATTCTTACACAACACAGATCGTATGTCTGACACTCATGACATCCAAACTAATCCAATCCAAACTAATATTATAAATGCGAAAGTAACTTTGTCTGTCTGTCTGTCTGTCTGTTACGCTTTCACGGCTAAACCGCTGAACCGATTTTGATGAAATTTGGTATGAAGATAGTCTAAACCATGAGAAAGGACATAGGCTACTTTTGATTCCAAAAATAAGACTGGAACGGGGTGAAATAGGGGATGAAAGTTTGTATGGGAAATCAATTAAATAATTAATGTTACGCTTTCACGGCTAAACCGCTGAACCAATTTTGATGAAACTTTGTATGGAGATAGTCTAAATTAATAAAATTCCTTGCTAACCAGTCACTCACATGCAAAAAAATTTGAAATTCTTACAAAACACAGATCGTATGTCTGACACTCATGACATCCAAACTAATAATATAATATATATATAAATGCGAAAGTAACTCGGTCTGTCTGTTACGCTTTCACGGCTAAACCGCTGAACCGATTTTGATGAAATTTGGTATGAAGATAGTCTAAACCATGAGAAAGGACATAGGCTACTTTGATTCCAAAAATGAGATTGGAAGGGGGTGAAATAGGGGATGAAAGTTTGTATGGGAAATCAATTAAATAATTAATTTTACTTTTTCACGTCTAAACCGCTGAACCGATTTTGATGAAATTTTGTATGGAGATAGTCTAAATTAATAAAATTACTTGCTAACCAGTCGCTCACATGCAAAAAATTCGAAATTCTTACACAACACAGATCGTATGTCTGACACTCATGACATAGTTAATAAAGGTGAAAGTTTATACGAATTTCTTTCCTCACTAACCAGTCGCTCATCTGCAACAAACTGTCAAATTCTTACACTACACAGGTCGTATGTCTGACACTCATGACATAGTTAATAAAGGTGAAAGTTTAAACGAATTTTTTTCCTCACTAACCAGTCGCTCACCTGCAAAAAAATTACAAATTCTTATACAACACAGGTCGTTTGTCTGACACTCATGACATAGTTAATAAAGGTGAAAGTTTAAACTATTTTTTTTCCTCGCTAACCAGTCGCTCTCATGCAAAAAAATGCCAAATTCTTATACAACACAGGTCGTTTGTCTAACACTCATGACATAGTTGATAAAGGTGAAAGTTTATATGACTTTTATGAATACTTCCTCTCTAATCATTCACTCTTTTCATTGCTTTTATTAGGTTTGCCTGTAACGATTGACACTCGGATTAACACAAAAACAATATTATGTCACTTGGAAAAAATTGCAAATTCTTACACACACAGACACATGTCTGGCACTTATGACATAGGAAATAAAGGTAAAAGTTTATATGACTTTTATGAAAACTTCCTCTGTCGTCATTACAGGCAACTCAAAAACGACTTCACTTAGAAAAAAAAATGTAAAAGTCTTACACAAAACGGGTAAATTATGTCTGACACTCATAACATTATCCATACACACTCATAACATACATACTCAACGTAAATTTACATGAATTTCATGAATACTTCCACGCCACGAAAGATAGACACAGAAAATTGTTTTCTTGGATTAACCCCAAAACAACGCCCCTTGGAAAAAAACTGCCGAATCTTACACAATACTGATTACACGTCTTACATTCATAACATAGTAAATAAAGATGAAAATGTATATGACTTTTACAAATACATCCTCACTACCCACCTGTTAAATAAATTCAAAAGCTAATTAAATATGTAGTAAGATAGCATTCAACTTGGATAAGTTGGCTATTGTGCTCCATGGTACAAATGCATCTTTTACGTAGGAATCAAGAATGAGAAGCATTTCGCGAAAAGTATTTCAGTTAAGTTCGAGTTCTGTTTTTTTTTATAAGATCCACGCGGACGAAGTCGCGGGTAACAGCTAGTAATTTAATAAGGAGGAATAAAATTTGCCAAAGGAATATCAATATACGAAAAGAAACTGGTTTAGTGATTATCAGTCGGCAAAGGTCTTAATTCTTGGATTTTATGAAGTAATTAATATTCAATTATACACCTCGATATCTTTATGAATATTTTAAGCAGGTAGCTAATCTAGGGCATTCATTGTTACTCGTAGTTTAATATTTTAATGCCAATTAATGTAAAGAAACCCAGGGTGTCTACTCTTAATTTTCGATATACCGATATGAAAAGATATTCAAAACACGCAAATTCAAAACATCGTCTCTTGACGATAGAGTAGGATATTGGTTGGATGCTAACCACTGAGAATTTGACAATTCATACGAAGTTATGAATTCGACTGTATCGAAGTAGTATCGTATCGATATATTGACAATTGAGAGTAGAAACCCAGAATAATACGTACAGACAGTAGTGAGACTCTAGCACAGAGTGCTTGAAATAGAATAGAACGGTACTAGATCAAATGTATCAAGTATGTCGCGCTCTGTATCTACTCAAGCCAATACTGGATCGACCAACAGATCGAAGGACTGGAAGGAATAAACCAAAGAATCCGCAGATCGAAGGACTGGAAGGACTAAACCAAAGCAATCCGATATTTGCCTATGTCTAACATAAAAAAAATCACCTTCCTAAATCAAAAGATTAATTTGGAACACATTGCTGGGGAGGCTTGGTTATATTAGTCCAAAATCCTTAATTCAACCAGCAATGTAAGCCGAATCAGTCTCTAAATTTAGAAAGGTGTGATTGCGGCTTGAGAAAGATTCACTAATACATAAAATAGTAATAATTTTACATTTAATGTGTATTTTTAATGTTACATAGGTAAGTTAGAGTTAATTAGTTGGTAAACGATGAATTGTGACGTACGAAGCTAGTAACTTCTTATTAAATTCTTAGAAAATTTTCGTTTTGACGTGCTCATTTGACAAGGTTGTCAAATACCGTATTGACTGTTTTTACGGGGACCTAGGTACTAAACTTTAGTAACTAAACGACCTATATGGGCACATCGGCACATCAGCACCGCAACCCATCGAAAGGAGTTGAGCCATCACGGCTGAAAACGGTCGGATTATAATGAATAAGGGCCTCTATCAATATTAAAAGGTAATCCGGTGATAATAGAAACGATAGAGTGCCGGGCGGGACACGGTCTAGGCTAAACAATAAAATAAATCAAAATGTACGTATGTCCATACACTCGCAGCGTTAGTTTTCAAGTTTAATGTACTTATACAAACACCGGTACAACATACGAATTAACCTTAGTTGGGTTCACTCAACGATTGAAAGTGAACGTGAATCGTCACACATCTGACACCACTCGGCGACAACCATAACTCTTCGATCCATTACTTACTTAAGACAATAAGTTCTGTTATTCTATTTAAAAAGCATTCGCGATCTTAAATCAAAATATGAATTTAGAACATATCTTTTCCCGGAAACATAGGTCGATGTATGAAAAAAGAAATCTGCTTTTCATATTTTGCCCACAGAGATTGCGTATTTTTTATGGGAACTTACATTCTATAGAAAAAAATTGTTCAATTTCATGTCCACAATTTCAGTTTTTAGGAGATGTTTTTTACACGTGTACCATCGTGTACTTAATAATCGTTCTTTGACAGCAGTGGATCTCTAAGCAGTGATTCGTCAGAGTAGTAAAGTGGCAACGTTGCAAACGCGTGCGCAAGTGTTTGCGTGTGTGTGAGTAGGAAGTAAGCAGGATAGATCAGAGAGATCTAGCCAATGGAAGAGATTGGCCTTCAAGATTATGGAGATAATCTTTTTGTTGAAGAGTAAATGATATAGTTTAGTTATTCAACTACACCAATATTTCGTTCGTTTATAAACTGTGCAGGCACACTCTGGACACTGCATACATCGAGCGCAAATTTGAAATTGGAAGGTCGCGTACGTAGGCTCGCATATTCAGTACAAAAGAAGGACCACGAAAATTTTGCGGGCGGGTAAGCGCGGGGGTGCGGGGTAGAATGCAAGGGGGCGAAGATCGTTCGTTTTGTATGAAGGATTACAACCACAGGCAGACCTCGAACCCAAGTCACGTTCCAACTAAGCCACTTTGGTCCCGCCTGGTGTTTTGTTCTAAACTGTTGTAAAATGATCGACAACTTTATTTACGTTACGTTAATTATCGATTATCGAACGTCATAACATGCAGAATATAATACAAATAGAGCGAGTCTATTACCGTTTCTGATCGTGCTATGGCAGCGTGAAAATTCAGCAAGAAACTACTGCAGCACGGCCTACTTGAGTCGAAATTGGAACATAATTGACCATTCATGAAAGATTGGAGGATGAAGGTGGAGGGCTGTAACCTCTACCCCGACGGGAAAGAGGCGTGTACTCGTATGTATGTGTGATTAAAAAAACAACCCAACCCGATCATTTGTGTTAAGTGATTGATGTAACGATCATAGGGGCCTGTTTGTTGCTAAACATCGATTACTATTCCATTCTTATCGATTGACCATCGATTAATTATGCAAATCGATACCAGATACGGTCTGATTCACTTCTGCGCCTGCGTTAGTGCTTCCTACATACAATTTTACAGGGTAAAAGCACTGTAACTAACATAAATTGTTTGAAAAAGTTTTAGTTTGTTTGAGTGTTTTAGGTGTTGATATTACCATAGAGTAATATAATACTGGGTGATATTACTTATGTTATGTGTATATTGTAGGGGTTTCAAACGATTGTTGTGAAAACTCTTGACGCTTTTGTTACCTGAAAGTGAAAGTCATTAAATCAGATAAATGTTTTTTAAACCATTCATCGAACGACTTTTGACCATTCGACATTCCATTGTCGACTACGAGAAAGAAATGTGGTTTTTGCGTTTTCTCTGGTAGAACATCGTTCATGTAAAACGTTTTATGTATTTTTGTGATTGCTATCTAAATAGCTCTGTGAAAGGTCCGCAAGTGTAATTTAATATTTGTGTGATAATTTATTAGTTCTTTCAATAGTGAACTTATATTACTTAGTTGATTTTACTTGGTGGTTTCCTTTGTTTAGCCACGATCACACCTAGCCGAATTCAAAGACTAATTTGGCATACATTGCTGGGACGCTTGGTTATGTTAATTGCAATATCCTTACTTCAACGAGCAATGTATGCCGAATTAGTCTTTGAATTCAGCTAGGTGTGATCGTGGCTTTAGGGTTCTGATTAGCGAAATATAGCCTTGAGACACTGCCCTGAGCTACTCGCCCCCATAGCTCACGTAGGGCTATTATAGAACCTACTGATCATCATATCTTGTCGGTTGTATGAACGATGACCGACCTCGCAAACCCTGGCGTAAGACTTGTTGAGCCGCTAAAAGCTTAGCTGACCGTGGCGTAGGCTTTACGTGCTTTCTTAAACACGGATAATTTTATGTATTTCAATGGATAAACTCACGACTTATAATGACGGCATAGGACTGTTGCAGTATTCCGAAGTGAAACTACGATAATATCGCGCCGATAATTAGTCTATGGTTCGGCCTTTGACAAAGAAATTCCCATACAAAGTAAATTTCCGAACGTAATAGTTGTTGTCAATCTGATAATATCGGAGCTCCGATAAGAGCCACCGCGCACTAGCGATTTTTTAGGTGGCCGATAGTTTGATCGTTCTGGGAATCAGTATGTACCCCATTTGGTAGTGCGCGCATTTGTCGATCGATTTGTCTATAGAAAGTACGATTGCGACTAAACTGTCGGCCAACTAAAAATCGCTAGTGCGCGGTGGCTGTAAAACTTCGGAATACGCACCCTGACAAGTGCTCGGCGCGACACGGCGACAGATGGCGGTCCGTGCAGCTACCGGATGAAGATCCTCGTACAGGATCGAAACTTGTCGGTGCTATGCGGTCAAATAAAACGTGAGTTTATCCGTTGAATTACATAATTATGGGTAACACTCACGCTACTTTTCGGACAATCAGGTGATTCATCATGCAATGTCTGAACGAACTAGGGAAGTCTCACTGAATTATTTTTGTTTGACAGTGTCCCCACCGGGAATTGAACCCCACACCTCTGGATAGAGGTAACCACTAGATCACGAAGGCTGTTGTATAAGTACTAAATAATCATTGAATAAGTTAGAAGTATTTCAGAGTCTTTCACAAATATATCGTACCTTATTATATAGAAATGAAAGTAAGATTTATTATTGTAGTTCGGGAACACTTACCTGAAACAAAAATAAGATTAATTAGATTTTATATGCAAAATATACAGAGTTGTATCTTAATCACTCCAAAATTCTGTTTATCTTGTTACTCTAAACAAAACTGAGCAACATTCTCTCGAAAACTAAAAATATTTTTGGCCTTCCTATACGACCCTTGCGCCGTCAACAAATGGTTCGCAATGGGACGAACAAATATTTTTAATTGTGTAAGTATTAGACTAGACCTACGAGATGTCCTAGATATATCGAATACCTAACCTAAAAGCTGCTTTCCGCATAATCACAGAATAAAACAATAGTGTTATCATACAGAACGGACACTCTCCGCCCCCCTTGCAATCCACCCCGCACCCCCGCGCGCACCCACCGCGAGTTTCTCGTGGTGTTCCTGAGGGTCTTTGTACTGAATATGCGGGCCTAAGCGACCTTCTAATTTCAAATTGTCCGGGATGTGGCATAATATACAGGGTGTCAGGGATGGTGTACCGAAAACTGAAAAAGCTTATTCAAAATTATCGCTGTTTGAACAAAAAGGTGGCTTGTATGGAAAAGTCGTTTTTTTTTTTCATTTCCCGACACAAGCTTCCTAGGAAAAGTTGTTCGGTTTTGTCTACTGAGAAAGCTTTTCAGTACGGTACACCCTTACATCCTGTTCAATTACTAAGATTTCACAATCTTATACGTCTTCTTATCATACGTTTCTTCCAGTAAACTTTAACTTCTTTGTTCGAACTTAAGTAGCCATGTTGCCATGATGGAGAAACCACAACCGCGTGCGATTCCGTTTATTTATCGATTTTATTCGCAGATATACGGAAAATCGACGCCACTGAACCAGGAAGTCGACAATGGAGCTGCACCGGATAAAAAAAAAACCGGTCAAGTGCGAGTCGGACTCGCGCGCCGAGGGTTCCGATATACCTATAGTATTTTTGGAAGCAATAAAGTCCATTTTCAGGACCGCAAAACTAAATTTGTTTGTAAAGGTTTTTTGCAGATTTCTGAAAAACTGTGCAACTTAGAAAGATCGTTTTATTTTTGCTGTAAAGTTTATATAAACTTCTGTCAACTGTAATTAATTCAGATTTTTCCTTACTCAAACTTCGGAGATAAAGGGGGGGGAATGGTATTTTTCTTGACATTTTTCATCATAACTTTAAAACTAAGAAATTTAAAAAAATACAAAAATATATTTTAAAATGTACAAGTAAAACCCTTTCATATGATACCCCACTCGACCTAGTAGCGACAATTTGAAATTTGGCCCCCCCTATTTTGGCCCCCTTTATATTAATAATCATACTTTTTTCAAAAATTTTTCTTGTGCAATTAAGTTGGGCAACTATATTCTAAAACTATTCCAAATTTCAGGTTGATAGCATAAGTGGTTGCTGAGATATAGAGGTGTGACAGACAGACGGACAGACAGACAGAGCGGCACCATAAGGGTTCCTTTTTTTTACCATTTTGGTATCGGAACCCTAAAAACGAAAGTGAACGAGACGTTCCGATCTAGAATATAAATGATCTTTTTGTGAAATGTTTAATCCGGTCTGGCGCATATAAGGTGTAAAAGAAAGAGGGTTGTGGGATGTGAGCTTTCGTGGAGTTTGCTTCTTTCCATGCCTTTAATTACTTTATTGCAAACATTTTACAAATAGCGAAGGATCCCTCAAGCTTAGGTTGCGTAACGATTACGCTCAGGTTATAGTTATTACCTTTGCAACCTTTGAACCGTTAAAAGTCATGTATTGCCCAACTGTAATGGCCATACGATTGTTCACTCCAAGATAAATAAGTAACACTTTGTACTGATTGATTATACACAAGCATATTAAACTTTTATAAAGGTATCTTTTGTCAAAATGAATTATTGTTTTAGCCATATTGTAAACCCAGAAAGATGCAGAGATGAGGTGGACAACTGAGGTCAAAAGAGGTCACCCAAAGGCTCATCCCAAAGCCTCATCTAGGAACTCCAAAAAATAAACGCAGGCAGGAGCATCTTTTAAGTAAAAGCGTATAGATATAGCATGTGGTCGTTTGCATAAGTTTTTATCTAAACTCAAATAAATTAATGCTATTACAGAATGTTACTCGTATTACTGTTACATATTGAGTGATAGTTCTTTATTTAACTTTCGCATACAATTACAATCTAATCTTTTATCTTGTGCTATGTTATGATTGTTTGAAAGTATCTATTTCATGTGAATGTTTTTTTTATCTGCTACTTGTGTTTATAAATTATATATACTAGTTTAAGTAGAGTAATAAAATAAGCAGTTGCTAAGGAACTGTAATATAAGTACATAATCGAAACTGGTAGAATTTTTAAAAATTGACTTCTATCGAATCTTATTAAGAGGAACCACAATCTGGACTAGGTTGTTTGTGTATTTTAGGGGCTAAATTAATAACTTTCGAAGATTTCTGAAAAAAAAATCAACTCTTCGTATAGGGTGACTTTTAATTAGTTCTTGATAGCAAAAGATATGCATGTTCTCATGATACTGAACAACTTTTCCCAAGGAACATAGGTCGAAATACGAAAAACCAAATTTGACCTCTCATACAAAATGTGCTATCAGCTGATGCAGTTTCTATGGGAGGTCAAAACTTGATTTTCGTATTTCGACCCATGTTCCTTGGGGAAAGTCGTTCAGTATCATGAATACATTCATACCTTTTTCTATCAAGAACTAATTAAAAGTCATCCTATACAAAATGATCAACTGATTTCATTGTTCGAATTTGCAGAAAATCGTTTTTCTTTTCGCGTTTTTCTAAAAGTCCTAGAACAACAGTTGTTAACGTTTAGACCTCACCACACGATTTTACTAAAGCCCATGTATAGTTTAAACCTCTATGACATATTTTTTCATGTACCTAAAGCAGCTGGTCGACCGAGTTTCACTCTACAATAACCGCCCCAACATTAAAATATCTTTGGGTGAGCAAGCTATGCTACCCGCCAACAGATGGCGCTGTAGGTTTCTGTCTAAAACGCAGTATTTTAAAAAAATATTTAAAACACAGGGAAAACGAATTTTCCCAGACATGAGACCTACTAGCTATTTGATAATTTTTATTTGTGTAATATGGGAAAACTGTAAACTTCCTGAAATAAAAGATTTTTATATTTTTTTATATTATTCGTCCCCGACAACTCCTGTATGGAAAATTTCATCGACATCTTTAGAGCCGTTTTCGAGAAACCGATTACAAATATATATACAAATATTTAATAGTATTGGATAAAGTCCATTTATTACGTATATTTAAAAAAATCTCAATGTTTACTATTTTGTGAAACACGTGACCCAAACGCCTCAGATGACGCAACGCGCGTAACGATGCACGGAGCGTATCGAAGCCGCGACCGACGATCCGCAGGCATCCCCGTGACGATTGCGCCGGTTACCCAATACCGAGTTACGAGTATATTGCCGTTATAAGTAACCGGTTACCAATTACTGCGCGTTACCGAAAATACCAGTTCGCGTGCATCACTAGTTTTTATGCTGAAGTTTCGGTAGCTGGCAGTAAGTGCTGGAACAGGTTTGGAATGGCCACCCATACAGTTAAGTTCTTTTTAGGGTTCCGAATCAAAATGGTAAAACCGAAACGGAACTGTCTGTCTGTCGGTCTGTCTGTCTATCTCATTTCAGCAACCTCGACTTGAAATTTGGAATAGTGTTAGAATATGAATGACCAACTTAATTGTCATGTAGAGAGGATGAATGAAAGAAGATTGACGCAAGGCGAGAGTGAATGGGAACGTTGGAAGGGGAAGGCCTCGGCAAACGTACTCGTACCAGGACCAAATTCAATACGTTCTGAATAAAGGCCAGGTTAAAAGTACCCTAAACCGACGAGCATGTATGAAAGGATTGATGAAAGTACAGGACGCAAGGGAAGTATATCAAGATCGTAGCAGGTGGAAAACTGTGGTCTCTGCCTACCCGTCGGGGAACAAGGCGTGATATTATGTATTTATGTAACTTAATTGCAAATGAAAGAATTAAAGAGATATTATTATTGTAAAAGGGGTCTAAATGGGAGGAAAATTTTTTTTTTCAAACTATCGTTACTAGGTCGAGTGGGGTATCGTATGAAAGGGCTTTATTGTACATTCCAAAATAGATTTTTAATTTATTTATGGTTGTTAGTTTTCAAGTTAAGATGACAAATGTCTAAAAATCACCATTCCTCCTCCTTACTACCGAAGTTTTCAAAAGAAAAAACATGAATTAATTACATTCGATAAACGTTTTAAATACCGCAGTGTCTCAAGACGAAAGTCTTTGACCAGTGTGTGTTGCCAGTGATGACATATGGCATCGAGACGTGGCCGCCCACGTTGGGCCTTATCAGGAAGCTCAAAGTCACCAAAAGGGCTATAGAAAGGGCTATGCTCGGAGTCTCTCTGTGCTGAGGAGATCCGCAGAAGAACTAAAGTAACTGACATAGCCCTGAGAATCGCTTAACTTAATCGCTAGACGTTTACGTGAATATTACAGGAATAATAAAGCGATATCTCTGAGTCATCATCATCATAAGTAATCATAACACCCCATAAAAAATCCACTACAGGACATGGAGTTCCCTCCAGAATTCTAGCTTTTGCTGGAAAAGTGTGGAGGGGAAGTACCATAGTGACCGCAGTAAGTAAGAAATAAGATATAGAGGAGGATGCTGCTGCCCATCCTCCAGTTAGCCCTTAGTCGCCCCTTACGACACCCACGGGTATGTATGGGTTGGTACTATTCTTTGCCGGCACCACACGGGACCGGCAAAGAATAGTGAGTAGCACCGTTTTTTTAAAAGTCTGCAAAAAACCTTTACAAACAAATTCAGTTTTGCGATCCTAAAAATGGACTTTATAGCTTCTAAAAATACTATAGGTATATCGGAACCCTCAGCGCGCGAATCCGACTGTGCGATCCAGTGCTGTGCGAGGGAGCTAAAGGAGTGATCAACCTAGCTGAATTCAAAGACTAATTCGGCATACATTGCTCGTTGAAGTAAGGATATTACAATTAACATAACCAAGCCTCCCAGCAATGTATGCCGAATTAGTGTGATCACTCCTTAAGCTGGGAAAATTCCGACCAATAGGATTGCTCCATTTTCCTAGCTTGTCAAATGCGCTGTTCGTACTAAATATTTTTTACTATTGCAACTGTTCACTAAAGCAATTTCAAAAACTAACTAACCAATTGTAATTACCCACTTAAAACTACTCAAATTCGTTCAGTTGAAATCAATCACTGACCGTGAACCTAGAAAACCAGTGTTTTGTGAAACTGGAAACAAATTTAAATTTTTAGGTCAATTGGATTTCGTAGATTTGAATACTATAATTGGTACTATTCGACTAACTAATTAAATAGACAGCAGTTTTGCCATTTTGCTAAAACTTAGTTGCAATACCTACTGTATTCTTATTTCAAAGATGACTTCAAGACAAAGCGCTTGAGAAACGTCTTAGTTACTTGAACAGAGAATAGGGTGTTTTCCACTACCTTTTAAAAGTGATGACGTAAGTGTAGCAAGAAAGGTATATAAAAGAGCGAAAGGTATTGTTAAGGAAGTTGTTGAGAGAAAGAAAGAGGAGTGTAAGGATGAGTTTGACAGAAGGCTTACTGAAGATTTCCAGTCCAACCAAAAGTTTTTCTGGAAATCCATACGGACAGCCCGAGGAAAGTTTGGAACATCGGAGCTGAGTAAAATCAGAAGCCAGGATGGAAGTATTATAAAAGGTGAAGAATGTGTTCTGAGGAGGTGGAAGGAATATTTTGAAAGTCTGTTTGAGAGAGAAAAAGCAGAGGCCAGCGAACCTAGGTCTTCTGTGGAAATGAATGAGAATGAAGAGGAGAATTGTGTAAGTGTGATAAGTATGGATGAGATTATGAAAGCGATGAAAAGTATGAAATCAGGTAAAGCAGCTGGGTATGATAGAGTGTCGGTCGAGATGTTGAAGGCTGGGCGAGGCATTGTGGCTAGTCAGTTGTACCGCCTTTTCAACTTGTGTTGGACGAACGGCCAAGTACCAGGTGACTGGTGCAAGGCTGTGATTGTGCCGCTGTACAAGGGAAAAGGGTCACAACAGGACTGCAAAAATTATCGCGGGATAAGCCTTCTCAGTGTCGTCGGCAAACTGTATGCAAAGGTTTTGATTGAAAGAGTGATGAAAGATACTGACGATAAAATATGGGATGTACAAGCGGGATTTAGAAAGGGAATGGGATGTACAGATCAGGTCTTTTCCTTGCGGTGCATAGCTGAAAAGTTTTTGGCTAAAAACCAAAAAGTCTACTGCGCGTTCGTGGATTTGGAAAAGGCCTATGACCGAGTGGTGAGGAATGAATTGTGGTCAGCATTGTCTATGTATGAGGTAAACGGTCATCTGATTCAAGCACTGAAATCTCTCTATGAGGATTCCAGTGCTTGTGTCAGAATAAACGGGGCGTACACTGAATGGTTTAGCATCGAAAAAGGTGTTAGGCAGGGATGTGTAGCGTCACCTTGGCTGTTTAACCTGTTCATGGATAATTGTTTGATTGATCTGAAAGAGAGTATGTGTGGACTGAGAATGAATGAGTTACTCATCAAATGTCTTCTCTACGCTGATGACCAAGTTGTACTTGCGTCATCTGCTGACGAGTTGCAGGAGATGGTAACAATAATGAATGTGGCTTTGGACAAGAAAGGAATGAAAGTAAATGTAAGCAAGACTAAAGTAATGGTACTTGAAAGAGAAGAATGTATGACAGAGTGTACTATATTAATAGATGGTGAACAAGTCGAACAAGTGAAGGAGTTTGTGTATCTGGGCTCAAAGTTTACGAGAGATGGAAAGTGTGAAAGTGATATTGAAAGAAGAGTGAATGCTGGAAACATGGTGAATGGTGCCCTGCACGCCTTTATGAAGAGTCAGAAGGTGTCTCACAAGGCTCGTTTGGCTGTTCATGGGGGAGTTTTGGTACCAACACTGATGTATGGCAGTGAAAGCTGGGTATGGCAGAAGAAGCATGAAAGTAGAATTAATGCAGTGGAAATGAGAGCGCTAAGGAGTATGATTGGTGTTAAATTGAGTGACAGGATAAGAAATAGTGTGATAAGAGAACGGTGTGGCGTAAAAGAAGACGTAGTGACCAAAATTGAGAAAGGGATGCTGAGATGGTTTGGTCATGTAGAGAGGATGAATGAACGAAGATTGACGAAAGAGATCTACCAGGCGAGAGGGAATGGAAACGTTGGAAGGGGAAGGCCTAGGCGAACGTACCAGGACCAAATTCAGGACGTTCTGAATAAAGGCCAGGTTAAAAGTACCCTAAACCGACGAGCATGTATGAAAGGATTGATGAAAGTACAGGAAGCAAGGGAAGTATGTCAAGATCGTAGCAGGTGGAGGACTGTGGTCTCTGCCTACCCCAACGGGAAAGAGGCGTGATGTTATGTATGTATGTATGTATGTTTTAAAAGTCGTACTGGATGGCGCTGCAGATCAGCATAAGGAAAAACCACCATATGATCAGTATGGAAATGATTAAGTCAGGTGTATTGCTGCTGTCAAATGCCTGTAATACTTTTTCTTGTAAAAAAATTTCATATGTTTTACTGAGTCTAAAAAAAATTATTACCAACAGTGATCAGTATTCCACCCACCGTCACTTATAAAAACGAAGTTGACAGACGTCAAGGAAACTTCTCTAGGTGGTAGGGCTTTTGTGCAAAGTCCGCCTGGGGAAGTGCCACTGCCACCCCCTTGCCTTTTTCTGCCGTAAAATAGCAGTGTTTGCACTGCTGTGTTTCGGTTTGAAGGGTAAGGGAGCCAGCAAAATTACTGGCACACGAGACACAACATCTTAGGTCTCAGGGTGTGCAACGGCTTTGTAACAGCAGGCTCCATGGGCGGTGGTAACCACTTACCATCAGGTGGCTCACCTGCTCGTTTGCTCACTTATCACAAAAACTTCCTATTGATGTCACCTTTGGGATAGCTCAGCCAAATTTCGATGAAATTCATCATGAATCTGCGTATGTCTACACCTAGCGGGACCCTAGGTGTAGACGCACTGAATCTGCTCTTGTGCTCGACTGTGCTATTATGGGTGCCCTGGAGCTGTGACTTTCCATATAAACTAACACTACAAAACACACTATGACAAAATTTTGTACATACAATTGGATAAAATATATCAAGGTTTAAAATAGATTTTTAACTAAAACCAATTAATCAATGAAAAGATAGAGCTAGTTGAATATTTGAATGGAAAATAATAACTCACTCTATCTTTACACTGATTGATTGTTTTCAATTAAAAACCTGTTTTAAACCTTAATACATCTTATCCAGTTCTGTGTACATAATTTTGTCAAATGTGTTTTGTATTTTACAAGTTATGACAAAAGTTAATTTGTATGGGAAGTCACAGCTCCAGGGGACCCTTAAGCCATTGTGCTACATTTAACTAAAATTATGCAAATTTTACTCTTACAGCCAACAAAACTTTTATACGCTAATCTCCTAAACTATTTATGTCGAAAATTAATTACCTGTAATCTAGCTTAATTTATATTACCCTAACAACCAACAAAGTAAAATAGTGAGTAGAGTTGGCAATAACGTGAGAGCGGCCACAGTATCCGTAGTCTGGCCACAAGTTGCGAAAAGCAACCGAACTGACTAGTTGCCTGCTCGAATACTAGTCCTATGTTACATATAGTTTATAAGAAACATGAAACCTTTCAACATTAAACAGAAGAGTAATATATTTCAAGCGTGCAATTTTAACGCCAAACGAAAGTGAACTTTAACAATATAGTTTTGAATTGAAAATAAAATGGACATAAAGAAAATTTTACGACGTTTTGTTCTTGCTGAAAGTATGATGTAACAGTGGGGCTATTTCCGACCTCTTTTGATACAAGATATGATAACAGAAGCTTTTAAGATAGTTAGGGTGCTGGCTGCAATTTGGGTATATTATTTGCTCATGATTCATATTAATAGGGATGATAGATCAGCTCAATACGAATCGATTTGGTCCGTACAAGTTTTTCTGTGCGTCGCTGCGTTTTAGAGTTAAAGCAAAAAAAATGAAATTAAGATACTAAATAATGTTTTTTTGGTCTGCCTTTGTGGCTCCTGTTTAAAATACTTCGGAAGTTGTAGAAAATCGAAGAGGCAGACATGCAGGGCTCTGCATTATCACGGGACGAAGTAGTGAATTTTTGCATTTTGGAGAGCTGTAACTTTACGACGCAGGGCTATTATGGTGGCAGACCATTTTTCTGGGGTTTTATACATTGTATTTAATCAGATAGTCATAGTCTGCCAGGTGTACGTTTCATTGTCAAATTTCAAAATAGTTAAAACTTAATTCCTCAAAAACGCAGGGGTGTGGATGTCCGCCAATATTTTTTGTATCTTCTAGAGGATGCTCCTTATCATCAGTCAAAGAGGCAGACATGAGCAAATCATATAGAAATTTGGCCTTCATCACCCTTACTAAGAGGTTGAATGTGAATATAAGTTAAAGTATAAATAAGGTGAGGTGTGGCACCTAAATAGTTGAAATGTGGTAGGTGGTGAATTTGAATGTTCGCATTGCTCCGTTCTGCTGTCTCATTGTGTATGGCTTTCTGGCATGATCTTTTCACAAGTCAAAAAGCAAAAACCCTTCAAACTCAATATTTACAAGTAATTCAGTTCAATCAAAAGCAATTCATAATGACATTCCCCTCCAATATTTCAACTTTTGCTGAAACAATGTGGAGGGGAAGTACCATAGTCACCACGCTTGTTAGCGTTACGGCTGGCACCATGGACCGCGGTTGTTGGTGACCACAGAATATAAGATGATACGATACACAGAAGGATGCTGCTGCCCATCCTCTGGTTCTATAACTCTTAGTCGCGTCGTACGACACCCACGGGTAGAGATGGGTTGGTACTATTCTTTGCCGGCACCACACGGGGCTACACAAAAGCAATTACTGTTATCTAACACGTCCGATAGGTACACGATCCAAGATCAGTCAGTTACTATACTGTTCTCAACAATAAAATTGTTACACAATATTTCAAAGCTCACAGCTCGGCCCAGTTGCAAGTCACGACATATTTGACCGTTTTATGAGTTTACCAACTCAAGATTGACCACGAAATCGGATTGAAAAGTAGCACAAATATGTTGTGCATGTAATGTCAAATTTTGACCAACAGATTGTGTATTATATAAAAATTATGGTAAATTTTTAGCCTCTGAAAATGGTTGTAATGGCAGGCAGTGTTTCAAAGTACTAAATATTTAATTGCATGTAAGCTGGGTGCATCTAATTTGACTCAAATATTATAGTGTTGATTGTCATAGAAGCCGTGGACTCCGGGACAAACCTATTACGAGATCTTTTTAACCGTACCAGAGCTGAGCTGGGTTGCTAACCTGTAACCTGGTGGACTACTCTCAATTTTCCATATATCGTTACGATACAATTCGAAACATGCAAATTCAAAACTTCGTCTCTTGTCAATAGAGTAGAATATTGGTTGGATGCTAATCACTGCCAATTTTACAAGTCATCCAAGCAATATTCTACTCTATTGTCAGTGTACGAAGTTATTAATTCGACTGTATCGAAGTAGTATCTTATCGATATATCGAAAATTGAGAGGGTGGACTCCCTGTCAAGGGTTAGTATAGTAACTTTTATTGATAAAACAAATCCACACCTAGCTTTGATGATCACAAAATCTAATAGCTAAAAACAGAAAAACAAAAATTTGTTTTATAACTATTTACCTCATTCATTTATTAAATATTAAGAATGTCCTGCAAGCGAAATTATATAAATAAATGGGTACCTACACAAGCTTGTTTGACTCCGACTTAAAGCCTGAAATATGCGCCTGCTTTGAGCAGCGGACTTTTGACAAATTTTTGTTGCAAAATATTTTTAAAACTCAATAGAATTATTATAAAAACAGTATGACGGGTTCTTACCACGATATGGGTTTTTGGCGATATTTCGGCGTTCTTTTGTTGCAGTTGTTACTGTTTTTATAATAGAGTTAGTGACCGCGGAACTCTCAATAGAATTCATCGAATAAATATAAATGTGTTCTTTGCAGTCTTGATAAGTAAGTATGTTTAGCAAATGTGTAAAAACATAGTAAACACTAATTTTATATCTCTTATATTGACGATCCGTGCAGCACAGTGGTGTGGTAGTGCAACTGCCTGCTGTGTCGAGGGTTCTGGGTTCCTTTCCCTGATGGGGTAGATATATCAGAATGATAAGTTTGGGTATATGTTTTCAAGTTTGTGTGTGTGTAGGTGTGTGAGACTGTAACTGTAAATGTTGTTTGTATTTCAATAATGATAGTTCAAAAAAGAAACAAAAGCTAACAAACGGCAGTACCAACAAACAGTAAATCACGTGAAGTAAATGACGTATCGGTACAAGTTAACCATCCCGTTATGTACAGATGCGAAGAAATTAAAATAGTGTCAATGCACTATTAACAGACTTACGGGTCAAAAAACCAATAAGTGTCTATTTTACAAAAAAATAAAACGCCTTTCTTTTTGTTTTTCTGCTTATCCTAACAACCTACTGTCAAGAGCGGCAATTCCTCATTCACTAGAGAAGAACCTCACTATTCATTGTATAAATGCGTAGCGAGTCCAGTGGTGGACTTTGAATTTGGACTGCACACAATCACGGAGCAAAACCCTCTGATTATTCTCACCCACTAACATTGCCAGACCCTGTTTTTTTACCCATCCTAGCAGATTTGACGAAAACACGGTTTTTATTTTAATAGGGCGACTGCATTCTATCCAACGCAACGCAACTCAAACCAGTACAACCCTTATTCGGGCTTTGTCAGGTCGACATGTCTTTTCAAGTCGTCAAATGTACCACGGACTAGTCGGGACTAACGGATTATTTAGCATACCTTCTGAATCTTAATCAAAAGTAACTGAAGGATGTTAACTAAAAACATTACGTCCATCACGCAAGTAATTGGTAAAAAAAACTTTTCTTTTATACAACGTCAGTCGTATTTAAATGGCCCTCTTAGAAAGTACATTGCTCTTGCATTCAAAGCACTTGTTTGTCAAAACCTCAGGTCGACGGACGAACAGACAGTTAGTTTACATATTGTATGTTTTTCTAACATATGATAGTACTTATGTGTTGATGAGTGTAGCAGATACTTTGGATAGATATGTACAGTGCGACACGGATACATTTGCTTACATGTAAAACCGGTATTACTGTCTTAATTTTGCACTTTTGAATAAAATACCTAAATATATGATGTGTGCCCTTCTATCACTGCGATCCATCTGAGATCTTTGTCCACCTTTACTGTAAGAGACAGCTTTTTAAAAACAGAAAGTGCTTTCAGAAAAATTTGTAAACTTAACTGGACAGCTTGTATGTTGAGGCAATTTTTTTTTTTTGAATTTTCTGAAACTTTCATTTCCTGAATGTTATTTAGTTTCGATGAATGATCATGCTCTTTAAGTTATCGGTAAGCTGTCTCTCACATCTTACAAAGATTAAGATAGAGACTAAATCTTGACGCCATAAATAACAGTTTCTTTGTAAAATTTGTAGTGCTTGGGTTTTCCTATTTTGAGAATTATAACGCAGCAGAACAGTTTTTAATGAGTAAAAAGTTTTAACGAACAGTAATTATGAATTGAGGCTGGAAGATTGACTTGAAAAATCAAAGGAATCTAACCCTATTCTAACTTAGTATCTTAAACAACTCCCAAGAAATTTCCAAGTTGAAATAAGCAGTACTTGTTGTGTCTGTTCTCTAAATGTATGTTTTGTTTGCGTTTTTATGTGTACAATAAACAGTTAAATAAATAAACTCTTTGGAATAACAAAATTGTTAATTAATTTTATCTGTACATTGAAGATATCTAAAAGGTGTAAGGGACGGAGTACAGAAAACTGAAAGGGCGTGTTCAGTCAAGGAATCTGAACAACTTTTCCAAAGAAACATTTTTGGGAAATGAAAAAATTTTTGGCCTCTACATACAAACTGTTGGATCAGAGTGAGAAAATTGTATGGAGAGGTTAAACATTTTATCATTTCCCAAAAATGTTTCTTTGGGAAAGTCTTTCAGTTTCGTTAGTTGAGCACCCTCTTTCTATTTTCGGTGCACCGTCCCTTACACACTGTACAAAAAAAATATCATGTTATGCTATTTTGATGCCTCTAAATTCTAATCACAGATTTTTGCACAATTGTCTTTTTGTTTGTTTGTTTCGAGCATCATGCAAAAACTACTGAATGGGAACGGGAGGTATAACAATTTTTCCCCATCTCGTTTAGTTTTTTACAATCATTTAACATGCGGGCAAAAGCTAGTACTAAATAAGTAGAGGTCGAACAGATGTCATGTCACATAAAGTCACCAGGTTAACCGGGGCGAAAGTATTGCAAAATATTCGTACATTGCCGCGTATATGAAGCCTTTACATTTCAACATAAGCACTGAAAGGTTATTGGTTATACAACATTAAGTGCATGCAATTTATGTAACTTTGAATGCTTATGATTAGGATCATTATTTGGTGCGTTGATGTTAAAATAAATTCTTTGATGTGTTAAGTACTATATTTATTTGAAGATTGATCTTCTAGGTCAGGTCATTACAGTTTTTTAAACCAAAAAGTACGTGTCGAATAGGTCTTTCGGTCAGTGAATGGTTACATAAGTTAGTTCATGTAAACACGTATGCTTCTTTAACCTGTAAGACACTAAAATGTGACGTGACTTTTGAACCAATGGTCATGCAATAAAATATCTGTCTACTTATCTGCTGTTAGTTGTAATTGAATAGAAATATTGTAACCTAATGATCAAAAGACTTCAACGCAATCATAAAAATTGTTTCATTATAATAATATTATTTCAACATGAGGAAGATTTTTTGTATATTTTGTTTAAGTAAAAAGATGTTGCTCGTCTGGCTGTTCATAGAGGCGTTTTGGTACCAACACTGATGTACGGCAGTGAAAGCTGGGTATGGCAGAAAAAGCATGAAAGTAGAATTAATGCAGTAGAAATGAGAGCGTTGAGGAGTATGATTGGTGTGAAATTGATTGACAGGATTAGAAATAGTGTGATAAGAGAACGTTGTGGCGTGAAAGAAGACGTAGTGACTAAAATTGAGAAAGGGATGCTGAGATGGTTTGGTCATGTAGAGAGGATGAATGAAGGAAGATTGACGAAATAGATCCACAAGGCGAGAGTGAATGGAAACGTTGGAAGGGGAAGGCCTCGGCGAACGTACCAGGACCAAATTCAGGACGTTCTGAATAAAGGCCAGGTTAAAAGTACCCTAAACCGACGAGCATGTATGAAAGGATTGATGAAGGTTCAGGAAGCAAGGGAAGTATGTCAAGATCGTAGCAGGTGGAGAACTGTGGTCTCTGCCTACCCCGACGGGAACAAGGCGTGATGTTATGTATGTATGTATGCAATTTGATATCCTCGGGCAGTCCTCGGGGCTAAGACAAGTAGATTTAGTATAGAGCAACAGGGATCTAATGGCAGCTGGATATCAGTTGCAGAAGAGCGCTGCTGTCATATACAGAATGTAAGAGACAAACTCAAAGTCATTTAATCATTGTTGGATATTAAAATCTCTTAACGTCAGCTAAACTACATCGCTTCACAAACAAAGTGGCGTGATAGTGGGAAAAAAGAAACAACAATAATTTGAATTTTGAATTAGCAAGACAAGTTGGCAAATACTGAAAGATTAGTCAACGTAACATAACATCTTTCAGTGAATAAAACTTTCAGGAATCTAATAAATCAAGATCGTAATAGGAGGAGGCGTGTGTACGAGTATCTATGAATGTATGTAAACTGTCAAATTCTCAGGGCAACATCGTTAGTTCTGATCATAGAAATACGAGTATAAGGGTATATTAGAAGGAAGATTAATGAAAATATGTGTCCCAAGGTATTCTGTCATTGTAAATACGGCATAGGCGTCGTTCTGTAAATTTTGTATGAGGATGTCAAATCGCAACCGATGATTTGTCATTTCAACTTGAGACACAATGGCAGATGTCATGCCATAGTAAAATAAATTAGTATTCCCTCTATTCCGAGCGGAGATTATGTTTTGATCATATCCGCCTGTCAACCAACAGATTCTTGTCGCTCTATAAAATGGAATGAAAGTGTGGCAGTATGGGCTCTGCTGCCTTTGCCCTGATTTTAAAAAGCAACCACTTCCCTTTGGGACTTTGTCTATAGCACAGAGCTTGTCATTGTTTTACCGTCTTATGTCAAGCACGCTATTTTATCTCAGCTTATGTAAATATTATAGCTTTAATTGATTCAGTAATACACGCCGGTGAAATGAATGAATGAATGAATGAATTCTTTATTGCACACATAAACATAAGAACACACAAAGAATAACACTTAAGGTTATAGTGGGCAAAGGCGGTCTTATCGCTGAGAGCGATCTCTACCAGACAACCTACAAAAAATCAAAATCTACATAGTGAAATCTACATCATCTAGTTGTTATTTATTTATGTCGGCGACTAAAAAAGGATCTTTGTGAAAAGGTATGGGGCTAACATTAGCTAACGAAAAGCCACGTGATAGCTAACGTGCCACTTGTCTATTCCCTATGGAACATGTGCCACAGCTTTTTTAAACTACCAATCGGGTTTCTATTTTTTGTACGATATTTCTACAAACGCTGAATTAAACACAGTACCTGGTCGACTGAGCTTTGCTCTGTATAATCTTAAATAAAGCCCACTAACAGATGGCGCTGTAGGGTTTCTGAAACGCGTTATTTTGAAGGAATACTAACGAAACGGATAAATGAATTTTCCCAGGCACGAGACCTACCTAGATCCATTTTTCGCTCCCAAAAGTCCCCGTACAGCAAATTTCATCGAAATCGTTGAAGCTGTTTTCGAGAAACCGATAAGATATATCGGGTGTAAGGGACAGCCTTCCTAAAACTGAAAGGGCATGATCAGTCAACGTAACTGAACATATTTCAGTAAATAAAACTAACAAAATCGGCTTCTCCATACAAATTTGCATACTTGATTGTACGGTTTGTATGGAGAGTTACGTTGACTGATCTTGCCCTTTCAGTTTTCGGAAGGCTGTCGTTTACACCTTGTATATATACGAATGCTCGTTTAATAGGATTTGTTTTAAGGACCAAGTAAACTTTAACTGTCAACGAAATTATAATCGATGAAAATACCTAATAGCTAGCACCATATAAGTCAAGTTAGGTAATCCTACAGACTTGTCGATAGAGCCGGTGCAAGGGTCACAGGGCAGTCCTCGTGAGAAGACTTCTACTGCCCTTTCGAAACTTAAGGTACACTTTGTGGAAGATACAACGCATTTTCTAAACGCGAATTTGCTTTTAAATGCAAGTTTTACTTAAGGGGGTTGCTGAGCAGAGGTGCTGCCACTTTGAGAAATAAATTTATTGCTTCTTAAATACAAAACATTTAATAAGGATTGTTTGTTTGGCGGCAATTAGGGATAGTTCTATATTTTATTATCCATCACATCACACCTTAGCTTATCGTGAATAGCTTTGTATTGTAAAAGTGCCAAAAACGGCCACTTTTAGCACTTTAACAATACAAAGCTATAAATGATAAGCTAAGCTATGATGTTACGGGTTATAACATGTATAACTACCCCATATTGCCGCCAAACGAACAATACTAATGAAAAGTGTTGTATTTACGACGCAATAAATTTATTTCTAAAAGTAAGGTGCTGCCACTCAGAAACCACCTTAAACTGCAAATTGGCTTAAAGCTAACGCTAAAATCACCAAAAACTTAAATAAAATGCGAAATCAAATATTATTCGATTTTAGCAAATTGAAACAACTTTATTTCATACTTAAGTAAACAAGTTTTATCATATCATAACAATAGGATTTTAGCATGTTTACGTTTTTTAAGCTATTATCGGCAAACAATAATCGCGTAGTGGGGGAAGGTCTGCGCATGATGATTTGTACGTAAAATCAACTCTGTGCAGTCATAGACATTCAGAGCCACCGCGCACCAGCAATTTCTAGGTGGCCGACAGTTTAGTCGCAAACGTACTTTCAATAGAAAAATCGTCAACTTTAAATCGACAAATGCGCGCACTACCATAGGGGTACATACTGATTCACAGAACGATCAAACGATCAAAAAATCGCTAGTGCGCGGTGGCTCTCAAGTAGTTTTCCTATATTGATACCTAAATAAACAGTTTTCTTTAGTTAGTAAGATGGTGCAAACCACCCTGAAGCAATAATGTTGTAAGCATAATTTTCCAAGATGCCTCAAAATTGAGATATGTTTAGACCTTCATCAAGTATTCTGCGTATTCATTGCAATCTACATTAACGAGTCTCTGCATAATCTTTACATCTATTCCCTCTAAACATTTACAACACCACAATAATCATGACACTACTTAGTTGACTCCACATAACCTTTTTAAATACACAATTCGTCATTTTCCTAGTGTGAATTTTCACACCGTTTTTGCTTAGTAACTTTTCATATACTATATGTGATACGTTATTACATACAAACGGTCCGCCATTTCAAATTTTAAAGTAAAATGTCACTTTTTTGTACGGGTTACGTGATTGTTACGTTTAGTTAACAAGTTAACGTTTGGTCAGTAATATTGTAGCTAGTTTATTATGTCGAAATATAGGAAACTTAAGATGTGTTAGGTAAGTATAAATTGTTGTCAATAAAAAGCTATCATCTGACGCTTTGTTAGGACAAAATGAAAAAAAAAATGTAATAAGTGAGTCCAAGATAAAAAAAGCGTTTTATACTTTAGGCAACTAACAATTCTTATTTGAACAATCTTAGGCTATATTGCCTGTAAAATATTTCATTATTATATTCATAAAAATATTTTAAAATGAACTCCATCTAGCAGCCGCATATTGAAATGTAATCGAATGTTTTCTTTTAACACTGTACAGTCAGCGTCAAATTCATTATGAGCGTCTATCGTAGTCAAAATGATACCATCGAGCTGGTAGTCTGCGTGATTGAGCATTTTCCTGGTCTTAAGTTAGATGATACTCTTCTGTTACAATATTTACTACCCATCATAACATCCCGTGAAAATGTCCACTTCAGGGCAGGGAGCTCCCTCCAAAACACAAGCGAAAACTCATGGTACAATTTGGAGGGGAAGTACCCTAGTCAACACACTTGTTAGCGTTGCGGCTGGCACCACGGACCGCGGTAGTTGGTGACCGCAGTATGCATGATGTTACGATACGATGACGGACGCTGCTGCCAATCCTCCGGTTCATAAACCCTTAGTCTACCCTTAGTTGCTTCTTACGACCCCCACGGGTAGAAATGGGTTGGCACTCTACTGACTGACAAATAAAGAAATAAGATATCTTATAGTTTTACCTTATCTAAGCTTAAAACGACAACAAAGAATGTTGCAAGATATGACACTTCTAACACGCCACTCGATTTACTTTTTAACGGATGTTCCTTGTGGCTGTTCACGTCATAAGCTTGTAAAGAGCAACAAGGATACTTTGGCATGTGAATAAAAACGGAATTAACGCCGCTGCTCGGTGAGACACTTATTACAGAAAGAAATAAAATATAGAAAGAATGAAAGAAAGGAAGAAAGAAGGATGTGATTCTGCTCACGAAACTAACCAACATTCCCTAAAGAACAAAGGTCGAGATACGAAAAAATTGTTGACCTCCCATACAAAATGCGCTATCAGCTGAATCAGTTTACTTTGGAAGGTAAAAATTGTTTTCTTATTTCGACTATATTCCTTAGGGAAAGTTGTTCAGTTTCATGGGCAGATTCACATCCTTTAGGGCAGGGTTTTCCCCTTTTTGTTACACCCTGTATTCCAAATGTTACCGATGTTCTTAAAAGCACTTCTTTAAATGCCTGTTCAGAAGGGGCGAATTCGCGGCGATTTTGTGCGCAATTTCAATTTCACGTACAACGCCACTTTGTTTAGCCGTGCAAGTGATAAAATTGTTAACGATAAAGTAATGTACGACAAACCGTCGGCAGGGATCGACGGCTGACGACGGCGATCGACGGCTGACGACGGCGACGACGCGATGAAAGAGGCAACAACAGTGAGATGTTTCCATCGATTCGTCTGCATTCGGAGCTGTACGGCACCTTACGGCTGCGTACCGATACGAACGCGTCCGTACGGCTGCGTACGGATGCGAACGCGTCCGTATGGCTGCGTACGGATGCGAACGCGTCCGTATGGCTGCGTACGGATGCGAACGCGTCCGTACAGCTGCGTACGGATGCGAACGCCTCCGTAAGCGGTGAATTGGCATAATGCGTACTAGTGTTCTCTTTTTCAATCGGCAAAGTGCGAAAGGCCTTCGATCAATGTGGCCCAACCCTAACTTGTAAAGTCAATTTGACGACTCTCAATATATAGTGCTAGCAAGGCTATCTTGCCCGACGGTTGTCATTGCTAGACGACAGTCACACAGTAACCTTTAAGCATCCTTGGTTGGAGATGGCGAAAATACGCGTAACCTTGTCTTTCCAAATTACTGGCAATTTTGACGCGTCCGGCGCGTGTTTCCGCCGAGTGTAGCGTTTCTCAAGCGATTCGTCGTGCGTTGTTGGATATACAGGGTGTTAAGATAAATAAAAAGTAAATATTTCTTAATGAACTGGGGCCCAATTTTTTATATTACAGGATGACACAATATCACCCAAAAAATTTTAAATTTCATTTTTTTTTATAATGAGAATATTGACTCTTAAATATAAAGTAATGTTTGATTGTTAATTTTAAACCACGTAATTTCCATATAAAATCATCATAGGTAGGTACTCGACGAGTGGCGATCAAATAAAAAATAGAGCTCCTGTTTAGCGATTATTTCGGGGCGGCAAATATTTGAGCTTGAATATCAGACTCTGAATCTGGACATATAATTATGTGTATCCATAATGTTCATGGCACTCACATTATACAATTTTTTTTAACATTTCAGTAAAACAGCGATGATAAAAGGGTCTTCAAATAAAGTGTTATAAAGTTTATTTTTGTATTTTTACTGTTTAGCCATGTTCATTATATGCAGTCAAGAGCAGTTTAAGATGGTACAGTTAACGACAGATCAAGCTTGATACTCGCAGTGCGACTCTAGCCCGTACGTCTATTGAAATAAGAACGGTTCAAAGTCCAATGTGTCAAGCTTGATGTGCTCTTCACTGTACCCGCAGTGCGACTTTAGCTGCTGTGTGTCAAGATTGACGTACCTTTGACCACACCCCAGACACTACATATAGGGTGGCTTTTAATTAGTTCTTGATAGAAAAAGGTATGCATGTACTCATGATACTGAACAACTTTCCCAAAGGAATATAGGTCGAAATACGAAAATCGAGTATTGACCTCCCATAGAAACTGCATCAGCTGATAGCGCATTTTGTATGGGAGGTCTAATTTGGTTTTTCCTTGGGAAAAGTTGTTCAGTATCATGAATACATGCATATCTTTTGCTATCAAGAACTAATTAAAAGTCACCCGATATATCGAGCGCGAATTTGAAATTGGAAGGTTGAATAGGCCCACATATTCAGTACAAAAGACCCTCAGGAGCACCACGAGAATCTCGCGGGGGTAGATTGCGGGCGGGGGGCGGAGAGTGTCCGTTCTGTATGATAGTACACACGGCCGCACATCAGTAGAAACACTTTTGGACCTTATAGGGTGGTAATAGAGTATTTTCAATGTTTCTACCGACAAGCGTTTGATCGTACTATTACTTTATTCTGTGCTTTGACTGTACCTTATTTTCTTTTCTTCATATTGCATTTACCACTGGAAATTTATTCGTACGCAGGCATGATGATATAATTCTGGCAATTAAAATACTTGCCTTGGCAAACTAAATACAACACAGGTTATACGTAGATAAGTATTCTGCCAAGAAAAACCATATTCTTTCTTCCTTTCTCTCCTTCTGCCTTTCCTTAAGACAAAATTTTAGTGTCCTTTTATTGTATTTTTTCACGTTTTAACAATAAAACCCAGCCTGTATATTTCAGTAGAGGCGGGTATTATAGTTGTGCCACCGCTGCGCTTGCGCCAGTAATGCACGCTCGGCTGCGCACGCGCCGCTTTGCGGAATCGGATTATTATTTGATCGCAATATTAGATTATTGGATATTTTCTATTGGATTACGTTCCGATTTGTCATTTCATTGCACTTTTATGCGCAAAAGTTAGAATTGGTCTCGGCAACATTTTGGTAATTGATAATTTATTTATTTGCTTGAACATGGCATTTCTATTTGACTTTTCTTTGGAAGATATAATGAACGGTGAAATTTTTTTTTTTTGAAACTAGTATTTCTAATAGAATGAGTTCGAAACAGGTATTTCAAGTACTCATCATCTCGTTCAGTTAACGAATCTACTTATACAATAAGAAGAACACCAATTAAGGCAACAGTCATACCGTAACTGCGTTTAGTGGTATATAAATTAAATATTCATTTATTTCGGACAGAGCCCATATTTGTGTTAGTACTTTACTTACAAACATATCATTCAATCTAAGGTTAAGTAGCAATGTATTAATATGATAAATATGTAGGTACTATTTACTGTGGGGAGATCTATCCATCTTTTAAAATGGAGGGAGTCCCACCGCTAAAATCTTTGGTGATTAGCGCGATAGCCCTCCTGATATTTAGCATCGATAGATCCACAAACTATCCTAGCAAAGACCTCCTTATAATGGTTTTGTAAAGAATCGCTATAGACGAATTACGATGTAAAGGAACGTAGGTGAAAGACTCAGTACAGCCATTTAATCGTGACCCTTCTTCTTTGCATTGTACAAAGACTCGTAAAAAGGGCGTGTTGCAGTGACCTAAAAATTTCGGCAATATGAACCCTTATTGACGAGAATTCGTCAACATACAGGGTGTATACTTTTCCAGGTCATAGTCTATATTCTTGCCAAATTACATCAAAATCTGTTCAGCCGTTTGAACGTCAAAGAGCAACAAACATCTAAATTTTCTGTATGTAAAAAAAAACCGGCCAAGTGCGAGTCGGACTCGCGCACCGAGGGTTCCGTACCACCACATAATCATAATTATATTAGTTGAAATTTCAGTAAGTTAATGTGCTAGATTTTTTGAGTCCGACACGCGCTTGACCAAATTTTATTATTTGTTGTTATTTTATAGCTTATGCACTAAAAACATACCAATTTTCAAATTTGTGAGTGTTCCCGTTTTTAAAATATAACTAAAACAAAAATCGCCTCCATGACCATCCAACTTGACCCCTCTCTTATATGAATGTTCTTGAACCGGGAGCTCACCACAATTGATTACCATTAGTTGTGAGAAAAGTTGTAATATTTAATGATTTCAGACTTTTCCCATTATTTTTACTGTGAGACCTAGCTTCTTGCCAAATTTCATAATTTTAGGTCAACGGGAATTACCCTGTAGGTTTTGCTTTTTTGCATAAATGTATGGAGATGAGGACATAGAATGCCATATCTTTTAATTGCGTCGTTGTAAAAAATTTTAATTTTCAGATGTTGTGTGGTTCATAGACCCTAATATATGTTATCAATTTCAACCTGATATACCTTTACCCGTTCGTGAGATAAAGGGTCTTGACAGACAGACAGACAGACGGACAACAAAGTGATCCTATAAGGGTTCCGTTTTTTCTTTTGAGGTACGGAACCCTAAAAAAGTACGATGATCCTTCTCAGGGGTGATCCTACATCACTAATAGATTGTATGAAAAAAAAATAAAAAATACTGTTCCTAAGGCCGGTATTTCACTGGGACACCACGGTGGCGCGACTGGTTGCGCCACTGGTGTCCGTAACTAGACACCAGTAAAGACACCAGTAAAGACACACCCTGCGGCCACAGTATTAAGGGCTATATTTCAATGGGAGTGGTAGCGCGACCAGCATCCGAACTGGTTGCGCCGCCAAATTGGTTGCGCAACCAAACGGACACCAGGTGAGTAACTCTCTATAGAGCTGTATACATTTTGTTGGTAGCGGCGACTGGTTGCGCTGCCATGGTGTCCCAGTGAAATACCGGCCTTAATAAAGTAGTTTTAGCTCAAGTGAAACGCCTGGAGGGTGAAATTACCTCTATGATCAGCTGGTGATGCAGACAAAGATGTTTTTAGCACCTATCCATTTCAAAAATTAAATTTTGTGATCAATCGAAAATTTTAAAAACTTACAACCTATTAGTTAATTTACAATCACCACTTAGAAGGATCATCGTTTTTTTTACACCCTGTATGCTGTATGAAAATAAGCGACTGGAGAAGATAGAAGATACTGATTGGTCGATAGTACGCACGAGAAACAAAACCAGTATAAGCTGACCCAGCGCTACGCTAATAAACGCCCGAAACCAGAGACCCGCTCAAGGCCTAAGTGTTTTCACCGAAAGGATCACACCTAGCTGAATTCAAAGACTAATTCGGCATACATTGCTCGTTGAAGCAAGCACATTGCAATTCACATAACCAAGCCTCCCAGCAATGTATGCCGAATTAGTCTATGAATTCAACTAGGTGTGAGCACTCCTGAAGTGTGTACAAACCAACTGTGTGAATGTAACGTTCTTGTAATCAAAATATTGGTTTATTCTAATGGCCAACTTGCAAATATGATTTCATTTACGACCTTTTGATTACCAGTCCTGACCTTTAGTAATCCATGCTGACATGATTTAAATTATATCAAGCCGTGAATTGCAATCATAAATAATAATCACCCAGCGTGGGAACAGGCCATCTTCGGTGTTATGAAATATATATAAGTACCTAAGTTAGTTAGATTAACAATGTCAGTGAGTATGTTTTCATTTAATAGAGGTACAGTCAAGCTTGACACTTGCAGCGCAAATATGGCCTTAATGGAAATGGAAATGAGAACGGCACAAAGTTCAAGGTAAGCTTGAACTTGACGTGCTCTCTACTCTACCAACAGCATTGGAGAAGAAGAGAGAGGCATTTTCCACCCCTCACCATTTTTCTTGTCGCTTTATTTTGTGGTCTAATCACATCCGACCACATTTGTGGTCCGACTAGCGAAACTGCCAAGAGGAAGCAAGGCAGACCTGTTGTTTTTTACTTGTATAGGTACCTTCTTTTTCTACGAATAGATTTCATTCGTGTAATCTGTCATTTAACCACTTTTCTCTCCAACTGTACAAAACCTGCCAGGTTTCGGATTGGCAGACCAACGTTTTGTGGACCTATTAGGCCACTACTATCGCTACAAAGTTGCAAATTTCGTGTACTAGATGACGTAGGATAACATGCAGTGCCCTTACGGTCTATTAGTTGCCTCTTATGACACCCACGGGAAGAAAAGGGCTGGTACTATTCTTAGCTGGCACCACATGGAGAGTTTTTATAAGTTATCTTGTTTATTATCTGGTCCAAGTTACATAAACGGAAGTTGATATTTCGGTAGAAAATTGTTATCTAGTACTCGTAAGTGCAGCTATAATTTTTGAACCACCTGCTTCATTCTCAATCACCACTGGCTTCAATTATAAGTAGTTACTACACTACAAATCATATAAATGCCACGGGAGAATGTGATGCGCCACTGTAGGTGAGAGGTGAAGGCTGCAAGCCTTTCGCGAACTGACCAGCGGTTGATGGAGATTTCATACAGTCTACCGCACGTGAGTAAAAACATTTGTAACTCTATCACCATGTCATAAAGTCCTAAGTATTTCTACTGACGTGCTGATGGGTGTACGTGGAATTGTGTACAAATGTGGTAATAGTTTCAATCAGTTACTATTTCGTTTTTCATCTGTGGTTTCAACCTAATCAAACAATCTACTATTTCTTTAAGACGAAACAAAATCTTCTACACATTTTGTTTTGACTTTGTATGAAATTCGAGAACTACCGTTGTCGCTTAAGAACTTCATAACAAACTCACCACGTATTTTTTTTAAGATTATTACTAATACTTAAATAGGTAATTACAGTATTTAATTTTTCACCTCTTAAACAATAACAATTCGGAAATTGCAAAAGAGAAAATACTTATCGATTGTTTATAAAATATTTAATTACCTAACTCGATCAAAAAATTATTTGTTATATTTAAAAATAAAAAATATGATCGTATAATCTCTTCATTTGCAAAACGGTTTACAATAAAAGCCTAAATTTAAAAATGTAACTTTGTAAATTAACAATAACAACAGATTTCTTAACGACCCGGCAGTACATCAATCAGTGAATTTATAAACATACGAAATCTGTAAAAAACGTGATATATCGACGTTTGTAATATATGAGTCACGCACGATACTTGATAAAACGATAATTCTATCGATATCGACAATTACTTATTTTAAAGATAATAGCTTTGTTCTTAAGGTATTCTAACAAAGGTGGTTGTGAAACTTTTGCAGTGTAAATAAACGAACGTGTGGCCATATTGTTTTAATACAAGGTGTATCAAAAAGAGTAAATCGATCAGCTGATAGCGCATTTGTACAGTTAAGAGTATATTAAGTTTGACACATTGGACTTTGTACCATACCTACTTATTTCAATAGCAGTAGAAGTTTTTACAGGGTAATTTTTATAATATTTGTTTTTTCTGTTAATATTACTAAAGTACGTTACTTAGCTCATGAAACTAAACAACTTTTTTTGTCTAAAAATGAGAAAAAAATATATTGACCAGGTGTTGGACGCAACGTTGACAAAAGTGAAACAGTGGTTAAATGTGGTTAAAACTAAACAACCTACCATGGGTCGAAATAGAAATAAATTAAATTTTACCTCCCATACAAAATGTGCTATCAGCGGGTACAGTTTTTATGGAAAACTGAAATTTTTTTCGTAATTCGAATGTGCCTTGGGCAAAGTTGTTCAGTTTATTGAGTTCACCGTTTTAGTTTGACACAAAGTTGCGCCGATCACCCTGTATAATGCAAACACGTAAGTTTTTTGTACATAATTTTAACATGTTACTAAGACCATGAAACTGAACAACTTTCCCAATGGAACATAGGTCGTAATACGAAAAATCAAATTCAACCCTGTAGGATGTGATTCTGCCCATGAAACTGAACAACTTTACCTAAGAACATAGGTCGAAATACGAAACATTTTTAAGCTCCTGTACAAAATGTGCTATCAGCTGATGCAGTTTCTATGGGGGTCAAAAATTTATTTTCGTATTTCGACCTATGTTTCTTGGAAAAAGTTGTTCAGTTTCATGGTCTGAGTAACATACTCAATTTATGTTCAGACTTTACATATAGAAGAGGTCTAAATTAAGAGTTATTTAAATCTTTAGATACCTAGAAAAATCTATACGTTATGTTCATAATCTATATCTACAATGATCTGTACACACACAAGTATTGCGCCAAAAATGCAAATTGAGTGGATATTTGAGTATTTGAACACAAACAGGTTATCAACGGCAACGGATGGTGGGTCATATCATGAATCATAGTAATTACCTAACTGGTCCCAATAATGTTTGACAGATTGTACGGCCAACAGCAGGTCAAACTTGACACTCGCAGTGCGACTCTAGCTCCTACGTCTGTGAAAATAAGAACCGTACAAAGGTCAGTGTGTCAAGCTTGACGTGCTCTAGATTGTACTGTTTGTTGACTCTATATTTGGTGTAGTGAACTATTTGCTTGCGAGTTTAAACTGTTTATATAAACAGTAACAAGTAGTTACCTACATAGATACGGCAGATAGATACTCAGGTTTATTAAATTTTAGCGATAGTTCGAACAACGCAACTGCCATGGATACCGTACTACGTAACACCTCTCACTAGTTCACTACTCCATTAATAATCCTCTATTTAGGACAGACGGGTAAAAAGGGCTCTCGATGCACTGAGGGCTCCCGCACATGACCGAGAATCGGTGGGCGATTATCGGCCAGGACAAGGACGGAAGATTCAGGTGATAACACGTCAGAGCGGGATGCCGACAAAAAATCGGTCACCGATTCTCGGTCGTGTGCGGGATCCCTGAGAGTCTAGTACAGGGTTTTTTTTTACCTGAAATTTGTTTTCCTTCTTATTGGTAGAGTCAAAAGCAACAATAGACTACGAATTTGCAGTTGAATACACTACTTCATCGCATGCCAAAAAGCGACTTATCTTGATACACAATAAGAAGGTGAGTTTAAAAAATAGGGTTGCCTGGGCGCAACCTGTACGTATTGTACAGTCAGTTTTTACCAATTATTCAAAATGTGCCAGGCAACCACAAGTATTTAGTTCTAAAGATAAACCGACTAAATGAGTCCTCGATCGCGGGGTACAGGGGCGCGGGGGTAAGACGACAAAGAGGGAACGAAAGAGGTGCGGGCGGCGGCGGACGGCGGGGCATTCTCATTCACTACGCGCATCCGCCCCCGCACCTGCCCTTGTACCCCGCGGGCGAGGACTCATTTAGGCGGTACTACTTTAGCTTTGATGCAGCTCCTCTAGATTGGCGGCTTTTTGGTACGCGATGAGGTAGGGTTCCCAACTGCAAACTCTCAGTCTGGTAGCGACAAGGTCGTAGCCAGGCCGGTGCCGCCTTAAAAACTGGCTATAACAGCTTAAGACATGGAAGTTAAAGAATAGTTTTTGCCGAGTAGTGGGACACCTATGACCTATAGGAGTATAAAAACTTTACCTTATACTGGAAGTGTGTCAACAGTCGCTTATCAACACTAAATCACTTTCAATACTGGCATAATATCCGCAAGAAACACAAAAATCTTAAATAAATAAATTATTGTTGGCTTGCCAAGTGATAACTTACAATATACTTTTTCTGACCGTGTAAAGATTAAAAATTTTGATTTTGCAAGAAAAACAGGTTAATCCATTTCAAATGGGACGTGTATTATTATTATTGGCAAACTTCACAATGGTTGTAAAACCTATTATGAATAACGGCAGCTTTACAGAACTAAATCGAAACCAAGGAGGTTTTAATCCACGCTCGTGGATTAAAACCTCCTTGATCGAAACAGAGTGAAGTTAGTGTGACAGCTACGACTTCATACGATTGCGGCCGCAAATCTGTAAGGCTCAGTCAAGGAGGTTTTAATCCACGCTAGCGTAGCGTGGATTAAAAACTCCTTGGGCTCAGTCCTATTCTTATTTGAAACGCATAAAAGCAATATAAAAATATAAACTGACTGCCCGAAGGCCCAAGCCCTTTGATCAAAGATTTTGGAAACTACGCCCGCAGCGTTTTTCTTACGTCAATGCCTTTGATCTACTAAACTTGAAAATTTTGCACAGAGGTTTCTTATACAGGGTGTAAGAGATGACGTACCGAAAACTGAACGGGCATGCTCAGTCAACGAAACTGAACAACTTTCCCAAAGAAACATTTTTAGGAAATGAAAAAAGTTTTTGACCTTTCCGTACAAACTGTTCGATCAGAGTGAGCAGTTTGTATGGAAAGGTAATGTTTTTTTCCATTTCCTAAAATATTTCTTAAGGAAAGTTGTTCAGTTTCGTTGGCTGAGCACGCCCTTTCAGTATTCGGTACACCGTCCCTTACTTAACCTGTATAGTAGGAGAACACTAATAAAGGATATTGCGAAATTCGTCCCCCTTACAAATCCACGGAAATCCAAGCAAACGAAGTCGCGGACAGCAGCTAGTAATCTGTAAGTTAGTCTCAGTTTCTATTTCTTTCTAAACATTAATTATAAATACGTCATTTTGGGCTTTATTACTCTTTTTTTAATGGACTTGTGTGAGGACGTGTGTTTTGCTGTGATAAGTAGGCAACATAAGCTGTTTTAATGCTAATTTATTCTAAAAACTTTTAAACAGAATAAAATACGTGAATTCTTGTAAATACGGAGACTGCACAAAGCATTCAAACTTAGTATTAACAGCCTTAAACTATTACAACTAAATAAATATAACTGTAAGAAAACAGTCAAGACTTACCTGCTACAATTAACTTATGCAGAAACTGAAGAGTTGTTAAAAACACTGCAATAGTTTCACTACCTCTACACACACTTCTCACTCGCACAGTCTCACACTCACCATACACACACTGACACACACTCACCATACACACACTTCACACAGAACACTCGCCACACACATGCATACACCGCACAGCTGTTCGCTTTCGTGTAATGGGGTGGAGTCCTGGTGACCTGCAATACAGGCCTCGTAGCCTAGCTCGGGCACCAGTTCACCACAACACAAACTTAAAACTGAAAAACTAGATTGTGCACAACTATTTAATTTTATTTTTAAGTTTACTTTGTGGTGAAAATAAAGATTTTTATTTTTTATTTTTATTTATTAACAGAGTTTTAATAAGACGGCCAAAAATAGTCTAATAACTTGTACAGCACACTAAAAGCACACTCAGTTTAACACATTGAATAAATAAAATAAAAAATAAAAATAGTTTATTTCTCTCAAAACATACTTTTGACAAGTAGCTAAGGCCAGGGTCAACCTATTAAGTTACAATAAACCTGTGTCAGGTGACCCTGCTCCTCCGATTTCTATGGCGTACAGTAATATTATGTTTTATGGAAATAATAGTGCTGCTAAAACTAAACCAATTACTATTGCGTACAGTAATATACATTATGTTTTATGGAAATAATAGTTTAGCTTAGAATGAACCGATTACTATGGCGTACAATAATATGTTTTATGGAAATAATAGTTCTGCTTAAGCTAGACCAACTTCTATGGCGTACAATAATACGTATAATGTATTATGGAAATAATAATTCTGCCTAGAATTAACTACATTTTACAGTCAGTGACAGGTCAGATGTGACACAACCAGCGCAAACCTATGTATCTTCAACTATTAAACAGTGTAAGTGTCAATCCTGATGTGCCCCTGACTGTACGCAAGAATATTATTAAGAAAATCTTGCTACAATAATAAGTATTTTAACATGTATATGAATATAAAAATACTAAGAAGACTATGGGTTTTTCAGATGTGTGTGTGTGTGTGTGTGTGTGTATGTGTGAGTGTGTGTGTGAGCGTAAATGAGTGTGGAATCATAGATATTATGCTAAAATATAGTTAGGGTAAAATAGCTATAGTTTAAAAGAACACTTGATTATGTTGAAGAGATAGTTCTGCCTAGCCCTACGATATATTAATAATCTTGGGATCAGTTTGTGGGAAAACTACTAGACAGAAACAACTATACAAGGTATGTTAACAATTCCTCAATCTCACCATAATTCATGATTTTTAGACCTTCTAAAAGAATCTTTTTGCATTTATGATATTGAAGCGGGTAAAAATTAAATTTTTTGTTTAGTTTATTATAAAGATATGGAGATTGGGCTATAAATTGACGTTTAGCAAAAGAAGTTTTGCAGAAGTATTGGTCAGCAACTGTATAAAACCTTCTTCTAGCCAGATAGATAGGGTTGAATGGGAGAGACTTGTGAAATTTTAGAATCACAGATAACACGTAAAGCTTCCTAACTGTCATGAGTTCACAGTTTCTGTATAATTCCTCGGTAGGGAACTTAAATGGTTTAAATAACATGACCTTAAGTAAGCTGCGTTGCGCTCTTTCAATTTCCAAAAATTTTGTTTTAGTGGCGCCTCCCCAGGTGATAATGCAATATCCCAAAACAGACTCAGCTAACGCGATATAAATGTGGTTTAAAAGAATCCTTGGGGCAACGTGCCTAAGGACTTTAAAAATCCAGATAAGTTTCCTTAGTTTGTCATTAATGTACTCTATTTGTCTGTGCCAGGATAGTCTATCGTCTAAAACCACTCCGAGATATTTTGTGTGTGTTACTTTAGTAATTTTCGGACAGGGACAATTTGCCGTATCAGTCATGTTACATGCGTGAATTTTTAAGGTATGTTTTTGATCTGGTTGAGTACGACTATTTATGGAGAAGCAGATGAAATTGGTCTTATTTGTATTTAGCGACAAGAGGTTGGATTTTAGCCATCCATTAGCACTGCTAAGTCCCTCTTCAGCCAATTTGAAAACAGAAGCCCAAGTGTTATCTTCAAAGACTATGGCGGTATCATCTGCGTACGAAAATATTTGACCACCAGCAATGTTTAGGTTTGTTAATTCATTCAGGTATATCAAGAATAAGGTAGGGCCCAGCACGCTGCCTTGTGGGACTCCGAACGATATATCTGCAACCTTGCTTACATAATTACCAATTTTAACGCACTGTGTCCGGTTTCGCAGATAGTCTGTTAATAAGGCTAGAGGTGTTCCCCGGATGCCCACCTTTTCCAGCTTGCGCACAAGGATGGGGAGAGAGACGGTGTCAAATGCTTTCTTAAGATCAATGAAAACTGCAAGACTCTTCTTCCCTTTGTCTAATTGTTTAGTCACAAACGATGTCAATGCCAAGACCGCATCTTCTGTTGATTTACTTTTCCTAAATCCAAATTGAGAGCTAGAGAGGATATTCATTTTTTCAAGATAGTTAATGAGTCGTGTGTTTATTAATTTGTCGATGATTTTTGAGAAAACAGGCAGAATGGAGATTGGTCTATAGTTGTTGACATCGTCTCTGTCGCCACCCTTGTGCACAGGCGTGACAATCGATTTTTTAAGCAGAGAAGGAAATATTCCTTTATTAAAACATAAGTTTGCAAGGTGACTAAGGATGGGGACAATGATCGGTCTAATCTGTTTAAGAAAGTTTGTTGGGATACCATCCCACCCAGGGGCACTCTCTGATTTGAGGCCCATTAAAATTGTGTCAACTTCTTGTTGGTCTGTTTCCAGTAAGACAAATGACGATAACTGGGAAGGAGTTGTGGCAGAGCTATGTTCAAACGACAAACTAGGATTACTGTTAATGATATTTTCAGCTAATCTTTTTCCAATATTTGCAAAAAAGTCATTTATATAATTTATAGATTCATCAGGGGTAGCTTTAGTGCTTAAGAGGTCAATACTATCAGATTTATTGGTTTTTGTATGTGTAATGCTTTTTACAGTATGCCATAGGAGCTTTGAGTTTTTCTTGTGGTGCTCTAGTTGCTCTCTTTCATATTTTCGTTTGAGCTTTTTCAAAAGATTGTTGCAAAAATTACGGTATCTCTTAAATGTAATTTTTAAAATGTCATTGTGTGGGTCAGTTCGTACTTTTAATTGCATCTTGTTCCTATTTCGTATGCAGCGTAGTAGGCCATTAGTAATCCACGGTTTGATATTGAATGGAAGCGAACTGCAGTAGTGAAGTAGTACTCTGCTCTTGTCTTTTCTGTTTATATATCTAATCGTTTACCTTTAAGGTTATCAGTAATCTACAAATACCTACGTACAGCTACAGCTTAAGTCTTAGGCGAGTAAAAAGTTCTAATTTTACTAGAACTTGTAAGAATCACAGCACCTTGTGATATTGAATGAATGTTTATTAATATTCTGTGTTTTGCAACCGTGACGTCACGAGGCTAAGTGAGTATGTAACGGAAATAAGTAAGTTGTGTGAAGTAATTGGATCACTGGAGCTGTGTCGAGTTGTGTCGAAACTTGCTTCCTCCAGTACGATTTTATTTATAGGTTTTTATGTGTCACAGTGGTTAATAATGGCAAATTAGGCTTACTTCTTTTAAGTTTGCTTTAGCTTAATACAGTTACACTTAGATAACGTTTACTTTATAGACAACACTTTGACAAGACCATAATGAAAACGTTAGTCTGTGATTTAACTACTCTAGGCGCTAAGTAATTTCTAGAAACAACTTTAATTGTTTAAGTAAGAGGTAGCAGATTTATATAACTTAAATAAACATTCCTTTCTTTCTAAATTAGCACATCAAGTGTCAATCTTAACTTGCACCTGACTGTTCTTACATTTAAAAAGGTCGCAAAATAAATATGTAGTTTCACAACCTCGCCACGATTTGCATCACATTTTTACTAAACACTTGCCTAAATATAATGAACTTTTAAACTTCAGTAACGATCGCGTGCAGGTATTTGCATACAAACCTTACAAAACGACTTGCTTAAGACCAACCACAAATTAACTTCAAAAGTTTGCCAACACGACATTTTAGGATTTATTACTTTGTTCTGAATACTTTTTGAAACTTTTAATTATTTACAAATGTGTAAGAAATAATAAGTTTATTCTCAATATTCCAACCCAAGAGCACCATGAGCTTATTCCCCTTCTACCATCGGGACTCCAGATACTCCATACATTCGAACAAAGCGCTTCGCAACATCTTTTACAACGTGCACAGTAAAGAGGTACTGGAATTATCTGCCTGCGTCTGTGTTCCCGAGTTCAAATATCTCAAATTTATTTAAGGCGAATATACCCCACAAATGGGCATTTTGTAAAGCCTACTCCTCATTTATAGCTGGTCAAGAAAAGTTGAAAAAAATATATGCTTCTCCAAGGCAAGCTCGCTCCAACGTCGATCTAATCTATGTCCTCAGGGTAAACTGAGGTCAAGAGCTAGACCATTCACAATAAAAAAAATACTCCCCATTTTCGATTCCCTTCAGCCGTTTACGAAACTATGCAACGAATCGTTTAGCATAAAGGAATAATAGTATTTAAAAACAATTCAATCATTTTCCAATTTTGATTACAAAACTGCAGAATCTGGTTAATGTTTCATTCACAGGAGCCATGACGGGAGATACTTAAATAGAGGCAGATTTTTTTAAGGAGAGTACAAGTTTTTCTCTATATGCATACAAAATACTCATAATCATCATGACATCCCATAAAACGTCTACTGCAGAACAGGAAGCTCCCTGCAGAACTAGCAATATTGAAGAGGATTTACCATAGTCACCACGCTTGTAAGCGTTGCGGCTGGCGAACGCCGTTGTTGGTGACCACAGTACGTAAGATGATTACGATACACAGTTCATAAACCCTTAGTCGCCACTTACGACACCCACGGGTAGAGATGGGTTGGTACTATTCTTTGCCGGCACCGCACGGACAACACCCATCTCGGGTTAAAGTACACAGAACACTTTTAATTTCAACTTTGTTTTTAGTTACGAGTAGGTACCTAATTGTCCAACTTGTTTTATAATTAGTCGATCGAGCTTCGCTCTATAATAGCAGCGTCAAAATTAAAATATCATCGAGTAGGCAAGCTATGCTACCCGCCAACAGATGGCGCTGTAGGTTTCGTAATGCTTAAAAACACGAGGAAAACGATTTTTCCCAGACACGAGACCTAGATAGCTAGATCGATTTTTTGCCCCCGAAAACCGTATGGTAAATTTCATCAAATTCGTACATGTGGATTTCCGTGAATTCCTACGGGAGATGAATTTCACAAAATTCTTTCTTAGTGCTCGCCTACGTTACACAATATTAGGAACCTTTGTGCAAAATTTTGGGGTGTGTGTATTATGTCCGCCAGTTTATCTTTTTATTAATTTAGATTTACACTACATATAATGTAAGTAATTTTATAAACATACTTCTTTGTAAGTGAGTACAGTAAGGTGATCGTGTATGCAAATAAAGGGCTTTCAAACAACAACCGTACGATCGAACCGATCGATATAATGTAGATATTTTAATAACCTCGCTTTTTGTCGTACACATTTTAAATACTTTTTTATAAAATTTTAAACTGGTTTTATGACAAGTTCAAATTATTTATTATTGGTAACTGTTAATGTAAGGCACCAACTTGGATACATTCTTGCCCATTCTCCTTTGGTACATAATTAATTAAAATTATATCAGTCTTTGACACCCATAAAAACAGGCTTTTTTTCAAACAGACTTTTAAACGGGGTGGTATTATTTCCGATATCGGTGGCTATCAAAACTTCAACTCCAATTCGTACCTAATAATTGTACCTACAGATGCGTCGACAACCCCTTTTTTCAGAATATTTTTAATTTGTGATTGAATTAACGAGCGAATTAAAAAATCGCTTCTGGCGGAGAAATGCCCTAATTTGAGATCAGATGCCATAATGTCGGTATCTTTCCAAGGTAGGTAACTATCTCACCGCACACTATATTTATTTATCTACTTTAGGATCAGAATAAATTAATCACTGGGAACAAATCAGGTAATCAGGTAACAAATATTATACCAATAAATTCGCGATTTCTCTTATATGTATAGATGGTTGTTTGTTTGTTTATTCCTCTATCACGTCTAAACGTCTGCACCGATTTTGAATTTTGGAAGGTAGATAGATCAGGCACTGAACTAACACTACAAATTTATCCCGGAAAAAGTCATGGTTCCTGTAGGAGTCACTAGGATGACACAAAGACCATACGACGCGAGCGAAGATAGTGATACATACATCTCAACCTTTGACCTCCAAATTTGAACGCTTCAGCGGTCAAACCGTCAATAAAACATCAATTTTTATATCGACCATATATTAAAAAAAATACGGGTTTTGGACAAATATACGTTTATTTTAGAATACGAGTTTTACCCTAATAAGAATGATGTAAGGCGTGTGTTCTAACGCGACCAAATCCGGATGGCACCCGTCTTTGACAATATTTATACTAGTTAATACACAGAGTGTTCCATGCCAATACAATTTTATTTTCGTTTCATAAAATTAAACTTGAATTTTCAATTGCTTCAATGCCGAAGCCCAGTTTTCTCTGAAAGTGGTCTCTTAACCGACAATTTTTGTATGGGAAGTCGAAAATTTTCATTTTGTTTGTTAAAAACGGTTTGTTTCAATTGTTTACTTCAGAAACAACCAAGTCATCAAAATTTCGGAATTTATCAGGCCTGGGCCCCAGCAACATAGAATTTTTGAATCTCCGTCCAAAATTATCAATGATTATCTGAATTATATTTTTTTCATACTGTATGATAAAAAGAATTTGACTTGCTAATAGAAACTCTATTTTTTTTACATACCATAATAAAACGTGTATGTGACAGGTTTTCAGAAACTGAAAGGGCATGATCAGTCAACGTAACTGAACAACTTTCAGTGAATAAAACTTTCAGGAAATGTAAACAAAAATCGGCCTCCATAAAAAATTGCAAATTTGATTGGAAAGTTTTTATGGAGGCCGATTTTTTTTTCATTCCCTGAAAGTTTTATTTACTGAAAGTTGTTCAGTTACGTTGACTGATTATGCACTTTAAATTTCGGAAACCTGTCGTTTACACCCTGTACATGATAAAAAATTGCAATGTTTAAAAAGTCGTGGAACAAAAGTTGTTAAAAAAGTTGTTGTAGACTTTCACGAATTTCTCAAAACTGTGTATAATCAATACACATAGTTTTAAAATTTGGCACACAATGCACTGGCACGTCTTTTATCTCTTCAATATTAAGTAATATTTGATAATGTAACGGAAAAAACGAGTTGTTGAAATTAGCGAGTTTTTTTGCTCGGCTCAACACTAGTTGATGATGATGATGAAAAAAAAACCGCCAATTGCGAGTCGGATTGGCACCCTAAAGGTTCCGTACCCATCTACTATGTCATATTCTTCAAGCTTTTGTACAATGATTTTAAGAATTCTGTGTTCACTCTAATCTGACCTCTCTTTTATATGAATGTACTGGAAACGGGAGATCGACTTAATTGGTTATAATTACTTGTGAGCTAAATGTTTTATTTTAGACTTCTCCCATTGCTTGTGCTATGAGACCTAGGTTCTTGCCAAATTTCATTATTCTAAGTCAACGGGAAGTACCCTGTAGGTTTTGGTTTGGTTCGTAAATGTATGGGGATGGACTCTTAAAAGACCGTATTTTTTTATTGTGTTGTTGTAGAACCTTGGAATTTTCACAGCTTTAAAGATTCATAGACACTAATATTGGGTATTAATTTCAATTTGATACCTTTGCACATTCGGGAGAAAAAGGGGTCTTGACAGACAACAAAGTGATCCTATAAAGGGTTCCGTTTTTTCCTTTTGAGGTACGGATCCCTAAAAATACCCCGTCATCGTCACACGGTACAGCATTGTGAGTTTTGTTTAGATACGATACCAAAACAAACAAATCACATGTGTACAGTCAGCTACATAAATGGGGTTATAATAACAAAGTTCACGAAAAAACGCGACGAATTGTAATCAAACATTTAGCAGTTGAGAAATATTTCTCTTCAATTACTATTACACACAGACAAACGTTTAGATTATCGTTTTTCATACGGTTATTTAACACTTTTTTTACATGATTTTGAGGTTATTTTGTTAACAAAATCCCACTGTCTATCATAAATTCTGGTTGAACATGGGTTGAACGAAGAATATTCTTAATCTATATAGATGCAATGAGTGATAGATGATATGAAAAAAAAAGAAACGATGATCAATGATGATGAAGAAGACGATAGAGAGAAATGGAAGCAAATAATTTGAGATAAGGACAGGCGATTGATGATTAAAGAGGGGATTAGGGCAGTTACACGAACGTTTCATCATTTCACAAAGTTAGTAAACAAAATTAAATAGTGTTAAAAATGTAGATGTTTCCGACTAGTTGTATGTTAAAAGATAGTAGGTATGTGTTATGGTTACAAACGTGGGCCTCATGTAGTTGTAGAAAAATCTCGTCATAACTGCAAAATGATTGTTTACAAAGTTTCATGGTGTTTCGTGGAACGGATTTTATGACGTATCATCGGTTGGCGATGCGCATCTTAACAAGGAACATTAACATCTTAACCACTTTTGCTGTTGGCGGTACCGTATACTTTGTTTATAAAACTCATAACTTTCTTGAGTGTGACAATAAAAAGCTCATGCACATATTTTTTCAAACAATACTTACATCTTTTATTTGGCTAAAAAAAATAGACAACTAACATAGCAACAAATTAATAATCACAACAAAGCTGAACTGCAAGCCAAAAAGTTATATTAAAAGCACAGCCTGTTTATTTGAGCGTGGCCTTCAAGTGAAAACCCAGCCTTTCCATCGATAGTTCAAAGTTCGACGCCGAGCCGAGGCTGGTTTGGCAACCGACTCTAACCAGCAAATGGCAAATCTGGTCGAGATTATAAACATCATTTTAAAACAAGTCTAACTTAGAACTGCTTTGAGCACTATATCACTGGGTTAATTTTATTTAAGATATACTCAAAACCAAAAATGTCTACTGCAGTGAAATAAAGATAATTAAATTAAAAATGTACTGCAGTTAGTTAAAATAGTGTAAGAGCAAACAAACAAAGAAATATAACACACAATATTTTAATAAAATCAAATAGAACACAGTTTAGTATGATTTTGATTTATATTTCACAAATATATAACCAACGAAATAAAGTTAAAATACGATTGAACGATTCGAGATTAAATTCAGAAAATTATATAGTTAAAAGTATAAAAAATCATTGATAGGCGTTATAACACTAAAATAATTTCGGAATTAAATCCGCGATACGTGCGACAGGTAAAACGCTCCGTCTATAGCTACGAGTAGTAGGTACTTTCGCTTGGTAAAACCAGTGATAACTTTAAGTGGCCACCTAACTTATTACTACAGCGTCTAGCTAATTATGGTTATAGTCAGAGCTTCCGCTAAGAATCGCGGATTGTAGTTCAAATGGAATAAGATTACAGCCAACGATTTTAGCCTAAAATATCATGGCGCAACCGGTGGCGCTTTTTGAATTTGGAAAAACGGTTCAAAACGGGTGGGACTTATAGTGCGTTAAAAAATTATCTGGTATCCAGTAGTGTTGACGAGAGCAGTAGACCAAAGCTTCAGAAGGTGCAGTATGTTCCCGTAGCAGAGCAGAAGAAGCGGAGTAGCTGCTGAAGTTTGTGGTGTCGCAGACCCAAACGGTTTCTTGCGCAAAGGTGCAGCTGTCAAATGATACCCTCAAATGTCTCTAGTGGGCTTTATGGAGCAGGTTCCTGCTGCCCGTAATTGGACAGCTTTAAAAAATTGTAAGGAGCAAAATTGGTAGGAAAACTAAGCTTCTCTGGCTGTAGCACGTGTACAAAACTTTTTAAATGATTTAGATTTGGATTCTAGATTCTTATATGGTTTTTCTTGGCATATTTTACCATTTAGAAAATATTTTACTAAGTCTTTGATACATTATATTACACCCAGATTAGTAAGTATAGTACAGAAGTAATATTACGTATCCAAACAAATAATAAGCACAGAGAAAGGAAAATCAAAATTTTGAATCTACTGTCAAAGAATACAAACAGCCAGTCAATACATCGAGAAAGAAGCAAAAAGTATCGATTACACAAAAACGAATATAAGCGGATAACGCTACACTACCTACTCATTTGGAAGGGCTAATTCTGAAAGACAACTAAATAAAATAAAAATATGTTTTGAAAATTTAAAAAAAATGTAGAGTCCATTCAAATTATTATTATTATTTAGGAGCCGGTGGTGTCAAATATTACACTTTTACAGTAAGGCCATCGTAATAGATCCATTTTGACAGCTGTCAAAAGTACGAAAAATTACGAACTGCAAAGAAATATGAACCGTGTGTGTTGGTGATAAGGAAACGTCAAAACGGACTTCTTACGTTGGCCCTACTATAAGTCTAATTTGGATTGAAAAGAAGAGAGCAAGAATAAGAACTAAATCGGAAAACTAACAAAAGTGTTAAAATAGTTTATTAGAACTTTTATATTTGTAAGTCTGTCCTACCCTTTGTATCGTCTCTGAATTTCCTACTTTTTGTGATACTTGAAATGCTATAAAAATTTAACCTTACACACAGCGCGATAAAACTAGTTATTTTGTTGTGTATGTTACAACTTTATTTAAAAATTGAGTTGTATCTTATGTCCCGTGTGGTGCCGGCAAAGAATAGTACCAACCCTTACATACCCCTGGGTGTCGTAAGAGGCGACTAAGGGTTTTAAACTGGAGGATGGGCAGCAGCATCCTCCTTTGTATCTAACATCTTGCTTACTGCGGTCACCTACAACCGCGGTCCATGGTGCCAGCCGTAACGCTAACAAGCGAGGTGACTATGGTAATTCCCCTTTACATTATACCAGCAAAAGCTAGAATTCTGGAGGGAGCTCCCTGTCCTGTAGTGGACGTTTCATGGTATGTTATGATGATGATTATTGTATCTTATAAGCAATCGAATCATCCAGAATAGATGATTTTTTTTTATCAGATTAAATAGAGTATAACCTAATCACTTTTTCCTTCTTTCCGTATTATTGTCGTAACCATAAAATGTAGGGAAATTAGAACAGCCATTATTGCATGTAATTGATGATTAACGATACAACTAGTTATTTAACGATTAACCAATAGATCGATGTTTATACAACTACAGTAGAGACGCTATTTGCTAACTTTTAGTGTAGTGCCACATACCTACAGCGTTATTTTTGTACCCCTGGCCAAATTTTAGTATGTTGCTCAGAACATGTATCTGAACAACTTTCCCAAAGGAACATGGGTCGAAAAACGAGAAAAAACTATTGCTCATCCCATACAAATCCTACTATTGCCGGCACAAGGATTTGTATGGCGACCAAAATTTTTTCTCGTTTTTCAACCCATGTTCCTTTGGGAAAGTTGTTCAGATTCTTGCTCTGAGTAACATACTAAAATTTTGCCTGGGGTCCAAAAATAACCCTTTATACGGAAAGTTCCGCGACCGAAAAATCTTTTATGTATGACACTAGCGGAAATTCCACCAGATGTGTCATAAGTAACCTAAAAAGCGGCTACACTCAGTCAGATGAGTCCGAATTCTTTGGATGTTCCACTCTCCACTAAAAAGAAAAGAAAATCCGATCTACGACTTTTTGAAATTCGCAAAAGAAATCGACTTTTCATACAAATTGGATCGATCAGCGGATCATTTTGTATGGAGAATCAAAAATTCGTTTACGAACTTACAAAAGTCGTAATACAAAAGTTGTTGATTTTGCCCCCAACTTAGTGGTACACGATTTTATTTATTTACACTTAAAAACTAGTTTACAATCCACCTCTATGAGGCACACATGGCATAAAGTTACACATTATTGAAACGTAAATTTATTCCATCGATACAGTTGTCATAAAGATTTTTGTTAATATTATAGTACGCTTATTTAATTAATAAATTCACGACAGTGCACGTACACGTATTAGCTATTATCTTTTCATCAATATTACGTGATCTAGTTATTATTTTATTTTAATCTAGAGAAAGCAACAAAGTACGCGAAAAAAACCAGTATAAGCTGAACCCACGCTACGCTACAAACGCCCGCATCCAGAGACCAGCTCAAGGTCAAAGACCAGCTCAAGGTCAAAGTGATACCACTGACGTGAGGCTGACTGTGCAAACTTTATCCGAAGATAAATGTGTTGCATACACGGATGCAAAAATATGTTTGTTTAATTGGCTTATGATCCAACTGCGTGGAAACCCAAAAGGGTTTAATATGTGTCACATTTCGGACGAGTTCGGTACTGGAATTGTAGGAAACAGCTGGGAATCAATTCTTGCATATCACCGAGTGATAAAATAATTATCACTTAAAAATTCTAAATCACAGATTTTTCTTTTCAAAAGTGAAAATTGATATCCTTTGAATATAAAGCAGTGTATAATTATCCATTTTCATATTTTTTTTGTACTTTTTAACAGTTAATCGGGTTGAACTTTATTTTTTGAAGGTCTCTTATGTAATGTTTTGTCACCCGGTGATTTTCAAGAATCGCCTCCTTGAACGTTTTTCTTGCGTATTCAGAGTTGGTCCCATCGTAAAAAGTTTTCGTAGTCATAAGTGCTTTTTACCGGCAAAATAAGCTGATTATTTTTAAGAGCCTGTTAAAAAAATGACTTCACGAATTTTAAGACTGTGGGTAATTGGTATATTGGTTCGAAAATTGCAGATGCTAATTTTAAAAAAGGTCGAGTCTGAGAAGACTTGTGCATAATTTTAAACAAAATTTTTGAGACGTTGATTATAATAATCAAAATGTTTATAAAGAGTTGATGAATTCTTATTAGAACTTTTTACAGTTGCGTGACTTATTGCCTCATCATCATATAACATCACATGAAATGTCCACTACAGGACCAATGTCCATTGTCTCATATCTTTAAAATCCACATGCTTAAAACGACAATATACTATTTGCCTATAAATACATGTTTTTCTGGCCAACTTACAACCACTACCTTAAAATATTCTGTTCTATTTTTTCTTGAATATTTTTTAAGATTCCTAGCTACCACTTTGATACAAAAAATAGCTCTAGTTGATACAGTTAAACAAAGACAAATTATTATTGTAAGCCTCGGGCGAGCTGGCGAGCGCTGCGCGGGCGCCTCTTTCGCAACACTTTCAGTTTCAAAACCCAAATCCGTTGCATAAAGTGTTACACAATTAAAAATAAAAGTTTTTACCGCACTTTGCTTTGTCATGTGCGAATTTTTATTGTGACCTCGTTTTGATAACTTTATTTATATCTATTATTTTTAAGTAACTTTTGTAGCATAATAAAATGTAAGTTTTTTATTTATATATGTAATAAATCGTTTTATTTATTGTGTAAAATCTTACACTAAAAATCTGTATTAAGAACGAAAATTCGCACCAATTGGCGTGTTAAGACATAACGAAAGATTACTTAACTTAAGCCTTTTTAAAAGTTTAAAAACTTACGTTTAAAATGTAGCTTAGAGCAGGCGGGCCGGGACTGCTAGAAAACACTCTTGTACACTTAACAGCCATTCACATAATCCATCACAGGGCACGCAAGTTTTTTAAAAAGACTTTGTTTGCGCGCGCGTCACTATTTTTCCGTATGGAAACTGGTGCGCGCGATGCGCAGACGCGGCGGCGGCGAGGCGACTGGAGTGCGCAAGAGTCAACGCGAGCAGTGGTGGGGAGTGGGGCGAGTGGAGACTGGCTGGACCTGGTGAAGGATTTCATACAGGCGTGGTGGATATCCGCGTTGACAAACTGCAGATTGATTTCCTTTGAAGGACGGAAAGTTATGGTTTTCCGGGTTGTGAGCGGTGATACGCTGAAATGTATAGAAACTATACATACAGATGTCCATTGTTTTTATTAGCTATGTGCAGTTTAGAAGAAAAAAACATTTTAAAAATAGAAATATGTGTAGAACTGTCTTGACGTCTTTTGTAAAAATTGGCAAGAGCAGGCTCTCGATAGGGACGAATGAAAAATAAGGGAAGCCTTTGACCAGCTGTGAGATAAGATAAGAAGACAAGATGGTTATGGTATGAATCGTATCCCACTTATTAGTGATTTAGTTAATATTACTTATGTGATTTAATTAAAATTATAAATATCCATTTTAATTTTACGAGTGCAAACAATTACAAAGATAGTTATTCATTAAATTATGTTTATCAATTGCCTATTTAACAAAGAATGCAAATACAGACAACACGAACTTATCCTCCGAAATTGTACCAAAACTATAAACTCGTGAAAGTTTCATACAAAAGACATCAACGAGCGCTAATGCCTTTATGTGACTCATTTTTTAAGACTTGCTATTCTCAAATAGTACCCGAGTACATAATTGATATGTTTTCACGAAGGTTCTTCAGTTCAGAACTTCAAATATGTATTTGAGTCGAGCGAAGCAAGGAGTTCGAATTCTTTGATTTAAAATCCCTTTAAAATTTCAAAAAATCGCTAAATTGGTTGCTTTAACGACGACAACTTCTATCCTCATATACTAAACTCCTACTCGAATATCTCTTTAGTATAGACCTTATAATATGTATGGGGTTAAAGGTAGTCGGTATGTCCACCGAATTCGCAATTTGACCTATAAATTAGTAAGTCATATTTATTTTATTATTTATTTATTCGTATGGCATAAATTTTAGCATGTCATAATTTCAAATCTAAGTTACTCAGCCAGTCGGTCGCGTCACTTGTGAGAGTAATAAAACCATGCAAGTTCCCAGGATACTTCCGCAGGGGACATTCAGTAAGCAGCTGATGCACTGACTGTATTTCAGCGCCACAATCACAGGCAGGCGAGCTGGTCCAACCACATCGTACTGCGCACAGCGGCCATGTCCGGTGCGGACTCTATTTAACGCACACCAGACATTTCTTGGAAGATTAAAGCCATCCAACTTTTTACCAGGCGTGATGAAGTTACCAAAGTTAACGCTTAACTCTGGTTCCCATATGCTTTCCCACTCTTGTCTTATGGAAATCTTGTCTTAAATGATATCTATTAGATTAAATCATCTAAATATATAAAAGAGCATGTCCTGACTGATTGACTGATTCATCAACGCTGAGCCGTAACCGCTATAGATACAGATCTGAAATTTTGTACACAGGTTCTATGTGCGTCAAAACCACCCACTAAGAAAGGATTTTGGAAAATTCATCTCCCAAGGGGGTGAAATAAGGGATGAAAGTTTGTATGAAAATCCTTTGTTTCTTGAGCTAGATTCACACAAATTTGAATTTAAGCTTCTGATAAAAAATAAAGAAACACGTGTTTAAGCATTTCTTAAAAATCACCCTTCAAGGGGGTGAAAAAGGGGACGATTTTTTTCCGTATGTTGGTCTATAAGTCTTTCAGTTTTAAAGGTAGAATTATAGAAATTTGTACTTAAGCTATTGGTAAAAAATAAAAAAGTACGTGTTTTAGAACTTACCAAAATTCATCCCCTAAGGGGGTGAAATAAGGGATGAAAGTTTGTATGAAAGTCCGTCAGTTTTAAAGTTAGGATCTCCAAAATTTTTATTTAGACTGAAAACTAAAAATAAAGTTTTACGTGTCTCAGGGTTTTTGAAAATTTTACACCCTAAGTGGTGAAAAGGGGGATGAAGTTGAAACTCCTTCATTTCAAAGTAATATTTACTAAATAAATTATTTAGGCATTAGGGTTGTAATTCTGTAGATTATACATCTCTGTTATTGAAATTCCACCCCAAATTCAACCCCTTAAAGAGGGAAATGGGGTGAAAAAGTCTAAAAACCAATATGGGTATCATTTGTATGGTTTATCGGGTCGCTGATTACGAAAACTAAAACAGTTTTTAAATCCAATGCGGTGGACGTGAAATACCATCATCCCCCGGGGATATGGTTGGCCTGCGATAGGGTTGATATGTCTACAAATCAATATGCGTGTCGTTTGTATGGTTTATCGGATCGCTTATTACGAAAACTACAACAATTTTGAAATCTAAGGTGGTGGACGTGAAATACCATCATCCCCTGGGGATGGGGTTGTGGTGCGACAGGGTGAAAATGTCTAAAAATCAATATGGGTGTCGTTTCTATGTTTATATAAGGATAGATATATAGATAGGAGTAGGGTTAGGGGCAGGGATAGGGAGAAGGAGAGGGAGTGGGATGGAGGTAGAGAGAGAGGGAGTGGGAGAGGGTGAGGGAGGGGGAGAGGGAGAGACTGCAAATTGTCTGAATATCACGCGGGCGAAGCCGCGGGCACAGCTAGTATTATTATAAAATCTGACAACATTTCGTGGTTTTGTTTTTACAATACCTCGATCTAGCCCTGAGGACAGAGGTCAACGAGCTTAAAAAGAAGCCTATTCACTCGCGATCTGAATAGGTTCGGGTTATACTATAAACTCGGGAATACAGACGCAGACCGAGAATTCCACTCCTTAGCTGTGCGTGGAATAATGATTCGAATATAAAGGAACCAACCATGGGTACTGCCAGCCTCTTGTCGATTTATGTTCTCCTGGTACTCTTCATTTTATTTTAAATATACTTCACCTTCATAATGGTTTTGTTTACTCTCTTTCACATGATAAAGGAAAATAACAAGAGTTATTGTACAATTTTATTTGCAATTCAATGTATCGTATGCGTGTTGCAGTGTTTGTGCATCGGAAACAGTAATTAACCAGAAAATTATCGCTACCTGCTTACCGCCGTGTCAAGGTGCAACTCACATTCCTTTGTTTTAAGTTAGATTTTTTTTTTATTATTGGTAATTATTAAACACGTGACTTGCAACGCTGTTTGTGTACAAGTTTTAATGTGCCAAAATGGCATTGAAGCAAAAAAGTCTGGGACTCAAGCCTTGAAAATCACCGGGTGATAAAACATAACTTTTAAAAATTCAAATGGATTCTGATAAACTGCTAAAAGGTAAATCACATGAAAATTAACAATCAAACACCTTAAAGAATTTCAATCTTCAACTTTGAAAATAAAATTACGGTAGTTGGAAGGTGTCTGCCATATGCGAACCATTTCCTATGCAACACGTTTGCAAAGGAAGGAAGTATGTAAATAGTTCCGACATTATTTACTTTGGCAGAGAGGAACGCTGAATTTCTGGTGATATTCAAGAATTCCTTCTTACCTGTTTTCTTTTTTGTAAGATAAAAAAGTTCTACTGTCAAGGATCGATTGGCTGTTACTCGTACAAGGAAAATTTACCGCTTTGCATTGCCAAACGTTTAAGTACAAAATGCAGCCGCTTTTAAGAATTTAAAATAGGAATTCTTGACACTGCTTTAAACAGAGGAAGCAAGGCAAGCATGTTAAAATCGTAGCAAGTGGAGGGCTGTCATACCCGCCTTCCCTGGCAGGGCACAGGCTTAAATGTTACGTAGTTACCGGAAAATTGTAAGAATCATAAGTTGATCAACTTTGGAAAAATCATCAATGGCAAATGAAATGGGTAATTGATCAACTTACGCTACCAGGCGGTAAGTTGATAAACTAACGATTTTGCCACACGTCAAATCATACGCGTAAGGACCAATCGCTGCACAATTTTACGTAAGACTGACACCCGTTAATAATGTACACTGTTCTCTGATTGATCGACGTTGGTGGCAAGCATGTGGCAAGTGTTTATTCATAGAGGTAACAATCGACATTCAACCAAGCAGCGTACACCACGCGTTCGTCGGGTCATTTTACCGCGAAACTCCGTAAATTGATCAATTACCTGAAATCTATGCCTAAAATTATAAATTTCAACTGGGGTTTATGATTTTTTTAAAGTTGATCAACTTACTAAGAAATTGATCAACTGACGATACTTATCATTTTACGGTAACTTAAATATGTGTTGATTATCGTTTCCTTATATTTTTTATCAGACAGATAGTGATACAGGCGTGATGTGACATCGAAAAGATAAGATAAGACTGTTGTCCACCACCACCGTTAGTGTGATGGCGCTTGGATCACTAGCGTGCAGTATACAGGTGCACTGAAAAAAAATTACTGATTCAATCAAGATTTTGATAGTTTCAAATATAAGCACTTGACTCCATTTGAGCTTGCAAAGAACTTGTTGAATTGTATCAATTGGATTATTGAATTAAATATCACAAATTTAAAATTGACTAAGACGCTTTATTGAATCTTTAAATTTTTTTTCGATTTAATCACAAAATGCCAAACAAGAGAAAATTCATTTTTGTAGGCTCTCCGTTTTTTCAGTCCACACTGAAAATACGGAGAGCCTACAAGCCTATAGTGTATGTATGCGGTGCTACTACGGCGGCGTCGTCATCTCGTTTTGGGTGACGTATCTCGGTGACGGCAGTGCTGGACTATCGGCCTCTTAGGGTAAATTTCCACCAGTACTGTGCGAGGGTGTTAAGCTGTGAGCTGGGAAAATTCCAACCAATAGGAATGCGCCATTTTCCTAGCTTGTCAAATGAAGCAATCCTATTGGCTGAAATTTTACAGCTGACAGATTAGCTCACTCGCACCAGCAATAGCGCAAATTCACCCTTACTGATATGATGCTGCTTGTGTAAAATACAGCAAAAATGGTTGTAACAAAGCTGCTGTCAACAAAGGTACGTATTTGTGATATTTAGGTATTGAGCAAGTTTGGTCATTCATGCGAGTGAATATGATGCATCGCCCTCGATGTACACTGGAGCGATGTCTGTCATGTTGACCACTACACACTTAATGCATATGTCTTGTTTTTAACCCACTCTTCGGCATAATCACTTGTATCCCTACATAGTCTTCACTTCTGGATAAAAGCCTACTCCGCCTGATGTATTGTACGTCATCCCTCAAGGCACTGTGTAAGCCTTGTCAGATAACCTCATGCGAAACATTAGCCTGCAAAAAACTAACTATCCTGGACTGGAAAACGTTGCCAAAAGTAACAGATTTTTTTTTGTAGGCACGTGCAATTTATTAAAACTGGAAGAAGCAGAGGGTCTAGACAACAAATTGTCTAGCCGGGGGTCTACAGATACTATTCTCAATAAGAAGAAGTACAGCTACGTGCGATGATAAACAATCGTCATGTCCAGACTGCCCTGTATCCTTAGCTGTGGAGCGAGGTGAATCAAAAGTCTTACGTAATTGACTAGATTGGTCTAGTATAGTCAACATGAAAACGAGAAGAAGATAAATCTTCACCATTATAGGTATATACCATCTAACTATACGTCAAATCCAATATCCCCGTGGGATTCCGTAGTTTAGATAGCCGACACCTTAGAATCAGAACAAGGTGCTGAAATCGTAAGGGTGCCTCTGTCAGCTGGGAAAATTCTAACCAATAGTAATGCTCTATTTGCCTAGCTGCACCGACATAAGAGCCTTGGCAATTTTAGTTTGACGAATAAATGAAATAAAATAGGTATTACAGCAATTGTAGCCGACACTGGAGTCAACCCTGGCAATCGACAGCGTCGACTCGGTATATCAAGCTGCATTGCAAACAGGAGCCTGACGCGTTGAGTTAAGGTGCAATTTAGCTTTGACGCGCTATGTTTAGGTATATAAAAAGGTGGCTTTTTCCAAGATCAAAGGAGTGCGACTTCTGTAAACTTGTTTACTATTATATATTCTGTGGCCTTGGTCTTAAATTAAAGAAGAAAAAGAGCTACGCTAACCTTAGCTAGGAAAATGGAGAAATCCTATTGGCTGGAATGTTCCAATTCACAGCTTAGCTACATCGCACGGCTTCGATGGAAAGGCAACCTACAACTTTCGATTGTCCTTTATACCTTAACCTTTAAAAAAGAAAGCCACATAAAGGTGTCAAAGTTACCGATCAATATTCAAACTAGCCTTACAGGTATTATGTAAAATATAAAATTTTGAGTAGTTACACTTAGCTTGCGTTGCGTGCGGTTACCAGTAAAAGGTGTATAACAGAAGAACACGTAATATACGACTATGTAAAGTAGGTCGGCCAGCACGATTGGTCTCACTAAATAATCGCGCCAACAATCACGCGAAAATATCTCTTTATAGGAACACTTTTACTAAAACCTACCTATTTACCTACTTCTTCAAAAATTTTATAAATGTCTATTTGGTGCCGTGTATTGAATATTGCCGTGTATATAGTACCATTTCATACGTACCCGTAGGTGTCGTAAGAGGCGACTAAGGGTTATAAATTGGAAGATGGGCAGCAGCATCCTCCTATGTGTCATACCATCTTACTTACTCCGGTCACCTACAACCGCGGTCCATGGTGCCAGCCGTAACGCTGACAAGCGAGGTGACTATCGTACTTCCGCTCCACATTTTTCCAGCAAAAGCTAGAATTCGGGAGGGAGGGAGCTGCTCTGTCTGTAGTGATAGATGAATCTGCCGTGTCATTGATATTTTATGTAAATACAGGTGGATTATTGTAACTCTAGCGCCAACGGTTAATGCGCAGACATCAAAATATTTCACGCGGGGGTGTGCGGGGTCTGATGGGGGAAGGAGTACGAAGCATTCATTGGCTCTCTGCGTGTCACCCGTGCGCAGAAAATAATCGTCAGCAATAGAGTTGATGGAGCTGTATTAACTTACTACCTTTGTTGGAAAAAAGGTATTGACAGACAAACGGCCAGCCAGACTTATGGAGAACATAGTGATCCTACAAGGAATCCTTCATTTTCCTTTTGAGGTCCTGCACCCTAAAAAGAAGTAGTCGACTTGTCGTTATTACTCAGAGACCATTTGAACTAGATTACAAGATTATTTTTAAAGTTACTAATAATCCTAAAAAGGTAGGTCATTAAAAGATCACTGCTCGCCTCGTCTTGCCTAGTGTTATTTAAAAGGACATAGGTATATTTTTAGTTTCCCTAGTTTTCCGATCAATTATAAAAGTTTTATGTGATTTTTAGAGGACATTGGGCAGACAAATCCTTTAAAAATGACAAATAATTTATTTTAGCTAGCCCAAATATTTTGAATAGAATTTCTGTTCTGGGCTGGACAAAGTTAGACGGCTAGGAGGAAGCTAGGCTCTCTCCAAAATTTCGCAGTAAAAGGGCATGGTATGTTTTGGAGGGTAAGTACTATAGTCACCACGCTTGTTGGCGTTGCGGCTGGCAACATGGACCGCGGTTGTAGGTGACCGCAGTATGTAAGATGGTACGAGAAGGATGCTGCTTTTATAATACCCACGGGTAGAGTATAAGATTGTACTTTTCTTAGATAGCTCCACTAGGACGCAAAGGTAGGTATTATAATGATACCTTCGCAACTAGAATGACGATCATAATAGCACTCTTCCTCATATTGCAAATTGCTTTGCAGCACAGTGTCACTTGTACATTATCTGTGGATCTTATAATTAATTATAAATTATCATATCGTTATAATCTATCTATCTAATCAAACTACCCATAATTATTATAATGAAGTTAAAGTGTTTGTTTGATTGGAGTATTTCTATGTCGCAGTGAATGGAATCTCTCAACTGAATCAGCAAAAGTTTTTTTTAAACTAATGCCTAAACTAGCCGTCAAATATAAGGATTGCATTTTAGCAGAATAACTTTAATCACTAAAGTATCCCTGAAATAGGTCCTTAAGAAACCATGTCGTTATTGAAGAAAAGCAAGCAAAAAACCGGCCAAGTGCGAGTCGGACATGCGCACCGAGTGTTCCGTATAACTAAGGTAACTAGCGTCTTAGTTATGGACGCACAATCCGGCAGAAGTCCATTAAACGGTCTGTATGGCTAACCCGTAGGGCTACTTTTGGTGGTCACGACCCTCAGCCATGAGGAAACGACGAAGAAGAAGAAGAAGATGGCTTATGCACTATAAACGTACCAATTTTCACGCTTGTAAGTGTTATCCCTTTGCTAAAACAAAAAATCGCCTAAAAACAGGTTTTTATTAGGGAAGCCCCCTACTTTGTTTTATTATTGTTGTTAAACCGGCAATAGAAATACATAATCTGTGAAAATCATTTCATCTCTCTACCTGTTGTAGTTTATGAGATACAGCTAGCCTTGGAGGAGCTACGACATCAGAAGCGTATTAATAGGGTCCCGTTTTTCACCCTTTGGGTAGGGAACCCTAAAAATACTTGGGAAAACTGCAACTGCGTATTGAGTTTGAGTATATGACTTTGTCAAGGTCTGAGCAACTAGGCAAAGAAGCCTGAGACTGATTTGCATTCACAAATGAATATTTAATACCCAGAACAAGAACAAACGCTTGCATTCATCACACAAAAGTTTGCCCTGCAGGGATCGAAACCGCGACGGCGTAGAAGGCAGGCTAACTAACAAACCAACCACGCCAACAGGCCAGTCAGTATTGTAGGAAAACCATAACTTACACGGGAAAACGCCAGTTGCTATAATAATTACTAACGCTCTATTAACCGTTTATCATCAATAGTTGTCATAATGTGATAATATTTCCTGGTTTAAGTCTATTATTTGCTGCTCGTACAAGATGGTACAATAGCAAATCATAATTAATATCTTTATGGTCGGTTTTAAGACTTGAGAAACTTACAGTACCTATCTTAAAATTAACTATAGCGTTCACCGAATAAACGCGTCTTATAGTCCAGTCAATCTACGATAGTTTGTATGGAGACCGTTGCATTAAATGCACTTTAGGGGATAATTTAATAAATTACCAGTAAAATCAATCAAAAATTCAAAACCACAGTAATCCCCGACATAACGTTGATATTCTTACAACCAGTATAAGGTGAACTCAACCTGTATAATATTTATCATGTAGCACAGGTCAGCTTATACTGGTAAATTACGAAAAATGTGTTTTTACAAAATTGCCGGATTTAATTATTTACAGCTACAAATAGCCTATATTAATATTTAAAATTAATTTCTATAAATTTGCATTTAATGCAACCTTAAATCGTAGATTGACTGGACTATTATCAAAACTTCATCCTATTCGCAAGATTGAGATAAATAGGGGCCGTAGACAAACAGCTTCCTATTGTCGTAAATGCTAGTAGAACAGATAAGAATAAAAATGTATGAGATGACATTAGCTAACGAAATTATTCTATTCTATTAGCGTTTTCAATAATATAAAGCCATTTGTCTGTGGGTATTTTGTTATTGTTAAAATTTGATGGTGCAACTTAGCCTTACCCACTATGAACATGACTGCCATATTTGTAAAGTGTTACTTTTGCTAAACTTTTGCTGTGAATAGAACTGAATCTTTAAAATGGGCTCATGCAAATTTAATATGGTTGCGGAAGTCCTTTAGAAGTGATCACAGATGAAATAATAGTAACGTGATGGTTTTTTTTTTCGAAACGTTAATGATTGACTTCATGTTTTAGACCACTAGCTATTGCCCACGACTTCGTCTGCGCAGGTTTATAAATTGTAGCCTATGTGTTATTCTGATGTATAAGCTATATTATTGTAAAGTTTCATTAAAATCCATTCAGTAGTTTTTATGTGAAAGAGTAACAAACATAATTATATCCATCTATACATACATGTTTACAAACTTTCGCGTTTATAATATTAGTACTAGGATAGTAGGATATAGGATCATAATTTTGCTTATAAATGTATTCCAAAGTAAAAAACGATTTGTTAAAATCGATTTACTACCGGCGGAGATATAGCGTAACAAACATACAAAAAAAAAACATGGTGTCGAACCGCCTTTTTGAAGTCGGTTCAAAAGAAGTTTATCGCATTCCCATGCTGTTTTCGTCTGTCATACTCTTCAGCTTACACAAATGTTGTATCAATCACAGGGATATAATGAAAACAGAGATTTGGTCAAATCCCTAAGAGATTTGATCAAAAACCGGAAGAAGTCAAAATTATCAATAATATATTATTTCTAACCCAGCTAAACCGAATCTTACCTAACATAAAGAAATGCAACCCCGGTTGCAACTAGAGACGATGATTAAATCAGGTTTTTATCAAAAGCCGGTTTTTGTCAAATCGCTGTTTTTATCATATCCCTGCGGCATGTGTTTTGTTGAATGATCCATTTTTAGGGTTCCGATACCAAAATGGTAAAAAAGGAACCCTTAAGGTGCGACTTTGTCTGTCTGTCTGTCATACCTCTATATCTCAGCAACCACTTATGCTATCGACTTGAAATTTTGAATGGTTTTAGAATATATTTGCCCAACTTAATTGCACATGTAAGAATTTTGAAAAAATATGATTATTAATGTAAAGGGGGCCAAAATAGGGGGGGGCCAAATTTCTAATTGTCGCTACTAGGTTGAGTGGGGTATCATATGAAAAAGCTTTACTTGTACATTTTAAAATATATTTTTGTTTTTTTTACGTTTCTTAGTTTTCAAGTTATGACGAAAAATGTCAAAAAAAATACCATTCTCCCCCCCTAATATCCGAAGTTTGTGTAAGGAAAAATCTGAATTAATTACAGTTGGCAAAAATTAGACGATCTTTCTAAGTTGCACGGTTTTTCAGAAATCTGCAAAAACCTTTACAAACAAATTTAGTTTTGTGGTCCTGAAAATGAATGGAGTCCGACTCGCACTTGACCGGTTTTTTTCCTTTATTCCAACGCCTACTATTTTGCAGCCATGAGACTAAAACCTGAGTATATTGACGGAAAGAATAACATTGTTTTACAAACTTGTTTTTTCTGACAGCTTAAGCCGATTGCTTTTGACATAGCTGCAATATGTATTGGTAAGCTTTGGAAGTAACGAAAAAATTGATTATTAGGGCACATACACTGTAAGCCTGCCCATCTGGCAGACAAAAGGTCGCGGGAAGTCGTTGTATGAAGGCAGCATCGGAGCAGGTTGTTGTGAAGTTTTCAGGGTATGCTTTGTTTTTTTTTTTATCTAGCCCTGAGGACAGAGATGTGGTCAAAGATGGAACGAGCTTGCGCAGAAGAAGCCTATTCACTCGCTACTTAAATAGATTCGGGTTATAAGAGCTCGGGAACACAGACGCAGGCAGAGAATTCCACTCCTTAGCCGTGCGCATTATAAAGGATGATTCAAAGCGCTTTTTAACGGATGTGTGGAATATCAACCAAGTGTGGGTGATATCATGCGGTGCATTTGGATTCCCGATGGTAGAAGGGGGATGGCGGAATGAGCTCATGGAACTCTTGGGCACACTCTCCGAAGTACAATCTGTAAAAGACCGACAGACATGCAACTTGTTTGATTTAGGATGCTGCAGAAGTTGACAGATTCCAGCATCTTTCAGCCAACTGTTACCCCGCTCTGAAAGTAACATACTCACCTGACGCAACCCCAGCGTAAAACCGGCCACATACTAATTAACACATAACGACCCGCCCTACGAGTGTTACCTCAGAGCACGCTCCACTTACTACGTTGGTTACGGACAGATGGCGCTGACCACTCAACCGTATGGTTCCCCATTCCTCGCTTGACAGGTTTTCGGATGTCATGTATGGTTTGTGTAAGCTTCAGTGGTGTGATTATTTTATTCTTTGGTTATTTAGCAGATTTTTTGATGAAGCAATAAGAAATATGCAAAAGCTGAAGAACTTGTTAATGTACATTAGACTTGCGCTAAACAGTGCACCACAAAGTAATGTAATATATCATCACATTACTCAGAGCGTGATATTACCAAGTGACATCACTATTACCCGAGAAATCATTCGTTATTTTAGTACATTCGTTATGTGAAATTGTGTACCTACAGTAATGTTTTGGACTAGTAGTTTGCACGATTTTTATAAAGTTAAAAATTTATAAAATTCTAAACGAATTTACCACTTAAAATTTTAATGGTTTAGTAATAGAATATTTTTAGTTAATACACGTGAATAGTAGGAATAGTAGGTAGTTGGATACCTCCCGGCGCATAATGTCACGTTCGCAAAATGTCACACTAGGGTTTACCATATCCAAATATCTAGATTTGGGTTATTCATCAGTAGGAAAACGAATTGTTGCAATATTTTTTAGTAGATTTTGGAATTGAGCCAGCACTTTTGGTATTTTTTTCACGCTATATAACGTGTGATAATACCGTGTGAATCTGCCCATGAAACTGAACAACTTTTCCTCAGGAACATAGGTCGAAATACAAAAATCTATTTTTGACCTCCCATAGAGACTGCATCAGCTGAAAGCGCATTTTGTATGGAAGGTCAAATTTGGTTTTTTGTACTGCGACATATGTTCCTATGGGAAAGTTGTTTAGATTTAGCCTAAGTAATGTGTCAAAATTATGTTCACTATTTCATTAGTTTACTATTTCATCATATTCAATGAAATGATAAATATAAAATGTGTTCGGTGACCGACTGCACAAAGTTAAACGGTAGATTCTACCCATGAAACTGAACAACTTTTCCCAAAGATCAGAGGTCGGAATACGAAAAAGAAATTTCGAAAGAAAACAAACTGCATCATTTGATAGAACATTTAGTGTGGCAGGTAAAATTTTTTTTTCGTATTTCGACCTATGTTTCTTGGGGAAAGTTGTTCAGTTTCATTGTTAGAATCTACCGTTTAAGTTTGTGCAGTCGGTCACCGGACACATGGGGATAACAAGCCGTAGATAAAAAAAACCGGCCAACTGCGAGTCGGACTCGAGCCCTAAGGGTTCCGTACCTACTCGTATCTACCATAAAAGCTTTTACTCTTTGACTTTAAAATCTCCGCGACCATCCAACTTGACCCCTCTTTTTAGGGTTCTGTAGCCAAATAGAAAAAAATGGAACCCTTATAGATTCGTCATGTCTGTCTGTCTGTCTGTCCGTCCGTAATGTCACAGCCACTTTTTTCCGAAAATGTAAGAACTATACTGTTGAAACTTGGTAAGTAGATGTATTTTGTGAACCGCATCAAGATTTTCTCACAAAATAGAAAAAAAAAAACCGGCCAAGTGCGAGTCGGACTCGCGCCCTAAGGGTTCCGTACCTATCTACCATATGATATACTAATAGTAAGATGCACGATATGCAGATATGCATAAGATGCACGTGCGCTATTTTTGATATTACGGCCGAGGCCCATAAATTGCAGCCCGAGCCGCAGGCGAGGGCGTAATGGAGCCGAGGGTGTAATCGCCAAAGCGCACAAGCTTCTTACGACGTTTTTCAACACATTTCCGAATAAAAACGAATCAAATTCGCTTACCTTTTTGTTGTTCGGGCTGCAATTCCTGTGCCTCCATTTTTCGTTCTCACAATACTTTTCAACATGGAATAAATACACCACAAAGAGCTAGGTTTATACTCATTCGCCAGCTCATTGAAATAAGCCACAGAGTCATTCTCTAAAAACGAATTGGCATTTTTGCTGTTCTTCCATTCAATTAAGTTTTCGTAGGTAAGAATGTATTTTTCCTTAGATTTTGCTGGAAGGAGACTCTCACTTGCGTTTTGTGCCCCAGTAATTATTTCCTGTGGGGTTAAATTAAGTTATTCTTCATTGCTTGAAACCATCGACGACATTGTTAGTTAGTCACAAAAATCAAAGCAAATGAAAGTACTTCTGAAAAATGGCGCGCGGATTTCTTGTTGCGCGCGCATTTCTTTTTTCAAATGAGGAGCTGTGACGAAGCAGTGGCAATGCTCCCAAACAGCGTAGTCATTAAAAAAGTACAAAAACTTAAAATTTATTGCTTACAAAATCAATTAATGTTAATTTATTGTCAAATTCAACTAATCTCATGCAACAAACTGTTTATATATTATATTTTCATCAACATGAGGTATGTATTTACGTAAATTTTATAAATATTTTAGACATTAGAACTCCTTGCTCTTTTATAATAAAAAAAAAACAAAAATTAAATAACTAGTGCTGTAATATATAATAAGAAAAGCACGCGTTTTTAATAAGCTGGATTATGGACCTAAATACAGTGCAAATAGAGCTGTTTTATGAGCAAATGTGTTGAAAAAGCTTTTGCTCTTTGATTTTAAAAACTCCTCGACCATCCAACTTGCCCCTCTTTTGTAGAAAAGTTCTCGAAACGGGAGCTCCCCTTAATCGGTCCGGTCAAGTTTGAGTTGGACTCGTGCGCCGAGGGTTCCGATATATCTATAGCAATTTTGGAAGCAATAAACTAAATTTGATTGTAAATGTTTTTGCAGATTTCTAAAAAACTGTGCAACTTGGAAAGATCGTTTTATTTTTGCTGTAATATTTACATAAACTTCTATAGACTGTAATTACTTTTACATTTTTCATCACAACTTTATAACTATGAGTTGTAAAATAAATACATAAATATGTTTTAGAATGTACAAGTAGAGCCCTTTTATATATCACCCCACTAGACCCAGTAACGACAATTTGAAATTTTGTCCCTCCTATTTGGGCCCCCTTTACAGTAATAATGATATTATTTGTTTATTCTTTCATGTGCAATTAAGTTGGGCAACCAAATTCTACAACTATTCCAAATTTCAAGTCAATAGCATGAGTGGTTGTTGAGATATAGAGGTCTGACAGACAGACAGACAAAGTCGCACCATATGGGTTCCTTTTTTTACCATTTTGGTATCGGAACCCTAAAAATTATCAATTTAAATTTAAAAAAATAAAAAGTTTTAGATACAAATATAATCTATCGATCTAAAAAAGACACGACTATTACAAATTATTTCCGTTTCGCCATACAATCTCTCGTAGATTTACTGAAGTACTATTAAAGACCCTATTCATATGTACGCGCGAGTTTGCCGTGTCAGGTCGTACATTGCTTAATCGTTAAGAATTTGACCATTGCACGGCTAAATAAAGCGGCATTGTACGTGAAATCGCGCCAACAATCGCTGCGAATTTACCGCTTCTGAAGTAGGTATGTATTTTAATAGAAAGAAAGGGGAAAAACACGTTTAACTATAAAAAAACCGGCCAAGTGCGAGTCGGACTCGCGCACTAAGGGTTCCGTACCACCACATAATCATAATTGTATTAGTTGAAATTTCAGTAAGTTAATGTGCTATATTTTTTGAGTCTGACACGCGCTTGACAAAATTTTATTATTTTATAGCTTATGAACTATAAACATACCAATTTTCAAGTTTGTAAGTGTTCTCGTTTTTAAAATAGAACTAAAACAAAAATCGCCTCCGCGACCATCCAACTTGACCCCTCTCTTATATGAATGTTCTTGAAACGGGAGCTCACCACAATAAAATTGGTTACCATTAGTTGTGAGTAAAGTTGTAATATTTAATGATTTCAGACTTTTCCCTTTATTTGTACTGTGAGACCTAGCTTCTTGCCAAATTTCATGTTCATTCATCTCATCATTTCACCCTGTAGGTTTTGCTTTTTTGCATAAATGTATGGAGATGAGGACATAAAAAGCCATATCTTTTGAATACGTCGTTGTAAAAAATTTAAATTTTCAGATCTTGTGTTCATGGACCTTAATATTCATTATCAATTTCAACCTGATATCTTCTCGTTCGTGAGAAAAAGGGTCTTGACAGACAGACAGACAGATAGACAGACAGACAGACGGACAACAAAGTGATCCTATAAGGGCTCCGTTTTTTTTTTTGAGGTACGGAACCCTAAAAACAACGAAAAGAAGTGGAAAAAATAAACGAAAAAAAATATAATTGAAGATCAGTACAGTAAAAAGCACATCAAGCTTTGGACTTTGTACCGTTCTTACTTCAATAGAAGTACGTGCGTACGGGCTAGAGTCGCACTGCGAGTGTCAAGCTTGATGTGTCGGTGACTGTACTTTTATTTTTAAGCAAATCCTTTCGGGGGGTAGTTCTACCCATGTACGAGTATCTGAGCAAAATTTATAACAAAACTACTGGAAATAAAAGAAAACGTGATCCTCCATACAATTTCACCATATCAGATTTTTATTTTGTATGAAGATTATTTTTTTTTTATTTCCAAATATTGCAGAAGAAAAGTTGTTTAGGTACATGAGTGGAATTACCATCCGAGAGGGTTTGCGTATTTAGAATAACACCTTGTATAAAGTCCTATTGAAAAAGTGAACATAATTTTACTCAGACCATGAAACTGAACAATTTGAGCTACCAGCTGATGCAATTTCTATGGGAGGTCGAAAATTTATTTTCGTATTTCGACCTATGTTATTTGGGAAAAGTTGTTCAACTTCGTGGTCCAAGAGCTACATGCTAAAATTATGTTCACTATTTCAGTAGGACCCTATATTTATTTACTTTTTCTACTTTTGTTTAGGTTTTTCAATTTTTAGGGTCCCGTACCCAAAGGGTGAAAACGGGACCTGATGTCTGTCTGTCAGCGGGCTAAATAACATGAATCGTAATAGGTAGACATTTAAAATTTTAAAATGATGTGTATTTCCGTTGCTTCTATACCTAAAACAATAAATCCCTACTAAAAAACCTGTTTTTGTTTGCTCGATTTAGTTCATTTTAAGAAATATTGGTCTGTAACAACAGATGGCGCTACTAGGTTACTGAAACGCGCTATCGTTGTGTCTTTCTGATTTAATGACTTTCGTGAGACTGAAAATCATAATTACCGTTAAAGAATACCGAATTTTTGAAAACACGTCTTTAGCACCTCTTATGTGTGCGACGTGTTGTATAACTATCACATAACTGTAGATAGAATCTTTTATGAAAAGTCAGAAGGTGTCTCACAAGGCTCGTCTGGCTGTTCATGGAGGCGTTTTGGTACCAACACTGATGTACGGCAGTGAAAGCTGGGTATGGCAGAAGAAGCATGAAAGTAAAATTAATGCAGTAGAAATGAGAGCGTTGAGGAGTATGGTTGGTGTGAAATTGAGTGACAGGATTAGAAATAGTGTGATAAGAGAACGTTGTGGCGTAAAAGAAGACGTAGTGACTAAAATTGAGAAAGGGATGCTAAGATGGTTTGGTCATGTGGAGAGGATGAATGAAGGAAGATTGATGAAAGAGATCCACAAGGCGAGAGTGAATGGAAACGTTGGAAGGGGAAGGCCTCGGCGAACGTATCAGGACCAAATTCAAGACGTTCTGAATAAAGGCCAGGTTAAAAGTACCCTAAACCGACGAGCATGTATGAAAGGATTGATGAAGGTTCAGGAAGCAAGGGAAGTATGTCAAGATCGTAGCAGGTGGAGAACTGTGGTCTCTGCCTACCCCGACGGGAACAAGGCGTGATGTTATGTATGTATATATGTATGTAGAATCGGTTACAGTATGACTAGTTACAGTATGGTTACAGTAAGTTCTATGGGCAGTTATACACATCAACCGGCCCACCCGTTAGCAGTCTGGCCAACGATCCAAGAGCTAGACTTACCCGACACCATACCGAAGATATCCCGGACGTCAGCTTGTACGAGATTAGAATGGCTCTCAGACAGCTTAGAAACAACAAGGCACCCGGGCACGATGGAATTACGGCTGAGCTTCTGAAAGCAGGCGGAAGGCCAGTGCTTAAAGCTCTTCAGAAGCTGTTTAATTCTGTCATACTCGAAGGGAAAACGCCACAGGCATGGCACAGAAGTGTGGTGGTACTCTTCTTCAAAAAGGGTGATAAGACCCTGCTGAAGAATTACAGACCCATCTCACTTCTGAGCCATGTCTATAAGCTGTTCTCGAGAGTCATTACGAACCGTCTCGCGCGCAGGCTCGACGACTTCCAGCCTCCCGAACAAGCCGGTTTTCGTAAAGGCTTCAGTACCATAGACCACATACATACGCTACGGCAAGTTATACAGAGGACCGAAGAGTATAACCAGCCACTTTGCCTAGCGTTTGTGGACTATGAGAAGGCCTTCGATTCGATCGAGACGTGGGCCGTGCTACGATCTCTCCAGAGGTGCCAAGTCGACTATCGGTACATTGAAGTGTTGAAGGACCTGTACAAAAACGCCACTATGTCAGTTCGTCTTCAGGACCAGGACTCGAAGCCTATCCAATTGCAGCGAGGAGTGAGACAGGGAGACGTCATATCTCCTAAACTGTTCACCGCTGCATTGGAAGATGTCTTCAAACTCCTGGACTGGAAAGGACTTGGCATCAACATCAATGGCGAGTACATGACCCACCTTCGATTTGCCGACGATATTGTCGTAATGGCTGAGACCCTGGAAGATCTCGGCACGATGCTCAATAACCTCAGTAGAGTTTCACAACAAGTGGGTCTTAAAATGAACATGGATAAGACGAAAATTATGTCTAACGCCCTTGTTGTACCCACTCCACTCAAAGTTGGAGACTCTACGCTCGAAGTTGTTGATGAGTACGTATACCTGGGACAAACAGTCCAGCTGGGTAAATCCAACTTAGAGAAAGAGGTTACTCGTCGAATCCGACTCGGATGGGCAGCGTTCGGGAAGCTCCGCAATATCTTCACGTCCAAAATACCGCAGTGTCTCAAGACGAAAGTCTTTGACCAGTGTGTGTTGCCAGTGATGACATATGGCACCGAGACGTGGCCGCTCACGATGGGCCTTATCAGAAAGCTCAAAGTCACCCAAAGGGCGATGGAAAGGGCTATGCTCGGAGTCTCTCTGCGCGATCGAATCAGAAATGAGGAGATCCGCAGAAGAACTAAAGTAACTGACATAGCCCTGAGAATCGCTAAACTGAAGTGGCAGTGGGCAGGGCACATCGCAAGAAGAACCGATGGCCGATGGGGCGTGAGGGTTCTAGAGTGGCGACCACGTACCGGAAGACGAAGCGTTGGCAGGCCCCCCACAAGGTGGACCGACGATCTGGTCAAGGTCGCGGGAAGCCGCTGGATGCGAGCAGCGCAGGACCGGTCGTCATGGAGTTCTTTAGGGGAGGCCTATGTCCAGCAGTGGACGTCTTTCGGCTGATATGATGATGACTAAATGCAGTAGATTTCTACTGAACAACTATCCTCCAGAAATAACAGGTTGAATAAAAATATTTTTAACAAAAACGAATCACCTCCTTCAAAAATGTTTAAGGAATCTATAAGCACTCTATTAGACTCCAAAATGAACTGTTTCTTGTAAATTTATAATTGAAATAAACAAACATAGGCTTGGTTATTTTCAATGCACCACACGGGCTATATACTTGTATAGCTCTTCTGGGCAAGCTCGTTCCATCGTCTACCTCATCTCTGTCCTCAAGGCTAGATCGAGGTCAAGAGTAAGCCCATACATAGTAAAAAAAAGTACCTATAAAATTTGAGCGTTGCCCTCGATTTCCTCAGGATCCCCTCATCAGATCCTAACTTGGTGACAATGAGACCACTTCAGAAGTATACCTATCGGATAAAAAAAGAATTTTACAAATCGGTTCACAACTGACGGAGTAATCGGTGAACATACATAAAAAAAATACATACAGTGGAACATAGAACCTCCTCCTTTTTTGAAGTCGGTTAAAAATTAAATAGTGAAAAGAAGTAAATCCTGAAGAGTTGTCGCTATGCGACACGAGTCACGATTTACTCTTCAGCACGTGTATCGAACAATGTTGTACAATGCATTTAAAGGAAATAAAAGATAAGTTTCTTACTTAGAAAATAATTTGCATTTTTATCGGCTCTCCTACCGTACAACTATTTCACATAAAATAATGCGTAAAATAAAAGTTTATCTCCCATACGTTATCAGCGGACACGGCTTTCTATGGAAAGTTGAAGATTTTTGTTTTCATATTTCGACAGTTTGCTTTTATTTTCTTCTAGTACCTATGCAAGTATCAAGGGCAGATTTACATAATTCAGGATTGTTTACCCTTTTCGTTAAACGGGTAATGAACATCTCATTTGTACCCTTAATAAGGGTAATTATTAATAAATCGCTCCTGAGACCGTATCAGCTGAGAACGCTGTTAAGATGCGACTTGCTATGTTGACTGCCACCCAAGTTTGGTCTATTAATTAATGCAACGTCTCCAGATACATCTTGAGAGCAATCTCACACTTGAGAGGGATTTATCAGTACGACCCTTATCAATCAATCATTTATCATACTTTAGAAAATTGTCTAGGTTATCTCCTCAATCGGTATTTCAACAAAAACAATAAGAATTTAATAAAATAGCTGATGATTATAAGTACTTCATTAAATTGACAACGACAATGTAAAATGATAATGTTAATATAACAATTTAATGTACATCCTCCGACTCAAGGCGGCGGAAGTAGCACGGAAATTCTACGTGACCAAAACAATTTGACACACTGATTGTACGGGCGTTCATACAAAATGCGGGTCTAATTGGTTTGGTCAAATATTACTGAATGTTATTTGTTCGCCATAGTAGAATATGTATTTAATTATATGGCTTTAGGCTGATTTACAGATATTTTATCCACTTGTGTACATGAATTAATAGTTTTATAATATAATCTGGGAATATAACCTGCTGAAGAAATAAAAATAGAAAACTTTCACATAACAAGAGTTAAGTAAATAACCGTGAATTCAAGTAAAAAGTATTAAAAATGTGAATATTTTTGACTAGCTGTATTTTTTCTGGGTGTGTATTTATGGTTACTAACGTGTACCTGCAAAATGTCTCTTTTGTGAACTCTGGTATTGGAATATTTCTGTTAGTTTTAAAATTACAGGAAATTCGTTTGAAAATGTTGAAAATTTTAAACAAACCTTCATCTCTTCCGAAAAATAAACAAATTATCAAAATCACGAATAAAATCATTAATGTTTTTCAACAAACCGTTCCCAGATTGACAGTGACTCTCCAAAAAAAAACCGGTCAAGTGCGAGTCGGACTCGCGCGCCGAGGGTTCCGATATACCTATAGTATTTTTGGAAGCAATAAAGTCCATTTTCAGGACCGCAAAACTAAATTTGTTTGTAAAGGTTTTTTGCAGATTTCTGAAAAACTGTGCAACTTAGAAAGATCGTTTTATTTTTGCTGTAAAGTTTACATAAACCTCTGTCAACTGTAATTAATTCAGATTTTCCCTTACTCAAACTTCGGAGATAAGGGGGGGGGAATGGTATTTTTTTTGACATTTTTCATCATAACTTGAAAACTAAGAAACTTAAAAAAATACAAAAATATATTTTAAAATGTACAAGTAAAGCCCTTTCATATGATACCCCACTCGACCTAGTAGCGACAATTTGAAATTTGGCCCCCCCTATTTTGGCCCCCTTTACATTAATAATCATACTTTTTTCAAAAAAATTTCATGTGCAATTAAGTTTGGCAACTATATTCTAAAACTATTCCAAATTTCAGCTCAATAGCGTAAGTGGTTGCTGAGATATAGAGGTGTGACAGACAGACGGACAGACAGACAGACAGAGCGGCACCATAAGGGTTCCTTTTTTTTACCATTTTGGTATCGGAACCCTAAAAAATCTGCAAAATAAGAACGACGTGTTCAAGGGTAGATATACCTTAAAAATTTGGGGTGCAAGAAAGGAGCCTCCCCGAGCGACGTGCCAACTCAGTCCTGCACGTCCGGCGCACCCTGGGAAATCAGCAAGTACTCCAAGCTGATTGGGTAATCCTTTCCCCACGATGGCAAAGTCAAAAAACTCAGTTCAGCCTTAAAACCAGCTTTGTGTGTAGTTTCGATTAACATCGAGGGTTTCTCCCTGAACAAATCAAAACTTCTTTCTGAACTTTGTAGAGGGACGAAATGCGACATTCTGTGTGTATACACGGCCGCACATCAGTAGAAACACTTTTGGACCTTATGGCGTGGTAATAGAGTTGAAAAAGTTACTACCGACAAGCGGTTGACCGTACAAGAAACCCATCGAAATGAAACACAAACCCGACCTTACGTAGCTGGACTCACCATTATCTCCGAGACCTGTCACCCGAAACACGGTAACGCAGTGTTTGCTGCTCCCGGAGTAAGGAGAAATTCCACAAACTATGGCCCACTTAACATCATGTCCTGCGTCCCCTTCCACCTGCAGTTCATGTAGCCGAATTTTGGGCTAAACAAATATAAAATAAAAATGACGATGCCATTGACACACAAAGAAGAAGAAGAACCGTATTAATATAATACAAAAATATGTATTTAAGAAAGATTTACGTGAAACACATGAAAAACTAATGATTTTACATTTATCGTGTATTTTCAAATACCTAGGCAATTTTCAATGACGTTTTTCAACTGCGTTTATTTAAGTGTCGATAGGTGGCAAGCTCATCACTGTTGGTAATTTTTTTCAATGGCTTTGTAAAATAAATGAAATCATTTTAGAATAAAATATATTACAGACATTTCACAGTAGCAGTCAAACTGACTTCATTATTTTCATACTAGGAGACGGTTTACATCAGTGTTTCTATTTTCAATTTTCCTAACGATGATCAGCAGCGCCATCCAGTTTAAGTTTCAAATGGTGCTGGAAAACACCCTCGATGGCCAGCTATTAACTCACAGTATTAACTAGACAGTAAGCTGCCGTTATTCATAAAATAAGGTATTAACTTCATAAAAAAATCCATAGAATATTTTTTTTTGACGTGCAACAAAGAGTTCCTCATTTGACAAGGCTGTCAAATAGCCGGTTGACCCATTGACGTAAGAAAAAGGCTCCGCTGCGCTTAGTCTTCAAAATCTTTGGGTTGACCGCGGTGGCTGGTGGTACGGTCAACTGCACGTCAGTGGAAACATTTGCAACTTTATTACCATGCCATAAAGTCCAAAGTGTTTTCAAGAAGTGCTGTTGAGTGTACAACATGCAAAAGACGTTGCTATCCTTTAACGACACCCGCGGGAAATTAACAAGGCAGTAAGCTGCCGTTATTCATAATCTAAGTTAACAAGTGTAGTTATTTGGAGCGCATACCGGAAGCTAATAGGTAGGAGCAAAACCTACCTAAAAATACTAAGTAAATATTAAATATTACCTAAGTATTTATTATTTATGTGTGTACGCAGATAGTCGAAGCGCCCTTAACCTAGACACGGTACAGGTGAAGGTTAGAAGCGACATTATAAATGCATATTTCATAAATACTTACTATTAAAACCGTAACAGAGATGAGTTTGTACATTCAAGAATATTGTAAAAAAAAACATCATCATAACATCCCATGACAACGTCCACTGCAGGACAGGGAGCTCCCTCCAGCCAGACTTTCAACTTTTGCTGAAAAAAATGTGGAGGGGAAGTACCATAGCACAGTAAAGAGATGGGGTAGACGTAGGTAGACGTCGCACAAAATTACTTAGGCCATGTCATTGATGCGCAAAAGTCAAAAATGACTTATTTTCTTATGACTTAACTTCTGCGCATCAACTGACATGGTCAAAGTTATTTTCACGTTTGTAACCAGCACAGAAAAATAAGGGTACTTAGAAGGAGGATTAAAGAAATAATTCGTCACAAGGTAGCGAAGGCGTCGTTCTATGGATTTGACGGGTTATTTTGAATATTTCCTAGTGATCACTGATAGTTTGACATAAAATATTGGGACATGTTGGCAGATGTCATCCCATAGTAAAATAAATTAGCAAGGTATCTATTCCGAGCGAAGCAAGGAGGTCCGAAATCTTTGGTAACCAGAACACACACACGTACACACACGCTTACACTATCGTTTTATTTTACAGTACCTGGGCGACCGACTGTATAATCTTAAACAAAGCCCAAAAACAGATAACGCTGTAGCACAGTAAAGAGATGGGCTTATCAGCAGTATGGAAGCTTCATACTAAACGTCCAAAATGGCGCACTCAACCAGACGCACTTCTCTACAGGCCGCTAAGCAAGGTTCGCCCTGAAATAAATCGCGGTTGTCGCGTGAAGTTTGCTGTCGGTCGTTTCATCACGTCATATTGTGCGGATATATTATTATTATTTTATTTCTGCCCTGCCCTTATGTGATAAATGGCGACTTAGAGACTCACCCTTTCCGGGTGTGATAAAAGGCGACTAAGAGACGTACCCTTTCCGGGTGTGATAAAAGGCGACTAAGTGTCCTAATCTTTCACTAAGTGTCTTTATCTTCTCTAGTGTCTTAAAAGGCGACTAAGAATCTTAATCGGCCATTGTGTCATAAAAGGCGACTTAGTGTACAAATCTTTGTTTGAAATTGATTTTTTTTTTATTTGTTTGAATTTGTTTGAAATTTTTATACGTTTTTCATTTATTATTTAATGTATTTATTTATTGTTTGTTCTGCAATATATAGGGTGACTTTTAATTAGTTCTTGATAGAAAAAGGTATGAATGTACTCATGATACTGAACAACTTTCCCCAAGGAACATAGGTCCAAATACGGAAATCAAGTTTTGACCTCCCATAGAAACTGCATCAGCTGATAGCGCATTTTGTATGGGAGGTCAAATTTGGTTTTTCGCATTTCGACCTATGTTCCTTGGGAAAAGTTGTTCAGTATCATGAGTACATGCATATCTTTTGCTATCAAGAACTAATTAAAAGTCACCCTATATAGGTCTTTGTTATTTGAAAGATATATTTTTTTATTTGATGTTTATTTGTTACCAAAGATTTCGGACCTTTCCTTTATTTTTCTGTGTTTGTTACAACCCTGACGCTCCAATGATGCAAGATTCGATTTTCAAAAAACAGGCTGAGTTTCCATACTGTGACCATAGTCACCTCGCCTGTCAGCGTTGCGGCTGGCACCATGGTCCGCGGTTGTAGGTGACCGCAGTATGTAAGATGGTACACAGGAGGATGCTGCTGCTCATACTCCAGTTTATAACCCTTAGTTGCCTCTTACGACACCCACGGGGATGTATGAGTTGGTACTATTCTTTGCCGGCACCACACGGGACCAAAAAAAAAACATAGATTCACCCAATCATTTTAAAAATATGTAAGTAAATGTCATTGGAGTAAAAAAACGCGTAAAAACGACCGCGCGTGAGTATCCGAAATCTTTGGGAAATGTACATTTGATACGAAATTTTTTTTCAATTTACTGTAGTTTTGAGGCTGGCTTAGGTACGGTCAATCACACGTCAGTGGAAAGGTTTGCAACACTATTACGAAGCAATAAAGTCCAAAGTGTTTGTGCTGACGTGCTGTTGAGTGTACTTACAACATAAAAATATAGCTCACCACCCAACAACAAAATGCACTTTCAGCTAATGCAGTTTCTTTACGAGTAGCAGGCTGTTTTTTTATTTTTTGCAAGAAAAAGCAGATTGGGATCTGTTCAGTTTCGTGAGCAAATTCACAATAAGGCATAATTTCTCATAATGATGCAGTAAATTTTTCATATATTTTCCATTTTCCATAAACTATAAAAAAAACTGCTACAGGGATCAAATGTCAAAATTTTACAATTCCGATCGGCCTTGAGAGAACTCTCATAGTGTTCTAGAGAAATAGAATTTTAGCAAGTTACTTAGACCATCAAAGAAACTTAACAACTTTCTCCAAGAAACTTAGATCAAAATACGAAAAAAAAAATTACCTTTATGCAAAATTCGCTATCAGCCGTTGCAATTTCTATGGAACGTCAAAAATAGATTTTCGTATTTCGACCAGCGATTTCGATCGAATTTCGACCTATGTTCCTTGTGGAAGGTTGTTCAGTTTCATGATCTGAGTAACATACTTAAATTATATTTACTACATCATTAGGACCTTATACTTAGAAAGCAATACAGACGAAGCTGCGAGTATACGCTAGTTCTTCATACATACACACCGGTGACATTCTGCAACGTCGCAACTTCCTGATTATGACGGTATGCAAAAAAAATACAATGAAGTGCTTATTCTTTTTTATTTTTTTTTATTTAGAAAACCAACAGCTGTTTACAAAAAGAATAGTTTGCTTATATATTAATGGTACATGAGCCTATAACAGGTTTCCCTAAGTTAACAACACATAATTTAGTATTACTATCTACAGAGCAAGCGTAACTAAGTTAACAGTTTCCAAATACCATTGAAAATTAAAAAAAATTACTGAACTAAAAATTTGTCACATATACGTTACAAAGTTTTAACACGATCGAGAAGTAAAAAACAATTAATTAGGTTTTGAGAAGATGCTCCAAGTAAAATAATAAACCACATTAAAACTAAAAAATCTGCCAGTTAAAAGAACACAAGATGCTAAAAACAATCGAAAGTGTGTATATGGGTGTGGTTTGAATGTGTATGTGCGCGTGTGTGTCTGTGTGGAAGTTGATTTATATAGGTGCTAAAGTTCATTGCTATTGGGTTTCGAGCTTAAGTTAATATTTTCCAGATTTCAAATCATTTCCAGATTTCAAATTGATCATTATTGTTGTTGTTTAGTTAGAGGCATAGCCATAGAATACATGAAACAGTGTATTCTATGGGCACAGCCACAGACCTAGCAAAAGCGCGCTAAATGGGCACAGCAGACGGCAGACTTTTTGTTGTAACAGTCCGCTAGTGTGGCCGGTACTACAATTCGCAAGGGAAACTTATATGTAAGGTACCTTGAAACTTGGCTCATAAACAGGAATAGGATCATTAAAGATAAATAAAAAATACCAATTTTTTTGGCCATAAATGACGAGGTTTTTAAAAAAATCGTTTTCGTCCAATATCGATAGGTCGTATGGCAGAATGTGATGAGTAGTCATTGCCTATCATAAAAAAAAACTAAAACCGACCACAGACTACAAGCTTGACCAACTTGTCTGGAGAATTTTGTGATGGCGCCACGATCGAAAAGGGTTGCCACCTATTACAAAAATAAAAAAATTCAGCCTTTTTTATTTAATACTCTTAACTACATATGAAATATGACATGACTTTTTACTGTTTGCCTCCTTGCTCGCAATCACAGATAAAATATACCTAAAAAAGTACGATGATCCTTCTTAGGGGTGATTCTACATCACTAAGGGTATTCCCTGTAGATAGACATGCTAGTAAAGCATGCTACTACGTAGAAAATGCTACACGCTTTGCTTGACATAAGCATGCTCATTTTTAGCTTATGTCATTGTCAAAAATTTACCGTCGTTCAATTTTCTAGCATGCTACCTGCGGCGCGGGTGGAAGGGGGTGTGTTGTGAGCACGTGTGAACAGGTTCGCTTATGAGCATGCTAGTGTCAATCAGTTGAAAGCTGTGACAGGTGTGTATCGCATCAAAATACAAGTAATAGTGTTCTGTGATGAAAATGTCTCGCTGAGACGACGAAAAAACTATTTTATTAAGTTCAATTCGAATGGCCACTTAATTTTCCATTTTCATTAACGTCTTATAGGTTATATTAGCATGCTACTTAATGGCATGTGTGTCAAGAGTATTTGATTTGAGCATGCTTACTTAGTAGCATGCATGTAACAAGCATGCTTTTTGCAAGCAAGTGTAGACAGTTAAAGAGCATGCTCGTTTCTAGCATGCTAGTAAGCATGCTCATTTACTAGCATGTCTATCTGTGCCCTAATAATTTAAAAACTCTCCGGGCGCTTCACTTCTACTTGAGCTAAAACTACTTTTTTTAAGAATAAGTATTTTTAATATTTTTTGTACAATCTATTAATGATGTAGAATCACGCCTCAGAAGGATCATCATACTTTTTAGGGTTCCGTACCTCAAAATAAAAAAAACGGAACCCTTATTATAGGATCACTTTGTTGTCCGTCTGTCTGACTGTCTGTCAAGACCCTTTTTCTCACGAACGAGAAGAGGTATCAGGTTGAAATTGATTAAGAATATTAAGGTTCATAAACCACACAAGATCTGAAAATTTCAATTTTTTACAACGACGCAATCAAAAGATATGGCTCTTTAGGTATGTCCTCATCTCCATACATTTATGCAAAAAAGCAAAACCTACAGGTTACTTCCCTTTGACCTAAAATTATGAAATTTGACAAGAAGCTAGGTCTCACATTACAAATAAAAGGAAAAGTCTAAAATTATTGAATATTTCAATTTTTCTCACAACTAATAGTAACCAATGAAGGTGAGCTCCTGTTTCAAGAACTTTTCTATAAAGGAGGGGTCAAGTTGGACGGTCGCGGAGTTTTTCAAAATCAAAGAGCAAAACCTTTTAGTATATCATATGGTAGATAGGTACGGAACCCTTAGGGCGCAAGTCCGACTTCCACTTGGCCAGTTTTTCACAGCCTGTATAAGTAAATACAAAGATCGATGATAAAGACAACGGCCCTGACTAAACGGTAAGGGTTTTTAGGCTAATTGGCCTCGGAATCGTTAAAGCATACAAGTAATATATTAAATTAAGTACGTTAAGCGAGCTTGAATTCATTGAATAATAATCTGGGTAACACTAACCTACGTAGCGGCAGCAATGCGTTTGTATACGGTATTATACCTACATGAACAAATGGTGCTATTGGAGATTATTGCTCCTTTTCTGCATCAAAGAATGATTTCATTATGAGAATAATTTCTCGCACACCACTTTCCATCGCTTTTGGAATAATTTTCTAATAAAATACTTGGAAATATGCAGAAAAACAAGAACAGCACAGACAACACTGACTGATACAAGGAGGTTTACGTAGCAGCTCTTTCGGCTAAGGAGAGAGCCATAACCGTATCCATTTCTTGCGAGGGACCTCCATACTAAAATGTATGTACACTTGTTCACGTATGGACTGTTAGGTCGCCCACTATCCTCGTAAGTGTAAAATGCGGACGAAGTGTCATACGGGTTTCTTTATTTCATACACAAAACAAAACCTGTAACTAAATCCGAGGCTCAGTCACTTTAGCTTCTGTAGCTACTGAAAAAAGAGCGGTACAAAGTCCACCGTGTCAAGATACACATGCTTTTGACTGTAGGTACATGTACCTGAACACAAAACTGTAGTATTTCTATAAAACTTTATTTGAACACTCACGTCTCTCCTTATTTCTTAAAGTATATTATTTATTTATCTATTTTACCTAAGTTTTAAAAACTCTAGAAGTTTCATACGTATATATTTTTATGAGTTGCGTATCTTCTGTTCGAGTGAACCGATTACAATGATACACCGCTTTTATATTCCAAGAAAGAACGCCAAACACATTATTGAAAACCTCGTTTGTATCAGTTAAGTTGTTTACGAGTTATTGGTGCACAGGCCGTGCTAATTTGCATTCTTGTGGCTTCTGTTCGCTTCTTATTGAGTGAACCGATTGCAATGATCTAAAGCTTAAATATTGTCGATAATAAGTCAATGAGTTCAGTGGTTTTCGAGTTACTAGCGCCACCGCTTGAAACTTCACGTATCCTCTGTTTCAGTGAACCGTTCGCAATTAAACAAATCTGAGAAATGAAACAAAATTAAGCCTAATGTGTTATTGTTACCCTTATTTCAAGCAGTTGAGTGGTCTGTGAGTTATTGGCGCCACCGCTTGAAACTTCGATTGTACTCTGTTTGAGTGAACCGATTGCAATGAAACTAAGCTTATATGTTGCACGGAAATAAGCTTAATACATTACCTATTGAAAACACGGTTCCAATCGGTTCAGTGGTTTGCGAGTTTATCGCGAATACACAACCAGACAAACAGACCAACAGACAAAAATTCCAAAAATGGACCGAATGGTTTCTATTACCTTTTTTGTGACCCCCCAGATCAAGATAAATTTTTCCCGATAATATTCAATGAACAGAATCGGCGAGTTATTATATGTATAGAATAGATGATCAATTCACAAGTAAAAATGATATATTTTCACTTTAGCATATAAAGTTTGGATGAAACATTAGAATTTTTTTTTTATATTTGTTAAACGTAACCAAGTCCCTAGTTTTTTGACCGACTTGTCATAGTCGACTAGGAGACGCTTTACACGACGTTTAGGACGGACTCTACAGTTTTTACTCTGAGGACTGTCAACAACAAAATGACTTTTTCAAAATGACGTAAGTAGTTCCGCTGTTGGCCATTCTACAGAAAAGTTGGTCAAGCTGTACTTCGAACAGTTGTCAGTTTTTTTTTAAGACTGGTCATGGCTACTTTTCATTCTGCCATACAAAATTATTTTTTAACTTTATTTGCAACCGAAAAAAAATCGTATTTTTTATTTTTACTTATTGACCTTATCCCTGTCTATGAGCCAAGTTTCGAGGTACCTTACATACGTTTCCTATGCGAATAGTCATTGACATGAGAAAAACGCTCCATTTCTATGCGCGTATTTTCCAAAATCTTTGGTTTGGAAGGAAAACAGCTTGAATAGTTGGTCAGTTCAAAGAGTTATTCAGTCGAAAGGGTTGTTCAGATATTGATTGTTATTTAGTTTAAAACGTAGAGCAATTTTGGAACATGTTATGTTTGAATTAAATTCTAATAAAAACTATAATTTTCGCAATACCGGCCACACTGACGGACAATGTCCTTGACTGCCCGTGTCTGCCCGCCCCTTCATCTGCTGAGCGCCTTAGCATTTTCCTTGCTGTAGTGCGGTGAAAATTTGTGTGTTTCGCTCGGCAATAAAGTTCGTGCCTTGAAACCCTCGCTACGCTCAGGATTCTTTTGAACCACTCGCTTTGCTCGTCGCTTCGCTTGCTCGAGTTTCAATACAAGGTACTCGCGCCTAATTAACAATTTTGCTGCCTTGCATAACAAATAACTATTGTTTGTTTTTATGTTTAGTTATTTTATTTATTTTTAGGGTTCCGTACCTCAAAAGAAAAAAACGGAACCCTTATAGGATCACTTTGTTGTCCGTCTGTCTGTCTGTCTGTCTGTCTGTCAAGACCCTTTATCTCACGAACGGGTAAAGGTATATGGTTTAAATTAATACCATATGTTAGGGTCCATGAACCACACAAGAACTGAAAATTATTATTTTTTACAACGACGCAATCAAAAGATATGGCTTTTATATCCTCATCTCCATACATTTATGTTTATGCAAAAAAGGAAAACCTACAGAGTACTTCCCGTTGACCCAAAATTATGAAATTTGGCAAGAAGCTAGGTCTCACAGTACAAATAAAGGGAAAAGTCTGAAATCATTAAGTATTACAACTTTACTTACAACTAATGGTAACCAATTGTGGTGAGCTCCCGTTTCAAGAACATTCATATAAGAGAGGGGTCAAGTTGGATGGTCGCTGAGGCGATTTTTGTTTTAGTTCTATTTTAAAAACGAGAACACTTACAAACTTGAAAATTGGTATGTTTATAGTTCATAAGCTATAAAATAACAACAAATGATAAAATTTGGTCAAGCGCGTGTCAGACTCAAAAATTCTAGCACATTAACTTACTGAAATTTCAACTAATACAATTATGATTATGTGGTGGTACGGAACCCTCAGTGCGCGAGTCCGACTCGCACTTGGCCGGTTTTTTTAGAGAGTGTATCTACTGTTTCAGTTTTAACGAGACGTCTTTTTACACCCTGACCCTGTTAAACTACCGTTGTAGTTATTCAAGACTCTCACAAACTTATGTTTAACACAAATCATCGAATACGAAGACAGGTCTATCGTCGTTGAGACCACGTAGGGCTAAGTGCCCATTGTGCGCTGGCCTTAACCCACTGCTTTGGCCCAACATCGCCATTCAATGGGCCAATATCGTACGTCTCGCGGCGAATAGTGACCGCTCTCTACAAATTAGGAGAATAATATCGAAACATGTTCTCAGAGATTCTTTCCTAATAGAGTCACTTTTTCATCATAACATCCCATGAAACGTCCACTACAGGACAGGGAGCTCCCTCCAGAATTCTAGCTTTTGCTGGAAAAATGTAGAGGGAAAGTAGGTACCATAGTCACCTCGCTTGTTAGCGTTACTGCTGGCACCATGGACCGCAGTTGTAGGTGACCGCAGTAAGTAAGGTAAATACAAAGGAGGATGCTGCTGCCTATCCTCTAGTTAACCCTTAGTCGACTCTTACGACACCAACGGGTATGTATGGGTTGGTACTATTCTTTGCCAGCACCACACGGGACGAGTCACTTTTTAATGTCACTTAATTCTAAGAACGTTACAATACTTTTTTTTGTTTTTTTAAATTTGTGGTCTTGAAACTTTTGTCCTGAACACTCCATTAACGCGCGAAATAAAGATGGCGTAAGTATGAGGCCTTTGCCCTGCAGTGGGATAGTATAGGCTACAAAAAATGTATGAGATATTTAGACTCTGCGGCTCCTCAAATCGGACCCCTTAAATAAATGTCCCTCAACACAGAATCCTCAGAGAAAAATACTGCATAAACACTTATTTTGACGATGCCAAAAAATAGTCATGAAATAGTCATAAATAGTCACCATAGGGAAAAAAATAGTCGCGTTACCATTCTAGAGTTATAGCTATGGTTTACTGAGGATTATGGGCATAGGCTATATACAGAATCCTCAGTTCTGATGCAAGCAAACCGTGGGGACTATCGACTTGGTTTTTATTTAGAAAAATAGTCATGAAATAGTCGTCTTGACTTCCAAATTCTCAAAAATAGTCGTTCAAGGATTTCAGAGTTACAGGGGTAGCTTGCTGAGGATTCTGTGCATAGCATTTCACGGACGCAGATTCCAGCAGAACGTTTAGGTTTTTCTGTTTGATACTGATGTCAAAAAATAGTCAACAAATAGTCGTCTCAAACCATAATCACTTTGGTCTGGTTTACCTTGTAGAAGTATGTTAAAAATGCATGTTAACTTCGCCATACATTTTTCAACTCAGTACAGTCGTGTTCAAAATGCATATCATCTTTGATGGTAACTATTTAGTTACTTTTTTTTATGTATTTGGAACCCAATATAATTAATTCTGTAATAAAAAGCAAAGTTTATTTGTTTTCATGTTAAATAATATAGCTTAATAAACTACAATAATTGGTTTTAAACTAAAATAATAAAAAAATCTTGTTTATGAATATATTCAGTACCTACAGATTATTTTTAAGTTAGTTTTTTGTATAAATCACAGTCTTAAATGAGTAATACAGGGTGATAATTTAATTGCGTGCCATAGCTTAGGGGGTGTTTCAGTAACGATAAAGGAACACAAAAAAAATCTACTTTTAAAAAATTCTGAAAATTTTAAAATTAGCCCTACGCAGAGGGCAATAACCCGCAGCGCAATGACCCGACCGAGGCTGCGCTTTTAACGAGCTGCTGTTAGTTTTAGAATTTACATTCAATTTTTAAGTAGGATTATTGAAAAAATGGAAATCCTAATTTGGAATAACGCGTTGTGTATTTACTGCTTCCATAGGCTGTAGTGTAAGTTAACTTTACATTTCATATAATTACCGTAGAACACGGCAATTGTCGTTGTAATAGCAACACTGTAGGGCACTTCAATACGCGCCGGCGGCGGCGGCGGCGGCGAGCGCTAGCTCGGTCACACAATTCGGTCGAGCCGAACGCTGCCATGCTATTGGTTAAACATATCTCGTCTCAGAATATTGGTGCTTTTTCTATTATACGACCCACGTTAAACATTTCCAACTCTGTAACTATGCCATTATTTAACTGATTTGTATTATTCTACTGATGTTCTATTGGGTAAAAGAAACACATATGCAGCGACATTTTAATTTTTAATGAATAGTTAAATGCGTAGGCAAACAACATTAATCAATCAAGAAATTAGTAAAGTTAGTATAGTTAATTTAGTAATATTTGCGAACCTTCCAATTATTATTAAAGTATTTTTTTTTACTGAATGCATCTGGGTTTAAGCCCGATATTCTTGGAACCTACATTATAAGTTTTTAGACCAAAAGGTTGGGGCTGTGCACTGATATATCAGTCGGTTTATCCTCGTATTTACCTAATAAAAATAGATAACACTAAAATAGGGTCTGCAACAATATATAAAAATAAAAGCCTCTAACAATATCAAAATCCATCTTTTTTGACAACTTGAAATCAATATCAAATAATTTTGTGTACGCGACTGTACAAAGGAAAAATGTATGGCGAAGTTAACATGCATTTTTAACATACTTCCATTAGGTAAACCAGACCGAAGTTATGATGGTTTGAGACGACTATTTGTTGACTATTTTTTGACATCAGTATCAAATAGAAAAACCTAACCGTTCTGCAGGAATCTGCGTCCGTGAAATGCTATGCACAGAATCCTCAGCAAGCTACCCCTGTAACTCTGAAATCCTTGAACGACTATTTTTGAGAATTTGGAAGTCAAGACGACTATTTCATGACAATTTTTCTAAATAAAAACCAAGTCGATAGTCCCCACGGTTTGCTTGCATCAGAACTGAGGATTCTGTCTATAGCCTATGCCCATAATCCTCAGCAAACCATAGCTATAACTCTAGAATGGTAACGCGACAATTTTTTTCCTTATGGTGACTATTTATGACTATTTCATGACTATTTTTTGGCATCGTCAAAATAAGTGTTTATGCAGTTTTTTTATCTGAGGATTCTGTGTTGAGGGACATTTAAATAAGAATGTACGTTTCGCTCAATTGAACCATTAGTGTAGGTAACGAAGCAGTTGACCCCAACATATTCTCTCAGGCAGATTTTATTTGACAGGATGATAAAGAATTATGAATTAAATGTAAATTCAAAATATCCAAAAAAGTTTTACAAAAAAACATTTTCATACATTTTTTGTAATTTTTGTATGGAAAAATCAAAAGTATCGATTTTTTTATAGAAGGTTTGTCTCATATAGTGTAATACCCCAGCAAAGTTTCATCGACTGAGGATTTAATGCGGGGGTCTTCACACAACGATCCGCTTCGTTGCCTAGACTACATTTCATTACTGAAACTACATACATACATAATATCACGCCTTGTTCCCGTCGGGGTAGGCAGAGACCACAGTTCTCCACCTGCTACGATCTTGACATACTTCCCTTGCTTCCTGTACTTTCATCAATCCTTTCCTACATGCTCGTCGGTTTAGGGTACTTTTAACCTGGCCTTTATTCAGAACGTCCTGAATTTGGTCCTGGTATGTTCATCGAGGCATTCCCCTTCCAACGTTTCCATTCACTCTCGCCTTGTAGATCTCTTTCGTCAATCTCCCTTCATTCATCCTCTCTACATGACCAAACCATCTCAGCATCCCTTTCTCAATTTAAGTCACTACGTCTTCTTTTACGCCACAACGTTCTCTTATCACACTATTTCTATTCCTGTCACTCAATTTCACACCAATCATACTCCTCAACGCTCTCATTTCTACTGCATTAATTCTACTTTCATGCTTTTTCTGCCATACCCAGCTTTCACTGCCGTACATCAGTGTTGGTACCAAAACGCCTCTATGAACAGCCAGACGAGCCTTGTGAGACACCTTCTGACTCTTCATAAAAGCATGCAGAGCACCATTCACCATGTTTCCAGCATTCACTCTTCTTTCGATATCACTTTCACACTTTCCATCTCTCGTAAACTTAGAACTATTTTACCTAAATAAAACAATGCACGAAACGATCAACTAGGCCAACTACATAGCCGGTACTTTACTCACTTAGAACCTTATGTTTGACACGGATAAGTAAGGTTTAAACTTCTTGTGATGTAATACTGGAAATACTTACATATCATGTCGAATTAGTTACGCTTGTAACGATTGAGGTAACGGTAAATATGCCATGACTTTACATTGTATTTATTAATGTCTGTTTAGTAAGTAGTTTACTAGGTAAGTACCTAAGTACCTGAACCAGTATGTATATATCACCGGAAAATTATAAGAATTGTAAGTTAATCAACTTCCTAGCAAGTTGATCAACTTTCGAAAATTAGAAAAAAAGAAATGTTTATTTTAGTTATACCAACTTAAAAAAGGTAGCCACTCAGCTTATGCTACAGCACCTCGCGCTGCTGTAGCGCTGGTCTTCCGTGACCCCTGAGTATGTGTAGCAACCGCTGACGTGTCAACAAACTCATGCATACATGCATGAAAATAGTACTCTTTGGTTACATTGAGTAAATTTAGCAGGTAAGTACAAAACTTTTCAATAACCATCCGATTGCAAGGAAAAACAATAGGAAAATCGTAGATCCATAGGATGTTGATCAACTTACTAGGAAATTAATAAATTTACGGTTCCGTATTATTTTGCGGTTATTATGCTGGTTCTAGTCGAGACAATTTTGAAAATACGGCTGTTGCCCGATAGATTTATCGAAAATTTTCGATTTCAGGACCGTGTCTCCACGCAGTTTGTAAAAGCTTGTAGTATAGAATCAACCACGGCAATCATAAAATATTTTCTTTATTATAAATGTAATAAAAGCTCAGTTTCCGTAATAAAACAATTCTTCATTCTTATATTTAAGAGCCACGCTCTTGTCGGTGGATCAGTCTCCATTTCTCTCTGTTCTCTGCCAATGATTTGACATCCTGACAAGACTCGACGTTTACCCACTCTTGGTCTTCCTCTTCCTCACCTGCCTTCAACTTATCCTTCAATAAAATTCCATAAGAAAGTGTCATGTGTTATCAGGTGTCCAACCATCGTCCCTCTTCAATCTTCGATGGTTCTTAGCAAATTTCTCTTCTCTTAAACTAGATTCAGAACTTCCTCGTTTGCCTTTTTTTCTGTCCAGCTGATCCCTTCCATTCTCCTCCAACACCACATCTCAAACGCTTCTAACCTCTCTCTATCTCTTTGTGTTAAAGTAGAGTCCACGTCTCACAACCATATAATGCAATGCTCCAGATGTAGGTACACTTTTATCAGCCGTTTCCGAACATTTCTAGAACAAAACAGTACTAATCTGTCTACTATTCTGTAAATAAAAATAAAAAAACCGGCCAAGTGCGAGTCGGACTCGCGCACCGAGGGTTCCGTAACACCACATAATCATAATTGTATGAGTTGAAATTTCAGTAAGTTAATGTGATAGATTTTTTGAGTCCGACACGCGCTTGACCAAATTTTATTATTTGTTGTTATTTTATAGCTTATGCACTATAAACATACCAATTTTCAAGTTTGTAAGTGTTCCCGTTTTTAAAATAGAACTTAAACAAAAATCGCTTCCGCGACCATCCAACTTGACCCCTCTCTTATATGAATGTTCTTGAAACGGGAGCTCACCACAATTGGTTACCATTAGTTGTGAGAAAAGTTGTAATATTCAATTATTTCACTTTTCCCATTATTTGTACTGTGAGACCTAGCTTCTTGCCAAATTTTATAATTTTAGGTCAACGGGAAGTACCCTGTAGGTTTTGCATTTTTGAATAAATGTATGGAGATGAGGACATAAAATGCCATATCAGATCTTGTGTGGTTCATGGATCTTAATATATGGTATTAATTTCAACCTGATACCTTTACCCGTTCGTGAGATAAAGGGTCTTGACAGACAGACAGACAGACAGACGGACAACAAAGTGATCCTATAAGGGTTCCGTTTTTTCTTTTGAGGTACGGAACCCTAAAAACGGCTTCTCTATAATAAATCTAATTACAAACTTGATTGGGCAGTGTGTATGGAGAAGCAGATTTTTTATTTTCCTGTATTTTGTTGAGATACGTTGCCTGATCATGCCCTTTCAGTGTTTGAAAACCTATCCCTTAGACTCTTAATAGGTAGATGTGCCATATAACATGGAAGCAGAAGTCAACCTAGACTACCCCGGGTTTACTCAAGGTTCTTATTGAATTCAGAGTCTACCAGTTTAATAGGTTTATCCAACGTTGGCAACATAAAATTTAGATTCCTAAGTATTTGATAAAGTTAATTACTTAGTGGCTAGATTAAATTTAGATTTCTACGTAACAATAAGATAAAGCGAATGAATTATTTACTTACAGTGTTGGTTAAAATTTGATCTATACAAGTAAAAGCCGAATTTTAGCAAAATAGCTTGAGTAAACCTAGGTTCGCTCAAGGTTCTGGCTCTATACATAACATACAATACCTTGTCTATTCTTCCTTCCAATGAGGAAGATACATCCAAATAAACATACCAAAGCTTATCTGCAAACAGATCTAGTTCAACACGACGGTGTACTGTATATATATGGTAGTGTTAAAAGCATGGGATTATAGTTCAGTGTGTCTACATTGACTATACATAAGAAAAAAATATGATTGTTCAAATATTCGACACTTCAAGCATCACGCGAAAACTAAATAAGCCTACGGAAAGTTTCCTTAATAGTGCATATTTATTCAACTAGTCGTGACGTTCATTAAATACAAACTAAAAGAAAAACTGGTCAAGTGCTAGTCGGACTCGCGCGCCGAGGATTCTAATATAAGTAACTATACAACGTGTTAATGGAATAAGCTTAAACCTCATACCCCAACCGATTTTTGTTAAAATAAATCCATTCCAGTAAATAAATCTTTAAAAGTTTTTTTTTCTAGATATTGTTATTTTAAAGTTTCATCATTATTCTAGTTTCATCGTTGTTCTAGTCCGCGCTCTCCGAGCACGCCACGCCCACCTCCCTTCCCTCTTCACCGATCATGAACCGCGCGACGCCGGCCGCCAGCACGCGTATCCACAGAAATATTTAGAATAGAAGTGGCAAAAATTTAAATAATAAAAATAAAAAAAGATACTATCAAAAACCCGTGAAATTGATTCTACTCTCGATTCTGAACAAACTATTTTCTCAGTTTCGCTTATTCCGTTAACACGTTGTATATGGTAGTGTTAAGAGCATGGGATAGTTCAGAAGCGTGTCTTTACATTGACCATACTTAAGAAAAAACTATGATTGTTCGTATGTTCGATGCTTCGAGCATCCCGCGAAAACTAATTGAAAGTTTACTTAAAATAGTGCTTACTTCATCTCCAATCTCCGGCACTTTTTCAGATTAAATCCTGCTTCTTAGTTGTGACATTCATTAAGTACAACTAAGTATCTGGACGACTGAGCTTCGTTCTATACAAGGTGTAGCAGAAAGGGTATATCAACCCTGAAGGATGTGATTCTGTCCATGAAACTGAACAACTTTCCCTAAGGAACATAGGTCGAAATACGAAAAAAAAATTTAGACCTCCCATACAAAATGCGCGATCAGCTGATTCAGTTTCTATGGGAGGTAAAAAATGTTTGTATTGTTGATATACCCTTTTTGTTACACCTTGTATAATCTTAACCAAAACCCACCACAGATGGCGCTGCAGAGTTCCAGAAACGCGATATTTTGGAAAAAATGCTGAAAAAAACGATATAAACTTTGATGAATTAGGTTGTAAAACTACTGAACCAGGAGTCCTGGTTGATATTCCACACATTCGCACAAAGCGCTTTGAAATATCTTTTATAATGCGCACGGCTAAAGAGTGGAATTGTCTGCCTGCGTCTGTGTTCCTGAGACCGACCCTGGGTTCATATAACCTGAATCTATTCAAGAATAGGTTTCTTGTGAGCAAGCTCGTCCCATCGTCGACCTCATCTCTGCATATCCTCAAGACTAGATCGAGGTCAAGAGTAAGACCATTGACCATAAAAAACTTAGGTTTTCGGGTAATAAAAACCACTAAAATAGGAATTTATGAAATTTCCTCTACAACTTTTTTAAACAATTTAATTAGAATCTATGCAGCCAAAGCTGCGTGAAAAGGCTAGTACATAGACTGTACAGTAAACAGTGCGTTCCATAAAACTGTTAGCGTTTGTTCTGTCGCAGATAAGTTGCCGTAGTAAAGCACTTTACGGCTGTTTCGCCATACTCTCTTCCGGGACACGACTGCTATGGGAACTTTGTTTTTCTGTCATAGATTCACTTGTAGCAAAGCCACTGAGGACATATTTTAAAGGAAGACAACCAGTTGAGAATGTGACCTATCGTCATCATCATCATCAGGCCTAGATTATGGTCAAGAGTAAAATTTGTACAGCAGAGGTTAATCCTATACTGCCAAACGAGCAATACTTGCATACAGGCTGTAAGGGACGGTGTACCGAAAAATGAACAAGCGTGCTCATTCAACGAAACTGAACAACTTTCCTAAAGACAAACCTTTGGGAAATGAAAAGATATTTTGACCTCTCCATACAAATTGCTCACTCTGATCGAACAGTTTGTATCGAAAGGTCGAATTTTTCAGTTTCGTTGACTGAGCACGCTCGTTTAGTTTTCGATAGACCGACCCTTTCACCGTGCATATAGGCTTATGAAATTCAATTATTTTCGGGGCAAAAATCGATCTAGCTATAGGTCTCATGTCTGGAAAAAATTGTATTCTCCGTGTTTTTTTAACTATAGCGCGATTCAGGAAATTCTGCAGCGCCATTCTGTTCGTTTAAGCGCGGTTCGTTTTCCCAAAAATATACACAATTTTTTCATGTCTCTTAATGAATAGGACATACCATAGAGTTCACAAAAGAGCGCCACGTTAAGTTAACAAAAAAATTACCTCAATATTTCTGACTAGCTGCAACGACGTTTTTCTGTGTGTGCGTTGTGGTTACAAACGTGTAGTGTATGTACCTCGTGTAATTGAAGAGAAATATTTTCTTATATGCAAAAGTTTTGTTTACAAAACGTGGGGTTCTTTCGTGACTTAATACGGCACTATAAGGGACCAAGCGCTAAGCCACTAAACAAACCCTAGAATCCAAAGACCCGCTCATCGATACGACTGTCGTGAGAACGACTGTACTTGCGGGAACACTTTTCCGCGCAAGAATTATTCGGCGCCTCTGGCCCTTGTACAGAATTACATTTCACGAATTCATAATTTATTTTATCAAGTGTAGTAAATTTTGTCATTTCTGCACATTCTATGCCCTAATTTAGTCTAGGACTAAAAGGCTTAGATACGGTTAGTTAGCAAGCACAACAACCTACAACCAAAGCAGATCAACCTGTGCGCAGTGACGCAATTCTGCAGCGCAAGATGTGCGCTCGCCTTCACGAAAAGCGTATGTAAACACACAACCCATTCTGCTAAGCGATTTATCGCACTTAGGTTTTGTGTTCAACAAAGAAAATTTGCTATAACAACTTTAGGGCAAAATTGGATAGATTCAGGATTGGATTTTATGTTTTTAGGAGTACTTATAAATTCTCGTGCTAATATTGCTTTATAGCACGATAGTTTTTGTACAGTCAACAACAGGTCAAGCTTGACACTCGCAGTGCTATTCTAGCCCGTACGTCTATTGTATTAAGAAAGGTACAAAGTCCAAAGTGTCAAGCTTGATGTGCTCTTGACCGTACCTACCGAGTAAATTTTAAGTCCAATTTAAAGCCGCTAGCATACATTGCTCGTTGAAGAAAGGATATTAGAATTAACAAAACAAGCCTCCCAGCAATGTATGCCGAATTAGTGTTTGAAAGTAGGAACGATGATTTACAAGACAAAGATGATTCCGTGCTTCGGAAGGTAGGTTAAGACTCTATTGCAAGCTACTATCTAAGAAAGTTGAAGCCAGAAGCACATGATGGCTGATCAACAACTCTGACAAAAAAGTTTGTGACGCGATTATCGGTCTTACAACCCACACGACGACATAATGATGATGATGATTTTGTAAGAAGAAAAAATAAGAACAAAGTTTCCATAATTATTAGTTGTGTAGTTGATTTTACTCATTCGTTAAAACCAGTAGAAATCGACAGGGCTCATTACTGAAATCGGTCACATTCGTTTTCTCATTTTGGTAAAAAGGGCGCTAATGTGGCTTCCGCCTTAAATTGTTAGTGCGCGCAGTGGTCATGGTTTGAAGGGCACCAAACTTACCGGCACATGAAACGTTTCAAAAGATTCTCCTAGTCTTAACACGAAAACATATTCATGGGAAAGATATATTAAAAAGGAAACATTTATGGGGATGGATAAACTTGCCTATATTTGTTTGATACGGGCCCGAAAGCTATGAACAGTGAATAAATTTCTCACCTTACCACGTGACGGCCTAGCCACATATTTTGACTAAGTTGTAGATTTTGTGAAGTTAGAGCTTGTAGATTTAAGGCGTGTAGAGTTAGAATCTTGGCTCAACATATGATCTGATAACTTTTTGAAAATGCGAGCTATTGTTCTTGTCTTGGCAACATTTTACATGAAAATGTTTTTGGTGGGATTGAATTTACCTAAAACTCTCCATACAAAACGCCAATTTCATAGGTAAGGACCTATAATTATGCCTAGCCTACTGGCTTAAGTCTACACGCCTTAACCCTACAAGCGCTAACTTCACAAAATACAGGGTGTTAATTTAATTGCGTGCCATAGCTTAGGGCGTGTTTCAGTAACGATAAAGTAACACAAAAAAAATATTAATAAAATCCTACTTAAAAAAAACTAAAACTTCATTGAAACCAAACTAACGCGGAGGGCAATGACCCGGGCGGAGCACTGCGCTATCACCAAGCCAGAGCGCGAGTATCAATGTATAAGGTAGACACATACATAACTGAAACTCTTTCGCGCGCTTTTGATAGCGCGGTGCGCCGGGTCATTGCTTTTCAATGAAGTTTTTTTTTTAAAACAGCATTTTTTTATATATTTTTTTTGTGTTCCTTTATTGTTACTGAAACACCTCCTAAGCTATGGCACGCAATTAAATTAACACCCTGTATACACCCTAGTCAAAATATGTGGCTACGCCGTTTCGCTACCGTCACGTGAGCGTAAGGTGAAAAATTTAGCCATAAATCAACTCGGAAAACTCATAAGACTTAAAACAGGAATTAGTAGAATAAGGACGTTCAGATGTAGAAAATTGATGATGGTGCGACTTCCTTATATTGATAGTTTCTACATGGCCGAGTATGTTTTACGATAGCTTATCCTGACATGTAGTTATTATTGTATTTAATCATAAATTGTTAGTTTACCTTCCTTAGATGGAAGACCTTTTAGTGATTTGTTACTTAGATATCTATAGGTACTAGACTTCATCAGCTTGATAAAAAAACAACCAAAAGAAGGGTCTCTATATTCTGTTTAGGGTTGCGTACCTGAAAAGGAAAAATACCGGAACCCATTGGGTCACTTTGTTGTCCGTCTGACAATCTGTCAAGACCTGAGAGCGAGGTTCAAATCTCTTTGGTCAAGACCTTTTTTCTCATAGGTGGGTAAAGGTATCACGTTGAAATTAATATCAAATATAAAAGTCTATTCTATAGTATAGACTCTTGAAGGTGTCAAAAATGCAAGCTTCTACAACAACACTATCAAGAGATACGGTCATTTATGTCCCCATCTCATCATAACATCCCATAAAATGTCCACTGCAGGACAGGGAGCTCCCTCCATAACTCCAGCAAAAATGCGTAGTTCATTGGAAGGGATTACCATAGCTTCACCACGCTTGTTGCGGTGCGGCTGGCGACCGCTGTTGTTGGTGACCGCAGTGTGTAAGATGGTTCGATACACATAAAGATGCTGCTACCCATCCTTCGATTCATAAACCCTTAGTCGCCTCTTAAGACACCCACGGGAATAGATGGGTTGGTTGTCCCCATCTATTATACTATTATAACATCGTATTTTAACTATAAAAGCAGGTAAACCTTGACACTCGTAGCGCGACTTTAGTTCCTATTGCTATAGAAATAAGAACTTCAGCAAGTCCAATGTGTCAAGCTTGACGTGCTCTTGACTGTAAGCATTCTTTTGTAAGACTGTAACCTCTTGTAATACATTTGAATAAAAACTTAAATATTATAATTCTAACAATTTTCTTTTTCGTGTTCCACATCTTATCGCAATTCCGCCAGTCTACTGGGTATTTGTACAGAGGCTGCTAATTTCGCACTTTCGACGTAGATAATTACAACCGAGTTGCGCAAGCGACGCCGCTTCTGCAGCAGCCAACAGTCACGAACAAATTATAACACCAACATAATTTTACCACCAATGCAACAAAATCTGTAATAGTTATTGTACTTAAGGCAAACATTTTTAGCTGCAAATATATGTTTGTGAAGACACAAAGCAGTAAAAATTATATCAAAACGTCAAAGGCAAAGACGAATTACGTAACCTCGTGCTCAATACTATAATAATAATGGATGTCGCAGAAAAAAACGAAAGTTCAGAGAATTGGAGCGCGCAATTGGATACAATGGCACGACACGACTTTGCTCCGAGATCGAGGAAAACCTAGGTCTAAGTTTTTTTTCTTGTCAAAAGGGACGTATATCTATTTATTTATGGCACATTTTAGCAAACAACCTGATGATAAGTGCACACCTTTACCTGTAGCCTGTGGCTAGATTAACCAATACTTAAAAGCAAACACTGTCGTACGATTTCATGAGATAGGTACGAGTAACACCGCCTAAGATGCCATGGATGGGACTCGACCAAGACTTTGTTTAGTGACGAAATGTATGTGTCGTGGGCCAATCGTTCAAATGGGCCGATCGAGATCTGCCTGGTCGAAAAGAACCGGAGCGGAGGAGGATGGACAGCTGCATCCTTCTACATACTGCGGTCACCTACAAACGCGGTCTGTAGAGCCAGCCGCAAGATAGCTCCGTCTAGGGCAGAACAGTTCGCCTGGTGATACTGGTGACACAAGCACCAACTTTTAGTACCTATGCTATTGTCATTATAAAACCTTGATTAAACAAAAAAGACAAAAAATTATCGATAAAAATCCAAATATTTTTTCCATAAGTTTGGTATTCAAAATAATAGGCGCTTTATTAAAAAAAAAAAATACGACACATTTAAATTTTTTCTGTGTTTCTTTTGAAGGAAACTGTTGTCGATTGAATACAACCTCTCTCATAGTTAGAAAATAATTTTCGTTTTGACATTGATTATTGATTTGTGTTGGTTTCGAAAAATGTGAAAAATATAAGATTAATTTGGTAAATATTTGTTTTTATCCAACTTGAGAACAAATGGTCCTTCGATAATGGTTCTATGAAGAGAACTAGCGACAATATAACGATTAGTTATGATACTACGTAGCCAACGAAAATTGCATACGGAAAAATCTCTCTGTGCTGGAAGTAAGAAACTCATGACGACTAATATGAGTGTAACGACAAATAAATCAAGTGCTAGCAGCGTGGCGACCCAGGTACGATTATTAGAAGCACGCGCTGCAAGGGAGATGGCCGAGTTGGAGAAGAAAAAAGTTGAAATCGAAGAAAAAATTATAAAAGCAAAGTTCGACGAGGAAGGGCTCATCGTCGTCACACTCAACAACGGAAAAGTGGATCGATGACAATATTGTAGCTACGATGAAAGAAGGGACCCCACCCCAAACTGATTACGTGCCCGGAGCCCCACCCCATGCTGATTACGCGACCGGAGCTCCATCCCAGACCGACTACATGGAAGGAGACCCGCAGCACACTGACTACGTGGAAAGAGCCCCGCCGCACAGTGACTATGTGGAAGGGTGCCCGCCGCACACTGACTACGTGGAAGGAGCCCCGCCGCACAGTGAAAGACCCCCGCCCCGCATAAGTTACGTATATGAGACGAAAGCCCCAAGCCGCGCGGACTACGCGGAACACGATCGCCGTGATAGGGGTCTAGTGTCGGCACTGACCGAAGCTCTGAAGATAAACAGTAACCCAGTTCCAACTAGTAATGACAAACTGTTAGGGAGACTGACTTCTCGTACTTTACCTCCTTTTGCTGGCGACGCTCTCGACTGGTTAAGATTTAAAAATGCTTATAATACTACCACTAGGATTGGCCAGTATTCCGAGGAGGAGAATGTTGCCCGATTGCAGAGTTGTCTTCAGGGTGAGGCCTGGGAGGCGGTCGCGGCGCGACTAATCGCGACATCATCAGCCTCCGAGGTGATGAAAATTTTGGAAATGAGGTTTGGCCGTCCAAGATTTAATTATACGTAGATTAATTTCAGAAATTAAAAAAGTACCTAAACTTACCGGCACGCGAAGCGATCTCGTACAACTTGCGACAAAAGTAGATAATTGCGTGGCTGCAATTCAATCAGCGGGTAATAACGGCTATCTATACAGTCCAGAGTTGATATCGGAAATTGTAAATAAATTTACTGAGCCTATTTTTTACCGCTGGTTGGATTATAGCAGAGGTTTACATCCGCATCAGCCACAATTGCCTGTCTTAGCGAAATATTTAATGGGTGAAGCGAGTGAGGTATGTATGCGCGGTGCGGTAGAGCCTCCGTCTAAGCAGACTACGTCTATTTTGAAACGCCCTGTACTTTTAACAAATAACGTAGCGACTGTTTCGCTCTCGTCACAGTCGGAAAACACAAACGCAGTTTTGTCTAAACAAACCGACGACAAATGCGTGTTTTGCGACAAGGTGGGTCACTCGATTAAGACTTGTTCTGATTTTAAAGGTAAAGACGTAAAGGAACGGTGGGAATGGATATGTAAGCGACGATTATGCTTCAAATGTTTGAGTTCCACACATCGTAGGGATCGATGTAAAAGTAAAATTCGATGTAGCGAATGTAAAGCTAGTCACCATTCTTTGTTGCATAGATTTGATTGGGATAAGACGAAATCTGATGAAAATGAGAAATCGAACGAAACGACAGCGAACGTTTGGGGCGATAATAGTAAGAAAAAAGTTTTCTTGAAAGTTCTCCCAGTCGAGGTTCAGGGACCAAAAGGTACTGTTATTGTGTTTGCACTTTTAGACGAGGGCTCTACTGTGACTCTGATTAAGTCTAATGTTGCCGAACAGATTGGAGTGACAGGACCTGAATGTGACCTCAATCTGCAAGGAGCAGTGGGTGAAGGGAGTAATTTGATTAGTCGTGTCGTGTCGTTGACTATACGTTCTATTTCTAATGGCGATGACTATACTTTAAATAGAGTTCGAACAATTGAAAATTTCACACCATCAATGTATTCGGTTACTAAAGCTGAATTGTCAAAATACGATCATTTAAAAAATATTCCTCTAGTAGCCTTCGAAGGGCAACCATCTTTGTTGATAGGCCAAGATTATTGGGATCTTATCATTTCTCGCGAAATTCGTGAGGGGAGAAAAAACGAACCCGTGGCATCTTTGACAAAGTTAGGTTGGGTGTTACACGGTTTTTCTTCATCTATATCGAAAAATAGTATTCCCGAATTTACTTGTCATGTACAGTCGCGGTCAAAAATGGATGATGAGTTACATGATTTAGTGAACGATTATTTCCGACTTGATAGTATTGGTGTTAAGTGTCAGGAAGAAACAGGGTTTACAGATGAAGAAGAACGTGCACTGATGATACTCGACACTAAATCTAAAAAGATTAATCAAAGATGGGAGACAGGTTTACTATGGAGGTGTGATGATGTTAAATTACCAGATAACAAAAGAAACGCTGAAATTAGATTAAAATCGTTAGAAAAAATGATGGACGCGGATGCTACTTTGGCAACGGAATATTCTAAGCAAGTTGATAATATGCTTGAGAAAAATTATGCTGAGAAAGTAAACGGGATTCCCACGGGAAGAGTGTGGTATTTGCCACATTTTGCTGTCAGGAACAAACCTGGAAAAACTAGGCTTGTTCATGACGCGAAGGCTAAGACTAAAGGCATATCACTTAACAGTGAACTTCTAAGTGGTCCTGATCTTTTGAATTCTCTTCCTGGAGTTTTGATGAGATTTCGGGAAAGAGCTGTAGCAGTAACCGCAGACATTCGAGAAATGTTTATGCAAGTGAAAATTTGCCCCGAGGATCAAAACGCTCAATGTTTCTTGTGGCGTGGCATGGACAGACAGAAACCGCCTTCTGTTTACAAAATGACATCCATGATATTTGGTGCCAAGTCCTCTCCTTGTACAGCAACTTATTTGTTAAGACGTAATGCGAACGAGTTTGCCACAGCTTATCCACGTGCTGTCGAAGCGATAAACAAACGTCATTATGTTGATGACTATTTGGACAGCACTGATACTGAAGAAGAGATGAGACAACTAGTGAAAGACGTCATTATGATTCACAAAAAAGGGGGATTTGACATACGTGCATGGACGTCAAATAAACCTAGTGTGTTGCCACAAGAAACGAGCCAGGCAAGCGTCAAGCTGCTTCAACAAGAAGATAGCGTGGAAAAAACCTTAGGATTGTACTGGAAGCCTAGAGTAGATGAATTTTGTTTCAATCTGAATTTTAGGAAAGTTAACAAAGAGTTGTTAGATGGAACAAAAAACCCAACGAAGCGTGAGATGCTTAAAGTTATTATGTCTATTTTTGACCCTCTAGGGTTCTTGTGTCCATTTATTATAAGAGGAAGAATTTTGCTGCAGTTGTTATGGAAAAGTGGTTTAGGATGGGATGAACAAATTAACGATAACATCTATAAAGACTGGATTAAGTGGCTTAATGATTTAAAGAAATTAGAAAACTTCTCTGTTCCCAGGTGTTATGGTTTTTTAGAAATTAATGATCTTCAACTTCACACTTTTGTTGATTCTTCTAGAGAAGCATATGCTTGTGCAGTTTACATGCGCAGAGATGATCGGGTTGTTTTTGTTGCTGCTAAATGTCGTGTTGTCCCTATAAAATCAGTGACTACACCTAAACTTGAACTGCAAGCAGCTTTGATGGGCGCAAGGCTTGCAGAAAGTGTCGCGAGAGAACATAGTTTTCGCATTGAAAAGAAATTTTACTGGACTGATTCAAAGATTGTTTGGTTTTGGATAAATAAAGGACAAAAGAAAAGACAAAAATTCGTTTTAGGCCGATTAGTTGCAATTAATGAGATTACTAAACCTGATGAATGGAGATGGCTTCCAGAAGATGATAATGTAGCTGATGATGCTACAAGGGCTACTGGGAAATTTAAAGATAGATGGTTACAAGGTCCTGAATTTTTACGTCTGCCGGAGAAACTATGGCCCAATATGGAGCCGGAGGTCGATGTCAAAATGGAAGAAGTTTTAGCAACTACAGAGCCAGAGTCTAAATTAATTCTCGATGAAAGATTTTCGAATTGGCGACGCCTGGTTCGTAGTATGGCTTTTGTGATTTTGTTTATAGATAAATATATATTCAAGAAACCAGTAACTCTTGTCATTACACCAAATTTAGAAGAACGAGCAGTGAGTTTGATTATAAAGCAAACACAAGCTGAAAGTTTTGCTATGGATTTAGAGCTCCTTAAAAAGAAAGAAAAGTTGTCTCATTCCAGTAAGATAACCAAACTGAATCCTGAATTTGATGAAATGGGATTATTGCGAGCAACAAGTCGATTAGATGCGGGACGTCTATTGCCGTATGAATTGAAACGACCTGTTATTTTAGATGCAAAACATCATGTGACTAAATTGATCATTATCTATTATCATAAATTGTTTGGGCATCACTCCTCTGAAACATTGCTTAATGAATTACGACAGCGTTATTACATTTTGGGTCTTCGCAATGCTGTTCGATCAATGATATCGAAGTGCGTAGTCTGTAAAATTCGAAGATCTAAATGTCCGCAACCGATGATGGCTCCACTTCCTGATTCTCGTCTTCAACATCACTGTAGACCTTTCACATATTGCGGAATAGATCTTTTTGGTCCACTTACTGTCTCTATTGGTCGAAGAGTTGAAAAGCGATGGGCTGCATTATTTACATGTTTAAATATAAGGGCTGTTCATATTGAATTGGTTGCTTCTCTCTCTGCCGATTCAACTCTATTAGCAATAAGAAGAATGGCTGCTAGACGTGGATATCCTAAGATTATTCATACGGACAATGGAACTAACTTTACTGCAGCAAATAAAGAACTTAAAAAATCAGTTGATGAAATGTTTAAAGATCCTAAGTTTGTAGAAGCTGCAAGTGCTTTAGGTATCGAGTGGCGTTTTAACCCACCTGAATCTCCTCATATGGGAGGGGTATGGGAAAGAATGGTTCGGTCGATTAAAACAGCTCTTTCAGCTATATTAAATGGACGTAACCCTAAAGAACAAGTTTTGAGTACTCTTCTGAGTGAAGCCGAAAATATTGTAAATAGTAGACCGCTGACACACGTTTCACTCGAAGAAGAAGAAGAGGCTCTAACACCAAATCATTTTTTATTAGGTGCATCAAATTCCTTACCCCAGCCTGGAATTTTTTCTGATCATGACATGGATCTACGAAGGCAGTGGCGAGTTGCACAACGTATGGCAGATCATTTTTGGTCTCGTTGGCTAAAAGAATATTTGCCAAATTTACAGGTTCGGACTAAGTGGCAAAGAGATAGAGGGGCAGCTGTGCAATTGGGTGACATTGTTGTAATCGCTGATCCTACTGCTCCTCGGAATACATGGCCAAGAGGCGAGGTTGTTTCTGTTATGCATGGACGTGATAACCGAGTAAGATCAGCAGATGTCGCTACAAAAGGAGGTGTTTTGAGACGACCTGTAAATAGACTAGTGGTTCTATTGAATCGACAGCCACCTGATGGTCATTAAGGGAGGCCGGAGAATGTTGTCGATTGAATACAACCTCTTCAGTCTTCTCATAGTTAGAAAATAATTTTCGTTTTGACATTGATTATTGATTTGTGTTGGTTTCGAAAAATGTGAAAAATATAAGATTAATTTGGTAAATATTTGTTTTTATCCAACTTGAGAACAGAAACAGTGTATTTTCTTCAAAGCTACGAAAGCTTTGAAAGCAACGAAATCTGCCTAGGACTTAAAAAAAGTTTCAGTATCGGACCGACAGACAGACAGACGTACAACAAAGTGATCCTATAGGTATGGGATCGCTTTCCTTTTGATTCCGTTCTATTCCCTTTTGAGGTACAGAACCCTAAAAAAATCAAGATAAGCATTTCTGTCTGAGTATGTGTCCGTACGTTAGTTAGTTTACAAATATAAAGCAAATTAGTAAATTGCACACAGCTCTTTAAGCCCAACGGATGAAAACAATTTGTTTGAAAGACGCGTTTTAATTATTATGATTCAATGAGGCAATTCTTTGTTTACATTACTTACAAACTATTGCGAAGGTAACGCTTGCTTTATTGCGATTTCGCGTTTATATTTTGTTGCAAAAACGGCGAAATTGTACGCTCAATTTTCAGCCGATTTTAAAGAGAAATCGGGTCAAAGGTCAGACTGAAATTACTACGAATTGCCTAATTGAGATTGTACATTTAAGAATGGCGACCGGCCTGTTGGTGTGGTTGGTAGTAAGCCTGCTTTCTACACTGCCGCGGGTTCGATCCCCACTCAGGGCACAGGTCATAATAATACTAGTTAACTCCCAGGGCAAACATTTGGGTGATAAACACGAATGTTTCGTATTTTCTGTGTAATGTTTCGAAAATAAAAACGCGCAGGAGACAGTGAGTTACTTCCATTGTTTTATATCTGCTATCTGCTGCATTGCTGCCTGGCGCCCCAGCAAAAGAAGCGAGATCTAAATGTTAATGGTTACAAGTTATGAGAACTGTGCTACTAATTGGCGTAACTTGTCAAGTTACCCAGTGTCATTCACGCTATTAAAACAAAGTTAACGAGATATAACTCATCAAAATCGGTTTAGCCATTTAGTAGTTAAAAGGGAACGTAACTAGAACCCTTATGTTGCGACTTTGTCTGTCTGTCTGTCCGTCTGTCTGTCACACCTCTATATCTCAGCAACCACTCATGCTATCGACTTGAAATTTGGAACAGTTTTAGAATATAGTTACCCAACTTAATTGCACATGAAAGAATTTTGAAAAAATTATTATTATTAATGTAAAGGGGGCCAAAATAGGGGTAGCCAAATTTCAAATTAGCGCTACTAGATTGAATGGGGTATCATATGAAAGGACTTCACTTGTACATTCTTAAATATATTTTTTTATGAAAAATTTCAAAAAACATACCATTCCCCCCCCTTATCTCCGAAGTTTGTGAAAGGAAAAATCTGAATTAATTACAGTTGACATAAGTTTATGTAAACATTACAGCAAAAATAAAACGATCTTTCTAAGTTGCACAGTTTTTTAGAAATCTGCAAATAACCTTTACAAACAAATTTAGTTTTGCGGTCCGTGTTGCTTGCTTCCAAAAATACAAAAGGAATATCGGAACCCTCGGCGCGCGAGTCCGACTCGCACTTGACCGGTTTTTTTTTTTTTTCATTTATTCCAACACTTACCAACACATTTTGCAGCTATGTCAAAAGCAATCGGATTAATCTGTCAGAAAAAACAAGTTTGTAAAACAATGTTCTTCTTTCCGTCAAATATACTCTGGTTTTAGTGTCATGGCTGCAAAATAGATAAGTATATAAGCGTTGCAATAAACGAAAAAATAAATTATGCATAGAACGGACACGAAAACACTACCGTAAAAAAAATTAATTAACAAAAGCTTGGTGCTGCATATTCAGTATAATAAGTGTAGCGACACACCTGCGAAAGTTCCGCGTCGGAACGATCCGCGACGGATCTTTCCGTCAAGTATGACACACTAGAGCGGAAATTCCGCATCAGAACGATCCACGTCTTAATAGGGAGTTTTCATCTAGTTTTTGAAAGTTCAACTTGATGGCGCTGCATGTCAGCATTAGGAAATTTCCGCAGGTGTGACGCTAGAGTCGGTACACATAGATCCGGCTACATAGCCAGCTACAAACCAAGACAATCACGCGGGCGCGGCCGGGTCGCGCAGGGGTGAGGTAGTGGATGTACTTTATTTTTGCTTATTTCAGATCAGACACATAAGTCTCCTTTTGGGTTTGGCCGCAGTCGGGTAAAAAGGCAATTAAGAACTGGTTTAGATTTAAATGAACAGACATAATATATAGATAAAATAACAATTTCGAGACAGACGCAAGTTAACACTCAATACCTAAGTGCGACTCGTTGTAGGACCGTATAACAATATGTTAAAAAAACTTGCCTATTTTATATGTTCGTATAATATAGTGTTTACTGTTACAGTTAACAACAATGATGATTTTGGTGAGCATTTTTGTCAACGAATAGACAAAAGGAACTTGGAATGTGACGGCTTCGATAATTTTCTTACAAATAGTGGTAAGCGTACAATTTTGTTGAGAAACGTAATTATAGATAGATAGATAGAAACTCTTTATTGCACACAAATTAAAAGTAATTGCGTAAGAAACCTTATATCTAATTGCGCGCAAAGGCGGCCTTATTGCTTAGAGCAATCTCTTCCAGGCAACCTTAGGACTGGGAATCGCTGATATGGACACGAGTAGTGCAGAGTTTGCTTAACTAAGTTAGACTAATTTGAAAAAAAAAATTGGTACATAAAATCAAACAATAAACTTACTTACCAAAATACTTAAATACAGACATAGAATAAATAAATACACATATATACTTACATAAAATAATACACATATACACAGATGTAATATACATAAATAAACATAAAAATATATAACTTTATATATATACATACATTATATAAATAATATAACAACAAAATGCAAATAAGTGTCCTATTTTCCTACAGACAACTTTCCTCTTTCTTTAGGTAGAATTCGATCAATTTAGATTTGAAAGCATTAATGGTTTTTGCTTGACGAATGTCACGTGGCAGTTCATTCCACAATCGGGCTGACATTTTTGTAAACGAATTATAATAGAAATTAGATTTTGCGAATGTTGTGGTTAGCAAATTATCGTTTTTAGACCTGGAAGCTAAGAGGTGATTTGACCCTAAATAATCAAAATTTTCACCGAGGTATGGAGGAGAAACCGGAGAGTTGAGGATGTTGAATAGTAAAGAGAGGGCATGTACGTAACGTCGCTGACGAATCGGTAATAGTTTTAGTTTTTTCCTATACTCAGATACATGATCGTATTTCCTAAGACCGAAAATGAAACGTATACACATGTTTTGCAGCCGATCGAGTTTGTTCAAAAGGAGCTGGGATAAATCCAAGTAACTGATATCTGCATAATCTAGGATCGGAAGGACTAAGGAATTAACGAGCTTAGTTTTAGTTTTTACGGGAAGAAGATTTTTCCATCTTTTCATCGACCCAAACACAGCAAAAGTTTTACGACAAACGGTTTCAGCCAGGAAAGATTTTTGTCAATTAGCAAACCCAGGTTCTTGACAACATCCACAAACGGCAATTGGCAGTTATTCAGTATTACAGGGGGAAGGTTTGTAAATGATATCCGATCTAGTTGGTTTGTCCCACCGACGATAATGACCTGAGACTTAGCTGGATTAACAGTTAGACCAAAGGATTTGCTCCAGTTGTGAATTTTTGCAAGATCATTATTTATAGAGAAAATAACGTCTGAGACCTTATCAGCCGGACCTGGCAGTATAACTGAAGATCATCAGCGTAGAGGTGAAAGGAGGAAGATATGTGAGAAGTAATAGAATTTATAAAAATCGAGAAAAGGAGGGGAGAAAGCACTCCACCCTGCGGCACACCAGTAGTAATGGGACAGAAGGTAGATGATGTATTGTCTAACCGAACGCACTGCTGGCGGCCACTAAGGTAGATGCGGAACCATTTAACGGTGATTGGAGAAATATTTAGTGAGGATAATATACTAAGAAGAATATCGAAATCCATAGAATTAAAAGCATTGCTAAAATCAAGAAGTACGAGGACAGTTACTAACTGCTTTTCCATACCGAATCGGATGTCGTCAGTGACCTTAATCAAAGCGCTGACTGTGCTGTGTCCAAGTCGAAAGCCTGATTGGAAGGGACTGAGAAGCTGATTACGTTGTAGAAAGATACAGAGTTGTTGGTGTACCAGGCGCTCAAATACTTTCGATAGAAACGGCAGGATAGAAATTGGGCGATAGTGGGAAGGATGTGAAGGATTGTAATTTTTTTGGAGAGGTATTACATAAGCTTGACGCCAGACATTAGGAAAGGAAGCAGTATCTAGTGAGGTATTAAGGATATGACATAGAATAGGAGACACTGTTTCTAGAGTCAACACTATCATCTTTCGACCAATACCATCCAAGCCCTCGGCGTCCGATTTTATGGTGTTGATAGATTTCTCTACCTCTTTTACTGTAATAGCTCTAAAGGTGAACTGATCATAATATGGGGTAGGAATATTTGTCAGATGCAGTAATGTCTTAGATTTTTCAACGGCAGTCACAGAAGATGCAGAAGAGAAATGGCTATTTAAAGAGTTGAGATCTATTTTAGTGGCTTGTAAATTCAACTGCTTAGATTTACCTATTCCAAGAGATCGCATAAACCTCCACACTTTTGCTGGTCACAATTTTTTACCGATTCATGTATATAGGATCGTTGTGAATTATATCATCATAACAAACATAACATCACGCCTTGTTCCCGTCGGGGTAGGCAGAGACCACAGTTCTCCACCTGCTACGATCTTGACATACTTCCCTTGCTTCCTGTACTTTCATCAATCCTTTCATAGATGCTCGTCGGTTTAGGGTACTTTTAACCTGGCCTTTATCCAGAACGTCCTGAATTTGGTCCTGGTATGTTCGCCGAGGCCTTCCCCTTCCAACGTTTCCATTCACTCTCACCTTGTAGATCTCTTTCGTCAATCTTTCTTCATTCATCCTCTCTACATGACCAAACCATCTCAGCATCCCTTTCTCAATTTTAGTCACTACGCTTCTTTTACGCCACAACTTTCTCTTATCACACTATTTCTAATCCTGTCACTCAATTTCACACCAATCATACTCCTCAACGCTCTCATTTCTACTGCATTAATTCTACTTTCATGCTTTTTCTGCCATACCCAGCTTTCACTGCCGTACATCAGTGTTGGTACCAAAACGCCTCTATGAACAGCCAGACGAGCCTTGTGAGACACCTTCTGACTCTTCATAAAAGCATGCAGAGCACTATTCACCATGTTTCCAGCATTCACCCTTCTTTCGATATCACTTTCACACTTTCCATCTCTCGTATACTTAGAACCCAGATACACAAACTCCTTCACTTGTTCAACTTGTTCACTACCTATTAATATAGTACACTCTGTCATACACTCTTCTCTTTCAAGTACCATTACTTTCGTCTTGCTTACATTAACTTTCATTTCTTTCCTATCAAAAGCCATATTCATTATTGTTACCATCTCCTGTAACTCGTCAGCAGATGACGCAAGTATAACTTGGTCATCAGCGTAGAGAAGACATTTGATGAGTAACTCATTCATTCTCAGTCCACACATACTCTCTTTCAGATCAGTCAAACAATTATCCATGAATAGGTTAAACAGCCAAGGTGACGCTACACATCCCTGCCTAACACCTTTTTCGATGCTAAACCATTCACTGTACGCCCCGTTTATTCTGACGCAAGCACTGGAATCCTCATAGAGATTTCAGTGCTTGAATCAGATGACCGTTCACCCCATACATAGACAATGCCGACCACAATTCATTCCTCACCACTCGGTCATAGGCCTTTTCCAAATCCACGAAAAAAAAAAAACTTTAACTTTAACTTTTTTTCAGCTATGCACCGCAAGGAAAAGACCTGATCTGTACATCCCATTCCCTTTCTAAATCCCGCTTGTACATCCCATATTTTTTCATCAGTATCTTTCATCACTCTTTCAATCAAAACCTTTGCATACAGTTTGCCGACGACACTGAGAAGACTTATCCCGCGGTAATTTTTGCAGTCCTGTTGTGACCCTTTTCCCTTGTACAGCGGCACAATCACAGCCTTGCACCAGTCACATGGCACTTGGCCGTTCGTCCAACACATCATAACATCCCATGTAATTTCCACTACAGGACAGGGAGCTACCTCCACAATTATAGCTTTTGCTAAAAAAATGTTGAGGGAAAGTTCCATAATCACCTTGCTTATCAGCGTTACGGCGTGCACCATGGACCGCGTTTGTAGGTGACCGCAGTAGTTAAGATGGTATGATACACAGGAGGATGCTGCTGCCCATCCTCCAGTTTATAACCGTCGCCTCTTACGACACCCACGGGTATGTATGGGATGGTACCATTCTTTGCCGGCACCACACGAGACAACGGGACGGGTAATTTTATACTCACTATAATTTAATAAAGCATAATAAACTCACAGGATTGTCTTATTAATGCAAACTCTTTACTTCAGTGTGTTACGCGGACCGTAAACTGAACAACAAAGAAAGAAAGAAATATGGAAAGGAAAAAGAGAAAAGCTTTGGTGATTCACTCTTTCTTTTTTGTTAAATGATAACATGGAAATTGGTTCAGTTTATGATCTGAGTTACATAGGTACTAAAAATATGTGATAGAAAAATAGCTTTGTGTAACAGTGTTTGCTGCTGTGTTTCGGTTCGACGGGTAAGGGAGCCAGTGAAATTATCGACATAAGAGACATACCATATTAGTTCTCAGGGTGGGCAACGCGCTTTGCTGACTTATCAATGTTAATTATTGCCACTGATAAGAGAGTGGGTGAGGGCGGTGGTGGCCACTTACCAGCAGGTGGCATAACTTGTGTCATAAAAAAACTACAAAGTTTAGGTTCGATTTTTTAAGGAATGAAAAATAAATTGTTTTTTTTTTTTTTACTTTTGAAGGGGTACTCCTAGATACTCATTTACTTCCAGCGTCTCACTTGTGGGTCAATCTGCACAAAATCGGAGATTTCACTCATCAAGCCGAATATGTAGTACAGCAAGTGAGAATGGCGCGAGCAGGTGCCCACAACTTCACTATTCTTTTAAAGAGATTGCGGGAGGAACTTACTCAACTATGGCCAGGTAAGAAAAACTATTATAATTTATACTGGATGGTCCAGAGGCAATGCGTAGTATATCAATTGCATTTTTAATTAAATGCCATGAGTAACAGTGAGCGAGAAAAACGCGTGTTCCGTGTCCACGCGATTTTTTCGATGGGTTTTCCATAATAAATTCAAATTATGAACAGCACATATTTTATTAAGGGGTAGGTAGGTCGAAAGATTTTAAAGCACAGGATCAGCACGAAACAGCTGACCTTAATTCACCTCAAGCTCGCCAAACTAGCGCACACAACGATAAAACATTCGTGAATCTTGACGCGTAAATCTAGGAAAATCGACGTGCTAACTGTTCTGGGTGTGTCTAGACCAAAATAATAGCAAATTTTGTATTTTGAGCTAAAACGCATCTATATAATTTAGATAGATCAGAAATTTAAGGGAGTAACTTACATTAAGGTGGTTGCTGAGCAGAAGTGCTGCCACTTTGAGAAATAAATTTATTGCGTCATAAATACAAAACATTTAATAAGGATTGTTTGATTGGCGGCAATTTGGGGTAGTTTTATATTTTATTATCCATCACATGACATCTTAGCTTATCGTGAATAGCTTTGTATTGTAAAACTGCCAAAAACGGCCACTTTTAGCACTTTACCAATACAAAGCTATAAATGATAAGCTAAGCTATGATGTCATGGGTTATAACATATATAACTGCCCCATATTGCCGCCAAACGAACAATACTACTGAAAAGTTTTGTATTTGCGACGCAATAAATTTATTTCTAAAAGTAAGGTGCTGCCACCCAGCAACCGCCTTAAGGACATATTTCTTAGAGACGTCATTTAGTTGAGGGTTATAAAAGATATTAAAAAGTAATTATGTCGTATTCATAACAGAATTACTATAGATGTCATAGTGATAAATTGAGAGGTACAACTGTAATGTAGTTTTTGAATATCACTAGTTAAAACATTTATATTTACTCTGATAAACAGTCAAAAGGTAAATTATAAGGTATGCAAAATAATCAAAATCCACGTTATATTTCACGAATAATCATTCTTCACTTTTGGACAGAAAACTTGTGATTTTAAATACCACCAGTTAATCAAGAATTTGACTTCTCGCCCCATAATTAACAAATCCAGCCATAGCTGCTGATAACAAAAGGTACATCTCGCCGAAGGGCGAAATGTACCCTAACCCGATTTAACAATTTAATATAACAAATCTAAATGTATTATTATTTGTGTTCTGTTGTAGGAATGAAGATGACACCATTTGGCTCTGTTGCCAACGGCCTTGCACTTAAATCCAGTGATATAGATGTATTCGTCACATTACCGGACGACGACAACGCTCCGGTACAACGAGTCGAACAAGCTGCTGAATTTCTACAGAAAAGTTCTGCGTTTGAAATGTTAAAGTAAAATATTTAAAAGTTCCTTTAGTTAGATTTCTCTACAAACCAACTAATCAAATGTGTGACATATCTTTCAAAAAGTACGATAGCGCAGGGGACACAAAATTGATTAAGTATCTATTTCAACTGGATAGCAGAGCGGTATTATTAATGAGTATCATTAAATACTGGACAAAACTTAATGGCTTAGTAAAACCGACAATTCACGTGCCAAATATTTTTTGGTATTATATTGTAATTTTTTATTTGCAACAAGTGGATATTTTTCCACCTGTACATATTTTACAAAATTCAGTGCAACCCGAGATGATAGAGAACTGGAACCTCGCTTTCCTGGATTCATTTGAATATTTGTACCCGTCAGAAAATAGAGACTCTCTCTATGAACTGATGGGAGGATTTTTTTCTTATTATGCAGATTTCGATTTTGAAAAAAATTGTATATCTGTTTTTTCTGGTCGTGCTATACCACTAGATTTATTTAAGAATGTAAGTAGGTTGCCAGAAATGTTTGAACTGTATAAAATCAACGTAAAAAATAATTTGAGTGAGCCTTTAAATACGGATGCTTCTTTGTGTGTTCAAAAACCTTTTGTTCATAGTAGGAATGAAGCCAGAAAATTGATGACATCATATGAATCATTACCAATTATCAACTTTTTCCGTAAAGCGACTAAACTATTTAAAATAAAGAATGAGGCAAGTTTTCTAAGTGCATTTTTGACTATGCGTCTGTGAATTGATAGAAACTAATTTATTTACAAGTTTTTGAAGAATCTTCGATCCCATCGTCTCGTCACTACGATCGGGGTCAAATGCTCACCTATACACATGAAAAAAAAAACCAGCCAAGTGCGAGGCGGACTCGCGCACCGAGGGTTCCGTACCACCACATAATCATAATTGTATTAGTTGAAATTTCAGTAAGTTAATGTGCTAGATTTTTTGATTCCTACACGCGCTTGACCAAATTTTATTATTTGTTGTTATTTTATAGCTTATGCACTATAAACATACCAATTTTAAATAATGTAAGTGTTCCCGTTTTTAAAATAGAACTAAAACAAAAATCGCCTCCGCGACCATCCAACTTGACCCCTTTCTTATATGAATGTTCTTTAAACGGGAGCTCACCACAATTGGTTACCATTAGTTATGAGAAAAGTTGTAATATTTAATGATTTCAGACTTTTCCCATTATTTGTACTGAGAGACCTAGCTTCTTGCCAAATTTCATAATTTTAGGTCAACGGGAAGTACCCTGTAGGTTTTGCTTTTTTGCATAAATGTATGGAGATGAGGACATAAAATGCCATATCTTTTGATTGCGTCGTTGTAAAAAATTGAAATTTTCAGATCTTGTGTGGCACATGGATGGTATTAATTTCAATCTGATACCTTCACCCGTTCGTGAGATAAAGGGTCTTGACAGACAGACAGACAGACGGACAACAAATTGATACTATAAGGGTTCCGTTTTTTTTCTTTTGAGGTACGGAACCCTAAAAATATGATTTCTATGGAACGTTAATAAATTTAAATACAAAGGAAAAGACGAAGTTATTTTATTTTCCACCAAGATAAATGTTTTCAGTATTAAACCACGGTTGTGTCGTTTTTAGGCTTCCGTAGTCAACAAGGAACCCTTATAGTTTCGTTATGTCCGTCTGTCTGTCGGTCTGTGTGTCTGCGGCTTAGCTCAGCAACACTTATTACTAGACAGCTGTAATTTGGTATGGATATATCCTAGAGGTACATACCTATATGTCCCATGTGGTGCCGGCAAGGAATAGTACCATCCCATACATACCCGTGGGTGTAGTAAGAGGCGACTAAGGGTTATAAACTGGACGATGGGCAGCAGCATCCTCCGGTATATAAAATAAATAAATAAATAATAAATAAAATAAAAAACATTTATTCACTTACACAGTACAAAACAAATTTATTACTAGTTACAAAATAATACTATTACTAGTCTTAGTCTAAAGTATAATTATATTTTTGTGGTGTACTGTGGGAGCGAAAAGGTTGCCTGGCTCAGCATGGACCGCAGCAGCACTGCGATGCTGTTATTCTGCCAGAGGCGCTACCGCCGAACTCAATTGTTATCGAATCTCTCTTTTCTTCTTGTATAGAAAAAAAGAGAGAATCGATAACGATTGAGTTCGGCGGTAGGGCCTCAGGTCCTTGTGCTCCTGTACCCACGTCACTCTCACATTACCCATATTACGTTTATAATGAGTCTTATAACATAATTTTATGAAGTACATTCTATATATCATACCATCTTACTTACTGCGGTCACCTACAAACGCGGTCCATGGTGCCAGCCGTAACGCTGACAAAAGAGGTGACTATGGTACTTCCCCTCCACATTTTTCCAGCAGTAGTAGCTAGAATTCTGGAGGGAGCTCCCTGTCCTGCAGTGGACATTTCATGGATGTTATGGTATACATATTAGTTACGCCGACAAAGTAATAAAACAATGAAAACATTTTTTATGGTTACTATAAACGTAAAGTGGGGTTCGGCACCACACGGACAGTTAGATATATGGGTAACTCCCGTCTAGGTTCCCGATGAAATGAAAAACAAATACAAGCAGTTGTTTAGGTCACAAAGTTTGACTTATTGTTCCACCTCAAGGTCTATCTCCAAACGAACGAGACACGATGTCATTTCAAATTACCTTTACATTTAGTTGACTACATAGTTATAGCCATTATGAAACTGTATTAATCCTTTTGTTAAGAAGTGGTTCAAGGTATCCGTCCTAAATTAAATGTTTCGCGTTAATCGAGTTAAGAGTCAAATGGTTGATGTCGTTCGCAATCCCTTACACTTTGACTTGAGTTTCGATTGTACAAGAGACTCAAGGTTTAGCAAGTAGGTAGATAGGTATTATACCGAGCCAGCTGACCGAGTGCTTGTGAGACAGCTGGAGTCGAGACGGCCTACAAATTTTAGATCGTTCGTCATCCGCGTCTCCAAGTTCCAAGAGAGCGTGTTCCTGAATGCTGCATTTAGGCCGTTGGGAGTCGTATCGTATTTCGACAATATCGACCACCGTACTCGTCAAGTCAACTAATTAGTTTTTAAGTTTATTTTGAATATGTATTATTAGGTTAAGGTATTTATTGTTAATTCGATGCCTGAAATAAATCTTTATTATTATAGGTACTATCGCGGCCACTCTCGCTTGTCCATTTAATATCTTTTTCACCTCACTAACTCGGAAAACATTGCTTTAACACGGTTGAAATCTGTGTGCAAAAGAAAAGGTCTTAAAATTTGAATCGGGTGAAACCCGCGTGTAAAAGTCATTTTTCACCGCTAGGTAGTACTTATATGGTATTATTTGCCGCTAGCATGGAAAAGGTTTTTGAAATTAGAACGTGATGATGAAATAAGGTACTGGCGCTATTCGTTAGCATTTTTCTCGCTGTAGTTAGGCTGTAGTGAGGTGAAAAATTCCGCGTTTCGTTCGGTAGACGTAGGGTTGGGGTTCCACTCCTATATCGTCGACATACCGCGACGGACCGTAAAATTAATGAAGCCTGTCAATCCGTTCAGTCCAATGTTGAGCGATCCGCTCCGCAACACACTGAACGGACTGTACAGGCTTTATACATTTTACGGTCCGTTGCGGGCCTCCACGTCGCACTCCCTGCCGATCTTTTCCCCCAAACAACATAATCTAGATCTCTTCAAGGCTAGAAGTGTATGGAATTATCAAGGTAAGCATCCTACATACCTATATCACACTTAAAAAAGTACGTAAGATGATTCTTAATAAAATAACTGGGCAAGCAGCAAAAATCCGCGACAGTACCTATGGCGCGTAGCGTAATATTATATATTCTTTGCCTATGGTAGCAAAATTGGAGTGAACGCCGCCCAATCTGCCCAAAAACAATAACTACGGTACCTAATTTGTTACCATTCCAAGACATTGGCTTGTCTTAAGAGAATTATTAACTCACGTTGCTCTCTTAAAATTAGGTGTAGGTACAGTCTAGAGAACCTCAAGGCTAGATACTTTAGAATTCGTACAGCATCGTGTAGGGACGAAAGTCTTACTACGCTCTTCATTCCTGACTGTTTTTAAAAAAGGGGCAAACGAGGGGATGACAACGAAATCCAGGCACTTGTATCTATTCTTTTTATTATTTCTATCGATAATTTTTAGATCACAAATTCGATGTTAAAGAAAGTCCTGCCTGTGTGCAACGTCATAGCGGGACGCGAAATCATGGGGCCCAAAGAGTTTTGAGTTTTGGGGAAACAAGCACCCAGCAGTGAACGTCTTTCGTCTGATATGATGAAGCACCCCTTGTGAATCTGTTTTCCTTTTTCGACCATGATTTTTTTTTGTGTTTTACGTTTCAAAAACACCCATCTGTTGCATGAGTTAATTCCTGTGAAGGCTAAATGTAACAACTTGGCAACAACTTTTGTTCTACGACTTTAGGAAATTCGCAAAAACAAATTTTACTTCCCATTGATACTAATTGGATCGATTAGTTCATAATTTTGTATTGATGAAAAACTTTTTTTTCCGTATTTCCAACAGTCGTAGAACAAAAGTTGATACATTTATATAGCCTTCGCAGGAATTGGTCGAGTTACAAATAAAATAACCCTGTTGTGTGGCAGGCAAATCGTATAATTCGCCGTTTACAAACGTCGGGCAAACTGTAAACGGTGGGCAAATTGTGAAACGGCGCCGGCAGATTGTAAACGGGTTTAGATCACATTGCATTTTAGGTTCGTTAGCCACGGTAACCGCAACCTAACCGATCCCGAGTAGGGATCGATTAGGTTACCTTGCGACCGCCAGAAACGAATTACGCGTCGTTTTGTTATGTAAAAGCATTATGTAAAATGCCGAATTAATATTTTTTCGACATACTCGTATCGATACCTAAATGGGTTTTTTAGGCTGCTAAAACAGCCTAAAAAAACTTAAAACTCCATGGTCGAAGATTTCCTTCCAAAAATACCATAGGTACTTATATCGGAACCCTCGGCGCGCGAGTCCGACTCGCATTTGACCGGTCTTTTTCAATATTTATTGAAAATAGCGTGTTTCAGAAACCCTACAGCGCCATCTGTTGTGGGCTTTGGTTAAGATAATATAGAGCAAAGCTCGGTCACCCAGGTACCTACAAACCCTTTAAAAGGCGACCAAAAATGCACCAACAACGTAATCTTCAAAGCATTACAGCATGGTTCAACATTTTTGTAATAGAGTTTAGAGACTGTCAGACCTAAGTACCGCCGTGGTACCAAACCAGGGGTGCTATTCTGTAAAACCTAAAATCTTATCTCGCAACGCAACTCACTTCAAACTCACTCATAAATAATAGGTAACACTGAAGTACAGTACCTACCTACTCGCTAGACGTTATAACTCGCTTCACTTTTCGATTCGCGAGATATTGGTGTACAAACAACGACATTGTTAATTTTAAAGGATCGACTCGAGAAGTTTACTCAACGCCTATGTCAAGCAGTGGACGTCTTTCGGCTGATACGATGAATAATGATAAGTCGAGAAGTGAAGTAGGGATTCGTTACAGAATGCATCTCCTAGACCAATTTCAAAACAAATCTTTCAGTTCCACTGTGATTTTTAGTCGTAGGCAGTCAGCTAACCTAAATAATCCCCACTATCGCTGTTGACAAAGTTTCTTGCGCGGTTTGACGCATTGCTCTAAGCCGCCAAATGACCTCATTTTAGAATTTCACCCGCGGATTCACGAGTGAAATGTGAGTTTGTCGTTTCAGAATAGCATAGCAGGAAGTGATCCAATTGATCACGACACTGTACCTAAGTACTAGAGCTTTGTCGATCTGGTGCAGTGAAAGTCCTGCCCTGTGTACCTACTTGTAGTTACTAGACAGACATAGAGTATTAGATAACACAGCTTGATCGACGTAGGTAGGTACTAGGGCTCATAAGAGACGATTGCGGTTCAAAGGACCTTTCTTTATATGTCACAACTACTTATTCTTATTAGTGACAAAGTTTTACACAAATAAGCAGCTGAGCGCGTTGTCCACGCTGAAAACTAAGAGGGTATAGTCTCATGGGCCGGTTTCCATGTTCTCCGAACAGAAACAGAGCAGTGCAAAGACTAAAATAAACAACACATTTTAATCATCATAACATCCGATAAAACGTTAGTGCGGCCGATTAGCTGTTTCACGTAGACACGCCTTACAATTTCACCAAATTTTTTCCAGGTACTAGTTAGGTAATAGCTCTCAATTTTTGATAGGAGCCAATTCTTGAATTTCCATTGCAAATTCAAGAATTGGCCCATCAAAAATTGAGAGCTATAGGAGCCAATTCTTGAATTTCCATTGAAAATTCAAGAATTGGCCTATCAAAAATTGAGAACTATATGTACGTAACTAGTACCTGGAAAAAATTGGTGCATTTATAAAGCGTGTCCACGTAAAGGCGATATAAGACGTTAAGCGACTGGACTAGTCCGCTGCAGGACAGGGAGCTCCCTTCAGCAGGGCAAATGTTTCTGTGGGAAAATTGTTCAGTTTTATTGATTAAGCATGCCCTTTCAGTTTTCGGTAGGTAGACCGTCCCTTACAACCTGAATTCACCACGAGCATAACATTTTATTCTGTTAGTCGTTCTATCGAATTATTTTTTCATTAGAATATTTTTTTTACAATCGAATAATTCACTTTCGAATAATTCGAGGAAGGCCAAAAAAGCGGTGGAGTGACTTTGATTCTTTTGAAGAGTGGCCGACAATAGTGATCGATAGGGAGGAGCGAAAACGTAAGGAAGAGGTCTTTGCCCAGCAGTGGCACAACACACACATAGACCTCTGCAATAGACACAATATATGTCACCCACACCTACCATGCAAGAGAGTACGAGAATTGAGGAAATTGTTTGTTTGGATCATACCATAAGCACACCGCGGACATTACATACAACGAGCTTGAATTTGAAATTGGAATGTCGCGTAGGCCCGCATCACAGTAAATATATAAGCTAAAGCAGTATGGAAACAACTAACAAACATCTAAAACTGGCGCACTCACACATGCGCACACCGCTACAGGAAAATAAGCAGTTTTCGCGCTGAAGTAAGTCGTGGGTGCCAAGACCATAACATAACACAAACAAATAGGTACATATAGAGTCCCTATGAGTATGTTCCTGTCCTTGTGCGTTAAAAGGCGACTAAGTATCTTAATCTGCCATAAAAGGCGACTAAGTGTCTTTATCTGCCCTTGTATCATAAAAGGCGACTAAGTGTCTTTGTCTGCGTTAAAAAAAATTTAAATTCTGGGTTACATACAACCCTGACGCTCCGATACAGAATAGTTCTTGTTTTCAAAAAAGGGCCCGAGTTTCCATACTGCTTCAGTGTATATATTTACTGTGCCCGCATATTCAGTACAACTGTGCAAGAGGACCACAAGAATAGCGCGGGCTGGGTGAGCGTGGGGTGGATTGCAAGGGTAGCGCCGCATTTTGTATGGGAGGCAAATTTGGTTTTTCGTATTTCGTCCTATGTTCGTTGGGATAAGTTTATCAGTTTCATGGTCAGATTCACACCCTTCAGTATTATCTCACATTTCCGTTACACGTATCACGTTCTTATATCAGATCTTACTCGGTAAACTATAACTACTTTGAAAGCGCCATCTAGTTTCAGTAAGTTTTACGTTTGGGGATGGTCAGTGCTTCATTTCGTCCATACATAAAGCAGCAAGCGCCTGCACATTAAAAGAAAGCAATGTTGTTATATTTTCTTGCTATGAAATTTTTATTACTGAAATCAGAATATTTTTATGAGAGTATTTTTAAACTATAATTACCTAATAAGTTTGATAAATGATTCAGTATTCAATGTAGATTCTTTACAGAATACTTATTGAATTTCATGCAGAATACAATGCAAATACAGTTAACTTTATGTAATAAACTTACATGATTGTTATATTTTTTATGCATAATATGAGAATTTATAAGATTTCATGTGTGTTTTATTGTAATTTTAAACTATTTAACATCAAAAAGCTTCTGCATTAATAGCATCTATATCTTAATACAATAAGCTGAGAAGCGAAATAAGTCCGCGTCCCCATTAGGCTCACAACGAGCGGTGTATCAGTTGCTAACTCAATGTTTAGTTAGCGGCGAACTGTAGCGTATTAGCCGCGAAGTGATTGCTAACTCTTGGGACAGAGGGTATGTTTAGTACATATGAACGCTTGACACTACGCAGCGTGTCTGCGGCGTAGTGGAACTGACTGAGCCGCCGACCGCGAGCATAGTTCGCAGCTACTCAGCTGCTGACTGAATCCACAAGCGAAACGTATATAGAATATATAGGGAGGCGAACTAGAGGCAAACGGTTAGCCGCTCACTGTGAGCCTAATGGGGACGCGGCCTAAGTATACAGAGTTTATTTAAAATAGTGATGGGCATATAAATATTTGGCCTAATTGTTGTTAAAAAAAAATCTTCTTACATCTCCATAGCCCTGGCCCCTTTAGCCACATATTGGGTAAACCTACCATAAGACGCATATTCGGCCCAACCCTAATTGTTTAAAAGTTGAAAGAAAAAGTGAACCAACATTCTTTAGAATTTTGTGCTTTTAACATGTGATATTTTCTCAGAGTTTTCTCAGATTCCTAGTTTATATGAAACTCATGGAGACCTTCAAAGTTCTTTGGCAAGTTATTTTTATTTTATTTTTTTAACTTTAAATGCATTTTAATAAAGAACCCTTTCTTGTAGTTTAAATTGTAACTTATTACTGTCATGCTATTTTTTGAGAAATACCATTATATAATTAACTATCATCTTTGCATAGCAATAACTTTTTCATTGATTTCTGTTAACATTTGTGCAGATTTGTGAATGTTCTCAAACTGGTACCCCATATGAACTGCTATTAGCTGCATCTTCTTCAAATTTTCTTCGCTGTTCTCAAGTTGAGTTTCAGTTGCAGCCGTTTCTCTGGCTGCTTTTGAGAGTAGCTGAAACAAGGAATAGTTCTTTTTTAACCAACGAAAAAAAAAACGGAGGAGGTTCTCAAGGCGACGCGTATATATATATTTTTTTTATGTATGACCTCGCATAACTTTTAGCAGAGTAGTCCGATTTTGATTACTCTTTTTTTATTGGAAAGAGTATACCCCGAAGTTGGTCCCATATAAATTTGGAAAAAAAATTCCAACCCTAAGGGTAGGAAAACAGGGGATGATTGATTGTTCACTGACTGATTGTAATGTATGACCATGCATAACTTTTTAAAGAGTAGTCCGACTTACCCTAAGGGTGGGAAAATATAATTTATAGTCACAAAAAATTGTAAAATAAAAACTTTTTATCAAAAAAAATAAACCACCGAAAAAACTGAAAAGCAAGAAATAATAAAAAAGTTTTATTATTTCTTGCTTTTCAGTTTTTTCGGCGGTTTAATTTTTTTGTTAAAAAGTTTTTATTTCAATGAATATGCTGCGTCATTACATTATATGTCTAGATTGAACTTGTTATGAACATATATCTCTGTGGTCAGATGTGAATAGATGTGTGTTTTTTAGAACTCACTGCAGTCAGTAATCACATGGCAGGCCCTAGAAACTCTAGTTGCGAACCTGAAATTAGAGAGAATATCCCACCTCAGAGGATGCAGAACACTAGGCGAAGTGAAGAAAACTATGACAGAAATAGAACCGTGGCTGCAGGGCACGAAAATTCTAAGCAGAAGAGGGTCGTCTTCGTCATCGCACTCTTCATCTCTGAAGGTCGTGTCTAACTAGGTCGATTCCTGTTGCTGTTGGTAGGCAACGGTGGTGGTCCTGATTAGTGTTCGCCATGAGTTTCTGACTTCTGCCCGTCGGAGAGCGGTGGTAATAGGCAGGTTGAGGGTAAAAAAAAGCTATGGAGAAAATATAAGAATGTTGTAAAGTTGTAGATTTTCTTTGCATTACCAAGACCATTTCTATAGCTCGTCCATGTCAGAGATAAAGCTAAGTTTGATGATAATAAATTCTTACCTCATTAGACTTAGAACCGCGAATGATTTGGCGAGTAAGCGACGATATATTGTTCATGTTCACTTGTACACGCTCGGCTAAACGTTGTTTAGATTCCGCGAACAGAGACCGCGCGCTACTAGATGAGGCTGACGTCATGGCTGGGAAATGATTATCTGACTATTATGATAATATCCTTGTTTAAAACTGTCGAATTCGATATATATTTTAAGATAAAAACTCTAAGCAAACTATTGATAATGCCATTTTAAATTATGTTTTTGAGTCAGATGTACTAAAAGAAAGAGAAAAAGTCCTTGAATCGAAATATCTTTTATCTCTTTTACAAACTACGCTGCTGCCGTCCTTGGGTCAAGTAAACGCAACTGTCAAAGTAAGATGCCGCCTTGCTACGATGAATATGATAGAATATCGATTAAAACGAATCGATTAATATAAAATGCAATAGTAGAACGTTCGAATAAATATGTTAATTTAAAAACAACATTAATAGCCACAAAAATTCACGAAATAGCAGTTTGTTTGTGGTCCCATGCAACTCTAGATCCTGTTAAAATTACTTTAGTAAAATTCCATCCTCTTATCAGGTAAGTGATTTGGCAACACTGGTCAGTGCTGCCAGAACAGAGATAGAGTTGCATGGTTTTGAAACTTTTTAACCAAAGACAATTTTTAAAAATTGGAATATATAAGTTGAAGGAATGAAAAAATCTAATTTTTAATAAATTTAAAATACATCAAGTTACTTTTACAACTGTTTTCACTTCCTTTAATTCGTGTTTCTTCTTTTAGTAACTTTTTTGAAAGGTAATTCAAAAATGTAAAAAATTATGTAACTTTTGGTAAAACTGCTCTGGCAGTACTGGACCTGACTTTTCGCTCGTCACGAAAGGTTTTTGTGCTAAAAGAAATTTCTGTAATCTAATTCAATTAATAGCCTGTTCACGGAAATGCATTCTTCAAAACATCAACACCTCGCCTTAAATAAGCCTGCTATAACAGCTTTCCCATCCAGGTCCGCTATTGTGTAGAAATGATCTTTATTTACAAGACTTTTGTACCCCAGTAAAAGTAGTATTTTCGTGTGTATATAATTGTAATAGTGTTGTATATCTTTCGAAATGGATAAAGGAGTGACTTGTGAACATTTGAACAAACTTGCGGATCACCTCAATAAGGATTTGTGGTCGTCGAAAGATGTAAGTTAAAATTTTTTGATGATACCTAACCTCTAAGTTGTCAATGTAGTGTAATGGGTAATTAGCATTCCGTAGTGGAGGTATCATTGTGCAACCGGCGACGGGTAGCGTGCTAGCTCGTAACCACAGGCTGGCTATGATTGCCTGGTACTTGACACCACACTGCCCCACATAGTAGCATGTTTACATTACGTTCTTGTGAGCATGCAATAATTTACAAGTAGTTTGTTTACGTTACGTCCGAATACTTTTAATAATAGACTGGTTCGTGAATCAATAGTTTCTGGTGCAGACCTTAGACTACTTCACTTGAAGCTTTACTTGTGCATTTACAGTCAAACCAACAGATTTGTACCCTTAACAAGAATTCGTTTCAAACTTTCAAAGCAATAAGGTTTTCTGCTTTGTCATTTTGAATACATGTTTAAGAAAAATTCGACATACTCGTATTTGTCTGTATGCATGAAAGTAAGTATAAGCCGGGTCATGATTCAAATGAGTCGAGTGTACCATGGTATCAACTAAAAATCGAAATTTGTGGATTCTTTGTTGACATCATTCACCCACAACAGGCAGCCAGAACTTGAACCATTAGTTTTCTACATCTGAAGAAACTTCTGCCCACTTTATTTACTCCAAATAGGTTTGGCAGAAACATCAGCATCCATATAGTACTAAGGCTGGGTTCCAAAGCAGGTAATAATTACCCTTTGACAGCACTCTGTCTCAACCACATATATGGACATCATATAAAGCTATCCTGCTGTCAGATTTGAAACGCAACTCTAAATGTACAATGTACATTTTTTATTTAATATTAATTGTCCAACATGCGATCGGTCTTCAGACCATAAGCAGTTAATTTAGATGTTGTGATGGCGTTTTAGGCGGGCCCTTCCAGTGTCAGGCTGCCTTCATATGTAATTAGATATACAATTTTATTTATATGTTGTCCCACGTATGTGTACGTTTCAGACGTCTCGTTTGCAATGGCTTACTTAGACAATGAGCAAGTCTGTTTTGGTGGTGAGTTATTTTGCTCTTATAGGCCTTCGTTATTGTGTTTATTTCCTCTTTTACAGTTGGGATTTTCAAGTAGTTATGGATTTCATCCATTCTCGTGAACCATGGAGCATCCACTATAGCCTTAAGTACTCCATTTTGAAATCTTTGCAGTATCTCAGTATTGGATGTTTTAGCCGTTCCCCAGAGCTGAATGCCATAGGTCCAGGTTTTAGGATACTCTTATAAATCAGGACTTTGTTTTCTATGGAGAGTCTAGATTTCCGTCCAATGAGCCAATCTAGTGTTCTGAACCTATGGTTAAGTTCATCACGTTTTTTTTGGATATGAGTTTTCCAGGTCTGCTTGCGATCTAGGTGGAAGCCAAGGTACTTTACTACTTCATTGTGTGGTAGTACATCTTGCCCTAATTTCACAGTCGGGCAATCCTTTTTTCTTAGCGTGAACGTGATGTGGTTCGATTTGGGAGCACTAGCTTTAATACGCCAAGATGTCATCCATTTGTGGACTTTGTCCAGATGTGTTTGGAGTACACTCGAAGCCATATCAGGATCTTCGTTGGATGTAAGCACTGCTGTGTCATCAGCGAATGTGGCTGTCATAACATCGTTTGATTCTGGTACATCAGCTGTGTACAAGAGGTAAAGAGCTGGACCCAATACAGATCCTTGTGGAACTCCTGCCTTTATGTCATAGAAATTTGAAGTGGATTCATTGATCTTGACATAGAAGATGCGATTTTCAATGTAAGATTTTAGTAGTAAATACATGTTGTGTGATAGGAGCTTTTTAAGTTTATACAGCAGGCCATTGTGCCAGACTTTGTCAAAAGCCTGCTGCACATCCAGAAATACTCCTGAGCAGTACTTTTTGGTTTCTAGAGCATCTCTTATATGTTCACACACTCTATGGACTTGCTCGATAGTTCCATGGTTTGTTCGGAAACCAAACTGATGGTCTGGAATGGATCCACATTTTTCTAAATGATCATTCAACCGTGTCTTTATGATTTTCTCGAGAACCTTTGAGAGTACTGGAAGTAGACTTATTGGCCTGTATGATGATGCCAGGTGTTGAGGCTTGCCTGGTTTCGGAACCATGGTTATTTGGGAAACTTTCCATGCGCTTGGGTAATGCGAAGTTCTTAGGATTGCATTGTAGAGTGACGTAATGAAAATGATAGCTTTCTTAGTGAGATTTCTCAGTACTTCTGCCGTTATTAGTTCGAAGCCTGGTGCTTTTTTTAAGTCTAAGTTCATAATAGTTCGTCTAACTTCAGCAGGTGTGCAACATCTTATTGGAGGGCTGAGCTGGAGATCACTTTCGAGGAACGTCTGTACTTCCAGGTCTATGTCTTCATCACCAAGGTCATCATTAGGGGTGAACACATCTCGGAGGAAACATCCATATGCTTCTGCTTTTTCTTCGTCGGTTTTCGCCCAAGTTCCATTTTCCAACTTAAGAGGGTGTTTAGCTAGCAGAGGTTTGTCACGAGACTTGGCTGTTTTCCAAAGGGAATTCTCAGCTTTCGTTGGAGCAGCTGGCGATAAATTTTGCAGGTGTATCTGTAGCGTTTCATTCTCGATCTCTATCAAATGCTGTTTCAGTTTTGCTGCAGCTTTATTGAGTTCCCTTTTGTCAGCGGGATGACGACTACAATGCCATACTCGTCTCAGCCTTCTCTTTTCTAGCACTTTCTGCTTTACCACAAGCGGCAGGTTAGATTCAGCTTTTACTATTTCATTGACAGGTGGGGTGCTAAGCCATGCCGCCGTTTGGATGGTCTTGGTGATATGCTCAGTAGCAGTGTCAATATCTTCTGCACTTTTGAGGCGCACTTTAAGATTTATGTTTTCATCCAGATGTTGTTGGAAGGAGTGCCAGTCTGTGTGTTTGTTATATAAGTATGGTTTTGTTGGGCATTTTATTATAGTTTCACTCATGGTCAGTATAACTGGTGTATGGTCAGAGGAGGTATCGTTACAGCTCTCTACCTGAAGAAAAAACGATTGCACTCCTTTATATATGTAAAAATCTAATAAATCTGGCAGTTTTTTGTCGTCGGTAGGCCAGTAAGTTGGTTCACATGTGGTCAATATACTGAGATGATTAGTTTCAATACATTTTCTCAGGTTGCGACCTCTAGTTTTTGTAAGTCGTGAGCCCCATTGCGTGTTTTTGGCGTTCCAGTCTCCCCCGGCTATAAATCTATTTCCTAGTGTATTAAAATATGTGTTAAAATCTACATCTGTTATTTCTGGACATCTTCTTTTTTTTGGTGGGCAGTATATGGATGAGATGGTGATAGAGCTTTGCTTGTCATATACTAATACTGATGTAGCTTGTATTTTAGTGGTTCTGTATTCAGGCATTAGCTGGTGTTTTATATTGCTTTTTATAATAATTGCAGTTCCTGCATGCGCTGTGTTATCAGGGTGACAAGTTGCATATGTGGTGTATCCATCTATAAGCAGGGATGTTTTATCTGTGAGGTGTGCTTCAGAAATTAATAGTATGTCAAGGTTTTGAACTTTTAGTAGAACCTCAGCTTCATGTTTCTTACTCAACAGGCCATTGATATTCCACACTGCAATTCTAAAAGCCATTTTAGCGAACAAGCTTTGTGACAATAATTGTTAGAAGACCCATTAGGTTGCCCATTTGGTCAATTAGTTGGTCCAGCTTTTCAGCTTGTTTTGAAAGAATTTTTTCTAGGTTTGTCATTGTTCCTAATGTGACTTCTGCATAAGTTGAGGTTTTGTCTCTCTCTGATGCATTGTAGGGTACTTTAATATTATAATGATGTTGGTCTTGGTTTCTTATCGGCTTGTCTTGTTCTTGTGGTGTTGGCTTAATTGTTTGTTTTCTAGAGGTGAATTTCCGGTCACGTATTTCTTTAAAAACTCTACAGCCTTTGTAATTGGCCGCATGATCTCCTAGGCATAGAGCGCACTTTGCAGGTTCTTTCCTATCTTTTTTAGGGCAGTCTGCCGTGTTGTGGTTTTCTGCACACTTGACACATCTGTATGGCCGCATACAGTAGTTCCTTGTATGGCCATACTGTTGGCATCTTTTGCATTGTGGAATTGATTTTTGGCGTTTGGGCTCTTCAATTTTTACAGACGTATGATAAATGTATTTTAATGTTTTTACTGTTTCATTATTTGGACCGGGTTCTATGTTTACAAACCAGGTTGACAATGGGGTCTTTGTTGATCCATGCCTTGCATTTATGATTTCACCCTTCACAACATTTCCAGTGCTTTCCACTGCATCTTTTATAGCATCGAGGGGTGTAGATGGGTGTAGATTTTTGATGACAAATCGGTATGGTCGCTCACTTTTCTGGATAAAGGTGTGGCCTATTAGGTTTTTTTCACGAACCAATGTCATCAGTTTCTTATATGTATCGGCGCTGTCAGTAGTCACGCGTAATTGGTTCTTGGTCACAATTTTGAAGGAATATTGGGACCTTTCTAGAATTTGATCAATACATTCTTTAAGTTTTGTGACATTTGTTATACCATACAACACTATAGGTGGTGGCTTGTTAACTTTTTCCTTATCAGGAAGCTCTTGTTCTTTCTCATCAACATTAAGTGCTGAGAATCTGTTTTCGGTTGGGACTGAAATTTCTGGAGGCGTATCACTTTTTCTCATGCGCTTATATCTTTTATGTTGGGTTAATATTGGTGTAGTTTGCCAATCATTCTCATCATTTTCACTCTGGTTGTATGGATCCAGATTAATTTTATCACCAGTAGCATTCTTACTTCCGGAAGCCTGGGTAGCCACTTCCGGTTGTTTATTTTTAGCTGGGGGGTTTATTTTGCTATTATGGCAACACTATTTAAGTTGGCAGGTGTCATAATGAGGTGTGAAAAAATAAAAAAAAGAGAAAATATGTGGGTAGTGAAATAATTTTCTATCCGTAAATGTCACTCGCGGGTTTTAATGCACTATTTTCGGTAGAAAAACAGAGTTTTCTCCGCGGATAACACTATCACAGATGCCACAGATGTTAATTTGCACTTTCACAATGTTTTTAGGTTAAAATATCACTGTTTTTGCACAAAACTGAATAAATCTTCAAGAGCAGGTTTGCTTCCATTGACAGTTGACAGTTTACAGTGTACATGTAGTTGACAATGTACATAACATGCAAATCATCATTATTCACCCGCTCTTATACTTATTTTAAATAATAAATAAATAAATTTATTCATCAAAAATACAGTGTTGGCAAAACATGCGCATTCAACACCTCCCTATTCGTTAAGTGAAAGAAAATTGTGAAAGATTGCATGTGGAGATTATTCTCTATCTTTTTCTTTTTTCTTTCATGATATCACTTAACTATCATGGCTGACCAGAACCTCAAACAGCGCACAAGCTACTCTGAAGAGATATTGTTAATTTTGTTGAATAATGTAAAACATATTAATGCTCAAAATGTTGATTACTTCCTTGCCTATCACACAATAGGAGTAAGATCTGGTACACACACACTAAAACTACTATCGTCTTTCCTACTGCCTTGCCTTAATTGTGTGCCTCAATTCTGATAAAATTTTATGTTTATAATGTAAGGGTATATAACATTACTCCTTAATCCTCACTGTAAGCAGCATTGTAGTCTTGCCAAACTATTGATAGTTGAACAATCGATAGTCAACCTCGAAAATCATCAACAATATCAATAGGGCTATTGATACTATCGATAGTGTTGATGTGTGTCAATAGTATTGTACTAACGAAGTTTGATACTATCGGTACTATCGATACTGGACTATTGATTGGCAACACTACAGTCTAGTACAATCAAAAGTCCATTTTAGAGGAGATGAAATTCGATATCATTGCTACTACTAGATATTAAAAGTGATCTCAATGACAGTTTATTGCTTGGGTTACTCATTAATGCGATATGATCTAAGAAAAACAAGAGGTTATTCTAGTCCGAGATCCTTGCACCCCAGCAATCCTCCTGTAGTGTGGAATCCTACAGCTATAACCGATTTTACATGAAAACAATGTTCCGCTTTCCCCTATTTTCTCCACCAAAACTGAGCTGATTTAATTATGTTGATATAAATTCAAAGAAAGAGTCGATCTACACTCCTATTTTTCTTTTATCTTAAAAAGTTTCAAATTTTTCTGGTAGTTGTCTAAATATGGCAGAAAAACAGTCATATTATATAAAAAGTCATATTTCTTTCAGTTATTATTATTCGAAAAAAAAAATATATTATCAGGTACATGCCCAGAGGCGGCTCGTCCTAAAGAGCACTGGTGCAGTGCACTCCCTCTTTCACAAAACTCAAACTTAGGATGTATTACCTACCTAGTTAAGTTACATACGATTACATACCTATTTTCATAACCCTATACGTTGTATACATTTATAATAGCCTAAGAAATAATTACGCAACAAATAAGTAGTCATGTTGTACCAAGTGGCGCGCCAGCGATTCCGCTCCTATGAAGAAATCTTCAGTACAATTCCTTATACAGACCTCAATGAGTGTGAAAGAAAAACATCAACACGCTCGAGCACGTGAAACAAAAGATTTTCTATGAGAAATTAACCTAATCAGGAGCGCTGCTCAGTGCTACGTTGCCAGGTCGCGCGCGATGCGCATGCAGTTCGGTGACAAGGCGCTGTTGCCGATCATACGTAAACAAACTTTCGTATACAGCTTTCAGTTACTGTTCGCAATTTTGCTTGAAAATTTAGAAATAATTGTTTTTAATAGTGTACATGCTTAATTACTGTAAAAATGGACGAATACAGTGTCGTTTACATTAAAAAATGCGAAAAAGACTACAAATACGACTTGAACTCAATGAAAAGGGGCCGCCACAACCTGAAATCGCGCTAGTTCAAAAATGTAGTACAAAAATTCACTTTTGATCGTGTTTTCAAACCAGAACAATATTTAAAAACACCTTGGATGTGCGGTTATAAATAAATTGTTTTGTTTCCCGTGTCTGGTATTTGGAGCTGGCGCTGGCGCGCATAATATGTAGGTAACAATAAAGCCATAAAAAATATTTCATCAATAAATGGTAGGTAAGTAAATTTATTTAAGTATTTAATTTTTTTTGTGCACACCCATTAAAAAATGTCACGAGCCGCCTCTGTGCATGCCTACCTTGATTTAAAACCAAATACCATTGCTCTACAGGCATTATCTAGGAAGGAAATACGGAATACATTTTTATCAATTTGTATGGAAGAAATGCAGCTAGGATACATATTCAAAACAAAGAAGTGTTTGAATGTACCATTTTTCATCTTGATAATTAAAACATTTCTTCATTTAATGTTTTTAGAATTAATTTTGAGTTTTTTTTGTTAGTAAAAACAAATAATCTACTCTTAAAAGCTAATGACACATTGTAATATTTGTAATACACATCTGTTCTGCTCTTTGACGGAAATGATAAATGTATGGAAAATAAACATTGTAAAAATAATAATAAAAATATTTTTTTCAGGTACTAACATGTTTCGACTGTGGTTGTCCGGGTCCCAATCTCTGGATCTGTCTGCAACCAGACTGCCACCACATTGGTTGTTCCGAGGTCAAAAATGATCACAGCACTATACACCATAGGGTATGTTTTACCAAAATTCATTTATCAAGTAGCAACATGGTCCCACATTGTTAGTATCTCCACCAGATAACATTATTTATTATTCTCGAATTGAGAGTCACAAATGTCAAGTTATTATTTAAGATATGATAAATCCATTCATAAAAAAATTTCAACTCACACCCCTCCCCCGAACCCTTGGCGTGTGAGCATAACTCTCACTTGACCATTTTTTAGGGTTACGTATCTAAAGGGGGAAAACGGGACCCTATTAATATGCCTCCGACACACTACATACATCGAGCACGAATATGAAATTGGAAGGTCGCGTAGGCTTGCATATTCATAACAAAAGACCCTCAGGAGCACCACGAGAATCTCGCGGACGGGTGCGCCCGAGTGTCTGTTCTGTATAATAGTCATCATCATCATCATATCAGCCGAAAGACGTCCACTGCTGGACAAAGGTCTCCCCTTAAGATCTCCATGACGACCGGTCCTGGGCTGCTCGCATCCAGCGGCTTCCCGCGACCTTGACCAGATCGTCGGTCCACCTTGTGGGGAGCCTGCCAACGCTTCGTCTTCCAGTATGTGGTCGCCACTCTAGAACCCTGTATGATAGTACTATTACTTTATTCTGTGCCTCCAATGTCTGTCTGTCAGCGGGCTGTATCTCATGAACCGTAATAGGTGGACAGTTTTAATTTTCATAGATACTAAAAACAAACAACAATGACTAAAAACAAAAAATATAAAGTGTTAAACGTGTTTTTAAGGCGATTTTTGCTCGATTTTTGTTTTATTTCTATCATAAAAACGGGAACACTTACAAGCATGAAAATTGGTATGTTTATCGTGCATAAGCTATAGAATAACAACAAATACGACGGTATTTTTACCTTAGTGGTATGGAACCCTCCGAGCGAGAGTCCGACTCGCACTGGGCCGGTTTTTAAAGCGCAATATACAAACAAATTAAGCATTATTATATTATAAATAAGTTCATTGTTACTGATTAATTTATAAAGATCTTCAAATCTTTCTTTGTATGTGCTGCCTTTGTTGGTTGTAATTATTGTTCTTAATTTCTTAGTCTTTGTTTCTGTTTGCACTCATATAAAGCAATTTATTATGAATTAAAATCTGGATTCGATTGGTTCAGTAGAGTTAAATTTTTATTTTTTAGTTAATGTTTTCCCTTTAAATCGGTATAAAATTCCGAATATAATAAAATAGAAAAGCTACACATACGGTCAAAAACAAGACAAGCATTGCGTATGGGACTTCTCTGTAGCTGTTAAAATCGTACTTCGAGTGTCAATCTTAACATGCTTGACTGTTGATTAAACCACATAAATTATACCCATATTTAGTTTGTCCTTGAATTACATTATTACATTTTATGTGTAATCTATACAAAATGATCACAGATCAGATATACGAAAATTGTAAATGTATTTGTACACAATAATTTAAATAAAACGCGGCGACAACTTGTTTTAAAACAGACTAATATAAATGTAACCGCAGACAGTACTATGTAAATTGTTAAAGGAGTGTTTTACATTTCAAACATATGCAGTCACTTGTGTTAGACTTGTGAATACATATTTATTATGTGTTTGTTGTGGGGTCAAAGTACATATTGACTCAATCTTTAACAAAGATAATACAAGTTGTATATATGTGTGACGGTTACTTCCTATTTGTCATAATTTGCTTTAAATGATTTAATTTTATGTTGCTTATAAACAAAGCAACTTATTAGAGGCGCGATTCAAATCGGGTAGAAATTACCCTGACAGCAGGATAGCTTTATATGTCGTCCATATGTGTGGTCGAGACAGACTGCTGTCAAAGGGTAGTTATTACCCATTTTGGAACCCAGCATAGAGTATATTAAACCCTCAAAACCACAGATAAATTAAGTAATAGTTTAGGTTCACGAAAGGCGCTGGGGTTTTTGTACACCTTGTATAAGAGTCAATAATGTTAAAATATGCCACTAGTGGGACAATGTGTGCTTATAAGCCTAGATGACTACTTACCATTAAGTGGTCCATCGGTACCTTTGCTCTCTCATCAAAACCAATCAAGAAACCCATGCAAGGAAATATAAACAGGTTTACGATATTTTAACCTTCACAGATTTGCGTCAAATAAAATCCGATTGATTACATTTTTCAATGGTTATTGTTTATAATGGCGTTACAATTTCATTCTTTTCTTTTTCTTTTTAATTTTTCAAATTCCATATCTTTTTTTTTACTGACGAAAAGACAAAAAGAGGTTTAAGTATGATTCACGCATTACTTTTTACAGAAATTGATCTAATTTAAATATTATCAAGTATCAACCATATACTAAAGTTGGTACTTATTTAAGGTATAAAAGCAGTTACTTCATTTCGTCAGAGTAGTTGTCCTAAGTAAGTGACCTGTTGTTGGTCAAGCTTCACACTCGCAGCGCGACTCTAGCCCGTACGTCTATTGAAATATAAACGGTACAAAGTCCAATGTGTCAAGCTTGATGTGCTCTTAACTGCACATTCGAGAGCTATCATATGAGAGATCTTACGGCGTGGTAGTAGAAGTTAATGTGGTGGCCTAAAGGCGGTGGTTAGGCTAAAAAATTAAAAAATATCGGTATCTATACATATAATAAAAGAGTAAAAACCGCGTGTCTGTACTTTTGATAAATTTATAAAAAATTAGTGTGGGCGATAAGAAACGACTAATAGAACTCAAAAATATGTTTTCTGAACTTTTTGTCTGTCTATCTGTATGTTTTCGATAAACTCCGAAACTACTGAACGGATTTTCTCGCGGTTTTCGCAGATAGATTTAGCTTAGCTCTGAGCAACATATAGGCTATGTTTCATTCAAATCGGTTCACTCAATCAGAAGCTACACCAATGTAAAGTATTAAATTGCCTGTACGACAATAACTCGCAAACCGATTCAAACCGAGTTTTTAATTACGAGTTTGGCTTACTTTTGTGCAACATAAAAGTTTAGTTTCATTGCAATCGGTTCACTCAGACAGAAGGTATGCTAAGTTTCATGCGGCGGAGCAAATAACTCACAAACTATTGAACGAATTCAAACAGGGTTTTCAATAAACTGTCAAGCTTACTTCTTTGCAACATATTAGCTTACTTTCATTGAAAACGGCTCACTCAGACAGGTGCGCGAAATTTCCAGCGGAGGCGCCAATATCTCACAAACTACTGAACCGATTAAAAGGAGGTTTTCAGTAACGTATTTGGCTACTCCATGCAACATGTATGCTTAGTTTCATTGCAAACGGTTCACTCAGACATAAAATTCACCAAGTTTCAAGCGGCGGCCCCAATAACTCACCAACTACTAAACGGATTTAAACGGGGTTTTCAATAACGTGTTTAGCTTAATTCTTTGCAATGTATTAGCTTACTTTCATTGAAAACGATTCACTCAGACAGGAAATGCCCGAGGTTTCAATAGACGGCGCCAATAGCTCACAAACTACTGTACCGATTCCAACTGGCATTTCCATGACGTGCTTGGATTAGGTACTTTCGTGCAACATATAAGCTTAGGTTAGTTGAAAACGGTTCACTCAGATAGAAGTTACGCAAAGTTTCAAGCAAAGGCGCTAATAACTCACAAACTTTTGAGCAGATTCAAACGTGGCTTTCAGTAACGCGTTTGGCTTACTCCTGTGCAATAAACAAGCTTAGTTTCATTGCGAAAGGTTCACTCTGACGGAAGATACGCAAAGTTTCAAGCTGCAGAACCAAGAACTCACCTACTGAACTGGTTCAAACGAGGTTTTCAATGACGCGTCGGGCTTCTTTTTGTGCAACATATAAGCTTTATTCCATTGCAAACGGTTCATTCACACTGAAGGTTCGCGAAATTTTAAGCGGCCACACCAATACCTCACAAAGTACTTGAACGACTTAAACGGAGTTTTCAATAACGTATTTGGGTTGCTTTCGTGCAATATTTGAACTTTTTTTTATTGCAATCGTTTCACTCAAATAGAAAATGGAAGAGTTCCAAGTTTCAAGCTGTGAAACCGAGCTGAAATCAAACAAAGCTTATATTTGTACGGAAGAAAGCCAAATACGTTGTTGAAAATTCCGTTTGATCCGGTCCAGTTGTTTGTGTAAAAGTTGTGGGTACAGCTAAAGATTGGTAAAATCTAGATTGTTTTATTATAAAAAAAAAACCGGCCAAGTGCTAGTCGGACTCGCGCACTGAGGGTTCCGTACCACCACATAAACATAATTGTATTAGTTGAAATTTCAGTAAGGTAATGTGCTAGATTTTTTGAGTCCGACACGCGCTTGACCAAATTTTATTATTTGTTGTTATTTTATAGCTTATGCACTATAAACATACCAATTTTCAAGTTTGTAAGTGTTCCCGTTTTTAAAATAGAACTAAAACAAAAATCGCCTCAGCGACCATCCAACTTGACCCCTCTCTTATATGAATGTTTTTGAAACGGGAGCTCACCACAATTGGTTACTATTAGTTGTGAGAAAAGTTGAAATATTTAATGATTTCAGACTTTTCCCATTATTTGTACTGTGAGACCTAGCTTCTTGCTAAATTTCATAATTTTAGGTCAACGGGAAGTACCCTGTAGGTTTTGCATTTTTGAATAAATGTATGGAGATGAGGAGATAAAATGCCATATCTTTTGATTGCGTCGTTGTAAAAAATTGAAATTTTCAGATCTTGTGTGGTTCATGGATCCTAATATATGGTATTAGTTTCAACCTGATACCTTTACCCGTTCGTGAGATAAAGGGTCTTGACAGACAGACAGACGGACAACAAAGTGATCCTATAAGGGTTCCGTTTTTTTCTTTTGAGGTACGGAACCCTAAAAATAATAAAAAAAATCCTGTTTCGGCATGGCAGTGCAACAAATGTAAAAAAAAATTATGAAAGTTCTAAAGTTTTGAAAACTTAGGAATTAGGTAAGTACTTATAAACAAAATACGAATCATTGTTTTTTAGGAATTTGCTTTTAAGGGGAGAAATAAGTTACAACGATTGTACAGAAGTGTAGTCCAACAGTTTTGTATGTAGGTACATGTACAGTTAAAAGCATGTGAAGCCACGTTGGACTTTGTACCGCTCTTTTTTCAGTTGCCACAGAAGCTAAAGTGACTGAGCCTCAGATTTAGTTAGGCTTTGTTTTGTATAAGATATAACGAGACCCGTATCATAGTTCGTCCGCGTGGAATTCGACTATAATTTTACACTTACGAGGACAGTGGGTGACCTAATAGTCCACACGTAAACAAGACGTGTTTAATTTACAAAAATCCGTACTATCGGTACTCTGTATACCTAATAATATAAAGGCGAGAACTGCACTGTCTGTCTGTCTGTCTGTTAAGCTTTTATGACTAATCTGATAAACCGATTGTGATATAAACTTGGTACGAAGATAGTTTGAACCATGGGAAAAGTCATTTGCTACTTTTTCTGAACCCCACGCGGACGGAGTCGCGGGCAACAGCTAGTAGAAAAGTAAATTTAATTACTTTTCAAATGGTACGAGGGCCAAACCGAAAAGATCGGGAATAGAATACTCAGGAATAAATTAGATTAAAACCTTTTTGGTTTATGACATGTAGTATTATTTCAAACACAATTCCATTTTTGAATTTTAAAAACAGTAAAAAAGAAGAGAGTAGTAGCCATTTGAATTTGACAAGTCAGTGGGGAAAATGGAGCTTACGCGGGAATATTTCCGTGTCATAATTTTTCACAACTTTCGTCGAGGTTTATCTCAAGAACAATGTCTCACCGAGCTTGTTTCTGTTTATGAACTTGAAGCACCCAGTAAAACGACTATATATCGTTGGTATTCTGAGTTTCGTCGTGGACGTTCCTCTCTCACGACAGTTCCTTCTACTGGTCGACCAAAAACAGCGGTAACACAAGATAACATCGATGCTGTGCGCTAATTAATAAAAGAAGATAGACATGTGATATACGAGCAGATTCGGGCTTCTCTCAGCATTGGTATGACAGCGATCAAACTATTTTACATGATGAACTGGGTGTCAAGAAGTTAGTTTCCCGCTGGGTGCCCCATCATTTGACCGAGGAACAAAAGTCGGCTCGTGTTAATTGGTGTCGGTCTACTCTGCAACGGTTCAATAGAGGGAGCTCAAATGCAGTTTACAATATCGTCTCTGGTGATGAATCGTGGATTTATTCATATGAGCCCGAAAGAAAACATCAATCGGCTGTTTGGGTCTTCGAAGGCGAGGTCAAGCCAACAAAAGTTGTCCGCTCTCGTAGCGTGTCGAAAAAAATGGTCGCTTCGTTTGTATCGAAAACTGGTCATGTGGCTACGATTCCTTTACAAGAACGCAGAACGGTTACTGCTGATTGGTACATAATAGTTTGTTTGCCGGAAGTCATAAAGAACTTCGTAAAATTAATCCGAATCGTCGCATCATTCTTCACCAGGATAATGCGAGCTCACATACCGCTCGCAAAACGATCGCGTTTTTAAATCAGGAAAATGTGGAGTTAATGGACCATCCACCGTATAGCCCTGACTTGAGCCCCAATGATTATTTTACATTCCCAAGAATTAAAGATATGCTACGTGGTCAACGATTTCAAGGCCCAGAAGAGGCAGTCGAAGCTTACAAATCGGCCGTTTCGACTATATCCACTTCAGACTGGAATTACTGTTATAATATTGGTTTGATAGAATGCAAAAGTGCATCGATTGTCACGGAGAATACTTCGAAAAACAATGAAAGTAAATATTTTTGTATTATTTTTGTACTTTTTTCTATTCCCGATCATTTCGGTGTGGCCCTCGTATACCACATTCGTTGTATTTGAGTATCAATTTGCACTTTTTACGTTTCTTCTTCTTTCGAGTGGATTCTGGCATGATTTATACGGTATTGGACCAAAACTCCGCCACACAGACAGCACTATCGGTTAAGGTCTTCGCGTGCGCAGGTAGAGGGGCACGCAGGGCAGGTTAAAAGGTTTGCCATCGTTTGTGGAGAGAAGCCACACAGACAAGCAGGATCTGCGCCAAAGTCCCACTTGCACATGATTTAATTACTCCGACTGACTTGGGTCCGGAGTCTGTTTAATGACTTCCACGTCGGCCAGGGCAGATGGTGTCCAGTTTTACGTTGATTGTGGTCGTCAAAGAATGTCAGAGAGCCATCCTGACCACTGTCTTGGCCTGTCCATAGCTATAGGTTAAGAATAAGCAACAAAGGGTATTTATAAATAAACAGAACAGATAAGGTCTGTAGTAGAGAATGAGTAACTTTCAATTTATGGTAAATACAGTAGTATTGTTGTATCATTGAGTTACAATGACCTGAGTACAGATAGTAATTTGGAGCAAAGTCCTCTCTTAATGTTTTTTTTTACAGTCTTTGTTTTAATTTTATTTGTTTACATATAACCAACAATAAGTAAATGGTTTAGAAACATAAAAGAAATAAGTCATATAAAAAAAAAAAAAAATACATAAAAAAAAATACATATCGTTAAAAAAAGCAGAAAATCGGCAAGATTCTGTCGATTCACCAACAAATACAAATTAGCTTCTGAGTGAGTACAAAACGAAGGCTACAGTAATTCAAACGATGCTCAATAGATGTCACTGTGCCAACATTGACAGACAAGTTTATGATTTACTATCGTGGAAATGGTAGGCTCATAATATATGCATAGATTGTAAAGTTTACCAACTGCAAACGTAACTTTGTATATATAATCTCGCGGTATTGAGATTTTTTCTTGGAGAATGACCCCTCTCTGTACTCCTGGTCGGTTATCGCTTCTCGGCCTTTTGGCTAAGATCAAAGTGTAGTATCTGTTCTTTTCAGCTTAATATCTGAAAGTTCCCTCACTGAGGGACCAGTATATTAAACTGATTTTTGTAAACTGACGGGATGTTCGGGGCTCGCTCCACTCCCGTCGCGGGTCGGCCCGGCATTGCAGTGCCGCCGGGATCGGCCCACACATACATAATCTTGAATCAAATTTATGACTTAAGGCGATCTAGTAAGGGTGATGAAGGTCAAATTTCTGTATGATTTGCTCATGTCTGCCTCTTTGACTGATGATAAGGAGACTAGAGCATTCTTATTTCTTATGCGGGACATAAAATGCTGTTGAAAAACGAGTGTAGTGTAGTATACTGCTATTTTTAGTTAAATTTTTCGCTGATTAATTAATACACACATACAAAATGCACCGAAAGTACTAGTTTTTGTTAGCAATTTTTGGTTCAATATTACCATAATGGGTGTGCGATCTATCTATACTTTAGTACTTTCGGTGCATTAGCTGTATCTTTGTATTATTCAGAAAACATTTTACAAATAAAAAATTATTAAATAACAAAAAACCCAACTGCTTAGCACAAAAGAGGAAAACAAACTTGAATTGTATAAGATACTGAAGGCGGGGACGAAAAAACGTTTTGTGGATGTTAACTACTTAATTTTGTTTGTCCCCCGCCTGCAGTGTCTTATACAATTCAAGTTACCAAATCCAATAAAATTTCTCAGTTTCTACTGACGTGCTGATGTTGGGTGTACTTACTACGTTTAGCGCTACTGCTCCAAAGTTCGGTTCCCGTCATCCGCATACCGCATCCGCGTGTACTTAGTAAAAGACTGATTGGTTATCAAGAAGTTTTTATTTATTTGTGGACAACATGTGAAGAACAAAAGACATAATATGTATTTTGGCTCACGTATTTATTTAATAAATCAGTTTTCTTAACTTATTAATTACAGGACAATTTAAGAATACTTTAAAAGTTTTAGTTTGTTACTGAGACCATTAAACCTACATCTCCTCCTAGAATACAGTTGTCACGGTTGCTAAAAAGAGATTGAGGCACCAGTTAGTCTTCACGTGAGCTAAAATACATATTATCTCTTTCGTTCTTAACATGTCGTCCACAAATAAATAAAAACTTCTTGATAACCAATCAGTCTTTTACTAAGTACACCGTCTCCCGAACTATTCTCAAATTACAAATAATCTACACGTGCGTCTACTGTACCTTTTAACTATAAGGATACAAGATTGATTTTTGAATGCTCTAACAGCAACATGTAGAGTTGCACAGAACGGCAACGTCGCACTTCACATCATGCATTCAAAATTTTAGGCGGGAAAATGATATTTGTTTCTAGCACCGAAACCGTAAGACCTAGGGACTCACTTTTCTTGGTGCTTATTGCATCAAATATGCACTCTCTATTGGTATATCGCTCAGCATTCTACGTGCAGTACTTTTTGAGTTACAGCATGGGCTTGCTGGCGAGACGTCTCCCCAGCAAGCCCATGAAAAAATACAAATATCTCAAAAGTTAGTGGAGCTAGGATTTTGAAATATTTGCTACCTACTGTTCCGAGTAGGTAGTAAATATTAAGCTTTGTTTTATCTTCCTACCTACTATATGTTCCGAGATATCACATGGGCTGGCTGGGAAAACGTCTCTCCAGCCACCCATAATTATTGATGAAGTGCTCCTACCATATGGACATTTTCGATTCGGCTTTTTTACAATCAATTGCACTAGACATGCAGTAAATGTGGAACTATTTTGCTTTTATGTAATCTTCGTAGTTTTCCCTGTATAGAATGGGCTGGCTGACGAGACGTCTCTACAGCCACCCAAAGTTTTCAGCTCGTAGTGTCGTCAGTTTTGATGCACTGAATCTGACACTTTACTGATGGAATGAACCAATTTCCACTAAATTTTGGTGTATGCCACTTGGCTATATCTCGCACGGGCTTGCTGGGAAGACGGACACTTATCAGACTATTTCTAATCCTGTCACTCAGTTTCACACCAATCATACTCCTCAGCGCTCTCATTTCTATTGCATTAATTCTACTTTCATGCTTTTTCTGCCATACCCAGCGTTACACATACAAATCTTGAGTGCAATCTCAGACTTGAGAGAGGGGTTTATCAATACGACCTTTAGATACAACAATGAATAGGATAGGCTCTGAGAGCCGATACACACTGCACAGATACTTTGATCGACGGCTACTCGTTGAAAATGTCTGAAACGATTCGATTGTGAGATATGGCCAGTGACATTATATCGCTGATAATCGCTGCCATATCAAATTATCGCTGATAACTGCCTGGCGACGAAACGGGTATTTTTCAACACACTGCCTACACACCGCTGCTTGCTTGCGTAATACTTGGGGCTTAAGTCGTCGGTACATCCAAAAATCACTCACCGCTAAGCCCTAGTCGTGGCCAGGCTATGACATTGCCAGCGAATCGCCATTTCACAGTGGTTGCCGTTTGGACCCTCATGTAGTATTTTCTATTGTTGACAGAACTACCCTACCCACTGCGTGCACATGAACATCTCGACGGAGCGAATATGGTGCTACCTCTGCGAGAAAGAAGTGCATGTTCGGGCTGCTTTGGCACATGCGGTAATAATGATGTCTGCGGTCGAAATAATGTAGCTCGATTAGAATGAAAGCGGGACAGAGCTACACGTGAGAGCAAGACGAAGCGATACGTGTCTCTGTCGCTCCAATATTTTAAGGTAGGACCGCACTAGGCGTAACTACGTGGCAGCGGAGCGACGATACAATTCTAGATAAACCGCACTGTTGCGACACTCTGCAGCAAAATTTGCTCGTCAGTCGTTCGGTAACTGCTTAGCAAGATGGACGAATCTGAGATGGATTTTATTTTGAACAACATTGGATTTTTTTATGGATTTTATTTTTGAACAAAATTTCGTTCCAAATTTTGTTATTCCTTGAAATATTCATATAGTGCCCATTTTGCGTCGTTTACTATACCGCACTAGCGGCAGCGGAACTACGCGACGCGCCACGGCGCGGCAAAGTTGGTGAGTTGCCGCGGCGCGTAATTCCGCTGCCGCGTAGTGCTCTCATACAATTGCATACAAAGAATATTATGTCGCGGCGCGTCGCGTGCGTCGCTCCGCTGCCGCGTAGTTACGCTTAGTGCGGTCCGACCTCTACCCATCGCTCCGTCCTACTCTCACACAGCTGTCATTCGAATCAAGCTATATTACTTCGGCTGTTATAGTAATTTTATTTTCACTACATAGTTCTTTTCAAGAATAGTGAAAAAGTGAAACAGCTTAAAAACTTCTCCACCAAACTAACTAAGGCAACTTTCTTCCTTCCTTTATTCTGAAATTAAACTATCTCTAAACCAGTATCAGTATTGGTTCAGCGATTTGGCCTGGAAAACTTAAAAAACTTATTCTGTAATAATATTATTTATAGATGGATTCCATATCCGTCGATAATTATAAAGAATGATTCACAAATGTAGAACAGACTATGTTGTAATACAATTTTGATGGGTGTAACCTTTTTTCAATTCCTAAACAGACTTCTTTCTGCTCAATTTTCTTAAACTTCTTCAACGTGTTTTATTTATTAGATGAATCCAGACTCAACGTCACTGGAGGGGTCAACAATAGGACGGCGCATCGGATCAGCCGGACTTAGCACTACGTCTCCGGAAGACAGTGACGCTGAGGACATGGAGTACGATGAGGAGCGTCCTAGAGGTAAACTGGTAGCTTATAACAGGGTCGGTATCGCTAGAAGTCAGCTGTAGGTTAGTCAGGGTGACTTCGTTAAAGGGGTGTACAGAACCACGAGTTCGGAAGACAGTGACACTGAGAATGTGGAGTGTAGTTGGCTTTATATCGTCAACGTCAGGCAAGAATGTTACGCTACAAGAATGTCCAAAGGCAAAAACTTTTAAGTGTATTAGTTTGGTCTCCTACTCGGAGTTACTTGCAGTTTCATGGAATAGATGAGGTTTCTGGTGAGATAATAAACGAACTGGTTGACACATGCTGTATTTACGTTTTCTGGAAGACAAAGAAGTGATAATCCAGCGCTACAAGAAGCTCCATTTTGGCAGTGTTATGGTTCCTTGCCCTGTTTCTTGGGCTCATCAATAGCAAGACTGAATTATTGTGATGTTTAATGAGCATTTTGTGAAAAATCTACTTATTTATCTTATTAAAAATCAATAATCTTTTTCCAGGTTTAGTTGGCCTCCAAAACATGGGCAACACGTGCTATATGAACGCGGCTTTACAAGCGCTCAGTAACACGGCGCCGCTCACAAGTTACTTCCTCGAGTGCGGGGCTGCAGTGGCGGTGCTATCAGCCGACAAGAAGCCGGGACTCAGCCGGTAAGACATAACACAACACGTGCTGTGAACACGGCTTAACAAGCGCTCAGTAACACGGCGCCGCTCACAAGTTACTTCCTCGAGTGCGGGGCTGCAGTGGCGGTGCTATCAGCCGACAAGAAGCCGGGACTCAGCCGGTAAGACATAACACAACACGTGCTGTGAACACGGCTTAACAAGCGCTCAGTAACACGGCGCCGCTCACAAGTTACTTCCTCGAGTGCGGGGCTGCAGTGGCGGTGCTATCAGCCGACAAGAAGCCGGGACTCAGCCGGTAAGACATAACACAACACGTGCTGTGAACACGGCTTAACAAGCGCTCAGTAACACGGCGCCGCTCACAAGTTACTTCCTCGAGTGCGGGGCTGCAGTGGCGGTGCTATCAGCCGACAAGAAGCCGGGACTCAGCCGGTAAGACATAACTCAACACGTGCTGTGAACACGGCTTAACAAGCGCTCAGTAACACGGCGCCGCTCACAAGTTACTTCCTCGAGTGCGGGGCTGCAGTGGCGGTGCTATCAGCCGACAAGAAGCCGGGACTCAGCCGGTAAGACATAACTCAACACGTGCTGTGAACACGGCTTAACAAGCGCTCAGTAACACGGCGCCGCTCACAAGTTACTTCCTCGAGTGCGGGGCTGCAGTGGCGGTGCTATCAGCCGACAAGAAGCCGGGACTCAGCCGGTAAGACATAACACAACACGTGCTGTGAACACGGCTTAACAAGCGCTCAGTAACACGGCGCCGCTCACAAGTTACTTCCTCGAGTGCGGGGCTGCAGTGGCGGTGCTATCAGCCGACAAGAAGCCGGGACTCAGCCGGTAAGACATAACACAACACGTGCTGTGAACACGGCTTAACAAGCGCTCAGTAACACGGCGCCGCTCACAAGTTACTTCCTCGAGTGCGGGGCTGCAGTGGCGGTGCTATCAGCCGACAAGAAGACGGGACTCACCCGGTAAGACAGAACACGACACGTGCTGTGAACGCGGCTTTACAAGCGCTCAATAACACGGCGCCGCTCACAAGTTATTTCCTCGAGTGCGGGGCTGCAGTGGCGGTGCTATCAGCCGACAAGAAGACGGGACTCACCCGGTAAGACAGAACACGACACGTGCTGTGAACGCGGCTTTACAAGCGCTCAATAACACGGCGCCGCTCACAAGTTATTTCCTCGAGTGCGGGGCTGCAGTGGCGGTGCTATCAGCCGACAAGAAGACGGGACTCACCCGGTAAGACAGAACACGACACGTGCTGTGAACGCGGCTTTACAAGCGCTCAATAACACGGCGCCGCTCACAAGTTATTTCCTCGAGTGCGGGGCTGCAGTGGCGGTGCTATCAGCCGACAAGAAGACGGGACTCACCCGGTAAGACAGAACACGACACGTGCTGTGAACGCGGCTTTACAAGCGCTCAATAACACGGCGCCGCTCACAAGTTATTTCCTCGAGTGCGGGGCTGCAGTGGCGGTGCTATCAGCCGACAAGAAGCCGGGACTCAGCCGGTAAGACAGAACACAACACGTGCTGTGAACGCGGCTTTACAAGCGCTCAGTAACACTTGCTCACTATATGACAGCATTGATCATCTCAAAAGACCAGTTACAAGATTATTTTGCTTACAGGTCTAGAATGTGGTATCAATACCATCAAAGGCGTTAAACACATCTCCTAAAAACTGGAACCGTGGGTTCAGACATTGAATCTGAACAACTATCCCTAAACAAACAATGTTCACAACAAACAAAAATATGTAACTTTTCGGACAACTAGGTGATTCATCCTGCAATGAGAAATAAGTCTAGATTACTCAAGTATACCTACTTTGCGTGCCCAAACTAAGCTCAAAACGCTTAGTTTGCTTGTCATGGGCTTGTCATATCACCGAGAACTGTGACACGCTTCGTTTTCATACAAACGGCGGAGTTTGTGTGATCTGTGGTCCCAACCAAACTGGGTAGGTCGCACAAAGGGATTTTTGTATGGCCGAGCCCTCTAACCACTATACCATAGAGGCTGTTGCTTGTAGTGAGTATTTTGGCGCTAAGTTTCTCACAAACTAATATTTCTTTTTCAGAGCATACCAAAAATTAATCAAAGAAATGTGGAGTAGAAAAAGTAGAGGCTACGTTGTACCTAATGGAATATTATACGGCATAAGAAATGTAAGTATAAACAATAGTACGAGTACATCCTCATCTCTACCGGTGGGTGTCGTAAAAGGCGACTTAGGGATTTTGTACCGGAGGATGGGCGGCAGCGTCCTTCTATGTGTCGTACCATTTTTCATAATGCGTTCACCCACCTTCACGGTTTATAGTTCAACGCTAACAAGTGTGGTAATTATGGTGTTTCCCCTCCATAATATAACACGAATTTATTGCTGTGAATTTTGATGAGAGTTCAGAGTTGAGTTCAGTCATCCGCTGCTGCAACCAACCTTTCCTTAAGATCTGCACGACAACCGGCCCTGCGCTGCACGCATCTATCCCGCGACCTTGACTATATCGTCGGTCCACCATATGGAGTATAGAGACGGTACTGGCAACCGCTTGTCGGTAGACACTTTTTCAACTCTATTACCACGCCATAAGGTCCAAAAGTGTTTCTACTGATGTGCGGCCGTGTGTACGTCGCCCCATTCTAGAACCTATTTCCCAATGGGCCATTGGTTCTTCTTGCGATGTGCCCTGACCACCGCCACTTTAGCTAAGTGGTTCTCAAAGTTATGTCGGTTATTTCTTTTGCGGATTTTGGCGCCGTACGCCATAATTTGTATAGAAATAGTGTTGCCTCGCGCGAATATAAATGTCTCGATAGTATACGTCAAAATTTACTCACGGGACACTAACTGGGGAGCGTTCAAAATCGGCACTCAAATAAGCTGTCATTTGTGTAGAAAAATACAATTCAGAATGTTTTATAACATATCAGTGTCTACCTCAATCTCTAGTAGTAGACTTTTAATGGGAATGATGAGATTATTCGGAGGTCACTCTTTTTAATATATTTCTGTACGTTTATATTTTCTATCGCAATGTCCGTTTGTATATTTTCAATGGAACATTATGATGGTTAGATTTATTTAGAGGTCACTTTTTAAGGCAAATTTCTCTACTACATACCTTTACAACGTGTTAACGGAATAAGCGAAACTGAGAAAATAGTTTGTTTACAACCGATAGTAGAATCAATTTCACAGTTTTTGGTAGAAGTAATTTTATATGAATTTTTTTTTTGGCTACTTACGCGGGCGGCAGCGCGCGGTCCATGAGAGGTGAGGGGAGGGAAGTGGGCGTGGCGTGCGCGGACGCGCCATGATAGCTAAAAAATCTACTAGAACAACGATGAAACTTTTAAATAACAATATTTTAAAAAAAAAATACGGGAATGGATTTATTTTAATACAAATCAGTTGGAGTATATGATGGTTTCGCTTATATTATTAACACGTATATCCTCGTTGAGCTATGACCTGTCTGTGTAGGTACACCCAATGTTCCGCGGCTACCACCAACACGACACGCAGGAGTTCCTGAGGTGTTTTATGGACCAGGTGCACGAGGAACTCAAAGAACCGGTAAGTAAGTGAAGTTCTAGTTTTTTTTTACTTTATTCCTATAGTTGTAACAATTTGATTAGAATTTCAAAGACCCACCGGTCTTCATGACACAGAATAATCCGGAATTTGTATAAGGTATTGCACATACCCCGATACATTGTCCCGTGAACAGTACCATCTCATACATACTCGTGGGTGTCGTAAGAGGCGACTAAGGGTTATAAACTGAAGGATGGGCAGTAGTAGAATAGAATAGAATTATCTTTATTCATTAATTATTTTACAAAAATTAAGCAACATGATGCCTCCTTTTAAGCAAACAATGCCTGTACTAGGAGACATCTCTCTTCCATTGCCAGTAGTAAGCCCAATGACGATATAAAAAAGCATACTCCTGTGTATCATACCATTTTACTTACTGCGGTCACCTACAAACGCGGCCCATGGTGCCAGCCGTAGCGCTGACAAGCGAGGTGACTATTGTACTTCCCCTCCACATTTTTCAGGCAAAAGCTAGAATTCTGGAGGGAGCTCCCTGTCTTGTAGACATTTTATGGGATGTTATGATGATGATTGCACTTATAAACGTCGATAATGACGTCAGATTTCTTTTAACTTGAAAACAATTTAACTTAAACTGGATGAATAAAATAACTGGGACAATTCACATGTCACCTGATCAAAAACTAAGCAAAGCTTGTACATGCACCATGGGTATCGGAATTCGGAAACTCATATGTTCCCACGGAATTAGATTTACTTCTATACAAATTACAGGCTTAACGCATGACTGGGGTTCCTGCGGTAGTGGAGCGGTGCGCTAGGGGGGGGGACATTATTGGAGTGAGCAATGCAGATATTATAAGTCGTCCCTGTCACTCTAGTCACGCACTACCTCAGAAAAGGAACCTTTTTAGGGTTCCGTACCTCAAAAGAACAAAACAGGACCCTTATAGGATCACTTTGTTGTCCGTCTGTCTATCTGTCTGTATGTCTGTCAAGACCCTTTATTTCACGAACGGGTGAAGGGATCAGGTTGAAATTAATACCATATATTAGGATCCATGAACCACACAAGATCTGAAAATTAAAACTTTTTACAACGACGCAATCAAAAGATATGGCAGTTTATATCCTCATCTCCATACATTTATTCAAAAATGCAAAACCTACAGGGTACTTCCCGTTGGTCTAAAATTATGAAATTTGGCAAGAAGCTAGGTCTCACAGTACAAATAATGGGAAAAGTCTGAAATCATTAAATATTACAACTTTTCTCACAACTAATGGTAACCAATTGTGGTGAGCTCCCGTTTCAAGAACACTCATATAAGAGAGGGGTCAAGTTGGATGGTCGCTGAGGCGATTTTTGTTTTAGTTCTATTTAAAAACGGGAACACTTACAAACTTGAAAATTGGTATGTTTATAGTGCATAAGCTATAAAATAATAACAAATAATAAAATTTGGTCAAGCGCGTGTCGGACTCAAAAAATCTAGCACATTAACTTACTGAAATTTCAACTAATACAATTATGTTTATGTGGTGGTACGGAACCCTCAGTGCGCGAGTCCGACTCGCACTTGGCCGGTTTTTTTTATGTTACAAGTGGGTAAACAAGTAGGTGGGCCACCTGATGGTAAGTAGTCGCCACTGCCCATGACAGCCATCCTTGTCGGATCATACATCTGATCGACCGTCTGCGGGCACCCATTAGCGCTGTAATTTGACACTAATAAGACAGCGAAGCGCTTTGCTCACCGTGAGAACTAAGATAGTATGTCTCTTCTGCCGGTAATTTCACTGGCTCTCTTACCCTTCAAATCGAAACACAGCAGTGCAAACACTGCTGCTTTACGGCAGAAACAGGTGGGAGGGTGGTACTTCCCCAGACGGGCTTTGCACAAAAGTCCTACCACCTTTGAACCAACCCAAAACTGCGCTATACCTGTAGGAAGGTTGCAAGAGAGTTACGGAAATGTTTTTAATGCCAGATCTGGGACAGCACATTAGACAATAAACTGGACTCGGAAGCGGACGGCGACCACCAACTAATCAGGGCCGCCAGCAGGGAGACCCTGCCGCCCCCGCGCCGCCGCGCCGCCTCCTCGGGCGCCAGCGACGCGCCCCACCACCGCACCAGGCGGCACTCTCCCGTGCCCGCGCCCGCGCCACCGACTGGCGCCGGCCCTGGCAACTACAGCGATTACAGGTATTGAACTAAAATATGAGCGGGACTGTGGAATTAGACAACTATTTTATTCAGGGCAATAGGCAAGTCATGCTGTCTCTTCGGGCGCCAGTAAGTACCGCCCCTGGTGCCCGCGCCGCCGTCTGGCGCCGACCCGGGCAACTACAGGTATTTACTGTAGAATCAAACAACTATTTAGAGCAGGGCAATAGGCAAGTCATGCTGTCTCTTGAGGCGCCACGAGTGCCGCCACTGGAGCCATTCTCCCGTGCCTGTGCCGCCGTCTGGCGCCGGGCCTGGCAACTACAGCCAGGTCAGGTACATGTATTTTACTAAAAGATTACAGGTGTAGGACAACAGCATTATGCAACTCATTTGGGCAGGGCAATAGTAAAAACCCTTATGTAATAATTTGTAATAATTTCTCTAGATAGCGATTTCTTTAATGATTATTCGTAATACGAAAAAAACCTATTATGGTTCATTAGATACAGCTGACAGACAAACGGACATCGGCGGCATATAAATAGGGTACCGTTTTTCGCCCTTTGGGTACGGATTTCTAAAAACACTGTAACCTCGCGGCCGCGATTTATATTCCAATGTTCCCCCCCCCCCCCCCCCCCCCCATAGAAGCGAATATAGTAAATTTTTTTCCTTCTTGAATAGGTATTCTATCTAATTTATGTAGGCGCTTATTTTGAATGCACATCATAAACACATTCGTTGCCATAGAGACGCTATCACTGGTTTTTTGCACCTTACTCTCTCGAAATAATGGTACTATGTTTATTGCACTCAAATGACGCCAGTAGTGTGGGTGCGGAAAACGTGTTAGTAGTAAATGGTGACACTGATTTGTATTGAATGACATAAAGAATTCGTCTCTAGATGTAGAGCAAGACGCATGGACTTCAGAGCTCTGTGGTCTGAACCACAGATCAGAAATAAGTCTAGATAACGCAAACTCTAGACTTATTTCTGATCTGTGGTCGCCGTTTGTATGAAAACGAAGCGTGTCACAATTCTCGGTGATATGACAAGCCCATGACAAGCAAACTAAGCGTTTTGAGCTTAGTTTGGGCCACGGGTTTGGGCACGCTAAGTAGGTACACTTGAGTCATCTAGACTTATTTCTGATCTGTGGTCTGAACCTAATGTAATTTTCCTTTTTAGGGTGACGTCGGTATCGGAAGGTAACGCGCGGCACCGTCGCTCAGCCAGTTTCGCCGGAACCCATCACGTCACCTACAATCTACATACCACCGCAACGTGCAATGGTAAGTATAGTTCACTAGCGGCCCGTCCCGGCTTTGTACGTAAAGCTTCAACTTTGAATTCGTACAAAATCCCATAGAAAAGGCGGTGTCAGCCTTTCTCGATTTTGTAGAATTTTCGGAAGTTTTTAAATTTTACTTGCCATACAAACATTGTCCTGAAAATTACTAAGAATCAGCTAAATCGGTCGAGCCGTTTTCAATTGATGCTCCGTCATACATGTGGGAGTACATTTTAATATGTACCAGGCCACTCAGAAAGTATTGCGAAAAATAGTTTTTATATATGGGAGACTGGCCGGTTAGAATCTTTTTCGAAAATATGATTACTTGTAAGTAAAAATATGTGTGTTCCATTTTCAAAATTTCCCTCCACATTTTTTGCGAGCCAATTCAAAGTATCGTGTCTTACTGAAAAATGGATCTGCGCCGGGAACATTTTAGAGCTATGATTTTTTACGATTTCAAGTGTCGCCTGAAACCGGATGAATCGTTCGATAGACTTCAAATGGCATTTATGGATGAAGGCCCCTCCAAGGCAACCGTGTATCGTTGGTATAACGAATTTAGGCGCGGTCGACCAACCTTGGGGGATGAAGAAAGAAGCGGTCGCCCTTTGACGGCTATTACGGAAGAAAACGTGCTAGCAGTGAAAAATTTAATCCAAGATAATAGGCGAATTACATATCAGGAGATTCAGCACATATTAAAGATTGGATCGGGAAGCGTTCACGAGATTCTACACGGGCATCTTCGCGTGAGGAGGATAGTATCGCGCTGGGTGCCGCACTACCTCACCGACGCTCAGAAGCAGGCCCGGGTGGAATGGTGCCGTGATATGCTGAACAAATTTGAAGCAGGCTCGTCTCGGCGTGTTTACGACATCGTAACAGGTGATGAGTCCTGGATTTATCAATACGATCCAGAAACCAAGCGCCAGTCGACAGTTTGGGTGTTTCAAAATGAACCAACGCCTACCAAAGTGAAGCGATCTCGAAGCGGGGGGAAGATTTTGATCGCCAGCTTTTTTAATTTGACTGGCCACTTGGCCTCAATTCCCTTACGAGATCAAAGAAGCATCAACGCCGAATGGTATACTACCAAATGTTTACCAGAAGTTTTTTCTGTTGTGAGCAACAAGCGACCAAACACAGGGCTCCGCGGACTACTGCTCCACCACGACAATGCGCCTGCACACACCGCGCTCAAAACGAGGGACTTCCTGGACAGCACACCAGTCAAACTCCTGGGTCACCCTCCTTACAGCCCTGATCTAGCACCGTGTGACTTCTTTTTATTTCCAAAAATAAAAAATCAGCTCAAGGGGATACAATTTTCGTCGCCGGAAGATGCGCTGGCTGCGTTCGAGCAGGCTGTAAACGAGGTGTCTACGGCGGACTGGAAAAAGTGTTTTGAAAACTGGTTCAGACGCATGAATCTTTGTATAGAGGCTGGTGGAGAGTACTTTGAAAAGATTTAATAAAAATATATGTACCTGTAGAACAATTTTTTTTAGTGTCGCAAATATTTCTGAGTGTCCCACGTATAGAAGATACAGATTACTGGAACGGCTGGCAAATCAGGCATTGATGGACGAACAGATGGCGTGTATACAGTGTATAAGGGACAGCCTTCCGAATACATACTGAAACGGCATGATCCGCAACTTTCCGCGAATAAAACTTTCAGGAAATGAAAAAAAAAATGGCTTCTCCATACAAACTGTCCAATCAAGTTTGCCATTTTTTATATAGAGGCCGATTTTTTTTTCATTTTTTGAAAGTTTTATTCGCGGAAAGTTGTTCAGTTACGTTGACTGATCATGCCCTTTCAGTATTCGGAAGGCTGTCCCTTACACCCTTTATAAGGTGTGACAGAAAAAGTATATTAACCCTAAAGAATGTGAATCTGCCTATGAAACTGAACAAACTGAAAAAAACATGTTTTATCTCCTATACAAAATGCGCTATCAGCTGTTATAGTTTGTATGTGTAGTAGAACTTATTTTTCCGTATTTCCTTTTATGTTCCATAGGAAAATTTATAAGTTGAGTTCAATGCAGTTTCTCCAAATTTGCTTCGATCCATTTCAATTACTTCGGTAAAAACTTTCTCGCTTTCTGGTCGCGGGCACGTAATAACTTTATATGAAATATGTCGTAACAGGGCCGGACTCAACGCAGCGGGATATAGGGTCAGAATCGGAGCTTTCATGTTCGAGTGAAGCCGAGGAGCGGTATGAGACGTGCTCCAGCGGGGCCAGCGACACGCCTGAGTGCAGGCCTGAGCGACCCTCGTAAGTACTGTATAATGTTGCTTTATTACAATGACAGTAGGACAGAGCTGTGCGTGAGAGCAGGGCGGAGCCATACGTGTCCCTGTCGCTCCAATATCTTACACATCGTTCCGTCCTGCTCTCACACTGCTATCATTAAATTAAATAAAAAAAAATGAAAAAAATTTACATGTATAATATTATTTTGGGACGATGAAAATCTAACGTTTTAGGTATTAAGATGACATTTTGATTTATTGTTATTTTTATGACTTGATTACCTTGCTATTATTTCAAAGCATGCATTATTTAGGTATATGGGAGTTATTCGCTGTGCCGAAGACAGAACAAATGTCCTAAAACATGCTCCTTTGACCACGGCGCTCCGGATCCTAAATGCAGTGTCAGTGGAAATTGACGTGTTTCATTGCACTTTGTCGAAATTCACTTTGGTTACTCATAATTATTTATGCAAATAAAATAAAAAATTGTAAATATTTTTTACAGATAAATTATGTGTAGGAAATTGTTCATGATTTTAAATTTGTTATTTCTGTTGGCATGGTTTTTAGGTATATTTTTGACATTTTACTAATTTAAATTTATTTTTCACATTTGACATTTTAATTTAAATTTTTAATATGTAAACACAATCACATTTTTATATTTTTGACATGATATTGAATTTTTTAATTATTTTTTTTTACATTTGACATTTTTAATTCTACTGTTTAATTTGTCACCTTTTTTTTTACATTTTCGAAATTATAACATATTTTGTGCGTGGTGTGGTGAAATGTGATTAGATATTTTTGTAATTATTCAGGTATTGTAATTTTTTTTATTTTATTGTATGTTGTGTTTTGTTTAAAAAAGTAAGCTACATCGTCAACTTGGGCTATCCTGTAATGACAATGTATTGTTGATAATATTATTAATAAATAAATAAATAAATAAATATTTTATTGCTACACCTGAGATAAGGTATCAAATGTGAAACTATACTAGAACTTAAGACCTTTATATATTACCATTTGAATGCAAATAAATGAATTATGAATTATTTATTTATAGTAATTGCCAAGTAAGTTGGCATCTATGGTGTTTCCTAATCAACTGAGTCCTTTAAAGTAGGTTACTCGGACCATAAAACTGAACAACTTTCCTTAACTAAATTGACATCCTATACAAAATGTGTTATCGGCTGATGCAGTTTCTATCTGAATTCTTTTTTTTCGTATTTTATATTTCGGTCATTGGTCCGAATGATAATTGAATATCGTTGCAAGATAAATTGTATGGAAAAGTTTGAAGGGGAAGGCCTCTGCGAACGTACCAGGACCAAATTCAGGACGTTCTGAATAAAGGCCAGGTTAAAAGTACCCTAAACCGACGAGCATGTATGAAAAGATTGATGAAAGTTCAGGAAGCAAGAGAAGTATGTCAAGATCATAGCAGGTGGAGAACTGTGGTCTCTGCCTACCCCGACGGGAACAAAGCGTGATATTATGTATGTATGTATAAATTGCATGTTGGTAAATACGTCCATTTTAGACGGCGATTATTTTATCCCGACAACACAAACTTTTTGACCTATTTTTGAACTGTATTAATTTTTGGAGGTAAATATAGCTTAATGGATTACAATGACAGCAGTATGAAACGATGCATAAGATATTGCAGTGACGAAAACAAGTATCGCTCCGTCCTGCTCTCACGCATGCTCTCTCGTATATCTCTCTTCTGCTGTCAATCTAATCAACTTACATTTCTTCGATTGTAAAAAGTGCCCTATGAATGTTTGCAGGAAACCAGTATTTCCTTGCGGCGGCGGCGACGGGGGCATAGGAAGCAATGGAGGCGTGAGGTATCGAAGCGTAATTTCCGACGTGTTTGATGGGAAACTACTCTCCGCTGTGCAGTGTCTCGTGTGCGATAGGGTAAGTTAAGCCCAGCACAGACTCAACAGACGTATATATTTGCTCTTGAAGGGGAGCAGTAGAGCGCTATAGCAACTGCAGTAAATACTCTTTTGAAACCATACCTCTAAACATGGTCTACCTTTTTAAAACGGTTTCAGGTACCCTATTGCCCAATTGAACGATACTATAGTAGGAACGTAAAAAGTCCGTTTTGATGTTTCCTTAACACCAACACACAGAGTTCATTTTTCTTTGCAGGTCATAATTTTTCATTCGATTGACAGCTGTCACAATGGGCCTATTGGGATGGCCTTACTTTAGCAATTTCGTTGTTTCGGTGTTGTCGATTAAATTCGATTGTCCGCCATTTTCCCAATATGGTGACCGGCGCCAGCTACACAGTGTGACCACGATATTTGTTCAGATGATCAAATTTGGAACTATAATTTTTTCTAGTGAATTGGCAAATGGTGGAATAGAAATACCGACAAAGCTCCGAGTATCACTTTTAGCCCCTTACGCATAATCGTTTTATGCATAGTAAAAGCAAAAATAAACTGATTATTTTTTTGTTAAAATTTGACTTTTTTTCGGGTTGACAACCCTATCATACCTCCTACTTAGAACCTTAATACCGGCGCGGCGCGTGCCTTTGCTGCACGAAGGAACGCGCTTTTATTGGTTTTGACGGGTGCCTACGTACAGCAAAATCAAGTTTATGTATGTAGTCTCTTGCTTCCATCGTCATGTTTTTTGCACTAAAACCTAAACTCCACTAAAAATCGTCACTCTCGAAGTATCATTACACTTAAATTCTCTAAACCGAACAATAAGAAAACTAAACAAAAAAAAGGCGACGAAGTGAATTGCAATAGCGACGCGAGGCGCGAATCATACACCCCCCACTCACGAGACCCCGGCGCTCTGCAATTTTCTACTTTACGAGATATGGAATATCAAAATTTTACTTAGAAACTGCGAGTTCACACAGCCCTCACCGCTGACTTTTCAAGCGGGGTTAACACGCATGTGTAAAGAATGTCTAATAAAGTTAGAGTAAAAAAATTAAATGTGGAAGTAATTCCCATAACCGTATAAATAATATAAAGGTATAAATTATTTACGACTAGCGACGCTGTCAACTGCACTGATAACGTGGTCCGAGTTGGCTAGTAAAGCCATCGAAAAAAGTTTCGTTTTGACAGCTGTCACACGTATGAAAAAAAAATTATGATTAGCAAAGAAAAATTGATCCTATGTCTTGGTGTTAAGGAAATTTCAAAACAGGTTTCTTACTTTAGTAATTGTACAAATTAAAAAAGTGCTGAAATATGATTTGATTGTATAGGTGTCGACGCGAGTGGAAACGTTCCAAGACCTGTCGTTGCCGATACCGTCGCGAGAACACCTCGCCGTGTTGCGTTGTCAACAGCCCGCCTTAACGCACCATGCGCCCCTCGCTAGCCAGGACTCCTGGGTAAATATTGTTATTTAAAAGATATTTATTTTAGTCTAGACTAAGAGCTGGCAGTTGGCAACCCTAGTCGAAACAGAAATCGGCCATAGTTCTTTTTCACAATGGCATCATAATTTCTTGCCATTAACGAACTTTTTGACATAAATTTCAAACTACCCACACAATCAAATGTTTAGTTTTTCAAATTAGTATTTCTTATATGGTAACGGTATTTGTCAGTGTCACTCCTCCCTACAAATGATAGTTCTATGAATTATTGTCGTTTGTAGATATGGTGGGTCGTATCGTGGCTACGGTCTTGGTTCTACGGGCCGGTAGTATCTCTTCAGGACTGTCTAGCCGCCTTCTTCAGCGCGGACGAACTGAAAGGAGACAATATGTATAGGTTTGTATGTTCTATTACTTCTTCTTTATGCTATCCTATACCTACTATTAAACGAGCAATAATAATCGGTTTCTCGAAAATGACTCTATTTCGATGAAATCGCCATATTATCGGGAGCGAAAAATCCATCAGGTCTCATGTCTGGAAAAATTCGTTTTCCCCGTTTTTTAAGCATTTTTAGGGTTCCGTACCTTAAAAGAAAAAAACGGAACCCTTATAGGATCACTTTGTTGTCCGTCTGTCTGTCTGTCTGTCAAGACCCTTTATCTCACGAACGGGTAAAGGTATCAGGTTGAAATTAATTCTATTTATTAGGATCCATGAACCACACAAGATCTGAAAATTAATTTTTTTTACAACGACGCAATCAAAAGATATGGCATTTTATGTCCTCATCTCCATACATTTATGCAAAAAAGCAAAACCTACAGGGTACTTCCCGTTGACCTAAAATTATGAAATTTGGCAAGAAGCTAGGTCTCACAGTACAAATAATGGGAAAAGTCTGAAAAATATTAAATATTACAACTTTTCTCACAACTAATGGGAACCAAATGTGGTGAGCTCCCGTTTCAAGAACATTCATATAAGAGAGGGGTCAAGTTGGATGGTCGTTGAGGCGATTTTTGTTTTAGTTCTCTTCGTATTTTAAAAACGGGAACACTTACAAACTTGAAAATTGGTATGTTTATAGTGCATAAGCTATAAAATAACAACAAATAATAAAATTTGGTCAAGCGCGTGTCGGACTCAAAAAGTCTAGCACATTAACTTACTGAAACTTCAACTAATACAATTATGATTATGTGGTGGTACGGAACCCTCGGTGCGCGAGACCGACTCGCACTTGGCCGGTTTTTTTTTATTAAGTACTGCGTTTAAGACAGAAACGTTAAGCGCCATCCATAGCCATAGCTTGCTCACCCGATGATATTTTAATGTTGAGGCGACCATTATAGAGCGAAGCTCGGTCGCCCTGGTACTTTTTCTTTGTATTTCGTGTAGAGAACGTGTAGCGTAAAATGTGTAGTGACATGGTTGTGAATGAAATAAGAAAAAATGAGGAATTATATAAGACAGAATGAACGTAGACTAATGAAAGAGATCTACAAGGCGAGGGCAAGCGATTTTAAGAGGAAGGATTTAGCGAACGTTCCAAGACCGAATTCATGACGTTTGATTATTTAAGGGTAGTAAATCCCGCTCAGGTATGAGATTGTTCTTAAGGGATATTGCATTAACTAATATACACTTGAGTGTTGACAACACACTTGCTAATTAATAAAATGAACTTATGAGTTGATAACACTGACGATACTTTTTTTGTAACAGTACTTGCTAAGAACGTAATAAAATTGCTGTTTTTCATATTGATGGGTTAATTTTTAAGAAAATACAAACAATAACACGAAATATCAGTTTTTATTATTTATTTATTATCAAAGAGGATACTTTAAAATGATTAACAATGTCACTGGAAGCAAAAATAAAACGCAGACATAAATTCTTTTTCTCATTTGACGTTTGACTTATGCAGACGTACTTGAGATTGATAGAGAGATGATGATCGCACCTTGACAGCTGATACCTCTCCGAAAGGATGTTGAGAGCGATTTATTAATACTACCATAAGTATGGTTGCATGAAAATACATAAATCCTTAGGTTTAGTAGTGAGATGGTCAAAACGAATGATCCAATGTACTGTTTGCAGCTGTTCGCGCTGCAACAAGCTGCGGAACGGAGTCAAGATGTCGGGCGTGGTGCGGTTACCGGAGGTGCTGTGTGTGCATCTCAAGAGGTTCCGTCACGAGCTCATGTTTAGCGCCAAGGTAACTCAGGATCTTATTTAGACTAAGAGCGCGCAGTTGGCAACCCTACCTCATCGGGTACCAAACAGCGACCTATCTGCACAATGAAATGGTGAGTCTAAAAAACAGGGTTGCCTGGGAGCAACCTGGCACGTTTTGTACAGTCAACGAAAAACTGTTAGATAGGTCGCGGTTTGGTACCCGATGAGGTAGGGTTGCCAACTGGGCGCTCTCCGTCTAACTGATAAATCCCTCTCATGTCTGAGATTGCACTCAAGATGAACAATTTGTATTTGTAAAGTACATCTTGAGAGCAATCTCAGACTTGAGAGAGATCTATTAATACCACCCGTACAAACATACACAACTATCACAGCACACTCCACCCTCTATGATGAATCATAATGTATCCTACAGTCGAAATAATGTGCCTTGATTAGAATGACAGCATTGTGAGAGCAGGACGGAGCGATGGGTCAGATATTGGAGCGACAGAGACACGTATCGCTCCGTCATACTCCCACGCACAGCTCCGCTTTGCTGTCACTCTAATTAGGCTACAGTATTTGATAATTGTACACACGGCCGCACATCGGTGGAAACACTATACCCTTGAGTCACAGTAAATATATAAGCTAAAGCAGTATGGAAACTCCTAACAAACGTCCAAAACTGGCGCACTCACACATGCGCACACCGCTACAGGAAAATAAGCAGTTTTCGCGCTGAAGTAAGTCCTGGGTGCCAAAACCATAATACAAACAAATAGGTACATAATAGGGTCCCTATAAGTATGTCCCTGTCCTTGTGCGATAAAAGGCGACTAAGTATCTTAATCTGCCCTTGTGTCATAAAAGGCGACTAAGTGTCTTAATCTAAGCTTATGTGATAAAAGGCGACTAAGTGATTTAACCTTCTGACTTAATATTTTATGCAAGACTGTCTGCTAAATTTAATTTTCTGTGTAACTTTCCTTAAAGGAACCTAGGTCGAAAGACGAAAAAAAATGCCCCCCCCCCATATTAAACGCGCTATCGGCTGACGCAGAATGTTATTTCGTATTTCGACTTCTTACGGAAAGTTGTTTAGTTTTACGGTCCAAAAACATGCTGAAAGAAACAAAGTTGATAAAGCACCCAATATTTGAGTTCATCATACTATTCTTATTTCAAAAAATTCTAGGTTACAACCCTGACGCTCCGACGCAGAATAGTTCTTTTTTCAAAAAAAGGCCCGAGTTTCCATACTGCTTTAGCTTATATATTTACTGTGCTTGAGCGAATCTCTGGTTTTAGGCGTTTGTAGCGTAGCGCTGGTTCAGCTTATACTGGTTTCGTTTCTACGTGCTAGATGCCGTGCGTACACGACAACAAATCAAGCGCCAGTCGGAGTCAACAAGATTTAGCACACTAATTTAGTAAAAACTACAGACGAAATAATTTTGCTTGATTAGAATGGCAGCCGGACAGAGCTATGCGCGAGAGCACGACGGAGCGATACCTGTCTCTGTCGCTCCAACGTCTTACGCATCGCTCCGTCCTGCTCTCATAGAGCCGTCATTCTAATCAAGCTACATTATTTTAACTGTAAAATAATATTAATCAAAGGTTATTTATTTATTAAAGGTCGCAGCCAGAGTCTCGTTTCCCATACACGACCTGAACATGCAACCCTACACGCATAAAGGTAAGAAAAGTGGCATAGACTCAATAGAGTAGGAAATAAATGATAATTAAATTTTCTTAGAACTAAAACGCGACCATTTTTGACAACAAAGGTTTTATGGGGTTTTGGACATCACAGAATCCAGAAATCAATGTTGTCAAGCCGAAAGCCTACTAGTTCAAAATAGTCAAAAAATAACCTAGGCTAATTTACGGTGTGAGGTTTTTTGTTTTAAATCTATTCCTTAGGTCCCCCTGATCATATCTGGAAAATTCTCCGTTGATCCCATGTACCCCCCCTCCCCACCCTCAAACAGGTCCCTGATTTTAGTTTTTCTCATTTATCTCAGAAACGGTTAAAGATGTGAATCGTTAACGTTACTTTAATCGTTATAAAATTACCAACCCGTTGACACCTGTTTTATTTTAATATGACCTATAGTAGCGGAAATATAGGGTTAAGCTTGCACCAAAATGTTCGAAATCCTACTCATTTAGACAACTATTACCAGAAGCTTGCGAAGAGGTATTCAGTTGTAAGTGCAAAATTAACCCTATATTTCAGCTACTATAGGTCACATTGAAATAAAACAGGTGTCAACGGGTTGGTAATTTTATAACGTTTGAATTAAAGTTAACGATTTTCATCTATCTTTAACCGTTTCTGAGATAAATGACAAAAACTAAAATCAGGGACCTGTTTTGAGGGAGGGGAGGGGAGCGTACATGGGATCAACGGAGAATTTTCCAGCTGTGTTCAGGGGGACCTAAGGAACACTTTTAAAACAAGAAACCTCTTACAGTAATTTAGCCTAGGTTATTGTTTGACTTTTTTGGACTAGTAGGATTTCGGCTTGACAACATTGATTTTTGAACTCTGCGGTGTTCAAAACCCCAGAAAAAACTTAACTGTTTAGTTCAAATTTATATGACTACAGGTTTCGGTTTAGTTTGAGAGTATCTACACTGGAACATCACAGAAAGACTCATAGTTGCTATAAATGGAAAATCTGGGGCTTCTTTTATAAATCGATTTCACGTCGCTGCCACCAAGTCGCAGTCGATTCGAAGTAGCATCGACCCAGCTAAATATGGTTCAGTACCTCATAAGAAATATACGAAACCCTTGTAGCATCACTCTGATGTCTGTATTTCGGTCTGTCAACGAGTCAGTTTAAATGAATATCAAATACTTAATGGTATTGAATAACCCTCAAGAACCTATTGTTCTTCCTTCGGTTTATCTCTTCTTGAAAGCAATCTCACCTGAGAGCAATTTATCAAATAAACCTTAATTTTGTTCATTGATATGTGTCAAGATTTCCAAAAGATATAAAAGAAGATACTGAACCATATTTAGCTGGGTCGATGCTACTTCGAATCGACTGCGACATGGTTGCAGCGACGTGAAATCGTTTCCAATACTATATCGGGTGTAAGGGACAGCCTTCCGAAAAGGGCATGATCAGTCAACGTAACTGAACAACTTTCAGAAAATAAAAGTTTCAGGAAATGAAACAAAAATCGGCCTCTCCATAAAAAATTGCAAACTTGATTGGACAGTTTGTATGGAGGGGCTGATTTTTTTTTTCATTTCCTGAAACTTTTATTCACTGTAAAGTTGTTCAGTTACGTTGACTGATCATGCCCTTTCAGTATTCGGAAGGCTGTCCCTTACACCCTGTATAAAGCCCGTGTGATGCCGGTAAAGAATAGTACCAAACCATCTCTACTCGTGGGTGTCGTAAAGGCGATTAAGGGTTTATGCACCGGAGGATGGGCAGCAGCATCTTTCTGAGTATCGTACCATCTTACATACTGCTGTGATCTGTCAACAGCAGTCGCCCGCCGCAACGCTTATAAGCGTCGTAACTATAATAATTCCACTCCATTGCTGGACTTCTGGAGGGAGCTTCCTGTTCTACAGTGGACGTTTTAATCGTTGGCAAATCGCCGTCGGTGCATAAAACCCGCCTCTAAAACAATTATTTTGATGTAAATGTTTACGTGTCCCCAGATTGCACGTCGAAAATAACCCGTTACTCTCTGTGCGCTGTGATCTGCCACTCGGGCACGGCGGGCGGCGGCCACTACACGTGCCTGGCTCGCAACGGCCGCGGCTGGTACTCCTTCGACGACCAGTGCGTCACGCCTGCGTCGCCACACCAACTGGTCACGAGCGAGGCCTATGTGCTCTTCTATAGGTAACTACATCTGCGCCATACACGACCAGCTGCACTAGAATTAAAACTCGATTGGAATCGTTTTGAAGCCAATTGAAAGTTGTCAAACGCAAATAATATGAAGCTGGATCCTTTTTGCTTCATACTTATTATTTATCGTGTGGCATTTAGGTACTGGTACTAATAATTTAAAGCATAACCGAACTTAGGTACGTCCTTGCGTCATCCGTTATGTTCGATTTTGCATACACTTTTTTTACTGAAATTAGTAGCGTCTGTTTGGAGTGGCATTGGAGTGGCATCTGTCAGCTGTCATGTATATTTCGATTCTTGTTTAGGAACGTACCTTGTCATTTACCTTGCAAGCCGCGTGGTAAGTTAAGCTATTTTTTGCCTTTTTTCGATTGTAAAATTTTGAAATAATTGAGAAATAAAGTGCAAAATCAGTGGAGCCCTTTGTTATTTTCGCCCACTGCTGTTGTGAACTGTATTTATTGTAAAAAGACACAAATTAATTGTCACGTTCGAAGTTCTCCTTTTGTCGTCCGTCGTGCAAATTTTCATGATAATTTGGAACCAATTTGTGAAAAATTTACTAGGCATTATATTTTGTTGCCTAAATTTGATTGCAAGTGTGGTATAGAATGAAGTGAATGAACCATTTTGTTACTTGTGACTGTTATCAAACCACGTTTTTGAAGACGTTTGGAGGTTAAAGACATCCTCGACTTTTGTAAAATTACCTACCTTTCACACGGGCTCGTATTTGTTGTGAAAATATTTGTGATTAAACCACTGCCTCCGGAAATAGCCCGGATAATTTGAGGGCAGTGACTTTGAAAACTTGTTTAGTGCTTGTGTACCAGTTGGATAGCACCGGTATTGAAGAACGAAGAACAAAAGACTTCTACATTCTCCCTTCCTTTCCGTCCTTCTTCCCTTTTATGTAGAAGACGGCCTCATCATCAAGGGTCAGCCTTCATCAGAAGAACGGAAAATTACCAGTAAGTGATAGATTAATCCGTACCGGAAGACGAAGCGTTGGCAGGCCCCCCACAAGGTGGACCGACGATCTGGTGGCGGTCGCGGGAAGCCGCTGGATGCGAGCAGCGCAGGACCGCGATACATGGAGATCTTTAGGGGAGGCCTATGTCCAGCAGTGGACGTCTTTCGCCTGATATGATGATGATGATAGATTAATACTTAGTTTTTTAGCGCTGCGTACCGCAGCCCAAGTATCATAAATCAGACAGGCCTGCTGGAAGAAGCCTTCCACTGCGCAACTCTGTGCAATACACGTTAACATTTTAATGTCTTCGGGTTGCCCGGAGAACTTGGTAAGCGGGCACTCGAATACTACGAGTATGTGTCGCACTGTTTGTTCCGGGCAGCCACATTCGCAGGCCGCTGTCAGCCACACACGCACAGGCCCCACCGGTTCCACAGGTGAGCACATTTACCCACTCCCGTCCTCAGCCGATTCAAGTTGCACCAGGTTTGCCGGGGTTCTTCGAAGCCCACTGGACGCTGCCGGGTGTTTAGCTCAAAGAGTTCTGCCGGAACAGATCTTTCATTCCAGTTGGCCAACCAGCTGTCATAGATATTGTTCTTGTCAGTGGTAAAGTTGACCTTAGCGGCGGGAGGGTTACGGGTTACCTTAGTGAGGTGAGCTCATCAAGATCCAGGTGAACAGGCAAGGCCTTGTTACCCTGGATCTTCGTGATCTCACGTTTGAGGCACTGTTCCCTGCGTAAGTGTGGAGGGGCTATATGACTAAGGGCTGGTAGCCAGTGGCATGGTGTGGGCCTCATATACCCAGATATAAGCCGCATTGCATGGTTTAGCTGTACGTCAACCGTCGGGACGTGAGTACTGTTCAGCCAGGCAGCTGCGCAATACTCAGCGGTGGAATAAACAAATGATAACGCAGTTGTACGGAAGGTTGATGCCCTGGCTCCCCAGAAGACGCCGGTTAACTTCTGTAAGACACTGTTTCAAGTTTTTAGCTTGGCAGATACGTTCCTGAGATGAGACTTGAAATTGAGACTTCTGTCCAGGATTACTCCTAGGTACTTAGGCATGAAGTTGTGGCTAAGGGTTTTGTCTCGAAACTTCACTGAGAGCTTCTTATGAGCAAGTTTGTTACAGAGATGGAAGCAGGTGACCTCAGTTTTAGAAGCGTTTGGACAGAGACGCCATCTGACATAGAAATTGTCAAGGGAAGGTAATTCCTTTTCCAGTATCGCTTCAGTGGTCTCCATGCTTTTACTCTGTGTAACAAGGGCCAGGTCGTCAGCGTAACCAAACTTTCGTGAGACTGTGCTGGGCAGGTCGTGGATATATAGGTTAAAGAGGAGTGGGGCCAGTAATAAGCCCTGGGGTAAGCCGTTATTGAGGATTCTGGTAGAGCTAGTCTGATCACCCAGGTGAACTTGGTAAGGCCGATTGGTCAGTCATACTATTTGCGTTTGACAACTTTCAATCCGCTTCAAAAGGATTCCCATTGAGTTTACATGCTAGCGCCCCTGAAGCTTTGTTTCTGATATGCTCGTACGAGTGATTCGAATCTGAGGTTGCGTTTGAAACACATAAAATAACTAAACTAGTCCATAGGCCAGCCAATACATATATCGGTATAATTTGAGGTACTAATTTTCCTTTATAATGCAGTTAGATAGGTTTGTTACGGTAACAATAAACCGTATGCCATCTCAAAGTGGTAGTTGACAAAAAATTTCAAGCAATTTCATTTCTATTTATACATTAGGGATACTAATTTTTCTATTCACAGCTGTTATATAGGTTTATAAGGATGTTAAAAAACCGTGATTGTCATCTCAAAGTGGTAGCTTGCTAAAATAGGTTTGAAGAATTTTATAAATTCAACTGTTTTATTTAATAGTATAATAATGACAGATGCTTGAAATGTAAATCTTGAGCTGTACTCTGAGATCAAAATAATAGGTTTCTCAACGTGCTATCTATTTACTTTGCAGGAAAGTAAATCCCCAAATGGCAGTGCTTCGAGCGAAAGCGGCTGAAATATTGGAGTCCACTAGTGCTGAACCAAATGACATCAAATTCTACCTCTCCAAACAGTGGATAAATAAGTAAGTACCTACAGTCATAAATCGTTGTCAATTTAAAGCCTCCCTTACCATTTTTATGTCAGCACAGCAGCGTCAGCACGATCCCTTTGATGAACGTTTTACATTTACTCGCGCGAGAAATATGACGTTAACTTCATATAATATAAGCCAGTGACATTTTTATCTAAGGCTAGTGCTGACCCAGCTGCTGTAGACATACTCAAAAATAACAAATCTTGATTTTCTTGAATAAGCGTGACAGAAATCTGTTACATTTTGTTCTCAGGTTCAACACATGGGCGGAGCCGGGGCCGATAGATAACAGCGACTTCGTGTGCGCTCACGGCGGCGTGAGACCTGACCGCGCCCAGTACTTGCAGAGCCTAGCCGCGCGCGTGCCACAGGCGCTGTGGGAGTTCCTATACGCACAGTTAGTTACAGTATACATAGTGTACTGTTTAGACTGATAATCCAGTAGGTAAAGCTTGTAATGATACTGAACGTGTCCTCCCTGCTGCCTTGCAGGTTCGGCGGCGGGCCGGCCGTGTCGCACGCGCACTCGTGCGGCGGGTGCGCGCGCGCCGCCGCCCGCCTGCGCGCGCGCCGCCGGGCCGAGCGCGCCGCCTTCGCCGACCTGCACGCCATCTTCCAGGTAAACACGACATACATTACACTCGTGCGGCGGGTGCGCGCGCGCCGCCGCCCGCCTGCGCGCGCGCCGCCGGGCCGAGCGCGCCGCCTTCGCCGACCTGCACGCCATCTTCCAGGTAAACACGACATACATTACACTCGTGCGGCGGGTGCGCGCGCGCCGCCGCCCGCCTGCGCTCGCGCCGCCGGGCCGAGCGCGCCGCCTTCGCCGACCTGCACGCCATCTTCCAGGTAAACACGACATACATTACACTCGTGCGGCGGGTGCGCGCGCGCCGCCGCCCGCCTGCGCTCGCGCCGCCGGGCCGAGCGCGCCGCCTTCGCCGACCTGCACGCCATCTTCCAGGTAAACTTACTGGTGCACACTTTGGGCAAGCGGGTACCCGTACCCACATTCACTGTACCCCCCCCCAACGAAAACCTGCCTCCTGACTATAAGGAACCTTGGCCAACCTGGAGAAGTCTAAATAAGCTGAGGACCCAAGTTGGCAGAAGCAAGGATAACCTGTGCCGGTGGGGATTCCTAAGTAGCGCAAACGCCAGCTGTGAATGTGGAGAACTCCTGCAAACCATGGCACACCTCACTAATTATCCCGCGTGCCTGACCACCTGCTCGCGTGACGACTTACTTGACGGTAACCAGAGAGCTACCACGGTAGCCGCTTTCTCGGCAAGTAAAATTTAGCCCGTGTTCTTGCCGACACGAAAGAAGAAGAAGATAACCTAAGTCTTTTCAAGTCGCGAGTGAATAGTCTTCTTCTGGGCAGGCTCGTTCCATCGTATACCTCATCTCGCCCTCAAGGTTAGATCGAGATCAAGAGGAAAACACTATAAAAAAAGTATGGGCGAAGGAAAGTCCCGAAAATCTTACCAATTGAAAAAACAAGACTTGTAATGAAATGGAAAAAAAACACATTTTACAGAAAATTGATGAAAGAATGATAATGCCCCTGATCTCAGATCCTCAAAATACTGACTTTACTGACCATTTTTTAAAAAAACTGACTTTTACTGACCTTATTAAAAAAAACTGACTTTTACTGACCATTTTCCACCCCTGTAAACACGCTCTACATTACATGACACCAGTAGCGGTCTAGTGCCTAGAGGGCTCGGCTCTCGATTTGAAGGTTGTGAGTTCGATTCCTGGTGGGGACCATGTCAAACAAAAATCCCATTGTGCGACTTTCCCTTATACACAAATAATATAATACTATACTAGTACAGATGCCTCACGTCATAGAACGAATTTGTGCCGAATATGTTCGGGCTATTTTTTCCATAAGGTATTTTCTTAGAATAAATTAATATCTGGATGTTAAAATTGAATTAAGTCATAGTTTACACCTTTTATAGTAGTAACATTTAGTTTAATTATTAGAAACAAAAGGGCCAAATGAATTCGGGCTATTTACACAGAATTAATAATAGTACTACATACAGAACGGAAGCTCTCCGCCTCCCACCAATCGGAGTACCTCAAGTGCGCGCGCATCACCCCGCGGGGCCCTGCGCGATATCTCGTCCCATTTCTCGTCCTGTTGCCACGCGATATGCAACGCTTGCAAAAGTTGAAAAAATGGTGCGTGGTTGTGCAGTTTACGGTTGTCTTTCGACTCTCCAAGACAAAGTAAAATTTGGAATAAAGTTAAACAATAATAAGAAGCAATTATTATGGAATAAACACCATAAGGTAGACACAGATGTTTTCTTTCCTTTAAACATTTCTTTCATTGATAGATTTAATAGAGCATTTTTTGGGTTAAAAATAAAGCTTTGAATAGTATGTATTTATTTATTCCTTTCCACATTAAAGCAATAATATAACAGCATTTTTTTTCATTTTCTAGAATAAAGTTTGGCAGATTTTTTTGCAGTGATGATATGAGCAGATTCGCCATTTTCGCGATAGTCACCCTGGTGCACCGGCGGGGCGGCGGCCAGCCAGCCGTCAAAGATAAAGTTTAGTGAAAAAAATGATTGTTTTTAGAGTTTGTGAGATTATTTCAACGTGTGTTTGTTTGTTTTAATTGAAATTCGATAACTAAATACAACAAAGTGAGGTGACGAGTGATAGTAAAGATATAATTCGTTTGTGAATTGTGCAAGTCGCTTTACAGTCAAACGAAAAATGTGCAACTCGAAACTGTAATAAAAGTATAATGCTAATGTTCTGTTATCTACGTTTTCTAGGGTAGGTAAGTGTTTTCTAGATACCATCAACCCTACACTCACACGTCTTTAACCCACCCACACATTTGCGCGTGTAAAAATGACAGCTGTCACTTTTGAGCCCGATTGTATGGAGCTTCCGAGGTGTGCTATTTACTCCGTCGAAAAAACCGTAGTACGGAATGAGACCCCATGCCTTATAACACAAATAGTCTGTTACAATGAAGTATTGTGCCGTATATTACTGTTTTGAAAGCACATTTAAAAATAAAATCCGGTATTTTTTAGGTCCCGATAAAATAATCATAATCATAACGTTTATTGCTTTCATATGGTAATAAAAGTTGTTACATTTTTTATCGTATCACACATGAAACTCTGTTAGGGCACTGCACATAAGTACTTTACATTACCTGTACCTAATAAGTTATAGTAGTTTATGCAACTGTCATATAATACCATATTATATGCAGTTGCGTATACTACTTTATCTTCACTCATACAATAAGTAGGTACTTACTTATAAATATTAAACAAAAGTAAGTAAACAACAAAGGCAACTTATATTATGTATACTACAGTTCTGATATAGGTCTATAGAAGCCGCCTTAATATATCCGCTAGGTCTTCTTTGAAATATACAAGCAGAACATTTCCTTAACATGGTTTTCTTTTAGATTTTCATTCTTTCCCAATTCATTGTAGGTTATGTCGTAAAATGTCCTAGTCTAATATGAGAGAAGATCATAAGTTATTGAGTATCTTCTGGTGTGAATGCAGTCTCCTGACTGCACCACTTTATCTACTTTTCCAATAAACTTTCACATTACTTTCACGGGCACAAAATACTTGAAAAAGGTAAATGTTTGAAAATAGCGGCAAATCTAATATCTATTTCCAAGTCCTTTCTAATTTCAGGCTGCGCGCGCATATTTTGAGCCACAGATGAAATAATTGTAACTATAGTAACTGTTACTCTAACTGCTCCAAAATAATAGGTTGTTTATATGGTACACTTTGTAATATGCTACTGATATTTGACAGCTACTAAGAAAAACTGATATATTACTAACGGGCTCTCTAAAAGACCTTCTATTCAGTCTTCTTTAAAAAAGTTTAGATTCAAGGAGAATTGTATCCAAGTTTTATGTAATGATTAAAAAATTAAATTACGTAACACCTTTGCTAAATTTTCATACAAAAATCGTTACGTAATGGTAACTTTTTAATTTTTTATATATACTCTGCGTAATATATTACGTATCAACTTTTTGAATCATATTTCAAAGTTTACGACATGAGTGTAGGTAAAATTTATTATAAACTAATCGATATTCTAAGTTAACACTATTTACTAAGTTATTAAATTTATTAATAAGCTAATCAATATTCTAAGTTAACAATGTTTATTTAGTAAGTAAGTTATTCAATTTATTATTGTTATTTATTATTAAGCTAATTATATATTCTAAGTTAACAATGTTTATTTACACTTAAAATTAAAATACTCATTAACGTTGTAAAACTAGTTCTCAGACAAAAAGTTTTAAAGCTTATTAATAAACACTGAATTATTTTCTTCTTTGGCGATATCATCTGGGATTTTATTATAAATTGAATTTTAAATTTTTAGACTGACATCTAGTTTGTATTGTTTGGTTGGTAGGCACAGTAGGTAATCTAGGTAAACTACTAGGACCATGAATGCAGGATAATTTTTTTCTAGCTACTCGTACAAATTGACTTGCGCAACCCTTCCAAAACGATCAGTATGTCCACTTGCCCGGCAGTGAGCGGATTTGATTAAATAAATCCATGTGTCAACAGATGCAAGATTTCTTCCCGGTAATATAGGTACAGTCAAGAGCAGGTCAAACTTGACATTCGCAGCGCGACTTTAGCTTCTACAGCTACTGAAATAAGAACGTAAGGCACAAAGTCCCATGTGTCAAGCTTCACGTACTCATGAAACCAGAGACATAGACCCACCCGCTTAAGGTCAAAGTGTTTCCACCAACGTGCGGCCGTGTGTACCGTTCTTATCTTAGTAGACGTAAAGGCGATAGCCGCGCTGCGAGTGTCAAGCTTGATCTGTCGTTGACTGTACCTATCTACGTAGGCTACGTGGCTATCGCCTCTACGGCTACTGAAAAAAGAACGGTACACACGGCCGCACGTTGGTAAAAACACTTTGACCTTAAGCGGGTCTCTTTCTCTGGTTTCGGGCATAACTATGTAGTTTTGTTTCAATATGTCAAGCCCGACGCGCACTGGACTGTGTTAACTACCTATTTGACAAGTTTATACGTTACCCAAACAAAATGAAATACTTACCTAACTTTAATATCTTTAACAAAAACAATTCCTACCTACCTATCTAGAATAGAATAGAATAACATTTATTCCCATAAAACAGTGAAAATTAACAAATTTTTATATATCAAAATAAAGTAAAGTACACTGCCCAGGGAAAAGGGACTGACTCAGCAATTTGTTGCAAAGAATAGTACACGTACTAACTCTTCTTTCACTATGAAAAATAAAATAAACATCTATTTCCAGCGCCCGCGCGCGCTGCGTGTTGTTACATATTCTCTGTCTCTCACACTATCATACTGCGCTGTTACCATAATGACTCACGCACACAAGCAAATCGTAATGCGAACATATTGTGTTAACTTTTTTGTGGGAGAAAATAAATACAATTATTATTACTTGTTAGAGTTTAGGTAGGGAAATCAGTCTGTTTGTGAGGAGTTTCGTGGGTGTGCTTTTGTCACGGTCGCCAGATATTATAACTTTACTGTAGATCCTGTTTTTGTATTTACGTTAGTTCCCAAGAAAAACCTTTACACATGCAAATAAAACGCTAAATTATAATTTTACGTATCTATTTATATTTTTTCAGCAATCTTTCAATAGAAAATAAAAATCTAAGACGTTGTCACACAGAAAAATAAAGCAATAAAAAAAAGATTCAACAGGTAGGGGGTTGCAGCGCTGCTGCCGCGCTGATAAATCGCCTGAAGTGAAAGAGCTTTTATTTTAGTTTTCTGACTGAAGGTTAACCATATACTAAAAATTTGCACGCCTGTACACAGGCCGAATACTTGTACATGATTACCTTTTAAAGACCTTTTATTTTCACAGTATTCTAGCAAATAAACGTTTTGATTTGATTTTCCAGGAGCAAGAGCGTCCCAGGGCGATATATGCGATCAGTATGCACTGGTTCCGGCAATGGCAGGCCTTCGTCAGGAACAAGACGCAACAACCCCCGCCGCCTGTGGACAACACCGGCATAGTCACCAAGCAGGTGAGAATACCATGCAAATTATGTTTTTAAGGTTCAAGGTCACTCCAAAGACTGTGAAGAAAGCCATGCTCGAAGTCATGGTGAAAGCCATGTCATGTCTACTCAAATAAAAATGAAGAGATCCGGAAAAGAACTAAACGATCCGGGATCCCAAAATCATCAAGCGTAGTCACTCAACAGGTGAAATTACAACGCAAAAAGTCGCTTCTAAGGCGCTAAAGAACTAAAGCAAGGGCGGGGCACATTACTCGAAGACTTGGTGACGACGTACGACCTGGTTTGGTCGGATCTTTAGGGACCTCTCGTCTAATGCTGCGTAACGACCCAGTACATGGATTCCAACCAATAAGATTAATCCATTTTCAAACGCAGCTCTAAGTTAGGAGCAATTCTATTGGTTGGAATTTTTCCAGCTAACAGGTTAGCTACCTAAGACAGCTGGTGGTGGAAAGGCACCCAAGACGTTTTTCAGGCTGATACGATTGTGAATATCCCATTTCACAACCACAATATATCTGTCTATCTATCACAATATAGCTGTAACGCTTATACTAAGATCCTTTGAAGCAGTTCCCTAAGTAGTGGGAGCGAGATAGATATCCTTGTAGTTTACGGCAGCGACTCAGAAGATAACGGAGACACTATATATAGTTCTGCTGTATAATGAATATATTATTGATGATGTTCGATAGAATTATTGAAAAGCAAAAACTAATATCCAAATTTTTGTTCTAGGAAATCGATGGCGTCACTCAATACGTAGTGAAACCGGGATCGGACCACGCCCAACTCAGCGAAGAACTGTGGAGGTTCTTCACAGAAATATACGGCGGCGGACCCGAAGTCAAGCTAAAATCACCCACCGCCCAAACCATAGTCGCTGACCGAGAACCTCCCATTGACAACCGGCGGTTATCGAGAAAATACTCAGAGTCTGACAAAGAAGAGTACTGTTCCAAATCAACCTCCGAAGTGAACCTCCGCGAAACCATACAAGGAGAGTTGCAAAAGAACCAATCCCTTCAAAACATTAACAGACGATACAAAGTGTCCAGATCAACCGCCGATTCGGACGAAGACGTTACTTACAGACACACATTCCAATACAAGAGAGAGACTAATGGTAACTACGATACCGATGAGGATATGGATGTAAGCCCTCCGCAAAGCTATGTGAACACCGTCCGAATGGAAAATGGTGTAGATAGCTCAGACCACGACGCCAACGACAATCCAATATATTACAAAAATTCAGATCGGCTTACAGACTCGGAACTGCCGAACTTAGAGAGTATATCCCTAAAAAACAAACCGACTAAAACCGGCAAAGTGAGAAAACTGAGAAGACGGACAGTAAAATGATTCTTTCTGGCCTTCCAGTTCGTTCACAGGTTGAGGCAGAAGGCCGCTACCACGAGCAACCGGAGTTAGGGCTCATTTTCATTGGTCATTTATGAAATCGTGTGGGTAGTTGGAGATTTCTGAAACGCATGCCATAAGGCTAACCTGCTGGGTACCACGTTTATGGGTCGATAGAGAAATCTTGCATGGGCTGTTTTTTTAGAAATCTAATACATTTTTTTGGTCGCTAGCCCGCCTGTCGGGAATTTCCGCTTTTGATATCGACTGGCTTATTCCACTAGCGACCAATTACCGACCAATGAATATGCTCCCTTCAGCTAACGTCTGAACATTCCTTCTGTTTTCGGTGACTGGTGTTGAATGCATTTATTAGGCTATTTTACAGCCTAACTATTTGGGACGCTGGTCTCTTGATATTTTTCTAAAATAACTGAGCATTTTCTCTTTTAAAATGACTACCGATTTGTTTGTTATTCAACTTTTAAGTTTTTTTTTTCTTTTGTTGTATTATTGGAATGAAAGGAACAGTTCTTAATCAGAAAAAAAATAACCAATTAATATTTTAGTTTTGATATACAAGCCTTCAAACTTTTTTCAAGAGTCCATGTGCAATGTATGTAATTGTTACATAAATGCTTCATTTATTATTATTTATTTACTTCATACTGTTCAAGCATTTTTACCGCATAAAGTTTCGAAAATAGCTCTAAATTCTCTTTCTCTTTCTTGACCCGAAAAAGGAAAATTATAAATTAAGAGCTATTTTTAAAGGAGGTAGCTTTTTTGAAAATAAAATGCTCAAATGCGGCCTCTGTGCCCTGGGAGGGTGGGTAGTATTTTTAGTACAATTATGTTCGTTTAGTTCAAATTCGGTCTAGATGAAATGAAAATTAGGTCTTTAAAACGAAGTTATTCTAATCACCTGTATATTTTACAATAATAATGTATATGTGTAAAATTCTATTGATAATTTTAACGGTAACTGTATAGTAGGTAAATTCGTGTTTATAGATTTGTGACTGTATTCATTGAGTTTGTCTATTTTACCATGGATTAGGTATTTATTTTGTTATTTCTGGTTCTAAGTCTATGTGTTATTTGTTAATGAAATGATCAGCAATAAAAAATATATTTCAACTATAATGGCTGTAGTATGTTTGTTTCATTTTACACTTCTTGGCCTGGCTACAATACATCATGTAAGGGACAGGTTCCAGGACTGAAAGGGCATAATCAATCAACGTAACTGAACAACTTTCAGGAAATGGAGAGGCCGATTGTTTTTTCAATTCCTGGAAGTTTTAAATCGTTGTTCAGTTATGTTGACTGATTATTCCATTTCATTTTTCGGAAACCAGACCCTTACATATGTAAAGAAAAGGTGTGATAATACTAAAGGTTGTGAATCTGTCCATCAAAATGAACAAGTTTTCCCGCTTAGCTGATGCGAATGATAATGAGTCCCTGATTTTCCATATCGGCGCTGTGCTCAGGCTATCAGTAAAAAATTTAATAGGCAAATTATACACATTTTTTGTCAATTACATAAAATTTTCGTGTTTAAAATGAAGATTGCAATTGCTCATACCACGCGAGCCAGTCTTCTTTCTAACTTCTTTACACGTGTCTTGCATCTTTTGCTTCATGACATGTTGGCTTGAATCTTTGTATTAATTCTGCACTGGTTGATATTTCTACACTAAACTAATATCCAGGAGCACTGCATCAGGTGATTCGAACAGGCCAATGGAAGGACCCGTCCCTGCCAGTCCAGTTTTCTGGGAAACAGTTTTTCTCACAATTAGAGCCCAGTGCACTAGAGTTGGATATTAAAAGCTCAAACTTCAGGTAGGATAGATGCGTTCGAATTGTGGTAGTGGCGCAAAATGCTCCAACCATACAAACCAAAAATTTCACCTGGCTCTCTACAACATGCAAGCAACGAGTCCCAAAATTCTTTTGGAAACTCGGTCATTCGGCCAGTGATGGTTACCCTTTCCAGGCTGTATCTCATCTGACAGAGTTTCCAAGTTTTTACTTAAACAACAAAAGATGTTCCAAAATATTTATTACAATGAAGACCAATTACATGTTATTATAAACCAGGTACAATTGTTTATCTATTATTAAAAGGCTATCCTGCTAGAATACGACGGTCAGTTAGTACTAATGTCAGACTACCTTCTTTTTGATATTTTTGATTTTTTAATAATTTTCAGCACTGGCAAGTCCAAATTCTATAGATCCTTGGATATACATATATTATGTTATTAGAGAACTTTGCTGATGTGTAGTATCAGAGAAATATTACAGATTATTGGCAGATGAAGTACATATTAGTGGTAAATAATTACAAAAAACTTCGATCCAAAAAAGCATAAAATATTTTGATGTTGTTGCCATACAACTTTGGTCATAGTTCTCGGATAATACAGAAGCATTCATTATTTTTTTCCAATAATTTAAGTATCTTAAAAATCTTTACATCAGTGTATCAATTCTCGAATACCTATCGACACTTGAGTTATTAAAAAAATATATGCCCTGACATACTGTTAAAAGGTGAATCATAACTAAATATCAATTTTTTTTTTATAATGTTCTTGAAGATATTGAAGCAATATCCGCTGAATGAAAATATTATGTTATGGCTGGTTTTATCCAACTCAGGCATCATCTTATTTACTAGGGCCAAACCGAAAAGATCGGGAATAGAATACTCAGGAATAAATTAGATTAAAACCTTTTTGGTTTATGACATGTTGTATTATTTCAAACACAATTCCATTTTTGAATTTTAAAAAAAGTAAAAAAGAAAAGAGTAGTAGCCATTTGAATTTGACAAGTCTGGGGAAAATGGAGCTTACGCGGGAACATTTCCGTGCCATAATTTTTCACAACTTTCGTCGAGGTTTATCTCAAGAACAATGTCTCGCCGAGCTTGTTTCTGTTTATGAACTTGAAGCACCCAGTAAAACGACTATATATCGTTGGTATTCTGAGTTTCGTCGTGGACGTTCCTCTCTCACGACAGTTCCTTCTACTGGTCGACCAAAAACAGCGGTAACACAAGATAACATCGATGCTGTGCGCCAATTAATAAAAGAAGATAGACATGTGACATACGAGCAGATTCGGGCTTCTCTCAGCATTGGTATGACAGCGATTCAAACTATTTTACATGATGAACTGGGTGTCAAGAAGTTAGTTTCCCGCTGGGTGCCCCATCGTTTGACCGAGGAACAAGTCGGCTCGTGTTAATTGGTGTCGGTCTACTCTGCAACGGTTCAATAGAAGGAGTTCAAATGCAGTTTACAATATCGTCTCTGGTGATGAATCGTGGATTTATTCATATGAGCCCGAAAGAAAACATCAATCGGCTGTTTGGGTCTTCGAAGGCGAGGTCAAGCCAACAAAAGTTGCTCGCTCTCGTAGCGTGTCGAAAAAAATGGTCGCTTCGCTTGTATCGAAAACTGGTCATGTGGCTACGATTCCTTTACAAGAACGCAGAACGGTTACTGCTGATTGGTACACAATAGTTTGTTTGCCGGAAGTCATAAGAGAACTTCGTAAAATTAATCCGAATCGTCGCATCATTCTTCACCAGGATAATGCGAGCTCACATACCGCTCGCAAAACGATCGCGTTTTTAAATCAGGAAAACGTGGAGTTAATGGACCATCCACCGTATAGCCCTGACTTGAGCCCCAATAATTATTTTACATTCCCAAGAATTAAAGATATGCTACGTGGTCAACGATTTCAAGGCCCAGAAGAGGCAGTCGAAGCTTACAAATCGGCCGTTTCGACTATATCCACTTCAGACTGGAATTACTGTTATAATAATTGGTTTGATAGAATGCAAAAGTGCATCGATTGTCACGGAGAATACTTCGAAAAACAATGAAAGTAAATATTGTTGTATTATTTTTGTACTTTTTTCCATTCCCGATCATTTCGGTGTGGCCCTCGTAGAACAAGACCTAGTTTTCATATAACTTATTAGATCAATCATTAATTAATGTCGATCCGAAGAGTCGTAATTATACGACATCGTTCATTAGGACATATTGCCAGTGCCAATTATTGGATGTAACAATTAAAAACCTAAACTGCTGTATAATATTACATATTTGAAAAAAAGCGTAACAAAAATAGATCCCTCTATTAAAATATCGTAAGACTTCTAAAAATATTTCCTCTCATCTAGTTCAACATTCTATGTTCATTAAGGCCCCTATATTAATGTACGAAAATTACGTATATCTATTGAACAGTGTCACATTTTGCTAAGAGTGAGATGATCTAGTTATTCGTATTGTATTCTGTCCGAAAATGATTGTATGATGTTTCAGTATTGACGATTTAACTATATTTTGCAGATATTTCAAAAAATTCCATAATATAAAAGGTGTAAGGGACGGTGTACCGAAAACTGAAAGGGCGTGCTCAGTCAACAAAACTGAACAACTTTCCCAAAGAAACATATGTTAGGAAATGAAAAAAAAAAATACCTTTATACAGGGTTACTGGAAACACGTCACGATCCTGTTAAGGGGTGATAGCAGAGGTCATGAGCTATCGAATTACCCATGGGTTAACGGGGCAAAAGTGAACCACCTTCGAGATAATTAAAATTATCTAAATTTTCCAAAAAAGGGGGACATTGAACTTTAAAAAATATTTTAGAAAAAACTACTGCACCCAGATCTTAAATTTTCTTTTCGGAAGTAGTTATTACTCCAGTTCATAATAATAAGTAATAAAATAACACAAATCTCGTATCAATATTAAGAAATGACTCTTAAACTCCTAACAGTTTCATAATTTTTGATACTTTAAGTTTATTACAAAAAATCACCATGTAACTTCATTGGCGGAACATTTTATAAAAATCTACGTTTAACTAGCTATCCAACGAGGTATAAACATTTTCAATACGTTGAAAAATGACTAGATAAATTAGATTTAATCGGAATAAGTGAAGGTAACTTGTTTCTTGTTATTTAGGGTTCCGTACCTCAAAAGAAAAAAACGGAACCCTTATAGGATCACTTTGTTGTCCGTCTGTCTGTCTGTCAAGACCCTTTATCTCACGAACGGGTAAAGGTATCAGGTTGAAATTAATACCATATATTAGGATCCATGAACCACACAAGATCTGAAAATTTCAATTTTTTACAACGACGCAATCAAAAGATATTGCATTTTATGTCCTCATCTCCATACATTTATTCAAAAATGCAAAACCTACAGGGTACTTCCCGTTGACCTAAAATTATGAAATTTGGCAAGAAGCTAGGTCTCACAGTACAAATAATGGGAAAAGTCTGAAATCATTAAATATTACAACTTTTCTCACAACTAATGGTAACCAATTGTGGTGAGCTCCCGTTTCAAGAACATTCATATAAGAGAGGGGTCAAGTTGGATGGTCGCTGAGGCGATTTTTGTTTTAGTTCTATTTAAAAACGGGAACACTTACAAACTTGAAAATTGGTATGTTTATAGTGCATAAGCTATAAAATAACAACAAATAATAAAATTTGGTCAAGCGCGTGTCGGACTCAAAAAATCTAGCACATTAACTTACTGAAATTTCAACTAATACAATTATGTTTATGTGGTGGTACGGAACCCTCAGTGCGCAAGTCCGACTCGCACTTGGCCGGTTTTTTTGTATTTTTTTTACAATTGGTGTTCGAAATGTGAACCCCTGTTTCTGATGCAAACACGCATTCTTGTTCTTAAATTAGTTTTTACAACACTACTTCTTAAATTTAGTCTAATAATCCTCCTCTACCAATCCACCGATCCGGAAAATTATGATTTAGCCATTGGCGGATGCTTAGTCGATAATGTGCAGGACATCAATCATACTGCAAATACAATCCTTGCCTCGTCTCTAGAGGCACATCTTCAAGAAGCCCGAACATGCTTTCCCTCAAAAAAGTTTCATATGTTGCACCATCTAAGTTTTCGGGCAGAAAGTGTGGGCCAATCAAATTGTCATTAATTACTCCCATCCAGACATTTAATGAAAAACGACGTTGTGAGCCTTGTGGCCTCTTTTTATTAGGGTCTCTTTCTGATTTTGGGGCCCAGAAGTGTGCGTTGTGGTAGTTTGTTATACCATCATCTTGATTAAATTTCGATTCATCCGTCCACAGAATTTTTCGTCAGAACATGGGGTCTTCAGCATCGGAATTTAACATAATTTGGCAATTCCTTGGCCAGCAAAAATGTCCAGACTTGACACCTATGGACTATTACGTCTGGGGACACATGAAAAGACTGGTTTGCGACGTGTCACCCGTGGCAACAGTGGAAAATCTGAGATCTCGCATAATAAATGCTGCGGACGTTATTAGACAATATTTAAGAAGTAGTGTTGTAAAAACTTATTTAAGAACAAGAATGCGTGTGTGCATCAGAAACAGGGGTTCACATTTCGAACACCAATTGTAAAAAAAAATACAAATAAACAAGTTACAATTTTTTTTTTACCTTACCTTATTTCCGATTAAATCTAATTTATTCAGTCATTTTTCAATGTATTCAAAATGTTTGTACCTCGTTGAATAGCTAGTAAAACGTAGAAGTTTATAAAATGTTGCGCCAATGAAGTTACATGGAGATTATTTGTAATAAACTTGCAATTAATCATGAAAAGTATCAAGAATTATGAACCTGTTAGGAGTTTTAGAGTCATTGCTTAATAGTGGTACGAGATTTGTGTTATTTTATTACTTATTATTATGAACTGGAGTAATAACTACTTCCGAAAAAAAAATTTAAGAATTAGGTGCAGTAGTTTTTTTTCAATATTTTTTAAAGATGAATGTCCTCCTTTTTTTGGAAAATGTAGATTATTTTAATTATCTCGAAGGTGGTTCACTTTTGCCCCATTAACCCATGGGTAATTCGATAGCTCATGACCTCTGCTATCACCCCTTAACGGGATCGTGACGTGTTTCCATTAACCCTGTATACAAACTGTTCGACCAGAGTAGGCAATTTGTATGGAGAGGTCACAATTTTTTTTCATTTCCTAACATATGTTTCTTTGGGAAAGTTGTTCAGTTTCGTTGACTGAGCACACCCTTTCAGATTTCGGTACACCGTCCCTTACACACTGTATAATAGAATTAAAAATACTTTTGAGTAAAAATATTCTTCAATTGCCATGAATGTTACATTTGATATTATTACGTTTTTTTGTGGACGGCGTAGGGCCATTTTCCGCTTTAAGGTTCAAGTTAAATTTTCCGCTATAAGGTTCAAGTTAATTTTTTTACGCCGTCCGTAGGTATATAGTAGGGTTACGAATAACAAGACAACTCCCGCAAAGCAATTTCGTTGCAGTTACAAAACTTACAATAAACATATAAATAAAAAATATTCGAACTCTTAAATACAGAAGGTAATCAGCTAGTAAAAGTAGATAATTATTTGGTATTACACAACATTATTTTCAAATTACAAAAATATATAAATCTATATAACGAGTTACACTCATTACGAAATAAAAACTGGAGGATATAATTAAAATTAACAAAATTATGCAAAAATAAAACGATCACCCCCGCAACATAGAGGGGGGAAAACTTGAACACTTTTAGTGTTTAAAACATAATATGAACAGTTTATCGTCGAGTGAGACAGTAAATAAATATAAACTGAAATGAAGTTAAAACATTACATTAGAAGAACATTAACAATCTGTCGTAACTGTAGTCTTTGATATGTTAACGATAAATAAAGCTATGGACCAATCTGCCATTTGTGTTCAATACAACATAATATAGGTAGTCAAATATCTACTGCAACAAGGGCTGGTTCACTCAGTTTTAAATCAGTGTCTTATCAAAGATATTATAATGACTAAAACTATTTAACAGCATAATGTTATTTTTACTTTAAATATTAAGCAGATCGGTCCATAACATTACTAAAGAAGGGCCAACGTAAGAAGTCCGTTTTGATGTTTCCTTAACACCAACACACTGGGTTCATTTTTCTTTGCAGGTCATAATTTTTCACACATTTGACAGCTGCCACAACGGGCATATTACGATGGCCTTAGTTTATACAATCTAAAAAAATTACAAAAATATATTGCATACATCGTTGTATATTTCGGTACCTATAAATACTAAGAATATGTGGGAATCTAGCTTTAATTCAGTTATGCTATGTTTGTACTCGCACCGTTTATGTTGTATAAAGCTTGTTTTGATTATCAGATTGGTGAATATCACTCAGTTTAACTGCCTATTTGAGAATGCGCTGCTTGTATATGATATGACTAGTAGAAAGGAATATAGACTGAATATCTCGCTAAGCTAAAAATACAAAGAACGAGACTCTAAAAATATATATTATAAAGTAAACTGATGTGGAGTTAAGATTATGCTTGATTAATTTTCTTATAGTGTATTATATCTATCACTTTTCTTTCATCCAGTCTATATGCCATTAAAGGAGGGTAGGCAAACATGTTTTTAGCAATGCTGCATTTAAAATCGCGAGCAGATTTACTAAAAACATTTAGCTGAAATCTTTTCTGATATGCCCTATCCAAATATGTATAATTGTTCAAACATTCGGATTTTTTTGAAGTGCGATAGACACAGATAAATTAATAGTTTTAAGACATTCATAATTGATACAAACCTTGATACAAACTTAAAACAACTCATAAAAAAGTATGGAATATTATTTTTAAAAAGCGCTTTTATTTTATTTGATCATACATATTTAACACTGTAATATATCAAGAAAGATTTCTGATGCAGCACACAAATATATTTAAAAAATAATAATACAACATTGGATTTTTATGAAACCCAATATTGTATTACTCAAATAGAAAAATCCTAACATTTATTTTTCACTAACCTAACATAGCAATTAATATTCTAAGAATAAGTTGAAATTGAGGTAGATTTAATTTTTTACAGACCTATTAACCTAAACAAGATTAGAACTATTTACATATACCTATGTAAACTATGAAGCGTTTACAACATTGGATCTTGCCACTGAATACACTTCGTGCCTCACGCCAAAAAACTTTCGAATTTTTTTGGTCAGGATGCCAATCTTTTTACTATTCATAAAATATTTTAAGCTTCTGCTAATTACAGTTCTTCAAATTTCGATAGCTTATCCTGTATCTATTTTAAGACTTTCATATTCATTAATGGGTAAATCTTAAATAAAATGTGCGTTGTGTCAGGGATTTTAGATGTTATGTTTATATCATATTGATTGATATGTCTATCTATAACTTATCCTGTAATAGATAGATTAAATTAATAGTGTAGGGTGTGGTGGGGTAGTGGGTGTTTTAGTAGCTCACTTACAAACAAAAAAGTCAACTTATATATTTATTATATACTGGCAGTAGGTAGTGGAGTTTCTTTAATAGGTAATTAATGCATTTAATATCATTTAAAATGTAAGGCACCCAATCAACCATGTAAAATTATTGCTCATTATTGTGTGGAAAAAAGAGGTTCAAACTATCACTACATTACACAAATTTTGATAAGCAAGCATTATAATCTTAATAATGCCTGCTTATCAACAATTTATACAAATTGGCTTCCATTCCTTAACAATTCACATTCAATTTGAAAATTCCGCACTGTAACAATTTTATATGACTAAAGTTTCTTTTTAAATATGTCACTTGCTACATTGTATAAATTGTTGATAAGCAGGCATTAGTAAGATTACTAATGCTTATCCTACTAATGCTTGCTTATCAAAAATTTATGCAAATTGCCTTACAATCTTAAACAATTCACATTCAATTTGACAATTCTGCACTGTAACAATTTTGATATAAATGAAGCTTGTTTTAATGTGTCGCTACATTGTGTAAATTGTTGATTAATCTTGCTAATTCCTGCTTACCCACAATTTATTCAAACTGGCTTACAATCCTAAACAATTCACATTCAATTTGACAATTCTGCACTTTAACAATTTTGATGACTGAAGTTTTTTGTTTTGAAGAATGCGTTGCCAAATGACTTTATCACAAAATGTTTCAAATGCAAATCTGATGAGCAAAATAAATTAATTTTAAATGATAGTGCTTATTGATGTTATATTTTGGCACAACTTTATCAACTGTTTCACAAATAAACATTGATTTCATTTGAATTGTTAAGATGACTCGCTCATCAGACATAGATCCAATATATTTTCCTATAATCTAAGGAAGCATGAATGCCTCTGAGGTATTTTTATTGTTTTTTTATGTTTTGTTAGTAGCCCAATATGAGTTAAGGAGTTCAATATAATTCTATACAATAGAATGAAATTGAATCCAAAATTATTTTAATTTGTCTTAATACTTACACCTTAAGATATTTAGACAGATCTGATGTTATTTCTTCCAGCAGAATTAAGATTTGCTTGATTTATAGGTAAGGATATGCTCTCTGTTGTATAATTGCGCGTGGAAAGTGACACACCTCTCTAAAAACATATTATAATAGTGTGCCACTCTCAAGAGCTATATGCCTATATAAATTCTGCTTTCATCTCATTAAAAAAGAGACTCATTCAGTGACCACATCATGAACTACACACTAAATGTATCCCTCTAATAGCTCACAGAGTTGGTCCCATTTATACTTCTTATACATCATACATGTATGCTATAAATTACAAAAATACAATTCCGAAAGTACATACACGACTAGATCACATATTCATGTAGAATTCGGAAACATTTTGGTATACCTGAGACATACAAATATACAATTTGGCAATACAAAACTGAGGGTGCACACCCCCTAGCTTCTATACCTAACAGACGGTCATATACTCAAGTCCATTTATTATAAAAAATTGAAATACTACTGCACTCTCCCAGACTATTATGTTACTGCTTAAACCAACCTTACCTAATGAGGTAGTTCGGTATAGATTGACATAAGCTAAATGCAGGAATATCGCCATAGGCGAGAAGACAGGCGCTAGTGCGGCGGCGGCGGAGGTGGTGGAGGTTTGGGGCTCTGCGCGCGCGGCGCCGTGTGGAAGGCCTGCGTGAACGCGGGCAGGCGCTGCGGCTGCGGCACGGGGGGCGGCACCGGCTCCTCGCCCAGCGCTCGCCCGCTCTCCTCCAGCAGGCCCAGCATCTGAGACTGCAACCCGGATGGCCCTTCCCCCGGATCCATCAACAACGATTGCACATTCGCGGGGTCCAACAAATGCACATCTAAAGGATCGCTTATAGGCTGCGTTGTTAGGTACGGCAAGTCGGACGGCGTCTGCGTGTACTCATGAGGGACCACGTACACCACCGGATAATCCAGCAGTTCGCTGGGCGAAGTCGGCTGTTCCAGCTTTATATTTTCTAATGGCTCTACTTTTATATTTAGGTCTGGTATATCAGGTGGTATTTCTACAATTATATCGGAGGAGGGTACTCTTGTTGGACCTTCGGAGGTGCTCTCTGCAGGAGAGGGAGATTTCCACATACCAAAATCAGACAAGGTAACAAACTTTTCCTCAAAGGAGGTGGTTTCCAATGGTGGGTCCTTTGAGGTCCCAACTGCTGCTGACTTCCAAGATTCTTCTGGATGTGCATTCTTAACATGTCGGACTAAATGATCTTTTCTTCCAAACTTCTGTGGGCAATGAGGGCATAAAAAATCACGTCTCCCTGTATGAACAACCAAATGCCGTCGGACATCCTTTGCTGTAAAAAATCTTCTTTCACAATAATCACAAGTGAATTTTTTATCAGTCTCATTTTTTACTGTCCGACTCCCTGTGTGAACTTTAAGATGATAAACTATGTCCTGGCGATTAGTGAAAACTTCATCACATATTTTACACTGTAGATTTCCCTCCTCGGCTGAATGTAAAGCAGCATGCTTGCGATAACTCAACAAAGATGTATATGATTTCCTACAATCTGGCCTTTCACAGGTGTACAATTTTTTGACAGGGTTGTGCACTCGAATATGATTTGTTAGATGATCTTTACGGTTGAAAGTTTTTCCACAGACAGTGCACGCGAATGCACGAGCTTCACTATGGATTAAACTATGACGAACCAGTTTGAATTTAGAATTGAAACGTTTATCACAAAAATCACAAGAAAAGGGAAGCTCACCGGTGTGGGAGAGGAGGTGTTGGCTGAGCTTGCCGGGGCTGGAGAAGCGTTTGTCGCAGGTGGTGCAGGCATGTCGCTTGCTGCGGTCTCGTCGCGGGCGGCGCTCGGGCTCGGGGGCGGGGGGCACGCCGCTGGGCCCCGCGCCACCCGACGTGCTCGGGGCCTCCTCAGGGCGAGGCTTGCGAGGTAACGTGGGCACGCGGCGAGCCGCCTTCACCGTCCGGAAGCACTGCTTGATGCTGCCGCTGGGCCCCGAGGCTCCGAGCGGCACGTACTGCAGCCGGGTGGGCAGCTGCGACGCGGGCGGCGCTACGTACGTCTTCTGCGGGGAGGGCGCGCGTTCCTCCTCCGAGAACTCGGAGCCCTCCTCGCCTTCGTTAGGGTTCGGTGGCGGACTGGCCATCTCGCGCTCATTTTTAACGCGATTCCGCTATATCGCTGCTCGGAGATCTCGCGTCGGGCTCCTTGTAGTTTCGCAGTGGCGTAGGCTCGTCGTGATGGCAGAAAACATTTCTGTCACATTGACGATCTGGAAACCCTTTTTCGTATTCGTGTCACATGGTTCTGGCGGAATTTCTGGACTTCATCGTTGATTTCCAATGATGTTTGGCTTCCACTACTCGAAGTACACTTTTGTTCTATTGAAAAAGGGTCAAACAAAATGGAAAATCAAGAAAAATTCACTTTTTCCAAAAAATACGTAGCGCTTGACATCGAAATGTCAAAATAATGAAAAGAAAGAAGCCAAAAAAAAACCATGTCAAAAAAAGTCCGCCGAATCTTCGTCGACGAAAAGACAATGAAATGGAACGGAACTTACATGGAACACCCAGTCCGAAAATTCCCGATTCCCTAGAATTCAGGAGTGAATATCCAGACAGAACATAATTATGAAAGCATTTATTTAGGAGGATTTAAATCCAAAACAAGAGAATTTTCGAAAAATTATTTCTCAAAAATTTTGATAGGAATCGATAAAAAAAATCGATGTTATCAGAATTGGCTGATATTTGCTTGGTCTTATTTAGCACACAAAATAGATAAGCTTTAAGGAATTTAGAGGTAACCTCACCGACTAGTTTTCCAACTTTCTGTTTCACCCGTATTTTCCCCACTTTTCCGTTTCCCGAAATGCTTACCAAAAATCCAAGGGCAGAGAGATTTTATTTTGTCAATACTATAGTATCCAGTTCCAGAAACCAAGAATTCAAACACACGAAAAAAAATTATTTTGGTGTGTGCGTGCGGCTGTCAACTTCAAATCAAACGACAGCCGCTGTCGGACAGCGACACCTGTCTGACCTGTCATCTTTCGAAATTAACCTGAATCATTCGGATTTTATACTATTTGTCCCAAAATATTTTGCATTCACCGTTTTACGTTTGTGTTTTTATTCGTCTAAATTGTAAAGGTTCGTATATGTTTACAACATTGAGTGAAAACAGTTCTTTTATACTAGGTACGGGCTTTGTGACCAAGCCAAGCCAAGCGATTTTCTATAACAGTCCTCCATCAACAGTACTTCAAGTTTTTCCCTCTGATAGCCTTGTTTAGTAAAAGGTGCCGGCAAAGAATAGCGCCAACCCACGTGACGTAAGAGGTGACTAAGGGCTTATGAACGGGAGAATACCAGCAGCGTCCTTCTGATCGTACCAACAGCAGGTCAAGGGGCCAGCCACAAGGCCGTTCCAAATTTTTTTGAACTACAAAATTATGGTGGAGCTCCTAGTCCAGTAGTAGACTATTTTATGGGACCTTATAATGAATGTTGTAGTTAATCAAGGCTTCCAATGGTTTTAGAAAGATGTCAGCAGAAGACGTAGCTGCTCCTCCGGGCTCCGCGCCTGCTTCCGGGGTTTCAATCCGTGGTGAAGGTAGAGATGAAGAAGTTGGTGAAGAACTGCGTTCGGCATGTGAGTATTTAGTGAAAGATAGCTAAATGAATCAAACTAAATTTATTAACTATTTAGGCCATGTTACAAAACAGTGAGATATTTACGCTGAACACAGGATAGCTTTATATTGGGTCGTTACCTATGATATAGGCAAAATTTTCTTACAGATTAATGAAATAATAATTGCTATAATCCTATAGCTATTTTCAATATTTGTTTTAGTTGATTTCAAGGTTATCAATCTATGTATTAAATGTTGTTTTTATTTTTAGTTTGATATCTACTGTAAGGATTAAAAATTGTCCCGTTTAAAAATTGGTCATCATAAATGATATTTCCTAACAGATATTTTCTAAATAAATAATACATACATACATAACATCATGCCTTATTCCCGTCGGGGAATAAATAAGTAAAATGAGCCTTTATTCACTGACCAATTTCACTATGCATACATTTAAACACAAAGGTTAAATTATATATATATATATAGCCTTCTATCGGAAATAAGTTTTTTTCTTTAGTGGTAGGTACTACTGCAATACAGTTTATAGTATATCTCTTATTTCTGAGTGCCTTCTGGCAAAGGCCTCCTCCAGGTTCTTCCATTGGGCTCGATCTAGTGCCACTCGAGTCCAGGATATACAGTGCTGAACTCGAGTGGCACAAAGGTTAAATTAACCTAAGTTTTAATTAAAGCTACTGTAAGATTAATATCATTCCATTCATTACTTTAATATAAAATTTGGATATGTAATTCTTAAAAACTGGCCAAGTGCGAGTGCGCGCAACGAGGGTTCTGTACTACCACATGATATTAATTGTATTAGTTGAAATTTCAGTAACTTTATTATTATTTACTACGCTAGATTTTTTTGAATCCGACTTGCACTTAATCAGTTTTTATTATTTTGTGTCATTTTATATGCATTATAAATATACAAATTTTCACATTTGAGATAGAACTAAAACACAAATCGAGCAAAAATCAAGATTGGCAGAAATGGTTGTTCTCCTTACAACAATACATTGCCATGTTGAGCAAAAATCGCCTAAAAACATATTTGTAGTCGGGAAGCCTCCCTTAATTTTTTATTTTTGATATTTGTTGTTATAGCAGCAACAGAAATACATAATCTGTGAAAATTTCAACACCATGAGACATGTCTTGTTCATGAGATACAGCCCAAACAATATTTTGTAAAAGAAAACTTGAATTTAAATATTTTTATTTTATTTAAATAAATTAATTATAATAAATTTTATTTAAATATTTTTTATAACAAAAAATACAGTTACCAATATAGCAGCACCTGTTGTGTATGTTCTTTAAATGTTTGTTTTGTTTGTATTTTTATATGTACAATAAACAGTTAAATAAATACAGTATTTATCCACTAAACAATGATACCCTACACTCTATGGGAAAATAAAAACAAAATTTCATACCCCCTTTTAGAGCCCCCCTTCATTTTTTTTTCATTTGTTTTCATAGCGGCAACAGATATACACAATTTGTGAAAATTTCAAATTTCTACCTCTTAGGCCGGTATTTCACTGGGACACTGGTAGCGCGACTGGTTGCGCCACTGGTGTCCGTAACAAGACACCAGAATCGCTACACCCAGTGGCCACAGTATTAAGGGCTATATTTCACTGGGAGTGGTAGCGCGACTGGTTGCGCCACTGGTGTCCGTAACTAGACACCAGCTCGGCTGCTGGTCGTGCTACCACTCCCAGTGAAATATAGCCCTTAATACAGTGGCCGCAGGGTGTAGCGACTCTGGTGTAACCAGTCGAGCCAACAGTCGCGCCACCATCGTGTCCCAGTGAAATACCGGCCTTACGGTTCATAAGATACAGCTCGCTGACAGACAGATAACGGAGGACAATAGGGTCCCGTTTTTCACCCTTGGGAACAGAACCATCAAAAAACTAAAAATTTAGTTTATACCTAAAATTCTCCTTACAAAACGCCAATGTCATAGATGAGGACCTAATATGATATCCATATGTGTAATTATGACAGACTGCTGTAAAAAGTAATTATTAATTCATATGGAATGGTCTGTATATTGTTACTATAGTTCGTCCATCTTAAGAATGCAGTGAGTCATCTCTTTCCGCCGCTAGTAGCCAAGCCCCGTAACCAATCAAGTAGCTTAAAATTATAAAGACAAATACACAATGACTACCTGAAGGTAGACCTTTGAAGGAAGCGGTTGTTTCCTTTGTTTGTTACCTAAACAAACAAAAAGAATATATTTTTTTCAATGAAAAAACGAAACACGTACTTACAAGGACGTAAACATTGCTCGTAAGTAGTTACTTACCGAACTAGTGCGGTAATTAAAAAAGTATACTACCAAGGAGTTTTTACACTCTGATCATAAGATTATTTTGTAAAAATACTACAGTGGTGACTTTTTACTTGGGTGACGACTGCCTACCTAATATATTTAAAATAAAATGGCGAGTACTAGGAGAACATAAATCGACAAGAGGCTGACAGTACCCATGGTTGGTTCCTTTAACAAGTGTATTACTTATACCTGTTTTCTCACAATTGCATTGAAAAACGTCGTAAGATACACGGCCGTAAGGGTTATGACAAACTCGTGCCGATGGTAAACCCTCGACTTCGTCTCGGGTTTACTAACGTCAACTCGTTTGTAATAACCCTACTTACGGCACTTGTATCTTAAACTACTATTTTGCATTTTCACTACATTGTGAATACACCTTTACCCTGCATTTGCATTTAATGGTTTATTGCATTCTTAACGTAGACAAACTATAGTCATATAATTCCAAATTTAAAAAATATACTCGTATATTAATAATGTTACAGTGTAAAAACTATTTTTGTGTAGAAATTGACAACCCAATTTTATTTATGACAGCATTTTTTCCAGACCAGCTGCAGATTTAATATAAAGTTAAATCTATTGCTAACACTTTACAAAATAGCAAGTATTGGCAATATATACTTATTTTATAGTCTACATCAGAATTTCTTAACTAAACCTATGAAATTGCCGAAATTTTTCATAATTCCTGTAATTCTAATGCTATTTTTTTCATTTGTCTTATTTTTGAAAGTTGACTTCAAGGTTATCAATTTACGCTTAAAATAAAGTTTTTATTTATAGTTTGATATATAAAATTAAAGGTTCGAAAATTGTTCGTCTTAAATGTCGTCCGATTTCATCATTAGATTTGTTATATTTTCTTACAAATAATATTTTTCGAAAATTAAATTTAAGCTTCTGTTAGCTTAATGTCTTCCCAATAATGCTTAAAAAAAATAAAAAAGATTGGATTTATAATTCCTAAGAAAAATTCAAAAATGTTAGTACTGAAAATTTAGTTTACCTAAAATTCGCCATACAAAACGGCAATTTCATAGGTAAAGACCTATTATTAAAGTGTTTAAGTTAATTCATCTTTACGTCTTGGCAAAGGCATACTCCAAACTTCTCCATTCCTTTCTGTCTTGTGCTAATCTTATCCATGTTTGTCCTGCTGTCTCCATGATTTCATTTCCCACCTTTTCTTTTGACGGTCTCTAGCTCTTTCCATGGAACAACAATGTAATAGGATCCACTTTTCCTTACCTCTTGCTGTGTGTCCACTTCACTGTCTTTATTATTAATTTCACATCTTGTACAGTCAAGAGCACTTCAAGCTTGACACAATGGACTTTGTACCGTTCTTATTTCTATAGACGTACGGGCTAGAGTCGCACTGCGAGTGTCAAGTTTGACCTGTCGTTGACTGTACTTTAGTCTGTTTTATGATAGTACGAGGGCCACACCGAAATGATCGGGAATAGAAAAAAGTACAAAAATAATACAACAATATTTACTTTTATTGTTTTTAGAAGTATTCTCCGTGACAATCGATGCACTTTTGCATTCTATCAAACCAATTATTATAACAGTAATTCCAGTCTGAAGTGGATATAGTCGAAACGGCCGATTTGTAAGCTTCGACTGCCTCTTCTGGGCCTTGAAATCGTTGACCACGTAGCATATCTTTAATTCTTGGGAATGTAAAATAATCATTGGGGCTCAAGTCAGGGCTATACGGTGGATGGTCCATTAACTCCACGTTTTCCTGATTTAAAAACGCGATCGTTTTGCGAGCGGTATGTGAGCTCGCATTATCCTGGTGAAGAATGATGCGACGATTCGGATTAATTTTACGAAGTTCTCTTATGACTTCCGGCAAACAAACTATTGTGTACCAATCAGCAGTAACCGTTCTGCGTTCTTGTAAAGGAATCGTAGCCACATGACCAGTTTTCGATACAAACGAAGCGACCATTTTTTTCGACACGCTACGAGAGCGGACAACTTTTGTTGGCTTGACCTCGCCTTCGAAGACCCAAACAGCCGATTGATGTTTTCTTTCGGGTTCATATGAATAAATCCACGATTCATCACCAGAGACGATATTGTAAACTGCATTTGAGCTCCCTCTATTGAACCGTTGCAGAGTAGACCGACACCAATTAACACGAGCCGACTTTTGTTCCTCGGTCAAACGATGGGGCACCCAGCGGGAAACTAACTTCTTGACACCCAGTTCATCATGTAAAATAGTTTGAATCGCTGTCATACCGATGCTGAGAGAAGCCCGAATCTGCTCGTATGTCACATGTCTATCTTCTTTTATTAATTGGCGCACAGCATCGATGTTATCTTGTGTTACCGCTGTTTTTGATCTACCAGTAGAAGGAACTGTCGTGAGAGAGGAACGTCCACGACGAAACTCAGAATACCAACGATATATAGTCGTTTTACTGGGTGCTTCAAGTTCATAAACAGAAACAAGCTCGGCGAGACATTGTTCTTGAGATAAACCTCGACGAAAGTTGTGAAAAATTATGGCACGGAAATGTTCCCGCGTAAGCTCCATTTTCCCCACTGACTTGTCAAATTCAAATGGCTACTACTCTTTTCTTTTTTACTTTTTTTAAAATTGAAAAATGGAATTGTGTTTGAAATAATACTACATGTCATAAACCAAAAAGGTTTTAATCTAATTTATTCCTGAGTATTCTATTCCCGATCTTTTCGGTTTGGCCCTCGTACTGTGTCTTATTTTTTCTATTTGCCTCTTTTCAGTCATTCTTTTTATCATACCTCATTGGCATGTTCTTAATTTATTCATTTGCGAATTGGCATCCATAAGTCAGGACCAGTTGAACAGTTTCCTTTTTCACTTTCGTACTTCATAATGTCCTTATGCCTCCAGGATTGATTCCATCCAATAGTATAAGAAAGTATAAACTTCAAAGTGGCTTTCTACAACTAGCAGCAATGCAAAATCGAATTCAAAAGATGCTCAATAGATGTCGCTGTAGCTACATTGACTGACAAACTTATGATTTGCCATTGTATAAATTGCAAGCTCAGAGTAATTGCATAGGTTTTGAAGTTTACCAACTGCAAACGTTACTTTGTATATTTTATCTCGCGGTATTGAGATTTTTTCTCGGAGAATGACCCCCTCTCTGTACTCCGGGTCTGTTATCGCTTCTCGGCCTTTTGGCTAAGATCAAAGTGTAGTATCTGTTCTTTTCAGCTTAATATCTGAAAGTTCCCTCACTGAGGGACCAGTATATTAAACTGATTTTTGTAAACTGACGGGATGTTCGGGGCTCGCTCCACTCCCGTCGCGGGTCGGCCCGGCATTGCAGTGCCGCCGGGATCGGCCTACAATACTCTCATGAAAACCCTCTCTGTCTCTACTCTACAGTTTAATTAGCATGCGTGTGAACTGTGTGAGGTGTTTGTTTTGTAGTGCGACGTGTCGTCGATTTTAAAGTTAAGAAAAACTGCATTCAAAGATTTTCAAAAAAACGCACACACTTAATGTGTTTCATTGAATGATACTTTTGGCCCAATTAGATTAATTAATTTCCTGTATGATGTATAAGTTTTTTATGCTCAATAAGGGTCAATTCATATGAAATATACCCTAGGACAGCGATTTTCCATTTAGTAGAGAATGGTCCATATATTTATATAATATATATATATATATTTGTAATCGGTTTCTCGAAAACGGCTCTAACGATTTCGATGAAATTTAGTATAAAGGGGTTTTTGGGGGCAAAAAATCGATCTAGCTAGGTCTCATGTCTGGGAAAATTCGTTTTCACCGTCTTTTTAAATATTTCTTAGCGCGTTTTAGTGCGTTCAAGAAACTTACAGCGCCATCTGTTGTTGAGTAGCATAGCTTGCTCACCCGATGATATTTTAATTATACAGAGCATTGCTCGATCGCCCAGGTACTACTAATAATATTAAACGAGCAATATTTGTATATATATATATATATATATATATATATATATATATATATATTTGTAATCGGTTTCTCGAAAACGGCTCTAACGATTTTGATGAAATTTAGTATCCGGGGGTTTTTGGGGACGAAAAATCGATCTAGCTAGGTCACATGTCTGAGAAATTTCGTTTACCCCGTGTTTTAAAGCATTTTAAAAAAATATCACGTTTTAGACAGAAACCTACAGCGCTATCTGTTGGCGAGTAGCATAGCTTGCTCACCCGATGAGATTTTAATGTTGAGGTAGCTATTATAGAGCGTGTAATATCGTTGGATAGTTGAATCAAACACTCACGTGTACTCTGCTTAAATCTCCCTTTATTATTAACTTACTTGATCTTATGTACTAACTTATAAGTGCGTCTACATGACGTCACACTACGTTTCTACGTGATTCTATTGAGGAAGGGAACCTACGTGACGATATGTGATTACTACTTATATCGCATCGCTTATACTTTATAAGAATAATCGAATAATCCATACAATAATTTCGTATTATTTTACAATATATACTTACTTAATTTAAAAAAACCGCTCCGAGTCGTGCCTGATGCAAATGTGGGTACATAAAAAAAACAGGGATACAAAAGTGGACTTCAGTCGGGCGTACTTAAAGTGTTTTTGGGTTGCAGCCCACTCGGCTGCCGCACCAGTTGCCTGATATGTACGCGCCAGGTGAGAGGTCGCAAATGTGCCGATGCATGTGGCGTCCCACACTAGGCAACGACCTCTCTCCCATGGAATGAGTCAGCCTGTCAGGCCTCTTTCTGAAAGGACTGAATCCTGGGGGCTCGAGGGTACACGGCACGCTGACGGACACCAGGGCACGTCGGATCACATCGTTGAGCATGTGATGACGCGGGAAACGCCCGTCTGTTTAATACAGCTGAACCCGTGGTGACCCCTAGAGTCCGCTTGCACACCACTCACACAAACGTGGGGCTCGCACACATGACAGCCCAGTCGGAGTGCCACTGCTACTCTCAACGACTCATCGTTGAGAGCGGTTCCCAAATGAAGCAAAGGTAGGGCGTGCATCCAGGCCCCCGATTCCGGACTACTTGCTGACCTAAGGCCAGCAACGTCAGCACCTGCAGCCGCCCTTAACAATGTCCGCTTGATGGGTTTGTTCTCTGGTCGCCCAGCATAAGGACATATCGACGACCAAGCTTCTCCCACATGAGGGGATGTCGATATTGTCACCGTGTACAAGCAGTATATTAGTGACTAAACCGACAACCCCACGAGAAGAGGCCAAAAACGCCGATATATTGGTGTTCTCTAGGTCTAATAATAATAACAAGCTGAAATAATGCTTACAATTTTCTTTACACCCTTTTTTGATGGTTGGCTTGTGTAGGCACTGTAGACGTGGTCACTATAGGCGTGGCATCAAACTAACCATCTCCCTATATAACCTTCCTTTTTTCTTTTCCAGCCAGCACTGTAGCTGCGGAGGAGAAGTATGGTGGCTGTGAGGGTCCTGAAGCTATGTATGTGAAGCTGGTTTCCTCGGACGGCCATGAGTTCATCGTGAAGAGGGAGCATGCTCTTACCTCGGGTACTATCAAGGCCATGCTGAGCGGGCCGGGGCAGTTCGCAGAGAATGAGGCTAATGAAGTCAACTTTAGGGAGATACCGTGAGTAATACTGCTTATAGGTTGTTGTTGTCTGGGTGATATTTATATATTTGGTTTGACAGGGTCGTAGCACGGTGTAGAAGTTTTACGAGCTCCCTATATTTCAGCGCTGTAAATGGACATTATTTTATTTTATTTGGGATGCTTAAAGCCAATAATAAACTTAAGTTAGTAAATGCTTAGAACTAAGCTAATTGCAAGCATCCACCGATAGCAAAAAAAAACCCTTGTGTAAGTAATTAAATTTTAAAAAAATTCTCGCTAAAATATTATTATTTGCGGCGAAGTACCGGGAGCTCACAAAAAATACCCTATATCATGGTAAGAAACCCCTTCATACTGTTTCTTTGGTCTAGGCGCTGGCCCACGTCGTGTGCACTTGTATGTGGCCCGAAAATTGTAAAACTTGGCGCCAAAACGACCAAGATCTGGACCACGTGACAATTTTTTGTAAATACTCCTATTTCTTAATAGATTAACATGATCATCATATCGTGTGGGTTTCAAAGTCGATGACCGACCTCACAAACCCTGGTGTGAGAGTTGTTGAGCCGCCAAAAGCCTCTGACATGGCTCATTAACGACTACATTTGTAGATAGTATTCGGGACCAACGTCTAAACGTGCCTTCCAAAGCACGGAATCATCTACCTTTTCGGACAATCAAGTGACTCATCCTGCAATGTCCTAACCAAACTGGGGAGATCGCACACAGGGATTTTTTTGCTAAGGGGCTACCTTCCGTCCACTAGCGCCCCTATCAGTTAAAAAAATATTACTCGCTAAATACAAAACTTATCGGAAATCCGGAAAGACAGATTGAAGTAAAGGTACCCTAGTCTATTTAGAACCTATCACTGTAGTTACAGATACAATAACTGCTAAAAGTGGCCATTTTTCGTACTTTTTGTATCTGTAAATATAGTGAACAATATTTTACAGAATTTATAGGATCTAAATAAACTAGGGTACCTTTATGGCTGATTTACACGGGGCAAAATTTAGGCGCCACTGAGGGATGCAGCTATACGTAAAAAGAAATACTCGAACAGCTTTCTCTTTCTTTCGTATAGCTGCATCCCTCAGAGGCGCCTCAATTTTGCCGTCGTGTAAATCCGGCTTAAGTTTAATCTGTCTATCCGGATTTCCGATAAGTTTTGTATTTAGCGAGTAATATTTTTTTTACTGATGGGGGCGCTAGTGGACGGGAGGTAGCCTCTTAACTAAGCCCCGCCACCAAACTTAGGGCATATAAGAGTGCACACGTGACATGGACCAGCGCCCAGATAGTGTAGGCAACGAAGCAGTTGACCCCAACATAAATTTCTCAGGCAGATACAGGATGATAAAGAATCATGAATTAAATGTAAATTCAAAATATCCAAAAAAAATTTTTACAAAAAAATGTTTTCATACATTTTTTGTAGTCTTTGTATGGAAAAATTAAAAGTACCGATTTTTTTTTTTTATAGAAGGTTTGTCTCATGTAGTGTATAAAATACCCCAGCAAAGTTTCATTGACTGAGGATTTAATGCGGGGGTCTTCATACAACGATCCACTTCGTTGCCTAGACTAACTGCCGCACTCAGAGACGTTACTTAAAGTTAATCGTTAATTAAGTCTCGTGTTGTCACTTTCTTATTCAATAAAACTGAAAAGGACAGCATGAGACTTAACAAATAATTAACTTTAAGTGACGTCTCTGAGTATGGCAGTTAGACTCCTTATATTAACGGCGATAGTGTGCACAAACTCAAACAAAAGTTCACATTTTGGTTAATCTCGTCCACAGATCCCACGTTCTACAGAAAGTGTGCATGTATTTCACATACAAGGTACGCTACACCAACTCATCAACTGAGATTCCCGAGTTCCCGATCGCCCCGGAAATCGCCCTGGAACTACTCATGGCTGCAAACTTCTTGGACTGCTAAATTCTCAGTATTCAGTTCTGTGATGTGGCTTCAAGGTTACAAAAATGTACTGTCGCGGTATTTGCCGCCTGTCCAGCCAAAAATCTTTTGTCTGCATCCTACATAGGCTCAAAGTTTTCGCCTTCTAGAAAAGAGATAATGTCATTAATTAGTTTTTCTTTTGTTTTTTTATGGCCATTTTATCCCAAAGGCACATATTACATTATCTGAAAACTTTGATGATATGAAGCATCATAATGCAGTATCTAAAAATTTGACGGATGAGTATGTAGTATGCATGTAAGTATGTACAAACTATCGTTGACATGTTCGCCATACTTTATTTGTCAAAAATCTTGTTATATTTCTGGGACACTGGCAAAATTGTCCCTTGACAGAAGCCATATTATAATTTTTTTATTTGATTTGATCCAAGTTCTCGCATAATGTAATATGTTTTTTGGTCTTTTCATGGCCAACGGGGCGCTACTGTTGTGCACTATAGAGAGCTAGAATAATTATGTTATTGCTGGTCAGACGGATTTGACAACTACATGTGAGGGACGGTGTGAGTTGCAGCAGAAAGAGATTTTTTTTTTCATTTCCCGTGGCGTGTTAGCCCTTTCAGTTTTCGGTACACGAAACTGAACAACTTTCCCAAAGAAATATTTCCGGGAAATGAAAAAAAAATTCTCACTGCTCAAACAGTTTGTATGGAGAGGTAAATTTTTTTTTCGGTTCTTAAAAATTTTGTTTTGGGAAAGTTGTTCAGTTTCGTTGACTGGGGGCACGCCCTTTCAGTTTTCGGTACACAGTCCCTTACACCCAGTATACCTGCGCAAATGTTAATTTTGCTATAAAACTTATTTACGCGTGTAACTATGCATTATAAGGGGTCAAACAAAAGGTTATAAAGACCCTAAAGGATGTAAATCTTCCATGAAACTGAATAACTTTTCTCAAGGAACAGGTCGACAAAATAAAAACATTTAAATATGAATGCGTGACACGTCATAAGAACGATTAGATAACTACTTAGTAAATATTCTCATGCAGGTCAACAATAATTTTTTTTTGTACGGCTATGTTCTTACATCTTCCTATTATGACCAGAATCAGCAGCGTTTATACGCAAAACTTAAGAGGATATGTTTTAATTTAATTTTTTATACGCTTCTATTAAATTGAAATTGAAATTATCAAATTAATAAGTGTGAAAAATTGTACCTATTCAATAATAAGTCTTTTTTTATGTAATTTCTGGAGTTATTGAAGGTAGGTAATTATGATAAGTTTAACTTGATTTATTTTAGTGTCACTAACAACTAACAAGAATCCAGTCTGTTCTGCTTATTTTTCAATATAATGTCTGATCAAAATAAATTGCATTTTTTTGTAACGTCCAAGCAAATATTTAAAAAAAACCTAACAGGTCAGATGGGGTAAGTGGAACTTACTTTATTATTAGGGTTACAGTGAAACAAAGTCTGTAAGTTTTAGGGTACCGAACCAAAATGGTAAGAACGGAACCCTTATGTTGCGACTTCGTCTGTCTGTCACACATGTATATCTCAGCAACCACTCGTGCTATCGGCTTGAAATTTGGAATGGTTTTAGAATGACTGCCCAACATTTATTGCAAACAACAGAATTATAAAATACCAGCTGTGCCCGCGGCTTCGCCCGCGTGGAATTCAGACAATGTGCAGTATTGTGCAGTCTCTCCCTCTCCCCCTCCACTAAATTTCTTTAATTCTATCTTTAAAAATGAAAGACTTATAAACCAACATACGGAAAAAAAATCATCCCCTTTTTCACCTCCTTTAAGAAATGCCTAAACACGTGTTCCTTTATTTTTACCAAAAGCTTAAAGACAAATTTGTGTGAATCTAACTTAAGAAACAAAGGACTTTCATACAAACTTTCATCCCTGATTTCACCCCCTTAGGGGATGAATTTTGTAAAATTCTTAAACACTTACTTTTTTATTTTTTACCAAGAGCTCAGTACCAAATTTCTATAAATGAAAGACTTACCTATAGACTACATTACAGAAAAAAAATCATCCCCTTTTTCACCCCCTTGAAGGGTGATTTTTAAGAAATGCTTAAACACGTGTTTATTTATTTTTTACCAGAAGCTTAAATTCAAATTTGTGTGAATAAAGCTCAAATAACAAAGGACTTTCATACAAACTCTCATCCCTTATTTCACCCCCTTGTGATATGAATTTTCCAAAATCCTTTCTTAGTGGGTAGTTTTGACGTGCATAGAACCTGCGTACAAAATTTCAGATCTGTATCTATAGCGGTTACGGCTCGGCGTTGATGAATCAGTCAGTCAGTCAGGACAATCTGTTTTATATATTTAGATTATTATTGTAAAGGGGCGTAAAAAATTTAAATTGTCATTACTAGGTCGAGTGGGACATCATATTAAAGGGCTTCACTTGTACAGTCGACGACAAGTCAAGCTTCACACTCACAGTGCGACTCTAGCCCTTACGTCTATTCAAATAAGAACGGTACAAAGTCTAATGTGTCAAGATATATGTGCTCCTGACTGTACGTTTTAAAATAGTCGATAGACGTTTATGCAAAATTACAGGAAAAATAAAATTATATCTAATTAGCACATGGTAGCGCCAACATTTTTAGAAATCTGTAAGAAACCCTTTACAAACAAACAAATTTAGTTTTGCGGTCCTAAAAATTGACTTTATTCTTTCTAAAAATATTAAAAGTATATCGGAACCTTCGGCACGCGACTCCGACTCGCACTTGACCGTTTTTTTTTTAATCCCGGATATTTTAAAAGGTAGTTTTTTCCATGAAACTGAAAAACGTTTCCTAAGGAAATACGTCGAAAAGGTCGAAATACGAAAAAAATTAACAACTACCTACACAAACTGCATCACATTTTGTATGAGGTCGAATCTTTCTTTTCGTATTTCGACCCATGTTTCTTGGGAAAAGTTGTTCAGTTTCATGGGCAGAACCACCTCTTAAATTATCCGGGATGATAAAAAAATAACACTATAGCTTACTTCAATCAGGATTTCTTCAAGATGTCCTTCAATACAAGGGGCATGTAACTCCGATATTGACGGCTAAGGATCGGTGTCCATTTAACCGCATCATCACCAGACAGGCAGGTAAAAATCACCCAAAAAAAGATTATATTTTTTATGCAATCTCACCCCTTAGAAGGATCACCGTACTTTTTTTACACCCTGTATACTAAAAAGAGTGGATGGAACGTGGTCGGTTGCTGTGCCACGTAACTTAAGCGCGCCTAGCGCTCCCATCAGTTAAAAAAATATTGCTCACTAAATACAAAACTTATCGAAAATCCGGAAAGACAGATTGAAGTAAAGGTATCCTAGTTTATACAGAACCTATCAATTCTGAAAAATATAATACACTGTAGTTACAGATACAAAAAGTGCGAAAAACGGCCACTTTTAGCAGATTTTGTATCTGTAACTACAGTGAACTATAGTTTGCAGAGTAAATAGTTTCTAAATAAACAAATGTTCCTTTACTTCAATCTGTCTTTCCGGATTTTTGATAAGTTTCGTATTTAGCGAGTAATATTTTTTTAACTGATGGGTGCGCTAGGCGCGCTTAAGAAAAAAATATATATTTAAACTACGAAAAAATATATATTTGACCTCCCTTATACACTACAAGATGAAAGGCGCATTTAGTATGAGGGGTTGATTTTATAGGTGTTTCACAGCTGTCAAACTAAAAATCGCTATAACTCGAAAACTACTGAACCTAGACTACTCGTGTGCTGAAACAAATGATATGTCTTGATGAGATCTACATTTCGGATGACAGCTGTCAAACTAAAAATCGCTGTAACTCGAAAACTACTGACCCTAGACTGTTACACCCTGTATTATCGCACTACAATAATGTTGAAATTTATGTTTTGTTTTTTTTTTTCGGTGGTGCCAGGACTTTATGTTTAAAACATTCATAATAATTATTTTCTTAAATAAATGAACTGTTTTCGAAATAATAATAAACATTAATTTGATAAAATTATTTGTATTAATAATATCAAAAGCAACTACGAACTGCTATACTGCGCGTGGCCCGACACGCACTTAACCGGTTTTTTTTACGTTACGTTCGTCCAACACCCAGTTCGTCCAGTTGCTCAACACGCGTTTCGTCAAATACGCGATTGGTCCAAAAGGTCACAATCTTGTACTAAGTAATTCAGTAGATTCTTGACTTTGTTATTCTAAAGTTTTCAATAAAAATGTCCCACCATGTGCCCTCACCGCCTTGTATTTATCGTGCTATAGATCCCCCCTGGAGGAGAGTGCCCTTACCTTCGAGGTACTTTCCTCATTTTGAATAGTGATTTTTAATGTGTATGACTATACTCGGCGTTGAGGACTCGGCGACAAGGGACTCGACGTAACGCCACTCGACGTAAAGAAACTCTACGTAAGGAGCCAGTCGACGTAAAGAGCATAATTCGAGGTAGCCTCTTAAAGTCCGTTTTTCAATAACTTATTGTAGTAGCGAGGTGAGGCTGCACTGCTCGGGTGCTGAGGCAGTTAATGGACGCCGACCCTAATGCGCAGAACTGAGAAGGTGTCCGTCCACGAGGGGTGCAGTGCTAATAGCCCCTGTTGTATGTGCAATCCTAATTTGTAGTGTAATAATCAGATCTACCACAAATTAACGAGGCGAAACCGATGCTGCAGCTAGTAATACGTCCAGCGAAGGAATTACGTGTAATTCTTGATACGCAAAAGCTTACGGGAGGTAGTTGCACCCATGTAACGAAACAGCTTTTGTTCTACAACTTTTGGAAATTAAAATAAAAGAAAAATCTAATCTTCATACAAAACCAATTTTTTTTGTTCCAAAAGCTGTAGAACAAAAGTTGTTCAATTACATGGGCAGAACTACCTCCCAAGAGGTTTGGCGTATTTTGGAAATACATGTTGTCTAGGTGAAATTATTCGTAAGTGAGCCAATTTTGGCAAAGTTGAAGAAAGTGTCCTAGAAAATTTTATGTAGATTAATTTAGTACTAGGACATTTTCTGCTATGACTTTCGGGATTTTTACGAAAAAATTAAATAGGGACCTTTACCTTGCCTCTAACCCTACCGTCCAGTACTTTAAGTAAGTTGTTCAATACACTTTCTTCTACAACTTTGCCAAAATTGACTCACCCACGAATTCGCAACAGAAACCCAAATTAAAAGTATCTAACCCAACTTGACCTATAAATAGAGATAGGATAATTAAGTTAATACAAAAAATATCGATATTTTTCGAACACAAACTTAAACAACTCTTCAAAAAAGCGCTAAAACATCATATTTTGAGGGATTTCTCCACAATTGATTGAAATATTTCAAGATACCGTCATAAAAATAAATTTGTCTGAACTGTTAAAAGTCGTCACTACCTTAACTAACAAAGAATAAGTCTAAATCTAACCTCTTAATTCTCGCCTTATAAAAATATTTTTTAAGATTAAGCTAGATTTCTCAATGTAAGCGAATGTTACATTCTTTTTTGGGAAATAAATGTTCTTTAACCGTAAACAGTAAACTTTTTATTTTCGTAAAATACCATTTCCGTGCGGTAGAATGGGTTTAGTTGCGGCCCATCACAAAATTAAAAAAAAAAATGCAGCTTTCAACAGTTTTTATTTTTAATTCTATAATAGGCTATGACTATGATCCATTCTGCCATAAACAAATCGATATTGGAAGAAAAAATTTTTTAAGGCGTTCCGTTTTCCATACTAAATTCAAATGACTTGCATTCTTATGCGGGACATAAAATAGTGTTGATAAACCAGCGTATACTGCTATTTTTAGCAAAATTGTTCGCTGATTAATACAAAGATACAGCTAATGCACCGAAAGTTCTAGTTTTGTGTTCGCAATTTTTGGTTCAATATTATCATTGTGGTACGATCTATACAGTAGTACTTTCGGTGCATTTGCTGTATCTTTGTATTAATCAGCGAAAATTTTAACTAAAAATAGCAGTATACACTCGCTTTTCAACAGCATTTTATGTCCCGCATAAGAATGCAAGTCATTTGAATTTAGTATGGAAACAGATCACCTTTAACTACCAACGTTATTTGTAATCGAAAAAAATTGTGATTTTTTTATAATAACTTAATGAAATCTCTTTTTATGGGCCAAGAGGATTTTTTTATGTGACAAGTGAGCAAACGAGCAGGTGGGCCACCTGATGGAAAGTGGTCACCACTAGGACATGGCGGTAATGCCTATTTTACAAAACCGGTATTTTTTCGGTATTCAATTTATCAATACCGGAATACCGGTATTTTGGTAAATTTTCGGTATTAACGAATATTTTTTTACAGACTTGAATAAATAAGTTATTTTACTATTTGTACCTCTTAAAAACTACTAAAGCAAATTTTTGAATAAGTTTAAAAAATATGCAAGCAAAATCAACGTTTCTCATATAATCTTTAAGTTTTTAAACAAGCTTTTGCAACAATATAAAATATAATGAACATTCTGTAACAAAATAAAATTTTAAATCTTTTTCTGTAGAATGACTTAAGGTTAGTTGAGATCTTTAATCACAATTATCACAAATGATTCGCGGTACTTAATAATCACAGTTACATAATTTAGATTTTCAACAGCAATATCCATCGAAAGATACTTAAGTACCCTTAGGAGGATACTGCTGTTGAAAGATTGATCGAGGAAAACATCTAATGTGTCGTCATTTAGAGAAGATCTTATTTTATTGCACACATAATTCGCTGCAGAAAATGCCCTTTCGGATTCAACTCTCGTTGGCGGAATGGTCATGAAATATTTGTACACCTCGTCCAAAAAATGGCCGCGTTTTCCTCCATTTTCATATAGTGTCATTTCAATGCGGATTAGTTTGAATAGAGATTCGTCATCATGAGCATTACATTCTACACCCTGTTCTTGTAGAACACCCTATTCTGAAGACTTTTTTCAATTGCTTTGTTTAATTCTTTTTCGATTGAATAAGGATCGACTGAATGCGACTTATTGAATACGTAAAAAATGAGTAAATTATATATTTTTATTTTATTATTATTAATGGGCTTATAATCAACTTATTGTAATCATAGTATTCTGTGCTGTTGTATTAAACGTAAGTACTATGGGTGATTAAAAAGTTTATTTATTTTATTTTAGTTGTCAGAATGAACAAACAATATTTTGAGTGTGAAATATTTTGATATTTATAAGTATTTGAAGTTTATTTCAGTGAAAAGAAGGTCACAAAAGGACATATTAGTAACAAACATAAAAAGAATGAGGTAAAGTTCAACACCAGACAATACATTTCTTCTTTGAAAGCCTTTCAACGTTTTTTACATTTGATTGAAGACCAAGATTACCTGGGCCATAATAAAGAAGGTTATTTTTTTGGACCTGATTTCCGTATGCTCACGTTATTACAGAGGTCAAAAGCAACAACTTTTGTTCTTCCATTTTTCTAACAACGCACGAAAAATTTTCGACTCCCCATACTAAAGTGGTCACGTGACCGACCCATTTTGTATGGGAAGTTGAAAATTTTTCGTGCGTTGTTAGAAAAGTGGTAGAACAAAAGTTATTGCTTTTGACCTCTGTAATAACTTGAGCGTAGGGAAATCAGGTCCAAAAAAATAACCTTGTATAGAATATAAAAGAAAGAAAAGAATCTTTTTTTAATTGAGTTTAGAACACAAACAGTCTTATAGAAATAATTTTACAAAAAGGTAGGTTTACAAAAGACCTGGAGGTTCATAAAAAAAATGAATAATTAAAATTAAACGCGGCTTGAAAACCGTTTAAAATCAGTTCCTCCTTTACTCATAAATGCCTAACTAATTTCAGTCAGATTAAAGAACTTACGTAATAATACCGGTATTGGAAGATTTTATTACCGGTAATAGAAAATGCTCAAAATGTCCGGTATTACCGGTTTTTCGGTATTACCGATTACCGGTATCCATTCCCTAGTCACCACCGTCCTTACATTCGATTTTCTGTCACGATAAAAAAGTACTGAGAAGCGGTGTTTTTGCAGATGTGTCTGCCAGTTGCAGAAAGCTTCTTAAAAGTTAAAGGTCCTTTAAAAAAGTATTATTACGGACACACTCTTGTCAACATAACAGAAAGTGTTAGCAGTCAGCAACAGATTTTAAGGAGTTTTAACTTAAAAGACGCTTTCTACATACAACTGGCAGTAAACAAATAAAACAAATTACTATTTTGCTTTGTCCTTTAATCATTGCATAAACAAAACCCGGTTTTTCAGATATCAGTAAAATTATCTCGGCAACTCACAACTACGTATAATATGGACTACATGTAAGTACTGCATAATTATACATTATACTTTGGAATGAACTCCTGCTTATCTACTATTATAGTACGACCATTTTATAAAGACATCTGACACCTTCAAATGAAAACTAGATTTTAACGCACGTTTCATAGCTGGAGAGCCGATCGTCGGCGACCCTACCTAATCGCATACCATAAAACGATCGAATTAGAGTGAGAGCAAGATTAAAAGTTCAGTAAAAAATGGGCTTTCTGACCGCAAAAAACTACACATAGCAAAACGCATCAAGTTACGCACTGTACCTTTTAAAATATAGAACTATAAATCGGTCTCTAATTGGCATGTGATGAGGTTTTAGTCGTATCGTTTTGATTAATTAAATTACTGTTAAATGTCACACAATTAATCAATAGTAGCTCAGCTTCTTTATAAAATTGATCGCACTTTAGGAAAATCATCTTTACAAATAAACCAAAGACTCGTCAATAAATAAATTCTGATGTCAATTATTACAAAACTAATCAATTTAACGCTAGAAATTCCTTCTGAGATCTAAGCTTATAGTAAAAAAACTTTGGATAAAAATTAAAATAATTATGGACAGTATTGATTTATACATTTATACAAAGAAAACTTTAAATTCCTGCTAAGTATGTATACAAATTAATTAAATGCATTTAATCATATAAGTTTGTGACAAGTATGCACCTTACGCTAACGAAAAATATACACAATATACTCGTAATAATACATTTTAAGTAGTTTAAAAAATAATACTTTGAAACGTTAATTTCAAATGATTGACGATTATTGTACCGAGGAAGAATTGTTACATTACTTACAAATATTTCGGCTCAGTATAAAACTTGCGTATTACAAAAACTGTAAGAAAATAATTATTTAATTTTAGGTGCAAAATTCAAGGAATGTGCTCTTCGTACGATAAGATTGTCTGAAGTCGAAATATGTAGCTTGGATAACGAAAGCAGGACGGAGCGATGCGTAAGATATTGGAGCGACAGAGACACATATAGCTCAGGCCTGTTCTACCGCATAGCAGTCCTGTTGTTATTCTAATCGAGCTACATAATTTCGACCGCACTCTAAGACCACTTTGTAGGTAACTTCTTTTGTTATTGTTGCATAAAGAAAGACTTGATTTTATCTTTCATTGAGTATTTTAATGTTTTTTTGACACAATACGAAAACCCCTATAAAATTAAATACTGTGGTTACCAAGTAGCCTTAGTTCAAAATTATACATAATCCAGTACATCAATACCTATTTGACACTCAAAAACTGTCATATTTATGAATGTGATGTAAAGGATTTAGACTTATAAGTACTCAATTTATTGGCAATTATATCACAAAGTAATATTATTTTTATTTGTAATCCCAAGTTGGTAAAACATTTTAAAAGTTATTGTGTGTAATGAATGTCATGTACTTTTGAGTCCATATTTTAATCAGTTTTTTTCAAAATCGTGAAGCATGGAAGTTATGAGTAACAACAATATACTGAAATTATATACTACTCAAAACAAAATAAGGGCCAGCAGGTTTTTTTGATATATCTTTACAATGATAAAAGTAATGTATAATTTTATGTACGTTTTCTGATTTTATTGTTTACAATTTAAGCTAATATTTTTTTTAAATAATGCTCATTGAAAATTTTTAACGCACTTCAATTGAAAAATTACAATTAATGACATATCAAAAAAAACCTGCTGGCCCTTATTTTGTTTTGAGTAGTATATATAAAGTACTACACTTTAGTTTGAAGCGCAACAATGCCGATGATATGTCAATAAGATATTCACTAAAATGACATTTGTTTAAAATGTTTTTTGTGAGTACAGTCAACTACAGGTCAAGCTTCACACTCTATCCTACCAAGAACAGTACAAAGTCCAATGTGTCAAGCTTGATGTGCTCTTTGACTGTACAACATGAATAATTTGAACGTAGTGATTTTTCGTGATAACAATAGTAAGGATTAAACAAATGTTGAGAGACGACCGTTTTTTTCTGTTGCAAATGAGTAAGGGTTGCCACACGCATGTTCGGTTCGGCTTTTTTCATAAGTTCTAAGAAAAAGCCGAATCGAACATGCCGAGTCGAAACATGTGTGTAGCAGCCCTAACCGCGCAGGTGGGCAACATGATGATAAGTGGTCACAACCGCCCATAGCGCGCACTGTCTTGTTTTGGCATACTATGCCAAAAAGAAACATGCATCATAATTATTTTATAATACTTTGAACCTCAAGTTATTTTTGAAATGCATTAAAAATGGTTTAAGTAATAACACTGATGGCATGGCTGTTTTTGATCAGGTCGTCTTTCTAATATAACTAATATATTTATGAGGGAGTAGAATGCGAGACATATGAATAAGATGTTAGGCCAATAAAAAGTGGCATGTCAAAGTGAACTTCCTACTTTAGTGGAGTTATAACATAACATATTTATAATTATTTAAATGGATGGACTTGTAACATGTAAATTAAAAACATCTAATCGCTACTAATATTAAGCATACCAAAAAGCCCACTGCCGTGGTATCGCACTAACATTTAAGAAATTGTCTTTTTCAAAACTTTTTCACAAAAAAATATATCAAAGCGGCATTGCAAACTTCAAAATCAAATGCTCAGTAATTAGAAAAAGGGTGTTCTAAAATTATGACGGAAACTTTATAATGGCACCCACTAAGTAATTCCATTCTGGGCATGTTCGTTCCATCGTCGAACTAATCTCTGTCACCAAAAACCGCATTCTATTGTACCAACCGCAACGCTAACAACTATGGTAAATTCCCCACCAAAACATACAAGCATTTTTGTAGCGAAATTCTGGGGGAGCTCCCTTGTCCAGCATTGATGTGATGTTTAATATCTTTGAACACCCTTCAAAGATTCTAGCTATGGTAGCAGTAACCCAAGTGAATAGCATTCTACTAGCACGCAATCAGCAGAAATATTAAATGATAATATACATTATGTCCAAAAAGATCTGAAAGGGAAATAAAATTATTTCTACAGGTAACACCTAATTTATTCATGGAATAAAACTTTAGTGTTACTATTTAAAAACCATTTAACAAAGAAAGGGACCCACTTTTGTATATTACTTTTAGACAGGCTGTACATAATTTTATCAATTTACTATTTCCTTCCAAATTGTAACTTAACTTTAATTTTGGCGTTTTGTTTGTCAATATACTGTCGTCATTATAGCTAGAAATACCATTTGGCAGGCAGAAAATTAAATGCAGAATGGAATATTGAAAATAAAGAAATACATGAAAAATATTACAGAATAGGCCGTTAAACATCGACAGTATTGCCAAACTCACCGCTCACAAAAATCTACCAAGCAAACAAAAATTTTCAACCTGGCAACATTCATCCTTGATCCGTATGCCCTATGTTCTGATCGAGAGGAACCATTTTCTTGCTGACAGAGTAAATTGGGGGCGACTCAAGTTTACCAGAAAGAGCTTGAACGCGGCTTTTAACGGATTCCATAGGAGCGACGTCAACTTTAGTGTCATCAATGGAGGAAGATGAATTTTGATGCGTGACTTCAGTGTTGCCATAAATGTGCTGCGGTTCCCGAACGTTACCATATAGGTTATAGTTGTGTATTAACGCAGAAACTCTGTTAGATGTGGCAGTTGGGAGGCTGGAAGGTTCTTTAGGTATGTGATCTGTGACGTGGCAAGTTGTTACCGGTTGGTTGATTTTGAAATCAGGTTTCAGAGGTGCCTCTTCTTCTTGTAAAGAAGATTGGGCGCTTAACTGGTTTTGAGGTGTGAATATTTGGTTTTGGCTTTCGAATACCTGTAATTTTAAAATATTTAATGTTAGGTATAAATAGGTGATGAATTTTAAATAACTTGCTGAATTATAAGCGTCAAAGTGCATACAGCAAAAAGCGTTATAGATTTTTATCAATCATATTATTGGTTTCGTGCAAGACATGCCGATCATTAAGGAAAATTCTTTATTAACTTGGTACGTTTAATTATGTGTCAAAAGTATATTTAATGTTGGTAAATATTTTATTATTAAGTAGAGACAAAACGGCATTCCAAGACAAATAAATTTATGAAAATTATGGTAAGGTACGTTCTATTTCTTGTAATTTATTCAAATAAATGTTATTAGTACACTATTTCTACGTATACACACGAGCTTTTAAACTGATGATATAATTACGTTAATTGCCTACATGAACTAAAGCAATACAGGCAACTTGCTCACTAGCGTTCAATAAAAGCTTTAAGGTGACCGCACACTTTTCAAAATCTTAAAAAATTACTCAGCTTCCTACTATATTTCACAATAATGTATCTGGATTAGAAGAATAGCAGGACGAAGCGATGCGTAAGATATTGGAGCGAGAGAGACACATATCGCTCAGTCTTCTTTCACGCATAGCTCTGACCTGCTGTCACTCTAATCAAGTTACAATATTTCGACTGAAATAAGATTTTTTTTTGAGCGTGCGTGAGAGCAGGACGGAGCGATATGTGTCTCTGTCGCTCTAATATAAAGTGATCACCGTTATCGTATAAAGATAACTCAGTATTGCCTATACAAAAACATGGCTCCGACGGTTATTTTATTTTATTTTAGGCAAAGAGCCAATGAACGATTCTCTCGCCTCCCCCCACCTGCCGCGCTCACCCCCGCGACTCATTTATTGAGTTCTGCGCATTAACAGTTACATCTCGAGTTATTTTATTTATGAACCTACGACGTATACTAACCGATCAGATCAGCTCATTGTATGAGAAGTCGAAATTTTTTTTAAGATTTCGACATGGGTCCTTCATGGGTCGGGAAGTTGTTGTATAAGCAAAACTGGGTTAAGTCCTTGAAGGATAATGGTGATTATCCTAAGGGTGTTTACGCACTACGCCCGATCCGAATCTGATCCGAACCCCTGAAAATAAGAATCGAATAGTGAAATCAGCTTCCGTCATCCGTCAATCGGCTTCCGTCATCAGATTTTACTATTGATTCTTATTTTCACGGATTCAAAACACCAAGTGCGTTAACACCCTATGATGTCTTCACCAGAAATGCCCATGCGCTAAGCTGTGAGCTGGAAATATTCCAACCAATAAGATTGGTCCATTTCCCGGCTTAGCGCATGCGCAGCTCTAAGCTAGGAAAATGGAGCAATCCCATTGGTTGGAATATTTCCAGCTCACGGCTTAGCTACCTAGCTGTGGTGGAAAGACGCCCTCACTCCCTGTATTACTCATCGCTCTGATAATATTATTCGGCGTTCCAATGCAAAGTGCGCGTCCACCTTAAACAAAACAACAAAATCTAAATCTACCTTCAAGCATCTCCAGTCCGCTATACCTGGTTCTGTGAGGTGAGGGTCTGCACGTCGGGTTGCGGCGGCTCGCGGGGCTCCGCGGGGCGGAGGGCGGAGCGCCAGTCGACGGCGGGGTGGCGCCGCCGGATGCAGTCCACCACGTCGAGAAGATTCTTCGCGTCCATCGCCAGTACGTGCGCTGCTGCTAGCATGCTCCTGGGTTAAGGGAAATTGGATTATCAATCTCGAACACGACACTGGCAGAAATGTCTCCAAATATGGGATGACGAGTACCAAATTATCAAAAAATAAGTAATCATTATCGGTAAAGGAATAACAAAGCTTGGAGACTTGAAGCAGGACACTTGGCAAGACGGGAGGATGGACGGTGAACCAGGGCTGTAATGGAGATCAAGGAGTGGAAGGCGATTGGTAGGCCAAAAATCTGCCAGATGGTCAGATCAGATGACATTCTCTCTGTCGCGGGAAAGTGTTGGTTAACAAATGCACGGGACTGGAGTGAGTGGCGCAAAAAAGAAGAGGCCCAGCAGTAGGCAGATGAGATTTTATGTTCGCTCTATGCGCTATTTCAGATTGCTATGCGTCCCCTGTGATCGTCAGTATCAAGCCCAGTGTGTGACATACTAGGTGTACTCATGCTGCAGCGTAGTATTGCAGTACTGGATCGCAAGCCTCATCGCTACTACCAGCGCGGACATATCTTTGCTCAGAACTTGGTTCATTCATTCGTTCATCATTCACTCATCGAGTCAGTAACAAGCCCAGTGTGTGACATACTTGGTGTACTCATGCTGCAGCGTAGTATTGCAGTACTGGATCGCAAGCCTCATCGCTACTACCAGCGCGGACATATCTTTGCTCAGAACTTGGTTCATTCATTCGTTCATCATTCACTCATCGAGTCAGTAACAAGCCCAGTGTGTGACATACTAGGTGTACTCATGCTGCAGCGTAGTATTGCAGTACTGGATCGCAAGCCTCATCGCTACTACCAGCGCGGACATATCTTTGCTCAGAACTTGGTTCATTCATTCGTTCATCATTCACTCATCGAGTCAGTAACAAGCCCAGTGTGTGACATACTTGGTGTACTCATGCTGCAGCGTAGTATTGCAGTACTGGATCGCAAGCCTCATCGCTACTACCAGCGCGGACATATCTTTGCTCAGAACTTGGTTCATTCATTCGTTCATCATTCACTCATCGAGTCAGTAACAAGCCCAGTGTGTGACATACTTGGTGTACTCATGCTGCAGCGTAGTATTGCAGTACTGGATCGCAAGCCTCATCGCTACTACCAGCGCGGACATATCTTTGCTCAGAACTTGGTTCATTCATTCGTTCATCATTCACTCATCGAGTCAGTAACAAGCCCAGTGTGTGACATACTTGGTGTACTCATGCTGCAGCGTAGTATTGCAGTACTGGATCGCGAGCCTCATCGCTTCTACCAGCGCGGACATATCCTTGCTCAGAACTTGATGTGCCATCTCCACTTCCCTGCGAACAAATGAAAGCAATCAGGAAAAAAATCTCGAAGTTTACAATCACCGGCGCGGTTTGAACCTGCACCTTCGTCCCTGAGAGCTATTGAAGTAGCCAGATTTTGGACCAGTTATAGCAGTCTAAATACTTTAAAGTAGGGTCAACGTAAAAAGTCAATTTTTACGTTTCCTTATCACCAACACATAGGGTTAATTTTTCATTGCAGGTGACAATTTTTCGTACGTTTGACAGCTGTCAGAAGGGACCTGTTACGGTGGCCTTACCTTAGTTAGATCAGGAGGCGGTTCCATTTTGTGTAATAATTACCCTTCGACAGCAATCTGACTCGACCACACGTATGGACGTCATATAAAGCTATCCTGCTGTCGGGGTAATTTCTACCCAATTCGAAACGCGCCCTAGTATGACAGAAGGACAAAGTTAGGCGTGAGAGCAGGACGGAGCGATACGTGTCTCAGGTCTCATTCGCTCCAAGGTCTTGTGCATCGCTCCGTCTTATTGTCATTCTAATCTTTGCCAGTTTTTGAGAAAATATATGACATTAGCGCCTTTCCGATACTGTCAATCGTGTGCCAATCAATGAATCTTTGTCACTGTGTAGAGTGGCTGATAAATCTTTTTTTTTTTTTTTTTGGCTTCGCAGTTGCATGAGCCATTGATCGTGTTTTTTTTTTTAAGTTAGGGAAAACAAAGATATAAAATTAAAGGAATGACGTCAGGAATATAAGAAGGAAAAAGGATTGGGTCATATAAAACATATATATACATACAAAATATTAACTAAACTTTTATATTATTACGTTCAATATGTAAGGCTAATGTCTTATAAATATCAAAACTATTAGAATGAAGTAAACAGATTATGGAAGTGGGAAAAGGAACATGGAGGGATAATAACTGTGACATAAAAATAGTTTGATCATTTAACGGACAAGAAAACAAAATATGGTTTAGGTCACCGTAGTCACCACAGGAGCATGAAGGATCAGAGGCTATATTCAATTTGTAAAGGTAAGCTGGAGTGCAAACATGGCCCAAGCGCATTCTACATATGATGGAAGTTATTTTTTTATTAAATTTTAACTTACTGAACCAAGGTTTATATGGAATGTTTTCTTGTATTATGTGGTAATGTCGTCCTTTAGAATCAGTGCTGGTCCACAACTGATTCCAGGATGTTTGTAAATCTGTTCGTGATAACAACATAAGATCATTGCAATAATTAGTATAAGGCACTACGTCCCCAACCGTAACGGCCTCGTTTGCCAGTCTATCAGCCTTTTCATTACCAACGATTCCGACGTGTCCCGGAATCCAGGCGATTATGACACTATAACCTTTGGATTGGCAGAAGGATAAAAGATATCTAATAGCAAATATTACTGGTGAATGCCTATGGGATCCAAATGAAAATCGGGATAATGCCTGCAATGCACTGAGTGAATCGCTGAAAATTACTGTTTTTCGCAGTTTTGTTAGAATAATGTATTCTAAAGCTTTTAAGATTCCAAAGCATTCACCAGTATATACTGAAGACTCTGGAGGTAATTTGATTTTTTGGACTATTTTATACTGTGAATGGTAGATTCCTACGCCAACGCAACTATTTGTGTGTTTAGAGGCATCCGTAAAAATAAGATGCCAGTCGGGCCAATTATTATCGATTATATGGTTAAATTCTAAATTTTGATTAAAACCGTCTCTTGATATTCCTAAACAGTAATTAATTTGCGGTTCTATTGTGAGGGCTTTGTAACTATATTGGTATAGAGGAAAATGTAAACTGCGGTAAGTAGGAGCCAAAAGGCTTTTATATTTATTGTAGCTTGTAACAAGACATGGAGTACCCTTGTGAACCCAGTATCTCGCTGTGCTCACCGCTTCAGCCAGTTTTTCTAATTTAGGAAACAGAGGGTGATCACTAATTTGTAATGTTTTGAAAAAGAATCTGTCACATAAATATTGACGACGTAATGGAAGTGGTGGTTCATGGCATTCCACCTGCAGACAATTAATTGGACTGCACTTCATTGCTCCTAAAATGAATCTCATCGCCTTCGATTGTATGTTGTCTAATTTTTTAAAATCAAGAATGTTACCCGGATGTAAAAGGAACGTTCCATATGATAAATCTTATTTTACTTCGAAAGTCACTTGTATACCGAAGAGCAAAGAAAACGTGTCGGTAGTTTTTCCGCCGTACATTCCACTCTTCCGTACAGACCTCAAAGTCATCCAATAACTTACTGTAATCGAATAAAAATAACAATGTAATTAATTAATCAGATTTTTAGATGAGAACTGTATCAACAAATTTTTGAAACATTGTACGTACACATCTAAAATGTTCAGGAAAACCCGTGTGTCACTCCAAAAATTTAATCACGAATATATGGGAAATATTACGAAAAGTCGTCTTTTTTCTTCTAAGTGACGTACTGAGTTTCCGGATATAGTAGACAGGTGTGATCTTCAAAATAAAGATTTGTCGACAAGGTTCTTACTTCTTATCTAAACATCTGACGAATCAGATAAGTATTTTCAATCGATTTGAACAAGATATTGACAATTACTTTAGAGCCCATCATTATATGAAAATGTATGGCGGAAAACTAACGACCCGTTTTCTTTGCTCTCCAGTGTGCGTTTCAGCTAATCCTCTCATGCATACTTCGAGTTTTCTTAATCCAGGACCCTTGGCCAAAACATTTGCATCTAAACCGCAAAGCTAGAAAATAAAAGAGGATAATTCTCACTTTTGCGCGTTCTCCTAATCCAAGACACCTGGCTTAAAGACTTGCATCTAGCCTATCATCATGACATCCCATGAAACGTCCACTACAGGACAGGGAACTCCCTCCAAAATTCCAGCTTTTGCTGAAACAATGTGGAGGGGGAGTACTGTAGTCACCACGCTTGTTAGCGTTACGGCTGGCACCATTGACCGCGGTTGTTGGTGACCACAGAAAAAAAACATGATACGATACACAGAAGGAGGCTGCTGTCCATCCTCTGGTTCATTAATCCTTAGTCGCCTCTTACGACACCCACGGATAGAGATAGGTTGGTACTATTCTTTGCACCACACGGGACCTGGCCTATAAAAACTTGAAAAATATTGGAAGAAATCCTTATATGTTTACACCTAAAAAATATTGAAGTATCAAGCTCACCTCTGCGCGTTTTGAGGGAAAGGCACCACGACGCAGTCCACAGTGGCACAGAGCGCTCTCAGCTCGGTGCCCACAGAGCGCACACTGGCCAGTATGTCCGCGGGAGTGGGGCTGCTGCTGTCGCTACACTGTGACACGTGCGCGAGTCGCATCACGGACCGCACGACGGCTGTCGTCGCCGCGTACACTGGGTCGCTGGCGTTCGGTTGGTCTGGCTGGAAATTGAATAAATATTTATAATAAATAAGTCTTTCACTATTGAAATTGCCGAAATTTTCTTACAGATTGATTAGATCATAATTCCTATAATTCTAAAGATATGATTTTTCATTTGTCTTAGTTTTGAAAGTTTACTTCAAGGCTATCAATTTACGCTTACAATAAAGTTTTTATTTTTAGTTTGATATATAAAATTAAAGGTTCGAAAATTCTCGTCCAATTTCTGCATTATATTTATCATATTTTTTACAGATAATATTTTTCGAATATTAAATTTAAGCTTCTGTAAGCTTAATGTCTTCCCAATCATGCTAAAAAATATTAAAAATTTGGATTTTTAATTACTAAAATAATGCAAAAATATTAGTACTGAAAATTGAGTTTCCCTGAAATTCGCCATACAAAACGGAAATTTCATAGTTAAAGACCCAATACAATCGGTCGAAAATGTGGTCTACCACCATAAGGCTGAAGTTCATTAGCACGTCATAAAATAAATTATACAAGGTGTAACAGAATAGTACATTAAAATACAAGTGTGCTATTTTGGATATTACACCCGAGGCTCAGAAATTGCAGCCAGAGCCGCAGGCGAGGGCGTAATGGAGCCGAGGGTGTAATCTCCAACGCGCACGAGCTTTTTACGACGTTTTTCAACACATTTGCGAATAAAAACAAATCAAATTGGTTACCTTTAAAAATACTAAACTTTGCTAAACTTACGTCCACCGCACGTCCACCGGAACATTTTGTCGGCTGCATAAGCATAAAAACTCCTTGCTCTTGGCCGATTAAAAAAAAACAAAAATAAAACACTAGTGCGGTAATATGACAAAAACACGCGTGTTTAATAAGCTGGATTATGGACCTTAATAAAATAAAAATAGAGCTGTTTTATGAGCAAATGTGTTGAAAACATGAAGGATGTGATTCTGCCCATGAAACTGATCAACCCTAAGAAACATAGGACGAAATACGAAAAAATATCGACCTTTCATACATAATGCGCTATCAGCTGATTCAGTTTCTATGGAAGGTCAAAATTTTATTTCTTATTTCGACCTATGTTCCTTAGGGAAAGTTGTTTAGGGTTGGAAAACCCCTTTTTTACACCCTGTAAATAAAGGCTGCATAAGCATAACTTGCCTTTCAGAAAAAAAGAAAATTTGCTAATGTGCCTACTAATGATTTGATTTGTGAAAAAAAAGACAGAGCCTGTAACTTTGGTCCCTTTTTGCATGCCACCATTGCGTTGAAATACTTAATGCTTTATCTTATGTTTCTTGACGATCTATAAATTATAAAATATTTTAGGAGTAGCGTGGACTCACTTTAATATCACTGGGAGGTTTTTCTTTAGGATTAACTGTATTCGCTGGACTGGATTCTGAGGAATTTGCCGCTGAAAAAAAATATTTGAAATATATAAAGAAAACCGGTTGAAATCGTTTTCTTCCTGAGGGACAGGTTGGCAATTAATGAAAGGGCATGATCAGTTAAGAGCAAAACTTTCAGCAAATAAAAAAAAATCGGCCTCCATACAAAATGGCAAACTTGATAGGATAGTTTGTCTAAAAATTTTTTATTGCACAGAAATTACATAAATGTAAAGTACCTGGGCGACCGAGCTTCGCTCTATAATAGCCGCCTCAACATCAAAATATCATCGAGTGAGCAAGCTATGCTACCCGCCAACAGATGGCGCTGTAGGTTTCTGTCTAAAACGCGGCATATTAAAAATACTTAAAAACAAAGGGAAAACAAATTTTCCCAGCCACGAGACCAAGCTAGATCGATTTTTTCGCCCCCAAAACCCCCCGTATGGTAAATTTCATCGAAATCGTTAGGGCCGTTTTCGAGAAACCGATTACAAATATATACATATACAAATAATGCTCGTTTAATAGTATAGGATTTTATTAGGTACGTTATTATTGATTACAACGGCGAGTTTATCTCTATAAGAGATCTCTTCCAACCAACCTATCTGGTGTGAAATAAGGAAATTTATCTTGTAATTTTAAATGTTAAAGATATTACCGAATGGAACATGTTGTCCGAAATAAATAGTTTTTATTTTATTTATTACATACCGGACTGCGGCTGACTAGTTTTAGGTTCTTGAGCAGTGCTGCCCTCTGCTGGTTTCTGTTCAGAGTCAGATTCCGTCGAGAGCTGAACGTTAGAGAGCCGCTTCTGCTGAAACAAACGTGTATCATAAATACCAAAAAATCGCGGGTTCGTTCCCAGGGTATCCTAAAAGAGCGGAATAACATTTAAGAAGGAATTTAAAAAATGGCTCCTAGATAAGGCCTTTTATAACTTAAATGAATATTTTGGTACTGCTAACTATACACTGTAATGTTTCTGCCTTCTCTTTCTTGAAGTAGGTTATTTTTAATTGATGTGATTATCTGTTTTTGTATGGACAACTTTATTTAATTTTGCATGTGACATTTGTATTATTAAAACCATTAACATATATTATTTAAATTCAATTTTTCGAATGTTGTACGTCCGAAATGGGCACACTGTTGCATCTGTATCATTGTAAATTAAGAACTTTTTGACACAGTGGACAATAAATAATTATTCTATTCTATAAAGCAACTCATCTTCTTTTCGAGTCAACGGCAAAGATGGACTACAGAATCTTAGTCCAAAACGTGGCCAAATCTGCCTTTAGGTTGACTTTAAAAAGGACCCTCCGAGTGTAGGATCGGAATAGGAACAGGAACTCACACTTGTCGTTATCAGAGAAACTCCTTCCTAAGTTCCGCGAATCTGCAAACGCCCGATCGCAGTCTATAAAGACTGCCAATAGACCAGGGAAGATCGCGTCCAGTAGGTCGAGCATACGCATCGCGACTTGGCGAGTCTTCATAGACTAAACCGGTTATGTCTTCTCGCGTCCATACATAAAAAGTGACAGTTGCGCGCGACTCGACCAAGTCGCGGTGCACATCTTAGCCCGGCTGGTGGCGGCTATTGGGATGTATAGGCTATCAGAAGGGTATCTTTTTGACCACAGCTCTATTTTAGCCTTGGATGGGTTTGAATTTGTGATTGGTGTTTTTTTATAAAGCTGTGACGGCGTGAGGGTGGTAGATTATATTATGACCTCTATATATTATATTATGACCTCTATATATATAGTAAGTGTCTGCTGTCCGATTCTTGTTTTTGTTTCTCAATAGCACAGGCTACCAAAAGCATCTCTGAAAACGTCCTACAATCATAACAAATCATTCCTAAAAGCATCCCAAAATATTTCCAAAAGCATCACTGATTCATTCAAATCATTTAACGCAGCGGGCATACAGCGATCTTAGAGTCCAGTATAACAATGCATTCAGGATGCTGATGGGGTTGCCAAAATATTGTAGTGCGTCAGGCATGTTTGCGGAGGCGAGAATCGATGGATTCGAGGCAATTGTCCGCAAGCGATGTATCCTGAGGGTATTCAGTGAAAGATGGGACTCTCCAATGTTTCATCACTGGATGAAATTAACTAGTTCAGGGACGAAATGGCTCCCTTAAAATATGATTATCAACAAGTAGGTTGGATTATAAGCATTTTATTTTCGAAATTTTTGACATTTTTAATTTAATTCAATTCAACTTTATTTATTTTAATGTAATTTATTTTATTGTAGTTTTATTTCATGGATTATTTTTAAGTTAAGTAAAATATTTTGAATTTGATTTAGTTACTGTTTTGACTTTCATGTTTTGTGTTTATAATTAACTAGCTGTTACCCGCGACTTCGTCCGCGTAGATTTTATAAAAAAACAGAACTCGAACTTAATTGAAACATATTTTACGGAGCGCTTATCCTTCTTGATCCCTACGTAAAAGATGCATTTGTACTTATCCAAGTTGAATAAATGCATCTTACTACAAACTTAATTATCTTTTGATTTTATTTAACTGGTAGGTAGTGCAGAATTTTCATTGTCAACCGTTACAGGCGAACTTAAAAAAGAAGGCAATAAAGGGAGTGAAGTGAATGGGTAGCGAGGAGGTATTCATAAAAGTAAAAAAGGTCCCTATTCCTCCCTATCTATCCTTTTGTATCCCCCCCCCCTACATTCCCACTCCCCCTCCCTCACCCTCTCCCACTCTCTCTTCCTCTCCCTCGACCCTCCCTCTTCCCCCCCTCACCCTTCCTTCCCCCTCCATTTCCCCCCTTCCCCTCTCCCCATCACCCTCCCTTTCCCCCCTCGCCCTCCTCCCATTCCCCTCCCTTTCCCCCTTCCCCTCACTCATCCTCCCCTTCCCCCTCTCCCTCCCTCTACCCCCCCTCCCTCTACCCCCTCCCACGCCCTCTACCCCTCCCTCCCCCTTTCTCTCCCCTCATTTTCCCCTCCCTTACACTCTCTCCCTATCCCTCCCCCTCTCCCTCTCCCTATCCCTGACCCTACCCCTATCCCTGCTTCTACCCCTAACGCCATCTTAACCGCTATCCCTATCCTTATATAAACATACAACTGACATATTGATTTTTAGACATTTCAAACCTATCGAATCCCAACCCCATCCCAGGGGTGGTGGTATTTCACGTTCAAAATCATTGTAGTTTTCGTAATCAGCGACCCGATAAACCATACGAACGACACCCATATTGATTTTTAGACATATCAACTCTATCGCACCCCAACCTCATCCCCAAGGGATGATAGCATTTCACGTCCACCATGTTGGATTTCAAAATTGTTGTAGTTTTTGTAATCAGCGGCTCGATAAACCTTACAAACGACACCCATATTGATTTTTAGACATTTCAACCCTATCGCACCTCAACCTTATCCCCAGGGGATAATGGTAGTTTACGTCTACCACGTTGGATTTCAAAATTGTAGCAGTTTTCGTAATCAGCGATACTTAGTTGAATAAAAAAAGTCCCATCAAAATCGGTTAAGTAGTTTCGGTGTGCTGTAGCAGATACAACCCCGCTAGAGTATTATTGTATGTGTAGATTCCCACGGGAATGAGATATTTTCCCGGGGTAAAAATTTGCCTATGTCCGTCTCCAAGTTACCATCTATCACCATACCAAATTTCATCAAAATCCGTTCAGCCGTTTAGGCGTGAAAGAGCAACAAACAAACAAACAAACAGACAGACAGACAGACAGAGTTACTTTCGCATTTATAATATTAGTATGGATGATTGTAATATGGACTTGTGTCTGAAATAAAGATTAATAATAATAATAATAATTTAAAGCTTTGCACTGTGGGTGCTCGAACACAGCCAATCTTGATTACGATCCGGTACAGGTGCAGCTGTAAGAAAGAAAGAGAAAGCTATACGACTATTTCTTTCTTTCCTATAGCTGCATCTGCTGCACCCTGTGACTGATATTGTTTGGTTTATAAATTAAAAGACTCCGCAGACGAGAAAAAAAAACATCCGCCAGTGCTGGCAATTTTTTCAATTCCTAGGTATTTAGTAAACAGTTACTAAATACCAAGGAAAAAAATAGACCTTTAACAGATTTTGAAACAGTTTAATAATTGGTTGAATATTCTAAGTGTACTTAGTTTGGAAAGTACACTTGATAAGTTAAGTTGTTAAATTCGGAGGGTGGTTCAGTTCGACAGTTACTCAGTTCAAAACGTTGTTAAATTTGAAAAGGTTGATAAGTAACAATTTAAAAATGTTAATTTGTTATCGTGTTAAAAATGTTAAACTGTGGCTCAAACAATATAAGGTAAATGTCTCAATAGAAACAATATAGACTGAGAGCTGGCAACAGATCGCGTTGATAGAGCAACGAAAATCACACTAGTTAGAAAACCCTACTACCAGTATTCATAGACATGGGTCATGGATGCCTGCCAGTTGCGCGTTGGTGGGGCTTGGTGAAGGGGAGGGCGGCAAAGATGTTGAAAAATCTATTGAAGTTGAGCCATTTATAGAGCTTTGGGTTTAGTGAGCAGGCGTTTTAATTGGTGGAAAAGTAGTGGCATGCGGCCTCCAAGGGCGAGCAAAAGTGCCAAATTTGACTCATTAATAAAGGGTCGGGCCTAAGTTTTTTTTTTATTAGCGTGGGCCTTCAACATTGTGTGTGTAAATATTAAGACGAACATGCTGGCAGGCGACGACAAAGAGCGAGGAATGCGCACTATATTTTTCGGGTTCCGTACGCAAAATGTAAGGACCTGACGCTATCATTATGGCTTATAGAATGTCTTCTGGTACAGTCAAGAGCAAGTCAAACTTGACATTTGCAGCGCGACTCTAGTCCCAACGGTGAGTGAAATAGGAATGCGATGCTTTTGACTGTACAAGGACAAAAGTCTTACCAAGTTATCTTCTTGCATCTGCAGCCATCTTCTGTCTTCTTCGCTCTGATGTTGTTGTCTCGCTAACTCGGCTAACAGTCGCCTCTCCACCGCTTGTTCCGTATCAAACTCTGGACTCTGTACACGTAGGAAGAAGAGTTAGTTTTGCGTGGCAAAAATAAGGTGATTGAAATATGTCATGAGGGATTACAAATTTTCCAAAGAATATTTTATTCATCGCACTTTTTCATTTTGAAAAATGTTGTTTTGAAGTTCGTGAAGAAATGTTTAAGGTATGGGGTGGTTTTAGATTAAACATATATTTTTAATATGAATTTTTAAAACCATATATATTTATTAAAAAATCTTCTACACCTTTCTCAATAAACATAGAACAAACATTGTTGTTAGTAATTTCTTTATAGCCAATTTATACATGTTTGTGTTATTTAGACCGTGATCCACTGTTTACAGAATTATCTTTTAGTACCTTTGTTATAGAGGACGTTCACACTTTTTTTGTTATTTTTCCATCCCGTGTATTTACAAATATTATAATACAACAATGTTAGTCCTATTCTGTCTTATTCAGAAGCGTTTTCTTCAAACAAAATGACCACGCTTTTAAAAAATCCAGCTTTAATATAGATATATAAGATTAGAAAATGCACTCTGAATAAGACCCAATAAGTGTAAATAAAATAATTTATACTATTAATGGCACATCATAAGTAAAACAAATTAATGTTTTAATTATGACGCAAAAATTAAAATAATTAAACCAAAAAACTACCGGAGAACCCAACCAACACACAAAAATCTGTAAAAAGAAAACAGTACAAAATAAAATTCAAACAATTTATACAAAATGTTTACAATAAAAAATAATCAACCCCTTCCACTTTGATAGTACACCTGAACTTATTTACAAAGTAAAAAGTGCAGTTCTGAAACCAATTTTCAAATCGGACAAACTCGTGCATGCATTTTGACTGTCTACAACACAAAATTATAAAAACAATGCTAAAATTCTACGTGGAACCAATTCTGTACATGCCGTCTAAAAGCTTCTGCAAGTAAGTACTTCAAATCACCTGCACTGTTTGCGCAACGCTCGTCGCCGGTTGTACGATGGGTGAGCATTCTTGACGAGACGCGTATAGGCTTTGAGCGTCCACTGCCGACGCGGAAACAAACTGAGGTCTTGCTTGAGCTTGCAAACCGGCAGTGGATGCCGCTTGCGACATTGACACCTGAGGTCTATATAGCATAGGTTGCGGGCCTTGAATATTGTGGGTAAAGATTTGCTGAGGCATATAAGACATGGGCGGGATAACGCCCATAGGTTGAGCAGAAAAAGCTTGTGATGTCGACATTTGGGGTTGTTGGAAACCTTGTGCTGTAGACATTTGGGGAGGCGGAAACCCTTGGACCACTTGAGGTTGTGGGTACCCTTGCGAGGTTGACATTTGAGGTTGAGGGAAACCTTGAGGAGTTGATATTGGGGTTTGAATAAATCCTTGAGCAGTGGCAAGTTGGGGTTGCGGATATCCTTGAGCGTTGGCAACTTGGGGTTGCGGAAATCCTTGAGCTGTTGCAACTTGAGGTTGAGGGAAACCCTGAGAAGTAGCTACTTGTGGCTGCGAAAACCCTGCTGGAGACATTTGTTGAGGGTAGCTTTGTGACGTCGGTGAAGGGTAACCGATTTGCGAGAGAGGACTAGCCGAGCGGTAACTGGGAATCTGCTTTGGTATCACATGACTAGGCTTACTGGAACTTTGGGAATACGGTATACCCTGAACGACTCCCACAGGAACGCCGTAAGAAGCAGAATGTGAGGCTGGATGGGAAGCGGACATGCCGGAAACTACAGGTCTGTACTGTGGCTTAAGACCTGCTTTTTGAGCCGCTATTGCAGCGCAACTTTTGACATTATCACCGCCAAAATCGTAAATCTCTTCAACTATGGGAGGGTCGGGTTGATTTTTCATTTTGTTAACGACACTCGCTGCTAATTGAGCGTTGAGAGTTCCTTGCACGGAAAATTGCCCTACGTCAGGTTCTCTGCGACTTCTCGGCGGAGGCGAAGCGGGGACGGAATGTTGTCTCGTAAACGGAGCTATAGGGACGGGCGACCCTCTATGGGATAAGGAACCTCTCGCATTACGCTCCAAAGACCCCATCCTTACTGGAGCCCTTTCAGCAGTAGATAGAGTACCTTTTGTGTTTCTTTCAAGCGATCTAACGCGATTAGCATACGGTTCTGAAGGGAGTTCAGCCTCGTTCTGACTTTGCGGTGAGGAAACATCAGGTCTTGGCGAAGAAGGAACGTTCTGACACAAATTATCGCAGCTTTCCCTCGCGCCTACAACTACCGTCAACGTTTCATCGTTAGAGTCAGCGGGGACTATAGGATCGAGTTTGTGGAGACTGGCGGCGGGTATCGGGGCGGTCTGTAACGGTATGTCGAGTTTGTCGTCGGGTTTGGGATTGATGATTTTGTCTCGTATTGGGTCGTTCTCAGGTAGCGTGGTGGCGAAGTCGACGGCGAGGGTGTTGAATACCGAGGCGGGCGTGGTGTAGGCCTGCGGGTCTATCGCGCGCTGCTGGTTCTCGCGCAGCAGGTGCGCCAGCACGAGCGGGTTCTGCGCCACGATGTACGTCTGCGGCGCGCCCGGTCCGCTTGTTGTCGTTGAGTCTGCCGCTGTGGACAATGAATCATCGTGTCAGGCGAACGGTGTCCATTGCTGGACAAATTTAATTATGTCTCGATCGATCGACTGGTCATACGCTACGGACTTAAAATTTTGTATTACTGTTGCAAACTACGTCTAAAAATACACTAAAACTTAAAAACTACTACAATACTTTAAAACTACGTCTAGAAAATACACTATTAACAATATTCGTAGTAGATTTTATACTAGACCTGTTTGTCTGGAACCGACTCGCGGTTAGGTAGGTAGCTATAAATGTCTTGTTTACATCGGGGCAAAAAATAATCGAAGTGTCGAACGAACGGTGCGCGCGCTCCGGCGATAAGAAAGTCAGGCGAGTCGGGTCGCTAGTAGTATGACAGTCGCTTGAGGCATTTGCCCACCTTATTTTAAGTTTAATTATTTTAGGTTTTGCGTAATTTTAGATAAAAATTGGGCCTAGCACGCTTAGTGGACGTGAGCGGGGCGCGAATATTGTTTCGTATAACTTTATGTAAGACCGCATACATTGATGTGCCTTTTAAAACATCGTTAAAAGTCCAAAATTAATTTATATTTAAACTAATGTAAACCATAAAAATGTATGAAAAACCCAAGAAACGAAAAGGAGGATTTTCTTTTATTTTCCACAGAAACTGCATCAGGTGATTTGTATCGAAACACAAAAAAATATTTTCGTATTACGACTAACGTTAATTGAAGAAAGTTTTTCAGTATTATATTCTCTGGGGACTGGAATCTTTCAATAAATTATTCAATATTTTTGTATTTTTTATATCCACGGTTTGAATTCGAGAAATACATTTTTACACACTATAAAATTGCTTCAGTTTCTTCTGACACTTTAAACAGTGTCACACTAGCTCACCAGTGAGGTTGGTGGAGGGTCTCGAGGGTTTGGGAGGAGGCTCGTCTCCCCACGAGGCGGCGGCCACCCTTCGGTTCTCGCGTCGCATCGTGTCCCACGCTGTATTGCGCTCTTCTTGCAATATCTCACTAAAACCAACAAATATCAAGTGTAATTTTTTTTTTTATAAATATTTTAGCCTGTTATTTAGACCATGCATCTGAAATCCCTGCGGAACATAGGTCAAAATATATGAAAAAAAAATAGTGTTTCTATGGACAAATTATTTTTTTTTTTCGTATTAAGACCTATGTTTCATGTTCATGATCATTAATGCGCACAATTCATAAAATTTGTCGCGGGGGTGAGTGAGGCAGATGGGGGGAAGCAAGCGTATCGTTCATTGGTTCTCCGCCTGTCACCCATGCGCAGAAAGTAACCGTCAGCGCTATGGTTTGTCTTCGCAGGGTAAAACGTGCGAAAATAGTGCTTATTTTTTTTTTTATTTACATGTACTTTTCCATATAAAACTACAGGATTACTGAAATAAAAATCAAAGGTGCCTCCATCTCTTTTTAGCAACAGTGCCAGAGGTATGCTAAAAAAAAAAGAAAGAGGAGATTATTTAGACTGAATGTTCGAAGGAAACTTCAGGGACGACTTTGCCATACACGTGCATTCTTTAGTTGTATTAGTTAATACTAAAAGAAAAAAGAAGAGAAAGAGAAGAGTTCAGTTGAAATGGATTCAAAAGATATTATAATAATATCTTTTGAAACCATTTCAACTGTATTTCAAGGCTCAACTGTATTGGCTCTGTCTTTCAAGATCAGGTTCCAAAACTGGACGCGGAGCAAGCTGCACGAGCTGCACATTCCGTAGTTGATTATAGATCAGTCTCTGTAGAAGCGGTGAGTGAAGCCGACCTGAAAGCTGCCATTAAGCGCCTTAAGCCGAGAACTTCTAGCGGTCCTGATGGCATTCCAGTGTTCCTGGTAAAGGACTGTTTTTCGGTACTTCGAGCTCCCCTTTTGTTTCTTTACAATCTGTCGCTTAGAGCTGCTGACTATCCAAAGTGCTGGAAATTATCCAGGGTTACCCCAATTCGCAAGAGTGGATCTGGTAAGGATATCTCCAATTATCGACCCATTGCAGTTTTATCTGTCTTTGGGAAGATTTTTGAGGGTATCCTTAGTCATAGTATCAGCTTGCAGGTGTCTCAGGTCTTGCATGATAGTCAGCATGGCTTCCGCAAAGCACGGTCGACTACAACTAACCTAATATCACTAGTTGACTATGTGTGTGAAAAAATGGATGCGGGATGCCAGGTGGATGCCACCTATTTCGATTTCAAAAAGGCATTTGATTTAGTCAATAATGATATCTTATTGCAGAAGTTAGCAGTTATAGGTTTCACAACCAAACTACTAAAATTCTTTTCCAACTATCTCTGTGGTAGGCGACAGTATGTGAGGGTAGACAAGTACGAATCCCAAGACTACTACACAAGGTCCGGAGTCAGTCAGGGCAGCACCCTAGGCCCACTGTTATTCCTTATAATGATTAACGACCTTCCCAATTGCGTCCGAAAAGCAGAATGTCAGTTATTTGCTGATGACCTAAAAATTTACCTGGAAATGGGTTCAACGACAGGTACTGAGGATTTACAAAAAGATATTGATGCCGTGGCCGAATGGAGCGTTGTCAATGATCTTCCTTTTAACACTGCTAAGTGTAAAGTGATAACGTTTTCACGGAATCGTTCTCCAACATACACGAAATATATACTTCACGATACAATATTAGATAGGGTTGATGATATTCGGGACCTTGGTTTGATTTTAGATGGTAAACTTGACTTCCACAAACACATAACAACTATATGTAAAGAAGCTAGTAAGATGTTGGGATTTGTAATAAGGACCGCATCCAATTTTGACAATGCTGCAGCAGTAGCTAATGTACTATATAACGCGTATGTACGCAGCAAGCTTGAATACGGTGCAGTAGCCTGGGATCCGCATGAAGAAAAATATAGTCTAATTGTGGAGAGACTACAACGTAAATTTTTACGGTGGCTTTATAAACGGAAATACGGGTATTATCCGTTCTTGTATCCCTCCTTATTTGTTTTGGGAATGATGGACAGAGAAACACTTGCTCTCAGAAGAAAAATGAGGTCATTTGTACACTATCTTTCTGTTCTTCATCACAAGATCGATAGTTCAACGGTGTTAGAAACATTCTGTCTCGTAGTTCCCAACCGAATTCCTCGGGACGCGAATGGGGCAATAGCGCCACGTCGCCGACCGCGACTGTTGCAACTTCCCGCGACACGTACGGTGCGTTCAGCGCACGCGCCCACAGTGAAGGCATTAACTCTTATCGGTGACATGCTTGCTCAGTGCGATAATATTGACCTATTCGCTGATTCGTTCAGGTGCCTTCTTGGTGGTGCTCACAGGTTTCTAGATTTAAGTAGTTTAGTTCCCTGACATATCATATTATAGTTCATAAATTGCGTTTGTACTAAGTATGTACTGATTGTTATTTAACTTTATGACGATTTGGCATTTTGCTGTAAGTTGTAAATGTATTGAATAAATGAAATGAAATGAAAGTAAATGAAAGTATTGGCATCTGCGTTTGGTAACCATTAGCCAAAGAAGAAAAAGTATTCTTCTTACGTAACCAGTCGCGATAGAAGCTTTAAATAATATAAAAAGGTCAAAAATTTTGCCGATATCGTCTAATAACAATGCAAACTAACCTTCGACCAGTGGCGTGCACAGAGATTTTACGCAGGGTATGCACATTTTTTTTCCAATTTATATGGATGTTATATAAAGATATCCTGCTGTCAGAAAAATGCTCACTGTTTTGGAACGCGACCCTAATAGGTCCATGATATCCAAAGATTGATTACTTTGCGCTAATTAATAAAATATTAAAATAAATTTAATTTACATATTATTTCATATTGTATTCTTTACGTATTTTTACTGATTACATTTTTTTAAATCGAATCAACGCGCCTTTATTTCTTCAGATTTTGTTCGTGCTACAAAACTTCGTCGTTAAAACTGCTATATCGGTTTTACATTCGAAACAATGATGGTCAATTCGACTAAACAAGTCGACTCTCTCTATTTAACAACTAAGCGATACTGACCGCTTCTCAATTCGGACGGGTCGCACTATAAGCTGAGCTTCTGCAAGCGCTACACACGCATACATGTTCACGCACACAGACAAACTTTTGCTGTGTACTACACGAGACTTCACGAGATGCTTTGTATGAAAAATAAGCAGGGCTTAGTACTGCTTTTGCGCACGAGACGCCGTAGTTGCAGAGCGCTGCGGTGCTTCACGAGAGTGTTCACCGCTAAGCATAGATGGCGCGTAACTAAATATATACGGGAAGCCAACTCAGACATTTTGACTAGGATTTTTCATTTTACGGGAGTTACAGTAAAGTTCACATTATCATTTATATTTAGGGGCACGTTTGTAATGATCGTCTGGGACCACAGGGTATGCAGAGCTTTTTTGAAAGTATGGAGTGCACGCCACTGCCTTCAACCATCCTATCCTATTCTCATGGGAAATTAACGAATTTTTATATATAAAAGTCGAAGAAAACCATCGGGAGTCGCTGCCGGCTTTAAAGTATTTAGGCTCGTTAACTTACAAGAGTGTCTCCTTGAGCTGGTGCGCCGTGGGTCGCTGCGAGGGCTCGTACGCCCAGCAGCGCGACATCACGGAGTACAGGCGCGGCGGACACCGCGGCGGCAGCGCCAGCCGCTCTCCGTTCTCCAGTTTCCCGATGACGTCATTGTTCTTCACGCCGCTAAACGGCTTCACGCCGAGCATTAGGATCTCCCACATGCACACGCCTTGAAGGAAGACAACAAAGTTTTTACACTTTCGAAAGATATAGAACGCTTATTCCCTTTGACTTGTATCAAAAAAAGAGACAGAGCTTGACATTTTTCGGTCAACTTTTTCTCAGTCATACGTTGTGCCTATACCGACGTGATTCAAGGAACTACCTAAAAGAAGTTTATTTTATGACCCTTTCAGTGACACGCATTCCTAAGACTATACAGGGTGTTAATTTGATTGCGTGCCATAGCTCAGGGGCGGGATCAGTATCAGTAACTGAACAACTTTTCCAAAGTAACATAGGTTGAAATACGAATATCAATGTTCGACCTCCCATAGAAACTGCATCAGCTGATAGCGCATTTTGTATGGAAGGTCAAATTTGGTTTTTCGAATTTCGACCTATGTTCCTTGGGAAAAGTTGTTCAGTTACTGATTCTGATCCCGCCTCTGAGCTATGGCACGCAATCAAATTAACACCCTGTATATCTACGAAAATAAATTAGAACTTACCAAACATCCAAACATCAGAGGCAGAAGTGAACCGTCTGAAGTTGATAGATTCCGGCGCCATCCATTTTATAGGGAGTTTGCCGCGAGACGCCTTGTAGTAAGACTTGTCTTCCACCATCTTTGAAAGGCCGAAATCTGCGAGCTGGAAACATTAAAGACATTGTTTTTAGTGTGCAGGATAAGTTTGGCTCTGACGGTTATTTTCTGCACATGGGTGACAGGAGGAGAGCCAATGAACGATTCGCTCGTCTTTCCCCACATGCCGCGCTCACCCCCGCGACTCATTTTTTGACTCCTGTGCATTAACGGTCACAGACAGACTTATTTTGTACGACGTATACCTCTTACGTTTACGACTGATTTACATGAGGTTTTTTTTTTTTTATAACGCGGCCCCTGCGATATATACATACATAACATCACGCCTCTTTCCCGTCGGGGTAGGCAGAGACCACAGTCCTCCACCTGCTACGATCTTGACATACTTCCCTTGCTTCCTGTACTTTCATCAATCCTTTCATACATGCTCGTCGGTTTAGGGTACTTTTAACCTGGCCTTTATTCAGAACGTCCTGAATTTGGTCCTGGTACGGTCCTGCGATACATACCCAAAACTTAGTGCAGGAGTCACAGATTTACGTTATTAGGGCTGTCACAGTATGCATATAACATACCTTGACACAAGTAGGCGTGGAAACAAGCACGTTCCTCGCGGCAATGTCTCTGTGGACGAATTTCTTGCTCTCCAAGTAACTGAGGGCTGTCGATAGCTGGTAGATGTATAGCACTAAAGTGCATGTTTCTAGTCTGTGAACAAAACCATTACGTTACTAGTCTGAACAAAATACTGGCGATAATTAGGGCGCCCGCACACGACCGACATTTTGTCGGCAGACTTCCAATCGGACGATTAGAAAGGTGATCGATCAAATATTGATACACAATGTCGACGATTTGATTTTGATGTGAGTAAGATAAGATCCCATCATCTTTTATAAGTTTCAGTATTATTTACAAACTGGCGACCGCCCGCGACTTCGTTCGCGTGAAATTAAACAAAAAGTAGCCAATCAAATCTAGGTAAGTGAGCGAATATTTTAAAATCAAAGGAAAAAGCTTGTACTATATCAAATAGTGGACAGTTATGGAACCCATTGTCAGGAAATTCAGAAGATCCATCGAATTACAGACCGATTTCACTATTAAGCACATTAGCAAAAATTCTCGAAAAAATTGTGAACAAACGTCTCATGAGATATTTGGAACACAATCAAATATTGTCAATCAATCAGTTTGGATTTAGAGCTGGCCGTTCTACAGAAGATGCTATACAAGCTCTAACTGACACTATTTCTGAAAAACTGGATCAAGGTGTCAAATGCGCAGCTGCTTTTTTGGATCTAGCAAAAGCATTTGACACTGTTTCCCGCCCAATTCTGCTCAAAAAACTCGAACTCATGGGTGTCCGCGGTATTGCGCTAGATTGGTTCCATTCATATTTACACAATCGAAAACAAAAAATCAAAATTGGAGAAAATTTTAGTGACTTTACCGATATTGAGTTTGGTGTTCCTCAGGGTAGTGTCCTCGGCCCCACGTTGTTTCTTGCTTACATTAATGATCTGTGCTGTTTAGAACTACCTAGCTCTAAGCTGCTTACCTTTGCCGATGACACTGCCCTGATCTTCTTTGGAAAGGATTGGGCTGCAGTAAAAGACGTAGCTGAGCAAGGACTGCAGAAAGTGGCGATCTGGTTGCAAAATAATCTTCTAACACTAAATATTTCGAAAACGAAAGTGATTACCTTCCGTATATCAGTCCGCACTGCTCCACCACCAGACTTACATTTTTTCTTACACTCTTGTAGTGACCATCATAACAAAAAATGTTCTTGTCCGAAACTCGAACAAGTGAATCATATCAGATATCTTGGAGTTTGCATTGATAAACACTTAAATTGGTCCGATCAAATTCAAAAAGTAGGCACAAGAATAAGAAAATTAATATATATATTCAAGAGACTCCGTAACGTAGCCGATCAAGACGCAATCAGACTTGTTTATACAAGCCTTTGCCAGTCTCTGCTTACATATGGTATTATTTCTTGGGGTGCTGCTAACAAAACCCGTCTTATATTAGTAGAACGAGCTCAACGTGCTATCATCAAAGTTGCTTACTCTAGACCTTATCGGTATCCCACAGATGACCTATATAGAGAAACTAAATACTTGCGTGTAAGACAACTTTTTGTGTTAGCTACCTTGCTGCGTTTCCATAAAACCGCCTTAACCACCGTTGTAATAAGATCGCGACGTCAAAAATGGCAAATCCCATCCATAAAAACTGGTACGGCTCGAAAATTCTTCAGATTTCTCGGCCCTTATCTATACGATAAAGTCAATCTTAAATTAAATATCTTAAATCTAACTAAATATAAGTCCAAAAAAGTTGTGTCTCAATGGCTAAATAATCTCAGTTACGACGAAACCGAAAGTCTACTTGTACCTATCCAATAACGTTTGTACCTACTAATTTTATTTCAATTTACAAATCGCTTATCATCCTGGGATCTCACCCATATCATATTAATATTTTTCTGTCTCATAATACTTATCTATACATACTCGCTATTGTCATCCATTGCCTTTTTACCAAGTGAAGAACCAGCAAACACACTTTCACATTATTATCTTATCCCTACCCACTCTATCAAATATGACCTCATGATATCATAACTACACATTATACATCACAATATCACTCATAAATATACACACACACTTATACACACTCTATTCAAACTTACATTCGTACACACACATTAACAATTATATTTCATTTAGGTACTGTACACTGTGACACACAAATAACCTACATAAACAGACATACAGGCACAAAATCAAACACATACACACCTCTGCATATATTTTTTTTTTTTTATTAGTTGTAAGTCTTGTTATACCTTCATTTAATGCTTAACTGTCTTGCTTGCTTGTTTGTAACCTGAAAGAGAACCTAGCCCTCACGATACAGGGAATCCTAGTGTGAGGACTAGCGAATCAATGTAAAATCACTTTTTGTACCCAATAAAGTTATTGTTATTGTTATTGTTATTATTGTGCGCGAATCCGACACGCACTTGGCCTGTTATTTGTGTTTATATTAATCTATGAATACAACTTCTGAAACAATTTCTAATGACGGTTTGTAGACAGAGGGCCGAATGAGTATTCGCATAGGATTTTTTTTTATTGGAATATATATATCTGGCCTGTAGATGTAAAAGAACGACGCCTTAGCCCAGCAGTGGGACATAAAGAGCTATGTATGTAGGATAAGTCTGATTCCTCTCAACAAGAAGAGTCACTATATGATTTTTTCAATCCACGTCAAATCAAACCTTACGGTCTATTAGGTCCAGTTCCACGAATGTCCATTTCCGCGAACGTCCAATTCCATGAACTCCCATTTCCGCGAAAGTCCATTTCTGTGAAAGTCCATTTTTCATACTTATACTTACCCACCGCTTATCTACCAACATGAAGAAGGGTTTTGAAACTTCGTTGTTTTTGAAGATGGTGATTGAAAAATTGGTTTTTAGACGTACTAATGAAAATAAAATTATGTTATAGCATTTTTTTAAATTCTCCCCTTTTGTGGACCTTCGAGGGGTTAGGAAACAGAGACTTGAAAAATCTTTCACAGAAATGGACTTTCGCGGAAATGGACGTTCGCTGAACTGGACCTAATAGACCGAAAGGAAATCAAATAGGTTATAGTTAAAACACTACACCACACACACGAAGCGTAGTATGGATGGTGTATGTATAATCATGGGTATTAATATGGGCCGATCCCGGCGGCACTGCAATGCCGGGCCGACCCGCGACGGGAATGGAGCGAGCCCCGAACATCCCGTCAGTTTACAAAAATCAGTTTAATATACTGGTCCCTCAGTGAAGGAACTTTCAGATATTAAGCTGAAAAGAACAGATACTACACTTTGATCTTAGCCAAAAGGCCGAGAAGCGATAACAGACCCGGAGTACAGAGAGGGGGTCATTCTCTGAGAAAAAATCTCAATACCGCGAGATAAAGTGTACAAAGTCACGTTTGCAGTTGGTAAACTTCAAAACCTATGCATTTACTATGAGCATGCCATTTTCACAAGGACAAATTTTAAGTTTGTCACTCTATATTGCTATAGTGACATCTGTTGAGCATCTTTTGAACTAAGTTTGTTAAAAAAACAATTTTTTATTTAGAGTAAGGGCCTGTCCGCATAGAGTAAGGGCCTGTCCGCATAGCGAATTTTCATCGCGCGATTTTTTTCTCATTGAATCCTATAGGAGTATCCGCACTGCGGGAAAAAAAATCGCGATTTTTTGCTATTGCAAGCACGGAATATTCGCTGTGCGGACAGGCCCTTACTATCTATTGTCAACACTTTTTCTCTGTAAAAAGCGTTAGCTAAAGAGACAATATCGGGTTTTAAAAAATTGGTCAAAAGCTTATTCCGACCAAATAAAAAAATCTACTTTTCATACAAATTGGGCCGATCAGCTGATCATTTTGTATGGAGAGTCAACATTTATTTTTTAATTTCCAATAGTCAGATCAAAAGTTTTTGCATTTTGACCCGAGAACAAGGTGTTACACATTTTTTTAAAGCCCGTTTCACGACTTAAGATGCACAAAATTTCTATGAAGTTTAAACCTTTTCTAAAATCTATTGCTCGAGAAAGAAGTGGCCCTTTGATGTGCAACTGCAGTCAGCTTTCAGACTTGTCTTAATAAGATCATGCATGTTTTTTACCTATGAGAGTTTTGTTGTAAATATGCCCTCATTTCTCCGAGAGTTGCCAGCTCCATCACGATCCAGATGGGCGGAGTACTGCACACTCCGACTAAACCGATGATGTGGGGATGGGAGAACTGCTGCATTATGTCTGAAATAAAAACCAAAAATGATAGAAAACAAAAATATGTATTTTGTCAAAAAAAACATTGAAATTTTAAACGAGTTAGGAGAAACTAACATTGAGACTGATAGAAATTCATAGCATAACGTATTTGAACACTGATTGCATCGATATGTTACGTGCTTTTAGCAGAAAATCTCAATAAGTACTGCGTTTTAGAACTTACAAGTTTTTTCTAGGAGCTTCCCAGACCGGACATATCTAAGTCAAACCGCGTTTTAGAACTTACAAGTTTTTTCTAGGAGCTTCCCAGACCGGACATATCTAAGTCAAACCGCGTTTTAGAACTTACAAGTTTTTCTAGGAACTACTCGGACATATCTAAGTGAAACCGCGTTTAAGAACATACAAGCTTTTTCTAGGATGTTCTCGGACATATCTAAGTCAAACCGCGTTTTAGAACTTACAAGCTTTTTCTAAGGACTTCTCGGACATATCTAAGTAAATATCTATCTCGTAAGTGTTTTCACACATTTTCCTTACTATCCCGGCATTCGTCATAGCTGTTCCATACACAGCAATCCTCATAGAACAACTTTTTGGCCGTATTTAAGTCGGCCTTCATCTTGCAAGTCTTAATGGCTACTGGAAGGATGTACTCAAAAGCTGAACACTTGTCATGTTAGTCTCTTTTTCTACCAAAACTGTATCACAATCTTCATAATATACTTACCCAATATAAGAAAAAGCTTAATAATTGAACTTTTCGCCCGTATCTAAGTCAGCATCCATCTTGCAGGTCTTTGAAGGATGCACTTCCCAGCTACACACACTTTCCCCATTAGTCCAGCATTTGTCATAAATGTTTCACAATCCTTATATACCGTTTTAGAACTTACAAGCCTCCTCCAGGAACGTCTCAGACTTATCTAAGTCGGCATCCATCTTGTAGGTCTTACACACTTTCCCCATTAGTCCAGCATTTGTCATAAATGTTTCACAATCCTTATATACCGTTTTAGTACTTACAAGCCTCCTCCAGGAACGTCTCAGACTTATCTAAGTCGGCATCCATCTTGTAGGTCTTACACACTTTCCCCATTAGTCCAGCATTTGTCATAAATGTTTCACAATCCTTATATATCGTTTTAGAACTTACAAGCCTCCTCCAGGAACGTCTCAGACTTATCTAAGTCGGCATCCATCTTGTAGGTCTTACACACTTTCCCCATTAGTCCAGCATTTGTCATAAATGTTTCACAATCCTTATATACCGTTTTAGAACTTACAAGCCTCCTCTAGGAACTTCTCGGCCGTATCCAGGTCGGCATCCATCTTGCAGGTCTTCACGGCCACCGGCAGCACGTGCTCCCCCCCGCCCGCCGCGCCCCGCCCCCTCCCCGCCCCCGCCTGCTTCTGCAGCGCCAGCTGCCGCCGGAGGGACGGGTGGTTGGCTGATGTTACTTTACATGTGCCTGGAACAAAGAAAGAGCTGAATGCTGCTCGAATGACGCGGTTTGGTACAAAATCAATACTTATACTAAAACTTTACCCTTAGAATATCAACAAACATTAATGACTTGTATGGAAATTAAAACGATTTATATGGCAACCTTCCTCACGAGTTTGCAAGTTCTTTTTTTTTAATTTTATTGTCAATCGATCTAGTCTTGAAGAGAGAGATGAGGTCGACGATTATTAATAAGACCTCAAATAAAGATTATGAATCGGAAATTAACGACACGATAAAGAAAGTAATAAACTGGTTAAAATGCAATAACCTAAAAATTTCTCTCTGGTCTCTGGAATGATTTGCCGTCAGATATTCGTCTTTCAAAACTAAATTACATAACCATTTCCTTCATAAAATAGTTCCTTAGTTTGCAACAATTACTTATATGATACCTTTTGCTGTTGTATGTATATATAATGTAAATATATTTATTTATTGTGTATGTTACATTTATTCCTATGTTTAAATTATTTATTTGTATATATATTATAGATTGGCACACTACTGCAGTTTTCTATCACACTTTCCTACATGCAAAGGTTGTCTGGAAGAGATCGCTCCCAGCGATAAGACCGCCTTTGTCACCCTAGATTTAAGACTCTCTTTTGTAATTGTTAATGTGTTCTGTGTGTGACAATAAAGTGTTTATCTATCTATCTATCTAAAAGTAAACTTAAGCAAAACAAAATATATGCAATTCTACAACAGAAATGGTAGGCCGCAGGATCTATCAGTGTCACATGATGGTGTTCCTATAATTGAATGTTCTACGGCGAAGTTCCTCGGCATTACTCTTGATGTCAATTTGACATGGAAGATGCATGTTGATGAAGTCTGTAAAAAAATCAACAGATTCACCTACGCCCTATACCGCCTCACAAAATTATGTGACCAAAAGATCGCTCTTCTGGCTTACCATGGCCATGTATGTTCTACGTTGAAGTATGGTCTGGTCTTATGGGGAAATTCCGTCGATTTAAACCGCGCCTTTCTTATACAATAGTAGATTGTATCACAAGGCTGTAAAATAATATTTTTAAGGCGAGTGCGCTATTTTGAATCCAGAGCGAAGTGAAGGATTCTTGAGTAGAATCCCGAGCATGGCGAGGGATTCTAGAGTAGAATCCTGAACGTAGCGAGGGATTCAATAGGTCGCCCAAGGTAAAAATATTTTTGCAGCCGCGTAATACACTCTACTTTTCATCTCCCTTTATGAGAAAAACAAGGCTCATTGAGACACACACTCGTCATTAATTTTAAATATAAAATACCATTACAATATTATTACTTGATGAAACAAATTAAAAATCATTTAAGTATTATTTGTAAAAACTGAAAATGTTATTTACATTTTTGTATCAATTAGGAACAGAACCTCTTTGGTTGGTAGTCTTGTTTACATTTAGAGCATATTTCTTTTTAGGGTTCCGATACCAAAATGGTAAAAAAAAGGAACCCTTATGGTGCCGCTCTGTCTGTCCGTCTGTCTGTCACACCTCTATATCTCAGCAACCACTTATGCTATCAACCTGAAATTTGGAATAGTTTTAGAATATAGTTGCCCAACTTAACTGCACAAGAAAAAATTTTGAAAAAAGTATGATTATTAATATAAAGGGGGCCAAAATAGGGGGGGCCAAATTTCAAATTGTCGCTACTAGGTCGAGTGGGGTATCATATGAAAGGGCTTTACTTGTACATTTTAAAATATATTTTTGTATTTTTTTAAATTTCTTAGTTTTAAAGTTATGATGAAAAATGTCAAGAAAAATACCATTCCCCCCCCCTTATCTCCGAAGTTTGAGTAAGGAAAAATCTGAATTAATTACAGTTGACAGAAGTTTATATAAACTTTACAGCAAAAATAAAACGATCTTTCTAAGTTGCACAGTTTTTCAGAAATCTGCAAAAAACCTTTACAAACAAATTTAGTTTTGCGGTCCTGAAAATGGACTTTATTGCTTCCAAAAATACTATAGGTATATCGGAACCCTCGGCGCGCGAGTCCGACTCGCACTTGACCGGTTTTTTTTATATTCTAATAGTACAACCGGCCAGTATCATTTTTCATACAATATTTTGGTTCGGTCTCTATGGTTGACCTAAAATATCCCTATGGTGCTATGGTGGACCTAAATTCAAATTCTAATTTTAAATCCCATTTTTACCCGCTACGAAAGTCTCTTGGAGAAAAAAAAAAAAAAAGCGCGGGAAACTTCGAAAGGGCGGTTGTTTTCTTGGGTTTTGTGAAAATTAATTTCATTTTCATAGTTAAAATAAGTAAAGACAGTCTGGTAAAGTAGTTCAACTTTGTATTTAGTGTATATATTTCTATTTGTGTATATTTTTTTCCTGTTTTATGGTAAGTTTTTGTAAATAATTGTAATATAGTTTACAACGCTTATGAACGATCCCCCCGACGCCGATCGGGGGGATGCAGGCAGGCTTTGGCCTGGCCTGAATCTCCCTGTAGGCACATCTCTCTGTGTAGTATCCAATGATGAACTCGCTAAAATGGACACTGATGGTTCAGTGTCATCTAGAGCTGATGACAGACAATCGGGATCGGGAAGGAAACGTACGCGTTACATTAAAATTTGTCGGGAATGTACTAAGCGTAGGAGAAAGAAAATAGATGGCCAGCCAGTTCTTGGTGATTATTGTAAGTGTGAAAATGACAATGTAATTTTATTAAAGAAGGTTGTGCCAGAACAGGTTGAGTCGCATTCATCTGACCAGCAATCACATGATACCCAGTCCACAAACACTCAGTCACAACAGAATATTAATACAGATAAAACATCTCAAGGTTCTTCACAGTCGGAGCCTCGCCATGTGGGCCGAGCCATGTATCTCCCAACAGATAATCCCCCTTATTTAATTCACGTCCAACGCCAAGAAGATTCTCCAAACGATGGTACCATCCTGCATCCCATTTCATTTGGAAATTTCCTTAAAAAAAACAAATTTCAAAACATTATTCATGGAAGTGTAAAACGCATTGGTAGAAATAGGTGTGTGGTTGCTTTCTCTAAATGTGAAGATGCAAATGCTTTCTTACATAATGATCTCTTACAGACACATAAATTCAAGGCTTTCATTCCAACATTTAATGTCACTCGTATGGGATTAGTCCGTGGAATTCCAGCAGACTGGAGCGAAGATGAAGTTAAAGCCAATATTTCCACACCCATAGGTTGTGGAAACATATTGAAAGTCAGACGTCTAAGTTATAGAGTCAACACTAATGGCACAACTACATGGAAACCATCTCAGTCTGTAGTACTCACTGTTGATGGTCAGGTTTTACCTAAGAGGATTTTTATGTGTTACAATGCTCTACCGGTCGAGACATACATATATCCAACAATTCAGTGTTTCAATTGCTGTAAATACGGACATACCAAATCTCAATGCCGTTCTAGATTGCCAAAGTGTTATAAGTGTGGTGATGATCATGTGGGTGAATTTTGTCGCACAGAGGAAGATTCTGCACATTGTGTGATGTGTGGAGGCTTTCACTTTGCCACAAGTAAGTCTTGCCCAGAATTTGTTCGACAAAAGGAAATAAAGGTTACCATGGCTCATAGCTGTATCTCTTACATCGAAGCATGCAAGGTTCATCCGCCTGTATCAAAGTCATTTGCAGATGTTTTAACTTCTGTTCCTAGACACAATTCTGATCAAAGGCTTCATCACCAATCTAACAATTCCTCAGTTCAAACTTCTAGTCCCAACCAGTCCTATAAAAAAACTGTCTTTTTAAAACCTCGTTTACCGCCGAAATCCCAAAACGGATACGATCACGCTGCTCATAAAGCTCTTATTAGAGAATTTGAAGTTCCAGCACCTAAAAATGGTTGCGCACTTATTCCACGTGAGTCTAAATCTGATGAATCAGTTCTAGAGACCATCCTGTCTCTAATAAATTCTCTTCTTCAGTCTAATTCTTTACAACCGTCCCACGTTGCCCTAATATCTGAAAGATTGAATACTTTAAATAACAATGGATTCCAAGATAATACAATGGAATTGCAGAAGCATCATCCCAAAGAAAAGTGATTTAATTTATCTCATAAATGAATACGATCCTATAGTCATAACTTTATCTGAAACTTGGTTAAAATCTGAATATTTATTTAATGTGCCTGGATATATTTGTCTTCGTGATGACAGATTTGACGGATATGGCGGTGTTGCCATACTAGTCAAAAATTGCGTTTCGTTTTCTGTAATACAGTTTCCTGCACATATATCCAAAGATGTCATTAATGTAATTGGTGTACGAATATTTAATATTTCAATAGTTTCTATTTATCTCTCACGATGTTCTATGAGTATTCTCAGCGAAATTAATAATATATTTTCTGATGTAACTGGACCGTTTTTATTTCTTGGTGATTTTAATTGCCATCATCAAATGTGGGGCAGTGGAATCACTACTGCGGAGGGAGAGCGATTGGTTGAGGTATTGGATGAAAATAATCTGTGTATTTTGAATACAGGATTACCGACTCGCCGTACGGCCCCTGGTTTAAGTGCTAGTGCAGTAGATTTGTCAATATGCTCACCTAGTTTGGCTTCCTCTTATTCTTGGTCACCACTTCTGTCGACTTTTGGTAGTGATCATTTCCCACTCATCATATCTACCCCCATTCGATGTCCGCCTTCGAGGAAACGTCAACCTAGATTAAAATATAAATTAAAGGACGTTGATTGGACCAAATTTCGAGATCTCGTAGAGAGTAAAATAATAAACCTTCCTGAAGTAATTCGAGGAGGTGAAACGGATTCCTCCATAGCTTTAGTTAAATGTTTAAATGAGGCAGCTGATATATTATTTCCTCACAAAAGTAGCTCTTCCGGCAGGGTTCCTCTTCCACCTTGGTGGAATAGGCAATGTTCGGAAGCAGTATTAAGAAGAAAAAATATGGAGAGGGAATATGCGGAAAATATGACTGATGAAAATTTGGAGAGGCTTACCGATCTCATTAACAGTACACAACAGTTTCTTAGAGAAAAAAAAAAGGAAGGTTGGAGAATTTTTTGTACATCTCTATCTCCAACTACATGCCCCTCCGAAGTGTGGCAAAGCATAAAACGCTTCAAATCTGCTTTCACTGACATTTCATCGCGTCTTCCAATTCCATTGCCCATTATAGATAACTTTTTAGATATATTGGCCCCTCCTTCAGTCCCTGAACGAGATGTTTTTCCTTCTTTGCCACCGTTTATTTCAAATAAAATCATATCCCCGTTATCTTCTCCATTCTCCTTATACGAACTAAAAGGAGTACTTTCATACGTAAGAGACTCATCCCCAGGCGAAGATGGTATCCCATATTCTTTTCTTTCTCACCTCAGTGATGTTTCATTAATTTATTTCTTAGAAATTATAAATTCTGTGGTATTGTCTGGGGATATCCCTCCCTCCTGGAAATCTCAGGAAATTGTACCTATTAAAAAACCAAACAAACCTCATAACGAGGCTGCTTCTTTCCGGCCTATCGCGTTATCGTCGGTATTGGCAAAAATTGCAGAGCATCTTGTTAAAAACCGTCTAGAGTGGCACATAGAACACAATCATCTCTTATCTTATAACCAGTTTGGTTTCCGCAAAGCAAAATGCACCATAGACAGTATAAGTATATTAACCACAGATATCCGTCTAGCCTTTTCAAACAATGAAGAAGTGGTTGCAGCATTTTTGGATATATCTGCAGCTTATGATAATGTTGTGATACCAATACTTAAACGCAAATTGTTTGAACTGCATGTACCGGACGTTTTAATTTATTTTATTATTAACCTTTTATCAGTCCGTTCAATATCTTTAGTGGTTGACGATTCTACAAAACTCAGACGTACTGTTTATAAGGGTTTGCCACAAGGCTCTGTGCTTAGCCCGCTCCTTTATAACATTTACACTTACGATTTAGAATCATCTCTGGGATCCATAAATGTTTTACAATACGCTGATGACCTTCTGCTATATTCTATAGATAAAAATATTGGTAATGCTTGTGAAACTTTGACATCTTCTCTTAATTGTTTAAATACATGGTTAGATGACCACGGTTTAGAATTATCAGTTTCTAAGAGTCAAGTGGTAGTTTTTTCAAGAAGACGTACTATGCCCGCTTTAACTGTCATGTACAATAGAATGCCACTGCCTGTCAATTCTCATGCAAAATTTTTAGGAGTAATTTTAGACAATAAACTCACTGGAATCCATCACTATGAGTATATAGTCACAAAAAGCGAACGTTTGCTCAATATTATGAGATGTCTTTCTGGGGTTTGGTGGGGAGCTCATCCTTTTTCCTTAAAGCTCTTATATAATGCCTTGATAAGGTCAGTTCTTGATTATGGCACATTTTTATTGGAGGGAGGTAGTATGTTGGGCATTAAGAAACTGGATACTATTCAATCAAAATCCCTACGAATTGTTTTGGGAGCGATGCGTTCTAGTCCAATCAATGCATTACAAGTGGAATGCTGTGAGCCCCCACTAAAATTAAGAAGACAATATTTGAGTGATCGATTTTTATTTAAATGTTTGCAATTTTCAAATCACCCACTTTATCCCAAACTTCAAGCTTTACATGAATCTATAGAAACTTCTCCATATTGGCGACATAAACCCATCCCGTGCCTTATTAACAGTTACCGAAAGTTTTTAGCTTTACAGACACGTTTACATCGTTTTCCTTCTTTATCCTTATTCAATACCAATTTCGAATCCTTGATAACAGCACCTAATATCCGATATAATTTTGGTATAAACAAACAAGATATTGAAGGCAACATCCATTTCAATTTTAGTATTGAAGAAGAGAATTGGCTCGACTGGAACCATATATTCACAGACGCGTCTAAATCTTCCTCGAGGGACTGTGTGGGTGTAGGCATATTTCATTCCCAGTTAAAATTGATACAAAAAATCAAACTTCCACCACAATCCTCTGTTTTCACAGGGGAATGCTTTGCTATCCTTAAGGCGGTAGAATTAGTTCTATTAATGAAACTTGATAAAACAGTAATTTTTTCTGACTCCCGAAGTGCTCTACAAACCATAGATAAATTTCCATTCAAGATGAAACCATTTTATCCCACTGTGATCGAAATACGTAGGTGCCTTAGTTTGTGTGCCTCTAAGGGGTTATCAGTGATACTTACATGGATTCCTAGCCATTGTGGTATAAAAGGAAATGAGAAAGCAGACCAACTTGCTAAAGAAGCCACAACTGACGGAGATATGGTTCCATATGAACTGTATGGGCACGATCTGATTGCGCTGCCCAGGGTTGATCTTCAGGAGACCTGGAATCAACTCTGGTCAGAGAGCGGTCAGATTAAGGGCAGATCTTACTTTAATATTCAGCCTACAATTCCCTCAAAACCTTGGTTTTTTAAAGTAAAACTCAGTAAACTTGTGACTTCAATAATTTCACGAATGCGTCTGGGTCATACATGCACTCGTTCTCATTTGGCGAGACTTCGTATCGTGGAATCGGATTTGTGTGAGTGTGGGTCGGATGTTGGCGATTTGGACCATGTGTTCTTCTCCTGTCCTATGTATGACCATTCTACTTTTATACAATCACTCCAATCATTTCATGTTCCCTTCCCTACCCGTATTTCCTGTATATTAATGTATCCACTTGATTTCTGCAATATATTATCATCTTTTATTTTAAGTAACAATGTAAAACTTTAAGTACTTTATTTTATATCAATTACCTGACTGTCTCCTACAAATTCCTTTCTTTTTATTTTCCGCGTTTAGTTTCCCTACCTTTAAACGTGACACTGGCACAAAGTCTGACTAGTGCCATAAGAGAAAAAAAAAAAAAAAAAAAAAGTCTCTTGGAGAAAACAGCTATTTTGTTCGCCTTTATTGACGAACCGTTCAGCGATTTTCGAATAGATGAGATGAAAAAAAAATGCTTGAGAGCTCTATGCGGTGCTAGGCCGTTGGACTCCTGTAGACCTTTATTCAAGAATTTAAATCTTTTAACTTTGCCTGCCATGTACATTTTTGAAATATGTTTATTTGTTAAGAATAATTTTGACTTATACACTAGTAGGCGAGATGCCTGTGCCTCCAATGCAAGACATCCCACTCGTCTAATGGCTAGATCCTGCTCTACAACATGTTTTGCAAAAAATTGCTACAACATGTCTGTAAAGCTGTATAACAACGTACCCGATAGTATTAAAAACCTACCTGCGAACAATTTTAAATGTGCTTTGTATAAATATTTATGTGATAAGTGTCTGTACAGAATTAATGAATTTTTAAATATTTAGTTTTAATATGAAATTATAATAATATTGTAATAAATTTAATATCTTTTGAATTTTTATTTTTTTTAGATTAATATGTTTTTATTTTCTTTAATTGTATTTTCTCTAATTGTATTTTAGGTAATTAATATTTTATGAAATTGTAATTGTAATTAAGTACAGTCTCTCTCTCTGTTGCATGCCAATAGATTTTGGTTAAATGTGTGATACACCATAAAATCTGTAACAACTTTCCACCACATTTTATGCAATAAAGTATATTCTATTCTAACGAGCTTGCATATAAAGTGATCACAAATACATATAAAATCTACATGATTTCGACATAATCATATCATGTGGGTTGCAAGGTCGATGACCGACCTCACAAACCCTGGTGTCGGTTTTTTTCACATCTCATAGGGGTGGAGGGAGATGTATTTCGCCAATGTCAGAGTGACTCAACTTTACACACATTAGGGTTGTTGAGCCGCCAAAGTCCTCTGACATGGCTCATTAACGACTACATCCATAGATAGTAGTCGGGACCAACGGCTTAACGTGCCTTCCGAAGCACGGAATCATCTTATATTTCGGACAATCAGATGATTCATTCCTAACCGAACTGGAGAGGTCGCACAAAAGGATTTTTGTTTGACAGTGTCCCCACCGGGAATCGAACCCTCCAGCCAGATCAAGAGCCGAGCGCTCTAACGAGTAGACTACGAAGGCTGTCATTTCGACAGTAGCTTACCTTTATGCACATCACCAAACTGTCCTTCACCGATGATGCCTGTGAGTTCAATCTGATTGCGGACTAGCTCGTAATCTCGAACTGAAATAAACAAGTTTTTAAATTTTAAAAAGTAATTAGATGCTACTTTTTTACATATTTGATTGACACATAATTATTGCCCTTGTTTTATTCAGTTTTTACTTGCTATGGACACTGGTTTTTACACAGAGCGACAGCCATCTGACCTCCACAACCCATAGGGCAAACCAGACCCAATGCTAAACTGGGTTTTGGCAAGTTAGTGCCCAACCTGGCTATCACAGTTATATTCATTTACTACTGCGTCCGTCTGGTGCCGGCAAAGAATTGTACCAACCCATCTCTACCCGTGGGTGTCGTAAGAGGCGTCTAAGGGCAGCAGCATCTTTCTGTAAATCGTACCATCTTACATACTGCGCGGTCACCAACAGCAGCAGTCGCCAAACGCAACGCTTACAAGTGTGGTGACTATGACTATGGTAATCCCCTCTTAAGTACCACTCGTTTTTGGTGGAGTTTAGGAAGGAGCTCCTTCTGCAGTGGATGTTTCATGAGATGTTACGACTAAGCCATAAGCCAGATTATTTAATGAACTAATTTCTCATCAACCGACCAACCTTAGCAACGGACCAACCTTACTTTTCACTTAAATTATGCTGTAAAAATTCTAGGGAGCAGCTATCCAGCAATGGAAGCTTAAGCGGGCATTACATTACCCAATCTGCAGAGCACTAGCTGAGCTAGAGCGTAGCTAGAGTGTTCAGATTGGATCGTGTAAATTCAGCTAGACAGTTAGTGAGCTAGTGATCTAGCTGTCTAACTGCATTTACACGGTCCAAACTGAACACTCTAGCCCGCTCCCCCCCCCCCGCTACTCCCGCTTTAATTATGATGATTGATGACATATAGGATAGGCACATACCGGCGGGCGTGGAGTAGTCAGCGTCATCGTCGACTATTTCCGCATAGTCCTCCGACAAAAGCGTGGCCGTGTTCGCTTCCCACGAGCTCGTCTTGCCTTCCGAGGAACTGCTGCTCATCTCCGCTGCAAATTGAAGAAGGAACAAATGTTTAAGCATCATCTCCACTGGGAGAAAGAATTACCGTGTTAGCAACAGCTAATTTATGGTATGTATGTACGCATGAACAAATATTTAGCATCATACACGATTGAGGATAATTGTGGTTCTTTTTTATTGACAAAAGGTATTTACATACATAAATACATCACGCCTCTTTCCCGTCGGGGTAGGCAGAGACCACAGTCCTCCACCTGCTACGATCTTGACGTAATTCCCTTGCGTCCTGTACTTTCATCAATCCTTTCATACATGCTCGTCGGTTTAGGGTACTTTTAACCTGGCCTTTATTCTTACCGTTTGCCTAGGCCTTCCCAACGTTTTCATTCACTCACCATTCACTAATGCCAGGTATTTAATGCCAGTTTTTGAAAAAACTTTCGCATGCGGTGAGGTCTTAATCTTCGTTTCCTCACAATAGTGATCCCAATAGCGATCCCCATTAATGAATGCAATATCAAACGAAAATACAACATCCTTTCACTACACTTGGAGCGATCTATTGACATCTCCACAGCCCACTGGAGGCTGCCACCCACTTTGCTCTTAATCTGATCAGACCATCTTACGGTTCGTCTTGTGGCCGTTTTCCTTCAATTTGACCCAGTATTAGGAGCTTGGAAGACCGTAAAATATGTCAGAGGAGGTGAGGCGAGTAATACAAAGTACTAGAACCATTCGGGCGAAGAGAATATTGTTGATCATACATTTCGAAAACTTGTAATTCGCACCGAAAATAATAAGAATCGTAAGTTGATCGATTTCCTAGTTAGTTGATCAACTTTAGAAAAATAATAAACTCCTAGGATATTCATAGATCCATTTAGTCCGTTAGGTTGTGTTAGGTTCTCTTTCGACCAAACGAGATTAGGTTCTCTTTCGTTGCCAGATGCGAATTAGGTACAGTTTATTATATTTCAAAGGTTGATCAACTTACTAGGTAATTGAACAACTTACTATCCTGTATCATTTTCCGGTGACATATAAATAATCATATTATTATGGAATGCATTTAGAAATATTTGAAACTCGAAGAATTTTAACTCACTTTTGCATTGGCAATTCAGTTGTTTCCACACGGTAGCTTGAAAGAAAACATTTTTTTATTTATAAATTGTAGGGTATAATAGAGTTCACGAAAGATTAAGATTTTTTGTAAACAAACATTTTTCAGTTAAGAAAAAATTAATATTCATTAACACGAGGTACACGTTTGTGTCTCCAATACACACACAGAACGCTTACACGCTTAGTCTATCGTTTTACATATAGAAAGTCAAAAATATTCATATTTTAACACATTTTATGATTTTGTTTATAAAACAACTAACTCTTTCGTGAACTTCGGTATAGCATGCGTAGGATAAGTTTGGCTGTGACGGTTATTTCCCGCGCATGGGTGACAGGCGGAGAGCCAATGAACGATTCGCTCGCCTCCCCCACCTGCCGCGCTCACCCACGCGATAATTTTTTTGAGTTCAGCGCATTAACGGTCAGAGCCGGAGTTATTTTGTACGACGTGTATTAGGAATGTCAATCTGTGTAGATAAGGAAACTTACTTGTCCTATTCCATAATGAGGTCTGCGATTCCGTGACTAGTCTACAATAACCATCTACTAAGTCGGCTAAACTTTCTGCAGCCTGGAAAGAAATATCATTTAATTAACAATTAATAGACTTATTTGGCAATACCAATTTGCGTGAATTTAGAACACAGTAATATGAAAACTCCAGCCAATTGCGACTCTGCGACTGAGGGTTCCATAGCACTAAGATATCATCAAAAAACCATGTCAGTTATGGACGCGCAGTCACGCAGAAGTGTATTAAATGCGCGCGAGTCCGACACGCACTTGACCAGTTTTTATTATTTGTTGTTATTCTTTAGGTTATGTACCATAAACATACTAATTTTCACGCTTGTAAGTGTTCCCGTTTTTACGATAGAGCTAAAACAAAAATCAAGCTAAATTTGCCCTAAAAACATGTTTTCAATGGGGTAGCACCCCTTAAATCTTAATTTTATTTTTATTATTTGTAGCTATAGCGAAGACAGAAATACATATTCTATGAAAATTTCAACTGTCTACCTATTACGGTTCATGAGATACGTACAGCCTGCTGACAGACAGACATCGGAGGCATATCAATAAATAGGGTCTCGTTTTTCACCCTTTGGGTACGGAACCCTAAAAACAGCACAGTCCTGATGTTTTAGCCTCAGTAGAGAGCCCTCCAACTCTGACACCAGATTGTTTGAGGTCGGTCATCGATCTTATAATACAACATCATATCGATGACGAGTTGTTAGTTGGAGCACACTCCGGACTCTACATCCAACGAGCGAGAATAGGGAATATGCATAATTTTTTAGTCGCATTTATTAACAAAATATGAAAATACCGTAGTAGAGATGAAAAGTGAAATTCGAAATTTAAATCGGCCAAGAAATACGGCCGATATAAGAATCTAAAACTATGAATTACGCGCCGATTAGACAGAGAGATCCGACATGGACAGTGACGTCACATGTAACTTCGCGTTAAATTTCGTTTTCCTAGAAAGAGACAGAAACAAGTCTTGGACGGCTTATATCTTTTTTTAATTTCATAGTTATTCGAAAAATATTTTACTTAACTGTTTATTACATGAATGAGGATAAATTCTTTATATAAATAAATGGTACAGCAGCACTGCACTTACTTTCTCGCAATACTCAAGGAAAAACTATCAACCGCAAACTTAAATTTGTAATTCCATACACATAGTATGGAAATACAGACTTTTATTTACGTTTTTCCAAAAAAATTATCGAATGAAATATACAGATCAATTCAGAATTCAAATTGTCAAACATTAAAACCAACAAAGCTCAAACAATTTTGAGTAAATCACATGTTTAACTTTTGGTAGTACTGGAACACCCTTTATATAAATTTTCACAGATCAATGGATACTACCGTAGGACTTGCATGGAGATTTTTTTTTTTTTTTTTTTTTTTTTTTTTTTTTTTTATTAAGGGAAACATACAGTCATTAACAAATCTTGAAATAATATTAAGATAAACAAAAAGACCTAGAGTTCCACAAACTAAAATATAAAGGTAATTAATAACAATTGAGGACGAGACTTAGCTAATATATCCTTACGTTAATTGCTAAGAGAAAAAGTTAAGGTAAACCCAACTGATAATACACAAGAATGATGTATCTTAATTAGTACGATATAGACACAAAATCAGTGAAAAAATAAGCAGTCACCAATGAGACTCTTATATCGGCCCAGTGAAAGCCAGAAAATATCGATGTCAATGAGACGCTTATTATAATCGTCTAATGCACGCCGAAAGAAACTGTGTTTATTATAATTTGTTGAACATCTTTTGCAAGTGAACGTCTGTTTAGAACGAAGTGCTACGCGAGAGGGTACCCTGAAATCAATTTTAGACAATAATTCAGCGCTATCGATGTGGCCGTTTATTAGTTTGAAAAGATAGATAGCATCAATGTACGATCTTCTACTTTCAAGAGAGGGGATCTTGTGACGCTCAGAAGCTGTTTTGTAGTCAATAAACCAATTATTGGTACGATAGTCTAAATTTTTTAAAAATTTGTTTTGAATTTTTTCTATTCTATCTACATGAACTTTGTAAATAGGATTCCATACTACAGATCCAAATTCCAACAAGCTACGAACATAAGAGAAGTAAAGTATTTTAAAGGTGGCAGCATTTCGAAAGGGTTGAGACACGCGTAGAATAAATCCAAGTTGCTTAAATGATTTTGTAATCATTTGATCTATATGGCTGTTAAAGTGCAATTTGGAGTCGAGAATTACTCCAAGATCCCTGATATGATCGACTCGACTGATGTGTTCACCATGTATAGTGTAGTCGTAGACAATTTGATTGTGTTTACGTGTAAACGAGATAATGTTACATTTATTAGTGTTCAATATCGTTTGATTATCTTGACAATAAATGTGAAATCTATCGATATCTGCTTGCAAAGCCACACAATCTTCAACATTAGTAATAATTCTAAACATTTTGGTGTCATCGGCATACATTATGTATCTAGAATTGGTGAACACATCATCTATATCATTAAGATAGAGGGTAAAAAGAACTGGCCCCAGATGAGACCCTTGTGGGACTCCGGATGTGATTGAGCTGAAACCAGACATTACTCCTTTCAAGCTCACAGCCTGGGAACGATTTTCAATATAAGATTTCAGCCATCGAAATAGATCGCCGTGTACACCGAGTTTGAGCAGTTTGTTAAGAAGCAAATTATGGTTTAATTTATCAAATGCTTTTGAAAAATCGGTGTACACGGCGTCTACCTGATAGCCGGCATCCATAGCATTGAGTATATAATCGGTATATGTAAGGAGGTTAGAGTCAACTGAGCGACCGCGAATAAAACCATGTTGGTGTTGAGAAAAATACCTAGAAAAGGCTAAGGATAGCTGAACCGTGACAATTTTTTCAAATATTTTTCCAAATATAGAAAGCTTAGAGATTGGCCTGTAATTTTCAATATTGCTTTTGGAGCCAGATTTAAAAATGGGGGTAATTAACGCCTTTTTCCAGATTGTAGGAAAATGTCCTTCAGAGATAGATTTAATATATATTTGCGTAAGAGGAAAAGTCAACTCCTTGGCACATTTAGAGATAAGTAAGGGGTGGACGTTATCAAATCCTGCTCCTTTATTGACATCCACACTTTCGAAGCATTTTTGAACAATATCTGAAGTCAGGAGAATTGTTGATATGCTAACAGGCGACCCACTGAGACCGGTAAATTCGTCTAATAGGGTTATATTAGGATTTGTAGGTACGAAAGTTGAGTGAAAGTAATTATTAAACATATCGGCAATTTTTAGAGGCTCCGTGGAGGATATGGAATTGTAATACATTAATTGTGGTACTTGATTAGAGGGGAACTTTGACTGGACGAAACTCCAAAAATATTTAGGTGAAACTAAAATTCGTTGCTCAGAGTGTAAAATGTATTCATTATAGCACACGGTCTCCATTTCTTTCTCTTTAGCACGTAAAAAACTAAAAGATAAATAATCCATGGGATTTCCATATCGCTTCCACCTTGCGTGCATTTTCCTCTTTTTGTGTTCTAATTTTATAAGACTTCGAGAATACCATGGAGGCTTTGAAGTATTCCTTTTAACATTTTTTTTGGGAACGAATTGCTCCATCAAATTATAGAAAACTGTATAAAAATGCGTTGTAGCTTCCTCAGTGTTCATATTACTCAAGCAACTCCAATCATAGTCCAACAAACCATTCTTAATACCGTCAAAGTCAGCTGCTGTGAAACAATATTTAAGAGTAATTTGTTTCTGCATGTAAGATACACAATACCCTAAAACACTAATGTCGAGGGGTTTATGATGAGGATCGATACGTGATAATGGGAATGGACTCTCAGAGACAACCAAATCTGGTAAGTTTGTCAATATTAAATCAAGAATACGATCATTGGCGTTATAGCAATTATTATATTGTTTGAGGTCAGACAAAGCCATAAAATCGGAAAGCGAAGTTACAAATTTATCGCTATTATAATTTAAATTTAAAAAATTACAGTTATCTACAGAAGACCAAATTGCATATGATATGTTAAAGTCACCTAATATTAAAAAATAGTCCTCAGTATTATTTAAAATTAAATTGGAAGTTTTGTCATAAAACGATTGGAGCTTGTTATAATGGTCGTTATTGTGAGGAAAATAAGCGCAAACTAGATGCAGTGAAGGAGGAGAGCGGGGTGAGTGCACGCCAGTCGACGACGCAGCAGGTGCGCGCGCGATCCCTATACTTAGCCATAGTTCCTCAGAGCCCGCCGACGTGCGCCAATCGTCTCGTCTGCTCGCTATCAGCTCCCGTCGAATACCTACCATGACACCTCCGCCGGCACCGCCGCAGTCACGATCGCGATCAAATCTAAATACATTATACCTACTGTCGATATATTCAGAATCGTAGAAGTTCGGGGCTAACCAAGTTTCAGTGATACAAATTATGTCATAATCTGATCTCAGTACATTTGATAAGAAATTATGGGACTTAGTGCGTAAACCTCTCGCATTTTGATAAAATATATTTAAATTATTCAAAGACATTGAAGGAGTTAAGATTTAGTACATATAAAAAATTCAAACGACGTTAAGTTTCTTTCGGTTGATTTGTGCATTAGGTAATGAGATGGTAGAATATGGAATATAATAAGTACATCGAAATTTTTCGGACTATTATGTATATTTTGTTAATTTCCCAACACATGTTCCAGGATAATTGTTCAGTTTAGTCTACTGAGCAAGCCCTTCAGTTTTTGGTACACCCTGTGTACTAAATTTTATTTAAAAAAATCATAAAGAATATCCAGTCAGGTAGACAACCAATCCAAGATTAATATTATAGAAAATTTAAATAAACTCAATAGAACCAATTTTGGGTAAATCACATATTAACGATTTGGTGGTACAGGAACACCCCTTATATGAAATTACACAGATCAATTGATACTGGCGCAAGATATCTTACATGGAGATGCTTGGTCATGGAAAGTTTCATCAAGATTCTATGAGCCGTTTTTGAGAAAATTTAATTTTTTCATTTTCGTTGTATGACAGCTACCCTCAAAATGAGAGCCAGCAAGAAACCACTTAGAACCCTTCGATGGATTTGCATAAAACTCCCAAATTCAAAATATGGTGTCAATCGGACCATTCGTTTAGCCGCTAGGCCAAAGCGTGACGGACAGACCGACCGGCGGACCGACATTTTTGGGAGACTTGTTTTTTATGATTTATAAGTGATATAGAACACATTTTAGAGAAAATTAGAAAAACTTTTTTTTCACGAATAAAATACCTTTCTCGCTCCGCTCGAAAGTAAACATGAATATTCCCTATTTGTAATTTCAAATTGTAAGGTCGCGTAGGACCGCATATTCAGTGCAAGCCCTCAGGAGCAGAGGGCGGGGGGTGGATTGCGGGCGGGGGGCGATAAGTGTCCGCTCTATATGACAGTACTATTACGAGTACTTTATTCGGTGGTTGGGATAAGTCAAGATTATCGTCCTTGGATAAGTAGATTTTACTTACTTCGACACTGCTGCATGTGATTGTGAGCGTTTCTGTCGCACCTTTAACTCGCAACTGTAACGCCGCTTTCCCACATGAACCCGTCTGGAATATTATAAAACACCACGAATTATAATAATTGTTTTTCGTTTATTTCAACGCCTACTGTCTGTCTGTCCGAAGTTTAGCTCAGAAACCTTTAGTATTAGAAAGCTGTAATTTGGCCTGCCCTTTCAGTTTTTGTATAAAACCTGTGCCAAACTAAGTTTTTACCTGTGTTAGTGACTGCTGCGTACAATTGGATTTGAGCGTTTGTACGGCGACTATATCACTGAAGGATGCTATTTTACTATACGTCGGCGGCTCGCCTGCTTTGTGAGACACGTACGATATATCTAGAACAAACAAATGTTTATAAAAAGTCGAGATAGATAGATCATCATCATTATATCAGACAAAAGATGTCCACTACTGGACATTGGCCTCCCCCTAAGATCTCAATGACGACCGGTCCTGCGCTGCTTTTAGATAGATACTTTTACAAAAAAAAACGCACGTCCCATTATTTCCATTTTGTACTTCCATGGAAATGGTACACGGACAAGAATTTTGTTCGCAGTCGAAATAATCTACCTTGACAACAGTGTGAGAGCAGTACGGAGCGATAAGAGCGACAGGGACACGTATCGCTCAGTCCTGCTCTCACGCATTATTTCAACTTTAGTAATAAATCATACGAAAGAACAAGCTTTCCTAGAGGGAGAATATTGTTTTATCCACCATTTCTAACTCTTAGAAAGTTCAAAGAGCAAACTCGTGTCAATTTTTAGGATCGAAGTGTTTTAAATATATTCTTTCTTGCACATTTTTAACTAACAGAAATTATACAAACAAAAGGATATTTACAAAGGGGGGCTTGTCTCTACAGGACATTTCTTCCAGCAAACCCATGGTTGTGAGAATGTTCATAGCGGGACACGAGCGGGGCACACAACTTTTTACTCCGTTTAACCAGTTTTGTCCACTTTGATCCGGATTTAGCTACTTTAATTCAGTTATTCAACTGAATGACTCAATGATAAATGTCTTCCGGTGATATTTGTATTAGGACACGAAGTCCTTTTCAGGTAATTAACTAGTTTCATCTTGCTAAATCTACGTTTATTCGGTTTTTCTACGCACCTATATTCGGGCTGATAGCTAGTTCAACCGGTACTGCCAACCCGGTTCCAAGGGCCCCGGTAAATCTCTCCCGACCATATCCGTAATATGAGTGAATCGTTATCAGGTATTTACTCAGTTTCATACGGTTTAAACTGCTCAAATCCGGTTTTATTACTTACCTATATCCGGACCGATGGCTAGTTCAACCGGTATCGCCCACCCGGTTCCAAGGGCCCCGGTAAATGTCTCCCGGTCATATCCGTAGTGCGTATGCATAGTCTCAAGGTATTTCAACATACAGTCTGTGTCGCTTATGTTTGCTACCTGGAACAGTTAAGTTAAATAGCTTTAATACAGTTTTTTTTATTAATGGGGGACGTTTCACACAAGGTCAGCAGACCCCAAACCAGGCAAAGCCTGTACTATTAGTGTAGGAAATGAAGCAGTTGACCCCAACATAATTCTCTCAGGCAGATTTTATTTAACAGGATGATAAGGTATCATGAATTTAATGTAAATTCAAAATGTCAAAAAAAATTATCAAAGAAAATTTTTCATACATTTTTGTATCTTCTTCTTCTTTCGTGTCGGCAAGAACACGGGCTAAATCTTACTTGCCCAGAAAGCGGCTACCGTGGTAGCCCTCTGGTTACCGTCAAGTAAGTCCTCACGCGAGCAGGTGGTCGGGCACGCGGGCAATTTTTGTATAGAAAATTAAAAGTAGCAGTTTTCGATTTTTTTATAGAAGGTTTGTCTCATATAGTGTAATACCCCAGCAAAGTTTCATCGACTGAGGATTTAATGCATGGGTCTTCATACAACGATGCGCTTCATTTCCTAGACTATGTGGGTATCAGAGACTGATATACATACACAAATAAATAACACCCAGACTCAGAACAAACAATTGTGTTCATTACACAAAGGTTAGTCCTCGGCGGGGATCGAACCCGCGGCCTACACTTCAGGGTTGAAATACCCTTTTTGCCAGTCGCCCACCTTTTTGAACTGATGCTGTATGGCTTTCTTCAGCACTTTGGACTTGATGCCTTCAATCACGTTTTTGGGCAGGAACTTGTTCAGACCGACCTCTTTCTCCAGGTACTCGATATTCGCCTTCTTGTCTAAGGATATCTGCATGTCCTTACAGAAGTATCTGGAAATTCATATGAAAAAAGTTGTTGTTGTTCAATAATCTTCATTGCAAGAAAACTACAAAAAATACAAGTAAAGAAAAGATACAAAAGCGGACTTATCCCTAAGTGAGATCTGTTCCAGAGCTAACCTTAGAGTGAAAGTATAATTGTACAGGATGCAATCATACACAAAAAGAAAACCAAGATAGAAACTTATAAGACTAAAAGAAAGAGACGTTAAATACGCGTAGCTAAATAGTTAAAAACTTTAATAAAATAACTTCTATTGTACGTATATGCATACATAGTACACTCAACAGCACATCACAGTAGTGACTAAAATTGAGAAAGGGATGCTGAGATGGTTTGGTCATGTAGAGAGGATGAATGAAGGAAGATTGACGAAAGAGATCCACAAGGCGAGAGTGAATGGTAACGTTGGAAGGGAAAGGCCTCGGCGAACGTACCAGGACCAAATTCAGGACGTTCTGAATAAAGGCCAGGTTAAAAGTACCCTAAACCGACGAGCATGTATGAAAGGATTGATGAAGGTTCAGGAAGCAAGGGAAGTATGTCAAGATCGTAGCAGGTGGAGAACTGTGGTCTCTGCCTACCCCGACGGGAACAAGGCGTGATGTTATGTATGTAACAGCACATCAGTAGAAACACTTTTGGACCTTATGGCGTGGTAATAGAGTTGAAAAAGTTCCTACCGACAAGCGGTTGACCGTACCACAGAATAAATAATAGTACTATCATACAGACAGAACGGACACTCTCCGCCCCCCTTGAAATCTACCCCACACCCCCGCGCTCACCCGCCCGCGAGATTCTCGTGGTCCTTCTGAGGGTCTTCAGCGACCTTCCAATTTCAAATTGTATTGTTGTATTGTTGTGTCGGGGTGTGACAGTACATCAAATATACATAAGACAATCAAATAATACATAACATTGCATATAAACCTACATATACAAGGTGTAACAAAAAGGGATGTGATTCTGCCCATGAAACTGAACAACTTTCCCTAAGGAACATAGGTAGAAATATGAAAAAAAAAATTGACCTCCCATAGAAACTGAATCAGCTGATCGCGCATTTTGTATGGGAGGTCAAAAAATTTTTTTCGTATTTCTTTAGGAAAAGTTGTTCAGTTTCATGGGCAGAATCACATTCTTCAGGGTTGATACACCCTTTCTGTTACACCTTGTATAACTAAGTTAAAGCATAGCAAAGGCTTGCTTCATTTTCATTTCATTCATTTCTTGTTGGGGACGCCGCGATGCACGCAGACGGGTGATCGGATCGCGTTAGTGGAGCCATTTCACCCTTTATCCCAGAAAACGGACAGCCTGCCCATGCTTTGTTGGGAGTTCTAGCCCCGAGAAGGCCATGGCTTGCTTTTGACCTTGATCTAGCCCTGAGGACAGAAATGAGGTCGACGATGGAAAGAACTAGCCCAGAGGAAGTCTATTCACTCGCAACTTATGTAATATGAACTCGGGAACAGACGCAGGCAGTCTTCAACTTACTTTATTTCTAAACAAGCTATTTGTATCGCCAGATCCTGGTCCACCAAGGGATGGTTGGCGTTGAGGTAGTCATGTCGCACCTGCGGGTACAAATAAAGTTATAAATATACAGGGTGCGGAAAAATCACCACCTCTACGCGTGGGTGTCGTAAACCCATAGGATGAGCAGCAGCGTCCTTCTGTGTATCGTACCATCTTACAAACTGCGGTCACCAACAACCGCGGTACATGGTGCCAGCCGTAACGGTGACAAGCGTAGTGATGACTATGATATTTACCCCACCAAAACACAAGGTCTATAAAAGTTTGCTAGTATAATTCTAGCGTGTTTCTCAAACCGTAAAATTGAACAACTTTTTGCAAGGAACACATGTCGACATGAGAAAAAAAAAAAACAACTTTCCGTAGAAACTACACGCAGCTGTTTGCGCATTTTGTATGGGAAGTAAAAATTATTCTTTTTCGTATTTCGACCTAAGTTCCTTAGGGAAAGTTGTACAATTTCATATCTAAGTATGAGGCTAAAATAGTGCTTACAATATTTTTACCCCCACGAATTTTAAAAGGAGCTCTCAGTCCAGCAGTGGACAATGTAGATATATTCTTTATTGTACCAATTTACATACAGAAAGTTGATACAAAAGGACAATAACAAAGGCGGGCTTATCTCTAAAAGAGGCAATGTGAATTATGGGAAATGATAGAATGATCGTCATTCTCAACAGAGAAGCAGAAGACTTGTAACACACTTACTTGATCGTAGTAATAGTGGAAAGTGACGCGATCAGCCTCGCACATGGCGCGAAGGTTGGCTGGAAGATACCGCACTCGCAGCTCTAGCCGCCACTCGCTCGCCGGCCATTTTGTGAGCACTTCTGACACCGGCGTGTCTTGGTGTATCCATCGGATCTGGAAATAGAAGCGATCGAATCAGTTCAATAGTTTTTTAAAGAGGGCGTCGTAAAATGCAACTAAAGGCACCACATGATGGACAGGAGGATCTATATTTTTATTTGAGGTCGGCAGGAGGTCGCGCGGTTTCGAGTTTTACACGATACTATCGTATTTACTGCAGGTGTATTTATATGTTACGGGTGTATTAATTATAAATTATTAATAATTACCGGTCATCCAAACTAATATTATAAATGCGAAAGTAACTCTGTCTGTCTGTTACGCTTTCACAGCTAAACCACTGAACCGATTTCGATGAAATTTGGTATAGAGATAGTGTGAACCATGAGAAAGGACATAGGCTAATTTAAATTTCAAAAATGAGACTGGAAAGGGGTGAAGTAGGGGATGAAACTTTGTATGGGAAATCAATTAAATAATTTTTGTTACGCTTTCACGGCTAAACCGCTAAACGGATTTTGATGAAATTTGGTATTAAGATAGTCTTAATTATAAGAAAGGACAAAACCTACATTTCATTTCAAAAATGGGACTGGAAGGGGGTGAAATAGGGGATGAAAATTTGTATGGGAAATCAATTAAATTATTTATGTTACGCTTTCATGTCTAAACCGCTGAACCGATTTTGATGAAATATTGTGTGGAGATAGTCTAAGCCATAAAAAAAGGACATAGGCTTCTCTTGATTGCAAAATCGAAACTGGAACGGGGTGAAATAGGGGATAAAAGTGTATTTGTTTGTTTGTTTGTCCTTCTCTCACGACAAAACGGAGCAACGGAGTGACGTAATTTTTTTGCATCGTGATAGATGAAGGTCTTGAGAGTGCTATAAGCTACTTTTTACCGCGGGAAAACCTCTAATACCAATGGGAAATTACGTTTTATCATAGCCATACGTCACTTCTGTTAATATGGATTTCCAACTCCTTGCAGAACACTGATCATACGTGACCTATTTTTTTGCATGGAGATAGATACAGAGCCCGAATGTGCTATTGGCTACTTTTTACCTCGGGAAAACGTCTCATTTCCATGGGAAAACAAGTAATGATATAGCCACACGTCAGTTCTATTGATGTGGTTTTCCAACTCCTTGCACAAATACTGATCATACGTCTACCACTCATAACAAAGTTAATAAAGATTAAAGTTTATACAACTTTTATTCCTCTCTGCCCAGTCACTCACTTGGCAAAAATTGCCAAATTATGACACAAGACTGATCATATTTCTGACACTCATAACATAATAAATAAAGATGAAAGTTCATATGACTTTTATGAAAACTTCCTCACTACCCATTCACTCCCTTCATTGCCTTCTTTTTTAGGTTCACCTGTAACGACTGACTCTGAAGATTGTCTCCTTAGATTAAAACAATAACAACGTCACTTTGAACAAACCGCTAAATTCTTACACAACACTGATCATTATGTCTGACACTCATGACATAGTAAATAAAGGTGAAACTTTATGACTTTTTTCACAACTTTCCCTCTACCAATTCACTCCCTTTATTGCCTTCTTTTTAAGGTTCGCCTGAAACGATTGCGGCACTGCAGATTGTCTCCTTGGATTAACACAAAAACAACGTGCCTTGGAAAAACCTTAAATATAGACGAAAAATATGACTTTTACTTATACTTCCTCTGTACCCCACCAGTTGACTAAAATATAAAAGATATTTAAATTTGTAGTAAGAAAGCATTCAACATGAATAAGCACAAAGGCATCTTTTACGTAGTAAGGATTAAAAAGAAGAAACGTTTCGCAAAAAAATATTTCAGTTAATTACGAGTTCTATTTTTTCAAAAGATCCACGCGGACGAAGTCGCGGGTAACAGCTAGTTATTAATAATTACCTTAGATTTGGTAAATGTGATAAATCTGTGAAATTCATTAGATTATGTATCACTTTTACCGTAACATATACACAATTAACCGTTCAGTTATAGCAAGCCTCGTCGCGAATAGGGCATGGCGGTAATGCCTATTTTACAAAACCGGTATTTTTTCTGTATTCAATTTATTAATACCGGAATACCGGTATTTCGGTAAATTTTCGTTAATAATGAATTTTTTTTTACAGACGAATAAAACAATATTTCAATTTACGTGAAGTATTCGTTTTATTTATTAAAAAAAAAGAGTTATTTTACAATTTGTACCTCTTAAAAACTACTAAAGTAAATTCTTGAATATGTTTATAAAATATGTAGGCAAAATCAACGTTTCTTATATAATCTTTAAGTTTTTAGTCAAGCAAAATCACAAATACAAATAATTTACATTCTATAACATTAACAATAATTAAAAAACTATAACAATAATTAACATTCTGTAACAAAATAACCGTGGACGGCTAAGAGAACCAATAAATCTATCCTAGAGCAACTGGGGGTCAAAATACGTCTGTCCACAACGTGCTACCAAAGGATTCTGAAATATTTCGGGCATATAACCAGAAGAGAGCCTGCTAACCTCGAAAAGCTGATTCTTCTGCGCAAAGTAGAGGGCAAAAGAGCGCGGGGAAGAGCACCACACCGTTGGTCTGACCAAATTAAAAACCTTCTGGACCTCCCTATTACCAACGCCCTTCGATTGGCTGAAGACAGACAAAAATGGAAGAGACTGGTTGAAACATCCACGATGGCGTTCCAAGTCAGACACGACATTCAGTAACTGAAGAGTACGACTAAGAAGAAGAACAAAAAAATTTTTACATCTTTTTGTGTAGCATGACTTAAGGTTAGTTGAGATCTTTAATTGGGCTTATAATCAACTTATTTTAATCATAGTATTCTGTGCTGTTGTTTATTAAACTAAAGTACTAAGGGTGATTAAAAAGTTTATTTATTTGATTTTAATTATAAGTATTGAAAGTTTATTTCAGTAAAAAGAAGGTCCCAAAAGGACATATTATATTAACAAACATAAAAAGAATGAGGTAAAGTTCAACACCAGACAATACATTTCTTCTTTGAAAGCCATCCAACGTTTCTTACATTTGAAGACCAAGATTACTTGGGCCATATTATAAAGAATATAATAGAAAAAATAAATAAAAAGAATAACCGCAAAATAAAGATTAAAGAACTTACGTAATAATACCGAAATACCGGTATTGGAAGATTATTACCGGTAATAGAAAATGCTCAAAACGTCCGGTATTACCGATTACCGGTATCCATGCCCTAGTCGCGAGGCAACGGAGAACAGTTCACCGCCTCCTCTGAGCACGCAGCACAGAGCGCTCGGCTCTCAAACCGGATGTTCTGGGTTCGATTCCCGGTGGGGACACTGTCAAACAAAAAATCCCTTTGTGCGACCTCCTCAGTTTGGTTATAACATTGCACGATGAATCACCTGATTGTCCGAATATTAAGACGATTTCGTGCTTCGGAAGGCACGTTAAGCCGTTGGTCCCGATTATTATCTACGGATGTAGTCGTCAAAGAGCCATGACAGAGGCCTTTGCCGGCACAATAACTCTGTCACCAGGGTTTGTGAGGTCGGTCATCGTTCTTGCAACCTTCACGATGTGATGATGATCACTCACCTTGCCAGTGGTGAGCCGCCTCGCCCTTAGCGCGAAGCAGTTGGCATACACCCGGTCGCCGGGCGCAAGCCTCGTCGCGAGGCAACGGAGGACTGATCGCACGTCCTCGTCGCCTGAGGCTTTGACCACGTTGATACCGCCATTGGGGAGGTGTACCTTCAATGTTGATTGGTCACCGGTCGCGGGCCCTGGAAATATAAAATGATAGATACAATTAATTCAGCAATAATCGCAGATTGTGCGATAAACTTGACGCCTTATGCAAAGCTTGGCAACGGCAAAGCGACTAAATTAAGGCCATCGTAAATAGGTGTACTACAGCCGTCAAAAGTATTAAAAATTACGACCTGTAAAGAAAAATGAACCCTGTGTATTCGTGATAAAAACCTTAATGATAAAAATACGTAAAAACGGACTTCTTACGTTGGCCCTACTTTAGGGAAACGTGAAAGAACACTTTTTTTTTTACTATGTATGGGCTTACTCTTGACCTCGATCTAGCCTTGAGGACAGAGATGAGGTCGACGATGGAACGAGCTTGCCCAGAAGAAGCCTATTCACTCGCGACTTAAACAGATAACTCTAGTGCAGTCCACTGCACTAGAGTTATCTGTTTAAGTCGCGAGTGAATAGGCTTCTCCATCCATGGAAGGGGAGGCGGAATTCCCCGTCCAACCACCAGCGGGAAACTCCAGTCGGGACCAAAAAGAGGTCGAGATCGCAGCGTGTGAGTCCAACAGTGACGGTTATTTGAAGAAGAAAGCTGCGCATGGGTACCGACTAGGGAGCCAATGATAGATTCGCACGTCTGCTCGGCACACCGTGCCCTTACCCCGCGATGTCTCTTTTAAATTAGAAACGTTAACCGCCACTATATGGCATCACACGCCGCGATCAGTAGACCTTAAGCCTGGCAGTAAGCCTTTAACTTTAAAACTGTCAGAATACTGCATGCTTCCCCGCCTAGTCTCAGTAGTTCGGTTCTTTTGTACTGAGCCTTCTTTAGCCTTCCTGCGACTGCAGGTCGATCTTTTTTTGCCTGATCGTTTTGATATGTATTAACGGCATAATCATTATGCGTCTGTGTTTATGAATTGAATAATATTTATTTTTATTTATTTACTAGCTGTTGCCCGCGACTTCGTCCGCGAGGGATTCTATCTGTCTGACCATCCATCCATCTACCCTTCCGTCTATCTGTCGTCCGTCTGTCCGTCCAATCATCTGTCCAACCGTCCGTCAAACCATCCCTGTCCCTGCCCCTTTCCCCCTCCTCCCCTTCCCTCACCTCCTCCCTTTTCCTCTCCCTGTCCCTCCCCACTCCCTCCCTTACCCTTATTCCTATCCCTTCCCCTATTCCTACCCATAACGCCATCTTAACCACTATCCCTATCCTCATATAAATATAGAAACGACACCAATATTGATTTTTAGACATTTCAACCCTATCGCACCCCAACCCCATCCCCAGGGCATGATGACATTTCACGTGCACCACGTTGGATTTCAAAGTTGTTGAAGTTTTCGTAATCAACGACCCGATAAACCATACAAATGACACCCATATTGATTTTTAGACATTTCAACCCTATCGCACCCCAACCCTATCAACAGGGGATGATGGTATTTAACGTCCACCATGTTGGATTTCAAAATTGTTGTAGTTTTCGTAATCAGCGACCCATTAAGTATACCATACAAACGATACCCATATTGGTTTTTAGACTTTTTCACCCCATTTCCCTTTTTAGGGGTTGAATTTGGGGTGGAATTTCAATAACAGTGATGAACGTTGCATAGAATTACAACCCTAATGCCTAAATAACAAATTATGTGGATTTTACTTCAAAAATAAGGGATTTTCAACCACATTCCCCTTTTCACCCTTTAGGGTGTCGAATTTTCAAAAACCCTGAGACATGTTAATATTAATTTTTAGTCGTTAGCATAAATACAAAATTTGAAGATCTTAACTTTAAAACTGACGGACTTTCATACAAACTTTCATCCCCTATTTTACCCCCTTAGGGATGGCATTTTGTAAAACCCTTTCTTTATGCACCCTTAGACTTCATAAGGAACCTACATGCCAAATTTGGAATTTCTAGACCCAGCGGTTTGGGCTGTGCGTTGATATGTCAGACAGTGAGCCAGTCACCTTCTTCATTAACATTAAATTCGTTTTCCCGTGGGAATGAAGTGTTTTCCCGCGGTAAAAAGTAGCCTATGTGATATTCCAGGACCTAACCTATATGTGTGCCAAGTTTAAAATCCATTTAGTAGTTTTTACGTGAAAGAGTAACAAACATCCATCCATCCATCCATCCATACTTACAAACTTTCGCGTTTATAATATTAGTAGGAAGGATAGTAGGATTGCATACAAGATTTTCAGTTTTTTTATAAAACAAACTGCCATATCTCTTTTACGGCCCTTAGGTAATATCTAACTAACTTTTTACGAAACATCGAGTCGTAATCGTAATCTTCAAGACCACAGCCGTACCGTAGTTATACGAGTATTTATACTCTGTCGTACACGCAATGAATGAATGAGTCGTATAAATACATACAAATTGGCCATCCAAACACGTGGGTGTAGTCTTGTTGCTACAGCGGATGTGAAATGCCTTTATTGGGCAAACAAGCTTCTTTATGAATGAAAAGAGATTACGACACGACACATCTGCTAGTATTAAACGCTGATATCCATTAATCCAGTGTTATGATCCAGTGTTATGATCCAGCTTAGTGATCCAGCGATACAATAGCATGTAATACTATACTAGTACAGATGCCTCACGTCATAGAACGAATTTGTGCCGAAAATTGTTCGGGCTATTTTTTCCATAAGGTATTTTCTTAGAATAAATTGATATCTGGATGTTAAAATTGAATTAATGTCATAGTTTACACCTTTACCTACCAACCTAGTAGTGACATTTAGTTTAATTATTAGAAACAAAAGGGCCAAATGAATTCGGGCTATTTACTCCGTCGAAAAAACCGTAGTACGGAATGGGACCCCATGACAATAGGGAGTTTTTCTTGACGTCTGTCAACTACGTTCTTAAAAATGTCAATGGGTGGTACAGCTTGACCAACTTATCTGGAGAATTTTGTGATGGCGCCACGATCGTAAAGGGTTGCCACCTATTACAAAAATAAACAAATTCAGCCTTTTTTAATACTCTTAACTACATGATGAAATATGACGACTTTTTACTGTTTGCCTCCTTGCTCGCAATCACAGAGAAAAGATACCTAACTATACAGGGTGTAAAAAAAAGTACGATGATCCTTCTTAGGGGTGATTCTACATCACTAATAATTTAATAACTCTCCGGGCGCTTCACTTCTACTTGAGCTAAAACTATTTTTTTTTTAAGAAGAAGTAATTTTAATATTTTTTGTACAATATATTAATGATGTATAATCATGCCTTAGAAGGATCATCGTACTTTTTAGAGTTCCGTACCTCAAAATAAAAAAAAACGGAACCCTTATTATAGGATCACTTTGTTGTCCGTCTCGAACGAGAAGAGGTATCAGGTTGAAATTGATAAAGAATATTAAGGTTCATAAACCACACAAGATCTGAAAATTTAAATTTTTTACAACGACGCAATCAAAAGATATGGCTTTTTATGTCCTCATCTCCATACATTTATGCAAAAAAGCAAAACCTACAGGGTACTTCCCGTTGACCTAAAATTATGAAATTTGACAAGAAGCTAGTTCTCACAGTACAAATAAAGGGAAAAGTCTTAAATCATTGAATATTTCAATTTTTCTCACAACTAAAATAACCAATTAAGGTTAGCTCCCGTTTCAAGAACTTTTCTATAAAGGAGGGGACAAGTTGGATGGTCGCGGAATTTTTTAAAATCAAAGAGCAAAACCTTTTACTATATCATATGGTAGATAGGTACGGAACCCTTAGGGCGCGAGTCCGACTCGCACTTGGCCGGTTTATCACACCCTGTATAAATAAATACAAAGATCGATGATAAAGACAACGGCCCTGACTAAACGGTAAGTTTTTAGGCAAATTGGCCTCGGAATCATTAAAGCATACAAGTTATATACTCGTATTAAACATTTATTTTACTAATAACTAGCTAGTGCCCGCGACTTCTGCGCAGGTTTATAAGTTATAGCCTATGTGTTATTCTGATGTAAAAGCTATATTATTGTAAAGTTTCATTAAAATCCATTAAGTAGTTTTTACTTGAAAGAGTAACAAACATCCATCCACCCATACTTACAAACTTTCGCGTTTATAATATTAGTACACACGGCCGCACATCAGTAGAAACACTTTTGGACCTTATGGCGTGGTAATAGAGTTGAAAAAGTTTCTACCGACAAACGGTTGACCATACGAAGGATAACGTATCAAAATAGCTATTTTTATTTTTAGAATTATTTTTTTACAGAAAAAGAAGACCCGGATTATACCTTTTACTGATAACCTTTCACACAGTAATTAAATTAAATTTTGATGCTTGACAAGCATATTCTAAACGGACCAGCAGTTGTACCCCTGGCGTGGTTTCCAAAATCTTTGAAACGGACGAACATGCTTGACAAACATTGTAAAAATATAAAATTACTTGAAATACATGAAATACTTGGAAATATGCAGAAAAACAAGAACAGCACAGACAACACTGACTGATACAAGGAGGTTTAAGTAGCAGCTCTTTCGGCTAAGGAGGGAGCCATAACCGTATCCATTTCTTGCGAGGGACCTCCATACTAAAATGTATGTACACTTGTTCACGTATGGACTGTTAGGTCGCCCACTATCCTCGTAAGTGTAAAATGCGGACGAAGTGTCAAACGGGTTTCTTTATTTCATATACAAAACAAAACCTGTAACTAAATCTGAGGCTCAGTCACTTTAGCTTCTGTAGGTACAAAGTCCACCGTGTCAAGATACACATGCTTTTGACTGTAGGTACACACGGCCGCACATCAGTAGAAACACTTTTGGAGCTTATGGCTTGGTAATAGAGTTGAAAAAGTTTCTACCGATAAGCGGTTGACCGTACATGTAACTGAACACAAAACTTTAGTATTTCTATTGGTACAAACTTTGTTTGAACACTTATTTCCACCTTTAAAAGTTGATTTCTAAAACATGAAGGTTCACATCTCTCTTTATTTCTTAAAGTATTTTATTTATCTATTTTACCTAAGTTTTCAAAACTCTTGAAGTTTCATACGTATATTTTTTATGAGTTGCGTATCTTCTGTTCAACTGAACCGATTACAATGATACACCACTTTTATATTGCAAGAAAGAACGCCAAACACATGATTGAAAATCCTGTTTGTGTTGGTGCACAGGCCGTGATAATTTGCACTCTTGTGGCTTCTGTTTGCTTCTTTTTGACTGAACCGATTGCAATGATCTAAAGATTAAATATTGTCAAAAATAAGTCAATGAGTTCAGTGGTTTACGAGTTACTGGCGCCACCGCTTGACACTTCACGTATCCTCTGTTTCAGTGAACCGTTCGCAATGAAACAAGTCTGAGCAATGAAACAAATTTAAGCCTAATGTGTAATTGTTAACCTTATTTCAAGCGGTTGAGTGGTCTGTGAGTTATTGGCGCCGCCGCTTGAAACTTCGATTGTACTCTGTTTGCGTGAACCGATTGCAATGAAACTAAGCTTATATATTGCACGGAAATAAGCTTAATACATTACCTATCGAAAACCTGGTTCCAATCGGTTCAGTGATTTGCGAGTTTATCGCGAATACACAACCAGACAAACAGAAAAAAATTCCAAAAATGAACCGAATGGTTTCTATTACCTTTTTTGTGACCCCCCAGATCAAGATCAATTTATCCCGATAATTTTCAATTAACAGAATCGGCAAGTTATTATATGTATACAGCGTGAATTTGTAGTGGTTTCGCACCCGAAGCCCAGTGATTCTGCTCATGAAAACAAGTAACTTTCCCGAAGAAATAAATTTTTTACTCGAAAAAAATTTTTCACCTCCCCATACAAAATGAGTCGATCACGTGACCACTTTACTATGGAGAGGCGAAAATATTTTTTCGAGTAAAAAAACTTTTTCTTCGGGAAAGTTGCTTGTTATCATGAGTAGAATCACTAGGCTTCGGGTGCGAAACCACGACAAATTCACGCTGTAGAATAGATGATCAATTCACAAGTAAAAATGATATATTTTCACTTTCGCATATAAAGTTTGGATGAAACATTAGATTTTTTTAAATATTTTTTTCTATATTTGTAAAACGTAACCAAGACCCTAGTTTTTTGACCGACTTGTCATAGTCGACTAGGAGCCACTTAACACGACTATGTTTAGGACGGACTCTACAGTTTTTACTCTGAGGATTGTCAACAACAAAATGACGTTTTCAAAATGACGTAAGTAGTTCCGGTTTTGGCCATTCTACAGAAAAGTTGGTCAAGCTGTAAGTCATGTATAAGTACAGCTTGACCAACTTATCTGTAGAATTTTACGATGGCGCTACGATCGAAAAGGATTGCCACCTATTACAAAATAAACAACTTCTGCCTTTTTAGTGTTCCGATATCAAAACGGTAAAAAAAGGAACCCTTTTCTATGGTGCGACTTTGTCTGTCTGTCCGTCTGTCACACTCACACCTGTATTAAAGCAACCACTCATGCCATCGACTTGAAATTTGAATAGTTTTAGAATTATGGTTGCCCAACTTAAGGCGCTAATATGCCTAACTTTACGTTGAATAAAAATAGTTTTAACAAAAACTACACACCTCCTTCAAAGTTTTGCAAGGTTTCTATTAGCAATAAAAAGTATAAAATAACTATAACAGTTAATAATCAGTAACTAAGTGAAGTAATAGAAAATAACCAAGCCTGTTATTTGTTTCAATTATAAATTTATAGGTAGTTAAATTACAACAGTTCATTTTACAATTTTTTGTGTTAAGCAAACACCATAAGGTATTGGTACCAAAAGATAGTTGGTAACACAGACTGATCCTATTGTATTTTGCATTTTTTTATGGTTTTCCATAACCTATGATTTCTTCTTAGGCCGATATTTCACTGGGACACCATGGCGGCGCAACCAGTTGCGCCACCGTGGTGTCCGTAACTAGACAGCAGTAAAGACACCAGAGTCGCCACACCCTGCGGCCACTGTATTAAGGGCTATATTTCACTGGGAGTGGTAGCGCGTCCAGCATCCGAGCTGGTCACGCCGCTAAATTGGTGGCGCAACCAAACGGACACCAGGTGAGTAACTCTCTATAGAGCTGTATACATTTTGTTGGTAGCGGCGACTGGTTGCGCCGCCATGGTGTCCCAGTGAAATATCGAGGGTGGCTAGCACAAAAGACGTGGTGATGTGATATCGTTTTTTACAATCATGATGGCACTAAAAAGGGTCGAGCATTTCACGGATGAATCTCAAAATTAAAATAAATGGCCATCAAAACCATTAATAAAAAATACAGGGTGGTATATCATGATTTTAAGAAGGTTGTCACTTGAATAGAATTGTATTTTTGCTAACCGCGTTGCTAACCGCGTTTGAGAAAGACGGCTTGCACTCCGGGAGTGCCGGCAGAAGTTAAAACAAATAATTTGACAGCTGCCATCCGAAATGTAGATCTCATCGAGACCTATCATTAGACTCAGCACATGAGTAGTCTAGGGTCAGTAGTTTTCGAGTTATAGCGATTTTTAGTTTGACAGCTGCCATCCGAAATGTAGATCTCATCGAGACCTATCATTAGACTCAGCACATGAGTAGTCTAGGGTCAGTAGTTTTCGAGTTATAGCGATTTTTAGTTTGACAGCTGTCATCCGAAATGTAGATCTCATCGAGACCTATCATTTGTCTCAGCACACGAATAGTCCAGGGTCAGTAGTTTCGAGTAATAGTGATTTTTGGTTTGACAGCTGTCATCCGAAATGTAGATCTCATCGAGACCTATCATTTGTCTCAGCACATGAGTAGTCTAGGGTCAGTAGTTTTCAAATTATAGCGATTTTTAGTTTGACTGCTAAAAAAAAGCCGAGACTATGACAAAGACAAAAAAGATGGTTTGGTCTTTATCACACTTTAGAACTTTTGTATGTATAAATTGAGCCTGCTCTAATTATTTGCAAATCCATTTCTATACTTCATCCGAGATCTGACGCGACAAAGACAAAATAGATATTTTGGTCTTTATCACACTTTAGAACTTTTGTATATATTGAGCCTGCTCTAACTTGGTATGAGATCTGACGCGACAAAGACGTGACATCTGATGCGAATTTATCATTTTTTCCCCATCTCAAAAAGTGCTAGGCGCCGCTAAATAAGTTTTCACTTCAAAAATCCCCAGCAGCACCTGTTTTTGTGATAATTTGCAAAATTTCTCCAAAACAAGAAAAGAAAAGTTAAATCTTATTGGAAATGTCTAAAAAGTAATTATGGCGCCGTTCCTATCAAGTACAATGTAAATTCTACGGAATTTACGGAATTACAGCATGTTTTTACAATTGGCAAAATTTTATATTTTCAAAATGCTCTAGTGCTTAGAGTTTTAAACCTAGGTTAATTAAAATTTACATAGGTATTTAACTAGTGCTTCTACTTGTTACTGCAATAATAATCTGGGTCAATATTGGATTTGCGTCGACACGAAAAGAAGAAGATCTGGGTAACACTGACCTGTAGCGACAGCAATGCGTTTGTATACATGAAAAAATGGTGTTTTTGGAAATTCTTGCTCCTTTTCTGCATCAAAGAACGATTTCATTATGAGAATCATATCCGCACACCATTTTCGATCGCTTTTGGTATGACTTTTTCATAAAATGCTTGGAAATATGCAGGAAAACAAGAACAGCACAGGCAACACTGACTGACACAAGGAGGTTTAAGTAGCAGCTCTTTATGCTAAGGAGAGAGCCATAACCGTATCCATTTCTTGCGAGGGACCTCCATACTAAAATGTATGATTTTTTTTTAAATCCCAAATACGTAAAAGTTTTGTCTTTCTCTTTAAGAAATATATAGCTTAGAACTAATAAATCTTGTGACTACAGTTTTTCTGGTAAGAATACTTACCATTCAAGAAAAAACCGGTCAAATGCGAGTCGGACTCGCGCGGATTCCGATGTGCCTATAGTATTTTTGGAAGCAATAAAGTCCTTTTCTAAAAAACTGCAACTTAGAAAGATCGTTTTATTTTTGCTGTAATATTTACATAAACTTCTATCGCCTGTAATTAATTCTAATTTTTCCTTTCACAATCTTCGGAGATAAGGGGAGGGGAATGGTATTTTTTGTCATTTTTTATCATAATTTGAAAACTAAGAGTTGTAAAAATTTTTAAAAATATATTTTAGAATGTACAAGATAAGCTCTTTCATATAATACCCCCTTTACATTAATTAAGTTAAGCAGTTAAGTTGGACAACCATATTCTAAAACAAGTCTAAAGCATGAGTGGTTGCTGAGATATACAGGTGTGACAGACAGACAGATAAAGTCGCACCATAAGGGTTCCTTTTTTAACATTTTGGTATGGGGACCCTAAAAAACGCTGTTAAATATCGCGCGTTTTGGGCTATTATGGATCATTTACGCTTCCTTTCTTATTATTAATGATCAATTCACAAGTTAAAAAGATATATTGTTACTTTCGCATATTATAAGGTTTGGATGAAACATAAGATTTTTTTGATTTGTAAAACGTAACCTAGACCCTAGTTTTTTGACCGACTTGTCATAGTCGACTAGGAGACGCTTAACACGACTATGTATATGACGGACTCTAAACATTTTTACTCTGAGGTTGTCAAAATGACGTAAGTAGTTCCGCTTTTGGCCATTCTACAGAAAAGTTGGTCAAGCTGTACGCTGATTACTGTTGGTAATTTCTTTTTTTGACATATGTAAATTATTTATAAGAAAAAAATGTGACAGGCATTTGACAGCAACAATCAAACTGACTTAATACGTATACGTATTCGAAAATCGCTGATCGGTTCGTCAATAAAGCCCAAGTCACACAGAGCGGTATAAGCGGTAAAGCGGTCCGGGGCCGGACCTGCGGGAAGCGAAAGCGTTCCGGGACCGGTCACACAGAGGTACCGCGCGGAAACCGCGGCGGGACAGCGGCGCGGTAGCGGTCGGTGTGACACTATTTATCTGTGATTATTCAAAAGACGTTAATCCTTTGCTCTAAACAAAAAAACCAATCTGATAACCAGAAAAAAAGTTTGCGCAAAGCTGCAAAATTCTTGTAAAAAATACAATGTCAAAATCCGCGCCCGGACCGCACCGCACCGCACCGCGCCGCGCCGCTGCCGCTCTGTGTGACGGGTTGCATTGAACGCAATCAAATGGAATACAGCGCCCGCTCCCGCCGAAAGTTCGGCCCCGCGCCGCGCCCGGTCCGCGGGGTTGTACTAGCGGCCCGGCCGCCCCCGCGCCGCACCGCGCCGCGCCGCGACCGCTTTCAATGTGACAGTTTCAACTCATACTTTACAAAAAATACCGGCACCGGAACGCTTCCGCTACCGCCTCAGTGTGACTTGGGCTTAAAGGCGAACAAAATAGCTGTTTTCTCCAAGAGACTTTCGTAGCGGGTAAAAATGGGATTTAAAATTCGAACATGAATTTAGATCCACCATAGGGACCATAACAATATTTTAGGTCAACCATAGAGATCGAACAAAAATATTGTATGAAAAATTTTACTGGCCGGTTGTATTATTAAAATTATTATGAATATAAAAAAAGAAATATGCTTGAAATGTAAACAAGACTACCAACCAAAGAGGTTCTGTTCCTAATTGATACAAAAATGTCAATAACATTTTCAGTTGTTACAAATAATACTTAATATGATTTTTAGTATTGTTTCATCAAGTAATAATATTGTAATGGTATTTTATATTTAAAATTAATGACGAGCGTGTGTCTCAATGAGCCTTTTATTTCTTTTCTCATAGAGGGAGATGAAAAGTAAAGTGTATTACGCGGCTGCATGCAAAAATATTTTACCTTGGGCGACCTATTGAATCCCTCGCTACGTTCAGGATTCTACTTTAGAATCCATCACTTCGCTCTGGATTCAAAATAGCGCCCTCGCCTTAAAAATATTATTTTACAGCCTTGTGACACAATCTACTATTTAGTATTGTTTCATAAAGTAATAATATTGTAACGGTATTTTATATTTAAAATTAACGATGAGCGTGTGTCTGAATGAGCCTCTTATTCTTTTCTCATAGAGGGAGATGAAAAGTAGAGCGTATTACGCGGCTGCAAAAATATTTTTAGCTTGGGCGACCTATTGAATCCCTCGCTACGTTCAGGATTCTACTTTAGAATCCCTCGCCATGCTCCGGATTCTACTCAAGAATCCTTTATTTCGCTCTTGATTCAAAATGGCGCCCTCGCCTTAAAAATATTATTTTACAGCCTTGTGATACAATCTACTATTTCATAATGGTTATATGGTGACACAAAATAATAAGACTTTTAAAAAGTGGTTGTCAGTGAGGCTGTATCGCTATTTGACCATTGTTTTTTTTTTGCCTTGCTCTTGACATATTTACGCTCTAGGGCGACGATGGAGCGAGATTTACATAAACGTCTATAGACTGTAATTATTTCAGATTTTTCCTGTCGCAACCTTCCGAGAGAAGGGGGGGGGGGAATGGTATTTTTTTAATAAATTTTTCATCATAACTTGAAAAATATGAGTAATAAAAAAAAAAAAATCTATTTTGGAATGTACAAGTAAATCGCTTTTATATGATACCGCACTCGACCTAGTAGCGACAATTTGAATTTTGGCCCCCTTTGCATTAATAATCATAATTTTTTCAATTTTTTTCATGTGCAATTGTGTTGGGCAACTATATCTATTCCGAATTTCAAGTCGATAGCATGAGTGGTTGCTGAGATATAGAGGTGTGACAGACAGACAGACAAAGTCGCACATAAGGGTTCCTTTTTTTACCATTTTGGTATCGGAACCCTAAAAATTAAATGTACCACTGCTGGTCAAGGCCTACCCAACGTTCTTACTAAAGAACGTTGGGTAGGCCTTGAATCAGGGGGATCCTGATTTTGTTGAGCCAATCGCTAACGAAGGTTTCAATTCAATGTACCCTGCTTTCGCTCCACTGGTCTCTACACTGGGCCTCTTGTTGCCACTTTGTCAGTCTTCATAGAAAGCGCCGAGTATATCGCGCCATCTACGCCGTCTTTCAGCGGTTGCCAGCCTAGTTCCACTTTAGATTGGCGTATGTATGGGCTAGTCCATTTACATAAAAGTACAGTCAATCACAGAAGCCATGTTGATAACTATTACCTTGATGCGCAGCTTGGCCCGGCTGCCGTTTCGGCGAGGCGGGCTGCATAGCGCGAGCTAACGCCCCCTCCGCAAACCGGCCGCCGCCGCTCTCTGGCTCATGGCTGCAACAATACAAAACATAGGTTCAAATAACACTCACAATTCAAAGAGAGACGTAACCTGCTACCTCATAAACTATAGACTAGTAAAAGACGTGTGACGATGAAGCCGTTAGGACCTCGCTGACCATTAGTCAAAGTTCATGTTACAAATGTTATGAAGTACTCACTCAAAATCGTAAAAAAATCTACGGAACCCTATACTGCGCGTGGCCCGACACGCACTTGGCCAGTTTTTTATGCAAGTGAGTGTAGACGCACGCATTTGCAAATAAAATGTATGAAGACGAGCAGAGAAACCGACCGGCACGCCATACGGTGAACCAGGCGGCGGCGCGGCGTGCCGCACCTTTTCTGTCTGGCCTTTGGCTAAAGAGGTAAACATAAGCTTTTTTGACAGAATAGTTCGTCAGTTCTTGTATTATTTGCCGCAGAGGAAATAAACATAAGAGTTTTTGGTAATGGTTGTTGTGATGCTATAGGCCACTTGCGGTATTAGCACAAATAGCTCGTACGCAGCTTATTCGAGGCACATTCTAGACGTGACCTTAGGTTACTGGCCGGAAAATCTTCAGCAAAACCTTTTACGGCGGTATTCATTTGATACGGGCGATACGGATTGTTTTCAGTACAAGGGCGTGAAAATATCCAAACCGTAGCAGATTGACAAAAGACATTGTTAAAGTGGTGCCTAGCTAATTTTGAATATCATTGACAGACAGACAGCAAACATTATTTGGGTTCTCCGACAAAAGAAGTAAGTACCAACAACAGCAGTACCAACAACAGTACAAAGTAACCTAAGCCAGAAAAGTCAGCAGAATTTTATTTTCAGATAATAGTCGTGTATAAGCCAAGTTCCTGTCTACAAAAAGACAATATATACCAACTAACTATAACTGGATTCCTTAAGAGTACCTAAGCATACCTTAAAAGACGTTCTAAAAAGACCATTTTCAAAAGCTTTTAAAAAGATTAACCTCGCAATTTCTGGCATGTTATAAAAGATTCCAAGCAAGTTATAGTTAGATAGGGCAGAGTCAGAAGTAGCACAGCCATTTCATAAACATGATTTATATCTCCAACAGGACAACGAGAGAGGGTACGGAAAGGGGCGGGAGACACAAAGAGACAAAAACGCGGGCAGGAATAAATATATGTAACCGTAAAACAGCTTTCTATACAACGTGTAATGAAATGGTGTGATGATACTAAAGGTTGTGAATCTGCCCATGAAACTACACAACTTTTCCCAAGGAACATAGGTCGAAAAACTAAAAAAAATCAGTTCAAAAACTAGAACCCGACTACTGGCAAATCTTGCTCTAAAAAGTATGAAACAAGAAAATATTGTCATCTGAAATTGTTATGTACAAACTATGGTATTTAATAAATATTCATAGCGATGTTCAGATAATAGCCGTGGGCATATTGTTATGCCTCTGCCCTGAAGTTTATGATCGCTTTTTTCGGATAGGTGGCATAACATGACCACGGCTATTATCTGAACGTCGTTATGAATATTTATTAAATACCATAGTTTGTACATAACAATTTCAGATGACAATATTTTCTTGTTTCATACTTTTTAGAGCAAGATTTGCCAGTAGTCGGGTTCTAGTTTTTGAACTGATTTTTAATTTCAATTATTTTGGGGTTGTAAATACATAAAAAAGCGAACAATATATATATTTATGAAATGTGCTCACTAAGCCCTTTCATTTGATACCCAACACGGTACGGTAATTTTATTTTATTAGACCTTGACTTAATCTGCTCTAGAGGGCGCCACATACAATTAAACGAAATTTCTTGTATCCTATAACCAGCGGATAATTAAGACGCTTCTAACGACACCTAATTTGTCAAAATATGATAAGTAGTTTAGAAGTTATGATGGAACAGATGAACATACATACATACATACATACCGCTCAAAATCATAACCCTCCTTTTTGCCGTAGTCGGGTAAAAACCAAATTTGACCTTCCATACTCAATGCGCTATCAGCTGATGCACTTACTATGGGAGGTCATAATTGATTTCCGTATGTCGACCTATGTTCCTCAGGGAAAGTTGTTCAGTTTCATAAAATTTCTCGTATATACATTTTTTTACGTAAGTCTACTTTACCTTTCGAAGTCGTCTTATGGCAGTGTATACATACAACCACTACAGCACGGCCATGAAAATGTTGATGGCACCAATCAAAACCAACCCCAAAACTATATCTGCTTCGACTAGCTGTCGAACCCAGGACTATCAAAATCATAATCAGAACAGTCTGTAGTAGTAGACAACTGCAACGCCATTGCGCTGACCTTAATTTTTGACATAATATCTGTAGAGGAAAATATATACTGCGATACTAAATCAAATTTCTTGCCGCAAAAGTGCTTTGATGATACCGTAAGAGGATGGTGTTTTAGCGACAATTTTTACCGAATTCCTATGCATTCTAGTTCCACATATCCGCAAACATAAACCTACGTACATACGCACAATGTGCATCTGAATGCGGTGAACGCAATCGATGCAGGAGGGTCCGAGGTGCGGGGGAGAGGGGAAGTGGTCAGCTACGGCAGGCTACGGAGTACATGGGCTAGTAATTACAATTGGAACTTTCCAACTGTTAGCCAAAATGCCCATGCCCTATGCCCAAGCCCAAAAGTTACAAAGGTTTCGCTTCAAGAAGTCCGCGACTTTACTAATAGCTTTACATCTAGTGCCTACACAAGTTGGTATAGTTAAATGATACACAAAAGTAAATTTGCATTACCGACTGCCGGATTCGATTAATTAAGAGCTTATTATTATTACGATCTTACTTAGGTACATTCAATGAATAACGTGAACTTACAATAATGTTTTCTTAATCACTCTTTGCGTAATGTTTTCAACAACATGCGACCAGCGACCGCATTGAGTCCATTCACTTGTGGGTGAATATGTTGTGGTATTGTGAATCACTAGAGAGCCTCAAGTCTAGCGTGTTCAGACTTGTTGGCTAGTGCGATGGCCTACTACGGCCTGCATTACTTTAATGTGACGTAGCGCAGTACAGCTTTGTCCACACCCACTTGAATTACTAAAGTGGCACCTAAAGGAATCATGAAGTAAAAATGTTGAATGATGAGTTAAGGAGTGATCACACCTAGTAGCTGAATTCAAAGACTAATTCGGCATACATTGCTGGGAGGCTTGGTTATGTTAATTGCAGTATCCTTACTTCAACGAGCAATGTATGCCCAATTAGTCTTAGAATTCAGCTAGGTGTGATCTTGGCTTAAGCCGCTATCACGCACACCTTTCTTAATTCGGAGACTAAATTCGGCATACATCAATTTATGACGAGTTAGTCTTTGATTTCAGCTTTTGCACCAGTTTATTAGAAAATTATAGTGACATAATATTGCGAATTGTTGCCCATGTAAGTCACGAATGACACTTAAATTTCTAGTATCTTTAAAGAGATGTGAATGCACTTAGGTACGTAATTTTCATTTAATTTTGCCAGTATTTCATTTCAAGTATATTTCAAGCCAAAATAGGCAAAATTAGAAAATTGTTTCTCTACGGCAGCATAAGCTTGAAATAGCTATTCGGGGTTTAGGTAGGCACTTCATACAGATTTCCCCAGGGTGCACTGTTTCAATGCTGTAGCACTTTTGGTGATTTAACGAGGTAAAATTATTAGCATTTTATGGGCTTTAACGATATTCATTTATCGAATAAAGCTTCGTGGAATCAGTGCAGAAATATCAAAATCTCACAGTAACCTATCAAAGCCATTATGGCGCAGTGGTAGGTGCAGCTGCCTGCTGTAACGGGTTCTATTCGCAGTCGTCAAAATCCGAATTATTGAGTCAGGGTAGGTATTTGTTCCCAGGCCTGGCTCGTTTTGGGTCCTAGTGCGTTAATGTGATCGACGTTTTTAGGGTTCCGATACCAAAATGGTAAAAAAAAGGAACCCTTATGGTGCCGCTCTGTCTGTCTGTCTGTCTGTCTGTCCGTCTGTCTGTCACACCTCTATATCTCAGCAACCACTTATGCTATCAACCTGAAATTTGGAATAGTTTTAGAATATAGTTGCCCAACTTAATTGCACAAGAAAAAATTTTGAAAAAAGTATGATTATTAATATAAAGGGGGCCAAAATAGGGGGGGCCAAATTTCAAATTGTCGCTACTAGGTCGAGTGGGGTATCATATGAAAGGGCTTTACTTGTACATTTTAAAATATATTTTTGTATTTTTTTAAATTTCTTAGTTTTAAAGTTATGATGAAAAATGTCAAGAAAAATACCATTCCCCCCCCCTTATCTCCGAAGTTTGAGTAAGGAAAAATCTGAATTAATTACAGTTGACAGAAGTTTATATAAACTTTACAGCAAAAATAAAACGATCTTTCTAAGTTGCACAGTTTTTCAGAAATCTGCAAAAAACCTTTACAAACAAATTTAGTTTTGCGGTCCTGAAAATGGACTTTATTGCTTCCAAAAATACTATAGGTATATCGGAACCCTCGGCGCGCGAGTCCGACTCGCACTTGACCGGTTTTTTTAAATAAAAACAGCTCAAGACTGTGGGATTTACCAAAGCAAAATTATTGAAGACTAGCTGTTACCCGCGACTTCGTCCACGTGGATCTATATAAAGAAAACACATTTTTCCATTGAAATTCTTAAATTTTCCCCGTTAAGAGTAAATTTTATGTTTTTATGAATTATAATCGACAATTCTGCCTATCAGCAAATGTGTTCAGCCGTTAGGGCGTGAAAGAGCAACAAACCCACCAACTTTCACCTTTATAATATTATATCCACCTCTACCGTGGGTGTCGTAAGGGGCGACTAACGGTTTTTAAACCAGAGGATGGGCAGCAGCGTACTTCCGTGTATCTTACCATCTTACATACTGCAGTCACCAACACCGCTGTCCATGGTGACAACCGCAACGCTGACAAGCATGGTTATTAACCATATTGTTCCAGCAACAGCTGGAATTCTAGTGGGAGCTCCCTGTCCTGTAGGTAGTGGACATATTATGGGATGTTATGATGGATATGTGATTCCTTCGTTGATTGAAATCAACGTACAGTTACCAAATAAGGCACGCACACACGCTTGATGACAAAACATACAAGTTCAACTCTGTGGGCCTCGATCTTGACTTTTCGTTTGCTTTGTTGTTATAAGTGTATCTATTTAAGTTCTGATAACGATCCGTCACTCAGCTGTCAATCAAAACGTGTCTCTAGCCACGTACGGTCAACCGCTTGTCGGTAGAAACTTTTTCAACTCTATTACCGCGCCATAAGGTCCAAAAGTGTTTCTACTGATGTGCGGCCGAGTGTACACCACGAGTTTCATCACGTGACACCTATATTTGGAACATGCTGTATACAAGGTGTTTTATAAATTAAACAATACAAAGTCTTTTAGGCGCGGTCATACACCATAATATTGAAGAACATTGATTGTAATAAACTGTAAAACCCCTCCGCACCATATAAGATGCCATGCATTACGCTGCCCGCAAATAAATACGCGCAGGCAAACACTAGGATCCACAACAACTATTCAAAGAATTCCAAATTACACATGTTTTGCCTTTACATGATGCTTCCTGAGGAGATGTTTGACCAAATACCAATGTTTCTCGGTGTACCCAGTGTATGTTAATCCATCATTGATATGGAGGTAGCAACATATTTTGTAGCTTGGTAAAATTAGACTTCCTCGTAAATCATCTGATCATCATCCCAATTTTTTATTTCTCTATCGCTCCCCGATCAACCATCATCTCAACATTATTCCTTCTCATATCGTTATTTCCACAGTCTATCTATTTTGTTTATCTTTGTTCTCGCATTTAAAATCCATCCACTTATTTATCTATTGCGCTTTGAAACATCTTTTATAATTCGCACGGCTAAAGAGTGGAATTCTCTGTCTGCGTCTGTGTTCCCGAGTTCATATAACCCGAATCTATTCAAGTCGCGAGTGAATAGGCTTCTTCTGGGCAAGCTCGTTCCATCGTCAACCTCATCTGTCTTTAAGACTAGATCGAGGTCAAGAGTAAGCCCATTGACAATAAAAAAAATGCAGTTATAAAAAGTCGTAGGTTTGTTAACGTTCTCCTTACACCCAATATAGTCCAATACAGCCATAGTTCTGAATGAGTGTGAGGTGATACTATTTAGTCTGTGTCTGAGTCATAGAGTGAAGGAACGCCCAAGTTCATTGGACACCATGTATACAGTTAGATCGTAAAACTTGCTATATACAGGGTGGCCCGTACGTAAATAAACATAAATATCAGGAAGGAAGAGGTATCGAACTACGAGTATGACGTTTAGAAGCTTTTAAAGATGACTTTTATGAAAGGTGTAAGGGACGGTGTACCTAAAACTGAAAGGGCGTATTCAGTATATAAAACTAAACAACTTTCCCGGAGAAAAATCTTTGGGAAACGAAAAAAAAATTGACCTCTCCATATAAACTGTTCGATCAGAGTGAGCAATTTGTTTGGAGCGGTAAAATTTTTCCCAAAAATTTTTCTTTGAGAAAGTTGTTCAGTTTTCGTTACTCCGTCCCTTACACCCTGTAGAATACTAGCGTTCGGCCCTGCGGCTTCGCATACATAGAACTCGTGCCCCACATACAAAAATCTCATAGAAAAAACTGGCCAAGTGCGAGTCGGATTTGCGCCCTAAGGCGCCGTACCACTAAGGTCCGTCTAAGGGACGCCCAGTTTATTCATTTATTTTTATTATGGCTCAGCCAAATATCAACTAGCCGCACTTGACTCGATACGCAGAGCCAAGAAGCTCATTGGTGATGAGATGCTGGTGAAAACCAAGTTTCACAGTCTGGCCCACCGTCGCAAGGTTGCATGTCTGTCGGTATTTTAGTTTACCAACAATAAATAAAGATTAAAAACCATGACTTTATTAAAATTATCTCAGTGCCTATCTCGCAATCAAAATGTAATTAAAATCAGCTTAACATTTTTTGTACTTGCAATTTACTTTAATCGTGGGACATTGTTCATTGCTTACAAGTGCAAACATCACCATTATTGCAGAATAAAAATAAAACAAGTAGAGCTGAATTTTAAACAATGCGTTTTCAAAAGAAAATTCAAATTAAACAATACAAAGTCTTTTAGGCGCGGTCATACACCATAATATTGAAGAACATTGATTGTAATAAACTGTAAAACCCCTCCGCACCATATAAGATGCCATGCATTACGCTGCCCGCAAATAAATACGCGCAGGCAAACACTAGGATCCACAACAACTATTCAAAGAATTCCAAATTACACATGTTTTGCCTTTACATGATGCTTCCTGAGGAGATGTTTGACCAAATACCAATGTTTCTCGGTGTACCCAGTGTATGTTAATCCATCATTGATATGGAGGTAGCAACATATTTTGTAGCTTGGTAAAATTAGACTTCCTCGTAAATCATCTGATCATCATCCCAATTTTTTATTTCTCTATCGCTCCCCGATCAACCATCATCTCAACATTATTCCTTCTCATATCGTTATTTCCACAGTCTATCTATTTTGTTTATCTTTGTTCTCGCATTTAAAATCCATCCACTTATTTATCTATTGCGCTTTGAAACATCTTTTATAATTCGCACGGCTAAAGAGTGGAATTCTCTGTCTGCGTCTGTGTTCCCGAGTTCATATAACCCGAATCTATTCAAGTCGCGAGTGAATAGGCTTCTTCTGGGCAAGCTCGTTCCATCGTCAACCTCATCTGTCTTTAAGACTAGATCGAGGTCAAGAGTAAGCCCATTGACAATAAAAAAAATGCAGTTATAAAAAGTCGTAGGTTTGTTAACGTTCTCCTTACACCCAATATAGTCCAATACAGCCATAGTTCTGAATGAGTGTGAGGTGATACTATTTAGTCTGTGTCTGAGTCATAGAGTGAAGGAACGCCCAAGTTCATTGGACACCATGTATACAGTTAGTAAAACTTGCTATATACAGGGTGGCCCGTACGTAAATAAACATAAATATCAGGAAGGAAGAGGTATCGAACTACGAGTATGACGTTTAGAAGCTTTTAAAGATGACTTTTATGAAAGGTGTAAGGGACGGTGTACCTAAAACTGAAAGGGCGTATTCAGTATATAAAACTAAACAACTTTCCCGGAGAAAAATCTTTGGGAAACGAAAAAAAAATTGACCTCTCCATATAAACTGTTCGATCAGAGTGAGCAATTTGTTTGGAGCGGTAAAATTTTTCCCAAAAATTTTTCTTTGAGAAAGTTGTTCAGTTTTCGTTACTCCGTCCCTTACACCCTGTAGAATACTAGCGTTCGGCCCTGCGGCTTCGCATACATAGAACTCGTGCCCCACATACAAAAATCTCATAGAAAAAACTGGCCAAGTGCGAGTCGGATTTGCGCCCTAAGGCGCCGTACCACTAAGGTCCGTCTAAGGGACGCCCAGTTTATTCATTTATTTTTATTATGGCTCAGCCAAATATCAACTAGCCGCACTTGACTCGATACGCAGAGCCAAGAAGCTCATTGGTGATGAGATGCTGGTGAAAACCAAGTTTCACAGTCTGGCCCACCGTCGCAAGGTTGCATGTCTGTCGGTATTTTAGTTTACCAACAATAAATAAAGATTAAAAACCATGACTTTATTAAAATTATCTCAGTGCCTATCTCGCAATCAAAATGTAATTAAAATCAGCTTAACATTTTTTGTACTTGCAATTTACTTTAATCGTGGGACATTGTTCATTGCTTACAAGTGCAAACATCACCATTATTGCAGAATAAAAATAAAACAAGTAGAGCTGAATTTTAAACAATGCGTTTTCAAAAGAAAATTCACACGTCTATAGCCAGTAATAAACATTGAAAAAAAAAAGCATATTTCATATTTATTTCATATAATGCGGTAATAGTAGCAAGGTATTTTTTTTTAACTAGCAATGACACTGACCGACTACTAATAATGTCCACGTTATACCCATGTTAGTGTACAACTTTAGTTCTACAACTTTTGGAAATAAAAAAAAAATTGGTTCTCCAAACAAATCGACCGGATTAGATTTTCATTTTGTTTGAAGATTCGATTTTTTAAAATTTAGATTTCCTAAAGTTATAGAACAACACTTGAGGTTTTGCGTATTTAGAATTACACGTTGCATATGCCACAGGCAAATTGTATAAATTGTCGTTTTACATTATGCCTTGGCATTCTACAAAATGCCGAGAAATTTATATTTTGTCATTTTAGATAATGCCGCGGCATTTCACAAAACGGCGTGTTATCAGTTTTTGGTCTTCGCTGTAGTCGTAAGATAACCTAACCCAACTTAGCTGGGTTTATCGTGTCTAACAGTCCTAAAATGCACCAGTGAAAGAAACCTGTTTACAATCTGCCGGCGCCGTTTCACAATTTGCCGACCGATTACAGTTTGCCTGCTGCGCCGTTTGTAAACGGCCAATTATACGATTTTCCTGCGATTTACATACATATCATATACAAGTTTCTTTATTTGACTTTATCTCAATTCTACCCCTTTTCCATTAAAATGAAGTGTTTACGTTTCGTGCGTTTCCCACTGCCTTACAATAGATGTTGCCTGAAGTGCTTGTCGGCTTAGAATAGCTTTGCAAATATTTGCGTCGCTTCCAGGCAACGTATGCTTCGTTTCTTTGCGCCATTTTCTTAGTTCACGTGAATTACAGGTTAAAAATCGATACAAATTTTGTTATCTTTTTTGTCTGAAAACTATTCCAGAGCTTTTCTGAAGGAAGGGCTTTAATGCTAAGTTTGTCTGGGGAAGTACCACTCTAGCAGTGTTCGAACTGGTACGTACCTATTTTGCGATTTGAAGGGCATGGGAGCCTGTGAAACTACCGGAAATTTTTTATTTTTTTGCTTTCGGGCAAAGTCTGTGTGTTGAAGTACCACATACCCTTTGGCTGTTTTGCCGTAAAGCAGTATTAGCTTGCAATGCTTTGTTTCGGTTCGAGGGGTTGCTACACCTGGGCATAAGCAACGCGCTTTTACCACAGAATAGGTAAAATAGTCTTTTCATCTCATCTATTCGAATATCGCTGAACGGTTCGTCAATAAAGGCGAACAAAATAGCTGTTTTCTCCAAGAGACTTTCGTAGCGGGTTAAAAATGGAATTTAAAATTTGAATTTGAATTAAGGTCCACCATAGGGATATTTTAGGTCTACCATAGAGGTCGAAATATTGTATGAAAAATGATACTGGCCGGTTGTACTATTAAAATTATTATGAATATAAAAAAAGAAAAATGCTTGAAATGTAAACAAAACTACCAACCAAAGAGGTTCTGTTCCTCCATTTTCAGTTGTTAAAAATAATACTAATATGATTTTTAGTATTGTTTCATCAAGTAATAATATTGTAATGGTATTTTATATTTAAAATTAATGACGAGTGTGTGTCTCAATGAGCCTTTTATTCTTTTCTCATAGAGGGAGATGAAAAGTAGAGTGTATAACGCGGCTGCAAAAATATTTTTACCTCGGGCGACCTATTGAATCCCTCGCTACGTTCAGGATTCTACTCAAGAATCCTTCACTTCGCTCTGGATTCAAAATACCACCCTCGCCTTAAAATATTATTTTACAGCCTTGTGATACAATCTACTATTTACTGTTTATTAGTGCCAAATGAGTCAAATATGACAGTATGTGCTATTAGGCGATAATGACTACTTATTATGAGGTGGCGTAAAGTCTAGTTCGCTTAGAATTTACATTAAAAAAAAAGTTTTTAACAGAAAGGAATTAAAAATGGCGGCAATCCAAAAATTAACAATACAAGCAAATAAGTTATACTACATTTAATTCTGCCAAACGGCCATCCAAAAACGTGCAAAATTGTCGTTGTAGCCGTGAGCAGAATATTCAAACGTTAATAAAATATGTAAATAAATATTAAAATGTTAATATGCACTGTCTGCCCGACCGGCTATCCTGTCCGTTTTCATTAAACGTTCTCTGGGTGCGGAAATCCAAGCAATTTTAATGAAAAATTCTATGAAAATTTATCATACTTGTAAAATGTATGGGGTTGCACTTCGTAAATAAATTTATTGGTGATAGGAATACAAGCATGAGCATGCCTAAAACGTAGAATATGAGCGTAAAATAAACAAATATTTGTATGGTATTGTTTTTTGTGAGAATAAAAAATCCACTAATATTTTTGACCCAAAAAAAAAACAATAATCCAGATATCCATCCCCAAAAATCTGGGGTGAAATAGTCATGTTCAAAAAACTATGACTGAACAAAAAAAAGTTGCTTCAACATGGGTTGATTGATATTATTATGCGAAAAAGATTTCTGACTTTGGTAAATGCTATCACGTGGTGTATTTTTCATTGCAAGTTTTTAATTTGTAATTCCCGGGGAAAAGTTGTCCAGTTCTACACCGTCTTCCTGAGAATATGCATTAATTTTAAAAGCACGTTTAGTTAACGAAACTGTACAACTTTCACTTAAAACATAGGTAGATTGACATAAAAAAAATTGTCCTATACAAAAATTTTTTTCGTACCTATGTTTCTTAGGGAAAGTTTTTCAATTTCGTTAACTGAAAGTGCCCTTAAAGTTAATGCATAACTCGAAAAAAACAATTTTGTAAACAATTTTGTAAACAGTTTTGTAATTTTTTTGGCTTTTTTTATCCTATGTTCTTAGGGAAAGTTGTACAGTTTTGTTAACTGAACGTGTTCTTAAAATTAATGCATAATTATCCTCAGAAACACCGTGTATAGTCTAATCAACAGTTTTAGTCTAAGGGAGATGTCATCTATATCCGTTTTATTAAAAAGGCATATCCATTCAATCTGAATGTGCTAGTGAAACTCTACCATATTTTATAAGAACAAATTCACCAACCAATAGCACCTAACTCAATTAAAACTTTATTTATTTTAAAATATAGGTGTATCAAAGCGTTAGCTGTCATCAAAATTAACCACACGAAGTTTATCTGACTGACCTACTGGGAACTGTCAAAAGATATCAACTCTCCTTACGTCAACTCCTACGCATGGCAAATCATAGGAGTCTTTGGAGGCCAACATTAGGTTAACCACACATTTGTTATTGTTTTATCAATGGACCAATTATCCTACTGATGGGCCTCCCAGCCACTCTTTCCAAGCATCTTGAATGTGTGCTTTACCAAAAGGGTATTTTTCAGCACCTTTAGAAAGTTCAACCATTCCATCCAGGCGCTGCTGTTCATCATCGTTAGGAAAATTGAAAATGAAAACACTGATACAAACGGTCACCTAGTATGAAAATGGTCAAGTCAGTTTGATTGCTACTGTCAAAATATCTGCATTATATTTTCTTCTAAAAAGATTTCATTTATTTTACAAAGCCATAAAAAAATAAATTACCAAAAGTGATGAGAGTGCCACCTATCAACTTTTTAAAATCGTACTTGACAAACGTCATAGAAAATTGCCTATTTTGTTGAATAGCGTCCAATTCTTTACGCCAGCACTCATTGTGTGTTGTCATTGATGACCTTTGCCAATCTATTAGGAGAAAAAGAACTCTGAGGACGTGAAGGGCTAGGTCTACAGTCAAAATAATGTAGCTTAATTAGAATGACAGCTGCAAAAAATTTGCGTGAAAGCAGATCGGAGCGATGTGTCTCTTTCGCTCCAAAATGTGTAAGCGCATCGCTCCGTCCTGCTCTCAACATTGCTCTCATTTTAATCAAGCTACATTAGATCCTGGAGTGAGAAGGTGTGAGAAAGAGGAAAGTGTGAGAAATGACGAATTTTTGTGTCAGAGGCCAAGAAGCCTCTTTAGGAAACGAGTGGATGTAAGTATGTTAACAACATTTAAAAAGTCTACAAAAAACTAAATTGAAACTATTCTTAGTAAGCACGAATGAAATAATGAGAATGAATGAAGCCAAAGAAGTTTCGAAGCAAGTCAAACGTTGTGATCTCTGCCTACGAAAAATAATTGCCGCATGTAGGTAATGTAGGTAATTAATATTTTTTGCCGTAGATTCTTATATTACCGGTAACGTGTGCTCACCCTAACCAGAACCCAATTTGTTTGACGAAAGGTATAATCTTTTGATTCTTAATGGTTGCTAATAAGGTTCTAATTGCAGTCTTCTATTGACAGAAATCATATTATTAAGGTGTGGAATGCTATGCCTAATTTTAATTAAGTATGTAATTCTTATTATTGTTTTGTTTATCAAGGCTATAGTTATGTTCAGTAACTGTTATAACAGGTTGACTTAAACCATCGACAGTAAAAAAATCCTTATCTTATAACAGTCACAATTTACAGCTCTACTACGAGTATGTACGTACAGTATTGTATATGTCGTATAATTCGCCTTTTACAAATGGCGGGCAAATTGCAAAACGACGCCGGCAGATTGTAAACGGGTTTCGATCACTACTGGTGCATCTTCGTCAGCTACGGTAAACCACACGTAGATCCCGAGGCCAGAAACGAATTACGTGCCGTTTTGTGAAATGCCGCGGCATTATGTAAAATGACGAATTAAAAAATTCTCGGCATTTTGTAGAATGCCAAGGGATAATGTAAAACGACGAATTATACAATTTGCTTGCGACATGTAGATTATACTTATTCAAGACCTAATACGGAAACGTTGATAAATAATATTGTCCAGGTGCAGACAAGCTTAAATTTTAACAAAAATGTTTACAGTCGTTTGAGTTTTTGAACCACCAAATCGCCTTTGAATTGGTATCGCACCCTTGCATCCTATGACACAGACAGATAGATGAGTTCCCCAAACAAAAATTCACTAGTTTATTCCCATACCCCTCTTTTTTCACCGGAAGAGCATACACGTACAGTCAACGACAGGTCAAGCTTGACACTCGCAGTGCGACTCTAGCCCGTACATCTATTGAAATAAGAACGGTACAAAGTCCAATGTGTCAAGCTTGATGAGCTCTTGACTGTACCTCACTTACCCCAAAACGAGCTTCGGATCGCAGTTCGCAACATATTTTAAGGATCATATAGATAAATCGCTCTCAAATATGAGATTGCACTCATGATTTATTATTTGTATGTGTAAAGTGCATCTTGAGTGCAATACTCACACTTGATAGAGATTTATTAATACCACCCTGTGCTTCTGGAAGCCCGAGTTCATATTCTACAATCTGGAAATATTCAAGTCGCAAATGAAATAAGCTTCATCTGGAAGAGCTCCTTCCATACTTTCTTCACGGGTATATCCTATACTATTAAAAGATATTTATTTATACTATATATATATATATATATATATATATATATATATATTTGTAATTGGTTTCTCGAAAACGGCTCTAACGATTTCGATAAAATTTACCATACAGAGGTTTTCGGGGGCGAAAAATCGATCTAGATAAGTCTCATATCTGGGAAAATTTATTTTCACCTTTTTTTACCGTTTCTTGAAAATAGCGCGTTTCAGAAACCTCACAGCGCCATCTGTTATTGGGCTTTGGTTAATAATAGAGAGCAAAGCTCGGTCGCCCAGGTACTTGCCGTAAAAAAGATAATAGTACCTACTTACCACGTACTACGATAACGAACTTTCGGTGGCGTATCGTTTCGTCTCCTCGGGAATGCGTAAGCTCGTGAATCATACGTGTTTACGTTCGTAATATCGTTAACGAATGCGCAACGATCGCTTCTATTTTTAATTGGTCTGTTATTTATGTTTTTATAGTGTAATCAAAATTAATAATGGTGCTGATCGTTTAATGTTTTTATGGATGCTAAATAGACAATGAATAGCCCCGTGTGGTGCCGGCAAAGAATAGTACCAACTCATACATACCCGTGGGTGTCGTAAGAGGCAACTAAGGGTTATAAACTAGAGAATGGGCAGCAACATCCTCCTTTGTATCTAACATCTTACTTACTGCGGTCACCTACAGCCGCGGTCCATGGTTCCAGCCGTAACGCTAACAAGCGAGGTGACTATGTACTTCCCCTCTACATTTTTCCAGCAAAAGCTATAATTCTGGAAGGAGCTCCCGTCTGTAGTGGACGTTTCATGGGATGTTATGATGAAATAGACAATGCGCTAGGTTCCAACATACATAAATAATGGAGATTGATGAAAGAGCTATGCATGAAAGCAGGACGGAGCGATACGTGTCTATCGCTCCGATATCTTAAGCCGCAATTTAATCACACCCTCTTAAATTTATAGACTAATCCGGCATACATTGCTGGGAGGCTTGGTTCTGTTAATTCCAATATCCTTACTTCAACGAGCAATGTGTGCCCAATCATTTTCTGAATTAAGGAAGGTGTGATAGCGGCTTTAGACATCGCTGCTTCCAACAGCACCAGCACGAGCCCTTAGAGCCTGTCCAGATGTGGCGTTTTACGCGCGAGTCGACTCGCGCGTAACTTGCGCGTAGGCACTCGCGCGTTACCGAGATACTAGAGCTACATATATTCCGTCCAGATGATGCCGCGCATTTCCTCACTCGCGCGTAAGAAACTGTCCTGGACACAATATATGTAGCTGTACAGCATGAATTTAAAAACATTCGACAAATTTTGAGATTGAGATCAGACCACGAAACTGAACAACTTTCCCCAAGGAACATAGGTCGTTAGACGTAAAAAAAAATTCGTTCTCCCATACAAAATGTATGGTCAGCTGACTGACTTTACTATAAAAGGGTAAATTTCTTTTTCGTCCAATGACCTATGTTCCTAGGCGAAAATTGATTAGTTTCGCGGTCTGAACTCAGTCTCAAAACGCCTCATCTGGACACGGTCTTAGATAAACGATTTTCACTCGCGCGTAAAAAATGATGTTTGCTTCATACATTAAAAGTCAAAAAATTACATTTGGCTTCAGATACTCGTATAATTTTATCATCTAGTGCCTCATGCTATCACACTGCTGTCATTCTAATCAAGCTATTATTTCGACCTTCTACCAACAAAGAAGAAGAGCAATAGTCAATTTAAATGAGACCGAGCTAAATCGCTTTTTCGTCCCCAAAAACCCCCGAATGGTAAATTTCATCGAAACCGTTAGAGCCGTTTTCGAGAAACCGATTATTAATATACAAATATTGCTCGTTTAATAGTAAAGGATAATTTTACATATAACATCGACAGAAATACATGGTTAAAGTTTTTCGGATGTATACGTGTGTGTACCTATATTGGAAAGCAATCAGACTACACAACAAGCATTTCATTACGTAATTTCCGAAGGGCGCCAATACCCATAGGGTGTCAGCCGACCTACTTCCGCCCACGACTCTCTATCGTTAAATTCGTGACGAAACTAAATGGGCTTGTCCTAATCAACTTATCTTCGCGATTTGGTCACTCCGAGAGTTCTTTATTTCATAATAAACATGGATATATGAGACCATTCAGTTTTATAGATGCCGCTTTCATTCATAGTTTTAAAATGTTTGAATTGAGACAGCTTTTAGCGAAAATGAATGTGTTGCATAACAAACTCTATTAACTACGAGTATGTGAATGGAAACATAGAGACTTGTAGAGGGGATAACAGAACTGTATTAGGAAGTGACCCAATTCGTTTAAAATGTTATTTTACGGAATTTGTACTATACCCTCGGTGTAACAGAAAGGGTATAATATAACTGTGAAGCTGCCCATGAAACTGAACAACTTTTTCTAGGAAACATAGGTCTAAATACGAATAAAAAGTCGACCTTTGTTTCATATGTTATTGGTGATTATACAACGTGTAACGGAAAGGTGTGAATCTCGATGAAACTGAACAACTTTTCCCAAAGAACATAGGTCGAAATACGAAAAACCAAATTTGACCTCCCATACAAAATGCGCTGTAAGTAATTGAGTTATGAAAAAGTGAAGTTTTTTTTATTACTTACCGCCCTAGGGCTTTTCTAGCTACATTATTACCCTAGAGCGCTAATTGGTCACCTACAATTTGGTGGTAATAAGGACCTACTTACCTCACAATCGAGATGTAAAGCAGAGTAGTTAGGTCGGGTGTAAGCATCAATTGCACCCTCGAACTATAGGCGCCCTCGCTACGCTCGTGCGCCTAAATATCTCGGGCTGCAATTGATGCCTTACAGCCCTTGGCTACTAATCTACTATTGTTCTATGACCTATGTTCCTTTGGAAAAGTTGTCAGTTTCATGGGCAGAATCACACCCTTTGGTATTATCACAACTTTCCGTAACATGTTGTATACTCGTATGATAAGATTATAGTTAGTCGTCTTTTACAAAAACCACAGAAAAAGATGTGGTGGTACACACGGCCGCACGTCGTTAGAAACCCTTAGATCTTGAGCAGGTTTCTGGTTTCGGGCGTTCGTAGCGAAGCGCTGGTTCAGCTTATACTGGTTTTGTTTCTACGTCCTTGCTGCCGGGCGTACTTCTATTACTATTTTTAGGCCATACCATACGGACTTCATTATTCTGAGTGATTGAGATACTTTAAGGCTTAAAAAACTCAGCTGTACAGTCAACGACAGGTCAAAATTGACACTCGCAATGCGACTCTAGCCCGTACGTCTATTGAAATAAGAACGGTACAAAGTGCAAAGTGTCAAGCTAAATGTGTTCTTGACTGTACGTACACTGTACTAGAGACATTAAACGTAACATAATCATAAAAGTAATAATCTCATCCTAAGCTGACATAATTATGTTTTAACTACTAATCATCACTACGGAAGCACTCATCTAAATTCTTTCAATTGTTAACGAGCTGAATTAGTATAATCGAAATAGATTAGGCCTGGCGCTGACGATCGATTTTAATCGGTTACCAAATATATCGTTACCGACTACGGGCAACAGACGAATAAAGGGAGAAAAACATGGCAAAAAAAACTGATATAAGACAGAGAGAGCTACGCTGACAACTTCTTTAGTACTGAATGAACGGCCTACTTTTGTCGGTTGCATATTCGGCGGCCGCTTTTCTACCGACTCATATCGTTGACGCGTCCATTATATCTATTGTCTTTGTCATAGAATAACAAACGGTAGAAAGTTGGTTTCCCGAAGGCCCGTTTTATTATTTTACGTATCGTCTGCAGTAAAGACCCAATTTTAATTACCTTAAAAAAACCGAAAATGCAGATATTTTCCGGACCGATTTAAAACGGTTGTCTGCGCTACCTCTTAGCATCATCGAAATGGGTTAACGTTGACTCACTGTGATGCAACGATTACGCTGAAACTCGAGGTTAAAAGTGTTTTGAACCAATGTTTTCATGCTGAACGAAGTCAAAACAAAAGATTAAAGGAGATTGTTGAACAAGACATTCGATTGGCCAAGATGGCAGTGTTGTAAGAGAATAGGAAATAGATACCTATACAAAGGGCGTGTTGTTAGTTTAAATGTCATCTGTTGTAATGAAACATTTATCTTAAAAGGCATTGAATTACTGATTTAACTGATATCTTAAACTTTAAGGCAAGCATTTGGTAAGTCTTTGAAACCTATAGTATTAGTGCAGATCATTTCATTGATAAATTAGTAGGTACTTAAACTAAAATGTTAGTAACAATCCCCAAGGTTAGCCACTTCCCAAAATAAACGAACCTCCTTGACCTGACTCTCGTGTATCTCCAAGTGTTGCTGCTGTAATGTCCTGATCCTGAAGGGCATAGCAGCAGCTGCAGACTATTAGGTCTCGGCTGCCGCTGCTTCTTATTTCGTAGTTTCACAACCTCTTCTTTTTTCACCTCCTTCTTTGGTGGCTTAGTGTCTACACTCCAACGCTTCTGATCATCTTTGTTTTCCAAATTCAAATGATCTAACCGCTCTTTTATGACACTCCTTCTCAACAAATCTGGGGTTGTGTCAATCTTGTGTTTTCGAATTTCGATTGGTGATAAAGGTGGCCTACGCGGCTCGAAAACCACTTTGGAGTACTCGTTGCTTCGGCGCCAAAGTCTTGGTGAGAGAGGCCAAAACTTGGCTTGTTGTGTAGGTTCCATCACCATTTTTGATTAGCGTTTGTATTGTCACAGCACTTTTAATTCACATAATTTTTTGATCGACTATATCGATATTACTAGAACACAAAAATAGTATACTTAAATTAAAACTCTTTATAAAGCATAATCTGATCCTCAAGTGAACTTAATACACTATTTAAAGTTGTTTAAAAAAAACGCGTCCTAACGTAACATGCACGTTCGGATCATACGAAAGCATTTGACAAACTGAGCTACGAGTCAAAACATTGCAGTGTATGACGGCGGTCATCAGTGTGTTGACGGCTAATGTATATTCATCAATGCAAGACGCTTACGATTCTGATAAGCTGACTCAGGTGATAGGAAAACACATGGTATACATATTAATGGGGTATTTCCTGGAAGTTATTGCGGAAGCAAATGATAGGAGAAAGAAGGAAAAAGATGGAATTAAAAGTGACGTTGAAAACATTGAACTCAAAAAATACAAAGGCTCAATGACTAAAAGATCAATGACAATTATCAGCCATCTGATATAAATTATCCAAGATGATAAGATAACGAAGGCTGTATTAGCAATATCATTTCGCTCTAAGGGCTTGTCTTGTACAGATATTTGTACTTAGGGCATTTTCTCATCATCAGCCGAAAGACAGAAATTAGGGCATTTAATGCTACTGAAAAATCAGATGTCAAGCCTGTCATATAACAAAATCTATTGATTCACCTTTGTGGAAGTGAGTCGGAGTTGTAATTCACAATGAGTGGTATGGTTACGTATCTGTTAAAAACCAAGCTTTAAGACGCCATAAATTATACTATGCTAAAGAGCAAAGCTCAAAAAGTTAAGGAAAACTAAGTTCAGAGGGGTGACATTTACTTTACTGCAGTGTGTAGCGCGTTTACTTATAGTCTCTACGTATCGTAACTATCCATATGTCCTTCTTATCGGACGTGCCCACCACTGTGCAACGTGGCATACTAACTCACCCACCTGTCAGGATACCCATGTCCTGTTTGTAACCACTAGGCAGTGCGTGCCTCGATATGCTAATGGCCTTCTATTATAAATTGTGACATAATGTAATGTTACTATGCAAGATCCATAGCATTGATATCAAATTATAAGTCAAACATATCTTTCTTGTTCTAAGGCAATTGATTAGATAGGGATGATGGAACGAAATCTGTGATTTTTGCCTATGCCTACTGTATTATCAAGTTACATTGTCAACTCTTCAATCTTTTGTGTATTTTTTTAATAAGCAATTATGTGAAAACAGTTTCACTTATCAAGAGATTTTGAACTAGAAATATCTGTCTCAAACTTGACAGGAAATGTCCTGATGTTTATGCACATCTAAGATCAGGGTTTTCCCTCGAAGCGAGGTTCCAAACATTCCTTCCTTTTTATTTACCCGAAACAAATTATCTGCATCACAACCTAAGCTTGATGCGGTCTTCCTCTCCACAAACAAACGCATCGTATATGTTTTTTCGAAATCGAATAAAGCTTACAATAACATTTTCTTTGAAAGGATAACACGATATCAATGCAAATTACTAACCCGAAACCAATGTTTAGGTAATATCGTTGTCTTATGCAGAAACTTGAGTCTCCTTGTAAGGAGTCTTGATTTCTTGACGCCAGTGATTAATTGCTAAGTTTTCCTCAGTGTTGTTGTATTCTTAGTACTCGTAATGAGAAGCGGAAATTATGCGTGTAATTATGAGAAAAAACCTCATCCACGTATACATTAGGCACTGAAGTTAGTATATTTCGATCTGCAACTAGGCAGGAAACAATTCTGTGCAATTTTATTTATGCACTTGTCAGATCAGGTTGTCTGGAATAGATCACTTTCAGAGATAAGGCCGCCTTTTGCCGACATTTTATAACTCGCTATTTGTTTGTTTTCTTTAGTAGTTATTCATTCATTAATTCAATATGGTTTCCCGTGTTTTTTTTTTTTTCTGTATCTTCTATTCCAATCAATGGCTTCATGGCGTCACTACGTCAGGACAATTAATTTTAAATTCCACAGTCTTCGATACAGGTGTAATGTAAGGGCACTGTTCTGTGAGTATAAAGCCTTGCAATAAAACCTTTACCACATAATCTTTTCTTCACAACTTTCTCCTTAACTTACGCCTAATGTGCACCAAAATAATGAGAAAGCAATTCTTAAATTTAAGGCAGTCGTCTGTCCAATCCTATCTTTTGTATACTTCAACACACACGATTACAACCTACACGATGTATGATAATGATGACAAAATTTTGATGATATTGTTTGTAGTTTTGTACTTTTTGCTAGGGAGCAAAAACATAAAAGTTTATCGTTAAACTTAACAGATGAGGCAGCAGTACAGCATATTTTTATTCTCCTGGTGTCCAAAGAGGGAGTTAGAATGTTTACTACAGGCCAAGTCATTACATTCCTGTCATTAGGCCAGGCTGCAGACAATGGCCGGAAGGCTGGCTACCAAAGAACATTGTAAGTACCCAGCCTAATATCGTATGCATTGCTTGTTCGCTTGATCACTTTATAAATACATCTACGGATCTGCTTTATTTGAGAAAGTGTACAGAAACTCAATTCAAAAACTGAAATACAAAAAATCTGTTGTTTTCCTTTTAAACTATTTTCAGTACATTTTATGTAACAGAAAAGTATTCTATCTATAAAACCAATCAATTCTTTAAGGAACATAGGTTGAAATATGAATTTTTAACTCCAGGTTGATGCAATACCTATGGAAAGTAGAAAATGGTTTTTATCTTTGTGCTTTTGGGAAATGTTCAATATAATGGGCAGATTGACAACCTTCAGGAGTTTTATATTGTACTACTACAAATTTAAAGGTGCAATAAAGTTTAATCTAAATGTAGTCAATAAATGATTCAACTTTAAAAACAGGGTATAGTTTATTAGTAGCCAAACCAGCCAAACTCTGTATGAAATAACAAACAACTTACGGTTACGAATAATAGGGTTGATTCACATGCTTCCATCTTTGGCTGTCTTCCATCTGGCTTAGATTGGTATATTGTTTTAAACTTAAACCTAAGGACAGACTCAAATTCAAAATTTATTTATTCTATTAAAATATTTTACATCACTTTAAGACATCAGTTAAACTGCAAGGCTTCACAACGAATTGACGTAAAAAAAATGACGAGAAAAAACCGGGCAAGTGCGAGTTGAACTCGCGACCCAAGGGTTCCGATATACCTATAATATTTTTAGAAGCAAAAAAGTACATTTTAAGATCCGCAAAACAATTTTTTTTTGTAAAAGTTTTACATATTTCTAAAAAACTGTAGAGATCGTTATATTTTTCTGTAATAAATACATAAACTTGTATCGGCTATAACAAATTGTGATTTTTCGTTTAGCAAACTTCGGAGACGGAGAGGTAAAGACGAGATAAAGGGTAAAGGGATAATTTGAAACTAATAAAAACACAAAGGTTTTTGGAATGTACAAGTAAAGCGCTTTGATGCGATACCCCACAACCTAGTAACAACTATTTGAAATTTTGCCACCCTTTTACAATAATAATAAAACTATCTTTTGTATTATTTCGTTTGTCGGAGTGTATTCTTCGGAGTCGATAGCGTGAGTAGTTGCTGAGATAAAAAAAACCGGTCAAGTGCGAGTCGGACTCGCGCGCCGAGGGTTCCGATATACCTATAGTATTTTTGGAAGCAATAAAGTCCATTTTCAGGACCGCAAAACTAAATTTGTTTGTAAAGGTTTTTTGCAGATTTCTGAAAAACTGTGCAACTTAGAAAGATCGTTTTATTTTTGCTGTAAAGTTTACATAAACCTCTGTCAACTGTAATTAATTCAGATTTTCCCTTACTCAAACTTCGGAGATAAGGGGGGGGGAATGGTATTTTTTTTGACATTTTTCATCATAACTTGAAAACTAAGAAACTTAAAAAAATACAAAAATATATTTTAAAATGTACAAGTAAAGCCCTTTCATATGATACCCCACTCGACCTAGTAGCGACAATTTGAAATTTGCCCCCCCTATTTTGGCCCCCTTTACATTAATAATCATACTTTTTTCAAAAAATTTTCATGTGCAATTAAGTTGGGCAACTATATTCTAAAACTATTCCAAATTTCAGCTCGATAGCGTAAGTGGTTGCTGAGATATAGAGGTGTGACAGACAGACAGACAGACAGAGCGGCACCATAAGGGTTCCTTTTTTTTACCATTTTGGTATCGGAACCCTAAAAAAGAAAGATAATAATAACAACAGACAGAAAGACGAAGTCGTACCACCATAAGGGTTTCGTTTTTACCATTTTGTTTCAGAACCCTAAAAACCCACCCAAAGACTAAATAAGTAAGCATTAACCTATAACAGTACATAATTATTTCATCGCATAAAGAGTAGTTCGTTATACGGTAAAGTCACAAATAAAATTCCACTACGAGTATGATATGATGACAAATGGCCTGAAACCCGATGGATGGGGCGCATCCATCACTCAGGACGACTTTCCTAGGATTTACACGGATTACATTACAGGTTTATTTTGGACATACATAAAGGGCAGGAAATATGTATGAAAACTTAGTTCTGAGTTTAGCTCACCATTTTCATTGTTCTCATTTGTCCTCGTTTGTTCAAATATTTTTCCAACAATAAACAATACGAGGAAGGCCCAGAAGAAGCAGAAGGACCAAGATGCTGTGAAGATAATCTGAACGCTTTTGAAGAAGATTGCCCGACAATCGCAACCTATAGTGAGGAGAGGAAGCGTATGGGGGAGGTTTTACCTTTTATCAAGGTGGCACCAGCTCCTATAACCAGTTGGATTAACACTGTGTATGTGTCAAATTTTCAATGCTCTGATATAACCTAATGATGACTGTCTAACAGAGACACCGCACCCAAAAGCTTAATCAACGTGCCTCTCGAAGCACGGAAACACTTTAGTATTTATACAACTAGCGGTCAGCAGTCTGGTTCTGACCACGGCCAACGCTGCTTAATTTCCGTGATCTCAAAGAATTTAGCACTTGGCTACGAGCGCTTCAATAAACAACAGATATTAATAACGAAACAACCTAGATTATTCTACGGATTACATAAAACGCTCAAAGTAAGATTTCAGCTAACAATGTATTTTAGTGAAACAGCGTAATGTAAACAGAACACAGCTGTGAACTGCGGGTCAACAACCTCCAATACAGATATATGGGTATACCGTCTGACAAGATGGAGATCATATGGAGATAGTATTCTAACTATCGCTGTTGTTAAACTGTTCGAGTTGCTAAATAGCCTCTGTCTTGGCCATATCACCAGCATAACACCCTCCTATTTCCATAACACGCTCCGTGGTCTAGTGGTAAGAGCGCTCGGCTCTCGATCCGGAAGTTCTGGGTTCCATTCCCGATGGGGACACTGTCAGTTTGGCTAGGACTTTGCAGGACGAATCACCTGAGTGTCCGAAGAGTTAGATGATTCCGTGCTTCCGAGGACACGCTAAGCCTTAGCCATGTAGTGTAGTCGTTAATGAGCCATGTCAGAGGCCTTTGGCGGCTCAACAACTCTGACACCATCGACCTTGCAACCCACACGACATGATGATGATGATCACCAACATCAAAGAGCGCGAGCGAGTAGCATAAACTTACCTTTTGTGAAAAAAGAAGTGTCTGAAAGAACCTACAAACCAGATACAGATTCCAAATTAACGTTAACAGACTAACAATGTAAATTTTTGGAAGCGTAAAAATATAATTGGGACTTCACATGTGGAGTGCAGACTGTAGGTGTGGACGAAAATAGCGATACTTTCCAGGATACTTTCACAATAGGCGTGCCAGCGGAAATTGAACGATGTTCGCTCTACGTCGTCGTAGCTACTGCAAGGGATATATCAACAGCATGTACAGTCAACCACACGTCAGTGGAAACATTTTTCAACTCTAATACCATTCCATAAAGTCCAAAGTGTTCCTACCGACATGCTGTTGGGTGTACATACGAATACTAAGTAGCTAAGAAATTTTAGCTAGTGTTCTTACATATTTTAAATAGGATTTTAATGAATTTGAAGACTAAAAGCTGTTGCAATTAGCCTCTCCATCAGATACAAAATATACTTTCGACTTCTTAGTTAAAAGGTTTTAGAGATTTTCGCACATACTAATATTTTGTGTACACAAACACAAGTCTTTTGGGTAACTTATGTCTATTAGAAAAAATAAAACCATATCATCATCCTGTTGTAATGAAAAACTTGAAAAAAGAAACATGGCGCTAGGCGCTACTTCCACATATTCTGAGCACCATTGAATGCTCCAAAAATGCATACTTGCGAAACAATTCCTATCCCTCAATCCTATTGTTGACCAAGACTCAAAAGAGAGAGCGGTCTCCATAACACGTCGACAGTCGGACGATTCCGAGATGTGATCTTTCTGATACATCGTCAATACGCCATCTTGTTTTTATTGATAAAAAGTAAATATGTACATACATACAGATAATGTTCGTTTGTAAACGGAGCCTTACAGCCAGTTGCACAAAACTCATTTAAAGATAGCTCCTTAAAATTTATTGCAGTAATTTTCTTTGTCAATAGAACAAAGTGTTGGAATAGATTTAAAGGTGCTTTTACTTGCAGTTACTGGCAGTTAGTCGTATAAAGGTACACACGGTCGCTCGTCGGTGGAAACACTTTGACCTTGGCCCTGAGACAAGTGGCATTCTATTATAGCTATAGAATAGAATAAAACTCTATGCGTTTGACATTAACTGTCACGTGACATTTCGTTAGCTAATGTCAATCCCATACATTTTCATTCTATTCTACTGGCGTCTGCGATAGTAGAAAGCCACTTGGCTCTAGGCCCTTGAGCGGGTCTCTGATATCGGCCGTATACTGGTATTGTTTCTACGTTCTCGCAGCCGTGCGTACACTTAGCGATTGTGTTGAGTAAAAAGTTAGAATAGTGACTCCTATTGTAGCAAGCCCATCTCTCCTATTTATGGCATTTCGGGATTTTTGCCCAGCGCAGAGGATTTTACTATTTGATCCTTTTTGCCATGGTAATTTTTTTTGGTAGCCATTATTTTGTTCTACTAGTTCCACTTAGGTCGAAAACCGAAAAAAAAGAAATTTTACTTCCAATAGAGAAGAGACTGCTTCAGCTAATAGCGCATTTTGTATGAGAGGTCAAAAATTGTTTTAAGTGTTTCGACCAGTTTCTTGGAAAAAAATAGTTTAGTTTCATGGTCTAAGTAAGGCCGGTATTTCACTGGGACCAAATGTATACGGCTCTATAGAGAGTTACTCACCTGGTGTCCGTTTGGTTGCGCAACCAATTTGGCGGCGCAACCAGCTCGGATGCTGGTCGCGTTACCACTCCCAGTGAAATATAGCCCTTAATACTATGGCCGTAGGGTGTAGCGAAGCGACTCTAGTGTCTTTACTGGTGTCTAGTTACGGACACCAGTGGCGCAACCAGTCGCGCCACCGTGGTGTCCCAGTGAAATATCGGCCTAACATGCTAAAATCATGTCACTATTTCTGTAGGACCATACCGTATACAAGGTGAAGCAGAAAGAATGTATCAACCCTGAAGGATGTTGTTCTGCCCATAGAAACTGAATCAGCTGATCGCGCATTTTGTATGGAAGGTCAAATTTTTTTTTTCGTATTTCGACCTATGTTCCTTGGGGAAAATTATCCAGTTTCATGGGCAGAATCATATCCTCCAGGGTTGGTCTACCCTTTCTGTTATACCTTGTATAATTATAAACTCCTCCTCTTAGAAGTCGGTTAAAAAGTCAAGTAAAAGAACAGCTTTTGCAATTTCCTCGTTGAAAGCAACGAAATTACTTGTCTTATCTTGTTTAAATTTCCTTATTCTCTTATGCTTTTATTGAGTAAACAACTCAAGTGTATTATTATGTTTATCATTTTTATTATCATCGCACAAGTAGCGAAATGAAATAAAACTAAACAGATGTTTGATGGTCATGCTGTTTTGTTTTCACACATATTTGCTTATCAAAAAAGGACGTCTCAAAATTTTATGTTACTCCATAAGGGCCAGTCCGCACAGCGAATTTTATTCGATTCGCGCGAATTTTCATTGCGCGCGCGAATTATATTCCGCTATTTCAATAGCAAAATATCGCGATTTTTTTCCTGCAGTGCGGATACTCCTATAGAATTCAATGTGTTAGTTCGCTGTGATTCCGCACAGCGAATTATATCCCGCACGATTTTTTTCTCGCAATTCTGTAACACATTGAATCCTATAGGAGTATCCGCACTGCGGGAAAAAAATCGCGATTTTTTGCTATTTACCTTACCTTTTGTGAAAAAAGAAGTGTCTGAAAGAACCTACAAACCAGATACAGATTCCAAATTAACGTTAACAGACTAACAATGTAAATTTTTGGAAGCGTAAAAATATAATTGGGACTTCACATGTGGAGTGCAGACTGTAGGTGTGGACGAAAATAGCGATACTTTCCAGGATACTTTCACAATAGGCGTGCCAGCGGAAATTGAACGATGTTCGCTCTACGTCGTCGTAGCTACTGCAAGGGATATATCAACAGCATGTACGGTCAACCACACGTCAGTGGAAACATTTTTCAACTCTAATACCATTCCATAAAGTCCAAAGTGTTCCTACCGACATGCTGTTGGGTGTACATACGAATACTAAGTAGCTAAGAAATTTTAGCTAGTGTTCTTACATATTTTAAATAGGATTTTAATGAATTTGAAGACTAAAAGCTGTTGCAATTAGCCTCTCCATCAGATACAAAATATACTTTCGACTTCTTAGTTAAAAGGTTTTAGAGATTTTCGCACATACTAATATTTTGTGTACACAAACACAAGTCTTTTGGGTAACTTATGTCTATTAGAAAAAATAAAACCATATCATCATCCTGTTGTAATGAAAAACTTGAAAAAAGAAACATGGCGCTAGGCGCTACTTCCACATATTCTGAGCACCATTGAATGCTCCAAAAATGCATACTTGCGAAACAATTCCTATCCCTCAATCCTATTGTTGACCAAGACTCAAAAGAGAGAGCGGTCTCCATAACACGTCGACAGTCGGACGATTCCGAGATGTGATCTTTCTGATACATCGTCAATACGCCATCTTGTTTTTATTGATAAAAAGTAAATATGTACATACATACAGATAATGTTCGTTTGTAAACGGAGCCTTACAGCCAGTTGCACAAAACTCATTTAAAGATAGCTCCTTAAAATTTATTGCAGTAATTTTCTTTGTCAATAGAACAAAGTGTTGGAATAGATTTAAAGGTGCTTTTACTTGCAGTTACTGGCAGTTAGTCGTATAAAGGTACACACGGTCGCTCGTCGGTGGAAACACTTTGACCTTGGCCCTGAGACAAGTGGCATTCTATTATAGCTATAGAATAGAATAAAACTCTATGCGTTTGACATTAACTGTCACGTGACATTTCGTTAGCTAATGTCAATCCCATACATTTTCATTCTATTCTACTGGCGTCTGCGATAGTAGAAAGCCACTTGGCTCTAGGCCCTTGAGCGGGTCTCTGATATCGGCCGTATACTGGTATTGTTTCTACGTTCTCGCAGCCGTGCGTACACTTAGCGATTGTGTTGAGTAAAAAGTTAGAATAGTGACTCCTATTGTAGCAAGCCCATCTCTCCTATTTATGGCATTTCGGGATTTTTGCCCAGCGCAGAGGATTTTACTATTTGATCCTTTTTGCCATGGTAATTTTTTTTGGTAGCCATTATTTTGTTCTACTAGTTCCACTTAGGTCGAAAACCGAAAAAAAAGAAATTTTACTTCCAATAGAGAAGAGACTGCTTCAGCTAATAGCGCATTTTGTATGAGAGGTCAAAAATTGTTTTAAGTGTTTCGACCAGTTTCTTGGAAAAAAATAGTTTAGTTTCATGGTCTAAGTAAGGCCGGTATTTCACTGGGACCAAATGTATACGGCTCTATAGAGAGTTACTCACCTGGTGTCCGTTTGGTTGCGCAACCAATTTGGCGGCGCAACCAGCTCGGATGCTGGTCGCGTTACCACTCCCAGTGAAATATAGCCCTTAATACTATGGCCGTAGGGTGTAGCGAAGCGACTCTAGTGTCTTTACTGGTGTCTAGTTACGGACACCAGTGGCGCAACCAGTCGCGCCACCGTGGTGTCCCAGTGAAATATCGGCCTAACATGCTAAAATCATGTCACTATTTCTGTAGGACCATACCGTATACAAGGTGAAGCAGAAAGAATGTATCAACCCTGAAGGATGTTGTTCTGCCCATAGAAACTGAATCAGCTGATCGCGCATTTTGTATGGAAGGTCAAATTTTTTTTTTCGTATTTCGACCTATGTTCCTTGGGGAAAATTATCCAGTTTCATGGGCAGAATCATATCCTCCAGGGTTGGTCTACCCTTTCTGTTATACCTTGTATAATTATAAACTCCTCCTCTTAGAAGTCGGTTAAAAAGTCAAGTAAAAGAACAGCTTTTGCAATTTCCTCGTTGAAAGCAACGAAATTACTTGTCTTATCTTGTTTAAATTTCCTTATTCTCTTATGCTTTTATTGAGTAAACAACTCAAGTGTATTATTATGTTTATCATTTTTATTATCATCGCACAAGTAGCGAAATGAAATAAAACTAAACAGATGTTTGATGGTCATGCTGTTTTGTTTTCACACATATTTGCTTATCAAAAAAGGACGTCTCAAAATTTTATGTTACTCCATAAGGGCCAGTCCGCACAGCGAATTTTATTCGATTCGCGCGAATTTTCATTGCGCGCGCGAATTATATTCCGCTATTTCAATAGCAAAATATCGCGATTTTTTTCCTGCAGTGCGGATACTCCTATAGAATTCAATGTGTTAGTTCGCTGTGATTCCGCACAGCGAATTATATCCCGCACGATTTTTTTCTCGCAATTCTGTAACACATTGAATCCTATAGGAGTATCCGCACTGCGGGAAAAAAATCGCGATTTTTTGCTATTGAAATAGCGGAATATAATTCGCGTATAGTGAAATATAATTCGCGCGCGCGGTGAAAATTTGTGAAATAGCAAAAAGAAGCGATTTTTTCCCGCAGTGCGGATACTCCTATAGGATTCAATGTGTTACAGAATTGGGAGAATAAAATCACGCGGGATAATATTCGCGCGAATAAATATCGCGCGAATAAAATTCGCTGTGCGGACAGGCCTTTAGAGTACATACGCGTTTTTGCGTAAGTTAAGAAGATGCATAGTTTTTGGGAATTAATGTTCGAAGGTCTTTTTTTAAGGTGAAAAAGGGGCCCAATTAATATGCCTCCGATGTCCGTCCGTCCGTCTATCTGCGTCTGTCAGCGGGCTGTATCTCATGAACCGTAATAGGTAGACAGTTGAAATTTTCACAAATTAATGTATTTTTGTTACCACTATAACGACAAAAAATTAAATAAAAATTAAGGAACGATTCCCTACTACGTAAAAACATGTATTTTAGGCGATTTTTGCTCAATTTTTTGTTTTGGCTCTATCGTAAAAACGGGAACACTTACAAGCGTGAAAATTGGTATGTTTATAGTGTATAAGCTAAAGAATAACAACAAACAATAAAAAAATGGTCAAGTGCGTAACGGACTAGCGCGCATTTAATAGACTTCTGCGCGACTGAGTCAGACGGTATTTTTACCTAAGTAGTACGGGACCCTCGTTAGGCGAGTCGGACTCGCATTTGGCCGGTTCTTTTTACTATCAATGTGCTTGCTCCTCAACAAATAGACCCAAGATGAGATGAGGTCTGCGATAATACGAGCTTATCGAGAAGAAGGCTGTTCACTCGCGACTTTAATAAATATGAGAAATATAGACGCACTAAACGCAGGCAGGAAAATCTACTTCTGTGCGCATTAAAAATACGCCCTATTGCGAAAATGAGGAATATCAATCAGGTAAATAAAATTGTATTCACATTATTGAAAGTTTTATTCTAGCTTTACATTTCTTGTGGCTCTTAAGGGGAGGCGTTTTCTAGAAGTGGCAATATCCCATTATGTGGGGTCACTCCACACATGGTCATCTGATCCTAAACTAGGCAAAGCCTAAGAGTACCAGAGACTGATCTACATACATAAACAACACCCAGACACAGAACAAACACTTGTGTTCTTCACAAAAATATTTTTCCTGAACCCGTGGCCCACGGCGTGAAAGGCAGGCTCACTCAACCACACCAACGGGCTTGTCAAATAACAGTCACATATCTGTCTTGTTTACGGTAATCCATGTTGCGGTTGAGGTGAAAGGTTGGTATGTCTTGATAAGGCCGACAGGTTATAATGCGCAGGTGCTTTTAGCTTTTATTAAAAAAAGTACGTATTCACAATAAATATTTACAATGTAGGGTCACAAACAATTTGCGTAAAGCCTTTATAGAGCTTTCGCCTTGTTTTGTCCGCAAAATTAAACATTACGGTTACGCACAATTTTTTGTAATTGCTACGATCCACATGCCACGATTCTGCTACGATCTTAAGCCGCAATCACACCTTCCTAAACTCAAACACTAATTCGGCATATATTGCTGGAAGGCTTGGTTCTGTTAATTCCAATAGCCTTACTTTAACGAGCAATGTATGCCGAATTAGCATCTGAATTAAGGAAGGTGTGATTGCGGCTTTATGCGTCCTTCACTTCCTCTACTTTCATCAACCCTTTCATACACGCTCGTCGGTTTAGGGTACCAATAACCTGTCTTTATTTAGAACATCTTAGGATTTGGACATGGAAAATGACTAGCCTAAAAATAATAAACTAGTAAACCTCTATATACAAAATAAGGAAAATTGTGGCGTTGTAAGTTGACGGAAGGGCTTAAGCAAACTGTTTGACAAGTCGTTTCCAGCTCAAACAAGGTATTGACGTTGATGTCTTTATTTAGCAGTCACGCGATGTGACAGTCTGTCACAATATAATTAAATTAGCGTAAAAATAAGAAATAATTTTATTCAATCCATAAAAGTGTATACTTCCTGTAAGCTTACACCTTTTAAGAAATGAAATGAAATAATTTATTCGCATAAGACAGTCCAGAAAATTTTGCATTTAAGTTATATATTTCCTTCTTAGATAATAAGTCATATGTGGTGGTGCCACTCCATGTCTACTACCCGTGGAACTTCGAACCGACGCGGCAGATGGACAGCTCAGCGTCCTTCTGGTACATCATACCAACATACATACTGCGGTCACCAATAACCGTGATTCATGGTGACAGCCGTAACTCAAACAAGCGTGAAGACTATGCTACCTTTTAGTTTTTTCTGGTCAATGAGCTAGCTTTTAACCCTTGATCTAGCTCAAAGGCCAAAGATGAAGCCGACCATGGAAAGATTTTGCCTAGAAGTTAAACTTAAAAAGCCTCCAAATATGCTACGTATTTTTGCCATGAAATTCTGGAGGGGGCTCCATGTTCAGCAGTGCTCAATAATTAGTTTATTTATGTAATTAAACACCATTTTCACACTAGTTCTACTATTTATTTAGTAAAATTTATACAGAGTGCGACCGGTTTCGAGTTATCTATGTTAGTTAGTTAGTAGTACGAGTATCTGTTAGTTATTATGGTATATTATATAGTGTGAAAATGGTGTTTAATTACATAAATACATTGGAGTTCCATCAAGTAATAACAACACAAAGTATATCATACTCAATAATTAGGAATTGACTGAACCATATTATGGGGTCTCATTCCGTACTACAGTTTTTTCGACGGAGTAAATAGCCCGAATTCATTTGGCCCTTTTGTTTCTAATAATTAGAATAGAATAAATTTATTTGCCAAAAGAAATTGCTATTAACACTTACAATGTTTAAGCTGTAAACAGTCATAGTCATATACTTGTACAAAATTTAAGTGTTACGTATACATATAATCAGCGGACCCTGCACTAAGCAAAGCTTGTATCGCACATCGCATTAAACTAAATGTTACTACTAGGTTGGTATGTAAAGGTAACTATGACATTAATTCAATTTTAACATCCAGATATCAATTTATTCTAAGAAAATACCTTATGGAAAAAATAGCCCGAACAATTTTCGGCACAAATTCGTTCTATAACGTGAGGCATCTGTACTAGTATAGTATTATATTATCTGTGACTGAACTAATATTATCGTTCCAGACAGAATGTTGTATCATTACAACTATTTATTTACTCTAGGTATTGAACTGCTACTCACAATGACGTAAACCACTAATAACTCGTTGCCTGAATCGTTTGGGTGTCGGCCAAAGGCACAGTGACTCAGGTATACCAGGAATTCCTCAACCCGAGTCTGTGTGAACCTCGAATTTTTATATTTCCTGCTTTATTTGCCATTTTTGTTACGCTGTGTGATTTGATTGCAAAAAGGTAAATTATTAAAAGTAGATACATACGTACAGTCAAGAGGACTTCAAGCTTGAGAAGCGCAACAAGTATTATTTGAATTTTAAGCATAAATACTCAGGAACTCGCAGATTTTGACAATGGTAATTTTTTCCAACACTTCATGTTTGAGAAGCATCACTGTTTCATTATACACTTAGAAGAAGTACCTGAATGAGTGCTGTCAAACTTACAGCCACAGAACAACTACTTGGACCAGAAGTGTAATAAAGTAAGTAGAGAAGCAGTAAATTAAAAGTGAGACCGAAATATATAAAGGTATGCCTTCTTCTTCTTCCACAAGAACAAGTAGCTTGAGTAAGGAAAACTATACAGGGCACACAGACATCAAAATCAGTTCAGTGGTTTAGCTCTACAAACGTAACAAACAGGCAGACAAGACAACAAGACAGACAGACAACAAGGAAAGAACGAAAGTTACTATGGATTTGTATGGATAAGTCATTTACATAAACCAGATTGATTTTTTAACAGATTCTTGTAGATTCTTGTACCGTACGTCGGCATTCAGCGCCGGCGCGGGCGTGTTGTCAAACAATTCGCGGGTGCACTGACTCTCGCGCAGCGTTTGACCTAGCTATTTTAAATATAGAACCTAGCTTGGCTTCGGGTCTTTATGGATTAGGTAAAATTAGAAATTCTACAAAATGGTTCAATTAACTGTCTAATCTTATGGCTATATGTAAGTATGTATCATTTTATTTAAGTCAACTAGATCACGATCACCGCAACACGCGTACACGCATGTATGTTGTCAAACAGATCGCGGGTGTACTGACTCACTCGCCGGTTTTAACTTAGCACATCGGATGTGTTGACTGAGAGGTTAGATCTCTTCTCAAGTTTCCATTTCTGTTTTAACTGCTCGTAAATCTTCGCTTTTAGTTAGTATGGCACGATTTGTACAACGTTTGGCCTTACGCAAGCGAGAGGTTCGCGGTTGTAATGGAATGGCATTGAACGTAGCGCCTTGCCTAGGATTGCAGTTATTTGGGTTATCCTAGGTATCTTGCAGAACGCGAATATTAAGATGCTGAATTAGTTTTATTAGTTATTATTATTTGATCATCTGATCAATTTGCTTTTATTTATTCAGTATTTAAATTTTAAGTGCCCAACTCTTTTTAGATATTTCCATCTTTTTCTGTCTCCTATCAGGGTTTGGCTTGGCGTATGTCTGCATACCCCATTCTTCGTCTGTTGATAACACTCAAATTGGCCATAATAGTTATTTACACTCCAGTTTTGCATGTTCATAAACGATATTCAGATATTTTAATTTAATCTGTAGGTATGTCATTAAACTTTATATTCGTATCTACGAAATAAATTAATTTATTTGTATGCCTATAATGGCAGGACTTAGTGGTACGACTGTAATAATATAAGACCTTTATAAATTAACCTAAGTTCTACAAATAAACAATCTTATCTTATACGTGGGACACTCAGAAATATTTGCGACACTAAAAAAAATTGTTCTACAGGTACATATATTTTTATTAAATCTTTTCAAAGTACTCTCCACCAGCCTCTATACAAAGATTCATGCGTCTGAACCAGTTTTCAAAACACTTTTTCCAGTCCGCCGTAGACACCTCGTTTACAGCCTGCTCGAACGCAGCCAGCGCATCTTCCGGCGACGAAAATTGTATCCCCTTGAGCTGATTTTTTATTTTTGGAAATAAAAAGAAGTCACACGGTGCTAGATCAGGGCTGTAAGGAGGGTGACCCAGGAGTTTGACTGGTGTGCTGTCCAGGAAGTCCCTCGTTTTGAGCGCGGTGTGTGCAGGCGCATTGTCGTGGTGGAGCAGTAGTCCGCGGAGCCCTGTGTTTGGTCGCTTGTTGCTCACAACAGAAAAAACTTCTGGTAAACATTTGGTAGTATACCATTCGGCGTTGATGCTTCTTTGATCTCGTAAGGGAATTGAGGCCAAGTGGCCAGTCAAATTAAAAAAGCTGGCGATCAAAATCTTCCCCCCGCTTCGAGATCGCTTCACTTTGGTAGGCGTTGGTTCATTTTGAAACACCCAAACTGTCGACTGGCGCTTGGTTTCTGGATCGTATTGATAAATCCAGGACTCATCACCTGTTACGATGTCGTAAACACGCCGAGACGAGCCTGCTTCAAATTTGTTCAGCATATCACGGCACCATTCCACCCGGGCCTGCTTCTGAGCGTCGGTGAGGTAGTGCGGCACCCAGCGCGATACTATCCTCCTCACGCGAAGATGCCCGTGTAGAATCTCGTGAACGCTTCCCGATCCAATCTTTAATATGTGCTGAATCTCCTGATATGTAATTCGCCTATTATCTTGGATTAAATTTTTCACTGCTAGCACGTTTTCTTCCGTAATAGCCGTCAAAGGGCGACCGCTTCTTTCTTCATCCCTCAAGGTTGGTCGACCGCGCCTAAATTCGTTATACCAACGATACACGGTTGCCTTGGAGGGGCCTTCATCCATAAATGCCATTTGAAGTCTATCGAACGATTCATCCGGTTTCAGGCGACACTTGAAATCGTAAAAAATCATAGCTCTAAAATGTTCCCGGCGCAGATCCATTTTTCAGTAAGACACGAAAAAATGTGGAGGGAAATTTTGAAAATGGAACACACATATTTTTACTTACAAGTAATCATATTTTCGAAAAAGATTCTGACCGGCCAGTCTCCCATATATAAAAACTATTTTTCGCAATACTTTCTGAGTGGCCTGGTATTACGATGACAACATCATCCACATGTTTATGTTTTGTACTGCTCATCAATATTATGTCCACTAAAACTATACCCACATCATCAGTAAAAGCATGATTAAATTTCCATCACGTCACACCACATTGGCTCAGGGAGTGTCAGTGAAGGGGAATGGCCACCATTACACAAATTGCTTTAACTGAATTCTGGGTCGACGGCCCGGGATACTGAAGCCCGTGTTTGCTGTAATTGGTCAACAAATGGGCACGAGTCTTGGACAAACTAGATTAAGATCGGGAAATTAATGGGAAAGTTTTCGAAAGCTCGATTGCTGAATCATTACGAACCATACTCAACCCAACTCTACTATTCCCTAAATACGTTTTCTGCTGTAGTTAAGTTATGAGGTAGATAACTTTCCTAGTTTTGGGATACAAATCCTTATGCTGTAATGGAATACAGTATACACAAAACACTCGAAACTTTACGTTGGACTACAAAACAATAGAAACTTTGAAAACAAGGAACTAAAATCAGTAAAGAAAAAAAAAATTATTCGATTAATGTTTTAACACCATTCTAAAGTGGTCACGTGATTGACACATTTTGTTTAGGAAGTAGATTTATTTTCATTATAATTTGTTCTTCGGTAAAGTTGCTTGATGTCATAAGTAGAATCTCTGGACTTCGGAAGCGAAACCAATGAAAATTCACGCGGTTTAGTCTCTCATCAAAAATATAACAAAATGATTAGTAATCATTATCGCCAAAGCTTGATTCTTGCCTATCAAGAAGAGAGAAAACATGTACAAACAATAAATGATAAAAGAGTCACATCACAAATAATTTATTTTAATTTATTTGTAAATAATTATGATAGCTTCGCTCTATAATAGCCGCCTCAACATTAAAATATCATCGGGTGAGCAAGCTACGCTACCCGCCCACAGATGGCGCTCTGTAGGTTTCTGTCTTAAACGCGGTATTTAAAACAAAAATGCCGTAAACACGGGGAAAACGAACTTTCCCAGACATGAGACCTAGCTAGATCTATTTATCATCCACGAAAACCCCAATTAAGTTTAAGTACATATCATCGAAATCGTTAGAGCCGTTTTCGAGAAAACAAATATACATATATACAAATATTACTCATTTAATAGTTTTGGATATAAAATATGATTTCTCAGGTTATTTATTCATAAATGTCTCCTAAATAAAACAGTCTGTAAATAACTTAATACTATTATGTGACACATATCTTTCGGGCTGGTTTCCAAGAGATAGATCCAAGTATTTCATAGCTAATTTCAAACTATGATCTGTAAAGAACTTTCAGCGAAAATAATCGTCGAAGTGGGTTATTTTGGAATCACTTTCAGATTCTACCGAGAAATTTACAGACGTTTCATTTCACGACTTAAAGCTGTTTCATGTCATTTGATCCCTATACATTAGCCGTTTCCCATAGAGTTTCCGGATAATGGAAAATTCATGTAAAATTAACATTTCAATTTATGCGAAATTATACTTTATTGCATAAATAACTTTCCTTCAACTTTGACACGGTGCTATAGAAAACTGTTCTCATTTAAATAACCGTAAGAACTAAAGCCGTGCTGCAAATGTCAAGGTTAACCTGCTCTTGACTGTAAGAAACCGTAAAACAACAAAAATATTGCAAATTCAAAAATATTGCAAATTGTAAGTTCTTCCCTTAGATTAATGAAGGTCTCCGCGGGCTCGACCTATCGATAATCTAAGGTTCTTCCTATAGGAAGAAGCCTAGTGATGCTAATCCTAAAAAAGCTACCTATAATTTTGAATTTACCGATTCCCGACGTCATAAGACTCTTTTTTATGGGAATATTAAATGAGTCTATCACGTGACAACTTTAGTAGGGAGTGTAAAAATATTGTTCATTATTTTTTTTTTTCTTTGGGAAAGTTGCTTGCTTTGCAATTACTAGGCTTCGGAAGCGAACCCAATAAAACTCACGGTAAATTGGAAACCATGAGTCATTGGTGTTTATGAAGACATCCGAATGATGATTTTATAGAGCCACATGGAATCGAGGACAGAAGTGGCGATTTATTGCAGAACTTCGATATTTGGAGTGTCGAGAAGGTGGATTATTGATTTAGAGCCTACTTAATTTTGAAGGTTTACATCAAGATTTATAAGCTTAGTTATGTAGAACCCGAAAATTGAGCTAATTTATTGAGGCTATTAGTGCGTTGAATCTTATAAATATAATTGTGCTGTCTTTAAGCATTTTGTTCGCATTCTCTTTTTAAAACTGAATCAGTGGATATAATCATATTTTTTTATTTCGGTCATATTTTCTAGTAAAGTTGTTAATTTTAATAGGTCTTCATTAGCTTAGCATATGCAGCGCTTTTTTGTTATTATTAGAAGCTACGAAAATTCCGAAAAAGATATCAAGTTATTTAAAAGCTCCGAACCACATAAAAAGTCAATGATTTAATTTAATTTAATTAAATTTTTATTGTATTTGTAGCTTAATCTGTTATATTTCAACACAAATTATAATTGTCGTGAAATAAATAAATTTGAAAAGTGATAAAACTTTAAAACGGTTATAAATAAAGATTTTTTTTTTATATTTAACTATATCGTCTGCAAAAGAACGTAATGTTTCTTTGAAAGTTTTAGTTTTTTTAATTGTCAATGTGCTTCCTCGATCTAGTCTTGAGGACAGAGATGAGGTCGACGCTGGAACGAGCTTGCCCAGAAGAAGCCTATTCACTCGCGACCTGAATAGATTCGGGTTTTATAAACTGGGGAACACAGACGCACTCTTTAGCCGTGCGCATTACAAAAGATGTTTCAAAGCTCTTTGTACGAATGTGCGGAATATCAACCAAGCATGGGTGCGGTGCGTCTGGACCCCAGATGGTAGAATGGTAGAAGTTTACTATAAGTGCCCTGAAATGGACTTAACTATTGAATACTTCAATGTGACATTAACCCCTAAGCTGAGAACGAATGTTACTCATCACAGCTTCCCCATAACGAAGTTTAAAATAAGTCGCTACGTAAGAGAAGCGACATGGAGCAGTTATCTTTAGGAATAGGGCTAACATTAGGATATTGAGTAGGGATGAGAGGTGTGTTTATTTTTGTATGAACAAAATGATCTCAATAAAATTCTTATACTGACTGACAGATGGACAGTGACAGCCCTAAGGGCTTAGAAGAATAAAATTTTGCGAAGGAATTCCTTATTAAGGCAAGTGAGCACCGAAAAAGATTTTTTTTTAAACGTCATTCCCTGAGTTAAATGGGGGATGAAAGTTTGTTCGATATTTTTTTATAAGTATTTGTATGTATATATATATATATTATTTTTGATAAAAAAAAATAAAAAAAATTTAAAAGTATGTACCCTAAACCAACGTGCATGTATGAAAGGATTGATAAAAGTACAGGAAGCTAGCGAAGTATGTCAAGATCCTAGCAGTAGAGGACAGTGGTCTGTGCCTACCCCGACGGGAAAGAGGCGTGATGTTATGTATGTATAAATATGATAATTGATATTTAGGCTTCCAGAAGTCACTTGTATTAGAGTTAATGAAAAATCATGCACAAAAAATACCACTGCCTGTTATGTAATGTTCAACCACCCCATAACTTCCTAGAAAGTCGTAAGTAGAAGGCGACAATCTGTGATGTAAAAGGTGTGTAGATAGGATATAAGCTCCAAAAGTGGCACTTCAAAGGTGGACTAATTTAGGCCACCTGAGCCCTATAATTATCTTTACTTAGTATTATTATATGTTATTTATTTCCAAAGAAGTTAGAATTTTTGTGCCAATTGAAAATATCAGCCGCCTTGAATAAAACCTATCTACACTACTTCTACTATTACCACTACTTCCTTCAAGTGGCAGTGGGCAGGGCACATCGCAAGAAGAACCGATGGCCGATGGGGCGTAAGGTCGCGGGAAGCCGCTGGATGCGAGCAGCGCAGGACCGGTCGTCATGGAGATCTTTAGGGGAGGCCTATGTCCAGCAGTGGACGTCTTTCGGCTGATAAGATGATGATGACACTACTCCTAAAGCCTATCTACTATACTCCTAAAATCATAGGCGACAATGGAAATGGTTTTGCCATGTTTTAATGGCGATTGGCTAGCGACCTGTTACTATTCGGAGCATACGATCTAAACCCAACACAAACGCTTGGTTTAACTTTAGCACAACTAAAGCTCTGGTCACAGTGGTCAACCTGAAGCGAAAATTACTGAAAATTCACTCTAAGGGTTTCAAATAGGGGGATGAAACTTACTCGGTCCGGAATACCGACTAATGTAATGATCGACTTTTGTCTCCACAGGTTATTTAGTCGATGGGTAACCCTATTTGGGGAGCAGTTAAAATGTCACTCTATTTCCGACGCACGCGCCGCCGCCATCGAGTAAACATCTCCAGTGAGTGACGCGTTTAGAAGATGCCGACTAGTTTAGAACTGTCTCTTAAGCTTTCCGTTACTGCTTTTAATGGCCGAGGAGTATCTGGTTCTCTCGATTTATTGCGTACAAGAAAGTACGATACGTCCGTTCTAGGGGTGCTAGTTAATTCCATATACGAACCAAGTGGACCTGTCTTATTGTCTAAGGCTACATTGCATTTTAGTTCTGTCCACGTAATCGAAATGCAAGCTACATAACAGTTACTTGACAGTGATCTATGAACTCCTGACAAAATTCGCGGAAAAAGTGGCATGTCAACCTTTCATAGTCTACTTTTTATCGAGTAAACAGTGCTGATGTAGTTATAATATGCAGGATTCAATGGCATTCCATTAATAAATGATAAAGTGATTAATGTCGGTCAATCAAGCAAGCAAGTTTTTGTATATGTAACTACAGTGAAATTATTTAACAGAATAACTGGTTTCTAAATAAACAAAGATACATTTACTTCAATCTATCTTTTCAGTTTTGGTATTTAGCGAGTAGTGGAAGGAAGGTAGCCCCTTAAGGAAGGTCGCTATCGTGCGTATGTCGTGCGGCGTACGTGGACACGGTTTTGTTTGTTTCTATGCCTGCCGCATGCAAGATGTGAGCAAGTGATTAATATCGCTATCGTGCGGATGTCGTTCGGCATACGTGGACATTTACCCTTATACGAAATATAATTTTTAAATATTTAAATGAATTGGACTATATTTAATTCAGAAGTATACAGTCAGCCAAACGCCAGTAGTAACGCTTTGACCTTGAGCGAGTCTGGATTCGAGAGTTTGTAGCGCTGCGCTGTTTCAACTTATCTGGGGTTTGTTACCACTTACATGCTGCTTTGTGTACAAATCATCAGCAACATCCCAATTATTATTTTTTAAGTATGAAGTGGATTAGCTCTTAAACTCAATCTAGCCCTGAGAGCAAAGGTGAGTTGACGATGGAACGAGCTCACCTAGAAAAGGCATATTCACTCGCGACTTAAATAGATTCGGGTTGTAAAGCTAATTTAGAGGGTAGCAGGAATTTGTACAAAGCTTCTTCATACTAAAAGCTCTGTTAATTCCATTTTGTCACTTTTTGTTTTGAATTAAAAGATACAGATTAAAAATAACTTTAACTTTAATGATGCTGTGTACGTACAACTGGTAGTATAGAGAATTCACCTTGCATTTTAAGCTCACGCGTTGGAAGTTTAGCGTTAGACTACAGATGAAATAATAGTTATAGATAGTCTTGCTAAAAAAAATTGCCTGTGGGCTACGACTACACTACAAAAAGTTTCTGTCTAGAAACAGCGTTGCTTAAAATTCGTGGTCGGAAGGAAAGGACAACCACCACTAGGCCACTGCGCTTTATAATGTAGAGGTAGTAAACACATAAGAAAATGTTCCTGGCAGGATATTCCAGTACCTAAATGCGCAAAGGCATACCGTTAATTAAGGCTTATAAACTTTTAGGCCTTTGCCTTAGAATAAATAGCCTATTAGAAGAAAAAATATTCCCTGAGGCAATAGGAACTAGTTATGTATGAATACCTACATGATTTATGAATAACGATCACAAAAACAGGATATGAATTACAAACGTTTTTTCAACAAAAACAATTAACACGAAAGGAATTAACAACAGTTCAAACCGCTAGTGACTAACTAATATAGGTAGAAGATTCGCTTGAGGATCCGCACATGCACAAAAAGTTACCAAAATCTTATTGAAAGGACAACTAAAATAAATTTAAAAAATAAACCACAAAAGCACACATCGATAAACTTCGTTGAACAAAACTTCGGAACGCGATTCGCTATTTGAATTTCGAATATCGAACGCGCGTCCGCGACTCTTGCGCCGCGGATCGAGACTGGCTGGAGACAGTTGGACACATAACTCATGTGTTGTCTTTGTCATTCTTACAGAGCTTACTGTTGCTAGACGAGGAAGGAAAACATAGCAGTTAAGTCGTTGGGTTAAATTTAAATGGCAATTTCAATCTGAACGGTAGAGACTTTTGAGGTGACCATATCGACTGCTTGTTAAGAAAGAAGGCTTGGTTCATCACTGTTGATCTACCAAGTAATGTATTTTGAATCGTCAGTGATATACCCAAAGCTAATTACAAGATCGCCAAAGGTGTCTTACACACGGGGGCGTAATTTCACAATCGAAGAAGTCAAGGTCGATTTGCAAAACATTAAACGTGCAAATATAAATAACAAGTATATAGTAGCGCTTTTTATGAAATGTCAGATGGCAGCTGCTGCTGGTAATTTAATTTTACAGGAATGTATGGCCCACATTACATACATACTGCAGGCTATGTTGATGATGTTAAAGTAGGACATCATGCAAATCGGATAAATTCAAGGCAAATTCAAGTAAGAATGTAAAGTTAAGTGGGTTAGGAAGCTTTTACTTAAAAAGCTGAACAACGAGGAAGTGAAAGTGCTTTTGTGGTTTTTTGTTTTGACATCTTTTTGGAAGTTTCGTTAATGTTTTGAAAAGACTTGATTTTGTACCGTTAATCACAAATGACGTTCGTCAAGTGCTTAATGTACCAACAATACCGTCGAAAAGTGTAAGACCATACACAACTTTAGCTTCATCTCCATATTACTTTGTAAAGAACTTTAAATTTCATTCGTAATCAATCAATATTTCGGCAAACTGCTAAAAGTGGCCGTTTTTCGCACTTTTTGTATCTGTAACTACAGTGAACTATATTTTTCAGAATTGATAGGTTCTAAATAAACTAGGGTACCTTTACTTCAATCTGGAAAGACAGATTTTCGATAAGTTTTGTATTTAGCGAGTAATATTTTTTTAACTGATGGGGGTGCTAGTTGACTGCAGGAAAGCTCTTAAATTATACAATTTGCCTGCAGCAAGAATAAAACTAAGTAAACCTATTATTTGTCTTTTTGTTAGCAAATACTCTTTGGAAAAATTTGTTTTAGAGCCACCCACCGCGCACTAGCGATTTTTTAGTTGGCCGATAGTTTGATCGGTCTCGGAATCAGTATGGACCACTATGGTAGTGCGCGCATTTGTCGATTTAAAGTTGGCGATTTGTCTATGGAGAACGATTGCGACTAAACTGTTGGCCAACTAAAAAATCGCTAGTGCGCGGTGGCTCTTATAGGTCGACCTAACTAAAATAAACAAACTTTTACCTCTTTACAATATTAGTGTACGTATAATACGTATCTATAGTGTGCCTGCTCGTTTGCTTACTTATGTTGTGATATAAGGAAAAAAAAACATAAAAATATTTTAAATTACGTTGTGAAAACTGGCCATCAGAGGCTCGGAACAGAGACGAATGGCGAAATAGAGGGGGGGCTTTTGCCCTGCAGTAGGACACCCTACAGGCTACATAAAAAAAATGTTATGCTAGGTATCAATAAAAAAAAACTTAGGTAGAAAAACTTTAAACCATATATATTAAAGCTGGATAGTAAAAGAATTCAGTGCGCGTAAAACTGGGTACTCATAAAAACGTTGATACTGCAATCATAACGTATGGGAAGCCTTATACGGAGAGTAGTTTTTACTTTGTACGACACACTTAGCAATTACTATGCTTTTGGCCTCAATCACTATACTAAAGTAGATCTATCAGTCACTATATCTCACACATAGTGGAAGTTATAGGTACTACTAGAGTACTAGATCTCACCAGACGGAAAATTTACAATCAATGACTGTCCTTAGTACTGGAATGTGCAATAAGAAATCGTATATATCGTATAATCGATATTTATAATGAAATATTCTGTCTGTCTGTTGTGTTTTACAAGAAAAACAAAATTTTAACCCCTCATCAGGAAAATGCTCAGTGCAAGGGACAGCCATCCGAATACAGTCTATGAGTGAAAAAATTTTTCGGTAAATGAAGAAAAATCGGCCTCTCCATACAAACTGTCCAATCAAGTTTGCAATTGTGTAATATGTTCAGGTACACACGGCCGCACATCAGTAGAAACACTTTTGGACCTTATGGCATGGTAATAAGGTTGAAAAAGTTTCTACCGACAAGCGGTTGACCGTACGTTGACTGATCATGCCCTTTCAGTTTTCGGATAGCTGTCCCTTACAGTTACACCCCATATATAACGTACGGTCAACCGCTTGTCGGTAGAAACTTTTTCAACTCTATTACCACGCCATAAGGTCCAAAAGTGTTTCTACTGATGTGCGGTCGTGTGTACGTGGGAACCGCGGACATTCAAATATGACCAGAAAAATACCTACAGTTCACCATAAAAGATAACAAAAACAGTTTGAAACTTGTTACTGAAATGTTTCAATCATTTCTTTCTTTCATTCATAAAAATCAAAATGTTCTTTATTCTTTGTAGGAAATTAAAAATGTCTAAATGATTCAATATTTTAGTTAATTCTTGCTTTCTTTTCTTCATCTTTATCATTTCATATATCAACAGCACTTAAAATATAAATAGGAGATGCAAATTAATAATAAATGACTAGTATAAACCAAACACTGACTTGTATCATAGACTGGCTTAGTAGTGGCTTGATAAGACAAAAATAATGAATTTTAAGCAAAGACGACTCACTAACAAGTTGAACATATCTTATGCAGGTACTCAAATTAGTGAAATTGAAGCCACCAAATTTTTAGGCCTCTATATTGACAAAAAAGTAAACTGGAAAGCTCACATTGAAGAAGTTATCAAAAAAGTTAGTCAGTCTTCTTATGCTTTGCGAAAATTAAGTAAAGTTGTTAATGAAAAGCGTTCTATCAGCATATCATGGATATGTAGCCTCTATCCTTAGATACGGTCTGATCTTTTGGGGAAACGCCACTGACGTTTTGTCTGTATTTAGAGCACAGAATCGCTGTATAAGGTCAATTTGTAACTTGAAAAAAATCGAATCCTGTAAACCATTTTTTCAAGAAACGAAAATTCTAACTCTAAGTTGTATGTACATTTATGAATGCTGTGTCTCGCTCGAGAACGGATTAGGGACAGAATGAGGCTTCAAAACTGTAACACAGCACTTGTGCACAAAAGTACTGTAGAATTCCAAATTTTTTTAATAAATTGCCGAAGTCACTGCGAGACTGTGATAAGCTTAGTGTGTTTAAGGAAAAGGTGCATGACATTTTGGTAGACAAATGCAATATAGCCAATATTTTAATGATAATACTTTGAAATAAATGATTGTAGTAATAATATTTTTTAAGTACTTGACATATGAACAATTTGGAGACATGTATTTTACTTGACATAACTTTAATATTTTTTTTTGTATGCCTTAATGGCGGGACATACTCGTAGCTGGAACTATTTATAATTTTATTGTAACACCTTAATGACCTATGATCCACAAAATGAAAATTTCATTTCATTTCAAAATTGTATGAGACGAAGTCAAGGGCGACAGCTAGTATGATGATATAAATTCTCGTAAAGGCCTTATAATGGAAATATAACATTTACCTAATAGAAATAATGACAAAAAATGTTCTTTATACCTCACTAAAGGCGATAAATTAAAATTACTTAGTTTTTACTCTAGTTTTCCCTTTTATGAGGCGTTGATCTTGAAGCAAATTATACAGGGTCTCAGCAAGATATGACGTAAAAACTGAATTTTTTTGACAGTGCTTAAAACCGGTTTACATCTCTCATATTCGGTAAGTAGGTCCTTATATTACCCCCAAATGGGGCTTGTAGGTGACCAATTAGCGCTCTAGGGTAATAATGTAGCTAGAAAAGCCCTAGGGCGGTACGTAATTGTAGCGTCCGCCTTGATGGCCGCCTCCAGCAGCGGGGCGGCGGGCGCTTTAATTACTTACCGCCCTGGGGCTTTTCTAGCTACATTATTACCCTATAGCGCTAATTGGTCACCTACAATTTGGTGGTAATAAGGACCTACTTACCTCACAATCGAGATGTAAAGCAGAGTAGTTAGCTCGGGTGTAAGCATCCATTGCACCCTCGAACTATAGGCGCCCTCGCTGCGCTCGTGCGCCTAAATATCTCAGGCTGCAATTGATGCCTTACAGCCCTTGGCTACTAATCTACTATTAAAATATTCCGGTTAATATCGGTTATAAACCGCTCTTTAAAAACTTTACAGTGAGAAACCAAAATGTAGGCATTTACAGGGTGTAAATGCAAAAGCGAGTTTCCTTTTAAGGGAATGCTCAGACCACAAAACTGAACAACTTTTCCAAAGAAATATGGGTCGAAATCGGAATTTTTTTGTGGGTGTTTCATACAAATGGCACTGTCGACTAATGAAGGTTTGTATGGAGAAGCCAAAAATTTCGACCCATATTTCTTTGGAAAAGTTGTTCAGTTTTGTGGTCTGAGCATTCCCTTAAAAGGAAACTCGCTTTTGCATTTACACCCTGTATGAATGTCACCGGAAAATAATAAGAATAGTCATCATTATAGACAGACTTTGCACAAAAGCTCCACAACCTCCAAAACTGGTGCATACTGATCTGCAATAAAGTTTGATATACACGCTTGACTGTGCGAAAAGTTGTTAAGTAATTCATTACTTAAGAAAACTGTTTTTGATTGAAAGAGAAGTACTGTGGACAAAACCAATTAACAACTTCTGAGAAAACTTACAGTAATTACTTTACCAAGTAAAATTTTATATGACGTTCAACGGGTGGCAATTTTAATTAAAAACGGATACCTTAATTAATATAAAATGTTAATTTTTATACCGTAAGACGTCAACTTAGGCTTACTCTCCGCGTTAACCGTACGTCATCGGCCGCCGCTGAAACGCACCGAGCCGCACACTTTCTTGCACGTTGCTTGCATTCTGCATAGAAACAAATGAATGTGTGTCTATGGTTTCATGACAAACGCACGACGATACCACAGAATAAAGTAATAGTACTATCATACAGAACGGATACTCTCCGCTCCACTTGCAGTCTACCCCGCACCCCTGCGAGATTCTCGTGGTCCTTCTGAGGGTCTTTTGTACTCGGTCGTATGAGCCTACGGGACCTTTTTAATTTCAAATTCGCGCTCGATGTATGTAGTGTCCGGGGTGTGACAATACGCAAATGTGACTTTGCCATTACATGGTCACAGTTTTGTTTAATTCCATACGGGATGTAAGCAGTGCGTGTGACGTGCAGTTTCCGTGGACAGTAAGCCTATCAGTATCACTTGGCTTTTTGGGTTCGTTGATAAGAATAGACCACGCGTGAGGCCAAAATTCGCTGGCCATCGTGAAGGTTAATATGAGGAAGAACAATCTTAGTATGGAGAATACGAATGACCGGGCAAATTGAGTTCCGGTAGGCATTGGGACGAATCAAGATTAACACGAAGAAGAGTTTCGCAGTTAACTCCAACATTCCCAACTGACCTAGTTACTATTAATCAGTCTTACGAAGGAAAGGAAGATGCTCGGTCTAAGAGGCAATAACTCTAACATCTGGGCTTATTGCTTTAGAGCAGAGTCGAAAAGACAAAGGGATAAAAATGCACTAGAATTTTCAACGACATAATTTATGAAATATCACGCATGTGTTCGGCACCCCAGATGTGAAACAATGCTTATAGCGTTTTTAATAAAATGGCGAGTGGCTGGCAACACGCCAATGTGGCAATTGCTGCCCATAGAATATGTACAACCAACTTTTCAGGACAAAAGAAACTGCATGTGTGATTTCACAAGCGAAAATTGGAGTATGAGCCAATTTTTGGTTTCGTAATATTTATTTTTCTATTTTTGCACGAGCTAGACGAAATGCAGACGCTTCTTTTATTATTTGAATTTTAATTCCTTTTTATTGTGTATGTATGTTTATTATCTGTAAAAATAAACACATTTTTTCGTGTATTTTTGGAAGGCCATGTCACGTAGTGGACATTTCTAATGCCAGCAGTTTATGATGGTAAGAGCACAGGTAAGACTTAGAGTAAGTTAGCCGAACCTTAAGTCAGCCCTAAGTTTGAAACTAAGTAATTAAATGAGTTTTCACAAAATTAAAAGTAATGCAGTTTGTTGGTGAAAACTAGAACGTTTTGACTTTTTTTAAGTGTATCTATGTTAATCGTTTGAATGAGACATTTAGTTTTTTTTAGCCTGTGCTGTCATTCATCATATCAGCCAAAATACATCCACTGCTGAACATAGATCACCCCTAAAGATCTCCATGACGACCGGTCCTGCGCTGCTCGCATCCAGCGGCTTCCCGCGACCTTGACCAGATCGTCGGTCCACCTTGTGAAGGGCCTGCCTACGCTTCGTCATCCGGTACGTGGTCGCCACTCTAGAACCTTTAAGCCCTCGCTTCGTCTTGCGATGTGCCCTGCCCACTGCCACTTTAGTTTAGCGATTCTCGGAGTGCTGTCATTACTTAAAGGAAATTATAATTGGTAAAATTGCGAAGATTTTGAAAGTACTATGGGAGTAAGTAAGATAGGATCTACTTATGTGATTTTTGACTAAGCCACAGCATCGTGTGACAGAGTACAGCTAGAATAACTAAGTATTTAAATTAACTTCAGCAAAAAATATTTCATTTATCTTTATTAACAATCAAAAGGCAGTTAGACGTTACGAATGGCCTACTTAAGTGTCACGTAGGCATACTCGTAAATATTTTTGTAAAAGGAAAACCGCTATCAAGTGTCGTATCTACTAGATTTCTTCAATACGAACGTGCTGCTGTTTGGATACGCATCGGGCGTTGAACGTTCAATTTGTAAACGTGAGTAACATAATAGGCGCTAATTTTTATTTTCCTAGCCGTATGCTCAAATAGCCACTTAAACTTTCGTGACATATTTAATTATACAACGTTTAAGTCTAAATACGCCAATCCTCTCGGGGGGTAGTTCTACCCCTGTATCTGAACAACTTTTGTTCAACAAGTTTTGGAAATGAAAATAAATTGATTTTCCATACAAATAGACCGGATCAGATTATAATTTCGTACAGAGACTCGATTTTTTCTTATTTTTATTTTTAACAGTTGTAGAAGAAAAGTTGTTCAGTTATGTGGAACTACCACCCGAGAGGTTTTGCATATTTAGAATTACACGTTGAATAGTAGCTTTCATATCCTATTTAACCTCCCCCGAAGATCAATTATCAAAAATCTTGTCCTAGGGTTCATCTAACCAAGTTGTGTGACCTCAGAATAATGACTTCCTTTAGTAAGGGTGATGAAGGGCAAATTTATATATGATTTGCTCATGTCTGCCTCTTTAACTGATGATAAGGAGCATCCTCTAGAAGATACAAAAAATATTGGCGGAGATCCACACCCCTGCGTTTAGAGGAATTAAGTTTCAATTATTTTGAAATTTGACAATTAAACGTACACCTGGCAGACTATGACTATCTAATTAAATACAATGTATAAAACCCCAGAAAAATGGTCTGCCACCATAATATAGCCCTGCGTCGTAAAGTTACAGCGCTTCAAAATGTAAAAATTCACTACTTCGTCCCGTGATAATGCAGAGCCCTGTATGTCTGTCTGCCTCTTCGATTTTCTACATCTTCAGAAGTATTTTAAACAGGAGCCACAAAGGCAGACAAAAAAAACATTATTTAGTATCTTATTTTCATTTTTTTGCTTTAACTAAAAAACGCAGCGACGCACAGAAAAACTTGTAAGGACCAAATCGATTCGTATTGAGCTGATCTATCATCCCTATTAATATGAATCATGAGCAAATCATATACCCAAATTGCAGCCAGCACCCTAACTACTTGCTTCGCTGAGACTGTACTTTGTGAATCAGTGATAGGCTGTCATAGGGTTTTTAAAAAACTACAATTATTCATTGAAGGAGAGACTCAAAACATGGAAGTGAACTCCGAAGCAGTCATTGAAGTTTGTAAGGAAAAAACAAATTTTATGTTTTACGACATTTCTATGGTAAACAATGATGGTAAAGTAGTTCAGATCTATGTAATTTAAAACACTTCTTCGTCTTTTACGCCAAGTTCTCTTATCACACCCAAGTATGTAAAACGAGGAAGCAGAGGAAAGTAGAGGATGCGAGGAAAGTATGTCAAGACCGTAGCAAGTGGAGTGCTGTGATATCTGTCTACCCCGACGGGAAAGAGGCGTCATGTTATGTATGTATGTATGTACGAAAAATATTCCATTAATCCATTATGTTAAACGTTCTACCATGACTTTTTGAATAAAAAAAAACCCGCCAAGTGCGAGTCGGACTCGCGCAACGAGGGTTCCGTACCACCACATAATCATAATTGTATTAGTTGAAATTTCAAGTTAATGTGGTAGATTTTTTGAGTCCGACACGCGCTTAACCAAATTTTATTATTTTTTGTTATTTTATAGCTTATGCACTATAAACATACCAATTTGCAAGTTTGTAAGTGTTCCTGTTTTTAAAATAGAACTAAAACAAAAATCGCCTCAGCGACCATTCAACTTGACCCCTCTCTTATATGAATGTTCTTGAAACGGGAGCTCACCTCAATTGGTTACCATTAGTTGTGAGAAAAGTTGTAATATTTAATGCTTTCAGACTTTTCCCTTTATTTGTACTGTATGACCTAGCTTCTTGCCAAATTTCATAATTTTAGGTCAACGGGAAGTATCCTATAGGTTTTGCTTTAGTGCGTAAATGTATGGAGATGAGGACATAAAATGCCATATCTTTTGATTGCGTCGTTGTAAAAAAATTAAATTTTCAGGTCTTGTGTGGTTCATGGACCTTAATATATGGTATCAATTTCAACCTGATACCTCTACCCGTTCGTAAGATAAAGGGTCGTGACAGACAGACAGACAGACAGACGGACAACAAAGTGATCCTGTAAGGGTTCAGTTTTTTTTTTCTTTTGAGGTACGGAACCCTAAAAATAAAGAAATAAAACACATCCACAAATATAAAACAAATAAAAACCAAGTTATAAATTAAATTCATTTCGACATCCTATAGTTGGCCCTGGTAGCTACTTCCATATAAGGCGCGCAGAGTATCGGAAACCAGGGCTCATGTTTGAATATCAACGAAGGTTGAATTGCATTGACAATGGTTTACAGATTTTGTATGATATATGTAAGTGGCGTGATTTTTAAGAGAGATCCTTAACATTTAAGTATCATCATGTCGCGTGGGTTGTAATATTCAAAAAAATGTTCTTCATTCATTGTAAGATATTAAAAATCTCTTAATGACATCAGTTACATTTACGTCGCTTCACAAACAAAGTGGCGCTATGTGGAAAAAAAAAGAAGCATCAATAACCTACTCTGCCATGGCTCATTCATTACCGACTTCTTCCGTAATTCAAATGATAGAATTTGAAATGGGTTAAATGGTATTATGCTTAAGGGGGGTCATATAGCTCCAATTTCGATATTAGGGTATAAACTACAATGAAAAAAAAGCTCAGAAAATGATATAAATAAAATATCACAAATAATAAAAATAATTATTAGTAGCTTAGACCAAGGACTTGACGTGCCTTCCGAAGCGTGGTATCATCTTACTCTTCGGAAAATCAGGTGATTCATCCTGCAATGTCCTAACCAATCTGGAGAAGAGAAACCAAAATAGGTATCGTTTAACAGTGTCGTCACCAGCATGAACCCGGAACCTTCTAATTGAGAGCTGATAGACCACATGTGAAAAAGAAGGGACCACTGGCGGCTTTTGGAGTCGGACGCCAAGATCCTATTTAGATATGCTATTTATCTACAGCTAAATAATACGATTCAAAATACTTCTTACCCCCTTTTTAAACGAACTGTTTATAACGCCGCCAGTAATAAAAAAACCGGTCAAGTGCGAGTCGGACTCGCGCGCCGAGGGTTCCGATATACCTATAGTATTTTTGGAAGCAATAAAGTCCATTTTCAGGACCGCAAAACTAAATTTGTTTGTAAAGGTTTTTTGCAGATTTCTGAAAAACTGTGCAACTTAGAAAGATCGTTTTATTTTTGCTGTAAAGTTTATATAAACTTCTGTCAACTGTAATTAATTCAGATTTTTCCTTACTCAAACTTCGGAGATAAGGGGGGGGGAATGGTATTTTTCTTGACATTTTTCATCATAACTTTAAAACTAAGAAATTTAAAAAAATACAAAAATATATTTTAAAATGTACAAGTAAAGCCCTTTCATATGATACCCCACTCGACCTAGCGACAATTTGAAATTTGGCCCCCCCTATTTTGGCCCCCTTTATATTAATAATCATACTTTTTTCAAAATTTTTTCTTGTGCAATTAAGTTGGGCAACTATATTCTAAAACTATTCCAAATTTCAGGTTGATAGCATAAGTGGTTGCTGAGATATAGAGGTGTGACAGACAGACGGACAGACAGACAGAGCGGCACCATAAGGGTTCCTTTTTTTTACCATTTTGGTATCGGAACCCTAAAAATAGGAACATAATTTAGAACTCCAGACGACAGACGTTGGATTGATTATAAACCAGATTCTCACCTAGAACTATATATCAGAGCTGACGAGTAAAGAAAACTTAGATTTTTCAAAATTCAGGAAGCATGACAGAAAAATATTAATGAAGCATTAGAATCTTACTATAAACCCATTAAAACAATACTCCACAGAGTACCATTAATAATGTTGTAGCAATTTATCAGCTGTCCGATAAGCCAGCCCCGTATAAGGCTGACTCACATCATAAAGAGAATAAGTTAATAAATAATTTGTTCCACTCTTCCTCCATTACGTTTCCCTGTATTACAGCCTTAATGACCGATTAATTGCGTGTTTTGATATATTTATTGTAATTAAGAAACGCTTTATTTAATCTTGGAGCTCGCACGAAGTTGACACGCCCAAATACAAAAGTGGTTTATTTCAAGAGTCATGAGAACTATCGGAAGACAAAGTTCGAAAAATATATTAAATCAGACAAAACAGACGTAACTAATGTAGATCGAAATACTGCCACATTAGGGTACTCCATCACCATCAAGCTGACGATCTGCCTAGGATTAAGAGTTCTGGCATCCTCAGGGTGTAGTATAATATTAGGTCTTTACCTATGAAATTGCCGTTTTGTATGGCGAATTTTAGGTAAACTCAATTTTCAGTACTAACATTTTTGCATTTTTCTTAGGAATTATACATCCAATTTATTTAATTTTTTTAAGCATTATTGGGAAGACATTAAGCTAACAGCAGCTTAAATTTAATTTTCGAAAAATATTATCTGTAAAAAAATATAACAAATCTAATGATGAAATCTGACGACAATTAAGACGAACGATTTTCGAACCTTTAATTTTATATATCAAACTCAAAATAAAAACATTATTTTATGCGTAAATTGATAACCTTGAAGTCAACTTTCAAATATTAGACAAATAAAAAAAATTGCATTAGTATTACAGGAATTATGATCTCATTAATCTGTAAGAAAATTTCGGCAATTTCATAGGTAAAGACCTACTCGTATTATGTCCTCTTGTTGCCCGATTTCTGCTGCGAGTTAGCTTAAAGCTGCTCGTGAAAATGGAGCAATCCTATTGGTTGGAATGCTTACAGGTTAGCTGCCTACCACAGTTCCGGTGGAAAGGCCTTAGAGAATGACTTGGCAGGCCATGTTAGCCACACGCGCCTTGAATGTTCAGCGAAAGTTATAAACGGCTACTTCAGGATAGACATCGTCGTAGGGCACGACCCCGTAAACGATAAACCCCTTCCGCAAAGACTGGTAGGAGCTCACAGGAGATCCCATCAATGGTAGAAGGAATGGGGATTGGGGAGGCTTTTAACAAGTTGTGATACAGAATTATCATAACACCCTAATAAAAGGCCCATTGCTGGACAGCGAGCTCCCTCCAGAATTTATCAAGGAAAAAGCGTGGCACGTCAAGGAGGGGAAATGCCATAGATAGTCACCACGTCTGTTTAACAAAACAGAGAGATATAGTTGGAGAGAGCTACAGTGAAACTATTACTAAACGCGAAACTCCTTCAACTTGAACAAATTTGACAAAATAAAAACTGTTCGAAAAATAAAACCCGACTACTGACAAATCTTGCTCTAAAAATAAGAAACAAGAAAATATTGTCGGCTGAAATAGTGATGTTCAGATAATAGCCGTGGTCATAATATTATGCCACTTTGCCCTACAGCTTATGATTGCTTTTATTAGAGTAGAGTTTTTGCCGTAGTCAGGTAAAAACTAGCTCATTTGACCAAGCTGCTTTTCGAACTAGCGTAAATTGTGGTACCATATGTTTTCCTGTTAGAAGCTCTTCGATGTGAGGTAGTAAAGTTGTCAAGTCAATGAACTCGGCTGTTTATTAGTCAACATGTATTAAGTCATCAAGAGCCTTGGCGGGCTGAGCCGTTGTTTTCAAATGAGCCCGATCTACAATAGGTTCGTAGGTATGTGTTATATTATAGCTAGGGTTGTCACAATGAATCGGGCAACGTTGAAACAAGCGACATGTCTAATGGACCAATAATTCAAATATGTAATAGATTTATCTACATAACGTGGAATCACGCAAAATATTATAGCTGCATTTTTTCTATTGCGAATCGAATTTCCAGTCAAGTTACTGAAGCATGAGCATTCCATCCTGAGATTTCATTTTAGTTCTTAGGGTGGGTAACATATTTTTGCTGTCAAAGTACGTGGTGCTTTAGGCGGTGGTGACTACTTACCATTAGGCGGCCCATCTTCCTGTTTGCTGCTCACTTGTAAAAATAGCAAATATTAAATCTGCATACAGGCGACCCTAGCCTAAATGACACCGCTATAGCTACATTGTATTGTGGTAACACCGTGTGTGGCGTGGCAACATGGCTTTTAACTTAGGCAGGTCAGGGGCGCATTCATGAAGTTAATATGCCATTGATGGATACCAAAATTATTTACAACCTGCCAACGCCAATTAACTGTGTGCCGGCCGTTTACAATTTGCTGGCCGTTTATAAAGCGGCGAATCATACGATAAGCCTGCGATATAAGCATCATCAAATTCATCAAGCCTGAATTACTGCGTTACTGTTCGAGCTGCTAAATGGTTTCTTTCTACTTTCCAACCGCTCGTTCTTTTAGGGTTGAAGCTGTGAAAGAAAGACAGCCAACAAGGAAAACATCATATAGCCGCTACAAAAATGACTGATCTTCTTACTATACTCTCTTTTTAATTTTACCCAACTTTAATCCTACAGAAAGTACGAGACAGAGGCGGACCTAGAATATTTATTTTAAACGAAAAGTTTTCCATCACAGGCATTAATTTTTCATAATTGACTGATTTGATTTAAAGAGACGATATATATAAAAAATATGTACGAGTGTTCATAAAGATATGCTCTTTCTTCGTGGGAGGTGGTGGCTGGAAGCAAGGTCGACTTGTCCGGTTATGGTGTGAGAAAAGAAACAATATTCTTACACGCAGGTATTCAGATATTTGTAGATTGTTTACGATTTTTAGCAACTGAATATAAGTAAGTAGTGTAATGCATATTACACATACTTTATAAGTTAATACTTTATCGACATTATCATAAATGTTTACATTCATGACCTTAGTGTGATTGATGGTAATGACAAACATTGCGAAAGATGCTGTTGCCATCCTTTGTTTAGATACAGTCAAGAGTAGACCAAGAGGAGCTCCACCATGAGCTTATCCTGCCAAGCCCCTTCTACTATCGGGAGAACAGACGCACCGCAGGATATCACCGACACTTGGTTGATATTCCACACATTAGCACTAAGCGCTTAGTAACATATTATTATAGAACAGAAGGCAAATGGGTTCTTAGGAAATGAGGCACAGATGAACCTATCCAACATTTTATTGATGTACGAGTAACTCCACATTTGATGACAAAACCGATCTTCTGTTAAATTAACACAACAAGGACAATATTCAGGAAATCTTAAAGGACAAGATACGACATAGGTACAACGACTAACTATAACGCTCCTCAGACGTCCGATCGTTTCAATGTTCGAGCAGCGAGTGAGAGTCCACGTCGGCGTCGGCGACGTCGGTTGGTGTGGCCAGCGCTGCGTGGTGGTTGCAGCTAATAATATTTTATAATGCGCAGCAGGCAGAGATTTCTACTCCTTCTGTATTAATTCATGAATGTTATGGCAGATTTATTAACTGAAACTGACATTGTTACAGGCCACTTTTTGGTTATGATTATAGAATAATTAAAATAATGGATACTGGATGGATAATTTACTATTCTGCTCAAGGCCATGACATGTCTGTAAGGTGCATGTGTCTAACATTGAGGGTTTGATTTAAACTTATTCACTTTTTCAACATGTTTGTTTTGCAAAGCAGAAATCGTAAAATTTCTCAACCACAGCCAGGATTCGAACTTGCGTCTTCTCCGCCAGTGCGATTGTTTTACATTGCAGAACTTTTCGAACACGGCACCTGTTTATTTTGCCTTATAATATGATTGTTCCGGTTGATTGGTTCTTTTACGATACTGTTTATTGCTGTGAAGAAAATATTACACAAGTTCATCTGAACCATTATGGGGAACGAGCGAACATACAAAAATAGATAAATACATAATAAATAGACACAGAATATGCAACTATCTAAACAGCGTGATATTTCATTCGTTTAGCACTCGAAGCCCAGTGATTCTACTAATGTAAAAAAAACCGGCCAAGTGCGAGTCGGACTCGCGCCCTAAGGGTTCCGTACCTATCTACCATATGATATACTAAAAGCTTTTGCTCTTTGATTTTAAAAACTCCGCGACCATCCAACTTGACCCCTCTTTTATAGAATAGTTCTTGAAACGGGAGCTCACCTTAATTGGTTATTATTAGTTGTGAGAAAAATTTAAATATTTAATGATTTTAGACTTTTCCCTTTATTTGTACTGTGAGACCTAGCTTCTTGCCAAATTTCATAATTTTAGGTCAACGGGAAGTACCCTGTAGGTTTTGCTTTTTTGCATAAATGTATGGAGATAAGGACATAAAAAGCCATATGTTTTGATTGTAAAAAATTGAAATTTTCAGATCTTGTGTGGTTTATGGACCTTAATATTCGTTATCAATTTCAACCTGATACCTTTTCTCGTTCGTGATAAAAAGGGTCTTGACAGACAGACAGACAGGCGGACAACAAAGTGATCCTATAAGGGTTCCGTTTTTTTTTATTTTGAGGTACGGAACCCTAAAAACAACATTCCAGGACAAAAAAAATTATTCCTCGGAAGAAATTTTTTGCTTCATAGTAAATATGCTCCTTCTGGGCCAGCTCGTCCCATCGTCGATCTCATCTCTGTCCTAAAGACTAGATCGAGGTCAAGCGTAAGCACATTGACAATAAAGAGAGTCGATCACGTGTCGTTTACTATGGGGAAAGTAAAGTTGCTCGTTATGAAAAAGTTGCTTCTGTTCGGGAGTAAAAGCAAAGAGAATTCACACTATGCTATTCCTGCCAGCGGTATTTCATTCCTCATCCATCACTGGAACACTCCACACGTAACTTAGTAGCTATAGTTATATCAGGCAGGTAAACACAACAGCACGTCAGTAGAAACACTGCGAACTTTATAGCATGGTAATAGAGTTGCAAATGTTTCCACTGACGTGCGGTTGACCGTACCCTAGACGCAGTGAGGTATCGATTTACAGCAATCAGTGCCTGGCAACTGCCGGATATTACATTTCCTATCCCTGGTGTATGGATCATAGGGTGGAAGGTAGAGTGTAGGTTTACAGATCATCGCTTGTAGTAAGTAAAATGATTCCGTGCTTCGCAAAGCACGTTAATCTAATGGACCTGACTACTATCTGCAGAAGTATTCGTCAAATTAGTCATGTGAGACGCCTTACGCGGCTCAAAAATTTTGACACCAGGATTTCGAGATCATTTTTAGGGTTCCGTACCTCAAAAGAAAAAAAACGGAACCCTTATAGGATCACTTTGTTGTCCGTCTGTCTGTCTGTCTGTCTGTCAAGACGCTTTATCTCACGAACGGGTAAAGGTATCAGGTTGAAATTAATACCATATATTAGGATCCATGAACCACACAAGATCTGAAAATTTCAATTTTTTACAATGAAGCAATCAAAAGATATGTTATTTTATGTCCTCATCTCCATACATTTATTCAAAAATGCAAAACCTACAGGGTACTTCCCGTTGACCTAAAATTATGAAATTTGGCAAGAAGCTAAGTCTCACAGTACAAATAATGGGAAAAGTCTGAAATCATTAAATATTACAACTTTTCTCACAACTAATGGTAACCAATTGTGGTGAGCTCCCGTTTCAAGAACATTCATATAAGAGAGGGGTCAAGTTGGATGGTCGCTGAGGCGATTTTTGTTTTAGTTCTATTTTAAAAACGGGAACACTTACAAACTTGAAAATTGGTATGTTTATAGTGCATGAGCTATAAAATAACAACAATTAATAAAATTTGGTCAAGCGCGTGTCGGACTCAAAAAATCTAGCACATTAACTTACTGAAATTTCAACTAATACAATTATGATTATGTGGTGGTACGGAACCCTCGTTGCGCGAGTCCGACTCGCACTTGGCCGGTTTTTTAATCTTTACACAATCCACATGATACGAGTATTATAACAATCTGACCGAACTGAAACCTGATGAATCAAATGTGTATGAATCTATCGATAGCTTATTAAATGCACTATTACGAACTAAAAACTATCGTTGCACTTTTAACTTTCTACCCCAAGTTAACTATCATTTCATATAAGTATATCTAAATTTAGTTTGAGTTAATAATAAAAAATAAAGACAAAAAAACAACACGCCCGCATTAATAGCTAATTAACTTCTAGTCCTTCAAATTATTCAACAACAAATTGATATGACAAAAAAGCTTTAAACAAAACATTTGAGAGTCGATTAGCATACGTCCTTAGTGCTGGCATGGCACCCATCGATACCCGACAGATTGAGATATACGGCCCGAGGCTAGCCGATATCTTTACGGCTAGGGATGGACTAAATCTCGATGAAACATTTTTATTTATGTCGATAGAATTGGTTGAATGAGGGATATAGCATAAAAGTTAGAAATCATCTTTAGTGAAAACAAAAAATAGAGATTGCTCCATTGACAAGAGCAAAGCTTTATTTTTAACCTGACAAGTAGAATAATTTCTGTATCAAATTAAACGATACAAGTAGGATTACTTTTTGGTATATCGTATCGAAGTCAAACTTATAAGCAATTTCTTTGAATAAGCTAACCAGAATTAGTGAAAATAATAAAGAAGAAACCAGGTTATGCTTTACTGCCGAGTGCCCCATGCACTCAGTATCAAAGGATGACAGTGTAAGACTTTACCAAAAAAAGGTCGGTTCTAAGGGTTTATTTTCTGCAGGCAAGAGCACCAGTTAAACTACTGCCCACCGGAAGTGCGCCACGCGAAGCGGAGGACCCTACACAACTGAGAAAAAGTAACCGTGAGTAAACGGATTAGGCCGTCTTCTAAGGACGCTCATTCAAGGCTTCCACTTGATAGACGGGAGGGATGGAAAATAAAGACACCCGGACATATTATTCACCAATGAGTAATTTGGAATACATTTCCTCTGGCTATCTCAGAGGTTAAGGAAAAAGCACGTGTGTGAAGTAGTTCCTGCTTGTATCGCAACATCTGTGCTAGACATAATAATTTATTTTTAATTGACTACTTATCGACATATTTTATCGATATCACCCCCGCCCTAGCCTCAGCTCGGTTTCACAACTGGTGCGTTATGCCAGCATCCGCCCGCCCACGCTCTGTTATCTTCATACTGCGTTGGATTTACAACACAATACAAACTTTGTGCACATGAACGGTTTTAAAACCACTTACGTGACAAAAAGGGTATATGAAATAACAAGTTTCTAAGTTTCCCCTCTACATTAATTTACGATAAATCACTTGGTTAGTTGCACCTAGATAATTTTGAGTCCTATAGTCTCCCAAGAGAGAAAAACTAATAATAGTCTAAGTAGGCAACGAAGCGGATCGTTGTATGAAGACCGCCGCATTAAATCCTTAGTCGATGAAACTTTGCTGGGGTATTACACGACATGAGACAAACCTTCTATGAAAAAATCCAAAAAAAATCGGCACTTTTTATTTTTCCATACAAAAATTACAAAAAAATTATGAATTTTTTTTTTGAATTTTTTGTTTTGATATTTTGAATTTACATTTAATTCATGATTCTTTATCATCCTGTCAAATAAAATCTGCCTGAGAAATTTATGTTGGGGTCAACTGCTTCGTTGCGTACACTATAAGCGGTTCCTGGTGGTGCCAAAAGGAATCCACTCTATTTCTACCCCATAGTAAAAGGCGACTAAGGGAATTTAAGACAGAGAAGGAGGAGCAGCGTCTTTCTGCTAGCGTGCCGCTATCATTTAAAATTTATTTGTTTGGCTCTATTTTAATATGGATGACATTTCCTGAGGTGACTGGTTCGGTGGTGAAGACTGGTTAGAGTGGAATTTGAACAGAATCTCATCTCTGCGAGATTGATTTATTTAGATCATATTGTCATCTATCAATGTGCTCGTAAGTTTGTACTTCATTCTATAAAGCTATTACAATTTTAAAATAAAAATTAGATGTAAATCAAAACAAACGAAATGATCGTGCAGACAGAATCCATTACTCGTCATGTCTGTCATAAACTCATAAATGAATTATTATCAAATGACGACGGCAAAGTTGGACTTGTCTAAATCATAAAACACATCAAATCTACACTATGTAAACGCCGTGAATTTCTACCTTAACTGCAAGTTATAAAGTCCCTTTTAGGATAACTGTAAAATGAAATCTGGACGGCTATCTTCGCCTGTCAGAGTTCGCCAATTTAGTCCGTATTCCCTAGACATTAAAGTTGATACTCACAGTTAAACTGGAAATCTGATAGATGTCAAAACTTGAGCTGCATCGCCAATGCAGATGTGCTGGATTTATGATTTTGCAACACTTTCAGAATATTGCTTTGCTTGCATCACGTCTTCTATAAACGGACATATTCAAATACTCCAATATTTCGTCGGTCGGAATTCAGATTTGAGAACTCTTCGTGCCTCTACGAGTACATAACATAGCCGTAGACAGAAAACAAGATATGTACCTATTTATTTGTTGGCCCCGGTGCCTTCCTCAGCGATGTAATAAATACAGCGTTATTTTTTTTATCACCCCGGATATTTTAAGAGGTGGTTCTGCCCATGAAACTGAACAACTTTTCCCAAGGAGCATAGGTCGAAATAGGAAAATAAATTTTGGGCCTCCCGTAGAAGCGCTTTCTATTTTTTTCATGTCGCAAGTGGGCAAACGAGCAGGTGGGCCACCTGGTGGTAAGCGGTCACCACCACCCATGGCACCCACTGTCTTATTAGTGAAATAATTCGACACTAATAAGACAGCAAAGCGCGTTACCCAATTTGAGAACATATTGGTACGGTATGTTGCATGTGACGGTAATTTCACTGGCTCCCTTACCTTTCGAACCGTAACACAGCAGTGCAAACACTGCTACTCTACGCCAGAAAAAGGCAAGGGGGTGGTACTTCCCCAGACTGACTTTGAACAAAAGCGCTACCACCTCCAAATTTTGCATTTATTATGGGAGGTAAAATTGTTTGTACTTCGACCTATGTTCCTTGCGAAAAGTTGTTCAGTTTCATGAGCAGATTCACTCACACCCCACAGTATTGTCACACCTTTTTGTCACACGTTGTTTACTAAACTAATGGTGTATTTTTTGCATGAACAACGAAAATTTAAAACTCTTCTCGTACGAAAACCGGTCTTATCTACTTAAGATTGATTTACCTACTTACAACAAGGAATCATCAAGAACACAATTGAGATGTAGCTACTATCACAAATAGTCAGAATATATCATCTAGATCCTGACGAGATATGAACCCTAAAAGGCAAGTGCGGACGGTTCCTCCGTGCTTCGGTCACGAGCCGCATGGACAAACATGTAAATAGGTAATGTTTATTTGTAATGAGATGTCGTAAATACTTATTGGCTGAGCTAGTCTATGTTTCATTAAAGTGACGCTTAATATCCTACACTATTAAACGAGCAATATTTGTAAATATATTTGTGATCGGCTTCTCGAAAACGGCTCTAACGATTTCGATGAAAAATCGATCTAGCTAGGTTTCATGTCTGGGAAAATTCGTTTTCCCCGTGTTTTCGATCGTTTTTAGGGTTCCGTACCTCAAAAGAAAAAAACGGAACCCTTATAGGATCACTTTGTTGTCCGTCTGTCTGTCTGTCAAGACCCTTTATCTCACGAACGGGTAAAGGTATCAGGTTGAAATTAATACCATATATTAGGATCCACGAACCACACAAGATCTGAAAATTTAAATTTTTTACAACGACGCAATCAAAAGATATGGCATTTTACGAGTATGTCCTCATCTCCATACATTTATTCAAAAATGCAAAACCTACAGGGTACTTCCCGTTGACCTAAAATTATGAAATTTGGCAAGAAGCTAGGTCTCACAGTACAAATAATGGGAAAAGTCTGAAATCATTAAATATTACAACTTTTCTCACAACTAATGGTAACCAATTGTGGTGAGCTCCCGTTTCAAGAACATTCATATAAGAGAGGGGTCAAGTTGGATGGTCGCTGAGGCGATTTTTGTTTTAGTTCTTTTTAAAAACGGGAACACTTACAAACTTGAAAATTGGTATGTTTATAGTGCATAAGCTATAAAATAACAACAAATAATAAAATTTGGTCAAGCGCGTGTCGGACTCAAAAAATCTAGCACATTAACTTACTGAAATTTCAACTAATACAATTATGTTTATGTGGTGGTACGGAACCCTCAGTGCGCGAGTCCGACTCGCACTTGGCCGGTTTTTTTTTAATACCGTGTTTTAGACAAATACCTACAGTGCCATGTGTTGGCTTGCATACGAGTAGCTTGCTCACCCGATGATATTTTTATGTTGAGGCGGCTATTATAGAGCGAAGCTCGGTCGCCCAGGTACTTGAGAGTATTATTTTCTTTATTTTTAATTTCCGTCACTAGGAAGATGAATCTTGTCTTCAGGCATTTTTTTGTTAGAGCTGTGTTGGAAAGCTGACTTTTCGAGATTTCAAAATTTTGATTTAATTGGCATTTGAGAGGTGGTTGATTTCGAGTCTAATTCAACATCTGTCATATCCTATCTTCTAAACCAACTTGATATTCAGTGCCAGTAGCATTCTTTTGTTCGATCGGTTACCATTTTCGTACTTTTACTTAAAAGTCTGTACGAAAATAAACTTAAAATGTCATGATTTGTAATTGCTTTCATTTGGATTTGTTGGTTAGCTCTACTTACTGCATGGTACATACATTTTTATGACATTCCCTCCACCTCAAGAAAAGCAAGAGCCTCCACCGACAATAGTAGTGATAGTCTTACCGGCGCAGGAGTGGAAGAGAGAAGGTCACTCGCTTACTTAGCATACCATGCAACCTGAGCCTTACCTGTAACAAATGGATAATATACAAATTAGACGTAAAATAATTTATTATAAGTACTATTCCGAATATCAAAACATATTGGTCGTACTATTGACGACTCGTTACAACCTCACAAACCCTGGTTTTAGAGTTGGTTGACATGGTTCATTACCAACTACTAATGCAGATAGTAGCCAGGACCAAACGTGCCTTCCGAAGCACGGAATCAAAAATTTATCGGACAGTCAGGAAAACAAAGAAATGGAAGTGGACCAACTCTAAACAGGGTGAGTAGATAGAAATAAATAAAATAAAATGTCATGAAGTTGTACAGCGTGTAACGGAAACGTGGGACTGATAATACTAAAGGGTGTGAATCTGCCAATGAAACTGAACAACTTTTCCCAAGGAACACAGGTCATAGAACAGAATCATTTTTTGACATCCCATAGAAACTGCATCAGCTTAAAGGGGATTTGGTATGGGAGGTCAAATTTAGTTTTTCGTATTTCGACATTTGTTCCTTGGGAAAAGTTGTTCAGTTTCATGGGCTGATTCACACCCTTCAGTATTATTACATTTCATTACATTTCCGTTACCCAAAACTGAAAGTGCTTGTTTGTTTGTTCAATAGACATGTTGGGAAATGACAAAAAATTACGACCTCTAAATACAAAATTATCACGTTATTCAGACAGCTTGTACGGAATTTATTATAATTTACCATAACATATTTCCTTGGAAATGGTGTACAGTTTTGCCTTCTGAACAAGCCCTTTGAGTTTTCAGTTCACCAACCCTTACACCCTATACAAAAAGCTGTCTTCAGGGTAATCTACGTTCGTACTATATCTCTTAGCTACGCTTTCACAGTAAACCTGCTGCTTTGTGGAATACTTTCCAAAAGCTGAGGTCATCCAAGTGGACAAAAGCAGTCTCAACAGAATAGTTTACTACCGCACAACTCTCTCGGAAGCCTGCGACAGCTTGCTGGCAACACCGAACCGAACACCTCATTGTGTTGCCAGCCATTGTTGATGGTAACCTGACGATCACAATGGCCATACAAGTAAGAGTGCTTGTGTATTGTCACTTTGTTTTGTTACAAAGTTTCAACACTTTCAACGGGCCCGATGTGGACAATGGAAAGAATGTGTCAAGTAGATTTTTGGGAAAATTGTAAAGTTTTCTTGAATAGCTACAAAACACTCACATTATGTTTCACGTAGAGGACCCCCTTCGGTAGCCAGCGATGATAAGGAAGGGATAGGTAAGGTAATGATGGCGCGACGACAAAGTGTGGTATTGTGCTCAGAAACATACCCTCACATATCTAACGAACCAATATAAATAATGTTTAGATAAATTGATTTAGTTCTAAACTAGGCACAAGTGCTGCTTCACCTCACGACAACCATATAGTTTCCATATGGCGAGCCATATCAGCATCGCCTCTACTGGTGTTACAAGTGTCCATGGGCGGCAGTGACACTTTCCATCAGGTGAGCTATCTACTCGTTTGTCTGTTTCGTAAAAACTTTACCACCAGAGAACCAAACTAACAATTTCCGTCAAAAACAAAAACATTTTTCACCCCTTTTTGTTTCGTTCGTCATCGTTTGCCCCCAGCCCTGTAATTTGTTTACCTGTAGGGCCCTTTATGCTGGCGGTTTCAGGTTCAAGCTCGTTGCGTTAACGATGCTCTTTTAGTTTAACCCTTTGTGCGTTTCGTAGGGTTTTTGTAGGGCGAATCGTTTGTAGTAGAGTGGGGTGCACCTTTGTTGTTGAAAGGGTTTTCATTTTCACAGTTACGCTGCTTTTGGTTTACAGTTCTGTAGTAATTCTGTCCGTGTGGTACCAGATAAGTGTAGTACAGTAAAGCTTGACACTCACAGTGCGAGTTTAGTTCAAGCGGAGATAGAAATAAGGATGGTAAAAGTTCCTATGTGTTAAGTCAGATTCGCTCTTCACTATACCACTCCATCTCTTCCAATGGGTGTCGTCAAATCCACCATCATCATCGTCCTCTGGTTACAAATCAAACCACTTAAGGCCACATAAAAAGAAGCGAAGACGTGATAAAAAAAAACCGGCCAAGTGCGAGTCGGACTCGCGCCCTAAGGTTTCCGTACCTATCTATAGATAACCATATGATATAGCTTTTGCTCTTTGATTTTAAAAACTCCGCGACCATCCAACTTGACCCGTCTGTTATAGAAAAGTTCTCGAAACGGGAGTTCACCTTAATTGGTTATATTAGTTGTGAGAAATATTTAATGATTTTAGACTTTTCTTTTTTTGTACTGTGAAACCTAGCTTCTTGCCAAATTTCATAATTTTAGGTCAACGGGAAGAAACCTGTAGGTTTTGCTTTTTTGCAAAAATGTATGGAGATGAGGACATAAAAAGCCATATCTTTTGATTGCTTCGTTGTAAAAAATTGAAATTTTCAGATCTTGTGTGGTTCATGGACCTTAATATTCGTTATCAATTTCAAACTGATACCTCTTCTCGTTCGTGAGAAAAAGGGTCTTGACAGACAGACAGATGGACAACAAAGTGATCCTATAAGGGTTCCGTTTTTTTATTTTGAGGTACGGAACCATAACAAGAGTGCCAGAAAACACTAAACTTAAAAACTTCTGAATTAAACCGAAATTTGCATAACAAAAGAGAGAAAACAAAACATAAATGAGCACACTTTTATAACAAAGCACAATCCCTGGCTTTACAAAGTGACAAACCGCTGTAGTTTGTGAAATAAGGCTCGAGCTGAAACCGGTGTTGCCACTTTAGGGCTAGAAAATGCTTAAATTAGTTTTTAGAAAAGGAATAAAACAAAACTTATAGTTTTGACGGCAACCTAACAAGCCACCAAGCAAGCATCCAAACCAAGCATCCATCTATAGATCTCCTGATCTGACGAAGGCACTATGGCTTCGAGAGCGAATGCCGTCTCACTTTTGTAACTCAGAAAGCAAACTAGATCAAGATCTAAATTAGGCTTTGCTTCCAAGAATTTCTTGAAGTTGTAAATTATTCTTGTGTAATCATCAATTAGTGATAGATTACATACATAAACATTTTTTTAGGGCTAAAGCAATGAAAAACAAGCTTAACTACAGTAAAATTTACTAAAAGTGGCAGCACTGGTTGAAGCCCACTAACGAAGGATCAGAACGGATTGCCCGCTTTAGCTGCATCCTCTCGTTTAAATTAAAACTATTTTAATATTTTACTGAAACTTTTTACTGCAACTTTACACTGACAACAGTTAAACCGAAGCTTTCCTTAATTCAGTTCACTAATTAACAAACAAAATGACAACTCTGACATTAAATTAAGCGTGAAATGTTTTTAAGTGAATTCCAGAAGACAATCCAAAGTGTAGTCATCTAATGACGTCGACGTTTTAAGGGGCTGTTAAGAGTTAGCTCTTACACTATACGCTTCACTTGAGCAGTTTTTTAACGAAAAGTGATAAATATATGGCCGTGAAAAAAAAAGATAATTAATCATCCTTCCAAGAAGATGGCTGACTCTGAAACAAGATTACATATATTTTATACGCCATAATGAAAAACAAAGTTACCTCTGCTTTTTGCTTTTAAACCGTTTTTCTTTAGTACCCATTGATCTATGATGCTAAAACTGTTACATATAATTCAATATATTATGCATTCTCATATAGCTGTTTTATAATTAATATTATGGGTACAGATTTTGCGAAAAATGCAAAAATGAGCGAAAAACGTAAAACAGCGCCAATCTGCTCTGTTCTAACACGCGCATTCTGTCCTTTGTTAGAAGGGAGGTAATTTGGCTCTTATAAGCCACTTAAGGCTAAAATGTGGTTATTTCTGACTTGCTAGATTATTATTATGTATGGAATCTTTTCTTAGTAGCAAGTTTAAGCGTTGGCGGTTTCAAAACTTAAACTAAGTCCTTCAATAACGGAGCTGAATTTTATGTACCAATGACTATGTATTAGAATTCAGTAATTTATTTACTTATTGATATTCATATAGTTTTCAACTTAAAAACTAGACGTCTAACTAAACTGTACAGACAGTTAATTTGACTAAAGAATCAGTTGGTTCTCATTATAGTCCACTAGCTACATAATAGCCAAGTACCTGGGCGACCGAGCTTCGCTCTATAATAGCCGCCTAATATTAAAATATTATCGGGTACATATCAACAGATGGCGCTGTAGGTTTCTGTCTAAAACGCGTATTTAAAAAAATGCTTAAAACACGGGGACAACGAATTTTCCCAGACATGACACCTAAAATCTTTAGAGCCGTTTTCGATAAAGCGATTACAAACATATTTACAAATATTGTTCGATTAATATTATAGGATACTATACCATATTTGGTACTCTAAAGGCAGCTTTACGAAGCTACAAGACTTCACAGTGTTTTGGAATTTGCTTACTTCTTAGACCCATCGTTACTACAGGTGAGATTAGGGTCAAATACTGTTAGTGTAAAATAATTAGTTAGATAGACAATTAATTTTAAAACTTTACTTTATTGAAATGCGTTATTTACTTTGTATTCTCTTTATAGAAACAAAGTTAGCATCTTTAGCAACTTATTCACTGTAGAACTTTTAGGCAGGTCTGCCAAGTAAGAAACATGACCTGCATTAGTCAAGTTCAGACAGACTCAGGTACCGCCTCCTTCAGGATTTAGCTTTTCCAGAGGTAGTAGTGGAAAGTATGGTGTGAAAGACTGTACTGAGCGAATTCACATGGTAGAGAAAATATAGGTAAATGTAGTAAAGTCAGGTCGGAAAATAATGAAATGTTGACAAAGTGTAATTTTCCAACAAACTTATGGTTTCAAAAAACTATTTAGAAGGTGCATGGCGTATTTCGGTTGGTATTTTATTAAAAATTTATGGTTCACTTCTACAAAGTGTTACGCTACGTAAAACCTCTTGAATGTAGTTTCACCCACTATACCTACTACGTAGCCGAACAACTTTTATATAAAAACAATATTCTCCATACTGGATCAAATTTTCATTTTGCAATCAGAGAATCATATTTTTTAAATTTAAGTACCAAAAGATATAGGATGAAAGTTGTTCAGTTACATCTACTAGACACAAGTATATAACGATTGCTGATGTTTTAATTTCTTCTTTTTCAATCGCTTCTTCCCTTCACATGCACTACATCGCTCAATTTTCTATTTGTTTTTGCAACATTCACTTTACTTATCCGGATTTTCCGCTAGAGGCGCCACTGAGCTCGGTCGCAGACAAAGAAATTTGACCTCATATAGAAGTAATATATAAGAAATAATTCGTCACAAGTAGGGATGTGGGCATGCTTTCATCTATAGATAGTCGATAAGTTACACAAGGACAAATCGATGTCGAAACTTTGACCAAAAAGTTGAAGTACTAAACTTTAATAAAAGGCAAATCTGTTAAAAGCAGTGATTAAATTCATTAAAAAAAAATACTTTTTGCATTTTTTACTAAAGGTGATTTCTTACGTAGGTGTTTTAATATTAAATATACCAAATTTCTTACTTACTTACTTACTAAAAGTAATGGACGGTAGCGAAGCAAAGGCAAGAGGGGTAGGAGGTGTAAAGGTTCTTTTTTTTTTTTCTTGAATATCTCTAGCTTACATACAAATTATGTAGGATTTTAAAACAAATTTTTATCCCTCAATTCAATCCCTTTGGGATGGTTTTGCAAAAATGCTGAAATACGGGTTTGTGTTTTTCTTCTAAGTAGCTCAAATAAATTTTCAAGCGAAATTTCGTGTATCTTATCTTGCCTTATAACGTGGAGCTGAGTTCCTTATTGGACCGTTGTCGCTTCTTTTTTTCCCACAATGGCGCCACATTGTTTGTGAAGCGATGTAGTTTAGCTGACGTCATTAAGAGATTTTAATATCCAACAATGAATAAACGATTTTGATTTGATTTTGATTTGACCTTCGAGCACAAGGAGCCTGTAGTCTTCTGGTTTCGGATAAGCTTGACCCAGAATCTTCATACGCTTGTGAGCCAAAGCATTGCATGAGCACAAGAATTGCTTGTCAGTATTGTTTGTAGCGAAAAACTTTAAAACCTTTTTTGTAGAGAATTTTATGTAGATTAATTTAGTATTTTTATTAATTTTCTTACAATTTGTTGATTCAGGATGATTCATGCTGATTGAGACATTTCAATTTGGCGAAAACACACAAAATTATATTTGTTTGACAGTGTCCCCATCGGGAATCGAACCCAGAATGAAAACAAAACGCGTTGAAGCATGCAAAGCATGTTGTAAAATATAATAAATGGTACAGCAGCACTGCACTTACTTTCTCGCGATATGCAATTAGAACTTTCAACCGCAAACTTAAATTTGTAATACCATACCTACACATAGTATGGAATTACAAACGTTTATTAAGGTTTTTCTGAAAAATGTTCTACCACATGAATTCGGAACTCGAATTGTAATAAACGATTTCGAACAAATCACATGTTCAAATTTTGGTAGTACCGGAACACCTTTTATATGAATTTTCACAGATTTTTAAATTTCAAAACTCTGTTTCTTATGAATAGTTGTTCAGTTTTGTCGACTGTAAAGCTTTTTAAGTTTTTGGTACTTCCTGTGTACTAAATTTTCACAAAATCCAATCAAATTGAATATCCATTCAGGTAGATAACCAAAACAAAATTAAAATTATAGAAAATAATACAAACTTAATGTAGTCAATTAGGGTCAATGTAGGTACCACTAGTTGACCATTTAAGCGGTTTTATGACGAAATTCATAAAAAAACTAAATTATTAGTTCTTCTTTCAGAGTCACTTCTAAAAGTTCGACTATGAATTAGTTAGGCTTGTGATATAATAAGTGTTAAGGACTTTACAAAATATGCTCTTAAAGTTTTTTTTTTTTTTTTCAAATGTTACATTGCATGACCACTTCGAATAAACATACTAAAGTACTAGCTAGACAAACCCATAACTTTATTGTAAGACGCCAACATAGTTAAATTCTATATAAAATCGCGGTATTTTTAAATTTTCTTACTTTCAGTTCAAATTTAAGTTTTGGTCGGCTATTGGTGCTTGGTCATCTAGTGGTGCACTGACCCTATGAGTAAATCACAAGTTTACGTTTTGGTAGTACAGGAACACCCCTTATATGGAATCACACAGACAAACTGATGATGGCGCAAGATACCTTGCATAGAGATGCTTAGTCAAGCAAAGTTTCATAAAAATAATTTGAACCGTTTTAAAAAAAAAATCAATTCTTCATTTTTGTTAAATGACAGCTACCCTCAAAATGAGAGCCAGCAAAAAACCATTCGGAAATAAAAGTCTTAAATTAAAAATATGGTGTTAATAGGACCATTCGTTTAGCCGCTAGGCCAAAGCGTGACGGACAGACCGACCAACCGACAGACGGACATTTTTAGGGGACTTGCTTAAGTGATATAGAACACATTTTTGAGAAAGTTTGTGCAACTTTTTTCACGAATACAATACCTTTCTCGCTCAGCTCGAAAGTAAAAATACTACTATCGATAAAAAATACATCACTCATAAACTCCAACATGATCCCACAAAAAACGATAAATTACAGTAAAATACGTAACAATTTCCATATTATCTGACTGTAGAAATGATAAGTTGACATTTTTTTATGCAATATTTGTGATAATAATCCACAAACATGAAAAATACTGAATAAAACTTACAGATGAAAAGACAAAATTTCTTTGCAATTTTCGTTTTGTTGTTTTGAAGATGTACAGCCATCAACTACACACGTTATTATTAAAAAGAACAATCACTAATATGGGGAGCAACTTAAGAATAAATTCACGATATTTTCAAGTTATTCACTACATGTTTTTTATAATTTACACAATGTTTACAACATATAATTTAGGAAATATTTTCAACCGTTAAAATCCCAACAAGTTACAATAATCCTATAAACTTTGTAAATGCAATGAACGCGTCGTTCATCTAATTTGGTAGGATGTGATCACTGACGACTTGACATGGCATGAGACATGCTAGCAGTTGTCATCCCATACTGAAAAAAAATAGCATGGTTTCTTCTCCGAGCGAAGCAAGGAGGTTTTTGTTCTGAGGTCGCAGAGCTATCGCCTGATAGCTTTTATTTCATCTCGGTTTTTTCCTATTCTTGTTTTTTTTTTCTCGTCGAACTGTAACGGAGTCTGTCGGCACACCGCCGGGAAGTATAATGAGATAAAAATAAGGCTTTGATGGTAGAAATGTGGAAGTTCCATTTATTTCTTTCCGTATCTATTTCAAATATTCTGCTTCCACTCTTACGCGTGACTTAGACAAAAAAAATCTCTTATTTTAAATTAAGAGATTTATAATCCGAGTGTTGATAAATTCGATGATTCCCGCGGTAAAGCTTGCTAGCAAGCGATTCTCCAAAAATATTTAATAATTAAGTTATGAAGAGATGTTATAACTGTTAAAATGCAAATTTCATCATTACCATCATAACATCCCATATTTGTGCTAATACGTGATTATAAATCGTCGATTCATGTTTTTTAACGTACCTATTTACTTAATACTTACCTGTCGAAATATTATCTATTTATTTTTCCGCTTTACAAGCAAGCCAAAGCCAACTTTGCTCAACCAAGTTGTGTACCGACAAAGTGAAGTTTAGTATGTATCAACTTGAACTTCGTACTTGAGCGGATTATGTGTGAACACTGAACACCAGGTTGGACTACTCGTTAAACTGTAACCTGACTACAAAGTATACAAGCTAAAGAAGCATACGAGCCGACTTTATCGTTGGCTAACTTTCAAACGTCTCCATACAAAACTTTCATCACCTAGTTACCCTATATGAGTATGAATTTATTCAGCCTCCGTGGTGTAGTGGTTAGAGCGCTCGGCTCTCGATCCGGAGGTTCTGGGTTTGATTCCCGGTGGGGACACTGTCAAACAAAGATCTCTTTGTGCGACCTCCCCAGTTTGGTTAGGACATTGCAGGATGAATCACCTGATTGTCCGAAAAGTTAGATGATTCCGTGCTTCGGAAGGCACGTAAAGCCGTTGGTCCCGTCTACTATCTACGGATGTAGTCGTTAATGAGCCATGTCAGAGGCCTTTGGCGGCTCAACAACTCTGACACCAGGGATTGTGAGGTCGGTCATCGACCTTGCAACCCACACGATATGATGATGATGATGATTCATAAATATGTTCTAGGCCTCACGTCAGTTTACTATTATTTAATCTATGACTATGTGAAAAGACGAGAATGCGCGTAAGGCTACTTTCAAGAAAATATTAAAAGTAAGATGCTTTGCAAAAATTCTGTAGCTATGTCGTGGGCCAATCGTTGATCTGGGCCGATCGAGATTTGCCTGGGCACATCACGATGTGCCGGCATTTCGTGATCTAGCCAATTATTTTATGATGTGCCCAATATTGGGCAGATCGATGAGAGCAACCTATTTGTCGATTTGCCTTAATAGTCACTTGGCCATATGGAGATATGGCAGGGCACAACGAGATATGGCTGGGCGCATCGTAATGTAGTTCCGTTTCGTGACGTTTGGGGCGCTAATTGCGCTCTGTTAGCTGTGTGTTAGGTTAGAATAGTTAAGTTAGGTTTTATTATCTAGTAAAATTATGGCGCTGTTTGCGCTCTGTTAGCTGTGTGTTAGGTTAGAATAGTTAAGTTAGGTTTTATTATCTAGTAAAATTATGGCGCTGTTTGCGTTCTGTTAGCTATGTATTAGGTTAGGTTATGTTAGGTTTTATTATCTAGTAAAATATTATTATCTAAACTTAATTTTATTTGCTTTTACTTTGGTCACCCTACAGAATCGATTTGCCCAAGCATGGCCGGGCAAATCGTCAAACGTTATACTTTAAACGATATGGTGGGTATTAGATAGGCAAATCAAGAAATGTCGTGATGTGCCCAGGCAGATCTAGATCGGCCCAATTCAACGATCGGCCTACGACAGATACAATTCATCGCACAGAAACTTTATATACAAAAAGATAAGTTTCCGATAAAGGTCCGACGATTGCGAACGGCCATGTTGAAAGTTATGAATGGGAACTTCAGCCAGTAAGCTGCAGTAAGCTTCACAATGAGGAGCCTACAATGGACCCAAGAGCTTACGATCTAACTTTATCGGGTAGTTTGATGTTTGGCTTTTTGTATAAAAATGGGGATGAAAATAGTAAGTCTTACTTTAGAGTATCTAACTTTATCGGGTAGTTTGATGTTTGGCTTTTTGTATAAAAATGGGGATGAAAATAGTAAGTCTTACTTTAGAGTTAAAGTTTTCAAAATTTGTTGTCATCATCATCATGTCGTTTGCTTTGCAAGTCGATGAACGACCTAACAAACTCTGCTGTCAGAGTTGTTGAGCCACCAAAGGCCTCTGACATGGCTAATGATGATGAGTAGGTATAGCGACGTATTTAGAAAGACTCCAATTGTATATTTAAATATTTACAATCGTTAAGTCATATAATAAGAGTATTCAGAAGTCATTTGGCGACTTGAAAACTCGAAAACAAGCCACTGACCGGCATTGTCAGGTAACACGATAACGGACTAGCTATACTTAGTACACGCCATCTTGGGAGTGCAGTTAAAACGTATGGTGCGCAATACTTTTTGCCCGCACTCCCGAGCTGGCGCTTTACCTGCATTGCATATTTTATATAATTCGTGCATCAGTTAACAATCAGACTAAAATCACATTAATTTTAAGTTATGTGCAACAATACAAGCTCTGCAACGCGCGAACTCGCTCAAATATCGCATTTCCGAAGGTAATCTGCACAATTTTCACTTTAAGCTGCTGTCACATAGCTCTTACATACAAAGTGTACAGCAGAAACCGGCCAAGTGCGTGTCGGGCCACGAGCAGTTTAGGGTTCCGTAGTTTTTACCTCCTAATGCTCAGCGAGGTCCTAGCGCCTGATTGCAATTTTCATTATTTCCAGTTTTTCGGCTATAGCTCATTAACCTGTGAAGCCTACTTAGCTGTGATGGTTCTCCTGTTAACTTCATCATATGTGCTACTTTTCTGATTTTTTTCACACTGGATTCCAACAAAAAAATGTGCTTTCAAGTTAAATATTTCGCAAAAGGATCCCTAAATCGAAAAATTATATAATGAAGAATCAGATTGTTTTTAAAAAAGCTATCTAACGACCACCCACACGATGAGGTAGACAAGATATAAAAATTCACCCCCGCTTTACTCGTAGGGGAAGACACCCTTAATTTTTTTTTCCAAGATTTTATTTTAGGTACCACTTTGTCGGTGTGGATAAATTTGTATGTCCATACTAAATTACAACTCTCTAGAAGGTATTAAGGGTCTCTGAGCAAAGCCGCGCACAGACAGACGGACTGGACGAAACTATAGAACCTTGTGGACTACGGAACGCTAAAAAGGGTTTATCGTGTTACAAACTACAACGTTCCAGCGCACAAGAGACTAATGTGTTGGAAAATATGGCTGGGACGGGAAATGGCGTTGACACGCGTCCGCTGGTGCTACACAGGTATTTTGAGTATGTATAGCCGTACTTATGCATTTTATGATAACGCCGGGTGGTATGTGACGCCTGTAAATGTGGTAGATATTATTGTAACTAGTGTTTTACAATTCTCTGGTTTAAAACCTTCTTATCATTATACAACGTGTAATTCTAAATACGCAAAACCTCTCGGGTGGTAGTTCCACCCATGTAATGGAAGAATTTTTGTTTTACAACTTTTGTAAATAAAAATAAAAAAATCGAGTCTCCATACAAAGTTATAATTTGATCTGATCAATTTATATGGAGAATATTTTTTTTTGTTTACGTCCCAAAAGTTGTAGAACAAAAGTTGTTCAGTTGCAGAGTTAGAACTATCCCCCGAGGGAATTTGCGTATTCAGAATTACACGACGTAGATAGGAACATACTCGTACATACATAACATCACGCCTCTTTCCCGTCGGGGTAGGCAGAGACCACAGTTCTCGACCTGCTACGATCTTGACATACTTCCCTTGCTTCCTGTACTTTCATCAATCCTTGCATACATGCTTGTCGGTTTAGGGTACTTTTAACCTGGCCTTTATTCAGAACGTCCTGAATTTGGTCCTGGTACGTTCGCCTAGGCCTTCCCCTTCCATGGTTTCCATTCACTCTCGCCTGGTAGATCTCTTTCGTCAATCTTCGTTCATTCATCCATGACCAAACCATCTCAGCATCCCTTTATCGATTTTGGTCACTACGTCATCTTTTACGCCACACCGTTCTCTTATCACACTATTTTTAATCCTGTCACTCAATTTAACACCAATCATACTCCTTAGCGCTCTCATTTCCACTGCATTAATTTTACTTTCATGCTTCTTCTGCCATACCCAGCTTTCACTGCCATACATCAGTGTTGGTACTAAAACACCCCTATGAACCGCCAGACGAGCCTTGTGAGACACCTTCTGACTCCTCATAAAGGCGTGCAGGGCACCATTCACCATGTTTCCAGCATTCACTCTTCTTTCAATATCACTTTCACTAGATAGGAAAATGGATTTAAATACTTATTTAGAGCCTAATACCAATATTTATGTCCAATTGTGGTCCAATCAGCAAGCTATTTGACAAAGAAAAACTACGAACCGCAGAAAAGATTTAGAGTCAGAGTATACTTCTAAAAAAGAAAAAAAACTATTTAGATTTCAAAAGAGTTACAAAAGTTTCTATTTCTCGCTCCAAATATAGATTCCATGTACTTAAATATGTGGGAAGCCGTCAAACTCAAAGAAAACTCTTAAAACATATAAAAACACTAATAATTTTCCTACAATCGCAGAAAATATGACGTCAATACGAGTATGCTGCCAGACGAAGCCTGAAAGTATTGTAAAAAATAAAAAGAAAAAAACAAAGTATATAGCTTCATTGGATTGCGGGGCCACAAAGGAACACGGAGTAGTGAAGGAGGTTAAACAAATCTTTGAATAGGAATCCTATTACAGTACAATTTGTTTTGTGGTCGATAATATGTGGCGTGTAAGTAAAGAGATACGCGACTTTTATTTTCAAAATCATATAAAGATGAACGATGATACTCGTAGTAGATTCAAGACCAAATTCAGGAAAGTCTGAAAAATGGACGTAGGTCAAGCGAGCGTCTATGAAATGGCTAACGAGGGCTTTTTATGTATGACAGAGTCGAAAAGCATGCCTACTTAAAAGAGATGTATTTATTGTGATGTAATCCAGATTGTATTTATTTTGTAAGGTTTAGTATTTATAATCTTTGATCACGTGGGCAGTAAGAGGAGTAGAGACAGAGCACCAACGTGATAGATGGCAACTGTAAAAGGCATAACCCACGGCAATTAGGATCCATTCGTCTGGTAGATGACCGGCCGGCGTGGAAAGCTATCGTTCAAAAGGCTGCTTGTGGTGGTCACGACCCTCAGCCATGAGAAATCGACGAAGAAGAAGAATTTATTATATTTTAGGGTAGAAGCGAGGGAGTTATGTCAAGATGAAACTAAGGAAAAGAAGGTGGTGGTCTCTGCTCGCTTACCCCTATAGGCGTGATATTTATATGCAGATGCAAATACAAGTCTGAAGGTTATACAATTCGTGCCATTTTCTAAATCCACATAGCCACAACAGGGCAGTCATTCGATTCTCCTTTTTTATGTAGCCTGTAGAGTATCCCACTGCAGGACAATGGCCTCCCCTCTATTTCGCCATTCGTCTCCTCCGATAGCCAGTTCTCTAAAAAGTTGTTCAAATTATCTAGCCATCGTCTTCAAGGTCGGCCTCGACGGCAGTGATCATCTTCTGGCACCCATTCCGTAGCTACTCTAGCCCACCTATCCGGATGCACGCGGCATACATGTCCTGCTCAGTCCCACTTCAGCTTAGCAGACCTTTTTCCGACATCTAAAATGGCAGTTTTCTAGCGCAGCGTAGTGTTTCTGATTCGGTCTATCCACCTAGAATACTGCACTCCATGGCGCGCTGGCAAACGATTCTCCTTATCCCAATTTATTTGGAGTCGGCGCTACACGTCAAAAACTTCCATTTATCTCTATTGGGTGTCATTTCAACATTCACTTTTTCCTCGTATCATCTTTCACAGAGACCATAAATCTTTTCTTCGATATTCTTCGCACTCCATAATAATATCCATCCACATTTTTGTTCCTTATTTTATGTTTTTGCGATAACTTTTGTAGGAAAGAAACGCCCTAGATAACAAAACAGTCTGAAATAAAATTTCCGTTTTTTTATATTTTGTTCGTTGGACCACACTTGGTACCGGCGCGGCGAGCGGAAAAGACATCCTACTCGCGAAAAGACCGATATATTGGATTTGCGCGAATGTAATTTTCACAATAAGAAAATTGGCTTCAGGAACAAGAAACTCGTAAGCTCGTTATGTGCGGACTTTTGTCTACAAAAGAGACTTTTTATGGGTAATAAATAGATGAGCATTTGACTCCGAACTCATCTGGTGGTAAGTTACAATGGGGTAAAGAGATCACATTATCAATATAAAATTTACATTAATAGTCTAGATGTCCAAGCACATTGCGATCGTCAATAGTCTTTTTTTACATTGATCAGATTGCTTAAGGGCTCCAAGGGCTTAAGATAGATTAAGTTACTGAAATATAAGATTAAAATTCACAGTTTATGGCGAGCCAGTGCCATTTTTCATTAATTCCGCAGTAAACAAGAAAAAATATTCTCAGAACGGTTGAGTGGATTCGACAGAACGTCCACCCACCATTGAGGGTGGCATCAATTTACATGGACCACCCGCTGAAAGGGGGACATTTAATGTTTTTTAATCGGTTGTATATTTATGCGATCGATCTGTTTTCCATATACCTATCTACTGCATGTTGACTACCGAAACGTAAGTAGAATTGCAGATATTTACGTCCGACGGGAGTTTTGTGAAACGCCGCCGTTTCACGAAAACATTTTCTCATGTGCGAAGCGCTCGTGGCCGAGTGGTAGTTGCTCTTTCTTGCCAATCACGAAAGTTAAGCAACATTGGCCGTGGTCACAACCCGGATGGGTGACCGCTAGCGGCACAACAACTAGAGCGTTTCCGTGCTTCGGAAGGTACATTAAGCCGTTGGTCCCGGCTACTGTCAATGATAATAGTCGTTAAGCCAAGTCAGAGGCCATTTAGCGGCACGAAAATTCTGACATCCAGGTTGCGTACTAACCTGGCAAAGCCTAATCTAGGATTGGGTCTCGTTTTCCTTCTGGGTTGCGGAGGTCAGATGGCAGTCGCTCTGTGTAAAAACCAGTGTCCTGGTCAAATCCCCTAGGTTAGGTAGCCGACTACGTAAAAAACCATTGGTCAAAACGGAATAAGACTCGGCGATGATGATGATGATGATTTTCTCGTGTATGACGCGATATGCCCAAAAGATGCCTATTTTTAGGGGCGTTTACACGTGGCCCATGATTTCGCACCCGCTATGACGTCACGGGCTCCGTACCCAAAGGACCCAACGGGATCCTATTACTAACCCTACGTTGTCACTTCGTCTTTCCTAAATTTAATAGGCTGTATACTATTTCCAGGCCCCGTGTGGTGCCGGCAAAGAATAGTACCAACCCATAAAGATGCCTCTACGCATGGAGTTTACTATTATTTAATCTATGGCATGGGCAGAGACCCATGGGTGTCGTAAGAGTCGACTAAGGGTTAATGAACCAGAGGATGGCAGCAGCATCCTTCTGGGTATAGTATCATCTTACATTCTGCCTGCGGTCACCAACAACCGCGGACCATGGTGCCAGCCGTAACGCTAACAAGCGTGGTGACTATGGTACTTCCCCTCCACATTGCTTCAGCAAAAGCTGGAGTTTTGAAGGGAGTTCCCTGTCCTGTAGTGGACGTTTCATGGGATGTACTGATGATGACTGCATGTTGGCTATCGAAACGTAGAATCGCAAATCTTTACGGCCCTGGGAGTTTTGAGAAACGCCGCTGTTTCACGAAATCATTTTCTCATGTATGACACGATGTGCTCAAAAGATGCCTATGTTAAGGGGTGTATACCCGTGGCCCATGATTTCGCTCCCCGCTATGACGTCACAGGCTCCGAGCCAAAAGGACCCAACGGGATCCTATTATACAACGTGTTAACGAAATAAGCGAAACTGAGAAAATAGTTTGTTCAGAATCGAGAGTAGAATCAATTTCACGGGTTTTTGATAGGGCTATTTTTTTTTTCATTTTTATTGTTAAAATTTTTGCCGCTTCTGTTATAAATATTTCTGTGGGTACGCGCGCTGTCGGCCGGCGCCTCGCGGTTCATGAGCGGTGAGGAGTGGAGGGTAGTGGGCGTGGCGTGCGCGGACTAGAACAACGATGAAACTACAATTTACAAGGTAAATGGTAAGTCCGTCTGGGCAATTATCACCCCCTTGCTTTTTTCTGCCGTGAAGCAGCAGTGTTTGCAGTGCTGTGTTTCGGTTTAAAGGGCAAGGGAGCCAGTGAAATTACTGGCACATGAGACATACCATCTTAGTTCTCAAAGTGAGCAACGCGCTTTGCTGTCTTATTAGTGTCAAAATATGCCATTAATAAGACAGTGGGTACTATGGGCGGTGGTGAACACTTACCAACAAGTGGCCCACCTGCTCGTTTCCTCACATATAACGTAAAAAACCGGCCAAGTGCGAGTCGGACTCGCGCACCGAGGGTTCCGTACCACCACATAATCATAATTGTATTAGTTGAAATTTCAGAAAGTTAATGTGCTAGATTTTTTGAGTCCGACACGCACTTGACCAAATTTTATTATTTGTTGTTATTTATTAGCTTATGCACTATAAACATACCAATTTTCAAGTTTTTAAGTGTTCCCATTTTTAAAATAGAACTAAAACAAAAATCGCCTCAACGACCATCCAACTTGACCCCCTCTTATATGAATATTCTTGAAACGGGAGCTCACCACAATTGGTTACCATTAGTTGTGAGAAAAGTTGTAATATAATGATTTCAGACTTTTCCCATTATTTGTACTGTGAGACCTAGCTTCTTGCCAAATTTCATAATTTTAGGTCAACGGGAAGTACCCTGTAGGTTTTGCTTTTTTGCATAAATGTATGGAGATGAGGACATAAAATGCCATATCTTTTGATTGCGTCGTTGTAAAAAATTGAAATTTTCAGATCTTGTGTGGTTCATGTATCCTAATATATGGTATTAATTTCAACTTGATACCTTTACCCGTTCGTGAGATAAAGGGTCTTGACAGACAGACAGACAGACGGACAACAAAGTGATCCTATAAGGGTTCCGTTTTTTTCTTTTGAGGTACGGAATTCTAAAAAAAAACTAGAACAATGATGAAAATTTAAAATAACAATATCTAGAAAAAACATCTTTTTTAAGATTTTTTCACGGGAATGGATTTATTTTAATAAAAATCAGTTGGGGTGTATGAGGGTTTCGCTTATTCCATTAACACGTTGTATAGTACCCCTACGTAGTCAGTTTGTCTTTCCGAAATGTAATGAATGGGCTGTACCTATATTTTCACACGTAACTAGCCAGACCTGTTAAAATTACGGATATTCTAACAAATAATAAAAATAATAAGAAGTAAAAAATACGGGTACTCATTCAGGAAACGTGTCTTTTTAGCGTTTTAATAATTTTTTTTAAAGCGTAAGCTGCAGTAGAACGACAAACAATAAGAATTTTTTAGGTGCGAGTCGGAATTTAACAAATTATTTTTTCAACACATTTGCTCATAAAACAGCTCTATTTTCACTGTACTAAGGTCCATAATCCAGCTTATTAAACACGCGTACTTTTTTTCTTAATATAACTTCACTAGTGTTGTAATTTTTGTCTTTTTTTTTTAATCGGCAAGATGCAAAGAGTTTCTATATCTATAACATTCATAATATTTTCATGAATAAGTAAACTGTGTTCGATAATATGATAAATAAATTTCAATTACATGGAAATACTTATATTAATCAACCAACTTAAACGAAAATATTGATTTTAATCAACTAACTAACTACAAATTTGTCTTTAAAGTAACAAAATATTCAATTTTAAAATAATTTGAAAACTAGTCTGTTTGATAGTGTAGTCATTGTCTCCGGCGCGCGCATGTGTAATCTGTGTCTTCGAAAAAAGTAATACGCGCGCCATTTTCTATCTGAAATTTGTTTAATGTAATTAAAAAATAAATGACTTGTACAAATAAAAAAACAGTGATAAGTGTAGAACGGCGAAAATACTTTAACAAAAAACACAAGTTCGGTGTATCGGGTGACGTAGAAATGTGAGGAAAATGTGTACGAAATTTCCTTAGGAAAAAAAGGTAAGCGAATTTGATTCGTTTTTATTCGCAAATGTGTTGAAAAACGTCGTAAGAAGCTTGTGCGTTTTAGTGATTACACCCTCGGCTCCATAACGCCCTCGCCTGCGGCTCGGGCTGCAATTTCTGAGCCTCGGCTGTAATATCCAAAGTAGCGCACGTGCATCATAATGTACTATTAACCTTCCATTGAAATTTGGTCACGCAAAAAATTTAAATTTCTTGTATCCGACGAGTCCGACTCTCAATTGGCCGGTTTTTTTAGGGTTCAGTACCTCAAAAGAAAAAAACGGAACCCTTATAGGATCACTTTGTTGTCCGTCTGTCTGTCAAGACCCTTTATCTCACGAACGGGTAAAGGTATCAAGTTGAAATTAATACCATATATTAGGGTCCATGAACCACACAAGATCTGAAAATTTAAATTTTTTACAACGACGCAATCAAAAGATATGGCAGTTTATGTCCTCATCTCCATACATTTATGCAAAAATGCAAAACCTACAGGGTACTTCCCGTTGACCTAAAATTATGAAATTTGGCAAGAAGCTAGGTCTCACAGTACAAATAAAGGGAACAGTCTGAAATCATTAAATATGAGTATTACAACTTTCCTCACAACTAATAGTAACCAATTGTGGTGAGCTCCCGTTTCAAGAACATTCATATAAGAGAGGGGTCAAGTTGGATGGTCGCGAAGGCGATTTTTGTTTTAGTTCTATTTTAAAAACGGGAACACTTACAAACTTGAAAATTGGTATGTTTATAGTTCATAAGCTATAAAATAACAACAAATTATAAAATTTGGTCAAGCGCGTGTCGGACTCAAAAAATCTAGCACATTAACTTACTGAAATTTCAAGTAATACAATTATGATTATGTGGTGGTACGGAACCCTCAGTGCGCGAGTCCAACTCGCACTTGGCCGGTTTTTTTAAATATTCCAACATCATGGAAAATCCACTTCAACTAGAATGTATCCCTCCTAGTTGTTACCTGTCTGTAAATAAAAACTACAGACAGGTACCTAACATAAAATATTTGTTATCCCGCGGGACATCAAAAAACAACACGTAGAAAGAGAGACGCTTGGAAAACCTAATCTACTGATTAACCCCAGTTCAGTTTCACTTCATCACCGCTAGGAACCCCTAGAGCTTCAATATAGCCTTTCTCCCCCAGACCTCCTTTGAGCTCCGAGCTAGGAATCCGATAACTCATTCGATTAAACTCGAATCGTGTTCGAGTATCGGCGTGTATTGGTCCCGGAGCAACGGCATTTAATAGTTTTGGTTAATTTTCTTGAGTGGGGTTGGTTAGTTTAGGGATAGTTTCTCGTTAGTTAATCTTTGGAAACCAAGTTCTAAAATACGGCTGTTCTGACGATCTGTGTCAAGATTTATGTAGGGAGAGGGAGACTTATTTCTTTTTTTCCCACCATGGCGCCACTTGCTTTTTGTAGCGGTGTAGTTTAGCTGACGTCATTGGTGGTTTGTAGTTTTAATCAAAAATAAGCCTTAAAGATGTTTCATCGTTATAGTTCTCAAGATGGGCAGCAGGCTTTTGATGTCTTATGCATTAGCGCCAAAGCTCTTAGCGAACAAGTAAAATTTACTGTCCAGTCTCACATATTGTTATCATAATTGAACCAATTTTTCTATTATCTGTAACACTTGCGCCGATGAATGGGCGATAATTCAATAAAATAATAAAACAGCTCACAAGGGGATAATAAAATGATATATTGTTGCTTTTCATACTACGCTCGATTCACCCCATGACCAAATGCATTAGGGCAAATGCACACGTCAATAGCATTAAGTGTGAACGCGCCCTATGGTGGGCTAGTTGCACAAACAAGGGTGGTTTCTATAGGGTAGGCTCTTGAACACGCACGACAAGGCAGTAGTATTTGCCAACTCATGAGTGTGAATTCGAAATAACGAAGTATGATCCATTTTTTCGTTTATTCCAATGGTTTACAATCTATTTGGCAGCCATGACACTACAACCAGAGTATATTTGACGGAAAAAATAATATTGTTTTACAAACTTGTTTTTTCTGACAGCTTTAGCCGATTGCTTTTGAAATAGCTGCAAAATGTGTTGGTATAACCGTTAGATTATAGGTACGTAAGTGCTTTTCCAAAAACATAATGGTTTTAAAGAAGAAAGCTATCGAAACACTGCGTAAAATCCAGATCCCCATCTTACAAGATCGCTGAGTCACTCACAACATTTTTAACAGAAGTATGACAGTCCTGGAGTTTGGATTTAAAGGTCTTTGAGTTGCAGATGCGATATCTGTGCAACCTGAAAGATTACTACGACTGTGGTTGGAGCAAAGAGATTCCAACTCACTCAACCATAGATAGTAAGGGTTCTGACGGACAAAATTTTCTATATGATTTGTCTGCCTCTTTGACTGATGATAAGAAGCATCCTCTTAAAGATACAAAAAATATTGGCAGACATCTACATACACCCCTGCGTTTTTGAGGAATTAAGTTTTAACTATTTTGAAATAGAAACGTACACCTGGCAGACTATGACTGTCCGATTAAACACAATGTAAAGAGGACCCCAGAAAAATGGTCTGCCACCATAATAGCCCTGCGTTGTAAAGTTACAGCGCTTCAAAATGCAAAAAACCACAACTTCGTCCCGTGATATTGCAGAGCCCTTAATTTCTGCCTCTTCGATTTTCTACATCTTCAGAAGTATTTTAAACAGCAGCCACGAAGGCAGGCCGCTGGCACGGTTGCTAGACAGACATGGAGGCACCTTTAATTTTTTTTTCAAGCACGGAATTGTTCCTCTAATTGTCTGTTTCTCTTCGGGAGAAATTTAAAATCTCGTTGGGTTGGACAGACTCTCTACGATGCCACAGACAATATAATACTATACTAATACAGATGCCTCACGTCATAGAACGAATTTGTGCCGAAAATTGTTCGGGCTATTTTTTCCATAAGGTATTTTCTTAGAATAAATTGATATCTGGATGTCAAAATTGAATTAATGTCATAGTTTAAACCTTTACCTACTAACGTAGTAGTAAAATTTAGTTTAATTATTAGGAACAAAAGGGCCAAATGAATTCGGGCTATTTACTCCGTCGAATAAACCGTAGTATGGAATGGGACCCCATGACGATGCTTCTGAGGCGCCGAGATGTAATCAATGTGGCACGTACTTGCGAAGTATCTCATAGCCATAATTCGAAAGCTTGTCTTGATTATTCTTGACCACGATGCCATCGAAGAGCTGAAAATAAAGGAATGGCAAAAGGGGACATCGGGCCAACTAATCTACTGAGCTAAATCCATAGCATTAAAACCATAATATAGTTCCAAGACAAAAAAATTACATGCTCATAATGCCTTTTCAACAACTATTAATCTTACATGAGAATCAATTTACACAAGTAAATGATGATTCTAAATAAATGTTTGTCAATTTACAAACAAATTCCAGAAAACGCCTGACCTGAAGTAAAAGCCATGAAGTGTTTGTGCGTGCATGGCTATATCTATTCCAAAAGGTACTGTTGGTAAAATCGTTTAAGTAACTTGAACCACTTGAGAATTATTTTGTTTGTAATTTTAAGATAGAAATAGTTTCATTGCTGTTAACTATATATTTTTTCACGAATTTTCATTAGTATCGCGACATTATATATTCCTTCGACCAATCAAAGATATATTCTGTGATCGCGGTTAATACAATAACAAATCCGAAAGTTTTCCGGTTACCTGATTGTTTTTACAAAAAACTTCATTCTAAAGGGAAATTTAGAGACACCTACGCGAAAGAGACCACGAGCTAAAGTCGAACTTCTTCCAACGTACTTAATTCTATAAATAGCTCCATTAATCATTCCCATCATAGATTTAACCCCTACTCGTCCCCCGAAGTATAATAAAGAGCAGAGTTTCTAGTAAGGGTTGGATTTCCACACCATACAGGATGTGGACAGAAACAAGAATATTATGATCTTTTTAGAACTTTTCTTAAAATTCCATACTCTATGATAAAGAGGTTAAAAAATTACATTATGTCAGGCATGAATCTATAGATCACATGTGATATGTGATAGTGAAACTTTTGACAATTGCTCTCTATGGCAATTTTCCATAGAGTTACCGGAAAATGGAAAATTTATGAAAATTGTTTTGAAGTTTATTCAAAAATATACCTACGTAAACAACTACATTTTTTAGGGTTCCGTACCTCAAAATAAAAAACGGAACCCTTATAGGATCACTTTGTAGACAGACAGACAGACGGACAACAAAGTGATCGTATGAAGGTTTCGTTTTTTTATTTTGAGGTACGGAACCCTAAAAAGAGCTCCATTTTAAGTTTATGATTTTCTTTAAACTTCAGATTCTATAAATGTCAGCCAGCGAGACATGGATGCCATGCTGGCTAAAATTCAAATTCCAATATGACAGATTCAGTGGAAGAAAACGAGCTTCATATTTCTTTTGGTCCTAGCTTTGTTTGTCATTTTGAGAATCGCAAGATACAAACTAAAAGCACAGAATAAAGTAATACGAGTACTACTATAATACAAAACGGACACTCTCCGCTCCTCGCCCGCAATCCACCCCGCACCCGCCCGCGCGATGCTCGTGGTGCTTCTAAGGGTCTTTTGTAAAAAAAAAAATTAAAACTTTTTTTTAATTTTTTTAATTTTTACTGAATATTTAATAAATTTGAAATTATTAATAATGATTATTTTTTTAAATTATTATTATTTTAAATTAGCGCTCGATGTATTAGGTCTTTACCTATGAAATTGCCGTTTTGTATGGCGAATTTTAGGTAAACTTAATTTTCAGTACTAACATTTTTGTATTTTTCTTAAGAATTATAAATCCAATTTTTTTTATTTTTTTAAGCATTATTGGGAAGACATTAAGCTAAAAGAAACTTAAATTAAATTTTCGGAAAATAGTATCTGTAAAAAAATATAACAAATCTAATGATGAAATCGGACGCCATTTAAGACGAACAAACTAAAAATAAAAACTTTATTTTATGCGTAAATTGATAACCTTGAAGTCAACTTTCAAATATAAGACAAATAAAAAAAATTGCATTAGAATTGTAGGAATTATGATCTCATTAATCTGTAAGAAAATTTCGGCAATTTCATAGGTAAAGACCTATTATGTAGTGACCGGGGTGTGCTAAAAGGCTGTTCTTTCAAGGCTGTTCTATTAGCTTGAAGGTCATAGAAAACTTTGTTATTATTACCATAGATGTAAAAATTAAATCCAAAACGAAGATTTATACGAGAATTGAACAATTGTATAAGAATCAGTCTGTGGGTGAGAATGCAGGGGCGACAAAATCGATTACATTAACGCTGCCGACCGTACATCAGGGAACTTTACCGTTTAGAGTTAGAATACAACGTGGTAAAAAATTTATAGAGTTTTTACCATTTCTTTTAGAGTCTACGTATTAAAACTGAAATACACATAGTTATTTATGCAACTGAACGTAAATGAGCGTCTAAAGAGAGAGCAAATTTTTGATATGAGGCGAAGGCGAAGTTAGAAGTTTTATTTATAGTGGGCTGTATGTGGTTATCATCATAATCATGACATCTCATCAAACGTCCACTACAGGACACGGAACTCTCTCCAAAATTCCATCTTTTGCTGGAACAATGAGGGGGAAGTACCATATAGTCACCACGCTTGTTAGCGTTACGGCTGGCACCATGGACCGTGGTTGTTGGTGACCGCAGAATGTAAGATGATACGATACACAGAAGGATGCTGCTGCCCATCCTCTGGTTCATTAACCCTTAGTCGCCTCTTCCGACACCCACGGGTAGAGATGGGTAGGTACTAGTCTTTGCCGGCACCACACGGGACATGTATATGATAGAATTTCCTTTGCCTATGTAGTATGAAAATTATGAAGTAGGTATAAGAGTTACACAATGAAAATCTATTCACATTTCCTTTCAGCTCGTAGTGTGGAACATAACGGAAATAAAGATCCTAGCGGACAGTGACCTCTATTTGGTATCTGTCATTGGTTTCGAAATTGGAATATTCCGATACGGGAGTTACCTAAAATCGACTCCAACGAAGACTAAAGCCCGCGTCACACAGAGGCGGTAGCGGAAGCGTTCCGGGGCCGGTATTTTTTGTAAAGTATGAGTTCTAATGCACCCTGTCACATTGAAAAGCGGTCGCGGCGCGGTATTTTGTTCCCGCCAAACCGCCCCGGACCGCTTTCGCAATTATACCGCGTCTGTCTGACTTGAGCTTAAGATAGAGAAAGGATATAACATATAAACCCTGAAAGATGTGAATCTGCACGTAAAACTGAACAACTTTCCGTCCCCGATGAACATAGGCCGACAAAGGAAAAATTTATTGAACTTTCCTACATAACCCTCCTCCGTTGCGATCGGTTCACTTTTCCGATCGGTCCATGGAGTTTCTATGGGTGTAGTATTTTCGAATTTCGAACTATGCTTCAAAATGGAAAAAATTATCAGTTTTATGGATAGATTCACATTCTTCAGAAGGGTTGATATCGTTTTTGTATCCCGTTGAATAAGTAATATTTATAGAACAGCTGACATTTAATTCGCAGGCAAATTGTATACGGCCACCAAACTGTAAAATGACATCGGCAGGTTTTACCTATAAATAAGTTTAGTTTTAGTTTAGTTTAGTTTTAGTTTAGTTTTAGTTTAGTTTTAGTTTAGTTTATAGTTTAGTTTTAGTTTAGTTTTAGTTTAGTTTTAGTTTTAGTTTAGTTTTAGTTTAGTTTTAGTTTAGTTTTAGTTTAGTTTTAGTTTAGTTTTAGTTTAGTTTTTAGTTTAGTTTTAGTTTACTTTTAGGTTAGTTTAGTTTTAGTTAAGTTTTAGTTTAGTTTTAGTTTAGTTTTAGTTTAGTTTTAGTTTAGTTTTAGTTTAGTTTTAGTTTAGTTTTAGTTTAGTTTTAGTTTAGTTTTAGTTTAGTTTAAGTTTAGTTTTAGTTTAGTTTTAGTTTAGTTTTAGTTTAGTTTAGTTTTAGTTTAGTTTTAGTTTAGTTTTAGTTTAGTTTTAGTTTAGTTTTAGTTTAGTTTTAGTTTAGTTTTAGTTTAGTTTTAGTTTAGTTTTAGTTTAGTTTTAGTTTAGTTTTAGTTTAGTTTTAGTTTAGTTTTAGTTTAGTTTTAGTTTAGTTTTAGTTTAGTTTTAGTTTTTAGTTTAGTTTTAGTTTAGTTTTAGTTTAGTTTTAGTTTAGTGTTAGTTTAGTTTTAGTTTAGTTTTAGTTTAGTTTTAGTTTAGTTTTAGTTTAGTTTTAGTTTAGTTTTAGTTTAGTTTTAGTTTAGTTTTAGTTTAGTTTTAGTTTAGTTTTAGTTTATTTTTAGTTTAGTTTTAGTTTAGTTTTAGTTTAGTTTTAGTTTAGTTTTAGTTTAGTTTTAGTTTAGTTTTAGTTTAGTTTTAGTTTAGTTTTAGTTTAGTTTTAGTTTAGTTTTAGTTTAGTTTTAGTTTAGTTTTAGTTTAGTTTTAGTTTAGGGGCATTCCACGGTGACGGTCGGGACATTTTTACTCATTTTTGAACACTTAAAAAAATATCTGGTTATTGGATAATAAATAAGTGGAAAAAAGCATGACATTTGATGGCTAATCAAACATATCATAATAATGTCAATGCAAAATACGAATGTTAGATTGTTTTCTATGTCAAATTAATTACTAAATCAATGTGACGGTCGGGACACGCACAATTTTAGCTGCCTCGCACTAGTTCATACTGCACTCGATTTCAGTAAAACCAAATATCTTGAATATTTGCTTATTTTATATTTGTCACCTGAATAGTGCGGTAACAATTTGTAATTAGCAATACCTTTTAAAGATCATCAGTTTTCATGAGATAATTTTTTAAATCCTGTGACGGTCGGGACAAGGACTTGTGACGGTCGGGACAAGTAAGAAATCCATACAATTTAGTTCACATAAGTTTACGTTTTTATTAAGACTTTATAACACAAATAATGTTCTATAACACAAACACAGGAATTTTGTAATCTTGTCAAGATTGTTAATCATTTTACATGCCATCTGTAAATTCGTAGTATATACGATTACCGCAAGTTTTAATAGAAGGCTCTTTGAGAATTTTTAAAACTTGGCTCGTATTTATATAAGAAGTATCATTTTCGTTCATGATAAACGTGTCCCCTTTGGCTGAGTTAATAGGTTTCATAAACATTACTTCAACCTCCGAATCTTCTCCAACTGGTCCTTGACAAACGGCTATATATTTGTACTCCTTATTCACTCCCGTCCTTTTATTGGACACAAATCTCTCTAATACATAAGAACCTATTTGAATTCGATTTTCGGCCTCCTCTTCTGCTTTTCCATTTCCAGCCACCTCGAATTCCCCCTCATCTCTGGTCTTTCCACTTCCACCCATTTCAAATTCCTCCTTATCTCCAGTCTTTCCACTTCCACCCATTTCCAATTCCCCCTCATCTCTGGTCTTTTCATTTCCACCCGTTTCAAATTCCCCCTCATCTCCGGTCTTTCCACTTCCACCCATTTCAAATTCCGCCTCAATTTCTGCCTGATCTTGGGTGTTTTCACTTGAAATTTTATCAAATTCTGCCTCATCTATGGTATTTATACTTTCAACTACCACACATTGGTCATTTAGTGCCATTTGGTCTGAGAAGTCCATGTCACTGTCACTGGAGTAAACATCATCATCCTTCATCCTCTCTCTAGACCGACGTTTTCTTTCAGCTGGGTCCAGGCTGTAATAGAAATTTAAGCTAAAAGCAAAATACCATAACCAGTACAAAAACCATAACCAAAACATAAGAACATACGAAGCGAGGCGCGGGCCGGCCCAGCGGGGGCGAGATGAGTCCAGGTGGCGGATATGCGGCGAACGCCGCTTCGCCTCACCTCTTGGCCAATACCAAAACCAAAAACGTTAAGAAAAAAGCAGATAGCATACATGAAAAAAAAGCCACGGCGCGACGGAAGCAAAACTAGGTGGCCCAAGGCGGAAGATTAAAACACTATAATAATATGTTGTCCATATAACATATCAAAAACTATAATGCAGCACACAGCGAGACACAGCAGAGTACTCCCCCGAGAATTTACAAACCAGAGGTCTCTCTGTCTACAGAGGAGGGTCGAGACCATTGAGACGAGGCGTGTGCGACCATTCACACTCCTGCCGAGTGGCCTCTCCGAGTGTCGCGGTGTCTCTCCGAGCATAGGCATAAACTATGTCTAAGTCAAAACACCAATGATTTCCCATCAATGTCACCATTCTATGACTCAAACTGCTTGTACTCGAGACAGGCGAGTTTGTGACGGTCGGGACTGTGACGGTCGGGACAATCTTCAAATCTTAATAAAAATGGACTATATATTTAGCGAGAGGAAAAAATTAAGACAAAACTATGTGTCCTATGCTGTGGCTTACTTTGCAATAGTTTTTTGTTTACTGATATGCACATTTTTAGGTTAGGAAAAACTTATGTCTGTTTCGCCGTGACGGTCGGGACAAGCTATACGTGCCACTTCAAAACGCTATAAGTATGAAATTCACTTACCTTTTATGCTTATCCCTTTTGCAGATAATATCTTATATAATGCTTTAAAGAATAAACGCTAGTACGCGACGAAACGACAACAGAATGAAGAAGAACAGAGTTGCCAACATTGAAGAATAATAACTACCATAGGATTAAAACAGTGAGCGGTGTTTCGCCCAAAAAAATAATAATAAATTGGTACTTTTGCTAAAAAAAAAATATGTAGTCGATAAATATGGAATGTTTATTAGATGTTTAGCTATAGTAAAAACCTTTTTATGCAAAATAGTTTTTCACATATGCGGTCACCGTTAGCTTGGAATGCCCCTTTAGTTTTAGTTTAGTTTTAGTTTAGTTTTAGTTTAGTTTTAGTTTAGTTTTAGTTTAGTTTTAGTTTAGTTTTAGTTTAGTTTTAGTTTAGTTTTAGTTTAGTTTTAGTTTAGTTTTAGTTTAGTTTTAGTTTAGTTTTAGTTTAGTTTTAGTTTAGTTTTAGTTTAGTTTTAGTTTCGTTTTAGTTTAGTTTTAGTTTATTCAGTTCGTTTACAAAATAATATAAGTTTGGACCACAGGAGCAGTTTCGGCTCTTTAGCCAAGGCAAAACCAACCTAACCGATCCCATTCGGAAACGGTTATGGTTGATAGATTACATGCCGCGGTAGCGGGTGGCGAGTGCGCGTCGTTTTGTAAAATGTCTAGGGATTACGTAAAGTGGCAAATTTCTCAATTAATTACCGTTTAGCAAGATGTCAAGACATTACGTAAGGTGGCGAATTTCACAATTTGCGTGGGACATTTACCTATATTTATAAAGAGATCTAAAATTTCGGTGTTGATCATTTATTAGTGGAACACCCTGACTTCAATATTATCAGTATCTGTAAAAGAATAAATTAAAAACCGCCGCCACTTTCTTTAAAATCACGGCCTCAAAATACCTTTATCAAGTAAGACGATAATAATTGGAAAAATCTTTAATAACCAAGTAAAACTTTTTCTTGTCTTCTCCTTTGAAAAAGTTCGAATCCTTTCATATAAACTCCATTTAAACCGGGGCGAACGATAAACAGAGAAGAGTCTAACGACATCTAATTATAAAATTGTAGTCTAAAAAGTAAATTACTTGCGGAGTTTATAAAATGTAAGCAGAAGGGCAAATTCTTTTCATTTGCCGTTTTATTTAAACTGTGGTATTTTTTTTATGCGTGGCAAGAATGGCTCTTGCTACTTTGTTATTAGATATAAGGCAATGAGTTTTAAAAATTGACCACTGCCTCATATTTTGTTTTTATATTCCAAATGTTTTTCTACTAAAAATATGTCCGTATGTAAGCATTTATTTTATTTTCGTATGGATGTAAGCAGAAAATTTATTCGTTGTCCGCTTGCTTTTCAAATCAGTGACAACTGACAATAGGCAGATACATCGGTCGATCGCATGATCGCATGTTCCCTAAATTCAAGCGACGCTCTAGAATTAAACCTTAAATATAGCATTAACACTACAAAGTAAGAAAGTACCTAAAATACTTAACTATAGCATCTACAGGTCCGCAATATCTTCACGTCCAAAATACCGCAGTGTCTCAAGACGAAAGTCTTTGACCAGTGTGTGTTGCCAGTGATGACATATGGCACCGAGACGTGGCCGCTCACGATGGGCCTTATCAGAAAGCTCAAAGTCACCCAAAGGGCTATGGAAAGGGCTATGCTCGGAGTCTCTCTGCGCGATCGAATCAGAAATGAGGAGATCCGCAGAAGAACTAAAGTAACTGACATAGCCCTGAGAATCGCTAAACTGAAGTGGCAGTGGGCAGGGCACATCGCAAGAAGAACCGATGGCCGATGGGGCGTGAGGGTTCTAGAGTGGCGACCACGTACCGGAAGACGAAGCGTTGGCAGGCCCCCCACGAGGTGGACCGACGATCTGGTCAAGGTCGCGGGAAGCCGCTGGATGCGAGCAGCGCAGGACCGGTCGTCATGGAGTTCTTTAGGGGAGGCCTATGTCCAGCAGTGGATGTCTTTCGGCTGATATGATGATGATGATGATGATAGCATCTACAGGTACTATCGCGGACGTCGTCGCCTGTCCAATTAAGTTCTTTTTTAATCTGAATCCTGAGAAGGCGCTGAGACACTATTACTTAGTTTTCACTTAACAGGCAAAAGAAAATGTTATCAGTGATCTTCTATTACTTTCTGAGCCTTCTATCTTCTCTTTTTATTGTTTAAAACAACCGGGTGTTAGGTCAACGTTATCTTTCAGGAAGGTAACTTAGTATGGTTTATAAAGCAATTTTCCCAATGGGACTTGAAAAAAAAAACCTCTCATACAAAGTGAATTGGCTGATCGAATTTGTTCGTATGGTAAGTTCTAAGTTCAGTGCGTGGTTTCCGCACTTAGTCCTACAAGGTTATTTTTTTGGACCATTGTGCGTGGGTCGTTTATTGTGTGGGAAGCTTTTTTTTGAGATTTCGTCTTGCGTCTCATGGGGAAAGTTATTGCACAAACATAAGTAAAGAGATAACGGTGATCAATCTAAAAGCCTGTATACTTTTTGTTCTCTCCCAAAACTTCCTCAGCCGATTAGAGAGCGCTTTTCACGTGCTAGCAAAAATGAGCACTTAGTGGTGGTCCGGCGGGATTGGCCGCGATAGTACTTGTTTAACAAAAAGAATACGGGATGTTTTCATAAACAGCTCAAAATACAACACTTTGAGGGGTTAAATGTTATGGTGAGTGCTCAGTTTGTTGATAGTTCTATTTTTAACGTGCTTTATACAGATGTTGCACGCTTCGGAGAACATTTGGGATTATTAAAGTTTAACTATTGATAGGTTAGAAGATTATGAGGTAAATAAGTAGGAATGAAAACAGTTTTCTTATGATTTTAGCTGGAAATTGATAAAATATTTAGTGGATTGAGACTATGGCGCAATGATTTGTACAACTTTTGGGGAGGTCTTTGCCAAGCAGTGGGACGTACTATAGGATATACTTACATAGTTTTATTTAAACTCAGGGACGGGTTCAGTATCAGTAACTGAATAACTTTACTCAGAGAACATAGGTCGAAAAACTAAAAAGTAAATCTTTTCATACAAACCTTGCGCCGTCAATTAATTAAATGAAGGATTTTGTACGGGACGGTCAAAGATTTTTCACTTTTTTTTTTCTAAAATTTTTGTAGTGATAAAAAAATTGTTGCTATGTGTTATTGGAAAGTATTTCAAAGTATACTCACGTTTCTAAATACTGGAACACCCTGTACACCGGCTTCCGGTACACCAGGAAACCGTCACAACGCTCCATCGTGTGATGATTCGCTCTAGACCCACTTTCCCAACTTTTACACTTACACCTTTTTTTCACCACGACACGCTGTCACGTGACCACCACAAAATACACTTTCGCGCAAAAAAAATCATCATTACTGGCAACACTTGTAAAAAAAAACACTATTCGACTATAGATAGATAGATAGATAGAAACTCTTTATTGCACACAAATTAAGAAATTAATTAATTAATTAATTAATTACTATGTACCTTATTTAGACTAAATAGTTAAAAAATTAAGGCGTCGGTACACTACTAAAATGTTTACAAAATTTTGGTCCTTACAGGTGATTTTTCGTTAATATTAAGGCGTTTTTATTATTATTTGATAAGGTTAAGATTACATGGGTATAAATATTTGGTATAAGCACTACACTAATATAACTTTAACGCCAATGAGGCGATCACAGTACTGATTAGAATTTCTTCGATCCTTTGGGTGTTCTGAAAAAGAAGAGCCATTTTTAGTTACAAAATTCATGTAACAAAAATGGTGTATATCCACGACAGCAGGTTGGGAAAATATTTACCTTAAAACTAGGTTTCTTTATTTGCAACACTTTCCCCCACCACATTGTTCTCCTCGAACTTATTTTCTTTACAGAAGTCTAGCTTGACACATCGCGCTTCGCGTAATTTTTTTTTAAGTCACTAGTGGGCAAACGAGCAGGTGGGCCACTTTGTGATAAGTGGTCACCACCGCCCATGACTCCAACTGTCTTATTAGTAAAATTATTTGACACTAATAAGACAGCAAAGCGCGTTACCCACCCTGATAACTAAGATGGTATGTCTCATGTGCCAGTAATTTCACTGGCTCCCTTACCCTTCAAACAGAAAAACAGAAACACAGCTGCTTTTGGCAGAAAAAGGCAAGGGGGTGGTATTTCCCCAGACGGACTTTACGAAAAAGCCCTACCACATACAATAAAGCGCTCTTATTTAATAACCACAAAAATAAAGTAGAAAAAATGCGTTTCTATAAGGACCACTAAAAAGCCAGTAAAATTACATTGCTTCACAAATAAAGAGGCACAAATATTATGTAGTTTGGACTACAAAACAGAACAACTTTTCCTAACTTGGTAAAAAAAAAAGCTAAAATGCGTTCTTTTGCAATACTGCAGTTATGTGAAAAGATTTATTTTATTACTAGAACACTAAATAGGCACATTTCAATCTACGACTCTGCAATCGACAGTTTTAATCTCGTGTCAACTCAGTCTGCCTACATTAACGTTTTTTCGCTGTATTACTCGGTCGGTTTGCCTGGATGACAGAATTGAGAGACAAATCGATGCTAAAATGTTTATTATACTCATCCAACCAACGCTAAATGTGTTCGAGTTTATATTTCCTTTATCACTGAAGTAGGTCAAGTAGGTAATCTTTAAACGTGTTTTTTTTGCTTAGAGACGGTTGAAAGGGCACATAATATCTCCATTATTGATATTCGCTACTTTTGATCCTGAGAAAATATCTTACTTTTATACTGGAAGCTTTAATTGGAAAAGCTAAATTTAAAAGGCCTCAACGTGTTGGCTTCGGTTCCAAGCACGCCATTCAGATTGCCTAGGATTATCACAAATAAAAAAGAATGATAAAATAAATATAATTTTATTATTTTGTTCAGGGCCGACCGGATATGCGCGATTTGATAATAGAATCACAATCCCTAGCGTTGTTTTTTCCTTTCCGAGCAATATTTTTTTTGTTATTTTAATGTGAAATCCAGTTATTTAAAGCTCTTGGAATTAATAACCCTATTAATCCCAAGAGCTCTCTAAATAATTAGATTTCACATTGCTTGGTTGCACAATCTAACTTCACCATAACAGAATATAAGCGTCTTGCCCTCTTTGGTGAGGAGAAGAGCAAGGGGCGTATATTCGGTTATGGGTAAGTAAGATGGCGCAACCCACCCATTTCCCATATTGGTCATTAAGTCTGGGTATCATATCAATTTACACAATTGATTTATACAGGGTGTTAAATTGATTGCGTGCCATAGTTTAAGGGGTGGTTCAGTAACGATAAAAGAACTCAAAAAAATTATAAAAAACATCCTACTTAAAAAAAATTTAAACTCCATTGAAACTAAACCAACGCGGAGGGCAATGACCCGGAGCACCGCGCTATCAAAAGCGCGCGAAAGAGTTTCAGTTATGTATGTACCTTATTAGTCCAGTAAAAATACGGTTTTGCAAAACATTAAATGCTAATAGCTACTTTTTTGTGTATATCGTATTTAAATATGATGTTAAGACGCAATATTTACGAATCCACCTAAAATTTAAAGCGGAATATTTTTTTCGAATAACAGCTAAGGCAAAAATAGTAATAGACAATTATATACTTTATATCATAGATAAACGTATACTTTACATATAGGCATCAAAATCCACCATAAATATATTTAAAAATATCAATTTATTTCAAAATATAAAATCTCCACTTATTTTTACATATAAGGGCCAATAAAGTCGAGGTAAAATAATAGGAATAAACTGAGCTAAACTCAACCTTTTTAAATGTAAGTGATTCTTATATATATTCACAAACATGCCATACTAAATAAAAAAAAAGTTTTTTGTAATCGCTGGTTTACAATGATTTTGTAAACATTTATGTTGGATTTGCCAAAAATGTGATTATATAGCACTATTTAAATTATTAGAAAGCAAAACGGATCTATTACTATTTTTGGTTGCGAAGATAAGCTGTATTTAAATTTCGTGCTATAAAAGTTAAACAATACAAAAAAGCTAATATTTTTAGGTGGATTCATGTATAATATGAAATTCTGAATGTATAGCAAGCCGTAAATAAAAAAAATAATCTATTAACATTTTTTTCCGAAATTCCATATTTTTTTAATGTTTGGACGGCAAAATAAATAAATAAATGAAGTAAATTTAGGTGGATTCCATTAAAAACCTTTACACAGAAATATAATCTATCGATCTGAAAAAGAATCACGGCTATTATCAATTATTTCCGTTTCGCCATACAATCTCTCGTAATTTTACTGGAGTATATCCACTGATACTCGCGCGCTGGCTCGGTGATAGCGCGGTGCTCCGTGTTAGTTGTTTCAATATTTTTTTTTTCAGCAGGATTTTTTTTAATATTTTTTTTGTATTCCTTTATCGTAACTAAAACACCCCTTAAGCTATGGCACGCAATTAAATGTATACTAGCTGTTACTCGCGACATCGTTCTTATACATCGTCGTCAAGAAATAAATCTCGTAAGCTGTTCATTTTCCAATCAGGCTGAACAAATTTTCTCCAAATGATTTTCTCAAAAAATGTGCCTTGAAAAAATTTGTTTAGTTAAATGGGCAGATTAACACCTTTACGGATTAAGGGGTTTTTATTTTGTTACACCTGGTATTGATTTAAATGCTTCCGCAAAATAACAACTTTTGAATCCGCAACAGGTTGTTGAGGTTCGAACCATTTATTTTTTTTCAAAAATAGTTAAACTATGCTTGGGCGGGCATAACCGTTCACAGACAATCAGAAATTGCTTTTGGAGTTTCAATCTGTGGAGTCAAACGGATTGCTTGAAAAAAATAATCGGTAACAACAAAGCAAACAATCAATCATCAAACCTTCAGTTTCAAACGATTAATAAAAAGTTTAAATAAGCCGACTGACACGTGAAGACAATTAGAGTTTGTTGACACTGGGCCAAGTTGGGCCATCGTGTGATGTGACAGTGGTCACGTCTTGTTCGGCGCGCGCGCAGGAAGCAGGTGGCGCGGCACCTGTCTGCGTACAACCTCATAGCGGGTCTTCAATATGCTGTTGTCTGCTTGATATTTAGGTCAAGCGCGTGCATCTGTTATGTTTTTGTAAAAGTTTTTCGCGAAGAAATTCACCGGATTTTTTGATACAACACACATCAGGAGAACATACTAATAAAACTGTTTAACAATCAAGAAGGTATGCTACATAGTTCGAGAAATAGGTATTTGAACCAACTATTGCCGTCACGCTGCGCCCCAACAATCCTCCCGTAGTGTGCGACAGGGACAACTTACAGCTTAGACCAATTTTTCCTACAAAACGACGCTCGGCTTTTCCATGTTTTCTTTTAAAAACTGTGCCGATTCAATTACTTTTGGTATAAAAATTTAAAGGAAGAGATTTTATGCTCCTATTTTTTCGTTTATCTTGATAACTTTTCGATATTTTCTGGTAGTCGTCTAAAGATGGCGGAAAGATGGGGCAATTTTTTCAAGTTTTTGGGTAGGTAAACATCTTTCTTTTAGTAAATATTTTTTTGGAAAAAGGTAATTGACAGTTGCATGCCTAGAGTAGACCCTGATTATAAAACAAAATACATCACCGTACAGGTATTATCTAGAGAGGAAATAGAGGCGTCGTGGCCAGACCGTGGTATTGGTCATTTCAAGATGTGGCCACTTTTATATTAGTTACTTCATCATGATAAAACAACCTAACATAACCGAACCTTTCACGAAGTGGTCCTGAGAAGTCAGCCACATCATGAAGTAATCATTTCTAGCGATCTGACCACGGCAGGCAATACATTTTTTTACAGAAGAAATGTAGCTAGGAATATACCCTCTTAAATACTTGTATACTGAGTAAATGCCTCGTAACCGGATACAGATCAAGACTAAAGCTAATTTGTTGAAGTTCATGCTTTATATAAAGGTTGTAACGGAAGGGTGTGATAATGGTAATGGGTGTGAATCTGCATATGAAACTAAACAACTTTCCCCAGGAACATAGAACAATATCAATTTTGACCTACCATAGAAACTGCATCAGCTGAGCGCATTTTGTATGGGTCGAATTTGGTTTTTTGAATTTCGACCTATGTTCCTTGGGAAAATTTGTTCAGTTTCATGGGGTGATTCACACCTTTGAGTATTATCACACCTTTGTGTCACTCGTTGTATATACTTGGTTTGTTGAAATTCTTGTCCTTTAAGTTACAATACCATCCTGGAATTTCGTAAGACTCTATTCCATGGAGCCCATTTAAGTCTCGATGGTGCGTCGCCTGCATTTTCGGACCGTTTGTATGCATTTGCATACGTATATTGTACAGAATGCTTGTGGAATGTTTATGGTGCCAACGACGAGACGTAGGGTGACGAGAGAGGTCTGGAAACACTTGGTAGAAGGAATTCTAAAGTAAGTGTAAAATTAAATTAGGTATTTTATTTGAGAACTGTAGAGAGAATATTGGTCAAACAATAAATAAATAGATGCAACTATTATATCAAAATACCTGACATTACTTAAAAAAAATTAAGAAATGTTTTCAGCCACAAACCGCACATAACGCACAGGCAAAAAAGGAAAGAATTTTGGTACCTAATTTAAAGGTTATTTTTCACCTTATATAAAAAAATATTTAAATCTCATTTGGGTTCTGATGGCCCAGACAATATATGAAACGTGTATGTCATGTCAAATGTCATCTAATGTTTGCGTGAGAATCGTCTTCGAATTCTTGGATTTATTGTATTAAACTTCTTGAATATCCATGATATATCAAGCATAAATATCATGATAGTTGATACGTATCACCGAACACGATAAAAAAACATCTTCACTGCTTCGAGTGAGAAATTCTAAATACGTATTTTCCTTACAAAGTTCTTTGCGAAATACCGTTTCTGCTGCAGTCATGTCGCCTGCACTTAAGAAGAACAATTAAACCGCACTATCTGGCTTTTAAAGCTCCCATTCAAAGTTTAATAGCTGCATCTACGAGGGCGCATAAAAATGTCTCGTTTCTTGCAAACACGCACGCCGGCAAGCACGTAGAAACAAAACCAGTATAAGCTGAACCATTGCTACGCTATAAGTGCCAGAAACCAGAGATCCGCTCAAGGTGAAAGTGTTTTTACCGACGAGTAGCCGTGTTTACAGTTATTCGCATGTCATTGGCAACTCTTGCACAGCGCTAATGTGATATAGGACTAGCCCTCGTGACGTGGTTAGTAGTAAGCATGCGTTACGCCGTGGGCCCCCAGATCGATCCCCGCCCAGGGCAAACATTTCGTGAGATGAACACAAGTGTTTGCTTTGTGTCTGGGTGTTATTTATCTACTTAAGTATGTATATCAGTCTCTGATACCCAAAGTACAGGCTTTGCCTAGTAGGGAGAAGGTAACCTTGTGTTAAATTTCCCCTCCAATGGTGGTCAGGTACACTCAACAGCACGTCAGTAGAAACACTTTTAGACCTTATGGCGGTGTAATAGAGTTGAAAAACTTTCTACCGACGTGCGGTTGACCGTACAAGTGTTTCTACTGGCGGTTGATTGTACGTACAGTCCAGAAAGAGTCAAGCTTGACACGTTGGCCTTTGTACCGACCTTATTTCTAATGTTCTACGCGCTAGAGTTCTAAACGCGTTAATGTTAACTGTACATTCAAAAGCAAAGTCCAGTCTCAATCTCTAGCTTTTGTGATAATTGAAATTAAAACGGTACAAGGTCAAAGTGTCAAGCTTGACGCGCTCATAACTGTACAGGTGGAAAATGACTATTATTCGTGTTTAAAAACGATTACCGACACACAAACATTGTGGGCTGCATTTCACCAATAACTAATTTACCAATAGATAGATAACCATCACAAAGACTAGCAAGGTCAGGTCAAGCTTAACAATCAAAGCGCGTCTTTAGTTCCTATGGCTAATAAGATGAGAACGATAGAAAGTCCGATGTACTAGCTTTACGTGTTCTTGACTGTACGTATAGCTCTTTACTAAAACCGTTCATATTAATGTAGTAAAGTAGGTCCACTTTGAAGATAACAGAGCGTGGGCGGGCAAATACTACGCACCAGTTACTTTAGTAATCTATTAAATACAATTATAAAATTTTAAAGCTATAGCTAGTCTTGTAGTTACAGTTGTATATGTCACCGGAAAATTATAAGAATCGTAAGTTCATCAATTTCCTAGTAAGTTGATCAACTTTATAAAAATCATAAATTCGTCGGATATTCGTAGATCCATAGGTCCGTCAGGTAAGGCGAACACCAGACGCACGAGCCGAGCGAGAGATTCCGTATTATTTTCCGGGAGCATATATAATAAATTAATTTCGGTAGTTAAACTGGGACTTAGATTGACAAATCACTATAATCACTATATTATAAATTTTAAACGTGCACTTTAACCACGGAGTACTATTTTATTCCTATGGCGAACGAAGTCGTGGGCAACAGCAAGAATATTATATAAAACATACCAACATATCAGGTGCATACCTGCACAAATTGATCATAAAAAATACATAAAATTCATTTATAATTGATGGTATGCAAATTATTTGCTAAGAAATGGTCGAGAAATGATAACCATTACACGTGCCCTTTAACTTTAAATATAGCTGCACATCCATTGGTGGAACTCTGAGCTGCATCCTTATACTAGTAAAAATGTGTATACTGTTTTATATTTTAATTCTTTCCAAATTTGTTTGCGGTCACTACACCGAACTTCCAGAATGGGATAGCCATATCAACCCTACTTCGATGGACTTTTTCGGTGCTCTACGCAGTAAGGCAGAAATGTGTGCTAGGTCACAAACTGAAACCGAATATTGGCTCGAACAGCCTGTAGACCACTTCGATGCTCAGGATAAACGAAAGTGGAAAATGCGTTACTTCAAGGATCTAACGTTTTTCAAGCCAAAAGGGCCCGTATATTTCCTAATAGGTCCTCAGTTTCAAATTTGTCAGCAAATTATTCCGACGTTTGTAGTTTATGATCTGGCCAGAGAAACAAATGGCGCAATATTCTTCAATGAACACCGGTTTTATGGTAAAAGTTTACCTTTCAATGGAACTGATCAATTGAAACCGGAAAATCTTAAATACCTCAATTCAGAGCAAGTGATGGGTGATGTGGTACACTTCATTGAAACAATAATATCATCATCTGAATATAAAGGATCCAAGGTAGTCACTCTCGGCTTCATGGAGGGTGGTAACATAGCCGCATGGCTTAGACTAAAGTACCCTCACATAGTAGACGCTGCCTGGGCCAGTGCCGCACCGGTGCTGGCGAAAACGGATGCTTTTGAATTTAATGAAAAGATTGGTAAAAACTACAAAAAATACGGATCTCAGGAATGTTACGATACAATTGTACAAATGTTCAACGACAACGCTAAACTACTGCAAAGTCCTGAAGGTATTAAAAAACTTAAACTGGAGTACAATATTTGTGACTACAATGATTTGACTGATCCTTTAAACCAAGCACTTTTCTTCGACGGATTAACAATGCGGTTAGTACCAGCTGCCTGTGTTGGCACCCCTGATGATATCGAAAACAAGTGTTCACAGATAATGATGAGTGATAAATGGTTTTACTTAAATGCAAAGAATACTTCTGACCCACTATGTTGGAACGTAGATTATTGGGAAAGAGTTCGGAATACTGACATACGGTTTAAAATGGATTTGTTTCTTCAATGCAACGAGTTTGGACAATTTTTGACCACAAATTCTGATAATCAGCCCTTTGGTAGACGAATTCCGCTAGAATATTTCACAAAAAGGTGCACATATTTCTTCGGTCCAGAATATGACGTAAAGACAATAGAAAAAAATGTAGCTCGAACCAACGCGAAGTACGGTGGCCTAACTCCTAATGTGTCTCAAGTAGTGTTTATGGATGGAGGCATGGACCCTTGGGAACAAATCATCATACAAAAGAGTTTGTCAGATGATGCACCAGCGAAAATAATAACTGATGGTGTTTTATGGTTGGATTTTCAAAATGAAAGACCTACGGATCCAAAACCTTTAGTTGAAGGTCGAAAGTTCGCGAAATCGCATATAAAAAAGTGGATCGGGCTACGAGTAACTGATTAGCAAAAGTCACATTTATTTTAGTTTCGATTTGCACCGTGTTCGTTTATAGCTGTAATTTGATTCAACATTTACATTTATTTCAATGAACCACTTTTCATGTTTTATTTTTACAAGTACCTGGGATACCGAGCGATGCTCAATCAAAAGAAACAGCAATTTAAGCCGCATATTTTAAAACTCGCAACTACTCGCAAGGGAATCAAAACCTAAAGGATACTTCCAATCGACCTAGAATCTTGAAATTTGGCATGAAGCAACGTTTTATAGCACACATAAAGGGAAAATTCCGAAAACCTTAAATTTTTAGTTACATCACAGAATAAAAAAATAGCAATAAAAATACCATAACTTTTACTGATATACCTACAGGTTTGTACGGAACCCTCGGTGCGCGAGTCCGACTCGCACTTGGCCGGTTTTTTCCCATACAACGACGCTCCACCCTAGCGGTCATCCATCCGGGTTCTGATCAAGTCCAACGTTGCTTAACTTTCGTGACAGGAAAGCTTTGACTATGTTAAATTTGCTTCTGGCACTTCGCCGGCCGCTGCCGCGGCACGCTCGTTCCGCTCGCTCGGCTCGTGCGTTGTGTTGTAACGAACTTAACCGAACCGGCTAATTTTGACCAGCATAAATTTGGTAACCTATTACCCAAATTTGGTGTACATTTATCCATTTTGTCTGAAGTGTATTGGGGTACTTATAAAAAATTATTTTGGAAATCATTAAATTTATAGCCTTTTCCTTTTGAGGTACGGAACCCTAAATAAAACTAGTTTCCTACATTCATACAGTCATTTCCTACTTCCCTCCGACTGCAAGTCAATCACGTGACTATGCCATTAGAGGCACTACCCAGACCCAGGGGACCCGTCCTCCTTTAGTGTTCCTAGAGGAGGTAGAGTAATTAGTCAAATTGAGAGGTTTAGTATGACTTAAGTTGTAGAAGCCTGAAAATTATACCTAGGGATGACACGTGAAAAACAAATATGTCACCAGTGTCAGTGACTAAACACGCAGCAGGTAGGCCACCTAATCGTCAGTGGTCACTACCGGCCATAGCACCCACTGCTTTATTTTACTATTATGCTACTAGTAAGACTGCAAATCGCGTAATTTTAGAGGCTCAATTATCCTTATAAACTTATAACCGAAACACAGCAGTGCAAACACTGCTGCTTTGCAGCAATATAGGCAAGTTGGTGGTACTATGCTAGGCTTGGCACCTAACCTGTGAAAAAAATAACAACCTAGCTTAGAGCTGCGCTAGAAAATGGAGCAATCCTATAGGTTTGAATTTTCTAGCTCACACCTTAGCTACTTTGCTCAACTCTGGTGGAAAGCCATCATAAGCTACTTAATATTATTTAACAGACCAAATTCAGGACGTTTTGAATAAAGGCCAGGTTAAAAGTACCCTAAACCGACGAGCATGTATGAAAGGATTGATGAAAGTACAGGAAGCAAGGGAAGTATGTCAAGATCGTAGCAGGTGGAGGACTGTGGTCTCTGCCTACCCCGACGGGAAAGAAACGTGATGTTATGTATGTATGTAACAGTTTGAATGTGTTATTATCATCATAACACTGATGTTGATACTCATCGCGAAACCACAGAATAAAGTAATACTCTTCAAATTTTGTGCTTCTAGCTTCAGTAGTATCGTTAATAAGTCAGTGAATCAATCAGTCATTCATACAATCAATCAACCAATCAGGACTTACCTCTTTACTGTACTAGTATGATGACGAATTTAAAATACCTACCGGTACAGGCAGGTAAGTACGTTCTTACGCATTTAAGGACCACATAATATGATTCCGACTCACACTTGGCCAATTTTTTTTTTTTAGTTAAGGTTATGCACTATGAACTCACCAAGTCAGACGCTTGCACGTATCTTCGTTTTTGCGATAGAGCAAAACCAAAATATCGTAAAAAAACGGATAGGTGTATTCACTACAGTAATACATATTTTACGAAATTTTTTATCGGTTGTCTATTAGGGATCAAAAGATACAGCCATTTTAAGGTAGGACAGTCAGACAGGCGTACAGACGGATGGCATAGACAAGACAATAATTATATTTTTGCATCGGTGTGTATTTTTTGCCCTCAAAGACATATTACCTCATTTTTAAATTTCGTTAAAAAGTCACCTAAGGCAAAAAAAACGTCGATTTTCAGTTTTTGGTCGCCATCTTGAAAACTGTTAGTATGTTATTCATGTTACAAGCATGTATGAATTCAGCAGGGTCGTATTGGTCTAAAAACACCTTAAAAATGAGAGATGTTCGTTTTGCGTCTAGACGAAAAACGGAAGCCTTTATCTCAAAAATTTCCTTCACTATGTGGCGAAACTCTCAAACAATATTATAGTCCATCTCAGTTAATAACGCTGAACAATGGAGGTCAATAATGGTGTCCAGATAGCAGCCCTTAGGGGTCTTGTCCTGTTTATATTAAACTTGTAGTTGTGGGCGATCAATGAGGGGAAACGAAAATTACGGACGGGACTGGGTTCCGAAAAGCAATAACATACATACAAAAATACAAAAACCAAGCCTCTTTCATGCAACACAGAGAGAACATCCTAGAATGACTTTAGGAAAGGACTTTTCAAGTATATTCAAGTCAAGTCCTTGAGAAAAATTAGCTTCATCGGTCGATATCTGCTTACAAAAGTCATTTTTGGTCGCTAGCGTGGAAATTAGAAAGTGATGATGAATTATGGTATAAAGTACTGGCGCTATTAGTTAACATTTTTCTCGTTGTAATGAGGTGAAAAATGTTAACATTTTCTCGTTGTAATGAGGTGAAAAATTGTATGTTTCGCTCGGCAGCAAAGTTATTTCGCGTCTCGCGACTTGAAACCCTCGATACGCTCAGGATTATACGTTTGAACCACCCGCGGCAAATAACAATTTTGCTGCTTTGCATAACAAATAACTATTACTAGTAAACGGAGGACTGTGGTCTCTGCCTGTACTATTAAACGAGCAATATTTGGATATATATTTGTAATTTTAGATGAAATTTACTACACTGGGGTTTTCGAGGAAAATTCGTTTTCGCCGTGTTTTTAAGCAATTTATTTAATTCCGCGTTTTAGACAGAATCCTACAGCGCCATCTGTTGGAGGGTAGCATAGCTTGCTCATACGATGATATTTTAATGTTGAGGCGGCTAATATATGCGTAGAGCGAAGCTCGGTCACCCAGGCACTGTATTTTAAAAAGTTTTGTTACTACAAAAAAAAAAAAAAAGAAGTCATATGGTATTTAGGTGGTGGTGATGTTTGTTTCAGAAAAATATTAACGGAAGTGATTCTACTTTTTACTCGAATTTTTTTCTTCAGTAAAGTTGCTTGTTTCCAAACTCAATGAAAAGAAGCGTACATAATTTGAAATCAACCTCGAAATCTCAGCTAATAATCTACCTAGACAAACTAATCATACAAATCGGCACGAATATCGCTCAGTAGATCCTCGATAATGAGCATGACTCATCAGTAGATGAGGTTCAGTGAACGCAGACTGCAAGCAGACAGCTTGTTAGCTTGCAAGCTTCTTACTTAATGAATTATTCGTCAGACGTCTTATGGAGGCACTGAATCGCACTAATGAAATGTGCAACGTTGAGTTGTTTAGTTGTTTATACTTAAGGTGGTTGTTGAGTAGAGGTGCTGCCACTTTGTGTAAATAAATTTATTGCGTCATAAATACAAAACATTTAATAATGATTGTTTGTTTGGCGGCAATTTGGGATAGTTCTATATTTTATTATCCATCACATCACAACTTAGCTTCTCGTGAATAGCTTTGTATTGCAAAAGTGCCAAAAACGGCCACTTTTAGCACTTTACCAATACAAAGCTATAAATGATAAGCTAAGCTATGATGTTATGAGTTATAATATGTATAACTACCCCATATTGCCGCCAAACGAACAATACTAATGAAAAGTTTTGTATTTGCGACGCAATAAATTTATTTCTAAAAGTAAGGTGCTGCCACTCAGCAACCCCCTTAAAGATTGGAGTGTATTTATAGTTTAATTGGACATAGAGGACATACCCTGTATCTTATGGTTATTTCCATGTGTTTTGGATGTAATTAACTTGTACTTTTTAGGGTCTCGTACCTAAAGAATGCAAAACGGGACCCTATTAATATGCCTCCTATGTCTGTCTGTCAGTAGGCTGAATCTCATGAACCGTAATAAGAGACAGTTGAAATTTTCACAGATTATGTGTTTCTGTTGTCGCTATAACAAAAAAAATAAAAAAAATAGATTAAGGGGGCTTCCCTACTAAAAACGTGTCTTTAAGGCGATTAATGCTTTATTTTTGTTTTAGCTCTATCGTAAATCGGGAACTCTAAGAACTAAGAGTCCCGTTTTTTTACCCTTTGGGTATGGAACCCAAAAATTACTAAAATATGTTTAAATTTTTTTAAACACTGTATATTTTTGAAACAGTGGTTTTTCCTTGTAGACTAGAACGACACGCAAGTAATTGTCATCAATAAATATGCACTGTAACTTTAAGTAATGTAAATGCCCTATTGTTTGACCCCTGTTTGTGTACGACCCTGGACAGATGACGAATGGACCGTGAAGTCATAATACAGCATTAGATCCTGACAAATAGATTGTCCACTGGTTGGATTTATGAGGGCATTGTGGAGGATATCCTGGTTCACTTGATTGAATTTGAAGGGATAAACAAACATGCCTTTTACTGATACAAAATGACATTCGGGTGTTCCTTGTTGGTCATGCTAGGATTTGGGTTCGAAGAGCAAAGGAGTGATGATGAGTGAAATTCCGGGTTGCATCTAAGGGTCCTATTTATAAACCCCTGTCAAGTTTGAGGTTGCATTCGAGATGTATAATTTGTATGTGTAAGGAACACCATAAGAGCAATCGCACACTTAGAGGGATTAATCAGTACGAACCTTAGTTATTAGGCTGGCTAATGCTAATTCAAGTACGTCACAAATAAGATAGTATGGACCTAAAACTTTAAGCCCAGTTATTCTACTCATTATTACAAGCCACTATCCCGAAGAAAAAATATTTCTACTCGAAAGAAAATTTCCGACTCGTTACTTACGTGATCGGCTCATTTTTTTATGGGAAGTCGGAATTATTTTTTTGGTATTTTTCATCATAACTTGAAAGCTAAGGGTCGTAAAAAAATACGAAAATCTATTTTGGAATGTTCAAATGAAGCCCTTATATGTGACAGACAGACAGACCGACACACAGACAGACAGACGAAGTCGCACCATAAGGGTTCCGTTCTTACCATTTTGGTTCGGAACCCTAAAAATTTATAAGAAATAAGAATTGTTACAAATGCTTAATGTATAAATAAGATCGGCGGAGGCTTTAATTTGTAGTTAATAATCAAGTACACGTTCCTCCTATTTATAGTAATTTCCGAAAAAATCTGTACAATACAAACTCACAGCGAAACAAAATTAATTTGGGTTACATCAGAGTAGGTAAACTTTTACGCTTGCACCGTGTAAACTGCAGGCCAAGTTTTGCATCACGGGCACCATAACCCACTGCATTTTGCGCCAAGTTCCTCTACATTAAACGCAAAATTTGAACTAAAACTTTCACAGTGTAGACATGTTATCTTTTTGGGACTTCCCTCCTCGCAATAAGCGTCATATTCGCATGAATAAATACTAAGATAGGGATGCATTAATTTTGCACGGCTCGCAATGTGTCTACCGACTGAAATAAATTTGTTTTCGCACGAATGCTAAGTTTAATGTTTTTGGATTGCATTCGTGACCTGTTTTTTAAATTGTATTAACGTTTTCTAATATTTATTGCTACTAAGTACTAGGATTGACTATTCTTCTGCTGAAACCAGTAGAAAATTTTATTCACCCAGAACCAATTTCAAGAATTAGTTAATAGGTACGCAGCTTAAAAGTCACATCTGGCTAGGAAGTCAAAAAAATGGTACATAAATAAAATTTTATGTCATTTGCCAATTTGTGTGGGACTTGTCCGCGCGTCTCATCGAGGTTTCCGGCAATCGTGTATTGTACCATCGTTCATACTGCGGTCACCAACAACAGCGGTCGCCAGCCGCATCGCTTACAGGCGTGGTGACTATGGTAAAACCCCTGCTAGTACCATGTGTTTTTACTGTAGTTCTGCAGGGAGCCTGTCCTGCAGTGGGCGTTTCATGGGATGTTATGATGAAGGAAGTAATGATAAAGTACTGCCCTGCCCACGACACTCACGGGACAAGATACGGTGTCAATTATTTGGGTTCCATTATTAACCATTTCTATGCAGCCTGTTATAATTATATTATAATGCTTGGATGAACTTTAAGACCACCCAAGTCTATACATAAAGTGGCATATAAACTGAGCTTCAAAGAAAACGGGTCGGTAGTTTTTCCGCAATACATTTCCATAATATGAAAGGGCAAAATAAGCGACTGATTTATCCGCCGAAACTGTATTCTTTTCAGTGATGCACTAAAGACCGATTTGGCGTTTTCTTATCACCAACACAAAGGGTTCGTTTTCCTTTGCAGGTCGTAATTTTTCATACGTTTGACAGCTGTCAAAATGGACCTATTACGATGGCCTTACATTAAACAGTGCATCCTTAATGCTGTACGAGTATACAGGTGTGGTCTTTGATAGACTCTTTGTTACAGACGTCATAGAACGGTTTCACTATTCAAATACGTATTTTTATTTGGTTCAGAAAATAATACACCCCGGATATTTTAAGAGGTGGTTCTGTCCTTGAAACTAAACAACTTTTCCCAAGGAATATACATAGGTCCATAGATTTATATAGTCAAGGTAGGGTTTTGGGAACAAGCGGTTCAAAATTTCCCCCATACAAGAAAAAATAGCGCCATCTGTGAAAAATCGCGTGAACTACATTGTGTAGTACTTCGGTCGGTACTAAATACACGGAACGGAAATAATATGGCGGGAAAAAACAAAACAAACTTTTTACTGTTTATATGTGATTTAGGCCTGGTTTTTCAGTTTCATTAATTGGATTATAGTAAAAAACAATAATAAGAAATAACAATAATAATAATGAGAGTATATTGTTACTTCATCTAAGAACATTCCATTTTGTTGGTAAGTTTATTTGTATCCAATGTTGACAATATGACTGACAACGACTGACATTTGTTGGTCCTAAACGTCAGATTTCGGACCAACGAATTGGGGACATTGTAACGTGCCGATGGGCTAGTACTTATATATAAAGATTTTATTTATTATTTATTTATTTAAATGCATAGGTCAAAATACGAACAAAATTTTACGACTTCCCATACAACTGCATCAGCTGACAGCACATTTTGTATGGGAGGTCGAAATATTTTTTTCGTTTTCGACCTATGTTCAATATGAAAAGTTGTTCAGTTTCATGGGTAGAACCACCTCTTAAAATATCCGGGGTGATAAAAATTATTGACTATTATTGAGTTTGATTCCATCTTTGTATGTAAAAGAAAGGCAGGACCGCCCCGTTTTCTTTGCAGCTGAGTGTATAATAACAGTACCGTACGGAGTACAGTCAACAACTGGTCAAGCTTGACACTCGCAGTGCGACTCTAGCCCGTACGTCTATTGAAATAAGAACGGTACTAAGTGCTCTTGACGGTACCTACCGGTAGTGCTTGGTGCACGTAACGGGCGCTTAAGGTCCACTGAGGACTGTGGACTAATTACATGTAATAATTTATGCCATCTGTGTTGTGGTCCACTTTCACAGAAACGCCGACACACGACGTTTGAAATACTAATTAGATTGTCCTACCTACCTTTTTTTTTTTTCGAGGGGAAATCCATTATGGATACCCGGTCGCTGGGGGAAAGCGATCGGGTTATGTCAGACTCCACTGACTAAAACCCCCCGGTGACCAACCTCAGCGCATGACGGGTAGCTCTGGGATCTACGGTCCTTAATTAAAAATAAATTTGTAATAATGCAATTATACTTTATACAGCGTTATTTTTATCCCTCCCCCCCCCCCCCGGATATTTTAAGAGGTGGTTCTGCCCCTGAAACTGAACAACTTTTCCCAAGGAACATAGGTCGAAATACGAAAAAAATAAATTCGAGTTCCCATACAAACTGCATGGAGTATATGAAAGTTATGGTTTCAGCTATATTTCAGTTCGAAAGAGAAGGAAAGGCTAATGAAATCACTGGCACATGAGTGAGACATACCATCTTATTTTTGCAGGGTAGGTAACGCGCTTTGCTGTCCTATTTGTGACAAATTATGCCACTAATTGGTGGGCACTTCCCACCTGCAGCTCATTTGCTCATTTGTGATGTAAAAAAAAACCTAAATCAATGTAGTATGTCTGTTTGGCTAGGTACAGACGTTTGTAGGTTGATCAGCATAGTCATCAACTCATTATTGTGATTGTGAGGAATTTTGTATCGTTTTTATGCGCTTATGGGAACAAAACGAGTATTTTATTTTTATTTTACACCCACTGTGTTCAGGTAATTATACAAATAGCATAGAATTAATTAAGAAATAAAAATTTATTACACCCCATAATGTCTGAGGAACCAATCGTGGTTTCGGAAACATAACTCGATGTAATCCATAGTTTTATCAGATGTTAATATTCAAATCTCACAGAAATAAAATAATTAACATTAATGCAACAGAACAGTTAAAGATAACATAATAGTTAAGAAACACGCAAATAGCTTGAAACGATAGAAATACGATTAGATTAGTTCAGAGGTTCTCAAAGTTTGAGCCTGGCCATAGATAAAATAATAGTAAACTGACGGCTCCGCGGTGAGTGGGGTGGGGTGCCGAGCGGTAAAGAATGAGCAAAGGGTGCCACAGTTCGCCCCTGTTCTCTCTACAAGGTTATTGTTTTGAACCTGACATCCGTTTACCCGCTCATTGTTCTACAACTATAACACATACGCAAAAAAAAATACTTGCCACACAAAATGTGTTGGCCTCTTACGATACTTTTTTATATTACTCTATGATAAGAGTAAACATATTTAAGAAAGCGCGTGGGTTTTTATTATCGCTTCTTTTTTTCCCACTATGGCGCCACATTGTTTGTGAAGCGATGTAGTTTAGCTGACGTCATTAAGAGATTTTAATATCCACCAATGAATAAACGATTTTGCCTTTGACTTTTGACTTTAGTAGAATTTGTATGTGCGTTGTATAATTGGGCAAACGGATATCAGCCGCGGTAGCACAAGTCCCTAAGCATGTAATTCACACGCGCGAGAAAATTGACGTTTCCTTCATACATTGTAAGTCCGATTTCAGAGTCTTAATCAAAATGTTTTACTCAATGTACGATATATCTATGACGTCAGTTAAATTACATCACTTTAAGATATAAGTGGCGCCATTTGAAAAAAAAAACACATCTCTTCTTCGTGAACTTATTAAAACAACACTATCTTCAAACTATTTGATGTAACATAATTTTCATTCACTCGCTAATGTTACTTCACTCTTTTTCTACCGACTCCATCAAGCGTCCGTTCGGAAATGAGCTTGGTAACGTCACATTCATCTCGTTGTAATGTCGCGCCCGCGCTATCTCGTGGTAGCAGGGAATTTCAGCTCATATTTTTCAGCGATCGTGCTCGTAAGAGAGGGACGTGTTTCATACGTCAACTAATAGCTCGTAAATATTTTCGAGTAACTTATTTTTTAAGATTTTGTCGTTTAGAAATGTAATGGAATTTTGTATTATTTCAGATAAAACTACACATTTATGAAATGAAGAATAAAAACATAAGGTTTAGCAAAAATTTTCTTTTTAGGGTTCCGTACCTCAAAAGGAAAAAACGGAACCTTTATAGGATCACTTTGTTGTCCGCCTGTCTGTCAGTCTCTTAAATGGCCTTTTTCCTAAAAAGCCTAAAATAAAAAAAGTTTTTGTTAACCATTAAACCTCTTGAATTGCTCACATTGTCACAAATGGACCAGAGTTTCGATGAAATCAGATTATCAGATCTTTCTAGGATCCTAAATATACGATCTTCTGTCCTGGCCTTCATTTAACATGAGTAGATCCGTATAATTGTCTGCCAGTATTTAGACCAAGATGTCACATTAAACCATCTACGCCTACGACATAAAATTGACGATTTAAAACAAAGAGCAATATAATTGTAGTCAAAACCACTAACAAATTAAATAAAATTAATTAAATGCGAAAACTTCGAAATTTCCAGAGTCTACAATTAGTCCAACAATAGAGCCTGTCCTGGCGTAAATTAACAGCCAGTCAGCATTGTTTGAGGGGAGTGAGTGAATGAACGAACAAGTTTCGATGGCCCTTTGTGAACGAATGAAAGCACTACGGTTAGTTTCATTTTCAGTTGAGCACACACTTTCCATATTTTTGTTATGACACAATGGAATTTATTTCGAAGTTGCCTTGCTTTGTGTTACTGCATGGCCAATAAATAATCTGATCTACCTAATCTACCTAGCGAAAAAATACCAACTCTCTACGGTAGCAAATTAAACTAAAAAGCAACATTCTTTTACTTTTAAAAAGAAGCAAAACTGCAATCGATTTTTGGGAAAAATTAAACCCTTAATGCATGGCAATCATAAAAATCAAATCTCACAATTAAACGCAGTAGTACCTTAACTTAACTTGTTATTTAGGGAAAAGTTTTTTTAAGGTGGTTGTAATATATAAATAAATACAATTTATTTTCTTGCTAATATTATAATTTGGCAAAACATGAATGTACTACACAATATTTTAAAACACCATGTAAATGCCATGTTTTAAGCAAATAAAGATTTATGATTTAATATTCAACCTTACCTAAAATTAGCAGCTATACACTCGATTTACATGTAAACAGCGTTCACATGAGCGTGCCTGCAACGTGGCTATTACAATCTATGGTGACCCCTAAATTCACAAAAAAAGAAAGAAAAGTACTTTTTAGTACGTTATTTTACAATTAGGTATCAAAAAAGTGAAACGTCCACATCACTAAATATTGTTTATTCTAAAATATTGCAAATTTTCATTTATTTTTGTAAAAAAAATGTAGCAGTAAAATGGTTACAGATGGGAAAAAAAACCTGTCAAGTGCGAGTTGGACTCGCGCGCCGAGGGTTCCGATATACATTTAGTATTTTTGGAAATAATGAAGTCCATTTTTAGGAACGCAAAACTAAAATTGTTTGTAAAGGTTTTTTGCAGATTTCTAAAAAACTGTGCAACTTAGAAAGATCGTTTTATTTTTACTGTAATATTTACATAAACGTCTATCGACTGTAATTAATTCAGATTTTTCCATTCACAAACTTCGGAGATAAGGGGGGGGGGAACGGTTTTTTTTTTGTCATTTTTCATCATAACTTGAAAACCAAGAGTTGTAAAAAATACAAAAATATATTTTAGAATTTACAAGTAAAGCCCTTTCATATGATACCCCACTCAACCTAGTACCGATAATTTGAAATTTTGCCTCCCCTATTTGGGGCCCCCTTTACATTAATAATCATAATTTTTTCTTAGTTCTTTCACGTGCAATTAAGTTGGACAACCATATTCTAAAACTGTACCAAATTTCAAGTCGATAGCATGAGTGGTTGCCGATATATACAGGTGTGACAGACAGACGGACAGACAGACAGACAAAGCGACACCATAAGGGTTCCTTTTTTTACCATTTTGGTATCGGAACCCTAAAAAACGGACAAAATAATGGTCATTTCAGTTTGTTTTTTCAGTTACACTAATTAGATTAAAATTATATCTCGACCTTCTCACATCTTGTTTATTACTACGTTTTTTTTGCTAAGATAAATGTAAAAATATTTATGTAAAAAGTGGTTACAAAATTATTAAGTCTCAAGAGTTTTGGTCTTAAAGGAAGAACGAACACGTTGATATAATTTTGGAGTATTTTTTTTAGGTGTCCTTTTGTAGTTCGAAAGCGACTTTTCCGTATCTAAAAAATTTTGTACCAATGAACAAACATACGTTGCTCATACAAAATGGGAAGAACGATGGATACTACTACTGTTACGAACTCCTTACATTCATTTAACTAGCTACAAGTGTTGGCATGTTGCTCGGAAATGAAATTCAGATCCTCTCGACTCGAACAGGGTACCCGGCTATCGCCTCGCGACGTTTTAGAGGGAATTCTATCGATTTAGAACAGTTTAATGTACGTACTTTTTCCACCTTTTAGAGTTACTTATCTTATTGAGTTTAAAGTTCAAAAGACAGTGCTTTCCTATACCAGTTAAGTTGGATCCAACATTGGCACGAGCTGAGGCACTCGTGCAGGAAATTAAATTTTAAACCCTTTTATTTTGTCGACGACTGCACACCCTCTGGAGTAAAGGCTCTTTTACACACCGACTGTAGCTTGCGCAAGTATTTATAAAAGTCTTGTCTTTTAAACGTCCGATTAAGAACAAAATGTCTCCTAGAACTCTGTCTTGAACCGCAATGCGGCAATTTTTTGGAGAAATTGCCATACTGTCCAAGCTTAGCCGTGGGTTGATGACTGCAGAATAGCGGAAAAGGTTAGTTACAAAGGTTTAGATTTATGCAAAGTGAAATGTGAATCTATCCAAGCAACTAAACAACTTTCCCCAAGGAACATAGATCGAAATTATAAAAATATACGAATAAAAAATAGGCTTCAACGTGTAAAATAAATAAATAAATGATCGTGTGCGTTATCCTGCGGACATTCTGTACGAGTATCTACACTTTGTAGTTTCCTGCCCAAGCTGAATGCATCGTGTATAAGGGCCATAAAGGAAGAATCTCTTGCATCCAAGTATCTCTAGGAATTTTATTCATTGATTCTGTGAGACAAAGAGTTAAAGAACTTGAAGATTAGGTGGATAGCATCTGATGTAGTAAAACCAGTGGCACGGAAAATTTACTTTAAGGACCTATCGAGGACACTACCTTTTAAAACATTTAATTTTTTAATATACTGCCTACATAGTGCGTGGATTGTACTAAATGCTCAATGTATTGAAAAATGTTCAGGTTACGGTGTTCAAAAAAGTTTTTGCAGAAAAGAATATTTCCTTCTGAAGATATTTTTTTCTTTTTGCTTTTTCTATCGATATAATAGGCGATTGCCTATTATGTCGATACGTTTTTACGTCTACGTTTTAAAGTGTCGATAGTTGGCACGCTCATCACTGTTGGTAATTGATTTTTTTATTGTTTGATTTTTAATCGTTTAGAAGAAAATATATTACAAACGAAGAAAGTAGTAATCGAACTGACTTATTCATTTTCCATGTACCATTTTCCCAACGATGATCAACGGCGCCATCCAGTATAGGTTTCACAAGGTGCTGAAAAACACCCTATTGTAATCCATTTTTAACGGACTTCAAAAAAGGAGGAGGTTCTATGTTCCACTGTATGTATTTTTTTTTATGTTTATGTATAATGCTGGCACCGACTCCAAAATGTACTGTTGTAATGTACCTATAAATTTATAATTGAAATAAGAAATAGGCTTGGTTATTTTCTATTACTTCACTTAGTTACTGAATTACTGAAAAATAGGCTTGGTTATTTTCTATTACTTCACTTAGTTACTGATTGTTAACTACTACGGTTATTTTATACTTTTTAGTGCTAATAGACACCTGCAAAATTTGAAGGAGGTGCGTAGTTTTTGTTAAAACTATTTTTAGTACTGGATGTAGTACACACAGCTCTCCTTCTTTTCATAGCACTTTGGTTGGGTAACTTTGATTGGGTACAATAAAAAAAAATACTCTTATATTATACCAACGAGTACCTATTTCGCTAACATATAAACCATCTAAAACTCTTTACTCTGGAAAGTACTTTCTTCGCATTAAAATCTCGCTGTTCAGACACGAGAACGCAATGCAATTCCACATAATGGCACAAAGCACAGAACACTTACCCCGTAGACACCACAGCTTTAAATAATATACAAGAAACACATTGTAAAAAGCCGACTCTTAAAGTAGGCCGTGCTGCAGTGGTTTCTTGCCGTTTCTTTTAAGCTGCCATAGCACGATCCGAAACGGCGTAGACTCGCTCTATTTGCATTGTATTCTGCATGACATTCAATAAGTATTCTGTAAAGAATCTACATTGAATAAAATTATCTGAATCTGAATCTATTTTTCCACTGTATTCATCAATATAATTAAAACTAACGGAAACGGATGTTTTACGGATTACAATATTGTGTTACTTCTTTTTTAAATACTGACGTAATAAGTAGCTGTTCTCGTTTTTGTTACTATAAAACACACTACCTTTTACCGGGATCTTTTAAAAAATTTAATTAATATTTCTGTACAAAATGCAAGCAACCGAAAAATGACAAACGCGTGCGTATGACGACGTGCGGTTTACCTCGATAGTAGGTCTTAAAAGATTTTATCCAGGACCCCTATTTTATCCCTGAGGGTACTATTAGGATGTGCAGGATTCAGATTCAGATAATTCTATTCAATATAAATTATTTACAGTATAATTTTTGTATGTTATGCAGAATACAATGCAAATATAGCAAGTCTACGCCGTTTCGAATCGTTCTATGGCAGCGTAAACGGAACGGCAAGAAACCACTGCAGCACGGCCTAGGTACTTTTAGAGTGGGCTTTTTACAATGTGTTTCTTGTGTTTCGCTGGAATATATTCTTGATAAAAGTAATAAACATAATTTGTTTCGTGTGACCTAGCTGCCCAGCAGCGTTATGCGAATCATGACATCAATGTGACGAATTTATCAGATTGGATTTACAGAAAAAGTGCGTTTCGTTGATGTCCTTAGAAAGACTGATCTGTGTTTTCAGTAAACTTCTACACGTACAACTATGGCTGAAACAATTTACTTCCCAGCAAGAATGGAACTAAAAAAGGTTGTTAGACTTTACACAAGCTCTACCAACAAAACACTACTAACTTACTTAACATTTATATACTTCCCTAAAAATCATTATTAGAACTACTAATAAAGGATGTGAATTTGCCCATGAAAATTACTTTCCCATAGAACATAGGTCGAAATTTCAAAATAAAACTGAAGTCTGCATAAGCTGATAGCGCCGAAAACTGAAAGGGCATGCTCAGTTAACGACACTGAACAACTTTCCCAAAGAAAGATTTTTAAGAAATTAAAAAAAAATTGACCTCTCTATACAAACTGTTCGATCAGAGTGAGCAATTTTTATGAAGGTAATTTTTTTTATTTTCATTTCCCATAAATGCCATTTGTAAAAGTTGTTCAGTTTCGTTAACTAAGCACATCTTTTCAGTTTTCGGTACACCCTTTATAATATAAGAAGCTAATAAGGTATAATTATTGAATGTATGTACTTACACAATTATACCGCATTTCTTATACATATAGAATAAAATACGGAGTCTAGTTCTTAGAAACTATAATAGAATAAAATTTTGTGAAGATATGGTTGAGATTCATAAATGTAACTAAGTATGGGCTCAGTCTTACAAATATCAAACCCCTACTAGATACCTGTGTGATCCTTTGAGCTGGAAAAATTCAACCAATAGGATTGCTCCATTTTCCTGTCTTAAGGGGCTGAAAAGAGCCAAATTTCCTCCCTTTCTAACAAAGGACAGAATGCGCTGGTTAGAACAGAGCGGATTCGCGCTGTTTTATGTGTTTCGCTCATTTTTGCATTTTTCTCAAAATCTGTACTTACCCATAATATTAATTATAAAACAGCTATATGATAATGCATAACACTAGGTTATTGAATAATGTGTAAAACGTTTAGCATCATAGATTAATGGGTACTTAAGAAAAAAAAGGTTTAAAAGCAAAAAGCAGAGGTAACTTTGTTTTTTTTTATGGCGTATAATACGAGTAGTAGATTGTATCACAAGGCTGTAATAGTAGATTAGTAGCCAAGGGCTGCGCTCGTGCGCCTAAATATCTCGGGCTGCAATTGATGCTTTGTAGGTGACCAATTAGCGCTCTAGGGTAATAATGTAGCTAGAAAAGCCCTAGGGCGGTAAGTAATAAAAAAAACACTTCACTCTTTCAAAACTCAATTACTTACCGCCCTAGGGCTTTTCTAGCTACATTATTACCCTAGAGCGCTAACTGGTCACCTACAAGCCCTATTTGGGGGTAATAAGGACCTACTTACCGAATATGAGAGATGTAATAGTAGATTAGTAGCCAAGGGCTGTAAGGCATCAATTGCAGCCCGAGATATTTAAAACGCCCGCCGCCCCGCTGCTGGAGGCGGCCATCAAGGCGGACGTTACAATTACTTACCGCCCTAGGGCCTTTCTTAAATTATTACCCTAGAGCGCTAATTGGTCACCTACAAGCCCCATTTGGGGGTAATAAGGACCTACTTACCGAATATGAGAGATGTAAAATATATTTAATTTTTTCGTAAAAAAACTTCTCAAGTGAAGCGTATTTAGCTCTTACGAGTATCAGCCCCTTACCACAGCGCAGCTATCAGCTAGGAAAAGGAACAACACATAAATTAGCCCGAATCGTGGTCAAATCTTTTGGTTGCCTTCAAAAAGGTCCCTCCGAGTGCAGGGTACTGGAGAAGTAGGGCACGACATCAAGTGTGATATGGATTGCCGCAATCGCACTTGTCGTTATCAGAGAAGCCTCACCTCTTCCTAAGTTCCCCGCATCTGCCAAGGCCTGATCGCAGTCCATTTAAAGACTTCCATACAGACCAGTCAAGATCAAATAGGGATTATAGTCTTTCAGGAGGGTACCTTTTTGACCAGAGCTCTATCCTAGCCTTAGGTCTGAATCGAGAGGTTTGGTGTCTTTTATAAAGCTGTGATGGCTTTCTTAAGGCGTGAGGGTGGTGGATTATGACCGTATAGAAAGTGTCTGCTTTCCGGTTCTTGTTTTTATTCTAGTGGAAAGCCTTAATCCTGTTCAATCACGTCTGACAAAACTAGAAACAAAAAGTGTACTTGCCTATGTAATTTGCCAGTCTTACAAAACAAGAGAACAACTGGTAAGTACTAATTTCGACGTCCATCCGGAGCAAACGGAAAGTACCGTCAGAAACACAGGCGAACTTTGCCTATTGCCTACCAATTTTGCCGTCTGGAGGGTCAGCAACTCAGACAAGCCGCGTTTAACGTGCCATTGGGCAACGTGACTCCCGCAGGCACGTGCTTCTAATGGAGGTACGGTGTGCAGAAAATGTGCACTTTTGTAAGGGAAAAAGCTGGACAAGTGCGAGTAGCATTCATGCTTGGAGGGTCCTGAACAATTTAAATAAAATTGAGAAATTCTTAATTTTTGTTCTTTTCACTTTTTTTACTATGCTGCGAGAACTTGCTTGTCACTTCATATTTCTATGTCAACCCTAAAAATTCTGATTTGGTTTAGAGTATCGAAATATATGACATCGATGGACGTATTCTTTGTTTACGTACGAACAAGAACTTGTTTACGTACCTACAATAACTCGTTTACTAATATGTAGTACAAGGGACACTTCAGTTTTTATTTGATATTGATTTCAGTGTGATACCTTCACCCGTTCTAAAGAAAAAGGGTCTTACTTGGATGCGGGCAACAAAGTGCTCCTATAACTAATCGGGTTCTATTATTTTAGTTACGGAACCCTAGAAAATCGATAAAGCTCAGCAGATAATGTCTGTAGTACTCGCTATGCATGGTTAAAGTTAATTCGTTTTGGTCTTTGCTTTCTAGACTCAACCATCCAATAAGCAATAATTCAGAAATGCATGGTTTTCTATTCAGGTAGCCTCTTCGTGAATTTGTGTTTGTGTAATCCTATTCTATTAAACGAGCAAGATTGGTAAATATGTTTGTATATATATTTGTAATCGGTTTTTCGAAAACGGCTCTAACGATTTCGATGAAATTTACCATACCGAAACGCGTTGTTTTCAGGAATGCTTAAGCGCCATCTAGCAGGGAGTAGAAATACTGTTTATAAAACGAAATTCTGCACGGAGTGCTTTTTCAAAGTTGTAAAAATTTTAATAAGGCATTCTAAACTCTTAAAACGTAAATCATAATAATGAATATTATAATACCTTTAATAGCCGCTTGTCATGAGCAAGCAATGCTACCCACCAAAAGATGACGCTGTAGGTTTCTGAAACGCAATAAAACGCGCTAAGAAATAATTAAAAAAACATGGAGAAAACGTATTTTCCCGGACATGAGACCTAGCTAGATCGATTTTTTGCCCCCAAAAACCCCTGTAAACTAAATTTCATCGAAATCGTTAGAGCCGTTTTCGAGAAACCGATTACAAATATATATATATATACAAATATTGCTCGTTTAATAGTATAGGATATAAGCATTTGCAAAAAATAAAAATGCATCATTTTATCTCATATATTTTTAGGTACTAAGTACGTTTGTGTATCAGTTCAAGAATATTTAACTTAATACGTAAAAAAAAAAACTTTTCGACAACTTCAATTTTCCTTACACCTATACAAATTGATCTGAATATAAATTATAATTTAAAGTCATCCTGTATATAGGTTGATTCCTAATCAACTGCGTTTCTTTGAGTAGTTATTGGGATGGGAGCATAAAACTGAACAAGGGATACCTTAGTAAGGGTTCCGATTCCAATGATGATGGTCCATTACGTAATTGATGGAGTTCGGACCGCGGTCGTGTTGGTTGAGGGAGTAAGCTCGCCAGTAAACAAGGTTCTTCCATTAGGTTCTAAGGCCAACCTAACGTAAAATATTTTCAGAACAAAATCGTCAAAGATGAAGAGAATATGACAAGATTTATTAACAAAAAAACAGATACAACACACGCATGCAGACAAGGAAAACAAAGTAGAAAATTAACAACAAATAAAATTATTAAAAACTTACGACTATAACTTTGACTAATGACTATTAGGTCTTGGGAGGAGGCAAGAATACGTGCTGAAACAGCTCTAAGCACGGTCATGGGATGGCTCAACAATAACCTTCTAACACTCAATATTGAGAAAACCAAATTCATTCGTTTTTCTCTCCCAAACATAGGTCCCATAACAGGCGGCTCCGGTGAATTGAAAGCACACACTTGTAATGATCGCAATACCTGCAACTGCATGTCTCTCTGTATGGTAAAACATATTAAATATCTAGGTGTTTTTATGGACGAAAATCTAAACTGGAAAATTCATATGGAGATGCTTTGCAACCGTGTAAGGAGACTAGTTTACATTTTTAAAAATTTGCGCGTGTCGGCCGACTGGCCAACACTTAAAACAGTTTACTACAGTCTGTGCCAATCAATCATTATTCATTACGTATTGTATTTCCATATGGGGTGGCACGCATAAAACTACGCTTATCACGCTGGAACGAGCTCAAAGGGCAATTCTTAAAACCCTACTTTTTAAACGCAGAGACTTTTCAACTAGGGACCTCTACTCTCAAACTAAAATGCTTACTGTCAGACAGTTATACATTTTAAAATCAATAATTCGACGACATTCTAAACTTCCATTTATGGAGAGTAAGTCAACACGACGTCCAGGTTTTCCCATCTGTCCTAATGTTCCCTGTCGCACAACGTTTGCAAGGAGACAGAACAAGGCCCTAAGTTCATTTTTATATAACAAAATCAACAAATATCTATATATCTACCCTTTGCTACATCGTGAGGTTAAGAATAAATTGTCTGAATGGCTTCAAACAAAGACATACGACGAGACCGAAGAACTCCTCAATCACGTTTGCTAGTTCAACTCTTTGCTCTTACTACTCTCAACTCAGTCGCTTACGCCAAACACACACTCACTCACTCACACACACACACGCACACTCACTCACACAAACATACATATACACACGCAGTTTTATACTCTCTCGCTTATTACATTCACTCTTGTTTTATGCATGCTAATTTTACGTACCTATCTGCCCAAATTGTTTAACTTTCTTTCTGTACATGTACAACCTTCCTTGCACTCATCTGTTCACCTCTTATTTCTAAAATTTTGATTGTGGTAATGACATATTAGAGGAGGTACATTAATCAGTTCCTATAATACAGGTTAGTTCCTAGTTTAGGAGTTGAATGATGTCCTGACATCTTTCTGCCCACTGTACAATCAATAAAATTGTAATTAATACTTATATTACTGAATGTTAAAATATGTTGTTGTTGTACAAGTTTTGGAATAAATTTTATTTATTTATATTTTATTTATTATTTCCTAATTAACTTTGTTATTCTACGTTTGCTTACTTTAAAAACAGCCATAATAATATGCCTCTTCATTAAACACATCGAAAATTAATTCTCCCACCTCTTTCATCAAAGAGAATCCTTATCATATCGCTAGTTAAATTGACATGCGAGGAATCCCAAGTCGATCCCTTCCACGTGAATTGAGGTCTATTCAGCTGATTGGTTTCGGCATCCACTTCGAAGACTTATTGCCAACGAGTTAATTAAGTTCGTCAGATTGTATTGGTATTTTGCTTGTAAATATTGGTGACGTTGTTTATTTTAGAATTAACATCAAATTTTTCATTTGGTTTCGGTTCAAAATAGTACAACACCCTTGCGATCACTCATTTTAGTATGTGTTCGGCCGAACCCGACTTTAGGTCACACTAGTTTTGCCTAGGCCAAACTAGTTTTGCTTAGGTAGGTTAGGTTAGTTTATCTGTTGATACTTGCACTAGAAATCAGAGACGGCTCGTCCTAAAGAGCACTGGTGCAGTGCACTCCCTCTTTCACAAAACTCAAACTTAGGATGTATTACTATTTTTAGGGTTCCGTACCTCAAAAGAAAAAAACGGAACCCTTATAGGATCACTTTGTTGTCCGTCTGTCTGTCTGTCTGTCTGTCTGTCTGTCTGTCAAGAACCTTTATCTCACGAACGGGTAAAGGTATCAGGTTGAAATTAATACCATATATTAGGATCCATGAACCACACAAGATCTGAAAATTTCAATTTTTTACAACGACGCAATCAAAAGATATAGCATTTTATGTCCTCATCTCCATACATTTATTCAAAAATGAAAAACCTACAGGGTACTTCCCGTTGACCTAAAATTATGAAATAATGGGAAAAGTCTGAAATCATTAAATATTACAACTTTTCTCACAACTAATGGTAACCAATTGTGGTGAGCTCCCGTTTCAAGAACATTCATATAAGAGAGGGGTCAAGTTGGATGGTTGCTGAGGCGATTTTTGTTTTAGTTCTATTTAAAAACGGGAACACTTACAAACTTGAAAATTGGTATGTTTATAGGGCATAGGCTATAAAATAACAACAAATAATAAAATTTGGTCAAGCGCGTGTCGGACTCAAAAAATCTAGCACATTAACTTACTGAAATTTGAACTAATACAATTATGTTTGTGGTGGTACGGAACCCTCAGTGCGCGAGTCCAACTCGCACTTGGCCGGTTTTTTTTACAATGACGCAATCAAAAGATATGGCATTTTATGTCCTCATCTCCATACATTTATTCAAAAATGAAAAACCTACAGGGTACTTCCCGTTGACCTAAAATTATGAAATTTGGCAAGAAGCTAGGTCTCACAGTACAAATAATGGGAAAAGTCTGAAATCATTAAATATTACAACTTTTCTCACAACTAATGGTAACCAATTGTGGTGAGCTCCCGTTTCAAGAACATTCATATAAGAGAGGGGTCAAGTTGGATGGTTGCTGAGGCGATTTTTGTTTTAGTTCTATTTAAAAACGGGAACACTTACAAACTTGAAAATTGGTATGTTTATAGGGCATAGGCTATAAAATAACAACAAATAATAAAATTTGGTCAAGCGCGTGTCGGACTCAAAAAATCTAGCACATTAACTTACTGTAATTTCAACTAATACAATTATGTTTATGTGGTGGTACGGAACCCTCAGTGCGCGAGTCCGACTCGCACTTGGCCGGTTTTTTTTTTTTTCGAGGGGTAATCCATTATGGATACCCGGTCGCTGGGGGAAAGCGATCGGGTTATGTCAGACTCCACTGACTAAAACCCCCCGGTGACCAACCTCAGCGCATGACGGGTAGCCCTGGGATCTCCTTGGGAACGCGACCAGTGCCATAGGATGTATTACCTACCTAGTTAAGTTACATACGATTAAATACCTATTTTCATAACCCTATACGTTGTATACATTTAAAATAGCCTAAGAAATAATTACGCAACAATTTACGTAGTCAAGTTGTACCAAGTGGAGCGCCAAGGATTGTGCTCCTATGAAAAAATATTCAGTACAATTCCTAATACAGAATTCAATGAGTGTGAAAGAGAAACATCAACACGCTCGAGCGCGTGAAACAAAAGATTTTATATGAGAAATTAGCCTCATCAGGAGCGCTGCTCAGTGCAACGTTGCCAGTTCGCGATACGCATGCATTTCGGTGACAAGGCGCTGTTGCCGATCATACGTAAACAAACTTTTCGTATACAGCTTTCAGTTACTGTTCGCAATTTTGCTTGAAAATTTAGAATTAACTGTTTTTAAATAGTGTACGTGCCTAATTACTGTAAAAATTGACGAATACAGTGCCGTTTACATTAAAAAATGCGAAAAAGACTACAAATACGAGTTGAAATCAATGAAAAGGGGCCGTCACGATCTGAAATCGCGCTAGTTCAAAAGTGTAGTACAAAAAAATTAACTTTTAATCTTGAAGAACAAAATTTAAAAACACCTTGGATGTGAGGTTGTAAATAAATTGTTTTGTTTCCCGTGTCTAGTATTTGAAGCTGGCGCTGGCGCGCATAATATGTAACAATAAAGCCATAAAAAATAGTTCATCAATAAATGGTAGGTAAGTCAATTTATTCATTTTATTTTTTTGTGCACACCCATAAAAAAATGTCACGAGCCGCCTCTGCTAGAAATGACTTGTTTCTAGTGCAAGGGTAAATATATTTATTTAATACAGCCTTGTTATTTATTAAATTTTCCATAATTCTATATTTATTTATTTATTTATGCTTGGTTCGTCTTCTGACGAAGGCCTCCTCCAGAGCCCGCTACTCCTCTCTATCCTTAGCAACTCTCCAACAAGTTTCTTTATGCTCTTGTTTCGTTATTGAAGTTTTTAAAGGCCAAAGTTTCTAGAATCGTATACGGATACGGATCGCATAGCGCGCGAGTCCGACTCGCACTTGACCGGATTTTTACAACTTTCAAACTCACCACTTCACAGCAGGTTCACCTACGAGTACTTTCTTCAAAATAACAAGTCTCCGGAATCTGAACAGTCTTGAGAATATCTACGCGTACTCCGTTCCCAGAAGGTATAATAATTTTTCAAAAGGGGCCCCCTTTTGCATGGCTGCTTGCTATGAATTTAAGTGGATGGCTTCCGAGTCTCAGCAGATATTCAAATTTTATTCAAATCAGACTGCAAAAACGGGAAAGAAGATACAACGAAATATTGTATAACAGTTAGAATTGGTCTGACGTATGTTTCAGTTTTGTGGTTTACAAGCACGTAAACCAAAATGTTTTTCTGATGACATGACAAGACTTTTACCATAAAAGATTATATGAAATTAGGAGTAAGACTTACATTTTTGAAAATCCTTTCTTAGTACGCTGTATTGCCTATAGAAGTTGTGCTCAAAATACAATTTGTAATGAAATATTTTGACTTTATGCGCCTTATGAGACCTAAAAGCCACTAACCACTTAACTAAGGCTGCTTTTCCAGTGCTGTGCGAGAATAAGCTGTAAGCTGGGAATAATCCAACCAATAGAATTACGCCATTTTCCTATCTTGTTAAATGAGCTGTCAAATGGAGCAATCCTATTGGTTGGAATTTTTCAGCTCACAGCTTTGTTCCCTCACTCACAGCACTAGTGGAAAAGCTGCCTAAGGGTGCCTGTCCATTGACGCGGAGCGAGCTGGCGGAGCGGAGAAACGAAGAAATATTAGGATTGCAGAGCGATTTCGGAGCGGAGTTTTTATGCAATCCTATTAGTTATTATTTCGCTCCGCCAGCTCGCTCCGCGTCAATGGACAGGCACCCTTAAGAGGCCATCACAGCCTGACTATCATGAATAAACAAAAGCATTTCTATCCTTCGTAATTATCAATCATTACTAGGCAAAGGCATCCTAAAATTCTCAACTACGACCGGTCCTGTGCTAATATCCACCAGCTTCCCGCGACCTTTACAATACAATATTCTTTATTGCACACGAAATTTAGTGAAAAATACAATATTAGAAATAGGTGTACAATGAGGCGGCCTTATTGCTAAACAGCAATAAGGTTCCTTTATACCGGTTCGTCGGTTCATCTTCAGGACCTTTCCGTCTTCACTACGTCTTCCGTAGTTTGTGGTTACCACTATATTACCAATCTAGAAACTTCCGCTCTACTTGTATCATTTCCTCATCATAACATCCTATGAAACGTCCTCTACAGGACAGGGAGCTCCCTCCAGAATTCTAGCTTTTGCTGAAAAATTTGTGGAGGGGAAGTATCATAGTCACCTCGCTTGTTAGCGTTACGGCTGGCACCATGGACCGCGATTGTTGGTGAAGATGGTATGATACACGGGAGGATGCTGCTGCCCATCCTCCAGTTAACCCTTAGTCGCCTCTTACGACACCCACGGGTATGTATGGGTTATGTACTATTATTTGCCGGCACCAAACGGGACTGTACGGTATAATTTCCTACACGACTAAAATTTAAATCTGTCGCATCACATCTACATACGAGATATAATCATCATTAAAGGTCTAGGAGGGATGGACGCTGCTACGTTGAGCGTAAAAACTAGGGATAGACTTGAATTGGAGCTGAGAATTAGCTCCCAAAGAAGAAGAACTATGAGATTTCATTACCGACAAATCTTACCATCGTCAACCCATACAACGATAATGACACTCCAGTTGAAGTAAACTGAGGCATCCTGCAAATTAAAAGCTTCTCAGGTGGGTATTTAAGCTCATTTCCTCACACAAAGAAGCCCTGTTTCCGCCGGCAGCATGACTTAATGAGAGTTTGTCGCGACTGCAATTTGTTCATTATTTTTAATTACCCGTTTAATGTGAGCTTTGTCGTGAAACATTTCTTTTGAACGCTTGTTGTGGTTTTGTGTGAGCTTTAACATTTTTTATAGTAAAAAGGTTTGACGTATTACATTTTTAATTTTCGCGATGTTTCTCTGTAATTTTTGTATTTAAGGTGACCTGTGACGGCCAGCTTAGCCCCGAACGCAACTATATGGAGCCACTGCTGCAAATATAAGGTTTTATTTTTTTTATGCAATAAGTACCAACTATATATGTGCAAAAAGTTGATTCGCGTAAATTTCATCGTGCAACTTCAACGCCTAACAACAATTTCGATAAGAAAAATATCTCCATATGTCCACTAAAGTCAATTACTCTCGTCAGTCCGTGTTTACATGAGTACGATCACTCACATATGCACACAAAGCACAACCGTACAGTTTTGACCGCACGCCCACAATCGTAATATTGAACCAAAAATTTCTAACAAAAATAGTACTTTCAGTACATTAACTGTATTTTTGTATTAATTAGCGAAAAATTTAACTAAAAAAAGCAGTATTCGTTCGTTTTTCAACATAATTTTATGTCCCGCGTAAGAATGCAAGTCATTTGAATTTTTGTATGGAAAACGGATCACCTTAAGCTAGATAAGGAAAGGAAAGCTAGATCATCAGGCACGACACATTTATAAAAACTATAGTGGAAGGAAGAAGAGGCCGCGGCCGGCCTGCCAAGGCATGAAAGACAGGGTAAATACTTACGTAGAACTGAAAAACCTAATACAAGACAGAGACAGATGGAGAAAGCTACACCGACAAGAGCATGGCTCTTAAATAATGAATGAATGAAGGAAAGTAAAAATAATAAAAAAAAAATTGTAATCGGTTTCTCGAAAACAGCTCTAACGATTTCGATGAAATTTACCATACGGGGGTTTTCGGGGACACAAATCGATTTAGCTGGGTCTCATGTCTGGAAAAATTAGTTTTCCTCGTGTTTTTAAGTAATTTTTTAATTCCACGTTTACAAAAACCTACAGCGCCATCTGTTGGCGGGTAGCAAAGCTTGCTCACCCGATGGTATTTTAATGTTCAAGCGGCTATTATAGAGCGAAGCTCGGTCGCCCAGGTATAATAACAATACATCGGGCAAATAGCGTACATGTGAGCGTAAAGCGTTAGCCAAACCATGACTAGACAGAAAATAGACTTGCACATCACTTAGGTCTTAGACTTTGTATTGACAAAAAAGGTTAGGTACATGGATTAGGTACGCCATATTTCACTAAACCTAACTTATGGCAAAGCCCAACCAACCTACATAGGTCAGCCCACGAATTTCACGGCACAGTTTGCCTATAATTACCAAATGGCACGAAATGCTTTGGATTCAACTCAATAGGGCACCGGCAGAGGCTTGGCTGTCTGCTGTAGAGCAGTAGTCACGGTTGAACGAAGTGTAATACCGCGGTCAGTTCTCATGCAAATTCTGCGAGATTGGAGGGTTTGAAAAGAGGTCGGTTTCAAATTAGCGTGCGCTTTGTAAAGAAAGCCTTTGGACACACCTCTATTTGTTAAGCACACTAGAGATTATTTACAGGTTATTGGTGACCGCAGATTGTAAGATGATACGAGCTGCCTATCCTCTGGTTCATTAACCCTTAGTCGCCTCTTACGACACCCACGGGTAGAGATGGGTTAGTACTATTCTTTACCGGCACCACACGGCACGCTGTATAGGTATGTTATTTGCCCAAAAAATAAAACGCAATTTCGCTAATTAGTTGTTAGGGACAAACAAGGCCGAATACAATTCCCAACTGAGTTCAGACACGCACAGTCTGGGCTGAAAGTCCTTGTCATGCTAATGGCACAATGCAAATAAACTTTTAATGTGTGTGGGTATTGTATAGGAATTTAACATAAGTAAGCGTTTACTCGTAGGGACATTTTTTATCTACGATCCTACGACAAAACTGATCAACTTTTCTAAAGACATAAAAAAATGTACCAGATTGACGGCGCTTTGGTTGGTTTGGACGGAAAAAAAATACTTGTATTACAACCAACGATTTTTGTGTGTGTTATAGAACGGTTTAATATATACCTATCAAATTACATTCAGGTTCTTCCGTTAGCATGAAGCTTTAGTTCTCATACTCATTTAATAAATGCAGCGAAAAACGGAACGCAGAATCAGAAACACGACCCTAAAAAAATTCATTAATATTTTACAGAACATAAAACAGTAACAAGCGCAGAAAAAATATAAAAGTTAACATAACGAGGTCAGTATAGTCAGGTTTAATGAATGTATTTTTTGTTTGGAGATTTCAATTATACCGCATTGCTGCTTTCTCCCGCCGATCATAAAAACAATGTTCCGCGTGAAACGGAACGACATAATTCGCGACGTTCCATTTCATGAAAGCATTATAAACATTATTAAAACAAGGGCATCGACTTGAGCTCTGGTTAACGAATTCCAAGAAATGTAAAATAATGAGGAGTACAAGTAATAAAGCTTATTAATTTGATTGACAAGCTTTGAAAGTTGATTTAACCAAAAATAAAATTGAATTTAAGGAACTTTTGAAAAAAGATTAAACTTTTAGTAGGTTTTACGTTTCTACGCTTAGATCAATTATTATAGGGCGTTCAAGAAATGATAGAAAGCTTATTTTGTCGTGTTGTCGTTTTGTCGCTTCTTTATCTACAATTATTCGGAATTCGCAGAAAAAGCATCAAATTTTTGCGAATTTGGAAAAGTTTTGCATTCGGCCGAAAATGGTATTTGAACGGAACTACAAGTAATTAATTACATTTAAGCTCGATTGGTTAGACAAGGTGGGATTTTATAGACTGCCTTTATTTTCAACTTAAGGCTACCAATACAATATCGCTAGCCAATACCCGTAGGAGTTATGGCCAATAGGACGGAAGACTTAGAGCTGTAATAAGCTCGTAGCAAGGCAGGTCACGCTCGCGCCCACGCTGCGTTCTATACTGTACACTTTCCATACTGTACTGTGCCTTATGCTTATACGACTTGACAGAAATGGGCCCAGAGGTGTGGAAACTAAAAAGATATTTTAAAAAATACCAGTTTGGCTGAATTCTTGATATGGCCGTATGTTTTACGTGGATTGGGTACGTCTATGTAGATAGGTAGACGCCGCACAAAATAACTCTGGATATGTCAGTTGATGCGCAGAAGTTAAGTCCTAAGAAAATAAGTCATTTTTGACTTCTGCGCATCAATGACATAGCCATAGTTATTTTGTACGACGTTTACCTTCCCTCCCGTCACCTCCTCAGCTCACACCCCTCATCCTCTGACTCAGCGATGTAGTACCAATTTATGCCGCTAGAGGGCCGATATTCACTTTGCACAAACGAAAGCATTCCTAGACAAATCCACGTCAATACATGTCAGTCAGTCAATGCGAAGCAGACTGACTGCCTAGGAATTAATTTCATATATTTATAAGAATTTTATCGGAAGATCAGGAAGAAATTATATCCTGAAAAATATTCTGCACTAGATAAATAAATATTATTGCAAAAAAATATACATACCTTACTAGAAACTTATAATTATAACGGCTGCTTATATCATTAGCATAAAGCATATGAGCCACCTGATAAAAACTTACTAGTTAAGACAGTAAAGTGCGTTGCTCACTAATGCATGCTAATGCTCAGAAAGACGACAATTACACAGTTCACTGGCTCCCTTACCCTTTGAAGCGGAACAAGGAGTGCAAACACTGCTGCTTTACGCCAGAAATAAGCTAGGGGCACCCCCGAGGGTCATCACTTCCCTAAACAAACTGGACAGAGCCCTATCAAATTGCTGTAAGTATACAATACTAGCTGGTGCCCGCGACTTCGTCTGCGCAGGTTTATAAATTGTAGCCTATATGTTATTCTGATGTATAAGCTATATTATTGTAAAGTTTCACTAAAATCCGTTCAGTAGTTTTTACGTAAAAGAGTAACAAACATCCATCCATATTTACAAACTTTCGCGTTTATAATATTACTAGCTGTTGCCCGCGGCTTCGCTCGCGTGGATTTCGTATTTATGTTGTTACCGGTTTTCCGAAGCAATGAGATATTTTCCTGTCATTTCGGGGTAATTTTAAACTAAGGAAAAACAGGACTAACCCTGCGCAAATCAATGAGTATAATTCAAGATCCAGCTGAATTTTATATAATATACAGACGTTACTCATAAATTACTCAGAACAGAGGAACTTAGCAGCAGTATCCTAACAAATGTAAAGAGAGAGATGAGAGACACCTTTCTCTCCCCCTGTCTCTCCCCCAACCCCTCCCCCTGTCTCTCCTCTCCCCCTCCTCCCTCTCCCCCTGCCCCTCCCTCTCCCCCTCCCTCTCCCTTTTCTTCACCCCCTTCCCCTCCCTCCCTCACTCCCTCTCCCCCTTCCCCTCCTTCTCCCTCTCCCCCTTCCCCTCCTTCTCCCTCTCCCCCTTCCCCTCCTTCTCCCTCTCTATCTCTCTACCTCTCTACCTCTCTACGTCTCTACCTCTCTACATCTCTACCTCTCTACCTCTCTACATCTCTACCTCTCTACCTCTCTACCTATCTACCTCTCTACCTCTCTACCTCTCTACCTCTCTACCTCTCTACCTCTCTACCTCTCTAACTCTCTACCTCTCTAACTCTCTACCTCTCTATCTCTTTACCTCTGTACCTCTCTACCACTCTACCTCTCTACCTCTACCTGTCCCTATCCCTACCCCTTACGCCAATTTAACCGCTATCCCTAACATAGAAATGACACCCATATTTATTTTTAGACATTTCAAACCTATCGCACCCCAACCCCATCCCCAGGGGACGATGGTATTTCACGTCCACCACGTTGGATTTCAAAGTTGTTGTAGCTTTCGTAATCAGCGACCCGATAAACCATACAAACGACACCCATATTGATTTTTAGACATTTCAAACCTATCGCACCCCAACTCCATCCCCAGGGGGATGATGGTATTTCACGTCCACCACGTTGGATTTCAAAATTGTTGTAGTTTTCGTAATCAGCGACCCGATAAACCATACAAACGACACCCATATTGATTTTTAGACATTTCAAACCTATCGCACCCCAACTCCATCCCCAGGGGGTGATGGTATTTCACGTCCACCACGTTGCATTTCAAAATTGTTGTAGTTTCCGTAATCAGCGACCCGATAAACCATACAAACGACACCCATATTGATTTTTAGGCATTTCAAACCTATCGCACCCCAACTCCATCCCCAGGGGGATGATGGTATTTCACGTCCACCACGTTTGATTTCAAAATTGTTGTAGTTTTCGTAATCAGCGACCCGATAAACCGTACAAACGATACCCATATTGGTTTTTAGACTTTTTCACCCCATTTTCCTTTTTTAGGGGTTGAATTTGGGGTGGAATTTCAATAACAGTGATGAACGTTGCATAGAATTACATCATTAATGCCTAAAATAAAGAATTTTCAACTTCATCCCCCTTTTCACCCTTAAGGGTGTCGAATTTTCAAAAACCCTGAGACACGTAATTATTAATTTTTAGTCGTCACCCTAAATACAAATTTTGACGATCCTAACTTCAAAACTGACGGACTTTCATACAAACTTTCATCCCCTTTTTTACCCCCTTAGGGGTGGAATTTTGTAAAACCCTTTCTTAGTGCACCCCTAGGCCTTATAAGGAACCTAAATGCCAAATTTGGAATCTCTAGACCCAGTGGTTTGGGCTGTGCGTTGATATGTCAGTCAGTCAGTCAGTCAGTCAGTCAGTCAGTCAGTCAGTCAGTCAGTCAGTCACCTTCTTCTTTTATATATATAGATTATTATAGTAGGATAGGCAGTAGGATACGATAATCGCGCTTACTAAAGCTTAAACCTTATTTAAGTCTAATTATTACTTTAAAAAGAAAGACCCTCATGATATACAGCGTGTAACGGAAAGTTGTGATAATACTAAAGGGTGTGAATCTGGCCATGAAATTAAACAATGTTTCCCAAGAAACATAGGTCATAGACCAAAATTAATTTTTGACCTCCTATAGAAACTGCAACTGGGATATCAAATTTGGTTTTTCGTATTTCGGCCAATGTTGCTCGGGAAAAGTTGTTCAGTTTCATAGGCAGACTCACACCCTTCAGTATTGTCACACCTTTCAGTTACACGCTGTAGAAATCAGAGTGAGGATTAGAATGAAAGTGTAATAACAAATTTGAGTTTTAGCGCTTTGATTCGTATAATTCTTAACGCGCTCTCGATCTTTTCCCTAAACCTTATAATCTGGATGTTTTCAAGGCTAGAGTGAAGATGCATTATCTAGGAAAGCATGCTGGACCCTATCGTCACCAGGTGTGATCGGTGTCAAATGCTGACTACATACATCAAATTGGAAGGTTGTGTAGTCTCGCATAACCAGTACAAAAGACCCTCAGAAGGAGCACGAGAATCTCGCGGGCGGGTGCGCGCGGGGTGCGGGGTGGATTGCAAGGGGGGCGGAGGATGTCCGTTCTGTATGATAATACTATTACTGGTAGGTGGTTCGGTTCTGGTAGGCGCGGGCTGAAGCTGATTTGGGTTCGGCGGCTCTGGACATGTTACTGTCTTTTTCTTTGACAAGGACAGCGACAGATCTGGACCTGTCGGGTTTGGTTTAGTGTTTGTCTGTGTCTGCCAGAATCGACTCCAGTAGCAGACTTAAGCCCGCGTCACACAGAGGCGGTAGCGGAAGCGTTCCGGGGCCGGTATTTTTTGTAAAGTATGAGTTCATATGCACCCTGTCACATTGAAAAGCGGTCGCGGTGCGGTGTTTTGTTCCCGCCAAACCGTCCCGGACCGCTTTCGCAATCATACCGCCTCTGTGTGACTTGAGCTTTAAGCTATCTGTTAATCTTGTGTTATGTAACTTGGAGGAGCGAGGCATTCCCACTACAAGAATCTCTGATTACTTACAGGGAAGCCCCGGTATATGTATGTGTTCAGATTTACCTAAATAAAAATATTTTATTCTGTACTTATACTTTTATAAAAAAAAGTGTTTCTTCGCTTTTAAACGGAGGCCCTAGATCGGTACCTGTCCTATGAATGATTCATGTAACTAGTCTGTAGGTACATCAGCTAATAGCACCGTCTGCCCTGCAGGCGCTGCAATGGACTCCCAATTACTAATTCTGCCTAATCACAATGGAAAGATGGTAAATTATGCTGTGAGCGAGTGATGTGTGGGAGTTTCGGAAGTAGATTTAGTTACAGTGTGGGCATTATCAGGGCTTTATTTTTTATGTCAATGTTACAGTCAGAACTCACAATCAGTCAAAACTACGTCTGACTGCGAAAGTCACTCAAACCTGTTTTTGGTTTACAAAAGCAAAGATTTTTCGCTCAAATTCCCAATGTGTTAGGTTGTGTTTGCCTTACCTAACGGACCAATAAAAAGATTGATTTAAAGACAGTTTTTTTTTTCACAGTCAAAGGTGTCTTTGACTGGTTATGAGTTAAAATAATAAAGTATAAATAGGTTAAAATGTGTGGCCTACATTTAAATTGCAGGTTAATTTTCCCATCTGATAGTAATGCTTGACCTTAGCGATATTTTAGTTTGACGGGTTGGTAGCTTTTCTCAACACAACACTTCATCATAGGTAGAGAAAACATCTTACGGTTCAGGAGCAGGGAACGGATAACCCATTTATTTGGTTAACCGTTTTAAAAGGTTAACCCTTATATCTATTAACACAAAAAACGGTTACCAGAAACAAACGGTTACGGTTAACAGAAAAAAGTTTCGGTAAATCTGGGATTGCATGAGCGATAGCGGTTTATCTTTTCGGTAAAGTATTAAGACAATAAAATAATGGTTATCAACCTACTTACTTTAAAAAGAAAGAAACTGTACAAGAACCCCTATTAGTTAGGGATTGATTAACTGAAATGATTCGGTTTACCGAAATAACTGGTAACCGAAACAAACTGTTAACCGAATTTTGAATAGGTAAATAACACATTCATTCGGTTGGGTTAACCGTAACTGTCCGTAACTGTCCGTCCCTATTCAGGAGCTGTGAGACCTCAGAACAAAAACCTTGTGTGAGACTCAAGCCCGGAGACTAACATTAGACCACGGAACGTCAAATTCGTTAGGTAAAAAGTCGCACTATGTGTATTCTAGAAAAATAAGAAATAGGCTACCTAGTACCTACGGTCACCCATTTACGACTCTGTCATACTTCACGAGCGCTTCAGTAAGGCCGGTATTTCACTGGAACACTGGTAGCGCGACTGGTTGCGCCACTGGTGTCCGTAACAAGACACCAGTAAAGACACCAGAATCGCTACACCCTGCGGCCTTAGAATTAAGGGCTATATTTCACTGGGAGTGGTAGCGCGTCTGGTTGCGCCACTGGTGTCCGTAACTAGACACCAGCTCGGCTGCTGGTCGCGCTACCACTCCCAGTGAAATATAGCCCTTAATACTGTGGCCGCAGGGTGTAGCGACTCTGGTGTCTAGTTACGGACACCAGTAGCGCAACCAGTCGAGCCACAGTCGCGCCACCATGGTGTCCCAGTGAAAACCGGCCTAAAAGGCTGAAAATCAGCATTTTGTTGCCTGAGCAAAATATCTTTGCTAAGCCTTGGCCTTTTTGGATCGAGGCACTTACATGTACATTTCTTTTAAATCATAGGTACTGTTTACATTACACATTGTAAATGTAATTTCCGTGATGTTCAAATAAACGTTAATTCATAATTCTTGTAACATTAAATTATCTAACAAGCTCTGAAAAATATAAATGTTGGAGTAAATTTATTCTTGCACACAACACATGTCGCGACGACCCCCGCGCGGAAGCAATGACCTCAATGCAAGTGATATAAAAAAATAACCGCCAATTTGTTCTTGTTAATTTTATCACATCATTATTTATTTTAAACTCTACTTATATATAATGTAAAAAGTTAGTATAACTAAGAACAACTTTCACTGAGAAAATTGGTTCGAAATACGACTTTTTTACGTCCCACACAAAATGCGCCATCAGCCAGCTGGTGCAGTTTTTATGGGAAGTTGTTTTAAGTAGTAGAAAAGTAATTCAGTGTAAGGCTAAAACAGTGATAAAAAAAATTACATCTTAAAGGTATAGCTATTATAGTTTGTTTGTATGTTTTTAGGGTTCCGTACTGAAAGGATGATAGCCTCGGGACCGACATCCCGTCAGTCTGTCTGACCGATCTTTAGGGTGGTTTTCTGCAGAAAATTCAAACCAATAAGAATGCTCCATTTGACAGCGCATTTGACAAGTTACGAAAATGGATCAATTCTATTGGTTAGAATTTTTCCAGCTCACAACGTACGAGTAGCTCCCTCGCAAAGCAGTGCCAGTGATACCAAGTTTCGTTGGGAAACTTTTCAGATTGGTTAAGATAATATTATCCTGAAAATTTTCATTAAACCTTTCGTAAGTATAGAACTCATCATCATCATAACATCCCATGAAACGTCCACTACAGGACAGGGAACTCCCTCCAAAATTCCAGCTTTTGCTGAGACAATGTGGAGGGTAAGTAACATAGTCACCACGCTTGTTAGCGTGACGGCTGGCACCATGGACCGCGTTTGTTGGTGACCGCAGAACGTAACATGATACGATGCACAGAAGAATGCTGCTGCCCATCCTCTGGTTCATTAACCCTTAGTCTCCTTTTAGGACACCCACGAGTAGAGATGGGTTGGTACTATAAGTAACTACTCGTAGGTAGTAAGTATAGAACTAAATTAAGAATAATACAACAGCAACATTAATATTTATGTAAGTATTAATACTATCAATTTATAAATTAGTAAACGATATAAATAGCTTCTGATCGCATTGTAATAATTAGCTACTATTATTGTTATCAGTAGCATAAAATATTACTAGCGAATTAAATTCGATGCAATTAGTAAGATAATGAATTTGTACAGGTTGACGATGCTGGTTGGCGTACAATTGTTTTCTGATTTCTCTGAAGCACCATGTGAAAATTTGAAGGAACAAAAAGAAAATGTAGTTGTTTCAGATTCAGATAATTTTATTCAATGTAGATTCTTTACAGAATACTTATTGAATGTCATGCAGAATACAATGCAAATAGAGCGAGTCTACGCCGTTTCGGATCGTGCTATGGGCGTGTATAAGAAATAGCGTTTACGTAATAAGGTATAGTTTTGAATAAACTTAAAAACAATTTTCATAAATTTTCCATTTTCCTGGAACTCTATGGAAAATTGCTATAGAGATCAACTGTAAAATTTTCACCTATCACATGTGATATTAAGAGGTAAAGAGCACGTCAAGCTTTTTTTATACCTATATTGGGGACATTTCACACATGGTCATCTGATCCCAAACTAGGTAAAGGCAATACACATGAGTATCCGAAACTGATATACATACATAAATAGATAAATAACGCCCAGACATAGAACAAACACTTATGTTCATCACTCAAATATTTGCCCTGAGCGGAGATCGAACCCGCGGCATACAGCGCAGAAGGAAAGCTCACTATACCAACCACACCAAGAGGCCAGTCTTTAGGCTAAAGGTCTACTGTCCAGATTAACTGCACGTTATTATACGCACGATTTTGTCATTTTACAGTTGCTTGGATTCTGCATAGAAAGAAACAAAACAGTATGTCCACGGCTTCATGACGACGCATGACGATACGCAAATGCATCTTTGCTACTCCGTAGACAATGTTTCGTTTGGATGCCAGCAAGATGTATGCGACCGTAAAATTATAAAAGCATGGGTATCACGTGCGGTTTACGTGGACAGTAGACCTTACACTTGCAGCGAAACTACAATCCTAAATGCAGCAATATACCTTAAATTTAAGACATCATCAAGCCAATAGTGGCAAATTGTGAAGCTTGATCACCCTAATCCTCGAACCTGGGTGTCTACTCTCAACTTTAGATATAATATATCGATACGATACTATTCGGAACGTGCAAATTCTAAACTTCGTTCCTTGACGATGGAGTAGAATATTGGTTGGATGCTAACCACTGCCAATTTGACAATTCATACAACCAATATCCTACTCTATTGTCAGTGAACGAAGTTATCAATTCGACTGTATCGAAGTAGTATCGTATCGATATATGGAAAATTGAGAATCGACACCCTGAATTATGACCCGTCATAAGTTTTCGTCGTTTATGTATTAAAATACAATTAGGTCCAGTTAAGCCTAAATATGCAAGCAAAAAGTCAAAGAAACGGGCCATAGTTTTTATACGCCAAATGATGAGTCATAATTTCCTCATCGCCGAAGCTAGCCTTTTCCACCCCGTAGTCCTTGGGGACATCGCAAAAATTTGTTCCCGGGAATCGGAAAATTAATGGAAAATCTATTGTAATTTATTAAAAAAATATGTCCATCTCTATCCGTGAGTGTAAGAGGACGACTGTCCTGTAGTGGACGTTTAATGGGGTGGTATGATGATGTCTATGTTTTATTTTAAATTTCTTTAATTTTTAGGGTCCTGTACCCAAAGGATGAAAAACGGGTAAAGCTTTATAGCGAAAAAATAAAATGAGTATGGGTATTCAATCGATGTCAGTACCTACATAAGTACCTATATTTTATAATGATACCTCCTTTTCTCCGCTGTATTTCGGTTTATTAACACTTATTTGGTTTATTGATTCCATAATTTACAGGTACATAAAATACTCTTTGATATTTTTATTATTTCTTTTTCAATGTAAGTAAACTTAAGTAGATTAAATAAGTAGTTATTATTAGGTCAGTGGCTAACCTAACTTACCCTGTGACAGAGCATTAAAGCCGCCAGGCGACCTCTGACATGGCTTAACTATGACGGTTTAACATGCTTTCCGACTCACGAGAACGCTCTCACGAGCCGCTAGCGGTCACCCATCCGAGTTTTGACCACGGTCAACGATGCTTAACTGTCGTGTCGTAACAAAAAAGAAATCACCAAGAAGCGCTTTAATGTAAGTGAAGCACCAATAAACGGCGAAAAGTTTCCTCGAATTTCGTTCAAAAACACTAAAATAATTGGTTTTCATTATCCTGATTAACATTAATTAACGATTCACGTTGTTCTTTGTAGTTATAAAATTTTATGCTAACAACATAACAACACACTGACCGAAAAAAAGAAAATTTTTAACAGAAAATTAGGCACCATTATTAACGAATCAGTAATGATGTCTACAAACCGATCGTATCCCCTAAAGCTCATTAGACCGAACCCCAACCTTATTAGGGGAGAATCACCAACATAAATAAACAAAAGCTGCTTAAAGAACTGCTGTCGTGGAAATACGCCGAATTTTTTTTTTTAAACAGTTCCAAAATACAAACCAATGCAATTTAACTGTCACATCCTCAAATTTACACTTCAGACGTACAAAAATTCACAATAGCCACAAACATTTTTCAGTAAAAAAAAATCGCACGCATGCCAAATTGAGTTCGTGCGGAACATAGCACGGTCCCTACCGCAACGTGAGTGGTATCGAACGAAACTCAATTTCGGAACGCTTCCTAATTCCCGGACAGGAAGACACGACCAGTCGAGCCGGCAGCCGGCACAGCACTGCGGACGCCGGCCGGCCGCGTGTTCCGTCCCCCGACCCAGAATCTAGACGTCCTAACTCACAACCCTCATGAACTCCAAATTAACCCTAAACGACACTCTACAGAGCCTAAAATCCAATAAGAGACCAACCAATCGATGTTCACAGGACATCAGATCCAACTCCGCACCCGTCACGCCAAAATTTTCATCTTCACCACTTGGGAATTGATTGCGAACGCAATGTCATTTATAAACAAATCGCCTTATTAACTGTCGCCAGACTCCGGTTTCATTACCCGCACGGCAAGATCCAAATGAAGATTCCACTTTGTCGGTTCTCGTTTTTTTCTACGGGATAAAAACAAGCTTTATTAAAGCCTCGGGTCGTAATTTATTCTTTAATATGCCCGGCGGTATACAAGAAAGCATCTTAAATGAAATCTAATACGACCCTGGAAGCTCTGTCATTATAAACGACTACAATATCGTCGACGTAAACAAGTAACAAAACCTACTTTACGCTTGCTCCACTTTCTACATTAACATGTAAATAGCCAAGGGCATGTCCTAAAACCAGTTAAGTGGACATCTGCAGGGAAACCAGCGAGGTTGTAATATCGCAAGCTGCGTAAAGGGCGGACCTGATTTGCCCACACGCGCGCAAGCCCACATTTCTAAACCAGTTTGGTGCAAAACTGTCAATGTCGCAGAGTGCCAGCGATTATGCGAGATGATAACAGCTTGAGTGAATTCTTGGGATCAAAAACATACAAATTGATCACAAGTAAATAATTAATGAGTCATTTCGATCTTGATAACTCCGCACCTAAATATGGAACATAGATGCGTGCTTAATCATGTCAAGGCGTTTTTAACGATATTTTCCAAATTGGCTAGATTTTTGCTTTGCATACGTAGAAAAGAAAACTAATGAGGAGAGGGTTAAAGATGGTCAAAGAAGGAAGAAGCCTATTAAATATGTACTATTGAAAATAGACGAGGGAAGATATTGGCGAAACGACGAATTCTTAAAAACCACCACAGACGGAAAAGTTGAGGAATAAAATGTTCAGTAAAGCCCAGACGTTGTTACAATTGTTACATGTTCCAGATTCATGAAAAGGCGAATGTTGTGACATATCAGAAAGTTAAGGAGATCGCAAAGGATAGGGAAGCGTAGAAGTTACTATATCAACAAAAGGAGAATGAAGTAAGGAAAGGAAAGGTTAGAGGAAGGCCCAGACGTTGCTACATGGACCAGATAAATCAAAAGGCGAATGACGTGACGTCACAGAGAGTCAAGGAAGTTGCAAAAGATAGAGAGACGTGGAAGTTACTCCACCGACAAGAACATAGATGTCCCTCAACACAGAATCCTCAGAGAAAAAAACTGCATAAAAAATTATTTTGACGATGCCAGAAAATAGTCATGAAATAGTCATAAATAGTCACCATAAGGAAAAAAATTGTCGCGTTACAATTCTAGAGTTATAGCTATAGTTTGCTGAGGATTATAGGCATAGGCTATACACAGAATCCTCGGCTATGATTCAAGCAAAACGTGGGGACTATCGACTTGGTTTTTATTTTAAAAAATAGTCATGAAATAGTCGTCTTGACTTCCAAATTCTCGAAAATAGTCGTTCAAGGATTTCAGAATTACAGGGGTAGCTTGCTGAGGATTCTGTGCATAGCATTTCACGGACGCAGATTCCTGCAGAACGTTTAGGTTTTTCTGTTTGATACTGATGTCAAAAAATAGTCAACAAATAGTCGTCTCAAACCATAAAAACTTCGGTCTGGTTTACCTAGTAGAAGTATGTTAAAAATGCATGTTAACTTCGCCATACATTTTTTCTTTGTACAGTCGCGTACACAAAATTATTTGATATTGATTTCAAGTTGTCAAAAAAATAAAATGGATTTTGATATTGTTAGAGGCTTTTATTTTTATATGTTGTTGCAGACCCTATTTTTGTGTTATCTATTTTTATGAAGTAAATAAGAGGATAAACCGACTGACATATCAGTGGACAGCCCCAACCTTTTGGTCTAGAAACTTATAATGTAGGTTCCACGTTTAATGAAAGGTAAAACTAGAACATCGGGCTTACACCCAGATGAAGACAGTAAAAAAAATACTTTAATAATAATTGGTAGGTTCGCAAATGTTACTAAATTAACTACACTAACTTTACAAATTTTTTGATTGATCAATGTTGTTTGCCTACGCATTTAACTATTCATTAAAAATTGAAATATCGCTGCATATGTGTTTCTTTTACCCAGTAGCACATCAGTAGGATAATACAAATTAGGGCCGATCACGAGACGTTGACGTGATGTAAATTACTCCCTCACTCGCCGGTCACGAATATGTCACGTGATCCGACTTTCATATTGTTTCCTACAAAATCACGTCGACGCAACGTGATAAGCGTTCATTGTACTTGTAGCTAGGTTCATTAGGAGCACACATGCAAAAACTTGTGAGTGTGGCGCGTAAAGTGTAGGTGTGAGAGCGAGAACAGCGAGTCAGCGAGACGCGTCGTCAGTACGCCTGCCGTTTGCGCTGATGCAGTCAAGGTCATGACTGGTTCCAGGGGTCGCATAGAGACCACATTTCATTGTTGATGTAGGACTTTTTTTTTCCAAAAATATGTTTTTTTATAAGGCTACAAAATAAAAACAACAAAAAATAAAAATAACAAAAATATAGTAACAGAAAAAAGTAGGTATTTTACTAGTTTTTTTTAATGACCGTTTAAAATAACCCAAAAACGGCCGGCGCGCAATGTTTTGCATAATAAAAAACGCCCGGCCCTGAAAATGTTAATGGCATAGTAACATAGTTGGAAAGGTTTAACGTGCATCGTATAATAGAAAAAGCACCAATATTCTGCGAAGAGATATGTTTAACCAATAGCATGGCGGCGTTCAGCTCGACCGAATTGTATGACCGAGCTAGCGCTCGCCGCCGCCGGCGCGTATTTAAGTGCCCTACAGTGTTGCTATTACAACGACAATTGCCGTGTTCTACGGTAGTTATATGAAATGTAAAGTTAACCTACACTACAGCCTATGGAAGCAGTAAATATACAACGCGTTATTCAAAATTAGCATTTCCATTTTTTCAATAATCCTACTTAAAAATTGGATGTAAATTCCAAAACTAACAGCGGCTGGCTTGTTAAAATCGCAGCCTCGGTCGGGTCATTGCGCTGCGGGTTAATAGCCCTTTGCGTAGGGCTAATTTTAAAATTTTCATAATTTTTTGAAAGTAGATTTTTTTTAAAGATATTTTTTGTGTTCCTTTCTCGTTACTGAAACACCCCCTAAGCTATGGAACGCAATAAAATTATTACACTGTATTACTCATTCAACCATTTGACGTACATAAGTACGAAGACTGTGAATTATACAAAAACTAACTTAAAAATAATCTGTACTGAACATATTCATTAAGAAGATTTTTTTCATTATTTTAATTTAAAACCAATTATTGTAGTTTATTAAGCTTTATTATTAAACATGAAAACAAATAAACTTTGCTTTTTACTAAAGAATTAATTATATTGCATGGGTTCCAAATACATTTAAAAAAATTAAGTAATTAAATAGTTACCATCAAAAATGATATGCATTTTGAACACGACTGTACTTTAGTTGAAAAATTTATGGCGAAGTTAACATGCATTTTTAACATACTTCTACTAGGTAAACCAGACCAAAGTGATTATGGTTTGAGACGACTATTTGTTGACAATTTTTTGACATAAGTATCAAACAGAAAAACCTAAGCGTTCTGCAGGAATCTGCATCCGTGAAATGCTATGCACAGAATCCTCAGCAAGCTACCCTGTAACTCTGAAATCCTTAAACGACTATTTTCGAGAATTTGGAAGTCAAGACGACTATTTCATGACTATTTTTTTAAATAAATACCAAGTCGATAGTCCCCACGGTTTGCTTGCATCATAGCTGAGGATTCTGTGTATAGCCTATGCCCATAATCCTCAGCAAACCATAGCTATAACTCTAGAATTGTAACGCGACTATTTTTTTCCTTATGGTGACTATTTATGACTATTTTTTGGCATCGTCAAAATAATTTTTTATGCAGTTTTTTTCTCTGAGGATTCTGTGTTGAGGGACATGAAAATAGTTCTCAAATAAGAAAATAAAAAATTAAATCAGCTTAGTCTCTATTATTATATCATTGTAAATTGATTTTGAAGATATTTATAAAAAAATACGTTATTCTATTTTGATGCCCCTGAATTAATGAAATATTTTTTTAACTTTTTGTCTGTCTGTTTGTTTATCTGTTCGAGCATCAAGTACCAAATCGATTTTATTGAAACTTTTTTGTTTGATAGCTAATAATTTGACTTGAGACACTGGTATATATTTTATTTTACATGCGGACAAAGTCGCAGGCAAAAACTAGTCAATTTATAAAATAACCAAGAAATTTGTCAATCCAGCGAGCAAGAGATTTCGCGTCGCGTTCCTGGATAGCGACCAATCGGAACCGCTCCCATTCCTACAACCGAGACGGCTTGAGTTACTGAGACAGGGGTTTGTGGATATTTTGTGCGATTTGCATTCCTTGTTTAGCTGATATCTGCTAACGTTCCATTCAAAATAGAATCAGATGTCTGAAATGGAACGCATTGTGTCGCAGCATCAAGATTTCACCGACGTAAAATTTCGTTCGAGACAGGAGGAAGGCTTAAAGACAACGAGAATTTAAATACGCCAGCTTCCGCTAATGCTTAAATGGACTTCAAACCAGAAATAAACTATCAATACTCATAAACATTAAAAGACTTTACAACCAAAATGTTGTTCATTCTCACTACTTATTGTGAACACCCCTCATAGCTATATAATTATAGGAATTATTATCTCATAAATATGCAATAAAATTCGGGATATTTCTTAGTTAAAGACTAAAGACCCAATATAATAACTGCCGAGATACTACAACCATTGTGACCATTACATTACACCATAACAGAGACAGTCACAAAACCCTACCGGCATTTTGCAGTGCAATGAAATTCCGCGTACATGTTAACCGCAATTGCGAATATGGTGGAATTTAAAACGATGTCATCCGGATAAGGACAAAAGGCTGGCAGCCCCGCTATCATCAAGCGGTTTGCTCTTTAGATGCAATGACATGAATATTTTTAATGAACATATTTGTAAAAAGGGTTTCGATGAAGAGGAAGCCTGTGAAAATGTTGAAAGATACAGTTTTTTTGGAACTTCGCGATGACTTAATCCGGAATGGTTGGATTTATTTTTAGGGTTCCGTAGTCAAAGAGGAACCCTTCTAGTTTCGTAATGTTCGTTTGTCTGTCTGTCCGCGGCTTAGCTCAGAGACCCATAGTACTAGAAAGCTGAAATTTTGTACGAATATACGTTTCATCCACGCCGACAACTTTGTAGAATAACATTTTGAAAACTTTTTTTAGGGTAGCTACAATTAGATGTAAGAGCATGAAATTATTTGTCTTTTAAAAACAATGATAAGTCTTCTAATACCATTTATCGATTTAGGGATTTGTTCGCGAAATATTAAGGTTGAAAGCGCCATTTTTCGTTGGAGTTGAGTGTCCCCCCCCTGCCGACTAAACGGTAGTTATTGGAAATGTGAAAAAAATCACAGTACTAGCATATGATGAAATTAAAAGGAAAACTATCACAGTTAAGAAGGCTTCAAAGGGTAATGAGCTATAGCCGAAAAACTAAAAATAGCAATAGCAATCAGGCGTTAGGACCTCGCTGAGCATTAGGAGGTAGAAGGTTTATGTTATGAAATACTTACTCAAAACCCGCTTTGCGATAATTTTTTTAAACTAAACTACGGAACCCTATACTGCGCATGGACCGACACGCACTTGGCCGGTTTTATTTGTTGCATTTCTGCCAATTTATTCAGATAAGGTAGAGCAGATGACGTTTACAAACAGAAAGCAGAAATAATTGCGAATTTATTGCGACCGGCGCCGTTCCGGTCGACGCATTTCCAGCCTGTGGGAAATTCTGGCTGAACTACTGAATTACCTTTGCTTTTCATATAAATTTAATTGCGTTCTTTTTCTGTCATGCAGTTACAGTAAACATAAAATATTTCAATTAGTTTTTAAGGTGTGGTGGTTAGATGATGTGCAATTGCCCTTTTTCCTTTTAGCTTATTGTTGGATACTTTACAAATATTTGAGGAAATAACGAATTTCGTTAGGGACTAACTGTTTTAAGTTAAATTGAAGGTTTTCCAAAAGTTTTTCGTAATAGTTGTGATTCAACAATCAATGCACTGAAAAAAAACCGGACAAGTGCGAGTCGGACTCGCGTACCGCGGGTTCCGTACCACTCAGGTGTACACCGTTTTAGTTATGGACGCGCCGTCACACAGAAGTGTTATTAAATTAATTAATTCATTTAATTAATTAATTCGCCCCTAACCAGTTTTTATTATTTGTTGTTATCCTATCGTTTACGAACTATAAACATGCACAATGCACGTTTGCAAAAATTTAGCTATAATCGCCTAAAAACACGTATTTAATAGGGCCCTTATTCTTAATTTATTGGATATTTTTTTTATTTTTTATTATTTGTTGTTATATGTTGTTATTGCGGCCACAAAAATACATAATCTGTGAAAATATTAACTGTATGCAGCCCGCTAACTGTCAGACAGACATCGGCGGCATATTAACAGGGTCCCGTGTTTGACCCTTTAGGTACGGAGTACGGAACCCTAAAAAATGCTCGCCGCCGCGCCGCAGCGCTCCGCAAATAGGACGTATTCGTAGCTAGGCCCTTGCTTGAGATAAATAGTGAGTGGCGCTTTTGGTTCCATATGCATTCCTGCCTTACCTGTCCTACAAATCAAAGTACCGTAGCGAAGCTCGTAATGTACTTAAACTAAACGTCTCTATTGTAAGTAAATTGGTTCAGATAGAGCATAATAAAAACGTGTGATCGGGAACATTGCCCATTGTTATATAAAGCCCAGAGCACAGACGCAACCTAACTGCAACGAAACTCGATTTAAACTTAACATTGAAACTCAAATTGCAATCCAGTCAGGTTCACTCCAGTTTGCAACTGATCTCAAACTGTGTTTGACACGAGTTCGAATGTCGTGTCTGATTTCAATTAAATCAATTTGAAACGCGTTTCAAACTTATTTTGTCGTCTGTGGTTCCGTAAAAATTATCATTAATGGGTGCACTCTGATTGTAAGTTGCTCATCATCATATCAGGCTTGTAAGATCGATTACCGACCTGAAAAAGCCTGGTGTCAGACTAATAAGCCGCCAAGAGTCTCCGATCACGATCAGACATACGTGGCTCATTGACGACTATTTACGTAGACAGAGTGCGGAATGCAAGGCCACGGAATGTACGACCGCGGAATACGAAGCCAACAATTTGGCTTCGGATTCCGAGGTCTTACAATCCGCGGACGTACATTATTTGTTGGGCAATCCGAGCTCGTACAAGGAATGTCCGGCCGCGGATTGTACGGCCACGGAATTGGGATCCATTATACATGAATTCCGAGGGCGGTCATTCCTCGTCGTACAATATTGGGCCGGCTTTTCTTGTATCGGTCCAATATTGACTGGCAATGGAAAATGTGTACAAGCAAAGACTTTTATAGCAGAGTATTATGTGACACAAGTTTGTTTCTGGCACTCGCCGGCCGCTACCGCGGCACGCTCGCTTCGTTCACTCGGCTCGTGCGTTGTGGTCGCAAGATAACCTAACTCAACCTAACAGACCTATGAAAATACTCAAAGGTGTTGTCTTGGCTTCAAATTCCGAGGTTGTACAATTCTGAGATCTGACATGATTGGCTTTGGATTCCGAGGTCGTGCATTCCGTGGTTGTACATTCTTGGTTGTGCATTCCGAGCTCGGACAAGGAATGTCCGGCCGCGGATTGCACGGCCAGGGAATTGCCAGCCAGGGTGTACACGAATTCCGAGGGCGGTCATTACTTGGCTTCGTATTCCGCGGTCGTACAATCCGAGGTCGTGCATTCCGATTTCCCGACGTTGGGACCAAGGTCTACGTGCATTTCTTAGCACGCAATCATGATACATATTCAGACAATCAGGTGATTCATTGTGCAATGTCCAAACTAGGGTAGTCTCACAAAGTGATTATTGTCTGACAAAACAAATCTGATATCGAACCCAGAACCTCCGGCCGGATCGAGAGCCGAACTCTCCAACCTCTAGATCACTAAGGCGGTTGATTTCTATAGAAACATGGCGACGACATGGGTATGCAGCTCAAAAGTAATTGGATTTGAAGCTCTGATACTTTTGCGTTGCGCCGTATGTACTAGGATTAGGGCCGTTTGCACTAAACTTAAGAATCGCCCCTAACTTGTTTAGGACACTCTTACAAAAGTTTAATGGCCTTTAAGCTAGAACTTGGGCGATTCTTAAGTTTAGTGCAAACGGCTCTTAAAACGGTAAACTGTACTTAATGCTATTAAAACAGTAAGATGTTTAATTAGCTCCAATCTATGCCATAATTAAGGACAAAATGTTTAAAGAAATAAAAACTATTTTATTTTAATTAGTTCTTTGTCTAGTTTATCAATAGATAATCTGTTACTGTTATTATCACCAGCAGGTAGTTACCACATCCGTGTGGTGCCGGCAAAGAATAATACCAACCTATCTCTGGGTGTCGTAAGAGGCGACTAAGGACATATGAACCGGAAGATGGGCAGCAGCATCTTTCTGTGTATCGTACCATCTTACGTACTACGGTCACCAACAAAAGCAGTCGCCAGCCGCAACGCTTACAAGCGCGGTGACTATGGTAAATCCCCTCTTGAGTATCACGTGTTTTTGCTGGAGTTCTGTAGGGAGCGCCCTGTCCTGCAGTTGACGTTTCATGTGATGCTATGAACTTCTGTGTTACGCCGTGTGTACTAGGCCTAAAACGGTAAACTGTACTTACTGCTATGAAAACAGTAAGATTTTTAATTAGTTCTTTGTCTAGTTTATCAATAGATAATCTGTTACTGTTATTATTGCCAGCAGGTAGTTGCCGTTGGCCGATTAGACTCTCAAATACTTACCGCTAGTAGCAGAAGGCGTCAGAAAGCTTCAAGAAGGCCATTCAGGATGAGAACCTGATAGAAACTAACATTCATAGATCTGTCCACCCTAAAGTGGCATGCCTGTCGGTTTTTACAGATTGTACTTCAAAGACTGTGCGCAAGAGCTCCACTTGCCACCTTCTACCATTGAGAGTACGAATGTACCGCTGTATATCCAGTTGGTTTATTTTCAATCCTCATCTTAATGATCTGCGTTCCCGGTAACCCAAATCTTTCAAGTCGCGAGTGACATGGCTTTTTATGAGTGAAGTGAGCGCGTACGCTCGGCAGCAAGCACAAACAAACGCCCGAAAGCAGAGACCAGCTCAAGGTCAAAGTGTTTCCACCGACGAGCGCCCGTGTGTACGATCGTCAAATAAAAATCTAGTCAAATAATATTTCTTCACATTAAGATCTTTCGAAACTACATCGCTTCACAAAAACCAAATGAAGCCAGCCATGCAGGAAAAAAAAACTCGTGAACTCTCCTGACTATACAAAGAAGTAGGAGTGCCAAATCCTTTCAGAGGAACGTTATTTAAGGCCTTAGCCCTGTTGTTCACAAAACAGGCAGACTTTTGTATGTTTGAAAACATTATTATTAGGAGCCTGTTGTGTCCCACTGCAGGGCAAAAGCCTCTCTCCCATCTGTCTGTTTTGAAACATAAGGTTTTAAAAACCTTTGCCATTGGTCTAACGATAAACAAACAAGTTTATAATAATATGTTTTATGTTTATTAGAAAAATCATCTTAGCGCAGAAAAGTGAAGAGACCTGACACCAAATAATGGGAACGGGAAAGGACACAGAAGAAATAATATTTTCTTTTATTTTCCTCCCAAATTAAGATTCAACCAGCTTTTAATAAGAAAGCTTTTGCCCTAGAAATCAACCGGTCCAGGTTTCTAAACGCGGACCAGCAGCTGCTATAAAATCAAGGCTTTATAATTATAGACATCATTCTGTAATTTTGTACGATTGACGCGGTGACTCACAATGTAATACATAGCTATTAATTTAAGAATTTAAGGTAAAGCCACGATCACACCTAGCTGAATTAAAAGACTAATTCGGCATACATTGCTGGGAGGCTTGGTTATGTCAATTGCAATATCCTTACTTCAACGAGCAATGTATGCCGAATTAGTCTTTAAATTCAGCTAGGTGTGATCGTGGCTTTAGACGAATGATTAGAGCAAATTATGGCGACGTGTAACACTACCATGAATGAATCTTCATGAATCAGTGTTATTAATGCAGTAGGTACACCCAACTGCACGTCAGTAGAAACTTTGGACCCTATGTCATGGTAATAGATTTGCAAATGTTTCCACTGACGACGGATGTTAAGTTAATGCCTATGGCTGTATGTGTATCATAGTCTTGGTATGATAATAGGTTTTGTATTGCGAATTTTAGGTAAACTCAATTTTCAGTACTAACATTTTTGCATTTTTCTTAGGAATTATAAATCCAATTTTTTTTTGAGCATTCTTGGGAAGACATTAAGCTAACAGAAGCGTAAATTTAATTTCTGAAAAATATTATCTGTAAAAAAATATAACAAATCTAATGATGAAATCGGACGACATTTAAGACGAACAATTTTCGAACCTTTAATTTTATATATCAAACTAAAAATAAAAACTTTATTTTATGCGTAAATTGATAACCTTGAAGTCAACTTTCAAATATAAGACAAATGAAAAAAATTGCATTAGAATTATAGGAATTATGATCTCATTAATCTGTAAGAAAATTTCGGCAATTTCATAGGTAAAGACCTATTATCTCTTGAACGAATGTACCAATTTTGGTGTGGTTTCTGGTTATGTCGGGATCTTAACACTATAGACGAAGATAGAAATATTTAACTGCACATCAAAAATACTGATTGCACATCAAAATGCTGACTGTGCATCAAAAATACCAAATAGCTACTTTTAATGCACATCAAAAATAATGACTGTGCATCAAAAAACTTTAGGTTGGTTAATTGAAGTAAACTCAACCTAACCAATCGCGAGTAGAGATCGGTTAGGTTAACTTGCGACCACAACGCACGAGCCGAGCGAGCGAAGCGAGTGTGCCGCGGCAGCGGCCGGCGAGTGCCAGGAACGAATAACGCGCCGTTTTGTGAAACGGCGAATTAAAAATTTTTCAGCATTTTGTAAAATATGTCTGTCGTTTGTAATACGGCGTGTTATACGATATGGCTGCGACATATTAATAGCGATGCGTCACGGAACGGTTAAATACTTAGGTGCTTAGTGAGCATATTTTGGTGCACAATCAGTATTTTTGGCGGAACAAAGGCAAAATTTGTTGGAAAAAACGGGAATAAATTGAGGTACAGTTAAATACCATCCACTGAGAAAGCTTTAAAACCAACTTTAACAAAAACTAGCATGGTTTTAAAAACTTCTAACGCGTTTAAGCAACTTGTTTGAAAACATTGGACGCGAAACCAATACTGGCAACGGGTAATTTCTCCATAACGGTCTCTGTAATCACAACATCGAATGTCATCGTTTCAAATTGCACATTATAAAGTGATTTGATCGCAAAGAGTTCAATCAGACCGCAAGTCATGCTCGAAATACGAGCGCGGTTATTTTTGAGCCGCGCGACGAATTGAACAAGCGAACGCCTTTGATGTTATCAATTTAAATTGTCACGAATTGGGTCAATAAAATGACTTCAGTAATTAAGGGTAAGCAAGAATTTAGTGCTGAAAACTGTTGAATTCATTTTTTTCTTCTCATAACAAAACAATCTTTAATTTATGGACGCTTATTTCAAGTTTCCCTTGAATGAACATCATAACATCCCATGAAACGTCAAATGTAGGACAGGATGATCCCTAGAATTTGGACGGGAAGTACGATAGTCACCAGTCACCACGCTTGATAGCGCTGCGGCTGGCACCATGGACCACGGTAGTTGGTCCTCCAGTTCATAACTCCTTAGTCGCCTCTTACTACATTCACGGGGAGAAATGGGTTGGTAATATTCTTTGCTGGCACCACACGGGCGCCCTTCCCATAAACACATGAACAAAATCGTTCTTTACGATACAAAGCCACAAAATTTTCGTTAATTTCAACTTTAAACTTTTCAGACACTGCAGAACTAGTAGTCCTACATTAAGATCCTAGAGGGCCTACATTGTGTCGTAAGCACCAAGCAACGGAAAAAAAACTACACCCTTTACAGGTTCCAAATCTCACAGCTTTTCGGTCTTATACCCCGTAATTTTTATCTATTATGGTTCCGATCTCTAGTAATTACCAATTGAATGCCCTAATTTCGTCAGCCGTCAGCCTAGACGTGAAGAAGCCTCATAATAACCTACATGCGGCACTTAGTCGCAAACCGAGTAACCTACATGGATCTCGCGCACTCAAGCACGCTCAAAGCATACTCGCAAGAACACTTGAGTCTCTAGTTGAGAGACACTTGTTCTGGAATTCAGAATGAAATGCTACGGTTGCATTGAGTCTAGTTTTTTTTATTATTAAAGAATATCGTTAAGGACCATCACAAGCGTCAGCGTAAGTGCTATATGTTACACTCGCAATGATGTTTTGGCGACGTGCGAAACTGCGTTCAGAAATCGTTTCTAAGATGTAGATGTTTTAAAAACATTGTTCCTCGATGTCGATAGTGCCTAATGAAGACTATAAGGTGGTTGGGAAAATCAATATTTAGGAAAGGCTTTATTATGGTTGGGATAGAGGTTATTTTAGTTAACATAAATTAAATTACTAAATATTTATCAATTTGATGTAATTAGAAATTCAAACAGCACTTACCAACTGGACCGGCTTGAAGGGCCGAAATCTTCACCTGCAACAATATAAAGTTGGTTCATGATCATTTTTAAGACATCCCATGAAAAGTCAACTGCTGGACGGAAAGCTCCCTGAAGAAAAAGTAAAGTTACCCCGTGTTACGCCCGCGTGATTCCGGCAAAAAGTAGTACCACCGACCCATTCCATGACTGGCCTTTTGGTGTGGTTGGTAGTGAGTCTGCCTTTAACGCCGTGGGCCGCGGGTTCGATCCCCGCCCAGGACAAAAATTTGTGTATGAACGCAAGTGTTTGTTCTGTGTTATTTATATTCGTATATCAGTCTCTGTTACCCATAGTACAGGCTTTACATAGTTTGGGATCAGGTGACTTTGTGTGAATTGTCCCACAATGCATCTCTACTTGTGGGTGTCATAAGAGGCGACTAAAGGATTATGAACCGGAGAATAGGCAACAGCGTCCTTCTGTGTATCGTACCATCTTACATAGTTTGGGATCAGGTGACTTTGTGTGAATTGTCCCACAATGCATCTCTACTTGTGGGTGTCATAAGAGGCGACTAAAGGATTATGAACCGGAGGATAGGCAGCAGCGTCCTTCTGTGCATCGTACCATCTTACATAGTTTGGGATCAGGTGACTTTGTGTGAATTGTCCCACAATGCATCTCTACTTGCGGGTGTCATAAGAGGCGACTAAAGGATTATGAACCGGAGGATAGGCAGCAGCGTCCTTCTGTGTATCGTACCATCTTACATATTGTTCCATGATACTGTATAGTACTTCCCCTCCTTTTGCTGTAATTCCGGCGGAACCTCGTTTTTCTGCAGCGGACGTTTCATGGGGATGTAATGATAATAACAATTTACGGTTAGGCATTTGGAACTCCTAATAACCCTGGTATCAAAAGTTTTTAGTGATCAAAATGGCATCCAACAGAAATAATAAATATAAAATAAAAAATTTAAAGGGGCTTCCCTAATAAAAACGTGTTTTTAGGTGATTTGGGCTTTTTTTTTTAGCTCTATATCGTTAAAACGGGAGCACTTACAAGTGTGTATACGTGGGACACTCAGAAATATTTGCGACACTAAAAAAAATTGTTCTACAGGTACATATATTTTTATTAAATCTTTTCAAAGTACTCTCCACCAGCCTCTATACAAAGATTCATGCGTCTGAACCAGTTTTCAAAACACTTTTTCCAGTCCGCCGTAGACACCTCGTTTACAGCCTGCTCGAACGCAGCCAGCGCATCTTCCGGCGACGAAAATTGTATCCCCTTGAGCTGATTTTTTATTTTTGGAAATAAAAAGAAGTCACACGGTGCTAGATCAGGGCTGTAAGGAGGGTGACCCAGGAGTTTGACTGGTGTGCTGTCCAGGAAGTCCCTCGTTTTGAGCGCGGTGTGTGCAGGCGCATTGTCGTGGTGGAGCAGTAGTCCGCGGAGCCCTGTGTTTGGTCGCTTGTTGCTCACAACAGAAAAAACTTCTGGTAAACATTTGGTAGTATACCATTCGGCGTTGATGCTTCTTTGATCTCGTAAGGGAATTGAGGCCAAGTGGCCAGTCAAATTAAAAAAGCTGGCGATCAAAATCTTCCCCCCGCTTCGAGATCGCTTCACTTTGGTAGGCGTTGGTTCATTTTGAAACACCCAAACTGTCGACTGGCGCTTGGTTTCTGGATCGTATTGATAAATCCAGGACTCATCACCTGTTACGATGTCGTAAACACGCCGAGACGAGCCTGCTTCAAATTTGTTCAGCATATCACGGCACCATTCCACCCGGGCCTGCTTCTGAGCGTCGGTGAGGTAGTGCGGCACCCAGCGCGATACTATCCTCCTCACGCGAAGATGCCCGTGTAGAATCTCGTGAACGCTTCCCGATCCAATCTTTAATATGTGCTGAATCTCCTGATATGTAATTCGCCTATTATCTTGGATTAAATTTTTCACTGCTAGCACGTTTTCTTCCGTAATAGCCGTCAAAGGGCGACCGCTTCTTTCTTCATCCCCCAAGGTTGGTCGACCGCGCCTAAATTCGTTATACCAACGATACACGGTTGCCTTGGAGGGGCCTTCATCCATAAATGCCATTTGAAGTCTATCGAACGATTCATCCGGTTTCAGGCGACACTTGAAATCGTAAAAAATCATAGCTCTAAAATGTTCCCGGCGCAGATCCATTTTTCAGTAAGACACGATACTTTGAATTGGCTCGCAAAAAATGTGGAGGGAAATTTTGAAAATGGAACACACATATTTTTACTTACAAGTAATCATATTTTCGAAAAAGATTCTGACCGGCCAGTCTCCCATATATAAAAACTATTTTTCGCAATACTTTCTGAGTGGCCTGGTATGTCACCGGAAAGTAATAAGAATCGTAAGTTGATCAATTTCCTAGTAAGTTGATTGAAAAATAATAAACTCTTAGGAAATTCGTATATCTAATAAGTCCGGTAGGTTGTGTTAGGTTCTCTTTTTACAAACCGACGAGCAGAGCGAGTGCCAGAACCGAATTCGGTACATTTTATTATTTTTCAAAAGGTAATCAACTTACTAGCAAATTCATCAACTTACGATTACGTATCATTTTCCGGTGACATATATAGTGCATAAGCTATAGAATAACAACAAATAATAAAAACTGGTCAAGTAAACATTTCTGCGTGACTGCGCGTCTCTAAGACTGTACTTTTACCTTAGTGGTACGGAACTCTCAAAGCGCAAGTCCGACTCGCACTTGGCCGGTTTTTTCAGAAAATTAATTTATCCAGGAAAACATGCAATTAGAGTTTATGCTCAGACAAGTTTGTAGATCATGTGACATAATTTCTAAAGTTACGCATATTTTCCATTTCAAATTAATAGAAAAAGCTGAAAAACACCGACTATTACGTAAACCACAATTCCCTTAGCGACTTGTTCTCATTTGTGCTGAAAGACAAGACCTAGTGTTCCATTTCCCTGTGGACTAGTGACACAATTTTATTTACTGTAGCTACTACCTATAATTTGATTACGACTCGCCATCTTACGCTAAAGACACGCCTGAACCACACGACCAATCGCTCGAGAACGAAGCAGGCGAAAAAAGCAGACCGACGGAAATTGGGAGGACCTAATGATTAGGTGAACTGTTGAATTTGGCCCTAAAGCCACGACAACACCTTCCATAATTCAGAAACTAATTCGGCTTACATTGCTCGTTGAAGTAAGGATATTGCAATTAACATAACCAAGCCTCCCAGCAATGTATGCCGAATTAGTCCTTGAATTCAGTTAGGTGTGATCGTGGCTTAATCCAACGAATCGAGCAGGAGGAACACGTCCCTTCGGCCCGCTGACTCTGCCGCAGGATTGGACTGCAGCCTAGCCAGAGCCTATAGTCTTAATTTAAGATCCTTTAGACGGCCATCTCCGATACAAGACTAATATAGATACATAATAATTGTTTGGTATATATTTATGCATGTGTAAAAGGGACCTGTCTCTTCTTCCCGCAACTGGCAGGACCAGTATTTGAGAGGACTTTATTTGACTTTGTGCAATAGGTCAACCCCGACACAAACTTTTGGCCACACATAAAGTTCCACTAATTGTCCTGAAATGGCGTATTCTTCGTGGGAAGACTGCAACTGAACTTTAGTTCCCACGAAGAATACGCCATTTCAGGACAATTAGTGGAACCACAAAGTCAAATAAAGTCCTCTCAGTTCCTGCCAGTTGCGGGAAGAAGAGACAGGTCCCTTTTACACATGGAGAAGAACTCTTCTGCAAATAGTAAAGATTGAAAAATACGTCAAATAATAATAGGTCTTTACCTATGAAATTGTCGAAATTTTCTTACGGATTAATGAGATCATAATGTGGACTGTGATTGTCTGAATAAATAAACTTTATTATTATTATTATTCCTATAATTCTGACGCTATTTTTTTTCATTTGTCTTATATTAGAAAGTTAACTTCAAGGTTATCAATTTACGCATAAAATAAAGTTTTTATTTTTAGTTTGATATTATATAAAATTAAAGGTTCGAAAATTGTTCGTCTTAATATTTATTGACAAATAATATTTTTCGAAAATTAAATTTAAGCTTCTGTTAGCTTAATGTCTTCCCAATAATGCTTCAAAAACTAAAAAAAAATTGAATTTATAATTCCTAAGAAAAATGCAAAAATGTTGGTACTGAAAATTGAGTTTACCTAAAATTCGCCATACAAAACGGCAATTTCATAGGTAAAGACCTATTATTATATTGGTATATATTTATACATGTGTATGTATTTATATAGTTTAAGTATTATATTAAAAGGGACCTGTCTCTTCCTCCCGCAACTGGCAGGACCAGTATTTGAGAGGACTTTGTTCAATAGGGCAACCCAGAGACAAACTTTTGGCCACACAGTTTGTTCCACTGATTGTCCTGAAATGGCGTATTCTTCGTGGTAACTAAAGTTCAGTTCTTCTGCAAATAGTAAAGATTGAAAAGTACGTCAAATAATATTCAGCACACCCAGTTTCCACAGCTTTATTTCAAAGTAATGGCGTCGTCGGTGTCCCATTTCTGCGACTGCCGGGACCCGACACCGATACGACTCGACGCCGGGGCGGAAACGACGCGGGCGCTTCCGTTCCGCCCGACACAATTCACCACTTTTCAAAGTCTGAGGTCGGTTATTATGAAATGTTTTTAGTAAAAACTTTGCCAACGATTCTAGTTTAGAATGCCTGCGTTGCGTATCCTATTAATTAAACCTATTTTTCCGAAAAGTAATTCCGTGCTTCGAAAGGCACGTTAAGCCGTTGGTTCCAGTTAGGTACTATCTAACGAAAGTAGTCGTTAATGAGTATAGGATATTATTTGGTTTCATGTCTGGGAAAATTCGTTTTCCCCGTGTTTTAAAGCATTTTTGTAAAATACCGCGATTTAGACAAAAACCTACAGCGCCATCTCTTGGCGGGTAGTATAACTTGCTCACCCGATAATATTTTTATGTTGAAGCGGCTATTATAGACCAAAGCTCGGTCGCCCAGGGTCTTGTTTATAGTAGCCGTAAATATCTCATTACAGGGCAAAGGTCCTTTTTCATTTCCAAAGATCACAATCATGGACCATGTTTTGACAATCAAGTTTACAAGTCGTCGCGTACCCATCGCGCGTTGTTTCCTAGGCCTTCCTCTTTCTTCATCACCGACTATTTTTCAATACGTACAGTACCCGTTTGGTGCCGGCAAAGAATAGTACCAACCCATCTCTACCCGTGGGTATCGTAAGAGGCGACTAAGGGTTAATGAACCAGAGGGTGGGCAGCAGCATCCTTCTGTGTATCGTATCATCTTACAATCTGCGGTTACCAACAACCGCGGTCCATGGTGCCAGCCGTAACAACGATAACAAGCGTGGTAACTATGGTACCTACTTCCCCTCCACATTGTTTCAGCAAAAGCTGGAATTTTGGAGGGAGCTCCCTGTCCTCCAGTGGACGTTTCATGGGATGTTATGATGATGATGATTTCAAGCTAGACAAAGCCAATATGTACAGTCGGCAGCACGTTAGTGGCAAAACTATGACCTTGAGCGGGTCTCATACTGGTTTTGTAACCAATAAATTATCTAGTATGTGTACCAGAGAAACATAACATCCTAGAGCGACCACTGCAGGACATGGAGCCCTCCAGAATCCCAGAAAAAATGCATGGTAAATAAGGAGAGGAAGTACAATAGTCACCACGCTTGTTAGCGTTGCGGCTGGCAACATGGACCGCGGTTGTTGGTGACCGCAGTATATAAGATGGTAGTACGATACATAGAAGGACGCTGCTGCCCACCCCCCAGGCCCAAACTCCCTTAGTCGCCTCTTACGACAACCACGGGTAGAGATGGGTTGGTACTATTCTTTGCCGACACCACACATACCAGAGCATACTATAAATAAACACCTAGACAAACACCTCTATGTTTTTCGCACATCACATATACCTGATATGTGATCGTCCGACTCCAAGATGTTATATGAAAATAATAATAATAATAATAATAATATAATAAAAATCTTTATTTCTCTCATCACAAAGTACAGTTTTTATGACAATAGTATTAGCTAAGCAGGTACTAATTCTTTGTGGTGAGAACTGGTGTCTATACTAAGTTACCTTGTGTGACAGATCACCAGGCTCTCCCCCTACTGTAAGTAGTTAACATAGCTTATAACATACAGTATTTTAGTTTACAAAACCTGGTAATGAGAATTTTCAGAAATATGTAAGTAAAGTGTGTGGATGAGTGTATGTTATGTGTGTATGGGTGTACGTTTGTGTGCGTGAATGTATGTGTGGGTGATAGTGTGTGTGCGTGAATATATGTGTGGGTGATAGTGCGTGTACGTGAGTGTTTATGTGTGTTCGTAAGTTTGTACAAAGTAATTAAGATATTAAGATAAGACTGCCAACAAACTTTCAGTTTGATCATAATCCTTACTTAAAAGCCATTCTAATACTTTATGTTTACAGGTAAACTGCGGAAGTGAATATATTGACAGAACCTTATTTATTTTATTATACAGGTAATTTCCAAGGAAGCAGTAAAATCTATTTGAGGATTTAGTTTTAAGACACATCGTGGGACAGACGGCAGAGGAATTGCGTTTACCTAATAGATTATTAGCATCAAAAGTTAACTCATTGTGCTTCTTTAAAACTATTTGATGAATAAAAAGTTGTCGTACAGTCATAACATTAGATAGTTTATATAAATCTGTGGTGGGATAGCGTATAGGCAGGAAATTACTAACTTTCAGGATGGTCCTTTGTGCTCTCTCTAATTTAATTAGGTGTGTCTTTGCTGCTCCGCCCCAACAAGATATGCAGTATGAGAGATTTGATTGACATAGTGCGTAGTAAACTGATTTCATAACTTGTACATCCGCCACGTGTCTCAGTGTTTTAAAGATAAAGATAAGTTTTCGGCACCTAGAGGCTACTGAATCAATATGATATTTAAAAGTTAAATTATTATCAATTAATACGCCTAGATATTTTAACTTATCAGTTCTTTCAAGTAAAGAGCAATTACATGTAGTATTTATGCGATTTTCGCAGCAATGCACTTTTAGAGAGAATTGGTCCTTTGGTGGTTGATTAGGCTCTCTAAATGTGAAGGTAATGTATTTTGTTTTATCACTATTTAAGGTAAGTACGTTATCGTGAAGGCATGAAGTAGTTTTGTTCAAACCATCCTGCGCACAGCGAAAAGCCTCCTGCCAGGTGTCGGCACTAAACAACAGGGCAGTATCATCAGCAAACGTTATTATACTTCCGCTTTGTAATTTTAGGTTACATAAATCGTTGATATATATTAGGAACAACGTAGGGCCAAGGATACTACCCTGTGGGACCCCAAATGTGACAGGAAGCTCATCACTGAGCATGTTACCTATTTTAACGACTTGCGTTCTGTTTGTGAGGTAATCCGCAAATAGTTTGAGTTGAAGACCCTCTTTTAGTTGTGTGTATTTTATGTAGAACCATAAACTCCATGATTATGAAGTATGGGCACAGTAACATAATGGGCCCAATCAATCTGACTTTGATAGAGTTCAATAAAAAAAAATCAGAGAGAACTTTGACCGAACAACAGTGACTCAGTCATTGATTCACTGTATCTGTATGTATTGTACTCGTACATACAGTAATTTGGATTCTAATAAGAGCATCCTTGGGCTCCATTAACAAACAAGTACACTATTGAGCATAGCAAATTTCATGAACTTGCATTTTGTTTATGTATGATATGTATGAACTTTTACATGCATATTTAATTATTCTTAAGTAAGTTTTATGAAATGCATTAAAGCTTACAAAATAGTCTATACATTTTGTTTATGTATGATATGTATGAACTTTTACATACATATTTAATTATTCTTAAGTAAGTTTTATGAAATGCATTAAAGCTTACAAAATAGTCTATACATATCTCGGTCGCCTTTTAAAACAGTGAGAAATTGCCTTTGACAGCAGTCGATCACACATGAATGTTATAGTATAAAGCTATCATGCTGCCAGGGTAATTTCTTGCTGTTTTGGAATGCGACCCTAAATATGATGCTCAAGTCCTGTGTGGGTCCAGATGTAGACCAATGATGGGATTATAGGGAGTAAAAAAGTATGATCATCCTTCTGAGAGGTGATTCTACATCACTAATAGATTTAAAAAAATATATTAAGAAATTATTTTTTTTACTGTGGGTGATTATGAAATTAAATTTTCCATCAAATTGCATTATAGTGATTTATTGAAATGAATAGGTACTTGCTAGTGCCTGGATATTGTAACAAAAAACATCTTTGTCTGCATCACCAGCTTCCTTTCAAGGAAAAAGTATTTATTTTTTAATCTATTAGTCATGTAGAATCACCCCTTAGAAGGATCATCATATTTATTTACACCCTGTATATACCACAGGAAAATAACAAAAATGCATAAGTAGACATATTAATTACCATGAATTAATTTACTGAACAGATCTCATTTCTCATTACAATGTGCGCAGCGAAAGATGAGACCTGTCAGTTGAAAGTAGAGGGAATTTTGTGCAGGTACAGCCTAGCGTCCCTCCCCGCTTGCCGCCAAAATGACCTGCGAACTGTCTACTGCACAGGTTAAGCAGGTGATCAGTCAAGTCTCATCTTTTGTTATGTGCATTGCACAATGTCTTAAATTTAAAAATTCTAAGCAGTTCTTATAAATGGGCTCCACTGATGACATTAATTTAAGGCAAAATTTTAATGTTACTTGTACAGCATTTAAATCTATATTTTTTTACTAACTTTACATAAACATCACACCTCTTTCCCATCAGGATAGGTGCCTACTAGGCAGAGACCACAGTCCACAGTAAGTTTGTTTTTTTTACATAGCAACTTATTTGAAATGTAAGCACATAGGACATAGACTTAAAGGAGAAAGTGCTAAGCTGACATAATAAATCCAAAATGTCAATTTTGCTGCTTTAATAGGAGCAATAGATAGGTAAAAATTAAAACTTACACAGGCAGGAGCACACCATCATATAAACACATGAACTACTTAACAACAAGTATAAATACTCTAATAGTAATGAAAATCGGCACTTTTAGGATTAAAATACAAAGTAAATGTAAGTTAGCGACCCTGATTTGCGGCCCACTTAACAAGCAAACCAACAAATGTAATGAGACATAAAGTAAGTGAAATGGAGCTTCGGCTCGCAAATCGCAGCCTCAGCAATCACAACTCATTACAAGTGTCACTTTACCGCCAATAAGCACCAATTGGTTCTGATTGCGACCCAGAACCGGTCGCAAAATACCACAGAAATCACACCAAATTTAGGCCCATATTTTTCATGTTTCACATATTTTCTAAGAAAATAAAGCCATGTAGACGAATTTTATACTTAATTGAAAAGCTCTCAAATAAGTTCTTAGGTGTTTCTACAAGCAATAACATAGAAATACATCAACAATTGTGATGACATTTACCCGAAGGTTTAACGTGTTTTTTTGGTCATTTCAGGCAGTAAAAATTAATTAATTTCAGTGAATTACTTACCACTAAATATAGGCCTTAAAACACTTCACTTTCACTGCTAATTATGGTCAAAAACATTTGTAAATTATGAAAAATAACAACAAATTTATTATTTGAGATTATTGACACCCAATTCGCATAGACACGTAACACAACTTTTTAAATACTTGCACTACGGTTCGTCACCCGCATATGAGCACTGTGTGCGGTGTGTGCGCGCTCAAAGTCGGATCAAACCTTGCTCGTATTCACTCGCAGTACGGATTAAAACTTTCAGTACGGATTAAAACCTGCTCATGAGCTTTGTGTGCGGTTTTAGCGCGCTAATAGTCGGTTCAAAACTTGCTCGTATTCACTCGTTTAAGCGACGTGACGTCATCAGTGACGTCACTTTAGCGCGCTATCATTGCATACGAAAATGAGGTAGTGCAGCGTGTGCGAAACGTCAAACTTATAAGACATTTGTCATCAATCTCGTTTTCGAGAGATTTTTTTCAACTTTTTTTGGGGTTTTAGATTAAATTATCTTATCGAATAATCATTATAAATAAATAATTTCTTAAAACGCAAAACAAAATCAAACTTTTAAGTTTTCTCAGTGACATTGACATAAGCGCGCTCTAGTCTGGTTTAAAACTGTATTCGATGATATTCGACGAATGCACGCATATAGAAATAAACCGACTATATTCAGTGAATGTGATGTGTGCGTTGATTTCAAGAAACAATCCGTAGTGTTTGTGTGCGGTTTTAGCGCGCTAATAGTCGGTTCAAAACTTGCTCGTATTCACTCGTTTAAGCGACGTGACGTCATCGGTGACGTCACTTTAGCGCGCTATCATTGCATACGAAAATGAGGTAGTGCAGCGTGTGCGAAACGTCAAATTCATAAGACATTTGTCATCAATCTCGTTTTCGAGAGATTTTTTTCAACTTTTTTGGGGTTTTTAGATTTAATTATCTTATCGAATAATCATTATCTCTCAATAATATCTTAAAACGCAAAATGTTTCTCAGTGACATTGACATAAGCGCGCTCTAGTCTGGTTTAAAACTGTATTCGACGAATGCACGCATATAGAAATGAACCGACTATATTCAGAGAATGTGATGTGTGCGTTGAATTCAAGAAACAATCCGTAGTGAGCAACGTGACGTCATCAGTGACCTCACATTAGCGCGCTATAATTGCATACGAAAATGAGGTAGTGCAGTATGTGCGGTACGTCAAATTAAACGTCAAAATTAATTTTGGTTGAGTTTCGTGGGATTTTTTTCGGTTTGTTTGGAGTTCGAAAGCAAACTAAAGAAATGGATACAATTCACAGGGTCCAAATACTTTGTGGCTAAAAAGTACTTTGATTTGAACAGTGACATTGACATAAGCGCAGTCATATCGGATCGTTTAGATATTCGATTGTGTTCGACGTTTGCACGCTAATGAAAACGATCCGACTCGAATGCGCCGATTGCAGCGTTGGTAAAATATTTCCTTAATGAACCGCACTGCACCCAACAGAACAGCGTGTCCGTCTCCCCAGCAAGCCCGTTGCGAGATATGGCCAAGTGGCATACACCAAAATTTTGTGGAAATTGGTTCATTCCATCAGTAAAGTGTCAGATTCAGTGCATCAAAACTGATGACACTACGAGGTGAAAACTTTGGGTGGCTGTAGAGACGTCTCGTCAGCCAGCCCATTCTATACAGGGAAAACTACGAAGATTACATAAAAGCAAAATAGTTCCACATTTACTGCATGTCTAGTGCAATTGATTGTAAAAAATCCAAATCGAAAATGTCCATATGGTAGGAGCACTTCATCAATAATTATGGGTGGCTGGAGAGACGTTTTCCCAGCCAGCCCAGGTGATATCTCGGAACATATAGTAGGTAGGAAGATAAAACAAAGCTTAATATTTACTACCTACTCGGAACAGTAGGAAGCAAATATTTCAAAATCCTAGCTCCACTAACTTTTGAGATATTTGTATTTTTTCATGGGCTTGCTGGGGAGACGTCTCGTCAGCAAGCCCATGCTGTAACTCAAAAAGTACTGCACGTAGAATGCTGAGCGATATACCAATAGAGAGTGCATATTTGATGCAATAAGCACCAAGAAAAATAAGTTCCTAGGTCTTATGGTTTCGGTGCTAGAAACAAAAATAATTTTCCTGCCGAAAATTTTGAATGCATGATGTGAAGTGCGACGTTGCCGTTCTGTGCAACTCTACATGTTGCTGTTAGAGCATTCAAAAATCAATCTTGTATCCTTATAGTTAAAAGGTACTATAGACGCACGTGTAGATTATTTGTAATTTGAGAATAGTTCGGGAGACAGTGTACTTAGTAAAAGACTGATTGGTTAACAAGAAGTTTTTATTTATTTGTGGACAACATGTTAAGAACGAAAGAGATAATATGTATTTTAGCTCACGTGAAGACTAACTGGTGCCTCAATCTCTTTTTAGTAAACGTGACAACTGTATTCTAGGAGGAGATGTAGGTTTAATGGTCTCAGTAACAAACTCATTTTTTTAAAGTATTCTTAAATTGTCATGTAATAAATAAGTTAAGAAAACTGATTTATTAAATAAATACGTGAGCCAAAATACATATTATCTGTTTTGTTCTTCACATGTTGTCCACAAATAAATAAAAACTTCTTGTTAACCAATCAGCCTTTTAAGTACACCGTCTCTCGAACTATTCTCAAATTACAAATAATCTACACGTGCGTCTACAGGACCTCTTAACTATAAGGATACAAGTTTGTTTTTTGAATGCTCTAACAGTAACATGTAGAATTGCACAGAACGGCAACGTTCTGCACTTCACATCATGCATTCCAAATTTTCAGCGGGAAAATGATTTTTGTTTCTAGCATAGAAACCATAAGACCTAGGGACTTATTTTTCTTGGTGCTTATTGCATCAAATATGCACTCTCTATTGGTATATCGCTCAGCATTCTACGTGCAGTACTTTTTGAGGTACAGCATGGGCTTGCTGGCGAGACGTCTCCCCAGCAAGCCCATGAAAAAATACAAATATCTCAAAAGTTAGTGGAGCTAGGATTTTGAAATATTTGCTTCCTACTGTTCCGAGTAGGTAGTAAATATTAAGCTTTGTTTTATCTTCCCACCTACTATATGTTCCGAGATATTACATGGGCTGGCTGGGAAAACGTCTCTCCAGCCACCCATAATTATTGATGAAGTGCTCCTACCATATGGACATTTTCGATTCGGCTTTTTTACAATCAATTGTACTAGACATGCAGTAAATGGGGAACTATTTTGCGTTTATGTAATCTTCGTAGTTTTCCCTGTATAGAATGGGCTGGCTGACGAGACGTCTCTACAGCCACCCAAAGTTTTCACCTCGTAGTGTCATCAGTTCTGATGCACTGAATCTGACACTTTACTGATGGAATTTCCACAAAATTTTGGTGTATGCCACTTGGCCATATCTCGCACGGGCTTGCTGGGGAGACGGACACTGAGTTGTGGGTTAAGTAATAAACCTAATATGAAACTATTTCTTTTTTTACGAAATATCTTTCAATCTTCTTTATACAAAACTGAATAAATATGGCATTTTCAAAATGTAATAATAATTAATTAAAATACAATTATGCTTTAAAATAGGCAGAATACACGTAGTTTTTTGCACTGGATGAAAAAATCGAAAGGTCTATGATCAGGTATTGCCATTTTCAGTAATTTTGCCTAATTTGTTTAATTTATAGGCGACATCAGCCATTTATTTAGTACTTTTTAGGGTTCCGTACCCAAAGGGTGAAAATGCCTGCGATTTCTGTCTGTCTGTCAGCGGGCTGTATCTCATCTTCAATCGCAATAGGTAGACAGTTGAAATTTTCACAGATTATGTACCTATTTCTATTGCCGCTATAACAACAGATAATAAAATTAAAATACCAAATTAAGGGGGGCTCCTCTACTAAAAACGTGTTTTATTAGGCGATTTTGTATGTATGTATTTTTTTATTTTGATTTTTGTTTTAGCTCTATTGTAAAAACGGGAACACTTAAAAGCGTGAAAATTGGTAGATTTATAGTGCTTATGCTATAGAATAACACCAAATAATAAACACTGGTCAAGTGTGTGTAGGACTCGCGCATTCCTGATACACTTCCATTAGACTTAGACGGTATTTTGTACGGAACGGTACGGGACCCTCAGTGCATGAGTCCGACTTGCACTTGGCCGGTTTTATTTTTTATATATCAAAAAGTTATAAAGCATACAGCATAGGCTGTGTTCCAAATTGTACAAACGCTGCTAAAAGCGTATACAGTACTCACGGACGGTCCAAATTGATTTAGCACGCTCACAAAGCTATCACTGCTTTAATGGCTCTAGTCAATTTGGAATGGATTTAAGCGCGCTCACGTGTTCATCTGTCAAAATGTCAGTTTTGTTTTTATTTTCTTTAACAAAGCCTAAGCTAATCAATGAAAAATGTGCGCCAAATCCACTCTCATTTCCATTAGAGACAAACTCATTAAAATCAAAACTTGAAAAACATCAGCTGGCTGCAAACGTGTGGGATTTTATATGTGTCAAATCGATTTTGACATTAGCGCTTTCACTGCTCCACCTATTTGACTAAAGCACTGATAGCAGAAACGATGACGTCATCAATGACGTAAGGCGGTGAAAGAGCGAGTGCTTTAGAGCACACTTTAGGTCAATTTGGACCGACTTAAGCGCGCTCACAGTGCTCTAAAGCAGTCTGTTAGTGCATATTGGAACGCACAGATACACTGCGGTTCGTTTGACGCATATTGCGTACGATAGCGTTGAAAGCGCGCTAAAAGTCGGATCGTTTAGTGCTCATATTCGAGCGGATGAGCGACGTGACGTCATCGGTGACGTCACATTAGCGCGCTATCATTGCATACGAAAATGAGGTAGTGCAGTGTGTGCGATACGTCAAATTAAACGTCAAAATTAATTTTGGTTGAGTTTCGCGGGATTTTTTTCGGTTTGTTTGGAGTTCGAAAGCAAACTAAAGAAATGGATACAATTCACAGGGTCCAAATACTTTGTGGCTAAAAAGTACTTTGATTCGAACAGTGACATTGACATAAGAGCAGTCATATCGGATCGTTTAGATATTCGATTGTGTTCGACGTTTGCACGCTAACGAAAACGATCCGACCCGAATGCGCCGATTGCAGCGTTGGTACAATATTTCCTTTTTGAACCGCACTGATAGACAGCGGTGGGGCAGTGCGATAGCGATAGTATAATTTTGACTTTTAATCTATGAAGTACAGCTTGACCAACTTATCTGGAGAATTTTGTGATGGCGCCACGATCGAAAAGGGTTGCCACCTATTACAAAAATAAACAAATTCAGCCTTTTTTAATACTCTTAACTACATGATGAAATATGACATGACTTTTTACTGTTTGCCTCCTTGCTCGCAATCACAGATAATAAAAGATACCTATACAGGGTGTAAAAAAAGTACGATGATCCTTCTTAGGGGTGATTCTACATCACTAATAATTTAATAACTCTCCGGGCGCTTCACTTCCACTTGAGCTAAAAGTACTTTATTTAAGAAAAAGTATTTTTAATATTTTTTGTACAATCTATTAATGATGTACAATCACGCCTTAGAAGGATCATCGTACTTTTTAGGGATCCGTACCTCAAAATAAAAAAAAGGAACCCTTATTATAAGATCACTTTTTTGTCCGTCTGTCTGTCTTTCAAGACCCTTTTTCTCACGAACGAGAAGAGGTATCAGGTTGAAATTGATAAAGAATATTAAGGTCCATAAACCACACAAGATCTGAAAATTTAAATTTTTTACAACGACGCAATCAAAAGATATGGCTCTTTATGTCCTCATCTCCATACATTTATGCAAAAAAGCAAAACCTACAGGGTACTTCCCGTTGACTTAAAATTATGAAATTTAACAAGAAGCTAGGTCTCACAGTACAAATAAAGGGAAAAGTCTAAAATCATTAAATATTTAAATTTTTCTCACAACTAATAGTAACCCATTAAGGTGAGCTCCCGTTTCAAGAACTTTTCTATAAAGGAGGGGTCAAGTTGGATGGTCGCGGAGTTTTTTAAAATCAAAGAGCAAAACCTTTTAGTATATCATATGGTAGATAGGTACGGAACCCTTAGGGCGCGGGTCCGACTCGCACTTGGCCGGTTTTTCACACCCTGTATAAGTAAATACAAAGATCGATGATAAAGACAACGGCCCTGACTAAACGGTAAGGGTTTTTAGGCAAATTGGCCTCGGAATCATTAAAGCATACAAGTAATATATTAAATGTTTATTTTATTAATAACTAGCTAGTGCCCGCGACTTCGTCTGCGCAGGTTTATAAGTTGTAGCCTATGTGTTATTCTGATGTATAAGCTATATTATTGTAAAGTTTCATTGAAATCTATTAAGTAGTTTTTACATGAAAGAGTAACAAAGATCCATCCACCCATACTTACAAACTTTCGCGTTTATATTATTAGTAGGAAGGATAACATATCAAAATAGCTATATTTATTTTTAGAAATTTTTTTATAGAAAAAGAAGACCTTGTTTATTCCTTTTACTGATAACCTTTCACACAGTAATTAAATTTTGATGCTTGACAAGCATTTTCTAAACGGACGAACATGCTTGACAAGCATTGTAAAAATACAAAATTTTTAACAAGCATTCGCAAGCACGTAGATTGCTTGTCAAGCACATCAAGCTTACGTTAAACGAGCTTGAATTCATTGAATAATAATCTGGGTAACACTAACCTGTAGCGGCAGCAATGCGTTTGTATACCTACATGAACAAATGGTGCTATTGAAGATTCTTGCTCCTTTTCTTTATCAAAGAATGATTTCAGAGAATCATTTCTCGCACACCACTTTCCATCGCTTTTGATTTTCTCATAAAATACTTGGAAATATGCAGAAAAACAAGAACAGCACAGTCAACACTGACTGATACAAGGAGGTTTAAGTAGCAGCTCTTTCGGCTAAGGAGGGAGCCATAACCGTATCCATTTCTTGCGAGGGACCTCCATACTAAAATGTATGTACACTTGTTCACATATGGACTGTTAGGTCGCCCACTATCCTCGTAAGTGTAAAATGCGACGAAGTGTCATACGGGTTTCTTTATTTCATATACAAAACAAAACCTGTAACTAAATCTGAGGCTCAGTCACTTTAGCTTCTGTAGCTACTGAAAAAAGAGCGGTACAAAGTCCACCGTGTCAAGATACACATGCTTTTGACTGTAGGTACGCATGTACCTGAACACAAAACTGTAATTTTTCTATAAAAATTTTGTTGAACACTTTAAAAAATGATTTCTAAAACATGAAGGTTAACATCTCTCTTTATTTCTTAAAGTATTTTATTTATCTATTTTATTTTACCTAAGTTTTCAAAACTCTAGAAGTCTCATACGTATATTTTTTTATGAGGTTTGTATCTTCTGTTCGAGTGAACCGATTACAATGATACACCGCTTTTATATTGCAAGAAAGAACGCCAAACACATTATTGAAAACCCCGTTTAAGTTGTTTATGAGTTATTGGTGCACAGGCCTTGATAATTTGCATTCTTGTTGCTTCAGTTTGCTTCTTTTTGAGTCAACCGATCAGTGGTTTTCGAGTTACTGGCGCCACCGCTTGAAACTTCACGTATCCTTTGTTTCAGTGAACCGTTCGCAATGAACCAAATCTGAGCAATGAAACAAAATTAAGTCTAATGTGTTATTGTTAACCTTATTTCAAGCGGTTGACTGGTCTGTGAGTTATTGGCGCCGCCGCTTGAAACTTCGATTGTACTCTGAGTGAAGCGATTGCAATGAAACTAAGCTTATATGTTGCACGGAAATAAGCTTAATACATTACCTATCGAAAACCCGGTTCCAATCGGTTCAGTGGTTGGCGAGTTTATCGCGAATACACAACCAGATAAACAGACAAAAATTCCACAAATGAACCGAATGGTTTCTATTACCTTAGTTTTTTGACCGACTTGTCATAGTCGACTAGGAGACGCTTTACACGACTATGTTTAGGACGGACTCTACAGTTTTACTCTGAGGACTGTCAACAACAAAATGACGTTTTCAAAATGACGTAAGTAGTTCCGATTTTGGCCATTCTACAGAAAAGTTGGTCAAGCTGTAAACGTTAATTTTATCACGTAAGAGTAAATAAAGCGTTCAACTAGGGAATTGTGCAAGCGCGACAGGGTGCGACTAGTTGCACCCGCCTGAAATTAAGGTGTCCGTCTCCCCAGCAACCCGTGCGAGATATGGCCAAGTGGCATACACCAAAATTTAGTGGAAATTGGTTCATTCCATCAGTAAAGTGTCAGATTCAGTGCATCAAAACTGATGACACTACGAGGTGAAAACTTTGGGTGGCTGTAGAGACGTCTCGTCAGCCAGCCCATTCTATACAGGGAAAACTACGAAGATTACATAAAAGCAAAATAGTTCCACATTTACTGCATGTCTAGTGCAATTGATTGTAAAAAAGCCGAATCGAAAATGTCCATATGGTAGGAGCACTTCATCAATAATTATGGGTGGCTGGAGAGACGTTTTCCCAGCCAGCCCATGTGATATCTCGGAACATATAGTAGGTAGGAAGATGAAACAAAGCTTAATATTTACTACCTACTCGGAACAGTAGGTAGCAAATATTTCAAAATCCTAGCTCCACTAACTTTTGAGATATTTGTATTTTTTCATGGGCTTGCTGGGGAGACGTCTCGCCAGCAAGCCCATGCTGTAACTCAAAAAGTACTGCACGTAGAATGCTGAACGATATACCAATAGAGAGTGCATATTTGATGCAATAAGCACCAAGAAAAGTGAGTCCCTAGGTCTTATGGTTTCGATGCTAGAAACAAATATCATTTTCCCGCCGAAAATTTTGAATGCATGATGTGAAGTGCGACGTTGCCGTTCTGTGCAACTCTACATGTTGCTGTTAGAGCATTCAAAAATCAATCTTGTATCCTTATAGTTAAAAGGTACTGTAGACGCACGTGTAGATTATTTGTAATTTGAGAATAATTCGGGAGACGGTGTACTTAGTAAAAGACTGATTGGTTATCAAGAAGTTTTTATTTATTTGTGGACTACATGTTAAGAACGAAAGAGATAATATGTATTTTAGCTCACGTGAAGACTAACTGGTGCCTCAATCTCTTTTTAGCAACCGTGACAACTGTATTCTAGGAGGAGATGTAGGTTTAATGGTCTCAGTAACAAATTAAAATTTTTAAAGTATTCTTAAATTGTCCTGTAATTAATAAGTTAAGAAAACTGATTTATTGAATAAATACGTGAGCCAAAATACATATTATGTCTTTTGTTCTTCACATATTGTCTACAAATAAATAAAAACTTCTTGTTAAACAATCAGCCTTTTAAGTACACCGTCTCCCGAACTATTCTCAAATTACAAATAATCTACACTTGCGTCTACAGGACCTCTTAACTATAAGGACACAAGATTGATTTTTGAATGCTCTAACAGCATGCATTCCAAATTTTCAGTGGGAAAACGATTTTTGTTTCTAGCATCGAAACCATAAGACCTAGGGACTCACTTTTCTTGGTGCTTATTGCATCAAATATGCACTCTCTATTGGTATATCGTTCAGCATTCTACGTGCAGTACTTTTTGAGTTACAGCATGAGCTTGCTGGCGAGACGTCTCCCCAGCAAGCCCATGAAAAAATACAAATATCTCAAAAGTTAGTGGAGCTAGGATTTTGAAATATTTGCTACCTACTGTTCCGAGTAGGTAGTAAATATTAAGCTTTGTTTTATCTTCCTACCTACTATATGTTCCGAGATATCACATGGGCTGGCTGGGAAAACGTCTCTCCAGCCACCCATAATTATTGATGAAGTGCTCCTTCCATATGGACATTTTCGATTCGGCTTTTTTACAATCAATTGCACTAGACATGCAGTAAATGTGGAACTATTTTGCTTTTATGTAATCTTCGTAGTTTTCCCTGTATAGAATGGGCTGGCTGACGAGACGTCTCTACAGCCACCCAAAGTTTTCAGCTCGTAGTGTCGTCAGTTTTGATGCACTGAATCTGACACTTTACTGATGGAATGAACCAATTTCCACTAAATTTTGGTGTATGCCACTTGGCCATATCTCGCACGGGTTGCTGGGGAGACGGACACGAAATTAAGTATTTTGTGACGCCCTTAGGTGACGCCTATGTCCCCTAGAGTTTTTTGTCATAACTGCTAAAAGAGTATGGAAACACAAATTTGAAATGTCAAGTTACGTCAAGTCAAAAATGTCAGATTGAAAACGACGTCATTCACAGTCATTCATTCCATTCGCGATGTATGTGATGTTATCAACCAAAAAATACAGCAATTTTTAAATAAAATTCTAGAAAATTATATTTTCCCATGGCGTAGGAGTGATAAAAGTCTACCTGATTCGTTATTACACACGTTGATTACATTTTTGTAATCTTGCTTAGTTGTAAACAAGTGTTGAAAATGAGTGAACCAGCGAAGCACTTCGAGGCAAACTCTGACCCCAGTTTATCGAATGTTGGCTTGACACCTGGAATGGGTAGTCCTTCTTTTAGAAATCCTATACCTTCTACCTCTACTGGTTTAACTGCTATGCCTCCAGCGTTACCTCCCAGACCTGACTTGAGTATGCAAAATTATGGGATGAATCAGGGTATCTCATCATATGGAATGGGGGGATCGTATGGTATGGGAGGTTCTTATGGTATGGGTGGTTCTTATGGTATGGGAGGCTATGGTGGCATGGGATATGGAGGAGGGTATGGAGGTATGGGAGGTTACGGAATGGGGATGGGAGGTATGGGAATGAGTCCCTATGGAGGATTTGGAGGACCAATGTATGGAAATATAGAAAACAGGTGAGACTCACAGTTTTTGTTTACATTATATTGCAATGCAAGAAATAACAGCTTAAGATTATAATTCATTTTGCTCATAAATTAGATGAAGTCTGTCTTTTTGTTCTGCTTGTTGGCTAAGACTGCTTCAGGTCTTTAGCTTTCTGGAGGACATCACTGTTAGTGATAAGGCTGCCTTTTCCCACATCTTAAAACTTGCTATCTGTGAATGTTTATTAGTGTGCTATAAAGTGTTATTCATACATTCTGTCCTCTGTCTCCTATTTGCGGTCACTCTTCTTCAGTAAGGCCCCAAAGTGAGCCCTATCTTATCTTTGCGCCTTCTTTTTGGTAGCTCACAATTCTTTTTCCCAGTTCTTACTTAGATACACAGTTTATCACAATTTATTTTTACATATTGATAACATCCAAGATAAAAGTTATAAGCTTCAAAGATAAACTTTCTTTCTGAGATGATAATAATGATAAAATTTGTTTTTAGATGATAGGTAGTTAGATATTTTCTACAAGATTTTTGTCAAAACCAAATTTTTCAAACAAAAAGAGGGAAAGACCACCTTTTTATTGCACACAAGCTTACAGTAAAAAGAGTAATATTTTCCAGGCAACCTTAGAATGAATGAATGAATAACACTATTGCACACAAAGTAAAACTATAAACAATAGAAGAGCTTATAAAAAGTGGGCAAAAGGCGGCCTTATCACTAAGATATCTCTTCCTGACAACCTTTTGATCAAATCAGCATTAAACTGAGATCTGTAGTGTAGTGCACTATACATACATATCATAACATGAATGTAAGAGCTGAATAAATAAAAATAGATAACATACACAATAAATATACAACACAGAAAGACAATAGGTAGAACAGAAGTCCTGTCCAATATTATAAAAAATTGTATTTTTTCATAATTCGTTTAATGAACTTTTTGAAATTGGTACCCTTACTTCCAGATTTATCCAAATAGCTGAAGAGAACTCGAGGCCTGCTTTTGACTCTATTCAGAGTCTGGTGAATGCAGTAGGCAGTGTTGCCATGATGTTGGAAAACACATTCTTTGCTTTGACCAGTTCTTTCAGAGCTATTTTAGGTGAGAAAGCATGAAATTTTCTGTTTGGTTTGGTAACTAAACAGGTAAAAATCTTTGTCCTTTTAAAAAAATAATAAAAACTTTTTTTATAAGGCTATAAATAACTTAGTATTTACTATGGGTAATACATATTTGTTGCTTATCCTATACTTTTAAACAAACAATATTTGTATATATATTTTTATGTTTATTTGTATATATTATATTAGAGATCGGCCGACTATACACCGACTAGTCGGTAAAACCGACTATTCGGCATATTTTATAGTCGGTTACTAGTCGGCGACTAATCGGTAAAAACTGCGCCGATTATTCGGCAGTAATAGTATGAAATAAACACACAGGATCTGAATATTTATTATGTTCTGTCCTTAGCCATGACATAAGCTGTGCATCAGTATCATCGTTGCTCAAGGAATCTTTAAAACTTCTAGTAAAAATTGTAACCTCTACAAAGTAGAAAATCGCAAAATTTCACAACCACAGGCAGGATTTTCTACTTTGTAGATTTATCCGAACACAGGAAGTGTTAAAATAAAAATCATTTTCAATTGTAACCTCATTGTTAATATATTTTGCGGCTCAAAAAAACTGCAGATTATATCTGGGATCAAGTACGAAATAAGGATGATCGGCACTGCCGACTAGTCGGCCGACTATCCGGCAATATCAAAACCGACTAGTCGGCTGATCGGCAAACCCCATAGTCGGCCCATCACTAGGATATATATATATATTTGTAATTGGTTTCTTAAAAACGGCTCTAACAATTTCGATGAAATTTACCATATGGGGTTTTTGGGGGCGAAAAATCGATCTGGCTAGTTCGCATGTCAGAGAAAATTCGTTTTCTCCATGGGTTAATTTTTTTTTAAATACCTCGTTTTAGACATAAACCTTCAGCGCCATCTCTTGGCGGGTAGCATAGCTTGCTCACCTGTTGATATTTTAATGTTGAGGCGGATATTATAGAGCGTAGCTCGGTCGCCCAGGTACTACTAAATATAAATTCAATAAAAATACCAGCAAAGTGCAAGCTGGACTTGTGCAATAAGGGTGCTTTCTATTAAAATTTTTACTATAGAATGACCCTACTGTTTTTGATGGTAAAACTACTGTAGATTAATTATTTTTTTCTTTTGCTTACAATCACAAAATTTTGTAAATTAAAACCTATACACTGAATTTTAAATAAATCTTAAATAAAATTAGTATCTTTCTAATTTTCATCATAATAAAAAAACTATATACTTCAGTTTTCTTGAACTCTGTAACACTATTAAGCAAACAATATATTCTTAGTTATGTCCATTACCCCAAGACAACTACATACTTTTAAGTGACATTTAATTTCTGGACACAAGGACGTTCTGAATAAAGGCCAGGTTAAAAGTACCCTAAACCGACGAGCATGTATGAAAGGATTGATGAAAGTACAGGAAGCAAGGGAAGTATGTCAAGATCGTAGCAGGTGGAGGACTGTGGTCTCTGGCATGTATGAAAGGATTGATGAAAGTACAGGAAGCAAGGGAAGTATGTCAAGATCGTAGCAGGTGCCTACCCCGACGGGAAAGAGGCGTGATGTTATGTATGTATGTATGTAATTTAAGTTGATCTTTTTCTAGGTGTGGCAGAGAACTTTGGCCGCTTGAGGTCACTATTTGCACAGTTCTGGTCAACGTTTGCTGTAGTACGGAGTCTCAATTGGCTAGTCAGAAAACTGATGGTGCTCTTAGGCATTCGAACAGAGTGTGAATTTAAGGTACGTAATATTTTAAATTTATTATTTTTGTGGAGGAAAGGGGCAGGTACAGTCAATGATAGGTCAAGCTTGTCACTCGCAGTGCAACTTTAGCCCATACGTCTATTAAAATAAAAATGGTACAAAGTCCAATGTGTCAAGCTTCATTTGCTCTAGTCTGTACCTAAAACTACACACAAAATAAACATTTGTTTTATACTTTCATGCTTTGTAAACATGTTTATTTGTGTCGAGTCTGAGCGTGATCGAAATGTAGGCATAGTCCAGTTAAGACCAGGAGCAAAATTTAAGTAGTTTGTACATGTCATCAGTCATCAGCTCATCTCAGAAGACAAAACAAGATGTTACAATAAACGAAAGGGAAAAGAGGAGTTTCGTCAAGAACATCCTTTTATGAAGTCAACTTGTTGTGATTCAAAAGTGATGAATGATGTTAATATAATTAACTAAACATAAACACAACACTATTGTTTTAACATTGAAAGGTTGTTAACCTTTTGCCTGATTAAGAATTAAACATTAAGTAACATGTATGTGCATCTTTAACAAAAAAAACCGGCCAAGTGCGAGTCGGACTCGCGCACTGAGGGTTCCGTACCACCACATAATCATAATTGTATTAGTTGAAATTTCAGTAAGTTAATGTGCTAGGATTTTGGAGTCTGACACGCGCTTGACCAAATTTTATTATTTGTTGTTATTTTATAGCTTATGAACTATAAACATACCAATTTTCAAGTTTGTAAGTGTTCTCATTTTTAAAATAGAACTAAAACAAAAATCGCCTCCGCGATCATCCAACTTGACCCCTCTCTTATATGAAACGGGAGCTCACCACAATTGGTTTCCATTAGTTGTGAGTAAAGTTGTAATATTTAATGATTTCAGACTTTTCCCTTTATTTGTACTGTTATTATTTAGCCTAGCTTCTTGCCAAATTTCATAATTTTAGGTAAACGGGAAGTACCCTGTAGGTTTTGCTTTTTTGCATAAATGTATGGAAATGAGGACATAAAAAGCCATATCTTTTGAATGCGTCGTTGTAAAAAATTGAAATTTTCAGATCTTGTGTGGTTCATGGACCTTAATATTCATTCTCAATTTCAACCTTATACCTCTTCTCGTTGGTGAGAAAAAGGGTCTTGACAGATAGACAGACAGACGGACAACAAAGTGATCCTATAAGGGTTCCGTTTTTTTCTTTTTAGGTGCGGAACCCTAAAAATCTAGTCCAGCTACTTTGTTTAAAATTCTAGCTGTTGGTAAAGAAACCCATCTTTTTGTTGTTTAAAAATGAAGATTCTTGGAGGAATTTAAAAATAAAATATCTATCAATAAAGCCAATATTCTCATGATTAAAATTTACCGATTCAGCCCAACAGCACATCAACAGAAACACTTTCGACTTTATGGCATGGTAATAGAATTGCAAATGTTTCCACTGACGTGCGGTTGACCTTACCACAGATCATATAATACTAGTAAACTAGACCGTACTATGTGTACCTGCGGGGTGTCATCAAAATCGGTTCAGTGGTTTTGCTGTTAAAACTTAACAAGCAGAGTTACTTTTGCATTTATAATAGGTATAGTGTGAATAGTTTGAATAATACGAGTATTGCTACATGTTATCTTTTGTAGCTAAGATAAAGTGTATTCAAACAAAATACGGAGTTTCGCATATTTATCACTTCACAGATTGGTAATCTCGATTTTTAGTACTCATGATGTCATGATAAATAAGTTTGTTGCTGATTGTGTTTTACTCCTATAGAGAGAGGACTTTGTACTATGTTTGAAACTGCTTAGTTAATAAGCAGTAAAGCACCTTAATGACTATAAAAAGTAGTAAAGAAGGGAAATATGTTAAGATCGTAGCAGGTGGAGGGCTGTGGTCTCTACGATCTAAATTATATGTATAAGAATATTTATTTTCCAATAATATATTACAAAATGAATTGCTTTTAGTAGCTCCCGCACTAGGTAGTATGGCTCAATGATTTACTATAAGAAATTAATAGAGCCTTCTCCAAGCGGACTATATCGTCAGGGAGCTCCCTGAGAAGTGTTTGGGGGTATTTACTACAGTCACCATGTTGTTAGCGTTGCGGCTGGCACCATGGATCGCGGTGGTTAGGGACCGCAGTATGGTGGTGTACAATAGGCAGAAAGATGCTGCTGCTTATCCTCCAGTTCGAAATCCTATAGTCGCTTTTTACGACACCCACAATAATTTGTGATTTTTAGGGTTCCGTACCTCAGAAAGAAAAAAACGGAACCCTGATAGGACCACTTTATTGTCCGTCTGTCTGTCTTTCAAGACCATTTTTCTCCTGAAGGGGTGAAGGTATCACGTTGAAATTAATATGAAATATCAAGGTCCATAAACCCTTGAAGCTGTAAAAATTCAAAAATTCTATGACAACACAATCAAAAGATACGGCTGTCTCCATCTCCATACATTTATGAATCAAACCAAAACTTAAAGGGTACTTCCCGTTGACCTAGAATAATGAAATTTGGCAAGAAGCTAGGTCTTAAGAAAACGTCTAAAATCATTGATTATCTTTTTCTCACAAGCAATCAAAATCAATTAAGTGAGCTCCAGTTTCAAGTACATGGATCCATTTTTAAGGCCATGTCCCCACTAGGCTCACAATGAGCCCCTCACTGTCTGCCTCCAGTACGCCTCCCTATATATTTTAAAGGGAGTGTCCATTCAGCGCTTACTGTACCCAGTTTGCGGCGTTTACGCCGGCGTAACGCTTGCGGATTCATTCAGTGAGCAGCTGAGTCGCCGCGAAGTGAGCTCCCGGTCGGCGTCTCAGTCAGCTCACTATCCAACGGAACGAATTGAGTGAGCGACCGAAACGCCGCCGCTCAGAGTCAGTCGGCTCACAGTGAGCGGCTCACTGTACGCCCAGTCGGGACATGGCCTAAGAGAGGTCAGGTTAATAGAGTGGACGCGGAGTTTTAAAATCGAAGGGAAAAAGCTTGAAGAATTATGATATGGTGGATACCTCAGAACAAAAACCTCCTTGCTTCGCTAATTTCTTTGGGTGGATGGATACCCATCGGAACCCTTAGGGCGCGAGTCCGTCTCGCCCTTGGCCGCAGTATTTTTACTTTGTACATCCCTACTATTAATTATTTAAAAAAATAAAAGAATAAGATGTATTTTGTTTGTAAAATCTCAGGGCTCTTTTTGTCTAACATGTACAGTCAAGCTTGACACGTTGGACTTTGTATAATTTCAATCAAAATTGGGGCTAAAGTGACTGTACATACATACATAACATCACGCCTCTTTCCCGTTGGGGTAGGCAGAGACCACAGTCCTCCACCTGCTACGATCTTGACATACTTCCCTTGCTTCCTGTACTTTCATCAATCCTTTCATACATGCTCGTCGGTTTAGGGTACTTTTAAAGTGACTGTACCGCTGTAAAATATAAATTCAATATTACAACTTTGTAAATAGTACTCAAGACCTCTGTGCTAAGTTGCGGACCGACAGACGAACGGACATGACGAAACTATAAAGGTTCCTTGTCTTAAAAGCTTACGAAAAGAACAATGTACTGTTTAAAAATAAATGAATGAACTTATGACTCTATTCACAGGCATGGGCCGAAGCAGTAGCAGCCGCCAATAACGGCACAGGATCTCCTGAACAGCGCGCAAAGGGGTCCCATTGGCCAATTCTCTTGTTCTTCGGAGTCATCACCGCCGCGCCCTACATCGTACTAAAAATGATGAGTGGCCTCTCATCGAGCATTAACGAAAAATGTAAGCATATTTGACCTTGAAACCTCATCATTGTCATCACTAATGGACATAATCACTGCCGTGCCCTACATCGTACTTTAAATGTTGATGGGCCTCTCATCAAGCATTAACGAAAGATGTAATTATGTTTGATCATGACCTTGAAACCTCATCATTATCATCAATAATGGACACAATTACTGCCGCGCCCTATATCGTATTTAAAATGATGAGTGGCCTCTCATTAAGCATTAACGAAAGGTGTAAGTATATTTGACCTTGACATTATCATTAATAATGAACATAATCACTGCCGCGCCTACGTCGTATTTAAAATGATGAATGGCTTCTCATCAAGCATTAACGAAAATGTAAGTATATTTGACCTTGACCTTGAAATCTCTTCATTATCATTAATAATTGATAGAATTACTGCCGCGCCCTACATTATACTTTAAATAATGAGTGGCCTCTTCTTATCAAGCATTAACGAAAGATGTAAGTACATTTTACCTTGACCCTGAAATGTGGCAGAAGGACAAATGACCTTGACCCTGAAATCTCGTCATCATCAATACGGGACAAAGACCTCTCCACAGAAAATTAACATCAAAGTAAGTTTGGGGGAAGTACCATTATCACCACGCTTGGAAGCGTTGCTGTTGACACAAATGGCCCGCAGTGTAGTAATACGGTACACAAAATGGCGCTGCTGCTTATCCTCTGGATCAAAATCCCTTAGTCGCCTTTCACAAAACCCACGGGTTTAGTACTATTCTGCTCGCACAATAGACCGCGCTGGTTGGTGATCGGTGATATGATACGCAGCACATGTTGCCCTTCCTCTGGTTTGAAACCCTTATCCCTTTTATGTCATGCATGGGACTTAGCTGGCTCCACACAGACAGTACTCATCGACAGGTTGAAACAAGCATTACAGTCGTAGCTTGATTAGAATGACTGCAGGATAGAGCTAACTTGAGAGCAGGACGGAGCGATACGTGTCTCTGTCGCTCCAATACAGGATTATTTTTGGACCCCGGGCCAAATTTTAGTATGTTGCTCAGAACATGTATATGAACAACTTTTCCAAAGGAACATGGGTCGAAAAACGAGAAAATGTTGGTCCTCCGGTACAAATCTTGTGCCCTCAATAATGTGGTTTATATGGAATGACCAAAACTTTTTCTCGTTTTTCGACCCATGTTCCTTTGGGAAAGTTGTTCAGATTCGTGTTCTGAGTAACTTACAAAAATTTTACTAGGGGTCCAAAAGTAACCCTGTATATTACACATCGCTTTGTTCTGTGCTTCTACTTTATTTCGACTGTAGTAGCACATTATTATCTTTCTTTTATTCTTCTAGTACACGATCCAACAACCTGGCAGAATCCCCTTCGAGCAGTCGCCCAGCACGACTTCCAAGCCTCCTCTCCTCAGGAGATCAGCTTCAACGCTTCCCAGGTCTTGACCTTGGCACCCCAACATCTTCAAGGTCAACTCTGGAACTCCGGCTGGCTGATGGCATCAACAGACAGACAACACGCTGGATTAGTCCCAGTTAACTATATTAAAGTCATTATGCCGAACGAAGAGCAAGTGAACAGTCCAAATGTTGAAAATAAAGCTGAAAAGCCAGTTGAACCAAGTATAGCGGAGTTGGATAAGTTGTATGGACAGGAGCTGTAATTTTCAAGGTCATAATCATGAATTTATAAAGACCTACAATTTGACAGATTGGAGCAGACAATAATGGGGCCGCGGTTTTCCTTATGTAAACATGATTTTTGTTAAAAAAAAGTACGTATGATCAGTCTAAGGGGTGACCCTTGACCCTACATCACTGTAGTTTCCTTTACTCAAAATGTAACTGCTGTATATTTTTGCTTATTTTTGGGTGCATATGCTAGTTCTGTTTAGGTGCATAATGCGAGCAAAATAAGAAATAAAACCACAATCAACTTTAAGTTTTTTGTTATGAATAAATTAGATGTTGCTTAACACCTAATTTATTCATAACAAAAAACTTTTTACAAGGATGATAGGCCCCCATTTTTGGAGGATTGTATAGGGATATAAGTGGCAACATAAGCAGAAAAACTAGGAACCAGATAGTGTTACAACTGATGTGCGACTGACTGTACACCTTGATGGCTGGATTGATGAAAAATACAAGGTCCTAATGAAATTGTGAACATAATTTTAGCATGTTGGTTAGACCACGAAACTGTACAACTTTCCCAAAGGAACATAGGTCGAAGAATGAAAAAAGAAAGATCGCCCATACTGTGCTATCAGCTGATGCAGTTTCAATGGTAGGTTATGTTCCTTGGGGAAAGTTGTTCAGTTTCATGGTCTGAGTAACAGGCTAAAATTACATTCACCATTTCATTTGACGTTTTCTGAAACAAGGGATTAAGGTACAGGTTTTTGACCCCAATTGTTTTTACAATATGGCAGCTTAAACAGTGTTACAATAAAAATCGTAAAGCCGATTTTTATTTTCTATTTCGATATACATAATATGTTAATCGGGAAAAGTTGATAAGGCGAGCGCGCAGTTGGTAACACTACCTCATCGCATACCAAAAAGCGACCTATCTAGGCTGCTGCACAACGAAAAGGTAAGTCTAAAAAAACAGGGTTGCCTCAACCTGGCACGTTTTGTACAGTCAACAAAAAACGGTTATTTTTTTTACCACTTCATGTTCCAAGTAGTACTATTTTTTTTATTTGGCAATAGTCAACCAGTATTTGGGGACATTTCTGCCAGTGTCGTGCGGTAGAACATTGTTCAGTTTTTGGAATTTCTTCACTTTTTAGAAGTTAAAAATATGGCGAACCGCCAGTGTCGAGTAGGGAAATTGTTCATTGCTCCCTCCGTAAAGCGATAGTGGACTTTACGAAGGAAATGTCCATGACTTTTTGAGACAACACAAACGGGGTTCAAACACGAGATCGCTTGAAATCTTTATCAGCTGCGCATTCCGTAGTCGATTCACTGCATGCTATCTTTATTATCCACTAAATCACTACATACACAAAAAACTAGAATTTCAACCGAGCAGGCAAGAGCCTACGCCGAGTTCCCGCCAAAAAGTCCAAGTAGTACTAATTAATATGTATCAAAATAACCAGGGTTGCCTTGCCTAAACCCGATAATTTAGGGAGTTGCTATGTCATTTTTAGGTTATGTCAACTCACTAAGTATCAGAGTTGAGCAAGGCAATCCTGTTGGATTTGGTACTTCTTAATTAGTACTTTTGCATGCACTATGTACAGTTAAGAGCAGATCAAGCTTGACACTCACAGCGCGACTCTTAACTTCTACGGCTATTGAAATAAGAACGGTACAAAGTCCAATGTGTCAAGCTTGACGTGCTCTCGACTGTACTTACTTAGTATACTATTTGGTAAGAAAAATAAACAGTTTTTTTTGTTGACTAAACAAAACTTGCAAGGTTGCGCCCAGGCAACCCTGTTTTTTTTAGACTCACCATTTCATGGTGCAGCAGCCTAGATAGGTCGCTGTTTGGTATTCGATGAGGTAAGGTTGCCAACTGCCTGCTCTTAGTCTATTAGTTTGAGGGGCAGATTTTAAGGGAAGTCTACGAGATTTTTTTTTTGAGTTTTTTTTTATTGTTACAAAATGTTTAAACGAGGGCTTAAAAAATCGCATATTCAGCTACAAGGTGAAAATTTGGATATTTGTTATTTTACGGCTGAAAAAATATCGACGAATTCGTAGGGTGGCTTTCCACCAGAGCTGAGCTAGGTAACTAACCAGTGAGCTGGAAAAATTCCAACCATAGGATTGCACCATTTTCCTAGCTTAGAGCGAGTAGAGAGAGACAGACATCCTTAATTCTACGCATAATATTAATGCTTTTATGACAGTGCTTATTGAACCGGTTCAGTTTTGTAAATACGCGAAAAATACCGTATATAAAAATGTTATTGTAATTTTTGTTCGGTTTTAGGTATTTTTGCCGGTCCTAAGCCCGGAGAAAGTGTGAAGGGAAAACTGAATCGAGTTTACAAAATTCCCTACACACGCCAAAAGTACAGTACTGTACTTACTAGTACCTACCTACAATTTTTTTTATCTTGAGGGTCTACCTGTCGTCCACTAGCGCCCCATCAGTTAAAAAAAATGTTACTCGCGAAATACAAAACTTATCGAAAACCCGGAAAGACAGATTGAAGAAAAGGTACCTTTGTTTATTTAGAAACTATTATTCCGTAAAATTAAGTTAACTGTAGTTACAGATACAAAAACTGCTAAAAGTGGCCGTTTTTCGCACTTTTTGTATGTGTAACAACTATATTTTTCAGAATTGATAGGTTCTAACTAAACTAGGGTACCTTTACTTCAATCTGTCTTTGCCGGATTTTCGATAAGTTTTGTATTTAGCAAGTAATATTTTTTTAACTGATGGGGGCGCTAGTGGACGGCTGGTAGCCTCGCGCAGTACTCAAAAAATGAGTCGCGGGGGTGAGCGCGGCCGGGGGAGGCGTACGAATCGTTCACGCCTGTCACCCATGCGCAGAAAATAACCGTCAGAGCTAGAGTTAGGCTGTGTTCCAAATTGTACAAACGCTGCTAAAAGCGTATACAGTACTGACGGACGGTCCAAATTGATTTTGCACGCTCACAAAGCTATCACTGCTTTAATGGCTCTAGTCAATTTGGAATGGATTTAAGCGCGCTCACGTGTTCATCTGTCAAAATGTCAGTTTCGTTTTTATTTTCTTTAACAAAGCCTAAGCTAATCGCTGAAAAATGTGCGCCAAATCCACTCTCATTTCCATTAGAGACAAACTCATTAAAATCAAAACTTAAGAGACATCAGCTGGCTGCAAATGTGTGGGATTTTATGTGTCAAATCGATTTTGACATTAGCGCTTTCACTGCTCCACCTATTTGACTAAAGCACTGATAGCAGAAACGATGACGTCATCAATGACGTAAGGCGGTCAACGAGCGAGTGCTTTAGAGCACGCTTTTGGTCAATTTGGACCGACTTAAGCGCGCTCACAGTGCTCTAAAGCAGTCTGTTAGTGCAATATGGAACGCACAGTTAGTCTGCGCGGCGTATAATATACTCGTTAATAAACACCAAGTCATAATAATAATACTTAGGTAGTAAAATATATCGGGTATAAGGGAATACATTATGCTGAAACTGGAAAAGCATGTTCAGTTAATATTACTTAATTATTTTCTTAAAGAAACGTGTCTGGCAATTGAAGAATAAATCGACTCCACTGGTGAGTGGTTTGTGAAGTTTTTTATCGCTACAAAAATTTTGTATGACCAATATTACAATTATCAGAGATTCAAAAATATTGTATTATCATTTGATAGTCCAGTAAGTATATTACCAGAAATATGACAGAACTTTTACAGGTATGGGGGGTATGGGGCAAAATTGTCTGACTGAGTCATACAACTTCTTTTGCAGCGATTAATAACATTAATTATCTATCTTTCTTTACATAATATACGGTGATTTGTTTAGCAAAGGGGCCATTTAATAGGTTGCATATAAAATATATTATTTTTAAAATTTCGTGGTCACCCGAAAATTTAAGAAAAATTAATTTAAATAAATCAATTTTATCGGCCCTTAGAAGAATAGACGTGTGTACACCGCGAATTTTTAATGGTTTTGCTCCCGAAACCCAGTGATTCTACTCGTGAAAAAATTAACTTTCCCGAAGAAATATTTTTGTACTGAAACAAAATTTTTCAACTTCCCATACAAAATGAGTCTGTCACAGGACCACTTTAGTTTCTTTTCGAGTAAAAATGGTTTTTTTTCGCGGCGAAAGTAGCTTGTTTTAATTAGTAGCATCAGGAGCGTAACCAATAATAATTCAATATGTATGTAGCTAGTAGGGGTTGTGTTTATAATTTTATTAATTGTATGTATAATTTTATTGTAAATAGAGATTAGTATTCTTGTAGGTATAGAGAACTTTGGTGGGTTGTTATAGACTAAGAGCTGGCGGTTGGCACCCCTACCTCATCGCATACCAAAAAGCGACCTGTCTAAAAGGTGAATCTGAAAAACCAGAGTTGCCTGGGAGCAACCTAGCACGTTTTGTACAGTCAACAAAAACTGATTATTTTAGTGTACCAAGTAGGTACACACGACCGCACATCGGTAGAAACACTTTTGGACCTTATGGCGTGGTAATAGAGTTGAAAAAGTTTCTACCGACAAGCGGTTGACCGTACTTAATGCATGAGAAGTACTAACAAAGAAGTAGTAAAACCAACAGGATTGCCTCGCCCTTTGGCCTCGCCCAACCCTGGCACTTAGTGAGTTGACATTACCTAAAAATTAAATTGCAACTCCGTAAACTACAACCGGGTTTAGAAAACGCAACCCTGGTTATTTTGGTACATACTTTTGCATGTACTATTTTCTTACTTGGTACAAAAAAAAAAAACAGATTTTTGCTGTACAAAACATGTCAGGTTGCGTCCAGGCAACCCTGTTTTTATTTGACTCACTTTTTTATTGTGCACCTAGAGGTAAGGTTGCCAACTGCGCGCTCTCCGCCTATTATGGACTTTTTCTTTTTCCTTATGCTACTATGTATAAGCACTTATATTATGGACTGGTATTGCATTTTATTGCTTCTCCCAAAACAGAATATTTATTGTTATTCACCAAAATGTATTTGACTCTCTGTGGAAAACGTAATTTGTTGAATAGTTATTCATTTTTTATTATTTTAGCTAGATTAAGATAAATATCAATTATGGGATGGACTGAATTGTTACCTTAAATAAAATTTTGTGATAATATAGCAGTTTCATTTATTTATAAGGGTTTCATTTATTAATATCCATTCCAGGGAATACGCATATCTAATCTAATGTGTAAAATCCTTTGACAGCGGTCTGTCTCGATTATATCGTCTGGATCAAATAAATTTGGACCTCCTCGCTTCGCTCGGTCTCGATCTCGACAATTTCTCATCGTTTTCATAAAACATTATACGTATTATTGTACGCCATAGTAGTTGGTCTAGCTTAAGCAGAACTATTATTTCCATAAAACATAATACATTATTATTGTACGCCATAGTAATCCGTTTAGTCTAAGCTGAACTATTATTTCCATAAAACATAACGTATATTACTGTACGCAATAGTAATTGGTTTAGTTTTAGCAGCACTATTATTTCCATAAAACATAATATTACTGTACGCCATAGAAATCGGACACAGGTTTATTGTAACTTAATAGGTTGACCCTGGCCTTAGCAACTTGTCAAAAGTATGTTTTGAGAGAAATAAACTATTTTTATTTATTTATTTGAAACGCCCCTAATATCCGCCCGATTGCTTTCATATCCTATTAATCGAGCAATATTTGTAAAACCATACGGGGGTTTTCGGGGACAAATTGATTTAGATAGGTCTCATGTCTGGGAAAATTCGTTTCCCCGTGTTTTTAAGCATTTTTTAAAAAATACCGCGTTTTAGACAAAAACCTTCAGCGCCATCTGTTGATGGGTAGCATACCTTGCTCACCCGAGCGAAGGTCGGTCGCCCAGGTACTAATACCCCAAGATAATTAGATTTTGGCCTAGACAAAAATCGGAACCAAGATTTTCTTTTTGTGGTTTATGAAGTCTTGGAAGTAATTACATAATTACTTAAAATTAAGCATATCACCAAATGGGACAAGGCGGCAGATTAAAAAAACCCTATTATATAAATAGTTACTGTGGCAAAAATGCCAACTAAACGAAATGTTTTCTGGGCTCGTTCAATGATAAACTTTTAGTATTTTACAAACTAATTAAGCACCTAAGTTCTTAGGTTAATCCTAAAATTAAAAAAATCCCACTAAAAGTTTTATTTCTTTTTGTCTGCTCGGGCAAAATACATAACTATCTCGTGACTTTTTGTACTTCAAAATTTTGTTGTACTTGATCAAACAGTCATAAAAGTGAACACAATATGTTAAAGCTTTACAGTGGTATAATTATTGAGGGATTTCTCTTTGGCCAAAATAGGTAACTGAATGAAAAGTGTTTAATTATACTCTAAAACTGTACTTACGTTGATTACTTTAAAAATTAAACATTTCAGGCAATAGCGTATCTTTTTATATAAAAATTACATTATGTAGCGCTTTATATCGACCCTAAAGAAGTTGAAATAAAGTTCATAATTGACATTAACATAGTACACGGCTCGTGATTGCACGGTACGGCAACGTCGCATTGCTTCGCTGTTTTATTCGGTACGCGCTTCGGAATTTAAAGTTAAACATGAAAGATGAAAATTTACATCGGTTGTAGTAAGCTGAAAATACTTTTGATCTTCTGATCTAAATATATAAAACAGCATGCCCTGACCGACTGACTGACTTACTGACTGATTCATCAACGCCGAGCCGTAACCGATAAAGCTACAGATGTGAAATTTTGTAAGCAGTTTTTTAGTACGTCAAGACTACACATTAAGAAAGGATTTTCTGAAATTCACCCCTGAGGGGTTGAAAAATGGGGTGGAAGTTTGTATTAATATTCTACAGGTTTGACATGAGACTCAAAATAATTGTGGATTTGATCTAATGAAAGGGAAAAACCGGCCAAGTGCGAGTCGGACTCGCGCACCGAGGGTTCCGTACCACCGCATGATATAAATTGTATTAGTTGAAATGTCAGTAAATTACGAGTACTGTGGTCGATATTTGAAGTGAAAACTTCTTCAGCGGCGCTTGGCACTTTTTCCGATGGGAAAAAAATTATTAACTCGCATCAGAAGTCGCGTCAGATCTCGGATGAAGTATCGTAATGGATTTGAAAATAAGCATACCAAGTTAGAGCAGGCTCAATATTTGCAAAAGTTCTAAAGTGTGATAAAGATAAAAACATCTTTTTTACCTTTGTCGCGTCAGATCTCGGATGAAGTATAGAAATTGATTTGCAAATAATCATACCAAGTTAGAGCAGGCTCAATATATACAAAACTTCTAAAGTGTGATAAAGACCAAAACATCTTTTTTGTCTTTGTCATAGCAGGCCTGTCTGTGAAATAGGCAGCTTTTTCCAAGATCAAAGGAGTGTGACTCCTGTAAACTTGTTTACTATTATATATTCTGTGGTCATAGTCTCGGCTTTTTTTGTTGTGCACAACGTGATATGTGCACGACAGACTTGACGTACTGGTTTTGATCGTTATTTAATAGCGAATCCTAAATGTATGAGATCTACATTTCGGATGACAGCAGTCAAACTAAAAATCGCTGTAACTCGAAAACTTCTGACCCTAGACTACTCGTGTGCTGAGACAAATGATAGGTCTCGATGAGATCTACATTTCGGATGACAGCTGTCAAATTGAAAAACCCCATAACTTGGAAACTACTGAATCTAGAGTACTTGTGTGCTGAGTCAAATGATAGGTCTCGATGAGATCTTCATTTCGGATGACAATTGTCAAACTAAAAATGGCTTTACCTCGAAAACTACTGACCCTAAACTACTCGTGTGCTGAGACAAATGATAGGTCTTGATGAGATCTACATTTCAGATGACAGCTGTCAAACTGAAAAACCCCATAACTTGGAAACTACTGAATCTAGAGTACTTGTGTGCTGAGTCAAATGATAGGTCTCGATGAGATCTTCATTTCGGATGACAGCTGTCAAAGTAAAAATCGCTATTACTTGAAAACTACTGACCCTAGACTACTCATGTGCTGAGACAAATGAAAGGTCTCGATGAGATCTACATTACGGATGACAGCTGTCAAACTAAAAAAACCCCATACCTTGGAAACTACTGACTCTAGTGTACTCGTGTGCTGAGTCAAATGATAGGTCTTGATGAGATCTACATTTCGGATGACAGCTGTCAAAGTAAAAATCGCTATAACTTGAAAACTACTGACCCTAGACTACTCATGTACTGAGACAAATTTTAGGTCTCGATGAAGAAGTACACGAGCAATGACGCGATTGACCCTTACAAAAACATCATATTCAAAAATTCAAGTTTTCACTTCTGCCGGCACTCTCGGAGTGCAACTCGTCCTTTCTTGAGTCCGACTCGTACTTGATCAGTTTTTATATTTTATAGCTTATGCAGCATGAGATACAGCCCACTGACAGACAGTCAGACATACATCGGAGGCATATTAGTATGATCCCGTTTTTCACCCTATGGGTACGGAACCATAAAGTCTGAAATAATTAAAGTTTACAACCTTTCTCACAACCAATTAACGCTAGCTAGCTTCCACTTCAAGTAAATTCTTATTAAAGAGGAGTCAAGATCGGGGGATCAAGAGCAATAGCTTAGCACGCTAGTCCGACTCGCACTTGCCCGGTTTTTTGTAACACTGTATCCCACAATGGTATTTTCTCCTTTCAATGGACTGTTTGAAGTGTTGTTGTTTGTACAAGCAGGCAGCCAGACACTTGCAGCCCACTCTAGCTACTTGGACTGTTGAAATAAGAACACTAAAAAGTCTAATATTATGTCAGGCTTGACGTACTCTTGACATTACGTAGAAGAAAAAAGTCTCGAGGCGCACGGCACGCCATACCGGTTCCAAAGAACATATAATATTACGCCGGTTCTCGCTCGCTTGACGCGATCTTTTGAATTAAAAATGAACTTTTTTATCTTTTTATAATTATGCTTAATTTTATAAATAAAGGAAAGAACACACGATGAAACCTGTAATTAAACAAAAGTTTTTCAGTTGGTATTTTTGCTTCAACATTAAATACGAAAATATTTAACTTTTGATTAATATGCTTAATTTTAGGTAATTTGCTCAAAAACTGTCCTGGAAAGTCTATCAAATTTAAAATAATTTGGTTGCCATTTTTGCCTGGACTTTTATGTAACTTGCATACAAATTTGCTAATAAAAAAATATGCGCAAATATTTTTTGCTTAGTTTTAATTGAAGTAGGTACCTTGGAACCCACATCAAAAGTTTACCCCATCAGATATTAGTTACAATTTTTGGCTTGACTTCACATGCATAAACAAACAAAAAAAAATATTTTCTGGAGAATCTAAAAGCCAGCCAATTCATTAAAAAATATTTTTTACATAAGTGTTCCACCACCTATTATAATACATAGCAACTTTATAGTAAATTGACGGTTTCGATTTATGTCCAGCCAATTAAAAATTACAGCTTCAGGACTCGGCCTATAACGTATGATTTGAGCTATGGATTTGAGGATTTTTTTTGGGCTTACTCGTGACCTCGATCTAGTCTTGAGGACAGATGAGGTAGACGGTGGGACGAGCTTGCCCAAAAGATTCGTATTGATTCTCAAGAACCTCTTTTTCTTCCTTTGGTAAACCTTGAGAATAATCTTACACTTGAGTCATAGTCAATTCAGGAATACTTTGTAACAATCGTTCAGCCGTTTCTTACCTGAAGGGGCTGAAACATGTTTAAAAATATTTAATTAAAGATAATAACGAGCACAAATGTGATAATGTAAATTTCATACAATATACCAACCAGGTGGTGAAGTCCAAATACTTACTAGAACATCTCCTAAACATTCCAAAAAAAAAAATGTAGGTACGCAAACTTCCCCACAGGAGTAGTCAGGCAGGTACACACGGCCGCACGTCGGTGGAAACACTTTGACCTTGAGCGGGTCTCTGGTTTCAGGTGTTTGTAGCGTAGCGCTGGTTCAGCTTATGCTGGTTTTGTTTCAACGAGCTTGCTGCCGTGCGTACGCACGTAACAGTATTATTGCAGGCAGGTATAAGATTTGAATAGAGGCTTGGCGATATAAGAGGGCTGAGAATGCATCTAACGGAAAAAAAAGTCGTATAGCTTTCTGTTTCTTTCCTATAGCTGCATCCCTCTATATCGGGATACGTATTGATAGTGTAAATATCTATTAGACTAAGAGCGAGCAGTTGACAACCCTAACTCATCGGATACCAAACTATCTAGGCTGCTGCACAATGAAATGGTGAGTCTAAAAAACAGGGTTGCCTGGGCGCAACCTGGCACGTTTAGTACAGTCAACAAAAAACAAACAGCGACCTAACTAGGCTGCTGCACAATGAAATGGTGAGTCTAAAAAACAGGTTTGCCTGGGCCTAGGTCGAAATAATTGAGTAAGAAAAACGCGTGCTCCTCGTGGATTTCCAAAATCTTCGGTTGAAATCATAGATTTATAGTCGTTGAAATACGAAAAATTATTGCTGCTAAAATGCGCTGTCAGCTATCGTTTCAATGGCAAGATTTTTTTTTCGTATGTTGTTCTTATGCCGCAGTGTTTGCACTGCTTTGTTTCGGTGCGAAGGGTAAGAGTGCCAGTGAACAGAGAGCAGTAGGCGCAAGAGACCAGGCTGGGCAACGCTGGTTGATGTCTTACTAATGTCAAATTTTCTTTATTGCACACATAATTATACAAAGTTGATACATGAACGATGTTTTCCAAGTTCAGCTTATCTCTATTAGAGATCTCTTCCAGCCAACCTATCTGCCACTAAAATCAAATAATTTTGGCACTGTTAAGACAGTGAGCGTTATGGGCGTGACCACTTACCATCAGGTGGCCAAGTGACCTAACTGCTCGTTTGCCCTTTTGTGATATAAAAAATAAACGTTTCACGGGAAAAGTTGTTCGGTTTCATGGGCAGACTCACGTTCCTTAGTCTAGATGCATGTTGTTTAAAGAGCGATCAGGATAAGTCGGGCTATGACGGTTATTTACTGCACATGGGTGACAGGCGGAGAGCCAATGAACGATTCGCTCGCCTCCCCCCTCACATGCCGCGCTCACCCCCGCGACTCATTTTTCCATAACGGTCACAGCCCGAGTTATTTTGTACGCCGTATACCTTGGGTGTAACTGAAATAAAAGATGGTGAATAGGATTTTTAGTTTATTGTGTCATATCCTAAGTTTACAAGTAAGGTTCGGGGAATTCGAAGGTGACCTCGCGTCCCGTTAGCTTCTTGTATACTGACTGGAAGGTGTCAACCTGAAAAAAAAAAACGTGTCAAAAAGCTTAACACACGGATCATCAATCATCCGTGAAACGTCCAGTGAAAATGCGTGGTACAATTTTGAGGCACCACAGTCACCGCTTTACACCGTTGCGGCTGGCAGCACCAAGGGAAACGTCCAGTGAAAATGCGTGGTACAATTTTGAGGCACCACAGTCACCGCTTTACACCGTTGCGGCTGGCAGCACCAAGGACCGCTGTTGTTGGTGACCGCAGTATGCAAGATGGTACAGTCAAGAGCACGTCAAGCTTGACACATTGGACTTTGTACCGTTCTTATTTCAACAGACTTATAGTCACGCTGCGAGTGTCAAGCTTGACTTGTCGTTGACTGTACGATGCGCAGAATGACGCTGCTGCCCATCCTCCGGCTGACAATCCCTTAGTCGCCTCTAACGACATCCATGGGTAGACATGGGTTGGTACTATTCCTTACCGGAACCACACAGACACCCGGATAATCTTACATATTAGTGTTGTGATTCGGCTAATGTAGGCAACAACGTTTTGGAAGAAAATCATAAATTGAGTAAACAAACATCTGACACATTTCAATCACTCAAAGCGCACATTTGTAACCACAAAACAAACAGAAAAACCTTTTAGATTAGACATTCATACAAATACACCAACTATTGATAAGAATGACAGGATGTTGCTTATAAAAGAACTAAAACAACAATAGACTTTTTTTTTTTCTTTTTTAGAACTAAGGCTTCTCTATGTAAATTAAGGGTAGTTTGCGCCACTAACTTATAATTTAATTTAAACGAAGCCACATGCACAAAACGTAAGATTTTTCTAATAGTTCATATGTATCGCTACTACCAACATTATGAAAAATAATCTGTGAATAGTGCTGTGGATTGTGTATAAATTTTAATCTGTTTTCAAGTATGAACTGTTAATTTTAAGCTATAAATAAATTTTAAGCTATGTACACAATTGTTAACTATTCCCAATAAATAAAATAAAAAGGACAGAACTGTGCGTGGGAGTAGGACGGAGCGATACTCGTCTCTGTCGCTACAATATCTCACGCATCGCTGCGTCTTGATGTCATAGGTACTGCTGTTATATTTAAATCAAGCTACATTATTTCGAGTTCAAAATATACATGTTTTACGGGCGGGTCTCCAGTCACGAGGATTTGCGTCCGCTTGCGAATCTGACATCTTAGAACGTGAATATTTCAAATTGTCGTAATATAAGATATTGGAGCGACAGGCACGTATCGCTCCGTCCTGCTCTCACACATAGCTCTCTCTTGCTGTCTATTTAAACTAGGTATACTTTTTAGTTGGTGTATTAAAGTGAAAATCGAAGGGGTTTTCTGTTAAAAATTGACGTTATTTGTTGACGTGGACAAAAGATGTGAAAGCCATATTGAAAAAAAAAAAAAAGTTTATGCTTTTGTCTAGGGGGTCATTCCGTGCAAAGCGGATATATAGTCAGAAGGTGAGGGGTAAAGGGGGGTGTGAGGGGTGGTGAAGGGTGAGAGAGATTGTGAATTGAAGAGGTGATGGGAAGGGGTGAAAGGAGGAGGAGGGTGGTGCTGAGTGGACGTGGATAAGAGCTTAACGTGCTCTAGACTGTACCTACCTACAATGACGTATCCACGTAAAACTTACGGCCGTATCAAGGATAAAGCCAACCAGAGATTTTTGTTTTCTAAACTTACGATTCTCATTTTAATTATGATTATGATTGATGAAGACTGACCTTGTGCTCAATGGTGGTCTGCTGGTTCTTGTCCAGATGCACCTTGATCAGCTGGGAGCCGTCGAGCTTCACCCGGATGCGCTTGCCAACAATCTCAGCGGGGAACACCAGGTCTTCCAAGATGGCGTCGTACACTGACGTCAATGTCCTGGAATTTACAACATACACGTTGTAGATAGCGATATTTAAAATGTTCACTCCCATACATAGGGAACGTACGGGGGCTTAGGTCTTCGTCACATTCTCTAGGAAAATCTCGCGCTTTTACAAGCGGCACGCGGCAAGCATCGTATTATACAGACAAAAATAAACAAAATTATTACCTTTGATTGCAAAAACATATTTAAAGCCGCATTACTCGTATTGATAGGGGGATATTATTCAACCGTGCAGGGTGCAGGTTGCTTTACTGACACCTATATTGAAAAGAATTATATTTATTTATCCAATGTTTCTTTAATGTGATATTTATGTTATGGCGTTTATAAAACCCTATTACTGTTAAATTATAGTAAAATTGTTTATCAACTATCCCTAAAATTCCAATTTAGAATTTGTCTTGTTCTTAACTTTATTTTTCACGATAATTACTGTTGATTGATCTTATTTAATTTTAATACTGTTGCCGAATATGGTCAATGGTGTGCACACCTATAATTGGCATACATATTCTACCCTTACCTATTTGAATGTATCCACATTGTAATTTTAATATGTTATGCTGTTGGTTTGCCTTAATATATAAAATAAAATAAAAGAAAGCTCGTGCAATCTCCATACTTCTATGCCCAACCAAGGTCAATGGATACAGATACTCATGCATTCATCCTGATTGCTTCTGATCTGACCTTATGGGTGTTGATCAAAACACTGGAAATGTTAAGAAGGTACCTGGATCGTGGCCTCTTCTGTTTGTTAGCCACACGTGTCTTGTGGCTGGGTTTGGGCAGGATCTTGCGGTCTCCAATGAACACAACATGTTTGCCGCTGAACTTCTTCTCAAGTTCTCTCACTAAACGGATCTGAATCTTCTGGAAGGCCTTCAGCTTGGGCATCGGCACATAGATGATTATCGACTGGAATTAATAAATGCATGGTAAATAAAAAACTAATATGGCAGATTTGTATAAAGGCAAAATTGAGACACCAAAACTCCTAGACAAGTTTTTGGCATGTCTTGGCTGATTTACAAGAAGGCATAGGTATGGTGTATAATCCATTTTCTTCATTTATTCAAATGCTTACCAACACATTTTTCGGCCATGAAACTAAAACTGTATATAATAGGTCTTTACCTATGAAATTGCCGTTTTGTATGGCGAATTTTAGGTAAACTCAATTTTCAGTACTAACATTTTTGCGTTTTTCTTAGGAAATTATAAATCCAATTTTTTTCATTTTTTTAAGCATTATTGGGAAGACATTAAGCTAACAGAAACTTAAATTTAATTTTCGAAAAATATTATCTGTAAAAAAATATAACAAATCTAATGATGAAATCGGACGACATTTAAAACGAACAATTTTCGAACCTTTAATTTTATATATCAAACTAAAAATAAAAACTTTATTTTATGCGTAAATTGATAACCTTGAAGTTAACTTTCAAATATAAGACAAATGAAAAAAATATCATTAGAATTATAGGAATTATAATCTCATTAATCTGTAAGAAAATAACGGCAATTTCATAGGTAAAGACCTATTATTAGACGGAAAAATAACATTGTTTTACAAACTTGTTTCTTCTGAAAGGTTTAGCAGAATGTGTTGGTAAGCATTGGAATAAATGAAAAAAAAAACCGGTCAAGTGCGAGTCGGACTCGCCCGCCGAGGGTTCCGATATACCTATAGTATTTTTGGAAGCAATAAAGTCCATTTTCAGGACCGCAAAACTAAATTTGTTTGTAAAGGTTTTTTGCAGATTTCTGAAAAACTGTGCAACTTAGAAAGATCGTTTTATTTTTGCTGTAAAGTTTATATAAACTTCTGTCAACTGTAATTAATTCAGATTTTTCCTTACTCAAACTTCGGAGATAAGGGGGGGGGGAATGGTATTTTTCTTGACATTTTTCATCATAACTTTAAAACTAAGAAATTTAAAAAAATACAAAAATATATTTTAAAATGTACAAGTAAAGCCCTTTCATATGATACCCCACTCGACCTAGTAGCGACAATTTGAAATTTGGCCCCCCCTATTTTGGCCCCCTTTATATTAATAATCATACTTTTTTCAAAATCTTTTCTTGTGCAATTAAGTTGGGCAACTATATTCTAAAACTATTCCAAATTTCAGGTTGATAGCATAAGTGGTTGCTGAGATATAGAGGTGTCACACCTCAGACAGACGGACAGACAGACAGAGCGGCACCATAAGGGTTCCTTTTTTTTACCATTTTGGTATCGGAACCCTAAAAATGGATCATAAACACTTTTTGGCATGACAGTAGGCCCTTGCCATTCCATAATATACCTAATCTGTTTCACAAGTCAATGCCAACGCTTACCAACACATTTTGGAGCCATACAACCAGACAAACCACCAAGAACCAGAGTAAAGTTGATGGAAACAAAAACATTGCTTTACAAACTCGTTTTTTCTGACAGCTATATAGCTGATTACTATTGGTCATGGAGAACAATAGCCTAGATATAGCTGCAAAATGTGTTGGTAAGCTTTGGTATTGACTCGTGAAATGCCAGCATGGGCGTTGGTTGAAGTGGGTTAATATTACCCAAATATATAATATATGATATTTCCATCGATGTTTCACATAACTTTAATTTGTGTTATTATAATAAATATTTGGAGTCTTATCTTGGGAATTGAAAAAAAAAATAATGATTCAAGAACATTTAATCATGCTAAACAAGATTTTACATAAACGCATAAAAAATGTGGGAAAAATTACATCCCTTAGGTTTTCATCAGTTTTCTGTAATAATAAACAGTTTTTTTAGTTCCAAATGGTACGGTTATATATCTGAATCTTGCCTTGCCTGACAAATTTTTGTCCAAAATCGTTTAGAAGACTGTCCTGGCTCCAGCTACTGAGAAGAACAGCAACGTCATACAAGTATTTAAAAAAATATTGCAATTTGTAAAAACGCTGGGTCATTTTGACCCAACCCCAATGACGCCGGGTTAAAAAATAACTATCCATTATATCTATCTATTAATTTATTAAATTTATAGTATTTTATCTATTCTTTCATAAAACAAAGCACTATTTCGATATTTAGCTACTGCAGCTTGGAAATATAGCAGTCACAGTCAGTTTTTTGCAAATTGAGAATTACCCATATAACAACGTAAGAATTCCCTATAATTACACAAGGCAGATGTTTGTAACTACAGTAGAGTCATGACACTCAAGAGACCGGTGATATTACGTCGTACTATCCAGACATCATACTAAAGAAGTCAATTTATTATGCAATTTCTTAACAAATCAACGAATCATATGCATCGCTAAAAGCAGTTGGTCATAATAAGCAACGTTGTACTAAACAGATTCTACTGTATAACAAACACACAGAAAAATGCTTAGACTATCATTAATTTAACATACAATTAGTCAGAAATATCTATGTTTTTAACTTTTTAATTTGAGGTTCTTTTATTTACAAAATGTCACATTCTGTGGTGGAATAGATTGTAAAATTAGTTTGAACAAACACCTACAAACTATAAGCTTAACGGGCCTGTTTAAAATAAGAATAGTAATTCAAATATTGAAGATAGTAACATCACTGGGTGATATGTATGGCTCACGGTAAAACTTGACTTTAAACCTATCAAATATTAAGACATTTGAATGAAGCTTAGCCATGATCTTAACATACCGCCTAAGGATACAGGTTAAGGTTTAACTATTCTGTGGGGTTAGTAAGTTTGTAATTTTGTTTTATTTATGTGTTGAATAAATGTACCTATTGCTGTACAACTCCATTCAATTATATGAAACTTTCTATGACCAATTAATAGTTTACTCACTTTTAGAAGGAAGAAAAATGTAAGAACTCTGAAGAAAACATTAGAAGTAAAGCACAGTAACATACCTTCTTGTTATGGAGTTCAATTTCTTTAGCCTTAGTAATATACAGCTCCCTAAGTTGCGCCTTCAGGTCAGAATTGGTTTCCAACTCGACCAGGGCCTGTGAGATGGACGTCTCGAAGGGGTCCGCCTCAGAGGCGCCGGCTTTGATGATCTTCGTACTCATCTGGAAACCACAACCACCAAACTTAACCAAACTTGCACGCTAAGAGGTTAGAAAATTGGAACTAGTTTGTAAACACAACTTCTCAATCTTTCACTTCAAACGGTTATTTCATGGCATTATTAGAAAGTTCGGAAATGAGACGTAAAGTGGTATTCACTTTCAAATAGATAATTCACTTGTATAAATCAAAACAACGTTGGACACGAAGGGAGCGGATTGGACATCAAGACATATCAGAGTAATCTTTACCGTAACCACAAGACTTTCACACTAAATCGAAAGGTATTTAAATAGAGTATTAAAACAGCGCAGTATTTATGTAAAAAAGCAATCCGTATTGTGAAATTTTATAGAAAAATTCACGAAAAGAACTACCTTGACAACTGACCGGGAGCAAAAGAAAGAGATAGAAAACTTAAGTTGCCACAGTTTATAAATAAGTACCCGAGTATTATCGTTGATTCGGAACGCAACTTTAGATTGGCGAATGACCGACCCAAAGTGTTAATAAAGTTATTTTTTTCAGAGAAGTATGTAAACCCGTATTATTTTAATGAAATATTTACTACGTGTATAGATTGTATATTTAACAGATTTACGATGTGTTTTATTTTATCCACGTATTTCCAGATAGAGTATAATACATAATTTATTTTACCCACATAATTGGGTAACTGCTTATTGTAGGCAACATTTTTCATGTTCGTTCAGAAATAAGTTTCGTTCCTTTCGTTCAGAAAAATGTGGTTTTTGACATTTGTACCTACGTTCAGCAACTCATTTTGATTTTTTTGGTATTTATCATTAAATATTTTGCAAATCTAAAACAGAGTTATTTGAAGTTATTTCTTGGAGTTATTTCATGAAATGATTTGTTTTTTTTTGTGATAGAATGACTTGATTATATTTAACCTGTTTTATTTTATATTTTTGTGATGGACAGAGTTTCAAAACGTTTCTAAGTAAACAATCAGCTGTCAGCAGGTTTGTGGTTTTTCCGATTTTCCTATGGATTTCCCAAAGATTTTTATTGAAATTCAGAGGGACAATTGCCATTCAAAGTTTCTATTAAAGGTCACATAAACTATACCTGAAGCTATAGAACTCTCTGTCGAATTTAAGTTGGTTTAGCGAAACTGCTGATCAAGAAGAATTTCAAGCCTGCTGAAGTTTGAAAATTCGTATCAATCACAGGTATCAATGCTATAAAACTGGAATAGTACGTACTCCGTTTATTTGGCGTGTTGGATAATACACGTGTAAGGTGAGTGCGATTTAACGTGTTTCATATATGATTTTGGAGCAATGTGAAGTGGGCAATTCTTTTTGGAAGTTATAGGCAAATAGAAGCCTCATACCAGACATTGTACACGAAATTTCAACACTAACTCTATAAGTCAAAATCGTGCTGAAACCTACTGTAGAAACTTTGTAATTCTTTTTATAGTATTTTTATCTTTACTTTTATTTTAGTTTTCTTATAGTTTATTCTTTTAGTTATGTACACGGTGGAATGTACTGTCTTCCAAGACACAGATTCTTTTAGTTTGGGAGACAGGGTTCTGTAACTACTGTCAACTTTGTCTAGAGTGAGTTCCAAAACGGTAATAAGTACCCTTTGACAGCAGTCTGTCAACTACACCGATGGACATCATATAACGCTATCCTGCTGTCAGGGTAATTTCTTCCCGATTCGGAACGCAACCCTAATAAATAATTTCTATTTAAAAAAAGAAAAATTATGGAAGTTCTGACCCACTGATTTAAACTATACAAACCCTTAACAATTTCTACCTGATCTCATGAAAAAATTCATTAAACATACATACCTATAGGAACCTCTGATTCTAATTAATTTTCTGTATAACAAAATATTTATTAGCAATGTACTTCTAAGCTAGTTGTTCAGTGAATTCGCATAGGAAACATGTGTAAGGTACCTCGAAACTTGGCTCATAGACAGGGACATTGACAAGGTCAATAAGTAAAAATAAAAAAAACGAACTTTTTTCGGTTGCAAATAATAAAGTTAAAAAATAATTTTGTTTTTGTCAAATATCGAACGACTATTACGACGACGAAAAACGACTGACAACTGTTCTAAGTAGTCTGTTGTCGGTTTATATCTGTTAGTTTTTTTTATGATAGGCAATTCATCACAATCTGCCATACGACCTATCGATATTGGACGGAAACGATTATTTCTAAAAACCTCTTCATTTATGGCCGAAAAAAATTGGTATTTTTTATTTATCTTTAATGATCCTATTCCTGTTTATGAGCCAAGTTTCAAGGTACCTTACATATAAGTTTCCTTTGCGAATTACATGCTAGTCCAGATACTTTAACCTGAACGAACATAGCCTTTATTACAAAGCAGTAGCATTTGGGTGAAATAGTTCCATACATGTGATCCAATCACCCTACTGCTCGAATCTCAGGGTCCCCACCAGAAATAATAATAATAAGCAGTAGCATCAATATTCATACTGAGTGTTTCCAGTAATGTGCTGTGGGTGGGCTGTACTAAGGTTAGGCTACACAAGGTTTTTTATTTTAGGATAATTAAAAAGGTAGTTCTGCCTACAACAAAATGCTGGAAAGCATCCTGCCTGTGGCTGTGAGATTTTGCGATTTTCTTCTTTGTAAATTTATCCAAACACAGGAAGTGTTAAAATAAAATCATTTTCTACTTTGCTGAAAAGCATAAGTAAAAAAAAAAAAAACTTCCCATAAAAAGTGCTTTCTGTGGGAGGTAATATTTTACTTATTTATTTCTATAGGACCTTGAGAAAGGGAGGCCTTTGCCCTGCAGTGGGACGTTTAGGCCCAGCGCAGACAGAACGGAATAATCCTCGCGCGGGCTCGGGAATTTCCTGAGGGATCGCGCATGCTCGAGCATGCGCGCGACCGCGCGAGCCTGCGTGAGTAAGGCTCAGCGCAGACCGGAAGGAGCGCATCGGAGAGGATTTTATAAAGGTACTTGAAAATCAACTTTAACGTCATTGAAATAAACTGCATATATGCTTGAACCCGACAAAAAAGGCTCGCGCATCCTCGAGGATACGCGGGAATCCGCGCGCGGGGTCGAGCAGGCGCGCGGGGTCGAGCAGGCGCGCGGCGTCGAGACAGCGCGCGGCGGCGGGCGAGCGCGCAGTGTTGTCAGTGAGTTCAAAGAGGGTGGGCGTGTTTTTTTAAGATTTACCTACCCCATATCCCAGTCCACCATTGTTGACGAACCGCGACAAACTGGCATGTTTCGGTAGAAGGTGACGGTTTACTCGCGCAGGCTCGCGCGGTCGCGCGCATGCTCTAGATATAGCTAGAGCCCTATACAGTTAGTTCTCGTAATTAAGCGTAGAGATTAAGTTTTTGTGAGACCTATGAGGGTGGCATTTTCTAAACAGAAAAAACCCTCCAAAAAATTTTAGATGAAAAAAAATTATGAAAAGGACTTTTAATTTTAATGTAATACCTATATTTCTATCCCTCAGCCCTCCATTTTCTCTCACTTTATTTATACAATTGTTAAACATCTAATTGCAGAAACGCTTATTAATGTTAATGTCCCATTATGAGTTGCATTTTTTCCATATTCAAAGGAGAACAATCACTTTTATGGGGTGCTTTGTAACTGTTTATCTGTAATTTCTTTATTTTGTGTTTGTTCTAGGATCTTTCTACAGACTCCATATGGCATTCACTGTTCAAATGTCCATAATGATATCCGTTACTCAAAGATTATATATATATATTGAAGATTAAAGTGTAGTTGACACCATTACCTATGTGCTAGTCAACAAACCTTGAAATAATTGGTAACGCTTGTGCAAGCAACGGTCTGACATCTAGAACAATGGAGCCTGAAATAAATGGGTAAGTAAACTATATTTTAAAACAATTTTTTTTCGTTTATTCCAATGCTAGCCAATCTATTTTTGCAGCCATGACACTAAACCAGAGTATATATCTGACAGAAACAATAACATTGTTTTAGAAACATGTGTTTTCTGACAGCTTTAGACGATTGATTGTGACATAGCTGCAAAATATGTAGGAATAAACGACAAAAATGAATCCTATATTTGGAAATGGATCATATATTTTTGAAATGGGCTCGAACAATTTCAATTAAATTTACAATAGGTTTTTGGAGACGAAAAATCGATTTACCAAGTCTCATGTTTTGGGAAATTGGTTTTTAACTTGGTTTTCTTAGTTTTTTCAAGATTTGACTCCGAAAAAAAAACCGGTCAGACTCGCGCGCTGAGGGTTCCGATATAGTTTTTTAAGAAACAATAAAGTCCAATTTTAGGAACGTAAAACTAAATTAGTTTGTAAAAGTATTCGCTAATTTCTTAAAAACTTTGTTACTTAGAGAGTTCGTTATAATGTTCCTCTAATATTTACATAAACCTTTATCAACTATAGGTATTTGATTATGATGTTTCGCTTGTCGAATGTCGGAGATACTCTTAGTGTTCCAGACTAGCTTTCCGCCTGCGGTTTCACCCGCAATTCATGCGTTTTCCCGTGGGAATGAAGTGTTTTCCCGGGGTAAAAAGAAGCCTATGTGCTATTCCAGGACCTAGCCTATATGTGTGCCAAGTTTCATTAAAATCCATTCAGTAGTTTTTTGTGAAAGAGTAACAAACATCCATTCATTCTTACAAACTTTCGCGTTTATAATATTTTCATATTATACAACGTGTTAATGGAATAAGCAAAACCCTCATACACCCCAACTGATTTTAATTAAAATAGATCCATTCCCTTAAAAAAAATCTTTAAAAATGATTTTTTCTTCTAGATATTGTTATTTTAAAGTTTCATGATTGTTCTAGTTTCATCGTTGTTCACGCCACGCCGGCCGCCAGCGCGCGTATTCATAGAATTTTTTAGAATAGAAGTGGCAAAAATTTAAATAATTTAAAAAAAATAACCCCTATCAAAAACCCGTGAAATTGATTCTACTCTCGATTCTGAACAAACTATTTTCTCAGTTTCGCTTATTCCGTTAACACGTTGTATATACATATATGTGTATATATCTATGGTATATATTATTTAATGATATATTATATTATTATATATATTATTATACTATAGGATTAAGGCGGTTATAGCCAAGGAGGTTTAAGTAGCAGCTCTTTCTGCTAAGGAGGGAGCCATAAGCGTAGCACTTTCTTGCGAGGGACCTCTATACTAAAATGTATGGATTTTTTTCAAATCCTAAAAACGTAAATTTTTTATCTTTCTCTCTGAGAAATATGTGACATGGTACTAATAAATGCTACTACCACAGTTTTTCTGGTGAAAACACTTACCATTCAGAAAAAAACGGTGTTAAAAATCACGCATAAAATGGCTATTACGGATTATTTACGCTTCCGTTCTTAGTATTAATGATCAATTCACAAGTAAAAAACGATATATTTTCACTTTCGCAAACAAAGTTTATACTAAAACGTTAGATTTTTAAAGATATCTTGATTTTTGTAAAACTTAACTGAGTTTTTTGACCGACTAGCATGGGCGACAGTGAGACGCTTTATACTTCACTAGCTCATACAGAATATGTATATGGCGGACTCTATAGTTTTTTACTCTGAGGTTATAGCCCTCAAAAGAAGCTACGCAATCGTCAATGCAATTATCGACCTTATTAACACTGTAACAAGTGCTCTTCAACGTGGCTGTTACAACCAACGATGAGACGGAATTTTGACAAGAATTAGGAAACACTTACTTTTTCGTATAAAATATAACAGATAAAATAAAATCGTATGTTATATTTAAAGAATAAAATATTTCCAAATATCGTAGCGCTTTAGGAGCAGTAAGGAATTAACGTCAAAAATCGATGTACCGTAGTTTTTTTTTGTTAAATATAGAATACAAAGACAGAATCAAAAATGTATGTACCAAATGTAATCCTTGAACTGATGTTTCACATACATTTTTTCAACTTTTCTTGACCAGCTATAAATGAGGAGCAGAATCTTTACAAAATGCCCATTTGAGGTATCTAATCGCCTTAAAAAAATGTCTAAAATTTTCCCACATTAGAATTTTTTTATATATAAATACTAAGAGTCGTATAAATACAAAAGCCTTTTTTAGAAGATACTAGTTAAACCTTTTCATTATAATACCCCACTTGACCCAGTAACGACAATTTAAAATGTTGCCCTCTTCCCATTTGAGCCCATTTACACAAAAATATATATTTCCATTTCTTTCGTTCGTAATAAAGTTGTGCAAGCATTATTTTAAAAGTATTCCAAACAAGTCGATAGCGTGAGTGCTTGCGAGATAAACAGGTGTAACAGACAGACAGACAAACGAAGTTTTGTTTCGGAACTGCTTGCGGAAAGCTTGACAAACACAGCGCGACTTAAGGTGATCCGTTTTCTATACAAAAATTCAAATGACTTGCATTCTTACGCGGGACATAAAATTCTGTTGAAAAACGAACGAATACTGCTATTTTTAGTTAAATTTTTCGCTGATTAATACAAAAATACAGCTAATGTACTGAAAGTACTAGTTTTTGTTAGCGATTTTTGGTTTAATATTAAGATTGTGGGCGTGCGGTCAAAACTTTACGGTTGTGCTTTGTGTGCATGTGTGAGTGATCGTACTCATGTAAATTACGGACTGACGAGAGTAATTGACTTTACTGGACATATGGAGATATTTTTTTATCGAAATTGTTGTTAGGCGTTGAAGTTGCACCATGAAATTTACGCTGATCAACTTTTTGCACATGTAGGTATAGTTGGTACTTATTGCGTTAAAAAAATAAAACCTTATATTTGCAGCAGTGGCTCCATCTAGTTGCGTTCGGGTCTAAGCTGGCCGTCACAGATCACCTTAAGCTCCTACCGCTATTGGAATAAGAACGGTACAAAGTCCGATGATGTGTCAGGCTTGATGTGCTCTTGACTGTTCGTCGTTTTGTGAAATTCTGAAGAGAGCAGCTCTCTAAACAGGGCGTTCGCTAAAACTAGCGCGGGCGCCCGCGCGCGTGTGAAATAGAACAGCGTACTCGGTGCGAGCGCGTGTGACGGGGTTCTTCATACTATTTCACACGCGTGCGGGCGCCCGCTCGAGTTTTAGCGGACGCCCTTACAAACCCAAGCTAGCTCCTTCTGGTGCAGATGGCTAAGAAATGCATGTTTATTGAGATGCATTTTTAATATATGATGCATTTATTGCAAAAAACACGTACCTACTTATTCTATTATTATATCTAAATGAGCAACGCTCGATGAGCAACGCTGAAATGAAATCAAAACTTCTATTTACGATAATATACAAAGATGCAATATTTTAAATTGTGCTCTGATCCACCTTCCGGTGTATATGCATTTTACATGACAAATTACAATTCCGTACAAGTCATTACAATAAGTCCCATTTAAAATTTTTAGATCATCATCATATGAGCCAAAAGACGTCTACTGACATAGGTCTCCCATAAAGATCTCCATGACGACCGGTCCTGCGTTGCTCGCATTTAGCGGCTTCCGCGAACTTGACTTGATCGGCGTCGGTCCATCTTGTGGGGGGCTTGTCCCCGTTACGTGTTCGTGGTTCGTGGTCGCTACGCTAGAACCTTTACGTTTACGTCCCATCGGCCGCGGTTCTTTCTTCTTGCGATGTGCCCTGCCAGCCGATTGCCACTTTAGTGTAGCGATACTCAGGGCTATGTCGGTTACTTTAGTTCTTCTGCGGATCTTCTCATTTCTGATACGATCCCGAAGAGAGACTTGGGAGTCTCGATTTGCCGACGATATACTCGTAGTTGTAATGGCTTCTCAGCCAGGCTCTCGCCTGGAAGATCTCAGCACGATGCTGAATAACCTCTACCCTCGAAGTTGTCGATAAATATCAAAGTTAAATAAAATTTACCATCTTCTTCTTTGCGTGTCGATGGCATCGTCATTTTAATTTTATATTTTACCATTATCTTATGCATTTATCAATCAATCAGTAATAGCCACTCAGACCGACAGATGGCGCTGTTGCACTGAGCGGGTTTTCTAAATCGCACTTATTTCGCAAAACTACGCTTAAAAAGACGCAAAAAATTCAAAACTCTATACAGCTCCATTTTTCAACACCCCGGATATTTTAAGAAGTGGTTCTGCCCATCGGGGAAATGAAAAACTTTTCCCGAGAAACATAGTTTCGACCTCCCATACAAAATGTACCTACTGTCAGGTGATGCAAATTTAACAATGGCTGCACTAAACTATGAACCAATTTTTACTTTCGAGCGGAGCGAGAAAGGTATTGTATTCGTGAAAAAAAAAAGTTTTTCTAATTTTCTCAAAAATGTGTTCTATATCACTTATACATCATAAAAAACAAGTCTCCCAAAAATGTCCGTCCGTCGGTCGGTCGGTCGGTCCGTCGGTCTGTCCGTCACGCTTTGGCCTAGCGGCTAAACGAATGGTCCGATTGACATCATATTTTGAATTTATGAGTTTTATGCAAATCCATCGAAGGGTTCTGAGTGGTTTCCTTCTGGCTCTCATTTTGAGGGTAGCTGTCATACAACGAAAATGAAAAATTTAAATTTTCTCAAAAACGACTCATAGAATCTTGATGAAACTTTGCATGACCAAGCATCTCCATGTAAGATATCATGCACCAATATCAATTGATCTGTGTAATTTCATATAAGGGGTGTTCCTGTACCACCAAAACGTAAATATGTGATTTACCCAAAATTGGTTCCATTGAGTTTATTAAAATTCTCTATAATATTAATCCTGGATTAGTTGTCTACCTGACTGGATATTATTTATGATTTTTTTCAAAAAAATTTAGTACACAGGGTGTACCAAAAACTGAAAGGGCTTGCTCAGTAGAACAAAATGAACAATTATCCATAAGGAACATGTGTAGGGAAATTAAAAAAATGTGCATGCAAGTATCCTACCGTAGCATCCATTGATCTGTGAAAATTCATATAAAGGGTGTTCCAGTACTACCAAAAGTTAAACATGTGATTTACTCGAAATCGTTTGAAGTTTGTTTGTTTGAATGTTTGACAATTTGAATTCTAAATTGATCTGTATATTTCATTCGAACATTTTTTTGGAAAAACGTTAATAAAAGTTTGTATTTCCATACTATGTGTATGGCATTACAAATTTAAGTTTGCGGTTGATACTTTTTCTTGAGTATTGCGAGAAAGTAAGTGCAGTGCTGCTGTACCATTTTTTTTCGTTTATTCCAAATTTCCAACGCTTACCAACACATTTTGCAGCTATGTCAAAAGCAATCGCCTAAAATAGATAGAAAAAAAACAAGTTTTTAAAACAATGTTATTCTTTCCGACAAATATGCTTTGTTTTTTTTTTGTTTATCGTTAATGGGCTTACTCTTGACCTCCATCTAGTCTTGAAGACAGAGATGAGGTCGACGATGGAACGAGTTTGCCCAGGAGAAGCCTATTCACTCGCGACTGAAATAGATTCGGGTTATATGAACTCGGGAACACAGACGCAGGCAGAGAATTTCACTCTTTAGCTGTGCGCATTATAAAAGATGTTTCAAAGCGCTTTGTGCGAATGTGCGGAATATCAACCAAGTATGGGTTATATCCTGCGGTGCGTTTTAGTTTCACGACTGCAAAATGTTTTGGTAAGCAACAAGTGCTTTACAAGTTAAACATACACATGCATGTATAATTTCGATATAATATAACATTGTTGATAAAGTAATCTTGTGTAATGAAATGAGTGACCGTCAATTGAAGTAGTTCATTTCAGTTGAGTTCAGTAGAAACGTGATAGTCAGTGCGAACACTTGTGTTTATTTACGGATAATGTATGTATTAATTATACTTATTATTTCATTTCGGTATAAAAGGAGTACCTATTACATGATCTGTGATGGATAAGGCTTATTTGAAACTCGATCAATTCCCGTTAAGGGCTTATTGTGAAAGTTAAATGCAATGCTTTTGGTCTACGACTTTTTGAAATTCGTAAAATAATTATTTTTCTTTCATACAACTCTATTTCCTAGCCTTTTTTGCCAATGGGTTGGGATTTGACGAGGGCACTGGTTTTTACACAGAGCGACTGCCATCTGACCTCCGCAACCCAGAGGGCAAACCAGACCCAATACTAGATTAGGCTTTGCCAGGTTAGTGCGCAACCTGGATGTCAGAGTTTACAATTGGCCTCTGACTTGGCTTATAACGACCACTGTCATTGACAGTAGCTGGGGCCTTAACGGTTTGACGTGCCTTCCAAGGCACGGAAACGCTCAAGTTGTTGTGCCACTAGCGGTCACCCATCCGGGTTCTAACCACGGCCAACGTTGCTTAACTTTCATGATCGGAAAGGAAGAGCAAATAAATACCACTCGGCCACGAGTTATAAATTGATCGATCCAATTACCTAGTATGGGAACTAAAACTTTTTTTGCAAATAAAAATAGTGGTACAGAACAAAATTTGTTACATGTAGCCATAACGGGAATTAGTCGAGTTACATATAAAACTGTGTATTGTATTATGTAGTGGTTTAATAAGTACCTGATAAGGAATAGAGTTTGTAGTTTTACGTGCTGAATTTGATAAATTCGAATCTAGCTGTCTACTTAAATACGAGTAGAAACAACATTTTATTTTAAAAACCTGACCAGTGCGAGTCAGACTCGCGCACTAAGGGTTCCGTAGTAACGACTATAGACACTACAAGTCTTTGCCGTTTCATTGTAAAAACAACGCCCGCCGCGTGGCAACTAATGGAAAGGTTTTTCTGGAAAAATTTTAGAATTAGAATTATTCTTAGAAAGAACAAAATTTGATATAATTTGTTTGACAGAACACTGGCAAAAAGATTATCAAATGTTGATAAATTATCAAAACTATTGTATAGCCAGTGCTTTCAATCGAAAGTCTGCTTTACACGGTGGATCACTGATTTTAGTTCGTAACAGTTTTAAGATAAAGAACCGTAAAGATATTGTTCGACTTTCGGTTGAAAGATGTATTGAAATATCTTGTGTTGAGCTGGACGAGCATGTTGTAGTGTGCGTATACAGACCTCCCGCTTTTCAAAAATTTTCAATGTTCGAGTTAGTAATGGAAGATGTTTTAAAAATAGTGACAAAAGAAAATAAGTTTGTGATAGTGTGTGGTGACTTTAACGTCAATATCTTAGAAAATAATACCTATAGTAACAAACTTATAAGTCTTTTCAAATGTTTTAATTTAGAGCATGTATTTTTTGAACCTACAAGGGTGACGTCATCCTCGGCTACCTGTATTGATAACGTCTTTTGTAATTGCGATTATTTTGAGAAAAGTATCATAAATTCGCTTCAGTCTGACCACTCTGGTCAAAGTGTTACTTTTAATTATTCTCGAGTAACCCAGAAGATAGATATAGAAACCAGGAGCCTAACGAGTGGTAGGTTAGAAAAGTACAAAAACACGTTACTAGAAAAACTGCCCTGTCACAATTATAATACTAACAACCCTAATAACTCATATGAAGATTTATTCACATTGATTAATACTGAATTCAGTAAAATTTTCCCTATTAGAAAAAAGCAAATTGTTGTAAAATTCAAATTCAGTGACTGGGCTACCGCTGGTATTCGCAAAAGTAGAGAGAGACTTTTTGAATTATATGAGCTAAGAAATTATTCAAATGACGACAATTTCATTGAATATGTCAAAAATTATTCAAAATTGTTTAAATTAGTTTGTTCAAAAGCAAAGTCGTTTTTTCTTCGGAAAAAAATACAGTCTGCTGATAACAAAATTAAGGCTGTATGGAATGTTATAAACAGTGAAACTGGAAAAGTGAAACCGCGTGACAATCAAATCACACTTCATACAAATCGCGGAACTATTAGTTCAAACGTAGAAGTGGCTCAAGAATTCGAAACCTTTTTTACTAATATTCCTTTGAAAACAACAGAGTCACTCAATTCTTCATCTTCACTTGCTAGCGATTTACTTCAAAAGAATGTGGACGCCTGCGAAACTGAATTTGGGTTCAATCATGTCACCCCTAACGAAATGATTAAAGCCTTTAAGGGTATTAAAATGAAAACTACTGAGGACCTATGGGGAATGTCAGTAAAAGTCTGTAGTGCGATCATTGATACTATATCTCCATATTTAGCTGTTATATTCAATGATTGTGTCGATCATGGTACATTTCCTGACTTAATGAAAAAAAGTAAAGTAGTTCCATTATTCAAAGCTGGTGACAAAAAGGATCCCAGTAATTTTAGACCAATATCAGTCTTACCTGTACTTAGTAAAATTTTTGAAAAGGTCATACTCAATCAAATGCTTTTACACTTCAATAGAAATAACTTACTACATGGCCATCAATTTGGTTTCACGAAAGGGCGTAGTACAACGGATGCCGGGACTGCACTTTTAAAATACATCTTTTGCGCGTGGGAAAAATCTGAAGATGCTATTGGTATCTTCTGTGATCTATCCAAAGCATTTGATTGCGTAGATCATAGCACATTGTTGCTAAAACTTGAACATTACGGTGTTAAGAATAATTCACTTAAACTACTTAGGTCATATTTGGAAAACAGGATTCAAAAGGTACAAGTAAACAGGACGAAATCACTGGGATCTGTTGTCAAAATTGGCGTACCTCAAGGGTCCATATTAGGGCCATTTTTATTCCTTATTTATATTAATGACCTTCCTTCTGTGGTGAAGAATCTGTCAAAGATTGTGTTATTTGCTGATGATACTTCATTAATATTCAATGTAAGTAGGAAATCACAAAATTATAACGAAGTCAACGATGCACTTGGACAGATTCATGCATGGTTTACTGTTAACAATCTAGTCCTAAACGCCAAAAAAACTAAATGTATTAAATTTGCACTACCAAATGTAAGGTCTACTTCACATAACATAGTATTAAATAATGAGCCATTAGATTTTGTAAATAGTACAGTTTTCTTAGGGTTAACACTAGACTCTAAACTTCAATGGGGCCCTCATATAACGGCTCTTTCTGGTCGATTGAGCTCGGCTGCATATGCTGTTAGAAAAATCAGACAACTTACTGATGTAGCTACTGCAAGGCTGGTTTACTTTAGCTACTTCCATAGCATTATGTCTTATGGCATACTGCTTTGGGGCCGAGCAGCTGATATACATTCAATATTCGTTTTACAAAAGAGGGCTATAAGAGCAATTTATTGCCTGAAGACTCGTGATTCCCTGAGAGAACTGTTCAAGGAAATCAACATAATGACAGTGCCATGCCAGTGTATCTATGAAAATATAATGTATGCTAGAAAGAACATTCATCAATTACCTAAAATTTGTGACAGGCATAATTTTAATACTAGAAATAAGCATAAAATTGATCAACCATATACTAGATTAACTAAAGTCAATACATCTTTCGTTGGTCTGTGTATACGATACTACAACAAAATACCTGACAATATAGTGCAGTTACCTGAGAGAAAGTTTAAAGAATGTGTAAAGCAAACGTTATGTAAAAAAGCTTACTATAGATTAGATGACTATATGAATGACAAAGAGGTATGGTGCTCTGATATTCCAGCGAAACACAAGAAACACATTGTAAAAAGCCGACTCTTAAAGTAGGCCGTGCTGCAGTGGTTTCTTGCCGTTTCTTTTACGCTGCCATAGCACGATCCGAAACGGCGTAGACTCGCTCTATTTGCATTATATTCTGCATGACATTCAATAAGTATTCTGTAAAGAATCTACATTGAATAAAATTATCTGAATCTGAATCTGAAACCTGAGGCGCTAGCACCGAACTCAATCGTTATCGATTCTCTCTTTTTAGGGTTCCGTACCTCAAAAGAAAAAAACGGAACCCTTATAGGATCACTTTGTTGTCCGTCTGTCTGTCTGTCTGTCTGTCAAGACCCTTTATCTCACGAACGGGTAAAGGTATCAGATTGAAATTAATACCATATATTAGGATCTATGAACCACACAAGATCTGAAAATTTAAATTTTTTACAACGACGCAATCAAAAGATATGGCATTTTATGTCCTCATCTCCATACATTTATTCAAAAATGCAAAACCTACAGGGTACTTCCCGTTGACCTAAAATTATGAAATTCGGCAAGAAGCTAGGTCTCACAGTACAAATAATGGGAAAAGTCTGAAATCATTAAATATTACAACTTTTCTCACAACTAATGATAACCAATTGTGGTGAGCTCCCGTTTCAAGAACATTCATATAAGAGAGGGGTCAAGTTGGATGGTCCTTGAGGCGATTTTTGTTTTAGTTCTATTTAAAAACGGGAACACTTACAAACTTGAAAATTGGTATGTTTATAGTGCGTAAGCTATAAAATAACAACAAATAATAAAATTTGGTCAAGCGCGTGTCAGACTCAAAAAATGTAGCACATTAACTTACTGAAATTTCTTTTAAATAATACAATTATGATTATGTGGTGGTACGGAACCCTCAGTGCGCGAGTCCGACTCGCACTTGGCCGTTTTTTTCTTTACAAGAAGAAAAGAAAGATTCGATAACGATTGAGTTCGGTTCTAGCCCCTCTGATATGACCCCCCTCTTTCTTTTATCAGAGCTCTTTTTTAGGGTTCCGATACCAAAATGGTAAAAAAAAGGAACCCTTATGGTGCCGCTCTGTCTGTCCGTCTGTCTGTCACACCTCTATATCTCAGCAACCACTTACGCTATCGAGCTGAAATTTGGAATAGTTTTAGAATATAGTTGCCCAACTTAATTGCACATGAAAATTTTTTGAAAAAAGTATGATTATTAATGTAAAGGGGGCCAAAATAGGGGGGGCCAAATTTCAAATTGTCGCTACTAGGTCGAGTGGGGTATCATATGAAAGGGCTTTACTTGTACATTTTAAAATATATTTTTGTATTTTTTTAAGTTTCTTAATTTTCAAGTTATGATGAAAAATGTCAAAAAAAATACCATTCCCCCCCCCTTATCTCCGAAGTTTGAGTAAGGGAAAATCTGAATTAATTACAGTTGACAGAGGTTTATGTAAACTTTACAGCAAAAATAAAACGATCTTTCTAAGTTGCACAGTTTTTCAGAAATCTGCAAAAAACCTTTACAAACAAATTTAGTTTTGCGGTCCTGAAAATGGACTTTATTGCTTCCAAAAATACTATAGGTATATCGGAACCCTCGGCGCGCGAGTCCGACTCGCACTTGACCGGTTTTTTATATTGGTGCTTGGTCGTGATGTGAATAGGCGTTTTTTTTCTTGTCGCTTCTTTTTAGGGTTCCGATACCAAAATGGTAAAAAAAAGGAACCCTTATGGTGCGACTTTGTCTGTCTGTCTGTCTGTCACACCTGTATATCTCAGCAAACACTCTAGCTATCGACTTGAAATTTGGAATGATTTTAGAATATAGTTGTCCAACTTAATGAAAGAATTAGCAAAAAAATATGATTACTAATGTAAAGGGGGTCCAAATCGGGGATGCAAAATTTCAAACTGTAGTTACTAGGTCGAATGGGGTATGATATGAAAGGGCTTTACTTGCACATTCTAATAGTACATTAAAATGCAAGTGCGCTATTTTGGATATTACAGCCGAGGCTCAGAAATTGCAGCCCGAGCCGCAGGCGAGGGCGTAATGTAGCCGAGGGTGTAATGTCAAACGCGCACGAGCTTTTTACGACGTTTTTCAACACATTTGCGAATAAAACAAATCAAATTGGTTACCTTTAAAATAACTAAACTTTGCTAACCTTACATCCACAGCACGTCCACCGGAACATTTTGTCGCCTGCATATGTTCATGTTTTCCTTTAATTTTACCAGCTTTTAAAATTGTATTTAGTGTATGAGTGTTTTAGACGGTTCAGGAACAGTTTTTTTATTTGTATAAGTCGACACTATTAGAAATAATTACAATAATAAACACTACAAATGTTTGTAAAATGGCGCACATTATTTCTTTTTCAGCGGGCACAGATTATACGTCGCATGAGGCCCCAAAACATTACCATGTTATCTTACACCATCAATCTTTTATCAATTATTAGTCAATCTAGTAACCAAGCCATAAAAAAAAAGTTATTGTCACTCGGTACCCAAACATCCTATTCCATTAACCTTGAAATAAATTATCAAAAATTGAATACCTTGTTACGTAAATGACAAATTTATTGTTAATTAGTTAATTACTATTAATAATTTCATAAAATCAACATTTATTTATGATATTTTCTCGAAGTCAGCTTGAAAATATAAGCATAAAAACTCCTTATTCTTGGCCGATTAAAAAAAAACAAAAATAAAACACTAGTAAAGTAATCTAATGACAAAAACACGCGTGTTTAATAAGCTGGATTATGGACCTTAATACAGTGCAAATAGAGCTGTTTTATGAGCAAATGTGTTGAAAAATATATTTTTGTATTTTTTTACGACCCTTAGTTTTGAAGTTATGATGAAAAATGTCAAAAAAAATACCATTCCCCCCCCCTTATCTCCGAAGTTTTGAAATTTATGTAAACATTACAGCAAAAATAAAATAATCTTTCTAAATTGCATAGTTTTTTAGAAATCTGCAAAAAACCTTTACAACCAAATTTAGTTTTGCGGTCCTAAAAATGGACTTTATTGCTTTCAAAAATAGTATCGGTATATCGGAACCCTCGGCGCGCGAGTCTGACTCGCACTTGACCGGTTTTTTTTCCACGTGACGCCACTTTGTTTGTGAAGAGATGTAGTTTAAAAGACGTCTTAAAATGATAAAAGGATATCTTAATATGAATAAAGGATACTTTGAATATAAATGGTACACATTAACGCTTTTCCTTTTTTTGTTTACTTATATAGACTGTAGACCTTTACCAGAAAACTTGTAGTGACAGACAGATAAATAGACGGACAAAAGAGTAAGTATAAAAGTTTCGATTTTAGGGTTCGGTAGTAAAAAATGAACTCTTATAGATTCGTCATGTGGCCCGACACGCACTTGGCCTGTTCTCTCATTTTATGGTGTGGTGAGGTATGGAACCCTCACATTTATGTGTGTTAATTTTATCTATTTCTTGTTACCTCTCGAATAACATTAAATTCAATTCTGATACAAGCTGATACGTAATCTTTTGTGTTTTACATTATTTATATCTAAATACCTACTAATCTAATAAGATAATAATGGCCATCTCAATTATATGACAGTCTCGGAAAATACCAAAATACAAATCTTTGTTCCTACAGAGTTTACATATGATAATTCCAATTTGTATTAAAGGTCGATTTTTTTAATTTCGATAAATCGTAGAACAGAGTTGTTGCATTGAGTTTTAGCCCCTGGAATAACGATTTTTTTAAAACAGGTATAGAAATGAATATACGCAGTATGACGGAACATCACTTATGAGAACGGTTCGACCGATTTAGCCGAATCTTTTTAGGGTTCCGACACCAAAATGGTAAAAAAGGAACCCTTATTGTGTGACTTTGTCTGTCTGTCCGTCCGTCTGTCACACATTATCTCAGCAACTACTCGTGCTATCGACTTGAAATTTGGAATAGTTTTAGAATATGATTGCCCAACTTTTTTTGGTTATTTTCGTAATTTTCAGGACAGTAAAGTGGTAAAAGTTAAAAGAAAAATTGTAAAAGTTGCCCGGAAAATTTTAAAAATTGTGATAAACTGAATGTGCTTTTATCTACGGGATTTTTGTATAAACTCAAAACTTAGAGCTTCCCGATCAAAGCCGGGGCGGGCACTTAGTTTATTATAAAATAAACAACCAATAAAAATATTTGTCGAAATTATTCACTATTAAAGTAGCGCAAGAATGATTCTTAAACGATAAATGCCGAACATACTGATTGAGAAAGCCTTGGTCTTGACAGTCGCCACGATCTATGGCTTAACGTGCCTTCCGAAGCACAAAAAAAAGGTCACCCACCCACGGCTGAAGTTGCCTAACTTTCGTGATCGGAAATAAGAGCAGAAACGAGCATTACCTGAAATTACATTCACTGGATAAATCTTCATACCTTATCCGTTTTTAAATAAATTTGTAGCGAGACGAGGTAATGCTGGTCTGGTACTGAGGCGGTTAATATAGTAAGGGTGCTGACGGAAAAAATTCTATATGATTTGCTCATGTCTGCCTCTTTGACTGATGATAAGAAAGAAGCATCCTCTTAAAGATACAAAAAATATTGGCAGACATCCACACCCCTGCGTTTTTAAAGAATTAAGTTTTAACTATTTTGAAATTAGACAATATAACGTACACCTGGCAGACTATGACTGTCCGATTAAACACAATGTATAGGACCCCAAAAAAATGGTCTGCCACCATCATAGCCCTGCATTGTAAAGTTACAGCGCTTCGAAATGCAAAAAACCACTACTTCGTCCCGTGATAATACAGAGCCCTGCATGCCTGCCTCTTTGATTTTCTACATGTTCAGAAGTATTTTAAACAGCAGCCACAAGGGCAGACAAAAAAAACATTATTTAGTATCCTATTTTTTTTTGCTTTAACTCAAAAACAGAGCGACGCACAGATAAACTTGTAAGGAACAAATCGATTTGTATTGAGCTGATCTATCATCCCTATTAATATGAATCATGAGCAAATAATATACCCAAATGGCAGCCAGCACCCTAACTAATAGACGTCGGACCTTACAGAATTAGTTTCACCTATTTAGGTTATTAGTATACCAACCATTATGTTATGTAAAGGTGACGTACATTGGTACAGTCGGCGACTTATCAGTGCTAATGCGAACACTAAAGTTAATGACTTCAAGCAGGTCTTTAGTCTCTCAAGTTTGTAGTGTAGCGCTGGTTCTTCTTATACTGGTTTTAACAATTCTACGTGCTTTCGTATGTATGTGTAGTAATGTGTACGGTCAATCGCACGTCAGTGGAAACATTTGCAACTCTATTGCCAAGCTATAAAGTCCAAAGTATTTCTAATGACGTGCTGTTGGGTGTACCATGTAATTTATGATAAAATATAACATACTTGCTGACGTTATTCTTTGTGAATTGTGAAACAACAACTTGGTTTATTTTATTCTTTTTATACTATTTCCCTAGAAGTGCTAAAGCTTATAACATATTGATAAAAACACACCTCCATTTATTACGTTCCACATTCGATAAAAGAAGCCGATCAGTTAGCTATCCGTTTATATTACTTTGGTATTAAGTTTGTTTAAAGTGTTTTCTAATCTGCTGTGCTGTTATTTATGTAAGAAAATATTTTTTTATTTTACCTAGACGTAGAGTCGCATCGAGCGTTGTTATACATATTAGTTGCATGCTTTGTTTCTATATTTTATTTTACTTATTTATTAGGCCCGTGTCATTTTAATGCTGGGCATATTATTTGCAACACTCACATCGGCCCTATGCCAGTTTAGGTTGCCTTTCCAAGCCACCCGACTATTCCGCGTTCCCCATGTCATATATCAAAAAGATTAAAGCGGGCTGCAATCTTCTCAAGCCACCCGACTATTCCGCGTTCCCCATTTCATGTATCAAAAAGATTAAGGCGGGCAGCAATCTTCGCAAGCCACCCGACTATTCCGCATTCTCCATTTCATGTATCAAAAAGATTAAGGCGGGCAGCAATCTTCGCAAGCCACCCGACTATTCCGCATTCCCCATGTCATATATCAAAAAGATTAAAACGGGCTGCAATCTTCTCAAGCCACCCGACTATTCCGCGTTCCCCATTTCATGTATCAAAAAGATTAAGGCGGGCAGCAATCTTCGCAAGCCACCCGACTATTCCGCGTTCCCCATGTCATATATCAAAAAGATTAAAGCGAGCTGCAATCTTCTCAAGCCACCCGAATATTCCGTGTTCCCCATTTCATGTATCAAACAGATTAAGGCGGGCAGCAATCTTCGCAAGCCACCCGACTATTCCGCGTTCCCCATTTCATGTAAGTATCAAAAAGATTAAAGCGGGCTGCAATCTTCGCAAGCCACCCGACTATTCTATGAAATGGGGATATACAGGGTGTCTCATTCAAATCGGTCAGTATGGGAAAGTCTGAAACTATAAGACATACGAAGATTTGTTCTTAGGAACCATGTCACCGATTTTGATAAAAAGAAAAACTGCATTCATACATTTGAAAAAAAAAAGTGTACCCAGCTGGGGAATCGAACCCGGTAGTTTTGAAAAAAAAGCTTACAGTTTTTCTGTTTAAATAACGGTTGTGTAGGTCTTAAGCAGTAAATGTCTCTATGAAACACGATGTCTAAAATGAATAAAATGCATTGTTTTTACATACTTTAATTTATCATAGTAGGTGTTCGAAGTGACCACCGTTTTTTTCAATACAATATGGGTACACTTTTTTTTCAAATGTATGAATGCAGTTTTTCTTTTTATCAAAATCGGTGACATGGTTCCTAAGAACAAATCTTCGTATGTCTTATAGTTTCAGACTTTCCCATACTGACCGATTTGAATGAGACACCCTGTATAGAGTCCTATGAGCAAACAGGCAGAGCTAATTGAGCTTTCGTTCGTATTTAATTCGGTTTTCCAGTTTAGGAGAGCATCAATTTGTATTCCTTAACACTTAACTGTCTGGACTTACTCAATTTTTTGATCACACATATTCATGTTCAAGGTTGTTTTTTTATTAACTGTTGATTTAAAGAGAATAGCGCTTGTCTTTTTTTCATTTACTTGTATTTGATTCGATGTAAACCAAACATGAAAGGCTGCTAATAGACCGTAAGCATGCATGTTATCCTACGTCATCTAGTACACGAAATTTGCAACTTTGTAGCGATAGTAGTGGCCTAATAGGTCCACAAAACGTTGGTCTGCAAATCCGAAACCTGGCAGGTTTTGTACAGTTGGAGAGAAAAGTGGTTAAATGACAGATTACACGAATGAAATCTATTCGTAGAAATAGAAGGTACCTATACAAGTAAAAAACAACAGCTCTGCCTTGCATCCTATTGGCAGTTTCGCTAGTCGGACCACAAATGTGGTCAGATGTGATTGGACCACAAATTTGGTCGGACTGGCGACACTGCCAAGAGGATGCAAGGCAGACCTGTTGTTTTTTACCTATACAGGTACCTTCTATTTCTACGAATAGATTTCATTCGTGTAATCTGTCATTTAACCACTTTTCTCTCCAACTGTACAAAACCTGCCAGATTTCGGATTGGCAGACCAACGTTTTGTGGACCTATTAGGCCACTACTATCGCTACAAAGTTGCAAATTTCGTGTACTAGATGACGTAGGATAACATGCAGTGCCCTTAAAGTCTATAAAGTTTCATTGGCTATTTTCTCAAGTTCTTCTGTGTTAGGCTTAGAAAGTACCTACAGCATTTGTATCATTAGCAAATATGATTAAGTTTGCTTCTGGTACCACTTTACTTATAAAATATAATATGTCATTTAGAAAAATTATAAAAAATATTGTTCCTAATATTGATCCTTGAGGAACGCCTCTACATATGTCAAAAAGTTTTGAAGTACCTATTTTTTCCGATCCATCAGCTCCCACCTGTCTAACTTCTACAAACTGCCTACGGTTACACAAATAAGATTCGAATAAGTGGAGTGTCTTGCCTCTAATACTATATAGTGATCGACCATATCAAAGGCAGAGCTTAGATCAAGAAATAGGCCAACGACCTTATTTTTATCTTTAATCTTAGTCACTATGTCTTCCAAAAACATATCGATCGCATGACATCGGACGTACCCACACCACTTTTATAGCCAAATTGTCTTGTGTGTTGAACTCTATATTTACTCAAGTGTGTTATAAACGTTTTTTAATTATCTTTTCAAAATTTTTCGATAAAACTGGCAATAGAGATATGGGCCTGTAGTTCTTTGCGTCCAATTTAGAATTTTTCTTAAACACCGTTAAAATTTAGGCTATTTTAAGTTGATCGGGAAACAGCCCTTGGCTAACGCAATTATTAAATAAATTAGCAAGAGGATTAGCTAGATTATCAATGTTCTCTTTTAAGACTGATATAGGGATATCGTCATAAGCTGAAGACTTTTTATCGTCGAACTCTTTAACAATTTTAATAACCTCTCGAGCTGTAATAGGCCAGAAATCTAATTCTTTGGCTACTCTTACATTGCACTCACTTAGAAAGCGTTGAGCTAAATCAAAATTCACATCAGAATTCAATTGGCTTTTATTAAACTCTACAGCAAATATTTCTGATAACTCTGTAGGATCCTCAATTATTTTATTATCTACTTTAAGGATTATCTGCTCTTTTTTGTTGGTCGTTACTTTAGGGCCACATCTATTTACTATCTTCCTGATACCATCGACGTGTACTTCTCTTTACGAATTTCATGCTGCACGGCAATGGATCTAGCCTTTATAAGAACTTTTCTATATATCTTTATGTATTTCGTTTTATAATCAAGTAAACTGGGGTCATTGTGAGTGTTATCAAGATTACACAACACCCTTTTGTGACTGCGCGTCGATAAGCCTCTGTGCGCGAGTCCGACTCGCACTTGGCTGTTTTTTTCACATGGCGCCACTTTGTTTGTGAAGTGATGTAGTTTAACGTCATGAAGTGATACATGAATAAGTATCCTAATATGAATATATGATACTTGGCTTTATTTTGCCAAGAGTGTGTTCATTGGTAAAGATAGCCCTTATGAAAGGTTGACCAATGCATTAAATGCTGGCTTGATGGTAGCGCGGGTTCCGTCCGGGTCATTGCCCTCCGCGTTAGTTAAGTTTCAATGGAGTTTTAGTTTTTTAGGGTTCCGTACCTCAAAAGAAAAAAACGGAACCCTTATAGGATCACTTTGTTGTCCGTCTGTCTGTCTGTCTGTCTGTCTGTCTGTCTGTCTGTCTGTCTGTCTGTCTGTCTGTCTGTCAAGACCCTTTATCTCACGAACGGGTAAAGGTATCAGGTTGAAATTAATACCATATATTAGGATCCATGAACCACACAAGATCTGAAAATTTAAATTTTTTACAACGACGCAATCAAAAGATATGGCATTTTATGTAATCATCTCCATACATTTATTCAAAAATGCAAAACCTACAGGGTACTTCCCGTTGACCTAAAATTATGAAATTTGGCAAGAAGCTAGGTCTGACAGTACAAATAATGGGAAAAGTCTGAAATCATTAAATATTACAACTTTTCTCACAACTAAAGATAACCAATTATGGTGAGCTCCCGTTTCAAGAACATTCATATAAGAGAGGGGTCAAGTTGGATGGTCGCTGAGGCGATTTTTGTTTTAGTTCTATTTAAAAACGGGAACACTTACAAACTTGAAAATTGGTATGTTTATAGTGCATAAGCTATAAAGTAACAAAAAATAATAAAATTTGGTCAAGCGCGTGTCGGACTCAACAAATCTAGCACATTAACTTACTGAAATTTCAACTAATACAATTATGTTTATGTGGTGGTACGGAACCCTCAGTGCGCGAGTCCGACCCGCACTTGGCCGGTTTTTTTAAGTAGGATTTCTTTCATATTTTTTATGTTCCTTTATCGTTCCTGAAACACCCCCTAAGCTATGGCACGCAATCAAATTAACACCCTGTATACAGGGTTAATATTAATCGACGCAAAAATTTTAGTATGTTACCTTAAAACTGAACAACTTTTCAAAGGCGATATGCGTCGAAAGATAAGAAAAAAAATTCTCGTACTTCTCTGGCGGTGCAAGGTTTGAAAGGAAGAACCAAATCAATACCGCGTCGCTGAAGAAAAATTGATCAGTTTTGTTGACTAAGTTATACGAGTATAATAAAAAAAAACTGTTTTTAAAAAAATACTCTAAGCTTTAAACGTGACGTATCTACCTATTTCCTAGTTTCTTACATAGTTAATTAAATTTAATTAAATTATAAGTACCTATTAATAGGTACTACGAGTAAATCGTCAAGTTTGCTTGAATATCGCCGAGATTAACCTTGGCGTTGACCGCCAGTTCAATATTGCGATTATCAATGCCTACCTAATGCCAATATAGTTTTAAACTTACACTTCGATAAGGGGCTGTGTGAGGAAAAAGCGAAATTTTACTTTTGCTCGTACTTCATTAATACACACCGACCGATTTTCGAGATTTAAAAATTTAAGCAAAAAAATCTTTTTAATCTCGTAAGACATAGTAATTATTTAGGTAAGTATATTTTCATGTAAATGAAGCGACTCATAGAATAATAAAGATCGAACTTTACTCTTGGAGTTCGTTTGATCATTCATACACTATTTTATTAGTAATTATCAAATATCATATTTCACTTTTTAAGAGTTTATCAGATGTTTTAGAATTTTCTAAATCTCGTAATACTCTCGGTGATATTGAAGAATTGAGACCCAGGGCGTGTAGAGACATCTTCTGATAACTGATACCGTGAATTTAGACATAAAACTGAACAATTTTACTCATGGAACATCGGTAGAAATACTATTTATACAGTATTACGTGATCGAACACAGTAATTTTAGGCAGATGTAGGGTGCAAAATGACACACCTTAACGTGAAATAGAGCGAACGTGACATTTTGCCTTAGGGATATTACGGGAGGCTCTACACGTGAAACCCTTTAACAAGGTGCAAAATCGTTCGATATATTATTTAATTATTTAAAAAAAAATTTTTTGAAACTATTTTAATTAAATTACAAATTAATTACATTTTATTACTTAAGGGAAATAATCTCTTTGTCCGCTTTTGTTTCCATACATATGAGGTCTACAGGGTGTAAGGGACGGTGTACCGAAAACTGAACAGGCGTGCTCAGTCAATGAAACTGAACAACTTTCCCAAAGAAACATTTTTGGGAAATGAAAAATAAAATTGACCTCTTCATACAAATTGCTTACTCTGATCTAACAGTTTGTATGGAGAGGTAAAAAACGTTTTTCATTTCCCAAAAATGTTTCTTCAGGAAAGTTATTCAGTTTCGTTGACTGAGCACGCCCTTTCAGTTTTCGGTACACCGTCCCATATCGCAACTTTTTTAAAATGTTCCTATAAAGTGATAAAGAATACTTAATTCTAATATAGAGTTCTTCACATTGTTATAAAAGTATTAACTTTTTTATTAATTATTTTTCAGTTCAACAATGCCTGCCATACTAGTAACTGGCGGCGCTGGGTACGTCGGCTCTCACACCGTCGTAACCTTATTAGAGAAACACCCAGATATGAAAATAGTAGTCGTAGACAATGCGACAAACGCGTGCGTACAGACAGGACAGAAGAAACCCGAGTCTATAAGGATAATTGAGGAGATCACGGGAATGACTATAGATTACTATAACGTGGATATTCGGGATAAGGATAAATTGAGCGAAATTTTTGAGCATGTGAGTTTTTGTTGTTGATCATAACATCCTCCCAGAAACTCTGCCTGAATATCTGCTGCAGAATTTCACTACCGCACCACTCGCCAGACACACCTAGATAATGGCAATCTTCCATCGTACGTTTTACAAGAAACTTTTTACCACGTACGACCGCACTGTGGAATCAGTTTCCTGGGCGAATTTACGGACGGGTACAACAAGGCAGGTTTTAAGAAACGAGCCTGCAGATATCTTAAAGGCCGGCAGCGCATCTGTGACCCCCCTAGTGTTGCGGGTATCTATGGGCGAAATTCACATCTTTCAGAGAAAGAGAGAAAGGAACGTAGACGTAGGCAGAATTATTCACTCTTTAGCCGTGCGCATTATAAAAGAGGTTTCAAATATTTCATCCGTGATTAAGTATAATTTATTTTATTTCAGAACAACATAGAATTTGTAATCCACTTCGCGGCACTTAAAGCGGTCGGCGAATCAGTGGAGAAGCCGCTAGAATACTACCAAGTGAACATATCAGGCACTTGCACTCTTTTAGAGGTAAGGACAGACTAAGTCCTGGTATTCAGATGAAAAATCAGACATCTAGGGACATTAAAATACATCTGCCGAACAAGTAGGTAAACGTGGATTTAAATTACGAATGTAAACAGCTTTTTCTAAGGAATATAAACCGAACTAAAAAAATAAAATAAAAAATTACATTCCTTACAAAAATTGTACAGGGTTATTTTTTTGGACTTAATTTCCGTTTGTCCATTTATTACTTATTATTGAGGTCAAATTCAACAACTTTTGTTCAACGACTTTTGCAACAACGTCGAAAAATTGATCAACTGTTGTGGGGCTTCCGAATCGCGCTTTTAAAAAAAAATATAAAAAAGAAATTTTTACAGACGTGTGAGTCGAAATAATGTATCTTGATTTAAATTACAGCAAAAAAAAGCAGTGTGCGAGAGTAGGACGGAACGATACCTGTCTCTGTCGCTCCAACCTGCTGTAATTCTAGTCAAGTTTATAGTCTGACTGCAACGGCTGTACAGCTGTATAGGTATGCTCACGGCGAGACGGGGCGGGCACTAGTTCTTGCACTTTCCTTCCCACTCCCCCACCTCCCCGCCGCTACCTTACAGCGGTACAGCGGTTGCGGTCAGACTATAACTTACTTCGACTGTAGCTAGATTGAAATTTCGGCCCGGTTTTTTCGAAAATATCTACGAAATCGTTAGAAAAACCGGTTACAAAAAGGAAATTGAAACAAATATTGCTCGTTTAATAGTATAGAATGTGAATACATTGCAGGTGATGCGAAACTTCGGCGTTTACAAGCTGGTATACAGTTCTTCGTGCACGGTGTATGGGGAACCCGAAAGCCTCCCCATAAACGAGAACCACCCGACCGGCCGCGGTATGACCAGCCCTTACGGGAAGAGCAAGTACTTCTGTGAGGAGATTATGAAGGACCTGTGTACTAGTGACCCAGTGAGTATCTTTACAAGCTGGTATACAGTTCTTCGTGCACGGTGTATGGGGAACCCGCAAGCCTCCCCATAAACGAGAACCACCCGACCGGCCGCGGTATGACCAGCCCTTACGGGAAGAGCAAGTACTTCTGTGAGGAGATTATGAAGGACCTGTGTACAAGCGATCCGGTGAGTATCTTTACAAGCTGGTATACAGTTCTTCGTGCACGGTGTATGGGGAACCCGAAAGCCTCCCCATAAACGAGAACCACCCGACCGGCCGCGGTATGACCAGCCCTTACGGGAAGAGCAAGTACTTCTGTGAGGAGATTATGAAGGACCTGTGTACTAGTGACCCAGTGAGTATCTTTACAAGCTGGTACACAGTTCTTCGTGCACTGTGTATGGGGAACCCGAAAGCCTCCCCATAAACGAGAACCACCCGACCGGCCGCGGTATGACCAGCCCTTACGGGAAGAGCAAGTACTTCTGTGAGGAGATTATGAAGGACCTGTGTACTAGTGACCCAGTGAGTATCTTTACAAGCTGGTATACAGTTCTTCGTGCACGGTGTATGGGGAACCCGCAAGCCTCCCCATAAACGAGAACCACCCGACCGGCCGCGGTATGACCAGCCCTTACGGGAAGAGCAAGTACTTCTGTGAGGAGATTATGAAGGACCTGTGTACTAGTGACCCAGTGAGTATCTTTACAAGCTGGTACACAGTTCTTCGTGCACTGTGTATGGGGAAACTGGGGAACCCGAAAGCCTCCCCATAAACGAGAACCACCCGACCGGCCGCGGTATGACCAGCCCTTACGGGAAGAGCAAGTACTTCTGTGAGGAGATTATGAAGGACCTGTGTACTAGCGATCCGGTGAGTATCTTTACAAGCTGGTATACAGTTCTTCGTGCACGGTGTATGGGGAACCCGAAAGCCTCCCCATAAACGAGAACCACCCGACCGGCCGCGGTATGACCAGCCCTTACGGGAAGAGCAAGTACTTCTGTGAGTAGATTATGAAGGACCTGTGTACTAGTGACCCAGTGAGTATCTTTACAAGCTGGTATACAGTTCTTCGTGCAATGTGTATGGGGAACCCGAAAGCCTCCCCATAAACGAGAACCACCCGACCGGCCGCGGTATGACCAGCCCTTACGGGAAGAGCAAGTACTTCTGTGAGGAGATTATGAAGGACCTGTGTACTAGTGACCCAGTGAGTATCTTTACAAGCTGGTATACAGTTCTTCGTGCACGGTGTATGGGGAACCCGCAAGCCTCCCCATAAACGAGAACCACCCGACCGGCCGCGGTATGACCAGCCCTTACGGGAAGAGCAAGTACTTCTGTGAGTAGATTATGAAGGACCTGTGTACTAGTGACCCAGTGAGTATCTTTACAAGCTGGTACACAGTTCTTCGTGCACTGTGTATGGGGAACCTGGGGAACCCGAAAGCCTCCCCATAAACTGTAGTATTATAAGTATGAATATGGTGGGTAGTAAAGAATAAATCAGTGTTTAACCAACTTGCGTGCGTTTCACTACATGGTGACAGCGGTCTCGGGTTTTTATTAATTTTATTGGAAATACCGAAACGAACTAAGTAAATATTGTTACTGAAGTGTAATACAAGTGAAATTACATCAATTAAATATGGAGCACGCGCGTCCTCCAGCGGAATTATCTCTCGACGGCGGGCCGGCTGCGCGGTCCGAGTCGTGGCGAAAATGGCGGAAGCTATTTGAGGTGTTTCTCAAGGCGTCTGGAGTGAGCAAAGAGCCAAGTGATGTGCAGGCTAGTCTGTTGGTTAACCTCATTGGACCGGCAGGGTACGAGGTGTACTCGACGTTTACTTATGACAAAGACAAAAAGGAGTCTGAGGATGACATAACCTGTCTACTTGGGAAGTTTGACCAGTACGTGACAGCATTACGTTTATTGAGCCAACAATGCGAGTTTGAGGGGTTGCAAGAGAGTTTGTTACGTGATCGAATAGTATGCGGAATTGTCAACAATACTGTGAGAGATCGTTTACTACGCACTGACGATTTGACGTTATCGAAGGCGATACAAATCTGTCAGGCGGCGGAGATATCTAAGGAAGAAAGTTTATGCATCGACGGTTCGTCAGGGAGCGTACAGGTGAATGCAGTGCATGACGGTGCCGCTGGGAGCATGCGAGGTTCGCGTGGCCGGCAGGCGCGGCGCGGGGGCGGAGGCCGGCCGGGGCGGCGCGGAGGCGCCACCGGGTCCCGCTCGGGTGCGCGTGCGCTGTGCACCGCGTGCGGCGGCGGCCGCTGTCCCGGGGATGGGCGGTGTCCCGCACATAATGCATTGTGTTTCGTGTGTGATAAAAAAGGTCATTTTTCGCGAGTGTGTGAGCATAAGAAAGTCATACGAAAAGTGTTAAATTTAAGTGTGGATTCGGCGGACAGTGACGGTGCTGATACTAGTAGTGACGATTTGTTTTATGTCAACACGATCGGAGACAGCACAAAGTTAGCTAAATATCATAAAGAGTGGGTAGAAATGGTGGAATGTAACGGTAAGAACTTTAAGCTAAAAGTAGATACAGGTTCTATGATAAATGTCATATCTAAAACGGAATTTTTGAGCTTAGGTTTGTCCCTTAAAAAACTAAAGCCGTTTACAAAGCGAGTACATTCGTTTACAGGTAATCCCTTGCCAATTATAGGCACGGATGAAGTAAAATTTTTTTATAACAAGAATAAATATATTTTGCCTTTTGTTGTGGCAGATCTGAACTGTCAGAATGTACTCGGTTTGGAAGGCTGTATTTCGTTAGGGTTGATTAACTGTAATACTGTGTGTACAATAAATATTGAGAAATATTCACAGTTGTTTAAAGGTTTAGGAAAACTACCTGGAAAATATAGTATTGTTTTAGATAAAAATGTGCAACCGGTCGTGTGCCCCACAAGAAAGATAGCTTTAGGTTTAAAAGGAAAATTATTAGAGGAATTACAAAGAATGGAGGGTTTAGGTGTAGTAAGAAAAGTTACACATCCGACAGATTGGGTTAATGCTATTGTTTTGTTACCTAAAAAAGATGATAGCCTTCGTGTATGTTTGGATCCGCGAGATTTAAATCGAGCAATACGTCGCGCGCACTACTCACTGCCGACGGTACCGGAGCTGGCTGCGCGGCTGAGCGGGGCCAGCGTGTTCAGTGTGCTTGATGCGCGCTGCGGGTTCTGGATGGTCGAGATTGATGATGAGAGTGCTGACCTTTGTACTTTCAGCACGCCATTTGGTCGGTATCAGTTCTTGCGGTTACCGTACGGGATTAACTGTGCGCCTGAGGTATTCCATGCGAAGCTTAGGCAGTATCTAGAAGACTTGCAAGGTGTAGAATCTTTTATCGATGATATCATAGTGTGGGGTCGTACAAAGGAGGAGCATGATAAAAGGTTGGAGTGTCTTTTACAACGCTCACAAGAGATAGGCATAAAGTTTAACCGAGAAAAGTGCAAATTCGGTGTAACTGATGTCAAGTATTTAGGGCACGTTTTTGATGGCAATGGAATGCGGGCAGATGACTCAAAGGTAAAAGCTATTATAGAAATGCCATATCCAACAGACAGAAAAGCTTTAGAGAGATTTTTAGGTATGGTTAATTACCTGTCTAAATTTATACAGAATTACTCTGAGTGCGTCAACGTCTTGAGGTCATTGCTGAAAAAAGAAACCGAATGGGTGTGGGAGGCACATCATTCCGAGGCGGTCGACAAGTTGAAACGTAAGCTGGTTTGCGCGCCGGTGCTGGCGCTGTACTGCGAGCGCACGCCGGTGGTGGTGTCGGTGGACGCGTCCAGCGTTGCGCTGGGAGCCGTAATGCTGCAAGGAGGCCGTCCGGTGGAGTTCGCTTCACTGACGCTCACCGACACGCAGACCAGGTACGCTCAGATAGAAAAAGAAATGTTAGCTATCGTTTTTGCAGTGGAGAGGTTTAGGCAATACATCTTAGGGAGGACAGATGTCACTGTTCAAACGGACCATAAGCCTTTAGAGGCGTTATTTAACAAGCCACTGGCCTCTGTGCCTGCTCGTCTGCAGAGGATGATGATGAGATTGCAAGGGTACGACATTCAGGTAGTTTACACTCCGGGCAAGTATATGTACATTGCAGACACTTTGTCGCGCGCCCCACTAAAGGAACTTATGCACGACCGTGTCACAGAGGAGGCTGAGGCCCAGGCATGTTTCATGATAACTAATGTACCTTACAGTCAACAAAAAATTGAGAAAATCAAGACGGAAACAGAGAAGGATAGCGAGTGCAAAAGGCTAATGAGGTATATTCAAAAAGGTTGGCCCAAGAATAAGCGCGACGTCAATTTACAACTACAAGTTTTCTGGCCATATCGCGAACAATTGCATTATGTAGATGGTATTCTATTAAAAGGAGAATGTGTATACATTCCTCAAGCTTTGCGAGAAGAAATGTTGTCTCGAGTTCATGAGGGACATTTAGGAATAGAACGCTGCAAACAGCGCGCGCGTGAGGTGATGTTCTGGCCGGGACTGAGTGAGGACGTGGAGCGCACCGTCCGAGGTTGTGCGACGTGCGCGCTGTATGCGCCGCGCCCCCATAGGCAACCGCTGTTGCAGCATGATGTGCCTGCGCTACCGTGGCACAAATTAGCTTCGGATATTTTCGAGTATAGGAAAAAACACTTTATAATTTTAGTAGATTATTTTTCTAATTATGTTGAGGTTGGGGAGCTAAAAACCACAAGCTCTAAAAATGTAATAACTTTTATGAAGGAACAGTTTGCGCGGCACGGGATACCAGCAGAGTTAGTAACTGATAACGGACCGGCCTACAGTTCTTTCGAGTTCAAAAATTTTATGCGTGAATGGGAAGTACGGCATGTAACGTCATCTCCACACTATCCGCAATCAAATGGTAAAAGTGAGAGGACTGTACAGACCGTAAAGAACTTGCTTAAAAAATGTGTTGACTCAGGGCAAGATTTTACAATGGGATTGTTAAATTTAAGAGCAACACCACGAGGTGGTTTAGACTCACCGGCGCAAATATTAATGGGCAGACGATTAAAAACAAAACTGCCAATTAGTGCCAAATTATTAAACGAAAATGTTGACAATGAAAGAAATTATAAAGAATTAATGGCACAAAGAGAGAAGAGTAAGCTAAACTACAATTCGTCCGCAAGACCACTTGGGAGCATAGCTGCGGGTGATAGGGCTACCTTGATCAGTAACGGTAATAGGAAGCCAGTTGTGGTAGTAGAGCGTGCACCAGAGCCACGCTCATTTATAGTAGAAGATGAGAGCGGATGTCGTTACCGGCGTACTCGCAGTCAGCTGATTGTACGTGACGCTGGACCCTCAAGAAGTGTAACCGATGTAACACACCACACAAATGATAGGTCAAGTGCTGGTGCGTTTATTAACACTGGTATTCGTAGGCGTAAGAGAGGTTCAATAAAAAACAAAGAACAGGAACTGATACCGACTATGGAAGAAACTTCGGGATTTTCTGAGATGTCTGAGGTGACAAATGCTGAACAGACAGCTCCGGCTTCGCCGGAGTGCGGAGCTGCCTACCAGATGATGGTAAATAGTTCAGCTGGTAACTCGGATAGTGAGCTTCTAGATTCATCACCACCTGATGTTAGTTTCTCAAGGTCCAAAGAAAGGACTGCACGAATGCTATCAAACTTTTTTTTTGGACCAACTAAAGAATAAACATAGGTACTTGTAGTAAGTAAATTTTACATACATTTATAACATTAAAATGATGCATTATTTTTTAAATAAGGGTACAATTAGTAATAGTAGAAAACTTGTTTATTTTTGTGAGAAGGGTAGATAAGTAGGGAGTAAGATGAAGTAAAACTTTACTTTTTAAGGAAAAGGGAGATGTAGTATTATAAGTATGAATATGGTGGGTAGTAAAGAATAAATCAGTGTTTAACCAACTTGCGTGCGTTTCACTACATAAACGAGAACCACCCGACCGGCCGCGGTATGACCAGCCCTTACGGGAAGAGCAAGTACTTCTGTGAGGAGATTATGAAGGACCTGTGTACTAGCGATCCGGTGAGTATCTTTACAAGCTGGTATACAGTTCTTCGTGCACGGTGTATGGGGAACCCGAAAGCCTCCCCATAAACGAGAACCACCCGACCGGCCGCGGTATGACCAGCCCTTACGGGAAGAGCAAGTACTTCTGTGAGGAGATTATGAAGGACCTGTGTACTAGTGACCCAGTGAGTATCTTTACAAGCTGGTATACAGTTCTTCGTGCACGGTGTATGGGGAACCCGCAAGCCTCCCCATAAACGAGAACCACCCGACCGGCCGCGGTATGACCAGCCCTTACGGGAAGAGCAAGTACTTCTGTGAGGAGATTATGAAGGACCTGTGTACTAGTGACCCAGTGAGTATCTTTACAAGCTGGTACACAGTTCTTCGTGCACTGTGTATGGGGAACCTGGGGAACCCGAAAGCCTCCCCATAAACGAGAACCACCCGACCGGCCGCGGTATGACCAGCCCTTACGGGAAGAGCAAGTACTTCTGTGAGGAGATTATGAAGGACCTGTGTACTAGCGATCCGGTGAGTATCTTTACAAGCTGGTATACAGTTCTTCGTGCACGGTGTATGGGGAACCCGAAAGCCTCCCCATAAACGAGAACCACCCGACCGGCCGCGGTATATCCAGCCCTTACGGGAAGAGCAAGTACTTCTGTGAGTAGATTATGAAGGACCTGTGTACTAGTGACCCAGTGAGTATCTTTACAAGCTGGTATACAGTTCTTCGTGCAATGTGTATGGGGAACCCCAAAGCCTCCCCATAAACGAGAACCACCCGACCGGCCGCGGTATGACCAGCCCTTACGGGAAGAGCAAGTACTTCTGTGAGGAGATTATGAAGGACCTGTGTACTAGTGACCCAGTGAGTATCTTTACAAGCTGGTACACAGTTCTTCGTGCACTGTGTATGGGGAACCTGGGGAACCCGAAAGCCTCCCCATAAACGAGAACCACCCGACCGGCCGCGGTATGACCAGCCCTTACGGGAAGAGCAAGTACTTCTGTGAGGAGATTATGAAGGACCTGTGTACTAGCGATCCGGTGAGTATCTTTACAAGCTGGTATACAGTTCTTCGTGCACGGTGTATGGGGAACCCGAAAGCCTCCCCATAAACGAGAACCACCCGACCGGCCGCGGTATGACCAGCCCTTACGGGAAGAGCAAGTACTTCTGTGAGGAGATTATGAAGGACCTGTGTACTAGTGACCTGGTGAGTATCTTTACATACAGGGTGTAAGGGACGGTGTACCGAAAACTGGAAACTGAACAACTTTCCCAAAGAAATGTTTTTTTGACCTCTCCATACAAACTGTTCGATCTAAGTGAGCAATTTGTATGGAGGTAATTTTTTTTTCATTTCCCAAAGATGTTTCTTTGGGAAAGTTGTTCAGTTTCGTTAACTGAGCACGCCTTTTCAGTTTTCGGTACACCGTCCCGTACACTCTGTATAATAAAAACGTAAACTATGTAAATTAAAAATTTTCGCGAAAATATGACCCGGGGGTCATCAAAAAAAGCAATAGAACCCATTCGGGTCATTTTTGGAATTTTTGTCTGTCTGTGTGTGCGTTATAAACTCAGAAACAACTAAAGCGATTGAAAAAGGGTTTTCAACGATGTATTAAGCTTATTTTCGTGCAACATCCAAGTTTTGTTTCATTGCAATCGGTTCACTCGAACAGAAACTACACGTGTATCAAACGTTCTGTGCACCAATAACTCACAAACTACTTAACCGATTCAAACGGGGTTTTAATCAACTAATTTGGATTACTTTCGTGCAACATAAAAGCTTTGCTTCATTGCAATTGGTTCACTCAAACAGAAACTACACGTATGCAAAGTATGCAATGTTTGTGATAATAAATTCCCACCTTTTACTCAAAATAGTGAAGTCCAGTCTCGTAACTTACGGTCAAAACATAACCTAGTAGTTTCCTCATCAAGGCTGAATTTTGGCACAAGACCTCACCAAACCGCCGCAAAAATATATAACAACATCCCAAACAGCATTAAGCAGTTAGAACTTTTACAATTTAACAATAAATTAAAATGTTTACTTTGTCAGAAATGTTACTATAGCGTGGCTGAATTTTTGCAAGATAAATTGTGCTGACAGCACGGCAGGGGAAAAAATCCCGCAGTCCGCTCTATTCTAATTTAATTTAATAATGTAATTTAATTATCATTTAATTTCATCATTTTATATACAATTAAGTACTAACCTATTCAATAATTAGATTATATTATTTTTTAGTAAACAACTAACCCTTTTGCAGTGCCCCCTCAAGGGCGTCATATGAGATACCATTATATTGTAAGACCTTATACTCGTACCTACCATGTGATTGCAATTAAATAAATATGAAATATTAACACTAACGTTTATGTACATACTAGAATCATGTAAATTTGTAAGAAAGCATGCAGAATTATACTAATTAACCTAATGAATAATAACAATAAACTATTATATATTCTGTGACAATAAGAGAAATAATCGAAACCAAAACAAATTAGTAACACCATATATCAAACGGTCTGTGTGACATGGCAAAGGTCATCCCATAGTAAAATAATTTTGCATGGTTTATACTCTGAGCATGGAGGTCCAATTTTCTTGCAAGTACTTCTGTAAGGAGATTATAAAGAACCTGTGGTTGTACTCATCATCATCATCATATCAGCCGAAAGACCTCCACTGCTGGACATAGGCCTCCCCTAAAGATCCCCATGACGACCGGTCCTGCGCTGCTCGCATCCAGCGGCTTCCCGCGACCTTGACCAGATCGTCAGTCCACCTTGTGGGGGGCCTGCCAACGCTTCGTCTTCCGGTACGTGGTCGCCACTCTAGAACCCTCACGCCCCATCGGCCATCGGTTCTTCTTGCGATGTGCCCTGCCCACTGCCACTTTAGTTTAGCGACTCTCAGAGCTATGTCAGTTACTTTTGTTCTTCTGCGGATCTCCTCATTTCTGATTCGATCTCGCAGAGAGACTCCGAGCATAGCCCTTTCCATAGCTCTTTGGGTGACCTTCAGCTTCCTGATAAGGCCCATCGTGAGCGGTGGTTGTACTAGCGACCCTGTATTTTTACCTGTGATTTTTGCCGTATATTTCTATGGTTTTATTGCTGTCCTGAGGACAGATAATGTCTTCCATGGAACGAGATCATCGAAAGCCTATTAACTCACGACTTGAAAAAAAAAACTATGTTCGTACTGAGTGAAAATGTCTACTTATAATTTTGTATTTAGGTAGAGCAACCGATTTTCTATAGAGCAACAGAGTTTTTTCTTCATTTCCCAACACATGTTTTTCTGAGAAAGTTGTACAGCTTCGTTTACTGAGCATCCACAGTACCTTCAGTTATGTGAATGAAAAAACCAGTCATTATTTACGTCAGAATTGTACTTTTCATAACCCTTCGTATTGTCTTTCGCAGAAATGGATGATAGTTTCGCTGAGGTACTTCAACCCAGTTGGAGCACACCATAGTGGGAGAATAGGGGAAGACCCCACTGGGATACCGAACAATCTGATGCCTTATATTGCACAGGTATGGTTTTCGAAATTCGCTAAAAGGTTATCCTTATTTTCCTTTCGAGTCGGTGCCAAAATTTATTAAATAAAAACCGGTCAAGTGCGAGTCGGACTCGCGCGCCGAGGGTTCCGATATACCTATAGTATTTTTGGAAGCAATAAAGTCCATTTTCAGGACCGCAAAACTAAATTTGTTTGTAAAGGTTTTTTGCAGATTTCTGAAAAACTGTGCAACTTAGAAAGATCGTTTTATTTTTGCTGTAAAGTTTATATAAACTTCTGTCAACTGTAATTAATTCAGATTTTTCCTTACTCAAACTTCGGAGATAAGGGGGGGGGAATGGTATTTTTCTTGACATTTTTCATCATAATTTTAAAACTAAGAAATTTAAAAAAATACAAAAATATATTTTAAAATGTACAAGTAAAGCCCTTTCGTATGATACCCCACTCGACCTAGTAGCGACAATTTGAAATTTGGCCCCCCCTATTTTGGCCCCCTTTATATTAATAATCATACTTTTATCAAAATTTTTTCTTGTGCAATTAAGTTGGGCAACTATATTCTAAAACTATTCCAAATTTCAGGTTGATAGCATAAGTGGTTCCTGAGATATAGAGGTGTGACAGACAGACGGACAGACAGACAGACAGAGCGGCACCATAAGGGTTCCTTTTTTTTACCATTTTGGTATCGGAACCCTAAAAAGGTTTGTCCACAACCTTTGGTAGCTTCCCAAAAGGTCTCTAAAAACTATATAGACTCATCTTTAACGCCTCACGACTAGACTAGTCTTTTAAGTCTTAGTTAAGCCTGGAATCATAAGACTAAAAAGTCACGATTAGTTTGAGTTGCAGTATTTTAAGATTTTTAAGGTTCAAGATTAAAAAGACTAAAAGGGTTCGCACCATATCGCCTTGAGAGTAGCGGAAATATAAATAATTATGAATAGGTACTTTTATTTACTTAAGAATACACTTTATGGCAAATAGACACCAAATATTACATTGAACATCACTCACGACCCGGGAGCCCTTTTTAAAAACAGCTCGAGTTATGTCTTTTGAACAGAACTTGAGTCGTTTAAGCCTTTTATTAGTCTTTTGACACGACAACTTAGTCTTATAGGTAAAGACTCGAAGCTGCAGTTTTTATTTTTGAGTCGAGTCCTGTAAGATGGGGATTAGCCTTCTAAGCCTTAAAAGACTCTCATCACTACTCCGAGTGCTGGACACTGAAGAAGAAGGGGAATGAAAGCAAGTGTGTCGTTATCAGGGAAGCTCAACTCTTCCTAACTCCATTAGCCCGCACACAGTCAATCTATGACACACGGTAGAGATGCAGCTATAGGAATGAAAGCAATAGTCGTATACACCTAGCCTATGGTCCTATAGCTTTCTATTTCATTCTTATACCTGCATCTCTACCGGATCGCGATCAAGATTGACTGTGTGCGGGCACTGCATTTCTGGAAGGAGCTCCCTGTCTTGTAGTGGACGTTTCATGGGATGTTATGATGATGTATGAAAACTTTAGCCATTACACATTTATGATTGATTTGAACTCCCACAAGTCACAAGTCTGTCCTAGTTTGGGAGCCTCCTTTTATTAGTCTGTATCACCAGATTAAGTTTTTGTTGAATAACTTTTATTCATGTTGTACTTGTTGTCTGAAATAAAAACTTCAGTATATTATTATTATTTCCCCAGGTGGCAGTTGGTCGCCTAAAGGAGCTACGTGTGTTTGGGTCTGACTACCCCACCCCAGACGGGACTGGTGTTCGGGATTACATACATGTGGAAGATTTAGCTGAAGGTCATGTGAAAGCAGTTCAACTGTTCCGGCAGCCTGGCTTCGGAGGCTTCCACGCTGTTAATCTGGGTAAGCTCTAAGAAATTATATGTAAGATGGCCATGATTCCTAGAAAGTAGATCTCAATTATATGCAAAATGGCTCCAATTTTTACTTAGATGGCTCTAATCTTAAGAAAGATGGTGCAAAGCCGGAAAAGATAGCTTGTTGTTAGGCCTACCCTAGCCAAAACGGAACGGGCGTTCGCGACTGAAGATTTGGCCGAAGATCATGTGAAAGCTGTTCAACTGTTCCGGCAGCCTGGCTTTGGAGGCTACCACGCCGTTAATCTGCGTAAGATTAAAGTATAAGAGAGTTAATAGCTCAACTTTGAATAAGATAGCTTAAATTCCAAGTAAGATGGCTTTAATTTTGAGTAAGATGGCTTGAAATCTGAGTATGATGACTCTAATTTAGAACAAGGTGGCACCGATCTTGAGTAGGCAGTAATTTGGGCGTTTTCTATTACATGCTTAGCTAAAGGTCACGCTATGAAAGCAGTTCAGCTGTTTTGGCAGTTAGTCTTGATCAGCTTAAGATAGTTCTGATTACGAGAAAGATTGCCCCAAATCTGAGAAAGATGGCACAATTTCTATGTAAGATGCTCTAAAAAGCGTCCGACACAAGACGCCGAATTCTAAATGAGATTTACGCCCAGTATTATATTACTCTATGATGAGATGGTCCTTAAGCTGGTAAGGCGGTTGTATGCAGCCCGGCGGCGATATAATGATGATTCATTGTTAAAACTTAACTTTAAATCACATTTCGCGCAAAAAAGCGATCGGTGCAGAGTTTTCGGGTAGGATCTATGACCCTCCATTTAAGTACAATTGTACAATGTGAGTTTTCAATGGTTTCGCTCCCGAAGCCCATTGATTGTACCTAGGTACTCATAATAAGAAGAACTTTAACTATAAAAAGAAATTTACTCTAATAGTAGTTTATGCAACGGTACATAATGAGGGGTATAAAACATGAGCGTCGGGTTATGGGACGCAGGCGAGCGTAGCGAGCCAAGTTCCATAATAGAAGACACGAGTGTTTTATACCTAATTATGTGGAGTTGCATACACAACCGATTTTATCACTTATTTCATTACAAAACTAACAAAATTATGTAACTACAACTTTTGTTTGCTGAGTTTTCCATTATTGCAATGAAACCTCCTTGCAGCCACAGACTACAAACGCATCAAGCTGTCAATGGCGCGCCTATAAAAATTAAAATAGTAGTTTATGCAACGGTACATAATGAGGGGTATAAAACTCGAGTGTCGGTTTATGGGACGCAGGCGAGCGTAGCGAGCCAAGTTCCATAATAGAAGACATAAGTGTTTTATACCTAATTATGTGGAGTTGCATACACAACTTTATCTACTCTCATATCGTGAATCCTAAAATAATGTGTTCAAAAACAAACCTTAATTTTTTTCTCTTTTTCCGGTGATAACTGCTAAGCGAAGTTCCTATAGCTGCTTTAAAAACACACGAAGGCAAATCGTAAACAATTTTATCACTTATTTCATTACAAAACTAATTACAAATACAACTTTTGTTTGCTGAGTTTTCCGTTATTGCAACTACGAACGCATCAAGCTGTCAATGGCGCGCCTATAAAAATTAAAAAATTGTATAATAGGTCTCCCGCGATGACTGTTAGTAAATTCAATACTTCATAATACACTCCCACAGATAAAAAAATGCTGCTAAGAGTGTTTCTAAGCACAGATTGACATTATGACGATGTTAACCAACAATTTTTGAACGCATTATTGAGGATTAACGATATGAGAGTAGATAAAATTGTTTAATAGGTCTCCCGCGATGACTGTTAGTAAATTCAATACTTCATAATACACTCCCACAGTTTAAAAAATGTTGCTAAGAGTGTTTCTAAGCACAGATTGACATTATGAAGATGTTAACCTACAATTTTTGAACGCATTATTGAGGATTAACGATATGAGAGTAGATAAAGGAATTTATCGAATTTTTACACAAAACGAGTCGATCACGTGACGTAGTATGGAGAGTCGAAAATCTTATTTCAAGTAAAAAAAATATTTCTTGCAAAAAGTTGCTTGTTTTCATGGGCTTTGAGAATGAAACCAATGAGAATTTACGGTGTATATAGGATGACTTTTAATTAGTTCTTGATAGCAAATGATATGCATGTACTCATGCAACTGAACAACTTTTCCCAAGGAGCATAGGTCGAAATACGAAAAACCAAATTTGACCTCCCATACAAAATGCGCTATCAGCTGATGCAGTTTCTATGGGAGGTCAAAACTTGATTTTCGTATTTCGACCTATGTTCCTTGGGGAAAGTTGTTCAGTATCATGAGTACATTCATACCTTTTTCTATCAAAAACTAATTAAAGTCACCCTATATGTATTACTATCAACTATTCCTTTCAGGTACCGGCACAGGCTACTCCGTCCTGCAAATGGTGGCGGCTTTCGAAGCGGCGAGCGGTCGCAAGATTCCCTACAAACTCGTCGAGCGTCGCGAAGGTGATATAGCAGTTAATTACTCCGACGTGGCCTTGTCGCAGCGGCTTTTGGGATGGCGCGCTACCAGGACTTTAGAAGATATGTGCGCCGACACTTGGCGTTGGCAGAGCAACAACCCTAAAGGGTTCCATAGGCAATAGAATACGACGCTGTAGTTTTGAGAACTGATACACGTGTTAGGATAAACAGCAAGTTTTTTCAACTCAAGTGTCGTTTATTAAATAACTTTCGCCATGGGATTCATCTCACAAATTCAAAATAAAATCTACTTTCTATACTAAACGAATTGATCCTATCATCATACATCGTCCGAAAGAAGTCTTCTACTGGACATAAGTCTCTTCTGCCCTCAAGATCTTCATGACCACCGGTCTAGTTGGCTCGAATTCAGCCGCTTCCCGCGACCTTGACTAGATCGTTAGTCCACCTTGTGGGGGCCTGCCCACGCTACGTCTCCAGGGCTGTTTATGTTTTGAGGGTAAAGGGGCCGGGCTCCTAATTCCCAACGGCCACTGCGACCTGAACAGATCTATTGTAGCCAAATTACATTTCCTTGGCCACACCGACAGCCTTAAAGAAGCTGACAATCTGCCTAGGATTGAGAGTTCGAGCATCTTCAGGGTATAATATATGTCCTCTCGTTTCCCGACTTCTACTGTGAGCCAGTGCATCACAGTGGCAGATCAGGTGTATAGGCGTTTCATCGTCTTCTGCACAGAATCTACAATATGGGTTTTCGTATAGGCCCATTCTGTTTAGGTGCTTGCATAGCCTACAATCAATCAATCAATTTATTTTCAGAAAATTGGATTCCAGAATTTGTTAGTAGAAGCTTAATCTAAGTTAGTACCTTACATAGTCAAAAAAAAATTATTACAATATTACAATTAATGTCATAAAAAAAATTCAAATCACAATGTCCCGTTAGGGCTCTTATGAGTACTCCAGGCTATGAGGCTTTCCAGGTTCGTGGTCGCCACTCTAAAACCTTCACTCCCCATCGACCATCGGTTCTTTTAGTGATATGACCTGATTATTTTGTATGGCAAGTGAAAAAAGTCATTTCGACATTATGGGTCCAATATACAAATACACGAGACAAACCTTCTACAAAAAAATCGGTACTTTAAATTTTTCCATACAAAAATTACAAAAAATGTATGAAATTTTTTTTTTGTGAATTTTTTTTGGAAATTTTGAATTTACATTTAATTCATGATTCTTTATCATCCTGTCAAATAAAATCTGTCTGAGAAATTTATGTTGCGGTCAACTGCTTCGTTGCCTACACTAATAGGGGAAGTTTTTTGATAAACGACACCCAGTTATCTCCTCCAAGGTTTGTGAGGTTGGTCATCGATCTTTCGACCAACAAGATATGATTATATTACACTACCATGCTACCCACTTATCTGTTCAAGAGGCGGTGTCGCTGTCATGCATTGCATTGCGTCACTTTGGTGTCAGTTGTAGTGGTGTCGTTAGTTCCCCATTTGTAGGCCGAACAGAAAAGTTGGTGGATCTGTACTTCCTCGAATGAACTCGCTATTTATCCAAACACCTTGTATACCTACTTTAATTAGCGCCATCTATTGTAGTCATATCGTATTGGGAGGCCGTTAACCCCTAAGTTAATTAAGTAGGTGCCATTCTTAAGAGGGCATTGCGCGTCCAGTTGCGTCCTTTTATTTACAATGGGCTCTCTTCTGACCTCAATCTAGCCCTGAGGACGAAGATGAGGTCAATGGTGGAACAAGCTCACACAAACTAAGCCTATCGCAATTTAATTATTTATTTAAATGGAAGAAAAGTATAAAAAATCTAATATAAAGGTATACGCCAGTAACCGGAGACCCAAAAATTGCGTTAGGACGCCAATTGCATCACACTGTTCTTTGGGCGGAGTGTCTGTTCTGTATGATAGTACACTCAACAGCACGTCAGTAGAAACATTTTGGACCTTATGACGTAGTAATAGAGTTGAAATAAATATGTTAAATAAATAAATAGTTTCTACCGACGTGCGTTGACCGTACTTTTAATCTGTGACAATAGTGTACAACCAATAGTATGTAATAGATTTAAAGAAGATTTAACTTTCATGAAGCTTCCTGCTACTGCTTGCTAGATTTCTGTCCTTAATTACAAGAAATGAATGAAGATGACGAGCACGCCCCTGGACGCGCTATTTTCTCTTAAATATTTAAAGTAACTATTTAACTTTAAACATAAATAAATATTACTTTTCCAAATAAAGCGAATAATTACGTTCCTATTTATGTTGCCATAAATTATATTTAATATATTATTGTACTTTAAGCCAAATGAATTATTTAGGACCAAAAATAAATACCAAAGCATTTATTTTATTATTAAGTACAGTCGAGAGCAAGTCAAGCTTTTGACTTTGTTTGTATTACTAGGCAAGGTCGTGGCCAAGCCGTCAAGTACACAAAACAGCACGTTAGTAAAAACATTTTGGACTTTTATGGCACGGCATTAGAGTTGCAGATGCTTCCACTAACGTGCGGTTGACCGTATCTATTCCAAAAACTGTTTAATTATATAAATTTATTTACTAAGTTTGTTAAAGAAGGTAATACTAAAATGTTTATTTTTTATATTTATGAATATTATAATTGTAAAAATCTTTATCATTTCCATTATAACTTTCATTCCTTTAATTTAGCATTTAATTTTAATGTATAGAAGAATCTATTTTTTATTTATTGTTTTGGTGCTGTTATCTGAGATACTGACAATAAGTTATTATGTTTGACTTCGTTACTACTTAAATAAATTTTATTATTTCAAAGGTTTGTAATTTTTTTATTCCTTTCTAGCGGCCCGCCCGGATTTGCACGGGTAAACATCAGTTTACTATTATAATTATGGCTTAGTGGGTGATTCGGAGACTAATCTGTGGCATGGGTGATTTCATACAAAAATCTTATAGAAAAAAGCACTGTCAGCACTTCCCGATTTAGAAAACTGTTCCAATTTTTCTTTTAATACAAAAATGATCATCGCAACAAAAAAAGAAATATTTTTATAGGGCCTCGTGCTGAACCAGCTGGTATGAAATAAAAAATACAGACATATAATTAATTCTCTGTATTATCTAAAATTACAAATCTTTTATAATTTCCATCATTACACACTAGTTCACGTGGTTATTCAGCACATTGTCGTCTAAAAATATTAGATTTACATATTTTACATTTTGCTAACATTAACTGTATTTATTTATACTAAGTAGGTGAAAAATACATGACAGTAAAACATATTTTTTTACCGTTGAAATCTTATGTAAATTCATGTAGATGTAGTGGCTAGGTTACCAAACGACTATAATATAAATAAAAATGACGTTATGCGTAAGAGCAGGACGAAGCGATACGTATCTCTGTCGCTCCAATATCTGTCCTGATGTCACATTCATGTTACAGTAGAATAAAGATGGATATATCCCTCTCACTTTCGCGTGATGTGGATGGATTTATCCTTCTCACTTCCACATCGTAGTTACGTGAAGAATATTATCTTTATGTCACCGGATAATAACAAGAATTGTAAGTTAATTAATCAATTTCCGCGTCAATTTAAAAACTGTTGAAAAATAGTAAACTCGTAGATCCATCGGGATCGGTGAAACGCACAAGCCAAGCGAGCGTGCCGCGGCAGCTATGTAAAACTTACTCGGAAATTGATTGTTATTTTCCGGTGACTTAAACTGTCTTAAACAAAATTTTCTTTTACTGGTCCTTTTTTATCAATTTTTGAGTTGTGTCATGAATTTTTCACCATACCCTTTTACATTTCAGGAGTTAAAATTAAGACAAGAAAAACGAGAGCATTGGAAAGGGAAATTGTGCTGAATCTAAAATTTCTAAAACTAAGTAAAAACCTTAAAATTATTACAACTAAAAACTCGTAGACAGCGTGTTTCAAATGATTATGCGAAGTGATGATGCGATTGCATTTCTTTTTTTAAATTGTGATAAAATACATAACATTGTTAAAACACCCTGCGAGATGCTAAGTGGTGTCCAATCAGTAAACGACATTAGTATTATTTATTTTATTTTGCAGTGCATATTTTATAAAAATTCGGATGGTGTGATTGAGATTAGGTATAGCGTGTGCAGGATAAGTTTGGCTCTGACAGTTATTTACTGCGCATGGGTGACAAGCGGAGAGCCAATAAACGATTCGCACTCCTCCCCCCACCTGTCTCGCTCACCCCCGCGACTCATAGGTCACAGCCATAGTTATTTTGTACGCCGTATACCGAACGTCAGTTTACTATTATCTAATCTGTGATACAGACAAAAATACTTTCTTTCAGTGTTTGCTTCAATGGAAAAATAGGAGTGTTGTTGTTTCTATACGCCGCGCAAACTAACTCTAGCGCTGACGGTAATTTTCCGCGTGTGACAGGCGGAGAGCCAATGAACGATTCGCGCGCCTCCTCCTACTTGCTGCGCTCACCCCCACCACTATTTTTTTGAGTTCTGCTTATTAACGGTCAGCACTAGAGTTAGTTTCACGCGGCGAAACTTTTAAATTAAAATCACGCCCCTTTCCAGTAGGGTTAGACCTTCCACCTGCTACAATCTTCCCTCTAAACTTCTTATTCGCTTACTGTTCATTGTAGTTATAAATACAAAAATGCTAAAGTGGCCATTTATCGCCTATTAAGGAAGTATTAACTATAGTTATAGACAAAAAGATCCAAAAAATATAGCAAGCCATATTTACAAATAGTTTTACTATAAACCACAGTACGTTTACTTCAATCGCATTCCTGTTTTTAGATAAAGTATAGTATACTTGGCGAGTAATAATTTCTTTACTCATTGAGACGCCACTTAGCAAAATGAACATTGCACCTGACTGTACAATAAGGACGCGTTCCAAAACAGTCAAAACATAGCATGACAGCAGGATAGCTTTACATAACGTCCATATGTGTGATCGAGACAGACTGCTCACAAAGATAATTGATAAATTTTTTAACTGATACGGAACGGCCTCTAAATACATACATACCAAACCAATGTGTAAAATAGTGATATTAGAAGAATATAATTCAGAGCATTTGTACTAAGTTTGCATCTTTTCTATAAAAGACAGCACACAAAAGTTCACACAATCAGTGTTAAATATAGGTAAATATAAATTAAGACGAGAATAAAACACGATATACATAATACGCAAAGCATAAATGCTGATATTCTTGAAGTTAGGTATTACAAATAAGAATACTAAGTGATCTAATCAAACAACTTTTAAGGGTTGGGCCACATTGATCGACGGACGTAGTGCATAAACATCCTAAGAGGCACAGCAGACGGTAGACTTTACAATACAATACAATACTCTTTATTGCACACAGAAATACAAAATTTACAAAAGAAAAAAAATACAAAATGAAATACGGAGCACAATAGGCGGCCTTATTGCTAAAAAGCAAGAGCACTTTATGTCCGTAAGAGACCGCCAGTGTGGCCGGTATTGAGAAAATTATAGTTTTTATCAGAATAAAATTCAAACTTATCATTTTTCAAAATTGATCCACGTTTTAAACTAAATAACAATCAATCTGTACAACCTTTTCGACTAAATAGCTCTTTAAACTTAACTATTCAAGTTGTTATCCTCCTAACCAAAATTTTTGGGAACTACGCGCATAGAAGCGGAGCGTTTTTCTCATTCCATTCTCATTATAATAATATCGAAAAAAATTGCAGTACCGGCCACACTGGCGGACTGTCAGAACATAAAGTCTGCCGTCTGCTGTGCCTCTAAGGTAGGTATTGCAGCTGTTTTAAGTCATGATTTCCGTGGCCCGTAGATAAGTCGCTTTCAAATATCGTAAACGCTACTACTAGCGTAGAATAAAAAGCATAGCGTAATAGAATAAAAATGGATGGGATTGACTTAAGCCATGGGTTCTCATTCCGTACTACGGTTTTTTCGACGGAGTAAATAGCCCGAATTCATTTGGCCCTTTTGTTTCTAATAATTAAACTAAATGTTACTACTAGGTTGGTAGATAAAGGTGTAAACTATGACATTAATTCAATTTTAACATCCAGATATCAATTTATTCTAAGAAAATACCTTATGGAAAAAATAGCCCGAACAATTTTCGGCACAAATTCGTTCTATGACGTGAGACATCTGTACTAGTATAGTATTATATTATCTGTGCTTACGCTAACAAAATGTGACGTGACAGTTGATGTCATTCCCATTCATTTTTGTGTAATAACAGGACTGAGCGATGCGTAAGATATTGGAGCGAAAGAGACACGTGTCACTCCGTCCTGCTCTCACGCATAGGTCTGTCCTGCTGTCATTCTAATGAAGCTCCATTATTTCGACCGTAGCGTCTACGATTAAAGCCACTTGTCTAGATACGTTGTTGGTGCTATAGTCAAAGTTGTTCTATTTTTCAATATTAGCAATACCTATCTTTATAAAAAAACCTTATACAAAGTGTAATAAAAGAGGTACAGCCACCCTGAAGGATGTGAATCTGCCCATGAAACTGAACAACTTTTTTCACGCATGTCGAAATACGAAAAAAATCGCCAACTTCCCATATCAGCTATAGATAAACCGCCTAAATGAGTCCTCGCCCGCGGGGTACAGGGGCGCGGGGGTAAGACGACAAAGGGGGAACGAAAGAGGTGCGGGCGGCGGGGCATGCTCATTCTCTACGCGCATCCTCACCCCGCACCTGCCATTGTACCCCGCGGGCGAGGACTCATTTAGGCGGTACTACTATAATAGCGCATTCTGTATGGGTGAAGTTATAGTAGATTACGTAGCTAGGGAGGAATAGTAAAGAATGATTCAAATCACCGATTTGAAGCATTTATTACTATTCCTCCCTAGCGATACGCGTATGCGTAGTGCGACCCGAAGCGAAGCCGATCTACAGTCGAAGTAACTTGATTTGAATGACAGCAGTGTGAGAACAGGACGGAGCGATGTGCTACACATTGGAACGACAGAGACACGTATGCGATCCGACCTTCTCACGCATAGTTTCTCCTGCTTTCATTCTTATCAAGCTATATTATTTCCACTGTAAGCATTCTTTATTTCCACTCGTGGTCTACTGACCATTTCGTGGACTCGTGGTCTAATTGCATACTTGCCATTTTACGTGCCGCTGTGGGGAGAAAATACCCATTTCCTCCCCGCAGGCACGAAATTTTTTTTCATATTTCGATTTATGTTCTTTGCTCAGTTTCGAGGGCACATCCTTAAAGCTCGTTAAAGGTACATTTTCTGTTACACTTTTCTTAAATAATTCAATTGTTCAAACACTGCCGGGTGACATAATTTATTTTTATTTTTTCTGTATGTAACAATGCTATACATACTGACTCATAATCGTCGGTACATAGTGTATCTCTATACATTGAATATCGTCAAACATTTAACAACGCTATAAGCTGTGTCACATCACACTACATTTATTATTATTACAAGAAAAAGTTATACGTCGATTTCAAAAGGGTAATCTTTGACACTGGTGGACTTCTCGCTCTAATGTACGACGCTTCCGAGTTGAAAAAGGGTAATCTTTGACACCGGTGGACTTTCGCTCTAATGTACGACGCTTCCGAGTTGAAAAAGGGTAATCTTTGACACCGGTGGACCTTCGCTCTAATGTACGACGCTTCCGAGTTGTAAAAGGGTAATCTTTGACACCGGTGGACTTTCGCTCTAATGTACGACGCTTCTGAGTTGAAAAAGGGTAATCTTTGACACCGGTGGACTTCTCGCTCTAATGTACGACGCTTCTGAGTTGAAAAAGGGTAATCTTTGACACCGGTGGACTTCTCGCTCTAATGTACGACGCTTCTGAGTTGAAAAAGGGTAATCTTTGACACCGGTGGACTTCTCGCTCTAATGTACGACGCTTCTAAGTTGAAAAAGGGTAATCTTTGACACCGGTGGACTTCTCGCTCTAATGTACGACGCTTCTGAGTTGAAAAAGGGTAATCTTTGACACCGGTGGACTTCTCGCTCTAATGTACGACGCTTCTGAGTTGAAAAAGGGTAATCTTTGACACCGGTGGACTTCTCGCTCTAATGTACGACGCTTCCGAGTTGAAAAAGGGTAATCTTTGACACCGGTGGACTTCTCGCTCTAATGTACGACGCTTCCGAGTTGAAAAAGGTTTTCACACAGATTCTTGTAACCAGTTGAGAAAAATAATGAGAGTTAAGTTCTTCCGGATAAATTTTTAATCGTCTTAGTAAACATTTGTTTGACTATTACGCATTTTCCTCTATGTTTACTTTAAGGATACTTATTAAATGTCATATTCTCTAGCACTACGGTTTAAAACCTGCTCGTGAGCTTTGTGTGCGGTTTTAGCGCGCTAATAGTCGGTTCAAAACTTGCTCGTATTCACTCGTTTAGGCGACGTGACGTCATCAGTGACGTCACTTTAGCGCGCTATTATTGCATACGAAAATGAGGTAGTGCAGCGTGTGCGAAACGTCAAATTCATAAGACATTTGTCATCAATCTCGTTTTCGAGAGGTTGTTTTCAACTTTTTTTGGGGTTTTTAGATTTAATTATCTTATCGAATAATCATTACCTCTCAATAATTTCTTAAATCGCAAAACAAAACTCAGTGACATTGACATAAGCGCGCTCTAGTCTGGTTTAAAACTGTATCCGATCGTATTCGACGAATGCACGCATATAGAAATGAACCGACTATATTCAGTGAATGTGATGTGTGCGTTGAATTCAAGAAACAATCCGTAGTGTAGAGATTAACGTAGCAGTACGTTTAAAAACATTTCTTTGCGCGAGTGCAGAACGAAGCGATTCGTTTGTTTTAAACTTTCGCACTTCTCATAAAAGATTTAGTTTAACGGGTCTTAGTAAGGTACTTATTTAATTTTGCCTAATTATAATTATCGCGCTAAGATCTGGAATAAAATGAACATGGAGCGATTCGTGTCTTTATCGCTTTCATGTCTCACGCCTCGCTACGTCCTACTCTTTTCTTTTTTTACTGTCAATGGGCTTACTCTTAACCTCGATGATCTAGTCTTGAAGACATGGATGAGGTCGAAGATTGGACGATCTTGCCCAGGAGAAGCCCATTCACTCGCGTTATATGAACTCGGGAACACAGACGCGAGCAGAGAACTCCACTCTGTAGACGTCTAATCTAATCAAGCTATAGACTAGGATCGATTTATTTGTGGGACGTCTGGAGTACGTTTTAAATTAAATTTTCGCCAGAGCCGTTTTAAAATCGACATATAAATTAAACAGATAGTAAATAATAAGGCAACGGTGGCGGGTAGATAGAACTACGCATTGATATGCTAGCAGTTAGTTAGCACGGCCATAGGATATATCTACACACTTTGGTTGTCGGGTAACTTGCTGAGGGCCAACGATAGGGATTGCTACCACATCAATGGAAACCTTAGAATCGCCCTCCACTACACTGAGAAACAAAGAAAAAGGGTCGCTAGTTTTTCCGTCATACATTTTCATAGGTTCATAGGTAGGTCAAAGTTATCATCAATATAAAAGAAATACGAATCTGATTAGTAAGATCTCTAGATAATAACTTTGTCAAGAATCTAGTCAAACATTGTACACATCTAAAATTTTCAGTAAACACGTGCGTCACTTTAAAAAATTCACGGAAAATGTATGGGAAACTGACGAAACGTAATGTTTTTTTTTACATTCCTGGTTAATGTTCGAGAGAATCTTTGTCAGACACCTCATCTAACGGTCTCAATATTCAGACACGTATTTTTATTTGGTTTAGGAAATATTGGGTACTTACCTATGAAATTGGCGTTTTGTATGGAGAATTTTAAGTAACGTGAATTTTCAGTACTAACACTTTTGCATTTTCTTTTGGAATTGCAAATTCCAATTTTATATTTTTTTTAAGTATTAGTTGGGCAGACATTAAGCTTAATTTTAACATTCTTAAAAGATCTTCTGTAAAAATATAACAAATCTAATAATGAAAACTTTAATTTTAGATATCAAACTAAAAATTAGAACAATATTTAATGGGTAGATTGACCCTTGAAATCAACTTTCAAATAATGAAAATAGCTGTAGAATTATAGCATAATTAAAGGATTTTTTTATGATCTCATTAATCTGCAAGACTATTTCGCCAATTTCATAGGTAAGGATATTAGCAGCGGTAAATTATATTACTTTAATAACACAAAAAAATAGACTACGAACTTCAATACTTAATTTTGTATAAGCATACAAAAGTTCGACGAGACGCGGTGGAGATCGATCCTACAAAACGGTTTGTTTCTTAATAATTATTTAAACCTAATCAATATGTGAAATGAGAATTAATTTTGACGTTTAGAAATAGCATGCCTAAATAGTATTGCCTAAAAGTAGAAGAAAAAAATTATTGCTAAAAAAGAAAAATATGGGCCGATCAATTTTAATTTTTTTGACGGCTTTTTTAGCACAAAAAAACCTATTTTATTTCTACACGTGTTTTCTTTTTTCAATTAGCTTATTTTAAAGGACATGCTGATCAGTCAACGAAACTGAGCAACTTTCCCAAAGAAGACAATATCTTTATCTTTGTTATACTTCATAAAGTGTACTACATTAAGTATGAACATAATATGACACAAATGTAGAAAAAAAAATACAACAACATGATATGTTGAAAAAAAAAAAGAAACTTCATACGATTTTGCCGCCTGAACTTTAAATTTGTACTGAACAATCGGTGATAAAGGATTAATCAAAGGGAGCAATAATTTTTTTTTCATGTCACAACATAATTATGTTTTTTGGGGCAGTTTCGTTGGCTAAATACGCCCCTTGATTTATGCGAATTGAAAAAAACAAACACCAATATTGTATATCGCCACAAGTAACATAATTCTATATGATTTACATTTTAACTGGCCTTTGAAACGTGTCTAACCATTTAAAGGACAATTTCACGTTTAGACCAAAATTAATCTATTCAATAAATTTTTCCGCCCAATCGCAGACCCACTTTATAGAAGAACATCTCTTTGTCAAGAAAAGAAACTGTTAGCATTAGATTTGAGGGATGTTCAGCTTTAAAGTAGCTCTCTACAACTGGCTTTTGAAGATACATGCAAAATAAAGTGAAGATTTAGGAATGAATTGTTAGTAACACTAACATTAACGGAGTGCATTGGTTTTTATGACATGGCCGAGATTCTGAGCATCTATGGAGTCATGCATCATCATGTATCAGTATGTATGGAGTTTTAAGTTCGAGCACATTCATTTTGTTAAGATAAACGCTATCTACTAGATTATTTTTTATACCTGACATCCGTTTGCCCACTTATTAGTAGGTCAAAAGCAACAACTTTTTTTCTATGACATTTCTAACAACGCACAAAAAAATTCAACTTCTCAGACAAAGTAACGTAAGTGACCAACAAACACATTTTGTATGGGAAGTTGAAATTTTTTCCATCACTCGTGTTCTTAAAGTATTTTTCTAATACCACGTTAAGTTTTTTAACATTTGTTTGAAAATAAGTGCTCGAACGTAAAACCCTGAAATTCTTTGAGAAGCAAAAATTATACAAAACATTAGCGAAAGGGTAAAAATTGGTGCGTAAAGGTACACTTCCGAACAACGCGACTGATACAGACGCGGGATATTAGAAAATTATTTTTCTTTCCGCTTTAGAATCAATCTCGTGTTTATATCACTGCAAGAAGACTATACTTTCTTAGTAGAGAAATAGTAGATAAACAACACATTCTATTATTTTTTTATTGAAATGCGTTCACACCTCCGTATGAGTCGTATTTCGCCAATATCTTAATCTTAACCACGAGATTATGTGGAGCCTAGGCCTTGTGTACTATTTATTATGACTGTGATAAATTGATAGGAAAGCCACGGTGACAGCCGCTCAGCACCTCCAAAAAATTCCAGAAAACTTATGCAATTTGTTCAATTTTCTATTTAGCTTTAACAACCCATCAAAATTATACACTAATCACACGAATAGATAGAAAAAACTAAAACTGAGATGGATGCATGACTGCCATTTTCAAATGCTGACAAAAATTTATAATATGGCTTCTGTCAACAGGGACAGTACGTAACACTCAGCCTGTGTTGTCTGTCAATATCAGGTGATACAAATGCCGTCAAGTTTCCTTTAACTTGAGATTGACAGGAATGGTTGTTCTCCCTTACAACGACCGATTGCGAAAAAATAAAAAAAAGTGAAGTGAGCTCTGAGCATGAACGATCGACCATTTTGAATCACGATCCAGCTGCTTATTTTCTTGCATACATTCAAATCTAAATAGGTCAGATTTCGTTAAACAAGCATTCAAAATGTCACAGAAAAAAAAACCTTATTTTTACGACATTTCAAATGATTTCTAAGGGTCAGGAATCAGATTTAAAGCAACAAATAATATTCTTACAATTGTTTAAAACATTTCTTTAGGAAGTATCGTAAATCGCACATAAAAGTCGCGTAGTTCGGAAGCGTACCTTAAGTTATTGCAGTGGTAGTGTAGTGGTATGTTACATTGGTGCTTAGTCACTATAGTCTTTGTGAGGCTTCAGACACTGACTGTTAGCCTTCCCGCTTGATACTGGGCATCTGTGGTGGCGGCTCGGCTAGACCCTTTACCTAGAAACAAACAAGACGCTTTTTAACACAAAATAATAAAAAAAACTCTAATCTAACCGAGATGAAAGAGAGGAGATACAGAAATATACAGAATGTTCTGTCCATGAAACTGAACAACTTTTCCCAAGGAACATAGATCGTAGTACGAAAACCAAATTTGACCTCCATACAAAATGCGCTATTAGCTCACAAATTAATTTAGTTCAAATACCGTATGTTCCTTGGGAAAAGTTGTTTATTTTCTTGGGCAGATTCACACCCTTTATACGACCTCCCCAGTTTGGTTAGGACAATGCAGGATTAATCATCTGATTGTCCAAAAAGTTAGATGGTTCCGTGTTTTTTGGAAGGCACGATAAGCCGTTGGTCCCGACTACTATCTACGGATGTAGTAATTAATGAGCCATGTCAGAGGCCTTTGGCGGCTCAACAACTCTGACACCAGGGTTTGTGAGGTCGGTCATCGACCTTGCAACCCACACGATATGATAAAGATTTGAGGCTGTCGGTTAAAAAGTAGAATGTATAATAGATTTTACAGGTCGCACGCAGTGGCCGTTGGGACCTCGCGGTGATAATCTCTTTTGATTAAAGCAGGGCAGAGCTATGGGTGAGAGTAGGACAGAGCGCACGTGTCCCTCATCATCATCATATCAGCCGAAAGACGTCTACTGCTGGACATAGGCCTCCCCTAAAGATCTCCATGACGACCGGTCCTGCTGGTCCACCTTGTGGGGGGCCTGCCAACGCTTCGTCTTCCGGTACGTGGTCGCCACTCTAGAACCCTCACGCCCCATCGGCCATCGGTTCTTCTTGCGATGTGCCCTGCCCACTGCCACTTCAGTTTAGCGATTCTCAGGGCTATGTCAGTTACTTTAGTTCTTTTGCGGATCTCATTTCTGATTCGATCGCGCAGAGAGACTCCGAGCATAGCCCTTTCCATAGCCCTTTGGGTGACTTTGAGCTTTCTGATAAGGCCCATCGTGAGCGGCCACGTCTCGTCCCTGTCACTCTAAAATGTAACGCATCGCTCTGTCCTGCTCTCACACTGCTATCATTCTAATATAGCCACATTATTTCGATTGTAGTATTAGCTTACCTTGAGGCGAGCTGCGGTCTAGAGCTCGGAAGCCCAAACCCTTACTGCCTTAAAATTAGCATTAGCTTACCTTGAGGCGAGCTGCGGTCTTGAGGAATGCGGGCAGCTGCTCCTGACTGACGTTTACTTCCCCCGCGTACATAAACTCCAGTATCGCTTGAAGGTGCAGGTACGATACGTCTTTCAGTATTATTATCGGGTGTTTTGATGGGTTCTCCTGTCAAATACATGTTTCAAGTGTGAATGTTAATCGGAAACATTTAAGTTACACACAAACAGTTTGAGTTTAGATTCGCATGTTTACCGTTAGGTAAATTCAAAAATGTTTTCCAGCAAAAATTTTACAAGAAAGGTAATTATAAAATATCAGATTACCTAGAATAGAAAAATCCATGGCATTAGACTACGGTTCAAACAGGCTAATTCAACATTCAAATTGACTTATGTTTATTGTTTTTAGGGTTCCGATACCAAAATGGTAAAAAATAGAACCCTTATGGTGCAACTTTGTCTGTCTGTCCGTCTGTCTGTCACACCTGTATATCTCGGCAACCACTTATGCTATCGACTTGAAATTTGGAATAGTTTTAGAATATGGTTGCCCAACTAAATTGCGCATGAAAGAATTTAAAGAAATAAATGATTATTAAAGTAAAGGGGGCTCACATAGGGGGGGGGGGGCAATTTTAAATTGTCGCTACTAGGTTGAGTGGGGTATCATATGAAATGGCTTTGCTTGTACATTTTACAATTTATTTTTATATTTTTAATGACTCTCAGTTTTCAAGTTATGATGAAAAATGACATTATCAAAAAATACCATTATCTCCGAAGTTTGTGAAAGGAAAAATCTGAATTAATTAAAGTCAATAGAAGTTTATGTAAATATTACAGTAAAAATAAAACGATTTTTCTAAGTTGCACTGTTTTTTAGAAATCTGCAACAAACATCTAAAAAAACCGGTCAAGTGCGAGTCGGACTCGCGCGCCGAGGGTTCCGATATACCTATAGTATTTTTGGAAGCAATAAAGTCCATTTTCAGGACCGCAAAACTAAATTTGTTTGTAAAGGTTTTTTGCAGATTTCTGAAAAACTGTGCAACTTAGAAAGATCGTTTTATTTTTTCTGTAAAGTTTATATAAACTTCTGTCAACTGTAATTAATTCAGATTTTTCCTTACTCAAACTTCGGAGATAAGGGGGGGGGAATGGTATTTTTCTTGACATTTTTCATCATAACTTTAAAACTAAGAAATTTAAAAAATACAAAAATATATTTTAAAATGTACAAGTAAAGCCCTTTCATATGATACCCCACTCGACCTAGTAGCGACAATTTGAAATTTGGCCCCCCCTATTTTGGCCCCCTTTATATTAATAATCATACTTTTTTCAAAAATTTTTCTTGTGCAATTAAGTTGGGCAACTATATTCTAAAACTATTCCAAATTTCAGGTTGATAGCATAAGTGGTTGCTGAGATATAGAGGTGTGACAGACAGACGGACAGACAGACAGACAGACAGACAGAGCGGCACCATAAGGGTTCCTTTTTTTTACCATTTTGGTATCGGAACCCTAAAAATGGACTTTACTGCTTCTGGAAATACTAAAGGTATATCGGAACCCTCGGCGCGCGAGTCTGAATCGCACTTGACCGGTTTTTTTTACCATTTACATTCAAACACATTTGAAAGAGCGCGTGGGTTTTATAGTAGTTTCTTTTTTTTTACCGTGGCGCCACTTTGTTAGTTGACGCCAAAGGTTTATCTCGAATTTGTTGCAGAGAAAACGCAACTACATTTCCGAAGTCAGCAGGAAGTATCATGAATGAAAACTACAAAAGTCTCACGTGAAGAGAAAGTTTACTGAAACGCCAGCGAAATAATAATGCTAACAATAACAATCATTTAGGTGTGTCGTAACAACATCCTATCAATATTGTTTACATTTCATATAGACGGAGCGAAAATTCTGAATACAGATCTCCTTCTCATGGTCGGAACTTACTTTCACAACAAAGGCACACCCCGGATCCTAAATACAACGAGCGCAAGTTTGAATTTGGAAGCGCGCGTACGCCTGCATATTTACTACAACTGACCCGCAGGAGCAGCGGGCGGGGCGCGGGGGTGAGAGGGAGACTGCAAGGGGGGTGGGTTTTAAACAAATCGATGTTTTCACTTCCAAACCTTGGCGCTCAAATCCAAAATGTCTATCCGGTGATTTTTACCAAAAATAACCTTAAGGCGGTTGCTGGGTGGCAGCACCTTACTTTTAAAAATAAATTTAATGCGTCGCAAATACAAAACTTTTCAGTAGTATTGTTCGTTTGGCGGCAATATAGGTTACTTATATATGTTATAACCCATGACATCATAGCTTAGCTTATCATTTATAGCTTTGTATTGGTAAAGTGCTAAAAGTGGCCGTTTTTGGCAGTTTTACAATACAAAGCTATTCACGATAAGCTAAGGTGTGATGTGATGGATAATAAAATATAGAACTACCCCAAATTGCCGCCAATCAAACAATCCTTATCAAATGTTTTGTATTTATGACGCAATAAATTTATTTCTCAAAGTGGCAGCACTTCTGCTCAGCAACCACCTTAAATTGTTAACACCTGCTGTATGTAGTTTCTGTTATCCTATAGTTCCTATACTATTAAACGGGCAATATTTGTAATCGGTTTCTCGAAAACGGCTCTAACGATTTCGATGAAATTTACCATACGGGGGTTTTCGAGGGCGAAAAATCGATCTAGCTAGGTCTCATGTCTGGGAAAATCGTCGCCGAGGGACAGTCAAGAGCACATCAAGCTTGACACATTGAACTTTGTACCATTCTTATTACGTATGGGCTAGAGTCGAGCTGCGAGTGTCAAGATTGATCGGTCGTTGACTGTACTATTTTATAATAACAGCAACAAATTGTCCTTACCTCTAATAAACTCTTGAAGTACGGACTACACGCGGAGAGTACCATTTTGTGCGCTTTACATGTCTGACCTTCACATGCCAATGTCACCTGAAACATTATCATATTTTTATATTCCAGTCCGGCGTGATTTGTTGCAAGAATTGTCCATGTGTATGAGGCAATCTTATTATCTGATCTTGTTACAAGTTTGTTTGTACAGTCTTCCGCACGTCATTGGTGACCTTGACCGGGTCTCTGGATTCGGGCATTTGTACTGTAGCGCTGGTTAAGCGTATGCTGGTTTTGTTAACACTTATAACTTCTGTCGCATGCGCAGAATAAGTTTGGCTGTGACGGGTATTATCTGCGCATGGGTGACAGGCGGAGAGCCAATGAACGATTCGCTCGCCTCCGCCCACCTGCCGCGCGCTCACCCCCGCGACAAATTTTTCGAGTTCTGCGCATTAACAGTCACCGCTAGAGTTATTTTGTACGACGTATAAGAGTTTGTCTGTACAGTCGGCCGCACGTCATTGGTAACACTTTGACCTTGACCGGGTCTCTGGTTTGGGGCATTTATATTGTAGTGCTGGTTCAGCTTATACTGGTTTTGTTACAACTTACTAGAGGCCGTGTGTACAGCCAACCGCACATTATTGCTACAGTCGAAATAATGAAGCTTGATTAGGAGGAGGAGTGTGAGAGCAGGACGGAGCGATGCGTAAGATATTGCGACAGAGACACGTACCGCTCCGTCCCGCTCTCGCGCATAGGTCTGTCCTGTTATCATTTCAATCAAACTACAGGGTGTAAGGGACGGTCTACCGAAAACTGAAAGGGCGTGCTCAGTCAACGAAACTGAACAACTTTCCCAAAGAAACATTTCTGGGAAATGAAAAAATTTTTTGACCTCTCCATACAAATTTGTCGACCCGACTGAGCATTTTGTATGGAGAGGTCAATTTTTTTTTTTTCATTTCCCAGAAATGTTTCTTTGGGAAAGTTGTTCAGTTTATTTGAGTGAGCACGCCCTTTCAGTTTTCGGTACACCGTCCCTTACACCCTGTATATTATTTCGACTGTTACTCAAGCATTATGTATACATATTACCACTACGCGTAAAGTATGAAAAAGGATCGAAAAATCACAGTCAAAGGCGGGCCGCGTCTTTTACGTTCATTCCGAAGACGCCATAACGGCTAAGGGTGGGTTGCTATACTTACCTAATTTAACCATAACCAAATATTTGTTACGGTAATAGTAGATTAGTAGCCAAGGGCTGTAAGGCATCAATTGCAGCCCGAGATATTTAGGCGCACGAGCGCAGCGAGGGCGCCTATAGTTCGAGGGTGCAATTGATGCTTAAACCCGAGCTAACTACTCTGCTTTACATCTCGATTGTGAGGTAAGTAGGTCCTTATTACCACCAAATTGTAGGTGACCAATTAGCGCTCTAGGGTAATAATGTAGCTAGAAAAGCCCTAGGGCGGTAAGTAATTAAAAAAAACAACACTTCTCTTTCAAAACTCAATTACTTACCGCCCTAGGGCTTTTCTAGCTACATTATTACCCTAGAGCGCTAATTGGTCACCTACAAGCCCCATTTGGGGGTAATAAGGACCTACTTACCGAATATGAGAGATGTAAAAGTGATTAATAGAAAATTATTAATAAATAATTAACGGTGATTATTAATAATTACCATGACTTGGTAAATGTGATTAATCTGTGAAAATCATCATATAAGGTTCGGTTAGATTAGGTAGAGGAAGACTAACACGCACTTATTTTGACCAAAAAAATAGAGAGTAAACGTCGAGTCTTATCAGGACGTTAAATAATTGGCGGAAGACAGAGATGAATAGAGATTACTCTACCGACAAGACGGCGGCTCTAAAATATAAGATAAAGGTTAGGTTAAGCTAAATTAGGTTAGGTTAATTTAGGTTTGATTAGGTTAGGTAACGTTATGTAAAAATAGAAAATTAATTACTTTTACAATTTCGGTAATTAATGATAATTTTCAATTAATCACATTTAGAGAGCTAGAGGCGTATATTACGAAAAAAAAAAAAAAAAAAAACGACCTTGAGATTAATCTAAAAAAAAATATACTGCAATTATAAATTAATAAAAATATGCGTCCTCTTGCAGAAAATTTAATAGTTATGGGCTGCATGTCTTATCTATCTATCATAACAATAAAAGGTTGTGGATTGTTTTTACACTCCTTATCTACTCCCAAGTCGGAATATTTCAATTTACAAATCGAAAACAGATTAAAAATACGGGTCATTGTCCGACTTGGTTCTTATTTGGGTGGGGCTCGCAAAAAATGTACCATCACACACGGGAAACTGTAACACACAATAACACACTGGAATTGCATAACACTCGGGAATTAATGTTAAGGTAAGTATACACTGGAGAAAAAAGTGTATTGAGCATATTATAAATGTAGAGATGATACCTATAGATTTATAAACCTTAACCATGAGCAAATTCACTTTTGAATGATACAAAATATTTGTTTAAGCAAAATTTCTTTAATAAATTCTTTACTCCTTACCTACATAACACAAGTAACTTCAGTTAGTTTTTACGTGCAAACAATACAACTTAAAACTTCTAATACAAAATTCAAGTAACTAACTTTAGATAGTTTTTAAATGCAATCACAACAAAAAGAAAATAAAACTTCTAATACAAAACTAGACCTTGTAAATATCTTAATGAATTCAATATTAGCTGCATACGAATGTTTTTAACGTTTAGAACTCGTGCACTAAGGTCTCCTGCCTGTAATTCTGCTGACTAGGTATAATTATTGCCCTAACTGAAAAACAAAATTTCTGCTGACTAGGTATAATTATTGCCCTAACTGAAAAACAAAATTGCAAGCATTGTTGCTTGGCGAAAGACGTCATATAAAAATTACAATATCCTAAGGTGGCGATAAATAGATTAGTTCGACGGAATGCTGGCAGCTGTCACTTCATACAAACTGTCATTTCGTACTAAAAAAATTAAATAAATTAGCTAAGTCGTAATAAATTGTATTTATTTTAATCGAATCTCGTTTCTTCACTCAATATAATAATAAAACCCAGAACCGTCAGAATACCGTCGAATTAAAATTCAGAGTATAGGTAAGTACCTACATAATACATTGTAAAATATATGTAGGTACAATTTACTAAATGAATGTGTTCTCGACAAAATAATGTACTTATGCACGTGGATTAGGTAGGTAGTAAAAATAAGCATACTTGGAATGTACACTTAGCTTTAGGTCATTCACGTGTGTTACGTCACACAATATCATAACACACGTAACACACGTGAATAAACACGCGTGAAAAAAGTAACCTCAAACTCGTGTAGCAACTTCAAATGTAATGTATTTTTTTGAAAAAACACATTATTCATTCATAATTCGTATAAGCTTTAAGTCAATAAACTTCAAACAAACTATTTTATTACTCACCATGAAAAAATACTTCCGAAAACTCAGTAAAATCCAATGACGAAAACATAACACACACCGACTAACGCTTTTTTCGGGTGAACTAAGATGGCTGTCAAACCACTGACATTATTATTTGATGGTCGAAATGTTGCCAGCACATTAAAATATTTGCAGTTAGAAGTATTCCTTATAACAAAAAAACTACCATGTAACAAACTGACTATAACACACGTGAAATAAAATAGAGACACTTTTTAAATTCAACGATTTTATTATATAATCTGTTTAATTAGGGTTTATTAACGCATTACTTTGTAGATCCATTACTGTATTTTGTGTAGTAAATAAAATTACCCTATAAATATAGCGAACAAGATGGAAATGATAAAGTAATGATTGTTTCTAGGGGCTGTGCCATTCTTTTTTTGTATGGAACTAGAAATTACTCTTACTGATGGCAAATATTTTCTGTTGTTATTTCAAATGTTTTAACTATTAAATTGACTTAATACTATCACAAGTGAATATAGGCATTAATAGAAATCGTCATTTTAATTGTGGAATAAAATAAAATAACTTTTTCTTTATTCAAAGTTAGGTCCACGGCATTTTTGTCGAAGGTACAAATTTTGTGAGCCCCACCCATTTACGTTCTGCTCCATACTACGAGCAGTATGAAAATGTGATACGAATTTTCATTATGCAACTGTTATTCTTCACATTCTTCGTTCTACATAGGCTAAGGCAATATTGCCATAGTTCAACCATACATATATGGGTGTAAGGGACGGTGTACCGAAAATTGAAAGGGCGTGCTCAGTCAATGAAACTGAACAACTTTCCCAAAGAAACATATGTTGGTAAATGAAAAAATATTTTGACCTCTCCATACAGGTCGAACAGTTTGCATGGTGAGGTCAACATTTTTTTTTCATTTCCCAAATGAAATTTTTTTTTCATTTTCAAATAAAAACTTCGTCCTAAAAACAACAAACTGTTGCTTGAAATGTAAAGCACGAGAGTGAATGTATGTGTGCTTTACAAAATGTGCGCTATCTTGGTATTAAAACAATATTAGCTTATTTTCGTGGTCGTTGATAAAGTTTTGTATATGACTATACGTACTAATTAAATTAGGCTTCGCATCATATCAAAAACTTGCTCTCATGTTAAAAAGACCCTCATTTAGGTACGTTCAGTTGCATAAATAACTATACTTACATTCTAACACAAGTATTTAAATATCTATGCTTACACGTGTAACTATTATTATAGGTAAACATCGCATGCGTAATATAACAGCATCAAAAAACGGTATTTTGTATACATCAACGACATTATTCGACTTTTCCAGATCTATTAAACACTCATATTGTGTTGGAAATACACAATGTCCCATGTGGTGCCGAGAAAGAATAGTACCATACCAACCCATCTCTACCCGTGGGTGTCGTAAAAGTAACATGGGTAGCAGCCACCATCCTACCATCTTTTGTATCTCATAATTTTGTGTGGAGATTCTTTTTTTTTATTGTCAGAAGTTGTAGGACAAAAGTTGTTCAGCTACATGGGTGGAACTAACACCCGACAGGTTTTGCGTATTTAGAATAACACGTTGTATGAGCCAACTAATAACCAATAAATAAGCCATTGCTGCCTGGGGGTCTACTCGCAATTTTATGTGGTTACTGAACTTGAAAGCTATTCAATTTTTTTTTATATTGGAGACATTTCACACAAGTTCATCTGATCCTAAACTAGGCAAAGCCTGTACTATAGGTACCAGAGACTGATATACATACATAAATAGATAAATAACACCCCGACACAGAACAAACACTTGTGTTCATCACACAAATGTTTGCCCTGGGCGGGGATCGAACCCGCGGCCCACGGCGTGAAAGGCAGGCTCACTAAGGGGCTTGTCAAAAATTACTCATAATTATTTATTATTGTATTAAATAGTATTATTTAGTATCATATTTGTTTGATGGCGATGATATTATTGTAATTTCTATTGGCTGTCTTTAAATAAAAAACTAAACAAAATGGCCTGGTAAATTGTTGGCAGCCCAAAGCAATATTGTATTTCATAATTGTGCTACAACAGTGTTTACTAAACAATATAGGTACAAACAATCATAAAACATTGTACTTCACAAACACCTATTAAAGATGATCTATTCTATTACATTCATAATAGCATCATAACGTAAGCAAATATGTAGTTAAAACATGACAGATAACTTGAAGTAGGGCCAATGCAAGAAGTCCGTTGTATGTTTCCGATTATAGCCCTCAAATTAGAAGCTACGCTATCGTCAATGCAAATATCGACCTTATTAACACGTCAATAGCGTTCATATAAGAGTGCTCTTCAACGTGGCTGTTACGACCAACGTCGACTCTCAACCATTAAAAACAGGGTTTTTATTGATTTTATAAAATATATACCACATAAATAATACCACATGTATATCCGTTACCACATAAATAATTCATTTTTCAAATTTTTTACTAAAATTTCAGAAACAGTACAATTTTGAAGTTTTGGGTGGAAGAAGCATCAAAATCGCTTTAGAAGTTTAGGAACCTTAGAAGCAATAAGATAATTTTTGAGTAAGATAAGAGGAGAGCAGATTTTTTTCTGTCGAATAATGAACTTAAAAATGTTTTTCATTTTAGTGAAAAATATTTATTATTGAATACATAATGTACCATCCGTTTAGGAGAAGTAAGCCATCAAAGTTAGCTCTTTTTTGCACTTGAGGTATCCTTGCACTTTAAGACCAACACACAGGGTTCATTTTTCTTTGCAGACCATAAACATTACTACATTTTACTCAGAGATGAAAATATGTTTTTAGCAACATTGGTAAACAGTTTAATTAATATGATTATCATATCACCTAGTTTGTATTATACCACTGCTGGGCAGAGAGCTCCTTCTCTCCTATGATGAACATAAAAACATTATGTCAAGATCGTAGCAGGTGTGGTCTCTGCCTACTTCGACGGGAAAGAGGCATGATGTTAAGTATGTATCATTTAGCCCCTGATAGGGTGGGCCTTTGCGATCTAATTCATAGGGCAGGGACAAATATAAAACTGATGTACTTGCGATCTAATTCATAGGGCAGGGACAAATATAAAACTGATGTACTTGCGATCTAATTCATAGGGCAGGGACAAATATAAAACTGATGTACTTGCGATCTAATTCATAGGGCAGGGACAAATATAAAACTGATGTACTTGCGATCTAATTCATAGGGCAGGGACAAATATAAAACTGATGTACTTGCGATCTAATTCATAGGGCAGGGACAAATATAAAACTGATGTACTTGCGATCTAATTCATAGGGCAGGGACAAATATAAAACTGATGTACTTGCGATCTAATTCATAGGGCAGGGACAAATATAAAACTGATGTACTTGCGATCTAATTCATAGGGCAGGGACAAATATAAAACTGATGTACTTGCGATCTAATTCATAGGGCAGGGACAAATATAAAACTGATGTACTTGCGATCTAATTCATAGGGCAGGGACAGATATAAAACTGATGTACTTGCGATCTAATTCATAGGGCAGGGACAGATATAAAACTGATGTACTTGCGATCTAATTCATAGGGCAGGGACAGATATAAAACTGATGTACTTGCGATCTAATTCATAGGGCAGGGACAAATATAAAACTGATGTACTGCGTGGTCTATCAGAAACCATTACCCATTTAGGTTATATTTAATTTTTTAGTTGCCATATTTTGATCCTTGCTCATTTGGCCTTTGATCATACATTTTGGTACATACATAGTCATACATACATCAAACAAAAGTGTCCCCATTTTTGTGTTAAAATATTTTTATTTCAAATATTAGACTTCTGAGTCATAAAATGACTGAAAGCACAATGGTATAATTCTTTTTATTACAGTGCCATTTCTTGAGCAGCAATCATTGCATTTACTAAAATGTACAATCATACAAAGTCCAATATATACAAAGTCTTCGCTAAGGTTATATTAAACAGAATAACAAAAGTATTGGATGAGAATCAGCCTAAAGAACAAGCGGGGTTCAGAAGCGGCTACTCAACTCTAGACCATATCCACGTAGTGAAGCAACTGTTTGAAAAGGGGAAGGAATTCAATATTACTTTCTACTGCTGCTTTGTGGATTACAATAAAGCCTTCGATTCACTGGAACATGAGATCTGGGAGGCACAGACACACATAATCATTTCACCTACGAAAGATGGCCTACAACAAATGCTAAATGATCTTGATAGAGAAAGTCGTGAAGTAGGTCTCACCATGCCATGACCAACGGAAAACAAGAACCTATATTGGTCAATAACCAAACGATCGAATACGTAAATGAGTATGTCTATCTTGGCCAAATAATTTCACCACAAGATCTGACCTCTAAGGAAATTGACAGACGTATCGGAAACGCATGGAAGCAATACTGGAGATTTAAAGAGGTTATGAAAAATAAAGAAACTAAGATAAGTATTAAACGGAAATTGTTTGATACTTGCATATTGCCAATACTCACATATGGCTGCCAGACTTGGGCACTAAACAAAACGCCCAACCGAAAACTAGAAATATGCCAGAATGCTACGGAAAGGAGTATGATGGGAAAGAGATTATCAGACAAAATCAGAATTTCAACTATCAAAAGATATACAAAAACGAAAGATATAACAGTAACGATTAGAAAACTGAAACTGCCCACTTCGGCAGGTCACACAGCCAGAGGGAGAGAAAAATGGTCCAAAACAATGCTATTTTGGTTCACTAGTAATAGGAAAAGGAAAAGAGGTAGACCACTCAGAAGGTGGGTGGACGAGATAAAGAATACAGCAGGGAAAGGATGGACAACAATAGCTAATGACAGAGGACAATGGAAGGAGCTGGGGGAGGGCTTTGCCGGCAAGAGGCACACAGACAAGTCAGAAGATTAAATAAAATGCTAAATTAAAAAAAAAAAAAATTAAAATTATGTAATGTCTGAAATAAAGGCTTTTATTATTATTACAATCAAAGCATTTAGGAAAGGGACAGTGCACAGCAGCCTAGTTCAGGAATTAGGGTTGCCTTTTAGAACACCTAGTATCCTACTTAAATGTACCCTAGGTTTAAGATTTATGTTAAGCTTGGTATTTATAAAGATTTTTATTTGGCACATAAAATTATGGTCTCTACAGGGTGTAAGGAGCGATGTACCGAAAACTGGACGGGCATGCTTAGTTAACAAAATTGAACAAGTTTTCCAAAGAAACATTTTTGGGAAATGAAAAAAAAAAATTTGTTTTCTCCATGTAAATTGCTCACTCTGATCAAATAGTTGGTATGGAGAGTTCAACTTTTTCTTTCGTTTCCCAAAAATACTTCTTTGGGAAAGTTGTTCAGTTTCGTTGACTGAGCACACCCTTTCAGTTTTCGGTACAACGTCCGTTACACCCTGTATATGACTACTGCCCTGTCAAAGATTCAGATTCAGATAATTTTATTCAATGTAGATTCTTTACAGAATACTTATTGAATGTTAAGGTAGAGGGATTGAGTGCAGTAGCAATTTTTGTATATCTCTTACTCACACAACATGAACTCACATAGCGTGAGCAAGATGCATATATAGAAATTGCTGCTGCACTCAGTCCCTTTCCTAAAACATCTTTACTTGCCAGGATATCTGATAGATATATAATAAATATAGGATTTGGGTGTCAAGGTGCATGTTATCAAAGAATAGCCAAGTTCAAACTAAGTCCATTCTAATTTTGCATTAATTTGAACCTTGAAATTTTAACTGTTTAAGGTTCTACATAGAAAGAAAGAAAATGGACTTAAGGGAACTCTTTGAACTTGATATTTAATTGCATGCTTCAGCCTTTTGTTCTTACGTAAATTATAAGGCAAGAAGACATTCTCGCACCCCAGGGTCAGTAAAAGAATACGGTAGAGACAGACCAAAAAGCAACCAGTGGCAAATGATGTGGTTGAGGATGCCTATGTCGGAGGCCTTTCAAAATAATAATTATATGACTTTGCATATAATGTAAGTATATTGACTAGAAAATAAAGGCATACGTTATTTTTAACAATAAAGACTTCAGCTTTGAATTACTTAGCTATAATTGAGGTTATAATAGGTTATTTATTGACGTATCATACTCACGTCTGTGAAGCTCTTCTCATCCCGTAAATGCCTGAAGGACGTCACCATATTTGTTTGGAAATCATTCCATTTCAAAAAGAACTGCTGATCTCCCATTTCGACTGGTTTCTAACACCCTGAAAAGTTGTTTACAAAAACATAAACAAACGAAATAAGAAAGTCGGATACGTAAAGTTTCAAGAGTTAGATCATGTTAGAAGAATAATTAGCACAATAAGTAGGAATAGAAAATAAATAGTGCAATTTTAGACAACTTCCTACGTCACTAACTAAATGCATAGAAACAGGCTTACCCTTGACTACAAGATGCTATTTTTTTTTTGTTTTGGCTATCGCTTGGTGCAAATTGTGTGGTTATTTAAGGACTTCACGTAATGTTTCACAACACTCAACAAAAGTTAAGGAATTGAATCATCTAATAAAGACGCCGTCGTGCATAAATTAGCGACTTCTTTTCTATTTCTTCAACAAATTCCTTTTCCTTCGTTCGTTTCATTCATTCATTTCACTTTTTCGAAAGCATTATTCCTTATATTCGTTCTTTTAGTGTTGCCATTTTCGATGTAATGGATTTTTTTAGCGCCATCTTGTGTGGAGTAGCATAACTATGAAGTTTAGCGCCATCTAGCGTGCGCCCTTTTTTCTTTGAATCTGTGTTACAAAAATGAATAAAAAAAATTACCGATCGTCCACCAGACCAGTAAACATCTTTTTCATCCCATCTATTCGAAAAGGACGACTTGGTTCCCTTTAAGTGCACCCAAAGGTAAAAGTGCGCGGCAAAGTACTTTCCGGGCGCATTTATATGGATATAAACTACGCCCGCCGCAATTATCTTTGCCGCGCACTTTATGAATTTAATATTATAATAATATTAATTTTTATTAATTATATTATTTTAATATTACAATAAAATATGAGGCGCCTTTTATTTTCTCATAATGGGTGATGAAAAGTAGAGTGTATCACTAGGGCGCAAACAGGCAAATATATTTTCGGCTCGGGCGACGTACTTTGAATCCCTCGCTACGTTCTACTAAAGAATCCCTCACTTCGCTTTGGATTCAAAAAAGCGCCCTCGCCGTAAAAATATTATTTTGCTCCCTTATAATTCAATCTACTATTATATATTGCTATTTGAGTTTTTCGTTATATAGTTACAGTTTTTTGAAATTCAATTTTACTTGTATGTGAATGTGAACTAGATAATATTTTACTTGAGGTACCTAAGTGTATTTAAAATTGTATGTTATTCTAAGGAAATAAAACCAATTATTTTATTTAATACAGTATATTATGTATTTCACAAAAACGTTTTTAAAACGACACTCATATTGCAAAAAAGAAAGAGAGGCAAAATGTGAATAGCAATCACCTTACTTTTAATTATTAATAATAAAATTATTTATCAGTTATAATCATGCATAATATTGGTAAACATTAAAAGTTACTTTATAGTAATTTTTAAAACACACAAACACTACAGTTTGAAAGGCCAAGCGGTGTTGCCACAAGTCTTAATTAATAACTTACAATTACTAAAATTAAGTACGAGATTTCCACTTAATTCTAATATTATAATTATGTAACGAATTTGATATTGTAAAAGTCCAAACAATTTTAATGTGCATTAACTAACTTACTGGCTGTGTGAAACACTAGCAAAATATTAAGTAAGTACTTAAATAAATATATTAATTACATCATAGAAATTATTACTTTCTTTAACTATAATTGACATTAAGCAGGACTCGAAGAAAATTAAACTCAAATGATTATTCAATACTATTACAATAAAATATTTAGAATTACAATGACAGAATGAAATACATAAACAAGAAATATTATTAGTGCTTATTCTCTACTTATATTTACTCCCTTTATACTACATAAACACATTTATTGCTATTGTGTATGTTATTTAACTGTTACAGTCCTTTAGTATGTTAGGTGCCTAATGCGAACACTAATCTTACTATACTATCATTTTATATTGTTATATTATATTTGGTATATTCAGCATTTCAAAATATACAAAGCACATATTGAACTTAGGTATATTCTAGCGTATGATTCGTCAATCCATCGCATCATGGAGACTAAATTCACTTAAAACTAGTACTAATCTAACATACATAAATTTACTTTCATTATTTAAGAGTTTTCAACCCTGACAAACAATATCGGTGCACCAATAAACTTTTGAAAAAATATACTTAAATTCAATAAAACATCTGATAAATAAGTAAAATTAAATTAATTTTCATAAAATTAATTCCCATTTTGGTAAACCCAAGTCCACCAATAAAGAGCCTTTGGCATAATGAAAATGGACATTTAAAATATGTTTTACCTATAAATATACGGTAAGTTTAAATAATATTTAATTCTAACACTACATTTAAAGAGATCCTAGCCTTTTCCTTAAAAATATTTCCTAGTCTTGATAAGTAAAGAAATGCCATGAATTTGAGCAAATTAAACGTTACAAGAACACTAACTTACATTAGAAAATGAAGGGAAAGTATTCTGCGCTATTAGTAAGAAGCCCTAATTGGATAACATAGATAGCAAAAAGATAAGAAAAGTTTTCAAAGCATGAGTGTAAGTAGGTACACACAGACTAAGCTAAATTCAACTAGGGTACGTTTTCAAACCATTATTATTACAACTTACTCTATTCATTGGTAGGTCATAATGAGGTTTCAATTTCAGATGACTTATATATTATACTTATTGGTAAACTGCGTAGAAGTTAAATTGTCAATTTGGTATTTTAGCTTAGGATTGTATGAAAAAGTTTTAAGAAATTGACTAGAAAATTTTGGATTTGCGATCGTTTTTGGCTGGTTTATATCTAGTATATTACGGTAAAGTGAAGAAAGTAGTAAAGTGCGTAATTTCTCGACTAGATGAAAATGCAGATTGAATTTTGGCCTTTGCTCTTTATACCAACTGAGCATCCGTACCTTATCATTTTATTAAGTTATCAAATTAAAAATTATCAATACAAGTATTGATCAATATTAATTATAGTTTAAATCAAAAGACAACATTTCAAGAATGTCCAGTACCAGTTATGTACACTTGTATCCAATTACGTACACTTAAAATTATATAATGTACTTAAAGAACTGACACTAATAAAATTATTTCGTTGCTCAATACCCACACACAATAAGCTTTGCAATATTTATTATTAAATCTAGTATACTAAGGCAGATAGGGACGGTATATACTTTAAATAAGGCAGCTAAAGGCACCTAGTTGTAAATCTACCTACAATAAGCAATAGGTATTAAATATATTTATTTACAGAAACTACAAAAAAATATTGCATTAGAGAAATGACTGCGCGCCGAAAATGGCGTCTCTTAATGCATCTACTCGTTGCTAGATGGCGTTGTTTTGGTTTGATTATCGACAGTTGCATTCGTTGACGGTTGAGTTTGGATTTTTAAAGGGATTTTCAGTCCTCGTGGGGCTAGGATTAGTCTAGCCGGCGTGACGAGGACCAAAGCGTATTCTCATTTATTCACACCGAGGAATTTCGCGGCTTCATCCGGGGAAGAGAGTAGTTTGTTCAGCAGTTTGTTGTCGCGGATGCCCAGTAGTTTACCGATGAGGTCGCTGCCGTTTTCTCCGTCGTTTTCAGCTTCGGACGAGTATTTGCGGGACGTCATCTCCAGTTTGAGTTTCTTGTCGTACGGAGCGGCGGGTGGAGAGTTGTTGTTGTTTATGTTGCTTGGGATCTCATTTCCGGAGTCATCGTCTTGGTAGCGGTATCTGCAGAACAATAATTCAAGTCATAAGAAAATCTAGTACATCAATTTCCAACTAAAGTTTTTCTACAACGTGCGGTTTACTGTAGTCAACGTTAAGCTAATTTTTGCCTTCACCCTTCACAAACTCTGGTTACCTTAGACCCAAAAGTTTATATAATTTGCAAAGAATAATAGACTTAGTAAATAATAGGCGATTATTTTTACTCGGCGTCTACATGGTATTCACGCAAAAGACAAATACCGGGCAGGCGACAAATAAAGCAAAACCAACATAAAGAAAAACTTACCCATTGGTGACACCCTGGGTGTCCCTCGGCGTGTTAGGTGGTGTGGCCTCCTCATCATCAGTGGCGTCCTCGCGGTGCTTCTTGCGGTGTCTGAGCATGCTGTGTTTCAGAGTGAACCGGCGCTGACAGAGGTCACACCTGAACGGCCTCTCCCCGGAGTGGGTTCTCATGTGACGGCGAAGGTCTTCCGCAGACCAGAAACGACGGATGCAGAAGGCACAGACCACCTGAGACAACAAGAACAAAATATTATTTGATTTGAAGGGGAATTAATTTTTCGTAAGGATTATGAAACCCGTTGGTCCCGGCTACTGATCTGATAGTCGTCAAACTTAGCCCGAAGCCATTTGGCGCCGTGAAAGTCTGACAGCCAGGTTGGCCATTAATATATAGATAGGATTTTATATTCCCACGGGGTTTTAAACTTGCAAAGGTCAAATGGCAGTCAATCAGCCCTCGTCAAAGAACTCTAGTAGGTCAGTTAAATCCGTAAGATGGACGTTTGACAATGAAGATGAAAAAAGTTGTATAAATTAGGTTTATAAGGAAGTGGATATTGATTTCTTACCTTTCTATTTGCATGATCAGGAAACTTCCCCCTCTCATCATCGTCTGCACTCTCGCTTCTGTCACTGGCTGCGTCCAGAGCTCCTTTGTTAACCAGTTGCTCATATTCCAAGGCATGCGCGGAGGATAAGTGTCCAAGGGAAGCAGTACGATCACCGAAAGATGCTTCGCATAAATGGCACTTGAACACCAGGCCCTCGTTAACATCGTCCACATCAGGGTTAGGAGATCCTGGCTGAGAGGATCCTGATTCTCCAGTCCCGTGTCTCGAAGACATGTGCTTTTTCAAAGTATCCATTGAAGAGAAGGTACTAGTGGGGCATGACGCGCATTTGAAAGGTCTTTCTGGAACAGTTCTGTTGTCGGAATTTTGCGGAGTTGGTATAGCTTCTGGGATTGGTTCGGCCAGTATGGCTCGCGCTGATCCGCCGTGTTTTCTTAGCAAGTGGCGGTCGCAGTTGGATTTGGTGGTAAATAGAAGAGGGCAGTGTGGACACTTGAAGGGTTTTTGGCCGGTGTGGGTGAGCACGTGTCGACGAAGGGAGGACGACCAGGGGAACTTCCGGTGGCAGTAAGGGCAGGATACCCTGTTAGGGGCCAGACTGTACGCTGACTTTTTCTTTGGTGGTTGATTTCCAGAGTCCAGATCAGACCTAGAAAGAATTAATTTTTATAAGTATCAACTATCACAAGACGCCCAGTGAAACTTCTCTTTCTTTGTTAACAAAACAGAAACTATCAGCAATTAGATATAATTAATTTCACAGTCTTAACAAAAGAGTTCAAATTATTTAAATTCAAATGTTTAAGTTAAGGAATACTTACTTATTCTCGTCGCTTCCAGAATTATTCCCTTCACTAGTAGAGGCAACAAGTCCCTCTTCATCTTCTTCCTCATCGCTGCGGGTTGGAACGACAGGAACCGTTAAGTCGTTAGGCACCGGAATGGGATCAGTCCCCGTCTCAGTCTTCTCAGTAGCCGTAGGAATAGGTGTTGGCTTGTTTATTAAATTCCCGGCAATTTTTAAATCGAAATCTTTGTGCAGTTCCTGTCGACGCGAAGCTATCAGGATCTCGGCAGCGGCACGGTGGGCAGCAGTATTAGCAGAATTATCATCTGGCTGATCTTCAGGTTCTTCATCGATAATCAAAGCGTCTTCTTCATCTTCTTCGTTATCGGCAACTTCGTCAGAATCTCTTCTGACTGGTGAGCGTTCAGGCTGTTGCAATGGTCGTTCCAGGTGCCGAGCTAGAAGGGCGAACTGGACGCGGTCTGCTAGAGTGTCTGATGAAGGGTACGGAGGAGGCGCTCTGGGGGCTGGACGCCTCACATTCCAATGTTGTGGGTGCTGTTGCTTAACGTGTCTTTCCATATTTGAGCGAAGAGTGAATCTGGCTGAGCATTGAGAACAGGAAAAGGGCCGTTCAGTGCGATATCGCCTTTGTTTCTGTTTGGGCATGAGCACGCCATTTTTTATCACCATTTTAACAGAATCGTTTTGAGGTACAAGACTGTTTGGCACAAGGGGTCTTGGAGATTCAGAAAGTGGAATAGGAGACGGAGAGACCGCCGGTGGAAGAGGTTTCTGTTCTTCTTCTTCGGGTTCTTGTTTTGGTTGAGTTTCTTGGTCACCAGTAACAAGTCTTCCTCCAGACATACTGAGTCCACGGATTAGTTCCTTTTGTATTCGCTGCTTTATTTCGGCAAGTTCCTGAGAATCTGTTGCACTAGGAAAAAACGAAGGTGGGAGAAAGTAAGGGTTGAGGGGAAAGGAGGGCGGCAACGGTAATCCTGGTAGTCCAGGCACAGCACCCGCATAAAGTTGTGACAGTTGAGTAGCATAAAATGCGTCGATTTTAGGAAAGTTGCTTTCAAAAAGTCGTTGTTGGGACAAAATAAATCTTGTTTTTTCGTATGCTGATGCAGCTACTGATGGATCAGGCTCGAAAGAAGGTCTGGGAGGTGCTTTAGGCTCCTCGTTGTCCGGGATACGTTTCTTATTACTGAGATCTAAGACGTCACAGCTGTTGTTGTCACTTGTGCTGAGATCTACTGGGGCTTCTTCGTCGTAATTATCTTGCTGGACATCATTGCTTTTGAAACTTAGCTCTGGTGTTCGGAACTCCGGTATTTGAGTCAGTTGTCCGATACCCTTTACTTTGATCCTTGGCATTGGTTGCTCGCTTTCTCTTGGAGTCAAAGATAAAGGAATTTCAGTTAACGATTTAGCAGTTAAAGAAGTCACTGGATGTCTGTCACTGATGAAACTTGGAGCGAAATGCGTCAAAGGTGTTTCCCGACCTGTAACTTCATTTCTTCTTTCAATTTCCGGAGTGTGGAAGGCAAGTGATCGCTTGACTTCTTCGCGAGCTAGTTTAGAATTGACCTCATCATTGTTTGGGTCTTCAGATGGATGATAAATAATTGAGCGTTTGACATCTTCTCTCGTAACTTTAGCGTGCCTATTTCTCAAATGTCGCTCGCAATTTGCTTTGGTTGTGAAAGCGTAATTGCAAACCGCACATTCGTAAGGTCGGTCTCCGTTGTGGGTTCTCATGTGTCGAACTAAGGCAGCTTTGTCTAGTGAAGCGTGTGGGCACATATTGCATTGATAAGGGCCAGGGCCTGTCCCGCTAAGATGCACTCTGTTATGCCCTTTTAAAGCTCTCAGGTTAGGAAATTTGGCTGGGCAAAGTCGACAAGGAAATTCTCCACGTAGCTTCATTTTTCTGAACTCTGCCGCGAAGTTATCTTGCGTCTCTTCTTGTTCACGTTCTTTGACTACTGTATCAGGTGGCGTCAACACAGTACTTTCCAAAGCAACTCTCGTTCCAGTTAGTCTTTCCAGTAAGCTACCAGCTGATGTGACATTCAAGATGGATTGAATATCAGCCAAGTCTCTTGCGGCATCAATGTGTCTGATACCATTTTTTGGAAGATGCGTATCGTCGAACTTTGGTGTGAACCTTTCCATTGGTGGTGTGAGCGCTCCCGGTATTCCGAATGATCTGTTTCTGAGATCGAGTTTTGCGAAAAAGTCTTCTCTGCGGTCTCTTTCTGGGCTTTGAACTCTGTTTGCATTAGCGCAAGACTTTCTGTGGATATCTAAAGCTTGTCTACACGGAAAGTCTCTGGAACAGAGGTCGCATCTGAAGTGCTGTTCCGTGATGGAGATGTGGGGATTTCTTTCGCAGATGCCGCGAGCTATTTCAGGGAACTTTTTGCTGGAGAAGTCTACAAATGTGAGGTCGTCGAACCCTGTGCGCGTGTCGTCACCGTGTGCTGTGAATCGGTGGAGATCGTACGCATTTACGGAGTCGAAACGTTGGTGGCATTTTGTGCACTCGACTCTGGCAGTTCTCTTATCCATAGGGATGGGAGAGGGCGACGTGGAGGCGGCTCGTTTGCGTGACCTCCTCACTTCGTCCTCCTCGCTTCTGTCCGATCGGTTGTCGCTGTCAATGCTTGTCGTCCTCAAAGGTCTGACCTCGTTTTTCTCCACCCTCATTGTGTTTTCTTCTTTGTGATTCTCCATATCAATTTTCGCCTCGCTGATGACCTCTGTTTTGATTTCTGTAACAAAAGAATAAACGTTACAATTGATTGCGAATTGTTTGAATAACTTAGGGCGCTTTCATTTTCCATTTCCAAGAAAAGTCGACAATAGATGAGTCAGGCAATTCGCTTGTGTTACGAATGTTGTGCAGTGAATTTATAGAACAATGTGATGTCGTGTTTATTGTGGGTTTTCAATCAGGTAATAGATTTGTGGTTACATTTTAGGAAATTAAAATATATACAAATTTAGTTCCGCTACTCAATAGCAGATGGTGCTAGCAGTCAACAATTTTCACAAAGAAAATTAATTACTTATATAAAAAATAGAAGAAGTAATGCAAAGTAGTCTGCCTATCGAATTTCTAAGAAGTTAAAGTGAGATATTTCTATCTACAACAAAGCGGGTCGGTGCGATCGATGAATCCAAGATGAATCACACCATAAACCTTTGTCTCAGTAGCACCATGCCCCATACGCAGACTATAATGACATGGCTTATTGTTATTCAAGATAATGTTTATTTTCATTAGGGTTACACTTCGCTCTAAGTGTAGTATACTCATGGCAGATGTGTAATGATAAATACGGAAAGTGTAAACGGCTTTTGAGAACAATGGTCTGCCTCCAGTTCCGTACCTTTTGGGAAAACCCAACTAATTAATAGTTCAGTTTAAGCATTTGACTAAATAGGTATAGTACTAAAACGCCTTTAATATAACGATACCGAAAGCTCTTGTGTCTCGTTATAATAGGTCTTTACCTATGAAATTGCCGAAATTTTCTTACAGATTAATGAGATCATAATTCCTACAATTCTAATGCTATTTTTTTTAATTTTGATTTATATTTGAAAGTTGACTTCAAGGTTATCAATTTACGCATAAAATAAAGTTTTTATTTTTAGTTTGATATATAAAATTAAAGGTTCGAAAATTGTTCGTCTTAAATGTCGTCCGATTTCATCATTAGATTCGTTATATTTTTTTACAGGTAATATTTTTCGAAAATTAAATTTAAGCTTCTGTTAGCTTAATGTCTTCCCAATAATGCTTAAAAAAATTTAAAATAATTGGATTTATAATTCCTAAGAAAAATGCAAAAATGTTAGTACTGAAAATTGAGTTTACCTAAAATTCGCAATTTCATAGGTAAAGACCTAATAAAAGTCGAGTTTTACTCCAATATGGTTATTTCATATAGTTGGTTCTTCCAAAGCCATTTTAGGGTTCCGTTACCATAGGGTGCAAAGGGATCCTAGCTATTACTAAAGCTACGTCGACTGTCCCACCTCTAAAGGGCTGTATCTTTTGAACCGTATTAGCTATACACGGAGTAACAAAAAGTGTAATAGGTATTCTGTCAAAATTTCAACCAAGAAAGGGTATATCAACCGTGAAGGATGTGAATCTGCCCATGAAACTGAACAACTTTCCCTAAGGAACATAGGTCGAAATACGAAAAAAATATTTTGACCTCCCATACAATCTGCGCTATCAGCTGATTCAGTTTCTCTGTCTAACGACCTAAGTTCCTCAGGGTTGGTAGTGCTATTATTGCGGATTACCTAACAAATAATAAAAACAAATTATTATTATGTAGCCTCCAATGTGTCCCACTGCTGGGCAAAGGCCTCCCCTTCTTTCGCCAGTTATCGCGGTCTTGAGTCTCTGTTCTCCAGTCTGATAAAAAAGCATCCAAGTCGTCGCGAAAGAAAAGCAAGAAAAGTTAATTAATTAGGGCTTCTCATGCGGCTTTGCATTACTGTAACAACTTTTGCTGGAGTTCAAAAGCATTCTACGAAGTAAAAAAAAAACAGCAGCTTTCGGCATCTAATAAAAAAATTTATAAAATCGGTATTAAAAAACCTAACGCCGAAATGTTGATTAGGAGTTTTATAGTCTTCAAAAAGTTGCTTAAGAGTGGAATTTTCTGCCTGCGTCTCTGTTCCCGAGTTCATATAACCCGAATCTATTCAAGTCACGATTGAATAGGCTTCTTCTGGGCAAGCTCGTTCCTTCGTCGACCTCATCTCTTTCCTCAAGACTAGATCGAGGTCAAGTGTAAGCCTATAGATAGACAATAAAAAAAACTCTAACATTACAACAGATGAGGACGACGATAGATCATGCTCACCCAGTAGGAAAAAACTACTATAGAAAGATTATACAACGTGTTAACGGAATAAGCGAAACTGAAAAAATCGTTTGTTCAGAATCGAAAGTAGAATCAATTTCACGAGTTTTTGATAGGGGTAATTTTTTTTTTTCGTATTCAAATTTTTGCCGCTTTTATTCTAAATATTTCTGTGGATACGCGCGCTGGCGGCGGCGCCGGCGGAGGGAAGTGGGCGTGGCGTGCGCGAACTAGAACAACGATTAAACTAGAACAATGGTGAAACTTTAAAATAACAATATCTAGAGAAAAAAAAACTTTATTTAAGTTTTTTTTTACGGGAATGGATTTATTTTAATAAAAATCAGTTGGGGTGTATCGGTGTATGAGGGTTTCCCTTATTCCATTAACACGTTGTATATAAAGCTAACATAACCGCTTAGATATAAAGCTAGCATATCCTTTTAAAGCTTAAAACAAAATTTCATAAAGCCCTTTAAAAATGGCTTCGGCTCGGCTTAAAATAACCAACATATACCTATCCACTAAGATCGCATCACGAGCCACGAGCAGCCGTACAAAAATCAATAGCCCGCTAACGCCTAACGCCACCTCACCTGATGTAGGTAGGTATAGGTATAGCTATGTACAGCAGACATGACTCAACCTATCTGATGGCTGAGTTAGATGGACTTTCAAAACAAATTATCAGGCTTGAGAAATTATGGCAAGTTTTTCTATTACTGGTCAATTTGTGACCTTAAAATGCTAATCAAAGATGAGTTCGACTATCGAAAGAGCTCAATTATAGCTATTGACTCGCGACTCGATTTGATTCGGGTTATATTAACTCCACGAAGGAAAGGACGTGTTTCGCTTGATATGATTACCTACATTAACTCGCGAGGCAGGCAGAGATTTAACAACTTACCTGTGCCTGTGCGGAAAGATACAGATGGGTACATAAAACTTAAATTTACCTATCCAGGAGTCCAATTCTTGAAACACACCAAATTATTTTGAAAAAGCTACGTAAAACCGTGAAACTCAAAAACAAGATTAACAATCAAATACTATTCTTTAATAAACCAATATCATTCTTCAATTAATGCAGGTGTGAAAAACTTATACCTGCATTTCTTAAAAGTCCAATAAGTAGAAGGTACTTATACATGACTTCGAAATGTTGCCCGTACCTACACCAAAAACGACAAATGTTTCAAATTTCCGCGCAGGCAAACAATGCCCCTGCCCGGTCATCAATACAACAAAATGCTGAAAATCAGCGCACGCGTCAGCCAGCCTTAGGACATTCCGTCTTCCTGGAATATTTACGAAATCTAAAACGAAGTACTCTTACGCAAGAGGTTGTGAAGTGATGAAGACTTCTCTGTAACATCATTATCGCGCATTAAGACGTCCAGAATTTTTTATATGAATTCGGGTAATTCTCAACACGAGTAAATACCAATAATTAATTTAATTATTACCAATCCAGTCTATATTTTTGCTCTGGATACTAATAAGCTGAGAGCTGGGAAGGAAAATAAGATCTAGATTAGTCTACAATCTAGACTATAGATAGATAATTGTATCCTGAGCAAAAAATTTTTTTTATGTTACCAGTGAGCGAACGAGCAGGTGGGCCACCTGATGGTAAGTGGTCACCACCGCATTAATGGCATATTTTGACACTAATAAGACAGCAAATTGCGTTTTCGCATTATAAAGTCAATATCGGGCGAGATCGAGATGATATTTTAAGGGGTAGCTTTTGTCCTTTTGTCTATTTTCAAAATTAATCTATTTATAAAATGGCACCACTTTTGCTCTGTTACCATCTTATTACAGCAGTTCTTTTTATTACATCCTGATAAAAAGTCATCCAAATAGGTAGGTACGCCAATCTCCTCACTAATTTGAGTTTTCTGATGTGTTTAGGTATAGCGCATTTATTTAGATACCAACATCCGGCGCAGACGATGCGATGATCGAATTTCGCGAAAACCGCTGATATGCCACTTTTTCTGATGTTTTGATGCGCAGTTAGGTAAATAGGTGGATAAGCATTCTTGGAAAAACTGAATCAAAAGTGGAGTTTAGAAGATATTGTCATTTTTCTTAATGGGAACGTGCAAGTGGAATATTTTAATTTGTTGAAGGTTAGCATTTGACCCCGATTTCACCTGGGGCTGTGCCTCAGGGTTAAAAGTTAACTAAATAAATAAACCAGCTGCTTCCCACAACCAACCAGAAACTTCTTTTAAGTGAAAGCTCAGTAAAATCCATAGATTTACTAGACAGGAGATGTTGGCAGAAAGCTAACTTAACAATTTTTTGGAATTAAATCTCCAGGCAATGAAACAAATCGGTTTCGCTATACAAAATTGGAAACTTGATAGTTTGAATGAAGGGGCCGATTTTTTTCATTACCTAAAAGTTTTATTACTTATTGGAAACCTGTCCCTTACACCCTGTGGGTATGTGTATACGTCTATACTATTCTACGCCTATTGTAAAATCTATTGCTGTCACTTTCTGTTCCGATGACTAAGAAAGTGACAGCAATAGATTTAAACCTCAGAAGCACCGTGGGTTCACATGTGAACCCAGATCGCTTCCTTTCGTCAAGCACCGCGGGTTCACAGTGAACCCGGAAACAGATTTTCGAATTTTGCCTTATTTCAGAAAAAATACGGTTTATTTTGGTTTAGTATGATGACTTTAGACCTTATAAAATTACCTTTCGAATGACATATAAACCATAGAGGTACACTGGTACAGTGGCTACGTTCGGAAATATCAGCGATTACTTCCCGCGCACTGAATACCCGACCAATGTAAGTAGGTCTATTGGCGGGAAAAAATTGCAAATTCGCAATGTCACTTTGTTTTTGCACGGTTGTTGCGAATTTTTGTATGGCAGAGCTAGACGGTTATTCTGCGGTGCTTAGTAGAGTGTTTTATTAAATTTGGCGGGGTTATAGAGGTATGAGCTTTAGATTCAGTTACTACTCTTTAACTGTGAAATAGTTTAGCTGTGCGCATTATACCTTTCGAATGAGGAAGTAACGCTCTTCACTCTTCATACGGATAGGGTGGAACTCCAACCGGGGTTTAGGTCCCTTAAAGATGGAAGGGGGGGGGGATGGTGGAATCAGAAAATACTCGATCTATGTTTTTAGTCTTGGCAACAATTTTCACGAAACTTTTAACTTTTAACGCACTGAGCATGAGTATCGAGACGCGATGTTTTCAATGATAAATTCTACAACCATGTTTATATTATTTCGGGTCTTAGCGCAATACTTGTGATTGGGACGCGACGTTTCGACCATGCCACGGCTGACGCAACTCAGCCGAAACGTCGGGAATAGTTAGGTTATTTATAATGCCTAATTACAAATATCGCGCTAAGACCCGGAATAAAATAAACATATAAGAGAAAACCAATAAAAATCGCGACACCTGACGAACATAATTGAAAATTCTATTAATAACACGAATACATCGTTGACAGAGTTTTATATCCTTGAATTTGCTCCAAAGTTACGTACGTGTTTAGTGTTTTTACGTAACAATGGGTATAACAAAATACCAATAAAAGCTGTCAAATTACAAGCACCTAGGGTCAAAAAGGTTCAAGTACGGAGAAAAGGCGTCATACGTGCGCATGACATCGTGACTTCCTCCTTCCCGCTTATTCGGAATTTAAATTGACCAATCGCTAGCCCACGACGTACTACCAGTAACTGCGATGTATTTCAAAGACAAGTAACTGTTATTGGGCATTTAAAATGATTTTAAATTATTCGAAAACCGAGAATTAAGATGGAAACACAGCAGTTCAAGCACTGCTGCATTACAGCAGAAATAGGCAAGAGGGTGGTACTTCCCCAGACAGGGCTATTAACTACAAAACATACACCACACATTTGAACTAGGTGGCTCAGCAATCCCTACTTAATAAACATACAATAAAACAGAGAAATTCTTGTTAGAATTGACAGGGAAACAGAACACAGAAAACGATTTCAATATTTATTATCCAAAACTCTGTTTAATATTAAAACGGTCCAATTGTTTCTTCTTTATAAGACTAAACTGTGACTAAACTGAACGAACACAGCTAAATTTTAAAATTGCAAATTGATTTTGTACATTGAAGATATAGAAAAATTATCACGTAATGCTATTTTGATTCCTCTGAATCCAAATGACAGATTTTTGCATTAGCATATTTGTTCGAGCATCACGCAAAAACTACAGAACCGATTTTAATTACATTTTTTTGTTTGAAAGCTTATAGTTTGACTTAAACATTAGTATATTTTTTAACATGCTCATGAAATCGCGGGCAATAGCTATAGTTTCGAATAAAAAGGATGCTTGCTGACTATACTTTTGAAAGATGTCATTGCTCAATGGCATCAATTTATCACTACTGAATCTTCGCTTTCTCCACCTCCATCTAACGGGTCACCGTCACCGTCCAACACAGCACCATATGATTGATATGTTCGACCAGTCGCTTGCTGGCTTTCCTCCACGGTCCAATGCGTGCAACAGTCGCCTCAAACCTGATTATACCCTGCACGCCCAGCAATGAACAGTGTCGCCATAATAGACCGTGATAACTGACAGTTATGCCTTCTTAGGACTCCCAAGTGATGGTTTCGCAGTTTGCAATTTGAAATGTCGGAGAGAAACTTATTTAATTGGGCGTTTTGGTTTGAGATTTCGTTTTGGATTTTTCTTTTGTATGGTAGGAACGTATTCGGACGACTTATACAATGATGTTGATCATTTGTAAGAAGACATGGTCTTTCTTTACAGAAGTTTTAGTTGCTTTGCTGAAACTTCCTTTTTTCCTTTTTTCAAATCTTCTATTTCTACCTCACTGACACTTCTATACTAAGTCATCAGAAGTCTTTTAAAAGCCACTAAAAGTTAATGGTCTTTTCTTACAGAAGTTTCATTTGCTTTGCTCAAACCTTATTTCCTTTCTTCAAATTTTCTGTTTCTTCTATACTCTGACTGGCTTTTGTCAAGTTATTTACAACCTTATCAACGACTATTAAATTTAAGTACTCATAGGCGAATCTACGATTGTCCATCTAACTAACAATAGTGGTGTCCTGAAGCATACATCTGTGATAGTTCACGTTAAAATTAGTACAATGTTACATACAAACGATAATTCGACTAAGTATTCTAGTATCTTTTATTTTTTTCTCTTATCTCCATCTACCGAATCAAACTGAGTCTTCTAAGTACCTATTGTAACCAATCATCGCCCTCCGAAAACGGTTTCCACTCGATCGATCGCTTTCTCTGCGGAAAAGCGTCCCAATTAGGCGCCCGCGCAGCCTGCGGGGCAGAGGCGAAGGGGGCTATTGATCAGGAACGGAATATTGAACAGTGACGGCCTCTCAGGTACAGCATTGTCAATTGTAATTGTGTTTAAATTGTAAATTCTTTAGCTATCTTAAATATAAAAAGGTTATCGATTGTTTATAGGCGTTATCAGGTCAGTGGCTAGCCTAACTACTTGTTGACAGTTATCAAGACGCCATATTGCCTTTACATGGAAAAACTACTTGTTTCGCAGCCAGGACCAATAGGTATTGTTTGTTGATTGCCCGTGTGACGCAGGCTACACATCCCTTTCCGTGGGTATCAGTACCAGAACAGAAGGAAGAAGAACAGAAGGATGGGCAGCAGTATCCTTCTGCGTAGCCTACCACCATAATGCGATCACCACCTCCGTGGCTCCGGCGAAGAATAGTACCAACCCATCTCTGCCCGTGGGTGTCGTAAGAGGCGACTAAGGGTTTATGAACCGGAATCTTTCTGTATCTCGTAACATCTTACATACTGCAGTCACCAACAACAGCGGTCGCCAGCCGCAACGTATAAAAGCGTGATGACTATGGTAATTCCCTTTCAAAGTACCACGCATTTTTGCCGGAATTCTAGAGAGTCTGTCCTGCATTGGACGTTTCATGGGATTAAAAAAACTTCGCATGTAATTGGAAGACTAGGCTCTTTACATTTTATTCAAACTTTATCATAATAACAAAAAACATTGAAAATTATCGTAAAAACAAAAAACAATGCAAGTGTGGTTATTTTTGTTACTCATTCCACGGAAAGAAAAATTATAGAGACTAATTTTTGGGACCACCTCGCCTCTACAGCAGTTCAAGTGAAGGGCCACAGAGATGGCACTAGCTGTACTCTGGACGTGATGCATGCGCGTGAGCAGGATTTTGATCGCTATTATGAATGCGAGAACAGAATGGGCACGTTGGCTATAGGCGCTGCATTGCCGCATTAATTTAATTTGATCATAGTTATGGTGTTTTTAGGGTTCCGATACCAAAATGGTAAAAAAAAGGAACCCTTATGGTGCCGCTCTGTCTGTCCGTCTGTCTGTCACACCTCTATATCTCAGCAACCACTTATGCTATCAACCTGAAATTTGGAATAGTTTTAGAATATAGTTGCCCAACTTAATTGCACAAGAAAAAATTTTGAAAAAAGTATGATTATTAATATAAAGGGGGCCAAAATAGGGGGGGCCAAATTTCAAATTGTCGCTACTAGGTCGAGTGGGGTATCATATGAAAGGGGTTTACTTGTACATTTTAAAATATATTTTTGTATTTTTTTAAATTACTTAGTTTTAAAGTTATGATGAAAAATGTCAAGAAAAATACCATTCCCCCCCCCTTATCTCCGAAGTTTGAGTAAGGAAAAATCTGAATTAATTACAGTTGACAGAAGTTTATATAAACTTTACAGCAAAAATAAAACGATCTTTCTAAGTTGCACAGTTTTTCAGAAATCTGCAAAAAACCTTTACAAACAAATTTAGTTTTGCGGTCCTGAAAATGGACTTTATTGCTTCCAAAAATACTATAGGTATATCGGAACCCTCGGCGCGCGAGTCCGACTCGCACTTGACCGGTTTATTTTTTCTTAGATACAGGATGGATGATTTATTTCTATTTTTATTTTCGGTTCCAAACCTAATATTATGTTATAATCAAGATTCTTTACAAATCTAGATGGTTGTCAATAGATTGAGTCTAAGAAATCGATAAATTACTTCTAAAAGCAACCCGGTTTTAGAGGTGATTTCGCCCATAAATTGAAGAATTTTTCTTCGTCCAAAATATGATAATAAGAAATTATCTCCCATACAAAATGCCCATCAGCTAATACAGTTTCTACAAAGTTTTTTCGTCTTTTAACAAATGCCTTGGGAAAAGTCGATCAGTTTCACGAGTATAGTTTCCAAAAATTTCTAGGGTGACAAAAAAGGTCACCCTGTTTATATTTCTAAAGCGTGTAACGAAAAAGTGTGACGATACTGAAGGGTGTGAATCTGTCCATAAAACTGAACAACTTCCCAAGGAACATAGGTCGAAATACGAAAAACCAAATTTGACCTCCAATACAAAATGCGCTATCAGCTGATGCAGTTTCTAAGGGAGGTCAAAAATTGATTTACTTCTATGACCTATGTTCCTCAGGAAGAGTCGTTCACTTTCATAGGCAGATTCACACCCTTTAGTATTATCACACCGTTCCGTCCGTAACAAAACAGAATGGGGATTTGTAGCTTTTTCTCACGATCCATTTTTTCAGAGATTCTCCCCCCTCCCATTCACCTACAGCCCAGTTCCTACACGATTTTAGCGTTAAGCCACGATAACACCTAGCTGAATTCAAAGACTAATTCGGCATACATTGCTGGGAGGCTTGGTTGTGTTAATTGCAATATCCTTACTTCAACGAGCAATGTTAGCCGAATTAGTCTTTGAATTCAGCTAGGTGTGATCGTGGCTTTAAAAAGCGTTGCCCTCATAACACAGCCGAAGAGCTCATTAATTCAGCTGATCGCACCTACTGACTGGCTACTGGTAACAGTGGTAACTTCATAACCAAAGGCCCGTTAGGAGGAAGCGCCTGACACGCATGCGCAATGCGTAATGTCATCCTGGCAACCAAGATGGCCGCGAGAAAGTTTATCAGATATTTCAGGTTATAATTAAAGAAATTGTTTTATTCATTTGTAGGAAAATAATGAGGATATTGAGTACTTAGCAACGTCATTCATAGAAATAACAATGCCTTAATAAACTTTCTAGCATTAATTATCATGCAGGAGACCTAGGAAGGAATAGTGTCTGTACCCAAAAGTCAGAAACGATGTTTTATTCGCAAAGAGCGCAAACATAGGGTGTTCCTGTAAGTTATTTGCGGACTAAACGCTTAGGCATTACCTATGTACCAGATAGTTATGCAGAGACGTTTTATTGGTAAGGTATAAACAAAAAAAAAACCGGCCAAGTACGAGGTCGACTCGCGCGCCGAGGGTTCCGTACCACTAAGGTAAAAATACTGTCTTAGTTATGGACGCGCTGTCACGCAGAAGTGTATTGAATGCGCGCGAGTCCACGCACTTGACCAGCTTTTTATTATCTTTTGTTATTCGTAGCTTATGCACTTTTTTTATTATCATCAATGGGCTTACTCTTGTCCTCGATCTAGCCTCATCATCATCATCATATCGTGTGGGTTGCAAGGTCGATGATCGACCTCACAAAACCCTGGTGTCAGAGTTGTTGAGCCGCCAAAGGCCTCTGACATGGCTCATTAACGACACCATCCGTAGATAGTAGTCGGGACCAACGGCTTTACGTGCCTTCCGAAGCACGGAATCATCTAACTTTTCGGACAATCAGGTGATTCATCCTGCAATGCCCTTACCAAACTGGGGAGGTCGCACAAAGAGATTTTTGTTTGACAGTGTCCCCACTGGGAATCGAATCCGGATCGAGAGCCGAACCCTCTAACCACTAGACCACGTAGCCTTGAGGACAGAGATGAGGTCGCCGATGGGACGAGCTTTACCCACTATAAACATACCAATTTTCACGCTTGTACGTTTTCCCGTTTTTACGTAGAGCTAATACAAAAAAATCGAATAAAAAACGTCTAAAAACATGTTTTTAGTAGGGTTGCCCCCTTATTTTCTTGAATTTTTTTTTTGCAACATACATACAGTCATTACATTTAACATAAGCATTAAGTACTAAATTAAGAACATATAAAAGACTAAGAGTGCCCAAACTTACACTTACTTGTTGTTATAGCGGCAACATAAATACATAACCTGGAAAAATTTCACTACTAACGGTTCATGAGATACAACCCGCTGACAGACAGACATATCGGAGGCATATCAATAGGGTCCCGTTTATCACTCTTTGGGTACGGAACCCTAAAAATTTCCGCTTGGAATTCACACTCGCAAAAATAAGACGTTTTAAATTCATATAATTACAGACACGAATCAAAATCTAATCAATGCAAACAGGAAACACTACGTCTCACGTTCATTTCTGAAATATGATCAGCTCTTTACAAACAACACTCATTCACAAATTGCTTATGAATCGAATACCTATCTACTAAGACCTACGTGTTTTCCGAATATGCAGATTTTCACACACATATTGAATATTACAGCTGCCTACTAAATTCAGGACGTTCTGAATAAAGGCCAGGTTAAAAGTACCCTAAACCGACGAGCATGTATGAAAGGATTGATGAAAGTACAGGAAGCAAGGGAAGTACAGGAAGCAAGTTACGTGGATCTTACAACTTTTTACGGTAGAAGAACTGAGATGCGTGCGAGACTTGGTTTTTATCTATTTCTATTTTACATAATCTATTTACATCTAAATATATAAAAGAGCATGTCCTGACTGACTGACTGATTCATCAACGCCGAGCCATAACCGCTATAGATACAGATCTGAAATTTTGTACACAGGTTCTATGTGCGTCAAAACCACCCACTAAGAAAGGATTTTGGAAAATTCATCTCCCAAAGGGGTGAAATAAGGGATGAAAGTTTGTATGAAAGTCCTTTGTTTCTTGAGCTAGATTCACACAAATTTGAATTTTAGCTTCTGGTAAAAAATAAAGAAACACGTGTTTAAGCATTTCTTAAAAATCAACCTTCAAGAGGGTGAAAAAGGGGATGTTTTTTTTTTGCGTATGTTGGTCTAGAGTCTTTCAGTTTTAAAGGTAGAATTAAAGAAACTTGTATTTAAGCTTTTGGTAGAAAATAAAAAAGTACGTGTTTAAGAATTTTTCAATATTAATCCCCTAAGGGGGTGAAATAAGGGATGAAAGTTTGTATGAAATTCCTTTGTTTCTTGAGTTAGATTCACAAAAATTTAACTTTTAAAAGGTAAAAAATAAAGACACACGTGTTAAATAATTTCTTAAAAATCATCCTTAAAAGGGGTGAAAAAGGGGATGATATTTTTTCCGTAATTTGGTCTATAAGTCTTTTGTTTTTAAAGGTAGAATTATAGAAATTTGTTTTTGAGCTTCTGGTAAAAAATAAAAAAGAACGTTTTTTAGAATTTTTCAAAATTCCTTAAAGAGGGAAATGGGGTGAAAAGGTCCAAAAACCAATATGGGTATCGCTGGTATGGTTTATCGGGTCGCTGATTACAAAAACTAAAACTATTTTGAAATCTAATGTTCTGGACGTGCAATACCATCATCCCCTGGGGATGGGGTTGGGGTGCGATAGGGTTAAAATGTCTAAAAATCAATATGGGTTGCGTTTCTATGTTTATATAAGGATAGGGATAGCGGTTAAGACGGCGTTAAGGATAGGGATAGGAGTAGGGGTGGGGGAGAGGCAGGGATACGGAGAGGGAGTGGGATGGAGGTAGACAGAGAGGGAGTGGGAGAGGGTGAGTGAGGGGGAGGGGGGAGGGAGGGGGAGAGGGAGAGACTGCACGTTGTCTGAATATCACGCGGGCGAAGCCGCGGGCACTGCTAGTACTTATATATGGTCTAAATCTACCGTTACGTATAATCCATTTTTGCGTTTATTCTAACGCTTACCAACACATTTTGTAGCTATATCAAAAAGCAATTGGCTAAAACTGTCTGAAAAAACAAGTTTGTAAAACAATGTTATTATTTCCGTCAAATATATAATCTGGTTTTAGTGTCACGGCTGCAAAATAGATTGGTAAGCGAAGGTATAAACGAAAAAAAAAATTGATCATTGATGTCTTTTTATACCATATCTGTATAAAGTTATTATTATAATACAAAAATGCTGCTGTTAGAAACAGGTGTGACAGACAGACAAACAGACATATTCTAAAACTATTCCAAATTTCAAGTCGATAGCATGAGTGGTTGCTGAAATAAACAGGTGGAACAGACAGATAGACAGACGTAGTCGTACTATAAGGGTTCCGTTTTTACCATTTCGGATAGGAACCCTAAAAATTTAATATAGGTATTTCATCTGTGCCTACGTACCTACTTAATTTACTACGATTGTATGTAATGTGTGTAGGTAGAGGTAAACAACCTTTTACACACACGTGATGGAAAAACGTAAAAGATACGTGCGCTGTTTGTGTTTAGTCTTAATACTTATTTGTATAATTGGAAAACAAGTTATTGTAAGAATATCTGCTGAAATACGCAATATCTGCTGAAATAGTACGCAACAGCCAAAATATTCCAAATAAAACGTACGAACGGACGCCGCTAAAAAGCTTTCATCATAACATCCAATGCAATGTCCACTGCAGGACAGGGGAGCTCCCATGTGGAGGGGAAGTGCCATAGTCACCACGCTTGTTAGCTTTGCGAGTGTCACCATGGATCTCGGTTGTTTGTGACCGCAGAATGTAAGATGCTACGATCCACAGAAGGATACTGCTGTTCATCCTCTGGTTAATCCATAATCCCTTAGTCGCCTCTTACGACACCCACGGGTAGAGATGGGTTGGTACTATTCTTTGCCAGTACCACACTGGTGCTTGTCAAACAGCTTTACAATCACTTCAATACGGCACAAAAGCACCTTCGATGACGTCATTTTTGTTATCACTTATCAAGCTCCATTTGCCCAAATTCGCCTTCGGTTTGCCCAATCGTGCAAACAGCAATTGAGACCGGAACACCGAACAATTTCGGGCAACATTCACCTCGCTTATCACTGATAAGGGGTACCGTTACTTAGACTAACTTGCATTGCGTCCTATGCAGTAATTTTCTCGGAAACTTATCTGTTTCCTTTTTAAGATGAGTCGGAGCAAGCATTGAGTAAATAGGGTATTGAGTTATCTGTATGATAATTACGATGACGTGTGTTGACGATATCTTGAAATCCGGGTAAGAAAAGAGCGTACTTAAGCATATGCGTACAACTTGATCGTATGAACACTTCAGTTTTCAAGAAATGTTTTTAAAGATCTTCATATTGTGTGGTGTCGATGCCCGACCCCACCAACTTAGTTATCAGAGATGTTGAGCCGCCCAAGACCTCAGGCAACCGAGATCAAAGCGCCTTCCGAAGGACGGAATCATCTTACCTACTTTTCGGACAATCAATCAGTCCAGCAAAGTTCAAACCAAACTGGGGAAGTCATACAAAGTGATTTTTGTTCGACATTGTCACCACCGGGAATCGAACCGAGGTTGTCAAAAAGATAATCACTAGACAATGAATTTAGTAGTGAATTTAATGGTTAGTATTGCAGTTCCAAAACATAAGATTGCAAATAGCAAGAACCAGCAGCTAGCTAGCGTTTAAAGGAAATCTGTACAATTTTCCCGAAGAAAAGTATGTCAAGATCGTAGGAGGTGGAGAACTGTGGTCTCTGCCTACCCCGACGGGAACAAGGCGTGATATTATGTATGTATGAATGTATGTATGTAAAAATTGCACCGGAAGTGTTGGTGATATGTTACCAGAGAATAGGTTATATGTTACTTAGGGAAGGGTCTAACTTGTCAGCGGTTCCCAAACTTTTTGTGGTCTATAATGAAATTATTACCTATATTTTTTTAATTATTTAATACTTTATTTTATTTCATCTCTTTTTCAGTTTTTTGAAGTTTCTAAACTAAAGTACCAACTAAACTAGATAATAGGATTATTTAAAGCTATACAGGTGTAAAAAACCGGTCATATGCGAGTCGGACTCGCGCGCCGAGGGTTCCGATTTACCTATAGTATTTTAGGAAGCAATAAAGTCAATTTTTAGGACCGCAAAACTAAATTTGTTTGTAAAGGCTTTTTGCAGATTTCTAAAATAACTGTGCAAGTTAGAAAGATCATTTTAATTTTGCTGTAATATTTACATAAACTTCTATCGACTGTAACTATATCGGATTTTTCCTTTCACAAACTTCGGAGATAAGGGGGGGGGGGGGAATGGTATTTTTTTTGTAATTTTTCATCATAACTTGAAAACGAAGTCTTAAAAAAATAAATTTGAGAATGTACAAGTAAAGCCCTTTCATATGATACTACACTCGACCTAGTAACGACAATTAAAAATATTGCCCCCCCCCCCTATTCGGGCCCCCTTTACATTAAGAATCATATTGTTTTTTAATTCTTTCACATGCAATTAAGTTGGGCAACCATTTTCTAAAACTATTCTAAATTTCAAGTCCATAGCATAAGTGGTTGCTGAGATCAAAGATTTCGGACCTCCTTGCTTCGCTCGGAATAGATACCTTGCTAATTTATTTTACTATGGGATGACATCTGCCAACATGTCCCAATATTTTATGTCAAACTGTCAGTGATTACTAGGAAATATTCAAAATAACCCGTCAAATCCATAGAACGACGCCTTCGCTACCTTGTGACGAATTATTTCTTTAATCCTCCTTCTAAGTACCCTTATTTTTCTGTGGCTGAGATATACAGGTGTAACAGACGGACAGACAGACAGACAAATCCGCCTTCTAAGGAGTGATTCTACATCATAATAATAGGTTGTATAAAAAAATGATTTTTCTTTAAAACGATAAGTGAAGCACCTAAAGATTTGAATGTACTTTTTTAATTTTTTTACAACCTGTATGGTCCCTAGTCGACGGTTGAAACTTCTTTTTACGAATCAATTTGTTTTTAATTAAATTTCCACATTTATACAACGGGATCAAAAACCAAATGGAATTCGGAATTCTTTCACCTAAAATTAAACGTTCGCATCTCAGTGGCCTCAAGATTCATTATGATGTGGATACAGGTGTTGCCTTCACAAAAGGATGAGGTTCTCGAGATATGTACCTTTGCTCCGCGACTGAGCAAACGGAATTCCAGCCGGCTCTCTTAATGAGACTTTTAATGAGATATTCTAAGGTATTTAAAGTAAGTGTGCTCGTTTTTCGGTAAACATATTTCTGTTTTCATTAATTGTTAGATACTAAAAAATTTGTTAAATATCTACAAAAATTTATTTTAGTAAGTGATGATTTATGAATTGATTTTAATAAAAGATGATTTTAATAAGTGATGAAGAAATAAACAGATAGATAGATTCTCTTTCTTCTTAATGATGATGATTAAATAAACGTGTTATAAAAGCTTTGCCCAAGTTTTTGAGTCGCGTGCTTTGATATCTCGCACTCATGTTTAAAATTACTTATTGTAAATGAAATTTATAATAATATGAAGTTTACAGAAATATAGTTGTACCAACTAGATATGAGCGCCGCGCCGGCGCGCCGCCGCCGCCGAACAAATTTCCTGCGCCGCCGCCGCCGCAGATGGCCACGGCGCGCCGAGCGAGAAAAGAGTTATTAAATCCATACTTTTTAAGCACTGATTCAAATTCTCTTCTCTTGCTTCTCTTACTCGCTTTAGTTAAGATATTGATCCTACCTGCTGGATACCTAATTTGTAGCATGATTCTTAGAGAGCCCCGATTACTGAATGGTTTCAGCAATATTTTTGAAGATTACCTACGTGCAATTTTTTGTGAAATGAGGATAAGCTAACAAAAACTTGTGTTTGAAAACCTGACTAAAATTAAACATTTGTTTATTTTTCCTTAAAAGTATTAGAATATTAGTACAGTCTGTTGTCCGTACAGTCAGTAATGTTAATAGTTAAAATAATTTTATCAGATTTGTTTTCATATGCCACTTTTTTTTTCATTATCACATGTAACTCATAGACATGAAAGGGCTATGTCTAACTCGCACATTTCTTAAAAAAATATAGCAAAATTCGATTACTTTGACCTCTATCTAGCCCTGAAGACAAGAGATGAAGTAAACGATGGAATGGACTTTACCAGAAAAAGACACGCTTTTTTATTTTGTTAATGGGCTTACTCTTGACCTCGATCTAGTCCTGAAGACAGAGATGAGGTCAACGATGGAACGAGCTTGCCCAGAAGAAGCCTATTCACTCGCGACTTGAAGGGATTCGGGTTATATAAACTGGGGGACGCTAACGCAGGTAGAAAATTCCACTCTTTAGCCGTGCGCATTATAAAAGATGTTTCAAAGCGCTTTGTTTGAATGTGCGGAATATCAACCAATATTCATAGGGGAATTTTCTGCGGTGCGTCCCTCCGACCCTCAGACTCCCGATGGTATAAGGTAGTGGTGGAATAAGCCCGTGGAGCTCTTGACCACACTCTCCGAAGTAATATCTGAAAAAAGACCGACAGACATGCAACTTTGCGACGACCAGACTGTGAAACTTGATTTTTACCTCTAATGAGCTTCATCACTAATGAGCTTCTAGGCTCTGCGATCTATCGAATCAAGTGCGTCTGTTGGTATTTAGCTGAGCCATCCCAAAGGAAATCTTCATGCAGGTTCAGACTTGGACTTTATATAAAACTGTAAGTTGCCAGAAAGAAGTAACGCTTAACCTTATTGAGAACGCCCCACTTACCTCGAAAAGTAGGAACCAGATTGAATGGTGGTACGTTGACGATATAAGGGTGGAACCCCAATCCTCGTCTAGCCGCACGTAGGAGGAAGGGGAATGGTGGTATAAGGTCGTACGGTCAATCGCACGTCGGTAGAAGCTTTTTCATCTCTATTACAGCGCCATAAGGTCCAAAAGTGTTTCTATTGACGAGCTGTTGAGTGTACATTTACGACGCACTCAACGAGATGTATTCTATAGAATACTGATAAGTACATAAGGTACTATGTGTCGGTGTTCAAGGCTCTACAGTTTCTCTGTTTCGACAAGAGTCTCATCACCATTGAGCTTCCTAGTACGTTTGTCGATTGCAGTAATATTGGCCAGCTGATATTTTGCAGACTCATCAGTATTCCATACCGGACTTCTGTTTGAAGCACAAGCACAAGTCTGATAGGGTAGAAATGGCTGTAGAAGCTGGTCCAGTGTGATTTACCGCTTGGCGTTGGAGAGTATGCCAAGTTTGTTAGCTGAAGATTTGGCCAAGGACTCAATAAAATGCCAAAAGTACAGATTGGACGATAAGTGCATCATACCAAGGAGCTCGAGGTGGTCTGATATCGGTACGAATACATTTCGGAACTCTGGAGTCAGATTGAAGGGACTTCGTTTGACTGTAAAGAAACACGCCTATGTTTTGGCCGCCACAGTCGTACACTGAGTGAGGGGCCAGAAACAAACGTTCAACCATGGTCTTTCGACCGACAAGACGGTATTTGTGCCATCCACACTGGCTTTTGCATTGGGTATGTATCTATCCGTAACTGTGCTGTTGTCTGCATACCCAAAGATTCCAGGCACCAGTTTATGTGCATCAGGAATAGAGTTGAGGACAGAACGGATCCTTGAGGAACTCCGTCATTGATAGCCCTCTGATCAGACTAGCAATCTTCCAAGACCACTTGATTCAATCGTACAATCAATAAGTTTAATATCCAATAGCAAAGGCCAGGTATTTCATACGATGGAAGATTGTTTGCTTGTGTGACTTCTGTCGTAAAGTAACAGTGTTTACACCGTTGTGTTTCGGTTTGTAGGGTAAACGAGCTACTGAAATTACCGACACATGAGATGTACCGCCTTAATTCTCAATATGGGCAACGCGTTTTGCTATTTAATTAGTGTCAATTATGCCACTCATAAGACAGTGTATGCTGTGGGTGGTGGTGACCATTCACCATCAGTTGGCCCACCTGCTCGTTTACCCTCTTGTGACATAAAAATAAAGTCATTAGCTTCAAGTTATGCCACGACTTCGTTATTAAATACTCGCTCCATAGTCTTGCAGAGTATGGAGATTTCCACCGGCCTGTTCCATCACTACCAGGACATTTTTTAACCATTTAAACCATTTATTTTTGCCACAACACATATTAGGTTAAAAATAATCAAAATTTTCAGATTACAATATTCAGTATTTTAGAGAACCATTTTAATTTCTTTTGGTACATATTTCCAAATTTTAAAAGAAAGTAAGGAATTAGGTATTTTTGTGCCAACCCTATATGGTTTTTACGATTTCCGGTCATTTCTTACAAAAAAATGCTTTAGAGGTCACGCCGCCGATTTCGCCGCCGCCGCCGACCCTAAAAAGTCGGCGCGCCGCCGCCGACCTTATAGCCATCGGCGCTCATATCTAGTACCAACCCATCTCTATCCGTGGATGTCGTAAGAGGAGACTAAGGCATTAAAAACTGGAGGGTAGGCACCAGCAACCTTCGGTTTATCGTACCATCTTACACAATTCGGTCAACAATTGAAGTTTACAGAAATATAGTAGTACCAACCCATCTCTATCCGTGGGTGTCGTGAGAGGAGACTAAGGCATTATGAACTGGAGGGTAGTAGGCACCAGCAACCTTCGGTTTATCGTACCATCTTACACAATTCGGTCACCAATAACAGCGGTCCATGATGTTGGTGCCAGCCGCAACGCTTACAAGCGTGGTGACTAAGTTACTTTACCTCCAAATAGTTCCATGCCTTTTACTGGAATTATAGAGGGAGTTCTATTTCCTGTACCTGTAGTTAGAGGACGTTTTCATTGCATGTTATAATAATACAAAAAAGAATCTGTAAATGTGTTGTTTTAGAGTTTAGTATAACATGCTTAGTATTAAATTTATTTTACGATACCTAAGTGTGTCAACAATTTCATAAGATAATAAAAATATGAACGAAAGAATTCATTGCGTCTAAATATTTCAAGTATTTAGAAACAAAATATAAAATTGAAACCTTGAGTTAAGTATTTCTAATATAATAAAATGTGGCAATAGTCCAGTGTTGCCAGTACACCGGATGCCTTGTAAAGATTAGCTAGTGGCATAAATGTGGGTAGTTAGAAATACTTGGTGTCATTTGGTGCGCGTGCGAGCGATTCAGGCTTCAGGTTGCTTGCTAGGGTTGTCGCAAATCGACAATCGATCGACATCAATAATCGAAACCTTTCACAAATGTTGCACATTCTTATTAGATGAATCACATTTAGATAATATAAATAGACAATCAAACTAATATTTCATAGTAAATATCGAATTCTCACATTAAGTCAACACAATATAAACTGGGTGGCCCAGACCAGACGGATATATTTTTTTTAGGAAGCTTGCTTAGAAACCTATCAGATCGTCCCAGGAAAAATAATCGCTTCCCATCCGATAAAGAGTGACAATTTTTTTATTTTTATGGTCTTTTATTTTATTTTCTAATGAAAATTTCTGTTTTTATTCTTACAGGTTCTTAGATAAACACTGTAATCTCTCAAAAAAAAAAAACCAGACTGATACGAGTAGGTATGCAGAGTTTTAGAGCATTTAATTTTAATTTGATTCTGGAAAAATTACTTGGTCCGAACTCTACGGAATTTTTAAAACAGCAATTAAATTTTTTTTTTGCCACGATCTGATAGGTCCCTAAGCCAACTTCCTAAAAAACATTTAATATCCGTCTGGTCTGGGCCACCCTGTATAAATATAAGCTTCTAAGACTAAGCTTCGTCAAAAACAGATAGCATGCGTTCTATCTAATTCTAAATAACTGAACACACACACACAAGGAAGAACGATTTGTCACTTGATACTAAAGTCTACAGTGTGCTGAAAGTGTACTAGCAAAATTAAAATGCTTTCCTAAGGGTCGTTTTGCCAACCCTAAACCCAGCGATTTGGTTTCAAGTGTCAGTTATGTCACTATAGATCTCTTCGTCTCGCTCGTGTCATCACGATGAGATGTCAGTAATGTTTCATAATGACCATTATGGGGCTCTGTAACACTTGGTATCGAGTACACGTCCTGTTCGATTCATTGCTCTGAGCTTCCGCGAACATTGGATAATGATACTTGGAGTTATCAATAAATTCATCAATGGAAACAATTAGATGTCATTCAGTGCAGCGCAGACAATTTTACAATGAAATTTAATACTCAATACATAATTTTAGTACTAGGCGAAATTGTTTAAGGGTCCATCCAGCAGTGGGTCCAAGTACATGCCTTGTAAAAGAAGCGAAACTTTATGTCTCCCTACGTAACCCCACCTGACAATAGCTATACCTACCTAATGCAAGCTATACCTAATTCACGTTATATATTCTAACTTGTTAACATTTAAGGGAATAGTGTAATTTTTTTTATCTAGTATTCGAGATATTATTATTACATAGGTACATATTTTATTATCTGAAAAGTCTACAATTTCAGATGCAAGACAGGTTCTACGAATTTTGACTTTAATTTTCAAGTACTTACTAGATATTATGATAATTCGTGTTGCACGAGAATTATCGATATAACATAGTGTACTAGCACCCTATGAATGGATACAAGTATTTACGATGCACGAAAGTCCAGTTATGGAACTATTCAGTTTAAAATGTAGGTCGTTGATAATCATAACGCCCCATGAAGCGTCCAGGAGCCAGAATTCCAGCAAAAATGCATGGTACAATTTTGAGGCAAAGTACTAGTCACCAGTCACCATGCTTTTTAGCGTTGCGGATGGCACCAAGGATTGCGGTTTTCGACCGCAGAATATAAGATGGTATGCACGGCAGCAAGCACGTAAAACAAAACCAGTATAAGCTGATTCAGCGGTACAAAACCAGAGAACCGCTCAAGGTCAAAGACGTAAGGCCGTGTGTACTATTCTTTGCCGGTACCACAGGGATAGTCGGGTCGTGTATAACTGTTGATACCTAGTAGGGCTCCCGCAGACCCGCACACGACCGAGAATCGGTGGGCGATTATCGGCCAGGACAAGGACGGAAGATTCAGGTGATAACACGTCATAAAATCGGTCACCGATTCTCGGTCGTGTGCGGGATCCCGTATTGTTCTGGTTGTTATTGTAGCCTACTTACGTTGGTGTTGAGGCGGCTCTGCCGCAGGGGGCGCAGGCGCGGTGGCCGCACCCTGCATGGCCCGCGACACGCGACGCCGGCGACTGCAACAAGCAAACAAACAAACGTAAGAGTGGCTTTCCGCCAGCGCTGTGCGATGTCTTCCTATCTTAAAAATGCGCTCCGCTAAGCTGAGATAATGGAGTGCTGTGCTAGGTAGCTAAGCTGTGAGCTGGGAAAATTCAACCAATAGGATTGCTCCATTTTACTAGCTCAGCGCAGTACAGCTTTCCACCAGTGCTGTGCGAGGTAGCTAAGCTGTGAGCTGGGAAAATCCAACCAATAGGATTGCTCTATTTTACTAACTTAGAAATGCGTTGTGGTAAGCTAGGAATTATATAGGTTGGGATTGTGCACTTCACGCAGCTTAGGTACCAATAAAAATACCACTGGATCTCAATTTTCATACATACATAACATCACGCCTCTTTCCCGTCGGGGTAGGCAGAGACCACAGTCCTCCACTTGCTACGATCTTGACATACTTCCCTTGCTTCCTGTACTTTCATCAATCCTTTCATACATGCTCGTCGGTTTAGGATACTTTTAACCTGGCCTTTATTCAGAACGTCCTGAATTTGGTCCTGATCTCAATTTATCGACGGCTATTCCATAGTCCGCAACCTCTGCATAGTAATTGATGAATGCTCCTTTCAAATACCAATCTATGATAATTTTTCAAAATATTTTTCAAAAAACGTATATTTTATCTGATATACGATGATCTTTGAAAATGTGTGTGAATCACTGGGTAAGAAGTAAGAAGGCAACCCTGTATGCGTAAGCGAACGCCTTACTAAATGCCTGTTTGGTAAATTGTTGCGAAACATTGTTCTATTAAAGTTTTTTGTTCATTTTAATTATCATAATCTCACTCTCTTTGGATTAATTAAATGAGTAGTTCTTGAAACTATATTGCGGGTAAGTAGTGTAATTTTTAGATATCTGATTAATTTGCAAAGGTAATATTTTAAAGTTTCTGTGTTTTGTAGAGTTTCCTAAATATAATTGTTCAGGTATTATGTCCAATTTCCGACCAACATCCTAACATCTTCTGACTTACCAGCGCTTCCAAAACTTTCTGTAATTTATTTCTTAGGAGCAGCAACTCAGTATAGTTTCCCATTGTTAATTACCCAAATTCATTATCTGTCAAATGTTTTTGTCAGTAGCGAAAAACATAGCTATTCGAATTCTTCGGTAAATCAATTTCACAAAACAAAGAACGTAGCGAACAAATTTTTTACTTCAGGGTGGCAAAAGCTTTAACGGATTTAGGTTAGGTACCTCCTTTGATTTATAATTGTAAAGAAAGGTCACCCTAACACATATGAAAAATTCAAGAATCAGATTTCTTATTAATTTAATAATTTTGGTTAATTTTATGACTTAACAAATGAAACTGCAGAAAAATTCCGATAGATCTTTCAGTCATATTATGTTAAATTTTATGACGACTGATATGACACATTTGTTTCATTTGAGAAAATGCACTTGCAAAATAAAAGTATAAGATTCGAACCTTTTAATATTATAGAGATTGTTTTGCTTTTTACAAATTAGTACAATGCAAGTGACTTTATAATGCGGTTATAATTGTAAAAGTGACAAAGAAAAGGTAACTGAGTCACAGTCCCTACTTATCAATACTTCCTGAGTGATCGAGAAATGAGGACACCTATTGAATACTTTTGTTACCACCATTTGTGATTTTCTAGGACATTTTATTTCTATGCTTTACAATCCCGATACCTGTGTTAGTAAAAAAACTGCATAAAATATAAACTTGACAACTGGTTGGTCTAAATAAGTTGGATAGCACCTAAACTAGTCAATTTGTTTCAAATGTTATTCCTTATTTTTATAAAGTCGAATTGACACGCTTGGAATTGGGACTAATCTAGGTTTGCCTAGTTATTAACTTGTTATATCTTCTGATGTATTTACCTGTCTGCCTACACTTGTCTACAGGTGTATCTGCATTATAAAGAAATATAGTAAAAAAATCAATAGTCGTTAGCAGTCACCCAGCACAGCTATCCTATCCACTCAGACAATGCGTGCTAATAACCTGTGTTGAGGCATGCGCTCACTATACATAACCATACGCACAGGTGCATTATATTCCGATTATATGCATCTGTGATCGTAATATCAATCTCGTCGGCTTCTGTCTTTTAATAGGCCTTTGTTGGTGAAAAGGTCAAAAGGAAATGTTTTTTATTCTTTTATTTTAGCGCATGTTTTATTTGTTTTAGTGTTTGAAATAATTCTCAGAAGAAATATTTCCAAAAAGATTATTTTAATAATGCTATTCATTACACACGGGCCAGTGAAACAATACTGATAGCTGGTAGTTTATAATTTTTTTTGTATAAAAGTAAACACTTCTGTTAAAGAAAACGACGATTTAATGCAAGAGAAGGATTTTTTAACTATCTCTCCCAATTCTTGCAAGACATACAGCTCATAGATTTCCAAGTAAACCATGTTTCTAATTATACGACAACTCATATTTCTCTCTTAAAGCGTTAACTTATCAAATGCTAAGATAAGTAATTATTGTATTACGATTCTTTAGTTTCCGAGTACAGCAGGGGTATCCTGGGCATCAAAGGTGCCGTCGGCGGCTTCTTTTGTAGTTTGTAGTTAGCAATATTAGTGAAAACTGAGCGTGGTACATTGTGGGGTTGTGTGTGAACTTGTGACAAAGGATCTACCTAGGTGAATTGTTTCACGTTTTGTCTCATTTTTTATGGCGTATTAAATAATCTTTTGGATCTTATAAGAATCACGCTGATAAGGTTAAAAATTAACATAATTTTTACTATGAGTTAGATGGAAAATAATCTTTTCCTTAAGGTTTTTTTAACTATAATATTTCAAGCAAGCATAATATATAGATCACGCTTGTTCTTCTTTTTCGCAAGCATGTAAATTAAATCTTTTAAATATAATTTTTTTAAGGGTGTTGGGTAAGTATCTATTGAAACACAAGACGTGATCGTTTGAAGGTATAAGTAACAACCGATTGAAGAGTATTGCATTAAAGAAATCTTTACTTTGGCGAGTTGATTTCGGGTTTAATTTGAACATCTCGTTAGGTACATCTCCATACTTTCTTATACACATTCAATCTGATAACCTATATTTAATAAGAATCATATTAGACAGAAAAAATATTAACTATAATAAATAGGTAATAAGCGGGCGAGATAAGCCCGCCTTTATAAATGTCAATTTGTACCTTTCTGTTCTGTAACTGTACAATAAAGAATATATATTTAGATTCAATTTTAGCCTATTCCGTTCCACTGCAAGGCAAAGGCGTTCCTTGCTCTCTTCCACTCCTCTATAATACCTACCTTGTTCATTTGCAGTTTTAACAATCGAAATAATTCATAGCTAAAATATTTATCACTGGCTAAACGTTATGATCTCCTTAATTTAAACAAAATGAGAAGACTCTTAAATCTGATAGTGTGATCTCAAGTAGAAACATTGCTATCACGGTCATAAGAATGATAGTAGCACTTAAGATAGTCTGACAGATCACGACAGTAATAGCGATCATGATTGCAAAACTCTTCACATGAAGACGTTAAAGCAATTTTGTCACGGATTTTTACTGATATCACTCGTTGTTATTGCACCTGACGTTTTATTATGCAATTAAGATAGTTGCGATATATTTTTTGTAAGTATCTATAGTTTTGGATTTTGCGCATTTACGTTCGTCGTCCTTTCTCTACAATTTTGGTTCGCACATTAGTAACGACCTATTATTTGAGTCTTATAATGTCTCTTAAGATCTGGATCTTATGTAATGAAGAATTCTGAACTAGTTCTTATAATGAAACGGGATTGTATTAGAATTTTTTTTTAGCTCATTGTACCTACAGAAGTTTGATAGATTATTCATTTTGCATATGTGCTTGGCCGAAAAATTTAAGCGTATAATTAAATTAGAGAATAAATTATCATTTTCAATTTATTGCAATACATCAATAAAAAATATACAACATACCTACCTACTTACATTGTCCTTAAAAGAGCGTAAAATTAAATAAGAGAAATATGCAAATTGTCTGTTTAAATAAAGAGTCTACATTAATTAAGAACTAAATACAATAAACATTGTGCTATTATCAACTATTTCTGTCTCTTATTTTCCTTTTCCATTCTCCTAATAAGAGTAGTTTCATTTTCCTGTTTTCGGGGATTGAGATAATGAGGAAAAGACAATGCGTGTGTGTGCTTTGGCGCGGATGTTGGTAGCAAATTGTTGACCGACCGATCACATTGTTTGATATTCGAATCAATCGTTTTAAGACGGGATGATTTCTTTCTTTCTCTACGGAAGGATTCTCGATACAAGGATTTTTTATAGTTCAAAAAACTCTTTATATTTGTTTAAGTACCTACCAAAAGTTTCCTCTCATTTATCAAAAACATAATAATACGACACCTACCATACTTTTTATATTAATTGAATTGAAGTAGGTACCTTACTTTAGGTATGTACGTAAGTAATTAATTAGTTAGATAAGCCTAGTCATCGGTCATTCATTACATGAATTATTTGTCACAAATTCTTTCTAGATAAGTACCTAGCTAATAATTATTCGGTGGGTACCTAGGTACTCAATTAATTAAGAACAGAAATATTTTCTTCGCATTTAAATTACATTCTTTATTGCACAATTTACAAACAGAAAGTAACTTAAAAGCACTTTTAAAAAGGCAAGTTGGTCTTGACAAGAGATTTAATCGCCGGGAAAAAGATTTTTTTGTTTACCACAAAGCTTAAAAAATACTATTCCTACTGCCTAGCGTTCTCGTTCCTTTTACTACACCAACTCTTAATTTTTATAAATACCTTAATTGGCAATATTATTCATTTTGGCACACAAAATAAAATTGGCACAATTTATCGTGATACATTTTGAGAACCACTTCCTTTTTTTCACTTGGTTAATTCCCCAATTAGGCTCAAAAAATCTAATAAACGTATTATCACAGAGATCTATCTATATTTTTAAATGTAGTATTAGGTACCTATAACTAAACTTAAAGATTTTTTAAGCTCTATTTTCTTATAAGATTTTTAATTAACTTGATTCAAAAGTTACGCACCGTCATTGGTCCGCGGTGGGGTCAACAATCGAGACATTTGACTGTCGCGGTAATACTGAACCAACCCGATTTTTTTACAATACCTACTTATACAAAAAATACCAGGGCTACGATAATTTGCATTGTAATCTAATCAAAATAACACTCACCCAATCGTGGATATTTTCGCGCTATCAGCCGTTGCCCGAATTATTAAAAAGTCCACAGGGCTTCCAGTCTCTCACTTTCACCTTATCTTAATTTTGAGCACAGATTTCCAGTCTTATTAAACATTAACACTAAAAGTTTTGAAGGCACTATTGTTTTTGTGATAAAATTAGTTCGGTGCGCATTCAGAGCGCATCTCCGCGGGACGGACAACCTCGCAGCTCGAGATATTGTCTCCGTGTGGTGATGAGAGCACGCACTGTCGCTTGCTCTCGGGGGAGCAGAAGATGGCCGCCGATTGGTCGAGAGCGACTCACCGCTGAGTCGGGAGAGCGAGAGCGCGCATTTCTCCTCTATCGCGAGTGAGAGAGACAGCTATCTGCGGCCGTTTCGTACCTTGCTACAGATTGCCCGCCGTTCAGGTGGATCATTGTTTTTGAGAGCGCGTAATCATAATGTGGAGATGCCAATCGGATTGTCCCGTCTTTATCAATACTTTTGGGGCTTATCAAAAAATTGTTATTCTCTTCAAATATTTTCTAATAATTTTGTCGTATTTCAATATAATTGTGTACCTATATATATTTTTAATTATTTTAGCTATAATTTTTTTATTTCTTATAATTTTCTCTTCTAAGAAAAATCGAGAATTTTTAACAAAAATAAAATTGCACAGGGTCCCAATTTATTGAATAATTATCACCATGACTATAGATTTTATAAAAGAGACCTGGGGTCTAGACAGCGTGCCATTTTATTTAGAGATGACGAAAGGCGTCAGCGTAATAATATTATATATTCTTTGACGAAAGCGAACGTCATAAAATGTGTGGGATGACACAATATGTCAAATGTCTTCCCATAAATTCCATGACGTTCGCTTTCGTCAAATGGCACGTTATCTAGACCCCCTGACAAACTTGTAAAAATTAAATAGGTAATGAAAATAGTCAATTATTATAAAATAGTGTAATAGTGTAGTACCTCCCTAATTAAAAATCCTAAAAAATAAAAATAGTTTTGTTTGATGTTAGTTACAATGTCGTAGGTACAATAAATACAGTTTAAATTCATAAAAAAATTGTAAATCAACATACCTAGTATTGTTAGAGTTACCAGCGCTTTTTTAAATCTCTTAAGTCACTCGGTCGTTATAAATAATTGTTTGTTACCAAACCTGGCGGCCAATTCTTGACATTCTTGAAAATTAAAATAAGCCCTGTTAAAGTCCTCAAAAGTAAGGATCAATATTTGTTAATTATAAAATATTGTTCAGTTTAAAAATTACCATCATAACAATTTGAGTTTTATGAGCTTTTTTAATGGATTTTTTTAATTTACAAAAATTCTAAAATCACCCGGTGACTTTCACGAATTGCCCCCCTGACCCTGTAGTAATAGGAAAATTATTAACTAAACTTAAAGTAATTTTGCCCCTAATCCCTTTATTGAAGCATTTCATTATTTTTATTACGTTATTATGGTCATTAAAAACCTAAGTAGGTAAGTAATTAGGTTCTAGATTTTTTAAATTAAAGTAAGGAATTAAATAACTGTCATAATCATATGTACTTAAGTAAACTTTTCGGTCATTGTTTGAAGGTGACTGGGTGGCTACTTTTTGTACAGTCAAGAGCACATCAACCATAACACATTGGACTTTTCACCGTTCTTTTTTCAATGGACGCAAGAGCTATTTCAATAGACGCAAGTCGCACTGCGAGTGTCTAGCTTGGCCTGTCCTTACCTGCTTATGTCAAATTAATAAAAAATATGTTTACGAATGACTGACATACAACGCATGCACTGCCTAAACTTGTATGGGTCAAAAGCATAGAATTTTGTATCGGAGTTCTTTATAGAACGTAGGTGAGCGAGCACTAAGAATGGACTTTGAAAAGTCATCCTTTAAGCAGATGAAAGTTTGCCTGACAATCTAGACCTGGTCTAGACATTGTACCATTTTTAGAGATAACGAAAGCGAACATCAAAAAATGTTTTGGATGATATAAATAATATATCAAAGTCAGTCAAATTGTTTATTGCAACCCATATGGTAGAAAGATGGTAAGTAACATATAATATTTACAGTATTAGAAACACATATGGACCCGGAAGGGTCCAATTTAAAATTATCAAGTAGAATTGTAATTAACATTATTAAAATGAAACAGAAAATTCAAAATGTCGAATTAGAAAAATTTTTATTAAATAGAGTTGAAGTTACCACAAAAATAGAATTGAAGTTAACACAAAATTAAATAAGAAAATAAAAGTAAAGATTAAAATAGAAACAATGAAAATTAATTAAATCAATTAGTTATTTAAAACATAGAGGTATGCGTAAATATAAAAGCTAATATTTGAAAGTCAATAGGCATTAAACATTTTCAAAGATAAACATAAAAAAAAAAAAAAAAAAATTCAAAATGTCATTGCATCATCGCATACATTCCATGACGTTCGCTTTTTCGCAAATAGCACAGTCATCGTGTAAAAATATCACTTGAGATTTTGAAAATTAAAATTTTGATAAATTAAAATTAACAATCAAACATTACTGAAAATTTAACGAGTAGGTATCAATCTTCACTTTGGAAAAAAAAATCGGTGATTTACAATGTGATATTTTATCACCCGATAATGTTTAAGAATCGACTCCTTGGAGCATACAAAACTATAAACTATGTATAGGATAAACGTTGGTGTAAAAAACTATAGGTAGGTATACCTAAGCTTTGGTATGAGGAAGAGAAGAGGCCTTTGCCCAGCAGTGGGACACATAATGTCTACCAAAAATTTTTGTCTTTGAGCAAAAGTAGCCATAAGTGTTTCATAAATTCTATATGAGCTTATAAGCTCTATGTCCAGAAACAAATACATACCTATTTTATCTATCAGTATTATCGGTTTCCTGCTCATACCATCTCAGGTTGACCTGGTTATCGGTCAAGCGGTGAATAAACACAACACCCTCCGCTCGTCAACACGTGGCCAACGAGTTTTTTAATCTGTGGGTCTGATCACCAACCCTCTCATAAACCTGGTTGACAATCGGGATCATACAGCCCCTTGTGATTGACTTGATGACCTATATCGAAATTTAAATGTATAATGTGAATCCCGTAGGTTTGAACAATTCATGCAAACCAAATGATCCCCTCGTCTTCGATGTACATAAATTATGTATAAATTCATATTATGTAAATGTACCTAACTTATTCCAATGTCTTTTGCTTCCACGATTTACCTAGAAGTTAGTCAAAGTAGGCGCGTTTCCTGAAGGTCATACTCAAGCTACAGGTCAAGTTGTCTTCAATGATAATAGGCACTTACTAAGTATTAGTTGGTACCAGTTAAATACGACATCTACGAGTACCTACCCAACAAAAGTAAAGTTATTTTTAATGCGTTTTTTTAACTGTACCTACTGAGGAAATAGAGCGCGTTTGATAACGGCCTTTTTAGTTGCTTAAAACTAAAACAACCTCCAATTCGCATCTACGTATCATTGAAAATTCTATTAACAATCCTTTACCAGACAAATAAATTAAAAATAGGTCATAATCTCTGATAGCATTAAAAGTAGACAGCTCACCTATCTTTTGTCATGACATTAATCGATATCTTTTATCTAAATTATAATCTTAACCTCAGATTACTACCTGTACCTAGGTAGTACGAGTACACCCTCGCAAATTTTTCCATTCTTTTGCCGATTTCTTTTTTTTTTTTTTTTTTTTTTTTTTTTTTTTTTTTTTCGTTTCGTGTAAGTTTTTGTTTACGTGACACTTAAGAATTTATTAACATGGAATTAGACTTGAACTTATGCTACAAATAAATTACCTATCTTGGGTAAAACAGGTATCGCATGAAACCTACAGTTTTGTTTATATTGATGACTTTTCGGTTTTCCCGAACAGGCAAGGCTCTTTCTTTATTAGGATATTTAGATTAAGGACATGGGTATGGCTGTGATGATTCACTTACAGTATTCAATATATTGTAACTATATTTAAGTATATATCTTGAAACACTCCATTAAGCTTTATCTTTTCAGAGTAGAGGTGTTGCTTATCGTTCCAAGATGGTGATGGTTACTTAACGGTTTTCAGATATCGCCTGGGTGTAGGAAACTGGTAATTATTATCTGATACCGACGATATTGAGTAAACAACACACGTATGTACTTATTAGTAAAAAGGTGCCTTATCTGTATTTTGTCAGAATCCATTACAATTTTATTTTAGAGATAAATGTTTTCAAATCGTTTTGAAATTCTTTAGATACAAAGAATGTGTAATTTCACTTTCTTTGTTTGAAACTAATAAATTCGTTAAGCGTCTAAACTTTAGACTATTTCAAAGGTGAAGTCTTAGTCTAATTTGGAAGGTAATTTAAAAGCAGCAACTTTCAGAAGTTCTTATAACTACAAACCTCTACTTAAAGAATGGTAGTTTGATCAAACCTGCTTAGATTTGTAATAAGTAATAATCTTTTAGTTTTGTAAGATGTTATACATTGCATCAAAAGCAAAAGTCTGCCTTTAGGTGACCTTTGATTGATTACACCCTTATGTGTGTAGAATGGGCGTTAATCATAAAAGTGTATTCATCTATTCTGACGTCAAACATCAGCTGATTAGGTTCTTTCTTTGTTGCGGTTCTTTTACTCAAACTGCGTCTGACCACATAATAATATAGTTTTCCTAGAATTTAGTTGTGTCACATCGATGAAACGCATCTCGATGTAATTCATCAGCATAATCAATTGTGAAGTTTGTATGCTTTTATAAAGCTATTGCTTTTATTGGCCCCGACTTTATTATCTATTTCTGTTTGACTCTCTCCTTTTGATTTTGTGTCCTAATACTAGCTTTTACCTATCATCATCAAAACATCTCATAAAACCTCCAATGCAGGACCCATCCTGATCCCTTATCTGATGATGAGGGAGCTCTCTCCTGACGGCAACATTGGCCGGCCGTTTCAGCTAACATTTTCTGACGGCTATAATTTGTAGGGGTAGTACCATAATCACCACTCTTGATAGCGTTGCGGCTATGGCACCGTTGACCACGGTTGTTGGTGACCGCAGTGGTTAATAAAGATGGTGCGATGAAGAGGAGGATGCTGCTGCCCATCTTCCTGTTCATAATACGATAGTCGCCTCTTACAACTCCCACGGATAGAGATGGGTTGGTACTATACTTTGCCGGCACTACACTACACGGGCGGATGTCCTTATGCTAACCTTATTTTATTCCTTTTTACCTATCATTTGAAGGTATTTTTGCATAACATTTTTTCTTTTTTCTTTGAAATGTATTTATTCTGCTTGGTCTTTCACTTATATAGGGTTTCTAGCTAATTGATAATTAATAATTAAGGATACATTTTAGTACTTACGTCAGTCATTTAGTCATAGATATCATCTTCCTTAAAATGCATTACCCGTACCGATATAACTTTTATGGTATATTAATATACATTTATATAATAATATTTAATAATTAACAAGTTAATGGGATTTAAATGTTGTACGAGATTCTCTCTGTTTATCCTGTTACCATGTACATGTACAACTTTTTAATGTGTTATTTCTGGTTTTATTCATAACTTCTGTTACTTTCCATCTTTGTCTTCGTAAAATTTCTCTTCCCATTGTAATAACGCTCGTAGAATTTTAAAATTTAGAAAAAGTAGCTTGTTGCAAGTTTTCAGGCTCCTGTAATAGGGTCCTATCCTACACAAATAGTGAACATAATTTTTAGCATGTTACGACTGTGAAACTGAACAACTTTCTTCGTTCTTTGATGCCCACTGTCGTGGTTTGTTGCAGTAACGTACTATTTTACAATAAATAATACAAGAGCGAAGTGTTTGTTAATACAACAAACAACAAATGAAGTTCACAGTGCAAACGCGTGATTAGATCGCAGCCACCTTGCTCTATATTTACTAAACTAACTGGTGGACATCCCGTCCTAGTATTTTTTCCGCTAGTCGCAGCATGTTTGTAAACTGCTGCGCCGGTTAGTCAATGAATTTCCCGCGTTTCCGCGATTTGGCGGGACGCGCGAATCTATACGTGTGAATAACAAAACAATGTGTTCTATGTTTAAAAATGTTGTGGGGAAAATAAAAATGATTCTTTCGCAGTTTGAGATTGACTCATATCTATTATGTACGTTCTTTAGCATCCTTTTTTCTTTAATTTTGGCAATGAATGGGATGATAAGTCAGCCTGAGAGGTTGTTGCGCGTCATTTGAGAAAAGCGAACGTTATGAATATTAGAATATCATGTCATACCATCCCATAAATTTCGTTCCTTCACTTTCCTCATCTCAAAATTTTATGGCAGCACACGAGAAAATTGACGTTTGCTTCATAAATTATATGTCAAAAGGTGACAGTTGGCCTTAGATATATTTTTATATAGGGGCTCGTGCTGAGCTGGGGTACATGGAGCGGTAGACTCAGCAAGACGCTGAACTTAAGACAAAAAGCCGGGCACCTCGCGAAGCTCTGACCACGACTTAGGTTGATATTTTTAAGAAAGTACGCCTACTTATTATAAAAATTTACAGTAAAGCCGCTATCACATCTGCCTTAATTCATTCGTGTTACATTGCTCGCTAAAGTAAGGATATTGGAATTTACAGAACCAAGCCTTCCAGCAATTTATGCCGAATTAGTCCTTGAATTTAGGAAGGTGTTAACCAACCAAGACACAACCAAGATGATATGCTACTTACTACTAGTAATACTAAGTATTACTAAGTATTACTAGTAGTAAGTAGTATATCATCTTAGTTGGTCAATACCACATTAATCCCACATATACCTCCTTGCAAATATTTATTTATTTCAATGGATTTGTACATCAGCAAAGTACGAGTAAACTTAAGTAGTACAGTGGTTATTACGCAAGTGGTGCACAAATTAATTGCTAAACCCTGATTCCCAAGCTAAGCGAAAGCCTGTATTTTGAGAGTCAGTGTTCTACTAGGATACCAATAGATACCTTGTTAATTTATTTTATATAATTTCTTGTTCTTCCATTTCTTGTTTGTGGATTACTACAATACTTAGTAGTGATCCACAAACAAGAAATGGTCAAGTGGTGGTTTCACGACTCGGCAATCTGCTAAAGTTAATTAATTATCGCACAATGGAATCAGCACACGCCGCCACAGACAATCACCGTCAACTATCATAATTGTATGTTAACGTAGAGTAATGAAACCGCATCGTAGCTTGCTAAGAAGTTCTTCTATTTTGACAGGATAACTATATTTCACTTGCTAAAGTTGCCTTACTTGTTTATGGCTATATCAAACACAATCCACCGGTAATTCTGTTTAAATTATTGAAAGAACGTAAGTTATATTCGCATTTGATAGCCATATTGTTAAATGACAAATTCGTATTATTTGCCTTGAAAATTTTATGTGTATCGTTCATTTCAATAACATTATAATTGCTTTAGCACAGAAGGAATAAGTGCTGCAGTTTAGTAACCATTGCAAAACGCAGTCTCGGTGTTGCATGTTGCTCTATTTTTTTTCTAACCTATCGCGGTAACTGACACCGGCCGGCAGGAATGTCTTATGCGCGTGCGCTTAGAAGAAAAAAGTTAAGATTCTATTTCGCGCCAACGCTTCCGCGCGGCGTTCGCGTGATGAAAATGATGTATTGGACATAACTTTCTTTCACTTTCGTTTGAGAATTGATCGTGATGTTGTTCCATGATTTTAGCTCTTCCTTGTGCCTGTTTGTTTACTTTTTTCTTTAAATGCTTGTGGATTCAGATTTATCTGTGATAAATAGTCGATCTTTACTTCTTTGAAATAAAATTATTCAGACAATTTTTAGGATAGGAGCAAAGAAATTAAGCAAGGAGGTTTTTGTTCTGAGGATAGGAGTAATACAGCGTTCCTGACTACCAGAATTTGAATTTTAATTAATTACCTAGTTTGCAAAGTATAATTATCATGAGATCCTGTGGATGTAAAAGTTTGACTGATCTTATACCTAGTGATTATGAAAATAATATCACTGCCAGTTCAATATAAAAATAAGTTTGTTTTTATTGAAAAAGCTGTTCTCCTACACAGTCTACACGGTTCGTTACGCTCCTGTAAGAAGCTGATTAGGATTTTTCTTCTCTTTAAGTTTAAAATTGTGACTATCAATCTTTAGAAGATAAATAAATAGAACATTTGCGTGTGCTAGTGCACGGGATACATCACAGCTATCATGTTTGTCCACGATATTTGTATGCCGATATGCTTCTCTCGGCCGAGTCAATATTGTGTGAACGGTCACTCACCCCGCGGCAAGAAGAATACATATTGTGACAGTAATATGTATTAAATTAAAATTTATACTTTTATTGCTGGGATACTTACACGGTACGGTAGCTTACATTTTTGTTAGGTTTTATCATTGGTTCTAAGTCATCATCATTATGCCCTAGCTTCATTTACGAAGTCGGCTACATAACAGGATTTGACCAGAGCACTGGTTTTTACACAGAGCGATTGTTTCGCCGCAACCCAAAAGGCAAACAAAACTCATTATTAAATATTATAATTTAATAAATCAAACTACTTAGCTCTATTCAGATTTTTAAAGTAGAAAAAAATTAAAATAAAAACTCATAATTACGAATTTATACGGATAAACTCACGTTTTATGTGTTCGTCCTATGTCGTCCGTATAAAACGTGAGTTTATCCTATTAAATTAATAATTGTGTGTAACACTCACGAGTCGTTTAGTGATAAAATAGAATTAAATCTCGATCGACTGTTTATTTTTTTTAGAATAGAAAGTTTAAAAATATATTTGTGATTTTCCAAAAGTTGTAGAATAAAGTTATTGCATTAAGAATAATAAATATCCTGGACCGGGGTGAGTTGTGAACAATGTGGGCTTAATGCTAATTAGATAGACAGTTTCCTTCTTTTCTTTCGTTTACACCATGTTTACACATTCTTTTGTAGATTTTTTTCTATAAAGTCACATCTATGTTATGCCTTTCGTCCCATACTCCAAAAAAAAAACGGAAAATTGAAAAAGAAAAACAACTACGTGGTTTGTTGTGTTATTTATTATGTACTTACCTATAAGTGCTCTGAGATGAAATGTAGGAATTTTCCTACCTAGGTAACTACATGAGATATGTGCAGCTGTGCACACAGAAGTTAAGAATTTTATATCTGTTTCGAATCAATAACAACTTGACGCAAACCATACTTATGTAGATATACTTTTATTGTACAGATTCTGATCCCATTAGTTAATTTATTTAGTTCTTAAAAACAGCGTTGGAAATATCCTATAACTATAACTTTCAAATCAAATCAAATATCGTTTATTCATTGTTGGATAGCGTCAGCTAACTACATCGCTTCACAAGCCTAAAAAATCTATTTATTTCAAATTATTACAAAAATTTTACATTTCCTCTTCGCTCAATCTTTAATTTAATGTGTGAGTGAGTTGTCCTACGTTGTGTTGTTGACCTAGGTTAGGTTGCCTACCTAGTTATTTTTTCTTATGCTTTTCTTTCTGATATAAATTATTTGTACCTAGGTAGGTATTCTAAGTATTTCTGTTTTACCTGAACTCAACATATCTCAACAGAAATATGCAGGGTGTAAGAAGATGGAACATAGTTCGTAATGCGAATACTACCTATCATACCACCCTACTATGCGTTATCAAATCAATAATAAAATCCATGTTTCGACCTAGGTAGGTATGTTGGAGATGTCTTTTTACACTATTTATTTTATAAAAATCACGAAATAACCTGAAGCTACTAAATGCGCTCGTCCGCGTGGTGACAGCAAATAATAGTACCTACCAACTCATTCCTACCCATAGGTGTCGTAAGAGGCGACTAAGGACTTATTAACCGGAGGATGGGCAGCAGCATTTTTCTGTGCATCATACCATCTTACATACAGCGGTCACCAACAACATCGGTCACCAGCTGCAACGCTTACAAGCGTGGTAATTGTGGTAAATCCCTTCCCAAGTACCTACCTACCATGCGTTCGTGCTGGAGTTCTGGAGGGAGCTCCCTGTCCTGCAGGGACGTTTCATGGGGTGTTAAGTATGACTAAATGCGCTTTCAAATCAGTGAAAACATCGTTGTTTTGACCTACCTCGATATATGTAAAAAAACTAATAAAATATAAGAAACAAAATATAAAAAACAAAAGAAACAGCAGCTTCAGTAGGTAGATCATTGCACGAACGACGCGTCAACGACCGTTTACCGTGAATGTGCTATAATTATTACACCTGTTATTTATGTATGTTTACTTAACATGCTCGGCTACCGCTTTGTTAGTGAATGAACAACAAGACGCTGAGATCTCTGAGAGTGTATGCTCTCTTGGTACAGTCAGCATCAAAGCTCGCAAGTTTTGTTTAAAAAAAAAATGGATATAGGCCCTCTGGCGGCAATATTTTTTTTTACTGTAGGACATCGATAAAGCAAATCTCCATTGTGTATTCTGTTCACTACGTAACGTTGGCGGAATTGTGAATACACAAAAGCCATAAATCAAAAATTGATTTGATGTGAATTTTATTTATAAATTAAAATTATAAATCCATAGACCTTAACAATAGGGAACATGCACGATTTTTTTTTATTCAAGAAATTTATTCTCATTCATGTAATAAACAGACTTGTAAAACTATTTTTCGAATAACTAATATTAAAAAAGATATAAGCCATCGCAGATTTGTTTCTGTCTTTTTCTAGCAAAACGAAATTTAATATGGAGTTTATATGGCCGTAGTGAATTGTGACGTCACTATTCATGTCGGATCTCACTGTCTAATTAGTAGTTTTAAATGCTTATATCGGCCGTATTTCTAAGCCGATTTAAATTTTAATTTCACTTTTTGTCATCTCTACTACGGTATTTTCATATTTTATTAATAAATGCAACTAATAAAATTTATGCATGTTTGTTCCCTATTATTATTATTTTCAATTCGATTCCTTTAATAGCCGGACTTGGGAAAAATATCTAAACATACATACAACAACGTGATCATATGGTTCTCTTTTCCCTTTTGAGGAACGGAACCTAAAAAACCACATATTGCTCTCTAAGCTTTACCAAACATCCGAGGAAGTGAAACACAGGAAGAAAACTGTAAGTCCTGCAGTTGCAGTGGCAAAAAATGTGTTTGAGGATTTTTGCTAAATCATCCCCCAAGCCCCCAAGGGATGGTGAATTGAGGATGGTAAGTATAAGTTATCATGCGTTTCACGTAAAAATTGACGAACTTATAATTATTATTTTAAATTCGTCAGTTTTAAAGTGAGACGCATGAAAATGATTTCTTTTGTAACAGGCACAGTCTAGAGCACGTTAATTTTGACATATTAGACTTGATTTCGTTTCTATTTCAATTACCGTTGGAACAAGAGTCGCGCCACAAGGGTCAATATTGAAAGAAGAAAGAATAATATTTATTTCATTAGTTTGTGACACTACACAGATTAAACAATATAAATAAATGGTACAGCAGCACTGCACTTACTTTCTCGCAATACTCAAGGAAAAACTATCAACCGCAAACTTAAATTTGTAATGCCATACACATAGTATTGAAATACAAACTTTTATTTACGTTTTTCCAAAATAATATACAGATCAATTCAGAATTCAAATTGTCAAACATTGAAACAAACAAACCTCAAACGATTTCGAGTAAATCACATGTTTAACTTTTGGTAGTACTGGCACACCCTTTATATGAATTTTCACAGATCAATGGATACTACTGTAGGATATTTGCATGGAGATTTTTTTAATTTCCCAACACATGTTCCTTATGGATAATTGTTCAGTTTAGTCTACTGAGCAAGCCCTTTCAGTTTTTGGTACACCCTGTGTACTAAATTTTATTTAAAAAAAATCATAAATAATATCCAGTCAGGTAGACAACCAATCCAGGATTAATATTATAGAACATTTTAATAAACCCAATGGAATCAATTTTGGGTAAATCACATATTTACGATTTGGGGGTACAGGAACACCCCTTATATGAAATTACACAGATCAATTGATAGTGGCGCAAAATATCTTACATGGAGATGCTTGGCCATGCAAAGTTTCAATCTTTTTTTTTTGTTGTATGACAGCTATCCTCAAAATGAGAGCCAGCAAGAAACCACTTAGAACCCTTCGATGGATTTGCATAAAACTCCTAAATTCAAAATCTGGTGTCAATTGGACCATTCGTTTAGCCGCTAGGCCAAAGCGTGACGGACAGACCGACCGACGGACCGACGGACGCACATTTTTGGGAGACTTGTTTTTTATGATATATAAGTGATATAGAACACATTTTTGAGAAAATTAAAAAAAACTTTTTTTTCACGAATACTCGTACAATACCTTTCTCGCTCCGCTCGAAAGTAAAAAGAGTTCATTACATCATAATATATATCGTGGCACCACCATGAAAAAGGAAACGACTCAGCATTGTGTCTAGATCTCAAAAAGAGCTAGACGTTAATATTCATGAAGGAAAAAAAAATTACGCGCCCAGATGGAGTAGTAATCAAAACGTACTATGGGTGCCTGCTATGATACAATTTTGTAACTCACACACACATTCACACTTTTCTTCCAAATAGTCGTTCACGGCATGTGACATGGACAACATCTCTGTCATAAAATATCAGAAATAAAATAAATAACACAAAACATTAATAATTGTGCGGTGAAATTGTGCCGAAACCATGCCGCAAGCAAAACTACAAAGCTTGCTGGTATCACATTTTTCTGGTGAGTAGTAAACCGCTTGGTTTTTACAATTTTCGTGGTCAAATTTTTTGTTGAAAATTGTGTTGTTATAATATTAATACAAAATGGGCATGATTACTACTCCATCTGGGCGCGTAATTTTTTTCCTTCATGTTATTTGGCATGTAAAAAACAAGAAACTTCATGGTTGCTGAATTTGAAAATAGTGATGTGATGTATATTCATCGATTATTTACTTACATTTTATCACATGGCTCCTGGACTTATTTATCGAACCTCTCATATACAATGGTGATAAATTTGCAACTTGCAATAATATTGGGAACTGCTTACTTCTTTGGGCATTTGGTATTTTGTCTTTTTGCTTCTCCATACAAATATATCTTTTATTTCCTAGAGTGAGCGAACTACCGAGAGACGCACAGGGATAGACGGCCCACCTGATAGTAGGTGATCACTGTCGTCTAGGACATCTTGCAACTTAGGGGAGCAGATACGGTGCAGGCCTTTGAGATGTCTGTAGACTTGCCTTTTGAAGGACCCTAAATTGTTGTGCAAAGTTAAAACACTTCGAGAGGGAGATCATTCCACACCTTGCACGTGAGCGGTAAAAGCTTTATCCACGTACGTTAGTTCGAGATCAGACGTCCAGGTGGTGAGGATGAAATCTATCACTTATCGGAATTAAATATAAAATTGCCAGGACCACGTCAAATTAAACATAAACAAATAAAAATACATAACAAATATTTAAACAATATTTTTAATTTATATTTTTAACTATTTAAATTATTGTAAAACGTATTTACATTACGTGTAAAATAACTTTTGACCACCTATTTTTCTCGTAAATCACCATTGATATTGACATAATATTTATTACAATGTAAATTATTAACAACAAAAAGTAAAACAATGTTTTGTAGTCTAATTAAAATGTAATAGAATTAGTAACACATGCCATAGTTGATTGTTTTATTTTCTACCTTTGCTCTTCAATTTTGTATTTTAATCTTGTTTATGACAATGTAGAGCTACCTTCGGAAGCATGTATCGTTGAGTTCTGAGGGGGAAGCACTTGTTCATCAACCTGTAAGAATGAAAATATATTATTTGGATAAAGAGATAATGCTGAAGCTAATATAACACCAATTCTTCGTTCAGTATGGTCTGTCTGCCTAACTGTTAAACGAAGCACAAAAATCTTACAGTTCTTATAATAACTGAAAAACTAGATCAGAAACTATTTGCCATCGTTACGAATAGTCAAATCTAGATATATAAAAGAAGAAACTGATTGACTGAATGAATAAATGAATGGCTGACTGACTAAGAATCAACGCGCAGCCCAAACCACTGGGTCTAGAAACTCTAAATTTGGCACTTAGCTTCCTTGTGAGATCTAGGGCTGACTAAGAAAGAATTTTTCAAAATTCACCTCCTGAAGGGGTGAAACGGGGGTCCAAAGTTTGTATATGGCTAGTTAATAATATTAATAAGACACTGCACAGAGTTATAAACATACATACAGCTGTTTTTCAGATGGGATAGCTGGTAGAGATTATGGATTTCTGAGGATGGAAAAAACTAGTTTTTCATTTACCTTGTGACATAGGTTCTCGGTTGAAATGGCATCTTTATGAAGTCTTTTTCTGCGGGCTTCAGTTAATTCGTAATTACTGTTACTAAAATGAGCTGAGCAGATTCTGCTATATTTGGTTGGAATCCAATTTTGGTCTCTCCCGCATGTTGGCACCCATTGACGTTTTTGCGTCGGATCTTTTAGAAAACTGCGATAAATAAATGAAATAACATTATAACGACGACTCGATTCTATATTATTTTTTATCGACTACTTCACATCACTAAAAATCAACAACACAATTTTCAACAAAAAATTTGACCACGAAAATTGTAAAAACCAAGCGGTTTACTACTCACCAGAAAAATGTGATACCAGCAAGCTTTGTAGTTTTGCTTGCGGCATAGTTTCGGCACAATTGCACCGCACAATTATTAATGTTTTGTGTTATTTATTTTATTTCTGATATTTTATGACAGAGATGTTGTCCATGTCACATGCCGTGAACGACTATTTGGAAGAAAAGTGTGAATGTGTGTGTGAGTTACAAAATTGTGTCATAGCCGGCACCCATAGTACGTTTTGATTACTACTCCATCTGGGCGCGTAATTTTTTTTTCCTTCATGCCAAATAAAGACAAATAAATGTCGTACTTTATTGATATTTTGTTTTTAATTGGGCATATCATAACATAAATGTCTCTATCTTTTTCTAACGTAACGTATTCAAAGATGTGTGATAGAGTTAAAAGACAAACCCCGTCTCCCGCTTCCACCTACCCTCCCACCCCTCTGAGCGGCCGCATAGGTTTCGATACAAAATGGGCATGATTACTACTCCATCTGGGCGCGTAATTTTTTTTTCCTTCATGTTAATATTGACCTGCTCTTGGCCGTAAGTTCTTATTTCAAAACGTACGGTCACGTCAGTGGAAACATTTGCAGCTCTATTATCATATTATAAAGTTCAAAGTGTTTCTACTGACTTGCTGTTGGGTGTACTAAAATGTTCTTCTATAGATAATTAGTAAAATATAGTGAATTGTCATTCCAGTTGTTTTTCTCGCTAAGAGTGTTATCTTAAAGATAAAGAGGGGTTTATCTCAAGGTAGCACCGCAGCAGTGGCGATTGACCAATCACAGCAGAGATGTTTGAGCTGATGTTTGTGACGTCATCGTGTCTCATACGCCTCTTCATTGGAATAAAATAAGCATAGAGTTGATTATATCGGGTCTTTTATTAGTCAACATCTCTGATGGTTGATCTTCTCATAAAGCTAAAAAAAAATCCAAATTAAGCACAATTATATTTTTGTCCGTCGGAGCTGACAAAGATTAGTAAAAACCCATCTCTACCCGTGGGTGTCGAAAGAGGCGACTAAGGAATCATGAACCGCAGGATAGGTAGCAGCGTCCTTCTGTGTATCGTACCATCTTACAGTCTGCGGTAACCAACAACCGCGGATCATGGTGCCAGCCGCAACGCTAAAAGCGTGACTGTGGTGCTTATCTCCACATTGCAGTTGATGTTACATGGGATGAATTGGGATATTATAATGATATTTTTTTTTTGTTTTTCTTTCACATCGTTCAATCAATAGCAAACTTCCAACATTTGGTAAACAACCATTGCGTTCTGGCGCCTTACTTATGTAAGTGTGACAGTTTGGTGTGACTACAATTTTGCAGCCATAGTGTCAATGATAAACTATGCGATCATGTTCAGTGTATATGGCAGGGATGCCCATGGACACAAAATGGGCCATGTTTTGAGGAACTCCACAATAACAATGCTTTCCAGAAATTAGGAATTTCATCTGAATGCTCTACAATATTGTAGGTCGGTTCGGTCATCTATTTTAAAACGCTAGTAACATACAGGGTGTTACAAAAATGGTATACCAAACCTGTATGTGTATGGGAGGTCAAACTTATTTCTCGTATTTCGTATTGGGGAAAGTTGTTCAGTTTCATAGGCAGAATCGCATCCCTCAGGGTTGATACACCCTTTCTGTTACACCTTGTATAATACAGGGTGTCCCAGGAAATACTGTCAAGCGGTGGTCCAGAGGTGGACCACCCCTTGGGCTACCCGAATCACCCCCATGTATGTTCCGCGGTTATTTGTAGTTTTCGAGTTATAAATTATTTTATTAATTTTTAAAATTTTCTGCCGAAGGAAATTTAAAAATTCATATCTTTTTTTTTACTTAACATTTTTCCCATTTTCTTTTTGTGTCATGATTGCCTTGAATGTTACTTTCATACATAAAATAATAAACCTCCTAACATTCCTACTTGTTACTCAAAAAGTATGGTAAATAAAATTTTCAAACAATTTAATGGGCCGATTAAAATTTTGATCATCAATTTAAAAATACAAAAAGGATGTTCCATAGATTGTGGCTGGTTTCAAAAACTTTTCAAGTCTCTAGGCTACCCAAAACATAAAAAAAATTTGGTGCTTAATGGGGTATTTTTCGCTGAAATTGGCGTTTAAAAGTTGAGAGGGAAAAAACTCTAAATGTTAATTTAGGCTCCAAATAAATAATTTGCCTATTTTGGTGATTCCTATTGCAAATTATGACGGTGGTAGGGATTCTGTACAAAGTCCGTCTGGAAAAGTACCGCCTTTTGCCTGTTACTATCGTAAAACAGCAGTATTTGCACTATTGTGTTTCGGTAGAAGTTTAAGACAGCTGTTAAAATTTCAGGCACATGAGCGATTCTATTTTATTTCTTAGGGTGGGCCTTTAGGATTTGGTTGTTTTTTCCGTAAGAATGACTAATTGATGGGGTATTTTGAAAGTATTTTAGTACTTAAAATGGTATTTTTCGATGAAATTGGCGTTCAAAAGATGCTAAAACAACCAAATCCTAAAGGCCCACCCTAAGAAATAAAATAGAATCGCTCATGTGCCTGAAATTTTAACAGCTGTCTTAAACTTCTACCGAAACACAATAGTGCAAATACTGCTGTTTTACGATAGTAACAGGCAAAAGGCGGTACTTTTCCAGACGGACTTTGTACAGAATCCCTACCACCGTCATAATTTGCAATAGGAATCACCAAAATAGGCAAATTATTTATTTGGAGCCTAAATTAACATTTAGAGTTTTTTCCCTCTCAACTTTTAAACGCCAATTTCAGCGAAAAATACCCCATTAAGCACCAAATTTTTTTTATGTTTTGGGTAGCCTAGAGACTTGAAAAGTTTTTGAAACCAGCCACAATCTATGGAACATCCTTTTTGTATTTTTAAATTGATGATCAAAATTTTAATCGGCCCATTAAATTGTTTGAAAATTTTATTTACCATACTTTTTGAGTAACAAGTAGGAATGTTAGGAGGTTTATTATTTTATGTATGAAAGTAACATTCAAGGCAATCATGACACAAAAAGAAAATGGGAAAAATGTTAAGTAAAAAAAAAGATATGAATTTTTAAATTTCCTTCGGCAGAAAATTTTAAAAATTAATAAAATAATTTATAACTCGAAAACTACAAATAACCGCGGAACATACATGGGGGTGATTCGGGTAGCCCAAGGGGTGGTCCACCTCTGGACCACCGCTTGACAGTATTTCCTGGGACACCCTGTATATCATTGCTTACAACCCACATGATATAAAAGCTTTAATAAAGTAGGTCTGTAAAAATAAACCAGTGAAAACCCTGGAACCTCTGCATGATTGGAAGTCGTCACAACCGGTAGGTAGTCGAAGTAACAGCCATTTTTCAACTTTCCATTATTACTAAGGTATTTACTTACAGAAGTGATCCATAAGTATAATATTTATGTATGTCTGTCTGTTCACAAACCGCCCCATTGTTCTGTAACATTAACAAGGCGGTTTCATATAAAATTGTCGAGTAAAGAAATAGCATATACCTAGTGATTGGCTTGTGCAATGGTTTAGTTGTTATACTTAATATAACATTATAGCATGTCAGTGTTGAATAGACTGTTAATAATTGTTATGTTTTATATGACTCGGAAAATATGCTGAGGGTTTATCTGGTCGTCGTGCGGAAAAGCGAAAAGCGTGATAGATAGCCGGTTAAAATTATCGCAGAACAGAATATTTGTTAATTAGCAGAACTAAAGAAAAACAAATTAAAAACATTATTGACACTCACAGCTACAAAGCTTAAAGCCTCGTCCTGCCCAGTGTTTTTAAAAGGACATACCTATGTGGTTTTAGTTTTCTCAGTTTTCGATGAGTTATAATATAAAAAAACCGGTCAAGTGCGAGTCGGACTCGCGCGCTCAGGGTTCCGATATACCTATAATATTTTTGGTAGCAATAAAGTCCATTTTCAGGACCGCAAAACTAAATTTGTTTGTAAAGGTTTTTTGCAGATTTATGAAAAACTGTGCAACTTCAAAAAAATCAAAATAAGTTTATTTCTCTCTCACTATAGATTTTATGACAAACATCTTAATTAAGCACTTAAAATAGTATTATTTATGTAAATCTGTAATAGCGAGAGACAGGAGCCTAAACTAGGTAGACCCTGTGCTATAGGTCTCCTGGTCACTCCCACTCGGGTAAATGATGCAGACTTAAGATTTAAGGGTAGGTAAGGTATGTAGGTTGTTTTGCCAAAAATCTACTGATAGTGTGTCAGAGAGTGTTAGAGCGTATTTGTGCTTGTGTCTGTATGTGTAAGTGTGTGTGTGAAAATGTGTATGTGTGTGTAAGTGTGGGTGTGCGTAAGTGTGTATGTTTATTAAACGAAGGTGAGTGTAAATGCGTGTGCAATAAACTTAGAAAGATCGTTTTATTTTTGCTGTAAAGTTTATATAAACCTCTGTCAACCGTAATTAATTCAGATTTTTCCTTACTCAAACTTCGGAGATAAGGGGGGGGAATGGTATTTTTTTTGAAATTTTTATCATAACTTGAAAACTAAGTAACTTAAAAAATTTGAAATTTGGCCCCCCCTATTTTAGCCCCCTTTACATTAATAATCATACTTTTTTTAATTTTTTTTCATGTGCAATAAAGTTGGGCAACTATATTCTAAAACTATTCCAAATTTCAGGTCGATAGCATAAGTGGTTGCTGAGATATAGAGGTGTGACAGACAGACGGACAGACAGACAGACAGAGCGGTACCATAAGGGTTCCTTTTTTTACCATTTTGGTATCGGAACCCTAAAAATATGTGATTTTTAGTAGACATTAGGCAGAATTGGTGTTTTGCCTCTTGTCCTTAAAAATGACAAATAAGTAAGTTATTTTAGTTTGCCCGAATATTTTCAGTTAAATTCTGTTCCTGGGCAGGACGAGGTACCATCGTTCACCGTTACCCGAATGCGAATGGGAAGTAAGAAGAAAAGGGTCTTTTTCAAACTCAATCTTCAAATTACAACAGTTCAAAAGATACAGCTCTTTAAAGGTTGGACAGTCAGGCAGACGAGGCCGGTATTTCTCTGGGACACCATGACAGCGCAACCAGTCGCCGCTACCAACAAAATGTATACTCGTACAGCTCTATAGAGAGTTACTCACCTGGTGTCCGTTTGGTTGCGCAAACAATTTGGCGGCGCAACCAGTTCGGATGCTGGTCGCGCTACCACTCCCAGTGAAATATAGCCCTTAATACTGTGGCCGCAGGGTGTGTCTTTACTGGTGTCTAGTTACGGACACCAGTGGCGCAACTAGTCGCGCAACCAGTCGCGACACCGTGGTGTCCTAGTGAAATACCGGCCTTAGTAATAGGATCTCGGGTACGGAACCCTAAAAGGTCTTAAATCCTGTACTTTTTGTTTGTATGTTGCGGGTCCCACGAGCGTGTTATCATGGTGTGGACTGTGGTATGGAATATCCGCCTGTGGTTTCTTATCACTGCGGGATTGCCCTCTGTAGCAAAACAATTTTTGTTATTTATGAATTAAATATGAATCTTACCATAAATACAAAAAGTATCTCACCTAAATGTAATTTTTTTATGTCAAAAGTGGGCAAACGAGGAGGTGGCCCACCTGGTGCCCCTGTTGGTAAGGGGTCACCACCGCGCATGGTCATGCATGACTCCAACCCCAACCGACTTATTGGTGAAATAATTTGACACTAATAAGACAGCAAAGCGCGTTACCCATCCTGAGAACTAAGATGGTATGTCTCATGTGCCGGTAAATTCAGTGGCTCCCTTACCCTTCAAACTGAAACACAGCAGTGCCAACACTGCTGCTTTACGGCAGAAAAAGTTAAGGGGGTGGTACTTCCCCAGAAGGACTTTGCACAAGCCCTACCACCATCAGAACGACCGGCAAAACTCAGATTTTGACTGACTTAATTGAGAATTATTTTTATCAGACCATTATTAATATTTTTTTTTTACTTCCCAAAAATGTTTCTTAGGGAAAGTCGTTCAGTTTCATTGACTGAGCTGAGCACGCCCGTTCAGTTGCCGGTACACCGTCCCCTACAGCCTCTATATCTATCCTTTAGTTGTTTTTTTTATTGAAAATGGGCTTACTCTTGACCTCGATCTAGTCTTGAAGACAGAGATGAGGTCGACGATGGAACGAGCTTACCCAGAAGAAGCCTATTCACTCGCGACTTGAATAGATTCGGGTTATATGAACTCGGGAACACAGACGCAGGCAGAGAATTCCACTCTTTAGCCGTGCGCATTATAAAAGATGTTTCAAAGCGCTTTGTGCGAATGTGCGGAATATCAACCAAGTATGGGTGATATCCTGCGGTGCGTCTGGACTCCCGATGGTAGAAGGGAGATGGTGGAAGGGAGGCTTCGAAAAAACAGAAGCACACGTGGCCGAGTGGTAGTTGCTCTATCCGATCACGAAAGTTATGCTTAGGCCGTGGTCAGAACCCGGATGGGTGACCACAAGAACTAAGCCTTTCCGTGCTTCGGAAGGCAGGTTAGGCCGTTGGTCCCGGCTACAGTCCATGATAGTAGTCGTTAAGCCAAGTCAAGGGCCATTTGCATGGCGGCTTGAAAACTCTGACAGTCAGGTTGGCCACTAACATGGCTAAGCTTGGGTCTGGTTTACGGAGGTCAGATCGCAGTCACTCTGTGTAAAAACCAGTGCTCTTGTCAAATTTCCTAGGTTAGGTAGCCGACTCCGTAAAACCATTGGCAAAAAGCTAGGGCTAAGTTTTCTTCGTAACAAAGCGAGAGGTAAATCGCGTTCTGCATTGCGCTGCGCCATCTGCGTCTCAGCATACGCCCACCATAAAGTTGCAGTGTGTCTAGGGCCGTAGATTCTTTTCAGAACACACAAATACTTAGTTTATTAGAAAAATTCGTCAAAATACAAAAATAAATAAATAAATATAATGCAAATAGATCGTGCTATGGCAGCGTAAAAGAAACGGCAAGAAAGGTCATTATTTTGGTTGTTTTGTAAGTGAGAAAGAAACATCATCATCAACTCATGAAAAGTCCACTATAGTGCACGGAGCTCTCTCCCAAAGTCCAGCCTTTGCTGGAACAATGTGGTGGGGATGGGATGGGAGAAATGTAGAACTCGACCTTCGTTCACGGTTCCACAGTACCATAGTCACCACGCTTGTTAGCGTTACGGCTGGCACCATGGACCGCGGTTGTTGGTGACCGCAGAATGTAAAATGGTACGATTTACAGAAGTATGCTGCTGCCCGTCATCTGGTTCATTAGCCCTTAGTCGCCTCTTATGACACCCACGGTCCGTAATAACATCATAATATAACATTCCATAAAATACAGCTGAACATTTTAGCAACCCTATACAACTCAAGCAAGTGCGTCAAACAAAAAAAAAACTGCTTTGCTCCACCTATAATTTAATAACGCCACGACGGCTAACCGCACGTCAGTGAAAACATTTGCAAAACTATTACCGCGCCATAAAGTCCAAAGTGTTTGTACTGACATGCTGTTGTGTGTACTTCGTAGTAATTGCCAAACTTGTTACAAACTGGCATCGCGAGAGAAGTGACGAAACGAAACGTAATTATAATCTTTTACTTACACTATTGCAGTGGTGCCAACTTTTGCATACAGATATGATGAGCAAGTACCACTTCATAGAGCTGTTAGATGTGTCCCATAAAAAAAAAATAACATATCAAATCGGTAGGTACTTAGTCATTTATTTCAGGCAATATATCCATAAAAAATACATTAGAGAAATAGGTACCAAAATAAAGGAAAAGTAAAGAGGAACCGACTTCGTTCAATCAACCATTTTCTCTAAAGAACAATTAGTAAGAAACGTTTGACTTCCCCATTAAAAAACGCAATTTCTATGGAATGTCAACTTTTTTTTCGTATGTTGCCTATGTACCTACGTTGTGAAAAGTTGATCTATTAGATCTGGGTGCCTAAACTACAAAAGTGGTTTTCTATAATCATCGTATACGATAGTACAGTACCTACAGATAGGATAGAACAGAATGAAATTAATGTATGGGGTTGACATTTAGCTGTCACGCAACATTTCGTTATTAGCTTTTGTCAATCTCATACATGTTTAGTCTATTCTTTTAACATAAGGGACGATCAAAACAACAAATTCCAAATTCCTTGGAACGATAGAAAGCCACTTGTCTCTGGGACCTGGATTGACATAAAATTACACAAAATTACCACAAAATTTTTAAATTTTAGAAATTGCTACCTTAAAACAAACCAACCTAACGGATAGATTTTTAGGCACATCCAGTAAATCTCTACATCATGTTATGTTCAAATGACCGTTAAGTAGTATCAAGGTCTCTGCATGGCCGTCACTTAATTAATATTATAATTTCTACTACTAGGTACTACTCATCTCGCTTACAATTTACGAAATAATTCGTAATCCTGGTTTCATAGTTCCGAGTCATGTACAGATAAGGTGTTGCCTCTACATTTCATAATGTGAAGATCTGTTCGATAGCAAGTCGACTACGGTCAACAGCACGTCGAAAGAAACACTTTGATTCTTTAAACCGTGTTTATTACGTAGCAGAATCGCTTGCATTAAATTAATACGTTTGTGTGGTTGACTGTTTAAAAGCAAGTACTTATTATTTTGTTATCATGAATGATGATAATCTTACCAATTACATCTGTCTCTTTCATTTTTGTCAACGGTTCACTATCATCATTATCATGTGGGTTATATGGTTAAAGGCCGATTTCAAAACCTGTGGCATCAAAGTTATTGTGCAGCCAAAAGCATTTGACATGGTTCATCAATGACCGTAGAAAGAAAGTAGCAGAGGCCAACAGCTTTGACCTTCCGAAGCACGGAATCATCTTACTGTTCAAACAATCTAGAGATTCATCCTGCAATGTCTTCCAAACTGGGGAAGTCGCACAAAGTGATTTTGTTAACGTCCCATTTGACGAAAGTGAACGTCATGAAGATTGACGAAAGAGATCCACAAGGCGAGAGTGAATGGAAACGTTGGAAGGGGAAGGCCTCGACGAACGTACCAGGACCAAATTCAAGACGTTCTGAATAAAGGCCAGGTTAAAAGTACCCTAAACCGACGAGCATGTATGAAAGGATTGATGAAGGTTCAGGAAGCAAGGGAAGTATGTCAAGATCGTAGCAGGTGGAGAACTGTGGTCTCTGCCTACCCCAACGGGAACAAGGCGTGATGTTATGTATGTATGTATGAAATGTATGGGATGACATTTGACATATTATCTCATCCCATACAATTTATGACGTTCGCTTTCTTTATCTCTAAATTTAATGGCACGTTGTCTAGACCATAGAAATAAAATAATAAAATAATAAAAATTGTGTTTATTTTCTCCCAAAAACTTAATTTACAACTTTTGTAGGCGCAATATTATCATATAACATTAATAAAACCTCTATTTGGGAGACAGGAGCCTAAACTAGGTTTGACCTGTGTCATAGTAATATGTAAAGGTAATAGAAGAAAGATTAATGAAAATATGTGTCGCAAGGTATTCTGCGATATTCATTTAGTCGTTGTAAATACGGCATAGGCGTCTTTCTGTAAATTTTGTATGAGGATGTCAAATTACGTTTGATGATTTGACATTTACAATGGCAGATTTCACCCCATAGTAAAATAAATTTGTCTTCCTTCTATTCCGAGCGGAGCACGGAGTCCAAATTCTTTGGTCTGGCCAAAGATTTCGGGGACCTCCTTGCTTCGCTCGGAATAGATACCTTGCTAATTTATTTTAGTAGGGGATGACATCTGCCAACATGTCCTAATCCCACATTGACGTAAAAAAAATAAACGCCCCCCGGCGTAGTTTCCAAAATCTTTGTAATCCCATCATCGATGATTCCTAGGAGTTACTAACTCTTTGGATGATCCATAATATGAAATATTCAAAATAACCTGTCAAATCCTACGTCACGAATTATTTCTTTAATCCTCCTTCTAATTACCTTTACCCAAAGATTTTGGACCTCCTTGCTTCGCTCGGAATAGATACCTTGTTAATTTATTTTACTATGTGATGACATCTGCCAACATGTCCCAAATTTTTATGTCAAATCATCAATGATCACTAGGAAATATTCAAAATAACCCGTCAAATCCATAGAACGACGGCTTCACTACCTTGTGACGAATTATTTCTTTAATCCTCCTTCTAATTACTTATTTTTCTGTGCCTTTACCTATTTTTCTGTGGTCTAGACCCCCTGGTGTCTGGATAAGAAAACCAAACGCTCTGACTGCTTTACCACGAAAGGAGGTTGTTCATGTTATCAATGCCTTATTATAAACCTTGGTAAATAAAGGATAACATGAGCCATTTGTTACCGGAAACCATAGCCCAGAGTCTATCAGAGTGGCCAAAAGTCAAGCCACGCGAAAGCGGGTGGATATTTGAGCGTACGCATCCCGCACCGCGCATGCGTAATGATCACCGAACTTTTCCTTTTGGTTTGAACTTCAAGGGAACATATTCTGAGCCTTAGCCACAAAACAAGGTAATAGTATAACAACCATACATGAGCGAAAATAAAGTAGATAGATATATACCAATGACATCCAAAACTGTATGATTTATGTATTAGGTCTTTACCTATGAAATTGCCGTTTTGTATGGCGAATTTAAGGTAAACTCAATTTTCAGTACTAACATTTTTGCATTTTTCTTAGGAATCATAAATCCAATTTTTTTTTAAGAATTATTGGGAAGACATTAAGCTAACAGAAGCTTAAATTAAATTTTCGAAAAATATTATCTGTAAAAAAATATAACAAATCTAATGATGAAATCGGACGACATTTAACCTCCTACCTACATCTGTCCTATACATAGTACATAACAATAAAAAAAATATGTTACCGTTTCTAGGAATGGCAACACCAAAAGATTTTGCTAATACTGTCTACGGACTGTCAAAAGCTGTATTAAAACGTAAAGGTGTCAATTACAATATGAAATTTTATCAAAAATGGCGACGGAGGGTAGGCGTGTACAGGCGCTCTCACGCAGTCGTAAGTTAATCGTTTGTAATCTTATTGAAAACTTAAAAATTATTAGATTTATCATGATAAGTAAGTAATTAAAACTCTAAAATAATAATGTACCGTGTTATTTTAGCAAAAATCTCAAATAAGGTGGAAGATGCATTAATGTTATTTTCTATGTCCTTTTCAGAGTACAAATGTACGCAATGAAAGTTTTGATGGTTTAACTCTCAATGTACTTTGTAAAGTACATAGTAAGTTTTCTACCATCATTTATGTTTGTTTTAGCTTTAAGTGATAAGGACCTAACAGAAGCATTACTTGACTCTGAATTGGACTTCTCGGGAGAAGACTCAGATGTTAATCTGGAGTTTATCCCCGTAGAAATATCCCGAAGATCCAATGACCATAAGACTGGCGAGTTTAGCAGTTTAAATGAAGAGAATAATGTGTTGGTTACTCCAGCTGCTTTTCCAGCGCTGTTTAGTAATTACGATGTCTTCTCGTCATCAAGGAAGGACGGTAAAATTGTTATTACGCAATGCCTGGTTGGTTGTCCAGCCACTGCGTAATAACAAATTTTGATGATTTGATAGGTGTTGATGATTTCCACATGTTATTGTGATCAAGACCATGACGAGTGCCAGCGATGCGATGGTCCAAAAAAGACAAACGGTATGAGATAGTCAGAAGGAGTATCGTAATAAGGCTTACAACCACAATATGGGTGGTGTGGACGTAACATACCGCATGTTTTCAGTCTGTCTAGATCACAATCGGACAAAAAAGTGGACGATTTGAGTTGTTACACATCTTGTTGACGTGGCAGTGGTGAATGCATGGTTGCGATAGAGAATTGTGCAAGCTGAAAAAGAAATACGCAAGAAACACATTTAGCAGCTTCGGGAATCCAAGTTAAATTTAGGTACTTAACTTATTGCCGATAATGAAGAAAGTAACGATGGAAGTGAAGGTGAGGAATATGATGAACTGGAACCAAAATATAAGAAACGCAAAGTTCTTATCTAGCCAACACTTTTCAAGGAACGCCGTACAAAGGCTGCTGCATATTTGCCGGAATATGGAGCAAAATAATCGTGCTGTTAGAAAAGTGGATGCACCTATAAAACCACAGTTTTCTGCAAAAAATGTGACATATACCTTTGTTTCCCACCGGATCGTAATTGTAAATACTGGTTTTCATCAAGATATAGATAATTTTATACTATAAGCATTACTAAACTTAATTTACGACTGATAATTATTACTTCAGTTAGAAAGTTTTATAGATTATGTTCAGTTTTTTTTTGTTGTTGGAGAAAATCCTTAATTTTGGTCATTTAGTTATGGAAGAACGTTTATTATCTGTTTTTTTGGTTCAATTTTAACGTTAATATGAATTTTCTTTTGCTTTAAATCCATCAATAATCACTATTCACACCCTAAAACTATTTTATGTCCTATACAAAGAACATGGTAATAGCGTCACTTTGTCCTATATATAGTACATAGGGAAAAACTGATTTTCCTATTATTAGATTTTTTTTACTATTTTTCCTACAGTTCTTAATGTACCAACATTACCATATGAAATTTTCAAAATAATAGCTTACAAAAAGTGTGTCTGGTAGGCAGGAGGTTAAGACGAACAATTTTCAAACCTTTAATTTTATATATCAAACTAAAAATAAAAACTTTATTTTATGCGTAAATTGATAACCTTGAAGTCAACTTTCAAATATAAATCAAATGAAAAAAATAGCATTAGAATTATAGGAATTATGATCTCATTAATCTGTAAGAAAATTTCGGCAATTTCATAGACACATAAGTTTAACTGGTGGTACGTTCACTAAACAGCACGTCAGTCGAAACTCTTTGGACTTTATAAGATAAGATAAAAAGATATATTTATGGCATGGAAATAGAGCTTCAAATCCTTCCACTGACGTGCTGTTGACCGACTATCCAGTCGAAGGTATTGGATTTTTAAGCAATTATCAATTTATTTATTTTTATTTCCGCAGGTGTCGTATACAATGGAGTTTGCAAAATTCAACCCCTTGTGAATCCACGGATCCACGCGGACGAAGTCACAGGCAGCAGCTAGTTAATTTATATCCAAACAAAAACAATGTAAAATATTTCTTGACGTCAGAACACCATCAAATTGTAGGTAAAGGTACTATTTCAGACTAGCGTTGTTTGTCTATATATATGTGGTATAAGTTCTCGGAAAGCCATCGTAATTATAGGTATGTCCTTTCAAAACACCATGAATTGCGTAAGTATGGATCACCTTATTAGGTCTGGTTTTCCCTCTGGGTTGCGAAGATCAGGGATGGGTAAAAACCAGTCATCCTTATCAGTCAGCTGTGATTAAGCTATAGGAATCGAAAACTACGAATAAGTATAAGATGCAACCAAAGACGTTACTTTTTAGGATTCCGTACCCAAAGCTATTAATAAGCCTCCGATGTCAATCAGCGCGCTGCTGTATCTTATGAACTGTTACAGGAAGGCAGTTGAAATTTTCACAGATTATGTATTGGAACAGAATATGTTAGGATTTTCAGTTCAAACGGGATAAATTGACGAGTACGTAATCATTATCGCTGGCTATTGTTATGAAAGTAATAGGTAAATAATATTCAGAGGCTTTCCTTAAATGATGCTACTATTTGCTGCATTAGCATTTACCATGATCACCACGCTTGTAAGCGTTGCGCCTAGCGACCGGTGTTGCTGGTGACCGCGGTATAGACCAAGCTCCCGTTGCACGAAACCCTACCTCACAAGGTGGCAGAGCAGAAATGTAGATAGATACTACTTAGGAACACTGGATTTTAATAGGTTGCCATCGCATATCCTGGAAGAACTGTAATTTTTTTTCGTCATCTTATCGCTATTTTGATCGAAAATTACATCATAAGGTAGCAGATCGAAAAGTTTACTCATCGAAAGAGACACATTTGGAGATAAAAACCCGCATAGGTTGCCAGCCCTAACCCATATCTGCCTGGTTTCAAGATCAGCCATGTTTTGGGAGCTCCAAAAATGGGGTCAATTACCTCATCAGGTGGCACGATGAAACTGATGCAGATCGATTGCCCTAGACGTGCCGTTCATGAATATATAGGGTTGCCTGCCTTCAGCTTGGCAGTTTTTCTGGTCAGCCACCATTTTTTGGCGCTCATAAAACATGGATGACCTTGAAACCTGCCAGGGTTTGGGCTGGCAATCTATGCGGGTTGTTATCTCCATATAAGTCTCTTTCGATTAGTAAACGTTTCGATCTGCCACTTTATGATGTAATTTTCGATTAAAATTGCGATACGACGACGAAAAAAGTAAAAGCTCTTCCAGGATATGCGATGGCAACCAACTAAAGTCCAGTGTTCCTAAGTAGTATCTATCACTATATTACATTTCAGATCTGCCACCTTGTGAGGTAGGGTTTCGTGCAACGAGAGCTTTGTCGTGGCTGACTTGAAAAACTGCCAAGCTGAAGGCAGGCAACCCTATACAGGGTGTTAATTTAATTGCGTGCCATAGCTTAGGGGGTGTTTCAGTAACGATAAAGGAACACAAAAAAATACGAAAAAAAATCCTACTAAAAAAAATTAAAATTGAAACCATTGAAACTCAGCTCCACTCAACTCCATTGAGTTTTCTTGTCTTACTAACAAATGGGCCCTTGTTGCCATAATAAATGAATTTAATTATTATTATTATTGTTATAGATTCATTTTTCTTTCCTTTTTTTATTATTATTTATTTTCATTTTTTTTTCTCGGCTTTTGCCGGTTTACTGAAATACACGGGCCTAAGCCAAGTGCATATCAAGTTGCATGTTGCGTTGGGTAGTGACGGGTTGCACGGTAGTTTGTATTGAAGATTGTGTGATAGATTGCATGACAGGTTGTATAGTAGGCTGTATGAATGTTTCAGACTGTGTTTGCAGAAACTTTCTAACTATTCGGCACGTGTTAAGAATTACTGCTTTCTGTAGAAGTTTGTAGGTAGATGATGGTAGATTTAACGTTTTCAGTGATTGGTGCAGTTGTTTTGGGATAACGCCTGTTGTGGATAGTATGACCGGAACTATTGTAACTTTTTGGAGGTGCCACAATCGTGTAATTTCATCTTTAAGTTCGGTATACTTGGTAAGTTTTTCAGCTATTGTTTGTTGCAAATTGTGGGTGTTTGGGACTGCTATGTCAATTAGATAACCTGTTTTGTTTGTTTTGTTTATTAATGTTATGTCTGGTCTGTTGTAGTGGATGGTTCTGTCGGTCAATATGGCTCGGTCAAAGTATAGTTTGGTCGTGGAGTTCTCTATTACGCTGTCAGGGTTGTATTTATAATATGGTTGAATGGATGTGATCAGTTTCTGTTGATGAGCCAGTTTTTGATGGATGATATTGGCTACTTGGTCGTGTCGGTGCTTGTAATCTGTTTGGGCTATTGTTTTGCATGCTCCCGTGATGTGCTGGATGGTTTCTGGACAGCTATTACATTTTCTGCAAATGTCAGATGTTACTGATTTTAATATATATTTTTGGTAATTTCGAGTCTCTATTACTTGATCCTGTACTGCCATCATGAAGCCTTCAGTCTCCGGGAAAAGCTCGCCACGACTCAGCCATGCGTTCGACGCCTCTTTGTCGACATTAGATTGGCATAAGTCATGGCGGTGTCTTCCGTGTAGAGACTTTCCAGCCCATTCTGCGAGTTTTGTCTTGTCGTCAGTCAGTTTTTCGTTACTTTGTGTCGTGCTGGTTTGTAAGTTTAAAGGTGTTAGTTTATTATCACATTGGGCTATTGCTTTGTGCAGTGTCGACGATTCTGATTTGTGGAAGAAATATTGTCTGAGGGTTGTGATTTGTTTATTGTGTAAGTTTACTATATCGATAATACCTCTACCTCCTTCTTTCCTCGGTAAGGTCATTCTTTGTAGGCAAGATCTGGGATGATGTTTGCGGGATTTGGTCATAGTAGTATTTATTTTGCGCTGTAAATCTTTAAGGTCAGTTTTAGTCCAATTTATAACGCCGAAAGAGTAGGTGAGTATCGGTATAGCAAACGTATTGATAGCTTTTATTATGTTTCGGGAATGTAATTGTGTTTTTAAAATTGAGTTGAGGCGGTGTTGAAACTGCAGTTTTAATTTCTGTTTTGTTTGTTTGTACTGTATTTGGCGTGACTGGTTGTAACCTAGATATTTGTATGTCTCCAGTTCATCAAGTGGTTCTATTTGTTCTCCATTTTCTAGTGTATACTGATGTTGGTGGTTCTGTCCTGCTCTAACTGAGTTAATTCTGCATTTATCTATTCCAAATTCCATTTTTATGTCATTTGTGAATTGCTCTGTAAGTTCAGCTAGGTGGTATAGATGGTCTTCGGTATTAGCGTACAGTTTTATGTCATCCATATATAGCAAATGGTTAATATTTTCAATATTCTTTGTCGGTTCGTTAGTGTCTTTGTATTCTACTGGGTATCCTAATTCAGATGAATTTAAAATGTTAGAGAGAGGGTTTAGAGCAAGGCAGAACCATAGTGGACTCAATGCGTCACCTTGGAATATTCCTCGTTGAATTCTAATTGGGTCTGTCTCTATATTTGTTGTCGCAGTCGTCAGTTTCAGCCGTGTGGTCCAGTTGGTCATAGTAGATTTTAATAGGATGATAATTTTTGGGTGTATTTTATATATTTCCAGAACTTTGATCAGCCAGGAGTGGGGAACGGAATCGTACGCTTTTTTATAATCTATATACATGGTAAATAAATTACTTTTCATTTTCTGAACTTTCTTTAGTATAACAGAGTCGATGGTTAACTGTTCCTTGCACCCTTGACTAAACTTTCGGCATCCTTTCTGTTGTTCGGCTAGAATATTGTTGTTTTCAATATGCTTATACATGAGTTCGGCGATGCAAGATGTGAGAATTTTGTACAAAGTTTGCAAACAGGTGATAGGTCTATATTTTGCGGGATTTGTTGGGTCATTGCGGTCTTTTGGGATCATATAAGTGATACCGAGTGTAATGTAAGGTGGTATTGTGGATGGGTCTTGTACAAACTCATTTAGGAAGTTGTGCAAGTAACCATGAATGTGTGTAAACTTCTTGTACCAGTAACTATGAATAAAATCTGAACCTGGTGCTTTCCAATTATGAAGATTGCGGATTACATTTTTAAAGGTTTCTATTGGGATGTCGTCAAAAGGCATTTCCTGTGTGTTTGTGCTATTGTTAGAGGTTTCAGTTTGTATCCAGTCAGCATGATTGTTATGTTCAACAGATTGTTCCCAGATACCTGCCCAGAACTTATGCAAGTCTTCTGGATCAGGAGAGTCCTCCGAACTATCACTGTTACTGTTTTGTTGTATGTTTGATGATGCCTGTCTGATGCTCCTATAGAATTGCCTTTCATTGTTGTAAAACTGGGTGTTTTGTTGCTTTCTCAGTGTACAAGCTTTGTATCTCTGTAGTCGTCCAGATATGACTGCGAGTTTTTGTTTGAGAGTATCTAGTGTATGCGAGAGCTGCGTATTAGGTTCTTCGTGTACAGAATGAATCTTGTATTGTTCTAAAATGTTATGTACTTGCTTTTCAAGATTTCTGTTCCTATTGCCGTTAATAAAATGCGTTACTCTACCTATTTTAGTTCGTAAGTCATCTAGTCTTCGTTCTAGTCGTCTTTGCCAATTCGGCCTATAGTCTTTCTGCATTTGTCGTGACCTTTCAGATGGTTCGAGTGATATTTTTGCTCCATTTGCCTTAGCAGCAGTCCATGCAGCACAGTAAATTACTGTTTGGAAAGTTTTGAAATCTGTATCTTTAGTTACATTTTCAGGTAGGGTCATTTCATTCAAATAGTTTACTATTTTAGCTAGCCTTTTGGATGGTTTCTGTTTAGGAATATATGTTCTATTAGTAGGGTCACTGTCTTTGAAATATTGTAAGGTTTGCTGGAAAATTTGGTCTATTGATGGGTCTCTTTCTGGTTGTTGTAGGTTTGGTGCAGATGCTTCTTCTTCGGGATCGGGACTCATATTAATCCTATTTAAGAGTTCAGTGTCAGCGTCATGCATATTTGGTCCTGTTGTGTTGTCAGTGTCATTTTTATTCAAGTCAGTCCGGTTTATTGAAAATTCCTCAGCTACTTGTTGTTTGATCTCATTAAGTCTGTCATTACTTATGTATTTATTACTTATTATTACTCTTCGTTGATCGGCTATTCTTTGTTCGCTTAGGTGAGCGAGTGAAGGGAAAGTGGCAATGAAAGCTTCATGTAAGCGCTGACGATACATAGTTTTGTTTGTTTCCATCTGGGTTATTTGGTAATAAAGCCGTATTATGGTTTCATTTTGCTCGTTAGTCCATCTCATTCGAGTTTGGGATCGTGAGTTGTGTGTTCCTAATTGTTGCGTTTGGTTAAATGATGGTAAGCTAGTTTGTAAGTTATTTAGTTCTTATTTAACTTCAGTAAAAATTTGGTCTATTGTTTGTTTTGGTAGCAATTTGTTACGAATTATAGCTCTGCGTTGATCGCCTACTCTTTGACGGCTGACTTGCATGTCCGGGAATTTCTCTATAAACTTTAAGTGTAAAGGTTCGAGATAAGTTTTAGTGTCCGTGTCCAATGCAGTGAGTTGGAGGTAAGTGCGCAGTATGAACTTATTCATTTCAGGTGTCCATCGTCTGCGCGTTTGAGAAACACCCGAGGTGGGCGCAAGCTCACAGTCAGGATTGACTTCTTGCACAACACCATCGAGCGTGCTTACAGTAGACAAAGTTGATGTACTCCTTGTCATATACGAAGGGCGAGTAGAAGGGATGGATGAGCATAATGAGCTGGAATCATCGCCCGATAATTCGGCTGTAGCATAGACGCCGTGAGCCCGCCTGCTCAACCCCCGACGATCGGCTGTAGCATTTTGCGTGACGGGCGCCCGCCTGCTCAACGCCTCGCCACCGATGTCCCGCGAACTGAGGCACCCAGCACCGGCTCCAGGTGCGCCCCGGCGACCCCCGGGCAGCGACCGAAGATTATACCTGTTTTTACTTTGCTCCATAGGGGGTTTGGGTTGGGAATGATTGGTTTAGAGAGGGTATTATAGCCTAGGTGTTATTAGGTTTACTGTTGAGTATCTCCTATATGGGTGTTTGATCAAGATGTTCAGATCTAATGACAGTGCCTGCTCTCTTTAAGCCCCCCCACCGCGACAAGGTTCATTCCCTTGGGGGGGTTATTATTATTATTATTATTAAAATAACGCAGAGGGCAATGACCCGGCGGACCACCGCGCTATCACCGAGCTAGCGCTCGAGTATCAAGTAATTCTTTCTTTTTTTGTGTGTGACTCCAATTTTCCTTTCATACTTTAACGAGCTAAGGAGCGTTGAAATGTTATACCTAATAAATTATAAAAAAAATATCATTGATGATAAAAAAAAAATCCGGATTTTTTTTATTTTTTTTTTGTGGTCCTTTATCGTTACTGAAACACCCCCTAAGCTATGGCACGCAATTAAATTAACACCCTGTATATTCATGAACGGCACGTCTAGGGCAATCGATCTGTATCAGTTTCATGGTGCCACCTAATGAGGTAATGGACCCATTTTTGGGGCTCAAAAAAAACATAACTGACCTTGAAACCTGCCAGGGTTTGGGCTGGCAACCTGTGCGCGGGTTGTTATCTCCAAATGTGTCTCTTTCGATGAGTGAACGTTTCGATCTGCCACCTTATGATGTTCGATCAAAATAGCGATACGACGACGAAAAAAAATAAAAGTTCTTCCAGGATATGCTATGGTAACCTACTGAAATCCAGTGTTCCTAAGTAGTATCTATCACTAAGTTACATTTCTGCTCTGCCACCTTGTGAGGTAGGGTTTACGTACTTATACTTATGGTATGATACACAGAAAGATGTTGCTGCCCATCCGGTTCATAAACCCTTAGTCGTCTCTTACGACTCCCACGGGTTGGTATTTTTTTTCCGGCACCACAAGGACGACCGACGAATATTTTATCACTTAGTTTGACACGAAAAACCAACTTGAAGGCAAATCCTAAGAATTTCAAGTTAATGTTCGGTAAAAAAAATTCTTATTATCGTGATGCACATTGCACATCAACAGGCACATTCTTAGTATCGTGTAGATATATATTTTTTGAATAGCCTATAATAGGTCCTACTGCACCACGGCCACGGCAAAGGCCTCCCCTCTATTGTTGTATGTGTCGCAGGCAAATTGTATAATTGGCCGTTTTACATTATGCCTTGGCATTCTACAAAATGCCGAAAAATTTTTTATTTGTCATTTTACATAATGCCGCGGCATTTCACAAAATGGTGCGTAATTTGTTTTTGGCATCTCACTGGCCGCTGCCGCGGCATGTGTGCGGCACGCTTTCTTCGCTCGCTCAGCTCGTGCGTTGTGGTCGAATGTTAACCTAACCCAGCCTAACTGATCCCTGCATCCTCCATCCATAATTGTAAACTTATTCTATCAAATTGACTTACCTATCATCAGGGTTTCGTAGTCAAAAAGGAACCCTTATAATTTCGTCATGTCCTACTGACCGCGACTTAGCTCGGAGATCCTTATAGTACCTACTAGAAAGCTGAAATTTTGTACGGATATACATTTTCCTCCTAACAAGTAAAGTGGTGGTGAATATTTTTTCTCGTCTACCCCATTGTGTGGGACATCGTTGGATAGGTCTTTTAAAAATAATGTAAGTCTGCAAATAACATTTTTCGATTTAGGGAAGGGTTGTGAAATATTTAGCATGAAAGCGCAATTTTTTGTTGGGGTCGAGCGTCCGTCCCCTGCCAGCTAAACGGTAGCTATTGCAAATATGATGAAATTAAAAGCTATCTTAAACTAAATTAAGCTAGATATTAAACTATCACAGCTAAACAGGCTTCACAGGTTAATGAGCTATAGCCGAAATACTGTAAACGATAAAAAAAGCAATAGCAATCAGGCGCTATAGGACGTCGCTATAAGCATTAGGAGGTAAAAAAAAACCGGCCAAGTGCGAGTAGGACTCGCGCCCTAAGGGTTCCGTACCTATCTACCATATGATATACTAAAAGCTTTTGCTCTTTGACTTTAAAAACTCCGTGACCATCCAACATGACCCCTCTTTTATAGAAAAGTTCTTGAAACGGGAGCTCACCTTAATTGGTTGTTGAGAAAAATTGTAATATTTAATGATTTTAGACTTTTCTCTTTATTTGTACTTTGAGACCTAGCTTCTTGCCAAATTTCATAATTTTTGGTCAACGGGAAGTACCCTCTAGGTTTTGCTTTAGATAGTGCATAAATGAATGGAGTTGAGGACATAAAAAGCCATATCTTTTGATTGCGTCGTTGTAAAAAATTGAAATTTTTAGATTTCAGAGAACCTGATACCTCTACCTGTTCGTGAGAAAAAGGGTCTTGACAGACAAACAGACAGACAGACGGACAACAGAGTGATCCTATAAGGGTTCCGTTTTTTTATTGTGAGGTACGGAACCCTAAAAATTAGTTATCAACGTAAAAATATAAGATACTTAATCAAAACCTGCTTAGCGATGAAAAATCGTAAAAATCTACGGAACCCTGTACTGAGCGTGGCCCGACACGCATTATTTTGGCCGGTTTTTTTTATTATTTGTGTACTCGACCGATTGAAGATAAGGGGATTAAGTACGTTAAAAGACGCTTCACTCATCACCTTATTTATAAGATGTTACGATCCGTCCACATCAGCTAATTATAATGTAATGAACATTGCATCAACGTCCATTAGCATGGCTCTCGCCCTCTTGACAATTACTTAATGGACTTTCTCTCAGCGCTAATCTCGGTGGTTGAATCATTGTTTTAGCTATCAACTATCAAGTTTTATTATGTACTAGCTGTGCTCACGACTTCGTCCGCGTGTAGTTTGGACTTTTATAGTATTCTCAAACAACTGAACCGATTCAAACGGGGTTTCCAATACCGTATTTGGCTTACTTTGGGTTTTAGTGCTTTAGCTTTGATTTATTGCAATCGGTTCACTCAAACGGAAGCTACACAAATGCAAAGTATCAACTGGCTTCGCTGTCTTTATGTTGCAAGAAAGTAATCAAAATAGATAACTGAAAGTTTCGTTTTGAATCGGTTCAGTAGTTTGTGAGTTATTGGTACAAAGGCCGTTTGATCTTTGAATACGTTTAGTTTCTGTTTGAGTGAACCGATTGCAATGAAACATAGCTTAGATTTTGCACGAAAATAAGCTTAGCGTATTTTTTGTGCTAACTGTGATCGGAGAGTGACTTTAACTCACTCACGCTTATGTATATTTTCGTGTAAAATTCCACTTATGTATGTAAATGAGAAAGATGCAAATAACACAGTAGGTAAGTATCAAAGAATAATAACAATTCTTTGTAATGGTTGGATCCTCATGACGGAAGAGGAGCTGCTAATTTACATGTTAATACGATCGCACCGTTCGAGTCACCTTTGCCCTTGCGTCCGTCGTATAAATAAAGACACAGAGTCATTTACTTATATATAAGTACTAGCCCATCGGCACGTTACAATGTCCCCAATTCGTTGGTCCGAAATCTGACGTTTAGGACCAACAAATGTCAGTCGTTGTCTGTCATATTGTCAACATTGGATGCAAATAAACTTACCAACAAAATGTTGTTCTTCGTTGAAGAAACAATATACTCTTATTATTATTATTGTTATTTCTTATTATTGTTTTTGACTATAATCCAATTAATGAAAGTGAAAAACCAGGCCTAAATCACATATAAACAGTAAAAAGTTTGTTTTGTTTTTTCCCGCCATATTATTTCCGTTCCGTGTATTATGCATGTAGGCATTTACTTATATATAAGTACTAGCCCATCGGCACGTTACAATGTCCCCAATTCGTTGGTCCGAAATCTGACGTTTAGGACCAACAAATGTCAGTCGTTGTCAGTCATATTGTCAACATTGGATGCAAATAAACTTACCAACAAAATGGAATGTTCTTAGTTGAAGAAACAATGTACGAGTACTCTTATTATTATTATTTCTTATTATTGTTTTTGACTATAATCCAATTAATGAAACTGAAAAAACCAGGCCTAAATCACATATAAACAGTAAAAAGTTTGTTTTGTTTTTTCCCGCCATATTATTTCCGTTCCGTGTATTTAGTACCGACCGAAGTACTACACAACGTAGTTCACGCGATTTTTCACAGATGGCGCAATTTTTTCTTGTATGGGGAAATTTTGAACCGCTTGTTCCCAAGACCCTATCTTGACTATATAAATCTATGCACAGAGTATAAAAATATTCCCTGTTTTAAAAATAAATAGATTGAACCTGTACTATCAAATGAAGTTAAGAATAAAGTCAATAGTACAGACCAAGAGTTGGATCTCTATTATCGTAAGGCCAGTAGAATATAATGAAAATGTATGGGATTGATACTAGCTGTCACACAACACATCATTAGCATATGTCAATCTCGTTCATTTTTATTCTATTCTACTATTAGCGTTTACGTTAATAGAAAGCCGCTTGTCTCTAGGCCCAGGTTACCCACCTGCTCTTTCGCTCATACATATATGTGACAAAAATATACATTGTACAAAGCCGACTCTTAAAGTATCTAACCGTGCTGCAGTCTCGTTTCTAGCCGTTTCTTTTACGCTGCCATAGCACGATCCGAAACGGCAGTAGACTCGCTCTATATGTATTGTATTCTGAGTGTTATGACATTCATTAAGTATTTTTGTAAAAAATCTACATTCAATAAAGGAATCTGAATCTCTTACATATTCTTTGTGTTTCTCTCTGTTTACTGGAGTTTTTCCAGAGCTCCACTGGCACCGGTGACCCCGCATTGATTAACTCTCCGACGTCTTCGGGGCAGCCAATCAACATAAAGGACGCGACTGTTTACATTACTTTATATGACTTTACAATAACATCAGAAGCTACTTCAAGTGCGTTTGCATTAAACTTATTACCATAATATTATTCTTTTGTAGGTAGGTATACCTTATTATCATGCTTAAGGAACCTATCTGTACCTAATATATAATATGAATTTTATCGATTTGTTGCAGGCAAATTGCGTAATTCGCCGTTTACAACGGCAGGCAAACTGTAAACGGTTGGCAAATTGTAAAACGGCGCCGGCAGATTGTAAACGGGTTTAGATCACCGGTGCATTTTAGGTTCGTTAGCCACGGTAAACCCAACCTAACCGATCCCGAGCAGTTTAGCATAAAACAGTTGATTTGCCGCTTACGGCAAATGGCAATTCACAATTTGTCAAGGTTTTGTTGAATTTTTGAATGCTACAATGATATAGGCGGTTTCACTCAACTCGTGAGCATATTCTGGAGGCAAATTGCAACAACTTACGTTGTACACACGACTGCACGTCAGTGAAAACGCTTTGACCTGGCCCGGAGATGGTCTCTGGTAGTGGTAGTTCAGTTTATTCTGGTTTTGTTTCATATAGGCCAAGGCAGTATTTTTTTTCAGTCATAGAACATTAAAAGTTCAAGAATATTCAAGAATGAAAGAGGTTTTAACGAATATATTAAAACTATTTACGTATGTATTTTTATCTCCGTGTATCTCCGTGGGAACCTCCAATTTCAGCAATCACATCGTGGATTCCTCAAACCTCTAGTTCCCGGCAACTCCTCACAATACCGTTGATCACAATGTCGTCTTCCCAGAAACCTTCGCTCTCACGCTGCCGGATCTTGCATCGTTGGTGGTCACCTTCATTTCACAGATGAAAGTACAAAAGCTTGTGATGGGTCGAAAATGGGTTTCACCGAATACGAATATTCGTATAAAGTTTTACCGAATCGAATATTCGGTGACTCTCGGCGTAAGGGACGGTGTACCGAAAACTGAAAGGGCATGCTCGGTCAACGAAACTAAAGAACTTTCTAAAGAAACATTTTGGGAAATGAAATGAAAATTTGATCTCCATACCTACAAACTGTTCGATCAGAGTGAGCAATTTGTATGGAGAGCGCGTTTTGTACGGAAGTTCAAAATATTGATTTCGTATTTCGACCTGATAGTACTGGCGCCAAAGAATTCGGACTCCTTGCTTCGCTCAGAATAGAAGCAATATTAGTTTATTTTACTATGGGATGTCATCTGCCATTGTGTCCTAAGTTGAAATGTCAAAAATCATCAAACGTGATTTGACATTCTCATACAAATTTACAGACGCCTATGCCGTATTTACAATAACTGAATGAATGTCAGAATACTTTGTGACACATATTTACATTAACCTTTTTTCTAATGACTAGCGCTTAAACCACTGAATAGTAAGGGAAGCAAGGGGGTTGATTGAGTATTTATTCTGACAGGTCTACGATATGGCTTCTTCGTAATATTTTCTGTAGTAAGGCTACTATGTGCCTATAGTGGTAATAATCAGTGATAAACAAGTAAGACTAAGGCTGATTGTAGTCAGGTGTCCGGCGCGATAATTCTCACGCTCCGTTTACCGGAATGTGTGAGATGATCTCATGTAGGGCTGCCACATTACAAAGTTAACAGATCACCCAGGTGGGTGACTGCTAGTTGGGGCTGTTATTTGTCATTTATCTATTTATGTATTCAGTCTCCGATACAGTGACATCCAGAGTAAAGACTTTGCCTAGTTTGGGTTCAGATTACCCTCCTGTGTAAAATGTCCCCCAATATTTGAAATGGCTACGTGTTGATGAGTGCGAAAATTAAATATATGTATTACGTTGGTTACCCTAAATAAGTAAATTAATGTGCATCTGAAGAAGCATTGTTTTTATTTCTGCCACAAGTGAGCAAACAAGCGAATAAGTCACCCGATGGAAAGTGGTCACCACCATCTAGCACCTACTGTACTGTCACAGAATAAATTAATAGTACTATCATACATAATGGACACTCTCCGCCCCCTTGCAATACACTCTGTACCCCCGCGCACATCCGCACGCGCGATTTTCGTGGTGCTCCTGCGGGTCAGTTGTACTGAATATTGCCTGGCCTGCACACGCGCTTCCAATTTCAAATTCGCGCTCGTTGTATGTAGTATAGTGTCCGGGGTGTACTGTCTTATTTTATACAAGCCCATTACGGGCACATTGTGGGCATGATATACTGCGATATCCTGCAGTGCCCTTTGCGTACGGTTCAATAATGCCTTTAGCAGTGTTCGTGACGAGCCGTGAAAAAGTATGAGTGGCAGCCCTGAATTAGTGCTTCATCAGCGGGCGGCGTAGCAAAGGCACACCTGAGCGCGTCTAAATCAACACGCTGGGAACAATGATGCCCTGATCAACGGCAGACCACTGTAACAGTACGCCTTGTTGCATGTAAAACCTACATATATCATACGTAACATCACGCCTCTCTCCCGTCGGGGTAGGCAGAGACCACAGTCCTCCACCTGCTACGGTCTTGACATACTTCCCTCGCTTCCTGTACTTTCATCAATCCTTTCATGCATGCTCGTCGGTTTAAAGCACTTTTAACCTGGCCTTTATTTTAGAACGTCCTGAATTCGGTCCTGGTAACGTGATTTCTATAAATGTGATATTTAGAGCAAACTGTGAAGAAATATGAAGATAGTTATGAAAAATAGTTAATCCTACCAAAAAACTTGCCAAAACTTACAAAGAGACTGCATTCAACAAAGAAATCATGTAGAGGTGGTAGAGTCTTAACTGTACTAAAACTAGATAAATACAAAATCTTGATTATAATGTATGACAAGGCCGAGAAAAAGAAACTAAATAGTAGATTGTTTACCAAGGGAGCAAAGAACCATTTTAAGGGTGCGAGAGCGTTTCTTGAATCCCGAGCGGAGCGAAGGTTTATAGAGTAGAATCCCAAGCGCAGCGAGGGAAATTCTGCAATACAAGCCACTTGCACTTTTGCGAAATAAAAAAACAAATTTCAATGGATTTTTTTTTTAAATTGACGATATACTCGTAAAGAGATATGAACGTCATAAAAGTATATTCGAAGAGAATGAAGTTCTGAGTCGTCAATGTTGTGTCGTATTACTGCTTTTAGGTGAAGTTTAAAGCACTCTCGGATGTATTGAGGCCCTGGCTGACGACACCTTCGTTGTTAATCGGCCCCTTTCTCTTCTCGATGAGCAATGTACTATGTACTGCTACTGTAAATGAAATGGAAGTCTCCAGAGTCACATTTAAGCTTAAAATTAAGGAATTGCTTCAGTCCAAATTTAAATCTACCTAAGTCTTCAACAGGACAATAATTCATGATGTCTCATGTTGTGTCTATATTTATTTATTCTTTCCTAGCTCTTGGTACGTTCATGCGTTACAAAAAATCCGCTCTACCCTGCGCTGCACCATCTGCCTCACAGCTTACGCTCACCTTAACGTACCAGAAAGTATGTTGTTCAGTTTGAAACTGAGTTTCGTGTTTTTATTTTGTGACTACCTAGCTTACTACTGCAACTGCAATGCCGTATGAAGCTACGTCATGAACTATTGAATTTCCTTTCCGCTTTTATACCTAGTGTTATCTGTTCAAAAGTCACATTCAGTTTATTTCTCATACGAAGTGTGTCGTTTAATTAAAAATAATAATGGAGAACACTAAATATTTTTGTTGTTTGTTCTTAACAACAACACTTGAGAAAAGTATTTACTTTTTTTGTCTTTGAAAATGGCGGCCGCGGATAGTAAGCTTGAGTGCAATTAATGAATGATATATTATTATAATAATAACTAGTAGGTTATAAAATCCTATACTATCAATGTTTGTACATACATTTGTAATAAGTTTTTCTAAAACGACTCTAACGATTTCGATGAAATTTACCATACGGGGGTTTTCGGGAGCTGAAAATCGATCTCGCTAAATGTCTGGGAAAATTCGATTTCACTTAAAAAAAAAATCCGCGTTTTAGACAAAAACCTACAGCGCCATCTGTTGGCGGGTAGCATAACTTGCTCACCCGATAATATTTACATGTTGAGGCGGCAATTATAGAGTGAATCTCGGTCGCCCAGGTACAATAATTTAAGCGGCTAGTGGATAGGATTTAGTGGACCAATCAATTCAATGCTTCCGAAGGCATAATTAAATCGTTGGTCCATCAAATACTCGTATTTCACAAAAACTACTAGATTATTGCAATTAGTGTTATTTCCACCATTTCGTCACGGTAACGACGTCGAGATCGAAATTAGGTTCGTTCCGTCGTGCAACAATTCCTCTTTCTTCTACTATTCCTCACTATCAATCAAGCCCTCGTTCAAACCCATCGATCGCGTAAACGTGTTTGGTTTAGAGGGGCTACCTCCGGTCCACTAGCGCCCCCATCAGTTAAAAAAATATTACTCGCTAAATACGAAACTTATAAAAAATCCGTAAAGACAGATTGAAGTAAAGGTACCTATATTTGTTTATTTAGAAACTATTTACTCTTTAAAATAAAGTTCACTGTAGTTACAGATACTACTCTTTGCAGATACAAAAACTGCTAAAAGTGGCCGTTTTTCGCACTTTTTGTATCTGTAACTACATTGTATTATATTTTTCAGAATTGATAGGTACTAATTAAACTAGGATACCTTTACTTCAATCTGTCTTTCCAGATTTTCGATAAGTTTTGTATTTAAGTTAGTTTTAAGTTTTTAGTGAGTTATATTTTTTAAACTAGTGGGGACGCTAGTGGACGGGAGGTAACCTCTTTTTTAGGGTTCCGATACCAAAATGGTAAAAAAAAGGAACCCTTATGGTGCCGCTCTGTCTGTCCGTCTGTCTGTCACACCTCTATATCTCAGCAACCACTTACGCTATCGAGCTGAAATTTGGAATAGTTTTAGAATATAGTTGCCCAACTTAATTGCACATGAAATTTTTTTGAAAAAAGTATGATTATTAATGTAAAGGGGGCCAAAATAGGGGGGGCCAAATTTCAAATTGTCGCTACTAGGTCGAGTGGGGTATCATATGAAAGGGCTTTACTTGTACATTTTAAAATATATTTTTGTATTTTTTTAAGTTTCTTAGTTTTCAAGTTATGATGAAAAATGTCAAAAAAAATACCATTCCCCCCCCCTTATCTCCGAAGTTTGAGTAAGGGAAAATCTGAATTAATTACAGTTGACAGAGGTTTATGTAAACTTTACAGCAAAAATAAAACGATCTTTCTAAGTTGCACAGTTTTTCAGAAATCTGCAAAAAACCTTTACAAACAAATTTAGTTTTGCGGTCCTGAAAATGGACTTTATTGCTTCCAAAAATACTATAGGTATATCGGAACCCTCGGCGCGCGAGTCCGACTCGCACTTGACCGGTTTTTTTATAGGGGCGAAATAATATTTTTTTATTTAAATTGAGTAAAGTAACTATCTTCTTTGTGAATTCAATGTGAATTCTTAAAGGTGCAACGATGTGACTGTTGTGGATCAGGCCAGTTTGGATTTAGATCTAACAAATGTTTTGCTTATATTGAAAAGTTGTAGAACAAAAGTTGACCATTTTGGTGAGTAGAGGTTTGCAGATATGCATACTTTCCAATCCAAGGACCATGCTTAAAGTTTGAGATCTGTAAAGAAGTGAATTTAGAGTCATATTTATTAGAGTAATAATATTGACGACAACATTGTCGCTTTGGGGTACCTGTTAAGAGAATGGTTGTAATAAAATAAATAAAAAATTAAATTAAAATTTATGATGCACAGCAGAACAACCCTGCTGTTCGGTCTGCGCCTACGCACTGAGTTCACACTCGTTCATGCTAGAGTAACATGAAAAGCGATAGTTGGATTATCGTGAGCGGTTTGCCGGTTCGCGGATTTTCATGTGAGCCGTGAAAACGTTTTAGTTATCGCTTGTTGGCACCGGCTATGAATAGTGCCAATTTATCCGTAAGTGTCGTAAAAGGCCACTAAGAAATTTCGAGCTGAAAATTGGGCAGCAGCACCGCGACTTTTTCCTATAGTTAGTGCCGATCGCTATTATGAAAAGCGTGGTGACTATGGTACACCGCCTAAAAGTGAAATTTTTGGCGCATAAAATGTTGTGTCTGATTTAGTCAATCCAACAAGTTTTCAAGGCGATTTAGGATCACTATACCTATGTAGCGTCTTTGAGTGGTTTCGCTATCAATTTTTTAATATCAATTATTAATTATCAAGCTCGTTGTTCCCAGTATGCTACTGTTTCAAGTATCAAGATTTTTTGACGGATTAGCTGACGCCTTTCTTGATGGTCATTTGGATGAAATTCATACTTTTTGAACGCAGTTTAGCTGTAGTCACAGACAAAATCATACTAATTAAATACAACTTGACTCTACATATTACTCAATTAGAAAATATTTATAGACACAACTAAAATAAAACATAACTAAGAAAAGCAGGAAAAACTTAAGAAACAGATAAACTGCAAGATGGATTGTCTCAACGTAAACACTTACATTTAACAAGATTCTCAACAAAGCGTTAATTTAACGTTGTAAGTAAACAAACAAAAGCGTAATTAAATCTCTTATTGCGCGTGCGCCACTGGGCGGTAGTGTACGACCAATTTAACTTTTACATCGCAACAATGGTTATTTGACTTCGATTGTAAGGAGTGCGCATTTCAGTAGCGGTGAATGTTAGTTGGCGTTGTTAAATCGATGCGCACGCAGTGTTCTGGCGACCAATGACCGCGCTTTCTCCATGAAGATGTTTGATTGAAGTAAATTATAAATCATTAAGATATTATGTTTATTTATGGACATGTTTGGATTAAGAGTAAATATCGGGTGTAGGTAAGGGACAGCCTTCCGAATACTGTAAGGGCATGATCAGTTAACGTAACTGAACAACTTCCAGCAAATTAAAGTTTCAGGAAATGAAATAAAAAATCGGCCTCTCCATACAAAATTGCAAAATTGTACGGTTTGTATGGAGGGCCTGATTTTTTTTTCATTTCCTGAAACTTTTATTCGCTGTAGGTAAGTTGTTCAGTTACCTACGTTGACTGATCATGCCCTTTCAGTATTCGGAAGGCTGTCCCTTACACCCTGTATAAAATAAGTCTATTTTGTACATTTGATTACGTAATTTATCCTTGCCTCCGACGACACTGACGGGAGAAGAGTAGGTATGTGCTCCTATTTTTACCTAGTGAAGTAAACTAGATAACCAGTAACCACCCCATACGTATACCCGTGGGTGGGTAAGAGGCGACTGTCCCGTGTGGGGCCGGCAAAGAATACCAAAAGACGTTATTTTTAGGGTTCCGATACCAAAATAGTAAAAAAAAGGAACCCTTATGGTGTCGCTTTGTCTGTCTGTCTGTCTGTCTGTCCGTCTGTCTGTCTGTCACACCTCTATATCTCAGCAACCACTAATGCTATCGACTTGAAATTTGGAACAGTTTTAGAATATGGTTGCCCAACTTAATGGCACCCTCGGCGCGTGAGTCCGACTCGCACTTGACCGGTTTTTTTCCACCTAATTTTACTGTTACAAGACATCACCAAAAAATTCAAAATCACAAATTTAATTTTGAAAAGGAGAGCATGATATTCTTTAAATATAGAGTAGTGTTTGATAGTTAATTTTCGAGCTTTTCGGTGATATTTAAAAATTAAAATTAAAAAATTATCATTTAGTGATTTTCAGAAATCGCACTAAGCATAAAGAGTATCAGACACTGATAGATAAACATACAAATATAGATAAATAACATCCAGACATAAACAAGTACATACGGCCTCATGTCGGTGGAAACACTTTGATCTTGAGCGGGTCTGTGGTTTCGGGCGTTTCACACGTGATCACACCTGGCTGAATTCAAAGACTCGTTGAAGTAAGGATATTTCAATTAACATAACCAAGCCTGCCAGCAATGTATGCCGAATTAGTCTTTGAATTCAGCTAAGTGTGATCACTACTTGCTTGTTGCCGTACGTAGTATCTAAGATATTATTGGTATGGATTAATTGTCCGCTGCGTATCTTGTTTTTGTATCTGATTTGAAACTGGAGCACCCAACGGTCACCTTGATTATACACGGTCGGCTACGATGATGAATTATGGAACATTTTGAGTGGCGTTGTTGAGGAATTTACGCACTTTAAAGGGTTTTTGTGAGGTCATAAAGTCAGGAATGTGAATTTGGAGTTACGATCGATTTTACCGTGGAATCGTGGATGTACAGGGTTATTTTTAACAAACTTGCACGAATTTACTTACTCAGACCTTGTTACTATACTCGTAACTGAACAGCTTTCTCTAAGAAATATAGGTCAAAAATCCCCAAATTCAGCCCTGCATCCTCACACAAACCTTGCACCTCGATCTAGCGCTGAGGCCAGAGATGAGTTCGACGATGAAACGAGCTTGTCTCGCAACTTGAATAGATTCGGGTTAATACAGACGCAGTCAGAGAGTTCCATTCCTTAGCCGTGCGCTTGTGCGCATTATAAAATCATTATATTAATCAAAGAGATATGAACTTCGCTGCGCTCGAATATAGCATTGCGTTTTGTTTATGAGACAGTCAATTGTTTTATATTTCTTACTTATGTTTCTTTGGAAAAGTTGTTTAGGACCATGTGCACCAAACTTAAGAATCGCCCCTAACTTGTTTGGGAGACTCCGAGCAATAGTTAAGCAAGAACTTGGGCGATTCTTAAGTTTACTGCAAACGGTCCTTAGTTTTGTGGCCTGAACAACATTTTTTAGGGTTCCGTACCTCAAAAGAAAAAAACGGAACCCTTATAGGATCACTTTTTTTGTCCGTCTGTCTGTCTGTCTGTCTGTCTGTCAAGACCCTTTATCTCACGAACGGGTAAAGGTATCAGGTTGAAATTAATACCATATGTTAGGGTCCATGAACCACACAAGATCTGAAAATTTAAATTTTTTACAACGACGCAATCAAAAGATATGGCTTTTTATGTCCTCATCTCCATACATTTATGCAAAAAAGGAAAACCTACAGGGTACTTCCCGTTGACCTAAAATTATGAAATTTGGCAAGAAGCTAGGTCTCACAGTACAAATAAAGGGAAAAGTCTGAAATCAATAAATATTACAACTTTTCTCACAACTAATGGTAACCAATTGTGGTGAGCTCCCGTTTCAAGAACATTCATATAAGAGAGGGATCAAGTTGGATGGTCGTGGAGGCGATTTTTGTTTTAGTTCTATTTTAAAAACGAGAACACTTACAAACTTGAAAGTTGGTATGTTTATAGTTCATAAGCTATAAAATAACAACAAATAATAAAATTTGGTCAAGCGCGTGTCAGACTCAAAAAATCTAGCACATTAACTTACTGAAATTCCAACTAATACAATTATGATTATGTGTTGGTACGGAACCCTCAGTGCGCGAGTCCGACTCGCACTTGGCCGGTTTTTTTGTATTGAAAACCCTGTAGAAAAACATAAGATTGTATGTGACGCTACATTGTAACAACTTTAATGTAACTTAATGTAATTTATGTGCAATGTGCAAAAAACTCTTTATATTGGTCGAAGCATGTACCTATAGAAATAGTGATTTGATGTGAGAGACTCACCCTGTACTCTACAGCAAAGGGTTTTTTTCTCTGAGGGATTCCTGGAAACACCTTTCACATAAGGCATTAGTTCTAAAGATCACAATTTTTGACCAAGTAAGTAATTTAAAAATCCGCAAAACTCCACATAACCTCGAGTTAGTGTTCTGCGTAAGTGCTTTTATGCGTCTTAAAGGTTGCCTTTACTTGGAAAGTAGTAATAACTTTATTGGGAAGAAGAATTCTGACGTTACGTTACGTTATTTTTATTTAAACTTTCTACAACTTTCAGCTTTTTTCTTAAGAAAACTCCTGTTTTCATGGCTGTGGCCAAGAAAACTACTAGTGACTTATTGTTCGACCTTCGTGCGATCAAAATTACTTAAAGTACTTAAATCAAGTTTTCAAAAAAGACTAAGTACAATCAAGAGCATATTACAGGACGACTTTCGTCTTTTCGTGTTAACTGAGGTAAGCGCGGATCATAGTCCAATATGTCAAGCTTGACGTGCTCTTGACTGTACGTGACCAAAATGAGAACGATTGACATAGAGTGGTCAAGCCGATGCTCACATGTCGTTTGCAACTTGGCCGCATAGTACTTATCTAGTCCCTGCTTGGCCGACGCCCGAGGCTCTGAAATCGCGCCCGAAATCTACAATCCTATGAGTAGGTATATTGTTATGATAATGCGGCCAATGCGATGCAAATGTGGCAACACCGATCACGAATCAAGAAAAAAAGAAGTTTTGTAACTGACCGGCAACCGGGCCATCGGCTCTGCTGATTTGTGGATACATTGGTGTTGGGGCTGCCAGCCATGAAAACGTTTTTGCACAATTTCGTCGTGAAAAGGATGGAAACATATCACAAACGCTTTAGAATTATGACATTGTGTAGGCACACTAATCTCAAAATATTTTACAGCTACTCCTATACTAAACAGAAGAACTAAAGTAACTGACATAGCCCTAGAGAATCGCTAAACTAAAGTGGCGGTGGCAGGTGGATCGTATTGGTTATATTTTTTTCAGCTCGCAGCTTGGAAATGTTTGCATAACAGCAATGGTGTTTAGTTCCATTATTAGTTAATACTAGCCGTGTGCCTTCCCTACAAGACTATGACATATACTATGTAACTCTCTTCGAGACGAAATTTCTTATTCGCTCTTTCGTAGCGTAGGCAAGATCCAAACTCAAAACTCTAAACATCTCTCTTCTAGACTCACTGATTAATTAGGTTGTCAGTGTTAATTTAGTCCCACGTTGTCAGGAGATCGTTGAAAGCTGGCAACTTGGCTTCGCGGTCGGCTGAAGATGTGGCGCGTCCATAATCAGGATGCGTGGGCGAGACACGCGAGCTCCCCGCACGCTCGGCGGTGTTGCCACATTCTTCATCTACTACCCGATACAGCTTGGAATTAGGAATCCGTTTGAGAATTTTTTGTTGGTTTGGTTGATCGTGCAAGCCAATGTCTAGACTTTGAGGCCAAGCCGGGAGGGTAATGATGGCATAACTGAAGCTAAGATAATAAGGGTGGGCGTATGCTGAGATGCGGACGGTGCAACGCATGGAAGAACGCGTCTTCCCTCTCGCTTTATTACAAAGAAAACTTTAAAGATAGTAATAATGTTCTGTACTGCGCTGCGTCATCTGCGTCTCAGCTTACGACCAACCTAAGGCTTTTTGAGACAGCAAATTCCCTGTCTGCGCCTATTTTTGCCCTTGACTTCAATCTAGCCCTGAGACTGTCCGGTCGATGGTAGTACAGTCAAGGGCACTTCAAACTTGACAATATTCACTTAGTACTTTTCCAATATCAATCTCGATGGAGCTGCTGGTGTCATTCCACCAGAGCTGAGCGAGCGAGGCTGACATCTGGAAAATTACGACTCATAGGATTGTATCATTTTTCTATCGTAGCCTACCGTATCTTTGAGCTAAGAAAATGGAGCAATCTTATTGGTTATAATTTTTTCTGCCGACAGCTACGCTAGCTCACACAGCTCTGAGGGTCGAGACAACGTTTTTGACGAAAGCGAACGTCATGAAATGTAAGGGATGACATTTATCTATTTAAATTTTAGTATTTATCTATTTATGTACGTGTATCAGTCTCTGGTGTGGTACCCATAGGCTTGGCGAGTTTGGAACCAGGTGACTTTGTGTGAATAATCCCTAAAAAAATATATCTGATTTAATAACAGCGTTAACTATCGCAGCTTAAGAAAAGTAAGCTATCCTAATTTTCGTTCCCTCTTACAGCGGGGCACCTTTGCCCTCCCCTCCCCTTCTTCCACTCCTCTTTATTCTCCTACCGCTCTTGCCAGCTTTTATACAGGGGGTCCAAAAGAGTCCCTTATTTTCATTCTTACATCCCATGAAACGTCCACTGCAGGACAGGGAGCTCCCTCCAGCCTGTTTAGCACGCTCCCCGAGAGAAAATATATCTCGGAGAAATGTCACTTTAATTAGGGAATTATGTCATCTAATCTATCACTTCCAAGCGCGAAGAAATGTCAGTGGAGGAAAATGTTTAGCAAATTTACAAATTACGTTTTTGATATTTTAGACAGAGATACTTTTATACACTAATACATGTAGCCATCCTTGTCTTTAAAAATGTGTCGCACTGCTCGGCTGTCAAAAAAACGTGACCATGCTTAAAGTCTTTAATCTATGGGCCTAGATAAACTGACAAGTGGAGCGTGCTAAGTCGGCAGAACTGCAGCAAAAATGCGTGGTAGGTACTTTGGACAGGATTTACTTTAGTCACCACTCTTGTAAGTATTGCGGCTGGCGAGCCCTGTTGTTAGTGACCGCAGTATTTAAAATGGTACAATACACAGAAAGAGGCTGCTGCCCATGCGGTTCATAAACCCATAGTCGCCTCTTACGACACAACAAAGGGTTGGTACTATTCTTTGCCGGCACCACGTGGACAATAGATGCATAAGGTGCTAAATATCTAAATCTATTTCAAATAGTATTTATGTTTTGAACCATAAAACTGTAGTATTGCGATACAGCTTTACTATTTATTAAAAACTCATAAGTGCAGATGTTTATCATCAAATTGTATCTAAGTAGATAAAAAGATAACTATAAGATATATAATTGAAGACATCGAGAAAGATAACTTAGACGTGTTGGATAAAGTTTGATCGATCACGGCCAATCCTATTCGAGAGGCTAAATTAAGAACTATTATCAAATTAGTTCAAAGAATTGTAGGTACGCACGGTAGCAAGTATATAGAATCAAAACCAGTATAAACTGAACCAGCACTATGCCACGCCCACTAACGCCCGAAACCAGAGACCTGCTGTTTCCACCGACGAGCGGCCTTGTGTACTTTTAGATAAGTAAGTTTACCTCTGGGTACGTATTAATTACGGTTCCCGTAAAGAAATCACGACTAGAAAATACATAATTGAAAAAGCTGGTTTGTACGCCAGTATAACACTGTTATGTAAGAAAACGCCGGAAATTGCCGGTTACAAAAATTTTTGCCCTTAACTTCAAAATAATTAATGCGTTCTTTAAAATTTTCCAGTAGTGTCCCGCCATGCAGCTGTAAGCTAAGCTTTGAGTCGGTAAATTCAAACCAATACGCTGTCAAATGGAGCAATACTAATGGTTGGAATTTTCCCAGCTCACAGCTTAGAGGTGGAAAACCACCCTAATGCTAACAAGCGTTGTGTGTGACTATGGTAAGTACGTCTCCCTTCAAAAACACCACACTTTTACTTTGAATAGGTGGAGGTGAAATTCTTTGGGAGCAGCGCCCTGAACTGCATGCAGTGAACTAATTAAATGGTATGTTATTTATTAGAGAAGGCTGTATCTTTGGGGATTTTATGCGGTCGCACAGTCTGGAGAAACAGGGTCGAGTGGAAGGAAAACACGCCATAAGCGTCGAACACCGGAAGATGATCCGATATGATGAGGAGCAAAGTGGGTGTCGTAAGAGGCGACTAGGGTTATGTACTAGTGGATGGGCAGCAGCATCTTTTTATGTATCGTACCATCTTACATACTGCGGTCACCAACTGCAGCGGTCGCCAGCCGCAACGCTTACAAGCGTGGTGACTTTGGTAAATACCCTTCAAAGTGTAACGCGTTTTTGCTGGAGTTCTGGAGGGAGCTATGGAGCTAGGGAGGGGATGGTATGTATGATGATAGTGAGTGATAGCCACTACAGAGCTGCACAGGCATCATCAGATATCCCGAAGTAAAAGGATATTGTTATTTGATCGCGGTCCTCACTAGCGAGCGAACGAGGAAGAAGATTATAATGAAACTAATTTTTGCCCGCAACGTCGTCCTCTCAAACTAAAAAAGTTTCATAAAAATTGGTTAATTACTTAACAAGTCAGAAAAAAACAATTAGATAAAACGTCCAATAATCTATGATTTGGATTTAGGGGCATCAAAATAGCATAAAGTGATATTTTTTTTATGAATGTACAGATAAAATCCATTTTTCAATTTTTTTATAGTAGAGAAGAAGAAGATTTAACTCTTCGGTTGCATTCTCTCAAGTTTTAAAGGTAGATGCATAATGCACATTGCACATAGTAGCTGCAAAAGCATAAAGTCCGTTCCACGAGTCAATGCCAAAGCTTACAAACACATTTTGCAGCTATATCAAGGTTATTGTGCTCCATAATCAATAGTAATCAGCTAAAGCTGTTAGAAAAAACAAGTTTGTAAAACAATGTTATTTTTTCCGTTAAATATACTCTGGTTCGTCTGGTTCGTCGTACTTTGTCTGGTTCTGCGGCTGCAAAATGTGTTGGTAAGCTTTTGCATTGACTCGTGGAACGGATTATAAAATTCTCGTTGAAACTTCTTAATATCCAGAGCAATAAACTTGTCTCGAATGTTTGTCCGATCACTCCGACCGCTACTGAGTCGTTTTCACCGAGCGGGTGAGGCGGGTCACCTGCCCGCATTTGAATACAATGCGCGGGCGCACATCGCGACATACACGCACGCAGGCACAGATACGCCACAGGCCACAGATTATACACATCATCACGATCATATACAAACTACAGGCTTTCTAATATTGTATTGCGCTTATAAATCACCTTATTGATGTCTTAGTTTCTTTTTTGAAGGCTGATGATGCAATTTTTTTTTTCTTTTAAGAACTTGAGAACTTTCTTTCTAGCTTTATTAGGTTTTTACGCAGTCGCCTAAAAAGGTACTGATTTTGACACAGAACGCCTGCTATCCAGCCTTCATCATAACATCCCATGAAACGTCCACTACAGGACAGGGAGCTCTCTCCAGGATCCTAGCTTTTGCTGGAAAAATATAGAGTGGAAGTACCATAGTCACCTCGCTTGTCAGCGTTACGGCTGGCACCATGGACCGCGGTTGTAGGTGACCGCAGTAAGCAAGATGGTATGATACACAGGAAGATGCTGCTGCCCATCCTCCAGTTTATAACTCTTACGAGTAATCGCCTCTTACGACACCCACGGGTATGTATGGGATTGTACTATTCTTTGCCGGTACCACACGGGACCTACCAACTATCCAGCCTAGCATCTGAAAATTCAGGGCCTGAAACTAGATCCAATGCTAAGCCCGTCTACATTTTAATGACCAACGAATCCTAATTTCATAGTTGTCAACCCGTATTACCTAAGTGACATCAACGTACCTTTCAAAGCACAACGGAAGACTATCCTGGCAAGACACTATGCCTTGCCAGGTACAGAATGCGTGACCACCAGTGGTACAATAACTTAGTCTTCCGACGAGAATTTCTATACATTCTTCCTAAATTAACTAAAACCAACTTACAATGAATGACGCTCGTTTCAAAATCTTACTAGTACCTTCAAACATCTTAAAGTTACACATAGAACATGTTATTAGTATTACGATAAATATTTCTGCGGTGCTGCGATAGTCATCTTACCTGTCGTAATCGTAACTACGTATAACTAGACATTCATACGTATATGTAATAAGGTCTGGTGGTCATACACCGTTTATACATTAGCACCACGGTGAGGCTTATTAGGGCTGCCGCAACGAGAGATTTAAAATATTTTAAGAGCTAAAGATAATGAGTGCTCGTTTATTTCACCGAGACACAACAGGCTTGGAGGATGCCCAGGAAGCCGCCGCAGGACCATCGTGGGCATCTTCATAATAGGCCTTAATCTACAGGGTGACTTTGAAGACATTCGATAAATTTTGAAGTTAGATCAATTTTGTATAGGAGTATGGAAATTTGGAGTTGTCAAAAACTTAATAAAAAAAATTACAACTCCAAATATCATTGGACCTATACAAAATTGATCTATATCGATAACAGAACTTACCCTTAAAATTTGTCAAATGTCTTCAAAGTCACCCTGTAAAAGTGATCGTTCTTCATCTACGCAATATTCAGTATAACACATATAATTTTTTTACTTTATCCGCAAGGACTTTTTTCATGGAAACTTTGCACAGACAATTAAGACTTTGCTAGACAAAGAAGACGCCCTCTCTAAGCTCGTCTATGCAAGTCACGAATTTTGATAAGACCAGAAGAGTTCTTGCTTATATATATAAGTATTCATTTTATGTTTATGCCAACCCTACATAAGATTTGCATGTGCGTTCGCTTGCTATGTGTCTCGCCTCAACCCAGCTCGGCGTCTGGAAAACTGCTCAGTTTTATGCAATTACTCCGGTTACTGAGAGACGGACAACTGCTTACTGCTTCTATATGTTATCATTAGTTTGATCAAGTTTGTTACATATAGTAGCCACTTCATAGTTGTGCAGTTTTTAATTTAGATCTTCCTTTTTAATGTAAATGCCAAAGCAAGTTTCCTTTCAAGGGTGTGCTCAGACCACGAAACTGAACAACTTTTCCATAGAAACATGGGTCGAAATCGCAAAAATTTTTTTGGCTTCTCCATACAAACCTTCATTAGTCGACAGTGCAATTTGTATGAAACACCCGCAAAAAAAAATCCGACCTCGACCCATGTTTCTTTGGAAAGGTTGTTCAGTTTTGTGGTCTGAGCATTCCCTTAAAAGGAAACTCGCTTTTGCATTTACACCCTGTTTACATACGCACGGCAGCAAAGAAGTGGAAACAAAACCAGTATAAGTTGAACCAGCGCTACGTACGGTCAACCGCTTGTCGGTAGCAACTTTTTCAACTCTATTACCACGCCATAAAGTCCAAAAGTGTTTCTACTGATGTGCGGCCGTGTGTACGCTACAAACGACCGAAATCAGAGACCCACTCAAGGTCAGAGTATTGCAAATAAAGTATTGAGTATTAAGTGTTTCTACCAACTTTTCCGTGAAGTGCGTCTGCACTGGACATAGTTCTCAGCATGCTGGCAAGTGGCAACGTTCCCTCTTTGGATCGCCAAGCTGATCCTTTGGGCAAGGTAGCCAGCTCTGCGGTCCCTAGAGGCTTCGTTGAACTCTAACAACTGAAAGATCTCTACAAACCAAGGGCCCAACGCATCGAACCCTTTAACAACTGGGCAGATCGTTATATTTTTCGAGACTTCGAAGTCTCGACATTTGCCGCCGCAGCTCCTTTTTAGTTCAGTTACACAAAATATTTCATAATTTCAAACTTTGTTTTTGTCGTAGGCCCTTTTCTGCCCTTTTCAGTGATCGCTTACAAGGTCAGTCATGGACCTTAAAACCTACAATATACGAGTACGATGATGGTGAGTACCTAATCGCATTCTTAACCTAAGATGTAGAGTTTTAAAACTGCGTAAATGATCCTTTCCTTATGAAGGTTACCCATCTATAAGGGAACTTTAATTTAAGTAATTTATTTTGTGACTCGGAAGAAAACCTATCCATGAAACTAAACATAAAATCTTCCCCAAAGCATTACTTATGTATCGTCTGAAACCATCTCTACACGAGCAAGTTTGTCTACATAACGACACCCAACCCACAAATACCCGACAATCGAAAACCATCTCAAACACCTTAGGATAAGGTCGAAAACGTGAGATGAATCGCATCACATCTCGCGAGTAAAAAGGACACAAGATCGCCTCATTCATTCACGGCAGATACAACTTTCATATCCACTGCTGGGTGAGTAAACTTAGTTTCTTAAAGTGTAGTCGTAAGGGAGTAATCTATGATGAAACAATGTAGTTCGTGGTCGTTTGTTAAGAGAGAATCATCCCATCTGCAGAGAAACAAGGACGCAATGATTGAGATTAGAAGCGAGTATTGATCGTGGGGTGTTGAGGAGGTGAAGGGAGGTGTTAGGGTGCAGGGGGGTTGAAGCCATTTCGTTAATCTCGCGCTATGTCTGCTGGGGGTGGATTTTAAATGGGTTTTCTGTGAAAAGCTGATGGCTATGTAGTGATACGTAGGTGTAGACTCTATTGTTGTTTGAAAGTGTTGGAACGAGTTTGATGCTCTAGCTTGAATGTATTTTGTAAAAAGAAGAATATGACGTTTAGTGACCAAATTCGTTTTTGTTTTTAAATAGCTGAGTAAAATTAATTTGATTATTCAACTATAAACTAAGCCTTACACAACTCACCGATAATTGGTTGATATCTGTGATATTGGTGAAAGCGCTTTGAAACATCTTTTATAACGCGCACGGCTAAGGAGTGGAATTCTCTGCCTGCGTCTGTGTTCCCGAGCTCTTATACTCGTAATCTGAATCAATTTTTTAAGTCGCGAGTGTCCCATCTTCGACCTCATCTCTGTCCTCAGGGCTAGATCAAGGTCAAGAGTAAGCCCATAGACATTAAAAAGTAGGTGAGTATAAGCTCACATGTACTGTACAGGTAACACAGTTCGCCTTAAGTAGAAACTTCCTGAATGTATCACAGGACTCCTGCCATTACAAGTCCAGCCATTATAAGTCTAGCCATTATAAGTCTAGCCATTACAAGTCCAGCCATTAAAAGTCCAGCCATTACAAGTCCAGCCATTACAAGTCCAGCCATTACAAGTCCAGCCATCACAAGTGTCCAGCCATTACAAGTCCAGCCATTACAAGTCTAGTCATTACAAGTCTAGCCATTATAAGTCCAGTGAAATTTAAAAGGTAAAACTGCATGAAAAATTAATTTATTTTAAACGCCATATTCTTTCGTGGAATTCACTTCAGAATGATAAGCTGCGTCCGATAAGCTCATTTCTTTCTCAATTTTTTAAGATACCTCATAAAATATCGGAATTTATGTAATCTTATCAATAATATCGGTCTAATATATCTTTTCATGTTTATGACGGCTAATTTGTCGATAGTCAAAATTTTCTTTGTTATCTTAACAGAAAGAAAATTTCACTAGACCGCTAAGTGTCTATGTCTGAATGTATGCCGGAATTAAAATCATACAGTCAAAAAAAAATTATCGAGTCGATTATAGAATCTCCATGATGACTTCTTAACATCCCATGAAACGTCCACTGCAGGACAGGTAGCTTGCACCATGGACCGCAGCTGTTGGTGACCGCATTATGTAAGATGGTTCGATACATAGAAGGACGCTGCTGCCCATCAACATAATCCCTTAGTCGCCTCTTACCATACCCACGGGTAGAGATGAAGTGGTACTACTCTGAGCCGGCACCACACAAACGTCAATTTACTTATTATTTCACCTGTGTTTTACTACACGGATCTATAATGAACATAATTTTATAGTATGTTACTCAAACCATGAAACTGAACAACTTTCCCCAAAGAACATACTCGTACGTCGAAATACGAAAATCAACTTTTGATTTCCAATAGAAACTACATCTACCAGCGTTAATTTTATCATCCAGGTGGTTCTGCTGACCAACTTTTTTCAAGGAATATAGGTCGAAATACGAAAAAATAATTTACACTGTGCTACTGAAGTCGAAAATTTCTTTTCGTATTTCGAACTAGATTTTGTGCTTGAGATAAGTTTTTCAGTTTCATGGACAGACCCACCTCCTAAAATATGCGGAGTGATAAAATATAAGGGTATGTTTCTGCTTATTGAAGCAGGTAGGTACTCATATCGCCACCCAAATCCTGCCTTCAATCACAAGTAGAAATACTAACATCACGAGTTTCACGTGCCGCTCTGTATCCCCTTGTTGCAACACCCTGTAGCTGAAAAACAACTGGACGAGACGCGAAATAAGCACGATCGATTGAAGAAACGGTCTCACTTAAGTGCGGTTGCGGTTGAAAGACATTTCGTCGACGATTGAATGTTGCTTTGTGATCTCGTAAAATCTCTGCTTTGTACGAATTTTTTAATCTTGGTAAATGATAACGATCTTATAATTTGCGTTGAACATGAATATCAGACTATAATTATTTTTTTGAAATTATGAAGTTTTTTTAAAACCTTATTTTTAGGAACCAGATCTTTGTTTAATTGGTCAAGTATATAATTTATATGGTAGGTTTGGATTTGGCTAGGCCGTAAAAGTAAATAAAACCTCAGAGAGGCCAGTTTTTTGTTGCTATTGTAACGTATTTATAAACGAACAATTTGAGGTTTCTTTAGGCCGATATTTCACTGGGACACCATGGCGACGCAACCAGTCGCCGCTACCAACAAAATGTAAACAGCTCTATAGAGAGTTACTCACCTGGTGTCCGTTTGGTTGCGCAACCAATTTGGCGGCGCGACCAGCTCGGATGCTGGTCGCGCTTCCACTCCCAGTGAAATATAGCCCTAAATACTGTGGCCGCAGTGTGTGGCGACTATGGTGTCTTTACTGGTGTCTAGTTACGGACACCACGGTGGCGCGACTGGTTGCGCCGCCATGGTGCCCCAGTGAAATATCGGCCTAAGGCTGCCGGACGGCGGCAAACAAGAGGAAACAAAACTAGTGTTAAACTAAACCAGCACTACGCTACAATCGCTCAAAACCAGAGACCCGCTCAAGGTCAAATTGTTCCCACCGACGAGCAGTCATGTGTACACAAAATACTAAACCATATTGTAGAGCTTAAGAGCACCCGCAAATTACAAACTTCCAATAGGTGGTTCAACCGAGTTGAATATCAAGTATAAGTACTTCACTAATCATAAAAGTTCGAAATGCTCAGGAAATTTTATTAAGTATACACTGATCGAAAATCACACTATACCGGGTTCAAATGTTTCTACAACTAACTTAGGTTCTCTAGTTTTGTCTTCTTCGAGCAAATGAAAAGCCCGCACATTAAATTCGAACAATCGTAGTTCGACGAAACTACACACTAGACGAAACCAGTCCTGCAGCGCACTGATTGCATAGCATCCTGCGGCGATTACCACGATCTATTAAACATTGATTCGATCGTTACGTTGCCAATACCAAGATGTACTTTTCTGGAATTTGGAACACTGCGTTTCGCTTCGGAGTAGAACGAGGAGTTTGTTTGGATGCTATTCATAGGTATTATGCGGCTAAACCGACGTAGATATAATTCGGCCAGAAAATAGAGTAAGGTCGGACAGTCATCGTCATCATAATATCCCATGAAACGTCCACTGTAGAAATGGAGCTCCCTGCAGAATCCCACCAAAAACGCGTGGTATAATTATGTATGTATGTAATTGAACAACTTTCGTTCAACGACCATTTTACATGGAGATTTATTAAAATTTTCAAAATTTGTAGAAAGAGAGTTGTTCAGTTAGATTACAGAGGTGGAGCTTTACGTTGAATTCACGTTGTGAATGTAGCATACCATGTCGTTTCTTATTATACTTATGCAGGTAAACTCCTGAAAGAAAATGGCAGAGACCCCTCCCTGAAGGCAGATCGTGAACAAAGGAAGACTTTTCGCTTGCTGGAGGTGAGGGATATTAATTACCAGAGGAGGGCCTCGCCCCTGTGCCGAGCTGGCGACTGGCACCAACGTATTCTAGACTAAGATACCTATGCCCGATTTTTTTCAATAAAACTATTTAAAAAACCTATTTATTATTTGTTGTTATTTTCTAGCTTACGCTCACTATAAACATACCAATTTTCACGTTTGTAAGTGTTCCCGTTTTTAAGATAGAGCTAAAACAAATATTGAGCAAAAATCGCCTAAAAAAACAGGTTTTTAGTATGGTAGCCCCGTTTATTTTATTACTTTTTCTATTTTCTATTTTGTATTTTTTGTTTTAATGGCAAAAGAAATACCTTCAACAGTCTAGCTATTACGGTGTATGAGATACAGCCCGATGACAGACAGACATCATCGGAGGCATATCAATAGGGGATCGTTTTTCACACTTTGGGTACGGAACCCTAAAAACAGATGTTAAAAATAGTTTTCAAGAATGAAAGGTAGAAACAATAAATAGCTAGCTCCCCAGAAGCGTAGGCTTAAAACCTCCTTGAACTGCGAAAATGACCAGACTTGGGCCAGACGACGTGCCAGATGACGAAACCGAGCGACATCATACATTTTATGACGTTGAAATTCTTTACTGGCACGTTGACTAAATCCTCCCTTATTTTAAACTCCCTTTTTTAATAGTTTTCAAGAATGAAAGGTAGAAACAATAAATAGCTAGCTCCCCAGAAGCGTAGGCTTAAAACCTCCTTGAACTGCGAAAATGACCAGACTTGGGCCAGACGACGTGCCAGATGACGAAACCGAGCGACATCATACATTTTATGACGTTGAAATTCTTTACTGGCACGTTGACTAAATCCTCCCTTATTTTAAACTCCCTTTTTTAATAGTTTTCAAGAATGAAAGGTAGAAACAATAAATAGCTAGCTCCCCAGAAGCGTAGGCTTAAAACCTCCTTGAACTGCGAAAATGACCAGACTTGGGCCAGACGACGTGCCAGATGACGAAACCGAGCGACATCATACATTTTATGACGTTGAAATTCTTTACTGGCACGTTGACTAAATCCTCCCTTATTTTAAACTCCCTTTTTTAATAGTTTTCAAGAATGAAAGGTAGAAACAATAAATAGCTAGCTCCCCAGAAGCGTAGGCTTAAAACCTCCTTGAACTGCGAAAATGACCAGACTTGGGCCAGACGACGTGCCAGATGACGAAACCGAGCGACATCATACATTTTATGACGTTGAAATTCTTTACTGGCACGTTGACTAAATTCTCCCTTATTTTTCATATGAAAACTTTTATTGGCACTCCCCCACTGACCTCTTTATATACAATGTATGTCAGTGCACTCCCCGGACACTTCATACCAAAGAGATTTTAACCTCGCTACGAACGCAGCGAGGTTAAAATCTCTTTGCTACATACAACGAGCGCGAATTTGAAATTCGAAAGGTCGCGTAGATCCGCACTTTCAGTACATGAGACCAAAGAGATTTGAACCTCGCTATGACCGAGCGCAGCGAGGTTCAAATCTCTTTGCATGAGACCCTCAGAAGCACCACGATAATCTCGCGGGCGGGTGCGCGCGGGGGTGCGGGGTACATTGCAAGAGGGGCGGAGAGTGTCCGTTCTGTATGATAGTACGGTCAACCGCTTGTCGGTAGAAACTTTTTCAACTCTATTACCGCGTCATAAGGCCCAAAAGTGTTTCTACTGACGAGCTGTTGAGTGTACTATCATTGTATTCTATACTATTGATAAAACACGAATGTTAAAAATGGACTGACTTCGCTGATTCCGATGATTCAATTATTTCTGAGTTAGATATGGTATCAAATATTTTTTTAATATGTCATATGTATAAATATGTATCAGCTTTTCTGTCGATGACCATGAAGAATTCGTTATTCATCCATCACAGTGATCATGAACCAATCACATTTAAGTAGATAAGAAAGAATGTGAGATTAAATGGGCACAGCTCAATTGATAAGTTATCAGTCTATTGCTTCTAAGTTTTTCAGAACAATAAATATCCTCTTTCGGCTGCTACACAAACATCAACGTGAATCTTTATTTGTTTTAAACTCGGAAGCCCAGTGATTCTACTCATGAAAACAAGCAAGTTACTCGAAAAAAAATTTTTACCTCCCCATACAAAATGAGTCGATCACGTGACCACTTTACTATGGGGAGACAAAAAATTTTTTCGAGTTAAAAAATTTTTCTTTGGGATAGTTGCTTGTTTTCATGAGTAGAATCACTTGGCTTCGGGTTTAAAACGAATGAAAATTCACGCTGTATGTATAATAGTACCCGAACCCCAGTCACCCCCAGTGATTCTACCTTGGAAGTGATTGGATTGTACTCAGAATCAGATTCAGATAATTTTATTCAATTTGGATTCTTTACAGAATTAGTACTTATTGAATGTCATGCAGAATACAATGCGAATAGAGCGAGTCTATTCATGATAACAAGCAACTCTCCCGAAGATAAAATATTTTACTCGAAAATGTTTTTTTCTTTTTTTTTACTTCCGATCACCAATGACTCGATCACGTGACCACTTTATTATGTTGACTCGAAAAAGTATTCTCGAGGATTTTTTTTTTCTTCGGGAAAGTTGCTTGCTTTCATTAGTAGAATCACTGGGCTTAAGGGCTTTAGGAGCAAAACCAATGAAAATTCACGTTGTATTGTATGGAAAATTTTAGGATCCACAACACGACCAAATAATTTACTGACTTCGCTGGCTCAGAGGCACCAAAAGCTGCCAATCTTAAAGTCAAGAGCAATTCAAGTTTAACACTCGCATCGCCACCCTAGCTCCTACGAATATTAAAAGAAGAACGGTACACACGGCCGCACGTCGGTAGAAACACTTTGACCTTGAGCAGGTCTCTGGTTTCGGGCGCTCGTAGCGTAGCGCTGGTTCAGCTGATACTGGTTTTGTTTTTACGTGCCTGCTGCCGTGCGTACAAAGTCCAATTTGTCTAGTTTGGCGTGCGGTCGTCCATGCTAATAGATACAAACCGGCCAAGTGCGAGTCGGACTCGCGCTCTAAGGGTTCCGTACCTATCTACTATATGATATACTAAAAGCTTTTGCTCTTTGATTTTAAAAACTCCGCGACCATCCAACTTGACCCCTCTTTTATAGAAAAGTTCTTGAAACGGGAGCTCACTTTAATTGGTTATATTAGTTGTGAGAAAAATTTAAATATTTAATGATTTTAGACTTTTCCCTTTATTTGTACTGTGAGACCTAGCTTCTTGCCAAATTTCATTTCAATTTTAAGTCAACCGGAAGTACCCTGTAGGTTTTGCTTTTTTGCATAAATGTATGGAGATGAGGACATAAAAAGCCATATCTTTTGATTGCGTCGTTGTAAAAAAAAAAAAATTTTCAGATCTTGTGTGGTTTATGGACCTTAATATTCGCTATCAATTTCAACCTGATACCTCGTCTCGTTCGTGAGGAAAAGGGTCTTGACAGACAGACAGTCGGACAACAAAGTGATCCTATAAGGGTTCCGTTTTTTATTTTGAGGTACGGAACCCTAAAAAGGAATAAGAATAATATTTTATCTTTAGATCCAAAATCGTCCTCAACTGTTCCTCAGCTTTTCATCATGACATCCCATGAAACGTCCACTGCAGGACAAGGAACTCCCTCCAAAATTCCAGCTTTTGCTGAAACAATGTGGAGGGGAAGTACCATAATCGCCACGCTTGTTCGCGTTACGGCTGGCACCATGGACCGCGGTTGTTGGTAACCACAGAATGTAAGATGATACGATACACGGTACAAGGATGATGCTGCCCATCCTTTAGTTCATTAACCCATGGTCGCCTCTTACGACACCCACGGCTAGAGATGGGTTGGTACTATTATCTGCCGGCACCACACGGGGCTATTGCTCAAGAATGAAGAGTCAGTTTTCTGTTTTGAATTTCAGTTTATACCCTGCATTATTTGATCGCTATCTCCTAGTCTATAAGTGAGATTTTGCTACAAAGCGCAGACAAGGCCTTTGTGAGAGCTGCAGGCTTGGCTGATGGGTTTTCGTGAGTGAATACCCTCTTGCCTTTGTCGGCAAAGGGTATTGTATAGTATTGGATAGTTCGGGTATGTGTTCACCTATTTGTCCGTTAGGTGCCGGCAAAGAATAGTACTGTAGAACCCTTACAGAGAGCTCTAACAACCTAGCTGAAATATAAATATTATTTAAACCGAAAAATGGTTAATTTATTTAATTCACGACAACTTATATTAGCACTCGCGTTAACAGGGCTCGGAGTCATAAAAACAAACAAACAATGCCGTGAAGCGGCTCAAATACACTATTCTCCGGTGAAGACCAGATCGTTCAGCCTCGAGAGCCGGCATTCAACTGACAAAAACAAAAATAAAATGTTAAGTATTATAAGTAGTTGAAATATTTAAAAATTAAATATTTTTACCCAATTTTAGAGCATTCTTCGTGAGAACACCAAGAAGAAGGTGAGTAAGGGATTATGAACAGAGGATGGGCAGCAGCGTCCTTCTATGGACTTAGGTATCTTACATACTGCGCTCACCAACAACCGCGGCCCCTGGTACCAGCCGCAACGCCTACAAGCGTGGTGACTGTGGTACTTCCCCTCCAAATTGTAGCAGACTATTTTGCTGTAATTCTGGAGGCTCCACGTGGACGTTTCAAGGGATGTTATGCTGAACTTATTTGTAAGTTCGAAGGAACATTGGTCTAAAACGAAATTATTTTCAGGCTTTCTCACAAAATCTCGCGCCGCCAAGATTGATATGGAACGAGTGGGACTTCCAAAAACTTTCTCATTTTGAACCCATATTCTTTTTCAAAATAATTGTTCAGTGTTATGGCCCAAGTGACTCGAATACACTTTTTTTAAAAGCAGGTTGGCTACCTGATGGTAAGTGGTCTCTACCACCCATAGCCCCCACATTATTGTTAGTGATACTTTGACACTAATAAGACAGCAAAGCGTGTACTCACCCTGAGAAGTAAGATGGTAGGCATGGCTTATGTGTCAGTAATTTCACTGGCTCCCATACCTTTCAAACCGAAACACAGCAGTGGAAAGGGGGTGGTCCCAACACGGACTTAGCACAAAAGCCACCTTCAAGATTCGCAGTAAATTTTGTAAGGACGTACGAGTATTTGGTACATTAAAAAGCACATCAAGTTTGACAGCGCAAGTTATGATGAAAAATGTCAAAAAAATTACCATTCCCCCCCCCCCTTATCTCTGAAGTTTGTGAAAGGAAAAATCTGAACTAATTACTTCTTTTTAAGTTCTTTCTAAGTTGCACAGTTTTTTTAGAAATCTGTATATAAAATGGACTTCGGACTTTACTGTTTCCGAAAATACAAAAAGTATATCGGAACCCTCGGCGCGCGAGTCCGACTCGCACTTGACTAGTTTTTTACCATTTTGGTATCGGAACCCTAAAAAGCATTTAAGTACAAAAATCTGGACTTTCAAGTTGTTGTAATTTTTCCTGCTTGAAGTAGTTTCCCGGTTTTAGAGCACATATAGATATCTCTTGTAATAATGACTTTATCAATTTTATCAGCAGTATGTATTATGAAGAATTGTTTATAGGGGTATTATCACTATTATTACTTTAGCAACAATTTTTCTCTTCAGATCATGAGATTATTTTCTCTATCGCATACATTTTATATTAGAGCTGTCTCTATGGTAAAAATTTTTAAATTTTTTTTTTTAAAATTTAAAACTGTTTATTTCAAATTAAAAATTTATGAAAAATTACATGCACCAAGCGCTTAATCTTATTAGTAATGAAAGATTATGTGCGCTCGCGCGCAGTTTGAAAAATTACATACACGGAAACAATATTTAAATTATTTTAACAATAACATCACATGGATTACATTTTATGGGCCGGAGGCACATCGTTCCCGTACTGTCGAACAAAGTGCCATTTAAGAATAGTTTTAATTTGGTTGGCGTTTTTATTTTCAATTTTGTCTAACAGATCCTTTGGCAAATTGTTCAACGTAGAGGGAAGGATGTACCTCCAGTGTCTTTTGCCATATTCATTAGTATACTTACATGGGGACTTCGTAGGTAGGTGAGCTAGTTAGTTGACGTAGGTTACGAGATCTATTATAATTAAATATAGGTGTTTTATTATTTATTCGTAGGGTGTTACCAAAATATGAATTTACATAGTAATATGTACAATACAAATTGTCCCTCTTATCCCTACATCTCTTCCCTCCGAGATTTCGAACCAATGAGGTTTCTTCTTCTCTAAATTGAACTGAATACAAACTCAAATACAATCCTCTCTTGCAGAGATACAACATTACTCCCTGTTATTACTATTGCAAGCTATTTTCATCCTTTCTTTAAGGCAGGATGCGATCTCAAAGTTAATTTTACTACAACAATCCCATGTGGAAGTTACGACGTTTTGAAATCATGTGAGCTTCGAGATCGATTCTCTCAAAAGGGACGCTTGAAATCCAATTTGAGTTCTATTTTACAAACTATAAAGAAGAAAATAGAATAACACGAAAGAAAATGATAGACCAATTTAAATATGGAGCGAGCCAAGATGGTTCTCTAGGGAAAACCCGGGTGGGCTTGCCGAACGATTCTGGAGGATTTTCTCTTTTACTCAATGGACTTTAGGGTTTATATTTGCGTGAGAGTGTTAGAAAGTAAGGATGTTTTATAAGTTGGTTGAACTAGAGATCGATTTGCTCTGGGGAAAACAGGCCACGTCAGATACCTACCTTACCCTACCTACTGGGAGTTTGAAATAGAAGTGTACATTTTCAGTAGCATGAAAAATTCTATGAACAAAAAGAAGATATTTGAAAATATTAAAGGAAAAAAAATTAGAGTTGAAGGAAAACACTTTTTTATTGTTTAGATAACAAATAATTTGCACTCTAATACCATGAAAAAAATAAACGACGTTTCTTGGAGACTTGTTCAGCTTCATAGGTAGCGTTGTTTAGTTTATTTGAAGAGTTGTTTAGTATTTTTTGGAGCGGTATTCTGTATCTTCAGGAGTTTTATGTTATGCTATGAGGCATAATTGTTTATTTTTTACAAATACAAAATCATTTATTTCTCAACTCAATTATTACATTAAAGCATTTAAAAAATAAAAACATTTTTGAGAAAAAGGTATGGGCACAGCTAGTTGCTGGTTTTAAGCCCATCCGTCAACAAGAGAGGGACTTAAGTATATAATAATAATAACTAAGAAGAATTAGATAGAGGAAAGAAACAGAGAGATTTTTTTGGGGATCTAATGTTTCTTTGGGAGAGTTGTTCCGCTTCATAGGTGGAGTTGTTAAGTTTATTTGAAAAGTTGTTTAGTATTTGGCATAATTTATTTAGTTTTTGGGGATGCCATTCAGTTTGACTACGCTCCAAAGGTGCGTAAAAAAGGCATATGTGACCTGCTTAATGTCGAAGGAAAATAAATCTACCAAATAGTACTAATAGATTGTTATTTAAACTGATTATTTGTGAGGCTTACCTTAGTTGCCTGTGACTTACTTATTATCTTAGTTGCACGTGTAATTTGTTAGCACTTTTGTAATGAAAGTCTTTCCCCATAGAGCCACATATTATTTCTTTGAATTTAGAACAACGCGTAGCGCGTAGCATTGTCTACAAATGCGGTATAGTCAGCGGCGAACGGTAGTATTTGACGTATTTTTTTACAAAAAAAAAATAATAGGTAGGTACGTATCGCAGAACGTCATAGCCAGCATAGATCACGGTGTGTTTTTTGCTCAGAACAAAAACCTCCTTGCTTCAAATTTCTTTGGTTTTTTGCCTTAGTAGATATCATGGTGTTTTTGACTATATATTTTGAGCTGCCTCGTGTTTGGTTTAAGCTTGACAAACCCATCGAAGACAATTCAGTTTGATCAATTATACAGAGGGTAAAAAAGTACGATGATCCATCTAAGGGGGATTCTACATCACTAATAGATTGTTATACAAATTGTTATAAATATAAAAATCCGGCCAAGTGCGAGTCGGACTCGCGCACCGAGGGTTCCGTACCTATTTACCATATGATATACTAAAACCTTTTGCTCTTTGACCTTAAAAACTCCACGACCATCCAACTTGACCCCTCTTTTATAGAAAAGTTCTTGAAACGGGAGCTTACCTTAATCGGTTGGGTGTGTAATATATGATATAACAACTTTTAATATAACATTTAATTGATATAACAACGTTTCATATAATAATTATTTCGTATAATCGACATTTCACATATTTTCATTTCATATAATTTCAAAACGTATAATAAACATTTCCTATAAAAATGTTTCATATAATCATCATTACGTATAATACCCATTTCATATAATATCAGTTCGTTATTTTCATTGGTTAGTTATAATATCCACATTAATTATTAAGTAAATGAACAAGCAAGCATGCATTATGCAAAAAAGCAAGCAAAAGCAAGCAGGCATGCAAAGGCAAGCAGACATGCATGCAAGCAAGCAAGAAACAAGCAAGAAAGCAAGCATGCATGCATGCAGGCAAGCAGACATGCGCATACATTCATGTCAACCTAACCTGAAGGGCATGGCGGAATGAAACGGAGCTCGCTCCGCTCGCCTCCGCTCAATTCCGCCATACCCTTCGAACCTAACCAACTGTGTCGGGGTGCCCCGAACTCTTTTGCTCGCTTCGCTCGTCTATTATCGATTCTACTAAGCCCTTGCCATTAACACACAAGTAAGCAAGCATTCAAGCATGCGTACAGCAAGCATGCATACAGCAAGCATGCATAAAAGCAAGCAAGCAAGCATGCAGGCAAGCAAGCATGCAGGCAAGCAAGCATGCAGGCAAGCAAGCATGCAGGCAAGCAGGCATACGCATACATTCATGTCAACCTAACCTGAAGAGTATGACGGAATGGAGCGGAGCTCGCTCCGCTCGCCTCCGCTCAATTCCGCCATACCCTTCGAACCTAACCAACTGTGTTGGGGTGCCCCGACTCTTTTGCTCGCTTCGCTCGCCTATTATCCATTCTACTAAGCCCTTGCCATTAACAGACAAGTAAGCAAGCATTCAAGCATGCATACAGCAAGCATGCATACAAGCAAGCAAGCAAGCATGCAGGCAAGCAGGCATACGCATGCATTCATGTCAACCTAACCTGAAGGGTATGGCGGAATGGAGCGGAGCTCGCTCCGCTCGCCTCCGCTCAATTCCGCCATACCCTTCGAACCTAACCAACTGTGTCGGGGTGCCCCGAACTATTTTGCTCGCTTCGCTCGCCTATGATCAAATTAATTGAGCCTTATCGTTTCGCTTTTAAACAATTTTAATTAAATAAGCATATAACTATACAAAATTATTATAAACTAATTGATTATCATGATTTTTTTTGTTTTATTATTATAAATTAAATAAATAATAAGTAAATTAATAAAAAAATAATGTATCAAATGAATTTTATATGAAATAAGTTTTATATGAAAGATATTTAGGTGAAATGATAGTTATGCCAAATGTTAATATAAAAAACGTTCATTATAGTAAAGGTACGTTATGTCAAACAAAATTATACTATAAATTGTTATATGAAACGTTTATTATATCAATTGAATGTTATTGAAACGTTGATATACGAAAAATATATATACGAAATGATGCGCACCCTAATCGGTTACGATTTATGACGTATTAAAAAAAAACTACTTACTCGATCTCGTTCAAACCAATTTTCGGTGGAAGTTTGCATGGTAATGTACATCATATATTTTTTTTAGTTTTATCGTTCTCTTATTTTAGAAGTTACGGGGGACACACATTTTCCACTTTGAAAGTGTCTCTCGCGCTAACTATTCAGTTTAGAAAAAAAAAATAGAAACCTCAATGTCATTTTTGAAGACCTATCCATAAATACCCCACACGTATGGGTTGTATAAAAAAAATATTTAGAGTTTCAGTTCTATGTATGGGGAACCCTAAAATTTATGTTTTTTTTTTGTGTGAAAATCTTAATGCGGTTCACAGAATACATCTACTTACCAAGTTTCAACAGTATAGTTCTTATAGTTTCGGAAAAAAGTGGCTGTGACATATGGACAGACAGACAGACAGACATGACGAATCTATAAGGGTTCCGTTTTTGCCATTTGGCTACGGAACCCTAAAAAAATACTCTTTAAAAAAAAGCTAAAATCAAGAAAAAGTGAAGCGCTTGGCGGGTTAAATGACCTCTATGATCAGCTGGTGATGCAGACAAAGAGGTTTTTGTTATAATATCCTTTTGGTTTTCCTTCGGATTATATTACTGTATAATTTGAAGGAAAATCAAAGTTCATGATAACCAAAAATCACCAAAAAAAAGGATTTTTTAAATATTTTTTCTTACTTTTTACACCATGTATTGTGAAAAGATAACAACAGACACACACAAACACACACACACACACACGAAATACTTACTAGAGTTACTTTCGATTTTACCTAATACTCGTATTTAGTATACTTACAGTCATCAAGATGACCAATAGGCGGTTTTTGGCCCGCTGACACATATCTACGCACGAATTACTATACGTGAAATTCTTGAAAATGCATGTTATCGAAATCCAAATGACTTAATTTGGTACTCTTTAGCAAAAACAATGATTTTAATAAATTAATAAACCCTGAAACATGAAATAATAAACTGGAAATTACAGACACAACTTCTACAAAAATAGTATCTGACCTCAACCACGGCTATTATCTGAACATCACTGCGAATATTTATTAAATACATACACATAGTTTGTACATAACAATTTCAGATGACAATATTTTCTTGTTTCATACTTTTTAGACCAAGATTTTCCAGTCGTCCGGTTCTAGTTTTGAAGTAATTTTTTGGTATACTAATTCCAAAGAGGTACCTACTATAATATGTACTTCAATGGAAAATGCCATAGCTTGTCAGTTTTAGAATAAAGTACGCAATCGACACCTCTTACAAGCTAAATATTTAGATCTTCACATAGTAAACATTTGCGGTGTTGCAAGCTCAATACACACCCGTAGCTATAATTGTGCATAGCTGTAAATATAGTTCACGGTAGGGCGCCGCCCGCCCTCGCATCTGCGCTTTCTCGACACCTCGCCCCCCGCCCTACTCTCTATAATCCTCTGCACGAGATGGTATTTCTATTTATAAACTAACTGTTGCCCACGGTTTCGCTTTTTAGGGTTCCGATACCAAAATGGTAAAAAAAATGGTGCCGCTTTGTCTGTCTATCTGTCACACCCGTATATCTCAGCAACCACTCATGCTATCGACTTGAAATTTGGAATAGTTTTAGAATATGGTTGTCCGCTTAATTGCACGTAAAAGAATTAAGAAAAAATTATGATTATTGATGTAAAGGGGGCCCAAATAGGGGGGGTCGTCCTAGGTTAAATTGTCGATACTAGGTTGAGTGGGGTATCATATGAAAGGGCTTACTTGTACATTCTAAAATATATAGTTATGATAAAAATGTCCAAAAAAAATACCGTCCCCCGTTATCTCCGAAATTTGGGAATGGAAAAATCTAATTTAATTACAGTCGATAGAGGTTTATATAAATATTACAGCAAAAATAAAACGATCTTTCTAAGTTAAACAGTTTTTTAGAAATATGCAAAAAACCTTTACAAACAAATTTAGTTTTGCGGTCCTAAAAATGAACTTTATTGCTTCCAAAAATACTAAAGGTATATCGGAACCCTCGGCGCACGAGCCCAACTCGCACTTGACCGGTTTTTAGGGTTCCGTACCTCAAAAGAAAAAAACGGAACCCTTATAGGATCACTTTGTTGTCCGTCTGTCTGTCTGTCTGTCTGTCTGTCTGTCTGTCTGTCTGTCAAGACCCTTTATCTCACGAACGGGTAAAGGTATCAGGTTGAAATTAATACCATATATTAGGATCCATGAACCACACAAGATCCGAAAATTTAAATTTTTTACAACGACGCAATCAAAAGATATGGCATTTTATGTCCTCATCTCCATACATTTATTCAAAAATGCAAAACCTACAGGGTACTTCCCGTTCACCTAAAATTATGAAATTTGGCAAGAAGCTAGGTCTCACAGTACAAATAAAGGGAAAAGTCTGAAATCATTAAATATTACAACTTTTCTCACAACTAATGGTAACCAATTGTGGTGAGCTCCCGTTTCAAGAACATTCATATAAGAGAGGGGTCAAGTTGGATGGTCGCTGAGGCGATTTTTGTATTAGTTCTATTTAAAAACGGGAACACTTACAAACTTGAAAATTGGTATGTTTATAGTGCATAAGCTATAAAATAACAACAAATAATAAAATTTGGTCAAGCGCGTGTCGGATTCAAAAAATCTAGCACATTAACTTACTGAAATTTTAACTAATACAATTATGTTTATGTGGTGGTACGGAACCCTCAGTGCACGAGTCCGACTCGCACTTGGCCGGTTTTTCTTATAACTATAAGCTTCCATCCAAATTTTCATGCATCTCACTTCAAAATTATAGGATCAAAGTCCTACAGTTTTGAAGTGAGACGCATGAAAATTGTCTGTCTCATATCTGTCACTCCCTTGGAGGATGTCTATCTTTATCTTTGTGTTGTTTTTAAGTGGAAAAATAAGAGTGCCTCTATGATGATGATCAGTTAGTGGAAGGGGGAAGTACACATCTACTCAGCAGCGGTCCTACTTAGCGCATTGTCTGCGATAACGTGGAGGGTCATTCTGAAACCAACTAGTTTTTATAAACTAATCAATGATTTATGTTTTAACACTTCCTGTGTTCGGATAAATCTACAAAGTAGAAAATAAAAAGGCTTACTAGGTGGCAGCACAAACGCAACGTTGAAATGCGATAGAGGCCTGCCACACGACGCGTTGCGGTTGCGGTGCGGTGCCGCAGCGGTGTCGCTGCGTTGTTTTACATACAAATAATCATAGTGTTCACACGGTGCGGTGCGGTGACGCAACGCACTCACGACGGAGCTGCAGCCCCCGAGACGAAGCGGGCGGGGGTGTACTCATTGCGACGCCGCAGCGGCACCGCACCGCACCGCAGCACCGCAGACGTAGAAGACACACGCAAGCTCATAATTTTTTTTTGGGTTCCGTACCCAAAGGGTAAAAAACGGGACCCTATTAATATGCCTCCGATGTCTGTCTGTCTGTCCGTCTGTCACAAAAAAAATGGGAACACTTACAAGCATGAAAGTTGGTTTGTTTAAAAAACAAAAAATATATATATTTTTATTTTTAATTTAAATAAATAAATAAAATGTTAAAATGTGTAGTTCTAAAGACTCTAATAAACATTCAAAGCTGGATATACTCATTCTAAAAAAATTATAAAACTTCTTTTCGTCATAGAGCAACTCCCGATATTCTAATAAAAAAAACTGTCCATCACTATTTCTTAATGAAATTAAGGGACAGATCCAATACCGTCTTGTGATTTTGCGTCGATTTCGGCGGTGACTTAGTAATAGGAGCAATGCCAGACGTCTTTTCTGATCCATGTTTTCTATTAGACTGACTGCAGTTTTGTACAAAATGCTCGACGGAACTCTTGTGCGTCACCGCTGCGGTGACGGAGCGACGCTGCGGTGCCGCAGCGGTGACGCAGCGCCCGTGTGGCCGGCTATGCGTTGAAATATTTGCGTTGCGGCACCGCAACGCACCGTGTGGCATGGCTCTAAAGAGGTCGCTAAATTTCACAACATCGGGCAGGACCACAGTAGCCTAGTTGGTAAAAGCGTCTGCGGTACTTACGCAGAAGACGCAGGTTCAAATCTGCCTGTGGTTGTGAAATTTTGCGGTTTTTCTACTTTGTAAACTAATCAATCATTATACTTTTCTTCTTCTTCGTGTAAATATTTAAATTACACCCTCTCACGGTTACAGCACAGCATTTCCTCAATCACCATATTATATTGAATGTTGAGATCGCACTGCGGAATATAGATTGCTTGCTTGCTTACCCCCTAGCACAGATAACTTTATAAGTACTAGCGTCCGTCCCCTAGACTTAAAGCATTGTGAATCATCTGAATATTACTCAAGCAAACCAAAAATCTCGGTAGCTGGCTGTGTGCAGTGCAGCTATTTTTCATAGACATCTAGACACTAGGCCACACTATGTGCACCAGGCTATTGGTGCTGAGCATAATCAAACAAGTTGTAGAAACAAACAAAATAAGAAGAAACACTGCTATACTCACGTTTGTTATAGTATATGTTATTTTATTAGATACCGGGTAGAAGGCCACCAGGAAGGCCGAGACGGAAATGGTACCGGTAATGGTGGTAATGGGACCGGATTACACTACCACGAGTTGAAGAGGGTGGCGCAACGCCGCCGATTGCTGACCTCCAAACTTCATTTCGAAGATGGCACCCCATGATGATGATAATGTGACGGTTATTCTTAAAAATATAGGGTTTTTTTTCAACAAATATTTTAAGAAAGCTCAAGCTACAGTTTTTTCTGTGGTTTTTTTTTATATTTAAAAGTAGAACGTAGAGTAGAATCCATAATTATTAAAAAATATATAATCCAAGTTGGTATTCAGAATCTCTCTACGCTGATAAGGTGAGTCAGGGCCGCGCCTGCGCATGCGGGTTCCGGCAATCCCGAGAACACCGGCATGCAATACCGGCATGTAGTTAAGTTAAACGGTAAATATTTATGTATTATATATCGAAGAAAGGAAGACAATAACAATGCATGTGACACGCCGAGATGTTGTGGTAAAGGTCGCAGGAAGATGTATGCGATGCGGGTAGCGCAGGACCGGACGTTGTCATGTAGACCTCTAGGCACAGAATAACCTGTAAGTACGAGTACTACTCTAGGTACTATAAACGCAGATGTTCTAAAAAGAATGAATAAGAAGATGGAAGTGTTAGCCACAACGAAAAAGGGAAAGATAGCATATTTCGGCCATATTTACCGCAACGTAAAATATTATATACTAAAACTAATAATAGAGGGGAAGATTGAAGGGTAAAGAGGAAGGGGAAGAAGGAGGATTAACTGACTGGACAACATCAAAAAGTGGACCAATATTAAAGACGCAGCTATGTTGGCAAGACTGCCGCAGAATAGAACTGAGTTTGCAGTGGTGGTCGCCGACGTCCGTTAGGGCATGGCAACGGAAGAAGAAGAAGACTACTCTAGGTGACGCTTTCGTCCAGCCGTGGACATCTTACAGCTGATATGATGACAGTAAAAGGTTTGAAAAATTAAACCGGTCTGCTGCTGGAAACTAGGTTCATTTTTACGTAGAATGAAACAAGCACTTTCTGGCCGCAGTGGAACGTAAGTATAATAAAATAATCGTAAACACATTATGGCCTCAGGTCGTCATATTTTACTTTTCCGGCCTAGACACTTACTAATGAACCATATGGTTTTATTGCTTTTTTTGCCAGAATTCTATTAATAAAAAAATATTTAAAAAATTAAAAAGAAATACTACATTCATCGAGCGCGAATTTGAAATTGGAAGGACGAGTAGGCCCGCATATTCAGTACAAAGTACAAAAGACCCTCAGAAGGACCACGAGAATCTCGCAAGCGGGGTCGCGTGGGGTGGCAGGGTGGATTGCAAGGGGGCGGAGAGTGCCTGTTATGTATGATAGTACTATTTATTCTGTGCCGTAATTTGAAATTATATTTTATCAAAACAAGTACAGAAAAGCAACATTTTGAAGTGGGCAGGTAACCGTAACCGGCTTCTGTTAGTGATAATTCTGCCAAAAGAGTTTCAGATAAAGGCAAATGGTGATATAACGTGACATCAATTTCGTATCGGATTCAACTAATATCCGATTTAAAGGCGATCCACTTCAAATATCTCGCATTCGTTATCGATATCGAGCTCGTACCGGCAGATGATTGTAGGAAGCCTTATTCTGATGAAAACGATGTGATTTTAGTGATCTTACGTGATGCGAGGAAGGAAGTAACGAAACGTTAACGAAATGCAAACGTTGTTTTCTTGCCATTTAATTTAAGATGGACAGATGGGTGGAAAGATATAATAAAATGAAACCTTTAGTAGCAACGAAAAAATATAATTATTTAATTGAAATTATCATAATAACACAGGCAATTTACAAATAGACGAATGAGTGGGTGGATAGATGAATGAATCTATCCACATCATAACATCGTCATCATAACATCCCATGAAACGTCCACTACAGGAAAGGGAGCTCCCTCCAGAATTCCAGCTATTGCTGGAAAAATGTGGAAGGGAAGTACCATAGTCACCTCGCTTGTCAGCGTTGCGGCTGGCACCATGGACCGCGGTTGTAGGTGACTGCAATAAGTAAGATGGTATGATATACAGGAGGATGTTGCTGCCCATCCTCCTTATAACCCTTAGTTGCCTCTTAGGACACCCACGGATATGTATGGGTTGGTACTATTCTTCGCCTGCACCACACGGGACCTGGGACGGGGAATGAGTACTTAGATAGATAGATTCAACTTGCTCGATTAAAAAGCTGATAGAGGACAGTAACAGTCAAAGACAGCTACATCGACAAGAGATTGGTTCTGGAGGCCTCGGCTTCGAATTGTGCAGGCATTGCCCGTGGTACACCCGCGTGGTTCAGTGTAATTATATCCTACGTACTCGTATTGTCTCCACAAAATAAGATCCTCAAGGATCTTTATAGGAGTAGGAAAAGATTTGAAGTGTCAGAATATCTTTTAATTTATTTTCAATTCTTTTTACGAGAACATTTTAGCTAAGTGCCGGGTATATACAGAATAGTACTGCCAAGAACTATGTCATTCGACACTCCCTATCTTAGCTACATGCCTCACTTTAGATTATCCTGAAATGAGACTACTTACGTACTTTCCGGATAAGTCCCTAATAATCGCCAACGGTAGATATTATTTGACCAAGTTTGAAATTCTCTAGTAATTTTGTCAAATTCATATCAACATCCGTTATTTGAAGAGCTAACAATGTTTAGAATGTCTATTTTATTTGGAAGAAAACAATCACTCACCAAACCAGAATGTGAATAGGCACCTCTACAAATTAAGAATTTAGTAGGTTTACTCTTTCATGTGCTGCCGGCAAAGAATAGTAACAACCATGTACCAACCCATCTCTACCTACCCGTGGGTGTCGTATACAAGGTGTGACAGAAAGGGATATACCCTTTCTGTTACACCTTGTATAAGAGGTGACTGAGGGCTTATGGACCGGAGGATGGGCAGCAGCATCCTTCTGTTTATCGTATCAACTTACATTCTGCGGTCACCAACAACCGCGGACCATGGCGCCAGCCGTATCGCTAACAAGCGTGGTGACTATGGTACTTCCCCTCCACATTGTTTCAGCAAAAGCTAGAATTTTGTGGACCCTGTCCTGTAGTGGACGTTTCATGGGATGTCATTACATTTCATCATTATGAAGGATCTGTACAGGGTAAAAATGTTTATTCATACACATATTCGACACACAATATACAATACAAGCCATCTGCGTTGCCGAATACTGGTCTTAAAAAATGAGTGTTGCCGTCGACACCATAGAAGAAGAAGGCACAGGGTTTAGGTTGCTTACCTATGTTCAAGAAGATTTTAGTTTACCCCAAGGTTTTTGTCATATTTATCTCACCTACGACCGCCTCTTGAAGAAAGGGGACCTTTTCTCGACTCACGTAACTACCTCTTTCCGCTCGATCCGCTACCTTTCGCCGAAACAATTGAATGGACGGTGTTCATTCATCGACTCGATCATCGCAGCATAACGGTATCGGTGGTCTATCACACCTTCGCACCAGTTTCTCTAGAGCTCTGACAGGTTATCGCTATGTAGTTGTTGTTTGGTTTGGATACAACTGCTGCAAGTCTTGATAATACTGAAGGATGTATACTTATCTGTCCATGAAACTGAACAACTTCCCCCAAGGAACATAGGTCAAAATATGAAAATAATTTAGACATTCCATATAGAAACTGCATCAGCTGATAGCGCATTTTGTATGGGAGGTCAAATTTGGTTTTTCGTATTTCGACATATCTCGGGAAAAGTTGTTTAGTTTTATGGACAGATTTACACTCTTTAGTATTATAAACCTTTCCGTTACACATTATACATGACAGTAGCAGCGGCGACAATTCTAGCACCAAACTTTTGGTGCTACTACTTAGTATAGACAGGTAAGACATGTTTAAACTATTATTTCAGTAGATAAATCTAATCATCATAATCATCAAAAATCTTAAGATTCTTTTTTTCATTTTTATAAACAACTTTTACTATTATGGGAGCATCCAAAAAAATTAAATGATTCAGCTATTCCATGCATTTAGGATTCTTTGGTCACTTTATGGTCGAGTTATTAAGAATTGCCAATTTATAAATGTTTTTGCAATCGTCCGTTATTAAAGAAAGTTCTTTGTTGTTTTCATTAGTTAAATTACCTTTAAAAGTAATTCGTGTTCTAACTTATTTCGTGACTTTGAATTCTATCTTCATTAGCTTCCGGTGATCCACAACATTTAAAGATTGCAATCATCCTCAGACTTAGTAGGTAGTACGCGTATTTGTGAGTACCTGAACTGTTTAATTACATTATTATGAGCGGAATTTATTATGTATTGATCAGTTGTAAAAACTACCTATTCTGGTTCTTCTAGCAGCTTAGGAGAAAAATCCATAAAGTACACAATACAAAAACCGAAGTGTATTGGCTTCCGGCACAACGTAAGACAGACTGAAGACATCGACCATTTATCTCCAATTAGATAGATAGTTCAAGTTAAGCTGGATGATGTAAGAGAATGTGTTGTCATTCAAATCCCGTCGCAAAGCTTCCTCGAAGCAATGCCATACCACCTGAATGAGTTGATATTGACCAACTTGCGTACGTTGTTTGGAATTCCTATGGAGTAACTTTCAAGATAATGTACTTACCTGATTATTTATAGCAATATATTGGTATTACTAAACGGTGAATAAGGACGTGCGTTCTTTAGACCATATTATGATCGAAGAGGGTAATTTTTCGAATATCTTACGAGTCATCGTCTGTAGTTGAGGAATTGTTGGACGAAAAATCATTCTTTCTTTTTGTTTTCTTAAGATGTATTTTCAAAGAATTGTTTGAAGTTTTGTTGTTCTTTTTGTCTTCTTAATTTTAGGTGGATGTTTCTTCATCTCTCATATTTTGATTTTTCTTGTTGTACTAAACTGTTGCAAACAGTCTAGCCTTACATGGTGCATCGGAGATAATTAAAAATGTTATGTTTTTTATTGTATCTATTCACAAACTGAGTGCTTTCGCAAAGAGCACTCTCTTTTCTAAAAAAACCTTTATTTTTTTGTATTCCTGTATCTACTTATGCTAGAAAGGTACGAAGATTCGTTTAGACTTCTCCGAGATACAAATGTCCTTTTGCGAGAGCTCTCTACTTTAGATAGATTACATTACAATGTATATGCGTGTGAATTCCATAGTTCAGATGCCTCATAAAGTCATGACCTCAAGCCACGAAGAAGGAAGACAAGTAATGGTCCAATCTGAGAAGTATGCGGATTGACGTCAATGAGAAAGTAATTGTTTCGGGTTAAACGAGCATGAATCAAAGGTGGTGTTGCATTTCCTTACGAGGCATGTGTCTCGTTACGTCATACATTTCAATTGGTCATACAAACGTGCTGTAAACGGTACTCTAGTGGCATTGATGTTATTTGTCACGGGACTTGGATTCACTGAAGGAATGGTGATACTTACATCCAGATGATAAGACCCAATATCTACCCGTAGGTGTTGTTAAGGGGCTGATAAGAGCTAAATACGCATTACTTGAGCAGGTTTTTAACGAAAAGTGATGAATAAATGGCCGTGAAAAAACAATGTGATAATTAAGCATCTTAACAATAATATGGCTGACTCCAAAACACGATTAAATATATTTTGTACGCCATAAAAAAATCCAAAGTTACCTCTGCTTTTTGCTTTTAAACTGTTTTTCTTAAGTACTCATTAATCTATGATGCCAAAACTTTTACACATTATTCAATATATTATGCATAATAATTTAGCTGTTTTATAAATAATATTATGGGTACAGATTTTGAGAAAAATTCAAAAATGAACAAAAAAATGTAAAACAGAGCGAATCCGCTCCGTTCTAGCACGCGCATTCTGCCCTTTGTTAGAAAGGGAGGTAATTCAGCTCTTATCAGCCCCTTAAAGGCGACTAAGGGATATTGGGCACCAAAATTGGGCCCATAATTTGGGCAATCAGTGGCTGTAACACAGGTGTTTTTGTATGCTTATCATGGTCACTGGTTTGCCTTAAGTAAAATGTATTAGCAATAAGTTATTTTCATAAGTCCTGAAATGTATTTTATTGTGTTTTATGTTGTAATGAAATAAACTTTATCTTATCTTATCTTATTGAACCGGAGCAAAGGCAGCAGCATTCTTCTGTGTGTCGTACCATCATTCGCGGGCACCAACCTCCGCGGTCCATTTTGCCAGCCGCAACGTGTGGAGACTACGTATGCTGCACTGCAACCCCTCAACATACAAGGTGTAAGGGACAGGTTGGCAAAAAAAAAAAACAGAAACAACTTTCTGCACAGAAACAGGAACAACAGAACACTCCAGAAACTCATTCAGGAAAAGAAAAAAACAAATGAGCCGCTCCATACAAAATTAGGTACAAACTTTATTATTTTTATTATTTTTATATTATTAAACTTTGTTTAACTTATTACTAATGTATGGTTTTACATGAAACCCTATTTCGAAATTATGCAATATTAGTAAGGTCTTTTGAACTGCAGTAGACTTTAGTGATGATGAATCAATTATACCTACCTTTTTACTGACACCAAGATTATTTTAGTATAAGAGCAATACAGGGTTGTTTTTTGTTCTTGGAAGGTTAAGGTGATCGTGAACATTCGGGACATCCGGTAAGGAGATTCTGGCAACTCTTTGAGTGGACTGTAAAAATAGGTCATCATAAGTTGTATCTACTTCTAAATTCTGTGATGCACTAACTCACAGCAGAAGTCGGGCAACAGGAAGATGCCCGAACACTATTGTATATTCTGTGCCCGAACTCTTAATCCTAGGCAGATCGTCAGCTTCTTTGAGGCTGTCGGTGTGGCTGAGGAGATGCAGTATGAAGGGTTTGCGATTTATGCATGTCGCAGTGGCCGTAGGGAACTAGGAGTCCGGCCACTTTACCCTCAAAACATAAGCAATAAACATACCACCTAAATTGATTGATTTAAAATCTTGCCAACAGATACAAGCGTGATGTGATGATTATGATAATTTTACTGTATTTTCTCAAAAACACTTTTGTTATTGCTACCCGTTTTTAAAAAAGGGCTCTCACGATTTTGGTGAAATTCATTATACGGGGGTTTTCAGGGGAAAAAAATCAATTTATGGGTGTCTCTAGGAAAACGTCAAAGTTCGATGGTCATGGGTAGCAACAAGCCATGGAGTTTCGAACCGCAACTAGCAATCATTCGATGCAATTCAATGTTTTCCTTGTGGAGACACAAACTCAAAATCGTTTATTCATTGTTGGATATTAATAGTAGATTAGTAGCCAAGGGCTGTAAGGCCTCGCTGCGCTCGTGCGCCTAAATATCTCGGGCTGCAATTGATGCTTACACCCGAGCTGACTACTCTGCCTTACATCTCGATTGTGAGGTAAGTAGGTCCTTATTACAACCAAATTGTAGGTGACCAATTAGCGCTATAGGGTAATAATGTAGCTAGAAAAGCCCTAGGGCGGTAAGTATTTAAAACGCCCGCCGCGCCGCCCCGCTGCTGGAGGCGGCCATCAAGGCGGAGCCGCGCGTGGAGGTGGAGGTGCTGCCGGGCGGGGGCGTTACAATTACTTACCGCCCTAGGGCTTTTCTAGCTACATTATTACCCTAGAGCGCTAATTGGTCACCTACAAGCCCCATTTGGAAGTAATAAGGACTTACTTACCGAATATGAGAGATGTAAAATATCTTAATGACGTCAGCTAAACTACATCGCTTCACAAGTCTACTACACCCCACCCAAGACAGTCAGTGTAGCGACTTCTGATAATTTGTGATCTAGAGCACCTTACAGTTACTGACTGTATTATCAGCTTAAGGAGAAAGGAAATGACAAATCAAACAGCACTTTTCGAAACGGCACGCCTCGTCCTATCTCCGAAAACCAAACTAGGCTGTCTTATCAAGATAATCACTCAATAATTTGTCTAGATACGGTTTGTATTTGCACTGCACTTCAGATGCGCATGAGTCTTACAAATGGCCAGTAGGTAGTAATCAGTAATATATCTTAACATCGGGCTCTTTAGTGATAATAAGGATGACGGCATCTTTAGATAAGATCTGTATCTATCTATGGGTTGGTTTGAGAATGTTCTTAGAAAAAGATACGTCGTAAGTAGTTACAAATAATTGGCTTAAAAACAAATTCACACTATACAGGGTGTAAGGGACAAGTTTTCGAAAACTATACATTTTTGAGTGATAGAAACTTTAAGGAAATGGAAAAAAAATGCATCCATACAAAATTGTAAACTTGTTTGGGCAGTTTGTATGGAGTGCCAATTTTTCAAAATTTTCTGAAAGATTCTTTTGCAGAAAGTTGTTCAGTTTCGTTGATTGATAATTGATTTCCATTTTTTGGAAATCAGTATATAAATGTATAGTCCGACGAGTTCTTCGTTTATTCCCACTAGTTCTGTTGAGTAGTTCTGTTTACCAAACTAGTGGGACTTGCTTTTCAAAATATTTCAACGTATTTCCGGAAGGTTACATCCAGTTCGCTCAATAGGATGACTCAACCAACCATGATTCAACGATTAGTATTATTGAAACCGATTTTTATCTAGTACCTTTTATCACCATCTTTCTGAAACGGGGAAATCCAGGGACGTACGTGACTTAAGTATTTTTGTCGGTTTAACTCTGTCAGGTATGCAAAAGTCTTTTTTTTATCCCTTTCGGAAAGTTTCAGACTACAGATAGTTATGTACTTATTACTGTGTTTTGTTATATCATTTATCTGTTAATTTTTATTTCGAAACTCTTGTGCTCATGTAGAGTCCATTTCGTATTTTAAATAACAAATCGACACCTTTCCTTTCTTACCTTCTTTAGCGAAGCTTCTAATAAATTATGCGATGCAAACCTTCATCCTCAAAGCTTCTCGGGAGATGCGCATGCGTCGCTCTGAATGCACAATGAGGTAAATGATGACGACTCAGTACAACTTTTGTTTACTTTGCTGTTTCTTATTAAAATAAATAAATAAATATTGGAGAACAATTCACACCAGATCATCTAATCCCAATCTAGGCATAGCCTGTAGCATGGGTACTAGAGGAACACCAACCGGCGATTATCCCTGTCCACATAGTAAATGCATCCAAGGACCACTCCGATAAGTGTGTACCAAAAACTGAAAGGGCGTAACAAGTCAATTAAACTGAACAACTTTCGCAAAGAAACATCTTTGGTAAATCTAAAAAAAATTACCTCTCCATACAAATTGCTCACTCTGATCGAACAGTTTGTATGGAGAGGTCAAAAATTATTTTCATTTCCCAAAAATGTTTCTTTGAGAAAGTTGTTCTGTTTCGTTGACTGAGCAAGCCCTTTCAGTTTTCGGTACACCGTCCCTTACACCCTGTTTAATATGAAAAAAAAAAAAATAGGATTATTCTAATATTATTATAGGTGATTTTTTTTATCCAGGACCACATGCATTACTATATTTTGTACCACAAGTTGTTCCACTAGTACCTACTATTATTTTTGTGTGCAGTAATCTATGTTAAAGTTTTGGAGGAGATGGGACATGCTCATCGCGTTTCCAAAATGTTATGTGAACTGGACACTCTCTTTACGATCTCTTTGAATAATATTTCCTTTAGTTTTTATGGGGTCTATCTTGGACTTTCAAGCAACATATTCAATAGTCATCATCATTCATCATAACATACTATGAAACGTCCTCTGCAGGACAGGGAGCTCCCTTTAGAACTCCGGCAGAAACGCGTGGTACTTTGGAGTATATTTATCAAACTCACCACGCTTGTATGTGTTGCGGCTGTAGACAGCTGCTGTTACCGGTGTCTGCTGTATGTAAGATGGTACGATACATAGAAAGATGCTGCTGCCCATCCTCCGGTTCAGATGGGTTGGTACTTGCCGGAACCACTCGGACGAAATGGTATTCAATAGCAATAGTAGGTATTCAATAGATTCCTTGGTAATTCCACTATAAGGGATGATCCGCCAAAAAATGCGTCGGTCATTTTATCATGCCATGTCATGCGCAGGTAGCGATAGTGAAACACGAGCTTGGTATTAATTCTTAAATATCACGAAGTTATTCACTAGATAAAAATATTACTATAAAAGCTCTGATAGACTCTAAACAATTGCGAGTCGGAATCACGCGCCGAGGGTTCCGATATATCTATAGTACTTTTAGAAGCATCAACGTCCATTTTTAGCACCGCAACACTAAGTTTGATTGTAACAGTTTTTAGCAGATTTATAAAAACTGTGCTACTTGGAGAGATCTTTGTATTTTTGCTGCAAAATTTACATAAACTGTATCGACTATAATTAATTCAATTTGTACAGAACTTTGTTAAAACTGAGAGTTGTAAAAAAATTCAAAAACCTATTTTGGAATGTAAAAGTAATGCCCTTAACATTGTAACGATAATTTAAAATTTTGCCCCATATTTGCATACAATAATTATAATTTTTTAAATTCTTTTGTTTGCAATAAAGTTGGGCAAGCATATTCTAAACCTATTCCATATTTCAAGTCGATAGCGTTAGTAGTTGCTGAGATAAACAGGATTGACAGAGAGACTGACGAAGTCACACCATAAGGGTTCCGTTTATTCCATTTTGGCGCGGAACCCTAAAAACGACATGCGGGCTTTGGGCAAACCGTTACAAACTTCGAGCACAAGTTCAAAGTCTCCCAAATTTTATGACTTTCTTCGTGTGAGGTGTCCCTATTTCCGAAGTCTTCTAGGGTCCTCTGACTCGTAAGATGGCTCACGAACTATTCCCTCCACGTAACAACTTGAATCTCATTGGAATTTCCCTCACACCTCTCTCTCAAATACCGATGTGGTCACTGTATGAGAAAATAAAGAGGAGACACTTGTTTCTGTGTACATTGGTGCCATACTGGTCCATTTTAACAGGGTGTAAAAAAGTTTGCATGTGTAATTTATTTTGTAAGGTATATGTCTCTTTTTAGGTTCATTATCATAATATCGTATGGGTTGTAATACTTGTAATGTAAGATCGATGTCCATGTGCGACCTCAAAAACCCTGGTGTCAGAGCTATTGAGCTGCCAAAGGCCTTTGTCTAAGATCAACGGCCTTAAGTGGCTTCCGAAGTAAGGAATAATCTTAGCTTTCGGACAATCAAGTGGTTCATCTTGCAATTTCCTAAATTCCCAACCAAACTAGGTAGAATATCACTAAATAAATTTTGTTTGATTATGTCCACCACACCGGGAATGGAGCCTAAAACGTTAAACAAGCCTGATGGAACCCATACGATGCTGGGTATTAAAAAACCCACAAAATAAAAAAAAAATGGTTTAATTTAACGTGGCGTAAGAATGTGAGGTGGTGTCGATAATTGTAGATGTTCACTCTCAATAACATCCTCAATACCTTTTTATGCAAGAGCAAGTTCAATGTTGTAAGAAAAAGCTATTAAATCTTCTTCTTTGATTTTCTCTATGTACCTACTTTATAACCAATGCCCTTGTCAAAACCAGATTATTCTGATCTTTAACTTACATCATAACCAGATTCTTGCTAAATCTGTTCGTTATTTGTTACAGAATCTGGTGAGGATCAGTGTCATAGCCTCACACTGAGACTAAGCTTTAAATTCAACGAGTACCACTGGAGAATAATAATCGAACTATCACGAAACAGAGATAAAATCTCTTGGAATAAGACGTAGGTTGTTGAGATGTGAAGTGAAGAGATGGACAAAAGATGGCGTAAGAATGTGATTCGAATACAAATGAACTTTGCAAGTTGGACTTTGATAAAAGCTTTAAAATGTTTCATGATTTGCAGTGTAGCTGTATCTTACGAGCTGAAGTGGACTGTATGTAAGATACAAAACATATTCTTTAATGTAGACTGTAGAGATACAGCCTCTGGAAGGAAACCAGAGGACCAAAAAAATTCTTTAATCTTTATTTTACACGAAAACATTTACAAGACAAGCACAAGTGAAAACATATAGTAAAGGCGAGCTTAACTCAAAACTGAGTTTTCTACCAACTAACCTAACTAACCTAACCTAACCAAATAATAGAAAAAGCCTTAGTAATTATTAACAGAGCTTTTACAAATACTTGCATGCTGAAAGGTAAGGCATGCAGTTCACTGAAATCCAAAACGTTTCTGTTGAGGAAACTGTGGTCTAGCTGAATACACAAAAAGTTTCTTGATGTGATGTGTATAGTGTTTTAGAAGATAGGTAAGTACGTATTTTGCCACAATCTATTTTTACACGTGTAGCCAAAAGTGAGATGTGGGGAGGAAGTGTAGAAACGAGTGAGGCGCGGAAGCGGCGGGCGTTGCCTTCACACGTGGTCTTCATACTGATGAGGCTCCCAGGAGTGCAGGAGATGACACCCAATTGGGATGGGGCGCGCGTCTGCCGGCCATTACTTTTGAAAAGCCACGGGAGGCATCGGAAAGTCCGAGTCAGTAAAATCAAAAGAAATAGGGAAAGAGTTTATTGAAGTAATAACGTAGCTCCTCAATGCTTTGTCATACAGGGTGTTATTTTTTAAAAGTCGTAGAATAAAAGTTGTTTTATTTAACCATCAGAAGGTTTTATATACGAATTCATCGAAATCCACAGAGGGTAAACAAGTTACCGGTATCTTGTTTGTGTTAAAATCACATTTCGGACACAAGAATGAGACTTGGGATATGATGAGCGTCTGTCAGCCATTATTCTGAACTGATTTGGAAATTGAAGTAAACGAAATTAGGAACAGTTTTAAGATAAATTCGTTGTTGTTCACAAGTTGGTAGCTGGGTTTTCACCCTATTTATCGATTAAATTACCACGGCTTTTATTGCAGGCAAAATTAGTTTTGTTGGTTTGCACTGCTGTTAGCTTCGCTTATAAGTTTTTTCCAGTGGTGTTTTACAGGTTTTATACGAATGTAACAAAACTCTGTATCACAGAATGTAAACAAGTTTTCGGTACATATAGTTTTATTCCAGGTAAACGCATTTCGAAAGAAAGCTTGTATAATGAGCATCTGTCAGCTATTAGTTCGGATTCGGAAAGTCGAAGTAGGCAAAATCAGGGAAGAAAATTTCGTCCTCAGAGGACCTTCTACAAATGGATACCACAGTTCACTACACTGACAATCTCAATGGCATCAGTGAGTAAACGTTCCGATATCGTGTTCGGTCATTGATAAGCCGGAGATGCCACAATGAGGCATTATGCGGTACCGGGAACACTATGTTTACTCTGCTCACGACGGACCAGTGGATAAGCTGGTCAGCTCCACTTGGTGCCTTGGTATACTGGTCCTCTTGTTCACTGGCTGAAAATTTTTTGAACGAAGCCAGAATGGTGGATGGAGTATGTACCAGCAATGAGATGCCGATTCTATTGAAGCCAATAGGATAAGCTTTGATATACTGACGACGCAATGTTTAAAATCAATTTGTGGGAAGTACTGAATATTCTGTCAAACTTGCAAACTCTGTTGCAAAGACAGAGAGTGGGCTTTAGTGGGTGGGGTGAGCCTTTATTACACTGCCTAACCTCCTGATCGTTTAATATATGAAGATGGGTGGAAGTTAAATGTGCAGCATTCAAGATCGACACAGGAGAAAAAACAACCCGGTCGGCAATTAAATGATTGGTCGACGATATGCAACGAATTGTAGGTGAAACAAGGCGATAACACTGGTTCAAGGCCGAAAGGATTAGCCCGTGAGAGAGGAATATCTAAGCTCAGAATATTGACAAATAAGGCTTACACATCTTCTGTTAGAGTTTGCTTGAATGTGACAAGTAGAATAAAACTAAGTATAGATTCAGTGCTTGGGAACGGGTTGAAAATAAATCTCGTGTCAAATATTGATTCATCCATAACGTTTGCTGCGCCGTATCTTATCTTCGAATAGAATAAATAATTACCTTATGATATGCCGCTAATCTAACTGACGAGATGAAAGAGTTTTCTACGTACACTATATAATGACATCGAGACGCTACTTGCAATTTTCAATAGTGCTTTGAAGCAGAATATGAGCTGGCTGTTGTAAGAAGGCCAAACGTTTTGGACTTATTTATTAGCCACCTTGAACCTTCTTAGGTATACAAGAAGTAACAGAAAGGGTATATCAACCCTGAAGAATGTGATTCTGCCCATGAAACTGAACAACTTTCCCCAAGGAACATAGGTAGAAATACAAAAAAATTGACCTCCCATACAAAATGCGCTAAAAGCTGATTCAGTTTCTATGGGAGTTCAAAATTTTTCTGTCATATATCGACCTATGTTCCTTAAGGAAAGTTGTTCAGTTTCATGGGCAGATTCACATCCTTCAGGGTTGCTATACCCTTTTTGTTACACCCTGTATAATGAAAGTTCAGTGTGATGTTTTTATTACCATCAGCCTCACTTAATAGTCACAGACTATTGTTTTGGAAAGTTACTATCTTTTGACGAAAACTCACTTCACTTTTCCATTCGATTCATTCAATTACGTATACCAAGAACATTAAATTCTGATTTTAAAAGGATTTGGTATGATCGTGTCGAGATTGTCGAGAAGTGAGTGAGCTTTCGAGTCTCTGCGCTATTTGGAACGATAGGATTGCGATTACGATTCGAATTAGATGAAGATCAAGGTCAAAATCTGATTATAAAGAATACCTATCATGCTAATCTTAAGAACGTCAAGAGTAAAAATCTTGAAACTTTTTCGAAATTGTCGACTACAGTTTTCCATTGTTTTGTTTTTTGTCTATTGTCCTAATAATATCTTCTCCCAAATATAATAAAAAAATATAGGCATCCCACGCAACGACGTTAAGTGCTTTATAATACCTAGGTACTCGTATATCAAATATCCGCTAATCTGTAAGGAACTTCATTGTTCGACTTTGTTTGTAGCAAATGACATTAATTAAGAATTTTTAGTGTATGTATGACAAATCCTTTGTAAAGTCCATCTGTCAATCAGAATAAGTCCCCGATTTCTCCTCCCCTCCTCCTGTGACCATTGTATGCGGATTCTGCGTATCGAGAGATCAAGACGCGTTCGCGCATACTAATCAATGCGCAGCGCATACGTCGAGATTGCTACGGTGCGGTGACGAATGATGAATTGGCCTGAATAGGGACGAATGACAAACATTTTTCTATGGAGATCCGAGATGATATTTGTTTAATTTTACAAGTGGGTATTTTGCGTGACACTGGATCCCTTAGGCGCAGGCCAGACAGAAGAGCGCACCTCTTCTGTCTGGCTTGCACCGCGTCGTTCTCCTACATTTTGTATGCATGTGATTTGAACAGGCGAAGAGACGGCATGCCTAAGGCGCACTGTCGGTGCACCACCGGCGCACCGCCGGCGTGACCGCCGGCACGCCGCCGCACAGCACAGTTCGCTGCCATCGATTCCGAAAAGTGTACCACGGGGGCGCTCGAAGCGCGCCTCGGGCGCACCCCAAGCGCGCCTCGGGCGCACCCAAAGCGCGCCGCGCCCGTTCTGTCTGGCTTGCACCTTACCCTTCTAACCAAAACACAGCAGTGTCAACACTGTTGCTTTACGGAAGAAATAACCAAGGGGGTGGTACACATGGCCGCACATCAGTAGAAACACTTTTGTACCTTATGTCGTGGTAATAGAGTTGAAAAAGTTTCTACCGACAAGCGGTTGACCGTACTTCTTGGCACAAAAGCCCTACCACCTATGAAATATTTGGCAGTCGGACACTGCTCAGCAGTGGAACATATGATAGGCTACTTAATAATGACAGGGTTAGGTATGCTATAGCCATAGTCTATAGCCAAAGACGCTATATAAGAGGCCTCAAGGGACCCCCCCGACGGACCGTGACGGCGGCGGCATCTCGCTTCAGGGCAAACTGTCTACCTACTGCCTTACTATAAATTAGAATAGTGCTGGATGTTTTACGAGGAAACTTTTAAAGTGACCCAAATTACTTTCTGAATGCATTTTTGCAGGTACGTGTGGGCTAACTACTTGAACAATGGCTACGCAGAGTTGATTTTACATACGAATTGACGTGCGCAATGCGCATACTCGTAGCTTCCCCCACCACGCGATTATTGTTCAATTTGTTTGCCCTGCAGTATTCTTATCTGTATTTGTCTTAGTTTATTATAAGTTATTTATATATAATTGTAGGTATATTTATGGACTTTTAATTTAATTATGCTTTCTGCACTATTGTGTCCCGCTGCTATTCACTTTCTCACTGCCTTAGGTTGGCTGGAAGAAATTTATTTTTGTGATAAGCCCGCCCTTGTGTATGTCCTTTAATTTTGTAATATTATTTAAAGTATGTGTGCAATAAAGAATATACAGCGTGGCCCATTGATAGACGTTCAAAAAAAAATTTGGATGCATGCTAAGGGGTATCCAAATCACCCCCATGTATGTTCCGCGATTATTTGTAGTTTTCGAGTTATAAATTATTTAATTTTTTTTTAATTTCCTGCCGAAGGAAATTAAAAATTTCATCTTTTTTTTACTGAACATTTTTTCAATTTTCTTTTTGTGTCATGATTGCCTTGAACGTTTTTTTCATACATAAAATAATAAACCTCCTTACATTCCTACTAGTTACACAAAAAGTATGGTAAATAAAATTTTCGAACAATTTAATGGGCCGATTCAAATTTTGATCATCAATTTAAAAATACAAAAAGGATGTTCCATAGATTGTAGCTCGTTTCAGAAACTTTTCAGGACTCTAGGCTACTCAAAACATAAAAAAAAATTGTGCTTAATGGGGTATTTTGAGAGGGAAAAAACCCTGAATGTTAATTTAGGCTCCAAATAAATAATTTGCCTATTTTGGTGATTCCTATCGCAAATTATGATAGTGGTAGGGCTTCTGTACAAAATCCGTCTGGAAAAGTACCGTCTTTTGGCAGTTTCTTTCGTAAAGCAGCAGTGTTTGCACTATTGTGTTTCGGTAGAAGTTTTAAGAGAGCTGGTAAAATTTCAGGCACATGAGCGATTCTATTTTATTTCATAGGGTAGGCCTTCAGAATTGGTTTGTTTTTTCCGTAAGAATGACTACTTGATAGGGTATTTTGAAAGTATTTTGGTACTTAAAATGGTATTTTTGGCTGAAATTGGCGTTCAAAACATGTTAGAGAAAAATATGAATCTTAATTTAAGTTAAAACAAACATATATGGGGGTGATTTGGATACCCCTTAGCATAACGCATCCAAATTTTTCTTTTGAACGTCTATTAATGGGCCACCCTGTATATATTATATAGGTACGGTCAACCGCTTGTCGGTAGAAACTTTTTCAACTCTATTACCACGCCATAAGGTCCAAAAGTGTTTCTACTGATGTGCGGCCGTGTGTACCTACTGCAGAAAGGTTAGGTGTTGTAAGAATATGAAGTCGGCCAGTTGATTTCGTCTTTATTATCAATTCCTAATAATTTGGCAAATTTTGTTATTGTCAATGGGCTCACTCGTATGAATGAAGAAAACGGCTTTCGTAGGGTGTCCCTATTTTAAGGGATCTTAGAGATTTTTGAAATGCATTTTTAGATCTTTCATGACTACACTAGACGATCGGTGAAGCTTTGCGCTCTAAAATCAATTTATTGTTAGAAGAGTAGGTATTGCCTGAATATCTACTCCTACATATCATATAGGTAAAATATCTACTCTTCCAAAGGCTCCATCTTATCTTGTTAAAGTACCATTGTAACACAAATTTATTGTCAACTCTAAAGCTAATATATTCCAACGGAAACGAGCTCAAGATAAAGACTACGCGTTTCTTCCATCGGTTAATGACTGCTTAGTCCTTTTTCGCGACGACAGTACTTTTTAAAATCCATTGTAAATTATGCAAGATGTAGTAAGGTGTTTGGCAGCTCTAAAGCAGCAATGTGTTTAGAAGTGGAAGTGTTCTGTCGTTGTGTATGTAGGTGAGGGTTTCGCATAACCGCCAAGATGCGGGGCCATTAAGTTTTTACCTCCCGTCTCGACAAGTTGGGAGCCACTGGCCCGTGAAGACTGAGGGACATGTATCCTGCCTTCTCCTAATGAAATAAATTACTTAAAACACAACTTCAAAAAGTCTAAACCACCATCAGAAAATTAACAAAAAATCTGATCTAAATCATAGCTGCTAAGACAGACTTTCTTGTGACAGTTTTTGTGTAACTGGGAGGATAAATTCATAACCTTTTACAACCAATACATGCACGCACACACTTGTAAAGTTCACATACAGCCATCGTGAGAAACTTCTCGTTCGTGAATAAATTATTTAAGAGTAGCCAGAGATATGTGGCCCTGCGTATGGTCGAATGATTTTGATTCATTTGAAGATACGTGATGCAACTCGATCTTGCTTTAAGATATGTTAAAATTGATGAGCCAAGCTTGTGTTTGAGTCATATAATATACTTACCTATGTGAAGATAAAAATGATATCAAAAGAGAAAGTCTGATTTGTTTTTGCGAAATAGGAATGGAAAATGTATGCGCGTAACAAAAGCTATTGGATTTTTTTCGTAAAAAACGTCATAATCTATATATACTAAATTCAAATCATATAAATGTAACGATATTGTTGTTGTTATTCTTTATTGCACAATTAACATATAGAGAATTACATACAAGAGATTTCTTCCAGCCAAATACATTATGCATAATAATATAGCTATTTGATCATTAATATTATGGGTACAGATTTTGAGAAAAATTCAAAAATGAGCGAAAAACGTAAAACAGCGCGAATCCGCTCCGTTCTAGCATGCACATTCTGCCCTTTGTTAGAAAGGGAGGTAATTCAGCTCTTATCAGCCCCTTAAAGGAGTTAAGTACGCTCGGCGGCAAGCAAGTGGAAACAAAACCAGTAAGTATAAGCTGAACTAGCGCTATGCTACAACCGCCCGAAACCAGAGACCCACTCAAGCTAGGCCAAAGTGTTTCCAACGACATACGGCCGTGTGTGGGTACGGTCAACCGCTGATCGGTAGAAACGTTTTCAACTCTATAACCACGCCATAGGGTCCAAAAGTATTTCTACCGACGTGCGGCCGTGTGTACTATGATTAAGTATGCATTTTTTTGTAACAGCTGCAGATTACGTAAAGTACAAAAAAATATTATAATAAAAAACCGGCCAAGTGCGAGTCGGACTCGCGCACTGAGGGTTCCGTACCACCACATAAACATAATTGTATTAGTTGAAATTTCAGTAAGTTAATGTGCTAGATTTTTTGAGTCCGACACGCGCTTGACCAAATTTTATTATTTGTTGTTATTTTATAGCTTATGCACTATAAACACACCAATTTTCAAGTTTGTAAGTGTTCCCGGTTTTAAATAGAACTACAACAAAAATCGCCTCAGCGACCATCCAACTTGACCCCTCTCTTATATGAATGTTCTTGAAACGGGAGCTCACCACAATTGGTTACCATTAGTTGTGAGAAAAGTTGTAATATTTAATGATTTCAGACTTTTCCCATTATTTGTACTGTGAGACCTAGCTTCTTGCCAAATTTCATAATTTTAGGTCAACGGGAAGTACCCTGTAGGTTTTTCATTTTTGAATAAATGTATGGAGATGAATACATAAAATGCCATATCTTTTGATTGCGTCGTTGTAAAAAATTTAAATTTTCAGATCTTGTGTGGTTCATGGATCCTAATATGTGGTATTAATTTCAACCTGATACCTTTACCCGTTCGTGAGATAAAGGGTCTTGACAGACAGACAGACAGACAGACAGACAGACAGACAGACAGACGGACAACAAAGTGATCCTATAAGGGTTCCGTTTTTTTCTTTTGAGGTACGGAACCCTAAAAATTATTATCACGTAAGTATAAAATTTTACGTTCTTGGATAAGTATGGACAGTTAACCTACATTTTAATTAACCGTCAAAATAAACAGGCTGATTTTTAAACCTTTTGTTTGAGACTTATTTTGAAAGCTAATAGCAACAACTTTTGTTCAACGATTTTTAATTTAAAAAAATACATCCCCATTTAAATGAGAGTCAAGTTTTCATTTTAGTCTCCGTAAAATTTATTTGGACACTGTGAACTCGCGCATACTTATTTTGACGCATAGGTACAGGCTGCTTTTCTTCCAGATATTTATCATCCAGATATGAATGAACGAAGATTGACGAAAGAGATCTACCAGGCGAGAGTGAATGGAAACGTTGGAAGGGGAAGGCCTAGGCGAACGTACCAGGACCAAATTCAGGACGTTCTGAATAAAGGCCAGGTTAAAAGTACCCTAAACCGACGAGCATGTATGAAAGGATTGATGAAAGTACAGGAAGCAAGGGAAGTATGTCAAGATCGTAGCGGGTGGAGGACTGTGGTCTCTGCCTACCCCAACGGGAAAGAGGCGTGATGTTATGTATGTATGTATTTATCTTACGCCAGAGCCCAGTTTTTCTCTACTGAAGCAATATAGGTATATTCTTTTTATTTTATATTTTGTTAAATAAAACCTGTATTTTAACAACCAATCAATGTGAGCCAAATTCGCTATAATTTTCCAGTTGACGACACTTTTTAATTACAAAAATTTTCTTTGTCTGAAACTTTTCGAATTAGGTCATTTGGGACACCCTGTATAAGACCATTTCGTCGTGTGTATTCGCGGTTTTGTTGGTTTGTTCGTCACGCGATTCCCTTGTTCGGTTTTTCTGCCATTCTTTATGAAAACTGTATTTTTGGCTTATCTTTCTTTCATTTCTGTATAATTAATTTCTTCCGGCCGTGTTCTCTGGAAGTTAATTAATTATTTGTGCTATTTACATACTTATTCGGAAGGGGTAGGGTCCAAATTTTTGTGAAAAGACAGTTATGAGCAAAGCAACTCAATTTATCTTATATCGGGTTTTATAAATTGGTGTAAAACCTTTTGATGGCTTATTCTGGAGGCTAAATGCAACAACTTTTGTTTTACATCTTTTGTAAATTCGCAAAAAAAAATTACCCTCCCTCCGTACAAAATGATCAGGTGATCGTCCTTTTGTATGAAAAGTCGATTTTTTTTTGCGAACAACAAAAGTTCTTGCATTTGGCTCGTTAAATTACACCATTTTTTTATAGGAAGAATTGGCGATGTAGAGTTACCACGGCTAGTAACGAAAGTTCACTTAGCCATGGATATAAAAAAACACTTCACTTCTCGACTCGATCATTCCAAATTCAAAAATTCAAAATTTGGAAGGATCGAGACTTCTAATTGAATTTAGAGTCGAGAAGGGAATTTACGGAATAGCACCCCTATCTTTTCATAGGTAGGTATCGCACTACCAAATTTTTGCAGTTGCCAAGCCGTTGTTGATGTTATGTTTTGATGACGATAAGTCTAAATAAATACTTACTTAAATAAACCATAAACCCCTTCTTACTTACAAGCTTTATAGGCAGTTAGGTAGAGATCTACAAATATTGAGGTTTTGCAACATAGATTTATATAGTCAAGATAGGGTCTTGGGAACAAGCGGTTCAAAATTTCCCCATACAATAAAAAATAGCGCCATCTGTGAAAAATCGCGTGAACTACGTTGTGTAGTACTTCGGTCGGTGCTAAATATACGGAACGGAAATAATATGGCGGGAAAAACAAAACAAACATTTTACTGTTTATATGTGATTTAGGCCTGGTTTTCCAGTTTCATTAATTGGATTATAGTAAAAAACAATAATAAGAAATAACAATAATTATAATAAGAGTATATTGTTTCTTCAACTAAGAACAACATTTTGTTGGTAAGTTTATTTGCATCCAATGTTGACAATATGACTGACAACGACTGACATTTGTTGGTCCTAAACGTCAGATTTCGGACCAACGAATTGGGGACATGGTAACGTGCCGATGGGCTAGTACTTATATATAAGTAAATGTTTTGCAAGGGATTTTTGCCTTGGTTTTTATAATTACTATTTACAGTAATTTAAATTGGATCTTAAAATAAAACTATGATATTTCCTATTTTCAGTATCGTTTATTTTATTAGTTAATTTGACATTTTATATTTATTTTGACATTGAATATTTTTATTATGACTATAAGATGATTTTGTATTTGCCGCCTTTTGACATGTTTGTATTTCTTTATTGACTATTTTTTGTTTTTATATTATTTGACGATCATATTATTCATTGACATCTGAACAATTTATGTAATTTTGAATTTGATAGTATGAAATAAATCTAATCTAATCTATTACATTTGCGCACCTGAAACTCAGAGAGCATAAAGCTTCCATCACGAAGTAGAATATTTCTAACTACAATGTAGGTAGAGTGAGGGTAGAGAAATAATTATCTTATCACTTTCACATTAAATTTTCACACTAGCTTATCCACACTTTTCTTATGCACCATAGTTATGCACCCAAAAATCTCCAGACAAAAAGAAAATCTAAGTAAAACAAACAAAAGAAGATAACGTCCGGCGATTGGTGGACGCGACGTTGCCGCTCTGGCATCCCGCCGAGATGCGCATCAACCGTCTCTATCACACGCTCATAACTTTAAATATATCTGTCTTGTTCTAACTGTGTCTGCAGGATCGTCTCGCTTCAAGACGCAACAGAGATAATTTTATCCGAAAGCTTTCAAAGTTCGAAACTTCGAATGCATTCGTACGGTCAACCGCTCGTCGGTAGGAACTTTTTAAACTCTATTACCACTCCATAAGGTCCAAAAGTGTTTCTACTGATGTGCGGTCGTGTGTACGTGAGATTTATTTTTAAAAGCGCGCCAATCGCTAGCTGCCAGTAATTTTCACATTTTCTTTTTTGTGGCAAAGGTAACTATACTTATTCGGCTTTGTATACTGTAAATGGTGGTAAATATAAGATAAGATTATAACGACGGTATCTGATCTCTCACAGAGGTCGATCGGGTCAAGGTTATCTATTGTTCATTGTTTCCAGTTTACGAGAACAAGATCAGCTTTGGGACAAGCTCCATACAGATATGTTCGAGATTTGTTTGTAAGATTAGGTGATTAAGTATATAAGGCCTTGGTAATAGAGGTTTCAGGCGCTTATAGAATGATTAGGATGCATTTATTAGGATGTGGAATTCTAGAATAGGCGTGAGGAAAACTTAGTCAAATCAAATACTCTTTATTTAACGTCAAAACCTTATTCGCGCGAATCATTTATCTAAGGTCAAAACGATAATTTAATTACATTTAAACTACATAGGTATGACGTCACTGCTCATAGTTTCATCTTTTACGATTTTTTTAAATTTTTAGTTAATTAAATAAATTTAAAACTGCACATTGCAATACCTAGTCAGCTTTTCAGCAATTTTGTAGGTATCTTTTTTGAAATGTACGTAGTATTTTATTATATAAGTTTTCGACCCAGCATTCATCCCTAATAGGCCTAGATCCCACGACAGGATTATACTCGTACACCTATCTTTTATTTGAACGAAATGTGGTTTATATGGAAGGTTATACATGGGGTCATACAACGCCCTATGGTTGCCTATGAATTTCTTGCCGCAAGTACCTCAAAAACACATATCAACATTTTGGTTGTATGGGAACAACCCTTTTAAAAATTTTGGCAGAGCAATGGATATTGTCGTAAGATACCTTGAATAGAGATTCTCGGTCATGCAAAGTTTCATCAAAATCGTTACAGCTGTTTCCGAGATAATTGCAAAATTAAAGAAAGGGTTGTTCCCATACAACCAAAATGTTGATATGTGTTTTTGAGGTACTTGCAGCAAGAAATTTATAGGCAAACCTAGGGCGTTGTATGACTCCATGTATAATCTTAGATATAAACCACATTTTGTTCAAATAACAGATAGGTGCATAATCTTGCCGTGGGATCTTAGCCTATAATAGGTAATTTTCTATTACGTTTGTCAACTACTTTTTTTGAGTGTCGATAGAAGGCACGCTCATCATCATCACTGTTGGTAATTTTCTTATTATTATTGTATAAAATAACTGAAATCTTTTTAGAAGAAAAAATATAATATAGACATTTAACAGGTAGATAGCAATCAAATTGACTTAATAATTTTCATACTGTCTGGAGTATCAGCACAGAATAAAGTAATAGTATTATCATACAGAACAGACACTCTCCGCCCCCCTTACAATCCACCCCGCACCCCCGCGCGCACCCGCCAAGAGATTCTCGTAGTGCTTCTGAGGGTCTTTTGTACTGAATATGCGAGCCTACTCGACCTTCCAATTTCAAATTTCAAATTCGCGCTCGATGTATCTAGTGTCCGGGGTGTGGTATAAGTTTGTCCATTTTCCTATCGATGATCATGTGCGTCGTTCAGTTGAACTTCCAAAAGGTGCTAGAAAACACCCTATTGTCGTCGCATGTATATTATTATATTTATATTATATTTATTCACATACAACTTACATTTACAGTCTTACAACTAAACATGCAAGTCTTATAGTCAGCAGGGTTAGAGTCGATCACTGGCCGGCGAGCAGGGCTCGTGGTATATCCACTACTGTGCTCCGGGCAGTGATCAACTCCAGGTAAGCTGGTGTCAGATATTTGGTTTCCGAGGTATTATACAGGGTGTTAATTTGATTGCATGCCATAGCTCAGGGGCGGGATCATTATCAGTAACTGAACAACTTTTCCCAAGTCGAAAAACGAATATCAATGTTTGACCTCCCATAGAAACTGCATCAGCTGATAGCGCATTTTGTGCATAAGATCAAATTTGTTTTTTCGTATTTCGACCTATGTTCTTTGGGAAAAGTTGTTCAGTTTATGATACTGATCCCAGCACGCAATCAAATTGACACCCTGTATAATTCAACGTAGCATGTATACCTCTTGTCAGTGAAAAGTGATGATAAATACCTAATGTACTTATGAACGCAACTATAACTAACGAAAAGTAGGGAAAGAGTAAAAACAAACATGTTTGTGAGGCTTGCTACAGCTTCAGCTTAATAAAAGCTGCATAGCGAACGTCACGCAAAGGTTAGTCCGGAAGTAGGCTGACCACACGCAGTTTTAAAAGAAGGATAAACAGAAATCACGGCTCTGATTGGTGTTATTTAGATTAATAAAAAAGCGAAAAAATATTCACTGTGCGAATATTTAAAATAATATTTAAAACAAACACGAGATTTCGTAAATTGTTTCTAAAGTACACGAAGTCTGGCCTGTTACAATTACCCCCAGTATCAAGTTAGCAGCATTGCCTCATTGGAATGCCACTAAAAACCGTCGAACCATGAAAAACCCAGAGAGGAAGCCTCTTAAAATTTGACGGCCCTTACATTTCATTAGTACGGCCAAACAGATGTCGAAAAAACTGTGAGTAGACCCTACATTTCATAAATAAATAATTATTTAACTTTAACCATATACAGGGTGTTAATTTGATTGCGTGCCATAGCTCAGGGACGGGATCAGTATCAGTAACTGAACAACTTTTCCCAAGGAACATAGGTTGAAAAACGAATGTCAATGTTTGAGCTCCCATAGAAACTTCATCAGATGATAGCGCATTTTGTATGGAAGGTCAAATTTGGTTTTTCGTTTTTCGACATATGTTCCTTGGGAAAAGTTGTTCAGTTACAGATACTGATCCCGCCCCTGAGCTATGGCACGCAATCAAATTAACACCCTGTATGGACTCATCTAAAACCACGGTCACCCTACCCTACTTAACACCTCTTTACCGATGGTTATCGAATCAACACAGTTCCTGTAATGATATTTATTTTCAAACGATATTTCTAATTTTGTGCCTCACTAGTTATTTAATTTCGTGTTTGGTGAATTGTTGACGGGATTTAGATAAAGAGGCTTAAAGAATATTCTGATAAGAGGAATAACGAAGAGGAATATCGTCCGTACCTCTGTTCAAAGCAGACCTGTTACGTTGTGCTCCGCTTCATAAATTCAGTTTTACTTGCAAAATATTAGTTATTTATCTAAAGTTATATATCGTTGTATTACCAGTGATACAAGGTGTTTAGTGGTGTAAACTGTTTACCAAAATTCGTGCCAATACTCGAAATATAAGTGTTTTTATTTCAAACGAACCGTTAAAATATCATCGTCCATGACCTACGCAAGCGCGCAGAGGTGAATCACCGCGCATACTGGTCACTGACCCCGACCGGACCGACGGACAGGTGCCTGATAAACTGTACGTAGCAATAGCATAGCAAACCTTGCTGCATTATTAGACGAAGGCGATACAAATATGCATACTTGTGCTGGATGCATGTATAACATTCAATCAGATGAGCCCCATATGAAGTGTACGAGATGCGGTTGTTTTTATGATCTAATATGTGCTGGGCTTAAATCAGAACAACATGTTTCTCTTCCTGATGAAGTAATGCAAATCTGGACTTGTACGTTATGCCGTAGTAAAGAACCAAAAACCGGCAACAGTAAAACTCCAATTCGCCAATTGATGAGTACATCCCTTGCTAATGATACATTGGCTGATACTCTTGATACTACAATCGAAGCGTCCTTGATAGAGTTTGACACACCGTCATTTCACACCGATTTTGTAACTTTTCGACCGGGACAGAAAAAATCAACCCAACAGCACAACGCTAAGATGACTGTTGACGCAGAGAACGACTCATTAAATGCATGTACCACTCAAGAACTGAAGTCACCACAGGCTGTCACAAAGTTAGACATAAATGGTAGGGTCTTGCATGAAATTTTATCTTTTCGGGAAAGCGTAATGGTGCTACTAACAAAGAAAGACGAACAGATCCAAACCTTGCTAACACAGATAACGTATCTAAGACAAGAAATTAAGGCAATCAATGGTAAATCTGATGACATGAACAGAGATATTGTCGACTGCAAAACGCTGATTGCTAGCAGATTTTCACCGATGCTAGACAACCTTGTAGTACCCACCACCAGTGCAGAAACTAAGGAAGTTGTTACCAATCCAAGTACAAACTATGCAAAAGCTGCAAGTACAAACTATGAAAAAGCTGCAAGCTGCATCGTTTCTGCCCCTGCTAAGTCTCCTGCAAGTACTCACAAATCCACCATATCAAAGTCGACGACGTCCGTGAAAACCCATCAGCACCCAATACCTCAGCAGCCCATCTCGCCAGCCCGTCCAACTAATACGTCCACCAAACCTTTTGCACAAACGTGTAAAATACCAAATCCGCCGACTAACAAGTCTGCTACTACCAACGACGAGACCGTCAGAGTAGGACCTTATGAAGATCCTTGGCAAAAGGTCACGTCCAAGAATCAACGTAGACGTGCATCAAAAAGGTCTGCTGTCATTGGCACCGGCCCCGCAGATGTAGAGCTACAGAGCTCAGAACGAGGGAAAAAAATTCATGCTTGTTTTTTCAAAGCTAGCACAACAGCAGAGGCCGTTAAGACTTATATGGCAAAGAAAAATGATGGTACGAGTTACGAAGTTGAAAAACTCCGATTGAAGCATAACTACTACGCCTCTTTTGCCCTCACTGTGCCTGTTAGTAAGTTCGAATACTTTATGTGTGGAGAAAACTGGCCAGCTGGAGTTGAAGTTAGCGCGTGGTTTCGGCGGAGCGCAGGACGTCCGATGCGCGCGTCCACCACCAGCTCCCCTGGCCACCGCGCCGCCTCCCTGCTCCGCCCCCGCCCCCGCCCTCGCTCCCACCGGAATGCAGACACACGACGCACTTGCGACACGTTCGACACACACAGCGATGCACAAACCCCCGACCGGACCGACGCGTAAGACAAACAACTTGGTTAAGACGATTGACAGAAATAGTGTCGTAAAGAAAACTATTGTAAGAAAACAGAAGGGAGCCGTGTTCTTAGGAAATGAGGCACAGATGAACCTAACCAACATTTTATTGAAATAACACGACATTTGATTACAAAACCGAACTTCTATTAAATTAACACAACAAGGACAACATTCAGGAAACCTAAAAGGGCTAGATACAATCTAGGTAAAACGGGTAACTATAACGCTCCTAAGAGGTCCGATCGTAACAATGTTCGAGCAGCGAGTGAGAGGCCAAGCAGGTGTGCAGCCTGCTTATATAGGCGACGTCGGTCGGTGTGGCCAGCGCTGCTTGGTGGTTGCAGCTTACACGGCCTCTCCTGACATGCCAGCGTCCTCGATGGCTTTTGACCTGACCAAGCCACGTCATCAGAACCTGCAGAAGAAAGGCTCTGAACATCAACAAATAAAAATAACCTGAAGCTCTGTCTTTCATCTATGCAATCCAGTCAAAACTAAGAAAACAGAAAGTTGCAGTTTCGAAACTGACAAATCATCATCACACTGTACAGCATACAAAATATGTGTATGCGATCACGCATAGGTTGTACAAAGAATGAGCGAATAACGTGAAGTTTGAATTCGCTTGATAGATCAATGTGTTTATCTCGGTCATCTCAGCTGTACCAGATTTGATCTTAGGTTTTGCAATTCTAATAAGTACTTGGGTACTTGCACTAAATACGGCTAATTACTGTTTTGCGATTAGTCTTATCGCAACAAGAGATGATGAAATAGAATAATTGGTTTGGTCTCACCAAGTTTGTTGATACGTGTGCAGAGTTTCACACAAAGAAACGTCTTGCGTCCGGTTGAAGCGCAGGCTGACGAGAGCATGCGACGGCTGCGGCTGCTGGTGGGTGCCGGTACTGTAGCGCCCTGCTGCAGCACTTCCCGAACGCTCTACCCGGCAGCACCGCACCACACGACGCTGCAGGGATGAAACAGCGCTACCTCGGGTCGCTCCCGAAGCAGTCAGTTCCGGGTTCGCTATGGCACTCCATCCACATAATGGAACTCGTCATCAGTATCTAAGCACATGAATGACAACACAGAATTCGATCCAAATTAGTACACAATGTTATGTGTCTGAAATTGCAAGCTGGCGAGTAGGGATCTTAGATTGTTCATTTAGTTATTGAACCAGTATGATAACAAGGTGCACTCTTGCTACCATAAACGTTACTCTGTTGAGGAAATCTGTACTTATCGACACAAAGTTTCAGACAAATAACTCTAAATGAAATAATGAAACCCATCATGATGGAATTCCACTAAAAACAAAACACAGGGTCGACCCTTAAAACTAAATTTGTACGTACAAAACAGACAGGACGTTAGTATTTCGGCATAGGCTCAGAGTTTGCATACCTTACAGTTGCTGTTGGCAGAGGCTCCGAGTTTGCTTACCACACAGACTTAACAGACAGGACATTAGTTTGTCGGCATAGGCTCCGAGTTTGCATACCGCCCAAACTAATGCGACACTTTAGGCATAGGCTCCGAGTTTGCATACCTCACAGTTGCTGTTGGCAGAGGCTCCGAGTTTGCTTACCACACAGACTTAACAGACAGGACATTAGTTTGTCGGCATAGGCTCCGAGTTTGCATACCGCCCAAACTAATGCGACACTTTAGGCATAGGCTCCGAGTTTGCATACCTCACAGTTGCTGTTGGCAGAGGCTCCGAGTTTGCTTGCCACACAGACTTAAACAGGCACTAACCCTCAAAGAAGGCAGCGCACGCCTCAAGCGTCCATTCACGCCACAGCACCATATTCTCGGTCGCGGCCTCCTCTTGCCATACGAGCCAACCAGAAGTTCCAGCTCGTAGCGGTGATGGGACAGCACGCGCGTAACCATGTACGGGCAGCGCACACGAGAATCCAGCTTGCGGGTGCTCTGCGAAGCCTTGGACAGAAAGAACCATCCCGACAGATCAGGTGTCGCCAGCCACTCAGCCAGCCGAAACACACATAAAACATAAAAACAAAAACACAATTTAAGACTGTAAACAGGTAGAAAGGTAGGAACGCTTATAGCTTAAAAACTTGGCATTATTTAAGAATGCATAGAAACCATTATTAGCAACAAACGTCAGCAGTCAGCACTTACTGCTCGGCCGTACCTGACCATTTTGGTTTTAGTTATAGTTTTGCTCTTTAAACTACATAACCGTTGTGTTGTAACTTTCAACAGACTGAACACTGGTTCCATAAATTTTCAGTTTTTTTGCCTCGCCACGACGACTACATCATGGCATATAAAGATCTAAGTCAGGTACATAATAATTGGTGAAACCTTACCGAGTTCATAGCTTTGTGTACTTCATTGGAGTCACTGTCATTTCCAAACCTCGGATCCACATACAATGTTGATCTCTGATGTAAGCGGCAGTTTGTGAAATTCACTCATGGATCCCACTTCTGATGTAAGAAAACAGAAGGGAGCCGTGTTCTTAGGAAATGAGGCACAGATGAACCTAACCAACATTTTATTGAAATAACACGACATTTGATTACAAAACCGAACTTCTATTAAATTAACACAACAAGGACAACATTCAGGAAACCTAAAAGGGCTAGATACAATCTAGGTAAAACGGGTAACTATAACGCTCCTAAGAGGTCCGATCGTAACAATGTTCGAGCAGCGAGTGAGAGGCCAAGCAGGTGTGCAGCCTGCTTATATAGGCGACGTCGGTCGGTGTGGCCAGCGCTGCTTGGTGGTTGCAGCTTACACTATTACGATAGTTAATCAAAATATTATGTCTCTTGATAAAAAGACCCCGCGACTCGAAGTCCTCTTGCAAAGTGATCTAAAGTGTGATGTGCTTGCTCTTACCGAACATTGGTTAACTAGTAATAACCTGCAATGCGTTTCGATAGACGGGTATTCCTTAATATCGAGTCACTGCAGAAGGGCTGCCGAGCACGGGGGATCATGTATTTATGTAAACAATAGCATAAAAGCGATTGAGAACACCGACGTTACTTCACTAACAACTGATTTGTATTGTGAGTTGTCAGCTGTAGATTTAATTGACTATCGGATAACCATAATCTGTGTATATAGAACTAACCATAAAGTTACCTCTTTTGAATTCCTAAAATACTTGGAACGACTGCTCGACAAACTGTTAGATAATAATAACCAAATAATAATAGTCGGTGATACAAACATAGACACGATCTGTAGCATAAACTCTCAGATAAGAATGTTAAGGGATATACTGATGGCCCACGATTTTCGGAATGAAGTAGATTTCCCGACGCGCGTCACAAGCGACTCATCAACTTGCTTGGACCATCTTTATACTAACGGCGTCCGCGGCTCGGTAAGCACGGCACCCGTAGTGACTAACATTAGTGACCATTTCGCGGTGCGCGCGACAGTCGCGTGTGCTGAACCTCCTCCACCTGCACCACTCACTCAACTTGTAAGAAGTTTTGCACGACAAAGTTTCGCCAATTTCACAGCTGCGGTTGAGAGCATAGACTGGACCGAGTTACATCACCGCCATAGAAATTCAGTGCAAGACATGACACATGCTTTATTAAACATTTTAAAATCCAAGTTTGACATATGTTTTCCCATAAAAAGGGTGAATAATCGTAAGAAAAACAACTGGGTTACCCCTGAAGTAGTTAATTTGAAATGTTTATTATTTGACATAATTAATATTAGTAAAAAATGGCCAGATGATGACATACTCATGAACTTATTGAATAAAATAAACTCTGAATATATTAACTTAGTGAAGCACGAAAGAGCAAAATTCTTCACAAATCAAATAGAAATGAGTAAAAATATTAATAAAACTATGTGGAAGGTGGTAAACTTTGAACGTGGCAAGACTTCAGGTTCCCGCGTAGACTTTACTCAAGTAATTTCTGCGCTTGATAGTGGCGGCGTGTCTAAGAGTCCTGAGGAAGTAGTAAACGCCATGAATGAACGGTTTGCCGGAGCCGCGGCTGCGTGTGGGGCCCCGCCAGCTGACTGTGACAGAGCTCTTGACTTGCTGCGTGAGGCGCGCATGCCACCCGACCGCTGTTTCAGGCCTAATACTTTCACGACGAATGAAATCTGTCGTATTATTAGATCTAAGGTAGCGCAAAAGCCAACCAGAGACATCTACGATATATCCGTCTTCTCTCTTAATGCCGTTTCACACATATTAGCACCACTACTTACGAATATTTTCAATCGTTGTCTTGCGGAAGGTTTCTTCCCTGATCCTCTTAAACTCAGCAAGATTTCTCCACTCTTTAAGGGAAAGGGAAAGAGAGAGGATATGGATGCGTATAGACCTGTATCAATTATCCCAATAATCGCGAAAGTTTTCGAAAATGGACTAAGCTACAGAATAACGAAGTTTCTCGCTGATAGTGATGCATTATCTGATCGTCAATTTGCTTACCGTGCCAGACGCAGCACGACGTCGCTAGCGAGAGAAGTAATACGTCGAATAGTGAACGCGCGGGAAAACCATCAAAGTGTAGCAGTATTGTGTTGCGATTTATCAAAAGCTTTTGACGTAGCTGATCATAACGTTCTTTCGGCGAAGCTTCAACACTATGGCTTTCAAGGCCCCGCGCACTCACTATTAATGAACTTACTACGAGTCAGAAAGCAAATTGTGGTAGCACAAGGGGGTGAAGTTAAGTCTGAACCCATCTCCACAACGATGGGTGTGGCGCAGGGTTCGTCCGTGTCCAACATCCTATTCTCTCTCCTATTGAACGACTTGCCGGAATCAGTGGTCAGTGGAGAGGCGTTTATGTATGCGGATGATGTGGCGGTGGTGGTGTGCGCGCCTACACATGAGACACTTCAAATTAAGCTAAATGAGACTACCAGCCAAGTTAGCAAGTGGTTCAAGTGCAATGGTCTTGTATTAAATCTTAGTAAGACACATTTCATGAGCTTTGACTTGTCTGGACGTCAGATGAAACCTCTCATTGTTATAGCCAATGGGATTCAAGTTCAACAGGTCGAATCCACTAAGTTCCTTGGCTTTCATCTCGACCGACGCTTAACATGGGAGTCACATATTGATTATGTCTGCGGAAGGCTAAGCGGCGCGTGCTTCGCTCTTAGAAGGGTATCTCGAGTGGTCCCCGTGCATGTGGTCCGCGCGTGCTACTTTGCCACAGTTCACTCCATACTACAGTATGGTGTAGAGCTGTGGGGCTGTGCAGCGGATTGGAAGCGGGCTTTTATCTTGCAAAAGCGGGCAGTGCGAGCGATAGCACATATTACACAAGAGACGTCTGCGCGCCCATATTTCAAAACATTAAAGATTATTACTTTACCCTCCCTAGTTATCCTGCAGATTGCGATGTATGTCCGGAAGAATCTCGATTCATACCCGAGAAACAGGGATTTGAACGGAGGTCGCAATACTCGCAATGCAGATAAACTAGCACCTGTACGTCACAAGCTGGTTAAAGCCAAGAAGCTTACACACGTGTCGGGGCCATCAGTGTATAATCACTTACCAAAAGAGATCACAGAGGCGACGAGCGACAACATTTTTAAAAACAAATTAAAGTTATTTCTTGAAAAGCAGGCGTTCTACAGTATGGACGAGTTTTTTAATGAACGTTTTTAGTACTTTGGTATTCATATATTTATAGACTTTGTTATACCACAGAATTTATAATATTAAACAAGTTTGTTATATTAATGAATAATGTAATGTAATTGACATGTAATTTATTAATTACCAAATAAATTGATTATGATTATGATTATGATTAGGAAAAAAACAGTAGACTGGAAATTATGTAAAATTATGCTGAAAAGAAAGCTCTGGAGATCAACACAACGTGCCATATCTTGAATTTACATTTAATTAATGATACCTTACCATCCTGTCAAATAAAATCTGCCTGTTGGGTCACTGCTTCATTTCCTAGTTCCTACACTATACAAGGTTATTTTTTTGGACCTGATTTCCTTTTGCCCATTTATTAGTGAGGTCAAAAGCAACAAGTTTTGTTCTACGACTTTGCTAACAAGGCACGAAAAATTTTCAACTTCCCATACAAAGTGGGTCGGTCACGTGACCACTTTAGTATGGAGAGTCGAAAATTTTTTGTGCGTTGTTAGCAAAATCGTAGAACAAAAGTTGTTGCTTTTGACCTCACTAATAAGTGGGCAAAAGGAAATCAGGTCCAAAAAATAACCTTGTATAATGGGAAGATATAACATGTCAAACGGCATCATGTCATCCCCAAGGTCTAGACCAAAGTCTAGAGGTGAGTTAAGATTATTCTGTGGATAGACCCCTTGGGCAGTTTACCAATTCGTGTTAAGCCTTTCTGAAGGCAATATTACACTAAAACACAATCCATCCTAAAAGTAAACAAATGTCATTGGACTTGATTGGACTCCAAATAGTTTTGAAGAACAAAATATAACTTGTTCAGTCTCCATAATAATGATTAGCCGATATAAATATTTCGGAAGTCAAAAGAAAGTTATGAAATGATCTTTTGTAAGTTTTGAAGTTATGTATTGATAGTCATGTAAAACTGCCTAAATAGGCTAAATATTTAGCTTGATTTGCTCATATTATCGACACGGAGTGAAACGAAAACAAGACTCGTTTTAAAACACCCAAGTGAAATTTTTATCGACTTTTTATCACCCCTATCAGCAGTAACGGTCGGAGGCCAACAACTGTCTCAGGAAACACAAGAAAGGGATGTAATGTGCTCATTACGTCTGTGTGGGTGCGTATGTCGTATTGTAGTCGCGTGCGCAAGGGGTCGAGCGTAGACCTCAGAAGTTTTAGATCAGTCTATCTAAAATTAATCCAAACTCTCCAAATCCAAACCAATATCATGTCTGTCTGTCTGTTACACTTTCACGGCTAATGTGCTGAACCGTTTTGGACGACATTTTATATGAAGATAGTTTATACAATGTAAAAAGACTTTTTGAATTCCACGCGTAAGAATTTACGGGCAACAGCGAAATTTTAATGCAGTTTTATCATGTCGTCCCCAGCAGTACCTACCTAAGGTAATTTTCAAGTTTCCTTCCTTTCTTATACAATATATTAAATGCGAATCATCATTATATTGTGTGGGTCGATGACCAACTTCACAAGCCCCAGCGCCAGAGCACAGAATATATAATAGACGCCCAGTATTATATTACTCTATGATAATAGTAAACAAGTTTCTAAGCCAGAGTTCCTAAGCCGCCAGAGGTATCTGTCAATTATTCATTCCGTGGATATTAGCCGGGACCAAAGAACTGCATTTTGATAGTAACTCTGTCGTCCGCTATTCAACTAGTCCATCAATCTCGGTTGTCAAAATAATGATCGAATTTCCAAGTATGTTTGAGAAAAATACATATGTAGAGCTTTTAAGCTATAACCAAAGAGATTTGAACCTAAAGCTATAACTGGCAAAGCCAGAGTAGGAAATTTTATTTGGTCTTTTAGAGTCATTAGTTGTATTCCGTATATCTATTCTACAGAGATCCATTGTAAACTTGTCTATGAGATACATAGCTCTATGTCGACAGGTGCGCACGCGCAGGTCGCCTTTGAGAAAAAATGGCGGCGCGAGGGAGAGCGACCCTCACGATCGACTTTAGATGGCATCGGAAATGAATAAAGCGACTTCACACTGGCCGCACTGGCTTTTTATATTTTGAGTTTCGATCTTATTTCTTCTAAAGTTTTTATTATTTTCTTCTTAATCGAAGTTTGCCCACTTCTTGGCAAAGACCTCATCCTTCTTTTCTATCGCAAATCGCAATGCGGTCTGGTGCGATTTGGGCCTAGTTTTTGTCAAAGACAACCAGTTCGTCTCTCTTATGCTTCGGGACCTTTGCATGGGACCATATCCTTAAACGTTTAATTTCCTACAAATACAGGGTGTAAGGGACGGTGTACCGATTACTGAAAGGGAGTGCTCATGACTGAGCAGTGTTGACACACAACTGAACAACTTTCCTAAAGAAACATTTCAGTTAATGAAAAAAAATTTGACCTCTCCATACAAATTGGTCACTTTGATCGAACAGTTTGCATGGAGAGATCGTTTATTTTATTTCCCAAAATTTGGGAAAGTTGTTCGGTTTCGGTGACTAAGCACGCCCTTTCAGTTTTCGTTACACCGTCCCTTTCAGCATGTATGAAAGGTTTGATGAAAGTTCAGGAAGTATGTCAAGATCGTAGCAGGTGGAGAACTGTGGTCTCTGCCTACCCCGACGGGAATGACGCGTGATGTTATGTATGTATGTATGTCCCTTTCACCCTGAACACCTACAACTTACGATTTGCAAAGATAAAGAGTTCAACCATCGTATTTTTGACGTGTTGCACCGCTCATGATATGAACGGAAAGTGTGCCGGCTCACTTACTTCAAAACTGTTCCTGTATTGAATATAAATTGAGAAATTTCATTTAACGGGCTTTTCGTGACGCTGGTCATTCCAAACATAAGCGTTGTATTGAAAGGTGGTAAAAGTCATGCAATATTGGGCAAGTAAGCTTTTAGGATTGTTGGGGATTCAGTCTTGTACAAAGTGAGTGATCAGCTTGTTATAACCTTTTTTTTTTTAAAAGTAAATCAGAGGTAATTTTTCTGTATGTAACGAAGATTCATAAGCATGTGATGTAAGTACACTCAACGGCACGTCAGTAGAAACACTTTTGGACCTTATGGCGTGGTAATAGAGTTGAAAAAGTTTCTACCGACGTGCGGTAGACCGTAAAGTATTTTGTTGTGTAGATGTCGTAGGCAAATCGTATGATTCGCCGTTTACAAACAGCGGGGCAAACTGTAATCGATCGGCAAACTGTAAACGGTCGGCAAATTCTAAAACGACGCCGGCAGATTGGTTTAGATCACTGGTGCATTAAAGTTTCGTAAGCCACGCCTTACTACCACAACGAATTACGCGCTGTTTTGTAAAATCTCGCGGCATTATGTAAAATGACGAATTAAAAATTTCTCGGCATTTTGTAGAATGCCAAGGCATAATGTAAACCGACGAATTATACTATTTGCCAATGTCATTATATCATTTCATTCCCCTTACGCTGTTTGTGCACCGCGACGATTTATGGAGGAGCCAGTCAGTTTTTTTTACATTTCCTGAAAGTCCTATTCGCTGAAAGTTGTTCAGTTACGTTGACTGATCGTGCCCTTTCAGTCAAAAGATAGATAAATAATTTATTGTCACACACAGACCATATTAACAAATACAAACGAAAGTCTTAAATCTACAACCTTTGCATGTAAGTAAGTGTGAAAGAAAACTGTAGTAGTGCTGCAGTATTCGGAAGTTACACCCCATATAAAAATATATCCACACCACACAATACCTATGTACTTACATCACATGCTTATGAATCTTTCTGTTACATACAGAAACAATGACCTCTGATCTACTTTCAAAATTAAACACGAATCGTTAAAAAAGAAAATATTATCATAAGGACCATCTTGTGGACGGCCGTGTTTTGCCTCGAAGTGTGCCGTTGTCAAACAGAGAAAAAATTATTGTTATCTCAATGGATATTTTAATAATACTTTATGTGATACAATCACGTTGGCACGAGCCGAAGTCGCAGGTTTTTATACAAGTTAACACAAAGGTTTAACAACAACGTTAACAATAACGTTATAATGACTGCTGAAAACGAACATCTTTTTCCAATGAACATAAGTCGTCGTGATCTGACATCATCATAACATCCCATGAAATGTCTACTACAGGACTGGAAGCTTTCTAAAAAATTCTAGCTTTTGCTGGAATTTGGAGGTGAAGTACCATAGTCACCTAGCTTGTCAGCGTTACGGCTGGCACTGTTTGTTGGTGACCGTAAGTAAGATTGTATGATACACAGGAGGATGCTGCTGCCCATCCTCCAGTTCATAATTCTCAGTCGCCTCTTACGACACCCACGTGTATGTATGGGATGGTACTATTCTTTGCCGGATATAGGGTTATTTTTTTATCACCCGGATATTTCAAGAGGTAATGTACAGGTCTTCGGGCGCCAAAAATATCCACATTGTACGGTCAACCGCTTGTCGGTACAAACTTTTTCAACTCTATTACCACGCCATAAGGTCCAAAAGTTTCTCTACTGACGTGCTGTCAAGTGTACTTATAACGTCGAACGTACGCAAAAGTCTCAAACAGTGGTTCTCATGGTAACCCTCCCCTTGTATTGCGGGTACAATCGGAAATGAGGTGCTCCCCTCAGGAAGTGGCCATCTTGCGAGCTGAGTTCATATTGTAGCCAAGCCACCAACACAACCGAGCTATAATTTAGATTTCTGCCTTGTTTGTTGAATTTACTGGCTGAAATGTGAAGATCTAGACATCCTGTGTGTAGCCAGTTGGATAATATTTTCATCTACGGAGTGCGGCTACTTACTGCGCCTATAGGGTTCTGGGTTCGATTCCTACACAGACTGTCTGTCTTGGTGTATTTGTCCTCATGTTTGCGAGTACCAAGCACCCACAACACAATTATCCAGTTGTTACTTTATTGTCCATCAGTCTTTGGAAGATTCTTTCGGTATATTTTAAGATAGAGATTTATTCAATACTTTCACATTGTTTTAGGATAAACAATCTTTCTAGTTAAGTGATGACTATCAATTCAGGAAAAAAAACGTTTGCAAACGTATGTAAGCTAAAGCCCGAAATACATAGTAAAGGGCGTATGACTAGGGCGAGGGCGCGATGTGCAGGCAACGCGCAGGCAAGGCACAAGCGTGGAAAGGATACGGCACGTATGCGACATTACGTGAAAATTACATAGAAAAGGCGTAAAGCGCGGTGTAGGCTGCGAAGTGGCATGCCTGCACCACACACGTCGCTGGTCTATAATTTACGACGCGTGGGTTTCATAAATTTTGTATGAATAAGTATACTTATGGAAGTGGCACTGCGCCCTCTCGCCTTCTCCTCTACCTCGCCGAACGCCTTATTAGTGTAATTCAGGCCTTAGTGTATGGATTGTATGATGAATGCCGAGCGATGAATACTACAAGTTAAACATAGTCATTCAGGCTTCACAGCTCACACTCAAAAGATCTTCACATTTGAACCACAGTTAGCAGATTAAAATAATCAAATATAGCTTTTTCACCTGCTTTGCTATCAAACCGTAATAATTATGGGGGTAGCACCCTCTGATTACGTCATTTGGACAATGGGTGCAACGGGCTCGATCGGATCTCTCAAATCGGCTGGAAAGGTCAATTCACCCCGACTCCCCCAAACCTAAACAAAAAAAAAAACAGATCCCTCGTTTAAAAAGAGACTGGTATAATTATCGAGGTGGTGATTTTTTGGTTTCGTTGAATTAGCTTTTTTGGTAATCGTAAACGATTGGTAACAAAACAAATTTTATTGTAGATTTATACCTTTCGTAGCAATGTAGAGTTCATTTTGCATGTAAAGAATCTAAAGAAAATTTTGCATTTTTTTATATGTTTAGATATTTCTACAAAGTAGAAAATCACAAAACTCACAACCACAGACCGACCACTACTTACTGAGAAGTAACAGGTTCGAGTCCTACCTGTGATTTAGATATTGGCGATTTTGTACTTTCATTAGATTTCATTCGAAGCTTTTTCTCCTAATATTTACATATATTCCTTACATTCAAACAAAGCGCTTCGTAACATCTTTTATCATGCGCACAGGAGTGGAACTATCTGCCTGCGTCTGTGCGTTTCGGAGTTCATATAACCCGAATCTATTTAAGTCGCGATTGAATAGGCTTCTTCTCGTTCTATCATCGACCTCATCTTGGTCCTCGGGGCTAGGTCGATGTCAGAAGTATGGTTGATTAACATAGGGAAAAATTTTGTCTCTCGGACGAAAGCATCTATAGTAAAGAAAGAAACAATCGAATAGCTTTCTCTTTCTTTCTTATAGCTGCATCCCAAAATTTTGTGCTGTGTAAATCAGCCGAATCCTATTACAAAAAAGTTTTCGACCCTTATTTTGTACCCTTGTTCTTATTCTGTTGAATTACTACCTACTATCAAACGACCCTCCATAAATATAGCTTGGAGTTTTCCTATAAAAACCGCTGTAAAAGAAAAACAAGAGCACATTTTCTTCACATTCAGCCTTTCAGCTGGAACGGCCTGCACAAACAGCCATTAGCAAATACGAGGCATGCTCTTCTGGGAAGCCAGGGTTGCCATGCCAACGCGCCGCATCAACACGCCACACCCACACATGCACACCAACGATGTGAATGTACAGGTGACCTGGGAAATAAAGCTAGAGACACACTTGGAGATAGGCAGCATATAGAGCAAAAAACGACCTATAGAGAAATATCGTGCAGGCATCGTCTGACGTTCCTTTATCCTTCCTTCTATGCAGTGAAAAGTAAACTGAGCTTATTCCACCAGTCCTCTTCTTCCATCTTCCGGGATAACATCCTCATCGGTTGATATTCGACATATCTGCAGATGGCGGTTTGGAACAACATCTTTATAATACTCACAGCCAAGGAGTGACATTCCCTGTCTGCGTTTATTCCCGAGTTCTGATAAATCGAGTATTCAAGTCGAGAGTAAGTGGTGTATTCTTCTTGGTAAGCTCGCTCCACCGTCGACCTCATCTTTATCCTCAGGGCTAGAGGTTAAGTAAGAGCAAGCCCTTTGTAAATATAAAAAAAAATTCACGCAACAATAAGTCTGTTATGCTAAGTTTGCATTTCGATCATTTCATATCATAGGTATGTCACCGTAAGATCGTGAACTTTGTTAGATTGTAAAATATTAAAAAATGAAAACAGTACCGAATTCTCTTCAAGCGTTGTGGTCGCAAGAGAAACTTATCGGTTAATAAACTCGGATCGGTAAGGTTATGTTTGGCTTACCTAACGAACCTATGAGATACAGTCCCTCAGACATAGTTTTAAATTTTTGGAAAGCTTACAATCTCGCGGAGATAGATCACAAACTAACGATGTTCACGATCAAACGATGACATTATAGACGTACAAATCGTGTATTTCGACTTTATTTGGTCACAGTTGCTGCCAGTGATTGATTAATTGAAATACATCTTGCCTATCAATTTGTTCAGGAATATTCAGGTTAATGAAATGCTCTCACTGTCGCCTCAACCCAACCCAGCTCAGTTTGTTCGTGTGCGTGGTTCAGACTGTTTATCTGCCGGAGCCACGTCACCGATGTCATACACGATTATCTGATACTGCACGAGCTTTTTAGAGCAGCCATAATTATAGGGAAACATCCGAAGATAATGGCCCCGGTATTTCATAAACTTAGCTTTAACAAAATGCTATATGAAAATAAGTTCATTTTATGACTGCATTCGATAGTTAAACCTTTAGAAAATCTATTGGACAGAGAAAAAATAAAAACCAGATGTGATGTTAACTTCTGTATTACAGAAATCTAAAATTTGTAGCTTTCAGGTCAATTTAGTCGCTATCCATTTTTTTAGGTTTTAATCGGTATATCTTGGTTCTACGGAAATTGGAACTGTGCGTACTGTCTTCTCGAGAGCTGAGGATGTTGCGGTCTATTTCGCTCCCGGTCTGATTATCTTTGATGGTACCTTCGATGTTTTCAAAGAAGCTAGCGGGCTGGTTGGATTCGTCGTCAAGGTTTGAGGTGAAGCTGGAGATACGGTGGATAAAGGGGACTGTGGGACTGCTCCAGTTACTGTCGGTGGTACCTTGTCTTCCAAGGCCGGGATGTCTCGGCGCGAATCCGCGGAAGTCTTACCTGGTTTAGCTGCCTTAGCTGCGTCTTGAGGATTTTTGGACAGCACAGTTGATTCTTTAGCTCCTTTAGTTGGAGGCACGAGCTGGGGTAGCGGTGCTTGAACTGTCAACACGCCATCGCGAGACAAGGAGGAGTTTACAGTGCTTGGGTCAATTCCTCGCGGCAACACGAACTCTCTCTTAAATTCTCTCACAGCGGTGCTGGTATCTGTCTTCTGTTCGTGATGAGCGAATACCACAAGCGTATCTCCTAACAGTTCCACTTTTATCTAAAACATTAGATGGAAATATTTTTAAGAAACTGTAAGGATTGTGCAAGAAAGCTGAGAGCCGCTTGGCCAAAGACGGTTTGTGGGGGGAGGGATACAGATGAGTACTAAAGTCTCATTTGGATATTGTCTCTGATAGGCTTAGCTAAGACCATCACAGACAATATTCAAATGGGATACAGATGAGTACTAAAGTCTCATTTGGATATTGTTTCTGGTAGTCTTAGCTAAGACCATCAGAGACAATATCCAAATGGGATACAGATGACGAGTACTAAAATCTCATTTAGATATTGTCTCTGGTAGGAGTGGTAGGCTCAGCTAAGACTACCAGAGACAATATTCAAATGAGACTTTATTTCTCATCTGTATCCCTCAACCTGCTAACCGTCTTCGTCCCGGCGGTTCTCATTGAAGTTGTATGTTATAATATTATGTTCACTACTTCATTAGGACCCTATATACAAATTATTTCTCGTTTTAAAGTAGGTAGATATAGGATAGAAAAGTGCACGTACCTCCCTAGGCTCAAAAGCGCTTAAGTCAAACTGCAGTTTAAGCATCTTGTCCGTCCCTTCGCCCTGGATGAGAGGAGAGTTGGCCAGGGCGTCCCAGGAAGGCTGGCTCTCGTTGACCGGTGCAGTGTCCGCGGATGAGCTTTGGCCGTATAAAGTCATCAGGTTCACACTGAAGGAGATATTTGAAATTCAGAAGTGTACTGCTTCATAATCATAACAAACCATATAATTCCACTACTGGAAGGACATGGAGCTGCCCCCATGAAGTTTAGAGCAAAAATGTGCGGTGTAATTTTGGGGGATGTTCTATAAGTCATCACTCATCACATTGCATTGCGGTAGTGGCACAACAACTAGAGCAATTCCGTGCTTCGGAAGTCACGTTAAGCCGCTGGTCCCGGCCACTGTCACTGACAATAGTCGTTATGTCAAGTCAGAGGCCATAAGGCCGGTATTTCACTGGGACGGCGGCATGGTGGCGTGACTGGTGGCGCGACTGGTTGCGCTACTGGTGTCCGTAACTAGACACCAGAGTCGCTACACCCTGCGGCCACAGTATTAAGGGCTATATTTCACTGGGAGTGGTAGCGCGACCAGCAGCCTTTGGCGGCGCAACCAGTCCGGCTGCTGGTCGCGCTACCACTCCCAGTGAAATATAGCCCTTAATACTGTGGCCGCAGGGTGTGTCTTTACTGGTGTCTAGTTACGGACACCAGTGGCACAACCAGTCGCGCTATCAGTCGCTCTACCAGTGTCCCAGTGAAATACCGGCCTTAGATGACTTGAGAAGTCTGACAGCCAGGTTGGCCACTAACTTGGCAAAGCTTAAACTAGGCTTGGGTCTGATTTGCCCTTTGGGTTTCGAAGGTTAGATGGCAATTGCTTTTTGTCAAATGCTTAGGTATCCAAAAAGAACCATTGGTAAAAACAGAATAAGGCAATGTTGATGAAGACGTGGGAAGACGCAAGAAGGATGGCGAAAGACAAGGGGAAGTGGAGACAGCTCGTGAAGCCACTATGTACCAGCGAGGTGTCCTCAAATGATGATTATGCCATTATATCGTTTAGGGCTCCCGCACACGACCGAGAATCGGTGGGCGATTATCGGCCAGGACAAGGAGGGAAGATTCAGGTGATAACACGTCAGAGCGGGATGCCGACAAAAAATCGGTCACCGATTCTCGGTCGTGTGCGGGAGCCCTTAAATGAATACAAGGGAGAGAGTCAGAGTGTGTCAGGTAATTACTTCAAATACAGGGTGTAAGGGACGGTGTAGCGAAAACTGAAAGGGCGTGTTCAGTCAACGAAACTGAACAATTTTCCCAAAGAAATATTTCTGGGAAATAAAAAAAAAATTGACCGCTCCATACAAATTGCTCTCTCTGGCACAGATAATATAATACTATACTAGTACAGATGCCTCACGTCATAGAACGAATTTGTGCCGAAAATTGTTCGGGCTATTTTTTGCATAAGGTATTTTCTTAGAATAAATTGATATCTGGATGTTAAAATTGAATTAATGTCATAGTTTACACCTTTACCTACCAACCTAGTAGTAACATTTAGTTTTATTATTAGAAACAAAAGGGCCAAATGAATTCGGGCTGTTTACTCCGTCGAAAAAACCGTAGTACGGAATGGGACCCCATGTCTCTGGTCAAATAATTTATATGGAGGTAAATTTTTTTTTTAGTTTCACTAAGACGTTTCCAATTTAGTTTCCAGTACAGTGTTAAAGGAAACACAATGATCTTTGAAACTGTGCATTTAGACCACGATATGGAATAACTTTTGCTACGATACAATGGTGAAATACGAAAAAATAAATGGTACAGCAGCACTGCACTTACTTTCTCGCGATATACGAGAGTCACCATTCAACAGTGTCCCCACCGGGAGTCGAACCCAGAACCTCCGGATCAAGAGCCGAATGCTATATAAAGGCTGCGGATAGTAATGAGTAAATAAGTACCAACTGCAAATTAAAGTTTGTAATTCAATACAAATAATATGAAAATACAAACTTACCTATACAAACTAGATTTATGTAAAAATGATTTAATGAAATATGCAGTCAGGTAGAAAACCAATTTAGAATCCAAATTGTAGAACATCAAAATAAGCTCGACGAAACAGATTTTGAGTAAATCACATTTTTTAAATTTTAGTAGTAAGGGAACACCCCTTATATGAATTTCTAGAGACCAATTGATACTGCCGCAAATACATTTATTTTATGAGCCGTTTTTGCGAAAATCACAATTTTTCATTTTCTTTGTATGACAGCAACCCTCAAAATGAGAGCAAGCAGGAAACCACTCAAAACCCTTCGATGAATTTGCATAAAACTCTTAAATTCCAAATATGGTGTCAATCGGACTATTCGTTTAGCCGCTAGGCCAAAGCGTGACGGACAGACCGACCGACCGACGGACCGACCGACCGACCGACCGACTGACAGACGGACATTTTTGGGAGACTTGTTTTTTATGATGTATAAGTGATATAGAACACATTTTTGAGAAAATTAGAAAAAACTTTTTTTTCACGAATACAATACCTTTCTCGCTCCGCTCGAAAGTAAAAAATTGTTTTGTCTCCCATACAAAATGCGCATTCAGCTGGTACAGTTTCTGTGGATTCTTTTTTATCGTATTTAGTTAGACCTATGTTCCTCGGGGAAAGTTGTTCACCTTCATGGTCTAAATGCATAGTTTCAAGTAGGTACCACAGTGTTTACCCTACCAACCTGTATTTTTTTTAATGTAACAAGTCATCAAACGAGCAGGTGGGCCACCTGATGGTGATTTGACACAAACAAGGCAGCAAAGCGCGTTGCTTAAAAACGGCAAAAGTCGTGCAAACACTGCTGCTTTACGGCAGAATTAGGCACTTCCCCAGACGACCTCTGCACAATCATAAATCCCATGAAATGTCCACTACAGGACAGGGAGCTACCTTCAGAATTCTAGCTTTTGCTGGAAAAATGTGGAGGGAAGTACCCACAGTCATCTCTCTTGTCAGCGTTACGACTGGCACCATGGACCGCGTTTGTAGCTGACCGCAGTAAGTAAGATGGTATAATACACAGGAGGACGCTGCTGCCCATCCTCCAGTTTATAACCCTTAGTCGCCTCTTACGACACCCACGGGTATGTATGGGATGGTACTATTCTTTGCCGGCACCATACGGGACTACTTTGCACAAAGTTAACTGTAAATGTATAGCCTACCTGAACCTATTCATCTCCTCGTTGACCCTAGCCATCTCCGCCACAAACTTCTCCTTCAAGAAAGAGTAGGAGTCGTCGAAAGTGGACAGACCAGTCTGTTCTATTGGTACAGCTTTTGGAACCACCTCTTTCTTGGCTTTCGACATTTTGTTTGGGGCGCTCTGTGTCTCTCCTACTAGCGCCGATGGTTTGTGCCCTTTATGTATTAGATTGCCTATTTTGAAAACGGTATTTAGTTTTACAAAGAATTTTGCATTGTAACTTTTATATTTGAAGTTTTGTTTGTTTTATTTGTCATTAGTGTCAGATACAAACAGTAAAATGTCAATAAAACTTCTTATCTAACCATACAAATGGCTTTCGAAGAGTTCCCGGTTTCCGTGTACTTACCTTCTTCTTGTGCCGTGAGGTGCCGGCAAAGAATAGTACCAACCCATCTCTACCCGTAGGTGTCGTAGGAGGCGACTAAGGGGTTGTGAACAGGAGGATGGGCAGCAGCGTTCTTCTGTGTATCGTACCATCTTACAAACTGCGGTCACCAACAACCGCGGTCCATGGTGCCAGCCGCAACGCTAACAAGCGTGGTGACTATGTCACTATTCTCCTCCACCAAGCGTCATAACATCCCATAAAACGTCCACTGCAGGACAGGGAGCTCCCTCCAGAACACCAGCAAAACGCTTGGTACTTAGGAGAGGATTTACATTGACACCACTCTTGTAAGCTTTGCGGCTCGCGACCGCTGCTGTTGTTGGTGACTGCAGTATGTAAGATGGTACGATACTCAGAAAGATGCTGCTGCCCATCCTTCGGTTTATATGCCCTCAGTCGCCTCTTACGACACCCACGCGTAGATATGGTTAGTACAGTCAACGACGCGACGGGTCTATCTTGACACTCGCAGCGCATCATCTTTACAATGGGGTTTTCGGGACGATAAATCGATCTAGCTAAGGTCTCATGTCTGGGAATATTCGTTTTCCCCGTGTTTCTAAGCATTTAAAAAATACTGCGTTTTAAACAGAAACCTACAGCGCCATCTGTTGGCGGGTAGCACAGCTTGCTCACCCGATGATATTTTAATATTGAGGCGGCTATTATAGAGCGAAGCTCGAGCGCCCAGGTATTGATAGTAATGTGACAATATGAAATGTGAGTACTTACCACGGAATTATAGGTACTTACCTAATTTATTTCACGAGTGCTAATAAATATTAAATTTTTAATTTATAAACAAGACGCATCCGTTGACATTTCGAACAAATTTTATATCAGTGTTGCCAGATAAGTAACACGCCCCTCGAGATGTGGCATTTAGAGCGAGCGGGGTGCGGATTGAAGAGGCGAGCGGGAGGAACTCTGTGGGGAGGAAGGAAGGTGAGGGCAGATTGACAATACACCCTCGCTGTCATGGCGACCGGCGTCTAAACACCCAGCCCTATTAATCTCCAAGTGAGGGCGTGTCGAATTGTGCTGTGACCACAACAACTCGACATTTGGAAATCATCAAGAAATTATTTTAAAAGATGTTTATTAGTACTCAGATACGAAAGAGATATTTTAGCTCGGAAAACTTTGCTTTATCGCTTAAAATCTGCGTGCAAAAGTAATTTTTGGCTGCTAGCGTGGAAAAGGTTTTTGAAATTAGAACGTGACGATGAATTATGGTACAAGGTAGGTACTGGCGCTATTCGTTACTATTTTCCTCGCTTTAGTGAGGTGAAAAATTACTCGTTTCGCTCGTGGTCGTGGCTTAATCCTAGGATCCTTCGCTTTTAAGAGTTGCAAACTATTTTGCTGCCTTGCATAACAAAATAACTATTGTACCTTTTACAAAGAAATGATTTACAGTAAAATCCTAAATAATGAACTAAAACATGGCAACCAGCCGGAGTGCGAGGGCGCGAAACGGTACCAAATTGGCGGGAAAGCTGCCCGTTTGACAGATCATTTTTTATTTCGTTCGGAAACGTCCGTTCCGCTGATTACAGGCCAGGAAGTGAATTGCATCCATGGAGGTTTGATTACAGCGTCACCCCGAGTATTGTGTTTGCCGTGTGCGTGTTTTATTTCCCCAGTGCACCACACCGTACCCTAACCGGAGCGAATATAAAATATAATCATAATAATTAATAAGATATCGAGAGCAGGGTTTTAAAAGTGTGCAGTAAAGATGTATTATTAACGAGTCGTTCGTCAACTCGCTTGTTTAAATCTCCATCATCATAATATCGTGTAGGTTGCAAGGTCGCTGACCGACCCGACAAACCCTGGTGTCAGAGTTGTTGAGCCGGCAAAGGCTTCCGACATAGCTCGCTAACGACCACATCCTTAGATAGTAATCGAGACCAACATCCTAACGTGCCTTCCGAAGCACAGAATTATCTTACATTTCGGACAATCAGGTGATTCATAATACAATGTCCTTACCAAACTGGAGAGGTTTCACAAAGGGATTTGTGAACCCAGAACCTCCGTATCGAGAGCCGAGCGCTCTAGCCACTAAAACCACGTAGGCTACAGTATCTAATCTATACGCTAAATCAAAGGTTAATTCGTATAGTAATAAGCCAACATCCCTATCAAATCTCATCCTATTAACACCACCCTCCCCATCCCTATACAATTCATTTGATGGGTGGGTGCGGCAACAAATAATCGTTAATTAGCAAGATGATGTGCGCACGCGTCGGTCACGGACGTCACGGTGGTTCTTCTGCGCGATCTCATTACTGTTTTATTTTGATTACTTATAAACAAAATCCAGTTCTTTTGTACTGAATATGCGGGCAAACGCGACCTTCCAATTTTAAATTTACGCTAGTTGTATGTAGTGACCAGGGTGTGCCAAAACTACAATTTTCAAACAAAAGCAAGTGGAGGTGCGGGTCATGTCCACCCAGGGACTAGATAAGTACTATACGGTGTCCACCTATGATGTCCACAGATTAATAAAGGAGAGCTGTGGTCATGTCAAAGGAGCTTATCTCTACCCTCTCTATCTCATGGCAAAAGAGTTTCCACAACTTATTTAATGACCCTTGTATGTAAGAAGTCCAACAAGGATCTCAGCCCCACGTAATAAGATAAGATGTAAGCTACGTTGTACAGTCAACGACAGATCAAGCTTAACACTCGCAATGCGACTCTAACCCGTGCGTCTATTGAAATAAGAACGGTACAAAGTCCAATGTGTCAAGCTTGATGTGCTCTTGACTGTACTACCTAGGCTTTAGACTACGTTCCAACTGCGCAAGTCCCACTCTCATATTGACACGAAGACAGAGCAAATACGGCCGTCTGTCTGACCCCGACGTACCCCGCAGTATAATGATGTTTGCCAACTCACCCCAGCTCCCCCGAGATACGCCGCACCTTTTTACGTGAATTAAAAACGCTACACCACCCCAACCTCCCCATTAACCATAGATAATTTCTCGTTTTATTTTTTTGCAGATTAAAAAGTGTCAGGCAAAGGCAGTAGAGTTGAAAGTCCTATGTTTGTTTTTGTTTGCACAATATGGTCGGTAATAAAACTGCTGTTATAAGACCCTTTTATGATTGTTTTTGAGATTGTATCGAGATATTTCGGATAAGGGATTTTATTAATTTAGGGGCGATTGCTTTTATCATAGTTCTGGTCTGTTTTCTTGCGTTGTTTTAAAATTTTTTGACAAACGTCGTTGAAAATTGCCTATTATTTTGTACAAGAAAAAATTGAATCTGAAACCAATTAGGCCTGCATTCCAAAACAGTTAAAATTCACCCTGATTAAAGGATAGGTTTACATAACCGGATTTAGTCAAAGGTAATTATTGACAGATACGGAACGGCCTCCTGCTGAGTCAGCACGTACCCCTAGATAAAAATACATATATCTAAGGCCAAATGCACTGACCTCTATATTGTACAACTTATATATATAGAGGTCAGTGGCCAAATGTCACTCAAACGTCAATTTTCACGCGGGAACGCATGAAATGCGTGTATCTAGGGGCACGTTGTACGTATAGTACTTATCTAGTGCCTGAGGGGCACAGAATAAGCGAAGCAAGGAGGTAATTATTGATGTTGATTAATCTGAATATAGCATTTTTTAAGCATTTGTCTATAATTTATGTTGGGCTTGGATACGTTATAATTGAGACTGTATTTTGAAACTTACTTATATGAAAGACTGCTTTAAATATCGATTCTGTGATCATTTTAACAATTTTTGAATTGAAAATAAAACAAAAACTAAGAAAACATCATGTATTTAGCTACTTATAATTTTTTTGAGTTTACTTACATCGTTGCTATTATTGTACCTATCTGTTGATTCATGTAATTATTTAATCAATCAATCATAACATCCCATGAAATGTCCACTACAGGACAGGGAGCTCCCTCTAGAATTCTAGCTTTTGCTGGAAAAATGTGGAGGGGAAGTACCATAGTCACCTCGCTTGTCAGTGTTACGGCTGGCACCAAGGACTGCGGTTGCAGGTGACCGCAGTAAGTAAGATGGTATGATACACAGGAAGATGCTGCTGCCCATCCTCCAGTTTATAACCCTTAGTCACCTCCTACGACACCCACGGGTATGTATGGGTTGGTACTATTCTTTGCCGGCACCACACAGGATAGGAAAAATTATTTAATATAAATAAATAAATATACAAAGGGTATAGTTTACTGAGTGTTTTATTATTTTTGTTTTAAGTTATACTAACCATACCGAAGGTTTGCGATCCGAAAAAAACGACCGTCCGAAACGCCTACTCGCAAAAATTTTATGAACCTACTTTGGTACTCTCCGGATTCGGACGCGGTGGACGAACCCGAGCGGTCGAATCGCCCACTAAGACGAACAGTTTTTTAAAACCTTCCATTCACCCCTCACTTTATAAAACCAAATGAACTACTACTCCATTAATTTAAGTTCGATGACGTGATCTCCCCGTTGTTTTTTTTTCTTAATTTCCGGAATAGAACCCGTGACTGTATCCCACGTGGGATGTGATATGGATCTCACGGCGATCGCGTGTCGGCCCACAGTTTGCGTAAAAATTGGCGTGGTATTACGGAAACTCGAACAAAACACGCAACTAATTTTGGATATTTTTTTGACTGAGAGACCGCTAGTAGCTGGGTGAAAGCTAAATTTCAACTTCAGACTCAGTATTAAAATCATATATAATACATTTACTTATTCATCAAAATTTTAGTGATATTATTATAGTCTCTTGCATCTTAAATAATCTCAATACAAGATACATAAAAATCAATAAAAGTATCCTTCAGTAATAAGTTAATAAGATAAAACTGTATTGTTAGAGACCTTAGTTATCGTCATCATAATCAGCGGGAAGACGCCTACTTCTAGACCAAGGCCTATTCTAGAGATCTCCACAACCTCCTGTCCTGGGTTGCCCACATCCAATGGTTTCCGTTGTCAGGGTTCTGCTTAAATTAAGTGTTATGATTTATCCACCACCTTGTCGACACGATCTAAGTTACGAACGTTTCTCAAAACACTGCCTACATTACATACTATGATTTGAGACTTAACAATAACGCTTAGTTTTTGAAAAACTTTTTGCCGTTACGGCACTAAGACATTATGGTTCAATCGTGGTGGCCCTCCTAAAACCCTTCTGCTTCATCGATTGTATATTCCATAGAAATATGAGGTACCAAATTATTTGGTGTATGTATACTCACGATCTTAACAACCAAACCTCGTCTCGCGATAAATGTGTGAGAACCGATCGTACCACTCCCGGCGCCGCGCCGCGCCGTGTTTATCCGCACCAATTTACTGATTGTCCGTGAGCAAATTGATAGGGCCCTGGGATCACTCATAGTACCATCATCCTAATGAAATATTTTAGGGGTAAATGTAGGCAACATTAACTTATATGAAAAACGAAAGCTCATACTTATTTCCCATTCTTTATGATTATGAAAGAGCAATTTTTCCCGAGGATTGTTACCCATGTCCTTATGAAAAGTTGTTCAGTATTATGGGCAGATTTAAACCCTGTGGTTATAAAAAGTTGTTTAGTTCCTTGGTCGATCGTCGGGTCTGCCCTCGCTTCGTCTTCCGGTACGTGGTCGCCACTCTAGAACCTGTACTGTACGCCCCATCGGCCATCTGTTCTTTTTGCGATGTTCCCTGCCCACTACCACATTAGTTAAGCGATTTTCAGGGCTATGTCAGTCAGTTACTTTAGTTCTTCTGCGGATCTTCTCATTTCTGATTCGATCCCGCAGAGAGACTCCGACCAATACAGGGTGTTAATTTAATTGCGTGCCATAGCTTAAGGGTTGCTTCAGTTACGATAAAGGAACACAAAAAAAATATTTTCAAAATCCTACTGAAAAAAAGAATGGAGATTTTTTTTAAGTAGGATTTTTTTAAATATTTTTTTTTTAGTTCCTTTATCGTTACTGAACCACCCCCTAAGCACGCAATCAAATTAACGCCCTGTATATGTACCTCCTCTATTGTCGGCAATGTATGATTTTAGTGCCTATTCCACTCGATAGGGAAAATCGTCTGATTTTAAAGTCCTGTGGCATAAAAAACAATTATTTATTTGGATCTTATCATGTCATCAGGTAAGTATATTTTACGATCCTCTGACATCTAGTCCTCCTAAAAGGCGCCTACCGTCTTTGTTTTATTTTTTTAACCACAAATTAGATTTTCATCGAAATACTCTACATGTACGAACAAAAAATCAGTAACGAAATTTAACTTTATTACCTCGTCATAAAGGTGTTGTGTGTTGAAAATTAATACAATTACATGCAAAATTAAAGTTTGTCTAGGCTACAGAATAGATGTCATTGTACGTTTAAATATTAGTCTTACTGTAATGCTTTTTTCCAACAATTTTGAACACACTACTGCAAAATTACGGACTTATTAATATCGTATTAGAAGTAACGAGGCAATGTATTACAAAATTGTCGCCACAGCTCGCATTTAAACGGTACAGACTTAAACAAATCGATCTAGGCCATAAGTTGCCCGTCAAAAAAAAATCAGCAGCATAATGATATGAATGACAAACAGCCGGTCATTCTTTTAATATTAGTCATTAGGTTTCTATTGCGTACTAAATTGTATGGAAAATTGACGCCCGAATTTGGCGAAGGCCTTATGTGTAGATCATATCTAATCTACATAGATATCTATACTTATGAGGAATAAATGATGTTAATAAGATTTAAATTATGCAGGTAGATAGCAAAACATTAAGTACCTGTGTTCCGAAAACTTAGCATCCTGCGGTTTAAAATAGGTACGTTTGAGGTGAAGTTATGTATGGAGAAGGTAAAGAAAGAATATAATTTATTTCGTAACCAAATTAAGTACAAAATAAATAAATACAGGGACTAAAATTAGGCACTAAGTTACCAAATTGGCCAGCACCATGGAAGAACTGTTCGTCCATGCCAGATCTGTGATCTTATGTGATCACCGGAATGAAAAGGACACAACAGAACGCACTTAGTCATGTGGTATAAGTATGTTTACAGGGTGTTAATTTAATTGCGAGCCATAGCTCAGGGGCGGGATCAGTATCAGTAACTGAACAACTTTTCCCAAGGAACATAGGTCGAAATACGAAAAACCAAATTTGACCTCCCGTACAAAATGCGCTTAATAGCTGATGCAGTTTCTATGGAAAGTCAAAAATTGATTTTCGTATTTCGACCTATGTTCCTTGGGAGAAGTTGTTCAGTAACTGATTCTGATTCCGCCCCTGAGCTATGGCACGCAATCAAATTAACACCCTGTATACAACGTGTAACTGAAAGGTGTGATTATACTGATGGGTACGAATTTGCCCATGAAACTGAACAACTTTTCCCGAGGAACATAGGTCGAAATACGAAAAACCAAATTTGACCTCTCATACAAAAAGCACTATCAGCTGATGCAGTTTCTATGGAAGGTCATAAAATTTATTTGTTCTGTGACCTACTCGTAGGGAGTGATCGTGATAATTTCAACGACATTACCAAAACAAAAACGTTTACCTCATAAGTTATGTTAAGTCTACCGCACTCAGAGACGTCACTCAGAGACGTCACTTAAAGTTAATCGTTAATTAAGTCTTGTGTTGTCACTTTCTTATTCAATGAAATTGAAAAGGACAGCATGAGACTTAACGAATGATTATCTTTAAGTGACGTCCCTGAGTATGGCAGTAAGTGTTATAGGCAAACGTTTTTGTTTTGGTAATATCGTTGAAATTACCACGATCACCTGCCTACGTTTTTGCAAAAAGTTGTTCAGTTTCATGGGCAGATTCACACCCTTCAGTATTATCACACCTTTCCATTACATGCTAGATACATGTCACCGAAAAAAAAAATATTCGTAAGTTGATAAATTTCCTAGTAAGTTGAAAAATAAACTCGTAGGAAATTCGTTAGGTTTCTTTTTTTGTGGGCCACCTGATGGTAAGTGGTCACCACCTCCCATAGCGCCTGCTGTCTTATTTAGTAGCATAAATAACACTAACAAGACAGCAAAGCGCGTTGCCCATCCTGAGAACTAAGGTGGTGTGTCTTATGTGCCAGTAATTTCACTAAGGTAAGGCAAACACAACCTAACTGATCCCGAATAGGATCGTGCCCGAAGCGAATTCGGTACAGTTTATTATTTTTCGAAAGTTGATCAACTTACTAGGCAAACGATCAACTTACGATTCCGTATCATTTTGCGGTGACATATACATCATCATCATCATATCAGCCGAAAGACGTCCATTGCTGGACATAGGCCTCCCCTAAAGATCTCCATGTCTCGCGGTCCTGCGCTGCTCGTATCCAGCGGCTTCCCGCGACCTTGACCAGATCGTCGGTCCACCTTGTAGGGGGCCTGCCAAAACTTCATCTTCCGGTACGTGGTCGCCACTCTAGAACCCTTATGCCCCATCGGCCATCGGTTCTTCTTGCGATGTGCCCTGCCCACTGCCACTTTAGTTTAGCGATTCTCAGGGCTATGTCAGTTACTTTAGTTCTTCTGCAGATTTCCTCATTTCTGATTCGATCGCGCAGAGAGACTCCGAGCATAGCCCTTTCCATAGCCCTTTAGACTTTCGTATACAACACAAAAAAACCGGCCAAGTGCGAGTCGGACTCGCGCACTGAGGGTTCCGTACCACCACATAATCATAATTGTATTAGTTGAAATTTCAGTAAGTTAATCTACTAGATTTTTTGAGTCCGACACGCGCTTGACCAAATTTTATTATTTGTTGTTACTTTATAGCTTATGCACTATAAACATACCAATTTTCAAGTTTGTAAGTGTTCCCGTTTTTAAAATAGAACTAAAACAAAAATCGCCTCATCGACCATCCAACTTGACCCCTCTCTTATATGAATGTTCTTGAAACCGGAGCTCACCACAATTGGTTGCAATTAGTTGTGAGAAAAGTTGTAATATTTAATGATTTCAGACTTTTCCCATTATTTGTACTGTGAGACCTAGCTTCTTGCCAAAAAAAATTTAAATTGTGAGATCTTGTGTGGTTTATGGATCCTAATATATGGTATTAATTTCAACCTGATACCTTTACCCGTTCGTGAGATAAAGGGTCTTGACAGACAGACAGACAGACGGACGGACAACAAAGTGATCCTATAAGGGTTCCGTTTTTTTCTTTTGAGGTACGGAACCCTAAAAATTAAAGAAAAAAGGAAAGAAGACTTTTCTTAGTTAACGAGGAGAGAAATCACGTGCAACTTCTACGTCGCTTTTTTTTATTAACTTAAAGACTACTAAGCACTATACGAGGGGTTTTAATTAAGTGGTGAGAGTTAAAAACATTTTGGTTGTAAAGTCTTTAAATGTTTATGAGTATTGATAAATTATTTTTTTACTAGGGTAGTAAAATCAAAAGGGTAATTCTCATCGAAGCTAAAACTCTGTGGTTACACAGTCATATTTCCTAAACGGTATACCTAAGTTAAGAACAGAACCCTGGGTGATTATGGCGTAGAACGTATAGGGTCAATACCATTCAATACCAACCACGCCGACACAGGCCAGTCGAATAAAACAATTCAACTATTAGGCGGAGAGCGTACAGTAGGCAACCCTACCTCATCGCATACCAAAAAGCGACCTATCTAGGCTGGTGCACAATGAAAAGGTGATTCTAAAAAAACAGGGTTGCCTGAGAGCAATTCTTTGGTTTTGGTACTTCTTAATTAGTACATTTGCATGCACTATGTACCTACTTACTTGGTATCCTATTTGGCATGGTATAATAATATCATCATATCAGCCGAAAGACGTCCACTGCTGGACATAGGCCTCCCCAAAAGATCTCCATCTATAATAATATACTCCGCTCTATTTGGTAAAAAAAAACTAGTTTTTGTTGGCATGTATTTAACGCGGCGACAAATTAATCTGAATTAGGGTTTAAAAAAATATTAAAGCAGGTAGCAAAAATAATAGGTTGGCAGCTACAGTGAAGTATCATTTTAAGCAGAAAATGGCAGCTTTATAATCAGTTGTAAGCTTTGTTTTGGCATCGATTTTTTGTTTTGGCAACTGAATTTATTGTTAAGCGATCACTTAACGGCGGATAAAAACTAGAAAATAGGCTTTCTTAAATAATAAAATGAGGTTGTATATAAAGTTAACTAAGGTCATAAAAAACATACTTTGTGCGATATTTTAAGAGCTCTAAATAAAGCAAATAGTGACATGCATAAAAAAAATTTTGACTTAGAGTTTTTATCATATGGCTTAAAATTTTCCTACAATGGCGAAAGAGTTAAAGGTATAAAGGTACAATAATTGTCTGTATTTATTCAACCCGCAATATTTATTTATTTATGCCGAGCTGAGTGTTCCTCTTAGTTCATTGTTTATCATTAAAGTTCCATTAAAATCCTCTTGACCGTAGGTTAGTTCGACGGAGACCCACTGTTCGGGTCCCCTATTTCTGTCTGCGAGGGGTCACAAGGGAACCTAACATAACCTACCGTGTATGTGTCGTCCTGCTGGAGTTTGTTTTTTGTTGGTGGGGGGCTCTGCCACCCGAACCCCCCATTCTGGGGAGCTGCGCCCCTTCGTCCCCCCGCTTCGTGATTGTAGTGGTCATTTAGAGAAAAGCAATAGTCATTGTAAAAAGGTTAGAAAGCACGCGGAAGTATGATTAATTGATTACAAAGTAAAGCGATTTATAATTAAAGCTCCAAGGTCACGTTCCCAAGGTCATGTTCCAAGGCCAAGTTCCCTTGTCACCCCTCGCAAATAGAAATAGGAGACTCTCACAGCACAAAAAATATAAAATCTTTAAATATATTCGACCCGCACTCTGTATCTATACAATGACTAACCTTGTCGCCGTTTTTACTAAGTTATGATTCTACAAACAAAAATACTGAAATCCAAATACTTAATAATAGTACCTGTTGTAATTTTTACAGCTGCCTACAAATCACAGCCCGAAAGTGTATTTTTATATGGGAGCCTATTGTTGCCAATAATACAATCTTTGTTATCCCACTGTTGAAATTAGTCGCCAAGTCATTATTTATAGTACCTCGCTTATGATTTCATTGCCCCTGTTTAATATATTTGCTACCTTAAAGAATCAGCCACTATTTAGTTTTTATGAATCCTTGCATTTTGAAGCTCATCTATTATAATTGTTGCTAAAATATTTAATCGCTGCCAGATTATCTTATTAGACGCAAACTGTTAGTTGCCGTTTCATTTGATAGTTGCCTCAAAAATAATAAGCCGTTTTTGTTGAATGTACAAAACGTGCCGGGTTGCGACCAGGCAACCCTGTTTTTTTTTTACTCACCATATCATTGTGCAGCAGCCTAGGAGATATGTCGATGTTTCGTATCCGATGAGGTAGGGTTGCGAACTGCCTGCTCTTAGTCTATAAAGACGTGTGCATGTGGCTGCAGCACTAGAATTATAAGAGTTATGAGACAGGCAGTCACAAAAATACTTACAGACCAAACATTTTTCTGTATTCTTCATACATCCATAAAATGACCCATTCATTGATATGATATGAGACAGCTCCTTTCAAATTAGGCGAACACATTAATTAATATTTGATTTATAATCCTGACACCAATGGAGAACAATTACAAATACAATATAGACTTAATAAAGGACTGCTTTCGTACGTTGACTCCTTGCCTAAACTCTATGCAAAGTGTTGCAGTGCAATTTGCGAAAAGGGATCTTTAGACATCACTGATTCTGCTCGTGCAGGAGTCAGTATATATCACCGAGTGAACTTTAAAAAAGCCCAGTAAAACTCTTGAAGGGAAAATCTTATTTTATACAGGGTGTAAGGACAGGTTGGCATATACTGAAAGGGCATGATCAGTTAACGTATACCATTCTTAACTTTACTTAACTTTCGCAAGGAAACCTTTGTAAGTATTTGATTTTTTTGGGAGATATGTTTTTTTTTATTCTACTTCTTCTTTTCGGGTCAATCGCAAAACTAACTAAATAAACTTAGCCTAAAAGTTGCCACATGAATAGCCTTTTTGTTGCCTACAAAAAGTCCCTCCGAGTGCAGGAAACTGGAGAAGAAGGGCACGACAGCAAGTGTGTCATGGTTTGCAAAATACCGCACTCACACTTGTCCTTAACAGAGAAGCCCCACCTCTTCATAAGTTCCCCGCACCTGCCAACGCCCGACACCGCAGTCGGCACTTGGGATACGTATATTGTCGGGAGGGTACCTTTTTGGCCACAGTTCTACCCTAGCCTTGGATGGATCTGAATCGATCGGCATGGTGTCTTTGATAAAACTGTGACAAATCTTAAGGCTACATCTTCCCTAAAATTAACATCTACACTGATTTCGACATTATTTACACGCCAATAACGTTCCTATAAGTGTGCCTTGCAACGTGGCTGTTACGACTAATGGTGACACCGAAAACGGCGTCCAAACAGTACGAGTTACTGCAGTGTAGCTACTCAGAAGGCTGACTCGTACGCTAGCTCGCACTGTGTAAACCAGCCTTAAGGCGTGAGGGTGGTGTGTTATAGCCGTATAGCAGCCCGCTTAGCAGGCTGCGTTTTTTTGACATCCGAGCAGTGCGACACATTTTGAAAGACAAGGACGGCTACATGTATTAGTGTATAAAGCTATCTCTGTCTAAAATATCAAAACGTAATTTATGGTTTTGCTAAACATTTTCCTCCACTGACATTTCTTCGCGCTTGGAGGTGATTGATTAGATGACACAATTCCTCAAACAAAGTGACATTTCTTCGAGATATATTTTCTCTCGGGCAGCGTGCTAAGCAGGTACTCTACTGATTGTCAAGAATTGGCTCCTGAATTGGAGTTGCCAGTGACGGATGGCCAAAAGCTACAGACTGGTCGAATTTTTAAAACCTTTTAAAAATTATTTTGTAACTGAATATTTCAGTAGCCGTAGACGTTATGGTCGCAATGCGAGTATCAAGCTAGACCTAATCTTGACTGCACCATTATTTGCTGACTGTACGCTTTTGACGATTCGTGAATAGAATACTTTAAAAAAATCGTTTCGCCGACATTTCTTGCATTTGGAAACAATAGTTTTTTTTTTATCATTGAGCTTATTTTTGACCTAGATGAGGTCAACTAATTTTATTTTTTTTGTCACTCCGGATATTTTAAAAGCCGTTTCAACCCATGATACTAAACAACTAACTATTACAAAATATGCTTTTAGTTAATGTAGTTTGTATGGGACCACCTCTTAATATTCGGGGTCATAAAAAATAACGAAAAACACTGCTACAGGATCGAGTTCAGCTTATTTGTTATCCGTGCTTTTTAGGGTTCCGAATTTAAATTTGGAAATAAGAACTGTACAAAGTCCAATGTGTCCAGCTTAATATGCTCTTGACTGCACCAATGTTATCTGTATTAGATTACACAGGTTAACAACCCTATTATAACTAAATACGACCCAATATTCACAACGCACTGCGTTTGATGCGTGTGCGCGACTCACGATCCTATTGTTTCAATTCTATTTATGTTTCTTTCTATTAACTAGTATCCGTACTACGGCTTTCCCTGCAAGCATAGATCCTGATTTACGAAATATAAATAATTTACTTAAGATATTACAAACCCATTATTTGTAAAAGAAGACGTAGTGACCAAAATGGGATGCTCAGATGGTTTGGTCATGTAGAGAGGATGAATAAACGAGCGAGAGTGAATGGAAACGTTGGAAGGGGAAGGCCTAGGCGAACGTACCAGGATGAAATTCAGGACCTTCTAAACAAAGGCCAGATTAAAAGTACCCTAAACCAACGATGGAGGGAGTTGCACAGTTGAACTGACAGGGATGCTGCACCGACAAGAGCCTAGCTCTTAAATTAAAGAAGAAGAAGAAACCGACGAGCATGTATGAAAGGAGTGATGAAAGTACAGGAAGTGAGGGAAGTATGTCAAGATCGTAGCAGGTGGAGGACTGTGGTCTCTGCCTACCCCGACGGGAAAGACGCGTGATGTTATATATGTATTATTTTATAAGCCCGTTGGTGTGGTTGGTAAGCCCCGCCCAGGATAAACATTTGGGTTTGTAGAAAAAAGCCATTTTTGTTTTGGTTTTTCTATCATTGGGAAAACTTACTTATGTAGTTGAATATTGTTTGCAAGACCGTTTAACATTTAACAAGATATAAGATAACTTGTATTAAAACGAATATATCATCATACTAATTAACATTTTAACAGTGTTCTTGGAGGCATATTTACACATTTTCATAATAAAGTGAGTCACGCAACTTGTCCTCGAGTCAGATGGTCTCTGTAAGGGTGGCACAACACCGGTGATGCTTAGAAACATGGTCAACATTGCACGTCAGTTTACTATTAAGTACTATCACACCTCGGAAGTTCCATACAATCGGGCTCAAAAGTGACAGCTGTCATTTTTACACGCGCAAATGTGTGGGTGGGTTAAAGACGTGTGAGTGTAGGGTTGATAGTATCTAGAAAACACTTACCTACCCTAGAAAACGTAGATAACAGAACATTAGCATTATACTTTTATTACAGTTTCGAGTTGCACATTTTTCGTTCGACTATAAAGCGACTTACACAATTCACAAACGAATTATAACTTTACTATCACTCGTCACCTCACTTTGTTGTATTTAGTAATCGAATTTCAATTAAAACAAACAAACACACGTTGAAATAATCTCACAAACTCTAAAAACAATCATTTTTAGGGTTCCGTACCTCAAAAGAAAATAACGGAACCCTTATAGGATCACTTTGTTGTCCGTCTGTCTGTCTGTCTGTCTGTCTGTCTGTCTGTCTGTCTGTCTGTCTGTCTGTCTGTCTGTCTGTCTGTCTGTCAAGACCCTTTATCTCACGAACGGGTAAAGGTATCAGGTTGAAATTAATACCACATATTAGGATCCATGAACCACACAAGATCTGAAAATTTAAATTTTTTACAACGACGCAATCAAAAGATATGGCATTTTATGTCCTCATCTCCATACATTTATTAAAAAATGCAAAACCTACAGGGTACTTCCCGTTGACCTAAAATTATGAAATTTGGCAAGAAGCTAGGTCTCACAGTACAAATAATGGGAAACGTCTGAAATCATTAAATATTACAACTTTTCTCACAACTAATGGTAACCAATTGTGGTGAGCTCCCGTTTCAAGAACATTCATATAAGAGAGGGGTCAAGTTGGATGGTCGCGGAGGCGATTTTTGTTTTAGTTCTATTTTAAAAACGGGAACACTTACAAACTTGAAAATTGGTAAATTTATAGTGCATAAGCTATAAAATAACAACAAATAATAAAATTTGGTCAAGCGCGTGTCGGACTCAAAAAATCTAGCACATTAACTTACTGAAATTTCAACTAATACAATTATGTTTATGTGGTGGTACGGAACCCTCAGTGCGCGACTCCGACTCGCATTTGGCCGGTTTTTTTTTTCACTAAACTTCATCTTTGACGGCTGGCTGGCCGCCGCCCCGCCGGTGCACCAAGGTGACTATCGCGAAAATGGCGAATCTGCTCATATCATCACTGCAAAAAAATCTGCCAAACTTTATTCCAGAAAATGAAAAAAAAATGCTGTTATATTATTGCTTAAATGTGGAAAGGAATAAATAAATACATACTATTCAAAGCTTTATTTTTTTCATTTAACCCAAAAAATGCTCTAATAAATCTATCAATGAAAGAAATGTTTAAAGGAAAGAAAACATCTGTGTCTACCTTATGGTGTTTATTCCATAATAATTGCTTCTTATTATTGTTTAACTTTATTCCAAATTTTACTTTGTCTTGGAGAGTCGAAAGACAACCGTAAACTGCACAACCACGCACCATTTTTTCAACTTTTGCAAGCGTTTCATATCGCGTGGCAACAGGATGAGAAATGGGACGAGATATCGCGCAGGGCCCCGCGGGCCGCGGGGTGATGCGCGCGCACTTGAGGTACTCCGAATGGTGGGAGGCGGAGAGCTTCCGTTCTGTATGTAGTACTATTATGAATTCTGTGGTACTATTGCGAATTATTTCATAACATCCCATGAAACGTCTACTGCAGGACAAAGACCTACCTCCAGAAGTACCATAGTCACCACGTGCGACTGGCACCATGGACCGCGGTTGTTGGTGACTGCATAGTAATATTCCTTTAGTCGCCTCTTACGACACCTTAGAGATGAGTTGGCACTATTCTTTGCGGGCACCACACGGGCTTCAAATAATCCAAAAAGATGGGTTTTTCTAGTAGACTATTTTTACTCGCTACCCGCGAGTTACAGAAATTGTTTTAAAAATGAAGCTCGTTTGAATGAATAGCTCAATGTCAGCTATAATTTTGTTTTTTTAAATATTTTCATTACAAACAGCGTAGTTTGGGAAAGGATGCACCTTCTCCGAAATACGTGAATTCTATTTCGTTCCAAAATATTATTTAACATTTTTCACAATACCGTTGTAGGGTGTGGGAATACCCTTAGCATGACCCACTTGTTTAGATTTTAGAGTTTTGCATTTATTAGTTTAAGAAATCATTTAGTATTTGGGGAAGTTACAAAAGTAGTTAAGTAGTTGGTAAAACGGTGGAAAAGGTTTCGAATTGTAAATGATTTATTAATTTAGAGCCACCGCGCACGCGCACTAGCGATTTTTTAGTTGGCCGATAGTTCGATCGTTCTGTGAATCAGTATGTAATTTGTCGATTTAAAGTTGACGATTTTTTATGCCGTTGCCGTTTCATTTGTTAGTTGCCTCGAAAATAATAAGGCTTTTTCTATTGAAAGTACGATTGCGACTAAACTGTCGGCCAACTAGAAATCGCTAGTGCGCGGTGGCTCCTACTCGTGACTTCGTTCGCGAACCCCGGTGTATCCCGAAGGATACAGAAGAGGATCGAGTTCCCGCGCTCGATATTCTGCCTTATTGCGTCGAAGCTATGGTTTATTTTGGTTTGGTGTGTATAGGGAGTAATGACCTATTTAAATTACCTTTCCAATGACGTATAAACCATAGATTAAAGTTGGCGGCAATCGGACGGATGACGCGGCAAAGTTCAAAATTTTTGAAAATCTTGGTCACGTGGCAACATCCGACCGATTTGAGTCGGTCAATGGCGGCCGGGGTTCAAGGCCATATTATACGACCGTAAAAATTCGCAACCCTCTTTTTAATTGCATAGATTAGGTATTGCGAATTTTTTGTATGATGGGATCAGAGAGGTTAAACATTTTTCGAGAATATAAACAAAAAAAAAATCTACATTTTTAAAGCACTTACAAAGCCGTCGCAAAATTTTTTACATAGTGTAGCGTTATCGCTCAAATTCCTTTTTCGTGTTCGATACTTTTTGCTTCTTTCTCGATGTATTGACTGGCTGTTTGTATTCTTTGAAAGTGGATTCAAAATTTAGATTTTCCTTTCTCGGGGCTTTTTGGCGGGAACTCGACATAGGTGTTTGCCTGCTTAATTGAAATTTTGGTTTTTTGTGCATTTAGTGATTTAGTGGATAATAAAGATAGTGTGTTATGCAGTAAATTTACTACGGAGTGCGCAGCTGATGAAGATTTCAAGTGATCTCGTGTTTAAGCCCCGTTTGTGTTGTCCCAAAAAGTCACGAACATTTTCCTTCGTAAAGTCCACTATCGCTTTACGAGGGGAGTAAAAAGAAAGACAGTTAAAGACATCAGACATGGCTGTATGGGCTTTGTACCCTTTGCCTTTCCGAAAGGAAGAATGAAACCAAAAAAAAAAATTTCCTTTCTCGGTGCTTATTATTTGTTTGGATACAATAGATATTGTGTCAAATTGATCTGAATATTTAGTAAATTTATATAATACATCAAGATAAATCATATAAAAATCAAATCAAATTTTTTTTTAAAAAGTTATCTTCAAGCAACAGTTTTTTCATGCACAGTTTTCTTTCCGTCTTATTTTTGCCTACAATTTTGTAAGTATTTTTGTCTTTACGTAATATTTGTTGCTGGGAGGTTGCCACTCTCTTATGCCGCATTTTTATTCGTGCAGCTAAAGCTGCCCGATTACGGGCAGTAGGTTCCGGCTAGCACCTGCAACACAGCCAAGCCCTGTCTCCAGAGAGACTTTGACATCAGCAGCTTGCACCGTGCTCTCTGCCGCTGCATCTCTTCAACTGCGGGTTTCCTACCAGCACGGGAGGACGCCACGAACTGCGCAAAACCAACTACTACCTAATACCAGATATTTAATTCATTTATATTATTAGTTTTAAGTTCTTTTCCAAAATTCAAAAAGGGCCTCCAGACGCGCCATGATTTATTTAGATTCGAATCTTTGGCAGTAATTTTTAAACTTTTAGAACATTTATCCGCGATACATTGCGGAAGGTACGACTATGACCATATTTAACTAGTCGCTATAGTAATAAGTTAGGTGGCCACTTAAAGTTATCACTAGACTTTTCCAAGCGATAGTATCTAGTAGCTATAGACGGAGCGTTTTACCTGATGCACGCATCGCGGATTCCTTTCAAAATTTATTTGTCTTATTTTTAACACCTAACGTTGATTTTTAATATTTTAAACAATATTATATATTTATATTTAATCTCCGATCGTACAATCAAATTTAAACTTTATTACGTTGGTTATATAATAGTGAAATTATACAACAAAACTGTGGTCAATCTGTTTTTATTAAAATATTGTGTGTTATATTTCTTTGTTTGCTTGATTAGTTTAAGGTAAGTTAACTCTTACTCTATTTTTATCTAACTGCAGTACATTTTCAATTTAATTTACTTTATTTTACTGCAATAGGTACTTTAAAAAGCGAGGAAAATATCAACAAATGCATCAATAAATTGGTATTGCAACCTTTGTATGAACAAAAACCATTGTCCCCTTTTCTTTTTAGGTTTACTGTCATACAAGAAAAAATTAAATTGCAATTATCTCGGAAACAGCTGTAACGATTTTGATGAAACTTTGCACGACCGAGAATCTCTATTCAAGGTATCTTACGGCAATACCCAATTCTCTGCCAAAATTAATGAAAGGGTTGTTCCCATACAACCAAAATGTTGATATGTGTTTTTGAGGTACTTGCAGCAAGAAATGTATAGGCAACCCTAGGGCGTTGTATGACCCCATGTATAACCTTCCATATAATCCACATTTCGTTCAAATAACAGATAGGTGCATAATCTTGTCGTGGGATCTTAGCCTGTAAGTTTCTAAAATGCACTAAAAAGTGCAAAGAAATAATGTTTAAAAACCGGCCAAGTGCGAGTCAGACTCGCGCACTGAGGGTTCCGTACCACCACATAATCATAATTGTATTAGTTGACATTTTTTTCTAGATTTTTCAAGGACAAGTCGCAGTTTGGACCTCCCATAAATTTGATTTTTTTAAATTTCTGTTATAATTCACTGTTGAAAAAGACTGTTTTAGATAAAGCAAATGTAAACAATTAATTAAAAAAAAACTAAGCCAAAAAGATATCATTTGTAGACACAGCATCAAAAAACTGCTACAAGGCGGTAAAAATCGAAAAAAAATCAAAACTCAAAAACCTCACTTTCTATCAGCCTTTATTTTGGCATGAAGTAGGCAATGATGAGGCCTCTTGGTGGGTCAAGGGATAACCTCTATTTACTGGGCACCCTGTATACAAATATTGCTTGCTAGGATATACATATTGTAGACTAAATATCTTATAAAAAATAAGAGGAACAGGGACAGACTCGACAGCTTACCGTAACGTTTAGCTCAACAAGGTTCAACCATCGCAGCATCCCGAATAGTCTTAGAGGATCGTGTGATCTCGCGGCGTTACATATTATAATTGTGTAACTTCGTACACTTGTTTCTTAGTCCTATTAGACTAATATGACTAGGAGCACCGGTAATTCCATTGATGTATGGGAGAGTTATGACGTCATAAATTTATTGTATGGATTTTTTTTTTACAGAAACCTATCACGTGGGGTATATAATGAAAGGGCTTTTTGAGCCGATTCTAAAAATATAGTACATCTTTATATTACAGCCGCTAGTTTCCTAAAAACTTGAAAAATATTTTCAAAACATACCAAGTTTGGCTTCTTCCTGGTAGGAAATGGCTGAACAAACTTTTGAAAAATATAAATCAAATGAATCGTTATATCCTCATTTCCAACTTCCTGAAAGAATTTTTAATATGTTAATCAGAACTATGTTTTAGGGTTCCGTACCTCAAAAGAAAAAAACGGAACCCTTATAGGATCACTTTGTTGTCCGTCTGTCTGTCTGTCTGTCTGTCAAGACCCTTTATCTCACGAACGGGTAAAGGTATCAGGTTGAAATTAATACCATATATTAGGATCCATGAACCACACAAGATCAGAAAATTTCAATTTTTTACAACGACGCAATCAAAAGATATGGCATTTTATGTCCTCATCTCCATACATTTATTCAAAAATGCAAAACCTACAGGGTACTTCCCGTTGACCTAAAATTATGAAATTTGGCAAGAAGCTAGGTCTCACAGTACAAATAAAGGGAAAAGTCTGAAATCATTAAATCTTACTGACTCCCAAGATACAGGATTAAACCTAGTTTGGGAGACAGGGACATAACTCACATAAGCGAAGCTGTAAATTTTGTTAAATTTAATGTTATGACAACCTTCCTGTATATTTGTTTTTGTAAGAAATAAAGATTTTATTATTATTATTTATTATTATTACAACTTTTCTCACAACTAATGGTAACCAATTGTGGTGAGCTCCCGTTTCAAGAACATTCATATAAGAGAGGGGTCAAGTTGGATGGTCGCTGAGGCGATTTTTGTTTTAGTTCTATTTAAAAACGGGAACACTTACAAACTTGAAAATTGGTATGTTTATAGTGCATAAGCTATAAAATAACAACAAATAATAAAATTTGGTCAAGCGCGTGTCGGACTCAAAAAATCTAGCACATTAACTTACTGAAATTTCAACTAATACAATTATGTTTGTGTGGTGGTACGGAACCCTCAGTGCGCGAGTCCGACTCGCACTTGGCCGGTTTTTTACTTTCGAGCGGAGCGAGAAAGGTATTGTATTAGTAAAAAAAAAGGTTTCTAATTTTCTCAAAAATGTGTTCTATATCACTTATACATCATAAAAAACAAGTCTCCTAAAAATGTCCGTCCGTCGGTCGGTCGGTCGGTCGGTCGGTCGGTCCGTCGGTCGGTCTGTCCGTCACGCTTTGGCATAGCGGCTAAACGAATGGTCCGATTGACACCATATTTGGAATTTAAGAGTTTTATGCAAATCCATCGAAGGGTTTTGAGTGGTTTCCTGCTGGCTCTCATTTTGAGGGTAGCTGTCATACAACGAAAATGAAAAATTGTAATTTTCGCAAAAACGGCTCATAAAATCTTGATGAAACTTTGAATGACCAAGCATCTCCATTTAAGGTATTTGCGGCAGTATCAATTGGTCTCTAGAAATTCATATAAGGGGTGTTCCCTCACTACTAAAATTTAAAAATGTGATTTACTCAAAATGGGTTTCGTTGAGCTTATTTTGATGTTATACAATTTGGATTCTAAATAGGTTTTCTACCTGACTGCATATTTCATTAAACCATTCTTACATTAATCTAGTTCGTATAGGTTAGTTTGTATTTTCATATTATTTGTATGGAATTACAAACTTAAGTTTGCAAAATGTTTTATATTTTAACACTTCCTGTGTTCGGATAAATCTACAAAGAAGAAAAAAAAACACACGCAGAAGACGCAGCGGTTCGAATCCTGCCTGTGGTTGTGAAATTTTGCGATTTTCTTCTTAAGTTTGCAGTTGGTACTTATTTACTCATTACTATCCGCAGCCTTTATAATATAGTAGTTAGAGCATTCGGCTCTTGATCCGGAGGTTCTGGGTTCGACTCCCGGCGGGGACACTGTCGAATGATGACTCTCGTATATCGCGAGAAAGTAAGTGCAGTGCTGCTGTACCATTTATTTAAATAAGACTCGTACCGACGCGATTGGTAGAAATTCGCTCAGGAACGCGATGGTTGGACGGACGAGGGGGAGGCCTTTGCCCAGCAGTGGGACAGTACAGGATAGAAAAAAAAAGAAGGGAAGAAACCTGTTTGAATTTTAGTACAGAATTTTATATTTTTTTATACAAAAACCTATCATTATAGGTATCCAATGAAAGGTTTCCTTTAGCTGATTCTAGAAACATAGTTAATCTTACATTTCAGTAAAGGGTTCCCAAAAATAAAAAATAAAGCAAAAAAAAAATCCTAAAAAAGCTTTCTTAGCTTTCTTATTAAAAAAAAATAGTTATTATTAATATTTTCAAAAATGCTTTCATGACGTTGGATATGAGGATATTATGAGTAATTTCATGAATGTTTTACAAAAAATTATTCAGCCATTTTCTCCCAGGAAAAGCCCAAACTTGGTATGTTTTGAACATATTTTTCAAATTTTTAGGAAACTAGTGACTGGAATATTTAGATGTGCTATATTTTTAAAATCGGCTCATAAAGTCCTTTAATTAGATACCCCACAAGATAGGATTCTGTAAAAAAAAAATATCCATACAATAAATTGATGACATCTTAACTCTCCCATACATCAATTTAATTTCCGGTGCTCCGAGTCATATTGGTCTAATAGGATTAGGAAACAAGTGTACGTATATTACACAATCCTAATATGTAACGCCAAATAATCCCGATATTCTACACGATAAAAAAAGAACCCTTATGGTGCGACTATGTCTGTCTGTCTGTCTTTCACACCTCTATATCTCAGCAACCGCTCTTGCTATCGACCTGAAATTTGGAAAAGTTTTAGAATATAGTTGCCCAACTTAATTGCACATAAAAGAATTTTGAAAAAAATATGATTATTAATGTAAAGGGGGCCAGAATAGGGGGGGCCAAATTGTCGCTACTAGGTCGAGTGGTCACATGAAAGAACTTTACTTGTACATTCTGAAATATATTTTTGTATTTTTTTACGTTTCTTAGGTTTCAAGTTATGATGAAAAATGACAAAAAAATACCCCTCTCCTCCGTCTCCTTCTTCTCCTTCGTCTTCCTTTCACGGGAAAGCAAAAATCTGAATTAATTACAGTTGACATACGTTTATCTAAACATTACAGCAAAAATAAAACGATCTTTCTAAGTAGCACAATTTTTTAGAAATCTCAAATAACCTTTACAAACAAATTAATTTTGCGGTCCTAAAAATGGACTTTATTGCTTCCAAAAATACAAAAGTATATCGGAACCCTCGGCGCGCGAGTCCGACATACACTTGACCGGTTTTTTATTTTACTGCACAACTCGCATCACTGTTATGGATTCCTCTAGGTTGTTTGGTACAGACCGCTTTCAATGATAAGGCCGCCCTTGCGCACATTTAGATTTCTGTAAAAATATTTAATACTTTATTTTTCTGTAAATTAGGCTTCGCTCTGTATAATTTTAAACAAAGCTTACCAAGAGATGGCGCTGTAAGGTTCCCGATACGCGCTATTTTCAACAAATGCTCAAAATCCAATTTTCCCAGAATGATACCTAGCTAGGTCGATTTTACGCCCCCAAAAATAGTTAGGAGAGATCTATCTCTCTCAACCAATACCTACTACATGCTTGTGTGGTGCCAGGTAAGAGTAGTACCAAATCATCCCTTCAGTCATAAAAGGCGACTAAGTAATTTTGAATCTGAGAATGAGCAGCAACGTCCTTCTACGTATCATACTGGGATCACCAGTAGATAACTATTCTTTTTCGCACCCTATGTAGAAATTATTTGCTGAGGTGATAAAAATGCCCCTGTTGAAAGCTAGCAATGTACAGTGCATAGGCGGAAGTTTCGCTCTTTGTTGAATGAGACAAGATCTGTTTACCTGAAGCGCGGTGGAAACGTTTTAGCATTATCGGCGCCTGCGCAGACGGTACTCTCGTTGAGAATGTCGCTATTATCTTGGGCACGCGCCAACAGTTGTGGTAAGAAAGGTGTAGAGATCCCACGACATTGTTTTTGTGATAATTGTATGAGAACGTTTTTAATACTACAATCATCTACTATTCACCGACTGAAGAATAATTGAATCATTTACAAAAAAAAATAATTTTCAAATGAGGGTAAAAGGTGGGCCAAAGGTGGTCTTTCAAAAGTGATATCTTCCAGACAACCTTTACACTGGGTATTCCGAAGTTTTATCGGAGCTCCGATATTATCAGATTGACAACAACAATTACGTTCGGAAATTTACTAATTATCGGCGCGATATTATCGTAGTTTCACATTGGAATACGGCAGCTGATCTACTCGCTAAGCCATAGTAGTCCAGGCCCCAGTTTCAATGACAGGCAATCATCATAGCCTAGCCTTATTCCGTTTTCACGGAGTCGGCTGCCTAACCTCCCCTAGGTTAGGCAGCCGTAATAGCCTCCCTGGTTGTCGGAGTATTCAAGTAACTACTATCAGTGACAATAGCTGAGATCAACGGTTTAACCTACCTTCTGAAGGACGGAAACGTATTAGTAGTTGTGCGAAGATATCATGAACATCGAATGGAAAATTAAGACTACGGTAGTAAGTAAGTGCTTTCTAGGGTTCCAAACCAAAATGGTAAATACTGAACCCTTATTTACTGGGACTTTCGCGTATGAATTCACGATAAGAGCAGAAACCTTGGACACTTATTATAGTCACGGGCATACACAGCTAAGTATATGAAAACAAAGAAATTTGAATGTCTTGGAGCATTCTTGAAGTCACTTCTAACTATTCCAATCTCTCTCGGACGTTGGATTCATCTCCAGAGTATGTGACGAACAGACAGACGAAGCCTGCGCTTATCTAAACGACGTAGAGAGAGCTGCTGGTACACCTGATAAACCTGATACCGCACTCTTAGTTATAACTCGACCAAAACAATCAGACACTCAGTTGGTACGAGCCTTCACACAAATTGCATTTCTGGCTGTTTTGTCGGGTATACCTACTCTACTATGATCCTAATGGGACTTGGTAAGTGCATGCCACTGGTAAAAAGTGGTTGATGTCATTTGGGCATTTGCTACTTTGGACACAACAGAGATAAGAATAATGTTTGTTGTTGAGGATGCTGGGTAGGATTGCCCAGTTTGGTAATTTTTTGTCCTTTTACGGTTTTGGTTTCAAGAGAGTTTAAATGTAGCTTCATTAGAATGACAGGACAGGACAGAGCTAAGAGCGCAGGACAGAGCGATACGTGTCTCTGTCGCTCAAATATCTTACGCATCGCTCCGTCCTCCTCTCACACTACTGCTATTTCGACTGTAGGAAATCTCCAGTTAAAATACGCAAAAAAATAAAGATAACCGGCTTCATGTCTGAAATTCACAAATACAGCGTGTAACGGAAAGTTGTGATTATATGTACTAAAGGGTGTGCTGATAGCGCATTTTGATGGGACGTCAATTTTGGTTTCTCGTATCTCGACCTATGTTCCTTGGGAAAAGTTGATCAGTTTCAAGGGCAGATTCACAACCTTCAGTATTATCACACCTTTCCGGTTACACACTGTATTATACTGCCACTGACTTAACTGTTGAGGCGGCGGCGTCGCTGTCATCCATCGCATTGTGTCAGTTTGGTGTCAGTTGTAGTAGTGTCGTCATTAGTTCTCCATTTGTCCGTCTGCACAGAAAAGTCGATGGAACTGTAAGCGAGGGCGAGGCGAGTGTTTACTAAAGACTGAAAAGACTGTCCGTTTCTCGAAGAGTACGTTTATTCCCACTTGTCCAATTGAACAGTTCAATTGATTGAACTACTAGACCGTCTAATCGCCACGGGGTCGAACCTAAAATCCTCAATGAAGCAAACAGCTGCACCATACCTATATCCTATACCCTACATAGTCTATCAACTTGGCAAATTATTGAGAACATTTACATACATTACAGCTACCTACTGCATTGATTTACATGACTTTGGACCCTTTACAAATAAGGACTTTATACAGCGTGAATTTTCATTTGTTTTAAACCCAGCCCAGTGATTCTACTTATGAAAAGAAGCAATTTTCGCGAAGAAAAAAATTTTTTACCCGAAAAAAATTTTTCGTCTTCCCATAGTAAAGTGGTTACACGATCGACTCATTGTGTACGGGAAGGAGAAAAAATTTTATTGAGTAAGAAATTTTTTTCTTGGGTAAAGTTGCTTGTTGTCATGAGTAGAATCACTGGGCTTCGGGTTTAAAACGAATAAATATTCACGCTGTATATTATGTAATGCATAAGTAGCGGCTGTGTCGGGGGGTATTCTCAAGTCGTCCGGTTCTCATCAGTACAGTACAGCTTCATTATTTGGCACACAATAGAATGAGTGGTGCTGGTGTGATAGGACGCACTGACACACAGACCGACGTTACCGTTGGATGGTTGTGCATTCCATTGGTGTCGACACGATGTCTTAGGGTGGTTTTTACTTTCTCGATCTGGATCCATTCAATGACTAAAAAAGTTCACAAATCACCACGCACAGTAATACACACACACTTAAAGGTACAAATACACACTTACATACACATACTGCAGTGAAATAAAGTTAATTAAATTGAAAATGTACTGCAGTTAGATTAAATAGTGTAAGAGCTAACTTACCTTAAACTAACCAAACAAACAAAGAAATATAACATGCAATATTTTAATAAAATCAAACAGAACACATTTTAGTATGATTTTTTATTTATAATTCACTAATATAAAACCAACGAAATAAAGTTAAAATACAATTGAACGATTCGTGATTAAATTTAAGAAAATAATATAGTTTAAAGTATTAAAAATCATTGATAGGCGTTAAAACACTAAAATAAATTTGGAATTAAATCCGCGATGCGTGCATCAGGTTAAACGCTCCGTCTATAGCTAGTAGGTACTTTCGCTTGGTAAAACTAGTGATAACCTTAAGTGGCCACCTAACCAATCACTACAGCGTCTAGCTAATTATTGTTATAGTTGTACCTTCCGCTAAGAATTGCGGATCGAAGTTCTAATGGAATTAAATTACTGCCAAAGAATTGGAACAAAAAAAATCATGGCGCGACCGGAGGCGCTTTTTGGAATTTTGAAAGACGGTTCAAAAAAAAGGTGGGACTTATAATGCGTTAAAAAATTATCTGGTATCCAGTCGTGCAGACGAGAGCAGTAGAACTAAGCTTCAGAAGGTGCAGCATGCTCCCGTAGCAGAGCAGAAGAAGCGAAGCAGCTGCTGAAGTTTGTGGTGTCGCAGACCCAAACGGTTTCTTGCGCAAAGGTGCAGCTGACAAATAATATCCACAAATGTCTCTAGTGGGCTCTATGGAGCACGTTCCTGCTGCCCGTAATCGGGCAGCTTTAACTGCGCAAATAAAATAGTGAAATAAGAAAGTGGAAACCTAAAGAAGGAAAGATGAATAAATTGTACGAGCAAAATTACTTACAAAATTGTAGGCAGCAAAGACAGTAAGAAAACTGAGCTTCACAGACTCGTAGCCAAATCTTTTAAAATGATTTTGATTTGGATTCTAGATTTTTATATGGTTTTTCTTGGCGTATTTTATGATTTAGAAAATATTTTGCTAAGTATTTGACACAATATCTTATGTATCCAAACAAATAATAAGCACCGAGAAAGGAAAATCAAAATTTTGAATCCACTGTCAATGACAGCCAGTCAATACATCGAGAAAGAAGCAAAAAGTATCGAACACTCAAAAACGAATATAAGCGGATAACGCTACAATACGCACACACGTAGATACACACACACACACACAATTACTTACCTACCATATTGTACAAACAGTTTGTTTGTTAGCACTTGAAACCAGTAAGTGGTTTTATTATTTGGGTATTCTTATAGTATTGTAATTTTAGTGCATAAGCTGTTAGTTTTGTCGAAAATAAAATAAATAAAGCGAGGGAGCTAAGCTGTGTGCTGGGAAAATTTCAACCAATAGAATTGCGCCATTTACCTAGGTTGTCAAATGCGCTGTCAAATGGAGCAATTCTATTGGTTGGAATGTCCAGCTCATAGCTTAGCTCCCTAGCACAGCACTAGTGGAACACCACCCTTACGGTCGGCCAATAAAGTGGTCTTTAAATTTTGACAACACTTTCCATGTAAGGAAGATACCGCTAAGGTTAGGTAGTAAGTATTAACAAAAGAAGAAGAAATCTACTTTTATGATAAGCAAATGAAATTTAGTCGTCCGTAAGATGGTAGAGCAAATTTTTGTCCGACTGTACACTTTGCTAATACCTATGGCTTTGCTTATACCTATAAGTAGGGGGGATTCGCCGGTTCTGGACCATGACGTCATCAGTGACCCAGAAATACAGATGGTGATTAGTTAATGAGTCATAATATTTGCTAACTAGTGCGATGGGGTAGAGTCGGCGGTGATTCGGTAATGAATCATACATTGTCAACTTTTCTTACGTTGATGGTTTAGGACTTATGTTTGCTTATGGTGATCATATGAATGTCATCGCTGACCCAGTAATTTCGGTTCTAGGACAGTGACGTCATCAGTGACCTAGAAATACAGATGGTGATTAGCTTACGAGTGCAATAGGGTAGTATCAGGAGGTAATTAGCCAATGAATAATGTGCTGTATGGCTTATAAAATACGTTTCATTATGAATGATCATGTGAACCTCATGTTATTTTGGTACCTTGTTCTTAACCAGAATAAGTACCTTAGTTATTGATTTGATCGAAACTTTAGTAGTAGTTTTTATTTATGTGATGGTTTAGAACTTATATTTGCTTATAGTGATCATGTGAAAGTCATCACATGTCTAGTAATTCCGGTTCTGGGATAGTGTATTGATTTGAACGAAATCATAATTTGCTGACTTATCTTTCCTAAATAAACAAATTATCTATCTATCTAAATATAATATTATTTCTTTAATTAATTTGTCCACGTGACCTAATGTTATTTTGTTAGGAAATGGGCTAGCACGGTGATTAGGTTAGGGTTGTTGGTTTTAAAATTATTACTTACTTATATTCTAAGAAAACTATCATTAGATTGATCAGCAAATAACATTAGTTTAATAAGAGTTAATAAGTTTAAAGTAAATACAAATGGTATAAAATCTCAAAGATTTCCATTTAAAAGCACATAGAAATCATCATCAGACATCTTCACATTAGTTTCGAATTTCGTTAGACAAGAAAAACCGTGATTTATTTAAAAAATGGTAAGTAAGTTGTTTTATATTTGGATTTGTTAAGATTCGTTACATCAGAAAATGCGATTTTTTTAATGTAATATTTCATTTTAAAGGATATGATCAGCATCCAAAATTCTTCTGGAACTTCGTCGTACGATGATGATCTGCCGTGTGGACAAGATGTGCTAGCAGACTTCAGCCAATTGCATCCTGAACTTAGTAGAAGCCGACAACGAGTGGAAGGTATCGTTAAACGAAAGCAGGATACGAAGAGGAAATTAAGCAAGCTGAAGTCATATGTGAGCACAAAGGACGCTCATAAAGGCTCCAAATTAATAATTATTAAAGTGCTTGATTTAAAGGAACATGAAAGTGATGAAGACAATGAAATCATTGGTGTTCAATATTGTGTAAAAAACACTTACGACGATATACTTGATAATGCCCAAACTCTTATACGCAAAATATCGGGGCGTCTATGTGAAAATTGTTTTGACTAACTTTTTGTTTTTTTTTTTTTATATTTGGTTTTATGTACCTACCTATTTCTAATAATTTTATGAATAAATAAAAACTTTTCTTTTTCATTGTAATCTTTCTTTTATTGAACTCACTTATAAAATAACTTAACAAACATTAGAACATCAATAATCATTAGCAACAATACACAATATGTTTTTTAAAACTTAACATTACATCTATATATTTTATCATAAAGGAAGTTAATCAAAAAATCATTTAGCATTGTATTTTCTCTCTTAAACATGCTGACAAAGTTATCCATTGAATATCCTCTTAATTTAAAGTACAGGTATACTAAACAATATTTTCCACAAACAGATGTAAAAATATTCTGTATGACTTTGTTGTTATGCTTCCAAATTCTACAATTCCTTTTCATGAAATGCAAATGGTACCCTATTGGTCTTCTACCATAGCTATCAAAATATTCTCCAATACGATACTTATTTATATAAATTGCAACCCAATGAGATCCCGGTTTTGTGTCTGGATCCATATTTACAACTATATATGTGGGTTTGGATACAAACATTGGTAAACGATTCGCTGCATAAACATTATTTTCGACATCTAAATGTCCAACAATTTTTCTTAAATCATGTTTAATTGTAAAGGTATTCATACTTTTTTTTCTTAAAATATTGTTCTGTTCAACTTAATAGACAACTATTTTGAAAGAATTAATCAGTGTTACTGTACTTAATAAGTATCTGTTTTAGATATTAAAATCTTTTTTTTTTTAACTACTGTAGTCAACCGCAACATTTCTATTTTTATCAATTTCAATTACATTATCGAATTCAGCATAAACTATGCAATTGACAGTTTTATCTAAAGCTGAATCAAACCGTACTTCCATACGCAAGCTGCCATGTTTTATCAGATTCCAGTGAGATGAAACATTAGCAGACAAGTCCGGTGTCAGATCAAATGCAAGTAAACAATAGCCGTTAGGATAGTCAGCCCAAGACACATCGTTCCCTTCATTTAAAAAATGTATTCCTGTACCAGAAAATAATGTGTGAAATGGTAGCGTATATAAATATTTATTATTACTGTAACTTGGTTGTAGTGGTTTGGAAGGTATTTGTTGACCATCGATGTATAAGCTAAAGTAGTTCATATTGAAGTTATTAAAGTTGTAAGGATTTTGTTTAAAATCACCATTAAACGCAGAATTATCAACGAAACCTACGACACATCTTTTAGGTATCTGACCGAGGAATACATTATCTAAGGTTTTTCCTTGAACGCCAGAAGGTATAGTAAGTACTTTTACTTCAACTCGTGTAATCGGATATTTAGCGGTGGTTGTAGCTAGAACTTTACTATGTGCTAACAAAATACTTGGATTCAAACGTGTTCTTCTAACCAGAAGGGTCGCATCGAGGATAGAAACCTTTGGAGTTACGTTGTCGGCCATTAAACTAAATGTGTCTCTGGATCGGACTAATTTAAGTCTCATTTCAACACCGTTCAATAAAAACTTTTCTTGATTAAATATATCACCATGTAGATGTCCAACCATTTCGATTTCCTTGCTCTCTTTACTAATATGTTTTCTGCTTTTAAATCCCTTATTATTATCTGTCATTACGTGCATATTGTTTGCCGTATCAGCATACCATAATCCACATGTTAGATGGGAAGATTTTGCCGCAGGGCCATAGTTTAGTAAAGTCTCTATATACGACCTGTATGCGTATGTATTATTTGGAGGAGATATAAGCTTTTGGTTCAAGTATATATCAAGTTGATAAAAAGTGAATGAAGCCAATTATTAACAGGTGCCACTATGTCTGTCGCAGCTAGAGTTCCAGTAGACTTGATGATTTTTGCTCTTATATGAATCAAAGTATGCGATAAGTCTAAGTACTCTTCTCCGCTCCCAGGAACAAGAAATTCAATAGGTCCTTCGTCAGTAAGTGATGATATTGACTTATAATGTACCCACTGTCCTGACTCTATACTTGTTTGTGTTGATGGTAATGCAAACAAATCCAACTCAGACTTAGCACACTCACACGATTGACTATGTAAAAATGACATTATTCAAAAATATCTGATATAATATCACTTGAAGAACCTTTTTTTAAACGTTGTTTCAATTTGGCTGATCGTTGAACAACTGAACGTTTAATTTTATTTCTTTTTATTTTATATCCCGAACCTCTCATTACACTTTCAATCTTTTCATCTGCTTTACGTTTCAAATTACCTGTTGCTTCTTTTACTCTATCTTTTACAGATTCTTCGAAAGGTCTAGCTTGAAACATATCACCCAATATTCCCACTCCTGTACTTAAGGCTTCTTTCCCTAGTACTCTTGCTCCACTTTTCAACAATGGCATAATGCTTCTAAACAATCCTCCAAGAAAACTTCCAATGCCATGTCCCCTCTGATGAATAGCACCCTTGTAGATTGTTCCAATACCAGTTCCAGCTTGTTGTAAGTAATAATGTTCATACGGACATGGATAACTATGATTCCTATTTAAATATCTCATTTTTAATTTTATTTCGCTCCTGATGCTATTCTCAGCTAATCTTTTATACCTAAGCGTTTAAAATGTAGTTTAACGCATGTAGTACCGAATTCAAATGGTACGGGTTGACCAGTTTCTGACCTTATATCGATTTCTATTGTATCGAACTCCCTTCTCATTATTGGAATATAGTAAGGATGTGAAAATATATTCAATTTGTTAACACCATAAATATACTTAGAGGAATCTAATGGAACATTCCGTAATAATGATGTCATTACATCTCCTACGATTTGAGGGTCACATATATCGCAGTAAACAAATATTTGTGATGGTAGACCCAAATATAAGTTACAAGGATACTTTCCTAGTGGTCTGACAACAAGATCAACGTTTGGCTCAAAACCAAGCTGAAGACTTAATCTAGGTGATAATTTTAAAGTTGTAATATTATCATCAGGTACTGCCACGGACACAAATTTTGTAGCATTATTGTAAGTAAACTTGACACGATCTTTTAGATCCCTATTTGTATTTAATGCTGTGATAAGATTTTCGACTGTATCATAGCTAGTTGCGGGTATTGTTGTAGTCTCCTTATAAACAGAATCCAAGCCCTTGCCAGGTGGTTTTTTGAAAATAGTTATTTCATTTTCCTTTTCTTGTACGGTAAGCATTGAACAAGGATAGTTGAATTCTACAAGACTAACAGTCCACTCTCCATCCAATTTAATGATTTTTGGTAGTTTAGTTACAAAGTGTGATGTCATGTTGAGCGGGAAATAATCCATGGAACAATTGCTCAGGAGAGTGAGATAAAAATTATCTTCCAACATCTTCGTTAAAAAACACTGACCTTAACGATAACAAAATGCTGAATGCGAGATTTTTACTTCAGAACTGTTATTTTATAGAAGTTACAAAATTAAGAACAATAAATGTAAATAAGGATAGCATTACCATTTACAACCAATTTATTATCATATCAAACAAGAAAATAAAAATTATACACTACTTATGTCAGAATATGGTATCCAAGAGTTAAATTTATTTGGATATCCCCTCCACTTCACAAAAACTTCTTTTCTAGATCCCTTAAATCTTGTTTTCAATATTGTTTCAATTTTATATAACGAATCAGTATTCATCACAACTTTTTGTAATTCTTTCTCATAAAATGTTCCCTGAATAGGTTCGTTGTTTAAATCTTTGATGGTATAAACAACATAAGGAAGTCTGTGAATAACTGATGTGATTTGAAAGATTTCATCACTCCAATTAGTTTCGTATCCCTTTTCAAATGTATATTTTAATTTAGTTATTCGTACATAATCCCCTACGCTAAATTTGGGAATTGAAGAAAGTTTATTAACCTTTCTTCTATTGCAATCATACAAATTTTGCCAAACTTTAGATACATTGCTAGAATTAACTTCTATGGGACACATTTTTATACTAGAATGTTTAGAATGGTTATACGAATTAATTAAATCTTCTAGGATGTCAATATATCGAAACGTATTCTTGTGAGTGAAGTAACGCCACATTTTACCCTTAAGTGTTCTTTGAAAGCGTTCTACAATACTTGCTTTTATATCCGGATTATTTGTAACATAGTAATTAATTTTTTGAGTTTTTAAAAATTCTCTAACAGACTTTGACGTGAACTCAGTTCCTTTGTCAGTTTGTAAATTTCTAGGGCTTGATTCGTATTCATTAAAGATTGATTTAAAAGCTGAAATAATTGTTCTTGAGTCTTTTTTCTTTAAAGCTCTTGCAAAAGCCATCTTGCTAAAAACATCAATTACACATAAAATATAGTTATATCCATCATTATATTTACATAGACTTCGCATATCACTTAAATCTGCTTGCCATAGATAGTTCATATCAGAAATAATATATCTATTTCTAGGGAAACGCTTTTGAGACATTTTATGTAAAGTATATGCGTCTTGAGATTGTAACCATGTTTGCACTTCTCCTTTACTTAATTGTCCTTTAACAGCTTTTGTTAATTTATCTACACTACTGTATCCTGCCGGATGAGATGAATCATAATATATACTAGAAAGTTTGTTCAAGGAGTCCATTTTTCCCATGCAGTTTGCAAATTTAGTTTCCTTCTTGGTTGAGCTGTATTAGTCAACTTTGGTGTTTCATCAGATTCAATTTTATATTGTGCTTTTTTCCTTTTGAATTCATTAAGCACTTCCAAGGACTTCTGAGGAATTTTGATCTCTGATATTGGTGTTATAGATAAATGATCTTTATACTTTTTTATATGCAATTTGTGGATGTATTCACTTCGTTTTGGATTTCCAACGCACTCCATTGGTAGATTTAGTTCAAACAACAGATTCAAAAACTTATCACATCCTATCGGATCACTTCTTTTTAGCGGTCTTACAATATCACCTATCAAATCTGTGATATTACTACCATGAATCACCTTACCATCAATTGTAACTACTCCTTTTTTATCCCAAATTATTCTATCTGAGTTTGAATGCAATGTTTTAACAACTAACGTACTTCGATTGTGATAAGACTTTGGTATGTATTTTAAAATATCATTCAAGTGTCTCAAATCAAGGTTTTGATTATCTGTGTCATGGGTATCTATGGGCTTTTCATAGTTCTGGTGGGCTGTATCTTCATCGTTTGGAGCATTCAAATCGACCATAGGTATTTGTACTGGTTTTCGATCCATACTTGTAAAATGTAAGTATCTCTGTAGAGTTTGTTGATACATTTTCCATTTTTCATAATCGTTATCAGTAGACTTTAAAATTTTCTCCATCTCTATATCTAAAGACTAGAGGTCGCGTGGGTGCGCGGGCTGCAAGCAGCCCGCGTGAGGTGTTGTGGCTGTTGCTTTTGTTATCCAGGACCAAATTTCGATTTTGAAGGCAATCGGCCGAAAAACAAAAAAATTCAAGATGGCGGCTATTTTTTTTGGATTCGAAATTGGAGACCTCTCGGATCCTCAGATATCAATTTTGAAAGAAATCGGTCAAGAAACAAAAAAGTTCAAGATGGCGGCCATTTTTTTCAATTCTGACATTTGATTCGGTATCGAAGACGTCTCGGACCCTCAGATATTGATTTTGAAAGCAATCGGTCCAGTAACAAAAAAAATCAAAATGGCGGCCATTTTTTCGAAATTTTATTTTTGATTCGGTATCATAGACCTCTCGGACCCTCAAATACCGATTTTGAAAGAAAACGGCCCAATAACAAAAAAAATCAAGATGGCGGCCACTTTTTAAAATTTTGACATGAGATTCGTTATCAGAGTCGACTCGGCCCCCCAGATATCGATTTTGAAAGCAATCGGTCGAGAAATAGAAAAATTCAAGGTGGCGGCCATTTTTTTCAATTCTGTCATCTGATTCGTCATCGCAGTCGACTCGGACTCTCAGATATCGATTTTGAAAGCAATCCGTTTAGAAACCAAAAAATTCAAGATGGCGGCCATTTTTCCAACGAAGGGGGGACGCTTCGGGCTTCGCCCTACGCGGAGCTCGGCCTGCGGCCTCGCAACTCGGCCTCCGGCCTCGTACATTACTTATGGTAGCAGAAGGGTGCAGGGTCAGCCGGAGGACGCTTCGAGCTTCGCTCTACGCGGAGCTCGGCCTTCGGCCTCGCTTTATGATGAAAGTTACTTGGGGGGGGGGGGGGGGTTTAGTTGGGGAGGTATTAGTAAGGGGGGACGCTTCGGGCTTCGCCCTACGCGGAAGCTCGGCCTCCGGCCTCGTATGAACCTTGAACTAATGGATGTATGTGAGAGCACGCAATGCTGGGGGACGCTTCGAGCTTCGCTCTACGCGGAGCTCGGCCTTCGGCCTCGCCATGTTGGTTTTAGTTACTTGGGGGGAGGGGATGGGGACAGGCAAAGTAAGAGAGGGACGCTCCGAGCTTCGCTCTACGCGGAGCTCGGCCTGCGGCCTCGCAAGTTACCAAGTCCCCAAAGCCGAGTTTCGCATAAGCAAATTTAAGTTTGTATTTCTTGAAAAATGTGTACAAAATGTATGCAAGGCAAACTTAACTTTTCTGTTGGCTAAAAAAGTTTTCTCCATACAAAGTTATATCGGTTCGCCGTTATCTTGTTTTTCAATATTTTGTTTTTTTTTTAATTTGCCGTCAAATTGCTTAGGGTTTGACACATTTTCTTATATGGCGGCTAATCTCAATCTCTTTTACTTTTTTCGGGCAGTTGACCAACATTTCACTGAAACCTGATTTCCAAATTCCTATAGTTTTCCCAAATACACACCCTGACCTTCTATACAATTGAATTTAAAAACATGCCCCATCAAGTCTCTGGAAAAAGTTCTTGGAGCGAGTTTGATTTTCAAAAGTTTACTGGTTCGCCGCCATCTTGTTTTTCAATTATTCGAAATTTTTTTTATTTGCCGTCAAATTGCCCAGGGTTTGCAACATTTTCTTGTATGACGGCCACTCTCTATCTCTTACCGTTTCGGCGGGCAGTTCACCAACTTTTAAATGAGCCCAACGATTCCACATTTTTACAGGCTCTTCCTATACACTCTGCAACCTTCTATACGCTTGATTATAGCCTATACCCACGAAAATCCGCGTTCGGGGTGATTTTCCCCCTCGAATGGTTTTCATACAAACTTTACCCCCTCGCCGCCATCTTGTTTTTCGAAATATCAACTTTTTTTTAATTTGCCCTCAAATTGCCCAAGGTTTGCAGCATTTTCTTGTATGGCGGCCACTCTCCATCTCCTACCGTTTCGGCGGGCAGTATACCAACTTTTCACCAAGAAGGTCATCACCACATTTTTTTTCTTCAAATCGATAAACAACCCCACCTACTCTAGATCTGACTTGAGTTTATGGCCTCTAAAATTTCTCCTTCGGGGTGTTTTTCCCGCTCAATGTTTTCCATACAAACGTTTCTCGACCCGCCGCCATCTTGGTTTTAAAGTTTTTAAATTTTTTCCAACCCACCGTCAAACTGCCCAAGGTTTGCTACATTTTGTTATACGACAGCGTCCCTCCATCTCTTTTCGTTTCGGCGGGCAGTTCACCAACTTTTCACCAAAACCTCATGGTCTACACGTGACAATTTTCCCTTTGGTTTCAGACACCTTTGAACATTTTCTCCATACATTATACCCTTCCAAATGTACTCCTTATACCCTAATAATTTCTGTCAGTCAGTCACCTGAATCCAGCTTTATATATTATAGACTAGAGGTCGCGTTGGTGCGCGGGCTGCAAGCAGCCCGCGTGAGGTGTTGTGGCTGTTGGTTTTGTTATCCGGGACAGAATATCGATTTTGAAGGTAATCAGTCAAGAAATGGAAAAAATCAAGATAACGGACATTTTTTTTTTAATTTGTTTTTTGATTGGGTATCGGAGACCTCTCGGACCCTCAGATATTAATTTTGACGGCAATCGGTCAAGAAACAAAAAAATTCAAGATGGCGGCTATTTTTGTCAATTTTGTCATTTGATTCGAAGTCGAAGACCTCGCGGACCCTTACATATCGATTTTGAAAGCAATCTGTCCAGAAACAAAAAAAATCAAGATGGCGGCCATTTTTCAAAATTTTATTCTTGATTGGGTATCGGAGACGTCTCAGACCCTCAGATATCGATTTTAAAAGCAATTGGCCCAGAAACAAAAAAATTCATGATGGCGGCCATTTTTTCAAAATTTTATTCTTGATTCGGTATCGGAGTCTTCTCGGACCCTCAGATATCGATTTTGAAAGCAATCGGCATAATAACAAAAAAATTCAAGATGGCGGCCACTTTTTAAAATTTTGACATGAGATTCGTTATCAGAGTCGACTCGGCCCCCCAGATATCGATTTTGAAAGCAATCGGTCGAGAAACATAAAAATTAAAGATGGCTGCCATTTTTCCCACGAAGTGGGGACGCTTCGGGCTTCGCCCTACGCGGAGCTCGGCCTACGGCCTCGTAAATTACTTATAGTAGAAGGAGGGGGCAGGGTCAGCCGGAGGACGCTTCGAGCTTCGCTCTACGCGGAGCTCGGCCTTCGGCCTCGCTATATGATGAAAGTTACTTGGAGGGGGGGGGTTTAGTAGGGGGAGGTATTAGTAAGGGAGGACGCTTCGGGCTTCGCCCTACGCGGAAGCTCGGCCTACGGCCTCGCGACTCGGCCTCCGTCCTCGTATGAACCTTGATCTAATGGATGTATGTGGGAGCACGACATGCTGGGGGACGCTTCGAGCTTCGCTCTACGCGGAGCTCGGCCTTCGGCCTCGCCATGTTGGTTTGCATTACTTGGGGAGAGGGGATGTGGACAGGCAAAGTCGCGACTCGGCCCCTGGCCTCGTATTAAACTTGACGTAATGTATGTATGCGGGAGCACGACATGCTGGGGGACGCTTCGAGCTTCGCTCTACGCGGAGCTCGGCCTCCGGCCTCGCTATGTTGGTTTAGTATCCTTGGGGGAGGAGGTTGGGAGATGTAAAGTAAGGGAGGGACGCTCCAAGCTTCGCTCTACGCGGAGCTCGGCCTTCGGCCTCGCAAGTTACAAAATCTTCAAAGCCGAGTTTTGCGTAAGCAAATTTAAGTTTGTATTTCCTACAAAGTGTGTACAAAATGTATGCTAGGCAAACTTAACTTTTCTGTTGGCTAAAAAAGTTTGCTCGATACAAAACTATATCGGTTTGCCGCCATCTTGTTTTTCAATATTTTGATTTTTTTTTTTATTTGCCGTCAAATTGCTTAGGGTTTGACACATTTTTTTGTATGGTGGCTACACTCCATCTCTTATGGTTTCTGCGGGCAGTTCACCAACATTTCACAACGACCTGATCTCCAACTTTCTATAGTTTTCCCAAATACACACCATAGCCTTCTATACAATCAAATTTTAAAAAATGCCTTAAAAAGTCTCTGGAAAAAGTTCTTGGAGCGAGTTTGCCCCATACAAAACTTATCTGCTCACCGCCATCTTGTTTTTAAATATTTTGAAATTTTTTTTGTTCCTCGTCAAATTGCCCAGGGTTTGACACATTTTCTTGTATACCGGCCAAGTTCCACCTCTTATGGTTTTTCCGGGCAGTTGACCAACATTTCACAACTACCTGATCTCCAACTTTTCGTATTTTTCCCAAATACACACCTAAGCTCTCTATACAATAAAGTTTTAAAATATCCCGCATAAAGTCTCTGGTAAAAGTTCTTGGAGCGAGTTTGATTTCGAAATTTTAACGGTTCGCCGCCATCTTGTTTTTCAAAATTCCAACTTTTTTTTATTTTTCCGTCAAATTGCCTAGGGTTTGCAACATTTTCTTGTTTGACGGTCACTCTCTATCTCTTACCGTTTCGGCGGGCAGTTCACCAGCTTCTAAACGAGTCCATGGAGACCACATTTTTATGACATCTTCCCATACATCCGGTGACCATCTACAAGTACAATCATAGCCTATACCCCCGAAAATCCGCTTTCTGGGTGATTTTCCCCCTCGAATGGTTTTCATACAAACTTTACCCCCTCGCCGCCATCTTGTTTTTTAGAATTTCAACTTTTTTTAAATTTGCCGTCAAATTGCCCAGGGTTTGCAGCATTTTCTTGTATAGCAGCCACTCTCCATCTCCTACCCTTTCGGCGGGCAGTACACCAACTTTTCACCAAGAAGGTCATCACCACATTTTTTTTCTTCAAATCGATAAACAACCCCACCCACTCCAGATCTGACTTGAGTTTATGGCCTCTAAAATTTCTCCTTCGGGGTGTTTTTCCCCCTCAAAGTTTTTCATACAAACGTTTCTCGACCCGCCGCCATCTTGGTTTTTATTTTTTCTAATTTTTTTCAACCCATCGTCAAACTGCCCAAGGTTTGCTACATTTTGTTGTATGACAGCGTCCCTCCATCTCTTTTCGTTTCGGCGGGCAGTTTACCAACTTTTCACCAGGACCTCGTGGTCTACACCTGATAGTTTTCCTTTTGGTTTCAAACACCTTCAAACATTTTCTTCATACATCATACCCTTCCAAATGTACTCCTTATACCCTAATAATTTCTATAAGTCAGTCACCTGAATCCAGCTTTATATATTATAGACTAGAGGTCGCGTTGGTGCGCGGGCTGCAAGCAGCCCGCGTGAGGTGTTGTGGCTGTTGTAGTTTGTCAAAATCAATTTTTAAGTCAATCGGCCCAAAAACAAAAAAATCAAGATGGCGGCCACTTTTTTTAATTTTGACATGAAATTCTTTATCAGAGTCGACTCGAACGATCAGATATCGATTTTGAAAGCAATCGGTCAAGAACCAAAAAAATTCAAGATGGCGGCCATTTTTTTCAATTTTGACATTGGATTCGTAATCAGAGACCTCTCGGACCCTTAGAAATCAATTTTGAAAGCAATCGGTCAAGAAACAGAAAAATTCAAGGTGGCGGCCATTTTTTTTCAATTCTAACATTTGATTCGGTATCGAAAACGTCTCGGACCCTCAGATATTGATTTAAAAAGCAAACAGCCCAATAACAAAAAAATTCAAGATGGCGGCCACTTTTTAAAATTTTGACATGAGATTCGTTATCAAAGTCGACTCGGCCCCCCAGATATCGATTTTGAAAGCTATCGGTCGAGAAATAGAAAAATTCAAGATGGCGGACATTTTTTTCAATTCTGACATCTGATTTGTCATCGCAGTCGACTCGGACTCTCAGCTATATCGATTTTGAAAGCAATCCGTCCAGAAACCAAAAAATTCAAGATGGCGGCCATTTTTCCAACGAAGGGGGGACGCTTCGGGCTTCGCCCTACGCGGAGCTCGGCCTGCGGCCTCGTAAATTACTTATGGTAGGAGAACGTTGCAGGGTCAGCCGGAGGACGCTTCGAGCTTCGCTCTACGCGGAGCTCGGCCTTCGGCCTCGCTATATGGTGAAAGTTACTTAGGGTGGGGGATAAGTAGGGGGAGGTCTTAGTAAGGAAGGACGCTTCGGGCTTCGCCCTACGCGGAAGCTCGGCCTACGGCCTCGCGACTCGGCCTCCGGCCTCGTATGAAACTTGAACTAATGGATGTATGTGGGAGCACGACATGCTGGGGGACGCTTCGAGCTTCGCTCTACGCGGAGCTCGGCCTTCGGCCTCGCCATGTTGGTTTAAGTTACTTGGGGAGAGGGGATGTGGACAGGCAAAGTCGCGACTCGGCCCCTGGCCTCGTATTAAACTTGACGTAATGTATGTATGCGGGAGCACGACATGCTGGGGGACGCTTCGAGCTTCGCTCTACGCGGAGCTCGGCCTTCGGCCTCGCTATGTTGGTTTAGCATCCTTGGGGGAGGAGGTTGAGAGATGTAAAGTAAGGCAGGGACGCTCCGAGCTTCGCTCTACGCGGAGCTCGGCCTTCGGCCTCGCAAGTTACAACATCTTCAAAGCCAAGTTTCGCGTAAGCAAATTTAAGTTTGTATTTCATACAATGTGTGTACAAAATGTATGCAAGGCAAACTTAACTTTTCTGTTGGCTTAAAAAGTTTGCTCGATACAAAATTATATCGGTTTGCCGCCATCTTGTTTTTCAATATTTTGAATTTTTTTTAATTTGCTGTCAAATTGCTTAGGGTTTGACACATTTTTTTGTATGGTGGCTACACTCCATCTCTTATGGTTTCTGCGGGCAGTTCACCAACATTTCACAACGACCTGATATCCAACTTTCTATAGTTTTCCCAAATACACACTATAGCCTTCTATACACTCAAATTTTAAAAAATGCCTTAAAAAGTCTGTGGAAAAAGTTCTTGGAGCGAGTTTGCCCCATACAAAACTTATCTGCTCGCCGCCATCTTGTTTTTAAATATTTTGCATTTTTTTTTATTCCTCGTCAATTTGCCCAGGGTTTGACACATTTTCTTATAAGGCGGCCAATCTGTACCTCTTATGGTTTTTCCGGGCAGTTGACCAACATTTCACAACGACCTGATCTCCAACTTTTCGTATTTTTCCCAAATACACACCTATGTTTTCTATACAATTAAATTTTAAAATATCCCGCATAAAGTCTCTGGTAAAAGTTCTTGGAGCGAGTTTGATTTCGATATTTTAACGGTTCGTCGCCATCTTGTTTTTTAAAATTACAACTTTTTTTTATTTTTCCGTCAAATTGACCAGGGTTTGCAACATTTTCTTATATGACTGCCACTCTCTATCTCTTACCGTTTCGGCGGGCAGTTCACCAGCTTCTAAACGAGTCCATGGAGACCACATTTTTATGACATCTTCCCATACATCCAGTGACTACCTATAAGTACATTTATAGCCTATACCCCCGAAAATCCGCTTTCTGGGTGATTTTCCCCCTCGAATGGTTTTCATACAAACTTTAACCCCTCGGCGCCATCTTGTTTTTCAGAATTCCAACTTTTTTTTAATGTTTCGTCAAATTGCCCAGGGTTTGCAGCATTTTCTTGTATCGCGGCTACTCTCCATCTCCTACCGTTTCGGCGGGCAGTACACCAACTTTTCACCAAGAAGGTCATCACCACAATTTTTTTCTTCACATCGATAAACAACCCCACCTTCTCCAGATCTGACTTGAGTTTATGGCCTCTAAAATTTCTCCTTCGGGGTGTTTTTCCCCCTCAAAGTTTTCCATACAAACGTTTCTCGACCCGCCGCCATCTTGGTTTTAAAGTTTTTAATTTTTTTTTAACCCACCGTCAAACTGCCCAAGGTTTGCAACAATTTATTATATGACAGCATTCATCCATCTCTTTCCGTTTAGGCGGGCAGTTCAACAACTTTTCACCAAAACCTCGTGGTCTACACCTGACAATTTTCCTTTTGGTTTTAGACACCTTTAAACATTTTCTCCATACATTATACCCTTCCAAATGTACTCCTTATACCCTAATAATTTCTATAAGTGAGTCACCCGAATCCAGCTTTATATAATATAGACTAGAGGTCGCGTGGGTGCGCGGGCTGCAAGCAGCCCGCGTGAGGTGTTGTGGCTGTTGTAAATTGTCAAATATCGATTTTGAAGGCAATCGGTTCAGAAATAGAAAAATTCAAGATGGCGGCCATTTTTTCAAAATTTTATTTTTGATTAGGTATGGGAGACGTCTCGGACCCTCAGATATCGATTTTGAAAGCAATTGGTCAAGAAACAAAAAAATTCAAGATGGCGGCCATTTTTTCAATATTTTATTCTTGATTGGGTATCGGAGACGTCTCGGACCCTCAGATATCGATTTTGAAAGCAATCGGTCCAGAAACAAAAAAAAACAAAATGGCGGCCATTTTTCTAAAATTTTATTCTTGATTCTGTATCGGAGACCTCTCGGACCCTCAGATATCGATTTTAAAAGCAATTGGCCCAGTAACAAAAAAATTCAAGATGGCGGCCATTTTTTTTAAATTTTATCATCGATCCGGTATCGGAGACATCTCGGCCCCCCAGATATCGATTTTGAAAGCAATCGGTCGAGAAATAGAAAAATTCAAGATGGCGGCCATTTTTTTCAATTCTGACATCTGATTCGTCATCGCAGTCGACTCGGACTCTCAGATATCGATTTTGAAAGCAATCCGTCCAGAAACCAAAAAATTCAAGATGGCGGCCATTTTTCCAACGAAGGGGGGACGCTTCGGGCTTCGCCCTACGCGGAGCTCGGCCTGCGGCCTCGCAACTCGGCCTCCGGCCTCGTAAATTACTTATTGTAGGAGAAGGTTGCAGGGTCAGCCGGAGGACGCTTCGAGCTTCGCTCTACGCGGAGCTCGGCCTTCGGCCTCGCTATATGATGAAAGTTACTTGGGGGGGGGGGGTTAAGTAGGGGGAGGTATTAGTAAGGGGGGACGCTTCGGGCTTCGCCCTACGCGGAAGCTCGGCCTACGGCCTCGTATGAAACTTAAACTAATGGATGTATGTGGGAGCACGACATGGTAGGGGACGCTTCGAGCTTCGCTCTACGCGGAGCTCGGCCTTCGGCCTCGCCATGTTGGTTTTAGTTACTTGGGGGGAGGGGTTGGGGACAGGCAAAGTACGGGAGGGACGCTCCGAGCTTCGCTCTACGCGGAGCTCGGCCTGCGGCCTCGCAAGTTACCTAGTGTGGGTCGTTTCTATGGCGGCCATATTGGAAAATGGCGCCGAAATTTTTTTTACACCAAAAACGTAATCTACACCCACAAAAACCCCCAGATACCAAATTTCACTCGAATCGGAGCACCTTTTTTTTTGGCCGCCATTTTGAATCCGCCATTTTGAATTTTTTTTTTACAGTTTGTCGCCTTTTATCATCCTCTTTGACATTTGTTGAAGAACATTGTACTTTGCTCTTTTTGTTTAGGATTTATTGCACTTTGAATATTTTTTTAATAAAATTTGTATGGCGGCCATTTTGTTTTCCGCCATTTTGGATTTTTTTTACTCCAGGTAGAATTTGACCAGGGTGTGGGTCGACTTTTGTTCGAGGTCGACCCACCTATCCCTTACAGTTTTTACGGGCCGTTGACCCCTACCCTGATGCTGAAGACTTTTCCAAGGTTTAAGATTTTTCTGGTACTCATCAGACCCGGTCGTACAACTTTTCCATACATCACTTTCACCGGTTTCGCCTCTTTCATGGAGAACAATTGTGTCAATGAGTCAGTCAGTCAGTGAGTGAGTCAGTGGTAATTGAGCTTTATATAATATAACTAGAGGTCGCGTGGGTGCGCGGGCTGCAAGCAGCCCGCGTGAGGTGTTGTGGCTGTTGTAAATTGTCAAATATCGATTTTGAAGGCAATCGGTTCAGAAATAGAAAAAATCAAGATGGCGGCCATTTTTTCAAAATTTTATTTTTGATTAGGTATGAGAGACGTCTCGGACCCTCAGATATCGATTTTGAAAGCAATTGGTCAAGAAACAAAAAAATTCAAGATGGCGGCCATTTTTTCAAAATTTGATTCTTGATTGGATATCGGAGACGTCTCGGACCCTCAGATATCGATTTTGAAAGCAATCGGTCCAGAAACAAAAAAAATCAAGATGGCGGCCATTTTTTTTAATTCTGACATTTGATTCGGTATCGAAGACGTCTCGGACCCTCAGATATCGATTTTGAAAGCAATCGGCCTAATAACAAAAAAATTCAAGATGGCGGCCACTTTTCAAAATTTTGACATGGGATTCGTTATCAGAGTCGACTCGGCCCCCTAGATATCAATTTTGAAAGCAATCGGTCGAGAAATAGAAAAATTCAAGATGGCGGCCATTTTTTTCAATTCTGACATCTGATTCGTCATCGCAGTCGACTCGGACTCTCAGATATCGATTTTGAAAGCAATTCGTCCAGAAACCAAAAAATTCAAGATGGCGGCCATTTTTCCAACGAAGGGGGGACGCTTCGGGCTTCGCCCTACGCGGAGCTCGGCCTGCGGCCTCGCAACTCGGCCTCCGGCCTCGTAAATTACTTATGGTAGGAGAAGGTTGCAGGGTCAGCCGGAGGACGCTTCGAGCTTCGCTCTACGCGGAGCTCGGCCTTCGGCCTCGCTATATGATGACAGCTACTTGGGGGGGGGGGTTTAGTAGGGGGAGGTATTAGTAAGGGGGGACGCTTCGGGCTTCGCCCTACGCGGAAGCTCGGCCTACGGCCTCGCGACTCGGCCTCCGGCCTCGTATGAAACTTGGACTAATGGATGTATGTGAGAGCACGACATGCTGGGGGACGCTTCGAGCTTCGCTCTACGCGGAGCTCGGCCTTCGGCCTCGCCATGTTGGTTTTAGTTACTTGGGGGGAGGGGTTGGGGACAGGCAAATTACGGGAGCGCTCCGAGCTTCGCTCTACGCGGAGCTCGGCCTGCGGCCTCGCAAGTTACCTAGTGTGGGTCGTTTCTATGGCGGCCATATTGGAAAATGGCGCCAAAATTTTTTTTACACCAAAAACGTTATCCACACCCCCAAAAACCCCCAGATACCAAATTTCACTCGAATCGGAGCACCTTTTATTTTGGCCGCCATTTTGAATCCGCCATTTTGAATTTTTTTTTTCACAGTTAGTCGCCTTTTATCATCCTCTTTGACATTTGTTAAAGAACATTGTACTTTGCTCTTTTTGGTTAGGATTTATTGGACTTTGAATATTTTTTTAATAAAATTTGTATGGCGGCCATTTTGTTTTCCGCCATTTTGGATTTTTTTCACCCCAGGTAGAATTTGACCAGGGTGTGGGTCGACTTTTGTTCGAGGTCGACCCAGCTATCCCTTACAGTTTTTACGGGCCGTTGACCCCTACCCTGATGCTGAAGACTTTTCCAAGGTGTAAGATTTTTCTGGTACTCATCAGACCTGTTCCTACAACTTTTCCATACATCACTTTCACCGGTTTCACCTCCTTCATGGAGAACAATTGTGTCAATGAGTCAGTCAGTCAGTCAGTCAGTCAGTGAGTGAGTGAGTCAGTGGTAATTGAGCTTTATATATTATAACTAGAGGTCGCGTGGGTGCGCGGGCTGCAAGCAGCCCGCGTGAGGTGTTGTGGCTGTTGGATATATTATCCGAGCCTATATGTCGATTTTGAAAGCAATCGGCCCAAAAACCAAAAAAATTGTATGGCGGCCATTTTGTTTTCCGCCATTTTGAATTTTTTTCGACCCAGGTAGAATTTGACCAGGATGTGGGTCGACTTTAGTTCAAGGTCGACACACCTATCCCTTACAGTTTTTGCTGGCCGTTGACCCCTACCCTGATGCTGAAGACTTTTCCAAGGTTTAAGATTTTTCTGCTACTCATCAGACCTGGTCGTACAACTTGTCCATACATCACTTTCACCGGTCTCGCCTCTTTCATGGAGAACAATTGTGTCAGTCAGTGAGTGAGTGAGTGAGTGAGTCAGTGGTAATTCAGCTTTATATAATAGAACTAGAGGTCGCGTGGGTGCGCGGGCTGCAAGCAGCCCGCGTGAGGTGTTGTGGCTGTTGCTTTTGTTATCGTGGACTTAATTTCGATTTTGAAGGCAATCGGCCAAAAAACAAAAAAATTCAAGATGGCGGCCATTTTTTTTCAATTCTGACATTCGATTCAGGATCGGAGACCTCTCGGACCCTCAGATATCGATTTTAAAAGCAATCGGTCAAGAAACAAAAATTTTCAAGATGGCGGCCATTTTTTCAAAATTTTATTCTTGATTCGGTATCGGAGACGTCTCGGACCCTCAGATATCGATTTTGAAAGCAATCGGCCCAATAACAAAAAAAATCAAGATGGCGGCCATTTTTTTTCAATTCTGACATTCGATTCGGTATCGCAGACCTCTCGGACCCTCAGATATCGATTTTGAAAGCAATCGGTCAAGAAACAAAAAAATTCAAGATGGCGGCTATTTTTTTCAATTTTGACATTGGATTCGAAATCGGAGACCTCTCGGACCCTCAGATATCGATTTTGAAAGCAATCGGTCCAGAAACAAAAAAAATCAAGATGGCGGTCATTTTTTTTAATTCTGACATTTGATTCGGTATCGAAGACGTCTCGGACCCTCAGATATCGATTTTGAAAGCTATCGGCCTAATAACAAAAAAATTCAAGATGGCGGCCACTTTTCAAAATTTTGACATGGGATTCGTTATCAGAGTCGACTCGGCCCCCCAGATATCAATTTTGAAAGCAATCGGTCGAGAAATAGAAAAATTCAAGATGGCGGCCATTTTTCCAACGAAGGGGGGACGCTTCGGGCTTCGCCCTACGCGGAGCTCGGCCTGCGGCCTCGCAACTCGGCCTCCGGCCTCGTAAATTACTTATGGTAGGAGAAGGTTGCAGGGTCAGCCGGAGGACGCTTCGAGCTTCGCTCTACGCGGAGCTCGGCCTTCGGCCTCGCTATATGATGAAAGCTACTTGGGGGGGGGGGTTAAGTAGGGGGAGGTATTAGTAAGGGGGGACGCTTCGGGCTTCGCCCTACGCGGAAGCTCGGCCTACGGCCTCGCGACTCGGCCTCCGGCCTCGTATGAAACTTGAACTAATGGATGTATGTGAGAGCACGACATGCTGGGGGACGCTTCGAGCTTCGCTCTACGCGGAGCTCGGCCTTCGGCCTCGCCATGTTGGTTTTAGTTACTTGGGGGGAGGGGTTGGGGACAGGCAAAGTACGGGAGGGACGCTCCGAGCTTCGCTCTACGCGGAGCTCGGCCTGCGGCCTCGCAAGTTACCTTGTGTGGGTCGTTTCTATGGCGGCCATATTGGAAAATGGCGCCAAATTTTTTTTTACTCCAAAAACATAATCTACACCCACAAAAACCCCCAGATACCAAATTTTACTCGAATCGGAGCACCTTTCATTTTGGCCGCCATTTTGAATCCGCCATTTTGATTTTTTTTTTTCACAGTTAGTCGCCTCTTATCATCCTCTTTGACATTTGTTAAAGAACATTGTACTTTGCTCTTTTTGTTTAGGATTTATTGGACTTTGAATATATTTTTAATAAAATTTGTATGGCGGCCATTTTGTTTTCCGCCATTTTGGATTTTTTTCACCCCAGGTAGAATTTGACCAGGGTGTGGGTCGACTTTTGTTCGAGGTCGACCAACCTATCCCTTACAGTTTTTGCTGGCCGTTGACCCCTACCCTGATGCTGAAGACTTTTCCATGGTTTAAGATTTTTCTGGTACTCATCAGACCTGGTCGTACAACTTCTCCATACATTATTTTCACCGGTTTCGCCTCTTTCATGGAGAACAATTGTGTCAATGAGTGAGTGAGTGAGTGAGTGAGTGGTAATCGAGCTTTATATAGTATAACTAGAGGTCGCGTGGGTGCGCGGGCTGCAAGCAGCCCGCGTGAGGTGTTGTGGCTGTTGCTTTTGTTATAGTGGACTAAATTTCGATTTTGAAGGCAATCGGCCAAAAAACAAAAAAATTCAAGATGGCGGCCATTTTTTCAAAATTTTATTATTGATTGGGTATCGGAGACGTCTCGGACCCTCAGATATCGATTTTGAAAGCAATCGGTCTAGAAACAAAAAAAATCAAAATGGCGGCCATTTTTTAAAAAAATTATTCTTGATTCTGTATCGGAGACCTCTCGGACCCTCAGATATCGATTTTGAAAGCAATCGGTCAAAAAACAAAAAAATTCAAGATGGCGGCTATTTTTTTCAATTTTGACATTTGATTCGAAATCGGAGACCTCTCGGATTCTCAGATATCGATTTAGAAAGCAATCGGTCAAGAAACAAAAAAATTCAAGATGGCGGCCATTTTTTTCAATTCTGACATTCGATTCGGTATCGGAGACCTTTCGGACCCTCAGATATCGATTTTGAAAGCAATCGGTCAAGAAACAAAAAAAATCAAAATGGCGGCCATTTTTTTAAAATTTTATTCTTGATTCGGTATCGGAGACGTCTCGGACCCTCAGATATCGATTTTGAAAGCAATCGGCCCAATAACAAAAAAATTCAAGATGGCGGCCAATTTTCAAAATTTTGACATGAGATTCGTTATCAGAGTCGACTCGTCCCCCCAGATATCGATTTTAAAAGCAATCGGTCGAGAAATAGAAAAATTCAAGATGGCGGCCATTTTTTTTTTAAATTCTGACATCTGATTCGTCATCGCAGTCGACTCGGACTCTCAGATATCGATTTTGAAAGCAAACCGTCCAGAAACCAAAAAATTCAAGATGGCGGCCATTTTTCCAACGAAGGGGGGACGCTTCGGGCTTCGCCCTACGCGGAGCTCGGCCTTCGGCCTCGCAACTCGGCCTCCGGCCTCGTATATTACTTGTGGTAGGAGAGGGTTGCAAGGTCAGCCGGAGGACGCTTCGAGCTTCGCTCTACGCGGAGCTCGGCCTTCGGCCTCGCTATATGATGAAACTTACTTGGGGGGTGGGGGGGGGGTTAAGTAGGGGGAGGTATTAGTAAGGGGGGACGCTTCGGGCTTCGCCCTACGCGGAAGCTCGGCCTACGGCCTCGTATGGAACTTGAACTAATGGATGTATGTGGGAGCAAGACATGCTGGGGGACGCTTCGAGCTTCGCTCTACGCGGAGCTCGGCCTTCGGCCTCGCCATGTTGGTTTTAGTTACTTGGGGGGAGGGGTTGGGGACAGGCAAAGTACGGGAGGGACGCTCCGAGCTTCGCTCTACGCGGAGCTCGGCCTGCGGCCTCGCAAGTTACCTAGTGTGGGTCGTTTCTATGGCGGCCATATTGGAAAATGGCGCCAAAATTTTTTTTACACCAAAAACGTAATCTACACCCACAAAAACCCCCAGATACCAAATTTTACTCGAATCGGAGCACCTTTCATTTTGGCCGCCATTTTGAATCCGCCATTTTGTTTTTTTTTTTTCACAGTTAGTCGCCTCTTATCATCCTCTTTGACATTTGTTAAAGAACATTGTACTTTGCTCTTTTTGTTTAGGATTTATTGGACTGAATATTTTTTTAATAAAATTTGTATGGCGGCCATTTTGTTTTCCGCCATTTTGGATTTTTTTCAACCCAGGTAGAATTTGACCAGGGTGTGGGTCGACTTTTGTTCGAGGTCGACCCAGCTATCCCTTACAGTTTTTACGGGCCGTTGACCCCTACCCTGATGCTGAAGACTTTTCCAAGGTATAAGATTTTTCTGGTACTCATCAGACCTGTTCCCACAACTTTTCCATACATCACTTTCACCGGTTTCACCTCCTTCATGGAGAACAATTGTGTCAATGAGTCAGTCAGTCAGTCAGTCAGTCAGTGAGTGAGTGAGTCAGTGGTAATTGAGCTTTATATATTATAATGACAAAGGGTTATTGGTTTTAATTGGTCTTTGAAATCTCTCCACTGCCTCCGGCTCGATGAGGAACATTTTCCTAGTGTGTTCCATTTCAGATGTGTAACACTTACTTTAGTAATGAACTTAAAACTCCACTCAATAATGTCCCCAATATAATAGGTAGGAAAGCACCTCCTTTTTGAACAATGATAGTCTTTTTTCTTTTAATACTTCCCTTTTTAACAAGTTCACGTAAAATTTTCTTATGTTTACCTAGTTTAACTTTTTCTTCTGTAGAAATTGGTACAGTTCCTTTCAACACATTATAAATACATTCACAAATGCATTTGATTGCTTTACTATCAGCAGCTTTCAAGAGTATTTTTCTATAACTTGGTTTTAATTTGCAGATAGCTCTTAAATACTCAGAATGTGTACTGACAGCTCTAGACATTATTTATGAATAAAGTTCGGCATCGTTTGACTATCGTATTTAAATCCCTTTTTCGGTAAATATATAATACAATGTTTATCAGTCGGCAAAACATTTGTTCTGAACCTGCACCAATCAGGAGTACCCTGCTTAAGGTCAATTAACAAATAGCCATGAGGTCGTTCTGTTGCATCCTTGAATGCTTCCTGCACAAACTTACTGTTTTCTGGAAGTACTTGTCTGGCCATATACTGGATTTGTGTTTTGTCGCGAGGATTTTTGAAACAAACTATATAATTTGCATTTAAAGATATGTCTCGCTGACCTCGCCCTTGATGAAACATGTTTTGTGTTATATAAAATACACTCAAATTTCTGTGATGACTTCCCTTAGTAAATATATCAACTACTCTACTGTCTGATTCTCTCATTAGGTCATCAATTATTATCAGTCTCGGTTTTGTATCTACGAACATAGATAGTTCAGGTAAACCTTGATGAAAATGGACACCTTGGATATCATTGTCCACAGATTGTTTTTCATCATAACACCAAATTATTTCAAAAAATGATGTATCACAAACTTTTTGGCGGCTTTTTAAAAATTCTTTTATAAAAAATGTTTTTCCACAACTACTGGGTCCACTAATGATTGCAGCAAATGGATGTATAAAATGATACATTATGACCTATTGCTATGGTGGTTGTTGTAGAAATGAAAAGAAAATATAGAGTAAATATTTTTATATATTGTATAAAAGAAAATAAAAAATAGTGCACTTATTAAAAAAAGAGAATTCAATTATTAAAATTACTTACAGATCTAACATTACAAGTATGTACAGGAAAAAATTAAATGATGCCAATTTATTTACAATAATATAGAAATTTAAAAACTAAGAAAAACCTAAGAAAAAACATTTAATTTTGTTGAAAAAAAAAAATATGTACAAAAAACATTTCTATTTACAAATCATTTACAACTAAAGCAATACCGAAATATAGTATGAACAGGTATAGTACAAATTACTATAAACAAACACACAGAATAAAAGCAACACTATACTCGTATACAAAAAAAATCTATTTACAAAAAACTTTATTATTACAACAAAAATAAAAACAAAATTAATAAATTTCACTTTATTAAAATAAACACAGAGAACTCATAAAACAGTATCCAAAATATACAAAAAACAAACATATTACATTCTATTTACAAACTTATTACAACTAAAGACAAATCAAAATTGAAATATAGGAAAATCAATTAATCTTATAATGACCCCAAGGCAAAGTGTCCGTTGAATTTGTTAATAAATATATTTCCGTGTCATCTGCCGAAAGTGCGTTTTTTAAATTAGCTTCTGTGTAAACAGGACACAGTCTCGTTCATTATGAGTTCGTAGCTGTTCTAAAGACCCGAAGTTTAATAAGCAACCATCACATATAAACTTTTTAATAGTTCTTTTATTGATTTGTGTATTCACCAGGCGACTTAAGTTTTTAATGTAGCAATAATGGCCATTAGTGCCTTTGGTTAAATACAAAAGATTAATGTGAGTCTCTTTTCTTTGTTTAGTGTGATAAAAGGGTCCTATTACGGAATTCTTTTTTGAATTGTTGTCAAACTCGAGCCCAAACACATTGACACTAATATTGTTTTGTTTTTCAAATTTATTAATGTCACTCAATTTGACAGGATATGAAATACCTGCCATGTTTAAGGTATCTGAGTGCTGATGGTATTGTGATACTCTTTTAGCGTTATTGGTTTTTGGGTGAAGTCCTGATAAAATAGCCCATTTGAAGCACTCGTTATCAGAGTTTTGCACGTTGATCACAGCTTTTTTATGTTTTATATCTAACGGAAGAGCAATGTAAGATGAGCCTCGAAGAGGACTGAATTTGTTTAAATTGACATCCAAGTACAAAAGATTTTCTAAAGACCATCCACTATCTTTCATCTCAAATTCCTGCAATTTGCTGGCGAACATTGAACAAATTTCAGTCAGGAAAACATCTAAATCTTGCTCCAAACACAAAACTGAATTACATGACTGTAAGTCGTGTTCAAGTGACCCATCTGTGTTTGGTTTAACAAACGATCCAGCCAGTATAAAGTTCACTTTGATGCTTTTATGAATTAGCAAGGTAGATTTTAAAACATTTATAATGTCATCCTTAATATTGTCAAAAAACTGCGAACAACTAGTAAAAAGTTTCGGGTCGTTACCCGGTTGCAACTTAGGATTAATCCTAAATGTTTTAATCCTACATCTAAAAGCTGATTCGATAACTGCAACATTTGAGCTAACAGGAACAGAGCACAGAAGTTTATGTGACTTACTATTTAAGTGACTAGAAAAATATCTCTTTTTCACTAAAATGTTGCAGATATTACATAGCTTTACTGCTTCTAACTGTGAAACTACTGCCTCAGTGGATGGTCCAGAAATTGCTTTCATCGGAGATGGTACGGCTTCTGTGGATGGTCCAGAGATTGGCTCTACCTGGGATGGTACGACTTCTGTGGGTGGTCCAGCGACTGCCTCTAATGGTGTCATCGATACCACCCTGGTGGTAAGACCGGCTCCAACTTGATATTGTGCTTTTATATCTTCGCAGGCTGCATAAAGAAGCTGATCGACTTTGATTTTATCACACAATGCAAACATCTCCTTATCACACTTATCGTCACTTAACGAGTCAGAAGAAAGTTTTAACTTCTTTGATTGATTACCACCAGAGAAATTGGCCACTCGTTTACTAGAGGTACTAAAGGTACAGGAAGATACGACAAACTCTTCACAAAACAATTCACTATTTTCCACTAGTTCACACAGCTCGACTAACATATCGTTATTTACTTGAGTAAAATGCATTTGTAGTTTTAAAGATGAATCGTTTCTAGTAACAGAAATACTTCTGTCGTTAAGAGCCATGGTTATGCCTCTATGGTGTTCTAAATGAAACTGAACACTGTATAATATATTCGTTTTAGTATTTAAAGAGCAACTTTCAATGAATCTTCAATAACAAGCTACTTAGGTAATTAGTGAAATAGTAAGTTGTTTGTGACACTCTTTACAGAAGAAATAGATTGCCGTAATTAATGTCATTAAGAAAATTGAAAACTTTACATTGTTAGGTTATTAGTTATAAATTATCATTTATTAGTGAAGTCGAAAAAATAAGATTTACATTTCGGGTTCTCCGAAATCTTCTTGGTGATGGAATAAATAGCTTCTTCACAAGTCTGTTTGATGTCATCTTCAGCATGTGTCAGATATTTTACACGCACATCAGCGTATTTCCAATGCTCATCTTGCGGCACTCCTCTTATCTTTTTTAAATCATATAATTCTATTTTAATAAGATGAGTTGCATTAGATTGTTCAGGTAATGATATATAGGCAATCCCGTTATCACGGGGCTTTCCCACGCTTGATGTCGTACCTTTTTTATTGATCTTCACGGTCTTTTTGTTAAAAAATACATCAATATTTGTAGTTTTCTCATTACTGATGAATGATTTATTGTGAAGTTTCCTTTTCTTTGCAACTGGTTGAACTGTGACATCAGCATCTTCTCCTGACTCATAGCGAGGTAAAGTGTTGTAAGCATTATAGTAAGGATCTCTAATATTTTCTAATCCTATTTGTAAGTCTAGAGGTGTGTCATCGTTGAGTACTGATTTCCCTGGTATGTACTGCAATAAAGGAGTTAATAATCAGCTATCTTAACTTTAAAACAATATTGATTTACTTACACAATTAAAACATCAGATCAAAATATTTATTTCATATTATCGAATTAACATAAAATAAAAAATACAGAAAATAAGCTATAAAAAATATCAAAGACGTTAAAAACAATACAATTACTTAATTAAATTTAAATCTGATAAATTACAATAAATAAAATAAAAAACTCAACGTACCTCCATTATTTGATTTTTTTCTCCTGTCTTAAGACTTCACACAGTTAATAGTACTAAAGTCAACTTTAGAGTTTTTGGATTACTAACATAGATTTTTTCACTGATTGGCTGGCTATAACTTTATGTAGTTGAAAAGCAAAATGTCTTGGGTTTTATACCAGAATTTTGTTTACCAAATCATTTATTAGTGTACAAATATTTGATTAAGATGAAAGAAAGACTTACCCTAAACTAATATTCATTAGCTAATCCTAATCACCGTGCTAGCCCATTTCCTAACAAAATAACATTAGGTCACGTGGACAAATTAATTAAAGAAATAATATTATATTTAGATAGATAGATAATTTGTTTATTTAGGAAAGATAAGTCAGCAAATTATGATTTCGTTCAAATCAATACACTATCCCAGAGCCGGAATTACTAGACATGTGATGACTTTCACATGATCACTATAAGCAAATATAAGTTCTAAACCATCACATAAATAAAAACTACTACTAAAGTTTCGATCAAATCAATAACTAAGGTACTTATTCTGGTTAAGAACAAGGTACCAAAATAACATGAGGTTCACATGATCATTCATAATGAAACGTATTTTATAAGCCATACAGCACATTATTCATTGGCTAATTACCTCCTGATACTACCCTATCGCACTCGTAAGCTAATCACCATCTGTATTTCTAGGTCACTGATGACGTCACTGTCCTAGAACCGAAATTACTGGGTCAGCGATGACATTCATATGATCACCATAAGCAAACATAAGTCCTAAACCATCAACGTAAGAAAAGTTGACAATGTATGATTCATTACCGAATCACCGCCGACTCTACCCCATCGCACTAGTTAGCAAATATTATGACTCATTAACTAATCACCATCTGTATTTCTGGGTCACTGATGACGTCATGGTCCAGAACCGGCGAATCCCCCCTACTCCTATAGTTAAGACAAATTTTGACTGCTCTCAGGTTATCCCGGTAGCGATATTGTTTGGGTGAAATTTGGTGTCAATGAGCAGTAGGTACCAAGTGCAATGGGACTGCGGGGAATGCGACTTTTTCGTGGACATATTTTGAGACAAAGATGGGGCCACCATGGTGAAACACATAATATTTTTTATAACCGTATTGAACTCATTGAATTTGTCAGGTGTCATCTCAACATCTATGGGTAATAATGGGTATACATGATGAAGGATGATAACGATGATGATGACTATAGGTTTTTACAAAGACAGTCGACTCCATGTGTCAGGGGCAATGGAAAACGGCAGCAAACGCAAGGGATATATCTTGGGAGAAATCCCTAGATAATAGAATTAGAGAGGAGATTCGCTCCCACGCGTGACAATGCGACAAATTGTCAGACATTACGAGTTCTTTTTATATAGCGAGTGAATTGGACCAATCAGCTGCATGCTTACTGTCATGTCAGCTCAGGAGTGTGGGTGAAATAAATGTGGCGCCATACATTTCGTCCGGACTCCTAGTAGGTCGAGCATGCGCACCGCGACTTGGCGAACTACTGGTATAGTTCGCCAAGTCGCGGTGCGCATGCTATATCTTCTAACAGGTTATATCTTCTCGCGTCCATAAATATAAAGAGACAGTTGCGTGTACTATATAAACCTTGGTTTACCTTGGTTTGCGACTTGTCGCGATGCGAATCTTAGCCCGGGAGCTGTCGCGTATCACATAAGGACCATATAGACGGAACGGAACATCTTTTTACAAGAAAGATACACTTTCTGAAATTATATTATTTTTTATTCTTTACTAACAAAAATTTTATTTAAAAGTCCTAATGCAATTTCGACTAATAAATAATTGAATGAACAAGAGGATTTAACAAAATGGTATCAACATTTATTATGAAATTGTTTTTATTTAGTACAAGATAACTCCACCCCTGGCTCGAACACATGCGGCAATTCTTCTGGGCATGCTGAGAATTAAGTTATCCAGCATTTCTTGCGGTAACCTGTCTCATTCTTGAATAACGGCTTCCCTGATCTCTGGCACTGTCTGGGAAGGTGGCTGACGGTTCCAAACAGCTCGCTTGACAGCATCCCACGCGTGCTCTATCGGGTTTAAGTCAGGCGAGCCGGCAGGCCAGTCTAACCTGGTAATGTCGTATTCACGCAGAGCAGCGTTGATTGGTTGAGCTTGATGTGCGGGTGCATTAACGTCAACCAATACGAATCGAGGGCCATAGTTTATTCTAAATGACCTGACAATTCCATCAATAGCAATGGTTTGGTACAAAGCTGCAGTCATCGAGCCACGATATGGGATCAACGGCGTTCTAGCACCAATCATTATACCGCCCATAAAGGATACCGATTTTCCGCCTTTTTGAACGGTTCCGATGGCAGTTCTTTGTCTTTCAGCGTTCCCACGTCTTCTCCAGACTCAAAGACGTCGGTTGCACGGAGTGCTAATTCTGGACACGTCAACGAAGAAACAATTCCGCCAAATGTTTTCCTCGTCGTCTTCTTCATTTTGGCGGAGTCTAGCCCACTGTAATCTGCGTCGCTGTCGTTGCTGTGAGTTCAGGGGTGCTTGCCAGGATCTCCTCGCACGTAATCCAACCTGGTGTAAGCAATTCCTGATGGTCTGAGTGCTAATTTCTAGTCCAGTAGCAGCCCGCAACTCCGCTCTTATTTTAGTGGCATTGATTGTTGGGTCTCGGGTAGTCAGCAATCTGATTTAACGCTTCTGAGCAGCAGTAACAACAGTTGGCCGACCACTGCGAGGTCGATCAGCAAAGTTATCCACGCCGAGATACCTCCGTAACGTGTTCACGACACAGGATTAGGATACAGCCACTCTGCCTGCTATTTCTCTCGTAGAATGTCCTTCTTCCCCCAAAGTGACAATTCTTGCTCGTAAAATTTTTGATAATCCCCTCGGCATCTTTTTGAATGAACTCCTTCTTCGAAAAGTCAGAAAAAACGCTTGAATCAAGTTGGTCAGATTTCTGAATGAGCGTAAACAAGGATTTAATCTCTTTTTATACAGAAAATTAATTGATATTTTAAATTATTTTGAAGAATCTTAGAAGAAAAACAAAAAACGTTTTATTCTAACTGTAACAAAAAAGATTTCGTTTTTTCAAAGTGATCTCAAACTTTTTTTGATGTTTAGTTTTAGTGCTACAAATAGAAGAAAAAAACCGGTGAGAGTCGGACTCGCGCGCCGAGGGTTCCCATTTACCTATAGTATTTTTGGAAGCAATAAAGTAAATTTTTAGGACCGCAAAACTAAATTTGTTTGTCAAGGATTTTTGCAGATTTCTAAAAAACTGTGCAACTTAGAAAGACCATTTTATTTTTGCTGTAATATTTACATAAACTTCTTAGATCGATTATAATTAATTCAGATTTTTCTTTCACTAACTTCGGAAATAAGGGGGAGGGGGGAATGGTATTGTTTTTGACAGTTTTCATCATAACTTGAAAACTAAGAGTCGTGAAAAAATACAAAAAATATTTTAGAATGTACAAGTTAAGCAATCATCCTAGTAACAACAATTTGAAATTTGAACCCCCATGTTTGGGCCCCCTTTACATTAATATTTTTTTAATTCTTTCATGTGCAATTAAGTTTGGAAACCAGGTTCCAAACTATTCCAAAATTCTGAAATATACAGGTGTGACAGACAGACAGACAAAGTCGCACCATAAGGGTTCCTTTTATTACGATTTTGGTATCGGAACCCTAATATTGCGTTATCCCTAGAAAGAGTAAATATATGAGTGAATCAGCAGGGTGATAAAGTTGGAGATTGAAGAGCCCCAAAGTATTGATCCCCTTGCGCATCAAGTGTCAGCTCGCGCCCGGAGAGAAGTAGGTCAAGGCATTCCACTGCTCTGCGGCATTGTACAGTCAAGAGCACATCAAGCTTGACACATTGGACTTTGTACCGTTCTTATTTCAATATACTTATGGGCTAAAGTTGCACTTTGAGTGTCAAGCTTGATCTGTCGTTTACTGTACAACTGCGACCGTATACTTACTACGAAAAGCTCTTGTATACTTAGTTACCACAAATCTTACTAGGTACCTACGTAGGCAAGGCATATCTAATCGCCCAAAGAGCTAGAAAGAAAAATATCAAATTTTATTTTGGATTGGAGTGGGAGGTTGTCTGCGTTGCGGTTGGCAATCTCAGTGGGTGATGAGCGCATTAAATATAGGTAATAACATATCCTCATGATTACGTAGTTTTAGTCACCTCGCCTCTGACGTATATGCTTCTATTATTACCCAGTAAAGTATTTAATGGTATCTTAAGCGAGCTTATTTCCAGAACTACAGATAAACCAAACCGAATCTCCCGAGTCTATTCAAGTCGCGAGTCAGTAGTGCATAACAGACCTTTGTGAGCTCGTCCCACCATGGTCCCACCCCACTATCGATCTCACTGCTAGTTTTAGAGCTACATCAAAACAAGAGTCCGAGGATCAAGATCAAGTGCGTTATTAAAACATCACATCACATATACATCTAAATAGTTGAATTTCAATGTTGTCTTAAGAAAACTGTGTCTCTACAATTACCAATTTTAAGGGCGCGCGCCCCATTCACCCTAGTTCCAAGAAGCCACGCAGTTGTCCAGCTTTTAGCTGCACCATGGCTACACGGAAAAAGAGCGCTCTCCCCAGTCCAATCGATATGCACGTGAAATAGCGAGTACGGCGAGCATGGGTTCAGAAATTGATAGGACACTCTCTTCAGACACTAGAAAACTTCGTCGAACAGACAAACATGATGTTACCATAATCAAATATTTATGCACGTACTCGTATAATGAAAAAAACCGGCCAAGTGCGAGTCGGACTCGCGCACTGAGGGTTCCGTACCACCACATAAACATAATTGTATTAGTTGAAACTTCAGTAAGTTAATGTGCTAGATTTTTTGAGTCCGACACGCGCTTGACCAAATTTTATTATTTGTTGTTATTTCATAGCCTATGCACTATAAACATACCAATTTTCAAGTTTGTAAGTGTTCCCGTTTTTAAATAGAACTAAAACAAAAATCGCCTCATCAACCATCCAACTTGACCCCTCTCTTAAATGAATGTTCTTGAAACGGGAGCTCACCACAATTGGTTACCATTAGTTGTGAGAAAAGTTGTAATATTCAATGATTTCAGACTTTTCCCTTTATTTGTACTGTGAGACCTAGCTTCTTGCCAAATTTCATAATTTTAGGTCAACGGGAAGTACCCTGTAGGTTTTTCATTTTTGAATAAATGTATGGAGATGAGGACATAAAATGCCATATCTTTTGATTGCGTAATTGTAAAAAATTGAAATTTTCAGATCTTGTGTGGTTCATGGATCCTAATATATGGTATTAATTTCAACCTTATACCTTTACCCGTTCGTGAGATAAAGGGTCTTGACAGACAGACAGACAGACAGACAGACAGACAGACAGACAGACGGACAACAAAGTGATCCTATAAGGGTTCCGTTTTTTTCTTTTGAGGTACGGAACCCTAAAAATGGTGTTTGATATCTACCTAAGGTACGCTCAAGCAACTAACAGTTACCATATCTAGCTGATTTTGTGTTCGTTTATTGCATTGATGTTTTACAGTTCTATTGGGTAAGAGTATCGCAAGGTGACTTCGACAGGCCTTTAATATATTTTATCACTAAAAGACTCGTGAGTGTTACACATATTTATATACTTCGACGGATAAACTCACGTTTGATATATTTATTATTACCTTAATCTGCAGATATCCAAGTCAAATAACCAAGATCAAGCAAGGTTCGATCCTCTTCTAATTTCATATCATTATATCAAGCTGAAAGTCACGCGTCAGATTACAGAGCTCATAAATTCCCGTCTGCGTAGGTACTAAAGTACCTATTCGTTATACTGAATCCCGCAGTTTTTTTTAGTCCTTTTGAAAGCAAGATTACGAGTATGGGATCTTGCGGGATTTCCGGAATCAACAAAAATTATGCTCTTTTCGTCGAATGCTCCTTACACTGAGCTTTGTTACGGTGAGGAGCGTTACATGGAGTCCCTTTTTGAAGCGTCGTCCTTTACGCCGAGTACAGTTAAACACCGCAAATCACTGAATAAAATGAAGAAATTAAAAACAATAAAAGGAGACTCAACATAACGAAACTCGGTGTAAAAGCATTCCATGTGGGTAAAGAGCATAATTCTCTACCAGCACAGCTATACTGGCATATTCCCTACGAATTAAAGATCGAATCGGGAGGTCACCCTACACACCCTCTGTCAGGTGAGTGAGTCACGGGCTTTTGCGCGTGTGTGCGTGCGAGACTCAACGGCGACGTCGCACTTAGTGAGGGAAATTAGGTTAAGGATGGCTGCAGACCCTAAATCCTAATGTAAGACCCTTTTCTATGAGCTTTACCTTCAAAGAGCCAATGATCATACTATCATTTAAAAGCCAAGATCTTGGTCCGTACTAATCATAGGTGGATGGTTACTCTAAAACCTAAACCTAATCAAGAAATATTGCAATATTTTTTTTACCTGTATAATGTTTATTTGATTGTCTTCCATAACTCAGGGGCGGGATCACTATCACTAACTGAACAACTTTTCCCGAAGAGCATACTTAGGTCGAATTACGAAAAACTGACCTTCCATACAAAATGCGCTATCAGTTGATGCAGTTTCTATGGGAGGTCAAAAATAAATTTTCGTATTTCGACCTATGTTCCTTGGGAAAAGTTGTTCAGTTTTCTGATACTGATCCCGCCCCTGAGCTATGGTACGCAATCAAATTAACACCCTGTATTGTCGGAAAAGATGAAGGGACACTTGCGCGAATAACTGGAAGTAGTTGGCCCAGGAAAGGGAAAAGTAGAAAGATGAGAGAGAGGCCTTTGTCCTGCAGTGGGACACAACAGACTCCTAATAATAATAATATAGTCCATGAAGATATTGTTTTCACTCTACTTACCAACTCTGAATCACAGCTTAAATTTTTAATTTCAAAAAGTGTTACTGAAGAGCATTTTGTCTCGAATGTTTATCATCCCTTCACAGAATCACACAACACATTTAATTCATTTAATACGGCTTATAATAAACACCCTGGAGAATAAGCCCTACATGCATTTTGATAAAATTCCCTTTGTCGGGACCATCCGTTACACCTCTAATCTTCTCGCACAAAGCACCCTTGGGACCCTAAAGGTCACCACACCCTTTAATTCCAAGGGTCAAAAGACCAAATTCCCATTGTCAAAGCAAACCAATCGGAGTTTTTATGAAAAGGGCTACAAAGCAACCGAATTGGTCCAGATGACCCAAGGGTCAGGTTTCTATGTTACCTGAGAAGGGTCAAGACTTGAATGACCAGTGGTCAGTAGGGACCCTTGCTAATTATAATTGTTAATGTATTATTAACTGTGAAATATATATTTACTCGCCGAGTCTTACCTACATATATAAGTAGCAAAATATGTTTAGCGAAAAGAAGAAAAATCGGAAAAGAAATTCAGGTGGACTAAAGAATAAAAATAAATAAAGAGAATAAATAATTGACGCGAACCGGGAAATAATCATAACAGTGGCACCTCTGAATTTCAATTTTTTTTTTGTATTATTTTTATTGAAAATGGGCTTACTCTTGACCTCGATCTAGTCTTGAAGACAGAGATGAGGTCTACGATGGAGCGAGCTCGCCCAGAAGAAGCTTATTCACTCGCGACTTGAATAGATTCGGGTTATATGAACTCGGGATTTTGGTGATAACTAAGAAAAGGTTTTGAAAATCCTTGATATACATTTACTAAGAAACATTAAATTATACCACAGCTATTCATCCAATTTTGCTACACAGTCTCTATCACCACAAGCACCACTAATTGATTTTCCTTGATCTTCTACGTTTCTCAACTTTCATCATCTTGACGCCAGTAACACCTCCCACTTCTCCAGAATCAAGAACAGAAGATTGCTTTGGATCTTCCCGTAATTTTGTTATTTGAAACCTCTTCTGCATAGATCTGACTATCCCCTTATCATTATCGGAATCTTCAGAACTGTACGGAATAGTGTCCAAAGATGGCACTTTCATATCCTTCCTATCGTCTTCATCATTAATGGATCTCACTAGATGATCTGTGTAGTTTATTATAAGGCTGTATAACACATCTTCTAACTTGTTGTTCTCTTTTAAGGCATGTTCTTTTAGAATATCTATACCATTGCGACATCCTACTGTTGTTATAACAAAAGTAATATAAAGAAACACAATCATAACTGAACATAATCTTGCACTGTAAATAGCAATGTTGATATCCATAAATGAAATTGTCTATGAAATCGATTTTGATACTGTGTTCAAAATTTCAAATGCCTCGGTCACCTATAGAATTTTTTTTCTCTACCTTCTGGGTTGCCTTCCATGAGTAAGTTCATACGAAAATTGCTATTGGTATTCTGAAAATTCAAGAGTTAAACATTACCCTCCTCATTTTGGTACAAATGAGCAATCGTTTGACTATAAATACAACTTTGTTTCGTCACAAAAACAAATTATTATCATTTAATTATGATTGCTCAAGCAAACGCGTCAGTATAAAAGATTTTATGAAAAGTGGTTTTCTTACATTGGTTCTGGGTACAGACGACAAGCATTTTTAATTAACGTTCCGTAATCAAGCGTGCGAATCCTATAATGAATTTTTCATGATCATATATGTTTGAACCAAAAAATTGTCTTCTAATTATTGTCAACATAGTTCCCGTAAATATTTGAAAACAAGATTTACAGCAGTAGTAACGTGAATTCGAGTAGGTATTTTGATACTTTTCAACCAGCGGCTACAAGGAATAGACGCATGCATATCTAAATATTATTTCACTAGAGGTAAAACTTGTGAAGTTGTTGTGTTCAAATTCTCTTTTTGAGATGTCCCAAAACAGTGGGCCATCTTTTGTAGGTACGTTTTTCACATACTTGTTAGTTTGTAACAAAAAATAAGTGTAGCGACCCACCTGCGGAAATTTTGACGCGGAAAGTTCCGTGACCCAAAAATCTGTCAAGTATAACACCAGCGAAAATTCCGCCAGATATGTCACAGGTAACCTAAAAAAAAAGCGTTGCAACTTGCGAGCGAAATGAGCGGAACTCTCTGCGTCGGAAAGTTCCGTAGGTTTGTCGCTATATTTACAAGGTTTGGGATTTTCTACAAATTATATAAAATCGCAAAAGACTACCATAAGTGGTTGTGGGTGGTGGAGGAAACACACAAACTTTTGACATGACATCGGTCATTGTCAAACTTTGTTAAATTTTCGAAACCGCCCATCTTTCGAATTTAATTTAATTTTTTTACTAAGCAAACTTAACAGCATATAACAACAAATACTAAAAATAAAAACAAATGTTTCTCATTATCCCCTTCGAAAAACGTGTTTTTAGGCGATTTTTGCTCGATTTTTGTTTTAGCTTTATCGGAAAAACGGTAACACTTACAAGCGTGAAAATTGGTATTTTTAAAAACAAATAATAAAAACTGGTCAAGTTACTGCGCGTCCATAATGAAACTAAGACAGTATGTTTACCTTAGTGGTACGGAATATTCGGTTTTATAATAATTAGGTACTAAAAGGTGCCTACACGTACCAAATATTATCAACGTTCTTCCTACCATCCCTTCGCAATGTCCAGCTGCCGTCCATATCACAAAAGCGAAGGAAAGGGTGAAAGACCGTTACCTGCAAATTTTAATTGCGAATATTTGCATAAACGCCTAGAGGATAATAGACCTTAGAAAAATATGCAAAGGAAGATCTATGATTGATTGCAAGTGGTCAAACAAGGGGAAAAAATTAGGAAGGGTGAATCCTTGCGAATTTGCGAAAGCTTCTTTAGTAGCTGGTAAACATCTGAAGTTATAAAGTAAAATCTTTATCTTTGCTTGTAGAACGCACAGTCTTATCTGTGTTTTGGCAAAGATTTTGAACCCCACGCGCAGAAGCACGCGTTTTCGTCGATACGGCCAAGAAAATGGTCTATCAATCTTGACAAGACTTCAAATTTCAACTAAATGAAAAATCAACCTTGTTAAAATCTTCAATAGACATTTTTGGACAACTATACAGTTGCGTTGGCTGTAGGTAGGCTAACTGCATCAAGTCGACGACTATTCAGAACCTGTGAGATGCTCTTCTTCTTCCTGTTCGTCGGATATGTTTATGTCCGGTGGGTGCCTAAAAGACCCGGGTGCTCGTTTTGAAATCTCTAGTGCTGCCACGGTTTCTTTTACGCTGCCATAGCACGATCTGAAATGGAGGTAGACTCGCTCTATTTGCATTGTATTCTGCATGACATTCAATAAGTATTCTGTAAAGAATCTGCATTGAATAAAATTAAACTGAATCTGAAAAAATATAGGGTGACTTTTAATTAGTTCTTGATAGTAAAAGGTATACATGTACTCATGATACTGAATAACTTTTCCCAAGGAACATAGGTCGAAATACGAAAAACAAAATTTGACTTCCCATACAAAATGCGCTATCAGCTGATGCAGTTTCAATGGGAGGTCAAAACTTGATTTTCGTATTTCAACCTATGTTCCTTGGGGAAAGTTGTTCAGTATCATGAGTACATTCATACCTTTTTCTATCAAGAACTAATTAAAAGTCACCCTATATAGGATCTAAACCTCAGATAAATGACAGAGCGAAGCGATGTTCCTAATTTTTTTATCTAAACCTAAAATTTACCTTACACTATGAGTACGAGAAATGTCCATTAGGTAAAAAACCGAAAAAACAGCGCAAAAAATGAAAAAATACAAATTTTTATACCTCTATAGCCTGAATACCTAATTTCTCGTATTATACTCAAACACGTTAGAATAATAGTGTCGACTAAAAATCTGGAGAATATAGTAAATGTTAAACATCGGCCCGATTACCTACGCCCTAACCTACGCCTTAACGATTACTAAATCCAAAAACTACACACGGCCGACACTTTGACCATGAGCGGGTTTTTGATTTTGGGCGTTTAGTTTAGCTTAAATACTGGTTTTGTTTCTTTGGCTTGCTGGCGTGCGTTCAAAATACTTGTTACTTTTCTAAATTCATCTCACACAAAACAAAAGGTCGGAAGACATAACAATCTTAATCGTTTTATTAAAATTTCAAAACACGACCACTAATCCCATCGGGACTTCCACCAGCATCCCTCTCCCATGGCACCGCCGTGTAAAAAACGAACATCCCGACACAATATACGGTTTAATTACCATAAACAACGCATTATATTGAAGACAAGACGGTTGGCAGAAACTGGTTTGATCTCCTTCAAACCGGTCCAGTCCGGAAATCGGCCCGGCTATAGTTCCGCGACACCAACTGACAATGGACCCTTTTGTTTTTTTAAACGCAGGACCAATTTGACCAGGATAGGGTGCCGCGCGATCAAAGTGTTCATAAGGTATGATTTTGTCCATCTGATCTTGTCTCATGGTCGTATCGCATGGTATCATTATGCGTTCTTCCTTATCATCTATCTATCTTTCTGAAACACTGCTTCTGCTTGATTTTATTTGTACATGTACTTTTTTTCTTTGCCTATGTGCAAAAATATCATATTAGTAATTAGCACGCACTGTCAAATATAAAAGTAGAAATGTCTGGTAAGCCAGAGACCATTTATAGGCAGATGTATAAAAATTTCTTGTTAAATTTATAATATTGATATCACTACAATGCCTTTAACTTTAAAGTCGCTTTATGCAACTGGCTGTTAATCTCCCAGCTTCCAGATACTTCATAAAGTCGAATGGGAGAACCGACTTGGTAATCAGATCAAATCAGCTGGTACATCTGTCTTTATACATTAAAGCGATTAAGAGTGATGAACATAAAAAGACCGGGATAGTAAGGAAGTCATGCTGGACAAGGAAAAGGGTGCAGTTGTTATTTTTAGCCGGAAGCATTAGTCCGAGAAGTTTTTTGTTTAGCAATTGTGCAATACTATGAGCATGGGAAGATAGTATAAAGATCTTGGATGGGGATGATGAGATTTATGGTTTATTTGTAAAGGAAGAAGAAAATATTTGATATTAAGACTGTGATAAACATCTCGATAAGCTGCATTGGTGAAGTTTTGGCAAATTCTAAGGATGTATGTATATCGTATTGAATAACAAAGATACTTTTTTTACGTCATAAACTCATACATAACGCATGCAAAGTAACGTTTCATCAAAAATCATCTTAAATATACATCGTGTAACGAAAAGGTGTGATAATACTAAAGGGTGTGAATCTGCCCATGAAACTGAACAACTTTTCAAAAGGAACTTAATTCATAGAAGAGAATCAACTTTTGACCTCCCATAGAAACTGCATCAGCCGATAGTACATTTTGTATGGGAGGTCAAATTTGGTTGTTCGTGTTTCGCGACCATCGCGACCTATGTTCTTTGGGAAAAGTTGTTCAGTTTCATGGGCAGATTCACACCCTTCAGTATTACCACACCTTCCCGTTACACGTTGTAGATTACTAAAGGCGAACAACATCAAGCGCTAAGATTTTATCGAGTTTGTTTTGCCTTTATGATGTAGGTAAACAATTTAAGCCAAATGCTTACTGGAATTTGGAAGTACTAAAAAAAAACCGCCAAGAACGTAGATATTAAACATCTCAAAGGTGTAGTGGACGGAGCCTGAGAAAGGTCACTGGTCACTGCATCGTCAGTTTGATACAGATTCTCACAGAATCAGAGACGCATGAGTCATCGTGTTGCTTTGAATTATACAGGGTCTAAAGCTATAGGTCCCGTTGGTGCCGCCAAAGAATAGTACCAACCCATCTCTACCCGTGGGTGTCGTAAGAGGCGACTAAATGTTTATTAACCGGGGGATGGGGAATAGCGTCCATCCGTGTATCGTTTCATCTTGCATACAGCGGTCACCAACAACCGCGCTCCATAGTGCCAGCCGTAACGCTGACAGGCCTGTGACACTCCGCACTCTAGGTATGCAACGCGGGGACTATTATTTAATCTGTGACGCTGACAAGCGTGGTGACTAAGGTTGTTCCAGCAACGGTGGGAGCTCCCTGTCCTCTAGTGGACGTATTATGGGATGTTATGTATGATGTAAGCTATAATTTTGTAAATGTGGTAGGGCTTTTATACAGGGTGTTAATTTGATTGCGTGCCATACCTCAGGGGCGGGATCAGTATTAGTAACTGAACAACTTTTCCCAAGGAATATAGGTCGAAAAACGAAAAATCAAATTTGACCTTCCATACAAAATGCACTATCAGCTCATGCAGTTTCTATAGGTAATCCAAAATTTATATTCGTATTTCGACCTATGTTGCCTTAGAAAAAGTGGTTCAGTTACTGATCCCGCACCTGTGCTATGGCACGCAAACAAATTAACACCCTGTATAAGTACGCACGGTAGAGAGTGGGAACACTATAAGCTGAACCAGCCCTACGCTACACGCCCAAAAGCAGAGAGAGACCCACTCAAAGTTAAACATCATGTTAAACATGCAGCCAGCATCAAGAATTAGGCAAGAGATGGATAGCCATCCATCTCTTGCCTAATTCTTAGTGAACATTTTGAACCCAACTTTTTGATTGCTCATTTATGGAATAAAAAACCTGCTGCTCTCTCGCCGACAATATTGATGACTTAAGAAATTTTAACTACCAGGATGGGTACCAGTCTTTGTCAGACAAGGTTTTGGTTCAGTTAGCTAAGGTGAAGAAACCACTACTGACCCGCCTTAGTTACTTATTTGTCAAGAATTTTCACAAGACACCAAATGGTCTTTAACTTTGTAACTCAGTTCAAAGTCTTAACATACCTTGCACAAAAAACGTTCACGATGTAGCACTTGTCAAGCTAGGACAGAACTAAGTCTAGCGACACACCTGCGGATTCCAACGCGGAAAGTTCCGCGGCAGAAAAATCTTGCAAGTATAACACCAAATTCCGCCAGATTTGTCATCGTACGTAACCTAAAAAGCGTTGCGAGCTTAATAAGCGGAACTTTCCGCATCCGAAAGATCTGCACGCACGTGTGTCCCTGCGCTAAAGCAAAGCAAACTTTTCTATTTAGACCACGAGTGCGTCAAATCGCAAATATCAGAATGCGGAGATAAAGACTCTATATGAACTAAGAGATAGTAAGAACGCTATCAAGAGATCATGACAGTGTTGATTCGCAGAATCCACCAGACACATGAGAAATTTCTTAAAGTTTTTTGGTTGCATGGGTCCAAAATGAGGCGTGCTGAAATCTAATACCTAAACAAGTGGCTTTCTACAACAACTTTTCCCAAGGAACATAAGTGTCAGCTGATGAAATTTGTTTTTCGTATTACGACCTATGTTCCTTGGGAAAAGTTGTTCAGTTTCATGGGCAAAACGACCTCTTAAAATATCCGGGTTGATAAAAAAAAACCGGTCAAGTGCGAGTCGGACTCTCGCGCCGAGGGTTCCGATATACTTTTTGCATTTTTGGAAGCAAAAAGTCCATTTTTAGGTCTGCAAAACTAAATTTGTTTGTGAAGGTTACTTGCAGATTTCTAGAAAACCGTGCAACTTAGAAAGATTATTTTATTTTTGCTGTAATGTTTACATAAATTTCTGTCAACTGTAATTAATTCAGATTTTTCCTTTCACTAACTTCGAAGATAAGGGGGGGGAATGGTATATTTTTTTGACATTTTTCATCATAACTTGAAAACTAAGAAACGTAAAAAAATACAAAAATATATTTTAGAATGTACAAGTAAAGCCCTTTCATATGACCTAGTAGCGACAATTTGAATTTTGCCCCCCCCCCCCCCTATTAGGGCCCCCTTTACATTAATGATCATAAGTTTTTCAAAATTATTTCATGTGCAATTAAGTTGGGCAACCATATTGTAAAACTATTCCAAATTTCAAGTCGATAGCATGAGTGGTTGCTGAGATATAGAGGTGTGACAGACAGACGGACAGACAGACAAAGTCGCACCATAAGGGTTCCTTTTTTTACCATTTTGGTATTGGAACCCTAATAAGGGTCTGGAATGAAAATGTATGGGATTGACATTAGCTTTCAGTGGTTTCAGGCAACATTTCGTTAGCATGCATTTTTGATCGACAACAAAAAGCCACTTGTCTCTATAGACGTGGCTTAGAAAACGTACCGAATCCATAGACGAAAGAGAAAGTCGTAAAATGAGTGTAGTTGAACCAAGAGTTGGACTGTGTCCGTTGACTGTATAAAAACGGCGATACGCCAATGTGGAATGAACATTGCGGTCTTCGCGTAGTTTATGCTGCTTGCGGTTCTTGTTAAAACAAGACCAGGAAGTAACGCAAAAGTGACAAGAGATAATTTTATTTAAGTACTAACAAAATCGGTTCTTTCTTTATTACACTGCTGGGCAAAAGCCTCCCGTCTATTATGCCATCCATTCCTGTTTTGAGCATCCAACTGCCAGTCTCTCAGAAAGCTGGAAAATAGATCTTCATGTTTCATGTTGCTATCTGAAAAAAAAAGTAATTTGAATTTAGAATTTTTGTATTAAAAAGCTACGGCGATACGATCTACCTTGATGGTACAAATGTGAACGTAGCCCTTCGTCAGAGAAACTCTACCAGAAAATCGATTGCTCGTCGTCTATTCGCCTCACATCTGCTAACTGCCGTCCGATAACAAACACGTTTATGATAACACCACTGCTCAACCGGCGAAAACAACAAACTTATATTTACACTTCGAATAAATAAAATTATAGCTCAAACCACAAGAACACGAGCTAAAACTAACTGCAGATAATAGTTTGTGGACAGAATAGGTTACAAACTTACATTTACACTTAGAGTTGTCAACTCAGTGTACAGTTCTAAGGTAAAACTTATCAAATTAACTGATCAGTTATTGTTGTTTCTAAGTACAGATAATACTAAAATTATAGTCTCCTGTACTTCTCTATTTACTGTTATCAAATGTTTTGTTGTCCTTAAACCTATTGTTTTACGGTCGTTTTTGAACTGAACGATAGTAAGTACAATTTTGTTTTGTTCTGAAATTGAGGACAAACTTTTTATCAGTAAACAAGAAAACTCTAAGAAAATCTACCGTTTATTTTGTTCTTCTGTCATACATTTACATAAACACGGGTTTTTAAAAGGATAATGTTGTAAAGTCTTAACTGGGAAGTTTTCTAAGTGGCAGAACTTTTTTGTACGAGTTAGAATCTAATCAGAATATTTTTGTTGGTTTAACAGACTTTCTTTTGTTACAACTGCGTTAAATCTATGAGAATGATGATGACAGTAATTTTAAAATATTTTTCTCCTCACAAGCGCGATATTGAAAAACCTCGCTTTATCGGTCGAAATCTGCGCGCAAAAGTCAGTTTTGGCCGCTAGCGTGGAATAGGTTTTTGAAATTGGAACGTGATAATGAATTTATGGACAGGTACTGGCGCGCAATCCTTTAGCATTTTTCTTGCGATAGTGAGGTTGAAAAATTGTGTTTCGCTCGGCAGCAAAGTTATTTCGCGTCTCGTGGCTTAAATTGAAACCCTCGCTACGCTCAGGATTCTTCTTTTGAACTTCTTACTTCCCTTGTGGCTCAATCTTAGAACTATTTGCTTGCTCGAGTTTCAGTACAAGGCACTCGCGCCAAATAACAATTTTGCTGCCTTGCAAAACAATTAACTAACTAGCAACACAAATAACTAATTTTTGGTTTAACAGCCAGCGTTAAATATATCTATGTGATGACAGTAATTTTAACTGAGTTTCAAGAAGCCTTGTGAATTTATCCAAATACTCACGGCATCAAACACGTAGGAACAAAACCAGTATAAGTTGAACCAGCGCAACAACGCTTCAAACACCCGAAGTCAGAGCCATTGGGGCTCGTGGGGGCGTTGTTGCTAAGTGAAAATTGGCTACCTGCAAAGCACCTAACAGCTGATCCTCAACAATGAAATGCAGCACTTCAATTTAAAATAATATCAGTTTAATCCATAAAAGATAATAATGATTACACAGCTGGAATAGAAACACGTATATATCACACAGGGAGCCCTACAGGCTTTTCACTTCGGATAACGCATAATACAACGCAATTCTTATACAAAAATAGATATTGAACGCAGCGCGAACGCAATCAGAATGAATGAAAGACGTTCGATCAAACTCGATCAAACAATCATTACAGTAACTCAAGGTCAAAGTGTTTCAACCCACAAGCGGCGCCCTGTGTACGTTAACCAAGCGCTTACAAAAAAACAAACAAACATCGAATAGATACTTAATATTATATTATGTAAAACATTATTTCATTAATTTAATACTGTTCTATTTTTCACAAGTGCGAATGTAAAAAAAATTCTGCAAACAGGCGGGCGTGGGTGGATGTCGCTCTACCTTTAAAATTTACGGACCGCTTGAAAGAAACCGGGAAGAAATTGAAACTGCCTTTTAACATAGTGACGATCTTTCTAAGTTGCACAGATTTTTAGTAATCTGCAAAAAACCTTTACAAACAAATTTACGGAACACTCAAACAATTAAGAATCGTTTTTTCGTTGCTTTTTTCAGTTTTAACATAAAGCGAACAACTTTTCAAAAGAACCATATTGGGTCGAAAATAGAGAAAAATTTTGTCGCATACAAAACTCTTAGTAGGTACTTCTTATCTCATTGCTCCAGAAAAAGCTTGAATTCTGGAGAGACCTCCCTGTCTTGCAGTGGACGTTTCATGGGATGTTATTTATGATGATACAAAACCTTTTAATCGCGACGCAAGGTTTGTATAGGAAAGTCAGTATTTTGTTGAAAAGTGTTTAATTTCATGCAGTGATTAAAAAACTCTGCTTGGTTTCTTCTAAAGTTAATGTTGGTGGTTTCAAAGGCAAAAAGCTACCTCAATAAAAGTAAAACCCGCTAGATCATGCAAACATCTTGTGACAACTCACATGCAACCCACATCCACGAAGATGCGTAATACCAAAGCTCCATTGTTCCCCAATTTGCACAGCCCAGCGATTTGGCACAACAAAGACGCACTGTCTTCACCACTGACCCATGTACAACCCTTTCTTAATATGCGAATTTTCCCACTGTCCAACAAAAGGCCGCTTTTGAATGTCTTATATTGCCCTTGCAGTATTACACGATACAATTTTTATGGGAAACTGTTCTGCTCCATTTTTTGCATTGTCCACTCTAACGGATTCGCCTATGGCTGATTCTTTGAAAGGACATTATGAAAGGATAATAGAACGTCTATTATTCGCGTATATACTAACTCCTTTGTTGAGTATGTGGACGGTTATACGTCAAAAACTGTCGCAGTGGACGATGGGCCGCTAATAAGTAAAAGTCCGTTAAAGGTTGAAGGTGAATGAAAAAATATGGATCAAACAATGAATTACTTTGGCCAACGGACTCCACTGTTGCAGTATAGGTAACATTAGCACTTTCCAGAAAACTATTCAAAACTACCCAAAAATACTTATGTACGAGCACGTGCATGTCTGCATTTGGTTCTTTGGAAATCGAATCAAAGTGTGGATTAGCAAAACTGCTCTAATTTCTTTCTTAAGAATGACAGTTACAAGGCATATTGTCTTCATGTACAAAATATAACATGAACAAAACAAACCAGCCGGACTGGATATCACATAAATTTCCACTGACCAACGGGCAACGATAAACGAGTACAAATAGCGCCATAAAAACTTGCATTAAATCAAAGCTCAAAGGGAAGGTTATCGCGATTTTCCGAATTACAACCGTTTGGACTCGTTTTAATTGTCCAAATTGTCCAGGACGGGTCATCTTCAGGTAGACTACCCGTGCTGACCCCTGGGTCACTCCAACCCTTTGAGTCAGTGCAGCGTGAGTGATGGGGTCTTCCAAACCCTTTCGGGCCCTTCGGGTCACGGGTCCAGCACCCGCTGACCCAACCTGACCCTTTCTTACAAAACCACCCTTTTGTAAATCTATTATTTGTTCGCGAATCTATTCCTTTGTTAATTTCTAAGGAACTGTCTATCGGCGAAATTTTGCGTTCGTGAGAATCGGTCTAGTTTCTTTGCAAAACTGTAACGATGGATTTTGACAAAAGGGCTTCGGGTGGACTTTGGAGCGACTATCCTTTGACGCTATGGGAAAGTTTGGTAGACAAAGAGTGGTCTCCTTTTAATGATTCGCCATTGTTGGCGGTGGGTGATGGTGACCGTTGGCCAACGGATTTGCCGATGGTATTTAAGGCCGTGTTTGGGCAGTTGGGTGGCACAACAGCATGACCAGTGGAACTGGTGCATCCAAGCTGATATCCAGCTTTCTGGTATACAATACACTGTGTAACGGGCGGCTTTAAAGATAATAGATGTATGCAAGTAATCTACATATAAACTGACAGGGAAGTCAACTTGAGTTCTCAGTTAACTATAAAGTATTTCGCATTTAATAGATTTTTGTTTTGAATTCCTATTTCAGAACTTTTGGGGTGGGTACAAACAGCAACACAAAATAGAGAGAATTAACATTTGAGGATTTTGAGAACATCAGACATGTGGTGAAATGGTGCCTCGACTTCATCTTTTTCCGTTTATTGGTCAGTTAAGTCTGTTGCTGTCCGTTCCTTCCTAAAATTACCTAAAATTAAATTATAATTAAAAATATTAAAGAATATAGAGTAGTGCGGTCAGTTAGCTGTTTCACGTAGACACGAATTACAATTTCACCAAATTTTTTCCAGTTACTAGTTAGGTACATAGATTTCAATTTTTAGAAGGAGCCAATTCTAGTATTTAAAAAAAAAAACTGGCCAAGTGCGAGTCGGACTCGCGCACTGAGGGTTCCGTACCACCACATAAACATAATTGTATTAGTTGAAATTTCAGTAAGTTAATGTGCTAGATTTTTTGACCCGACACGCGCTTGACCAAATTTTATTATTTGTTGTTATTTTATAGCCTATGCCCTATAAACATACAAATTTTCAAGTTTGTAAGTGTTCCCGTTTTTAAATAGAACTAAAACAAAAATCGCCTCAGCAACCATCCAACTTGACCCCTCTCTTATATGAATGTTCTTGAAACGGGAGCTCATCACAATTGGTTACGTTTAGTTGTGAGAAAAGTTGTAATATTTAATGATTTCAGACTTTTCCCATTATTTGTACTGTGAGACCTAGCTTCTTGCCAAATTTCATAATTTTAGGTCAACGGGAAGTACCCTGTAGGTTTTTCATTTTTGAATAAATGTATGGAGATGAGGACATAAAATGCCATATCTTTTGATTGCGTCGTTGTAAAAAATTGAAATTTTCAGATCTTGTGTGGTTCATGGATCCTAATATATGGTATTAATTTCAACCTGATACCTTTACCCGTTCGTGAGATAAAGGGTCTTGACAGACAGACAGACAGACAGACAGACAGACAGACAGACAGACAGACAGACAGACAGACAGACAGACAGATGGACAACAAAGTGATCCTATAAGGGTTCCGTTTTTTTCTTTTGAGGTACGGAACCCTAAAAATCCATAGAAAATTCAAGAATTGGCTCCTATCTAAAATTAAGAGCTATGCACCTAACTACGAGTAGTATCTGGAAAAAAATTGGTGCAATTTGACGCAATTTGGTGAATTTGGCGATATAAGACTATAAGGGACCGGACTAGAGTAGGTTTAACAGTAACAAACATCTCCGAATTAAGTAGAGTCAATGAAAAAATATATAAGTACATGATCGAAATTAAAGAGAACTTAAAAATAAAAGATGATAATTGCAGAACTTATAAAAGCGTGCTGTAATTTGTCTACAAATACTTTATACGAATTGAGAAAAATATAATAAACATTAACACATGACCAAACTACGATCTTGATAAAACTTTAATAAGAAGAAATAACGGATCAACACATGTATGCGCGGGCGCATAGGAGCTTGCAGTGGTTTGAAACTTTTTAGGGTGGAGTTCTTTATTTCAAAGTCTGATGATTACGTCATTATAAGGAATTGAAAAAAAAACTAATATTATAAGTAAGGAATATATTTTTTTATAGTAAAAGTAAATGAGAAATACGTTCAGATAAATTTATGTCTAAAACACCTAGTTTAATTACAGATAAGTACATTTAAATCGTCATGTTATTTTACTCTCACATAACAATGTCACCTACCAAAAGTAGTGCACCCCTGTAGCGCACGGAGACACCTGCGCGTACGCACGTGCCGCCTCCCCCTCGTCCTGTCTCACCCCCGCGCCCCGCTTCCTGCATCCGGGGAGCAGAGACGACTGACCCGCTACTTTTATTCTTTTTTATGTATTTTTTGTTATAAAAAATATGCATCGTAATTGTGTTCTTATTGAGTCGTGGCTAAAAGAAAAATTTGTTCGACAATCTGGGTTGGTATTCCGAAGTTTTATCGGAGCTCCGATATTATCGAATTGGCAACAACAATTACGTTCGGAAATTTACTTTGTGTGGGAATTTCCCGGTGTATCCCATCCTTGTCAAAGGCCGAACCATAGACTAATTATCGGCGCGATATTAATATTATCGTAGTTTCACTTCGGAATACTGCAGCTGAGGTTCAACAGTTGAAGTTGTCGTGTGGGGGCATCTAGAATAATACAGGTAGGTAATAGAAGACGGATTAAAGTAATAATTCGTCACAAGGTAGTGAAGCCATCGTTCTATTAATTTGGAAGGGTTATTTTGAATATTTCATAATGATCGATGATGCTGTGACTTTTATGCTGGCAGATGTCATCCAGTAAAATAATTTAGCACGGCTTCCATTCGAGCGGAGAAGGAGGTCCTATTTCCTTGATTTTTCTTACGTCAATGATTTCATTCGTTCTTTCCAAACATCCAAAATTCCCGCTGTATTCTAATTTCGAAATATTCTGTCCTCTTTGGCTCTATAAATGTCAAAATGAATCAGTCTTATTTCGCCGTAGGTGTGTTCTGTAGTCCCCAGATTAGTAAGTATAGTCTGTAGTCTTAGGGTGAGTATATATCAAAGAAATTTGACCTCATATAGAAGTAATATATAAGAAATAATTCGTCACAAGTAGGGATGTGTGCATGCTTTCATCTATCGATAGTCGATAAGTCACACAAGGAAAAATCGATGTCGAAACTTTCACCAAAAAGTTGAAGTACTAAACTTAAATAAAAGGCAAATCTGTTAAAAGCAGTTATTAAATTCATTCAGGAAAATAATACTTTAAGTATTTTTTACTAACGGTTATTTCTTACGTACCAAACTTCTTACTTACTTACTAAAAGTACGGTTGCGGTGGAGGCAAGAGGGGTAGGAGTTGTAAAGGTTTTTTTTTTTAACTTTTCATGAATATCTCTAGCTTACATACAAATTATGTAGGATTTTAACACAAACTTTTATCCCTCAATGCAGGGGGTGCATTTGTGATGGTTTGCAAACATGCTGAAATACGGGTTTGTGGTTTTCTCCTAAGTAGCTCAAATCAAAATCAAAGCGTTGCATGTGCACAACAGTTGCTCCATGTTTTCGCTTTCCTCACCACATGCTTTTAAATCTTTTAAAGTATTGTTTTTAGCGAAAAACTTTCGAAACCTTTTTTGTGTAGAATTTTATGTAGATTAATTTAATTATTTTTTTATCATATTTCTTACGATTTGTTGATTCAGGATGATTCATGCTGTTTAAGATATTTAAATCTGGCGAAGACACACAAAGTGATATTTGTTTGACAGCGTCCCCATCGGGATTCGAACTCAGAATAAAAAACCGGCCAAGTGCGAGTCGGACTCGCGCACCGAGGGTTCCGTACCACCACATAATCATAATTGTATTAGTTGAAATTTCAGTAAGTTAATGTGCTAGATTTTTTGAGTCCGACACGCGCTTGACCAAATTTTATTATTTGTTGTTATTTTATAGCTTATGCACTATAAACTTACCAATTTTCAAGTTTGTAAGTGTTCCCGTTTTTAAATAGAACTAAAACAAAAATCGCCTCAGCGACCATCCAACTTGACCCCTCTCTTATATGAATGTTCTTGAAACGGGAGCTCACCACAATTGGTTTTCATTAGTTGTGAGAAAAGTTGTAAAATTTAATGATTTCAGACTTTTCCCATTATTTGTACTGTGAGACCTAGCTTCTTGCCAAATTTCATAATTTTAGGTCAACGGGAAGTACCCTGTAGGTTTTGCATTTTTGAATAAATGTATGGAGATGAGGACATAAAATGCCTTATCTTTTGATTTCGTCGTTATAAAAAATTGAGATTTTCAGATCTTGTGTGGTTCATGGATCCTAATATATGGTATTAATTTCAACCTGATACCTTTACCCGTTCGTGAGATAAAGGGTCTTGACAGACAAACAGACAGACGGACAACAAAGTGATCCTATGAGGGTTCCGTTCTTTTTTTGAAGTACGGAACCCTAAAAACAAAACTTGCGTTGAATATTGTAAAATATAGTAAATGATACAGCAGCACTGCACTTTCTTTCTCGCGATATGCAAGTAAAACTATCACCCGCAAACTTATATTTGTTATACCATACACATAGTATGGAAATACAAATTTATATTTCGGTTTTTCTAGAAAATGTTCTAATGAAATAAGCAGATGAATTCAGAATTCGAATTGTTAAATATTAAAACCAACTAACCGTAAACGATTTCGAACAAATCACATGTTCAATTTTTGGTAGTACAAGAATACCCTGTATATGATTAATTACCGATTTTTTTTATTTCAAAACACGTTTCTTAGGGATAGTTGTTCAGTTTTTTCTACTGAAAAAGCCCTTTCAGTTTTTCGTACATCCTGTGTACTAAATTTTCGCAAAAACCAATCAAATTGAATATCCATTCAAGTAAATAACCAAAACAGAATTAATATCATAGAAAATAATATAAACTTAATGAAACCAATTATGAGTACCTAAATCACAAGTTTAGGTTTTGGTAGTACAGGAACACCCCTTATATGAAATCACACAGACAAACTGATGACGGCGCAAGATACCTTGCATGGAGATCCTTAGTCAAGCAAAGTTTCATTTTAGCCGTTTTTAAAAAAAATTCAATTCTTCATTTTTGTTGTATGACAGCTACCCTCAAAATGAGAGCCAGCAAAAAACCATTAGGAACCCTTCGACCAATTTGCATACTTACTTACTTACTACGCTGGCTCAGCGACCCCAAGAGGATCTTGGCCTCCGACACGAGAGTTCTCCATTCTTTCCTGTTCTGTGCCGCTTCTTGCCAATCGGCTCTCTGGAGGGCATCCAGGTCCATCCATCTGTACCTAGGACGACCGACTGGTCGTTTTCCAATCGGTCGTCCCACGTAAGCTCTTCTGGCGGCCCGATCCTCTCCCATTCTCTCCACGTGGCCGAGCCAGCGAAGCCTTGCAGCCTTGGTCTCGCCCATGATGTTGGGTTCGGGCACTAGGTCTACGATCTCTCTATTTTTTCTTCGCCTCCATCTGCCATCCGCCTCCTTGACCGGTCCCAGAATTTTCCGCAAAATTTTCCGTTCTGCCACTAAGAGCTTATTCTCTTCTTTCTGTGTCAGTGTCCAGGCTTCACAGCCATACATTAAGATCGGTCTTATTACTGTCTTATAGACACGGATCTTGGTTTTTCTATGTATAAGCTTGGACACTAACACTTTATGTAGAGCTGCCGAGCATCTTAGTGCATTTTGGACCAATTTGCATAAAAGTCTTGAATTTAAAATATAGTGTTAATGGGACCATTCGCTTAGCCGCTAGGCCAAAGCGTGACGGACAGACCGACCGACCGACCGACGACGGACGGACATTTTTAGGGGACTTGCTTTTTTTGGTATATAAGTGATATAGAGCACATTCTTGAGAAAATTTGTGCAACTTTTTTCACGATTACAATACCTTTCTCTCTCCGCTCGAAAGTAAAAGCACCACTATCGATAGAAAATACATCACTCATGACCTTCAACATGATCTCACAAAAAACGATAAATTACAATAAAATACGTTACAATTTCCATATTTCTGACTGTAAGAATGATAAGTTGACATTTTTTAAGCAATATTTGTGATAATAATCCACAAACATGAAAAATACTGAATAAAACTTACAGATGAAAACATAAAATTTCTTTGCAGTTTTCGTTTTGTTGTTTTGAAGATGTACAGCCATCAACTACACACGTTATTATTAAAAAGAACAATCACTAATATGGAGAGCAACTTACGAATAAATTCACGATATTTTTATCTTGTTTACAACATATAATTTAGGAAATATTTTCAACCGTTAAAATCCCAACAAGTTACAATAATCCTATAAACTTTGTAAATGCAATGAACGCGTCGTTCATCTAATTTGGTAGGATGTGATCATTGACGATTTGACATGGCATGAGACATCCTGCCAGTTGTCATCCCATACTGAAAAAAAATAGCATGGTTTCTTCTCCGAGCGAAGCAAGGAGGTTTTTGTTCTGAGGTATATACTCGTATGTTCCTTGGGGTGAATTCATAGAGTGAATTTCCACCAGTGATTTACCTCCTCTCTCACAATGTCAAAATTAAAGAAAATGTACATAATGTAGATCAATTTAACAGAATTAAATTCACTTTAAGTATAAAATTATTTATCTAATAAAAGATTCTTCAATTGGCGATAATATCGTAACGATGTCGAAGCTTGGAGTAGACCACGCCAGCCTGCTAACTATTTAGAAAATATTTCTATTAGAAATGCCAGCAGTCCACCTTCAGCAAATAACAAATGCCAGGAGCCATTAAAACCTCACATGCTAGCTATAAAGGTGCGGTAAGAGTTTTATAGTATTCTAGATAGATAGAATCATAGCATCTGCGCGGCAGATGCAACGCTGTCTCGCTTTAGTGAGCTTTAACGTCTGCCTAACGTAAGGTAGAATAGATATTTATTTACATCTTTTAGTCATCGTCGTTGGGTCTGGAGCTAGCACCTTAAGACTGTTGTCAGTTGTCAGAGATTTCAACCGTTATGAACAGACTTGATCTTATCCGTGGAGTTTTAACGTCGGTTTATCTGAGTATCTGTAATTCGTTGACTTGATGTCACATTTTGTTCGTTTGTTTGTCTAGTAACTAGACTCTAGTTTTTCGTAATATGGGAACACAGATTTGTTAAGTTTGTTTCGCGTTATTAGTACTAGGTTTCCCTAAAAGCTGATTATCTCAAAGAACTCGCAGATCTTCAAAATCGTTAGCATGATCGCAAGTGGAATCTTGTTATGTATTTACTTAATATTTTTCATCCCTTTTCTGACTTTAAAACATTCCTATAAGAATATATGCAACGTAATTCCGGTAACGGAATTCGTCGGAATTTTTCGTTAGACAAACTCGCATCTATATTATGGTAGATGCCAGAGCGCTACGGTGCAGCTATTAACTCCAATCTTGATAAAAAAAAAGCTCCTCATCATAGATTGTAAGGTTAATCACAGACCTCAAAAACTTTGGTGTTTTTGAGCCGCGTATATAAGCTCATTTTAACGACTTTTTTCGTAAATAGTACTACCGGGTCTAACTGCTCAACGTTCCGAAGCACGCGGAATCATCTTTTTTTTATGTCACAAGTGGGCAAACGAGCAAGTGGGCCACCAGTCGGTAAGTGGTCACCACCGCCCATAACACCCACTATAGTATTAGTATTTATTTATTTATCATTAATATGACAGCAAAGCACGTTACACACCCTGAGAACTAAGATGGTCTCATGTGCCAGTGATTTCACTGGCTCCCTTACCCTTCAAACCGAAACACAGCAGTGCAAACACTGCTGCTTTACGGCAGAAAAAGGCAAGGGGGTGGTACTTCCCCAGACGGATTTTGCACAAAAGCCCTACCACCTACTATATTACTTTTCGGTCAATCAGGCGACACCGTGACACATCCTGCAATGTCCTAAACACACTGATTAATTCTGACAAAGTGATTTTTGATTGACAGTGTCAGCACCAGGATGTGAACTGAGAACCTCCGAATCAAGAGCTGAACGCCCTAACCACTGCACCATGGAGGCTTTCGACAAAACTAGCACATACCTTATTCTACTGAAGACATCATATACGGCCAGTACGGCATCTGCAGAACAGCTGCGTACGCGTCTCGCGCCGATGATCCTAACGTCTTCGAGTCGGAGCATGTGGCCGATGTAACCACTTAATACTTTTTACCGATAAGTTAAGGTGGGCACCTATTGTGTCCAACGCGTAACTATAGGGGTACAACAGTACCTATTTCAGAGAACAAACAAGACGAAAAAGAAATATAAAAAAAATCATGGAAACCTTTCATGAGTTAGTAAACAAGCAGTTTTATGACATAAAATTTAAATCTACCCGTCACATTCTGCCTGTTAACTATGTACCTATTTTCTTTTTTGTAAAGATATGTGATGGCAGGGTAAAGTATATGCCTATAGTATATGCTAGATATACGAACACAAAAAATACTTTAATTGACGATGGGGCATAGACAACGTGCCATAAAATTTTGTAAATGACGAAAGCGAACTTCATAAAATGTATGGGTGGACATAATAGGCAGTTAAGTCAATTTCATCTCATACATTTCATGACGTTCGCTTTCGTCAAATAGCACGTTGTCTAAATGCCAAGAACGTTTAACGTATACTTCGTTCATGAACGTCATCCAATGCCATTCTGGTTTCTACGTTTATAATTGAATCTATTAGACCTCTATGGTGAAGATCCTGGAGGGATCCAGCAAATTTCCTGCCAGTCATCAAATTTTGGACGGTTAGTATGGTTAGTTCACTAGTATTATATGATCTGTGGTATGGTGACTCCACAGTAGTACAGTAGTCCACAGACCACAGTCATAGACAGGAGAATCCACGATGCCCACGATTTGGCCGAGTAATAAAGAAAAGTAGACCCAAATTAACATGAGTTACCCAACCCACGTACAAAATATACTCTTGGAGGTTTCTCAAGGTTTAACACAGCATACTACTTAAATTATAAATAAACAGAAAATATTATCCAATAAGAATTGAACTGTAACCAAATAATCGCCTCGGTACTTCCGAACTCTGTCGGGTAAGTGAGGGACCTCAGGGTGTCTACTCATAAAGTCCGATATATCGAAACGATACTATTCGAAACATGCAAATGCAAAACTTCGTCCCTTGACAATACAGTAGAATATTGGTTGGATGCTAACTACTGGCAGTTTGAAAATTCATCCAACCAATATTCTACTCTATAGTCAAGGGACGAAGTTTTGAATTTGCATGTTTCGAATGGTATCGTTTCGATATATCGGACTTTGAGAGTAGACACCCAGACCCGTTCGTTACGTAAGACGATCGATTGCACCTGGATAGCGCCCACCTGCCCTCGCACGTGCTTAAATCACATATACAGAGTCTTTTTAAGGCCTCTTATTGAAAAATACAATCTGAAATTAAAAGAAAATTGTCTAGGAATTTTTTTAAGGATTGTTATTTAAGTATACATTATTCTAATGTTATTAATTGCACGTCACACGCTACACCAGGGAAATAAATATATGTAACAATAAAAACATTATCATTCTCTCACATAGATAAAATAGAGTAACTACAAGTTCTAAAGTAGTAAAAGTTCATCCACGTGAGACACTGGTGCCTTATAGGAGACCTGTAACGTATGACAGACGCCAATGAGAGGTAGGCCGAAGCAAGTCTAAAACTTTTTCAGAACTTTTAAAAAAAGGGAACTTCGTTCCAAATGTATTATACCTACCAGGTGTGTACCAAATGTACCCACAACACCTCTCGTTGACGTTATTAATTTTATGAATTGATACCGCTGCTGTATGGCTTCTAATCGGAACGTTAAATGAAAAGAAACGACCAAAGACTTTGTATTTATTATTTGAATACATATTCGCCAGTTGTTTCGAACTTCGTACAAAAAATGAGATTCTGTCAGTATTGGCGAGAACAGGGTCACTTACCCGTGTTGGCTAGAGTACAGTCAGGCACCTGTAGTACTATTAGTAGTTAATAGGATAATATTACACATCAAGTTGAATGACTTTACCAAAGTTCAGTTACCCTCAATAACTGCATATTGATGGTAATTATTACTTCACCTTTGGTGAAGATCACACCAATTTTTTCCATATGGTATTATTAAATAAAAGTTTTAAAAACAAATAAAAAATTTGATGGGTTTTGTAAGTATTTATTATTACTGCATTTGAAGAATACCAGTCTAGGTCCCTACTTCAGATCTCGAATCTATAGACAGGTCTATACAGCGTCTTACTGAAAGGTGTGATGATACTGAAGGGTGTGAATCTGCTCATGAAAGTGAACAACTTATCCCCAAAAACATAGGTCATTGATCAAAATAAATTTTTGACCACCCATGGAAACTGCATTAGCTGATAGCGCATTTTCTTTTGGAGGTCAAATTTGTTTTTTCGTATTTTGACCTATGTTCAGATTCACAGTTCACACCCTACACTATTATCACACCTATCCGTTACACGTTGTACAAATTGAATATTAAAGACCCATAGTTGCTAAAAAGCAGAGCAGAGCAGCTTGCTTCTTAATTGTACCTACTTGGTAGGTGGGTGAGGGCTTTTGTGCATGTTCCACCCCTTACAAGTACGTATAGAGCTACACGATTTTCGAGATTTGCGCGGTTTTCTCCGTGTTGCTCGAAAGTCGCATTAGACCTGCAATGAACTGAAGGCCCGAGCAACGGCAGCCATATCATACAACTATGTAAACGGTGTTTTCACTTGCCCTTATAGAGGAAGAGCAAAAATAGGCCACATAAGCCATGTAAGGGCACACCAGCGCCAAAACCCTTTGAAAGCAGTCGCCATGATGTTAATAATAACCATTGCAATGGATTACTGTGATAATGGCTGTGACAGCCTATCAGTATCAATGCTCTGTTTTAATAACTGACCGCTAGCACCAGTAAATCCCCCAGTCTAATACTATACAGTAGAGTCAACCTAGTCAGATGTTAGTCGTTCATGCTCTCTTCTCTGCAGCTAGTAATTTGTCGCCAGTGGTTAAACTGGACACTTAATAGTGCGTACGATTCGTCTAATAAGCTAACTTCTAGTTAGCATGCGCCAACGCATCTATTATCCCATCTGTGACGCTACGATCGTAGCTTAGTAAGCGAGACTGCGAGGATCCTAGGCAACCTGATAATAATCTAAGGTAAATACTGCTGCGGAAATTACAACTACCCGGTGAAATTACGCTACATTTTAGGAGAAATTAGATTGCTCCCTGGGTTAAAAAAAAAAAAATCTATTTTGCTATCCTGCTTATTGCATACGTAGAGTTTTTGAAAAAGTAAGTGTCTTTTAAGTTTTTGACCTAGTCCGCTATGAAATCACGTCTTTCAATACAAAGAAGAGTTTGACAAAGTCTCTGATTATTTCAGAGTAAAAAAGATATTATAAAAAAAATACAAAGTAGCTCACTTGACGCCTTAAGACAGAACCAAACCTCCCAGCAATTTATGCCGAATTAGTCTTCGACTTTAGGAAGGTATGATTGGCGCTTTAGGTGAAGATTTTAGCTTTTTCCAGGACATCGGAGGCACAGAGCAGGGAACATCGCGCGGTGACTGCTTCTAGTGACGGTAGAGCAGTAGAGCGGCTATCATCTGCTCTGTGATCGGAGGTAAACTATCTATTTTGACTCGTTGAACATCTTGAGTTCCTTGTCTCAGGCGAATGCTTTTTAAGCTTTACCCGGCAATCGGCTGCAAATTAATCAATAAATCAATCAATAATTATTTGTGACCTTTTACACCCAACAGCACGTCAAGGGAAACAATTTGGAAATTACGGCATGTTAATAGAGTTGCTAATGTATCTACTGACGTGAGGTTGACCGTACGTTTTGTTTGTAAACCTTAAAAAAACGTTAAACACCGGATACTATTTGTAATCGGAAAATGCAAATTAGAATCCTAAGCAAAGCGATCTTATTAGTAAACTTTTAAATGCACAAAAATAATTAACTCACAGGTCAAAATCGACGGAAGCGACCCTGATTTCAAATCTTTGCTAACATATTTTTTAAACTAAATTGTCACTTAATTGCATATTGAAACAGTGATTTTGTGCATCGTTTTTGAAGTTCCGTTACTAAATCTACTGATTAGGATATTTTAAAATGTAGCAGTTTGGCTCTACTGTTGAATATGCAACAAGATTAACAGGAAGTTCAAGAGTTAATGTTTTGTGTCGACTTTTTTTTTGTATCCCTTTATTTAAAGGTATGCTATTTTTTGTTTTAAGTATCTAAAGCGTCATCCTATACATTTTATGACGTTCGCTTTCGTCATCTTATTTTTTTATATTGTTTTAAATTGACAGAAATAACATTTTATATTCTGATTTAATTTTAAATACCATAAATTTTATGTAATGAATTATTTTATATTATGACAGCTTTTGTAACGCTTTGGTATGTATTTATACTGTTATGTTACAACTGAATTGAATAAATGAATTGAATTGAATTGAATCTGAAAACTACAGCCTCTGTGGTCTAGTGGTTGGAGCGCTCGGCTCTCGTTCCGGAGGTTCTGGGTTCGTTCGTTCTCAAGAGCTCTCATACAAATTACATAACATTCCTCTACATTTTTTATTTTTGACCTATGAATTGAAATAGGTAACAAAATTAGGTTCTAAAATGTTGCTTTTTTAATTCTACTTCAAGAGAAGGGAGTAAAAGTAATGAACTATTTTACATTTAACCGCAACCCTTGTTTCCCTTTCCTTTACCATCCTATTCTTACCAGAAACACCGCATATGCACTTGGAATTAAATTTGATGTTCATTGCTTATTGAGACATTTTAATTGCTCAAAAGGATGTAAGGGACGCCGAAAACTGAAGAGGGGGGTGATCGTGGTAATTTCACCGACGTTACCAAAACAAAAAAAAACGTTTCAATAATACCTTAAGTCAAGACTTATATAAGCGTTTAAGGCAAACGTTTTTGTTTTGGTTGAAATTACCACAACTTTCCCAAAGAAATATTTTTGGGAGATGAAAAAAATAACCTCTGCATACAAATTGCTCTTTGATCTAACAGTTTGTATAGAGAAGAAATTTTTTTATCATTTCGAAAACATGTTTCTTTGGGGAAGTTGTTCAGTTTCGTTTCCCATAGCCACAGATAATATAATACTATACTAGTACAGATGCCTCACGTCATAGAACGAATTTGTGCCGAAAATTGTTCGGGCTATTTTTTCCATAAGGTATTTTCTTAGAATAAATTGATATCTGGATGTTAAAATTGAATTAATTTCATAGTTTACACCTTTACCTACCAACCTAGTAGTAACATTTAGTTTAATTATTAGAAACAAAAGGGACAAATGAATTCGGGCTATTTACTCCGTCGAAAAAACCGTAGTACGGAATGAGACCCCATGCCATAGCACAGGGAATCCTAGTTCGGGAGCCAGGATGCAAAACTATGTTAACAATTTTGTAACAAATAAATGATGTTTTATGTTTATGTCGTTGACTGATCACGCCCGGGAGCCCCTTTCAGTTTTCGGTACAGCGTCCCTACACCCCTTATGTGGCAGAATAATAATGACATCAGAAATAATGATGAAATCGATTCTTATTTGTCATAATTATTGTTTCTATCTAATGCTAGTACAATTTTATTTATCAGGTACGCTAAGCTTGCCATTCGTAGATCTTACGGCTGTCACAGATTAAATAATAGTAAGTCAGCTGTTGACAAAAGAAAGGTACAAAGTCTAATGTGTCAAGCTTGCACTCTACGTATTCAGTTTGTGGCAACTATACAAAAGATTAACTATACAATTGTGTTACATTTTTAGATTTTGAAAAAACCTCAACTTTTCTAAGTCGAGGACGAACACTGCTTTTAACTATGAATGTGCAAAAGAATAGTCACTAAACACAAACTCGAAATCATTTAATCACTGTGGGGATGTGGGATATTAACATCTCTTAATGACGTCAGCTAGACTAACAAAGTGGCGCCATGGTGGGAAAAAAGGAGGCGACAATAAAAAGCACGCGCTCTTTCAAATATGTTTGAATGTATGATACCTACAATAACTACTATAAATGGCTGTGTACTAATTCACCTATGTTTAGAAGTAGCTGTTGGTACTCTGAATAAAAATAAAATAAATAAATAATAAATAAACGTAAGCAAATTTAAATTTTGAATTCCTAGTTCCATGGATTATGTTTCAATTTAAGTGTGTAAGATAAAATAGCAAGCAATGTATGACTGACTTACGTGAGTAGCGCCATACACCGATACATCGTAAAGAGCACTCCCCGTGTCCAGTATCGGCTCATGTCCGTTCGGAAGGTAACCGGAGATTAGGGAAGCCACACACGGACGTCGTTTCCACCCACCGGTCGGAAGTGTGGACGCGGCTTTAGCTCTGCTCTACCGACCGCAAATGAGATAACGGAAATCTTGTTTTCGGGTTTGATCCTATCAGTTTGACTGGTCTGTTGGCGTTTTTGGAAGTGACCCGGCCTTCTTCTCTCTAGGTTTCGAGTTCGATCCCCGCCTAAGACAAAAATCCGTCATCGCTACAAGACATGTCTACAGGATCATCGGATCAACCGAGATCAACGTCACAAATCATAGTGCCAAAGTCAGTAAGCCGCCAAATGCCTTTACTGTGAACACTGTCTAACAGGGCAACATTCCAAGATTCCATGCTTTGGAAGGCACTTCGAACCCTTGGTTCTGTGCACTTGCGGAACCCTAAAAAATTTTTAAATGCATAAAATACTATTTAGAGGAACTGTCAAGAAGTGTAACGAGAAACGGGGAGTAGAAAAATATGACAAGGCGTGACAGTCGAGACAGAGTCGAGACAGAGTCGAGACAGAGTCGAGACAGAATCGGGAAAGGGGAATGCAGAAAAAAGGCATTTTTGCTGGAAAAAGGGAATAATAACTAAAAATAGAGTTGCGAGTCAAATTGTGATAAAAAATTGTTGCAAAAAATGTTATGGACGAAGCAACAGAAGAAAACTAAGAATCAGGTTTTGTTGAATAGTGAGGGCAATGGAGCTGAAATAGAATTTTAACGTGAATGCTTAGTTTCAGGTAATCCCGGAAAAACAAAGGTCCACTGCTGGGCAAAAGCCTAACATGCAAAATTGTGAAATGAAGTGATCTGCGGCTGTGTAAATTTTTGGAAGAATCTTAGGACCAATCAATAGTCTTGGTAAAAAGGGAAGTTTTAATTCCAGACATCAGTAAGTCATTTTTATATATTTTTTGTAGCTCGTGGAGGAAGCTATCAAATAGCTGATGTGATGAATCTTTTGAAGGAGACCGTGATCCTTGATTTCGGATTCCTTCAATTGAGACAAAGATAGGCATTGCTCCGTGTAGGATATAGTATAGGAAGGTTTATTTGCGTATAATTTCAAGACGCTAACATTCGGGATTTGATTCCAAAGTGTATAGAATAAGTGAAGTGAAACTAACGTTATGTAAGTATTCAATTTTGTGGTTTTCCATCTTTTATTTATTTTCGGTTCAAAGTTGTTGTGTGTATTTGAGTTAAGGTGAAATGTGACTTAATGAAATTTATAGTTTCTTCCAGGTTGTGTGAGCTAAATAACGTTGAGAAAATCAGATTTCAATGTCAAAGGAGGAAGAGTTGAATGGAGAATATTTGCAGTTTTACAGATCTACCTGCGGGGCCATAAGAGGCTTGTACTGTGTGATACTTTAAGTAAATTGTTATTCCCTCTTAATGATTTTCTTTTGTAAACATTAATAACTCTGCGAGAATTAAAACATACTGTGTTTCTAAACTGAGTCGTTATTTGTAGATAGTAATAAAGATTTCCTTTTCCCATAATTAAGTATAAACTAGTTCTGCAAATGTCTTTGTTCGCGTATAGCTAGGCAGGATAATGTTCTATTTCTAAACAGGTACAGGAATTGCAAGGAACATTATAGACATGGAAAAGCAAACCACAAATGATAAAACGTGAAGGCTAAAAAAGGTATTGCTTGGATTGTAAAGGTAATGTAAATTTCATTGTGATTAATCTTTTCCTTTACAGAGAAATTGATTAAAATAGTCCTTGGTGAATTCATAGAAACTGGACTCTGATGTATATTTTGTCATCGTTCCAGGGTGGCTTTAGATGTTGTTTATTTTGTCAACATTTCAAAGTGACTATAGACGATGTATATTATTATCATCATTTCAAGGAGACTTTAGACGATGTATATTTTTTTTACTTTTTTTAGGTAGAATTGTCTATTTGACATTATTGTCAAATAGTCAACAAATAAATCATTTTTGATTTAGTTTTACTCATAGACATAAGCATAGAAGACCAACAATGAGTGCGAGCGAGAAACAAATCTCTTATGGTGATACTGCAAGATAGCAAAGGATAGCGAATCGAATAGCTCTGTAACCGATTTTGAATGACAGGGAGCCACTTTGAGCCACGCGAAAAACCAGCTTTCCAGTTTTTTGTAAAAAATTGCGTAAAAACTACATATTTATATAAAAATAAGGATACTTTTAATTATGACGGTGTGTAGTGTAGTTGGATGTGGTGTTAATTACAAAAATAGTCCAGAGAAATGTACATTTCACGGGTAAATTCTTAGGACGTTATTACTTTTGAACTATATGTTTTTTTGCTTAAAATAACTTATATTTCATGTTTAAAATATAGAATAGCTTCTTCTGAATTGCTAATTTTCGTATTTTGCATTGAAAAAAGTTTAGTTGTTGATAATGTTCTGAATTTTAGTGTTATATTTTTCATCAATATAGCTCACATTTACGCTAGGGCTTGACTCAAATTATCGATACCTATTTTCTTTATGTTTATAATACGAGCTTACAGACGCATTGTTACTTACTTGATTTACCATTTTCGTCTTGAAATAAACAGAAGTAGGTCAGTCCTAACTTTGTTTTGCCATTTTGTTCAACAGTTTCCAAAGGATTCGAATATAAAAGGAAAATTGATAAGGGTGATTGGACGAGTTGGAATCCTAAAAAATACTCTTAAGTTTGTAGCAAACATTTTCTAGATGTAGGTATATAAAAGAAAATGCCGACTTAATACAACTTTATTAAATGGAGCTAACAGATTCGGCAGCTTGGAATCGGGGTTGACTAATTTAGTTCTGTTACCAATTTAAAAAAAAAATCAGCACCGGCAGCCATTTCAGCAACCGGCGCCGGTCGGTAGCTCATATAGGACCCGGCGCCGGCAGCAGCGGAGGCACTTCCGTATAGTTATTATCGGCTCAAACAAATTGTTACTAAAATATAATTTCATTCCTTCCTTAAAACTGACTATTCTAAAATTTTTGTGTATAAAGTAGAAAATCGCATAATTTCACAACCACAGACAGTATTCGAACCTGCGTCTTCTCCGTAAGTACCGGAGACGTTTTACCTACTAGGCTAAAATGTGGTTCTGTCTGATGTTGTGAAATATGCGTCTTCAATACGCATTCCAACGTTGCGTTGCGTTTGTGGTTGTGAAATTTAGCGATTTTCTGCTTTGTAGAATTATCAGCCATTAACGTCTTCAATGGTCTAGTGGTTAGAGCGCTCGGCTCTCGATCCGGAGTCCGGAGGTTCTGTTTTTGATTCCTGGTGGGGACTCTGTCAGACAAAAATCCCTTTGAGCGGCTTCCCCAGTTTGGTTAGGACATTGCAGGATGAATCACCTGATAGTCCGATAAGTTGGATAATTCCGTGCTTCGGAAGGCACGTTAAGCCGTTGGCCCGACTACTACCTATGGATGTAGTCGTTAAAGAGCCATATGTGAGAGGCCTTTGGCGGCCTCAAATGCTATATTTTGACATTTGCTCCATAAATAAAAAATAAAAAAAATACATTTGGCCTAAGATAGGGGCTCATGCTGGTGGCACTGGTCATGCAGTGACGAAGATAAAAAAATGAGGTTTGAACAAAGAAACATAAATTACAGTTCCACCGACTTTTTTGGGTTGGTACCTAGAAAAGGGGCTTCCTGTAATCGTAAACGGTAGTTGCATATAATATAGCCATAGCCGTCACGCAACATTTCGTCAGTGAATATCAATCTCATACATTTTTATTCTATACTACTGGCATTTACGATAGTAGAAATCCACTTATCTACGGCCCCAGGCGGAGAAATGGAGGATTATCGACACTACTACCTACTACAAGTGAAACACTGCGATTGTTGACAGCGACGCTACCGCCTGAACAGACAAGTCAATGTCGCCAGGGTACTCGAATATCGATACCAAAATGTACATCACTATCTAACGCACACATTGACAAATCAAAATTGGTTACGCGTTTTCGGGCTCTTTGTTTATCTATAGGCAGTAAGCTGCCGTTATTCATAATCTAAGGTTTTACTCAAAGCTAGACGCTATTTTGAAATCTTTATAAATTTTTTATCTCTTTAACTAAAAATAAATCAAAACCCAAAATCAAAAATGGAAGAAAATATTAATACATTAAATAATTACTTTTTTTAGAAAATAATATAAAATCTTTGGCCCTAAATCAAAATTCCAGTTTTTAATATACTAGTGTCATCATATGATAAAAATTTAAAAATATTCCGTCAGATCAAAAGAATTAGAACGTCAATTCAAAGTCTTAAAATAATAATATCTTCAAACTAAAACTTGGATATAATTTGTGACATTTTATTGTGAAATAAAGGGTAAGTTTAAGTAGAGTGAAAATAATAAATAATATTATTACAAATAATAATAAATTGGTTTTTTGATAGTGATTTTGAATCTTTTGCCTCAATTTCCCAAAATTGGAACATGCTGAGAACATTACTACATATCAGTACTCATGTTCATAGGAGGTGCTTATCTTTCCTTTTACTTTCATTCTATAGGAGTCCCAAATTTTGAGATTAAGAAATACCTGCTCTCAGGTTTATTTAGTTCAACCAAGCATGGATGGACGCCCTCGTGACATGTGTCCCCGATGTCCACTATATTGGTTGTGGCAAATGTATGTCGCGTGTCACTGGAGTATCTGTCTAAGTTTATCTGATAATATCAACCTTCGGATTTATTTATTTTAATAATTCTTGGGCCGGAGCCCCCAAGCCTAAAAGGGTCTGATACTAAAGTTCTTCTCTTTCTATTTGTGTGGGATTTCGCTGATTCATCCTGATTCACCCATCTGTATGTATGGGATGAATTGGTGTTACTCCAATACAAATAGAAGGATATTAGCAAGGTGTTTTAACGTTGGATTTTGGAAATAGTGTTTCTTGTGTTATGTGCTGACAACGCTCGCCCATTATTGGATGCGTCGTTTGAGCGGCATATACCACGGGAGGACCTCCTGATCTTTGCGTTGGTCTACCAAATGTAGAGTAGTTAGATAATTTAAAACCTTCTTCTTTTGTGTAGGGACATTCTAGTTTAGTCTAATGACATTAAATTGTTTATAAGGAATAAATTAGAATTGTCTTGAATCAAAAGGAAGAATATTCTTGATGGAGACATTACGTTCGTTCGTGGGTTGCTTCTTGTAAAGTGTGTTGACGACGTTCGCCCGTAAGGCTGCGACGGCTGTACGACACTCTGACCTTGGGGGACCTCTGAACTTTATGTGTGTCATCCTAAAGTAGTTAAAAAAACTATTTAATCTTCATTGAATCATACAGGAATCTAAACCTTATAAGATTCTATGTTTTTTTTTTCTTAATAAAACTTGTCATAATTTATCATACTTAAAATTATACTTTGACTCGGTGTGAAACCACCTTTAACATTACTAAATACATTCTTAAAAACAATAATGGAACGGAAATTATAATGTTTAGTTTCCTTCATTATAGATAAGTTCCGAATATTTAAGTATATACAATAATCCCATTTTTATACTTCTTTTGAGTCCTCTTTTAAAAGAACATCGAGTTTTAGCTAGTGTTGTTTACGCTAAATTCTCCCAGTGTTCTTGGTTTTGAATACTCGATGCTTTTGATTTTCCCTTAAGATCTTAAATCATAAATGTTTGGCCCAACCTAGCTTAGATACTACTATCCCGTATCTTCTTGGTTCTGGTCATCATACTTCACTTTTATTTAAGGATTACCTTCAGTAATCTTTTGTCTACTTACTTCTTATATGTTCTTCTTCGAAATATGCTGGGTAATCCCATTATAGTTTAGATGCAATTCATTTTATTTAAATGAGTGTTTAGACTGGGGTTACTCTACATAATTCTTGTCCTGCGTGGGTTGGTAACGGAAAAGAGATTTAGCTACGCATCACAAGTGAGAGCTATGAAGGATATACGGAGACCTTGTTGGTGCAATAAAGTCACTCAGTGACTGGGGGGAGGGAAATTGCCCTTCAAACTCTTTATGTCTCTCGTTATAAAACCGTTATTGATCTAGGCTGGCCATGCAAGCAATAATACTATACCCGTATCTAGTACAGACTTCACACTTGGACGTGTGGAGCTGGCTAATTATTTTCAGTTTAACTTATTTCAAAACAAACTAAGGGATTCGATGATGTCGATCATTGTCTGCCCGGAGGGATTACAGGAAGAGCTCATTTTGTAGGAGTGCCTTGTTTTCCTAAAGGAAGACTGTATGCTTCGTGTGCCTGGCGGGCTCGGTGACCAGCTCTGGTATGGGTGACTAAAAGAAATAGTCAATACCCTGTGAACCCTGGATGAGTCAGTGATCGTCCCTTAAAGGTGGGCCACGTGGAAGTCGGGTTTAAACGCGGGGCATGAACATACCGGGGGGAGACATCATCACCGTCTGGGTTGTACTGTGGTTAGTTAGTTCCGCTCTCCACATACATTAACCCTAGTCTTTACTGTAGTTTAAGTTTTCGATGGGATTTCCAGCTCCGCGAGGATGATCAGAATCCTGACGATCCAGTTGGATTGTTAGGGTAGATTAGCGTCATGTCATCGTGAGCTGGGTGATGATATGCCTCGGACCTAGGACTTAGGGTAGAGGAAGCCTAGGACGAGTTGCTTGGGGCGAAGGTGGTGCTCCAAACCTGGGGATTGTCCCCACATTATTTTTATTACTTCATTTATATTAACATAGGTTTCTTTTCAGAAACCTAACGGCTCTAATATTGCATAGTAAATGAGAAAAGACTTTCCCTAAATTGATGAATCTACATGAATTCAGATGAGCTACACCAAACAATATGAGACTAAATTCAAATAAATAGTGATATAAAATAAAATAAATAACTCAAATTAGACATGTAAAGATTAGGTTTATATTCAAATATAAGTATTAAAATAACAAGTGTGTTTCTTTTTCATTCTTCTATTGCCACTCTCCACCGAGCAGAATCTGTAAATTACAAAATATTATAAGGATATAAAACGGAATGACGTAGGATTCAGAAAAAATATAATATTCTTAAAGGATATTATTCTAGACGATCAACCTTGGCCAAAACTTTCACGTATCTGATTTGAGGATCCTATTGGAAGGGACTTCAGATCTGTACAGTTCCAACTAACTCTAGGAATTCAGTGGAATAGAAGGTCCTGGAAGGTTTTGGTCCTGGTGGTCCTGTAGTATTCTTACCTAGGCATATGGTCTCTTATGAAGGACACATGATAGATAATAGATATTGCAAGTGTCACTCTCACGGGAACTGTGATAAGTCGTGATGTGGCTGGCCGCAGCTTCCGTCCGAGTGAGTATCTGCCTCCTGCGTCACCGTGCCACCTCGTGCCGCCGATAACGCGGATGCTGTGGTTTGTAAAACATACTGTAAAACATTTTTTTTTCACCTCACAAGTTCGGAAAATTTTGCTTTATTGGTCGAAATTTGGGTACAAATGTAATTTTTGGTCGCTAGCGTGAAAAGGTTTTTGAAATATAGAACGTGATGAGGTATGGTGGTTCTGGCGATATTTGTTAGTATTTTTCTCGCTGTAGTGAAGTATTGTTTATTTCGCTCGGCGGAAAAGTTTCACGTTCCGTGACTTGAAACCCTCGCTATGCGCAGGATTCTTCTCAACTTCTCTCAATCTTAGAATGTTGCTTGCTCGAGTTTCAATTGAAGGCAACAATTTTGCTGTCTTGCATAACTAATAGCTACAGAATAAAGTATAGAACTATTATACAGAACGGACACTCTCCGCCCCTCTTACAATCTTCCCCGCACCCCAGCGTGCACCCGCCCGCGTGATTCCCGTGGTCCTTCTGAGGGTCTTTTTTGTACTGAATAGCCTACGAGCGTCGAGCCTACGCGACCTTCCAGCCTACGCGACCTTCCAAATTCAAATTTCAAATTCGCGCTCGATGTAATGTATGTAGTGCCCGGGGTCCACTGATGGGAAAAGGTCTCCCGTTTTCTCTTTTTGCCACAGTCGAACCCGTAATGCTAACTGCCAGTCAGACTATCCCCTACCTTCTCCTACCATCTCCTTCTAGGCCGACCCCGGTGACGTTGCCTGTCCACCGGGATTGACCGGGATTAAGTCCGTGGTCAACCTGTCCCACCTTTCAAAATGCATACGAAAGGAAAGTCTAGTCCAGGTCCATTTTAGTTTTTCTCATTTGCCAACGTCTGCAAATTATTACACAGTGTGAATTTTCTTTGATTTTACTCCTGAAGCCCAGTGATTCTACTGATGATGAAATAAGTAAGAAGAAATAAAAAATCGTGATAATTTAAATTTATACAAATAAAGTCAAATACGTGTTCACTTTATAGTCGAAAACTATTTTCGTGTATTTTTCATCCTTCGGAAAATCCCTTAGTCGCACTTTACAACGCCCACGGTTAGGGATGGGGTGGTAACTATTATGACCAGCTGGCAGCAAACAAGCACACATCCATTAAATATAGGAATGAAAAACTATTTTAGTGAAAATCTTTGTCTTTGGGATCGCATTTTCTAATATCCTTAGAGCCTGGCTGGCACCAAGCAAACACATAGATTTAAATATTTAATTGATCGAAACGGCATGAATATTAAAAAGCCCTGAATTTTAAACGTAACATGAATTTCCGATTGCCGTAAAGGATGAACGGTTGTTATTTGCATTCATTAAAATAAAACTCCATTTGTAAAGGGGCGCACAGGAAACGGATTTCAATTGACGAAGATGACAAAAAGTATAACGGGTTAATGGATTGGACTTTTTTATAGATTTCAATTTTTTTTTACTTAGGTACAGTTAAGAACAAGTCAAGCTAGATAGTCACGGTGCAACTTCAGCCAACTAGGATAAGTGTGGTATAAAGTATAGTCAGAAACACATCAAGTTTTCCTTGATTCGTCTTACTAGCAAAGTAGAAGACTAGACAAGAATATATTGCTTCTTAAATAGTACGGGTATTTTCGAAGCCCTCGGCGCGTGAGTCCGACTTGCACTTCACCGGTTTTTTATTTATAAAAAGAAGATGAAGATAAAAGAAAAAGATTAGCTTAGCTGTACAAAAATTGCCACTTCGCGCGCTTTTCTACAACTGTCGACAGTGAATGGAGAACCCAAGAATATTCTCCGATTTCGACCGATGTTTCTTTGGAAAAAGTTGTTCAGTTTCGAGTTCTGACAGCCAGTATACAACGTATAACGGAATAGTGTGGTGGATAACACTAAAGGGTGTGAATCTGCCGATGAAACTGTACCACTATTCCCACGGAACATAGGTCGAAATACGAAAAACCAAATTTGACCTTCCATACTAAATGCGCTATGAGCTGATGCAATTTCTATTGGAGGTAAAAAAATATGTTGTTCTATGACCTATGTTCCTTGTAGTTTTATGGACAGATTAATACCCTTTAAAAAGAATGATGAAGAATAATGATGGATGCATCCATCATTGTTGCGGAAGGTGGCTATATATTTGTTTCATTTCTTTGAGATGGACTTCCGCAAAGTAACGCCTGATTCTATTAACTTCATACCCTTTAGTATTATTATCACACCCTTTCGTTACAGGTTGTGGAAGGAGGATAGATGTGATGTGAATCTGCCTTTGGAACTGAATAACTTTCCACAAAGAACCTAAAACTATACAGGGTGTGAAAAGAAATCTGTCGAAAACTCAAACTGGGAAGTCAGACCATGAAGTCAGACCATGAAGCTTAAGCTTAAGTACAACTTTCCCCAATGAACATAGATAGAAAAACGAAAAATTATTTGTTACTTGCCATACAAAATGAACTATCATGTGATGCAGTTTTTATGGGATATCAATTTCGATTAGATTTGGTCGATATATGTTCCTTGGAGAAAGTTATTGTCTTTCAATTTGCCTGCGACATATAGATAGAGGTACATAAATACATAGCTCTCTCTCAACGCGCATTACCATTACAAACCCCTATCGGGTGGTGGTGGTCAGACAAAGGGCGCACGCGCTCGTTAATCTCGCTGGAATCTGTCTGCGCACACGCCGCGCCGCGCATCGCAAGGTGGCACGCGCGCGCACCTGCAGTGTCAACGTACGCGCAAAGCACCGACCACAAGGGATTCCAGACTAGTTATTGATGAAAAAATATTGACAAAAACAGAGATGTCGGGTAACTTTTGTTGTAAAGCAATCAAACTAAGAGAAAAAAAAAAGTTTCCTCCTATTTGTATATAGGGTGACTTTTAATTAGTTCTTGATAGAATAAGGTATGAATGTACTCATGATACTAAACAACTTTCCCCAAGGAACATAGGTCGAAATACGAAAATCAAGTTTTGATCTCCCGTAGAAACTGCATCAGTTGATAGCGCATTTTGTATGGGAGGTCAAATTTGGTTTTTCGTATTTCGACCTATGTTCCTTGGGAAAAGTTGTTCATTATCATGAGTACATGCATATCTTTTGTTATCAAGAACTAATTAAAAGTCACCCCACATAATATTTGTAATTGGTTTCTCGAAAAAGGGCGCCGTACCTACATTTTCATCATTATCATACAATGATGGGCTCAAAGTACCTAATCGTCCATTTCTTATACAAATTTAATTAAAAAAAATACGAATCTGACTAATCAGGATGTTTAGATAAGAACCTTGTCAACAAGTTTCTCAAACATTGTAAACATCTAAAATGTTCAGGAAGACCCGAAAGTCACTTCAATAATTTGATCACAGAAAATATTGGAGAAATCTGACGAAAATTCGTGTTTTTTCTTCTTAGTGATGTTCTGACTTTCCTGGATACTGTAGACAGGTGTGACCTTAGAGAGATTTTTCGACAAGGTTCTTATCTTAAGATCTAACTAATATTTTTGTTCGATTTCGGTAAGATATTGGCGATTACTGTGAGCCCTCAGAACAAAAACCTCCTTGCTTTCTTTGTGTGAGCCCATCATTGTATGAAAATGTATTGGCGAAAATATTACCGACCCGATTGTAGAAGAAAAACTAGAACTAGACTTTGCTTCATACCTGCCTACTTACTTATTCGTTGCCTTTCCACCAGAACTGTGCTAGTTAGTTAAACAGTGAGCTAGAAAGAATCCAACTGGTCCCGACCCGTATGACTACACAATAAATACGTCCATTTACTTTACTTACCTACTTACTCCTCTGGCGCGACGACCCAAAGTGAATCTTGGCCTCCGATACGAAAATTCGCCACTGGTCTCGATCTTGTGCCGCAGCCTGCCAGTCGTCAGCCGATAGCTTGCGCAAGTCTGCACCAACTACATCGGCCCACCGGTATCTCGGGCGGCCAACCGGACGGCATCCTATCGGCTAATAAGCTCCTGGTTGCTGAATGAAAAATTCTTCGGAAAATTTTAGGGCCAACGAAAAGAGGCGACGGAAGCTGGAGGATCCATAAAAACGCAGAGATTGAAGAGCTCGTGGCGATCCAGAACATAATCGGACAGACTCCGAAAGCGAATCGGAAAGCGCACAGACTCCGTTGGCTCGGCCACGTAGAAAGGATGGGGGAGGACAAGTACGTCAAGAATACGTCCATTTCGTGAGCACTTTTTTAATTTTAGCCCCAATAATTGCATTCCTCATTCCTCTTCATGGTGTTTATTTTCTCTTCTGCTCAAAGCTACTGCGTTGTTAGTTGCAGAAATCATCTTTAAAGTTCAAATCTATTGCTGACAATGTCTCTGTTAACTATTTAAAGGAGATTTAACTTTAAAGACGATTTATGCAACTGGCGATAAAAAAAAATACGTATTACTGGACAGGTAGTAATATTATAGATAGATTTTTTATTGAAGATGGCCTGACCTAGTTTCAAATCTGCAGTGAGTGAGTGCACAACACTATGAGTCACCGTCTGGCCGAGCGACGTCTGCGTTTGCGCATCAAACATTCTTACTATCCGCACTCCGCAGACAGGATGACTCATACGAGTCATACTCACAGTACTCATATCGTGTGAGGGTTCGACGGACAGGGTGAATCACAGTTCACACTTGCAATCTCCAGAATATGGACAAAGAGTTAGAATTAGAAATTAAATAACTTCAAACTCTTTGTTTTCTACCGTGAAGAGGTATTTCCACAGAGGAAAGCTAGGTCAGCCATTATATCATTCATCTTCTTCTTCTTCTTTTGATTATTTGATGGCTTCCATCCTTTTTATTAACGATGATTCCGCCAGTGACAAAGTGCAAAAGATAACATTATTTACTGGCAGATAATCGGTCAGACGCAGTAACAAGTTTCGGACTTCCACTGATTAAATCCAGTACCGAAACAGGAATAGAGACAACTGTCATTCATGTTTTTGTTTTATAATTTGGTTTGAAAATAAGAAACGAAAATTTGAACCTAATATGATTGTCAATTTATGATATGCCAAATTATAATCGTCCGTGTGGTGCCAGCAAAGAATAGTACCATACCAACAAATCTCTACCCGTGGGTGTCGTAAGAGGCGACTAAGGCCTTAACCGGAGGATGAGCAGCAGCATCATTCTGTGTATCGTACCATCTTACATACTGCAGTCACCAACATGAGCGGTCGCCAGCCGCAACGCTTACAAGCGTGGTGACTATGGTAGATCCCCTCCAAAGTACCACGCGTTTTTGCTGGAGTTCTGGAGGGAGCTCCCTGTCCTGCAGGGGACGTTTCATGGGATGTTATGATGAATATGTATATCGTTTGTTTCCCGTGGCACTACCGGTAATGTCATGGGGAATTTTCCTTTCCCGTGACACTACAAAAAAGCGACATGCTGCTTTTCTTGCGGCGCGTGACTTCTATGGAGTCACAAAATGCTGGACAAATGGGGGTGTCATCGTTGTTCTGGATCTGAATGGCAAGCGGCACCGTATCACGTCTATCGCTGAGTTGAGCCGGGTTCCTGGCTATGTCCCGCCGTCATCGCAGACTACATCATCGTCTTCAAAAGCTGCTTCACCACCAGTGGCACCTGATGCCGCGGTCACTGGCAAAAATCCCTCGGTCACTGGCAAAAACCAAGAATCAAGACCACTGCGGACCGGACGACAAACAACTAAGAAGTGATCCAGAAATGTGCTCGCCGCTCATAATCTTGGTATCAAGGTATCAAGTGTATCAACTTTTTTAATAATATTAATTTCTGTGCTTGTGGGTCATTGTAGTTATTCTAAAACAAAGTATATTTTAACGTAAGTCATAGAAAAAATATTTTTCCGTAAGTAGGTACTTGTTGTTTACATGATTTAATCTGTCAAAGATGTGTTTGACGTGCACAGTCTGAGCACCTTTCTACTTTTCTGAACAGTGTAACAATCAATGTAGTCTATCTCTTTCTATTTAAACGATTAGCCCTTGTAAATTGCTTGTAAATAGTACTTCAATGTTGCGTTCCGTTCCTCGCAAATGCAAATTATTCGCATTAAAAATATTGTTGTTCGTTTGTTCTTCCACGGCATACTGGCAGGTGAAATGCGATAAAAGTTAAATTATTTATTTGTTTGTTTATTTTATTTATTTATTTATTCGTATTGCATATATAAATTAAATTATACTATATTATTATTATATTATATTAATAAGTACACATGAACAATAGCGATGGACCGGATAGCGGTAGTGACTCGGATCATTTCTTTTCTAACTCATCCTCTGATGGCGCGAGCTTCCATAGTCTCCCACCTACACTTAATGATACATTAACGGCTGAATTCAATGACGTTTCAAAAAATTTCAATGTAGTGCACATTAATGCGCAAAGCATTCCTGCGCACTATGTGGAAATGCTCGCGTCATTCGATAACAAAAATATACATGCTGTCCTCATTTCCGAAACCTTTCTCAATCCTTGTCTCCCATCCACCTCCTATTCTCTACCGGGCTTTAAGCTCATTCGAAATGATCGAGTGAGCTCCTCACATGGTGGTGTCGCCATTTATCTCCGTAGCCACATTTCTTATTCGGTCATCAGCAAATCCCCTCAACCTCCACCTCCCAACACAGCTGAGCATCTCTTCCTTGAGGTCAATCTGTCCCATTCCAAAATTCTTCTTGGTGTCTATTACAGCCCCTCTCTTAAAATAAATTACTTCCCCTCTTTCGAAAACATTCTTGAAGAATTTGTCCCCTCCTATAGCCATTCCATAATAATGGGTGACTTTAACACATGCCTCCTGAAAAATGATTCCCGATCTAATAAATTGCAGTCGATTGTCTCTTCCTGTAATCTTAATATTCTCCCACTTAATGCTACTCACTTCTTTCCTCATTGCTCTCCTTCTCTCCTTGATCTCATGATCGTATCCTCAACTGACCATGTTGCAAAACATGGTCAGATTGAGGCAGACGCCTTCTCCTATCATCATCTCGTCTATCTTTCATACAGGATTCGTCCGCCTAAACTCAAACACCGTACCCTATTCCAGCGTAATTTCAAAGATATGGATCTCGTTCGTCTTCGTGAGGATGCAGAGAAAATCGACTGGTCGGTGATCGATCGTGCCGAGACTGTTGATGAGCAAGTGCAACTTTTCAACCACTTTCTTACAGACCTTTACGACATCCATGCACCTGTGCGTCCTGTCAGAGTCAAGCACTTACCTGCACCTTGGCTTACAGAAGACATGAAGGTGCTTATCGAGAAGAAGATCCAGGCGAAGTCGAGATTCAAGGTCGACCCTTCTAACGAAACCAAACAAAAGAAATATCAAGCGGTGAGAAATCGTTGCAACATGGTGGTACGGGACGCTCAAAGACGCCATATTCACAAATCAGTTGAGAATGGAGACCCAGCTAAAGTCTGGCGTTTCTTGTATACTTTGGGAGTTGGAAAATCACGTCATGGTACTATCCCACATGGCACAAATCTAGACTCACTCAATCAGCATTTCTCCTCTTCTTCTAATATTGATGCTGGTGTTAAAAACAGTACTCTAAACTCACTCTTGTCACAATCAACTCCTAATTTTTCTTCCTTTAGCTTTCGTCAATTCACTGATTGTGATGTTAAGAAGAGTATTCTTTCCATCACCTCGAATGCTGTCGGCAGTGACAGCATTAGTCGTAACATGATCATCCCCCTTATTGACATCCTTACTCCCGTCCTAACCAAAATCTTGAACAACTCCATCTCGTCCGGTGTATTTCCTTCAGCTTGGAAGGAAGCCCAAATTACTCCTATTCCGAAAAAAGGTAATCCTTCATCATTTTCCGATTATCGTCCTATATCCATTCTCCCATTCCTTTCCAAGGTCCTGGAACGGTTGGTTCATAACCAGCTCAGCCAATTCCTAAACCGCAATAACCTGCTCAATCCTCTCCAATCCGGTTTCCGTCCTGGTCATAGTACGACTACTGCTCTTGTCAAGATCTCTGATGACATTCGGATGGGGATGGACAGACAGCAGCTCACAGTATTGACACTACTTGACTTTAGTAATGCTTTTAACACTGTTGACTTTGACATTTTACTTGGGCTGCTGCACTCTCTTAACATATCTCCGACGGTAATTGACTGGTTTCGCAGTTATCTGCTGGGTCGCCGGCAACGCATCCGGGTGGAAGAATCCTTCTCCTCGTGGTGTGAAACATCTGCTGGTGTACCCCAAGGTGGCGTCTTGTCCCCACTCCTCTTCGCTATCTTCATTAACTCTATTACTTTTCCAATCCAATCTTCGTACCACCTGTATGCTGACGATCTCCAAATATACTCTCAAGCTGGAATTAATGACCTTGGAAAGGCCATATCTGATATTAACGCTGATCTGGCTCATATCTCAGAATGGAGTAACTCTCACGGATTGCAAGTGAATCCAAATAAGACACAGGCCATAGTAATTGGCAGTCACTGGTTCATTTCAAGGGTCGACTTTGGATCTCTCCCTCCAATCGTCTTTAATGGTGTAGGTGTTCCATACGCCCAAACTGTGAAAAACCTTGGCATACTTTTTGATATCACACTTTCGTGGAAACCACAAGTGGCGGAGTTAAGTCGGAAGCTTTTTGGTGCGTATGGATCACTGAAAAGGCTGCGAAATTTCTTGCCGACCAGTACAAAGATTGCTCTTGCACAATCGTTACTCCTACCTATCTTGGATTACGCTGATACCTCCTACCCTGACCTCACAGAAGAGATGCTTAACAAACTGGAGCGGCTCCAGAACCTGTGTATAAGGTTTGTTTTCGGACTGAGGAAGTACGACCATGTGTCGTCCTTCCGAGCTCAGTTAAAATGGCTGCCCATTCGCCGTCGAAGGGATTGGCATATTCTCTCTCTACTATACTCTATCCTATTTCTTCCTTCCACCCCTTCATACCTCAAAGAAAGATTTCAATTTAACACCTCTCAAGATCGTACTCTACGCTCCTCTCTTGACCTTTCCCTCTCTATACCTTCACATACTACAAATTTCTATCACGACTCTTTCACAGCTACGGCCATACGACTCTGGAATGCACTTCCCACCGCGCTGAGGCAAGCTCCCTCACTCGACATTTTCAAAAGAAATGTTAAAGACCACTTCCTTTCACTGTCACACCTCTCGTGATCTGTGGTTGCCTGTTGTTGTTCGTGTCCTGCTATCAGATTTATGTGTATTTATATATTATATATATGTATATATATAAATATATATTTATTATGTTTTTATAGGTAGGTTTATATATGTAGTGTTTATGTATGTTTAATTTGTTATATCTTTAGGTCAATCTTTATGCACCGTCCCCGCATCTATGTTAGCCTAATATCCTGCACCCAAAGGTTGCCTGGAAGAAATTGCTCTTTAGCAATAAGGCCGCCTCATTGTACACCTATTTCTAATATTGTACCTTTCACAAAATTTCGTGTGCAATAAAAGAATATTGTATTGTATTGTATTGTATTGTACAATGTGATATCCATATAATCAGGTACTGTCACACTATGATATGCCTAATTATAAGTATCGCGCTAATACGCGGAATAAAATGAGCTTGTACTTATAAGAAGTGCGAAAGTTTGAAACAAACTTTATGATCTATTAATTTCAGATTTTTGATTTGCGAATTAGCACAATATAAATTAAGATAAATCGACTCTGGTTTGTGAGGTCGGCATATATGAGGCCGGTCATCAATCTTACGACCCACATGATATGATGATGTTGAAACATTCTCCAGAGTCGTGCATTCAGGCAGGAGGACCAGTTCGAAGCCAAATAAAGGGCTGTTGTTGAAAGCCTATTTCGTCATTCACTAGAGAAAAAGAATTGTATTAGTCTATAATTATTTAACTGTAGTTGGGTAAGTATAGATTAATTATTTGTTTACGCAATAAAGCAGCGTCATAATGTGGTCGAGATAGCGCTGCAGCCAGCCAACCTTAGGAGTTATCCACAAAACTCTTGAATCATCACAAAATTATATTTTTTACTTTATAAAAGTTCTGTAAAGCCAATATTCTTTTATTTGTTGACATGACTCTTGACATCTATCTCACCCTAAAGACCTTTAAGTACAAAGGTTCATCCACCTACGCCATTATGTTTAGGGTTCCGTCTTCCGTACCTCAGTAGGAAAAAAACGGAAGGATCACTTTATTGTCCGTCTGACTGTGTCAAACCCTGTTTCTCTGGAATGGGACTGGGTTTCAAGTTGAAACCAATAACAAATACTAAGATTAATAAAAGTACCTACTAGGACTAAAAAATCAAGCTTGTAACTCAAATAATAAGGCCATTTAAATCCCCATCTCCCTACATTTATGAACCAAACCAAAACCTAAACTAAAGGGTAGGTACTTTCCTGCCCGTTGAGTAATAAGTTCAATATAAAGGAAAAAAAATAAATTATTTAAAATTTTCTTACTGCTACTGTTTCAAACAAGGAGGTTTAGGTAGCAGAACTTTCTGCTATGGAGGGAGCCATAAGCGTATCACTTTCTTGCGAAGGACCTCCACTGTATGGATTTTTATCAAATCCTAAAAACGTGAAATTTTTATCTTTCACTTTAAGAAATATGTGACATGGGACTAATAAATGCTAATACCACAGTTTTTCTGGTGAAAACACTTACCATCCAGAAAAAAAAACTGTGTTAAAAATTACGCATAAAATGACTATTACGGATTATTTACGCTTCCGTTCTTAGTATTAATGATCAATTAACAAGTAAAAAAATATATATTTTCACTTTCGCAAAGTAAGTTTATACTAAAACATTAGATTTTTAAAGATAACTTGATTTTTGTAACATTCAACTGAGTTTTTTGACCGACTAGAATGGGCGACTGGGTAACGCGATACACTTCACTAGCTCATACAGAATATGTATATGACGGACTCTATAGTTTTTTACTCTGAGGTTTCAAACATACATTTAAAATATGAGAGATGGGTCAGGCTTAATGGTCCTTGCACAAGGTGCTACGAGGGCGAAGTTTTTAGAGGGCAAAAGCTTTATAGTACCTATGTCTGAGGTGGACAGTTATGTATGGAACCGTAAGTGCGTGACCCCGTCTCGCACTTGACCGGTTTTTTCAACTATCTCAAGCTCCCTTGGAATCTAGCATTCCTTAGGGGTGAGAGGTGGGGGGTGGGGGTAAATCTCCCATCTGCCTCCCACCTGCGTCCGAGGTGGGATTTTCCGGTCACTGACCTGGGCATATGTTAGGTTCAATCGGCATTTAAAAAAGTGTTGTTGATTCGATATTTTATATGAGGTGCGTTACGTGGCGAAGAAAGATTTTTATTTTTTCAAAAAATTACAGTTTGTTCTAAAAGTTAAACCCAATATTTAACTGACTAGTTAATATTTTTTCTATGTTATTTAAATTATATATGAGCTTAGTATGACGGTTCACAAGCAAATGTGTTCAGTCCTGCAAGCGTTTTCGGTGCTTCGGAAAACATGTTAAGCCGGCTGGATAATTATTTTAGATACGGGTATCTAGATGCAGGTATCTAAAAACAGAGACGGGACAAAACAACATAACGAGCTTTCCGAAGCATGAAATAGAAAAGCTTCAGCTATATACCAGGTAGCAGCGAACACCCATCCGATTCCCAGCTAGTATAGTCAGCGTCAAAATTATCTAATCATTTCAGGTGTCCTTAAAGATCCACACCATAGGCAAAGTGCCCATAAATATCTTATTTACACAACACTAATATATTCTATTGTTGGCTTCCTGTAAAACAAAAGCTGTTAACAAAAATTTTAAAACTTTTGTTTATGTCGCAGGAAAATCGTTTGGAAAATTGTAAAATGGCGTCGGTTAATTGTAAACGGGGCTAGATCACTTCTGGTGCATATTAGAATTTTAGGTTAGTTAAGGCAATTCCAATCTAACCGATCCCGAACGGGTCTTTATCTTACAACCCGCAAAGAATTAACGCGTCAATATGTAGAATGCCGACTAGCCCTAGGCTTTATGAAAAATGTAAAGTTTAAAATTTCTCTGCATTTTGTAAAATGCCAAGGCATTATGAAGCCACGAATACAATTTGCCTGCGACTTATACTTACAGGGTGACTTTGAAGACATTCGACAAATTTTAAGGGAAACTTCTGTTTGCGATATAGATCAATTTGGTCTAAGAAAATTTGAAGTTGTCGAAAAAAATTTTTTGTGTTTTATAAGTTAAATATTGTTGAAACTGATACACAAACGTACTTACCTAAAAATATAAATGAAGCATAAATGACGCATTTTTATTTTTTTATGCATAAATTATATTTATTTAATTATTATTATTTTTATGCAAGTAGGTACGTTTGTGGTACTTCCCCTCCACATTGTTTCAGCATAAGCTGGAATTTTGGAGGGAGCTCCCTGTCCTGTAGTGGACGTTTCATGGGATGTTATGATGACGCTTGTGTATCGATTTCAAGTATGTTCAACTTAATGAAATAATAAATGAAATAAAAAAAAATACAACTCCAAATTTCCTTAGACCTAGGTATACAAAATTGATCTAGGTATATCAATAACGGAACTTACCCTCAAAATTTTTCGAATATCTTCAAAGTCACCATGTAGATAATTATGGTCACTTTGAATGTGTGGCACTATATGCACTATAATTATGCACACCTGAAATGTTTAGCTATTTTTTATCCTGACTGTACCTACAGTAATACCGTCTTGTACACTTTGCTGATAAAGACATGACACAAAACAGAGTACCTATTAGCAAAATTATATAAAAAGTAGTAATAAAAACCACATCGTAAAATAATAATAAAAAAACCGTCACTAATTTCTCTAATGAGGATATAACCAGCCGATTAATATATGCAAATTCGTCTGTTTGTCCAAAAGTTTGGGTGCACCTTGTGCACATTATAACCACCTGCTTTGGCCATCTACACCGTATCTTGACCCAGAGACCCAAATTTGACCACAACCCGTCCTTTAATCATTAGTAACTTGGTTGCTGAAATAATATCGATTCGGGCTTTTCCAAACACATACAGGTTTCTTTGGTAATTTATGATAGCTAATTTTGATCTTTGGTCTTAATTTCTTAATTGCAGAGTACTTAAGTGTGTTTATTTTTCTAAATCTTAATTCCATTTCTACGGACTTGACCCTAACCTAGGGCATAAGTTATAAGAGCTACTGCCACTTTACTTCCCAAATAAAGAAAAACCTCACCCAAACCTAATTTGCCAGGGTAGTCTAGATGTCAAAGTTTTCAAGCCGCCATTGCCAATGTGCCAGGTAAATTTATTAAATGTAGATTCTTGACATAATAGTGTTATTTTTTATGTTACAAGAGGGCAAACGAGCAGGTAGGCGAGCTGATGGTACCTAAGTGGTCACCGCCGCCCAAAGCACCCATTGACTTATAAGTGGCAATTTGACAATAATAAGACAAAAAGCGCGTTGCCCACCTTGAGAATAAAGATAGTATGTCTCATGTGCCCAATTTGACTGGCTCCGTTATCCTTCTAACCGAAATTCAGCAGCGCAAACACTGGCTTTAGGGCAGAAATAGGTCTCAGACAGACTTTGCACGAAAGCCCTACCACCTTCAGGTGGCAACATAAAATTCAAAATGTTTAAGCATAGAAGAAACGCCGCAAGAAACCACTGGTACTTCTGAAAAAATCCTCTAATTTTCCATTTTCATTGTAATTAAGTAGTTTATAATAACAAACGTGGACCCTAACGCAAAGAGAAAGGGAAAGGTTAGAGACATTTGAGAAGTGGTGTTTGAGGAGGATGGGGAAAATCAGCTGGATAGAAAAGAAAACGGTGGTGTTTTGGGGTTTGGAGGTGTGTTGAAGATGCCTGTTAAATACTATTGAAAATAGACGAGGGAAGATGTTGAGACATCTGACACGACACGACAAATTCATAAAAACATCATAGAGAGAAAGGTTGAGGGAAGGCGAGGTCTATCTGAAGAAGATAGGGCGGCGTCAGAGGCGTAGAAGGTACTCCACAGACAAAAGCGTAACTCTTAAATAAGAAGAAGATCAAAACTGAGTCCCGTCTAGTTAATTTGAGTAGGTATATCTTACAAAACTTAGTCTAAGTCACAAATTACTGATGATAAAAATGCAATCGCTTACATTTCTTCAGCATAATCAATAACCGCATTCAGAAGTTCACGTAAATCATCTTCCAGCATTTCATTAACCACAACAACATTATTGCACGATAACAACAGATCTATGATCGTTAAACAGAGTCGTCAACACGCTACTTACTTATTAGTTATATTACGTAACGAGATCGCGAGTATCAAGTTCGTTCACCGCACGCGCTAAACAGTAAAATGTCATCTCGTAAATACCAAGATGCTTAATTGCAAGTCTCAAGATTACGCGGTCAGTGTCGCTGACTCACCTGTCTTGGTGTACAAGCTATAAGACGCAGCGGTGTAGCGTTCGCTGTATTTCTGACTGTCCCATTCTCAAACACTGGGTGGGCCTTATAATTAAATAAATTTATGACATTGTTCACTAACATACGAGTAGGCTAAGTATTTACTAACATAAATGGATTTTGTGGTCTGATCTAATAAATGATAATAATAATAATTACTAAAAATACTCATAAGTATGACCAAAGTAAGGGTATGACATAAACATCTAAGAAAACTTCACTAAAATTTTTAATTTACTTATCCGTCATCCTGCTCATTCTTTTTTTGTCATTTGACCATAGTTTCTGGACGTCAGATCATGGCGCAAAATCGCAGATTTCAACTTTACATTGCAGTTTTGTGTTTCGGTCCTCAACTCTTTTTAAAAGATAAGAAGATCCGTTCTCCCTTATGATTTACACCAATTACGAGGCTGCAGCCTGGCAACAGACGGACAGACGCGAGATGGGCACGCGCCGATCCGCGCCAGCTGACCATCTGGATCCCGCTCCAATAGTCTTGATACTCTCATAACAATCTTATTAGAACATTATTGTCATTGATGAACCCTTGATAATACTTTATTGCACATAAAAATAATAAAAGTTGTAACCGGTCTAGTAAGACCGGTGTCATAATGGTTTATTTTATTCATAAATAGATAGATTACCAAATATGTAGAGCATGTAATAAAAAAAAGCCAAAAGACTTGAAAGAACTAAACAAGGAGAGGGGCATAAATAAACTTACAAGAAAAGTAATTAAGTATAATATGACAAGTCCACAGCGTAAAATAGGAATTTGCACGTAATACAAAGGAATCTGTATGTGGTTGGTTAGGTGACTCATTATGAAATCGCGCGAATCATGCCATCATTCGTCAATACCAAGTATGGTGAAATTAAAAACTAAACTGCGTTTATATGTAGTTAAAGAGACAAAAGCAATGGTTCCTGAAATTCCACACGAATTTTACATCTCCACTTTGAATGAATTTATAGAAATCCTTTCTTTCTTCTCAGCTCATCTTTTAAAGGCTAAAAGGGAATACCAACCCTGAAAGATGTGATTCTTCTTCCTTGGGAAAGTTGTTCAGTTTTATGGGCACAATCACATACTTCAGGGTTGTATTAGGAGCTTTCTGTTACACCTTGTAATAAATAAGAGCTAGTGTGCAAAATTTTATGTTTCTATGAACTATTTTAGGCTGTACGTTATATGTCAGTCAGCCAGTGTATAAAATTTGAGTGTTCTGTAGGTAACAAGCAGTACCTTTTTATTTTTTAACTATGGACCTCCTTGAAAGAGGATCAAAGTATCAACTCCCTCCGTTCCTCTTCGCACGCGCGGCGGCAGATGCGCACAGCATCTGTCCTCACCCACACCCTCACAAACTCGCACACATGCACGCCAACCTGTCGCGGCACCAGCTGATCGCTACCTGGACCAACTTTCTTTTTTGTAGTTTTTAAGAATCATTTCATAGGTTTTTTATTGGTGCATTCGTGATGAGCCGATGAGGTTTGATTGCAATTTATTTGCTTATGATGTTAGCTGTTTAAAGTAACGTAACTATAGATAGCTATAAGCAATACCAAGTTTTTCAAAAACAAGGAGCAGCTTTTGAAAGCAATTCTCAAAAGCCAAGATCTGGAAGAAGGTCAAAATATTATATTAAATCAAGGCCTTCATACGGAGCATGGAAGTAGATATGGACAGAAATAGAGATTATTAATTGATTTGAAGCTATGATTTGAAGTATTTTATATATGTGTGCTTGAGTAGGAAGAGGCTAGACAGAAAGGAAAACAAATTACGCGATGTTGTGAAAAGTTGAGGAGGAAATGTAAATAGAAAGAGCTTATATTAAACCCCTGATATGAGGACAATTTAGACAATATCCTGAGAAATATCAAAGAAGGAAATTTTGAAGAAATGAGAGGAAGAGAAATTATATAAAATCCTAGACTAAAGTCAAAATCATTAAATCAGGAAGAAATCATTAATCAGGAAGAACAGCCAGAATAATTTTTATTTTTTTATTTTATTCATTTAACTTCTAAAGGCACATAGGCGGACTTGCCGCCTAAAGGCAGGTGCAGAGACAGGTCGGTAGGTGCATAAATAATAAAAAAAAGTAAATCAGCCGAAAAGAACAAATGACTGAATCTTTTATCAACAAAAACTTCTTCGAACCTTGCTCTAGAACCTACTTAGAGCATGCTTCGAAGAAGTTCTTGTACACTTCCAGTCGGTTTTTCTCTCCGCCGCCAGTTGCTTTACCTGCTGCTGATATAAACTTAGCTCTTAAAAAAACACACCAAGTGCGAGTCGGACTCACTCAATAAGAGTTCCGTACCTGTCCGTCCTGCATATAATACTGTACAAGCTTTTGCTCTTCGATTTAAAAAAAAACTCTGCATCCACTTATTAACCCTGACCCCTCTTTAGTATCAATTTACTTGAAACAGGAACTCGCCTTAATTGGTTATAATTAGTTGTAAGAAAAGTTGTAATATTTAATTATTTTAGATATTTCCCTTTGGTTGTGCTATCAGACCAGGCTTCTGACCAAATTTGTGATTCTTTAGGTCAACGGGTAGTACCCTGTAGGTTCTGGTTTGGTGGACATAAGTGGCCGTATCTTTTGACTGTGTTATTTATTATAAATACTTGAAATTTTTACAGCTTCAAGGGTCCATATTTGATACATAATAATTTCAACTATAGACCTTTATCCGTTCGTGAGATAGAAGGTCTTGACAGACAGACGGATAACAAAGTGATCCTACAAGGGTTCCGGTTTTTTTCCTTTTAGGTGCAGAACCCTAAAAAGAAGCAGAATGTTTCAAACGATTCCTTCTAGAATTGGAAACATTAGCGTTACTTACATTCCCTACCTATACTTGACAGGTTCCGTGTGGTACCGGCAAAGAATAGTACCGACCCATCTCTACCTGTGGGTGTCGTCAGAGGCGACTAAGGGTTTATAAACCGGAAGATGGGCAACAGCGTCCTTCCGTGTATTTAACCATCTTACATACTGCAGTCACCAACAACCGCGGTTCAAGGTGCCAGCCGTAACGCTAACAAGCGTCGTTACTAAGGTACTTCCCCTCCACATTCTTCTAACAAGAGCTGGAATTCTGGAGGGAGCTCCCTGTTCTGTAGTGGACTTATTATGGGATGTTATGATAATATGATGACTTAACAGGTAATTAATTACCCAACCATAGATCCCGCCCGAATCCTGAGACGAATCACCAGAGCGTGGTCCAGTTTTTGCGTTTTTTGTCGCAGCACGAGCCACAACGAGCGACAAATCTATTGATGCTGTTTTTGTCGCTTCCGCGGCTGAGGAGTCAATTATCTGAAATGAATAGCAGAAAAACAAAACTGGTCAATTGATTTTACCAATAATCAACAAGGTGATCAAAACAATCTATAGCGAAGGAAATGTTTAAGCCTGTTGACGTCTGTGTTTGTCTCCTCTTGTGATCAGACCCTATCCTAGATATTGTCTGGTTAGGGCCAACTTTGCTGTTAGAGTTTTCAAGACGCCAATAGTCTCTTGTAATAGCCAGAATCAACAGCGTGCTTTCCGAAGCATGAAAACGCTCTAGTTGTTGTTTCACTAGGAGTCACCCTTTGGGTTCCTGATCATGGCCAACGTTGTTTAACTTTCGTGATCAGAAAAAATGAGCCACCACGAGTCTCTATCTATCCTATACTATTAAACGAGCGATATTTGTATATATATATATATTTGTAATCGGTTTCTCGAAAACGGCTCTAACGATTTCGATGAAATTTAGTATCATGAGGTTTTTAGGGACAAAAAAATCGATCTAGCTAGGTCTCATGTCTGGGAAAATTCGTTTACCCCGTGTTCTCAAGCATTTAAAAAAATACCGCGTTTTAGACAGAAACCTACAGCGCCATCTGTTGTCGGGTAGCATAGCTTGCTTACTCGATGATATTTTAATGTTGAGCTAGCTATTATAGAGCGAAGCTCGGTCGACCAGGTACTACTAATTATAGAACGGTGATGTACCTAATGCAATGGTTTCAGTTGGGGTAGAAGAAAACCGTTAGAAATCGACTCATGTTTTAAAAGAAACACAGAGGAAAAAGTTCATCTGGCTGGCTACCTGTCCGGCAGATAAACAAAAAATGTAAAGAAAGCAACACAATGGCGCAGAAAAAGCGGAGAAAATTAACGCCAGAGCAAAAAACCGACGACAGATGCTGACAAATAGGTACAGTCGAGAAGAAAAGTCATTCGGTTAATGTATAGGGTGAAAGGGACGGTGTACCGAAAACTGAAAGGGCGGGTTCAGTCGACGAAGGTGAACAACTTTCCCAAAGTAACATTATTGGAAAACGAAAAAAAATTTACGTCTCCATACAAACAGTTCATACAAACAGGTCAAAAAATGTTATAAGTACCTTTGGGAAAGTTGTTCAGTTTCGTTGACTGAACACGCCCTTTCAATTTTCGGATACATGGTGCCAGCGGCAGCCTTCCCAATACTGAATGGGCATGATCAGTTAACGTAACTGAACAACTTTAAACGAATAAAACTTTCAGAAAATGAAAATCGGTCTCTCCATACAAAATTGCAAACTTGATTAGACAGTTTGTATGGAGAGGCCGAATTTGTTTTCAATTCTTGAAAGTTTTATTCGCTGAAAGTCGTTCAGTTACGTTGACTGATCGTGCTCTTTCAGTATTCGGAAGTCTGACCCTTACATCATGTATTTTTGTTAGGAAGCTTCAGTTAACAAAACTGCAGACGCAGACGCACTGCAGACGGATTGATGAACCGGATTAAAATGTAGAGTCGACTTCAACTGCAGTAGGAACGGTTTAAATTAAGAGTAATTATTAAAGTAACTAGATAATTTACTTAAAACTCAAACTCAAAATCGCGTATTCATTGTTGCATATTAAAATCTCTTAATGACGTCAGCTATACAACATCGCTTCAAAAACAAGGTGGCGCATGGCGCCATGGTGGGAAAAAAACATACATACATACATAACATCACGCCTTGTTCCCGTTGGGGTAGACAGAGACCACAGTTCTCCACCTGCTACGATCTTGACATACTTCCTTGCTTCCTGAACCTTCATCAATCCTTTCATACATGCTCGTCGGTTTAGGGTACTTTTAACCTGGCCTTTATTCAGAACGTCTTGAATTTGGTCCTGGTACGTTCGCCGAGGCCTTCCCCTTTCAACGTTTCCATTCACTCTCGCCTTGTGGATCTCTTTCGTCAATCTTCCTTCATTTATCCTCTCCACATGACCAAACCATCTTAGCATCCCTTTCTCAATTTTAGTCACTACGTCTTCTTTCACGCCACAACGTTCTCTTATCACACTATTTCTAATCCTGTCACTCAATTCCACACCAATCATACTCCTCAATGCTCTCATTTCTACTGCATTAATTCTACTTTCATGCTTCTTCTGCCATGCTTTCACTGCCGTACATCAGTGTTGGTACCAAAACGCCTCTATGAACAGCCAGACGAGCCTTGTGAGACACCTTCTGACTCTTCATAAAAGCATGCAGAGCACCATTCACCATGTTTCCAGCATTCACTCTTCTTTCGATATCACTTTCGCACTTTCCATCTCTCGTAAACTTAAAAAAAGAAGCGACAATAAACTAACTAACTCATTCAATTCAATTCAAGCCTTTCTCTGTTTTTAGTCGGCTATCTGGGCTAGACGATTTGACAAGGAGGCTGGTTTTCACAACCTAAAGGGAAAACCAGAACAAATAAGCTTCAAAAACGCTTCGCCATGTACCGTGGTCAATTTGGCTGTCAAATTTTCAAGACGCCAAATGGCTTATGGCTTAATCAATGGCTTAATTTTCCTTCCGAAGCACAGGAACTGCTTGAATTGTTTTACAACTATAGCGGTCACTCATCCAGGTTCGAACCAAGACAAATGGAAGAAAAACCAGCTATCACTCGGCCACGAGCGCTTCCTAACTACTTAACTAAAAAATTCTAGATATGCTAGCACTTTTGTTTGCGAGGTTCCGCACCGGAAGCTGATTCGGCGGCACGAGCGTAGTCACTTCACTTGTCTGGAGGGAGTTCGTTGTTCGATTCAGTTCACACAAAATAATAAAGTTAAGGGCGGTACGGTCAACAGTACGTCAGTGGAAATATTTGCAACTCTATTACCGTGTAATAAAGTCCAAAGTGTTTCTACTTACGTGCTGTTGGGTTTACTATTCTTAACCGGCACCACAAGGATGATATGATCAATATGATCATTCATGCCTTCCGCGGTTTGAAGGCGACTGGGAAGTGTCAAACGCAAATACTTACTATGAAGCTGGTTCCCAATTATGCAGGGTCTAGTTTCATAGAATTTGCGTCTGACACTTTTCTATCGGCTTCAGACCGATAAAAATTGTATTCCAGCGGTAGAGCCCCAGTTGTCGGATATATCGGCCTGGGTAGGTACCTACTCTGGGTAGCACAATCGCGAAGATGAAAGTTGACTGCATTGTAAGCTGCATATTGCACAATGCCTTCAAAGTTAACGTTTCTAAGAGCGAGCGTAATCTTAGACGCGTAAGGCGCATATTAGGTTTATTACGAAGAAAACTGAAATATAGAAATACTGTTCAGATGTTCAGATTCAGATAGGTTTATTCAGTGATTAAATTCATTACAGAATACTTATTGTATGTCATGCAGAATACAATGCAAAAAGATAATCTGCGTCTCAGCTTACGTCCACCCTACTAGAGTTTTAAAATTAAGTAAAACCAGAATACAGTAATAGTACTAACTATCATACATAACGGACACTCTCCGCCCCCCTTGCATTCTACCCCGCACCCCCGCGCGCACCCGCTAGCGCGATTCTCGTGGTTCTTCTGAGGGTCTTTTGTACTGAATTATGTGAGCCGGCGCGACCTTCCAATTTCTAATTTCTAATTCGCACTCGATGTATGTAGTGTCTAATTTTAACTCTAAGTGTAAAAAATACCTACGATACTCAAGTGTGTAAGTAAATAAACGTTTTGCAATAGGTACCTACCTACCTATTTATATTAGTCTTTGAAGGTGCCTACTTAGAAAATTAAGTACCTAGTGTAATAGAGTTCACGAAAGAGTCAGGTGTTTTGTAAACAAATATTTTTCAGTTAAGAAAAGATTTATCTTCAATTACCTACAAGAGGTACACGTTTGTCACCACAATTCACATAGAGAAAACGTCTATCATTTTATATACCTAGAGAAAGCCAGAAATATCTACATTTCTGGTACATTTTATGTACATGCAGGTACCTATTTGAGGTTACGATTTTGTTTACAAAACACCTCACGCTTTAGTGAGCTCCGTATCAAACGAAAGACGTCCACTGCTGGTCGTAGGCCACCCTAAAGATCGCCACTACATACCGTACTTACTCTTTGATAAGTACCTGGGAGACCGCGCTTCGCTCTATAATAGCCGCCTCAAGCAAGTGAGCATACTACGCTACCCGCCAACAGATGGCGCTTTAGGTTTGTGTCTAAAACGCGGTATTTTTTTAAAATGCTTAAAAACACGGCGAAAACGAATTTCCCCAGACATGAGACCTAGCTAGATCGATTTTTCGCCCCCCGAAAACCCCCGTATGGTAAATTTCATCGAAATCATTTGAGTCGTTTTCGAGAAACAAGTATTGCTCGTTTAATAGTATAGAATTTCTTCCAAAAACATAAATGGTCAACGAAATTTCGAAACTTAAATTTATAATTAACAATGTGGGACGCGGTCGCAGACGACATTTTGTTAATGCTTGCAATTTTGTAGTGAAAGTGACAGGCACAACTTATTTCGCATTAATATGGCACTGTTTGTCAGTACATCTGCTGTCTGCTTTCACCCAAAGTGTGACCTCGGCAGAGCTACAACTTAAACTTATACAGCATGTTGGTAGAGACGTACGTACTTAGTTGGTATATACTTAGTTGGAATAGTGCGGGGCAACCAACTTGAACGATAATCGCGTGGTGGGGGAAGCTTTACGTAGGTACTTCAATTTGTATGTTAAATCGCCCACGACCTTTCTCCTAGCCAATAACTCTAGGTAGGTACCATCAACAAAGTTGGCGCCTGACCACCTAAAATCAAAATATTCTTTATTCATTGTAGGATATAAATAAAAAATCTCTTAATGACGTCAGTTACATTTACGTCGCTTCACAAACAATGTGGCGCCAGGCCCTTTCTACCCTAAAATTAGCAATACAATAGACTTCATTCCCAAGAGACCCCGAAATTCACAAAAAAGACAGAAATGTATTTCTTAGCATATTATTTTACAAATATCAAAAACTAAGACAACCATACATATCATTAAATATTGTTTTGTCTAAAATATTGTAAATTTTCATTCTTATAGGTATTTTGATAATAAATGTTGTTGTTTTTGTATAATCTTTATTGCACGAAAATTACAAAAATACTAATCTAGGAAAGATTATATGCGAAGGCGGACTCATCCCTAGGTGAGATCTCTACCAGTCAACCTTAGAGTGGCTAAAGGAGAAAGTATAATGATGCATGCAAGCGTGCAAAGAGAAAAACATAAAAAAGAATAAGGTTGATTAAATGTAGCAGTAAAATAGTTGAAAATGGGAGAAAGGACGTATTAATAATAGTCATTTTAGAAATGTTTTTCTTCAGTTATACTAATTAAATTAAAATTCTATATAGACTACATCGCTTGTCTTCTCATCTTGTTTATTACTACGTAAGATAAATGCCATAATTGTTGTAAAAGTGATTTCGAAGGTATACAGTATCAAGATAATTCAGGGAGTACCTATAAGTAAGCCTTAAGTTTAGTTTCGTGTGCAGGAGTGGCTCGCGGGAACCTCCGCTGGTTGCGCCTTGCTAGTTTTTGTTCGCTTTTGACAGTTGGACCCTCAAGTACCCGAAAAAGACATAAAAACTCATAAAACCAATACTTACCTTTATCTTCTCTCATTGGTAAGGAGGGCGCGGCGGCCGAAATATGAAAACAATTTTTTGACCTCCTATACCAAATTACAAAATATGCTATAAGCTGATGCAGTTTCTATGGGACGTTGATTTTTTTTTTTGTATTTCGACTTAAAGAAAGTCCTTTCCTTAGGAAAAGTTGTTCAATTTCGTGGTTAGAGCAACTACCTGAGAGCTATGCAGACATATACGAGTACTAAACACCCTGTATACTTACGTTAACCCTATAAATTGGAAAGTAGTAGCTACTGGTACTATTGGAAAGTAGTAGCTACTGGTACTGGTAGCTATATTACACCAGGTTTTGGGCACCTGTCTTCCACCTACCCACCGCAGATGTTTGTTGCCTAGCAGTCTGCATAATAATATGTATATAAAAACAAACATGAGAACTAGGATCTTGCGTAAAATAAAATCAGTGCACCAAGAACGGAATATTACTGGTCCCTATCGGCTATTTTCGTCATCTCGATTGGATGCTGCGTATGCCCCGCCCACTGCGAGATCAGCCAATGGCAGCGCACCGTTCGGATGCGACGATATGACGAGATGTTATGTGCGACCGTGCGGTGCGACAGATTATGTGACGTAGAGAGCGGGGGGTGTTTTGGGGTAGCGCGAACAGAAATGAAACGGCTTAACTAAGCTTATTAAGTAAGCTTAATAAGTATGTAAGTAGTATAAGCCGTTTCATTCGTGAGTGTCAGCGCTTACCTTACCAACACATTTTGCAGCTATAACAATAGTAATCAGAAAAAACAAGTTTGTAAAACAATTTTATTTTTCCGTCATATAGGTACATTATATTTATATAGGTACTCTCGCACTCTTGCACTACGGTTTAAAACCTGCTCATGAGCTTTGTGTGCGGTTTTAGCGCGCTAATAGTCGGTTCAAAACTTGCTCGTATTCACTCGTTTAAGCGACGTGACGTCATCAGTGACGTCACTTTAGCGCGCTATCATTGCATACGAAAATGAGGTAGTGCAGCGTGTTCGAAACGTCAAATTCATACGACATTTGTCATCAATCTCGTTTTCGAGAGATTTTTTTCAACTTTTTTTTTGGGGTTTTTAGATTTAATTATCTTATCGAATAATCATTATCTCTCAATAATGTCTTAAAACGCAAAAAAAATCAAAATTTTAATTTTTCTCAGTGACATTGACATAAGCGCGCTCTAGGCTGGTTTAAAACTGTATTCGATCGTATTCGACGAATGCACGCATATAGAAATAAACCGACTACTTATATTCAGTGAATGTGATGAATGCGTTGAAATCAAGAAACAAACCGTAGTGTTGATATCGTTTTCAGCACCGCTCCGCTGATTGTAAATCCTAATTGACATTTTTCGGATGACTAACATCTATAACACAGGTTCTTCCTAGCTTAGATGTTAGCTGGCAAAACTATTATGTATTATCTTAAGGCAAACTACTGTTTTTAGGGTTCCGATACCAAAATGGTAAAAAAAAGGAACCCTTATGGTGCCGCTCTGTCTGTCCGTCTGTCTGTCACACCTCTATATCTCAGCAACCACTTATGCTATCGACCTGAAATTTGGAATAGTTTTAGAATATAGTTGCCCAACTTTATTGCACATGAAACATTTTTGAAAAAAGTATGATTATTAATGTAAAGGGGGCCAAAATAGGGGGGGCCAAATTTCAAATTGTTGCTACTAGGTTGAGTGGGGTATCATATGAAAGGGCTTTACTTGTACATTTTAAAATATATTTTTATATTTTTTTAAGTTACTGAGTTTTCAAGTTATGATGAAAAATGTCAAAAAAAATACCATTCCCCCCCCCTTATCTCCGAAGTTTGAGTAATAAAAAATCTGAATTAATTACAGTTGACAGAGGTTTATATAAACTTTACAGCAAAAATAAAACGATCTTTCTAAGTTGCACAGTTTTTCAGAAATCGGCAAAAAACCTTTACAAACAAATTTAGTTTTGCGGTCCTGAAAATTGACTTTATTGCTTCCAAAAATACTATAGGTATATCGGAACCCTCGGCGCGCGAGTCTGTCTCGCACTTGACCGGTTTTTTATTGTGTACATCTAGCTATTATATCTTATTGTTGTTTGCAAATAAAGAATTTATTTATTATTATTTTATTACTTAATATAGTGTAACGGAAAGGTGTGATAGTACTAAAGGGTGTGCATCTGCCCATGAAACTGAACAACTTTTCCCAAGGAACATAGGTCATAGAACAAAATAAATTTTGGCTCCCATTGAAACTGCATCAGCTGAAAGCGCATTTTGTATAGGAGGTCAAATTTTGTTTTTCGTATTTCGACATATCTTCCTTGGGAAAAGTTGTTCAGTTTCATGGGCAGATGCACACCCTTTAGTATTATCACACCTTTCCGGTACACGTTGTATAGTCAGAGGCGTTAGAACCGAACTCAATTGTTATCGAATCTCTCTTTTATTCTTGTATAGAAAAAAAGAGAGAATCTGTAACGATTGAGTGCGGTTCTAGCATCTCTGGTTTTAGAGTCGTGGCTGCAAAATGTAAGTAAATTAAAGGTAAGTTGGAATTAACGAATAAAACGGATTATAAACTGATGGCCTCTTTTTTAAGGTCGGTCTATCGTTTTGATTTCGCTTAGCAGAGCTGCTATTGCTTCCGATCATTAACAGAAGGTAAAAGGCATCCCAGGAGCAGGGACTTCTTAAATATTACCGGGTGATATAATATCAGCCACCCAAAAAACCTATACGCCCATTCTAAATAAGTACTTATAAATAGAGCCAGTCAAACGATGAGCAAGGTGGTGATGGTCACCGAGGGGTTTTTGTCAGTAGGACGTAGGAGTCAGACTAATCTTAGGACATATGCATAACTCCATGATTGATTTACCAACTCTCAAAAAAAAATTGTAGATACGTGGGACACTCAGAAATATTTGCGACACTAAAAAAAATTGTTCTACAGGTACATATATTTTTATTAAATCTTTTCAAAGTACTCTCCACCAGCCTCTATACAAAGATTCATGCGTCTGAACCAGTTTTCAAAACACTTTTTCCAGTCCGCCGTAGACACCTCGTTTACAGCCTGCTCGAACGCAGCCAGCGCATCTTCCGGCGACGAAAATTGTATCCCCTTGAGCTGATTTTTTATTTTTGGAAATAAAAAGAAGTCACACGGTGCTAGATCAGGGCTGTAAGGAGGGTGACCCAGGAGTTTGACTGGTGTGCTGTCCAGGAAGTCCCTCGTTTTGAGCGCGGTGTGTGCAGGCGCATTGTCGTGGTGGAGCAGTAGTCCGCGGAGCCCTGTGTTTGGTCGCTTGTTGCTCACAACAGAAAAAACTTCTGGTAAACATTTGGTAGTATACCATTCGGCGTTGATGCTTCTTTGATCTCGTAAGGGAATTGAGGCCAAGTGGCCAGTCAAATTAAAAAAGCTGGCGATCAAAATCTTCCCCCCGCTTCGAGATCGCTTCACTTTGGTAGGCGTTGGTTCATTTTGAAACACCCAAACTGTCGACTGGCGCTTGGTTTCTGGATCGTATTGATAAATCCAGGACTCATCACCTGTTACGATGTCGTAAACACGCCGAGACGAGCCTGCTTCAAATTTGTTCAGCATATCACGGCACCATTCCACCCGGGCCTGCTTCTGAGCGTCGGTGAGGTAGTGCGGCACCCAGCGCGATACTATCCTCCTCACGCGAAGATGCCCGTGTAGAATCTCGTGAACGCTTCCCGATCCAATCTTTAATATGTGCTGAATCTCCTGATATGTAATTCGCCTATTATCTTGGATTAAATTTTTCACTGCTAGCACGTTTTCTTCCGTAATAGCCCTCAAAGGGCGACCGCTTCTTTCTTCATCCCCCAAGGTTGGTCGACCGCGCCTAAATTCGTTATACCAACGATACACGGTTGCCTTGGAGGGGCCTTCATCCATAAATGCCATTTGAAGTCTATCGAACGATTCATCCGGTTTCAGGCGACACTTGAAATCGTAAAAAATCATAGCTCTAAAATGTTCCCGGCGCAGATCCATTTTTCAGTAAGACACGATACTTTGAATTGGCTCGCAAAAAATGTGGAGGGAAATTTTGAAAATGGAACACACATATTTTTACTTACAAGTAATCATATTTTCGAAAAAGATTCTGACCGGCCAGTCTCCCATATATAAAAACTATTTTTCGCAATACTTTCTGAGTGGCCTGGTACTCGTCCTGGGATATAGTTCTTGACTATCACCTAAAAAAACGAGAATTTTTCATTACAAAAGTGAAGATTGATATTCGTTAATTATACAGCGATATCTGAGTAGGTATGGCAAATGAAAAGTATTTTTTACGAGATATTCTAGGCGAACGAAAGTGATTGCTTGTAAAAGAGAAGCTTATATTGATAAGAAATACACTAAAACAAGACTAAAATGTGAAAACTTTTGGCAAACCAGACCATTAAGGGGCTGATAAGAGCTGAATTACCTCCCTTTCTAACAAAGGGCATAATGCGCGTGCTAGAACGGAGCGGATTCGCACTGTTTTACGTTTTTCACTCTTTTTTATTTTTTTTCAAAAGCTGTTCCCATAATATTAATTATAAAACAGCTATATTATTATGCATAATATATAGAATAATGTGTAAAAGTTATGGAATCATAGATGAATGGGTACTTAACAAAAACGGTTTAAAAGCAAAAAGCAGAGGTAACATTGGATTTTTTTTATGGCGTACAAAATATATTTAATCGTGTTTCAGAGTCGGCCATATTATTGGAAAGATGCTTAATCACATAATGTTTTTTCACGGCCATATATTAAAAAAAAAACCTGCTCAAGTGTAGCGTATTTAGATCTTATCAGCGCCTTAAATTGTTTTCTATTGACGCGATAATCAGCAGCAGCATAGCTTCTATTGAGACATCTCTTTTTCGCGATTATCGCGTTAAATTTTATCAGGTACTCAATAAAAAACAATTTAATGGTCTAGTTTTTAAAAGTCTTCAGACTTTAGTCTGGTTTTTGTGTATTTCTTATCAGAATAAGTGTGATTGCTTGTAATAGAGAACTATTACAAGCAATCACTTTCGTTCGCCTAGAATATCACGTAAAAAATACTTTTCATTTCCAGAAAATGGCCTCCTGAACACCGGGCTCCGGCTTGGAACTTCTTACATAAGTAAGTAGTTTTTCGTGATCCTCTCATGAAGCAGATTCTATTGAGACATCTCTTTTTCGCCTTGACTATCGCGTTAAATTTTAATCGTCAATAGAAAGTCTTCAATAGAAAACATTTAATGGTCTGGTTTGCCAAGTCTTCAGATTTTAGTCTGGTTTTTGTGTATTATTATCTATGTGTAGGTATAACCTTCTCTATTACAAGCAATTACTTTCCTTCGCCTAGAATATCACGTAAAAAAATATTTTCATTTCCAAACAATGGCCTCCTGAACACCGGGCTCCGGTCTGGAACTTCTTACAGAGTTTTTCGTGATCCTCTCTAAAGCCCCATCTACTGAGACATCTCTTTGTCGCCCTCAAAAATTCGTGTCGGCTCCTCTGCCATAATTCCAGTATTGACTCCAGGTTTGTACTATGGGGAAGCCAAATTTTTTATTATTTTTTTAACCAATGTTTCTTGGGGAAAGTTGTTCAGTTTCATGTCCTAAGTAACATACTCAAATAAAGTCAGACATTATCACGCTTAAAGAATTATTAATTTTCATAACTTTTATTTACTTTTAACAGCTTATTGGGTGGGGTGAATTTGAATTTTATAAATCTCAAAAGTGATATTTTATCAGCCGGTGTTATTCAAGAATTGGATCCCTGTATACTTTTCTCATATACTACTACTTCTAAAAAATTGTAACTCGCTATTTTGTTGTCTATGCTGCCATCTATTCTCGAATAATGGCAGTATCTGTTTGAGCTAGTTATGCTACTCGATACAAGATGGCGCTAAAAGCATAAGCGCGCTTTTGAGGGACATTTTGTGAGACAACACGAACACGAACTGCGTTTTGAATTGTACAAAGAGCGTACTAGCACTGTAAGCATGTTTAAGTCATTACGAATAGATCGATAGCGTGCTTTAAGCGCTTACAGTGTGTAATTTGGAACGTACGGATGCTCCATATCTAGCTTCTCTGTCTTTGTTTGAAGTTAACTCTTGGTTTACTCCATAAACTGCATATGGATATCATTCACTCACTACATTCACACAGTGTTGCCGATGCGGATTTTCTGGGTCTTCCCGGCGGAACTTTGGTGGAATCTCAGTACAGTTAGTGAAATGCACTCACACTAAATCACGCCGCAACGCAACATTCAAATTCAGCAGTTTTCTCTTATAGGTCAATTGCCGATGTACCTATCGAGTTATGCATATAACGTATTCATTCATCAAATTTAAAATAGGTAGATAAAAGTGAAGTTTTTAGTTGAGGCTCCTTTAAAACAGAACAACTGACATAAAATTAACGATTTTTTTGACAAATCTTATTTAGTTGGCTCCCAAGAGCAATCCAAAATTTTCAATTACACCCTATGCCAAAAAAAACAATATATTATTTTTTTTCTCAATCGGAACTTTTCCGATCTTTTTAGGGAAGGTAGCGGAACAAACTATTACGTGCTTCCGGCAACACTGCACACACACACTCACTATGGTCCGGTTAAGTAAGATTTAAATGATAGAGTAGAAGTGATAATAAACATTAAAATATAACCTATAACTTTAGGTACTATTGCCTGAGCTAGAAAATATAAAAGAACAATTAGTAACGAACGCATATTACCTATACACGCGATGTTTCGTCGAAAGACCAAAGCATTAGGTATTATATTTCTAGGTGTAGTTTTTATGGTGTTCTATTGTGAATTTATGATTTATTACGTTGTTATATCTCACGTAAGTTTTATCTTAATTTTTTCATTTTAATTCTTTATACCTAGTAATTAATGAGTGTCTTAAATTTGTGTTAAAAATGGTGTCAATTCTGGAAAAGTATTAGGTATATAGTCTAAGGGTAAAAGCAAACTATATTTGACAGATGTTGACAAGTCAAAAAGTGTTGCTGTCGTGCAGTACGGATTAAAACCTGCTCAGTGCTCATGAGCTTTGTGTGCGGTTTTAGCGCGCTAATAGTCGGTTCAAAACTTGCTCGTATTCACTCGTTTAAGCGACGTGACGTCATCAGTGACGTCACTTTAGCGCGCTATCATTCACTACGGATTGTTTCTTGAAATCAACGCACACATCACATTCACTGAATATAGTCGGTTTATTTCTATATGCGTGCATTCGTCGAATATCATCGAATACAGTTTTAAACCAGACTAGAGCGCGCTTATGTCAATGTCACTGAGAAAAATTAAAAGTTTGATTTTGTTTTGCGTTTTAAGAAATGATTGAGAGATAATGATTATTCGATAAGATAATTTAATCTAAAACCCCAAAAAAAGTTGAAAAAAATCTCTCGAAAACGAGATTGATGACAAATGTCTTATGAGTTTGACGTTTCGCACACGCTGCACTACCTCATTTTCGTATGCAATGATAGCGCGCTAAAGTGACGTCACTGATGACGTCACGTCACTGATGACGTCACGTCACTTACGCTGTGTTCCAAATTGTACAAACGCTGCTAAAAGCGTATACAGTACTGACGGACGGTCCAAATTGATTTTGCACGCTCACAAAGCTACCACTGCTTTAATGGCTGTAGTCAATTTGGAATGGATTTAAGCGCGCTCACGTGTTCATCTGTCAAAATTTCGGTTTTGTTTTTATTTTCTTTAACAAAGCCTAAGCTAATCCCTGAAAAATGTGCGCCAAATCCATTCTCATTTCCATTAGAGACAAACTCATTAAAATCAAAACTTGAGAAACATCAGCTGGCTGCAAATGTGTGGGATTTTATGTGTCAAATCGATTTTGACATTAGCGCTTTCACTGCTCCACATATTTGACTAAAGCACTGATAGCAGAAACGATGACGTCATCCATGACGTAAGGCGGTGAACGAGCGAGTGCTTTAGAGCACGCTTTTGGTCAATTTGGACCGACTTAAGCGCGCTCACAGTGCTCTAAAGCAGTCTGTTAGCGCAAATTGGACCGCACAGTTAAACGAGTGAATACGAGCAAGTTTTGAACCGACTATTAGCGCGCTAAAACCGCACACAAAGCTCATGAGCAGGTTTTAATCCGTACTGATTGCATACGAAAATGAGGTAGTGCAGCGTGTGCGAAACGTCAAATTCATAAGACATTTGTCATCAATCTCGTTTTCGAGAGATTTTTTTCAACTTTTTTGGGGTTTTAGATTAATTATCTTATCGAATAATCATTATCTCTCAATAATTTCTTAAAACGCAAAACAAAATCAAAATTTTAATTTTTCTCAGTGACATTGACATAAGCGTGCTCTAGTCTGGTTTAAAACTGTATTCGATGATATTCGACGAATGCACGCATATAGAAATAAACCGACTATATTCAGTGAATGTGATGTGTGCGTTGATTTCAAGAAACAATCCGTAGTGTTTGTTGCTGAAAAATGACAGCAACGCTTTTAGTCCTATCAAATAAACTTTATTTTTAGTTTGTGTCTGCTAGAATCGACACCAATGTAAACTCAACAGCACGTCAATAGAAACACTTTTGGACATTATGGCGTGTAATAGTTGAAAAAACTTCTACCGACGTGCGGTTGCAGTAGGTAAATTAGTGTTTTTTCAGTGGGGGTAGGGAAAGAGGGTGAAGGGTTTTATTATAAGGCCTCCAACTTTGTCAGCTACGTCTTTTTTGAAGGAGGGAAAAATAAATTTTAGTAAATTTCATTTTAATTGAAGTTTTATGATTCTTTATTTTAAATTTTGTAATTTATCATTTGTTTAGACCATTTTTTAAAGAAAATAATGAGAAAGAGATAAAGCTATATCTACCTACTCTAGAAATATTTAGAAAAAAAAACGGCCAAGTGCGAGTCGGACTCGCGCACCGAGGGTTCTGTAGTACCACATAATATTAATTGTATTAGTTGAAATTTCAGTAATATTTGAGTCCGACTCACACTTGACCAGTTTTTATTATTTGTTGTTAATGTTCCCGTTTAGCTTAAACAAAAATCGAGCAAAAATCGGCTAAAAAATCATATTTGTAGTAGGGTAGCCTCCCTTAATTTTTTTATTTTTTTTTATTTTTGTATTTGTTGTTATACCTAGCAGCAATAGAAATACATAATCTATGAGCATCATGAGATACAGCCCAAACAAAATTTAGTAAAAAACTATTTTTTTCGCGCCCCCTTTTGCTGTTTGGGAGCCCCCTATTTATTTTTTTAATTTTGATTATTTGTTGTTGTATAGCGGCAACAGATATACACTATTTGTAAAAATTTCAAATTTCTACCTATTACGGTACGTGAGATACAGCCTGCTGACAGACAGTCAGACATCGGAGGCATATAAAATAGGGTCCTGTTTTTAACGCTTTGAGTACGGAACCCTAAAAATCTAAAAACAGGAATTAATCTAGAATGTTACGGCCGAGAAGTAGAATGCGAACTAAGAAGAGGAACACGAGCAAAGAAAACTCAGAAGAAGTCTCAACGAAAAGGGAAGCCTCAGAGAGAAGAGTGCTTGGAGGGACAACTCCGTCCAAGAGGTTCCAGAACAAGAGGTCTCCGAGGGAATACCCTACCCAAGAAGTCCCAGAAGGAACAGGTCTCTTTGGGAAGACTCTGTCCAAGAGGTCCCAGAGGGAAGAGTGCTCGAAGGGAAGACTCCGTTTAAGAGGGCTCGAAGAGTCTTAATTGAAAAGTCCCAATAAACTAGGAAACTTACATTGGCGTTATTCTTTAATCACAAACCGTAAGCTCGTAACATTTGGTGTTAAAAGTGGGGTTAGAGTTCTGATACCGAAGTAGAAGGGAGTGATCGCCCGATTCAGGTGGCAATTACAGCAGAAGGAAACAGCGGCTAGATAGACTCCCGGTAGCAAGAACCAGGACTACTAAGAAGATACAAGGGAGAGTCGAAATTCAGCGTACTCCGGAACAAGGTCCTGGCAATATTCTACAGCAAGTCCAGTGCATGTTGGAAGTGCAACTGCGAGTGCTGCCGGTAGGTAAAACCCAACATCTGGAGAAACAAACCCGTCGGCTGGAGGAGCAAGTCTGCCGCCAGGAGGAGCAAAGCCTACGCCAAGAAGAGTAAGCCCGTGGTCAGGAAGAGCGCATTTGCTGTCTAGAAGATCAACTACGTGTGATGAAGAGGGAGCAAGCTCGGTTACAAAAGAACCACAGCGTGGTCAACAAGCTCTCCGTGAAGAATTTACGAAAGGGTTGTTGAAAAAAGTAAAATGAGTGGAGAGAAAGTTGAAACGCATGGAAAAGGAGATAGAAAGGTATAGAAGAGAACTGATGAAGAAATCGTTAAGTTTCAAAAAGAGGTCGAACATGGCAAGCCTCGCCGAACTGGTACAGTATAAAGGTTCGAAGTACCATATTACGACGGGACCGCGTCTTGAACCGCCTTCAAGCTGCAATTGGAGCATGAAGTAGCTGTTATGAGGGTACAAACGGTTAGAAAACGGGAACGTTAATGAAAGTCTTCAGCAATTAGCTGTGGAAGTGGAGGAACTTGTTCGGAAAACATATCAGGCATTTCCAGAGGTTAATGTTGCTATGCTTCTCCAGAATCTTATGGATGGGATTCCAGATGTAGAGTTACGAACAACAGTACAACTCGGAAAGCACAAAAACTTTGAGGACGCTCTAGCGCGTGCTAATGATGTAGAAACCATTTGAAAATGATTTTATTTTAAAGCTACCAGTGTTCAGATAAATCTACAAAGTAGAAAATAGCAAAATTTCACAATCCTGCCTGTGGTTGTGAAATTTTGCGACTTTCTACTTTGTAGAAACCATTTTCTTGCTATTGGCCGTTGGTCAAATTCGTCATTCTGCTCGTATCAAGGAAAAAGTGGTGATGTCGGAATTTCATGCTGTGAAGACTTTCGTATTTCAAAGAAAACCTTGACTTCAAGAATGGATAACAACGTGGAAGGATTCAAGGCAAAGCAGTTATGCTGTCTTGGCGAACATCGCCGGAATATATTATGTATTACATATAATAGTTTCGGTCAAAATTATCTAAACAGACAATACTCATAGAGGGAGTGAAGAAGCACAGCTCAACAACCGGTGTCAACCGGTGAAACATTTTTGGTGTATGTGATGCTCAGGACGAGCATGACTAAGGGCAGGGCAATGTCACGAGCGTGTCGTCAGGTCGGGTTGGGAGTCTCAAAGAAGAGGAAGCCTCAGAGGAAAGAGTGCTTGGAGAAAAGACTCGGTCCAAGAGGTTCCAGAGGAAGAGTGATCGGAGGGAAGACTCTACGAGAGGACACTTAGGCTCTGTGAGATGTTAATTGAAAAGCTCGGGTTGTAAATTTTACATCGGCGTTTCCCTGCAATCCCTAACCCCCACGCTCGTTAATTCGTTAGCTTGTTAATTGTTTACTTAATGAATTTATAAATAATTTATTATCAATAAAATGAATTTATAATGATATTTAAATAATGTTTAGAACGTAAACTTTATTCTTAACACATATTATATTACTTTGTTTCAGTGTTATTGGCCAGATGTAAAAACTAAAACAAACGCTGATGCTTTAAGAGCATTAATGTTAACAGACATACATTTAGGTGGACATAAAAAAGGATTTGGTTATAATTTTGATAAATGGAGACGGGAGTGGCAGATGCACAGAGCATTCCAAACTATTATTACCTTGCACAATCCAGATGTTGTGTTTGTTTTAGGTAAGAAAGTAGTTAGCCTATAGTCGAAACGTAATAACTTACGTTGGCACACTTCTAATAATAGATAAAATAATAGAATGACAGCAGTTTGACAACAGGACGGAGCTTTGCTTGAGTTATTAGAGCGACAGAAACACGTATTGCTCTAATCTGTCCTGACTTCTTCTGTCCTGTCCATTATTTACACTGTAAATGAAAGTAATATGTGATAGCTTACGCTAAACGCGGCTAAACGCTCTTTTCACGAGATAGCCTGATATAACTACGTAAATCGAGGATATCTAGTCTCAATTTCTGACATCTTTCTTTGTCAAGACCCCACTTTGACACATTCCTAAGTAAACTCAAATCTTTTGACTGCTCCTTTAGAGTATAATATAAGTCGGAAATTCGTTCAATCAATATGTGTATAGTTAGCCAAAATAATCATTGTCAATTTAAATCAGCCATATATTCTCCTGTTAAGCTTTGAAATTAGGCTTTGAGTTAGAGTTTCAACCATTTTTTTTGGTAGGACCACGGGTAGCAAAAATTGCACGTGGTACTACTGGTAGTACAACGCAGTATTACCACGGGCAATAAATCGTTTTTTTGTTATATCAAAGCAATAGCAGTACATGCCTAGTGAAGCGAGCTTTTAAGTTGCCAAAAGAATAGAAATTATAGAGGGCCTCTTACTGCAAGTACATGTATGATAATATTTTAACTTGGGTCTCGATATTTCTTTCGTAGCATTAGGTGAAGGAACTGAAATCATTTCACTTCTTTACTTTTACAGGCGATAGTTTTGACGAAGGTGTATGGGCAAGCACAGCTCAATTCAAGGACTACGTAAATCGTTTTTATATTGACTTTAAAGTGCCTGATCAGATTCAAATGTTTATTATTCCTGGAAATCATGACATTGGGTTTCATAACTCTGCGTAGGTATTTATTTTTACTTTTGAATAGCTAATACCTGCGGCGCTACCGGCTCTCTTTTTAGGGTTCCGATACCAAAATGGTAAAAAAAAGGAACCCTTATGGTGCCGCTCTGTCTGTCTGTCTGTCTGTGCGTCTGTCTGTCCGTCTGTCTGTCACACCTCTATATCTCAGCAACCATTTATGCTATCGACCTGAAATTTGGAATAATTTTAGAATATAGTTGTCTAACTTAATTGCACATGAATAAATTTTGAAAAAAGTATGATTATTAATGTAAAGGGGGCCAAATTTCAAATTGTCGCTACTAGGTCGAGTGGGGTATCATATGAAAGGGCTTTACTTGTAAATTTTAAAATATATTTTTGTATTTTTTTAAGTTTCTTAGTTTTCAAGTTATGATGAAAAATGTCAAAAAAAATACCATTCCCCCCCTTATCTCCGAAGTTTGAGTAAGGAAAAATCTGAATTAATTACAGTTGACAGAGGTTTATGTAAACTTTACAGAAAAAATAAAACGATCTTTCTAAATTGTCCTGAAAATGGACTTTATTGCTTCCAAAAATACTATAGGTATATCGGAACCCTCGGCGCGCGAGTCCGACTCGCACTTGACCGGTTTTTTCTATATAAGAAGAAAAGAGAAAATCGATAACGATTCAGTTCGCCGGTAGCACCTCTGTTCTCACCTTTAAAGTGGGATAATAAGGATACACAAAAATTTTGTTGCCAAGCTGTACAATAATACATCATAAACATTTAATTTAATTCGTATTAAGGAAAATAATTGACTTATGCGCAGGTGGTGGCATTAATCTAAAAAAAACCGGTCTAGTGTGAGTCGAACTTGCGTGCCGAGGGTTCTGATATACCTATAGTATTTTTGGAAGCAATAAAGTCAATTTTTAGGTCCGCAAAATTAAAGTTTGTGAAGGTTTTTTGCAGATTTCTAAAAATTGTGCAACTTATAAAGACCGTTTTATTTTTGCTTTAATATATTTACATAAACCTCTATCGACTATAATTAATTCTGATTTTTCCTTTTGCAAACTTCGGAGATAGGGGGGGATGGTATTTTTTTTGTCATTTTTCATCATAGCTTGAAAACTGACTGTCGTACAAACATACTAAAATCTATTTTGGGATATACAAGTAAATTCCACTCGACCTAGTAACAACAATTTGAAATTTTCCCCCCTATTGGGACCCCTTTACAATAATAGTTTTGTTTAATTATTTTGTTTGCAATAAATTTGAGTAATCATATTCTAAAACTTCAAGTCGATTGCATGAGTGGTTACTGAGATAAACAGCTGTGACAGACAGACCCACAGACGAAGTCGCACCATAAGGGTTGCGTTTTTACAATTTTGGATCGGAACCCTAAAAAGTGCCAGAATTAATACTTCCTAATTTTTTTAGTTTCCCATGTGGTGCCGGCAAAGAACCCTTACATACCCGTGGGTGTCGTAAGAGGCGACTAAGGGTTATAAACTGGAGGATGGGCAGCAGCATCCTCCTTTGTATCTAACATCTTACTTAATGCGGTCTCCTACAACCGCAGTCCATGGTGCTAGCTGTAACGCTAACAAGCGAGGTAACTACGGTACTTCCCCTCTACATTTTTCCAGCAAAAGCTAGAATTCTAGAGGAAGCTCCCTGTCCTGTAGTGGACGTTTCATGGGATTGTTTATTTTGTTTCGGGTCTTAGCGCGATAATAGTTATTAAGCAAAATAAATTACCTTATTATTCCCGACGTTTCGGCTGCGTTGCAACAGCCGTGGTTTCATGGGATGTTATGATGAATTTTTTAAGAGTAGTACAAGTCTCCTGGAAATGGATTGCTGTGATAAAGTAAAATAATTATTTTAAAAAAGTGTAGGTTATCAAAAAAATTACATTAATTTATTAAATTACAATATGTCAGAAAGAATGAAAGGTGATTCAGTGTGAGATTTACAAATATAAATAGATAGATTTAAAAAATAAAACTAACTATTAGGATGAAGCTAAATCTTTCATGAATATTATGATTTTTCTTTTTTATTGGAATTTATTAAATTTTGTTTTTTAGGCGACGAGAAAACGTGAAAAGATTTTATGAAAATATGAACTCGACTTCCGTCCAACTCCTAACATTAAAAAAAAGTCACTTTATCTTAGTTAACTCTATAGCCATGGAAGGCGACAACTGCTACCTTTGTAAAGATGCAAGAAAGAGTATTGACAACATTTCAGGTACAGTACATACTCGTAGTTATAAATCGCTCCTTTTCCTTTCAGTTAAAATAATTTAAGTTTACATAAGAACTAAAAACAAGCATTCCTCCTTTTAGTAAAAATTTACCTTTTCAGAAAATCTTGACTGTGCAAGGGATGTCACTCAGTGTAAAAACACGACTAAGCCTTCATTGAATTATAGTCGGCCAATACTTTTACAGGTAAGCATTATAAGTTAAGTATCAGCTATTATACGTTTGATTAATCAATTCATCGTTTACCTAGCTATATCCTACATAACGTTTAATTTCAGCATTTTCCTATGTTCAGGAAATCCGATGCGGTATGCAAAGAAGAAGATTCGGTGCCTTTCAATGAAAAAGATATACCATTTACTCCCAAAATTGAATGCTTGTCTGAAGAAGCAACACAGTACCTAGCAATGAAAATCAGACCTAGAGTTGTATTCGAAGGGCATACACATTACGGATGTACCGTAAAACATAAGTATGATGAACAAAATATAGAATTTTTGGAACATACGATTCCGTCGTTTTCTTGGAGGAATATTCGTACTCCGAAATTTATGTTGGTGAGTACTTATCTTGATGTGGGTCTACAAATACCACTTAATAATTTATTATTATTTTATTTGTATGTTTTTATTGTAGGTGACGATAACTCCTGAGGAATACGCGTTTAATAAATGCGGTTTGCCCAGAGAAGAAACTATAGTGTTTGCGGCTGTTCTAATAATTGCCTTAACTATATTCATTTTTCGTAAAGGAAAATGCTGAACCAGTGAATAATTTTAAGTTTTTGTTAAATATAGTGTTTTAAAATAAATTATTTAACACATAATCGAGTACTTTGTAATAAAGGGTGCAAAGGACAGGTTTCCGAAAAGTGAAAGAGCATGACCAGTCAACGTAACTGAACAACTTTCAGTATTTTTTTTTTAACATTGTTCACAATAAACGTCAACTAAGCCGTAGTCGTACATCATCCGCATGTCAGTGCAAACAATTTGATCTTTGCCTCTAACACAATTTAATTTTATCCTAAGTGTTTTCACTGACACGCGGCTGTTTGTACTTAAATATAAAGGTACCGTCAAACGTGGATACTTGGGACAGTTTGAACTTTTAGCCGGTCTAAAAAGCACTTTGCTTTGCTTATAACTCTATGCCAATTGAAGATAAATGTTAGTCGGATGTTTGTCAATACGTAGGAATGGTCATAGTAGTGGAATAATGACCAGAATATTTTTTTTTATTTTTTTTTGTTTTTGTCCCAAGTTCCCCCTTGATCTGTGGAATCTTGGGACACCTTCGAATTCTAGTACTTGTCTCAAGATCTCCGGCCTCTAAATTAACTTGGGACAAAAAGAATAAAAAAAAATTAAACGGTTGTCATCAGAACTACAATACAACCAATAAAAACGCCAAAAATGTGAAAAAACTCTTTATTGATTATTATAAATCGCTTTTAGGTATTACAAATTGGTGTGAAACTCACTAACTAAATGAACAAAAATTAAAAGGAACATAAAACTTGAAGTTTTCTTAGAAATTTTAATTTTTTTCATTTTATTATAAGTCTAACTTGGGACTACCGCTCCCACTTATTTGCGTTAGCTTGGGACATAATGACTTGACTTCCCATAGAAACTGCATCAGCTGATAAGTGATAGCGCATTTTGTATGGGAGGTCGAATTTGGTTTTTCGAAATTATTATCACACCTTTCGGTTACATTGTACAGGCAACTTGGGACACCAAACAACAAAAACACGAAGTTAACTTGGGACTAGTTCCCAAGTAACCCCAAAAGTTATGAGACATCAGAAAAAAAAACATATCTCGTTCCATATGCACTATCACTGTGATATTATAAACGATGTAGGGGCACTATACATAAGAGAAACTATGTTTTTTCTTTGACTGCACTAACCCCACTCATTTACGCGTTTGAAACCGAAGTTTAAAGGTCTTAACACAAAGAAAAATGTTACCTGCCACTTTGAACTCCTGATTCCTGCCTGCTTAGCACGCTCCCCAAGAGAAAATATATCTCTGAGAAATGTCACTTTAATTGGGGAATTATGTCATCGAATCTATCACCTCCAAGCGCGAAGAAATGTCAGTGGAGGAAAATGTTTAGCAAATCCACAAATTAGGTTTTTGATATTTTAGACAGAGATAGCTTAACACACTAATACATGTAGCCGTCCTTGTCTTTCAAAATGTGTCGCACTGCACGGATGTCAAAAAAACATGACCATGCTTGAAGTCTTTAATCTATGGGCCTAGATAAACTGACAACTGATTAAGTTTGTTTGATAACAAAAACTTCTTGCACGTTTCAACACGAACCGATTTCTCGGTGACAGTTGACCATAAACTAAAGAGTTTAGTGATGCCAGCGTCATTTGTAAATCTACCCATCCCTGTCCCAAGTATCCACGTTTGACGGTACGCTAGGATAACCTATTATTAGCTTAAGTCCTATTCACCACTCTTGTTACTCTGTTATAGTTAATAAGCCGTTGGTTATCTAAATAAATAAAAAAAAACTCAGGAAATGAAAAGTAATCGGCGTCTCCATACAAACTGTCCAATCAAGTTTGCAATTTTGTAAGGAGGCCGATTTTTTTTCATTTCCTGAATGTTCTATTCACTCATAGTTGTTTAGTTACGTTGACTGAATGCCCTTTCACTTTTTGAAAACCTATCCCTTACATTCTGTACACGCAAAAGGAAGGGACGTCTAACATAACTTTGGAGTGTTTTGAAATCGACGATATCTTCACTGATGATAAGATAAGTTGGCTAGTTTATTTATCAGTCGTAGCTTCGAGTCATCTACATTATGAGCTATCGAGGCCACTTACTCGCAAGAACCACCTTTGATTTGCACCTATAGTACGCGAGAGTGAAAAGCAACGGATTATAGATACAACAGAGCTGACGGTTAATGCTTTCTGAGGAAGAACTCAAAAAAATTGTCACGGGGGTGCGCGGGTCACATTGGGGAAGAAATGCGAGCCGTTTATTGGCTTTCTGCGTATCACTCATGCATGCGTAGAAAATATCTGTAAACTGTCAGCGATAGAATTACATTATTGTGCCTAAATCGAGCTATGCCCGGAAACTAGGCACGATCACGGGGCACGATATACGATAAAAAATATTTACATCCATTTTACGTCCCATAGAAACTACATAATTATCAGCTGATAGCACATTTGCAATGGGAGGTCTTCTTGTGTTGCGTTTCGAATCGGGTAAAAGTTACACTGACAGCAGGATAGCGTTATATGACGATCATCGGTGTGGTCGAGACAGACTGCTGTCAAAGGGTAATTATTATAGTTTTGGAACTCACTCTAGATGTGAAGGTTGTTCAATTTTTCATAAAATCATACTCTAGCATGGAACACCCATGCTCTCTAGTAACATTAGATTAGTTCTACTACTCGATACGAGATGGCGCTAAATTTAAACCCCTCTTCTGAAAACTGAAAATATAAATGAAAGCGGAAATGAATGATTTATTTTGCATTGCATTGCATCATGGCTCGCTTTATGTATGTGAATGAACGAATAAAAAAATTGTTTGTAAACTTTAGGTTAGAGTTTGTTTTCTTTTGTTTTAATTAACAAAATGAGTATTTACCACTGGAAATTAGGTGATATTGCACTTGCAAGAATATCCCAGAAGTTCTACGCGAGAGTAAAAGTCGTCAAAGATGAAAAGGGGCTATTTTACGACGATAAAGGTACTTACCTATGCATCTTGTTTGTCTCTATTGTGTAACATTTTTGCTGAACAATCTCTCTTATCTAGGTAATTTTAATTTGACGCGAGCCGGGCGTGACCGACCATGCTCTTCCAACAGACTGAGCTACCTATCGTGTTTCGACCGCAATCGTTCGAATTTATGTACCTACCATTTTTATACACTTGTAACTTATTGCAGTGTTAGGCATTTCACCGAATGGAGACGATTCTATTGAAGTTACTGAAGAACTTTGTTATTATGTGGAAATAATTCGTTCTGGGAAGAGACTGTGGTTACCCTACACCAGCTTACACCTGGCAGAACGCTCTAGACCGTTCTATGGCGCCGACAAGCCAGCTACTCAAGTCGTAGTTGAACAGACGGAAAAGCCAGCTCCAAAAAAGGTATAAAACTAAACCACATATGGTACAGTCAAGTCTTCAGCACCCCAAGCTTGACATATTGGATTACGAACCTATCTCGAAGCAAGGAGGTCCGAAATCTTTGCTATCTTTCATAGCCGTAGAAACTAAATACACACTGTGACTGGCAAACTTGATCTGCTCTTGACTGTACCACATTTGGACATCTGGTATCATACACTGTTTGCTCCCCACGAATTCCACTACCTCACCTCGGTCTGTTACTATGGGCTGGCGGGGTGACATGTGGAGCAATGCGCCTCATACCAGGGGACACAGAATTGTGTGCGAAATGCTTTGGAGGTTCTCTCAGGGTCCTCATTTAGTACATCTCAACCAGTAGATAGGGTATGGAAAATGACGACACCCTGATGAAGCCAAAAGAGCAGCTCGCTACATAAAACTGGCCGTAATCCTCGATGGGGCTTATAGCGAAGCAGGCCACGCCGTTTGTTTCTAGCTGGGATAGTGGGTGAAATAGCTCCATACATATGATCTGATCTCCCATCTGTGCGAGCCACGGGGTCCCCATCAGAAATAATAAATAATAATAATGGGCTGGTGAACACATATATAAGGACTCTATCAATCACATCAAGCAGGTGGTTTCATTATTTTGTTCAGTTTAATGGGTGATGTGGTGTGTGACTAAACTTAAGAACTCAATTAAGATAATATATTTATCATCATATCTCGTGGGTCGCAAGGTCAATGACCGACCTCACAAACCATGGTGTCAGAGTTGTAGAGTCTCCAAAAGCTTCTGTCATAGCTCATTACGGACTTCATCCATAGATAGTTGTCAAGACCAAAGGCTTAACATGCCTTGTGAAGCACAGAATCGTCTAACTTTTTGGACAATCAGGTGATTCATTCTGTGATGTCCTAACCAAACGGTCCTAAGTATTCATAAAAAGTAATAAAAAATGTATATATAGTAGCAAATTTTTTTTACAATGTACAAACAAAATCTTTCTGCGCACTTGCATAAGTTCTTAGCCAGCCGCTATTTTTACAGTATCTCCACCATACCTCACTCCCAGGTTACATTCTTATACGGAACGATCGCGTTGGCAAAGGTGGTGGCGGGGTTGCCATCTATCTTCGAAGTGACATCAAGTATAAGCCTCTAGCATTCTCTAATTCGGCTTACTCAGCTTCGGCTGAATATTTATTTCTAGAAGTCTATGCTAAAGGCTGTAAGGCGGTCCTTGGGGTTGTGTACTGCCCGCCGTCTGTAAATTACTTTTCGGACCTGGAACTGGTTCTTGAATCATATTATAATATAATGGGAGACTTTAACACTGATCTCTTACTAGTTAATAATTTACGATCCCAAAAGCTTCAACACATTATCAATTCTGCTAGCCTCCAAGTTTTACCATTAGCTCCAACTCACCACAACATTTCGTCCGCTGACTCGTGGCTTGATCTTATTCTCATTTCTTCCCCACATCTTGCTATTTCCCACGGTCAGCATCCTGCTCCTGGTTTCTCGCGGCATGATTTAATTTTCCTCACTTATGCACTTAAGGTTCCTAAAGCGCCTCCTAAGATTTTGTTTTTGCGTAGCTACAAGCGTATGGATGTCGAAAAGTTGCGTCTTGATGCATCTAAGTTAGAGTGGAAGGATGTAACTAGTGCTTCCTCTGTTAGTGAAAAGGTAGATATTTTCAATACAACCCTCACAAATTTGTATAACAAACATGCCCCCATCCGTAGAACTCGAGTCAAGCGCCCTTCTGCTCCTTGGTTGACGCGAGGTATTCAAATGGCAATGAGGCGTCGTGACAGAGCATTTCGTAAATTTAAAAAGGATCGTACTGATGAAAACTGGGAGACTTACAAGGTAGCCAGAAATAGATGCAATCAAATGGTTCGTCGTTCAAAGCGCCGTTTTATTCATGAAAATATTTCCAATCGGTGCCCTGCGGATGTATGGAAATTCCTCGGAACCCTGGGTGTCGGCAAGATTCGCAACGCTGATATTCCTAATGCTATCTCACTGGATTCAATTAATCAGCACTTTTCGAAGACGAACTCGTTATCCTCCTCCGTACGGCAAGATACCAAAGAGTTCATTTCTTCTTTATCTCCTATTAACACCAATCCTTTTGAGTTCGTACCTGTGAGTATGGATGAGGTTAGGAAAAGTATTCTAGCTATCAAATCGAAGGCAATTGGTTGCGATGACATCTCTCGCTTTATGGTTACTACTATTCTTGACCAACTTCTCCCAATCGTTACGCATATTATAAACTATTCGTTAGAAACTGGACAATTCCCAGCCTTGTGGCGTAAGGCTTATGTCTTGCCCCTTCCGAAAATTCCTAACCCCTCGCTTCCTAGTCATCTCAGACCCATCTCAATTTTGCCTTTTCTATCAAAAGTGCTGGAAGCTTGCGTGCACAAGCAGATTTCTCAATACGTCCTTGATAATCAGCTTCTCAATACTTTTCAATCTGGATTTCGACCCGGACATAGTACTGTCTCGGCCCTTATTAAAGTCACTGATGACATACGTGGCGCAATGGATGCAACAGAGCTCACGATTCTGACATTAGTAGATTTTTCAAACGCTTTCAATACTGTCGATCATGAAATTCTACTCTCCATTCTTTCACATCTTACCTTTTCCACTCAGGCTTGCAATTGGTTTTCTTCATACCTCCGCGAACGTGTGCAATCCGTGCGACACGGTGACTTGTCGTCGAGTTGGTGCGAGCTAAACACTGGAGTACACCAAGGAGGCATACTATCCCCGCTTCTCTTCTCTCTTTTTATCAACTTTATTACTAGGGAACTTCAGTGCTCGCATCATCTCTACGCCGACGACTTGCAGCTGTATGTGAGTAAGGATGCTGAAACAGTGTCCGATGCCATTTCGGCCATTAATAGGGATTTGGATGTGATTAAAGACTGGTCCGATAGATTTGGAGTGCAAGTTAACTCCACGAAATGTCAAGCCATTCTTGTGGGGAGTTCTCGTCTAATTGCACGAATCGACATAGCGACTCTTCTTGCTATAGTTTACGATGGATCCGTCATACCACTTAGTGGTAAAGTGAAAAACTTGGGGCTCTATGTTGATTCGTCTTTTAGTTGGATCCCTCATGTTGCTAGCATTAGTCAACGAGTGGTTGGGACACTACGTGCCCTGAGCCGCCTCAAAAACTTTCTGCCTGTTAAAAGGAAGATCATGCTTGTGCAGACGCTCGTACTTCCTATTATAGATTATGCAGATGTATGTTATTTAGACCTTAATGCTGATCTGTTGAATAAACTTGACAGACTGCTTAACTACTGTATTCGCTTTATTTTCTGTCTTAGGAAGTATGATCATGTGTCTGCCTTCCGCACAAAATTGCAATGGCTTCCCATACGGCAACGTCGTAGTTTGCGAGCGCTTTGTGTGCTGTACTCTATCCTAAGAGAGCCTCAAACACCCTCTTATCTTAAAGAACGTTTTAAATTCCTCAGTGATGCGCATGGCAGGGAATTACGCCCCTCTTATAATCAGCTGCTTAGGTGCCCTCCCCACCGGACCGGTTTCTGTCACCAATCCTACACTATTCAAGCGATTTTCCTCTGGAATGCGCTTCCTGAGGAAATTAGAAATGCTCCCAGTCGCAGCTCGTTCAAAGTAAAACTTCGATGCCACTACCTTAAACTGTTGTCTGACACCAGCTAACTTCTTCTTTATGAAATATATATACAATGTATATATTTATGTATATATATTTATATATATGTGTGTATATTATTATATATCTATGTATATGTAATATTTTTAAGTATATGTATTTATTTTATTTATATGTATTTATTTATCACGTAGACACTTATGTATTCTTATATACTCATCAGTTCATTAATCAATTAACTATAAATTATGCACCTACCAACCTGTCTCTGCATCACCCTAAGGTAGACTGTTAGATAATGCCTTTAGGCGTTAAGTCCGCCTATGTACATTTGTGCATGAAGTTAAATAAATAAAAAAAAAATTAAAAAAAATACCTAATTTGTACCATCTTGCTTAATTTATCACTATGGTACAAGGTAGGTATAGTACTACTATTTTTTTTTCAGAGAAAAATAAAACAAGACTACACTCTTCCCTTAGAAGTTAAACTACCCAAACACAGTGAACCAGATCACAATGTTACATTCGACATTCGTCACATGCCTTTAGAGCAAGTCCGATATGAAAATGCTTTCCGCGAGTTTGTGCGAAGAGGAAAGGAGATGCTCTTTGACCACTTCTACTCTTTGCTAGAAAGAGACAGTGTATCAAACTTTGATGTTCTGGACTACATAAGAAATGTAGACGCAAGTACAGATGATAAATTTGAGGAGGTAATAAAGAATATGGTTAGTGAGAAGGAGGTGGAGAATTATTTGCATCAATGTTGGCAATACAACTTTGTGAACAAGCAGAAAGCAGAGCTGGATAAAGAAAGCAATAAGAAAAATATTGAACCTTCTGTAAGTTCAAAAGTTTTTAGGCTAAAATCTATTAATATCTAAACTTTATCCATTTTATGATTGTTTCCTGAATTAAAAACTAATCTGTAATTGCTGTATCTAGACAGCCAATTCCTCTTTTAAAGTTGGATAGTTTTCCAGCAATGTGAATTATTCACCTTGGGATGGTTAGAAATTGTAATAAATATGTTTTTAAAGTGCTATAGTTTGGAACAACAATTGTAATTACTTTTGGCTTATAAATGAAACATCCATAAATGCTTTCAGGACCCAACATCTCCGAAGTCTGCAATAACTATGCATACCACATGGTGCCTCGTCTGTGGTCAAGATGTTTCTAACGGCAAGCTCCAAAAGTGCCCCGCTTGCCCCTCCTGCTTCCACTACGCTTGTCGCAAGGAGTGGCTAGTAAAGATCATTCGTAAGTATACCATACAAGCCAGCTATAACTATGTCAATCTAAAACAAAAACTTAAAACTTGCCAATTGCGAGTCACATGAATGATTGTCGTGCATAATCTAAGCTATAGTATAACAAGAAATAATTACAACATTTACAAATTGTGAAGTGCGAGTCAGATTTGTGAAGTGCGAGTCAGATTCACAATTGTCGTGCTTAAGCTAAGCATAGTATAGTATGACAACAAATAATAAAAAGTTGTCACTTGCTAGTCCAACTAAATTTGGCTCAGAACTAGTTAAAACCTACCAAATTTTTTTTATCTTTTTCTAAATATTTTTGTGATGGTACGGAACTATGGTGCCCCTTTTTTAATTTCTTTCCTTATGTTATTGCAGACCGCAAGAACTCTCCGCAGAAGCCTCAGAAGCAAAGCACCTTGGTGAAGAAGATTCTGTCCAGCACCCGCACTGTCTGCGCCGTACACAAACACAAGGAAAACTTAGAGCTCTGTCCCAGCTGCATGTGGGGACCTAAAGTCGGGTAAATAACTATTGGGTCTTTAGCAAAAGCCTGTACTATGGGTATAAGAGACTGATATGCATACATATATAAATAGATAAATACCACCCAGTACCAGAGGAAATACTTTTATTCGTCACACAAATATTCGCCCTGGGCGGGTATAGAACCGGCGGCGGCCCACGGCGTAGAAATCAGGTGCACTGCCAACCACACCAAAAGGCCAGTCAATATTTAGCTTATAAAGATGATGTATAAGAATGTAGCTTATAAGACAGCAAAGCTCGTTGCCCACCTTGAAAACTAAGATTTTTTTTTTTTATTTGGAACTAATAACAGCAGTGTACAAAGGCTTACTTTAAGAATAAGTGATACAAAGAGACTTAAGTCTATACACAGCCAACTACAATGTTGACAGATTATGTAAAAGAAGTAGGTCGAAAGCAGATATAAACTCACTTAATTTAAAAAGTAGAATGCTAGTTCACAAATCTTGTAGCTCTTTCAATACCAAGTTCCTAAATCTGTTAGGCGTTGTTGAGAATGTGTCAATATGCATAAATCTATCATTGTAGGTTGTTACTATCCGGCGCATAGGAGAACGCAATCCAGCATTAGTTTGACAGGGACACGTGAAAAATAATTTGTGTGGATTGATTGAACGCTGAGGACGGACAGGGACGTTATATGCAAGATAACTCGTGAGTGCGGATCAATCAAGTGTATTGTTGCAAACCTTGTAAAACAACATAACGTCTAACAAAACTCGACGTGAATGAAGAGACATGACGGAATACTTCTGTCGTTATTTTCTTATGTATTCTAGTTTTTTTTTCTTTGCGAATTTCTAAAGTCGCATAACAAAAGTTGTAGCCACCCTAGCGTAAGCCCTTGTAGTCCCGGCAAAGAATAGTACCAACCTATCTCTGCCAGTAGGTGTCGTAAGAGGCGACTAAAGGATTATGAACCGGAGGATGGGCAGCAGCATCTTTCTGTGTACAGTACCCAACAACCGCGATGTAAGGTGCCAGCCGCAACGCTAACAAGTGGTGACTATGGCACTTCCCCTCCAATTTGCGCATTTTTCCTGGAATTCTGGAGGGTTCCCTGTACTGCAGTAAACGTTTCATGCATGGGATGTTATGATGATGAGCCCTTAACATGTTTTATGCTTTATTAAAGTTCTACATATTGTGGCAAAACTTTGCAAACGTTATGTAAAAAAGCTTACTATAGATTAAAAGCAAACGTTATGTATAAAAAGCTTACTATAGATTGGATGACTATATGAATGACAAAGAGGTATGGTGCTCTGATATTCCAGCGAAACACAAGAAACACATTGTAAAAAGCCGACTCTTAAAGTAGGCCGTGCTGCAGTGGTTTCTTGCCGTTTCTTTTACGCTGCCATAGCACGATCCGAAACGGCGTAGACTCGCTCTATTTGCATTGTATTCTGCATGACATTCAATAAGTATTCTGTAAAGAATCTACATTGAATAAAATTATCTGAATCTGAATCTTTGATGAAAAGCTCGAGTCCTATATTTGATCTTGTTCTGTATAGTTACAACGACGTGGTGTGGCATAAACTAGGAACTTGCTCGTGGTGGCCGGCGCGCGTCCTCACGCCGGGCGAAACTGCCTCCTGCCTGCTGTCTCGCTCGCACACCCGCCACCAGTGGCCGCTGCGGTACTACGGTGAGTGTCTGCTGTCTCGCTCGCACACCCGCCACCAGTGGCCGCTGCGATACTACGGTGAGTGTCTGCTGTCTCGCTCGCACACCCGCCACCAGTGGCCGCTGCGATACTACGGTGAGTGTCTGCTGTCTCGCTCGCACACCCGCCACCAGTGGCCGCTGCGATACTACGGTGAGTGTCTGCTGTCTCGCTCGCACACCCGCCACCAGTGGCCGCTGCGATACTACGGTGAGTGTCTGCTGTCTCGCTCGCACACCCGCCACCAGTGGCCGCTGCGGTACTACGGTGAGTGTCTGCTGTCTCGCTCGCACACCCGCCACCAGTGGCCGCTGCGGTACTACGGTGAGTGTCTGCTGTCTCGTTCGCACACCCGCCACCAGTGCCCGCTGCGGTACTACGGTGAGTGTCTGCTGTCTCGTTCGCACACCCGCCACCAGTGGCCGCTGCGATACTACGGTGAGTGTCTGCTGTCTCGCTCGCACACCCGCCACCAGTGCCCGCTGCGATACTACGGTGAGTGTCTGCTGTCTCGTTCGCACACCCGCCACCAGTGGCCGCTGCGGTACTACGGTGAGTGTCTGCTGTCTCGCTCGCACACCCGCCACCAGTGGCCGCTGCGGTACTACGGTGAGTGTCTGCTGTCTCGCTCGCACACCCGCCACCAGTGGCCGCTGCGGTACTACGGTGAGTGTCTGCTGTCTCGCTCGCACACCCGCCACCAGTGGCCGCTGCGGTACTACGGTGAGTGTCTGCTGTCTCGCTCGCACACCGGCCACCAGTGGCCGCTGCGGTACTACGGTGAGTGTCTGCTGTCTCGCTCGCACACCCGCCACCAGTGGCCGCTGCGGTACTACGGTGAGTGTCTGCTGTCTCGCTCGCACACCCGCCACCAGTGGCCGCTGCGGTACTACGGTGAGTGTCTGCTGTCTCGCTCGCACACCCGCCACCAGTGGCCGCTGCGGTACTACGGTGAGTGTCTGCTGTCTCGCTCGCACACCCGCCACCAGTGGCCGCTGCGGTACTACGGTGAGTGTCTGCTGTCTCGCTCGCACACCCGCCACCAGTGGCCGCTGCGGTACTACGGTGAGTGTCTGCTGTCTCGTTCGCACACCCGCCACCAGTGCCCGCTGCGGTACTACGGTGAGTGTCTGCTGTCTCGCTCGCACACCCGCCACCAGTGCCCGCTGCGGTACTACGGTGAGTGTCTGCTGTCTCGTTCGCACACCCGCCACCAGTGCCCGCTGCGGTACTACGGTGAGTGTCTGCTGTCTCGTTCGCACACCCGCCACCAGTGCCCGCTGCGGTACTACGGTGAGTGTCTGCTGTCTCGCTCGCACACCCGCCACCAGTGGCCGCTGCGGTACTACGGTGAGTGTCTGCTGTCTCGTTCGCACACCCGCCACCAGTGCCCGCTGCGGTACTACGGTGAGTGTCTGCTGTCTCGCTCGCACACCCGCCACCAGTGGCCGCTGCGGTACTACGGTGAGTGTCTGCTGTCTCGCTCGCACACCGGCCACCAGTGGCCGCTGCGGTACTACGGTGAGTGTCTGCTGTCTCGCTCGCACACCCGCCACCAGTGGCCGCTGCGGTACTACGGTGAGTGTCTGCTGTCTCGCTCGCACACCCGCCACCAGTGGCCGCTGCGGTACTACGGTGAGTGTCTGCTGTCTCGCTCGCACACCCGCCACCAGTGGCCGCTGCGGTACTACGGTGAGTGTCTGCTGTCTCGCTCGCACACCCGCCACCAGTGGCCGCTGCGGTACTACGGTGAGTGTCTGCTGTCTCGTTCGCACACCCGCCACCAGTGCCCGCTGCGGTACTACGGTGAGTGTCTGCTGTCTCGCTCGCACACCCGCCACCAGTGCCCGCTGCGGTACTACGGTGAGTGTCTGCTGTCTCGTTCGCACACCCGCCACCAGTGCCCGCTGCGGTACTACGGTGAGTGTCTGCTGTCTCGTTCGCACACCCGCCACCAGTGCCCGCTGCGGTACTACGGTGAGTGTCTGCTGTCTCGCTCGCACACCCGCCACCAGTGGCCGCTGCGGTACTACGGTGAGTGTCTGCTGTCTCGTTCGCACACCCGCCACCAGTGCCCGCTGCGGTACTACGGTGAGTGTCTGCTGTCTCGTTCGCACACCCGCCACCAGTGCCCGCTGCGGTACTACGGTGAGTGTCTGCTGTCTCGCTCGCACACCCGCCACCAGTGCCCGCTGCGGTACTACGGTGAGTGTCTGCTGTCTCGCTCGCACACCCGCCACCAGTGGCCGCTGCGGAACTAAGGTGAGTGTCTGCTGTCTCGCTCGCACTTTATACATAGAATGTAGCTTAATTAGAATGACAGCAGGACCGATGTATGCGTGAGAGCAGGTGGTCTTCTCTCCACTTTAGATATATCGATACGTTACTGTTCCAAACCTTCAAATTTAAAACTTCGGTCATTGACAATAGAGTAGAATATTAGATGGGTGATAATCACTGCAAATTTCACATCATCCAACCAATATTGTACTCTACTAGTGAACGTAGATTAAATTTGACTTTATCAAATTACAGTATCGTATCGATATATCGAAAATTGAGAGTAGACCCTCAGAACGGAGACATACGTGTCTCTGCCGCTCCAATATCTTACGCATCGCTTCGTCCTGCTCTCACACTACATTCGACAATAGTTTATTTTTCTAACCCTATTTTCTTATTTAATGCTGCCAACAATGTACAAACATGCGATTATAACTAGATATTGTTGTTATAGGAACATTGAACCACTCGTGGGGCGAAGCTAGTCGCATGTCTTTGTTTCTGCCGAGCCACGCCGATAGCCCAGAGCTAAGTACGCGCGACCCCGTGTTGCAACAAGCCGTGTTTGATGCTTGTGACGACTATATCGCTGTGTATCTCAAATAAGCGTACAATACGTGGCCAAACAAACCACTAGTGTGAGCGGGACAGAGCTGTACGTTAGAGCAGGACGGTCCAATGTCTCACGCTCCGCTCCGTCATGCTATTATTTTCAACATTATTTTCTACTGTATGTGTTTGTACCGAGCCCCACCATAGTAGTTACTAAGCTTGTCGCATGTCAGTTTTTCCAAGCTACGTTATTAAGTACACGTGACCCCGCGTTGCAACAAGCCGTGTTTGATGCTTGTGACGACTATATCGCTGTGTATCTCAAATAGGCGTACAATACGTGGCCAAACAAACCACGAGTGTGAGCGGGACAGAGGTATGCGTGAGAGGAGGAACGAGTAAAACGCGCCTCTGTCGCTCCAATATCTTACGCACCGCTCCGCCCTGCTGCCATTTTAATCAAGGCTAGATTTACCAAGCATGATGATGTATCAAAGCTTGATTATCAAGAAACATTATTCCTACAGTTAGTCTAGGCAACGAAGCGGATCGTTGTATGAAGACCCCTGCATTAAATCCTCAGTCGATGAAACTTTGCTGGGGTATTACACTTCATGAGACAAACCCTCTATAAAAAATCCAAAAAAAATCGGTACTTTTAATTTTTCCGTACAAAAATTATTACAAAAAATGTATGTATGAAAAATTTTTTTGGAATTTTTTTTTTATATTTTGAATTTACATTTGATTCATAATTCTTTATCATCCTGTCAAATAAAATCTGCCTGAGAAATTTATTTTGGGTACAACTGCTTCGTTGCCTACACTAAGTAGGCACATGACACTGTTTCTAACAAGCAATATTGGTCGTCACCCAGAGGTAAGTACGATGGTTGTGACGACTGTATCGCTGTATATCTCAAATAGGTCAAACAGACCACTATAGTCGTCAAAATAATGTAGCTTCATTAGAATAAGAGCAGGACAGAGGTATGCGTGAGAGCAGGACAGCTATAAATGTCTCTGTCGCTACAATGTCTTAGGCATTGCTCCGTCCAGCTTTCACACTGCTATCAATATAATCGAGCTAGGCTATCGTAAATCACTGTTTTAGCTACATTGTAGACAGACTATATCGCTGTGTTAAGAGGCCTATTACATTTTGAGCGTGTTTTTGCGCAAAATAGCTAATTTCGGCGTCCTTAATCTGAGAAACGGAAAGATTTTGACAACTTTAACTTATAAAATGTTGAAGAATAGTTATAATTTAAGTTCGTAGCGGCCTCGCTTTTTGCAATTTTTTCTTATATTGGTAGATATAGCCAATATTCCGAAGCAAGTTTTCATAAAATGCGCGAAGGCACTTTTTTGAGCTCGTGGATTGAACTATTGGGCTAAGCAAACAAAATTGAAATAATACAATAAGATCTCTTATATAATAGTGTAGTTCGTAGTGGCCTCGGAATTTTGAAAAATATATTGAAAAATCTAGAAAAAAAATCAATTCCGAACGAAAAAAACTACAAAAAACGCTCAGGTTTAACTGCAAATTGCTCTTTACTATATTAATATTATTTCGTATAACTTACACCATACTAAACTTTGGTATAAACAAAATGAAAATCGCCTACGTTTGTTTAAAAACAATTCGTTTTAATACCTTAATTGAACGTACTTAAAACTGCCAAATTTCTCCATAATCCGATGCGCTGGCCTTTCAAACGCAATAATAGTATCAAATAACTTGAAAATACAAAAATAATTTACATCGTTTAGTTTCAGCTACAAAACAGTGTCGAAAAATCTGGACGCCGAGTGAGATTTTCCACTTTTCATTTTTTTGAACGAAATTTTGTGATAGGCCTCTTAAGAGTTAAGGACTCAATTCTTGAATATCACTCAAGATTCAGATTATTTATTCAATGTAGATTCTTTACAGAATACTTATTGAATGTCATGCAGAATACAATTCAAATAGAGCGAGTCTACGCTGTTTCGGATCGTTCTATGGCAGCGTAAAAAAAACGGCAAGAAACGGTCAAAAATTCAAAATCACTAAATTTTGTTTTTGCCAAATTATTTAATTTCCAAATTTTATAATTTACCTTTTAAAGGTTTATCAGGATAAATTTGAATTTTTATAGTCTCAACAGTGATATAGATCAAGTCGAAGCAAAATGCGCTATCGAAAGTAAAGATATTTTATTCGTATTTCAGTGCATGTTTCCCGGGAAAGGCTGTTCATTGACCGAGTATATATCATACATCTTTGTCTTATAAGCTAACGTATCCTATAAATTACAAATTAAATGCACGTTAGTCATTTTGTTTGTAAGTCCTAGTCATATCAGTCAATTGATCTCATCACGATCTCAGTTTGCCACAAACTCCACAAACTTATCTTATGCCGTTCCAGTGCAGCGACGGACACCGTGGCAAAGTCTGTGGCACTATAGGTTAGTATTAGTACTATTAAGTAAAGGTGATTTTATTACGTAGATAAATTCCAAAATTACAAGTCCATTCAAAAGCCCGTTTTATGATAAACCTCGCTAATTCTAACAAGTTTTTACGAACGACTGAATCTTATAATATTAAATTATTTCATCGAATCTGAGATTAAACTAGAAAATTAGTGTCACATAATTTTTCGGCTTAGTGTCAGTAGTACCATTTATTTGTACCATTAAAAGTAATAATAGCTTCTGCTCGTGTTTATACTCTTCTTGTAGAGGAACTATGTCACACTACAAGTTTCTGTTTGAATTCTATATAAAATATTTTTTATCCCATCTATTCGAAAATCGCTGAACGGTTCGTCAATAAAGGCGAACAAAATAGCTGTTTTCTCCAAGAGACTTTCGTAGCGGGTAAAAATGGGATTTAAAATTAGAATTAGAATTTAGGTCCATCATAGGGATATTAGGTCAACCATTGAGGTCGAACCAAAATATTGTATGAAAAAGGATACTGGCTGGTTGTACTATTAAAATTATTCTGAATATAAAAAAAGAAATATGCTTGAAATGTAAACAAGACTACCAACCAAAGAGGTTCTGTTCCTAATTGATACAAAAATGTTAATTACATTTTCAGTTGTTACAAATGATTTTTAGTATTTTTTAATCGTAATGGTATTTTATATTTAAAATTAATGACGAGTGTGTGTCTCAATGAGCCTCTTATTCTTTTCTCATAGAGGGAGATGAAAAGTAGAGTGTATTACGCGGCTGTAAAAATATTTTTACCTTGGGTGACCTATTGAATCCATCGCCATGCTCGGGATTCTACTCAAGAATCCTTCACTTCACTCTGGATTCAAAATAGCGCCCTCGCCTTAAAAATATTATTTTACAGCCTTGTGATACAATCTACTATAAAACCAAGCGCGCTAGCCACATATTTTCATTTTAGGCATTTTGAAACATACAAGGTTAGACATTTCCCGAAACCTGAAATGACTCCAGACCAAAGGGCCTCGCTGCTTTAGTTCTTTATATGGATCCAGTCTACGAAACTGAACAAGTTTCGAAGATTTTTGTGACAGTCTTTTTCTAGTTTTGTTGTTTAGTTGAGGGCGCCACTAGCAGGTAAGTATATTGTCTAAACCGTGATTATTATAATAGGGAATATGCATAAATTTTTTAGTCGCATTTATTAACAAAATATGGAAAACCGTAGTAGAGATGACAAAAAGTGAAATTAAAATTTAAATCGGCTAAGAAATACGGCTGATATAAGCATTTAAAACTATTAATTACGCGCCGATTAGACAGAGAGATCCGACATGGCATGTGACGTCACATGCCACTACGGCCATATAAACTTCGTATTAAATTTCGTTTTGCTAGAAAGAGACAGAAACAATTCTTCGATGGCTTATATCTTTTTTTATTTCATAGTTAATCGAAAAATAGTTTTACTAAACTGTTTATTACATGAATGTGGATATTTTTTTAAATAAAAAAACTTCATACATATTCCCTATTACACTAATTAAATTATAATTTCACAGTAAATTGTCAATCGGCTCTATTTCTTACAATCGAACTAGTGAAATAGTAGTTTCACGGGGCCTGTTTTTATAATCCTTTGTATAAATAGATTTTGTAAGTTAGCTTACAATTTACTGTAAAATTATAATAACACGGCTATGACAATATAGCTGCGATATACAAGGTATAACAGAATTAACCCTGAAGGATGTAATTCTGCCCATGAAACTGAACAACTTTCCTCAAGGAACAAAGGTCGAAATACGAATAAAAAATTTGACCTCCCATACAAAATGCGCTATCAGCTGATTCAGTTTCTATGGGAGATCAAAAAAAACATATTTCGACCTATGTTCCTTAGGGAAGTTGTTCAGTTTCATTGGCAGATTCACATCCTTCGGGGTGGTATATATACCCTTTTTGTTACACCCTGTATACAATAAACATCTAAAACATTCTATGATTGGACTTGGATTTACTTACTTGTTTAAATTTTCTCAATTGTTGCTTGTGATTTGATTTATACTATGCATGTGTGCGTAAAGAGATTGTTTTTTGTGTTGTTTGTACGTCGCGTAGCGATTTTTTTTATTTTGTTTTTTATTTCTTTGTTACTATAGAATATAAGGTTTTATTTTTTGACTATCTACCTTGTGTAGTAATCTTTTTTACACTTTTGTGACAAAACTTAGAGTTAAAGCTTAAAGCTGTTTTAGTTGACGCTGGCACAAATGTTTGGATATTATTGTTGTGTTACGTACAAAAAAAGGAAAAATGTTTTTTATTCATTGTAGAATATTACCAATGTCTAAATGACGTCAGTTTATTTACGTCGCTTTACAAAGTGGCGCCATGTGGGAAGAAAAGAAGCGACACTAAAAACCCCACGCGCTCATATGTTTGATGTACGGTCAACCGCAAGTCGGTAGAAACATTTGCAACTCTATTGCCATGTCATAATGTCCAAAGTGTTTCTACTGACGTGCCGTTGGGTGTACAGAGTTGACTTAAACCATATACCTAAAATAATTTTAAAGTTTTACTAATTTTTAAAGTTTTACTAATGAAAGGATTGATGAAGGTTCAGGAAGCAAGGGAAGTATGTCAAGATCGTAGCAGGTGGAGAACTGTGGTCTCTGCCTACCCCGACGGGAACAAGGCGTGATGTTATGTATGTATGTACTAATTTTAATGTCATGATCAAACTGATCTTTGCTGTTAAGTTTTACCAAAGTGGGAAGAAAAAACCAAATACTAAGGTAATACTAATGTCAGTTCCACAAACTTTTAAAGTTGAAACTGCTAATGTATCGTTGTCACTTTCTGGTTAAATAATAAAGAAAGAGACAGCAATGTACCCAACCCATGTTTTAGTAACAGCCAGTTGCACAGTGTCTTTTAAAGTTATTAAAACTATTTCTGTCATTTTCTTTGTCAATCAAACAGAAAAAAATAGCAATAGATTTAAAGGAGCTTTAATATTAACGACGTTTTGTGCAACTGCCGATAAATGGCGACCCAAACGAATGTAATGAGCAAACGTCAGAATTGGCCAATAAGATAAGAGATAAGATAAGCGCGCCAATGACCGCGAGTTTACATAAATCAATTTTTTCGTTTCTCCAACGCTTACCAACACATTTTGCAGCCATGACATAAAAACCACAGTATATTTGACGGAAAGAATAACATTGTTTTACAAACTTGTTTTTTCTGACAGCTTTAGCCGATTGCTTTTGATAAATGTAAACTCGTGGATTTAAGTTCTCTCCATCCGAAATGTTATTAGCATGAATAAATGTAATTTTTTTACATGAAAAAAAAGTTTTATTTCAACATTGTGTTTCTACTTATGGAAAACTAACTTCGGTACAGACAAGAGAACATGAAGGAAAAAAAAATTACGCGCCCAGATGGAGTAGTAATCAAAACGTACTATGGGTGCCGGCTATGATACAATTTTGTAACTCACACACACATTCACACTTTTCTTCCAAATAGTCGTTCACGGCATGTGACATGGACAACATCTCTGTCATAAAATATCAGAAATAAAATAAATAACACAAAACATTAATAATTGTGCGGTGAAATTGTGCCGAAACCATGCCGCAAGCAAAACTACAAAGCTTGCTGGTATCACATTTTTCTGGTGAGTAGTAAACCGCTTGGTTTTTACAATTTTCGTGGTCAAATTTTTTGTAGTAAATTGTGTTGTTGATTTTTAGTGATGTGAAGTAGTCGATAAAAAATAATATAGAATCGAGTCGTCGTTATAATTTTATTTCATTTATTTATCGCAGTTTTCTAAAAGATTCGGCGCAAAAACGTCAATGGGTGCCAACATGCGGGAGAGACCAAAATTGGATTCCAACCAAATATAGCAGAATCTGATCAGCTCATTTTAATAACAGTAATTACGAATCAACTGAAGCCCGCAGAAAAAGACTTCATAAAGATGCCATTCCAACCGAGAACCTATGTCACAAGGTAAATGAAAAACTAGTTTTTTCCATCCTCAGAAATCCATAATCTCTACCAGCTATCCCATCTGAAAAACACCTGTATGTACGCTTATAACTCTGTGCAGTGTCTTATTAATATTATTAACTAGCCCCATACAAACTTTGGACCCCCGTTTCACCACTTCAGGAGGTGAATTTTGAAAAATTATTTCTTAGTCAGCCCTAAATCTCACAAGGAAGCTAAGTGCCAAATTTAGAGTTTCTAGACCCAGTGGTTTGGGCTGCGCGTTGATTCTTAGTCAGTCAGCCATTCATTTATTCATTCAGTCAATCAGTTTCTTCTTTTATATATCTAGATTTGACTATTTGTAACGATGGCAAATAGTTGCTGATCTAGTTTTTCAGTTATTCTAAGAACTGTAAGATTTTTGTGCTTCGTTTAACAGTTAGGCAGACAGACCATACTGAACGAAGTATTGGTGTTATATTAGCTTCAGCATTATCTCTTTATCCAAATAATATATTTTCATTCTTACAGGTTGATGAACAAGTGCTTCCCCCTTAGAACTCAACGATACATGCTTCCGAAGGTAGCTCTACATTGTCAGAAACAAGATTAAAATACAAAATTGAAGAGCAAAGGAAGAAAATTAAACAATCAACTATGACATGTGTAACTAATTCTATTACATTTTTAATTAGACTACAAAACATTGTTTTACTTTTTATTGTTATAATTTACATTGTAATAAATATTATGTCAATATCAATGGTGATTTACGAGAAAAATAGGTGGTCAAAAGTTATTTTACACGTAATGTAAATACGTTATATAAAATAGTTAAAAATATAAATTAAAAATATTGTTTAAAAATTTGTAATGTATTTTTATTTGTTTATGTTTAATTTGACGTGGTCCTTGCAATTTTGTATTTACTTCCGATAAATGATAAATTTCATCCTCACCACCTGGACGTCTGATCTCGAACTAACGTACGTGTATAACGCTTTTACCGCTCACGTGCAAGGTGTGGAATGATCTCCCTCTCGAGGTGTTTCCTTTGCACAACAATTTAGGGTCCTTCAAAAGGCAAGTCTACAGACATCTCAAAGGCCTGCACCGTATCTGCTCCCCTAAGTTGCAAAATTTCCTAGACGACAGTGACCACCTACTATCAGGTGGGCCGTCTATCCCTGTGCGTCTCTCGGTAGTTCGATCACTCTAGGAAATAAAAGATATATTTGTATGGAGAAGCAAAAAGACAAAATACCAAATGCCCAAAGAAGTAAGCAGTTCCCAATATTATTGCAAGTTGCAAATTGATTACCATTGTATATGAGAGGTTTGATAAATAAGTCCAGGAGCCATGTGATAAAATGTAAGTAAATAATCGATAAATATACATCACATCACTATTTCAAATTCAGCAACCATGAAGTTTCTTGTTTTTTACATGTCAAATAAAAACAAATAAATGTCGTACTTTATTGATATTTTGTTCTTAATTGGGCATATCATAACATAAATGTCTCTATCTTTTTCTAACGTAACGTATTCAAAGATGTGTGATAGAGTTAAAAGACAAACCCCGTCTCCCGCTTCCACCTACCCTCCCACCCCTCTGAGCGGCCGCATAGGTTTCGATACAAAATGGGCATGATTACTACTCCATCTAGGCGCGTAATTTTTTTTTCCTTCATGCAAGAGAAGGTAAAAGCTTGATAAACGAAGCGCGATTTACGAGGGTGGTCCCAGAAGTAGCCGACCTAACCAAGAAAAATCAAAATAAATGGGACAAACTATATTTATTTCTCTACATAGCTTCCTTGTAGCTCGATACACTTTTCCCAGCGGTGCTCTATAGCTTCAATGCCACGTCTATAGTAGGAATTGTCAAACTCTTCAAAATAGCCATTAACCAACGACTCAACCTCTATGTTGCTCGAAAATCTTTTCCCGCCGAGCCATTTTTTTAGGTTTGGGAACAGAAAATAATCTGACGGGGCCAAATCTGGTGAATAAGGCGCATGGGGAAGCAATTTTAATTCTTCGATTTTAGCCATTGCAATGCCAGATGTGTGGACTGGAGCGTTGTCTTGATGAAACAAAACTTTTTTCTTTGACAAGTAAGGCCGTTTTTAGGGTTCCGTACCTCAACAGAAAAAAAACGGAACCCTTATAGCATCACTTTGTTGTCCGTCTGTCTGTCTGTCTGTCAAGACCCTTTATCTCACGAACGGGTAAAGGTATCAGGTTGAAATTAATACCACATATTAGGATCCATGAACCACACAAGATCTGAAAATTTGAATTTTTTACAACAACGCAATCAAAAGATATGGCATTTTATGTCCTCATCTCCATACATTTATTCAAAAATGCAAAACCTACAGGGTACTTCCCGTTGACCTAAAATTATGAAATTTGGCAAGAAGCTAGGTCTTACAGTACAAATAATGGGAAAAGTCTGAAATCATTAAATATTACAACTTTTCTCACAAATAATGGTAACCAATTGTGGTGAGCTCCCGTTTCAAGAACATTCATATAAGAGAGGGGCCAAGTTGTATGGTCTCTGAGGCGATTTTTGTTTTAGTTCTATTTAAAAACGGGAACCCTTACAAACTTGAAAATTGGTATGTTTATAGTGCATAGGCTATAAAATAACAACAAATAATAAAATTTGGTCAACCGCGTGTCGGACTCAAAAAATCTAGCACATTAACTTACTGAAATTTCAACTAATACAATTATGTTTATGTGGTGGTACGGAACCCTCAGTGCGCGAGTCCGACTCGCACTTGGCCGGTTTTTTTTCTTTATTTCTTCACTCAAACGCTGCAATAAGTTGGCATAGGTAATACTCGCCATTAATGGTTTTTCTTTTTGGAAGATAATCTATAAAAATTATGCCACGCGCGTCCCAGAAAACTGAAGCCATAACTTTTCCTGCCGATGGAACTGTTTTTGCCTTCTTTGGAGCTGATTCTCCTCTTTCAGTCCATTGTTTTGACTGTTCCTTAGTCTCAGGTGTAAAGTGATGAACCCATGTTTCATCCATGGTGATAAATCGACGCAAAAACTCGGCTTTGTTGCTGCGAAATTTTGCTAAACATTCGACTGACACATCCTCACGGCGCTGTTTTTGTTCTACTGTGAGTAATCGCGGCACCCATCTTGCGCATAGCTTTCTCATGTCTAAGTTTTCTGTTAAAATACGATGGACTGCACTTTTTGAAATGCCTACCATATCTGCTAGCTCGCGTACTTTCAGTCGACGGTCATCCAGTACAATTTTGTGGATTTTTTTTACTATTTCTGGATTAGTCACATCATTTGGTCGTCCACTGCGATGTTCATCTTGGCAGCTCGAGCGGCCGCGCTTGAACTCTGCCACCCAATATTTTATTGTTGTAAATGAAGGAGCAGACTCCCCCAAAGTAGAATCAAGCTCCACTTTGATATTAGTTGGGCTGAGACCTTTCAAATAAAAGTATTGAATTACGTAACGAACACCAATTTTATCCATTATCGAAAAATTCGATGACAACATTCACTAAGTACCTATGCTTCAGAACAAATGCCAAATGACCTAGCGCGTTCGAATTCTAAATTTAAATTTCTTAATGTTCACGCTTCCTAAAAAAGAGTATTTAATCAAATAAAAACTGCCAGTAAGTAAGTAAGGTCGAATATTTCTGGGACCGCCCAGGTAAGCTCATATGGGTAGGTTGCAAAGTCCAATGTGTCAAGCTTGACGTGAACTTGACTGAGACTTTTTGATTCCTGATTTAGGCTATAGTAGTTTATGCAACTGTCATATAATACCATATTATATGCAGTTGCGTATACTACTTTATCTTCACTCATACAATAGGTAGGTACTTACTTAAAAAAATCAAACAAAAGTAAGTAAACAACAAAGGCAACTTATATAATGTACGTATATTACAGTTCGAATATAAGTCAAAAGAAGGCGCCTTAATATATCCGCTAGGTCTTCTTTGAAATATACAAGCAGAACATTTTCTTAACAAGACATGGTTTTCTTTTCGATTTTCATTCATTCCTAATTCATAGGTTATGTCGTAAAATGTCCTAGACTAATATGAGAAGATCATAAGTTATTGAGTATCTTATGGTGTGACTGCAGTATCCTGACTGCACCACTTTATCTACTTTTTCAATAAACTTTCACATTACTTTCACGGGCACAAAATACTTGAAAAAGGTAAATGTTTGAAAATAGCGGCAAATCCGGCAAATCTTATATATATTTCCAAGTCCTTTCTAATTTCACAGATGAAATAATTGTAACTATAGTAACTGTTACTCTAACTGCTCCAAAATAATAGGTTGTTTATATGGTACACTTTGTAATATGCTACTGATATTTGACAGCTACTAAGAAAAACTGATACATTACTAACAGGCTCTCTAAAAGACCTTTTATTCAGTCTTCTTTAAAAAAGTTTAGATTCAAGGAGAATTGTATCCAAGTGTTATGTAATGATTAAAAAATTAAATTACGTAACACCTTTGCAAAAATTTTCATACAAAAATCGTTACGTAATGGTAACTTTATAATTTTTTATAGATACTCTGTGTAATATACAGCCTTACGTATTAACTTTTTGAATCATATTTCAAAGTTTACGACATGAGTGTAGATAAAGTTTTTTATGACCGCGCGGAACTGCTAACACCCGCACGGTACAGTCAGCGTCAAATTCATATGAGTATCTATCGTAGTCAAAATGATCTGTAATAATCAAGTTCAATATATACGCGATTACACCCAAAGTGTTCAAAATATCTTGGCAACAAGGTTTCCCCATATTATGTTCGTGGTCGTCAGCCTCAAATTGATGTGTGACTGTCTATAGTAGTTAAAATGATCTGAAGTTAACAAGATCTAGCTTACTTCAGATCATTTTGACTACTATAGTCGCTCACATCAATTTGACGGTGACGGCCGCAAACATAATATTGGAAACCTTGTTGCCAAGATATTTTGAACACTTTGGGTGCTTACAACTATATGACAATTCTAATCGCGGATAAGAAATTGAACTTGTATGTAACAGATCATTTTAACTACGATAGACCCTCATATGAATTTGACGCCGACTGTACAAGATCAAACTGCTTAATCAGTGTTTGTTGTCTACTTAATTAACCGATCTTGCACCGCGTGACAGCGCGCAGTGCAAGATGTACAATCCTGTAACGCCTTGTTCAGTTGGCATGCATGACCAGTCGATGAAACTGAACAACTTTTTCCAATAAACATCACCGGAAATTTTAAACTAAAATAGGCCGCTCCATGCAATACTACAATGACTATAGGTATTTTTTATTTCCGGTAATATGATTCTTGGATAAAGTTGTTCAGTTTTTTCGACTGACCATGCCCGTTCAGTTTTTGCCAACCTGCCCCTTACACCCTGTAGTAGTAGAAATATTATTGTACGAGTAATAGTGATATACCTCAGTATGTGTCCTGGCGGACACCCTAGTCTAGTTCAATGCCTAGTCTAGTTCAACTCTAGCGCTCCTTTTTTGTCCTAGCCTTCCGATATCCACTGCTGGACGTATATAAAGATCTCCATGGCGACGATACTTCCTGCGACCTTGACTAGGTCGTCGGTCCACCTTGAATAGAATAGATTGATTTATTTGCGTCAAACATGCTGGTGAAGATCTTATTGTTAAAGTTTGTACATACGTGGGACACTCAGAAATATTTGCGACACTAAAAAAAATTGTTCTACAGGTACATATATTTTTATTAAATCTTTTCAAAGTACTCTCCACCAGCCTCTATACAAAGATTCATGCGTCTGAACCAGTTTTCAAAACACTTTTTCCAGTCCGCCGTAGACACCTCGTTTACAGCCTGCTCGAACGCAGCCAGCGCATCTTCCGGCGACGAAAATTGTATCCCCTTGAGCTGATTTTTTATTTTTGGAAATAAAAAGAAGTCACACGGTGCTAGATCAGGGCTGTAAGGAGGGTGACCCAGGAGTTTGACTGGTGTGCTGTCCAGGAAGTCCCTCGTTTTGAGCGCGGTGTGTGCAGGCGCATTGTCGTGGTGGAGCAGTAGTCCGCGGAGCCCTGTGTTTGGTCGCTTGTTGCTCACAACAGAAAAAACTTCTGGTAAACATTTGGTAGTATACCATTCGGCGTTGATGCTTCTTTGATCTCGTAAGGGAATTGAGGCCAAGTGGCCAGTCAAATTAAAAAAGCTGGCGATCAAAATCTTCCCCCCGCTTCGAGATCGCTTCACTTTGGTAGGCGTTGGTTCATTTTGAAACACCCAAACTGTCGACTGGCGCTTGGTTTCTGGATCGTATTGATAAATCCAGGACTCATCACCTGTTACGATGTCGTAAACACGCCGAGACGAGCCTGCTTCAAATTTGTTCAGCATATCACGGCACCATTCCACCCGGGCCTGCTTCTGAGCGTCGGTGAGGTAGTGCGGCACCCAGCGCGATACTATCCTCCTCACGCGAAGATGCCCGTGTAGAATCTCGTGAACGCTTCCCGATCCAATCTTTAATATGTGCTGAATCTCCTGATATGTAATTCGCCTATTATCTTGGATTAAATTTTTCACTGCTAGCACGTTTTCTTCCGTAATAGCCGTCAAAGGGCGACCGCTTCTTTCTTCATCCCCCAAGGTTGGTCGACCGCGCCTAAATTCGTTATACCAACGATACACGGTTGCCTTGGAGGGGCCTTCATCCATAAATGCCATTTGAAGTCTATCGAACGATTCATCCGGTTTCAGGCGACACTTGAAATCGTAAAAAATCATAGCTCTAAAATGTTCCCGGCGCAGATCCATTTTTCAGTAAGACACGATACTTTGAATTGGCTCGCAAAAAATGTGGAGGGAAATTTTGAAAATGGAACACACATATTTTTACTTACAAGTAATCATATTTTCGAAAAAGATTCTGACCGGCCAGTCTCCCATATATAAAAACTATTTTTCGCAATACTTTCTGAGTGGCCTGGTATACATGATTCGCCAGTATGAAATAGCATGCGAATACAATAAAAAGTAATAATTTAAGCTAATTAATTAAGATGTCAAAAATCATTAAAATTATCACAATGTCATAAATACATTCAAATTATAAAAAGTATAATCACTGAGCCATTGATACAAATTAATTTTAAATAATTTTATAGGTAATCATTTGATATGACTTTCTAATTTATTATAAATTCTAACGCACATGCACAGTAGTGTAGGCAACGAAGCAGTTGACCCCCGCATTAATTCCTCAGTCGATGAAACTTTGCTGGAGTATTACACTATATCAGACAAACCTTTTATAAAAAAATATCGGTAAAAATATCGTTAATTTTTTCATACATTTTTTGTAATTTTTGTATGGAAAAATTTAAAGTACCGATTTTTTTTTGGATTTTTATAGAAGGTTTGTCTCATATAGTGTAATACCTCAGCAAAGTTTCATCGACTGAGGATTTAATGCGGGGGTCTTCATACAACGATCCGCTTCGTTGCCTAGACTACAAGCAACTTTTGTCATCATGTGGGGGGCCCCCGCTACTTCCGGTTCGTGGTCTCCTCTCTAGAACCTACCTATAGGGTGCCATTCAGAGACGTTTTGCTAGCACGGGGCCAGCAACCACCGAGAAACACCCGGTCTAACCTTTGCCTTGGTATAGCTCGCACCTATTGAGCAATCTGATTGAGCAGTGGGGCTGGAGGGGATCACACCCTTAGACAGAGTAAGCCATGTTTTCTTTAAAAAAAAAAACAATCTAATACACTATTTACACATTTATTCATATTTTTCAACATAAAAATAATACTTTCTCATTAATTCGTTACAGCATAAGCATAGTCATCCGATTCACCATGAAGACAATTATACACGTTTGTACTTAAAACATTTAAAACAAAAATAACGTAAATAACATTTTATTCATGAGGATGTAAAAGTGTACGATGGTCCTTTTAGTCCTTTATAATGGTGACTCAAAATACGCAACTGAACAACTTTTTCACAAATACAGGCTGTCAGGGACAGGTTGGCTAAAACTGAAAGGGCATATTCAGTCAATATAACTGAACAACTTTCAGTAAATAAACAAAAAATATGCATACAAACTCCACTCCAATCAAGTTTGCAATTTAGGATCGCGAGGCCGAGTTTTTTTTTAATTTCCTGAAAGTTTTATTCACTGCAAGTTGTTCAGTTTTTGCCAATCTGTCCTTTACGCCCTGTATTTTTGAACTTCCATTACATTGGAAATCCAAGCATTTTTGTAGTTTTTCAACACAATCTATTTATTCAAATTCTTTTGGAAAGGTGTTTTGATCCATGTTCTGGGTCACCCCTTAAAAGGGCCATCACATTTTTTTTAACCCTGTATAAGGTCTCATTAAAGGTACTGGTACAGTCGGTTGCACGTCAGTGGTTATATGACACTGAACTTAAGCGGGTATTTGGTTTTTAGTGTTTAAAGCGTGTAGCACTGAAAACACACTAACAGAAAATGGTAATTTATAGTTTTTAGTGTGACCATGCCAAAAAAACTGTAATAGTGTACGTTTGTGTTAATAAAATTCAGGCATCAAATACTACCTACTCTTTTTAATAACGAATCACCCAGCACTATATACAGGGTGTTAGGGACAGCTTCCGAATACTGAAGGTCTAATCAGTCAACGACACTGAACAAAACTTATAGGAAACGAAAAAAAATCGGCTTCTCCATACAAACTGCCCAATCAAGTTTACAATTTTGTATGGAGACGCGGATTTTTTTTTGTGTTTAAATGTTTCCTGGAAGTTTTGTTCACTGAAAGTTGTACAGTGAGACTGATCATGCCCCCTATTTGGAAGGTTATCCCTAACACCCTGTATAACATTTATTGGTTTTGTTTGTTATACTGCGTGCAAAATAACTCCTGTCTGTGACCGTTAATACGCAGAAGTCAAAAATGAGTCGCGGGGGTGAGCGCGGCTCCCCTCAGGGGGCGAGAGAGTCGTTCATTGGCTCTCCGCCTGTCACCCATGCGCAGAAAATAACCGTCATAGACAGACTTGTCCTGAACGCGCTGTACCATAGTATAATCTATCGAAGTCTGATCAGGTAAGCAACTTTTATTGAATTCGCAGAAACAATTTGCTATAGCATACACTTTTAATAGCTGGATAAATAATTATAAATCAGCAGTTGTTTTTTGCGTTACATAGTTAGTTGTCCCAAAACTTGATTTCAATAATAAGTTGTTGTACGACTTTCAAAAGTTAATGATGAAAGTTGCCGACTTCTGTACCTTTTATAAAATCTTATATTCCTACAGGTGTTTACTTATGATGATAAAACAGCCTGTATCTTCTTTAAAAATAGTGCACATAATTTTCTTAAATTCTTGGACTATCAAATTGAACATTTTTTTCCAAGAAACATCGATCGGAAAAGGAGAAATAATTTTATTTCTGCCATAAAAAACCTCTATTGCAAGGTTTGTATGGAAACAACACTGAATTTTTTTTCTGTTTTGTGTGACATCCTAAAATTATGCGAAATATTTCATAAAAGTTGATAAAACAGCCTGTATCTTCTTTAAAAACAGTGCACATAATTTTCTTAAATTCTTGGACTATCAAATTGAACATTTTTTTCCAAGAAACATCGATCGGAAAAGGAGAAATAATTTTATTTCTGCCATAAAAAACCTCTATTGCAAGGTTTGTATGGAAACAACACTGAAACTTTTTTTCTGTTTTGTGTGACATCCTAAAATTATGCGAAATATTTCAGAAAAGTCCTAATAATTTCACAAACGTACACAGCTATATAGTGATAAAGGCACGCAAACATTCAACTTCATTCGGTAGGTATACAATAATCATATACAAGAATTTATACAATAACATTTACATACATTATAAATACATAAATATCACAATCTCCTATGTGAGATTCGTCTCACAAGAATAATTTACAAAATGTAGTACGAGCGACGAGTAAAGAGCGCTGAGCGAAAGTGGAGGATGTCAAATGCGAGGTCAATTGATTGTACTTCGGAGTGTGCTCAAGAGCTTCACGAGCTTATTCCACCATCTCCTTTCTACCATCAGGAGTCCAGACGCACCGCAGGATATCACCCATACTTGGTTGATATTCCACACATTCGCACAAAGCGCTTTGAAACATCTTTTATAAGCGCACGGCTAAAGAGTGGAATTCTCTGTCTGCGTCTGTGTTCCCGAATTCATATAACCCGAATCTATTCAAGTCGCGAGTGAATAGGCTTCTTCCATCGTCGACCACATCTCTGTCTTCAAGACTAGATCGAGGTCAAGAGTAAGCCCATTGACAATAAAAAAAATGCGCATAACCATTCCATTTCGCCGAGCTCTTAACTCGTCGCGCGAACTGTAAATTTACTTTTCTATATTCATTTTTTTTTTCGAATATAACTGGATTAGAATGACAGCAGGAAAGAGCTATGCGTGAGAGCAAGACGGAGGTATACGTGTCTCTCTAATATCTTTCGCATCGCTCGGTCCTGCCGCACAGTGGGCTGAAATTAGCGTTTCATAGACATTCAATATTTTTTTTTGAGTGACGCTTTTTATGCTTGGAAACGATTGAGGATACCTACTTTATGCCTTATATAATGAACTTTCAGGTTTATAATTGTAAACAGCGCACCCAGAATTTTTTCCGAAAAAAATTGTATGGAGTCGGCGTAATAAATGATGATATCTTCGTTATCGCACAATTGCGCCTTCAACTTCGGCTTCTATAATATCGTTAATCGGATATGCAGACAATACAACACTTTATTTGTCAACGAAAATGTCGATATGTTTAACTGCTCTTTTCTTGAATTTAAAAATATATTGTCTAAACTAAAACTCAAATCCAAATTGTAATCTTTAGGTTAACTAAATTTTAAATTGTGTTTCTTAGTGTAGCGTATTTAAGTTAAAAACTCAAATTGCATGTTGTGTTTGCCTGTAATTGGGTGTACCTATATGTAAGTCCTGTAAAAGATGTTAGTAGAGTTAAGTCTATGTGTATTACCTGTTGGCAAACCTTAATAAATAAATAAATAAATAAATAATATCCTCTTAGGTTATTAATATATGAATTATTTTGGATTTTTTGGCATACTATATGCTAAGGCCAAACTTGCGCCTTTTTTTAAACAAAACTTTTAAAAAAATACCCGTTTTTTTTGTTTATTACACAGCTAATGAGTTTTTAAGCAAATTTCACATTCTAATATTTCAAACAATTAATTGGCGTAAATATCCAATCTATTTAAATCCATTTTAAGGTTAATATTAGTTAAAAACGAAAAAAATAAAAAAAATAGATTTAAAAAAAAGGCGCAAGTTTGGCCTTAGTTTGGAGTATGTCAAAAATTCCAAAATAATTCAATCATATATAAATAACCTAAGAGGATATTAGGCGCAATTGTGCGATAATGGAGATATAATCATTTATTACGTTGACTCCATCCAAATTTTTTCGAAAAAAATTCTGAGTGCACTGTTTACAATTATAAATATGAAAGTTCATTTTATAAGCCATAAAGTAGGTATCCTTAATCGTTTCAAAGCAAAAAAAGCGTCACTCAAAAAAAATATTGAATGTCTATGAAACGCTAATTTCAGCCCACTGTGTGCCGGGCTAAGATGCGCACCGCGACTGTCTTTTTGTGTATGGACAGGAGAAGACATAATCGGTTCTAACGAAGACTCTAATAAAGACTCGCCAAGTCGCGGTTCGCATGCTCGACATATTGAAGTTATTTTAGTTAAATAACTTCGACTATATTATTATCCTGCGGAGTGTCCAAGGTGTGACGGGACCGAGGAAACAACCAATACAAACATTTCTAAACAGATGGTTATAAATGAAACAAGTTTCTTCACGGAACTTCAAAAACTATAGTCAGACCGAAACCGCTGTATAATTTTCAGGGTTGCGTACCAAAAGGTGTCAACGGGAACCTATTACTATGTGTGTTTATCTGTCCGATCTTTAATTTTAAATATTATTGTAATGGTACGGCACCCTCGGTCCGAGAGACCGACTTACACTTAGCCCCTTTTTAGGGTTCCGTACCACAAAATAAAAAAACGGAACCCTTATAGGATCACTTTGTTGTCCGTCTGTCTGTCTGTCAACCTTTTTCTCACGAACAAGAAGAGGTATCAGGTTGAAATTGATAACGAATATTAAGGTCCATAAACCACACAAGATCTGAAAATTTATTTTTTTTACAATGACGCAATAAAAGATATGGCTTTTTATGTCCTCATCTCCATAAATTTATGCAAAAAAGCAAAACCTACAGGGTACTTCCCGTTGACCTAAAATTATGAAATATGGCAAGAAGCTAGGTTTCACATTAAAAATAAAGGGAAAAGTCTAAAATCATTAAATATTTAAATTTTTCTCACAACTAATAGTAACCAATTAAGGTGAGCTCCCGTTTCAAGAACTTTTCTATAAAAGAGGGGTCAAGTTGGATGGTCGCGGAGTTTTTAAAATCAAAGAGCAAAAGCTTTTAGTATATCATATGGTAGATAGGTACGGAACCCTTAGGGGGCGAGTCCGACTCGCACTTGGCCGGTTTTTTTCTTACTCCTCGCATCTCGCATTATTCAAACTATGAGTCAGTCGTAAGAGTTAATTTTTTAATTGTTCAGAACACAATCATGCATGACATCATTGAGAATTTTTTTAATCCATAAGTTGTCAAAAATCACTAAAAACTTGCTATTATAAACAACACATGTGATATTGCTAACAGTCAGTCTCACTCCTAGCACATCTACTAAAAAAAGTTAATTACAAAAATATTGAAAAATTTAAAGGCCACAACTACCCACCGCCAAAATATCTTGATCTCCGCGAGAGCAAGATATATTGGCAAAATGGGTAGAATTCTATCTTATTTTGGATCAAGTTATGACGGCGTGTCATATTAGTTGAGAAACACTATACTGCAAACCACAGAACACTTTCTTGCGCTTTACGGGTCGGCGGAAGGAGAGCATTATTTATCTAATAAATAACACTGGAAAATAATTTTATTACTATAAGCCTATAAGCATAAAACTCCGTTCAGAACAAGTGCTGCAGGCAATGAGTACAGCTCGCGGCACAAAGAAACGATGCTGACGGTTATTGCGCAGAACTCGAAAAATTTGTCGCGTGGATGCGCGGGGCAGGCGTGCGAATCTTTCATTGGCTCCCCACGTGTCACCCATGCGCAGAAAATAACGGTCAGAATCGTACCTTTTGACATCAAAAAGTGCGCGTACATTTTGCCGTTCGTTCCGCGCTGACCCTTACTCAAGTGCTTATAGCTCTTATCAGTATTGAATCTAATATTATTAAAAACTTATAATTATCACATAGATCAACATAGGTATTGTATCAGTTTCATTTTATCTCTGATACTTGAAATTTCCATGAGTGTTTGCTTACGTATGTAGTTAAAGATATAACAGAATTTAATTGAGTACTTTGAAAGTTTTAGTACGTTTCTACTTAGAACAATACTATATTTTTTGGATTTACCTCTACGGGGTGTAGGAAGGATAAACACTGTGTTCCTTGAAACTGTGCATTCAGACCATGAAACTGAACAACTTTCCCCAAGGAACTTAGGTCGAAATACTTTGTATGCGAGATGAAAAGGTTTTTCGTATTTCGACCTATGTTCCTTAGCAAAAGTTGTTCAGTTTCATGATCTGAACGCACAGTTTCAAGGAACACACCCTTACATCCAGTATATTCCCGAAGGAAAATTTCCATGATAAACCCGCTATCGAATGTAGTTTGTATGGGAAGTCACAATTTCTTTTTTGTATTTGATTCTGTTGCATGGTTTTAAGTCTTAGTTATTTCGGAAAGCTAAATCTTTTTACATTCTGTATACAAATCTTACAAAATAGTAGCGTTTAACAACGTGTAACGGAAAGGTGTGATAATACTAAAGGTTTTGAATCTGCCCAGGAAACTGAACAACTTTTCCCAAGGAACATAGGTCGAAACACGTAAAACCAAATTTGACCTCCCATACAAAATGCGCTATCAGCTGATGCAGTATCTATGGGAGGTCAAAAATTTAGTTTGTTCTATGACCTGTGTACAGTCAAGTGCATAAATATGTTTCCTGAAATCCATTGCAATTACATGTATTTATGTAAAGATTCACGAATTATGTCACACTTTTCTCATCGTTATTATGTCTTCGTTTTTGTTGCAAAAATATCTAAATAACTAAGTGAGCAATAATATGTCCATAAAAAGTTTGTATTGCTTGTTATAAAACAAATTGTCCTTTATAGTATACATATTATTGATCAGTTTCCGCAGACATATTTATATCAGTTAGATTGGATGCTATAATAATAAACATTCAATGATACATACTTTTGAAACGATAGTTTAGATACATATTTATGCACTTGACTGTACCTTGGAAAAAGTTGTTCAGTGTCACACCCTTTAATAATAATCAATCACACCGTACCGCTTACACACTGTACTTATTTTGAGGTGAATCTATTTGGTAGCCACAAGTGCTAGCTGTGAAACCAACCTTAACATTGGTCGAACATTTTCAATTTGACACGAGAGTTAGCGAATCAATAATTTGGCTTTATAGTCCAATCAACGAAGGAATTGAATCGTCATAATAACTGGGTTAAAAACTATACATTTTTAGCGCTTGTTTAGTGTTCTTAAATCAGCTGATTGGTAAAAATACATGTCAAATATAGACTTAACTTAAATTTCGATTTGTTTCTTTTTTTTTCTTATTCTTGCAAAGTTGCTAGAATCACTGGACTTCAAGAACAAAATGACGAAAAACTCATTTTGTACAATTAAGCCCTCGTTGATCGGGGTATTATTGGAAATTCTATTTAAACCTAACTACATTAAATTACAACCTACACGTTTACATTTTTTTAAATACATTCTTTACAAGCGCTGCATATTATTCTTAGTTATAGGATGTAAGCGACGGTGTCCCGAAAACTGAAAGGGCGTGCTCAGTCAGGGAAATTGAACCACTTTTCCAAAAAGATCATTTTAAGAAATGAAAAAAAAATTTTTTTGAACTCTTCATACAAACTGATAGTGTTATTGATAGTGATAGTGATAGTGTAATTTCTATGGAGAGGTTAAACATTTATTTCATTTCCAACAAATGTTTCTTTGGGAAAGTTGTTCAGTTTCGTTAACCGAGCACTCCCGTTCAGTTATCGGTACACCGTCCCTTACACCCTTGACCCCTGCCCAAATTTCAGTACTAAAGCTAGTAATAATATAAGACGAAACGACTTTCCTGAAGAAACAGGTCGATAAATAAAGATTATTTGCTATCCCAAACAATTTTCAAAAATTTTCGACCCATGTTCCTTTAGGAAAGTTGTTTAGCTTTGTTCTGAGCAACATACAAAAATTTGGCCAATAGGCTCAGCACGCAGCCAGTTGTCAGTTTATCTAGGCCCATAGATTATAGAAACAATGTTGCCAATTTACTTACTAAGCATAGTCACGATTTTTTAAGGCTAAGCTGTGAAACGCATTTTTAAAGACAAGGACGGCTACATGTAAACACAAGGAGGTTTTAGTAGCAGCTCTTACTGCTAAGGAGGGAGCCATAAGCGTAGCACTTTCTTGCGAGGGACCTCCATACTAAAATGTATGGAATTTTTTTCAAATCCTAAAAACGTAAATTTTTTATCTTTCTCTCTGAGAAATATGTGACATGGGACTAATAAATGCTACTACCACAGTTTTTCTGGTGAAAACACTTACCATTCAGGAAAAAAACGGTGTTAAAATCACGCATAAAATGGCTATTACGGATTATTTACGTTTCTGTTCTTAGTATTAATGATCAATTCACAAGTAAAAAACTATATATTTTCACTTTCGCAAACAAAGTTTATACTAAATAATTAGATTTTTAAAGATATCTTGATTTTTGTAAAACTTAACTGACTTTTTTGACCGACTAGAATGGGCGACAGTGAGACGCTTCACGCTTCACTAGCTCATACAGAATATGTATATGACGGACTCTATAGTTTTTTACTCTGAGTGTAAACATGTATAAATCTATCTCTGTCTAAAATATCAAAAACATAATTTTTGAGTTTTCTAAACATTTTCTTTCACTGACACACACACATTCTCTTCCACATTTTCTTCTTAGATGACATCATTCCTCAAATAGATGACATTTCTCAGAGATATAATTTTATCTCGGACCTCGTTCTGAATGATGTAATCTAATCTATCACCTTTAAATGAGAAGAAATGTCAGTGGATAAAAATTACGTTTTTGATATTCCAACAAACAGCTTTATACACGAATACATGAAGGCGTCCTTGTCTTCTAAAATACGTTGCACGGCTCGGCTCTAAATAAAGTGACCATGCTTAAAGTAAGTAAATTAGCAACACTGTTTCTATTATTTATTTGCCTAGATAAACTGAAAAAGCCACATGCTAAGCCAGCAGAAGTCCAAAAATAACCAGTTATACCTATATAGATATATTATCACATAATATAAAACAGCTAAGATTAGTACCTACCATTAGATTTCACTTGCTAATCGGGACTGATAAACAGCGCGCTCACAGCGAAGCATAGGAACACTAGACCACCGATTATTGTTACTGAAAAGGAGAAAAAAGTTAGGTTAGAGTTGCTGGTCCTTCGAGCCGGATTTTACAGTCTAGCTAAAAAGTTAGGTTAGAGTTGCTGGTCCTTCGAGCCGGATTTTACAGTCTAGCTAAAAAGTCGTGAAAATAATATGGGCGCAACTTTCTACGCCTCAACAACATTCAGTCACTCTTGTATGGAATTTTAGTTCTATTCCATGACTTTATTGCCAGACTGAAATGCCAGACTGTATATTTTTTAATAGGGTGTTATAAAAATATGTGAAATAACTCTTTTAATAGGGTGTTTTCAAGCACCTTTTGATAGTTCCACTGTATGGCGTTTCTGATCATCGTTAGGAAAATAGATACACTGATACTAAACGGTCACCAAATATGAAAATGATTAAGTAAATTTGCTAATATTAAATGTCTGTAATATGTTTTCTAAAAGATTTTATTCGTTTTACGAAGCTATAAGAAAGAAATTACTAACAGTGTTGAGCGTGCCGCAAAAAAGTAGTTGACAATCGTCATAGATAAATGCCTGTTAAAAGATTTTTTTTTCTGGAAAGGAGGTTAAGAATGTCTTTAACTATTTGGGGAATGTTGTTCCAAAAGTCTTTACTAATATACATAAATTTTCAGATTCAGACCAGCCTATCCGGTCTAATGTGTAAATGATCAACTTGTCGGCAAAAACAGATTTCTCTCCAATCACACAAGGCATGCATTTGTTACCACAATAAAACTTTGACTCGTGTTATAGATACAATAAGTCAAGAAATATGTATTACAATTTTTGACAAAAAAGCGACATTTGTTTACTTAATGATGTTATTCTGAAACACAATGTAAAAATACTATTCTGGGCATAATCACCAAATCCGATAAGGTGATTATAATATGGCATATCGTCTGGGTTGTAAGGATCACACCGACCACTTCCCTGCTCGCCTGTACTGACACTCACCAGTCCTTACAGAGACCCTCTGCACGACCATGCGGCCTCCTTCCACCGCTAGTCCCGTGCACAGCAAAAATCCGCCCACTATCTCTCCATACACTTCCCAGCTTTAGTGACACTCACCAGTCCTTACAGAGATCATCTGCGCGACCATGCGGCCCCCATCACCGCTAGTCCCGTACACAGCGCGTGTCCTAAGGACCCGCCCACTATCCCTCCATACACTTCCCAGCTGTAGTGACACTCACCAGTCCTTACAGAGATCCTCTGCGCGACCATGCGGCCCCCATCACCGCTAGTCCCGTACACAGCGCGTGTCCTAAGGACCCGCCCACTATCCCTCCATACACTTCCCAGCTGTAGTGACACTCACCAGTCCTTACAGAGATCCTCTGCGCGACCATGCGGCCTCCTATCGCCGCTAGTCCCGTACACAGCGCGTGTCCTAAGGACCCGCCCACTATCCCTCCATACACTTCCCAGCTGTAGTGACACTCACCAGTCCTTACAGAGATCCTCTGCGCGACCATGCGGCCCCCTATCACCGCTAGTCCCGTACACAGCGCGTGTCCTAAGGACCCGCCCACTATCCCTCCATACACTTCCCAGCTGTAGTGACACTCACCAGTCCTTACAGAGATCCTCTGCGCGACCATGCGGCCCCCATCACCGCTAGTCCCGTACACAGCGCGTGTCCTAAGGACCCGCCCACTATCCCTCCATACACTTCCCAGCTGTAGCGACACTCACCAGTCCTTACAGAGATCCTCTGCGCGACCATGCGGCCTCCTATCGCCGCTAGTCCCGTACACAGCGCGTGACCTAAGGACCCGCCCACTATCCCTCCATACACTTCCCAGCTGTAGTGACACTCACCAGTCCTTACAGAGATCCTCTGCGCGACCATGCGGCCCCCTATCACCGCTAGTCCCGTACACAGCGCGTGTCCTAAGGACCCGCCCACTATCCCTCCATACACTTCCCAGCTGTAGTGACACTCACCAGTCCTTACAGAGATCCTCTGCGCGACCATGCGGCCCCCATCACCGCTAGTCCCGTACACAGCGCGTGTCCTAAGGACCCGCCCACTATCCCTCCATACACTTCCCAGCTGTAGTGACACTCACCAGTCCTTACAGAGATCCTCTGCGCGACCATGCGGCCTCCTATCGCCGCTAGTCCCGTACACAGCGCGTGTCCTAAGGACCCGCCCACTATCCCTCCATACACTTCCCAGCTGTAGTGACACTCACCAGTCCTTACAGAGATCCTCTGCGCGACCATGCGGCCCCCTATCACCGCTAGTCCCGTACACAGCGCGTGTCCTAAGGACCCGCCCACTATCCCTCCATACACTTCCCAGCTGTAGTGACACTCACCAGTCCTTACAGAGATCCTCTGCGCGACCATGCGGCCTCCTATCGCCGCTAGTCCCGTACACAGCGAGTGCCCTAAGGACCCGTCCACTATCACTCCATATACACTTCTCAGCTGTAGCGACACTCACCAGTCCTTACAGAGATCCTCTGCGCGACCATGCGGCCCCCTATCACCGCTAGTCCCGTACACAGCGCGTGTCCTAAGGACCCGCCCACTATCCCTCCATACACTTCCCAGCTGTAGTGACACTCACCAGTCCTTACAGAGATCCTCTGCGCGACCATGCGGCCTCCTATCGCCGCTAGTCCCGTACACAGCGCGTGTCCTAAGGACTCGCCCACTATCCCTCCATACACTTCCCAGCTGTAGTGACACTCACCAGTCCTTACAGAGATCCTCTGCGCGACCATGCGGCCCCCTATCACCGCTAGTCCCGTACACAGCGCGTGTCCTAAGGACCCGCCCACTATCCCTCCATACACTTCCCAGCTGTAGTGACACTCACCAGTCCTTACAGAGATCCTCTGCGCGACCATGCGGCCCCCATCACCGCTAGTCCCGTACACAGCGCGTGTCCTAAGGACCCGCCCACTATCCCTCCATACACTTCCCAGCTGTAGTGACACTCACCAGTCCTTACAGAGATCCTCTGCGCGACCATGCGGCCCCCTATCACCGCTAGTCCCGTACACAGCGCGTGTCCTAAGGACCCGCCCACTATCCCTCCATACACTTCCCAGCTGTAGTGACACTCACCAGTCCTTACAGAGATCCTCTGCGCGACCATGCGGCCTCCTATCGCCGCTAGTCCCGTACACAGCGCGTGTCCTAAGGACCCGCCCACTATCCCTCCATACACTTCCCAGCTGTAGTGACACTCACCAGTCCTTACAGAGATCCTCTGCGCGACCATGCGGCCTCCTATCGCCGCTAGTCCCGTACACAGCGAGTGCCCTAAGGACCCGTCCACTATCACTCCATATACACTTCTCAGCTGTAGCGACACTCACCAGTCCTTACAGAGATCCTCTGCGCGACCATGCGGCCCCCTATCACCGCTAGTCCCGTACACAGCGCGTGTCCTAAGGACCCGCCCACTATCCCTCCATACACTTCCCAGCTGTAGTGACACTCACCAGTCCTTACAGAGATCCTCTGCGCGACCATGCGGCCTCCTATCGCCGCTAGTCCCGTACACAGCGAGTGCCCTAAGGACCCGTCCACTATCACTCCATATACACTTCTCAGCTGTAGCGACACTCACCAGTCCTTACAGAGATCCTCTGCGCGACCATGCGGCCCCCTATCACCGCTAGTCCCGTACACAGCGCGTGTCCTAAGGACCCGCCCACTATCACACCGAACACGTCTTCTCTGGTAGCTAGCACTATAGTCGCTAGCTGTGATCTATCTCCCCACTCCGCTAGGAAGGTAAGTGACGCCGCTTGAAGCATCACTTTGATGAAGGCGTTTCTTTTCCGCCGTCGGTTTTCTGCTTGACCTTGTTCTAGCATATCTATCGTCTCTTCTTTGTCTTCCTGGAAAGTGGAAACGTGGTTTAAGAATATTGTTTTTTTTTTGTTTCTCAGTTGACTTGGCTTAATATGGCTGGCTATGCTACGTTCCATTACTATAGTCTGACTGCAACCGCTGTACCGCGCCTTAGGGATGCGCGGGGAGGTGGGAAGGAACGATCAAGAAGTAGTTGCCGCCGTGAGCTTATACCTAAGGCGCGGTACTGCAGTTTCGGTCAGACTATAATCTACTAATATAAAACATGAAAAAATAAAATTGTGCGCACTATTTTAACATATTACTTAGACTATGAAACTGAACAACTTTCGCTTAGAAACATAGGTCGAACACAAAAAAAAATCACCTTCCATACAGAATGCGCAAAATCAGCTGGTGAAGTTTCTATGGGAAGATGATAATTTATTTTTCGTATTTCCACCTATGTTCTTTAGGAGAAGTAGTTCAGTTGCCTTGGCTAAGCAAAACGCTAAAGCGTAATTTTTTACACTGCATTATTCAGTGTTTCCAAAGATAACGTAAGGAACATCTTACACTTAATTTTTCATGATATTTAAGTATTTATATACAAAAGTTTCATAGGCTATTACTTTAAAAGCTTAATCGAAATTGGATAAATCCTACTAAGATATGCCTAAGATTTACAAGGGATCGGGGTTTTAGTACTGAAACAAATTCACAAGAATAAGTAAATCAACAAAAGATTTAACTCAAACATTAGTTCTAAACGATGCAGTTATCCACTATACAGCTTCAGCTCACGACATGGAGAGCGTAACGATACGTAATTATTTTCTATACCGGATGTTTGGTATATATCTGCAAACCTCTCGGGTGGTTGCTATCCATAAAACTGAACAACTTTTCATAAGGCACATAGGCCGAATTCTGAAAAATAAAATTTTCACCTCCCATACAAAAGACACTATCAGCTGATGCAGTTCCTATGGGACGTTATTTTTTTTTCTTTTGTCTCATGTGCCCTTGCCCTTCAAACTGAAATACAGTAGTGCAAACACTGGTGCTTTACGGCAGAAAAAAGTAAGGGGGGCTTTCCCAGTTTCATGGGTACAGCTAACTCCCTGTATTGCTATTGAATCACTCAAATATCAGCATAATTTGTGTGTAAAATATCGTTTACGTTACGCGTGTCAACGCCCTTTCTCCACAATGGACGGAAAATCTTCCCAAAATAAACTATCCACATTTATGTCATTGCCATTTGTATTAATAAAAATACTTAAGAGGCCTATTACATTTTGAGCGAATTTATTTATTACATTTCGGCGTCCTTAATCTAAGAAACGGAAAAATTTTGACAACTTTAACTTATAAAATGTTGAAGAATAGTTATTATTTAAGTTCGTAGCGGCCTCGCTTTTACAATTTTTTCTTATTTATTTTATTTATTAATTTATTGCAAACTTCACAGCATAAAAAAATTAATTTGACAAACGTATTAAAATTGTGTACAGCCAATTAAGAAGTTCAACATATTACAAATTACCTTAGACAGAGGGCGAGAGAAAAAGGAAAATAACATTGCAAATGCTACACAAATTATAAACGGAATGTAGTATGTAAAGTGTGTGTTGTATGTGTGTTACTGTGTGAATGCGATGCAAAAAAAAAATAAGTATTTGTCACTCCAACTCAGATGCATCCTCATTGAAATGAGGAAGACTTTTAATAATAAATTTTATAAACTGATTACGCGAGAGGAAGAATATATCAGCGGTTCTAAAATCGGACTCACATATGCGAACTAATCTATGGAGAACTGAATTTTGAGCATAGTACGAACATACCCAGCGTATAGGGATCGCGTATGTCTAGTGCGAGTAGTACAGGCAATAATACCAATTTGGGTTATCATGGCAGGGCAGTCAAGTTTCGAAGTAATCACGTCATAAAGGAACTTCATGTCAGTCACTTTCCGTCTGTCTTCAAGTGAATGAATTCTGAAATGAACTAGACTTTCGTTGTAATGACCATCTCTTTTGAATCTATAGTTTAACCGCCTAATGAAAATACGCTGTACGGATTCAATTTGAGCTATATGGGTCACATATACTGGTGACCATATTGCTGAAGCATATTCAAGTATACTTCTAACGTATGCAAAATATAGTATTTTTAATGTACTAACTTTTTTGAACGGTCGAGCAGATCTATAGATGAACCCTAACATTTTACGGGCTCGCTGACTAATGCAGTCAAAATGAGCCGTAAAGAGCATTTTACTATCTAGAATAACACCAAGATCCCTCACCAGAGAAACTCTAGATATTGTTGTATTATTAAGTGTGTAATTGTAAGTGATAACCTTGTTTTTTCTGGCGAAAGTAATTTCATTTCAGCATTTCTTGACGTTCAAGTCTAGTTTGTTTCGACTACAATACTCAGCGAGTCTGTTTAAATCTTGTTGTAGTTTTTCACAATCTTCCTCACTACTATTGGGCTAAGCAAACAAAATAAAAATAATACAATAAAATCTCTTATATAATAGTGTAGTTCGTAGCGGCCTCGGAATTTTGAAAAATATATTGGAAAATCTAGAAAAAACGCTCAGTTTTAACTGCAAATTGCTCTTTACTTTAATAATATTATTTCGTATAACTTATACCATACTAAACTTTGGTATAATGAAAATGAAAATCGCCTACGTTTGTTCAAAAACAATTCGTTTTACATCTCTCATATTCGGTAAGTAGGTCCTTATTACCCCCAAATGGGGCTTGTAGGTGACTATTTAGCGCTCTAGGGTAATAATGTAGCTAGAAAAGCCCTAGGGCGGTAAGTAATTGTAACGCCCCCGCCCGGCAGCACCTCAACCTTTAATTTAAAAAAATCTAATTACTTACCGCCCTAGGGCTTTTCTAGCTACATTATTACCCTATAGCGCTAATTGGTCACCTACAATTTGGTGGTAATAAGGACCTACTTACCTCACAATCGAGATGTAAAGCAGAGTAGTGAGCTCGGGTGTAAGCATCAATTGCACCCTCGAACTATAGGCGCCCTCGCTGCGCTCGTGCGCCTAAATATCTCGGGCTGCAATTGGTGCCTTACAGCCCTTGGCTACTAATCTACTATTAATACCTTAATTGAACGTACTTAAAACTGCCAAATTTCTCCATAATCCGATGCGCTGGCCTTTCAAACGAAATAATAGTATCAAATGACTAGAAAATACAAAAAGTATTTGTATCGTTTAGTTTCAGCTACAAAACAGTGTCGAAAAATCTGGACGCCGAGTGAGATTTTCCACTTTTCATTTTTTTTAACGAAATTTTGTGATAGGCCTCTTAATAAATATTGGGGGACATTTCACACAAGGTATTAAAATTGTATAGCCGTATGTAACACCGTTTGGAGTACCGGCAGACACTGTTTTAACTTTGAAGGCATTTAGCGATCTTTCAGGTATGTAGGTACTTAGCGGTTATTACCCTCAATATAATAGACAATATTTACACGGTAAAAACCCGACGATATCAAGCGTTCTCAAGAAAGAACGTCGTAAACGTTTTTTATTTATTTATTCAATAAAATAAACATACCGTAGTCAGTATATAAATAGAAAGTTATTATTGATGAACTAAGCCTTTGTGATAAACCTCGGAATCTACAAATTGGAATTAAGTAGAGAGTATCAAGTATACTTTGCTATGCTACACTTACTCAAATTCTCAAGTACCAAGATATGATATAAAATACACAATCCAACAAATATTAACTTTGCTACGTACTAGAATTTACCTATTAAATGTATTAATATCATGAAAAACACTAGGTAAAGTCAAGAGCACGTCAAGCTTGACACGATGGACTTTGTACCAGCTTGACACGATGGACTTTGTACCATTATAACTTTTACCAAATAAAATGATATGATATGTACAGTCCAAACATTTTTTTCCAACATACGATTACAAAGCGTAATTTTTTTATCACCCCAGAAATTTCAAGAGTGGTTCTGCCCATGAAACTAAACAACTTTTCCCGATAGAAATAAAAAAAACTACCTCTCATACAAAATGTGCTGTTATGTGATACAGTGTGTAATTATGTATGGTAAGTATAAATTTCTTTGTTCGTATTTTGTCCTGTTTCTTGGGAAAAGTTGTTCAATTTTATGGACACTACGTCTAATATCCCGTGAGATAAAAAAATTAAAGGTGTATGTCAATCTTTAATACGAAATTATGTCAAACCTACTTATTCCTAACATACAATGCAAAAACGGCGCTACACGTAAGCCAACGAGAATAAGCCTCCGCATGATAACTGCAAACTAACAACAAAAATCTGTAACGCAGCCGACAGTCTTAAGAACACTACAAAAACTCATTTAAATTTTTCCTTTATTTTACATCCCAATACAAAATTTATCAATACAGCCAAGTAATTGAACATATGAAAAACTGAAATATTCGTAACTTTTTCAAGAAATAATTTGACGCGGTGACTGGTGGAACTAATATTTATCCATTCATTAGCTTACATGAACATTTTAACAAAGTATCTAACATGCAGCACTATTTTCATGCAAAAACTGTTTTGCCTGTATGACTTCACTTCCAAGCTAAACATTTTTGTAAAATACATACGTAATGTCACGCCTCTTCCCCGTCGGGGTAGGCAGAGACCACAGTCCTCCACCTGCTACGATCTTGACATACTTCCCTTGCTTCCTGTACTTTCATCAATCTTTCATACATGCTCGTCAATCAAATTTATAAACTCCTAATAAAATTTTGGGCACTCGAATCTTTTTTGTGTAACCTACACCAATTTTTTGTTGCTAAAATAAAAATATCATGAATAAGTATAGACAAAAAGGCATCACCCGAAAACTGATTTGGTAAGAAACTGGAAAGCCTTTAAAAAAAAAACATGATGCAGTTTCTATTGGACCGGAGGCCGAGAAGGATTTTTTCACGTGATAATCAAGGCGAAAACGAGATGTCTTAGTGGATAAGGAATGATTGGGGAAGAGGCGAATGAGGATCACAAAAAATCATGTGAGATGTTCTACACTGGAACCCGATATTCAGGAGGCCTATTTCAGATTTTCAAGCTGGTCTACTTTAGCTAAAGGCTTTGTAATGTTTTTAGTATGAGCATATTATTTTATTATTATGCTACTGTATCACCGAGATCACTTTTGTTTGTTCTGAATATTACCATGATATCACAAAGAAATTGTCTTTTCAGGCTTGTATGTTTGGATATTAGGGGCCAGGGCGAACAAAGTGAATGCCTATCTACCCCAGTAAAAATACGGTTTCGCAAAACATTAAATGTTAATAGCTACTTTTTAGTGTATATCGTATTCAAATATGATGTTAAGATGCAATATTTACGAATCCACCTAAAATTTAAAGCGAAATATTTTTTTCGAATAACAGCTAAGGCAAAAATAGTAATAGACAATTATATACTTTATATCATAGATAAACGTATACTTTACATATAGGCATCAAAATCCACCATAAATATATTTCAAAATATCAATTTGTTTCAAAATATAAAATCTACACTTATTTTTACAAATCCAATAAAGTCGAGGTAAAATAATATAAATAAACTGAGCTAAACTCAACCTTTTTAAATGTAAGTGATTCTTATATATAGTCACAAAAATGCCATACTAAATAAAAAAAAGTTTTTTGTAATCGCTGGTTTACAATGATTTTGTAAACATTTATGTTGGATTTGCCAAAAATGTGATTACTTAGCACTATTTAAATTATTAGAAAGCGTAACGGATCTATTACTATTTTTGGTTGCGAAGATAAGCTTTATTTAAATTTCTTGCTATACAAGTTAAACAATACAAAAAAGCTAATATTTTTAGGTGGATTCATGTATAATATGAAATTATAAATATATAGCAAGCCGTAAATAAAAAAAATAATCTATTAACATTTTTTTCCGAAATTCCATATTTTTTTTAATGTTTGGACGGCAAAATAAATAAATAATTGGAGTAAATTTAGGTGGATTCAATTAAAAAGCTTTACACAGAAATATAATCTATCGATCTGAATAAGAAACACGGCTATTATCAATTATTTCCGTTTCGCCATACAATCTCTCGTAATTTTACTGGAGTAATCTATCAGTGTAACCTACCCTATTGTATTGTAAGTGATTGGCCCTACCCTTATAGGTGCAGACTGTAAATGTAACCTACCCTATTATGGGCAATCACTTTTGTTCGCCCTGGCCCCTGAATGTCACCATAATATCCAAACATACAAGCCTGAAAAGACAATTTCTTTGTGATATCATGTACCGTACAGTCAACGACAGGTCAAGCTTGACATTCGCAGTGCGAGTCTATTGAAATAAGAACAGTACAAAGTCCAATGTGTCAAGCTTGATGTGCTCTTGACTGTACCCAAAACAAGACAAGGGCAAGAAAGCCGGGGACTTAAGCAAAAACAGACCATCCTGATAATCTGAAAAGGCCTCCTGAACACCACCGTGCTCCGGTCTAGAAGTTCTCTCACGATTTTTCTTGACCCTCTCTTTGTCCCCCATCTACTTTGACATCTTGTTTTTTTTAATGTTACAATGAGCAAACGAGCAGGTGGGCCACCTGACGGTAAGTGGTCACCACCGCCCATAGCACCTACTGTCTTATTAATGGCATATTTAGACACTAATAAGACAGCAAAGCGCGTTGCTCACTTTAAGAACTAAGATGGTATGTCTCATGTGCCAGTAATTTCACTGGCTTCCCCCTTGCCCTTCAAACCGAAAGACAGCAGTGCAAAAACTGCTGCTTCACGGCAGAAAAAAGCAAGGGGGTGGCACTTCCCCAGACTTACTGAATATCACGTGAAAGACCAAGGAAGAAATATTCTCGGCTCCTGGACCATATAGGCAGTCAAGCATTATTTTTTTCGACCTATTTGCTTTTCGGAATGTATTCAGTTTCATAGCATGAATAAATAATTTCGGTTTACAAGATATTTCTTTTTATTTACGAATTTTCGGTTAAATCGAACATATGTGTTAAGTCGGTCTCGTCGCCGACAATTCGGCCATGGTCGACTTTAAATGACATCCATCGCCTGCGTTACACCTAAATACGAAATATCGCTCAAATAAATGATATTTACCTAACACAGAAAGTGCTTAAAACTATAAAATAAAGACTAAATAAATCTCTTTATGATTGTGATTGAGGTGAAGTGAATTTGACTGTTTAACTAGATTTGGAAATGAGGGCGTTTACAGCAGCTTAACTTTATAGCATGATCAGAAAAAGAAAGACAAGTTTTTATTTGTACACACGACCGCACATCAGTAGAAACACTTTTGGACCTTATGGCGTGGTAATAGAGTTGAAAAAGTTTCTACCGACAAGCGGTTGATCGTACAAGGTACAATTATATTAATAATAGACTAAGAGATGAGATCTTAAATCGCACGACATATTATAAAGAATGAAATAACTTTAGATGTATTATGGCAAGTCTCTAGACCCCGTTACCCCGTGTGGTGCCGGCAAAGAATAGTACCAACCCATCTCTACCCGTGGGTGTCGTAAGAGGCGACCAAGGGTTAATGAACTGGAGGATGCGCAGCAGCATCCTTCTGTGAATCGAATCATCTTACATTCTGCGGTCACCAACAACCGCGGTCCGCGGTCCAGTCGTAATGCTAACAAGCGTGGTGACTATGGTACTTCCCCTCTACATACATTGTTTCAGCAAAAGCTTCCTGAGTTCCCTGTCCTGTAGTGGACGTTTCTTGGGATGTCATGATAAAGTCTCTATCTAGCCTGGCATCCAATCGTAGATCCGTTTGGGAGATATATCTAAAAAATAACCGCGTAAAGCGCTGTTGCCCGAACGGAACTATCCCTTTCTAACTTATCACAAACCGTGCGCGTGAGAACAGAGCAGAGTTACGCTAAATTACTGAATTTTGTACGCTTGTTTTTCAAATTATTCGGTACAAAGAATGCATTGTGTCCTAACAGTTGTTTTTTAACATACCTAGTACCTGGGCGACCGATCTTCGCTCTATAATAGCCGCCTTAACATTAATATCATCGGGTGAGCAAGTTATCCTCCTGAGACCCCCGGTATCACCTATGATACTTGCGGGAAAAAGTTATTTCTGCGCCATGTAGCGATTTATATAAAAACTATCTGTTGAATTACGAACCAGATAGTACGACAAGTTACTCAGAGGTGGCTATAGCTCAATTTGGTAGTTTTCACTACTTTTTACGATCATTTGAAAGTAGTTGTTTTTGCGTCTACCGACATGGCGAGAAATCAACGAGGTATATATTTGTTTAAAGACATCAGACATGGCTGTATGGTCTTTGTACTCTTTGCCTTTCCGAAAGGAAGAATGAAACCAAAAAAAAAAATTATGCATATTTTACATATTTTTTTACTATTTCTAGTAGTTGAAATATCGATGGTGATTATTAAGTAAGAAAAGTGACAAAAATTTACTGTTTAGTTAGTTTAACGTAATTTTTATCATATCACCTGTGATACCTTGGGTAAATGATGAAAAAAATTGCCTTATTTTCAAGTTTGAGAGATCTTAAAATATCTGAATTCCTAGTGGACGTCTCTGATTGTGATGATATTGAAAGAGATGAAGAAGATGAAGATCTGCAGGTGGACGTGGACGGTGTCGACGAAGAGGTGGTACCTAGTGAACCTGAAAGCGAGTGGGAGGAGTCTGATGAAGAACCCCTTTCCAAAGTAGCTCAGTCATCTCGTAGCCCTGCGCTTAGACGAGCTATTAATCGGCCGTTGACCCGGAGTTGCTACGAAAACTTCGAAAATTCGCCAGATACTGATCCGCCATTAGAAGAACAACCTTCCCTCAAAAGCTCTCATAAATACTTCTCTAGATACATTCATCCAACATTTAATGACACAATTTAAGCTTGCTCAAATAAATCTGGCGTAAACAGAACGGGAAAGTCACTAAATACGACATCTGACGAGGTAAGATCCTTCATCGGTTGCTCAATGGCTATAGGCATTTTGGGTCTTCCAAGAACAAAAATGTTTTGGGCCAAAGAAACGAGAGTAAATCTCGCAGTCGAAACCATCACGTAAGAAGACCAGCGCTATCTTGACGTGCCTCAGCCAGTGGCTACAAAGAAATACAATTCTTTTATGGGAGGAACAAATCTCCTAGATATAATCATAGGGAAATACCCTACGCATGGGAGAGCTGGGAAATGGACAGTGAAGAATACTTTTGCTGTTTGCTGCTGATTCTGCGTGGATTCTGCGCCAAGATGCTGAGACTCGGGCGTCAACGATAGCAAATAATGCAGTACATGGATTTCGAAATGAACGTAGCCAAATTTTTGATTTACGGCGGAACATTAGCACCATCTATCTCTCAGTGCACAAGCCCCACTGGATTGCATAACAAGCAACGGGCCACGTCAGAGTCCACGGTATAGTCCATTGCCACTGAGGCTTGCTGAACAAGACGAAGCTTTACCAGCGTCCTCATCTAGAAAGTGCAGACAACCTATTCCCCACATTTCGAAGAGGATAAAAGAAGCCCAGCACTTATCTGTTTGTGTCAAAGAGAACCAAAATAATCGGTCCTAGTGCGACTGAAGGGTTGTGGCCAGCTTACTTTGGTGAAATGTTCGACCTGTAGGATTTCCTTGTGTTTTAATGTTAACAGAAACTGCTTTTACCAGTTTCACACAGCAAATGAAGATTCTAAATAAATGATCAAATATGTCACACTTTGGTTCAATTCAGACCCAAGTTATCACCCGTGATACTTCCTGTTTTGGGACTTTGGTGGGGGTAGGATTTTTTTCTATATTTTTCTGCTAATCCTCAGGTCTCATATAACACCCAAACCAAAAATTAACTAAATCCGACAAATTTTCATACCCTGGGTCTCAGGAGGTTATGCTACCCGCCAACAGATGGCGCTGTAGGTTTTTGTCTAAAACGCGGCATTTTGCAAAGATGGGTAAAACGAATTTTCCCAGACATGAGACGAATTCGCCCCTGAAAACTCCCGTATGGTAAATTTTATCGAAATCGTTAGAGCCGTTTTCGCGAATGCTCGTTTAATAGTATAGGATAATAATGAATAAATACTTAAATTCTGTTATTGTACAATCAAGAGCGCAGCGTCCAGCTTGTCACATTGGACTTTGCACCATCCGTATTTCAATCGCCACAAGAGCTAAACTCGCACTGCAAGTGCCATGTTTAACCAGTTCTTGACTTTTCCTATAAAATCGATTACATACAACATCATGCCTCTTTCCCGACGGGGTAGGCAGAGACCACAGCCCTGCTACAATCTTGACACACTTCCCTGGCTTCTTCTACTTTCATCAACCCTTTTAATCGATTACAGACTATTGGAAGAAGGGTGCTTCTGCTTTTTTTATCGAACAAAAATCGTGTTTCCGATACCAACGACTCCTAATATCTCTGACCAATATAATAAGACCAAAAAATCGCCGCAACAAAAACGAGCACTTTCTTTCTTTACCAAATAACGTGCGATATACGTTCTTAACTCTTAGTCTAAAAGGTTATTGAAACTAATATTAGTCCCTAGGAATTCATAAAAAAAAACGCATAAAGTATAGTGTTTTGCAATGGGTAAGTAAAGTAAAACACTTGCAAGTGCAATTTAGACATATGTCTTCCAGAAGGAAGTTCTTGTGCATTATTGACATTTTTCCTAACTTATCATTTAATTTTCTGTTCAAGCATCCTACAAGCAGTGTTTTTAAATGCTGAATTCCTTTGCCGACATCTATGAAGCTGAAAAGCTCTTTCGAACGAGTGGTCATGGGATGTGCGAAACGTAAAAAGCTAGGCTAAAAGAAAAAGAACTATGGTGTCATTCGTACTGCCAGGCATAGAGACGTATGTTCACCCTCATCGTCAACGGTTCGGTTTGATTGGAGACGTCCGCGGCCTCGTTAGGGGGCCCTGGGGCCTCAGGGCTGCTCGGGTGAGAAGGCCCGGGGGCTTGAGAGCCCGAAGACACTCCACTTTGCGTGGAAGTCGCTTCGCTTCTCGTAGGCGACACTTCCACCCTTCTCGAAGGATCCAAGGACGCAGCGCCATCTGGCGTCAGGGAACGAGACCGAGCCTGTCCTTTTGCCTCCACCTGTGCCGTAATACTTCTCAATATCCGCGTATAATTAATAAACTTTTAAGTGAAAAGGTGATTCCCCTTCCCCTTTTAGAATAGGCGGATTGCTTGTCAGTACGCTACTAGCTTCGAATTTAAATAGTAACAACAAAGGAATTCAACATTCAAAGACAAATGCTTAGGCTTAAGGCCGACTATTGTCTCTCTTAAAAAAGGTACTTTATAAAAAAAAACAGGAGTTGATGGGTAAGTAGATATTGAATTTTATAGATACCAAATATACAAAAGAGATAAGATATGATGAAATCAGTCAATTCATAAAATGAAATAGAGAGCTGTCACGATAACGCGCTTTGATGTTGCAATTTTAGACAGAGGTGTTATCTTGAAGGTGGCTGCAATGTTCTTGAAAATACCTTCAAATTACTCATATTTATAATATACAATTAAAACAAGAACTACGACAATTTTTCTTGTACGAAAACATGCAAACGAAATATTTCAGAATCGTCTACCTAATGCTAGACTGTTCGCAATAAGAATTTTAATTTACATAAGAAACGGTGTATTATTCATAAGTTTGAGAGGAACTATTCTTGTGGACTGACCGTTTCAATCAATATATTCGGTCTCGGTCAAACAAACCTTTGTGATAAGCTGTCGACTTCGCGACGCTCATTTCATTATTACTTCATGCCTTATGTGTGATTGAAGTTGCAAACTTTTTGCTTTGATTTAAATATTTTTTATTTGTAAAGGGGAAGGGGAGTTTTTATTTTGATAAATAACTAGAATACGTATATCCGACAATTCCGAAGCTTAGACAATTTGATATTTCTTAGCAATTTACATTTCCCAACTAGTAAAGGTTGTGCTTTTATAAATAAAACACTTTTCTGGATAAACTCTGAAGCTGCACCCTTCCCCCAAATCTTGTTTATTTCTATATCTATTATCTGAGTATATACAGCTGATTGTATAGGCTATGTTATATGAGGCGCAAACTAACTCTAGCCCTGACCGTTAATGCGCGGGGGTGAGCGCAGCATATGAGGGGAGGAGTGCGAATCGATCATTGGCTCTCCGCCTGTCACTCATGCACAGAAAATAACCGTCATGGCTAGAGATCCCATTAATTAGTGTCAAGTAAAAAAAAAACTGCCCATGAGAGTAAACAACTTTACCCAAGCAACATAGGTCAAAATTGAAAGAAAAAAAAAACAAGCTCCACTCTTACTATAGTATGGGACGTCTATATTGCTTTGGTAATTTTTTTTTTCAGTTCTATGGGCAGATTAACATGTTTCCCATTAAACACCAGTTTATGAACCATTCAGTAAAAGTGCTAAGCGAAATATATATAAAAATCTCTCACCTGATCTTCTCTCCTCTTCAACTCCATCTGAACTTCTTCTAACTCCTCCTGACCCTCATTGGGGTCCATCTTAAACCCATCCCTCAACATCTTAATACCAAATATCGCGAACAGCGCCGCGCTGATGTAATACGTGTACACTCTTGGTATAAGTGTTGCTATAGAACCAAATAGAGCTGATAGAACTGTCATAAAGACTAGAGCTGAAATGGCACCAGCGAACACCACCAGTCTTGGATGCTTCATGGCCATTATAGCGGCTATGAAGAAGGTTTTGTCGCCAAGCTCTGACACGATGACCACGGATAGAGAAGCGATGAAGCCTTGTAGGAAGCTTCCCTGGACCTTCGAGTGCTGGAAAGGGAAAGAAGAATACGTGAATGGTTGAAATAAATTATATTTTCTCGTTAAGGAAGGAAAAACAATAGATTTAAACGACAGCATAGTAAAAGAACCGCCGTAAAACAATACATATTGATTACAATATAGTATCCAATGGTTTTAATTAAGGAGGTTTTTACGATATTACTTTCTATGGGCGTGCAGATTGCCTGAAGAGGGTAACGCGAAACAGAAATTTCTATTTGCAACTACTTTTTGGCTTAAAGAGAGGATCGTGCGGATAAGAGCATATGACTTTTTGGTGGGAATTCGACGTAGAAGTTTGCCTGCTCGATTGAAATTTTGGTTTTATAGTGCATTTAGTGGATAATAAAGATATTTTAACGGAGTGCGCAGCTGATAAAGATTTCAAGTGATCTCGTGTATAAGCCCCATTTGTGTTGTCTCAAAAACTCATAAATATTTTCCGTTGTAAAGTCCACTATCGCTTTACAAGGGGAGCATTGTGTAATTCTTTCACTCGACACTGGCGGTTCGCCATATTTTTAACATCTAAAAACTGAAGAAATTCTATAAACTGAAGAATGTTCTAGAACACGACATTGGCAGTAATGTCCCCAAATATGGGTTGACGATTACAAAAAAAAGAGCGTATCTTAAACGTCCGATTGGCAGATTCACTGTGGTTGGTGACCTCAGTGTGGTTGTATGCGCAGAAGAACGCTCTTGCTCATCTTATGGTTCGCGATCCTTAGCCGCCTTTTACGACACCAACGAGAAGAGATGGAATAGTATTATTTTAATCGCACCCAAAAATTGCATACCCAAATTGCACGTCATAACATCCATAAAAAGTTAACTGCTAGACAGGGTAATATTTTGAGTGGATGTACGCACTGCAGCAAGCAAGTGGAAACAAAACCAGTATAAGCTACAAACGCCCGAAAACAGAGACCTGCTCAAGGTCAAAGTGTTTCCACTGATGTGCGGCCGTGTGTACCATAGTCACTACGCTTGGTAGCGTTGTGACACGACAGCCTCTGCGATCTTAGTAAGGTTAGGTTAGAGGCTTCGGCTCTGGTTCTAGCAACACTGGCGGACACTGTCAAACAATAATCACTTTGTGTGGCTTCCCCAGTTTAGTTAGGACATTGTAGGATATATCACCTGACTTTCTGATTCCCGGCTACTATTTACGGTAGTACTCGTTAAATGAGCCATGTCAGAGGCCTTGGGCGGCTCAACAACTCTAGACAACTGCCGGCTTAGCACGCTGCCCGAGAGAAAATATATCTCGGAGAAATGTCACTTTATTTGAGGAATTATGTCATCTAATCTATCACCTCCAAGCGCGAAGAAATGTCAGTGGAGGAAAATGTTTAGCAAATCCACAAATTACGTTTCTGATATTTTAGACAGAGATAGCTTTATACACATGTAGCCGTCTTTGTCTTTCAAAATGTGTCGCACTATTCGGATGTGTAAAAAACGTGACCATGCTTAAAGTCTATGTCCCTCAACACAGAATCCTCAGAGAAAAAAACTGCATAAAAACTTATTTTGACGATGCCAAAAAATAGTCATGAAATAGTCATAAATAGTCACCATAAGGACAAAAATAGTCGCGTTACAATTCTAGAGTTATAGCTATGGTTTGCTGAGGATTATGGGCATAGGCTATATACAGAATCCTCAGTTCTGATGCAAGCAAACCGTGGGGACTATCGACTTGGTTTTTATTTTAAAAAATAGTCATGAAATAGTCGTCTTGACTTCCAAATTCTCAAAAATAGTCGTTCAAGGATTTCAGAGTTACAGGGGTAGCTTGCTGAGGATTCTGTGCATAGCATTTCACGGACGCAGATTCCTGCAGAACGGTTAGGTTTTTCTATTTGATACTGATGTCAAAAAATAGTCAACAAATAGTCGTCTCAAACCATAATAACTTCGGTCTGGTTTACCTAGTAGAAGTATGTTAAAAATGCATGTTAACTTCGCCATACATTTTTCCTTTGTACAGTCGGGTACACAAAATTATTTGATATTGATTTCAAGTTGTCAAAAAAAATGGATTTTGATATTGTTGGAGGCTTTTATTTTTATATATTGTTGCAGACCCTATTTTAGTGTTATCTATTTTTATTAGGTAAATAAGAGGATAAACCGACTGATATATCAGTGCACAGCCCCAACCTATTGGTCTAAAAACTTATAATGTAGGTTCCACGTTTAAGGAAAGGTAAAACTAGAATATCGGGCTTAAACCCAGATGCATTCAGTAAATAAAAATACTTATAAATTATTATTATTATTATTATTTATTATTATTTATTTATACAATTGTAACATAACAGAAAATCCAAAGCGTTACAATAAACTCTTAACTACATTATAAATCAATTACTAATTGTGCTCACAGGCATCAATATTTCAAAACATTTTGTACACGCATTCATCAAATAATTTATGTTACTATGGAATAAATCACATTGTGGTTCATAATTGATTGCAGAATTGAGAAGCGTGATGGCACGCAAAACTGGTGTATTTTTATGCGCATCTGTGCTGGAACTTGGAAGAGCTAGTAGATCCTGACGCCTTCCCCTCCGATACGAGTTATGCACAGACAGACACAGAAAACGCTGCAATAAGTAGACACTATTGATATTATTCCTAATAATATTTATAACAAATTTTGCTAGTGCTAAGTATCTACGTAATTGTAGTGAGTCGAAGCTCAAATGTCCTTGTAGAAAAAGAGTGGGATACATGAATGGATAATATCCATACTGTTTTTTGTATGTATGCCTCAGGAACCTTTTTTGGACTTTCTCCAACATAAGGTTATATTTTTTCTCATATGGGCTCCAAACTACTGAGTTGGTTTCCAAAATACTGCGAACGAGAGCCACATACAGCATACGAACCGCTTGATCTGTAAGAGGGGCGCTGTTACGCAACACAAACCCAAGCCGGCGGTAAGCAGAAACAGTTAGGTGTTCCACATGGGCATGAAAGTTAAATTTCTGTACGAACAATATTCCCAGATCCCGTACCTGTGTTGCTCTCGATACCAGTTCTCCACCAAGAGTGTAAGTACGCTCTCTTGGAGAGTGTGAGCGGGTAAAACTGATTACTTCACATTTAGTGGGATTGAAGAAAAGCCTATTATTAAGACTCCATTGATAGACACGATCTATATCCTCCTGCAGCATCATGCAGTCATGTTCACTTCTAATAGACATAGCTAATTTGACGTCGTCAGCGAACAATAGAACCATCGAATTTTTAACTATATCCGGGAGGTCATTAATCAATAATACAAAAAGTAAAGGTCCAAGATTTGATCCTTGACTGATACCAGACGGCGTACGATAGGGATCAGACACAAAATGCCCATATTTAACAAATTGTTCCCTTCCAGACAAGTAACTAGCGAATAATTTTAATAATCTTGGGGAAAACCCCATGTCCCCCAATTTCTCCAACATAACACCATTGTCGACCCTATCGAACGCCTTCTGAAAGTCAAGATAAATTACGTCCACTTGATAACCCTGTTGCAGCTCGGTCGATACATAATCTACTAGGTGGACAAGGTTAGTAGCTACCGAACGTCTGGGTAAAAAACCGTGCTGATCGTTACTGATAAACGGAAGACATTGGGGTAAAATCTGGTCACGCATAGTAGTTTCAAATATTTTAGCCAGCGCACTTAATATAGCAATAGGCCTGTAGTTCTCAACCGCCGTTTTAGATCCAGTTTTGGGAATGGGGGAAACACGAGACTGTTTCCATTTTTTTGGGTATTCACCTGTCTTCAGTATTAAGTTGAAAATAAATGTAATAGGCTCAATCAAAAGATTGGCGCACCCTTTAATGACAAAAGCAGGTATTGCATCAGGACCAGGCGATGTCCCAGATTTTAACTTCCGGATTGAAATTAATATGTCTGACTCTGTAAAACTACATATATCTACATGCCTGCTACTAGGTGCTGTTGATGAACTAACTGATTCCCAATCAAGGCAAGGCTCATCTGTTAGAAAAACTGAGCTAAAATGTTCCGCAAACGCTTTAGCAGCCTCAACACCACGATATTCATTATTGCCTCGCGTGACTTTTGGCTCTACTCCACCTTTAAATAATTGGAAGGTTCGCAAATATTACTAAATTAACTATACTAACTTTACTAATTTCTTGATTGATCAATGTTGTTTGCCTACGCATTTAACTATTCATTAAAAATTAAAATGTCGCTGCATATGTGTTTCTTTTACCCAATAGCACATCAGTAGAATAATACAAATCAGTTACTTAATGGCATAGTAACAGAGTTGGAAATGTTTAACATGGGCCGTATAATCGAAAAAGCACCAATATTCTGAGACGAGATATGTTTAACTAATAGCATGGCGGCGTTCGGCTCGACCGAATTGTGTGACCAAGCTAGCGCTCGCCGCCGCCGCCGGCGCGTATTGCAGTGCCCTACAGTGTTGCTATTACAACGACAATTTCCGTGTTCTACGGTAATTATATGAAATGTTCAGTTAACCTACACTACAGCCTTTGGAAGCAGTAAATATACAACGCGTTATTCCAAATTAGGATTTCCATTTTCTCAATTATCCTACTTAAAAATTGAAAATTCTATAACTAACAGCAGCTCGTTAAAAGCGCAGCCTCGGTCGGGTCATTGCGCTGCGGGTTATTGCCCTCTGCGTAGGGCTAATTTTAAAATTTTCAGAATTTTTTAAAAGTAGATTTTTTTTGTGTTCCTTTATCGTTACTGGAACACCCCCTAAGCTATGGCACGCAATAAAATTATCACCCTGTATTACTCATTTAACCATTTAACGGACATAATACGAAGACTGTGATTTATACAAAAAACTAACTTAAAAATAATCTGTAGGTACTGAATATATTCATAAACAAGATTTTTTTATTATTTTAGTTTAAAACCAATTATTGTAGTTTATTAAGCTATATTATTTAACATGAAAACAAATAAACTTTGCTTTTTATTACAGAATTAATTATATTGGGTTCCAAATACATAAAAAAAAAGTAACTAAATAGTTACCATCAAAAATGATATGCATTTTGAACACGACTGTACTTGAGTTGAAAAATGTATGGCGAAGTTAACATGCATTTTTAACATACTTCTACAAGGTAAATCAGGCCAAAGTGATTATGGTTTGAGACGACTATTTGTTGACTATTTTATGACATCAGTATCAAACAGAAAAACCTAAACGTTCTGCTGGAATCTGCGTCCGTGAAATGCTATGCACAGAATCCTCAGCAAGCTACCCCTGTTACTCTGAAATCCTTGAACGACTATTTTTGAGAATTTGGAAGTCAAGACGACTATTTCATGACTATTTTTTAAAATAAAAACCAAGTCGATAGACCCCACGGTTTGCTTGCATCAGAACTGAGGATTCTGTATATAGCCTATGCCCATAATCCTCAGCAAACCACAGCTATAACTCTAGAATTGTAACGCGACTATTTTTTTCCTTATGGTGACTATTTATGACTATTTCATGACTATTTTTTGGCATCGTCAAAATAAGTTTTTATGCAGTTTTTTTCTCTGAGGATTCTGTGTTGAGGGACATTAAAGTCTTTAATCTATGGCCCAGCGTGCTAAGCCGGCAGGGTTTGTGAGGTCGGTCATCGATCTTACAACCCACATGATATGATGATGAACCTTCCGCCCGCCCATTGCAAACCATTTTAAAACTACTTGCTACGAATCAATAGAATAAATACTCTAAAGCTAACAAATACAGCGAATCTGTTGACTCATAATTTACTATAAATAACTAACGCTAACGCAAAAAATACATTACGGTAGCCAATCTAGAAAAATAACATTATAAATGCGTAATATTTTTATACTGACAGGAAAAAAAAACATGGCACATTCGAGTCTTTTAAGAGGCAAGAAAATGAAGACAACGGCGCGTGTAGCGCGACTACAGTCTTGATACTCCCAACTAGATTGCACGAAACTGTAATTCGCACGAAACATAAAAATTAATTATTTAATTAAGTGTTATCTTCTGTATATTAGGTCTTTACCTATGAAATTGCCGTTTTGTATGGCGAATTTTAGGTAAACTCAATTTTCAGTACTAACATTTTTGCATTTTTCTTAGGCATTATAAATCCAATTTTTTTAATTTTTTTAAGCATTATTGGGAAGACATTAAGCTAACAGAAGCTTAACATATGACAAATGAAAAAAATAGAATTAGAATTATAGGAAATTATGATCTCATTATACTGTAAGAAAATTTCGGCAATTTCATAGGTAAAGACCTATTTTATCAATTTCATACATTTTTATTCTATTCTATTAGCGTTTAGGTACCAGCCACGGGTCTCGGTCCTCTATCTACCCAAAAGTATTTTGTAAGTGTTCGAAAACGAATCATTGCGCACGTTATGTTTATGTACCAAAGGATAAGAACAGCCAAGAGCAGCTCAAGGGCCCAAAAAAAAACCAGTTTACTATTGTTTCATCTGTGGCCCTAAGCCTTAGGGCCTAAGGCGATAAAAATCATCATCATCATAACATCCCATGAAACGTCCACTACAGGACAGGGAGCTCCCTCCAGGATTCTAGCTTTTGCTGGAAAAATGTGGAGGGGAAGTACCATAGTCACCTCGCTTGTTAGCGTTACGGCTGGCACCATGGACCGCAGTTGTAGGTGACCGCAGTAAGTAAGATGTAATATACAAAGGAGGATGCTGCTGCCCATCCTCCAGTCAACCCTTAGTCGCCTCTTACGACACCCACGGGTATGTATGGGTTGGTGCTATTCTTTGCCGGCACCACAAGTCTAATTTGTCCAGCTTGACGTACTCTTGACTGTAGAAGCGAGTTCACTTGGACATAAGCTCTACTTTCCGTTAAAAATGCTGCTTTTCCACCAGTGTTGTGCGAGGGAGCTAAGCTGTAAACTGGAAAATCCCTGTATCTACTCCCGTACCGGAATATTCCGAATTCGAAACCAATGACAGATTCGAAATTGAGGTCATTGTCCGCTGTCATTTTCATTTCCACACTGTTCCATACTACGAGCAGTACGGAAATGGAGTATGGATTTTCATTCCGCAACTGTTATAATACATAATTTTCAATCTGCATAGGCTAAGGCAATACTACCACAGTACTACATACAGCCTATTTTAAAGTAATTTTGTAAAAATACTTTTTACTGGGGTGACGACTGCCTACCTATATTTAAAAGAAAACGGAGAGTACCAGGCGTGACTAGGAGTACATAAATCGACAAGAAGCTGACAGTTGGCTCGCTTCTATATAAAGTGACATTGGCAACAAAAGAAGTGATTTGAACAAAATGGTAAGTATGTACCAGGAGAACATGATTCTACAAGAGGCTGTCAGTAACCATATACGTGGGACACTCAGAAATATTTGCGACACTAAAAAAAATTGTTCTACAGGTACATATATTTTTATTAAATCTTTTCAAAGTACTCTCCACCAGCCTCTATACAAAGATTCATGCGTCTGAACCAGTTTTCAAAACACTTTTTCCAGTCCGCCGTAGACACCTCGTTTACAGCCTGCTCGAACGCAGCCAGCGCATCTTCCGGCGACGAAAATTGTATCCCCTTGAGCTGATTTTTTATTTTTGGAAATAAAAAGAAGTCACACGGTGCTAGATCAGGGCTGTAAGGAGGGTGACCCAGGAGTTTGACTGGTGTGCTGTCCAGGAAGTCCCTCGTTTTGAGCGCGGTGTGTGCAGGCGCATTGTCGTGGTGGAGCAGTAGTCCGCGGAGCCCTGTGTTTGGTCGCTTGTTGCTCACAACAGAAAAAACTTCTGGTAAACATTTGGTAGTATACCATTCGGCGTTGATGCTTCTTTGATCTCGTAAGGGAATTGAGGCCAAGTGGCCAGTCAAATTAAAAAAGCTGGCGATCAAAATCTTCCCCCCGCTTCGAGATCGCTTCACTTTGGTAGGCGTTGGTTCATTTTGAAACACCCAAACTGTCGACTGGCGCTTGGTTTCTGGATCGTATTGATAAATCCAGGACTCATCACCTGTTACGATGTCGTAAACACGCCGAGACGAGCCTGCTTCAAATTTGTTCAGCATATCACGGCACCATTCCACCCGGGCCTGCTTCTGAGCGTCGGTGAGGTAGTGCGGCACCCAGCGCGATACTATCCTCCTCACGCGAAGATGCCCGTGTAGAATCTCGTGAACGCTTCCCGATCCAATCTTTAATATGTGCTGAATCTCCTGATATGTAATTCGCCTATTATCTTGGATTAAATTTTTCACTGCTAGCACGTTTTCTTCCGTAATAGCCGTCAAAGGGCGACCGCTTCTTTCTTCATCCCCCAAGGTTGGTCGACCGCGCCTAAATTCGTTATACCAACGATACACGGTTGCCTTGGAGGGGCCTTCATCCATAAATGCCATTTGAAGTCTATCGAACGATTCATCCGGTTTCAGGCGACACTTGAAATCGTAAAAAATCATAGCTCTAAAATGTTCCCGGCGCAGATCCATTTTTCAGTAAGACACGATACTTTGAATTGGCTCGCAAAAAATGTGGAGGGAAATTTTGAAAATGGAACACACATATTTTTACTTACAAGTAATCATATTTTCGAAAAAGATTCTGACCGGCCAGTCTCCCATATATAAAAACTATTTTTCGCAATACTTTCTGAGTGGCCTGGTACATGAAATTAATGTTAAAGCAACGCCATCCACAAGCTCTGGATCTGGAATAACTTCGGGAATAACTTTAATTAACTGTACTAACTGTCCTCTTAGTTCAATAAATTGATCACTACTCTTTAAAAAAAAATTTATTTCGTCGGTCGTAGATAAAGTTTTGTATGCAACTATACGTAATTAGTCATTTTAACACTCGATCTATACTATTTTGATACTCGGCTGCGCCTCGTATCAAAAACCAGATCTCGTGTTAAAATTACTCTCATTACGCAACAGTTGCATAAATAACTATATCCCATAACCAATAGGATATTGCTAAATATGACAGCGGATTTTAGAAGTTAGGAAAATGGCACAATCCTGTAGGTTGGAATTTTCCCAGCTCCACAGCTTAGCTCCCTCGCACAACTTTGGTAGAAAGGCACTCTTGGAAGTCACTTTTAGGCACAACTCTGGGTATAAATGGGAAGAATCCCATACTGAATGGAAATCAGTACCCCAAGTACAAGTAACAATATTTATAAACGATGGATAAGTGAGACAAGTAACATAAACAATCATTTTTATATCACAACAATTTTTATGTATGATACTCAGACGTTAAAACTGGAAAACTTTCCCTAAGAAACATAAACGGCTAAAGCCACGATCACACCTAACTGAATTCAAGGACAAATTCGGCATAAATTGCTGGGAGGCTTGGTTATGTTAATTGCAATATCCTTACTTCAACGAGCAATGTAAGCCGAATTAGTTTCTGAATTAGGGAAGGTGTGATCGTGGCTTAAGCCTGTATAGTTTTAGCCGAATAACTGTCACATGCAGTAGGTAATCTATTTTGTTTTCTTCCTTTCCTCACTTTCACTCGTTTTGTTTACTCTGGTCATCAAAATTTCTTATTAGGTACCAAACATTCCTCATAAGAACATGTATCAAATCAGACTAAATCTATTCTACTTTGAAATCGGCCAAATACATCTTGCTAAGTGATGTGATAGCTATAAAAAACCAACGTTATTTAAACCCACAGGTTAAGGACTTTCCTGCAGTCAACTAGCGCCCCCATCAGTTAAAAAAATATTACTCGCTAAATACAAAACTTCAATTTCAATTTCATTTATTGAATTCAGTTGTAACATAACAGTATAAAACATACCAAAACGTTACAAAAGCCATCATAATATAATACAGATTGAAGTAAAGGTACCCTAGTTAGTTTATTTAAAACTAGTGAATGCAATCTCGTACGAGATTTCCGCCTAGCGAGATCTCGCGAGACTCAAAACCTAGTCTCGCGAGATCTCGCAATTTACGGGATCTCGCGAGATTGGGAGAATCGCAATTAAAACATATGCAAATGCTTGTTTTAAGAACTAGTAATTGACATGATATGTAATTAAATAGAAACTGCGTTGCTTAGTTATAAAAATAATGTAAGTTTTATTTTAAAAATCAATAGAGTACTTATTATTTTGTCTCTAACTCTAATAACATTTGTTTATGTGTATAATTATTATACCTACTGTATGTAGCTAATCAGTTCAAATTCTTACAATATTGGTAACAAAACAATAATTATCTATATTTAGTCTTTTGTAAATTATTACTTTAGTTTCAATAATTAAGAGTAATAGGAACATTACTTATGGTTTATGGTAAATAAAAACAACAAAACAAAAACATAACTTCACAAGTTCTTAAATAAATGTTGTGAGATCGTATTAATCAAATAAAAGAAGTTTAAAGTAGAAGTCAGATGAAGTTTTCAAGGTACGGAAAGGCAAGTTAGTTTGTCTGAAAATGGCTTCTCAAAAAACACAACATGTCGAGAGTATCATCTGACAGACGACTTCTGATTTTGCATGCCAAATACCCTGCTGCTGAAAAAGCTCGTTCTGCCTCAACACTTGTGGGAACCACAGTTGAGAGGCAGTTATGTACGAAGTTTAAAAGTTCCCCTCTTACTCCACCAGCTTCGTACAAATTCATTTCTTTTTTAATTAAAATGTCTAAAGTTTTTGTTGTAGAATTTGTTGAGCGAGCAGTTGGCTGTTTCAGTGCTTTCAGCGATTTTTGCAGCTTTTCATGAAGTGTGATATTTTTTTCCGCGGAGACGGCAGAAAGAGACATTGTAGTGTCTTCAATATCGAAGCCTTCATCGTCCTCTTGTGCAACCGGTGCAACAACATCGACATCCTGCGTCTGTGACTGTGAGTTATAATTGTACTGTGTTTTGCAGTGCAATCTTTCTATAAGTTTTTTAATTTCTTTACGGATAGTGGTCTTCGGGGAAATAATGAATGTTTCATCTTGCGCATACTCTTCCAAATCATTTTCGTATTGGGTAAAGTTCCTTAAATATAGCAATACTGATGTCAAACATGTGCGGCGCTCAGATATACGGATTCTTAAGGATTCGGCCAGCTTTTTTGCCAGTGGCGTCGACTGTTCTTCCAATTCGCGTATCACGAACCTCAAAGTAGTTTCAGCAGTAACTAGGTCAGAATCTCGGTGACATAAGACTTCAACGGCGAGTTTGACAGGCTCGAAAATTCGCTCTAAGTTCGTCAAAACTGTACACTCTTCTGCACTCAAAGAGTATTCTGAATCGGTATCAAGACCCAAGTCAATTAAAGCCTTACTTACACATAGTTTGACTTTATTGAATATCGATATCATGTCAGCAAGGCTGGACCACCGAGTCTTGCAATCAAGATGTAGCTGTAGGTCTTTGTCAAATTCTTGATTAATGTAAACTTGCAGGAGGTCGTTTTTTGTGGGTGAATTCTTAAAAAGTTTGACCAGCTTTCTGACTTTTTTTATGATACTTGCGTACTCAGTGTCCAAATCTACTTCATTTGTAGGAAAATAATAATAAAAAACATCATCTTCATCATCAGAGTTTGTTTCTGTTTCTTCTCCTGGCAAGTTCGGAATCTCATCTATTTCATCTTCAGCAGACACAGGCAAATCTTGTTTTTTGTATATGCAATCTATTATGGACAGTTGAATGCCGTGGGCGTAACAAAGCTGCTGTAGAGGACTAATCAAACGCCCTACCTTGGTCATTACAGAAGCTCCATCCGTCGTAATATTGACCACATCATCGTCGAGAGACAGGCCAAATTCCGATAGTCTTTTCTTCAAAAGGTCTACTGCAGTTTCTGCAGGCATGCTGCCGTATATTCTGATCAAGCCTAAATTCCAAAAGACAGCTTTATTGTTCTTACACGTATGTATATTTACGTTCATGTAACGTCTATTTTTAGACGAAGTCCACTCATCAAAAGTTGATGTAAATCGGTGGTTATCGTCCTTTAGCTCAGCAAGATCACGTTGAACTTTTAACTTTAAGGTCATTCCATAATTCATCACCATAAGTTTAATTGAATTAGGAGATGTTGGTAATTTGTATCCTGCAACACTAAAAAGGTCTCTCAGGTCTTGCGAGGTACAAAACACACGAAATGGTAAACCGTCTTTAGCAACCATCCTTGACACTTTCATCTCCTTTGAATTATCTTCACTATGAAAATGATCCGTAATTTTTCTCTTTTTTATTGATTTTGATGATGGGGCAGTCAAAGGCAAAGGTTGCTCTTGCTGAAGAGTATTTTCGGCTGGAGCTGGTTCGGAAGCCGAAGAGTTTGATGCTGATGGCCCGGGAGCACCATCGTTTGCCTGCATCTCAACCTCAACACTTTTTTTAGTATCTATCTGATGTATAGACTTCAAGTGTGTATGTAAGCCTTTTGTAGAATGGTCTTTAGTTTTCAAAATCTTCGCACACAGTTTGCACTTTGCAGTGAGTCCATCTTGATCGCGTAAACAATGTTTCCATACTTCTAAAGAACTTTTATATTCACTGTACACTTTTGACATGGTTGGTATGGTAGTTGTAATTGTAGTTGTAGTGTAATATTTCTGCGAAACTAATTAAAACACAAAACTGTCTCCAAAACAAATTATTTCGTTGCAATTGTAAACAAACGCACGCGCGCCGCCTTGCAAAATGAGCCGGACCTCGTCCCCCGCAAGCCCGCCTACCCCTCTTGTCCTGTGCCCGCGCCAGGCGCGGCCGCAGTCGGCCGCACGGCCGGCCGGCCAGGATTCAGTTCGCGCGCAGCCGCGCTATGAAATACACGTCGTCACGCTGCATTTGTCGATCTCGTTATCTCGCGAGATCTCGTACGAAATTTGACGAGATACAATCTCGTAAAATATGGCCGGGATCTCGCGAGATCGGGATCTCGCGAGATCGGGATCTCGGCGAGACGAGATTGCATTCCCTATTTAAAACCTATCAATCCTGAAAACTGCTAAAAGTGGCCTTTTTTCGCACTTTTTGTATATATCTGTAACTACAGTGAACTATATTTTTCAGGATTGATAGATTCTAAATAAACTAGGGTACATTTACTTCAATCTGGTAAGACAGATTTTCGATAAGTTTTGTATTTAGCGAGTAATATTTTTTTAACTGATGGGGGCGCTAGTTGACTGCAGGAAAGCCCTTAAAACAATTACTGACTTCTTTCTTTGTGAACAACGCTATCACCAACTGATTGAAAGTTCTTTCAATAATAAGTAAAATAAATTATAATAAAAGTAAGTAGTAGAGACATTGAAAATTATTTTATTTTAACACTTCCAGTGTTCGGATAAATCTACAAAGTAGAAAATCGCAAAATTTCACAACCACAGGCAGGATTCGAAAAAAATTCAAATGTGAAATTTTGCGATTTTCTACTTTGTAGAGTAACATTACTTTGACCTAATTCTCACTGTAAAATACAAGTAAATATACGACTAAAATGTTTATCTGAAGATGAAATATAAGTGACCTTGAACCAAATAAATACATAGATAAGGTGAAAATAAAGATGAACAAATCTGTCTCGACAGCGCATTGACACACAAAAATAGTCTCGCCTGTCTATGTGTAACGAATGATTATAAATATATTTTACGTCTCTCATATTCGGTAAGTAGGTCCTTATTACCCCCAAATGGGGCTTGTAGGTGACCAATTAGCACTCTAGGGTAATAATGTAGCTAGAAAAGCCCTAGGGCGGTAAGTAATTGTAAAGCCCCCGCCCGGCAGCACCTCCACCTCCACGCGCGGCTCCACCTTGATGGCCGCCTCCAGCAGCGGGGCGTCGGGCGTTTTAATTACTTACCGCCCTAGGGCTTTTCTAGCTACATTATTACCCTATACCCGATGTATATCTAAAACTGAATAAATATGAATATAGCGCTAATTGGTCACCTACAATTTGGTGGTAATAAGGACCTACTTACCTCACAATCGAGATGTAAAGCAGAGTACTCTTAGCTCGGGCGTAAGCATCAATTGCACCCTCGAACTATAGGCGCCCTTGCTGCGCTCGTGCGCCTAAATATCTTGGGCTGCAATTACAGCCCTTGGCTACTAATCTACTATTTACGCGACTACGGCAAATAGACCGGTATGTATATAATGTTTTCTGTTCCCTCATACATAACTTCTAAACTACTTTTATGATCGCTTTTTTTAGGGTAGGTGGCATAGTACGACACAGCAATTATCTGAACATCAGAATGAATATTTATTAAATACCATAGTTTGTACATACAAAGTACCACCACCCCTTTGCCTATTACTATTTGTGCTGTAAAGTAAGGGAGCTAGTAAAATTACCGGCACACGAGACACACTATCTTAGTTCTCAGAGTGGGTGATTCGCTTTGCTGTTGCACTAATAAGACAGTGTGGATGTTATGGGCGGTGATAATGCTTACAATCAGGTAGGCCACCTGCCGGCCTAGCACGCTGCAGTTGTCAGTTTATCTAGGCCCATAGATTAAAGACTTTAAGCATGGTCACGTTTTTTTTGACATCCAAGCAGTGCGACACATTTTGAAAGACAAGGACGGCTACATGTATTAGTGTGTAAAGCTATCTTTGTCTAAAATATCAAAAACGTAATTTGTGGATTTGCTAAACATTTTCCTCCACTGACATTTCTTCGCGCTTGGAGGTGATAGATTAGATGACATAATTCCCCAATTAAAGTGACATTTCTCCGAAATATATTTTCTCTCGGGAAGCGTGCTAAGCAGGCAGCTCGAAAAAATCACGAAATATCTCAAGGGAGAGGGGGGTTGTTGTGAGATATCATGTGTATTATTTTGAGGTAAGAAAAAACCTAGCGTGCGTTAGAAAGAATTTAACGAGTTATGGGCTGATGTGAAATACTAATATACTACAAAAGAATTTACGAAGTTAGCACGACTGGCTGATTGACTGGCCCGTTCGTGTGGTTGCTAGTGAGCCTGCCTTCTACGTCGCGGGCCGCGGGTTCCATCCCCGCCCAGGGCAAACATTTGTATGATGAGAAAGAGTGTTCGTCTTGTGTCTGGGTGTTCTTTTTCTACAGGGTGAATTTGAAAATATTCGACAAATTTTGAGATTGAGTTCAGACCACGAAACTGAACAACTTTCCCCAAGAAACATAGGTCGTTAGACGTACCCATTTTACCGACTTTGACTAGTTTGGGATCAGATGACTTTGTGTGAAGTGCCCCCGAATTTGTTTATTTTATTTATTTAGCGAGTGTCTGTTCCTTTATTATATTAATACCAGTCAGAAACAACCTGAAACCGATCGGGAGCCGAGAAGATTTCGAACACGTGATGATCATGGAAACGAGATATCAGAGTAGATTGGAATTTACTAGAGGATCACGAAAAACCATGTGAGAAGACCCAGTCCAGAAAACAGCATTTAGTATGCCTTTTTCAGATTTTGAAACCGGTAAGTTTTTTTATAGCCCCTGGTTTGTTATTATAGCCCATGTAATGTTTGTTTTCATCTCAATAAAAATACATTTTATTATTTATTCATTTCTTTTCAGCTTATTATAGGTGGTTCTGCCCATGAAACTGACCAACTTTTTCCGATGAACATAGGTCGAAATACGATTTTTTTTATTTTTCCCATATAAATTGCATCAACTAATATGTCATCATTTTGTATGGGCGGACGAAATATTTTTTTTCGCATTTCGGTCTATATTCGTTGAGAAAAGTTGTCCAGTTTCATGGGCAGAACCACCTCTTAAAATATCCGGGGTGTAGTAAGTAAAAATAAAGGTATAGATAGAGTAGCTTACACTAATCACGCAACGTGAACTTTAATTGCTTTCACTCCCGAAGCCAAGTGATTCTACTCATGAAAACAAGCAATTTTCCTTAAGAAATAAAATCACATGAAAATTTTTTTTCGACTTTCCATACTAAAGTGTTCGACAAATTTTGTGTAGGAAGTCTTTTAACGATTATCGCGAAAGTAGCTTTTCATGAGTAAGTATAATAATCACTAGGCTTTGGGAGAAAAACCAATGAAAATTCACAATGTATAAATCATTGGCCGGAAAAAATCAGAGGCTACTATACAAAAAACTGACCCGCTTGAAAATCAGACAAAGGCCTCCTGAACGCCGGGCTCCGCTCTGGAACTTCTCACATGGTATTTCTTGACCCTCTCGAAAATACCCATGTACTCAGAAATGTCGTTTTGATGTTTTCGCCCTGATTATAACGAGCTCAAAACCTTCTCGGCTCCTGGTGCAATTACTAACCGGATATTTTTAGCATAGTGCTTAATTTTCCAGAATTAAATAAGATTAAACCTGCATTTAATGGCAATGTCTAATTAGTTTAAAAAAAATACACGTGATCGTAGGGATTAGTCTAAAACCTCTGAGGGGGCTAAAAAGTTGCTAAAAAAACATCACGTGATTAATGGACGACCCCCAAATCAAAAGTAATTTAGTTTAATTTTCATTAGTGATTTTGTCTTTTTCTAATAACTTACAGATACTGTCCCGAGTAACCCAAAAGATTTTAACCATCGATTCTGATGTCTAAATGGACTAAAAAAAGAGGTATAACAACATATTTAATTGTTTACAAGGAAGTTCAAAACTTTGTACTTCCTTGAAAATAAATAAAATAAATTAGGTTACATTATAATATGTTATATCGGGATTTGTTTACAAGGCAGTACAAACTTAATTGATTTATTTTGTTCGATAAAATTGCTAAGTTTAAATTACACAATTGGATCTATGTTTATATAACATTATACATTAATTTGACCTCCTATACAAATTGCGCTATCAGCTGATGCAGTTTCTAAGAGAGGTCAAAATTTGTTTTTCGTATATCGACCCACGTTTTTGGACAATATGTCTCCGTTCAGCTCAAAGAATGTACGCCTTGAGTTGTTCGCATTCGAAACCTTGTATAACATCATTAAAAAAAAAACCGACAAGTGCGAGTCAGACTCGCGCGCCGGAGGTTCCGATATACCTACAATATTTTTGGAAGCTAACTTCAAATTTTTCCTTTCAAAGCAAACGTTATGTAAAAAAGCTTACTATACATAGATTAGATGAATTATGAATGACAAAGACGTGTAGTGCTCTGATATTCGAGCGAAACACATTGTAAAAAGCCGACTCTTAAAGTAGGCCGTGCTGCAGTGGTTTATTGCCGTTTCTTTTACGCTGCCATAGCACGATTCGAAACGGCGTAGACTCGCTCTATTTGCATTGTATTCTGCATGACATTCAATAAGTATTCTGTAAAGAATCTACATTGAATAAATAATCTGAATCATCATAACTTAAAAACTAAGAGCTGTAAAATATACAAAAATATATTTCAGAATGTACAAGAAAAGTACTTTCATATGATACCGCACTCGACCTAGTAACTACAAGTTAAAATTTTGCCCCCCTATTTGGTCCCCCTTTACATTAATAATCATATTTTTTTATTCTTTCATGTGCTATTAAGTTGGGCAACCATATTCTAAAAGTATTCCAAATTTCTAGTCGATAGCATGAGTAGTGGTTACTGAGATATACAGGTGTGACAGACACACAGACAAAATCGCACCATAAGGGTTCCTTTTTTTTACCATTTTGGTATCGGAACATTAAAAACTGTGAACTGCGATCCAGTCTAAATAATGTATCAAGTTTTATTTATTAGTACCTGGGCGACCGAGCTTCGCTCTATAATAGGCGCCTCAACATTAAAATATCATCGGGTGAGCAAGCTATGCTACCCGCCAACAGATGGCGCTGTAAGGTTTTATCTAAAACGCGGTTTTAAAAAAAATGCAAAAAAAAAAACGCGGGGTAAACGAATTTTTCCAGACATCAGATCTAGCTAGATCGATTTTTCGCCCCCAAAAGCCCCCGTATGGTAAATTTCATCGAAATATATATTTATAAACAATTATTGCTCGTTTAATAGTATAGGATTTTTATTTTTTTATTCATTGTAGTTTGAATACTTTGAATGCGTGCCTATTATAATAAAAGTACCTGGGAGACCAAGCTTCGCTCAGTATAATCGTCACAGAAGCCCACCAATCAACAGATGGCGCTTTAGAGTTTTATAAACGCTCTACAATGGAAAAAGTGAATTTACCAAACATAAGACCCAGCTAGATTTATTTTTCGCCCCCAAAAACCCCCGTATAGTAAGTTTCATCGAAATCATTAGATCCGTTTCATAGTATAGGATATCCTACACTATCAGACGAACGATATTTGTATACAGGGTGCAAGGGACAGCCTTCCGAATACTGAAAGGGCATAATCAGTCAATGTTACTGAACAACTTTCAGCGGATAAAACTTTCAGGAAATGAAAAGAAAATTCAGCCTCTACATACAAAGTGTCCAATCAAGTTTGCAATTTTGTATGGAGAGGCCAATTTTTTTTCTCATTTCCTGAAAGTTTTATTCGCGGAAAGTTGTTCAGTTACGTTGACTGATCATGCCCTTTCAGTATTCGGAAGGCTGTCCCTTACACCCTTTATATTTATTTATATACTTATTTGTAATTGGTTTCTCGAAAACAGCTCTAACGATTTTGATGAATTTTACTATTATAGGTCTCAAGTCTGGGAAAATTCGTTTTCACCCATAGATTTATATAGTCAAGATAGGGTCTTCTTGGGAACAAGCGGTTCAAAATTTCCCCATACAAGAAAAAATAGCGCCATCTGTGAAAAATCGCGTGAACTACGTTGTGTAGTACTTCGGTCGGTGCTAAATACACTGAACGGAAATAATATGGCGGGAAAAACAAAACAAACTCTTTACTGTTTATATGTGATTTCGGCCTGGTTTTTCAGTTTCATTAATTGGATTATAGTCAAAAACAATAATAAGAAATAACAATAATAATAATAAAAGTATATTGTTTCTTCAACTAAGAACATTCCATTTTGTTGGTAAGTTTATTTGCATCCAATGTTGACAATATGACTGACAACGACTGACATTTGTTGGTCCTAAACGTCAGATTTCGGACCAACGAATTGGGGACATTGTAACGTGCCGATGGGCTAGTACTTATATATAAGTAAATGTTTTCACCATTTTTCTTTAATATATTTTTTTGCGCGTTTTAGAGCGTTAAAGAAACTAACAGCGCCATCTGTTGTTGAGTAGCATAGCTTGCTCACCCGATGATATTTTAATTATCCAGAGCATAGCGCGGTCGCCCAGGTACTTGAAATAACAAGAGGTGTTCGTAAGAGTGGGGAAGCAATCGTTTCTCGACAGACTCCATAAAGCAAGTAGCAATGAAGCGGCGATATTCGAATGCTAATGTGTTTAAATGGGCGCACAGATGACTGGTGCATATATCTTAGGCAGTTCACCTTAACAGGCTAACAGCCATGCCTAGGTTAGGTTTTACCTTGCGCAACCTAACTAGTTTCGTTCGCATCGCTTATTTATAATTAGTTATTTACATAGTATACCTATCGCAGGAAAATTTTATGGTATTGTTTATTGGCACTTTTAAATCATTAAATCTTTGTACGGTGCTGCACATTTCTCTATTAGGCCGGTATTTCACTGGGACACCATGGCAGCGCAACCAGTCGCCGCTACCAACAAAATGTATACAGCTCTATGGAGAGTTACTCACCTGGTGTTTGGCGGCGCAACCAGTTCGGATGCTGGTCGCGCTACCACTCCTAGTGAAATATAGCCCTTAATACTGTGGCCGCAGGGTGTGTCTTTACTGGTGTCTAGTTACGGACACCAGTGGCGCAACCAGTCGCGCTACCAGTGTCCCAGTGAAATACCGGCCTTAGGAAGGAAAGAAATATGGAACAGGCTGTTTGTTTACCAAAGAAATGTCACTTTGGCAAGAAACTACTGCAGCAGGGCCTACCTAAGGGCGCGTGCACACTAGCGATTTTCGCGATATCGCGGCGATCATATTATTTCTATGAATTTTTATCACCCGATACACTAAATAGTATGAATGCCGCGAAATCGCAGCGCCCGAATATCGCTAGCGTGCCCGCACCCAAAGAGTCGGCTTTGTACAAGAGAGTTAAAGACCTACTACACTGACCATTTCTTAATATAAAATCTCCCAATCACTGAAACCGTGCAGTGTCGCAGGGTAATTGTTTTAAAAGCATTAAATGATACTGTTATGCAAATTGTTGTAATTCTCGTATTTTTTTATATATCTGGTTAATTATTTCTGGACACTAGAAGATATGCAGGGTCACTTGGTATGTATTTTATAAGAATACATTCAGTCATTTTCAATTCAAATTCAACTCTGAATTGCGAAATTTTTGGTAATTTGTTAGAAAATGTTATAGTGTGTTATATATTTGTAATCTACTCGTAAAGCCCTTTCATTAGATACCCCACATGGTATGTTTAAGAGATTTTAGATTTTTTTTTGTATGACCGTCTTTATGACGTCACAGTTTCCACCACCACATGCGCGCTTGTCATCTCATATAATACCCATATCCGAGATGAATTGTGCGAAAAAAGTTTTCTGAGCATCTTTTGAATACATTTCCAATCCACTAAGAGCAAAAAACTGTAGATCGAAAGTGAACAACTTTCTTGAAGGAACATAAGTCGAAAAATTAAGAAGAAATTGAACTGCCATAGATCACGAATTTTTGTAGATGCAGGATTGCTCCACCTCATGCAAATCATGCAATCTGTCTGGTGCCGGCAAAAAATTGTACCAACTCTTTTCTACCCGTGGGTGTCGTTAGAGGCGACTAAGGGCTTATGAACCGGAGGATGGGCAGCAGCATCTTTCTGTGTATCGTACCACCTTACATACTGCGGTCACCAACAACAGCGGTTGCCAGGCGCAACGCCTTCAAGCGTGGTGACTATGGTAAATCCCCTCCAAAGTACCACGCGTTTTTGTTGGAGTTCTGGAGGGAGCTCCCCTATCCTGTAGTGGACGTTTCATGGGGTGTTAAGACGATGCAAATTTTTGTTTACTCCTCCAAACTCTGTTTTACTTGAATATTGGTTTGTAAAAATGCTTCTTCTTTTTTAACAAAATGCATACCTACGTTTCATAACAATTTTTGAATTAGTTTTAAACATATAAATTTTAATTTAATCTTTAAACGTAATGTTTCGCCAGTACCTATAAGTTACGAAGTTACGCTAAATGCATTCGATCTGCATTTTAATTTATATTTTAACATTCATTTCGCAATTATATGGGTCATGATTTTGAAATAAAAAAAATACGAAGTGTCAAACTAATGAAATCACATAAAACAGGGCTTTAAAAAATTGGTGAAATACCTTTTAAGGGCTTGTTCTGAGACAACTTTTGTTTTACGACTTTTCTGAATTCGCAAAAAACAACCGACTTTTCATACAAATTGGACCGGATCAGCTGATCATTTTGTATGAAGACAATTTTTTTTTGCGAATTTCGAAAAGTCGAACGAAACCTGTTGCATTTAGCCCCCAAAATAAGTCCTTAAAAGGTTTTACACCAAATTTTAAAAGCCCGATATCACAGTAAATATATAAGCTAAAGCAGTATGGAAACTCGGGCCGTTTTTTGAAAACAGAACTATTCTGCGTCGGAGCGTCAGGGTTGTAACCCAGAAGTTTTGTAATAAGAATAGTATGATGAACTCAAATATTGGGTGCTTCTATCAACTTTCAGCATGTTTTCGGACTGTAAAACTAAACAACTTTCCGTAAGAAGTCAAAACACGATTTTTTTTTATGTCCATTAGCATTAGAAACTGCGTTGACCTAGGTTCTTTAAGAAAAGCTATTCAATTTTATGGTCCTGGGACTGCTGATCGTGTCACATTAAAGTTAAAATTTAATTTAGAGATAGTCTTGCATAAAATATTAAAGGTTAAGCCACTTAGTCGCCTTTTAGCACCCAAGGAAAGGTTAAGTTACCTCTATCACACAAGGGCAGATCGAAACACTTAGTCGCCTTTTACGACACAAGGAAAGGTTAAGTCACTAACACAGTCACTCACACAAGGTCAGATAAAGACACTTAGTCGCCTTTTATGACACAAGGGCAGATTAAGATACTTAGTCGCCTTTTATCGCACAAGGACAGGGAAATACTTATAGGGAACCTATATGTACTTACCTATTTGTTCGTATTATGGTTTTGGCACCCAGGACTTACTTCAGCGCGAAAGCTGCTTATTTTCCTGTAGCGGTGTGCGCATGTGTGAGTGCGCCTGTTTTGGACGTTTGTTAGGAGTTTGCATACTGCTTTAGCTTATATATTTACTGTGCCGATATACGAGTACTTAAAGGAAAATAACACTATTTCTCATATCAAATATCTAGACCTCAAACAAAGTTCTAGAGACAGAGCTGATAGATTAGTAGCCAATTCACTCGCAACTGCTTTACAGAACTCAACCCTCTCTAAAGATAAAATCTGTTACTAATTTTTTTTTGTTATAAGTGAGCGAACGAGCAGGTGGGCCACCTGATGGTAAGTGGTCATACTTTGAAGCTAATAAGACTGCAAAGCGCGTTGCCTACCCTGAGAATTTCACTGGCTCCCTTACCCTTCAAAAACTGCTGCACACAGCAAGGTAAACACTGCTGCTTTACGGCAGAAATTGGGAGATTGGCTCATTTAGTTCAGATACATGTATAGAGAACTACATGTAATGTAAGTAGGTAAAGTATAACAACAATACCGACAAAACTAAGCATTGCTAATATTTACAATAGTCAACTATGATATGTGTACATACATTATTATTATTAACAGTTTCCTGTACGCTCTTCGATCTGATGGTTTACAAACCTGCAGAATAACATCAGTCAACCACGATCTAAAATCCGTGGCGGCCGTTGTAGTTTGAGGTGTCGAACCAGTCGACCACATATCCGAAGACGTAACCGCCATCCCATCCACTCCCCAAGGCGGCAGAGTACTCGATATATTCATTTTCACATTAAATTATACACATAAAACTAGGCTGTATTCAACGCGACACTTAGCCTTAAACCGCACACACTCTTCTAAAAAAAATAATGCTTAAGAGAACGCGCGAAATACCGGCACAACAGAACGGTTCGCGCGCGAATTATACACTGACAGAGATAATGGAAGCAGATAATTTATTTTCTGATACGAACATTTCGCACTCCTTAGCGATAAAGCGGCCAGCCGGTAGGCCGCGCGGCAATCGACTGCATACCTAACTAGATATTTAGTTTCTATGTCAGTACAAGTACTAGTCTAGGTGGTCAAGATAAACATCGCAAGGGCTCAAAAGGCTCGAATTCAAGTAAAACCGTGGCAATGTCAAACGGTATAAACTCGAGCGCAACTGCTCTCTTGTATTTATAAGATTTAAAATCATTTGGGAAGATTTGTGCTAATATTTACTTTCTGATTCGTCTTATTTGTCAAAGATTAGCTAATGATCTATCTTAAATTGTTATTTATTATTTATAGAAGAATCTTACAACCAGTTGTAAGACCTTTTTTCTCATAAACGGCTAAAAGACGTAGAAGCTAAAACCGCGCTGCGAGTGTCGGGCTTGACTTGTTGGCTGTACTAATAACGATCGATTTATTTTCTCTATAAGCACTACTCCTTGTTGACACTCCAGGTCTATTAGGATGAAATACTTAAGTTACTACTTAACTGTATTGACCGTTTGTTGTCAGAATAAATAAAATAAAAAATAAAAAAGTAAGTTTAAGTCGCGAGTGAATAGGCTACTTCTAGGCAAGCTCGTTTCATCGTCGAACTCATCTCTGTCTTCTGGGCTAGATCGGGGTCAAGAGTGAGCATATTGATAGTAAAGAAAAAAACCTTGAATAAATCTTTTTACCAAAGTTCTAATAAACCCATAATGACACCTTCCTAAATACAAATACATAAAATAATAATAACATATACGAAAAAAAAAAGAAACAGTCAATGAAACAGACCGCCCCAGGTCGCACCCGGTCCAAAGGTGCCCATCATGCTACTAGCATTACCACGATGTATCGCAATGGACAACCTCTGGACAAGAAACGAGCCGGAGCGGGGGTCAAGACCTCTCTACTTTAGCCTACGCCCTATTTGCCCGACAAAGATCAGTGCCTCCGCGCTCCAACTACCCGCCGCCGTCTCAACAGTCTCCGGGACGAATTCGTATTGGCGGGTGAGGTCGGCGTACTTGGCCCTCTTTTTAAGGCTGCGGATTCAGCGGCTGCCCCCTTCCTAAATTCAAAGACTATCTCGGCATATATTGCTGGAAAACTTGGTTCTGTTAATTTCAATATCCTTGCTTCAACCAGCAATGTATGCCGAATTAGTCTGCGAATTTAGAAAGATGTGATAGAGGTTTAAGTCTGCTTTCGTCTTACTACTTCCTTCAACACTATCCGAATTTAGAAAAATAATATTTGCACGTTTTATTTTTAAAACTGTACACTTGCCAAGAAAACTTAAAAGCACATATTATGGAAAACTAGCCCTAAAGATGAATCAAATAAGACAAATAATTGGGTACACTTAGATAAATATTTATTGCCAGAGTACACACATAATTTTGATCTGCGACTGTGATGACGTCAAAGTGTCATAAATACATTTTCGTGGCCTTGTCGGTGAACTTATGACGTCATAGGTACTTTTAGGGTTCTTTTCACACACAGTACACACAGTACCTATCTAATTAAGTAAAACTCTGAATAAGCTGCCATATAATAGACGTTCATTTAAATTTTGTTTGTAGAAGCGATAAGTTCTTAGATTTATGTTTAGAATGATACACAAATGGGGTATTACAAGTTTAATTTTAGTGTGTGTGGTAGGTATACAAGGTGTAGCAGAAAGGGTATACCAACCCTGAAGAATGTAACTAACTGAACAACTTCGTCGAAATAGGAAAAAAAATGATTCCCCCATAGAAACTGAATCAGCTGATAACGCATTTTGTATGGGTTGTGTTGAGTTCGTTGTGGTAACGACCAGAATACATCTCTAATAATGCGCACGCACAGCTAGGCCAACAAGTGAAATCCCGTCTTCGTCTATATTCCCAAGCTCGTATTTATTTATATAAACCTTTTTGCACTATAGGGGCACATTTTCTACCAGCCAACCAAAATTCTGAAAAGGAGGCGACGGGTGCACTGTTTATAACTTCGAAGTCTATTCTAGAAAAAGAAATGCTTCTTCAGGCTCATTCTCATCGTCAACCTTATCTTTGTGTTCAAGATTAAGATCTAGTTCAATATTGTTACTAAAAAATATTTAGGTAACGAATAGAGAACATGCAATAAAAAAAATCATCCTCATTCATGTAATAAAAAGCTTAGTAAAACTATTTTTCGAATAACTATGAAATTAAAAAAGATATAAGCCATCAAAGATTTGTTTCTGTCTCTTTCTAGGGAGTTTATATGACCGTAGTGACATGTGATGTCACTGTCCATGTCGGATCTCTCTGTCAGATCGCCGCGTAATTAAAAGTTTTAAATGCTTATATCGCCCGTATTTCTTAGCCGATTAAAACTTTGATTTCACTTTTTGTCATCTCTACTAAGGTATTTTCACATTATGTTAATAAATGGGACTAAAAAAATTCATGCATATTCCCTATTGCACCATGCATTTTAATTGTTCAGCGCTTGCAATACGATAAAGGCTTGAGATAAACCGTTAAGGTTATTATTGTTTTATGATCACGGTTATTAAAAGGCTTGAGTAATCTACACTGTACCGCAAAGAATCCGGGTATAGTAGGTTTTCTGCCATAGAATTTACACAATTTTATTGTGCATTTAATAAGTCAATATCTCTACAACGTGTAAATTTTTAATTTTTTTATTTATAGGAATGGCAGAATTAAGAGGAGGCCTTGCCCAGCAGAGGGACCTATTTTAGGATATTAAAAAAAACCTTACGGTTTAACACGGTGTAAGTGAACAACTTTTGTTCCACAACTTTTGGAAAATAAAATTATCTGCTTCTCTATGCAAATGAACCGTATCAGATTTTTGTTTTGTATAGATAATAATTTGGTTAGTTTTCTATTTTATTTTACAGTACTCCATTTTAGGGTTCCAAACCAAAATGGTAAAAACCTAAGAATAATCAGTCGTGTATTTCAGAAGTCGTTCCACCACGTCATTGGCTCAACTAATACTAGCTGACATTGCAGCACGCGCGTGAACCAATCGCTGCTCTCGTTCTGAATTTGAACCAATTGATTCGTATTTTGAATATACGTCCTTTTGGTTTCACGTAGGCCCACTTTTTGTTTGGAATTTGTTCTGAATTAGAGCTGACTTATAATTTATTCGTAGGTCTTTAGGTTTTCGTGCGTTTTGACGCAACCCTTATGGTGCTACTTCGGCTATCTGTCACACCTGTATATCTCAGTAACTACTAATGCTATCGACCCATCGAGGTCTTTACCCATAGGTAAAGACCTATAGGATAGGTGTGTTCTTACAGATTAATGAGATCATAATTCTTATAATTCTAAAGCATTTTTTTTTTCATTTTTCTTATATTTGAGAGTTGACTTCAAGGTTATCAATTAACGCATAAAATAAAGTTTTTATTTTTAGTTTGATATATAAAATTAAAGGTTCGAAAATTGTTCGTCTTAAATGTCGTCCAATTTCATCATTAGATTTGTTACCTATATTTTTTTACAGATAATATTTTTCGAAAATTTAATTTAAGCTTCTGTTAGCTTAATGTCTTCCCAATAATGCTCAAAAAAAAATAAAGAAAATAGGATTTCTAATTCTTAAGAAAAATGCAAAAATGATAGTACTGAAAATTAAGTTTACCTAAAATTCGCCATACAAAACGGCAATTTCATAGGTAAAGACCTATTATAAAGCTTTTTATTATTGTTAAGGGGGCCCGAATAGGAGAGGGAAAATTAATTGTCGTTACTAGGTCGAGAGGGGTATCATATGAAGGTAAAAGGGCTTTACTTGAGAATTCCAAAATTTATTTTATATTTTTTTACAACTCTTAGTTTTCAAACTTTAACGAAGAATGTCTAAAAAAATATCATTCCCTTCTTACCTCCGATTGCGAAAGGAAAAATCTGTATTTATTACAGTCGGATGTAAATATTACAGGAAAAATAAAACGATAGAACGAAGCACAGTTTTTTTAGAAATCTACAAAAATCCAACCCGTCCCGTGTCCCGTGTGGTGCCGGCAAAGAATAGTACCAACCCATACATACCCGTGGGTGTCGTAAGAGGCGACTAAGGGTTAACTGGAGGATGGGCAGCAGCATCCTCCTCTGTATCTTACATCTTACTAACTGCGGTCACCTACAACCGCGGTCCATAGTGCCAGCCGTAGCGCTAACAAGCGAGGTGACTATGGTACTTCCCCTCCACAAATTTCCAGCAAAAGCTAGAATTCTGGAGGGAGCTCCGTCCTGTAGTGGACGTTTCATGGGATGTTATGATGACAAAAATCCAACACAAACAAACTTAGTTTTGCGGGCCTAAAAATAGATATTTTTGCTTTTGAAAATACAACAGGTATATCGGAACCCTCAACGCGAGTCCGACTCGCACTTGACCGGTTTCTTTCATCGACAGGAATTCACATTATACAAGTTGTAACAGAAAGGGTATATCAATCCTTCAGGATGTGATTCTGTCCATAAAACTGAACCACTTTCCCCAGGGAACATAGGCCGAAATACGAAAAAAAATTGATCTCCCATACATAATGCGCTATCAGCTGATTCAGTTTCTATGGGAGGTCAATTTTTTTTTTCTTATTTCAACCTTTGTTCCTTAGGGAAAGTTGTTCAGTTTTTCATAAGCAGATTCACTTCTTTCAGGGTTGGTATACCCTTTTCGTTACTCTGTATACATTTTGATCTATAATCCACTTCTTATGTTTTCCTGAACGCAACAAAACGTTATAATAAACAGTAAAGAAGGCCAAACTTTAGTTAATTCTCATAACACACCGCACTTCCTTTCCTCTACGTATTAATAATTGTAATTAACCGGTCCTAATTCAAAAGTCCAGTTTATTGTCAAAATAAACATAGTTTAGTTAGGCGGAACTATGATAATATTAATCATCTCGTCGCTCAGCGCTACCCATCTTAATTAAACAGGTTTTTCTATTTATTTTTTTATTGTCAATGGGCTTACTCTTGACCACGATGTAATGGACAGAGATGAGGTCGACGATGGGACAAGAAGCCTATTTACTCGCGACTTGAATAGATTCGGGTTATATGAAATCGGGAAAACAGACGCAGGCAGAGAATTCCACTCTTTAGCCGTGCGCATTATAAAAGATGTTTGAAAGCGCTTTGTGCGATTGTGCGAAATATCAACCAAGTATGGGTTACCTCCTGCGGTGTGTCTGGACTCTCGAGCTAAAATTATAAATTATGTGTAAACCTAATATAGAATTCGCCGTGAAATCAACTACAAAAATAGCTGTAGAAAAAACTGCAAAATTTACTACTAAATCCGGGCTACGCTTTTGAAAAAAATAATGGTGCATTGTTTTAAATAAAATTATATTGCTATTAAGGGGCTGATAAGAGCTGAATTACCTCCTTTTCTAACAAAGAGCAGAATGCGCGTGCTAGAACGGAGCGGATTCGCGCTGTTTTACGTTTTTCGCTCATTTTTGCATTTTTCTCAAAATCTGTACCCATAATATAAATTATCAAATAGCCGCCACGGAGGCCTATTTTGCAGAGTTTGACAAAAACTATTTTTCGGACGGGTTAAAAAAGTTGGAGCATCCCTGGGCTAAGTGTATCGAACTAAAAGGAGACTATGTTGAAAAATAAATTGCCACTTTTCCAAAATTTTCGTTTACTTTTTGTAGGCTAAGTATTTATTGAATGACCCTCGTATATTATTATGAATAATGAATTGAATAATGTGTAAAAGTTTTGGCATCATAGATTAATGGGTACTTAATAGAAACGGTTTAAAAGCAAAAAGCAAAGGTACTCGTATTTTTGGAATTTTTCTATGGCGTACAAAATATATTTAATCGTGTTTCGGAGTCGGCCATATTCTAGGAAAGATTCTTAATTATTAGATTAATTGTTTTTCACGGGCATATATTCATCACTATTCGTTAAAAACCTGCTCAAGTGAAGCGTATTTAGCTCTTATCAGCCCCATAATTCACGTACACACGGCCGCACGTCGGTGGAAATACCTTAGACCTTGAGCGGGTCCCTGGTATTGTGCGTTTGTAGCGTAACGCTGCTGGTAACTACCTACTAGTTTTGTTTCTGTGCTTGCCGCATGCGTACCCACCGATTGAAAAGAGCTCTGAGCCTAATTTTGCGGTGTAGACGGGAGCTCTTTTAAATGATGCTAATTATAAACAATTCAAGTACGTAAAAATCCTTGTCCTATTGCGTGACTGGTGTTTTCATTTGAAATGCTGCTACTGAGGAATTAAATACTGATCGCTGATTCGCTGGTAAACGTTACAAGGCGAGATTAGACGAGACAAATACTTGAGCACCAGCACAAGCCTACTTTTTTCAATCATTTAACTATCCATCTGTCTCCCCGCGCCTGATTGCTATTTTTATTATTTCAATTTTAAATTGAAAAAATATATATTATTTTTTTAGTGTTTTAGTCAAACTGTATGCTGGAATGTTCTTTGGTTAAATATTAAATTAAATTATGAATAAATATTATTCATTTGTCAAAAAAATTATTTCGTCCTATCCGTAGGATTGTGGAACGCAGGAGGCTATGAAAGAAGTATTTCGCATACATTTGTTGTGTTGCCCGCCCTGACATGACTAACAATCCGGCTTATATAATTTCATTGCCTACTTGCTTCGATCGTACATTTTGGTAGATGCACGATTGATAGATATAGCACCGTAAAAAGGTTATCCCTTTTTGCTCTCAGTCGCTATATGGCTCAGGAAACTTGGCTGAGTTTCACCATCTAACTTTAACAATGACAAAATATGTTCATCTCACTCTCGCGAATAGTATGGTATGGAGATTGGAGAGAGTAAGAGTCACTGTCCACATACGCCGCACGATATCCGCATGATAGCGATATTAATCACTTGCATACATCCTGCATAGAAACAAACACGTTCACCGGACGGCATCACCTAGCGACATTAGAGTCACTGTCCACATAAGCCGCACGATATCTGCACGATAGCGATTCAATCAGAAATCAGAAATTTTTATTAACACTAAGACATCACAACACAATTCTATAAAAAATACAATAAATATGTAGCAATCACTTGCATGTATCCTGCATTGAAACAAACACGTACGCCGCACGGCATCACCTAGCGACATTAGAGTCACTGTACACATACGCCGCACGATATCTGCACGATAGCGATTCAATCACTTGCATGCATCCTGCATTGAAACAAACACGTTCACCGCACGGCATCACCTAGCGACATTCGAGTCACTGTCCACATACGCCGCACGATATCTGCACGATAGCGATTCAATCACTTGCATGTATCCTGCATTGAAACAAACACGTACGCCGCACGGCATCACCTAGCAACATTAGAGTCACTGTCCACATCCGCCGTACGATATCCGCACGATAGCGATTCAATCACTTGCATGCATCCTGCCTTTGACCTATTATATCAGAACTGTTTACAGGAAGAAATCCATTTCTTCGAATTATATCCGTGACCCGGAGTCCATAGATGGTTAGGTCACTGTTTTATCGCTTGCATGTCGATTGCGTGGACGGATCTAAAACGCAAACGATATTTGTAGCTTCGTGCATTCGACAAATATCGCCGCTATGGACAATGACCCTAAGACGCGTTTATTCGGATATCGTTATACTAGTTAGACAGTGCAACTCAGCTTATCTATCACATAGAAATCAATTTCAAAAATACACACTAAAATGGGGACACATTTTCGTTCAAACCTATGCGACTGCGTATCTGCTAAAATGCATGATCGAAGCCTACGTGTGGTTTTCCTTGTACGAGTACAGGGGAAACCAAATGAGAAACCAAAACGTGACTAAGATACTTTGTGTAATATACAACAGGCACTAAAACAATTTGTGATAATACTTGTAATATTTTAAGATTTTAATGTAGTTTTAATTAGATTTTAATGCATGAAAAATCTGTACGCCAAAAGGCAGAGCACATAGATCTTTATTTGTCTGTACTGTTTCATCTCTGACTACCTTGTGTCTCACAGTAATAAATTATTTGATTTGATTCAAATTTAAATTTATTCTCACCTCTCAAGCTCAGGAAACTTTGCTTTATCGGTTAAAATCTGCGTGCTAGTCATTTGTGGTCGAAATAGTCCGGTCCCTTATAGTGTTATACCGCCAAATTCACCAAATTGCACCAAATTTTTTCCAGGTTCTACTAGTCAGGTACATAGCTCTAAATTTTCTATGGATTTTTTTTGAAATTCAAGAATTTGCTCCTATCAAAAATTGAGAGCTATGTACCTAGCTAGTACCTGGAAAAAAATTGGTGAAATTGTAAGTCGTGTCTACGTGAAACAGCTAACTGACCGCACTAAAAGCGTGGAAAAGGTTTTTGAAAATTTTATCGGTCAAAATCAGGGTATCTATTCTCAATTTTCGATACATGGTTACGATACTACTTCGATAGAGTCGAATTCATAACTTCGTTCACTGACAAAGAGTAGAATATTGGTTGGATGAATTGTCAAATTAGCAGTGATTAGCGTCCATACAATATCCCACTCCATCATCAAGGGACGAAGTTTTGAATTTGCATGTATGTAATAGTATCGAATCGATATACTGAAAGTTAAGAGTAGACACCCTGCGTGCAAAAGTCATATTTGACCGCTAGCGTGGAAAACTGTACCTAAACTTAAAACTTTTAAATTTGTTAATTCTGATTTGCCAAATAATTTGTATTTAATTACTACACCTACCTATATTTACAAGAATAAAGATAAGTGCATGCTTAGACCTTTTTGTATAACATACGAGAAGACAATAAAGCACCTGCACAGCTCGATAGACAAATATAAACTTGTTTAATAGATTCGCATTTAGTAATAATGAATGTTATAAAAAAATACAATACACTAACTAAACTAAATCTTATTACCCATTGTTATTTCCCGACTGGGTAAATAATTTTATAATGTACAGTCCGCCTGACGAGTAAGCACTGGACGGAGTTGCAATTTTTTCAATAAAAATACTACTCCGCTTACCAACTCCACTTTCTCCCAGAGCTCTGAACTCATCGCGCGGACTGTACCTTACATTTGTTTGGTGCTGGTGCTTAAATTAAAATCTATCAAAATTTTGTTTGTCTTAATTCTGACTGCCAGGTTGTCCACTAAACAGGCAAATATCGGGTGTGGATTCTCTTGATTGAGGTCTGGTGACATTCGGTCTGTGTAAAAATCAACTGTGTCCGTCAACGTAAAAACATTATTATTTTTCAAATAAAGTCGATAGCGTGAGTAATTGCTAAGAAAGTGTGACAGGCAGATGAAGTCGCACCATAAGAGTTCCATTTTTACCATTTTGGTTCGGTACTCTAAAAAGTATTTTTTTTTTTATTGAAAATGGGCTTACTCTTGACCTCGATCTAGTCTTGAAGACAGAGATGAGGTCGACGATGGAACGAGCTTACCCAGAAGAAGCCTATTCACTCGCGACTTGAATAGATTCGGGTTATATGAACTCGGGAACACAGACGCAGGCAGAGAATTCCACTCTTTAGCCGTGCGCATTATAAAAGATGTTTCAAAGCGCTTTGTGCGAATGTGCGGTATATCAACCAAGTATGGGTGATATCCTGCGGTGCGTCTGGACTCCCGATGGTAGAAGGGAGATGGTGGAATAAGCTCGTGGAGCTCTAGAGCACACTCTCCGAAGTACAATCTGTAGAAGACCGACAGACATGCAACTTTGCGACGGTGGGCCAGACTGTGAAACTTGGTTTTCACCAGCATCTCATCACCAACGAGCTTCTTGGCTCTGCGATCTATCGAGTCAAGTGCGGCTAGCTGGGATTTGGCTGAGCCATCCCAAAGGTGACAGTATAAAACAAATGTGCCTACCTTAAATATTTCGTTTACAAAAGCACATAATAGGTCTTTACCTATGAAATTGCCGTCTTGTATGGCGCATTTTAGGTAAACTCCATTTTCAGTACTAACATTTTTGCGTTTTTTTTTTAGGTGTTAAAAGTCCAAATTTTAAATATTTTTTTAACATGATCGGGAAGAAATTAAGCTAACCAAAGCTAATTAAATTTAATTTAATTTTCGAAAAATATTATCAAGCACATAATAGGTCTTTACCTATGAAATTGCCGTCTTGTATGGCGCATTTTAGGTAAACTCCATTTTCAGTACTAACATTTTTGCGTTTTTTTTTTAGGTGTTAAAAGTCCAAATTTTAAATATTTTTTTAACATGATCGGGAAGAAATTAAGCTAACCAAAGCTAATTAAATTTAATTTAATTTTCGAAAAATATTATCTGTAAAAAAATATAACAAATCTAATGATGAAATCGGACGACACTTAAGACGAACAATTTTCGAACCTTGAATTTTATGTCTCAAACTAAAAATAAAAAAAATATTTTATGCTTTAACCTTGAAGTCAACTTTCAAATATAAGACCAATTAAAAAAATAGCTTTAGAATTATAGGAATTATAATATCATTAATCTGTAAGAAAATTTCGGCAATATCATAGGTAAAGACATAGGTCTATTACAAAGGCGTAACTAGTTAGCTTTTTTATGTATAATCCCATGTGTAACTAAATCCATAGTGCGTGCAGCCTTGAAGGCCAGGTCAAGGTTAAGGAGGGGGTGGGGTGTATGTATAGTTAAGTACTGCGCGCCTTTTCATACTTTAATGATCTCTCGGTCGAACTGCTAACGTAATGGTCATTGCCAAGGCTATGCTGCCATTATATCCTCGAAAGGCGAGTGGGTAATTCCAAAATAAAGGTTAGTTGGAATTTTATGAGAAACAATCCTCAGGCATCACTAAAATTACTACATACAAAAGATTAAGTTCTATCTAGTTCCTTTTAGGAACTGGTCAAGTTACTGTCATCGTCGTAATGGACGACAAGGACGACCGAATCCCATAAACAATCGAATAAGATGCGAACACCGCTTTACGCAAGGTTGGACATAGCCTAGCCTAGCACCTTAGAGCCTAGCACGCAACCGTATAAACTGGAATAAGGGCTTTTCCCAACAGTGGGACACGTCAGGATAAGTATTAATCCAGTCCTATTAAGGTGATCTGTGACGGCCAGCTTAGACCCGAACGCAACTAGATGGAGCCACTGCTGCAAATATAAGGTTTTATTTTTTTAATGCAATAAGTACCAACTATATATGTGCAAAAAATTGATCAGCTAAAATTTCATGGTGCAACTTCAACACCTAACAACAATTTCGATAAAAAAAAATCTCCATATGTCCAGTAAAGTCAATTTCTCTCGTCAGTCCGTGATTTACAAGAGTACGATCACTCACACATGCACGCAAAGCAAAACCGTACAGTTTTGACCGCACGCCCACAATCGTAATATTGAACCGAAAATTGCTAACAAAAACTAGTACTTTCAGTACATTAGCTGTATTTTTGTATTAATCAGCGAAAAATTTAACTAAAAATAGCAGTAGTCTTTCGTTTTTCAACAGAATTTTATGTACCGCGTATCACCTTAAACAAGCAATATTTGTATATAATATTTGTAATCAGTTTCTGGAAAACAGCACCAATGAATTCAATAAAATTTTGTATATGGGGGTTCCCTGGAACAAAAATCGATTTAACTAGGTCTCATGCTTTTAGCATTTCTTGGAAATAGTGCGTTTCAAAAACCCTACAGCGCCATCTGTTAGTGGGCTTTGGTTCAGATTATAATAACTGATAAATAGGAGCCAAAAATCTTTTTTTTTTATACCTACAGCCAGTTAAAGAAAACATCTTTAAAGTTAAAGCTTCTTTAAATCTATTGCTGACTCTTTCTTTGTCAAAATAGGGTTAGTGAACTTTAATTTTAATGACTCGTTCCATTCATCACTATTTACAACTTACAACGTTATTTCCAAACACAAGGATTTATTTTCAGTGTCTAATGCAATTAGCTCAACAGTGACATCTCTGAATTACTTGAGGAAACTCATTCAATAGTGTTGTTTTAACAAGAACTCCATGGTCATCATAGTTCTTGTATAACCGCATAGATGGCAGTTCAGACATAAAAAATATGAAATAAAATGCTAGAAACCAATTTCTGTGATTTGGTAACAGAAGCGAATTCTTGAGTTGTACAACATAGGTTTAAACTAAGAAAGGCTCTTTTATTCACTTTTGTTCTCTCACACAAAATTCATCAAAACTCATTAAATCTTATGAAGAAATAAAAAAGTGTACTTTATGACTATGACTTTCGTCAGTAGCACAAGAATTTGGTTTTTACACTGACAGATTAAAAGTTTCAATACAATCAGTAATCTTTCCAAGATACTTGTTTTTCTGTAAATAAATATTTGTTATTTGTATCAAAAAGCTTACCATGTTTTCTAAAGATAAATAGGTTGAAAAAGCTAAAGGCAACCAAAATTGTTCAGTTTAATAGTCTGAGTGGCATACTAGTGCTAGATTTAGCTAGCACTGATGAAAACTGATCCTGGGCATCTGTATCACCAACTTTCTTTAAATATTAAAATTTAAAGGGAAATAGTTGTTACTTGTCTCACTCATCAGAATATTACCTTAACAAAAGCACAGTATAACATAAAATTACTAGAACTAACAATATATGGTATGGACAATTGGACGCTCCCTGCCCCTCTAGGGACTCGCCCCCTGCAATATACCTATATCTAGAGTAGGAAGGTAGGTAGCTCGAACATATACATTAAGTTACCTTTAAAAAAAAATTGAAATTCTAGAATCAGGGTTGGGACCAAGGACAAGGGTAAAATGACACACTTTGCCGCATGTTAAATGGAGTGTTCAGGGTGTGACAAGAGTGTCTTAGGTAAGTATGTGGTTTAGAAAATAAATAAAGGTACTTACATCAATAAATGAAGGAGATGGTGATACCGTAGAGTAGTTTTCTGCCATGGCGACGGCAAACATTGCTACAAATGCTCCAGTGGCCCAACACACTGTCCTTTTCCGCAACATTTTTGAATCTGTGTTACATAGAAATAACAATTACAATATATCTTAGCATTATATTGTTAATATGCATGCAGAGCCTGTCAAGTATACATAGAATGTTTTAAATGCCATAAAACATCGTGGTAGCACTAACACAATGTTGGAATGCGTATAGAGATCGCAGATTTCACGACATCAGGCAGGACCACAGTAGCCTAGTTGGTAAAGCGTCTGTGGTACTGACGCAGAAGACGCAGGTTCGAATCCTGCCTGTGGTTGTGAAATTTTGCGATTTTCTACTTTGTAGATTTATCTGAACACTGGAGTGTTAAAATAAAATCATTTTCAACATGGTGGTTCTTATATTTTTCATGAATAAGCTTGCACAGAACTGATTTGGTATGAGCATTGGCTACAAGATGCGTAAACACCAAAAATATGTAAATAAATAAATTTACCATGCTGTTAGTATGAGGCGTAAAAATAAATTTGTGCCACAATGCTACAAAAATGAGTAACACGTCTGATTTTACAAAATCTATTGATGCAAATTGATCATGGTATATAATCAGGTAAAAACATGGCACTTCTGACAATAAGATGCTTGAATACCACATTATTAAAACAGAAGAGGGAAAATGTTTGGCCATATTATAAGGCATGATAAATTTATAAAAACCATTGTGGAGGGAAAGATAGAGGGGAGAAGACGCGGCCGCCCTAGAATCTCATACTGCCAACAGTTAAAGGAGAAAGTGGGAGTCAAGACATATCGAGAGCTCCATAACCTGATGCAGGATAAAGGTAGGTGGAGGGAGCTACACCGACAAGAGCTTGGGTCTTAAATATTGTTTGAAATATAAATAGTTTTACCATGCTGCTGTAGTATAAGGTGAAAAAAGTTTGTGCAAAAATTATTAACAGAATCAAATCTACAGAATATGAATATGTATATTCTACGTGAATTGATTAGCACACTACTGGTAATAAAACTAAGTAATATGTGAGGAAATCGGCAAGAGACAGAAATGAGTGGCACAATTTAGAGGAGGCCTATGTCCATAGACATGATGACCATACACAAGATAATAATGAAATTAAATGATAAAATAGTAAATATTCATATGTAATCAAACAAATAAGGATACCCAAAATGTTTAATATGATGTATTGTTAGCATGAATTGTTAGCAACGTCATGTCATTCTTTCACACCAGCTAGGTTGGCTGGAAGAGATCTCTTATAGAGATAAGCTCACCTTTGTAAACAAATTTTATGTTAACTACAATTTTATGTAATTTGTGCACAATAAAGAATATATATAGTCATAAATGAAGCCTATTTTATTTTATTTATTTTTATGTCCTACATAAACTAAATATTTTAAAAGAGTATGGAGATAAGGAGACAGAGAAAGGTGGTGACCTCTGTAGGCATTTTTCAAACAACAAACCAAGCAAGAAGAAAAACATTACTTGTCAAGTAAAGTAATTGTAAAAGAAGATGGGGAATGAAGCTAAATAACACTACGTCTTGACGTTGGCTTAATTGTGAATACACAGAAGCCAAATAACAAAAAAATTATAAAGCTAAATAAATAAATATAATAAAAGGAGACACAACTAACAAACAAATTGCTAAGTTGGTTCTAAATATTTTATAAAATTTAAATATGAATAGGAATTGGGTATTATTTACATTTTAAGTGGCTAAGTTACTATATTGAAACTATCTAGGTATATCTCTATAAACATTTTGTTTGGTACTTGTATGATAATTGTTAACATAAAAAAGCATTTAATTTTTACAAAATTATTACATTAACCTATTGGCTACATGATAACGGCTAAATAGCTAACAAATAGGTAGGTACACTAATAAATAAGTAGGTATATATTAATTTACGAAATGTGTTTATCAGCTTTAGATAAGATTTTTTACATATTCTACATACACATTTCGTAACCTCACCATTTAGAGTGGGGTATGCTTACTAATTTAGGAATGTGACATTGAAAAAAAACACCAAGAATTCAGGAAAAATTAGTACGGGGACCATGAAATCTAATGAAACGTCATCTATAAAAGTGAGAGGTTCAGCTACTTACTTTTCTATGATAAAGTTTATATTATTGCTCATCCAACTGTTAGAGCACAAATTATTTCACGCACATTTATCACACATTCTTACGGGAGAAATTAATTTATAAAATTCAAATTGAAACCCGCATCAATTTACTATTTTATACACATTTTTTCGATAAAAGTCAAATTGATTTGTTTGACAATGACATTACAAGTCTTGCGTGTCGTGAAAAAAAAAATGTCTATGGTTTTGCGTTTTGTTGCCGACTTGAATCAATCAGACGTCAATCGTGCGCGTCAAGTGGCATCAATCGATCAATCCTTCGCCACAAAAGCGTTTCTTTTCAGTCGTAAATATATGAAATCAATCAGTAATTTAAACACTCATTATTATGAAATAAAAAATAACCAAAATGCCTCTTGACTTGATTACCGCAGAAAGATTACTAGTTGCCATTCATCTTATAATACATTGTTTTTTATAAAAGTATTTCTGATCATTTATAATTATGTATTTATTTTCATTTGGATACTTTTTTGTTTCCTTGACCTTGGCACAAATACCCTAGTAGGGTGATTGCCATAAAATTAAAAAAAAGCGTTTCTTTCAGTGAAAATATAAATATATGAAATAACCAAAATGCCTCTCGATTACCGCAGATTTAATGGGCCGGAAGATAGTGTATCATATAAGCGTTTCACAAAGGAATATCTAAAAAGTTACAGTGAACTCCATTCAGACCTTGTGGGTGAAAACGATTTACGCAAGGATGGGCGCGCTATGGACGAAGCTCGAAGCATGTGTATGTTTTGTATGTGTTCTTCTTCTTAACGTTCAATTTTCTTCATGAATTTTACATTATTCATGGTTTCCTAATCTTTCAGTTGCTAGGACAGATATGGTGTCTCAGGCCAAAGGTTCTGCGTATGTTGAGCTGAAGAAAACTAAAGTTGTATGTTCAGTATTCGATCCACGTGAAATACCTCATCAAAACGAGTTCAGGTACTTACTTCCTTCTCTTTTTTACAGCCAATATGTAACTTCAAGAACATCTATTCTTTCTGCTCAATATTTTATTTATTATTTTTTTATTTATGAGGAGTCAGAAGGTGTCTCACAAGGCTCGTTTGGCTGTTCATAGGGGTGTTTTAGTACCAACACTGATGTATGGCAGTGAAAGCTGGGTATGGCAGAAGAAGCATGAAAGTAGAATTAATGCAGTGGAAATGAGAGCCCTAAGGAGTATGATTGGTGTTAAATTGAGTGACAGGATTAGAAATAGTGTGATAAGAGAACGGTGTGGCGTAAAAGAAGACGTAGTGACTAAAATCGAGAAAGGGATGCTGAGATGGTTTGGTCATGTAGAGAGGATGAATGAACGAAGACTGACGAAAGAAATCTACCAGGCGAGAGTGAATGGAAACGTTGGAAGAGGAAGGCCTAGGCGAACGTAACAGGACCAAATTCAGGACGTTCTGAATACAGGCCAGGTTAAAAGTACCCTAAACCGATGAGCATGTATGAAAGGATTGATGAAAGTACAGGAAGCAAGGGAAGTATGTCAAGATCGTAGCAGGTGGAGGACTGTGGTCTCTGCCTACCCCGACGGGAAAGAGGCGTGATGTTATGTATGTATGTATTTTTTTATTAATTGTTTATTTCGGGTATAAAAACCCATAAAATACAAACAAATTTACAAAATAATTAAATACTTAAAACTAAAACATGTAGGTACATACATTTATATTATAAAAACTATGCTAATAAAAAAGAAGGTTACTTGTCGTGGTCAAATACTCATTCTTCATTCTATGATTAACTCATTTTGGGAAGATTGAATTCTGTCCCAAAACAAGGCAATCCCAATATTAAATGCCAGTATAAACTTGGGACAAGCACAAATTTCCGTGTAGTGTTTTGTTTGTTTTTGCCTGTTTTTTTAAACTCTTTTTTTTCTGTCCACAGTCAGCTAGGTGAAATATACTGCGAGGTGAAATTTGCATCATTCTCTTGTGCTCAGCGGCGCCCGCATGCACCTGATGCTGAAGAGAAAGCCCTGTCCGTGGCTCTCAGACAGTCTCTGGAACCAGCTGTTTGTAGACATTTCTTCCCAAATTACCAAGTAATAAAAAAAATTATGAATACTTTGATTCTGGTTTATTAGAATAGAACAGAACAGTTTAACTAGGTATTACAAATTGGCCATTTTGGTGTATAGTTGCTCTCACTCTACAATTAATATTCTTAAGGATACCATTAGTCGCACCTTGAGGAAGTTCGTTATCATGTCCTTGTAGCATAGCTCTGCTGGTGTAGCACAAGCCCATAGATAAAATTATATCTTCGGCCAAAATGAAAGCTAAAAAAATTACCTAACTATGTATGAAGCAAACATCAGTTTTCTCTCGCTAGTGAATGAATAGCATTTATCTAGGGCCTCCTGCTGAGCCAGCTGGTTCTGCTTGTACTGGTTTTGTTACAACTCATCTGCAGCATTTTATCCTGACCTCCATAAAACACTTGACCAACTTTTACAACATTTCAGATTGATGTCTTTGTCTACATCCTGGAACACGATGGAGCATGTTTGGCTGCTGCTATAAATGCTGCGGGCCTGGCTTTAGCCAATGCTGCTGTCCCAATGTATGACATCATCACAGCATGCTCAGTAGCTGTAATCGGAGACCAAATGTTCATTGACCCTACCGAACCTGAAGAAAATTTAGCCCTTATGAGCCCAGAGAAAGAAGGAACTAACCATGGAGTAATAACTATGTCTTTATTGTCTGAATTGAAACAAATATCAGATTTCATACAAATTGGATCAATGGATGTTGATTGTGTGACAAAGGCTCTAGACATTTTAGAAAAAGAATGTGAGAAAATAGTTCCTAATATTCAACAGATTCTTGTTCTGAATGTAGTGGAGTGTTTCGAACAACGAAAGAGATTAGAAGCTGAAGAAAAGGAAATGGAAGCGGCATTAAACAAAAAAATGGAAGAATGGAAGGCTTTATTAAATGCTGGATGAAAAGCAGTTTATTTTGTTTTATTACCTTGAATGAATAACCTAGAAATTAGAAATAATTAACCTATGGCTTAAAATATAATGTATACTAGAGTTAACAATAGACAATGTGGAATAATCTGAACTTCATGTAACACAAGTTAAAAACTAGCTGTATACATATAAAACAATAGTTGAGGCATTTTATATGTATTGTGGTTACAAATGTGTACCTCATGCAATTAAAGAGAAATTGTTTCTAACTGCAAAATTTTTGTTTAAAAAGCAACACAGTCTTTCGTCAACTCTGGTTTAGAAACAGCACTTAACATAAAAAGTATGCATAAAATTAATCTTCGGGCTTTTCTGGAGGTGGTCCACAAGGTTGCAACATCCTTTCCATCAGGTTGAATTTGACTCTAGCTTTAGATTCATTTTCCACAATCGCATAGTAACTCAGCAGGTCTGGGTGGCCCATGTAGCTACAGCAGGAATCTCGGTGCTGATTTGTTAGCCATTCGTATTTGGTTGTATCAGCATGGCCTGTGCCTATATACTTGCTCTGAAGATGCTCCAACTGGCTGTGTATATTGTATCTTTCACCCATCTTAGCTGTGGACTGAGTAAAGTGAGGTTAGGTAAGCAAACTTGTATTTTATACACACGAATACTGTAAAGCTTTGTTTAGTAGATACGTACGGTATATACCTCTAAAGTTCACTGGTGGAATTATTATTAGATATCAACGAATAAGCTAAATCCCGTGGCTAAAACAACTTCTGTTAGCCCCAAAGATTTCGGACCTCCTTGCTTCGCTCGTAATAGATACCTTGCTAATTTATTTTACTATGCGATGACATCTGCCAAGGTGTCCCAAATTTTTATGTCAAATCATCAATGATCAGTAGGAAATATTCAAAATAACCTGTCAAATCCATAGAACGACGCCTTCACTACCTTGTGACGAATTATTTATTTAATCCTCCTTCTAATTACCCTTATTTTTCTATGGTTAGCCCTCTACAATATACTAATCTGTGACTTCTGTCGCGTCGCGTCAAACAAGCGTCAAAATAGTATGTGTATAAGCTGCGTTCCGAATCAACGATAATATCGCTCACGGCGGCGGCGGCGCTGTCAAAAGAACGCCAAAAGTGATTCGGAACCTCCAATGATCTTACATATACCATGATAGCGTACTCTTAACAATTTGTACAGAGGCAAAACGAGCAGAGCAAGACATCATAGTTGTGAAGTTTAAAAACACTAACGATTTTGTGGAAGTGTGGATCGAATTAACAGGTTCGCAAAGATCTTGAATTATTTAAATAATAAATAAACATTTTTACAATCAATAATCAGTTTGTTTTATTTCCTTTTTCATACAGACAGACACATGACAGTAACAAGCTTGTCACAACACTAAAACCACAGACACAATACAAAAGAGTATGCACACATATCTTGTAAAGAGACTCTATGTCTCTTCACATCCTCTATGATTTTTGTTTTTTAGACTTGCTCCAAGTCTAAAAGACCAATTCTTTTGCACAACGCACTTAGCCGGGGCCCATATAGCGGCTTCGTGAACATGTCTGCTAACTGTTGCTCGGAGGGCACTTGCTTGACTGAGAGCTCTCCGTTTTGTATGCATTCTTTAATGAAGAAATGCTTCATCTTGATATGTTTCGTCCTTTTGTGAAACTCGTACTGTGGGTTCTCTGAGAGTTTCAAAGCAGACTCATTGTCAACATTAATTGTGGGAATATCTTTCAGGGTTGTCAGTTCTTCCAAAATTCTTTTGAGCCAAATGGTGTCTCTTGCGGTTTCACTAAGTGCCATCAACTCAGCCTCTGTTGATGATATGGCTACAGAACTCTGTTTTTGGCTTTTCCACAAGACAGCTCCTGAAAAATGAAGTAACATTCCAGATGTAGAATGTCCTGTTGCTGGGTCACCACCGTGGTCAGCATCGCTGAATCCGATCAGTCTCCGTCCACCTTCCCAGCACTTTTTGAAAACAAGTCCTTTGTTTACAGATCCTTTTAAATATTTGAATATTCGCTTTACCTTTGTTACATCATTTTTCGTTGGTTTTTCAAGATTACGGGATGCAACGCTTACTGCATAACATATATCAGGTCTGGTGGCAACCATTAAGTAGGCTAGTGCTCCTACTGCTTGGCGGTAAGGAAAATCATGATCAATTTCATTAGAAATATTTGAGTCTTGAGGTTCGATCCTGACTGCAGGAGACGGGGCAGCCTTGCAGTTTTCCATTCCAAACCTGCTAAGTATTTTTTTAATATAGGCCTTTTGGCTCACGGTTATAGAACCATCTTTGGTTTTGTTTATCTCAAGACCTAGAAAGTATGATGCAGGTTTTGTAGTGATTTTGAATCGACTCTTCAATCGCTCTATGAATTCTCGTCCAGCTTTCTCATCAACACTAGCAACTAGACCATCATCCACGTAAAGGGCTATCACAACGTCCTTGCGAATGTATAGGCAGGGATCCTGCGTGCTTTGTTTAAAACCTGAATTTGTTAAAAATTGTGAAATACAGGTATTCCAACACAATGGTGCCTGTTTAAGTCCATAGAGGCTTCTTTTTAATTTACAGACCTTCTTGGTACCGTCAACATATCCTTCAGGTTGGACCATATAAATTTCTTCCTTCACAGAGCCATTTAGGAATGCTGTAGATACGTCGAATTGTTGAAGTACCAGATTATCTTGAGCAGCGAGTCCTAAAACTGCGCGCACCGTACTTAATCTCACGACAGGACTAAACGTTTTGTCGTAATCCATTCCCGCTTTTTGAGAGAAACCCTTTACCACAAGTCTGGCTTTATAGCGTTCAACCGTTCCATCTGGATTCATTTTTACTTTATATACCCATTTGCACGGTAGTGGCTTTCTGCCTTTTGGCAGATCAATGAGTTCCCATGTTTGGTTCTCATTTAGTGAACAAATTTCGGTGTGCATTGCTTCTAACCACTTAGACCTTTCTTTGCTTAGAATGGCTTCTTTATATGACTGGGGTTCTACAATTTTATCCATTTCAATGGCTGCCAGTACATAATCTTCTAGTCTTTTTGGAGGAGCGATTCGTGATCTATTACGGAGGTTCATCCTTTCTCCATGTTCAGAGTGCTGAGCTTCCTCTATTTCAGGATTAGGGTCAGATCGTTGATCTTCCTCGATTTCAGAATCATGAAGTTCAGGTTCATTTGGAGGAACTTCCTCATTTTCAGTTTAAATATGGATATAGGTTCCATTTAGGTCATCATCGCATGTATCATACTGTGACACATTTTGTTCGTTTTGAATTTCAGCATCATCAGTGCTTGCAACTTGATCGTCTTGTTCTGGTTCATTCAGATGTATGTTGTTTTTATTAGGATTATTTTCATATTCGAGAATAACTCCTTCTTCATCGTCACTGTCTGCAATTTCTTGCTCTTGTTTAGTCAAACATAGTTGATTATTTACTTTTATCTTGTCGAAGGGGATATTTAGTCGATATTCATCCTCGTATAGCATTCTTTTGACAGTTCGAATGTCCTTTGAGACACAAATGCGTTTTAGGGTAGGGACATATACTCTAAAGGCTTTTTGGGTTTCAGAGTAGCCTGCAAGCATTCCAACTAGTGCTTTAGATGTAAATTTCTGTCCACGATTGTTTTTTTTCAAAACAAAAGTTTTCGTCCCAAAGATATACAGGTGGTTTACGCACGGTTTTCGACCAACCCATTTCTCAAAGGGTGTAGCCCCTCCAATACTTTGGTTAATGCTTCTGTTTGACAGATAATTAGCAGTCAAGATTGCTTCAGCCCACAAAAACATTGGCGCTTTGGATTCGAGCATCATACATCTTGCTTTTTCCACCAAAGTTCTATTTTTCCTTTCGGCGGTGCCATTTTGGCTTGGAGTATATGGAGCTGTCAGCCTACGGCTTATTCCATTTTCTTTCAAGTAGTTATTGAATGTTTTGTTACAATATTCCGTGCCATTATCACTCTGCAGGCATTTTATCTTGTTTTCAGTGAAGTTTTCTGCTTCTTGCTTGTAGAGTTTAAATTTATCTATAACTTCAGATTTGTTTTTAATGAAGTATACCTTGCAGTAGCGGCTGAAGTCATCTATGAAAGTGACAAAGTATCTATTATTGCCAAGAGATGGGGTACGGATGGGTCCGCAGACATCACTATGTACAATTTCAAGGGTTTTGTTAGTTCGTGTCAGAGTTTTTTCTTTTGGGTTAGGAGTTCGACTTATTTTTCCTTCTATGCAGGTTTCACAATCTCCCAATTCAGAATTTCCTGTGTCTAATTCCAACCCTATTAGGCTCTTATTCTTGGCCGCATACTTCATGTCTTTCCAATTCATGTGGCCTAATTTTTTGTGCCACTCCATATTTGCGGTTTCAGTATTTAAGTTTTGTATTTCTGCTTGTCGGGATTTTAGAGTTTCATCGACTACAGTCTCAGAATCGGAACTGGATTCTGAATCTTTATCTGCTATGTTTGCTTTATCATTTCTGGTTATACGGAATTCATCGTTTTTTATGGTTTCAAGATAGTACAGACCGTCTGAACCTCTAATGGCTTCACATTGTACGCCTCGAATCGTATCTTTAATGATTGCCTTGGATTTTGTAAATATGACCACTTGTCCTGCATCAGTCATTTGTCCGACCGACAATAGATTAGCACATAATGAAGGCACGTAGAGAGCTTCGGATAAAGCTATAGTACCTTTATCAATTTCAATTTCAGCAGGTCCTTTTGCTTCTATGTTAGTGGTTTGACCTTGTGCGGCAAGTTTTAGGGATTTAGACGTCTCTTTTAAAGACTTGAAAGGCTTTTTCGAATGCGTCATGTGCAAATTGCAGCCGCTGTCCAATATCCAAGCTTTTTTTAGTTTTTCGCTCAATAGGTAACAGCTAAAGTTGTTTTTTGGTTCTTTTTTACCGTATTTATTTTTCTTGTTGGCATTTTTCCAGCATTTTTCAGTTTCGTGGCCTTTTTTCTTACAGATTTTGCAAAAGGCATACATTACTTCAACCTCACTAATATCTTCTTGACTGGTGCTCGGTTCAGAGTCATTCCTTCGACGGGCGTCACTTTCTTCTATTATTTTTATTTTGAGCTTTTCAGGGGATGGCAACGTGTCTTGGGACTCTATGGCAGTTCTGAAATTTTCGAATTCATCTGTAAGGCTGTATAGCATCATAATCGAAAGCAACTCACAGTTTATTTCAATCTTCATGTCCTTTAATTTGTCTACAATATCCATAAATGTATTTAGGTGTTCACGGATATTGTTCTTTCCCAGCTTAAGCAGAATCAGCTGCTTCAAAAGGTTTGCCTTTCTGGCGGGACCCTTGCTGGCATATATGGACTCAAGAGTATCCCAAACATCTTTCGCGTACTTACAATTCTTTACTTGTTTAAGCTCTGTTGGCGAAATCATGAGCAACAATTCCGACTTTGTCATTTCGTCATTATCGATCTCTTCTTGCGAAGCTGTGTTGGTTGGAGTCTTTGATAGGGATTTCCATAGTTTACTTTTTATCAGGTACGCTTTGGCGTGTATAACCCAGGTGTCATAATTATCTTTTCCAAGTGGTTGTATTTTTATAACCGACATTGTAATTTTTATTGACACTCGTTCATCCGACTCAAATCAACATATACAGATCTGCTACCATGTGAAGTTTAAAAACACTAACGATTTTGTGGAAGTGTGGATCGAATTAACAGGTTCGCAAAGATCTTGAATTATTTAAATAATAAATAAACATTTTTACAATCAATAATCAGTTTGTTTTATTTCCTTTTTCATACAGACAGACACATGACAGTAACAAGCTTGTCACAACACTAAAACCACAGACACAATACAAAAGAGTATGCACACATATCTTGTAAAGAGACTCTATGTCTCTTCACAATAGTCGATGTACTTCGTCCCTTTCTAGTTGTTGCTATACTAATGAAGTTTGCACAATTTCCGTGCAATATACGTATTTTTATATACTTATTTAAATAATGTTCAATGTGCAAAGTATAAACTTCTCTCTCAGTTTTCATTAAATATTTATAAATGCAGAAAATAATTTTCTTTTGATTTATCTGGATTAAAAACTCTTTGGTAAAATGATTTTTAACAAAGATTTTGCATGACATTTTGTTGATGTTGTCATGGCAACATAAACAAAATGTCATGCAAAATCTATTAGAAAGGGACAGCTTCATCTCTTCTTACGTCCTACTCTGCTCGCATAATTTTTGGAAGAGCGCAATCTGGTTAAAAGCGCCGCGCGCGAAGTATTAAATCTATGGGAACCTCAGAGTAAAAAACTATATTATTATTTACTATAGAACCCGCCATATGCATATTCTGTATGAGCTAGTGAAGCGTGAAGCGTCTCACAGTCGCCCATGCTAGTCGGTCAAAAAACTCAGTTTAGTTTTACAAAATTCAAGATATCTTTAAAAATCTAATGTTTTAGTATAAACTTTTTTAGCGAAAGTGAAAATATATCGTTTTTACTTGTGATTTGATTATCAATACTAAGAAAATAGCCATTTTATGCGTGATTTTTAACACCGTTTTTTTCCTGTATCCTCGTAACGCCCAGGCTATTTTTACAAAACATTGGCTTGCAGCCCAGATGCCTTTTAAAAGGTTCACATGGTGCGGACCCGGAAGTGATGAAAATTAAAAAAGTGTCTTATTATTTCCGTATGAGCGTGGGATTTTTTCTGCATGTAAATGTATGTCAGTGGAAGGTTTTGTGACACTAAATAACCCCAAATTCGTTATCCTTTATTTAGGCATATGGGCTTTAATATATTACAAAACCCGATTTCGCAAAATTCGTATTTTTAAAGTTATTGAGTAGCGGTAGACAATACAGGGCTTATTTTATATTATAAAAAAACAATGAACATAGATATTTGGAAAAATACCTGCCTTCCAAAATTTAAATGACCAAAAACATATCTAACACTAACAATCTGAGAAGAAAATATCAATTTTTGAACATTACAATCATTATTTTCTGTACTTATTATTTTTAAAGGCTAGTTTATCACATGTTTTAGGATTTCTATCAGAAGAAATCCACATCCAACAGAGAACAAAAGCAAAAATTTAAAAGTTTCTGAATTGGACCTAAAAACACTATAGCAACCCATATACCTTTTAAAATTAAAATGATAGTGAATGGACATATTTTTATAGAAACTTTAAATAATTTTGGGAATACGAGTTGGTTTTTAATGAAAAACTGAATGTTCTAAAATAATCAAATCGTTTACTGTAAGAATATACCTGATAAGGCTTAATCAACATCCTAAGAAACAAATAAGCATCAAAAGTTACATTATTTTTACTTACATAACTATATAATCTTTGGACGAAATAATCATTTTGGTTTGTACCAGATATCAGTCTTGTCAGAGTTATTTGCGTAACTAATTAAGAATATTAATTTAAATCACAATGTGGCACAGATTATACCCGTGCAAAGTATATGTAACTACCGACAATATCATAATTAAAGTTATTTTCAACTCTACTAATCACTTACAATGTAAATAATGAAGTTAAGTCTCAAGATCAAACCCGTACAAAAAGTTACGAAAACATAGGTCACAAATGACAGTAAAAAATATAGGTATCTTAAATCCTATTAATCAAAAAACAAAAATCTAAATATAAATGCTTTAGAAAAGTTAAAATTGGTAACAAACTAGTATCTTCTATCTGATTTGCAGTGAAATTGTTGAAAGCAGTTGCGATCGCGGGTAAGACATAAATTAATTTTGCATGACATGCACCTTATTTTGGACTTCTTTTTACATCCATCACGACGACAAAGTTTTTGCTCCTCACCAACTTCAGGCATGTGCACTGCTCCTTCATAACGTGCCTTATCTGAAGGAATAGGCACAGGTAAGCACCTTTTTCTAAATTTAGAGCGCTGCTGCTCACACTTTTCGTCTTGCTCTTCTTCTATCTGTGACTCTTCTTCCTGTGACTCTTCCCTCTGTTCTTCAACAGTATTTTTGAGCATTGTTTTGGCAATATCTAATTTGAACGGCCGAAGCTGTTGAATAGATTTGAGTCTTTTACCTTTATTAAGTTCATCTTGACGGTATAATATCCAGGAGTTGGTCACGGCCAAATCAAAAAAGTGGGCAATAATCCGTTGTGTCCATTTTTTTGTACGGTAGCGATACGGGCATACTGATAACATCCTATCAGCTAAATCGACGCCACCCATGTTCTTGTTATAAAGTTTAACAACTTCTGGTCTTGGTATTGCGATGTACTTTCTTTCCTTTTTTGACCAGCGTTCGCAGGAATCCATAGTCTTATCAGCATGTGTGGATGACATAAAAGTCACTGGCTTACTGTCCAGCCATTTAGTAATAACAATTTTTTTTGCCTTGTGTACAGCTGTTTGCCACGATCCCCTGGTTTTCTTTTTCATTGCTATATCGTCGGGTATAACGTGTCGAGCAGATGGCGGAACCCTATTTTTCATCAGAGTCCCTGTACACATCAGTCCTTTATCCTTAAGTGCCATGACAAGTTTTTCTGAAGTAAAATATCGATCGCAATATATAATATGACCCGGTACTAAGTCTTTTGTTAAAGTCAATACAGCTTTTTCACCTAAGCCATATAATGAGCCTTCAAGATCTGGATATGTCGTGTCGCCTTGATAAATGTGGTAATTACAGACAAGCCCGTCTGGCGTCGCAAGCACGAAGGCTTTCAACCCAACAGGGTTGGGCTTTCCTGGACAGTACTGCTTCAAACGACATGATCCTTGGAAAGGTATCATCATCTCATCGATTGAGAGGTCTTTGGTTTTTTCCTGGACCAGGCAACCTTTCAAAACAGCCTCAAGCAGTGGTCGTACCTTCCATAATTTATCTGCTTGTCGTTCTTCAGTACTGACGTCTTCATCTACTACCAATTTTATTGCGTTCCTGAGAATCAAGAAACGATTTCTTGGCATATTATTGGCAATTATTGGTACTCTAAATTCCTTTGACCAGTACATCCTGAGCGTTGGATAGTTTATACAAGACATTATCATCTGAATTGCTATGTAAGTTTTGAGTTCTTCGCAAGTTAAGTGTAAGGCCTTCATGTTTCTAGAAAAATAGCTCCAGTTCGATTTATCTACTATATTTTCGATAACTTTGTCATCAATATACTGATAAAAGTAATCTATCTTAGTAAAATTATCTCTCTGTAAGGGCAAATAAGCTGGTTGTATAAATGGCACGGTTTCTGGATCAAAATCACAATCTTCCCATTCTTCAAAATCGCCAACATTTTCGGATGCATTCAATTCATCAGCTGGACGCAAGACTGATCGCTCCCGAACCCGACCACGACTTCCACGAGATCTACGAGCATTTTGGACCTGTCGTCGCGATCTTGTTGGTCTACGGCACCTACCTCTATTCCTTTGAACTACTGGTATATCATTTTCAGATTCTTCAGAACTGGAAGAATTTGCTTGGTTTTGGTTTATGTTGAAATCCTCATCTGCAACATCATCATCTCCAAATGGTTCATACTCTTCTATATCTGACTGATCTAATACTTCTAAAGCTTCTTCGATTTGCTCATCTCTTATTGGGTTACCTGAAAAGGATAGGTGCTAATAAATATTCTGTACCGGACTAAATAATGTACTTTATATTATGAATGAGTAAACGTTCTAAATCATAAGTTGCAAAGACAAATCCAATTGATTAGTGGTATATTCCCTTATACCTTTTAAAATCTAAGAATATGTTAATACTCTTATACCTTCTAAAAGGTAACCGGATTTTACGAGGTTATTTTACATGCTTATTCTTTAATTTCGCGTAAATCTTCATGTAATTATAATATTTACATATTTGTCAACAAGCAGAGTAAGATACTTTCAGTTAAAAACATAAGATTGCATCAATAATCATGGATTTAACTTACCACGTCCTCTACGTCTGGCCATCTTGACTGACGTTTCGCTGGAAATGACAGATATTTTTTTTTTCTATTGGCACTATTGCTTAGCCATAGACAAAAACATACTTTCCAGTAGCCGGTTAAAAAACAATTAATAGATTTGGCGCGTAATTTAAAATGATAAGGCGCGTTCAAATCAGATACCTTTTAAAAGGTAGCGTGGGCGTTTATATCATGAAATTGAATAACATCTTGGGCCCGTACCACTATCGAGCTGCATGCCTTTGAATAGGTATCTGGGCGTTACGAGGGTATGTTAAGTGTTTTCACCAGAAAAACTGTGGTAGTAGCATTTATTAGTCCCATGTCACATATTTCTCAGAAAGAAAGATAAAAATTTTACGTTTTTAGGATTTGAAAAAAAATCCATACATTTTAGTATGGAGGTCCCTCGCAAGAAAGTGCTACGCTTATGGCTCCCTCCTTAGCAGCAAGAGCTGCTACTAAAACCTCCTTGTTCGGAGCGATATTATCCTTGATTCGGAACGCAGCTATAGAGGCGCGTTTAAAAACGGTGAGAAATTACCCTGACAGCAGGATAGCTTTATATGAGGACCATAAGTGTGATCGAAACAGACTGATTCTCTTTGTTGAATACACACCGAGCGAACCATAGCGATCGATGGATTCGTCGATAAAACCAGCAAGACGTATGTACATACCATCCGCACGGATGAAGCTATAGGAAAAACGATTAGTGATATAGAATAGATGCAGTAATACCACTATTTCTTTCTTTCACGTTGCTTATCTAGGCTCATAGATTAAAGACTTTAAGCATGGTCACGTTTTTTTGACATCCGGACCAATCCAGCCAATTTTTGACCCGGTGTGTACGCACACTAACCATAGAGTAAAGAGTGGCAAAAACAGCGCCCTGAGTGCGCCATTTTTAAATTGTTTGATCGATAGAATAGAATTTTACAAAAACGACAAAAATTTCTATTTCATAGCACTGCAATCCTGTACATATGGATAAAGAAGATAAACTCGACAAACTAAGGAATTTTCAGCTTAGCTCTGAGGAGCAGCTTCGTAAAGAAGCTAAAAAGATGGTCAGACAAAGAAATGTCGCACGAAGATCGACACATTTGTTTATGCATGAAAAATGTCTTACACAAATCGTAAGTTACACGTTACACTCTATCTTCATTGAGTAATTACGCTAAATGCAGAAACGCTGAAGATTCAAAAATATTTCACATGTGAGGGTAGGTAGGTACGTACAGTCGGCTGGACGTCAGTGGTAGCACCTACCTTGTGAGGGTCTGGTTCGCCCATAGACATAAGCATAGAAGACCAACATTGAGTGCGAGCGAGAAACAAATCTCTTATGGTGATACTGCAAGATAGCAAAGGATAGCGAATCGAATAGCTCTGTAACCGATTTTGGATGTCAGGGGGTCACTTTGGGCCACGCGAAATACCAGCTTTCCAGTTTTTTGTAAAAAATTGCGTAAAAACTACATATTTATATAAAAATAAGGACACTTTTAACTATGGCGGTGTGTAGTGTAGTTGGATGTGGTGTTAATCACAAAAATAGTCCAGAGAAATGTACATTTCACGGGTAAATTCCTAGGACGTTCTTACTTTTTAACTTTATGTTTTTTTGCTTAAAATAACTTATATTTTATGTTTAAAATATAGAATAGCTTCTTCTGAATTGCTAATTTTCGTATTTTGCTTTGAAATAAGTTAAGTTCTTGATAATGTTCTGAATTTTAGTGTTATATTTTTCATCAATATAGCTCACATTTACGCTAGGGCTTGACTTAAATTTATCGATACCTATTTCCTTTATGTTTATAATACGAGCTCACAGACGCATTGTTACGCGTCGCGTACTGAAATACTTAAATTACCATTTTCGTCTTGAAATAAACAGAAGTAGGTCAGTCCTAACTTTGTTTTGCCATTTTGTTCAACAGTTTCCAAAGGATTCGAATATAAAAGGAAAATTGATAAGAATGATTGGACGAGTTGGAATCCTAAAAAATACTCTTAAATTTGTAGCAAACATTTTCTAGATGTAGGTATATAAAAGAAAATGTCGACTCAATACAACTTTATTAAAAGGAGCTAACAGATTCGGCAGCTTGGAATCGGGGTTGACTAATTTATTTCTGTTACCAATTAAAAAAAAACAGCGCCGGCAGCCATTTCAGCAACCGGCGCCGGTCGGTAGCTCATATGGGACCCGGCGCCGGCAGCAGCGGAGGCACTTCCGTGTAGTTATTATCGGCTCAAACAAATTGTTACCAAAATATAATGTCATTCCTTCCTTAAAACTGACTATTTTAAAATTTTTGTTTATAAAGTAGAAAATCGCAAAATTTCACAACCACAGACAGTAGGTATTCGAACATGCGTCTTCTCCGTAAGTACCGGAGACGTTTTACCTACTAGGCTAAAATGTGATTCTGTTCTGTCTGAAGACGACGCATTGCAACGTTGCGTTGCGTTTGTGGCTGTGAAATTTAGCGATTTTCTGCTTTGTAGAATTATCAGCCATTAACGTCTTCTGTGGTCTAGTGGTTAGAGCGCTCGGCTCTCAATCCGGAGGTTCTGTGTTTGATTCCCGGTGGGGACTCTGTCAGACAAAAATCCCTTTGTGCGACTTCCCCAGTTTGGTTAGGACATTGCAGGATGAATCACCTGATAGTCCGATAAGTTGGATGATTCCGTGCTTCGGAAGGCACGTTAAGCCGTTGGTCCCGACTACTACCTATAGATGTAGTCGTTAAAGAGCCATATGATAGAGGCCTTGGCGGCCTCAAATGCTATATTTTGACATTTGATCCATACATTAAAAATAAAAATAAAAAATACATTTGGCTTAAGATAGGGGCTCATGCTGGTGCACTGGTTGTGCAGTGACGAAGATTAAAAAATAAGGTTTGAACAAAGAAACATAAATTACAGTTTCACCGACTTTTTTGGGTTGGTACTGTGCACTTGCGGAACCCTAAAAATTTTTAAATGCATAAAATACTATTTAGAGGAACTGTCAAGAAGTGTAACGAGAAACGGGGAGTAAAAAAATATGACAAGGAGTGACAGTCGTGACAGGGTCGGGAGAGAGTCGAAAAGGGAAAATGAAGAAAAAAAGCTATTTTGCTGATAAAAATGAATAGTTGCTAAAATTTTGATAAACGAAAGCAACAGAAGAAAACTAAGAATCAGGTTTTGTTGAATAGTGAGGGCAATGGAGCTGAAAATAGAATTTTTACGTGTTTAAATCAGTTTCAGGAAATCCCGAAAGACAAAGGTCCACTGCTGGGCAAAAACCTAACAAGCAAAATCGTGAAACGAATTGTTCTGCTGCTGTGTAAATTTTTGGAAGAATCTTAGGACCATCTTATAGTCTTGGTAAAAAAAAAAAAGGAAGGTTTAATTCCAGTCATCAGTAAGTCATTTATATATATTTTTGTAGCTCGTGGAGGAAGCTATCAAATAGCTGATGTGATGAATCTTTGGAGGAGACCGAGATCCTTGATTTCGGATCCCTTCAATTGAGACATAGATAGGCATTGCTCCGTGTAGGATATAGTATAGGAAGGTTTATTTGCGTATAATTTCAAGACGCTAACATTCAGGGTTTGATTCCAAAGTGTAAAGAATAAGTGGAGTGAAACTAATGTTATGTAAGTATTCAATTTTGTGGTTTTCCATCTTTTATTTATTTTCGGTTCAAAGTTGTTGTGTGTATTTGAGTTAAGGTGAAATGTGACTTAATGAAATTTATAGTTTCTTCCAGGTTATGTGAGCTAAATAACGTTGAGAAAATCAGATTTCAATGTCAAAAGAGGAAGAGTTGATTGGAGAATATTTGCAGCTTTACAGATCTACCTGCGAGGTCATAAGAGGCTTGTACTGTGTGATACTTTAAGTAAATTGATATTCCCACTTAATGATTTTCGTTTGTAAACATTAATAACTCTGCGGAAATTATAACATACTGTGTTTCTAATCTGAGTCGTTATTTGTAGATAGTAATAAAGATTTTCTTTTCCCATAATTAAGTATAAACTAGTTCTACAAGTGTCTTTGTTCGCGTATAGCTAGGCAGGATAATGTTCTATTTCTAAACAGGTACAAGAATTACAAGGAACATTATAGACATGGAAAAGCAAACCACAAATGATAAATCGTGAAGGCTAAAAAAAGGTATTGCTTGGATTGTAAAGGTAATGTAAATTTCATTGTGTTTAATTCTTTCCTTTACAGAGAAATTGATTAAAATAGTCCTTGGTGAAATCATGGAAACTGGACTCTGATGTATATATATTGTCATCGATTAGGGGTGGCTTTAGATGTTGTATATTTTGTCAACATATCAAAGAGACTTTGGACGATGTATATTATTATCATCAATTCAAGGAGACTTTAGTCAATGTATATTTTTTATACTTTTTTTTAGGTAGAATTGTCTATTTGACATTATTGTCAAATAGTCAACAAATAAATCATTTTTGATTTAGTTTTACTCAAAGCTAGACGCTATTTTGAAATCTTTATAAATTTTTTATCTCTTTAACTAAAAATAAATCAAAACCCAAAAATCAAAATGGAAGAAAATATTAATACATTAAATAATTACCTTTTTTAGAAAATAATATAAAATCTTTGGCCCTAAATCAAAATTCCAGTTTTGATATACTAGTGTCATCATATGATAAAATTTAAAAATATTCCGTCAGATCAAAAGAATTAGAACGTCAATTCAAAATCTTAAAATAATATATCTGAAAACTAAAACTTGGATATAGATTGTGATATTTTATTGTGAAATAAAGGGTAAGTTTAAGTAGAGTGAATATTATAAATAATAATATATCAAGTAATAATAAATTGCTTTGATAGTGATTTTGAATCTTCTGCCTCAATTTCCCAAAATTGGAACATGCTGAGAGCATTGCTACATCTCTGTACTCAAGCTCATAGGAGGTGCTTATCTTTCCTTTTACTTTCATACTATAGGAGTCCCAGATTTTGAGATTAAGAAATGCCTGCTCTCAGGTTTATTTAGTTCAACCAAGCATGGATGGATGCCCTCGTGACATGTGTCCCCGATGTCCACTATATTGGTTGTGGCTAATGTATGTCGCGTGTCACTGGAGTATCTGTCTAAGTCTATCTGATAATATCAACCTTCGGATTTATTTATTTTAATCATTCTTGGGCCGGAGCCCTCAAGCCTAAAAGGGTCTGATACTAAAGTTCTTCTCTTTCTATTTGTGTGCGGTTTCGCTGATTCATCCTGAATTCCCTCTTCTGTATGTGTGGGATGAATTGGAGTTACTCCAATACAAATGGAAGGATATTAGCAAGGTGTTTTAACGTTGGATTTTGGAAATAGTGTTTCTTGTGTTATGTGCTGACAACGCTCGCCCATTATTGGATGCGTCGTTTGAGTGGCATATACCTCGGGAGGACCTCCTGATCTTAGCGTTAGATTACCAAATGTAGAGTAGTTAGACAACATAAAACTTTCTTCTTATGTGAAGGGACATTCTAGTTTAGTCTAATGACATTAAATTGTTTATAAGGAATAAATTAGAATTGTCCTGAATCAATAGGAAGAATATTCTTGATGGAGACATTACGTTCGTTCGTGGGTTGCTTCTTGTAAAGTGTGTTGACGACGTTCGCCCATAAGGCTGCGACGGCTGTACGACACTCTGACCTTGGGGGACCTCTGAACTTTATGTGTGTCATCCTAAAGTAGATAAATAATTTATTTAATCTTCATTGAATCATGCAGGAATCTAAACTTTATAAGATTCTAAGTTTTATTTTCCCTTAATAAAACTTGTCATAAATTATCATACTTAAAATTATACTTTGACTCAGTGTGAAACCACCTTAACTTTACTAAATAGATTCTTGAAAACAATAATGGAACAGAAATTATAATGTTTAGTTTCTTTTCATTGTAAATAAGTTCCGAATATTTAAGTATATACAATAACCCCATTTTTTATACTTCTTTTGAGTCCTCTTTTAAAGAACATCGAGTTTTAGCTAGTGTTGTTTACGCTAAATTCTCCCAGTGTTCTTGGTTCAATACTCGATGCTTTTGATTTTCCCTTAAGATCTTAAATCATAAATGTTTGGCCCAACCTAGCTTAGATACTACTATCCCGTATCTTCTCGGTTCTGGTCATCATACCTCACTTTTAATTAAGGATTACCTTCAGTAATCTTTTGTTATACTTACTTCTTATATGTTCTTCTTCGAAATATGCTGGGTAATCCCATTATAGTTTAGATGCAATTCATTTTATTTAAATGAGTGTTTAGACTGGGGTTACTCTACATAATCCTTGTCCTGCGTGGGTTGGTAACGGAAAAGAGATTTAGCTACGCATCACAAGTGAGAGCTATGAAGGATATACGGAGATCTTGTTGGTGCAATAAAGTCACTCAGTGACAGGGGGGAGGGAAATTGCCCTTCAAACTCTTTATGTCTCTCGTTATAAAACCGTTATTGATCTAGGCTGGCCATGCAAGCAATAATACTATACCCGTATCTAGTACAGACTTCACACTTGGACGTGTGGAGCTGGCTAATTATTTTCAGTTTAACTTATTTCAAAACAAACTAAGGGATTCGATGATGTCGATCATTGTCTGCCCGGAGGGATTACAGGAAGAGCTCTTATAGCTCATGATGGAGAGTGCCCTGTTTTCCTAAAGGAAGACTGTATGCTTCGTGTGCCTGGCGGGCTCGGTGACCAGCTCTGGTATGGGTGACTAAAAGAAATAGTCAATACCCTGTGAACCCTGGATGAGTCAGTGATCGTCCCTTAAAGGTGGGCCACGTGGAAGTCGGGTTTGACGCGGGGCATGAACATACCGGGGGGAGACATCATCACCGTCTGGGTTGTACTGTGGTTAGTTAGTTCCGCTCTCCACATACATTAACCCTAGTCTTTACTGTAGTTTAAGTTTTCGGTGGGATATCCAGCTCCGCGAGGATGATCAGAATCCTGACGATCCAGTTGGATTGTTAGGGTAGTTTAGCGTCATGTCATCGTGAGCTGGGTGATGATATGCCTCGGACCTAGGACTTAGGGTAGAGGAGGCCTAGGACGAGCTGCTTGGGGCGATGGCGGTGCCCCAAACCTGGGGATTGTCCCCACATTTTTTTTATTACTTCGTTTATATTAACATAGGTTTCTTTTCAGAAACTTATCGGCTCTAATATTGCATTGTAAATGAGATGAAACCTTTCCTAAATTGATGAAACTACATGAATTCAGATGAACTACTCCCGTCAATATGAGACTAAATATAAATAAATAGTGATCCAATATAAAATAAATAACACAAATTAGACATGTAAAGAATAGGTTTATATTCTAATATAAGTATTAAAATAACAAGTGTGTTTCTTTTTCATTCTTCTATTGCCACTCTCCACCGAGCAGAATCTGTAAATTACAAATTATTATAAGGATATAAAACGGTATGACGTAGGATTCAGTAAAAATATAATATTCTTAAAGGGTATTATTCTAGACGATCAACCTTGGCCAAAACTTTCACGTATCTGATTTGAGGATCCTATTGGAAGGGACTTCAGATCTGTACAGCAGGTGCCGTGACCAGGATATGCTGGTTTCAAGCGAGAGAGGTATTGAAGAGTGAAAAAAAAGAAACAAAATGAAAAATACACTAATTCCGAGTTTTTTGAACTGAAGAAACTTGAGAGTAAAGTCTATCTAAGTTAAAGTTGTTAAGCGGGACGTTAGAATTGGTTTTAGCTTAGGGTTATTTGTTTTGGAGACCATAGAAAATATGATGCATTCCTTGTTTCAGAATAAAGATGGGAAATTTTACAGTCTCAATAGAAGGAAACATAGGGTCAGGGAAGTCTACTTTGTTGGCAGCTTTGGGAGGCAACTCTGATTTTGAGATAATACCAGAACCAATTGATAAATGGACTAATTTATCTGGCGTTAATCTCTTCCAGTTATTTAAGGAAAATCCTAAGAAGTGGGGTTTCTGTTTTCAAAATTATGTTCTTCTAACAATGTTAGAGAATCATACGAAAGAATCTAGCGCTAAGATTAAAGTTATGGAACGTTCCATCTATTCAGCCAAAAACTGTTTTATTAGGGAATTGCAAGAGAGTGAATTGTTGCACCCGGCTGAGTTTGCAGTTTTAGATGAAACCTATTCTTATTTCAAAGAACAATTGGTTACTCGAATTAATTTAGTGGTTTATCTTAGGACTTCCCCTATGGTTTCTTATCAGAGAGCCCTAAGTCGTGGTCGACCTGAAGAGACAGGGATAACGTTAGATTATATAGAGAGGATTCACAACATTCATGAGGAATGGTTATTGAACCCTAATATAAAGGAAGATTTTGACAGGATAGAGATTATCGATGGAGATCAAAATATTAGCTCCATAAAGCAACAGTTTTGGGAAGTTAAGGAAAGAATATTAGATAAGCTTTCTATTCTTTAATTTAAACAAAATTCCAACCTATAATTTGTAATAAACTTTCAGTATCCAAAGAAAAGAAAAATGCCTCCTCGTTATAATCTTAGAACATCTCAGGGACAAGATGAATTAGGAAGGACAGGTCAGCAAGAAGAACGTCCACGACCTTCTTTACGCAACTCCACTATGTTTCGCCAACTTCGTAGAAACATGGGAATTCTGACACAGAAGGTGTCGAACTTAGAGAATCAGCTGTCGCAAGCTCGGGAAACTAACGCTGCATCAGCTTCGTCTGAAAGGCATGAAGCACCGATTAATATATGCCCGGTGATTGATACAAGAGTCGAAAAACCACGTTTTCCTGGAAGATTTGGGGTACATCCAGTGTCGTTTTTGGAGGATCTTCAGAATTATTTACGGAGGATGCCTAATGAAGATGCTACAATTGAAACTATAATCAGTTGTTTAGAAGGTGATGTTCGAAAATGGGCCAGAATTTATAGACAGAGATGGTTTACACAGTCGGATTTCAAAAGAGATTTTTTGGATGCTTATTGGGGAGAAGCCGAGCAAAACACCTTGAGAAGAATGATTGTAAATGGCACTTGGTCTAAGGAAAATGGAACAATGCTAGAACATTTCGTTAGTTTAGCAGGGCAAGCAAAGATGATGTCTAGACCAATTCCTGAATGGCAAATAGAGGAGGATTTGATGAGACACTTTCCGAAGGATGTACAATATGCTTGGCGGATGAAGAAAGGAAATACTTTGATTGAGGCAACAGAGTTTCTTCGTGAATTGGATGACGTGAATAAACAATGTGGATCTTCTTCCTTTGACTCCTCTACTGGAGCTGATAGGGGAACAAAGCGTCAAAGTCCATTCGTTTCGAATAAAGACAAGCCATTTTATAAAAAACCAAAAGTGGTGGCTCACATCGAGGGGGAGACTTCAAGGGGAAGGATCACTGATGAAATAATTCAAGAAGAAGATTTAAACTAGTTGGGGCCATTTCCAATAAGCAGGAGGTGGCCGCAATTAACAAAAAACTAAATTATCTTTTTCCTGTAAAATATTTAATAAAACAAGGTTGGAAGCCAGGGGTAGGATTGGGTTGTGACCAAGAAGGGATCTTATATCCTGTTTCCCCGAATAATACTAGAACGAATTGTGATAGAGAAGGTTTAGGATATTCTTCAGAAGATTATAATAATAAACAAACAGTCGTAAATTTAATTAAAGTTTTTGACGTTTCCGTGATTAAACAAAATCAACCAATGTATAATCAGTTCATTAGAGAATATGAAGGTAACTCTTTATATGATGAAGAGGTTTGCTTTGAGAATGAGGGGCCCAAATTTAAATCAGAAATAGAGTTACAAATTTTGGGGCAATCTATAGTTCTCTTGGTAGACACTGGAAGTGAAGTAACTTGTATTTCGGAAGAATTCTTAGAGAGTTTACAAGGAGAATTAAAGTTAGAATTCCCTGCGTTACCAGTTAGACCAATATGTGTGAGGGGAGCCGTTGGACAAAAGAGTCTCCAAATAAAAAAACTAGTCTCTATACCTTTGACGTGTGGTTCATTTGATATTGATACGGGATTTTTAGTGATTGCTAAATTAACTTGTTCTGCTATCCTTGGGGTAGATTGGCTAGTTGCGCACAACGCTGTTTTGCATTTAAAAGAACCACAAACATTAGAATTGGGTATCGTTGGACAAGGAGAAATTACTATTCCGTTTCGAAATCTTTCTAGTGGGTTTTTAGAAGAGAATCGAATAAATCTAATATCTGGAATAGAGGAACAAAACGAAAAAGAAGGCGGTGAAGAAAAGCAATTATTAGATTTGTTTAAAAGTATTCGGTTGGGAATGGATTTGTCTGATGTAGAGAAGGAACAAATTTTTAATGTTTTGAGATCCCATATGCAAGTTTTTACAAAGAAACTTGGAAGGGCAAACTGTTATACTCATGACATTAAAATGATTGAGGGTACTCCAAGGATACAACGAACCTATCCTATACCATATGCACATAGGGCAAAAGTAGAAGAAAAGTTGAGGGAGATGGAAGAATTAGGGATTATATCGAGGAAAACTACAAATTTTTGTAGTCCTCTAACTTTCACTGGAAAACCCGATGGATCTGTTAGAATATTACTTGATGCTAGGGAAATCAATAAATATATGGTTCCAGAAGTAGAAGCACCGCCTTTACAGATTGACATACTTAATGCTTTTCTTGGTGTAAAATTTATAACATTGATTGATTTAAATAACGCTTATTTTCAAATACCGTTGACTGAGGACAGTAAAAAATATACTGGATTTACAGTTAATGGAAAATCTTACGTATACAACGTGCTTCCGCAAGGACTTAAAACGTCAGTAGGGTCCTTTTGTCGCGCAATGGACATTATATTGGGTCCTGGTGTTAGAGAGTTTTGTGTCAATTATTTGGATGATCTTGCAATCCTAACGAGTGGGACTTGGCAAGACCATTTGGATCATATTGATATAGTTTTGGATCGTTTAGAATCAGCTGGAATGACTTGTAATTTTGCAAAGTGCAACTTTTTCTGCAGTGAAGTAAAAATGTTAGGGCATATAGTTACAACTTCGGGAATTAAACCTAACCCAGATAAAATAAAAGCTATAAAGGAATTCCCTATTCCAAAGAAACAAAAACAGTTAAGAGGATTTTTGGGACTTTGTAATTATTATAGACGTTTCATTAAGAACTATAGTATTTTGACTGCTCCGTTAACTAGGTTATTAAAGAAAAACCAAACATGGTTTTGGGATGAAGAATTAGATCGAGCTTTCAATAGTATAAAGGAAGAATTTATTACAACGATTCTATTGAGCCATCCAGATCAGGATAAATTATATTATTTACAGACCGACAGTTCAGGGATCGGAATAGCCGGATCATTGTTTCAGATTGGAAATAATGGTGAGGTTAAAATTTTGGGATTCTGTAGTCGTGCACTACGGGGTTCTGAATTACGATGGACTGTAACTGAACAAGAGATGTGGGCTATTATTTATTCTGTGAAAAAGTTTGAGACTTATTTAAGAGGAGCGAAATTTGTTGTTCGTACAGATCATAAGGCTTTAACTTTCATGAAACAAATGAAATTATACAATAGTAGAGTCACACGTTGGATTTTATTTCTTGAGCAATTTGACTTCGAAGTCGAACATGTAAAAGGTGTAGAAAATATTGGGGTAGATATTTTATCTAGATATCCGCCAGGGGGAGTTTTACAAGAAGAGAAGGTGTGGTATCCAACTGTTATGTATGTAGGTGTTTCTACTGACCGTGACTTGAAAAATAAATTACAATGTATGATGGAATATCAACGGCTTGATAACGTCATATGTGGGATTAAGGAGAGAATAAATGTTTCTAGAGTTCCCGAAAGAACAGATAGATTTACGCGTATAACTTTGCGTTGTACTGTCAATAATGATCTACTTTATTTTAAAACTGTACGTGGAGATTACGTTTTGTTTATGCCCAAGGTTCTACAAGAAGAGATTTGTAAACAGGTACATATAGAGATGGGTCATCTTGGCGCATATAAAACTTTGAAATATTTACAATTAAGGTGTTATTGGATAAATATGGGTAAGACAGTGAAGTCTTGTATTCAGAAGTGTCATGTTTGTCAGCTTTCTAGACCTGACTATATAAAAGGGGTAGGGAAATGTAAATCGATTTTAACTGAAAACCCGGGTGAATTAGTAATGGCTGATATTTTCGGACCACTACCTAAAACTGAGGCTGGTTATATTTACATTTTTGTAATACAGGATTCTTTTAGTAAATTTATTAAACTTTTCGGACTTCGTGGAGCTTCAGCAGACTCAGTGCTTTATTGTATGAGAGTGTTCACTGAAATAATACAACCTAAAGCTGTTATGACAGATAACGGAAAACAATTTATTAGTCACAAGTGGAAAAATGGACTCAGAGCCTTGAGAATTAAGACTTTGTATACTACTATTCGTAACCCTCGACCTAACACTACAGAACGAGTGAATAAAGAGTTAAACAAGTTCTTTAGAATTTATTGTCATGATGACCATACTAGATGGGATCATTACTTGTTGGAGATTGAGGAATTGTATAATAATACGTTCCACGAGAGTACGAAATTTTCTCCTAATGAAATATTATTTGGAAATTCAGAGAAACTTAAAGTAGACTGTTTTCTACCACGGGCACTCACGAATAAAACGTTAGACCAAATTAGAGAGGAAGTTAGAGAAAACCTTAGACTTTCGAGTCAGAAGCGGCAGGATAGATTCAATAGAACTCATAAGTTGATAGATTTTCAAGTTGGTGATTTGGTAAAATTAAGGAGGCTTAATAAATCGGATTCTAGTCGAAATAAAACTAAGAAATTTGATTTATTATATGATGGACCATATCGAATTGGAGGAATAAAATATGCTAATGTGTATATTCTCGTTGATCCTGAAACTCAAAGTGTCAAAGGAGTTTATAATGCAGTCCATTTGGCTAAATATTATACTTAGGATGTTAGCTATTGAGATTTTCACGGGACTATATCATAAATTTTAACTTTAGAGGAATTGAGATATTCCTGGTCACAACCTAATTAATTTAATTTTATTAGTTTTAATTTAATAATTAATATTAGAAGACTATTTTGATTATAGTATATAGTGAGTCAATTTGTTAGTGAATTGACTGGCATTATTAAATCGACTTCGTTTTAAAAAAATATAATGAACTATAATAATTTATAATTTAATACAAATTTAATTTGGTTATATAATCAGGGTTGAACTGAAATAAATCTAAATTTAGATAAACATGTTAAATAATTTTAATAATTTTGAATAAAAAATTAATTTAGTTTAATGATTTATAATATTAGTAGTTTAGTTATTTGTTTTGTTTATTGTATTTGTGAATAAAAAAATTTAAGGGCCAATATAGGAGGTTTTATTTTAATAAAATAATAATAATAATAAAAAAAAAAATTAATTTAAAATTGAAAATTTTAGAATTCTCGAAAAAAAAAAAAAAGTTTTCTTAGATTTTTTCGAAATAATAAAATTTTGGGGGAGGCTGTGCACTTGCGGAACCCTAAAAATTTTTAAATGCATAAAATACTATTTAGAGGAACTGTCAAGAAGTGTAACGAGAAACGGGGAGTAAAAAAATATGACAAGGAGTGACAGTCGTGACAGGGTCGGGAGAGAGTCGAAAAGGGAAAATGAAGAAAAAAAGCTATTTTGCTGATAAAAATGAATAGTTGCTAAAATTTTGATAAACGAAAGCAACAGAAGAAAACTAAGAATCAGGTTTTGTTGAATAGTGAGGGCAATGGAGCTGAAAATAGAATTTTTACGTGTTTAAATCAGTTTCAGGAAATCCCGAAAGACAAAGGTCCACTGCTGGGCAAAAACCTAACAAGCAAAATCGTGAAACGAATTGTTCTGCTGCTGTGTAAATTTTTGGAAGAATCTTAGGACCATCTTATAGTCTTGGTAAAAAAAAAAAAGGAAGGTTTAATTCCAGTCATCAGTAAGTCATTTATATATATTTTTGTAGCTCGTGGAGGAAGCTATCAAATAGCTGATGTGATGAATCTTTGGAGGAGACCGAGATCCTTGATTTCGGATCCCTTCAATTGAGACATAGATAGGCATTGCTCCGTGTAGGATATAGTATAGGAAGGTTTATTTGCGTATAATTTCAAGACGCTAACATTCAGGGTTTGATTCCAAAGTGTAAAGAATAAGTGGAGTGAAACTAATGTTATGTAAGTATTCAATTTTGTGGTTTTCCATCTTTTATTTATTTTCGGTTCAAAGTTGTTGTGTGTATTTGAGTTAAGGTGAAATGTGACTTAATGAAATTTATAGTTTCTTCCAGGTTATGTGAGCTAAATAACGTTGAGAAAATCAGATTTCAATGTCAAAAGAGGAAGAGTTGATTGGAGAATATTTGCAGCTTTACAGATCTACCTGCGAGGTCATAAGAGGCTTGTACTGTGTGATACTTTAAGTAAATTGATATTCCCACTTAATGATTTTCGTTTGTAAACATTAATAACTCTGCGGAAATTATAACATACTGTGTTTCTAATCTGAGTCGTTATTTGTAGATAGTAATAAAGATTTTCTTTTCCCATAATTAAGTATAAACTAGTTCTACAAGTGTCTTTGTTCGCGTATAGCTAGGCAGGATAATGTTCTATTTCTAAACAGGTACAAGAATTACAAGGAACATTATAGACATGGAAAAGCAAACCACAAATGATAAATCGTGAAGGCTAAAAAAAGGTATTGCTTGGATTGTAAAGGTAATGTAAATTTCATTGTGTTTAATTCTTTCCTTTACAGAGAAATTGATTAAAATAGTCCTTGGTGAAATCATGGAAACTGGACTCTGATGTATATATATTGTCATCGATTAGGGGTGGCTTTAGATGTTGTATATTTTGTCAACATATCAAAGAGACTTTGGACGATGTATATTATTATCATCAATTCAAGGAGACTTTAGTCAATGTATATTTTTTATACTTTTTTTTAGGTAGAATTGTCTATTTGACATTATTGTCAAATAGTCAACAAATAAATCATTTTTGATTTAGTTTTACTCAAAGCTAGACGCTATTTTGAAATCTTTATAAATTTTTTATCTCTTTAACTAAAAATAAATCAAAACCCAAAAATCAAAATGGAAGAAAATATTAATACATTAAATAATTACCTTTTTTAGAAAATAATATAAAATCTTTGGCCCTAAATCAAAATTCCAGTTTTGATATACTAGTGTCATCATATGATAAAATTTAAAAATATTCCGTCAGATCAAAAGAATTAGAACGTCAATTCAAAATCTTAAAATAATATATCTGAAAACTAAAACTTGGATATAGATTGTGATATTTTATTGTGAAATAAAGGGTAAGTTTAAGTAGAGTGAATATTATAAATAATAATATATCAAGTAATAATAAATTGCTTTGATAGTGATTTTGAATCTTCTGCCTCAATTTCCCAAAATTGGAACATGCTGAGAGCATTGCTACATCTCTGTACTCAAGCTCATAGGAGGTGCTTATCTTTCCTTTTACTTTCATACTATAGGAGTCCCAGATTTTGAGATTAAGAAATGCCTGCTCTCAGGTTTATTTAGTTCAACCAAGCATGGATGGATGCCCTCGTGACATGTGTCCCCGATGTCCACTATATTGGTTGTGGCTAATGTATGTCGCGTGTCACTGGAGTATCTGTCTAAGTCTATCTGATAATATCAACCTTCGGATTTATTTATTTTAATCATTCTTGGGCCGGAGCCCTCAAGCCTAAAAGGGTCTGATACTAAAGTTCTTCTCTTTCTATTTGTGTGCGGTTTCGCTGATTCATCCTGAATTCCCTCTTCTGTATGTGTGGGATGAATTGGAGTTACTCCAATACAAATGGAAGGATATTAGCAAGGTGTTTTAACGTTGGATTTTGGAAATAGTGTTTCTTGTGTTATGTGCTGACAACGCTCGCCCATTATTGGATGCGTCGTTTGAGTGGCATATACCTCGGGAGGACCTCCTGATCTTAGCGTTAGATTACCAAATGTAGAGTAGTTAGACAACATAAAACTTTCTTCTTATGTGAAGGGACATTCTAGTTTAGTCTAATGACATTAAATTGTTTATAAGGAATAAATTAGAATTGTCCTGAATCAATAGGAAGAATATTCTTGATGGAGACATTACGTTCGTTCGTGGGTTGCTTCTTGTAAAGTGTGTTGACGACGTTCGCCCATAAGGCTGCGACGGCTGTACGACACTCTGACCTTGGGGGACCTCTGAACTTTATGTGTGTCATCCTAAAGTAGATAAATAATTTATTTAATCTTCATTGAATCATGCAGGAATCTAAACTTTATAAGATTCTAAGTTTTATTTTCCCTTAATAAAACTTGTCATAAATTATCATACTTAAAATTATACTTTGACTCAGTGTGAAACCACCTTAACTTTACTAAATAGATTCTTGAAAACAATAATGGAACAGAAATTATAATGTTTAGTTTCTTTTCATTGTAAATAAGTTCCGAATATTTAAGTATATACAATAACCCCATTTTTTATACTTCTTTTGAGTCCTCTTTTAAAGAACATCGAGTTTTAGCTAGTGTTGTTTACGCTAAATTCTCCCAGTGTTCTTGGTTCAATACTCGATGCTTTTGATTTTCCCTTAAGATCTTAAATCATAAATGTTTGGCCCAACCTAGCTTAGATACTACTATCCCGTATCTTCTCGGTTCTGGTCATCATACCTCACTTTTAATTAAGGATTACCTTCAGTAATCTTTTGTTATACTTACTTCTTATATGTTCTTCTTCGAAATATGCTGGGTAATCCCATTATAGTTTAGATGCAATTCATTTTATTTAAATGAGTGTTTAGACTGGGGTTACTCTACATAATCCTTGTCCTGCGTGGGTTGGTAACGGAAAAGAGATTTAGCTACGCATCACAAGTGAGAGCTATGAAGGATATACGGAGATCTTGTTGGTGCAATAAAGTCACTCAGTGACAGGGGGGAGGGAAATTGCCCTTCAAACTCTTTATGTCTCTCGTTATAAAACCGTTATTGATCTAGGCTGGCCATGCAAGCAATAATACTATACCCGTATCTAGTACAGACTTCACACTTGGACGTGTGGAGCTGGCTAATTATTTTCAGTTTAACTTATTTCAAAACAAACTAAGGGATTCGATGATGTCGATCATTGTCTGCCCGGAGGGATTACAGGAAGAGCTCTTATAGCTCATGATGGAGAGTGCCCTGTTTTCCTAAAGGAAGACTGTATGCTTCGTGTGCCTGGCGGGCTCGGTGACCAGCTCTGGTATGGGTGACTAAAAGAAATAGTCAATACCCTGTGAACCCTGGATGAGTCAGTGATCGTCCCTTAAAGGTGGGCCACGTGGAAGTCGGGTTTGACGCGGGGCATGAACATACCGGGGGGAGACATCATCACCGTCTGGGTTGTACTGTGGTTAGTTAGTTCCGCTCTCCACATACATTAACCCTAGTCTTTACTGTAGTTTAAGTTTTCGGTGGGATATCCAGCTCCGCGAGGATGATCAGAATCCTGACGATCCAGTTGGATTGTTAGGGTAGTTTAGCGTCATGTCATCGTGAGCTGGGTGATGATATGCCTCGGACCTAGGACTTAGGGTAGAGGAGGCCTAGGACGAGCTGCTTGGGGCGATGGCGGTGCCCCAAACCTGGGGATTGTCCCCACATTTTTTTTATTACTTCGTTTATATTAACATAGGTTTCTTTTCAGAAACTTATCGGCTCTAATATTGCATTGTAAATGAGATGAAACCTTTCCTAAATTGATGAAACTACATGAATTCAGATGAACTACTCCCGTCAATATGAGACTAAATATAAATAAATAGTGATCCAATATAAAATAAATAACACAAATTAGACATGTAAAGAATAGGTTTATATTCTAATATAAGTATTAAAATAACAAGTGTGTTTCTTTTTCATTCTTCTATTGCCACTCTCCACCGAGCAGAATCTGTAAATTACAAATTATTATAAGGATATAAAACGGTATGACGTAGGATTCAGTAAAAATATAATATTCTTAAAGGGTATTATTCTAGACGATCAACCTTGGCCAAAACTTTCACGTATCTGATTTGAGGATCCTATTGGAAGGGACTTCAGATCTGTACAGTACCTAGAAAAGGGGCTTTCTGTAATCGTAAACGGTAGTTGCATATAATATAGCCATAGCCGTCACGCAACATTTCGTCAGTGAATATCAAACTCATACATTTTTATTCTATACTACTGGAATTTACGACATTAGAAATCCACTTATCTACGGTCCCAGGCGGAGAAATGGAGGATTATCGACACTACTACCTACTACAAGTGAAACACTGCGATTGTTGACAGCGACGCTACCGTCTGAACAGACAAGTCAATGTCGCCAGAGTACACGAATATCGATACCAAAATGTACATCACTATCTAACGCACACATTGACAAATCAAAATTGGTTACGCGTTTTCGGGCTCTTTGTTTATCTATAGGCAGTAAGCTGCCGTTATTCATAATCTAAGGGTTCGCCATAGCGCTGGTTCCCGCTACTTGCTACCGTGCGCACCTCTAAAAGATGAAAGTATTGATTGTAGATTGTGTTAGCGTCTGCCAATATTATATTAGGCTTAAAATACTGGTGCAAGTAAAAACGATAAATAAATCACAAGCGTACCTACATTAATTACCAGGGGGAGAGAGGCGACCTCGAACCGGAAGGCGTAGCGTGGGCACTGAGCAGGCCCCCCCACCCCACAAGGTGGACCTTCGATCTGGTCAAGGTCGCGGGAAGCCGCTGGATGCGAGCAGCGCAGGACCGGTCATTACGGAGATCTTAAGGGGAGGCCTATGCGTAACGTGGACGTCTTTAACTTTTTTTTTTTTTTTTCAGCCAAAACCAAAAGGGCCAACCCATGTCGTCTACGCTTACTACCACAACAATAATATAACGAAGATAGAAAACCTCGGTCTCATGTACAATCTGACGCACTTACACTTGCAATGGAACAAAATAACCAAGATTGAGGGTCTGGAACAACTGTGCAACTTAAAAAAACTCTATTTAGGGAACAATAAAATCAGTGTGCTGGAAAATTTGGAAGGACTTAAGTATTTAGAGGAGTTGCACATTGAAAAACAGAATGTGGATACGTCAGATGGTTTATGTTTTGATCCTCGATCTATTGTCTCTATTGGGGTATGTTCCTTACAGACCACAGTCATACAAGTGTATGACTAAATCAGCACTATGTTAGCATGTTATTAAGACCATGAAACTGAACATCTTCTCCGAAGGGTCATGGGTCGAAATACAAAAAAAATTCAACACCAGCTGATGCCGCATTGTGTGGAAGGTAAAAAAAAATCGAATTTCGACCTATGTTCCTTTGGGAAAGTGGTTCAGTTTCATGGTATAGGTAACAGGTTAAATTAGTGCTTATAATTTTTTTATGCCCAGTATATTAAACAACTTTTCCTGAGAAACGTAGGTTGAAATAAGCAAAACGTTTTTTGACATCTTGAATAAAATACGCTATCAGCTGAGGCAGAGATTCTATAGGAAATGGTGATACTTTTTTGCGTATTTCAATTATGTTCCCTGGAAAAAATGGTTTAGTTACATGGGGCAGATTTGTACGACACCCTTACACACAAAAACTAACCAAGGTGACCGCTCCAGGGGGCCAATTCTTGAATATCAGCAAGCGATATCTAAAATTAAAATAGGCTCGGATAAGCTCATAAAACGTTAACTATTATTGATCTTTACTTTATACTTGTTTTCAGGGTTTATTTGCTTTTTTAGGTCTCACAGCTCACTCGGTGATATTTAATAGTTGGGCTCCTGTTAGGGTTGGTAACCTGCAAGCTTAAGGTGATCCGTTTTCCATACAAAAATTCAAATGACTTGCATTCTTACGCGGGACATAAAATTCTGTTGAAAAACGAATGAATACTGCTATTTTTAGTTAAATTTTTCGCTAATTAATACAAAAATACAGTTAATGTACTGAAAGTACTATTTTGTTAGCAATTTTTGGTTCAATATTACGATTGTGGGCGTGTGCATGTGTGTGTGAGTGATCGTACTCATGTAAACACGGACTGACGAGAGTAATTGACTTTAGTGGACATATGGAGATATTTTTCTTATCGAAATTGTTGTTAGGCGTTGAAGTTGCACCATGAAATTTACGCGAATCAACTTTTTGCACATATATAGTTGATACTTATTGCATTAAAAAATAAAACCTTATATTTGCAGAAGTGGCTCCATCTAGTTGCGTTCTGGGCTAAGCTGGCCGTCACAGATCACCTTAAAATATTCCAACCAATAGGGTCTTTCCATTTTCGAGCGCAGCTCTAAACTAGGAAAATGTAGCATTCCTAGCTGAGCACATCTTTTGAGTGGAGCGTGCAGTGGACACGCGGCCATAGTGAATGTATGTGTTATCGTTAATGTGCGTAAATCAGTTAATCCGTAGATTACAATGGAAAAAAATGATTCCCGAACATACGGTAAAGTAACTAGGTTAACTAAGTTAAGGTTAGGTTAACCTAAGTTAAGTAACTAGGTAAAGTAAGTAACTAGTAACTAGGTTTTAAATCAGTTAGGTTTGATTTGGTAAGATGAGCAATCTTTCTTTCTTTTTCGATATTCGGCTTGGCTAACGGGACTAGAGTTAGGTAAGGCAAACACAACCCAACCAATCCCGAGCGGTTGGTTATGTGTTGGATCGGCTAGGTTGTGTTACGTACTCTTGCGACCACAACCTGAATTGCAGATTAACTAGGCAAAGTGCGAAATTCAGCTACTTTTAGGAAATTTTTTCACTTTAACATATCGAATCAGGTAATTTAACGCATTGCTACTCGCTACTTTGTCGACTTCATCTCGTTTTTGGGGACGTCCCAGTGACAGTGGAAAAACGACGAAACTTAAGCCCTACCACAGATTAAATAATAGTAAACTAACGGCCCTACGAATGTCAAGCTATGTTGAGCCCAGTCTTGATGGCTCAATAATCTCACTATTGCTATTATTTTGTACCAGGCTTCGTTAAGAATCCTCAACGTATCAGAAAACAAACTAACAGATATATCGTGGGTGAGACCGCTGCGAAGACTGGAAGTACTGACTGCTAGGAAGAACTTCTTGGATGATTTCGAGACTGTAGCCGATGATCTTTGTACTCTAGTGTGCTTGGTCGATGTGAACTTCATCGGAAATCCAATGACATCGAAACATCGATACAAAGAGACAATAATTGCTAGATGCGCTCAGCTAAGTAAGAAAAAAATTTAGTTAATTTTATACTTAATTCATTAATGGAAATATTTTTGTTATCAATACATTTTTCTAATTTTCATAGCTATCATACGTCTTTGGTTACGTGATATTACTCGTATCACTATTACCCATTATGATTAATGTAGGCTTACCCGACTCCAGAAGACTACAGGCTTCTTCCATTGAAATGTACATGGAAGCTCATATTGAGCTTATTTGAAGACAACGGAAGATCACAGGAGCAGTAAGAAAGGGGAAGCACAAAAATTCCCATAGAGTCGAGTGCTCTGAGCTAGTGTGTGAAGAACTCGGCCCCAAGTAATAAGATAAGAAGATACTACGTAGTTTTCATGCTCATCAAAGACATACATTCCTATCGACCTCTTCCTTTTATTAATTTCTATCAAATTATTCTTGACCGTGTGGTGCCGGCAAAGAATAGCGTTCATTCCCTTTGACAGAATCGTACCAACCCATCTCTACCCGTGGGTGTCGTAAGAGGCGACTAAGGGTTTATTAAGTAGAGGATGGACAGCAGCATCATTCTGTGTATCGAAACATCTTAAACACTGCGGTCGCCAGCAACACCGGTCATAGTGCCAGCCACAACGCTAGTTAGCGTGGTGATTAATGGCACTTCCCCTCCAAGTACCAAGCGTTTTTGCTGCTCGCTCCTTGTCCTACAGTGGACGTTTCATCGGATTTTATGTTATGATGTTTACTTGATTGTTCTGTATTCCCAGGAGTACTAGACACAACGACAATCCATCACGCTTCCAAAACGTTCCTCCAAGGCTTCGACAGAGCCGTCCGTTTGCGTCAAATGCACGAAAAGAACAAGCTGGGAATGGATAGAAACGGGGTTGAAGAGTTCTTCGAGATGAACATGATGGCTGGACCGAGGGTGGCCAGCGCGATGACACTGGGAGACACACCCAGACATCTCGATAGTTACCTGACTGCGTCTAAGACTAATAAAGGTAACATCTCCAGTCCTTTATTTCTTGTAATATTTTTACTACAAAAGCCAGGGGGGCTTTGACCTGCCCTGACTTCCATACAAATAACCACCATTGTACTGTTACGGGATTTTATGCTTCTTTTTTGTCTGGCATCAGGCATAGTGGCTGAGTCTAATCAAAAATTAAATTATATGGATCAACAGCCCAATAATTTTACTAGGAACAAACATATCCTAACAATAATGTAATTCAATATGTTTCCAAGTTAACAGAGAGTGTTTAGGATTTTCGGAGGATCACAAAAAGACTACTTTGTAGGGGACTGTTTGTGAAGAGCACCAGTGTCTGCACGAGCCCTTAGCTAGATATTTTATAACGTGGATACGTCTCCGTTTCCGTTTGGGGGGTCATTTCGTGCAAAGAGGGAAGGGGGGAGGAAAGGGACGAGTTCTGGCAGCAATAATTGGTACAACATTGAGTTTTTATGAGTCAGATGGTGTGGGCTGAGTGTGAAGGGAGGGAGGTGAGGGCTGGCAGTTGGGTCAGGGGGGGGGGAGGGAGGGGCGTGGGGGCAGGCGCGGTGATAAGGAGGGAACGTGAGTGGACGTGTGTGAAAGCTTGACGTGCTCTTGGCTATAACTAAACTTACGGCCGAATCAAGTATACAGCCGACCAGGCTTTTTTTTTCATCTTGGATCAAGCAAATGTCAATGTTCATCGAGCGAGAGTAAATAAAGTGTTTATCTATGTGTTAAATTATCGATTTCTCATTTACGTTTTTAAGCGACGCGTATAAAATTATTAAGCTTGCCAAGTGCTAAAAGGGAGTGCGGGTAGAAAGTTTGATTTGAGAACTTCGTTCGGACTAGGAGGTACACTGTACACTTACTAAAGTCCTCTTCCCTAGGCGGTGAACCATAAGGGTGAGAACTTTCATTCACTATAATTCGTTTAGAGATGAACAACGATAACATGGCCCGCCCCTCCACATTGCCTTTAGCACAAAATATTATCGTTGTTCATCTCTACCAAACTATGTGTTTGTCCGCAGTGAAAGCAATAGACTCGTCGTACACGTTCCTCCAGCGTAACTTCGCGCGCTCCCACGCGCACGCGCACCCTGTACGTAACGCGCAGCCCTCGCCTGTGGGCGTGCGCGCCCCTGCCAACCCTCCACTGCCCCCGCTTGAACCACCACCGCCCCCCAAACAACCAATACTCTACGAAGATGGAGCCCCATCTCCAAAGATAAAGGGAATCCTAAAAAAACCGATGCCTATGAAATTTATTTAATGTTCAATGTTATTTTTTATATTATTATTTCGGTGATCAAGTACTTATGATTCACTTGGTCATGGAAATAATCGACCCCCCTTGAAGTTTGGTAAAGAGGGTCGTTATTTTTTATATTTGTTACGTTTTGTAAAAATAAATATTGAGTTTTTTAGCAGTGTTTTTATTTTTGAAAAATTTAACCCGAGCCGTTTAAAACAAAAATTGAAGTTTCATGTACGGTCAACCGCTTGCCGGTAGAAACTTTAACTTTATTACCATGCCATAAGGTCCAAAAGTGTTTCTACCGATGTGCGGCAGAGTGTACCTAAACCCTCGTTGAAATGTTTAGATTATATGCCTGCCTCTCATGATGTAGCAGGACAGCCATAGAACGCAATCGCCCGACATATCGGCTCAGTAGTTCGGTATCGGACAAAAACCGAACGGCTTGCTTGCTGGATTAGACTATTCCTATATTTCTCCCCTGTATTGCCAAAACTCGTAGAGATTGCTCCCGTTTTGCCTTTATTCCCACTAGTAATCTGTTGACCGAACTAGTGGGACTTTTTTGTTGCCAGTAGTTGTTGATATTAATATTATGTGGTGGTACGGAACCCTCGGTGCGCGAGTCCGACTCGCTCTTGACCAGTTTTTTTTAAATTCTACGGAAGAGGAGACAGTATGGCTTTATCCTTAGCCTTACCGGAAGGACGAAAAAAAAAATAGTGTCAAGAAATTTTGAGGTTATGCAAGAGGTTATGTTTATGTTGTGGATTGATTTCCTCTGTGATACAACCCGATCGAAAACAATAATTTTACAAGCAAATACGACCATTTTATAATCATGAGTGATAGAATTGATGAAGCTTTAGCAATTCTTTACGAAGAGTCGTCAGGTAAATCTATGTTTTACATAAAACTGAGAAAAACCACATCAAACTTGGTTCAAACTTTTTACTTATCCACAGATCTATATTTGGGACCTGCGATAGCAGAAACAAACAGTTTGGAACCTCTTGAGTTCCACAGAGAATATGTAGCTAAAAATGTTCCGGTTATAATCAGAGGAGGATGTTCTAAATGGCAAGCAACTAAGAAATGGAGTGCACAGTATTTTAGGTGAATATCTCATTTTTCACACTACTTTTAACTATTACCATGGATGAATAATAAGGACTGACCATTCCGTTATAAACATCGTGACCTAGAAAAGTATACTAGATAGCGGTAATAATAATTAGAAAAGTTCTGTCATTTCGGTCAGTCAAGTATTCTGCGAATAACATACCAAATTTCAACAAAACAGTTTCTTTTTATTGAAACTATGTGTAACGTCTTGTTATTAAGATACTCTGGCTGCAATAGATCTTTGCAGGTCTAAGTGGCCACTGGAAACTATAAGTCCGGCTCGTTACTCTCAAAACGAACTTATTAATATAAAAAAGCCTTTTATTATTCCAAACACAAATTAATTATCACATTTTGTCATATGTAAATGTAGAGTTCGCACTAGATTTTTGTTAGTATTGTAAGTTAGTTTTCTTGGTAAATGTTAGTGTCCTTTAGGCCCATAAGGACCACTTCCCAAAACGTCCACTTCCCAAAAGGACCACTTCCCAAAAGGACAATTCCCACAAGGACCACTTCCCAAAAGGACAATTCCCAAAAGGACCACTTCCCAAAAAGACCACTTCCCAAAAGGACCACTTCCCAAAAGGACCACTTTCAAAAAGGATAACTTTCAACAAAAAGCTAAAGAAATGAAAATAATTATTTTTATTATTGAACATGAAAATAAATTACCTTGTGTTAGTTTCTTCTTTTCTTCATTGGCGGAATTGTGAACACACAAAAGCCACTCATCAAAGATTGAATTGAATTAGATTTGGACCCCTTCTCGGGTGTAGGGTGGGGTTCTTTCCACTTCTGTCTGTCCTCTCCTTTGATCATCCAGTCCTATCCGGCTATTTTCATAAAATGTTCTGCCCAGCAGTTGTTAAAAAGTTGGCAGAAGATACTATAGTTCGTCCATCTTAAGAATGCAGTGAGTAATCACATTCCGCCGCTGGTAGCCAAGCCCCGTAACCAATCAGGTCGCTTAAAATTATAAAGTGAAATGCCCAATGACTTAACTTAAGGCAAACCTTCGAAAGAAGCAGTTGTTTCCTTTGTGTGTTACCTAAAGAATGAGAAAAAAACAGAAAAAAAAAATCTTTTATTTGCATTTTAACTCCATTGTGAATACACTTTTACTCTGCATCATCATTAATGACTTACTGCATTTTTAACGCGGATGATCTATTCTGAACTATAGATCATATTTAATATCCAGATTATTTTTCAGCACCATCTAGTTTCAGTGACTTTAATATAAAATTAAACCCTAAAAGGGGTTACATTTTCTGGTAGTGGGATTGTCGGTCTTAGAATAGAATAATATAATAAAATATGAATATAGTCTTTCTTATTATTTGTCCATGCTATATTATATTTAGTTTAAGACATTATTTTATTATTTATTTTTTTACTTGATTCTGGTGGTGATTCTTGCTCGTTGCAAAGGCTATCCATTGCTATTTAGCTGGGTAACACTGCTAGCAGCTCCAGGAATTAATAGAAAGAGTTTTTAAACAATGAAACATTCAGGCTTTCTTAAATTTTGAGGGTAAAGGGGCCGGGCTCCTAGCTCCCAACGGCCACTGCGACCTGTATTGTAGCCATTCTTCAATTTTACATAAATTGTTAAATTTTATTTGACTACTGTATTAGTGAAAATATTATTGTCTCTGGAAAATTGCTGAAACACTTTATAATATCCTCAATTAATTGGCACTTCTTTTTATTTAGGTTAAACAATCAAAAAAACTTATTCACAACCAAACTTCAGGGGTGTATCAATTTTTTTGAAGTATATTTTAACATTTTGATTTTTCAGAGAAACTTTAGTAAACAAAAAAGTGACTGTAGCAATAACACCGAACGGCCTCGCAGATGGTATAACTAAAAACGAAGAAGGTGTAGAATATTTTGTAATGCCTTATGAGTTGGAGATGTCTATGATGGAGTTCTTAGATCATTTAGAAAGAAAAAAGTAAGTTTAAATGAAACTATGTTTAGTGGTATTAAGCCAAACTAAGAATTTTCATTTGACATAATTTTGTTTTTACAAAAATTGTATTTTGGGACGATTATTTTAACTCCTATGGTGATGATTGATGCCCAGAACAAAAAATGGGAAAGCGACGGTGCGCGGGACGGGCATGCAAATTAAAGTAGTTGCCAGACTAGTCAAATGAGCTATCTAACAAATTTTGTATGAAATATGACGTCATAATTTTTTTGTCATTTTTTACAAACTCCTTACTACTAAATTCATCATAATAAATTAAAAACTAAACACTAAGGCCGGTATTTCATTGGGACACCATGGTGGCGCGACTGGTGGCTCGACTGGTTGCGCTACTGGTGTCCATAACTAGACACCACAGTCGCTACACCCTGCTGCCACAGTATTAAGGGCTATATTTCACTGGGAGTGGTAGCGCGACCAGCAGCCGAGCTGGTGTCTAGTTACGGACACCAGTGGCGCAACCAGTCGCGCTACTACTCCCAGTGAAATATAGCCCTTAATACTGTCGCCGCAGGGTGTAGCGATTCTGGTGTCTTTACTAATGTCTTGTTACGGACACCAGTAGCGCAACCAGTCGCGCTACCAGTGTCCCAGTGAAATACCGGCCTAAAGGTACAATAATTAGTTTTACACAAAATTACGACTGTTTTTAGATGAAAATAAATAAATAAATAAATAATATAAAATTTCTTCATCGTCCCACAAAAATGCCATTACAAATTACAATTTTTTAAGAAACAATAATAAAGCAAAGTTTTGGACATTGTATTGTGGGAGAACTGGTGCCTAAACTAGGTAGTAACCTGTATTTTAGGTCGCCAGGTCTCCCCCTAACTAACAGTCGACACTTAAAAACAACAATGCGCACTTACAAAAATTCAAAGTTAATAGGATTAGAAATCTAAAATTTAAAATTCAAAAGTGGGTTAGTAGAATACATTAACAAGCAAATATTTATTTCTATTCTAAAAGATATAAATTAAATAGGGGTGATAGTGTTGTGTGAGTTGTGTGTGTGCTTGTGTGTGCGTGGGTGAGAGGGCGAGCGTGAGTATATGCTGGAGTGGCCTTTCTTTCTAATTTTGACATATAAGAGTAAGAGTATAAAGATAAGAGTATAGATAAGGTAAGAGTATAGATATAAGAGTATGATTTTATTTTAACACTTCCAGTGTTCGGATAAATCTACATTAGATGAACAGTATTTTATTTTATTCTATTCTTTACCCTAGCAAAATCCCTTTTAAACTTGGTAAATTTTAGAAAGTTCATAATTTAATTTTTTATAGTGAATAAATTTTGCTAATTCATCACTGTAGTGACAAATACATCCCATACATACAGCGGCAGAACTCAAACCTGACATCGGAATTCACGGAGCTGTTTCAAGATGTTGATACAGAAGTGTCTTTTGCAAGTGAAGCATTCAATAAGAGCCCAGATGCTGTCAACTTCTGGATGGGTGATGAAAGAGCTGTCACTTCTAGTAAGTATTTTTATGGGTCCAGGTGGTCCAGGCTTCATCACAGAATATATAATAGTAAACAGCTTCATGCAGCGAAGTTCAAATCTCTTTGGTCCAGGCAAATAATAATGATTGTCAATTTTAACTCAGTGTGGTGCCAGCTAAGAATAGTACCAACCAAGGAGTTTTGAACCTCGCTCCACTTTATCTGAGGTACCAAACCTACCAAATATATATAGACTAGATGACTTACAAAACCAAAACCCCACCAAGCGTGAATTTTTATTGGTTTTTCTCCCGATGCCCAGTGATTTTACTCATGATGACAAGCAACTTTCCTAAGGAAGTATTTTTTTTATTAAAAAATATGATTTTTGTCTCCATTTGTTGTAAACTGGTCACGTGACCGTCATACTAACATTGCCGGCACCTGCTCGCGAGCATTAACCAGTACTTGTTTACTATTATATATTCTGTGCCAGTACAGCTATTTTGATTTATCTCGGAGAAGGTTGTGAAAATAATGATCGAATTAGTATTTCTTTATTGAATAACTAGCTGTTGCCCGCGACTTCGTCTGCGTGGGGTTCAGAAAAATGACTTTTCCCATGGTTCAAACTATCTTCGTACCAAGTTTTTATCACAATCGGTTTATCGGATTAGTCATAAAAGCGTAACAGACAGACAGACAGACAGTGCAGTTCTCGCCTGTATATTATTAGGTATACAGAGTACCGATAATACGAATTTTTGTAAATGAAACACCTCTTGTTTACGTGTGGACTGTTGGGTCGCCCACTATCCTCGTAAGTGTAAAATACGGGTTTCGTTATTTCTTATACAAAACAAACCGTAACTCAATCTGAGGCTCAGTCACTTTAACTTCTGTGGCTACTGAAAAAAGAGCGGTACAAAGTCCAACGTGTCTAGCTTCCCATGCTTTTAACTCTACATGTACCTATATACAAAACTGTTGGACTTCACTTCCGCACAAGCTTTGTAACTTATCTCTCCCCATAATAGACAATTCTTAAAAAACAATGATTCACTTCTCTCTTTATTTTTTGAAGTATTTCGTTTATAAGTACCTACTTCCTAAGTTTTCAAAACTTTAGAACTTTCATATATTTTTTTTACATTTCTTGCACCGCCATGCCGAAACAGGAAATTTTTTATTATTATTTTTCCAATAAAACTAAATCTAGATTTTACCAATCTTTAGCTGTACCCTCGACTTTTACACAAACAACTGGACCGGATCAAACGGAATTTTCAACAACGTATTTGGCTTGCTTCCGTACAAAATTATAAGCTTTGTTTGATTTCAGCTCGGTTTCACAGCTTGAAACTTTGGTCTCGCCTATTATCTGTTTGAATGAACCGATGGCAATAAAAAAAGTTCTAATATTGCACGAAAGCAACCCAAATACGTTATTGAAAACCCCGTTTAAGGTGATCCGTTTTCCATACAAAAATTCAAATGACTTGCATTCTTACGCGGGACATAAAATTCTGTTGAAAAACGAACGAATACTGCTATTTTTAGTTAAATTTTTCGCTAATTAATACTAAAATACAGTTAATGTACTGAAAGTACTATTTTTGTTAGCAATTTTTGGTTCAATATTACGATTGTGGGCGTGCGGTCAAAACTGTACGGTTGTGCTTTGTGTGCATGTGTGAGTGATCGTACTCATGTAAACACGGACTGACGAGAGTAATTGACTTTAGTGGACATATGGAGATATTTTTCTTATCGAAATTGTTGTTAGGCGTTGAAGTTGCACGATGAAATTTACGCGTATCAACTTATTGCACATATATAGTTGGTACTTATTGCATTAAAAAATAAAACCTTGTATTTGCAGCAGTGGCTCCATCTAGTTGTGTTCGGGGCTAAGCTGGCCGTTACAGATCACCTTAAGTCGTTCAAGTAGTTTGTGAGGTATTGGTGCGGCCGCTTAAAATTTCGCGAACCTTCTGTCTGAGTGAACCGTTTGCAATGAAATAAAGCTTATATGTTGCACAGAAAGAACGTCAGCGTCGCGTCACGCGACATTGAAAACCTCGTTTGATTGAAAACCTCGTTTGACTGTGAACCAGTTCAGTACGTGAGTTCTTGGTTCTGCAGCTTGAAACTTTGCGTATCTTCTGTCAGAGTGAACCTACCTATCGCAATGAAACTAAGCTTATTTATTGCACAGGAGTAAGCCAAACGCGTTATTGAAAGCCACGTTTGAATCTGCTCAAAAGTTTTTAAATTATTCGCGCTTTCGCTTGAAACTTTGCGTAACATCTATCTGAGTGAACCGTTTTCAACTAACCTAAGCTTATATGTTGCACGGAAGAACCTAATCAAAGCACGTGATGGAAATGCCAGTTGGAGTCGGTACAGTAGTTTGTTCGCTATTGGCTCCGCCTATTGAAACTTCGGGCAATTTCTGTCTGAGTGAACCGTTTTCAATGAAAGTAAGCTAATACATTGCAAAGAATTAAGCTCAACACGTTATTGAAAACCCCGTTTAAATCCGTTTAGTAGTTTGTGAGTTATTGGTGCCGCCGCTTGAAACTTAGTGTATTTTATGTCTGAGTGAACCGTTTGCAATGAAACTAAACATACATGTTGCATGGAGTAAGCCAAATATGTTACTGAAAACCTCGTTTTAATCGGTGCAGTTGTTTGTGAGATATTGGCGCCTGGCGAAATTTCGCGCACCTGTCTGAGTAAGCCGTTTTCAATGAAAGTAAGCTAATATGTTGCAAAGAAGTAAGCTTGATAGTTTATTGAAAACCCCGTTTGAATCCGTTCTAAGTTTGTGAGTTATTTGCGCCGCCGCATGAAACTTAGCGTACCTTCTGTCTGAGTGAACCGTTTGCAATTAAACTAAACTTTTATGTTGCACAAAAGTAAGCCAAACTCGTAATTGAAAACTCAGTTTGAATCGATTTGTGAGTTATTATCGTACAGGCAATTTGATACTTTACATTAGTGTAGCTTCTGATTGAGTGAACCGATTTGAATGAAACATAGCCTATATGTTGCTCAGAGCTAAGCTTAATCTATCTGCGAAAACCGCGAGAAAATCCGTTCAGTAGTTTCGGAGTTTATCGAAAACATACAGACAGACAGACAGACAGACAAAAAGTTCAGAAAACATATTTTTGAGTTCTATTAGTCGTTTCTTATCGCCCACACTTTTTTTTATAAATTTATCAAAAGTACAGACACGCGGTTTCTACTCTTTTGTTATATGTATAGATTCACCATTTCTCTTTCCAGTGCATAAAGACCCTTATGAGAATATCTACTGCGTGATAGACGGCTACAAAGATTTCATACTAATACCACCGACCGATCTGCCCTACGTGCCATACAAATATTACCCACAGGCAGAGTTCCGGTTAGAGGAAGGGAGATGGCAGATTATTCCCTTAAAGAGTAACGGAGATGCGGATATGATACCGTGGATTTGTATTGGTGAGTATGTTATATGTATAGAGGGTGTAAAAAATTTGAAAACACAATTTTATCATTTTTTTTACTGTGAAACTGAACCTTTTCCAAGGAATGTAGGCCGTAACACGAATTTCTTTTTACTTCTCATACAAAATGCTCTATCACGTGCGGCATAATTTCTATGGAAAGTCATATGTTTCTATGGGGAAAGTTGTTCAGTTTCATGGTCGTAGTAATAACTGAAAATAGATTTTCACCACCCATACATAATTTGCTGCCAGCTGATGCAGTTTCTATGGGAGCTCAATTTTTTTTCGTATTACGACCTACGTTCTGTAGGGTAAGTTGTTCAGTTTTATAGTAACACACTAAAAAGACGCAGTTGATTAGGAACATCCTATAGGTAGAGAAATTGCATCGCCTCGCCATACATTACCTCTTCTCCCTTGCCGTGGTTTATCGAGTTTTCTATGGACGAAGTATCAGACTTTCGGTGATATGTTGTTGTTTAATCGTTCTAAATCTAAGGAGTGGAATTCTCTGCCTGCGTCTGCGTTCTCGAATTCATATGACCCGAATCTATTCAATTCGCGAGTGATTAAGCTTATTTCCCTTTGAGCATATCACGAGCATACTTTAGAACGTCCCGACCGATTTGGTCGACTCTTTTTTGTGTTCGAAATTTTAAGGACAATGTTTGTATGAAAAGAAAAATTGGAAACAAATTTGTGTCTATTTAAATGGGATTTTTGAATATTGTAGGTATAGACACAAACTTGAAGCTTCCCGTGCAACGTCGAGGCGGGCCGCTAGATTAATTTTAAAAAAAATAATCAGGGTGTAAGGTGTAGCGAAAACTTAAGTGGCGTGTTCACTCAACGAAACTGAACAACTTTCCCAAAGAAATGAATTTTTTTTAATCAAACAATTTTGATCAAATCAACCAATTTGAATGATATTAAGAGGTCAAATTTTTTTTTATTTCCCAGGAATGTTTCTTTGGAAAAGTTGTTCAGTTTCTTTGACTGAGCCCGCCCGTTCAGTTTTCGGTACACTGTCCCCACCCTGTATATATTTTTATTTTCAGATCCCATTCAGCCCAATTACTCCTCGTATCCAGAATTCGAAAAGGCCCATGTGTATAGCATCCGCCTGAACAAAGGAGACTGCCTGTACCTGCCCAGCTTATGGTTCCATCATGTACGACAGAGCCATGGGTGCATAGCTGTCAACTATTGGTATGACATGGAATTCGATATTAAGTATTGCTATTTCAAAATGCTGGAGAAACTTTGTGGGAAGTTTGAGAATGTAAAATTAGATTAATTAATTGTATTTAAATACACAATAACAAATTACTTAATGATAATAGATAAATCCAAAAATAAGTTAAAAACGTATTTGTTAAGCACCCTCCCCTAAAGTAATTCAGCTTTGTAATTTATATAATCAAAGAGACTCTTTCTTGCAGACAAACTGTCAGAACAGTTTTGCAAGCTGTTAATAACATTTATGCATATGTGGGCGCTTTTCCTATCATTCGGTTCGGATTTCCCTCCGCTTTCGCATCTGGTACGCATGCGTACCGTCCGCACTTAATCATTTCATATGTCATCCATATGCGGATGGGAAGCAAGACACGAGAAGCCAGAGGTAAATTTGTATGAAATGATCAGATGCGGACGGCACGCATGCGTACCACGCGGACGTAAATCGGGATGACAGGCGAAGAGCCCATGTATATTTTAATCTTAATAAATAAGTAGTGCCTACAACAAGTGCAAGTACCTCCAGACAGAACTAGTACATACAAGTACCTACAAGTTTTGTTCAGTAGAAATGTCCTTAAGCAGAATGTCACGTCCGCCCAATGTCATGATAAGGTGTGACATTTTGCGAATGTGACATTATGCGGCGGGAGGATCGCTTTCACACTAGCACAATATCGTCGGCCGATAGATTAATTTTATGAACGAATCATAACTAGTTAAATAATTAAAATAAATATTGTTTAAAAAATAAACTTTTACTCATAAAATGTCTATCCAATAATAGAAGAACGTAAAAATAAACACTAATAAAAAAGGTTTTGTAAACGGTCGCCTAGAAGTGGATTTGTTACTTTTTAGCTTCATGTTCTGTAAATATAAAAAAAATAAAAGAAGGAATAAATGAATCCAAATACAGCCCACGTCGTCAAACCCTCTCGACGCATAATGTCACGTTCGCAGAATGTCACGTTCGCAAATTGTCACGTTCGCAAAATGTCACGTTTTTTGGGACTTAGAAATTGTTTGAGTTTTTTTCTATAGATTTGTGACTTTGAGTCTTTGAGTTTTTTTACTATCTGTAGATTTAGGACTTAAAAAATTTTCATTGTTTTTTTCGCAGAATGTCACGTTCGCAAAATGTCACGATTAAGTGTGACATTATGCGAACGTGTCATTTTGCTGTGGTAAACCCTAGTGGGACACTTTGCGAACGTGACATTATTCGCCGGGAGGCGTCACACGTCGTAACAGTTCAAAACATACTTTTAGGGAGCTTCTCCAGTCTCTAAACTGATCAAAGTTTTGCAGGAGAATAATTGAATGAATGAATAACTTTTTATTGCACACTAATAAAGTAACGTTTACAAATAACGAGTTATAAAATATGGTTAAAAGGCGGTCTTATCACTAAGTGTGATCTCTTCCAGACAACCTTTTGACGAAATCAACATTATACAGAATTCTGTAGTGTAGTGCACTTCAAAAACTACATAAATAAAAATAAAAAAGCCATTGCAGTTACATAAAATACTCAAATATCAAATACGTAAAAACATAACATAAATATACTTACATATATAAGGTCCTAATGAAATAATGAACATAACCCTAACATGTCTCTCAGACCATAAAACCGAACAACTTTCCCCAAAGAACAAGAATAATTCTTACCATAATGTTCGGGTAGGCATTGGACCTGGGGTTTAGGAAGCGCGGCTTGCAAACACCAGTAAGGGAGCACACGCCGACGACTCCCATCGAGACGCAAGTATCTCCAGCGTCCCATGCGCGTATCACAGCCGTCCGACACTCTTGCGGGGTACATACGGTCGTAGTTACATTCGCTTGAAACAAACAACTGCTTGTTAGGTTGCAGAATTATCATTGTTGAATCTTGGGCAGTCAAGTCCCAGACCTTTGGAAGGCGTGCGTGAGACCGAAGCCTAAGCGAATTTAAAAGTGATGTGACACCAAGAATGCAGTAAGTCATTATTGCAAATGCAGGGTAAAGGTGTATTCACACTGGAGTTGAAATGCAAAAACAATATATTTTTTTCGTGTTTTAGGTAACACACAAAGGAAACAAACGCTTCTCTCGAAAGTTTGCCTCCAATTAGTCATTGTGCATTTGACTTTATAATTTTAAGCGACCTGATTGGTATCCTCATATATAAGGTTTAAACTCGTACTCGAATATTGCATCAAATAGGAATATAGGCGTTATATGCATCGGGATAAAGGCGGTTTATCAACCGATTTTGCAATTTCTTATACTACTTATTAGACGAGCAATATTTGTAATCGGTTTCTCGAAAACGGCTCTAGAGATTTCGATGAAATTTACCTTACGGGGGTTTTCGGGGGCCAAAAATCGATCTAGCTAGGACTCATGTCTGGGAAAATTCGTTTTCCCCGTTTTTAATAAAAAAAAAAAAAATACTGCGTTTTAGACAAAACCGCCATCTGTTGGCGGGTAGAATAGCTTGCTCACCCGATGATATTTTAATGTTGAAGCGGCTATTATAGAGGTCGGTCGCCCAGGTACTGACCTATAAAAGGGTTACAAGTAGGTAGCTGGCCTAGTACTCATTGACAATATTATCTTCGTATGAACCTCTTCGACTCTACCTATGTTTTGTGTTATAGCGCATACTTTTAGTTTTGGCCTCGGGCTTGCACCTCTGACTAAAATCTTGGTGAAAACTTTTTGGTTTGATTGTACCAAGCACAAAACCGCAAAACTTCACAACGACAGACAGATTCGAACCTGCGTCTTCTCTGTCAGTACCGAAGACGCCTTAACCAACTAGGCTACTGTCTTTCTGCCTGATATTGCAGAAGCGACCTCTATACACATTTAACGCTGCGTTTGTGCTGCCACCTAGTAAGCATTTGCTGTACTAGCTCAAGTAGTCCATCATTGCAGATAGAATTCAAGTCGAAAATTGGTGACACCACGTTTAGGGGAGCGGGGGGCACAGTGAACCACTTTTTTATTTGTGCTCTCTACTGCATTTATCTTTAACGCTGGTTCTTATATTTTACTTGGTGTTAAAGGTATACAAAAAAACATAAAAAAAATAATTAACGCAACAGTTTCTGAGAAATTGAATATTTTTCTTAAAGTGGATAATAGTCCACTGTGCCCCAGCTATAGGGCACTATGGACTTAGGCTTGGGGTACTGTGAATCTCCATGAGGCACAGTGAATATTTACCTTAATTTTACTTTAAAATTGATATGGGGTACATTGAACTTAATTGATGTGTTATTAAAATAAAACACAATTTGCTTGGTAATCACATATTAAAGTTTTTTAGTGCTTAATTGGCATAAATTAGTCTCTTTTGTTGCATTTGAGTCATTATGTACTTACATTTAGTAGGTATCATAATTAAAATTTATTTTAAGAAAAACATAAAACAGCTTTTTTTTATTTATTTTATTTTACGATTGTGTACCTACCATTTTTACCTGAATCAATTAAACAGAAAGGTTAAGTTAAATAATACATTTATGGGGCACTATGGATCACAGTCCACAGTGCCCCACATGAAATTAGTTCATTGTACCCCATAAGGTGAAAACTCTCAGAGTCAAATTAAAAACAATAACTGAAACTACTATCAAAATTAATCGTGACGCAATAGAATAACCACGACTTACGTAGCTCATTAAATGGTTATTAGTAAAAAAACAAACAACAAAACAAAAAAAATATACAATTTGAGTGGCTAAGTTTGTCAAAAAGATTCACAAAAGAAAAAAAAAAACCGGTCAAGTGCGAGTCGGACTCGCGCGCCGAGGGTTCCGATATACCTATAGTATTTTTGGAAGCAATAAAGTCCATTTTCAGGACCGCAAAACTAAATTTGTTTGTAAAGGTTTTTTGCAGATTTCTGAAAAACTGTGCAACTTAGAAAGATCGTTTTATTTTTGCTGTAAAGTTTATATAAACTTCTGTCAACTGTAATTAATTCAGATTTTTCCTTACTCAAACTTCGGAGATAAGGGGGGGGGAATGGTATTTTTCTTGACATTTTTCATCATAACTTTAAAACTAAGAAATTTAAAAAAATACAAAAATATATTTTAAAATGTACAAGTAAAGCCCTTTCATATGATACCCCACTCGACCTAGTAGCGACAATTTGAAATTTGGCCCCCCCTATTTTGGCCCCCTTTATATTAATAATCATACTTTTTTCAAAATTTTTTCTTGTGCAATTAAGTTGGGCAACTATATTCTAAAACTATTCCAAATTTCAGGTTGATAGCATAAGTGGTTGCTGAGATATAGAGGTGTGACAGACAGACGGACAGACAGAGCGGCACCATAAGGGTTCCTTTTTTTTACCATTTTGGTATCGGAACCCTAAAAATGGTAGCTTACGTTTCGCGGAGCGGCTGCAGCGTGACTTCTGGCAGTGAGAACGTGACGGTGACCGGTGGGAGGGAGGGGTATTGGATAGATCATGCAATCGTTCGAAGTGAGTGTGTGTTTTTAATAAATAGCGAGTGAGATATTAATGAATAACCACTGTGCCCCCTGATTCACTCTGCCCCCTGATCCCCTAATTGAAAAATGATTTAGCGATTTTTTTATTTCGCGATTTTCTACTTTGTAGAAATTATCCGAACCCAGAAAGTGTTAAAATAAAATTATTTATATTGGTTTGATTCAAACTTGCTGCTAATCTGAAACAAATGGGTTAATACTCACGTCCTCGATACTCGACATCGGGCCACTCAGGAGGCAGCATGTATCCGACGTTGCCAACCATCCTTCCGGCTCGCTCTACCCCCACGCACATCTCATTACCGCCATCTTCCGTCTCTATCACACAGCAGATGCCGCACTTTCGGGCTTCGCTCACTGCGCCTCCCTGAGGCAATATTTTCGAGGCCAGAGTTCACGAAAGAGCGTCACGTTTTGTAAACGAAATCATGACCTGATTTATTATTAAACATATTAAAAATATGGATATTTCTAACTAGCTTTGTGTAAAAATAGCCTTAGCGTTTTCAATGTATGTATTGTAGTTACAAAACGTTTACACTAACTCGTGTAATTGTCTCTTAAATTATTTTACTCTAAAATATTTGTTTACAAACATGAAGCTCCTTCGTAAATTCTACAGGGTGGAAACGATAAGTGATCTCACTCGATTATTTCTATACTATACAAGCTGTTGAAAAACTGGTTACTAATCCTGTGAAAGTGCTTCACGAGCTCTATAACACGGTATCACTACGAATAAATAATAGTCAGGAACAAATCCCACACAAAAAGTGGCCCTACGGGAAACCAAAAGGACATATATTCAAAATACGAATCAATTGGTTCAGAACGAGAGCAGGGATTGGTTCGCACGCGTGCTGCAATGTCAGCTAGTGGGTAGTTGAGAGGTAACTATTTTAGCTCCGCCTACTTAGGTAACTATTTCGTGGGGTCAAGTTTGAAGCGTAGTTATCGTTCTATAGTATCGTAGTTCGCTGCGGTGTCATTAATAGGTTACAGAATAAACTGAAAATTCAATGTTTCCAGCTTCCATACATTTAGTTACAGCCACATGGCACTCATCAAGTAATATCTCTTTTGATACACTCCTCACAGAGTTCACCCTCCGAGCCTCCTCGTAGAGTCTTCTACGCCGAGATATCTTTTACGGAGTCTTCCCTCCGAGAACTCTTCCCTCTGGGACCTCTTCTACGTAGCCCTCCCTCCAAGCACTCTTCTTACTTGCTGTGGTAGATGAGTACCAAGTGGCTGTACTACATGTATGGAAGCTGGAAACATTGAATTTTTGGATATAATAATATAATAATAATAGTTCTTTATTCAGGCAAAAAAACCCACAATTACATAAATACAAAATAGGAAAAAGATAACATAAATTATGCAGTAAAAGCACAGTAAACATTAAACCTATTAAAGTTGTTTATACATGGTGTGTTCCGTCATTTTCTGTTTGCATTCTGGTGAACGGTCGACCAATACCTGAACACCGGACTAGTCAAGTCCTCAGAGACTGCACGGAGAATAGTGTTGCCAGAGTTACGCAATCTCTCCCAAAAGGAAGCGATGCGGGCTCTGACAACGGCAAAAAAGTCGGGCACTCGCGCTTCAGCGAACATGCTCGACGCACTGCGATACCGTGGATGTCTCGTAAGGATGCGGTAAGCATCATTGTACTGCACCCTTATGGTACTCCACGATGATCTTTTAAAGTTCACCCACAGCTGGCAGGTGTATAGACACTGACAGTAGGTAGTGAACAGTGTCTGTTTTACCTCCTTGCTGCAGTGGGCGAATCTACGCGCGAGCATGTTACACCGAATAGCAAGCGCCCGCCTCTCTCTCTCCATATCCGTGTCGTCTCTGAGGTCCGGTGTGAGATTGTGGCCTAGGTACCGAAACTGCTGTACAACCCGAACTGCAGCTCCATTTAGTTTAACTTCTGGTATCCTCTCCGGACCCCTACCTGCCTTAAACACCATCATCTCTGTTTTCAAAACGTTATATTTCAGTCCATGAGCATTTGCATAATGCTCACAGACTGACAACAGTTTTTGGAGCCCACTGATTGATGGGCTGAGAAGCACCATGTCATCAGCATAACTTATGTTGTTGACACAAACCCCTCCTAAATGACATCCTACCCTAGTGCTTCTCAACTCATCAATCAAGTTGTTCACGTACAGATTGAAAAGGTCCGGAGAGGTTAACCCACCCTGACGAACCCCGCAATCTAGTCTGTAGCCACTAGATGTCGTGTCGCCCCATTTCACATTGTTGATTTGGCCTCCGTACCAATATCTCAACAAAGATATGACTTTAGAAGGCACTTGTGAGTCGCGCAATTTGCCCCATAAAATTTCATAATTTACAAGGTCAAATGCACGACTCAGGTCCAGAAAACAAGCATATACGCTAGTACTACGACGCACGTAGTAACCAACGGTATGTTTGAGGCTTATGATAGCCGAATCCGTTGAGAGATTGGGACGGAAGCCAAATTGCGCGTCATCTATCCTTATAGATTTTGTCAGTTCAGGTTGCAGCAGCTTCTCTAAAATTTTGCCCAAAATAGTTCCCAATGAGATTGGCCTGTAGTTACTGGATGAACCCATGTCACCTGTTTTCTTTTTCGGTACCGGGACGACGATAGTCTGCATTAGAGGTTTAGGTAAGTAAGAAAACCGCAAACATAAGTTATAGAGTGCACTAAGCTTAGAGTGCAATACTTCACCCGCACATAAAATATGCTCTATGCTCAAACCATCGTGTCCCGGCGATTTACCACGACTTATAGTTCTAATAGCTTTTGCAACATCCGGTGGGGAAAACTGAACCGGGACATCGTTTTCATCAAAAATATTATTGTTACTCATATTATGTACATTTGGAATAGGCAAGGGATCAATTTTAAATTTGTTAGCAAACAAGTTTGCAACCTCAGCAGGATCTTGTAGGCCATCCACAGACACAGGCATAGAAGTTTTGTAGTTTAAGCTTCGGGTAGCCTTCCAGAATTTAGAAAAATTCTTTTCTTTTCTATGAGTCGCAATAATGTCCATTTTTATGGTTTCCTCATTACGCTGACACCATCGCAGTTTATTTTTAAAAGCTTTTCTACTGTTGTTCATATTATTATAACTAACGCCGGTAGACGGCCTACCTGCTAACACCCAGATTTCAAAATATTGTTTAGCGACCCTGTAAAGATCCTGTACATGGTAATTCCATCCAGTAACTACTCTCGACTTTTTTCGTACACCAGAACGCAAACAAGAGGTTAAAATAGCTCCAGATTGGAGAACATTAATAATTTTAAAATACAATAAATTAATAAAATCATAATGCTCATTCAGTCTGTCACACCTTTTATTCATCTCGCATGCATTACACGCCAAGTTCGTATTAATACAGTCCAAATTCGTTTTACAGTATTTGTAGTACTCCTCTGATTGTCTAGCGTTTCTGTTTCCCCATTTTATTTTGTCACTGCTGCGACGAATAGATCCAGTTTATTCTGTAACCTACTATTGATACCATTTGATAGAGCTCTTGAAGCACTTTCGGGATCAGTAACCAGATTTTCAATAGCTTTTATAGTTAAGAAATAATCGAGTGAGATGACTTATTTTTTCCACCCTGTATCTATCTTTAGAAGTTATAGTCCGACTTGGTTAGGCCTTTGGCTTCTAGGGTTTGAAACGTAGCGCTGGCTGGTTCTGCCTGTACTGGTTTTGTTATTAACAAAACCAGTACAGGCAGAACAAATTGTTAACAAATTGTTAACTAATATTACTTGAAAGACCAAATCTGATTTTCCACGCTGACTTGTCCACGTAGAGAGGATAGAGGAAGATCGTGCAGTGAAGAGAGCATACTTGGGAGGACCGATGGGGAAACGACCGGTAGGAGATCCCATTTACTGCTGCGTGACGGAAAGCAGGACCTTAATGCTCTCCAAAGACTCCTGGCGTGAGGGGGTGAAAAGAGATGACTGGCTGGTTTTGGTGTCTGACAAAGAGGATATAATAAAAACTGGTGTCTGAGGCCAAGATCCTTTATAGGTCCCCGAGTCAGCGAAAGTAAGTATCTGCGGCGGTACACAGGGTGTCCCAAAAATCACCGTCAAGCGGAAAGAATGTTAATCTGCTCATAAAACTGAACAACTTTCCCAAAGAAACAAGGGTCGAAAAAAAGATGAAAATGTTTCTTTGAGAAAGTTGTTCAGTTTTATGGGCAGATTAACATGTCTTCCGTTTGATACTGATTTATGAGACCCTGTATATCACCTCCTTGCTAATTCAGCACTGTTGAGTTTTAAGAAAGTTGTTTAGTTTTATGAGCAGATTAACATGTCTTCTGCTTGACGCTGATTTCTGGGCCACCTTCTATATCACCTACTCGTCTATCAGCACTGCTGTGTTTTGGGAAAGCTGTTCAGTAGTATGGGCAGATTATCATGTTTTCCGCTTAATGTTAATTTCTGGGACACCCTGTGTATGGCCGCAGATAGTTAGGTACTTTCGCTGGCTCAGGGACGTGAAGAGGATGTTGGGCTCATACGCCAGTTTTTATCATATCCTCTTTGTTGGACACCAAAATCCAATCCAGTCAACTCTTAATTTCTTTTCACCTCCTTTTTTAGGGTTCCGTACCTAAAATAAAAAAAAACAGAACCCTTATAGGATCACTTTGTTGTCCGTCTGTCTGTCTGTCAAGACCCTTTTTCTCACGGACGAGAATAGGTATCAGGTTGAAATTGATAACTAATATTAAGGTCCATGAACCACACAAGATCTGAAAATTTCAATTTTTTTCAACGACGCAATCAAAAGATATGGCTTATTATGTCCTCATCTCCATACATTTATGCAAAAAAGCAAAACCTACAGGGTACTTCCCGTTGACCTAAAATTATGAAATTTGGGAAGAAGCTAGGTCTCACAGCACAAATAAAGAGAAAAGTCTAAAATCATTAAATATTTAAATTTTTCTCACAACTAATAGTAACCAATTAAGGTGAGCTCCCGTTTCAAGAACTTTTCTATAAAAGAGGGGTCAAGTTGGATGGTCGCGGAGTTTTTAAAATCTAAGAGCAAAAGCTTTTAGCATATCATATGGTAGATAGGTACGGAACCCTTAGGGCGCGAGTCCGACTCGCACTTGGCCGGTTTTTTTTTTTGTCTATTTCAGTACCTAGAAGATATGACAGTTGACTTTACCGTCTGTTTGAGATGACACTGGCACTCCTTAAGGCCTAGATTGACGCATTCAGCGGCATGACAGGTCCCGTCGGGCAGGCACCGTCCGCCGAGACTACATCGACAGTCCTCCAAATGAACGCACGTGCATTTCTGGTCTAGAGTTGTGCAGTCCTGTATATAGATATGGTCCATTATTTTCGTTATTCCAACGCTTACCAACACATTCTGCAGCTACGTCAAAAGCAAGCGGCTGAAGCTGTCAGAAAAAACAAGTTTGTTAAACACTGTTATTCTTTTCATCAAATACACTCTGCTTTTATTGTCGTGGGTGCAAAATCTGTTAGTAGATAAACGTTGGAATTTGAAAAAACGGTTTATAGATAGATAGAAACTCTTTACTGCACACAAACTTACAATATAATTGCTAGCGTATGAATAACTTATATCCAATTGCGCGAAAAGGCGGCCTTATTGCTTAGAGCAATTCTTCTAGGCAACATGGAAACATATTCTTAAACAATGACTACAAAGTGTCCTTGAGGAGAAAGTTATGCTGATGTACCTATAGGCACAGACGATCGTCTTCATTGATAAATAAGTATACCTTCAAGATTATAAAAAAAAACCTTTTTCATCAGAAAATAAATATGGAACTATGCTCTGAATAATCTAATCCAAAGCGGTAGGGTTTCTGAATCGTGCTATTTAAAAAAATATTCAAGTAAATGGAGATAACGAATTTTCCGAAACATGATAAGAGCTGGATCAATTAATCGCCCCCATATACTTAATAGATTTTACTGAAATCGGTATATTGCTTTAATAATGGTATAGGGCAGGGTATGTGTACGTATTCTACAGGGTGTAAAAAAAAGGTCGATGATCCTTCTAAGGGGTTATTCTACATCACTAAAAATATAAAAAGAAATATGAAAAATATAAAAGGAAACATTTTTCTTAAAAAAACAGTAATGTTAGCTCAAGAAGTCCAGCGCCTACATGACCTCTATCAGCTAATCAGTTGGTGATGCAGAAATGAATATGTTTTTTGTTATAATATTCAGTCACTAGCAAGTACCTATCCATTTCAATAAATTACTGTCATGTAATTCAAAGAAAAATCTAAGTTCGTGACCACCGAAAATAAAAAATAAAATATTCAAAAAAGAAGTATTTCATTTTTGCAATATATTATGTAGAATCAGCCTTAGAAGGATCGTCGTACTTTTTTTTCACTCTGTATATGATCAAGTGGTACTAACAATTCCACTCCTTTTGAGGTCAGCAAACTTGCAGTCCTGAGTGCAGCACAGACCCTGGGAAGGGTGACACAGGGCATTGGCCGCCACTGAACATCCCTCCAGGTGTAGAGTGCTGCAAATTAGCACATTTTGTTAAGATAATCGCCCGTGTGGTTACAGCACGCCCCTTTTTTTTTGCAAAGAATAGTACACACGGCCGCACATCAGTAGAAACACTTTTGGACTTTATGGCGTGGTAATAGAGTTGAAAAAGTTTCTACCGACAAGCGGTTGACCGTACCAACCCATCTCTACACGTGGGTGTCGTAAGAGGCGATTAAGGGCTTATGAACCGCAGGATGGGCAGCAGCATCTTTCCGTGTATCGTACCATCTTACATACTGCGGTCACCAACAACAGCGGTCGCCAGCCGCAACGCTGAGAAGCGTGGTGACTCCAGAGTATCACGCGTTTTTGCTGAAGTTCCACCAAGCTCCTTGTCCTGCTGTGGACGTTTCATGGGATGTCATGATGATGTGAAATGTTCTCCTTTGCCTTAGCCTCATTCCGGCGTCGACTATAGAATTGGGCACTGGATTTTAAACAGTTCAATTGCAACCTGACCTATAAACTACACCCAAAAATCTAACTCCGGCTTCAAATCAAACAAATCATAGCATGGTTGTTAGAGACCTTTTATGATCCATATTTCTTTTTTTTTAATGTCAAAAGTGGCTAAACGAGCAGGTGGACCACATCTGGTGGTAAGTGGTCACCACCGCCCATGACACCCACTGTCTTATTAGTGAAATAATTTGACACTAATAAGTAGCAAAGCGCGTTACCCGTTACCCACCCTGAGAACTAGGATGGTATGTCTCATGTGCCGTGTCAGTAATTTCCCTGGCTCCCTTGCCCTTCAAACCGAAACACAGCAGCAAACACTGCTGCTTCACGGCAGAAAAAAGCAAGAGGGTGGTACTTCCCCAGACGGACTTTTCACAAGAGCCGAGTAACACCAACCCTTATTCCAACGATTACCAGCACATTCTGCAGCAATGTCAATAGCAAGTGGCTGAAGTTGTCAGAAAAAACAAGTTTGTAAAACAACGTTATTCTTTTCGTCAAATAGTGTCATGGCTGCAAAATGTGTTGGTAGGCGTGGGAATAAACGAAAAAATTTATTAAGTATAGGCCATTATAGCCGAATAAGTAGTGTTACATTTGCGGGATTCATATCTCATGTAAAGCACAAATAAGGCAACATTGAAATTTTGACCGTGAAACTATCTTTCATGCACACACCCCCACGCACACACACCTACACCCCCACACACACACACACTCACCCACACATACACACACACTCACCCACACTCGCACCACTCAATCAGTAATAATCTAACCTTACCTTTCTCTCTTTTGTCATAAATTATATTTTGACTTGTTTGAATTTAAGATACAAGCAAAGTAGGCTTGACATCGGGCCTGTTACTGTTATTTTTCATTAGTTGTAGAGGCTAAAGTCGGGCCATCTGTCAAGCTTGACTTGTTGTATACTGTAACTACGTAGTCGGTTATGGAAGAGCGGAGCCTCCTGACACAGGCATAAAAAGCTTAAAAGGAGGCTTCGGCAACTAGATGGTAAGCACACTTCTGGTTAATGAAATAAATATTTTGTATTTGTATTTTGTATAATTATATACGCCACTTTATCCAGAATAAAATCAATAGTTTTGGATGTAGGAAAATTTGAACTTTTTTATGTCACAAGTGACCAAACGTAACGTGACTGTACGTAGGCCACCTGATGGTAAGTGAAAGCCCCACCATCGCCCACAGCACCTAATGGCATACTTTGACACTAATACTCGTAAGATAGCAAAGGGCGCAGCCCACCCTGGAACTATGATGGAATGAAATGTCATATGTTTCGCAAATTTCACTGGCTCCCTTGTTGCTCTGTAGCCCGTGTTTTTCACACATCGATTTCATATCGAAATCAATACACGTGCTGCCATCTGTCATCGTCGCTGGGAAACAATGGAGCCACAGTTGCAGTAGGTGAGTGAGTGTTAGTTCATACTTCTATCACAAGATATCGGTAGTGTATGGGCTACAGGCTGTCACGTTGCTGTTGGTACGTGTGGACGCAAATATTGGTATTTAGGCAGGCTCGGATACTACATTAGGTACGTCGAGATTCGCGTTTTGTAGTCTATGCTGTGACAGTTCTCGATTTTAAGAATGGCAACACTTCTTTGATTGTCATTGCACGAGAGACCGAGTATTAAAAAGATTTTTTTGGAAAAATGATAAATCCATGAACATCGGATAGGTGAAGCTGAATTAAGATGTGATCATCAAGAGACAGGCCCAAGATGTCTGATTGCATCCAATGTAGATAAGATTTTAAATATTTGTTCATTTTTTTGTTCTGATAAGGTTATGTCTGATATTTCAGCAGATCAGGTCTTCAATTTGAGCTATTTGTCTTTTTTAGGGGTCGCAGGTAGGGGCTGTAGACAAGGGCCATCCTTTTTAAGAGAAGATGATTTAGACTTCGTGGGTGGAGCCCACCTTTAACATTAAACTCGTGACCATGAACCTGGCGTACATCGCTGCATCTCATCATCGGCGCAAGACACTCAGATGATCTCGTGACGATGGATCCTCGGCACGATCTAAGGAGATTTGTCTTAAGTATAAAACCAATGTAACGACAGGTTAGTTCTTTAATTTTATTCTACAACCTTATACTTAGGTTTCTATTTAATTTTTGGTACTTCATGTTTTTAACTTACTTAATATAATGTGAAGATACAGTATAATAAACTTGCCCGACTCATGTGGAACATAAGAACAGCTTTTAATTCAATAACAAACAAGTTTACAACACCCTTTCGTCTCATGTAATGCGGCCAGCAGCTCCGGTGAGTAGCGTGGAACGCACTACAAGGAGAAAATTCTCTTTGTAGCGACTTAACTTTAAAAACAAAGTCCTCCAAGGCAACTTTAACAGTTAATAGCTGTCTGGGAGGCGACTTAACAATAAAACATGCTACAGCTCTGTGAATAGAAACACTATTGCTTCAAGACTGAAATAGCCAAGGGGTGGGTACTTGCCCATAAGGACTTCGCACAAATGCCTACTATCTTCAATAATTGCAAATAGGCCATTTGACTCTAAGTCAGTGGTGATGTTACCAACCCCTCTTCGTACACGAGGGCACCTCCGGCTCTGGGCGTGCAGCAAGGATCCCGATGGTTGCAGCTGGTCGGCATTCCACAGTCGCAAGCTTCGCCTTCTTCTACTATTCCTGCAAAAAAAAAATGTTGTTTGGTAATGAATGATGCATAATAGTTAGGGTGCTGGCTGCCATTTGGGTATATGATTTGCTCATGATTCATATTAATAGGGATGATAGATGAGCTCAATACGAATCGATTTGGTCGTATCAATTTCTGTGCGTCGCTGCGTTTTTTTAATTAAAGCAAAAAAAAAGGATACTAAATAATGTTTTTTTTGTCTGCGTTTGTAGCTGCTACTTACTTCTGAAGATGTAGAAAATCGAAGAGGCAAGCATTGGAAGGGACGAAGTAGTGGTTTTTTGCATTTTGAAGCGCTGTAACTTTACAACGCTGGGCTATTATGGTAGCAAACTATTTTTTTGGGGTCCTTTACATTGTGTTTAATCAGACAGTCACAGTCTGCCAGTTGTACGTTTCATTTTCATATTTCAAAATAGTTAAAACTTAATCCCTCAAAAACGCAGGGGTGTGGATGTCTGCCAATAGTTTTTGTCTCATTTGAGAAGGTAGGTAAATGGAGCAAACCTAATGGTTGAAATTTTCCAGTTTAGCTCCCTCGCACACTGGTGAAAAACTACCCTCAGTCAAAGGCGACGTACCGTTCCCACAATAAGGCCTGTCCGCTTCAGTGAGGCAGTAGCTCATACTGTACAGCGTAGACGCGATGAGCCGCCTGCTGCATATGGAGAACTCAAAATGGCGGCTGTTCTCAGCTGTCGACGACTGACTGCCCATCAGGAAGCCACGGCACTCCGGGTTCGGGAAGTTGTCGTCGTGGTGGGCACCGAAACTGTGCCCTGGAAGATAATGATAAAAAACAATGATCTCGCTCACGGGCTACACTAGAAAAACCGTTTGAAAATTAGTCTGGCGAAGTAGGATTACCCTCTTGTCTATTTCTACCATGAAGGGTAAGGTAGCCAATGAAATTACCGGCACAAAAGACATACTATCTTTGTTCTCAGGGTGGGTAACGCGCATAGCTTTCTTATTAAATTATGCCACTATTAAACAAAGGGGTGCTATGGATGGTGGTGACTACTTACCATGAAACCACTTACTACACTACCTACTAGGGGACAGGGGGGCAAGACGGGGTACTTAAGGTTTGAAGCACCATAAAAGCAATAGTATTGTGCTTTTAAAATCTCATTTATGTCCAAGCTATCCTCTAGTAATCTGTCTTTAATAAATTATATCTTTTAGGAACATTTATTTGTTTGAGAAGATAAGATTTTAATAACCAAAAAGTAAAAATAGTCAAATCACCCCATCTTGCCCGCCCGTCGGGTAAGATGGGGTACACCTAGTGGGTAAGATGGGGTACCAATTGTTGTATCATGTATGTATTTTATTTTTGTTTTTAATTGTTTATTCCATCAAATATAGTTTCTTTTTCGAACGCTCATTGTTCTTTGATTTCATGGAATCTTCTGACCAAGCTCCTCTATCCTATCTTTTTAGTAAGTCTTCACCATTCTAATACAAGATAAAATAATACCATATTGCAATATTTAAACAGACGCACTTAATACTCTAGTCCTACATTAAGCACCCTTAGTGCCATGTGTCGTGGGCACCAAACAATAAATTCATTTTAGAAATGCAACGTAGTCATCTTCAAACTCTCATACATTGAGGGACGAACCCTCCCATGCCCTACCCCATCTTACCCCCACATGCCAAATTAGATTCAAAACAATAGACAACAAAAAACTGTAAGCAACCGACAAATAAACAAGTTCTTACCTGTTAGTGCATTCAGTGTCTTACAGGAATAACGTAGGGTCAAATCCATAAACTTGTTATTTACGCAACAAACATGCCTTAATCACAATAGAAATATGATAGAAAAACACCGAAAAAAAGATGTTTGTGAATAAAAACAAAACGCGTGAGTGCATCTCCCAAGTCACAAGTCGAGCCGTCTCATGTCCCAAGACGAGCCGTCTGGTGGGGAAACGCTTGTGATTGGACAATTGGTTGCTGAGTGATTGCCACTGCCCCGTCTTGCCCGCCACCCCGTCTTGCCCGCCACCCCGTCTTGCCCGCCACCCCGTCTTGCCCCCCTCTCCCCTACCTACCTACTTACTTTTAATCCATGTGCTCGTTTGCTCACTGTGACATGCACAATATTTATGCTTTACGCACAATATTTATGCTTTACGCACAATATTTATGCTTTACGCACAATATTTATGTGGATGTGGATGGATTGACAGCGCGACGAAGGCTGAAGCAAAGATGGATGGATGGATATCAGAAGGTAAAAAGTGAATGTGAAGCAACGCAGGAATGGTAGCGATACTCGTAGACGTGTTTCGACTAAATAATTTCGAATATGATCAGGCGAATATTTATTTACATAAAGTAGTTTTTTGTTGGTATTTCCTTCCCACGAGAAAGAGGATTTCGTACCCATTTCGTGTGACAGCGTAAGCGCAGCGATCCTCTCGGGAACCCTGCCGTTATCATCTTGCGTCGCGTGGGCCAGCGCCAGGGTGTTGAAAGACCTCCCGTAAGCTCGCCTATCGCAGAGACCCCCTGCCGCGCCGCCCATACCACCCCCCAGGGAAGTGAAACTGGAAATGACGAAAATATAGTCCGCGTAAACTCTAGCTCCGACCGTTAATGCGCGGAACTCAAAAATGAGTAGGGGAAGAGCGCGGCAGAGGGCGTGCCAATCGTTCATTGGCTCTCCGCCTGTCACCCATGAGCAGAAAATAACAGTCAGGGCTAGAGTTAGTTTGTACTTAGTATACCTCTTTTTGGATTTGTTATTAAGGTTGTCAGTAAATGTGATGTTGAATTTTTTTTTTTCTTTGTTACCTCAAACCCGATGTCCAAATCAACATATTTTATAACGGGGCTTTTAAAAAATTGTGTAGAACCTTTTAAGGGCCTATTCTGGGGCTACATGCATTTCATACAAAATGATCAGTCCAATTTGTAGAAAAAGTCGAAGTTTTTGAGAATTTCGAAAATTCGTATAAAGAAGTTGTTGCATTAGCCCTCAGGATAAGCCCTTAAAAGGTTTTGTACCAATTTAAAGCCCGGTATCAAGAATATCAATCCGCTTGTTATATCGCTCAGGCGATACAGAGCTCGAGCTCCACGAGCTTATTCCACCATCCCCCTTCTAACATCGGGAGTCCAGACGCACCGCAGGATATCACCCACACTTGGTTGATATTCTACACATTCACACAAAGCGCTTTGAAACAACTTTTATAATGCGCACGGCCAAAGAGTGGAGTTCTCTGCCTGCGTCCAGAGGTATATTCCCGAGTTCGTATAACCCGAATCTATTCAAGTCACGAGTGAATAGGCTTCTTCAGGGCAAGTTCATCCCATCGTCGACCTCATCTCTGTCCTCAAAACTAGATCAAGGTCAAGAGTAAGCCCATTGTCAATAAAAAAATATATATCTTTGCTCTTCTTTTTTTTACCTTAACCCGAGAGTCCTATTATGGAAGGCATGCCCAGAGAAGGCGACTCCAAGGCACACTTCAGACAGCCTCCTCAGCCTCGCGAACTTCATCAGATATTGCCTTCCGTCTATCACCTTATTGTTTAAGAGGTCTCCAAACACACGCTGGTTTGTCTCATTCGAAGTCAGGATCAGGATGTACTTCACTGCAAAGCCTGGGAAATGGAAAATTGCATTACAGAAAGAAAATATGTATTTTCTTGTAACAAGTGTGTAAGCGAGCTTGTGGACCACCTGATGATAAGTTGTCCATGTCGCCCACTGTGTTATTAGTAGCATATTTGACATTATTAAGACAGCAAAGTGCGTTGCCCACCCTGAGAACTAAGATGGTGTGTCTCATGTGCCTGTAATTTCCCTGGCTCCCTTGCCCTTGGCCAACTTGCTTTACGGCACTTCCCATAGTAAAGGAGCAACTAGCTAAACAAAAACAAAAAGGTGGATCAAACTAAGTTCTCCCACGCAAAGTTAGTGGATTAGGCCTCGAACGAGTCTTCACTTAGTAAGAACGGGCTGCTCAACCACTTGGCATACATAGCAGCTGATTTACACGAGGCAAAATTTTGGCACCATTGAAGGCTTCAGAAGACTATGGCCTGTTTACTGCTGCAGCAGAATTTCTAGAGGCTGACATGGAAGTCGCAAAATCGTCCGCGAATTTAAGCAAACACATGACGAGATTATTTTTATGATACAATACAGTGGGCCACCTGATGGTAAGTGGTCATTTTATTAGGACACACTTTGAGCTCATTAACACAGCAAAGCGCGTTGTCCACCCTGAGAACTGAGATGGTATGTCTCATATGCCGGTAATTTCAGGCTCCCTTACCCTGCGAACCGAAACACAGCGATGCAAACACTAAACAAACACTTGTGTTTGAAACAGGCAAGGGGGCGAGACTTCCCCAGACGGACTACACAAAAGCTCTACCACCCAAAGAGTAATAATAACTACCACCTACATAATGGGGCTTCATTGACGAGTTGCAAAAGCACTGGAGCTCCATCTCAAACCTCTTTTTCGTTGATATTTTTTGTCTGAGATACTTATAGAAGATGTAGATTATCAAATAAGTTTGGGTGTGAAGGTTGTCATGTAATTTTTGTAACATTTATGTTAGTGCACTACACTAGTTTTCCATGTTTTGTTGATTTCATCAAAAGGTTGTCTGGAAGAGATCACTCTTAGCCGCCTTTGCCCACATTTTGTAATCACGCTGTTTGAAAATGTCCTCTTTATTAGTGTGCAATAAAGTGTTTCAACATTTACCAATATTATCCGGTATCCCATCCTCGTTGAAGTCTGTATTCCTAAATATGATATCCGCCTGCGCCACAGCGTGGACCATCCTTCTGACCACGTGGTGCAAGCTGGAGTTCGCATCATTTTCGTAGAACTCCTTGTCTGCTAATAGAAGGAGGTCGCATACTCTAGACCTGGCAACCCCGGGGACGCGCCTCCGTTCCTCGATGCGGAACGAGAATTGGTCATGAAATGGATCGTCGTACTGAAAAGGACAAGATAGTTATTTTGTTATGCAAGGCAGCAAAATGGTTATTTGGCGCGTGTGCTTTGTATTGAAACTCGGGCAAGCGAAGGATCCCAGGATAAGAAGGATCCTGAGCGTAGCGAGTGTCAAGGCACGAGACGTAAAGTAACGTTGCTGCTGAGCGAGACACAATTTTCTATCTCACTACAGCGAGGAAAATGCTAAAGAATAGCGCCCGTAATCCATCATCACATTCTATTTTCAAAAACATTTTCCACGCTAGCGGCCAAAAATGACTTTACATGCCAGACTTTACTTGTCAGATGTTGACCGATAAAGCGGTTTTCCGAGCCAGTTAGGTGATATTTTTTTTTTTATTTCATTTGCTATCTTCATTTGAAACTGAACAACTTTTCCTTGAAACAAATTGCACGATCACGTGATAGTATACCAAACAGCACGGCAGTAGAAACACTATAGACTTTATGGCAAGCCAATAGAGTTGCAAATGTTTCCACTGCAGTGCGGTTGACCGTACCTAAAAGCTTTTTCGTTTTTCTACTAATGTTTCTTCGGGAAAGCTATTTATTTTCATAGTCTGTATCGACAGTTCCAGTTTCGGGAGTTCTCTTTTCCACCATGTAAACGTCAGTTTATCATTATTAGGACGAATAATAATAATAAGACTGATATTCCCCATACTAGAAAACGTAACCCGGAAAGGCAACTCATGGAAACTAGATGGCGCATTCAAATAATCTGGAAATTAATTATGGTCTACCGAGTATTCTGCCAAAAAGTCATTCAAAATTTTAACATAGTTTCAATGTAAAATAACGCTAACATTGAAATTTCGTTTATTTTTTTAGCAGAATACTCGATAAATCATAATAACTTACCGGACTATTTATTACCGCCATTTAGTTTTATACTTTTCCGGGTTACGATTTCAGAAAGGGGATGGTCAGTCCTTCTTATTGTTCGTCCATGCTATTATGTAGTCTGTGACCCTGTATAGTATTGATTCCAGTGCTTGCAACAGCGCTGAAATACCGAGAGCTCACAAAAATCCTACTTGTAAGGTGGTATCACGGAGTAAAGAAGGTCCGTGGGTGGTATGAGAACCCGTCAAACTAAGACCTAAATACGCTTCACTTGAGCAGGTTTTGAACGAAAAGTGATAAATACATGGCCGCGAAAAGAAATTATGTGATAATTAAGCATCTTTTCAAGAATATGGCCGTCTCCGAAACATGATTAAACATATTTTATACGCCATAGAAAAAATCCAAAGTTACCTCTGCTTTTTGCTTTTAAACCGTTTTTCTTAAGTACCCATTAATCTATGATGCCAAAACTTTTACACATTATTCAATACATTATGCATAATAATATAGCTGTTTTACAATTGATATTATGGGTACAGTTTTTTATAAAAATGCAAAAATGAGTGAAAAACGTAAAACAGCGCGAATCCGCTCCGTTCTAGCACGCGCATTCTGCCCTTTGTTAGAAAGGGAGGTAATTCAGCTCTTATCAGCCCCTTAAGAGCTTTTCCCCAGCCAACTAGCGTCCCCATCAGTTAAAAAAATATTACTAGCTAAATACAAAACTTATCGAAAATCTGTCTTACCAGATTGAAGTAGAGGTACCCTAGTTAGTTTATTAAAAACCTATCAATCCTGAAACATATAGTTCACTGCAGTTACAGATACTAAAACTGCTAAAAGTGGCTGTTTTTAGCGCTTTTTGTATCTGTATCTACAGTGAACTATACAGGGTGTAAGGGACGGTGTACCGAAAACTGAAAGGGCGTGTTCAGTCAACGAAACTAAACAACTTTCCCAAAGAAACATTTTTGGAAAATGAAAAAAAAATTAGACTTCTCCATACAAATTGCTCACTCTGATCGAACAGTTTGTATGGAGTCAATTTTTTTTTTCATTTCCCAAAAATGTTTCTTTGGGAAAGTTGTTCAGTTTCGTTAACTGAGCACGCCCTTTCAGTTTTCGGTACACCGTCCCTTACACCCTGTATTTTTCTGGATTGATAGGTTCTAAATAAACTAGGATACCTTTACTTTTTTTTTATTATATATGGGCTTACTCTTGACCTTGATCTAGTCCCGAAGACAGAGATGAGGTCGACGATGGAACGAGCTTGCCCAGAAGAAGCCTATTCACTCGCGACTTGAATAGATTCGGGTTATATGAACTCGGGAATACAGACGCATTTTTGATAAGTTTCGTATTTAGCGAGCAATATGGGGGCGCTAATTGGCTGGGGGAAAGCCCTTAAACGTATCACTATGTTCGTCTTCTTTACAGAATTGGGATTTTAAGTGCCAAGATAAGTAGGTACAGTTTATTTCGTATAGTGGCTGGTCCCTCTCCTATTACCAGAATTTCTAATGCAAACCATAAAAAAATATCTCGTAGAAGAAGCCTTTAAAATAATTATCATCACCTTTACGAACAACTAAACCGCAATAAAGGCCTTTCACAAAATCTTGTTTTTTTGGTGTTCCCAAATTTAAATCAGGGACCCAATTCTTAGATATTGCCAAGTGACTTTCGAAATTTTAAACATTTAGATAAATATCTAATAAACTCTTGAAATGTGAAATATAATATTGATAATTGTTAGATAATGTAGGAGTCGTTCAAGGACTATTTTAATTTTTTAAATCTCGAAAATCTGTCTTGTCATGCTGTCAGATTGTTCAATCAACTGCCGATGGACCTAAAATCTATCACAAATGTTAAATTGTTTTAAACGTAAATAAAAAAAACCAGCCAAGTGCGTGATGGGCCACGCGCAGTTTAGGTTTTCGTAGTTTTCTACGATTATTTATCGCAAAGCCGGTTTTGATTAAGCATTTTATAACGTACTTACTCGTAACATAAAGTTTTACCTCCGAAGTCCTAGCGCCTGATTGATATTGTTATTTTTATTATTTCCAATTTTTAGGCTAAAGCTGATTGACCTGTGAAGCTACTTAGCTGTGATAGTTTTCCTTTTAATTTCCTCATATATACTACTACTGTGAATTTTTTCACATTTCCAATCATAACCATTGAGCTGGCACTGAGGGGACACTCGACTCCAACAAAAAATTGAGCTCAAAAAGTCGAAAAAGGATATTTGCAGCAGACTCCCATTATCCAACGACACCCCATACGATGGAGTAAAATTTAAAAAGATTTTTTTGTTTAGATTTTATTTTACCACTTTGTCGGCGTGGAGGAAATGTATATGCGTATTAAATTTCAGCTTTCTAGCACTATGAGTTAAGCCGCGGACAGAGAGACAGACGGACATGAAAGGGGTCCTTGTTGACTACGGAACCCTAAAAAGTATCTCTTGGAAAAGTGCTGTTAAAGTCTTGAAGATTTTTTGATCGATATTGTTTTGTATTTGTAACTTACCTACATTCTTGACATTTTATTATTTTATTCTTGACAATTTTATATTCTTGACATAATAATATTTTTTGAAATAATGTTTAGTCTGTAATTGACTTTGAATGTAATTGTTTACATTGTTATTTTTATTTGAAAGTGAATTTATATTTTGATGTTATTTTTTATGATTCAATGTAATTTCAAACACAATTTTATATTGTTATATTGTTAACGAATAAATTCAAAAATTGGGCTCCAGGAATCCGCGCCTCGCACGACGATTCTTGGAATGGTACTGATTGCAAACCACAGCGGGGTATTGGGCATAAATCTGAGAGGATTCGGTTTCGCGATGCTTTACAAGGTGATATTTTACCTCGAGTTAATTTCGTATAAGTAAACTTGCTTGGATTTCCCCCCCACAGCACCCGCCCCTAACAGGGAGCCACATTAAGGCGCTAATAGCGGTCAAATGGAAAAAGGCAGTTTTGAGAATAAAACATTTAGAGGAAATAAAAAAAAAAAATTACAAATCTAGAAAGCAAAGTTGGAGACTCCACAAATGAAGAGACGGTCCACTGAATCGGAAGAAAAAAACCGGCCAAGTGCGAGTCGGACTCGCGCACTGAGGGTTCCGTACCACCACATAAACATAATTGTATTAGTTGAAATTTCAGTAAGTTAATGTGCTAGATTTTTTGAGTCCGACACGCGCTTGACCAAATTTTATTATTTGTTGTTATTTTATAGCTTATGCACTATAAACATACCAATTTTCAAGTTTGTAAGTGTTCCCGTTTTTAACTAAAACAAAAATAGAACTAAAACAAAAATCGCCTCAGCGACCATCCAACTTGACCCCTCTCTTATATGAAAGTTCTTGAAACGGGAGCTCACCACAATTGGTTACCATTAGTTGTGAGAAAAGTTGTAATATTTAATGATTTCAGACTTTTCCCATTATTTGTACTGTGAGACCTAGCTTCTTGCCAAATTTCATAATTTTAGGTCAACGGGAAGTACCCTGTAGGTTTTGCTTTTTTGCATAAATGTATGGAGATGAGGACATAAAATGCCATATCTTTTGATTGCGTCGTTGTAAAAAATTTAAATTTTCAGATCTTGTGTGGTTTATGGATCCTAATATATGGTATTAGTTTCAACCTGATACATTTACCCGTTCGTGAGATAAAGGGTCTGACAGACAGACAGACAGACAGACGGACAACAATGTGATCCTATAAGGGTTCCGTTTTTTTCTTTTGAGGTACGGAACCCTAAAAAACAAAGCTGTTTTGGATATAGCAAGATTTGAGTCAAATGAATTAAAAAAACGATTGGGGTCAGAATAATGAAACATGATTTGCACCATTAAAAATGCTTTTTAATTAAAAACTAGCCGGTGCCCGCGATTTTTTCCACGTGGAATAGTTTAAGTAGCCTTTGTCCTTGTAGTGCGGTCAGTTAGCTGTTTCACGTGGACACGAGTGGACAGGTACTAGTTAGGTACATAGCTCTCAATGTTTGATAGGAGCCAATTCTTGAATTTCAAAAAATTTCCATAGAAAATAGTCCAGTCCCTTATAGTCTCATATCGCCAAAATTGAGAGCTATGTACCTAACTAATACCTGGAAAAAATTTGGTGCAATTTGGTGAATTTAAGACTATAAGGGACCGGACTATTGTCCTTTCCTATGGTTTGGCATATCTTCAAACCAAACATTAAAATCGGTTCTGTGGATTGGCCGTGAAATTGTAATGAACTATTGATTTCCCATACAAACCTTCCCTTTAGGTGCGGTTGGTCTACTTTCCCGTTTGGTCTACTTTCCCAAAATGACTACTTAGTTTTCTCAAAATGTCTACTTTCCCTAAATGTCCACTTTTTTGAAATGACTACTTTTCCAAAATACCTAGTTTAACTGAGGTGATAAAGTGATCAGAGAATCCTAATACAAATAAATTATATAGGGTGTTAGTTTAATTGCGTGCTTTCCAATAACGATAAAGGAACACAAAATAATATTATAAAAAAATCCTGCTTTTTAGGGTTCCGTACCTCATAAGAAAAAAACGGAACCCTTATAGGATCACTTTGTTGTCCGTCTGTCTGTCTGTCTGTCTGTCTGTCAAGACCCTTTATCTCACGAACGGGTAAAGGTATCAGGTTGAAATTAATACCATATATTAGGATCCACGAACCACACAAGATCTGAAAATTTCAATTTTTTACAACGACGCAATCAAAAGATATGGCATTTTATGTCCTCATCTCCATACATTAATTCAAAAATGAAAAACCTACAGGGTACTTCCCGTTGACCTAAAATTATGAAATTGGGCAAGAAGCTAGGTCTCACAGTACAAATAATGGGAAAAGTCTGAAATCATTAAATATTACAACTTTTCTCACAACTAATGGTAACCAATTGTGGTGAGCTCCCGTTTCAAGAACATTCATATAAGAGAGGGGTCAAGTTGGATGGTTGTTGAGGCGATTTTTGTTTTAGTTCTATTTAAAAACGGGAACACTTACAAACTTGAAAATTGGTATGTTTATAGGGCACAGGCTATAAAATAACAACAAATAATAAAATTTGGTCAAGCGCGTGTCGGACTCAAAAAATCTAGCACATTAACTTACTGAAATTTCAACTAATACAATTATGTTTATGTGGTGGTACGGAACCCTCAGTGCGCGAGTCCGACTCGCACTTGGCCGGTTTTTTATATAACACAACAATATTAAGTATAAATAAATATTTTCCCTATCAAAATATAACCTCACTTTTGTAACGTACAAATGTAAAGCTGCCGTTATTCATAATCTAAGCAAATGACAAATTATTTTACATTTAAGTAGAGGGTCAGCTGTCATCAAAGGTAATTGTCATTAAACATCACTAATGAAGTAATGAAGCATTAACTGTCTCTGAGAGTGACTTTTTTAAAATCTTCTTATACTTATTATAAATCTCGTTTAGTAATCGTTAAGTCGACTATGAGTGCGGCAATGAGGAAACAATAATAGCAAACAATAAAATTGTTAGTCATTTATTTTAATTGTCAAATATAATTTTCTTATTTATTTTTCCCTAAAAATGGTTCTCAACAAAAAGTGTTCTTCTTATAATAGTTAGGGTGCTGGCTGCAATTTGGGTATATGATGTGCTCATGATTCATATTAATAGGGATGATAGATCAGCTCAATACGAATCGATTTGGTCCTTACAAGTTTTTCTTTGCGTCGCTGCGTTTTTGTGTTATAGCAAAAAAAAGATACAAATGTCTATTTTTGTCTGCCTTTGTGGCTCCTGTTTAAAATACTTCTGAAGATGTAGAAAATCGAAGAGGCAGACATGCAAGGCTCTGCATTATCACGGACGGAGTGGTGAATTTTTGCATTTTGAAGCGCTGTTACTTTACGACGCAGGGCTATTATGGTGGCAGGAGGGTGGCAGACCATTTTTCTGGGGTTTTATACATTGTATTTAATCAGATAGTCAGTCTGCCAGGTGTACGTTTCATTGTCAAATTTCAAAATAGTTAAAACTTAATTCCTCAAAAACGCAGGGGTGTGGATGTCCGCCAATATTTATTGTATCTTATAGAGGATGCTCCTTATCATCAGTCAAAGAGGCAGACATGAGCAAATCATATAGAAATTTGTCCTTCATCACCCTTACTATGACTCCTCGGTTCGATTTTGGTTTTCAGAATATAATGCGCCATGAGTTCATCCTGGGTAGCACTTGGTCCAGCACCCATACAAAGATTGTACGAGAAAGCCAAAAAAAATCACATTTTTCGATCAATGTTTCATTGGGAAAGTTGTTCAGATTTGCGTAACATAACTAAAAATTGTCTACGGGTAAAAATATGACCCTGTATGAGTTCGTGTTTTATTTTTATTTTATTTCCTCTCTTTGTAGGCCAAAGGTCGCTACTTTCCAAGCAACCTGCTCTTGCTTGTGAAATTTACTACGTAAAAATTATATTATATGAAGTCTCTTAATTAAATGATAACTCCAAAACTACCTAAGCAACGGGCCTAAGTATATAAAAAACCGGCCAAGAACGAGTCAGACTCGCGCCCTAAGGGTTCCATACCTATCTACCATATGATATACAAAAAGCTTTTGTTCTTTGATTTTAAAAACTCCGCGACCATCCAACTTGACCCCTCTTTTATAGAAAAGTTCTTGAAACGGGAGCTCACCTTAATTGGTTTCTATTAGTTGTGCGAAATTTTTTAATATTTAATTATTTTAGAATGCAAAATAAACATATATTTTTTTTATAAACATATTTTATTTAGACTTTTCCCTTTATTTGTACTGTGAAACCTACCTTGTGAAAAGTACCCTGTAGGTTTTGCTTTTTTTGCATAAATGTATGGAGATGAGGACATAAAAAGCTATATATTTTGATTGCGTCGTTGTAAAAAAATAAAATTTTAAGATCTTGTGTGGTTTATAGGCCTTAACATTCGTTATCAATTTCAACCTGATACCTCTTCTCGTTCGTGAGAAAAAGGGTCTTGACAGACAGACAGACGGACAACAAAGTGATCCTATAAGGGTTCCGTTTTTTTATTTTGAGGTACGGAACCCTAAAAAACCGGCAAGTGCGAGTAGGACTCGTAGGGTTCCGATATACCTATCGTATTTTTGGAAGCAATAAGGTCCATTTTTATGACCACAAAACTAAGTTTGCTTGTAAAGGTTTTTCGCAGATTTCTAAAAAAACTAAGCAACTTAGAAAGATCATTAAATTTTTGCTGTAATATTTTATAAACCTATATGGACGATAATTAATTCCGATTTTTCAGAATTACTAAATGGTATTTATTTGAAATTTTTCAAGTTATGATGAACAAACGCCAACAAACGCGCCTTCGCCAAGCGCCTTCTTCGCCAACAAACTGTCACAGTTTGGCGATCATTTAGTTTGTAAGAAATGCATGTACCTTTCGTAATTAATAAATAAAAAAAATAAAAAAAAATGTCTAAAAAATACCATTCTCTCCCTTATCTCCGAAGTTTGCGAAAGGAAAATCTGAATTAATTATAGTCGATAGAAGTTTAGGTAGTACGTAAATTTACACAAAAAACGATCTTTCAAAGTTGCACAGTTTTTTAGGAATCATCAAAAATCTTTACAAACAAAGTAGTGGTTACTTTTGCGGTCTTAAAATACTACAGGTATATCGGAACCCTCAGCGCGCGAGTCCGACTCGCACTAAAACCGTTTTTAGGGTTCCGATACCAAAATGGTAAAAAAAGGAACCCTTATGGTGTGACTTTGTCTGTCTGTCTGTCCGAATGTTTGTCTGTCACACCTCTATATCTCAGCAACCACTCATGCTATCGACTTGAAATTTGGAAGTTTTAGAATATAGTTGCCCAACTTAATTGCACAGAAAAAAAAAATAATGATTATTAATGTAAAGGGGGCCAAAATAGGGGGGGCCACATTTCAAATTGTCGCTACTAGGTTGAGTTGGGTATCGTATGAAATGGCTTTACCTTACCTTGAAGTTTGTGTAAGGAAAAATTTTAATTAATTACAGTTGACAGAAGTTTATGTAAACTTTAAAGCAAAAATAAAACGATCTTTCTAAGTTGCACAGTTTTTCAGAAATCTGCAAAAAACCTTTAAACAAATTTAGTTTTGCGGTCCTGAAAATGGACTTTATTGCTTCCAAAAATACTATAGGTATATCGGAACCCTCGGCGCGCAAGTCCGACTCGCACTTGACCGTTTTTTTTAAACAATATGCTGCCAGTTGTATAGAGGGTACGTCAAACATGACCTTTAAAATAAATAAAATCAATTTATTTCGGGCGTTGCCCATAGAATGTTAGTATGATCTATGTTGGAAACGTTAAAATCTAAAAGCCTATAACTAATTTTAGTGTCTTTCGCGAGGTGAACGCGAGTCCAGTGCTGCATGATAGCTCTGTCCCGCGTCCAGTCTCGCCGCAACAGTCTGCAAGAAGCTGTTGGAGCTGCCCCGCACCCCTGAATCAGGGATGTCAGGCGTTTTCTTACGATAGCTGAGAAGCTATCAAGTCCAGCTTCTGCTAGCATCCCTGAGGCACTGCAGTGACGTGCTTTTCAGCGTGGCTCTAGTTATATAACGATAGGAATAAGTACGTCACGAAGGCAAGCTTGACGTGCTCTTGTATGTCCTAGAAACGATTTTGTTAACACTACACGAGTGCACCAACAGTTACACTACAGCATCGCATTCACCTGTTCACCTGTGTATGGAGGTTCTGTCGCATTTTGTTAACACTACACGAGTACACCAACAGTTACACTACAGCATCGCATTCACCTGTTCACCTGTGTATGGAGGTTCTGTCGCATTTTGTTAACACTACACGAGTACACCAACAGTTACACTACAGCATCGCATTCACCTGTTCACCTGTGTATGGAGGTTCTGTCGCATTTTGTTAACACTACACGAGTACACCAACAGTTACACTACAGCATCGCATTCACCTGTTCACCTGTGTATGGAGGTTCTGTCGCATTTTGTTAACACTACACGAGTACACCAACAGTTACACTACACTACAGCATCGCATTCACCTGTTCACCTGTGTATGGAGGTTCTGTCGCATTTTGTTAACACTACACGAGTACACCAACAGTTACACTACACTACAGCATCGCATTCACCTGTTCACCTGTGTATGGAGGTTCTGTCGCCGCGGTCGTGGCACACCCACGTCCTCTTCGTAGTCGACGTCGAAGGCCCCGAACGTACGAGTCAAGTTGTCTTTGCCGTAAGGGTCTGCGTGGAGAGTACGGTTGCCTGGATAAAAACAACGAACAGTTACTGCCATAAGTATAATTGAAAATTAATCTGTACAAGGCCAGGCCAAATGATATATGCGTTGCCGAATACTGGTCCAAAAAAGTGTTGCTATCGACACGAAAGAAGAAGAATTGAAAATTCTGAAATTGCAAGAACCAATGGCGGAAAAAAACACGCCTAGATCCTGAAAAAGATACACCTACCTAATACGAACTCAAATAATTGTTATTATTATTCTTAACCTATTCTGTCGCACTGAAGGGCAAAGGCCAGCTTTCTCCAATTGTTTCTCGTTCTTATGCCAAATCCTGCCTGTTATTTGAGAATGTGTCGGGCCCGTTACTCCATCTTTCCTAAGCTAAGCCCCGGGTGCATGCAGATATGTAGGTAGGTATGAACTAATGGCAAGCTATTCAAAACACTGTGCTCAAAGCTGAACATTAGGCCGAAAAAAAGAAGATGAAAGAGGTATGTTTACCTAAATGCAGCACGCCATAGAAATGATGGTCTTCGCCGATATAGCCTTCTGCGGATCCTTCGTGAGGCGCGTGCATGGGATATCCGTAGGCAATGGTGAAGTTATCGAGTGGGAACGCTTGTAGAGTGTGGCCCGTCTCATGCGCATCAGGGTCCAGTAGTATAGCTGCACTCTCACTCGCAAGTGGCGATTTGCCTTAAAGATGATAGTCTAGAGTTAGTTCATTATCATCATCATAATCATATCATCTCATGAAACGTTCACTGCAGGACAGGGAGCTCCCTGGAGAACTCCAACAAAAACGCGTGGTATTTAGGAGGGGATTTACCATAGTCACAATGCTTGTAACTGTTGCGGCTGGCGACCGCTGTTGTTGGTGACCGCAGTGTGTAAGATGGTACGATACACAGAAGGATGCTGCTGCCCATCCTTCGGTTTATAATCCCTAAGTCGCTTCTTACGACACCCACGGATAAAGATAGGTGTATATAGATTTAGTTACGCACAGTCAAAAGGAAGTCAAGCTTGGAATAAGGCCATGTTCAGATGGTGCGAATTTGCGGCGTTTTTTGGCGCAATTTCCCGTGAAATGCCGCTTTGTTAAACCATACAAGTTATTAATAATAATAAATAATAATAAAAATATTTATTTTCACCACAAAGTTATAAACTTAAAAATAAAATTAAATAATTGTGCACAATCTAGTTTATTTTTTAAAGTTTACTTTGTGGTGAAAAAATCAAAAATAAAGTTTTTTTATATTATTATTATAATAATGAAATGATGTTTTTCTGTTACTGAAAACTTAAAAATTAACATTATATATATATTCGTCTTTCATTGATGTAGGTTAAAACCATAAAAAACATCTCTTTTTTGAAAAAAGAGTGTTACTACATAGGTACCTGTGAGACTTCACGTCCAAGTTAGTGTTACCAACCAAATACGAGCATACCGGCAAACTCGCACGTGTATCTAAACGGTCTAAGTGGGGATTTTTGTCACATGTAGTGTCAGCAACAGGTTTAAAAGAGCTTTAACTTTAGAGACGTCTGCAACCGCTCGCTAGTCAGTAGTCGTTATGACTGGCTGCTGGGTACAGACCTTCCTCTTTTACCTTCACAGGTCTCTACTTTGACTGAACCTATGTTGCCTATGATTACAAAAAGCGCCAAGCACCATTTGACAACCAAAGCTACCGCACGATCCACTGAAGGATGTAAGCAACGAGGCGATAGTGCAATAATCATCATCATATCGTGTGATTTGCGAGGTCGATGCCCTCAAAAGAGTTGCTGAGCCGCCAAAAACCTCTGACATGGTAGATAGTAGTCGGGACTAACGACTTAACGTGCCTTCCTAAGCACATAATCATCTAACTTTTCGGACTTAGTATCAAGTGATTCGTCCTGCAAAACTTGGGATGTCGCACAAAGGGATTTTAACAGTGTCTCCACCGGGAATCGAACCCAGAACCTCCGGTTTGAGAGTCAAGCGCTCGAACCACTAGACCACAGAGGCTGTTATAACGCCTCAACCTATTGACCCGAGCCTCATGTGCTTTAAATGAGAATCACAGTGGTTTGTAGCTAGCTTCACAGTGGTTCCCCTTGGTTGTGCAAAACTAAATCGAAACAGACTGAAAATATCTCATTTGAAACGCATAGTAGTAAAATCTCATACCAATATCCACATGCTTCAGACAGAGCCAATGTGTTTCGCTGCCAAACTTGGCGTTTATCAGATGATACCCTTGATGGTTGCACGCGGCTTCTGCACTAGCTTTGGACTTCGGAAGTCGGGCAGTGGAATTCTTCGCCTGCTTCTTGCCCACCATCAGAAGCACGATAACAAGAAAATAAATTCGCCCTATCATCGCCAGTAGTCAATTTTGAACTTTACAGGCGCTGCCATTCTTCCATTGACATCCTGCAAACCTGTGCCCTATGCTACCGTGTGCTTTGAACTACTAAAACACAATATTTTACGAATTCGGTGCAAGATTAGATAGATATTTAATAGCATCACATCTATTATCATTACATTTGAAGACCGAAGCCGTCATAAATTAGACAGCAGAGAGAACGTGAGTGACAAGAAGTTTTGACGTCTTCCATAGTCTTTGTTAACGTCTTCTACTTGTCTGTCTTCTAACTGACCTCTTTAATGATTAGTGATTAGGAGTCCAATTCTTGAATAAGTATCACCAAATGATTTCGAGTGATTTAAACCTTAAAAATAAAAAATCCCAGAAATGTCTTGAATGAAATGTCTTACTTTGCACTTAAGAACTATGATTATTTTTATTTGAAAAGAGAAACTTATAAGTATTTACATATTTTCTAGGCTCCAGAGTCTCCAGTGAGAATTTAGGTAAACTATGTTCCTTCGTAATGGCTGAGACCCTTGAAGATCTCGGCACGATGCTCAATAACCTCAGTAGAGTTTCACAACAAGTGGGTCTTAAAATGAACATGGATAAGACGAAAATTATGTCTAACGCCCTTGTTGTACCCACTCCACTCAAAGTTGGAGACTCTACGCTCGAAGTTGTCGATGAATACGTATACCTGGGACAAACAGTCCAGCTGGGTAAATCCAACTTAGAGAAAGAGGTTACTCGTCGAATCCGACTCGGATGGGCAGCGTTCGGGAAGCTCCGAAACATCTTCACGTCCAAAATACCGCAGTGTCTCAAGACGAAAGTCTTTGACCAGTGTGTGTTGCCAGTGATGACATATGGAACCGAGACGTGGCCGCTCACGATGGGCCTTATCAGGAAGCTCAAGGTCACCCAAAGAGCTATGGAAAGGGCTATGCTCGGAGTCTCTCTGCGAGATCGAATCAGAAATGAGGAGATCCGCAGAAGAACAAAAGTAACTGACATAGATCTGAGAGTCGCTAAACTAAAGTGGCAGTGGGCAGGGCACATCGCAAGAAGAACCGATGGCCGATGGGGCGAAAGGGTTCTAGAGTGGCGACCACGCACCGGAAGACGAAGCGTTGGCAGGCCCCCCACAAGGTGGACCGACGATCTGGTCAAGGTCGCGGGAAGCCGCTGGATGCGAGCAGCGCAGGACCGGTCGTCATGGGGATCTTTACGGCAGGCCTATTTCCAGCAGTGGACGTCTTTCGGCTGATATGATGATGATGATGTTCCTTTGGATCAGTAAAATACGTGATCTCTATTACCACGGGTCCGTGATCTTTTAGGGTGGCTCAACACTGCGAGGAGTAGGTATACTGTCTGCTTACATCCAAACTTGACGATGATGATGATGTAATCTGTATCTCACGAGAAAGAATGCACAATGTGAGCGATGTCGCTGTCAACAGCTAGTATATAGGCCGAACTGAAACTGATGATGATGAAAGCTTCGAGGAACATGCCGCAAAAAATCCCTGGTTGGTCGGTCGGTCGGCCGTAAGTTTTACGTGGATACATCTACAATGTGAATTTTTATTCGTTTTAAAGCCGAAGCCCAGTGATTCTACTCATGAAAACAAGCAACTTTACCGAAGAACAAATTTTTTTACTCGAAAAACTTTTTTCACCTTCCTTTAAAAAAACCGGCCAAGTGCAGGTCGCACTCGCGCACTGAGGGTTCCGTACCACCACATAAACATAATTTATTAGTTGAAATTTCAGTAAGTTAATGTGCTAGATTTTTTGAGTCCGACACGCGCTTGACCAAATTGTATTATTTGTTGTTATTTTATAGCTTATGCACTATAAACATACCAATTTTCAAGTTTGTAAGTGTTCCCGTTTTTAAATAGAACTAAAACAAAAATCCAACTTGACCCCTCTCTTATATGAATGTTCTTGAAACGGAACTCACCACAATTGGTTACCATTAGTTGTGAGAAAAGTTGTAATATTTAATGATTTCAGACTTTTCCCGTTATTTGTACTGTGAGACCTAGCTTCTTGCCAAATTTCATAATTTTAGGTCAACGGGAAGTACCCTGTAGGTTTTGCATTTTTGAATAAATGTATCATGGAGATGAGGACATAAAATGCCATATCTTTTGATTGCGTCGTTGTAAAAAATTGAAATTTTCAGATCTTGTGTGGTTCATGGATCCTAATATGTGGTATTAATTTCAACCTGATACCTTTACCCGTTCGTGAGATAAAGGGTCTTGACAGACAGACAGACAGACGGACAACAAAGTGACCCTATAAGGGATCCGTTTTTTTCTTTTGAGGTACGGATCCCTAAAAATGAGTCGATCACGTGACCTGACTATGGGGAAAGTTGCTTGTTTTCATTAGTAGAATTACTGGGCTTCGGGTTTAAAAGGAATAAAAAATTACGCTGTATGTAGGTAGGTACAGTCAAAAGCACGTCAAGCTCCAACCCACGTCCACCCACCCTCCCTCACCAACCTCGAAGCTCCCCTCACCCTCTGACTCATCCAAACCTCGATGTAGTATAAGTGGATATAGGACCTCGTGCAAAGTGGATATAGTTCCTCTGGCGGCAATAATTGATACTACATCGAGGTTTGGATGAGTCAGAGGGTGAGGGGAGCTTCGAGGTTGGTGAGGGAGGGTGAGTGGACGTGGGTTGGAGCTTGACGTATGCACGTCAAAAAAGAGTAAGAGAATGTTCTATGAAGAACGGCAATTAGTACAATAAGATGCAAGTGCGCTACTTTGCTCATTACACTCGAGGCCCAGGAATTGCAGCCCGAGCCGCAGTCAGAAGAGTGTAATGACAATGCGCACGTGCGTCTTATGCCGTTTTTCAATACATTTGCGAGTAAAAATACAATTTGCTAACCTTACGTCCACCCTCCGTGTGTCCACTGCACGTCTGCCTGAACATTTTGTAAGTAGGCTGCATATGTTGGTGTTTTCCTTTGATTATTACAACCTCTAAACTTGTATTACGTGTCAAAAATTTAATATCTTGTTACGTAAATGATTAATTTATTGTTGATTAGTTAATTAATATAAATAGTTTCATAAAATTAATATTTATTTGTCATATTTTCTCGAATACAGCTTATTTCATGAAAATTTTACTAACGTAATAAGCGCAAAAACTCCTTGCTCCTTGCCGAGACAAAAAAACGAAAATAAAACACTAGTGCGGTAATATAATGAAAAAAGCACGCGTGTTTATTAAGCTGGATTATGGACCTTAATTCAGCGCAAATAGAGCTGTTTTATGGGCAAAGTGTTGAAAACATCTTTATCTTATCGCTACGCTACACGTTTTGTCTTAATATTAATTCGAATTTTGTGGTAACAGTATTTCTAACTACAAAAGTAGCCATTAACGTTAATTTGAATAACCGTTAGTATGCCATTCACATAATATCCTGTAGATAACCTACCTGATCCTAGGAACAGGGCCTTAATAAGCAACACGTGCTTATATTAGACGTAGATTACTAGGTACCATCGTGAGAACCTGGTTCTAGTCTATTTATAGCCTAACTGGATAGCTGAGTTATTTTTAACCTAGGTTGAAGCGTAAGCTAGTCGAGAAGTTTAACTATTGTGCTTGATTTTTTTGTCTGTAACGACAAGGAATCTTCATTTATGCTTAGTTTTTGAATTCTCATTTTAGTTTTGAATCGGTCATTCTCATTTTGGATGATTTCGGGATGTCCAGTCAAATTTTTGAAATCGGTTAAAGATATGGGTTTCTAACTTTTTATGGAACTAGTTCTCGCTGAAATCTAGTTGTAATAATATTTGTAGACCTTTACGTTGGACTAATCTATATAAAAAAAATTTTGGAAACTCATTCTCCTAAGTTCCGTACCGTGTCCTTGTGGCAGAATCGATCACAAAAACTTATTTTGCTAGTAGACTAGAAACGATTTAAGATTTAAAGTAAAATTTTCTGAAAATACTTGATTTAAACTCATATTTGATAAACTTGATTTATTTTAATTTGTAGTATTCAAATATAATTATAAGAGTAAATATTTTATTATATTTGGACCGATTTTGGTATCGATTCTTGAGTATCTTTGAGTGACAAAATATAACCAGAAAATTTAACATTTATATAATTATTATTAGATTTGAATTTTTAATGGTTCGTCATATATTACGCAATATTTGATTATAAATTTTAACTAAAACTACAGGAATGAGTTGAAAGAGTTAAAAAAAATAGCATCGTATAAAACACATGAAAATTTTGAGGCAAAATTGTTTATACGAATTTTCAAAAGTCGTAGAACAAAGAACAACAGCTGTTATCTAGCCCGCAGACCCATGGTTTACGCAAGTACTTAATAAATTTAAGAGTATGAGAAAAAGTGAAACGGGAACCTCCTATATTCTCAAATGATAAAATTTTTTTCAAACCCAGGAGTTACGCTACTCTATAGGATCTAAACATAAGTAAAATAAAAGAGCAAAAAATAAGTTATCACAAATTATAAAGTGATTTTCATTCTTTAGAGGTGTTGTCTATCTTGGTCTTGGTACATTTCTACAGCTTCCTTTACTCCTTTGACATCCAATACGTATTTTATATACTCCTCTTGTAAGATCATTACATCGGATTTAATTAATTTTTATTTAATATCAATATATCAGCAGCCCTTGTTACGGTATGTATGCTGCAAATCAGTTCATTTGAAGTAAGAATACGGCTCCGAACGCGCGCGGCTTGACTCTACCAAACCGCTCTTCGATACGAAAACCGCATCCGCGCAGCCGTTTCAAAAATCGAACCTGTGATTTTTACCGTTAAAAATAAATTTTAATATAATTGCTGTGATACAAAAATATAAAGTGTTTTGTCTGTAATTTTTTGTAAAATTAATTCAAAATGTTAAAATATACAGTGAAGAAATATTGTTCTGAAGGGAGTAAAATAAACCAAATTGTGATTGCAGCGTTGAGTAAGTACTTATTTAATTAATTTAATATTTTTATTTATATTCCTGAATTTTTGAACATTATTTAACATTTTAATTAGTCAAATCAAGTACAGTCAAGAGGGCCAAGCTACACACTCGTAACTACCATAAATTAGATTGGTAAGTCCATTGTGTCAATCTTAACTGTTCCACTAAAAAAACTACACTAATAAAGTCAAGTTAATTCCTAAGCGCGCTGACCACCAGAGGCACAACAGCAAGAACGTTTCCATGCTTCGGAAGGCACGTTAAGCCGTTAGTACCTACTGTCCGATGTAACTGACGTAGTTATAAGACAATTGAAGACTCCGACAGGTCGGTTGACTACTTCTTGGCAAAGCCTAACTTGGGTTGGGTCTGGTAATCCCTATGGGTTACGGACTGTGGTCACGGAGGTCAGAAGGCAGTCGTTCCGTGTAAAAAACAGTGGTCTCGCCAAATCCACTCGGTTATGCGCGCAGAGCCATGATAATGATGAGTTCCTAAGAGTTATGAAATAGGAAAACAGTAAGATAAAAAGCTTCAAAAAGATATGTATTTTCTAAATTATTATAGTGTAAAGTATAGTAATTTACAGGCAAAATGGACTAGTAAGAACTTTCTTATGTTCCTAGAATACGCTCGAGACAAATTATAGAGATCGGGCGTGCAAATCATTAAAAGCACGTTAAGTTTGTGCGGTCGTACTTGTCGGTAGAAACTTTTTCAACTCTATTACCACGCCATAAGGTCCAAAAGTGTTTCTACTGATGTGCGGCGGCGGTATGTGTACTTGCGAATAGGCTGTATGATTATGATTAATGTCGTGTACCATGTTGCAACAGGTTTAAAAAAAAACTTCGCGTATCCACGAGGCGCCTGTGCGCGGCGCACAAGCGCTCATTTTTAGGGTTCCTTATTTTTCTTTTCCTTTTTGTACGAAGTCGCACCATAAGGTGGTACGACCAAGGTGCGACTTCGTCTGTCTGTCACACCTGCAGTTTATCTCAGCAACTCTATCGACTAATTTGGAATTCACTCAAAACATGCTTGCTCAACTTTATTGCAAACAAAAAAAAAATAAGTTGTCGTTAATAGGTCAAGTGGGATATCATATACTTAAAAGCTCTGTTTCATGTATTCTATGTACTTAAAAGGGCTTAAAATAATATAATAATATTAATAGGGTAGTGTGTAAAATATAAATAGGGTAGTGTGTTTTTAGGGTTCCGTACCTCAAAATAAAAAAACGGATCCCTTATAGGATCACTTTGTTGTCCGTCTATCTGTCTGTCAAGACCCCTTTTCTCACGAACGGGTAAAGATATCAGGTTGAAATTGATAATGAATGTTAAGGTCCGTGGACCACACAAGATTTGAAAATTTAAATTTTTTACAACCACGCAATCAAAAGATATGGCTTTTTATGTCCTCATCTCCATACATTTATGCAAAAAAGCAAAACCTACAGGGTACTTCCCGTTGACCTAAAATTATGAAATTTGGCAAGAAGCTAGGTCTCACAGTACAAATAAAGGGAAAAGTCTGAAATCATTAAATATTTCAATTTTTCTCACAAATAATAGTAACCAATTAAAGTGAGCTCCCGTTTCAAGAACTTTTCTATAAAAGAGGGCTCAAGTTGGATGGTCGCGAAGTTTTTAAAATCTCCGAAGTTTTCTAAACGAGTTTTTATTATTAATTATATTCGACAGAAGTTTATGTAAATATTACAGGAAAAATAAAACGATCTCTCGAAAGTAGCACAGTTTTTAGGGTTCCGTACCTCAAAAGAAAAAAACCGAACCCTTATAGGATCACTTTGTTGTCCGTCTGTCTGTCTGTCTGTCAAGACCCTTTATCTCACGAACGGGTAGAGGTATCACGTTGATATTGATACCATATATTAGGGTCTATGAACCACACAAGATCTGAAAATTTTAATTTTTTACAACGACGCAATCAAAAGATATGGCTTTTTATGTCCTCATCTCCATACATTTTTGCAAAATAGCAAAACCTACAGGGTACTTCCCGTTGACCTAAAATTATGAAATTTGGCAAGAAGCTAGGTCTCACAGTACAAATAAAGGAAAAAGTCTGAAATAATTGAATATTACAACTTTCCTCACAACTAATGGTAACCAATTGAGGTGAGCTCCCGTTTCAAGAACATTCATATAAGAGAGGGGTCAAGTTGAATGGTCTCGGAGGCGATTTTTGTTTTAGTTCTATTTTGAAAACGGGAACACTTACAAACTTGAAAATTGGTATGTTTATAGTGCATAAGCTATAAAATAACAACAAACAATAAAATTTGGTCAAGCGCGTGTCGGACTCAAAAAATCTAGCACATTAACTTACCTATTGAAATTTCAACTAATAAGTACAATTATGATTATGTGGTGGTACGGAACCCTCGGTGCGCGAGTCCGACTCGCACTTGGCCAGTTTTTTATAAATCTGCCAAACTTTGTTCTGCGGTCCTAATAATTGACTTTATTGCCTCTAAAAATACTATAAGTACGTGGGACACTCAGAAATATTTGCGACACTAAAAAAAATTGTTCTACAGGTACATATATTTTTATTAAATCTTTTCAAAGTACTCTCCACCAGCCTCTATACAAAGATTCATGCGTCTGAACCAGTTTTCAAAACACTTTTTCCAGTCCGCCGTAGACACCTCGTTTACAGCCTGCTCGAACGCAGCCAGCGCATCTTCCGGCGACGAAAATTGTATCCCCTTGAGCTGATTTTTTATTTTTGGAAATAAAAAGAAGTCACACGGTGCTAGATCAGGGCTGTAAGGAGGGTGACCCAGGAGTTTGACTGGTGTGCTGTCCAGGAAGTCCCTCGTTTTGAGCGCGGTGTGTGCAGGCGCATTGTCGTGGTGGAGCAGTAGTCCGCGGAGCCCTGTGTTTGGTCGCTTGTTGCTCACAACAGAAAAAACTTCTGGTAAACATTTGGTAGTATACCATTCGGCGTTGATGCTTCTTTGATCTCGTAAGGGAATTGAGGCCAAGTGGCCAGTCAAATTAAAAAAGCTGGCGATCAAAATCTTCCCCCCGCTTCGAGATCGCTTCACTTTGGTAGGCGTTGGTTCATTTTGAAACACCCAAACTGTCGACTGGCGCTTGGTTTCTGGATCGTATTGATAAATCCAGGACTCATCACCTGTTACGATGTCGTAAACACGCCGAGACGAGCCTGCTTCAAATTTGTTCAGCATATCACGGCACCATTCCACCCGGGCCTGCTTCTGAGCGTCGGTGAGGTAGTGCGGCACCCAGCGCGATACTATCCTCCTCACGCGAAGATGCCCGTGTAGAATCTCGTGAACGCTTCCCGATCCAATCTTTAATATGTGCTAAATCTCCTGATATGTAATTCGCCTATTATCTTGGATAAAATTTTTCACTGCTAGCACGTTTTCTTCCGTAATAGCCGTCAAAGGGCGACCGCTTCTTTCTTCATCCCCCAAGGTTGGCCGACCGCGCCTAAATTCGTTATACCAACGATACACGGTTGCCTTGGAGGGGCCTTCATCCATAAATGCCATTTGAAGTCTATCGAACGATTCATCCGGTTTCAGGCGACACTTGAAATCGTAAAAAATCATAGCTCTAAAATGTTCCCGGCGCAGATCCATTTTTCAGTAAGACACGATACTTTGAATTGGCTCGCAAAAAATGTGGAGGGAAATTTTGAAAATGGAACACACATATTTTTACTTACAAGTAATCATATTTTCGAAAAAGATTCTGACCGGCCAGTCTCCCATATATAAAAACTATTTTTCGCAATACTTTCTGAGTGGCCTGGTATATCAGAACCCTCGCACTTGACCGGTTTTTCTTAATAAGATCTCCTCTGAAACCTAATCAAAATTTCTTATTTCGACCTATGTTAATTGGGGAAAGTTGTTCAGTTTCATAGTCTCAATAACATGCTAAAATTATGTGCACTATTGAGAAGGTGTGTATACAGGGTGTAAAAGAATTACGGTGACCCTTTTGTCCTGTGTGGTGCCGCCAAAGAATAGCACCAACCCATACATACTTGTGGGTGTCGTAAGAGGCGACTAAGGGTTATAAGCTGGAGGATGGGCAGCAGCATCCTCCTGTGTATCATACCATCTTACTTACTGCGGTCACCAACAACCGCGGTCCATGGTGCCAGCCGTAACGCTAACAAGCGTGGTGACTATGGTACTTCCCCTCCACATTGTTTCAGCAAAAGCTGGAATTCTGGAGGGTTCCCTGTCCTGTAGTGGACATTTGATGGGATGTCATGATGATCCTTTTAAGGTCACTGCACTCTCCACACGCAAACTTGACTTGTTCTTAAGTCAAAAGTTTTTTTAGGGTCCCGTTGCGTACCCTAAGGGTGCCATCGGAACCCTATTACTAAGCCTACGTCATCTGTTTGTTTGTCTGCCCGACCTTTAAAGGGTTGTATTTTTTGAACCGTAGAAACTATAAGGTTGAAATTTTAATAAAATATTGTTATTATGGCGGATTATCTAACAAATAGTAAAAAGATACAAGTTAAAAATATGGGGTCAACAAATCATAAAAAACTGGTCGGAGTCGGATTCGACTCCGACTTGGCCGGTTTTTTACTTTTGAGCGGAGCGAGAAAGGTTTTGTATTCGTGAAAAAAAAAGTGTTTCTAATTTTCTCAAAAATGTGTTCTATATCACTTATACATCATAAAAAGCAAGTCTCCCAAAAATGTCCGTCCGTCGGTCGGTCGGTCGGTCGGTCCGTCCGTCCGTCCGTCGGTCTGTCCGTCACGCTTTGGCCTAGCGGCTAAACGAATAGTCCGATTGACCCATATTTTAAATTTAAGTTTTCTTGTAAATTCATCGAAGGATACTGAGTGGTTTCTTGCTGGCTCTCTTTTTGAGGGTAGCTCTCATACAATGGAAATGAAAAATTGCGATTTGCTCAAAAACGGCTGAAACAATCTTGATGAAGTTTCGCATAACCAAGACTTCATGCAAAGTATCTTTTGGCTGTATTCATTGGTCTGTGGAAGTTCATATAAGGAGTGTTCCCTTAGTACTTAAATTTTAAAATGTGATTTACTCAAAATTTGTTTCAATGAGCTTATTTTAATGCTTTAAATTGGAATTCTAAATTGGTTATGTACCTGACTGCATATTTCATTTAAACATTTTTACATAAATCTAGTATAGGTAAGTTTGTATTTCCATATTACCCTAAGAGCTATCCTATATTTTGGAGAAAAAATTCATATCAGGCCAAATTTTTGTAAACGGCTTTTAAATGCAATTTTAAGAGACTTTATTTTTGAATCCACCCAAATTTCAAACTGGAAGGAAACAATTTCAATTTCTGGAGGTTTCAATTTCCATATTTTTTTTTGTTGGATTTTGTACACTATATGTTAGGGGACGTTAATGAAACATAAGCATTGAAGAACTGATCTGATAGCATTTTCATCAAAGGTCTAATGCAACTTTGAGATTTACGTAAATTTGTTTTTTAGATTTAATTGTGTTTCTTTTACAAATATAGGAGGATTATATACTTAAAAAAAGATAAAAATAAAGGTAAATTAATGTAAAGTAAATAATATTTATAGCATTTTTGCCCTTCTTTTGTGGAATTTATAATACCTTTATTATTATTTTTTTAAATCATGCGGTCGTTGTCCTGTAGTGGACGTTTCATGGGATGTTATGATGATGATGACTAATGATTTATTTTATAGACCAGCCAATCTAATTTTTGACGAAAAAAAAATGCTGATATGATTTTTTGTTGAATCTTCATACAGTGAAATCGTTTGGCTCTTAGGCATGGAATTACAAACTTAAGTTTGCACTTGGTCCTTATTTACTCTTTACTATCCGCAGCCTTTTATAATCTAGTAGTTATAGCATTCGGCTCTTGATTCGGAAGTTCTGGGTTCAATTCCCGGTGGGGACACTGTCGAATGATGACTCTCGTATATCGCGAGAAAGTAAGTGCAGTGCTGCTGTACCATTTATTTTATAAATTTTATGTTATAAAATGGTCACAGTATATTATTTGCACTATGCTTAGAAATTAAAACCTAGAAATTCTTAAACTCTAAGTATTAAGTGAGTCAGCAGAAGCAAGACTCTATTTTTATCAACTTTCCCGTCGAGCCGGCGGGCTGCTCCATAAGTTAGTATAGATAGATACGGGACAACTCCATAAGTTAAACTCCTGAACACAAGACTAAAGTATAAGTCCGGATCTGTTTCTGCTAATGCTAATCTAAGAATCGAAACATAACACGGTAGGTTTGTGAGTAGAGTTGGGGAGTTCGGCTCTCGATTCGGATGTTTTGGGTTCGATTACCGGTGGGACACAGTTGGTCAAAGTGTACGAGAGATGGAAAGTGTGAAAACACCTGACTCTTTCGTGAACTCTATTATGAAGTTTTTTTTTCGGGAACGTTTTCTAAGTAGAGACAGAACAACGCTTTAAAGTAAACATCTGAATCTGTGATTATAATTATGAGTCACTCACTATTATCTGTCATTTCCTTAGGTACTTATATTATTGGTATTTCATTCAATTTTATACCGCTAACGAGCTTAGATATCTTGACCTGTTGGAATTAGTAGAATAGAACAGAAAACTAGATACTAACGGTCCGTGGGGTATTAAATAACTTCTTTATTGAAAGGTCGCATAGATTCTTCGAATAGTTGAGTATCTGTGCCTATAGATTAATACTTATATCTTTGTCTACCCATGGCTTAGGGCGGGTGTAAGCTAAGACGCTGATGGCGCAGTACAGCACAGAACAGTAGGTATTTCTGTACTTTAGTTTTTTTCGTATAAACACACCCCACAGCGGACACTACATACATACAACGAGAGCGAATTTGAAGAAGCACCACTAACGGGTGCGCGCAGGGGTGCGGGGTGGATTGCAAGTCTCCCGAGTTGACGGCGTACTTTACCCAACCTTACACGATTTGGTCATATGACGGGGTACAATGGCCTAGAAATGAAATGCAGTCATTTCTATTTTTAAACCCACCTGCAGGCGATAGTGAGTTAATTATTTTTGTCTAGCCTAACGAGGACTTGGTTTAGGTAACTTTGAGTTGACTTTATTAACCGATAATTTCTCAATAATTAGGTTAAAAATTGACAAAAAGTTTTGAATGACTGAATTAATATTTTATTGCTTAGAGCTCTTTTATAAGTAAATCGTTAAACTATATTAATAAATAATACTTATAATATAGTATCTCACATAAGTACTTTAGGTAGTATTGTGTGGAGCTGGCAAAGAATATTACCAAACCATCTCTACCCGTGGGTGTCTGAAAAGGCGACTAAGTTTTTATGATAGGATGGACAGCAAGCAGTAGGTATCTTTCGTGTGTATCGTCTTACAACTGCGGTCACCAACAACAGCGGTCGCCAGCCGCAACGCTTAAAAGCGTGGTGACTATGGTAATTCCACTCCAAAGGACCTACTACGCGTTTTTGCAGGAATTCTGGAGGGAGTTTTCTGTCCTGCAGTGTTGGCGGCGAAAGTCAACCTCCTTTATTACAGGAAATCTTGATTACCCCAAAAATATCGTAAGGAGGTAGTGAAACTTATTGTCGTACCATATTTTGTTTATTTTATTTGATTTTCGGAAAACCATCAGTTTTAAAAACATGTATATAATCTTAATACATAACATTCAACTAATTACAGGTTTTCACTACTAGTTTAGTCTAGGTCTATGAGTAGCAACAAAGCAAACAAATTAAATTAGAAAACTACAATTATGAAAAAGGGTACGCTTAAAAGTTTCTCTAAAGTTACAAGGGACAAGAAAGGTAAGAGATAAGTAACTAATCTAAGTATCGAATACAAATGAGCGAAGATTTTGTGTTCGTGCAAGATTATGCTCGCGCGCATGCCGCCGGACCGGTGATAGACAGTTTCCGCGAACACGATGCCGCACATTAAATATTAGAACACGATATATCAAACTTTAGCTGCTTGAAGCTATAACGTAACGTGAAGCTATTACCCCAAAGTTTTACACTATATCTTAATTTGGACTCTACCAACGCATAATAAATTTCAATCAGTTATTCCAACTTAAGTAGGTACGTCCCTTACGCTTCGTAAAGCATAGCAAGCCGAGCTTACGGAGCTTTCAATCGCTTTCAGCTCCTCTTTCCAATTCAACAACGAATCAATAAAGACACCCAGAAATTTAACGTGACGTACCAAAGCAATTTGATGATTATTCAAGTACAGATCTAGTGTCCCTACTCCTAACCGTAGACTGAAAAAGCATAACGTGAATCTTTTCAGTATTAAGTCGCAGATCGTTTGATGTGAACCAATAGAATAGAATAGAATATTTTTATTCGCTTGAATAGGGTACAAGTTAAGATGTTACAATATTTAAGGTTTCTCCATATTCAGCTATGTATACAATAGCATGCAAATATTTGAACTTTAAATAATAATTACAAACAAAAAAAAAATTTATCTAATTACAAAACAAAAAATCTTATGTCAATCTAGTCTAATTATTATATTATTTTAATTCTATGTTATCTAATTTAAAAGCCAAAAATTCAGCCACAGAGTAAAAATTATAATGGATAAGCAGCTCATAAAGCTTTTGTTTAAATTTTCTTATTGGAAAGTCCTTTAAATACTGCGGTATATGATTAAATATTACTATACACATACTATAACAGTTTCGTAGGTAACGTGTAGTTTTTGGAACAGCCTCATGCACCAGTCTATCAGGATATCTCATATTTCGAGGACACAAGTGTCAAAAGCTGCTAGTGCACGGCTTGCTGATTCCGTTAAGTCCTCAATATTATTCCCTGATAATACTGCATTCGTGTCATCCGCAAATAACACGAGTTTAACACCAGGAATTATATAACTATAGATGTAAGATAATTGACCATATCATTCACAAATACCAAAAATAGAGTCGATCCTAAGATAGAGCCCTGAGGCACGCCCCTGGTTATGTGTGAAATCTCAGAGTTTACTTTAATCACAATTGCGTTTTCGTCTACACTACACCTGCGACTTCCAAAAACTGTTTTCTGTTCGTAAGATACGATAGAGTTCCAAGACTCTACCTCTGACACCATAATGTTCTAGTTTTTGTAATAAGATAGAGTGATTCACCATGTCAAATGCGAAACTCAAATCGAGAAATAATCCCACAACTTTTGCCTTGTCATTGAGCCTTGTTATTACTATTATATTATCTATCAACTTAAATATAGCGTCTGATGTACAACCGTCTTATAACCGTATTGCGTTTTGTTTAGTATGTTTATAATTTTTTCAAAATTTTTTGAAAGAGTCGGTAGACGGCAAGAGGTTCTATAGTGCTTAGGATCTAACGTAGAGTCTTTTTTATGCACTGGTATAACTTTTTCTATTTTTAGTTGTTCCGGAAATATTCCGCTATCTAGACATAGATTAAAGAGCCTTGCAATAGGCTGGGCAAGTAAGTCGATGCAATCCTTGTAAATTGTTATAGGTATCTCGTCAAAACCATATTAAGACTTAACTGGCATCTTTTTCACAATGTTTGAAACTTCGCTTTGCGTAATTGTCCAGCATTCTATATCGGCTCCAACTCTATCGACATTTTTCCTAAGTGTTTCTAAGGCTCTATCAAAACTCCCAAGCGAGGGCGTGGTCCGTGGTCAAAGTTTTTGGAAAAAATACTTGCAACTACCAAGGGTCGTTCTGAATTGTACTGTCTACTTTAAGCATAATTTTCGTTGTCTGTTTGTTACACGTAAGGATTATTTCTGTATCATTGAAAAAATATGTTGCTCATGATAAAACGGGATCAGTTATCCACCTTCTTTATTAGAAACTAATTCGGCATACTTTTAAGTAACGATATTGGAATTAACAAAACCAAGCCTCCCAGCAATGTATGCCGCATTAGTATATAAATTTAGGAAGGTACGAGTATGTTTGCGGCTGCACTAAAGTTTTGCAATGATACAAATAACCCTGTATAGATAGCAAAGCGCGTGCTGAAGTCTAGAACAGTCAGACAGTTGGACGACAAACAATCTCGTCTTCAATCAGTTCATTATAGGCTATGAACAGATTCTTGACCAGTATTTATGCCGTTGCTGCCGACCCCTGACCTGAACGACGAAGAAAATAAAATGAAGACGGTTTATAGTGAAGGAAGCCCCATCGTAGCTAATCAGCTAGCTAAATCACTACTCAGGCGAGGTGGTGCAAAATTTTTAAGAACCAACCCTCCATGTCCAAATAATAGGCATGTAATCCAAAAATTCCAAAAAAAGCCGTTACCATATAGGCTTATTACTAAGCCATCTTACCATTACTATTAGGTACAAATTACAAAAAAATATGAAAAAATATTAACCATTATCGCACAACCCACAATGTATACGGAAGGATTTCTATTTATTTAACTATTTGCGGTAATTTAGCGACACCTCTGCAGTCAGAGTTACCACCTCAATCGTAGAATCCGTTTTTGATATTTATTTGTTTGAAATTAAAACAATGTAGGTAGGTACCTATTAAACCTCAATTTTTATAGCCAATCAATAAGCTTTTCGATATTTAGTTACGACTATAATAATATCAGTTAAAAATTGTTAAATCCGCACGTGTCACATCACCATCACAGATCTTTAGATTTATTTAATCTACCAAATGTAGGTATCTGTTAAATGACCAGTGCTATTTGACCTCTCTTCTCTTCGCAACAATCAACAAAGAGCTTGCACTTATTAAGTGACCATAATAAAATGGTTTTATTCTCGTGTGGACTGAACACGTGGTAGAGATAGCCTAGCTACTTAGGTAATTGTTTTATTTGCAAACATGTTACATACCGCTAGTTTGTAGGTACATATTAAGAAGTTTGATTGGTTTGGCATCTTTTCAATTGAAGATGATTTAGTTGAAGGAAGTAAAGGAATTCTCATTTATCCTAGTACCTACCTGCCTATCGTCAATGCCGAATAGACTGGTAGAGTTTCGTTGTAAAATAAAAATCCTCTTATTCGATGAAACCCGGTGAAAAAGCTCTTTAACAATGTTCTTCATTTCAGTGTACCAGGGCCCACTTTCAGAAATCTTAAATTTAACATTTACGAAAATCTAGCCCATCTAAATACCTACAGCGTTTAACGGATAGGTGTGATGCCCATGAAACTGAACAACTTTTTCCGAGGAACATAGGTCATGAAACAAAATAATTTTTTTACTCCACACCTGCATCAGCTGATAGCGCATTTTTATGGGAGGTCAAATTTGGTTTTTCGTATTTCGACCTGTGTTCCTTTGGAAAAGTTGTTCAGTTTCATGGGCAGATTCTCACCCTTCAGTATTAGGTACCCCTTTCCGTTACACGCTGTATACCCACCCCACTCAAGTTTAGCCAGGATCTAGGTAACTTAACGGTTTATTTATTTTTTACTTACTTCTCAATTAAAAAGCTGACGTTAGCCTTTCGGTCTATTAGGTCCAGCCAGTTCCGCGAGTATCTGGCGACTGATTCTATACAGGCTGTTAATTTAATTGCGTGCCATAGCTTAGGGGGTGTTTCAGTAACGATAAAGGAACACAAAAAAAATTAAAAAAATCCTACTTAATTTTTTTTTAACTCCATTGAAAACAAACTAACGCGGAGGGCCACCGCGCCAGCGCGAGAGTATCAAAAAATCCTTTCTTTTTTATGTGTGACTCCAATTTTCCCTTCATACTTTAACGGGTTTAGGACCGTCAAAATGTAATACCTGATAAATTATAAAAAAAAATCATTGATAAAAAAAATGAGAAGGATTTTTTTATATATATATTTTTTGTGTTCCTTCATCGTTACTTAAACATCCTCTAAGCTATGGCACGCAATAAAATTAACATCCTGTATAATACGGAAAAAATAAAAAGTATTTAACCTGCTCCAACTGATATTTTTCTGTTTTCCGCAGTGGTCCTTCCAGTATTCTCATACGGCACTGGAGTGGGCTGGCTCTCCCCCATGAGTCCTCGCCTGGTCTCCGAGATGGCGGTCCACCCCGATACCATATCCTGGATGGCATCGGTGGCCTACCTGGTCGGTACACCAGCAGTCTTCCTCTTCGGGTATATTGTTGACAACTTCGGGAGGAAAAAGGCGCTTCTGTTCACATCGTTTTGTATGGCTGTAAGTTTGTTTATAAAGTTTTTGTTTTAATTCATCATTTTTTGAGTCTTTTCAAATTCATTCATAACATCAAACGAAACTTCTACTGCTGGACAGGTAGCTCCAGAACTCCAACAAATACGCGATTTTGGAGAGGATTTACTATAATCACCACGCTTGTAAGCGTTGCGGCTGGCGACCGCTGTTGTTGGTGACCGCAGTATGTAAAATGGTACGATACAAAGAAAGATGCTGCTGCCCGTACCCCAGTTGACAAGCCCTCAGTCGCTTTTTATGACACCCACAGGTAGAGATGGGTTAGTACTATTCTTTGACGGAACCACACGGACGATGACAGTTAGTGACATTACATTAACCAACTCAGGAACAGGAACTTACATTCATCATCATATCGTGTGGGTTGCAAGGTCGATGACCGACCTCACAAACCCTGGTGTCAGAGTTATTGAGCCGCCAAAGGCCTCTGACATGGCTCATTAACGACTACATCCGTAGATAGTAGTCGGGACCAACGGCTTTACGTGCCTTCCGAAGCACGGAATCATCTAACTTTTCGGGCAATCAGGTGATTCATCCTGCAATGCCCTAACCAAACTGGGGAGGTCGCACAAAGAGATTTTTGTTTGACAGTGTCCCCACTGGGAATCGAACCCAGAACCTCCGGATCGAGAGCCGAACCCTCTAACCACTAGACCACGGAGGCTGTACATTAACACGCACAGATGAAACAATAGTACTCAGCGTTGAGTACTATTGTTTCATCTGTGCGTGTCGGTGCCTACCTCAAGCCTCAAACATTCCCGATAACTAATCGATTAACACTAAATAGTTAACGATTTATAAATTGGTCAGTCGGTTAAACATCCATGTAATATTTCGAGCATCACGCCTCATAATCGCACTCTTAAAAAGTATCCCTAGAATTTTACTGCGAAAATGAGTGGTATACTTTGGTAGGGATGGAACCAGATGGTCTTGGCTTCTTAAGGTAATTTCTGAAGTAAAAACTTCTTTAGCGGCGCTTGGCACTTTTTTAGATGGGTAAAAAATGATAAACTCACGTTAGATGTCGCGTCAGATCCGTAGCCTGATCGAAAAAGCGTCAACTGTCAACCGTATTGTTATTACAATACGGGTTTTTATTCAATGACATCAAAGAAGTACGCGAGCAATGGCGCGATTGACCCTTACAAAAAGCATAATATTCAAAAATGCAAGTTTTCACTTCTGCCGGCACTCCAAAAAAAAACACAGCAATGCAAACACTGCTGCTTTACGGCAGAAAAAAGTAAAGGGTATAGTACTTCCCCAGACGGACTTAGCACAAAAGCCCTGCCCCACAAAAATACCACCATACCACCTACCGTCATACCACCTACCTATACATAGACAATACCTACCTAATACCTGTCAAAGACAATATACTTAATTTTATTGTCTTTTTTAGGGTTCCGATACCAAAATGGTAAAAAAAAGGAACCCTTATGGTGCGACTTTGTCTGTCTGTCTGTCTGTCTGTCACACCTCTATAGCTCAGCAACCACTCATGCTATCGACTTGAAATTTGGAATGGTTTTAGAATATAGTTGCCCAAGTTAATTGCACATGTAAGAATTAAAAAAAATTATGATTATTAGTGTAAAGGGGGCCAAATTAGAGGGGGCCAAATTTCAAATTGTCGCTACTAGGCGGAGTGGGGTATGATATGAAAGGACTTTACTTGTACATTCTAAAATATATTTTTGTATTTTTTACGATTCTTAGTTTTCAAGTTATGATGAAAAATGTCCAAAAAAATATCATTCCCCCCCTTATCTCCGAAGTTTGTGTAAGGAAAAATCTGAATTAATTACAGTTGACAGAAGTTTATGTAAACTTTACAGCAAGAATAAAACGATCTTTCTAAGTTGGACAGTTTTTCAGAAATCGGCAATAAACCTTTACAAACAAATTTAGTTTTGCGGTCCTGAAAATGGACTTTATTGCTTCCAAAAATACTATAGGTGTATCGGAACCCTCGTCGCGCGAGTCCGACTCGTACTTGACCGGTTTTTTTTATTGTCAATGGGCTTACTCCTGACCTCGATCTGGTCTTGAAGACAGAGATGAGGTTGACGATGGAACGAGCTTGCCCAGAAGAAGCCTATTCACTCGCGAATCTTTGGGGATGTAAATACTTATGTCGAAGGCTATTCAATGGCTTTAAACCCTGACAACAGGGTTACGTAGGCTAGCCACTAACCTGACGCTAGCCAACTAATAAACCAAAATGATAAAGCCAATGAGAGGCGCGCGCGCATCATCGTTATCTAGACTCACCACCGTGTTGATGTCACTAACTCATTTCTAATAGGCGCGTGTCCGTCGTTAACAGTTGATTAATTTTAATACCGATTAGGGATCATAAGGTCACGTGATTAAATCTAACGGGTTTGTTTTGATAGTACTATGTGATAATAAACGACTACGTAAGTTATACTTAACAAGCAACTTTCATTTCAATAACATCATGAGAATCATTTTCTATTAGATATTATGTAGTTAGTAATTGTATTGTGTGGGGCGTAAGGGTTCTAGAGTGGCGACCACGTACCGGAAGACGAAACGTTGGCAGGCCCCCCACAAGGTGGACCGACGATCTGGTCAAGGTCGCGGGAAGCCGCTGGATGCGAGCAGCGCAGGACCGGTCGTCATGGAGATCTTTAGGGGAGGCCTATGTCCAGCAGTGGACGTCTTTCGGCTGATATGATGATGATGATGAGTAATTGTATTGTTTGTTCCCCTTCGGCTGCCTACGAAACCAATGCTACGTAGTGCCGGCAAAGAATATTACCATCCCAGCTCTACCACCCGTTGTTGTCGTATAAGAGGCGATTAAAGGATTATAAACAGGAGGATGGGTAGCAGAGTTCTTCTGAGTATCGTACTATTTTATATACTGCGGTCACTAACAACTGCTTCGATACTTCCCTACCAATTTTACCATGCGTTTTTGCTGTCCTGCAGTGGACGTTTCATGTGATGTTATACAGGGTGTAAGGGACGGTGTACCGAAATTTTACGGGCGTGCTCAGTCAACGAAACTGAACAAATATCCCAAAGAAACACTTTTGGGAAATGAAAAAAATGTTTGACCTCTCTGTTGACTTCGAAATTGTTTGACTTCGCTTGCAGAGCCTTTCGATGGATTGATAACGCTTTTATCGTCGTTTCCTAGCTTTATGTTATGTCGATTTCTATGCTTTGGAAGGCACGTTAAGCCGTTCGTCCTGGCTACTGCCAATTATAACAGTCGTTAAGCCAAGTCAGAGACCTTTTGCGGCTTGAAAACTCTGTCAGCTAGGTTGCCCACTACCACTAACCTGGTAAAGCCTAATCCAGGATCTAATGTAGGATTGGGTCTTGTTTGATTTTAGTTTGTAGAGGTCAGATGGCAGTCGCTCTGTGTAAAAACCAGGGTCCTCAAAGCCCCTACGTTAGTTAGCCGACTCGGTAAAAACCATTGGTATCTAAAAACGGAATAAGGCTATTCAATTATCAATCGATGATATTCAAGAATTGAGCCCCAACCAAGGAAATGAATAAATGTACTCAAAAATATAGTGAAAAAATTTTTGTAAACCCTATTTTAGCCTGTTACTTAGACCATGATACTGAACAACTTTCCCTAAGGAACATACATAATACAAAAAAAATGATCTCCCATACAAAATATGGAATTAGTTGGTGCAGTTTCCATGGAAAGTTGATTTTTTTTTTTGAGAAACTACATGATTTTTGATAATATTATCTTGGTCCTTACGACTACCAAATTCTATTTCTTTCAGGTATGCTGGGGCTTAAAACTTTACTCAACGGAAACATGGGCCTTGATCACAGCGCGTGCGGTCCTCGGCTTCGGCGTCAGCGGCTCCTATGTGGTCACACCTTTATACATCAAAGAAATCAGCGAAGACTCTATCAGAGGGACTCTAGGGTCTTTGGTCGTCTTATCGCAGAACCTTGGCAACCTATTCGTGTATATTTTGGGAGAGTACTTGAGTTACTATGCGACGCTGTGGATATGTTTAGCAGTGCCGCTGATTCATCTACTGGTGTTCACTACGATGCCTGAAACGCCTTCGTTTTTGTTGAAGAGTGGGAAATATGAAGTAAGTTGAGGCATTTTATAATTTTATAAAAGGTGGTACTTAGGGCTATTGTGCTAAGCCCGTCTGGGGAAGTACCACCCCCTTACCTGTTTCTGCAGTAAAGCAGCTGTGTTTCAGTTCGAAGAGTAAGGGACCCAGTGAAAGTACCAGCACAAGAGAAATACGATCTTAGTTCTCGGGGTGGGCAACGCGCTTCGCTGTCTTATTAGTGTCAAATTATGGCGCTAATAAGACAGTTGGTGCTATGGGTGGTGGTGACTACTTACCATCAGGTTGCGCACCTGCTCGATTGCCCACTTGTGACATACAAAAAAGTAGTTTCTATACCGTTGTTAAATTTTTTATTTGCTACTTACTCAGACTACCTACTAAACAACTTTTCCTGTGAATTTTTTTTTTGGTTTTAGTACAGTCTAAGGTTTTGGCCACCCATTCTGTTTGGGAAGATTCATTTACCCTGTACCTACCTACTTATAAGTCTGCAAACAAATGAGATTGGCCTCCATGGCCATATCGAGAACGTTCCACCGAAGTCCAATTGATCAATCAATTAACTGCCATTCAGCCCTTCAGCAGTTACAAAGTAGCACTGTAACACTCCGGCAATAAGTTCTAATGGACTTTACCCTTAATCCTACAGAACGACCCTCGTAATAAATTAAAATATCATTTACTGGGCCTATGTTCTTTTTCAAAATCAAAAATAAAACATGAAATAGGAGGCCTGTATCTAGCAGTGAACATCTTCCGTCATCCCAAACTATGCGAAGCGTGTACTATAGATACCAGATACTGATATAAAACGCGGAACGTAAAGGTGTGATAATACTGATTCTACCCATGAAAATTAACAACTTTTCCCAAGAAACATAGGTCCAAATAAGAAAAACCAAATTTGACCTCCCTTAAAAAATGCGCTATCAGCTGATGCAGTTTCTATGGGAGGTCAAAAATTGATTTTGTTCTATGAACTATGTTCTTAGCAAAAGCTTTCCAGTTTCATAGGCAGATTCATACCTAATCTTATTTTTAGGTAACACGGTGAAAAAATACATACATGAATAGATAAATAGCACCCAGACTCAGAACAAACACTCATGTTCATCGTACAAATGTTTGCCCTATTCGGGGCGGGGATCAAACTTGCGACTCGCGGCGTAAATGGCAGGCGAACTACCAACCACGCCAACGGGCCAGTCAAATGCGCTCGTTCCACTAGAATTCCCTGGGTCACTCTCCCAGAGGACTACAGAGCACTAAATGTGACTAAATGTTCCACTACGATCCCCCAGGAGATTATCGGCTTCTACGATAAAGATTACGTTGATCATGTATTTTTCATAGAAAGCCCGCGACACTCTCGCGTGGTTGCGATGTCGTCAGAGCTCGGAGGAGGCAGTTGACAACGAGTTGCAGACTCTTCTGCTGGAATTGGAGCAAAGCAAGTCTGGCAGGTTCTCCACTGCTATTAAGACGCTGGGTAAGTCTTCCAAAGTCCCCGTACTATGATCATACTGATCATGGTCAATTAGAGCAAAGCCAAGGCCGGCATTTTGACCTCCCTGAAGAAGATCCGCAAATCGGTCTAAACTTGTCTGCCGTCAAATGAACAAAATTGTTTAAAATTTTAAACGATCCTAGGAAAGAAATGACACACACCGTTGGAGACCTAATTAAGTATTTAAGTACCTACCTACCGAAGCCACAAATTCTACCACACCATAGCACGTCGGTGCTCTTCAATGCAAATGTCGACCTTATTTACACGTCAATAACGTTCATATAAGAGTGCTCTGCAATGTGGCTGTTACGAGGGGTCGTACAGACTGATTGGTCGTGCAGACAGAGACAAATTAGGATTTAGGTATCAAAACATTGACTGATTTTATAACGGTATGTACAGTTTGAAAAAAAACTTTAAAAAAATTATTTCGTTGTGTAAATCCATCCATCTGTTTAGGAGAAATATCGAATTTAGTGTGATTTTGGAAGAAAAAAGCACTGCTTTACTTATTACTTTTTAAGGTATTTTAAATTGTGTTAAAAATATAAACGTAGCAACCATAGCTTAAACATGGTCAACATATTTTTTTTTAGTTTTATTTCTAGAATAACGACCTACTTATATCGTCTCAAAAAACACGTAAATTTGCAGAACACAGAGGGATTGCTTGTTGCTTTCGCAGGTACTTAGTTATGGGTGCTTATCAGTTTGAACCACAAGATGCTTATTAAATATTACGAATAAAATGAACATTCTCTTTTAATTAACGGTAACAGCCACGTTTGTTTGACCCAATCGTACGAACTAAAACTTGAAATAATAGTATGTAAACATCGCGGCCGTGACCCAAACAAATCATCGCGATCGCCACAAGACAAATACGGCCTATATTGGTGGAATATTTGTGTAGGCGCTGTTAGTGGAATCTTTTAGGAAGGGAGTGGTGGCGATATACACCTTATTATTTTACGTGAGGAATGATAACAGAGAAATATGATACCTATATGGTTTCCGTATGGTCACTTTAAGCTTCTTATGGTACGCACGGCAGCAAGCGCGTAGAAACAAAACCAGTGTATGGTGAACTAGCACTATGCTACAAACACCCGAAACCATAAGGCTTTTTTATTAATAATACGGGTTTTCATAATACCATAATAAACTTTAAATTTAGATTACAAAATTTTTGTACGTATTTATAATAATAATAACATGAAAGCACATAATAAAATTAAAAAGGTACGGTGTCTTTGGTAAAAAATTTTGGTTTTGTTCGATTTGCGTTAGCCCATACTTACTTATACAATATCTGAAAAATAAACATAAGTAGTTAGGTAAAAAGCAAACGTAACTCATATTGTATCAGATCACACAGATGTAGAAACTAATTTGACTTTCTTGAGGGACATAAATAATTAAATAAATATTATGAGACATTTCACACAAGGTCATCTGATCCCAAACTAGGCAAAGCTTGTTCTATGAGTATCAGAAACTGATAAACATACATAAATTGATAATTGGCACTGCACGGGGATCGAACCCGCGACCCACGGCGTAGAAGGCACTAACCACTACACCAACGGGCTAGTCCTACTAAGCCTACGTCGTCTGTCTGTCTGTCTGACCTTCAAAGGGCTGAAACAGGCAAAAGGCGGTGCTCTTCCAGACGGACCTTATATAGAAGCCCTACCACTATCATAATTTGCAATAGGAATCACCAAAATAGACAAATTATTTATTTGAAGCTAAATTAAAATTTTTAATAAGCACCCAATTTTTTTATGTTTTGTGTAGACTAAAGACCTGAATTTTTTGTAAAACCAGCCAAAATTTATGGAATATCCTTTTTTAGGGTTCCGTACCCAAAGGGTGATAAACGGGACCCTATTGATATGCCTCCGATGTCTGTCTGTCAGCGTGCTGTATGTATCTCATGAACAGTAATAGGTAGAAATTTGAAATTTTCACAAATTGTGTATATCTGTTGCAGCTACAACAATAAATACTAAAAATAAAAAAGTAAAAAAATAGGGGGCCTCCCAAACAGCAAAAGTTTGACCTACCCCATTGAGTGGGGTATTGTTGTTTAGAACTTGTTGAGTAATAAATACTTATTGTTTGTTTTGAAAAATATTTAAAAACAAAGGAATCAGATGCCACCAAAGTCAGCATTTTTACAAAATTTTCTTTGAGCTGTATCTCACGAACAGTAATAGCTAGACAATTAAAATTTTCACAGATTATGTATTTCAGTTTCCGCTATAACAAGAAATACTAAAAATAAAGTAATAAATTAAGGGGGGCTCCCATACTAACGACCTGTTTTTATAAGCGATTTTTGTTTTAGCTCTATCTTAAAAACGGTAACTGTTATAAAAATGAAAATTGGTATGTTTATAGTGCATAAGCTATAAAATAACAACAAATAATAAAATCTGGCCAAGCGCGTGTCGGACTCAAAAAGTCTAGCACAGTAACTTACTGAAACTTTATTTACCATACTTTTTGAGTAACAAGTAGGAATGTTAGGAGGGTTATTATTTTATGTATGTAAGTTACGTTCAAAGCAATCATGACACAAAAAAAATAGATAAAATGTTCTGTAAAAAAATATAAATTTTAAAAATTAATTAAATAATCTATTACTCGAATTTGTATGGAGAAGCAGGTTTTTTTTTGTTTCCTGAAAGTTTTGGTTACTGAAAGTTGTTCAGTTTCGTTGACTGATAATAATGCCTTTTCAGTATTCGGAAGGCTGTCCCTAACACCCTGTATAGTGCATAAGCTATGAAATAGCAACAAGTAATAAAAACTGGTGAAATGCGAGTTGGACCAAAAATTTATCGAAATGTCAAGTTTTACTACAAGTAACTAATAAACGTACTTAATTTAAATAACGTTAAAAGACATGTATACTAGTGGTTTTTTATTCCAAGATAAAACTAACAGACTTGAAATTTATATTACATGAAGGAGAATAAAAAGAAGAAAGAAGAATGACTGAGAATTATTTTTTTTATGCCGCCATTTTTTTAAAATTATTTTTTTTAAAAAGTCAGTAGTGGACTTTTTTTTTAAGTACTGGCACCACCAAAGCAAAATAAACTGGCAACACTCAATTGCCTTTTCGTTTTTCTTCGTATAGACGTGCGTTCCAGAACAGGAAATATTATTTTGACAGCAGGATAGCTGTATATGACGCCCGTGTGCGTGGTCAAGACAGACTGCTGTCAAAGGGTAATGTTTTTCAAAGTAATATTTTTTTTGACAGCAGTGTGTTTCAACCACACACATGGACGTAACATAAAGCTATCCTACTCTCACCGCCAGTTGCACAAAGCATCTTTAAAGTTAAAGCTCCTTTAAGTCTATTGCGGACTCTTTCTATTCTGCTGACAAAGAAAGTGACAGCAGTAGATTTAAAGGAGCTTTAATTTTAAATTAGCTTTGTGCAACTGGCTGTGTCAGAGATTTTGCATTTGTGAAACGAAAGAGGTTAAAGTGATCAAAATAGTGTATTTTGCTCGAAAATATCTTAAAAGTGCACAAAAATGAAAAATTCGAGTGATTTAGCTTACTGCGGGTGTTACGCGTTTTTGTTGTTGGCGTACCCTATCATTTACCGTAAGCACAAGAAAACCCGACAGAATGCAACGATACAGGACATGGAGACGAACTATCACACAGTGGGAAAATGTGGAGGGGTATCGTCAATCCAAACTCTTCATCAAGGGATATAGATAGAAAAAAGACTTAACAGCACCAGTAAACCAGTGCCCTCGGCAGATTGGCTTGTGGTGCAGAGAGCCTCACACCAGGGGACACAGAATTGTGTGCGAAAAGCTTCGGAGGTCCTCTCAGGGTCCTTATTTATTACATCTCAATCAGTAGATAGGGGGAATGGAAAATGGGGATACCCCGATGAAGCCAAAAGAGCAGCTTGCCGCATAAACTGGCCATCTTCCTGGATGGGGCTTACAGTGAAGCAGGCCACGCCGTCCGTTTCTAGCTGGGATAGTTAGGGAAATAGCTATTTAAGTGATCTGATCACCCGTCTGCGCAGATTCTCCACCAGAAATAATAATAATAGGCTTATTATGTCAATTCAAAGTGTTAACTATCTGTTACACAATTAGCAAGATTTTTTTGGATGAACAGATATTAATATAAGATGAATAATATTACACTTAGTGTAAAGTTGTTATTTGCCGCATGAAGCTGCTTGGACATGCCTCATCTTAAGCAAACACACTCCGTCTTACACCAAAAAAGTTAGACATCTGGTGAACACTTGATTAAAAATATCGTACCAAATAACTCTGTCTATGTCATTGATGCGCAGAAGTCAAAAATGACTTATTTTATTATGACTTGACTTCTGCGCATCAACTGACATAGCCAGTTATTTTGTGCGCATTTTTTAATCAAGTGTTCAACAGATGTCTAACTTTTTTGTAGTAAGACCACGGAGTAAGACCTACTATGTTCAGTTGCCCTTGGGTGAAGCAGCATGCTTATTTGCCACTAAATATTCATAGTGATGTTCAGATAATGTCCTTTTATTTGACACCCAACATGGTATCATAAAAAAATATTATTTTGGTCATTCATGAGTTAATGTCCTGAGGGCGCCACATTCAATGTAATGTAACATCTTATATCCTATAACCAGAGGAAGATCAAGACGCTTCTAATCTAACGCTACTTTGTATAGAAGTTATGAGGGAACAGATAAACATAAATATTAATTATAATAATTGCTGCGGGTAAAAATGTGTGATCTTTTACATTGGATTGACAAGCCCGTTGGTGTGGTTGGTAGTGAGCCTGCCTCTCACACCGTGGGCCGCGGGTTCGATCTCCGCCCAGGGCAAACATTTGTGTGATGAACACCAGTGTTTGTTCTGTGTCTGGGTGTTATTTATCTATTTATGTATGTATATCAGTCTCTGATACCCATATAGTACAGGCTTTGCCTAGTTTGAGATCAGATGACCTTGTGTGAAATGTCTCCCAATATATAATGTTTTCAAATTATATTGGTTGTAGACTGGTTGATTAAGGAAGATAATATCGAAACACATGATGACTAGAATGGTGTTGACACCCAGAGTGGTACGGTTGCCTGCCAAGCCGAGAGTCCTAGGTTTGAATCCTGGTAGGGGCTTGTGCACGAGTGAAGGACATTTGTATCTGTATTTCAGTCCGGAACTGGTTCAAAAGTAATGGCCATTTAGTCCGTTGCATCATTTCCCAGGGAAATGTCCTTTAATAATGCTATTTTGTGATAACTAATGACTTTTATAGTTCTTCATCGCATTGTAGTATCAATCCTGAGGTTGTATAGCGGCCATTCAGCTTTAGTAGAACTGATGTGCTGTCCTACACTATGCTAATATTTATTTTTGTAATGTTTCTTGATTTTATTGCTTGTAGAGCCTGGATGATTGTATTCACACATTATAACATATTAGTGTAGTATTGTCCGAAGGCACTTGATATTACAATATTAAGATCTTGTGAGTCTGCACTCACGCCTTGTTTTAGTTTTTGATCCCATAAGTTAATTAACTTCTGAGTAGTCTTGTGTCTCCTCTTGTAAGTCTATGTTGTATTTATTTATGTAAAGATGTATTCTTTGGGTAGCTTGTCACACGGTGCGGCCATAAGTGGCTGGTGACTTAGAGCCTATCTATTATTTTGGTAAATTATCTGGATATGTAAGCACTGATTTCAACTCCAGTATTTCATTTTTATCGTTTATTCCAAGAATGTACTTTCACAGACATCTCGTGAGCTTGACAACCCGATTCTACAAAATACACATATTTATCAATACTGCTTTGATTTATTAATTTAATTAGCCAATATCAAAGTGAGGAAAAAGGTTAGGTGTTTTAGGTTATATCTGTCAAGCAAGCGTTTCATTTTGAAAGCCGTATAGAGATAACGGTATCAATAGTTCAAATGAGTGAGTCAGTTCACTCACTCGAATTAGTTAAGTGTATTTGTTTGATGTGTTTTAATTCTTGTAATATGTAGCGGAGCTATTTTAAAATAGGTAAATGAAATAATAAAGAGTAACCTGAAATGAAACTGAAATTGTCGATTTAGACCTGAACACGATGAAAATTCAAGGAATACAAGGTACAAAAACGATTAAAACTAACGCAGTTTAGTTTTTATCGTTTTAGTACCTAAAAGTAATAAACATTTTTTTTCTTTTTTTCTCTTGTACGAGTATAAAAAATAAATCCACTGTATCAGTTTTGTGAGGGGCGGTGAGGGGCCCACAGTCCTAACTACTCGACGAGGCGTAGTGGACGTAGGCTACCTGGTGTGGAGGGGAGGGGATGCGAGCCAGGATGGAGACACCCTCCGTGACAATTTTCACCGGGTCTGTGCCTGCTCTCAAGGCCTTGAGAACGGAGAGCAGGAGCTCGATGGCAAGGTCGATGGCTTCGTGTGTGACTGAACTTGTTGACACCTCCGGGTGCTTCGTCTTCACTCGCACGGCTTGTGGGGAGAAGACCGTGTTAATAGGCTCTGTGGCAAAGGCGGTACAGCCCAGGCAAGCGGCTGTCGAGGGCCCGCGGTTGCGGTTGCGGGGGGGCTTCGACGGGGTACGGTGAAGCGGCGGTAAGGCGGGCGACTGCACTTTTGCAAAGCTTGGCGGCGATTTCTTCGCGAAGGTAAGTGGCCTGGGCTACGTTGTGAGTGGCCTTTGGTCGCCTCATGACCTTCGTGGTAGAGGCAGGGGGAGCCATGACTCCCCTCGATCCCTCAATAATTGTTGGCCGACGAGATTGACATTTTGCCTGCTCTTACATGTCCCTCAACACAGAATCCTCAGAGAAAAAAACTGCATAAAAACTTATTTTGACGATGCCAAAAAATAGTCATGAAATAGTCATAAATAGTCACCATAAGGAAAAAAATAGTCGCGTTACAATTCTGGAGTTATAGCTATGGTTTGCTGAGGATTATGGGCATAGGCTATATACAGAATCCTCAGTTCTGATGCAAGCAAACCGTGGGGACTATCGACTTGGTTTTTATTTTAAAAAATAGTCATGAAATAGTCGTCTTGACTTCCAAATTCTCAAAAATAGTCGTTCAAGGATTTCAGAGTTACAGCTAGCTAGTTAGCTTGCTGAGGATTCTGTGCATAGCATTTCACGGACGCAGATTCCTGCAGAACGGTTAGGTTTTTCTATTTGATACTGATGTCAAAAAATAGTCAACAAATAGTCGTCTCAAACCATAATAACTTCGGTCTGGTTTACCTAGTAGAAGTATGTTAAAAATGCATGTTAACTTCGCCATACATTTTTCCTTTGTACAGTCGCGTACACAAAATTATTTGATATTGATTTCAAGTTGTCAAAAAAAATGGATTTTGATATTGTTAGAGGCTTTTATTTTAATATATTGTTGCAGACCCTATTTTAGTGTTATCTATTTTTATAAGGTAAATAAGAGGATAAACCGACTGATATATCAGTGCACAGCCCCAACCTTTTGGTCCAAAAACTTATAATATAGGTTCCACGTTTAAGGAAAGGTAAAACTAGAATATCGGGCTTAAACCCAGATGCATTCAGTAAATAAAAATACTTTAATAATAATTGGAAGGTTCGCAAATATTACTAAATTAACTATACTAACTTTACTAATTTCTTGATTGATCAATGTTGTTTGCCTACGCATTTAACTATTCATTAAAAATTAAAATGTCGCTGCATATGTGTTTCTTTTACCCAATAGCACATCAGTAGAATAATACAAATCAGTTACTTAATGGCATAGTAACAGAGTTGGAAATGTTTAACGTGGGTCGTATAATAGAAAAAGCACCAATATTCTGAGACGAGATATGTTTAACCAATAGTATGGCGGCGTTCGGCTCGACCGAATTGTGTGACCGAGCTAGCGCTCGCCGCCGCCGCCGGCGCGTATTGCAGTGCCCTACAGTGTTGCTATTACAACGACAATTTCCGTGTTCTACGGTAATTATATGAAATGTTCAGTTAACCTACACCTACAGCCTATGGAAGCAGTAAATATACAACGCGTTATTCCAAATTAGGATTTCCATTGTATTTTCTAAAACTAACAGCAGCTCGTTAAAAGCGCAGCCTCGGTCGGGTCATTGCGCTGCGGGTTATTGCCCTCTGCGTAGGGCTCATTTAAAAATTTTCAGAATTTTTTAAAAGTTTATTTTTTTTGTATTCCTTTATCGTTACTGGAACACCCTCTAAGCTCTAAAATTATCACCCTGTATTACTATTTAACCATTTAACGGACATAAGTACGAAGACTGTGATTTATACGAAAAACTAACTTAAAAATAATCTGTAGGTACTGAATATATTCTTCAACAAGATTTTTTTATTATTTTAGTTTAAAACCAATTATTATAGTTATTAAGCTATATTATATTTATTAAGCTATATTATTTAACATGAAAACAAATAAACTTTGCTTTTTATTACAGAATTAATTATATTGGGTTCCAAATACATAAAAAAAAGTAACTAAATAGTTACCATCAAAGATGATATGCATTTTGAACACGACTGTACTTGAGTTGAAAAATGTATGGCGAAGTTAACATGCATTTTTAACATACTTCTACAAGGTAAACCAGACCAAAGTGATTATGGTTTGAGACGACTATTTGTTGACTATTTTTTGACATCAGTATCAAACGGAAAAACCTAAACGTTCTGCTGGAATCTGCGTCCGTGAAATGCTATGCACAGAATCCTCAGCAAGCTACCCCTGTAACTCTGAAATCCTTGAACGACTATTTTTGAGAATTTGGAAGTCAAGACGACTATTTCATGACTATTTTTTAAAATAAAAACCAAGTCGATAGTCCCCACGGTTTGCTTGCATCAGAACTGAGGATTCTGTATATAGCCTGCCCATAATCCTCAGCAAACCATAGCTATAACTCTAGTATTGTAACGCGACTATTTTTTTCCTTATGGTGACTATTTATGACTATTTCATGACTATTTTTTGGCATCGTCAAAATAAGTTTTTATGCAGTTTTTTTCTCTGAGGATTCTGTGTTGAGGGACATGCTCTTACTAGGTAGTTTCTTGACAATTGAACACTGACAGTGACGCAATTAGAGAACAATTCCAACGTTGCGCGGGAATATTTCACAGAGGTCTGTCTGCTACCACCTGCTTTATATCCGGCCTAATAGTACTTGGATTACTGCTTGTCGTGCGTGTCATAAGCTCTTTTATTACTTCTCGGACTCATATGGTCCAAATTATTTAAATGAGTTGATTCATTAATATGACTCATAGAAACTAACCAAATAGTCCAATTTATTTAAATGAGTTGACTCATTAATATGACTCATAGAAACTGACAACTCTCAGTCAAATGATCTGCCGACTCAGAACGAGCCTCTAGGTAAAAATATACCTAAGGGCAAATGTAATTTTTTGACATTAAATGTATAAACTGACGCAGGTGACCTGACTCACACTAATGTCTCGAAATAAAATAATCGATAGGTCGCAACACTATTTGTAAGTAGGGTTGTCATAGTCCAATCTGTGTTGCCATATTCCAATCAGTGATGCCGTATTTCAATAACTTTAAAAATCGATTGTAAAAAAATATATTTTCTTCACCACAATATTATCTACTATTCTATCATATGAACTTGGTTTAACGGTAGTGTTTATATCCTCTTTGCTTGGTTTGAACCCTGTTAATTTTCCCTCGAAATAAAAATCCAACCCCCATAGTAAAATTTTACATCTCTTTTAGTTTCAAATCAAATTATGTGTTTCACAAAAACCAAAAAAAAGCTAAATTCAATTCAATCCAAACAATATTAACCCTCTGCGACTGAGGTGGTAGTCTCTCAGACACCGCAAACCAAATACAACGTTGCCATTTCGCGATATGGCGTGATGTAGTTCTGTCCCGCTCAGTACCTTCCTAAAACGGTGAGAGCTAGTGAACAGTCAGGCGCGCGCGGCGACGCAGTGCACACGTGTGGCGGGACGAGCACCTGGTGTCGGATAGACGTAAGTACAGCAATAAGCGTTGATTCTGTCAGACGTCACCTCCCAAAAATGTTTATATTTTCATAGTGTATATCAGTCGTTAGCTCAGTAATAGTTGTAAATTTACCTGAAGTTTCTTAGACGTAACCACATAATTATAAACTTATATAAAATATCCACCTATTAAATGTGTATGTATGTAACAGATGGCGAATTCAAGTGGAGGGCAGGCTAGATCTACTAAACGAAGTTTTAAAGGAACACCCATAAATAATGATAAGCAAATAGAAGACTGGCTTGAACAGTTAGAAGAAGACGTGGAGTTTAGCGACGTCGATGATTCAGTCGAAGATCCTGATTTTGAAGTTGAAAATGTCCAGGGACCAGAAGAATCAAGAATTGAGAGTGAAAGTGAACCTGAAGAATGCGCAGAAGAAGAAACTTGGGAGAGAGAAGAAGAACAGAGTGAGAGTGATGATAATGAGCCGCTAAACTTGCTTGCTAACCGAATAAGAAACCAAACTAATTCAAATTTCACAGGCAAAAATGGATTCATGTGGTCAAAGTCCGAAGTTGGAAGAACCAGTAGAACACCCGCACATAACATAATACAGGTATCTCAACCATCTCAACCACTTATATTTCGGAGTTTTATGGATTTATGGTCTAAAATATTTGATCCAGATTTAGTGGCCATCTTAATCACTCACACAAATAACAAACTGCAGTCATACCGTACAAAGTTTCGAAATGTTGACAGACCAGAGCTCAAGGACACCAATGAAACCGAAATTCATGGTTTGCTTGGACTTCTATATTATACCTCAGTGTTTAAATGTAATGATGCAGATGTTAATTATTTATTCGCTACTGACGGCACGGGGCACGAAATCTTTCGCTGCGTGATGTCAAAGTATAGGTTTTGCACTCTTATAAATTGTCTGCGATTTGATAATAGTGCCGATCGTCTGGAGCGCTTAAAGACTGATCCTTTAGCAGCAGTTTCTGAAGTGTTTGGAATATTTGTGTCCAATTCCCAAAAAAACTATACTCCTGGACCAAGCACCTGCATTGATGAAATGCTTATTCTTTTTAGAGGTCGATGCAAATTTAGAATGTATATGCCAAACAAGCCAGCCAAATACGGCATAAAGGTGTTGATTTTATGTGATGCAGAAACATTCTACTTTTATAACGCTTATATCTATTGCGGTAAGAATTCAGATGGCGAAGGTTTGACGGATTCAGAAAGAAAGCTTGGAGTTCCAACGCAATCGGTTTTAAGATTAGTAAAACCAATTGAAAACAGCAATAGAAACATCACAGCTGATAATTGGTTCAGCTCTATTCCACTCATGGAAATTTTACTAACAAAAAAGCTGACCTACACGGGAACACTAAAAAAAAATAAGCGTGAAATTCCGTCTGAATTCCAACCCAGCAAAAAAAGAGAAGTGGGTAGCTCTGTTTATGGCTTCACCAAAGATTTTACATTGTTATCTTATGTCCCAAAAAAAAACAAATCTGTAATTATGATTTCATCCTCTCACCACTCAGCAAGTACTGATGATGCAACCAAGAAACCCACCATGATTGTAGATTACAATCATGCTAAAGGTGGAGTCGATGAAATTGACAAAAAGTGTTCAGTATATTCTTGCAGCCGTAAGACGCGCCGCTGGCCTATGGTAATATTTTATAGGATCCTGGATCTCGCTGCTATCAATGCTTTTGTTTTGTATGAAAGTTGTCAAGGAGCTAAATTGAGGAGAGGAGACTTTTTACTATCTCTAGCAAGAGAATTAGTCTTACCTAGTTTGAAGCAGCGAGTCTACAATGATCGACTACCAAGAGAACTGCGACTGACCATTAAAAGAGTTTTGGGTAAAGACTTGCCTCTCAAGTCTATACCTGCACCTGGACCTCCATCGAGAAAATTATGCAGCATTTGTCCTAGCAAATTGAAACGTCAGACAAGATTTGCCTGCTGTGCCTGTAAGAAGCCAATCTGTCTGCAATGTTCGGCCCAAATCTGCGAAGATTGCAAATTTGAGTAATAAAAGGTACCGTAACTTTGAGACTGATTTGTGCCTAAACGTATCATACGATCTCGTTGATTTTTTTAAGTAAAGTTTATAAGGTTAATGACTAATAGAAGAAATGTTAAGTTTTTGAAAGTTGATTTTATTAATTAAGAAAAAAATAATATTAAGATACCTACTTACCTTAAGACAAAAATTTTGATCTCAATAAAGACTCTCTATAACTATTAGAATTTTATTTTAATTTAACAATTTATTTTATTTTATTGCTTCTATATAAAACACATAAAGTAATTAAAGTATGAAAAAAATTATATCTATTTAAACTTATAAGATATTTACATTTTAAAATGACGTCTGACAGACACCACCTCAGTCGAATGTATACAATAATTTCAGCTCAGTCGCAGAGGGTATTCGCTTGATTTTACTTAGAGTGACAGGTCAAGCTTGTCACTCGCAGTCCGACTCTACCCCGTAAGTCTATTGAAATAAGAACGGTACAAAGGTACAAAGCACCGTATCAAAATTTGAAGAAATCAAAAATACAATGTAGTTGCTTACGTAATATGGTATATTTTTTTATATAGATGCTTCAAAAAAAATTTCGTAAATTTTCTATTTTCCGGGTACTTTATGGAAAATTTATATATAGAGATCAAATGTCAAAATTTTCACTCATCGCATGATATCAAGAATCGGAAAATGAATTTTTTTTTATTGTTTATGATGGTTATCCGTCAAAATTTTTTAATTGTAAAAATACAAAGTGTTTTTAATAAATTCGAATACACTAATCCAAACTTACCGTTGCATTAAAAGTAGTGCAAATAATACGACAGCAAACTAGCAGTATAATTTTTTTATCAATATCAAAATTCACTCAATATGCGTACGAAATAAACAATGCACACTTGAGCGACCAAATATTGCTTTTTTGCAATTTCGCAAACACCGTAACTACATAAGTATAATCTGTGTCCGCTTGTGAAGATCAAGCACGCACACACACGTCGACTGCTGCACACATCGACAGCGCGCTCGCATAAAGGCAGTGAGAAGCTAGCGAGACAGCAACGTAGTTCGGAAATATCCATTTTTAAATTCCGCTGAGCGGCTCGTATGCTCTTAAGGTTTATACGTGCGCGAATGAGTCTCTTCGCTCACACAGAATTTATGAATATAAAATCAATATGATTTTTAGGGTTCCGTACCTCAAAAGAAAAAAACGGAACCCTTATAGGATCACTTTGTTGTCCGTCTGTCTGTCAAGACCCTTTATCTCACGAACGGGTAAAGGTATCAGGTTGAAATTAATACCATATATTAGGATCCATGAACCACACAAGATCTGAAAATTTCAATTTTTTACAACGACGCAATCAAAAGATATGGCATTTTATGTCCTCATCTCCATACATTTATTCAAAAATGCAAAACCTACAGGGTACTTCCCGTTGACCTAAAATTATGAAATTTGGCAAGAAGCTAGGTCTCACAGTACAAATAATGGGAAAAGTCTGAAATCATTAAATATTACAACTTTTCTCACAACTAAAGGTAACCAATTGTGGTGAGCTCCCGTTTCAAGAACATTCATATAAGAGAGGGGTCAAGTTGGATGGTCGTTGAGGCAATTTTTGTTTTAGTTCTATTTAAAAACGGAAACACTTACAAACTTGAAAATTGGTATGTTTATAGTGCATAAGCTATAAAATAACAACAAATAATAAAATTTGGTCAAGCGCGTGTCGGACTAAAAAAATGTAGCACATTAACTTACAGAAATTTCAACTAATACAATTATGTTTATGTGGTGGTCTCAGCAAACGAGTTGACGTTTTGTAAGCCCGAGACGAAGTCGAGGGTTAACATCGGCACGAGTTTGTTATAACCCTTACGGACGTGTATCTTACGACGTTTTTCAATACATTTGTGAGAAAACAGGTATAAGTAATAAACTTGGTAAAGGAACCAACCATGGGTACTGTCAGCCTCTTGTCGATTTATGTTCTCCTGGTACTCTCCATTTCTTACACGATTTTTACACTCAAGAGTAAAGCACACTTGGTGGGTTGGGTTATTTCAGTAAAGGTTTTTTTTTTTATTTTATGATTATTTATTGAGTATTTATATTTACACCGTAATACTTAAATAAGTTATACTTGTACAGGGTGTCAGGGACGGTGCACCAAAAACTGAACGGGTGGGTGTACTAAGTCAACGAAACTGAACAAATTTTCCAGTCACATTTTAGGATAATTAAATATTTTTTACCTTTTCATACAAACTGTTCGATCATTGAGCAATTTGTATGAAGAGGTCAATTTTTTTTTTCATTTCCAAAAATGTTTCTTTGGGAAAGTTGTTCAGTTCCGTTGACAGAACGCGCCCTTTCAGTTTTCGGTGCACCGTCCCTTACCCCACTTATTTGACAAATTATCAACTGTGCAATGTAGTGTAGGCAACGAAGCAGTTGACCCCAACATAAATTTCTCAGGCAGATTTTATTTGACAGGATGAAAAAGAATCATGAATTAAATGTAAAATCAAAACATCCAAAAAAAAATTTACAAAAAAATTTTTTCATACATTATTTGTAATTTTTGTATGGAAAAATTGAAAGTAACGATTTTGTTTTTTGGACTTTTATAGGAGGTTTGTCTCATGTATTGTAATACCCCAGCAAAGTTTCATCGACTGAAGATTTAATGCGGGGGTCTTCATACAACGATCCGCTTCGTTGCCTAGACTAATGTCCGTGGTGCAATGGTTGTTTATTATCTATGGCTTAAGAGTAGCGAAAAGGGTAGGTATAACAATCCTTAATCCACTGAATATAGAATAAAAGTGGAGCCAACGGTCCGGCGACTCTAATTTTTTGATATGTTGTTTAGGGTGTTAGTAAGTTTTTAAAATGCAAAATGCACAATTCCCCCGCCTTCGCGCCCGCCGCCATAATGAAAAAACTAAAAAATCTGCACTTTCTTCAGATTTTTCGCTTAATTCTTCGTTTAAGTGCAAAACGGTAACTGTTATAAAAATTAAAATTGGTATGTTTATAGTGCATAAGCTATAAAATAACAACAAATAATAAAATCTGGTCAAGCGCGTGTCGGACTCAAAAAGTCTAGCACAGTAACTTACTGAAACTTTATTTACCATACTTTTTGAGTAACAAGTAGGAATGTTAGGAGGGTTATAATTTTATGTATGTAAGTTACGTTCAAAGCAATCATGACACAAAAAAAATAGATAAAATGTTCTGTAAAAAAATATAAATTTTAAAAATTAATTAAATAATCTCTTACTCGAATTTGTATGGAGAAGCAGGTTTTTTTTTGTTTCGTGAAAGTTTTGGTTACTGAAAGTTGTTCAGTTTCGTTGACTGATAATAATGCCTTTTCAGTATTCGGAAGGCTGTCCCTAACACCCTGTATAGTGCATAAGCTATGAAATAGCAACAAGTAATAAAAACTGGTGAAATGCGAGTTGGACATTTACTTATATATAAGTACTAGCCCATCGGCACGTTACAATGTCCCCAATTCGTTGGTCCGAAATCTGACGTTTAGGACCAACAAATGTCAGTCATATTGTCAACATTGGATGCAAATAAACTTACCAACAAAATGTTGTTCTTAGTTGAAGAAACAATATACTCTTATTGTTATTTCTTGTTATTGTTTTTTACTAAAATCCAATTAATGAAACTGAAAAACCAGGCCTAAATTACATATAAACAGTAAAAAGTTTGTTTTGTTTTTTCCCGCCATATTATTTCCGTTCCGTGTATTTAGTACCGACCGAAGTACTACACAACGTAGTTCACGCGATTTTTCACTATGGGGAAATTATGAACCGCTTGTTCCCAAGACCCTATCTTGACTATATAAATCTATGGAGTTGGACCAAAAATTTATCGAAATGTCAAGTTTTACTACAAGTAATAAACGTACTTAATTTAAATAACGTTAAATTTAGTTTCAAATCAAATAATGTGTTACACAAAAACCAAAAAAAAGCTAAATTCAATTCAATCCAAACAATATTAAATTCGCTTGATTTTACTTATCAAAAATGTCGCACTGCGAGTGACAGTTCAAGCTTGTCACTCGCAGTCCGACTCTACACCGTAAGTCTATTGAAATAAGAACGGTACGTATCAAAATTTGAAGAAATCAAAAATACAATGTAGTTGCTTACGTAATATGGTATATTTTTTTATATACTTCAAAACAATTTTCGTAAATTTTCTATTTTCCGGGTACTTTATGGAAAATTTATATATAGAGATCAAATGTCAAAATTTTCACTCATCGCATGATATCAAGAATCGGAAAATGAAATATTTTTTTTATTGTTTATGATCCGTTGTTGGTTATCCGTCAAAATTTTTAAATTGTAAAAATACAAAGTGTTTTTAATAAATTCGAATATACTAATCCAAACTTACCGTTGCATTAAAAGTAGTGCAAATAATACGACAGCAAACTAGCAGTATAATTTTTTTATCACTATCACAATTCACTCAATATGCGTACGAAATAAACAATGCACACTTGAGCGACCAAATATTGCTTTTTTGCAATTTCACAAACACCGTAACTACATAAGTATAATCTGTGTCCGCACTTGCCGAAACCGGTTGTGAAGATCAAGCACGCACACACGCGTCGACTGCTGCACACATCGACAGCGCGCTCGCATAAAGGCAGTGAGAAGCTAGCGAGACAGCAACATAGTTCGGAAATATCCATTTTTAAATTCCGCTGAGCGGCTCGTATGCTCTTAAGGTTTATACGTGCGCGAATGAGTCTCTTCGCTCACACAGAATTTATGAATATAAAATCAATATGATTTTTAGGGTTCCGTACCTCAAAAGAAAAAAACGGAACCCTTATAGGATCACTTTGTTGTCCGTCTGTCTGTCAAGACCCTTTATCTCACGAACGGGTAAAGGTATCAGGTTGAAATTAATACCATATATTAGGATCCATGAACCACACAAGATCTGAAAATTTCAATTTTTTACAACGACGCAATCAAAAGATATGGCATTTTATGTCCTCATAAACATAAACATCATTTATTTGTTAAAAATTGTTTACAGAGTTTTTGCATCCTGGCCCCCAAACTAGGATTCCCTGTGCTATGGGAAGCCAGCTCTTTCATCTAATTATAAACAATTTAAAGTAAGTATTAGTAAAATAAACTAGCTAAATACTATAATCAAATCAAATAAATGTTCAAATTAAAATTTTGAAAAACTAAAAAAGAATAAATTTTGCCGAACATGGCCGAACATAAAATGTGGGTAAACGCAAATCAGAGCATCTTGTCTAGCTAGTTCAATACAATGTAATGTGCGAAATGTAGTATAAGCCGGGAAGTAAGATAAAACAGTAAAGTAAGTGAGTCAAGCGTTTTGGTATGATGTTTATGATTTGAATGTATTGAAACTTACAACAAAATTAATAAAATTTATATATTGTAGTAGTGTTATTGTAATGTAATCTAATATTTATTTAGAATTGGTGCATAAGTATTAAAGTAGTTTGCGAGTGGGATAGTGGTATGTTGATTGTGATTACTTTGAGAATAAATGAATAAAACCTACATTTTTATTATACTATATTTAGATTTGCTATATTTTTAATTGATTTATAATACATTGAGATTGCTATTTATTTATTCATATGTTGATTTGTATTTATCATATTTTGTCTCAGGTACCTATGTTATTTAATATTAAGTTAGGCACTAAGCAGTATTTATGTATTTATAAATACTATTGTTGTATATTTCATTTATTTATTGATAGCTAAGTGCTAAGCATTGATCCATCCATCCTCATCTCCATACATTTATTCAAAAATGCAAAACCTACAGGGTACTTCCCGTTGACCTAAAATTATGAAATTTGGCAAGAAGCTAGGTCTCACAGTACAAATAATGGGAAAAGTCTGAAATCATTAAATATTACAACTTTTCTCACAACTAAAGGTAACCAATTGTGGTGAGCTCCCGTTTCAAGAACATTCATATAAGAGAGGGGTCAAGTTGGATGGTCGTTGAGGCGATTTTTGTTTTAGTTCTATTTAAAAACGGAAACACAAACTTGAAAATTGGTATGTTTATAGTGCATAAGCTATAAAATAACAACAAATAATAAAATTTGGTCAAGCGCGTGTCGGACTCAAAAAATCTAGCACATTAACTTACTGTAATTTCAACTAATACAATTATGTTTATGTGGTGGTCTCAGCAAACGAGTTGACGTTTTGTAAGCCCGAGACGAAGTCGAGGGTTTACCATCGGCACGAGTTTGTCATAACCCTTACGGACGTGTATCTTACGACGTTTTTCAATACATTTGTGAGAAAACAGGTATAAGTAATAAACTTGGTAAAGGAACCAACCATGGGTACTGTCAGCCTCTTGTCGATTTATGTTCTCCTGGTACTCTCCATTTCTTACACGATTTTTACACTCAAGAGTAAAGCTAACACTTGGTGGGTTGGGTTATTTCAGTAAAGGTTTTTTTTTATTTTATGATTATTTATTGAGTATTTATATTTACACCGTAATACTTAAATAAGTTATACTTGTACAGGGTGTCAGGGACGGTGCACCAAAAACTGAACGGGTGGGTGTACTAAGTCAACGAAACTGAACAAATTTTCCAGTCACATTTTAGGATAATTAAATATTTTTTACCTTTTCATACAAACTGTTCGATCATTGAGCAATTTGTATGAAGAGGTCAATTTTTTTTTCATTTCCCAAAAATGTTTCTTTGGGAAAGTTGTTCAGTTCCGTTGGCAGAACGCGCCCTTTCAGTTTTCGGTGCACCGTCCCTTACCCCACTTATTTGACAAATTATCAACTGTGCAATGTAGTGTAGGCAACGAAGCAGTTGACCCCAACATAAATTTCTCAGGCAGATTTTATTTGACAGGATGAAAAAGAATCATGAATTAAATGTAAAATCAAAACATCCAAAAAAAATTTACAAAAAATTTTTTTTATACATTATTTGTAATTTTTGTATGGAAAAATTGAAAGTAACGATTTTGTTTTTTGGATTTTTTTATAGGAGGTTTGTCTCATGTATTGTAATACCCCAGCAAAGTTTCATCGACTGAGGATTTAATGCGGGGGTCTTCATACAACGATCCGCTTCGTTGCCTAGACTAATGTCCGTGGTGCAATGGTTGTTTATTATCTATGGCTTAAGAGTAGCGAAAAGGGTAGGTATAACAATCCTTAATCCACTGAATATAGAATAAAAGTGGAGCCAACGGTCCGGCGACTCTAATTTTTTGATATGTTGTTTAGGGTGTTAGTAAGTTTTTAAAATGCAAAATGTACAATTCCCCCGCCTTCGCGCCCGCCGCCATAATGAAAAAACTAAAAAATCTGCACTTTCTTCAGATTTTTCGCTTAATTCTTCGTTTAAGTGCATTTGTGTTTGCAGTGTTCAGTACAATGTTATAGAGAATTAAATTTCCTATAATTTGTGTTTTAAATTTTGTTTCTAGGACTGATAGTTACGCTGATATTCACTTTTTTTTAAATGAAAAAAAGAAAACTCTTTTTCGGGAAATTTCTTTTAGAATAGACAATAACTGCATTCTAAAACTGCGTTCTAAAGTTAGACGTTTGAGAATTTTCCGGAAAATGAGGATTTTGAATTTTTTTTAAAGTGCATATCTCCGTAACTTATCAGTCCTACAAACAAAATTTAAAACGTAAATTATATGAAATTTAATTCGCCACAACATTTGCAGAACACTTTTCTAGCCAAAACTTAACGAATATACAAGCGAAAAATATGGCGGCGGGTGCGAAGGGGGGGGGGGGGAATTTTGCATTTTAAACACTTACTAACCATCCTAGACAACATATCAAAAGTTTTGAGTCGCCGGACCGTTTGCAAGGTAACCTTCCTCTATTCAGTGAATTATAAATGATGTGAACTTCTTTTTCTTGAGAGCAGATAGAAATACAAAAATGCTTGTAAAAAAACAACTTCATCTTGTTCGGGAGATCTTTTTTTTTCGTATTTCAACCTGTTTAAAAAAAAAAAATCCGTTTCACGGTTAGGTTATAAGTACCCTTTCTGTTACACCTTTACTTGTATACAAGGTTATTTTGTTGTACCGGGCAAGTGTTTGCCAAAATATTGGTGAGGTCAAAAGCAACAACTTTTGTTCTACGATTTTGCTGAAATATTTGATCTTCTCATACAAAATGTGTTGGTTACTTACGTAACTTTGCATCGGAAGTGGAACTTTTCTGTGCATTGTTAGCAAAGTTGTAGAACAAAGTCGTTGCTTGTAACCTCACTAATAAGTGGGCAAACGGATGTCAGGAACAACCAAAAATAACCTAGTAAAATTAACTAGCATAGTTTTATTCAGGCACTTCAATTTGTAAATACAAGGCAAGTTACATCTTCGCTATTGCTTGATACAAATATATTAAAAATATCTATTATTATTACTAGCCTATTTAGTGTCCCACTGCTGGGCAAAGGCCTCCCCTCAATCATGCCATTCTTCTAAATAAAATATCTATAAACAGTAATAAATTCAACAAGTATTACTTACAATTAACATATTTCTCGTAAGGCAAAATGTTCTTTATTTATATTATAATTATAACATACTTTTAAACTATATCAGTATTATAAAGGGTGTAAAGGACAGCCTTCCGAAAACACACTTTCAAAAATAGAAAAAAAATCGGCCTCTCTTGTTTGTCTCTCTCTCAACTTATTTGGACAGTTTGTATTGAGGCCGATTTTTGTTTTCATTTCCCGAAAGTTTTAATCGCTAAAGGTTGTTCAGTTTCGTTGACTGATCATGCCCTTTCAGTTTTCGGAAGGCTGTCTCTTAAATAGCCTTTCCGAAACGCTATACGGTTAACGGTACGGAACATTTTTTTCGCATAAGACACTTAATTCTAGATTATAATAATAAGAAGAAGATAGACCTAACAAGTTATTTCGAGTTTTCGCGTAAAAATAAAAGTGTTTATTTCTCACCACAAATCAAATGAAAATTTATAAAAATGAGCACAAATAGTAGTTTTTACAACAAGTGCAAAACATAACTTCTTATATAAGGCTTACGTAGTCGCACGACCCGTAGGGAAGTGCGAATAATTAAATCGCGGATAACGTGGCTGGCCCTATCTTATTTGTTGCGTGCCACGGTCATGCATCTGTTTTCTTTGAAGTGAAAACTTCTTTAGCAGGCTTGGCACTTTTTTAGATGGGTGTAAAAAATTTTGAACTCACGTCAGATGTCGCGTCAGATGTTTAAATTTTGAAGTGAAAACTTCTTTAGCGGCGCGTCAGATCTGACGAAGATTGTCTATCTATCTATATATATAAAAGAAGAAGGTGACTGACTGACTGACTGACATATCAACGCACAGCCCAAACCACTGGGTCTAGAGATTCCAAATATGGCATGTAAATAGGTTCCTTATGAGGCCTAGGGGTGCACTAAGAAAGGGTTTTACAAAATTCCACACAGTTTTGTAAAATAGGGGATGAAAGTTTGTATGAAAGTCCGTCAGTTTTGAAGTTAGGATCTTCAAAATTTGTATTTAGGCTGACGACTAAAAATTAATAATTACGTGTCTCAGGGTTTTTGAAAATTCGACACCCTTAAGGGTGAAAAGGGGGATGAAGTTGTAAATTCTTTATTTTTAAAGTAAAATCCACATAATTTATTATTTAGGCATTAATGATGTAATTCTATGCAACGTTCATCACTGCTATTGAAATTCCACCCCAAATTCAACCCCTAAAAAAGGCAAATGGGGTGAAAAAGTCTAAAAACCAATATGGGTATCGTTTGTATGGTTTATCGGGTCGCTGATTACGAAAACTACAACAATTTTGAAATCAAACGTGGTGGACGTGAAATACCATCATCCCCCTGGGGATGGAGTTGGGGTGCGATAGGTTTTAAATGTCTAAAAATCAATATGGGTGTCGTTTGTATGGTTTATCGGGTCGCTGATAACGAAAACTACAACAATTTGGAAATCCAACGTGGTGGACGTAAAATACCATCATCCCCCTGGGGATGGAGTTGGGGTGCGATAGGTTTGCTAAAAATCAATATGGGTGTCGTTTGTATGGTTTATCGGGTCGCTGATTACGAAAGCTACAACAACTTTGAAATCCAACGTGGTGGACGTGAAATACTATTTCCTAAATATTTTATAAACTACACATGCGAGTAATAACTGGAATCACTTCATCGCGGGTTGCTCAAGACAAAGTTTTGCCATTTCTAAGCAATAAACTTTATCTTGTGTTATATCATTTGAAAGGTAATTTTGTTAGCTTTTTTTTAAATAAATAAATATTTGGGGACATTTCACAGGCCATCTGATCCCAAACTAGGCAAAGCCTGTACTATGGGAACCAGAGACTGATCATCATCATCATATCAGCCGAAAGACGTCCACTGCTGGATATAGGCCTCCCCTAAAGTTCTCCATGACGACCGGTCCTGCGCTGCTCGCATCCAGCGGCTTCCTGCGACCTTGACCAGATCGTCGGTCCACCTTGTGGGGGGGCCTGCCAACGCTTCGTCATCCGGTACGTGGTCGCCACTCTAGAACCTTTACGTCCCATCGGCCATCGGTTCTTCTTGCGATGTGCCCTGCCCAATGCCACTTTAGTTTAGCGATTTAGGGCTATTCCAGTTACTTTAGTTCTTCTGCGGATCTCCTCATTTCTGATTCGATCACGCAGAGAGACTCCGAGCATAGCCCTTTCGACAGCCCTATGGGTGACTTTGAGCTTCCTGATAAGGCCCATCGTAAGCGGCCATGTCTCGGTGCCATATGTCATCACTGGCAATACACACTGGTCAAAGACTTTTGTCTTGAGACACTGCGGTATTTCGGACGTGAAGATATTGCGGAGCTTCCCGAACGCTGCCCATCTGGGTGTCTACTCTCTAAGTCCGATATATCGAAACGATGCTACTCGAAACATGCAAATGCAAAACTTCGTCCCTTGACAATAGAGTAGAATATTGGTTAGATGAATTTTCAAACTGCATCCAACCAATATTCTACTCTATTGTCATGGGACGAAGTTTTGCATTTGCATGTTTCAAGTAGTATCGTTTCGATATATCGGACTTCGAGAGTAGACACCCTGAGTCGGATTCGACGAGTTACCTCTTTCTCAAAGCTGGATTTACCCAGCTGGACCGTTTCTCCCAGGTATACGTATTCATCGACAACTTCGAGCGTAGAGTCTCCAACTTTGAGTGGAGTGGGTACAACAAGGGCGATAGACATAATTTTCGTCTTATCCATGTTCATTGTAAGACCCACTTGTTGTGAAACTCTACTGAGGTTACTGAGCATCGTGCCGAGATCTTCCAGGGTCTCAGCCATTACGACAATATCAAAGGCAAATCAAAGGTGGGTGGGAAGTCTCCCGACTGATATGCATACATAAATAGATAAACAACACCCAGACACAGAACAAACACTTGCGTTCATCAGCAAATGTTTACCCTGGGCGGGGATCGTACCCGCGGCCCACGGCGTGAAAGGCAGACTCACTACCAACCACACAAACGGGCTTGTCCAAGGAGGAGAAGGGCTAACCGAAGAAAGATACATCAACGACATTCTGCTAAGCCATGTGCTCAAAATTTCATTTTACATTTTACTAGACAGTACATGGAACAAGTTGGGATTGCCACAATAGACTATCCAGCTCATCCCAATTTGAATCCTATAGAACATTTGTGGGACGTGCTGAAAAGGCGGGTACGAAGAAGGTGTCCAGCTCCGGCATCGATAAAGGAACTGAAAAGTGCTTTAATCGAAAAGTGGCAAGAAATCCCACATGATTCCATCAGGAATCTCATTCGGTCAGTTAAAAACCGTTTACAAGCACTAATTAGGGCACGAAGGGGTAACACAAAATACTGAGGGGAAATAACAGTAGAAAGAAAGATAAAGTTATAACACCACAGACTAGGTGGATACGACTATTTCTTTCTTCTCTATAGCTGCATCTCTACCAGATCGCGATCAGATTGATCTTGTGCGGGCACCCATTGACGCTTCATTTGTTCTAGGTAGAAGATGTAGGTAGATAATGTAATATTTTAGAAACCCCACACTATAGAACAGTAAATGGATGCCCGCACACAGCCATTCTTGATCGTGATGATGTATTTTTAGATAAGGATGCAGCTATAGGAAAGAAAGAAATAGTCATATACACCTAGTCTATGGTCCTATAGCTTTCTCTTCCTTTCTTATAGCTGGATCCTTATCTAAAAATACATCATCGCGATCAAGATTGACTGTCTGCGGGCACCACGGAGCAAAATGTGCTCCGTGGCGGGCACCCATTGTGCAGAACTTGTTATGTTACCCTAAAATCAGTTACAGTTTTGCTGTTTCTCAACCAAATGAAAAAAAATAAAAAGATTAATACAGCTGAGTAAAGCCCAATCCTTTGTTTGTCATATTACTCTTTTGTAAGATTTCATTTACTGCCTGTATTTAACAAAACTAATAACGTCTATTGTTTAAAGTCAGCCTTTTTCTAAATATTCAATAAACTATGGTATTTATCAAAACCGTTGTTAAGCAAGTTATATTAAGCATTTTATCACCTACCGTATGACACTATAACTGTTTAAATAGGATGAGTGATTAATGAGATATTAACTAAAATTGATACCCAGTTTTCGCATCTTCCCCCTCCCCTTCCTCCCCCATCCACCACTATAGAGTGTGGAACCAGTCCATAATTCTTTGGGTGATCATGCTGAACACAATGATACTAGTTGTCGGTGGAGGAATCTTCGGTCCAACGGGACATGTCATTTCTCAGCCTGGCATCTCCACTATGACTATTGTTGCCAATCGTGTAGCAGCTACTCAATTCTTTAGCGGGGTAGTCAATTGTTTGAGTAACATATTTCGTAGCCAAGAAATGGGGCGTCAGAAGCAGTAAATGTTCAAGTGTTATCAGGTTGTTAATTTAATTGCGTGCCATAGCTCATAGCACAGGCGTAAACGATCCCGAGGGTCAAACAAATTCCTAACAGTTTAATTTTTAATTTAAACTATACCTACATAAGTCCTCTATTTTTTAAAAAAGGTTTCGATCTATAACTACTGAGCAACTTAGAGTTTTGAAATATCGTAAGATATGCGATTTTTTAACAAATTTTTACCGAATTTAGACGTAAATTGTGTCTCAGAAGCAGAAACGATACTAAAATATATGTTTAAAGCGCAAGAAATGATATAAGCGCTAATTATGACATCAGTATTATATTATATCATAGGATCGAAGGGTCGCACGCACGGCTAGAGATCGTGTTTCGATTATACCTACTCCTATTATTTATTGTGAGTTCAAATTATGTCTACCAAGCTTGAGAAACTTAAGTTACTTGATTATTTTTCCAAAGTGGACCGAAAAATGAGAGAAGCTTTCCAGGTACAACGAGGGATTTTTTAATATATATTTAGAACACTTATGCAAACATAAAAAAGCAGAAAAAAAAACTGTTAGGAATTTGTTTGACCCCCTCCATACATAAGCTTTCTTTTACGCCTGAGCTATCAGGGGCGGGTTCAGTATCAGTAAATGACTCTTTTCCCAAGGAACATGTCGAAAAACGAAAAAAAATGTTTCATCTTAACATAGAATGTATATATTTATATATTATATTTATGTATATTTATTCATATATATTATCAATATATATTGTTTTATTCACTTGTTTATTTTATACCATTTATATATGTTATATTATTACATCTTGTTTTTGTGGATTTTCACAATGCACTATTGCGTCCCGCTAATGAACACTCTCTCTCTCACTACCATGGGTTGGCTGGAAGAAATCTCTTTTAGAGATAAGCCCGCCTTTGTTAATGTCCTTTTGTATATAACTTTCTGTTTGTGAAATTGTGCAATAAAGAATATATATATAGAAACTGACAGCGCAGCGCATTTTGTATGGAAAGTCAATGCCTTTTTTCGTTTTTCGACCTATGCTCGAGAAAAGTTGTTGAGTTACTGATACTGAACCCACCCCTGAGCGATGGCACGCAATTAAATTAACACCCTGTATAAATTTCCCGCTTCCCCTGGAAAATTGCAAAACCTGAATGCGTACAAAATTGTTGTTGTTCAGTTATATACCAACAGCACGTCAGGAGAAACACTTTGGACCTTATAGCATGGTAATTAAGTAACAAATGTTCCCACTGACGTGCGGTTGACCGTACGTTGATGTCAATCACTCGGAGGGCGCGATGTTCTGCGCGGCGGCTACGAGTGTGTCGTGGATATCCTTCGCGTACGCGATTTGCAGCCGGACCGTGCTCAGAAACGTCGGGTACGAAAGCGTCGTCTCCTGAAAATCGAAAAGATTTTCTTTTTAGAAGTTATGTGCCTGGGCATTGGGCGCGCGGCCTGTTCAGATAACATGCTTCGAGGCTTATCTTTGTAAAAAAGGTTACTATAGTTTTTTTTTTAGTGAAGACTTCTTTAGCGGCGCTTGGCACTTTTTTTAGATGGGTAAAATATATTAAACTCGCGTCAGATGTCACGTCAAATCTGTAGCCTGATCGAAAAAGCGTCAACTGTCAACCGTATTGTTATTACAATACGGGTTTTTATTCAGTAACATCAAAGAAGTACGCGAGCAATGGAGCGATTGAACCTTACAAAAGCTTAATATTCAAAAATGCAAGTTTTCACTTCTGCCGGCACTCCCGGAGTGCAACCCGTCCCTTTTTATAGGCTATAACCGTAGTGCACTCAGGGAAGCACTAAACCCCGCCCCACTTCCCTCCGTACAAATACTACGGCCTATGCCGTACTGTCAAATTTCGAAGTTTTTTCGCATGTTCGTGACCTTCATTCGTTTGCATGTGAGACTTCGTTAAGTGGCAGTAGGAAATTGCGCGACTACTCAGAATGACAGTAATTCTAGGCTACATACTAATTAAATGCATTTTGCACGGCGATAACCGTAGTGGCTTTTAGAGAGGGCGCAATAAATACGGCATACGCCGTACAGTCACTATGCACTTCGGTTCTTAATACGGCTACTTCCGTACCGCGTCCGGACGTGTTAAGAAATGTTCCTCAATACATCAAAATTTTCCTTGACTGCCCATTTTACCCTCTCAAGATCTCTTAAAGTATTGAATCTAGCGAAAAGTTGCAATGTATTTTTAGTAGAGAATTGTATTTAGATAAGAATTGTTTTTTACTATGTGTCGCAGTTACGTAATTAACACCGCTAGAGGGCCAGATTTTATGTCCCTGGCTTTCTATCTAGACTCGTCTACTCATGAACTATCTACAACCAAACGGGCACATTCGCTGCTTGCTCCGAAATGTTTTGGGGTGATTTTTAGCTAAGTTACTCCACTAGAACAGCAGCTACAAAGGCAGGCATGAAAAAAAAACATTCAGTACCTTTCGACATACGGCAAAAGTATCAGGACCAAATCCCTATCGATATGAATCATGAACAAATCATATACCGAAAAAGCAGCCAGCTCCCTAGCTATTACTCCTTGTATTACCCCATAGTACCTGGGCGACCGAGCTATGCTCTGTATGATTAAACTATCATCGAGTGAGCAAGCTAAGCTACTCAACAACAGATGGCGCTGTAAGTTTCTTGAACGCACTAAAACGTGCTAATAAATATTTAAAAAGACGGTAAAAACGAATTTTCCCAGATACGAGACCAAGCTAGATCGATTTTTTGCCCCCATAAACCCCTGTATACTAAATTTCATGGAAATCGTTAGAGCCGTTTTCGAGAAACCGATTACAAATATATATACAAATATTGCTCGTTTAATAGTATAGGATTCATTAGTCCATAGTAAATTTTGGATTATCAGCTTTTGATATGAAACTCCGTTTCTGTGTATTTTAGGGAAAATGTTTCATCCTGAAGATGATATAATTTTCTGTACTATTTTGTAATTTATTGTGACAATGTGTAACTGGTTATAAATACCTGTCCACTAGTAGGATCCAGTCTCGATGGAATCACCGTCAAAGGAAGGTAATGTGATGCCGATTGAGATTGCTGAATACAGGTTACGGCAGTGCGCTTAAAAAAAACAAATCTATTATCAACATCTTTACAGCCAAGTTAATATAACATTCTTCTACAAATTGGTGTCAAAAAAACTTGTAATTTTTTTTTGCAAAAGTAAAATCTCGCAAAATCTCTCATTACAAGTTTTTCTCATCGCACTGACAATTTTTTTATTTTATGCATTTGCTGAGCAGAATGTTTGAAGTTTGTTCGAAGTTTGAGGTGCTGCCACTTGGAAAAATAAATGTCACTGGGCTTCGGGAGCAAAAGCAATCAAAATCACGCTATAAAGAACTGAAAAGTTTTGTATACGTAATGCAATAAATTTATTTTTCAATACATTTGCTCGAAAAACTTACTTACAAGGACGTAAAAATTGCTCGTAAGTAGTTACTTACCGAACTAGTGCGGTAAGTAAAAAAAGTATAATACCAAGGAGTTTTTACACTCTCATCATAAAATTATTTTGTAAAAATAGTACAGTGGTGACTTTTTACTTGGGTGACGACTGCCTACCTATATTTAAAATAAAATGGAGAGTACCAGGAGGACATATATCGACAAGAGGCTGACAGTACCCATGGTTGGTTCCTTTACCAAGTGTATTACTTATACCTGTTTTCTCACAAATGTATTGAAAAACGTCGTAAGATACACGTCCGTAAGGGTCATGACAAACTCGTGCCGATGGTCAACCCTCGACGAAACTCGTTTGTAATAACCCTACTTACGGAACTTGTATCTTAAACTACTATTTCACTTCTCACGCTGTATATGTCAATAAAGTTGTAGTTTATGCTGGGTATAGGTCAGCCTAAAATTTTACTTTATGCACTTGGTCAAAAATGTAATTTCTTCTTCTAAATTGACTTTCCAGCCAGTCATACCGTAAAACTCTAATTCAACTTTAATTAAAATACTACTTTTCTAAACTACTTTTACGTTTTATTTCCTCTCAATCAAATAATACAAATCAATCAATAATACACTTTATCCGCGGCTTAATTATTCGCACTCCCCTGTACGGTCAACCGCTCGTCGGTAGAAACTTTTTCAACTCTATTCCTACGCCATAAGGTCCAAAAGTGTTTCTACTGACGTGCGGTTGAGTGAACGTGTTAAAGTAACAGCACCTCAGCTTTGCATTGAAAAGAAAAGCTAAGCCATTCACTTAAACGGCTAAATAGTACGAGTATGCATCTAAAACTGCAGTTTAGATAGAATTATTATTAATTATTTATTAACTGACGGTCCTGTGTGGTGCCGGCGAAGAATAGTACCAACCCATACATACCCGTGGGTGTCGTAAGAGGCGACTAAGGGTTAACAGGAGGATGGGCAGCAGCATCCTCCTTTGCATCTTACATCTTACTTACTGCGGTCACCTACAACCGCGGTCCATGGTGCCAGCCGTAACGCTGACAAGCGAGGTGACTATGGTACTTCCCCTCCACATTTTTCCAGCATAAGCTAGAATTCTGGAGAGAGCTCCATGTCCTGTAGTGGACGTTTTTTTTTTTCATGGGATGGTATGATGATGATGATATTTATTAACTTGACTTGTGAACAGAAATTGAAATGTTTATATTGAAGTAGTATGTTGTGTCTAACAGAAAACTACGGAGCAATGAAAGAAAAATACTAACCTACATTACAGATAATCTAGAAATTGTTGTTGTCTTGTAAGGTCAAAAGTTGATTGTAATTAATTGAACATTAAGGAAGTAGATTACCATTATCCAGATTTACTTTAAGTAGGAAGATAACTGACGAATACAAGAGGTCGCGAAAGCTAAAGGTATGTATACCAGGGGCACAAAACTACAACAGTTATGGTTACATAACTCCAACAGTAATTATTCAGAACAAAAGACCCTCAGGAGGACAATGAGAATAACGCGGGCGGGTGCGCGCGGGGGTGTGGGGTAGATTGCGGGCGGGGGACGGAGAGTGTCCCTTCTGTGTGATAGTACTGTTACTTTATTCTGTGCCATCACTGTTGGTGTATGGTTCATCTACTATAGACAAACTCAACTCAACACTATAAAATTATAACAGAATATCTTACTATGAATAAATTATGAATGAATGAATTACCGTTTATTATGGATGCAGTACTACACTACCAACACTTCCTTATATGTATGTATTACAATAAATATTGAAATAATAGGTCTTTAACTATGAAATTGCCGAAATTTTCTTACAGATTAATGAGATCATAATTCCTATAATTCTAATGCAATTTTTTTTCATTTGATTTATATTTGAAAGTTGACTTCAAGGTTATCAATTTACGCATAAAATATAGTTTTTATTTTAAGTCTGATATATAAAATTAAAGGTTTGAAAATTGTTCGTCTTAAATGTCGTCCGATTTCATCATTAGATTTGTTATATTTTTTTACAGATAATATTTTTCGAAAATTTAATTTAAGCTTCTGTTAGCTTAATGTCGTCTTAATAATGCTTAAAAAAAATAAAAAAATACTGAAAATTGAGTTTACCTAAAATTCGCCATACAAAACGGCAATTTCATAGGTAAAGACCTAATAAAAAGGAAACACTTTTATTTGTGTACCACAACTATCATCATAACATCCCATGAAACGTCCACTACAGGATAGGGAGCTCCCTCCAGAATTCTAGCTTTTGTGGAGGGGAAGTACCATAGTCACCTCGCTTGTTAGCGTTACGGCTGGCACTATGGACCGCGGTTTTAGGTGACCGCAGTAAGTAAGATTCAAAGGAGGATGCTACTGCCCATCCTCCAGTTAACCCTTAGTCGCCTTTTACGACACCCACGGGTATGTATGGGTTGGTACTATTCTTTGCCGGCACCACACGGGACACGGACCACACCTATAGTAGGCCCCTAACTCAGCATTACGAACCTTAGCGCTGTTTCTCCGTTAGTACGGTCATCCGCTCGTCAGTAGAAACTTTTTCAACTGTATTACCACGCCATAAAGTCAAAGTGTTTCTACTGACGTGCTGTTGAGTGTACCTAAGTGCGCGTGCGCCGACGTGGAGAACCCTCAAAGTCAACGGCCATTTATACAACAAATAGTCCAGGAACAATTGTTACACAGAGCTTTGAAGTCCATGCGTCTTGCTCTGCATCTAGAGACGAATTCTTTATTTCATTCAATACAAATTATTACAAATCAGTGTCACCATTTACTCAAACTAATTTGCGTCATGTGAGTGCGATAAACATTAGGGTGGTTTCAAAGCGGACAACGACAACGATTTTGTTTATTATGTGCATTCAAAATAACGAATGTGCGTTTCAAATTAAAATTATGAAGATTATACGAAATTTTACCCTTACCGATAGCATTTTACGCCGGTAACACTGCAACTGTTGTTCTTACAATTTTTTACATGACACCAAGACTTATTTAACCGTTTATCATGCTGAATATGCCCAAAAACTCTTTGCACTGCTTGGAAGATGTCTGACAACAGACTGACAAGCGCTTACATAAATTGGTTAGTATACTAAACCAAAAAGGAACCAAAAGTTTTTACTCTCTTCTCTTTTATAGGGGGGTGCGCGCGCAGGCAGAGTGGCCCTATCGTTGTTCTGTGATAAATTATGATGATTTTTTTAACTTACCAAGTGCAGTTCCATTTGATCAGTAAGTGAGAAAAACTCTTCCAAGTTTTTGTCAAATCTCGCCACCATGTCAACTGGTCCTTTTCTAAAAATTAAAAATAAAGTGATTCATCATCATCATAACATTTCAAACTACTGTACTGCAGATTAAAGTAATTAAAACATTAAAAATAAAATTTAAGTGATTGGAAACTAGTTCTTTCTAGGGTTCAGTACGAAAGAGTGACAAATGTGACCCTATTAATATGCCTCCGATGTCTGTCTGTCTGTCAGTCAATGGGCTGGCCTCATGAACCATAGTAGGTAGATAGTTAAAATTTTCACAGATTATGTATTTCTGTTACCGCTATAACAAAAATAACACAGAAACTTCTTTGCTAATAGAGTCGTCAACCCATGGAATAAACTGCCCGAAGAAGTAGTCTCAGCACCAAATGTCAACATTTTTAAGAACAAACTAGACAAACATATAATAGAAATTAAGAAAAAGAAAGCACACTAGTTAACTGGATACAGGCATTATCAGTTGAACATCGACTGCCTGCCTGCTCAATGATAATAATAATAATAATAAAAAAAGCCAAAACAAGCCCAACAGGCCCAACAAACGGGTAACAACATCAGCATGCCTTTCACGCTCACTGATATCATCACAAGCATAAAAGCACTCAAAAACGGAAAAGCTGCTGGCCTGGATGATATTACAGTCGAACAGCTGAAACACTTGGGCCCAGTGGCTATATCCTGGCTGCTGAGCTTATTTAACAATTGCATGACATCAGCAAAGATCCCGAAATTGTGGAGAAAGACTAAAATCGTGGCCTTACTTAAACCAGGGAAGTCTCCCTCTGACCCTAAAAGCTATAGACCAATTTCCCTCCTATGTCATACCTTCAAGCTATTCGAGCGGCTAATATTCAACCGACTCACAGTTACCATTGACCCCACTCTCATCCCAGAACAGGCCGGATTCCGGCCAGGAAAATCATGCACCAGTCAGGTGCTTAACCTCACACAACACATTGAGGATGGATTTGAGCGGGGCCTGGTCACAGGTGCTGTATTTGTCGACCTCTCAGCAGCGTATGACACAGTAAACATAAAAAAATTGCTGTCTAAAGTATCGAGTGCCACAAACGATACCACTTTCGTGGCACTGTTAAGTGAGCTTCTCCGTAACCGCCGCTTTTGCGTCCACCTACATGGCAAGAAGAGTAGATGGCGCTGCCAGAAAAACGGTCTACCGCAAGGAAGCGTCTTGGCACCCCTTTTATTTAACATCTACACAAATGATCAGCCCCACTACCCTAACACACGGCGATACATCTATGCCGATGACCTTGCACTGACTTGCCAGGATAAGAGCTTCGAAACCGTGGAAAGCACACTGAATATTACCTTGGAGAACCTTCATAAATATTATGAGCATAACGGTCTAAGGCCCAACCCAAGCAAAACCCAATCGTGCGCTTTCCACCTACGCAATCGGGAAGCAAACAGGGAACTGAAAATTTACTGGAAAGGCGCCGCCATCCAGCACTGCAGTTGCCCTAGATACCTGGGAGTGACACTTGACCGCTCACTGACGTACAAGACCCACTGCAAAAATACAAAACAAAAAGTTAGCTCCCGTAACAACCTGCTGCGCCGTCTCTCCTCCACCAACTGGGGAGCAAACCCAACGGTTATGCGCACTACGGGGCTAGCTCTGTGTTTCTCAGCAGGAGAGTACGCGTGTCAAGTATGGGCTAGGTCAGCTCACACTAGAGAGGTGGACGCGGAGCTAAATGTCACCTGCCGCATTGTGACTGGCTGTCTTAAGCCAACTCCGGTCGGTATGCTGTTCCCTCTTGCGGGAATAGCTCCTCCCAGAGTCCGTAGAGAAGTGACCTGTTCGCTAGAAAAACAAAAACAGGAAAGCGATCCGAGACATCCACTCTACGGGCTCTCTCCCGCCGCAGGTCGGTTGCGAAGCCGCAAAAGCTTCCTGCGATCCACACAGCCTACCGACCAAAACCCTTCCGACGTGAGGTGCAGACTTTGGGCAAGCGAGTACCCACATTCACTGTACCCCCCCAACGAAAACCTGCCTCCTGGCTATAAGGAACCTTGGCCAACCTGGAGAAGTCTAAATACGCTGAGGACCCAGGTTGGCCGAAGCAAGGATAACCTGTGCCGGTGGGGGTTCCTAAGTAGCGCAGACGCCAGCTGTGAATGTGGAGAACTCCTGCAAACCATGACACACCTCACCAATTGTCCCGCGTGCCCGACCACCTGCTCGCGTGAGGACTTACTTGATGGTAACCAGAGGGCTACCAAGGTAGCCGCTTTCTGGGCAAGTAAGATTTAGCCCGTGTTCTTGCCGACACGAAAGAAGAAGAAGATAATAAATAATATCAATAAATTATGGGAGATGTTTTCTTAGGGTTAACACTAGGTTCTAAACTTCAATGGGGTCCTCATATAACGGCTCTTTCTAGTCGATTAAGCATGGCTGTATACTCGTATGCTGTCAGAAAAATCAGACAACTTGCTGATGTGGCCATAGCATTGTCTTATGACTTACTGCTTTAGGGCCGGGCAGCTGATATCCATTCAGTATATGTTTTACAAAAGAGGGCTATAAGAGCAATTTATTGCCTGAAGACTCGTGATTCCCTGAGAGAATTGTTTAAGGAGATCAACATTATGACAGTGCCATGCCCATATATTTATGAAAACATTATGTACGCTAGGAAGAACATTCATCAATTACCTAAACATTGTGACAGGTATAATTTTAAAACTAGAAATAAGTACAAACTTGATCAACCATATACTAGATTAGCAAAAGTCAATACATCTTTCGTTGGTCTCTGTGAACGATACTACAACTTTTTAAGTGAAGGCAAAATGATTCTATGATTCTGAGCATGCAATGCCATTGAATTTTTCTCTAGTAATTTTGGGTTGCTTGAGTAGGTATCCTACTTTCAACCAGCCTTTTATTTACATATATCTATAGATGTGTCTTTGCTATCAATATCCTACAAAATCGCAATGCTGTGCAACAGCCTCCCACAATAAACAAAAGAATGTATTTATTCTTAGAATGGAGTTTAGCAGTCACTGTCATCTAACAATTTAAACTTGTATTTGAAAGGACAGGTGCCTGGAATCATCTCTTCATATAACAGTTAACCTCTCAAGTCAAAATTCATAATAATTAAAAAGAAAACGTAGTTATTTACGCGATAAGGCATAATTTAGCATAAATTGCAATACAGTATGGGAAATTGTTATAGGGGTCATATTTCAGAATTTTTCTGATGCCGATCGGATATTAAGAGTCTTCACAGGTGAAGAAGCTGGGTATGGCAGTAAAAGCATGAAAGTAGAATTAATGCAGTAGAAATGAGAGCGTTGAGGAGTATGATTGGTGTGAAATTGAGTGACAGGATTAAAAATAGTGTGATAAGAGAACGTTGTGGCGTAAAAGAAGACGTAGTGACTAAAATTGAGAAAGGGATGCTGAGATAGTTTGGTCATGTAGAGAGGATGAATGAAGGAAGATTGACGAAAGAGATCTACAAGGCGAGAGCGAATGGAAACGTTGGAAGGGGAAGGCCTCGGCGAACGTACCAGGACCAAATTCAGGACGTTCTGAATAAAGGCCAGGTTAAAAGTACCCTAAACCGACGAGCATGTATGAAAGGATTGATGAAAGTTCAGGAAGCAAGGGAAGTATGTCAAGATCGTAGCAGGTGAAGAACTGTGGTCTCTGCCTACCCCGACGGGAACAAGGCGTGATGTTATGTATGTACAGGTGAAGGCACTTACTGTGAATTGGAGTCAGTTGCATGGTTTTGGAGTAGAACTTGAGCTGCTGACTTCAAAGTCATCTGAAAATAGAATTCAATTAAGATTTTATTATGCACTCTTTTGCCCGTGACTTTGTCTGCATGTTAAAAAAACAAGTTTGTCAAACTATTAGCAATCAAACAACAAAGTTTCATTAAAATTAATTCAGTAGTTTTCAAGTGAAGCTCAAACAAATAAAAAAACCGGTCAAGTGCGAGTCGGACTCGCGCGCCGAGGGTTCCGATATACCTATAGTATTTTTGGAAGCAATAAAGTCCATTTTCAGGACCGCAAAACTAAATTTGTTTGTAAAGGTTTTTTGCAGATTTCTGAAAAACTGTGCAACTTAGAAAGATCGTTTTATTTTTGCTGTAAAGTTTACATAAACCTCTGTCAACTGTAATTAATTCAGATTTTCCCTTACTCAAACTTCGGAGATAAGGGGGGGGGAATGGTATTTTTTTTGTCATTTTTCATCATAACTTGAAAACTAAGAAACTTAAAAAAATACAAAAATATATTTTAAAATGTACAAGTAAAGCCCTTTCATATGATACCCCACTCGACCTAGTAGCGACAATTTGAAATTTGGCCCCCCCTATTTTGGCCCCCTTTACATTAATAATCATACTTTTTTCAAAAAAATTTCATGTGCAATTAAGTTGGGCAACTATATTCTAAAACTATTCCAAATTTCAGCTCGATAGCGTAAGTGGTTGCTGAGATATAGAGGTGTGACAGACAGACGGACAGACAGACAGACAGACAGAGCGGCACCATAAGGGTTCCTTTTTTTTACCATTTTGGTATCGGAACCCTAAAAACAGACAAAATGTCCAAAAATCTGTTATAAATATCTTCAATGTACAGACAAATCAAACTACAATTTTAAAATAGTACAAACTACAAATAAATAATAAGTCAGGAACTCTAATTCAGAACAAATTCCAAACAAAAAGTGGGCCTACGTGAAACCAAAAGGATGTATATTCAAAATACGAATCAACTGGTTTAAATTCAGAATGATAGCAGCGAATGGTACGCGCGCGTGTGGCAATGTCAGCTAGCAGTAGTTGAGCCATTGACGCGGTGGAACGACTTCTGAAATACACGACTTTCGTAAGGTAATTTTTTAGGAGCAGTTACAATTCCTGGCTTATTATTTATTCGTAGAGTACAAATATTATAATATTAAATTTCAATGTAATCTTGCGTATGGTCATGATGTCCTTAGACAAAGGCTTGCTTTAAATTGTGCCCTCATTTTGTCTCTGGCCGAGCTCCTCCATCCCTTAGGTAGGTCATCTTTCCACCACTTGAAAGGTTTACCCACACTTCTTTTTCCATCTCTACAATACCATTTAGCATGCTATATTATTTATTTAGTACCTGGTCGACTGAGCTTCGCTCTATAATAGCCGCATCAACATTAAAATATCATCGGGTTTGACAAGACGGCTACTAAAAATGAATAGTACAAAGCTCCGTAATGCAGTAGGCACAATAACAGGACACATTTCTTTCAACAAACATTACTACACTTTAGGCATAACAGACAGCCCTCTATGCAGGGCCTGTATGGAAAAGGACGAAACCATCGAACACGTCATTCTGGAGTGCGAAGTAATTAACACTATCAGAGAAAACACACTTGAAGCAGACATAACTTTAGATCAACTACCAAACAAACTGGACAAACTGACTGAGTTCTGGCAACAGTTAGGGTGGCTAAAGTGATGGTCAGATAGGCCCACGTACAATGGTCCATGCAGGACTAAGTGCGGAAACCACAAACTTAACTTAGAACTTATCATGGGGTGAGCAAGCTACTCGCTAACAGATGGCGCTGTAGGTTTCTGTCCAAAATGCAGTATTTTTTAAAAAATGTTTAAAAGCACGGGCAAAATGTATTTTCCCAGACATGAGACCTAGCTAGATAGATTTTTCGTCCCCAAAAACCCCTGAATACTAAATTTCATCAAAATCGTTAGAGCCGTTTTCGAGAAACCGATTACATATTATATATATATATATACAAATATTGCCTACAAATATAATACAAATTTTAGCCTGTTAGTTAGACTATGAAACTGAGGTTCTTTTTCCATCTCTACGATACCATTTAGCATGCTATATTACTTATTTATTTTAGCCACGGTCCAAGTAACAACTTGGACCATGAAACCGTACAACTTTCCCTAAATAATGTAGGTTGCAATACTCAAAAAGAATTTTACTTCCCATACAAAATGGGCAATTAACTGATGCAGATTTTTTGGAAGTTGAATTTTTTTTTGTATTTCGACCTGTTTTTAGAGAAAAGTTGTTCAGGTTCACCATCTGAGTAACGTGCTAAAATAAAGCTAATTATTATTTTTTACACCTCGTATCAATGATGTATGTTACAAGCCTAGTGTATGGTAAACGGTACGTCAGTGGAAACATTTGCAACTCTATTTCCATGCCATTAAGTCCAAAGTGTGTCTACTAACATGCCGTTGGGTATACTTACAGGAATACATTCCCTTAGAGATCCCATCAGTGTCTTCACTTTAGATATGTTGTCCATTTTATCCTGCTGGGGTGGTTGAGCATTAGGACCTGAAGATGGCCCTTGTCCTTGCTGCATTTGCTGCGGAGACGGTTGCTGCATCAACGCGGTTTGTTGCTGCTGCATCATCGGTCCTGGCTGCTGCTGCATCATCATTGGGCCAGCAGACGGCATATGCATCCCCATGTTGGGACCTGCTCCCCCTCCTGGGTTCGAAGGCATGTTACCATGCAAATTCATTTGATTCATGCTCAGATCAAATAAATAGTCTAGATCAAACTTACTAATCTGGGGTCTAAATGTAGCGCTGTGAACAGCTGTGCAGATTGCAGAAAACTGAGGCCAACTTTTTAAACATGTGTTGCATGGACCGGTGTTGCCATAATCAAATTGTGCCAATGTAACAAAAATAACGTTACGTAATAAAGTTATCACATACTATCGAATCTTCTTTTTCTTCTTAGTATAGAAAAAAAGAGAGAATAGATAACGATTGAGTTCGGTTCTAGCGCCTGGTAATACAATTAATTAAAGCTATGGCGGTAATAGAAAGGAAATATAGTTTTAGGAAATAAAATTACTGGGTAATTTGTATGTGCATTTAATAACTGACTTGTTTTCCCTGTAATATTTACATAAACGACTATGACTAACATATTCAGCTAAAAGAAAAAAATATAAGCAGATATTACATTTATCAGTTACCTAGCATCTAAGTACAAGCTTCGCTTAAAAAAAATAACTTTGGATTTTTTTTAAAACTCGGCTCATACTAAAGTGGTCACCTGACCGACCCATTTGTGTTGAGATGTTTTTTATTTATCTTAGTACGGTCAACCGCTTGGCGGTAGAAACTTTTTCAACTCTATTACCACGCCATAAGGTCCAAAAGTGTTTCTACTGATGTGCGGCCGTGTGTACTAGCGGTATACTCTGATATACAGTGAAATTGCAAATGATGGAAAAAGAACATTGATCTTAAGGCCCTATTAATCAATGTGACCCGTAACACATCCAAAAGAACATAGTAAAATGTGTAAATATTCTTAAATTCTGGTGTTTATTTTATAAAGGATCAATTTTGACTATTAAAATGTTATTGAACATGACTTTGTTTTTTTGCCATTAGTTTTATTTTTTAACATTAGCATAAACTTATCAAAGTTAACTATGTAAGCGAGCTTTAAAATATTCGATTAAACTATCACGCAGGACTTAAACAAACAACCCAAAAAAAAAAAACATAATTTAAAATTAAACCGACTTTAAGACTATAATAGGTATAAGATTTTGAGGTTTATGCCAGTCTGATTATTATGAATAAAACACGTAAACGTGTCACTTGTTAGTCATGGTATTGGTACTGCCCCCACCCTCACAATATTTTATTTGTATCTTTTATTAACTCTTAAAGTCGGTTTAGTGTTTTAAATTACTTTTTTTTGATATCTCTAAAAAATAATACAAATAGAAATACAAAATCATTTATTTCTCAATTCAAATAACATCAGTATGTCAAGAAAACAAAACATTTGAGAAAATGGCATGGGCACAGCTAGTGGCTGGTTTTAAGCCCACCCAGAGTCAAGAAGAGAGGGACCTATATAATAATAGTAAATAATAATAGTAATTTAGAAAGAAGCATCAGATAATAAGTCTTTTTACATACAAATTTAAAACAAAAGTAAGGAAAGGAAGAAACAGAAATGCATACAAAAATTATTGAGATTAACAACATATTATGATGTATAGTCATTTTAAATAAAACTTTCAGCTATTGAATCTATTATTTTTAAAAATTCATCCTACATACTCAAACCTAGTCCTAAAGGGACACCGCACATTTTCAAATTTAATTTGCATATTTAAAAGCAGACGTTTATAATTGATTTTGAAAGTACGTAGTGTTTTACAAGCTCGTATAGGTGGTGGAATATTGTTCCAAATTTTGGCTGCAGCCAACCGAAACGAACCAGTAGCAGCGTGCGTGCGGTGCGGCGGTAGCACCAACTGCAGGGCGCGGGCGGCGCGCTGCCGGCGCCCGCCCTCGTCCTGCAGCCGCAGCTTGGCCGCGAGCCCGGCGGGGGCGCCCGCAAGCAACACGGTGTATGTGAGGCAGGCCAGGTGTAGCTGCCTGCGAGACGCCATGTCGCCAAATAACACTACTTCTAAAAATATTTTTCCGTTTGATTACCATTACTCAAAAATATCTTTGTCTTTTGTATTTTTAATGAACTGCTGAACCAATTTTAATGACACTTGCACTATACCCATAAAGTAATAAAACTTTGTTCAACTAAAAAAGAATTATTGCAATTTGTCTTTTAGTTTCTTAGAGATGCGTGGACAATTTTTAGGGTCCCGATACCAAATTGGTAAAAAAAGGAACCCTGATGGTGCGACTTTGTCTGTCCGCCTTGTAGCGTCACTGATGTTAGTTGTTAAGCTCTTTATTTGGCTCGCCAACGCACACACCACGTTGCACAACCTACTCGCTGTACGGTCGGTTGCAGACTGAGTATGCACGCTCGAGACAAAGGCTATACACTACACGCCTGTCTGTCACACCTGTATATCTCAGCAACCACTCATGCTATCGACTTGAAATTTGGAACAGTTTTAGAATATGGTTGTCCAACTTAATTGCACATGAAATAATAAAAAAAAATATGATTATTAATATAAAGGGGGCCCAAATGGGGGGGGGGGGGGCAAAATTTCAAATTGTCGTTACTCACGACTCTTACTTTTCAAGTTATGATGAAAAATTTCAAAAAAAATACCATTCCCCCCCCTTATCTCCGAAGTTTGTGAATGGAAAAATCTGAAATTATTACAGTCAATATAAGTTTATGTAAATACTAGCTGTTGCCCGCGGCTTCGCTCGCGTGGATTTCGTATTTATGTTGTTACTGGTTTTCCGAAGCAATGAGATATTTACCCGTCATTTCGGGGTAATTTTAAACTAAGGAAAAACAGGACTAACCCTGCGCAAATCAATGAGTATAATTTAAGATCCAGCTGAATTTTATATAATATACAGACGTTACTCATAAATTACTCAGAACAGAGGAACTTAGCAGCAGTATCCTAACAAATGTAAAGAGAGAGATGACACCTTTATGTAATATTTCAAAACAGAGCCAATTCGCAGAAGTAATTGAGAAAAACTAAAACCCTCTCCCTCTCTCTCTCCCCCTCCCCCACCCTCTGTATCCCCCCCCCCTGCCCCTCCCTCTCCCTCTACCTGTACCTCTCTACCTATCTACCTCTCTACATCTCTACCTCTCTACCACTCTACCTCTCTACCTCTGTACCTCTGTACCTCTGTACCTCTGTACCTCTGTACCTCTCTACCTCTACCTCTCTACCTCTACCTCTCTACCTCTACCTCTCTACCTCTACCTCTACCTCTCCCTATCCCTGCCCCTATCCCTACCCCTAACGCCAATTTAACCGCTATCCTTAACATAGAAACGACACCCATATTTATTTTTAGACATTTCAAACCTATCGCACCCCAACTCCATCCCCAGGGGGATGATGGTATTTCACGTCCACCACGTTGGATTTCAAAATTGTTGTAGTTTTCGTAATCAGCGACCCGATGAACCATACAAACGACACCCATATTCACATTTCAACCCTATCGCACCCCAACCCCATCCCAAGGGAATGATGGTATTTAACGTCCACCACGTTGGATTTCAAAATTGTTGTAGTTTTCGTAATCAGCGACCCGATAAACTATACAAACGATACCCATATTGGTTTTTAGACTTTTTCACCCCGTTTCCCTTTTTTAGGGGTTGAATTTGGGGTGGAATTTCAATAACAGTGATGAACGATGCATAGAATTACATCATTAAAGCCTAAATAATAAATTATGTGGATTTTACTTAAAAATAAAGAATTTTCAACTTCATCCCCCTTTTCATCCTTAAGGGTGTCGAATTTTCAAAAACCCTGAGACACATAAATATTTATTTTTAGTCGCCAGCCTAAATACAAATTTTGAAGATCCTAACTTCAAAACTGACGGACTTTCATACAAACTTTCATCCCCTATTTTACCCCCTTAGGGGTGGAATTTTGTAAAACTCTTTCTTAGTGCACCCCTAGGCCTCATAAGGAACCTACATGCCAAATTTGGAATCTCTACACCCAGCGATTTGGGCTGTGCGTTGATATGTCAGACAGTCAGTCAGTCAGTCAATCAGTCAGTCAGTCACCTTCTTCTTTTATATATATAGATATCAGCAAAAATAAAACTATTTTTCTAAGTTACACAGTTTTTTTAGAACTTGAACAAACAAATTTAGTTTTGCGGTCCTAAAAGTGGACTTTATTGCTTCCAAAAATAATAGAGATCGGAAACCTTGGCGCGCGAGTCCGACTTGCACTTGACAAGTTTTTTTTAAATGAACCGATTTTGATGAAACTTGCACTCAACTTGCACTGTACCCTAAGCAGAATATTACGTAGTTCCTGTCCTGAGATACGCGTCAACGTTAAGTTTTACTGAACCGATTTTAATGAACTGCTGAACCGGTTTTGATGAAACTTGCACTTTTAAGTTGAAAAATACCTAGTAATAAAAAAGAAATAATTTAAGAAAATCATACATACACTAATGAAATTTTGTGTTTAGAAGCTTAAATAGACTAACCTACGCGAAAATTGTGTATTTTGACAAAACCACATACTTACGGATTGAATTGATAACCTCTCTTTTTGAAGTCGGTTAAAAACAGAATTATTTGAAATTTTGTTCTGTGTGCTTAGCAAATAGCGTAACTGAGTGCATCCCATTTTTTTTCAAGTATGTTTAAAATATGCAAATTAATTGAAAAGAACATACACATTTTTCTCGTGAACTTAATTTAAAACATGATTTAAATTTAATTCATTTTATAGCTCTTCCATATGACTACTTTATAATCAATACTAATCTGTAATAAACACCTGAACTGTAGGATTTTTTACATATTGTTTTTGTTTTTACCGGTCAAATAATTATGGCTCAAAATCAATCATTTCGATGCTTTAAGTGTTTAAAGCATCGAAATAAAAGCCATAAAAGCTGTAATTAAATTAGTGTAATTACAGCTTTTATGGCAAACCACTAGCACTATATAATACATTTTTGTGTAGACTCTTGAAATACTCACAATATTTGGAGGTTGTCTCAGGTCCACTTCACCTAATCCCTCTACTACGATGTTTGGTAAAATCTGATAGGCAAAACAAATCAGTGTTGTATAAATTATATCAACATGTCTTATAAAAGTGTAAAAATTACAATTATTAGAAAGTTACCGTTGGATATCCGGTTTTTGATACACGACGTAACCCTTTCTTGGTTACGTCACCGTGGTCTCGGTGACTTTAAAATGCTCTGAGCATACTCTACTGAAGTAAGTTGGTTGCCATAATGGTCCCTGTCGACTTTGACGTATGGCAGCTATCCATTTTTGTTTAATTTTTTGATCTCGATCCGGAAATCTGAAAAATAAACGATAAGCGTTAAATATATGATTACTAAGTTTTTAAAATATTTATCATATCTTCATTCCTCATAAAATAACGTTACTTGTCACAGTTACCAATACTAGGATATTATGTATAATGGCAACACTTACTTTTCCAAGCAATGACCTAAAATTTTATTTTATTTACTAAAAATATTAGTTTTTTACGCATGAAATGTGATTCCATCCCGCTTTTTATCTCTTGTGGATTGTTTATTGCACCCTTTAACAACACAATTTGGCATTTTACATTGAAAAAACTGAACTTTTTACCACAATTTTTGTACTTGCCGCGAAACTCGACTGACTGACAAGTCCACAGATTACTAGATAGAATATCGAGTCCTTAGATTATGAATAATAACGGCAGCTTATCGAGTCATAGTTTTGTTGCATTAGTGTGCGTGACTGTGTACGTACACGGCGAGTCACAGTTTTACCGGCCTCACTTTTTTGTTCACAGCGCTCCATCTAGACTATTTATTTGATCTGAGGTGGTGGTACGGAACCCTCAGTCCGCGAGTCCGACTCGCACTTGGCCGTTTTTTTTTTAATAAATTGTATACCTAAGATACAGAAACCTATTAAGGTTTACACGTGCGCGAATGAGTCTCTTCGCTCACACAGAATTTATGAATATAAAATCAACTAACCTAAAAATTAGGGACAGTCAACGACAGATCAAGCCTGACACTCTCAGTGCAATTTTAGCCCTAATGTCTGTTGAAATATAGTCGGTACAAAGTCCAATGTATCAAGCTTGATGTACCCTTGACTGTACAAGAAGCAGCATCATCCATCACCCAAATAATATTTTTTAAGTAAAGTTTTAAATTTTTTCTCGCTAACTTGTATTCTGCCATCAGTTCTTGTGGGAGCTCATTGTAATTAATGTAATTTGTTTGTATTAAGTTAGGTCATCGTGCATATTAGGAATCATTGGGCAATCAAGCCTAAGAGGATATAATTATCAAGCCAGCCAACGGGTTTGTGACCTAGGTCAACCTGAGGGTCAACAATGCTAAACTGAAATTACGATGATTGATTACTTCCAGTGACCGACCGAGCGACATTCCGAGCGTTTCGCATTGTCCTAACCATCACCTTGGCGCGGGAACTGTGCGGTTGTATCGCAGTGTTACACTTCGCGTCTACAATCTTCGAGCAAGCCAGTGACGGCTGGGTGTTGACAGCTAACCAGCAGGCAGCCGTGTTGGGGGTTGTGCAATTTGTTGGCTCCTGTACTGCTTCCACGCTCGTTGAGAGGACTGGCAGGAAGGTAAAGTTTAGAGTATTACCACTTATAAAGTGCTAAATTTCGCATCCACGATCTTCGAACAAGCCAGCGACAGCTGGGTATTGACAGCTAACCAGCAGGTAGCCATGTTAGGGTTCGTGCAAGATGTTGACTCCTGCAACGTACGCTCGTTGAGAGGACTGGGAGAAAGGTGTGGTCATCTCACGTCCACGATCTTCGAGCAAGCCAGCGACGGCTGGGTGTTGACAGCTAACCAGCAGGTAGCCGTGTTAGGGTTCATGCAAGTTGTTGACTCCTGCAACACACGCTTGTTAAGAGGACTGGGAGAAAGGTGTGGTCATCTCACATCCACGATCTTCGAGCAAGCCAGAGACGGAATGCCAGCAGGCAGCGTGTTGGAGTTGTGCAGTTTGTTGGGTCTTGCACTGCTGCCACGCTAGTTGAGAAGCCTGGGAGGAAGGTGAAGTTTGAAGTTGGCATGCATGATTGGTAACTACCAACTAAAAGTATAAAGAAAAAACCGGCCAAGTGCGAGTCGGACTCGCGCACTGAGGGTTCCGTACCACCACATAAACATAATTGTATTAGTTGAAATTTCAGTAAGTTAATGTGCTAGATTTTTTGAGTCCGACACGCGCTTGACCAAATTTTATTATTTGTTGTTATTTTATAGCCTATGCCCTATAAACATACCAATTTTCAAGTTTGTACGTGTTCCCGCTTTTAAATAGAACTAAAACAAAAATGGCCTCAGCAACCATCCAACTTGACCCCTCTCTTATATGAATCTTCTTGAAACGAGAGCTCACCACAATTGGTTACCATTAGTTGTGAGAAAAGTTGTAATATTTAATGATTTCAGACTTTTCCCATTATTTGTACTATGAGACCCAGCTTCTTGCCAAATTTCATAATTTTAGGTCAACGGGAAGTACCCTGTAGGTTTTTCCTTTTTGAATAAATGTATGGAGATGAGGACATAAAATGCCATATGTTTTGATTGCGTCGTTGTAAAAAATTGAAATTTTCAGATCTTGTGTGGTTCATGGATCCTAATATACGGTATTAATTTCAACCTGATACCTTTACCCGTTCGTGAGATAAAGGGTCTTGACAGACAGACAGACAGACAGACAGACAGACAGACAGACAGACGGACAACAAATTGATCCTATAAGGGTTCCGTTTTTTTCTTTTGAGGTACGGAACCCTAAAAAAAGATAAAAGTTTGGAGGAGGGTTTGATAGTGACTCTAACTTTTGTGCCTTGGGTAACGGATTCAATCCCGGCCTAAGACAAACAGTTGTGTGATGATACTCCGATTAGCACAAAAAAATATAAGTAAAATTTAATTGGCGCCCAGATTGGGACTAAGTTATATCTTTTTGATGCAAAGAGTGTTTTAATCGATCATGATGAAAACTTCTTGATTTGTCTTGCTAATGTAAAAGTCATGATCTACTTGTGCTGTTTGTGTTTCAAAACAAATTACGATAGTCAGGAATAGTGTCCTAAAATCAAGGCAAATATTTTTATGGCGCCCAGAGTCGGACTAAAGATGATTTCATAATAATTATTTTTCAATTCCAGCCTCTCCTAGGCACGACGTGTCTCGTCTCTGGCATAGCGATGGCGGCTCTCGGCGCCTGGTTCTACGCGCATGAGAGCGGCAACACTGGCCCATCATGGGTGCCAATCGCCGCGCTGTGTTTGTGCATCTACTGCGACGCGGCGGGGCTCCAGCCCGTCCCGTTCGTCATCATGACTGAAATGTTCAACTTCCAGGTGAGTCAATGCTCTTTCTAAGCCCTCCCGAAGTAAAACTACGATAATATCGCGCCGATAATTATATGGTTCGGCCTTTGACAAAGAAATTCCACAAAGTAAATTTACGAACGTAATTGTTGTTACCAATCTGCTAATATCGGAGCTCCGATAAAACTTCGGAGTACGCACCCTGGTCAGAACTTGGATGGGTGACCGCTTGTAACTAATAGACCGTTCCTTGCTTCGGAAGGTATAGGTACTTTAAGCCGTTGGCCATGAGTAAGTAGTATCTGATCTGAAGATACCTACGCCGACAACTAACAATACCTCATAACATCCCGTGAAACGTCCACTTCAGGACGGGAGCTCATTCCAGACCTCCAGAGGTGAGCGCAGTTAAGATGGTACGATAACACAGAAAGGTGCTGCTGCCTATCCTCCGGTTCATAATCCCTTAGTCGCCTCTTACGACACCCGCGGGTAGAGATGGGGTTAACTTTTATTTTGCCATTCGTGTTTATCATGGTACAGAATCCCAGATTAGATTACAGAATGAAGAGCAACTAGGTATGCTACTAAAGTGACTGGATATCCCGTTATGAACGAGACTGTACCTTGCTTAAAAACAGATTTGCCGTTTTCAACAAAGAAAAAATGTTTTGTCTTATAAAGCATCAATATCTATCATAGTAAGCACGGCAGCAAGTAACTGGTAACAAAGCCAGTATAAGTTAAACCATCACTGCACAACAAACGCCCGAAACCAGAGACCCGCTCAAAGTCAAAGTGTTACCGCTGACTTGCGGCTGACTATTCCTACTGACTTAGGGCCATCACACATAGCTCCGGCACGGCGCCGTGCCGTGCTCCGGTGCGGCGCCGGACTACAGCACGGCGCCGTGCCGTAAAAACTCACGGCGCGCGCCGTGGAAATCTACGGCACGGCGCCGTGCCGTACTCCGGTGCGGCGCCGTGCCGTGGAAATAGCAGTGTGGCCAGTCATATGCTAGTTTCTGCGATTTTAGCAGGATTCGGTCTCTGATTATTTTGACGATTTACATATGAAAATGACTGAATGTTAAAATAGAATGAATTGCAGCTGCAAGTTTACCTAGTACCTATAAATTTAAATGAAATAATTTCTAACTTGTATTGAATCGGAATCAAATGGAAATTTAATGACAATTATATTGAGATTGAATTGGAATAGGATATGATCTAATTGCAATTGAAGTAGAATTAAATTGGATCGGAATTAAATGTAAATGATTGAAAATTTAATTAGAACAGTGTTGGAATTGAAATGGAACAAAATTGGAACTAAATCAGAACTGAATAAAACGGAGCTATGTGTGTTGGCCCTTACCAATTCTCCTTTTCTGTCCCCAGCTCCGCGGCACAGTAACCTCAATAGTCATAGCGTTCGCCTGCGCGCTAGTCTCAATCCTCCTGCGAGTGTTCCATCCGATTGCAGAAAGCGTTGGTCTATTCGCAGTCTTCTGGGTCTTCGCTGTGGTCTGCCTCGTCAGCACGGCTTACATCGTGTGCTTCGTGCCAGAAACTCGGATGAGGACCATCGATCAGATATATGCTGAGATTGAAGGCAAGAAAGATGATGTAGAATCTACCGTTACTAAGTTATAAAATTAGGTAGTTACCTATAAAAGGTTAGGATTTTCAACTGAGTAGGAAGAAAACGACAAAATACTCTCTAATAAATAGCCTCGTATGGCGAATTTAGCACTTTATCGAATTAAGCGAATTACTTACAATACGACTACTATGTGTTTTTGAATTTTGACTCCAAATTCAGCCTTTAAAACTATTTCAATTAAGGAGAAAACCGAAGCAGTTCATCACGGTAAATGTCTTGCAAAATTGGTAGTAGTATCGCTACACATACACAGTAGGTTAGGAGCCCAATTCTTGAATATGACCTCAAAACCATTAAAATCGCAGGGTCTTTTTTTAAATTCATGCAATTTTTTTTTGCAGTTTATCGTGTTAAATTAGCATCAGGTAAAACATCACTTTTAAGACTTACAAATTCAAAATCATCATATATACCGAAAGGGTCAGATGTTTTGTAAACAAAATTGAAACCTCAAATTCATGTAAAATGTGTTAAAAGTCTAGACATTTTTGAATTTCTGTATGTAAAACGATAGACTAAGCATTTTTGTGTGTGTGTCTTGTGGTTACAAAAGTGTACTTCATGTGATTCAAGATAAATATTTTATTAACTGAAAATGTTTGTTTACTGTTTCGTAAACTCTATTACATATTAAGTACTAATTTACAATCAAGACACTACTTTATGTTGAAATTTTTGAAGTCAGTGATTTTAGGGTGATATTTTATCACCCAGTGTTATCCAAGAATTGGACTCCAGGTCCTACTTATAGGACTACGAAAAAACAACCGATATTCTCTCCGCCTGACTCTCAAGTAGGTAAATATTTTTTTATTTTTGTGCTTTAGGTAGTATATTAAGCGTAATATAAGTAAGTCTGAATTAGGTATCTTTAGAATATTTTATTTATTTCTAGTAGGCTTTTAATGTAATTAGTGCTATCTTTCTTATATTTTATAAGTTTTCGAATAAATTTCTAAGTTGTGATGATTTTGACGAGTTTTTTTCTATATCTAACGAGCTCTATGCAGCTTTCTAATTTCAGGAACACATTTTGTTTGAGTGCAGTCGGCATCACTGTTAAAGCCACGATCACACCTAGCTGAATTCAAAGCCTAATTCGGCATACATTGCTCGTTGAAGTAAGGATATTGCAATTAATATAACCAAGCCTTCCAGAAATGTATGCCGAATTAGTCTTTGAATTCAGCTAGGTCTGGTGTGATCGTGGCTTACCTAAACACAATGTATTTGGAGTTGACAGGCAATTTTTTTTATTCGTCATAACAGCCATTTCGAAAAAAAATTGGTAGTAAAACTTTGGCTTTTAACTATTCGACCATCGTAAAAGGCACGTAAAAGCGCTAGTAGAATCTTAGACTACAATAGGCTCTCCGGTGCGATCGGTCCACTTTCCCAATTGGTCTTTTGTCCAAACCGTCCACTTTCCCGATCGGTGTAATTATTTAAACAGAAATTGTTTTCTTCCATTTCAGGAACTTTTAGTGATTTATAAAATAAAATGGTCAGTAGTTTCCAAGTTTTAGGCTTTCGGGTCGCATTGATCATCATAACATCCCATGAAACGTCCACTGCACTGCAGGACAAGGAGCTCCTTCCAGAACTCCAGCAATAAAGCCTGGTGCTTTAGAGGGGATTTACCATAGTCACTAGGCTTGTAAGCGTCGCGGCTGGCGACCCCTGTTGTTGGTGACCGCAGTGTATAAGATGGTACGATACACAGAAAGATGCTGCTACCCATCCTCCGGTTCATAAGCCCTTAGTCACCTCTTACCACACACACGGGTAGAGTGGGTTGGTACTATTCTTTGCCAGCACCACAAGGACGGTCGCATTGATCAATACCTCTCAACTGTAAGATTGCTCTCAAATGCAGTTTACACCTTAGATTATGAATAACGGCAGCTTACTGCCTATAGATAAACAAAGAGCCCGAAAACGCGTAACCAATTTTGATTTGTCAATGTGTGCGTTAGATAGTGATGTACATTTTGGTATCGATATTCGTGTACCCTGGCGACATTGACTTGTCTGTTCAGGCGGTAGCGTCGCTGTCAACAATCGCAGTGTTCCACTTGTAGTAGGTAGTAGTGTCGATAATCCTCCATTTCTCCGCCTGGGGCCGTAGATAAGTGGATTTCTACTATCGTAAATGCCAGTAGTATAGAATAAAAATGTATGAGATTGATATTCACTGACGAAATGTTGCGTGACGGCTATGGCTATACAGCGTGAATTTGTGTTGGTTTCGCACCCGAAGCCCAGTGACTCTGCTCATGAAAACAAGCAACTTTCCCGAAGAAAAAATTTTTTTACTTGAAAAAAGTTTTTCGCCTCCCCATACAAAATGAGTCGGTCACGTGACCACTTTACTCGTACTATGGAGAAGCGAAAAAAATTTTACGAGTAAAAAATTTTTTCTTCGGGAAAGTTGCTTGTAATCATGAGTAGAATCACTGGGCTTCGGGTGCGAAACCAATACAAATTCACGCTGTATTATATGCAACTACCGTTTACGATTACAGAAAGCCCCTTTTCTAGGTACCAACCCAAAAAAGTCAGTGGAACTGTAATTTATGTTTCTTTGTTCAAATCCAATTTTTTTATCTTCGTCACTGCACGACCAGTGCCACCAGCATGAGCCCCTATCTTAGGCCAAATGTATTTTTTTTATTTTTAATGTATGGAGGAAATGTCAAATTACAGCATTTGAGGCCGCCAAAGGCCTCTGACATATGGCTCTTTAACGACTACATCCATAGGTAGCAGTCGGGACCAACGGCTTAACGTGCCTTCCGAAGCACGGAATCATCCAACTTATCGGACTATCAGGTGATTCATCCTGCAATGTCCTAACTAAACTGGGGAAGTCGCACAAAGGGATTTTTGTCTGACAGAGTCCCCACCGGGAATCAAACACAGAACCACCGGACTCCGGATCGAGAGCCGAGCGCTCTAACCACTAGACCACGGAAGACGTTAATGGCTGATAATTCTAAAAAGCAGAAAATCGCTAAATTTCACAACCAGAAACGCAACGCAACGTTGGAATGCGTATTGAAGACGCATATTTCACAACATCAGACAGAACCACAATTTAGCCTAGTAGGTAAAACGTCATCGGTACTTACGGAGAAGACGCAGGTTCGAATACTGTCTGTGGTTGTGAAATTTAGCGATTTTCTACTTAATAAACAAAAATTTTAAAATAGTCAGTTTTAAGGAAGGAATGACATTATATTTTGGTAACAATTTGTTTGAGCCGATAATAACTATACGGAAGTGCCTCCGCTGCTGCCGGCGCTGATTTTTTTAAAATTGGTAACAGAACTAAATTAATCAACCCCGATTCCAAGCTGCCGAATCTGTTAGCTCCTTTTAATAAAGTTGTATTTAGTCGACATTTTCTTTTATATACCTATATCTAGAAAATGTTTGCTACAAACTTAAGAGTATTTTTTAGGATTCCAACTCGTCCAATCACCCTTATCAATTTTCCTTTTATATTCGAATCCTTTGGAAACTGTTGAACAAAATGGCAAAACAAAGTTATGACTGACCTACTTCTGTTTATTTCAAGACGAAAATGGTAAATCAAGTATTTCAGTACGCGACGCGTAACAATGCGTCTGTGAGCTCGTATTATAAACATAAACGAAATAGGTATCGATAAATTTGAGTCAAGCCCTAGCGTAAATGTGAGCTATATTGATGAAAAATATAACACTAAAATTCAGAACATTATTAACAACTTAACTTATTTCAATGCAAAATACGAAAATTAGCAATTCAGAAGAAGCTATTCTATATTTTAAACATGAAATATAAGTTATTTTAAGCAAAAAAACACATAGTTCAAAAGTAATAACGTCCTAGGAATTTACCCGTGAAATGTACATTTCTCTGGACTATTTTTGTGATTAACACCACATCCAACTACACTACACACCGTCATAATTAAAAGTATCCTTATTTTTATATAAATATGTAGTTTTTACGCAATTTTTTACAAAAAACTGGAAAGCTGGTTTTTCGCGTGGCTCAAAGTGGCCCCCTGTCATTCAAAATCGGTTACAGAGCTATTCGATTCGCTATACTTTGCTATCTTGCAGTATCACCGTAAGAGATTTGTTTCTCGCTCGCACTCATTGTTGGTCTTCTATGCTTATGTCTATGGTTTACACATACTACAGCGCATTCAGGACAAGTCTGTCTATGACAAGACAAGTCTGTCTATGACAGGGCAAGTCTGTCATTTTCTGCGCATGGGTGACAGGCGGAGCCAATGAACGATTCGCTCGCACCCTGGGGGGAGCCGTGCTTACCCCCGCGACTCATTTTTTGACTTCTGCGCATTAACGGTCACAGATGGAGTTATTATACAAATACATACGGAGTTATATACTTATACAAATTATATATCTTGCGAGTGATCTCAAATTTGAGAAGGGTTTATCAATAGAAGACGCTGTTAGACGTAACATGAAATGAAACAAATTTTTCACAAGCAATGGAATGTTTACATATTTATTACAATATATTAAATGTAAGTAACAGCTTTTTGTTGAAGAATAGTCTTGCTTAGCTCATAGCATTGATAACAAACAACAATTCTCCAGGATGTTTTCATAACTTTTATCCAAGGATTGTGGATCGACACAAGAAAGCACAAATTGAGCTATCGATGATAATTTCGATTATTTTTTGGACAAATTCCTTGAATAAATATACTCATTATCACCATAAAATGTACATCCTGGAGTACTTTGATACATTCTGTGGTTATACTTTGAATATCTATATTTCAGATGACATACCTACGACGTGAAATTTTATTCGGTTTGGTCTCAAAAAGCCCAGCCATTAAAACAAGCAACTTATCGTTGGAAAAATTTACTTGAGACCACTTTAGTATGGGAAGTCTGAAATTTTTCTTAGGTAATTAAATAAATTACCTAAGTAAAATTTTTAGGTTATTTAATCACTGACCTTCGATTGCAAAATGAATAAAATTACACGTTATAAGTATGTTGTGGAAAATAACAACTTAAAATCGCATTCAAACGCTCTAAAACGAATTATAATTCGAATTCAATTTTTCGAGTACGATTATGATACGCCAAAATTATAAAGGCTAGTGAATTAAAAACAGGTTTCAGAAAACTGAAAGGGCATGATAAAACAACTTTCAGTGAATAAAACTTTCAGGAAATGAAAAAGAAATCCGGTGTCTCCATACAAATACAAACTGTCCAATCAAGTTAAAACTTTTGTAAGGAGATGCTATTTTTTTTTCGTTTCCTGAAAGTTTCATTCACTGAAAGTTGTTCAGTTACGTTGACTGATCATGCCCTTTCAGGTTTTCGAAACATGTCCCTTACACTCTTTATAAATGTGAACGGATATGAACGAATGCGGTTCTAAATGCACTTAGCCCGCCTCCTTGCACAGGTGGCTAAGGTACTTATTGTAGATTTTTTTGTAAAATTCATTACTAGTTTTCTTTATGTACATAATAGGGGATATATAGGTATATATATCTCTCTTTACAAACTTCATTTCGTTGAAATCACAACCTTCACTGTCTCTTTAAAACATAGCTTTGCAACAAACACTTTGGATAAGATAAACAAATACATCAGAAAGCACGTTTTCAGTACTGTAAAATGCTAAAAAAAATTAATAGGCAAGTCTGAAAAGTTAAAGCAAAAGCCATTCGGACTCTTAGGGTTAACCAGGATTCGGTCTTTTACACTTACATATTATTTGGACTACCTATAACGAAATCGGTTTTTTTTACTATAAAATATACTGACAGCTTATAAAAGGGATAAAATTTCTATTAATTTTCAAACATTAAGAAATTTAATTTTTTTAAGCAGAAGCAAGACTATTCTTCCTAAAACCTGCCTGGGTAGCACCATCGAGTAGAAAAAATCTTTATCTACGCCTTTGTCTACGCCAACGCGACGAATGACTTGTGTCACTTATGAAAACTCAAAAATAACATTTCTCTTTAGATAAAACTTTTATGTACGCAACCGTGCTACCACAGGAAGCATATTTATACACATACAAAACACTTGCATTAGTTATATAATATTTGATTATAAGTACATTACATATACATGGTCTAAACGTATACAATACACATAAAAAATCGAATATATAAAAATTACATACTTAGATAGAGATTTCAGTGTACTTTTTAAAGAAATTTGTGCTTTTCCTTCTTAATTTTACGAATGGTTTTTGCGTGTCGCGTTTGAGAGAACATAAAACAAACAGACTGATAGTGGTATCGAATATTTACCACATAAGTTATGACAAGCTTAAAATAGGTAAGTTTTCTAATATATCGTCAGGGACCTGTGACATGTTTTTTAACATAATATCTGTAAAATATCAATTTTTTTAGAACCTGCGCTAAGTAAACATTAGATGTTTCCATTTACTCTTGAGGAAAAGATTATTATAGAATTTTGGCTCGTTATCTGGTTTCAACCATGACACAACTGAAAAAAAAATAGACCATTGAAGCAAAAAATTGGAATCACTGGAGAAACACGCTCATAATAAATTTACACTTAACAGCACTTCAGTAGAAACACTTCTGTACCTTATGGCGTGGTAATAGGGTGGAAAAAGTTTTTACCGACATGCGGATGACCGTACAAGGTACAGCAGTGGCAAAGGCCTTAATATTTCTCTTATCACGTCCAGAACTTAAATGTATGGCTGAGTCTAAAAACTCATTGCGATAAAAATTTTTGTTCTATTTTAACTTCTCGTTTTAAGGTCCAAGAAAAAAGGACTAAAAGAGACTACGAACTGAAGTCTTACAAAATTTGTTTGTGTTTCTCTCAAACCGCAGCGAAAACCATTCCAAGTAGTTACACAGTTTTAATATCTTAGGGACAACAAATATAAGGTGTAATCGGCTTTGAAACTAAACAACTTTTCCAAATAAAAAGTTGTACTTTACGCCGACTGAAGCCTTCAGCACTTAACGGCGTAGGGCCGGGGGCGCCTCAATCGCTTCAGTCGTTTGCCTAATTTGGAGTTAAAAGCAACTTTTATTTGTCTTTTTGTTACGTTTTTACTGGCAAACCACAGAACTGCCAGCTTAGCACGCTGCAGTTGTCAGTTTATCTAGGCCCATAGATTAAAGACTTTAAGCATGGTCACGTTTCTTTGACATACAAGCAGTGCGACACATTCTGAAAGACAAGGACGGCTACATGTATTAGTGTATAAAGCTATCTCTGTCTAAAATATCAACAACGTAATTTGTGGATTTGCTAAATATTTTCCTCTACTGACATTTCTTAGCGATTGGAGGTGATAGATTAGATGACATAATTCCTCAAATAAAGTGACATTTCTCCGAGATATATTTTCACTCAGGCAGCGTGCTAAGCCGGCTGGTCTTTATATTAAATTTGGTATGGAAATAGAACGATTCAAGCGGAAGGATATAGGCTACATTTTTGAGAAAAAGTTGTGGGAAAGAGCTAGTTAAAAACATTTCTAAGGCAAAGTTGTTCAGTTTGGAAATCCGTTTCACCATGTAGGTACATAACTAGATCTACGCTATTACGAAACTATTCAAATGGTATAAAATTACATGTACTTATTTAGTTAAAAGTAGTTAATTTTATTATTTAACATATCATATGGATTTACAGAATATCGCAGTGTATACCTGTTCATTGTATAGTACACTTCCGAGCAAATAAACAGATTAACAGATTGAAATATAGGTACTGACTGAACCAACATGACTTAGGTGTCGCGAATGGCTGAAAATAGTTTTTTTTTTCTTTTGATCGATTTAATTGCTCGTGAGTATAGATAAAATTTTAAATTTGTCATGAAAACTTGCTACATTTGTTGAAATGTGGTATGATCGGTAAAACTCGATATTTTCTTCTAGGGTTTTAAGAAAATTTAATTAACCACTCAATGTGATTTTAGGCAAACAACATAAACATTAGTTTACTTCCCAAAGCCCAGTAATTTTACTAATAAAAACAAGCAACTTACTGTGATAAAATAATTACTCAAAAGATATTTTTCGGCTTCGCATAGCTAATGTAGGTGGCGATTATTAAAGTGCGTCGAAAAGTTGCTTGTTGTCATTAGTATAATCTCTGGATTTCGGGAAAAACAAATGAAAATTCACATAGTACAGGGCGTAAAAAAAACAAACAGCGTTATTTTTTTATCACCCCGGGTATTTTAAGAGGTGGTTCTGTCCATGAAACTGAACAACTTTTCCCAAGGAACATAGTACAAAATATAGCTGATGCAGTTTTAAGCCGAATTTTTCTTTTGAAAAAGTCAGAACCACCTTATAAAATATACGGAGGTGATAATACGAGTAAAATAAGGGTGTATATCCCGAAAACTGGAACCGTAGAATTAGGGTGGTTTCCCATCATAGGTGTGCGAGGCAGCTAAGCTGTGAGCTGGAAAATTCTAACCAATAAGATTGCTCCATTTGACGGCGCGTTTGACAAGCTAGGAAAATGGAGCAATCCTATTGGTGGGAATTTGCCCAGCTTACGGCTTAGCTCCGTCGCACAGCACTGGTAGAAATTCACCCTAAGAGGACCTTTTGTTGGGCTAGTTCAGTTTTTATTGGTTTTGTTACCACTTATTTGCAGCTGTTTATACCTTTTTGTACCTACTCGTACGAAAACAGACGGCAGGGTGGTTACCCTTAGTTAAACCATGAAACTTTTTTTTTAATTTATTTATTACACAAATAAGTTTAACATTTAACTCTAATTACTCACGCCAAACTGCACATGCAGTTTGTCGATCAACTGATCAACTTCCCCCAAGGAACATAGTCCTAAATGCGAAATACGTGATACTGTTTTTATGCGAAGTCAGTAATTTTTTTTGGCCTTTCGACCATTCAAATCGAAAATGTTATGACAAATGACAAGTTGTTCAGTTTCATAGTCTGTATCTACGGTTTCAGTTTTCGGAAGATGTCCCTTCATACCCAGTCTGAACAAATTCCTTCTAGGGTTATACAGTTCATTGCATTAATTAATCAGACTGCGGACCCTTCATTTGAATTATTGATTTGATTACACAATCCTAGATAGAATTCTCAATCACTTGAGCAATTCAAAAGTTGATCATTTTAGTGGTTAAAGTCAGACCAGAAAAATAGAAACAGTTTTTCTAAACATCAAAAGTATGAGAATTTAGAAAAGAACGATTTTTTTTGAAATTATTTAGTTACGTACGCGAAGAAAGTGTTAATACATATTATTATTAATTTCTTAATTCGCTAAAACATTTGAATTTCAACTGGACTAGAACTTTTATGATTAAAAAATGTTATATGGCCACAAATTATAGCAAGTTTGAAAAAATAAATACAGTTAGGTACATACAATAAGGCAGATTGTAAAAGATGATAAAGTAAGGGTAAGTACACATTAGTTTTGTTCTAGATTTAATATTAGTTTATACATAATTATGCTTTGGATTGACAAAGTTCCAACAACACTACCGATTTTGAACGAAGATACTTCTTTTGAACAATCTTTGACATTTTATTTTCGGATGCTACATACCTATATAAATGAATTGCTAATATCGATACCACTTTTTGAGGAATTTTAATAGCAGTAAAAAAGTTCATAAAAGTGCATTTGGCATATTCGCGCAGTTAAAGTATATAAAAGTAATTTTAATTTCGTATTTAATTCTTTTAATTCATTTTATTTCGCTATCATTGTAGGTCCCAGTTGCGTGAATAAAGAAATTCATAATTTAATAAAGATCGTGGAAATAACGATTTTCACACATTTTTACACTTAAATATTATTATGTTCTTGAATATCCACTGTTTAAAAGAAATATCCTCCAACAATCAGTCTTTCTAACGCTCCATATAAAAGTCCTTAAAAATTAAATAAACGTTTCCACCAATCAGCCACAAACCAACGCTCGTGGCTGTCTGGACTCCTATACAGGGTGTAACAAAAAGGGTTTACCAACCTTGAAGGATATGATTCTGCCTATGAAACTGAACAACTTTCCCCAAGGAACTTAGGTCGAAATACAAAAAAAAATTATGACCTCCAATAGAAACTGAATCAGCTGATAGTGCATTTTGCATGGGAAGTCAATTTTTTTTTCGTATTTCGACCTATGTTCCTTAGGGAAAGTTGTTCAGTTTCATGGGCAGAATCACATCCTTCAGGGTTGACCTGTTACACCTTGTATAGTCGTAAGCGCAAAGAGAATAGAGTAAAAATAATGTCAATCCCATACATTTTTATTCTATTCTACTAGCGATTACGATTTATACAGGGTGTTAATTTGATTGCGTGCCATAGCTCAGGGGCGGGATCAGTATCAGTAACTGAACAACTTCTTCCAAGGAAGATAGGTCGAAATACGAAAAACAATTTTTGACCTCCCATAGAAACTGCATCAGCTGATAAGCGCATTTTGTATGGGAGGTCAAATTTGGTTTTTCGTATTTCGACCTATGTTCCTTGGGAAAAGTTGTTCAGTTACTGATACTGATCCCGCCTTTGAGCTATGGCACGCAATCAAATTAACACCCTGTAGAGAGCCACTTGAGCCACGGATTATAAACTGAGCCATGAGGGTTGGCATTTGGTATAGACGGCAAGACTAACAATATTGCACTTAAATTCCTAAACATAAGGTTGATATGCGCGTAACTAGCCTAGGGTGCGAAAATATCTTAAAAATATATTATAGCGTAAAAAACAAGGACATTTTAAATACTTAGCCTGTCAAGGCAGTTTACCTATTGTCAAAAGGCATAGATGCTTTCTTTATTACGAAATTTAAACAAAGATTTACACTTCTCGATTATTTGATGAAATAGCGATTTCTTGGATGTCTCACACTCAACATTGTCGGTGTACAGAGAGCCCTTCGGAAATAGTGCACCTAATTTTAGCATGTACACGAAACTAAACAAGTTTTTACAAGAAACATTTACGTCGCTTTAAAAAAGTTGTTATATAACTCTTTATATAACAACTTTTTTAAAGCGACGTAATGGTAATGGACAGGTTTTCGAAAAACGCATGATCCGTTAACGTAACTGAATAATTTGCAGTGAATAACATTTTCAGGAAATGAAAAGAGAATCGGCCTCTGTTTACAAAATTACAAACTTGATTGGATTGTTTGTATGGAAGCCGATTTTTTTTCATATCTTGAAAGTTTTATTCACGGAAAGTTGTTCAGTTACGTTGAGTTTTTTGAAATCTGTCCCTTACACCCTGTATAAAAGTCACCGCTTTCATAAAATGATCGAGTTATAGAAGGGTGATTAGCCCTTGGTGATATGACTAAGCACTGCCATTTCATAAGTATTGCAATAAATAAAACTAGTAAAAATTAATTATAGTCTGACCGCATCGCTCGTTATCGCTCTCGGCGGCAACTAGTTCTTGTTCTTTCCTTCCCACTCCCCCACATCCCCGCCACTACCTATACAGCGGTTGCGGTCAGCGGTCAGACTATACCTAAAATGTATGTGAAAAACAAAAAAAACTAATCCTAAAAATAGTCATAAGACCTTTTCAATAAAAAGCTGCTGAAGATTTCGAGAAGTAAATTAAACTACAATTTGGTTTCCTGCATTTTGGCATTTCCATTTCACACTAGGTGGTAGGCGAACTTTCTCAGTCTTAGCTATTCTTGGGGTCAGGTAAAATCAGTCGCAGCGAAGTAGAAAACGCTTCAAATTAAAATACATTTGCGTGTGTAGATAATACATACATAACATCACGAATCTTTCCCGTCGGGGTAGGCCTCTGCCTAATTAAACAACAGTCCTCCACCTGCTACGATCTTGACACACTTCCCTGGCTTCTTCTACTTTCATCAACACTTTCATACATGCTCGTCGGTTTAGGTTATTTTTAACCTGGCCTTTATTTAGAACGTCCTGAATTTGGTCCTGGTACTATCGCCGAGGGCTTCCCCTTCCAACGTTTCCATTCACTCTCGCCTGGTGGATAATAGATAGATAATTGCATCTGTAACGCTGAAAACGCGCTGAAGGTGGCTTGTATAGCGCTTGAGCCTAGTAAGGGTCGGCGTCGCTTTGAACGCCTTAGCACCCGACCAGCACCAGACAAACACCTCATCATGACATCCCATGAAACGTCCACTACAGGACAGGAAACTCCTTCCTAAATTCCAGCTTTTGCTAAAACAATGTGGAGGGGAAGTACCATAGTCACCACGCATGTTAGCGTTACGGCTGGCACCATGGACCGCGGATGTTGGTGACCGCAGAATGTAAGATGTTACGATACACAAAAGGTTGCTGCTGCCCATCCTCTGGTTCACCCTTAGTCGCCTCTTACGACACCCACGGGTAGATTCGAGATCGGTTGGTACTATTCTTAGCCGGCACGGGACAAGCACCTATTCCATACTAAAGAGTGGACAGCGCGCGGTCCCCGCGTTGACCACTATTTTCACTTCTAAATTTTAAAATGAACTGTGTGCCACATAACTTAAAGTACGTTTTTCGTTAACTTAGTAGCGAGGCGAGGCGGTGCTGGTCAGGTGCTGCGGTGGTTAATGGATGCCAACCCTAAGTCGCTTGGATAGCGGAGCAACATTTTTTGTACCGGTCGGCATTCTTGGGACTGCCTGTACTGACGACTGGGCGGGCGTTTGCGTCTAGTCGCTTGTAACTAACTAGTTTAACCATGGACGAATGATAAGAAGAACTGACCATCTTCCTAATAGACAACGTAACCCGGAAAAGCATAAACCCACTGAAACTAGATGGCGCTGACAAATAATGTAGAAAGTAACTATGGTATGATCTACCGATTATCTTGCTAAAATAACGTTAAAAATTTCAACATAGCCTCAACAATAGGAAATGATATTCTTGAAATTTGGTATGTTTTTTCACCAAAATACTCGATAGACCGTATTTTTAGCGCCATCTAGTTTTATACTACTTTTATGAAAAACTACAGTCTGATTTAAAAGGCGAATGTTCTGACGATACGTTTAATTCCCAGTTGAAAAACCTTTTATTGAAAAAATCCTTTTATTCTGTAAAAGAATTTTTGAATTGAAATTTGACATTGTAATTTCTGTAAATTATTGTTATTATTAGTATTTGACATTTTGGATTGTAGGTTTATATTTTATGTACATCTTTGTACTTGACATCGTGAATTCTTATATTTGATATGTATGTAATTTATAATGTAATTTTAATTGTGTGATAAATACATCTAATGTAATCTACTTTTCCGGGTTATGATTTTTTTAAGGCGAAGCTCATTCCTTCTTCGTCCATGGTTGAACTAATGCGTCGCCTCCAGTGCGGCCAATGTGTTATCCTAGCCAGAAGCATGGGGTCTCATTCCATACTACGGTTTTTTCGACGGAGTAAATAGCCCGAATTCATTTGGCCCTTTTGTTTCTAATAATTAAACTAAATGTTACTACTAGGTTGGTAGGTAAAGGTGTAAACTATGATATTAATTCAATTTTAACATCCAGATATCAATTTATTCTAAGAAAATACCTTATGGAAAAAATAGCCCGAACAATTTTCGGCACAAATTCGTTCTATGACGTGAGGCATCTGTAATACTTAGTATAGTATTATATTATCTGTGCCAGAAGCCAGGCGAATCATTGCGCTTCTACACACAAATGTATTTTTAATGCAAAGCGCACTTCAAAAACAAATTATAAGAAAAATGTGGGGTCCTACAGAAAAAGTCAACATAATTTTAACATGTTACTTAGACCGTTTAACTGAACAACTTTCCTAAAGAAACATAGGTCGAAATATGAAAACACTAATTTGACCTCCCATACAAACTGCGCAAAACTGATTTGAGTATTTCGACCTATGTTCCTCGAGGAAAGTTGTTTAGTTTCATGGGCTGAGTAACATACCAAAATTATTTTCACTATTTAATTACGACCTTATTTTACTAAGCTGCCAAACAAAAGAGAATCTCAAAACTCGGACGGGGCATAAGCAGTAATATATTTAAGGGTGAATAAGTCATGGTTGAATGTTTGTCTAGTGACTAGACAAACATTGAACCTTGAATTATTCCCCCTTATTTTAGTCGGAAGTGTAAAAATTGACGTTTTTGTACATTTTGGAAGGAATTGACGTATGGAAGACAGGAAAGGAATAATATGTTGAATTAATCGACAGAACTAATTTATGATATTATACGATCTCACATGGCACCGCTTATCCGAGATGCGAATAAAAAAAAATCAAAAGTCACATATTTCTGAGAGGCTCTTCGTCTTGTAGTAGATTTTTAAAGGTTAAAATGATCATGTACACTTTTATAAGTTACTTTGAAATATTTTTAGGGTTCCGAACCCAAATTGTTAAAAACGGAACCCTCATGGTGCGACTTAATTCGTCTGTCTGTGTCTGTCACAGCGAACTACAATACTATGGAACTCTAACTCAGAACAAATTCCACACAAAAAGTGGCCCTACGTGAAACCAAAAGGACGTATATTCAAAATACGAATCAATTGGTTCAAATTCAGAACGAGAGCAGCGATTGGTTCGCGCGCGTGCTGCAATGTCAGCTAGTGGGTAGTTGAGAGGTAACAATTTAGCTCCGCCTACATCTCATTTAGAGTTGAAGCAGCAATCTAACGCCAGCGCGCCGACTAAAAGAACTTTTGTAAACAGCTAGAAAATATAGAGTGTAAGGGACGGTGTACCAAAAACTGAAAGGGCGTGTTCAGTCAGAAAATCTAAACAACTTTCCCAAAGAAACATTTTTGGGAAATATAAAAAAAATATTACCTGTCGATACAAATTGCGCATTCTTATCGAACAGTTTAAGTAAACGAAATTTTAAAAAAAATTTTTGGGTAAACGAAAAATTATTTTCGTTTACCCAAAAATGTGTCTTTGGGAAAGTTGTTCAGTTTTGGTGACTGAGCACGCCCTTTCAGTTTTCGGTACACCGTCTCTTACACCCTGTATAGGCATTATTGATTTAAAATTCGATTTAAAATAAAATAAACTACAACCTTTACTTAACTATGCGGAGTAGATTTTACATATACGAGTATAAAGTACCCTGGAAGTTATCCTGTATCCGAAAACATCCAGGAGCATCGCCGAGCAACAGGTGGCGTTGTTGGGTTTTCTGAATCACGCTATACACATTTTTCCTATTTCTTTTCTACATAGATACATTTTTTGCATACGAGTACGATAACTCCCATTTGGAAAATTACATCAAATTATCTTCCAGAACGCGATTATATCAATAATATGGCGATATTGGCAAGGTGGACCGACGATCTGTTCAAGGTCGCGGGAAGCCGCTGGATGCGAGCAGCGCAGGACCGGTCGTCATGGAGATCTTTAGGGGAGGCCGAAAACTAAAAGGGCATGATCACTCAACGTAGCTAAACATACACATTTCACTGAATAAAACTTTCAGGAAATTATAAAGAAATTGGACTCTCCATACAAAATTGCAAACTTGATGGGACAATTTGTTAGGAGACCGATTTTTTTAAATTTCCTAAAGTTTTATTTAATGAAAGTTGTTCAGTTACATTGACTGATCACGCCCTTTCAGTATTCGGAAGGATGTCCCTTAACAGCGAACTACAATACTATGGAACTCTAACTCAGAACAAATTCCACACAAAAATTGGCCCTACGTGAAACCAAAAGGACGTATATTCAAATACGAATCAATTGGTTCAAATTCAAATCGAACGAGAGCAGGGATTGTTCGCGCGCGTGCTGCAATGTCAGCTAGTGGGTAGTTGAGAGGTAACTAATATATTTCAGCTCGGCTTACTTAGGTAACTATTTCGTGGGGTCATGTTTGAAGCGTAGTTATCGTTCTATAGTATTCAAGGAACATATATACTCTCTAACCGAGAGATAGTACTCGTATTGTAGTTCGCTGTTCCTTACACCATATAAAGAAAAAACCGGTCAAGTGCGAGTCGGACTCGCACGCCGAGGGTTCCGATATACTTTTTGTATTTTTGAAAGTACCTAAAGTCCATTTCGCAAAACTAAGTGTGTTTTATTAAAGTTATTTGCTGATTTCTAAAAAACTGTGCAACTTAGAAAGATCGTTTTATTTTTGCTGTAATGTTTACATGAATTTCTGTCAACTGTAATTAATTCAGATTTTTCCTTTTACAAACTTCGGAGATAAGGCTGGCAATGATACTTTTTTTTGACATTTTTCATCATAACTTGAAAACTAACAGACGTAAAAAAATACAAAAATATATTTTAGAATGTACAAGTAAAGCCCTTTCATATAATACCCCATTCAACCTAGTAGCGACAATTTGAAATTTAGCCCCCCCCTATTTTGGCCCCCTTTACATTAATAATCATAATTTTTACAAAGTTCTTTCATGTGCAATTAAGTTAGGCATCCATATTCTAAAACTATTCCTAATTTCAAGTCGATAGCATGAGTGATTGCTGAGATATAGAGGTGTGACAGACAGACAGACGGACAGACAGACAGACAAAGTCGCACCATAAGGGTTCCTTTTTTTACCATTTTGGTATCGGAACCCTAAAAAGGACGTACCCAAAGCCTCCCCACCTACCGGGATTAAAATTGATTGTAACTTATAAAAGTGGCCAGTGTTTCATCGATGCGGCGCCGTGTGCGAATCGATTTCGTGAGTTCATAAGAAAATAATTTTTAATTTTTCGTAGTGCAACCACGTTCACATTAATTATTTATATAAATATACGGGGAGGCAGAGAAATCTCCCGAAAACTCAAAATGTGGATTCAATTAAACTGATCAATTTTTCCTAGGTTACATAGGTCGCAAAAGAAGTATTTTTTTGGCTTCCAAAAAATAGTATTTAAAATAGTTTCTTAGACAAAAATTGTTCAATTTTATAGACTGAATCCACAATTATAGTTTTAGGGATGTCTTTAAACACCCCGTTTAATTATATTGTTACTGCGAGACTAGACATAAAGCCAAAAATACCCTAAATCTATATACAACAAAATTACACTAATTAATAATTATGCCTCAACTTCAGCTAGAATTCGACTTAGATTTAAACTAAACGAAAATCACACAAGTACAAACGGCCAATTTTAATTTTATAAGTTTTCAAAAAATAAAACGTGATTTTAATACATTATCAACTTTCATAAAAATCTTTTTTTCAAAATTGCTTTGCCTTTACCTTTTTCGAATCACACGCATTAGTCACTAGCAAGTTAAATATTTATATGAAAGTGTAAAAACTTTTATTAAGAAATTACGCGACTTAACGATTAGTTTCAGAAAAACTCCGAAAGTTTATATATACAGGGTGTATGGACAGTTTTCCGAAAACTAAAAGGGCATGATCTGATAAGTGAACGAAACTGAACAAATTTCAGTGGATTAAACTTTAAGAAAATTAAAAATTTTGGAGGTGGTAGGGCTTTTGTGCATAGTCCGCTTAGGGAAGTACCACCCCTTTACCTATTTCTGGCTTCTGCCATACAGCAGCAATGTATACACTGCTGTGTTTCGGTTTGAAGGGTTAGGGAGCCAGTGAAATTACTGGCACATGAGTATGACATAACATCTTCGTTTTTAGAATGGGCAACGCGCTTTGCTGTCTTATTAGCGTAAAGGTATGTCACTAATAAGACAGTGGGTGCTATGGGCGGTGGAGACCACTTACCATCAGGGGCCACCTGCTCGTTTGTTCACTTGTAACATAAATAAAAATCAACCTCTATGCAAAATTGTAAACTTGTTTCGACACTTTGTATTTCCATACAAACTGTCCAATCAACTTTCGGCCAATATTTTTCTGAATCCTGAAACTATAATTCACTGAAAGTTGTTCAGTTCCGTTGACTGATGATGGCCTTTCAGTTTTCGGAAGGCTGTTTCTTACACCCTGTATATTTGTTGCATTGTAATAATTCATTTGTTACAAAAAGCGCGATAACAATTAATCGCCTTTTAAATTTTTTTTGAAGTTTATTTGTGGACAGCAAATACAAAGTTATTTTGTATCACTACAACTTTTGTGTTATTTAAGAAATAGTGAACCACTTTCCCTAAGAAACATAGATCGAAAAACACGTTTTTGATGTCGCGCTGTCAACGGAAGAACAAATTTTTTTACTCTCGTTTTTTGACACTTTTTTCTTTGAAAAAGTGGTTTATTACATACACAAATGTTTGCAGTGACATTCATTAATATGAATGAGCGTTTCTACAACTGAAGATAAATTAAATAGATTTAAGATACCGGCTGATTTGTTAAACACTTACTCAAACGACTTCATGCATTCCAAACTTCAATATCAATTGGAAACTTGGTACTTAACAGTAGGATAATATAAATACACAATATAATATAGTATAGTAGACACGTAGGTAATATTATGGATGAGTAATAAAATAAGATAGAGAGAAAATACCTTCATAGAAATCGTTATCCGGTAGAATACAACACTAGGTGGCGCTTACTCGTAGAAAATTCGATATTTTTTACCGTTCCAAAAACCCTTTCTTTCTCTCAACATAGATCCCATTATTAGTGTGAAATTTTGACATGTGAGGGTTAATGTGAAATTTTGACATGTGAGGGTTAAGTTTAATACCTCAACCACGCAATGTGTTTTTTTCTTCGCACGTACTCTTTTCAACATTTTGGAACAAGGTTCAAGCACTGCGAAAAAAGACATGAATATTCTACAAATTTAACGCAACGACAATCATAGAAGCGTATCTCGATAAAGAGAGTTAATTATTCAATTTAATTAGAAAATTTAATTCCAGAATACTAACCCCATACAAAAAATCACACCATAGACAAGCTGATTCGTGCCAAAGACAATCGAATTCGACAATCGCAAAAAAATAACAGTACGCGTACATGCATAACGCGCCTTCCTAATTGGACCAATAGCGTTCTTTAAAGCACTGTGAGCACGCTTAGTCGTTCCAAATCGACCGAAAGCGTGTTTAAAAAAAAATGTTTTTAAAGCACATTTAGTACAATTTGGAACTTAGGGATAGAGTTCTATATGTTACAGATTTGCAATAAAAGTTCGCGCGACAAATAAATTGTATTACGCGGGTCTACTGGGGTTACTGTCTTGGCTACGAGCATCTATGTGCCAGCGCCATCTAGTTTTGTGCCTTTCCAAGTTACGATTACTACTAGAACTTCTCAGTCCTGTTTTATTGATCATCCATAGTGATATTAATGTTTAGGTAGGTAATTAACAGTTTATATTACATATTAGCGGGCAGGCTATGTTCGCGGGTAGTAGTGGCCGGTACGCGCAGGCAGCGGCGGTGGTGTGTCCTGTTGAAGGATTAAATTTATTCAAACATACAACCATGAAGGGTATGCATATCCGTCCAAGAAACTTAAGGGCTTTCCTGCAGTCAACTAGCTAACTAAACTAACTAAAAAATATTACTCCTTAAATACAAAACTTATCGAAAAGCTACCCTAGTTTATTTAGAACCTATTATAGTAATATTTTTTTTAACTGGTGGGGGCGCTAGTTGACTGCAGGAAAGCCCTTAACAAGATTTTTTTTCTGTTTTAAACCTTGATTTTTGATCAAAAACCTGGTTTTATCATATCCCTGCGACAGGTATACCATTTAACCTACTTTTGTACGTAACGTTTCATTATTTAAACCATTTTTTTGTCAATTGGATTACTCTTCACCTCGATCTAGATAAGGTCGATCAATTAAAATTCTAAATCTATTACGAAAATGACCCTAAACGGCCGATTACAAGTGGTCAGCCGCATCCAAACAAGATCTAACAATAAATAAAAAACAATGCTTATACGCAAAAATAATAAAAAATAGAAAACAAATAATTTATTAAAAAAAAAACGAACCTTAATAAAGCATTTGTCAAGCAAACTTAAGATTGTGTTGTAACACTATAGGTAGGTGCCATGCTCTGAAATAAAAACAAAAATATAATAGCAGTCTTAGACGTAGGTCACACCTAGTGAATGCAATCTCGTACGAGATTTCCGCCTAGCGAGATCTCGCGAGACTCAAAACCTAGTCTCGCGAGATCTCGCAATTTACGGGATCTCGCGAGATTGGGAGAATCGCAATTAAAACATATGCAAATGCTTGTTTTAAGAACTAGTAATTGACATGATATGTAATTAAATAGAAACTGCGTTGCTTAGTTATAAAAATAATGTAAGTTTTATTTTAAAAATCAATAGAGTACTTATTATTTTGTCTCTAACTCTAATAACATTTGTTTATGTGTATAATTATTATACCTACTGTATGTAGCTAATCAGTTCAAATTCTTACAATATTGGTAACAAAACAATAATTATCTATATTTAGTCTTTTGTAAATTATTACTTTAGTTTCAATAATTAAGAGTAATAGGAACATTACTTATGGTTTATGGTAAATAAAAACAACAAAACAAAAACATAATTTCACAAGTTCTTAAATAAATGTTGTGAGATCGTATTAATCAAATAAAAGAAGTTTAAAGTAGAAGTCAGATGAAGTTTTCAAGGTACGGAAAGGCAAGTTAGTTTGTCTGAAAATGGCTTCTCAAAAAACACAACATGTCGAGAGTATCATCTGACAGACGACTTCTGATTTTGCATGCCAAATACCCTGCTGCTGAAAAAGCTCGTTCTGCCTCAACACTTGTGGGAACCACAGTTGAGAGGCAGTTATGTATGTTTAAAAGTTCCCCTCTTACTCCACCAGCTTCGTACAAATTCATTTCTTTTTTAATTAAAATGTCTAAAGTTTTTGTTGTAGAATTTGTTGAGCGAGCAGTTGGCTGTTTCAGTGCTTTCAGCGATTTTTGCAGCTTTTCATGAAGTGTGATATTTTTTTCCGCGGAGACGGCAGAAAGAGACATTGTAGTGTCTTCAATATCGAAGCCTTCATCGTCCTCTTGTGCAACCGGTGCAACAACATCGACATCCTGCGTCTGTGACTGTGAGTTATAATTGTACTGTGTTTTGCAGTGCAATCTTTCTATAAGTTTTTTAATTTCTTTACGGATAGTGGTCTTCGGGGAAATAATGAATGTTTCATCTTGCGCATACTCTTCCAAATCATTTTCGTATTGGGTAAAGTTCCTTAAATATAGCAATACTGATGTCAAACATGTGCGGCGCTCAGATATACGGATTCTTAAGGATTCGGCCAGCTTTTTTGCCAGTGGCGTCGACTGTTCTTCCAATTCGCGTATCACGAACCTCAAAGTAGTTTCAGCAGTAACTAGGTCAGAATCTCGGTGACATAAGACTTCAACGGCGAGTTTGACAGGCTCGAAAATTCGCTCTAAGTTCGTCAAAACTGTACACTCTTCTGCACTCAAAGAGTATTCTGAATCGGTATCAAGACCCAAGTCAATTAAAGCCTTACTTACACATAGTTTGACTTTATTGAATATCGATATCATGTCAGCAAGGCTGGACCACCGAGTCTTGCAATCAAGATGTAGCTGTAGGTCTTTGTCAAATTCTTGATTAATGTAAACTTGCAGGAGGTCGTTTTTTGTGGGTGAATTCTTAAAAAGTTTGACCAGCTTTCTGACTTTTTTTATGATACTTGCGTACTCAGTGTCCAAATCTACTTCATTTGTAGGAAAATAATAATAAAAAACATCATCTTCATCATCAGAGTTTGTTTCTGTTTCTTCTCCTGGCAAGTTCGGAATCTCATCTATTTCATCTTCAGCAGACACAGGCAAATCTTGTTTTTTGTATATGCAATCTATTATGGACAGTTGAATGCCGTGGGCGTAACAAAGCTGCTGTAGAGGACTAATCAAACGCCCTACCTTGGTCATTACAGAAGCTCCATCCGTCGTAATATTGACCACATCATCGTCGAGAGACAGGCCAAATTCCGATAGTCTTTTCTTCAAAAGGTCTACTGCAGTTTCTGCAGGCATGCTGCCGTATATTCTGATCAAGCCTAAATTCCAAAAGACAGCTTTATTGTTCTTACACGTATGTATATTTACGTTCATGTAACGTCTATTTTTAGACGAAGTCCACTCATCAAAAGTTGATGTAAATCGGTGGTTATCGTCCTTTAGCTCAGCAAGATCACGTTGAACTTTTAACTTTAAGGTCATTCCATAATTCATCACCATAAGTTTAATTGAATTAGGAGATGTTGGTAATTTGTATCCTGCAACACTAAAAAGGTCTCTCAGGTCTTGCGAGGTACAAAACACACGAAATGGTAAACCGTCTTTAGCAACCATCCTTGACACTTTCATCTCCTTTGAATTATCTTCACTATGAAAATGATCCGTAATTTTTCTCTTTTTTATTGATTTTGATGATGGGGCAGTCAAAGGCAAAGGTTGCTCTTGCTGAAGAGTATTTTCGGCTGGAGCTGGTTCGGAAGCCGAAGAGTTTGATGCTGATGGCCCGGGAGCACCATCGTTTGCCTGCATCTCAACCTCAACACTTTTTTTAGTATCTATCTGATGTATAGACTTCAAGTGTGTATGTAAGCCTTTTGTAGAATGGTCTTTAGTTTTCAAAATCTTCGCACACAGTTTGCACTTTGCAGTGAGTCCATCTTGATCGCGTAAACAATGTTTCCATACTTCTAAAGAACTTTTATATTCACTGTACACTTTTGACATGGTTGGTATGGTAGTTGTAATTGTAGTTGTAGTGTAATATTTCTGCGAAACTAATTAAAACACAAAACTGTCTCCAAAACAAATTATTTCGTTGCAATTGTAAAAATGAGCCGGACCTCGTCCCCCGCAAGCCCGCCTACCCCTCTTGTCCTGTGCCCGCGCCAGGCGCGGCCGCACGGCCGGCCAGGATTCAGTTCGCGCGCAGCCGCGCTATGAAATACACGTCGTCACGCTGCATTTGTCGATCTCGTTATCTCGCGAGATCTCGTACGAAATTTGACGAGATACAATCTCGTAAAATATGGCCGGGATCTCGCGAGATCGGGATCTCGGCGAGACGAGATTGCATTCCCTAGTCACACCACACACACACCTAATTTGATAAAATAGTCGAAATAATGTAGCCTGGGTGTCTACTCTCAAAGTCCGATATATCGAAACGATACTACTCGAAACATGCAAATGAAAAACTTCGTCCCTTGACAATAGAGTAGAATATTGGTTGGATGCAGTTTGAAAATTCATCCAACCAATATTCAACTCTATTGTCAAGGGACGAAGTTTTGCATTTGCATGTTTCGAGTAGTATAGTTTCGACATATCGGACTTTGAGAGTAGACACCCTGATTAGAATGGCAGCAGGACAGAGATATGCGTGAGAGCAGGACGGAGCGATACGTGTCTCTGTCGCTCCAATATCTCACGCATCGCTGCGTCTACGGCCCTGTTCAACAAAGCCGACAACGACAGGCAACAGGGGAAAAGTCACACCCCTCCTCCCGTGGCTCTGATTACGCGCGGCACTACTGTCCACCTTAGACAAATGAATGCACTAAAGCTACAGACTTTTCTTTTGTTTTTAGGGTTCCGTACCTCAAAAGAAAAAAACGGAACCCTTATAGGATCACTTTGTTGTCCGTCTGTCTGTCTGTCAAGACCCTTTATCTCACGAACGGGTAGAGGTATCAGGTTGAAATTAATACCATATATTAGGATCCATGAACCACACAAGATCTGAAAATTTAAATTTTTTACAACGACGCAATCAAAAGATATGGCATTTTATGTCCTCATTTCCATACATTTATGCAAAAAAGCAAAACCTACAGGGTAATTCCCGTTGACCTAAAATTATGAAGTTTGGCAAGAAGCTAGGTCTCACAGTACAAATAATGGGAAAAGTCTGACATCATTAAATATTACAACTTTTCTCACAACTAATGGTAACCAATTGTGGTGAGCTCCCGTTTCAAGAACATTCATATAAGAGAGGGGTCAAGTTGGATGGTCGCGGAGGCGATTTTTGTTATAGTTCTATTTTAAAAACGGGAACACTTACAAACTTGAAAATTAGTGTGTTTATAGTGCATAAGCTATAAAATAACAACAAATAATAAAATTTGGTCAAGCGCGTGTCGGACTCAAAAAATCTAGCACATTAACTTACTGAAATTTCAACTAATACAATTATGATTATGTGGTGGTACGGAACCCTCAGTGCGCGAGTCCGACTCGCACTTGGCCGGTTTTTTTTTTGCTATGGCACTAGTTTTGGCACGACTTTGTGCCAATGTCAGCTAAAGAGTTTGGCCGAGCGTGTCAGCGGAATTCGATTGAGTTTAAGAAGGTATTCGTCAAAAAGTTGTAGAGCCGAATCCTAAAGTTACGTATGACAGCTGTCTAAACACCAACGCATAGGGTTAATTTTTCTTCACAGGTTATAATTTTTCATACGTTTGCAGCTGTCATACGTAACTTTAGGATTCGGCTCTACTAGTACAAGAAAAGAAGCTACAAGAAACTAGTTTACCTGTACGTTATTTTCCCTGGGGAAATGCCTGGGCGGTTGCGGACGTGGCATCGGCTCGTCGCTATCCTCTTCCTCGGAGAAATCTGCAGCGAACACCGATAATCGTTAGTACCTGGGCGACCGAGCTTCGCTCTATAATAGCCGTCTCAACATTAAAATACCAATTAATACAATTAATATTATGTGGTGGTACGGAACCCTCGGTGCGCGGGTCCCACTCGAACTTGGCCGGTTTTTTTTTAAATTCTCCTATTTCAACCTGGATTTTTATGATACCAATAAGTATGGATACAGTACATAATAACGATAAGAATAAGAATATTTTATTTCCAATAAGAAATTACAAGATTGAATCGCTCATGGGCTCCGCACTAGGTAAACACCTGTATCGCGGTGGACCAGACGACCGTTACAAATTAAGGAAACATTTCTATTTCATTTCTATTTATATATTTCTATCTATTTATATTTATATATATATATATATATATATTCTATTTATATATATTCTTTATTGCACAAAAAAAATTTAACAGAAAAGACTATAACTAAAGGACATACACAAAGGCGGGCTTATCTCTAAAAGAGATTTCTTCCAGCCAACCGAACGCAGTGAGAAAGTTGTATTAACGGGAACACAATAGTGCAAAAAAAAGTGAGAAAAAAATGATGTATCATAAATAATAAATAAAGAAAATAGACTATTAAATAATACAAATACATAATTCACATAAATTTATAATAAATACAAATTTATAGGTAATAAATATAAATAATAAATAAATACATAACACACTATATACTACATAAATAAAATGATGAGTGCTTAACAGATATATTTACAATGATGATGGCTATGAAGCAACTTGTGACAGGAAATGATCTTTTAACCTTACTTTAAAAGTGTGAATGGAGGGGCTTTCTTGAATAATTCGAGGCAATTTGTTCCACAATAGAGCGGCACGGACGGAAAAAGAGTGAAACTGGAAATTGGTATTACTCCTAGGCACCTCAAACATCTGTGTAATGTAAGGGCGCCTAGGCCAAGCGGGAGGAGGAAGCAGCTGAAAACGGGAACGAAGGTAAGGTGGGGAGTGCGGGTCATTGAGGATGTTGAAATGGACAGTTAGGATATGCATATCGCGACGAAGGCGGATAGGGAGCCATTTAAGTTGAGCACGGAATTGAGAAATGTGGTCATATTTTCGCAAGCCGAAAATGAAGCGTATAGCTAAGTTTTGAAGGCGCTCTAACTTGTTAAGCAGCTCCTCAGTCACATCCAAATAACAGACGTCGGCGTAGTCAAGGATAGGTAACAGGAGAGATTGCGCAAGCATAATTTTGGTGAAAAAAGGAAGGAAATACTGGAGACGCTTGAGAGAGTGGAACGTAAAATGCATACGCCTGCTAACATCGTTGACGTGAGATATCCAAGACATGTTGCAGTCCATGAGCAGGCCCAGATTTTTAACCTTATCACAAAAACTGATCTGGACACCTTTATAGAAGAGTTTTGGTACTATATCCCAGCCTATCTTGGACCTGAGTCTACTACTGCCGAGAATAATTGCCTGTGATTTAGCAGGATTAACTAGCAGACCAAAAGATTCTGCCCACAACTGGATGGCAGTAAGGTCTTCGTTTAGAGCATCAACAGCATTGGATATCTCAGTCACGACAAAATGACGATAAATTTGCAAATCGTCTGCATACAGATGGAATGGAGAAGAAATTACACGAGATATGTTATTTATGAAAACAGAAAAAAGTAAAGGTGAGAGAACGCCGCCTTGAGGAACACCAGCAGTGAGATTTGACCAGTCCGAGCCAGCATCATCGGTTCTCACACACTGCTGGCGTCCGAAGAGATAAGAGTGAAACCAGTCTATTACCGAGGAAGGAATGTTAACAGCACGAAGAGTGCCGAGGAGGATATCGAAATCAACAGAGTTGAAAGCACTGCTGAAATCTAACAAGGCCATCACGGTGAGCTTGGTGTTATCCATAGCACACCGGATGTCCTCCGTTATATTCAACAGTGCACCAACAGTGCTGTGGGAAGGACGGAAACCAGACTGGAAAGGACACAATAGGTTGTTGGAAGTAAGATAAGAATAGAGTTGTTTATGCACAACTGATTCTAGGACTTTAGAGAGGATGGGGAGTATAGATATGGGACGGTATTGTGAAAAGGATGTAGGGTTTGTGGTTTTCGGTAAGGGAATGACAAAAGCTTTCTTCCACGATGCTGGAAAGATATTGCGAGAAAGCGAATAGTTGATAATGTGAGAGATCACTGGGGCAATTTCCTCCAGCACGGGAAGAATCATGTCCAGGCTTAAATTGTCACTACCGATGGCTTTGGTGGAGATGGCACGGACACTCTTCTTTATTGCATCAACGGAGACTGGTTTAAAAGAGAAGGGTGGACAGTCAGGTGGAGTAAGTTCAGAAAGATAAGAAAGAGTTTTTGTTTTAGATAAAGAGTCTAAAATGACCGGGGGAGCAATAAAATGTTGATTCAATGCATTGAGATCCACATTGCTTTGACAAGCATCAGTGGTTTTTCCCACACCCAATGACCGTAGGAACCTCCAAACTTGCGCCTGGCAGAGATCCTGAATTGTTGTATGAATGTAGCGACGTTTAGCATCCCTACACATTCTGTTGCAGACGTTTCTTAGTTTTTTGTATGCGTCGAGATTTTCCTGACACGGATGTTTTTTGTGTTTGGCTTTAGCCCTGTCGCGTTTAGCCATAGTCCTCCTGATCACCGGCGTTAACCAGGGAGCAGGAGCACGCTTCACACGCACAGGCCGAACAGGCGCATGACAATCATAAACTTTAATCAGTTCAGTAGTTAGAACTTGTACCATATCATCAATGTTGTCGGACAACAGCACCGATGACCAGTTAATATTCTTAACATCCTCTCTCAAGCGTTCCAGATCCATATGCTTAAAATCACGCAGAAGTAGAACTTTGCCTCTAACCTTTGGAGGACGTACTTTATAAGACAAGAAGACTAAGTCGTGGTAAGAAAAGGGAGCAGCCATTTGACCATGAGAAAAGACGAGCTTTGGGTTAGAGACAGCAATTAAGTCAATTAAGGAAGGCCTGGAGTTAGGGAAATAGTGAGTGGGAGAACTCATGGGAAGAATTTGTAGGTTAAATGATGTTGTAAGAGCATGGAGGTTTTGAGCTCTTGCATCACCCTTCAATAAACATGTATTAAGATCTCCCATAAAAATCACGTGGTCATAAATAGGTACTAACTTCCCTAAAGCAGACTCTAAAGTGCTAAAATAGTTCACCTTGTCACTAGGACTATAAAGGACACCGAGGAGTATTTTTTTGTGGCGCACTACTACATCCAAAAATAGGTATTCCAGAGAGCCAGTGTAATCGGATGGGGAACAGGAAACAACGTTGGCTGAAAAACTGCTGCGTAAATATATACTGACGCCTCCGCCACCACGTCCGGTGCGGTCGTTTCGATAAAGTTTATAACCAGGTAGGGAGCAACTAGTTGATGGAAGTGAGGGTTTCAACCAAGACTCGGACACAAGTATGCAGTCAACTACGCCGGAGTCAAAGGATGTGAGAAGGTCGGACTATGACATGAATTCAACTATGATTGATTTTTTCCACATAAAAAGTACATACCTTAAATTTAAAAGAACACGAAAATTTACTCAAACTTAAGAGGGACTACAAAAACATTGATAGGCATGAAAATGTAAGATAGTCAGGATTTAAAACAGTGCATATAAGTGCACAAATACTTCAATCACATATTACAAAGAGAAAATTTGTGGATTTTGATCATCAAACTGAACAACTTTTCCCAAGCAACTTAAGTCAAAATACAAACGCTGAGAAGTGTTTTTTTTTCATATTTCAATAGGTAGGTAGGTATACTTACATGGTTACTTTTCAATCACCCCGGAAATTTTAAGAGGTGGTTCTGCCCACGAAACTGAAAAACTTTTCTCATGGAACACAGGTAGAAATCAGCCGCTGTGCTGTCAGCTGATGCAGTTTGTATGGGAATAAGATATTTTTTGTTCCTTGGGAAGTATTTATGTATGTATGTATTTTAAAAGTATGTTTATCCTTCTTTATATATGCCTTATTATTTATATTGTAATTTTAAGTATATTAGTGTGTACTCGTAGTATAAGTATTTTTTTTTCTCCATATTTTATGCTAGTTTGCTTTTTATTAAAAACATGTATTTTTTTTGTTTAATTCTCATTTCACACTTCTAAATGCACATTCCTGTGCCCCTTTTCATGTCATTATTTCACACCAGCTAGGTTGGCTGGAAGAGATCTCTTATAGAGATAAGCTCACCTTTGTAAACAAATTTTATGTTAACTACAATTTTATGTAATTTGTGCACAATAAAGAATATATAAAAGTTGTTCAGTTTCATGGACAGAGCTTTCTTTTAAAATATACTTTCTCTTTGGTAGGATAATAAAAAAATAAGCGGGTATATTCTTTGTGGACAGTTGTTTAGTTTCATGGTCTGAATCTACAGTTATAATTTTCGGAAAATACCTATTTACTTCCTGTACACAGAAATCCTAGTCCGTCAAATCACGTGCTGCTGACGTCACGCAAACATACAATAGTTCCCCCCCCCCCCCCCTATTACCCCGCAGGCACGAAGTAATTTTTCGGCCTATACAGGGTGTAAGAGACAAGTTTCCGAAAACTGAAAGGGTATTAGTCAACGACATTGAACAACTTTCAAAATGAAACTCTAAAACATTCAGGAAATGAAAAACATCTATCCAATCAAGTTTACAATGTTGTATGTAGATGATTTATTTTAATTCACTGAAAGTTGTTCAATTTCGTCAACTGATTATGCCCTTTAAGTTTTCCGAAAGTTGTCCAATACCCCTGTCTGTATGTTTAGTTAACATAATGTAATTCTGATAAAATTCAGGTGCCTCATGTTAAAAGTTTAATTAAGACATGCTCCAGGAACCAACACCCATGCAGACTATTCGTAGGTGGCTATTTCTCAAGAGTAAAGGCAAGGTTACACGATGCCAATCTTGCGGCGCTAAAATATCGCCAGCACCACGAATAAAAACATATTTTCTCTACATGCTAGCGCTAGCCGTTATCGTAGCAATCTAACTTGTAATAAAGCAGTAGAAACCATGTGTCTGTACGGCCTACTTCTCAGGGGACAACTTACAAATTACGGGCGCGCAAAAACTAGCAAGTGTATATCCACACAGGCGCACTTGGGTACCGGTGGTACCCAAAGGTTTTTTTGGAGTAGATTGCACCCGTTTTCGCCAGCATACGCCTAAACTGCACACCAGCCCCAGTCGAATTCCCGGATGCCGGAAACAATGGTTGTTTAGGGCTTGCATTCTAAGAAATAACACTTGGAGCAAGGTTTCTTGTAGCGCTCGTAAATATTTTAATAGGTTGCTTGAGAGGCCATGGGTACGACCGGTACTCAGATGCACCGGACTAAAAAAATATATTCTGGTGGAGCGCGTCAGTGGAAACAAAAATTGACATCGTGAATACCTGTTTTTTTAACAACATTTTTTTAGCTTCTACTGTCCCTCTGTTGGGCAATAGCCTCCATTTTAAAAATATTAGGAGTTACTATGGTTTTACGTTGAATACAAGATTTTTACAGTGTAAGGCAAACTTCATATGACCGCACGGAACTACTAACCGCGCGGTACAAGATCAAAATAAATAGTGTTTGTTGTCTACATAACCGCGCGGCGCGCTGCGACCCGCGCGCAAGATGTAGTCAAGATCAGGTCAAGCTTGACACTCGAAGTGCGACTTCCATCCCTACGCTCATTCAGATAAGTGCGGTACAAAGTCCAATGTGTCTGGCTTGACGTGATCTTGACTGTACAATCCTGTAACGCCTTATTCAGTTGATCCGCGCGGTTTGAGACGGACAGACGCATGGAATGCCTGTCATCATGGCCAGACTACCGCGCGTACCTATGCTGTCATGGGAATGGTTCGACCGCGCGTCTTCACGCGGTACTGCGCGGTCATATGAACTTAGTCTAACACTCATTGCAAAAAAATTGGGCTTCACATGGGATTTATTAACTTTTTCAGTGAAACCCGTGCCATAAATATACTGGGGCTTTTCTACTTGCCTCTTTGTTTTCTGTTGTCAGCCTTCACCGTTCCTTCGGTATCGGACCCCTCTGCAAAACATCCATAATACATAAACACTAAAAATTTAAACATAGCAATCGTGCAAATTTTTCGCAATCATTTATTTTTTAAATATTCAACATGCCATAACACACATGTCAGAAAAATATTCTAGAAAATAAATAATTAGAAAAATATTGTGCAAGAATGTGCATTTTATAGAAAAAAATATTAATTACTTTAAGTATTCACGAAGAATTCAAATCACTTTTTTATCACTTCAAATCTATTTGTATTTATTCAGTATAAAACTGTACAATTTTTTTAAATGTCGAAACATCAGAATTTTTTTCGGTCGCACCTTACAATACCCTCTATCACGGCGCATGGTTTGTATGGAACAACAAAATAAAAAACATTTCTGTTTCTTAGGAAAAGTTTTGTGGTTTGAGTAACACACAAAATTTGCAGGGATTTAAAGAAAAGATTGTTGTGTCGGTACAAACCGACTTAAATTTAAACCAGGGTGTCTACTCTCAACTTTCGATATATCGATAAGATACTATTCGAAACATGCAAATTCAAATCTTCAGCCCTTAACGATAGAGTAGGATATTGGTTGGAAGCTAATCACTGCCAATTTAACAATTTATCCAACCAATATTCTACTCTATTGTCAGTGAATGAAGTTATGAATTCGACTGTATCGAAGTAGTATCGTATCGAAATATTGAAAATTGAGAGTAGACACCCAGGGGGCAGGTACTCTAAACACTAGCGGCAAGCTTCTATACAGCGTGATGATGAAATATCTGAATATACTTGAGAATGGTATTTAGGACACGAAACTGAACAACTTTCCCCAAAAAAACATAGTTTGAAAAACGTAAATAAATTTTGGCTTTCCCACCCTAACCTTGCGTCGTCAATACGGGACAGTATGGAGCTACCAAAAAATTTTCGCATTTATCGACCTACATTTCTAGGAGAAATTTGTTCAGTTTCATTTCCACTCAAGTATAATTGGGTCGGCTATTGTCGACAAGCCCGTTGGTGTTGTTGGTAGTGAGCCTGCCTTTCACGCCATGGGCCGTGGGTTCGATACCCGCCCAGGGCAAACATTTGTGAGATGGTGTTGGGTGTTATTTATCAATTTATGTATGTTTATCAGTCTCTGATACCCATAGTACAGACTCTGCTTAGTTTGGGATCAGATGACCTTGTGTGAAATGTCCCCCAACATTTATTTAAGTTGTATCATTATCATGCTGTATTTTCAAACAATCACATTTCTGGGTCTAGTCTACTCTTAATTTTCGATATATCGAAAGGATACTATTCGAAGCATACAAATTCAAAACTTCGTCCTTGACAAAAGAGTAGGATATGGGTTGGATGCTAATCACTGGCAGTTTGAAAATTCATCCAACCAATATCTCTATTGTATCGACTGTATCGAAGTAGTATCGTATCGATATATCGAAAATTGAGAGTAGACACCCTGTATCGCTCCAAACCACCGTTGTTAATAAGCATGAAAAGTAAACATCGAAATAATGTAGCCTGATTCAAATGACGGCAGTGTGAGAGCAGGACGGAGCGATGCGTAAGATATTGGAGCGACAGAGACACGTATTGCTTCGTCCTGCTCTCACGCACAGCTCTATCCTGCGGACATTCTAATCAAGAATCAAGCTAGATTATTTCGTCTGTAGATCTTTTAAAAGGTACTGCAAATATTGTAAAACAAAGCGTTCTTCCATTCCATCCATCTCGACCGATGGTTCTTCATCATAACATCCCATGAAATGTCCACTACAGGACAGGAAGCTCTCTCCAGAATTCTAGCTTTTGCTGGAAAAATGTGGAGGGGAAGTACCATAGTCACCTCGCTTGTCAGCGTTACGGCTGGCACCATGGACCGCGGTTGTAGGTGACCGCAGTAAGTAAGACGGTATGATACACAGGAGGATGCTGCTGCCCATCCTCCAGTTTAAAACCCTTAGTCTTCTTAGCAAAACCAAATTTTATCGAGTTATAAAAAACATATGTGTAAACTTTTTGCGATTTTAGAGTTAGTCCCAAGCATGGACGAATAATAATAAGACTGACAATCCCCATACTAGAAAACGTAACCCGGAAAGGCATGAAACTCATGGAAACTAGATGGCGCTTTCAAATAATCTGGAAATTAATTATGGTCTACCGAGTATTCTGCCAAAAGATCATTCAAAATTTCAACATTGTTTCAATGTAAAGAAACGCTTACATTGAAATTCGGTTTATTTGTTTAGCAGAATACTCGATAAATCATAATAACTTCCCGGACTATTTATTAGCGCCATCTAGTTTTATACTTTTCCGGGTTACGATTTCTAAAAGGGAATGGTCAGTCCTTCTTATTGTTCGTCCATGGTCCCAAGCAACCCTAAGACACTATTCATCGCAAAATCATAATTAACGGTATGTAAATGATTACATGTAGGTAAACGCATAACGCGGTCCCGTGTGGTGCCGGCAAAGAATAGTACCAACCCATACATACCCGTGGGTGTCGTAAGAGGCGACTAAGGGTTAACTGGAGGATGGGCAGCAGCGTCCTCCTTTGTATCTTACATCTTACTTACTGCGGTCACCTACAACCGCGGTCCATGGTGCCAGCCGTAACGCTAATAAGCGAGGTGACTATGGTACTTCCCCTCCACATTTTTCCAGCTAAAGCTAGAATTCTGGAGGGAGCTCCCTGTCCTGTAGTGGACGTTTTATGGGATGCTATGATGAAACGCATATATAAGGTAGATCTTAAGTTTAATAAATTCTGTAACCCAAGTGACAGTGACATAGGGCATGACTGAATTTCTTAACCTCAATGTTTTGAAAATTAGATAAATTGCATTTACTTATATATAAGTACTAGCCCATCGGCACGTTACAATGTCCCCAATTCGTTGGTCCGAAATTTGACATTTAGGACCAACAAACGTCAGTCGTTGTCAGTCATATTGTCAACATTGGATGCAAATAAACTTACCAACAAAATGGAATGTTCTTAGTTGAAGAAACAATATACACTTATTATTGTTATTTCTTATTATTGTTTTTGACTATAATCCAATTAATGAAACTGAAAAACCAGGCCTAAATCACATATAAACAGTAAAAAGTTTGTTTTGTTTTTTCCCGCCATATTATTTCCGTTCCGTGTATTTAGCACCGACCGAAGTACTACACAACGTAGTTCACGCGATTTTTCACAGATGGCGCTATTTTTTCTTGTATGAGGAAATTTTGAACCGTTTGTTCCCAAGACCCTATCTTGACTATATAAATCTATGATAAATTGACTGAAAGTTGCATGGACCCTAGAAATGACCAGGCGAGACGTCGGGGCGTTGAGGTATCAAAAATGGCGCGCCCACCGTTGTACGAAGAGTCACCATTGTGTCCTATAATGTTATATTTATATAGGGTGACTTTTAATTAGTTCTTGATAGAAAAAGGTATGATTGTACTCATGATACTGAACAACTTTCCCCAAGGAACATAGGTCGAAATACGAAAATCAAGTTTTGACCTCCCATAGAAACTGCATCAGCTGATATCGCATTTTGTATGGGAGGTCAAATTAAATTTTTCGTATTTCGACCTATGTTCCTTGGGAAAAGTTGTTCAGTATCATGAGTACATGCATAGCTTTTGCTATCAAGAACTAATTAAAAGTCACCCTATATGTAATGTGATATGTAAATAATGTAGCTTGTACTGTGCCCGTGTGGTGTCGGCAAATAATAGTATCAACCCATTTCTACCCGTAAGTGTCGTAAGAGACGACTAAAGGTTAATAAACCGGAGTATGAGCAGCAGCATCTTTCTGTGTTTCGTACCATCTTACATACTGCGGTCACTAACAACAGCGGTCGCCAGCCACAACGCTTATACGCATGGTGAATATTGGTAAATTCACTCCAAAAAAAAAGAAAAAAAAGAAGCGACAATAAAACCCACGCGCTCTTTTTAATATGTTTGAATTAGCCTGTTAGAACCCTAATCCCAAATAATCCCATGGATTTTTCTCTTCTAGGTAATCTGATATTTTATAATAACCTTTCTTATACAATTTTTGCTTGATAACAGCTTTAATTTATCTAATGGTAAACTTTCATTCTAATCAAGCACCAATATTTCGAATATAAGTATACCTTTTGGGACCGTAGTAAAAGAAACTCGTATTTGCAGTACCTTTTATAAGAGGCATAAACAGCGGCACTAGATTGGAAACGAAATTGGAATAGTTTTCAAACGGATTGAAAGCTGTCAAACGCAAATATTGGGTCCTTACCTATGAAATTGGCGATATTTTTTTGCAGATTAATGAGATCATAATTCATATAGTTCTATAGCCATTTTCTTTGTTTATTTTATATTTGGAAGTCGATTTCAAGGTCATCAATCTACAAATTAAATTTTATTTATATTTTTGATTTGTTATCTAAAATTAAAGGTTCGAAAATTGTAAGTCTTAAATGTCGTTTTACATTATTACTTTTATAATATTTTTTACAGATGATATTTTTTGAAATTTAAATTGTAGCTGCTGTAAGTTTGAATGTCTTTATATTCACACAAAAAAAAATGTAAAATTTTAAATTGATATTCGTAAAAAAAATGTGTTAGTACTAAAAATTCTTCATACAAAATGCAAAATTTCAAAGGTAAGGAACTAAGGAGGACCTAATACCTATAAAGCCGGATTCTATTTATGCCACAAATAGTTTCCAGTTTCATACAAATAGGGAACATGCAATTTATTTATAATTTTTTATTTATATGAAATTTATTCTCATTCATGTAATAAACAGACTTGTAAAACTATTTTTCGAGTAACTATAATATTAAAAAAGATATAAGCCATCGAAGATTTGTTTTTGTCTCTTTCTAGCAAAATGAAATTTAATATGGAGTTTATATTGCCGTAGTGAATTGTGACGTCACTATTCATGTCGGATCTCTCTGTCTAATTAGTAGTTTTAAATGCTTATATCGGCCGTATTTCTTAGCCGATTTAAATTTTAATTTCACTTTTTGTCATCTCTACTACGGTATTTTCATATTTTATTAATAAATGCGACTAATAAAATTTATGCATGTTCCCTATTTGTGTATCGGCTTCAAAGCAATTCCAATTTAATTTAAATTTTAGTGAGGTTTTAATGAGGTTAGACTGACCAGAGTTTAGCTCCCTGACGAGTGTAGACATAGCATTAGTGACAGAGTCCGCCGCGTACAGTAGGTCACTGCGTAGCGTGCGGTTGTCCATACCTACCACGCCCACTGTACACAACATTACATACACATATACTCAACGTGTTAATGGAATAAGCGAAACCCTCATAAATCCCAACTGATTTTTATTAAAATAAATCCATTCCCGTAAAAAAATCTTAAAAAAAGATTATTTTTTCTAAACATTGTTATTTTAAAGTTTCATCATTGATCTAGTTTCATCGTTGCACTCCACGCAAGCCACGCCCACTTCCCTCCTCTCCTCACCGCAGCGCGCGTATCCACAGAAATATTTAGAATAGAAGCCGCAAAAATTTTAATAATAAAAATTAAAAAAAAATACCGCAATCAAAAACCCGTGAAATTGATTCTACTCTCGATTCTGAACAAACTATTTTCTCAGTTTCGCTTATTCCGTTAACACGTATATGTCGCAGGCAAATCGTATAATTCCGTAAACAAAAACAAGGGCAAACTGTGAACGGTCGGCAGATTGTAAAACAGCGCCCGCAGATTGTGAACGGGTTTAGATCACTGGCGCATTTTAGGTTCGTAAGTCACGGTACGGTGTCATGTTTGTTAATTCTCCAGATGAAAATAAATAAATAAATATATCACAACCACAACGGCCAGGAACGAATTACGCGCCGTTTTGTGAAAACCGCAGCATTATGTAAAATGACGAATTATAGAACTTGCCTGCGACATATACACAATATAAAGGCTAACATGGGCCAAGAAGGGCCAACGTGTGCTAACATAGAATAAGAAGGGCCAACGAGGGCCAGCATGGACCAAGAAGGGCCAACGTGAGCCAACATGGATCAAGAACTAACAGAAATTACTCTAAGTAATAGGACCGTCTTTGTGCGCAATAAGATGTACAAGCTATTCATACGCTGTGTACATAGCCAAGTCCTTGGGCGGCTCAACAACTCTGACACCAGGGTTTGTGAGGTTGGCCATCAATATTACTAAACCATAACTCACACGATATAATGATGTGCAAGAAAGAGTTCATCTCTCTCTCTAACTGGCCCATCAAGGCCTACATTGGGCCTCCTTGGTTGGCCCTATCTTCTAGATATTTGTACAATATTAAATAAGCAAGTTCCCTTATCCAAAGTCTACTGCGTCCCATCATTGACGAAGAAAGACCATGATGCGCCAGCATGGTTCAATGTGGGACAACTTGAATTATGCACGGACCAAAGAGACCCAACTTGGAACTTGGAGGATTAAAGGTACTGACCCACTTTGGCTCAATTTAGGACAGTATAAGTATATACTTGTAAAATGTATAAAAGAAGCAGCATTAGGCTGGGCGTATGCTGATACGTAAATGGCGCAGCGCAGCAGAGTACAGTATTTCTATCCTTTAGAGCCCTTTTACATTAGGCGATTTAGTGCGCAGCCGCAGCGCTGCAACCGCAAAACCATTCACTTTACAGCGGTTTCAGTGCTACGCGTCTGATGCTCGCAATAACGTAATTTCGCGCTGCTGTAGTGCGCGCGGCTAATGTTTCTATGGTCCCCAGTCGCGCAATGAAGAGGGTATCCTAGTTCGAGAAATAGGTATATGTACAAACTATTGACTGCGCCCCAACCATCCTTCAGTTGTGTGCGATAGGGACAACCTGCAGTTAAGACCAATTTTTCTTAAAAAACGTCGTTCTGCGTTCCCTGTTTTCTTCTCAAAAACTGAGCTAATTCAATTTTTTTTTTGTATCAAAATTTAAAGGTAGAGTAGGTCTACGCTTCTATTTTTTCTTAAATCTTGAAAACTTTTCAAATTCTTCTGGTAGTCGTCTAAACATGGCTTTTTCAGGTTTTTGGATAGACTTTCTTTTAATAATTATTTTTCGGAAAAAATTAATGACAAGGTCATGCCTATATTCGACCTTGATTTAAAAATAAAATACCATCCATTGTATGGAATAAATGCAGCTAAAATTTGATATTGTCTTTGTTACTAGACTCTTTTGCTCTAAAGACGCCTACACCTAGAGAATACATTTGTATCAACTTGTACGGTCAAAATACAGGTAGGATTCCCTCTTAAGCAGCGTTAGTTTACATTTAATCTGTGACATTTCCTAAAAAGAAAAGGCTATCAGTTTTCTTCGAAATAAAGCGAGGGGAAAAACGTGTCACATCCGGGACACAACATACAACGAGTGCGAATTTAGAACTTGAAATCGGAAGGTCGCGCAGACCCGCATATTCAGTACAACTCAGGAGCACCGCGGGCGGAGAGTGTCCGTTCTGTATGATAGAGCTATTAATTTATTCTGTGGACGTGTTCTGCCCTGTGCTGCGGCACCTGCGTCTAAGCATACGCCCACTGCCGGGCCTTATGGTTATCCATCACATTTAATGCACATGTTATATAGCGTCGTTGCGCGACCAAAACCTGCTAAGTAACAAAATTAAAATTTTACAGGAGCCAAAAAAAAAAATTATAACTTTTTAGGCTTATTGATGAGAATGGTGATATTTTGAACATCTATGACTGGGATTAGTACCTTCATTTTCATTATAAGTAATATAACTGATTACATCTAAAAAAATAAATAAACAAGAATTAGGAAATCATCATGCATATGGCAGATTCTTCCAGGGCATCAACAGTGTATAGCAGAATTTACTCAGTGCTAATATTATAGAAAAATCAACAATCCTTTACAGATATAATTGTTTTATTATTTTTTATCCACTTACACACATCACATCAACAACCCATAACCAGTCAACTGCTGAAGAATTTTAGAAACATACCTAGAAATTAACGACCTACACAGTGATCGTCATTATGGCTTCCGCCGGGGACGATCAACTGGGGATCTTCTAGGGTATGTTACGCAATTTCTGGGGCGAGGCCATCGAGAAACATGGCGAAGCCCTTGTCGTATCACTGGGCATATCAAAGGCCTCTGACAGGGTATGGCACGCAAGTCTGCTGAGCAAACTTCCTGCTTACGGCATTCCCGCTGACTTTTCCTGATCAGATTCATCTGATTTCCTGAGGGTCGATCTAAGTAGTCCTTGATGCCTGCTTCTCTGATCTCATGGCCATTGATGCCGGGGTTCCTCAGGGGTCTGTAGCCTCTGCAACACTTTTCCTGCTACACATACATGACCTCCTTGGTCCAGGTATTGTTGGGTACGCAGATGACAGTATAGTCGTAGAGAGGTATGATCGAGCGCAAAAGCCAGCGGTGACGAGATACGTTCTTCGAGAGAGGCCATGGTGGAGCGAATAAACTCAACCTTAAGTCTTCTCTCCGACTGGGGTGACAAAATGTATTACAATGCCACCAAAACATAAACGTGTCTATTCACTGCCAAAAGTAGTCCGTTCAATCTGACTCCTACTTTTCGAGGTACATCTGTACCGGTCACCGACAGCCTCGAGCTTCTTGGCATAAAGCTGTGTAAAAACCTGAACTTCGGCGCTAACATTGAGTCAAAAGCTCAAGCTGCGGCCAAAAAGTTGGGTATCCTCAATAAGGTTAAGCGGTATTTCACTCCTGGACAGTTGCTAGTTTTATACAAAGCACAAGTCCGATCTTGTATGGGGAATTGCTGCCACCTTTTGGATGCCTCAGCTAAATAACAAGTCGGCGCATTTGACTCGATCGACCGTAGAGCCCAGAAGCTCGTTGGTGATGAGATGCTAATGAAAACCAGGTTTCACAGCCTAGCCCACCGGCGCAAAGTTGCATATTATATCGGTCTTTTACAGATTGTACTTCGGAGAGTGTGCCCAAGAGCTCCATGAGTTTATTCCGCCATCCCCCTTCTACCATCGGGTTTCCAAACGCAGGATATCACCCATAATTTGTTGGAAGCGCTTTAAAACATCCTTTATAATGCGCACGGCTAAGGAGTGGAATTCTCTGCCTGCGTCTGTGTTCCCGAGCTCTTATAACCCGAATCTATTTAAGTCGCGAGTGAATAGGCTTATTTATTTATTTACAGTTTATTGTACACAAGATAAACCAAAATAAAATTACATTCAAGAAAAAAGACACAACAGGTGCTGCTTATTTCTACACAGAAATTTCTTCCAGCAGACCTACTAAAGCGTGATTTGACTGGAAAAGGCAGATAGATAGGCTTCTTCTGGGCAAGCTCGTTCCTTCGTCAACCTCATCTCTAGCTAGACATTTTGCTGGTTTTGACTGCGACGACTTTACTATGAAAAAGCTGTTATGTGCAGATACGTTTGCACATAGCAGATATTGTTGGACCCTAGATACATGGCAGATTTTGAAAATATGCCATAAGTCGCGTTGTAGCTCCTTGATATGCGCCAAATTTTATCAGGAGACGCATACGAGTAGCAGTGTTTTTCATCTCTTGGCGTTATAAAAGGGGTTTCGTCAAAAAAACGATAGTCTGACCGCAACCGCTGTACCGCTTTATAGGTGGTGGCGGGGAGGTGGGGGTGTGGGAAGGAAAGAGCGAGAACTAGTTGCCGGCGTGGGCGATGCCCCCCCCCCCGTCTCGCCGGGGCGTACCTATACAGCGGTTGCGGTCAGACTTTATTAGATGTCGGTATTTAGAATTAGACAGATTGTAAAACAAGAAGCAATGTTCCTTCCTTATACCAGCATACAATGATCTTGTGAAGTTAAGTGTTAGGACCTCATTTTGTATAACCTTTTTCTTTAATTTGACCCATGTCTTTAAATGTGTTAAAATTTATTAAGAACATACTTACTGGTAGTTGGCCGTTGGCTTTGATGGAAATTTCTCTCCTCATTTCTCATATTTTCCATACCTGTATTAAATAAAATAAAAAAAATTATTAAAAGCCCAACACCAATTCATTTTTAGGGTTCCGTCCTTTTCTCACAACTAATGGTAACCAATTGTGGTGAGCTCCCGTTTCAAGAACATTCATATAAGAGAGGGGTCAAGTTGGATGGTCGCTGAGGCGATTTTTGTTTTAGTTCTATTTAAAAACGGGAACACTTACAAACTTGAAATTTGGTATGTTTATAGGGCATAGGCTATAAAATAACAACAAATAATAAAATTTGGTCAAGCGCGTGTCGGACTCCAAAAATCTAGCACATTAACTTATTGAAATTTCAACTAATACAATTATGTTTATGTGGTGGTACGGAACCCTCAGTGCGCGAGTCCGACTCGCACTTGGCCGGTTTTTTTTTTTTTCAAAATAAGGTTCCGTACTTGTCCACCATAAGATATACTACAAGCTTTTGCCCTTTGATTTTAAAAATTCGATTTTGATTTGATTTTAAGAAACCGACGCACAGTGAGTTTTGAATCGGAGCGTTTCTCTGACGTCAATGACTGTAGGTCAGTTCACAAGTTTGTACTATAAAAGACCTAAAGAGGCAGAGGTTAAAACATGACGGAAAGTTTATTTATTAGTGGGAGCTCGGGGTGGGGTTTTGCCTGAACGATATAATTTATGTTTTTTTTGTGTATCTAGTGATTCAGTGGATAATAAACATTAGGGTGGTCCACATTTGTATGAAAAAATAAAAAAGTATAATTTAACCCGCTCCACAAGGTTCTTTTTGTTCCTTTATCTAAAAAGAGTATGTACCAAAAATCAGATTAATAGAAGCACATTTAGAGGTCGCGATGAATTGAAGAAAAAATTAATATAGCGAAATTACCAAGGAGAGCTAAGACCAGAATCAGCTGCTGAAGTGAAGTTTCGCGCTCCCGGTGCCCTACACTAGGCTTGTTGGATGGCAAAAGCTATCTTTTGTCTGAAATTATGTCTTTTTCAAGAGCAATTCACTCTCACCGTGGCAGATAAACGATCCATCACTGAATTGAGCCAGTTTGTGAGTCTCGTTTATAGATGTTATTGGTACGAGGCCTCATTGGCAAAAAGAGCTACTCTAAACGACGCAAATCTCCTTGCACTAATCAAAAATTACCCGAACGTGGAAGTTAGTAGCACCAAAGTAATACTGCATTGAAAGCATCACGTCACCACCTTTGGTATTTTTCCGAACGTTTGATTAGGCTTTCATTGTTCGATTCCAGAGTAAGTCTCGAGTTCAAAAGAGAAATGGTACAAAATATGCAAAAACCACCTAAACAAAAGGCTTTAGTGAGGCTAGATTGTAAAACTTGTGATCCTTATAGCCCGTTTCAGTCTTTTTTCACACAACGGATTGCGACCCTGTTTGATTTATTGATTAATAATGATAGAGAAAAATCAGCAGCATTTTTGGCTAAAAATCCCTCAGAATGGTCCACCTGTGAAGTCTACATCGAAATGAGAGAGAAAGCTCACCAAATGAAAATAGTAAATGATTGTGTAGAGCATGGAATTGCATTTATCACGAAATTCAATGCAAGTATTACAAAAAACTAACAGAAGAAGCAGTATCTTCTCCGTGTGGTAGAAAAAAATTCCCTATGGCTTCCAAGTGCAACATTTTGAAACTTTGTTTGGGAAATAAAGATGCAAACTAGTTATCTTTACCTAATCTAAATTTATAGATCATTCTAACTCATTAAACAAAAAAAAATTCATCAGTGACAAATTTGTTTCCTTCTAAATCCCATATAAAAAAGTATAAAATCATCGCGACCCCTAAATATTATTAGTTTTGGCTCAAATTTTGCAGAGGGGTACCTGGAGCCATATTATTATGAAACAAGGAGCCTTGTGGAGCACCAACATTAAAAAAAATTTTTTTTTGGACCACCCTACAAGGACCACCCTAATAAACATAGTGTGTTGACTATGCAGTACATTGATTACAGGGTATGCAGCTGATACAAAATTTCAAGCGTATTTTAACCGTATATAAGTTTTCAAAGTGCATGCGCACGCGCTGGTCTTACCAAGGCTATGCGTCATTTCGATACGCTCCCGCTCTCCCAAAGAAGGCGTTTGTGGCGCGCTGCGTACAGTGCCTCTTGTCGTTGGCTCCCTACAAATGAAAACAAATAAACATCTACAGAATATTAAGTAAATTTCACAAAACCTCCCTGGTGGTAGCTCTTAACATGAAACTAAACAATTTTTGCTCTACGCCTTTTGTAAATTCGCGAGAAATATATTTATTTTTCATACAAATTGGCTTAGACACCTAAGATTTGTATAAAAAACAATATTTTTAGGGAATTTTCAAAAGTCGTTAACTTAAGTTGTTCAGTTCCATATCCAGCGCTTCCACCCGAGAGGTTTTGCGTTATTTAATTAACACGTTGTATACATATAATAAAATCATGAAGCCGCGGATTACATTGAAAATTTTCGCATGATCTAGAGTTCTAGAGGGAAACAAGAAAGGTAAATTACCATTCGGGGAATTTTTGGAACTTTTGTATACATATAATAAAATCATGAAGCCGCGGATTACATTGAAAATTTTCGCATGATCTAGAGTTCTAGAGGGAAACAAGAAAGGTAAATTACCATTCGGGGAATTTTTGGAACTTTTGCCTATTTGTCTGAGCGCGATAAACTCACAACCCACCGAACCGACGCAAACGGGGCTTACTTCCTTGCACCGTATAAGTTCATTGCAATTGGTTCACTCAAACAGAAGGCATGCGAGTACAAAGTTTCAACGACGACTGTTGGGTCTCTGGAACACCAACATAATCATATTCAATATAGTACCTTTCTGGGTTGCGGATGACTGGCCGGTAATGGCAGACTCTACGCGATAACTGCGTCTATGAACAGCCAATATATTCATGCCCAATATTTTATCTTTTCGGGGCGCTGTGTTGCCGCTGGCTGCTCGGTAATGGCAGACTCTACGCGATAGCTGCGTCTGTGAATAGGCAATATATCCATGCCCAATATTTTACCTTTCCGGGGCGCTGGGTTGCGGCTGGCTGCCCGGTAATGGCAGACTCTACGCGATAGCTGCGTCTGTGAATAGCCAATATATCCATGCCTAATATTTAACCTTTTCGGGGCACTGGGTTGCGGCTGGCTGCCCGGTAATGGCAGACTCTACGCGATAGCTGCGTCTATGAACAACCAATACATCCATGCCCAATATTTTACCTTTCCGGAGCACTGGGTTGCGGCTGGCTGCCCGGTAATGGCAGACTCTACGCGATAGCTGCGTCTATGAACAACCAATACATCCATGCCCAATATTTTACCTTTTCCGGAGCACTGGGTTGCGGCTGGCTGCCCGGTAATGGCAGACTCTACGCGATAGCTGCGTCTATGAACAACCAATACATCCATGCCCAATATTTTACCTTTTCCGGAGCACTGGGTTGCGGCTGGCTGCCCGGTAATGGCAGACTCTACGCGATAGCTGCGTCTATGAACAACCAATACATCCATGCCCAATATTTTACCTTTTCCGGAGCACTGGGTTGCGGCTGGCTGCCCAGTAATGGCAGACTCTACGCGATAACTGCGTCTATGAATAGCCAATATATCCATGCCCAATATTTTACCTTTCCGGGGCGCTGGGTTGCGGCTGGCTGCCCGGTAATGGCGGGCTTTTGGTAGACCGTGGCGACGAGTTGGGCGTCGACCGGGGAGACGATTGTTGCGTCTGTGGACAATCATGAACCTTGGTTAGTTCGTAATCTACGTACAGTAAGAGCAAGTCAAGCTTGACACATTGGACTTTGAATAAGATTTCAATCACCGTCCCAACAGTCATGCTGCAAGTGTCAAGCTTTGCCTGCTCCTGACTGTACTTCATAATCATCATAACATCCCTTAAAAGTCATATACGTACTCAATAAACTATACTAACACTAACTGACTGACAGACAACATACAGCCTACACCGGTGTGGTGTGCTTAGGATGACGAGTACAATCAACAGCAGGTCAAGCATAAGGATCATAGTGCGACTTCAACTCATAGCTATTGAGATAAGAGCGGTATAAACTCCAAAGTGTCAAGCAAGACGAGCTCTTGATTTTAAACGCATAAATAAATAAGCGATTTCCCTTATTCATTTGTCAACAGAACAAGTGTTTTAAATAAAATAAACTTTCGATTCAGTCATATAATCGAGTTGCAGTCTAGGAAATACCTATTCCGCCAAAGATATAAATCTGAAACGGAGACAAGCTCTATGCAAAAGAAGTAAGATCTAAAAAAGAACTAAGTTCTACAGACTTAAAGCATAACTGCAGGAATGCATAACATCCCATGAAACGTTCACTGCAGGACAAGTATTGTTACAAGTTTGATTTAGGGCAATTGAATAAAGTTATGCATTCCTGCCCATCGTCCGTAGATGGACAGCAGCATCTTTCTGTGAATCGTACTATCCTACATACTGCGGTCACCGACAACAGCGGTCCCCAGCCGCAACACTAACAAGCGTAGTGGATGACTATGGTAAATCCCCTAAAAGTCCTAAGTAGCACGCGTTTTTGCTGGAGTTTCTGGAGGGACCTCCCTGTCTTGCAGTGGACGTTTCATAGGATGTCATGATGATGATGATGATTTGAAGTTTGAAGGTAAGGAAATTTATAACGAATACGATCAGTAAATCTATGAAACGATTATAATATAATCTTTGATACATAATATTAATTATTATGGGATGCGTTAACGGAATGCAACAAGTAACTTCTTATCTTACACGTGTAAAGTAAAGCAATAATTTTAAAAATTACCATTTACTTAAATAATAATATGATATCACAAAAAATTGCAAACAAAATGTTTTAACAAAAATTTTCTTCGGAATGTTCCTAGGGCTTTTTGCAGTTGGTATATAAACTATAGCCGTTGCGGAATCTATGTAGTACATTTATTAGAAATTACCTTGCAATTTCTAGTCTCACAATGAAGTCCTTAATTTTGCTTTTGTCTACTCTAGTTGGGGCACTGGCAGTAAATCCGTTGTGGCTATGGATTCCAACATCAACGGAGACTACAATACAAGATTATCCAGATGGAGAAATAATAGAACTTAAGCAAGATGTCTCGTCAATTTCACCATCAAAAAAACAAGCAGATCTCGGGCCACAAAAAAGAGTCGTGAAGAAAGAGTTGTGTGATCGGATTCCAACATCCACGGAGACTACAAAAATTTATCGAGATGGAGCAAAGCAAGAACCTAAACAAGACTTCTCGTCAACTTTAGCATCAAAAAAACAACAACTTGATCCAATTGAACCCGAATCGTTCAGTGATTTTGATTTGTATGAAACGGAACTGGAAGGTATGTAATCATATCACAATCTTATTAGGTTTTTTCCAGGACCTGCTATCCGTTTGCCCACTTATTCGTGAGGCCAAAATCAACAACTTTTGTTCTAGAACTTTTTCAGAACGCTAAAAAAATTCAACATACGTAACTCAAATGGTAAGTCGTGGAGCAAAAGTTAAGTAAAAAACTGCTAAGATAATGTAAGGCAGGCCTGGTGTTTTTACATATTTAAGTCCCTTATACGAACGGATTTCATTTGTGTACTCCATGAAGTAACAATTTTAACTCTGACTGCACCGAACCTGCTAGGCTGCGCATTGACAGATCAACGTTTTGTGGATCTAATAGGCGACTGCTTTCGCTACAAAACGTTGCAAATTTCGATTTCGACGTAGCTTATAACTTGCGGCGCCCTGTTGCCTACACGTTGTACGCAAGAAGGTACTTTTTGTGTCTCAAATAGCTAAACGAGAACCTTGATGTTGAGTGGTCACTACCGCCCATGAAATCCACTGTCTTATAAGTGAAATTATTTGACACTAATAAGACAGTAAAGCGCATTACCTATCCTGAGAACTAACAGTGTTCTGGCCCCTGCGATACAAGCTTCGCTTAGTGCAGGGTCCGCTGGGTATATTAGAACATTAATATCTTGAACAAATTAAACTGTATAAGTAACTGTGTATGTAACATAAGATTGTTAATGTTATTGTAAGCCTTGTGAATAAAATTATTATTATTATTATTATTATTATTATTATTCTAACTAAGATGGTACGTCTCATGTGCCCTTACCATTCAAACCGAAACACAGCAGTGCAAACACTGCTGCATACGGCAGAAAAAGGTATAGAGCGGGCTCTGAAGGATTTTTCGTTTGCAAAAATAGCGCACCGCGAAATTTTTTGTGATTTGTCTACCTGAGACTCTCGACTTTATAAAAAGCCATGTTGCCCCGCGGTTGAACGGTCCGTCTGTTTGTCTGTCTGTCGGATTTTTAAAGGCTTGTATCTTTTGAACCGTAATAGCTAGCTAGTTCAAATTTTCACATAGTATGTGTAATTATGGTGGAAATCTTGACAAATAACATAAACAATTAAAAGAAAAAAAATAGGGGGACCCCATACAAAAACGGGATTTTTCTCCATTTTTTGTTTAAGCTCTATCGTTGAAACAGTTACAAATACTAAAGTGAAAGTTGGTGCGATTGTAGTGCATGAGCTATAGTATAACATCAAATAATCAAAACTGGTCAAGTGTGAGTTATACTCAACAAAATTTGGCACAGTAGTAATTGTTTAGACCTACTCCTTATAGCAAATGTATTATTGTAATACACACTTAAGAATACTAAATTAATTGCGCGAGTACTTTATCATTTAACAAAAAGGGTTTATCAACCCTGAAAGATGTGAATATAGCCATGAAACTGATCAACTTTTCCCATAGGACATAGGTTGAAATAATTACTATTGTGCCAAATTTTGTAGAGTCCAACTCACACTTGACCAGTTTTGATTATTTATTGTTATACTATAGCTCATGCACTATAATCGTACAAACTTTCACGTGAGTATATGTTACCGTCTCAACGATAGAGCTAAAACAAAAAACGCCAAAAATGTATTGTAAAAAAAATTTGTATGGGGACACCCCCATTTTTTATGTTGTTTTTTATTTGCTAAGATAGCCACTATAATAAAGCATATTATGTGAAAGTTTGAACCAGCTAACTATTATGGTTCAAAAGATACAGCCTTTAAAAATCGGACAGACAGACAAACAGACAGACCGTTCATCCGCGGGGCAACATGGCTTTTTATAAAGTCCAGGGTCTCAGGTAGACAAATCACAAGACAATTCGCGGTCCGCAATTTTTGCAAGCGAACATCTCATTGGAGCCTGCTCTAGTAAGCGGGTGGTACTTCCCCAGACGGACTTTGCACAAAAGCCCCACCACAAATGAAAGTGTTAATTTATTTCACGTTTTAGTTAAGTTTTAATGTTTTGTTCACAGTTCAGTCAGGAAACTGGAAAAAGTGCTTGAAGGAAATGGTCAAAAAAATGGTTAAATGTTTATTAGGTAAGTATTTACCGGGTTAATTGGTATCCTCAATAGAAAACGAAAAAATCCTGATTTCAGTATAGAAATACGCCAGTAATTTAAAATATCGATTCGTGACTGACTGACAATTAGCATCACAGGAGGCCTTTGCCCAGCAGTGGGACACAATACAATATAATATTCTTTATTGCACACGAAATTTAGACACCCTAAAGGCTACATAAAAAAAACCGGTAAAGTGCGAGTCGGACTCGCGCGCCGAGGATCCCGATATACTTTTTGTATTTTTGGAAGCAAAAAAGTCCATTTTTAGGACCGCAAAACTAAATTTGTTTGTAAAGGTTATTTGCAGATTTCTAAAAAACTGTGCAACTTAGAAAGATCGTTTTATTTTTGCTGTAATGTTTACATAAACTTCTGTCAACTGTAATTAATTCAGATTTTTCCTTTCACAAACTTCGGAGATAAGGGGGGGAATGGTATTTTTTTTGGACATTTTTCATCATAACTTGAAAACTAAGAGACTTAAAAAAATACAAAAATATATTTTAGAATGTACAAGTAAAGCTCTTTCATATGATACCCCACTCGACCTAGTAGCAACAATTTGAAATTTCGCCCCCCCCTATTATGGCCCCCTTAACATTAATAATCATATTTTTTTCAAAATTCTTTCATGTGCAATTAAGTTGGGCAACTATATTCTAAAACTATTTCAATTTTCAAGTCGATAGCATGAGTGGTTGCTGAGATATAGAGGTGTGACAGACAGACAAAGTCGCAACAGGGTTCCTTTTTTTACCATTTTGGTATCGGAACCCTAAAAAGGTCAAAAATTGCACACCACAGAGTTTTTGGTATGGAATAATAACCGTTAACAAGAGGTTATGACATTGAAATAAAAACAAATTATCAACGCTTTCCAAAACACTTCCCTACAGACAGAGCCATCTGTTGTTAAGAGGGTTCCTAGTCCGAGAAATAGGTATGTGTAAAAACTATTGCTGTCGCGCTGCGCCACGACAATCCTCCCGTAGTGTGCGATAGGGACAACAGTTTAGACCGATTTTACCTGAGGATTTTACCAACAAAATTAAGTTTCACTTTCCCCTGTTTTCTTCTCCATAACTGACCTTATTCAATTATTTTTGGGATCAATATTTAAAGGATCTACGCTCCTATTGTTTTATTTTGCCTTAAGGGGCTACATCCCGTCCACTAGCGCCCCCATCAGTTAAAAAAATATTGCTCGCTAAATACAAAACATATCGAAAATCCGGAAAGACAGATTGAAATAAAGGTACTCTAGTTTATTTAGGACCTATATATTCTGTTAAATATAGTTCACTGTAGTTAGAGATACAAAAAGTGCGAAAAACGGCCACTTTTAGCAGTTATTGTATCTGTAACTACAACTTTATTTTACAGAGTAAATAGGTTCTAAATAAACTAGGGTACCTTTACTTCAATCTGTCTTTCCGGGTTTTCGATAAGTTTTGTATTTAGCGAGTAATATTTTTTTAACTGATGGGGGCGGGCGCTAGTGGACGGGAGGTAGCCTCTTAAAAACTTTTAAATTTTCTGGTAGTCACTAAATACAAGGTAATTTTTTTGTACCTGACATCCGTTTACCCATTTATCAGTGAAGTCAGAAGCAACAAGTTTTGTTCTACGACTTTGCTAACAACGCACGAAAAATTTTCAACATCCCATACAAAATGGGTCGGTCAAGTGACCACTTTAGTATGGAGAGTCGAATTTTTTTTGTGCGTTGTTAGCAAACTCGTAGAACAAAAGTTGTTCCTTTTGACCTCAGTAATAAGTTGGCAAACGGATGTCGGGTACAAAAAAATAACTTAGTATAGCGGAAAAAGAAGAATTTTTTTTCAGATTTTTGGATAGTCATATTTCTTTTAGTAATTATTTTTCGGAAAAAATTATTGATTTAAAATCAAAATACCATTGCTATACATTTGTAGCAGTTTGTATGAAAGAAATGCAGCTAGGATACTCTCTTAAATATTGGAACTGAGGTGATTCAATAATTTTGTTTTTGTTACCAGACTCTTCCTGCTATATTCGAGCCCTTGCGGAATTTTTCTTGTGTCTCATCCAGAAGGAGACTCCTGCCTTGGCCCTGCTCTAAAGACGCCTACTGCTGTAGTAGAGAAGTACATATCCTTTTTAGGGTTCCGTACCCAAAAGGTGCCAACGGGACCCTATTACTAAGCCTGCATCGTCTGTCTGTCTGTCCGACCTTTAAAGAGCTGAATCTTTTGAATCTGTAGTAGCTATATGGTTGAAATGTTTACAAAATATGTTTTAAGGCGGATTACCTAAAAATAATAAAAACAATGAAACGTTAAAAATAGCTTAGCACATGCGGAGCTCTAAGCTAGGAAATGCGGAAATCCTATTGGTTAGAATATTCCCAGCTCAAAGCTTAGCTTCCTCGCACAGCAATGGCGGAAAGGCACCCGGAAATACCCCGGATACTACATACTCGTACATCGAGGGCGAATTTGAAATTCGAAATTGGAAGGTCGCGTAGGCCCGCATATTCAGTATAAAAGACCCTCAGAAGGAACACGAGAAACTTGCGTGCGGGTGCGGCAAGGGGGGCCGCGCCGGAGAGTGTCCCTTCTGTATGATAGTACTATTACTTTATTCTCTGACCCAGCTTAGTTTTTCTTAAACAACACTTGATTATATTGTTTAACTACCTATTGTTCAGACTTTAAACAGACTAGCTTTTTTACAGGCTAGCTAGGTTAGATTCAAAACAATGACAATAGTAAAGAAAACATTACTTTTTTCAGATCCAGACAACAAATCAAGCAATAAACAGATTTATGCGAAAATAAATTCTCATTTTATTTAGTTTTTTCTCTCCACACATTAGTTTCCAATCTTTAACTAAAAGGTTTTACATTAACAAGATTGTATTAAAAAGCTGTGTATCTAAACCTTTTATCTCGACAAGAAATCAATTACATAATAGCCTTAAGTGTACACTAGCCTTTCTAAATAACTATTACTGATTTTGCGTTCATTGCTGCCAAACTTATTCAACTAGCTGTGCCTACGACTTCGGCCGCGTGGAGTTTGCGCAGAAAAGTCGCGCAAGAGATTATCGGTCTATAATTACCACAGAATAATAAGGTTATTAGAAGGCGAATAATAGAAAAAAACCGGCCTAGTGCGAGTCGGACTCGCGCCCTGAGGGTTCCGTACCTATCTACCATATGATATACTAAAAGCTTTTGCTCTTTGATTTTAAAAACTCCGCGACCATTCAACTTGACCCCTCTTTTATAGAAAAGTTCTTAAAACGGGAGCTCACCTTAATTGGTTACTATTAGTTGTGAGAAAAATTGAAATATTTAATGTATTTAGACTTTTCGGGAAGTAACCTGTAGGTTTTGCTTTTATGCATAAATGTATGGAGATGAGGACATAAAAAGCCATATCTTTTGATTGCGTCGTTGTAAAAAATTTACATTTTCAGGACTTGTGTGGTTTATGGACCTTAATATTCATTATCAATTTCAACCTGATACCTCTTCTCGTTCGTGAGAAAAAGGGTCTTGACAGACAGACGGACAACAAAGTGATCCTATAAGGCTTCCGTTTTTTTTTATGTACCCTAAAAATCGTCATAAGGTAGTGAAGGCGTTGTTCTATTACATTGTTAGGGTTATTTTGAATATTACATAATGGTCGATGATGGATGCTGTGACTTTTCAATTTGGGACATGCTGGCCATGGCAGATGTCATCCCATAGTAAAATAATTTATCACGGTTTCTATTTCGAGCGCAGCAAGGAGGTCCAATTTCCTTGATAATTACAGACATCCTATTTTTACTCTTTTTTACATAAGTTTCTATACTCTAAAACTCAATGCAGATTTTTCGATAAGATTAACTTTGAGGAAGAAGGAAAAATTGTATTTTTGTTAAATATTTTCATCATAAGTCAAACTCAGGTTCGCGTCGTAAAATAATCAGAAAATCTATGTTCGAACGTGCAAGTAAACCCCTTTCATATGACACGCCTCTTAGTTCTTTTTGGAGCAGGTGGGCCACCTGGGGCGCCCATGATACCCACTGTCTTATTAGTGTAATAATTTGACACTAATAAGACAGCAAAGCGCGTTACCCACCCTGAGAACAAATATGGCACGGTAATTTTAATTTGACTTATGTAGTATAAAATATAATGATATTCGGAGTAAAATGCACAATATTAACAAGATTAGAAAACACCAATGTATACCAAGTTCAGAATCGCCTAAAGTATAGATTGTGCGCTTGAACATTCGTATAACTGAGTGTTACGATGATTACATAACCAAAATGAAGTTAAAGATGGTATTCATATTATTGTCAAGTGCAGGAATATATTCACAAGAAGATTTAGAAGAAAATTCATCAGAAAAAGAATCTCCAAAGAAACATCTGGTAAACGATAACGCAATGAATTGCCAGATTAAAGCTGAACTAGATTTTGAAAAATGCAGTAAGTTAACTAAAATTGTGACATATTCAACGTGTAACGGAAAGGTGTGATAATAATAAAGAGTGTGAATCTGCCAATGAAACTGAACAACTTTTCTCAAAGAACATAGGTCGAAATTCGAAAAACCAAAGACCTCCCATACAAAATGCGCTATCAGCTGATGCAGTTTCTATGGGAGGCATATGGGTAAAAAATTGATTTTTCATCCCATCTATTCGAAAATCGCTGAACGGTTCGTCAATAAAGGCGAACAAAATAGCTGTTTTCTGCAAGAGGTTTCGTAGCGGGTAAAAATGGGATTTAAAATTAGAATGAGAATTTAGGTCCACCATAGGGATATTTTAGGTCAACCATAGAACTCGAACCAATATATTGTATGAAAAATGATACTGGCTGGTTGCACTATTAAAATTATTATGAATATAAAAAAAGAAATATACTTGAAATGTAAACAAGACTACCAACCAAAGAGGTTCTGTTCCTAGTCGATACAAAAATGTCAATAAAATTTTCAGTGGTTACAAATAATACCTAATATGATTTTTAGTATTGTTTCATCAAGTAATAATATTGTAATGGTATTTTTTGTTTAAAATTAATGACGAGTGTGACTTAATGAGCCTCTTATTCTTTTCTCTTAGAGGGAGATGAAAAGTAGAGTGTATTACGCGGCAGCAAAAATATTTTTACCTTGGGCGACCTATTGAATCCCTCGCTACGTTCAGGATTCTACTTTATAATCCCTCGCCATGCTCGGGATTCTACTCAAGAATCCTTCACTTCGCTCTGGATTCAAAATAGCGCCCTCGCCTTAAAAATATTATTTTACAGCCTTGTGATACAATCTACTATTGTTCTATGACCTACGTTCCATGCGAAAAGTTGATCAGTTTCATAGGCAGATTCAGACCCTTGAGTGTTATCACACGTTTCTGTTACACGCTACACAAAAATCCTTTTGTGCGACCTCCACAGTTAGGTTAGGACATATTGGTGTCGATTCTGGCAGTCACAAACTAAAACTAAACTAAATTTGACAGGCCTAAAAATGTTCCTATCTTTTTTCGAACCTATAGTGAATAAATCAAAATCAAATCAAAAATTTATTTATTTAACATTTATATTCATTAACAAAATTGTTAACTTAAATATTATTAAACGTTAAATTATCGTTTGCAGGTAGTACATTAACCGTGCACCTCACACTAGGCACAGCCTGTGACGTGGGTGCCGTCATATGATTACTGATACGTAGCACTGCGACACATGAGCGTTTCGGACACTAAGTCAAAATGTAAAAAATTAAAAAATTTCGAAACATGCAATGACCAAAAATGTGAATGTTACAAGATTTTATTTTACTTATGAAAAAATTATTGATCGCCTCGTTAGATTAAATTAAAAGTCTAAGGAAATTTTCTGTGTCCCTGAAAGTCCATGTTAGAAGTAATTTTAATATTTTGTTTTTAGCTTCACGAAGATTATTGTTTTTTTATGTTGGATATTGAATAACAAAGACAGCAACAGTTTTAGGCCTGTCAAATTTAGTTTAGTTTTAGTTTGTGTCTGCCAGAATCGACACCATTGCAGGACCTGATTGTCCGAACAGTTATGTATGTATGTATATATTCTTTATTGCATCACAAATAAAAGGAGACAAATTACGATTTATCGAGTAAAGTAGGAAAACATACGTTTCTTTATTTTGAAACTTTGTTGAAATGACAGGATTAGAAATAGTGTGATAAGAGAACGGTGTGGCGTAAAAGAAGGCGTAGTGACCAAAATCCAGAAAGGGATGCTGAGATTGTTTGGTCATGCAGAGAGGATGAATGAACGAAGATTGACGAAAGAGATCTACCAGGCGAGAGTGAATGGAAACGTTGGAAGGGGAAGGCCTAGGCGAACGTACCAGGACCAAATTCAGGACGTTCTGAATAAAGGCCAGGTTAAAAGTACCCTAAACCGACGAGCATGTATGAAAGGATTGATGAAAGTACAGGAAGCAAGGGAAGTATGTCAAGATCGTAGCAGGTGGATGACTGTGGTCTCTGCCTACCCCAACGGGAAAGAGGCGTGATGTTTTGTTTATGTATTGTGTTGAAATTTTGATTGATTTTTTAGCAGAATACTCGGTATGATCCACCTTTTTTTAGCAGAATACTCGGTATGATCCACCTTTTTCGTTAATTCAAACGCTTACCAACACATTTTGCAGCTATGTCAAAATCAATCGACTAAAGCTGTCAGAATAAACAAGTTTGCGTAAAACAATGTTATTCTTTCCCTCAAATATGTAGATGGTTTTAGTGCCAAAATAATAATAATAATAATAGTCGCAAGAGCTATATGCTCGGGAGTGGAAGTGTCTAATGGCGTAATAACGAGGAAGCCCGCTCCGGGCGCCGACCCGCACCAGGTGAACCGCCCGTGATGGTGAAATCGGGGCCGCACCTCTCGACACTCCACAGCTGGTAACACCAATGTTGCGCCCAAGGCATGCGCCACTATTTTGGGGGCCCATTTAGTTACCGGCAAGTCACCGTCTGCTTAGCTTTCAATTTGTGAGATATTGATACAGCAGGCGTCCGTTATCTCATCCCATAGCCCAGTACTCCAATCCATAGCCCCTCCTCCATAACCCTAGTAACGTTAGTTTCCTTTTTATTGCAATAGTTTACTGCACCCATCGGGTATTACCTCTGATGCATTTTATGGGTGGGTGTACTTAGAGGTAAGATCCGAAAGGTCAGTTCCATCTCACAATTTAGATTAGTGCCTCAAACGGCCTCTACGTGTTGGACCCATGTCCCCACGCAAGCCTAAGGCCCGGGTTTCGGCCCGTGAACTCCAGCCAGAGACTACAATAATAATAAAAATCATTTATTCACTTACAGAGTACAAAACTAATAAATTAATTACTAGTTACAAAATAATAGTATTACTAGTCTTAGTCTAACGTATAATTTTATTTTTGTAGTGTACTGTGGGAGCGAAAAGGTTGCCTGGCTCAGCATGGACGATGCGATGCTGTTATTCTGCCAGGTCCTAGTGCTGATGCACCCACTTCACTCTCACATTACCCACAGTACGTTTATAATGAGTCTTATAACATAATTTTATGAACTACATTGTTCAAAAGTAACCTGTGATATAGGGAACCAATCTCCAAAAAATGTTGTTAAAATTTTTTTTTTGTGAGGCTAGGTGTAGTGCAGTCAAAATGCGTTGGTAAGCGTTGGAATTACTGAAAACAATGGATCATATGTATTGTCTTGATGCATTAACAGTTTTATGGGAACTCAGCACCGGAAAGTGTGAAAAGCAAAAGGAGGGATTCCTTTTCGCCTGTCTTCGCAAAAAACCTAAAAAAAGGCACAAGAAAGTGAAAAAGGACTATGAGAAAATAGTTGAAAATTGCGAAAAGCAGGCGGAATACAATTTTTACCACTGCGGTAAGTAATTCATTACCCTAGTTGTATAGATACAGTTTTCTAAGGCCCCGTGTACAGACAGCCGCACGTCGTTGGAAACACTTTGACCTTGAGCGGGTCTCTGGTTTCGGGCGTTTCTAGCGTAGCGCTGTTTCAGCCTATACTGGTTTTGTTTCTACGTGCTTGCTGTCGTGCGTACAAAATGCAACATAAAAAATATAAATTGAACAAATTTCATAGATTTATATAGTCAAGATAGGGTCTTGGGAACAAGCGGTTCAAAATTTCCCCATACAAGAAAAAATAGCGCCATCTGTGAAAAATCGCGTGAACTACGTTGTGTAGTACTTCGGTCGTTGCTAAATACACGGAACGGAAATAATATGGCGGGAAAAAACAAAACAAACTTTTTACTGTTTATATGTGATTTAGGTCTGGTTTTTCAGTTTCATTAATTGGATTATAGTCAAAAACAATAATAAGAAATAACAATAATAAGAGTATATTGTTTCTTCAACTAAGAACATTCCATTTTGTTGGTAAGTTTATTTGCATCCAATGTTGACAATATGACTGACAACGACTGACATTTGTTGGTCCTAAACGTCAGATTTCGGACCAACGAATTGGGGACATTGTAACGTGCCGATGGGCTAGTATTTATATATAAGTAAATGACAAATTTATTCATTTTTGCACGAAATTCAGAACACGCTTGGCATTAAGAGCTTTCCCCCAGCCAACTAGCGCCATCATCACTTAAAAAAAAATTACTCGCTAAATACAAAACTTATCAAAAATCTGTCTTAAAAAATTGAAGTAAAGGTACTCTAATTTATTTAGAACCTATCAATCCTGAACAATATAGTTCACTGTAGATACAGATACAAAAAGTGCAAAAAACGGCCTTAGCAGTTTCTTTCTTAGCAGTTTTTGGATCTGTATCTACAGTTTACTATATTTTTCAGGATTGATAGGTTCTAAATAAACTAGGGTCCCTTTACTTTAATTTTATATGACAGATTTACCCTTAAAAGAAGAAAAAAGAAATAATTAAAAAAAAATTGTTGTGAATACACCTTTACCCTGCATTTCCATTAATGACTTACCGAACTATAGTCGATAACTATAATCGGACAACTTTTTGCGGTGAAAGACATTGGAGGGGGATGAAGTAATGTCTGTCGCACGTGATTCTTTACCTCGCACTGATATAAACAAACCTAAGAGTACACCGGATGGGCAACTAACAAGTTGTATTTGTGCCTATTTGAATGGGAAAATAATTAACTACGCATCAAAAATACTGATTGCACATCAAAATACCAAATTTCTACTTGTAAAGGGAAATACTTTAATGCACATCAAAAATAAATAATTGTGCATCAAAAAACTTTACTGATCGGTTAGGTTGGGTTAGTTTATCTTACGACCACAACCCACTAGCCGAGCGGCGAAGCGAGCGTGCCGCTGTGCTAGAAACGAATTACGCGCCGTTTTACAGATAAATTATTAAATTAAAATAAATTATTGATCTAGTGTTTTACCTACACTTTTCCTAATTAATTATCTAAATTTGTAAACCACCACCCTAAAATGTTCCCAATCACATACTAGCACACTCACATAACACACACAAATACACTCACCGAGACACTAACACTCACATACACAGCCAAACACAAACAAACACACATTCATGTTCCTATTAATAGTCGTATTGTAGCTTATAGTTCTTCTAAATTTGCATGTTTATTTTCTTTGTTTATCTTTGTTCTTTTTGTAACATGTATCAGTAAATCGAGATTACGCAGAAGCTTGTAACACAGTTTTAACTAGCACAAGCTTCTGAGTTTCCACACAAAAAACTGTAAAGTTGCAAATAAAGATTTATTTATTATTATTTATGTTTTGTAAAATGCCGCCGCCGTTATGTAAAAAGGCGAATATAAAATGCTCGGCATTTTGTATAATAGTGTATATTCCGAGCGGTGCAAGGAGTCCGAATTCTTTGGTAAATCCCCTCCTAGTGTTTTTTCTGAAGTTCTGGAGGGAGTTTCCTGTCCTGTAGTGGACGTTTCATGGGATGTTATAATGATGATTTATTTTCCACAGTAATATGGAACATGAGTACGAAATACTGCGAAGCACAACGCAAGGTATTCATGAGAGACTGTGAGCCAGGCAAACCAGCACACAAGTTTCATAAGAAGTCACTGGTAGAACAAACTCCTACGAGTTCACAAAGCCCGGAGATTTTAGCGCTGTTCGAAGACGAAGATGCACAGGATATACTGCACTGATTTAAACAACATTTGGAAGTAATTTATTCGCCAGAGTGTTTAAAGAAAAGAGCATATCAAATCCCTAAACCCGCTCTTAAAACTGAATTTGCGCAGCGTTTTTACAATTTTTTTTTCATTCCATTTGTAACAAAATTGTCAAAAAGTGTGTTTTAAAAGAGTTAAACGTGAAAGATGCTAGGAAGGCTGTAAAGCAGTGGCTAGTATCTTTGTCTTATGTTAAAACTGAAACCTAACTGAAAATTGTAAAATAATGGGTTTGAATTGAAATTTGTTCCGCAATTAACTAAATACTAACAAAACTTGCTTATATTTAAATTAGCTGACTTTTTTTTTATTAATTACTTTAGTTTTTCTTTGTAATTATTATTATTTATTATTATTTGATAGCCCAGCAGCAACTTTGCTGATATGGCTACATCTAAGCTGGTGTGTTGTTCACTGCACATTAAGAAAGTTTATTGTCTATAAGCCACTGGTCAAGTTTCATTAGTTCATTAGTTTCTATTTAGTTGTTTTGTACTTTAAAAAAATGTTGGAAATTCGTGCATTTCAGGCCGCCACGATACAGGCATGACCTAGTGCACGGGGTCCAGTAGTTATGACTTAGTTACATTTTCACTTCTCATTTTCCATAAATTGCCTCATTATACACTATACGCAAAAAAAACTCGCAAGTTTTTGACAACAATTTAGGGCTATTAAAACAATATAACTAGTACACTCGGCCTCACGTCGGTGGAAGCTCTTTGACCTTAAGCGGGTCTCTGGTTTCGGACGTTTGTAGCGTAGCGCTGGTTCAGCTTATACTGGTTATGTTTCTACGTTATAGCTGCCGTTCGTACACACGGCCGCACATCAGTAGAAACATTTTTGGACCTTATGGCGTGGTAATAGAGTTGAAAAAGTTTCTACCGACAAGCGGTTGACCGTACCTACATAACCAAGCATAAACGTATTAAAATAATAAAAAAAAACTATAGAATGCTTCTTTGTTTCAATTATATGAGTACGTTGTCTTTCTGTACATCCGAATCCAGACGCTAAGCAAGTCACTTATAGAGCGAATTTAGCCTAAAATCCTAAAGCATTACTTTGCAAAAATAATCCCATTTTCAACTGTTAGGTTTACAAACTAACGTTCGCTTGAGATATTATTATTTTCCCCGAGAACGACATTGGGGGCCGGAGGCATCCCTCGCGCAGGCACCCAGATAAAAATTTTATGGATAAAATTCAATAGATTAAAAGTCAATCTTGCTTAGAAGTACCTACCCATCAACAAGAAAAATGTTACCTAATTTAATTATTAAATTCGCGCGACATGTGCAATTTGTAATTGTTTGTAATGTTTTTATTCGAACACAAAAGCTATTGTTTACTAATTAAATAAATGAAATATAAATGAATAAATGCCGCTCCCTCCTCGTTCTATTTTCTCCTGGGCCAGGAGCTTTTGGTGGCTACCATAGAATTATCGCAACCTTTTCCTGGCTGTGCGTTAGTATCAAGTTCAAAACAATAGAATGAATAATAACAAAGTTTAATCAAATTTTTCGAAATCGGGGTCCTCAGGGACGGGTACGTGCGGGAATGGGTTTCTAAGAGACTAACTCATGATTTTTATTTCGTTAAAATTTCAAGCGACATTCCAATCTGGGCGTCGCATCATAAACCCTAGTTTTTGTGGAGATATTTGTTTCACTACTATAATAAGTATTTTAATTGGATCTTTAATTGGTTTTTTATAACACTATAAACAAATAAGTCCTTATAAATTGTGTGAATCATATTTAGTATCATTTTATGATCGCGATTCCGCAACTTAAAATTCATTGTCATTTTGGTAACGAAATTCTCATTTACAAACGAAAATTATGAAGTTTTATCAGAATTATTTGCTCTTATTGTTTCTACGAGTAGTTGCTATAACTTCAAGCCCTATCAGAGAAAAGCGGGCGCTTATAGAAATAAAACCCGGGTACTACATAGAGTCCCCAACTATCATAGAAACTGTCCTACCCCCACCATTTACTAAGAAAGTGTGTGTATGGGACGAAGATGTGCCGAAGAAGACTTGTTGGTTTGAGGATTCGCCTATAATAGTTTCGGATGATGAACTGCCGAGTTTTATAGAGATTAAGGAGCCGCCAAAAGTTATGATTTGCTCATCTGGGATGTGTAGATACATTTAAAACTATGTGGTAGCATGGTGCGGTAAGTACATCCGACAGCACGTCAGTATTTGGACTTTATAGTATAGTAATAGAGTTGGAAATGTACCCAGTGAAGTGCGGTTGACCGTACATGACTGTGCTTACTGAAAAAAATAAGCATGTTACTCGAAATTCGAGCGTCTCTTAGGGAATTACGAAGGTTATGTGAGATATTGTACACCAAACATTATCTGAATTTCTCATCCATGTTTCATAGAATAAGATTTTTAGTTTTATGATCTGAATAAAATACTAATTTAAAAAATTGGTATATGTTTTCTAAATTAATAAGGCATTTAATTTTTGTTATTTCTCTTTCAGAAAGCAGAAAATAGAATCTTTTGCACTGCAGCGATTATCGAAAATGGTTAAACTAAAGAACAAACATTAAAAAAAATATAGTTTATTTCTCTCAAAACATACTTTTGACAAGTAGCTAAGGCCAGGGTCAACCTATTAAGTTACAATAAACCTGTGTCAGGTGACCCTGCTCCTCCGATTTCTATGGCGTACAGTAATATTATGTTTTATGGAAATAATAGTGCTGCTAAAACTAAACCATTACTATTGCGTACAGTAATATACGTTATGTTTTATGGAAATAATACTTCAGCTTAGACTAAACCGATTACTATGGCGTACAATAATATGTATAATGTGTTCACAAGCCCCGCCAGAATTACAGGTAAAAGCAATATTTCTTTCTTTCTTTTTGTTATATTTACACCCACACTTTTTGTGTATCTCTGATAATTAAATAAAATGGCTAACTTAGATAACATTCTTAATGAATTAGATTCACAAAAAAACGACTCTTTTGTCTGCCTTCCAGAAGATTGTGTTAATTATATTCCTATACCTGAAAATAATATTACTATATTACATCTTAACATACGTAGCATTAATAAAAACTTTAATGAACTTCAAATACTCTTATGTAGATTAAAAATTAAGGTTGACGTGATTGTGTTAACCGAGTGCTGGTTGAGCAAGGTGTCTAAGCTACCGTTCCTGTCTGGCTATAATTCTAGTTTTACAAAAAATATAAAAAATCAAAATGATGGCATTATCTTATACACTAAGGTAGGATTAAAGTGTAAATTAAATGAGCCAGCTTTTACCTGTGGCACCTGCATGACGTGTATCATAGACAATAAACTAGCGTTAGTTGCTGTATACAGGTCACCCTCATATAGCAGTAAGCAACATTTGGACAAGTTCTTAGATAGTCTTGATATAATATATAACAGTTTTTCCAACATCCGTAACATTTCTCTAGTGGGAGACATGAATATCGACATTAGGCCAAATAATTGTAATGATGACTTCACATCTAATTATATTATATTCAATGCCTCCCATGGTTTAGTACCTACTCATACATTTAGTACAAGACAAGAAAGTTGTTTAGACCACACCCTTCTAAAATCTAAACTCAATAATGTCACATTAGTTATAGAATCCGCTATAACGGATCATAATCCCGTCTTGTTAGCTATAGAAAAGACAGTTAAAGTAAAAAAATCTATTAACACTGTAACTCGGTTGGATTATACTGCAATAAAAGCTGATCTTGAAAATACAAGTTTCAATGATGTTCTCAATACTAGTGATGCAAATGCAGCGACAGATTTATTTATAAATATTTTGAAATCAATCATTAAAAAACATAGTCATGTTGTAAAAAAGGCTAGAAAAGATAGGAATACAAAGCCTTGGATAACTCCTGGCTTACTAAAGTGCATAAGACATCGAGATAAATTGCATTTGAAATGTAAAAAAGAACCTAATAATCCTATCGTCAAAATCACTTACACTCGTTACCGTAACTTTTGTAACCGACTATTGAAAAAGCTAAAAATTGAGTATGAGCAATGCGAACTATTAAAGGCAGGTAAAAATCCAAAACAACTCTGGAAAACAATTAAAGAAATAACAAACTCACAAAAGGTTGCTGATTCCCCATTTCAACTCTTAGACATGCGTGACGATCCTCAATCTTCAATAGATCATGTTTGCGACTTCTATGCTAATATTGGTAAGAATCTCGCAAATAATTTAATATCAGATAACCCTCAATTGTTCCCTGTATCAAACAGTCGCGCCTTTACCTCTGAAAATCTAGTTTCCGTCTCCCCCTGTGACTCAATTGTTATACTCGAAACTGATGAGGCCGAGATTGAAACAATCATCTTACAGCTACGTAATGATTGTGCCGTGGGGTGGGATGGAATATCTTCCACAATGCTTAAAGAATGTCGTGATTTTCTGGTTCCTTCGATCACCCATATATGCAATCGCTCCATTATTACTGGCGTCTTCCCAAAAGCTCTCAAACTAGCTTTAGTCCATCCTATACATAAGGGAGGGAACAGAGACTGTGTCAATAACTATAGGCCTATTTCGGTTTTATCTGCTCTATCGAAAATCTTGGAAAAGGTTCTAAATAAAAGGCTTCGCAACTTTTTAGAGAAGTATCATCTTATTGCGAGCAACCAATATGGTTTTCGCCCCGGAGTTTCAACCGAAGACGTAGTCATAGACTTAACCCAAGATATAGCAAAAAATTTGGATACCAAAAATAAATGTTTAGGAATATTTCTAGATTTATCCAAGGCTTTCGACACAGTCTCTGTCCCAATACTTGTACACAAACTGGAGCAAATAGGAATACGAGGATATTGTCTCAGTATAATGCGTGACTATTTAACAAATAGACAACAAATAGTTAAAATTGATTCTTTTTACAGTGGCAAAAGACGGGTAGATTTTGGAGTCCCTCAAGGGAGTGTTTTAGGCCCAACCCTCTTCCTCATATATATCAATGAGCTCTGTAAAATGGAATTGAATCAATGCAATATCTATACTTATGCTGACGATACTGCTATCCTTGTAAAAGGTGAAAGCTGGACACAAGTCAAAACCCATGCAGAAGCTGCACTACAAAAGATTGGTAGATGGCTTGCTCTAAATTTACTTACACTGAATGCTGAAAAGTCTTCTTTCATTCCTTTTTACATTAGTAAAAATATGAAACCTCCTAGCAACTACGTGATAAGAGCTCACTCTTGTACGTACTCTAATATTGGGTGTGACTGCAAAAAAATTGGTGAATCAGCGTCTGTAAGATATTTAGGAGTGCAGATTGATAATTGTCTTAAATGGAATAAACAACTTGAACTTCTATCAACAAGAGTTATACGTTTGATACACATTTTTAAGTCTCTAAGAAACTCTGCAAATGTCGAAATATTGAAAATGACTTATCTTGCCTTGTGTCAGTCGATCGTAACGTACTGTATCAGTGCTTGGGGTGGCTCATACAAGACAGCTATGATCGGGCTTGAGAGAGCACAAAGAGCTGTCCTAAAAGTGATGCTGAAAAAGCCTTTTCGTTACCCAACCTCGCAATTATATTTTAACTCAAAATTACTTACGGTTAGGCAGCTCTTTGTGCTTCAATCAACCTTGAGACAACATCGTTCTGTTCCGGTCCCCACTACAAGTAAGCGCAGACTAGACTCAATTTCAGTCCCGCACAGAACAACTTTCGCTGAACACCAGTTTTACGTACTGAGCCCACATATATATATAAAATTGCACGGGTTACTAAATATAGCAAATCTAAATAAACACGAGATTAAAAGAAAGTTAACAGACTGGTTACTAAAACAAGATTATAATGGAACAGAGGAATTACTTACCTTCTTATCTTAATACTTGTTTACTACCTATCAACCGGCGGCGGTCTCCCGATATGCTTATTTATTTTTTTATTTTGTTCACCAATTATATCATATCTATCATCAATCTCCTCACACACACATACTATACACACTTGACTCACACATACACACTATACACACTTCACTCACACACACACACACTTAAACACAAAAACAACATGCTTCCTTCCATATATCTCTTTTTTTTATATTAATTTAAGATTTATTTATTTTTTAAATTTAATTTAAAATTCAAAATTTTTGCTTTAATTTTAATGTAATAATAATGTATTAATGTTATGTAGTCTCCATGGTACGAACACTGTCTCCCAAGTCACAGGGTTTTTCTTAGTTTGGGAGTCAAGGTTTCAATACATTGTTTGTTTTCTATCCAGTTGAGTGCCTATATTAAGTTCTTTTGTGAAACGTTTTGCATAAATAAACTATTTATTTATTTTTATTTTATGGAAATAATAGTTCTGCCTAGAAATAACCACATTTTACAGTCAGCGACAGGTCAGATGTGACACAACCAGCGCAAACCTATGTATCTACAACTATTAAACAGTGCAAGTGTCAATCCTGATGTGCCCCTGACTGTACGCAAGAATATGATTAAGAAAATCTTGCTACAATAATAAGTATTTTAACATGTGTATGAATATAAAAATACTAAGAAGACTATGGGTTTTTCAGATGTGTGTGTGTGTGTGTGTGTGTGAGCGTAAATGAGTGTGGAATCATAGATATTATGCTAAAATAAAGTTAGGGTTAAATAGATATAGTTTAAAAGAACACTTGATTATGTTGAAGAGGTAGTTCTGCCTAGCCCTACGATATATTAATAATCTTGGGATCAGTTTGTGGGGAAACTACTAGACAGAAACAACTATACAAGGTATGTTAACAATTCCTTAATCTCACCATAATTCATGATTTTTAGACCTTCTAAAAGAATCTTTTTGCATTTATGATATTGAAGCGGGTAAAAATTAAATTTTTTGTTTAGTTTATTATAAAGATATGGAGATTGGGCTATAAATTGACGTTTAGCATAAGAAGTTTTGCAGAAGTATTTGTCTGCAACTGTATAAAACCTTCTTCTAGCCAGATAGATAGGGTTGAATGGGAGAGACTTGTGAAATTTTAGAATCACAGATAACACGTAAAGCTTCCTAACTGTCATGAGTTCACAGTTTCTTAAATGGTTTAAATAACATGACCTTAAGTAAGCTGCGTTGCGCTCTTTCAATTTCCAAAAATTTTGTTTGAGTGGCGCCTCCCCAGGTGACAATGCAATATCCCAAAACAGACTCAGCTAACGCGATATAAATGTGGTTTAAAAGAATCCTTGGGGCAACGTGCCTAAGGACTTTAAAAATCCAGATAAGTTTCCTTAGTTTGTCATTTATGTACTCTATTTGTCTGTGCCAGGATAGTCTATCGTCTAAAACCACTCCGAGATATTTTGTGTGTGTTACTTTAGTAATTTTCGGACAGGGACAATTTGCCGTATCAGTCATGTTACATGCGTGAATTTTTAAGGTATGGGTTTGATCTGGTTGAGTACGACTATTTATGGAGAAGCAGATGAAATTGGTCTTATTTGTATTTAGCGACAAGAGGTTGGATTTTAGTCATCCATTAGCACTGCTAAGTCCTTCTTCAGCCAATTTGAAAACAGAAGCCCAAGTGTTATCTTCAAAGACTATGGCGGTATCATCTGCGCACGAAAATATTTGACCACCAGCAATGTTTAGGTTTGTTAATTCATTCAGATATATCAAGAACTAGCTGTTACCCGCGACTTCGTCCGCGTAGATTTTATAAAAAAACAGAACTCGAACTTAATTGAAACATATTTTACGGAGCGCTTATCCTTCTTGATCCCTACGTAAAAGATGCATTTGTACTTATCCAAGTTGAATAAATGCATCTTACTACAAACTTAATTATCTTTTGATTTTATTTAACTGGTAGGTAGTGCGGAATTTTCATTGTCAACCGTTACAGGCGAACTTAAAAAAGAAGGCAATAAAGGGAGTGAAGTGAATGGGTAGCGAGGAGGTATTCATAAAAGTAAAAAAGGTCCCTATGCCTCCCTATCTATCCTTTTGTATCCCCCCCCCTACATTCCCACTCCCCCTCCCTCACCCTCTCCCACTCTCTCTTCCTCTCCCTCGCCCCTCCCTCTTCCCCCCCTCACCCTTCCTTCTCCCTCCATTTCCCCCCTTCCCCTCTCCCCATCACCCTCCCTTTCCCCCTCGCCCTCCTCCCATTCCCCTCCCTTTCCCCCTTCCCCTCACTCATCCTCCCCTTCCCCCTCTCCCTCCCTCTACCCCCCCTCCCTCTACCCCCTCCCGCCCCCTTTCTCTCCCCTCATTTTCCCCTCCCTTACACTCTCTCCCTATCCCTCCCCCTCTCCCTCTCCCTATCCCTGACCCTACCCCTATCCCTGCTTCTACCCCTAACGCCATCTTAACCGCTATCCCTATCCTTATATAAACATACAACTGACACTCATATTGATTTTTAGACATTTCAAACCTATCGAATCCCAACCCCATCCCAGGGGTGGTGGTATTTCACGTCCACCACGTTGGATTTCAAAATCATTGTAGTTTTCGTAATCAGCGACCCGATAAACCATACGAACGACACCCATATTGATTTTTAGACATATCAACTCTATCGCACCCCAACCTCATCCCCAAGGGATGATAGCATTTCACGTCCACCATGTTGGATTTCAAAATTGTTGTAGTTTTTGTAATCAGCGGCTCGATAAACCTTACAAACGACACCCATATTGATTTTTAGACATTTCAACCCTATCGCACCTCAACCTTATCCCCAGGGGATAATGGTAGTTTACGTCTACCACGTTGGATTTCAAAATTGTAGTAGTTTTCGTAATCAGCGATACTTAGTTGAATAAAAAAAGTCCCATCAAAATCGGTTAAGTAGTTTCGGTGTGCTGTAGCAGATACAACCCCGCTAGAGTATTATTGTATGTGTAGATTCCCACGGGAATGAGATATTTTCCCGGGGTAAAAAGTAGCCTATGTCCGTCTCCAAGTTACCATCTATCACCATACCAAATTTCATCAAAATCCGTTCAGCCGTTTAGGCGTGAAAGAGCAACAAACAAACAGACAGACAGACAGACAGACAGAGTTACTTTCGCATTTATAATATTAAGTATGGATAAGGTAGGGCCCAGCACGCTGCCTTGTGGGACTCCGAACGATATATCTGCAACCTTGCTTACATAATTACCAATTTTAACGCACTGTGTCCGGTTTCGCAGATAGTCTGTTAATAAGGCTAGAGGTGTACCCCGGATGCCCACCTTTTCCAGCTTGTGCACAAGGATGGGGAGAGAGACGGTGTCAAATGCTTTCTTAAGATCAATGAAAACTGCAAGACTCTTCTTCCCTTTGTCTAATTGTTTAGTCACAAACGATGTCAATGCCAGGACCGCATCTTCTGTTGATTTACTTTTCCTAAATCCACATTGAGAGCTAGAGAGGATATTCATTTTTTCAAGATAGTTAATGAGTCGTGTGTTTATTAATTTTTCGATGATTTTTGAGAAAACAGGCAGAATGGAGATTGGTCTGTAGTTGTTGACATCGTCTCTGTCGCCACCCTTGTGCACAGGCGTGACAATCGATTTTTTAAGCAGAGAAGGAAATATACCTTTATTAAAACATAAGTTTGCAAGGTGACTAAGGATGGGGACAATGATCGGTCTAATCTGTTTAAGAAAGTTTGTTGGGATACCATCCCACCCAGGGGCACTAAAATATATTGATTAAACATTACCTATAAAATAAATTGATTAAATTTTAAATAAATGCATTATTTAACACAATACAATAATTCGAACTTGAGAACGACTCAACTGACCTTGAGCATCCTCATGAGTCGCTTCAGCTGAAGCATGAGGTGTCTTATGCTCCTTGTTGAAAGATTGTTGAAGGTTAAAACTCCTTTAGTTCTATGGAATTTATTTTGTAAATAACGAGCAACAAAATGTTTTTTTAAACTTTTGTTCTCTTTGATAATAAAACAGAAAGTGTTAGCAGAAGATCAAAGAGAAGTTTAACTTTAAATAAGTTGTGCAACTTAATTTTTGCGCCCCAATTTTATAAAACCATGTAGGTATTTAACTCAGGATGCGACTTTGAAGTGCTTTGAACTTAAGTAAATTTATCTTGCCCTTTAAAACGCATCAACTGACCTTGAGGATCTTCTTGTCATGACTCCCTACAACAAATAGATGAGGTCCTTCCTGCCTGCTCTCTCGCAAGTGGCAAAGTTTTTCAACCTAATTTTATATTTATAAATATATTTCAACCTGTGTTTATCTCATGATGCAACATTGAGAAAACCTTGAGAAAGTCAACCTTGACTTTTAGAATGTATCAACTGACCTTGAGCATCATCATGTGTCCTTCGAACTGATACATAAGGTATTTCATGTTTTCTTAAAAGCCATATTAGTTTCACAACCCAATTTTTAAAAGCCGTGTATTTCTGTCATGTCAAAAAGTATTTCCTGCTCTCTTAAAAGCCATATTAGTTTCACAACCCAATTTTTTAAAGCCCTGTATTTCTGTTATGTTAAAAACTTGATCTTAAGAACATTAAACTTGACTTTAGGACACATAAACGATCTTAAGCATCTTCATGACTCCGTCCAACAAATACATTCTCGGTGTTTCCTGTCTGCTCTCTGGTAATATACATTATACTAGCTGTTGCCCGCGGCTTCGCTCGCGTGGATTTCGTATTTATGGTGTTACCGGTTTTCCGAAGCAATGAGATATTTTCCCGTCATTTCGGGGTAATTTTAAACTAAGGAAAAACAGGACTAAACCTGCGCAAATCAATGAGTATAATTCAAGATCCAGCTGAATTTTATATAATATACAGACGTTACTCATAAATTATTCAGAACAGAGGAACTTAGCAGCAGTATCCTAACAAATGTAAAGAGAGAGATGAGAGACACCTTTATGTAATATTTCAAAACAGAGCCAATTCGCAGAAGTAATTGAGAAAAACTAAAACCCTCTCCCCCCTTCCTCTCCCCCTCCCTCTGTCTCTCCCCCTCCCCCTGTCTCTCCCCCTCCTCCCTCTCCCCCTGCCCCTCCCTCTCCCCCTCCCTTTTCATCACCCCCTCCCCCTCCCTCACTCCCTCCCTCTCCCCCTTCCCCTCCTTCTCCCTCTACCTGTACCTGTACCTCTCTACCTATCTACCTCTCTACCTCTCTAACTCTCTACCTCTCTACCTCTCTACATCTCTACCGCTCTACCTCTCTACCGCTCTACCTCTCTACTTCTCTACCTCTCTACCTCTCTACCTGTCTACCTCTCTACCTCTCTATCTCTCTATCTCTCTACCTCTCTACCTATCTACCTCTCTACCTCTCCCTCTCTACCTCTCTACCTCTCTACCTCTCTAACTCTCTAACTCTCTACCTCTCTACATCTCTACCTCTCTACCTCTCTACATCTCTACCTCTCTACCTCTCTACCTCTCTACCTCTCTACACTCTACCTCTCTACCTCTACCTGTCCCTATCCCTACCCCTTACGCCAATTTAACCGCTATCCCTAACATAGAAATGACACCCATATTTATTTTTAGACATTTCAAACCTATCGCACCCCAACTCCATCCCCAGGGGGATGATGGTATTTCACGTCCACCACGTTGGATTTCAAAATTGTTGTAGTTTTCGTAATCAGCGACCCGATAAACCATACAAACGACACCCATATTGATTTTTAGACATTCCAAACCTATCGCACCCCAGCTCCATCCCCAGGGGGATGATGGTATTTCACGTACACCACGTTGGATTTCAAAGTTGTTGTAGTTTTCGTAATCAGCGACCCGATAAACCACACAAACGACACCCATATTGATTTTTAGACATTTCAAACCTATCGCACCCTAACTCCATCCCCAGGGGGATGATGGTATTTCACGTCCACCACGTTGGATTTCAAAATTGTTGTAGTTTTCGTAATCAGCGACCCGATAAACCATACAAACGACACCCATATTCACATTTCAACCCTATCGCACCCCAACTCCATCCCCAGGGGGATGATGGTATTTCACGTCCACCACGTTTGATTTCAAAATTGTTGTAGTTTTCGTAATCAGCGACCCGATAAACCATACAAACGATACCCATATTGGTTTTTAGACTTTTTCACCTCATTTCCCTTTTTTAGGGGGTGGAATTTCAATAACAGTGATGAATGTTGCATAGAATTACATCATTAATGCCTAAATAATAAATAATGTGGATTTTACTTTAAGAATAAAGAATTTTCAACTTCATCCCCCTTTTCACCCATAAGGGTGTCGAATTTTCAAAAACCCTGAGACACGTAATTATTAATTTTTTGTCGTCAGCCTAAATACAAATTTTGAAGACCCGAACTTCAAAACTGACGGACTTTCATACAAACTTTCATCCCCTATTTTACCCCCTTAGGGGTGGAATTTTGTAAAACCCTTTCTTAGTGCACCCCTAGGCCTCATAAGGAACCTACATGCCAAATTTGGAATCTCTAGACCCAGTGGTTTGGGCTGTGCGTTGATATATCAGTCAGTCAGTCACCTTCTTCTTTTATATATATAGATTTTATATAGCCTTGTATTTATGTCATATTTCAGAGAAAATTACATTGACCTTTAGAACGCATCAACTGACCTTGAGCATCATCATGAGTCCTTCTAACAAATACATGAGGTGTATCCTCTCTGTTCTCTCGTACGATACATTCAAATTTCGCACCCTAATTATAAATAAAATGACCCTTAGAACCCATCAACTGACCTTGAGCATCCTCATAAGTCCTTCCAACTGATGCATGAGGTGTTTCCTACTCTCTTGTAGCGCGGAAAGGTGACCCTCTAGCTCGTCTTTGCGAGCGCGGAGGGCCCTCAGCTCGCAGACCAGGGGCGGAGCACCCGGCCCGCCTACGCTTGCACCGCCTGAGTTCGTCTCTGCTTCTTGCTGCCGCCTAGGAAAGTAAAAAATGTATATATCACCGGAAAATAGTAATAATCGTAAGTTAATCAACTCGTCGGAAATTCGTAGATCCATACAGCGTGTAAGGAACGGCGTACCGAAAACTAAAAGGGTGTGTTCAGTCATCGAAACTGAACAACTTTCCCAAAGAAACGTTTCTGGGAAATAATTTTTTTTTGACCTCTCCATACAAATTGCTCACTCTGGTCGAACAGTTTGTATGGAAAGGTCAATTTTTTTTTTCATTTTCCAAAAATGTTGGTTTAAGAAAGTTGTTCAGTTTCGTTGACTAAGCACGTCCTTTCAGTTTTCCGTACACCGTCCCTTACACCCTTTATAATAGGTACGTTAGAATGTTACCCCGCCGAAAGAAAAAAAAAAAAAAAAAAAAAGAATGGGATCGGTTAGGTTGTGTTAGTTTCTATTTGGACCAAACAGGGCAGAAGCGATTTGAGTGCAGTTTATTATTATTCGAAAGATGATCAACATACTAGGAAAATGATTAACTTACGAATCCATGTTATATTCCGATGACATATACATACGATGCAAGCACCGAGCGAAAACTTTTCCCAAGCAATTTGCAACTCTATTTTTTACAATATAGAGAGACTTTCAAGGTCACGCTTTCATATCACATGTGATAAGGAGACGCTTTAGAGGTTTAATCAGGTTAAAAGTACCCTAAACCGACGAGCATGTACGAAAGGATTGATAAAAGTACAGGAAGCAAGGGAAGTAAGTGATGATCGTAGCAGGTGGAGGACTGTGGTCAGTGCCTACCCCGTCGGAACAGAGGCGTGATATAATTTCCCGAAAACTGAGCATTCCTGCGTGCCGCTTTTTTCTAAGAATGGCACTGTGGGTCTACGTGACCTCCTTTATTTTCTGTCTCTATCAGCGACACGCTCTGGAGACGCATTTTTGAAGCGTTCGAAGTGAATCTTTAGTTCGCATACGAAAACGAATCGTGTACGAATTTAATTTCTAATGCTCTCGATTTTATGCATTTTTGAATCATTCGAAAGCAATGTTGCCATTAAATTACAATCTTTAAACAATTTCCGTTTCACGCAGATAAAATCAAAACCGGAAAGCATTTACTCATTGATTTTAAAAACCGGTAATGGATTGCGAGGGAATGGAACGCAAATTAAAAAGTTGATATGTCAGTATAATGTCATGTGTGAAGGAAACGTCAATGTCATTCTCATCACAGAATACATACTTTCGAGTGGTAGAATTGCAAAACGAGTGGGTCGGACCACTCGTTGCAGAATTCACAGGTATGAATATTCAAAAATTACGATTTTACGGATTCGTATACGAATCTTGCCAATTCGAATGCGAATTGAAGTTCGAACGCTTCAAAAATGCGTCTCCAGGTAGTCTGTAAGCCTAGTGAATTCCTTTGTTCAAGTTACATGGCTATGCCTGGCCTGCACGGTTTATGGTAACCCTACCTGTGCCGTAGGTCGCGGTTCCGTGTGTGGGACACAGGCCAAACATTTTTGTGATGCAGATAAGGTTTGGTAAGTATCAGTCATACACCCGCCGTAGCATAGGTTTTTCCGTGACAGACCTTGTGCTAAATCTCACCCATAATTTGTGCTTAGGACATTGAGCTATAAGCATGGAAAAGAACTATGACTTCTTTTTGAGCGATGCTGTCATAACCAGAGGCGGCTCGTGACATTTTGTTATGGGTGTGCACAAAAAAATAAAATAAATAAATTGACTTAGGTACCTATCATTTATTGATGAAATATTTTTTATGGCTTTATTGTTACATATTATGCGCGCTAGCGCCAGCTTCAAATACTAGACACGGGAAGTCGGGTAACAAAACAATTTATTTACAACCTCACATCCAAGGTGTTTTTAAATATTGTTCTGGTTTGAAAACAAGATTAAAAGTTTATTTTTTTGTACTACACTTTTGAACTAGCGCGACTTCAGGTCGTGACGGGTCATTGAGTTCAAGTCGTATTTTTAAAGTCTTTTTCGCATTTTTTTATGTAAACGACACTGTATTCGTCAATTTGTACAGTAATTAGGCACGTACACTACTTAAAAACAGTTAATTCTAAATTTTCAAGCAAAATTGCGAACAGTAACTGAAAGCTGTATACGAAAAGATTGTTTACGTATGATCGGCAACAGCGCCTTGTCACCGAACTGCATGCGCATCGCAAGCTGGCAACGTAGCATTGAGCAGCGCTCCTGATGAGGCTAATTTCTCATATAAAATCTTTTGTTTCACGCGCTCGAGCGTGTTGATATTTCTCTTTCACACTCATTGAATTTTGTATTAGGTATTGTACTGAATATTTTTTCATAGGAGCAGAATCGCTGGGCGCTCCACTTGGTACAACTTGACTACGTAAATTGTTGCGTAATTATTTCTTAGGCTATTATAAATGTATACAACGTATAGGGTTATGAAAATAGGTATGTAATCGTATGTAACTTAACTAGGTAGGTACAGGTAGGTACGTAGGTATGTAACTTAATTAGGCAGGTAGATACATCCTAAGTTTGAGTTTTGTGAAAGAGGGAGTGCACTGCACCAGTTCTCTTTAGGACGAGCCGCCTCTGGTCATAACGATAGTCTGACCGCAACCGCTGTACCGGGGGGGTTAGCATCGCTCATCATCGTTCATGTCGGCAACTAAAGTCGAAATAATGTAGCTTGATTAGAATGACAGAAGTGTAAGAGCAGGACGGAGCGATGCGCTATCCATTGGAGCGACAGAGACAAGTATCAATCCGACCTACTCTCACGCATAGTGTGTCCTGCTGTCATTCTAATCAAGGTATATTATTTCGCCTGCTCTTTCCTTCCCACTCCCCCACCTCCCCACGCATACCTAAGGCGCGGTACAGCGGTTGCGGTCAGACTATAGTAGTGCTATCTCACCTGAGTCTCGCTATCTCTCTCATGATCTCCCTGTTTTTGGCCTCGAGTTGCGAGATCAGCTCTCGCTGCTGCCGAGCCGCGTCCACCTCCGATCCTTCCGACGATGATCGACCCTGAACACGTCATCATAACATTCCATTAAAAAAAACCGTACAGCACAGTGGCATTGTTATTGTTTAAGCAAGCCAGTTGGTGTGGTTGGTAGTGAGCCTGCCTTTCACGCCATGGACCGCGGGTTTTTTCCCCGCCCAGGGCAAACATTTGTGTGATGAACACAAGTATTTGTTCTGTGTCTGGGTGATATATGTATAACCTTGTGTGAAATGTTTCCCAATATTTATTTAATTATTTAAGAGCGCAGATAAAGTAAACATGAAACAAGATACAGCTGCACTCCATCCAGTGCCGGATTTACAAAATTGCCGCCCGTAGGCTATTAAAATTTTTCCGCCCCTGCCGACATTTAAAATCCGATACTACCCTCTACATTTATTGATTTTTAATATATGGATTAGAATATATCCTTATGTAGAGTAAGTAACGAAGCTGGAGCGTTTTGTAAATTTTTTTGTTGCGGAAGATGTTTAGCCGTAAACGCACACCATGTGCGAATTTTTCTCTTAAAGTGTATGTACACGTTACGCCTTATGCCAAATCACAGGTGAATAAAGAAGAAGAAATTTTTCGCCTTACAGACGAAAAGGCAGGATTTTTGCCGTCTTTTGAGTGTTCAAAACATCTGCCTTCCCATGTAACACTACGCTCACTCTTCTGTGACTGTGATTTTTTGTCCCTAAGCCCCATGCCCCCCCCCCCCCCCCCACTCCCCAGCCCCCTACACTCTTATACTCCTGCGCACTTACCCTGCCTGGCTGATCAGCTCCACTCAATCAATCGACAATAAATCGGTAGTATATGTTGTCAGAAAAATCAGACAGCTTACTGATATAGCTACCGCATGGCTGGTTTACTTTAGCTACTAATGTAGTGCAGTTACCTGAGAGATAGTTTAAAGAATGTGTAAAGCAAATGTTACGTAAAAAAGCTTACTATAGATTAGATGACTATATCAATGACAATACCAATACCTCGGTGCTCTGATATTTCAGCGAAACACAAGAAACACATTGTAAAAAGCCGACTCTCAAAGTGCAGTGGTTTCTTGTCGTTTCTTTTGAGCTGCTATAGCACGAACCGAAACGGTGTAGACTATTTGCATTGTATTCTGCCTATAAATAATCTACAATGAACGAAATTATCTGAATCTGAATCGAGGCAAATGTTGATCTTGAAGGAGATCATGTCAGTGCACTAGTCTGCTTTTTTACATGGATATTTGGGTGTCTGACAGATTCGCAAGGTTGATTTTTCTACGTTCTTGGCGTTTGCCATCGGAGGTGAGAGAATCGCCGGTCGAATGCTATCTTCTCATGGTGGAGACATTCATATATCTCATGAGTCCAAGAGTAGGAGGCTCGTACTGCTTGGTCCTCAACAGCGTTTGTGGAACAATATCACCTGCAAGTCTACTATACCGCGGTTGCAGACTGGTCTAACTGGGGTCGAGTAACCTGGGCACTTTATTGGATGATAAATCGGTGCATTTGGCTGTCGGCTGCAATGTTTGTAAGCTCTATTTATGCATTTGCGGCAGAACTATTAAAGCCAAGGGGCATCACGCACTAAATTGTCTCTGTTGCCCAGGGACGTTTCCGCTGCACGTTATTTTAAACGAGCCTCCGGGCCTAAGCTGCTCAAAATTGCAAAAGACCTGATGGATTAACCATGATAGCGTGGAGCAAGAGGTGAAGTCTCGAATAGGATGCGACGTGTGTCAGTACGTACGCAGCGACGCATCTCAACTCGACCTCTTGCAGAATCTGCCGCCGCCGGTGCATCAGGTGCAGGTGAAGGAGATACGATGACGAAGTTTAAGAAGCTGAAAAAGCGCATCGGTCCTTTTCTGGTCCAGCAACTTGAAGCTGCCATACTACAGCGCGGAAACTTTGCGAACATAATGGGAACGTTTCGTCAGGGTAGAATCGGGGCAAGACGTAATGTCGATAAGCTGTTTTGCTGTTTTGGATGATGCCTGCATTTAGAAATTCATTACTGATTTAGATTTATTATTAAGAATCTCTTTGATTTTTACGACAGTAATTTAATTTCTACGACATGAAAAAAAAATTGCCCCAAATTTGCCGCCCCCCCCCCCCCAAATATGCCGCCCTAGGCTCCAGCCTACTCAGCCTATTGGTAAATCCGGCACTGACTCCATCGACCCAAAAAGTTAAAATTTCGCCTACACATGCGATGAAGAGGTTAAGTCTACCACCGGTTATTTTCATACCACTGCAAAAATTTTGGAATATCACTAAATCGCTTTTCCAAGAATATAGGTCCAAAATTAGTTTTTTCTGTCTTCCCCTCCAAAAACCCTCTATCTCGATATAATAGTTCTAATGAAATAGTTAACATAATTATAGCGCGTTACGTAGACCATGAAACTGAACAACTTTCCCAAAGAAACTCAGGTCTAAACACGATAAAACAAATTTGACCTCCCGTACAAAATGCGCTATCACCTGATGTAGTTTCTATGGGAGATCAAAAATTTATTTTCATATTTGGACATGTGTTCCTCGGGGAAAGTAGTTCGGTTTCAAGGTCTGCGTAACATACTAAAATTATGTTCCTTATTTCATTAGGACCTTATATTTAAGACACAATGATAAGGTTGCCTGTCCATTGACGCGGAGCGAGCTGGCGGAGCGGAGAAACGAGGAATTAACCTATTGGATTGCGGGCGATTGCGAAGCGGAGTTTTTATGCAATCCTATTGGTTAATATTTCGCTCCGCCAGCTCGCTCCGCGTCTTTAAACGGAAACGCATATTGTTTTTCTCGGTTTTCGACCCAAGTACAGTAAAAAGCACGTTTATTTTGACTCATTTGACTTTGTACCGCGCTAATGTTAGCCAGCGTAAAGACGAAAATCGAACTGCGAGTGTCAAGCTTGGCCTGCTCTTGACTGTACTTTTGGAAAAGTTGATCAGTTTTATGGTCTGAGTTTCATAAAAAAGAAATCACATTGATATGAAAATAACCACATAATACAGGAGTTCACATCCCAACTACCGTACAGATTAAACCATGGATTTTTTTTTTGTATTTAAATTTAAAAATAATTAAATAAAAATAATGTTTACCAATTCTGGAGTTAAGGATGCCGATCTGCCAGCTCGAGGCTGAAAAGAAAACACTTTTTCATCGATTGCTGCAACTAAAAAATATAGAACTCCCCACAAAATCAAACGTGAAATAAGCAAGCATTGCGAAATGTACTGCCAATATTGAAACCAAGTGTAGAATTAGTTATTTATGCAACTGTTGCGTAATGAGAGTAATTTTAAGACGAGATCTGGTTTTTGATACGAGGCGCAGCCGAGTATCAAAATAGTATAGATCGAGTGTTAAAATGACTAATTACGTATAGTTGCATACAAAACTTTATCTACGACCGACGAAATATTTTTTTTTTTGTAAAGAGTAGTGATCAATTTATTGAACTAAGAGGACAGTTAGTACAGTTAATTAAAGTTATTCCCGAAGTTATTCCAGATCCAGAGCTTGTAGATGGCGTTGCTTTAACATTAATTTCATGTATATGGTTACTGACAGCCTCTTGTAGAATCATGTTCTCCTGGTACATACTTTTCATTTCGTTCAAATCACTTCTTTTGTTGCCAATGTCACTTTATATAGAAGCGAGCCAACTGTTAGCTTCTTGTCGATTTATGTACTCCTAGTCACGCCTGGTACTCTCCGTTTTCTTTTAAATATAGGTAGGCAGTCGTCACCCCAGTAAAAAGTATTTTATGCCACTGTCAAGTAAAGATAGTCATTGTAACATGAGTGCTAGTTTGAGACATGAGGCGTAGAAGAATTTCACAATAGACAGCAAAAACGTTACAATGACTACTTTGCAATCAGTGGCATACATTACTTTTTCTACGACTATAAAAATCATATTTTGAGTCAATTTACATTCATACATTCAAATACAAGTAGGTTGAATTTCGCGTAAACATTCATACAAAATGGCCAAATGTCAAAGGAGTAATTCTTAATCATTTGAGAATTTCAAACAATTTCTTGTCAAAAGGGGTCAGGAATCAGCTGGTGCGACTGTACTTACTTTTAAGCATGTGCATTTCATTGTGCATTAAAGGACTTGGGCTTAAAGGGTAAGACAAATAAGCCTTGCACTGCAGCCAAACAATCAAATGACATTGAAAAATCTTGTTATTTTAATTTACTTAAATTTATAACCCTTTCGTGAAAAAGAAACAATGGTAATAAATGAGCTCTTGTTTTTTTTATGACTTGGTTCCAAAATCCATATTATTCTAGAATTAAATATTTACCCGGATAAAATGGCTTGTTTTCAGACCTCATTGTAAAATCTATTTTTTATCATACATAAGTAAACACTTGATTTCAATATCAGATATACATTTCTTTATGTTTTTTTGAGTAAATTATTTTTTATTTATATCCTGTTCATTAAAAAACAAAGAATCTAACTTACCATAGTGCGGTTCTCATGCGCTAACCTCGCCGCGTATCTCGCAATGAGTCTGTGCTCGTCGTCCACACCTCTCGATAAATGTTCTACTATACCTGCATAACAAAAGACGAAATCATACAGGTAGTGCTGTCTATGAAACTGAACAACTTTTCCCAAGAAACATTGGTCGAAATATGTAAAAAAATTCGTGCTCCCATAAAAAAATTACTGTCAGCTGATGCAGTTTGTATGAGAAGCCAAACATTTTTTTCGGATTTCGACCTATGTTCCTTAGAAAAGTTGTTTAGTTTCATGGGTAGAACCACCTCTTAAAATATCAGAGGCATTGAGTAAGAGGTGATAAAAAAATAATGCTGTATTTATATTTCCCGCTAGGTATAGAAATAGTAAAATACGTAATTTTTAATTAGTAATTTTACATAATGCCACGGAATTTTACATAACGACGAATAGTTCGTATCTGGCACTCGCCGGCCGTTCCCGTGGCACGCTCGCTCGGCTCATGCGTTATGGTCGAACGATAACCTAAACGTGACAGAACCTCAACTAACTAACCTAAAATGTACCAGTAGTGATCTAAGTCCGTTTACAATCTGCTGACGCCGTTTTTCAATTTGCCGATTTTATACAATCCGCGAGTTTTCTGGGTCAAAAATAAAATGAAATCCTGTTTGCGTCTAAGAAAAAATCATTTAAAATTTATGACAACCACGTCATTTTAAATTTCATACGTAGTTTTAAATTTTCAATAAATGTAGTGTTAAGAAGTAACTAAACGATGGCAAGAATTACGACGTCATTGTTAAAAAACTTCTTCAAAAGATTCCTGTTTTGACGTTCAATAAAAAGTAGGTCAATTGACTAGGTTGGAAACTTGCGGATTAGCCGGCTGTTTGTAAACGGTGAATTATAGATTTTCCAGCGATATATGAACTGAGAGTGACTGAGAATGACTTACTGAGGCTTCTTTGATTTTTTGCCAACTTCTAGCCACGGTTATTACGTGCCGCGGAGGCCAGAAAGCACTTGGTTTGTTCAGCATGGCGGCCAGAAAGTGCCTACTTTCCGGCCGCTGGCACGTAAAAGAGATGTTTAGTACTTACTGCGATGTGTGGAGCGCGATGATCGCGAGTCAAGTGAGCCGGTGTTATAGCTCGGCGTATACTCCGGGAACCCGTTATGTGCCGGCACGGGGGATGGCGGACTGCAATACAAACATACAATAAATAACTTGTTACCATATAAACTAGTTATCAAAAATTATCTACTTGCTTCACGGCAATAGCCGTATGCACGTAGACATTTTTAGAGGGATGATTTTTTTTGCATTGTGTGTTGTAAACCGACGAGCATGTATGAAAGGATTGATGAAAGTTCAGGAAGCAAGGGAAGTATGTCAAGATCGTAGCAGGTGGAGGACTGTGGTCTCTGCCTACCCCGACGGGAAATAGGCGTGATGTTATGTATGTATGTGTGTTGTTACTACCTCGCAGTAAGGAAGGATAAATAAACATTAGAGGAAGGGCACGAGCATCGTGCAAGGGTGGCACTGGTCGCGTTCCTAAGGAGATCCCAGAGCAGAGATATATGATGAAACTATAAAAGGAAAACTATCACAGCTAATAAAGCTTTATAGGTTAATGAGCTGTAGCCGAAAAACTGACAATAATAAAAATAGCAATCAGGCAACAGGACCTCGCTGAGCATTAGGAGGTGTAAAGTTTATGTCATGAACGTTATAAAATTCTTAATCAAAAATGTTTTGCGATAAAAAGTTCGTTTACTGCGCGTGGCCCCACGCACTTGACCGGTTTTTGACCATTTTGGTTCGGAACCCTAAAAAGGAAAAAAATCTTATGAAACCATTGAATACTTACACAATATGGCTGAGGTTTAGGGTGCGCTCAGGCTGATCCGGGTAGCGAGGCAGCTGCGGTCGCGCGCGTTCCGGGACGCAGCGGAACGACTTCCGCAACGTTGCTCCTATTTGCTTGGATGGAGATTTCTGGAAGGAAAAACAAACATATTACTTTAATTCATGTTATTAACATATCAAGCCGATGTAGATTTTCACTTTATTATTCGTTCCGGCAATGATACTGGCTTCTTAGTGCGAATAACACTTGAAAAAGCGTGTGTAACAAACCCTTCTCAACTTGAATTTAAAATCTGACTAGATGGGCCAAAGTTAGGCCTTAACAGCATAGCTAGCTAGACTTATTATTTGATTGGTTTCTTTCATAACATCAATACTCACATAAGCTGCGTACTCTTTGACATTGTGTTCGATGGTATGCGTCCCAGAGACGCGTCCTCTCCAGAAGCAGTCCTGGCAGAACGTATAATTGAAGCCGAAATGCTGTTAGAGATATGTTCCTTTACTAAACACACCCTCAATACTCACATAAGCTGCATACTCCTTGACCTCGTGTTCGATAGTATGTGTCCCGGAGACGCGTCCTCTCCAGAAGCAGTCCTGGCAGAGCGTGTAGTTGGCACACCGCGCACATCTGTACCGGAATCCTGTCAGCGAACTGCGTCGGCAAGCGCTGCAGGCTAGCGGGTGCACAACTGAAGATAACAAAGTTCATGTCACTGCAGTCGAATGTGTAGAGAAAAACTAATTAAGGTTATCCAGGGCAAAACTTAATTTGCGATAGTATTCAATGATAATAACCCTTGTTTAGGGCTTCGCCGCAATCGGGTGAAAAAAATTATATGTAACTCTAGCTTTCCGCTTGCGGTTTCACCCGCATTAAATGCGTCTTCCCGTGGGAATAAAGTGTTTTCCCGCGGTAAAAAGTAGCCTATTTGCTATTCCAGGATCTAACCTATGGGTGTGCCAAGTTTCATTAAAATCCGTTCAGTAGTTTTTGCGTAAAAGAGTAACAAACATCCATCCATCCATACTTACAAACTTTAAAGTTTATAATATTAGTAGGAAGTAGGATAGTAGGATAGGATGTGGCCATATACTCGTATGCGTTTACGCACCGAGTGTGGGTAGGACACCGCCCGAGACAAGCTAATGCATTTCCTTCTTGGTACTGTGGTTTTATTGCAACAAAACTACAGCTTTCTAATAGGTTAAGTTTTGGAATCCCATTTTTTAACAAAGAAAACCCTTTTAAATTTATTTTCGGTCGTTCGAATGATGACGTCCTACTGATTATTCTCTGTATTGTTTCCTACTCACTCACCATTTTCAACGCTAGCCAAGCGATGAAGTAAAGGCAGCCAAACAAGACATGGTGGACCTGGGTCTGACATCAAAGTGTCTAAGAAATCATTTACTGTTACTTTGGTATTCTGAAACAAAATAATAAAAATATAATAAGAAATATTACAAAAAAGCTCTGAATAGGTACAACAAAGTTTTTCTCATTTCGTGTAGCACCTTAAAAGGGCTTATTCTGGAGGCAAACATTACCACTTTTGTTCTGACTTTTGAATTTTACAAATAAAAAATGTCATTGTATCAAGAATCAAGTTAAAAAATAAAAAGGTCTCTGAAAGATATTCGAATCTGCCATAAGGAATATTTTTTAAACTGACAGAGTTTCTATGGGCAGTTATTTTTTTATTTTGACCAAGTTTCGACCTGTTCGGAAAAGTTCTTTCGTAAACTAATTCACATCCTTCAGTTGCGATCGGCTGAGTGTCCCAGTTTCTATGGGAAGTCAAACCATTTTTGTGCAAATTTTGAAAAGTCGTATAAACATTTTTGTTGTTGTTTTGTCTTGTCTGCTTTCGTTAAAGATAACTTACATATTTTTTGTCTCGCTCACCTGGTTAAATATGGAGAGAGCTAACGAATCGTTGTAACTGAACGACGGTGATTCGTACACAGCGGCGGGTAAGGCTAAAACTTCGCGTAAGTAATCCGAAAGCCTCTTCATTAGGAGGTGGCCATTCCCATCTGATAGTTGGGAGAAAATATCTGCAAAAGAAAAAATAATATGTCTCTTACGTGTCTGCGAACGGAAAGTCCGTGTTTTCTGGTCACTACTCAGTACAAAACGAGACGGCCGTAGTGGCAAGTAAAATCTTATATACCTCACATCCAGATCTAAAGCTAGCAGAGCTAAAGTACATAAACAACGTATTTTATTCAAAAAAATGTTGGAAGATCTTTTTCTAGTAGCAGTAGACTATTTAATTAGAGAAAAAAATATTTGACAAAAAGAAAAGCTTACTAAGTACTTACATCGAAGTTTATCCATAAGTTTTCCAGCGCACATGGTCGCTAAGGCAACTTTGATAGAGAACACTCGAATTTTCCCCACATTTTCTCTGTAAATAACAATTAATAAGTTGTTTATTGACACAGCTGGCATCAAAATGTTTTTATGTATGTTTTATTATGATATTTTCTGAATGAGCATAACCAGGATCTCTATCCTAGGCAGATCATCAGCTCCTTTGAAGCTGCTCGTAAACTGAGGATGTACCAACCTCTTAAGCATTTAAAGCCCCATAGAGCCTCGGTAGATGGAACATTAATGAAACTTATAACCCGAAGAACTGTTTTTTTTTCTTCAGAACTTTAGGGCTTCCAAAGATCTTTCCATGTGCAGTGGACAATGATAGCTTGGAAGTTCAATTATGGTACTCTCATAGAGTTCAGAAGCTACTTTGAAAAAATTCTCAAAAACCAAATAAAGAAAATAAGAGAGTCGTACCCAGTGCTATATGCAGATAACAGCCAGTTGAGCAGCAATGCAGAACAAGCTTCCACGGAGACCTGATGCGCTGGAGGGAGTCTCTTGTTCAAGTTGTGATACAATGAAGATACTAATGTCTCCAATCGTGTAACATTCACACAAGCTGTTGGCTCTAATGTGTTCAAAGCATTCTCCCTGAATGCTTCAATGACATTCCAAATATCTATGACATGTACTGTAAAAGAAAATAAAAGCTATCAGCAAAGCAGTATCAGACATACTATTTTGTAGAAATGATGCTGTCATATTGTCAAATAAAACCACTAAAATTACAATTACAATGAATTTTTGTCAACTGCCTCCATTGCCTTATGACCGAACTAAACTGTATCTAGTGTTATCATAGTTTAATGGACTGTGAAAATTAAATAACACAGACACTAGAGAGAAGAGCGAGTGATATTGTAAGAATTGTAACAAAATCTGGAAAATCATAACAGTGAAGGTGGACATTATAATGAATATGAAATAAATGTGACATTTGATATTGATTCCAATAACTAAAAGAAAAGGAGCTTATGAACCAAGTCTTTACACATAGAAGAATTTTTTAGACTGTGACAATACAAGAGTTTGCTAACAAAATTTTTGTGTTTTAAAATAAAATTGTACATCACATAACTCACAGTTGCACTTCTTCTGCACATATCGGAGCTTGCAAGCAGTCCGGTATGAAGCAAACCGGATCAGATCAAAGTTCTGTTCACGCATTTCTTGCGTCAGCTGGGACCGAGGGTCTGGAGCACCCATGCTGGTTGTCATTGGCCCAGATGTTGGAGCCAACCCTGACATATCTCGTTCTAGAGACATTCTAGCTGAAAAAAGATTTTTGAAGATGGGGGTTAGAAAGGAAGCAGTTTTGTCCCAGCACTAGACTACTCTAGAAAGGTCAATGAGTTATGGTTTGTTCAAAAATTGGACACTGACCTTCATACACTCTAAATTAAGTGTGTGGTTTCCACACTTAGTCCTATGTGGACCATTGTGCGTGCTTCATACACTCTCTATAATAGACTTAGAGAAAAGGCTTTCTTTGAAATATTATAAAATGTCTCACGAAGGTCAAGTTACAGATCAAATAGCGAAAATGAACTGGAGCAGAAAGGTCAATAGGTAAAACAGTAAGGAATAAATAATTATTGTTTTGATGAAACACTTTCCACTACAGATAAGATATTGTGTATATATTGTTTAGAATGATAACTGTAATTGTTTGAATATCTTAAAGCAATAACTCAGCAAGCGCTACTATCAATAACATAAATAATCGTGTCAACATAAATCTAGCAAGTGAAATCTCGAATTATTTTATGTTGTAAGACAATTTGAATATTCTCACCTTACTTTAGCGGTTAGCTCATAACGTTGTTGACATAGCGATAATTAATTCACGGCAAAATAAGTTATTTTACAACCTATATCGATTCAAGAAAATTTGCGACAGTTTTATGTAGAATTTCGCCGAAATGGATATGTTTCACATTGCCACTTAGTAGAATGTAAGTTGCAGCTTTCACTAGTTACAAAATATTTTTCTTTTGCATTTTACATTAGTAATTAATACGAAAAAGCATTGTTTTAGCTATTTATACGAATTTTTCGAATCAACAAGACTGACATGACCAAAGAGTTTTTTTTTTTGGTTTCATTCTTCCTTTCGGAAAGGCAAAGAGTACAAAGCCTATACAGCCATGTCTGATGTCTTTAATCTGTCTTTCTTTTTGCTCCCCTCGTAAAGCGATAGTGAACTTTACGAAGGAAAATGTTCGTGACTTTTTGGTACAACACAAACGGGGCTCAAACACGAGATCACTTGAAATCTTCATCAGCTGCGCACTCCGTAGTAAATTTACTGCATAACACACTATCTTTATTATCCACTAAATCACTAAGGGCTCCCGCACACGACCGAGAATCGGTGGCCGATTTTTTGTCGGCATCCCGCTCTTACGTGTTATCACCTGGATCTTCCGTCCTTGTCCTGGGCGATAATCGGCCACCGATTCTCGGTCGTGTGCGGGAGCCCTAAATGCACAAGAAACCAAAATTTCAACTAAGCAGGCAAATGCCCATGTCTAGTTCCCGCCAAAAAGACTGACCAAAGAGTATATAAGTCACTAGCGGACATCTAGCGGACATGACTGATTGACAGTCTGTCTTGTCCATAGATTTATTACATCGCGCGTGGCGCTTTTAACCAGATTGCGCTCTTCCAAAAATTATGCGAGCAGAGTAGGACGTAAGATGAGAGGAAGCTGTCCCTTTCTAATAGATTTTGCATGACATTTTGTTTATGTTGCCATGACAACAACAAAATGTCATGCAAAATCTTTGTAAAAAATCATTTTGCCAAAGAGTTTTTAATCCAGATAAATCAAAAGAAAATGATTTTCTGCATTTATCAATATTTAATGAAAACTGAGAGAGAAGTTTATACTTTGCACGTTGAAAATTATTCAAATAAGTATTTAAAAATACGTATAAATATAAATTTGTGAATATAAAAGTTAACATTTTGCACGGAAATTGTGCAAACTTCATTAGTATGGCAATAATTAGAAAGGGACGAAGTACATCGCCTATGATGTCTTGCTCTGCTCGTTCATGGTAAATGTAAGATCATTGGTCTTGTCTGCCATTGTGGCCATAGATTATAAAACAATACATTCCAATTTACGTAGCATTTTGTTTGTTGAAACCGAAAGAACTGATGCTGCCGGCTTAGCACGCTGCCCGAGAGAAAATAGATCTGATTTCGGAGAAATGTCGCTTTATTTGAGGAATTATGTCATGTAATCTATCACCTCCAAGCGCTAAGAAATGTCAGTGGCGGAAAATGTTTAGCAAATCCAAAAATCACGTTTTTGATATTTTAGACAGAGATAGCTTTATACACTAATACCGACTAATACATGTAGCCGTCCTCGTATTTCAAAATGTGTCACACTGCTCGGATGTCAAAAAACGTGACCATGCTTAAAGTCTTTAATCTATCGACCTAGATAAACTGACAACTGCAGCGTGCTAAGCTGGCAGTTCTCGAAACTTCTTTCCTCCTTGTCTAGACATCAGAGGTGTAGGCGGCGAGTAGCATTGCAGCACCAATGATATTACATTTACCATGATAGCGTACTCTTAACAATTTGTACAGAGGCAAAACGAGCAGAGCAAGACATCATAGGCGATGTACTTCGTCCCGTTCTAATTATTGCCATACTAATAAAGTTTGCACAATTTCCGTGCAAAATGTTAACTTTTATATTCACAAATTTATATTTATACGTATTTTCAAATACTTATTTGAATAATTTTCAACGTGCAAAGTATAAACTTCTCTCTCAGTTTTCATTAAATATTGATAAATGCAGAAAATCATTTTCTTTTGATTTATCTGGATTAAAAACTCTTTGGTAAAATGATTTTTAACAAAGATTTTGCATGACATTTTGTTGATGTTGTCATGGCAACATAAACAAAATGTCATGCAAAATCTATTAGAAAGGGACAGCTTCCTCTCATCTTACGTCCTACTCTGCTCGCATAATTTTTGGAAGAGCGCAATCCGGTTAAAAGCGCCACGCGCGAAGTAATAAATCTATGAGCAGCACTAACTCCCAATAGAGATGCAGCAATTTCTTGTGTGGTGCCATCTAGCGCGCCGATGAGTCAATAACTCGTGGTTAGTCGATAGTGGATGACAGCTGTCTACCCAGCACTGATCATGGAAGCACATGTTAATTCAGTTAAACAGTAATAACTTTGATTTAATTCTATCACGATGCAATTCAATTAATTTTTAAAACTTTTATGGCTCCATTGCTAGCGATATTGATTACGTTTCGATCTCACAATATTTCGTACTATCACTGTCACTTCACTCATCTGTCAGGTAATAATTAACGCTGGAAAATCAGCGTGAATTTTTACTTGTCTGTCTCCCCAGCAAGCCCGTGCGAGATATGGCCAAGTGGCATACACCAAAATTTAGTGGAAATTGGTTCATTCCATCAGTAAAGTGTCAGATTCAGTGCATCAAAACTGATGACACTACGAGGTGAAAACTTTGGGTGGCTGTAGAGACGTCTCGTCAGCCAGCCCATTCTATACAGGGAAAACTACGAAGATTACATAAAAGCAAAATAGTTCCCCATTTACTGCATGTCTAGTGCAATTGATTGTAAAAAAGCCGAATCGAAAATGTCCATATGGTAGGAGCACTTCATCAATAATTATGGGTGGCTAATGGCTGGAGAGACGTTTTCCCAGCCAGCCCATGTGATATCTCGGAACATATAGTAGGTAGGAAGATAAAACAAAGCTTAATATTTACTACCTACTCGGAACAGTAGGAAGCAAATATTTCAAAATCCTAGCTCCACTAACTTTTGAGATATTTGTATTTTTTCATGGGCTTGCTGGGGAGACGTCTCGCCAAAGATTTTCAAAGATTTTGGAAACTACGCCAGGGGGCGTTTAGAAGCGCAGCGTTTTTTCTTACGTCAATGCGTCTCGCCAGCAAAGTCAAAGAATAATCGGCCGTTATAAGGTGAACGCGCTTTTAGGCGGATCGTGCGAGCGGGCCGCGCGCATTTCTGTCACCCTCGCGCACCTGTCCGCCCGCTCACAGCGCGCGCATCGCATAGGATGGTGTGACCATACGTGGGAGATTTCTACCAATTTGGCTATTGAATTTTTATTTTCACGTAAAGTGTTCCAGGAATGGTTAACACAGAATGATCTGGTAATAAATTAGCCCCATGTCGATTGACCATGTGGGCAATTATTGTACTGCTCTGTGGTACTGCTGCGTGACAAATTGCTTAGTAGAGTGTAGATTTTAGACTAATTTGGAAGCGAGTAAAATAACAATAACCTAGCAAAATAAAAGACATTTATTATTTTAATGATTTCTAGATTGGTAAAGGGCCCTATCATTCTAGAATATAAAGTAAGGATATGACATTAAAGGCGTGAACTAATAGAGCTTCCAAATTATGTCAGTGACGTGCATCGCATTAGTAAAAATAGAGAGGTGGATTTTGTCATTTTCAGCGCATCATGTCTAGTAGACACAATTATCACGAGATAGATACTGTGCTCGGGATTTTCTTTTGCATTCCAGGCAATCGGACTGGCGGCGTTATGACATGACCAGAGGCCCTACCGCCGAAGTCAATCGTTATCGATTTTCTCTATTTTTCTATACAAGAAGAAGAGAGAGATTCGATAACGATTGAGTTCGGGGGTATCGCCTCAGATTTTGGCGCCAGCGGCGGAACCGGTGGTATTTTCGCGCGCATACTCACGCGCCAATTAGCACTGTGTTAGCGTTTGTGATAACCAGGCAGCCCGCCAATCAGCCCATGCGCGGGCTCACCTCATTGGCGGAAATGTCTTGACGCATCATCGTAACAAGGCAGTAGGAGGTATATTTTGACATTTTTAAACAATTATTTTCAATATTCCATTGGTAAGAGGAAGAAAATATATATATATTCTATTGATGTAAGATTATCGCATGTTTTGTTTGTTAATTTTGTATATTTGAACTGCATGTAAGTAAGTGCTCTCTCAATATTTGCAGTGCTCCGACGGAGTGTTACATGCTGGACTTGTATCATTATTACACCTTTTATGTACCATGTAACTGTCAAATAAATAATTATGAATTATGAATTAGGTGTTTGGAGTGAAGTGAAACATAACATAGTGCGCTTTGATGCAAGGCTCTAAAGCAGAAAATGGTTTAGCAACAAAAAGTGTGAGAAGTGTTCCTGAAGGAAATAGTGGTGTTAGAAATTAAGTTGGGTTTTTGGTTTTGACGTGGAAGTGAAAGGGTGGCTATTGATCTTGGACTATAGGGCAAGTACCTTGTGTAAAGTTCTACACTTGAACACATGACTTGGCTTAAATGATCATCATAAAGAAAGGCGTGTGATTGCGCAGATAAATATAAACTTTCTCGTTGTTGCTAACCCAATTTTGCCAAACCCCTAAATCAGGTGGATAAGTGCATACTATAATTTGTAATTTATTTTGTGTGACACTAAAACCTACCTTGCAGTGTGTGCTGTTTGTATTAACAAGAATTATTAAAAACCTAGTCTAGACGTGATCCAACTACTACGCTCCCCCAGGCAGGTTTGAGTGGTCTGGTAATAAGGTTAATTCTATGACTACATACTTGTCTAGACGGCTAGTTAAACGCGCCAATGTGTCAAAAAAATTAGAACCGAACTCTTCGGTTATAAGTTCTTCCCGCCCATTTAGTACCGATTGTGACATGCTAGTAGAAACACGTGAAACGCGATGAATGAAAATTTTTAAAAATGCCGAAAAAATGTATTCCATCAGTGTGTAGAAACTATGAAGGGCGATTAAAATAATTAAATGAAGTTACCTTCCATCGGTACTTCATTTAATTATTTTACTTACTTTCGTACCTGACAAAATTATCCGTGAAAATTTTAGTTTGGTTGATATAAAACTCCATAATGTTCCCGCCATTTTATTTTTAGTGTTGCCAATGATTAAATTCGGAACATCCCAAATTAGCTAATTTTAATGAACCCTCATTTATCGATTTTGACAAGCTCTCATTAGAATCAGGGGGCCGTTCCATTTTAGTAAAATCAGGAGCCGTTCCGTTTCGTAATTATTTCGTGTTTTTAAATGATTAAAAATAACATCTGATTTAGAATTACTAGATTTTATTTCTGCCCTGCCCTTGTGTGATATATGGCGGCCAAGTGTCTTAATCTGTTCTTGTGCGATAAAAGGCGACTAAGTATCTGAATCTGCCCTTGTGTCATAGAAGGCGACAATGTGTTTTATTCTGCCCTTGCGTGATAAAAGGCGACTAAGTGTCTTTATCTGCCCTTGTGTCATAAAAGGCGACTAAGTGACTCTTTATCTGCCCTTGCGTTATAAAGGCGACTAAGTGTCGTAATCTGCCCTTGCGTTATAAAGGCGACTAAGTGTCTTAATCTGCCCTTGTGTCATAAAAGGCGACTAAGTGCTTTGATCTGTCCTTGCGGGATAAAGGTGATTAAGTGACTCAACCTGCACTTGCGTGATTAAAGGCGACTAAGTGTCTTAATTTGCCCTTGTGAGATAAAAGGCGACTAAGTATTTTATTCTGCCCTTGTGTCATAAAAGGCGACTAAGTGTCTTTATCTGCCCTTGCGTGGTAAAGGCGACTAAGTGTCTTTATCTGCCCTTGTGTCAACCTGCCCCCCTTTTGTCAACCTGCCCTTCCTACCTTGCCTACCTAACTAAAACTGAACAACTTTACAAACTGAATAACTTTACAAACTGAACAACTTTTTAGACTGAACTACTTTTTAAACTGAACAACTTCACAAACCGAACAATTTTAAACTGAACAAATTTTAAATTGAACAACTTTACAAACTTAACAGCTTTACAAACTGAACTACCTTTCAAACTGAACAACCTTTACAACTTTACAAACTGAACAATTTTACAAATTGAACAACTTTACAAACTGAACAACTTTTCAAACTGAACAACTTTACAAACTGAACATCTTTACAAACTGAACCACTTTTCAAACTGAACAACGTTACAAACTTTACAAACTGAACAGATTTACAGACTGAACAGCTTTACAAACTGAACAACTTTATAAAATTAACAACTGCAATCTGAACTACAAACTGAATAACTTCACAAACTGAATAGCTTCACAAACTGAATAGCTTCACAAACTACACAACTTCAAACTGTACAACTTTACAAACTTTACACAATGAAGAACTTTTACACTGAACAACTAACTATACAAACTGGAAATTCCCTGAACAATCCACCAAACTGAACAACCTTTCAAACTGAGCAAAGTTCCCAACTGATCAACCACCAGAACTGAACAACTATTAAAACTGAATTAATTTTAGACAGAACCTGATAAAACCTTTGATAAAACTGGACAACCTTCTAAATTAGCTCACTTAGCCGCCTTTTATCACATAAAGCCGCTGAAATGAAATCTACAAATACTGAATCAATTATAATTTTCATTTAAATAACAGGACACAATTTCCAACATGAACAATTTTTCCCAACGCGATAAAAAAATTCTACATACCTGGTATCCCTAGAATGACATGAAACGTATGTAGAACGTAGCTGTCATGCGCTTGTGTGCGTGACTTACACACACATGTTTTTCAAAGTTGGCCTTGTTTTTTTGTCCGTGTTTGTGAGGTGAAAATCCCTCTAGACAAGTAAGTACTCATAGGGTTAATCACGGAGTAAAGAAGTTACTCCGTGGGGTTAATTAAGGTTTGAGTGGAAGACAATGACGTCAGTCAGATTTGACAGCTTGTATATGACACTTGCATCTATGGGTTAGACGGTCGTTTGTCAGCATTTGAAGATGGCAGACGTGAATTTGTTTCGATTTTGATTTTATTTGTTGATTTGAGAGTTTAAAGTATAATTTTGATAGGATATTATCCAATAAAAGTCTGATAAAGTGAAAATTTAATGGAAAATGGAAATATATTCTTCTACTAAAGTTTTTGGATGGTGAGAAGCGGCTTTCTTCGAGACTTCTATAATTTCCCCTATCAACTTATCAGAGTCATCGTGGTGCACAGGCTTTCCTCTTCGTCGATCTTCGAGATGCGGATTCCTGTGTAAATCATTCTTTCACTGGACATTGGCGTGTCGCCATATTTTTGTAACAATTCCTTTACTTTGACATTGGCGAAATACGTTTTGTAATGAGATGTGATGCCATTAAATAAATATACATACATACAACCCTCAGAACAAAAACCTCCTTGCTGAGGTCAAATTTCTTTGATAGCTTTGATACAACCGCAGGAATTCAAATAAGCTCGTAGTGTTATCTGGTATCTAGCCATTCACAAATAGCATTCTTCATATAACACTGTGTATTTTATTCGACACATGATAACTGTTTTTTTGTAATGCAAAAAAATTATATTTTGGCTGTGAGTCTGCTTATCCTTACGAAATTCGTGAGCTCTATTTGAAGTCGGGTAAAATTGGTGTTTTATGTTTTATCTATAGGTACTCTCTGAGTAGGTACTTACTACCTAAATTCCAAAAAAGAATAAAACAAAGTTTAGTAAATCTACACATTTATTTTATTTAAATAACTGAACACAGTTTAGATAAAGAAATACAATTCTGTTGCAATTGCAATTTGACCTAATCTAAACATTTAATAAATTCAATTTGTATTTACAATTGGTAATATTTTAAACAACTTTCTACTTTACATTTTTAACTCACCTGGAGCATATTTAAATTTATTTAACTCCAAATTTTTATCACTTTAATAATCACATTAAAATAAAATCTGTAACTTCATTGAAAATAATGCATCTAAGCATCTACGAAATAGTGATGTGATGTGACCTTTATATCCGCATCCGCGGAAGTATATTTGCAACAATTTGACTAGATTTCTGACTAGGTAATTTAATATAGTTAGATATAAGTAATAGTTATATATGTCGCAGACAAATTGTATAATTTGCTGCTTTTCATAATATGCCTAAGCATTTTAAACAACCAAAATATTCAGGTAAGTAAAAACGTGAAAGATCCTACTGCAATAGGGAATATGCATGATTCTTTTTTAATAAAAAAAATTATCCTCATTCATGTAATAAACAGTTTAGTAAAACTATTTTTCGAATAACTATGAAATTAAAAAAGATATAAGCCATCGAAGATTTGTTCCTGTCTCTTTCTAGCAAAACGAAATTTAATACGAAGTTAATATGGCCGTAGTGGCATGTGACGTCACATGCCATGTCGGATCTCTCTGTCTAATCGGCGCGCAATTAAAAGTTTTAAATGCTTATATCAGCCGTATTTCTTAGCCGATTAAAATTTTAATTTCACTTTTTGTCATCTCTACTACGGTTTTTCATATTTTGTTAATAAATGCAACTAAAAAAAATTATGCATATTCCCTATTAGATACAAAGTGTTATGAGCAGCAGTAAAATAATATCATGTCATGTATAATAATATTAATATTTTTATGTTACTACCAGCTATCAACTTTAGAAAAAATATGCTTTCAAATAAAAAACACCTATCTAAATGACTACAGTGTGTACATTGTCAGGTATGTAGGAATAATTTATTTAAGTATTTACAAAATTATTGTGTTCGTCACATTTTTGTTAGCAAGTTTGGTCCAGGTTTGGCCGATTTTTACTCAACATTTTTTTATATGATATTTATATAGCATTTATATTTCATACATACAAATTACCTTTTAACAAAAGCTTAAGATAATACGCGATACAACGTTTCTATCTTAAATGTAATGATTTTTGCTTTTTAACTTGTCAGCTTTTTCATTCAATTACATAAATACATACATCGACTCAAAATTACTCGGGTATACTTACATTAGTTTAAGAACTTTGTTATTAAGGTTAAATAAAAAAGTTTTATTATTTCTTGCTTTTCAGTTTTTTCGGCGGTTTAATTTTTTTGTTAAAAAGTTTTTTTTATTTTACAATTTTTGGTGACTATAAATTTTATTTTTCCACCCTTAGGGTAAATCGGACTACTCTGTATAAAGTTATGCGTGGTCATACATAACAATCAGTCAGTGAACAATCAAGCATCCCCTGTTTTCCTACCCTTAGGGTTAATTTTTTTCCCAAATTTATATGGGACCAACTTCGGGGTATACCCTTTCCAATAAAAAAAGAATTATCAAAATCGGACAACTCTGTAAAAAGTTATGCGTGGACATACATAAAAAAAAATATACGCGTTGACTTGAGAACCTCCTCCGTTTTTTTTTCGTCGGTTAAAAACACAGTTTTATCAATCAAAAGATACTCATTCCTTCTGTGGTTGTTTTTGTTTCATTCAGTTGAGGAAAATAGCAATCATCTCTACATTCCAGCTATTTATTAACTTGGTCTTGCTATTTACAAACTTTAGCAAATATAAGATGATGATTCTGTATTTTTTCGGTAACAATACGAAAAAAATAAATCATTATTATAGCTTTATAATAAACAAAATATGTAAGAATAACTTTATTTATACATCTTAAAATATGAAAGATTTCGAATTCTTTATCAATACTATTTACACATTTCAACTCCCATCATTAACAGTAACCATCATTATTTTATTAGTTCCTATTCAAATTGAGAAGGAAGGAACCTTGTTCGTTCACCAATAGTAATAATTGTATACAGTCCATTATTTCATCCAAATGATTTTATGGCGTAACGACTGTTGAATACATTACGTAATACAAATTAAACACAAAGATTAGGCGTCTACAAAAACTTCCCTAAGTCTGCGATTTCATGCATCTTGCCACCCGCTCTAATTGAGCATCTTAATCTTTGAATGAGACAAAAGCTAAGAAAATGTTGTCTAATATTTTCTGTATTTTTAGACGTAAAGCCAATGCCGCCAAGTGAAGCGGCTAACTGGCGCGCCGCCACGAATGGCCTCGTGCTCTGACTCCGGTGATATACAGCAGGCTACCCTCTGAAAACAATAAAGAAGTTCAGTACTGTAATTTTAGATAGGTACCTACGGCAGATATGGATTTTTGATGAGTTTCCGATATTTCGGGCGCTGTTGCAAACACCATGATCTGATCACGGATGAACTGGAGTCTGTGGGTAGTAAAACTTATTTGCAGACATATCTGTCTACCCTAGCTGCCAATCAGTTTAACTACCCACAGACTCCAGTTCATCCGTGATCATGGTGCTTGCAACAGCGCCGAAATATCGGAAACTTATCAAAAATCCATATCAAACAGTTCAAACTGTCAAACTGTTTTTAAAATAGTGTTAGTGACCGCTAAACCCTCAAACAATGGGTACGTCAGAGTTATATGTTTGTAAATATTTAGATACCAAAAATTACCTGACGGCAAGTTCCAGGAGTAGACGCCAATTGGTAGATGGCAACGATTGGAATCATCAGGATAGAGGAGCAAGCAAGGCCCCAACCAAGGACCACGGCCCATGGAGGATATAAATAGTGCTGGTATTGTAGTGGCTGTTGGTATAATAAACCAAACACAACCACACCCTGAAAAAGATTGAAAATATTTAACAAAATACGTTAATTTCTTTATTTAAGTGTTATGATATTAGTTTAAACTTACAATAATAAAAGTAGGGCTGATGAACTTCCAGCATATCCGCCAGTAAAGTCCAGGTCGAAAGCCAAGCATTTCCTCAACGTCACTTGAGAATCGCTCAAGTCCTATAAACAAAAGTTTAGTAATGCAAGGCTGCAAAGTTGCTGTTTGGCACGAGCAAAACACATTGTTTTCATTTTACTACAACAAAGAAAATGGTAGATGCAAGACAAACAGTTGCACTCTGCAGCTGTGTTAAAAGCTAGCATCGCTGCTGGTCTCATCATATGTATTGACTTCCTTCACAAATAAACCAAAATGTTTTAAAATTATCTAGTGCTACGAATAGCTATGAGCAGTGAAAAAAAAAGCGAAATCTGATCAATATATTAGAAATTGACTTTTTGAAAGATTTGATTAAGTTGTTAAGATTTTGAACGATAAACCAAACTTTACCGAGCTACTGTGGTTAAAAAAAATTCTAAGATGCAAAATACTGTTGCTAAGTAGGGGAGCAGGGGGCAGAGTGAATCAGGGGGCACAGTGGTTATTCATTAATATCTCGCTCGCTATTCATTAAAAACACACACTCACTTCGAACGATTGCATGATCTATCCAATACCCCTCCCTCCCACCGGTCACCGTCACGTTCTCACTGCCAGAGGTCAAGCTGCAGCCGCTCCGCGAAACGTAAGCCACCACTTTTTTTTCTTGATGTTATTTTGTGAATCTTTTTGACAAACTTAGCCATTCAAATTGTATATTTGTTTGTTTTTTTACTAATAACCATTTAATGAGCTACGTAAGTCGTGGTTATTCTATTACGTCACGATTAATTTTAATAGTAGTTTCAGTTATTGTTTCTAATTTGACCATAAGGGGTACAATGAACTAATTTCATGTGGGGCACTGTGGACTGTGATCCATAGTGCCCCATAAATGTATTATTTAACTTAACCTTTCTGTTTAATTGATTCAGGTAAAAATGATAGGTACACAATCGTATGCACCAATGTTAGGTATTGGTGCATACGGAAAAAAAATAAAAAAATGCTGTTTTATGTTTATCTTAAAATAAATTTTAATTATGATACCTACTAAATGTAAGTACATAATGACTCAAATGCAACAAAAGAGACTAATTTATGCCAATTAAGCACTAAAAAACTTTAATATGTGATTACCAAGCAAATTGTGTTTTATTTTAATAACACATCAATTAAGTTCAATGTACCCCATATCAATTTTGAAGTAAAATTAAGGTAAATATTCACTGTGCCCCATGGAGATTCACAGTACCCCAAGCCTAAGTCCATAGTGCCCCATAGCTGGGGCACAGTGGACCATTATCCACTTTAAGAAAAATATTCAATTTCTCAGAAACTGTTGCGTTTATTTTTTATGATTATGTTTTTTTGTATACCTTTAACACCAAGTTACACCTTGTAAGTAAAATATAAGAACCAGCGTTAAAGATAAATGCAGTAGAAAGCACAAATAAAAAAGTGGTTCACTGTGCCCCCCGCTCCCCTAAGTTCCAAAATGCCACAGAAAAATGCAGAAATTTCTACTCTTCTCTAGCTTACCGTAAAACCACGACACAGCAACTGCTTCAAATAGAGCTGAGCATAGTAAAGATATGCCTGCAGCATATGTGTCCAGCAAATGAAACATGTAGATGCCACCCTGAAAATTAAAGAGAAAGTGTATCAAGCTACCCCTTGTAACGGAACTAGCTTCGTCCGTACAATTTCACTCAAAACTTTAGTTGATCTTAAAATCATTTACAATACTAAAATATACTGAACTTTGAATTAATATTTTCGTAATTTATTTGATCTACGGAACTCTAAAACTTCTTCAAATATTAAAAAGGTTGAATATGTATTGGAAGTGAGCAAAACAAAGAGTTTTATAGTTGTTTGTAATGCTGAGTCGTGATTGGATGGAAGAGTTTGTGCAGGTTTGAATTTTATTTAAATATTTTGGAACAAGGAAGCGTCAGTTTTTCTATGCGAGCAGAATGGAGGAGTAATTTTTAGTGAAAAGTCAAAATTTCCAAATGTAAATTTGGAAAAGTGAAAGTTCAGGAGCAGCAGCAGAGAAAGAAGATTTCTACGAAAAACACAATAAGCTAAGTATTTTAGGGTGATTTGCCTCTCAGTTAGATAAAATAGGCTCAAATCTCGTTTTAGGTTTCTAAAGATTTCATTCAAGGGTTTCCATTGAAAATGGCTTTTGCAAAGGAGTTTTATTTCAATGTTTTATTTTTTTGTGTTACCTTTTAGCAGGACAAACAGAGCTCTGGAGGTCTGAACGGATTTTATGAGAAATATTACGGTATTTTAAATATAACCATATATTCAAGAGATGGCAAGGCATCTTAAAATCTTAGTTTAATTTTTCTTTAAACTTTACAGGAGGTGCATGCAATGAGATTTACCTGAAATTTGTCTAGTAAGTGATTCAATCCTAAGAATATGGAGAGTATCAAAATCTACTCAAATTGCTGATTAGTTCACTTCACCTCAGTTCGTCTATGAGAACCTAGGATGAACAGGAACAGACTGGTAAAGTAGCCTTTGTTCATATTTGTACTTTCTTTTTCACCCATACCGATAAGTATATGACAACTTTCCCAAGATTGGTATGAAAGTTTAGATTGTTTACATCATATATTATATACTTAAACTTGGTCAAACTTCTCTAAGTTTTTGTTTAATACAATCAATTTTCCAACATAGGAAAGATAAAAAAAACAATAATTTTAAAGTTAAAATTTACAAAAACAAATATAAATTAACTTTTCTGATGATTTATTTTAGAGTAAAGTTTTATTGGTTCAAAATGTTACTACAGAAAGAAGATATCATACATTTAAATCTTCAAATTGTTTATTCTTTTACTAAGACTACAAGCATAAATAAATAGCTGATAATGTATGAAATTGTTTGAGAAAATACAATCTCAGTATATTAGTGATATACCATATGGAGTCATTATATACACGAAAACAGTTTTATGTATCATCTAGTACATAGTATCAAAGAAAATTATTGATTCAATATCAAAACAGATTGAACTAAAAGGACTAGGAAAATATCAGTCTCTTTCATTGTCAAAGTTAAACTAAATAAAAATGTAATAAGATAAATTACAGTTTTAGAGAAGTTTGATTGGTTCTTTTATGAATTATGTTTGTTATTTTGTTTTTGCTTGCTTCCATACATTCAACTGAGTAAATAACTAAAACATGGGTTTGGTATAATAAAATAATCTCTAGGGAATGATTTTATAAAATAATAAATGATTAAATACTCAATATTCTACTTCAATTTAAAATCTACTTATTTGCTTTTATTCAACGGAGAAATAATTTAAAATATAGACTAGAAATATTCAGGTACTTTTTTTATTTTTAGGGAATTATATTTATTTTTAGGATATCATATTTATTTTATTACGGTTCACACTTAGAATTTCTGGGTTGCTACTTAGTGTAGGGTATTTTTCTAGACGATTACTCTAAAGGCCACTAAACAGTTTAAATCGGACTCAATATATTTTTAGGTTTTAGGTAGATCAGAACTTGCGCTAGGTTTTATTAAATTATAGATAAATTATATCTATTTAGGAATAGTTAATATTATAGTTAATATATTTAATTCAGTTATGGCTTTACCTCGTTACAATTTGGTTCCGTGAGCCATGATCTAGAACTAAGTTTAGCTTAGGTTAAGTAGGCTTATTAGGGTCATTACACCCTTTTTTGTTTGTTTTAAACTTTCTTGTTAGGCCCGGAATAAAATAAACATGTTTTTCTTTTAACAAGCTTTTATTTAACTTGCCTTGTTAGTTAGTACAAGGTGGGCCAAAAGAAGTCACCCGATGTTGTTTGGCTCTCATTTTTTTTCTAAATGAAAAACTTCGATTCTGTTTTTTGATTATGTTTATTTGAACCTTTACAATTTTATTGGTTAAGTCGAGAAGATGATATCGGCCAAATGGGCGCCGTCACAATTGATTGCTATACGGGCTCGTTTTATGGCATTTCTCATCACTTCAGCGAGAACTTCGGGCGACAAATTCTCGCACTCGTGTCTAATGTTGTCCTTGAGGGCTTCCAAGGTCTCAGGCTTGTTCATGTAAACACGGGACTTCAAAAAACCCCACAAAAAAAAGTCTGGAACGGTTAAATCGGGCGATCTTGCGGGCCAGTGCAAATCGCCAAAACGAGAGATGAGGCGACCCGGGAAAGCCGCCCTCACAATATCGGTTGTGGCTCGCGCAGTGTGTGCCGTTGCTCCGTCCTGTTGGAACCACATATTCTCCAGTCCTAATTCGTCCAATTGCGGCAGAAAAAACTCAGTCAACATGGCCCTATAGCGTGCACCGTCCACTGTTGTCGTTTGGCCAGCGGTATTCTCGAAAAAAAATGGCCCGATGACTCCTCCAGCGTGAACAGCGCACCATGCAGTCACTTTGAGCGGGTGTAATGGCACCTCGTGCATCACTCGTGGATTTTCGGTGCCCCAGAAGCGATAGTTTTGCTTGTTGACGTACCCGCTGAGGTGGAAATGAGCCTCATCGCTCATTATGATTTTGGTCGAAAAATCATCCACTTCTTCCTCGAGATTGAGGATGGCTTGGGCGTAGGTTACGCGCGTTTGGCGGTCAGCAGGCAGCAGCTGATGCACAGACTGGACTTTGTACGGGAACATGCGCAGGTCTTTGACCAAAATTCGTCTTAGAGACGTCCGGCTAATTGCGTGGCACGGCGTCTGGTCGATGTTTCCGGCGACAGCTCGACATCCTCGGCAACAGCGGCGATATTCTCGGCAGAACGGGCGCTCCGGGGCCGGCCACTCTTGGCAACGTCTCGTGTGGTCCCATACTCTTCAAGGTTGGTGGCCAAACGGCGCAGTGTTTGCGCAGGCGGTGTCGGACGGACGGGGAATCGGCGACGGAATTCGCGCTGCGCCAACACCACAGACGAATTGTTACGCAAAAAAATAGACACGATTATTCCGCGTTCTTGGGGACTGTATCACTCCATGGCTTGTTCACTTGTATTCTACATCTGTCTAGTACACAAATGTCAAAACAGATTTGACATTGGCGGCCATTTGCAAAAATGAGAGCATCTTCCAATAGGGTGATTTCTTTTGGCCCACCTTGTATGTTAGTTTGTGTGGGACAAATCTTGAAACTGAATTTTAGACCAGTTATTCTTATTCGATCGGGCTGAAATTTGGCATACTTATGTAAGTTCGGTGACAATACAATCTTATGGTATCATCGAGCTGGTCTGCTAATGGAGACGGAAGCTGGCCATAGGAACTTCTAAGCGGAACAGCGTAATCCCGTCGAGTTTGGGTTCGTTGGATTTGTCTTTTCAAGTGCTTTGGTCCCAGATGACCCCCAAGGTCCTGATGATGAAGTCGGAAGGTGGCCATGTCTAATAAACTATACAAGATTGACCCGTCGAGTTTGGGTTCGTTGGATTTGTCTTTTCAAGTACTCTGGTTCCAGATGATCACCAGCGAGCTGATCTGCTGATGGAGACGGTAGCTGGCCATAGGAACTTCTAAACGGAACAGCGTGACCCTGTCGAGTTTAGGTTCGTTGGATTTGTCTTTTCAAGTACTTTAGTACCAGATGATCACCAGCGAGCTGGTCTGCTGATGGAGACGGAAGCTGGTCATAGGAACTAATAAACTATACAAGATAAACCCGTCAAGTTTGGGTTCGTTGGATTTGTCTTTTCTAGTACTCTGGTAGCAGATGATCGCCAGCGAGCTGGTCTGCTGATGGAGACGGAAGCTGGTCATAGGAACTTCTAAACGGAATAGCGTAACCCCGTTGAGTTTGCAAGATTGACCCGTCGAGTTTTGGTTCGTTGGATTTGTATTCCCAAACATTTTGGTCCCAGATGATAATTAGGGTCCAGATGATAAAGTCAGAATGTGGCCATAGGAACTCCTAAACTAAATAAGGTAGACCCATCGTGTTAGGGTTCATTAGATTTGTATTCTCAAGCACTTTGGTCTCAGATGTTGATCAGGGTCCAGATGATGGAGCCGGACGGTGGCCAAAAGAACATATAGAATGAACAAAGTAGACCCGTCGTGTTTGTGTTCATTAGACTTGTATTCCCAAGCACTTTGGTCTCAGATAATGATCAGGGTTCAGATGATAAAGTCAGAAGGTGGCCAAACGAACTCCTAAACTAAACAAGATAGACCCGTCGTGTTTAGGTTCGTCTGATTTGGCTTAGCAAATACTCTGAAATTACCAAGGTCCGAAGATGGAGATAGACAGAGCAACTCTGTTAAAAACATTGCAACCTTGATTGGTGATTTAACGAAAGGTTTAGTGAACGGTACGTGACCAGAATTCCGTTGTTCCGTGAGGTGCCGGCAAAGAATAGTACCAACCCATACATACCCGTAGGTGTCGTGAGAGGCGACTAAGGGTTATAAACTGGACGATGGGCGGCAGCATCCTCCTTTGTATCTTACATCTGACTTACTGCGGTCACCTACAACCGCGGTCCATGGTGCCACCCGTAACGCTAACAAGCGAGGTGACTATGATACTTCCCCTCCACATTTTTCTAGGAAAAGCTAGAATTCTGGAGGGAGCTCCCTGTCCTTTAGTGGACGTTTCATGGGATGTTATGATGACGTGACCAGAATAATTTAGCCCTGCTTTCGGTGAGCACAGCTTAATGCAACGGATATAGCATCAGTCCAGGAAGACTTTGGCAGTGACGGTATTCACCTAATGTCACCAGTTAAGACAAAACTAAAAAGTTAAAAATAAAATATTAATATTTTTTTTTTTTAAATAAGCTTTTATAAGAAAAATTGTACTAAAACGAAAAAAATAATTTTATGCAAGGCTCGTGCTGATAAATGTTAGTTATTTAGATGAATATAATAAAACAAATCGATCGAAATCATGCATAAAACTTTATAATATTATATGACATTAAACGATTTGAAAGCTTGTAGCGCAAATAAAAAAAGAGGAATAGAAACTAAATAAACTTTATGCGCGCTACAAACTTTCAAATCGTTTAATGTCATATAATATTATAAAGTTTTATGCATGATTTCGATCGATGTGTTTTATTATATTCATCTAAATAACTAACATTTATTAGCACGAGCCTTGCATAAAATTATTTTTTTCGTTTTAGTACAATTTTTCTTATAAAAGCTTGTTTTTGAAAAAGTTTTTTTTATGAATATTATTTTCTTTTCTTTTTTCTCCTACATAGCGCTTCTTCGTTTTTGAGGCGATGCAGTATAACTGAGGTCATTAAGTAGTAAAGTAATAATATGAATATATTATTACACTATACTTTATCAGGGAGGGTGTTTCGTAGAGGTAGAGAGTTGTCAAAACGAAACGATTTTTTTATATTGCGATGTTAAATATTTTTATACATTTTTTTCGCGAATACACCAAACAGTTTTTATGATTTGTGGGTATAAATATCGGCTTTTTTAAAGATTTTTGTTCAATTGTCCTTAAGAAAATTTAAGTTGTATAACTATGCCTTAGGTATCCAATTGTCTCCTCAGCTCGCCCGTTTCCTTTTGACAACCCTCTTCCAAACACCTCATGTCTACGATATACATTTGATAAATTGTAGAAATAAAAAATAAAATACCTACTAAAATACATTTAAATCTAAAGAAAGGTACCAACCTAGTAAAATAAACTACAATGCTCGCGGTAGAAATCCACGTTGAATTTCTTTAAAGTATGGAAGAACAGCCTGTGCACCAGAAACTACTCAGAGCGAGGGTGACATCCCTTCTGTCTGCCTCATCTTAAAAACTTACCGGGGTAATATTGATGCAAGCGACACAAAAAGAGATGCATACGACGAATAATGTAAAATGCTCTCGGCGTAACCAATGAGCCCCACTCGAACGGGCCATATCGAGGAGACCAGTGATTACACATTCAAGGCCACCCATCTGAAAACAAATAGAAAATTTGAAATTTTACCGAAAAACAGAACAAATTACCCATATAATATTGTTCAAGACAGTATGTTAAGTTTAACCCTTACCCCAGAATCTAGTCCAAGCATTATAAGCATGAAGAAAAATAGCATTGCCCACAAACTTGCTCCAGGAAGTGTGGCGACTGCTTCAGGATACACTTGAAACACCAATCCAGGACCTGCCACATTCAATTTCTTTTGTTATTATCATTTTTTAACAACTTAAGGTTCAACAGATATTGAACATAAGTACATACCTTCCGTAGCTACAGAAGAAATGGGGACTCCTTGTTTATATGACATGAAACCGAGATATGTGAAAATGACGAAGCCAGAGAAAAATGATGTGAAGCAGTTCACCAGTGTTGTAATCAGGCAGTCTCTGAATAAAAAAAGAACATTATTAATTTAAACATTAAAAATACGTTAATAAGAAATTGCACGATTATAGTGTCACCTACCTATAGCAATTATTATGGAATGTATTGTAGCTTGCATATGAAAGATGGACTCCAAATCCAGCTCCAACTGAGTAGAATATTTGGACTGCTGCGTCGACCCAAACCTACAAACAGTATTTTTATTACTATAGGCGTAAGCAATGCAGATGTGGAAAGTAATTTAATTCCAAACTACATAAATTACACCTAAATAGAGAACAAACACCTTAGTTCATCACACAAATTGTTTGTCCTGATCGGGGATATAACCCGTGACCTACAGCTCAGAAGGCAGGATTACTTTAATACGTGCCGTCATGCCGATCGTACTGTGTAGTCAAGTCACTCTGAGGCCATCACCACTTGATGTGTGATCACACCTAGCTGAATGCAAAGACTAATTCGGCATACATTGCTGGGAGGCTTGGTTATGTTAATTGTAATATCCTTACTTCAACGAGCATTGTATGCGGAATTAGTCTTTGAATTCAGCTAGGTGTGATCGTGGCTTTATTTTAGCCCGCTCCACTATCGCAGGAAACTGCTCATGCTGTGTGTTTGAGAAACAAACTCACCTGAGTATCCTTCAGCCTCGATAACTCTGGTTTTAAGTAGTACGCGATACCTTTAGCAGCACCAGGGAGCAACAGACCTCTCACCAAGAGTATCGACAGCACCACGTAAGGCATAGTCGCGGTCAACCATACTACTTTACCTGGAATGAAAATATGTGAATTAGATAAACGAAAAAATATTTTATTATATTTTTTTAGATTATATTTCGACATAAATCTGGTTAAAGGACAACTTTCCCTATGAAATATGGATCCGGAGAATTTTTATGGGTATTATAAACTCAAAAATTTAATCAGTATTTGGGAAGTTGTTAATTTTATCTGCTGAGTTACATTATAAGAGTTTGGCGAAGGGTCCAAAAATAATCTTGTAATACCAAATAAGTAACTAAACTTACCTGAGCTTTTGACTCCTTTGAATAGAGATAGATATAGAGTGACATATACCAGACCTAAGCAAAGAGCAAGCTGCCATTTCGGAAGACCCAAGTCATTAAGTCCTTCTGAGTATTGCATCTCTAGAACGGCTCGGCTGAAAATAGAAGTATAAATAAACATTATATCTAAAATGTGAAGGTGAAATGGATTCTTTTTTATCTACATATTTTCACTTCCGAATTCGTATAAAAGTTATATGTATTTTACTGCATATCTTTTAGGTTCAATACGTAGATGTTTGGCGGAAAACAAAGATCAACGTGGGAATTATAGCGACATGGGAGTAGAATAATAATAACAGAGTTTTTATATAATTGCTCGCGACTTCATCCGCAGGTTAAATATGTTAAATAAAATTTAACATGATTTAAGTCAAACCAATAACTATCAAACGAAAAGTTTAATTAAAAGCGGTTCAGTAGTTTTTGCGTGATGCTCGAGGAAATAAACAAACAAACAGACAAAATGTCCAAATATCAGAAATTTGGCTTCAGGGGCATCAAATAAGCATAACGTGATTTTTTTTTATATCTTCAATGTACTTACAGACAAAATCATTATAAAATTTTATAATAGAATGAGAATTGTAATTAGATTTTTTTTGTTGTTTTTTCTTTTAGATTTTATAGTACCTCAGCAGGTACTACATCATAACATCCCATGAAACGTCCACTACAGGACAGGGAGCTCCCTCCAGAATTCTAGCTTTTGCTGGAAAAATGTGGAGGGGAAGTACCATAGTCACCTCGCTTGTTAGCGTTACGGCTGGCACTATGGACCGCGGTTGTAGGTGACCGCAGATAGTAAGATGTAAGATACAAAGGAGGATGCTGCTGCCCATCCTCCAGTTAACCCTTAGTCGCCTCTTACGACACCCACGGGTATGTATGGGTTGGTACTATTCTTTGCCGGCACCACACGGTACCAGCAGGTACTTAGATAGATATATTTATTTAACTTACTGGAAAAATTCTGATGCGGGTGTAAAATGTGACAGCGGCCCTTGGTATTTAACATCCGTGCGGTTAGTGGTGTTGGATCGTGATTCATCCCAACACTGTTCCGTATTCCAAGCGTTGTCACAGTGTAGCCAGGGCAGCTCTGAACGAGCAGACGACACGAGGAAGTAGAACGCCCATCCTGTTACAAAAATTTGGAGTCGGTTAAAAGTTAAAGTAATACTTACCCACCAAAAACATTTTCATGTAAAATGTTGCCAAGATGAGACCATATAGGGTGACTTTTAATTAGTTCTTGATAGAAAAAGGTATGCATGTACTCATGATACTGAACAACTTTTCCCAAGGAACATAGGTCGAAATACGAAAAACCAAATTTGAACTCCCATACAAAATGCGCTATCAGCTGATGCAGTTTCTATGGAAGGTCAAAAATTGATTTTCATATTTCGACCTATGTTCCTTGGGAAAAGTTGTTCAGTTTCATGAGCAGAATCATCCCTTATTTTTTTTCTGGTGAATGAAAAATCACGCTGTATAGCTCGCATTTTCAAAAAGTGTTCAGATCTCGTGTACAGCCAAGCTTTTAACTCTACACGCCTTAACTCTACAAGCCCTAACTGCACAAAATCTACACCTTAGTCAAAATATGTGGCTAGGCTATTTCGTTAGTATTCGTTTCGCTAGTATTCGTTAGTATTTGTTTTCGTTAGTATTTCGAACACAGAAACATAATGAACAGTGAATAAATGTTTCACCATACCACTACGTGACGGTAGCCCAGATTGTGATTCTACTTAAATTCATAATGATCATCTTCATACATCCCATGGAGCATCTACTCGTACTACAGGACAGGGAGCTCCCTCCAGAATATTGGTGCCAAATTCAGATAAAGTAGGTACTCTCACTAACGTATTTAAATGATATTATAGGTATTGCTTTTGTACTACACGAGTTGTGCATTCCTAGTACTATTTATTATTAAATTTACTTTAATTTTAAAATTTACTTAAATACACGCAGCGTAAGAAGAAAGGTGTTCTAGACTTCACGTAGAAGCCTTGTACCCAGTAAATAAAAGCAACATTTCATACTAAATCACCAACCTAGCGTTTACTTTCCAACCTCTACGTTTAACCCTATTCCCTACGACCTACGACCCCACTTGGACACATTCCAAATGCACTTCGCCTTGAGCGCAGGTTGCAGTTTATCAGATAATGCTTCCTACTAAATATTTACAGGCTCGCAAATACTCACCAATGATGACATTGTAGTAAAAAGATACGTAGAACGCGACCATGACCGCGCAAAAACCGACGCCTGAAATAGAAATTCTACTGTAATAACTGTAAACGTCACAAGTGAGCAAACGAGCAGATGGTCCCCTGATTAAGTGGTCACCACCTCCCATAACGCCCACTGTCTTATTAGTTACATAATTTGATACCCAATAAGACAGCAAAGCGCGTTTTCCACCCTAAGAACTAAGATGGTAACACTGCAGTACAAACACTAGTAAGATATTTATATAAATGGAATGATGGAGTGGAACTCTTGTCAGAGGAAACACTTTGTTGCTTTATATTAGTGCTTTTATTGGGAGTAGGTACAAACGCTTAGACTGTTGTTTAGTTGACTGTACTGAGTTTAATGGCTTTTTGAATCAAAAATTTTAATAGTCTCTATGTCGCAGGCAAAATGGATAATTCACCGCTTTACATAATAATTAGGAATTTTGCGAAATGGCGAAAGATTGTAAAATTTGCTCTTTATGTAATGCCTAGACATTTTACAAATCCTTGCGTAATTCGAGATTCAGATTCAGATTCAGATAATTTTATTCTTTACAGAATACTTATTGAATGTCATGCAGAATACAATGCATATAGAGCGAGTATACGCCGTTTCGGATCGTGCTATGGCAGCGTAAAAGAAACGGCAAGAAACCACTGCAGCACGGCCTACTTTAAGAGTCGGCTTTTTACAATGTGTTTCTTGTGTTTCGCTGGAATATCAGAGCACCATACCTCTTTGTCATTCATATGTCATCAAAATTACAGTAGGGCTTTTTTACATAACGTTTGCTTTACACATTGTTTAAACTTTCTCTCAGGTAATTGCACAATATTGTCAGGTATTTTGTTGTACATGTCTGGCATACGCCGGCCGCTGCTGTAGCACGCTCGCTTTACTCGCTCATCTCGTGCGTTGTGATCGCAAGGTAACCTTATCATAGAGTTTTCCTTGGCTAAACCTAAAATTCACCTATGATCTAAACCCATTTACAACCTGCCAATACCCTTTTACAATTTCTTTCTCGGTTGTTTGTAAAGCGGCGTATTATAAAATTTTCCTGGGACATCTACATCAGATTCTGTAACTGATCAATAGTATTTACGTCAACATTTCCTTCCACTTACCTTTGAATAGCGGACATATTTTCCACAGCGTGATGGGCCCTTGTCGGTTGTATTGGCCGAGGATCAATTCCATGTAAAATAATGGCACAGCTCCAAACACCAACATCAACGTGTAGGGTATCAAGAAAGCACCTGAAAAGTTTATAACAAAATTATTGCCTTCTAATTTTAAAATCAAAGTGCAAAGGGATATTTTAGGGAATCCTCAAACACCATCATAACATCCTATGAATCGTCCAAGAAGCTCCCTCCAAAATACCAGCAAAAAAGCGTGGTTCATTCTGGAGATGAAGTACCATAGTCACCATGCTTCTTAGCATTGCGACTAACTATGGACCGTGGCTGCTGGTGACCGCAATATATAATATGGTAAGATGGCACGCAAGACGCTGCCGCCCATCCTCCAATTCATAATCCCTTAGTCGTCTCTTACGACACCCACGGGTTCGTACTTTTATTTGCCGGCACCACACGGGCGAACGCAAATCTAAAACATAGAGCTGGAAATAGATCGATAAACGACAATAGTTTTTAGCTTTCGGATTCAAATCCAAGCGCCGACAATAGCAGGGTGTCTGTCTACTGTCATATAGGAAATAATTCCTCTATGCTATTGTCAATTTATATGTCGTTGGCCAATCGTTGAATTAGCCCGATCGAGATGTGCCGGCATTTCGTAATCTGGCCAAATATTTCATGATGTGCCCGATACAAAATTGGGCACATCGATGAGAGCAACCTATTCGTCGATTTGCCTTACTAGTCACTTGGCCACATAGAGTTAAGGTGATCCGTTTTTCATACAAAAATTCAAATGACATGCATTCTTACGCGGCACATAAAATGTTGTTGAAAAACCGGCCAAGTGCGAGTCGGACTCGTGCACTGAGGGTTCCGTACCTCCACATAAACATAATTGTATTAGTTGAAATTTCAGTAAGTTAATGTGCTAGATTTTTTGAGCCCGAAAAGCGCTTGACCAAATTTTATTATTTGTTGTTATTTTATAGCTTATGCACTATAAACATACCAATTTTCAAGTTTGTAAGTGTTCCCGTATAGAACTAAAACAAAAATCGCCTCAGTGACCATCCAACTTGACCCCTCTCTTATATGAATGTTCTTGAAACGGGAGCTCACCACAATTGGTTACCATTAGTTGTGAGAAAAGTTGCAATATTTAATGATTTCAGACTTTTCCCATTATTTGTGCTGTGAGACCTAGCTTCTTGCCAAATTTCATAATTTTAGGTCAACGGGAAGTACCCTGTAGGTTTTGCATTTTTGAATAAATTTATGGAGATGAGGACATAAAATGCCATATATTTTGATTGAGTCGTTGTAAAAAATTGAAATTTTCAGATCTTGTGTGGTTCATGGATCCTAACATGTGGTATTAATTTCAACCTGATACCTTTACCCGTTCGTGAGATAAAGGGTCTTGACAGACAGACAGACAGACGGACAACAAAGTGATCCTATAAGGGTTCCGTTTTTTTCTTTTGAGGTACGGAACCCTAAAAACGAACGAATACTGCTATTTTTAGTTAAATTTTTCGCTAATTAATACAAAAGTACAGTTAATGTACTGAAAGTACTATTTTTGTTAGCAATTTTTGGTTCAATCTTACGATTGTGGGCGTGCGGTCAAAACTGTACGGTTCTGCTTTGTGTGCATGTGTGAGTGATCGTACTCATGTAAACACGGACTGACGAGAGTAATTGACTTTAGTGGACACATGGAGATATTTTTCTTATCGAAATTGTTGTTAGGCGTTGAAGTTGCACGATGAAATTTACGCGAATCAACTTTTTGCACATATATAGTTGGTACTTATTGCATTAAAAAATAAAACCTTATATTTGCAGCAGTGGCTCCATCTAGTTGCGTTCGGGGCTAAGCTGGCCGTCACAGATCACCTTAAGGCTGGGCGCATCGTAATGTAGTTCCGTTTCGCGACGCTTGTGGCGCTATTTGCGCTGTGTGTTGGGTTAAGTTAGTTAGGTTAGGTTTTATTATCTAGTAGTAAAATTGTGGCGCTGTTTGCGCTCTGTTAGCTGTGTGTTAGGTTAGGTTTTATTATCTAGTAAAATACTCGTAATTATAATCTAAACTTCATTTTATTTGCATGTACTTTAGTCACCTTAGAGAATCGATTTGCCCAAGCATAACCGGGCAAATCGTCAAACGTTATGCTTTGAACGATATGGCGGGTATTAGACAGGCAAATCAAGAAATGCCGGCTTATCGTGATGTGCCCAGGCAGATCTCGATCGGCCCAATTCAACGATCGGCCTCCGACATATACTGAATCTGTACATTGAAAATATTTGCAAAAATATAACTTTAGGGATCCCTTTATCAGTAATAGAACCACGGAGAATAGAACCCATTCAGACCATTTTCGGAATTTTTGTCTGTTTGTCCGTTTGTCTGTTTGTCTGTTTCTTTGTCCGCGATTCACGCAAAAACCACTGAACCGATTTCAACGGGGTTTTCAATGATAGGTTGATCTTACTTTGCTGTAACATATAGGCTATGTTTCATGGCAATCGGTTCACTCAAACACAGGATATTTTAAATCAAAATTTATAACTGTTGTCCGTGATTCACTTAGAAACTACTGAACAAACACAAGAGGAGTTTTCAAAAATATATTTGCCTTACTTTTGTGCAACATACAAGCTTTGATTTATTGCAATCGGTTCACACAAACAGATAAGATATGTGAGAACAAAGTTTCAAGCAGCGAGTAGCCAATTTAAGCGGGGTTTTCAATGATGGGTTGATCCTAATTTGCTGTATTATATATGGATGTTTTATCGCAATCGGTTCACTCAAAAACAAGATATTTTAAATCAAAGTTTAAAACTTCTGTCTGCGATTCACTCAGAAACATATAAATATTGTATTGTTTGTATTTGGCTTACTTTTATGGAACATATAAGTTTCGATTCATTGCAATCGGTTCACTCAAAAAAAGATATTATACGAGTACAAAATTTCAAGCAGCGAGAAGCCGATATAAACAGGGTTTTCAATGATGGATTGGTCTTATTTAGCTGTAACATTACAGGCGTTGTTTCGATATCGACAAGCCGATATAAACAGGGTTTTCAATGATGGATTGGTCTTAGGTATGTAGCTGTAACATTACAGGCGTTGTTTCGATATCGAGAGCCGATATAAACAGGGTTTTCAATGATGGATTGGTCTTATTTAGCTGTAACATACAGGCGTTGTTTCATTGCAACCGGTTCACTCTACACACAAGATATTTTAAAGCAGTTTCAAACTGCTCTCCACTGAACTGACTTAAGCGGGGTTTCCAATAATATATTTGGCTTACCTTAGTGCAAAATATAAGCTTTGTTTCATTGCAATCAATTCACTGTACCAGTAGATACGAGTATGCGAAGTATTCGGCGGCTCCAATAACTTACGAACTACTGAACCGATGCAAACGAATTTTCAATTGCGTTTTGGCTTACTTTTGTGTAACATATAAATAACATTGTAATCGGTTCACTCAAACAGAAGCTACACGAATGAAAATCATTATGCGGCCTGTGTGCACCAATAACTTACAAACTACTAAACTGATTTTGGTGGGGGTTCTTATAAATGCATTAAGCTTATTTTCGTGCACTAATGTAATACAAGCTATGTTTTGTTGCAACCGGTTCACTCAAACAGAAGATGTGCGATATTTCAATCCGTGGAGCCAATAACTGACAAACCACGAAACCGATTCAAACAAAAGTTGCAATAATGTATCTGACTTACTTTTATGCAACATGAAAGCTTTGTTTCATTACAAATGGTTCACTCAAACAGAAGATATGCAAAGTTTAAATAGGTGTTGCCAGTAACTCACAAACTGCTAAACCGATTTAAACAAAGTTTTCAACATCGTATTTGGGTTACTTTGGTGCAAAATATTAGCTTTAGATCATTGCAATCGGTCCACTTAAACAGAAGATATGCCAAGTTTAAATCAGCGGCGCCAATAACTCACAAAATTTTGAACCGATTCAAATGGGGTTTTCAATATCATATTTGGCTAACTTTAGTGTAACATATGAGCATTAGATCATGGCAATCGGTTCACTCAAACATAAACTACACGAACGAAAATTATCAAGCGGCCTGTGCACCAATAACTCACGCTATTCATTTGTGTAGCTTCTGTTTGACTGACCCGATTGCAATGGAACAAAGCTAATATTTTGAACGAACGTAAAAAACCCCATTTGAATCGGTTGAGTTGTTTGTGTACACTGTCAAAGTCCAAACACCACGAGAACGAAGTCGTGGGCACAGCTAGTTTTCAATATATCGATACTATACCACTTCGATACAGTCGAATTCATAACTTCGGATACTGACATTAAAGTAGAATATTGGTTGGATGATTTCATTCAATTTTTGACAATTGGCAGTGATTAGCATCCAACCAAAATCCTACTCAATCGTTAAAAGACGAAATTTTGAATTTGCTTGTTTCGAATAGTATCGATATATCGAAAATTAAGAGTAGACACCCAGGTTTTTGACGGCCAAAATAATTTCTCTTATCTACGTTTTTTGAGGAAAATATACATTTTTAAACAAACATTCCCTATAAAAATTAAAAAAAATTAACTTTTAAAAACTTACCGCCTCCATTTCTATAGCAGAGATAAGGAAACCTCCACACGTTTGCAAGGTCGACGGCGAATCCAATGATGGACAGAAGGAAGTCGGCGCCGGTGCCCCATGTTTCTCGGCCATCGTCTATTTCTGAACATTATAATGTTTACATTAATATGTTATTCAAGTCTTAGCTATTTTTTATTCGGTTTTATTTTGTACTTTTATTTTTTTAACGGTGGTAATCATGACATCCCATGGAACTTCCACTACAGGACAGGGAGCTCCCTCCAAAATTCCAGCTTTTTTTAAAACAATGTGGAGGTGAAGTGTCATAGTCACCACGCTTGTTAGCGTTACGGCTGGCATGGGTAGGTACCATGGGGGACCGCGGTCGTTGGTGACCGCACAATTAAGATGATACGACACACAGAAGGATTGCTGCCCATCCTCTGGTTCATTAATCCTTAGTCGCCTCTTACGACACCCACGGGTAGAGATGGGTTGGTAATATTCTTTGCCAGCACCACACGGGGCAATATGCTGGGGGGGGGGGGAGAATAATATGCAGCGTATTCGTAAATCGTTAATTAAATTAGTTGTGTTAAGTAGTTCCTTAAACTTCTATATCTATTTTACCTCCTGTAGGTTTCACACTGTTCTTTCGTTTCGCGTCAGCATAAAACACTTCTTCTTCTATCTGCACTTTTGGCTCTTCTGCAAGAAAATAAAATGAATTCACTATTTATTGTTTACTTAACGGATTTACCTACACCACCTAAACTAAATTTATTTTTAGTTTATTTATTGTGAAAACTTACTTTTGTAACATGACAACGTTACAACTGAGCCCTTCGTTGATTTGTGGTCTGAAAAAAGAAATGAATTTAATTATTCAAAATTTTGTTGACTAGTTTTAGTAACCATATTACTAACAATTTACTTTAGATTTAATGAAAAACAGAAGCGGATATTCATATTGCATCACTATGCGCTAGCTGCTATGTACATAAGAAACTTTTAAGGCGCTCTATAAGGTCTAAAATTAAACTTTGTAACTATAAATTCATAAAATACTTAACTACGATAACTTTAACTATAATATTTTTCTATAAATATAAAAAATTTAGTTAAATATGACTTCAATTCTTTAGTTAATATTCTACGTAAGCAAAAACACAATTACTACGAAAAAATGTGCTTTTTTCGTACTTTTTTTTAAAAACTATTATAAATATCTACACAAAATTAAAATTTTTCAATGTGTTCTGTGTACGCCGAGAAATTTGCAAAAATTAAAGGAAAATATAAAACAGCGCGAATCCGCTGTGTAGGCAACGAAGCAGTTGACCCCAACATAATTCTCTCAGGCAGATTTTATTTGACAGGATGATAAAGTATCATGAATTAAATGTAAATTCAAAAAATCCAATTGTAATTTCTGTATGGAAAAATTAAAAGTACCGATTTTTTTTAAATTTTTTTTATAGAAGGTTTGTCTCATGTAGTGTAATACCCCAGCAAAGTTTCATCGACTCAGGATTTAACGTCTTCATATAAGGACCCGCTTCGTTGCCTAGACTAATATTCTAACACGTGCATTCTGTCTTTTGTTGGAAAAGGAGGTGATTTTGACTAATGGCGTCGATACTAATACATTTTTACTGGTAGTTGCTAAATTTAAGACATTGTAGAGAAAGACATATCCCGAACCAGGCAGTCTCTTGGAAATCAAAGTCTGATATTAAGAGAACAAAAACTTATGTTACCATACAAATGTTTGTCCTTGGTGGAAATTAATCCCGCGACCTACGGCTTCTTTAGAAGGCCTTTTTTGGCTATAACGCCTGTAATTACGAGAAAATCTCGGACAGATGTCGCAGACAAATTGTATAAACCGCCGCTTAACAAACCGCCGGCAAATTGTATATAGCCGGCAAATTGCGGCAAAACGGCGTCGGTAGGCTATAAATGGGTTTTGACTACTAGTGAGTTTTAGGGTCGTTAGCCAAGGCAAATCCAACTTAACCAATCTGAACAGAATCCATAGCTTAGGTTAGGTAATCCTGCGACTAAAACCTGCCAAAAACGAATAAGCGTGACATGACGCGCCTTTTTGTCAAATGCATTACGTAAAGAGTGGATTTTCACTGATTGCCTGCGGCTTAGATATCATTTGCAATGTGAAAAAAAAACCGGCCAAGTGCGAGTTGGACTCGCGCACCGAGGGTACCGTGCCGTAAAAATACCATCTTGGTTATGGACGCGCAGTCACGCAGAAGTGTCTGAAATTCGCAAGAGTCCAACACGCACTTGATCAGTTTTTAATATTTGTTGTTATTCTATAGCTCATACACTATAAATGTACCAATTTTCACGCTTAAATTGTTTCCGTTTTTTAATTATAAAGCTAAAACAAAAATCGAGCAAAAGTCGCCTAAAAGGTCACGTATTTAGTAGGGAAGCCCCCTTAATTTTTATTTTTATTATTTGGTACAAAAATACATAATCTGCGATAACTGTCTACCTATTACTTTCCTCTATACTATTACGGTTCATGAGATCCAGCCCGTTGACAGACAGACATCGGAGGCATATTAATAGGGTCCTATTTTTCACCCTTTGGGTACGGAACCCTAGCAAGCTCCATATCTTCACATGGCTCTTAGGCCGAGATTCAAAGACGAAGCCAAGATGAGCTTGAACTTACGAGTGTCAAAATTCTACAAAACTTACATTTGTAAATCTGAGTCCATGCTTTAGTTCCGTGTTTGAATCTTAGCCTGTTTTTTCACCGATTACTCAATACTTGGCCGGTGTCCTTCGCTGAAAGCATTTACAGGTCTTAATATCGCAGGTATTTCTCGGGCGCCGCATAATGGCATACCGGCATGCCGACACAGGAGAATGCCGCGCGGCACCACCCTAGCGCGTATTGGAATTCAAAAATGGAAGTCGATTGGAATCCGACGCCGCGGATAATTGAAATGTGTACGGTCAAAGTCTTTTTCCTGTAAAGGCTTAATCGAGTATTTTTATACGCATACGGGTTAATTGGTTTTACTTCAGGCCTGTTAAGAGGTTTGTGCTATATATTGCAGGATTACTTGTCCACGTAAGAGGAAAGAGCGTGTCAGTTATTTTACTTGACTTTCCATTTTTTTCTTGCAAAATTAAGGTTTTTGAGTTTGGACTGTTTGGACTTTAAATTTAGTAACTACCAAATAACTTAAATGTCTTAATTATAATGTGAGCATAGTCCTATTAGTAACAACCTGTTTTGATGTCCACGACACAGGCTTAGCCTAGTGGGGTACCAACGAAAATCTTTTGTATTCTCTGGGACCTTTTAATAAATTATTTTGTATTTGTATTTTGAAATGTAAATAGTTTAGCTAAACCAAAGAAAATACAATAAGTATATTGTCTTTAGCTTAAATGCTTTTTCTACCTTAATACTTTTGTAAAAATAGATTAGTCGCTTAACAATCATTAAGAAACAAAGTGAGGTGTTCACAGTTTTTCGAAGAAATAGTGCGATATAAAATTTTCTAAATCGTGTAGGAGGTCATATCTCTTTCCTTGAAACCTAACCTTAAGACCCAAAATTTTCCTAAAAAAAAATTTGGTTTCATACGTCATGTACCTATTAATGCCAGCCCAAAGTGTGCCTAGTATCGTATCATAGGTAGCGCGTCCCTCCTCACTTTTGAGATTTTAATAACGAGACACCAGACACCTGTAGATGTCAAAATCTTTTATAGCAAAATCGCTTTTATTATCTTGGATTACAGTTGTGATTTCTGTGCGTTAGCCTTTGCCAAGTCAAGGTCAGAGCACAGAAAATAAAGCTATAACCAAATGAAATAAAAGCGATTTTATTTTGCAGAATTCTGACAACTCCTTATCGGAAATAAAATAAAAGGAAAACTTCACGCCCATTGAACTTTAATCGCTATCATCGAGAGCTTAATGTTTCGCAAAAATCACCTTGAATTTGTTAAATTGAGTCAAGAGCGAGTCCAACCTTTTTGTATGTACTTTTATATGTTAGAAAAAATGGGCATCTGAGTCTCTTGGCTTGCAAAACTATTTCCGATATTTTGTCGCTATTTATCATTTTACATTGTGTTATAGGGGGGTTTTACCATAGTCGCCACGCTTGGCAGACGGGTTGGCGCCCGCAGTAAGATGAAATAATACACAGAAGGACGCTGCTGCCCATCCTCTGGATTTCATTTCCCTTAGCGCAGGACCGGTCGTCATGGAGTTCTTTAGGGGAGGCCTATGTCCAGCAGTGGACGTCTTTCGGCTGATATGATGATTGTGTTATAAGCAAAAAAGTTTTTTATTATTATCATCTTATTTCATGGTAAGTGGTCACAACCGCCTAAAACACCCATTGCCTTATTATAGGCATACTTACTGTAATATTTTAATAATTAGTTGTGTGACCTAACTAAGAACTAAGAAGAAGCTAACCAACTGCTCATCATCATCATCATATCGTGTGGGTTGCAAGGTCGATGACCGACCTCACAAACCCTGGTGTCAGAGTGGTTGAGCCGCCACAGGCCTCTGACATGGCTCATTAAAGACTACATCCGTAGATAGTAGTCGGGACCAACGGCTTTACGTGCCTTCCGAAGCACGGAATCATCTAACTTTTCGAACAATCAGGTGATTCATCCTGCAATGTCCTAACCAAACTGGGGAGGTCGCACAAAGAGATTTTAAATTATTAATATTAATTATTATTATTATTGTTATAGATTCATTTTTCTCTCCTTTCGGAGGTGCAATCCCCACCGCACGGGCCTTAACCAAGTGAGGTGGGATCGGTAGACGAGGAGATAATTGAAGTTGTGAGGAACTTTCTTTATTATTATTGTTATAGACTCATTTTTCTCTCCTTTCGGAGGTGCAATCCCCACCGCACGGGCCTTAACCAAGTGAGGTGGGATCGGTAGATGAGGAGATAATTGAAGTTGTAAGGAACTTTCGAACAATGCGGCAGGTATTGAGTATGACGGCTTTTTGTAGGGTATTAATCATGAAGGTGGGAATATTTAGAATTTTCAGACTATTGAGTAAGGTTTTGGGGATAACTCCGGTTGTAGACAGTACTATTGGGACAATATGTACAGCTTCGACCTTCCACTGGGTCCTGATTTCTATGGCTAGATCCTGGTATTTGGAAAGTTTGTTTGTGATTGTGGTTTGGATGTTATGGGTATTAGGGATGGCCATGTCTATTAAATACGCGGTCTTGTTTGATTTATCATGAAGTGTTATATCTGGTCTATTGTAATGTATGGTCTTATCTGTGAGTATTGTCCTATCCCAATAAAGTTTACATCTATTGTTTTCTAATACTGTATCTGGGTTATATTTGTAATACGGTACTTTGTTTTGTATGAAATTGTAAGCTAAAGCTAGATGTTGGTGAATAATGGCTGCTGTTTGGTCGTGGCGGTGTTTATAATCTGATTGAACAAGAGTTTTACAGGCTCCGGTTACGTGTTGTATCGTTTCGGAGGCACTGCTACATTTCCTGCATAAATCAGTTGAAGCCCCTAGGTCTTTGGTGATGTGCTTCCGGTAATTTCGGGTTGCAATCACTTGGTCCTGTATGGCGAGAATGAACCCTTCTGTTTCTGGGAACAATTCACCGTGCCTGAGCCATGCGTTCGACTTATCTTTGTCGACATAAGTTTGGTTCAGGTCGGCTTGGTGTCTCCCATGAAGAGTTTTTTGAGTCCATTTTGTGATTTTTTCTTCCGCAGTTTCGATTTTTTCATTAGGTTGCAGGTTCCGGTTACTTAAATTAAGTGGTGTGAGTTTTGAGTCGATGTTAGCAACATATTTATGTAAGGTCGAGTTTTCGGCTTTAGCATGAAAGTATCTTCGAAGAGACGATATTTGTCTATTATGCAAATTGTTAATGTCAATAATGCCCCTTCCACCTTCAGAACGTGGTAGGGTAAGACGTTGAGTGCAAGATTTCGGGTGGTGCTTTCTTGATTTAGTAAGACTAGTATTTATTATTCGTTGCAGGTTCATAAGGTTAGTTTGTGACCAGTTTATGACACCAAATGAGTAGGTTAATATTGGGACTGCGTAAGTATTGATAGCTTTTATAAGGTTTCGTGATGTAAGTTGTGATTTTACTATCCGGTTTAGTCTATATCTGAATTTCTTAGTTAGTTCTATTTTCGTGTGTTTTTGTTGAATTTGGTTTGCCTGATGGAAACCTAAATATTTGTAAGTATCAAACTCTCCCATAGATTCGACCTGTTGTCCAGTTTATTATTATTTTTTTAGATTTTAGATTTTTTTTTTTTTTAACCAACTGCTACGAACGTCATATTTGTCGTGTACTAAAAGTGCTACGACTTTCGTAGCAGTAGCTACGCTGTAGTCAACTCCAAGCATTTTGAATGAACTGGCATTCGGCGTCTGTTATATGTAAACTGACACATGACAAGATCATGACAGGATATATTCATCTTGTTTAATAAACAAGTAAGGACACTAAAGAAAGAGGTAAGCACTGTTTACGGCAGCTGGTTTCCATATGGGCACATGTGCCCGGTATCCAGGGTTAAGGGTTTAGCATCACAAGCGTGCAACTTTCTTGGTGAGAAGTGGTCCCCTCCTTCACGTGAGATTTTCTCAATAATTTTAGACTGCATGGTTTTTGAGCTTGGACTGTATAGTATAATGTATAATGATATTATTCTCTGAATTAAAAAGTTGATGTGAAATTTCCATTAATGACAGTTGGTGAGATTTTGTCCGAACTATCATTTTTTTGCTATCACACTGCGTCTATTGAAACACATTCGATTTTATTTCTTGATCCCTTTGTTTATGCTATCCTGTGAGTTTTTAAAAACAAGTGAGGTGAACTATTACCCTGCGCAACCCTAAAAGGTATCACTTGCATCCATCCGTGAAAATCGCGCGGTCGGCAATTTGATAGGCGAATAAAATTGTCTCCAATTTTTTAAATACTTTTTCGAACCCCGCGGCGGCGGTGTCGTTGCAACGGTTATTAACTGTAACGAATCGTTTTAAATTGAGAGACAAATTGCGTTCGAAGCTACAGCTAGTAGAGTCTGAGGGGTACAAGGGCAATTCGGTTTTCAGGGTCAAGGTAAGTTAAGTACCTACGTATTTATTTCAGTTCTGTCACATCAGAAAAGATAGAAGTTTAAAAATAAGTGAGCACGCGAAATTTTCGCGTTTCCCCCTTCGTTGAACGTTATCGAATTTTTAGTGCCAAGTCATGTATTGTACGTTACGTGTATTTTCATCCGTTTTAAAGTTGAAGACGAAAAATTTTCTCGCGTAAAAATTTATTAATTATCGGGAAAATTGCTTGCTTTCATAACAAAAATCACTGGCCGGCTAGGTTCATACATTTCACCTGGATAACTGGCTGTCTACTACCGTACGTTTTAAAAGAAACTCCTTGCCACGTACGATCGCATTTTGGAATCAGCTTCCTGCGCAGGTACAAATAAACTTTTTACGCTTTTTAAAAAAACGTTTTAAAATGATTAGATTAAGTATTCTTGGAAGATGCAACTTGCGGTACAAAATATTAAATTTCAATTTGCAAAGCTCCTCTCGGCTCAACACAAAACGAGCCTGGCAATATTGGGATCACGGCAAGCTCTTCACAACACTTCAACTGACCGTGGAGTTTATTGCCTCTCTTATAAGCAAGCATATTACCTGCTTCTTTATATTTTAGTTTCATTCGATAAGTATTAAAGTCGGGAAAATTATAAAAATCAAGGTTAACTTGTACTTTACGGAAAGAGGGTGATATTTATGCGTGTATGTAATGTTTTACGTTCTAGTGCACTTAAGTTTGATGGCCGAGTTTAACGCTGCCTGAAATTGCGATTTACGAGCATTACAATAGGTTAGGTGACCTGACACCTAGTTGAATGAAGCCTCCTATAGATTTTATATGAAATATAATAACATAGACGTCATAACTGTAAAATATTCTCATGAAGTTATAGTTAATAGTTAGTAATTAGTTTAAGTTGGTTCCAGCTTAAATATTAGGAATGAAATACGTAAATGTTTCAGTTGTTAGTCGTGGGTCGCTACATACGTGTTTTATTGCGAATGTTCAGGCTTGCACCGAATTCATAAACTTTATTTCTCTCTTTTTTGTCTTGGAGTCGGTTTAGTTTTTTAAATTACTTTTTTTGGGTTCCGTACCCAAAGGGTGAAAAACGGGACTTTATTAATATATCTCCGATGTCTGTCTGTCTGTCAGCAGGCTTTATGTCATGAACCGTAATAAGTAGACAGTTAAAATTTTCACAGATTATGTATTTCTATTGCCGCTTTAACAACAAATAATGGAAATAAAATAGTTAATTGTTATGCAAGGCAGCAAAACGGTTATATGGCGCGAGTGAAATAACTTTGCTGCCGAGCGAAACACAAAATTTTTCACCTCATTATGCGAGGAAATTTTAACATAATGCAAGAAAAGCAATTCAAATGTAAAAAATAAGTGTTTAATTAATTATTCATACGTTTTAACGCAAGGGCATAATACCTACATAATGGTACTGACGACAGCAAGCAAGTGGAAACATAACCAGTATAAGCTGAACCAGCGCTACTCTACAAACCTCCGAAACCAGAGACCCGCTCAAGGTCAAAGAGTTTCCACCGACGAGCGGCCGTGTACAGATTAAGAATTGTTATTATTATTTTTGGGACTGTTGTGCTTATATTCGTGACTCTACCTATAAACTACCTACCTGCTTGATAAATTTGCAGAACAAGGTTCATTTTCATTGGATATCAATGTGGAGATAGAGGATAGGCAGTGACAGGCGAATCTATTTTGTATTGCGTTGATTTGGAAGTCCAAGGGCGATCAATTAAGTCCATTAATCTGGGCAAGAGAACAAAAAAGAACAAAAGCGATCGAATTTTGAATTTACTTTTCATTTTCAGCCAGTACCTTATCCACCAGGCATACACTATTCATACCACTATTTCTTCCTTTCCTATAGCTGCATCCCTCTTTTCCCATCTTGAAAACGATAGTGCGTGGCTGATTTTACTAGCGGTCAGTACTGCAGCATGGAGGTTTGCATACTACGAAATAATAAGTACATCGCGTTCGAATTTCAAAAACCTTTTGCCCACTATGTTAACTATGTAATGTTTACGAGCTTTGGAAGTGAAATAGTAGATTAGTAGCCAAGGGCTGTAAGGCATCAATTTCAGCCCGAGATATTTAGGCGCACGAACGCAGCGAGGGCGCCTATAGTTCGAGGGTGCAATTGCACCCGAGGTAACTACTCTACTTTACATCTCGATTGTGAGGTGAGTAGGTCCTTATTACCACCAAATTGTAGGTGACCAATTAGCGCTATAGGGTAATAATGTAGCCAGAAAAGCCCTAGGGCGGCAAGTAATTAAGGTGTCCATCAAGGCGGAGCCGCGCGTGGAGGTGGAGGTACTGCCGGGCGGGGGCGTTACAATTACTTACCGCCCTAGGGCTTTTCTAGCTACATTATTACCCTAGAGCGCTAATTGGTCACCTAAAAGCCCCATTTGGGGGTAATAAGGACCTACTTACCGAATATGAGAGATGTAAAATATATTAAATATTAATGGGGGCTTCCCTACTACAAACGTGTTTTTAGGCAATTTTTGCTTGAGCTCTTACGAACGTGAAAATTGGATTGCATGAGCTGACTCGCACTTAACCAGTTTTTATTCAGTTGAACGTGCTTTTAAAGTTAATGCACATCCTCAGGAATACGGTGTAGAATAACGACAAATAATAAAAACTGGTTAAGTGTGAGTCAGCTCATGCAATCCAATTCGAAACGAAACTGTACAACTTTCCCTAAGAAACAGGTTGAAATACGTAAAAAAAATTGCCCTCCCAAACAAAAATAGTATTCGTATTTATACCTATGTTTCTTAGGGAAAGTAGTTCAGTTTCGTAAACTGAACGAGCTCTTAAAATCAATGCATATCCTCAGGAACACGGTGTAGAATAACGACAAATAATAAAAACTGGTTAAGTGCGAGTCGGACTCGCGCGCATTTGATACACTTCTGCGTGACTGCGCGCCTATAACTACTTAAACGGTATTTTTGCCTTAATGCTACGGAACCCTCGGTGCGCGAGTCCGACTCGTATTTGGCTGGTTCTTTATTTCAAATTTTTTTATTTTCTGTTGTAGTTGAAACTGCGCTACTTTTAAGTAATATTTTTTCGTTCGAGTACCTTTTCTCAATTATTAGCTTCCTTCTTACTGAATCGATTTTAATTAAACTTGCACTTTAATCTAAGCAGAATAATACCTAGTTCAATTAAAGATGAATCATTGCAATCAGACTTTTAGTTCCTGAGATATTCGTGGACAAACATACATACAAGCATACGAACATACATACACGTTTGGTATATTAGTTTAGAAGCTCATATAGACTAGCATACGCGAAAATTGTGTATTTTTGACAAAATTACATACGTACGGGTTGAATTGATAACCTTTTTTGAAAGGATAGATCAGTCTCTCTGTCACATACCTACATATCAGTCCATGTGTATATCAGTCTTTTTACCGATTTTAGGATCAGATGACCTTGTGTTAAAGTGTCCCCAAATATTTATTCATTTAATGATGCGGAAGTATGAATTATTTTTGAGCGTCACAAAAAGAGAATAGTGGGACGCGTGTAGTCTGTTCAGCTACTTGATGAATGAATGTTGAGACATACCGAGTGCAGGCGTGCTTCCCGCCGAGCAGTAGCCGTCATCCCTGACGCTGCGTCCACCCGGTGTGCCCCCAGCCCCGCGGCTCAGTAACGCCGGACTGGCTCGCTGCTCCTCGTATGACGGTGCTGTGTGTGTCACCACCCCGCTTCCAGTCATCGTGGCCTGGTTAAAGCACAACCATCATCAACATATCAGCTGAAAGGCGTACTCGTACAATGAAGTCATGGTAGCCGTCGTCGTAATTTTGAGACCGGGTATACTAGATTATTTTTTGGACCTGATATGCGTATGCCCACCTTATTATACAGGTCAAAAGCAACCAGTTTTGTTCTACGAATTTGCTAACAACACACGAAAATTTTTCATCTTCCAATTCAAAATGGGTTGGTCACGTGACCACTTTAGTATGGGGAGTCGAAATTTTTTGTGCGTTGTTAGCAAAGTCGTAGAACAAAAGTTGTTGCTTTTGACCTCTGTAATAAGGTGGGCATACGCATATCAGGTCCAGAAAAATAACCTTGTATAACTCGGAACGATGAGTTCATAATCGGGACAAAAAATATGTTGTTCGCTACGGTTGTTCCTGGTGCCGAGTATTTTTCATAGTTCGTCTTGGTCCAGCAAACTACAGAATAGCTACCATAGAGCAAACGAGACATAGTTGATGCCATATGTTGTACGTATAGTACTTATCTAGGCCCTGTGCCAAATATGCCTGTCGCTCATTATGATGTTTCTTTTTTCATTCAGCATTATGGGATTGAAATGATTCTGCTAAGATCAACAACTTTTTCAAAGGAATTTAAGTCGTAACAAACAAAACACGAACTCTGATAGCAATTTTTTTGGGAAAAGTAGTTCTATTACTTGGGCAGAATTACCTCTTCTTTTCTGGTGAATAAAAATTCACTGTGTAAACACTCTACCTATACAACAGTGACATTATAATACAGGCTGTAACAAAAAGGGTATATCAACTAACACTGAAAGATATAAATCTGCACATGAAACTAAGCAACTTTCCCTAAGTAAGATAGGTCGAAATATGAATTTAAAAAATTTCCTCCCATAGAAACTGAAACAGCTCATAGCGCATTTTGTATGGGAGTTAAAATTTTTTTTTTCGAATTTTTACCTATGTTCGTTGGGGAAAGTTGTTCAGTTTCATGGGCAGAATCACATCCTTCAGGGTTGATATACCCTTTCTGTTACACCTTGTATATCATTTCTCTACAAAATATAATAGTTATTTTGTTTGGCGTACAAACAAACTACTATCAAAATAAGAATAATAAGACATCATTGTTTATTTGTCGTTCATCTTTCAAACAATAACTTAAAAAAAGAGCAAGATGCACTCACCATAGTGGTAACCTTCGTATCATTATAGCCATCGTAGTCGTGGGGCCGAGGCCGCGGCGGCAATGAGCTCGTCAGGTCAGGTTTATGGCTCTCTTCGCCATCTTGCTCCTAGAAAACAGACCAATTTCGTATACTAGGCCGGAAAAACGAAAAGGCAAGAGAGTCCGTTTATGTGTAAGCTCGGCTTCACCTTGAGCGATAGGTACAAGGTGTTTTTCTATTACAGTAAACGCTATAGATAAAATGAGATGGACCGTTAGTCATCACGTGAGATTTCGCTAGCTTATAAAGTGGTAGGTGGTCACTATAAACTTATCACTAAGGTAAGGCCGGTGGTGACACCGGCCATAGTACCCACTGTGTTACTATGGACAAAGCCTGCCATTAATAAGACAGCAAAGCGCAATGCCCACCCTGAGAGCTAAGATGTTACATGTCTCATGTTATGGTGATTTCACTGGCACCTTAAAGTAGTAATGCAAACACTGCTGCTTTACGGTAGAAATAGGCAAGAGGCTTTGCACAAAAGCCCTTCCACCAGTTACTTTGTGGTAAAACATCAGAATAAACGCTTTATCTCGTAAAGTGTTATTGAAAATAATTTGAGCAACTCACTACTCTACTCCCATTATACAGATTATTCTAGCTTAGGAGTTAGACGTTACATCTAGTATGCTCTATCAGCCTTGTAGTTTATTTTATTTCTTTAGTGATAAGTTTATATTGTAATTAGGCTTTGCTTAATAAATATTTATTATTATTATTACTACACTATAATTTTACATTACTCATTCTTCTTACTATGTTTTTTTTAAACAACTGGGTAAAGCTTTTTTTAATACACTTCATTGCAGTAAAAGAGTATCTGATTGTATTCTGATTGCCTAATCTTGAGCATTTTATGACAACAACAGCATTTTATTTATTGTCAAAAGACCGGAACTTAGCTATTGACTTTATGCTGGTTTTACTGCACGTGGGCAGGTAATTTACGAGGTCACGCAAAACATTTGTTGAGGCACAGATTACATAATAGTAAACTTACGTTTACAGATCCGACTTTCACAGGCGGGGTGCTGACAAATTTCAACCTTGCGGTCTAAGCATAGAGTCGATACTTGCAGTGCAGCGCTTAGGACACGTTTTTAAATCGCGGGTGATCGCGGACAGGTGGACTAAGGCGATGATTTTGTCACTTTATGAGATACTGAGCGAGATGCAAGTAGGTATGTAATATTGTTCAATCAAAAATGCAAATACTTACCTATTTTGCCGCCATAAGCTTGACATAAAGAAAAGTAAAATCGACTGCCTCACCCAGTCGACTTCCAGCGCCGCGCGTTGCATACCTAGAGTGCGGAGTGAGGCCTGGTTGAGGGTAAAATTATTTCAAAGGGGAGTTGAGTTTTTTTCTACACATGATGTTACGAAAAGGGTATTATAACAATTCTGGAGTCTGGATAACTTTACCGGACCAAATTTATGGTCCGTTTACACCCGAACACATTTCATGGTGAGGATGTAAGCACAGAATATATAATAGTAAACAAGTTTATGTAAGGCAGACCTGTTGTTTTTTACTTACAATACAATAATACAATACAATAAGATTTTATTTGCTCTCACACATAAAATTCAGTTACAAAACTATAAGTAGCTAAAAGCTATTTTGCACAATTTCTATGGTAAGTGTGAGAGCCTGGTGTCTGTACTAGGTTGATCCTGTATGACAGATCCCCAGGCTCTCGCCCCTGGAAAATACAATTCTCTTTAGTTACCCATATATTGTAGAAGTGATGACTAATTAATCAATTTACAGAAAGCAAAAACTAGGTAAGTAATGAATGAAACTAAGTGTGTGTTTGTGAATGTGTCGGTTTGTGTGTATGTTTGTGTGAGTGTGTGTGTGTGTGTGTGTGTGTGGTGTGGTGTGGTTACAATCCATTTTTCCCCTTATTCCAAAGGTTACATACATACATACATAACAACACGCCTCTTTCCCGTCGGGGTAGGCAGAGACTACAGTCCTCCACCTGCTACGATCTTGACATACTTCCCTTGCTTCCTGTACTTTCATCAATCCTTTCATACATGCTCGTCGGTTTAGGGTACTTTTAACGTGGCCTTTATTCAGAACGTCCTGAATTTGGTCCTGGTACGTTCGCCTAGGCCTTCCCCTTCCAACGTTTCCATTCACTCTCGCCTGGTAGATCTCTTTCGTCAGTCTTCGTTCATTCATCAAAGGTTAACAACACATTTTGCAGCTATAACAAAAAAGCTGCCAGAAATTTCAGGAAATTTGAAAAAAATCGGCCTCTACATACAAACTGTCCAATGAATTTTGAAATTTTGTATGGAGTACAGATAATTTATTTTTATTTCCTGTAAGTTTTTATTTACTGAAATACGTAGAGTGATCGTTCTAACCGTATAATGTTTAGTTACGTTGATTGATCGTCCTAACCGTCCAATATACAGAAGAGGGCATGATCAGTCAACGACACGTACAAACAACTTTCATTGAACAAAACTTTCAGGAAACAAAAAAAATCGGCTTCTCCATACAAACTGTATGATCAAGTTACAATTTTGTATGGTGACGCGGATTTTTTTATCAAGCCCCTTCAGTATTCGGAAGGCTGTCCCTAACACCCTGTATAAATTAAGGGATCGTTCGTACCCTTTTAGTTTTCGGAAAGCTATCCCTTCTACCCTTTATAGGTACCCCAGATTTTAGTAAGTTATAGTACAGATAGGTACCTTCTATTCCTACGTACAGGTTTCATTCGTGTACTCTTAGACGTAACCACTTTTTGTTCCGACTGTCCCCGTATAGGGCATATTTTATCTAATCCATGGACTGTACTGATCCCGCCAGGTTGCGAATTTCTACTCTCGTGAAGTACACAAACAGTAACAAAGTTTTAAAATTTCTTATACTAATGAGGTAGGATACTCGTAACTTGAATTGCCCTGTCTACTAGGCGCACGAGTTTAACTCGCTCTTGACCGCATTTTTTACGTGGCAACGCATAAAAAGTAACATATTATGTCCTATCCTATGTCATATTCAGTGGCGGATTAAATGTCGAGAGCGCTCTAGGCAAGCAGCTCTTTGGCGCCCCTATAGAGGCTATTTAAAAAAAAAATATACTACTACATACTAGTAAAGCTGTGTAGTAACCACGGATTTGGATTGGATGGATGATTGAGTTTGGCGTTTTTTTACTACCGGTGTGGTAGAGGTTTACATACAGTATACTAATCTGTGGGTAGAGGTTACCCCAACCTCAACTACAGCAGCTTTTGGAGCAACAATTTGATAAAAAATAATAAAGTTATGAATAATTTATTTATTGACACTGACCACGTAAAATCACATCCAATGACAAAATTGTAAAAATAAACTTGAAACTATAAAGTTGCCTCTACATTTTTGTCTCGCGAAACCACCGCGATACTGTCAATAACATATCGTCATAGTTCAAGACAGCAATAAGTTTGATTCATTAAATATTGCTAACGAATTTAATCTCTTATCTGTCATGGTTGAGTGAAGACAATTTTTCACCATCTTTAAACAGGAGAAACTTCGCTTACCACTGCAATTGCTGACTGCCTTCGATACGCACATTCTTAAGGCAACGTCAACGTTTGGCTAAATTGTTTCAAGTTCTTTATTTCGTAGATTCTTTAAAAGCGCGCTGGTTGTTCGGGGCAGTTACGAATAGAATGTATATCTAGGGCTAGGCGTATGCTCAGCTGCATGTGCAGAACACGCCTTACTTCTCGCATACTTACGAGGAAAATGAAATGAAAAAACAGAAGAAAGATGAAAAACTGAACTGTGTGTGCTACGCTCCGCCTCCTGTGCCTCAGGATACCAACAGCCTTACTTTTTAAACGATTCATATTTGTATCCCGCAAACGAAATAAGACTCTTCTTTGTTGATAATTTTTTGATAGCTAGTTAAAGTCTAGATTTCAATTACTCATAAAAAAATATATTTTGCCATAATTTTTTGTGCTGAACTAGAACGATATACAAGATGTTACGGACAGCCTTTCGAATACTGAAGGGGAATGATCAGTCAACGACACTGAACAACTTTCAGTGAACAAAACTTTCAGAAAATGAAAAAGGAAGTCGGCTTCTCGATACAAACTGCCCGATCAAGTTTTAAATTTTGTATGGAGACGCGGATTTATTTTTTCGTTTCCTGAAAGTTTTGTTCACTGAAAGTTGTTCAGTGTCGTTGACTGACCATGTCCCTTCAGTATTCGGAAGGCTGTCCCACCCTGTATGGATTTGTATTAGAACACTTGTACATTGGCTCACGAATTTTATTCTTCTCGACCTCTTTCTTCAAGACATCGAATTTATTGCACTATGTTAGATGTGCGACAAAAGTGTTTAGTTTTCATTTGTTTGTATTCTCCTTACGATGCTAAATAGTTAGCGAAACTGGTCCAGAAAAATAAAATTCGTGAACCAATGTACAAGTGTCTTAATAGTATCCTGAATATGGAGTTCCCAAAGTGCTAACAATCGCAAATATAAGTTATAAAAAATAGAGCGATATACATACTCAACATCATTAGGTGCAGTTCTGTCACTGAGCAGATTGATTCAATATCAATAAGCGGTTTCATCGTTCGCTTTGCGCGGCCAATACTGGAGGTAAACATGATACCGGTGACAGAGACGAACTAAGGCAAATAACAAAACTCAAAAATATAAGTAAATAGCACTTTATCTTCATTCGCCTGTCCTTATTTAGATAGGCGCAACGTGTTGATCGCTTTCTTTTCCCTCTATCAACCAGATTATCTCAGCAGTCATTTAGCTTTCTTTCTCGTATCATGTTTAACACAGTCTATTCATTATCACTCTATGACGCGAGACGTCAGTTAAATTACATTGATTTATAACGAAAGAAGCGCCATGTTGTAAAAAAAACACGCACAATACGAGTATTCGTTTACCTCGTGTGTGTGTAATTTGAAAGATATTACCAAGACAATTTTTTTTGTCTAAAACTTTATTTTAAGCTATAACTATGCGTTTTAGGCAAACGTTTCTATTTTAGTAATATATCGTTTAAATTACCACGATCCCCACGACGTTCGTGTAGAAGTAGTCGTAGCATTTATCGTAGCACACTGCTACAGCGTAGCAAAGCGCGCGTAGCTGTGTTAGATCATGGTGTGTGATGTTACTCCTTGGAGGAGTGTTCCACAATAAAATGCACCATGGTATTTTAGAAAATAATAACGCTGTATTGTTTATCAAGACCTACCTACGTCTCTGTGCTGTAGGGTGTAGATTGTGGGGGGGTGGGGTATTTACCTGGTGGCGGGGTGGCGACGAGCCGTGTCGGGAGCTACTGGACGACCTGTTGCTCGCGTCTGTCAACAAACAAACAGACACATATACCTCCGTTCTACGTTTGATTGTACAGTATGAAATTTCATTGGTTTTGCTCCTGAAGTCCAGTCTTCTTCTTTCGTGTCGATGGGGACATAAACACTTAGGGCTCAGATAGACATGCTAGTAAAGCATGCTACTACATAGCAAATGCTACCTAGTAGCATGTGTGTACACGCTTTGCTTGACATAAGCATGCTCATTTCTAGTATGCTTAAGCCGCGATTACACCTGCTTGAATTTGACGACTGAATAAGAAATCTACCTAGGAGGCTACGTAGAAAAAGACGTTTGTGAATTCAGAGTTCTAGCTAGGAAGCTAAGTAGAAAAAGTGCCTACTAATACAGTTGCTGAATAGTGATGTTCCGATAGCGATAGTTTCGCTGTCGGTAGATGATCTTGATATACAGTAACTCTGTTGAATAGCCTTATCGAAAATAATTATTGTACAATAAAATACTATCGGTTGTTAAAAAATGGCTGATACAACCTCAAGACAAATACAACCGATAATTAAAAAAAGAAAAAATTACAGACACACTTACTTGCGGTCTTAAAGATGGGCTTTATTGCTTTTAAAAATACTACAGGAATATCGAATCCCTCGAAGCGAGAGTCTGCCTCGCACTTGACCGTTTTTTTAACATAAGTATATTTTTTGTTCGATAAGTTGAATTAATCATTCGCACTTGGACATCACTAAACTTGCTAAGTCCCTTCAAGTAAAGGAGTTAGAAGGTTTAGTGATGTGAAAATTTTGCGAATGATTAATTCGAATCGAACAACTTGTCCATGAAAATAAAAATAAAGCATAATCTTGGTTAAATAATAAGTACTAATAATAAACTTAAAAAAAATCACTTTAAAAAATTTGTATACGACTGTTCGGTTGAGTTAAGGAGTGATCACAGCTAGCTGAATTCAAAGACTAATTCGGCATACATTGCTCGTTTGGTATGTTTAAGCTTTTTTAAGTTTAAGTTTAATAAGCTATTAAATGACAACAAATAATAAAATTTGGTCAAGCGCAGTCTGACTCAAAAAATCTAGCACATTAACTTACTGAAATTTCAACTAATACAATTATGATTATGTGGTGGTACGGAAGCCTCGGTGCGCGAGTCCGACTCGCACTTGGCCGGTTTTTTTTTGTAGTAATTCTAGTGTTTTTCTATACAACATAAATTAGCCCTTACTAATATTTTCCGTACGTTAAGGTGTTCTATTCGTATTGGCCCTTCACTAAAGTTCCTTACTATGTTGCTTACTATGCGGCTTACTCAGTTAGTGACTTACTTAGTTCCATCTTTCTACCTTCCTTTCCTACGTAGGAGACTAACTGACTTAGTGTGTGAATTCAGTCAGGTGTGATCGGTCCTTTATGTCATTGTAAAAAAATTACCGTCGTTCAATTTTCTAGCATGCTACCTGCGGCGCGGGTGGAAGGGGGTGTGTTTTAAACACGTGTGAACAGGTTTGCTTATGAGCATGCTAGTGTTAATCAGTTGAAATATGTCATAGGTGTGTATCGCATCAAAATACAAGTAATAGTGTTCTGTGATCAAAATTTCTCGTTGGGGCGACGAAAACACGATTTCATTAAGTTCAATTCGAAGGGCCACTTGAATTTCCATTTTCACTAACGTCTTATAGGTTATATTAGCATGCTGCTTATGTGTGTTAAGGGTATTTGTTTTGAGCATGATTATTTCGTAGCATGCTAGAAACGAGCATGCTTTTTGCAAGCAAGTGTAGACACTTGAAGAGCATGCTAGTTTTTATCATGCTGATAAGCATGCTCATTTACTAGCATGTCTATCTGAGCCCTTACTGTAGCGACACACCTGCAGTTTTTTCCGACGCGGAGTCTTCCACTCATTGCGATCGCAGCGCTTTTAGGTTACACATCTAGCGGAATTCTTGCCAAACTATTTTGCAGCCATGACACTAAAACCAGAGTATATTTGACGGAAAAACTGACATTCCCCACTTTGACAAAAATGTCGACTTCCCCACTTTATTATGGGAGACGCCTCGCCTGCACCTCGCCTGTCTTATTATAGTACTCTTTGCACCTCGCCCTCGCCGTAATTCACCCCTAGCACGTAAACTTGTGAACATTACCTACCTATTCCACACACACATTATGTTTAAGGTTTTGTGTAAAATTAGTTATATTTTTGTTATGTGCGCAATAAAGCATTCATCTATCTATCTATCTATCTATTCCTTGTATACAAATCAATTACTCATGGTATGTTTTATTTATTTTTTACGCAAGTATATCTAGGTAGATGTATTTTGCGCCGCGTCAGTAGCTGATTGATTCAGGTAAACATCCCTTTCAATCGTTCTACCGTATTCCCACAGAAACTCATCGATAAATACTCATTTCATTTCACAGGATTGTAAACATTTCACCACATTATACTTTGTTTAATTTGAAAAAAGTTATATTATAAAGTTATATTATATTATTTGCTTGATGATAGGTTTTTGATCAAATATGTTTTTTTTAATTAAAAATCTAGGATTTTGGTAACCTAATAAACCTACCTGAACCTAAATGAGTACAGGTTTTTGATCCAGAGACCTCAAGCTTATAAAAAAATTCGGTTTTTAGCTAGAGAATAACAAAAAGTAATAAAAACCGGTCAAGTGCGAGTTGGACTCGTGACTAGCTGCGAGTTAGACTGCATTTTGATGCAGTGTATTAATACACTTCTGCGCGACTGCGAGTCCCAGACTAAGGCCTTATTCAGTGCGACGCGGACGTCAGTCCATTCAGTGCGTTGTGGAGTGAATCCGGGGCAGATAGCTCCGCATTGGACTGAACGGAATTTTACATTGTACGGTCCGTCGCGGACAACCGCGCAGATGGTCCACGTCCGCGTCCGCGTCGCTCTGAACAAGGCCTAAGATGGTATTTTTACTTTAGTGGTACGAAACCCTCGTTGCGCGAGTCCGACTCGCACTTTTCTAAAACAAATAGGGAACATAACAATTTCTCAAACAAATAAGGAACACTAACAAATATAAGAATATTACTCGGTTGGTAATATATGATAATCCGTAGGTATACCTGCAATCACTTTGGTTGCTACGAACATGCTACGAACGAGCTAAGAACTTACCGATGACAGCGCCGCGGCAACATAGACATTATTTATTATTATTTATTAAATTATTACACTTCAATATTTAAAATATGGTAAAATACTACACATAACCAAGGAGGTTTTAGCCCGCGCTTCGCTTTTATGCATAGAGTAACACGATTTTCGCGCGCAAAAACCAGGCTTGCGCGGTTTGACGCATTGTTCTAAGCATCCACCAATTGGGTATACATGTCGTCACGTTTTTTTGGCCATTACGCAATCCCACCTATGTGATAATACCTATTACATCCATGGCCATAACTTTGTCGCAGAACTTTGTCTTTGTCGCAACGCTGTTGTCAAGTAGTCTGCTGCGACCAAGGCTGCGACTATATCTCTGGCGTAGGTAGGTATGGTATTTTTAAATTTTTTGCTCTACCTCTAAAGCGCTCATGAGCTCATTTTGAACGAGCCGTAGCGTAAATAATTAACTCACGATGAGGGGCGTCCCTCAAAAGTCAGTTTGTTTTGTTTACTTTAAACCCGCATTGCCAACCGCAGGCAGGATGCACTGCAAACAACCCCTCGCCTCGCTTCCGCTGGCCATGACCTCCACGACAATTTTCATGTTGGCTCTCTTTGATATCAGTGGTATTAAAAGCATATCTGGGCTGCATTTTTAACCGACTTAAAATAGGAAGTTATCGATTTGACCCGTATGTATGTTATTGTGTCAAAAATACACAATTTTCGCGTATATTAGTAGGTATATTCGCTTCTAAATCAAACGTAGGGTAAGGTGCTCCAAGAGTGCGCACTTTTCAAATGAGATGTTATAAGAAAAAAAGTATTAGGGGTACGAAAATCAACTCTATGTTTTATGAGTCTTTATATATCTAATAACAAAACACCTTAAAAATTCCATTGCAAATCCAATCAGTTTTGGCACAAATAGCTAAATAAAAAAAAAGAGAAATGCGCACTCTTACCCAACTGGTTGAGTAAGAGTGCGCGCATGGTTTGGTAAGAGTGCGCAACTTAAAAATCCTTTTAACCATCTTTTGCTTGCTAGTTTTCTTTCCTTTTATAAAAACTGTGTGTTGTAATGTAACTAATGTTATCTTGTACGGCGAAATCATAAGCTAACTCCTTCAAACGTTTTGTTGTCAATCCAATGAACATCTTCATATGTTTAATATAATCACAAAATTCTTCTTTGACCACTTTAATGAATGAATGAATGAAAATTAGAATGAAATCATCAATCAATTTCACCTCTCTTCAGCTAAATTGTTAATGAAGTTTATGGCATACCAAGAGCGTCAGCTACCAACCTATGTCGATTGTCCCTTTTCTATAAGATTCCGAGCTTCTTTAAGTACTTCGGGTGTACAGTTCTTTTGATTAGCCTATAGTTTTTTTCCAAACCTGCTCCAAATAAAGATGTTATTAAATTTAGTATGTAATTGGAACAAAGCTTCAACAAAACGCAACACTGAAATCAAGTGGTATGTAAGAGTGCGCGCGCACTCTTAAGCGCAACCACACCGCGCACTCTTAGTAATCTCACCCTGCTGCAATATAAAGAACTGGAGGCGACATCTCTTGCGAAACATATCCATTTTCTCTTTATTCACGATAAGACCATAGAACAACTTGAGAGTTGAGAAAGTTTCCATTATTGTTTACTGCATAGTTTTTGGATAGCAATAATCGCTAAACACATAAAAATAAGATCAAAACGAGCAAAAATATATAGGTTTACCTGGAATCTAAGTTTTTGCAAGAATTAAGATAATTTTTTGGTAGGGAGTACCCGTTCACTGTAGCCCCAAAACACAACTGAAGTTAGCAAAAAATGTCTTACAGAACCCGTCTGATATCAGCCGCGCACTCTTACAGACCGCGCACTCTTAGAGCACCTTACCCTATTCCTATATTTCCCTCCTGAATAATGCTTTTAGAGCAATCGTTTTTTTTTTATTGATTTGCCGTAAAGTATGTACTTACTAAAAGGTTTAACTTTCCAAAGATTTTAAAAGATGTTGCTTTTACCGCCTTTTAACAGCCGCCGTGGATCAACCCAGAATCTCTCGATCCGGAGATTCTGGGTTCGATTCCCAGTGTGGACGCTGTCAAACAAAAATCTCTTTGTGCGACTTCCCAGTTTGGTTAGGGCATTGCAGGATGAACCTTCTGATTGGCACGTTAAGCCGTTGGCCCCGGCTACTATCTACGGATGTAGTCAATGATGAGCCTTATCAGAGGCCTTTGGCGGCTAAATAACTCCAACACCAGGGTTAGTGAGGTCGGTCATCGACCTTGCAAACCACGCGATATGATGATGACCACCTAATTCAGACGACTGATCGAGGTCTAGAGTAAGCCCATTGACAATATTCCGTGACCCTATTATTATGGTTTACACAGCACTAGTCCGCAGTAAATTGAAAACTGCTTCCATAGTATGGAGTCCGCACGAAGCATCTTACCGCTTACTATTGGAAAAAGTCCAGAAAGCATTTCTTAGATTTCTTTACAAAAAAATATATTGCTATTATCGTTTTCTGTACCCCTGCAATGTTTCTACTTGGCATCCTTGGTTTCCACTCTCTTCAAACTAGGCGTACGTTTGTTTCTCTTCTTACAACTGTTGGTCTTCTCCGTGGTGAAGTTTCAACTTGTCCGCAGCTAGTGGCAACTGCATGTTGGCTGTACGTGCCCGATAAATACTCGCGCGCGTGTTCCCACCGACTGCTCGCGGTGCCCACTCACCGCACAAGCCAATACTGTCACTCCCCGCTTATGCTTGCGCTCAAACAGCTCAACACTCTTCTAAACTTGTTCCCAGACGTCGATTTATTTGCGGATTCCTTGGCAAAGCTTCGGATTAAAACTTAAGTATAATTTATTCTAAGAATATTTGTACTTATTTGTGTTTAGCTTTTACAAAGGCTTGGTTTTATTACTGTTATGTTGTAAAAATGTTTTTGTTAATAAATAAAAAATAAAAAGAACGGTTAATATTATCCTGTGGTCACGCTCAAACTAAAACTCACTTCATTTCTCGATTTGAACCTTTTGTGTTCTAGTTTTGATGTCTATGCACTTATAATTCAGATAACGAACGGCCAAGAAGGGGTGTAGAGTGCGTGAGCAGGCCCCTTAGAGATTCCTTCAGAAACTTATTCAAGGTGCTTAGGAATTGAACATACTAAAAATCCTGAGCCCTGAGGCCTGTCCTCTACTCCGGTTTGTGACCTAGAACACGAGCCGTGGAGTGGAGGAGGGGGGCACAATATTCCCACTTTTGGGTTTTTCGCTAATATCTCGAAAACGATGCGTCATAAAGGAAAAAAACTCTACGACAAATTGAAAGTCTATAAAAATTTTCAAAAATTTTTACTTCAAATAATTTACCGAATTCTTAATAACGTAATTCCTAATAACCGTTTCTATAATACCGTTTTTTGTGCAAATAATCGCTAATCTAATCTGTAGTTCGTCCGCGTAAGAATGCATCAGGTCATTAATGCAAATACAGGGTAAAGGTGCATTCACAACTGAGTTAAAATAAAAAAATATATAACTTATATTCGTTTTTAGGTAAAACAAACGAAACAACAGCTTCTTTCGAAGGATTTCCTTCAGTTAGTCATTGTTCATTTGAGTTTATAATTTTAAGCGACCTGTTTGGTTACGGGACTTGGCTACCAGCGGCGAAAAGCGATGATTCGGTGCATTCTTAAATGGACGAACTATAACTCTCTCACCCTGGCTGTCACCGCGCAGCTCTCCCGCGTTGAAGATGTTACCGAGTGCTGGCATGCCCGCCATGTCGCCTGCTAGTCGCTCCCTTAGCTCATTATTTAAATGGATGAATATAACTCTCTCACCCCGGCTGTCACCGCGCAGCTCTCCTGCGCTGACGATGTTGCCGAGTGCTGGCATGCCCGCCATATCGCCTGCAAGTCGCTCCCTTCGCTCATTATTTAACTGGACGAACTATAACTCTCTCACCCCGGCTGTCACCGCGCAACTCTCCTGCGCTGACAATGTTGCCGAGTGCTGGCATGCCCGCCATGCCGCCTGCTAGTAGCTCCCTTCGCTCATTATTTAACTGGACGAACTATAACTCTCTAACCCCGGCTGTCACCGCGCAACTCTCCTGCGCTGACAATGTTGCCGAGTGCTGGCATGCCCGCCATGCCGCCTGCTAGTCGCTCCTTTCGCTCATTATTTAACTGGACGAACTATAACTCTCTCACCCCGGCTGTCACTGCGCAACTCTCCTGCGCTGAGGATGTTGCCGAGTGCTGGCATGCCCGCCATGCCGCCTGCTAGTCGCTCCTTTCGCTCATTATTTAACTGGACGAACTATAACTCTCTCACCCCGGCTGTCACCGCGCAACGCTCCTGCGCTGACAATGTTGCCGAGTGCTGGCATGCCCGCCATGCCGCCTGCTAGTCGCTCCCTTCGCTCATTATTTAAATGGACGAACTATGACTCTCTCACCCCGGCTGTCACCGCGCAGCTCTCCCGCGCTGACAATGTTGCCGAGTGCTGGCATGCCCGCCATGCCGCCTGCTAGTCGCTCCCTTCGCTCATTATTTAAATGGACGGACTATGACTCTCTCACCCCGGCTGTCACCGCGCAGCTCTCCCGCGCTGACGATGTTGCCGCGTGCCGGCATGCCCGCCATGCCGCCTGCTAGTCGCTCCCTTCGCTCATTATTTCACACCTGAAACAGAACATATGCCTGTTGGTGGGGTTGGTAGTGTCTCTGCCTTCTGCGTCGTCGGTCCCAGGTTCGACCCTACCCAGGGCAAATACTTGAGTTACGAACAAGAATCTATTTATGTACGTTTATCAGTCTCTGATAGCCTAGCTTTGGATCAGATTAGGCAATGCCTGGTTTGGTATCAGATTACCTTTAAATAGTCCCATATACAGGGTGTAACAGATGGTGTACCGAAAGCTGAAAGGGTGTGCTCAGTGAACGAAACTGAATAACTTTCCCAACGAAACATTTTTGGGACATTAAAAAAAATTACCTCTCCATACAAACTGTTCGATCTAAGTGAGAAATTTGTATGGAGAGGTAAAAATTTGTTTTCATTTCCCAAAAATGTTTCTCTGGGAAAGTTGTTCAGTTTCGTTGACTGGAGCACGCCCGTTCAGTTTTCGGCACCCTGTATAATACTGTATATCGCATATCCTAACCCTGATTTTTAATTACTTACTCGATTCTTAAGGGATTCTAGTGTTTACTAATTAACAGTCGTAACACCGGGGCGCTGACAAACTAATTTGTCTTATATTTACTACACAAGTGTGATTAAAATGATTGGAGTTGTGTAATTTGAGGAATCCCTGAAGAGTTCAAAGGTCATCTCACTTTACAAAGCAACCCTGCCTCACTACTATGAAAACGACATCTCTCCGATCGCTCGACCTTTTTTAAGGTTCAAAGTATGGGCCGAACTTAAAACGAGCTTTGATTCGTAAAGAGAAATGGTTTGGTGGTACAGGGCTGATACATCAAGCGGCACTTAGCGGCATTAAACACATTATACACTCGACACGTCACGCCCTTCCGGTCATTAGAGAGATCCACACCTAATATTAATACAGGGTCCTATTAAAACCTTATAATATTATCTATTAAAAACAGGCAAGTGCGAGTCACGAGTCCGACTCGCACTTGATCAGTTTTTATTTCAAGCTTTTGTTTCCGTTTTTACGATAGAGATAAAACAAAAAAACACCAAATAAAAAAACACATTTTTTCTATAGCTGAGGACCCCCTTATTTTTTAATTTCATTGTTTTTATTATTGTTTAGGTAATCCTCCACAATAACACAGATTCTGTGAAACTTTCAACCGTATAGCAACTACGGTTTAAAAGATACAGCCCTCGGACCTTAGAGCATCACGTGACCCGCGCCAAGTCCTGGCTTGCGCGGTAGTCGTCTATATCTTTATGCCTCGGACAGACAGACTAAATGTTTGCCCTGGGTGAGCGGAGATCAAACCCGCGACCCACGGCGTATCAGGCAGGCTCACTACCCACCGCGCCAATAGGCCAGCCAGGCATTCTTAGTGTTTGTTCTATATATACAGGGTTACACGTCACGATCCATACAAAAAAAAAAAAACAAATAAACAAGTTACAAATTTTTTTGACCTTCACTTATTCCGATTAAATCTAATTTATTCAGTCATTTTTCAACGTATTGAAAATGTTTATACCTCGTTGGATAGCTAGTAAAACGATAATGTTTATAAAATGTTCCGCCAATGAAGTTACATGCAATTAATCATGAAAAGTATCAAAAATTATGAAACTGTTAGGAGTCATTTCTTAAAATTGGTACGAGATTTGTGTTATTTTATTACTTATTATTATGAACTGGAGTAATAACTACTTCCGAAAACAAAAAATTAAGGTCTAGGTGCAGTAGTTTTTTTTTATATATTTTTTAAAGTTGAACGTCCCCCTTTTTTGGAAAATGTAGATTATTTTAATTATCTCGAAGGTGGTTCACTTTTGCCCCGCTAACCCATGGGTAATTCGATAGCTCAAAACCTCTGCTATTACCCCTTAACGGGATCGTGACGTGTTTCCAGTAACCCTAATGTGGTTGACCGTACCAATAACTGCCGAACTACGCAAATCCGTATTTTTATGACCAACCGGTGTTGAGCTATTGTTGGCGAAACGACAGACTTCCCTTAGATCCAGCACTAAACCAACCAATCTCCTTTCACTCCTTTCGCCCATAAAATATGACGAGTGGATAGTAAGAATAATATAAGCTCACATTCTTATCTTTTTTAATTTTTAAACAGGTACGCACGGCAGCAAGCGCGTAGAAATAAAACCAGTATAAGCTGAACCAGCGCACTACGTAACAAACGCGCTCGAAGCTCAAGGTCAAAGTGTTTCTACCGACGAGCGGCTGTGTGTACATTCATATATTAAAAGATCGTTTTTAGGGTTCCGTACCTAAGGGGTGCCGCCAACTACATTACATCGCGTGTCTGTCCGTCCGTCCAAATAGCTGGTTGAAATTTTCTCATTGTGGTGGATTTTTGGATTCTCGTCCCCTCAAAAACTGGCCCGTAGGCGAGATGTACCTTTTGAAAAATTGCTAGGGCCAGATTCGCCCTAAAGCAAATTCGTGTTCGGGCCAGTTGTTCCTTTCAAAAAATCACGAGGGTTTGTTTCGCCCGAAACTATCTGAATGATTTTCTACGCGGGTACTATGTGGGCAGCCTACGGTGCGGTGATACGGGCACTTTACGGCCGTTGTGAGTTTTCTTCTTTAGGTGCTACATAATGCGGATGGCAGCAACCACCACCCATAACTCAAGTCTGTCTCTACCTTTCAGTTTGACAGCTTTCAACCGAAATGAAGATTTGGACTAGATCTATCATTTGTTCTAGCACATGAGTTGTCTAGGGTCGGTAGTTTCCAAGTTATAGCAATTTTCAGTTTGACAGCTGTCAACCCAAATGAAGATCTCGATTAGGTCTATCATTTGTCTCAACATACGAGTAGTCTATAGTCAGTAGTTTCCGAGTTATAGCTATTTTAAGTTTGGCAGCTGTCAACTGAAATGAAGATCTCAACGAGATCTATATTTTTTCATACCATACATAAACAAAACATCAGTGATGAGACGTGTGAAGTTTTTGAGGGGGCGAGATATACCATAAGCCGGATTTTTCATCAAATTTACATTTCCTTCAAGGTTCTTGATGCCACCTTCCACACCTTCCTTTAATGGGATTTCGGCGATGGTCTGGGTCTGGTAGTCCAGTTACTTGGCTCTAGAGGTAAATCCAGTGGCTCTGGGTTTAAATCCCGTACAGAATACCGTAAAAAAAATCACTATCAGTCTCTAATTTGTAAGACGGTTGGCAGTTTGAATCACTTTGTGAGACGGTCCCAAGAATGGTTAAAATCACTTCGTGAAAAGGTCTCCAGTTTGGTTAAAATTACTCTGTAAATTTGGTTAAAATCACTTTGTAAGTTTGGTTAAAATCACTTTGTAAGACGGTCCCCAGTTTGGTTGAGATGACCTTGTGAGACGGTCCCTAGTTTAGTTGAAATCTCTTTGTGAGACTGTCCCCAGTTTGGTGAAAATCACTTTGTGAGATGGATATGATATGATACTATGATGCATGCGGCGTATACTCGCTCTATTTGTATTGTATACTGCATGACATTCAATAAGTATTCTGTAAAGAATCTACATTGAATAAAATTATCTGAATCTGGTCAAACACATTCAAAATTACGGTTTGTGAGACGGTCCCCAGTTCGGCTACAGTCCCTTTGTGAGATGGTCCCCAGTTTGGTTAAAATCACTTTTTAATACAGTCTCCAATTTGGTTAAAATCACTTTGTGAGACAGACCCCAGTTTGTTTTATATCACTTTGTGATACGGACCTCAGTTTGGTTAAAATTGGTTAAAATAACTTTATGACACTGTTCCTAGTTTGGTTAAAATCACTTTGTAGGATGATCCCCATTTGATTAAAATCACTTAGTAACACAGTCCTCAGTTTGGTTAAAATCACTTTGTGAGACGGTCCCCGGTTTGGTATAAATTGGTTAAAATCACTTTGTGACACGGTTCCCAGTTTGGTTGAATCACTATGTAGGATGGTCCCCGTTTGGTTTAAATCACTTTGTAATACGGTCTCCAATTTGCTTAAAACCACCTTAGGAACCACCTGAAACCAACTTGTTAGACTGTCACCAGTTTAGTTTAAATTACAGGTTAAATCACCTAACTAATTATCCGATGACAAAAGATAATTCGTAGTTTAAAAAAAATTAGTTCTAAAACTAGAACCCAATCACTGACAAATCTTGCTCTCCTTTTTGTGCCAGTCGGGTAAAAAGCACGTTAGGTCATTGATATGACTACTAATTAAGAATGAATGTCATTGGCGGTTCGGCACTTCATTTATACGAGGGTTTGTTTGTAACCAAGTACGATCGTCGATACTACCCACATGAAATGCTGATGATGAAAAGCACAGTTGTACAGTTAATTGGTCATAAATAAAGGCCATTGCACTACAAATGTTAGTATTACGTACATAATACAGGTGGTCTAAAGTTCAAAATGTTTCGACTAACGTGTGGTCAACCGTACATTCAATTTAGCGACGTGCAAAAACTTAAACCACTTAAAACCCCACTACAATTAAATAAACGTGTACAACAAAACATAGACTATTCACAGGAATACTGTGAGCTCAGTGCTTTCAACAAATTATACATTACTCAGGTTTCTAGGAAAATTATTCAGGTTTTGAGGGTTAGTAACAATTAGGTAGTAACTGCGAAGTTAATGTCTGGAAAGTAGGTACTATTAAAGGTAAAACAACCACAAGTATGTAAAAATAAAACAAGAAAAAAAAACAAGATTTTTTTAAGAAGTGTGCTTTCCAGCACGTTTTGAAACTTCAACTGGATGGCGCTGCTGATTATTGTTAAGAAAATGTTAAATAGACACACGGATACTAAACGGCCACCCAGTTTTATAATGATTAAGTCAGTTTGATTGCTATTGTCAAATGTCTGTAGTATATTGTCTTCTTAAAAGATACGAGTATCATTTATTGTACGAAGCCATAAAAAAAGAAATTACCAACAATAATGAGCGTGCCGGCAAAGAATAGTACCAACCCGTACATGCCCGTGGGTTTCATAAGAGGCGACTAAGGGTTAACTGGAGGATGGGCAGCAGCATCCTCCTTTATATATCTTACATCTTACTTACTGCGGTCACCTGCAACCGCGGTCCATGGTGCCAGCCGTAACGCTAACAAGCGAGGTGACTATGGTACTTCCCCTCCAGCAAAAGCTAGAATTATGGAGGGAGCTCCCTGTCCCGTAGTGGACGTTTCATGGGATGTTATGATGAATGAGCGTGCCACCTATCTATATTGACACTTAAAATAACGTAGTTTACAAACGTCATAGAAAATTGCCTATTTGTAATGAAAGACTGTTGCAATTCTAGGAAGTTGAACCTTTTTTCGCATTTCGACAAAAAGTTGTGCAGTTTAACATCCTTCACAAAAGAGAAAAAAAAACACACTAAAAATGACAATAAAAATTACACTCTTTTTCTTACACTTTATATAACTACAGGGTGACTTTGAAGACATTCGACAAATTTTAAGGGTAAGTTCTTTTATCGATATAGATCAATTTTGTATAGGTCTAAGGAAATTAGGAGTTGTCGAAACTTGAAACTGATACACAAACTTACTTACCCAAAAAATATAAAATGAGCTTAATGATGCATTTTTATTTTTTAACATAAATTATGCTTATTTTAATAATATTATGTACTTTTGTGTATAGATTTTAAGTATGTTTAACTTCATAAAATAAAAAAAATTACAACTTCAAATAACCTTAGAACTACACAAAATTTAACTTACCCTCAAAATTTGTCGAATGTCTTCAAAATCATCCTGTAGTTTTAACAATAGGTTGAGTAACGGTTAGAACCCGTCGTCTAATTGCTTGATTAATAAATAAAATAGTTATAATTAACCAATAATGCGCAATAAAGATTGGGGACAGTTAAAAAAACTAAGTGCGAGTCGGATGCGCGAACTAAGGGTTCTGTACCTGCATTTCAGGTTTTCATGGCGTTCGGTAGTAACGGGCCAAGTCAGAGATAACATCGACAAGAGCATGGCTAAAAATATATAATTATTAAGTAATTATTGTAGGTAATTTGAAATATTCTACTAAAAGAATCCCCTTAGTTATTGCGGTTCAAAAGTTCGACCCTATTTTGGTGCGGAACCCTGAAATAAACTCGTTCAAGGTCCATCAAATAATAATTTACCAATAATAGGTTTCCTTTTTTATGATTATGGCGTCTCCAGACTAACTAATTAAATACTATCAGATTATAGACGAAGCAGGTCTTTAATTTACTCTAGGTGTTTGTTTTAAAATTATTATTTTTTGTAATTTTTCGGTCGATATATCTTTGGAAAAGTAATTAGGCTCTCTCTTTGTTTTGAGCAATGGGTTTTGAGTCGACGCTTAAAACGGTTCATCATATTTTTTTACACCATAACAATAATCGATTACTGGCCATATTCCATTTTACTAAAATACTTTGTAGATAAGAAGTATTTTAGTAAAATGGAATATGGCCAGTGATAGACTATTCTTAAGCATTGACGTCATTTCCAGCCTCTTCCAACGAATAGCTCAGCCTGCAGCTTCACTTGCAATCATCGGGATGACGTCAATCGAAAAGCTCACCTGGCTCTCGATTTAATTGGAAACAACTTGGAAATCCAATAAGTTACTATTATTTTCATAATTATTTAATGAACGCTCGGTTTTATATTTATCTGGCAGTATTTTTTTTATTTAATAAAAAAACGAAGCATTTTAAAAACACTGGCACCCATATTAACTTTTAAAACAAAGGTCCCATTATTTATGAATGAGTTTTAAATATGCTTACAATTTTGAAGGTGAGATTTTTTTTGGTAGCGTAAAATTATATTTTCCGAATTGAATGTTGGTCAAATTAATACAATACAAATAAAATAGATATAATAAAATGGTCATTTGTTATGCAAGGCAACAAAATTGGTTTTTGGCGCGAGTGCTTTGTATTGAAACTCGGGCAAGCAAAGGATTCTAGAACTCTGTAAATCGAAGGGTTTCAAGATACGAGCGAAACACACACTTTTTCAAATCACAGTACTTTTTACTATAATTAGCGATGCGCGCGATGCTTTTTTAATACATCAATCACCATACCATGAACCATCTGAACGTTCCATTTTCAAAATGCTATTCCACGCTAGCAAAGTGTACGCTAACGCGCTAGCGACCAAAAATGACTTTTGCACGCAGATTTCAACCTATAAAGCAAAGTTTTCCGAGCTTGTGAGGTGATAACGTCCTTGTCTCTATTTCAGCATCTGTGCTTGTAATATTAGGTACTTCTTTACACTATTTTTATTTATCGGAAATAGTTGAAAGATGTCCCCATTGATGATCCCTTCCGGGATTGAGACGGGATAATTTGACACTTGACATTAGAAAAGTCGGAAAAGTCCACTAGCGAGTGGAAGGTCCGTCAGAAAAACGCCCGTTCACGGTCATCGGTTACCTTTTGATATTTTCTTACGGGAAATTACCTGGAAGCGGGGTTCAGGAAAGTAATTTTATTGGCAGGATGTAATTATTATTAGCGTTATGGTGCCGTCAAAGAATAGTACCAACCCATTTCTACCGAGGCGACTACGGGTTTATGAACCGGGGGATGGCTAGCAGTATTTTTCGTGTAGCGTATATTCTTTATATATTCTTTATTGCACACATATTTATAAAAGTTTATATATGAACCATGTTTATAAAGGTGAGCTTATCTCTATATGAGATCTCTTCCAGCCAACCTATCTGGTGTGAAAGCAAGTCATCACAGCGGGCACAAGAAGGTGCATTCAGAAATTGCCACCATCCACCCATAATTGCGTACCATCTTACATACTGTGATCACCAACAACAGCGGTCGTCAGCCGCAACGCTTACAAGCGTGGTCAATATGGTGATTCTTCTCCAAAGCACAGATTACATAATACGAGTAGTAAACTAACGTTTACAGATCCGACACTGTCAGGCGGGGTGCTGACAAATTTCAACCTTACGGTCTAAGCATAAAGTCGATACTTGCAGTGCACCGCTTAGGACATGTTTCTAAATCGCGAGTGATCGCGGACAGGTGGGCTAAGGCGATGATTTTGTCACCTTATGAGATACTGAGCGAGATGCAAGTAGGTATGTAATATTGTTCAATCAAAAATGCAAATACTTACTTACCTATTTTGCCGCCATAACCTTAAGATGACATAAAGAAAAATAAAATCGACTGCCTCACCCAGTCGACTTCCAGCGCCGCGTTGCATACCTAGAGTGCGGAGTGTCATAGGCCTGTCCAAAGTACAACGCGTTTTTGATTAAATACAATGTATAAAACCCCAGAAAAATGGTCTGCCACCATAATAGCCCTGCGTCGTAAAGTTAGAGCGCTTTAAAATGCAAAAATTCACTACTTCGTCCCGTGATAATGCAGAGCCCTGCATGTCTGCCTCTTTGATTTTCTACATCTTCTTTTTTCATTTTTTTTGCTTTAGCTCAAAAACGCAGCGACGCACAGAAAAACTTGTAAGGACCAAATCGATTCGTATTGAGTTGATCTATCATCCCTATTAATATGAATCATGAGCAAATCATATACCCAAATTGCAAGCAGCTCCCTAACTATAAGTTTTAAACCATTATTATACCTAGTGCATGCTTTCAGGGCTAGGTTGAAAATCAGCGCTGAGGTCTTGGCTTGAAACATATTGCTGAGCCACGTCCTTTTTTCAGTGCTGCTTGTAATTCTAAAACTGTTTTAAAATATTCTTATTCAGTGCTTTCTTAATTATTTACAATCTTAACATTGCACTGAATAAGAATATTTTTCTTTTTTTTTTCTATATTAAACGAAAAACAATTTTCACTTTTTATAACATAAACCTGTAATTTTGATTTTTTTATTCTTGGTGATAAATTATCACTAGGTGAAAAAAAATCACTTAAGAGATTTAAAACAATACAATTTATCCTGATAAACGGAAATTGGTGGCCACCGCGTTCCGTTCAAAGGATTTTGAATAAACATGATAACATAAAGCTAATTGTAGTAGTTTAAAATAACGCTGTCCTGACAAAGAACACTTTATCGGACTTAAATTTTTCATTTTTGTCTCCAATTCAAAGAAATGAATTAAATTCTGATGAGGGCACTAGTGTGCGCAGAGTGCAGTCTATTATGAGAGCTTTCAGAGCTATTATGATTTTTTAAATCCCAGATGTCACTCAATGAATTTAAGAATTGATACCCTGTCTCCTTATTATCTCACAGTTAAGTATCTCCATTTCGGTCTATTAGACCTCATTGTGGGCCAATTTGGACCCACTCGCTTGTGTCTCGACCGCGATAAGTTTTCGTTGACGCGACAGAAACTTGGTTAATTGCGCGTGAAGACGACTTGCTTGGTTTACTTACAATTATTACAAGTGGACTTCCTTGCTAGCTATAATACTGCAACGAATACTAAGACTTGCCCGATGTCTGTCTGTCTGTTAGCTGGCTATGTCTCATGAAGCGTAAAATGTAGACAGTTAAAAATTTTCACATAACAACAAATAATATGAATAAAATAATAAATTACGAGGGCTTCCATAGTTTTTTAGGCGATCTTTGCTCGATTTTTGTTTTAGCTGTATCGTAAAAACGGGAACACTTGCAAGAGAGAAAATTGATGTGCTTATATAGCCTAGGCTATAGGTAATATAACAACGAATAATATAAAATGGTCGTGTCGGACTTGTGCAAATTTAATATTATATATATATATATATATTATTTAATACGCCCATAGCTAAGACGGTTCTAAGTTCTAAGTTAAGTATGTGGTTTCCGCACGTACTCCTATTGTGGACCATTGTGCGTGGTAACTAAGACGGTATTTTTACCTTAGTGGTACGGAAACCTCGGTGCGCGAGTCCGACTCGCACTTGGCCGGTTTTCAATTCGATTCTTCTAAATTCAGAATGTTAAACGTAGAAACATGCCATGAGCGGGGAACCATAGTCAGACTGTGAAAATCCAGTTTATTAACTTCTTACATTAGCAAATGTCGCATTTAAAACTTAAACATAACAAAAAAAAATCCGTGCAGTAGTTTAGGAGTGAATAAACTTTTAAATCAGAAAACTCTTGTTTTTATTAGGTTTTCGGCTGTATAATTTTTATACTTTTTTATCTTTTCAATAGTAGTAATAGTAGTAATAATAGTAGTATTTCAGTAGTAGTAGTTTTTGTCATCAGTAGATTCCTACATGTAACCAAATGTAACTTATAGAAAACAGCAAAACCTTCTAACAACCAGCTTTGTCTACCACAAGCCTGTCGTAACTCATGGATGCAAGCATGTCGTAACTCATGGATGCAAGCATGTCGTAACTCATGGATGCAAGTTGATAAATAATCTCTATCTCTGTATATCTATTATTTTGAGCAATAATATGGAAACTAGCACTACAAAACCATCTTAGCATAAGAAACGTGGGTCAAAAAACAAGATTTTTTCGGTCTGCTATTTAGCTAGCGTTTGTATTACTCTTCGCACTTGTATCTCATTACAAATCTACGTAAGTCTTCATTTCCAAACAATTTCGTCGTAGATTATGAAGATTCCTTTATTAATGCTCGCAAATATTCAAGTAATTAATATTAAGAAAAGTTACTAACACACAGAACGGTGCACTGCGCGGATCCACGGAGTTGTTCCTAACTGTAGAGATTTTTACGATGACGCCATACACAGGGCCGCTCGTCGGTGGAAACACTTTGACCTTGAGCGGGTTTCTGGTTTTGGCGTTCGTAGCGTAGCTCTGGTTCAGCTTATACTGGTTTTGTTTCTATGTGCTTGCTGTACATGGACTGACGAACCATGATTGACGATAGTAAGTCATTTGTGCAACTGCAGGATAAAGGTGTATTCACAGTGGAGTTAAAATTCAAAAATATTTTTTTAGGTAACGCACAAAGGATACAAACGCTGATTTTGAAGGTCTGCCTTCAATTAGTCATTGTGACCTTGACTTTATAATTTTGAGCCAATTGATTGGTTACGGGGTGTGGCTAACAGCGGCGGACAGTGATGAGTGATGACTACTGCACTCTTAAGATGGACGAACTATAGCACATAGAGAGTTTGAAACTAGAACGGTAGAAAGTCCAATATATGTAGCTTGACGTGCTTTTAACTGTACACTCGGAGCGGTCAGTAAAAGTGATAGTAAATATAGTTTACATCTCTCATATTCGGTAAGTAGGTCCTTATTACCCCCAACTGGGGCTTGTAAAACAAGACGGTAAGTAATTAAAAAAAAACACCTCACTCTTTCAAAACTCAATTACTTACCGCTCTAGGCCTTTTCTAGCTACATTATTACCCTATTATTTAATTAATATAATGTGGTGGTACGGAACCCTCTTTTTCTTTTTGAGCTGGTGTTTTACTTCGAATCGCGTCTTAAAATTAGCAACGTAGTGAGTACGGCGCATAATAGCAGAGAACGATGACGTATGTTTCCTATTTTATAACCCCTTTGGTGTTTTGTAATTAGTATTCTTCTACCGGAAAATGTCTCACATGGGTGAATATCCCATCAAAATTTTTTGATTGCCGGGGCTCAGAATCGTGTATGCATATTTTTCTCTCAATATTTTTTGTGGTGCACTAAAACTTATAATAGATTTGACTCCATATTTAGATTGCAACAAACATTACTATTTATTTCAATAAAAAATAAAAGTTGACCTTTTTAAGCATGAGGTGGCGTGTCCTCAATTCAGTTTTTTTAGAACACGCACTTGCCATGACTCTATTTTGTGATTATTTTTAAAGAAAATTTGAGCATTAATCATTTAATTAGTCATAGCATCTAAACGTAGGTATTATTTTTCATTTGTTTAAATACATGTGACACTAGATCAAAGTTTGTCCGAGCAAAGTCGTAAGATGAGGTGGCGAAAGTTAAATACGTTATAACTTGCCAACGAATGGCACGAGACTTGTCGCGTTGCTATATACCCTGCCTCCTTCTGGCATGCTCCAGACCATTTGCAAGGCGGAGGTATAGACTAATCGCAGCATTTTCCGCCAAAACTCGAGAAACTTCTACGGTGGCGCGTTAGTGGCTCGAACTGTAAACCTGTCTTAAATTTTTTGCAGTGTTTAATAGTATTTTCGTTTGTAGTGCACCACCATCCACCATCATTGTAATGTATACTATAATGTAATATATTCCACTTAATTTAGGCAATTGAATTTCGTAATTTTTCAGATTTAGTTGCTCAGTTTCGGTAGCGCAAATAGCGCCAATGAAACTGAAATTGCACCAGCGAAACTGAAATTAACCCAGTGAAACTGAAATTGCACCAGCGAAACTTAAATTGTTAGTTACACGTCAATTAATAAATAACATGATACTTTACAACTTTTTCAAGGAAACATGGGTCAAAAATTGATTTTTTTAGCTTCCCCATACAAACCATGCACCGGCAATAGTGGAATTTATATGGGACGGCATTTGTTTTTCTTTTTTCGGTTAATGCTGTTATTCCTTCAAAAAGTATTTTTTTATTGCTCTGAGTAAAAATTTTTTTTGCCAAAGGACTAAAACAACCCGGTAAAAACTAAACAAAGATTTATTATATAAAGAAAGTTGAAACGCTTACTTTTACCAAGAAATATACAGGTATTTGGCGTATTAAGGTGCAAGCGCATTTAGGCGGATCGCCCAGCGGATTTTGAATACATTGTATGAAAATCTATGGAACAACGCGCACAATCGCATCGCACTCTCGCATGTTGAACTCCGCCAGGCGTTGCGAGCACGCTAATCCGCGCGCTGTTTCAGTGCTGCCAGATGCGGAAGATGAATACGATAAAATTGTTTCATAGTATTTTCAATAACAAAAACGAAACCATTGTTATGTGTAGTTTAGGGTTTCTGTCAGTGAAACTATTCTAAAACCTGCTATATTTTGTATTTGTATTTCGCTTGGATGAATAAACCAAGGTATTTCAACAACATAATCGGTCAAAATAGAAATTCAATAGCCAAATTGGTAGAAATCTCCCACAAATGGTCACACTCGCGGGCCGCGCGGTGCGGACAGGTGCGCGAGGGTGACAGAAATGCGCGCGGCCCGCCCGCACGATCCGCCTAAAAGCGCGTTCACCTTTATTATTATTTGAACCCCCTTCTTTGCCCAACGGTTAAATTCAACTTTTTTTTAATTCAACTTTTTATCAAATACCAAATTCTGCATGACATATAAAAAAAAGTTTTGGGTCTTGCCTCCAAAGTAATTTTAAATTGTTGTACACTGTTGTAAGGTTCTATTAAATCTGAATTTACTGGCAAATTTTGTTGTTTTGTTCTTACCTCTTGGTAAAACTAAAAAAAAGTTCAGCTTTGAATGGCTATTAAAAAAACTAAACGCGATCGGGATCTTCCGATTCCCTTATAGACTGAGAGCTGGCAATGGATCGCGTTGGCTCATTACATCTATAGAGTAACGAAACTACACTAGTTTGCGCCAAACACTATATATAAATTGTCTACAGCAGATTTTATTTTTATGAAACTTTTATGATCTTTTTGTCATTTTAAGTATGATTAATTTAAACAATTAGGTACCTACCACCAACCTACCACAAATACGCACGCACATTCTGCGCTTATTGACCTTTTTCAAGGCTCGCAAATTTACAGAAAATATACCTAAATTGTTTTTGAAGTGAAAACTTCTTTAGCGGCGCTTGGCACTTTTTTAGATGGGTAAAAAACTCAGATCTCGCGTCAGATCCGTAGCCTGATCGAAAAAGCGTCAACTGTCAACCGTATTGTTATTACAATACGGGTTTTTATTCAGTGACATCAAAGAAGTACGCGAGCAATGGCGCGATTGACCCTTACAAAAAGCACAATATTAAAAAATGCAAGTTTTCACTCCTGCCGGCACTCCCGGAGTGCAACCCGTTCTTTTTTAGGGTTCCGTACCTCAAAAAAAAACGGAACCCTTATAGGATCACTTTGTTGTCCGTCTGTCTGTCTGTCTATCTGTCTGTCTGTCTGTCAAGACCCTTTATCTCACGAACGGGTAAAGGTATCAAGTTGAAATTAATACCATATAATAGGGTCCATGAACCACACAAGATCTGAAAATTTTAATTTTTTACAACGAAGCAATCAAAAGATATGGCATTTTATGTCCTCATCTCCATACATTTATGCAAAAAAGCAAAACCTACAGGGTACTTCCCGTTGACCTAAAATTATGAAATTCGGCAAGAAGCTAGGTCTCACAGTACAAAGAATGGGAAAAGTCTGAAATCATATATTACAACTTTTCTCACAATTAATGGTAACCAATTGTGGTGAGCTCCCGTTTCAAGAACATTCATATAAGAGAGGGGTCAAGTTGGATGGTCGCGGAGGCGATTTTTGTTTTAATTCTATTTTAAAAACGGGAACACTTACAAATTGAAAATTGGTATGTTTATAGTGCATAAGCTATAAAATAACAACAAATAATAAAATTAGGCCAAGCGCGTGTCGCACTCAAAAAATCTAGCACATTACCTTACTGAAATTTCAACTAATACAATTATGATTATGTGGTGGTGCGGAACCCTCGGTGCGCGAGTCCGACTCGCACTTGGCCAGTTTTTTATATGTTAGAGCAGGCAAACGAGCCTTGGAGAAACGAGCAGACAGAATTGAATTGAATTTTGAATTTTTTGAATACTAACGTAGATAAATCGAACCAAATGTATGGACTTGACATCTGTCAAAATAAATAAATGTATAAATAAATAAAATAAATAAATAAATACTTTATTTATGCAAAACGTTTCACAAAAGAACTTAATATAGAAAATAAATAATAATAAAAGAAATTAATATAGAGAACTTAAAAAGAAAATAAATGCAAATTTGGTTTTAAAAAACATTGCTCAGGTGATTTTTGGTCTGTAGCAATCAATAATCAATGGTAATTCATCACCGTCAACTGCGCTTCACTGGGGATACCTGTCACATGTTTAATTCAGATAAAACACTGCCCTCGACATTGCCACCACAAAATATATATATATATATATATATATATAATCACACCTACTAGCAAAATAAAAAAGAGTCAAAAACCAAATAATTTTACCGAAATGTGAAAACATATGATTTCCTTTAGATACTTAATTGACAACGTAATAACGCATTTTTATGGAAACTTAAAACTGTTTTTTTTTTAGGAAAATGGTTCAGTTTTATGAAGTTTTATTTTTATTGAGTTTTATATATGCAACGCACAACACAAAGCTAGCATTTTACCTTCATTGTAGCTAGCTCGTAGCTAATTCGTAGACTGCGTAGCAAGCCCCTACGACGTAGCACGTCTCAATATCACCACAAAAACAATTCAACCTTTATTTTTTTATGTCACACTTGGGCAAACGAGCAGGTGGGCCACCTGGTGGTAAGTGGTCACCACCGCCCATAATACCCACTGTCTTATTAGTCAAGTAATTTGTCACTAATAAGTCAGCAAAGCGCGTTATCCACCCTGAGAACTAAGATGGTATTTCTCTTGTTTATTGTCGCTTCTTTTTTAGGGTTCCGTACCTCAAAATAAAAAAAACGGAACCCTTATAGGATCACTTTGTTGTCCGTCTGTCTGTCTGTCTGTCAAGACCCTTTTTCTCACGAACTGGTAAAGGTATCAGGTTGAAATTGATAACGAATATTAAGGTCTATTAACCAAATAAGATCTGAAAATTTCAATTTAAAACAACGGCGATATGGCTTATTATGTCCTCATCTCCATACATTTCTGAACCAAACCAAAACCTACGGGGTACTTCCCGTTGACCTAAAATTATAAAATTTGGCAAGAAGCTAGGTCTCACAGTACAAATAAAAGGAAAAGTCTAAAATCATTAAATATTACGATTTTTCTCACCACTAATAGTAACCAATTAAGGTGAGCTCCCGTTTCAAGAACATTTTTATAAAAGAGGGGTCAAGCTTTTAGTATATCATATGGTAGATAGGTACGGAACCCTTAGGGCGCGAGTCCGACTCGCACTTGGCCGGTTTTTTTCTAACATGGCGCCACTTTGTTTGTGAAGCGACGTAAATGTTACTGACGTCATTAACAGATTTTTAATATCCTACAATGAATAAAGAATATTTCGATTATTTGTTTTCTTATGTGCTGGTAATTTCACTGGCTCCCTTATATATTCCTTCAAACCGAAACACAGGCAGGAGTGCAAACACTGCTGCTTTACGGCAGAAAAAGGTAAGGGGGTGGTACTTCCCCAGCCGGACTTTGCACAAAAGCTCTACCACCTTCAAGAACTACAGTAAGACCTTCTACTATCTCTATTGTTTGAAATTTGGTTTAAATGTATGTTTTCTCATTGGATTATTTATCACTGACAGGGTTGCCAAAAGTGTACCAAATAATTGCTATAAACGTGAAGTGCCAAATCAGTCCATTACGAAATTGAAAGTATTTTAAAGAGAACAATAAACATCATGAAGAAGAACGGCACCTGGCAAACTATTTAAAGACGGAATAGAAATATGCAAAAGTTCTCAACTTTTCTGTTTGAACGTGAAACTTCAGAATTCTACCAAATTTCACCCCTTCTACTTAAAAAGTTGACCTTGAACTTCTTCATCTTTTATTGTTGTTTTGTTATCTAACTAACTTCATTAATAAGTCAACTAACTTGATTAATAAGTTAACTAACTTGTGTCATACATTTCTGTTATTTGTATGAAGTTTATAATTAGCTTTTTTATTCTTATTTCTTTTGAACTAAAGCTCTGTTAATAATTATGTTACTTTTCTAAAGAGCACACTTCTTAAAGCAAAGCCCTTAAAGTCTGGTGGTTCCCAAGTATAGAATCTATGATTTCTGTACCTATATGCATTTTTCTATTTTTATACTTGACAATAGGCATCACTCGAAATATAATAAAATATCTAATAGATTTTTTTAAAGTAATTAAATTTAAACTAAACTTACTTTCCATATAAGCTGCGTTCTTTATTTTTAAACTGGCAAGTCCTTTTCGAGCACTCGTTTTACTTATTTCACTGAAACTGTTCTAAATTCAAACTGTAACCTTATCGGTAAAGTTTTCCCAAGTAGGATGCGCGCGAAGCGTACAGCCCGCGTGGAATGAAGCTAGCGACTGAAGCGCGGCAGATGTATATGACCACAGATAGAAGAGACAAGTCACTCCACGCGCTTATGGAGGGAAAGCTAGGGTGGGACGCGGCCGTGAAGTCCTACCTTGACTGAGTACGTGTTGTGCGTGTTATTAGCTTCTTCTCGCAGTTTTTAGGTCATTTACAATTAAAATATTATGACTCTCACAATTTATCCCTCTTATCTGATGTTGTCTGCTCTAGAGTTTGATCTCCAGGAAGGTACAGTCAAGAGCTCATCAAGCTTGACACTTTGTACTTTGTACCGTTTTTGTTTCAATAGACGTACGGGCTACAGTCGCACTACATGTGTCAAGCTTGACCTGTCGTGTAATGTACAGGGTTGGAAACGATTTCACTGTCAACTCACTTAACTTTTCTTTCAATAGAGCACTAAACTTGAAATTATGGAAAGGGTATCAACAGAATAGGACCCCTGATATATCTTTGTTGTAGGCAAAAATACGCTAGGAAAAAAGACTAAAATATACTCAATTTTACCCAATTCTTTTCGCTTATTATCCGGTAGTTTTAACGACAAAAATCACCAAAAATACACTCATTTGTACGATATGACACGGCAATGTTCATGTCTCAGTGGTACAACTAGTTAAACGTAGAGTTAATTATTATTCTAAAGACAGCAAAAAAAAAGTTTACTGACCAATTGTTGACTAACAACACGGCCGATCTTAAGGGCTCCCGCACACGACCGAGAATCGGTGGCCGATTTTTTGTCGGCATCCCGCTCTTACGTGTTATCACCTGGATCTTCCGTCCTTGTCCTGGGCGATAATCGGCCACCGATTCTCGGTCGTGTGCGGGAGCCCTAACACGGCTGAAGCGCTACCGCCGAACTCAATCGTTATCGAATCTCTCTTTTCTTTTTGTATAGAAAAAACCGGCTAAGTGCGAGTCGGACTCGCGCCCTAAGGGTTCCGTACCTATCTACCATATGCTACACTAAAAGTTTTAGCTCTTTGACTTAAAAAAAAATCCGCGACCATCCAACTTGACCCCTCTTTTATAGAAAAGTTCTTTAAACGGGAGCTCACCTTAATTGGTTACTATTAGTTGTGAGAAAAATTGTAATATTTAATGATTTTAGACTTTTCCCTTTATTTGTACTATGAGACCTAGCTTATTGGCAAATTTCCTAACTTTAGGTCAACGGGAAATACCCTGTAGGTTTTGCTTTAGTGCATAAATGTATGGAGATGAGGACATAAAAAGCCATATCTTTTGATTGCGTCTTTGTAAATTTTCAGATCTAATCTTCGTTATCAATTGAAACCTGAAACTTTTACCCGTTCGTGAGAAAAAGGGTCTTGACAGACAGACAGACAGACGGACAACAAAGTGATCCTATAAGGGTTCCGTTTTTACTTTCGAGCGGAGCGAGAAAGATATTGTATTCGTAAAAAAAAAGTTTTTCTAATTTTCTCAAAAAATGTGTTCTATATAACTTATACATCATAAAAAACAAGTCTCTCAAAAATGTCCGTCCGTCGGTCGGTCGGTCGGTCGGTCCGTCGGTCGGTCTGTCCGTCACGCTTTGGCCTAGCGGCTAAACGATTGGTCCGATTGATACCATATTCTCAATTTAGGAGTTTTATGCAAATCCATCGAAGGGTTCTAAGTGGTTTCTTGCTGGCTCTCATTTTGAGGGTAGCTGTCATACAACGACAATGAAAAATTTAAATTTTCTCAAAAACGGCTCATAGAATCTTGATGAAACTTTGCATCACCAAGCATCTTCATGTAAGATATCTTGCGCCAGTATCAATTGATCTGTGTAATTTCATATAAGGGGTGTTCCTGTACCACCAAATCGTAAATATGTGATTTACCCAAAATTGGTTCCATTGAGTTTATTAAAATTTTCTGGTTGTCTACCTGACTGGATATTTTTTATGATTTTTTTGAATAAAATTTAGTACACAGAGTGTACCAAAAACTGAAAGGGCTTGCTCAGTAGACTAAAGTGAACATGTGTTGGGAAATTTATAAAATCTCCATGTAAGTATCCTACGGTAGTATCCATTGATCTGTGAAAATTCATATATAAATTGTGTGTTGCTGTACATTTTATTTATTTTGAGGTACGTAAACCTAGAAATAAAATAAATAAAATATGTACATTTCTTACATTAAATTAATAAAAACATTAAAGAAGCTTTATATTTTCATTATTTTATTAGATGCACAAAAAGCCTTTACTCTTAAATTAATATAAGAATATTTGATAGTAAATTTAAAATCGAAGTGGTTGTGTAATTAATAAATATTTTTTATTTAATTAACCAAAAACAATCACGATCGTAATTTGCATCAAAGTCAATTGATGTTATCGCGAAGTTTACAAAGTTAACAACTACAAGAATCACAAGATTTTATTTTTTGTTTTAAATTTTTTAAGAGTCTAAGCTCATTCGATCCGCCTTAGCATTACCACGTCTATTTCATATAAGATCCAAAAATAATTTTTTGACTCTTTTGACAAACTGAATTAGCTTAATTACAATGACAGCAGTACGCAGGACATTGAAGCGACAGAGACACGTCATGTCGCTTCGCCCTACTCTCACATAAAGCTTTGTTCTACTGTCATTCTAAATAAGTTACATTATTTCGATCAAATTTCGACAATAAATTACGGATTTCAAACACGTCAACCCCTGGAACCTGGAAACCACTTTCGTTATTTTTGCTAAACTAAATTATTTCTACGGTGTAATCAGCTTCCTGTGTAGGTATTTCCGGACGGATACAACAAGGCAGCCTTTAAGGAACGACCCTACAAATATCTTAGAGACCGGCAGCGCACCTGTGATCCCCTGGTGTTGCGGGTGCCTATGGGCGTCGGTGATCACCATCAGGCGACCCGCCTGCTCGTCAGCCTCCGTCTTCTATTAAAAAAAATCGTATGGAGCCAAAATCATTCAGCCATATTAGATACTTATGAGTCAATGTAGAAACGTTGACTTACCAGTATCTCCAATAGGCTACTAAAAATCCATTATTGCAACTGTTTTTGGCAATTGTCATACCACACCAAGTTTATTCTTAGTAAAATTTAATTTATGCATTTTCTTGAAGACCGAGACATGTCCTTAATTTTCTCATGCATCCGAGTACTTTGGTGCTGATTTTGGTTTTGGTATGTCAATATATTTCTTGTCCTTAAGTTTAGGGATACCATACTAATTGAAGAGATGGAAGTGGTACAAACCGAAGTTACGCACGCAATCAACACAGTGACTGTCGACCCTTAGCCCTAGCCTTTTAAAAATATAGAGTCCCACAGAAATAGTGAACACAATTTTAACTTGTTACTGAGACCATGAAACTGAACAACTTTCCCAAAGAAAAATAGGTCGAATTCCAAAAACCAAATTTGACCTCCCATACAAAAATGCAGTTTCTATGGGAGGCCAAAAATTCATTTTCGTATTTCAACCTGTGTTCCTTGGGGATAATTATTCAGTTTCATGGTCTGAGTAACTTAATAAAACTATGATCACTATTTCATTAGGACACAAATTAAAAATAAAATTACAATAGAGATTATAATTAAAATAGAGAGTAAAATTTCATAAAGTTTCACACAAACGATTAAGGACTAGTGCATCAACATGATTGATCCATAACTAAGTTATTAAAACTGGAACCGCAGCTGGTGCCATTATACTTTTGACTTTATCACGGGTTCGTAACTCTAGCTACCACAAAATTGTTGGCTAGTTTCCAAACCAATCAAGGAACCTCTTTAAACTTAAAAATTTTCCCTTCTTGCATCGGGAACAGTGCAGGCTATCCTGGTTAAATATTCCACAGATTTATTGGCAGTACCTGGGCGACCGAGCTTCGCTCTATATTAGCCACCTCAAGATTAAAATATCATCGGGTGAGCAAGCTATGCTACCCGCCAACGGATGGCACTGTAGGTTTTCATCAAAACGCGGTATTTTTTTTTAACTTAAAAATACGGAGAAAACGAATTTTCCCAGACATGAGACCTAGCTACATCGATAATAGTAAATTTAATCGAAATGGTTAGAGCAGTTTTCGAGATACCGATTACAATATATTGTTGGAATGAGGGCAGCACTATGTCAATAAAGCGAGAAAGGTATTGTATTCATAAAAAGCAAGTCTCCCAAAAATGTCCGTCCGTCGGTCGGTCGGTCGGTCGGTCCGTCGGTCGGTCTGTCCGTCACGCTTTGGCCTAGCGGCTAAACGAATAGTCCGATTGACACCATATTTTGAATTTAAGAGTTTTATGCAAATCCATCGAAGGGTTTTGAGTGGTTTCCTGCTGGCTCTCATTTTGAGGGTAGCTGTCATACAACGATAATGAAAAATTGTGATTTTCGCAAAAACGGCTCCTAAAATTTTGATGAAACTTTGCATGACCAAGCATCTACATTTAAGGTATTGAGCGGCAGTATCAATTGGTCTCTAGATATTCATATAAGGGGTGTTCTCTTACTACTAAAATTTAAAAATGTGATTTACTCAAAATCGGTTTCGTTGAGCTTATTTTGATGTTCTACAATTTGGATTCTAAATTGGTTTTCTGACTGCATATTTCATTAAATCATTTTCACATAAATCTAGTAGGTATAGGTAAGTTTGTATTTTCATATTATTTGTATGGAATTACAAACTTAAGTTTGCAGTTGGTACTTATTTACTCATTACTATCCGCAGCCTTTATAATATAGTAGTTAGAGCATTCGGCTCTTGATCCGGAGGTTCTGGGTAGGACTCCCGGCGGGGACACTGTTGAATGATGACTCTCGTATATCGCGAGGAAGTAAGTGCAGTGCTTCTGTACCATTTATTTAATTAGTTTTTCTCCCCAAGCCCAGTTATTCTACTAATAAGCAACTTTTCCGAGGAGAGCTATTGTGTAAGGGAACTGAAAAAAAAATTTTCTTCGGGAATTAATTGTATTAAATCAATGGGCTTCGGAAGTAAAACCAAATAAAAATCTCGTTATTATAATTAGACCTGTAAGTAGTGTAAGTAAGTGTTGCTACTTTAGCCAATTTTTGGTTAGATTTTGTCACTTTTAAGATATTTTAAGCTACGAAAAAATAATATGGTAGGTAGCAAAATTTTCTAGCTACCATTTTTAACTGCTTTATACACTTTAATAAAAGTAATACTTTCAGTCAATTTTTGTTTCTTTTCTTTCATCCAAATAAGTTAGTAACCATTCAAAATTTTACGAAAGAAAGTTTTTATAAGTTTTTGAATGAACTCTTTCGTATAGAAAAACAAATTAAAAATGATCCCCAAATAAATTTTGATCTCATATTTTTTATGTATTAGAAAATGTATATAACCACAATTTCATAAAATTTTTGTAAAGACACTTTTGGCAACTTTAGCTAGAGTTGATTTCTTGAAATCTAGCAACTTTTTTACTTTGGTTGAGCTACTTCCTCTTTGAGTAATGTGGCAACACTGACCTTCACAAACCAGAAAGACAGCAGATATAGTACAAAGACAAGAAACCAGAAGATAATCTTCGGTTAATATTATTAGTACCTAGGCGACCGAGCTTCGCTCTATAATAGCCGCCTCAACAACAACATCGGGAGAGCAAGCTATGCTACCATGCAAGCAAGCTAATGCGCCAACAGATGGCGTTGTAAGATTCTGTGTATAACGCGGTATTCATAAAAATGCTTTAAAACACAGGGAAAAAGAATTTTCCCGGACATGAGAGCAAACTAGATCGAATTTTCGCCCCCGAAAACCCATGTATAGTAGATTTCATCGAAATCGTTAGTGCCGTTTTCGAGAAACCGATTACAAATATATATATATATACAAATATTGCTCGTTTAACAAAGGAAATCCCATCTTATATCTTTTGAGATTTTTAAATACCTATCCATCCTATTGCGTATCTCATCATAAAAACATAACTCAGCGTATGTTCTCTCAACCAGAAGGGTCGTATATCTTTCTGCATATTAAACAAAATCTTCATTTCACTAAACCTTTACTCAGATGTGTTATTAACACTTTTTAGGGTTCCGTACCTCAAATGAAAAAATAAAACGAAACCCTCATAGGATCACTTTGTTGTCCGTCTATCAAGACCCTTTTTCTCACAAACGGGTAAAATATTGTGCTGAAATTAATAATATATATGGCCCCTTGAAGGTTTAAAAATTACAAACTTCTACGAGGACACAATTAATTTAGGTATGTCCCAATCAAATTTGGCAAGAATCATGAAATGTGGCAAGAATTAGGTCTCACTGTACAAGAAGAAAAGTCTAAAATCATAAAATATTTCAACTTTTCTCACAACTAATTGTATCCAATTAGGGTGAGCTCTTAGGGTGTCCCGTGTGGTGCCGGAAAAGAATAGTACCAACCCATACATACCCGTGGGTGTCGTAAGAGGCGACTAAGGGTTAACTAGAGGATGGGCAGCAGCATCCTCCTTTGTATCTTACTTACTGCGGTCACCTAGAACCGCGGTCCATGATGCCAGCCGTAACGCTAACAAGCGAGGTGACTATGGTACTTCCCCTCTACATTTTTCCAGCAAAAGCTGGAATTCAGGAGGGAGCTCCCTGTCCTGTAGTGGACGTTTCATGGGATGTTATGATGAGGGTGAGCTCCCGTTTCTGAAGTATATTCACATTAAAGAGGGATAAAATTGTGTGATCACGGAGTTTCTAAAATCAATGAGCTAAAGCTTGGCAGATAGGAATGGAACCTTTAGTGCGCGAGTCCGACACGCACTTGCCCGGTTCTGTTTTAATAGGATGTTTTCTTGGAAGTTCAACTATATAACGCTGCTAGTTAGCACTAGGAAAATAGAAAATGGAAACAGTGATACTGAACGTTCACCCAGTATGAAAGTTATTAAGTCAGTTTCATTGCTGCTGACATATTTCCTTCTAAAAACATTTAATTAAAAACTGAGCCTTTAAAAAAGTAATGAGCTGTTTTCACAGTTAAGTATCAACTGAGTATTCAAAGGTGTCGATAGATTGCGCTGAAGACAATTCCTGAAAAACTTAAAATAAATCTATCATAAGTAGATAAAGCGTGAAGTAATAAATATCCTTAGGCAACACCTACACTTACTCAGACAACAGATAGGAAAATAGACGTTGAGAGTTAAATTTTGCTACGACGGCGCTATCACTTGTCACATAAAAAAAATCTTTCAAGAAAAGGAAAACTAGATTTTAATTTAAACGGCCCATTACTAACAGTGATCAGCGTACCACCTATCGACATTTAAAAAAACGTAGTTGACAAACGTCAAGGAAAACTCCCTTTTATCGTAAATTCAGATACTGACCAAAATGACAACAAAACGTGACCGGTATCGATCGGATATTTTTTTATTTAAATTTATGTTCGGTAGGGAAAGTTGTTTGGTTCTGTGGTCTGAATCCATAGTAAAATTTTTGGAGAGATATCTTTTAACAACCTGAAATTGGCATCTTTGCAACAGCGAAGAGTAAATTTTAGAGTTCCGTAACTCAAAAGGAAAAAAAAGGAACCCTTATAGGATCATTTTGTTGTTTTTAGAGTTCCGTACCTCAAAATTAAAAAATGAACACTTATAGGATCACTTTGTTGTCCGTCTGTCTGTCTGTCAAGACCCTTTTTCTCACGAACGGGTGGAGGTATCAGGTTGAAATTTATAAAGAATATTAAGGTCCATGAACCACAAAAGATCTGAAAATTTTTTTTTTTTACAACGACGCAATCAAAAGATATGGCTTTTTATGTCCTCATCTCCATACATTTATGCACTAAAGCAAAACCTACAGGGTACTTCCCGTTGACCTAAAATTATGAAATTTTTCAAGAAGCTAGGTTTCACAGTACAAATAAAGGGACAAGTCTAAAATCATTAAATATTTCAATTTTTCTCACAACTAATATAACCAATGAAGGTGAACTCCCGTTTCGAGAACTTTTCTATAACAGAGGGGTCAAGTTGGATGGTCGCGGAGTTTTTAAAATCAAAGAGCAAAAGCTTTTAGTATATCATATGGTAGATAGGTACGGAACCCTTAGGGCGCGAGTCCGACTCGCACTTGGCCGGTTTTTTTTATTTATTTATTAACATAATTATTTTAAATATTATACGTATTATACAAACATTTTTTTCTTCGCACTCATAAGTCTTGGATAATTTGTATGATATACTACTAATTTAACTAATTTAATTACAATTAACTAAAAATAAAAAACTAACTTATTACAAAATACGAGAAGGTAAACAAACAAGTAAACATCAAAAAAGACACTGGATATGTGGGTACGAACAAAAAAAACTCTTACTTCTAATCAGTGCCTCACATTCCTTACCATATACAGGATGCTCTCGCTTATAAGTGAGTTTTGTAATTATTGAATCGTGTTTGATTGGAAAATCTGTTTAAGATGGTTTTTTATGTTTGTCCGTCAGTCTGTCTGTCAAGATTCTTTTTCTCCTGAACGGTTAAAGGAATCAAGTTGAAACTAATATCATATACCTATTAAAGTTGGAGACTCTACGCTCGAAGTTGTTGATGAGTACGTATACCTGGGACAAACAGTCCAGCTGGGTAAATCCAACTTAGAGAAAGAGGTTACTCGTCGAATCCGACTCGGATGGGCAGCGTTCGGGAAGCTCCGCAATATCTTCACGTCCAAAATAGCGCAGTGTCTCAAGACGAAAGTCTTTGACCAGTGTGTGTTGCCAGTGATGACATATGGCACCGAGACGTGGCCGCTCACGATGGGCCTTATCAGAAAGCTCATAGTCACCCAAAGGGCTATGGAAAGGGCTATGCTCGGAGTCTCTCTGCACGATCGAATCAGAAATGAGGAGATCCGCAGAAGAACTAAAGTAACTGACATAGCCCTGAGAATCGTTAAACTGAAGTGGCAGTGGGCAGGGCACATCGCAAGAAGAACCGATGGCCGATGGGGCGTGAGGGTTCTAGAGTGGCGACCACGTACCGGAAGACGAAGCGTTGGCAGGCCCCCCACAAGGTGGACCGACGATCTGGTCAAGGTCGCGAGCAGCGCAGGACCGGTCTTCGTGGAGTTCTTTAGGGGAGGCCTATGTCCAGCAGTGGACGTCTTTCGGCTGATATGATGATGATGATGATTAAAGTCTATAGACCCTTGAAGTTTTGAAAGTTTCTAGATTATATGACAATAAAATCAAAAGATACGGTCATTAATGTGTCCATCTCTATACATTTATGAACCAAACCATTCCCGTTGACCTAGAATAATGAAATTTGGTAAGGTCTCATATAACATCATCATCATGGGGTGCCATCTTCGAAATGAAGTTTGGAGGTCAGCAATCGGTATTCGTCGCGGCGTTCCGCCACCCTCTTCAACTCGTGGTAGTGTAATCCGGTCCAGTCCCTTATGTCATCGTACCATTTCCGTCTCGGCCTTCCTGGTGGCCTTCTACCCGGTATCTTGCCTTCAAGAATTGTCCGCAGGAATTGAAATGCGGAGCCTCATATAACATACACGAAGAAAAAAGTGTAAAATTATTAACAATACAAACAACAACAACACAATAACAATTATAACAATTTCATTTCATTTTAGTACTAAGTAAGTAATTAATCAATCATGTTAAGCTAGGTATATTCATCTATCTTGTGCCTCAATTTATTGTTATGTATTTTTGCGAATGTTGTGTGCAATTTTAATTGGGTCTCAGATTAAAAGATATTTGTTATGACCTAAGTATTTTTGTATGTACGAGGGCCACACCGAAATGATCGGGAATAGAAAAAAGTACAAAAATAATACAACAATATTTACTTTCATTGTTTTTCGAAGTATTCTCCGTGACAATCGATGCACTTTTGCATTCTATCAAACCAATTATTATAACAGTAATTCCAGTCTGAAGTGGATATAGTCGAAACGGCCGATTTGTAAGCTTCGACTGCCTCTTCTGGGCCTTGAAATCGTTGACCACGTAGCATATCTTTAATTCTTGGGAATGTAAAATAATCATTGATACGGTGGATGGTCCATTAACTCCACGTTTTCCTGATTTAAAAACGCGATCGTTTTGCGAGCGGTATGTGAGAAGAATGATGCGACGATTCGGATTAATTTTACGAAGTTCTCTTATGATTTCCGGCAAACAAACTATTGTGTACCAATCAGCAGTAACCGTTCTGCGTTCTAGTAAAGGAATCGTAGCCACATGACCAGTTTTCGATACAAACGAAGCGACCATTTTTTTCGACACGCTACGAGAGCGGACAACTTTTGTTGGCTTGACCTCGCCTTCGAAGACCCAAACAGCCGATTGATGTTTTCTTTCGGGCTCATATGAATAAATCCACGATTCATCACCAGAGACGATATTGTAAACTGCATTTGAGCTCCCTCTATTGAACCGTTGCAGAGTAGACCGACACCAATTAACACGAGCCGACTTTTGTTCCTCGGTCAAACGATGGGGCACCCAGCGGGAAACTAACTTCTTGACACCCAGTTCATCATGTAAAATAGTTTGAATCGCTGTCATACCAATGCTGAGAGAAGCCCGAATCTGCTCGTATGTCACATGTCTATCTTCTTTTATTAATTGGCGCACAGCATCGATGTTATCTTGTGTTACCGCTGTTTTTGGTCGACCAGTAGAAGGAACTGTCGTGAGAGAGGAACGTCCACGACGAAACTCAGAATACCAACGATATATAGTCGTTTTACTGGGTGCTTCAAGTTCATAAACAGAAACAAGCTCGGCGAGACATTGTTCTTGAGATAAACCTCGACGAAAGTTGTGAAAAATTATGGCACGGAAATGTTCCCGCGTAAGCTCCATTTTCCCCACTGACTTGTCAAATTCAAATGGCTACTACTCTTTTCTTTTTTACTTTTTTTAAAATTCAAAAATGGAATTGTGTTTGAAATAATACTACATGTCATAAACCAAAAAGGTTTTAATCTAATTTATTCCTGAGTATTCTATTCCCGATCTTTTCGGTTTGGCCCTCGTATTGGTCTGAAACCGTATCCGTACCGTTGTATCTGTTATTGTATCTGTTATTGTACCTTTTTTATAAAATAAAAATAAATAAAATAAATATTACAACTTTTCACAAGTAATCATAACCAATTAAGGTGAGCTCCTGTTTCAAGTACATCCATATAAAAGAGTGAACGCGAAGTTTTACAAATCAATGGGGAAAAGCTTGAATAATACGATGGTGGATGAGTAGTTGGGTACGGAACCCTTAGGGCGCGAGTCTGACTGGCACTTGGCCGGTTTTTTATGCTAAGCTTTACTCTATTTCAAATTATAAAAACATACCTTTTAAAAGTGTAAAACATTTTTATATTTGACCACATTAAACTTCTCTTATAAAAGTTTGCAATTGAGTATGTTGCTACACAAATGCCTACGAGGCTATGAAACTACTACGAAGGCGCTACGCATTGTTTTTTCCACCTTGCGTAGAATAACATTTTTTTTAATAAAATCTCCATCAACCTTGAAACCTACACGATGATGGTATCGAAATATATAACGTGAAAGTAGGTAACATAAAATGTGCAAACCATTGGCCAAGAACACACACAAGCTCAAGCCAGTATAGCGACTAGCCTGAATAAAAAGAGGGTAAGACAAATACAACAATATTCATAATGGGAATCCTGCAGAAATTATTTTAAAGATTATAAAATACTAACTGTACCTAGTCTGTATATTCTGATACTGCTAGTAGATTTCATGAAGCGAAGATCGGTTTTCGAAACGGAAGATGAAATGAAGTTGCGTCTTTCCACTAGGCGAAAGGACCTAAAGACAATAATTGAACCAAGGTTAAATATAGTGAAGCACAGCCATCTATACCAGACCGTAGCATTTTTCAATGGACTTCCGATTGAATTAAAAATAATATGTAGTGTAGAAGTGTTTAAGGACCGACTGAAGTTGTTTCTGTTAGAAAAAAATTGTTTTAATTTTGATGACTTTTATAATTAATGACATAAATATTATGATAATAATATTAATAGAAATTTTGTTAACATTATGATAAACTTATTAGATAGGATATATTAGCTTTAATTTATTAACTTTATGTATTAAAACTTTAATTTGAGTATTGGTAAAATGATTAATGTAACTTGTTATTATAAATGATTATGTATGTTATTTCGCACACAGAATTTCTGTTTTAGAATAAAATGAATTGAAATTGAATTGAAATGCTTCAACGAATAAGTACAATAAAATTAGATACAAATAAACCAAAAACTAGGATACAAACAAAGAAATAAATAATGGTACTTACGTTATTAGAATTTGAAGTTTGATGAAGTGCCTAGTATCTAACTAAATTATGAAGTGGGTATACAAACTGAAATTTCATTGGTTTTGCTCCCAAAGCCTAGTACTAATGAAAACTATCAACTTTCCCAGAGAAAAATTTTGGTTGGTAAAGGTATTTGAAATTTGTATTCATATTATTTTTATTATTTATTATTCTTTTCTGGGCAGATTTTTATACAATAAGGCAAATAATAGTGAGATCGGTATTGCAAGCAAAAATTTGTACGAGTACGAGTATAAGTGCAAACGAATCCTGTCAGATTGGCTCTTAACACTCAGCTACACTGATACAGAAAACCTACTACATCCTATTCAATAACTGGTTTACTTTCACTCCTTCCCTTATACGGTCGAACACTTTGCACACACACCCACACAAACATACACACACACTCACTGAACTGACTGAAAATCAGTGTTGCTATTTCATACTAGTAACAAAATGCTGAGTTTAGCGCCTTTTTCTTTGCACAGTTCAAAATGTTTAATAATATCTGTACTTTCTGCTGAAATATTATTGTAAGTTTACAGGTCTTACTCTAAAGTACTTTTTTTCTACATTTTGTGCTATGTGGTGAAATAAACGTTTTCTATTCTATTCTATACTAACCCACATCCACCCACTTATACACATTAGTATTACATACTGAGTAGATAAGTTGATACCTATTTGTTTTCTTTTTTCTTTCATTGTGTTATTTTAAACTACATCCACTTAATAGTCAAAATATATTTTTTTGCGCATCATTCTTACCTGGTGTCACTTAGGAAGGAAGCTAGTACCTCAGCACAGGTTATACTTTTTAAGGTACGGTCAACCGCTCGTCGGTAGAAACTTTTTCAACTCTATTACCAAGCCGTAAGGTCCAAAAGTGTTGCTACTGATGAGCGGTTGAGTGTACTAGCGTACCATATCTTGAACAACCCATGTCATAGGTCTTTGTAATGTATGATAATTTATAAAAAAATTGTGGTTTAGAAATAAAAATTATTATTATTATATGTATTAATATAGTATGTATTAATATGTATTAATAATAATATTCATATTAATTTATTCCTTAACAAATACATTTGTGTTGGAAATTAACTTATATGTAGACAATTTACAGATTTTTATATTGGCCGAAATATGCGAGCAAAAGTAATTTTTTGCCGCTAGAGTGGTAAAGTTTTCCGAGCTTGTGAGGTCTAAACAACTATTTTGTGCCTGCGCTGCGGGGAGAAAGCGGGTACTTTCGTCCCGTCCTCCACGTAGCGCATAGCGGAGAGAAAATTCACATACTGACGACAGTAAGAAACAAAGAATGCTCAGATCATACGTTTACGTCTGATCATTCTCGTGTGATCTGAACCATTCTGGGGGGCTATTACGGTAGCCGTAACGTGCCTGCCATATGCGAAACATTTTCTTCGCAACATGAATTCTCTCGTAAAGCTCGGAAGGGAGTACCTACACAAAATAATCTGACATTTTCATGACAGACACGTTCCCGCTACCGTAATAGCGCCCCAGTATTATTGCTCGCTCGTTTCAATAGTCGAATCATTAGATATCGGGAGAAAAACCAATGAATTTTCACTTATAAAACATTGGAACTAAGTCTGTGACATCTGTTTGGGAAAATTATGTGATAGAGACATAACTAGTTACTGCATCATTGTGCATTTTTTTTTTTGCTTCTATGTTCCATAAGAACTATTTCACCTTTGACCGCACTTTCGGTTTGGTTACCGAGACTCAAGTAGGCCCCTGAGAACGGTAGGGTCGAGGCAGCGAGTGCCAGAAGCGAATTTGTGCGATAAATCTTAATAGTATCAGCCAGAAGCCAGGCCAAAAACTAATAAAAAAAAAAAAAAAAAAACGTGCGACGGCATCCTAAAATTTACCCAGGTTCGGTAAGGTTAGGTTATACAAGGTTAGTTTAGGCTAATTTTGTTAGATTAGTGTTTCGTTAACTGTTTTCCGCGATTTAACGGTGTACCATCCGTTAATGTGCTGATTAACTAGGTAGGTAAACTGTGAAATTCGGTTACTCTAAGTAAAATTTCGCACTTTAGCGTATGGAAATCTGCAGATTACCTAGTTAATGTGCAAATTAACGTATTAAATGGTTACTTTTTTATCAATTTCAAAAATATTTATTTTTTAGATGGTAACTTTATTTCACCTAGAATAAATTTCTAGTTCTGGAACAAGATCACCAATTTAAATATTAGAACAGGCAATTATCTCAAGACAAAGGAAACGTTGAGTAATGCCATGTCTCACCAACAGTGGGCAAAACGATGGCGCCATTAAAATTAACGAGCAATCGCTGAAGTAATCTGTTCTTGAAACAATACTGGGAATTACGTGAAGTGCTTTTGTTTAACATAATGGTATTTGTTAAATAAACTGGAATTATTTATCAAATTTAACAATAAGATCTTTTTTCCTAGATGTTTTATACTCGTATTAGTACATAATTTATTTTTCAATGAAATGGTTCTAATTCTCGTTTAGAAATAAGGGTATGGAGCATAGGTATGGAGCATTGGATATATTCCGTTTCACTCACACCAGAAGGAAAGAAAAATAGCAGGTTTGTTCGAAAAAAGAGACGTACAGAGCTTGACATTTTAGAACTCTATTAGTCAGGAGCACTCTGAGCTTTCGCGTTCTATACCCTATAGTCCTTTTCACGCTTGGTCAGCTTTTAACGTAGGTTTATCATTTGGTTAGTGACACATACGCACCTATTCAATCAATTCCGGATTTCATTTTAATGACAAAAAGAGTACGTTCACTTTGAATCACATAAACATTTAAAACTTAGATTATTGATAGATCTTCGAGAACGCGGAGACCCATAACCATTCTAAGATTTAATATTACGTTACCTTTAGCTTAAAACATAAAATAGTATGTAAAAAGTTTTTTTCTGTCAGTTCTTTTTTAAATCCATAGGTATAACATTCACTTAGTTTCTCAAAGTCCTTCAACAAGCTAGGAGGTGGTCACAATAACTGTGATTAAATGCAGTATTTATACCTACGCTACTGGGTGGCTTAAACAAACGCTCTCCGCGCAAACTTTAATCACGACTAGTAAACAAGAAACCGGATGAAACCTGTTGGAAACCGGGTATTATGCAGTTTAAGGCCCGTTTCATATAGCTCCGGCACGGCGCCGCAACGTAAAAACTCACGTGAAAAAACGTGAAAATCTCCGGCACGGCGCCGTGCCGTGGAAGTACAGTGTTGTCAACTATGCGAAAATAATAAACAGAAATTGAGCTATAAAAGAGCAGAATCAGTGAACGGAAATCATTTTTCGGCCAAAATTAAACACCATAATTTTTTTTTTAAATGGTGCCGCAAGCATTTATAAAATGGCGCGCGCCGTGCCGTAGACCGGCGGCGCTGCACCGGAGCATGGCACGGCGCCGTCCCGGAGCTATGTGAAACCACACTAAGGTATCATTTTAATACATCTCCTAAATACTGAAACTATGGATTCAGACTGTGTAACTGAACAACTTTTTCCAAGAAAAACCGAAAAAAATCTTCTTGAATGGATGCTTGTATGGAAATCATATTTTTCTTCTTATGGAAAATAATACAGAGATATTTTATTGTAAGGGTACTTATTTAAAAAATAATCTACAAATCTTGCGTGAAAAAAAAATACTAGCAATGGATTTATTTGTAGGCTTTTAGAAAAAAGGTAAAAAAGTGACAAGAAAAATCCACAAGGTCCGGTATGATAATCAGCACCAGATAAAACCGGTATCGTGCAGATTGCACCGGCACCTGGTCTCATTAAGGACGCTATTGTCACGTACGGAATAAGGAATCCTCGCTTTGGAACAGGGAAGGTGTACACTTGCGGGTAGAACGCGGCGGCTGAGCCGGATGGCTTATTCGGAAATTTTACAGAGGTACTGTGGGGCCCAGCGTCCCCTAAACAGGGTCGGGTAATGGTCTGGTGATATAATTAAACAACAGCTTTATTTGCAAGACCGTCGCCCGCTCACGTCAGCTCACTTCGACAGTCGGTCATCGAGTGTTGCCAGCAAGCGCACACTCGGCCAACTTTATTTCAATACCTTACACGTACCTTACACCTACCAATATAAATTATAGCCTCACAATAAAATTATTTACACCAAATTTCAGAACTGTTATAACATAAAACATCTACTTTCAGTTGATTAGAATAAGAAATTCAAATGGTGGAAAAGACGTGTACTAGTTTAAGACAAGATGGGCATGGTCAACGTTTGGGAAGCTCCGCAACATCTTCACGTCCAAAATACCGCAGTGTCTCAATACGAAAGCCTTTGTGTGTTGCCAGTGATGACATATGGAGCCGAGACGTGGTCGCTCACGATGGGCCTTATCAGGAAGCTCAAGGTCACCCAAAGAGCTATGGAAAGGGCTATGCTCGGAGTGCCTCGGAGTCTCTCTGCGTGATCAAATCAGAAATGAGGAGATCCGCAGAAGAACTAAAGTAACTGACATAGCCCTGAGAATCGCTAAACTAAAGTGGCAATGGGCAGGGCACATCGCAAGAAGAACCGATAGCCGATGGGGCGTAAGGGTTCTAGAGTGGCGACCACGTACCGGAAGACGAAGCGTTGGCAGGCCCCCCACAAGATGGACCGACAATCTGGTCAAGGTCGCGGGAAGCCGCTGGATGCGAGCAGCGCAGGACCGATCGTCATGGAGATCTTTAGGGGAGGCCTATGCCCAGCAGTGGACGTCTTTTGGCTGGTATGATGTTGATGATGATAAATAAAGTGGCGCCATGTAGTAAGAAAAAAGAAGCGACAAGAAAGGTAGTTAATCATCTCAACGGCGCGTTTAAACCGTCGGTGTACACCTCTCCTAACGATTCCCATTAGGTGCTTCTCCCAAGGCGAGGGGGGCGGCAAGGTGGCGGGGACTCGCGGCTATTCCAATTATACGTCTTATGAAATAGTTGTCACGGCTGGTTTCGCGGATGCCCGCAATATCCCGGCACGCGATCGCCGATCGGAATTTTCGTTAAGATTGTGTTTTGGTGATGAGTCCAGCGATGAATGTTTTGAACACGTGATAATCAGGGAAAAATGTTGATGTCAGAGTAGGGGATTATTAGAGGATCAAAAAAAACAAATGTGTGCAATTCCAGACTGGAGCCCGGTGTTCTGGAGGCCTTTTTCAAATTTCAGGCTGGTCTGGTTTTGCTTAAGACTATCTTGTGCGGTCAATACCTTTTGTATAAACTACTCCATCACTGGCAATCACTCATGGTCGCCCTGAATATCACCATGATATCCAGACAGAAAAGACTGAAAATCTAAAAAAAAACAAATTTTTACGTGATATAATGGTGATATTCAAGGCGAACAAAAGCCCTTGACAGCCCCAGAAAAACATTTAATAATACCAAATAATAACAAGTATGAGATAGAAATTGCAGGAAAACCACAGAACAACGATAGGGCCCTACTCCGCCTGCGCGCGCGTCCCCCGGGCAACACGGATAGACTTTGGAGAACACGAAACCCTTGTGAGAACCTTCGAACTAAAAAAGTTGGCTACAGTTCCACACGTGCACTAAAGCGTACCCTGACTACGATTACTCAGTGCTATCGATTATACAAATTAAATAATAAAGAAAAAGGTTGACACACAAAACCCCATATGTTCAGAAAACCCGGGTAGTTCACGTCACGTCAACATGTTTTTCACCATAGAACAAGAATATTTCCTTATTATGGTATAACCCACGCAGGTTTCTTGCGTAAATTAAGCATGTTTAGCTTGCGCAAATTTCAATTTGGATGTAAAATCCCGGTCGCTACTTAGACAGTAGCGGCATAGCGTAATAAAGGGTGTAAGAAACAGGTTTCCAAAAACTCAAAAAGCATGATCAGTCAACGTAACTGAACAACTTTATGTAAATAAAACTCTCAGGAAATTTTAAAAAATCGGCCTCTCCATACAAAATTATAAACTTTTCTTTTTCTTTTTCAGAAAGTTTTATTAAGTAAAAGTTGTTCAGCTACGTTTACTGTATACATTCTTCTGCAGTTTTCGGACACCTGTCCCTTACACCTTGTAAAGTACCAGCGGTAGCGGTACCGGTAAGCAAAGTCTTGGCTAAGCCGTCGCCCCGCTTATCGCTCCGCTCATGCCACCCTACTCCACCCGAAAATGCCTCACGCGCCAAGCCACCCTGAGGAATGGCCAGGGTTTTTAAATTCACCAGGAGAAGTCCTTTTATTGGATCTCTATTATTTAAAAGGCATTTAATAAAAAATCCCTTTTCATATGACTGTCATTGCGCTTTCAAGGACACCGTAGGGAATGTTTGAAGGTTGGTTTGAAGTGAGTGGTATGTGTTAATTAATTGTGAAGTTTTTATTTAAATAAAGGTGGTGAGCTTGTACAGCAAGATCTTCATTTCTGTTTATGTTTTTTTATGGGCGTAGTCTTGACCTCGATCTAGCCTTGAGGGCCAGGAACGAGTCTACGATGGAACGAGCTTGCCCAGAAGAAGCATAATCACTCGCGACTTGAATAGATTTGGGTAATATGAACTCAGAGGATTCCTCTCCTTAGCTGTGCGCATTATTTAAAAAAAAACCGGCCAAGTGCGAGTCGGACTCGCGCACTGAGGGTTCCGTACCACCACATAAACATAAGATAAGATAAGATGATTTATTGCTTTCCACATGGTCATTCAAGGTGTTATCATATATACATAGTTACACATGTAGACCCAGAAGGGCACAACAATTATTATTACTAAGTTACTATAACTATATTATTATAATTTTAATTAAATCAAAATCAAATCAAATTGTATTAGTCGAAATTTCAGTAAGTTAATGTGCTAGATTTTTGAGTCCGACACGCGCTTGACCAAATTTAATTATTTGTTGTTATTTTATAGCTTATGCACTATAAACATACCAATTTTCAAGTTTGTAAGTGTTCCCGTTTTTAAATAGAACTAAAACAAAAATCGCCTCAGTGACCATCCAACTTGACCCCTCTCTTATATGAATGTCCTTGAAACGGGAGCTCACCACAATTTTATTGGTTACCATTAGTTGTGAGAAAAGTTGTAATATTTAATGATTTCAGACTTTTCCCATTATTTGTACTGTGAGACCTAGCTTCTTGCGAAATTTCATAATTTTAGGTCAACGGGAAGTACCCTGTAGGTTTTGCATTTTTGAATAAATGTATGGAGATGAGGACATAAAATGCTATATCTTTTGATTGCGTCGTTGTAAAAAATTTAAATTTTCAGATCTTGTGTGGTTCATGGATCCTAATATGTGGTATTAATTTCAACCTGATACCTTTACTAGACAGACAGACAGACAGACAGACGGACAACAAAGTGATCCTATAAGGGTTCCGTTTTTTTCTTTGGAGGTACGGAACCCTAAAAAACCAGCCTAGTGCGAGTCGGACTCGCGCCCTAAGGGTTCCGTACCTATCTACCATATGATATACTTAAAGCTTTTGCTCTTTGATTTTAAAAACTCCGCGACCATCCAACTTGACCCCTCTTTTATAGAAAAGTTCTTGAAACGGGAGCTCACACTAATTGGTGACTATTAGCTGTGGGAAAAATTGTAATATTTAATGATTTTAGACTTTTCCCTTTATTTGTACTGTGAGACCTAGCTTCTTGCCAAATTTCATAATTTAAGGTCAACGGGAAGTACCCTGTAGGTTTTGCTTTTTTGCATAAATGTATGGAGATGAGGACATAAAAAGCCATATCTTTTGATTGCGTCTTTATAAAAAATTTAAATTTTCAGATCTTGTGTGGATTATAGACCTTAATATTCGTTATCAATTTCAACCTGATACCTCTTCTCGTTCGTGAGAAAAAGGGTCTTGACAGACAGACAGACAGACGAACATCAAAGTGATCCTATAAGGGTTCCGTTTTTTTATTTTGAGGTACGGAACCCTAAAAAGATGTCTTAAAGCAGCGCTTTGAGCAAATGTGTTTGTATTATCGACCAAGTGTGAGTAATATCCTGCGGTGCGTCTGAGTCTGAACTCCCGATGGGGCATGTTGGAATAAGCTCATTTATTATTCATATGGCTCTTGGGAACTCTCCAAAATACAAACTTTGCACCGGTGGGCCAGACCGTGAAACTTGGTTTTCACCAGAATCTCATCACCATCACCAACAAGCAAATCTGTGACATAACTTTGTATAATATAACGGTCTGTGCCCTCTCGTTTAGTCGACTGAGTAAAACGCAATAAGGTTAGGGTAATGGTAAATATGATTGAAATGAGGGTATAATTAGGGCCTGATGTACAACCAAAGGCACCTAAAGCTTGACGCATCGGACTTTAGCCCGTTCTTAATGCAATAGCCATAGGAGCCTTAGTGACGCTGCGTTGTCAAGCTTGATCTGCCCTTGACTGTACTTCTAGTTTGTACGTCCTACAGGTGTCCTGCCTCAAGGCTAATCCCTAAGTGGTAATCCCTCGTCTCGCGGTAAATGTGGCAATCATGGCGGTAACTCGGTTACCCTATTACCCGCCCATTTCAATTAGCTCTCTACTCGCTGCCCCCGACCAAGGACGCGAGGCTTCTTCATTTGGCTGATTAGCAGATCTGCTAATCGTTTCTACTTTCGTTTCCACCTTGCCTCCACCATCTTCAGTGCTGTATCAGTACATAACAAGCTATAAACTTTGGTATAGTCAAGAGCACTTCAAGCTTGTCACATTGGACTTTGTACCGTTCTTATGTGAGTGTCATATTTGACCTGTTCTTAGCTATTCATTCCCCAAATTCCGCATTGAAAGTTCGGAAGGGGTCGTTCTTATGAGCTGTAATAATGAATTAAATTATTACTCACTAGCGACCCGCCTCGGCTTCGCACGGGTGCAATGTTGATACTAAATATACTATTTATAGGCACGCCCCGGCCGGTACCGCCGCAACCACTATGTCCGAAAATATTCATTTAAATTACATGCTGTAAAGGGCCATATTGATCTATATTAAATGCACAATGTAATTTAGGTACTTAATTGGGTAAGGGTTAATGCTGTATTGCTTAAAATCGCTTCGTAAAAAAATAAAGGATAAAAAATGGTTAAAAAAAAAAAACAGAAACCTCTAAAATTATCAGTGTTTCTCTACTATATTATGCATGTATTATACATGTAAACCTTTCTCTTGAATCACTCTATCTATTAAAAAAAACCGCATTAAAATCTGTTGCGTAGTTTTAAAGATCTAAGTATACATAGGGACAGACAGCGGGATGCGACTTTGTTTTATACTATGTAGTGATAATCATTCTCGTTATACCTATATCACCTTCTTATCCTTTTAATTATGTAATTACGTAGGTACCAAAGTATAACGCGAGGGTTTAAGTCTCAGAACAAGTTTAAGTAATCTTTTGTCAGACCTATTTTTTTTATTTAAAGCAAAGACATTTAGTTTTGTTGCGGTTTTTCCCACAGGTTTTCCCAAGGAGGTTTTACTACGAGCGAAGCGTGGGTTTTTTAACACCTCCTTGGGATTTCCACAGTCTTTCCGCCTTTTATTAAACCCCAACCCCCTGCGCGTGGGTTTCCAAAATATTTGCACACACCCAAAGAATTCGGACTCCTTGCCCGAGCTCCTTGCTCACACACCTCACCAAGGAGTCCGAATTCTTCGCCTTACACACACATCAGCTGACATTGACAAATAGCTACAAAAATCAAAATATTGTGAATCCGTGAATCCCAATCCGTATTTTTTGTATAATTTTATTTACTTTCGTCCAGGGAAAAGGTAAATAATGCAATCTATTGTCAAAGCGTGATGAGTGATGACCAATGAACTGCTGCGCTCGCCTGCCCGCAGTAGCAGTAGCAGATCCTAAGTAGCCACGATACAAACAGGGGAGAGAGGTATCGTTTATCGGAAATGACGGTGGTGTCGGAGATTGTCCTTCCTCATCATAACATCCCATGAAACGTCCACTACAGGACAGGGAGCTCCCTCCAGGATTGTAGCTCTTGCTGGAAAAATGTGGAGGGGAAGTACCATAGTCACCTCGCTTGTTAGCGTTACGGCTGGCACCAAAGACCGCGGTTGTAGGTGACCGCAGTAAGTAAGATGTAAGATACAAAGGAGGATGCTGCTGCCCATCCTCCAGTTAACCCTTAGGCCCTGGGCTTAGTCGCCTCTTATGACACCCACGGGTATCATACAAAATGTTGGGGTTGAGGATGGGTTGGTACTATTCTTTGCCGGCACCACACGGGAGTGGTGGAGATTGTCCTTCCTACGCCGCTTTAAGAGCTGGGGTTTCTTCCATATAACTGAATAACTTTTCCTAAGGAACATAGGTCAAATAATAAAAAAAAAACCTCATTCGAAATATGCTGTCAGCTGATAATATAGGTTGGAAGTGTGTAGTCTGAACTACTTTCCCCAAGGAAAATGGGTCGAAATACGAAAATAATTTTACGACTTCCCATACAAACTATCTATATTATCAGCTAATAGCACATTTTGTATGAAACTTTTTATCGTATCTTGACGTATGTTTCTTCAAGAAGTTGTTCAGTGCATAACATACATCTGCCCATAGGCAGAACCACCTCTAAAAATTTCTGCAATGATAAAAAATAACGCTGCATATAATAAGGCTACTTTCTTCTGGGCTTAGATCTCGATTATTGACAGGTAAGTTAGCCAACAAGCAAGTTAGTCCAATTCGCAATTTTCATTTTCAACCCACCAACCTACTACTGTCAGTCATGGGATCCGGGCTTAACGTGCCTTACCTACCAAGCACGAAAAATGCTACTATCTCTATTCTTCTTCTTCTTCTTTTCTTATCAATGGCAAATGATTTTATAGTAACTTAGCCCAAATTGTGGCTACATCTATGAATAGTTCTTTGGTTGCTTTCAAAATGGTCCTCCTACGTGCAAGAAGCTGTGGAGGTAGGGCACAAAAGCAAGTGTGTCATAGATTGCAAAATGCCTCACTCACACTTGTCGTAATCAGAGAAGCTACATCTATGAATAGTTCTTTGGTTGCTTTCAAAATGGTCCTCCTACGTGCAAGAAGCTGAGGAGGTAGGGCACAAAAGCAAGTGTGTCATAGATTGCAAAATGCCTCACTCACACTTGTCGTAATCAGAGAAGCTACATCTATGAATAGTTCTTTGGTTGCTTTCAAAATGGTCCTCCTACGTGCTAGAAGCTGAGGAGGTAGGGCACAAAAGCAAGTGTGTGTCATAGATTGCAAAATGCCTCACTCATACTCGTACTTGAGTTCTCCACACCTGCCAGCGCCCGACCGCAGTCTATTAAGTGACTTCCATATAACCCAGGGAAGATCATGTCCTCGGTGGAAGATTTTCGGAAATCATACTATTAATCCTATACTATTTAACGAGCAATATTTGTATCATCATCATCATAACATCCCATGAAACGTCCACTACAGGACAGGGAGCTCCCTCCAGAATTCTAGCTTTCCCTGGAAAAATGTGGAGGGGAAGTACCATAGTCACCTCGCTTGTTAGCGTTACGGCTGGCACCATGGACCGCGGTTGTAGGTGACCGCAGTAAGTAAGATGTAATATACAAAGGAGGATGCTGCTGCCCATCCACCAGTTAACCCTTAGTCGTCTCTTACGACACCCACGGGTATGTATGGGTTGGTACTATTCTTTGCCGGCACCACACGGGACAATTTTTTTTTTCTTCATTTATTTTCCAAAAAAGTTTTTTATCACACAAATTATCTAAAACTAGCCTAACTACTAAACAAAACCCTATATCGGGTTTATGTGTAGGGGCTTGAGTCGCCATATCTTACAGCTTAATATAATATTTGTATATATATATATATATATCTATATGTAATCGGTTTCTCGAAAACGGCTCTAACGATTTCGATTAAATTTAGTATACAGGGGTTTTGGGGGGCAAAAAATCGATCTAGCTAGGTCTCATGACCGGGAAAATTCGTTTTCCCCGTGTTTTTAAGCATTTTGAAACTTACAGCACCATCTGTTGGCGAGTAGCATAGCATGCTCACCCGATAATATTTTAATGTTGAGGCGGCTATTATAGAGCGAAGCTCGGTCGCCCAGCTTACTATAGATTGGATGACTATATGAATGACAAAGAGGTATGGTGCTCTGATATTCCAGCGAAACAAAAGAAACACATTGTAAAAAGCCGACTCTTAAAGTAGGCCGTGCTGCAGTGGTTTCTTGCCGTTTCTTTTACGCTGCCATAGCACGATCCGAAACGGCGTAGACTCGCACTATTTGCATTGTATTCTGCATGACATTCAATAAGTATTCTGTAAAGAATCTACATTGAATAAAATTATCTGTATCTGTATCAGGTACTAGGGATATATATGAGCATTCGGGGGAGGGAGGTACATTTTTGACTTATCTATTTAAAAACATTTTGTTGTAGAGAAAGCTAAAAGATGACTGAAGGAAAGTGCACGTTCGGGACGCGTGCGCCGATCGACATTCACATGCTCAACGAAATCATCTACAGGGAGGTGAAACATTTCAGGAACTACAGAACTTATAGGCCTAACTTTGGCTGTAAGTGCTCGATGGATTTATATTCGGAGAGACCACAATATCCCGCGCTTCGACAAATGGCGTGATTTTTAGGGTTCTGTACCTCAAAAGAAAAAAACGGAACCCTTATAGGATCACTTTGTTGTCCGTCTGTCTGTCTGTCTGTCTGTCTGTCAAGACCCTTTATCTCACGAACAGGTAAAGGTATCAGGTTGAAATTAATACTATATATTAGGTTCCATGAACCACACAAGATCTGAAAATTTCAATTTTTTACAACGACGCAATAAAAAGATATGGCATTATATATCCTCATCTCCATACATTTATTCAAAAATGCAAAACCTACAGGGTACTTCCCGTTGACCTAAAATTATGAAATTTGGCAAGAAGCTAGGTCTCACAGTACAAATAATGGGAAAAGTCTGAAATCATTAAATATTACAACTTTTCTCACAACTAATGGAAACCAATTGTGGTGAGCTCCCGTTTCAAGAACATTCATAAGAAAGGGGTCAAGTTGGATGGTCGCTGAGGCGATTTTTGTTTTAGTTCTATTTAAAAACGGGAACACTTACAAACTTGAAAATTGGTATGTTTATAGTGCATAAGCTATAAAATAACAACAAATAATAAAATTTGGTCAAGCGCATGTCGGACTCAAAAAATCAAGCACATTAACTTACTGAAATTTCAACTAATACAATTATGTTTATGTGGTGGTACGGAACCCTCAGTGCGCGAGTCCGACTCGCACTTGGCCGGTTATTTTTTACTTTTAGACCTTTCTTAGTACCTATACCAGAGTTCTTGAAATGTTTTGTAAGCAAAATCATAAACTAAAAAAAGTACGAAAATGTGGATATTTCTTACTAACTGCCTCTGTGGTCTAGTGGTTAGATCGCTCGGCTCTCAATCCGGAGGTTCTGGGTTCGATTCCCGGTGGGGACACTGTCAAACAAAAATCCCTTTGCATCCTCCCCAGTTTGGTTAGGATATTGCAGGATGAATCATCTGATTGTCCGAAAAGTTAGATGATTCCGTGCTTCGGAAGGCACGGCGGCTCAACAACTCTGACACCAGGAGTAGTGAGGTCGGTTATCGACCCTGCAACCCACACGATGGTACACACAGGTGAACCACGCGGGTGTACCACGGGCAATGCCTGGATATGATGATGATGTTGACTAGCTGTACCTTATGTAAAACAATAGTCTTTATGTGTGTTGATTGTGGTTACAAAGGTGTCTCGTGTACTTGATAGGAAATATTATCTTAACTTTACTTTCGTGAACTCGTATTATAAATGTTTTTCTGTGCGTCTGTCCACAGCTTAGACTTGTTTAATAAACGTGTACCTCGTTTGATTAAAGAGAAATCTCTTCTTGACTGCAAAATGTTTGCTCACTAAACGTTCCACTCTCTCGTGGAATGAACTTTAGGTATAAAATATGTACAAAATCAATTTCTTCGCTGTAATTTAATTCTTATTCTGTTAGATTAAATATAACACTCCGAGATAAATATAAGGTGTAAGGGACGGTATACCGAAAACTAAAAGGGCGTGCTCAGTCAACGAAACTGAACCACTTTCCCACGTATGTTAGCGTTACGGCTGGCACCATGGGCCGCAGTTGTTGGTAACTGCAGTATATAAGATGGTTTTATACACAGAATGACGTTGCTGCCCATCCTCCAGTTCATAATCCCTTAGTAGTCTCTTACGACACCCATGGGTAGAGTAGAGATGGGTTGGTACATATTTATGAACCCTTAGTTGCTATCAAATCTAAGATCATGTCAACGGATACGTTTATTGAAACTTTGTGGTATACATATATTTTTGCCTACCACAAGAAAAAGCTAGCTAGCTATTAACATTAAAACATCACACAGTTCTTTAAATTTTTGTTTTCCCTAGCTGTCCCTGTAACTGGCAAGTTCTACGCCCAACACGACCAGTTGAAGAGTGAGACGAAGGAGGAGACAGCCAAGGTCAATGAATACGCTGATAACGTTGCCAAATCTCGTGCCAAGGGGCCTCACAGTAAATACCCCGCGCCGGCCTCGGAAAACATGCGGTGAGTAGAGAGCTTTTGTACCAGACCTGTGCTAGGTATGATCCATTTCCTTCGACATTACCGGTAGTGTCATAGGTAAAATTACATTTCCTACGACACTACCGGTAGTGTCATAGGTAAAATTACATTTCCTACGACACTACCGGTAGTGTCATAGGTAAAATTACATTTCCTACGACACTACCGGTAGTGTCACAGGTAAAATTATATTTCCTACGACATTACCGGTAATGTCATAGGTAAAATTACATTTCTTACGACACTACTCTGATTCCAGTTTACCGACTTATTCTTAGCCAATTTTTTTATACTTATTTGTTGCTAATTATACTTAATTTAATCACACCAAGTTTGGTGTTTCTATTTACCATTTCTAAGATAAACTACAACAAAAAAAAAGAACACGTCGTCACCCCAAAAATTACTTTTTTTATTTTATTATAATTTGATAGGAAACCTACCGCTTAACGCAATGTTCACATACTGTGAACATTCAATTTATTCCAACTAGTTCTGTTCAGTAGTTCTGTACACCGAACTAGTGGGACTTTTTTGTTCCGAATAGTACTGTTGACAAAGGCCACATCCTTTAGGTAACCGGCTACCTATTGCGGTTCGAGATCATCATCATCATATTAGCCGAAAGACGTCCACTGCTGGACATAAGCCTCCCATAAAATCTCCATGACTCGCGGTCCTGCGCTGCTCGCATCCAGCAACTTCCCGCGACCTTGACCAGATCGTCGGTCCACCTTGTGGAATTCCAAAGGTGGGACGGACAGTTCAAGCTCAGATACACGGCAGGGTCCCGACAACGGTAACCTTGGTCGGTTCAGACCGTTCTTTAGGAAAGTTGTTCAGTTTCGTTGACTGAGCACCACGCTCTTTCAGTTTCCGGTACACCGTCCCTTACACCCTGTAGAATCCGAATTATTGCCTGTCAGGGTCACCTCAGTCGGGACCCATGTTGACAACCGTGTATCAGGGCACTTTACAGACGGACAGACAGAGAGACAACATAGGCTTAGAAATAGGGTCCAACGCGTAACTTAAATTCATTTTTAAGTCTTGATTTTACCATTCCAGCTATGGATGGTACTTCAAGCCGCTTGTACCGATGGATCGTAACGACAGACGGTTCTACATGCCCAAGCGGGAGAGCATCCACACTAAGATCGAAATCATTATTCTTATGAGTAACCCGAAGAGCGCCAAGAAATAGACCACAAACATACGCCATAGTCAGTATAACAAAATAGTGCTTGCCACGAGCTTTTGACAGTCGCCGAGCGAATTTAGCTTCTACGACTACTGAAATAAAAACGGTACAAATTCAAATGTGTCGAGTTTGAGGTGCTCTTGACTGTACCTGTGTTTAAACACTCAAGGCATGGCACTGCTACACCCCTACGCGCGCATCGACATTGTGGAAACTAATATCGCACTACGCGTCGTAGTGCGTCATGATCATGACGCTTAGTGAATCACAGTGTGTTTTAAATTATCTTACTTTTCCGCCTTCCCTTTATGTAGAAAACCGCCAGTATAATTATGGAAAATACTCAGAGTTCAAGTAAAAATTTTAAAAAACCTGTCAAGTGAGAGTGGGATTCGCGCGCCGAGGGTTCCAATATACCTATAGTATTTTTGGAAATAATGTAGTCTATTTTTAGAACCGCATAACTAAATTTGTTTTTAATAGTGTTTTGCAGATATCTAAATAACTGTGCAACTTAGAAAGATAGTTTTAATTTCCTTTCAATACTTACATAAACTTCTATAGACCATAATTAATTCAGATTTTTCCTTTCGCAAAATACGGAGATAAAGGGTCAGGAGAAGTTTTATTTTATTGACATTTTTCATCATCTGTTCAAGTCAAAAAAATACGAAAATTTTGCCCCCTTATTTATGCCCCCTATATAAGAATAATAATATTTTTTAATCTTTCATTTGCAATTAACTAAGTTGAGCAATCACATTCTGAAACTATTTCAAATTTCAAGTCAATAACATGAGTGGTCGCTCAAAGTGGTGTATAAGGGTGTGACAGACAGACAGATGAAGTCCCAGGGTTCCGTTTTTATCATTTTGGTTCTGAACCTTAAAAATATTCTGAACCTGTTTGCCACGTCAATTGAAATTACGCATATTTTTCTCGCAACTATACACTAATAAAATTCGGTTTTCATTCAAAATATAAGCAGGAAAAATAAAAAATTAAAATTTTATACTTCAGATTTGTTCTAATTTCTCAGATTTGTTCGTTAACTTGATAGTTTAATAGCAATCTTTGTTTATGAAATGTATAGTTTGCTATAGTTTACTATAATTTAATCTGTTCTAGATATTTTAATGTTTGATAAATTTATTTGCTAACTTATTTTAGAGGTACCACTCAGGAGCGCGCGAAAAAAATTTTTTTTGAGTAGTTTGCGTCTGGGTACCGGTAGTACCCAAGAGCAGCTAAGCAACCTCTCGAGCAACCTATTGAAATATCCACGAGCGCTTCAAGAAACCTAGCTCCAAGTTTTATTTCTTAGAATGAAAGCCCAAAACAACCTTAGTTTATGGCTTCCGGTATCGATTTATGCGCATTTTGTCTAAAAACGTGCGCAATCTACTAAAAAAAATTTTTGGGTACCGTCGGTACCCAAGCGCACGTGAGTGGATAAGTAGAACTTTGTTCAGGGCCTGTAAATACAATTTTTTAATAACTGTACTGTAAATGTTTAAAAAGACTTCGATATGTAAACATAATAAAATTTATTTTATTACTGTAGCTAATTTTTTTCATAATTTAATTAAATGATGCTCAACATCGAGTATAGGTACCACGGGAATTTTCATTGGGTTTGCTCTCGAATCCTATTGATTCTATTTATGAGAAATTTTTCCCTAAGAAAAACATAATAATTAAATAACTATTATATTAAATAAAAATTATATGAAAACTGTACCCGATTTAAATCATTAAAAAATAAATCGGGAAATATTTTTAAGGTAAGATTAGAGTGGTCACGTGATCGACTCATTTTTTGTGAAAAATACCAAATCGAGTATTTTTCCCGGGGTTTTTGCTTTTTTATTAGTAAAATCACTGGGATCCAGAGGCAAAACCAATGAAAATTCACATTGCATACACTCTTTATATAAAAGCTCACTGTGACGCGCTTCGAAGCATAGCGCGTTTTATCATTATTAGCAAATAGAATATGAGGTTACATACAAAATTAGATATACCTACGAATAAATACTGTCTTATTAAGTCTTATTATTCATTCGTAGGTAAATATCTTATTTTGTAGGTATGTAAAACACGCGGCTATTCGCTTGCGTCAACATAAAAGCGAAAAACGCACTACGCGCCGTAACGTGTCACGTCACAGTTGTGTTGGCAAACAATATGGCGAGACACGCTTAGTTAAGAAAAAAACGTTGGTACAGAGTCCAGAGGATCTTGAGTCTCTCCCTTTATGATCTGCCTTTTCACTCGACCTCCTTATCCTTGGCGGCGTACTGGTTCCAGGCCCGACCAGACCCCTTGAAGTCGGCTTTCTCCAGCGGACGAAGGTGAGCGGCCGCGACGCGATCTCTGAAACAATAATTAAATTTAATCTCCTTAAAACTTCAATAGCTAGACAAAGGCCTCTCAAAAACCTCTTACTATTTAAAGCTGCTCGATAGATTGTCTGTTGGTTATTTTGGAACTAAAAGATCATTTTTACCACTAAATCATAACAGATAGACGCGAAGCACCGTACACTGCTACGGGTCTGTGTGTCTACGCGTGGTACGAGTACCACGTCACAGTGTATCCCATCTTGTTCGTTGTGATGACAACGATAAAATTGGGTTATCTTACGCCTTTCATTATTTCCTCTATCAAGCATTTATCAAAACAATACCTGGATTATATTATGCCTTTTACGGAGTCTGTTTCCTATACTCGTACTAGCAAATTAAACGAGTGCACTGCTAGATCTCTCTGCACTTAAGTCGTTGCTGTAGTCCTCAGAAAATGGTGGCGCGTTCAGGAGGCCTTTAATGAACAATTTGATAGCGGAGGTTATCCAGACCGGGACACAGAAGGTCTTTACGCTGTAGTTATTATATTCAGCCCACGACAGCTAGGTAGATAACCTCTTATTCCACTCCTCACGGCCCTAAGCAGGCCTCATACATTGTTGTCTGAACATCGGTCTGGTGGTCCGCGTGCTTCTGTGACTGTGACGACCTTAGTATTATCGCCTTATTAATACATAATTAGTTAAAAATACAAGTTAATCCTACGCCAGCCAGGACAATTGGCACGTTGTCAGTAGGATGGATAGACGATGGACCAGAGCGGTAACGGAGTGGCTACCAAGGACTGGAAAGCGTTCAGTAGACTGGCTATCTGCAAGGAGTTCAGATATACTGTCTTTTCCGCAGGAAGTGCTGATTTCGATACAGATTTCACTTATTCAATGTAGATTCTTTACATAATACCATAATACCTACTCAAAAAATATATAAAATAAAATATATAAAATAAAAAGTTATTTATTCCTCATTATCAAGTAGCAGTAGATTGAGGCTCTCCCAGAAAGCAACTGAAAATGCTTGTGTCGGGAGAATATAATATGATAAATAACATTAGACAAGTTGTAAGGGACGGCGTGCTCAGTCAGTTTCCGGTACACCGTCCCTTACACCCTGCATAATAACATGCAGAACACATTGCAAATTTATAGAGCGAGTATACTACCGTATCGGATGCAATGCTATGGCAGCGTAAAAGAAGGTGCAAGAAACCACTGCTGCACAGCCTAATGAGTCTTTGTTAAAAACTGCACGGGACCGAGAAGCGAGTGGGTGGTTGGGTATATGTGGGCTGATTGGATGGATGGAATCTTACGCGAACTCCTCGTAAGTCTTGGCGGTGTGCACGGCATCACACTTGACATCATTCACTCGCCAGTACCGCCGGTCCTCTTCAACACTGTCCTTTAGCTGGTGCTCCATTGCAGCTACGTCTTCCTCCTTAAGCTTCTCCATCGGTGCAATATCCAAGCTAATACCGCGATTCCAATGCGTTAAATATGGAGCAAAACCTTGATGCCAGATTAGTAAGTATAGTGACGTATAAACAAACAATACTCGTTGCTATGGCAACTACTGCAGACTCAAAAACTGCCATCAAAACCAAAAAAATATTTATGTAATAGATTTTGCTTATAAATGAACAAGACTTTTTTCCTGTAGGTTCATTAAAGGGCGACTGAGGGATCTTAAACTGGAGGATGGCTTGCGCACCACCGGCGCGACCTGTGGGCGCGACCACACTTCGCTCCGCTTCCCTAATCATCATCCAACAAATTACAGCGTGAATTTTTTTCATCCCATCTATTCGAAAAGAACGACTGGGTTCTCCTTTATAAGCACCCAAAGGTTGTGTTTTCTATGAAACTTGATAAGTGCGCCGGAAAGTACTTTGCGGCGCACTTATTGAATTTGGTACATCCTAATAGTGTTCAGCGAAAAAGAAATCGGACGCATATATAGTAAGCTACCAAGTGACTTAACCTTCCCTTGTGTCATAAAAGGCGACTAAGTGCCCTAATCTTCCACTAAGTGTCTTCATCTACCCTAGTGTTTTAAAAGGCGACTAAGTGTCTTAATCTGACATTGTGTCATAAAAGGCGACTAAGTGACTTAACCTTCCCTTGTGTCATATAAGGCGACTAAGTGTCCTAATCTTCCCCTAAGTGTCTTCATCTGCCCTAGTGTCTTAAAAGGCGACTAGTGTCTTAATCTCCCATTGTGTCATAAAAGGCGACTAAGTGACTTAACCATCCCTTGTGTCATAAAAGGTGACTAAGTGTCTTAATCTACCCTTGTGTCATAAAAGGCGACTAAGTGTCCTAATCTTCCACTAAGTGTCTTCATCTGCCCTAGTGTCTTAAAAGGCGACTAAGTGTCTTAATCTGCCATTGTGTCATAAAAGGCGACTAAGTGACTTAAACTTCCCTTGTGTCATAAAAGGCGACTAAGTGTCTTAATCTGCCATTGTGTCATAAAAGGTGACTAAGTGTCTTAATCTACCCTTGTGTCATAAAAGGCGACTAAGTGTCCTAATCTTCCACTAAGTGTCTTCATCTGCCCTAGTGTCTTAAAAGGCGACTAAGTGTCTTAATCTGCCATTGTGTCGTAAAAGGCGACTAAGTGTTTCAATCTTCCCTTGTGTAATAAAAGGTGACTAAGTGACTTAACCTTCCATTAGGTGCTAAAAAGCAACTTAGCGTCTTAATATAAGCATATGTGATAAAAGGCGACTAAGTGATATAACCTTCTGACATAACATTTTATACAAGCATGTCTGCTAAATTTAATTTGGTCTTGATTTTATCAGTTGCTTAGCTATAAATAAAATATGAGGCACCTTTTATTTTTTTCATAGTGGGTGATGAAAAGTAGAGTGTATCACTCGGGCGCAAATATATTTAAAGCTCGGGAGACGTACTTTGAATCTCTCGCTACGTTCAGGATTCTACTAAAGAATCCCTCGCTACGCTCGGGATTCTACTCTAGAATTCCGCACTTCGCTCTGGATTCAAAAAAGCGCCCTCGCCGTAAAAATATTATTTTGCTCCCTTATGATACAATCTACTATTTTATTATAGGTAAATGGGCTTACTCTTGACCTCGATCTAGTCATGAAGACAATTTCCTTTGGTTTTGCTCCCGAAGCCGAAACATGCAGCTTCCCAAAAAAAAAAAAATATTTACTCGAAAGAAATTGTTCGCGTTCCCATACAATAGTATAACAAGGCAGTAAATTAATATTTTTAAGGCAAGGGCGGTAGTTCTACCCAGAGCGAAGTGAAGGTTTCTAAGAGTAGAATAGATAGGATAGAAAATATCGATCACGTAATCACTCTCTATGAAGTCGTAAAAATTTTATCGAATAAAACATTTTTTTCTTTGGGAAAGTTGCTTGTTATTATGAGTAGAATCACTGGGCTTCGGTAGCAAAACCAGTGAAATTTCACGTAGCCCTGGCAGTTATTTTTTACGCATGGTGACAGGCGGAGAGCCAGTGAACGATTCGCACGCCTACCGCGCTCACCCCTGCGACTCGTTTTTTGAGTTCTACGCATTAACGGTCAGGGCTAGAGTTAAGCCACGATCTCACCTAACTGAATACAAAGACTAATTCGGCATACATTGCTGGGAGGCTTGGATAATACATATTATCTTAATTGCAATATCCTTACTTCAATGAGCAATGTAAGCGAAATTAGTTTCTGAATTAGGGAAGTTGTGATCATGGCTTTTTATTTAGTTTGCGCCACCGTATACCACGTGTCACGCTTTATCCAGCAAAAAGTACAGCTATCCAGCCGTTTTCGTTAGAGAAAAAACAGCTGCTTAATCACTTTGTTACATATTGCGTAAAACTTAGTTGACAAAACTTTCTAAGGCAAACATTGCAGCAGTATGGTTTTAGCGTTCCTTACCATGTTAAATTACTGCCTTATTTTGCGTAACGCTAACATGATCGATCTCAAGGATGTATAAATCGATCAATTACAATAAAAATTCTTATCTAGGATCTATAGATAAGCACTCGTGGTCAAGTGGTGACTGGCCTTTCTTTGCGATTAAGAGAGTCAAGCAACGTTGGCCGTGGTCACAATCTGGATGGGTGACCGCTAGTGGGATAACAATTTTTTGACACTAGCCTTTACTGTGCCACTGTTGGGCCAGGGCCTCCCCTTAACGACTAACAACTGAAAATTCTGTAAACATGGGGCAAAGATAACGGAACTTAGGGTTAGTGCACCGAAAACTGAAAAGAATCGATCAGTAAATACGTAACTTGAATAGCTTTCCCTAAGATACATAGCTGGGAATTCAAGCAGCTTGTATGAAATGCCGATATTTAATATAATTTCCTAACATTGTGTTTCAATGTGAAAAATTTTAAGGTTTGTCTATCAAAGCCTTTCAGTTTTCGGTACTCCTCCCTCACACCCTTTACGAGGGGTAATCAAAAAGAAATGAGAATGAAATGAACAACGTTTTTGTTGAAGTTTTTTGATGTTTAAGGGCAGTGATAGTTTATTTCAGGAAAAAGATGGTGACAAAAACCTAGGCCATAATATTTAAAAACATATGAATAATCAGTTATACTTAGTTTAACACAATCATGGGGTCCCATTCCGTACTACGGTTTTTTCGACGGAGTAAATAGCCCGAATTCATTTGGCTCTTTTGTTTCTAATAATTAAACTAAATGTTACTACTAGGTTGGTAGGTAAAAGTGTAAACTATGACATTTATTCAATTTTAACATCCAGATATCAATTTATTCAAAGAAAATACCTTATGGAAAAAATAGCCCGAACAATTTTCGGCACAAATTCGTTCTATGACGTGAGGCATCTGTACTAGTATAGTATTATATCATCTGTGACACAATCCAGTAAACAACTTGAAAATTGAGAAAAACTAAAGCTGAGTTCGAACAAGTTTAACACTCTCCCTACATGCCAGGTTTAACTTACAGTCCTTTAGTCATAGTACCTTCTATTTGTTTCCACAACCGAAATTTAAAACCACCACGGAAGGAGAAACAGATACGGAAGCAAATTCGAAGTCATGGAAAAAGCTCTCCGTGTGAGAGAGCTTTTTGTAGGACCAAATGAAAGCTTTCTTTTTTTTTCAAAGAGTTCGATGCTTCAGAAAACTGCGGGATTCAGGGACTGAAGTAATATTAAAGCTACGTAGAGAAGTGCATTATTAATTTATCAATCGTTGTTTATTCTCTGGATCATTCTCACTACTTATTGATCGTTGTTTTCATTGGTTTTGAGCCCGAAGCCTAGCGATTCTACTCATGAAAACTAGCAATAGAGAATTTTTTTTTACTCGAAAGTAATTTTTACCTTCCCATAATAACCATCATCGATCAAAATACAGCGTGAAGCCCGCAGTGATTCCACGTATGAAAACAAACAACTTTCCAGAAGAAAGAATAAATAAATTGTTCGCTTTCCCACTAAACAAGCAACTTTTCCAAAGAAAAACATTTTTTTTACTCTCCAAGGTAAAATGGTCATGTGATCGACTCATTTTGTATGCGAAGGTGAAAAATTTTCTTGGAGTAAAAATTTTTTTTCTATTGCTAGTTTTCATGACGCTTCAGGAGCAAAACCAATGAAAATTCACGCGGTATCGTTATACGAGTACTACACTCTAGTAACTAGAGCATTTTCGAAGCACGTGCCTTTCGAAACACGTTACTAAAGGCTTTGTAGTCCAAGCTATGCACTAAACTCTAAATAATCCATTTTTTCGTTCATTCCAAAGCTTACTCGTACCATAGAATACAATGACTCGTACCAATCTATTTTGCAGCCATGACACTAAAACCAGAGTTAATTTGACGGAAAGAATAACATTGTTTTACAAACTTGATTTTTCTGACAGCTTTACCCGATTACCTTTGACATAGCTGTAAAATGTGTTGGTAAGCTTTAGAAATAAACGAAAAAATTTTATCTTAAGTAATAAAAAATAGAGAGTTTAGTTATTAAAACGGTGAAAGAACCCTTTCTTGGTCGTAATATTTTCAAAGTGACTGTTTGAACTCGTTATCAACCATAAACAAACTTGAGTCAAACAACACACCACACCGAATTCAGCAGTTATGGAGGTCTTTACACCAATCACGTTTATACGTAAGTTACATAATATTTTTATTTAGTTTATACTACCAATAAGATAGTTAACGTAGGGGAGAGCGGGGCTGAATCCGGAATCCTTAAATAAATCAAGTAATATGAATGCTAAGAATGGTAGTTGTAGACTATCCGACGTTATATTTAATATTTTTTTATATTTGAATCGAGTTTTAGGACATTCTTAATAGTTTTCTACAAATAGTGATTTTTAGAAGCAGTGGTGGCTAGGCACAACTGACCCCTCTCGGGGGCAACTTGTGCCGGGGCTGAGGTTGGTTGTGCTGGTCTTAAAATTTGATCATTTTTATGGTTTGAAATGGATTTAGAAATCAGAAACCATCAAACATATCGACGCTATACTAACCACTAATTAAATTTTATTAAAAAGACAGCTACCTAGCCTTTTTATTCCTTAAAACATATTTAAACATTTTATGACAGAACTTTAGGTCAAACCAATTAATGTTCATAATCAAAAGTAAACAAAAATATTCTTACTTCAAAAAAGGTTTCTAATCAAAATAAAAAAAAATCGTTTGAACATACTTCTTATAAAGAGATCATAATTAAAAATCTGCTTTTATAACCTATGACAATAGTAATAAAATGGAATGCGTAATTTGTATCGATAATTTTTATTCATCCTTAATCTCAGCATCAGCAACTTTTTGTAGAAATTCTTAGGAAGTTCTCCCCTAACGCTTAAAGGTTCCCATTCTGTTAAATAAAATAATCAAAAATAGTAAAGGTTAGTATGGGATTCGCGGCACAACAAGCCCCAAATGAAAGGCACTTTTTACCCCGTATCGAAGACATTGAAAATCTTTCACATTTTCAAAAGATCACTGATACAAAGCATTGAAACTGCATACCTAGATTAACACGAATGGATAAATTACGATCACTTCAATAAAACTCCCAAGTACGTAGCACCATAAATGCCAAGTAAAGCCCAAAAAGTATAAACACGAAAAAATTTACTAACGTGGTGCTGGACGACCGCTACCCACACACCCGCCAGGTCCGCGTCGTTGGCGCATCTAAAGTGGCAGCCGTATGGGCGTGACCGATAGCATTTCGCGATGCATTAAGAAATTATAGCTATCGCTCTTTATTTTTGAGATATTTGCGTCGGAACAACTTACCCCCGGCACAACCAGCCCCCCCCTACATGTGACGAAGTGGTTATGGCCTACTAAAATTTATGCAACGTTAGCCGTGATACTAACCCGGATGGGTGACCGACCGCTAAGTACAAACAGCTGTAGTGTTTCCGTTCGGAAAGCACGTTAAGCACCAATAAGATAGTTAACGTACATGAGTGACGAAGTGGTTGTGGCCTACTAAAATTATGCAACGTTAGCCGTGGTACTAACCCGGATGGGTGACCGCTAAGTACAAAACAACTGTAGTGTTTCCTTCGGAAGGCACGTTAGGTTGTTGCATGGTCCCGACAATATGGTTGGTTTTCCACCAGTGCTGTGTGGGGTAGCTTAGCTGTGAGCTGGACAATTCAAACCAATAAGAAAGCTCCATTCCCTCCGGTGCAATCGGTTCATTTTCCCATTCGGTCCACTTTCCCATTCGGTCCACTTTCCCAAATGGTCAACTATTTTTTCCTTGTTTGTCCATTTCCTAATGCGTCCACTTTCCCAATCAGTCCAATTTCCTTTGGATTCCGAAAAACATCATTTTTTTTCGTTGTTCATTTGACAGAGCATTTGAGAAGCTAGGAAAATGGGGCACTCCTATTGGTTGGAAATTTTCTCAGCTGAAAGCTTAGCTCCCTCGCACTGGTGGAAGCCAACCTTAACGAGCCAACCTAGGCCTTAACCCTTATTACATCTTCCTAAATTCAGTTGCCTGAATTAGGGTTTCTCTAAGTTATTTAACTAAATAATACCAGGGCGACCGAGCTTCGTTCCATAATAGCCGCCTCAACATTAAAATATCATCGGGTGAGCAATATGCTACCCACCAACAGATGGCGCTGTAGGTTTCTGTCTAAAACGCGGCATTTTAAAAATGCTTAAAACACAGGGAAAACGAATTTTCCCAGACATGAGACCTAGTAGATCGAATTTTCGCCCCCGTAAACCCCCGTATGATAAATTTAATCGAAATCGTTAGACCCGTTTTCGAGAATCCGATCCTATATACAAATATTGCTCGTATCATAGTATAGGGTAACTTTCTAAATACAGAGTTTACACACACACAAATACAGAGTTTATACAGTCAACGACAAGTCAAGCTTGACGCTCGCCGTGCAACTCTAGCCCGTCTGTCTATTGAAATAAAAGTCCAATGTGTCAATCTTGATGTGCTCTGGACTGTACCTAAACTCTAAACCTGTCATGGTATATTCGGCCACACATCAGTGCTAACACTTTCTCCTTGACCTGGTCTCTGGTCTCTAGGGCTGATTCTACTAGTTTTAGTTTTGTTACAACTTATCTGCGGCCGTGTGTACCTACTACCTATAAGTAGTAGCAAACCGTGAGCAAACCTAATTTTACGTCTTGCCGAGTGATTTCTTACTTATTTGACATTCCTCAGTATTCCTCATCCTCAAGATGATTCCAACAAAGAGCTGGCCTGAAGCAGAATACCAAATTTTCCGTGGCTTTAATATAGAAGACTGGAAGACCATATCTGGAAGAAACATGACCAGATTAACCAGTAATACTACAAATATTACCGCCAGTCCCAAAAGCCTTAAAACAAGCGTCACCTCCAGGCACGAAAACCAAACTCAAGCTAACAGCACGAAGCATCCACCACATGTCCATCATCATCTCTCTGATCATCACCATCGCAAGCATCATCAGTCAAATGCCATGGATAAACAGACCACAGCGATTAGCCTGAGGACCCCCTTCGATTGGCAGGCTCAAGGAGTGGTAAGAATTCAGTGGATGCCAAGATCATAGGTCAATTATTAAAATAAGGTCTTTATTTTCAGTACATTTTTTATTTTAAATTTTTCTTTATCTACGAAAGTTTGTATGGAGAGGGTTGCATTAAATGCACATTTAGGAAAATTAATTTTAAATAGTAATATAGGCTATTTGAAACTGTAAATTAATGAAATCCGGCAATTATGAAAAACACATTTTTTTTTATATTACCAGTATAAGCTGACCTGTGCTACATGGAGTTCACCTTATACTGGTTTTAAGAATATCAACGTTATGTCGGGGATTACTGTGGTTTTAAATTTTTTAATGTTTTTACTGGTAATTTAACAAATTATCCCCTAATTTGCATTTAATGCAACCTCATTGACTGGACTAAAAATAACGGTTCGGAATCCACAAAATTCTTGAAAGTTAAAATAAGCCCTGTAAACTCCTTAAAAGTAAGGATCAATAATCATTCTGCGAACGTGACATTTTGCGAACGTGAAGTGACATTTTGCGAACGTGCCATTATGCGTCGGGAGGATAAAATAATGTTCAGTTTTAAAATTACCATCATAACGATTTGAGTTTTTTGAGTTTATCGTGACTATTTTCAATAAAAAAAAAAACTCGAATATCAACCGGTGACTTTCAAGAATTGGCTCCTAGGAACGCTATTACGGTAGCCGCAAAGTGTCTCCCATATGCGAACCATATGCATTGACTTAGCAACATGAATTCCCGCGCAAACCCCGGAAGGAAGAGAGTAGTCCTATACCAAAGTCAGAGGTGTCACTATTTGCGTACGGTCAACCGCTCGTCATAAGGTCCAAAAGTGTTTCTAGTGGCTTGGGCTTTCGAGTGTACTCCCTTACGGGCTTTTCGCGGGAATTCATGTTGCAATGGAAATGGTTCGCATACGGCAGACACGTCTGCTACCGTCATGACCCCTCGAAGAAGAAGGAGTCGAGTTTTCAAACTATTCCTAAAATTATTATTCTTGCACTACTGTCGGAATGTAATGATAAGCGTAACGTGTGGAGCTACCTATATTTTTTTGTGTTGTAGACATCTTCCAGACTTTTGAAAATATTAAGGGCTTTCCTGCAGTCATCAGTAAAAAAAAATATAACTCGCTAAATACAAAACTTCTCGAAAATCTGTCTTACCAGATTGAAGTAAAGGTACCCTAGTTTATTTAGAAACTACGAGTATCAATCCTCAGAATTTCGATAAGTTTTGTATTTAGCGAGTAAATTTTTTTTAACTGATGGAGGCACTAGTTGACTGCAGGGCATATTCTAACAGGCTGTTGCACAAAGCTTCAGAAATAAAGCAATAATAAGTATATTGCTTCTCTTTTTGTTTTGACGACAAAGAAAGTGAAAGCAATAAATTTAAATGAGCTTTAACCCTAAAGACGCTTTGGGCAACTATTACAAATTCACACAAAGTCCTCTGATCCCAAACTATAGGCAAAAGTTGTACTATGGGTACCAGGGACTGAAATACACAAATAAACAGATAGATAACACCCATACAGAGAACAAACACACATGTTTATCATACAAATGTTTGCCCTGGGCGAGGATCGAACCCGCAGCCCATGGCGTGAAAGCAGGCTCAGTACCAACCAAGCTTACGGGCCAGTCATTAAGGCCGGATTTACACGACGGCAAACTTTAGGCGCCTCTGAGGGATGCAGTTAAAAGAAAGAAAGAGAAAGCTATTCGACCATTCCTTTTTTACTTTCGAGCGGAGCGAGAAAGGTATTGTATTCGTGAAAAAAAGTTTTTCTAATTTTCTCAAAAATGTGTTCTATATCACTTATACATCATAAAAAACAAGTCTCCCAAAAATATCCGTCCGTCGGTCGGTCGGTCGGTCGGTCGGTCCGTCGGTCGGTCTGTCCGTCACGCTTTGGCCTAGCGGCTAAACGATTGGTCCGATTGACACCATATTCTCAATTTAGGAGTTTTATGCAAATCCATCGAAGGGTTCTAAGTGGTTTCTTGCTGGCTCTCATTTTGAGGGTAGCTGTCATACAACGAAAATGAAAAATTGAAATTTTATCAAAAACGGCTCATAGAATCTTGATGAAACTTTGCATGACAAAGCATCTTCATGTAAGATATCTTGCGCCAGTATCAATTCATCTGTGTAATTTCATATAAGGGGTGTTCCTGTACCACCAAATCGTAAATATGTGATTTACCCAAAATTGGTTCCATTGAGTTTATAAAAATTTGGTTGTCTACCTGACTGGATATTCTTTATGATTTTTTTGAATAAAATTTTGAACACAGGCTATACCAAAACTGAAAGGGCTTGCTCAGTAGACTAAACTGAACAATTATCCATAAGGAACATGTGTTTGGAAATAAAAAAAATCTCCTGCGGTAGTATCCATTGATCTGTGAAATTTCATATAAAGGGTGTTCCAGTACTACATTCGAACATTTTTTTGGAAAAACGTAAATAAAAGTTTGTACTTCCATACTATGTGTATGGCATTACAAATTTAAGTTTGCGGTTGACAGTTTTTCCTTGCGTATTGCGAGAAAGTAAGTGCAGTGCTGCTGTACCATTTATTTCGTATAGCTGCATCCCTCAGAGGCGCCTAAATTTTGCCCCGTGTAAATCAGCCATAACATACAGCAAGCCTCTACGACTCTACATTATAATCGCTTACGAAGGGCGTGCCATTTCAATAACAAAGTTAACTTTTTCTAGACACAGGAAGACCTTGAAGACGATGTTGAGAATCAAACAAAAGTGACTCAGCAGCAGCAGCCGTCACAGACATTACCACCCAAAGAGTTGGGAACCTCGTCGCGCTCGCCTTCATCAGAGTTACCACCAGTCATTGCAGTAAGGTCTTAGTGTGATTTAGGTTTTTTAGATACCTTCTTTTTAGTAAAAAACCGGCCAAGTGCGAGTCGGACTCGCGCACTAAGGGTTCCGTACCTATCTACCATATGATATACTAAAAGCTTTTGCTCTTTGATTTTAAAAACTCCGCGAACAAGCAACTTGACCGCTCTTTTATAGAAAAGTTCTTGAAACGGGAGCTTACCTTAATTGGTTACTAGTTATTAGTTGTGAGAAAAATTTAAATATTGAATGATTTTAGATTTTTCCCTTTATTTGTACTGTGAGACCTAGCTTCTTGCCAAATTTCATAATTTTAGATCAACGGGAAGTACCCTGTAGGTTTTGCATTTTTGCGTAAATGTATGGAGATGAGGTCATAAAAAGGCATATCTTTTGATTGCGTCGTTGAAAAAAATTGAAATTTTCAGATCTTGTGTGGTTCATGGACTTTAATATTCGTTATCAATTTCAACCTGATACCTCTTCTCGTTCGTGAGATAAATGGTCTTGGCAGACAGACGGAAAACAAAGTGATCCTATAAGGGTTCCGTTTTTTTATTTTGTGGTACGGAACCCTAAAAAAATATTGTTTGAGTCGAGTTTCCAAACTATTCCTGAAATCATTTTTAAAGTGCCAATAATTTGTTGTTTTTAGGGTTCCGTACCTCAAAAAAAAAAACGGAACCCTTATAGGATCAGTTTGTTGTCCGTCTGTCTGTCTGTCAAGACCCTTTATCTCACGAAGGGGTAAAGGTATCAGGTTGAAATTAATACCACATATTAGGATCCATGAACCACACAAGATCTGAAAATTAAAATTTTTTACAACGACGCAATCAAAAGATATGGCATTTTATGTCCTCATCTCCATACATTTATGCGAAAATGGAAAACCTACAGGGTACTTCCCGTTGACCTAAAATTATGAAATTTGGCAAGAAGCTAGGTCTCACAGTACAAATAATGGGAAAAGTCTGAAAACATTAAATATTACAACTTTTCTCACAACTAATGGTAACCAATTGGGGTGAGCTCCCGTTTCAAGAACATTCATATAAGAGAGGGGTCAAGTTGGATGGACGTTGAGGCGATTTTTGTTTTAGTTCTATTTTAAAAACGGGAACACTTACAAACTTGAAAATTGGTATGTTTATAGTGCATAAGCTATAAAATAACAACAAATAATAAAATTTGGTCAAGCCCGTGTCGGACTCAAAAAATCTAGCACATTAACTTACTGAAATTTCAACTAGTACAATTATGATTATGTGGTGGTACGGAACCCTCGGTGCGCGAGTCTGACTCGCACTTGGCCGGTTTTTTTTTTCTGCTACACGTCTTTCAGACATGTTCCAGACTTTAAAAATATTAAGGCTATAAAATAGAGGGGGCAAAGGTCACCAAATGACTAGGTCGACGCAGTAGGAGTAGGCCAAGAAAGTTGGCGTATCGAACTAGATGCTTTCCAACAAAAATTGGCAAGCCCTGGCACATGACAAAAAAGCTTGGAAGGAGTAAGAGGAGGCGTTTGTCCAGCAGCAGTTTAAAGATAGATGGATGGAACACTTTATTGCTCACATAACAACAAAAAAAAACAAATGTACATGGAGAACTTAACCTAATGTGGGCAAAGGCGGCCTTATCGCTGCAAGCGATCTCTTACAGGCAACCTTTGATGTTAGGAATACATAAACAGAACATAAAGGTGGTAGGGCTTTTATCCGTGTGGTGCCGGCAAAGAATAGTACCAACCCATCCCTACCTGTGGGTGTCGTAAGAGGCGACTCAGGGATTATGAACCGGAGGATGGGCAGCAGCATCTTTCTACTATCTTACATACTGCGGTCACCAACAACAGCGGTCGCCAGTCGCAACGCTTACAAGCGTGGTGACTAAATCCCCTCCAAAGTGCCACGCGTTTTTGCTGTAGTTCTGGAGGGAGCTCCCTGTCCTGCAGTGGACTTTTCATGGGATGTTATAATGAGGGCTTTTGTACAAAGTCCATCTGGGGAAGTACCACCCCGTTGCCTATTTCCGTCGTACAGCAGCAGTGTTAGCACAACTGGGTTTCGGATTAGGTAGGGGCAGGGCTCTCGAAATTACAGGCACATGAAACATATAGGGTGACTTTTAATTAGTTCTTGATAGAAAAAGGTATGCATGTACTCATGATACTGAACAACTTTCCCCAAAATACGAAAATCAAGTTTTGACCTCCCATAGAAACTGCATCAGCTGATAGCATATTTTGTATGGGAGGTCAAATTTGGTTTTTCGTATTTCGACCAATGTTCCTTGGGAAAAGTTGTTCAGTATCATGAGTACATGCATATATTTTGCTATCAAGAACTAATTAAAAGTCACCCTATATAAGGTTCTAATTAAACAGTGAACATAATTTTAGTATGATACTCAGACCATTTTCCTTAAGGAACATAGGTCGAAATACGAAAATCAAATATTGACTTCTATAGAAACTAGCGCATTTTGTATGGTTTTTCGTATTTCAACCTTGCCTTGCCTTTGCCTTGGGGAAAGTTGTTCAGTATCATGGTCTGAGTAACATACTAAAATTATGTTCACTATTTCATTAGGACCATATTATGTCATCTTATTTCTCTGGGTGGGCAACACTCTTTGTTGTCTTATTAGTGTCAGTGTTATAGGCGGCGGTGATCACTTACCATCAGGTGGCGCACCTAGTCGTTTGCCTAGAAAAGTAGCAAAATTCTAATAAAGAACAAAATTCCATCAGGCCGTGCACAAAGCTTCAGAGGTAAAGCTCAGAAAGCTACAGCAATTAATTTAAATGGGCTAAATAATAAATAAATTTTACATCTCTCATATTCCGTAAGTAGGTCCTTATTACCCCCAAATGAGGCTTGTAGGTGACCAATTAGCGCTCTAGGGTAATAATGTAGCTAGAAAAGCCCTAGGGCGGTAAGTAATTGTAACGCCCCCGCCCGGCAGCACCTCCACCTCCACGCGCGGCTCTTTAGTTACTTACCGCCCTAGGGCTTTTCTAGCTACATTATTACCCTATAGCGCTAATTGGTCACCTACAATTTGGTGGTAATAAGAACCTATACTTACCTCACAATCGAGATGTAAAGCAGAGTAGTTAACTCGGGTGTAAGCATCAATTGCACCCTCGAACTATAGGCGCCCTCGCTGCGCTCGTGCGCCTAAATATCTCGGGCTGCAATTGATGCCTTACAGCCCTTGGCTACTAATCTACTATTAATATTAGGTACTTTAAAAACACTTTACGCAAAAGGCTGTAAGATAGCATGTAACACGCTTTTCCTTGCTCCAGAATTCTTGGGTTTTTCCTATAATAGTAAACTTATTCTAGACGCTAGAAGACTTTGAGAACCAAACAGAACTGGCTCAGCAGCAGCTATCACAGACATTACCGCCGATGGAAAAATTGGATTGTCCTGAAGAAGAAGAACCATGGAACATAGGTCCTTACGAAGTGCCTACGCAGCGTGACCTGGTGCTACTCTCCGTCGCAACCCTGCATAGAGTATACCGAAGCTACCATCAGAAGGCCATGCTATTTCTTGATGATATTCAGAAGGTACTTAAATAACGACTATATCGGTACAAAGACCGTGCATATTATGTCGCAGGCAAATTGCCGGCAAATTGTAAAATGACCCTGGCAGGTTATAATATAAATGGATTTACGTTCGTTACCTAAGGCAATGTCTTGCAACGACAACACAACGAATCGCCAAAACTGAAATTCGCGACGTTCTATGAAATGCCTAGGAATTTTGAAAAGTGGCGAAATTCACAATTTCTCGGCATTTACAAAATGACGTGATTCTTTGCACAGTGGCTATTAAGATCAGGGTTTGAGATTTCAGCACACACTTGTGATTGCCATTGATTGTCATTGCCATTGAATAACGCAAATACTTACTCGAAAATAAAACCACCAGGTCAAGAAAGGTTAGAGCCGAGTCAAACATAATTGAACTTAATTGGTCTGACTGACACTGGTATACGTCGTAAAAAATAACTCTGGCTGTTTCAAAAAATGAGTCGCTGGGGTGAGCGCGACAGGTTAAGGAGTGATCACACCTAGCTGAATTCAAAGACTAATTCGGCATACATTGCTGGGAGGCTTGGTTATATTAATTGCAATATCCTTACTTCAACGAGCAATGTATGCCTAATTAGTGCGAATCGTTCATTGGCTCTTCGCCTGCCACCCATGCGCAAACAATAATCGTCCGACCCAAACTTATCATGAACGGCGGAAGCTCAGTAGGGGCACAGTAATATATTTACTGTGGTAGGGGCCACATGCCGCGCTGACCCCCGCGACTGATTTTTTGCCTTTTTCTCAAAAACTGCTATTATAACTTTACGTCTCTATTGATAGGTAGTCCGAGCAACAGACCACGTGGCGAAGAAGTGCCGTGGCGATAAAGAGATGTACCGGAAGTGCATCAGGAGTGTCAGTAACAAGTGCAAGGAAATCACCAAAAGCCTCACCACCACGCTGGAGCAGCAGCGCCAGGATATTCTACTGTTCGGTCAGGTACAACAACAATAGAAACACTATGGACTTTAAGGCATAGTAATAGAGTTGCAAATGTTTCCACTGACGTGCGGTTGAGCGTGCTAAATAACAGGCAATATTCATTCATTCATATCGTGTAGGCTGTAAGATCGATGACCGACCTCAGAACCCTGGTGTTAGGTTTGTAGAGCCGCCCAAGCCCTCCGAAATGGCTCCTTTAACGAATACTACCATAGGTAGGGTAGCTAAGGTAGCTTTCCCGTGAGGTGCCGGCAAAGAATACTCGTAGTACCAACCCATCTCCACCCGTGGGGGTCGTAAGAGGCGACTAAGAGATTATGAACTGGAGGATGGGCAGCAGTGTCCTCCTGTGTATCGTATCATGTTACATAAAAATTCAAATTCAGGGTGAATAAACCGTTAAAAAAATATATGAAAATTAACAATTATACTCTAGGTACCTAAATAAATATGACCTATATCAATCTTCACATTTGAAAAGAAAAAATCTGGGATTTTGAATTCTTTGAGTGATGTTCTTTATCACCCTGTGATATTCAAGAATTGGCTCCCAGGGACTCACGGCCCTAGCTTCAACTGCAGCACGTCATTAGTATTTTTATTTTCAGAATAAAATCTGCAGTATAGAAGACATGAAAGAAGACCCAGTGAAACTACTAAAGATCTTGGCGAGTGAAGAAGTTTCTCTGGAATTTGCTCTACCAGGATTTTTGATATTACTCAACGTTTGCAAAGCTCATTGCATGAGGTTCTATTTTATTATAATTTTCATTCTATTTCCATCTCATCCATACAGCGTGATTTTTCATTCACCAGAAAAAAATTAAGGGATGATTCTGCCCATGAAACTGAACAACTTTTCCCAAGGAACATAGGTCGAAATACGAAAAACCAAATTTGACCTCCCATACAAAATGCGCTATCAGCTGATGCAGTTTCTATGGGAGGTCAAAAATTGATATTCGTATTTCGACCTATGATCCTTGGGAAAAGTTGTTCAGTTTCATGGGCAGAATCATCCCTTGAATTTTTTTTGGTGAATAAAAAATCACGTTGTATAATGATCATTATGAAATATTTTTCATATACCTATTCACTGTTCTTATGACTGCTCTCCTTACTTTTGTTTCAGTCCTACCTCAACAAGCAATTTCAAACTAGTGAAACCGACTCGTCATCTCACGGACGCAGACATAGTCATTAGGCATTTTTTGACACAGAAAAAATACAGCCGCCTCCTAAAACCTACAAGTGAAAAACCTAAACCTTACAAGAAAATTACAATCCCGAATGCTAAAATGAGAAAACCGTTAAAGCCAAATAAAATATGAACGCATATTTAAGCTGTGATTGACTTGAACGCGTCCTCGACAATCGATCGAGCTTTTGCGTTTCACATACCGCTCGATAGATGGCGCGCTTAAACGCTTGAACTTTTGACGTGAACTTGATTGGAACTTAGAATAACTTAACCAAAATATCTAAGCTTTTTGTGTGATATGAATGCTGATAACCGTGAGAATGTATGTTGAACTGTAATTTAATTATAATACAATAAGTGTAACATGTAAGTGTTGTTTTAAATTGGCACTATAACGTCCTGTTCCTTGTGGAATCCTGTTCACCGAATTCCAAGAGAAACCTTCCGATTTCGTAAGTACTAAAAGCTTTACGGCTTTCTTATCAGTTATTTACACCTTACTGCCCATTTATAGATGATTAATCAATAATGATTGCTACAGGATGTCTCTTTATCTGAAAATTCATAGCGAAAGCTGAATGCAGTCCACTTTCTATTTCGTTAAGCATGTTGGAATCTAAATCAAGTTTTACTGAGTGGATTTATTGACATTCTCACAACTTTCTACTGTATAAACATATAAAGGCAGTTCTAAATGTTATTTATGAATTTGTATCATTTTCATTACTATTTTAATTCATTATCTGCTATTTTTTAGTGGATATTACGATAAGAAACAGCTCTGCACAATTTGATGGCTCTAAGGCCCTAAGTTCAGCAGTCATGTAAATGAGTGGCTTCTAGCCAACACTGATTCCTAATTATTATGGTAATTTTTATACAGAAATGCCGTTTATAATTTATTTATCGTTAACAGAGGAATACTTGCCCTACAAAGGGACAATAATTTTATTGAGGCTACAAAAAAATGCAGTACTAGTGTATCTAGATACCTCGCAGACTAGGTACAGTTTTAAGTATGTGTGCTAGTAAAATAATTTTTTTTCTTTTATAGCTAGTTTTTCCTAAATAAGTTATCTTCTGGTCGAAGAGTAGCTATGAGTATGATTATGTGAGATATGAGATGTTTTTGGGAACTAAGTTTATATTTTTATATGATTCAGATGTTTTTGGGAATTAAGTTAATATTTTTATTTCAACAAATTCTAAAAGAATTATTTGTGCAACAAATAATTTCCACTAAAACTGTACAGGTGGCTACACATCATTGGCACTATGACCTCCATTTTTACCATTTGTTCATTCAATTATACTGGTTTGTTACCTACCATACAAATGGACAAAATTATGTGACCTCGCCATTTTTCTTAACCATTAAATAATATTACATTCAAGTTTTTTTTTTATGTAGCCTTTATGGTGTCCCACTACAGGGCAAAGGCCTCCCCTCTATTTCGCCATTTGTCTCTGTTCTGAGCCTCTGATGGCCAGTTCTCTGAAAAGTTGTTTAAATCGTCGCACCATCATCTCCGAGGTCGGCCTTGACCATCCTCTGGCACCCATTCTGTAGCTACTCTAACCCACCTATCTGGATGCATGCAGCATACAAGTCCTGCCCAGTCCCAATTCAGCTTAGCAGACTTTTTTCCGACGTCTACAATTCCAGTTTTGGAGCGCAGCGTAGTGTTTCTAATCCAGTCTATCCGCTTTACACCTCGAATACTGCGCTCCATGGCGCGCTGGCAAACCTTTCAAGTAATCACATTAAATTAAAATTACTTTATATTATTTAATTTAATTTATTTTAAAATTAGCATAAGATTACAAATTAAATCATTTAAGTTTGTATTGTATTGAGTTCAGTCAAGAGCACATCAAGTTTGACACATTGGACTTTGAACCATTCTTATTTCAATAGACGTACGGGCTAGTGTTGCCCTGCGAGTGTCAAGCTTGACCAGTCGTTGACTGTACAATAGAAACATTTATTGCTATTTTAACTGGAAAATTGCTGTCAGTAACTGCCTAAATTCACAACTATTTTATATAAACAAATATGGTGTTTGAAAATTATCTACAGTGGAAATAATGTAGATTGATTAGAATGCCAGCAATGTGAGAGCAGGACAGATCAATGTGCAAGATATTGGAGCGACAGAGACTATCGCTCTGTTCTTCTTCATGCATAGCTCTGTCTTTAATTTTATATCAAGCTAGATTATTTCGAGTGTAATTCAAGATCTTTCTTTATTGCTTATAATAATCACTCATTTTAATTAAATATAAACTAAGTACAATCTAAATATGTCGGGCTATCTCTTGCTTTTCTTTTTTTCTTTATGACTTTTCTTGGACTTTTTAGACTTTTTCTTCTTGTGTTTCTTTCTCTTTTCTTTGTCTGAATCACTGTCTGATGACGATGATGATGATGAACTACTGCTTGATGATGAACTTGATGATCTGTTGACAAAAAAATTATTCATGGAAATGTATGTCATTAATATTTTCTTGATGCCTTTTGCAAGACTTGTCAACAGGAGGCTTTGAGTAGGGCCCAATGGAGGGAAGAGAGAGAGGCCCTTGCCCAGCAGTGGGACACTATAGGCTAAGTAAATTATTTATTATAAAATTTATAAATTAGAGTAAAAAACAAGTAGTTTCATTTAAGAGTAATATTCATCGTACAAAATAACTGTGGCTATGATAGTTTATGAACAAACTCAAAGGTGGGGGAAGGGCGAATTGTTCATTGGCTCTCTGCCTGTCACCCTTGCGCAGAAAATAACTGTCAGAGCCAAACTTATGCTGCACACGCTATAAATACACAAATAGAAACCTTCACTGACTGGAACCAAAGAACTTTGAATAAAAAGCCAAATAACATGGAATATAAGACAACCTCAGTTGCCTGCTCATAATGGTCGACACTAGATTAAGTGTGGAAACTATGAACCTAACTTAGAAAAATATTCGTTGGAATTGTTAGTTAAAAGTGAACATACTCAAATTAATAAATAGGACAATATTATCATGATAGAATTTGCTGGTTTATATCATTGAAGAATTCTAGGACACATTTCAAAACTGAGAAACCCTGACAGGACAGCTTTATGTGATGTCCATGTGTGTGGTCGAGACAGACTGCTGTCAAAGGGTAATTATTGGTACCCATTTTGGAACCCGGCCCTAATGAATTACCTAGATCTCTTTCTTTTCTTCTTCTTCTCCTTCTTCTCCTTGACTTTGCGGAGTTTCTCATGCAGCTTCTGCTTTAACTCTGCTTCTCTCAGGCTCTGCAGCGGTGTGGCATACTCCTGTTCACTGTCACTACTAGTACTGCTTACATCCAGAACAATTTCCTTGTTTGGATCTACCTGTTAGCAAAGATTTTCATTGTATTGTACTATGACTTATTATGTTTAGATGGAAAACAGGGCTTATAATTACGAACACATTGAGAACACAGTACAATTCCATCGCAAGCGATAACTTAGTATAAATACTCACTTTGATAAAATTCCTGCATTGGAATGTGAGGTGGCCAGCATAACCGCACTTTTTACAAGCTGCCCGAGAAGTCTCCTTACCAATCTTGCTCACTAAGTCCGTATAATTTGACATGTTTTTTTCACTGTTTTGATTAGGTTTTATCTCAGAAAACACTAGAAAATGGCTATATTTCACAACAGAAAAAGCTTCTGATACGTCAACAATAATCAAAGTACGTTTCATTTTACATAGTTTTTCCTTTAAGCTTTTTTTAAATTGATTGACTCATTAAAAAAGATACACGCACGGCACGCATCAATAAACGATAACTTTTCAATTTTACCAACTAATTTTATTTTTGATTTGGTCTGTTAATTTGTTTAAAAACAATTTTTTATTATTTCATACGTACCTACGTGTATTGTAAATACGTGAAACGGATCGTATAAAACATTCCTCAACAGGCAGCAAACGCGGTAAATTCAAATTTCAGAAAGAACAAATGAAAAAAGTTTGGTGAATGCGGTGTCCCAAGAGAAATGTAGCGCGATGGCGGAGTTTTTGCCCCTATGCGACGTGCTATTCAACGTGATCTCGCTGGCGGGGTACTTCTGCGACGTGGTCTTCGACGTGGTGATGGGCTACGCGCTTCTCGAACGTGGCTACAAGGGCACCTTCGCCGCCGCCATTTCAATTGTCATCACTTCACTGCTCATATCGCAGGTACTTATAAATGGATTTATGTAAGTTTGATGCTGACCGTTTATTGCACAGAACCCAAAAAAATTTATCACGCAGGGCAGGCGTGCGTACTATGCCCGGTCGGTATGCATGCGCATGCGCAGCAAATAACATTGTTCTGTCCGAAATCTGCCTTATTTAACGACCTGTAGTTAAATAAAGCAAAATAATAAGTTTATTCTTCAAATTACCAGGTGCAGAAAGCATTCCACAGAACACTGCATACTTTTTGCTTTACTGACATTACAATGAAAGTGAAATTGAAAGCGGGCGTGTAGGCCGGCATATTCAGTACAACCATGGACGAACAATAAGAAGTGGGTCCCATTTTAGAAATCGTAACCCGGAAAAGTATAAAACTAGATAGAACTAGAAAATATGAGTAAAAATGTTTTTAAAACTAAGTTAAAAAAGATGTTACTCAAAAATTGTGTACCGACAGTTGAACAATTATAGTAATTTAAGTTGCATAAAATCAAATACGTACCTACCTGACTATCAATTGCATGTTACAAATAGTTTCGATGTTAATTTTTATTTTACTATTTAAATTTTTTCAAAACATTTAAATTTATTAATATTATTAATTCTAATTTATGTATAATTAATTTAAATACTTAACGATGTTTAATTAATGGATAAAAGTGAATGAGCGCAAAGCGCCAACAAACTGCATGTACAGTTTGGCGCAAGATAAATATGTAATCTGTACTATAATTTCTATGAATAAATGCTTTTAAAATAATAAAATAAAAGATGGCAAGTTATTATGATTTATGAGCAAGGGGGGCAATTTCGATGAAATTTACCATACGGGGGTTTTGTGGGGTGAAAAATAGATCTAGCTAGGTAGGTCCTATGTCTGGGAAAATTCGTTAACACCGTTTTTACTTTCGAGCGGAGCGAGAAAGGTATTGTATTCGTGAAAAGTTTTTCTAATTTTCTCAAAAATGTTATATTGTTATATAGTTAATGTCCGTCCGTCGGTCGGTCCGTCTGTCGGTCCGTCTGTCGGTCCGTCTGTCGGTCCGTCGGTCGGTCTGTCCGTCACGCTTTGTCCTAGCGGCTAAACGAATAGTCCGATTGACACCATATTTTAAATTTAAGATTTTTATGTAAATCCATCGAAGGATTCTGGGTGGTTTCATTGAGTTTATTTTAGTGTTCTATAATTTGGATTCTGAATTGTTTATCTACTTGAATGGATATTTTTGATTTTTTTTTGGCGAAAATCTAGTTTACCGGGTGTACCACAAACTGAAAGGGCTTGCTCAGTAGACTAAACTGAACAACTTTTCCCAAGAAATATGTGTTGAGAATTTTTATGCAAGAACCTTACGATAGTATCCAAGGGTGTTCCAGTTCTACCAAAATTTAAACATGTGATTTCTCGAAATCGTTTACGGTTAGTTTGTCTCTATGTTTGACAATTTGAATTCTGAATTGATCTGAATATTTCATGAGAACATTTTTATGAAAAACTTAAATATAAGTTTGTATTTCCATACTATATGTATAGCATTACAAATTTAAGTTTGCTGCTGTACCATTTATTTTAATAATTTTTTTTGAGCGTTTTAGTGCATTTAAGAAACTTACAGCGTCATCTGTTGATGAGTAGCATAACTTGCTTGCCCGATGATATTTTAATGTTGAGGCGGCTATTATAGAGCGAAGCTCGGTCGCCCAGGTGCTATTTTATTATGTTGCCAATTTGTAACTAGCTTATGAAGCTTGAAATATTTTTTTTTATTACTAGGTACTATTATAAAACGAGAGGGGAGGCGCGTTCTGTCCTGCCCTGCGCCATTTATGTCTCAGCTTAAGCTATCTGTGTATCAAAATTAAGCCCAATCCGTTCAGTAGTTTGAGCTATGCGTTGATATGCGGTTTTTATTCAATTCCCAGGTGATATCCCTCCGTTGGTACTTGCATGTATGGTGGAGCTCTGGCGCGGAACGTCGCGGTCGGCCGCCGTGGTTGCCGCTCGCTTTGCACTGCTTCGCTCTGGGCGTCGTGTGGCGCTATGCCAGGTTACTAGTGCCTGTAGAGTTGAGGAGGGTGAAGCATCAAGTGCGGGACTTGTGTGAGTATATACAATGCTTCTTTTCCTTAATGGTTGGCAGAGATCCGACTATCTGCTTCCATTTTGATATAATTTCCCTATTTCTACTCCTATCAACCCTTCCATATGCTTAGTATTGGTAACGGTCAATGGTAACCGCGTGATTACATTATGACCTGTACTATACTTAAATGGTAGCTGCATAGTTGTAATGTTGGTAGCCGTGTGGACGTGTGTTTGTCATATTGGTCGCCTTGTTGTTGCAATGTTGGTATAGCCCTGTGCTTGCAATGTCGGTACTTGTGTGGTTTTAATCGCAGCCATATCGTATAATTCGCCGTTTTACATAACGGCGGCGGTATTTAGCAAAACGGCGCGTAATTCGTTTCTGACACGCCATATCGTATTACAAACGGCATTATATGGGTGCATTTGAGGTTCGTTAGCGAAGGCAAACCCAACCTAACCGATCCCTACTCGGGACCTTATCTTGCGACCAAAACGCACGAGCAGAGCGAGTTCGGAAACGAATTACGCGCCGTTTTGTAAAATGCCGCCGCCGTTATGTAAAACAGCGACGTGTAAGGGACAGCTTTCCAAAAACGGAAAGAGAATGGTCAGTCAACGTAACTGAACAACTTTCAGTGATTGAAACTTTCAGGTAATAAATAAAATTCGGCCTCCATATAAACCATCCAATCAAGTTTACAATTCTGTATGGAAGACCATATTTTTTTATCTGAACACGAGAAGTAACTTCAACGAGAAGTAATCAGTATTCAGAAAGCCACCCTGTATATTTTTGTGATTTTAGTGGAGTTATTGCATTGTCGGTAGCTGTGTTGTCTAATAATATTATTTTCACCTCCAAAGCTCGGAAACATTTGTTTTGTCGGTTAAATTCTGCGACCAAAAGTGATTTTTGGCCCCTAGCGGGCAAAAGGTTTTTCTGCGGCCAAAAGCGATTTTTGGCCGCTAGCAAAAGGTTTTTGAAATTCGAACGTGATGCAGTATGGCAGATCTCCACGCTGCGGTACTGGCTGCTTCCTCGCTTTAGTGAGGTGAAAAATTTTGTGTTTCGCTCGGCAGCAAAGTTATTTTGCGTTTCGTGCCTTGAAACCTTCGCTACGCTCAGGATTCTTCTTTTGAACCACTCGCTTCGCTCGTGGTTCAATTCTAGAATCCTTCGCTTGCTCAGGTTTCAATACAAGGCACTCACGCCAAATAACGCTTTTGCTGCCTTGCATAACAAATAACTATTTCATTTCTTATGCTCTGAAAGTGCTTCTTTGTGCAGGATGTAGGCTGCACAAACTCGAATTTTGTGCACTAGGGCAAAAAAGTAATCGCGGTGGTGTACGCCCTGCGCGCGGGCCTGCTGCACCCCCCCCGCGTCAACATGTTCTTCACTAAAGCAGAACAACTCATTCTTCGGTTACATTTAGAGAGTACTTTTACGTTTTATTTCCTCGCAATCAAAGTGAAAAGCAGAGTTTATAACTCGTCCACAAAACCATTTTATCCTCGACATTACTATCAGCCCTCGCCAAGTCTCGGAAAAATGTTTCGTTTTGTGCACTTGTTGTAAAATCTACTATATTTAAAAAGTTGTCTGTTTTTCCAGGCATGTTGCGAGTGGTGCACGCGTTCTGCGAGGCCGCGCCGATGTTGCTACTGCAGCTACACGTGTTAGTGCGACACAGGCAGCAGTCGGCCCTGCCTGCTCCGCCTGATACAGCCATCGACGAGCCTGCTGGTAAACAATTACTTTACTGCTAGTCTTACATTCTAAATGCCACTATTTGTGTTCTGCGACGTGTCAACCAAATCGGAGGCCGTTTGGCGTCTTGAAAACAGGCTATTAGCCAAGCTCTGGGACTCAATTCTTGAAAATCACCGGGTGATAAAATATCACTTTTGAGACTTTAAAAATTCACATTTGCCCTGATGAACTGTTGCAAAGTAAATCAAAATATATAAAAACTACCAATCAAGGACTGATTTATATTTTACGAATATCAATCTTCACTTTTGACAAGAAAAATCTGTGATTTTGAATTTTTGGAGTGATATTTTATCATTCGGTGATATTCAGGAATTGAGTCACTCAGGGCTGTGGAGTTCATATAGCATATAAATAGATAAATGCGGAATTAGTATTATGTTAAGGGTACTAATCCACAAGTATCAACTTAATCTTGTCTTGTGTGTGGTTTCTTGCCGTTTCTCAGTGGTTTCTTGCCGTTTCTTTTACGCTGCCATAGCACGATCCGAAACGGCGTAGACTCGCTCTATTTGCATTGTATTCTGCATGACATTCAATAAGTATTCTGTAAAGAATCTACATTGAATAAAATTATCTGAATCTGAATCTTGATTGTAGATTTGCTAAAATAAAATAATCTATTCAAATCCTGTTGAGCAATATCCTACTAATATTTTAAACGCGAAAGTTTGTAAGTATGGATGTTTGTTATTCTTTCACGTAAAAACTACTGAATGGATTTTAATGAAACTTTACAATAATACGAGTATAGCATAAACATCAGAATAACACATAGGCTACAATTTATCCTGCGCAGACGAAGTCGCGGGCACCAGCTAGTGTGTATATATATTTGTAATTGCGTTCTAAAGAACGGCTATAACGATTTCGATTAAATGTACAATACAGGGGTTTTGGGGGCGAAATGTCGATCTAGTTTGGGTGAAATTCTTTCTCCGTTATTTGGAGTATTTCTTTAAAATAGCGCGATTTATAAACCCTACAGCGCCACCTATTAGTACTCTTTGGTTAAGATTATACAGTAAATAGCTTAGTCGCCTAGGTACTTGATGATTACCACAAGTTTTCCAGCCTACAACAGCCTTGAACAGCCTACTAAGTACCTAATAATTTTGACGATCTTCCGTTGACAGCGAACGCGGCATTCGCGGAATTGAATGTGATATCGGCAGCGCTCTCTCTGTTCTCCGTGTGCTGGGCGCTCGCTTCCTTCAGCAAGAACGTGCGGCGACACAACGTGCACAGGCTGCTGCTCACCTGGCTCGGCGTCATATTCCAGGTACCACCAACATTACAACCACACACCTACCAACAAGGAGGTTTTAGTAGCAGCTCTTGCTGCTAAGGAGGGAGCCATAAGCGTAGCACTTTCTTGCGAGGGACCTCCATACTAAAATGTATGGAATTTTTTTCAAATCCCAGAAACGTAAAATTTTTATCTTTCTCTCCGAGAAATATATGACATGGAACTAGTAAATGCTACTAACACAGTTTTTCTGGTGAAAACACTTTCCATTCAGGAAAAAAACGGTGTTAAAAATCATGCATAAAATGGCTATAACGGATCATTTACGCTTCCGTTCTTAGTATTAATAATCTATTCACAAGTAAAAAACTATATATTTTCACTTTGGTAAACAAAGTTTATACTAAAACATTAGATTTTTAAAGATATCTTGATTTTTGTAAAACTTAACTGAGTTTTTTGACCGACTAGCATGGGCGACAGTGAGACGCTTCAAGCTTCACTAGCTCATACAGAATATGCATATGGCGGACTCTATAGTTTTTTACTCTGAGCCTACCAACATTACAGCTACACAGCCAAAGAGATTTGAACCTCGCTACGCTCGGTCATAGAGGGATTTGAAGGCTTGTCAAGTGTTGCACTTTTGAAACGTCAAGTTGGAACCAGGTTTGTTTTGGTTCTTTTTACACTTCTGCTAATTTAAAAAGTTATCTGATTGTTCTCTTGACAACTAGTATGACGTTGTCTTTACTTTCAGTCGTCTATGAAACTATTTGTTTTGATGTTGTCGTGAGCGAACCGGCTCTGTAGTTTTTATAATTTTACTGTTATTAAAATACTTATATCTTATCAAATAAGTGTTGTACACAAAAGCCTAAATGCTGAACAATACATAAATCGTACCAGCATGCGGATCTCATTCTTCTAGGAAACAGGACATCGAAGAATTCTTATGCTTTCATTTGTAAGTAATATTTAAAAGCTTATTTTTGCAAAAAAATGTGTAATACTCATTAAAATGACAACAAATTATATTAAAGATTAGGTAAATCAATTTAAAAAAACCTTCCACAAAGAAATATACTGCAAATTACAAGAAAAATTCAAGAATATCTACATAACGCGAATGATTTTGATTATCCACCATTAGAGATGTAAATAGTGGTTATCGATAATGTCTAAAAAGTTATCGAATTAAATCAGATGCTCACTTCATAATTCTAGTACGGTCTCTGTAAATGGTTATATCGCTTCATGTTAATCAACCGAGTAATATAAAACTGGCCAAGTGCGTGTCGGACTTGGTAGATTTAGGGTTCCGTTGTGTTGTCTAATTCATCAATATATTGCTATTTGTTAGTAAAATATATTTAATAATAAACATTATCACCAAAGACAATGCGACTCTTCCCTAGACCTCTAGCCAAAAAAATTGAAAAGTATTGTACATAAGTGAAACCTATGTCAAATAATAGACCTAATCATCACTAAAGTCTTTTGCTATGGCACCAAAAAAAATCGGTCTCCGTGAAAAAAAGTATTGACCTTTGCAAATTTCAGGAAATGTGTGATTTTATTATTATTAAATTAATTGATTTAAAAGACATTATTTCAAATTCTGTGTCAAATAAACGAATGACAAAACTTGTATAATACAGGGTGTTCAATAATGTTTATTTTAAAAACATCTTACTCGGAGTAATGATTGGCATCACCAATAGGTACATAGGGTCTTCATGCCCTGACACCATGCTAATCTGTTGTGGGCTATTTTATCACTAAACAACTCGTGAGTGTTACAAGCGTGATTTTAGCTTCTACAGCAATTGAAATAAGATCGGTACACCGTCCAATGTGTCAAGCTTGACGTAGTTTTGACTGTACCATATCATCGGTAGTCAATATTTATTTATTTTCAGCTCCCTTCAAGTTTTAAAGATAAAGTAGAACTGCATAGCAGCGGCATTGCAACTAGGCAATAAAACTACTAAATAAACAACACTTGCAGAGAGACTTGAGTGAAAATGGTGACGAAAATAAGAGTTATTATTAGGTAGTAGGTAACTTTATTAGTAGATTCATAACTTTTTAAATATACTTCGTAACGTTCTGTAATTTTATTTTAGGTAGTAGGTAACTTTATTAGTAGATTCAAAACTTTTTAAATATACTTCGTAACGTTCTGTAATTTTATTCATTTACTCTTCATTTGAATTAAGTGAGAGAATAAATAAAGCAGCTTAATTCATTTCTGATGAATTCCTTTTTTTTTAAATATTAACTATGAATACAGAAATGCGAAAAAGACACTCTACGCACCCCTTGGAATAGACTCCTTCACCATACGCGACCCGCGCCCGCGCGATTGCCGGGTTCTTTATCGAGCCTAGTTGTACTGCGTGGACGTGCGTAGTAAGTCTCTGTCATTTTCAAATTCTGACGATTTGTGGTTTCGCGCTTGATGTATGAATTGTTCGGGGTGCGCTTTTATAAACATAAATGCAACGACAAATGTTGGTTCTATTCATTTGATTTCTCTTCAAAGATCATTATTGTAAATAGCATACAAAACATTAGAATTCAAGACGATTTCTTTAAAAGTCACAAAATTTTGAATTCATCATGAGCGTCTAACATCTGCTCAAAGCCTCGTCAATATTTAATGTGTGAATGTTAATACTTTTGTTTTAAAAAAGTCGAAATACTACATTATCGCACTCGTCATATCGAGTGCCTGCACATCTCTAGCTGGTCAAAAAGCGTTACAGCGACGTTTGAAAGTAGATAATCATAAACATGTTTATCTCTTTTTTTCTAATATGACTCTTAACATGAGTAAAAAGTCAAGCTATAGCCAACACTTTTCGGATCCCTCTATGACCGAGCGTAGCGAGGTTCAAATCTCTTTGTACACAGCTACCAACGTTACAACCAAACGCCTAACAAAATTACAACCTGACAGCAACCAACATTGTATCCACATCAAAGATTTTGGAAACTACGCCAGGGGGCGTTTATAGATATGCCATATACTCGGCAAAAGCGTGCCACGTAAAAGACAAAGTGGACTTGAAAATGGCGGTGTTTAGTAGTGCTGTCTAACTTGTAATCGATATTTTATCGATATGCGGGCTGGCAGACGACGTCGGAGACGTACAAGTAGACTTCGTTAAGTAACATTTGATGTTTTTGTTTTAATACGACTTCCTTGCTAATATTCTGGTTTAACATATTCTATGCCGCGTCAAACCGAGCATTGTTTCTACGTGGGTTTGCAAACTGCGCAACTCTTATTAATTTTCAGATTTTCACTGCGTCCAATACTGAAGTTTTAAAAGCCTTTTTTACCTGCATATTTTCTGTTTGTGAAAAGTATTTAGCTGCTGATATAAAGACTATACTCCTATCTGCTTTAACACTCTTTAAATCCTCTAAAACTCTAAACTCCATTCTTTCTTATAATAACATTTTTAGTAATGGGTAGTCTTGATTTACTAACAAATATTGATGATTCCTTTAATATAACTTGTAAAGCAATTCAGCCAGAAAACTGTAAGATAACTTTAAACCTAAATTATGAATTTAAGATCTTGACTGTGAACATAAGGAGTATCTATAAAAATTTTGATGCCTTGCTAGTTCTTTTACAACGACTTAAGACTGAATTTGACGTGATTTTACTGACTGAATGTTGGCTTTGCGACACTACGGTTATTGACGATATTTCAGGTTATTCAGCCTTCTACTCAACCCGAAACATTAATCAGAATGGTGGGGTGGTAGCTTACGTAAGAGACTTGTGGAATGTTGCGGTCTCTGAACCCAATCTAATAGATGCGTGCGGGCTCTTACTTGATATTCCTGAGGTATTATCTATAATAGGAATATATCGATCACCGTCTTTTAGGAACACTTCAAATTTTTTGAATTCCTTGGATGAATGCTTAAAACTGCTAAAAGACAAGTCCACCATTATCATTGCAGGAGACATAAATATTGATATACTTTCCTCTAATTCATCTCAAATCGACCCCTCTGATTATCTCTGCTTGACTGCCGAACACTCTCTCCAACCTGCTATCACGCTGCCAACGAGACTTGACTCCTGCTTAGACCATATATTTGTCAAAACCAGTTCCTCTGTACTTGGACTGGTATGTGATACAGAATTTACCGATCACAAGCCTGCCATAGTAGGCCTTAATATTAAAAAGCCAAAAAAACAGACAAACGGCCTGAGAACTAAGAAAATAACGGACTTTGAGGGAGTTTCAAGGGAATTACAAAGCGTTGACTGGAGTAACGTTACAAACATGACAGATGTTAACGACGCAGTAGGTGTGTTCCTTGGCATCCTAAATGCCTCAGTCGATAAACATACTAGGACTATTCGTGTTAGCAGGAGTAAATTCACTATAGAACCTTGGATGACCCCTGGCCTACTTCGATGTGCGCGTCATCGAGATCATCTACACTCACTAGTAAGACAGTATCCGGACGACAAAATACTTAAACTGTCGTACACTAGATACAGAAATTTTTATAACAACTTGATCCGTAAACTTAAAACACAATATGACAGCGCAGATATAGAATTTAACAAAAATAACCCAAAAGGCTTGTGGACATCCATCTTAAAGATATGCAGATCAAGTAAGAAATCACGTCAGGCTAAGGATCTTTTGACTCTGACTGAGAATGCTTCTGATTCTTTAAACATTGTAAATAATTTTTTCTCAACCGTAGGAAAAAACTTAGCCAACAATATTCTTAGTCAAACAAGTGTTACCGAAGATGATCTTGCTGCCTCTATAAACACCAATGATAGTCCTCATAACTCACTTTTTTTGACGCCTACTGACCCGGAGGAAGTTGAACTACTAATCAGGCATCTTAAAACAGACAGCGCTCCTGGCTTAGATGGAATTAATAACAATTTAGTTAAGGCTATCGGGAATGACATAATACAACCGTTAACGCATATTTTTAACCTTAGCTTAAGTACAGGCAATTTTCCTAATGCGTGGAAAATTGCTGCTGTAACTCCTATCTACAAAGACGGTTCCAGAGATTCTCCTAACAACTATCGACCTATTTCTCTTCTTAGTGTCTTTTCTAAAATACTAGAAAAAATCGTTAATAGGCGGCTTGTATCGTTTTTAGAGGACTCTGGATTACTTAGTCATAGACAGTTCGGTTTTAGAAAGAAAAAGTCAACTGAAGATGCTATCTCCGAATTAGTTAATTTAGTATCCTCCTACCTTGACAAGCAATATCACTGTATTGGTGCCTTTCTCGATTTGGCCAAGGCCTTCGACACAGTTTCAATTCCAATTCTGCTTCGCAAGTTGGAGCAACTAGGAATTCGTGGTCACGCCTTAGCCTGGTTTCATAGCTATCTTTCAGAAAGAGGACAGATGGTCCGGATAGACTCGCATGTAAGCAATGTGCAACGAATTAATTACGGTGTTCCCCAGGGAAGTATTCTTGGTCCGACCCTGTTTATTATTTACATGAACGATATTCACAATCTCAGTATGCCCTCGGCGGAAATTATATGCTACGCAGACGACACAGCCATATTATTTTTTGGAAAAAGCTGGGAGAATACTTTCCGCTTGGCCGAACAGGGTATGTCTTGTATTTCAAACTGGCTACAAAAGAATTTATTAACGTTGAACACCAAAAAAACTAAATATATTTGTTTCCATAAAGCGGCTTCCTCACGTCCACCGGAATCACCTGGTATAAAAATCCACAAGTGTTTCTCAAATTCTACACCTCCTACTCATCCATGTAACTGTGAATACATTCTAAAAACAACCGAATTAAGATATCTAGGAGTAATGCTGGATGAAAAACTCAATTTTAAATCCCAAATTGCCGCTCTGTCGGCTCGAATCCGAAAAATTATTGGAGTGATGAAAAAATTACGTAATGTAGTTAGTTTTCACATCATAAAAACTGTTTATTTAGCGATATGTCAATCTCTTTTAAATTATTGTATAGGTATTTGGGGAGGCGCCGCAAAGACTCACTTGATTGCCTTAGAAAGAGCTCAACGTGGAGTTCTGAAAGTAATGTTAAAAAAACCATTTAGGTTCCCCACTAACACTTTGTATCAAGAGGCTCAGGTTTTGCGGGTTCGGCAACTGTACATCGCTAAAGCATCCCTTAGCCTTCACAGCCAAGTTCTCAAATTGGATGAGTACCCCCTCTTATTGCAGAAACGCGTCTTTAAAATACCAATTCCAGCAGCTAAAACTACTTTCGCTAGAAGATTTCCTACTTACGCTTATTCTGCAATTTATAACCAAGTTATCAAATTTTGCGACATAAAGAAATCGACAGTATTGGAAGCTAAAACCATAATTCAAAATTGGCTCAGCACTTTAGATTATCAACAAACAGAATTAATTATACCTTTTAGACAATAATATTTCGGTAGTATAGTAGTATATGCACTAGGTAATAAATAAATTCTTAAATTAATTTAAATAGCAGCTACAACGCACTTTGTTAGATTTAATTACTATTATTTTCCTTTTAAGTTATCACTTTTAGCTATATAGACAACTCGGTAACCAATTGTACATAGGTTTCCCAAGATACAGGCTTCGCCTAGTTTGGGGACCACTGGTAATGATTGTATCAACCTAGACGTAAGTTTCGCTATAAGAATATAAATGTATTAATTTTTAGAGTTAGTAACCTATGTCTAAGTTGTTATTCTGTTTTTTTAATAAAGTATTTATTATTTATTTATTATTATTATATATAGATTGCTGATAGACAGCTTAATCGCCGCGCCATCAGTACTTTTATCTCCAAGTACTGTAACTCTAGCCCGAAATAAGAATGGTACAAAGTTCAATGTGTCAAGCTTGATGTGCTCTTGACTGTACAGTTACATAATTAGAATTAGAGGCGACTAAGGGCTTATGATGGGAAGGATGGGCAGCAGCATCTTTCTGTTGATTTTACTATCTTACATACTGCGGTCACCAACAACAGCAGTGGCAAGCCACAACGCTAACAAGCGTGGTGACTAGAGTAAATCCCCTCCAAAGAACCACGCGATTTTTTTTAAGGGAGCTCCCTGTCCTGCAGTGGATGTTTTATGGGACGTTATGACGATGATAAAACATACTCAGTATTATTATGTAACTCGAGTTTCATAATTAATGTGATACAGTGTTATTTTTTTTACCATCCGGTAATTTTAAGAGGTGATTCTTCTCATATTTCCCATATAAGTTAGAAACAGAATTTGTGCATCGGAGGATAAAACATTTATTAGGCTATTAAATAAATAAAGTTTGTCATAATTATTCCCTAAAATTATCCCGATCGATCGAAAACGAGGCCATTTTTCGCATTCTTATTACGTCACACTTCCCCTTCCAATAAAACATTTGGTTACTATAAAATAAGTCAAATTAGATACACCAATAGCATCACAATCACCGTACCGGCAAGATGAGTTTTGAGGAGGTGAGTTGTTATGGTCTGTTGTAGCTGCCCTGTGTGCCCCATCTCAACTTTTCAACCTGTATAGTTGACATGAAATAAAACCATTGGCCAAGCACATCTTCATCATCATCATTATTATAATGGTTGATAGTCTACTACTTCACAAATACGAACCGCATAGAGCAGTGAGTGTACTGCCCCAGCATGTAAACGTATGATATCCACAGTTCTGTCAAAACAAGATTACTCAAAATGCAGCGTATAGAGAAATTGGTTTTAAAATTTGTATTTATGTTTTCTATATCAAAAATATCAGTCCACTTCTTTCCGGCAGTTTCATTTCGTGGGAATCTACAAGAAAAGGTTAGAACATATTATTAAATTCCTTCACGTTCAATCTATAATATTGGTCGGGCAACTCGGGCAGCTGCTGCACAAAGTCTCTCAATCTTTTACAGTCTCATACAGTTTTAGTTTCAAAACAAATTAAAAAATGAGTTGTAGACCCTGTGTGCAACTGGCCGTTATAACCAAAGACATTATACTTCTCCCTACTTTTATTTTAATCTGTTAAAATGGCACGCTTTTAAATTGCTGTAAGATTGGCCAGCTGGTATTTTTCAGACTCATCCCAGAGGCGGCAGCAGTTCTTCATAAATAATTGAATTGAAAGTTCCAACTCCAAAATGACCCCTTTTGTATCCTTTAACCGTACACTTAATTATTTTGCTAAAAGTTAAGGTTTATTGAACAGCATTATATGATAATGTAAGAATATTGTAATATCGATATCAGCTGTGCTTGATTACATCACTACGTGTTTACATTGTTTGTATGTAAAAGTTTTGTAATGAAATAAAGACAATGGCAGCTTGAATACATAAAATAAATATAAATTAGTTTACTTCATGATTGAACACCGCTACATCAAAAATTCGATCAGACAAATATGCGAAATATTCGTCAAAAAGCCAAATAACCAGCGACTTACTTGTGCATAGATATTTGTGGATGGTTCTTGATCTTCCTTGCACTACACAACAAAATAGAACACTGGCATCCTGCCGAAGCCTAAATAAAGAAATCCATTTATAAAAACATTTCTAAACTGATATGTTTGTTTACAATAACAATAAAATTGTCGAACATGTACACCAATTTGACAGCCCACGTACTGTCGTATACCGTTTTTCAAAATGGCGAACTGGCGACAAAGTGTTTTCGGAAAAAAAAGTTTCGATACTGATAAAATATTGTTGTCCTTTTTAAACCTTTGTAAACAAAGATTAGTTAGAAAGAAATAGCATTAACTCTATCAGTTAAGTTTTCCATAGACAATAGCTTCAGGTCCTTTAGAAGCGCAGCGTTTTTCTTACGTCAATGATCCACATACTACATTGCAACTACATACGAGTTTTTGCTTTTGTATTAAGGCCTTTTGTACTCAGCCAGTAGCCAGACCAAAAATGAAAAAATAAATAAAGATAAAATGCGCAACGGGCTTGGTTATACGTTAGTATTATTATAATGTAAGGGGCTTGGTGACAGCTCTCTAAATTTTACCCACAATTTGGCCCTTTTTACTTTCGAGCTGAGCGAGAAAGGTATTGTATTCGTGAAAAAAAAAGTTTTTCTAATTTTCTCAAAAATGTGTTCTATACATTTACTTATATATAAGTACTAGCCCATCGGCACGTTACACTGTCCCCAATTCGTTGGTCCGAAATCTGACGTTTAGGACCAACAAACGTCAGTCGTTGTCAGTCATATTGTCAACATTGGATGCAAATAAACTTACCAACAAAATGGATGTTTTTATTTGAAGAAACAATTTACTCTTATTATTATTATAGTTATTTCTTATTATTGTTTTTGACTATAATCCAATTAATGAAACTGAAAAACCAGGCCTAAATCAAATATAAACAGTAAAAAGTTTCTTTTGTTTTTCCCGCCATATTATTTCCGTTCCGTGTATTTAGTACCGACCGAAGTACTACACAACGTAGTTCACGTGATTTCGCACAGATGGCGCTATTTTTTCTTGTATGGGGAAATTTTGAACCGCTTGTTCCCAAGACCCTATCTTGACTATATAAATCTATGGTTCTATATCACTTACACATCATAAAAAGCAAGTCTCCCAAAAATGTCCGTCTGTCGGTCGGTCGGTCGGTCCGTCGGTCGGTCTGTCCGTCACGCTTTGGCCTAGCGGCTAAACGAAGAGTCCGATTGACACCATATTTTATATTTAAATTTCTTATGTAAATCCATCGAAGGATTCTTAGTGGTTGTTTGCTGGCTCTCATTTTGAGGATAGCTGTCATACAACGAAAATGTAAAATTGCAATTTGCTCAAAAACGGCCTAAAAGATTTTGATGAAACTTTGCATGACCAAGAATCACCATGCAAGGTATCTTACGGCAGAATCTACTTGTCTGTGGAAGTTCATATAAGGGGTGTTCCCTTACTACTAAAATGTAAAAATGTGATTTACTCAAAATTGGTTTCATTGATCTTGTTCTAATATTCTCCAATTTGGATTCTGAATTGGTTATCTATCTGACTGGATATGCTATTAGATTTTTTTTGCAAAAATCTAGTATACTGGGTGTACTAAAAACTGATAGGGCTTGCTCAGTAGACTAAACTGAACAACTTTTCCTAAGAAATATGTGTTGGGAAATTAGATGCAAGTATCTTACGGTAGTATCCATTGATCTGTAAAAAAACATATAAAGGCTGTTCCAGTTCTGCCAAAATTTAAGCATGCAATTTTCCCGAAATAGTTTACTGTTAGTTTGTCGCAATGTTTGACAATTTGAATTCTGAATCGATCTGTGTATTTCATGAGAATATTTTTTTTTAAAACTTAAATTTAAGTTTGTATTTTCATACTGTATGTATAGCATTACTAATTTAAGTTTGCAGTTGATACTTTTTAATTGCCTATCGCGAGAAAGTAAGTGCAGTGCTGCTGTACCATTTATTTATCGTTGTTCACATCTTTTATTTCTGTGAAAAAGATTTTCACTTGCATGAGAAAAGTCACTGAACTTCGACAAGGAAACAACCAAACCATATATCAAAAAAGATTGGGGTCCCAACCCATGCACCCAGAAATGGAGCTCCTATCAGAAAGATTCTGTGGCTTAGTCGTTAAACAAACTTGTCAACCTACTGATAACAGCATATTTCGTAGATCCCGAGCGTAGATCATAGGTATATTTCTTTTGTTTCAGTTTCTATGGCGACTGGGCACAATATCTGCGCGGGTTTGCGCTCTCACGGTCTACGCTCTAGTCTACGAATATTGGGTGTTTCTAGTTATAGGTAAGACTTTTCTAAATGTAAAACGACTTTTTTAGTTGTATTTTTTTTTTCAAAACACCTTATATAAGGTCATAACATGCTGAATGCAACTGAAAAGTCTTCTGTAGACTCTTAACAGAACACTTATTGAATGTCATCATGACTTTAAAAATACTACTGAAACGTTTTCTGTAGACTCGTTACAGAACACCTCATTGAATGTCTTAACTTGCAGAATACAACTAAAACATTTTTTGTACATTCTTGACATTTCACTTATTGAATGTCACAAAATGCAGAATACAACTGAATCGAATTATTTAAATTAATCACAGAACACTTATTGAATGTCACAACGTGCAGCACTGAAACGACTTTTGTAGATTCTTAACAGAATACTTATTGAATGTGACATGCAGTATACAACTGCAACGACTTTTGTAAATTCTTTTCAGAACACTTATTGAATGTCGTTACATGCAGAATAGAACTAAAACGTCTTCTGTAGATTCTAGACAGACCACTTATCGAATGTAATTACATCCAGAATGCAACTGAAACGTCTTGTGTAGATTCTTGACAGTACACTTACTGAATGTCGTTACTTACAGAATACAACTGAAACGTCTTCTGTAAATTCTGGACAGTACACTTATTGAATGTCATTACATGCAGAATACATCTTAAACGACAGAGTCTTTACAGAAAACAGTTGAAGCTATTTTAGTAGTCTTTATAGACACTTATTAAGTGTCGTTAAATGCAGAATACAACTGAAGTGACTTCAAAGATTCTTTAAAAACAATAAAAATGTAGCCAAAATTTCGTTTCGTGACGATCTGAAACGGCGTAGACTCGCTCTATTTGCATTGTATTCTGCATGACATTCAATAAGTATTCTGTAAAGAATCTACATTGAATAAAATTATCTGAATCTGACCCTTTTACGAGTATACAGCGTGAAATTTTAATAGTTTCGCTCCCCAAGCCCAGGTTACTCATGATGACAAGAAACTTTTCCGAAGGAAAAAATTATTTACTCGAAACAAAATTTTCCTATGCAAAATGAGTCGATCACGTGACCATTTTTCTATGGAGTCGAAAAAAATTCTATTAAAAATCTCTTCGGGAAAATTGCTTGTTATCGTGAGTAGAAAAGAATCACTGGGCTCTAGCGAAACCAATGAAATTTCACGCTATATATGTATGTGTTGTTGCTCGAATGATCTAACTTTAAAGCAGACTAAGAGATGGCGCTTTAGGGTTTCTGCATGGCGCCGCGCTATAGATTTTTTAAACTCGGAAAAAACCAAAGAATTTGGAATTTGTTGTTGGTGTATCTATAAGCTTCTTAGAAAAAAACAAAGATTTTCGATAAATTTTTGCCCTCGATATTTTACACATGGAATGGCATGCACATGTCGTACCTATCTTCATACTAAAAAACATTAAAATCGGTTCATTGGTAGTCGTGAAATCTTAACAGACCGACAGAGTAAGTGTAGCGTCACACCTGCGGATCTTTCCAACGCTTACGAACGTGGTAACTATGGTAGTTCGCCTCCTAAGTACCACGCGTTTTTTGCTGCAATTCTGTCCTGAAGTGGACGTTTCATGGGATGTTATGATGATGGATAGTATAAGATATCTGTAAGTGTTTTCTTTGTCAGGTCTCCACTGGCTATCGATGTTCCTGTGGCTGATGTCTCCTAAGAGCGTGTTCCCCGGCGAGCGGCTGTCCCGCACCCGCAAGGCGGCGCTGTCCGCGCTGCTCGCCGGCGTCTACCTCATCGCGTACATCAACCTGCGCGAGCGCGGCCACCGCCAGGAGATGGTCAGTAATAGTAGTTTAAGATACAAGTGCCGTAAGTAGCGTTATTACAAACGTGTTGACGTTTTGTAAACCCGAGACAAAGTCGAGGGTTTACCATCGGCACGAGTTTGTCATAACCCTTACGGCCGCGTATCTTACGACGTTTTTCAATACTTTTGTGAGAAAACAGGTATAAGAGGAACCAACCATGGGTAGTACTGTCAGCCTCTTGTCGATTTATGTTCTCCTGGTAATCTCCATTTTATTTTAAATATAGGTAGGCAGTCGTCACTCGAGTAAAAAGTCAGCACTGTAATATTTGTACAAAATAATTTTATGATCAGTGTAAAACCTCCTTGGTAGTATACTTTTTTTACTTACCGTACTAGTTCGGTATTTAACTACTTACGAGCAATGTTTACGTCCTTGTAAGTACGTTTTTTGAACAAATGTATTGAAAATTATTAAACAATACATACTCTTATCCTAGCTTTTGACAAGGCCTAAGTCAGTGTGTTAGTTAATCAAGAACTACAGTTGAAGTAGTGATCTTTGACTACAAGTGTGTAAAGACAAACGATATGTCTCGACGAGAACTTCATTTTGTGTGACAGCTGTCAAAATCATGTTCTCATATATTCCATGTGCGGCAGATGTCCATAAAGAGTAATCCACAGCGGCTTTTTTTAAACAGTGTCTAAAACAACAATGCTTAAGTAAAAAGCCTTGTGTTGAAAACAGCGTCTAAATCAACAGTAACCATTTATTACTTCGTGGCGCTTTTAACACAGTAACTTAAGTAACTCCATCGTAATAGATCACTTGTGACAGCTGTTAAACGTATGAAGTATTATGACCTGCAAAGTAAAATGGAGGATATAATAACGTTACTGTAGATCCTGTCTTGTACTATGTCAATTCCCAAGAAAATCCTTTATACGTGTAAATAAAACGCTAAATTGTAATTTTACGTATCTATTCATAACTTTTCACTAATGTCAAAAATCTTAGACGTCACACAGAAAAATACGGTAAAAAGAAAAATATCACTTAAAAGATTCAACCTCCTCCGTCCGGCCGCAGTGAAGTGCGTGCGCATACCAGCTACAGCTACCCAAAACCCACGTAAAATATTTTTCTCCGATCGCACCATTCGCTCCCAAAATCCTCCCCACTAAGAAACAGAAGGTACTCTGAACCTCCAAACTAATCTATTGGTCTTTTTCGCGACTTCATCCTTATCCTCGAAAATTTATGCCATGATCGCTGTACATAATTTGAACACTATCCCTCCTAGCAGTAAATGCGAACAAAAACTCCTCTGTTGAGAGCGAAAGACACAACTCTAAGTGAACCGCTCGACAGACCGCGCACGTAAACAAAGGAATCCAACATTTTTCTCCGGTACGGAAAAATAAAGGGCCCGCGAAATCTACTCCCAAAACTAGACGTAGCGCCACAAAGAATCCTATCAGCAGGCAACCGAGGAACAGGACCGCAACAACTTCGCAATAAAACGCTTACAAATCATAGTTTCTAACGATGCGTTTAGCCAAAGGTCTGCCACCTACTATCCACACAGTTTCCCGCAATTTTGCTAACAACGTTAGGGGACCTGCATTTAATAATTCTTTGTGCCTCTGAAAAACTAACCTTTCTATAATAACCTGTTTACTAGGCAATAGAATCGGTCGGGGTCATAAAATTTTCGTTATCATCGCTTAGACTTAAACGTGTCTTAACTCGCAAAAGCCCATCATCACTTTTGAACGTCTCTAGCATAAGTTTTTTACGCACATCGCTGACATCAACAAAACACTGACTGCACTCAAAACGGATGTGGTATAATCCGTTCCACGAGTCAATGCAAAAGCTTACCAACACATTTTGCAGCCGTAGAACCAGACAAAGTACGACGAACCAGACGAACCAGAGTATATTTGACGGAAAAAATAACATTGTCTTACAAACTTGTTTTTTCTGACAGCTTTAGCTGATTACTATTGATCATGGAGCACAATAGCCTTGATATAGCTGCAAAATGTGTTGGTAAGAATTGGCATTGACTCGTGGAACGGACTATATATCCGTATAAGAACCCGTTATAGCGTGCGCAGGCTAAGTCTGGCTCTGACAAAAAATGAGTCACGGGGGTGAGCGCGGCAGATGGATGGGGAGAGGCAGCGAATCGTTTATTGGCTCTCCGCCCGTCAACCGTCTAAGTTAGCTAAAGTAGGGCCAACGTAAGAAGTCAGTTTTCACGTTTTCTTATCATCAACACACTGGGTTATTTTCTCTTTGTTGGTCATAATTAGGATTCCGATACCAAAATCTTTAAAAAAAGGAACCCTTATGGTGCGACTTTTTAGGGTTCCGTAGCCAAATGGCAAAAATCGGAACCCTTATAGATTCGTCATGTCTGTCCGTCCGTCCATATGTCACAGCCACTTTTTTCCGAAACTATAGGAGCTATACTGTTGAAACTTGGTAAGTAGATGTATTCTGTGAACCGCATTAAGATTTTCATATAAAAATAGAAAAAAAAAACAAAAAAATTTAGGGTTCCCCATACATAGAACTGAAACTCAATTTTTTTTTTTTCATCCAACCCATACGTGTGGGGTATCTGTGGATAGGTCTTCAAAAATGATATTGAAGTTTCTAATATATTTTTTTCTATAAAGGGGTCAAGTTGGACGGTCGCGGAGTTTTTAAAGTCAAAGAGCAAAAGATTTTAGTATATCATATGGTAAATAGGTACGGAACCCTCGGTGCGCGAGTCCGACTCGCACTTGGCCGGTTTTTTCTGTCTGTCACACTTGTCGTTACAGGTCGAGTGATTATATGAAAGGGCTTTACTTGTACATTCTAAAATATAACATAACTTGAAAACTAAGAAACAGGTCGAGTGATTATATGAAAGGGCTTTACTTGTACATTCCAAAATATAACATAACTTGAAAACTAAGAAACAGGTCGAGTGATTATATGAAAGGGCTTTACTTGTACATTCCAAAATATAACATAACTTGAAAACTAAGAAACAGGTCGAGTGATTATATGAAAGGGCTTTACTTGTACATTCTAAAATATACAAAAATATATTTTAGAATGTACAAGTAAAGCCCTTTCATATAATCACTCGACCTGTTTCTTAGTTTTCAAGTTATGATGAAAAATGTCAAAAAAAAATACCATTCCTTTCCTTTATGTCCGAAGTTTGTGAAAGGAAAAAATTGAATTAATTACAGTCGATAGAAGTTTATATAAATATTACAGCAAAAATAAAACGATCTTTCTAAGTTGCACAGTTTTTCAGATATCTGCAAAATACCTTTACAAAAAAATTAAATTTGCGGTCCTAAAAATGGACTTTATTGCTTCCAAAAATACTATAGGTATATCGATACCCTCGGCGCGCGAGTCTAACTAGCACTGGACCGGTTTTTTCAAAACGGACCTATTACGATGGCCTTACTATAGTCGGCGCACGCTATATCATAAAACTGTTGTGCCTCGCTCCCCAGGTGACGTTTTACGTGGTGATGTTTGTGGAGAACTGCCTGCTGCTGGTGGCGTGGTGGTGCTCCGGACAAGCCCCGCGCCCCGCGCCGCTCGCCGCCGCCGCCACCGCCGGCTTCCTCGCCGGGCTCGGGTTCATGCTGCTCTACTACCAGTCAGTACATACACACACGATACAGTAACAGTACTGTCATACAGAGCGGACACTCCCCACCCTCCCCCCGCTCGCCGCCTTCCTCGCCGGGCTCGGGTTCATGCTGCTCTACTACCAGTCAGTACATACACACACGATACAGTAACAGTACTGTCATACAGAGCGGACACTCCCCACCCTCCCCCCGCTCGCCGCCTTCCTCGCCGGGCTCGGGTTCATGCTGCTCTACTACCAGTCAGTACATACACACACGATACAGTAACAGTACTGTCATACAGAGCGGACACTCCCCACCCTCCCCCGCTCGCCGCCTTCCTCGCCGGGCTCGGGTTCATGCTGCTCTACTACCAGTCAGTACATACACACACGATACAGTAACAGTACTGTCATACAGAGCGGACACTCCCCACCCTCCCCCCGCTCGCCGCCTTCCTCGCCGGGCTCGGGTTCATGCTGCTCTACTACCAGTCAGTACATACACACACGATACAGTAACAGTACTGTCATACAGAGCGGACACTCCCCACCCTCCCCCCGCTCGCCGCCTTCCTCGCAGGGCTCGGGTTCATGCTGCTCTATTACCAGTCAGTACATACACACACGATACAGTAACAGTACTGTCATACAGAGCGGACACTCCCCACCCTCCCCCCGCTCGCCGCCTTCCTCGCCGGGCTCGGGTTCATGCTGCTCTACTACCAGTCAGTACATACACACACGATACAGTAACAGTACTGTCATACAGAGCGGACACTCCCCACCCTCCCCCGCTCGCCGCCTTCCTCGCCGGGCTCGGGTTCATGCTGCTCTACTACCAGTCAGTACATACACACACGATACAGTAACAGTACTGTCATACAGAGCGGACACTCCCCACCCTCCCCCCGCTCGCCGCCTTCCTCGCCGGGCTCGGGTTCATGCTGCTCTACTACCAGTCAGTACATACACACACGATACAGTAACAGTACTGTCATACAGAGCGGACACTCCCCACCCTCCCCCGCTCGCCGCCTTCCTCGCCGGGCTCGGGTTCATGCTGCTCTACTACCAGTCAGTACATACACACACGATACAGTAACAGTACTGTCATACAGAGCGGACACTCCCCACCCTCCCCCCGCTCGCCGCCTTCCTCGCCGGGCTCGGGTTCATGCTGCTCTACTACCAGTCAGTACATACACACACGATACAGTAACAGTACTGTCATACAGAGCGGACACTCCCCACCCTCCCCCCGCTCGCCGCCTTCCTCGCAGGGCTCGGGTTCATGCTGCTCTACTACCAGTCAGTACATACACACACGATACAGTAACAGTACTGTCATACAGAGCGGACACTCCCCATCCTCCCCCCGCTCGCCGCCTTCCTCGCCGGGCTCGGGTTCATGCTGCTCTACTACCAGTCAGTACATACACACACGATACAGTAACAGTACTGTCATACAGAGCGGACACTCCCCACCCTCCCCCGCTCGCCGCCTTCCTCGCCGGGCTCGGGTTCATGCTGCTCTACTACCAGTCAGTACATACACACACGATACAGTAACAGTACTGTCATACAGAGCGGACACTCCCCACCCTCCCCCGCTCGCCGCCTTCCTCGCCGGGCTCGGGTTCATGCTGCTCTACTACCAGTCAGTACATACACACACGATACAGTAACAGTACTGTCATACAGAGCGGACACTCCCCACCCTCCCCCCGCTCGCCGCCTTCCTCGCCGGGCTCGGGTTCATGCTGCTCTACTACCAGTCAGTACATACACACACGATACAGTAACAGTACTGTCATACAGAGCGGACACTCCCCACCCTCCCCCCGCTCGCCGCCTTCCTCGCCGGGCTCGGGTTCATGCTGCTCTACTACCAGTCAGTACATACACACACGATACAGTAACAGTACTGTCATACAGAGCGGACACTCCCCACCCTCCCCCCGCTCGCCGCCTTCCTCGCCGGGCTCGGGTTCATGCTGCTCTACTACCAGTCAGTACATACACACACGATACAGTAACAGTACTGTCATACAGAGCGGACACTCCCCACCCTCCCCCCGCTCGCCGCCTTCCTCGCCGGGCTCGGGTTCATGCTGCTCTACTACCAGTCAGTACATACACACACGATACAGTAACAGTACTGTCATACAGAGCGGACACTCCCCACCCTCCCCCCGCTCGCCGCCTTCCTCGCCGGGCTCGGGTTCATGCTGCTCTACTACCAGTCAGTACATACACACACGATACAGTAACAGTACTGTCATACAGAGCGGACACTCCCCACCCTCCCCCCGCTCGCCGCCTTCCTCGCCGGGCTCGGGTTCATGCTGCTCTATTACCAGTCAGTACATACACACACGATACAGTAACAGTACTGTCATACAGAGCGGACACTCCCCACCCTCCCCCCGCTCGCCGCCGCCGCCACGGCCGCTTTCCTCGCCGGGCTCGGGTTCATGCTGCTCTACTGCCAGTCAGTACATACACACACGATACAGTAACAGTACTGTCATACAGAGCGGACACTCCCCACCCTCCCCCCGCTCGCCGCCGCCACCACCGCCGCCTTCCTCGCCGGGCTCGGGTTCATGCTGCTCTACTACCAGTCAGTACATACACACACGATACAGTAACAGTACTGTCATACAGAGCGGACACTCCCCACCCTCCCCCCGCTCGCCGCCTTCCTCGCCGGGCTCGGGTTCATGCTGCTCTACTACCAGTCAGTACATACACACACGATACAGTAACAGTACTGTCATACAGAGCGGACACTCCCCACCCTCCCCCCGCTCGCCGCCTTCCTCGCCGGGCTCGGGTTCATGCGGCTCTACTACCAGTCAGTACATACACACACGATACAGTAACAGTACTGTCATACAGAGCGGACACTCCCCACCCTCCCCCCGCTCGCCGCCTTCCTCGCCGGGCTCGGGTTCATGCTGCTCTACTACCAGTCAGTACATACACACACGATACAGTAACAGTACTGTCATACAGAGCGGACACTCCCCACCCTCCCCCGCTCGCCGCCTTCCTCGCCGGGCTCGGGTTCATGCTGCTCTACTACCAGTCAGTACATACACACACGATACAGTAACAGTACTGTCATACAGAGCGGACACTCCCCACCCTCCCCCCGCTCGCCGCCTTCCTCGCCGGGCTCGGGTTCATGCTGCTCTACTACCAGTCAGTACAAGCAGCTAAACACCTTCATAAAAGACACCAAGCCTTTCGTCACAAAATAAAACAATAGTACTATCGTACAGAACGAACACTCTCCGCCCCCCTTGCAATCTATCCCTCACCCCCGCTCGCATCCGCCCGCGAAATTCTTGTTGTCCTTCTGAGGGTCTTTTCTACTGAATATACAGGCCTACGCAACCTTCCAATTTCAAATTCGCACTCATTGTATGTAATGTCCGGAGTGTGCTTTCGTATAAAAGGGTTGATGAAACTAGAGGAAGCGAGGGAAGTATTAAAGTCGTAGCAGGTGGAGGGTAAGGCCCGGTAACTTTGCACTTTTCGAAAAATCCTGTGACTCCTTACTTCAAACCCTCATACTTGCTAAACAAAAATATTTTTTTGCATTTTTATGTTAAAAATTTGTTTTGCAGTGTATTTACGAGCTTATTTATAGCAGTTATGGTATATCAGAGTGATCTAGGGCACACCATTAGACTTTGTAATTCCACATTTTTTCTGGTCTATGAAAATTTCACTGACCCCACGCCATTTTCTAAACTTTAAGTCGTTAAAAAACGGATTTTTGTTACCAACATGTCTAAAAAGTTCTTGCAATATTGAAACCCCAACTTTTTTGAATATTATAGTGCTTTTTATGTATTTATAAATAATTATCTTATCATATTTTATCCACAAAATAGTCGTGACCCCACTTTTTTTCCAGTGTGTTGCGTTGGCGTGTGTTACTCGTTTTTTTTTTTTTTTTTTTTGTTATGGCTACCGTAATATATTTTATTAGTACACCAACATTTCTTCATGACATTTCATTTGACAGCTTTGTCAAGTAGCCATCTTTGGAGGTTTACGGTGACGTCGATGTGTGCTGCAAAAAATTCAGACATTAGTTTATTGGTGAAAAAGTGATAATTCTCTTAAAGTGGGTAAATAAAAACATTACCTAAGAGAAACTGTTCGAAGTTCATGAATTCCTGTGTGAATCGCATAGAAAAAACAAATTCAAGAGTGAAAAAACCGGCCAAGTGCGAGTCGGACTCGCGCACTGAGGGTTCCGTACCACCACATACACATAATTGTATTCGTTGAAATTTCAGTAAGTTAATGTGCTAGATTTTTTTAATTCCAACACGCGCTTGAACAAATTTTATTGTTGTTATTTTATAGCTTATGCACTATAAACATACCAATTTTCAAGTTTGTAAGTGTTCCCGTTTTTAAATAGAACTAAAACAAAAATCGCCTCAGCGACCATCCAACTTGACCCCTCTCTTATATGAATGTTCTTGAAACGGGAGCTCACCACAATTGGTTACCATTAGTTGTGAGAAAAGTTGTAATATTTAATGATTTCAGACTTTTCCCATTATTTGTACTGTGAGACCTAGCTTCTTGCCAAATTTCATAATTTTAGGTCAACGGGAAGTACCCTGTAGGTTTTGCATTTTTGAATAAATGTATGGAGATGAGGACATAAAATGCCATATCTTTTGATTGCGTCGTTGTAAAAAAATGAAATTTTCAGATCTTGTGTGGTTCATGGATCCTAATATATGGTATAAATTTCAACTTGATACCTTTACCCGTTCTTGAGATAAAGTGTCTTGACAGACAGACAGACAGACAGACGGACAACAAAGTGATCCTTTAAGGGTTCCGTTTTTTTCTTTTGAGGTACGGAACCCTAAAAAATGGAACCCTTATAGGATCACTTTGTTGTCCGTCTGTCTGTCTGTCTGTCAAGACCCTTTATCTCACGAACGGGTAGAGGTATCAGGTTGAAATTGATAATTAATGTTAAAGTCCGTGGACTACACAAGATCTGAAAATTTCAATTTTTTACAACAACGCAATCAAAAGATATGGCTTTTTATGTGCTCATCTCCATACATTTATGCAAAAACGCAAAACCTACAAGGTACTTCCCGTTGACCTAAAATAATGAAATTTGGCAAGAAGCTAGGTCTCACAGTACAAATAAAGGGAAAAGTCTGAAATCATTAAATATTACAACTTTACTCACAACTAACAGTAACCAACTGTGGTGAGCTCCCGTTTCAAGAACATTCATATGAGAGAGGGGTCAAGTTGGATGGTCGCGGAGGCGATTTTCGTTTTAGTTCTATTTTACAAACGAGAACACTTACAAACTTGAAAATTTGTACGTTTATAGTTCATAAGCTATAAAATAACAACAAATAATAAAATTTGGTCAAGCACGTGTCAGACTCAAAAAATCTAGCACATTAACTTACTGAAATTTCAACTAATACAATTATGATTATGTGGTGGTACGGAACCCTCAGTGCGCGAGTCCGACTCGCACTTGGCCGGTTTTTTTCTTTTGAGGTACGGAACCCTAAAAATCAAGTTGAGGTGAGGATTGCCACGCGATTCATTCCAGTGTGTTACTGTGTTTTACCGTGTGTTACCTAAAGCTTCTTGCCATTTATCATGCCTTACCATTATATTTTTCAGGTTATAAGTAGGGACACTTACAAATGCTGTAGGTATTATAGCCATTTTGGTAGATTGGCACTTCCTACATAGGTATTATTAGCTAAACAGTTCCGTTGTGTTACCATACTATGTGTGTTACTGTTGTGTTACTTTTCCAGTGTGTTATTGTGCAAAGTTACCGGGCCTTACCCATTTATGTAAATCTTTCAACAAAAGTTATTCAGTTTCATGAGTATAGTAACTATCAGATAGGTTTACAGACATATACCAAGAACCCTGTATATCGCTCTTTTTAAAGTATAGAATAACGGCTTTGCACAAGAAGCACAATTTTCTGCCAGCGAAGAAAAAAGCATTTTGACGTGGATAAGTCTGTGTTTCGTTTGGGGGGTCATAAGATATAGGTCCTTGGTGGCAACAGTTCATCACGCTTTGGATGAGTTAGGGGGTGAGGGGAAGGGAGTGAAAGTGGGTGAGGAGAGGGGTGCGAGGGGGAAGAAAGGCGGTAAGTAGGAGGGGGGTGTGTGAACGTGATAAGAAGCTATAAAATTATTAAAATTTTCTTATTTTATGTAAATAATATAAGTTTTATGTTATTTTTAATGTCCAGGTATTTCCACGTCCGCCGACTGGGCTACTTATTGGGCTCGCAACAAGCGGGTACTAATAGCACCACTGCTTCCAACAAGCAGCCTGTTGACGTCGCTAGCGTTCCCGGGGTCTTCAACTGCCGGTTCTCCAATCCCGTCACTAGGTGAGCAGTAATAGTACATTATGATACTAGACTCGTAAATCGGTTATTGCCAACATGTTCACGTGTAAGCCCGAGCCGTAGTCGATGTGTAACTTTTAATTATAGATCTGTTACATTTTCCAATGACGGACACAGACACTACAACACAGGTTACCCGTTTGGTGTCCTGTTTCCGCATAAGCAAGCAGATAAGCTAACTTAGATCTTAGGAGCTGCTATTATTTCACTTTATCTGGGAGAAAACAATAATATCTTGGTTTTCTTTTTTATATTATGTTAGTAAAAAATAAAAAAAATAAAAGGGTATCGTACCGTCGCGATTGGCCAGAATTCGCTATGGACCGCGACAGTTGGAGGCTTTGTTGTTTCTTCTCTGTGGTTGGAGGTCCGAAGGGGAGGCCTTTGCCCAGCAGTCGGACAGTATAGCCTAGTGAAAAAAAAATTAAAAGGTATTCTTGAAGTAAAATAAAATATAACTTAAATAATACGAAGGTAAAGGAAATTTGATTTTCAAACTTTATCACTAAATATAATCTCGACTTCTCGCGCAAAACCATCGCGCCACCTTTTCCACGGTTGAACACGCAAGCAATGTTTGACTGCGGCAAACCTAAATTCATACAACGCACTGACGCTCACTGTCAGAAAATGTTCGCAGAGCGGGTCGCGGGCTCGGCACGAGCGAATTTGTTCGCGCGTCGTTCATGGTATCCATGCGCGAGCAATGTTCGATGGTTTACGCGCAAATTCGAGATGCACCTTGACCCTTTACGTTTCTCCGCAGCGCCGCTATCGGTCGCAAGAAGAAGAAGCCGACTTCCTTCGTACCGCCCCCCGCGCCGCCGCCCGCCCCCGCGCCCGCTCCAGCCGCCGCCCCCGCGCCCGCCCCCGCCCCCGCCTTCTGGCGCCGCCCGCTGCCCACACCGCACAACCACCACGTAAGTGTATCACTATACATCTCCCTAAATCAAACCAGAAGACGATCTTCTTTGTGCCACGTCGTTTCCCCTTTCTGCGGTCCCTGACTTCCTTTCTACTGACCCTGCTTCCTTTCTGCAGACCCTGCTTTCTTTCTGTCGACCCTACTTCCTTTCTTCCAACCCTGCTTCCTTTACCGACCCTGCTTCCTTTCTACCGACCCTGCTTCCTTTCTACCAACCCTGCTTCCTTTATGCCGACCCTGCTTCCTTTCTGTAGACCCTGCTTCCTTTCTTCCAACCCTGCTTCCTTCCTACCGACCCTGTTTCCTTTCTACCGACCCTGCTTCCTTTCTGCCGACCGTCTCACACTTCCTCTCTACTGACCCTGCTTCCCTTCTACCGACCCTACCACCTCGCTGTTGACTGCTTCCTTTCTAATAAAGTTTGATGCCTTTTGGCATTGTTAACTATTCATCACTACTTTATTTTTCAGGGTGGCTCATCAGAAAACGAAGGGTCTTCAGTTGGGTCTCGCGTCAACATACAACAAAAACTGCAAGAGAAAAAACAAAAACAACTAGCCGAACTAAGAGTTATCGAGGAGGAAATCAAGCAGGGAAAACTCGCTAAAACAAACCCCGTAGCCGCTGAAGAAATATACAGTAGTTTACAAAGACAGCCTATACCTAGAGCAAAAACACATATGGAACCACCTAGTTGGCCTACTATAGAATTGACACATTCTTACCAAAACTACCCAGTCCTACCACACAACTGTAACATCTACCCTACTTACACAGAAATCAAACCTGAATACGTGGTCCAAAACTTCAACAACGAAAAACCAACAGATTTGAACGACCCATTGCAATTGAGGCGAATAAAGTACGAAAACAGAACATTTTACGATAATTCAGCCAATATAAGAGAGAATAACATTAACCGAACGCCTGTTAGGTCGCCTAATTACCTCCTAGGCGAATCTAGGACTTACGAAGCGAACTGCAGTAGTCCTAGAAACGTAATAAATAGTAGTCCAAGAAATTACAACATAGATACGAATTATGATGCAAATATAGATAAGCCGAGAATTGTACAAAGTAATATTTATACAGAAGAAAGACAAATAGAGAATTATTCCGGTTACTGTGTAAAAGATGCATACGTTACAGCGTTAGAGAATGCTTTAGCGTCGGTTCAAAGTATAGACGTTACGCGACCAAGTTACAATGAGCCCTGTGGTCAATACAGTCAGCATTGTGAGAGGGGTCTCCCTTATGTGGGTGGTAAGAAGATGGACGCGAGAAGAATGCAACGGTGTCGAACTCCGGAAATTCTATTGGCGCCGCATTACTTGGAAGGTTGCAATAGACAGGTGTGCTGCCATTGGGGACCGCCTTACGCGTAAGTTTTATTTATTTACATACTACTACGGTGTTTCTCTGGAATGCGCTTCCTGAGGAAATAAGAAAAGCTCCAAGTCGCAGCTCGTTCAAACTAAACTGCTTTCTGACACCAGCTTACTTCTTTTTATGTATGTATTTTTCTTATTTTATGTATTTTATTTGTATGTATTTCTTTAATATTTATGTATGTACGTTTTTAATCCAACACGGATACTGTATATAATTTCTTTCTATTAAAATCGGGGGGCACGGCAGTGCCCCCGCAAGTCGACTTGGCCATCGCATGAAAACACAATGTAACTCACAAGTAATACAATTAGTAATAAGTTATATCAAATGAGATTGTTTAGTGCGATTGCCAAGTCGATAGATAGATAGATAGATAAATTCGATCTATTGATTTAAAACATAAGATTTTTAATATTGATATGATCACTATAAGATGTTGTTAGATTAGCTAATTATGTAATAACTTAAAACAAAAGGACCCTTAAGTAGGGACTAAATAAATTTATCTACTCTCATATCGTGAATCCTTAATAATGCGTTCAAAAATTGTAGATTAACATCTTCATAATATCAATCTGTGCTTAGAAACACTCTTAGCAGCATTTTTTTATCTGTGGGAGTGTATTATGAAGTATTGAATTTACTAACAGTCATCGCGGGAGACCTTTTAAACAATTTTTTAATTTTTATAGCCGCGCCATTGACAGCTTGATGAGTTTGTAGTCTGTGGCTGCAAGGAGGTTTCATTGCAGGAACGGAAAACTCAGCAAACAAAAGTTGTATTTACATATTTTTATTAGTTTTGCAATGAAATAAGTGATAAAATCGTTTACGATTTGCCTTCGAGTGTTTTCAAAGCAGCTATAGGAACTTCGCTTAGTAGTTATCAGCTGAAAAAGAGAAAACATTAAGGTTTGTTTTTGAACACATTATTTTAGAATTCACGATATGAGAGTAGATAAAGTTGTGTATGCAACTCCACATAATTAGGTATAAAACACTCGTGTCTTCTATTATGGAACTTGGCTCACTACGCTCGCCTGCGTCCCATAAACCGACACTCGAGTTTTATACCCTTCATTATGTACCGTTGCATAAACTACTATAAGCGACTTGGTATTACATGGATCTCACAACTTTTTACGGTAGAAGAACTGAGTTGCGTGCGAGGCTTGGTTTTTTACAAGTTATGTTTTTGATGGCATTATTTATACACTTACCAACTTGTCTCTGCATCACCCTAAGGTAGACTGTTACATAATGCCTTTAGGCGTTAAGTCCGCCTATGTACCTTTGTGCATGAAATAAATAAAAAATACTACATCTATTCTACCTTGATTAGAATGACAGCAGTGTAAGAGCGTGATGGAGCGATGCGTAAGATATAAGAGCGATAGAGACACGTATGGCTTTGACCTGCTATTATATTAGTCAAGCTACAGTATTGACAGTAGATGAGATAATTACAGATCATGAGATTAAACATCATCATTACTCAATCTTATTCCGTTTTTAGGGTTCCGTACCTCAAAATAAAAAAACGGAACCCTTATAGGATCACTTTGTTGTCCGTCTGTCTGTCTGTCAAGACCCTTTTTCTCCCAAACGAGAAGAGGTATCAGGTTGAAATTGATAAAGAATATTAAGGTCCATAAACCACACAAGATCTGAAAATTTCAATTTTTTTACAACGACGCAATCAAAAGATATGGCTTTTTATGTCCTCATCTCCATACATTTATGCAAAAAAGCAAAACCTACAAGATACTTCCCGTTGACCTAAAATTATGAAATTTGGCAAGAAGCTAGGTCTCACAGTACAAATAAAGGAAAAAGTCTAAAATCATTAAATATTTCAATTTTTCTCACAACTAATAACTTTTTTATATAAAAGAGGGGTCAATTTGGATGGTCGCGGAGTTTTTAAAATGAAAGAGCAAAAGCTTTTAGTATCATATGGTAGATAGGTACGACTCTTAGGGCGCGAGTCCGACTCGCACTTGGTCGTTTTTTTACCAATGGTTTTTCGGTGTTGGCGACACAAGCTAGGGTATTTGACGAGAGGACTGGTTTTTACATAAAGCGGCTGCCATCTGACCTTCGCAACTTTTAGGGAAAACTAGACCCAATTTTAGATTAGGCTTGCCAGTTTATTAGCCAACCTGGCTGTAAGAGTTTTTAAGCCGGCAAATGGTCTCTGACTTGGCTTGACTGTCGTGATTAGAAAGAAAGAGCAACACTACTCGGCCACTACTTTCATAGCACAAAAAAAATGTGTAAGAGCAATCTTTGGTGTAGCACCTGACACGCCTTGTAGACCTCTTTTTGCTCAGTTGAAGACATTTATTTATACAACACAGATATACGACTGAAATAAACCTTAGAAAACCAGATAGACTGGTTCATGATGTAATACCAAAAAGTACACGGTATAAAAAAAATTGTTATGCTATGTGTATAGACATATTTAATAAATTACCCAAAGAAATTAGGGATCTGCCCCAGTCCAAATTTAAAAATGCATTGCGTTTGTGGTTGCTGCAGCACATGTTCTATTATGTAGTTGAATTTCTAAATAACTAGCTATTAATTTGATGTTTTCCTTGTGTTGTCTTTTTTAAATCTTGACATTTTAAATAAATAAAAATAATTAATTGGTAAATCTTGAAAATAGGAATAAATTATTATTTAGAATTAAGTTGTAAGTACTAATTGAATTAAATTTGCATGCTATTAATAGGCTAGATGTGAGATACTAAGAAAAACATTGTCATCCCTTTAAAACCATGTCTAAAGCAAATAAAGCATTTTATTCTATTCTATTGAGATTCAGAGGCCATTTGGTGACTTGAAAACTCTGTCAGCCAGGTTTGCCACTTACCTGGCAAAGCGTAATCTAGGATTGGGTCTGGGAGTCTAGATAACGTGCCAATAAATTTTGTGATGAAAGCGAACGTCATAAAATAAATTTTATTTTTCTTTATTTAAATCAGGTACAATTTTTATATAAAAAAAAATATTATTTCGCTAAACTGACACAGTTTTTTGGCGAGTTAAGCGCCATGGGATTACATAATGTGTCAAAAGTCAACTCATCATTTAATGACGTTCGCTATCGTCTAATGGCAAGATGTCTAGACCAGGGACTAGATAAGTACTATTTATACATACAACGTCTAGACCCCCTGGTTTGCCCTCTGGTTTGCGGAGGTCAGATGGCAGTCGCTTTTTAAACACCAGTATCCCTGCCAATCTTACAGATTAAGTAGCCGACTCCGTAAAAACCATTTGGCAAAAACGGAACAAGGCTAAGGTAATGAATGTGAATAGGTGGGAACGGAATACAACATTTTTTAACTTCCCATAGAAACTGCACTAGCTGAGGGGATTCATTATGTATGTATTACATTAAAGTATAATCTTTTTGAGTAGCAGGAAGAAGGAGGACGGCGGCGCCAGCAGCGGCGAGGAGTCTGCGCGCGCGCACACGCCGCGCCCGCCCAGCGACATCGACAGCCAGGTGCACACACACACACACGCTACAACCACACTTCAATTAATACAAATGTATTCCCCTATTTCCTCCCTGGCAAGGAGGTTTTACTACGCTTCGCTTCCCAGAGCGTAGCGTGGGTTAAAACCTCCTTGCTCCCTGGATAATACCTATGGACAGTTAAACCAATAGTCTTTTGTTTTTAAATCAAGGTTTATAGCAGGATGCCCCTTGTCAATTGTTTTTTCAACTCTGACATCAGCTTTATCTAAGGAGGCTTTAACCCACTCTTCATGGCTTTATCATCAATCTTACATCACACACGATATGATAATTATGAAAACCACAAAAGTTCTTCATGATTTTTATAAAGATCTGTTGCCCGCGATTACGACTACGTATGAATATAAGGGGGATGAATTTTGCAAAATCTTTTCTAGCGCTCGCCATGAGTTTTATTATTCATATTCAAATATTTAGTAATAACAGTTATTACATGTTAAAAATATAAAACAAAAATATTTCAATCATAGTATCAAATTGATACAAAATAAGAATGTCAGTCTAAATAATATAGAAATAAAGAACACATGTCAAAGCATAAAATTAAAAATGGAATGTCAAATCTATATCAAATTATATAACTACTATCATTATAGTTACAAAAATAAATAGGCACCTTATAGTACTTAACACTATAAAAAGTGTGATCAAGAAGCCAGCTTTTAAGCTTAGCTTAAAAAAAATTCAGCGATAGAGTGTCTACAATGGTCTTCGGCAATCTGTTGTATATCGCTGGCCCTATGACGTATTTTATGGAACTCAGGGCAAAATTTATTCGAAGGGTTTGGACTGAGATCAATCAGTCAGTCACGGTTTACTTTTATGATTTATGCATACAGATAAGATCGTACCGCAACTGACTTCCTACGTTGGTTTCAGATATCCCTCCCTCGTTCGTACACCCTCCCGCGAGAGTTCCGCTACTGGCGACGTCGGCCGCGACTGAGGGACGCGCATTTACCCTCCAACAATAGCAGTGACGGTGAGTACACAAATAGGGGTGGTCTATGATGTAACAGGTGTATAAATGTTCAGATAGATTTTATGTGCTCCAAAAGTGGACTAGTCCAGGTGAGCCCTAGCTATGTTGTCCGTCATAAATGCCACTCACTCAGTGTCAAGCGGTTAGGATTTGGAAATGTGGAAATACTAGTTTCCTTGAACGAAACCTATCTACACTTTTACGAGTACTATGTTAAAATTATAAATTGATTTCGTCTGTACATTGAAGATATTTAAGAAAAAATTGTCGCGTTATGCTATTTTGATGCCCCTGAATCTAAATCAGCGGTGGTAGGCTTCGGCCGCCTGGCTCGCGACCACGCTCCCGCCGGAGCCCGACGCCAAACAGCTTGTCTGTGTTCCGTCGGTGTGCGGGAGTGCCAGTGCCACTGGGGGATCGGAGGTGGTCAGTTGCGTGGCTTAGGATCGGTCTTGGTCTCTAGGCAAGTCTGTTCCGGGTAACTCATACTGGAGGGTAGCGGGATCCGAGGCACGGTCTCTGCCGTTGGCCGACCGCGGCGCGGGTAGATGGGGGCCCAAGTACCACGAAAGCCGACGTGGGAAAGGCTGCCCCGCCAACTAGCGAAAAATCCTGGAATGCTCCGTCGTGCCAGCTGGCGACTGGACGGGAGGACCCGACGGCCATTTCAGGGGGGCTCGGGCGTCCCCGCAGTCTCCAGATGAGTTCCCACTGGTCAGATGAGCCGAAGAGTCTCATTTGATAACCTAGCCGCGTCTCGACCAGTTTCCGTTTCCCCACAACAACAAGCTCCCTATGCCAAAGTCCAAAAACAAAAAGGTTTCTAAACGGCGGCACTTCCTCCCACTAAAAGTGCACTTCACTAACATCCGGGGGTTGCACTCCAATCTTGATCCAGTCCATTTCCACCTTGAGACCGAGAAGTCGCACCTAATCTTTTTAACGGAGACGCAGATAGCAACACCGTCAGACGTGGCGTACCTCAACTACCCGGGTTACTCGTTGAAACACAAGTTCAAAAAACGAGCCGGGGTCTGTGTGTACGTCCGCGATGACATTTGCTATCGGCGTCTCCGTTGCTTTGAAGATTCAGGGTCATCAACAGTATGGATTTTGGTGGACACCGGCATAGAGAAATCTCTCTACGTCGGTGTCCACCGGTCGCACAGCGGTGACCAGGAGACGACTAGGCTCTTTGAGCACCTGTTAGAGAAGGCGCATTGTGCCGTACAACGGTACCCAACAGCGCAACTTCGTTTTCTGGGGGACTTTAATGCCCACCACAGCGAGTGGTTGTTCCCATACCAGAAAACTGACCATGCTGGTGAATGTAGCTACGCGGGTGCCTGATGTAGACGGACACACGCCCAATTGCTTGGACTTACTGCTGACTACAGATCCGGATAGGCACTCGGTGTCGGTATCAGCCCCGCTGGCAACATCCGACCACTGTCTGGTGAAGTCCGTGTCGATCAGCTCTCCTCCGGATGATAGCCCAAGAGGCACGAGGCGAGTTTGGCGATACGAGTCAGCAGATTGGGATGAGATGCGGCACTTCTTTGCGTCCTACCCACGGCAGCCAGTGTGTTTTTCTTCGGGCGATCCCTCCTGTTCAGCTGAAGCGGTTGCGGATGTGATACGGCAGGGGATGGAATACTATATTCCATTCTCCGACATACCGCTCGGTCACAAAGCCCGACCTTGGTTCAATGCGGACTGCGCTCGCGCTGAAGCACGAATGCAGTCCGCATACCAAGCCTGGGTTTTAGCCCGTGATCGCAAAGTTCGAGCTGGACGGGTTCGCGCGAAGAAAAAGGCATTCAATTATGCTGCAAAGTTCTGCAAGAGGGTGATCCGAAAGGTACGTTACGACCATGTCAGTCGCATAGGGACCAAACTAGCATCCTACCCCTCTGGTAGCAAACAATTTTGGTCCCTATCCAAATCAGTCGAAACAAACTTCTGCCGTCCGACATTACCTCCCCTGCTAAAACCTGACGGGTCGCTGGCTCACTCTGCAACAGAGAAAGCAAATTTATTTGCGTCTCTATTTGCAAACAATTCTCGTTTAGATGCCGGCTCTTATCAACCACCAACGATTCCTCGCTGTGACTCTTCGATGTCGGAGATCACAATACACGCAAAAAAGGTTCGTAGAGTACTCCGAAACCTAGACGTGAACAAAGCAAGCGGTCCTGATGGAATACCAGCAAGTCTTGAGAAACTGTGCGCCTGAGTTGTCTCCTGTTCTAACACGTTTGTATCGCCTCTCTCAAAAACAAGAACGGTGCCAAAATCTTGGAAGGTTGCCAACGTACAGCCAGTGCCCAAGAAGGGTAGTCGTGCCAACCCCAGCAACTATCGGCCAATCGCCATCACCTCCATACTCTGCAAAGTTATGGAAAGGGTACTTAATGGAAAACTGCTGGATCTTCTAGTGTATGTCACGCATTGCTGGGGGGAGGCCATCGAGAAATACGGCGAAGCTTTTGCCGTGTCACTGGACATCTCGAAGGCCTTCGACAGGGTGTGGCACGCAAACCTGCTGAGCAAACTTCCTGCATACGGCATTCCCGCTGACTTTTGTTCTTGGATTTCTGACTTCCTGAGTGAACAGTCGAACCGAGTGGTCCTTGATGGCTGCTCCTCTGACCTCATGGCTATTGATGCCGGGGTTCCTCAGGGGTCTGTTCTCTCTGCGACTCTTTTCCTGCTGCACATCAACGACCTACTTGGTCCTAGTATTGTTGGGTACGCAGATGACAGTACTGTCGTCGAGAGATATATGTCAAGCGCAAAAGCCAGCAGTGACGAAATGCGTTCTTCGAGAGAAGCCATGGTAGAGCGAATAAACTCAACCTCAAGTCGTTTCTCCGAGTGGGGTGACAAAAATCTGGTGAGTTTGAACGCCACCGAAAACGCAGGCGTGTCTGTTCACCGCCAAAAGGAGTCCGTTCAATCTGGCTCCTACTTTTCGAGGTAAAACTGTACCAGTTACCGACAGCCTCGAGCTTCTTGGCTTGAAGCTGTGTGCAAACCTGAACTTCGGCGCTAACATTGAGTCAAAAGCCCAAACTGCGGCAAAAAAGCTGGGCATTCTCAATAAGGTTAGGCGTTACTTCACTCCTGGACAACCTTTAGTTTTATATAAAGCCCAAGTCCGATCGTGCATGGAGAATTGCTGTCACTTTTGGGATGGCTCAGCCAAATACCAACTAGCCGCACTTGACTCGATAGATCGCTGAGCCAAGAAGCTCGTTGGTGATGAGATGCTGGTGAAACCCAAGTTTCACAGTCTGACCTACCGTCGCAAAGTTGCATGTCTGTCGGTCTTCTACAGATTGTACTTCGGAGAGTTTGATCTAGAGCTCCACGAGCTTATTCCACCATCTCCCTTCTACCATCGAGAGTCATACTTGGTTGATATTCCGCACATTCGCACAAAGCGCTTTGAAACATCTTTTATAATACGCACGGCTAAAGAGTGGAATTCTCTGCCTGCGTCTGTGTTCCCGAGTTCATATAACCCGAATCTATTCAAGTCGCGAGTGAATAGGCTTCTTCTGGGCAAGCTCGCTCCATCGTAGACCTCATCTCTGTCTTCAAAACTAGATCGAGGTCAAGAGTAAGCCATTTTCAATAAAAAATAAAAAAATCTCAGACATTTGGAATTTTATTTTGTTTATTTCTTCGAGCATCACGCAAAAACTACTGAACCGATTTGATTTTTTTGTTTGATAGCTAATAGTTTGACTTAAACATTTTTTTATAGGGGTCTTCAAAACAAAAAATGTAAGGCCGGGCCGAGTATAATATAGGGTCCTACAGAAATAATGAACATTATTTTTAGCAAGTTACGTAGACCATGAAACTGAACAATTTTCTCCAAGAAACATAGGTGGAAATAAGTAAAGCAAGTTATTGACATCTCATACAAAATGCGCTATCAGCTGATGCAGTTTCTCAGATATTTTTTTTCGACCTATGTTCCTAGGGGAAAGCTTTTCAGTTTCATGGTCTGAGTAACAGGCTAAAATTATGTTCACTATTTCATTAGGACCAAAATGACCTTGGATCTTGTAATATTTATCTTTTCAAAGGAATCATAAGTTAATCTATTCCTACAGAAAAGTCATAATTTGACCTATATTAATATTTTTTTAATTTCATATAAGTATGCTTCTATCAACAAAAATTCGACATTTTCCATAATGCCGCGGCATTTCACAAAAAGGCGCGTAATTCGTTTCATTGAGGTCGCAGGATTACTGTGGCTAACGAACCTAAAATGCACCAGTGATCTAATCCCGTTTACAATCTGCCGGCGCCGTTTTACAATTTGCCGACCGTTTACAGTTTGCCCGCCGTTTGTAAACGGCGAATTATACGATTTGCCTGCGACATGTAGATAGATAGATAGATAGATAAATACTTTATTGTCACACACAAAACACATTAACAATAAAAGGAGACTCTTAAATCTAGGGTGACAAAGGCGGTCTTATCGCTAGGAGCGATCTCTTCCAGACAACCTTTGCATGCAGGAAAGTTTGAATGAAAACTGTAGTAGTGTGCCAATATACTTATAATATTAATATACTACTGCAATACAATAAATATATATATAATGTAAGTATAAGAATAAATAAATAAATATATATATATATACAGGGTGTTAATTTAATTGCGTGCCATAGCTTTAGGGGTGTTTCAGTTACGATAAAGGAACACAAAAAAAATATTTAAAAAATTCCTACTGAAAAAAAAAACGAAAACTGCATTGAAACTTAACTAACGCGAAGCAACGTCACTAGCGCGCGAGTATCAGTGAATAAGGTAGGCACATCATTATATCAGCCGAAAGACGTCCACTGCTGGACATAAGCCTCCCCTAAAGACCTCCATGACGACTATACATAACTGAATCTCTTTCGCGCGCTTTTGATAGCGCGCCCATTCGCGCGGTCATTGCCCTCCGCGTTAGTTTAGTTTCAATGGAGTTTTAATTTTTTTTTAGTAGGATTTTTTTAATAATTTTTTTGAGTTTCTTTATCGTTACTGACCCACCCCTTAAACTATGGCACGCAATCAAATTAACACCCTGTATATATAAATATATACAGGTAAATAAAATACATACAAACTTGTTGCAAACTATGGAAGAGTTTTATTAAGGAAATGATTATGTAGTTTTGTTTTAAAAACAGCAAGAGACTTCGACTGACGAATATCAGACGGCAAATCATTCCAAAGACTGACAGCTTTCAACGTAAACGATTCCTTATAATAACCTGACCGAGTAAATGGAACTAGCAATAGATTATCTGTTTTGGATCGCAGGTCTCGAGAAAGATCGGAACAGTGGTATCGGAAACGTTCTTTAAGGTATGATGGAGTACGGGGGTCATGCATGTATATCTTATTGTGGACGGTTTTTTATTTGTATTTAGTTTGACTTACCATCAAACGTGTTCCAGGTGACGTAGACAGCGGCGACAACGACTCTGACCAGCGATCCTTCAGCTCGGCCTCCTCGCAAGTGGTGGGGGTGGTGGGATCCACAGGAGTGGGGGTGGTGGGCTCCACAGGAGGGGGGGACTTCCCCCCACTGCCCGCGCACCTCCGCAGGCATCGCAAGCCACACAAACCGGAGACCAAGCTGTGACACCAACACCGCAGAAAGAGTCAGATATACTTAGGCCCAGCGCAGACAGAACGGAATAATCCTCGCGCGGGCTCCGATGCGCTCCTCTCTGCCTGCGCTGAGCCTTAGTATAGGGTGAACAATTTGACGCGAGCCGGGCTTGAACCTGCAACCTTCTGCGTATCGTGCCAAAGTGCTTCCAACCTAGTATCCAGGTCCTGAATATCACTGAGTGTTTTTCGAGATTTTTTTTACTCCTATCTCACTTTATAGTTAGTGACGATAGAATCGGAGATGTAGCATGCCTACCTAGAAGATCTTTTAACCTGGAAGATCCAGATTGTATTGTTCGGGGAACAAATCTGCAGGAAGGGAGTCCCAATCTCTTTTTGTACGCGCACTGATGCGCAAATATTCAGCGAATATCTTCTTCACTTTTTAAACGAAAAATTGAAATTAACCTACTCACCCAGTGATGTTCAAGAATTGGTATCGCAGTAAATTTAGTCTAAGTAAAATTATCTGAATCTGGAAAAAGCCTGTCAAAAAAATGTTACTACAAAATTATTTCAGTTTACGAAATTTCAAAATATGCTCAAGATAAAATATTGTTTATTTCCGTAAAATGCAACAAATAAACTGCTATTTGGGCCAAGGTGGTTCCAAGAGCTTATGCTTTCTTTACAGTAAAAGAGAAACACTAATAGTAGTTTATGCCATTTTTACTTTCGAGCGGAGCGAGAAAGGTATTGTATTCGTGAAAAAAAAGTTTCTAATTTTCTCAAAAATGTGTTCTATATCACTTATACATCATAAAAAACAAGTCGCCCAAAAATGTCGGTCGGTCGGTCGGTCGGTCCGTCGGTCAGTCCGTCGGTCGGTCTGTCCGTCACGCTTTGGCCAACGAATGGTCCGATTGACACCAGATTTTGAATTTAGGAGTTTTATGCAAATCCATCGAAGGGTTCTAAGTGGTTTCTTGCTGGCTCTCATTTTGAGGGTAGCTGTCATACAACGAAAATGAAAAATTTAAATATTCTCAAAAACGGCTCATAGATTCTTGATGAAACTTTGCATGACCAAGCATCTCCATGTAAAATATCTTGCGCCAGTATCAATTGATCTGTGTAATTTCACCACCAAATCCTAAATATGTGATTTACCCAAAATTGGTTCCATTAAGTTTAAAAAAAAAATCTATAATATTAATCCTGGATTGGTTGTCTACCTGACTGGATATTATTTATGATTTTTTTGAATAAAATTTGGTACACAGGGTGTACCAAAAACTGAAAGGGCTTGCTCAGTAGACTAAACTGAACAATTATCCATAAGGAACATGTGTTGGGAAATTAAAAAAATCTCCATGCAAGTATCCTACGGTAGTATCCATCTGTGAAAATTCATATAAAGGGTGTTCCAGTACTACCAAAAGTTAAACATGAAATTTACTCGAAATCGTTTGAGGTTTGTTTTTGTTTTAATGTTTTACAATTTGAATTCTGAATTGATCTGTATATTTCATTTGAACATCTTTTCGGAAAAACGTATATACAGGGTGTTAATTTGATTGCGTGCCATAGCTTAGGGGTTTGAGTAACAATAAAGGAACACAAAAAAATATTAAAAAAATCCTACTTAAAAAAAAAACTAAAACTCCATTGAAACTTAACGAACGCGGAGGACAATGACCCGAACGGAGCATCAGTGGTACGCAGTATCAGTGGATAAGGTAGGCACATACATAACTGAAACTCTTTCGCGCACTTTTGATAGCGCGGTGCTCCGGGTCATTGCCCTCCGCGTTAGTTTAGTTTCAATGGAGTTTAAAAAAAAGTAGGATTTTTTTTAGTTCCTTTATCGTTACTGAACCACCCCCTAAGCTATGGCACGTAATCAAATTAACACCCTGTATAAATTTGTAATTCCATAGTATATGTATGGCATTACAAATTTAAGTTTGCGGTTGATAGTTTTTCCTTGAGTATTGCGAGTAAGTAAGTGCAGTGCTGCTGTACCATTTATTTATGTATATTGTTCAAGTTCAACCTTATGCCCTTTTTCAATATAATTAAGATGTCGCAGGATTTTTTTTATAATTCATCGTTTTACATTATGCCTTGTACCCTAAGAGCTATATTTATATTTTGGAGAAAAAATTCATATCAGGCCAAATTTTTGTAAACGGCTTTTAAATGCAATTGTAAGACTTTATTTTTGAATCCACCCAAATTTCAAACTGGAAGGTACAATTTCAATTTCTGGAGGTTTCAATTTCCATTTTTAGGGTTCCGATACCAAAATGGTAAAAAAAGGAACCCTTATGGTGCCGCTCTGTCTGTCTGTCTGTCTGTCTGTCCGTCTGTCTGTCACACCTCTATATCTCAGCAACCACTTGGGCGGATTTTTTTAAATTTGTACCAGAACAAAATTTGCTTAATTTATTTTTATATAATAAAATAAGGTTGTAGTTTCAATAATCATACAAATAGATATGTGTAGCAAATTAAAACCCTACAATATACATAATTATTACAAGAAATCTAGAGTTATTGGCATTTTTATCCAGTTAGTGAGGTCAAAATGATCCACTGAGTCACGAAATTGTTATTAGGTAAAATGAAAAAATAAAAGACTTGTTACTCATAATTAGAATTTTAATGAATTCACATTCAAAATCACAACGAAACATAGTACTTATTCTTTAAAAAAAATTAAGGAACATATAAATATGCCAACATTTATATCCTCTGACTAACTTATGGCAAAATTCACGAGAATATTTTTAATATTTCTTAGAAACTTTGAACTTGTAAACTTTTAAGTAAATAACACTTAGTTCTCTTTAAAATTATCTCACCAAAAAACACAAGACTGTACAAAATGGAGTATTTTAAGAACAATAATTACTAATTTAAATATTTATTTCGAGTGGACAATTAGTCAGTGGAACGTCAATATTACTCAGTGGAAAAGTAAGGCTCGCGTTACAATAACATGACTTCACGTGATATTCTGACATTGTTACTGTATGCAGTTTGTTTTTACCTGACTATGGCTAAAAGGAGGGTTTCGATTTTTAACGGCATGTGTGTAAGTATGAAATTATAAGCCCAAAATGACACAATTTTTTTTTCAAAAACGAAAACCCGACTTCTTAAAAATTTTGCTCTAAAAGATAATATTGTCACATGAAAGTGTTATGTACAAACTACTGTATTTAATAAATATTCATAGTGATGCTCAGAGAACAGCCGTGGTCATACGCCACCTACCTTAAAAACATGCTTCAGTGTAAAGTGGAATATGACCACGGCTATTCTCTGAGCATACCTATGAATATTTATTAAATACAGTAGTTTGTAGATAACACTTTCAGGTGACAATATTATTTTGTTTCATACGTTTTAAAACAAGATTTTTAAGTAGCCGGATTAAAATTTTTGAACTATTATTTTAGTGAGGAGTTTTATGTTAATAATAAAAAAGGAACAGTTTCACTACTTGATCGGAAGTCTAGAATAAAAGGTGTAATTTCTGGCAGTCCTAAACTAAAATAAACTTCAAAGTTCTAAATGTGATGGTAATGTTCGCGGGTAGTTACAAGAGCGCTTGACAACAGTGATTGAAGGACATTAATTTAAATAATTATGTTGTAAAAGTACAATTTTCTCGGTGATGAAAAAGTCCTCCATTCACTATTGTAGTGCTCTTTTTAAGTGGCGCGAGTTTTGATGTATTTTTTTTTTATGAAAGACTCTTCATTCACCGAAACAGGTGTCGCAAATGTAGTCAAAATTCTTGAAGTTGCTACTGCAATGTGGACATATCCATTTCTTACAAACAATGCATTTTATCATGCAAGTAGATATTGGTAATTTTTTCTTGCACCTATCGCACTCCAAAGTGCGAGTTACGATAGTTCTCAGCGATTTAGTTGCTCTATTTACGTCTTTAAGTTGGTCGTTTTCTTTTTTAGATATAATAGATGACTTTTTTTTCTTTGGCTTTGATTGGTTTTCATTGTTAATGGCTTTGGAGCGTTTCATAGTGCATTTTTTTTCGGTGGGAACAATTATTTGTAAATCGTTTACGTTCAGTTCGACAGCTTTTAAAGGATCATTTGGAATTTCTTTTTTATCTTTTAGTGAACAACCTTCAGAACATAAACTATTTCCCTACAATCTCTCAACCAAAGTTTCTTCATAGCGTGCACTATCAACCTCCATTTTTACAATATCATTTTCATTTATTTCAATCAGCTTCTCATTGTCAATTTTTTCGCATATTACAGGAGGTGCATTAATTTCGTGGTCATTATGAATAGTAATTACAAACTCTTTCTCAACTGGTTCTACAAAGCACTCAGTATCAGCCTCAATTTCAATAATGTTATTTTGATTAACTTCATAAAGCTCGTCATCAACAACTTCGACTTCGACATTACTATCAGTGAAGTTAGTTATTTTGGGTTCTGAACTTTTTTTTAAGACAACATTTGTATCGTGAGTTTCACAAGATGTAGTAGTTTTGTATAGAACCTCGACATCTTCAGTCACCGAGCGCATAGGGATAGATTCTGAGGAACTTTTAACTGAACCTGTATGAAGTTTGGATACTTTTGTATTTTTCTGATTGAATATGTGAGTCTGTGGCGAAAAACAATCGCATAATCCTCTATTTGTTCCACAAAAACATGTATGGGTCCTGTGCTGAATTTTGTTTTTAGTGGTTGAAATAATTTGATGAATTTTCATCGTGCCTGCTACAGTATCCAAATTGTTGGGGATCAGTTTGTTGATATTGTCAATTTCAGAGTCAGCAATGTAAAAACATTTAGTGGAAGGCATGCATTTGTTTAATACATCGTAAGCTTCTGAACCATCTGCAATGTCGCGACCATAACTCACTTGTTGATCAAGGATTCTCTTAGCTTTACCGCCAATACCATCTGCAACGCCTTTCCCATGTCCGCTTTCCGTAAACGACCACGTTGCATAATCAAGCTTCAGTTTGAGTGCAAACAAATTCAACAAATAAAAGTTTTTCTTTTGACGGTATTGTGAGCTGGGGCCGTCTGAATACACGTGGATAACATTCACGCCAGGTTTTATTTCTCTAATCATTTTAATGACTGGGATGAGATGTGCCCAGATACCCGCCGGTTGGTGACAATTATTGTCGGAGATAGTGCAAAATGATTTTGATCTATCTGCAAAGTACACCATACCTGAAATACAAAATTATGAAACTAATTACAATACATACTAACGGATATAATTCACATATTATTTTAAGGACGGTATAGGGTCCACCTGTTAAAGAAATTAATATTGAAAAGATAATGAATAATGGAAATATTGTGAATAGCTCATCTGACTGTTCATATAGGAGTGTTAGTTTCAACACTGATGTATGTGCGTGTAATTCTGTGGAAATTAGAGTATTGAGAAGTACGGCTGAAATGAAATTCCTCATACGTACCTGTGTGCAGCGTAATTTGGTGTTGAGATGCACCAAAGTACATTGATTGGATTTCTTCTGCAAGCTTACATGTGTAGTTTTCTGAAAAGTCGCACAGAATTAGTGCTTCATTCTCTTTTAATTCTTGTACACATTCTTTGTATTTTTGCTGCTGGTGCTTCCATGTGTAATAATGTTTTTTAAATGGAGCAATACTCTCTTCAAAACACATAATCAAAGTACCAACCGTCCCTTTTTTGGTCACTTTTGCAGTTATTTTAGTTTTTACACTTTTTTCGGCACCATTCTCATTTATTTTGTAAGAGTGATCTTTTCGTTCCCACTGAAACCACTGCGTTTGTGTATTAATCTGATTATCTTTTAGAATATAATCCGGAACTTTGTTTTTGCATTCTTTGCATTCCCCATGCATGCATTGGTATGATAGTTTGTTGCAACTTACATTTGTTATTACATCATTCAGAGTTTTGCAATTGGGTAAAACCCCATTTTTTACAAGAGCTTTGAACATCATTTCAAAATTTTCGTGTTTTACACACAAACATGTGTTTCTGTTTTGCACCGTCGGAGATATAACGTAAAACGGCTTATATTTGTAAAATGTTGCCAAGCTGTATTCACCCCCTTCTGATTTGTAAATTTTATATAGATTTACTAATGTATCGGTTAGGTACCGTATCTGTTCTTTTTTCTTGTTTAAGGTTCGACATTCTCTCTTTCCTGCAGTGCATCTGCTGATGTCATCTCGTATAAAGAATTTTTCTATTTTGTCGCTTATTTCATTATTTTTGAATTTTTCTTTTCGTATCCGTATTCTACCTTTCAGCCCTAGCAACTTTGCCACAAATGTCTTCTTCTTAGCTTTTTTAACAGTGTCAATTTCGACTAGTCGTTTATAAATCCTCTTTTGGTTATTTGTTTTAGAGTTTTTGTACGCATTTTTCAAAGTGCACTCCAAAACTTCTTCCCTAGCTTTCATTTTATCAATTTTTGTTTCCAAGTCTCGAATTTTTTTCAGTGAGTGTATGTTCAAGCGGTAAAGCCTTTTTTTTGTTGTTTGTAGAGATGTTGTTAGAACTTGAATTCTTTTTAGCGCTGTCTTATATTTTTTTGCAAGATTGTTATATTTATTGTTTCTTTTTCTTTCGTTAATCTGTTTTGTGGGTAATTTTGTATTACTTTTTTTATTTTCTACTTTTTTATGATCTTCTTTTTTATTCTCTTTTTGTTTGCGTTTTTGCTCCCTCCATTTCTGTCGTCTTTTTTCTTTCTCGTGTTCTGTTAATTCGTTTATTTTTTTTTGATTTAGATTTGACTAGAGCCGCATGCTTTTTTTTGTGTTCTTCGAACTTGTCTGGATTATTTTTAAGTTTTTCGCGGTGCCTTTTCGCTCTTTCCGCAGCTGTTAGAGCCATCGCGATTCCTATAAAGTAATGTACTATGTGTTAATTGTTCAAGGAGTTCATAAAGTTCAGATTATACAGTACTTGTCCCTGCTTTATTTCAGTTTTATCAGAATAAAATAGAGGAGCGTTTTGTAAGTTTCTGTCCATGAAACTGAACAACTTTTCCCAGGAACATAGGTCGAAATACGAAAAATAATTTACGACGTCTCATATAAAATGTGCTGTCAACTGATGCAGTTTGTATGAGAAGCCGAAAAAGTATTTTCGTTACTCGACCTGCGTTCCGTGTTAGCTTTCGTCATAAAAATGTTTCAATATTGATTAGTAGTAGTTTTGAAGTTTTTCCCTTAACACCAAACAAACTTCAGCTTTTATATAGCACAGTAGAACATCCAATATTTAAATTTCTCAAATACAGCTTATTTGATTTCCAATAAAAAAAAACATTATTTGTCTTTGGTTTGATTCTAAATTTATGATACCACGCACTGACAAAATCTTTAAACTTATAACACTCTTTTTTTGTCTGAGCAAAAAAAGACAAAAAACAATATGAACTTGGCTTTAGCGTTCAGCTGACTAACAATTTGTTCGGCTGACTAACATTTTTGAAAATGTTGGTCAGCGGAGCGTAACGATACTCAGGCAGAGACTTTATGTTTTACCCTGTTGCGGACATAATTTAACTTATTACTTTAGAAACGATATATTTTACGAAAATTGTAGCTAGACTATTCATTGTGAGTTAATACTGTACCAAAAAGTTGTTTCTTACCTTAGAAAAACGCAGTTAATCAGTGGAAATCTGTTTATCACTTACTTTAGCTGCACACTTTATCGACTCCATAAACCCAGATTAGTAAGTTTATGTACAGTCCATAAACAGACTGATGTTATTCAAAATGGCGGCACAGCTGTCAGGATTCCAGCAAAACTTGCCAATCTATTGAAAAAACTACCACTGTGGTAGAATAAAATACTCTCAGTTGTTCATATCGCCGCTAGTCAGTGGAATTTTCCACCTATGTCAATTTTTGAGTTAAGATTTAATAACTAATTATGAAATATTTAATTAAAATTCAAAGTTTTACTATTTAAAATTGAAAAAATAATTAATCTAATATAATAATGGAGTAGTAGCTGTGTATAATACTCTGACCATTGAATTGAAATAACAAGTTTTAAATTGCAAACTTAGTAGTGGACATGGTATAATTTTACAAATTTTTACAAATTTTGCTTAATTCTGATTAAAATTTATATACTACGATATATACAGGGTGTTAATTTAATTGCGTGCCATAGCTTAAGGGGTGTTTCAGTAACAATAAAGGAACACAAAAAAAATATAAAATAATTCCTTTTTTTTTACTTTTTTTTTATTTTTTTTCTTATTTTATTTTCTTGATAATATTTTAGGATGTGCATCTGCCCAAGACACTGAACCACTTTTCCCAAGGAACATAGGTCGAAATACGAAAAACATTTTTCGACTTCCCATACAAACTGCATCAGCTGACAGCACATTTTTAGTATGGGGGGGCGAATTTTTTTGTCGTATTTCGACCTATGTTCCTTCGGAAAAGTTGTTCAGTGTCATGGGCAGATGCACACACTAAAATATTATCAAAAAAAGTAAATAAAAATAATAATAAAAAAATACGAAAAAATTATGAAAAAAAAATGGATTTTTTAAATATTTTTTTTGTGTTCCTTTATCGTTACTGAAACACCCCCTAAGCTATGGCACGCAATTAAATTAACACCCTGTATATTAACTTTTAAAAATATTAATCTTATATTCATATTTTGATAAATTTGCATTTGAAACGTACAAATCTACTTTAAATATAAAAAAAATACAATAGAAGTTAATGGACACAGTGAAAAAGCAATGTACAAATTTAAAAAAATCCGCCCACTTACGCTATCGAGCTGAAATTTGGAATAGTTTTAGAATATAGTTGCCCAACTTAATTGCACATGAATTTTTTTTGAAAAAAGTATGATTATTAATGTAAAGGGGGCCAAAATAGGGGGGGCCAAATTTCAAATTGTCGCTACTAGGTCGAGTGGGGTATCATATGAAAGGGCTTTACTTGTACATTTTAAAATATATTTTTGTATTTTTTTAAGTTTCTTAGTTTTCAAGTTATGATGAAAAATGTCAAAAAAAATACCATTCCCCCCCCCTTATCTCCGAAGTTTGAGTAAGGGAAAATCTGAATTAATTACAGTTGACAGAGGTTTATGTAAACTTTACAGCAAAAATAAAACGATCTTTCTAAGTTGCACAGTTTTTCAGAAATCTGCAAAAAACCTTTACAAACAAATTTAGTTTTGCGGTCCTGAAAATGGACTTTATTGCTTCCAAAAATACTATAGGTATATCGGAACCCTCGGCGCGCGAGTCCGACTCGCACTTGACCGGTTTTTTTTTTTAAATTCTTAACGCTGAGAAGTGTTTTATTACCAAGACTTTAAATTTTACCCTACGAATTTTACCAATTATTAGTAGTGGGTACTAAAACGAATGAGAGTTGAATCAAGTAGGTAGTGTGAATTTCTTATTTAACTTCAAGAACAAAATATATGTTTTGTTTTCATTTCAGACCACTATCCTATCAGGAAATATACAACACAGAGCCATTTAGTGCGTGGGTAATTAGAACTATTTAGGGGTTCGAAAGTTCACAAGTTTTTACGTGCTTTGTGTAGGTAGCGAAAAACAAATATCTAAGAAATAAATTAAATTAGAATCTAAAATGAGTATTGATACTTCAGCTCCCTTCCCAATCTTTATATTTGTCGGGTAGGTGCCTAAATACCCAAGTATTTGAATATTAATGAATATTACTTTAGGTTTAAAGTACTTTCCTGTCTGAACTAATTTGAATTGTTTAGCTTTGTCTAGCCTAGCCATTTACACCTTTTCCTTATATTATCTTAATTTGTACTTATAAATATTTGATCATACATTGACAGATGCTCGATAGCTGCCTAAAAATGGCATCATACATAAAAAAAAACAAGCCTCTTTTTGCTCTCAGACTCTGTGTTTGCTTCGAAATTCCAATTGGGAGCCCACATACAATGAAAACACTTTTCGTTCGAATTCTTGAATGTGACTGTATCTATTAAAATGAGCGATGTTACATTATTTGTTTTTTTTTAGCAATAAAAATACCATAACTTTTACTTATATACCTACAGATTTGTACGGAACCCTTGGTGCGCAAGTCCGACTCGCACTTGGCCTGTTTTTTTTTATTTAGAACACTATATGAACAAAAGCATTGAAGAACTGATCTGATAGGATTTTTTATCATAGGTCTAATGCATCTTTGAGATTTACGTAAATTTGTTTTTTAATTTAATTGTTTCTTTTACAAATATAGGAGGATTATATACTTAAATAAAAAAAAGATAGAAATAAAGGTTAATAAATGCAAAGTAAATAATATTTACAGCATTTTTGCCCTTCTTTTGTAGAATTTATAATACCTTTATTATTTTTTTATATCATGCGGTCGTAAATTTGGGTGGATTACTAATGAATTATTTTATAGACCAGCTAATCTTAATTTTTGACAGAAAAAAAATGCAAATATGAATTTTTGTTGAATCTTCATACAGTGAAATCGTTTGGCTCTTAGGCTATAGGCATTCTACAAAATGCCGAGAAATTTTTAATTCGTCATTTTGGCATTTCACAAAACAGTTCGGTTGGGTTTAACGTGGCTAACGAACCTAAAATGCACCAGTCATCTAAACCCGTTTACAATCTGCCGGCGCCGTTTTGCAATTTGCCAACCGTTTAGTTTGCCCGCCGTTTTTTAACGGCGAATTATACGATTTGCCTGAGACGAAGGGATTTGCAACCTACGTTTAATACCAACTACTATAGCCTAAATAATGTAAGTTGATTAGAATGTCAGCAGGACAGATATACGAGTGAGAGCAGGAGGGAGCGATACATGCTCTGTCGCTCTAATATCTTACGCATCGCTCGTCCTGCTGACATTCTATTCAAGCTACATTTCGACTGCATCAAGGAGGTTTTAATCCACGCTGATTAAAACCTCCTTGGACTGCATTACTAAATCATAAACGTAGTATACCTTCCCTTTTGCATTAACCGTCATAAACAAATAGTGTAGGCAAAAGCAGTTGACCCCCGCATTAAATCCTCAGTCGATGAAACTTTGCTGGGGTAGTACACTATATGAGACAAACCTTCCATAAAAAAATCCAAAAAAAAATCGGTACTTTTAATTTTTTCATACATTTTTTGTATGGAAAAATTACAAAAACCGGTACCGATTTTTTTATAGAAGGTTTGTCTCATATAGTGTTATACCCCAGCAAAGTTTCATCGACTGAAGATTTAATGCGGGGGTCTTCATACAACGATCCGCTTTGTTGCCTAGACTAAAATGTAAGTATAGTTTCATTTTTCAGACCTTAGCTTCGTCCGCGTTAAGAATGCAATAAGTCAGTCAGGGTAAAGGTGTATTCACAATGCAAAAAAAAAGAACACACAAGGGAAACAACCACTTCTTTCGTAGGTTTGCCTTCAGTTAGTCATTGTGCATTTGACTTTATAATGTTAAGCGACCATATTTGTTTAGGGGGTTGTCTACCATAGCGGTGGAACTCACTGCATTCTTAAGATGGACGAACTATAATTGTGTGCAACTGAACTTTATTGTAAGGTTTTAATTATTTATGACTAGTTATACAGGGTATTTGGTAAATGTCTGCAAACCTCTCAGGTGGTAGCTTTACCCATGAAACTGAACAACTTTCCCCATGGAACCTAGGTCGACATATAAAAAAATCAATGTTACCTCCCATACAAAATGTCTATCGGCTGTTGAAAATTTTTTCGTACTTCGATCATGGGTAGAGCAACCACCGAGAGGTTTGCAGACATTTACCAAAGACCCTATATAAAGCTAACATTTCCATGACATTATTATAATTTTGTATGTAAGTATGACCTATATTTTGTATAGATGAAATATGCAACTCACAAATTGTAATTGTATATAGGGGGATACTGAAATAAAAAAGAGATTTTCAAACTTTTTACTTTATTATCTATATTCCAATTGTAAAAGGGAGAACCAGTCACTCGCTAAGTATATCACTCAGTGCTACTACGCCACTAACGATCTCATCCATGTACACATAAAGAAAACATCAACCGAAATAAGGTTAGAAATTCACAAATACACATTTAATGTTGATTACATCTATCTTAAAATTAATGAGCTCGGCCGCACTGAAAGATATCTGAAATACTGGAATATCATGAATTCTAGAATAGAATTTTCAAATAGACCGCATAATTGAACGAATTGAAAAGCAAGATCGCCACTTTTATAAAAAATATGAATAAGCCCTGTTATCTGTAACGTCTCAGAGCGCCCGAGCTCCGTAAACCTAAACTATAGCTCACCACGGACTTAGCGACAAACCGGCCACAAGTATGAAACGAATCAAAAGCACCCCAATTGAAGAAAATTCATTATAAATTCAATTACACTGACCATGCAACAAAATTTACAAGTTAGTGCGTGCGATTCATATTGCACTTGTTGTTTAATGGATTTCTTGCGTGCATTACCGTGAAAAAAATGAAAAAGATTCCTCGTCAAATACTGGCCAATCTATCGGCAAGTAAAAGAAATATAAAACAACCTATTTAGACGCTTATTCAAGCTTTAAAACGTTAATTTTCAAATTTATTTGCAAAAATAGGTTTCTCCTGCAATGGAGCTTTACGTATACGAATAATAAAGGGCTGATATACAGTGTGAATTTTCATTAGTTTTGCTTCCGAAGCCCAGTGAATCTTCGGGAAAGTTGTTTGTTTTCATGAGTACTTTCGAGAACTTTCCCGAAGAATAAAAATTTATCGTCGATCACGTGACCAGTTTACCATGAAGACGAAAAAAAAAATTTTTTTGCGAACGTTTTTTTATTATGAATAGAATCACTAATGAAAATTAACGCTGTACAAATCGTGCCTCGATACAGTATAAAACAAAATGGCACTGACTCATACCTACTCTGGAAAGATATCGGTCTGCAACATGTAACGGAAAGTTGTGATAAATAATACTAAAGGGTGTGAAAAAAGGGCCCATGAAAATGAACAACTTTTTTCAAGGAACTAAGTCGAAATACGAAAATCAATTTTTGACCTCTCATGCAAACTGCATCAGCAGCATTTTGTATGGGAGGTCAAAAATTTATTTTGACCATGTTCCTTGGGAAAAATTTTCAGTTTCACAGCCTTTAGTATTACCACACCTTTAGGTCGTAATGAAATAGTGTACATAACTTTTACCGTTTAGTTGTAGTGTTACTCAGACCATGAAACTGAACAACTTTAACAGGTCGGAATACAAAAAAAGTTTTGAGCTCCCATATAAAGTGCATCAGCTGATAGCGCATTTTGTATCGGAGGTAAAATTTTATTTTTCGTATTTCGACTTAGGAAAAGTTGTTCAACTTCATGGATTAACATGTTAAAATTATGACAAGATGTAACAGAAAGGGTACGTCAACCCTGAAGGATGTAATTCTGCCCATAAAACTTTCGTATTCGACCTAAGTTCCTCAGGAAAAGTTGTTCAGTTTTATGGGCAGAATCGCATCCTTCAGGGTTGGTTGGTATACCCTTTCTGTTACACCTTGTAGAGCATCCTGCAAAACTAATTTCAACACTAGCTAGTTTATAAATTTGTTATAATGGTGTACGTTTTTAAGAAGGATATTCGATACACTAATTTATACTGCGTACAAAATAACTTTGTCCGTGACCGTTAATGTGCCGAAGTCAAAACACTCATGCGCGGAAAATAACAGTCATGAACAAACTTGTTCTGTACTGACGCGTGTATCTATGTATCGGTGCTATTTTGTTTCAGTGACTTTTCCGAGTTACGATTTCCATTGGGGTTGTCAGCTCTTATTATTTGTCAATGATCGCACGTAGCTCCAAAAATGTATGTTTAGTGTATTTACACATCTTAAAATTACACTTAGCCGAAACCTTAATCGAACAGTTATCTGCGTTAGTGCCAGACCGCAAGAAAATACGATTAACTACTTCTTTACTTAAAAAATATTTGTTTGACATTTTATTTCTATATAAACCAATTAATAACAACTTTTTAGTTAAAATTATATAAACCTTAGCCTTTATTACAGAATTTCTTAAGGTTCTTCACATTTTATTGAAATTGTCATAAATTAATAATGATTTTTCGCTGGCGTTTCTGGCTCGCATCGTTCTTTCATCTAATTTTGTACAATGTTTGGAGGTTGTGTACTTGATTTCTCACGCGGTCTCGTGAAGTGCGCCGAGTTTTAAAATGAATCATGGTCCCGACAAATTATTCCCCGTGGGTAATTAAATCATCAACTTATAGGTAAATACTTGATACTAACATTTTTTATTACTAACATTAGTCGACCATCACGTTACCAAACCATTTGGTTTTTTTTTTCAAACAAGAACAGTGTTCTAAAGTTGGGTCAAGACCTCTTTTGTTTGTAAATTTTTTTTAATCGAGTTTTTACCTATTTTATAGAAAATGAAATAACTTCGGATCTGGGTGAAACCCGACGCACAAGCTGCATAAATTATAGCTTAAAATACGACAACAAATATGAAAAATCAAAGTAATATTAAAAGGAATCGTGATAGTAATCACTGAAGATCGTATAGGCACTGAAAATAAAACATCCTTATATTTCTAGAGCTGTTTACTTGTATTATCCTTATTCTAGAGGGAATTATTCCTACAACATAAAATTACATACGCTTTTGTCCGCCGCCGCCAAGGAAATATTAATACAAACTGAAATTGCGATACTATTTTATCTATTACAGAAGGTCTTCGCTGAGTAAACCTTGTTTTACTATATTCATATTTCCAATATGAATTGAAAATTATTATTTAGATATAGAAGAAACAATTTACTTTACAAACTTGTACTTACAAATCCGTAAAATAGTCAAATAATTCTTTACTAAAAATTTATTTTCAAAGCGATACATTCACAAAAATTCAACGAAGTTGTAGGGCTAAACTACTTAGTCTATATGCTTAAATACTATCGATCTTTACCGTCAGAATAAGCTAGTACAAAGTAGATTTGATGGGCTGCTTGAACGTGGCAATACTAATGAGAGTGCTTTATGGATAAACAATGGGCAAATCTTTCAGATTATATTCTCCTGGTACTTGTGTTTTCTTTACAAGTGGGCCAGCCTCCCCATCCTCCAATGCTTTTCCTCTCCAACAGATTTATGCACTCCGTAAGTGACAGTCTCCATTAAAATAGTCTGTCAAAATCTACTGTGTTCAAGCATACTTCAACCGTGTCAACGCAAATTTAACTATACATACGGGTACGCACTGCTCTATTAGCGTTACAAGCTGGTACTGAACTAACTCTGTTATTCTACCTTTCATACAAGCGCTCTGTCCCACAATGGGAGAGAAATGGCGCTTAAAAGCAAACGTGTGAAAGAGTAGGACAGATATGTACAATATCAGCTCGTCTCGCTGAACAGGATAAACATTGTCATGGGGAGAGATTGCATGTTTTACACACAAGAAAAGGACTTACGCGAAGGAACATTGGCATCCTCCACAAAAAATCTAGTTGCTCTTTCTAGCAAACGTGCAATGATGGTCCATTTAGATAGTTTTTAGGAAACTTCAGGAATGCTTACGCCGATAACATACGCTCTTTGCTTGTGATATACAGGAAATCTCTCTGGTCATAAGTTAAAAGATTTTGCAATACATTTCTAAGTAAAAGCTGTCTAATTCCTTGTCTACATTGATGGTACTCGCGGAGAGATGTTAACAGTGAGTTGACTTGGGAGGGTATTAATGTAACGCGCGGCGGCGGTATTATCCTAGTGTTTAAGTGTGGTGGCTTACTTGACTAAGTTTGCGTTGCGGCGGAGTCACTGCTCACGATGATATGAGCTGGAAAAACAAACACCCTCATTTAGCAACAATCTGGGTGTAAGAAACATTACTGCAATTTCGCAACAAAAAAAAACTAAGGATCATGGGCTGAAAAACTACGGACGTACCATAGGGTGCTTCCACAGTCACGAGGATTTGCCTCTAAGTATCACGCATGCGGATGGCACGTAAAACAGGGGAAGCATGTATGAAATGATAAAATGCGGAACAAGCATGCTATCAAGATCTACACGAGGACGAAATTCCGCGTGACTGGAGAAGCGGCTTAAGGCTGAAGTTTAAAAACGAAAATCATTATAAAACCACATGCAATTTCGACACTTGTAAAACTGAGCTCAGCTTAGTTTCGTCTCTTGACTAAATGTAGGTCTTAAGCCGAGATTCACTTACACTAAGGTTTAGTCTCACAAGTGTCAAAATTGTATATAGATTATTCAGCTCACGCTTTTCGCTTCTAAATCTTAGTCTTTGTAGCCATGTGAGATTTCTGTAAACAGTTAACAAAACATCATCTTTTTGACCCACGTTTCTTAGGATCAGCTGTTCAGATTTTTTGACCGATTGTGCATTTAGCCGATCGACTTGAGGTGCTTTTTTTCTAACATGTATATGATAAAACTGCAACTGTTCTCCGATTTAGTCCTACCCAGTGAGTGGAATGGATTGTAAAGATGTTCAAATAATTATAATGGTGGATTACGAAATATTTGGGAAAACCATCAAAACCCAATAGCAATCTTAATTGGAAGTGAGTGGTCATATAAATCTGGGTAAGCAACTACACAATTTTAAAGTAAAACACACTAAAAAATAAATTAAAAGCCTAATTAAAACAGTGCAAATGATGAGAATTAGAATAAAAAATAAACATGCAAAAAATAAGCAAAAAGTATTCTACCTTGTAAACAAAAGCGGGCGATTCCTTTCCACTTCATGTCATATTTTATTATTTTCATAATATATTATTATTGTAATAATATATAACTATTTATGTCCTTTTATAAACTATAGGTATACTAGGTAGACATCTACACTCCGCTCTTAACTCCTAACATCTTAAATACACTGCAACAAACAAAACAATAACAAAATTAAAATAAACGAAAATAAATTCCTAACATGCACTATAGCTATGTGTTGTAAGAGTTAAAGGAGACGTTTTAGATTATTATTGGATCCCGGCCATATCTTTTACAAATGTTAGTATGTATTAGACCTAGGCGAAGCTACTTCGACCAAATTAAAACGTCAATGTCGTGTCGTTTTAGGAATAGCAGCTAGAGATACAACGTGATGACGGGAAGTTACTCCATCGACAAGAGCCAAGCTCTTAAATTGAAGAAGAAGTATGTATTTAATGTGGTGCCGGCAAAGAATAGTACCAACCCAACAGTAAGAGGCGACTGAGGGTTAATGAACCAGAGAATGGGCAGCAGCATCCTTCTGTGTATCGTATCATCTTACATTCTGTCGGTCACCAATAACCGCGGTCCATGGTGCCAGCCGTAACGCTAACAAGGTTCCTATGGTACTTCCCCTCCACATTGTTTCAGCAAAAGCTAGAATTTTGGAGGGAGTTCCCTGTCCTGTAGTAGACGTTTCATGGGATGCCATGATGATGATGAAAGTCCTTTTTACAATGTTATCAAAAACTGCTCTTCTCTGCTCTGCCTTTCGGTGTGCGTGGAAGGCCTGACAAGAAAATTTTCATGATTTCTTTTGAATTTTGCTCAGACAGACCAAAGACATTCTGCGATATGAAAATGTTTTTTACGGTCAAACTACACGATTATAAACAAAAGATTTACTGCGTAAAATTAGGTGGCTGATTCTCTTTTTTACTAGCAAGTGCTCATAGATATGGCCGGTGATGAGAGAAAATACAAGACTTGAGTTATCAATAAGGAATGTATAGGGTTAATTTCAAAAATTTTACGGAATAAAATTTTCCAATCAAGTCCAATTACAACTTGTTTAGCTCTAGTTACAAAAAATTAGAATAAAATCATTATACAAGAAGCTTAGGAACGCCCACTACTGGACAAAGCCTGAAAATAATGAGATTTATTTCTTGGGATTAATATTTTGCTGTCCACAAATCTCTCTATTGACAGCAGTTTTGGGAAAACAAAAAAAATATCTTGTTATTTGACCCTATCTCTACAGGTTGGTGTCGTAACAGGCGAATTAGGGAGTTAAATCCGGAGGATGGGCAGCAGCGTTCTTCTGAATATCTTACGATTGGCACGCAAAAATTGCTGTCATTTGTTCAAAAAACCGATCTAGAGTGTAGTGTTATCTGTGATGTGTACTGTCTGTTATTTCAGTGTGTATGTGTGACACTGACCGACTTGACTGTGGCCTTGATGAAGTCCTTCTTGTGCGCGAGGTCGAAGTCCGGGTAGTGGCTGTACACCTGCTTGCACACCGTCTTCATGGTGATCTGCTCCAGGTTGGCGCCCTCCAGGATCTGCTTCACGTACTTCTTGATCTCGTCGTCCTGGAACAAGTCCGCCGGTCACCATCACCATCACCATCACCACACAAGGACAGTTAGAGCCTATGCACACCGCGTTTGCCTTTCCACAGAGCAGTTTGTTTGCGAATGCGACGATACAAACGCACCGACGACGCGCGTCGATGCATCCGCTCGGTAGCCCGCAACTCGACCGCGAGAAAATGAATTCGCGCGTTTGCCGCACTGACGTAATTCTATGACGTTCCCTAGACACATTCAGTTGCTTCGAGGAATCAGCGCGTGTCGCACGTATGACAATGGAGCGCATGGACACCGACAATCATTGACGAAGTGGAAAAAAGACCAGCATTATGGAACATCCAGTGTGAAAATTTCAAAAAAAAGTTATCAAAGGGACATTCTAGGAAAGGCTCACTATGGAAAAGGAATACTCTGTGAAAATAACATTTTAAGCACTAGAGCGACAGATTTTGTGACAAAATTATACTATAGGAAAAATATACTCTAGGGCTATTAAGCTATTCACATTTGTCCGACACATTGTAATGGTTTTGAGAAAAGGATATACTGGGTAAGGGACATTTTAAGAAAGGCTCATTATGAGAAAAGAACATTTTAAGCAGGAGATTTGTGGGAAAATAATATTCTGGAAAAGGACATTTTAGGAAAAATATTCTCTAGGGTACATTCACGAAGTCATTTCGGGAAAGATTAGTTCTGAGTAAAGTACTTTATAATATACAGAATTAACATTCTGAGCAAGGGTCGAAAAAAAAAGCTTTAGGAAAAGAACATTTTAAGCAGGGGATTTGTGGGAAAATAATATTCTGGCGAAAGACATTTTAGGAAAAAAGTAATTTCGGGAAAGTTTATTTCTAAGTATACTTTATACAGAATTGACATTCTGAGCAAGGGTCACATCACAGACCTAGGATTTTGCTAACGCTACGGTGATATTGTGAAAGGGATAATGTGGGAAAATAATATTTTACGCAGAACGGGAAAAGGAATATCCTGGAAAATAACATTTTGAGTAAAAGATTCTCTAGGGAAGAGTTATTTTAGGAACGGGAAGTTCTGGAAACAGTACATTCTTAAGAAGGTCGTTTTGTGACGTGCAAATAAAGTTTATTTATTCATTTATTTTGGGAAAGGGAAGTTTTGGAAAAGTATATTTTGAGACAACATATTTATGCTTCAAAAATAAAATATATATATATCTAGTACGTTAAATACTAACAGTTGGCGGCCGCTTGGCTTTCTTGTCAGCAGGCGCGTCGGACTCCTCACTTCCCTCCTCTTCCTCACTCCCCTCTTCCTCGTCCTCCTCTTCACTTCCCTCCCCTGACTCCTCTTCCGAGGAAGCCTTCTTGGCGCCTTTCTTACCAGCTGGTCGACCAGCAGGTTTGCCTGGCTTCTTCTTGGCTGTTGATGTACAAAACGCTTTACGTCACTGATACACTTGACTTTTGGATAAAACTATCGATTTCTGTGAGTCACGCCTCTCATCGTCTTATAATAGTGGTTTATGCAACGGTACATAATGCGGGGTATAAAACTCGAGTGTCGGTTTATGGGACGCAGGCGATCGTAGCGAGCCAAGTTCCATAATAGAAGACACGAGTGTTTTATACCTAATTATGTGGAATTGCATACACAACTTTATCTACTCTCATATCGTGAATCCTAAAATAATGTGTTCAAAAACAAACCTTAATGTTTCTCTCTTTTTCCGGTGATAACTGCTAAGTGAAGTTCCTATAGCTGCTTTAAAAACACTCGAAGGCAAGTCGTAAATGATTTTATCACTTATTTCATTACAAAACTAATAAAATGATGTAACTACAACTTTTGTTTGCTGAGTTTTCCATTATTGCAATGAAACCTCCTTGCAGCCACAGACAGACTACAAACGCATCAAGCTGTTAATGGCGCGCCTATAATAGATCTCTCGCGATGACTGTTAGTAAATTCAATACTTCATAATACACTCCCACATATAAAAAAATGCTGCTAAGAGTGTTTCTAAGCACAGATTGACATTATGAAGATTAACGATATGAGAGTAGATAAAATGAATTACCTACTGGTTACTTACATTATGTTTATGGGTGATAAAAAATTTGCGTAAAACCTTTTATGTTCTTGTTGTGGAACACCTTTTGTACCATCATCATCATATCAGCCAAAAGACGTTTACTGCTGGACATAGGCCTTCCCTAAAGATCTCCATAGCGACCGGTCCTGCGCTTCTCGCATCAAGGGGCTTCCCGCGACCGTTACAAGATCATCGATCAGGGTCATTCCAGTCCCCGGCGGTAACGCTATTCCAGACTTTTGTACCAAACACATTGAAACTGCCAATTTTTAATAAAAATAATATAAAAATAATAAATAAACATTGTGGGAAAATTCACACGAGTTCCATGATCCCAAACTAGGCAAAGCCTGTCTATGGGTACCAGCGACTATAGGTGCATAAATAGATAAATAACACCCAGACATAGAACAAACCAGAAAGCTCTAGTAAACTTGCGGATTGCTTTTTGAAAGTCGACGATTATCTTTATGAAATCAAAGTTGTTACCAGGTGGAGTAGGGACTTTCCGCTTGCTCGCTGCGGCTGGCTTGGCGTTCTTAGCGGCGACAGCGCCCTTACGGCCCTTCGCCACCGCCGGCGGCGCGCGGCCCCGCTTAGACTTTGGCTCCTGGGACAATCAATTATTCAATAAATTATAACTAATACAATTATTTCAATATTCTATAAAACTAATTTTGAGATAATATATTATTTTAATTTCCATAAGTTTTAGAACAAACTTTATTCAGTAACAACTACCAAACGAGATGTTTTGCGTATTTAGAGTTACATGTTGTATAAGTTCTTACAATTTTTTTTATTGAATACTACGAATAAATAATAATCCAGGAACTCTAACTCAGAACAAATTCCACACAAAAAGTGGCCCTACGTGAAACCAAGGACGTATATTCAAAATACGAATCAATTGGTTCAAATTCAGAACGAGAGCAGGGATTGGTTCGCGCGCGTGCTGCAATGTCAGCTAGAGTGGTATTTGAGTAATTGACGCGGTCACACGACTTCTTCTATTACACGACTTTCGTTGGGTAATTTTTGAGCGCAGTTACATTTTCTGATTTATTATTTATTCGTAGATTGAATGTGAATGTACTCACATCGGACTCCTCCGCGTCGCTGCCGGACTCCGCCTCTGACTCGGACTCGCTCTTCTCGCTCTCGTCCTCCGACTCGGACTTGGCGCGCCGCCCGCGACCGCCCGCCGCCGCCGCTGCGCCCTGCCAATACAAAAAGAAAAACAAAATTTTTAAAAAGACCTCTTTTTGGCTGTATCCTTGATACGACGGCCGTTAGTTCTTCGTGATAAGTTTGGCTCTGACGGTTATTTTCTGCGCATGGGTGACAGGCGGAGAGCCATTGAACGATTCGCTCGGGGCCATCTGCCGCGCTCACCCCCGCAATAATTTTTTTAGTTCTGCGTATTAACGGTCATAGCTAGAGTTATTTTTGTAGGTAGGTAGAGTCAAAAGCACGTCCACTCACCCCTCCTCCCGTCATCATCTATGCTCATACAAAGCTCGATGTAGTAACAATTATGTGACCAATAATCGCCGCCAGATGGCCCAATATCAACTGTGCACGCAATGACCACCCCAAACGAAAGTCAAAGTCAAAATCGTTTATTCATTGGTGGATATCAAAATCTCTTAATGCCGTCACCTAAACAACATCGCTTCACAAACAACGTGGCGCCATAGTGGAAAAAAATGAAGCGACAATAAAAACCCACGCGCTCTTTAAAAATGTTTGAATGTACAGCATAAACGTATCCACGTAAGGGCTAGATCTAGGTCCAGAGTAAACCCATCATCCATAAAAAAACACACAAAGGGCGAAGTTCTTGTACATATGGAGGGGTTTCACCAACGTGACATACTATTCATACAAGAACTTGAGGTTCGTCCTCGAAGGAAGACGCGGTTAACAACTAGTAAAGATGTAAGAGTCCCGCCAAACTTAACTCTGCCCTCTAAAATATAAGCTATGCTTAGTTTAGGCATGGGGTCCCATTCCGTACTACGGTTTTTTCGACGGAGTAAATAGCCCGAATTCATTTGGCCCTTTTGTTTCTAATATTTTAACTAAATGTTACTACTAGGTTGGTAGGTAAAGGTGTAAACTATGACATTAATTCAATTTTAACATCCAGATATCAATTTATTCTAAGAAAATACCTTAAGGAAAAAATAGCCCAAACAATTTTCGGCACAAATTCGTTCTATGACGTGAGGCATCTGTACTAGTATAGTATTATATTATCTGTGGTTTAGGTGGCCAATTTCGTTTGCATTCGTTTGTGCTCACCAAATTGTATTTGTAATTGGAAAAGGTTACGAAAGTTTACTCTCTGCTTTAATACCCTACGGGGCATAAAAATTATGTATAATAATATGTAAACCAGATTCCACTACAGAACTGTAAGTGTTGTTAACCAAACAAAGTCAATTTCTAAGGTAATGTAGTATAGAAATGAAAATATTTCTGAATTATTGCGAGCAAATAATGTGGTTACTGACGTAAGCTTATAGTAGTGTAGCCCGTGGACATTTAAATTACGAAAAAGGTTACCGTTTGTCTTTGTGAAATTGTCATAGATTTCACCATTCGTAACCCGCCGTAACCATATATAGTGACGAGTGATGTAGTCCGGCCATATTGACAATAATTTACATTTAAGAGTGACCGTTTCAAATTTATGCATCTGTTAATAGACCCTCTGAACAAACCATATACCTATTTTAAGACTGTTTCTGTGGCCGCCGGTTCAGATTTTAAGACTCATTTGGTCTTAAATTTGTTTTTGGAAAATTTCCATAGTCTTACTATCACGTATGGTAATTCAACAACTGTACAACATGACAATAACGAAACAATGCGGTAACCTACCAATGTATATAACTAACATATATGGAATTATAGTTTAGTCACTATCTAACATATATGGAATTATAGTTTGGTCACTATATATGGTTACGGCGGGTTACGATCTTTAAGACTTCACTTTTAGTATGTGGAATGTTGAAATCTATACCAATTTCACAAAGACAAACGGTAACCTTTTTCGTAATTTAAATGTCAACGGGCTACAGTACTATTAGTGTAGTTGATGAAGAGAATCTAACAACAAAATGTTTGTTTACTAAACATCTTTGCCTTTCGTGAAATGGAATACAGTGTTATATTCTTATCACCCCGAATATTTTAAGAGGTGGTTCTGTCCATGAAACTAAACAACTTTTCCCAAGGAACATAGGTCGAAATACGAAAAATTATTTTCGACTTCCTATAAAAGCATCAGCTGACAGCACATTTTGTATGGGAGGTAAATTATTTTATTTTTGTATTTCGACACATGTTCCTCGGGAAAAGTTGTTCAGTTTCATGGACAGAACCACCTCTTAGAATATCTGAGGTGGGTGATAAAACAATAAGGGTATACCTATTACAATCCAACGATATGTATTTTTTTTTGGGTATTTTGAATATAATAGTATATTATGCAATTAGTGAATAAAAGACGGATTTAACGCGAGGGCCAGAGCTGAATCACGAGCAAGTGAAGGATTCTAATGAATGAATCACGAGCGCAGCGAGTGATTCAAGTTTTAGAATCCTGAGCGACGCGAGTGATTCATGGCCCTCGATTTAAATCCCTTTTATTCAAGAGTTGCATACTATACTTTATACCATGACTACGAGAAAAAGAAAGATTTAAGCGGAAATACAGCTTAATTTTCTGACCACCCCGTTTGCTGACCACCTCTTTTTTATATTTATGCTCTCCTGGTAGGTACTCTTTATTTTATGCCCGTCCAAGCCGGCAGTTGCTGTCCTCCTCTTGAATATTAATGTTCTCCTGGTACTTCGTATTAAGTCGCTGCTCTTAAGGTTGTGAAATGGAAGTCTTTGTTCTAAATTCAAACACCAAAATCGTGATTAAAAAAAGGGCTTTTTATTCACTGTTTCCAGTGAATAAAATAATCTTTTTAGAGAGGGAATGGTATAAATATCTTTTTATTTATTATTTATTGAAGATTTATTATTAGTACTGATTTTATGTATATGCAATACTTATAAATGAAATGTATCTGTTAATCTTCCGAATATAAATAAATAAAATAAAATATTTACTCAATCTTGCCGTGATTTTCAGGTATGTCTTTCTTGACCATTCGAGTGATAATATCACCAAGACCAAAATACGATTAGTGAAAATCAGCTTGACAAAATAAAAATCCAAAGTTGCCTCTTAAATTTTAATTATTTCCTCTTTTGAGGTGTTTAAAGTATACAGAAAGGTATTCGGGGTTGCTATCGTATGCCCAACCTAAAATTTTATTTTATTACTTAGTTTTTACAAAAAGTCGATATTTTATATCAGGCGCTTACGTCATTTAGTTTTGGTTATCACGCACAGTATATCTGTCGCAATCTAATGCGTTGCGGATTGCGCACTTTATCCCTTTCTTTCAAGCGAAAAGACTGCGCCCACTGTCAAATATCTTTTCACATATCCTCTTATTTTGCAGCTATAACACTAAAATCAGAGTATATTTGAAGGAAAGAATAACATTGTTTCAGAAACTTGTTTTTTCTGACAGTTTTAGCCGATTGATTTTGACACAGCTGCAAAATATGTTGGTAAACGTTGAAAAAAACGAAAAAAGATGATCATATGTACCTTCCCCTTCTTGGCCGGCTTTCCCTTGCGGCCCCGCTTGCCGGGTTTGGAGCTGCGCCGCTTGGCGGGCGCGCGGCGCTTGCGGGCCGCGCCGGCGGACGGACTGTCGCCCGCCTCCGGGTCGAAGTCCGAGTCGGCTTCCTCCTCCGAGCCGGACAGCTTGAACGAACCCTGTGCACAAGTTTCAAAATGTAGATAGATTAATTCTTTTACATCTCTCATTTTCGGTAAGTAGGTCCTTATTACCCCCAAATGGGATTTGTAGGTGACCAATTAGCGCTCTAGGGTAATAATGTAGCTAGAAAAGCCCTAGGGCGGTAAGTAATAAAATTTTGAAAGTGAAGTTTTTTTTTTATTACTTACCGCCCTAGGGCTTTTCTAGCTACATTATTACCCTAGAGCGCTAATTGGTCACCTACAATTTGGTGGTAATAAGGAACTACTTACCTCACAATCGAGATGTAAAGCAGAGTAGTTAGCTCGGGTGTAAGCATCAATTGCACCCTCGAACTATAGGCGCCCTCGCTGCGCTCGTGCGCCTAAATATCTCGGGCTGCAATTCATGACTTCACAGATATAGATTACGCTAGATTACACAAGTGTATGTACCTCGCGTGGAGAATTGGTGAGCAGGTGCACCATTGCTCGTCGCGAGCTTCAATCTGCCCGCGACCGCTTCAACGTCTCATAATAAAAACAAAATGCCTTGTTGTGCAGTAATTAACTGCAATAATTCCAATCGCAAAGTTGAAGCTGGTAATTTAGGTATTTGTCATCAGTAAGTACTATTTGTCTTAAAATAATCTGTTATTATTTATAAAACAATTTATTTTGTTATTTTCATCCAAACGGTAATGTGTCCATATATTTTTCCATTGCGGCTTTAATTTAACGAGCCAGACTTGTCGTGTATTGAAAACCCGCAATGTAAAAGTAAGCGATATAACCTTTCGAGTCACGTTCAAGGTCAATTTCTCATTTCCTCTGTCAAAAATAGTAATTAAATAATAAATAATAATAAATAAAATCATTTATTCATGTACAACCAAAAATAATTAACATGTTTAAGTAATTTCTATGAATACAGTCAGTTGTACGCTATCAGTGGCGTGCACAGAGATTTTAGGCAAGGTATGCACATTTCTTTTCCAATTTATATGGATGTCCTGCTGTCAGCAAAATGCTCACTGTTTTGGAACGCGACCCTAATAGGTCCATGATATCCAAAGATTGATAACTTTGCGCTAATTAATAAAATATTAAAATTAATTTAATTTACGAATTATTTCATGTTGTATTATTTACGTATTTATACTGGTTACATTTTCTTTATCGAATCAACGTCGTAAAAACTGTTATATCGGTTTTATATTCGAAACATAGAGATGGTTAATTCGACTAAACAAGTCGACTCTCTATATTCAACAACTAAGCGATACTTTGACGGCTTCTCAATTCGGACGGGTCGCACTATAAGCTGAGCTTCTGCAAGCGCTACACACGCATACATTTTCACGCACACAGACAAACTTTTGCTGTGTACTACACGAGACTTAACGAGATGCTTTGTATGAAAAATAAGCAGGGCTTAGTACTGCTTTTGCGCACGGGACGCCGTAGTTGCAGAGCGCTGCGGTGCTACACGCGAGTGTTCACCGCTAAGCATAGATGGCGCGTAACTAAATATATATGGGAAGCCAACTCAAAGACATTTTGACGAGAATTTCATTTTACGGGATTTTACGGTTATTATAGTAAAGTTAACATTATCATTTATATATAGGGGCACATTTGTATTGATCGTCTGGGACCACAGGGTATGCAGAGCTTTTTTGCATGTATGGAGTGCACGCCACTGTACGCTATTATAGTGTTGTACAGTGCAATTTTCGATGCCGATTTCGTATTCGATTAAAATCGATTTTGAAAGCAGAGGAAATGATAATTATATTTTTAAATTATTACGTAACTACATAATGTAGGTAGTGAAATGCAAATATAATTATCGAACAGCTGGCTGGTTACTTCTTACGTCTTTGTTATTTATTCACTGATCACGCACATGAAAACTACAACAACAAAAAGAAAAATTTACAACAAGTTTATCCTTTTTCACCAATCCAAGTTTATCCTTTTTCAGGGACAGAAACAATTATTATTAAAAATACTAGTAAAAAAAATAATTAAAACAAGCTTTTATTAGATGTAGAAAAAGAAATAATAAAACGTTAAACGTTATCATAGTCTCAAGCTTTCAAAGAAAAGCGTGTAATTATACCCTCTTTTTTATTTCCTCATTCTGTTTTATAATGTAACACGCTTTTATTCGAAAATCTGAGACTGTGACAGATAACACTGATAACGTTTAACATTTGTATAATCTTAACCAAATCCCACTAACAGATGACGCTGCAGGTTTATGAAACATGCTATTTTAAGAAACGGAGAAAACGATTTTTCCCAGACATGATAATAATATAATATAGTTTTTTAAATCGTTAGGACCGTTTCCGAGAAATCGATTAAACATAAACAAATATTGATCGTTTAATAGCATAAGATATGATTTTCATTTCATCTTTCGATTCTAATTATCATTTCTTCTGCCGATTCTAATTATCATTACCTCTGTCGGTTCTAATCGATATAAAATCACATCGATCCCGCAGCTCTTTCGTTTTGGTTTCTGGTCTGCTCATGAGCTTTATGTAAATTAGCTAGATAATTTGAAAATGAGTAGTTTGTGGTCCCATTAATACAGGTAAAAGTATTTATTTTGATTCACGATGAGCGACCGATGCCTCACCGCCGCCTTCCCGCTTTAAATTTTAAAAACTACTGAACTGACGGTTGGCGCGCGCGGCGCCAGCGCCGATGCGAGTCGCGAGGAGGCGTGGCGAACCAACTTTGAATCGATATGCCGCAGCGAAGATGGCGGCGCCTTTGAATCGATTTCGCCCGGCTTGCGATTCCCATCACTAAATTACACTCGTGACGTCAAAGTACCTACCAAAAATGTTACACGCTCGGTTCCCGTACGAATCGACGAAGACTAGCGTTCTAGCGTTAGCTTATATATAGTTCTGTGGATGACTTACAGCCCTTGGCTACTAATCTACTATATTGTCACACAAAAACAAAACAATAAACAGGAGACTCTTAAAACTAGGGTGGACAAAGGCGGTCTTATCGCTTAAAACGAGTGCGTGGGTGCGTGCATGAGCTCTAATGTGTGACTCGCCTATTACGCGCTGCTGTCGCGCAATAGAGTGATTTCCAGCACCTTTTAAAAGTTCTACTAGATGGCGCTGCTGATCATCATTAGGAAATAGATAAAGGAAACACCAAGAGAAACACTAATACTAAACAAGTTTGATTGCTACTGTCAAAAAATGTCTCACATATTTTTTCTAAAAGATTTCACATCAAAGAGAAATTACCAACAGCGTGCCACCTATCGACGCTTAAAAAAACGTATTTGACAAACGACATAGAAAATTGTCTGTTGTAGTGCGGTAGCCACGCTGCTAATGTTTGTATGGCCCCCAGTCACGCGATTAAGCGACGCGGGTGCTAAGTCGCCTAATGTGAAAGCGCTGTTATGATTATTAATATATGACGGGCCTGGATAGGTACTTACATCAGAGTCTTCTGAGCCTTCTCCTGTTTTGGGTTTAGGGCCCTTGACCTTTGTTTCTGGATCGCTTTCGTACTCCTCATCGGAGTAACCTGTTCACAGAAATTATCATAATTAATTAGTGCAGATATTCACGCATCAGAACCACGTGCTGCTAGTGTATTAATAAATAATAATAATTAACTCTCAACATTCATGAATAGAAAAAATACAATAGTACGTCCAGTAGGTCTAGCATGCGCACCGCGACTTGGCGAGTCTTCGTAGACTAAACCGGTTATGTCTTCTCGCGTCCACACATAAAAAGTGACAGTTGCGTGTGACTGGACCATGTCGCGGTGCACATCTTAGCCCGGCAGACCTATTGACTGTGTTTTTCTTGTTTGTATGTGGAGGAGAAGAGAGAGTGTAAGAGATTTAGTGTACGACCGAAAGTAAAGAGAGAAAGAGAGAGTGTAAGTGTTAAGTGTGTGTAAGAGTGTATGACAAAGAAAGAGCGAGAACAAATAAATGTGTGCGTGGGTAAGAATGTGAAAAATAATGTGTGCGTGGGTTAGAATGTGATAAATAATGTGTGCGTGGACCAGAATGCGAAAATAATGTGTGCGTGGGTTAAAATGTGAAAAATAATGTGTGCGTGGGTTAGAATGTGACAAATAATGTGTGCGTGGGTTAGAATGTGACAAATAATGTGTGCGTGGATCAGAATGCGAAAATGATGTGTGCGTGGATCAGAATGCGAAAATAATGTGTGCGTGGGTTAGAATGTGAAAAATAATGTGTGCGTGGATCAGAATGTGAAAAATAATGTGAGCGTGGGTCAGAATGTGAAAAATAATGTGTGCGTGAATCAGAATGCGAAAATAATGTGTGCGTGGGTTAGAATGTGAAAAATAACGTGCGCGTGGATCAGAATGTAAAAAATAATGTGAGCGTGGGTTAGAATGTGAAAAATAATGTGTGCGTGGGTCAGAATGTGAAAATTAATGTGTGCGTGGGTCAGAAAGTGAAAAAAATGTGTGCGTGGGTCAAAATGTGAAAAAAATTATGTGTGCGTGGGTCAGAATGTGGCAAAGAGAATATGGGAGATCATGTGTGTGAAAAAGTGTGTGTGTGGGCGGCGGGTGGGCGGAGCACGCGTGCTGGGAGTTGTTGGTGCACCGCTGCAGGAGCCCACTAGTCGCTAGGGAGGAGGGAGGAGGGAGGGAGTGAGACAGACAGCAGACAGACGGCTACTGACCGCGGTTGTGCAGCTTGACGGCGGCGGAGCGGCGCGGGCGGCCGCCGGGGGTGCTGGCGGGGGCGGCGGGCGGGGGGCGGGCGGAGCGCGCGTGCGGGGAGTTGTTGGTGGGCTGCTGCAGGAACCCCACGAGCCGCGTCGCCAGGTCGTGCGCCGAGCCTGCGGACCGAGAGGGAGGATGTAGTGTACACAGCTGCATACACTCATAAAAAAATTCTGTGCAAAAATATTGAATTCACGAAATATTGAACTTGTTTATGCATACGGTGCAGTTATACCGAACACGTGACGTCACGCGCGGTTGATTGGCGCCGCGGCCCTTCACCTATATTCCTTCAGGAAAATGTGTTTTTGGTACCCATTTATAAAATTCAACAAAGAAATTAACATTTTGCGAATTCAACATTTTGGTACTGAGAAAAAAAAACTCCTTATCTATAATTTTAGAAATAATAGGTACAGTTACTTTTCTACTCAGAAATAAAATTGAAACTTTCCCAAAAATGATTTTGAAACAATTTGAAAAAAAAAACCGGCCAAGTGCGAGTCGGACTCGCGCACCGAGGGTTCTGTACCACTAGGGTAAAATACTGTTTTAGTTATGGACGCGCAATTACGCAAAAGTATATATATATATTCTATCCGACCGATTTCGGTCATGGCGACTGTTTCAACTCCTTTGCAGAAGTATATTATCGCGCGAGTCCGACACGCACTTTACCAATTTTTATTATTTCCTTTCATTCTAAAGCATTTCATGCACTAAAAACATACCAATTTTCACACTTGTAAGTGTTCCCATTTTTACGATAGAGCTAAAACAAAAATCGCCTAAAAAACACGTTTCAGTAGGGAAGTCCCCCCTTAATTCTCTTTTTTTATGATTATATGTTGTTATAGCTGCAACAGATAAACATAACCTGTGAAAACTTCAACTGCCTACCTGTTACGGTGCATGAGATCGTCTGCTGACAGACAGACGGACAGGCAGACATCAGATGCAAATTAATAGGGTCCCTTTTTTCCCCTTTTGGGGGCGGAACCCTTAAAGTTTGGTCATACAAAACGGAGCAAGAATTGAAGAGGGAACCTAAAAACGGATCTCTTTTTTCGACCTATATTTCTTCGGGAAAGTTGTGGTCCCAGTAAAATACTAAAGTTTGGCTAAAGGTCAATAATAAGCCAGTATAAGGATGTAGAGACTAAGTTTTATTCAGTACGCCTGTTATTTTCAAATAGCACAGTACACAGCATCCTTCACTACTCACCCTTCTTGTCAAGGTCGAGCATCTCACACATGGTGCGGAGTTGCTTCATCTCCATTTTGGCAGTTTCTTCCAGTTTGGCCTTATAGTCTGAGGACCCGATCGCCCACTCGTAACCTTTGAACTTCTTTACATTGCGCTTCACGTTTCGGTCCAAGCACAATTGCTATTGGAAACAAACATACAATGCTAATTAACATCACATCAATTTCAATCTACATTATGTTGTTGTGGTCTCTTGTGATAATTTTGAGAGAGTGGAATTCTGCGTCTCTATTCCTGAGTTCATATAACCCGAATCTACGCAAGTCACGAGTAAATAGGCTTCATCTGGGCAAACTCGTCCCATCGTCGACCTCATCTCTGTCATCAAGACCAGATCGAGGTCGAGAGTAAGCCTATTGACAATAAAAAAAAACTTTAATTGTAACCTTTGTGAGGTCGAGTGCAATTTTATTTTAAAGGAGCATACCACTAAAATCAAGAGTCAGATACAATACGGGCGCACTCGCTGACGCCTGTGCCGCGAGCTATCACGCTTCTCAACTACGTACTTGAAGCAGCACCACAATGTAACTTATTTAAGGGTTCGTTGACGTATTTGATGAAATAATGTAAGGGACCGTTTGAAAGAATGATGCCTGTAACCTGTATTCAGTGTTAATTAAGTTTGTCGGTTTATATACCAGGCTAGTGATGTTATTATTTTATGTGCTTTTGTATTTTTCATTTTTTTGTATCTTTGTAACCCTAAGGTTTTTTTTTTGTTGTTATGTTACAATTAATGTAAATAAATACCGCAAAGCAAATCACGCAGTAACTGATTGACGTAATTTTTTGCCCAAGTGGCATAGGTTATGGGACCAGGTACGGAAACGTTATACTTTTCACTAGAGAACATGTATAAGTAAGGCCAGCAGAGAACCTTTCCAGACTGCCATGATGATGATTTGAAAGGTTTTACTTGAATAGTTTAAGATTAATTGTCTTGTCTTGTATTATTCAATTCGCGAGTGAATAGACTTCTTCAGGGGAGCTGTTCCATCGTCGACATCATCTCTGTCCTCAACAATAGATCGAGGTCAAGAGTAAGCCCATTGACAATAAAAAAAAAGTCTGATGTGTTGTAAACTGAGTATACCGGAGTTAATGAAAGAGTCAGGTGTGTTGCATACAAAATCATAAACTTAAAATGTTAAATGTCTTAAAAATTTAGATAGTTTTGGTTTTCTGTGTGTAAAACAATAAACTAAAAGTTTTTCTATGTGTGTTAGTTTTTATAAGCGGTTACAAACGTGTACACGTCGCACAAAATAACTTTGGCCCAGTCATTGATGCGCAGTAGGCAAAAATGGGCCATTTTTTTCTTCTGCGCATCAATGACAGGGCCAAAGTTATTTTGTGCGTCGTATACCTCGTGCAATTTAAAATGAATGTATTTTCTCATTAATGTTCACAAAACATCCGACTCTTTCGTGAACTCTACAATAGTATGTGCTCACCCCATAAAGGTACTGGTGGAGTAACTTCTGGTCCCCGGTCTTGAAGCGCGACAGCGATATCTCCACGTTGTTGATGTGTCCCAGAGGAGTGCCCTTACCGGCCGGCAGGGGCACCGGGGGTTCCGTCGGCTGCAAACATTAAGAGATATAGACATTTAACTGATACAGCCACAGGAATTCACATAGAAATATAAGGGTAATAAATAAATATTGGGGGACATTTCACACAAGGTCATCTGAGCCCAAACCATGCAAAGCCTGTACTATGGGTATCAGAGACTGATATACATACATAAATAGATAAATAACACCCAGACACAGAACAAACACTTGTGTTCATCACACAAATGTTTGCCCAGGGCGGGGATCGAACCCGCGGCCCACAGCGTGAGGCAGGTTTACTACCAGACACACCAACGGGCTTGTCGATGGAAGGAAGATTAATGAAAATATGTGTCACAAGGTATTCTGTCATTCATTCAGTCATTGTAAATACGGTATAGGCGTCGTTCTGAAAAATTTTAAATCAGGATGTCAAATCACGTTTGATGATTTGAGATCTCAACTTGGGACACAATGGCAGATGTCATCCCATAGTAAAATAAATTAATCTTCCTTCTATTCCATGAAGAGCTTTGAATGGTTGCGTATTAAGTGTCACAATATCAATGACGACAATAAATGGACTTTTAAGTTTCACTCGATATTTATAAATAATGATTTTCTGATTGCCAATTTTAAAGTCAAAGCCTCGCTAATCTCTAAGTTAAAATTTTACGCACTTAGACGCAAGTAAATTCTTTCTTCACGTTTTATTTGTCCCACTATTTGTTACTTTTTTCTTCTACCTAGCAATTGTTACCAACCTTCTCAACAATTTATTCTCTTAACTCTACATACAACAAATAATGGTACTATGTAATGCTACGAATAAATATTAAGTCAGGAATTGTAACTGCGCTCAAAAAATGACCCAGCGAAAGTCGTGTATTTCAGAAGTCGTTCCACCGCGTCATTGGCTCAACTACTACTAGCTGACATTGCAGCACGCGCGCGAACCAATCGCTGCTCTTGTTCTGAATTTGAACAAATTGATTCGTATTTTGAATATACGTCCTTTTGGTTTCACGTAGGCCCACTTTTTGTTTGGAATTCGTTCTGAATCAGAGTTCCTGACTTATTATTTATTCGTAGATGTAATGGTAAATAGTGGCCTGACCACTTTCTAAACCTTGTAAACCTTGTTGCTTGCATGTGGCGATCTCAGCTCGCACCAACGAGGAACGACAACTGTTTTGGTTTTATGAGCTTTTATAACTTTTCCAGACTCCTAAGGGTCCATCCGTCATATTATGTTAGTCATTTACAACTTGCACTTTAGGAAAAAACTGGCAAGGCGGCGGTTCCCACGAGCCACTACTGCCCACGAAGCTAAACTTAAGGGTGATCAGGCGCAAACTTTGGTAATGATACATACAAAATCAAAATCAAATCAAAATCAAAAATATGTTTATTTCTCACCACAAATCATGCAAGCAATAATAAAAGTAACTCAAAAATTGACTTGGTATTTGTGGGAGACTGGAGCCTAAACTAAGCAAAGGCCTGTATTTTAGGACTCCAGGTCTCCGCCCTGTATAAATGTCGAAATTCATCCGGGACATTAATGTGGATTAAAATATACTACAAAATAGAAAAACAAAAGTATTGCAAAACGAAAACATTAAAAATAAAAGAAAAGAGAGTTGTGTACAGGATACGTCAGAGAGGGAGTGTGAGTGTAGGAGTGTGTGAGTGTTGTGTGAGAGTGGTGTGTAAGTGTGTGTGAAAGTGAGTGAGTGGGAGTGTATATGATGAGCGTGATACCTTCACCTGCTTTATGATTGAATCTTTAGAAGATTTTCTGTCTCCTCATAACTAATCACAATAAGCCACTGTCACATACATACAATAAACATAATGTCATTCGTGCGTGTAACAGAAAGGCTATACAGGCTGTAAGGGACAGCCTTCAGAATACTGAAAGGGCATAATCAGTCAACGTAACTGAACCACTTTCAGCGAACAAAACTTTCAGGAAATGAAAAAAAAATCGACCTCTCCATACAAACTGTCCAATCAAGTTTGCAATTTTGTATGGAGAGACCGATTTTTTTATCATTTCTTATGTATATAATCATCCCTGAAAGATGTGTATCTTCCCATGAAACTGAACAACTTTTCTTAAGAAAAAACTTTTCAGACAACTTTTCCATACAAAATGCGCTATCAGTTCAGTAAATTTTTTTTCGTATTTCGACCTGTTTCTCAGGGAAAGTTGTTCAGTTTCATGGACAGATCCACATCCTTCAGGGTTGGTATACCCAATTTGTTACACCCTGTATTTATTTCCAAAGACTCGGTTGGCTGAGTGTCAGTAATCAACTTACTCAGCGTAACATTAAGGCCGGTATTTCACTGGGACGCCATGGTGGCGCGACTGGTTGCGCTACTGGTGTCCGTTACTAGACACCAGAATCGCTACACCCTGCGGCCACAGTATTAAGGGCTATATTTCACTGGGAGTGGTAGCGCGACCAACAGCCGGACTGGTTGCGCCGCCAAATTGGTTGGCGGTTACCACTCCCCACCGCTACCACTCCCAGTGAAATATAGCCCTTAATACTGTGGCCGCAGGGTGTGTCTTTACTGGTGTCTAGTTACGGACACCAATGGCGCAACCAGTCGCGCTACCAGTCGCTCTACCAGTGTCCCAGTGAAATACCGGCCTAAGACTTTTTCAACGCCAAAAGCATATTAGGTCCAAACCGTGATTTTCATTCACCAAAAAAGAAAACGGTGTGATTCTGCCTATGAATGAACGCCTCGACAGATTTAGAATACAAACGAAACTAAGCGTAATCCTCAGGTATTAGATACTAAATGTTGACACTTGTGAGACAAAGTTCACATTTAAGGCGCTGTCCATATCAAAATTACCTCCCTTTTAACAAAGGGTAGAATGCGCGTGCTAGAACCCAACGGAATCGCGCTGTTTTATGGTTCTCGCACATTTTTGTATTTTTTTCGGAGTACACTGAACCCATTGAAAAAAAAATTTACAAGTATTTAATTTATGGTAATTAAATTCTACTTTAGACTGCGGCCTGGCCTTTATTAAGTTAATGACTTAACCATAAATCTAAGTACGAAAAAGAAAGAACACTGTAAAATATGTATGAAACTAGGTATTTTATTTAAGAAAAATTTAACTACTGCTGTCAGCTTTATCTATCCTGCTCTCATTTCAATTAAGCTATACGTCGTACAAATCTGGCTATGATCGTTAGTGCGCAGAACTCAAAATAAATATCGCAGGAGTGAGCGCGGCAGGTGGGGGGAGGCGAGCGAATCGTTCATTGGCTCTCCGCCTGTCACCCATGCGCAGAAACTAACCGTCAGAGTCAAATTTATCGTGGGCACGCTATAAAGTATTTTGATTGAAATTACAAAGATTAGATTACGACATTTAGGCCGATATTTCACTGGGACACCATGGTGTCCGTAACTAGACACCAGAGTCGACACACCCTGCGGCCACAGTATTAAGGGCTATATTTCACTGGGAGTGGTAGCGCGACCAGCATCCGAGCTGGTCGAATCGCGCCGCCAAATTGGTTGCGCAGATAAACGGACACCAGGTGAGTAACTCTCTATAGAGCTGTATACATTTTGTTGGTAGCGGCGACTGGTTGCGCCGCCATGGTGTCCCAGTGAAATATCGGCCTTACAGCGCATGCTTTATTTTAGAAGACAATAGAATACAAAAACACATAAAAAAGTTGCCAACGACTGTAGTCTCGTCTATAGGTACACACGACCGCACATCAGTAGAAACACTTTTGGACCTTATGGCGTGGTAATAGAGTTGAAAAAGTTTCTACCCACAAGCGGTAGACCGTACACTGAGTTGATGTGTTGACGCAGCAGAACGGCTATTTCCGATTCGACTTATCCTAAAAAAAAGCAAAGCATGCGCTGTGAATGTCCCGTAAGATGTCACTGTTATTAGTGAGAAGTCGTTTTCGCGGTTCAACTATAATTTAAAATTAAAACCTTGTAAAAAATACCTAAAGCAACTGTATTGCGCGTTCAGGATAAGTTTGGCTGTTATTTTCTGCGCATGGGTGACAGGCGGAGAGCCAATGAACGATTCGCTCGCCTGCCGTACGCACCCCCGCGACTTGTTTTTTAACTTCTGCGCATTAACGGTCACAGCCAGAGTTATTTTGTACGCGGTATAACTCTAGTTAGGCGTTTAGAAAGTGGCAGGGGCGATTAGTAGATTCAACCCCGTTTCAAGATTTTTTTAATTGTGGAAAAATAAAGTCTCAAAACTTCATAGGGCTCAATTTTTAGCCTAGAATCTGTTTTAAAAAAAAATAAACATATTTTCTTAAGGCAAAATCACACCTTCTTAAATACAAAGACTAATTCGGCATACATTGGTGGGAGGCTTGGTTTTGTTAATTCCAATATCCTTAATACAACCAGCAATGTATGCCGAATGACTTTCTGAATTCAGGAAGGTATGATCGTGGCTTTAATCGTATCACTACCGCACTTCGGTGGTAACACTTTGAACTCGAGCGGGTATCTGGTTTCGGGCGCTTGGTTCAGCTATGGTGGTTTTGTTACCACCTTGGTTTTGTTACCACCTTGGTTTTGTTACACCTGCCTATTGGAAAAATTTGTAAGGTTTTATACTCTGGTCTGAAGCCACATCTACAATTTTCGGGAGAAAGTTTATTTTTAAATCTACATTGTTAGTACCAACCTCTTTCTTAGGCTTGGGCTTGGGAGCCTCCTCCTCCTCTTCTTCCTCCTCCTCCTCCTCTTCACCTCCCTCTTCGTCCTCTTCCTCTTCTTCTTCGTCTCCATCTTTCGCTTTCTTAGCCGGCTTCTTAGGTCTATCAAAGAACACAACCATGAACAGTGGAAATAATGTTAGGATTAATATGATCAAAAAACCTTAAGAATTGTAGGGAGGTAGATACTAGCCGGGACCAACGGCTTAACGTGCTTCCGAAGCACGGAATCATCTTACTTATCTGACAATCAGGTGATTCATCCTCCAATATCCTAACCTGAGGAAGTCACACATAGTGATTTTTGTTTGACAGTGTCCCCACCGGGAATCGAACCAGATTCGATTCGGATCGAGATTCGAACGCTCTAACCACTAGACCACAGAGGCTGTTGCTATGGGATGCATGTTACAGCGAACTACAATACTATAGAACGATAACTACGCTTCAAACTTGACCCCACGAAATAGTTACCTAAGTAGGCGGAGCTAAAATAGTTACCTCTCAACTACCCACTAGCTGACATTGCAGCACGCGCGCGAACCAATCGCTGCTCTCGTTCTGAATTTGAACCAATTGATTCGTATTTTGAATATACGTCCTTTTGGCTTCACGTAGGGCCACTTTTTGTGTGGAATTTGTTCTGAATTAGAGTTCCATAGTATTGTAGTTCGCTGGCATGTTATGATAAATATACTCAATCGCAGCTGAGACGATGTTTGATATCAAAATGCTTAAACTTTTTTAATAATTTTATGACAGCCTAAAATGTATTTTAAAATACTGAGTACAACTTTAATGACATGAAAAACAAAACATTTCATTTAATATACTCACTTGCTCTTCTTCTTGTCCTCCTCCTCGTCTCCCTCCTCCCCCTCTTCGTCCTCCTCCTCCTCTTCCTCTTCTTCCTCGTCCTCCTCCTCGGTATCCTAAACAATAGTATTTTATTACGCAATTTCTTTACATCATATCATCCCATAAAACTTCCACTGCAGGACAAGGATCTCCCTCCAGAACTCCATCAAAACGCGTGGTAACTGGAGGAACAACCACCAACTGAACAACCAATTTCTTTACGATTTTCGTAAATTAGTATATATGCGATAAGCGTTTGTATCGAAATTCGTCATTTTGAAATTGTAAAAATGAAAGTTATGTTGAAATTTCTGTTGTATCAGCGTTTCTGGAAATACATCCCTCAAGGAGTTAAATAGAGGATGAAAATTTATATTAAAATCAGGGCGCAAGTGGCAAGGAGAATGTCTGTTCTGTATGATAGTCATCATAACATCCCATGAAACGTCCACTACAGGACAGGGAGCTTCCTCTAGAATTCTAGCTTTTCCTGGAAAAATGTAGAGGGGAAGTACCATAGTCACCTCGCTTGTTAGCGTTACGGCTGGCACCATGGACCGCGGTTGTAGGTGACCGCAGTAAGTAAGATGTTAGATACAAAGGAGGATGCTGCTGCCCATCCTCCAGTTTATAACCCTTAGTCGCCTCTTACGACACCCACGGGTATGTAAGGGTTGGTACTATTCTTTGCCGGCACCACACGGGGCGTATGATAGTAACGTTACTTTATTCTGTGGCTGTGGTCTTTGCCTATTCCAACGGAAAAGAGACTTGAGGCGTCAATTAAGTAAATTCAGTACCTCTTTCTTGGCCTTCTTAGCCGGGGGCTTCTTAGGCCCCTTGGCGTTATCCTTCACGGCACTCTTCTCATCTGCATCGTTCGTCTCACCATTCTCCTCCTGTCAACAATGATTCATACTTTTAAATATAAGGTATAAGATTTGTAAGCACTATTTTAGCGTGTAAATATAAGTCGAAATACGAAAAAACTGCACCAGCCGCACATTTTGTATGGGAGTTATTTTTTTGCATTTCGACCTATGTTCCTCAGGGAAAGTTGTTCAGTTTCATGGTCTGAGTAACAGGCTAAAATAGTGCTTATACGTAGAGCTGTTTCTAAATGGAATGAGATCTAATGTGCTTAAAATAGTGCTTTTACTCCCGATTTATGTTTTAAGATAAATACAGGTGTAACAGATAGGTCATATTAAACAACCCTGAAGGATGATGCCCATGAAACTGAACAACTTTTCCCAAGTCATAGAACGAAATCAAGTTTGACCTCCCATAGAAACTGCATCAGCTGATAGCGCATTTTGTATGGGAGGTCAAATTTGTTTTTTCGTATTTCGACCTATGTTCCTTAGGACAAGTTGTTCAGTTCCATGTGCAGATTCACACCCTTCAGTATCATCATACCTTTCCGTTACAAGTTGTATAGCCTAGTGAACATAATTTAAGCAACAAGCACTCGACAGCTATTGCTTTGTCCCCTTTGCAGTAGAGACCACTGGATGCTGGGGTGCGGATGCTATAAGCTTCGTAAGGGATTTAGGCCGTCGATTACGGGAGAGGGGACATGACCCTCGCTCTGGAGGAAAGATCCTGACGCAAAGGTTGTCTATCGCAATTCAACGCGGGAACGATGCAAGTGTGATGGGTACCTTTGCGCCCGGAATGACTCGGGGCGGGTTATTTAGTTAATTTGTGACTATTACTGTTTTTCCTGTAATTGTGTGTGACTGTTTTAATTTGACATGTTCTAAATGTGAATAAAAACTCGTAATTTGATATAAATAATTTTAAGCATGTTATTGAATAACTTTCCCATGGAGCATAGATAAAAAAAACAAACAAATTAAAAAAAAAATATTTAAATTATGTTCACTATTTTAGTACCTTACGATGTTACACGTTGTATTTTTTTATTTAATAAAATTATGACATTTATGATAATTACTAAAATTATGTTCACTATTTTAGTAGGACCTTACGATGTTACACGTTGTAGACAAACTAACATCAGACATTCCATCTTAATTCTTAAGGTAAGCAACGCGCTTTGCTGTTTTATTAGTGTCAAAATCTGCTGCTATGGGCGGTGGTGACCACTCTTACCACCAGGTGACCCACCTCCTAGTTTGCTCCCTTGTAACACACAAAACCTGTAAGTACGTACACCCAACAGCACGTCAGTAGAAACACTTTAGACTTAATGGCATGGTAATAGAGTTGCAAGTGCATGAAAGGGAAATGAGGAAACGAGGGAAGTATGTCAAGATCGTAGCTGATGGACCGACGGGAAAAAGGGGTGACGTTATGTATGTATGTAAATGTTTCCACTGACGTGCGGTTGACCGTACCTTCTTATCGTCGTCAGTTTTACTGTCCACCTTATCATCCTTGCTGTCGTCGCCGCCGGCATCCTCGTCATTTCCGTTCGCAGTCGCCTTCACGTCACCTGTTATACAAACAATACATGTTTAAAAACAATGTTAAAATTCATTGTGCTTAAAATACATCCGCGGTGTAAAAATTTTGAAATAAAATTATTGCGTCACAAGTACAAAACTTTGTATGAATATTTTTCGATTGGCGGAAATATTAGTACTATTAAAAAAAACCGGCTAAGTGCGAGTCGAACTCGCGCCTTAAGGGTTCCGTACCTATCTACCATATGATATACTAAAAGCTTTTGCTTTGATTTTAAAAACTCCGCGACCATCCAACTTGACCCCTCTTTTATAGAAAAGTTCTTGAAACGAGAGCTCACCTTAATTGGTTATTATTAGTTGTGAGAAAATTGAAATATTTAATTATTTAAGACTTTCCCTTTATTTGTACTGTGAGACCTAGCTTCTTGCCAAATTTCATAATTTTAGGTCAACGGGAAGTACCCTGTAGGTTTTGCTTTTTTGCATAAATGTATGGAGATGAAGACATATCTTTTGAATGCGTCGTTGTAAAAATACAAATTTTCAGATCTTGTGTGGTTTATGGACCTTAATATTCGTTATCAATTTCAACCTGATACCTCTTCTCGTTCGTGAGAAAAAGGGTCTTGACAGACAGACGGACAACAAAGTGATCCTATAAGGCTTCCGTTTTTTTTTTTTTGAGGTACGGAACCCTAAAAACATCACGTCATAGCTTATCTGGCGAAGTGCTAAAAATTACCGTTTTACTGCGACTTTTTGCATCAATATATTCGCGATGCAAGCGCGATACAGCATCAATACAAATTGACACTACCCTATAAGATTTAGCTACATCGATACACACGCAAGACTGTATCACTGCCGGCTTTGTCGATGTCGCATCGTGACTGCATCGGTGCAAGAGGTCGCAGTGTGTATAGGGCCTAAATGTGAACTACCCACACGATCAACACTAAAAAAAGTTTTGTATTTGTGACGCAATAAATTAATTCCTTAAACAGCAAGTTTGCTCTGCAAACACTAAAGAAGACCACGATCCTTAAGACGATATGTACATTTTTTTTGGGTATTTTAGAGACAAATATCTTTTTATTTACTCAGTTTCTTGCCGTGATTTTCAGGTATGTGTTTCTTGACCATTCATGTGAGGGCATCACTAAGACCAAAACATGATTACTGAAAATCCACTACACAAAATTAAAATCCAAAGTTGCCTCTTCAATTTTCGTTTCTTTCTCTTTTTGTGTAATCTGAGGTGTTTTAAGTATTGAAATTAAGTATAAAGAAAGGTATTCGTAGTTGCTAGGGTTGACTAAAGCTAAAATTTTATTTTATTTCTTAGTTTTTACAAAAAGTCGATATTTTATATCGGGCGCTTACGTCATTTAGTTTTGGTGCACGCGCACTACATCTGTCGCAGTCTAATACGTTGCGGAAGTAATTATTTTATTCCTTTCTTTCACCGATCAGTTGCCCGTGACCTTCTGTCGACGACAGACCTGTATTCGTTGTTCCCAAATCCAACCTTTCACGCGCAATAAAAACTATTTCATCAAAAAATATATTTTATAATTATTTTTGAGAGATTGTCATTGTAGCCCTAGATGAGAATTTTTATTTGTGATCAAAGTAAATACCAACCTGATTACATATTTTATTGTACATACTACTAATAATAATACCTGTCCCGTGTAGTGCCGGCAAAGAATAATACCAACCTATACATACCCGTGGGTGTCGTAAGAGGCGACTAAGGGTTATAAACTGGAGTATGGGCAGCAGCATCCTCTTTTGTATCTTACATCTTACTTACTGCGGTCACCTACAACCGCGGTCCATGGTGCCAGTCGTAAAACGCTAACAAGCGAGGTGACTATGGTACTTCCAGCATTTTTCCAGCAAAAACTAGAATTCTACAAAAGTACGTATCCATTGATCGAACAGAGTAATGGAGTCGCTATTACTGACAGACCTGGCGGACGGAATGTAGGGACATACGAAAAAACCAGTCAAGTGCGAGTTGGACTCGCGCGCCGAGGGTTCCGATATACCTATAGTATTTTTGGAAGCGATAAAGTCCATTTTCAGGACCGCAAAACTAAATTTGTTTGTAAAGGTTTTTTGCAGATTTCTAAAAAACTGTGCAACTTAGAAAGATCGTTTTATTTTTGCTGTAAAGTTTACATGAACTTCTGTCAACTGTAATTAATTCAGACTTTTCCTTACTCAAACTTCAGAGATAAGGGGGGGAAGTGGTATTTATTTTGACATTTTTCATCATAACTTGAAAACTAAGTAACTTAAAAAAATACCAAAATATATTTTAAAATGTACAAGTAAAGCCCTTTCATATGATACCCCACTCAACCTAGTAGCGATAATTTGAAATTTGGGCCCCCCCATTTTGGCCCCCTTTAATAATCATACTTTTTCAAAATTTTTTCATGTGCAATAAAGTTGGGCAACTATATTCTAAAACTATTCCAAATTTCAGGTCGATAGCAAAAGTGGTAAGCTGTGCGGTGCCGGCCTAAAAAGAATAGTACCGACGCATCTCTTCCCGTGGGTGTCGTAAGAGGCGACTATGAAATGAAATCCAGAGGATGGGCAGCAGCGTCCTTCTGTGTATTATTTCATCTTACTGTGGGCGCCAACCCGTCTGCCAAGCGTGGCGACTATGGTAAAACCCCCTAAGAATCAACATGAATCACAATAATAGTCTCCGGCCCCTAGTCCCCGACGGCCCCGCTATTCCTGGCTCCGGTAGCGGCCATGGTAACGGTGGGGCAGGGGGCACATTGCGGACCGACGAGAAGGTTGCAGAACTCGAAGAAGAATTGAGCAGGTTACACTGGGACGGACGTCAGCTTGTACGAGATTAGAATGGCTCTCAGACAGCTTAGAAACAACAAGGCACCCGGGCACGATGGAATTACGGCTGAGCTTCTGAAAGCAGGCGGAAGGCCAGTGCTTAAAGCTCTTCAGAAGCTGTTTAATTCTGTCATACTCGAAGGGAAAACGCCACAGGCATGGCACAGAAGTGTGGTGGTACTCTTCTTCAAAAAGGGTGATAAGACCCTGCTGAAGAATTACAGACCCATCTCACTTCTGAGCCATGTCTATAAGCTGTTCTCGAGAGTCATTACGAACCGTCTCGCGCGCAGGCTCGACGACTTCCAGCCTCCCGAACAAGCCGGTTTTCGTAAAGGCTTCAGTACCATAGACCACATACATACGATACGGCAAGTTATACAGAAGACCGAAGAGTATAAACAGCCACTTTGCCTGGCGTTTGTGGACTATGAGAAGGCCTTCGATTCGATCTAGACGTGGGCCGTGCTACGATCTCTCCAGAGGTGCCAAGTCGACTGTCGGTACATTGAAGTGTTGAAGGATCTGTACAAAAACGCCACTCTGTCAGTTCTACTAACGATGCGGTTGCTACTTTCTACAAAGAGCTAAATAATGCTATTCTTCTTTTTTCCCCACTTAGTAAATTTAATAGTGACACTAATTACCCTTATTGGTATAGTTACCCCCTGAAACAATGTTTAAAAGAAAAGCTCAAGTACCATTACCGTTACAAGAAATTTGGAAATCCTCGGGACTACGACACATTTGACATGCTCAGAACCCGCAGTAAAATTCTAATCGATAAATGTTACAAGGCAATGTTAAATGACGTTGAGGACAGTTTAGATGATAACATTAAAGTTTTCCATAAGTATGTGAATGACAAGAAAAGTAATAAGGGGATTCCCACAACGATAACCTATGGGGTAACGTCTGCATCAGGGCCGGATGAAATATGTGAACTTTTCTCCCAGTATTTCTCTTCTGTCTACGAACCCAAGGATGACTGCCTTGCATCTCACTTTCGCGTTCCTGAATTCAACCATCTAACTCTGTCTAAAATCGCCGTCTCCCGTGAGGATGTATCAAAACAGATACAGAAATTGAATGAAACGAAGAGTCCGGGTCCTGACGGTATACCTGCAATGCTTATCAAGAGGTGTCATCAGGAGCTTAGTTTGCCATTATATATTATATACAACAAATCCCTAAATGAAGGCGTTTTTCCAACATTGTGGAAAAATGCTTACATTATCCCGATTTTCAAATCTGGTGACAAAACTAAATGCGAAAACTACAGGCCAATCAGCATACTTTCTTGTATGGCCAAGCTTTTTGAGTCACTTATCTACATTACTGTCTACAACCATGTCAAGCAAAGAATCACGTGTTTACAGCACGGCTTTGTACCAGGCAGGTCCACAGTAAGCAACCTTTTAGTATACAAAAATTACATATGTTCAGCTTTTGCTAGGAGATCTCAAGTTGACTCTATCTACACAGATTTTTCGAAGGCCTTCGATAAAGTCTCTCATTACATCCTTTGTAATAAACTCGCAGCATACGGAATACACGGAAGTCTCCTGCGTTGGCTTGAATCGTACCTTTCCCAGCGCAGTCAACTTGTTGCCGTTAAGGGTTATCTATCCGCACCCGTTACTGTCACTTCTGGCGTTCCTCAGGGCTCGCACCTTGGCCCACTTCTGTTCATCATTTTTATCAATGATCTAGTTGATCACATATCTAGTGAGTGCTTGCTTTATGCTGATGACATGAAAATTTTCAGAGTCATTGAAAATACTGACGATTGCCACGCGCTACAACGTGACATTGATGCCGTCCACGCATGGTGTTCTGCAAACAAAATGCACCTAAACGTAGCCAAGTGTTTTGTTCTGACTTTTTCAACTAAAAAAAATATTCATAAATTTACATACTCGATTGATACTCAACCATTAGCAAGAAAGGAAGTCGCGAAAGACTTGGGAGTAGTCTTTGACACTAAGCTAACATTCCGAAATCATTATGAACATTTGATGAGCAAAGGGCACAAGGTTGCTGGTTTTATAATAAGAGTAACTAAAGGGTTTAAAAAACCTTCTAGTATGATACGTCTCTTCCTTTCGCTTGTCAGACCAATACTGGAGTATGCTTCCGTGGTGTGGTCACCCTACTACAAGATACACAGTGATAACATTGAGCGGATTCAACGCTCATTTTTACGATCTGTTTGTCGTAGGTTCGGTTACATTCGACGTCTATCAAATTATGAGACAAGACTTAGGCATTTTAGGATTCAAAAGTTACATGATAGAAGAATGCAAGCTGAACTTATTTATTTACATAAAATAATTAATTCTGCAGTCGACTGTCCGGAACTTTTGAAACTTCTTAATTTTAATGGCTGTACCCGACGTGAGCGGAATCCTCGTATCTTTCGCTTAGAGGTGTACAAAACCAATACATCTTTTTATAACCCTATAGTTAAAATATGTCGTAACTTTAACGAACTGACTCGTTGCAATGCCCAAATTGATATTTTCAGCTCCAGTAATATGACTTTTAAAAGACAATTGCGTACTCATTATTCTAGTATGTAAAGGAAAAAAAATATATATTTTTTTGTTTATTTGTAGTTCCCGCTTTTCTTGTGACCGTCTGAGAAATTTTTTGTAAAATTATTTGGTACTGTTGTGTACACTTTTTTTGGGTTGTAGTGAAGTACTGTAACAGCTTTAATATATATTTCTTTCTTTTTTGTACTACAATCTGTTTGTGTACCTAATAAATAAAATAAAAAATAAAAGTTCGTCTTCAGGACCAGGACTCGAAACCTATCTAATTGCAGCGAGGAGTGAGACAGGGGGACGTCATATCTTCTAAACTGTTCACCGCTGCATTGGAAGACGTCTTCAAACTCCTGGACTGGAAAGGACTTGGCATCAACATCAATGGCGAGTACATGACCCACCTTCGATTTGCCGACGATATTGTCGTAATGGCTGAGACCCTGGAAGATCTCGGCACGATGATCAATAACCACAGTAGAGTTTTACAACAAGTGGGTCTTAAAATGAACATGGATAAGACGAAAATTATGTCTAACGCCCTTGTTGTACCCACTCCACTCAAAGTTGGAGACTCTACGCTCGAAGTTGTTGATGAGTACGTATACCTGGGACAAACAGTCCAGCTGGGTAAATCCAACTTAGAGAAAGAGGTTACTCGTCGAATCCGACTCGGATGGGCAGCGTTCGGGAAGCTCCGCAATATCTTCACGTCCAAAATACCGCAGTGTCTCAAGACGAAAGTCTTTGACCAGTGTGTGTTGCCAGTGATGACATATGGCACCGAGACGTGGCCGCTCACGATGGGCCTTATCAGAAAGCTCAAAGTCACCCAAAGGACTATGGAAAGGGCTATGCTCGGAGTCTCTCTGCGCGATCGAATCAGAAATGAGGAGATCCGCAGAAGAACTAAAGTAACGGACATAGCCCTGAGAATCGCTAAACTGAAGTGGCAGTGGGCAGGGCACATCGCAAGAAGAACCGATGGCCGATGGGGCGTGAGGGTTCTAGAGTGGCGACCACGTACCGGAAGACGAAGCGTTGGCAGGCCCCCCACAAGGTGGACCGACGATTTGGTCAAGGTCGCGGGAAGCCGCTGCTGGATGCGAGCAGCGCAGGACCGGTCGTCATGGAGTTCTTTAGGGGAGGCCTATGTCCAGTAGTGGACGTATTTCGGCTGATATGATTAGCATAAGTGGTTGCTGAGATATAGAGGTGTGACAGACAGACGGACAGACAGACAGACAGAGCGGCACCATAAGGGTTCCTTTTTTTTACCATTTTGGTATCGGAACCCAAAAAACGCGCGGCTTTTGTTAGCTTCGTTCATCTGCGTCACAGAATACCATATATGTACTAGTGTCTGCTTACCTATACTGAAAGTAGGTATAGTTAAATATAAGAGCGTAAATGGTTTTTTTTAGTAAACAGTGTTACTTCGAGAGGTCTTTTTATTTTTCTTTAATTTTTTACATAAACTTCTATCGACTGTAATCAATTCAGATTTTTCGTTTCGTTTTTATAGACTTTTTTAGTTTAACTGTAAAATGAGTCGTAAAAAAATACAAAATTTATTTTACTGCATAATTTCGACTTTAGGTGATTATAAAACCCTTAATCATACTATTCGGCATCTAAATAAACTATTTATAACAATAAGCTAAATGTTTATATTTAAAAAGATTGTATATAACGCAACTCCTTGCATTTCTATGCTTGTTGCGGCCAGCGTGCCGCGTGCGGCGGGTGCTCAGTGCGTGTATTTTGTGCGGGGAGCGGGGGGGTCGAGCGAGAAGACTCCGCCCATTGAGCGTTAAATATTTTCAGACATATCCTCTTAAACCCATATATGCCCCTTGATTGGAAAACGAAATGGTATCTATCTGCTCAGAACAATTTTGAAGGGCCTGTCTCACTGGTTGCTGCTAAAGTTCCAGATAGTTAGCTAACAGATTAAATATCTGCCAGCTACATATGTCTGATTTTTGCCTGTGTTTATCTGTCAGTTAGAGTGATCTGGCACTTGTGAAACAATACATTTTTCAATAAATTTGCTCGTACACGACCTTGTAAGTACGTTTTCAATAAAAAACGTACTTACAAGGACGTGAACATTGCTCGTAAGTAGTTACTTAACGAACTAGTGCGGTAAGTAAAGCAAGTATACTACCAAGGAGTTTTTACACTCTGATGTATGAAAGGATTGATGAAAGTACAGGAAGCAAGGGAAGTATGTCAAGATCGTAGCAGGTGGAGAACTGTAGTTTCTGCCTACCCCGACGGGAACAGGGCGTGATGTTATGTATGTATGTATCATAAAATTATTTTGTAAAAATACTATAGGACTTTTTACTTGGGTGACGCCGACGACTGCCTACCTATATTTAAAATAAAATGGATAGTACCAGGAGAACATAAATCGACAAGAGGCTGACAGTAAACATGGTTGGTTCCTTTAACAAGTGTATTACTTATACCTGTTTTCTCACAAATGTATTGAAAAACGTCGTAAGATAAGTGGTGACTTTTTACTTGGGTGACGCCGACGACTGCCTACCTATATTTAAAATAAAATGGATAGTACCAGGAGAACATAAATCGACAAGAGGCTGACAGTAAACATGGTTGGTTCCTTTAACAAGTGTATTACTTATACCTGTTTTCTCACAAATGTATTGAAAAACGTCGTAAGATACACCGTAAGGGCTATGACAAACTCGTGCCGATGGTAAACCCTCGACTTCGTCTCGGGCTTAGAAAACGTCAACTCGTTTGTAATAACCCTACTTACGGCACTTGTATCTTAAACTACTATTTCACTATCTGCCAGAATAACCAGCAGGTAAACTATCTGGAACTTAGCAGCAAGCGGTGAGACGGGCCCTAACTGTTCTAAAGCGAATCACGAGGCACATAACGTTTCCAAAGAAAAGTGCAAGTTAGTGAACTTCAACAAATGCTGGATGTTTCGTTTTTGAAACAAATAACATTTAAGGTACCACTTTTTGACCGAGCTCTGGGCATATACGGGCTAAACCACATGTTCTATCCATAAAACTGAACAACTTACCCACGGAACATATTTCGAAAGAAGATTTTAGTTTTAGGGCTTTAAAAATTGATGTAGGGGGCTAAAATTTTGCCGCTAAATGCAATAATTTTTGTTCTAGACGACTTTACGAAATTGGCAAAAAAAGAATCTACTTTTCATACAAATTGGTCCGATGAGCTCATAATTCTGTATTTAGTATAATTTTATTTAGCGATTTTCCAAAAGTCGTTAACATAAGTTGTTGATTTTAGCCTTCAGAATAAGGCCAAGCTTTTACAGCAATCTGTGAAGCCCAATATACTATTTAGTGACCAACACATGTAAAATAAAATTAAAATCGTCTATAGACCTATGTTCCTTAGGCTTAGTTATAAACAGGCAGTTGCACAAAGCTTCTTTAAAATTAAAGCTCTGCTAATTCTATCGCGGTCATTTTCTGTGTTAATGACAAAGAAAGCGACGACAACATATTTAATGGCAGAGCAAAGTTTTAGAAATATCAATACAGTCGAATTTATAACTTCGTTCACTGACAACAGAGTAGAATATTGGTTGGATGAATAGTCAAATTAGCAGTGATTAGCATCCAACCAATATCCTACTCTATCGTCAAGGAAGAAAGTTTTAAACTTGCATGTTTCGAATTGAGAGTCTATATCGATACGATACTATTCAAAACATGCAAATTTAAAACTTCGTCCCTCTGATACCCAGGCTTTACCTAGTTCGGGATCAGATGACCTTGTGTGAAATGTCCCTCCTTCATTTATCATTTTATTTATTGTTCAAGTTGTTTGTCGATGCCTATAACTAGACTTAATCAAAAGCAACAGATGAAATAAAATAGTGGACATTTCAGCTCACTACCAGCGATAAGTTAGTCACAAAGCACAAATGAAACGAAAGCGTTAGTGAGAAGCGTGATTTTAATGAAATTATTTTCAATGTTCGCAACAGGTGTGTGTGTGTGGTGTACACCGCGGCTAATCCAAAGTTTTATAAGCTGGTCCTTGTATGAAGCCTGCGTTGTCCGACAAGTCAATATACAGGAGTGAAAAAAGTACGATGACCCTTCTAACTAAGGGGTGGTTCTACATCACTAATAGATTGTATAAAAATATATAAAAAAAACCGGCCAAGTGCGAGTCGGACTCGCGCACTTAGGGTTCCGTACCAACACATAATCATAATTGTATTAGTTGAAATTTCAGTAAGTTAATGTGTTAATTTTTTTGAGTCCGACACGCGATTGACCAAATTTTATTATTTGTTGTTATTTTATAGCTTCTGAACTATAAACATACCAATTTTTAAGTTTGTAAGTGTTCCCGTTTTTTAAATAGAACTAAAACAAAAATCGCCTTCGCGACCATCCAACTTGACCCCTCTCTTATATGAATGTTCTTGAAACGGGAGCTCACCACAAATTCGTTACCATAAGTTGTGAGGAAAGTTGTAATATTTAATGATTTCAGACTTTTCCCTTTATTTGTACTGTGAGACCTAGCTTCTTGCCAAATTTCATAATTTTAGGTCAACGGGAAGTACCCTGTAGGTTTTGCATTTTTGCATAAATGTATGGAGATGAGGACATAAACTGCCATATCTTTTGATTGCGTCGTTGTAAAAAATTTAAGTGAGTGTGACTTGAGTGGTTCATGGACCCTAATATATGGTATTAATTTCAACTTGATACCTTTACCCGTTCGTGAGATAAAGGGTCTTGACAGACAGACAACAAAGTGATCCGAAAGGGGTTCCGTTTTTTTCTTTTGAGGTACGGAACCCTAAAAACGTCGTAAGAAGCGCGTGCGCTTTGGTCATTACCATAGATATTAGTTTCTGTAATGTGTGGTCATTACACTCTCGGCTCTATTACGCTGCAATTCTCGATCCTCGAGCGTAATCACCAAAATAGCGCACTTGCATCTAAATTAAAATGCAAGTGCGCTATTTTGGTTAAAATTTAAATAATAGTACATTAAGACTCTTAGGGTATTACTACAAAAAAGTTAGACATCTGTTGAACTCTTGATTAAAAAAATGCGCACAAAATAACTGCCTATGTCAGTTGATGCGCAGAAGTCAAGTCCAAGTCATTTTTAACTTCTGCGCATCAATGACATAGACAGAGTTATTTGGTACGATATTTTTAATCAAGTGTTCAACAGATGTCTAACTTTTTTGTAGTAAGATGGTTATGGTCTTACTACAAAAAAGTTAGACATCTGTTGAACACTTGATTAAAAAAATGCGCACAAAATAACTGGCTATGTCAGTTGATGCGCAGAAGTAAAGTCATAAGTCATTTTTGACTTCTGCTCATCAATGACATAGACAGAGTTATTTGGTACGATTTTAAGGGTTCCGTACCTCAAAAGAAAAAAACGGAACCCTTATAGGATCACTTTGTTGTCCGTCTGTCTGTCTGTCTGTCAAGACCCTTTATCTCACGAACGGGTACAGGTATTCAAAAAATTGAAATTGATACCATATATATATATATATATGTATTAGGGTCTATGAACCACACAAGATCTGAAAATTTATTTTTTTTACAACGACGCAATCAAAAGATATGGCATTTTATGTCCTCACCTCCATACATTTATGCAAAAAAGCAAAACCTATAGGGTACTTCCCGTTGACCTAAAATTATGAAATTTGGCAAGAAGCTAGGTCTCACAGTACAAATAATGGGAAAAGTCTGAAATCATTAAATATTACAACTTTTCTCACAACTAATGGTAACCAGTTGTGGTGAGCTCCCGTTTCAAGAACATTCATATAAGAGAGGGGTCAAGTTGGATGGTCGGGGAGGCGATTTTTGTTTTAGTTCTATTTTAAAAACGGGAACACTTACAAACTTGAAAATTGGTATGTTTATAGTGCATAAGCTATAAAATAACAAAAAAACCGGTCAAGTGCGAGTCGGACTCGCGCGCCGAGGGTTCCGATATACCTATAGTATTTTTGGAAGCAATAAAGTCCATTTTCAGGACCGCAAAACTAAATTTGTTTGTAAAGGTTTTTTGCAGATTTCTGAAAAACTGTGCAACTTAGAAAGATCGTTTTATTTTTGCTGTAAAGTTTACATAAACCTCTGTCAACTGTAATTAATTCAGATTTTCCCTTACTCAAACTTCGGAGATAAGGGGGGGGGAATGGTATTTTTTTTGACATTTTTCATCATAACTTGAAAACTAAGAAACTTAAAAAAATACAAAAATATATTTTAAAATGTACAAGTAAAGCCCTTTCATATGATACCCCACTCGACCTAGTAGCGACAATTTGAAATTTGGCCCCCCCTATTTTGGCCCCCTTTACATTAATAATCATACTTTTTTCAAAAAATTTTCATGTGCAATTAAGTTGGGCAACTATATTCTAAAACTATTCCAAATTTCAGCTCGATAGCGTAAGTGGTTGCTGAGATATAGAGGTGTGACAGACAGACGGACAGACAGAGCGGCACCATAAGGGTTCCTTTTTTTTACCATTTTGGTATCGGAACCCTAAAAATAATAACATTTGGTCAAGCGCGTGTCGGACTCAAAAAATCTAGCACATTAACTTACTGAAATTTCAACTAATACAATTATGATTATGTGGTGGTACGGAACCCTCGGTGCGCGAGTCCGACTCGCACTTGGTCAGTTTTTTTAATCAAGTGTTCAACAGATGTCTAACTTTTTTGTAAGACCCTAACCGTCTTACTACAAAAAAGTTAAACATCTGTTGAACACTTGAATAAAAAAATCGTACAAAATAACTCTATGTCATTGATGAGCAGAAGTCAAAAATGACTTATGACTTTACTTCCGCGCATCAACTGACATAGCCAGTTATTTTGTGCGCATTTTTTTAATCAAGTGTTCAACAGATGTCTAACTGGCTATGTCAGTTGACTTCTGCTCATCAATGGCATAGACAGAGTTATTTTGTACGATTTTTTTAATCAAGTGTTCAACAGATGTCTTACTTTTTTGTAGTAAGACGGTTAAGGTATTATTATTTAAATTTTGTAACGGTTCTTGTTTATTTACTTATTTATGAATTTTGGTACCGAAACGAGCGAATGAACGAAGACGTGGCGTGCTCAAATAATACTAAGCGTAAAGAGGCGACACTCTCCGCCCCGTAAATTTGTATGAGACGACCAAAATGTTTTTTTTCTAGTTTTTAGGGTTCCGTAGTCAAAAGGAACCCTTATAGTTTCGTCATGTCCGTCTGTCTGTCCGCGGTTTAGCTCAGAGACCCTTAGTACTAGAAAGCTAAAATTTTGTACGAATAAACATTTCATCTACGCCGACAAAGTGGTAGAATAAAATTTTTAAAAACATTTTTAGGGTACCACATAGGGTATGCGATACAACTAAAGTGGGGATGATTTTTTTTCTCTCGTCTTCCCCATAGTGTGGGGTATCCTTGGATAGGTCTTTTAAAAATAATATAAGATTGCAAATATCATATTTCGATATAGGGATCCGTTATCAAAATATTAAGCTTGAAAGCGCAATTTTTTGATGGAGTCGAGTATCCCCCCCCCCCCCCTGCCGGCTAAACGGTTATTATTGTGAAAAAATTCCGATAGTAGCATAAATGATGAAATTAAAAGGAAAACTATCACAGTTAAGTAGGCTTCACAGGTTAATGAGCTATAAATGAAAAACTAAAAATAATAAAAACAACAGCAATCAGGCGCTAAGACCTCTGAGCATTAGGAGGTAAAAAGTTTTTGTTATAAACGTTATGAAACACTTACTCAAAACCCGCTTTGCGATAAAAAAAATCGTAAAATAACTACGGAACCCTATACTGCGCGTGGCCTGACACGCACTTGGCCGGTTTTTTTTTGTTGTTTCTTAGGGAAAGTTGTGAATTTGTATGGTTTTACATTTTTTTATGCAGTGATATAAATAACCCTTTATAAGAATATTTTTAGAAAATTATCTTCAAATGAGTTTGATTAAACTAAGTACTTGCATTAAACTTATCACTACCTACATTCTACACGTATTATGTGAGCGAAAATAAAACCGAATAGTTAATATGTGTTATCGTATCTCACCAAGGAAATCGTTTTGCTTAGCTTGTTTCATTAAGCTCAAAGGTTTAGTTTAATTTCATAAGACGAACGTGCAACAAAACATATTTTCTTCTGACCTCTGCGGATTCATCAACGTTTTTTGAGATTATGGATCTTATATCATTACTGATAAGTTTCAGAATCAATTTAAATCAACGTAAATTTTCAGTTGATTTGCTCCCGAAGCTCAGTGCATAGAAACAAGTAATTTTTCGCCGTAACTTTTCTTGCAAAAAATACTTATTTTAATGAATAGGATCACTAAACTTGTGTGGAACATCGTCTAGCTCCTCCAAGGGAACATCATAACGACAAAAGAACATAGTATTTATTTCTACATAAGTAGTTACTCCCCAAAAAGCGACAAAAAATATATGTAAAAAGCACGTCTAGCTTCATATATTGGACTTTGTACCGTTCTTATTTTATTGATACACCGTTAGGGCTAAAGTCGCGTCGCAAGCATCAAGCTGTAAAATCCGTTTCATGAGTCAATGCCAACGCTTACCAACACATTTTGCAGCCATGACTCTAAAACCAGAGTATATTTGACGGAAAAAATAACATTATTTTACAAAATTGTTTTTTCTGACAGCTTTAGCTGACTACTATTGGTATAACTGCAAAATGTTGGTGAACGCTGGCATTGACTTACTTATACCTGGTTCTGACAGTTCTACGATTTTTTGAATGCATACTCCAGTTTTAACTCTTCAAAATAGAGAGCACAATTGAAAATGTCTCGTATGTAATAAATCAATAAGTGCAGTTTACAGCGCAGCGGTGCGGTGGCAACTGGCGACGCGGTGAGAAATCGCAGGGTTGTGTTCCGTATGCACTGGCTAGATGAGGCACCCCCGTCCGTATCGATCGTCTGACGCGGCCCTAAGTTCCTAGCGACCGGACCACCGAAGGCGTAAACGTAACCCTTTAGACACATAACCGGAGCTTCAGTATTTAAAATTATATTATTGCCAATAGCCAACATAATAAAATATAGCCATAATCAATAAAGTGAAAAAAAATTGATTTCGTATTTAAAATAATGTTATTGCTATAGCCTACATAATGTGTATAATAAAATACAGTAAACTTTCTAAATAAAGTTAAATAATCGCGCCACTAGTATTTAGAATTTATCCCCATGAACAAATCCAAAATCCAGTTTCAGTTTTCAGGTTAAAAATGATTTTAAAGATTAATAAAGATTTAAAGAGCGCAGGCAGACTCGTACGATTTTGAACAGAAAAAAAATCGTCGACCCATTTATTGGACTTGATAGAACTTTAATATTAGAAAATAATGTTAATTGTGTAACTAATCTTAAGTGAAATGAGAAATAAACAATTTTGTATATGTATATTTGTTACATGCGTAAATTCTTCTCTATAGTTGACACGCTCGGTGGATAAGTTCAGCGTGCCCTTTCGGACTATTCGGACCCATATGTTGATGATATCTTCGTAGTTTCTATAAGTTTATTTCTAAATACGTACTTTAAAGTGAATCCATCATAACATCCCATGAAACAGGACAGGGAGCTCCCTCCAGAATTCCAGTTTTTGCTGGAACAATGTGGAGAGGAAGTACCATAGTCACCACGCTTGTTGGCATTGCGGTTGTCACCATAAACCGTGGTTGTTGGTGACCGCAGAATTAAAGATGGTACTTTACACTTCCTGTGTGGTGCCGGCAAAGAATAGTACCAACCCATACATACCCGTGGGTGTCGTAAGAGGCGACTAAGGGTTAACTGGAGGATGGGCAGCAGCGTCCTCCTTTGTCTTACATCTTACTCACTGCGGTCACCTACAACCGCGGTCCATGGTGCCAGCCGTAACGCTAACAAGCGAGGTGACTATGGTACTTCCCCTCCACATTTTTCCAGCAATAGCTAGAATTCTGGAGGGAGCTCCCTGTCCTGTAGTGGACGTTTTTCATGGGATGTTATGATGACTTTACACAGAAGTATGCTGCTGCCCATCCTCCAGTTCATAATCCCACAGTCGACACCCACGGGTACAGATAGGATGGTACGGTCAACCGCTTGTCGGTAGAAACTTTTTCAACTCTATTGCCACGCCATAAGGTCCAAAAGTGTTTCTACTGATGTGCGGCCGTGTGTACTACTCTTTGTCGGCACCGTTTAGATCGTCACATCATCGTTTACCGGGTCGTCTCTTAAAGTAATATTTTTCTTGGAGTAATGTTTTTTTTATTTAAGTTTGTCTAAAATGGTAATTTTCTCCAAAACCATGGGGTAGTCGAGATAAATAATTTCATCCCCACCTTCGTCTAATTTTTTTTCAATAAATATAAAAAAATATATTATTATTATATTTACCACTTTATCGGCGTGACTAAATTGGAAACCCTTATAGTTTCGTCATGTTCGTCTGTCTGTCTGTTCGCGGCTTAACTCAGAAACCTATAGTTACTCGTATAGAGAGTTCTTATTTAATTTGTTAAAGTGGGGACTTTACGTCTAAAAAGCCAGTGGCAAACCTGACAAAACTTTTCAGGGTTCCGTTTCGAACAAGATTGCCTACGGGACCCTTTTCCTAAGCCTACGTCGCCTGTGGGTCTGAATGTCAGTCCAACCTTTAAACAGCGTGAATTTTCATTGGTATTGTTCCCAAAATCCAGTGATTTTATTTGGTCCTTATTAATGTGTAAATAAGAAGTATTTTTGCATGGTACACAGTTTTGCAAAAAAAAACGTCACTAAGTTCGGAGGTCAACCAGTGATTAGTGAATGTTGATAACCAATAAATGTGGCGAAACCACCAAGAGGGTCAGCGTCACACACGGAGGAGATGAAGATACTGAACTGAAGGATCACACACGTTGAAGATACTATAAATAATACGTTATCGTGAAATGTTTTTTTAAACATAATTTGTGAACACTCTTTACCTTAAATTACTTGTTTTAATATTATGTATGTATCTTATAAATTCTGCGGTTTTTCTTATTAGGTCCTAATGAAATAGTGAAAAATAGTGAACATAATTTTAGTATGTTACTCAGACCATGAAACTGAACAACTTTCCCCATGGAACATAGGTTGATATACTACGGACGTAGACTGCGGTTCTAACAGGCTAATTCAAATTGACTTATGTTTTTTGTGTTAACCCTGTACATCAAACATATTTAAAAGAGCGCATGGGTTTTATATTTCGCTTCTTTTTTTTTTCCACATGGCGCCACTCTGTTTCTGAAGCGACGTAAATGTAAGTAACGTCATTAAGAGATTTTTAATATCCTACAATGAATAAAGAATATTTTGATATTTGATTTATACGAAAAACAAAGTTTTGGTCTCCCATAGAAACTGCATTGATCAGCTGATAGCGCATTTTGTATGGGAGGTAATTTGTTTTTTTATATTTCGTTCGACCTACGTTCCTTAGGGAAAGTTGTTCAGTTTCACTGTGTGAGTAACACACTAAAATAGTGCTTACAAATTTTTAAACCTTTTATATTCTGTGGTTTTGCGTAGAGATAGACACTTAAACTACAGTAACATGACCCTCCCCACTATTTGCTTTAGTTTTTGTAGAGGGGCAGGCCATGTTGACGTTGTTTATCTCTACCATTAGGTACAAAAAAATTCACGAATACAAAGAAATTTGATCGCTATTTAAAGCTTATTTTGGAACATCAATTCGAAGTTGTTTTGCTTGTTGGCCTTAAATTTAACGCATTCTAATTTAGGATTTTTTTGTGTTTACTCGTAACCGCTGGTTGCGGTAAGAAGGGTCTTTAAACTTTAAGCTCTGACACTTTCTATTAATTTATCAGATTTCTACTTATTAGATAATATTTTGACAATTTCTCACACTGACTTATTTGTTTCGTATTATTTTTTTTATAATAATTTTATTTTTTATTTCTTTATATTACCTACATGAATTTTAATAATGTAATCGAATGATATTGAATTATGCATTAAGTGTCTAAATTAATAAACTTTCGATATTTTTATATTATTTTTATTTAAAATTGATTTAAATATGACTAATTGCATTTTGTATTACAGAATTTAAGAATTGTATCTAAGATACTGTGTAAAGTGACTGGAAAATAATTAAAGGAGCATTAGGAAGCTTTTTCTGCACCTACTTGTTAAGACGATTATAACCCTCAAATTGCAAAAATGAGCTAACTTTGAAGGCAAACTTCTCCCAAACGGATGGTCCAATTGTTGCAAAAAAATATACATAAGTTAATCAATATGATAAACAATAATTTTTAAGTAGATTATTTTTATTATAACTGTTAGTTTTGCCAGAAAAAAATCTTTTCTTTCCTCTTATTTTACTTTACGCAAAAAATATCCTATTGCTTCGAAGGCTCCTAAACGCCTAAAACGATTTTGATGCTTCTTCCACCCAAAAATTCTAAATTTTACGGTCACTGAAATTTAAGTAAAAAATTTGAAATAATAATTATTAATGTGATATAAAATCAATAAAAACCCCTTTTTATGGGTTAAGAGTCTCGACGTTGGTCGTAACAGCCACGTTGAAGAGCACTCTTATATGAACGCTATTAACGTGTCAATAAAGTCGATATTTGCATTGACGATCGCGTACCTTCTAATTTGAGGGCTGTAATCACCTTAAGGCAAATTTTAAACAGGCGCGAAGTGAAAATTAATATTTCTTCTTTCTAATGAAAACTTGTAGGTTTTTATTTTAAGTGTTAATGGAGTGTACATTAGTGTGACATTAGTATATAATGAGACTAAATCTTTAGTTGACATAAATCTGTGTTTTAGTAGAAAATCAATCAAAGAAGTTTCCATTAAATTATGAGCTAGCAACTTATCTAGAAAGACACGGATTTCAAACTAGCGCAAATGAGAAAAAAATCACTTACCTTAATGATGACGTCACTGGACAACACGATCTAATGAGTCATGAGAGCGCACGAGACGGCGCGGGCGCATAGAGTTACAAGTTAGTGGAGATTGTACCTTACTTTTAATGTGATGTTTTTGCTTTTACAATGATTTCGTACATACGTACAAACATTCTTTACAGAATACTTATTGAATGTCCTGCAGAAACACGCCTCTTTCCCGTCAGGGTAGGCAGAGACCACAGCCGTGCATCCATCAAGATCTTGACACACTTCCCGCCCTTTCATACACGCTTGTCGTTTATTTAGAACATCCTGAATTTGGTCACAGAAAGTTCGCCGAGACCTTTCCTTTCCAAAGTTTCCATTCACTCTCGTCTAGAAGATCTCTTTCGTCAACCTACTGTGCGTTCCATATTGCACTAACAGACTGCTTTAGAGCACTGTGAGCGCGCTTAAGTCGGTCCAAATTGACCTAAAGCGAGCTCTAAAGCACTCGCTCGTTCACCGCCTTACGTCATTGATGACGTCATCGTTTCTGCTATGAGTGCTTTAGTCAAATAGGTGGAGCAGTGAAAGCGCTAATGTCAAAATCGATTTGACTCATAGAATCCCACACATTTGCAGCCAGCTGATGTCTCTTAAGTTTTGATTTTAATGAGTTTGTCTCTAATGGAAATGAGAGTGGATTTGGCGCACATTTTTCAGCGATTAGCTTAGGCTTTGTTAAAGAAAATAAAAACAAAACTGACATTTTGACAGATGAACACGTGAGCGCGCTTAAATCCATTCCAAATTGACTAGAGCCATTAAAGCAGTGATAGCTTTGTGAGCGTGCAAAATCAATTTGGACCGTCCGTCAGTACTGTATACGCTTTTAGCAGCGTTTGTACAATTTGGAACACAGCCCTATGTTCACTCATTCTGTCTCTATGACGGTCACAGCATTTCTTTCTCCATTTTAGTTACTTTATCTTCTTTTACGCTACAACATTTTTTTATCACACTATCTAATCCTGATACACAATTTCACACCTATCATACTCCTCAACATTATTTTTTTTTCATTTCATTCATTTTTCGAATAGTGATTTTGTTATGGCAATAATTAGTTTTACGCCGACACCACATCCGAATAGCCGCTACCAATCCTTCCTTAGTTCAGAAACTAATTCGGCATACATTGCTGGTCGAAATGAGGATATTGGAATTAACAGAATCAAGCCTCCCTGCAATGTATGTCAAATTAGACTTTGAATTTAGGAAGGTGTGATTGCGGCTTATCCGAGGTTGAGTTTGTGAGCAAACAAAGATGACAAATCCTGCATTTCAAATTGTACCTATACCGTGCTTTAAAGCATTGTGAGCGCTGATTATAAGCGTGCTGACAGCGCTTTAAAGCGTGCCGACAGCGCTTTAAAGCACGCTGTTCGTACAGTCAAAAGCACGTCTAGGTCAATACCTAGACGTATATACCGATTTTACTTTAAGAGCTGTAAGAACGAAAGTTGCATTGCGAGTGTCACTCACATTAACATTTATGCAGTCAAACATACAATGTGTGGTGTCGCCTTTATAAGTAGATTGGTTATGTGCTCATTAAGTGTTGAATGGCTATGATGGGTAATGCCGAAAGGTGCCGGAAGCTGAGTAATATACATTCTCTGCTAAGTTGGTAAACTATATTTTACCTCTAAAGTTTAAGATAGATACTTTTAATAGAAAATACATAAGTTACTTCTACACAACTTTTGAATAGAATTTAAATACCTTTACAAGAATTTGCTATCAATATTTGACTTTGTTAATAAGGAAAGTTTATCACAAGATCCGTTTGTGATTTGTTAACTTAAAAATGTCTAAAATAGATTCACAGATATGCAAATCACCATATTATGCAGTCTTAAAATAACAAATATTTGTTTCAATTCCAAATATTTATTGACTTGCATATAGTTAGCGAAAGATGTAAGTACACAAAAATTTTATTCTCGTATATGGAACCTGGTGGGCACAGCAAAAACTTAAAATTAAGATTTAAATTTTGCCTGACTCCAAGCGCCCGCGCCGCTGTAATAAACAAAATCAGCCCCAATAGGTTAGTTGCCATGTAGATGAACAGAGTGTGAACACAATTTTGAATTTAGAACACATCTGACCTTCCGATGGGAGTTTTTCTTCATTCGGTTGATCTACATCGGCGTTACCTGAGGTCCCTTGGATGCCTGAAGCAGTGACCTCTGGGGCCTCTTTGGGTCCTGTTTCATTGAGGTCATTGCTTTGGGCCCCACTGGTACTGTCTGTTGTACCCTGGGACTCACCCTTGGAGTCTTGCGAGGACTCATCTTCTGTCGTGTGTCCGTCGCCCGCTCCGGACTTCTTGTCTTCATCCTGTATAAAGAAAACAATTTTTAGTGCACATAAGTATTTAGATTAAAAATAAAATCTAAACCTATTTTAAGTGACATACTGTTTTGAATTACTTTTTTTTTTGTTATTGTGTTACAGTCATGGAAACGCTTCACATTGCAATCCAAAGATTACATTATTCTGAAGTTTTTGAAAATCTTTCTCGTTCTATTATTTGCAAGGGCAAATTGTGTGGTCTATGTTCATAGATTACAAAATTATACTTGGGGAGATAACCTGTATGACTTAGGAATAAGGTCTATTATCAAAAAATATCATCGAAATTTATTTCTTTGCAATTTTAATACTCATAATTTACATGAAGTCATAGCATACAGAGAAATGGTCACATCAAGTATATTTCATCATTACAAATAATTACAAAGAAAACAATATACATATTTTTAGAACGATCATGTCAAAATCTTTTGCAGACTGATTCTATACTTGAGTTCAAGCAAGATTTCTATGGGCGTTTCTTGCTTTTCGCCGCGCCAATGCAATATAAACCTTAATTCCATCACATAAGTCACACTTTCAATATTTGTCTATCTTTATACTGCCATATAGATATACAGCTGTGTACATATCTAACTAAACTGTACATGTGTGGGTGACTCCAAGAGCAACCAAGAAAATGTTCGATACGTCTTCGAAAACCGTACCATACACTCGGTACCATACGTACATTCAGCATAATTTCGAAATGCAAATTTCAAATTACGTCGCAGACTGTACCGACGCAAAAACAACCAAAGAGCGAAAATGAAAGAGGTCACCAAGTAATGGCTCGCCAGAAGGCCAACGTTTTATTTACATCGCCCGCTCCATTCGCGGCAGCCGCGGAAGCGCGCGGGCTAAGCAACCAGTGGAAACACGACGCAAAAACAACATTTATAAATTGAATAATCGCAAGAAACGAAATATCAAGGTCATGCGGATTTCCTATCAATGTCGTATTATATCGTGCACACTAACAAAGGCCCTGCAGCCAAATGCAAAAGGGGCGGGGGTGGCCAAAATATGCGAATTCCTGTAAAATATCCCATTAGATTCAGTTTCAGCAACTGGTTAAGATGGCATTTACAGTTTTCATCATGTAAAGTTGACGAATATCACAACCCTCCGTGGCGTAATTCCCGCGTTTAGCGGGAAGCAGTCGTTCTGTCAGCCATGTTGAGACGCAGGCAAACATTCGTGATATAACACGGAAATAACACCAATTCACCACTCAAAATGTCCTCAATAGACGCGCACTACTATGAGGAAAATTAATAATATACTATATTCCACAACAATACCTGATTGTCACTGATTTTTGCTTTATCGGTATCACCCGACATTTTTCCTATGAAGAAATTGAAAGCGAAATTCCAAAGCGTCTTCAAACACCGGACAACACAAATGCGTGCACCATAGCATAAAAAAAGTTCCGCGTTTAGTTATCGATATTTTAGAAAGGCAGGAATTCACTCGTAAATAAGAAAAGCTAATGGCATAGGCACACAAAACCAAGAACATGCACGTCGGCATGCAAATAGTACTGTCAGTTATCCGCAGTAAAATTATAAAATAACCAAAATAGTTTTTTTGCGACCAACTAAAAAAACCGGCCAAGTGCGAGTCGGACTCGCGCACTGAGGGTTCCGTACCACCACATAAACATAATTGTATTAGTTGAAATTTCAGTTAGTTAATGCGCTAGATCTTTTGAGTCCGACACGCGCTTGACCAAATTTTATTATTTGTTGTTATTTTATAGCCTATGCCCTATAAACATACCAATTTTCAAGTTTGTAAGTGTTCCCGTTTTTAAATAGAACTAAAACAAAAATCGCCTCACCAGCCATCCAACTTGACCCCTCTCTTATATGAATGTTCTTGAAACGGGAGCTCACCACAATTGGTTACCATTAGTTGTAAGAAAAGTTGTAATATTTAATGATTTCAGACTTTTCCCATTATTTGTATTGTGAGACCTAGCTTCTTGCCAAATTTCATAATTTTAGGTCAACGGGAAGTACCCTGTAGGTTTTTCATTTTTGAATAAATGTATGGAGATGAGGACATAAATTGCCATATCTTTTGATTGCGTCGTTGTAAAAAATTTAAATTTTCAGATCTTGTGTGGTTCATGGATCCTAATACATGGTATTAATTTCAACCTGATACCTTTACCCGTTCGTGAGATAAAGGGTCTTGACAGACAGACAGACAGACAGACAGACAGACGGACAACAAAGTGATCCTATAAGGGTTCCGTTTTTTTCTTTTGAGGTACGGAACCCTAAAAAAAGTCACTAAATGACGTTAAATGTCGTGTTGTTTCAGGAAGTAAAGTAGCTGGCGGACGTCATGACTCAGTTCCAAGCTCTTAAATTAAAGAAAAAGTATTAAAATAAAATATGATTTTTAATTGCCACAGAATGTACCTGTATAGGTATCTCAGAACAAAGACCTCCTTGCTCCTTGCTTCGCTCGGAGAAGAAACCATACTAATTTTTTTCAGTATGGGATGACAACTGCTAGCACGTCACGTGCCATGTCAAATCATCAATGACGACACCCAACCAAATTAGAAGAACGAAACCTTCATTGCATTTACAAAGTTTATAGGATTATTGTAACTTGTTGTGATTTTAACGGTTGAAAATATTTTCAAAATATGTGATGTAAACATTGTAAAAATTATAAAAAACATGTAGTGAACCAGTGAAAAGTTATGTAAATTTATTCTTAAGTTGCTCTCCATATTAGTGAGTGTGTTTTTCAATAATATCGTGTGTATTTGATGGCTGTACGTCTTCAAAACAACAAAACGAAAACTGCAAAGAAATTTTGTGTTTTCATCTGTAAGTTTTATTCAGTATTTTTCATGTTTGTGGGTTATTATCACAAATATTGCTTAAAAAATGTCAACTTATCATTCCTACATTCAGATAATATAGAAATTGTAAAGTTTTTTATTGTAAATTATCGTTTTTTATGGGATCATATTGGAGGTAATGAGTGATGTATTTTTTATCGATAGTTGTGCTTTCACTTTCGAGCGGAGCGAGAAAGGTATTGTAGTCGTGAAAAAAGTTGCACAAATTTTCTCAAAAATGTGTTCTATATAACTTATATACCATAAAAGGCAAGTCCACTAAAAATGTCCGTCCGTCGGTCGGTCGGTCGGTCTGTCCGTCACGCTTTGGCCTAGCCGCTAAACGAATGGTCCGATTAACACCATATTTTAAATTTAAGACTTTTATGCAAATTGATCGAAGGGTTCTGAATGGTTTTTTGCTGGCTCTCATTGTGAGGGTAGCTGTCATACAACAAAAATGAAGAATTGATTTTTTTTGTAAAACGGCTCAAATTTCATTTCATTTCATTTATTCAATACATTTACAACTTACAGCAAAATGCTAAATCGTCATAAAGTTAAATAACAATCAGTACATACTTAGTACAAACGCAATTTATGAACTATAATATGATATATCAGGGAACTAAACTACTTAAATCTAGAAACCTGTGAGCACTACCAAGAAGGCACCTGAACTAATCAGCGAATAGGTCAATATTATCGCACTGAGCAAGCATGTCACCGATAAGAGTTAATGCCTTCACTGTGGGCGCGTGCGCTGAACGCACCGTACGTGTCGCGGGAAGTTGCAACAGTCGCAGTCGGCGACGTGGCGCTATTGCCCCATTCGCGTCCCGAGGAATTCGGTTGGGAACTACGAGACAGAATGTTTCTAACACCGTTGAACTATCGATCTTGTGATGAAGAACAGAAAGATAGTGTACAAATGACCTCATTTTTCTTCTGAGAGCAAGTGTTTCTCTGTCCATCATTCCCAAAACAAATAGGGAGGGATACAAGAACGGATAATACCCGTATTTCCGTTTATAAAGCCACCGTAAAAATTTACGTTGTAGTCTCTCCACAATTAGACTATATTTTTCTTCATGCGGATCTCAGGCTACTGCACCGTATTCAAGCTTGCTGCGTACATACGCGTTATATAGTACATAAGCTACTGCTGCAGCATTGTCAAAATTGGATGCGGTCCTTATTACAAATCCCAACATCTTACTAGCTTCTTTACATATAGTTGTTATGTGTTTGTGGAAGTCAAGTTTACCATCTAAAATCAAACCAAGGTCCCGAATATCATCAACCATATCTAATATTGTATCGTGAAGTATATATTTCGTGTATGTTGGAGAACGATTCCGTGAAAACGTTATCAGTTTACACTTAGCAGTGTTAAAAGGAAGATCATTGACAAGGCTCCATTCGGCCACGGCATCAATATCTTTTTGTAAATCCTCAGTACCTGTCGTTGAACCCATTTCCAGGTAAAGTTTTAGGTCATCAGCAAATAACTGACATTCTGCTTTTCGGACGCAATTGGGAAGGTCGTTAATCATTATAAGGAATAACAGTGGGCCCAGGGTGCTGCCCTGACTGACTCCGGACCTTGTGTAGTAGTCTTGGGATTCGTACTTGTCTACCCTCACATACTGTCGCCTACCACAGAGATAGTTGGAAAAGAATTTTAGTAGTTTGGTTGTGAAACCTATAACTGCTAACTTCTGCAATAAGATATCATTATTGACTAAATCAAATGCCTTTTTGAAATCGAAATAGGCGGCATCCACATGGCATCCCGCATCCATTTTTTCACACACATAGTCAACTAGTGATATTAGGTTAGTTGTAGTCGACCGTGCTTTGCGGAAGCCATGCTGACTATCATGCAAGACCTGAGACACCTGCAAGCTGATACTATGACTATTATGAAACTTTGCTTGACTAAGGATCTACATGCAAGGTATCTTGCGCCATCATCAGTTTGTCTGTGTGATTTTACTCGTATATGAGGGGTGTTCCTGTACTACCAAAACGTAAACTTGTGATTTACTCATAATTGGTTCCATTAGGTTTATATTATTTTCTATAATATTAATTCTGTTTAGGTTATCTACTTGAATGGATATTCAATTTGATTAGTTTTTACGAAAATTTTGTACACAGGATTTACCAAAAAATGAAAGGGCTTTTTCAGTAGACAAAACTGAACAAGTATCCCTAAGAATCGTGTTTTGAAAGAAAAAAATTCTGTGAAAATTCATATAAAGGCTGTTCTAGTACTACCAAATATTGAACATGTGATTTGTTCGAAATCGTTTACTGTCAGCATGGACGAATAAATAAGGACTGTCAATCCCCTTATAGAAATCGTATTCCGGAAAGGCATAAAACTAGATGGCGCTAATAAACAGCCTGAGAAGTTATTACGATTTATCGATTATTCCGCTTGAAAAACATACCAAATTTCAATGTTAGCGTTTCTTTATATTGAAACTATGTTGAAATTTTGAATGATTTTTTAGCAGAAAACTCGATAGTTCATAATTACTTTTCAGGTTATTTGAAAGCGCCATCTAGTTTTAATGAGTTTTATGCTTTTCCAGGGTACGTTTTCTAGTATGGGGATTGCCAGTCTTGTTATTATTCGTCCATGCTGTCAGTAAGTTTTAATATTTAAAAATTGGAATTCTGATTTTTATCTGCATATTTCATTAGAACATTTTTTAGAACAACTTAAATAAAAGTTTGTATTTCCATACTATGCGTATGGTATTACAAATTTAAGTTTACGGATGATAGTTTTACTTGCATATCGCGAGAAAGAATGCGCAGTGCTGCTGTATTATTTACTATATTTTATAATATTCAACGCAAGTTTTGTTTTTGTTTTGATTTCGATTCCCGATGGGGATATTGTCAAACAAATATCAGTTTGTGTGTCTTCGCCAGATTGAAATATCTTAAACAGCATGAATCATCCTGAATCAACAAATTGTAAGAAATATAATAAAAAAATAATTAAATGAAACTACATAAAATTCTCCACAAAAAAGGTTTTGAAAGTTTTTCGCTACAAACAATACTTTAAAAGATTTAAAAGCATGTGGTGAGGAAAGCGAAAACATGGAGCAACTGTTGTGCACATGTAACGCTTGGGCTAACAAGCGTATGAAGATTCTGGGTCAAGATTATCCGACACCAGAAGACTACAGGCTCCTTGTGCTCTGGTGTCCAATAAGGAACTCAGCCCCACGCTATAAGACAAGATAAGATACATGAAAATTCGCTTGAAATTGATTGAGCTACTTAGAAGAAAACCACAAACCCGTATTTCAGCATTTTTGCAAAACCATCCCAAAAGGGGGTGAATTAAGGGATTAAAGTTTGTGTTAAAATCCTACATAATTTGTATGTAAGCTAGAGATATTAATAAAAATTTAAAAAAAAATCTTTACACCTCCTACCCCTCTTGCCTCCACCGCAACCGTCCTTTAGGTAAGAAGTTTGGTATCTTTAATATTAAAACAGCTACGTAAGAAATCACCTTTAGTAAAAAATACAAAAATTATTATTTTCATGAATGAATTTAATAAATGCTTTTAACAGATTTGCCTTTCATTAAAGTTTAGTACTTCAACTTTTTGGTCAAACTTTCGACATCGATTTTTCCTTGTGTGACTTACCGACTATCGATAGATGAAAGCATGCACACATCCCTACTTGTGACGAATTATTTCCTATATATTACTTCTACATGAGGTCAAATTTCTTTGATAGGTATATTAAATTAACATTATCAACGTCACTCACGTGACATTTACCTAGACATCAAAATAATCCCACATGTGGTTATTCAAGTATTAGATATATACTAAGTATATATCAGTTACTTGAAAGCTTTCCAGGAATTTCGATTTCCTTCTCCCTGACTTTTTTTCACATGGTGCATACAATTACACAAACACACAATATGAATAGGTGCACTTAGATACACACACACACACACACATCCACTAACACTACCAATGCATGGTCTTTTCTATAGGTTGAGTTTAAAAGTTAATTCTAGTATTTATGTATTTATTTTTATTATATTTTAATTTGTAACTTGATTAGTTCACTATTATTTTTCTACACCCGTTTTGTAATTAGCAACTATCTTATAATGTGAACACAAAATTGTACTGTATTCGGGGGAAGGCCTGATGACCTATATTACAGGTTTTTTCTAAAACTTAGTTTAGGCATCAGCCCTCCACAAGAATTTGTCATTGTTTTAATATGTACCTACTATATTTCTAAACTTCTTGTGGTGTGGAAATAAATATATTTTGATTGATTGATGTCAATAACGTGGATGTCCCGTTTTCGGATTTCATTCTGTGAAGGAGAATGAATAGTATGCAATCTATTTTAATGTTTTTTTGTTTAGTTTTTACTGTTATTTTTTCCACTCTTGTCATATTATGTCTATTATGTTTTTGTTGTCAATCTCGAGTTTGTTGTCAAAAGCGAGTTTCCTTTTAAGGGAATGCTTAGACCACAAAACTGAAAAACTTTTCCAAAGAAACATGGGTCGACATCGGATTTTTTTTTGTGGATGTTTAATAGCATAAATGGTGAATATAGCGCTCCTAAACCTACATCATATGGAACGGCCCAAGGATCAATCCTGGGACCAACTGAATACCTACTCCATGTAAACGATATGTGTAATACATTGCTCCTTGCTTGCTACATTGCACTACTCTGTCTACAATTTTGCTGATGACACATGTCTCATAGCTGCAAATCACAACCTAAAAGAAGCGCAAAAATGTTACAGGCAGATTTTGATCAGCTGTGTGGATGGGCTCATGATGTTGGGTTATCAATAAACTATTCAAAAACTAAAGTAATGCATTTTTATCTTTATCTTTGCATTTTTATCTGTAATATCTTCGAAAATATTTATTTAAACTACATGCTGTAAAGGGCCAGATTGATCCATATTAAATGCACAATGTATTAAAGGTACTTTAATGGATAAGGTTTAAACGGCCCATACAAAGGCCTGCCTGCAGGGCCCTGCTTGCAGTGCCACTGCCAATCGTACTTTGTGTGGGCATGCAGGGCCGGCAAAATCGCCGTTACATCGGCCCTGCAAGACCACACACGGTACAATTGGCAGTGCGCACTGCAAGCAGGGCCCTGCAGGCAGGGCTTTGTATGGGCCGTTTAAACCTTATCCATTAAAGTACCTTTAATACATTGTGCATTTAATATAGATCAATCTGGCCCTTTACAGCATGTAGTTTAAATAAATATTTTCGAAGATATTACAGATAAAAATGCAGGGACAAAGCGGTTCCGGCGGTACCAGCAGGGGGGCCGGCGGCGTGTGCCTATTAAAAGCTGTGAATGTTGTGTCACAGCCGGATTGAAGAATCCGCCGTATTACAATTTCGCGCCGCCGTATTTTGCTTTGATTTCTCAGTTGAAAGATCGTAAAATTTTTGACCCTCCGTTTTACTTTATTCTCGAGTACGTCCCTGAAATTTGTCCGCACCAAGTACGTTTATTTGTCACTAGGTGGCATTAAGAAAATTGCCATCGCGATATAGGATTGTATACTAAATTCAATGTTCTAGAATATTCTACATAAAAAATAAAAAAATGTCAAATAAAATACTTAGGAGTGGAAAGTATATCTGTTTACGTTTATTTTATTTGGAACATCCGTGCAACTTTTACATCCAACGATACAACACTTCATTTTGCACTGGGAAATACGTTAAAATAAAGATCTCCGAGGAACAGTAACGTGCACACTACACGAGAACTAGTCGCGTACTGATGTCAGCGCTCCTAGCGTGGAGTATCAGGACTATAGAGTATATGACGTCAGAACTACATTGATTGCATCAAGGCTACATTGCTTACAGCACCTCTACTTTGTTTCTGCTCTGTGGTAGAACCTACAAAAGCTACTTAAAAAACATATATCAATTACAATTAAGAATCCTAAAAACTATAGTTCCTTTATAAGTCAAATATAAATTCAAATACTAGCCATTATACTTAAATTTAAATACTATCAATGAGGCGGTTATTTTTTTGTATAAAAAATTACATGAAATTATTACTATGTTAGTGCCACTTCAGAAAGAAATATCTAATAATAAATGGCCATTGTGGTATTCAAAACCACTGAAAATAATACTAAGAAATAAAATGGCTGCTCACAAATGTTGGAAACGCTATAACAACATGATGGATTATGCAACATTTTCCTTGTTGAGAGATAGGGCTGCCACCGTTCAGCAACAAGACTACGATAGGTATATTAATTCTATCCAACAAGCTATAATAAAAAATCCAAAATATTTTTGGTCCTATTCAAAGACTATGCGCAAAAATAAATCGAATTATCCATCGAAAATCTTTTATAATGACAATACCTACACAAGTGGTCCACTAATAGCTGAAGCATTTAATGTATTTTTTCAAAGCGTATTTTCTACTCCAGCGCACTTACTCACAAAACAGGATGGAAAATTATCATTCTAATAATTCATCGAACGTTAGCAGGCTAAATATATCCAGGCAGGAGGTCAACAAAGCTCTTAAATATACCACCACTTTTTATTGTTAAATGTGCAGATTCGTTAACTACTCCCTTGCACATTCTTTTTAATCGTTCTCTTACAGAAGGCTCCTTCCCAGCGATATGGAAAGAGGCTCACATAATCCCTATTCACAAAAAAGGTCTAAAGACAAAAGCTGAAAACTACAGACCGATCTCGATTCTAAATATATTTGCCAAAATTTTAGAAAAATTTGTCTTTGATGCCCTTTATCCAATAATATCTAACGCGATACCAGCTACTCAACATGGTTTCTTAAGTCTTAAGAGGGCGGTCTATCACCAGTAATTTAGCTCAATTTATGTCATACACCTTGAAAAATATGGATGGTGGCGGGCAGGTTGATGTGATCTACACCGATTTTGAGAAGGCTTTCGATCGGGTAGATCACATCATCCTGCTCCGCAAACTTGAATATCTCGGGATTCACGGCGATCTTCTGCGGTGGGTTGAATCATACTTGCGTAACAGGTCTCAAGCGGTGGTCATAGGTGGACACAAATCCAACTTCACAGAGGTAACCTCCGGGGTTCCCCAAGGGTCCCATTTGGGACCATTACTATATAATGTCTACCTGTTTGATATATACACGTGTTTCAAACACTCCTCACAAAAAAATATTTCTAAAAATTAATGATGCAATTACTTTTAATTTGTGTGCAATAAAGAGTTTCTATCTATCTATGTATCCGACTGTTTTAAGCTTCAAGACGACTTGAACAGACTTTGTTCATATTATGAGGAAAATAGAAAAACAGTTAATGTAAAAAAAAGTCAAGCTATTAGCTTTTCGCGCAAACCTAAAATATTGGATTTTCCTTATAGTATGAACAACTGTCTTATAGAAAGAACTAATGTAGTTAGAGACCTTGGTATATTACTTGATAGTAAATTAAATTTTAATAATCACACAGATAATATAACAAGTAAAGCATATAAACAATTGGGATTTATAAAAAGATCTAGTAAAAACTTTAACAATATCACCTATATTAAACTTCTCTACTTCGCATATGTGCGTAGTATCCTTGAACTTGGCAGTTGCATCTGGTCTCCAATCTTCCAAGTTCATAAAAACCAAATCGAGTCTTTGCAGAAAAAATTCGTTCGATACCTTGACTTCAAATCAAAACAGTTTCTGAGATCTTATTTTCAAAGATGCCATCATTATAAGCTACTACCACTGTCTCACCGCCGCATCCTGCTCGACCAAAGTCTATTGTATGACTTACTCCATGGACGTCTTGATACCCCGGACCTACTAAGTCAAATAAAGTTATCTGTCCCTTCCCGCAGAACCAGATGCACTAAACTTTTCTCCCTTGATACTAGTAGAACTAATTACGCTCATAACAATACAATCAATCGTATATGCGACACACACAATAAAATGTTCTCAACCAACGATATTTTTAACGTCTCTAAACAAACTTTAACAAAGAAATCAATGACATTCTACTTCATCATCATGGGGTGCCATCTTCGAAATGAAGTTTGGAGGTCAGCAATCGGTATTCGTCGCGGCGTTCCGCCACCCTCTTCAACTCGTGGTAGTGTAATCCGGTCCAGTCCCTTATGTCATCGTACCATTTCCGTCTCGGCCTTCCTGGTGGCCTTCTACCTGGTATCTTGCCTTCAAGAATTGTCCGCAGGAATTGAAATGCGGAGCCTCTTTGCAAGTGCCCAAAGAAGGCCACTTTCCTTCTGGCAATGGTCAACAACAGCTCGGGCTTACGCTGCTTCGCTCGTTGCAGGACTTTGGCGTTGCATGTAAAACTGGTCCACGGTATCTTAAACATTATACGCAGAACCCACATTTCAAACGCTTGCAGTCTCTTACATGTGTCCTTTCTTAGCGCCCACGCTTCGCATCCGTATAAGAGAGTGGACCAAACGTAACATTTTATGACAAGGTATCTTAATGTAAATGGGATTTTAGGGTCACATAAAACTTTGGACATTTTGAAGAAAGCTGATTTAGCTTGCCCAATCCTGCATTTAATTTAATCTTGATGGTTCAAGTCTGCTGTGAAGTAACGACCTAGATATTTGAATTTCGACACACCTTCAACCCTTTCGCCTCTGAGCGTAATGCACGGATGGGGCAGCTGAGATTTCGATATCACCATAGACTTGGTTTTACTTTTTTTTTTTTTTATTTTTTTTTTTTGGATGCGGGACATTGGTCATAATGGGGTCTCGTTTTGGACATAAGTGCTGCCTCCTTGGCGAGTTCATCCGCACGCTCGTTTCCTGCTAAGCCGGCATGTGCCTTAACCCAAAACAAGGACACAGCTTTGTTTTGGGTCAAGGCTTCCGCCAGATTCTTCCGGATTTTGGCGGCTAGAGGGTGGGGAGAGCTCTGGCTTGTGACTGTTTCCAGCGCTGCCCGCGAGTCACTATAAACGCCAAATCTCACCTCTTTGCGCCTCAGGATTTCCTCTGTGGCCCTGGATATTGCAAAAAGTTCTGCTTGGTACACTGTACAGTAGGACGATAAGCAAAGTTTGATGGTTTTTGTCTCGGCTTCGCCATTCCACAGTGATAGTGCTGCCCCGACTCTGCCTTCAATTTTGCTACCGTCGGTGTAAATGCGCACGGCCTGAGAGTTTTGGCTATCTGTTTGACATGGATCATCCAGTTTGTCAAATGTCAATTGCACTTGCGCCGCTGGGTGCGGGGACACCGTAAACGCCATTGGATTTTCCACTTCTCTATCTCCCAGGTCAGGCAAGGATAACCCTTTCTTCGCCTCGTACAGTGCAGCTGCTTCCAGTATCCTGAGATCAAGGGGCAGAATTCCGGCCAAAACCAGTGCAGCGTTTAGTGACACAGTCCTGCACGACTTACAATTTTTTATGTGCGAAGCCTCTCTGTAATGCATTGAGCTGCTTTTGTATCCCTATCTTTTTCACAGCTTGCGCCCACGCACTAGCGGCATACATAATGATTGGCTCCACTGTTGCGACATAGACGATACGTATCACGTCAGGATTTAGTCCCCAGCTTACTTTTGCGGCTCTCGATAACTGCTTATACACGTTGAGTGATTTTTTGCAAACGTTTGCAACGTGTGGGCCAAATGTCAGACTGTCATCAATTGTAAGACCTAGGATTTTTATTTGGCACGAAATTGTTATGCCGACTCTGTTATACTTCAACTTTTTGGTTAATACCATGGCGCAAGTTTTGTGTGGCGCAAATTTTAATTTGTTTTTGATACCCCACGCATCAACATGTGCGAGTGCAGCATTTGCCTTTGTCTCTATTTCAAGTGCCGTTGCGCCCTCAAATACAAGTAGGACGTCGTCGGCAAAGGCCTGACAATGATTGCCACTACTGGTGAGCTCCTTTAAGAGTGGGTCCAACAGTAGGTTCCAAAGGATTGGACCCCCAATGGAACCCTGTACGCATCCTTTACTGGTGTTCCTCTTCTGCTCTTCACCGGCGTATCTTACGGCCACTTTTCTATTCTGCAGATAGCTATCAATCATCCTTCTGATATTTACTGGACAGCTTTCCTCAGCCAATCGTACTTTGATTGCTGGACACCAGGTACTATCGAAGGCTCCCTCTATATCTAGGGATACAAGCACAACGATCTTTTTTCTACTAATTCCATCTTTGATGTGCTGTATCAGATTATAGAGGGAGTCTTCCGTGCTTTTCTGGGGCATAAACCCGTATTGACGAGTACTAATTCAGGGTATCAGATGCCATTTCAACCTGCCTACGATCATCTTCTCCAGGACCTTTCCCAATACTGGAAGTAACCCGATGGGCCTATATGACTTGGGTCTGGAGTAGTCTTGCTTGCCTGGTTTTCTAAGGATGACCACAGTGGCCTCCTTCCAGATATCTGGGAAATATGCCAATTCCAGGCATTTGTTAGCCATAGCGAGGAATACGAGTATTGATGGGTTCTGGGAAATCGCCCTGAGGCAGATATCCGCTGTGAAACCTTCAGACCCGGGGGCCTTCTTCGGATTGAAACTCTCTGCCGCTGTTTGTAGTTCCATCATTGTAAACGGTGGATCATGTTTCTCACCATTCATCCATTCGTTTACATTTTCAGCAAGCTGTCGTGTTCGGCGGTGATCTGAGTTGTCTTGCTCCATTAGATCCTCCGGGTAGAAGGTCTCCGCGAGGAGAGCCACTGATTCTTTTGTGTTTAACACATCACCATTTTTCATCAGTGGTATATCCTCATGTCTGTTTGACGTTCTACTTATCACCCTGTAAATCCCTTCCCATACTCCTTCTTTTTCCTGTTTCTCGCAGAACTGCTTCCAACTGGACGTCAGTGCTTTTTTGGCCTGGTTTTCATATTCTTCATTGGCTTTCAGGTACTCAGCAACAACTTACTTCCTTCGGACTGGAGCTGCGCAGCGTATACGGCGCTTCTTGGTGGTGACTCCCCGTTTCATGGCCTCAAGTTCTTCGGACCACCACGGTATTGTAAGTGTTGTATTATGATTTTTGATAGGTATAGATTCTTTGCATTATTTTGTAATATTTTCTGTGTCTTGTTTAATAAGATTCTCCAGATCGTTTTTATTATTGATTTCCCCTATATTTTACGGATTAATGTTTGACTCTAATCTAAACTGGGTCACTTTATCATTAAATTGGTTCCAGTTTGCTTTTTTGGTGTTGTATATTCAAGTGGTTCTGCTGATACTTATTCCTTTACTTCTTTTGAGTTTAATTTCGCAAATAATACCGTTGTGGTCCGAGCTCGTGAGGCCACAATCCACTCTCCAGTCATCCACCAGGTCAAACATGTCCATAGAGCAAGCTGTAACGTCCACATGGCTTGAAAATTCCTTGTTGCCTCTTATTGTATAAAAAGTAGGCGTGTCCCCGACATTGAGAACTTGGAGGTCCAGTTCTTCAATCGTCCCAGCCATCTCCTCTCCCCTACTGTCAATTTTTGTGCTCCCCCACCAAGTACTCTTAGCATTTGCATTTCCTCCAACGATGAGCATTACTGATCCTATTTCATCACGGATTTTCTCAAGCTGCTCCAGGTACGGGCCAAGGGGTTGATCTGGTTAGAAGTAAAAAGATACTGCTGCAATTTCCCAGGCACTGGTTTGGATCCTCACCACAACTATGTTATTTGTGGTGAGTTTTGGGCACTGAATAACATTGAAATCGGGGTCGAATATCACTATAGCAGATTTAATAGGCCCATTTCCATGGCAAGTGCCTTGGTAAATTCTTGCTCCTCGGTAATCTTTCATTTTTCCTGTACTTCCCACATAGGGTTCTTGGAGCATTGCAACTGCGATTTTTCGTTTTTTGGCCTCCAAGATAAGTTCATTCGTGGCCAGTTGTTTTCTTTGGAGGTTTGCTTGAGCAAACGTGTAAGAGGCAGCGTGTGTGAGACTACTTATTCCATTGCTGCTTGGCACCAACTTAGCAATATGCTATCCTGGATCTGGCCAGTGTATCCCACTTCTTTCGTACCGGACACTCCGCACTGAACGCGTTATGTTCCACAGAAGCAATTTTGGCGTGCACACAGTTGCACCATGTTGGGGCTTCGCCAGTGACCAGGCTTTCACATTCTGCTTTTAAGTGTTTCATTGCTTTTTGTTTATCTATTAATAATGTATAATATTTTACGTATAAAAAACTCTCATACACTTGTTCTTTGGACACGCAGGTTAATTAGAAAATGAAGTTACAAACTTAATTCGATTCTCCATCTTTCTTTAAAAGGGTGTCAAAACGATTGGCCTTGATGCAGCTAATGTACTTTGAATTGTCCTTAAGAGTTGCGTTGCTCTAAACCGAAAAATAAAATTATTACAGCTTAAGAAATTCTGCCAGGTTAAAACGGCAATTCTTTGAAAACTACCCTTATAACTTCGTATAGTTTATCAAAGTTAAACGCCCATACAAAGACCTGCCTGCAGGGCCCTGCTTGCAGTGCGCACTGCCAATCTTACCGTGTGTGGTCTTGCAGGGCCGATGTAACGGCGATTTTGTCGGCCCTGCATGCCCACACAAAGTACGATTGGCAGTGGCACTGCAAGCAGGTCCCTGCAGGCAGACCTTAGTATGGGGCCCTTTATCTGAAGGCATTGCCATGATAGGGAGTTTGGTGAGGCTGTTGTATAGATTCCCAAAAGTTTTCGATGTCCAATTCGTCTTGCCCGCTTCTATGGCCAGTAGCATAGATGTTCGTGCTTCTTGTTGGTCATGTAAACAGACAACGATGGTTTTTGTTGTAATATCCAGTCAATTTAAAGGTAAATGTGCACGGGCCTTTATAGGTACTGTCACTGATTATTTTTGTGTAGTGTATGGCGCGTTTTCCAGATTAATGTAGGAATAACAAAACGCAATTGAAACGCGTTCATAGCCATAGACAATATTTAGGTGTTTTAACGTGACAATTTTCAACGTATTAATGTTTTATAAATAAAATTGTAAAAAAACAAGGTTAGTGTTTTCTTCTCGTCTTGCAAACCTATTGTGAGCGTTTTAATTTAGCGTTTTTATCCATATCGGTATTTAATTTTATTCGAGAATATCGGCGAATAATTTTTTGAATTAGGTTATGTCAAAACAACAAAAATTGCTCCCCTAAAGCACCCGATTCTCTATGGTTAGCGTCTTTCTTTTGGCTCGCAAGTTTGCGAGGCGAAACCATTGAACAATTTTTAGGCCTTTTGATCCTTTTTCATGGCCGCCGTATTACCATTTTGAATGTATAATACAGTTTAAACATGAGTGATTACTCTTCTATGGCTACGCTTCAAAGTAATAGCCAAACGGCAGGATTTGCTGCTGCTTTACAACGTGCGAAATTGGTGAGTGAAATCTCGAATCTGCATAATCGTTCCACACCCTCGTTTCTTTCTTTGTTGTTGTTTGCCTACCGTCCTCGCGACCATAATCAAAAAGGTATAACACCCTCTTTTTGCGTGGCACCTTTTTATTTTCAAAAGATTGTCTACGTCTATTATAACCTACTTTCACGGTGACTGATGGTGCGGCGGCCGTTTCGTCATAATGTTTCTATTTTTCTTTGTATATATTTGATCAAGAAAGTGGTTGATTTTACTGTATATACTTGTTGTAGGTGGCCGCTAAGCTTGAAGGAGGTGGTAGCAAGAGACCATTGGAAGAAGGACTGGAACCAAGCTCAAAGAAACTGGCGTCGGTAGATTATCAACAACAACAGCAAAGTATGAGGTGCGGACTTCAACCCATGTTCTACAAATGAGCTGGTTTCCCACCATTTATAATCTCTTCCCTCCCTGTGTCTCTACCTATATCTATACTCCAATAACGTTTTGGGATAAGTTATAAACCTTTGTTCACTGCCTATACTTTATACAAAGATTTCGGACCTCCTTGCTTCGCTCGGAATAGATACCTTGCAAATTTATTTTACTATGTGATGACATCTGCCAACATGTCCCAAATTTTTATGTCAAATCATCAATGATCACTAGGATATATTCAAAATAACCCATCAAATCCATGGAACGATGCCTTCACTACCTTGTGACGAATTATTTCTTGCCAACGTCCCAAATTTTTATGTCAAATCATCAATGATCACTAGGAAATATTCAAAATAACCCATCAAATCCATGGAACGATGCCTTCACTGCCTTGTGACGAATTATTTCTTTAATCCTCCTTCTAATTACCCTTATTTTTCTGTGACTTTATATGTCAATCCTGATAACATTTATTTCATTTCCAACTATTCAATTTACACTTTCTCAGTTGTTGCTGTGTACATGCTTACTTACAATAAAATAATGTGCCAAGTCGTAAAAAAATTGTGCTGGTATTGAAAAGTTAATGTGTTGCAGTTTTCTATTGTTTTAATATACAATTTTTTATAGTTTTTCTGTTAAACATCTGGGTACAGGCCTCCTTTCCAAAAGAATAATAAAACCATAATTAGGGTTTATAATGGTAAGGAATTGTTCAGATTTTAAGGAAAGTTCGGTCTTCAGATGAAGATTTTAGAAGGTTTCCTAATAGTGGTTAAAATTGACTATTTTTTTGAGCATCAAGCATATGCCAGTTAAGTGTGTGTGCCTGATAACTATTGTTACGGCAGATTTCAATGGGAGAAAAATGCGCCATAATTATAATGTTTGCTCACTTGTAACATTAAAAAAAAAAAAAAACAGTCTCAGAGTTCAAATTAACTTATTTTTGAATAGTTTCCTGTTTATTTCTCCATCATATTAATCAGTTCCTCTCCTATTAACGAGAATAGTAAGTACTTTAAATGGTCTGATTTTTTTTCTTTTTTAATTCTTAGTTCTCTAAGATTTGCAAAAGAATTTGCGAAGGCTAAAACAAACTTTTGGATGCCAAAATTATCACACCAGATTTTTTCCCTCATCTATATGTGCTTTTACTTTACATTGGAAATAGTCTGCTACTGTTCCTATGTACCTCTTGTTATTTAGCCTTCATGACTAATGAAGCATGGTAACATTTGAAACAGTGCAACAGCAGCTGCAGCCCAAGCGGCGCAGGCGGCGGCGGCGCGCATCGCGGCCAACAACGTCGCGGCCGCTCCACAACCGCCCAACCTCATGCCTGACCAGGCTATCAACGAATACATCAGGGTGCCTGATAAGATGGTCGGACTCAGTAAGTTAATTACCATTGACATTGAACTATACAGGGTGCCGGACCATTGGATACATAGTACACATCCTCACATTTACTCGGATGAGAAAAATACAAGGTTAAATAAATTTAATTTCAATTAAAAGCTGTAAATGCATCAATCCTAATCACTCATCATTAACTTAATATTTGGCCATAAAATTGGTGATTTTTTCTTTCTTAGTTTGATTACTAATAATAAAGGTTTGAAAATAGTAAGTCTTAGATGTTATCCATTCTCATGATCAGATTCAAAATATTTTTTACAGCTGATAGCTTTATGTCAGCTTAATGTTGTCTCATAATTTCTTAAAAATATGCAAAAGTGTTGTGAAGAAGAAGATCCTCGAACAGGATCAAAACCTGTCAGTCCTATCCGTCAATTTAAAACCTGAGTTTATGCGTTGAAGTACATAATTACGTGTAACAGTCACAACTCATTTAGTGATAAAAAAAGTGCTGTGCACTGAAAATTGTTTTACTTTTAAATTCTCCATACAAAACGGAAACTTCATAGGTATAGTCCTAACATTTTGCAAGTCTTAAACCCCAGTTATATTACAGTAATAGGGCGCGGCGGTGAACAGATCACAAGACTACAAGCGGAGTCAGGATGCAAGATCCAGATGGCTCCAGACTCAGGACAGCCCGATAGGCTCTGCACCCTTACCGGGTCACGGGAAGCAATCACGAGGGCCAAGTACGTATCACTACTAGTTATTATGTCCCTAGTTGGTTTTTGAGTACCAATCTTGAGTATGCAATTAGGTTTGTCAGGAAGGGAAGTAGGAATGCATAAGTGACCATGAATTTATAATCTTGTAAAATCTTAAGATTTGTACTTAAGTTACATCAGGGTACCCCAAAAAGAGGAATGTATGTAAATTAAAAGTACAAAATTTAAAAATAGTATGATGGTCCTCATATAAGAGACTCAGTACCTGGAACTGACAGCTTAAATACTAAGAATAGCTAATATTATTGGCCTGATACTTAATTGACTGCTAGGGTTTTGTATGAAAAATACAATATTTTTCGACAATATATTCAACTCATGTTTCCAAAGTTGACCCAAAAGTTCATATGAATTTTTACATTCTGTATGATAACATCAGAAAAATATTTCCTTATTTTTACGCTAGGTTTTTTAGTAATAATAACAATTGGGAAGAACATTAATAAAGCGATACCGATTAACGAAATTCTGTACAGCAACAAAAATCAACCAAATTTTGTAAGAAAATACATGTTTTAAGAAAATACATGTTTATATTCTATCAATTATTAAATTAAAAGCAGAAAACGATTCTAGCGTGGCCATAATTTGATTTTATAATTTGACAGGTCTAAAAATGTTGCCATCTTTGTTACTGCCTATTGGCTGAAAAAAGACAGCACCACTTTTAGACCTGTCAAATTTTAAAAATAAATTTAGCTGCCATGCTAGCATTGCCACCAACATGTCGTTAATCGGTATTTCTCGTGTAGTTTCTAACCTTGAAAGTGTCAAAAGGTTAGACGAGAAGTCTACAGCTAGAGGCCTCTTCGACAGGGAGCTGGTCAACCAGATAGTGAACCACCGCGGGCGGGAGAACGCTCCTCAGCATCAGGATGCTCCGGGGGGCATGCCGCCGGCTCCCAGGGGGGGCGGGGGCGGAGGCGGAGGCCTGGCTGTCACGGTGAGTTGTGTTACATTAGTAGCTAGAGTTGTGTTACATTAGTAGCTAGAGTTGTGTTACATTAGCAGCTAGAGGCCTATAGGGAGCTGGTGAACGAGATAGTGAACCACTGCAGAAGAACGCTCTTTAGTATCAGGACGCTGGCGGGGGCGGAGGCCTGGCTGTCACGGTGAGTTGTGTTACTTTAGCAGTTAGTGTTGTGTTACATTAGCAGTTAGAGTTGTGTTACATTAGCAGCGAGTGTGTTACTTAGCAGCTAGAGTTTCGTACCTCAAAAGGAAAAAAAAACGGGACCCTTATTTATAGGATCACTTCATTGTCAGTCTGTCCAAATCCAAAATTATGGGGAAGAACTTGATATGGTGGATGGGTACGGAACCCGACTGGCACTTGGCCGCTTTTTTAGGGTTCCGATACCAAAATGGTAAAAAAAAGGAACCCTTATTATGGTGCGACTTTTTCTGTCTGTCCGTCTGTCTGTCTGTCACACCTCTATATCTCAGCAACCACTAATCCTATCGACTTAAAATTTGGAATAGTTGTAGAATTTGGTTGCCCAACTTAATTGCACATGAAAGAATTTAAAAAAATATATGATTATTACTGTAAAGGGGGCAAAATTTCAAATTGTCGTTACTAGGTCGAGTGGGGTATCATATGAAAGGGCTTTACTTGTACATTCTAAAATATATTTTTGTATTTTTTTGCAACTCTTAGTTTTCAAGTTGTGATGACAAATGTAAAAAAAAATACCATTCCCCCCCTTATCTCCGAAGTTTGTGAAAGGAAAAATCTGAATTAATTACAGTCAATAGAAGTTTATATAAATATTACAGCAAAAATAAAACGATCTTTGTAAGTTACACAGTTTTTTAGAAATCTGCAAAAAACCTTTACAAACAAATTTAGTTTTGCTGTTTTAAAAATGGACTTTATTGCTTCCAAAAATACAAAAAGTATATCGGAACACTCGGCGCGCGAGTCCGACTCGCACTTGACCGGTTTTTTTATATTTTTGTGTGAAAATCTTAATGCGGTTAACAGAATACTATAGATATATCGGAACCCTCGGCGCGCGAGTCCGACTCGCACTTGACCGGCTTTTTTACACATATAGTAAGTACAAGTGCCTAACAGTACAAATCATCAAAATAAATACCTACAAGTACCATTAACAGTCCCGTGTGGTGCCGGCAAAGAATAGTACCAACCCATACATACCCGTGGGTGTCGTAAGAGGCGACTAAGGGTTAACTGGAGGATGGGCAGCAGCATCCTCCTTTGTATATTACATCTTACTTACTGCGGTCACCTACAACCGCGGTCCATGGTGCCAGCCGTAACGCTAGCAAGCGAGGTGACTATGGTACTTCCCCTCCACATTTTTCCAGCAAAAGATAGCATCTGGAGGGAGCTCCCTGTCCTGTAGTGGACGTTTCATGGGATGTTATGATGACCATTAACAAAGTTGGCTCCTGGCCACCTTTAAGTTTAGTTTCGTGTGCAGTAGTGGCTAGTTTAGTCTTGCTAGTTTCTGTCTGCTAAGTGCAAGTTGTAACTGATCAACATGTGATAGACAGACTCTGAAGAACCCAAATAGTCATAAAAATAATAAAAAATAACCGTTGTCGTCTGTTATAAGTAAGGGCGGGGCGGGCCAAGATTGTCACATGCAAGAAACAAGGTTTTGGAAGTGGTCAGGCGCCAACTTTGTTGGTAGTACATGTAGATAAGTTCATGCATGTACCTACAAGTGCAGAAACCTGTGTAGGTAAGTTCATGCATGTACCTACAAGTGCAAAAACCTGTAAGTTTTCTGTATTTGAACTTCGTTTTTTCATGGAAGAATTTTACTTTTGTGAGCTGTACTAAACGTGAAATTTACAAAGTGGTCTAATCCAAAAATGGTCTCATTAATAAATGGTCCCAACTAAAGTGGTCGAATCAAGAACTGATATTAAGGGCGTTCGTTAAAACTCGCGCGGGCGCTCGAGCGCTCTAAGAAATGGTCATTGACCGCCTGAACGGGTCCGAGCTTGTTTTTCTTATTTGTTTTTTTTTCTACTAGTGTTACATACCCAAGGGTTGCCAACGGGACCCAATTACTAGAGTCACTGGCCACGTATACCGTACGTCAGACGCACGCTTTCGATATTTACCGCTTGCGTGCGTCTTGCTTGCATCCTGCATAGAAACGAAACTGCGTCTGTAATAGAGTTCACGAGAGAGCATAACTGAAAAATGATTGTTTAAGAAAAGATTTAGGAGGTGGTAGGGCTTTTGTGGAAAGTCCGTCTGGGGAAGTACCACCCCGTTGCTTTTTTCTGCCGTGAAGTAGCAGTGTTTACACCGCTGTGTTTCGGTTTGAAAGGCAAGGGATCCAGTGATATTACAGGCACATGAGACATACCATCTTAGGTCACAAAGTGAGCAACGCGCTTTGCTGTCTTATTAGTTTCAAAATATGCCATTAATAAGACAGTGGGTGCTATTGGCGGTGTTGACCACTCACCATCAGGTGGCCTGCCTGTACCTGCTCGTTTGCTCCTTTGTAACATTAAAAAAATAAAGATTTATCACTACACAAGGGATATGTTCGTAACCACAATACGCACATAGACAAAAACGCATAGTCTGTCGTTTTACATACAGAAAGCCAGAAATATCTACATTTTTAACACATTTTACGTGACTTATGATTTTGTTTACAAAACACCTAACCCTTTTAGTCTAGGCAACGAAGCGGATCGTTGTATGAAGACCCCCGCATTAAATCCTCAGTCTATGAAACTTTGCTGGGGTATTACACTACATGAAGCAAACCTTCTATAAAAAAAATCCAAAAAAAATCTTTAGTTTTAATTTTTCTATACAAAAATTACAAAAAATATATGAATTTTTTTTTTGATATTTTGAATTTACATTTAATTCATGATTCTTTATCGTCCTTTCAAATAAAATCTGCCTGAGAAATTTATGTTGGGGTCAACTGCTTCGTTGCCTACACTATTTCGGCAACTCCGGTATATGGTTCGTCATATTACTGTGCAGGATGCAAGAAGACGCACGCAAGAGGTAAATGTCGGCGGCGTACGTGCACGGACAGTGACTCTAAGCCTACACATTGTGTCTGTCTGGCCTTTTAGCTAGACTATTGGAATCTTCTTCTTTCTCATCATACTACAACAAATAATAAAAAAAGTATAAAAATATGGCGATATGAAACGAGATTTCTTTTTTGCTTTTTCTTGTTTTAGCTCTATCGTAACAAGAGTTATACAAACTTGGTAAGATTGTAGTGTAAAGTAGCAACAAATACAGGGTGTTAGGTACGGTGTACCGAAAACTAAAAGGGCGTGCTTAGTCAACGAAACTGAACAACTTTCCCTAAGAAACATGGGAAATTAAAAAAAAATACCTCTCCATATAAAATTATCGACTAGAGTGAGCAATTCGTATGAAGAGGTCAATTTTTTTTTTCATTTCCCAGTAATGTTTCCTCCCGGCGCATAATGTCACGTTCGCAAAATGTCACACTAGGGTTTACCATAGCAAAATGTCACCTTCGCTTCTGCATTACGAACATGACATTCTTGTCATGTTCGCAAAATGTCACGTTCGCATAATGTCACATTTAATCGTGACATTGTGCGAACGTGACATTCTGCGAAAAAATAATGAAATTTTTTCTTAGTCCACAAAGAATTAAAATTTTTCTAAGTCCTAAATCTATAGTAAAATAATTTAAAAAAATTTTAAGTCCCGAAAAACGTGACATTTTGCGAACGTGACAATTTGCGATCGTGACATCTGTGAAAGTGACATTTTGCGAACGTGACATTTTAAGAAAGTGACATTTTGCGAACGTGGCATTATGCGTCGGGAGGAAATGTTTTTTGGGAAAGTTGTTTAGTTTCATTGACTGAGCACGCCTCTTCAGTTTTCGGTACACCGTCCCTTACATCCTGTATATCCTTTGAGCAACCAATATTAGAAAAGGGTCAAGCAAGTGTGAATTGAACAAATTTTCGTCTATCAAAAATATGTTGTGTGATGTAAGCGGGACTCGCACTTGGCCGGATTAAAAAAAACCCTAACAATTATTATAAATGCGAAAGTGCCTGTCTCTTACGCTTTCACGCTTATATCGCTGAATCGATTTGGATGAAATTTGGGACAAAGATATTATTATAATAGTTTGAACCAAAGAGATTTGAACCTCGCTGTGCTTTAGTCATTTATCTGAGGTTTGAACCATGGGGAAGAACATGCAGTCGAAATGATGTAGCTTAACAACAAGACAGAGATATGCGTGAGAGCAGGACGAAGCGATACGTGTCTCTATCGCTCTAACATCTTACGCATCGCTCCGTACTGCTTTTAAGGGGCTACCCGCGTCACAGATAATATAATACTATACTAGTACAGATGCCTCACGTCATAGAACGAATTTGTGCCGAAAATTGTTCGGGCAATTTTTTCCATAAGGTATTTTCTTAGAATAAATTGATATATGGATGTTAAAATTGAATTAATGTCATAGTTTACACCTTTACCTACCAACCTAGTAGTAACATTTAGTTTAATTATTAGAAACAAAAGGGCCAAATGAATTCGGGCTATTTACTCCGTCGAAAAAACCGTAGTACGGAATGGGACCCCATGCCCGCGTCCACTAGCGCCCCCATCAGTTAAAAAATATTACTCGCCAAATAAAACTTATCAAAAATCCGGAAAGACAAATTGAATTTGAGGTACTCTTGTTTATTTACAACCTATCAACTCTGTAAAATAAAGTTTACTGTAGTTATAGATACAAAAACTGCTAATAGTGGCTATTTATAGGGTTCCGTACCCAAAGGGTGAAGAACGGGACCCTATTAATATGCTTCCAATGTCTGCCTGTCTGTCAGCGGGCTTGTATCTCATGAACCGTAATAGGTAGACAGTTGAAATATTCACAGAATATGTATTTCTGTTGCCGCTATAGCAACAAAATGATAAAAAAAAAACGTTAAGGGGGCCTTCCTTACCTAAAAACGGGTTTTTAAGGTGATCTGTGACGGCCAGCTTAGAACGCACTAGATGGAGCCACTGCTGCAAATATAAGGTTTTATTTTTTTAATGCAATAAGTACCAACTATACCAGGCCACTCAGAAAGTATTGCGAAAAATAGTTTTTATATATGGGAGACTGGCCGGTCAGAATCTTTTTCGAAAATATGATTACTTGTAAGTAAAAATATGTGTGTTCCATTTTCAAAATTTCCCTCCACATTTTTTGCGAGCCAATTCAAAGTATCGTGTCTTACTGAAAAATGGATCTGCGCCGGGAACATTTTAGAGCTATGATTTTTTACGATTTCAAGTGTCGCCTGAAACCGGATGAATCGTTCGATAGACTTCAAATGGCATTTATGGATGAAGGCCCCTCCAAGGCAACCGTGTATCGTTGGTATAACGAATTTAGGCGCGGTCGACCAACCTTGGGGGATGAAGAAAGAAGCGGTCGCCCTTTGACGGCTATTACGGAAGAAAACGTGCTAGCAGTGAAAAATTTAATCCAAGATAATAGGCGAATTACATATCAGGAGATTCAGCACATATTAAAGATTGGATCGGGAAGCGTTCACGAGATTCTACACGGGCATCTTCGCGTGAGGAGGATAGTATCGCGCTGGGTGCCGCACTACCTCACCGACGCTCAGAAGCAGGCCCGGGTGGAATGGTGCCGTGATATGATGAACAAATTTGAAGCAGGCTCGTCTCGGCGTGTTTACGACATCGTAACAGGTGATGAGTCCTGGATTTATCAATACGATCCAGAAACCAAGCGCCAGTCGACAGTTTGGGTGTTTCAAAATGAACCAACGCCTACCAAAGTGAAGCGATCTCGAAGCGGGGGGAAGATTTTGATCGCCAGCTTTTTTAATTTGACTGGCCACTTGGCCTCAATTCCCTTACGAGATCAAAGAAGCATCAACGCCGAATGGTATACTACCAAATGTTTACCAGAAGTTTTTTCTGTTGTGAGCAACAAGCGACCAAACACAGGGCTCCGCGGACTACTGCTCCACCACGACAATGCGCCTGCACACACCGCGCTCAAAACGAGGGACTTCGTGGACAGCACACCAGTCAAACTCCTGGGTCACCCTCCTTACAGCCCGGATCTAGCACCGTGTGACTTCTTTTTATTTCCAAAAATAAAAAATCAGCTCAAGGGGATACAATTTTCGTCGCCGGAAGATGCGCTGGCTGCGTTCGAGCAGGCTGTAAACGAGGTGTCTACGGCGGACTGGAAAAAGTGTTTTGAAAACTGGTTCAGACGCATGAATCTTTGTATAGAGGCTGGTGGAGAGTACTTTGAAAAGATTTAATAAAAATATATGTACCTGTAGAACAATTTTTTTTAGTGTCGCAAATATTTCTGAGTGTCCCACGTATATGTGCAAAAAGTTGATTCGCGTAAATTTCATCGTGCAACTTCAACGCCTAACAACAATTTCGATAAGAAAAATATCTCCATATGTCCACTAAAGTCAATTACTCTCGTCAGTCCGTGTTTTCATGAGTACGATCACTCACACATGCACACAAAGCACAACCGTACAGTTTTGATCGCACGCCCACAATCGTAATATTGAACCAAAAATTGCTAACAAAAATAGTACTTTCAGTACATTAACTGTATTTTTGTATTAATTAGCGAAAAATTTAACTAAACATAGCAATATTCGTTCGTTTTTCAACAGAATTTTATGTCCCGCGTAAGAATGCAAGTCATTTGAATTTTTGTATGGAAAACGGATCACCTTAAGGCGATTTTTACTTTAGCTCTATCGTTAAAACGGGAACACTTACAAGCTCGAAATTGGTATGGTTAGTGCATAAGCTATAATTAAAAACTGGTCAAGTGCGTGTCGGACTACCGCGAATTTAATACACTTCTGCGCGTATTTTTACATTAGTGGTACGGGACCCTCGTGCGCAAATCTGACTCGACTCGCACTTGGCCGGATTTTTAGCATTTTTTGTATCTATAACTACGGTAAACTATTTTTAACTGGTGGGTGTGCTAGTGAACGGCCTCATAAACTGCTGTCTTTCTACTTGAGATTTATTATTTCGACTATAGGCTTCATGTTTTCTTAACTCCATGCGTATGAATGAAGTCTCAGACACCCGGGAAATAGCTATAATCCGTTTTTCCGTTTATTCCAAGGCTTACCAACACGCATTTTACAGCTATGTCAAAAACAATCGGCTTAAGCTGTCATATAAAACAAGTTTGTAAAACAATGTTATGCTTTCCGTCAAATATACTCCGGTTTTAGTGTCATGGCTGCAAAATGTGTTGGTAAGCGTTGGAATAAACGAAAAAAAAAGGATTATAGTTAAAAATATAACCTTTTCTTTCGGAGAACCTAAAGATTTTGAGAAAGTTATTAATGATTCTTAAACTATAGATAATCTGTTGTCATGGTAACAGGAGGAGATAATGCTGCCTGGACCAAAAGTTGGGCTCATCATTGGCAAGAATGGGAAGACCATCAAACAGTTACAGGAGCAATCCGGAGCCAAGATGGTAGTCATACAGGATGGGCCTAACACAGAATATGTACGTACTGGTTTTCAGACTTCTGCTGTCGTAGTATTTTTATTTTATGCGACTCTTGTAACTTTTTTTTTACTGTCTATGGGCTTTCTCTCGATCCAGCCCTGAGGATAGAGATGAGGTAGACGATGGAATGAGCTTGCCCAGAAGGAGCCTATTCACTCGAGACTTAAATAGATTCGGGTAATAAGAGCTCGGGAATACAGAGGCAGAAAATTCCAAAATGTTTAAATATAAACTTTCTTCAGTACATATGTCGTGGCCAGATCGTTAGAAATGATCACGTAATCATATGGCTGACTTCTCATAACCACTTTAGGTTGCTTTATCATGAAGTTACCAACGTGAAAGTGGCCATGGTTATGTTAGGTTGCTTTATCATGATGTGACCAACATGAAAGTGGCCATGGTTATGTTGGCTTGCTTTATCATGAAGTGACCAACATGAAAGTGGCCATGGTTATGTTAGGTTGCTTTATCATGAAGTGACCAACATAAAAGTGGCCACAGCACACGATCTGGCAAAGACATATACACAAACACATCCACATACTACTAACTCGCTCACTTTTAGTTTTGTTTACCGTAAATTTGGTTTTATAATCTAGTCCTGCCCAGTGTTATTTAAAAAGAATAGAGCTCTTTGTCCTCTGCAAGGATACCGAGATATATTGTGCTGATATCGTCACGAAGTTACGAGAAAAATCAGTACTTATTACTTTGGGCCGGGAGCCGATAAGATTTTTTCACGTGATAATCAGGGCGAAAACGAGTACGGGAATCTCTTAGATGATTAGAGAATCACAAAAGAACATGATATCACAAAAAAAATTTCAGGCATGTCATACAATGGTGATATTCAGGGCGAACAAAAGTGGTTGCCCATATAGAGTAGCTTATAGTGATACTAAAAACGTTTGCCAGACAAGAAAGTCGAGCTAAAACAGACCAGCCTGAAAACCTGGAAAAGGCCTCCTGAACACTGAGCGCCAGTCTAGAAGTTGTCACATGGTTTCTTTAGATCCTCTCATTGTCCCTCATCTACTGGGTTAGCTTGTTTTCGCCCTGAATCACGTGAAAAACCAAGGAAATTTTATTCTCGGCTCCCGTACCACTTATTTATAGTGTCATGGGCGCCTATTTTTCTCGGCGTCGTCATCTCTTCATCGGTATCGTCCCGGTGGGCGTCGTAGTTATATTTCTCTTCAGTTGAAAGTATCAACAATAGATTTCAAGGAGGTTTTACTTTAGACTAACAATCTCCGTGGTTTTAGTGGTTTGAGCTTCTTCGTCCGAGGGCTCTCGATCCGGAGGTTCTGGGTTCGATTCCCGGTGGGGACACTGTCAAACAAAAATCCCTTTGAGCCATCTCCTCAGTTTGTTTAGGAGATTGCTGGATGAATCACCTGATTGTCCGAAAAGTTAGATGATTCCTTGCTTCGGAAGGCATGTAAACCCTTTGGTCCCAACTACTATCTACGGATATAGTCGTTAATCAGCCATGTCAGAGGCTTATAGCGGCTCAACTACTCTGACACCAGAGTACTCAATACTCAATACATTTATTGCATCCCATGAGATTTACAAGGTGTTCAAGAATAAAATGGGTATTGTGAGGTCGGTCATCGACCTTGCAACTCACATGAAATGATGATAATGATGACTTTAGACTTTCTTCCTTCAACTAGTCTAAAGTTGTCTGTTGGTCCTGTCTATTCTTCTTTATTATATTCGTAATTTCGTATCCATGCGACGAAAAATTTTCAGATTTTCCAAGTTTTAAATAAAATCTCAGCCATTTTTTTGCATTGTTATGCAGCCTCTTACGTAACAACAAAACCTTTATATTAAAAAATCTTAAATTCATTTTTCAAATCTTGACACGACCTGTCAAGTTAACAATAATTGTCATAAATTTGACATTATCCTTGTTTGCTTTTGAAGAAAAAGTACATTTTCAATAAATTCCATTATATACGTTTCCAAAGTTTCTAGCTGAACTTATTGAACTTCTTATGGTATGTTTTATAGATAGATAGTTTTCTTTATTTGCTCTTCTACTTTTTAGTTCGTACGTTTTTTCATAAGTATATCACAAAATTAATGACCTTAGGAAATACTATGCGTTTCAAATGAAGTTATAAACCACTATGAACCACTATCAAGTTAGCAATCAACCAATTCTATTCTCTTTTGAAACGCGGAGTAGATATGCAGGCTTGGTTTATTGGTGTCGTTAATACAGATATGAAGCGGTGAGCTTTTTCTCAATAAACTGACCGCGGTTGTTGGTGACCGCAGAATATAAGATGATGCGATACACAGAAGGATGCTGCTGCTCATCCTCTGGCTCATTAACCCTCAGCACCCGTGCGGTGCCGGCAAAGAATAGTACCAACCCATCTCTACCCGTCGGTGTCGTAAGAGGCGACTAAGGGATTATAAACCGGAGGATAGGAAGCAGCATCTTTCTGTGTATCGTATTATCTTACATAATGCGGTCACCAACAACACTGGTCACCAGCCGGCAACGCTTACGAGCGTGGTGACTATGGTGATTGTCCTCCAAAGTTTAACGCGTTTTTGTTGGAATTCTGGTGGGAGCTCCCTGTCCTGCAGTGGACGTTTGACGACGACGATGATGACAACGCTCGTCACTCGTTAGCGATAAGTTCGTGGCCAGGCTGTTAGATAAGCTTTGGACTCTTGAATTTCAGTCGGCACACAGTCGATGGAGCATATTCTTTCATATCCCGACTGTCCTGTTTGCTGTAACGCGTAGGACTGTTAGTCACGTGCCGGTGTACGTACATATTGAATTTTTGTAACAGCCTTCACAGTCTAGTGGTTGTTCGGCTCTTAATCTGGAGACTCTGTGCTTGATTCCCACAAAAAGCTCTTTGTGAGACATCTCCAGTTTGGTTAGGACATTGCAGGATCAATGAATCGATTGTCCGAAAAGCAAGAAGATTCCTTGCTTCGGAAGGTATGTTAATCGTTGGTCCCAACTGCTATCTACGGAAGTGGTCATTAACGAGCCATGTCAAAGGTCTTTAGCGGCTCAACATCTCTGACACCAAGATTTGTGAATTCAGTCATCAGTCTTACAATAATAATCATTAAGCTAGCCTTATTCCGTTTTTATGGAGTTGGCTACATAACCAAGGGAATTTGAGGGTACTAGCTTTTACATGGAGCGACTGCCACCTGACCTCCGCAACCCAGAGGGCAAAACAGGCCCAATCTTAGATAAGGCTTTGCCAGTGGGCTAAGGGTACATTTCGTCCCCTTCAATAACTGATCGGCGGGCCAGAATTTAACTGCATGAATACATGAACTTGCTTTCGGTCGAATATGGCCTTAGCTATTTTTCAAAAGGTACATATATCTGGCCCGCGGACCGGTTTTCAAGGGGGTGAGATATATCTTAAGCTGGTTAATGGCCATTCTGATTGCCAATTTTCAAGTTTCAAATAGCCCCTGACTTGACGAATAGTATCGTATCAATGACAATAACCGGCACTAACGGCTTGACGTGCCTTCGTAAGCACGAGACGGTGTTACAACCCTTACGATATGATGATTTTGTGAGCAGGAGAAGCCGCTCCGCATCAGCGGCGACCCACAGAAGGTGGAGCACGCCAAGCAGATGGTGTTCGAGCTTCTGTGTGACAAGGAGCCCGGCGCCGGCGGACCGCCCCCGCCCAGATACGAGGACCCGTACTCCCCGCAGGACCACGGCAACGGGAACAACGGCAACTCCACTGAGGTCAGTACATCGTCACCGTCGTTACAGCTGGACCTACCGTGACTAGGAGCCATGACACGAGGACCCCTACTCGCCGCAGGACCACGGCAACGGGAACAACGGCAACTCCACTGAGGTCAGTATATCATCGCCGTCGTTACAGCTGGACCTAAAGTGACTAGGAGCCATGATACGAGGACCTCTACTCCCCGCAGGATCACGGCAACGGGAACAACGGCAACTCCACTGAGGTCAGTATATCATCGCCGTCGTTACAGCTGGACCTACCGTGACTAGGAGCCATGACACGAAGACCTCTACTCCCGTCAAAATTACGGCAAAGGTACATTTTGTATTTATGTATGTATATCAGTTTCTGGTACTCATAGTGCCTAGTTTGAGATCAGATGACTTTGTGTGAATTGTCCCTCATTATAAAAGCATTAGTATAAAATGTTGTTGGTTTCCTGTAAAACACTGGGTGCTCACAACAATTAGAAAACATTTGTTTTATATGTTGATTGAATTCCGGTATTAAATTGAACGGCTAAATTATACCTAGCCCGAACGTTGAATGCAGCGTTCATCGAGATGGCTAAACGTCGTGCAGCCGTTATGCTTACAGGTCCGTTAGTTAAGGCAAGCACGATCGTTTGCCTGTGGAACTGGTATGCTTATAGTTCGTTCATCTTAAGAATGCAGTGAGTCATCGCTTTCCGGTGCTGGTAGCCAAGCCCCGTGACCAATCAGGTCCCTTAAAATTATAAAGTCAAATGCAAAATGACAAACCTTCGAAAAAAGCGGTTGTTTTCTTTGTGTGTTACCTAAAAAACGAAAAAAAAAGCTCAAAATTTATTTTTGCATTTTAATTCCATTGTGAATACACCTTTACCCTGCATTTACATGAATGACTTAATGCATTTTTAAAGCGGACGAATTATAGCTACTTTTGGTGCTAACTGTACACAACAACAACAGTGATATGTTGTAGAAGTAGTTTAGAATGCCCAGCTTAAGGTCCTTAAACAATCTTAAGTTACAAGAAATGTCTGTCTTTAATGGCAACTTGCAAAGACGTTATAACTTGCAAAGACGTTTAAGGCGTGGCATTCCAAATAACATGTATTTTTTTATTATTGCGACAGGTGTTAGTTCCGCGAATCGCCGTTGGTGTGGTGATCGGTCGCGGTGGGGACATGATCAAGAAGATCCAGGCGGAGACCGGCGCCCGGGTGCAGTTCCACCAGGAGAGAGACGACGGGCCGGGGGACAAGCGGTGAGTAGGTCCTAGCTCCTAGTCTAGCAGGTAAAAATGACAGCTAGTTATGATTATTATTTACTAGCTTTTACCCGCGGCTTCGCTCTCGTTATATAGTCTTCGTGTCATCTTAGTGTCTCATCTGTTTACCTACGAATTGTTAACTTAGTTTTTCAGCTATCCTATGTCTAGACACTTTAGGCATAATTTTCAATTCATTACTTATTTTTTTGCCAAATTAAAATCAAGCCGACTCACGAAAGTGCCAGGATTTGGCGAGCCAACCTAAATGATTTTGCCCCTTCTTGTAGAGCTCTACCAGTTATATTACCTATTTGATGATCGATGAGGAAAAATTTTTGACGACCCTAAAATAAGGCAGTGGCAACCCTGTTGATTTAGGCACTCCTTGGTGAGTACTATCGAATGGACTTTGTACCTATTTGGTAATCGATGAGGTCATTTTTAACCCAAAACATCCCAGGTTGTGCGCCCAGGCAACCCTGTAGATTAAAACATAACTTTTTAACTTGCATCACCCTATATTAGTCGCATCTTGGTAATCGATTAGGTAGGGTTACCAACCGCGCGCTTTTATCTAAAAGTACGAAAAATTCTTAAATTATTTTAAGATTTCAAATTTATTTTGCAGGTGTTACTTACAAGGCAAGCCTCACCAGGTGGAGCAGGCTAGACAAATGATTGAGGATCTCATAGCTAGTGTAAATGTTAGTATAAATTATTATTATTTTTATCTATTCAGCTTTAAGATAAAACATATTTGTCTTTTAACAATTCCACACCGTGAATTTTCATTGAATTTGCTCCTGAAGCCTAGCCATGAACATAATTTTTTTTTTATTTATTTATTTGGTAACAAATAAATAAGCAACTTTACTGCAGATAAAATTTTAGTACTTGAAAAAAAAATTTCACCTTCCAATACAAAATGAGTTGATCACGTAACCACATTATATTACAATGGATACTCTAAAAAAATATTTGGAGTAATTTTTTTTTCTTTGGGTTACTTGCTTTGAGTACAATCACTGGGCTTCGAGAGCAAAAACAATTAAAATTCACGCCACGAACTTGTCTAAATAAAAAGCATGAAATTAGTCGCTCTAATAGCCGCCTCAACATTAAAATATAATCAGATGCAAACAGATCATGCTGTAGGTTTCTGTCTAAAAGACGGTATTTTAAAAAATTGCTTAAGTAAACAGGAAATACGAATTTTCCCAGACATGAGACCTAGCTAGATCGATTTTTCGCCCCCGAAAACCCCCGTATACTCTCATTTATGGGCCAAGTTTCGAGATTTCTTACATTTGGGTTTTTGAATTTACTTATTTGTGTACACAGATGGTGCATTTTTATCAATGTTATCATTTAAAGTTGTAACCAATTTTACGTACATTTTCTTATTACGATTCGTGTTCTACTTTTACTGCGTAAATTAAATTTGATTATTAAGGTTTTATAGCTGCACGTAAGACCGCCGGTCCTTTACAAAGAACTAAAAAGTTAGTCTGACTAGTCGTTACAGTGTTACCTGAACATTTAATTAAACAAATAGTGACGCCGGCGGTATATTTCAATTCTTAATTGTAATGTTTTTTTTTTTATAAGATAAAATGTTTAAGTAACAGTTTTTTTGATAGTTTCGTCTCTTAATTTCAACCGACCTAAAAAATTACCGTTTCTTCTTACGAGGATGACGTGATTTTATAATTCTTCAGTCAGTGCTTTGTTTCGGTTTAGGATACGAAAGCCAGTGAAATTACCATCACGTGAGACTTTCCATCTTGGTTTTTAAGGTGTGCAACGCGCTTTACTGTTATATATATGGCAGTATGTGCTATAGACGGCAGTGACCACTTACCATCAGGTGGCTCATCTACTGTTTTGTTCACTCGTGATTAAAAAAAAGTTTAGAAATAAAAAATATACCCATAATGTTGAAATTTATAATACAATAATGAGCGATGCGTATCTATAGGTAAAAAACACCTGAGTTTCACAAATAAAAATTGATTGATGGATTATCTGTCAGCAGAGAAGAGACCAGGAGACAAGACAAGGAGGGGGCAGAGGTGGTGGAGGGGGTCGGGGAGGCTCCGGGCAGAGGAACGGAGACCGGGGCGACTACCAGCAGTGGCAGGAGCAGCCCGAAGTGAGGGTTACCTTCACCGTGTCCAATGTCAAGTGTGGCCTGATCATCGGCAGAGGTGAGAATATAGATATAGAGACTAGGAGATAAGACAAGGAGGCCGGGCGCTCTGGGCAAAGGAACGGGGACACAGATGATTACCAGCAGTGGCAGGAGCAGCCCGAAGTGAGGGTTACCTTCACCGTGTCCAATGTCAAGTGTGGCCTGATCATCGGCAGAGGTGAGAATATAGATATAGAGACTAGGAGATAAGACAAGGAGGCCGGGCGCTCTGGGCAAAGGAACGGGGACACAGATGATTACCAGCAGTGGCAGGAGCAGCCCGAAGTGAGGGTTACCTTCACCGTGTCCAATGTCAAGTGTGGCCTGATCATCAGCAGAGGTGAGAATATAGATATAGAGACTAGGAGATAAGACAAGGAGGCCGGGCGCTCTGGGCAAAGGAACGGGGACACAGATGATTACCAGCAGTGGCAGGAGCAGCCCGAAGTGAGGGTTACCTTCACCGTGTCCAATGTCAAGTGTGGCCTGATCATCGGCAGAGGTGAGAATATAGATATAGAGACTAGGAGATAAGACAAGGAGGCCGGGCGCTCTGGGCAAAGGAACGGGGACACAGATGATTACCAGCAGTGGCAGGAGCAGCCCGAAGTGAGGGTTACCTTCACCGTGTCCAATGTCAAGTGTGGCCTGATCATCGGCAGAGGTGAGAATATAGATATAGAGACTAGGAGATAAGACAAGGAGGCCGGGCGCTCTGGGCAAAGGAACGGGGACACAGATGATTACCAGCAGTGGCAGGAGCAGCCCGAAGTGAGGGTCATTTTCACCATGTCTAATGTCAAGTGTGACCTGATAATGGGCAGAGGTGAGCAATATATAGGGTTCTCTCAGGGTCCTCATTTAGTACATCTCAACCAGTAGATAGGCAGGATGGATAATGAGGATACCCTGATGAAACCAAAAGAGCACCTCGCCACATAAAATTGGATGTCTTCTTGGATGGGTCTTAAAGCGAAGCAGGCCACGCCGTCCGGTTCTAGCTGGGATAGTGGGTGAAACAGCTCCATATACATGAACTCCCCACCAGAAATAATCATAATCATAATCATTCATTTATTTGCGTGAATATACATTGTTAAAGATCTTAAATTTAGTACAGTAGATATATTCAACCTGTATTCAGGTGTGCAAAGCGAGGGCATGCAAAATTATAATATTTACAATAATAAAAAAAATGTCACTTTCAAAAATATTCTGAATGTCAAATTATTATAAAGATTACTAAAATTTTGGATAAAATTGATATAAACAGTAAATTCAATAATAAAAGATAATATTGTAAAATAGAGATTACCAGTTTTTGAATTGTCAGGAACCCAAGCTAATTTAAATAACATTTTAAACAGCAGTCAAAATACACAGGTCATGTCCAAACAAAGATTAAACCTATTTTTGGTCATGCAACATGTATTCCCCCACTGTGTAAAAGCACTTTTCACTCAGCCATCTAGTCAAAGCACCCTTAAACTCATTAAACTGCGTTGAAGCCGATCTCAAACTCTCAGGTAATTTATTGTAAAGCTCAATCGATGTGCTGTAAGAGCTTTTACCGTAGATGCAAAGACGGACGCGAGGTTTATGTAATTTTGTAGAATATTGTGATCTGACCGGTTGAGTTGAATTTTCAGAGTGCATTCTGTAGTACTCCGGATGCATTCTCACAAAACAACAGGCTTCCTTTATATACATGCATGGGAGGGGGAGAATTTTAAATTGTTTAAATAGCGGTTTGCAACTTTCTCTAAATCTAGCATTGGCAACTGCTCTAATACATTTTTTCTGCAGAATGAAGACTCTATTTGTTTCAACCGAGTTACCCCACAGCAAAAGACCATAGTTTAAGACAGACAACACATATCCGTGGTATGCTGCTAAAGCGGCTTCTATCGAGATCGTTTGCCTTATGTGTTTTAGGGCATACACGAATCTATTCAGTTTCTTATAAATTTGACTCACATGTTCTTTCCAATTAAGATGGGTATCCAAGGTGATGCCTAAAAATTTTAAAATGTCAACCTGTTCTATTTTAATATTATTGTATTGAATATGTATTTGTTTTGAATTAGTATTGTAAGATCTAAATGTCATGATTTTAGTTTTATCAATATTTATTTGCAAGTCATTTTTATTGAACCATTCAATAACATCGTACAACGCTTGCTTTGTTTTTGTCTCTATATTACCAGTATTAGATTTAATTAGGAGGGTTGTGTCATCCGCGAATAATATTGTCCTTTCATTGATTATGTTTGGCAAATCGTTGATATACAACAGAAATAGCAGCGGTGCTAGAACGCCACCTTGTGGGACACCGTTTTTAACACTTTTATACTCTGATTTATATTTAATTTTCTCTGTTGTAGTTTTAATATGTGAGAGTTTGGAAATTTCGGTACATTGTTGCCTATTACATAAGAAACTGGATAGCCAATCGTAAGCCTTTCCTCTAACGCCGTAAATTTCAAGTTTCTTTAGTAGCTTATTGTGATTGACAAAGTCGAAAGCCTTACTCATGTCGAGAAAAACAGCGGCAATTTCTTGTCTATTATTTATAGAGTCTGTTATAGTTTTTATAAGTTCGAAACACGCTAAAGTTGTAGAACGCCCTTTACGGAAACCATATTGGTTTGGATGTAAAATGTTATATTTAGAAAAGAAATTTAAGAGTTTATTGTACATTGCTTTTTCAAAAATCTTTGATATGACAGGTACTAACGTGATAGGCCTGTAGTTTCCTGGATCGTGTTTTTCTCCACTTTTAAACAATGGTTTGACAACTGCAACTTTCAGTTTTTCCGGAAACTGACCCTGAGTGAAAGATAGATTTATGATGTGGGCAATTGGTCTACAGATATAGGGAGCACATAGTTTAATTACTTTAGTTGTGATGTCATCATAACCAGTGGACTTGCTGTTTTTAAGCGCCATTATAATTTTATAAATTTCAGACTCGTCAACTGGTGTTAAATAAACAGTATTTGGATTGGTATTGCAATAGTCTGTATTATATTTATTACGTGTTATGTCATTTATAGTATCAGTCAATTGTATAAAGTAATTATTAAATATATTTGAAATTTCATTAGGGTCTATTATTATATTGTTATTAAATTGAATTGAGTTAATGTCCTTATTATGCATATTATCTGAGATTGTTGAAGATATTCTAATAATAATACTGGGGCTGGGGAGGCTTCTTCAAGCAGAGAAATAGAGACCAGGGAGATTACCAACAGGAGGAGCAGCCCAAGGCGAGGGATACTGTGATGTCTTAAAGGAAACACGGACTATCGCAGACTGGTTTATTACGCATACCATATAATGTGGGTAAACTGTTAAAGTAGATTTCTATAACTACCGTACATGACACTTTTCCCCTTCAAAACCCAAAAATCCCCTAAAGTGACATAATAATCTTAATAAAATACACAGCAGAAAATGTTATCCTTAACTAAAAGTAAATCATCTTACACTTATGGCGCTGTCATTCAGACCATTTTCAATATAAAATTAACGCCAAGAAACATAATATATCATAAACAGTTATTGTTTCTTTACACGCGGTCTTAATTTCATAGTGAGAGGGGTTTGTACCTGAACCTGAGCTTGACGCTTCTTAATGCCATTGATATCGCCAGCAGCAACACCTGCCACATGAGGCGCGTCTACAGACTCCCGCTCCCCAGCTGACTTTTCTGCGCTAAGCTCCTGCGCTCTAGGAGACCCTTTAAACGACTCTGGTGATTGACTATCTGGTGTTGACCAACCCTCCTCATTAGCACTTAGCTCCTCATCCTCAGACGACCTTGGTAGTTCATTATCGACTCGCGACATCGAATGCCTAGATTTATTAATAATTTGATCGACGTGTCTCCTGCACTCACGACCGTCTTCTGTTCGCACCACGTACGATACAGGTCCCGTCCTTCCTACAACTACACCGCCCTTCCATTTAGCAACATCAGCAGTGTAATCGCGGTAAAGCACATCATCGCCTGGACCGGCTTCGCGCATCGTGCCTCCACGGCGCTCTTCCGCCGCGAGCTGTGTGTTGCGCACCCTCTCGCGTGTATCTGGCCGTAACAAATCAAGCCGACCACGCAGTCGCCGTCCAAACATAGCTACTGCCGGCTCCTTCTGCGTGGTGCTATGCTCAGTATTTCTGTGCATAAACAAAAACTTACACAGTGCTTGTTCACAGTCTTCATTTTCGGTTGTCGCCTTTTTTAATACTTGTTTTATAAGACGAACCGCATTCTCCGCTGCCCCATTGCTTGATGGGTGGTACGGTGCCACTAGCACCCGTTTAATACCATTTTTTTCTAAATAGGCTAGATATTCCGCCGACGAAAAAGGCGGCCCATTGTCACTTACAATGCGTTTTGGTAATCCAAAACGAGCAAATATTTTCCGTAGGCAAGTAATCACCGCCTTTGCCGACGTACTTGGTACACATTCTGCTTCTATCCACTTTGTGTGTGCATCAATCAACACTAAATAATATTTACCTCGATACGGACCCAAGAAGTCAACATTAAGTCTCGTCCACGGCTCATCCGGCCAGGGCCAAGAATGTAACGGCGCGGGCGGTGGCACTGAGCGGTGCGCAGCGCATGATTGGCACTCGCGGCATATGCTTTCAATATCCGCGTCTAAACGTTCCCACCAGAAATAGTTGCGAGCGACCTGCTTCATCTTTACTACTCCTAAGTGTCCAGTATGCAGCTCCTTCAACACTTGTGCCCTAAGATTGGTAGGGATAATTACCCTATAACCCCACACCAAACACCCCTGTTCTAAAAATAAACTGTCTTTTTTATTAAAATAATTCTGTTCTGTCTTGTTCTCGACGCGATTTGGCCACCCAAATTTTACATAACCCATAATTTTATTTAACACTGGATCTTTTCTCGTTTCTGCCCTAATTTCCTGAAACGTGATCGGCAATTTGTCCTCTATAAAATTAAAGTAACTACCTTCGAGGTCTTCATCTTTTGATGCCTCTTTCAAGGTTGTCTTTAGTGGCAATCTGGATAACGCGTCAGCAAAACTATTTCTCGTTGAGGGAATGAATTCGATATCAAAATCATATGCAGTTAGACGAACTGCATATCTTTGTAATCGGCTTGCCGCTGTTTGTGGAATACCCTTATTTTTCCCAAAGATATAACTCAGAGCCCGATGATCACTACGCAATATGAAGTGCCTACCAAATAAATATTGGTGATGTTTTCTTACACCAAAAATAATGGCCAGCGCTTCCTTGTCCAGTTGCGAATAATTCATCTCTGCATCGTTAAGTGCGCGCGACGCGCAACAGACCGGTCGCTCTGAGCCGTCAGGGTAGCGCTGGGTCAGCGCCGCCCCAACCCCATATGCACTGCTATCTACTGACAATATCAATGGCAACGACGGATCGTAATGCGCCAATACAGGAGCACTACATAACATTTTTTTTATTGTCTTGAATGCTAACTCGCAGTTTTCACACCAGTCCCACTTTACCCCCTTTTTAAGCAACTTGTATAATGGTCGAAGTGTATCACTAAAGTTTTTACAAAATTTAGAGTAAAAATTAATCAGTCCTAAGAAGCTTCTTAACTGAGTAACATCACGGGGAGTAGGCGCGCTAATTATGGCTTCCACCTTTTTGTCGTCTGTGTGTAGACCTTGTTTATCTATACGATAGCCGAGATAAGTAACACTATCCTTGAAAAACTCACACTTGACCAATTCACTCGTAGCCCAGCGTCTTGCAGCCTTTGTAACACTGCCCTTAAATTTTTATAGTATGTTTCTTTATTTTTCCCCGTTACACAGATATCATCTAGAAACACAACCGTTGACGGCAATCCACTCAGAGTTTCTTCCATTAATTTTTGGAAATTTTCTGGTACGCATTTTAAACCAAACGGAACACGTTTGTACACAAATGTACCGATATGTGTGGTTATAGCTGTCATCGGCTGTGAATCTTCTGTCAGCAGCACTTGCTGATAAGCATGGGAAAGATCCAACTTTGTATATTGCTCGCCTCCCGCCAGAGTAGCAAAAATATCTTCGATTCGAGGGAGAGGATAGTGAAAATCTTTTAACAAAGGATTTATAGTTACCTTGAAATCCCCGCAAATGCGTGGATCTCCACTCTTTTTAATAATTGGTACAATGGGTGTACCATAGTCGGATCGCTCGACTTTAAAAATAACTCCCTCTTTTTGTAATCGTTCAAGCTCGCGCTCGACGGGGGCGCGCATTGCCAGCGGGAGGGGCCGCGCTTTGACAAACACTGGAGTTTTATCAGCTAAATATAATTTCATGCGAGTTTTAAACGTTCCCAAGCCCCCAGCAAACACCTCTGGAAATTCTTTACGTAAACAAACAACATCATCGAGTTCCCCATATTCTATATTGTGACAACACGTCACTTCAAAGTTTAAACGTCTGATCCAAACACGTCCCATTAATGGCGGACCTCCATTCGCAATAACAAATAACTCTAAAAGTTCTGTCACTAAACCCAAGGTGACCTTTACCTCGATATATCCTAAGGGTTCGATGACGTTGCCTGTATAAGACTTAAGTTTAAGTGCTTTCGTTTTTAAAGGAATATGGGAAAACATTTCCTCATAACAGATTTTTGATATAGCAGATATTTTGCTTCCAGTGTCCACTTCAAAATTTAAAAGCTGATGTTCAACGTTTAAGTTCACATAATAGGGGCCGTCATCACAATCGCACGAAATTTTGTAAAACTCCTCCTCACTGTCCATTGAATTATTTAAAAAGTACTGACCTCTAGCCTTCGGTTTTTCTTCGCCTTTGCTATTTTTGTACTTACTGCACACCACTTTCAAATGCCCCTTCTCACCGCACTGATCACACGAATAATTTTTATAACGACACTTTGCTGCTGCATGACCCGCACGACCGCAACGCGGGCAACCTTGGTCACCGGGCGCGCGCGCCGGGCCTGCCGTCCCGCCAGCCGCCCGGTGCCCACCGGCAGCGCCGGGCCCGCGCCAGCCGCCGCCGCCGCGCTCTGCCGCCACTCGATGCAGTCCCTCGCTCGCTCCGCTCGTGCTGGCGGACGCCGCCACTGACGCATGCCGGTCCGCCGCCTCCAGTGCGAGTGCCAGCTCCACTGCTTTTTTGTAATCTAAATTCTTCTCGGCGAAAAGCCTGGATCTCATATCCTCACTAGCCAGACCGGACACAAACTGATCTCTTAAGCAAACCTCCAGCGGATTATCTTTGATTTTACTAAAATCACAAGTTTTTGCTAGATGCTTCAAACTTTGTAGGTAGTCACTTATCGTCTCGCCCGGTCGCTGCGTCCTTTGACGAAAAACATGCCGTTCTGCGATCTCCGACCTTTGTGGTTCCAAATGTTTTTTAACTATATCCTCTAAAAATTCAAAGGTTTTATCTTCCGGATTATCAGGAGCACATAAGTCGCACATTAACTCGTAGCACGCTTCACCGACATGCGTCACTAAAGTAGCCACTTTTAACTCGTCTTTTATATCATTTAACGTTATGAACTGTTTTACGCGACGACAATACGCTTCCCAATTATGTTTACCGATCTCGAAAGTTTCTATTTTGCCTATAGGCATCTTTAAATTTATAAATCACCGAACTGCGCCAATGTGATGTCTTAAAGGAAACACGGACTATCGCAGACTGGTTTATTACGCATACCATATAATGTGGGTAAACTGTTAAAGTAGATTTCTATAACTACCGTACATGACAGATACCTTAACTGTCTCCAACATCGTGATGCTTGATATCGGGAAAAGTGTATTAAATGCAAAATAAGTCTCTCTCATACTTGTTACCTTGTCCTATTCTAAATGCACGCTACCTTGTGATTTTCATAATTATAATAATAAGTTCTAGTCAGATCTTCCTGCGTGTGTACCAAGTCGAATCTACATGGTCATTGGTAAAATAGAATAGAATAGAAATAGAATAGACGAAACATTTGCACAATTTACAATAACTTGAACCCCGCACTAGGTAAACCTGTATCGCGGGCGTCCACTTTAACGAAATTCACTATAATGCAAACACATAAATTTTGACAATTAAAAGAAAACAGTATTGACTAAAACATACAGATGAACTACATTATGCCAATCTTATTTGGTATTTCTAAGTGTCTTCGTCATTTAAATTTTCCACATTTTTTTACGTAGGTGGCGAAGTAATAAAACAGATAAACGCGCAATCCGGAGCTCACTGCGAGTTGGACAGACGGGCACAACAGCAACAACAGCAGGGCGGGGATAGGAACAACAGGACATTCTACATCAGGGGTCATCCGGAGGCTGTTGAGAATTGCAAGCGGATCATTTGCGAGAAAGTTGGCATGGTGAGTGTTTAGGAAACAATAACAGGGCCGGGATAGGAACAGTATGGTCTTCTACATCAGGGGTCATCCGGACGTTGTTGAGGCTTGTATGTAGATTATATGCGAGAAAGTTGGCATGGTGAGTGTTGAGGAAACAATAAGAGGCTGGGATAGGAACAGTACGGCCTTCTACACCAGGGGTCACCCGGACGCTGTTGAGGCTTGTATGTAGATTATATGCGAGAAAGTAGGCATGGTTTGTGTTAAGAAAACAAACAATAATAGGACTGGGTTACACACAACAGGACATTCTAGTTCTACATCAGGGGTCACTTGGATATTGGGTCAAATAACAAAAAACAGAGATTTGGTCAAATCAAATCTGGTCATTAGCCACCGGTCCATCAATTCGTGAAAATTTTTGCCTTGAAACTAAGGTTTCCTGGAAGAAATTGCTTTTCAACAATAAGTCCATCTAATTGTGCTCCATATTTCGTGTTTGCATTTATTTTTGTATCTTGTTATGTGTGCAATAAAGAGTATTGTATTGTAACATTCGTGATTTGTCCACCAGCCTGTGAACTTCATCCCGGACGGCGGCAACAACAACAACAACGGGGGCGGTGGGGGCGGCGGCGGGGGCGGCGACTACTACGGGGGCGGCGGAGGCGGGGGCGCAGGGGCGGGCGGGGGCGCGCCGCCGGCCTGGGGCTACAACCCGCACTGGCACCAGCCCAGTCCGCAGCCGCAGCCACAGGTGAGCGGCATACTTACTCAATATTTCATTCTTCAAATGGAGGCCTTGGTTAAGTTAGGACGCTAGTTTGTTACTATCGTTAAAGTCGGGATGCTAGTTTGTTGCTATCGTTAAGGTCGAGGCGCTAGTTTGTTACTATCTATAAGGTCGGGGCGCTAGTTTGTTACTATCCTTAAAATCGGGACGCTAGTTTGTTGCCACCCTTAAAGTCGGGGCGTACTGTTTTTGACGGTGGCGGTAAAAATAAAAACAACAATGGAGGCGAACGAGGGCGGGGTGGGGCTACTTTATACTGTGCTTTAAGCACCAAAGTTAAATTATAAATTCGCGCTCGTTATATGTAGTGTGCCTAAAGCTTAAATAATAACTATAGAAATACTTTGACTAATTGGCACTTATTAACTAGTAGGGGCATGTTGTTTTCATTAAACTTAGTTTTTTTAATACGTCGATTAACTAATTATCATCCAGTCTAGTGAACGAAGTGTATAAATTACGAACACAATTAATAACAACCATTTGAATTTCAAATTCGAGAGACATAGTCAACGAAATGATATGTTAACGCGTAACTTTAATATTTTCTTTACTCCTTGTCATATTTTGGCTTGTGAGTGAAATAAAACATAACGTACAAGAAAATAGTGACAAAATACGTTTTGCAATCAGCGATAGACCTTATAAATTAAACAGATCAAACCAAGATAATAGGTCTTTACCTATGAAATTGCCGAAATTTTCGTACAGATTAATGAGATCATAATTCCTATAATTCTCATGCTATTGTTTTCATTTGTCTTATATTTGAAAGTTGATTTCAAGGTTATCAATTTACGCATAAAATAAAGTTTTTATTTTTAGTTTGATATATAAAATTAAAGGTTCGAAAATTGTTCGTCTTAAATGTTGTCCGATTTCATCATTAGATTTGTTATATTTTTTTTACAGATAATATTTTTTGAAAATTAAATTTAAGCTTCTGTTAGCTTAATGTCTTCCCAATAATGCTCAAAAGAATAAAAAATATTGGATTTATAATTTCTAAGAAAAATGCAAAAATGTTAGTACTGAAAATTGAGTTTTCCTAAAATTCGTCATACAAAACGGCAATTTCATAGGTAAAGACCTAATAAGAGATCACGTAAAGGAAGTAAATCAAGCTATAGTTTCTCCTGATTCAAGAAATGAAGATGGGAGGTTGAGGCTATCTATCTGTTTTTTCTACCCTTTTTATTTCCCTCAATAAGGCTCCTCCTACTATAGTGCAGTGTTCAGCGTTCATCTTAGATAACTGCGTAAGTGGACTTCGAAATGTGTGTTTATATGTTTGGACAAAGGATGAATGGCATGATAAACAGAGGGGAGGCCTTTGCCCAGCAGTGGGACCTATTATAGGCTTAAAATTGTAAGTATCATAATCATTACGTCCTTTTAAAAGGCCAATGCTGGACGTATAACTCTTTTGAACGCTGCTGCCTATGCTCTGGTTCAAAGTCCCTTCGTGTCCTTTTACGACACCCACGAAGTAAAGTATTGGTAAATGAGCTACAAGGCGCTAAATTCTTACTATTTTAATCATTTCAGCTAGACTTTCAGGTACAAAAAAGTCAAATTTCATGCATACGTACCAGGCCACTCAGAAAGTATTGCGAAAAATAGTTTTTATATATGGGAGACTGGCCGGTCAGAATCTTTTTCGAAAATATGATTACTTGTAAGTAAAAATATGTGTGTTCCATTTTCAAAATTTCCCTCCACATTTTTTGCGAGCCAATTCAAAGTATCGTGTCTTACTGAAAAATGGATCTGCGCCGGGAACATTTTAGAGCTATGATTTTTTACGATTTCAAGTGTCGCCTGAAACCGGATGAATCGTTCGATAGACTTCAAATGGCATTTATGGATGAAGGCCCCTCCAAGGCAACCGTGTATCGTTGGTATAACGAATTTAGGCGCGGTCGACCAACCTTGGGGGATGAAGAAAGAAGCGGTCGCCCTTTGACGGCTATTACGGAAGAAAACGTGCTAGCAGTGAAACATTTAATCCAAGATAATAGGCGAATTACATATCAGGAGATTCAGCACATATTAAAGATTGGATCGGGAAGCGTTCACGAGATTCTACACGGGCATCTTCGCGTGAGGAGGATAGTATCGCGCTGGGTGCCGCACTACCTCACCGACGCTCAGAAGCAGGCCCGGGTGGAATGGTGCCGTGATATGCTGAACAAATTTGAAGCAGGCTCGTCTCGGCGTGTTTACGACATCGTAACAGGTGATGAGTCCTGGATTTATCAATACGATCCAGAAACCAAGCGCCAGTCGACAGTTTGGGTGTTTCAAAATGAACCAACGCCTACCAAAGTGAAGCGATCTCGAAGCGGGGGGAAGATTTTGATCGCCAGCTTTTTTAATTTGACTGGCCACTTGGCCTCAATTCCCTTACGAGATCAAAGAAGCATCAACGCCGAATGGTATACTACCAAATGTTTACCAGAAGTTTTTTCTGTTGTGAGCAACAAGCGACCAAACACAGGGCTCCGCGGACTACTGCTCCACCACGACAATGCGCCTGCACACACCGCGCTCAAAACGAGGGACTTCCTGGACAGCACACCAGTCAAACTCCTGGGTCACCCTCCTTACAGCCCTGATCTAGCACCGTGTGACTTCTTTTTATTTCCAAAAATAAAAAATCAGCTCAAGGGGATACAATTTTCGTCGCCGGAAGATGCGCTGGCTGCGTTCGAGCAGGCTGTAAACGAGGTGTCTACGGCGGACTGGAAAAAGTGTTTTGAAAACTGGTTCAGACGCATGAATCTTTGTATAGAGGCTGGTGGAGAGTACTTTGAAAAGATTTAATAAAAATATATGTACCTGTAGAACAATTTTTTTTAGTGTCGCAAATATTTCTGAGTGTCCCACGTATAGCTCGATTTACGTGACCGTTATTTTCTGTGTATGGGTGACACGCGGGGGCAAATGAACGCTTCGGAAATCCCATACCGATCAACCGATCCCGAAAGGGATCTGTTAGGTTTTGTTAGGTTCTTTTTCGAACAAACGCACGAGCCGCGAGTGTCAAGCGAATTCAGTACAGCGCGTTCAGGACAAGTCTGTCTACGACGGGTTTTTTTTGCGCATGGGTGGCAGGCGGAGAGCCAATGAACGATTCGCTCGCCTCCCCCCACCTTCCGCACCTCACCCCCGCGACTCATTTTTTGACTTTACGTTCACAGACAGAGTTATTTTGCACGCCGTATACAGCTTATTATTTTTCGACAGTTTATCAACTTACTAGGAAATTAATCAACTTATGATTCCGTGTCAATTTTAGAGCTTCCCGTGCAAATTTTAGAGCTTCCCGTGCAAATTTTAGAGCTACCCGTGCAAATTTTAGAGCTTCCCGTGCAAATTTTAGAGTTTCCCGTGCAAAGCCGTCCTGCTGTCACACTGCTGTCATTTTAATCAAGCTACATCCTACTAATATTATAAACATGGATGTATGTTTGTTACTCTTTCATGTAAAAACTACTGAATGGATTTTAATGAAACTTGGCACACATAGGTTAGGTCCTGGAATACATAGGCTTCTTTTTACCGCGGGAAAACACTTCCCACGGGCAAACGCATTTAATGCGGGTGAAACCGCAGATTCTGCGCAGACGAAGTCGCGGGCACCATCTAGTTATTACAATAAATTAGTAAAGCATTTTCATCATATCATACTATTTAAAGGCCAATTCTGGACAGGAAAGTCTTTTGAACGCAGCCTGTCATCGTCTGGTTCAAATTCCCTTCGTGTACACACGACCGCACATCGGTAGAAACACTTTTGAACCTTATGGCGTCGTAATAGAGTTGAAAATGTTTCGACAAGCGGTTGACCGTACTATTACGACATCCACGAAGTAAAGTACGACAGTACGTGAGCAACAGAAGGCTAAATTGTTAATATTTTATTATCATTTCAGCTAGACTTTCAGGTAGAAAATAGACTAAATGTTCATACATGCTTAACTTAACGTTTTCTTCTCGTCGGAGTAAGCACTACAGCCTACCACCTGCTATGATCTTGACATAATTTCTTTGCTTTGTCTACTTTCATCAACCCTTTCATAAACTCTCGTCGGGTTAGGGTGGGTACTTATGACCTGCCTGGCTCTTATTTATAACGTCTTGAATTTGTTCTTGGTTAAGTTAATAGCTGCTCAAGACTCAAGGTCTAACTTTTTAGTCATCTTAGTAAATTTGTTTCTACTAGCCGACCACGTCACTACTTGGTAACTAGGGGAGAGCGCCTAATTGTAACGGTCGCCTTGTACGTGCAAATGCCTATCAATAGCTTTGTAATGTTTTCTTGATGTACTTGTTATGCTGTTATCCAAATAAAATAAAAGTAAGAATTCTTTATAGAATACTTACATTAACATCACGCCTCTTTCCCGTCGGGTTAGGCAGAGACTATAGCCCTCCACCTGCTACGATCTTGACATACTTCCCTCGCTTCCTGTACTTTCATCAACCCTTTCATACACGCTGAAGAATTACACAAAGAGTACAGTTAATCTACCAATGTTTGTATGGAGAAAATAGAATAAATGCACTTTAGGGGATAATTTATAAATTATCAGTAAAAACATTCAAAAATTTAAAACCACAGTAAACCCCGACATAACGTTGATATTCTTAAAACCAGTATAAGATGAAAACCTGTATAATATTTACCATGTAGCACAGGTCAGCTTATACTGGTACCTTATAAAAAAATGTGTTTTTTTATTTACAGCTTCAAATAGATTATATTATTACTTAGAATTAATTTTTTAAATGTGCATTTAATGCAACCTGATATCGTAGACTGACTGGACTAAAAATCCACATGTAATAAAGCAATAATAGTGAATGCGATAGTGGTAACTATGTGTTGTTGTTGCAGCAACAAGTGCAGATAAACCCGGCGACGGGGCAGCCTGACTACTCGCAGCAGTGGATCGACTACTACCGCTCGCTCGGCCTGGTTCGCGAGGCAGAGGCCATCGAGCAGCAAGCCAAGCAGCAGCAAGGTATGTAGTGTCATGGGGTCCCATTCCGTACTACGGTTTTTTCGACGGAGTAAATAGCCCGAATTCATTTGGCCCTTTTGTTTCTAATAATTAAACTAAATGTTACTACTAGGTTGGCAGGTAAAGGTGTAAACTATGACATTAATTCAATTTTAACATCCAGATATCAATTTATTCTAAGAAAATACCTTATGGAAAAAATAGCCCGAAAAATTTTCGGCACAAATTCATTCTATGACGTGAGGCATCTGTACTAGTATAGTATTATATTATCTGTGGTAGTGTTCCAAAGATGTCGCCTTTTTGGGGTGCCGTACTAAAGGGTGAAAAAACCGGCCACGCGCAGTATAGGGTTCCGAAGTTTTTTTTACGATTTTTTATTGCAAAGCAGGTTTTGTTAAATATTTCATAACGTTTATTACATAATTTTTTTACCTCCTAATGCTCAGCGAGGTCGTAGCGCCTGATTGCTATTATTTCCAGTTTTTTCCAATATATCTCATTAACCTATAAAGCCTTCTTAGCTGTGATAGTTTTCCATTTCATCATATATACTACTACAATTGAATCAGAATGATGGCGTAGTTGTATACATCAAAAGTAACTTAAAACATAAAATTAAAGAAATTTATTTGGCTGAGGCATCCTGTTTACAATTAGAAGTTTTAAATAAAACAATATTTTGTATTTACCGATCTCCATCAAATGTCAATGCGGAAAATTTCATAATTTCACTAAATAATCATCTAGATACGGTCGATTCTCGTCAAAATATTATAATCGCTGGTGATATCAATATAAATATTAGAGCAAAACTTACAGAACCAAATCAAGAATTTAATAATAGAATTAGTTATTTAAATATGTTATCTAACTTTGGTATCTTAGCAGGGCACACCTTACCTACAAGAGGCAAAAATTGTTTAGACCATTTCATGCTTAAAATAAACAAATGTAAATTCGACACAACTATTGCAATTCTCAGTACTACCGTTACAGATCACTACACAACACTTTTAGTTATATCCAAAGTAAAATATCGCTACAAAATTAATAAAACCATAAAATCCTTAAATTTTGAAGAAGCTTTAGAATATTTAACTAATAAAAATATGGCTGATTTGCTTTACTCTGATGATCCGGCTTTTGTTATTGAAAATTTAATTAATATTGTAAGAGAAACCATGGACATAAATACTACACAGACTACTCTTCCCAGATCTAAAAGAACGATAAAGCCATGGATCTCCCCAGGGATTTTAAGATGCATTAAAAATAGAAATCATCTCCAGAAAAAAGCTCGAACAAACCCAGACGACGCAGTAATAAAACTTTCGTACGCCCGATATCGAAATTATTGCAATAACTTAATAAAAAAACTAAAAAGGAAATATCACAGAGAACAACTTGAAAAATCATTAAAAAATAATAAACAACTCTGGAAAAACATAAAAAATATTACATACACTGCAAAAATCAACTCAATAAATACCGAAATCTTAAATATTAAACCAACCTACAGGCAATCAGTAAATTACATAAATGAATTTTTCGTAAATGTCGGAAAGAATCTGGCGAACAAAATCCATCAAGATAAATCTGAAACTGCTCATTATTTAGGTAATCTGCGATCTCAGACCAACTCCTTTGTATTACTACCAACCGATCATGATGAAGTATATGCTACACTATCGGGGTTAAAATCTGATAGCGCCCCAGGATGGGAAAATATTACAACTAAGTTCTTAAAGTATGTAAGCATAGTGGTTGTACCTATTATTACTCACCTTGTAAACCTATGTTTTGAGAATGGTGTTTTCCCTGCGCCATTAAAAAAATCAATTGTTACTCCTATATACAAGGGAGGGGACAGAGATGATATTAATAATTACAGACCTATATCAGTACTGCCAGTGATCTCAAAGATTTTAGAAAAACTAATAAATTCACGACTAGTAAACTACCTGGAAAAGTTTGAGCTGTTATCTCCCTCGCAATTTGGTTTCAGGAAAAACAAATCAACTGAGGACGCGGTAACAGCACTTACTTCCTTGGTAATAGATAATTTAGACGTAAACAATAAATGCATGGCAGTATTTTTAGATTTAAAAAAGGCATTTGATACCGTCTCTGTCCCCATCCTTGTAAGTAAACTTGAAAAAATCGGGATAAGGGGGAAACAGCTTTCGCTATTTAAAGACTATCTTACCGACAGAAAACAGAAGGTCAAAGTACAACAACATTTGAGTGAAGATGCAGAAGTGATGTATGGCGTGCCACAAGGCAGTGTACTTGGCCCTACGTTGTTTCTCATTTACATAAACGACCTCTGCAATCTGAACTTAGCAAATGGTAGGCTGTTTTCGTATGCCGACGACACCGCCATTGTTTTCTCTGGCAAATCCTGGGATGCAGTCAGAACGGGTGCTGAAACAGAAATGGCCCAAGTAGCGAAATGGCTGAAACTGAATTTACTTACACTCAACACATCAAAAACTAACTTTATGTGTTTCAGCATTTACAATAATACGCAACCTAGTGATGAGCTCAACCTGAAAATACACCATTGTAATCCAACCACACAGGCATGCGATTGTCCAACCATCGAAAGAGTAAGCCAGACTAAGTATTTGGGAGTGTTTCTCGATCAACGCCTGTCCTGGTACCCACATCTAGAGCATGTCATAAACAGAATCAGAAAATTTCTCTGGATCTTCAAAACTCTTAGACATGTAACTCCAACGACATCTTATAATCACCAAAAACCGACCAGAAATCTTCTTAGTGATATATATAGATCTCTTGTTGAATCTGTAATTATTTACTGCATCTCTGTGTGGGGAGGGGCATCGAAAACACGAATTATTGATTTGGAAAGAGCGCAACGAGGTTTGCTGAAAATTATGTTCTTTAAAAGGACTCGATTTTCCACTGAAAGCTTATATAATATATGTAAATTGCTCTCCATCAGGAAATTGTATATTCTTAATATAGTGTTAAAAAAACATAAATGTTTGACATATAATCTAACACAAACTCAAAGGAGAAGAAAGGACTGTGTAGCTAATGTTCCATCCACTCGAACAAGATTTGCTAGTATTCAATACTGTAAACGATCTGCAGTCTTATATAACAGAGTTAACAGAGAGATATATATATACGATCAGAATTATAAAAACTGCAAAAAAAAAATAATACTATGGCTACATTCACAAACCTACGAAGAGGTAGAATCATTACTAGTGTCTTTGAAATAATAATAGTAAAATAATAGTAAAACATGTGAAGATAAGTATATAAATAAATATTAATATGTTTATATGACTGATACAATTCAGGGTAATATGTGTATGTTATATCTACATATATGTATGTAATTTGTGTATATATTTGCATGTATTTTATTTATATATTAATTTATCTGTTTATTTATATACAATTATACTTATTTTTTTTTTTTTTTTGTTATGTATGTTAACGCTCCCACACACGCACACACAATCTTACACACACAAACACTCTCACTCACACATATAAACACACACACTCACACACACTTACTTTAGTAGTTTACTAAATTGTTTAGCTCCAAATAGCCACGAGGGAAGAGCGGAGTCTTCCTGACACAGGCACTCTGATGCTTAAAAGGAAACTCCACACAATTTTTGTATGAAAAAAATTATTAAGCAATAAACATTTTTGTATTTTTTTGTATTTGTTTTTTGTACTGTGAATTTTTTTTACATTTCCAATAATAACCTTTTAGCCGGCAGGGGGGGGGGGGGGGGACAACTCCAACAAAAAAATGCGCTTTCAAGCTTAATATTTTACAAACGGATCCCTAAATCGAAAAGTGATCTTTGCAGACTCACATTATTTTTAAAACAACGACACCCAACATAATGGGGAATAAAGAAGAAAGAAAGTCACTCCACAAAGTTGTTCGGTTACCTTCACTGATCATGACCTTGAAATATTCGGAAGGCTGTCCCTTACATTCTATATTATTGGTCTTAAAGGTATATGACGTGTGTTGTTTCCCCACAGCGGCGGGCGCGGGGGGCGGCGCGCCAGGCGGCAGCGGGGGCGCGGGCGGGGCGCCGGGAGCGGGCGCGGGGGGCGGCGCCCCCTCCCCGGCGGGGGGCGCGGGGGGTGGGCCGGCGGGGGGCGCGGGCCAGGCGGACTACAGCGCGCAGTGGGCCGAGTACTACCGCTCCATAGGGAAGGTCAAGGAGGCCGAGGCGATTGAGGCGCAGATCAAGATGAAGGTTAGTCATTTATTTTATATTTAGATTAGGTAGGGAATTAGATTATGTTATTTAATATGCATTTTATACTTATGAAATCTACTAAATTTAAATTTTATGTTACTTACTTATTTTTTCTTTACTTATTAGTTTTATTTTATTTTGTGTAGAAATTTTAAATTGACAAATTAATTTATTTTGTAATCGAAATAGTATTTTAATTTAAGTATATAAATTTTATACTGTGAAACTGCTGTGCCCTCCCGGGTCCACATGTGGTACTACATTAATGTTGCCATACCATATGGTTGCAATAAATATCCTGAATCTTGAATTATTTGGCAATCGTCAACCCATATTTGGGGACATTTCTGCCAATGTCGTGTTCTAGAACGTTCTTCAGTTTTTTAGAACTTAAAAATGTGGGGAACCGCCAGTGTCAAGTGAAAGGAATTGTAACGAAATGTCCGTGACTTCTTGAGATACGAGTAACACAAATGGTGTTCAAACACCACCCGAAATCTTCATCAGCTGCGCACTCTGTAGTTAATTCACTGCGTAAAAAACTTATCTTTATTATTATAGAACTCGGCGTGGGCTCTTGCCTGTTCGGTTGATATTCTTGTTTTTTGTGTATGTAGTAATTTAGTGGATAATAAAGATAGTGTTTTATGCAGTGAATTTGCTACGGATTGCACAGCTGATCAAGATTTAAAGCGATATCGTGTTTGAACCCAGTTTGTGTTTTCTCAAAAAGTCACGGACATTTCCTTCGTAAAGTCCACTATCGGTTTACGGGGGGAGCAATGAACAATTTTCCCACTCGACACTGGCGGTTAGCCATATTTTTATCTTCTAAAAAGTGAAGAAATTCTGAATACTGAAGAATGTTCTACAACACGACACTGGCAGAAATGTCCCCAAATATGGGTTGATGATTGACAAATAATAATTTTTAAAAAATATAGCGTCATCCGCGGACCAAAATTATGAAAAACATTCATTGTATCATCAGTCATGTTAAGTATTATGTTAACAATTAGTTCCCCCCGCAGCAGGGAGGTGGTGGCGGTAGCGGCGCCCCCCCGGCCGCGCCCCCCGCCGCCCCCACGCCCCCCGCCGCGCCCCCCGCGCAGTACGCGCAGCCGCAGTACCCCGTGTACGGGGGGTACGCGCAGCCCAGCCCATACAACCCCAACCCCTACCCTGGGTACCCGCAGCAGCCGGACCACCAGTAGAGACAGGTGAGTGACCTGCAGCTCGGAAACCTCTGCTACTTCAGCCTGTAACGCCCCGCTATCGACTTTATATGTAGCCTTAGCTTTAGGTATTTATGAGCGTACCTGCAGATCGGAAACCTCTGCTACATCAGACCGAAAGTCCCCGCTGTACGTACCGTAAACGTAGATTACACAAAGAGATTCCTAGTGATATATATGTCGCTGCCAACTGGTTTAATCGGGCAGTTAATTGAATGCCTAGGCGGTTGATTGACTGCCGGTAAATGCTAGCTGCCGCTGTCCCATCTCAAAAATTCACCCTGTATAGTCTAGTCTACAGAGTGTTTTATAGACTGCAAAATGTTACGCAGATAACTGAACGACCAACTTAACTTGGTCATATTTCTTTTTCTTGACTTTCCTATACAAACCTTATACCGTTAAATACCGTAGTGATTGATTTAAATTGGTCCCTGTTTAACGAAAAAGTTGTTTAGTTTTGTTGTCTGAGTGACACTCGAATTATTGCAGAGATCAACTAAATTACGTCTGCTATTTTTTGTTACAAACGCCCCCGAAATTAAAACCTACTTACCTAATCTGATATGATAATCTTAGGTTCACAAACAAAGTTGTTAAAAGGTCACTAAAAAAATATTTGAAAATGAAAATTTTATATCTATCAACCACTAGACATGAAAGACTTTGTCTGATTTGCCTAAGATTTAGTCCTGGTGCAAACACTACATAATTTCTAGATACTTAAGGCTTAAGTAGAATAATGATAGGTTATTTGATTCAATAATTTTTAACTTGTGTTCACACAATGTTTAGAATTGAAATGAGACTACTATTTTACCGAAACGATTTAGCTTTTAAGTCCCTACTATTTATTTCCGTAGAAAATTTTGCATGACTATCTAACTTGTGTATTATATCTTGTGTTCTAAAAAGGGTTATTGGTTATATTCACTCGCCGTAGAAATAATCCTTTATTTTTACAGGAAATGTATTTATTTATCTTTTAAATTTGTCCTTTGCATGTGTTGAAGTATAATTGAATTCTCTTTCAGTTTGCATGACTGAGTTAACCCATTCAACGTTTATTTAATTTTGTCATTTCCAATTTAAAGATATTACATTTTTTACATTCATTAATTGGGCAACTGAAGTGAAATCTTTTTTATTTTTTATATGAATCTAAAGAGATTGCATATGTTTCTCAAGTACACTGCTCACATGGAACGTTTACGTTCCTAACATCACTTATTTATAAGATCGCGTGAGTTCTATTTCTTACATCAGCGGTAGGCAACGCGCGGCCCGTGGCCCTATACCTTGCGGCCCGTGACTGTTTTATAAATAAAAGTCTGGTATATCTACCTACATAAATAAATAGAGTGCATAATAATAAAGAGCTCTAGCATGGAAGAAATAATGGACATAGTGATATCTGCTGTAAACTACATCAGAAAAAATGGATTGATACATCGCCAATTCTCCGCCAACATGAGCCATAATGAGAGAATCTATCTCTCATTATGGCTCATGTTGTCTGAATTTTGGTTAATCATGCTGTAGGTCCAGCAGGCGCATTACGACTTCGCGAGTCTGTACGGACTAAACCAGACTATACCGGTTGTCTTCTCGCGTCTACACATACATACAAAGTGTAAGTTGCGCGCGACTCGGCCAACTCGCGTTGTGCATGTTAGCCCGGCTGAATTGCGTTGAATGGGTTACTTATCTTTAGCTAAATATATGCTCAGCTATAATAGATTACACGAATTTATGAAATGTAGTGAGGTTTGAAAGTGTTTGAACAGTATGTAGTGTTGCAGATAGGCTCGACTGCGCGGGGCGGCGTTGCAGAATTAATAATAATAAAGTAATAATTATAACTATTGTCGTATATTGTTGCCATGTTGTTTGTTTCTCTGATTACAGACGGAGACACCTGAGCGGCAACCCTACTCGTCTAATTAAGCTATCCAGTGTCCTTCGACGCGAAATAGCTCACAATAAATAAACAAACGCATTAATACTTCACTTACTATTGCGTTGCCGCGACGCAGACGAGGGTCGCATGTCGTTTTCTCTTTCATATTCGTTTTCTCCTATTATAGGACTAGTATTTAATTAAATTGAAATGAATAAAAATTTTGTTTTTATTCTTGACTCAGTATAAAAAAAAACGTTTTCAAATTTAATTATTTTAGTCATGTCATGATGCATATCCATGATGATTATGATATTACAATTGTAATTTTACTATAATTAAAAAAAAATTAAATGAAGAAAAGAGACAGCGGCGTGCAATATTGCAGAATACTGCGATGAAGAAATTTCTTCAAAATTCAACAGTTCTTTTCGTCTTAGGCTGTAGTTTAGAATAGATTAACAATTTTAACAAAACCTCTGTCGAAGTCCAATGCAATAAATCCTCGCTGCGTTCGTAAGATAACTAAAAACTTAATTTAAAGTTGCCACATATCAAAGTTTATTTCTTGTGAGTTGCCAACAGAAAAAACACATTGTCAATCTTAGGCATACACGAATAACGAGATTACACCGACTGCTTTAAATTGAATCTTACGGCTGTGTGGTCCTTTGTGTATTATAATAATGTATTCGCTATTGTATTTAATGAGCAATGTTGTGTGAATATTGATTGAAATGTCAGTTTGTACAGGCCGGCCACATTGCCTTTAGTAACCGCAGTATAAGATCCCTCGCCGGAGCTATGGCTGTAGCGCTCGTCGCCGCTCCCGGCGCCCGCGCCCGGACGAAACGAGGTAACGCACTGCACTAACGTGACTAGTACCACTGTATTGTGAATTCTATATGTATAATCTCATGTTGCAAGGGCTCAGTCTTTAGGTAATACGCGTTATAAGATATCGCTACTTTTATAACGGGTTTAAGACGAAAGGACATAAAATGAAGAGTGACTTTTTAATAAAGCTGTGCGAAGAGGTGAAGCAGTGATCGAAGAAAAATTCCAACCTATGGGTGACTTCGTTTGTCACATTTTTGATAAAATTGTGTGTAAGGCTCCGACGACGTCTAGTATCTAGTAGCAAGACGCGAATTCGCATCTCATTTCCTTGCGTTGCGACCAAGCTTGTTGCCTTTTTAAGGGTCCCTTTCCACCAAACCTCTGCTTGGTAGCTAACCTGTGAGCTGCTAAAATTCCGACCAATAGGATTGCTCCATTTTCTTATCGCACAGCTTTAGTAGAAAGCCACTCTTCTTCGCTCACTTCGCTACCTACTCGCATAGCTCAGCTGAGAAAGCAATTCTAAAATCTTGATAAAAATGTTCAATGCTGATATAAAAGTAGCGTTTTTTCACCTCATGACTTGTTGAAAAATTATTCTCGCAACTACAATCAATATAATATTATGATTTTCAACATATTAGCTGTAAGTTTTAGGAATATAGTAATTGTGAATCATATTTGTCAGTCACTCTACACTGGGCTCGACGGCATTCAAACACATAGGGTTATGTATTTTCTAATCTTTAGCTTTTATTAACGAAGTAGGTGTTAGTTTCGGAATCTTGAAGGTAATGTAAACTTAAGCATTCCCGGTTCATTAATGTTGAGCAAGAGCGCAGACTTCGCTTCACGGGCGCGCCCCGAGTCACTTCTTGTATTAATTTTTAAGATATAAAGTGTATGTTGATTGATATCGTGTGTTCATTTTATTTATTAATCAATTCTCTCCACAGAAGTCGAGGTAAGTCCCCTAAACATGATAAACTTGCCTCACTGACAACATTTTTATATCACGTGCTTTGATGTTTTATTTTGTCTAATTTTTTCAGCGTAACTTTTTATTTGATGGTTATGTCATGACTATTTTTAAGAACTTTTTACTTCGTGATTACATTTCGATCATTTCAATTATGTGTTGATCTTCGTTAGGATTTTTTACTGTGTTTAGTACTGTAGTTATTTCATGATAGAACATCTATATGTCACTGGTATGTCTCATGTTCTTATCTTCGATACTGTGTCACTTCGTTGTTTGAATGTGATTTCCACAGCATTTAGATTCGACTGCGTAACCCAGTGGCGCGTTTGGCCAGCCACTGCAACACAGCTCCAACAAATGGATTTCTCAGGACATGCTATATTTACTGTCTCAATTTTATTCATGCATCTACTTATTTCACTTTACAATGCTCTGATTTGTTCTTGTGTTTTTATACATGACTTGATTTCTTTGATATGATCTGTGTTTTGTGGTTTTCATCTCGTGATTTTATCACTGTCTTGTTGTTGTCGATCTGTTGAAGGTGAGAGTCCCCTTAAACGGATAAAATGGAAATATAAATCCCAAATACCTCAAATAAATGGTTAAATATATGGAAATGGTGAGAAAAGAACGAGTGAATCTACATTGTTGAGATGGAGTTAATTGGAGATTACAATGGAAGGAAAAGGTGGTATTGATTCAACTCTTATTATTGGTAAGTCGTAAACGAAATATCTCATTGTATGACAAAATTCGACGAGTCCCTAAATTCATTTTCTTTTTGTTTAATTTGGAACCTTGAAATAATGACTTCAAGGTTCTAAATAAAACTAAAAGAAAATGAACTTAGGGAAGTCTTCAACTTAACCATTATTTAACGGATTTTTCAAAATAGGTTTACTCCATTCTAAATTCCCATAAGTGGCTTACTTTTGGTTCCTTTCACTACTTCCTAAAGTTACCATTTCCCAAATCCAATACGTCCACTGCCCAGAATGTTCATTTCCGGATCGACTTTACTGTGTCTACTTTCCAAATCAACCATTTTTCAGATTGCTCACTTTAAATTATCTTGTAGCTGGCTGACAGATTTGTATTGTTTGTGATGAGAAGAGTAGTTCAAAATTTCGATTCTAGCTGGTTGAGAAATATTTCGCGATAAAACACTGAATATCTTTCATATTTTAAGTCAAAATTATAAGCTTGTAACCAGAAAGCGAGGCTATATTGATGCTAATCGCCGTTATAACTCACACTTGTGAATTTAATGATGTAGACACTAGACATTCTAAGAAAGACATCATTAAGGGGAGTAGGCGTATTTGGAAATGGTTATTTTAGTAAATGGTCTTTGTGAGACAAAAGAATTTGACATATTTGAATGATTTTTGCGTAGGTAGTTATAAATCTGGTAAAACTACTTGAACACTGACCTTGACTTAGCAGTGTAGATTTTACGTAATCTAGACCACTCACACATGTCACTTGTGCACTTGATGTACCCTAAGTTTGGTCGCGGGTCCACTTAATAAAAGAAAAATACATAATGGTCGTTTATAGACAAAGCAGACGGTAGACTTTTTTATTTATGCCACCAGTTTGACTGACGGTAGACTTTATATCCATAACAGTCCGCCAGTGTGGCTGGTATTGCGAAAATTATAGTTTTTAACAGAATAAATATCAAGCGTATTTTTTCATATTTGCTCTACGTTTTAAATTAAAAAACAATCAATCTGAACAACCATTTCGACTAAATAACTCTTTGAACTGAATAAATATTCAAGCTGTTTTCCTTCCAAACCAAAAATTTTGGAAACTACACGCATAGAAGCAAAACTATCAATTGGGTTTGCCACATTTTGTCTAATCCCAAGAATTGCCTTTAAAAAAAAAACCGGTCAAGTGCGAGTCGGACTCGCGCGCCGAGGGTTCCGATATACCTATAGTATTTTTGGAAGCAATAAAGTCCATTTTCAGGACCGCAAAACTAAATTTGTTTGTAAAGGTTTTTTGCAGATTTCTGAAAAACTGTGCAACTTAGAAAGATCGTTTTATTTTTGCTGTAAAGTTTATATAAACTTCTGTCAACTGTAATTAATTCAGATTTTTCCTTACTCAAACTTCGGAGATAAGGGGGGGGGAATGGTATTTTTCTTGACATTTTTCATCATAACTTTAAAACTAAGAAATTTAAAAAAATACAAAAATATATTTTAAAATGTACAAGTAAAGCCCTTTCATATGATACCCCACTCGACCTAGTAGCGACAATTTGAAATTTGGCCCCCCCTATTTTGGCCCCCTTTATATTAATAATCATACTTTTTTCAAATTTTTTTCTTGTGCAATTAAGTTGGGCAACTATATTCTAAAACTATTCCAAATTTCAGGTTGATAGCATAAGTGGTTGCTGAGATATAGAGGTGTGACAGACAGACGGACAGACAGACAGACAGACAGACAGAGCGGCACCATAAGGGTTCCTTTTTTTACCATTTTGGTATCGGAACCCTAAAAAGAAGTATAAAATAAGCTTTTAAACATTAATTTCGGACCATTGGGTACGAACTCTACGAAGATACACTAAAAAAAAGTTGGGAAACTTGGCGGCAAAACAACCATGATGTGGACCACGTGACCAATTTTTTAACATTATTTTCGAAGACAACAGATGAATCGGGGACATCGATTGTTCAAGTTGTTTGCCAATCGGTTATGAACTTATTATATAAAAGTACCGTGATTCTTCTTAGAGGTGATTTTTTTAACCTAATAAAATTCCGTAAATAAGAAATTTGGACTAAGATAATATTTTTATTTTTTGATAATACCTATTCAGTCACTAAGTTCTTGTCCATTTTATTCAGTTCATCATCACTGACTTTAAATGTAATTCAAAAACGAGTAATATACTTTTCCATTTTTTTTAAATCACCCCGTTAAACGATCATCATAGTTATTTTATACATAGTAAGTACATACGGGGTGTAAAGGACTGTGTTCCGAAAACTGAAAGGGCGTGCTCAGTCAACGAAATTGAACATCTTTTCCAAAGAAACATTTTTGGGAAAAGAAAAAAAAAATAAAAAATTTCCTCACTGATCGAACAGTAAAAAAAATTTTTTTTTTTTTTGACTGAACACCCCCTTTCTGTTTTCGGTACACCGTCCCTCATACCCTGTATTTATGAATCAGAGCATAGCACTGCATAGAGTAGGTAGGTAGGCATTTCTGGTACTTCCACCCGCCCACTGGCAAATTCGAGGTATTTTTGTTCATCTAGTAAAATTTTAATATGTTACTCAGAACATAAATCTGGGAACCAATTCTTGAATGTCAGCGGGTGATAAAATATCGCTAAAAAATTCAAAATTACGGATCTTTTTTTTTAAAGGTGAATTATTTTAGAATTGTTGATCATTGTATATTTTTATTTACTTTTAACAATTTATCAGGATGAATTTTAAAGTCTTGTGATATTTAAGAATTGGCCCCCTGAAAAAATTTCCTAAAAAAACATGGGATGTCTGACGATCTACAAGTTGTAACAGAAAGGGTATATCAACCTTGAAGGATGTGATTCTGCCCATGAAACTGAACAACTTTCTCTAAGGAACTTAGGTTGTTATACAAAAAAAAAATGAGGTCCCATAGAAACTGAATCAGCTGATTTTGTATGGGAGTTCAAATTTTTTTTTTCATATTTCGACCTATGTTCCTTAGGGTTGCTCACATCCTTCAGGGTTGGTTTTTATTACATCCTGTATACAAATTCCACTATTGCCGGCGCAATTTATTAATTATTTTCTGTTTGAGAAGGGAAGGAATCAAACCGATATTTAGGCGTTGAAAAAAGGTGTACGAAAACGTATGATAATTGTGTCAATTATAAATGTAGTTAATCTGAACTCACGTATGCATGACCGTGATCGCTATAAAATTGCCAGTGCCAGGCCTCTGGTTATACCGTCCATAAAATCGTAATGATATAAAATGACTAAATCATCTTATTTTTTAAACATGTGAGGTCAAGTCAGAGATATTACCTATTAGCTCTTACTGAAATAGTAAACCTAATTTTAACATTACTCAGACCGTGAAACTGAACGACTTTTCCCAAGGAACTTCTCAAAAAAACTCGATCGGAACTTAGGGAGAAAATAATTTCCCATAGAGATCAGCTGATTGGTTTATATTTATTGAGTAAATAAAGATTTTTATTATTATTATAGGGCATTTTGTGGTCAAACCTTGCTTTTCATAATTCAACCTATGTTACTTGGGAAAAGTTGTTCATTTTCATGGTCTAAGTATCATGCTAAAATTGTATTCACTATTTCATTACGACCATTTATTTGAATGTTTGATAGATACATTGTCCTAATTGTAGGATACTGTAATGGCTGTCAGTCGCCGAATGCTTCGCTTAAGTAAAAACTCAATTGAACCATTTGCTGATAATTTTCTTGTCACCAAAACGAAAACTTTAATGCGTCTCCGTAACTGACGATATAAATCTTACTTTGTTTCTGGAAGTAAGTATATCTACTAGATATCTACCCATAGACGAGCTGGCGGTTAGCAACCTTACCTAATCGCAGATCTATCTAGGCTGGTGCACAATGAAATGGTGAGTCTAAATAGTCCATGGGCCAGATGGCCAAAAATGAGGAAATGGTATAATTTTGGGGTGCCAATTTTCCATTTTACCACAGCTAGATAGGTTTATAAAGGAGTGCTGTCTTAAAGTGGTAGCTGACCAAAATAGCAGCCAATCTTTGTTATGCCAATATTTGTTATGATTTGGGGACACCGTTTTCCTTTTCACAGTAATTAGATAGGTTTATAAGTATGTCAAATGACCATGATTGTAATTTCAAAGTGGTACCTGGATAAAATGACAGCCATCAAAGATGGAAAATGCAAAATTTCACAAATTTTACTGTATTTCAGGAACTAATGGTCCGATTTCATTTATTTTTCTTTTATAAGAAAGGTCTGTATTGGTTCTATAAATAATGTCACAATACTGTTTCAGTTAAATCATCCGCTATTAAGTTATTAAGGAAATACTGATAATTTTCTAATATTCTTCTTTTTTAAATCAAGTTTTACAAAATACTTAAGTCATTCGAGAAGATCTTCATGTAGTGCAAAAAATTATCTTTAACATGATGTATGACATGCTTCTATTCCATGGCTAAAAAGACATGGAAACATGAGTTTGCCAATTTGATTTTATAAAATTCGGCATTTTCCATCTTTAATTGACTGTTACTTCATCCGGGTGCGACTTTGAGATCGCAATCGTGGTTTCTTGACCTCTAACTACTGTAAAAAATGAAATTGGTAAGAAAAAAAATTACCAAATATGGGCAACATCTGAACACTTGGATTGGCTGCTATTTTGGTCAGCTACCACTTTGAGACAGCAATCATAGTTTATTGACATCCTTATAAACCTATCTAACTGTGGTAAAAAGGAAAATGGGTACCCCCAAATTATACGGATATATTTTCTGGCCCATGGACTATAAAAAACAGGGTTGCCTGGGCACAACTTGGCACCTTATGTACAGTCGACAAAAACTGTTTATTTTTGCCAATTCGTGTACAAGTACATATTACATGCAAAAGTACTAATTAATACTCGTATATGTACCAAAATAACCAGGGTTGTTGACATTGCAATTCCTTAAAGTACCGGGTTTAGGCAAGACAACCCTGGTTATTTTGGTACATATTAACTAGTAATTTTGCATGAATATGTAGGGGAGAGGGGGGCAAGACGGGGTACTTAAGGTTTGAAGCACCATAAAAGCAAAAGTATTGTGCTTTTAAAATCTCATTTATGTCCAAGCTATCCTCTAGTACATTTATTAAGAAGGTAAGATTTTAATAAACAAAAAGTAAAAAAAGTCAAATCACCCCATCTTGCCCGCCCGTCGGGTAAGATGGGGTACACCTAGTGGGTAACATGGGGTGCCAATTGTTGTATCATGTATGTATTGTATTCTTGTTTTTATTCCATCAAATATAGTTTTTTCTTCGAACGCTCGTTGTTCTTTAATTTCATGGAATCTTCTGACCAAGCTCCTTTATCCTATCTTTTTAGTAAGTCTTCACCATTCTTATACAAGATAAAATAATACTAAATTGCAATATTTAAACAGACAAACTTACTTAGTGCCATGTGTCATGGGCACCAAACAATAAATTCATTTTAGAAATGCAGCTTAAACATCTTCAAACTCACATACATTGAGGGACGAAAGGGTACCCCATCTTACCCTCCTATGCCCTACCCCATCTTACCCCCACACGCCAAATTAGATTCAAAACAATAGGCAATAAAAACTGTAAGCAACCGACAAATAAACAAGTTCTTACCTGTTAGTGCATTCAGTGTCCTACAGGAATAACGTAGGATCAAATCCATAAACATGTTATTTACGCAACAAACATGCCTTAATCACAATAGAAATATGATAGAAAAACAACGAAAAAAAGTTTTTTGTGAATAAAAACAAAATTAGTGGGTGCATCTCCCAAGTTCCAAGTCAAGCCGTCTCGTGGGGAAACGCTTGTGATTGGTCAATTGGTTGCTGAGTAACGGTCACTGCCCCGTCTTACCCGCCACCCCGTCTTGCCCCCCTCTCCCCTACCTACTTCTTGGATGTACTTACTTAGTACAAGAATTGATAAAAAAAATAACTGATTTTGTTGCCTGTACTTAACGTGCCAGGTTGCGCCCAAGCAACTGTTTTTTTAGATTCACCATTTCATTGTGCAGCAGCCCAGATAGGTCGCTATTTGGTATGCGACGAAGTTGGGTTGCCAACTGCCCGCTCTCCGCCTACTACCTTTTTAGGACACTGTCTCCGAATACTAAGGGGGCTAATACATTATCATGGATCTCGGATGATATGTAGTTTCATATCTAGCTAGATACCAACAAATATGACAGTAAATCCAAGTATCCTTCCTATATTATTTCTATTTTTATCCCCCAAATACCAATTTCGACATAATTTTATAAAACTGTGTGTACTAATCGCATCTTAACGACGTTTCTAGCAAAAACGAAACATTGGAAAACAAACAGTAAAAACGTGAAATGAAACTAACCTTTCTACAAAATTATTATTTTCGTGGTTTTATAATTTGTTTATTGATTTATAACAGTGCTTAGGGCGTAATTGATCAATAAATTATGCTTACGGAACAACAATTGGATGTTTTATTTTATACTATTAACTTGAAAATTAATAATATTTCTAACAACTATATCAACTTACAATAGGTTTTTACTTTAATAAATAATCGTTAATCTTGAGGTAATTAAAGGTTACTTTTTAAAGCTAAAATAGACTAGGGCTACACTTATAACCTACATTTTCTGTTTCTTAGTTAACAGATAATTTAATTCGTATTGGTACAGATCTTTCATTAAGTCTTGTGCTCACTTTGACAATGTAATCACCATTGTTTTGCACAACCAACAGACAGGGATGCAGCAGCTTGAAAGTCAAAGTTGGAATAATATAGGTATCTTTTTTATACTACTACTCGTTTCTCTATAGCTGCATCCCTTTTTGTTAGTCGTACATCCTGGATGGTGCGTAGCTTGTGACGTTCCGGAGTGAGGCAATTAACGGCCCATTAAATTATCAGGGGGATGTATTAGGGTAGGCTTTCATCAAACCGTCGTGGCACCCGACTAGCACCCAAGCACCTAGTATACAAAGTGTAACTCCAAATACGCAAAACTTATTAGGGGGGTAGTTTACTGTTTTACAACTTTTGCAAATTAAAAGGTTTTCGAATACAAATTGACCGGATCAGATTTTAATTTTGTATGAAGATTTGTTATTTTTTTTATTGTTTTTTTTATATTTCCAAATGTTCAGTTACATAACTACCACCCGAGAATTTTCTGTACCACACACAGGTCTCTAGGACAGGGGTCCCGGTAGGCTAGGTGTAGACACACCCCCCCGCCCCCCTTTCGGTATATTAGGTCCACTTCCGCGAACGTCTATTTCCGCGAAAGTCCATTTCTGTGAAAGTCCATTTTTCGAAGTCCGTATTTCTAACTTAAACTTAACCTAACCCCCACCCCCTCTTCTACCAACATGAAGAAGGGTTTTGAAACTTCGTTGTTTTTGAGTATGGTGACTTAAAAATTGGTTTTTAAACAAATACAATTGCTTTCGCATTTTTTGAAATTCTACCCTTTTGGGGAACCTTAAAGGGGTTAAGAAACAGGGACTTGAAAAAATAAGTTGAAATTTTTTTCACAGAAATGGACTTTCGCGGAAATGAACGTTCACGGAAATGGACGTTCGCGGAAGTGGACCTAATAGACCGAAAGGACTCCCACGCGTTAAATACTATTTTCTCACTTCTAAATTTAAAATAAAACTCAGCATGTTTCTATAACTTAGTAGCGAGCGAGGCGAGGCGGTGCTGGTCCGGTGCTCAGGCGGTCGCTCATTCCACTTGGATCCGGCAGGCTCCACCGGTAGAGCCGCAGCATATTTTTTTACCCTCTTGAATCCACCCGCCGAGGTATCCAAATATAAACCGTTTAGTCCCATAATGACCACTTTCCAAAATGACCATTCCCAAAATTACCACTTCCCACAATGACCACTTCCCACGATGAACACTTCCCATTATGACCACTTTTCGATAGGGATATACTGAATAATATTTCAATAATACAGATATGAAGACGGACAGACAGCCGGACGGGCTGACGGACAAACTAACATACAGACAAAAAGACACTGCCTACCCTACCAAGTCGGATCCCCCTACTGACTCGAATAATCAGATTAAGTAAGTCTGTCTGTCAGCCTATCCGTCCGTCCGTTGTCATCTGTCTGTCCGTCCGACCGTCCGTCCCTATCAGAAAGTGGTCATAATGGGAAGTAGTCATTTTAGGAAGTGGATATTGTGGGAATGTGGTCATTTTGGGAAGTGGTCATTATGGGACTAAACGATATAAACATGTTTTACTATATGCCACTTCGACCCTCTTCAATAATTTATGGGATTCAGAACTTGTTAGAAGAACCTGTTCTAAGATCCAAGTGGAATTGCCCCAGGCGGTTAATGGAGGCCGACTCTTAAGCCGCTCCTGCAACTTACGTAACCTAGCAGTAATCTAATATCTCTTCGGCGACGATATCGGTTCTTCATCGGAATGCGACGCGACGGAGACTGTGGAAGCACTTGAAGACCTGATGAGACGAGACAGCCTGGACAGAGGTGCCGTGGCCCAGGGCTCCAGCGGGCTGCCTGCCGTAGGCTCTATGGGGACCGGAGAGACGCTGGCCAAGGAATTTGCAAATAAAATATACTCATTCTTATCCGGCATCGTGACTTTCCACCAATAGAATTGCTCAATTTTCCTAGCTTAGAACTGCGCATGCGCTATTTTAGGAAATGGCGCTATTCTATTGGTTAGAATATTCCCTTTCGGTCTATTAGGTCCAGTTCCTCAAACGTCCATTTCCGCGAAAGTCCATTTCTGTGAAAGATTTTTCAACATTCTTTCAAGTCTGTTCTTAACCCCTCGAAGTCCCAAAAAGGGTAGAATTTCAAAAAATGCTAAAACAATTTTATTTGCATTAGTACGTCGAAATACCAATTTTTAAGTCTACATCTTCAAAAACAACGAAGTTTTAAAACCCTTCTTCATGTTGGTAGAAGAGGGGTAGGTTAGGTTGAAGTTTGAAATACAGACTTGAAAAAATGGACTTTCACAGAAATACTTTCGCGGAAATGGACGTTCGATGAACTGGACCTAAGAGACCGAAATGGAATATTCCAGCTCACAGCCAAGCCTCGTACAACTATACAAAGGCACCTTAGCACTTGGGTTACCCTTGGATCTATTTTTTAACAACATCACTACCAGCAGCTGTGAAATTGAGAACTTGTTTAAAAATATTTCACGAATAGTACCGATTTCGCCTTGGTCGAGCAGTCTTGGGGCGTTGTCTTTTCTTCTCGTGCTTCATAGTTAGCTGCGCTGGCGCCGCACTCTCTACCTCCACTCCACTGCCTGGTCCTGAAATAGAAACTCAAAAATAGGAAACAATTTGCAGTCCGGCGGCAGTTTCTCAGGGTTGCCATGTTACTAATTTGTAGCTATAATTCATTCAACACTGGGACATGCATACTAAATGTGATGGACTGGGATGAAGAAAAACGTAAAAATATCTGAATTTTCAATGTAGATTGGGGAGACCCGGCTGGAGAGATATTTTTGGAGAAAATCTAACCTTTTCTAATAATTAAACCATTCAGAAGAATTTAATTTTGTAATACGAAAAATTTAAATTTCGAATATGAATTTACGATAAAAGTGTGATTCGGTCTTAACAAACAAATTGAAGAAATGCTATATTTAGCCCTACCCTTCAAGCAGGCAACACAGCGACCTTGCGTCCGCGAGAGTATTCTGTAAAGAATCTACATTGAATAAAATTATCTGAATCTGAGCAGCTTGTTTTCCTTTCAGGCAATTTTGCATTTTATTCTTATGGATTTAAAGTCCCATTTTGCAATGCTATTAAAAACTGCTCTCGTCTGCTCTGTCTTTTGGTGTGCGCGGGCCCTTTCTCGTAATCAGATAGTCTGTTGCAGGGACTAAGTATATAAGTATGTACTATTGTAATACGTGCCTGCGTGTGCAACGATCATCTTATGAGTACAGTCGACCGCACCTCAGTGATAACACTTTGATCTTGAGTGGATCTCTGGGTTCGAGCGTTTCTAGCGTACCGCTGATTAAGCATTAGGGTGGTTATCCACCAGAGCTGTGCGAGGGAGCTAAAGCTGTGAACTGGGAAAATTCCAACCAATAGGACTGCTCCATTTTTCTCCCTCACCACTTGAATCCACCGCAAGGCTCCACCGGTGGAGCCAAATATGTTCTCTTGAATCCACCCGCCGAGGTATCCAATAGCTTGTCAAATGGAGCAATCTTATTGGTTTGAGTTTGCCAGCTCACAGCTACCTTGCCTATTGTTTTGGTGGAAAACTACTCTACACAGATACTTGCTGCCGTGCGTACTTACCCACAACATAAACTGAATGTTCGATTTGCGGTGGCACCTGCCCGGTGGCGTGTTGGATGCACTGGGGACGTGCTGCCCGCACGCGAGCCGCGTCGTCCCTTTTTGGAACGCCGATTGCCCTACAAATCAAAACTTTTAAAAAATGCGACCTATACCGCTATTCCCGTGGCTGAAAAATAAAACTTTCTTCTGTCTTCACAGTCTCAATACAATATCATGCTGCCTCTACTTCCATTTGTACCAATAGGAACATTTAATTTGGAGAAGGGGTGAAAAGAAGCCGTATTGGCGGCGTCACGGTCAACATGTTAAAAAAACCGGTCAAATGCGAGTCTGACACGTGCACTGAGGGTTCTGCTATATTTATAGCATTTTTAGGACCGCAAAACTAAGTTTTATTGTAAAGGTTTTTTTGAAGATTTATAAAAAAACTGATGCTAAGTTGCTGAGATAAACAGGTGTGACAGACAGACGAAGTCACACCATAAGGGTTCCGTTTTTACCATTTTGTTTTGTTACCCTCAAAATGGTCTGAACTGAATCCAATAAATCCTCACGAGCTATTCCCGGAGCTAGGTTCCTCCCACGGCGCGTCGCTCTCCACGGCGCTGCTCTCGGAAGCCACGAGGTACATGGACCGCGCGGGCACGTACAGGTGCGGCGGGGGGGGCGCCGCGCGGCGCGACGCTGAGCGCGCTCGGCGGGCGCGGGACGCCCGCCCTAGGAGGACTGACTCTGCAATACATTGGCATACGGCGGTAGGTTTATGTCCCCATTTTCGCTAACTCCCCTTTTGAGGCTTGTCAGCTACTGGAGGTATATCTTTATCTACACTACCTACTAGATTCAGAGATTGATTGAGATAATACAGACAACGCGATCCTAGCTCTCCATCCGTTATACTGCTTGCAAAATACATAAAGTATACTCACTGACCACCTACTTATATAGACCCTAACTCTGTCTGTGACCGTTAGGCCGGTATTCCACTGGGACACTGGTAGCGCGACTGGTTGCACCACTGGTGTCCGTAACTAGACACCAGTAAAGACACCCTGCGGTCACGGTATTAAGGGCTATATTTCACTGGTCGTGCTACCACTCCCAGTGAAATATAGCGCCGCAGGGTGTAGCGACTCTGGTGTCTAGTTACGGACACCAGTCCCAGTGAAATACAGAAGTATAAAAATTAGTCGCGGGAGTGAGCGCGGCAGGCGAGCGAATCGTTCAAGCCAAAGAGATTTGAACCTCGCTACGCTCGGTCATAGCGAGGTTCAAATCTCTTTGGTTCAAGCCCTCCGCTTGTCACCCATGCGCAAAAAATAACCGTCATAGACAGACTTGTCAACGCGTACGAAAGTTTCGTCCGGTCTGTTTGCTTCCTAGAGGGCGCTTAAATCAATCTTTGATTATCACGCCATCTGTTAGCATTTTACATTACTTAGATGAAGTGCGACTACTTACCCAGGTGAACCACGGGCAATACCTGTTTGGCAGGGTGTACCGAAAACTAAAAGGACGTGCTCAGCTTTAGGAAACATTTCAGGGAAATGAAAAAAAATTTTTACTTCCAACTGTTCGCTCAGCGTGAGCAATTTGTTTGGAAAGGTGAAAATATTTTTTCATTTCCCAAAAATGTTTCTTTGGGAAAGTTGTTTGGTTTCGTGAACTGAGCACGCCATTTCAGTTTTCGGTACACCGTAAGGTCCCTTACACCCTCTGGCCAAGCTTACACCCAGTGAGGTAGGTATATGACAGCAGCGCCCTCCTACACCGTCATCGAGCTGCCAAAATGTCCGTGTCTCACATAAATAGGTATGGTTAACCGCACGTCAGTAGAAACTTCAACTCTATTACCACACCATAAGGCCCAAAAATGTTTCGACTGACATGCTGTTGAGTGTACAGTCAAGAGTGCTTGATACTTGCAACGCGACTAGCTTCTACGTCTAGAGCGTGAATTTTCATTCGTTTCAAAGCCGAAGCCCAGTGATTCTACTCATGAAAACAAGCAACTTTCCCGAAGAAAAACATTTTTTCGTGTCCCCGTAAAGTGGTCACGTGATAGACTCATTTTGTATGGGAAGGTGAAAAATTTTTTTCTTCGATAAAGTTGCTTGTTTTCATGAGTAGAATCACTGGGTTTCGGCTTTAAAACGAATGAAAATTCACGCTGTATACAAATTCCAATGTATCAAGCTTGATTGACGTCCTATGGACTGAACATTTAAGCAGTTGTAGAGCTCTTAATTAAAATTAAGCTCTATTTTACTGTTTTGATAATGAAAGAAATAAAAGCAACCTATCGGCTATAAAGTCAGAAAAACTAGTTTGTAAAACAATATATTAATTAATATCATCGCTCGTTCCTCGTGGTCCACTGAATAGTCTAATACAGTCAACGACAGGACAAGCTTGACACTCGCGGTGTATTAAAATAAGAACTGTACAAAGTCCAATGTGTCAAGCTTGATTGTACCTACCTACCAATCTAGTTTGCAGACAGATTTGACTTTACCTGATATAGGATCGCTGTCACTGTGGTCCTGCCTCTCCCTTCGCCACCCCGAGTCAATCGCAGGACCTTCTGCCGCTACACCGAACAGTCCCAACGCTGCTCCAGCCACCGTCTTGCGGGCTGATTTCGCTGCCGTCTGGATTATTTACAAGTCATTAGTTTTGTTCTGAGTCTAACCACAGATTACATAATGATAATAGTAAACTAGTTAACGTTTAGTCTAACTAGGCAGTTTTTAAGTAACGAGCCTATATTATACAAGTTTCACAAAGGCCGGCAGAGCACCACTAGTGAGTTCCTGGGTGTTGCGGGTCTATAACGACGATGATCACTTACCTACCATCAAGTGACCCGCCTGCTCGTCTGCCTCCCTCTTTTAAAAAAGAAAACTAAGCAGACTGAATCACCGGATTAGGAGCAGTTGATCTGAATCGCTGTTCTTTTACTGTAGCATCATTTTAGCTTTAAAACCTCCACTGCTTGACAAAGGCTTGCTTTTCAAGTATTATTATAATCTAAGACTGAAGTATACCATAGTGGCCAGGTCGTCACGCTTGCTTTCGTCTAGCAACAACTTCTGTTTCTATTCTTCTGAACGCAGGTACGTCCATCCTGTGCAAAGAATTGGTCGCCTTTCACGACACCCAAGCGCGTTGCACAAATGAATTGAAATGAAACATGTCTTATGAGAATTTTACTGGCTCCCTTACCTAGGCGCTCAGGCTCCCTTACCCAGTATAGCACGTCACAAAAGCGCTGCAGGGCTTTGCACAAAAGGATACTCACGCTAATGTTAATATCGATCTCAGGAACATTGCTAAGGTCTGCGGCTTGTGCAGCTAGAGTCCTAAGGTCTGCTTCAATCGGATTCCCTGTCTCTGTCAAAGTGATCAGCTCGAACAAAAAGTCTCTATACACTTCTGGTGGTGGCGCTGGAAAGAAAAAACTTTAGAAAATAATATTTTAAATACCCATCTAAAATGTATTGTGTATTTGGGATTTAGAACACATTTAGTATTTCAAATACTTCTGTGTTGAATATACATCGTCAAAATACCACTTATAAACTCCGCAAAAGCAACGAAGTTATGCTACTGCTGCTGCTGTAAGTATACCCAACAGCACGTCAGTAGAAAAACACTGCACAATGGCGTAGTACAGAGTTACAAATGTTTTCACTGATGTGTGGTTGCCTCTACTTAATGGTGGACTCGTCAACAATATTTTTAGCGTCCAGACTGCGTAGGTACTTACGAGGTGGCTTATTAATTTTCTGTAGATCCAATCCACCACTCAACAGCTGCGGGTCAGCAGTCTTAACACTTGGCGTTGCCGTTACATTACTGATAGGCACTCCTAAGAGACCGGCGGCTGTAGGCGTTGACGGGCTAAAAGTAACACTTGGTACACCACCAGTTACGGGCACAGTAACAGCTACCGTACTAGGTGTTACAGGAATACTAGCAGGTGTAACTTTAGTCTCCAATGCCGCCTTGGAGGCAATAGCTGGTTGTGTTGCAGTTGCACTTCCGGCAGTGGTTGATGGAATTGTCTTTTGCTTGGTTTTATTTTTATCGTTGACTAAAAGGTCTGGAGTTGGTTGCTTTTGAAGAGTATCTGGAACTGCAAACATTGTTGGTTAGCTAAGTAGGTAGGTGATTGAAACACGACTCTGTTACTCGTATTCCGAACTCTGAAGTTGGTATAGCGTGTACAGGATAACTCGGGCTATGACGGTTATTTTCTGCGCATGGGTGACAGGCGGAGAGCCAATGAACGATTTGCTCGCCTCCCCCCACATGCCGCGCGAGCTCGCTTACCCCCGCGACTCACTTTACGACTTCTGCGCGTTAACGGTCACAGCCCGAGTTATTTTGTACGCCGTATAAATGCACGTCATTGAAAGCGCCGACATTAGATGATCAAACGAACTCCAGGAGTGAAGTTCGATCGTTATTATATGAGTCGCTTCATTCGAAGATATAGTTTGTTTACATGTAGTACTCCTCAATTCGCCAGGCAGACGATGCACGCATTTAAGAGTAATTCATTTGATTCTCTTATTTAAAACGATTTCCGTCCGTGTTCACTTCACCACTGTAGCTGACATTCGCTTCATTTTTTAGAGTCTGTACCTATGAACCTTTAAACAAAACTTTGCATTTGGGTGGAAACCACAACTTGTGTCACAGTGTTTGGTTTTTTGGGAGGGAGGGTTGTTATATTATTATATCTTCGAATGAAGCGACTCATATAATAACGATCGAACTTCACTCCTGGAGTTCGTTTGATCATCTATTATATTTCGTCGCTTCATTCGAAGATATAGTTTGTTTACATGTAGATGTTTAGAGAACAAAGTTTTGTTTGGTTACTGTGAAACAACTGTATAACTACTATACAAGGTGTTCTAGTTTAACTATCTAAGCCAACGAATTACAAATAGTAATTCGTTGAAAAATCTGTAATTTGCTGTTCCAAGCAGATAATAAATAACCTTTGATTTATCCCAAAAGCAAGTATGCAACAAAAATCAACTTAATAAGTTACTCATTCAATACAACTGATATTACAAAATCATCTACCTACTGGTCTAATATATCAAACTAATAAAAGTGCTAGACGTGCTGGTCCAGCCAGCTGTTTTCACGAGTCGAGGCTGAGAGAGTTGCAATTTTGCAAAGCGGGGAAGATGCATGTGTCGACAAGTCTGCTCTCAGATAGAGTTTCTGGTAAATCAACCAGCTTATAAATCACAGCTGCTTAAGCTGATTAACGTGGATGTTAATTGATATTTACAATTTTCCTACATTGGCAGTTCTTGATTTTATTTTTTGAACAAAAATATGGACAGAACACGAGTGCATAATATATTAAGTTAAATAATATTAGAACAATATCGGCTAATCTTAGCCCGCAGTGGAAGTTTGATTAAATACGTTATGGCTATCTCAACTCCATTATTTGCAAAATAATATAAGTATTCACTTTTTATTATTGAAAATGTTTGTGCCCCATGAGCATATAGTAAAATCGCTGATCTGTTCATTTTATTTCATATCATTATCTCTAAATTAAGGGACTATTTAGATACACACTTATTTACTTATTAGTTGTGTGTCCCAAGTAACTATTATATATCTAGGCCGATTAGGCTTGTGATTGTAAGTAGAAGAAGGTTTTAAACCAATTATTGGTTCCAATTGTATCACCTAATAAGTAAGTAGCAAAGATTACGCCAAACGATGATTGTCAAGAGAGCCGTTGTACAGCTCTACATACGAACCAAACATCTCCTCACGTTGTTTTGTTAAAAATAACAATAGTTGTTGCTTGTAGGACTATCAAACACGTTTGCGTTTTTTCTGGAGACAAGTTGTTACCCAAAGCGTATTTTGCCATATATTGTTAAATAGGAGCCTCAGACAGCGAAGCTCAAGAGAACATCAGTGCAAGCGAGAGGATCAAGTGGCGCGTGAATGCTACTCGCAGGACCTGTAAGATTAGTTAAAAAGGAACAGTATACTCTTATATGGATTATAAAAGTTTCAAGTGTTGAAGGACACTTATTTTATATGATATAAATAATTAAGATGGGCTAAAAGGCAGAGAAGGCCTTGTGAAAACACAAAATACTGGTGCCTTCGACATCAGTAATTTTTCCCAAATATAAAAGGAAACAAAAAATGGCTGAACCGCGTAAAATGTCCAGGTCAAAGGAAAAAGTATCCATAGCTACAGCGTCTGGATCTCGTTTTCATAAAAAATAAAAAACATAAATTGCTAAGGATTGTCGCTAAGAGCAAAACTAAGAGTACAGCGAACTTGGAAGCTGTGTCTTAAAAGTTTGCACACAGAGCCCGGGAGTGACTTTCATTGACTCAGCTGGCACCTGTGGCAATTTGTGTTAAATAAATAAATATTGTGCCAATCGTACCATTGCCAATTTTGATAAGTTATTTGTACAATATGGTATGGTACCTACATACTATTTGTTTTTTTTTTTTGTTTGTAACCTTAAAACAAATATTTTACTTCTTCGGCCTTCTTAGTAGCCTTTGGTTTTATTTACTGCTCCACACTAGGTACTAGTTAGGGAGTTGTCTGTATTTAATTTCTTTCTGTAAGACAAGTATTTTGTGATGGGCAGGAATTTGTCGAAACATTATCATACCATGAGATAAGATCTTCTAAAATATCATAATATTCATAAGGCACGGTTGTAAAATCGTAAATAATTATATAGCGTGACTTCTTTCATATATTATGTTGAAAATTTAAATGTAGAAAAAATTTCGGTCACTTAAAACATAAATTAAGAGATGGGCTTTTTGTAGCAAGGAAGCCGTTTTTCAAAACATAATTTTTGAGGCGGTTGAATGACACGTTGCAATAGGTACATTTATTTCTTGGATTTAGAATAAATCGGTTACAGCTATTGCGTTTTGGTGCTTTAAAATTAGGTACCCAATATAAATTCCGATGGAATGTAACGGTTGTAACGCTGGAAATAAGAACTTATTCTCCAGTTAAAATCAATATAAACTTTGTATATTGGCTTTTCTTGAGGGTAAATTTTAAACGTGGATTTCACGTTACATTAGCACTACACGGAATATTATTTCCTCGTTTTTTCCCAGGTAACACTAGGATACTGTCATGATACTGTGGTGTTTAGGGTTCATGCTTATGCATGTATTATAACAACATTGTGGTTATGAAATATTGCGATTTTCTACTTCGTAGAATTATCCGGACACAGGAAGTGTTGAAAAAAAACATTGTACTATACCAGCATGTACTTGTGTTACGGTTCTGTGCTGGAGCATGAGTTTTGGATGGATTGTAACTTTTAGTCGATGCTGCTTGAGCCTGGGGATAAGGCCAGAGCCTGCCTGTAACCTCGCTCCCCCCCCCCATTTGACGGGTAACGAGGACCCGACCAAGGCTTCTTCTGCTGGGTTAAACGAGCTCCCGACGTTTGAAAAGATGTATCTTTATCTCTCAATAGTTTTATTTACTTTAACATTAAAAAAAAAAAACAAGTTTTGTCTTTTACAAATACTTGTACATGCAAGCGGAGATATTTTTATCTAAGCCTGGAATTCAATTAGCAATTCAGTATCGGTGTTTGTAATAATTTACAATTAACCGGTATTAGGTGATATTTGAGAAGTATGTACTTGTCTATAGGCATGCCTTTTTTCAATATACTTAGGCGTACAAAAGTTCAACAGTGTGTCGTGAATATGATAGAGAACAAGTTTGGCGTATCAGACGTAGACGCCTTGGGTGTCTCGAAGACTCCTCAGGTGTCCAGACCTTAGGTGTCGGTTGGTCCAGGGCTGGCATGATCTTTTGCCTCGTGGACGGTTTTGTTCTCTTTACTATTACTGGCACCCAAAAATAAAATTTTAGTAGGTGGGTATTTTACAATAAAAATATTCTGGTTATGGTTAACAAACAAAAAGGCTTGTTGTGAAAACTAAATACAATGTATCGCAGACGACACACATAGATGAACTTGATATTATTGTTTTCATTGACGATAAATTTTGACGTTAAGTCACAGTTACCGCCGTCGCAATTGACTCTCAGTCAATGCCGACCTTAACAATAAAAGTTGACTCTCAGTCAATAGCAATTTTAATATCGCATATTGTAATAATTATTTGGCCTTTACTTGCAGTTAACGCCGTTACGATTGAATCACAGTCGAGTCCGACGTGAAAATAGATAACTTGTATTTTTATGCATGATTTATGTTGATAAAGTTTGACATAACTCGCAGTTAAGCCGTCGTTATTGACTCGCAGTCAATCCCAACAACTAACAGATAGTTTGGCGTTAACTCGCAGTTAACACCGTCGTTATTGGCTCGCAGCCAATCCCGACAGACAATAGATAGTTGAATCGCAGTAAAAATATATTCAGATGTCGATTTTTGTCTATATTATTTGGCCATAACTCGCAGTTACGGCCGTCGCAATTGACTCGCAGTCAATCCCGACATAATAATAGATAGGCAACTTTATACATCACGTATTTTCAATAATATGTGGCGTTAACTCGCAGTTAACACCGTCGCAATTGACTCGCAGTCAATCCCGACAAGCAATAGATACTTGGTAACCCACAGTTCATATCTATGCAGATATCGCGTATTGTCAATATTATTTGGCCTTAACTCGCAGTTAACGCCGTCGCAATTGACTCGCAGTCAATCCCGACATAATAATAGATAGACAATCGCATTCCACGTAACACATCGTAAATAATATTAGGCGGTAACTCGAAGTTACTGCCGTCGCAATTGACTCGCAGTCCATTCCGACGTAAGTTGTTCTATGATTCACTTGGTAATAAATGTTTAAAACACAAAAAAAAAGAAAATATATTTCATTTTTTACTTACCCTCGTAACTTTCGCCATTAGACGAAAAAACATCTAACACACGTCATACACACGTATACTTAATACGTCGGTAACGTTTAATTTTATTTTTACTTTGTTCGTCGGAAGGTAAGAAAAGATAAAATTGTATGACGTAAACGAAGGCTAAAATTTTTAAGCCTGTGTAGGTGGTAATGAACTTTTGTAGTAATTGACTACAAAAAAAATATATATATTGAAAAGGTTTCAAAATCTCTCGATTTGACAATGTTCTAACATTTGTCGGAATTATCATAAACAAAATGTCATTATATGGTTTACGTCTATCTTATTAAATTTTCCATAATTTTCGTAAAAGTTCTGGGTGCGACCGCAGGTCATAATCATGGTTGTTATGTTATCATGTTACGTTTTTGTATACAAAACAAGTAACTGGAGGTATCGGGCCGCAAGATAGGCCGTAATAAACACTTCAATTTGTTTAGCAAATTTAAGAATAGAACATGTGGGTAATCTTGAAAATTTTTCTTTCTTAGAAAGAATTAATAATCAAAACAACACTTACTGAAAAGTTTTGAATCCAGTACGATTACACTAACACACGGAGCGAAAACTTATTTTATCGAAAATAATTTTAAATATTTGTAATTTAACTTCAATTGAACATTGCGCTTCGGCATGGGACGCGTGCGTTCACTGCCCCGCACGAAAAAGGAATGAAGCGAATGTCAGCTACAGTGGTGAAGTGAACACGGACGGAAATCGTTTTAAATAAGAGAATCAAATGAATTACTCTTAAATGCGTGCATCGTCTGCCTGGCGAATTGAGGAGTACTACATGTAAACAAACTATATCTTCGAATGAAGCGACGAAATATAATGGTCAAATCCTAAAGACGCTGCTGGGCATATTATGCCTCCCCCTACAGATCTCTATGACTCGATCTTGACTCGTCGCTGCTCGCATTAAAAAAGCTTCCCGCGACCTTGACTAGATCGTCCACCTTGTGGGGGGCCTGCTATCTAAGTACACTTGCTGGCAACCAAATTGAATCAACGTGGGCAGATTAGTTTGTTTACATTTAAGCATATTATCGACAAAGAGAATTTGGTTGTGTTTTACGAATTTTAATGTCATCTATTTACATTATTTTTGCCCGATTTCCTCAGAAGAACGGTTAGGTAGTTAAAATAAAAAAAAAATGTTACGTTTCCTCGCCGTTGGCTTATTGATGAGCGAAACTAATAAAATTAGAAACACTAAATGACGCCACAAGTGAACCACTGTAACTTCAACTGGTTATGAAAACAACGAATGTATTTTTAGGGTTCCGTACCTCAAAAGAAAAAAACGGAACCCTTATAGGATCACTTTGTTGTCCGTCTGTCTGTCTGTCTGTCTGTCTGTCAAGACCCTTTATCTCACGAACGGGTAAAGATATCAGGTTGAAATTAATACCATATATTAGGATCCATGAACCACACAAGATCTGAAAATTTCAATTTTTTACAATGACGCAATCAAAAGATATGGCATTTTATGTCCTCATCTCCATACATTTATTCAAAAATGAAAAACCTACAGGGTACTTCCCGTTGACCTAAAATTATGAAATTTGGCAAGAAGCTAGGTCTCACAGTACAAATAATGGGAAAAGTCTGAAATCATTAAATATTACAACTTTTCTCACAACTAATGGTAACCAATTGTGGTGAGCTCCCGTTTCAAGAACATTCATATAAGAGAGGGGTCAAGTTGGATGGTTGTTGAGGCGATTTTTGTTTTAGTTCTATTTAAAAACGGGAACACTTACAAACTTGAAAATTGGTATGCTTATAGGGCATAGGCTATAAAATAACAACAAATTATAAAATTTGGTCAAGCGCGTGTGGGACTCAAAAAATCTAGCACATTAACTTACTGAAATTTCAACTAATACAATTATGTTTATGTGGTGGTACGGAACCCTCAGTGCGCGAGTCCGACTCGCACTTGGCCGGTTTTTTTTTTATTTTGAATAACATTCCATCATAACAAAAATGTTGCTATGTAAAAAGAACACCTCCATTATTATCCCAATTCGAGTCTTACTCATAGCGCCGGAGGAGAAGTCCAGCTCTGTGAAGGCCACGCAGTTGAGAGTAGAAACAAGCGCAGAGTTCACGCGACCCATCTCTCCGCCGAGACCATCCGCCACGCAATCCGGAGGGGGGGCGCGGCTGTTGGACATATTATTAATGATTTCAAAAGTTATTTTCTAAGAGAATTCCTATGGTCTTCTGGCCCAGCGCTGCTTTAAGAAATGTGATCAAGTTATATTAAAATTTACAAAATGGTTTTTTATTAAAATAGATCTTACACTAACAGCTTAAGCTAAACATGTAAGTCTAGACAAAAAATATGGACTCACTCTCCTTCGTCATACCACCTAAAGGTACCTACTTAATAATGTGAAGAGTGCTTTCGACGAACTCGTCCTATGAAAATCATTCAAAAGTAGCGGATGCGACAAAAACGGGATGGTAGACTCTAACAGTAGGGAAAATTTAAAACATGGAGATATACCTACGTTTGTGGTCTTTCGATGTGCAACTTACACTAGCGGAGCTTTCGTGGGTGAGGATATGGAGGCTCTTCCCCACATCAGCCGCCTCAAGTCCTCGCCAGTAATGCCTCGTCTTCTCAACTCAGCTATCGTCACTTTACCCACACGCTTAAACAAATGACAAGGAATTCATAAAATAAGATGTGTATTAAAAAAGTACGTAGGTACCTACATTTTTAATGTTGTTGGTTACAATACGTTAGCAAGAAGAAACTGCTTTGGCAGGATTGGCAGATTTAACTCCTGCAGAGCTTAAGCATCAATATTATACTTACTAGTCCTGATGACTCAATAGTCAATATGTTTTTACAGTTCCTAGTTATTAAATCTGAAACTCTACCTTCCAGTTGGTCAACGCCCCTTTCCTCTGCTTGGCTCTGGTTTTGGCTTTGCTCTTGATGACCATCACGGCGCGCTGTTCATAGCGAGGATCATCAGATGGCCCCAGCCCGATGGAATACTCCTGCAAGTATCTGTGGGCGTCCTCTTGGGCTACAGAACGTTCTAGTGAAACTACAATCTTTGCCCACTGAAACAGAAGAATAAAGAATACCTGTTTTGTTAACAGCACCTACACATGCTTAAAGGAGTAAGGCAATAAAGTAGTTTCGTAGACTTAGCATGGATCTACCAAGGATATGGCTCTAAGGAAGATTGATATCTTAGACCGTAAGTAGTTACCTCTAAAAATTAAACCAACAATATTGGCCCAAGTCAAGCCGGTGATGGCTGACGACAGCTAGTGATGATGACAATTTAACAACCTCTGTGGAAAAGCATATTAAGCATTGGATCCACTAGGCCATGGTCTACCTATGTCTATAAAAGCCGAAGGGCTAGTCAACTTGTTCACTTGCCCGACGGCGTTGAAACACGAATACACGATGCAAATACGTAACTTATGTATAAATCGCTTCAACACCAATACCTGTTTGACCCACTCCTTCTCCGACTGCTCTATGACATGCGCGTAAGTGTTCCCCATCATAGCAATCAACATGTTGAGTAAGAGGATCGGGACGAACACCATGAAAACTGCGAACACCGTCTTGGCCAAGTTTGGGTAAGTTGTCTGACTCAAATCGGTATACTGGAAGATCAAAACAAAACTATTTGTTAAAAATCTGTTGCTGCTGATAATGTTGCTTGCTAAGAATTTATAAATGAATTAATAAAGATTTTGGTCAAAGGGTGTTTAGCTTATTGAGCTTATACAGGGTGACTTACAATTAGTTCTTGATAACAAAAGATATGCATGTACTCATGATACTGAACCACTTTTCCCAAGGAACATAGATCGAAATGCGAAAAACCAAATTTGACCTCCCATACAAAATACGCTATCAGCTGATGCAGTTTCTATGGGAGGTCAAAACTTAATTTTCGTATTTCGACATATGTTCCTTGGGGAAAGTTGGTCAGTATCATGAGTGCATGCATACCTTTTTCTATCAAGAACTAATTAGTTAAGTCACCCTATAGTTTCTTTATTCTAGAGATTATGGCAAATCAACCCCCAAAAATGTACACGATACACAGAAGCATGAACAACAACAATTTCCAAAATCCATTTACACGGCAGTACCACCAGGACAACAGGTAAACAAAAAACAAAGACCAAAACCAAACCCAAAAAACACAAAGAACTTGAAATCATACAATTTTGACAACTGCCTGCTGCCCTGGCCGTCTTCCCGGATCCTATAAGCCAATGTCTTGTAAAGTAACCTCTATTTTTTGATCAATTTCACTTATAAGCAGTCAAATCAACTCACTTTCTACACACGCAAGCGAGCATACTGTGATTCTCAAGAAATTAACAAAATCTAGAAGTAATATGTATCAATGTCGTTTAGAATGTCAGCCGGTAAATTCAGAGGCCCAAATTTATGCCATAAATGGGATCCAGCTTCACAGTGTCTGCGCTTGACACCTTTTGTTGCAGTTTATATGTATATAGGTTCTGTTTTGGAGAAAAACTTTGAGTGAATTGATTTGTCTGCCAGTGAGTATGCTACGTAGGTGAGTGGACTTACGCTGTAATCGCCTAAAGTTATCTGGAACAATGCCATCCAAGTGCTAGGATAGCTTGAGAATAAAGTTGACTGGACGCTTGGAAAACCTGGAAAATATCATATACTAGTAGTCCTACAAATTTGTCTGCGACTTCTCACTTTTTATTATCATGAGATAATTTCTATACAATCTTTTGTACCAGAAATTTTAAAGTTAGAAGTATTTATTATATTTAATAGTGAACATAGTCGAAAACTTCATTAAAATTATCGTACCTCGATAAAGGAAATAGAAGGACTGCGAGAAGCCAAACAACACGATGCAGTAGATAATGCCAAAAGTAAACATATCACCGGTGATCATACTGTATATCATAGTCACGAATGGCCCTGTTAACTTTACAGCCCTAAAAAAATTGTGAACGTTAAAATACAGGTACATAAAGGCGGGACCATTTTTAATCATTCAGCAAAATAGTATGGAAAAACTGGTGCTGATCTTCCTTACAATCTCCAAATATTGAAAGATTTAACTAGCTAAATTAAAAGAGTCTTACCCCGCAAAGAACATAAGCAAAAACCAGGAGCCTGGCAGTAAAAATATGAGCAGAGCCTCTTCCAGCATCGTCTGCTGACTTAGCCTGGCTGGAATACAAGCCAGAAGTAGGAAGTTGGATATTAAGAAGATCAATTTAGCTGGCTCATGGAACTGGAAACAAAGAAAATCTCGAAGTTTACAAACTTACAACACAACATTGTAGGTAGCTGAGGACGTATTCTTCAAAATAACTTACCAATTGTTTAGCATAAGCAATCAATCCTTGATTCTTAATCTCGTCACCTTGCTGCAAAATAATGTAGCACAAAGTGCTTATAATAGTTCCAATTTCGCAACAAAGTCTGATTCCGCTTCTGACGTCATTTACTTCCAACCCCCAGTTGGGGTCATCTTCTGCCTCCACGCTGCTGTGCCGAAGGTAGACGGATAGAGATAGAAGAATAAGATGGAGCCCCAAAATCATAAGTCGTTTTAAGAATTTGTTCTGGAAGAAAGCGCAAACATATGCGTATTGAATCAAGAATTTATGCATGAAGTAGGTAATTATGAAATTGTTCTTACACTGGCAAAAGTGTTCCATTTCTCTTCAAGTAGCCTCTGGATAATGCCTCCATCTAACATGTTTAGATGCTCTTGTTTTGTGCCGTTAAGGATTATGAAGAGAGCAGAATTCCAGTCTACATTACAAAGAATAATTATACATTTCAAATAGGTACTTTGGAAGACAAGTTTCATAATCATTTTACTAGCTGCCATTGATAACTTACTGGTCCTTCCATCTGGCAACAATGTATCCAGAGCGTTCAGTGGGTAAGCCGAGCAAGTTATGTTAGAGTATCGCCAGAATTCCTTAGCAGAGAGTTCCAGCATTTCCCTGAAGACAGATGCTCTGCCGAGTTGACAGGCAAGCGTAAGCGGCGTGAAACCTGCTATGTTCATGCGGCCATTGCTGGCTGGCTTTTTCGGATGTCGGAGGGCGTAGCCAAACATGTCCTATAGAAGTTATAACATAAGCTCAGATACGCATTTGGTCACTTACTCGGGTGGGGTACTTGTGAAAGTGATTACTCACCAGCTTATCACAAACGACAACCATATGCAGAATCATGTTACCGAAGGAGTCTTGATTGTCAGGGTCAGCGTCAACGTCCAGAAGCAGGTTATAGACTGCCTCATTAGCACAGCAAGCCGCCCAGGCCAAAGGATATTCTCCTAGGTAGGCTAGGCCTTCGTAGTTAGTCTGTCGAGCTGGTGGGTTCTTCTGCTGGTCACGGGGAAGAAAGAAGCTGCCTACAAAGAAATAAAAAAGAATTCGATATTGTTATAGTCCATATGTTCAAGTCGCAAAACAATCCCTCGTCGTCTTACCTATAGCTCTCTGGTTGACATTAGCTCCAGCTTCCACAAGGTCTTGAGCAAGCTCATTATTGCTGTATGCTATGGCTAGGTGCAAGGAGCTAGCGCCCAGGTACTCTTCACCTTCCACAACATCCATGCACAGCTTTGGAAAGCATTTTACTAAGGTCCTTGCGAGTCTTGTATGGATCTGTCAAATGGATTAGTGTTATATTATCTTGTGCGGTTTTACCGTGGATCTCGTGGATTTTATAAACACCAACTTCTGAAGTCTATGTCCGTCGAAAGTACCTTAGTGTCACAAATTATGAGGACGTGCAAGAGTGACTCTCCTAGTGCCCCTCGGTAGCACATTTGCCAGCAGGCCATGTGGTCCTCCCATTTGGCTAGAGGGTCGTGAGGGGAAAGGGATGCCTCAATTGGCAACACCACCTAGAAATACAACCATAACATTATAAAAAATATGCCAAATTTACTGCAGCCAGACAGTAACAAATTATTAACGTGTAGTTAGGCGGTCAGTGTATATTTATTATTATGATTTCTTCTAGATAATGACCAGTTCTGGATTCGACCATTTTTTGTTGGTGCCAGTTCTAAAAGAGATCATTTCTGGATTTGACCACTTCTTTATAGGTCCACCCCTTAGTACAGCTCACAAAAAAAATACTGACGATGCCTGGGTTGTGTGTCTCGAATCTCGATCGAATCATTGTAGCTTTTTTACGCCTACTATTTGATAAACAGAACTTGAATGCAGGATTCTGGTTAATGAAAGTTCTGTGTGCCTCACCTGCTCTTGGTCCCTAAACTTCCACCGTAGATATTCAGCTCGATTGATAATCCTTCCACGTCCCCCTGCGTACATGTAAGCCGAAAACTCTTCGCGTATCAATCTTTCGGCTGCGACCATTCCACCTTTTGTGTATGTTTCCAGCAACAGCCCGCCTGTGAAGAACAAAGATAAGTTCTATGGTCCTTGCTTGCTATAGATTGTTTAAAAACTACGTGCACCATACTTACCTTTTTTATAATCAGCAAGCTTGTAAAGAACTGTGTGCGCCTCGCTGTCGGGCTGTGAGATTACTCTGTCAAGTACCGAACCTGCGCCTTGGACACCGCCTGCCGCGCACAACTTTCCCAAGGACTTGCCCATTACTGCACATGTACCTAGAACAGTTCCGGTCCTGTGATGGCAAAAAAAAACATATTATATATGTAGAAGATTAAGATGTAGTGCTTCTACTGCTCATTGTGGGCAGAGAATAAGTAGCAGATCAATGATGTCGCACTTTTTGCATGTGTAAACGAAACGACACAGGAACCGTTTTCAAAACCGAAATATCAGGATTGTTAATATTTTTTTATGAATATTTGGTACCTTTATGTGTGGTACGTACCGTAAAACTACGTAGGTACCTACTTAAAATTAGGTAGGTACTTATTTGTTTTGTTTCTGAAACACAAGGATTTAAATAACTTTCAAGAAAATGTAAAATTTTAGAAAAATCGGTATCACGGTTGTGATTTTGGGAGTGAGTTAATTATATTTCCCGCAAATTCAAGAGGACTAAATATTTTGAGAAAAATTTATTATCACGCTTGTTGTGGAAGTGAGTCAATTTTGTTGCCCCCAAATGTACTAAGTGTAAGAAGGTAGATATTGTGTCAGTTAGTAAGTATACTTAGAAATAGTCGTATAAAATGGCTCTCTATTTCCGATTCATAAAATTATTTTATTAGGGACTTTTTGTGCATTTATAATAATAATAATACCTACACAGATCTCGCAATAGAATTAAAAATACAATGGAAAGTTAACAATGTAAAAACCACACCAATCATCATCTCTTGTAATAATCCCAAAAATAAAATTCTTGACATTCATCCCTCTATAATCCCACTCATTCAAAAAGCTGTCATATTAAAACGTGCAGAATTGTAAGGAAATTTCTGTTTGTAGATTAAAGTTATATGAGCTTAGCACTATAGGCTTTGGCCCGTGTAAAAACTAACACTTATACAAAGAAAATAATAATAATCATTTATTTCGAGTAACTATGATTTATACTTAAATCCGGGGTTTCTCGTAATTGGGTATCTTCACCAACTTACCACTTTCACTTGTTTATTTGCAGATAAGTTAAATTTGACTGCAAACAATCCTGCTCAACTTCTTCAGAACCCGATTTCGCCGACCAACGAACATATTTATCCGAAACAAAAGCATTTTTTGAAATAAGTAATTAAGTGGGTTAGGTACTACAGTCTTGTTCGCTGAGTAGATACCTAGGTAGGTAAAGAACACAATCGAAAACAAGGCCTAATTTAAAGAAAGTAGGCCAAAGATGTTAAAGGAATATCTTATTTATTTATTATAATACAGAAGTAAAATGTTTATGTCTTGTAATCTATTATCTCTAATAAAGGGTTGCAATTCATAGATTACGTTTTTATTTACACTTTGTAGTATAGGTAGTGGGAATATAACACATTTTCTAAAGAAACAAAAGATGCTACATTTTTTAAAGGCAAATAAACAACCTTCGTTGCTATGCTACGGTTAGTTACATAGAATGTTACGGACAAAGAGATTTGAACCTCGCTACGAGGTTCAAATCTCTTTGGTTACGGATGTAGAACAGTCTACCGCACGTTAGTAGTAACACCATTAATCATTATGACCTATTTCGTTTACGTATACCCACTTAACAGCACGTCAGTACGAGTAGAAATACGTTGGACTTTATGCCATTGCAATAGAGTTACAGTTTCCACTGACATGCGTTTGACCGTACGTAGTAGCAAGTGACACGGTGCGAAGCGCGGCGGTGGTGTGGGTTGATTTCGATCATCATATTATTTAGTTTAGCGCCCTCTAAATCTAGTACTTCGTCATGTGTATAGATGACGCTACCATTCATTTGAATACAAAGTTGCGGCTTGTTTATGATAGAGGGCGCTTGTATGAACAAGGGATTTAAACCATTATTATGTCAGTCAAAACCTGATGACCACCTAGCCACTGGTCCATGAATACTTTTAGTTAAACGCACCTTATAATGTGTGTGGTAATAGGTCAGAAGTCTTCATACTGAGGGTTTCCCGTTTAAACATTGCACATTTTTGTCCACCGCGCCATCTAGTATCGAATGGCGGTACTACGTTGAACACTTTTGATCCAGCATTACAAGAGGGGAAACATAGAGGGCAATATTCAGAATATCAACATTTCAAATAAAAATTATAGTTGAAATGACACGTGTGATGGAGAGTGGGGTGTTGGGCAACACCTCATAAAAGGTAAATTCTTAAAAAAACACCCCACATTAGTTATGGCTCACCGCCAGTTTCACAAAGGGTCGTTAAAGTTCCTTTTAGTCTATTGCTGACTCTTTCAGTTTAGTTGGCAAAGAAAGTGACAGGAGTAGATTTAAAGGACCTTTTAACTTTAAAAACGCTTAGTGCAACTTGCTATCAGACAGTTATTTTCTGCGTATGGGTGACAAGCGGAGATCCAATGAACGATTCGCGCTATCTAGTATCGAATGGCGGTACTACGTTGAACACTTTGATCCAGCATTACAAGAGGGGAAACATAGAGGGCAATATTCGGGATCTCAACATTTCAAATAAAAATTATAGTTGAAATCACACGTGGTGGGCAACCCCTCATATAAGGTAAATTCTTAAAAAAAAACACCTCATATTAGTTATTTGGCTCACCGCCAGTTTCACAAAGAGTCTTTAAAGTAAAATTTCCTTTTAGTATATTGCTGACTCTTTCAGTTTTTTTGGCAAAGAAAGTGACAGGAGTAGATTTAAAGGACTTTTTAACTTTAAAAACGCTTAGTGCAACTGGCTGTCAGACAGTTATTTTCTGCGTATGGGCATGGGTATGGGTGACAAGTGGAGATCCAATGAACGATTCGCTCGCTTCCCCCCCACCTGCCGCGCTCACCCCGCAACTCATTTTTCGAGTTCTGTGCATTAACGGTCATAGCCAAATTTTGCCTGCAGTTTACTATTATCTTATTTGTGCCTGCTCATCAACCCAACTGCACCCGCATACCGCAACACAAATTTGCCCGTTGTTGTGACAGCTCGCAAACGTATAAAAATTATGATCGGTGTTAAGGAAACGTCGTACTACTTTTTATAAGCTTTATGATCATTTGTGATATATTGGCTTACAGGAACCTACTTAAATATTTAAGCTACCTCAGAAGCTAGCTAACTAGGTCACAGATTAGGTAATAGTAAACTGACGTTTACCTAGGCATTAATTTATGGCTAATAGAAGTTTAGATGGTGGAAATTTTTTCATCTTGACCTTGGCTTGCTCAACCTTGCACGTTTTTTGTGCACCGCGCCATCTAGTATCGAATGGCGGTACTACGCCGAACACTCTAAACTCTTTTGATCTCGTTCCTGATTGGTCAATGTCGCGGGCACACATTCTTAATTCCTCGTCAGCGAATGGTAGCGCTGCATTTCGTTGTGGCGAAGGGAAGGAGAAGAGCCCTCCTCCCGCTTCCCCTGGCAAAGTCGCCCTTCCCTTCCTCTTTCCCCGCCATGTTTGCTTGGCTCATTGGCCGTGTGTCTGCCATTTTCGTGTCTTTTTTTTTCATTCAAAACAGTTGCAGTATTAGTTAATCATTTTGTTTTGCATACTTTGTGAGCTGATAAATAGTATAAATACATTCATGTAAGTGGGACTGGTTTTGTGCGACCTTTAGGCGGGACGGATGATTATTCGAATCAAACTCGAAACCAGTTGTATGGTCTATTTGTAAAAAATGGACAACGACAACAATCTCGAACTTCTGGAAATTGGTAAGTTATAGAAAGTTCCTTATAAATAAAGTATTTTCCCGTGTAAATAAATCTCAAATATATTAGCACAAGTGAGAGTTTGCGTGCGCTGTGTTCTGGCCTGGACATGACTGGTTGGTTATTTTACAATGACTACTATTGTCCACAAACTCACATGAAAGTCGATAGGGAGTAGGTTATGTTCCTTGCAGTGCAGTGCTAAAAGGAAATTTTTTTCACGTTAAATAGGTATTTATTTAAGCCTAAGGTAACATATAGCTACAATAAGATATAAAAACAGTTCCGTCCTAATGACCAGCGAAGCCCATTATTTTAATTTTTTCTACTAGTAGGTACGTAATTGTAAAGCGTAGGTACCTACTTAGCTGTGATAGTGTTCCTTTTAATTTCATCATAATTTATGCTACTAAGGCTACTACTACCTATGAATTTTTCCACATTTCTAGTAAGTAAAAACTGTTTACCTGGCAGGGGGGGGACTATATTAAAAATTCTAAGCTAAATATTTTGCAAACGGATCCCTAGTAGAAGAAAAGTAGTCTGCAAACTTAAAATATTAAAAAAAAACTATCTAACGACACCCTACAGCTACACAATGGGGTCGACGAGAAAAAATGTTTCATACCCACTTACGTGTAGCGGAGGTAACCTAAAAAAAATATTTCATGGTTTTATTATACCACTTTGACGACGTGATTAATCACACTAAATTACAGCTTTCTAGTATTAGCTAAGCCACAGACCGACGGACATGACGAAACTATAAGGGTTCCCTGTTGACTATGGAAGCCTAAAAATGGGTCCTTCAGATATATCTTCAAACTTCTCTGGTACCTAGTTGCTTTACTAATTTAACTGAATAGGTAAGTATACCTACCTGACGTTTTCCAAACAAAATTACTTATAACCTCAAATTATAGTTCTGTGATCATAACTGTGGGTATTAGGTTGGCCACACCTAATAGGTTGGCTGGAAGAGATCTCTTAAAGAGATAAGCTCGCCTTTGTAAACAATTTTCATTTAAAAACTGTATGTTATTTGTGTGCAATAAAGAATATATATATATATATATATATACAGTACAGGATGTCAAAAATATATTATATTTCTGACATCCTGTACTGTATGTACAGAAAGCGATAGACTAAGCGGCGTTTTTCACCTCTTTTTTTAACTGAAAAATATTAGTCAACAAAACTTCAGGCTCTTTCGTGAACTCTATTATACCTTAATTTTCAAATTGAGCAAAAAATTATTATTTTTTTTATTTTTATACAAATTGCTCTGCTACTTAGCCTTCCTTAGAGCAGCACGAATTAAAAGAAAAATGAAGAATTCTTGACAGTCGTAGAACAAAATAGGCAGGTAGGTACGGTCAACCGCTTGTCGGTAGAAACTTTTTCAACTCTATTACCACGCCATAAGGTTCTACTGATGTGCGGCCGTGTGTACCTACTTAGGTACCAACTTGGGGTACCAACCTTGTTCGTAGTTCAATTTCATCAATAGAACAATAACCCGAGACCTACTTACTATGCGTTTCAATTCAAATGAGAAAAGGACTGAGCTTATAAATTTGCGATTCGCGGCCGCTAGCTGTCAAACTAACCACCATGAAGTCCAGTTTTGCACAACCACTGTGAAGATAGCCCTCCACCAATCCCATTCTCATTTAAAACGCCCTATTACCTACCAAAGACACTGTACACATTTTTTTATAGTACCTGGTTGCCGAGCTTCACTCTATAATAGCCGCCTCAACGTTAAAATGTTATCGGGTGAGCAAGCTATGCTACCCGCCAACAGATGGCGCTGTAGGTTTTTGTCTAAAACGCGGTATTTAAAAATGCTTGCGCAAACACGGGGAAAACGAATTTTCCCAGACATGAGACCTAGCTAGATCGCTTTTTCGCCCCCAAAATGTATGGTAAATTTCATCCAAATAGAGCCGATTTCGAGAAACCGATTACAAATACCTATAATACAAATATTGCTCGTTTAATAGTAAAGGATTAAGTTTTTCATTGAATGTAGATTGGATAAAACCAGAGAGTAAACCTGGCTTGACGAGATTTTTCTGCGTTGCTCGAAGGATAAAACAAAAGAAGCGGGTATGCTTGTAGTAGGTATACAAAATTCAAAAAGACATCTCCCGATAATTTTAACCGCGGATTTAGACCATGAACAATTTTCTGCAAAGGCTATTTTGTTTGTATTATAAGCGAGTGTATTTCGAGATTGGAGTGACAAGACAAATAGAAGCCGGTAGTAGGGCAGCGATACCAGCAGAGTGAACTCGTTGTACAAGCTCATTTACACCGCACGATTTTTGTAGGTCCTACCTAACGATAATGAACTTAAATTTTGAATATGCCGTTTTTTAAAAAAGAAAGACTAGTTTTCATTTTCATGCTATCATGAAAATAAAAACTTTTTTTTTTATGTCACAAGTCGGCAAACGAGCAGGTGGGCCACCTGGTGGTAAGTGGTCACCATCGCCCATAGCACCCACTGTCTTATTAGTGAAATAATTTGACACTAATAAGACAGCAAAGCGCGTTACCCACCCTGAGAACTAAGATGGTATGTCTCATGTGCCAGTAATTTCACTGGCTCCCTTACCCTTCCCTTGGCTTCTTTTTTACAAAACGTCTGTCTGTTGTCTAAGTAAACGTAAATGTTGCGAGGTTTATTCACTTCAGGCTTCATCTATGATAGATTTATGTTAAGTTCTTTAGCAACTGTCTTCAGCGCAATCTATCGGCACTTTTGAATAATCAGTTGACACTTAACTGTAAAAACAGCTCATTAGATGAAATTTATTGGTTATATCGAGGTCAAGACTATAGAAAAACTTTTGTTTGTTACTTTTTTTTTCACTAAAAAAAGCAAATAAATAAAGAGGTGCCTTAGTAACGTGAAACTTTATTTTTCCAGATTGCATCAGTGTTGGGGAAGATATCGACGTAGACTTGACGTTGGAAAAAAACCCTGTAATCAGCTCAAAGGATGAAAAGAACAATCAAAATTACGACGATCTAACTGCTATTCCAATAGTATATACCACCAGATTGGATGAAATGCTTATATTAAAAGAGAAACATGATTTAATGTCTGTAAAAGATATCAACAGCTGCATTTTAAGAGAAAGTAAACCTAAATACAAAAATGAAAAGCCGTCAGAAAAAAATATTTCTAAACAGTCCTATAAAAATTTAGTTAAAAAAATCAATAATATTAATAAGAAAGGAAGTATATTATCGAAAAAGGTTTGCGAACGTAACCAAAGACTGCTAAAAATGTGCAAGCCCCTCAAGATTGTACTAAAAAAACTAACGGTTTCTTATAATGAGCAAGGTCTTTTAATACATACCAAACGTATACCAGATATTAATTATATTAAACTTCCAGAGAAAAAGAATGACACTCACTGTCTTATATTTCGCGACTTTTCTATTGATGAAATAAATATATATTTGGTCAAAGAAAAGGCAGTCGTAGAAAGCCATACAATAAAAGGCGGAAGTGATATTCATCCTGTTCTAGCATTTTATTATAAAGCAGGCATTAAATCTCAAGAATTTAAATTCTGTTGCTGGCAGAAAAGAGAAAATTCTATTATGTTATTAAACGTACAATTATTAAGTGCTACGCAGAAAGCATTTATGCAGAAACCACACCGCTGTGCACATGGACACTGTACCTGCTGTTGTCGTCAACAAGCAAATAGCAAAAGAGCGTCAGCAGATGATGAGTTAAATAATCAAGAAGATGTAATAGAGCATAATAATATTGCATATGGATATAAAAGAAGTTGGCTGGATGATCTTTTAACTGAAAAAAAGGGTGACACATTAATTAGTAAAGCTTTGAACTACACGAGAACCTTGCCAAAGGTTACTGAAGAAGCAACAACCAAGTCGGCTTCAAAGGATATTAAAACTAAATTCTTGTGCTCTTATGAATGTGGGGATATAAATAAAACAGAGTTTTTTGAATTACAACAACAAGGCTGTGCCGTAGCTCACTTACAAGTTCCAAGTAGTCCCTCTGAAACATCAAATGGTTATAAAAAAACGTTGATGAGGCATGGAAATTTAGCATATTTTGAACAAACACAAATTTGCTGTTGGTATAATAGAGAGAAAAAAATTCGTGAGCTTGGCCCAGTAAAACTTTCAAATTTTTTGAAATTACCTCATACATGTGATCCTTGTTTTTGTTGTTGTAAGCCACGAAAAATTATAACGCCTTTAAGAGATTTTGCCTTACCAAAACATAATATACCTATACATTCAAAGAAAGTTCAATTACCTAAGCCCCTTTCAACGTCGCAGACACCACAACTTCAGATGCCTGGCCTACAATCTCTTCCGAAACTTTTACCTAAACCAACTATAAGCAATATTATGTCTGATCAAAATGATAGCTCTAAACAGAATGGCACTGAAATCGTACGTGACCCAAGCAATTATCAGCCTTCATCAAATAAAGACCCTACGAATACTCAGAGTAACACTCAGAATCTTAGTGTAGATTCAATGATTACAACCGTATTAGACAGATTTAAAGATGTTCGTTTAACAATAAATGAAGATGGCAAAGTCGCAGCGGCATTGAATGCACCAGTTAATACTTTGACTACCGCAGAACTAAAAGTTCTAGCCAACATTTTATCTCACGCTCAAAAGCAAGTAAAAGCGCTGGGGCTGACTCCCGGGTCTACGCTTGATGCAAAAAAATCACTTGAAAATGCTGTCAATAGTGGGCGAGCTCTAACCACTGCTCCGGTTCAAACAACAACTTTCAATCCAGTTATTACAGCTAATGCTCCAGCTCCAACTTTAAGTAAACCACCATCGACGGTTGCCCCAGTTCAGACAAAGAATATTAATGGTATGAGAGTTTTAACTCCATCACAAACCATACCTGTGTATCCAGTTATAAAAAATATTGCCTCTCAAAATCCAAATCAACCACCCACGACAAGACCAGGCTTGTCCAAAATTCATCCTAAACAAAGTAAAGTTCTTCCGAATAAACCTATTCCACAGCCATCGGTGCCTTTGAAGGCGGCCAACCCTGAGAATGACAATGGCTCCTCAACATCAACTGTAGTACCACTTGACACCTTCGTGAATTTATCTAAGACTATTAATCAGTCCCTAATGGGATCATACAAGTCTTTTATGCAAACAATAGATGATTCAAAATTTTCAAACGCTTCGCCAACTAATGGACCAAAAATAACAAATGTTTTTTCATTAAAAAATACAGATGAAGATAGCTATCCAATTCTAAATGAACAATCTACAAGTGCTGATGCTGAAGTTTTTAGAAAAGATGCACCTAAGCGCAAGTCAATGGAGTCAGAAACAAAACTTCCTAGCAAAATCAGAGTAGTTGATCCAGCCAAACTTGGTATAACGAATAACCAAATTCAACCTGTTCATTTACTTACACCACTCGTATGCTTGACAGAACCACCTGCATTGACGGAACCTAAAACTTGCGTAAACGGAGGTACAGTGGCATTACCGCCTTATGGACAATTTAATACAAATATTGTAAGTTCACTCCCTAAAATTGGTAAAGTTATGAGCAATGTGAACATGCCTCATACTACATCAACAATCACGACTGGTCAAATGCCTAATAATGTTTTTGTTATTAGTCCACATCTGTCTGGGTACCCGGACTTCCCCAACATTCAGGTAGTAACTTCTCAAACTCAAATCATTACAAATGTTCCGAAAGAAACAATGTCTAAACCGCGCTTGTTGAATGCAGCGCCCGCTAAAGAACCCAAAAAGATGCCGGAAACGATACGGAATATTTCGGAATCCGCACCTCCACCTTATGTTGTTTTACCTTTCGGAAATTCTGTCTATATGGTACCAGAGTTCAAGTAAACAAACGAGGACAATGTCGAGTTTACAGCTTTTTCTTTCAAACCAACGGAAGTATTTAGGTACAGTCAAGAGCAGGTCAAGCTTAACACTTGCAGCGCGACTGTAGCTCCAACGGTGGTTGAAATAGGAACGAACGGCACAAAGTCCAATGTGTCAAGCTTGACGTGCTCTTGATTGTACAATGCTCGAAACCGCTGCCACAGGCAAAAATATAACATTACAAATAGTGCTAAAACTACTGATAGACTGATTAGTATATTTTTTGTTTACGAGTAATAAACATACTACCTAGGTACTTACTCTTGGTAGTATAGTAGTTTTAAGTGAAAAAATATAATTTAACCATGGGTGTTATATTTTGTTATGACAAAATTGGTGAGATTACGATTTACGATGTCATTCAAGTAGGTACGATTAATGTCAGAATATAGATTTAAGAATGATATTAAATAAACTGTTATGTTTCCAGTTCCATTGCCTTTTTATTAAAGGCTGGTCAGACAAAAGACGTAAGATGAGGCCGGACGCGTCGCGATCATTTTTAGTTTCTTAATTTGAATTCACATTGGTTTTGTTCCCAAAGTTAAGTGATTCTTCTAATAAAGAAAAGGCATTTGCGCAAAGAAATTTTGTTTCGGCTTCTCTTCTGATTTTGTCTAGTTGATCAAGTTAACATTTTTGCAGTTGATACAACTCTTGAGAATTTTTTTTCTCTGTGAACGTTAGTTGAATGAATTTATCAATAAACTGCGGGAGTAAGACCACCGAAAAATCACGTTGGTATAGAAAGACGAGACGCGACGCCCTATTTAGAGCCGAGTATGAATTTAATAGTGAGCAGATTTTACCGCGCCCTCGTGCGATTTACGTCTACTTTTGTTTGGCTTGCCTTTTTTGTTTATCTTTTTTTTTTTTTTATTTATTTTAATTAATATCAGACATCATGGTCCATGTATTGTTAGTACATAAGAACTTAACAACTATGTTAGTCACAAGTTTATCATTTTAGAATAGTCCGGATTTATTCGAAGGCAAAATTTAGTAGTTATTGCTCGTGTCCGTACTACTGTTCTGACTATAGTTCGTCCATCTTAAGATTGCAGTAAGTCATCGCTTTCGACCGCTGGTAGCCAAGCTCCGTAACCAATCAGGTCGCTTAAAATTACAAAGTCAAATGCACAATGACTAACTGAAGGCAAACCTTCGAAAGAAGCAGTTTTGGTTTTTCCTGAGTGTGTTACCTAAAAAACAAAAAGAAATATTTTTTTTGTTTTTTAACTCCATTGTGAAAACAAGTTTAACCCTGCATTTGAATTAAAAACTTACTGCATTCTTGACGCGGATGAACTAGAGTACGGACACGAGGAATCTGAATTCCTGAACTTTTAGGTGCCTATGAGCAGCTATCCGAAAGAAAGAAAAAGCTATTCAACTTTTTCTTTCTTTCAGCTACATCCCTTAGAGGCACCTAAAGTTTGCCCCGTGTAAATCTGCCATAAAACAAAAGGTACAAAATATAGTTGTTTTTGGACCCCAAGCCAAATTTTTGTATGTTACTCGGAATATAAATCTGAATAGATTGGGCAAAAATTTGGTCCTCATACCAATACTTCCTACTCGAGTATTTCCCGTGGTTCACCTGAGTCTATGGCCTACGCAGGGTTCTTCACGGGAAAGCCTTTTAGATCCATGTTTTTTGTTATCATCATGTGTCATCTAATAATGTACAAGGTTATTTTTTGGACCTGATATGCGTATGCCCACTTTATTACATCGGTCAAAAGCAACAACTTTTGTTCTACGACTTTGCTAACAACGCACGAAAAATTTTCACATTCCCATATTTTATTTTTTTATTTGGCAATCGTCAACCCATATTTGGGGACATTTCTGCCAGTGTGGTGTTGTAGAACATTGTTCAGTTTTTGTAATTTCTTCACTTTTATAGAAGTTAAAAATATGGCGAACCGCCAGTGTCGAGTGGAGAAATTGTTCATTGCTCCCCCCGTAAAGCGATAGTGGACTTTACGAAGGAAATGTCCATGACTTTTTGAGACAACACAAACTGGGTTCAAACACGAGATCGCTTGAAATCTTCATCAGCTGCGCACTTCGTAGCAAATTTACTGCATAAAACACTATCTTAATTATCCACTAAATCACTACATACACAAAAAACAATAATTTCAACCGAGCAGGCAAGAGCCCACGCCGAGTTCCCGCCAAAAAGTCCTTTTTGTGCGTTGTTAGCAGAGTCGTAGAACAAAAGTTGTAGCTTTTGACCTCTGTAATAAGGTGGGCATACGCATATCAGGTCCAAAAGAATAATCTAGTATAAATAACAGGAAGCAAGTGGAAACAAAACCTGTATAAGCTAAACCAGAGCTACGCTAAAAACGTCCCAAACCCGTTTACCTGTGTATTCAAACGAAAAGTTGAGTTATTCACACCCATTAAATTTTTGTAAGTTACTCAGACAATAAAATTGAATAATTCTACCTACACTTTATACATAGGTTTAAAAATTTATAAGTCCCCATTCTCCAAAAGCAAAAAAGTTTTCTCAAACAACACCGTCAAGGAAAGGTTTTTTATGGGACGACCTAATAAAACGATATACACTACGGATTGTTTCTTGAAATCAACGCACACATCACATTCACTGAATATAGTCGGTTTATTTCTATATGCGTGCATTCGTCGAATGTCATCGAATACAGTTTTAAACCAGACTAGAGCGCGCTTATGTCAATGTCACTGAGAAAAATTAAAAGTTTGATTTTGTTTTGCGTTTTAAGAAATTATTGAGAGATAATGATTATTCGATAAGATAATTTAATCTAAAACCCCAAAAAAAGTTGAAAAAAATCTCTCGAAAACGAGATTGATGACAAATGTCTTATGAATTTGACGTTTCGCACACGCTGCACTACCTCATTTTCGTATGCAATGATAGCGCGCTAAAGTGACGTCACTGATGACGTCACGTCGCTTAAACGAGTGAATACGAGCAAGTTTTGAACCGACTATTAGCGCGCTAAAACCGCACACAAAGCTCATGAGCAGGTTTTAATCCGTACTGATAATAAATCTATTACAGTAATAGCATTACATTTTTTTATTGTCAAAGGGCATGCTCTTGATCTCGATCACAGAATAGGGTAACAGTATTTCATCCTCGGTCTCAGAGATGCGAAGAGAGCTTGCTAAGAAGAGCCCATTCACTCGGTACTTGAATAAATTCGGGTTATATGAACTCGGAAATGGGATACAGACGCTGGTCAGGTAGATAATTCCATTCTTTGGGCGTGCGCATTTAAATAAGCTTTTACTTCAAAGACTCTTTGTGAAACTACTAGGAGTAAAATTTTAAGGGTGGCAAAAATAACAAAATTAAATACATGCGAAATTTTTACAAAACTTGTTTTTATTATGTTTTTTCTCACATTTTTTATTGTCACAATAGGGTAACAGTATTTCATCCTCGGTCTCAGAGATGAGAAGAGAGCTTGCTAAGAAGAGTCCATTCACTCGGTACTTGAATAAGTTCGGGTTATATGAACTCGGAAATGGGATACAGACGCTGGTCAGGTAGATAATTCCATTCTTTGGCCGTGCGCATTTAAATAAGCTTTTACTTCTAGGACTCGTTGTGAAACTAGTAGGAGTAAAATTTTAAGGATGACAAAAATAACAAAATTATTATTCTTATTTTTTTTTTTATAGAAGAGGGAGGTAGACGAGCAGGCGGGTCACCTGATGGTAAGTGATCACCGACGCCCATAGACACCCGCAACACCAAGGGGATCACAAGTGCGCTGCCGGCCTTTAAGATATTTGTAGGCTCGTTTCTTGAAGGCTGCCTTGTTGTACCCGTCCGGAAATACCTGCGCAGGAAGCTGATACACGCGAAATTCTTACAAAACCTGTTTTTACCTATGGTTTTTCTAAATTCATTCAAGTTTAGCAATAGTGAAAAGGGTTTGTTTGTATTGTAACAGAGGGCATACGATTTAGATGAATCGTTATAAGAAATCGTGTCGTCAAGAGTAAAAATTATATTACGCGCGCACGACACGACAAAATATACCTATTTAACCGATATAAGCCTTTGCCCAGCAGTGGCACAATATTGGCTAGATACCTAGGTAAGAAGTCGTCAATCGCGGTAAATATTCAGAATTGAAATATTCCGAATAGAATAAAAAGGCAAGTTAAGAATAGCCTACAATTACCCATTGCAATTACCCTACTTATTCCAGATGGCGGCTAATTAAAATGTTAATATAAACTAAAAAAAACCTTTATTTCATAGAAAAATAATACACTATCATTACACTATAGGTATACCTACCTATACGTTTTTCTCTAATGCTCAGATTTTTGGGCCATGCTTACCCATTCAGAGACAAAATAAGATTATTGTACCTACTTATATCAGGTAGCAGGTATTTAGTGTAAATAAATGGTAAATACGAAGGACCCCGAAGGTAGATACAATAATTTTCATGCTTAAATGTTTAGGTATAATCCGGCAGAGGTAGCGCGACCAGTACGATATATCTAAACAAAATGAAATCGAAGAATGACGAAATCGTCTGGTTAATAACTCGGGGAAGTAAGTACGCTTGCCCCACCAGTTTCCCATACAACATCACGGGTGCGAAAGAGACCAACTATGTCTAATTCTTTCGCTCTCGTGGGGAAATAGCACAACGTTGCTTCCCGCGCCACGCAGCGGTAGTGACAGCGCCATTTTGTTGTCAAGCGTCGACGAGTGAGCACTTATACCTATTCAACTCCGAGAATGGTTATTTTCAATACTGTTTTAACGAAAAGCTAGTGTTAACTGTGAGTTTACATTACTGTGATGTTTGTGCGTGTGAAGTGTACAAAAGACAGCCTGCAGCTGCCATGAATAGGTGAAATTAAGTTCTTAAATTACCAAATAATCTTTCTTGCTTCGATCATTCTAAACAAGATTCTAAATTGCTAATAATGCTATCCAAATAGTAACGTATTTTGTTATTAACTCTAAATACAATATTAAAACAATAATTTGACGAAATTATAAACATACAAGCACAATTTCAAGGCGACTAAGATAGCTGTATGAAGACGACCTTTCACTAGCACGATAGGAATGAAAATGAATTCACGCACGCCTGTCTGTAGTCTCGGGGTACTGGTCGTACGTTTTTGTGGTTTTTTGTATATATTATTATCGGCTAGCGCTTAGCGCCGCGTGTCGTCGTCGTCCTGCGTCGGTGACGTGTGTTCCCGAGAGCGGCCATTTTAATAGTGCACGAAGTGCATCGACTGACAGCACGCAGTCTGTGTTGCCAGAAACAAATAAAAATATAGGTCGGGTTCCGTATAACAATAAATTAACGTTACAATTAACAATGTATTTTTATCTCGTTGTAGGTGTATGTATTCCGATTTTTGTGATTTCATTGTTATTAGAGTGACACTATGTCTATCATACTAGATGTTATTTAGTTATCAATTATCATGTAAATAAAGAGCTATAGGTATAGCTTGCGTCTGGACCAATTTGGATGGTTATTTTTTAAATGTCAATTTTATTAATTATTGCTTATAATATGATAGGACAATTTATATCATAGATTTATATGAGCGGGTAAATTGAATAATTTTGTATAAACCTTACAAAAATATTTTGTCGGCGGTGTATTTACCCACGACGGAACGGAGGCGGTATGTGCGTTTTTACCAATGTTTTTAGGCGGATGTAAGCTTTTCACAAATATTGGCTGTTATGTTGTTTGTTTGTGTTATTTAGTTGGATATTTTCCTTTTACATGATTTTATCCAGCTGCCTAGAATGTGGGTTCATTCATTATTATTATTATTAACTAGAAGTTACATCTGAATGTCCGCCAAATTAACCAGCTTGGCGGCAACTGGCTAACCTCGAGGGGGTTGACTCCCTTAGAATGTGGGTTACGTTTATAGGGTTCCGTAGTCAGCAAGAAAACCTTATAGTTTCGTCATGTCCGTCTGCCTATCTGTAAAGTGGTAAAATAAAATCTTGAAAAATATTTTTTTGGGTACCTACCCTTACCGCCTTACCCAACCTAGGTAAAGTGGGGGTGAATTTTTTCTCGTCTACCCCATTGTGTGTGTCGTTGGACAGGTCTTTTAAAAATAATGTAAGTCTGCAAAGATCACTTTGCGAAATATTTAGCTTGAAAGCGCGATTTTTTGTTGGAGTCAACTGCCAGCTAAACGATAGTTATTAGAAATGTGAAAAAAAAATCACAGTAAGTAGTAGAATATATATATATATAATGATGAAATCAAAAGGAAAACTGTCTCAGCTAAGTAGGCTTCACAGGTTAATGAGCTATGGCCGAAAAACTAGAAATGATATAAAAGCAATAGCAATCAGGCGCTAGGAACTCGCTGAGCATTAGAAGGTAAAAATTTAAGTAATGAACGTTATGAAATACTGAATTAAAACCTGCTAATCAAATCTTGCAAATAAAACTTGACGTACTTCCCGGTTTCCGACTGAGCTAAAATTTTGCATGCGTATGTAAATCGGATGACAATGCAATTTTTACCTGACGACGGCAAACAGGAGGGTTATGATTTTGACCGTATGTTAATTTTTTCCCTCATAACTTCGTAATTTGATATGTTCCCTGTTACGCCGAACTTATGTATCTTAACTTACATTAGTAACGCGTAATAGAGCTTAATTGTCTTCTACGAGTCTGTTTTATGTGACAGAACATGACTTTTTAGGTTTTAATAAAAAAAAAAAGAAAATTATACACGAAACCAATTTAATGTAACATTTTTTTTATGGAGCTGACTACTTTTTCTCTAAATCCATGAAATAGGCAAAACAATCCGCGTCGTGACGAGCCAAGCTAATGTTCGGCAGAAGCCAAGTTAAGGTTCGGTACATGAGATAGGCAAAACAGAACTAAACTTATCATATTCCGGAACAATAGTAATTTTGTGATAAACTTTCGCACGCGTCAAATTCTTTCGCAATTAAAGATTGTATGATTATTCAAATACTAGCTGTTGCCCACGGCTTTGATCACTTGGATTTCGTACTTTAGGTATGCAGGTTTATAAAATTTAATTTTGAAGAAGTGCCTCCTTGGTTTCCTTTTCTTTGTTTTCAAAAAACCCTGATACACGTCTTTTCTTTTTAGTAGGTACTACGTACTGCTACCCTTAATCCAAATTTTTAGCATCGTACTTCAAAAACGAGCAACTTACTCTACAATAATTAATGATAGCCGTGTTTCTTTATTTTTTGTACTCACCCTTATACCGAATTTACATGCGTCTTACTTCAAAAACGAATTAAACCATTTGAGGGATGATTTTCGAAAAATCCTGAAATACGAGTGTCTCTTTTCCTAAGCTTAAGTCAAAACTGTAATAAGTTCAAACAAAATTTCATCCATCATTTCACCCCTTGGGAGATGATTTTCTGAAAATGCTGATACTGGTGTTTCTTTAGTTTTGGAACTTGACTGATCTCACTTCAAAAATGTATACAATTTTGCAAGAATGCTGAAGTGCGTGTTTTTTTTTTCATTTTGACAATTTAGAAATAAATTTAACTGTAGGATTCTCACACAAAATTTCATCCCTCATTTCAGCATCTTGGAAGACGATTTTATAAAAATATTTATACACGTGTTCCTTTATTTTGTACACTTACCCTAAATCCGAATTTTCCTGCATACAAAATGTCATCCCACAATTCAATCCCCTGGGGTTTGATTTTGAAAAATTTATGAAAGATCTTTTTTTTTCTTCTGCTAGCTCAAATCCAAAGTTAATACATTTTATGTGAAAACTGTAGGATTTTCATAGAAACTTACATCCCTCAATCACTTGGGGGATGATTTTGCAAAAATGATAAAACACATTTCATTTTGTCTTTTTATTAGCTAAAACCCAAATTTTTATGCATCTTATATCAAAGCTGGAGTATTAAACTTTCATCTCTCAATTCACTCCATTGAATGAATCTTAAATTTTTTTTCTCAGTGGGTGGTTTTGACGTAAAATCCGTTTCACGAGTCAATGCCAAAGCTTACCAACACATTTTGCAACTATATCAAGGCTATTGTGCTCCATGATCAATAGTTATCAGCTAAAGCTGTCAGAAAAAACAAGTTTGTAAAACAATGTTATTTTTTCCATCAAATATACTCTGGTTCGTCTGGTTCGTGGCGGTTTGTCTGGTTCTATGGCTGCAAAATGTATTGGTGAGCGTTGGCATTGACTCGTAAAATGGATTATACAAGAAAGCACTGTATAAAATTTAGCAGAATTTTTTTTTCTCGAATACAATACCTGTCTCGCTCCGTTCGAAAGTAAAACGAATTGACCCATTTGAGAGATCATGTTGCAAAAATCCTGAAATAGGAGTGTCTCTCTTCCTAAGCTAAGATTCAAATTTTCAAGCAGCTCATGGTGAAACTGTAGAAAGTTCATACAAAAACTTCATCCCTCATTTCACCCCTTGGGGAGGATATTTTGAAAATGCTGATACTGGTGTTTTTAGGGTTCCGTACCTCAAAATAAAAAAAAACCGCTCAAGTGCGAGTCGGACTCGCGCGCCGAGGGTTCCGATATACCTATAGTATTTTTGGAAGCAATAAAGTCCATTTTCAGGACCGCAAAACTAAATTTGTTTGTAAAGGTTTTTTGCAGATTTCTGAAAAACTGTGCAACTTAGAAAGATCGTTTTATTTTTGCTGTAAAGTTTATATAAACTTCTGTCAACTGTAATTAATTCAGATTTTTCCTTACTCAAACTTCGGAGATAAGGGGGGGGGGAATGGTATTTTTCTTGACATTTTTCATCATAACTTTAAAACTAAGAAATTTAAAAAAATACAAAAATATATTTTAAAATGTACAAGTAAAGCCCTTTCATATGATACCCCACTCGACCTAGTAGCGACAATTTGAAATTTGGCCCCCCCTATTTTGGCCCCCTTTATATTAATAATCATACTTTTTTCAAAAATTTTTCTTGTGCAATTAAGTTGGGCAACTATATTCTAAAACTATTCCAAATTTCAGGTTGATAGCATAAGTGGTTGCTGAGATATAGAGGTGTGACAGACAGACGGACAGACAGACAGACAGAGCGGCACCATAAGGGTTCCTTTTTTTTACCATTTTGGTATCGGAACCCTAAAAACGGAACCCTTATAGGATCACTTTGTTGTCCGTCTGTCTGTCTGTCTAGACCCTTTTTCTCACGAACGAGAAGAGGTATCACGTTGAAATTGATGACGACTATTAAGGTTCATGAACCACACAAGATCTGAAAATTTCAATTTTTTACAACGATGCAATCAAAAGATATTGGCTTTTTATGTCCTCATCTCCATACATATATGCAAAAAAGCAAAACCTACAGGGTACTTCCCGTTGACCTAAAATTACGAAATTTGGCAAGAAGCTAGGTCTCACAGTACAAATAAAGGGAAAAGTCTAAAATCAATAAATATTTCAATTTTTCTCATAACTAATAGTGACCAATTAAGGTGACCTCCCGTTTCAAGAACTTTTTTATAAAAGAGGGGTCAAGTTGGATGGTCGCGGAGTTTTTAAAAAAAAGCTTTTAGCATATCATATGGTAGATAGGTACGGAACCCTTAGGGCGCGAGTCCGACTCGCACTTGGCCGGTTTTTTATTATTGGAACTTGGCTGATCTTACTTTAAAAACGTATTCAGTTTTGCAAAACTGCTGAAATGCGTGTTTTTTTCTTTTTAGCAATTTAGGACCAAATTTATCTGTAGGATTCTCACAAAAAATTTCATCCCTCATTTCACTCTCTTGGAGGATAATTTTCTAAAAATACTGATACTCTTATTTCTTTATTTTGTGCACTTAACCTAAATCCGAATTTTCCTGCATATAAAATGTCATCATTGCACACTAACTACACATCAGTTTTTCCAACTTTTTGAAGAAACAAGGTATATTCGTTATTTCCATTATTTAAAGTCATTTTGTCAAAATTTACCGTCTGGAAGATACATTAGTTTGGCGTAACAGGGCAGAATTAAGGTATCGTAAGAAGCGTCTTGATCATCCACTGGTTATCGGATTTAATACTTTACATTAAATTGAATGTGGCGCCCTCTAGAGGACATTAGTCATGAATGAATAAAAAATAATTATGTCGTGTTGGGTATCAATAAATAAAAGGGCTTAATAAGCTCTTTCCAAAAATGCACATATTGTTAGTTTTGTTAAGTAACTATTATGCCAAAATTATTAAATGAGTTCGAAAAATCTTGGTCTTAAATAAATGAAACAAGAAAATATTGTCATTTGAAAATGATAATTATGTACAAATTTTGTATTTAATAAATATTCATAGTGGTGTTCAGGTAATAGCCGTGGTCAAATGCCACCTACCTTAGTTAGGGCAAAGTGGCGTAATAATATGACCACGGCAATGATCTGCACATTGCTATGAATATTTATTAAATACATGTATATCAAAATTTCAGATACAATATTTTCTTGTTTCATACTTTCAAGATTTTTCAGCAATGGGTTTTAGTTTTCGAACTCATTTTAGGGTTCCGACCCAAAATTGTTAAAACGGAACCCTTCGTCTGCCTATCTGTCACACCAGTGAATCTCAGCAACTACTCGACTTGAAATTTGGAATAGTTTTATGGGGTTCCTAGACGGTCAAAATTTGCTTGACAAGTACCTAAATTTTAAGAGCTTGTCAAGCAATTTTTACCGTTTAGAACGAAGCTTGATGTGCTTGACGAGCAATCTACGTGCTTGCGAATTCTTGATGAAAATTTTATATTTTTGCAATGCTTGCAAACATCACAAAATTTTTTAACCGACTTAAAAAAAAGAGGTTATCGATTCGACCCGTATGTAGTAATATTCTTAAAAGCTTCTATACAAATGTACCAAATTTTAAAAAAAAATTATGTTTGCCCACGCATACCTATAAGAAACATTCAGTTGAATTAGGTGTTATTTGACTAAGGGTACAGTGCTAGTTTCTCATCAAAATCTGTCTTCTTTTATTTCTTCCTACTCCAAAATACAAATATTTTGAGGTGGGTTTAATTTTTTAAATGACTTTTTTTGTATAGAATCGCAACTTCAAAGCCTAGTTCACTCTGTGACGACTAATTATATTGCAAGACAAATAAAAAAAACCGGCCAAGTGCGAGTCGGACTCGCGCACCGAGGGTTCCGTACCACCACATAATCATAATTGTATTAGTTGAAATTTCAGTAAGTTAGCTTAGATTTTTTGAGTCCCACACGCGCTTTACCAAATTTTATAATTTGTTGTTCTTTTATAGCTTATGCACTATAAACATACCAATTTTCAAGTTTGTAAGAGTTCCCGTTTTTAAAATAGAACTGAAACAAAAATCGCCTCCGCGACCAATCAACTTGACCCCTCTCTTATATGAATGTTCTTAAAACGGGAGCTCACCTCAATTGGTTACCATTAGTTGTGAAAAAAGTTGTAATATTTAATGATTTTAGACTTTTCCCTTTATTTGTACTGTGAGACCTAGCTTCTTGCCAAATTTAATAATTTTAGGTCATAAATTTATGGAGGTTTTGCTTTAGTGCATAAATTTATGGAGATCAGGACATAAAAAACCATATCTATTGATTGCGTCGTTGTAAAAAATTGAAATTTTCAGATCTTGTGTGGTTTATAGACCTTAATATTGGTTATCAATTTCAACCTGATACCTCTTAGTCCATGGGCCAGATGGCCAAAAATGAGGAAATGGGGAAATGGTATAATTTGGGGGTACCGATTTTCCTTCTTACCACAGTTAGATAGGTTCATTAGGATGTCATTAAACCATGATTGCTGTCTTAAAGTGGTAGCTGACTAAAATAGCAGCCAGTCCAAGAGTTCAGATGCTGCTCATATTTGGTATGATTTGGAGAAACTGTTTTCTTTTTCATAGTAGTTAGATAGGTTTATAAGGATGTCATATGACCATGACTGTGATCTCAAAGTGGTACCTGGATAAAATGGCAGCCAATCAAAGATGGAAAATGCTGCATTTTATAAAGTCAACTGAATCTTGAGAACCAATCATCCGATTTTCTTGTTTTTAGGGTTCCTTACCTCAAAATAAAAAAACGGAACCATTATAGGATCACGTTGTTGTCCGTCTGTCTGTCTGTCTGTCAAGACCCTTTATCTCACGAACGGGTAGAGGTATCAGGTTGAAATTAATACCATATATTAGGGTCCATGAACCACACAAGAACAGAAAATTTAAATTTTTTACAACGACGCAATCAAAAGATATGGCATTTTATGTCCTCATCTCCATACATTTATGCAAAAAAGCAAAACCTACAGGGTACTTCCCGGTGACCTAAAATTATGAAATTTGGCAAGAAGCTAGGTCTCACAGTACAAAGAAAGGGAAAAGTCTGAAATCATTAAATAATACAACTTTTCTCACAACTAATGGTAACCAATTGTGGTAAGCTCCCGTTTCAAGAACATTCATATATGAGAGGGGTTAAGTTGGATGGTCGCGGAGGCGATTTTTGTTTTAGTTCTTTTTTAAAAATGAAATCACTTACAAACTTGAACATTGGTATGATTATAGGTTAAGGATAGTGCATAAGCTATAAAATAACAACAAATAATAAAATTTGGTCAAGCGCGTGGCGGACTCAAAAAATCTAGCACATTAACTTACTGAAATTTCAACTAGTACAATTATGATTATGTGGTGGTACGGAACCCTCGGTGCGCGAGTCCGACTCGCACTTGGCCGGTTTTTTTTTGTGTCGGGTAGCTATATTTTTCAATTTTCAAATAATAATATCCTTGCATTTCTGCAATTTACTCTCACTGTAAGGGGCTATATCTTCCCTAAAATTTGCAGCTACACGCTCGTCGATCTTATTTACACGTCAATAACGTTCACATAAGCGTGCCTTGCAACGTGTCTGTTACGATCAACGTTGACCCCGAAATTCACTAAAATGAGAGAAAATGATTTTTTTCTATGTTATTTGGAAAACATCAAAAATATAAAATGACCACATCATTTAATATTGTTATTTCTAAAATATTGTAAATTTTCATTTATTTTTGATAATAAATGTAGCAGTAAAATTGTTACAAATAGGAAAAAAATGAAAAAATAAGGGTTATTTTAGAATATTCTTATTTCAATATTCTATCTTATCCACATCACTTCTCATATCTTGTTTGTTAGTACTTTTTTTCTGTTAAGAAAAATGATTTATAATGTAAAAAGTGGTTACGAAGTTATTCAGTCTCAAGTCTATTCAGAAAGGATTGTTCTTAATAGGGCGGATTCAGTCAAGAAATCCAAAAATACAAATACGATGTTTCATCGACTGCAATTGGTTTTTAAACTTTGCATATCTCTAAGCTATCCAAAACATAAAAAAAATGGTACTTAATTTTTATCGGTAATTGTTGCTGCAATTGGTGTTCAAAAGTTGATAGCATAGTGATAGGTATAAAATAATTAGGTAGGTTATTTACTTTCCGATTTCACAATTCGCAGATTTTTGCCATTGGAATGAAAAAAATAGGCAAATCAATTATTCTAAGCCTTTCAACTTTTGAATGCTGTTTTCAGCGTAAGGACTTTTTGGAAAATCTTCAAGGTTCCGTTTTATTTTTTTATTTTATTCTGTATTCAACTGTTTCACTTTATAGCAAGACAATGGAAATGGACAAGTTCAAGCGCCGGCTTGTGAGGTCGGTTTCGCGGCTGCTGAAACAAGATGAGGCGACGCAAGCGTCTACATGGGAACAGTTGCAGAAGGAGTCGGGCTGTGACTGCAAGCTCCTGTGGTTAGTAACATTAAGGTTCCACCTTCCCTAAAATCAGCAGCTACACACTCGTCAATGCAAATTTAGACTTAATTTACACGTTATACAACGTTCACATAAACGTGCCTTGCAATGTGGCTGTTACGTCCATTGGCGATCCCCAAATTCACAAAAAAATAGAAGAGTATTTTTTTAGTAAGTTATTTTACAAATATTTTAAAAAGTAAAACGACCACATCATTAAATGTTGTTTTTTCTAAAATATTGTAAATTTTCATAAATTTTTGATAAAAATTGTAAAAAAAATTACAAAACGAGGGACATTTAATTTAGACTTTTTTCTTCAGTTATACCAATAATTAAATTAACTCGACCGCATTACTTCTTACATCTTGTTTATTTCTATTTTTTTTTGTGCTACGATAAAAGTAATATTTAATTTAAAAAGTGGTTACGAAGTTATTCAGTCTAGAGGCCATTCACGAAGGACTAGCCTTAAGCTGCGATATAATATAACTTGTTTGGAATGATCTGTCCCGGTCTATTCTATCAAACAATAGAACTGAATTATGTTTTTTATAAAAATATAGGTCGGCATACCTTATACCGGATAACTTTAAAGACTTTCTCATAAAATCTGCACTGCCTGATGAATTTTGTCTAGATCTTTTAAACGGCCCATACAAAGCCCTGCCTGCAGGGCCCTGCTTGCAGTGCCACTGCCAATTGCCAATCGTACTTTGTATGGGCATGCAGGGCCGACAAAATCGCCGTTACATCGGCCCTACAACACCACACACGGTACGATTGGCAGTGCGCACTGCAAGCAGGGCCCTGCAGGCAGGGCTTTGTATGGGGCCCTTTAAAAGCTGCCCTTCAAACCATATGAAAAGACAATGTTCGTAATTATTTGTCGCCAGGGAGCGGATGAGAGCCCTAACTATAAAGAAATTGAAGCGTCTTCTAGCGGCAGATGACTGTAACGATAACATCGCGGCGGTGGCAAGACTCACTCTCACCGACTGGCTGCTGTTTGACTTGGTCTTGGTTCACGAAAAGGTTGACGTAATTGGCCGGGTAAGCTTTTAGTTCTAGAAGTACCTACTCAAAGCGATTGCTGCCCTGGATCATCTAATAGGTCTTTACCTATGAAATTGCTGTTTTGTATGGCGAATATTAGGTAAACTCAATTTTTAGTACTAGCATTTTTGCATTTTTCTTAGGAATTATAAATCCAATGTTTTTTATTTTTTTAAACATTATTGGGAAGACATTAAGCTAACAGAAAATTATATATAAGAAAAATATTGTCTGTAAAAAAATATAACAAATCTAATGATGAAATCGGACGACATTTAAGACGAACAATTAAAAATAAAAACTTTATTTTATGCGTAAATTGATAACCTGGAAGTCAACTTTCAAATATAAGACAAATGGAAAAAAATTGCATTAGAATTATAGGAATTATGATCTCATTAATCTGTAAGAAAATTTCGGCAATTTCATAGGTAAAGACCATAGAGAAGATTATAAAGCGTGTAAAGGATAGGTGTAGGTAATAAAATAATACTGAAGAGTGTGAATCTGTCCATGAAATTGAACAACTTTCAAGAAATATACCTAGGTATAATACGAAAAACATGCACTATCAGCTGATGCAGTTTCTATGGGAGGTCAAAACTTGATTTTGCTATATGCCCTATGTTCCTTGGGAAATAATGTTCAGTTTCAAAGGCAGATTCACACCGTTTAGTATTACCACACCTTTACGTTACACGCTGTACCTATATGAATATTTTCAGTGTGGGTGGAGTGAAATTTGCTATTATTACTCTGAAAATAAAATGCTGTTATGTTTGCAATAAATATCTAAAAGTCAAATTAACCTCTGTATTCAAATAAACCTGTGTAATCCTTAGTACCTACACCTTGAACATTTTAGTCAGGCTTATGGCACAATCACGCCTACCAAAATTCAAAGACTAATTCGGCATACATTGCTGGGAGGCTTGGTTTTGTTAATCCCAATATCCTTATCATAACCAGCAATGTGTGGCGAATTACTTTCTGAATTCAAGAAAGTGTGATCGTGGCTTTACTTTATTCAAGTGTCTACTTCTGGTTATTTTAGGATCAGATAGTACGAGGCAGTCCTGAACGGCCTGTCCTTGAAGATTTGTTCGAATTTGTCATCGACTTTGGAATAGAGACGATGGGTAAAGAACATCTGGCAGAGGCATGGAGTGCCCTCGCAATAGAATATAATACCAGGTTAGTACTCAACTACCGCCAATTTTGTACTTACTGACGGTAATTATTTATGCCCTAAAATTTATAGACAATGCTTAGATCAGAAGCATCTATTCTTTTATTCAAGACTTTTAGTCTCCTATATCCTCCTGATTCTAAGCTACCTCCCCACCAATTTTCAACCAAATCGGTTCAGCCTTTCTTGAGTTATAAATAGTGTAACTAACACGACTTTCTTTTATATATTTAAATACAAAATATTATGTTTGACTTTGTATGGAAAAACGATTATTACTTTTGCAAATTCTGAAAGACTTATATAAAACTACTAGCTGTTACCCGCGACTTCGTCCGCGTAGATTTTAACAGTACTCAAACTTAACTGAAACATATTTTGCGGAACGCTTTTCCTTCTTGATCCCTACGTAAAAGATGCATTTGTACTTATCCAAGGTGAATGCTATCTTACTACAAATTTAATTATCTTTTGATTTTAGTCAACTTTTTGGAATTGGAATTTTCATTGTCAATCGTTACAGGCGAACTTAAAAAAGAAGGCAATAAAGGGAGTGAATGGGTAGCTAGAAGGTATTCATAAAAGTCAAAAAAGTCCCTATTCCTCCCTATCTATCTTTTTCTATCAAAATTGTTGTAGTTTTCGTAATCAGCGACCCGATTAACCATAAAAACGATACCCATACTGGTTTTTAGAATTTTGCACCCCATTTCCCTCTTTTAGGGGTTGAATTCGGGGTAGAATTCCCATAACAGTGATGTACGTTCCACAGAATTACAACCCTAATGCCTAAACAATAAATTTAGTGGATTTTACTTTGAAAATGAAGGATTTTCAAATTCATCCCCCTTTTCACCCCTTAGGGTGTAGAATTTTCAAAAACCCTGAGACATATAAAACTTAGTTTTTAGTCGTCAGCCTAAATACAAATTTTAACTTTCATCCCCTATTTTACTTTAGGGGTGGAATTTTGTAAAACCCTTTCTTAGTGCACCCCTAGGCCTCATAAGGAACCTACGTGCCAAATTTGGAATCTCTAGACCCAGCGGTTTGGGCTGTGCTTTGATATGTCAGTCAGTCAGTCACCTTCTTCTTTTATATATATAGATTGAATTCAACTCGCATAATTAATACAGTTCTAATAGCTTAGCCATTATTTCTTGGGAGCTGTATACCTACCTACCTACCACAAATTATAATTTCCCGTTGAAATATAAGCCTCGAATATAATTTTCTCTATCGATACATAATAAATTATGTTTTAGTTTCAATTAACAACACTAATGTTGCCAATAATAAATAATGTCGGTACTACAACAAAACCATTTGACGAGAGAACCCTATTTCTTTTCTGTTTGATCAATATTTTGTATAGAGGCTAAAGGGCCGATCACACCTGACTGAATTCACACACTAAGTCAGTTAGTCTCCTACGTAGGAAAGGAAGGTAGAAAGATGGAACTTAGTAAGTCACTAACTGAGTAAGCCGCATAGTAAGCAACGCAGAAAGGAACTTTAGTGAAGGGCCAATACGAATAGAACACCTCATCGTACGGAAAATATTAATAAGGGCTAATTTATGTTGTATAGAAAAACACTAGAATAACTACAAAAAAAACCACAGAATTACCGGTATACTAAAAAACAAACAAGGAATTTAAATTAGGTTGCACCAGTCAAGTAAACACAAAGAATTTGAGTGCTTTATTCATTCTTTTAGTTAGAATAAATTTTTCATTCAAAATCGTACGAAAAGCGAATAATGATTCCAATGAAAAATAACAATTGAATGATAAAAGATTATTTGGATAGTACTAAGTAGTACATTCGAATATTTCGATTGTTGCTTCTTGAAATAATTGTACATCACTATTAAGGAACATCAACATAAGCCGCGATTACACCTGCTTGAATTTGACGACTGAATAAGAAATCTACCTAGGAGGCTACGTAGAAAAAGACGTTTGTGAATTCAGAGTTCTAGCTAGGTAGCTAAGTAGAAGAAGTGCCTACTAATACAGTTGCTGAATAGTGATGTTCCGATAGCGATAGTTTCGCTGTCGGTAGTTGATCTTGAAATACAGTAACTCTTGAATAACCTTATCGAAAATAATTATTGTACAATAAAATACTATCGATTGTTAAAAATAAGCTGATACAACCTCAAGACAAATACAACCGATAATTAAAAGAAGAAAAAAATACAGACAAACTTATTTGCGGTCTTAAAGATGGGCTTTATTGCTTTTAAAAATACTACAGGAATATCGAATCCCTCGACGCGAGAGTCTGCCTCGCACTTGACCGTTTTTATAATATAAGTATATTTTTTGATCGAAAAGTTGAATTAATCATTCGCACTTTGACATCACTAAACTTGCTAAGTCCCATCAAGTAAAGGAGTTAGAAGGTTTAGTGATGTGAAAATTTTGCGAATGATTAATTCAAATCGAACAACTTGTCCATGAAAAATAAAAAAAAAGCATAATCTTGGTTTAATAATAAGTACTAATAATAAACTTAAAAAAATACACTATAAAAAATTTGTATACGACTGTTCGGTTGAGTTAAGGAGTGATCACAGCTAGATGAATTCAAAGACTAATTCGGCATACATTGCTCGTTGAGGTAAGGATAATGCAATAACATAACCAAGCCTCCCAGCAATGTATGCCGAATTAGTCTTTGAATCCAGCTAAGAGATGTGATCGTGGCTTTAATAGGCTGACAATACATTTATTCTAACTAAAAGAATGAATAAAGCACTTAAATTCTTTATGTTTACTTGACTAGTGCAACCTTATTTTATTTTCTTGTTTGTTTTTAGGGTTCCGTACCTCAAAAGAAAAAAACGGAGCCCTTATAGGATCACTATGTTGTCCGTCTGTCTGTCTGTCTGTCTGTCAAGACCCTTTATCTCACGAACGGGTGAAGGTATCAGGTTGAAATTAACACCATATATTAGGATCCATGAACCACACAAGATCTGAAAATTTCAATTTTTTACAACGACGCAATCAAAAGATATGGCATGTTATGTCCTCATCTCCATACATTTATTCAAAAATGAAAAACCTACAGGGTACTTCCCATTGACCTAAAATTATGAAATTTGGCAAGATGCTAGGTCTCACAGTACAAATAATGGGAAAAGTCTGAAATCATTAAATATTACAACTTTTCTCACAACTAATGGTAACCAATTGTGGTGAGCTCCCGTTTCAAGAACATTCATATAAGAGAGGGGTCAAGTTGGATGGTTGATTTTTGTTTTAGTTCTATTTAAAAACGGGAACACTTACAAACTTGAAAATTGGTATGTTTATAGGGCATAGGCTATAAAATAACAACAAATAATAAAATTTGGTCAAGTGTCGGACTCAAAAAATCTAGCACATTAACATACTGAAATTTCAACTAATACAATTATGTTTATGTGGTGGTACGGAACCCTCAGTGCGCGAGTCCGACTCGCACTTGACCGGTTTTTTTTTTAGTATACCGGTAATTCTGTTGTTTATTTTTTTGTAGTTATTCTAGTGTTTTTCTATACAACATAAATTAGCCCTTATTAATATTTTCCGTACGATGAGGTGTTCTATTCGTATTGGCCCTTCACTAAAGTTCCTTACTGCGTTGCTTACTATGCGGCTTACTCAGTTAGTGACTTATTTAGTTCCTTCTTTCTACCTTCCTTTCCTACGTAGGAGACTAACTGACTTAGTGTGTGAATTCAGTCAGGTGTGATCGGCCCTTAAGACGAAGGCCATACTGCATACTGCCTATTCTCTCGCAAAAATAAGTATTTTTAGTAAGGTACCGGCGGTAATTTTCGCCCGTCGTGTAGGCAAGTCAAGTCTTCAAAAAACTTCTGATATGGCTTAACGACCACATCAAAGATGCTAGCCGGGAACCAACGGCTTAACGTGCTTTTGGAACATAGAGAAGCTCTTATTGTTAAAATACATTTTCTTCGTTTCTTCCATCGTTTACCAAACTATTTTGTAGCCATGACACTAAAACCAGAGGATATTTGATGGAAAGAATAACATTGTTTTTTTTACAAATTTTTTTTTCCAATACATTTGCTCGAAAAACGTACTTACAAGGAAGTAAACATTGCTCGTAAGTAGTTACTTACCGAACTAGTGCGGTAAGTAAAAAAAGTATAATACCAAGGAGTTTTTACACTCTGATCGTAAAATTATTTTGTAAAAACACTACAGTGGTGACTTTTACTTGGGTGACGACTGCCTACCTAAAATGGAGAGTACCATGAGAACATAAATCGACAAGAGGCTGACAGTCCCAGGTTTGGTTCCTTTACCAAGTGTATTACTTATACCTGTTTTCTCTCAAATGTATTGAAAAACGTCGTAAGATACACGTCCGTAAGGGTTATGACAAACTCGTGGCGATGGTAAACCCTCGACTTCGTCTCGTGCTTACAAAACGTCAACTCGTTTGTAATAACCCTACTTACGGAACTTGTATCTTAAACTACTATTACAGCTTTATTTGATTGCTTTTGACATAGTTGCAAAATGCGTTCGTAAAAACGTAGCGTATTATTTTTCTATGGTTGGTAAGCGTTGGAATACCTAAACGAAATAAAATTGGATCATAGGTTACCCTAAGAGCTATCCTATATTTTGGAGAAAAAATTCATATCAGGGTAAATTTTTGTAAACGGCTTTTAAATGCAATTTTAAGAGACTATATTTTTTAAACCACCCAAATTTCAAACTGGAAGGTAAAATTTCAATTTCTGGAGGTTTCAATTTCCATATTTTTTTTTTGTTGGATTTAGTACACTATATGTTAAGGGACGTTAATGAAACAAAAGCATTGAAGAACACTGATCTGATAGCATTTTTATCATAGGTCTAATTCAACTTTGAGATTGTGTTTCTTTTACAAATATAGGAGGATTATATACTTAAAAAAATATATATCGGAGTTTTTGGGGGCAAAAATCGATCTAGCTATTTCTCACGTCTGGGAAAATTCGTTTTCCCCATGTTTTTAAGCATTTGCGTTCGACAGAAACCTACAGCGCCATCTGTTGGCGGGTAGCATAGCTTGCTCACCCGATGATATTTTAACGTTGTGGCTATTATAGAGCGAAGCTCGGTCGCACATAACTGAAAGTCTCGCGCGCTTTTTATAGCGCGGTGCGCAAGGTGCGCGGTGCATTGCCCTCCGCGTTAGTTTAGTTTCAATGGAGTTAAAAAAAAAATTATTAGGAATTAAGTAGGATTTTTTTTAAAATTAATTTTTGAGCTCATTTATCGTTACTGAACCACCCCCTAAGCTATGGCACGCAATCAAATTAACACCCTGTATTTAAAAAAAAGTAATTTTCCTGTAGAGAAGAGCCCCTTCAGCACGATGCCCATAGATAAAAATTATATGTAGACAAACGCCATTTTTAGGGTTCCGATACCAAACATTGTAAAAAAAGGAACCTTTATGGTGCGACTCTGTCTTGTCTGTCCGTCCGTCTGTCACATCTGTACATCTCAGTAACCACTTATGCGATCGACTTGAAATTTGGAATAGTTTTAGAATATGATTGCCCAACTTAATTACACATGAAAGATTAAATACTATGCAAAGGGGGCCCAAAGAGGGGGGGGGGGGCAAAATTTCAAATTGTCGTTACAAGACGTTACAAAATATATTATGATGAAAAGTGTAAAAAAATACCATTAAATTCCCCCCCCCCCCCCCTTATCTCCGAAGTTCGTGACAGAAAAAATCTGAATTAATTACGGTCGATAGAAGTTTATGTATAAATATTACATACAGCAAAGATTAAACGATTTCTCTAAGTGGCACAGTCTTTTAGAAATCTGCAAAAAACCTTTACAAACAAATTTAGTTTTGCGGTCCTCAAAATGGACTTTATTGCTTCCAAAAATACTATAGGTATATCGGAACCCTCGGCGCGCGAGTCCGACTTGACCGGTTTTTTTTAAATAATCCTATTTTTTGCTGCAGGTTCAAACGCGTCTGTACGCCAATGCTATTGCAGCGCCGATGGTATCAGATGAAAGAGATGACACGCAACAACTTTTACAAGCTATGGAACAATTACCGCGGCAATGCGAAGCTGTGGGACCTTGCCAATTGCAAGCCCACTTTGTTGCAGTCTACGATCGCTAAGAAGTAAGTCATCATCATCATCGTAACATCACATGAAACCTCCACTGCAGGACAGGGAGCTCCCTCCAGAACTCCAGCAAGAACCCGTGGTTTCTAAGAGTTGATTTACCATACGCATACGCTTGTAAGCGTCGCGGCTGGCGACCCCTGTTGTTGGTGACCGCAGTATGTAAGACGGTACGATACACAGAAAGATGCTGATACCCATCCTCTGGATCATCATCATATCGAATGGGTTAGAAGGTCCTCTGGATTATAATCCCTTGTTGCCTTTTGACACCCACGCGTAGTGATGGGTTGGTACTATTCTTTCCCGGCACCACACGGAAAGAACATTTCAATACTAGCTGGTGCCCGCGACTTCGTCTGCGCAGAATCTGCGGTTTCACCCAAGTGTTTTCCTGTGGTAAAAAGTAGCCTATGTGTTATTCCAGGACCTAACCTATATGTGTGTCAAGTTTCATTGAAATCCATTCAGTAGTTTTTACGTGAAAGAGTAACAAACATACATCCATACATGTTTACAAACTTTCGTATTTATAGTATTAAGTAGGATAGGATTGTAGGATAATTCATCCATTACAGCCAAGCTTGACAATATGGACATAGGATGTAAGGGAGTTTTCCGAAAACTGAAAGGCATGATCAGTCAACGAAACTGAACAACATTCAGTGAAAAAAAAACTTTGAGGAAATGAAAAAACCTGCCAAGTGTGACTCAAGACTCGCGCACTGAGGGTACCACCACATAATAATAGGTCATTACCTATGAAATTGCCGAAATTTTCTTACAGATTAATGAGATCATAATTCCTATAATTCTAATGCTATTTTTTTCATTTGTCTAATATTTGAAAATTGACTTCACGGTTATCAATTTAGGAATAAAATAAAGTTTTTATTTTTAGTTTGATATATAAAATAAAAGGTTCGAAAATTGTTCGTCTTAAATGTCGTCCGATTTCATCATTAGATTTGTTTTTTTTTTTGTACAGATAATATTTTTCGAAAATTAAATTTAAGCTTCTGTTAGCTTAATGTCTTCCCAATAATGCTAAAAAAAATAAGAAAAGTTGGATTTATAATTCCTAAGAAAAATGCAAAAATGTTAGTACTGAAATATGAGTTTACCTAAAATTCGCCATACAAAACGGCAATTTCATAGGTAAAGACCTATTATATTAATTGTTTTAGTTGAAATGTCAGTACCTTACTGTGCTAGATCGACGTCCAGGGGTAGAGATGGGTATCTACTTTCTATCTTTTACTAATTATAATGTAATGTCTCGTGTTTCAGGTTTCCCCAAGTAATAACAATGCCTTTTCCGGAATGGGACGAGCTGATTCGACAAGGGAAGGTCATCCTCCCAGAACAATTAGTAAGTGTCTTTTCTATCATATTAGTAGGTCTTTCTTTACATATGAGAATGGAGAATTTTAAGTATAAACTAAATTTTCAGTATTACCACTTCTTTTTTAGTAATTACATATCCAGATTTTTTTACTTTTTAAAGTATAAATGAGAAGAAATTAAGCTTCGAAAAATATCCTATTCTATTAAACGAGCAATATTTGTATAATAGGTCTTTACCTATGAAATTGCCGTTTTGTATGGCGAATTTTAGGTATACTCAATTTTCAGTACTTACTAACATTTTTGCATTTTTCTTAGAAATTATAAATCCAATTTTTTTTTACCGTTATTGGGAAGACATTAAGCTAACAGAAGCTTAAATTTTATTTTCGAAAAATATTATCTGTAAAAAAATATAACAAATCAAATGATGAAATCGGACGACATTAACAATTTTCGAACCTTTAATTTTATATATCGAACTAAAAATAAAAACTTTATTTTATGCGTAAATTGATGACCTTGAAGTCAACTTTCAAATATAAGACAAATGGAAAAAAATGCATTAGAATTATAGGAATTATGATCTCATTAATCTGTAAGAAAATTTCGGCAATTTCATAGGTAGAGACCTATTATATTTGTAATCGGTTTCTCGAAAACGGCTCTAGCGATTTCGATGAAATTTACCATACGGGGGTTTTCGGGAGCCATATGTCATGTCTGGGAAAATTCGTTATCCCCGTTAGGTAGGGTGATGGCCTCCAGCATTTCTATATAATTTGCACATGTGGCAGACGTGGATCGTTCGATTAAAGACGATGAGTAGAACCACAGAAAAATAGTCTGCCACCTTGGTAGCGCTGCGTTATCAATTAACAGGGCTTTAAAAATGTAAAAAAAAATCATGAGCTAAATCATTTGCTCATGTCTGCCGCTTGCACTGATGGTCAGAATCATCCTCAAAACGATGAAAGTTGAAGAGGCAGACCACCACACCTCTGCGTTTTGAAGGAATATTTTTTTTAGTTTTTTGTTATGATATTAAAACGTGTATATCATTTGCTCATGTGGCAGACATAGATCGTTCGATTAAAAACGATGAGTAGAACAACAGAAAAATAGTCTGCCACCTTGGTAGCGCTGCGTTATCAATTAACAGGGTTTTAAAAATGTAAAAAAAAAACACGTGCTAAATCATTTGCTCACGTCTGCCGCTTGCACTGATGGTTACAATCATCCTCAAAACCATAAAAATCGAAGAGGCAGACCTCTAGACCTCTGATTTACCAAAGGCAGACCATTTGATTCATAGTATTATATATAGGGTGACTTCATAGATTTATATAGTCAAGATAGGGTCTTGGGAACAAGCGGTTCAAAATTTCCCCATACAAGAAAAAAAAGCGCCATCTGTGAAAGATCGCGTGAACTACGTAGTGTAGTACTTCAAGGAGGTCTTTGTTCTGAGGTCGGTGCTAAATACACGGAATGGAAATAATATGGCGGGAAAAACAAAACAAAGTCTTTACTGTTTATACGTGACTAAGGCCTGGTTTTCCGGTGTTATTCATTAGATAATAGTAAAAAACAATAAAAGTAAGTAATTTTTTAACTAAGAAAATGAATCATCGTTTCATTTTTGTATTAGTAAGTTTGTTGTTTTTTATTTGGAAAACTTACATCTGTTTATTGAAAAGTCGCGTCTTACACGAATTAATTGATCCATTTTTACTTATTTACTTTTTACATCTTAAATCTTTTGCTTTATTTACTTCTTCTATCATCGTTAGTGCACCCTTTTATGCAACAGGCTGGCATTTTTGTATGTAGTCGCGCGTTTCGCGTGGTCCGCTCCTCAGAACAAAGATCTCCTTGCTCGTCCGCTCAGATAAAGTTGACAATTTGTGACTGACATTTGTTGGTCCACAATGTCAGATTGTGGACCAACGAATTGGGGACAGTGTAACGTGCCGATGGACCAGTACTAAAATATAAGTAAATGTGACTTTTTTTGTATGTTTAATTAGTTCTTGATAGAAAAAGGTATGAATTGATACTGAATAACTTTCCCCAAGGAACATAGGTCGAAATACGAAAATCAAGTTTTGATCTCCCAAGGAAACTGCATCAGCGGATGGTGATGGAGGTCAAATTGGGTTTTTCGTATTTCGACCAATTTTCCTTAGGAATAGTTTTTCAGTATCATGAGTACATGCATATCTTTTGCTATCAAGAACTAATTAAAAGTCACCCTAAACAACGTGTTAATGGAATAAGCGAAACCCTCATACACTCCAACTGATTTTTATTAAAATAAATCCATTCCCGTAAGAAAAATCTTAAAAAAATATTTTTTCTAGATATTGTTATTTTAAAGTTTCATCATAGTTCTAGTTTTATCGTTGTTCTAGTCCGCGCACTCCGCGCACGCTTCCCTCCCCTCCTCACCGCTCATGGTCCGCGCGGCACCGGTCGGCAGCGCGCTTATCCACAGAAATGTTTAGAATAGAAGCGGCAAAAATTTAAGTAATGAAAATTCAAAAAAATCACCCCCATCAAAAACCCGTGAAATTGATTCCACTCTCGATTCTGAATAAACTATTTTCTCAGTTTCGCTCAAAGATTTCGGACCTCCTTGAGTACCTTTATTTTTCTGTGGTTTCGCTTACTCCGTTAACACGTTGTACTCGTATAGGGTACTTCCTAATCAACTGCGTTCCTTTGAGTGTGTTACTCTGACCATAGAACTTTACAACTTTCCCTAAAGTACGACAAAAAAAATACAAAAAAAATACTTCACTTAGTTCTTGGTTATAAACTGCTACGGTTATTTTGTAATTTTTAGCGCTAATAGAAACCTTGAAATACTTTGAAGGAGGTGTGTTGTTTTTGTTATAAATATTTTTATTTTACAAGTTTTAGTGTTAAGCAAACACCGTAAGGTACAGGCACCAAAAGGTGGTTGGTAACCCTAACTGATCTAAATTGACCTGATGATCACTCCTTCAAAGTGGTAAGGACAAACGACTGAAAGGCCTTCCGAAGCACGAATGACGTAGTGTTGTCATATCACTACAATAATGATGTCTCTAAAAAAGTTCGAGCATTTCATGGATAGTCTCTAAAATTGATGGTCAGTAATAAGTAACCAACTTATAGACAGGTACGCACTTCGGTGGAAAGAATTTGACCTTGAACGAGTATTTTCTTTAAGGCGTTTGTAACGTAGCCACAGAATATTCAAGCAATATTTATATTTGTAATCGGTTTCTCGAAAACGGCTCTAACGATTTTGATGAAAATTACTATATGGGTTATCGGGGCGAAAAATCGATTTAGCTAGGTCTCATGTCTGAGAAAATTCGTTTTCACCGTCTTTTTAATCATTTCTTTGCGCGTTTTAGTGCGTTTAAGAAACTTACAGCGCCACCTGGGTTTGAGTAGCATAGCTTGCTCACCCGATGATATTGTAAGGTTGAGGCGGCTATTCTAGAGCGAAGCTCGGTCGCCCAGGTACTATAATAGTAAACAAGTTCAGCGTAGCGCTGGTTCGGCTGACGACAGGTTACACTGGTTTTGTCTCTACGTGTACAATGCCGTGCGTTCCATGGCATGGCATCTCTAAGATGTTCAATTTCCGGTGAAGAGCTTTCACCTGAGAGATTTTGCATTATTTACCTAACGCGTTGTTTTAAAACACGTAGGTAATCGTGCCTATAAAGTTTGAGCGTTGCTTTCGATTTCCCTGGGATCCCATAATGAGATCCTGACTTGGTGGCCATGGGACAGCTTCAGAAGTATGTTTGGTCGGATAAAAAAAGAATTTTTAAAATCGTTCTATTATTTGACAGAACGTTCTAATTGGTGTGCCACTAGCGGTCACACACCACGACTAACGTTATTTAATTTTAGAGATCACAAAGAAAGACCAACTTCCACTTGGCCACGAGCGCTTCAAACTTTCGATCAATACGTGACTAAAATTTTGAAGAATTATCCTCCAACTCCTAACCGTTAAGGAGTTGGACCTTCCATCATCAGACCATCAACATGAGATGATGACTACCAGACGCAAATACTTGTGTAGCTTTGAAAAATATATGAAAAACGTTATACGTGCCTATAAAATTTGAGGGTTGCCCTCGATTTCCCTAGGATCCCATCATCAGATCCTGACTTGGTGACAATGGGACCATCTCAAGAGTATTTCCTTTCGGATAAAAAAGTAATTTGCAAATCGTTAACACTTGACGGAAAAATAGGTGGTAAATAAAAAAAAATACATACAGTGGAACATAGAACCTCCTCCTTTTTTGAAGTCGGTTAAAATTAGGCTTAGTTTCCATACTCCTGATAAGCCCATGTATTTACTGTGCCTCTGATTTTTTATTTTTAGGGTTCATCCTAACATCCCATGAAAAACGTCCACTACAGGACAGGGAGCTCCCTCCAGAATTCTAGCCTTTGCTGGAAAAATGTGGAGGGGAAGTACCATAGTTACCTCGCTTGTTAGCGTTACGGCTGGCACCATGGACCGCGGTTGTAGGTGACCGCAGTAAGTAAGATGTAAGATACAAAGGAGGATGCTGGTGCCCATCCTCCAGTAACCCTTAGTCGCCTCTTACGACACCCACGGGTATGTATGGGTTGGTACTATTCTTTGCCGGCACCACACGGGACCGGGTATTTTTAGGGTTACGTACCTCAAAATAAAAAAACGGAACCCTTATAGGATCACTTTGTTTTCCGTCTGTCTGTCTGTCAAGGCCCTTTATCTCACGAACGGGTAAAGGTATCAGATTGATTTTAATACCATATATTAGGATCCATGAACCACACAAGATCTGAAAATTTCAATTGTTTACAACGACGCAATCAAAAGATATGGCATTTTATATCCTCATCTCCATACGTTTATGCAAAATAGCAAAACCTACAGGGTACTTCCCGTTGACTTAAAATTATGAAATTTGGCAAGAAGCTAGGTCTCACAGTACAAATAATGGGAAAGGTCTGAAATCATTAAATATTACAACTTTTCTCATAACGAATGGTAACCAATTGTGGTGAGCTCCCGTTTCAAGAACATTCATATAAGATAGGGGTCAAGTTGGATGGTCGCGAAGGCGATTTTTGTTTTAGTTCTATTAAATAGGAACACTTACAAACTTGAAAATTGGTATGTTCATAGTGCATAAGCTATAAAATAACAACAAATAATAAAATTTGGTCAAGCGCGTGTCGGACTCAAAAAATGTAGCACATTAACTTACTGAAATTTCAACTAATACAAATATGTGGTGGTACGGAACCCTCTGTGCGCGAGTCCGACTCGCACTTGGCCGGTTTTTTTTTAAAGCATCGGCTACTTTCAAAGCAACCTTTTTAGTAAGATGCTGGCTGGTATTTTGATACATAATTTTTTCATGTTCATTTGTTCAAAGTTCTGTCAAGATTTGAATGGATGACATCAATCAAAGACATAGCAGTTGCAGTCTTAGGAGACGCATTTTTGAAGCGTTCGTATTGGCAAGATTCGTATACGAATCAGTGATATCGCTATTTTTGAATATTTATACCTGTGAATTCTGTCTGACCAAAGATTTTGCAAACTACGCCAGGGGGCGTTAGAAGCACAGCGTTTTTCTTACGTCAATGGGTCTGACCCACTCGTTTTGAGCACCCAGTAGACGTTGGCCCAACCGTTGGCCGCGCCGGCTCGGCAAGCTTGTTGACAGCTTTCACACGTTGGTGCGGCTCATTCCGTGTAGGTCTGTCAAGCAAGCAAGATGGACGTATACGCGGAGACTATCGCTGCCGCTGAAATATACTTATACAGTGCTTTTAAGTTTTGTTTCCAGCTGCACCATATTTGAAAAAAAAATATATATTATTTTTACTTATTTAGAATAAAATAAAACGTCCCTCTGCTCCTACGCACTTATTTGAAATAAAGGCACGGCCAACGTGTGAACGCCGTTTGCGGCTCGTCGTGTAGAGCCCGTGTTGGATTTCTACCCTTGAACATTTCTACCACTCGAAAGTATATTTTCTGTGATAAGAACGATATTGGCACGCACATGCACACACGCACACATCAAACAGTTTCGCGATCAGACTCCGCGATCATTATTATTTCTCTTTCTTTCTTATACCTGCATCTCTACCAGATCGCAGGATCGCGGATTTAACGTGTGCGGGCACCCGACGTTTCCTTCACACATTGGGTGCCCGCACACGTAACATCCGCGATCCTGCGATCCGGTAGAGATGCAGCTATAAGAAAGAAAGAGAAAGCTATAAGACCATAGACACACCATAGATACACCTAGTCTATAGTCCTATAGCTTTCTCTTTCTTTCTTATGGCTGCATCTCAGCGGATCGCAGGATCGCGGATTTAACGTGTGCGGGGACCCATTGAGATATCAACTTTTTAATTAGCGTTCCATTCCTACGCAATTTATTACCGGTTTTAAAAATCAATGAATAATTTCTTTCCGGTGTTTATTTTTTTCTGAGTGAAACGAAATTATCTATGTACAAGTCAATGATCTTACATTTACCATGATTGAGGACTCCTAACAATTTGTACAGAGGCAAAACGAGCAGAGCAAGACATCATAGTCGATGTACTTCGTCCCTTTCTAATTGTTGCCATACTAATGAAGTTTGCTCAATTTCCGTGAAAAAAGTTAAGTTTTATGTCCACAAATTTTTATTTGTACGTATTTTTAAATACTCATTTAAATAATTTTCAACGTGCAAAGTATAAACTTCTCTCTTAGTTTTCATTAAATATTTATAAATGCAGAAAATCATTTTCTTTTGATTTATCTGGATTAAAAACTCTTTGGTAAAATGATTTTTAACAAAGATTTTGCATGACATTTTGTTGATGTTGTCATGGTAACATAAACAAAATGTCATGCAAAATCTATTAGAAAGGGACAGCTTCATCTCTTCTTACGTCCTACTCTGCTCGCTTAATTTTTGGAAGAGCGCAATCTGGTTAAAAGCGCCGCGCGCGAAGTATTAAATCTATGGTACAAGTGCGACAAGGCTTATTATGAACGTGGCAAAAAATGGAACTAACACCGCCACCTTGTGAAACGTCACTTTTGAGTGTTCTCCTTATACAAGCCAGCGCCACCACCCGCGTTCATTATAAGCCTTGTCTACTTGAAAGAAGAAAGTGAATTAGGACGCACCCTATATTGGGGATATGATTGATTTAGTACGAATTTATAAAAATTAATATTTCTTAAAATCAGTGAGTAAATCGTCTGCCAATTTTTTGTTGTCTTCAGTGAAACCAAATGAAGCGAATAAAAGCAACTAGAATGATGAGCAAATGGTTTAGTAGAGCCTTTTTTTTTTACATATTTACTAGTACTTCCTGTGATAATGCAGAGCCCTATACGTCTGCCTCTTCGATTTCTTTAATTTTTAGGATGTTTCTGACCAGCAGCTCCATTGGCAGACATGAGCAAATGATTTAGTACCCTTCTTTTTTTTACATTTTTGAAAAGCTGAAACTCAAAAACGCAGCGACGGACAGAAAAACTTTACTGAACCAAATCAATTTGTAATAATCTAAACTATCATCTCTAGCGATATGAAATACGTGCAAATCATATAGCGAAATATTTTTCACCTCCCTCACTACGTGTTTTTAGGCATTTTTTCACATTAACTTACAGCGCCCTCTGTTGGCGGGTAGCATAGCTTGCTCACCCGGTGATATTTTAATGTTTAGGCGGCTATTATAAGCGAAGCTCGGTCGCCCAGGGACTCCACCGGGTGATAAAATATCACTTTTGAGGCTTTCATAATTCAAATGTACCCTGTTAAACCATTAAAAGATAAATCATAATATATGGAAATGAACAATCAAACACTACTTTATATTTAACGTTAGCAATTTTCACTTTTGAAAACTCAAATCAGTAAGTTTGAATTCTTCGAGTGATATTTTATCACCCGGTGATATTCAAGAATTGAGCTCCTGGGACTCAATTATTTTTTTTTTACATTTCCCAAACTTGTTTCTTTGGGTGAGTTGTTCAGTTTCGTTGACTGAGCCCTCCCTTTTAGTTCTCGGTACACCATCCGTTACACCCTTAGTTTTGGCGCCTGTTGTCGTTCTAGAATGTGAAGCTTGAAATTAGTAACAAAATCATCGAGTATCAGTTTCATCAAACTAGTCTTTGCAGTTTTATTAAAATCTTTTAGGTATGAAGTTCTAACATTTTGAAATTTTGATTTTTTAAATGAAACCTGTAAAAATTACGAATAACACTTCAAGTTTAATTCAAATGTCATCATGACATCCCATGAAACGTCCACTACAGGACAGGGAACTCCCTCCAAAATTCCAGCTTCTGCTGAAACAATGTGGAGGGGAGTACCATAGTCACCACGCTTGTTAGCGTTACGGCTGGCACCATGGACTGCGGTTGTTGGTGACCGCAGAATGTAAGATGATACGATACACAGAAGGACGCTGCTGCCCATCCTCTGGTTAATTCACCCTTGGTCGCCTCTTACGACACCCACGGGTGGAGATGGGTTGGTATACCCTTTGCAAATATATCTCACTGTTATCGCACAAGAAAAATTTGAAGAATTACCTACCTACCTACTTACTACAATGTATTAATACTAACTTTGAGAGATTTTCTTTCTGCCAACAAACTGTCATGCAGTTTGGCGGAGGTTTATATGTAAAATGTTTGTGTGTTTTTTTCTGAATAAAGGCTTTTTATTATTATTATTTATTACTTGCTACCTACCTCCCGTCCACTAGCGCGCCCATCAGTTTAAAAAATATTACTCACTAAATACAAAACTTATCGAAAATCCGGAAAGACAGATTGAAGTAAAGGTATACTAGTTTATTCAGAACCTATCAATTCTGAAAAATATAATACACTGTAGTTACAGATACAAAAAGTGCGAAAAACGGCCACTTTTAGCAGTTTTTGTATCTGTAACTACAGTGAACTTTATTTTACAGAGTAAATAGTTTCTAAATAAACAAATGTACCTTTGCTTCAATCTGTCTTTCCGGATTTTTGATAAGTTTCGTATTTAGCGAGTAATATTTTTTTAACTGATGGGAGCGCTAGTGGACCGGAGGTAGCCCCTTAACCATTTATTTAATACACTTCATTAAATTCTAGGAAGCGCAACGGAGAAAGGATATCATGCCAAAAACTATTGACGGTAAGAAATACAATATAAAATCCATTTTTTTTCCTCAATTTCAAAGCTTACCAAAACATTTTGCAGTTTTCGCTGATTAATACAAAGATCCAGCTAATGCACCGAAAGTACTATAGTATAGATTGCACATCCACAATGGTAATATTGAACCAAAAATTGCTAACAAAAACTAGTACTTTCGGTGCATTAGCTGTATACTGCGCACAAAATAACTTTGGCCATGTCAGTTGATGCGCAGAAGTTAAGTCATATGTTTTGAGGGTAAAGGGGCCGGGCTCTTAATTCCCGACGGCCACTGCGACCTGTGCAGATCTATTGTAGCCAAAAGTTAAGTCATAAGAAAATAAGTCATTTTTGACTTCTGTGCATCAATGACATGGCCAAAGTTATTTTGTGCGACGTCTATCTTTGTATTAATCAGCGGAAAATTTAACCAATGATAGCAGTATACACTCGTTTTTCAACAGCATTTTATGTCCCGCATAAGAATGCAAGTCATTTGAATTTAGTATGGAAAACGGATCGCCCTAAGGTAAAGTCAGACAAAAACGTGGTAGGTTGAATTTCATTTGCACGTCATAAATAGTACATTGCTCATCGAGAAGAGAAAGGGACCGATTCCCCGGCCGAGGGCCTCAATACACCCGAGGTGGGAATCGTACTTTCTTTCGAGTGATACATAGTGCTTTATACTTCACCTATAAGGAAAAAACTACACAAAATTGAAGCTTCAGAACTTCATTCTCTTCTGATATTTTTTTATGGCGTGCATATCTTTTTACAAGTATTTCGCCAATGTCAAAAAAGTTTTTATTGATATTCGTTTCTTTAGTTTCGGAAAAGTGCAAGTGGTTCGCGGAATGAGAAATAAAAAGTTCTTGGGTTTTGGCATTATGATATTAAAAGAAGGCCATCACGTTAGAAATGAATTTTCATACAATATTCCATCCCGCTCAGCACGTTAGAAATGGATTTTCATAGATAATTCCATACATTCTTCCTCATTTTTAAAAATGAATTTTGGTACTTTCTGAAAAGGTGAAGTTTAATAGTACATTAAGATGCAAGTACGCTATTTTGCTCATTACACTCGAGGCCCAGGAATTGCAGCCCGAGCCGCAGGCGAGAGCGTAATGGAGCCGAGATTTTTGGAGCCTCTATTTGCATTGTATTCTGCATGACATTCAATAAGTATTTTGTAAATAATTTACATTGAATAAAATTATCTGATTCTGTAATTATTGGTCCGAGTTATAGCGCGCATTATTTACGGGCTAGAGTCGCACTGCGAGTGTCAAGCTTGACCTGTCGTTGAATCAATGACCACTGAATGTCGTTGACCACGAGTCAATGCAAAAGCTTACCAACACATTTTGCAGCCGTAGAACCAGACAAAGTACGACGAACCAGACGAACCAGAGTATATTTAACGGAAAAAATAACATTGTCTTACAAACTTGTTTTTTCTGACAGCTTTAGCTGATAACTATTGATCATGCAGCACAATAGCCTTGATATAGCTGCAAAATGTGTTTGTAAGCTTTGGCATTGACTCGTGGAACGGACTATACCTATTTAGTGGGCTACCCACCCCTGCGGCGTTGGCTATTTTAGGGTATCCATTGGATGACTATGATAAGATAAGATCAAAATTTATTTCATGACAACATAAAACACAATATAATACATTTCAGGACTTATGAAAATAACTTATTGCTAATACATTATACTTAAGGCAAACCAGGGACTAGGATAGGCATTCAAAAATACCTGTGTTACAGCCACTGATTGCCCAAATTATGGTTCACTAAAGATTATTAAAGTGCTAAACTATGAAATTACAATAAATTTCCTAAATAAAACTTAAAGACACAAACACAAAAAGGTTGTTATCGTCGCATTTGGCTCATAAATGTCCACTGTCCAGTGCGATAAGTAAAGTTTATTTTCTAGTGATGTAGAGAAAAAAGGTTTACGAAGTTCACGATACTTAATTTTTTATAAAAGTGCACTATTATAAAATTACTTAACAAAATAATTTATTTATGATTAATTTAATTTAATTATTCCCTATTTAATTAGTTTTTACTACGCAGTACGATCCGAAGGTTGCGTACCTAAGTATTTTTCTTCATTAATAATGAGTTCCATCATGAAAACAAAAGCTTATTAAACAAAAGCTTATTAAATTTGCCCTTTGACTGAAACAACATAAAATACCTCTAGAGCACAATATAAGAAAGGGCTAGAAGAATCTAGTATAGAAATACGATTAGATTATAGCAAAGAAGCAACGAACTTATATTTAACATAAGAAATTGTTTTTAGAATAAAATTATTAGGTAACCGTAGGTCTTGATTTTAAAATTAGCGGCACTTAAATATCTACATCTTCTATTCCAGACAAACCTGACTTGGTAGTTATCGAACCGGTGATTGAAACTATCGAATTGGGCGACGAGTCAGATGGCGAAGATGTACAAACTCAACCTGCCAGCATCGACCTCGCACTCGTCAAACAAGAACCAACCGAGATTGAACAAGACGGACTATCCAACGTACAGATACTCGCTACCACACACATTCCTGTCAAAGAAGATAACATCGATGACTTAGACTCAAATCCAGATGAACCTAATGATCAGCTTACTGCTGAGGGAAATAACATCATCCCTCAAGACAACATTCAAACAAATTTAAATGCACCAAATGAACAAGAATGTGTCGATGAAGAAGTTGAACTTGTCGATGAAGAAGTTCATATCAACCCACAAGCTGACATAGATTCAAATTTAGATGTACTTAATAAACAAGAGCTCATACAAAAGTCTTTACAAGAAGGTGTTACTATTGAAACTAATTTAAATACTTCAGAGCTAAACCCGGATGATCTAATCAAACAGAAAGTCGACGAATACATCAAAGCGAAAATTGAAAAAGACAACAAATCTAAAATAGTAGAAAGCAAAGATACATCAGACGAGAGTGACGATATTGTCGACGACATTATAAAGCAAAAAGCTGATGATTTTATAAGAAAAGTGGATATAAAGAAATTGGTGCATGATGTAGTTGATGAATACAAATTGCCGTCGGAGTTGGCTATCACTGATGATGGAATAGAGTTTGTTGATGATGGCATCGAATGCGTCGAAGATGACGAAGTTGATTCCGGCGAATATATCAGTAAGTTATTCTTAAAAGATTAAATCTACCTAAATTTTCATTGGTTTCGCTAAAAGCGAAGCCCAGTCATTCTACTCATGAAAACAAGTGACTTTCCCGAAGAAAAATAAGTTTTACTCATTAATTTTTTTCATAAGTGACCAACAATTTTCTAAGGGAAGTCGGGAGAAGAACAAAAGTTGTGGCTCTTAATCTCTGTAATCAATAAGTGAGCAAACAAATGTCCTGTCTAAAAAAAATAACCTTGTAGAGACAGATGCAAAGTAGTCATAAGCATCACAATTTTATTTTGTACAATTGTGTAGAGTGGAAAGAAGTATTCTCATTGGTTTGTGTTATTGGTTTCTTTACAGAAGTGAAACCGTCTAGTCCTGTTGACAAAACAGAAGTTCAAGAAAAATTTGAAGAACAGAAGACAATAAGTGAAGGTGACACGGCACCGAAAGAAAAAGGTAAAGGCGGAGAAGGGTCGCCCAAATTCGACCTCAAACTATTAATGAAGCCAGTAGTGTACACAACAAAACTCGACGATATGATTATATTTAAAGGCAAACAGTTTAATTTCGTTCAGCTTGAACATTTTATAGATAGTGTCGTAATAGAAAGTAAACCCGTCAGCACACAAACCATTAAACTTGAGGTTGAAGACGATACAGTTAGCCAATCTAATTTAAGTCCAAGCCAACCCGTTACCACGCAAGTCAATAAAGTTGCTGAGCATGATATAATAAGCCACTCTTATCGAAGCAAACCTAAGAGCAAGCAAGCTAAGGAAGTTGCTGAAGATGGTGTGGTAAGCTATTCTTATCTCAGCAAACCCACTAGCAAGCAAACTAACAAAGTTACTGAAGATAATATAGTAAGCCACTCTTATCTAAGCAAACCCACTAGCAAGCAAGCTAACAAAGTTACTGAAGATGATATAGTAAGCCACTCTTATCTAAGCAAACCCACTAGCAAGCAAGCTAACAAAGTTACTGAAGATGATATAGTAAGCCACTCTTATCTAAGCAAACCCACCAGCAAGCAAGCTGACAAAGTTACTGAAGATGAAATAGTAAGCCACTCTTATATAAGCAAACCTTTGAGCAAGCAAGCTGACAAAGTTGCTAAAGATGACATGGTAAGCCCCTCTTATCCAAGTTTAAAAAAGCCCGTTAACAAGCAAGCAATTAATATTGCTGTAGATGATATGCTAACCGACTCTTATCTAAATCTAAGCAAACCCAAGCAAGTCATCAAAATTGAGGCTGAAGATAACACAGAAAGCCAATCTATTCCGAGTCAGTCAGATAAAACTAGTAATGAAGATCTATTACTTAATTTCGAAAATAACGATGGTCAAGTTAATAAAAATGCTCAAGCTAACTTTAACCAAGCTACAGAAAAGGCCCTTATCGAGATACTTAAAAAGAGCATTACCGCTTCTGATGATAATATAACTATAAATGATTCTAGAACTCACTCTAGCGATGAAGGTGAAAGTGACGAAATCTCAGAAATCGATGAAAGTTTAAAATTAAAGCCTAATAGTTATTTATTGCAAAAACCTAGAAACCGTTCTTACAATCCTATACAACTTTGCAAAAATCCAGATTTTAATACAAGGTTAAAGAGATTGACAGCAGGTTTTTTCTGTTCTGAGCGCAACAGGCGACTTCTTAGCGCTTGCAAACCCATGACTGTTGATTTCCATAAAGCATTCGAGCAAAAACTTCTAAATGGCACACTCTACCTGAAGTCCAGCGAAGGAATCACTCAGCCAGTTCAAAAAGAAGAAGATCGCGCGCATTCTTCTTCAGTTGTACCTTCAGCTATGCCCCTTCAAAGCTTGCTTTCAAAAGACAATTCGAAAATTAATATCAATGATTTGATCTCATCTTCATCGCAGATAGATACTGTTGATTTGACTCAAAGATCGAAAACTATAAATTTACGAGATTTGTCAGAAATACGGCGCATCAATCAACATTTGTTGACCGCTCAGGTCCCACCCATGAGAGTCGAAAGTGTCAGAAAAACAAAGATCGAAATGATCAATGAAGACGAAACCGAAAGTGATAAACCAACAGACTACGTACAAGATTTTCCTCCGGGTTATCCACTTCCGGAACCTGTAGAAATGCAAATGTTGAGGAGGACATCGTCCGATACAAACAAATTAAACCAAATCGGCCTCACTGGTAATCAAGAGCTACCTATGGATAGTTCATCGGATGGTGTTCAAGGTGCGTCAAGGTATTCGGGAAACGCGTATAGAGGGGCGCCACGCGGACGGGGGCGGGGCAGCTGGGGGCCGGCGCGCGCAAAGCTCAAACCAAAAGCTATTCCCTATAAGATAAGGGATACTCCGACCTCCATAAGAGATAGTGCGTCTTGGTGCTCAGGGTGGCGACCTCCGGTCAACCCTGAAGACGCCCTGATCACTATCGATACCTTGAACCGAATGATCAACAAGCTCGACGGTCAGGCCGAGTTCAAGAACCCTAAAAACAAAAATAAAAAGCCTAATTGGTCTATTGATGAACAAGCACGCGCATCTCTATCCACTCCCGACGAGTCCTCAAACGCCTCTAACGAAGCGCCTGTAATTACGGACACTAAAGATAATACTGTTGAAGACGTGGGTGTGAACGTAACAGTAGTTGATAAATCGATGAAAACGATAGTGAAAAAACCCACTGCTAAGAAAAAATCTTCGGGCACGTGGCAGGCTACATATTGTTGCTGGGCTCATGAGAAAATGGTAAAACTAGGTACGAAACGGCGAATGAAAATGCGACACACGTGCGGCACAAAATCTTTGGCAACGCTGAAATGTCTTTGCTGCTGCCGCCACAAGTTGGCTGTAGCATTGAGGATGCAAACACTTGAAAAAATGGAGTCCGTCACCAGCCAGCTTGCTAGCCAGCTTTCTGCATCCGAAGATACTATAGTTTTGTCTGACGCGGAAGTTGATAGTGACAGCAATGATGCTAGGATACCTGGCTTCGACCCAGAGCCGCCGACGCCAAAAATTCGAGTTTATACTCCAAAACATGATGAATCAAAATGTTTACATAAAAATAGTACCTGCACAAGCAAGTGCTCAGGTCGTGGTTTACCTTTGAGCGTGGCGGGAGTTAGTGCAACCCAGTCTATTGCAATTCAATGTAATGCAACTCAATTTGGTGCGACTAAAACAAGTGCAACTCAATTCAGTGCGACTAAAAATAGTATAACTCAATCTTTTACAAACACGGTACCAGACGAACCACAACCTGTTTTAAAAATTAATGTGAATTTCATGACGACTCCAGCAGCCTCTAGCGATATAACACCCTTGCAAGAGATCCAGGACGTGCCTGTAGACGCAGGGCCGAAAACATTACTGGAACAAATCGCATTGCAGTTCACCCCCGGTGTTCCGGCTGTTCCCCTGCCCCCAGCTCTAGTTCCCGTGTCCCCAGTTCCAGTTACCTTGTCCCCAGTAACAGTTCCCTTGTCCTCAATTTCAGTCCCAACCAAATCGCCACAAAACAAAATAACTATTCCTGTCACAAAAGTTAAAACTTCTTCAAGACCGAATATAATAATTGATGGCTCTGGGTTCGCTACCAAAATAAGTACGGGGAAAAAAGAAGATCGAGTGATGTTCTTAAATAGTAAAACTATTGCTGATAAACCTAAGGAAAGTCCGATTTACTTAGGTAAAAATAAAATTTTACTCACTTCTGTCAAATTTCCATCAAGTTTTGAAGTTAAAAATGGTGGTCCAGCAGTTCCATTAAACCTGCCAACAGTAATCCCACCTCTGTCATTGCCAGCCGGCGTTCAGTTGATTCTCTTACCAGGCGGAGAGCTTACATATACGGTGGATCCCTCCGTAAAGCTAGATGAAGCGCAAATAGCTTTGCTACCAAAAATTTTATCAGCAGTTCAAAATCAAATCGACGGTACTAATAACAAGGCTGTTGAATCGGCAGTTTCTAGTATCATTGAACCATCAACTTCAGTGCACACTGAGCAATCAACAGGCGTTGTTAGTATAGAATCCCCGCAAGAACTAGAAGACCAGGTCACTGAGACACCTAACATAGTCAAAGAGTTACAAACTGAGGCAACTAGTTCCCAAGAGTTTGAAACAAGCCATGATAAAGATGTATCCAAAGAATCTACTGCAGTGGAAGCTTCTCTAGTTACTACCGATTCTACTAACGAGTTAAATAGTTCAAAAGAGTCTGAAATAATTACTATAGAAGACACTGATCCTACTAAGGAAAATGCGAATAGTTCACAAAATAATGTTAATGAAACTAACGATGATGCTTCAGGAAGTAGGAATTTGCTATCAGATTTAATGGAAATGTCTGGTATATCTACGGACGACGCAAAACTTCATGAGAGTGCAGTAACTATCACACAGACACAGCCTATAGAATTGACAAGTGTTCCAGCATCGCAATTAGGAACTGATATTCCTACAAGGCTAATAGACAATACAACACTAGTATCAGTATCTGAAGTATTACCAGCCGGCAACTCTGTAAATTTTCCGGAACTATCGCCGATAACTTCACTTGAAGAACTCAAGTACGCTTGCGAACACAACGGTCTCTTCTTCAAGCTAGATCTAGATACTGGAGTCATTGCGCCTATCAACGTCTGTATCAAGAAAAATGCGAAAACCAAACGTGTGAATCGGTACCCTGCCCCGAAGATGGACTTAAGAAAGAAGGTCATAGATTTAACCGAGGAAGATGATGCGACACCAACTGGTAATGTTTCAAAAGATGGCACTGTCAAACCTATTAAGCTAATCAAACGGGTAGAATATCGTCCTCCAAATCTAATTCGCAAACAAAGCCATTCTAAACAAACAGATCTGAGCAAAGTTCTTATTGCAATATCAGCTAAAAGACAACTACAAAGAAAGCAACAAAGAAAGCAACAAAGAAAGCAAAGTTTATTAAAAATTGAAGCCAAAATTGATCTTGTGGATTCTGATGCGCCAATGGAGGAGGAATACCTAGTTGATTCATCGGATTCAGAGAACGATGTCATTCCCCGATTCAAAATTCACAAAAAATCTGAACCAGTAAAAAAGGCTGCAACAGATTCCGATGATTCTTCAGACGAGGAACCATTATCTAAAAAGTTTAAGAGATTGAAAGAACAAATTTCTGCTAAAAATACAGTCGAGCAAGCGGATGGTAATGAGAAAATTGACGATCCAAACGAGCAATCACTTCCTCAGCAATCCGGGGAAGTTGTCGTTGATCCCACTAGTCTCCCTCTGACTGTGCAGCTTCCCGATAAACCAAGTGATGACAAGGAAGCTGACAGCATAAACTCTGATGATATGGAAATTGAAGAGCCACAGTTCCTGTCGTTCTTAGCGGAGGACACTGAACCCCAAGAGGAAGATTGCATTTTAGGTGTTTAGATAGTTACTCCGCTGACAACAGCAGAAAGACTAGAAAACTATTGGGCATTTTAAAACAAATAATTTCTGATTTGCACTGATTTTAAAGTATTCCTTCAACTGATCTTCGTTCACGTATGCGTCGAAGAATTATAAAGACTGTGATAATATAATTTACCAGAATATAACGTACTTATAGAAAAACTTAGCTGTTAAATACAGGGCTTTAGAAAATTGGTGTAAAACCTGTTCGAGGCTTATTGTGGGGACTAATGCAACAACGCTTGTTCTACGACTTGGAAATTCGCAAAAAAATATTTGACTTAATACAAAATGATCAGCTGATTGGTCCAATTAAGTATGAAAAGTCACTTTTTTTGCGAATGTCCATAAGTCGTATAACACAAATTTTTGCATAAAATATCTTTTTTATTTTACAATATTTTTTTGAATGCCGGTATACATACAGGGTGTAAGGGACAGTGTACCGAAAACAAAAAGGGCATGCTGAGGCATGCTCAGTCCACGAAACTGAATTTCCCAAAAAAACAAGTTTGGGAAAGAAAATAAAAATTTGGCTTCTCCATACAAACTGTTCGATCAAAAAGAGCAATTTGTATTGAGAGGTCAAAAACTTTATTGTAAGTTTCCAGAGTACTATTATAGGATATATCATGGTTCGATAAAATAATATCGGAAGCTCAATAAAACCGTATGTCGTGTTAAAATCCCGTCAAAATACTACTGAACTTTAAAGTACTCTACTGTACTTTTAAGGTCATCTATTTGCTGAAATTTCGGGTTGGGCACCATTTTAACAATAATATCATCATATCGCTCGATCGAGCTGTGGCATCGGTAAGATAATATCACCCAAGGCTAAAGTCATTATCACCTTCCTAAATGCAAAGACTAATTCTGTATACATTGCTGGGAGGCTTGGTTCTGTCAATTCCAATTTCCTTACTCCGACCAGCGATGTATGCCAAATTTGTCTCTGAATTTTAGAAAGTGTGATAACGGCTTAATCTGTTTTGATTTCAAGCCATTGTCATATGTGTTTAGCCATTTTAAAAGTGAAATGCAAGAACCCAGTTAAAATTAAATTAGAAAAATAATACAATAGTAAAAATTTTTCGTAGCACTTGGATGTAGTTTCTAAGATGTGGTACCTCAACGGGAAAGCGGTATACAAGTATCAGAACGCAACTCCAATGCTGAGAGTTAATGCTCAAACTCAAACAAACTCAAAAAATTTAATGTGAGCTCGGGAGGTGAGGTACACACGGCCGCTCGTCGGTGGAAACACTGACCTTGAGCGGGTCTTTGTTTCCGGGCGTTGGTAGCGAGGCGCTGGTTCAGCTTATACTGGTTTTGTTTTTACGTCCTTGATGCCGTGCGTACCTACACACCCATGCGCGGCAAATTATCGTCAGCATCGGAGTTATGTGCCGGTAGGTACTTGTCCCGTGTGGTGCCGGCAAAGAATAGTACCAACCCATACATACCCGTGGGTGTCATAAGAAGCGACTAAGGGTTAACTGGAGGATGGGCAGCAGCATCCTCCTTTGTATCTAACATCTTACTAACTGCGGTCACCTACAACCGCGGTCCTTAGTGCCAGCCGTAACGCTAACAAGCGAGGTGACTATGGTACTTCCCCTCCACATTTTTCCAGCAAAAGCTAGAATTCTGGAGGGAGCTCCCTGTCCTGTTGTGGACGTTTCATGGGATGTTATGATGATGATGATGAGGTACTTGTACAAACCTTGTTTTGTATCTGTTATACACAGTATGTGTTCCTTTATTTTATCATCACAGTAAGTAGTATTAAGTGTTGTGTGATTTTAATTTGTAACGTTTAAGTAGTTACCTAAGTAGAATGATTTTTTTTGTATAAACAGGTATTTCAAATATGTTTTATGTTGCCTGAGAGGGTCCCACTGCTGGGCAGGCCGCAGCGACTACTACCAGCAATAAAATTATGTCAAAAAATTGCGTGCACGCGGCCGGAATATTGGGTATTTTCTGGCCGCGACGGCACATACAATCGTATACATGTCGCAGGCAATTTGTATAGTTCACCGTCTTACAAACGGCCGACAAATAGTAAAACGGCGGCCTCGGCAGGTTGTAACTCGTGCATTTTAGTTTCGTTAAGCCACGATCAGGATCACACCTAGCTGAATTCAAAGACTGATTCGGCATACATTGCTCGTTGAAGTAAGGATATTGCAATTAACATAACCAAGCCTCCCAGCAATGTATGCCGAATTAGTCTTTAAATTCAGCTAGGTGCGATCGTGGCTTTAGCCAAGGCAATCCATATCTTGCGACCAAGAACGAGCTAAGAGAGCGTGCCCCGGTAGCGGCCGGCGAGTTCCAGACATACGTGTAACGTGCCGTTTGGCAAAATGTCTAGGCTTTATGTAAAATAGCGAATTTCACAATTTGCCTGCGACATACACACCAAGGCCAGAACTGAACAGATGTGAATCTGCCCATGAAACTGAACAACTTTTCTCAAAGAACATTGGTCGAAATACGAAAAACCGAATTTGACCTCCCGTTCAAAATACGCTATCAGCTGATGCAGTTTCTATGGGAGGTCAAAAATTGGTTTTCGTATTTCCACCTATGTTTCTTGGGAAAAGTTGTTCAGTTTATATTATCACACCTTTCCTTTATACGTTGTATATCGCTCAGTACACGGCCTCCGAGTGTTTCTTTTTCGGTTTAAGTACCGTCAAGAGTAAGTCAAGCTTAACACTTGCAAGTCGAGTAGTCTATAAAAAAACCTGTACAAAGTCCAACGTGTCAGGCTTGACGTGCTCGTGAATGTACGGAATGTTATGTTCTAAAAACTTAATTATAGAAATGTAAAAGGTAGCCAATCAAAGCAAAACCTTTAAAAATTCGTTTTTATTTTCCGTTTTGTTCACGAGGAAGAATGGTAAGTATAGCAAATACTTGCAAAGTATTATTTTTTATGTAGAAAAGGCTGTGAGTGAACTCAAAAAGATGGGTTTTCTTTTTAGACGCAAATCAAGGGAGAAGTTTGGGACCTATAATAAATCTGTATCTTATATTATTTTGTTTGTAAAAAATATGTGTTTGGTGTCGTCTACGACAGGGTGAAATTTTGAGAAGGGGAAGTATGAGCAGGTACTGCTTAATAAATAGCCACCTATGTTCCTTAGAGAAAGTTGTTCAGTGTCATTGAACTTGTTTATATAGGGTGATTTTTAATTAGTTCTTGATAGAGAAAGGTATGAATGTACTCATGATTCTGAACAACTTTCCCTAAGGAACATAGGTCGAAATACGAAAATCAAGTTTTGACCTTCCATAGAAACTGCGTCAGCTGATAGTGCATTTTGTATGGGAGGTCAAATTTGGTTTTTCGTATTTCGACCTATGTTCCTTGGGAAAAGTTGTTCAGTATCATGAGTACATGCATATCTTTTGCTATCAAGAACTAATTAAAACTCACCCTATATACAGGGTTACTTTTGGACCCCTGGCCAAATTTTAGTATGTTGCTCAGAACATTTATCTGAACAACTTTTCCAAAGGACCAAGGGTCGAAAAACGTGAAAAAAATTTGGCCATCCCATACAAATCTTGTGCCGGTAATAGTGTGATTTGTATGGGATGCGCAAATTTTTTTCTCGTTTTCCGACCCATATTCCTTTGGGAAAGTTGTTCAGATACATGTTCTGAGCAACATACTAAAATTTGGCCAGGGGTCCAAAAATAACCCTGTATAGGGTGTATCAAGAAGGGTATACCAATCCTGAAGGATGCCAATCTGCCCATGAAACTGAACAAGTTGTCCTACCATAGAAACTGAATCAGCTGATAGCGCAATTTGTATGGGAGGTCAAAATTTTCGACCTATGTTCCTTACGGAAAGTTGTTCAGTTTCATGGTCTGAATCCACAGTTTCAAGGATCACAGTATTCTTAACACCCTGTACCTATATCCAAGTCCAAAATAGATAATTAATTCTTAAGAAAATAGTTGATGATTCTAAAGAGTATTTTGATTCAAATAAGAAACCAATTTTCTTATTTTCCGTATATTTTTCCTAAATCTATGAATGGAAAAATGTACACTTTTATTTTTTCCTAAATCTATCTAATTCTGTCAATTCAAATCAAAATGGACAGTCTTATTAGAGTGTTTTAGCCATAGACATAAGCATAGAAGACCAACAATGAGTGCGAGCGAGAAACAAATCTCTTATGGTGATACTGCAAGATAGCAAAGGATAGCGAATCGAATAGCTCTGTAACCGATTTTGAATGACAGGGAGCCACTTTGAGCCACGCGAAAAACCAGCTTTCCAGTTTTTTGTAAAAAATTGCGTAAAAACTACATATTTATATAAAAATAAGGATACTTTAAATTATGACGGTGTGTAGTGTAGTTGGATATGGTGTTAATTACAAAAATAGTCCAGAGAAATGTACATTTCACGGGTAAATTCTTAGGACGTTATTACTTTTGAACTATATGTTTTTTTGCTTAAAATAACTTATATTTCATGTTTAAAATATAGAATAGCTTCTTCTGAATTGCTAATTTTCGTATTTTGCATTGAAAAAAGTTTAGTTGTTGATAATGTTCTGAATTTTAGTGTTATATTTTTCATCAATATAGCTCACATTTACGCTAGGGCTTGACTCAAATTTATCGATACCTATTTTCTTTATGTTTATAATACGAGCTTACAGACGCATTGTTACTTACTTGATTTACCATTTTCGTCTTGAAATAAACAGAAGCAGGTCAGTCCTAACTTTGTTTTGCCATTTTGTTCAACAGTTTCCAAAGGATTCGAATATAAAAGGAAAATTGATAAGGGTGATTGGACGAGTTGGAATCCTAAAAAATACTCTTAAGTTTGTAGCAAACATTTTCTAGATGTAGGTATATAAAAGAAAATGCCGACTTAATACAACTTTATTAAATGGAGCTAACAGATTCGGCAGCTTGGAATCGGGGTTGACTAATTTAGTTCTGTTACCAATTTAAAAAAAAAATCAGCACCGGCAGCCATTTCAGCAACCGGCGCCGGTCGGTAGCTCATATAGGACCCGGCGCCGGCAGCAGCGGAGGCACTTCCGTATAGTTAGCTTTAGCTTCGGAAGGCACGTTAAGCCGTTGGCCCGACTACTACCTATGGATGTAGTCGTTAAAGAGCCATATGTGAGAGGCCTTTGGCGGCCTCAAATGCTATATTTTGACATTTGCTCCATAAATAAAAAATTAAAAAATACATTTGGCCTAAGGGCTCATGCTGGTGGCACTGGTCATGCAGTGACGAAGATAAAAAAATGAGGTTTGAACAAAGAAACATAAATTACAGTTCCACCGACTTTTTTGGGTTGGTACCTAGAAAAGGGGCTTCCTGTAATCGTAAACGGTAGTTGCATATAATATAGCCATAGCCGTCACGCAACATTTCGTCAGTGAATATCAATCTCATACATTTTTATTCTATACTACTGGCATTTACGATAGTAGAAATCCACTTATCTACGGCCCCAGGCGGAGAAATGGAGGATTATCGACACTACTACCTACTACAAGTGAAACACTGCGATTGTTGACAGCGACGCTACCGCCTGAACAGACAAGTCAATGTCGCCAGGGTACTCGAATATCGATACCAAAATGTACATCACTATCTAACGCACACATTGACAAATCAAAATTGGTTACGCGTTTTCGGGCTCTTTGTTTATCTATAGGCAGTAAGCTGCCGTTATTCATAATCTAAGGTTTTAGCCAAAGAAATTTGACCTCAAGCAAGGAGGTTTTTGTTCTGAGGTTTTAGCATAATCGGTTAAGGTGGTTGCTGAGCAGAAGTGCTGCCACTTTGAGAAATAAATTTATTGCGTCATAAATACAAGACATATAATAAGGATTGTTTGATTGGCGGCAATTTGGGGTAGTTCTATATTTTTTTATCCATCACATCACATCTTAGCTTATCGTGAATAGCTTTGTATTGTAAAACTGCCAAAAACGGCCACTTTTAGCACTTTACAAATACAAAGCTATAAATGATAAGCTAAGCTATGATGTCATGGGTTATAACATATATAACTACCATACATTGCCGCCAAACGAACAATATTACCGAAAAGTTTTGTATTTGCGACGCAATAAATTTATTTCTAAAAGTAAGGTGCTGCCACCCAGCAACCGCCTTAAGGCACGTATAAATAGGGACTACTTTGAGGCACTTATCGTTAATTACTCTCCATACTCAAACTCCGCCCTGTATAACACATTCATGTTCAAGTCTTAGGATCAAGTTCATGTTTTATCTTTAAATCTTTGTATAATTTCATGTCAACCTATTGTAATATACTTATTGCAGAAAAAGAGATTGTTAGTGCATAGGTAAAGACACCCAGCTAAAATGTTTTTTTTTCTGTATTTTTTGTATTGACGTTTAGGCCGAGTTTTATCATTCAACTTTAACAATAACAAATAAGATTTTCTCATTCTTGCGAATAGTGTAGAATGAGATGAAGTTATTTTTAAAGTTATTCATTCGAATTTAATTTAATTTATCTGCACTTATAATATTATAAGAACTTTCATAGGATTTCATGGAAAAAAAACCGGGCTGCGTGGCCAGTGCGGTCTGAGTAATTAAGTAGAAACATATATTTAGTAAGAATGACATTATAATTTATTGTTGTGTGTAGGATTAATAAGTATTTTGATATAAAACAGATCAAAATGTTAAGTTTGTTTTTATTTTCTGACTCGAAAGTTAGTTCTCCCTTGTGGTGCCGGCAAAGAATAGTACCAACCTATCTCTAGCCGTGGGTGTCGTAAGGGGTGACTAAGAGATTATGAACCGGACGAAGCAGCGTCCTGTGTTTCGTACAGACCTACCATCGTTATTACTGCGGGCAACAACAACCGCGGTCCACGGTGCCAGCCGCAACGCTATCAAGCGAGGTGTTTATGGTAAATCTCCTCCGAAGTACCACGCGTTGATGCTGGAATTCTGAAGGGAGCTCCCTGTGCTGCAGTGGATGTTACGGCATATTACTTGTGGTCCCACTAATAGGATTTTATGAGTCACAACATCCCATCAGTGTGATCATAACTTATGACAAAGTTAGTTCCCTTCACAGTACAATGCTCAGACTGGTGTGATCTCGCTGCGGGTGTGGCTCAGGGTGGTGTTCTCTCTCCTCTTCTCTTTTCCGTCTTCATTAATACTGTTACATCAGTCATCTCCTCTAACTTCCATCTCTATACAGACGATTTGCAAATCTACCGCAGCTGCAACGTCACTGATATCTACGGTGCCATCGAGAGCCTTAATGAAGACCGTAAACACATCGCTAACTGGGCTGAATCTTTTGGTCTGCTAGTTAACCCAAGTAAATCGCAGGCTATGATTATCGGCAGTCCATATATGAGTAGACAATTAGATCCAGTCGCAATTCCTCCAGTTCTTTACAACGGCACCTCCAACACCTTTTCAAAAACTGCAAGAGACCTTGGTTTGGTCATGGATTGCAACCTTTCTTGGTACGCTCACGTGAACGAGGTCAGTCGGAAATTGCATTTTTCATTGCATTCTCTCAAACGCCTTCGCGATAGTCCCTCTATCGCTGAGCACTATCTTTTCCTGTCTTAGTTATCCATATATTTATTTATTAGTTAGGTTTTATTTATTTATACTATCATAACATAATATGTATTTTATATATACAAATAGAAATCATATATTTATTATTATTATTATTTTTTATTTATTTGTGTAGAAGGTTTATGTATTTTAATTAGATACCTATGTGTAATTTATTATTGTTACTTGTATGTATAATTTTTGAGTTTGCGCACAATCTATCTGCCTTCTCCAATACTATTCACGCTCGCTTAGGTCTGCTGGAAGACATTTATTTATTGAAATAAGTAGTACCTGTTGTGTCGTCTTTTTATATGTATTGTCCATTTTGTTTTCTTGTGTGCAATAAACTATAAATAATAATAATAATGCTTGACATCCTGACTGCATGTCATAGGAAAATTTTGGATGGTATTAAATTTTTCTGACCTATCTAAAGTATGAGAGTGCTCTCAAGAAGCAATTAATCTTCTAGCCCGTCTCGCCTGATGGCTAATTTACACACAGGCAAAATTTAGGTGCCTCGGAGGGATGCAGCTACCGGAAAGAAAGAGACAGCTATTTGAAAATTGCTTTCCTTTCATAGTTTCCTTTGCATCCCTCGGAAGCGCCCAAATTTTGCTCCATTTAATGGTCCGGCCACATAAACACGCGTGCGGCGAATTTTCAATACAACACACAATTGTACTCAACGCAAAGTGTATTGCAAAAGCGCAGGTCGCTGGGCCGGTCCTGTGGCCCTGCCTTAAAAAAGGCGATCCGTTTTCCATACTGAATTGAAATGACTTGCATTCTTAAGCGGGATATAAAATGCTGTTGAAAAACGAGTGCATACTGGTATTTTTAGTTAAATTTTTCGCTGATTAGTTCAAAGATATAGGCTAATGCACCGCAAGTACTAGTTTTTGTTAGCAATTTTTGGTTCAATATTACCATAGTGGGTGTGCGACTACGAACAAATAATTCGTAGGTGTGCGATCTATACTGTAGTACTTTCGGTGCATTAGCTGTATCTTTGTATTAATCAGCGAAAAATTTAACTAAAAATAGCAGTATACACTCGTTTTTCAACAACATTTTATGTCCCGCATAAGAATGCAAGTCATTTGAATTTAGTATGGAAAACGGATAAACGGCGACTCCATCGATAAAAAATATAAGGTCCTAATAAAATAGTGAACATAATTTAGCATGTTACTTAGACCATGAAACTGAATATCTTTCCCAAAGGAACATAATAGGTCGAAGTACGAAAAATCTATTTTGACCTCCTATTCTATAGGTACAAAACTTTGATACGAGTAAAGGGCCGAGCATAGCGAGTATCAAATCTCTTTGATACAAAATGTCCAATCAGCTGATCTGATGCTGTTTTTATGGGAGTTTGAAAATAGTTTTTCTTATTTCGACCTCGAAAGTTGTTCAGTTTCGTGGTCTGAGTAACATGTTAAATCTATGGTCACTATTTTAGTAGGAACTCATATATTTAAGGCCAAATATCATTTTTGTCTTCAAATGTATGAAGCAAACGTCAATTTTCTCTCGCGAGTGTATGTAAAGCGTTTGTCTAGGCCCTAGACTGCCTCAGCACGAACCCGAATTTAGGGGTACTAACAATCTATATATATAAAAGAAGAAAGTGACTGACTGACTGACTGACATATCAACGCACAGCCCAAACCACTGGGTCTAGAGATTCCAAATTTGGCATGTAGGTTCCTTATGAGGCCTAGGGGTGCACTAAGAAAGGGTTTTACAAAATTCCACCCCTAAGGGGGTAAAATAGAGGATGAAAGTTTGTATGAAAGTCCGTCAGTTTTGAAGTTAGGATCTTCAAAATTTGTATTTAGGCTGACGACTAAAAATTAATAATTACGTGTCTCAGGGTTTTTGAAAATTCGACACCCTTAAGGGTGAAAAGGGGGATGAAGTTGAAAATTCTTTATTCTTAAAGTAAAATCCACATAATTTATTTCTATTATTTTTATTATGTAATTCTATGCAACGTTCATCACTGTTACTGAAATTCCACCCCAAATTCAACCCCTAAAAAAGGGAATAGTGTGAAAAGGTCTAAAAACCAATATGGGTATCGTTTGTATGGTTTATCGGGTCGCTGATTACGAAAATTACAACAATTTTGAAATCCAACGTGGTGGACGTGAAATACCATCATCCCCCTGGGGATGGAGTTGGGGTGCGATAGGTTTTAAATGTCTAAAAATCAATATGGGTGTCGTTTGTATGGTTTATCGGGTCGCTGATTACGAAAACTACAACAATTTTGAAATCCAACGTGGTGGACGTGAAATACCATCATCCCCCTGGGGATGGAGTTGAATAAATATGGGTGTCATTTCTATGTTAGGGATAGCGGTTAAATTGGCGTAAGGGGTAGGGATAGGGACAGGTAGAGGTAGAGAGGTTGAGAGGTAGAGAGGTAGAGATGTAGAGACGGGAGGAGGAGGGGGAGGGGGAGAGACAGTGGGAGGGGGAGGGGGAGAGACATAGGGAGGGGCAGAGGGAGGGAGAGGGAGAGGGTTTTAGTTTTTCTCAATTACTTCTGCGAATTGGCTCTGTTTTGAAATATTACATAAAGGTGTCTCTCATCTCTCTCTTTACATTTGTTAGGATACTGCTGCTAAGTTCCTCTGTTCTGAGTTATTTATGAGTAACGTCTGTATATTATATAAAATTCAGCTGGATCTTGAATTATACTCATTGATTTGCGCAGGGTTAGTCCTGTTTTTCCATAGTTTAAAATTACCCCGAAATGACGGGAAAATATCTCATTGCTTCGGAAAACCGGTAACAACATAAATACGAAATCCACGCGAGCGAAGCCGCGGGCAACAGCTAGTATTATCATATAGTGTAGGCAACGAAGCAGTTGACCCCAACATAATTCTCTCAGGCAGATTTTATTTGACAGAATAATAAAGTATCATGAATTACCTAAATGTAAATTCAAAAAATCCAAAAACGATTAAAAAAATTTTTTTTCATACATTTTTTGTAATTTTTGTATGGAAAAATTAAAAGTATCGATTTTTTTTAATAGAAGGTTTCTCTCATATAGTGTAACACCCCAGCAAAGTTTCATCGACTGAGGATTTAATGCGGGTGGGGGTCTTCATACAACGATCCGCTTCGTTGCCTAGACTAATAGCATAGAGTAATATCTAATAGTTACTTATCATTATTTCGACGTTGGTGGTGCCTAGAAGCAATACGTATTTCCTTTTCCACTCTTTCTCGGTTCGTGCTGCTCTGATGTGGAATAAATTACCGAAAAGTGTCCAAGAAAGTCCCTCCATTGACTCCTTCAAAAAAAGGGTGAAGGAGCATTTCCTCTCGCAAGTCGCTTCATAGTCATCATCATTGTTAATTTATCTATTTAACTTTCATCTATCTAAGTATATATTGTATTATAAGTACATATATGTATATGTGTAATTATTGAATGAATGAATAACACTTTATTGCACACTAATAAAGTAACATTTACACATAACCAGTAATAAAATGTGGGCAAAAGGCGGTCTTATCACTAAGAGTGATCTCTTCCAGACAACCTTTTGACGAAATCAACATTTACAGAATTCTGCAGTGTAGTGCACTCATATAAACTACATAAATGAAAAACAAAAAAGACATTGTATTTACATAAAATACTCAAAATAAATATCAAATACATAAATACAATACAGAAATATACAAACATATATAATTTTGTATGTATATACTTACATAAATATAATTAATTATATACCAATAATAATTATTGTTGCAAACTCATAACTAAACTAATTATTATGTAAGTAGTATATTCTTATCTGTATTTGTCTTAGTTTATTATAAGTTATTTATGTATAATTGTAGGTATATTTATGGACTTTTATTTTAATTATACTTTCTGCACTTTTGTGTCCCGCTGCTATTAACTTTCTCACCGCCTTAGGTTGGCTGGAAGAAATCTCTTTTAGAGATAAGCCCGCCCTTGTATATGTCCTTTAATTTTGTAATTTTATTTTAAGTTTGTGTGCAATAAAGAATATATTTCATCTGTATCTAAGGCGTTGTGCTCCACGCCATGCCACAGTCCATGCGCAGGCGCATTTAAGGGTGTAAGGGACAGCGTTCCGAAAATTTATAGGGCTTTATCACTTATCCGTCAACGCAACTGTACAAGTTTTCTATTTAGATTTTTTGACTAGTGGACGGCAGGACAACACATAATCGAAATTCTGATACTTTATTTTTATTTCATACTTTTATTGCCGAAAAATCTGCGTTGTTTTTGCAGACTAGTCGCCGAATATAAAATATGCCGACTATACCTAAAATTTTTTAGCTTGGCAAACGCTTACCAACACATTTTGCAGCCATAGAACCAGACAAACTACCCCGAACCAGATGAACCAGAGTATATTTGACCGAATAAATAACATTGTTTAACAAACTTGTTTTTTCTGACAGCTTTAGATGATTACTATTAATCTTGGAGCACAATAGCCTTGATATAGCTGCAAAATGATTTGGTAAGCTTTTGCCATGATATTTTTTTTTAGGTATAGTCAGTGAAATCGACGATTCGGTCGGTTAGTCGGCCCATCTCTTATTTCGGGTGTCCATATGGGCGCCCCGTTGACCCGTAGTTAGGCTGATATTCCACCAGTGCTGGGAACTCGAGTCAATATATATATATATACCCTCGGTGCGCGAGTCCGACTCGCACTTGGCCGGTTTTTTTTACTACACTTGTGCAGCGTGTATGTAACGGAAAGGTGTGATAATACTGAAGGGTGTGAATCTGCCCATTAAACTGAACAATTTTTCCCAAGGAACATAGGTCGAACTACGAAAAACCAAATTTGACATCTCATACAACATGCGCTATTAGCTGATGCAGTTTCTATGGGAGGTCAAACATTGATTTCGTTCTATGACCTATGTTCCTTGGCAAAAGTTGTTTAGTTTCATGGGCAGATTGACACCCTTTAGTATTGTCACATCTTTCCGATACACGCTGTATATGGTCTACACCAGTTTTTGAGCGTAAGATTTGAATGAACTAATTATCTACAAATTTTCACAGCAAAATTTCATAACCAGAAGCAGGATTCGCCTGAGGTTTACTTATTAATAGTACCTGGTCGACCGAGCTTCGCTCTATAATAGCCGCCTCAACATTAAAATATCATCGGATGAGCAAGCTATGCTAACCGCCAATAGATGGCGCTGTAGGTTTTTGTCTAAAATGCAAATGCTTTAAAACACGGAGTAAACGAATTGTCCCAGACATGAGACCTAGCTAGATCGATGTTTCGCCCCCGAAATCCCCCGTATGGTAAATTTCATCGAAATCATAGAGCCGTTTTCGAGAAACCGATTACAAATATATTATTTATATATATACAAATATTGCTCGTTTAATAGTATAGGATAAAATGACTGTTATACACTCACCGGCAGAAATAATAAGCCCCGGTCTGTTTTCTTTCATATATTTTCATACAAATATGGGGGCAAACGAAGCGTCAATATCTTACCTAAATTGAATAAAAATACAAATCTGATTGATGAGGTCTTTAGATAAGAACTTATTAACAATACTGTCAAAGATTAGGTATATCTAAAATGTTGAAGAAAACCCGTGCGACTCTTAAAACATTTTAATTCGCTAAATGTAAGAGATTTCTGACAAAATGACGTATATTTTTTTCTGAACGATGCACGGTATTTCCTGGATACCGTGCACAGGTCTAATCTTCAAGAATCGGTAGTCAGACACCTTATTTAATGATCTCACTGTTTATTTACGGATATTTATTTCGTTTAGGAAATATATTGACGCTTCATTTGATCCCTTACTTGTATGAAAATGTACGACAGAAAATAGACCGGCCGGTTATTTTTGCCGGTAACTGTGGACTTGTTGCACCGATAAATTTTTTAATTACTGTCTTAAAAGAAATGTGATGAGGGCGCCAAATGACTCTTAAACCTCTTAAATGACTCTTGAAATAGAAAATAGAATATAAACAATAAATACTATAATAATAAAATAACAAATAGGTACTAACACTGCAGTTATCTGATTACTACACTAAAAGCGTCTGCTGCTGCAGTTTCTATCTTCTTGTGAACCCGATTCACTTCTTCTTGGGTCAGGGTCCTCTCCAGGTGACGGTACACTATGGTAAAGCACAGGCTGTGCTTCTTTGATTTCGGATGGATGAATTTGTCTTTTAGCCTCACCTGAAAATTAAAAAAAAGAAAAGATATTTATAAGAAACTCAAAACAAGTAGTATCTCTGACCAGCGACTTCCACCGAACCGGAATTTATTTGGTGGGCTCTAATTAAGATAAGGGTTGATATAGCTCATTCAGTCACATGTACATGTCACAGGCAAAATGTATAATTCGGTATTTTACAAAAAGGCGCGAAATTCGTTTCTGGCACTCGCCGGCCGCTGCCTCCACGCTCGCTTAGTTCGCTCGGCCCGTGCGTTCTGGTGATTTACCTCGGCTAACAAACCTAAGAAGCACCAGTGATCTAAACCCCTTTACAATGTGCCAACGCTATTTAACAAATTGCCGACCGCTAACAATTTGCCGGCCGTTTGTAAATGGCGAATTTTACGATTTGCCTGCGACATATACAACGTGTTAACGGAATAAGGGAAACTGAGAAAATAGTTTGTTCAGAATCGAGAGTAGAATCAATTTCACGGGTTTTTGATAGGCGTAATTTTTTAAATTTATTTATATAAATTTTTGCCACTTCTAAATATTTCTGTGGCTACGCGCACGGGCGACGCGCGGTTCATGATCGGTGAAGAGGGGAGGGAAGGGCATTAAAGAGCTTAAAAATCTACTAGGACAACGATGAAACTTTAAAATAACATTACGTAGAAAATATTTTATTCTTTACGATTTTTTTTACGGGAATGGATTTATTTTAATAAAAATCAGTTGCGGTGCATGAGCTGCTTCAACTTAGATTCAGATCATGAAATTGAATCCTTATGGAACATAAGTGGAAACTCGAAATAATTTTTTTTGCTCCCCATAAAAACTGTACAGTGAGCATGCATTTTGTATAGTGTAATTTTTTTTTGTATTTTGACCTGTTTCTTGGAAATTGTTGTTCAGTTACATGGTCTGACTGAATGAATGTTTTGCATCTGTAAATGAGTAATCTGTTTTTTTGCTTTATCAAACAAATTTACTCTAAAAGTATTATTTTTATATGTTTAGAAAACTAGGTTAGTGATTAAAATTACCTGTTCAATAATATCACCTCCAATATCTCTGACTAGATCATAAAAATCATTTCCAATAAATGTATCAACTGTCAAATGTGACGGCAACCAGAAAGAAATGTCATTCACACATTGCGGGTACATTGAAACCGTTTTATATGTGATGCTTTCATTTACATCCTTATTCTGGAACTGTGTTAAGAATCCTGAATCCGTACTCCACATCAACCGTATATCTGGTATTTTATACAACGCCATGGCAAGCCTTTCTAATCCAAGACCAAAGGCATAAGCTATACTGTTATTCGGTCCAGCATTTACTAAAATCTCATTGCGTACTATGCCACAGCCTAGGACCTCCATCCATTTGCTTTCGTAAAATATTTCTAGCTCCCATGAAGGATGAGTGAAGGGGAAGTATGCATCAACCCATCTGTATTTTATATCACTTCCAAATAAGTACTGCACTAAACTTATGAGATGATTTTTAAGCTGGGCCTCCATCATTTTTGATGCTTCTAAAGTGTGGACACTCTGTTTCATAGGGTCAGATATGGAGTTTTTTAATGCGTGTGGGTTTTCCAAGTCAAATTCAGGTTCAAATATCTGAAGATCTGATTTAAATCCAAATAGTTCTTCTCTAAGTTGTGATCTTACTGCATCAACCTGGAAAATATAATAAATATTTTTATTTTCTTAAATTCTAAGGCTTTCGTCTAACAGTGGGACAGAGCAACAGTAAAAAGAAATATTTTCTGTACGTACCAGTGATTGGCCAAGTTGATTGCCATATGCATTAAACTACTTCAACTTTTTATAGGGAAGTTTTAAAATTTATTCAGATTTGGCTGTGGGGGTGGTAAATGCTTATGGTAAGCATGGTGAAACCTAGTAGTGGTTTCTTTTTCATAAGAGTTTGGTTACCAAGCATGACATTTCAGTTTGGTAATATTGTTTGTTTCTTACAATGTCTAAGAGACTACCTAATACCTGATACCTCTTCAAATGTACCTTTTCTTCAATGTGTCTTTCCGGATTTTTGTTAAGTTTCTTATTCAGTGAGTAATATTTTTTTAACTGATGGGGGCGCTAGTGGACCGGAGGTAGCCCTTAATAAGCATGATAATTTTATGGCCCGTGGACTGGCCCATTGGTGTGGTTGGTAGTGAGCCTGCTTCTGAGCCTTGGGCTGCAAGTTCATTCCCGTCCAGGGCAAACATTTGTGTCATGAATGTGTCTGAATGATGATGATGTTTGTTCCGTGTCTGAATGTTATTTATCTATTTGTGTATGTATATCATATCAGTCCCTGATACCCCATAGTACAGGTTTTGCCTAGTTTGGGATCAGTTGCCCTTGTGTTAAATGTCTCGCAATATTTATTGATTTTATGGCTTTAATCATAGTAGCATAAGTATAGTTTTTGATTGTGCAGCATCTTACTGTTGTTTAATCTTTTACTCTTTTTAAAGTTTATTTGTTAAAAATTATCTACACTGTTTTGTTAAAAATGTTCTACATTGTTTTTTCAATAATTTTTGGTTGGATGTAAGTATAAAAGAATAAAAGAGGTCTTATCAACTTTCTAAACTTAGCATGCTTTCGGGGCCAGACAAAAGGCAGCGCTGCAGTCTTGGCTTGCAGCATTGGGCTGAGCTGGTGTGTTTTTCAGTGACAAATGTTAAATTTTAAGTACTGAAATAAAATGTGCTATAGGTTTCTACACAAAATTAAACCATATTTACTTTATTATTCATAATGACAACAAGGAATAATTGTTTACCTGATGAAAGACAGGAAAGTGTGTGGAATCAATCTCATCTCTTCTATAAACTTCTCCAACCATGAGGAAATTCGCTAGACCAGCTCTGAGCAGCTCGCTTTGGTGCGCTGTCATGTGTGCCCTCAACAAGGTGTCTTTATTTATGTAATAGCAATCAGACTTCACCCTACTTGGGTGGTCTATGGGTATTAACAAGTCATCAAAGTTCTGCTTCACCGTAACAACTGGACATAAGTTATCATACACGCTGAACGCAGGGTTACCACACTTTGTAAAGTTGGAATAAAAATAGTTCACTATTCGTTGCCTCACCAACGACAGAGGGTTTCCTTTCTGCAAGTGCAAGTTTCGGTTCAAATACGACATTATTTTGGGTGTAACATTTGTGTAGTCATCTGTGATGAATTCCTTGTTGTTCAATTGCACTGTAGTTACGGACTTCGGCGCTGTGCTATATTTGCAACGCATCAAAACAGATGATATGCGATGGGCACTAAATACATTTCTCATGGTTTCGTGTCGATCTTGGCCCTGTTTTTTGAATTGTTGGATATTCTTTCATCAATATTACAGTTAGTATTTCGTATTTTTGTATGATTTTGTGAACAAAACAAACTATTTTCAATTTCGTTTCGATTTTATAACCTCCAACACCAAGTTTTTTTTTAACTTTTACGTTTGGATACGTATTATTCGAGACAAGACCTAGAGCTCACAGTGTATCCGGTTTTGTCGTTTCTCTATACGCAATTTTAAATAATTCTGTTTTATTTGACTATTTTTAAAATTCATACTTCATACCAAAATAAATAGTTCATAACTGCATGGCAAAGAGATTTGAACTTTTGCATTTTATTCTTCTTCGTAGACCATTGACGTAAGAAAAACGCTCCCCTGGCGTAGTTTCCAAAATCTTTGTCGTAGACCGATTGGTTGGAGACTTAGATTATGAATAACGGCAGCTTACGAGATATGGAGCCACGGCATGGCCACGGCGAAACTGCGGAACGTGAGGCGGAACGATCAGCTGTTTTCTGCCAAAAAAAATTGTGTTGGTTGAGGTTAGGTTAGTTTGAGGTCCCCCCTGTCTTATTACTACTCTTTGTTTGAGGTGTTATATTATAACAGTACAGTTAACAGTATTCTTATAGAATTTGATTTAAAAATTTTGTTGCATTTGGTTGATATATAATTTTGATAGAAATTATCCACCGTGAAAACCCTCTTTTTATGAAGTAAAATAAAATATAAAATGTTTCGTAAGAGACTGCTGAATATAGTTCAGTTGAGTGTAGTAGGTTTCACTGGGTATTACGTTGGTAAACACAGCGGAAAAACCGATAACGTCGTTGAAGAGAAATTCGAAGTAAATGGCAAATGCATCAAGAGTCTTCCTGGTCTGCCGATTTTCGGCACTGTGTCTGCCGCAGCCCCGTTTACGGAAGGCGGTTCCTCAGACAGAGTAAGTACAGATGTACAGATGAAGTACGGTAAATATTTTCTGCGCATGTGTGACACGCGGAGAGGCAATGAACTCTTCGCACTCCTTCCTCCTTTTTCGTGTTCTGCACATTAACCATCAGCACTAGAGTTACATTATTCCATCTATACCTTTAATCTTCTAGACTGACCCTTTGGTGTGGTTGGTAGTTCCTCTGCTTTCTGTGCCGGGTTGCGGGTTCGATCCCGGACCGGGGCTAATATTTGTGTGATGAAAATGATTTTTTTTTATGAGAGTATTTGTTAAAATTTGCCTCTGGATTGTGGGATGCGGAGGTCAATTTTATGTTCTAGTCAAATCTTCTTTTAGTAGCCTATTTAGACTAGGGCCAAGAAACCAAGTTAGGCTACTGCAATAATAATCTATTAATAATTTGTTTATTGATATTTTCTAGGTATCACAAATAATGAAATTTGGTTTTCCAAGTTTAGACCATGTACGTTCCTATGAAGATTTTGTATTATCCTATGACCGTCGCAACAGAGTCCCACACTGGGTATTTGAACATATCACCAAAGACCACGTAGCAAAAAATGACAAAGTGGACCGGAACAAGTGTGATTTTAAACCTGATGAAAGTATACATCCTTTCTTTAGGTAGGTAAGTTTCTTATCTTATGTAACTACTAGCTGTTGCCCGCGGCTTCGTTCGCGTGGATTTCGTATTTATGATGTTACCGGTTTTCCGAAGCAATGAGATATTTTCCCATCATTTCGGGGTAATTTTAAACTGAGGAAAAACAGGACTAACCCTGCGCAAATCAATGAGTATAGTTCAAGATCCAGCTGAATTTTATATAATACGAGTATACAGACGTTACTCATAAATTACTCAGAACAGAGGAACTTAGCAGCAGTATCCTAACAAATGTAAAGAGAGAGATGAGAGACACCTTTATGTAATAATAGGTCTTTACCTATGAAATTGCCGAAATTTTCTTACAGATTAATGAGATCATAATTCCTATAATACTAATGCAATTTTTTTCATTTGTCTCATATTTGAAAGTTGACTTCAAGGTTATTAATTTACGCATAAAATAAAGTTTTTATTTTTAGTTTGATATATAAAATTTAAGGTTCGAAAATTGTTCGTCTTAATTGTCGTCCGATTTCATCATTAGATTTGTTATATTTTTTTACAGATAATATTTTTCGAAAATCAAATTTAAGCTTCTGTTAGCTTAATGTCTTCTCAATAATGCTTAAAAAAATAAAAAAGATTGGATTTATAGTTCCTAAGAAAAATGCAAAAATGTTAGTACTGAAAATTGAGTTTACCTAAAATTCGCCATACAAAACGGCAATTTCATAGGTAAAGACCTAATATTTCAAAACAGTGACTGTGAAAAACTAAAACCCTCTCCCTCTCTCTCCCTCTCCCCCTTCCTCTCCCCCTCCCTCTGTATCTCCCCCTCCCCCTCCTCCCTCTCCCCCTGCCCCTCCCTCTCCCCCTCCCTCTCCCTTTTCATCACCCCCTCCCCCTCCCTCACTCCCTCCCTCTCCCCCTCCCCTCCTTCTCCCTCTACCCCTCTACTTCTCTACCTCTCTACCTCTCTACCTCTCTACATCTCTACCTCTCTACCTCTCTACTAGGGAATGCAATCTCGTACGAGATTTCCGCCTAGCGAGATCTCGCGAGACTCAAAACCCAGTCTCGCGAGATCTCGCAAATTACGGGATCTCGCGAGATTGGGAGAATCGCAATTAAAACATATGCAAATGCTTGTTTTAAGAACTAGTAATTGACATGCATGATATGTAATTGGAGTGGAAGGAATGGTCTTTAGTTTTCACAATCTTCGCACACAGTTTGCACGTTGCAGTAAGTCCATCTTGATCGCGTAAACAATGTTTCCATACTTCTAAAGAACTTTTATATTCACTGTACACTTTTGACATGGTTGGTAGTTGTAATTGTAGTGTAATATTTCTGCGAAACTAATTAAAACACAAAACTGTCTCCAAAACAAATTATTTCGTTGCAATTGTAAACAAACGCACGCGCGCCGCCTTGCAAAATGAGCCGGACCTCGTCCCCCGCAAGTCCGCCTACCCTTCTTATCCTGTGCCCGCGCCAGGCGCGGCCGCACGGCCGGCCAGCGGACAGCCCCCGTAGCATGCAGCCGCGATAAGACCGTGATAGCCGTTTTATCACACATTTTATCGCATCTATCTGTCAAATTGTATGGGAGTTTGACAGATAGATGCGATATATTCGTTATCGCGCGACGGCATGCTACAGGGGCAGGATTCAGTTCGCTTCGCGCGCAGCCGCGCTATGAAATACACGTCGTCACGCTGCATTTGTCGATCTCGTTATCTCGCGAGATCTCGTACGAAATTTGACGAGATACAATCTCGTAAAATATGGCCGGGATCTCGCGAGATCGGGATCTCGGCGAGACGAGATTGCATTCCCTACTCTCTACCTATCTACCTCTCTACCTCTCGACCTCTCTACCTCTCTACGTCTCTACGTCTCTACCTCTCTACATCTCTACCTCTCTACCTCTCTACCTCTACCTCTCTACCTCTCTACCTCTCTGCCTCTCTGCCTCTCTGCCTCTCTGCCTCTCTACCTCTCTACCTCTCTACCTCTCTACCTCTCTACCTCTCTACCTCTCTACCTCTCCACCACTCTACCTCTCTACCTCTACCTCTCTACCTCTACCTGTCCCTATCCCTGCCCCTATCCCTACCCCTTACGCCAATTTAACCGCTATCCCTAACATAGAAATGACACCCATATTTATTTTTAGATATTTCAAACCTATCGCACCGCAACCCCATCCCCAGGGGACGATGGTATTTCACGTCCACCACGTTGGATTTCAAAGTTATTGTAGCTTTCGTAATCAGCGACCCGATAAACCATACAAACGACACCCATATTGATGTTTAGACATTTCAAACCTATCGCACCCCTACTCCATCCCCAGGGGGATGATGGTATTTCACGTCCACCACGTTGGATTTCAAAGTTGTTGTAGTTTTCGTAATCAGCGACCCGATAAACCATACAAACGACACCCATATTGATTTTTAGACATTTCAAACCTATCGCACCCCAACTCCATCCCCAGGGGGGATGATGGTATTTCACGTCCACCACGTTGGATTTCAAAATTGTTGTAGTTTTCGTAATCAGCGACCCGATAAACCATACAAACGACACCCATATTGATTTTTAGACATTTCAAACCTATCGCACCCCAACTCCATCCCCAGGGGGATGATGGTATTTCACATCCACCACGTTGGATTTCAAAATTGTTGTAGTTTTCGTAATCAGCGACCCGATAAACCATACAAACGATACCCATATTGGTTTTTAGACTTTTTCACCCCATTTCCCTTTTTTAGGGGTTGAATTTGGGGTGGAATTTCAATAACAGTGATGAACGTTGCATATAATTACATCATTAATGCCTAAATAATAAATTTTGTGGATTTTACTTTAAAAAAAAGGATTTTCAACTTCATCCCCTTTTCACCCTTAAGGGTGTCGAATTTTCAAAACCCTGAGACACGTAATTATTAATTTTTAGTCGTCAGCCTAAATACAAATTTTGAAGATCCTAACTTCAAAACTGACGGACTTTCATACACACTTTCATCCCCTATTTTACCCCCTTAGGGGTGGAATTTTGTAAAACCCTTTCTTAGTACACCCCTAGGCCTCATAAGGAACCTACATGCCAAATTTGGAATCTCTAGACCCAGTGGTTTGGGCTGTGCGTTGATATGTCAGTCAGTCAGTCAGTCACCTTCTTCTTTTATATACAGGGTGTCTCATTCAAATCGGTCAGTATAGGAAAGTCTGAAACTATAAGACATACGAAGATTTGTTCTTAGGAACCATGTCACCGATTTTGATAAAAAGAAAAACTGCATTCATACATTTGAAAAAAAAAGTGTACCCATATTGTATTGAAAAAAACGGTGGTCACTTCGAACACCTACTATGATTAATTAAAGTATGTAAAAACAATGCATTTTATTCATTTTAGACATCGTGTTTCATAGAGACATTTACTGCTTAAGACCTACACAACCGTTATTTAAACAGAAAAACTGTAAGCTTTTTTTTCAAAACTACCGGGTTCGATTCCCCAGCTGGGTACACTTTTTTTTTTCAAATGTATGAATGCAGTTTTTCTTTTTATCAAAATCGGTGACATGGTTCCTAAGAACAAATCTTCGTATGTCTTATAGTTTCAGACTTTCCCATACTGACCGATTTGAATGAGACATCCTGTATATAGATTTATAATATTATCTGATATCATCATCATCATCATAACATTCCATGAAACGTCCACTGCAGGCAGCTCCCTCCAGAACTTTAGCAAAAATGTGTGATACTTAAGAGGGGATGCAGCATAGTCCCCACGATTGTAAGCTGACCGAAGTTGTTGGTGACCGCAGTATATTATAACATGGTAAGATACACAGAACAATGCTGCTTCCCATCCTCTGATTTATAAGTCCTTAGTCGCCTCTTATGACACATAGGGGTAGAGATGGGTTGGTACTATTCTTTTCTGGCACCACACGGGCGCCCTCTCTGAAATACATACGTAAAATCACGCCTTTTTCCCGTCGGGATAGGCAGAAACCACAGCCCTCCAGCTGCTATGATCTTGACATACTTACCTCGCTTCATACACCCTTGTCGGTTTGCCTGAAGAGTAAGATAATTCAGTGCCTCAAAAGGCACTGGTCCTGGCTACTATTTATCTATAGAAGTAGTAGCTAGTAAGTCATATCAGAGGCCTATGGTAGCTCAAAACTCTCACACCAGGGAGTGCAAGGTTTATCATCAATCAACAACCCACATGTATGCATTTCAACCTATGTTCCTAGGGGAAAAGTAGTTCAGTTTCATGGGCAGATAGTATTATCGCCCAGTATTATATTACTCTATGGTATTATACACCTTTAGTATTATACACCTTTCCATTACATGTTGTATATTCTGATCATAATATACCTATTGATGATGATAAATATTGCTTTTCTAATAGGGAACATTCGGGATTTTTTATATTTAAAAAAAATATCCTCTTTCATGTAATAAACAGTTTTTTGGGTGAAATAGCTCCATACATGTGATCTGATCACCCGTCTGCGCGAGCCGCGGCGTCCCCATTAGAAATAATAATAATAACAGTTAAGTAAAACAATTTTTCGAATAACTATGAAATTCAAAAAGATATAATCCAGCGAAGATTTGTTTCTGTCTCTTTCTAGCAAAACGAAATTTAACACTTGCCACGCGGGTGTACCACGGGCAATGCCTGGGAGTTTATATGGCCTTAAAGAACTAATAGACGATCGGATCGGACTGCTCTGAATTTAGCTCCGTACCACGATTTTGCCCAATTGCAAAATTTTCGTTTGGGTTAATCCACAACGCTATTGGACAAAATCGTGGTCCGGAGCTAAATTCGGAGCAGTCCGATCCCATCGTCTGTTAGTACTCTTAGTGAACTTTGACGTCACTATTCATGTCGGATCTCTCTGTCTAATAGGCGCATAATTGATAGTTTTATTTCTAAGCCGATTAAAATTTTAATTTCACTATTTGTCATCTCTACTACTATACGGTATTTTCATATACGACTAAAAAAATTTATGCATGTTCCCTATTGCAGGTCACATAACACAGATTACAAAGGATCTGGATTTGACCGTGGTCACATGGCTGCGGCTGGCAACCACCGGCTAGCACAGAAGCATGTAGAACAGACATTCTTTTTGACTAATATGGCACCACAGGTGAACAAAAAATAGTTTACGTAAAATGGTTTTGGTTATAGGTTTATTTAAAGTTAAACTAAGTTATGGAATGTGCTTTTTGTAGGCTTTATATAGGCAAGATCATTCCAATATCAACCTTATATCTATCCTCAAGATTAGAACAATCTAGTTCAAGCTTACCTCGAGGTCAAGGGCAAGCCCATTGACATTCAAGGAATATACTCATAGGCTGAACGGATTCCAAAGAAAGATATGTGAATAAAAGATTTTGAGTTATACATTCCACCACACCCAAGCCATAGGGCATAAGTTAATTAAAAAATTAGTTAATTGCATGCTAAAATATATACAAAAATAAACTGAGTTTCTAATCAATATAATTTTGCAGGTTGGACAAGGTTTTAACAGAGATGCTTGGAATAGACTTGAGAAACATGTGAGAAAATTAACCAAAGTTTATGACAATGTGTACATCTGTACCGGACCACTTTACTTGCCCAGGTATCAGAGAATGTTCACATAATATTAATTTTAAAAGGTATTTGATGCATATGACCAAGAACGCAAGAGGCCAATAAACACAAAAGACCTTTCTATGCATACTTTTAAAAACGCAAAATACCAAGTCATCTTTAAAAGCACATGGTCTGATCTTATAATATAAGTTACAGGTAGAAGTTACAAGTACCAGTAGAAGTTAAAAGTAGAAATTATAAGTACGAGTTGTCACGTCCTTCCCTCAGGAGGGGCTTGATACAGCTCTGAGAGTAGACGGGGCGGCGGATATTGAAATCACAACACAGATTGTTATGGTTTTACACTTTATTCTGGTTGTTCACAACATATGAGACAGGAGACTAGACTAAATCTATACAAACTATGTGTATGTACAACTATACGCTCGCGACAGGGGGTGAGCGGTCACTCAAACGGGGCGTGAGCGGAACCTGCGGAACCGTTACGCTAGGACGGGGAAAGGAGGCTAATGCAACCCAGCGGAACCCTCGCACCGGCCGCGCCCCTATTTCAGAGACGTCGGTCCGACGCGGAAGGGATGAGCGGGACACTCAGAAGGAGCTCCATCAACCAGAATCTCAATCAAGCCCAACCTTTTCTCACCAGAATGCAAGCTCCTCGTTGGAGCGCGGTAGTGTCCACGGCAGACCGGGACCGGCGGCGGCAGTGACGGTTTCCTTTCGATTCGTAGAGGCGCGGAGGTAGAGGCGGACTGTGAGCTGCGCGCGGTGTCCGGCGCTTTTATTGAGCTCTGCGGTGGGGCGGGGCCTTTGGGCTGCTGTCGGCTCGTCCCGTCCACTTCGTCACAGAGTTACAAGTAGAGGTTACAAGTACAAGTTACAGGTAGAAGTTACAAGTTGTTGTTGCTGTTCATCATCACCAATCTCATCATCAACCTTTAATGAGGATAACGATTCGACTTGACTATAATTTTATGGTTTGGCTTTTTTTGCGTTTTAGGTAATTTACGAATTTGGTAATTCACGAATCAAAGAATTTAAATTCGCAATTGGCCATTTTGTGGTTTGGCCTTTTGCTTTTTTGGTCACATGCATCGAAACCTATAAGAGGCTGCCTCCCGTCCACTAGCGCCCCCATCAGTTAAAAAAATATTACTCGCTAAATACAAAATTTATCGAAAATCCGGAAAGACAGATAAAAGTAAAAGTACCTTTAAATTTTATATCCAAAAAAATAAAATTATATCAATGTTTTGTTGCAGAAAAGAATCGGATGGGAAATCATATGTAAAGTATCAAGTTATAGGCTCGAACACAGTTGCGGTGCCGACTCACTTCTACAAGGTGGTAGTGGGAGAATCAGCCGATGGTACCTTGGACATGGAGTCATATGTGATGCCCAACCAGAAGATCCCTGACGAGACGCCCGTATCCTCGTTCATGGTGAGTCAGAGTAAGAACACTCACCAACACCTACTGGTCAGAGTGACCAAATATTGGGTAGTAATTGATTCCGTCGTGTGTGAGATTGATCTCAAGATGTACCTTGTGAGGGTCACGGCCTTATGACCCTGTGATGGGAGTCGAACCCATGTATAAATCGAAATGTATTATCTCGACTTGTTAGTCTTAAATTTTGTTGATCGTCTTTTATTGGACCGATTGATAAAATAATACTTCACAGTTTTGTCTAGCCAAACACTGTGCTGTGCAATACTAATAAAATGACAAATTTACTTGTAAATGACAAAGTTTTAGAATAGCTCGGCTTATTAAGTTAGGCAAGAGTAGATGCTTACTTTTGTGCTTGAAAGGCCTGGAATTATTACAAGTTAGGGAGTAGGTAATATTTTGAGAGAAACAAAGAATTTTGTGGTAACAAACGGTAAGTATTTTATTTACCACATAAAGCGCCTGCATCTTATGAAGTTTACTTTACTTTACGCCAACGAAACCGATGGATATATTTATGGAGTATAAATATCAAGTTATTTTAGAATGAATTAACGCAATTTGGCGTAGGTATCGGTATTCATTGGCTTTCGTTTGGCAAAACCCAAATGTGGCAGGAGGAGGGAACAAACGAAACAAACAAACCCCCCTTGGTTCTACCCTAACCATACAATTCATACATGACATATAGATAAAATCAAATCATTATAATTATCGCTTACTTTTATTGTGGCCACAATAACACCTTAAGTTTGCCCTCTCAGATTACGGTTGACACTATGTTTGAAATTGCAATATATATCAAATGGTGCAAAATATACTAGTCAATCTAATCTCAAATGGCAAACGGTAAATTATATCTATAATTAACAAAAAGAACATGTTGGTATGCTTATCTGGTAATTAGGCGGTTCCACAATTCGCCTTTAGTATTTCACTGACTCTACTTTGCGGTATCGTTTACCGAATCAAAAAACACACTTCACTCACTACCCCTCTCGTGAGAGGATGCACACCGAATGCCCCGCTGGCCCTCTATCCTTCGCCAACGCCGCGCGCGCGCCACTCCTTATTGGTGGAAACCCCATGTGCTGCATTTACGCGCCAACACTGCCTGACCTGAAACTGTTAGTGTGTGTGTTTAAATGTTCCTATACAGGAGCAACCGGATGCGCTTTAAGTCTTAGACCTAAGGCTCTGCTTTGCTAAACAATATAGTGGCACTTACGCCCTTTTTTATAACATTTGCAATCCAAAGTCAATCCGAACGTTTACCGCGCTACTTGCGTCTTTGTCCTGTTTCTCAGAACCAGGGCAAGTCTCCGTATGTTTCGAGAGTTCTCATTTCTATTGAAATTATAAAAAAAATATGGTTGGGATTTTATTTTTATTAGCAGCAGGCTTGTCCTATTAGAACCTTACACACTAATTATCAGGGTCCTAATGAATAAATAAACATTATTTTAGCATGTACCTTCGACCATGAAACTAAATCATTTCGACCTAAGTCCCTTGGGGAAAGTTGTTCAGTTTCATTGACCAAGTAACATGCTAAAATTATGTTCACTATTTCATTACTATTCTGTGAATATGATACACTTAAATTACGCATGAATAATGCGTCAGCGCTGCATCAAATCAGGTATGGTTTGTTTTTTTTTATATGTTGTTTGTGACGAAGTCGTAGTCCTCGAAGTCGGCAGACAACCGGGTCATTATCAAAAATAAATAAAAAATTTACCCTTTTTGATTTTTTTTGCAATTTAGACTAACAATAACTGGTTTTTTACGAAAGATTTAAAATTTATTTTAAAGTGGGTTATATTTCCAACAATTTGAGGTAAAAATATTTTTTAAAGGATTTACAGTTTCGGAGATACAGCTTTTCAAAATCTGGCCAGTTTTCAAGTTACACGATTTTTACCGAATTTTAAGAATTCCACTTTTTAGCCGTGCGCATTATAAAAGACTTTTCAAAGCGCTTAGTGCGAATGGGTGGAATATCAACCAAGTATGGGTGATATTCTGCAGTGAGTCTTGACTCCCTATGGTAGAAGGGAGCTGGTGGAATAAGCTCGTGGAGCTCTTGAGCACGCTCTCCGAAGTACAATCTGTGAAAGACCGACAGACATGCAACTTTGCGACGGCAGGCCAGACTGTGAAACTAGGTTTTCACCAGCATCTCATCACCAACGAGCTTCTTGGCTCTGCGATATAGTCAAGTGAGTCTAGTTGGTATTTAGCTGAGCCATTACAAAGGTATCAACAATTTTCCATGCAAGATCGGACTTGGGCTTTATATAAAACTAGAAGCTGTCCAGGAGTGAAGTATCGCTTAGCCTTGTTGAGGTGAGGATGGCCAGCTTTTTTGCCGCAGTTTAGTCTTTTGACTCAATGTTAGTGCCGAAGTTCAGGTTTGCACACATCTTAATGCTAAGTAGCTCGAGGCTGTTGGTAACTGGTACATTTGTACAGTCAAGAGCACATCAAGCTTGACAAATTGGACTTTGTACCGATCTTATTTCAATAGACGTCTGGCGAGAGTCGCACTGCGAGTGTCAAGCTTGACCTGTCGTTGACTGTACCTCGAAAAGTAAGTGCCAGATTGAACGGACTCCTTTCGGCGGTGAACAGACACGCATGTGTTTTGGTGGCGTTGACACTCACCAGATTTTTGTCACCTCACTCGGAGACACGACTTAAAGTCGAGTTCATTCGCTCTACCATGGCCTATCTCTCAATGTAGTGGTACTAGTGGGACACTTTTGTCTATTTGTACCACTAGTGGTACAAATCCAGTGGTACTAGTGGTCCTGAGCAGGCCTCTCTCGAAGAACGTATCTCTTCACTGCTGGCTTTTGCGCTAGTCATAAATTTCTCGACGACTGTACTATCATCTGCGTACCCAACAATACCAGGACCCAGTAGGTCGTTGATGTGTAGCAGGAAAAGAGTGGCAGAGAGAACCGACCCCTGAGAAAAACTTCGGCGTCAATATTCATGAGGTCAGAGTAGCAGCCATCAAGGACTACTCGGATCGACCGTTCACTTAAAAAGTCAGATATCTAAGAGCACAAGTCAGCGGGAATGCCGTATGCAAGCCTTCGAGATGTCCAGTGACACAGAAAGGGCTTCGTCGTGATTCTCGATGGCCTCCCGACAGCAATGCGTGACATACACTAGAAGATCCCCAGTTTATCGGCCCCGGTGAAAGCCATACTGTCACTGAGTAGGTCGTTAGTTTCAGCCAGGGTCTAAACGAGATAAGAGTCAGCATCTAAACGAGAATTGCTTTGCAAATAAATTTGCCTTCTCTGTTGCGGAGTGAGCTAGCGACCCGTCAGGTTTCAGCAGGCGAGGTAATATGGTACGGCAGAAGTTTGATTCGACCGATTTGGATAGGGACCGAAATTGATTACTACTAGAGGGGTAGGATGCAAGTTTGGTCCTTATGCGACTGACATGGTCATAACGCGCCCTTCGGATCACCGTCTTGCAGAACTTTGCAGCAGAATTGAATGCCTTTTTCTTCGCACGAACTCACCGAGCTCGAACTTTGCGATCACGGACTTGAACCCAGACTTGGTATGCAGACTGTATTGGGACCAAGCGGTATGTTGGAGAATGGAATATAGTATTCCATCCGCTACCATATCACATCCGCAACCACTTTAGCTGAACAAGAGGGATTGCCCGAAGAGAAACACACTGGCTGCCATGGGTAGGACGCAAAGAAGTTTCGCATCTTATCCCAGTTTGCTGACTCGTATCGCCCAACTCGCCTCGTGGCTATTGTCCGGAGGAGAGCTGATCGACACGGACTTCACCAGACAGTGGTCGGATGTTCCCAGTGGGGCTGATACCGACACCGAGTGCCTGTCCGAATCTGTAGTTAGCAGTGTGTCTAAGCAATTAGGCGTGTGTCCGTCAACATCAGGCACCCGCGTTTCACCAGCTGGGTGAGATCTAGCGACAAATAAACATAAACCTTTATAGTTCCATAGACCCTTAAAGGTGTGGAAATTTCAAGCTTCTATAATAACAAAATCATAGGTACGGCCATTTATGTCCCATACATTTATAAACTAAACCAGAACCTATAGGGTGCTTCCCTTTGACTTGAAAGTTGAGGGGTTCACTTCGGAGTCCCCTGAGACCCCATAATAGCCAACTGAGAGGGAGAAAGATAATTTTAAAGCAGAAGATAGGCCTTTAGAAACTTGAAAGGTACAGAAAATTATGAAATTTTGCTAAAAATCGTGTAATTTTAAAAATGGCCAGCAGATTATAGCTTGCAGATCTAAAGCAGATTGTATTTTTTTTCTTCTAAATGCCTAATGCCAAATGTAAGGAACTATGAAAATAGGCCTATAAATAGAGATAGGGTCATTGGGGACGATTCTAGCGTGGCCGCTTAATTTATGATTAAAATTTGACAGGTCTAAAAGTGATGCTGTCTTTTTTCAGCCTATAGGCAGTAACTTAGATGGCAACATTTTTAGACCTGTCAAATTATAGCCTTAAGGTGGTTGCTGAGCAGAAGTGCTGCCACTTTGAGAAATAAATTTATTGCGTCATAAATACAAGACATATAATAAGGATTGTTTGATTGGCGGCAATTTGGGGTAGTTCTATATGTTATTATCCATCACATCACATCTTAGCTTATCGTGAATAGCTTTGTATTGTAAAACTGCCAAAAACGGCCACTTTTAGCACTTTACCAATACAAAGCTATAAATGATAAGCTAAGCTATGATGTTGTGGGTTATAACATATATAACTACCATATATTGCCGCCAAACGAACAATACTACCGAAAAGTTTTGTATTTGCGACGCAATAAATTTATTTCTAAAAGTAAGGTGCTGCCACCCAGCAACCGCCTTAAATTTAGCGGCCACGCTAGAATCGCACCCATAAAGTTATTATACTTAAATATCAGTCGAACACATCGATTCCCGTGCGGCAGAATGGAATTTCTATTAACCAGGGACTATACGAGTATAAGTACTATACGTATTAACAGAATAAAAAAAATCGGTCATGCCATCATACATAAGGGAATCGACATTTAAAAAAAAATTTAAAAAGTTTTGATGATTTGACCCTATCTATATTAATGGGCCAATTTCGAGGTTTCTATTGCGAATTAGAGATCTTTTAAATTTATTTTTGTGTTACAGGTCCCACCAGAGACTATAGAGAAAGCAGCGGGCCTGCTTTTCTTCGACAGAATACAGAGAACTAAACTAAACAGAATAAACGGACGAAAAGTGTAAATTCACTTTAAATTAGTTGATCAATTTTACTCAATTTTAAATTTTGACATGAATGAAATGTGTAAATATTATTTTAATTTCGAATTAAATTTAATCAATTGTTTTAACAACCTTTTTTTCTATTTTAGAATCCCGCCCAAGAATCGTTTAAAAACATTCATACGCTCGAATTATGTAATGAAACGGAAATTAGGTCCGAGTTTTCCATTTTCGTTAGTAAAATAATTGGAATTGGAACATACAGAAGCAAAATGGGTACCTAACTTAGGTCACCCGCTCAAGAGAATATTTAGTTACCAATAAGTTACAACTATTGTTGAATACTATACTGTTGTATGAATGTTAGTATTTTAATGTTTTATATTATACAGAGTGTAAGAGACAGGTTGGCAAATACTGAAAGGGCATGATCAGTCAAACTGAACAACTTTCAGTAAATAAAACTTTACGGAAATGAAAAAAAAAATATCGGGCTCTCCATACAAACTGTCAAATCAAGTTTGCAATTGTGTATGGAGGCCGATTTTTTTTTTCATTTCCGTAATGTTTTATTTACTGAAAGTTGTTCATTTACGTCGACTGATCATGCCCTTTCAGTATTTGCCAACCTGACCCTTAAACCCTGTATAGTACACACGGCCGCACGTCGGTGGAAACACTGACCGTGAGCGGGTCTCTGGTTTCGTGCGTTTGTGTCGTAGCGCTGGTTCAGCTTATACTGGTTTTGTTTCTAAATGATAAATAGTAGATTGTATCACAAGGCTGTAAAATAATATTTTTATGGCGAGGGTGGTATTTTGAATCCAGACCGAAGTGAAGGATTCTTGAGTAGAATCCCGAGCATGGCGAGGGATTCTAAAGTAGAATCCTGAACGTAGCGAGGGATTCAATCGGTCGCCCAAGGTAAAAATATTTTTGCAGCCGCGTAATACACTCCACTTTTCATCGCCTTCTATGAGAAAAGAATAAGAGGCTCATTGAGACACACTCGTCATTAATTTCAAATATAAAATACCATTACAATATTATTACTTGATGAAACAATACTAAAAATCATATTAAGTATTATTTGTAACAATTGAAAATGTTATTGAAATTGTATCAATTAGGAACAGAACCTCTTTGGTTGGTAGTCTTGTTTACATTTCGAGCATATTTCTTTTTTAATATTTATAACAAGTTTAATAGTACAACCGGCCAGTATAATTTTTCATACAATATTTTGGTTCGACCTCTATGGTTGACCTAAAATATCCCTATGGTTGGTCTAAGTATGATGGACCCAGGGACTAGATAAGTACTATACGTACAACGATGGACGTAAATTCAAATTCTACTTTTAAATCCCATTTTTACCCGCTACGAAAGTCTCTTGGAGAAAACTGCTATTTTGTTCGCCTTTATTGACGAACCGTTCAGCGATTTTCGAATAGATGGGATGAAAAAATACTATAAGAGGCGTTAAGGGGCTACCCTGTGCTAAGTGTCGCCCCCATTAGTAATAACTACTGGTAAGGTAGACTGAAGAAGTCTGTGTGGTGTGGTGCCGGCAAAGAATAGTACCAGCCCTTTTCTACCCGTGGGTGTCATAAGAGGCGATTAAGGGCTTAAACGGAAGATGGGCAGAATACCATCTTACATACTGCGGTCACCAACAACAGCGGTCGCCAGCCACAACGCGTGGTGTATATCCCCTGCTACCTAAATACCACGCGTTTTTTGCTGGAGTTCTGGAGGGAGTACCTACTTACGGTACCATTACTTCAGTCTACCTTCATCATATCATCCCATGAAACGTACACTACAAGACATGGAACTCCCTCCAAAATTCTAGCTTTTGCTGAAACAATGTGGAGGGGAAGTGCCATAGTCACAACGCTTGTTAGCGTTACGGCTGGCACCATGGACCGCGGTTGTTGGTGACCGTAGAATGTAAGATGATACGATACACAGAAGGATGCTGCTACCCATCCTCTGGTTCATTAACCCTTAGTCGCCTCTTACGACACCCACGGGTAGAGATGGGTTGGTACTGTTTTTTTGCCGGTACCACACGGACAAGGTTTATCAAAACTATATATGAATTTTGAAACTTTCAAATGCAAGAATTGGCTCCCAGGTTGGGATTTTACAGATGTAGTCTCTTTTTCGAGAGGGTAACAAGACAGTATTTACTTGGAGAGCACCAGCCACGTAGAAATCCACCCCACTGAGTATAAATTTAATAAAACATATGCTTTGTATAAAACTGTATATTATGTAATTTTCTGACAGGCATGTATATATGTATACAACGTGTTAAGTAAATTGCGCAAAACCTCTCGGGTGGAAGCTCCAGACATAAAACTGAACAACTTTTGTTATATAACTTGGAAATTCGCAATAAAAATCTTGCTTCTTCATACTAATCGATCAGCTGTCTAAACCAATTTGTATGAAAAAGCATTTTTTGGCGAATTGTCATAAGTCATAGAACAAAAGCTGTTCAGTTTCGTGTCCAGCCGGGCTAAGATGCGCACCACGACTTGGTCGAGTCGCGCGCAACTGTCACTTTTTATGTATGGACGCGAGAAGACATAACCGGTTTACAGAAGACTCGCCAAGTCGCGGTGCGCATGTTGAGCTTCCAACCGAGAGGTTTCGCGCAATTTTCTTAACACGTTTGTAATTTAAATGATTATAATAGGGGTGTTCAGTTTTCGTCTTCCTCATCCGAAGCGCCATTTTGTTGAGGTTCTTCAACGTTCGCGTCGCCCATGCCTGGAAAGTTAGTAAAAAAATACTATATCAGTCACTGCCTTACTACAGGCACAAAACAAAAGTAATAGTACTCTCATAGTCTCTGTATGTTAATTGTGCAAGTACCTGGGCGACCGAGCTATGCTCTGTATGATTTGTGATGATGTATTGACTGAGTAAGCTATGCTACTCAACAACAGATGGCGCTGTAAGTTTGTTGAACGCACTAAGAAATATTTAAAAAGACGGTGAAAACGAATTTTCCCAGACATGAGACCTAGCTAGATCGATTTTTTGCCCCCAAAAACCCCTGTATACTAAATTTCATCGAAATCGTTAGAGCCGTTTTCGAGAAACCGATTACAAATATATATATACAAATATTTCTCGTATAATAGTCACGTTAGTCGCATGCCGCTGGAACTCTGGGCCAAGACCACAACTATCTGGCAACCGCCAAGTAACAGACGACGTCAAGGCCGACCACGGCGCAGATGGCGAGATGAACTCGACGCTTTCTGTAAAGACTGGCAACAAGAGGCTCAGAGTAGAGACCAGTGGAAGGAACGGAGGGAGGCCTTTGCCCAGCAGTGGGACAGAAATGGCTAATAAGATAATAGTATAGGATAAATAATATAATAATACAGAATGGACACTCCCCCGTGCAATCTACCCCGCACCCCCGCACGCGCCCGCCGCGATATTCTCGTGGTCTTTCTGAAGGTCTTTTGTACTGAATATGCGAGCCTACTCGACCTTCCAATTTCAAATTCGCGCTCCATGTATGTAGAGTCCGGGGTGTGCTAACAGGTCCCAAGAAAAGTACTTTATGAAGGGTATGAATCTGACCATGAGACTGAACAACTTTTCCCAAGGAACGTAGGTCGAAATGCGAGAAAAAAAATGTGGAGCAGAGCCTTCGAGGACCCAGTATGTCGGCACCCCTGACTACATAGTCCGTTTCAAAAGAAACGCTTAGAGGCACAGCAGACGGCAGATGTTATGTCCGTGATAGTCCGCCAGTGTGGCCAGTATTGAGAAAATTATAGTTTTTATCAGAATATAATTCAAACACCATTTTTCAAAATTGTTCTATGTTTTTAAACTAAATAACAGTCAATCTGAATAACCTCTTCGACTAAATAACTCTTTGAACTTAACAACTTTTTAAGCTGTTTTCTTTCCAAACCAAAGATTTTGGAAACTACGCGCATAGAAGCGGACTGTTTTTCTCATGTCAATGATATTATTAAACTATAACAGCACCGGCCACACTGGCGGACTGTCAGAACATAAAGTCTGATAATTTGGTATGGTTTTAAAGCAGAATTCTCGGTAGATTGTCAGTCCTTCTGGCTGGCCCGATACCGTGGTTGGTACGAGTAGTGAGCCTGCCTTCTGCGCCGTGGATTGTGGGTTTGATCCCCGTCCAGGGCAAACACCACCACCATTTGTGTGATGAATACAAGTGTTTGTTCTGTGTCTGGGTGTTATTTATCTATTTATGTATGTATATCAGTCTCTAGTACCCATAGTGGCTTTGCCTAGTTTGGGATCAGGTAGAGAGGTGCGGCTTTTGTGCAAAGACTTTCTGGGGTAGTACCAACCCTTTGCCTATTTCTGCCGTGTTTGCACTGCTGTATTTATAGACCGTAAGGGCACTGCATGTTATCCTACGTCATCTAGTACACGAAATTTGCAACTTTGTAGCGATAGTAGTGGCCTAATAGGTCCACAAAACGTTGGTCTGCCAATCCGAAACCTGGCAGGTTTTGTACAGTGGGAGAGAAAAGTGGTTAAATGACAGATTACACGAATGAAATCTATTCTTAGAAATAGAAGGTACCTTATACGAGTAAAAAACAACAGGTCTGCCTGGCATCCTCTTGGCAGTTTCGCTAGTCGGACCACAAATGTGGTCGGATGTAATTGGACCACAAATTTGGTCGGACTATTGTTTACTAAGACAGACCTAAAACAATAGGTCTGTCTTAGTAAACAATAGTCCGACTTACTTATATAGGTACCTTCTATTTCTACGAATAGATTTCATTTATGTAATCTGTCATTTAACCAATTTTCTCTCCAACTGTACAAAACCTGCCAGGTTTCGGATTGGCAGACCAACGTTTTGTGGACCTAGTAGGCCACTACTATCCCTACAAAGTTGCAAATTTCGTGTACTAGATGACGTAGGATAACATGCAGCGCCCATAAAGTCTATTAGGTTTGAAGGGTCAGGGAGCCAGTGAAATTATCGGCACATGACACCTGCCATCTAAACGCGCTTTGCTGTTTTATTAGTGTCAAAGTATGTTACTAATACGACAGCGGGTGCTATGAGCGGTGGTGACCACTTACCATCAGGTGGCCCACCTGCTCGTTTGCTCCCTTGTAACAAAAAATGAAAGTGACTGGAATTGTCTCACAATATCTAATATTCGTTCATGACAATGGGGTTCCAAGACCAAATTAAGGGAGTTCTAAATAAAGGCTAGCTTAAAAGTACACTAATCCTACGAGCGTGTATGAAAGGGTTGATAGAAGTAGAGGAAGCGAGGAGGGAAGTATGTCAAGATTGTATCAGGCGGAGGTCTGTGGTCTCTGCCTACTCCTACAGGAAAGGCGTGATTTTATGTATGTACTAGATTTTGCCTGCGACTATAAATCAAACTAAAACAAGAAAAGTTTCATTAAAATCGGATCAGTAGTTTTTGCGTGATGCTCAAACAAATAGACAAAAACAAAGTCCAAACAAACAAAAAATTTGTGATTTGGATTAAATGGCATAAAAATAACATAACGTGATATTTTCTCATAAATATCTTCAATGATCAGACAGAATCAATTTAAGATTAATGGTATTGATAGAAGTATGATAATGTGGTTACCCTGGTCCTCATCCTCCTCAGCGGAGTCCCCGGCCACCTCAGCGTTCTCGGCCTCCGCCCTCTCCATCTGGCGCGCCAGCTCTGCCTCGTCCGTCGCCGTCACCACCTTCGGCTGTTCACAACATTCATCATCATCACATTAAAAGTCTACAGCTGGAAGTCTACACAACACGCTATTGAATTTAGATAGATACTCGTAGATACTTGGATAGATAGATATTTATTTAATAGCACCGCGTATTTTAGGGGATGTACGCACGGCAGCTAGTAAGTGGAAAAAAACCAGTATAAGCTGAACCACCGTCCCGTGTGGTGCCGGCAAAGAATAGTACCAACCCATACGTTCAAAATAGCTATTCGCAATCTCTCTTGACCTCTTATGTACTTTAAAAAAAAAATTGCCGTAACTTTATCAAACTTTTATAAAGCTATTTATATACTCGTATGTTCATTAAAAAATTGCCGTAACTTTATCTAACTTTTATAAAGCTATTTATATATAGGTATTATAAATATAAATAAATAAATATATGTATATCTAGGTATATATTGTGTGTATTATATGTATATGTAATACTTTCCATAAATGTATAAATATTTAATAAATTTATTACATTATTGTAAACTATGTTTAATATAACTTCGGATGTTTTGATTCTGGAACTTTGACTGGACTTGTAAAGATTTGTATGGTGTCCACGATACAGGCTTGCCTAGTGTGGAGACCATGATTTAACCTGTTACTTTTTAAAGTAGATAGTCCTCAAAAAGTGTGCAATATTTTGTTTTGAAATCAATGTTTTGAAATATGTTGTAACTTCTATGCACATTTGAATAAATAATTTTGTATTTTTGTATTTGTATACATACCCGTGGGTGTCGTAAGAGGCGACTAAGGGTTAACTGGAGGATGGGCAGCAGCATCCTCCTCTGTATCTTACATCTTCCTAACTGCGGTCACCTACAACCGCGGTCCATAGTGCCAGCCGTAACGCTAACAAGCGAGGTGACTATGGTACTTCCCCTCCACATATTTCCAGCAAAAGCTAGAATTCTGGAGGGAGCTCCCTGTCCTGTAGTGGACGTTGCATGGGATGTTATGATGATGATGATGAAGCTGAACCAGCGCTACGCTACAAACGCCCGAACCCAGAGACCCGAAGGTCAAAATGTTGCCACCGACGAGCGGCCGTGCGTACCATAGACATCACATCACGCTTTTTAGCGTTGGGTATAGTTTTTAGTTAAAGTTTTCAAATTTATATTTAAAGATTTTTCTGTGAACAATATCATCTACCAAAACATACACAACTAGAAAACGATACCCTATGACTCAAAACTTGACCTAAGTTGGGAGCCATTGGCCGGGTTGTAAAGTCGATGACCTACCTCACAAATCCAAGTATCACAGTAATTGAGGCTCCAAAGATATCAGGTTTTAAAAAATTGGCATAAAACTTCTTAAGGGCTTATTCTGGAGGCTAAATGTAACAACTTTCGTTTTACGACTTAGAAATTCCCAAAAAAAGGCCGCCAGAAAAAGCTCTTAAAAAGTTTTACACCAGTTTTTTAAAGCCCTGTATCTTCGCCACAGAAAGATACCCTAACATGATATACATACAGACTGTAAAAAAATTGCCAACAATAATGAGCATGTTACTTCACAGAGCACTGAATGGTCGCGCGCCGCCGTACTAGAGGAAGCATAGTCAACAATTGCCATACAAACCAAGCGCGTCAGGGGGCGTCACCCATTTATGCACACCGTTTCCTCAGTATTGTATACACGGATCACTCGCCGCTCCTGCACGTCTCAAGTTTTGTGTTCTAAAACAACCTGAACTAGCATATGTAAACTGCTAGGGGCGCGCGACCATTCAGTACTCTTCTGTGATGTTACTTAAACCTCGAAACTGAACAAAGGAAAATGGTACGGTCAACCGCTTGTCGGTAGAAACTTTTTCAACTCTATTACTACGCCATAAGGTCCAAAAGTGTTTCTACTGATGTGCGGCTGTGTGTACATGGGTGTGTGACAGTGCTTAATTTTTTTTTACATACCTATCTGCCAGTATGACTCGACACCATTTGTAAAGCTTGGCAACAGAAAGCTGGGACGCTTAGATTAAATTAGACAAGATAATCATCATCATCATATCGTGTGGGTTGCAAGGTCGATGACCGACCTCACAAATAAAAAAGATAATAAAAAAGCATAAATACCGCCATCTGCACGTTAAAAACGCCTCCGGCCTCTGTGATCTTGTCCTTGATTTTATCAATGGCATCTTGAAGGGCTTTCAGGCCATCAGTCTTCTCTGGTGTTGAAGTTGTCATTACTGTAAACATTTATTTTAATTTCATCATACAGGGTGTAAGCGGTGTACCGATAACTGAAAGGGCGAGCTCGGTCAACGAAACTGAACAACTTTCTCAAAGAAATGTTTTTGGGAAATGACAAAATGTTTTGACCTGTCCATACAAACTGTTTGATCAGAGTGAGCAATTTATATGTAGTCAAAATTTTTTTTAATTTCCCAAAAATTTTTCTTTGGGAAAGTTGTTCAGTTACGTTGATTGAGCATGCTTGTTCAGTTTTCGGTACACTTTTCCTTACACCCTGCATAATGAGATAGGCAGTTCACCTGGGCCTAGAGACATGCGGCTTTCTCCAATCGTAAACGATAATAGAATAGAATGCAAATGTATGTGATTGACATTAGCTAATGAAATGTTGCATCACAGCTAATGTCAATCCCATACATTTTTATTCTATTCTATAGGGTTTACGATTATAAAAAGCCACTTGCCTCACCGCGCATTCAGATCTGAATAAGATGTCCCTAGGTACGGTCCCTTGTGGTGCAAAGAATAGTACCAACCCCTCTCTACCCGTGGGTGTCGTAAGAGGCGACTAAGGGTTAATGAACCAGAGGATGGGTGGCAGCATCCTTCTGTGTATCGTATCATCTTACATTCTGCGGTCGCCAACAAACAACCGCGGTCCATGGTGCCAGCCGTAACGCTAACACGCATGGTGACTATAGTACTTCCCCTCCACATTGTTCCAACAAAAGATGGAATTTTGGAGGGAGTTCCCTGTCCTGTGGTGGACGTTGCAAGAGATGTTATGATCAGGTACAAAAAATGTGTTTGACTTCTCATAGAAACTGAATCACATGACAGCTCATCATGTGACCTTGCTTGCATGGAGAGTGTAAAAAAACATATATTTTGACCTGTATTTCTTGAGTAAAATTGTTCACTTAAATTCAATTTCTGAGTGTATATTGCATTTAACTTTCTTTTATATGGTCAGTTTGGATGACATAATAGATTTTTAAACTATACACTGTGTTCTTTTAGATTTGCGTTAACTTTAAGGGCATGTTCAAAAAGAACATGGAGTATACAAGTTACAAAACTAAATCAACTTTTCTCAAAAAGCACTGCAATATTGTTGCAAATTTTTCATCAGTAAAAAAAATTATTTAAATCTCATACATACCATACAAAGGTGGAGCAATAAGGTTAATCTTGATTGGCAAATCAAGTGTAGACAACGCAAGACCGGCTTTCAATGCTGCTCTGACGGCATCAATTCCCTCGTAACCATAGCATGCACACTCAATGTCAGCTCGGATCTTCACCGCTTGCATTGTGAGTTTCCTCTTAATGTTGGATAGTAGGACTTCTTTGGTGTTTTCATCAAGACCACATTCATTCAATACTGACGGGTCTCTGGAACAGTAAATGGTCATATATTTAAAATTATAATTCCACCACCTCCACAAAACTCTACATAGAGATATCCACATTACTGACATCTAGTAAAAATTTTAAACTGGCATTTGGTTGGCATGTTTGTTAATATGTTAAAAAATGAGCCTTGGATTTTTTAAAAATGATTAATTCACATTTCAGACATTATTATTTTGCGATATTAATCATCCATCTTTTACATTCTTGCTACAAAAACATAAATCATAAATCTTTATTGCTTACACATATGAAAAAACCGGCCAAGTGCGAGTCGGACTCGCGCCCTAAGGGTTCCGTACCTATCTACCATATATGATATAATAAAAGCTTTCGCTCTTTGATTTTAAAACTCTGCGACCATCCAACTTGCCCCTCTTTAATAGAAAAGTTCTTGAAACGGGAGCTCACCTTAATTGTTTACTATTAGTTGGGAGAAAAATTGAAATATTTAATGATTTTAGACTTTTCCCTTTATTTGTACTGTGACACTGTGAGACCTAGCTTATTGCCAATTTTCATAATTTTAGGTCAACGGGAAGTATCCTGAAGGTTTTACTTTTTTGCATAAATGTATGGAGATGAGATTCATAAAAAGCCATATCTTTTGATTGCGTCGTTGTAAAAAATTGAAATTTTCAGATCTTGTGTGGTTTATGGACCTTAATATTCGTTTTCAATTTCAACCTGATACCTCTTCTCGTTCGTTAGAAAAAGGATCTTGACAGACAGACAGACAACAAAGTGATTCTATAAGGGTTCCGTTTTTTTATTTTGAGGTACGGAACCCTAAAAACAAAATGATTAACGAAAAGATTCGGAAATAAATCACGATCATTCTTATTCAACACTTTTATAAGCAAAGTCATATACCTAGACTATGAAAAGGCATTTGACAAAGTACCCACTACAAGGCTTCTACACAAACTAGAACACATAGGTATACGAGGAAAACTGTTAGAATGGATCGAGGCCTTCCTGCGAAACAGAATACTGCGAGTTCGAGTCGGCGATACTATGTCTGAAGAAAGAGAAATACATAGTGGTGTGCCACAAGGCTCTGTCCTGGGCCCCGTTCTGTATATTATTTATACGTTTGACCTGCCACATTGCCTGAAATGCAATGTCAGCATTTTTGCTGACGACACCAAGATTTTTGGAAACCCACTCACTGATTACGACAGTCTGCAAAGAGACCTAGATGCAATAGCGAACTGGTCAAAAGAATGGCTCATAAACCTTAATGCTGACAAATGTACCACACTCCACATAGGTAATAGAAACCCACACTTAAAATATAAGATGAATGGAGTAGAACTGCGAGCAGTCAAAGAGCAAACTGACTTGGGTGTTATTATCATGGATAACCTTAAGTGGGAAGATCAAATTTGCACAATCACGAAGAGAGCAAAAAGCTTTATCTATCTTATCCGAAAAGCCTTTGGAATTCTTACTCCAGACATGTTGCTGAATATACACAAGACATACATAAGACCAATACTGGAGTATGCTTTTCAGGCTTGGAGCCCGTATTTTGTCAAGGACATTGAATTATTGGAGAAAGTACAGCGCAGCTTCACCAAAATACCAAGACAATTAAAGAGACTACCATACGATGACAGACTAGAAGCACTGAAGTTATGCACCCTCAAAGAGCGACGGGAGCGTGGAGACCTTATAGAAACCTATAAAATCTTAAACGGCCACTACAATCTGAAAAATCTCCAGACAATGTTCAGAAAGGACAATAATACCCGTCTAAGAGGTCACCACTTGAAACTAGAAACCTGTCTCTCCCACAACAATCCTCACAGAAACTTCTTTGCTAATAGAGTCGTCAACCCATGGAATAAACTGCCCGAAGAAGTAGTCTCAGCACCAAATGTCAACATTTTTAAGAACAAACTAGACAAACATATAATAGAAATTAAGAAAAAGAAAGCACACTAGTTAACTGGATACAGGCATTATCAGTTGTATATCGACTGCCTGCCTGCTCAATGATAATAATAATAAAAAGGCAAGACACTCAGTTTTTGCTCCCAGGCTACACTAGGCAACACTGAAAGCTGTTGCTACAGCAGCGCAAGGTGTTGCAGCACAAGATGAGTGGCTACCTTTATAAGTATTTCTTTATTACATTCTTGCATACGCTTACATTCATACATTCTTGCTAAAAAACATATCTCTTCTCAATTTTTTTTATTATTCGGCTATAACATAATCTGTGAAAATTTCAACCAGCCATCTACAGCAGTTCAAAAGCTCTTTAAAAGTTGCAAAGACAGACAAAATAGGCTTAGCAGTATAGCATATGTTGTCTGTCTGCCCAACTCTATAGTTGCAGATAGGTAGGTTTCATTAGCACCTTTTGGGTCATCATAATATCCCATGAAACGTCCACTGTAGGATAGGAGTTCCCACCAGAATTCCAGCTGTTGCTGCAACAATGTGGAGGGGAAGTACCATAATCACCACGCCTGTCAGCGTCGCGGCTGGCACCATGGACCACTGTTGTTGGTGACAGCAGAATGTAAGATGTATGACAGTCAAAAGGATGCTGCTGCCTATTCTTCGGTTTATAAACCATTAGTCGCCTATTACGACACCCACGGGCAGAGATGGGTTGGTACTATTTTTTGCTAATTATGATGATGACTTACACAGCAGCCTGTTTGAAAAAGTCATAAGCTGAAGCCTTCTTCTTGTATTTCTCCTCAAAGAGCCAAGCAGTCTTCTTATACAGCTCTTCTAGTTGTTCCGAACTTTCGTAATGCAGCAGTTCCGCTACGTGCCTCAGGATTGAGTTCACTGCTTTGGCTTTTGCATACCGTTCTGTACATTTGTCTATGTCTTCTGCTGATACACGACGCTTAGATAAATCTATGTATCCTGGAATAATATTCAGTTTAATTTTTTATTGCACGTTTTGTAAATTTTACTAGTCCAAAGAAGGTTGAGGCATGTCTATGTTTTGGGAGATTGTTTTAATATTAAGGCAGTGACTGGCATATAATTTTACCAGACTAAAGCCGAGCCCAAAAGCAGAGCAGGGGCACCAATGATTATCAGATGTTTGCAAGCCTGTTTCTATTAATTTTCAATTATCTTTGTTTCAACTAGCAAAGTACAGCATTTGACTGTAGTCATTGTAAGATAATGAAAAGTTATGTATGTTGTGCATTCAGCAGCACAGGATGCTAACCTAACCTTTATAAGTATGTATATATATTTAATAAAAAAATATATGTTCTTATATACATACATAAAAAATATATAATATAAAAAAAAATGCTAAAAATGATGTTAAATAACTTATTCATACAGGGTGTAAAAAAAGTATGATGATCCTTCTAAGGGGTGATTTTACATCACAAATTATATAATTACAATATACTTACTAAAGTAGCGCCAACGTAAGAAGTTAATTTTGATGTTTCCTTAACACCAACACACAGGGTTCATTTTTCTTTGCAGGTCGTAATTTTGCATATGTTTGACAGCTGTCAGAAAAGACCTATTACGGTGGCCTAACTTTAATACATATAATTATATTAATTAATAAAAAATACCTTTTTTTCTTAATTTTTTTATTATTATTTCGGATGATCATGAAATTTGACTTTCCTTCAAATCACATGACAGTTATTTATTGGAATGAATAAGTACTTGCAAGTGACTGAATATTATAACAAAAACCGGCCAAGTGCGAGTCGGACTCGCGCCCTAAGGGTTCCGTACATATCTACCATATGATATACTAAAAGCTTTGCTCTTTGATTTGAAAAACTCCGCGTCCATCCAACTTGACCCCTCTTATGTAAAAAAGTTCTTGAAACGGGAGCTCACCTTAATTGGTTACTATTAGTTGTGAGAAAATTGAAATATTTGATGATTTTAGACTTTTTCCTTTATTTGTACTGTGAGACCTAGCTTCTTGCCAAATTTCATAATTTTAGGTCAACAGGAAGTACCCTGTAGGTTTTGCATTTTTGCATAAATGTATGGAGATGATGACATAAAAAGCCATATCTTTTGATTGCGTCATTGTAAAAAATTGAAATTTTCAGATCCTGTGTGGTTTATAGACCTTAATATTAGTTATCAATTTCAGCCTGATACCTCTTCTCGTTCGTGAGAAAAAGGGTCTTGACAGACAGACGGACAACAAATTGATCCTATAAGGGTTCCGTTTTTATTTTGAGGTACGGAACCCTAAAAACATCTCTGTCTATACCACCAGCTGATCATAGAGTTCATTGAACCATCCAGGGGCTTCACTCCTTTTTGAGCTAAAAAAACTACTTAAAAAAAAATCTTTTATATTTTTTAAACAATATTTTTAATGAAGTAGAATCGACCCTTAGAAGGATCATCGTATTTTTTACACACTGTATATTATATTGCATTTTATCTTTTATATTTTTTAAACAATATTTTTAATGAAGTAGAATCGACCCTTAGAAGGATCATCATACTTTTTACACACTGTATATTATATTGCATTTTTTTTAAAGTTTTACAGCCTAGCATACCGATAATGTAGATTCAATGCAAAATTACCTTTTTCTTTGTCCACCCTGATAACAACTACTGGCTCTGTCTTCCCAACCCTGATGAGTTTGTTGATTGACCTGATACGTCTCCGAGACAACTCCGAGAGCAATATCATGCCCTCTATGTTGTTATATTCCAGCAAATGGACGTACGCCCCCATCTCGGCGATCGAACGAACGTTCACCATCACCACATCTTCCACCTCAGGATATTTTTCCTGATAAAATCGACACGACAACGGCATCTGAAAATTTGCCACATAACCTATAAGTTAAACCGAGAATTCCACCATCGTTCAGCTAATTTGTGAAAACTAAGTAAAGACAGCACCTTGGTCGTGTGTTTTTAGTTTTGTTGCTATAAATTAATAGTAATATTGAGAATAATGATGAAATAATTCTCTGGTTCACGTTGACCGTCGACAACTTTTGCGTTCGGGATCACGCAGCAGCTGGCGGGCGACGGATTTATTTTGTTTGTCAAATGAGGTCAAATCAGTGTACTAATGTCGACTGTCAGCGTTTATTTTACTTTACGTAAACCGAAACGTAAAAAGAGTTGCCAGGTAAAGAATTAATAACGTTATAGAATGTGTTTGAGCCTTGTTTGAGCGAGTGAGTTGCCGAAGTACCACATTCTGTGCGTTCCAATTTGCGCTAACAGACTGCTTTAGAGTCTTTCCTCCGTGTTTAGAGCACTGTGAGCGCGCTAAAGTCGGTCCAAATTGACCAAAAGCGTGCTCTAAAGCACTCGCTCGTTCACCGCCTTACGTCATTGATGACGTCATCGTTTCTGCTATCAGTGCTTTAGTCAAATAGGTGGAGCAGTGAAACCGCTAATGTCAAAATCGATTTGACACACATAAAATCCCACACATCTGCAGCCAACTGATGTTTCTCAAGTTTTGATTTTAATGAGTTTGTCTCTAATGGAAATGAGAGTGGATTTGGCGCACATTTTTCAGGGATTAGCTTAGGCTTTGGTAAAGAAAATAAAAACAAAACTGATATTTTGACAGATGAACACATGAGCGCGCTTAAATCCATTCCAAATTGACTAGAGCCATTAAAGCAGTGATAGCTTTGTGAGTGAGCAAAATCAATTTGGACCGTCCGTCACACAGAAAAATAAGGGTAATTAGAAGGAGGATTAAAGAAATAATTCGTCACAAGGCAGTGAAGGCGTCGTTCTATGGATTTGACGGGTTATTTTGAATATTTCCTAGGGATCATTGATGATTTGACATAAAAATTTGGGACATGTTGGCAGATGTCATCGCATAGTAAAATAAATTAGCAAGGTATCTATTACGAGCGAAGCAAGGAGGTCCGAAATCTTTGGTCCGTCAGTACTGTATACGCCTTTAGCAGCGTTTGTACAATTTGGAACACAGCGATTCACTGACTTCCGCTTGCTTGTCATATTTTTGGCGGCATACCATTTTTGAATTTTTTCCGCAACTGCATTGCAAAATTCAACCACCCGCATCACTCTATAAAAAGTTGAAGTTGAAACTAGTTTGATGAAATTCCACGAAGATGAATCGTCGTAGATTTAGGCCGATTTGTTCGAGGAAGGTGTCCTAACTTGGGCATACCATTGACAATGTTACTTCTTCTTCTTTTCGTATCAATGGCAAATGATTTTATAGTAGGTAACTTAGCCCAAAATGTGGCTACAGCGATAGCTCTTTGGTTGCCTTCAAAAAGGTCCTCCTTGGTGCAAGAAACTGAAGAGGTAGGGCACGAAAGCAAGTGTGTCATGGATTGCAAAATGCCGCATTCACACTTGTCGTTATCAGAGAAGCCCCACCTCTTCTTCAGTTCTCCGCACCTGCCAGCGCCCGATCGCCGTCTATTAAGTGACTTCCATATGGGTCAGGGAAGATCATGTCCTGGTGGAAGTTTTTCGGCAATGGGGATATATGGGCTATCAGGGGGGTACCTTTTTGAACACAGTTCTATAGCCTTTGATGGATTTGATTCGAGGGGTACGGTGTTTCTAATAAAACTGTGACGGCTTTTGAGGCGTATGGGAGGTGGAGTATGTCCGTGTAGTGGGTGTCTACTATCTAGTTCCTGTTTATGTTTTTCAATGTTACTGAAAACATTTAACAACATTCACTGATGCATCCAAATAGGCATCCAATATAAAAAAAGGCCAAGTGCAAGATGGACTCGCGCACTAAGGGTTCTGTTTCCGTACCTGTTACTCGCCATCAAACTACTGTAGTTTGGCGAGACTTTAATCTTTAAGCACTTAATGTAATTATGATGAATAAATAATAAAAAAGAAAAAAAAAAATGATATTCTACAAGCTTTTGCCTTTGATTTTAAAAACTCCGCGTCCAATCAAAGCTGACAACGATGTAGAAACAGCGATGTAGAAATGGAAGCTCACCCAAACAATTTTTTGTGAGAAAAGTTTGAATATTCAATGATTTCTGACTTTTTCCGTTACTTGGGCTATGAAGCCTAGGTTCTTGCCAAATTTCATGATTCTAGGTCAACGGGAAGGTTCCTAAACGGAAAGATGGAAACGTAAATGGTTGTATCTTTTGACTATATTGTTGTAGAAGCTTGTAATTTTCACACCTTTAATATTAAGGTCCATGGACCCAATGGACTTTAATATTTAAAAATAATTACAATTTGCTACCATTGCCCGATCGTGAGAAAAGGGTCTTGACAGACAGACCGACGGACAGACAGACGAACAACAATGTGTTCCTATAAGGGTTCTATTTTTTTCCTTTTGAGGTACGGAATCCTGAAAGTTAAAGAAATGTTAGATGTCAAATGACTTGGTAATAGTTTAAGTGGTTGGTATGGAACAAGGAATAGTAGATTAGTAGCCAAGGGCTGTAAGGCATCAATTGCAGCCCGAGATATTTAGGCGCATATTTAGTGCGCCGCACAAGCGCAGCGTGGGCGCCTATAGTTCGAGGGTGCAATTGATGCTTACACCCGAGCTAACTATTCTGCTTTACATCTCGATTGTGAGGTTAGTAGGTCCTTATTACCACCAAATTGTAGGTGACAAATTAGCGCTCTAGGGTTATAATGTAACTAGAAAAGCCCTAGGGCGGTAAGTAATAAAAAAAAACGCTTCACTCTTTCAAAACTCAATTACTTACCGCCCTAGGGCTTTTCTAGCTACATTATTACCCTAGATCGCTAATTGGTCACCTCCAAGCCCCATTTGGGGGTAATAAGGACCTACTTACCGTATATAAGAGATGTAAAAATATAAACATACACTCTACCAAGAGGTATATGATTAACCCCAATTGAATTTACTTGTATGTACGCACGGCAGCAAGTTCATCATCATCATAACATCCCATGAAACGTCCACTACAGGACAGGGAGCTCCCTCCAGAATTCTTGCTCTTGCTGGAAAAATATGGAAGGGAAGTAAGTACCCTTCAGCAAGTTAGCACGCAGCAAGTTAGTAGTAACAAAATCAGTATAAGCTGAACCAGCGCTACGCTACAAACCTCCGAAACCGTATAGTCACTGACGTGCGGTCGTGTGTACTGTCTCTTGTGCCAGTAATTTCACTGCCCCTTTTACATTTAGAAAACGTAACACAGCAGTGCAAACACTGCTACCTTACCGAAATACTTAGGCAAGGGATGGGACTTCCCCAGAGGACTTGGCACAAAAGCCCTAATTCCTTCAGAAACAAGGAAGGTAACAAAATAGTCTACGGAACCGTCTATTCTCACAAGGGATTGCACTCTTGTTTACTGCGTTTATTTTTCTACGAAGCAACATTTGCAGGACATTAAAAAGCTTGTCATGCAAACAAATTAATTGATATATCACTCATAGCGCGAACCAACATTAAGCGAAGCCGCGAGCCAGGCTGGCTCCCGATTATTGCGTTAGTCGCGCGGTGTAGTAGACGTGGGCTTCTGGTCTAATATGCTAACGGCTGATGGGAAGCATGCTCAATAGTTTTCAGTTATATTTTAGTGCGAATTTGATACGATGACGCTGTATCGGTAAGTCTTTTACTAGTTTTGGACAAAAATTGGTCTTAGATTAGGACACTTTTGTTTTGGAAATTCGCTAATCTTAAAACTTAGGTACTTAGGTACAAAGTTAAAAAGAAGAATGCTTAAATTCGTAAGTAGAGTAAATCAAAATATTCAATGCCGATCAAAATTTATTTATTCGATCTTTAAGTTTTTCCACAAATCGCTCATCAATGAATTTCAGTTACAAATTTCTATTCTAATCTATTCGCTACTTTTTGGGCTAAGCTTATATAGTCAGTTTTGTCATTGACTCGAAAAGAAGAAGAAAAAGCCCTAAGAGATAGGATACCGACCTCTTCTTGGTGCACCACACGCTTCAGTCTATTAGAACATTTTATATCCAAAAGTGTCTTGTAAATGTTTCAAAAGATTGTCTGAAAGAGATCTTTTTAAGTGATAAGGCTGCTTTTTCCCACATTTTTTCAATTTTTTTTTGCACGTCTATCATATACAGGGTGGAAACAATAAGTGGTCTCACTCGATTATTTCTAAACTATTTAAGCTATTGAAAGATTGGTTATTGATCCTGCTTCACGAGCTCTATCAAACGGTTACAGAATAAACTGGATCTATCCGAAAATTCAATATTTCCAGCTTCCATACATTTAGTACCTACAGTTACATGGCACTCAAATTACACAAAAGCTTTTTGTAATTAAAAAATACAAAACATTTTATTTTGGCGGCTTTCCTGTTTTTTTTGAAGGTGGTAGGGGTTTTGTGGAAAGTCCGTCTGGGGAAGTACCCCCTTGCTTTTTCAGTCGTGAAGCAGCAGTGTTTGCACTGCTGTGTTTCGGTTTGAAGGGCAAGGGAGCCAGTGAAATTACCGGCACATGAGACATACCATCTTAGTTCTCAAAGGTAGCAACGCGCTTTGCTGTCTTATTAGTGTCAAAATATGCCATTAATAAGACAGTGGGTGCTATGGGCGGTGGTGACCACTTACCATCAGGTGGCCCACCTGCTCGTTTGCTCACTAGTAACATAAAAAAAATTATTACGCTTTGGTGGCATAATTATTTCTTAAAATTTTTTGTTTGTTTTAATTACAAAAAGCTTTTGTGTTTTTGACTTCCATGTGGATTTACTAAATGTATGGAAGCTGGAAACATTGAATTTTCGGATAGATAATATCCAGTTTATTCTGTAACCTATAATTATTGATATTGTTTGATAGAGCTCGTGAAGCACTTTCAGGATCAGTAACCAGTTTAGAAATAATCGAGTGAGATCATTTTATCAAGATTCAAACGAAAAAGTGGACCCATCGTTTGTTCTATAATGAGCCGGTTTTTAAAATAGAAAAACTAGTTTTAATTTTCTCGATAGATAGCGTTGGTGTAGGAAAATTTAACTGTCAACTTATTTTTCCTATCTGTTGTAAGTGTTGCCTAAGGAGGTTTATTTACTTCACGCTTCATCTACCTATGACAGATTTATTTTAAGTTCTTTAGCAAGCTGCCAAAACCGGCTCATTGAAATGTCAAAGTAAAATTTTTTACGGTGCCATTTTTCAACAGCCAATCATGCATCTACCAAAATGTTTCATCGTAGTTTTGCAAACATAGTGATGAATGTCCCCAAAATCTAGCCGACAGCTAAGACATCAATTTGGTCCAATAAAGCAAATTAATAAAACATCCAGAGTTTTAACACTTTAGATTTATGATCTTCTACAATAACTACTTACGAAAATAACGGGTTACGAAGGTCCATATTTGTTTTCTTTTGTGTTTTGTTATTTTACAGCGTGTAACAAAAAGGCTCCTGAAGGAATACCGGGTGAAATATGAATTTCTTTTTTACCTCCCATAGAAACTGAATCAGCTTTTGTATGAGAGGGCAATTTTTTATTTCGTATTTCGGCCTATGATCCTTAAGGAAAGTTGTTCAGTTTCGTGGGCAGAATCACATTCTTCTTCCTTCTTATACCCTTTCTGTTACACCTTGAAGATGGACTAGCTTTTGCCTGCGACTAAGTTTCATTGAAATCGGTGCAGTCGTTTTTGCGTGATTTAGATTCAGGGGCATCCATTTTTTTATATTTTTAGGGTTCCGTTCCGTTCACTTTGTTGTCCGTCTGTTTGTCAAGAAGCTTTTTCTCACGAACGAGAAGAGGTCATCATCATCATATCAGCTGAAAGACGTCCACTGCTGGACATAGGCCTCCCCTAAAGATCTCCATGACGACCGGTCCTGCGCTGCTGCTGACGAGAAGAGGTATCAGGTTGAAATTGATAACGAATATTATGGTCCATAAACCACTCAAGATCTGAAAATTTCAATTTTTTAAAACGACGCATACAAAAGATATAACTTTTAATGTCCTCATCTCCATACATTTATGCAAAAAAGCAAAACCTACAGGGTACTTCCCGTTGACCTAAAATTATGGAAATTTGGCAAGAAGCTAGGTCTCACAGTACAAATAAATGGAAAAGTCTAAAATCATTAAATATTTCAATTTTTTCCATAACTAATATAGTAATTAATTAAGGTGACCTCCTGTTTCAAGAACTTTTCTATAAAAGAGTGGTCAAGTTGGATGGTCTTGAAGTTTTTAAAATCAAAGAGCGAAAGCTTTTAGTATATCATATGGTAGACAGGTACGGAACCCTTAGGGCGCAAGTCCGACTCGCACTTGGACGGTTTTTTTTTTATGAATATCTTTATTGTACAGACTTTACAATTTTATAATGGTAGAGATAGATTAAAAATACTTTATTGCTCACATAAAGTAAAAAGCACAAACATACATAAAAAACTTTACCTACTTAATACGGGCAATACAAGACGGCCTTTTTGCTGAAAGCGATCTCTTACAGACAATTTTTGAAGTTAGAACGAAGCTTTACATGTACTTTCTATGAGGAGATAAATGCTTACTAAACAACGTCATTTTGAAACAAAAACTACTAACCTACACACATTAGCTCATAAATACCTAAATTACTTATTCTAAATTTAGAACCACTCCAGTCAAGGGTCTCCAGTAGGTTGGCGGTAGGGTGCCCGGAAGAATGCCTTTTTCCTATTCTCCAGTCCTACATAGAGAATTCTCCGCCGCCGCTCTTGATTCGATTGATCGCAGAGGCAAGAAGTTGGTGAAAACCAAGTTTCACAGTCTGGCCCACCGTCGCAAAATTGCATGTCTGTCGGTCTTATACATATTGAACTTCGGAGAGAGCCCAAGAGCTCCATGAGCTTATTCCGCACTCCCCTTTCTACCATCGTTAGTTCATACAGTGCACCCAAACTTGGTTGATATTCCACACATTCGCACAAAGCGCTTTCTTCTTCTTCTTTTCGAGTCAATGGCAAAACTGACTATAAACGCTTAGCCCAAAAAGTAGCTACATCAATAGCCTTTTGGTTGCCTTCAAAAAGGTCCCTCCGAGTGCAGGAAACTGGAGAAGTAGGGCACGACAGCAAGTGTGTCATGGTTTGCAAAATACCGCATTCACACTTGTCGTTATCAGAGAAGCCCCACCTCTTCATGAGTTCCCCGCACCTGCCAACGCCCGACCGCAGTCGGTTTAGTGACTTCCATATGGACCAAGGAAGATTGTGACCTGGTGGCAGCTTTTCGGCAGTTGGGATATGAATGTTGTCAGGAGGGTAGCGCTTTGAAACATCTTTTACAATGCGCACAGCTAAGGAGTGGAATTCCCTGCCTGCGTATGTGTTCCCGATTTCGCATAACCCGAATCTATTCAAGTCGCGAGTGAATAGGCTTCTTATGGGCAAGCCGTCCCATCGTCGACTTCATCTCTGTCCTCAACAATAGATCGAGGTCAAGAGTAAACGCAGTGGCAATAAAAAAACGTGCCTTGCAACGTGGCTGTTACGAACAAAACGGTGATCCCGAAAATCACAAAAATTAGAGAAAACTATTTTTTTTTCTATGTTATTTCAAAAATATCAAAAATGTAAAACGACACATCATTAATTGTTTAGTCTAAAATATTGAAAAATATTGCAGTAAAATGGTTACAAATGGAAAAAAAAATACAAAATAAGGGTCAATTTAGAATTTTTTTCTAAAGTTATACAAATTAAATTAAAATTCTAAATCTACCACATCACTTCTCATATCTCGTTTATTACTAAGTCTTTTTTCTGTCAAGATAAATGCTATATTTAATTTAAAAAGTGGATACGAAGTATATCCTTAAGTTCAGTCAGAAAGCAGATAGCGCCCTTAAAGCCCGCGTCACACAGAGGCGGTAGCGGAAGCGTTCCGGGGCCGGTATTTTTTGTAAAGTATGAGTTCTTATGCACCCTGTCACATTGAAAAGCGGTCGCGGCGCGGTATTTTGTTCCCGCCAAACCGCCCCGGACCGCTTTCGCAGTCATACCGCCTCTGTGTGACTTGAGCTTAAGTAGATAGCGGCCGGGACCAACGGCTTGGCGTGCTTTCCAAACGAAATCATCTTTTTGTTCGGACAATCTGGTGAAGTTGTGATTCATCCTGCAATGTCCTCGCCAAACTGGGGAAGTCACACAAAGAGATTTTTGTTTGGCATTGTCTGTAACAGGAACCGAACCCAGAACTTCCGGATCAATAGCCGAAAGCTTTAACCACTGGATCGCGGAGGCTGAGTACATTAGTGCTTATTTTGTGTTTAAAATTTTAAGTGTTAGTTCGACAACACGAAAACGTCATAAGCATTTCCGTTACGTACGATTCATATTGGCCACAATCTGATTGACGGTATGAAGGTCACCCTCATCAAGTGGCCCAAGTGGCCAGATCAATTATTTGTTGACCCATCGGGATTCGATACATCGCCGAATGTGGGTCATAGGCTCATCAGACGAGCGATCGATTTGGTTCCGGTCAATGTTATTGGGGCTTCATTGTGATTTGGGACACTGCGTCTAGGGTGCTGGATGTTTCTGCTAAAGTTCTAGAAATTCTGAACATACCGTATGTTAAAACTGCAGAATGTTTTCTACAAGCGCGATCTACGTAACCCATAAGAAGATAATGTGGCGGTGGCGGTCCTATTTACGAGTATAAGCCGCGAACACCACTTGACAGTGTAATGGTTGCAAAGAAAAAGTGGTTTTAGTATGTATGACTAAGGCTCTGTTCAACCCTGATTCTTTATTTGATCACAATAGTTAAGCATGTACAGTCAAGAGCACATTAAGCTTGACACACTGGACTTTGTACCGCACTTATCTTAGTCAGCGTAAAGAGTGAAATCGCCTGTGTGTGTCAAGCCTGACAAACCCTTGATTGTACTTCTATTTTGTTTTCATGTCAAATTTTAGCTAGTTTGATTTGTTGTTTGTTTTTTACAGGATTATATTCCTCGTAACAATATCTTCAGTATTTGGTATAAGTTATGGAGAAGATACACAATTGCCAGGTAAATTATTTTTTACACATAAAATTTGAATGAGAAAAATAAGAAAAGAAAAAATTGGCTAAAATACATACTGCTATTGTATTTTGCTAGTTTACGAGTATTAACTAGTTAATTCCAACAATATCGGAGAATTTCTGTTCCATACATTTTGGTTGAGTAATTATCAGTCCTACAGTAACAAAAAAGAATTGTTCCATAATTATAAGTAATGTTTGCGATGTCTTTGAAAACCCTTATATAGCTTATTAGGGATGCTCAAGGAAAACACACAATTTATCTAACCAATTTGGATCCACTGGTGGATTCAGGAAGAGAAAAAATTTAAATTTGCTTTACAACGAATAAAAATCTGATTCGGTAAATTTTTATGGAAAACCAAATTTTAAAACAAAAGTTGTTCAGTTACATGGGTAGAACTAATCCACGAAAGGTTTTGCGTATTTGGAATTACACGTTGTATGTAAGTGGAAGGAAGTCAAATATCTATGATTTGGGAAAATATTTTTATTAGAAGTTACGTTGAATTTTGTTAGTTAAATTAGCGTAACATTCTCGTCTTTGAAAAAGTTTATAGAACTCGCTTTATTGCGACATCTGCAACGCTCTAAAATTAAAGAAATATATCTTAATAACATGTACACTGTGTGTTTGTTTTAGCAAATTACACAACAATATCGCCTTTTGTGGATCAAGCCCCCTGCTCGCCTCTCCGCCCAGGTGACGTGGACTTCCAGACCGTGGACCTGATAGCCGTGTATAAGCTGGACCGTTCTGACACCACGGGAGTCACTCTGGTACAGGGGTCACAGGACCTGCAACGAGCTTACAGGATCGGTGACGGGGCAAACCTGACACTGCCTTTGAAGTGAGTATTATGTTTGAGAGTCTTCTGTTCGGGACCAAGCCCCCTACCCAGGTGACGTGGACTTCCAGACCGTGGACCTGATAGCTAATTTGGACCGGTCTGACACCACGGGGGTCACTCCGATACAAGGGTCATAGGACCTGCAACGCGGAGAAATATAGGATGTCGGTGACGGTGCAAACCTGAAGCTGCCTTTAAAGTCAGTTCTGTTTGGGACCAAGCCCCCTGCTCGCCTTTCCGCCCAGGTGACGAGGACTTTCAGTCCTTGGACCTGATAGGCAATTTGGACCGGTCTGACACCACGGGGGTCACTCCGGTACAAGGGTCATAGGACCTTTAACTTGCGTTTAAGATCAGTGATGGTGCAAACTGACGCTGCCTTTAAATTCAGTTTATGTTTAGATAGTGGTTGGTAGTCTTCTGTTTGGGACCAAGCCCTCTGCTAGCCTCTCCACCCAGGTGACGTGGACTTTCAGTCGGTGAACCGGAGCAAATTTGGACCGGTCTGACAGTCACTCCGGTACATGGGTCACAGGACCTTCAACGCGCATGTAGGATCGGTGACGGTGCAAACCTGACGCTGCTTTTAAAGTCAGCTGATACTAAAAGTCCTGAGGTCTATTACACGATCTGGAGAGAAGTAAAGGTACGACGTGTAGTTTGTTCACTATCTTAGCCCCCTGAACACGTTATAAACGAATTTGTTAGGGGCCTGCTCACGCACTGTACAACACGTTTATTAAGCGAATTAATTATCCCATTAATCTAGATCAGGGGTCGCCAAACTTTTTTGCGTGAGGGCCACAATGACTCCTCCACTTGGTCTCAAGATAAAAGACCTAGCCCAACGGCCGTCCATCCAAACCCCAAACTACTACCTATAAATACTACTGTAACTCCGTCTGTTTGTCTGTTACGCTTCCAAGGCTAATCTGCTGAACCGATTTTGTTGAAATTTAGTATGAAGATAGCAAACAAAAATTTTTTTCTGGTAGATTTTTGAAGAAAAATATTTCAAGTCATCACTACTGGATTGTTTAAGTCTTTTATTATTTTTTAAGTATTTTTATAGTCATTCAATAAAATCTTTGGATATTATTTGTATTTTTTAGTAAGTAACATGGCGGGCCGGATACAGCATATCTAGCCTGCTCCCGCGGGCCGGATTGATGGTCCTCACGGGCCGAACGTGGCCCGCGGGCCGTAGTTTGGGGACCCCTGATCTAGATAATCGACTCGAGACTACGATCACATCATACTGCATAGAATAGAAACCTATTCATTGAAGACTTATGATGATGACGCATACAGACCGACCCAGCAAATCGGACAGAATATCATCGTATTTTAACGAGTTACTAGATGCACTGAATGAGATTCAGAGAACTGCATATCTGAATAAACGACTGTGATTCAGATTGGGAGCAGTTGATTGATTTACAGCTTACAATTTTAAACAGCGTGTAGGTAATTCAAGTCTGTCAAAATATTTCACTAATAAGACAGTGGGTTTCATGGGCGGTGGTGACCACTTACCACCAGGTGGCCCACCTGTTCGTTTGCCCACTTGTGACATTAAAAAAAATCGAAATACTCAAACCTACGAGTATAGTTCCACCCGTGCAACTGAACAACTTTTGTTCTACAACTTTTAGAAATAAAAATAAATTTGGTTCTCCATTACAATTGACCTGATCAGATTTTGATTTGTATGAGAAGTATTGAGAAGATTCGATATTTATTTCCAAAAGTTGTAGAACAAAAGTTGTTCAGTTACATGGGTGGACTACCATCCAAGAAGTTTTGCGTATTTAGAATTTACACGCATTCCTAAATAATCATTGAATATCTTCTTTTCATATTCTGTTTCATTGATAGCGCGATACGCATATTGATAGCATTTGCTGTTCATCATCATGTCCTGTGGGTTGTAAGAACAATGACCGACCTCACAGACCCTCGTGCGAGTGGAGTTGTTGAGCCGCCGAAGGCCTCTAACATGACTCATTAACGAGACTTCCAATGCACGGCATAAATTTACTTTTCCATCAATCAGATGATTCATCCTGCAATGTCCGTATAAAATTGGGGAAACTTAGATTAATGAAGGTCTCCATGGCGGGCTCCGATGAAGACCTATCAATAATCTTAGTGGGGCGTCTCGAGTGAATTTTGTTAGTCATTGACCCCCCGTGACGATAATCGAACCTAGATACTCCGGATCAAGAGCCGAACGCTATAACACGAAGGCTGTTAATCAAGAAGTGAAATGAGTTTTCGTTACAGACTCTTACTCTCATAAAAAAAGCTGACTGTGTTATAATAAGTCTATTATTCAATTTATATTAGTTTATTTTCCGTAAAAATACTATTTTAACAACATCATAACATCCCATGAAATGTCCACTACAGGACAGGGAGATCCCTCTAGAAATCTAGCTTTTGCTGGAAAAATGTGGAGGGGAAATACCATAATCACCTCGCTTGTCAGCGTTACGGCTAGCACCATGGACCGCGGTTGTAGGTGACCGCAGCAAGTAAGATGGTAGGATACACAGGAGGATGCTGCTGCCCATCCTCCACTTTATAACCCTTAGTCGCCTCTTACGATAACCCCGGGTATGTATTTTCACATCACTAGCTCAAACAACTTTGTTTTCAAAATTTTTATTCAGTGGAAAAGATTTTTGAAATTAGAACTTGATGATAAATTATAAGGTACTGGCGCTATTCATTAACATTTTCCTCGCCGTAGTGAGGTGAAAAATTGTGTTTCGCTCGGCAGCAAAGTTATTTCGCGTCTCGTGCCTTGTACGTAACCTTAGCTACGCACAGGATTCTTCTAAGAATTTTTCGCATGCTCGAGTTTCAATCCAAGACATCATCATCATCATAACGTCCCATGAAACGTCCACTGTAGGACAGGGAGCTCCCTGCAGAATAACTGGAATTATTTCGGTCCTGCAGTAGACGTTCCATGGGATGTTATGATAATGATGGGAAAGTACCTTATTCACCACGTTTGTTTTGCGGCTGGCACCATGGACCGCGGTTGTTGCTGACCGCAGTATGTAAGATAGTACGATACACAGAAGGATGCTGCTGCCCATGCCGGCAAAGAATAGTTCCAACCCATCTCTACCCGTGGGTGTCGCAAGAGGCGACAATACAAAGCATTAGTGTCAAATAATAATTTAACTATTGTTATCGTTTTATAGGCAAGTGTTCCCCTACGGGTTGCCTTCCCGCTTCAGTGTGGTGGGGACGTTCAACGCGCACGCGCAGAGGAAACCCTGGAGTCTCCTCAAGGCCAGATCTCCAGACGCTCTGCAGTTCTCTCTGACGTTCCTCCCCCAGTCTAGGAGACTCGCTGTATTCGTGCACGGATCGAGAGCGCTTTTTAAATGCCCTGAGGTAAATTTCTTAACATCATAATATACAAATGGAATAAACGAAACTGAGAAAATAGTTTGTTCAGAATCGAAAGTAGAATCAATTTTACGAGTTTTTGATAGGGGTAATTTTTTTTGTTTTTATTATTTATATTATTGCCACTTCTGTGTACTTTTATATATAATAATAATATTTCTGTAAATATTTCTGTGGCTACGCGCGCGTAAGGCGCGCGTTGCATGAGCGGTGAGGAGGGGATCCCTCCCCTACCGCCTCCTCGCTCACTTCCCAGTGGGCGTGGCGTGCGCGGACGTGCCATAGAACAACGACGAAATTTTAAAATAACAATGGGGGCGATTATAGCGTGGCCGCTAAAATTTGACAGATCTAAAAGTGATGCTGTCTTTTTTCAGCCTATAGGCAGTAACAAAGATAGCACCACTTTTAGACCTGTCAAATTATAGCTTTAAATTTAGTGGCCACGCTAGAATCGCCCCCACTTACTGAAAAATATATTTTTTAAAGATTTTTTTAAGGGAATGGATTTATTTTCAATTAATCAGTCGGGGTGTATGAGGGTTTCGCTTATTTCATTAAGACGTTGTATATGAAACGTCCACTACAGGACAGGGAGCTCCCTCAAGAATTCCAGCAATAACGCGAGGTACATTCTGAGGGGTAGTACCATAGTCACCACGATTGCTAGCGTTACGGCTGGCACCATGGACCGCGGCTGTTGATGATCGCAGTATGTAAGACAGCTGCTGCCCATCCTTCGGTTCATAATCTCTCAGTCGCCTCTTACTACACCTACGGGTAGAGATGGGTTGGTACGATTCTTTGCCGGCACCACACAGCAGAAATTGTTTATATAGGGTGTTCATTAGGCGGGCGGGTTCAGTATCAATAACTAAACAACTTTTTCAGAAATTAGAAAAAATCTACCAAAATTCGCTGTCAGCTGATACAGTTTCTATTGGAAATTGACAAAAATCTCGTAAAACACTCCGTAACAGTAAAAAACTAATATGTTTAATAATATAAACATATTAAACTCTTTCTCCCAAACCCATACACACGTGGGTGTCGTAAGAGGCGACTAAGGGTAATAAACTGGAGGATGGGCAGCAGCATCCTCATGTGTATTTAACATCTTATTTACTGCGGTCACCTACAACCGCGGTCCATGGTGCCAGCCGTAACGCTAACAAGCGAGGTAACTATGGTACTTCCCCTCCACATTTTTCTAGCAAAGCTAGAATTCTGGAGGGAGCTCCCTGTCCTGTAGTGGTTATTCATCATTTAGTGTGGGTTGCAAGGTCGAAGACCGATCCCACACACCCTAGTGTCAGAGTTGTTGAGGCGCCAAAGGCCTCTGACTTAGCTCATTGACGACTACATCTGTAGAATAGTAGTCGGGATTAACGGCTTAACGTGCCTTTCGAAGCACGGAATCATCTAGCTTTTCGGACAATCAGGTGATTCATCCAGCAATGTCCTAACCATAAACTAGGGAGGTCGCACTAAGGAATTTTTGTTTGACAGTGTCCCCACCAGGAATCGAACCTAGAGCCGAGCAGCGAGCCGGATGGAGAGCCAAGCCCTCTAACCACCACTAGGCCAGGCCACGGAGGCTGTTAGGTTTTAATTATGTGTAACACTCACAAGTCGTTTAGTGATAAATCTGTAACCAAATCCTTGTTAAGGTGATCTGTTTTCCATACAAAAATTCAAATGACTTGCATTCTTACGCGGGACATAAAATTCTGTTGAAAAACGAACGAATACTGCTATTTTTAGTTAAATTTTTCGCTAATTAATACAAAAATACAGTTAATGTACTAAAAGTACTATTTTTGTTAGCGATTTTTGGTTCAATATTACGATTGTGGGCGTGCGGTCAAAACTGTACGGTTGTGCTTTGTGTCCATGTGTGAGTGATCGTACTCATGTAAACACGGACTGACGAGAGTAATTGACTTTAGTGGACATATGGAGATATTTTTCTTATCGTAATTGTTGTTAGGTCACCTTAAGGTGATCTGTTACGGCCAGCTTAGCCCCGAACGCAACTAGATGGAGCCACTGCTGCAAATATAAGGTTTTATTTTTTTATGCAATAAGTACCAACTACCTATATATGTGAAAAAAGTTGATTCGCGTAAATTTCATCGTGCAACTTCAACGCCTAACAACAATTTCGATAAGAAAAATATCTCCATTATGTCCACTAAAGTCAATTACTCTCGTCAGTCCGTGTTTACATGAGTACGATCACTCACACATGCACACAAAGCACAACCGAACAGTTTTGACCGCACGCCCACAATCGTAATATTGAACCAAAAATCGCTAACAAAAATAGTATTTTCAGTACATTAACTGTATTTTTGTATTAATTAGCGAAAAATTTAACTAAAAATAGCAGTATTCGTTCGTTTTTCAACAGAATTTTATGTCCCGCGTAAGAATGCAAGTCATTTGAATTTTTGTATCGAAAACAGATCGCCTTAACCCAACCTTTACAACGGTCCCTGCTAGATTTTCCTCTAGTACGGTTTTGTAGTAGTATTGTGTAACTAACTTAAAAATACCGATCCATAAAAATAAAAAAAAATAAATAAAATTTTCTTTATTTCTTTTAACAATGCGTACTAAGAATCTATTACGCAGGTGTCTCCAAGTAAGCTTAGCGCCTGTGTTTGGAGGCACCGCTCTTCTATCGCTAAGAATTATAATCTACTTTTTTTAAAATAAGTTTAAAGGCACATAAAGACCACGTAGCGACGTAAGTATGTCAATTTAATTATCAGTATGTGTGTAATAGAAAACGTACATTAGTAATTTATATTATTGTGCTGTAAGTGTGTGTGTGTGTGTGTGTGTGTGTGAGCGTGTATACGTGTGTGCAGGTGCGTGTGTGTGAGTGTATATGTGTGATAGAGAGAGAGAGTGTATGTGCTTGTGTACTATGGCGAACGGGTATTTAGAAGTAAGTGTAAGAGAGTGAGTTGATAGAAACATAGTTTAATTGTTAGTTTATCTGTAAATAAGACATAATGTAATTTAAATAATAAAAACGTTGTATAAAAATATATAGATCAAGTATTATATAATATAAATAACATATTATTATATAACAAAGATTTTATGCAAGTTTGTTTTAGAAAATAAGCCCTAGGTAGTTTAATTTTTCCTTACGTAAGACATTGTTTCATTACATAACGAAAGAAGGTAGGAAGATATTTGAAATGGTGAGCAGCTAGCCCTACGACAGTGTCTTGGGATCGGTAACATGTATATAAGTACAAGTTCCACTAGCTACTCAGCCATCAGTTTCTCCACCACATCATAGGGTTTTGACTGAAGCCATTTGGGCATGATTTTTTTACAGTCATACAATGTTTTAGGATATATATTTAGCTCCTTATTCAGTGTATTGTATAGTTTAGAAGAACGCTTGTGAAATTGTCTGCTAGCGAAAGTTGTGTTGGTCTTAGGTACTTGTGCTACTATATCCTTTCTCTTTTTGGTTAAGACACTGGAGTCATACGAGAGGGTTATGTGTTTTCTTAAGACGGTATGAGAGATATATAGTTTTCTTATAGAAAGCAATTTTGACAGTTGATATAACTTCTCCGTTGAGAACCTTCTTTTTTTGAAGTACATGATTTTGATCAGACTACGCTGTGCACGTTCTATTTCGAGAAATTTAGTTTTTGTAGCTCCTCCCCAGATTGAGATACAATATACTAAAACAGACTGAACCAATGTTATGTAAATCTCTTTAAGGAGATCTTTGGCTTCGTTATTAACATCACTTGGGCCAGCATCTACCCTTGGCACCACATGTCTAAGTGTTTTGAAGATCCAAGACAGTTTCCTAATTCTCATGATAACATATTCAAGATGCTGATGCCAAGACAGTCGCTGGTCCAAGACGACACCAAGATATTTAGTTTTTTCGACTTTCTTGATTAATGGGCAGTCGCAGAGTTCATCACCCGTTTTATTTGTGCAGCTATGAATTTTTATATTAAGATCCTCCCTAGGTTGAGTATTATTATTGATACTAAAGCAAATATAATTAGTCTTTTCAGCGTTTAATGTAAGTATATTGTTGGTTAACCAGCATTGTATTTGCTTTAGTCCCAGTTCCGTACTTTGCCTAACGCTATCCCAGGAATCCCCAGTGAAAACGACGGCGGTGTCATCGGCGTACGAGAAAATCTTAGCATTTCTGATCTGCATTTCACAAAGATCATTAATATAAATTAAAAATAATGTTGGTCCAAGTACACTGCCTTGCGGCACACCGAATGACACCTCCTCGAATTCACTGGTACTATTTTCAAGCTTTACTTTCTGCTTTCTGTTAGAAAGATAGTCTTTAAAAAGGATAAGTGGGGTTCCCCTTATACCTATTGATTCAAGTTTGTGTATAAGAATAGGGAGAGAGACGGTGTCAAATGCTTTTTTTAGATCGAGAAATACAGAAATACATTTTTTGCTTTTATCAAGTTGTTCGACTACTACTGAGCTAAGTGCAGTCACAGCTTCCTCAGTTGATCTGCCTTTCCGAAAGCCAAATTGGCAGTTTGAAAGTATATTAAAAGTATCTAAAAAGTTATGCAGTCTTTTATTTAAAAGTTGTTCTAATATCTTTGAAAACGCGGGGAGCACCGAGATAGGTCTATAATTATTGACCACGTCCCTCTTCCCACTCTTATACACAGGTGTAACTGAGAGTTTAAGAGAAGTAGGGAAAACACCTTTTTCAAAGCATAAGTTAGCAGCATGTGTGATAATTGGAACTAATTCTGTTTTTGCAAGTTTTATAAAAGCGGTTGGAATATTATCCCATCCGGGTGCACTGTCCGACTTTAGATTCATGATAATACTGCCAACTTCATCCGTGTTAGTCGGAAGGAGGACAAAAGAGTTAAATTGTGTTGCTGACCGAAAATCGGAGTTTAAATTATTTGCTTTAGATTGAATTTTTTGTGCCAGCTCCTTACCAATGTTTACAAAATATTTGTTAATGATTAAATTATACCATGTAACATATTTTTACAGCTCTACACGGCGGGGTGGCACAAAATGCATGTAGCGGTCACAAATAAAACCGTCCACGTCGCCATCGACTGCAAAGAAGTGAGTGCATCATCATGACATCCCATGAAACGTCCACTACAGGACAGGGAGCTCCCTCCAAAATACCAGCTTTTGCTGAAACATTGTTGAGGGAAAGTACCATAGTCACCTCGCTTGTTAGCGTTACGGCTGGCACCATGGACCGCGGTTGCTGGTGACCGCAGAATGTAATATGATACGATACACAGAAAGATGCTGCTGCCCATTCTCTGGTTCATTAACCCTTAGTCGTCTCTTACGACACCCACGGATAGAGATGGGTTGGTACTATTCTTTGCCGGCGGCATCACACGGGGCATTGGTGCATGCATACCTACTCTATATTTTGAGCAAAACAGAAAGATTTAGTTAGATTAAAACTCTGTTGAAAATCCAGTAAAAATAAAGTGTATAAGGGATGGTGTACCGAAAACTCAAAAGACATGCTCAGTCAACGAAACTGAACAATTTTCCTAAAGAGACATTTTTGTGAAATGATAAATGAAATTGGCTTCTCCATACAAACTGTTCGATCAAACTGAGCAATTTTTATGAAAAGGTTAATTTATACATAGTGTTTGTTTTGTGTCTGGGAGTTTTTTTGTCTTTGGCAAGTCTGGCGTAAAGTTAAGGAGCGGATGACCTTTACGAAAGATTTTTGACCTCGGAATAGATACCCTACCAATTTATTTTACTATGGGATGACATCTGCCAGCATGTCACATCTCCTTTGTTATGCAATGTCAAATCATCATCGATCATTATGAAATATTCAAAATAACCCTACCAAATTAATAGAACGACTCTTTCATTGCTTTTACAAAGACAATAGGGTTATGTACTTTGTTGTGACTTTACATCACTCATCCTTAGCATGTGGCGAATTATTTCTTTAATCCTACTTCTGTAGCCCTTATTTTTCTGAGCTTTGACCTTGTGGTAAACGTCCTACATATTTATTTAAAGCCAATTGAAAGCGGCCAAGTGCGAGTCGGACTCGCCCATTAAGGGTTCCGTACCTGTCCGCCAATTCCAATCTTCCTTTCTTCCTTACCCATAATGTTGAACGGGCCGCTGAGATCTGATAGTTATCTACAAACTATGACTTTATTTTACAGCTAGCTTCTGAGAGCATCGGAGAGCACGATTTCAGCAACGCCACTTCTGTTACCATTGTGACAAATGAGGACGGCACTCCTGCTCCTGTAAGTTCAACTTGAAATTATTCAATCTTGTTGTAAAAAAACCGGCCAAGTGCGAGTCGGACTCGTGCACCGAGGGCTCCGTACCACTATGGTAAAAATACCGTCTTTGTTATGGACGCGCAGTCACGCAGAAGTGTATTAAAAACAGTTTTTAGACGCAGAAGTGTATTAAAAGCAGTTTTTTATAGCTTATGCACTATAAACATATCAATTTTTACTCTTTTAAGTGTTCCCTTTTTAACGATAGACCTAATATAAAAATCGAACCAAAATCGCCTAAAAAAACAAGTTTTTAGTAGGGGAACCCCCTTAATTTAGTATGATTTTTTATTTTTATTTTTTGTTATTATAGTACCAACAGAAATACATAATCTGTGAAACTTTCAACTGTCTATCTACTACGGTTCGTGAGATACAGCCCACTGACAGTTTTAATTGGGTAAACACGACCGCACGTCAATGAGACAGCGCTAGAATTGAACACAATCGTGATTCAACTTATACAACGTGTTACTTAAATATCGCAAAACCTCTCGGGTGGTGGCTCTCGACATGAAACTGAACAACTTTTGTTCTACGACTTTTGAAAAGTCGCAAAAAAAAAATTGCTCCTTCATACAAACGATAAGCTGACCAAGCCAATTTGTATGACTTGCACTTTACCGGTTTTTTTCAACACTTACTTGCAGCCATACGAGTACTAGTTATCCACCAATCAGAATCATTGGTACAGACAGATTTCATGTAATGTACGTATAGGTAAATGTTTTGAAAAAGGTACAACTTTTTTGTAAGTACATAACATACTATCTGTTTTGAGAACGAAAATTGTGTTTTTTTTTTGTTATTAGTTTATCAAATTTTACCGATCACTATTGGATTTTATAGATCAATGTTCAAATTCGTTTTAAAAATAATAAAACACTTGTACGGTCAACCGCACGTCAGTAGAAACTTTTTGAACTCTATTACCACGCCATAAGGTCCAAAAGTGTTTCTACTGACGTGCTGTTGAGTGTACGTACTTCCACACTTTTATGCTACGTCGTAGCAACGCCGTAGCAAATTCGTAGCACATAAAATTAAATGATTACATCAAATTGACTTCATGCCGAAATGTAGCCTGAATACAGTTTTTTAGGGTTTCGTACCCAAAGGGTGAAAAACGAGGCCCTATTAATATGCCTCCGATGTCTGTCTGTCTATCAGCGGACTGTATCTCATGAACCGTAATATGTGGACAGTTGAAATTTTCACAGATTATGTATTTCTGTTGCCACTATACAAGCTGTTGTTCTACGACTTTTGGAAATTCGCAAAAAAAATTTGTTTCTCACCTCACCTCTCTCTCACTTAAATTGACCAGCTGACCGAGCCAATTTGTATGAAAAAGCAAAAATTTATTTTGGAATTTCCAAAAATCGTCGAACAAAAGTTGTTCAGTTTCATGCCCAGAGCTACCACCCGAGAGGTTTTGCGTTATTTACCTAACACCCTGTATAACAAAAAAGTTATAAGTATATAAAGGGGGGCTTCTCTACTAAAAACGTGTTTTTTTAAGCAAGTTTTGCTCGATTTTTTTTTAGATCTATCGTAAAAACGGGAACTCTAACAAGCGTGAAAATTGCTGTTTGTAGTGCATAACCACAGATAATATAGACTGGTCAAAAACATGTCTAACTCGCGCGTTTTTAATACACTTCTGCGGGACTGTGCGCCCATAACTAAGACGGTATTTTTATCTTAGGGGTACGGAACACTCGGTGCGCGAGTCCGACTCGCACTTGGCCGGTTTTTTAACATTATCTCATACTTTTTATGCTACGCCGTAGTAACGTCGTAGCAAATTCGCAGCCATTAAAAAACTCAAATCGTCTTTATGCACGAAATATTTTGTTTTTATTTCGGACAATTTTTATTCTTTGCCTTTTGACGCCCCTAAATTTGATCAATGATTTCCATTATATATTTTCAGATTGATCTCCAATGGCTGTCTATCAGTTGCAACCTTTATAATATTACTAGTGAGAGCTGTGAGGAAATTGTAAGTATTGCTTCCATAACTCAGTTTGATTAAGACATAGCAGAATGATCACAAGATTGTCTAAAAAGATGTTTCCGTGTTTCGGAAGGCACGTTAAGCCGTTAGTCCCGTCTACTGTATATATGGTATAGTATACAGGGTGTAACAGAAAGGGTATAACAACCCTGAAGGATCTGCCTACGAAGCTGAACAACTTTCCCTAAGGAACATAGGTCGAAATACGAAAAAAAAATTTCGATCTCCCATACAAAATACGCTTTCAGCTGATGCAGTTTCTATGGGAGGAACATGGGTCGAAATACGAAAAATTTTTATTTTCGTATTTCGACCCATGTTCCTTGATTCCATGGGCAGATTCACCTCCTTTTCCACCCTTCCTGTTATATACCCTTTCTTTTACACCCTGTACAGTCGGCGATTTGATTAGTCATGTCTGCTTTTGGTGGCTCAACAACTATGACGCAAGGGTTTGAGAGGTCGGTCATCTTACAACCCAAACGATATGAAAAACTCTACAAGTCACTTTTCATGTGTAACCTTTGCTACAGTTTGCCCTAAGCTACAGTATTTTATTGACTTTGTGTCAATCATTATAAAAAGAAATGTTTTTTTTTTTACTTCTTTTTATAAAATATTGTTTTTTAGGGTTCCATACCTGAAAAGAAAAAAACGGAACCCTTATAGGATCACTTTGTTGTCCGTCTGTCTGTCTGTCTGTCAAGACCCTTTATCTCACGAACGGGTAAAGGTATCAAGTTGAAATTAATACCATATATTAGGATCCATGAACCACACAAGATCTGAAAATTTCAATTTTTTACAACGACGCAATCAAAAGATATGGCATTTTATGTCCTCATCTCCATACATTTATTCAAAAATGAAAAACCTACAGGGTACTTCCCGTTGACCTAAAATTATGAAATTTGGCAAGAAGCTAGGTCTCACAGTACAAATAAAGGGAAAAGTCAGAAATCATTAAATATTACAACTTTACTCACAACTAATGGTAACCAATTGTGGTGAGCTCCCGTTTCAAGAACATTCATATAAGAGAGGGGTCAAGTTGGATGGTCGCGGAGGCGATTTTTGTTTTAGTTCTATTTTAAAAACGAGAACACTTACAAATTTGAAAATAGGTATGTTTATAGTTCATAAGCTATAAAATAACAACAAATAATAAAATTTGGTCAAGCGCGTGTCGGACTAAAAAAATCTAGCACATTAACTTACTGAAATTTCAACTAATACAATTATGTTTATGTGGTGATACGGAACCCTCAGTTCGCGAGTCCGACTCGCACTTGGCCGGTTTTTTTATTAATAATTTTTTTTGAGCGAAATAATACTTTGTTGAGCTACATACTTACTTCTATTAGTGAAATTGGCATTCAAAATTGAACAAAATGAATTGAATAAATAAATTGGCATTAAAAATTTGTTCAGGAACGAGCAGAAAGTCTTATTGCAACGGACGCACCGACTATGGTAAGTATACTTAAGAGGCTACCTGCAGTCCACTAGCGCCCCCATCAGGTTAAAAAATATTACTTAGTAAATACAAAACTTATCAAAAATCTGGAAAGACAGATTAAAGTAAAGGTACCCTAGTTTATTTAGAACCTATATCTTTAAAATATAGTTTACTGTAGTTACAGATACAAAAATTGCGAAAAACGGCCACTTTTAGCAGTTTTTGTATTTTTAACTACATTGAACTTTATTTTACAGAATTGATTGGTTCTAAATTAACAAGGGCACCTTATCTTTATTCTGTCTTTCCGGATTTTCGATAAGTTTTGTCTTTAGCCAGGAATATTTTTTTAACTGATGGGGCGCTAGTGGACTGCAGGTAGCCTCTTAATTGAAAACTTAAAAAATTATACAGCGTGATTTTTTATTCACCAGAAAAAAATTAAGGGATGATTCTGCCCATGAAACTGAACAACTTTCCCCAAGGAACATAGGTCGAAATACGAAAAACCAAATTTGACCTCCCTTACAAAATGCGCTATCAGCTAATGCAGTTTATATGGGAGGTCAAAAATTGATTTAGTTTTTCGACTTATGCTCCTCGGGAAAAATTTTAAGTTTCATGGACAAATTCACACTCTTTAGTATTATCACACCTTTCCGTTAAACGATGTTTTTAGGGTTCCGTACCTCAAAAGAAAAAAACGGAACCCTTATAGGATCACTTTGTTCAGATTCAGATAATTTTATTCAATGTAGATTCTTTACAGAATACTTATTGAATGTCATGCAGAATACAATGCAAATAGAGCGAGTCTACGCCGTTTCGGATCGTGCTATGGCAGCGTAAAAGAAACGGCAAGAAAGCACTGCAGCACGGCCTACTTTAAGAGTCGGCTTTTTACAATGTGTTTCTTGTGTTTCGCTGGAATATCAGAGCACCATACCTCTTTGTCATTCATACAGGGTGTAAGGGACAGGTTGGCAAATATTGAAAGGGCATGATCAGTCACTGTAACTGAACAACTTTCAGCGAACAAAACTTTCAGGAAATGAAAAAAAAAATCGGCCTCCATACAAAATTGCAAACTTGATTGGACGTTTTGTATGGAGAAGCCGATTTTTATTTTCATTTCCTGAAAGTTTTGTTCGCTGAAAGTTGTTCAGTTACGTTGACTGATTATGCCTTTTCAGTATTTGCCAACCTGTCCCTTACACCCTGTATAGTCATCCAATCTATAGTAAGCTTTTTTACGTAACGTTTGCTTTACACATTCTTTAAACTTTCTCTCAGGTAATTGCACTATATTGTCAGGTATTTTGTTGTAGTATCGTACACACAGACCAACGAAAAATGTATTGACTTTAGTTAATCTAGTATATGGTTGATCAATTTTATGCTTATTTCTAGTATTAAAATTATGCCTGTCACAAATTTTAGGTAATTGATGAATGTTCTTTCTAGCATACATTATATTTTCATAGATATACTGGCATGGCACTGTCATAATGTTGATTTCCTTGAACAGTTCTCTCAGGGAATCACGAGTCTTCAGGCAATAAATTGCTCTTATAGCCCTCTTTTGTAAAACGAATATTGAATGTATATCAGCTGCTCGGCCCCAAAGCAGTATGCCATAAGACATAATGCTATGGAAGTAGCTAAAGTAAACCAGCCTTGCAGTAGCTACATCAGTAAGTTGTCTGATTTTTCTAACAGCATATGCAGCCGAGCTCAATCGACCAGAAAGAGCCGTTATATGAGGGCCCCATTGAAGTTTAGAGTCCAGTGTTAACCCTAAGAAAACTGTACTATTTACAAAATCTAATGGTTCATTATTTAATACTATGTTATTTGAAGTAGACCTTACATTTGGTAGTGCAAATTTAATACATTTAGTTTTTTTGGCGTTTAGGACTAGATTGTTAACAGTAAACCATGCATGAATCTGTCCAAGTGCATCATCACGAAAGGGCGCAGTACAACAGATGCCGGGACTGCACTTTTAAAATACATCTTTTGCGCGTGGGAAAAATCTGAAGATGCTATTGGTATCTTCTGTGATCTATCCAAAGCATTTGATTGCGTAGATCATAGCACATTGTTGCTAAAACTTGAACATTACGGTGTTAAGAATAATTCACTTAAACTACTTAGGTCATACTTGGAAAACAGGATTCAAAAGGTACAAGTAAACAGGACGAAATCACTGGGATCTGTTGTCAAAATTGGCGTACCTCAAGGGTCCATATTAGGGCCATTTTTATTCCTTATTTATATTAATGACCTTCCTTCTGTGGTGAAGAATCTGTTGTCCGTCTGTCTGTCTTTCTGTCTGTCTGTCAAGACCCTTTATCTCACGAACGGGTAGAGGTATAAGGTTGAAATTAATCTCGTAATATTATAAACGCGAAAGTTTGTATGTAAGGATGTTTGTTCCTCTTTCACGTAAAAACTACTGAATGGATTTTAATGAAACTTGGCACACATATAGGTTAGGTCCTGGAATAACACAGAGGCTACTTTTTACCGCGGGAAAACACTTCATTCCCACGGGAAAACGCATTTAATGTTAATGAAGAAGGATGGATTTTAATGACACACATATAGGTTAGGTCCTGGAATAACACATACACACGCACAGCCCAAACCGCTGGGTCTAGATATTCCAAATTTGGCATGTAGGTTTTTTATGAGGTCTTAGGGTGCACTAAGAAAGGGTTGTACAAAATTCCACCGCTAAGGGGGTAAAATAGGGGAAGTTTGTATGAAAGTCCGTCAGTTTTGTAGTTAGGATCTTCAAATTTTGTATTTAGGCTAACGACTAAAAATTAATATTTACGTGTCTCAGGGTTTTTGAAAATTCGACAACCTAAAGGGTGAAAAGGGGGATGAAGTTGAAAATCCTTTATTTTTAAAGTAAAATCCACATAATTTATTATTTAGGCATAAGGGTTGTAATTCTATGCAACGTGGTTGTTATTGAAATCCACCCCAAATTCAACCCCTAAAAAAGGGAAAAGGGTGAAAAAGTCTAAAAACCAATATGGGTATCGTTTGTATGGTTTATTGGGTTGCTGATTACGATAACTACAAAAATTTTGAAATCCAACGTGGTGAACGTGAAATACCATCATCCCCTGGGGATGGAGTTGGGTAGGGTCTAAAAATCAATATGGGTGTTGTTTCTATGATTATATGAGGATAGGGATAGCGGTTAAGATGGCGTTAGGGGTAGGGATAGGGAGAGGGACAGGGAGAGGGAGAGTGAAGGGGAGGAGGGAGGAGAGGGAGGGGGAAATGGGGAGGGAGAGGGAGAGGGAGGGGGAAATGGGGAGGGAGAGGGAGGGTGAGGGGGAAGAGGGGGAGAGGGGCAGGGACAGGGATGGTGTGACGGACGGTTGGACAGATGGTTGGACGGACGGACGGACGACAGATAGACGGAAGGGTGGATGGATGGATGGTCAGATAGATAGAATCCCACGCGGACGAAGTCGCGGGCAACAGCTAGTACCATATACTAGGATCCATGAACCACACAAGATCTGAAAATTTTAATTTTTTACAACGACGCAATTGAATAGATATGGCTTTTTATGTCCTCATCTCCATACATTTATGCAAAAAAGCAAAACCTACAGGGTACTTCCCGTTGACCTAAAATTATGTAATTTGGCAAGAAACTAGGTCTCACAGTACAAATAAAGGGAAAAGTCTGAAATCATTAAATATTACATCTTTTCTCACAACTAATGATAACCAATTGAGGTGAGCTCCCGTTTCAAGAACTTTCATATAAGAGAGGGGTCAAGTTGAATGGTCGTGGAGGCGATTTTTGTTTTAGTTCTATTTTTAAAACGGGAACACTTACAAACTTGAAAATTGGTATGTTTATAGTGCATAAGCTATAAAATAACAACAAATAATAAAATTTGGTCAAGCGCGTGTCGGCCTCAAAAAATCTAGCACATTAACTTACTGAAATTTCATCAACTAATAATATTATACAATTATAATAATAATATACAATTATGATTATGTGGTGGTACGGAACCCTCGGTGCGCGAGTCCGACTCGCACTTGGCCGGTTTTTTATTGAAAATGGGCTTACTTTTGACCTCGATCTAGTCTTGAAGACAGAGATGAGGTCGACGATGGAACGAGCTTACCCAGAAGAAGCCTATTCACTCGCGACTTGAATAGATTCGGGTTATATGAACTCGGGAACACACACGCAGGCAGAGAACTCCACTCTTTAGCCGTGCGCATTATAAAAGATCTTTCAAAGCGCTTTGTGCGATTTGTATAATTCTTGTGCCTGAAATATTTTTTTAAATTAATTAAAGAAATATTTTTATATTCCTCTTTTGTAGAATTAACCTTAAAAGAAATGTAAAAAAACTGACATTAAATATTCCAGTATGCCGTGGAGTCATCTTCCAGTTCATCGTTATATGGGTCAAGCAGTTGTAATACAACTTGTCCTCCCGTAAGTACACATCTAATTAATATCTACAGGGTGTCTGGTACATGTTTTTAAACCTCTCTGGTGGTGCTCTACCCATGAAACTGATCATTTTGCGAACGTGACATTTTGAGAAAGTGACATTTTGCTAACGTGACATTATGCGTCGGGAGGAAACAACTTTTCCTAAGGAACATAGGTCGAAATAAAAAAAAAAATCTATATTTCATAGAAACTTGAATCAGTTGATAGCGTGTTTTGTATGGGAGGTCAAAAATATTTTTTTATATATCGACCTATGTAACTTACGGAAAGTTGTTCAGTTTCATGGGTGTAACCACCCGAGAGGTATACCGAACACCTTGTACAACCCAATTTTTTTAACAGTGCACTTCGAGCTGAGTGGCCATTCTTATAGTAGTAGCTCTTACAGCTACTACTATAAGAATGGTACCTACAAGATCCAATACGTCAATCTCGAAGTGCTCTTGACTGTCCTTGCAATAAATAAAATTAGGGTTATGCTGACCCTACCAATACTGCCATCAAGCTAAGATTTAGTCGGCTCGAAGTGCACAGTTATAAAAATTGGGTTTTATTGTATGTTTATTGAAATTTAAAAGAAGCAGTTAGTACCATAGTAAGTATTGATGGCGTTTACTAAAACAGTTTATTTTCTGTTAAACTATTCGTATTTTCTGAAAACCTATTGGATTTTCTGCACTAAAAATAGTTGCATTCACTAAAAAATGTATCGTATGAATTTACTTATTTAAGTTACATTTGAAAATGTTTTTTTTTACTTTAGGGTCCAGTAGGATCCAGGGGCGAACGAGGTCTAACAGGCGAGAGGGGCCCCACCGGATTACCGGTAAGTACTATGATTACTCGTTGAATTACGTTATTAATTATTGATATAACAAGCGGTTAACCGACCCAAAGCGCCAGTGGCTTGCCACACATAGTCATAAAATACCTATATAATTAGGTGATACTCACACATTAACCTAAGCTATAAGTATAGCCTATACATAGTAAGTAGATCAATTCAAAAATGTATACATTATGGTAAAAAAATTCGAATATTGTTAAAAAAGATGTCCAACTCAGCATACTGGGCACTGATTTAAGATAAAAGGGAGAGAGCTCGTGTGGTGGGAGCGTTATCCGCTCTACACGTGCTCATATTGGGGCTTAAAAGAGTCTATGGCGGCGCTGCATAAAACAATTAATTTAAAATGTGTACAGTAATATTGATGTACGGTCAACCGCTTGTCGGTAGAAACTTTTTAAACTCTATTACCACGCCATAAGGTCCAAAAGTGTTTCTACTTATGTGCGGCCTTGTGTACTACTTATTTAGGAGTATATATTAACTAACTGTAAACTATAAGTAAAAATAATCTTATACGAAACTTTTTTAGGGTAAGAGAGGCATTCAAGGTCCATCTGGAGAAAGGGGGCCCCCAGGACCCAAAGGGGACCGAGGGGACAAAGGGGAACCTGGAGGATTACTCAATGTAAGTTTTAATTACCTCTAATTTTGTTACACAAGCTCAATCGCAAGTCAAAGGAACTTAAATGAATCGGTAGCAACCTTTATTCTACAAAATCAAACTTTTGCAAGTTTGCATAAAAAAAACATTATTATCATACAAATTGAACTAGTTAGCTATGAAGAATGCATTAAAAGTCGAGAATTTGTGGTTGCATTTAGCCTCCAAAATTATCCTTTAAATGGCTAAAGTACGTTGATATCTTATTTTTTAAATGTAACGTACTTTTATTTTCTAGTCTACAGGCCCAGGATCCATTGGGCCTCCAGGACCTCCGGGCATAGAGGGCCCTAAAGGTGAAAAGGGAGACTCTGGAGAAAAAGGTAAAATTTTACTTTCTCAATTGCGCTGAAACTTAATTTTATGGTCAACTGTAATAACGATTTGGAGTCGTCATTTTTCTCTTTAAGCCACTAAATGTAAGCTAATCAGCAAATCAAAAGTCTACAATTTGAAAGAGATAAGGACTTTTTGGCAGGAACACGTCGTGGGCGTTTGCCTGCTCAATTGGAATTTTAGTTTTTTGTGCATTTAGTGATTTAGTGGATAATAAAGATATTGTGTAATACAGTAAATTGACTGCGGAGTGCGCAGCTGATGAAGATTTTATGTGATCTCGTGTTTAAGCCCCGTTTGTTTTGTCTCAAAAAGTCGCGGACCTTATCCTTCGTAAAGTTCACTATCGCTATACGAACGAGTGGAGCAAAAAGAAAAAAAGTCTACTGTTTAGGCTGATAGTCTAGTAGCTAAAAAGATAAGAATGCATAACCGCAGCTGAATCAAAGAGTTGTGGTTGAGAGCAAGGAGCTTGTGCCTTGTCTACGCTCGAAGTTGTTTACTTCATTCATAAACTATTACTATTAATAAAAGCAAAGTCTTTGGTATATGTCTACGAACCTCTCGCGGTGTTGCTCTACCTATAAGACTTATACAACTTTCGTTGTAGAATATCTTGAAATTAACCATTGATTTCCTTTTTCATACATTCACTCTAACAAGTGGAAAGTTTTTTTTTGCTTTTTTTGTAAAGTTGTAAAAGAAGTTGTACAGAAAGTATTCAGTTTCATGTGTAGAGCAACGCTCCGAGAGGTTTATAGACATATACCAACGACCCTTATAGTTTTAAATGTTTATTTACAGGTGAGGCCGGATTGGTAGGGCTAGCTGGGATCCCTGGTGTAAATGGTAGAGATGTAAGTACGAATTAGATAATAACGCAAAAAATTGAGATTTAAAAAAAAAATTATAGTATAATACATACTCAATTCCTTGCTTACTGGATTTTTTTGTACTGAGAATATAAAGAATCGACCAACTTAACGCTGTCATCACCGACAGGGTCAGCCGGGCCAATCCGGGCCTATAGGCCCCCCTGGACAGCGCGGGCCTCCAGGCCTCCCAGGGCCTACTTCCAACGTTAACGCTTCGCTTATTCAAGGTAAAGTTGTTAAAATAGGATTTCTAAACTATGCGTCCAAAAATAGGTAAAGTAAGAACTGATTCTCTACCAAAAGTTTAACTACAGATCGCTATAACCGTTGAGTACGCGAATTCCTAGGTCTGTGAAAAATATCAGAATCAACTATTAAAAGGCACCAAACAAGGGCATCTTGTTGATCATTCAAAAGGTTATCAATTATAAAATTCACCGTTACCTACATTTTTCGCATAACGCCCATTTTTGTAGAACGCATAGTCACAATTTAAACGAGATCTTGCTATATTTTTAATATACTTTGGAAAAGTCTGTTTAGGCTGTATTTATCGCATTGCAGGTGCTAAGGGAGAAAGAGGCTACCCGGGGAAACCAGGTCGAGATGGAGAACCTGGGCCTCGAGGTCCTCCAGGGTTAGAAGGAGCCAGGGTAAGACATACTAGGATTTTCTAAGGACGGAGTGTTTGTCAGTGGAGATAACTGTTAAAAAATAACTGGAAATAACACAACTAATAGGGTGACTTTTAATTAGTTATTAATAGCAAAGTTACGCTTATCGTTATCGTTATTGTAGTCGTCCACCTCTATGCATTCACCGAGGCATTCGAAGCGATTTTGCAGTTCGAGCTGAAAGCCGTCGGGATTTTGGATATTGGTGGGTGCGGGTCGGAGCGTAGACTTCATCAGTCGAGTTCTTTCCAGCTTTACGTCTTACTAAATTCTAAAGTGTCCGGCCGTATTGAATTATTGTTGTTATTAAATTGTGTGAAGGTCTCTGCGATACAAGCGTTGCTTAGTGCAGAGATCGATGTCAAATTAATTAATTATGGTAGTTCCTTTTAAAATAACTATTCAACCATAGGTGTTCATGTTAAGTGATGTTAATATTAAGTAGATTTAAGTGATTGTTGTGAAATACTCACCCAATTATTTCATCTGTGCACTTACTGTAACATCTTGGTATGTTTATTAAATGAATTTTTATTATTTATTATTATTATTATAGTCGTGATTACATAAAAGTCTCCCAAAAAAGTCGAAAAGCAACGTTTTTTTTGGCCTTTCCATGCAAACCCGCCAGCAATATTAAAAAAATTGTATGGCACGACACAAAATTTTCTCTCGTTTTTCAACTCATTTTTCTTTGGAAAAAAAGTTGTTTACAATCACGAGGACATACATATCTTTTACTATCAAAAATGAAATTAAGAGTCATCCTGTATACCCAAACTCATAAATTCACATATCTGCCTCGACTGGGAATCGAAATCAGAACCTTCGGCACAGCAGGCAGCTTTACTACTACTGCGTTAACGTCTGATATGTTGTTTCATGTGCAGGGTCCACCAGGACTGGATGGTATCCCAGGAAGTCAAGGATTGCCAGGACCAAGGAGTGAGCCGGGTAGACCAGGACTGCCGGGTGAAAAAGGACCTGAGGGGCCACAAGTAAGGTTTTTTTTATCACATGAGCTGAGCTGATGATGAGCTATCTTGACTTGAAATCAATTAATCTAGCCATATGGATAGAGATAAGAGATCGAGCTTATACAAAAGAAGTCTGCACTCGCGACCAGAATAGATTAAGGTTATATAAGAACTCTCCTTTTCTTGTACGTGTGGTGGCGGCAAAGAATAGTACCAACCCATTTTCACCCGAGTGTGTCGTAAGAGGCCACTAAGGGTCCTAAGGGTTTATAAACCGGAGTAAGGGTAGCAGCGCCCTCTGTCTGTCGTACCATATTATATCTTGCGGTCACCAACAACCGCGGTCTATGGTGCCAGCCGCAACGCTAACAAGCGTGGTGACTATGGTACTTCTCCTCCAAATTGAGTACCGCGCGTACCCCGTTTTTGCTGGTATTCTGGAGGAAGCTCCCTGTCCTGCAGTGGACGTTTAATGGGATGATATGATGATGATATAAGAACTCGAATGCAGACATATCGGATATGCGGATAAGACCTTCTTCAAAGATTAATCTACTCTAAGATGGTTGACGACATAGCGACTGGAAATGGTAACATAATAAACGAGAGTATAACGAGTATATTCCATATTTATAACTCCCTACAGGGCCCAGAAGGTCCACGAGGTCAGCCTGGTCCGCCGGGCCCCCCTGGGGTGACAACTTCAGGCACCCTGAGTACGCCTCTGCCAGGTCCACCGGGGCCTCCAGGGGACACAGGAGAGGTAACAAAACAATACATATATTATTTAAAATTAAAATACAGGGTATAGTGCGTCAACTTTGTCCACTCAAGCCCCTCTTAGGCACCTATAGCTACCCGTGTCAAACCCATTGAGACCACAAAAAGATAGGACATGTTACCAAGTGACCATTAAAAAGGTGGTAACGAAACCAGTATTAGCTGAACCAGCGCTATGCTACAAACGCACCATACCAGAGAGCTCAAGATCAAAGTGTTGTCACTGAGGTGCAGATTGAACGGGCACGGTTTCTCGAAAACGGATCTAACGATTTCGATGAAATTTACTATACGGAGGGTTTCGAGGGCAAAAATCGATCCAGCTAGATCTCTAATATGGGACCTTGAGAATTTCTTATTTTCAGTTTGAGTATTTCAGGAAAATAGTGCGATTCAGAAAACTTACAGCGCCATCTTTCGGTACCCTTTGGCGGTTAAGTTTATACAGCTCGGAGGTGCTATGTATTAATGAACACAAGCGGGGCCATAATAAATGTTTACGCTAAAACTAGCTTGGTTTGCGGGGACCCCCAGGGTTACCGACCGTTGCAGGGACCTCAGAAATATTGAAACCATAAGAGAAAACGGTGCACAGTATTTGTTTTTATGAACAGGCCTTTCGGCGAGATTGACTCAAGTATGGCTCCTGTAATAATAATAAATTATTAAACTTTTTCCATTTAAATTTCCAGAAAGGCGAGCCAGGTACCCCTGGGTTCCCAGGTAAGGATGGTCTGGACGGTATCCCTGGCGCGCCGGGGCAAAGAGGACCTCCTGGGCTGCCTGCCCCACCGGTACAGAATATGGTGGCTCAGGTAGGTTTCATTGTAGTGTTTTAATAGCCTGGTTTTACAGACAGACCGTGTGGTCCTGGCAAAGAATAGTATGTACCAACCTTTTTCTACCCGTGGGTGTCGTAAAAGGCAACTAAGGGTTTATAAAGTGGAGGATGGGCAGCAGCGTCCTTCCGTGTGCTAACTAGCGTGGTGGGTGACTGAGGTACTTCCCCTTCACACTGTTCCAGCATGAGATGGACTTCTGGAGGGAGCTCCCTGTCCTATAGTGGATGTATTATTGGATGTTGTGATGATGATGACAGACAGGAATTACAAATTCAAGTTTTTAAAAGAGTGTAATGTCGGCATTAAACACAAAGACAAAGCACTGCATTTTCTGGTATAAGTGATCAATTTATCATATAAGTAAATGTAAATACTGCTTTTTTAAAGTTATTATTTCCTTTTATATGATTATGTAATAATATTCATAGTCCTTTACTTTCAGTCTCCCTCAATAACGGAGAGTGAAGTGCGCAACATTTGCGAAGACCTGATAAGGGGTGAGTACATCATTAAAGGTCATAAACTGGTTATAAACCAGACTAAACCGCCCAGTTATAGGGCATTAAAGTTGTCTTGAGGACCACTTGTTGGTTGCTCTTACGTTACGGTGTACATGAGCGAAGTGCAGACCACATATATTCATCTCATATACAAAAATAGTTAAATAGACATCATAGTTGCAATGCAAACTGACACACACACATTAGGATACCATATGATAAGCTTATTCTTTATGAGTACTTTATATCGACTAACCGAAAGTATTTATTTTTGGAAATTGTCTAAGATTAATAATCAATTGACGACCTTAGACTCTAAGGGGAAGTTTGATGTATCTACCTAATAAGGGATTATATTTTCGGCAAGAAGGTGGTACTGTCCACTATATACTACACTGTCCCTTTTCTAGACGGAATTGGCACTGCCCTGTTTCCTTCATACCTGACTTGAGTTTACTACCGTTTCAGATGAGTGTTGTGGCAGGGAAAAGAAACGGCACGAAAGAACTGCAGCACCGCCCATTTTAAGAGTTGACTAAATGGTCTGATCAGTACAACGCGGAAGCGGAGCGGAATTTTGGACGCGAATGTCCGCGACGGACCGTAAAATGTATAAAGCCTATACAGTTCGTTCAGTCCAATGCGGAGCTATCCCGAAACCGCTTCGCAACGCACTGAATGGAATGTATAGGCTTCATACATTTGTCCGTCGCGGATATACGCGTAGGAGGTCCGCTCAACGTCCGCGGTCGCACTGATCCAGGCCTAAATGTTTTTCTTGTGTTTCTCTGAAATATCAGAGCATCATACTTCTTTGTTATTGATGAAGTCATCTTATCGATAATAGTCTTTTGCCATAACTATGGCATTAACTAATGCTCATCCATTTTCAGCTGGACTGCAAGAGCTGTCGGCGAGCATGGTGACGGTAGCACCACACGTCTTCGTCAAGCGAGGACCACCCGGGAGACCAGGGCCTGCTGGAGCGCCAGGTGATTGAGCACCATATTTTTTTTACATATTGGATGTACGAGTATTACCTATATTTTTATAGCTGCATCCGTCCGAGGCGTCAACATTACCGCGTGTAAATGAGCCATTATTTTATATGTGCCACGTAGGCACGAATGCAATGACGATTTTGTCTTTGTTGCTCTTTAAAGAGGCTTTGCGCAGTCAATAACGAAGCTGATAATATTTTCCAGGAGTACCAGGCGAACCGGGTTACCAAGGTCCCCGAGGTTACCCCGGAGAGACAGGGGAGCCGGGTACCCCGGGCAGTCCGGGACCGGCGGGGACTAAAGGGGACAAGGGGGAGCGGGGAGTGGAAGGGGTCGGGTTGCCCGGCCCGGAGGGTCCTAGGGGACCTCCAGGTGAGTAAGGATCACAGAACAACGGTAGGGCCACTTCGCCTGCGCGCGCACCCCCCCCCTATAGAAGCGAATATAGTAAAAAAATTTGGTTCCTTATTGAAGAGTTATACTATCCAATTTTTGTAGGCGCTTATTTTGAATGCACATCATAAACACATTCGTTGCCATAGAGACGCTGTCACTGGTTTTTTGCATCTTACTCTCTCGCAATAATATAATACTATGTTTATCGCACTCAAATGACGCTAGTAGTGTGGGTGCGGAAAACGTGTTAGTTTTAGTAAGTGGTGACACTGATTTGTATTGAATGACATAAAGAATTCGTCTCTAGATGTAGAGCAAGACGCATGCGCTTCAGAGCTCTGTGGTAAGGATGTTTGAATTTTCCTTAATCTTCTAAATTTTCTTCAAGTTACTTAGACCATGAAACTGAACAACTTTCCCTATATCATCATCATATCGTGTGGGTTGCAAGGTTGATGACCGACCTCACAAACCCTGGTGTCAGAGTTGTTGAGCCGGCAAATGCCTCTGATATGGCTTATTAACGACTAAATCCGTAGATAGTAGTCGGGAACAAGAGCTAACAAAATTATCTAACTTTGCGGACGATCCGGTGATTCATACTGCAAACTGGGGAGGTCGCACAAAGGGATTTTTGTTTAACAGTGTCCCCACCGGGAATCCAACCCATAGGAACGTAGGACGAATTATGTTTGAGCACCCACACAAAATGCACTATTAGCTAACTGATCCAGTTTCTATGGGACAAAATAGAGAATAGTTCAAAATTGTTTTTTTTCGTATTCCGACCTACGTTCCTTGGAGAAAGTTGTTCAGATTCATGGGCAGAACCACATCCTTCAGTCTTGTTATAGGTAGGTGGTACGTCCCTGTCTGTTACAACTTATAGAAAGATTAAAAAGAAACTGTTTTTAATTTTTTTCCTGTACTATTTTAAAAAAGTACTTTAATTAAATACTAATTTTAAAAACTAATCATCAGGTCCTACTGGCCCTCCGGGTCCCGAGGGAAGATCAGGCCAAAGAGGAGACCCTGGCAGAGAAGGTAAGTACGAGTGGAACATTTTCCATTTCATACAATATGATTTTTTTACTTTCGAGCGGAGCGAGAAAGGTATTGTATTCGTGAAAAAAAAAGTTTTTCTAATTTTATCAAAAATGTGTTATATATCACTTATACATCATTAAAAACAAGTCTCCCAAAAATGTCCGTCGGTCGGTCGGTCGGTCGGTCGGTCGGTCGGTCGGTCGGTCGGTCGGTCGGTCGGTCCGTCGGTCGGTCTGTCCGTCACGCTTTGGCCTAGCGGCTAAACGAATGGTCCGATTGACACCAGATTTTGAATTTAGGAGTTTTATGCAAATCCATCGAAGGGTTCTAAGTGGTTTCTTGCTGGCTCTCATTTTGAGGGTAGCTGTCATACAACGAAAATGAAAAATTAAAATTTTCTCAAAAACGGCTCATAGAATCTTGATGAAACCTTGCATGACCAAGCATCTCTATGTAAGATATCTTGCGCCAGTATCAATTGATCTGTGTAATTTCATATAAGGGGTGTTCCTGTACCACCAAATCGTAAATATGTGATTTACCCAAAATTGGTTCCATTGAGTTTATTAAAATTTTCTATAATATTAATTCTTGATTGGTTGTCTACCTGACTTGATATTATTTATGATTTTTGTCAATAAAATTTAGTACACAGGACTGTGGTCTCTGCCTACCCCGACGGGAAAGAGGCGTGATGTCATGTATGTATGTAATATGTACACAGGGTGTGGCAAAAACTGAAAGGGCTTGCTCAGTAGACCAAACTGAACAATTATCCATAAGGAACATGTGAAGGGAAATTAAAAAAATCTCCATGCAAGTATCCTACGGTAGTATCCATTGATCTGTTAAAATTCATTTAAAGGGTGTTCCAGTACTACCAAAAGTTAAACATGTGATTTACTCGAAATCGTTTGAGGTTTATTTGTTTTAATGTTTCTGAATTGATCTGTATATTTCATTCGAATTTTTTTTTGGGAAAAACGTAAATAAAAGTTTGTATTTCCATACTATGTATATGGCATTACAAATTTAAGTTTGCGGTTGATAGTTATTCCTTGAGTATTGCGAGAAAGTAAGTGCAGTGCTGCTGTACCATTTATTATAAATTTCTTTCCTAAGCCCAGCGATTCTACTGGTGTAAAGAAGCAACTCTTTGGATATAAATTTTTCGACTTTCATTCAAAATGAGTCCAATACATGACCACTTTAGTATGAAGAATTGGGTTAGTGAAAAATATTTTCGAGTTAAAATTTTTGTCTCGCAAAAGTTGCTTGTTTTCAGAGTAGAATCACTGGACGTCGGGATCGAAACCGAATGAAAATTCACGGATACAGGATTTTCTTAGGTCGGTTGTCCACGTAAGCTTTCGTCAATTTGACGATTACAAGACAAATGCTTTCATCTTGCTTAGAAACAATCAAAACTGTGTTCACGGAGCGCGCAACGTCGAGATAGAGGTTGACGCGACGTTGCCGCTCGTTCGTATTGTTTCTACGCAAGCGACGTAAAGAGCATAATTCGATGCAAGTATTCGTCTTGCAATCGTCAAATTGATGAAAGCGTGCGCATGACGTGCGGTTACATGGTCAACCGACCTTAGTGTGATGTTATGACGATTATGATTTTACCAGGACCGATCGGGCCCCGAGGGGTTCAAGGACCACGAGGATCTTGCGACTGCCCTACCGCTTCAGCTGCTTTCTACGCTTACGCTCCACAAGGCAACACCAAGGGACCTTAACACTATTCAAAAATCTACGGTCGAAATAATGTAGCTTGATTAGAATGACAGCAGGATAGAGCTATGCGTCAGAGCAGGACGGAGCGATCCGTCTTTGCCGCTACAATATATCGCTCCGTCCGTTGTCACACTGCTGTTACTCTCATCAAAGCTAAGTAGATACTTAGTACAATCGACCACTTTGAATCATGACCTGGCTTATGCCTATTTTCGTGCATACAATCAAATACAAGTGCCTATAGTTCGTCCATCTTAAGAATGCAGGGAGTCATCGCTTTCCGCCGCTGGTAGGCAAGCCCAGTAACCAATCAGGTAGCTTAAAATTATAAAGTAAAATGCACAATGACTAATGGAAGGCAAACCTTCGAAAGATGCGGTTGTTTCCTTTGTGTGTGTTACCCAAAAACGAAAAAAAAAATTTTTTTTTTTGCATTTTAACTCCATTAAGAATACATACCCATTCATGCAAATGCATGAATGACTTACGAACTGTAGATTGAATTTCGCATAAAAATTCTTTCAAAATGACAAAGAAGAAAACCCAGGAGTAAAATCATTAGGTTCGGCCCCAGATTAGTAAGTATATATGTTATAGGCAAACTCCGAAGCTCCGGCGCTCCTAGGTTGGACTGGTCAATCCTCAGGTCAGACTGAATGACTTAGTCAAAGCCCAAACAAATGTAAATTTTCGGCCTTTGACTAAACAATTTTCGTCAAACCTGGGAGAGACTAATTTGGTCAGGCAAACGTCAAAACACAATTTTATTAAATCGGGGTTTGACGAGTCAAACTCCGATATAGGTATGAAGTGTCTTATCTTCGTATATTTGGAAGCATTTTATCATTTAAGCAGCTTTCAAGTCTTAAGAACCGCTTAACTCTGCCAGTTCTGACACCTGATTGGTCAGCTTACGTGATTTTCACTTTTATATTTGAGATGCTTTGAGAGAATGCCGTGTGGCATTAGGCCCGCCTTTTGTACGATGTGCAATAAAGTATAACCTAACCTAACCTAACCTAAAGAGACATTATGAACCTGTTTAAACATGTTCAGATCAACGTTTGACCGAGTTTTGCAGTCGCTTCTAGGATTGACTAGGCCAAAACCGAAACAGAATAATTTACTTTCGACGTTTGACTGAAAAGTTAGGAGCTCCTGGGTTTGACTAAAAATACTTCAGGCAAAGGGCGAAATTGAAATGTATTTCGGGGATTGCCTGATGGCTTTGGCCAAACCTAGGATAAACCAGTCCTTCCGCGAAGAGACTGTGTATCGGACTTTGACTATAACATATATATAGTACGGGAGTAGGTTCGGCTGTAAATTATTCCGACTCTACATGCTGTAGGTATTTTTGAATTAAACAAAACTCGTTAACTTTTTAAAAGAAAAATCTTTGAAAAATATGCTCACTCCATACGAAAAATAAACATTCAGGCGGTCAGACCGTCAGATCGATCGATCAGTAGGACAAATCAATTTTAATTTAGTTTTCTGGAAAAGTTGTTCAGTTTTTAGGCCGTTTGTCCACCGCGACGATTTCGAGCCGATAGCGATAGAACAAAAAAAAAACCGGTCAAGTGTGAGTTTGACTCGCGTGCCGAGGGTTCCGATATACCTTTAGTATTTTGGAAACAATAAAGTCCATTTTAAGGACCGCAAAACTAAATTTGTTTGGAAAGGTTTTTTGCAGATTTCTAAAAAACTGTGCAACTTAGATCGTTTTATTTTTGCTGTAATATTCACATAAACGTCTATCGACTGTAATTAATTCAGATTTTTCCATGGCTTTAAGAGTTGTAAAAAAAATACAAAAATATTAACGGAACTTAGGAGATAATCATAAGTACGCCTTGCCTAAAGTCACTAACAAATACGGTTCTAGGCAAGAATGCTACTTACTACCATCTTACTTAAATGAGTTACCTAAAGACCTCCAAGACTGCTATATGGTAAGTAAGAAGCATTGTAAGAGCAAGCTCAAGGACCACTATGTTAGCAAATAGAATTATAAGTGTGTTTTATTTAAATTATGTTAGATAACGACTCGTTGGTACACAGATAAACCCTGCGAGGTTTTCGAGTACCAACTACATGGATAACCATCTTGTAAAATTTTGTTTTTGAATAAATTTATTAAAAAAAATATATATTTTAGAATGTACAAGTAAAGCCCTTTCATATGATACCCCACTCAACCTAGTACCGAAAATTTGAAATTTTGCCCCCCCTATTTGGGCCCCCTTTACATTAATAATCATATTTTTTTCTTAATTCTTTCACGTGCAATTAAGTTGGACAACCATATTCTAAAACTATTCCAAATTTAAAGCCGATAGTATGAGTGGTTGCCGAGATATACAGGTGTGACAGACAGACAGATGGACAGACAGACAAAGCGGCACCTAGGGTTCCTTTTTTTCACCATTTTGGTATCGGAACCCTAAAGACAGCGCCGATAGAAGCGAAACGATCAGTAAGTAATAAGTATAAGTACTGTTTTTGCTCGTAACTCTGTCGGTGCTTTTCTCTTGTTGGTAAAAATATATATTGGTCCCATACAAATTCTACTATTGCCAGCTCATGAAACATCTCGGTTTGGAACTCATATTTCTATGGAAAACATGTTCACTATTGTGTTCAGAGTACCTAGGTAAAAATTTTAACTTTTTTTTGGTTAGGGGTCCGAAAACGTAACCCCAGTAGGATAGATAAGATATAGAAGAGAAGTTATATGTAAGAGGAGTTACTGTGATTCATGCATGATAGACATGATAAGATGTCCTGAATTGTATACGAAAACCAAAAACATATTGTGAACGGCATTTTTTATTATTATTATTTTTTATTATTATAAGCCTTTATTGCTGCTTTACAATATTTACATATCTTTGTTACTGACAATCGGTTTTGGAACAACAGCTTGTCCTTCGACAAAGGCCTCCTCCAAAAACTTCCACCAATCTTTGTCTCTTGCGATTCGGGTCCATTCTGGACCTGCTACTTTTTTAAGGTCATCTTCCCAACGTTTTACTTGTCGTCCTTTACTTCTTTTACCATCTCTGGGGTACCACTCTGTTATTATTTTAGTCCATTTCTCCTTTTTCTCCCTTAGTATATGTCCTGCCCATTTCCACTTGAGTGTTTTGTATACTTTGCTCACATCTTTAAATTTTGTTACACTTTTAATTTTGTTTAATCTTATTTTATCTTTTCTTTTTACTCCAACTACACTTCTCTCTATTCCATTTTGAACGGCATTACTTATTCTTAATGAATTTCAACCTAATTTTGTACTTAAAATACTTAATAAAATACAAGAGAAAAATCCTAATCTCAACTCTTTATTTCACGATCCAGTATAAACTTAGAAAAATACAATAGTTTCCGAACGAACTAAACTGACAATAGGATCAATTCCTGCGTGGCCGCAAAACTGAAGCCTAAAATTTTAAGTGGTGCTGTCTTTGAAGCTGAAAAAGATAAAATAACACATTTGCACCTCACAAGCTCGGAAAACTTTGCTTTATCGGTTGAAATCTGCGTGCAAAAATATTTTTTGGCCGCTAGCGTGGAAAAGGAATTTTAAATTTTAATCGGTAGACTCGAAGACTGGGTGCAAGTAATTTTTGGCCGCTAGCGTATAGTCCGTTTCACGAGTCAATGCCAAAGCTTACCAACACATTTTGCAGCTATACCTATCGAGGCTATTGTGATCCATGATCAATAGTAATCAGCTAAAGTTATCAGAAAAAACCGGTCAAGTGCGAGTCGGACTCGCGCGCTGAGGGTTCCGATATACTTTTTATATTTTTGGAAGCAATAAAGTCCATTTTTAGGACCGCAAAACTAAATTTATTTGTAAAGGTTATTTTGCAGATTTATAAAAAACTGTGCATCTTAGAAAGATCTTTTTATTTTTGCTGTAATTTTTACATAAACTTCTGTCAACTGTAATTAATCCAGATTTTTCCTTCCACAAACTTCGGAGATAAAGGGGGGAATGGAATTTTTTTTGACATTTTTCATCATAACTTGAAAACTAAGACACAAAAAAAAAATACAAAAATATATTTTAGAATGTACAAGTAAAGCCCTTTCATATGATACCCCACTCAACCTAGTAGCGACAATTTGAAATTTGGCCCCCCCTATTTTGGCCCTCTTTACATTAATAATCATAATTTTTTCAAAATTCTTTCATGTGAATGAAGTTGGGCAACTATATTCTAAAACTATTACAAATTTCAGGTCGATAGCATGAGTGGTTGCTGAGATATAGAGGTGTGACAGACAGACAGACAGACAAAGTCGCACCATAAGGGTTCCTATTTTTTACCTATCGGAACCCTAAAAACAAGATTGTAAAACAATGTTATTTTTTCCGTCAAATATACTTTGGTTCGTCTGGTTTGTAAGGTGGTTTGTCTGGTTCTATGCCTGCAAAATGTGTTAGTACCTAAGCTTTGACTTGTGAAATGGATTATACAAAAGTTTTTGAAATTAGAACGTGATGATCAATTATGGTATGAGGCCTCTGAGACAAGTGGCTTTCTATAATCGCAAACGCTATACCTATACAGAGAGCTATAGCTATCTACCTAGATAGAAATAAAAATGCATACATTTGCATTCCATTCTACTAGCGTTTGCGATAGTAGAAAGCCGCTTGTCTCTAAGCCAAGGTACTGGCAGTATTCGTTAGCATTTTCCTCGCTATAGTGCGGTGAAAAATTGTGTGTTTCGCTCGGCAACAAAGTTGTTTCGCGGCTCGTGCCTAAAACCCTCGCTGAGCCACGAGCGAAGCGAGTATCCTAAAATCCTTCGCTTGCTCGAGTTTCAATACAAGACACTCGCGCCAAATAATAATTTTGCTGCCTTGCATAACAAATAACTATAGGGCCTGTAAAATTTTTGATTTGTATTTAGCGGCCACGCAAGAATCGACCTCAATACTAAGATAAATTAAGGCTGAGTTGCACCACTTTAACAATAATGAAATATAAACGTCTCACTCTCCACTAGTATCTCGAGTAAGGGTTGTCACTGCGCAACTCAGCCTAAGCGTAACTAAGCACGAAAACTAAAGTTACCAAAGATAAAACCTTATACTTATCCAAAATTTTGTTTCTATAACCTGTAAGTAACAAAATATTGGATGTAAAACTGTCCATCGTACTGCATGACTTCAAAATCCTTTAAATACAATTAAAAAAGTACTTAGGCATTAGAACAAACTGTCACAAAAACTTGCACGTAAATTAAGTGTCAGCTTTTGTACGCGCAGACGACACGTGTTTGCCGCAATACGCAAATCGAAAGCTCGCTAGACGCGAAATACTTACTTACTGCACTCACATATAAGGGTGCATTTCCATCAGAGTTACGTGAGGTAGCTGAGCCGTGAACTGGAAAATTCCAACCAATAGGATTGCTCCATTTCCCTAGCTCTCTCTAGTTGGAATAGCTTAGCTACCTCGCATAGCACTGGTGGAAAGGTACCCTTAGGATCGATACGGATTCCAAAATTCTTCTGTACATAATGTGAACGTGATTGTAGCCCAAATGCTGATAGAAAGAAGAACGGAACAAAGTCGAACGAATAAAACGCAGTACAAACAAGTTGAAAGCGCGTCGTCTGCGCGTAGGAAAAATCTCTAGGTTCAGTCCGAAGATAATGGTGTCTTTAGCGGGGCAAGGTAACGAGTAGACGTTAGGAGAGGTCAGCCACGTGCAACTTTGTTACCTTGTTATACCTAAACTCACCTCCCCCAACGTGTCACCACCCCGGAGGGACGCGTACAGTCAATGGCAGGTCAAGATTGACACTAACAGTGCGACTTTTGAACTTGTAGGACTATAACAAAAACAGAAGCGCACAACGTTCGCGCATAAAAGTATCTACAGTCCGACGTTCTTTCTTCAATACCTTCTTCTAGACTCTAGAGAAGAGGATTTCAGAAACCAAAAGTAGACACTAAGAGTCATCAATTGTTGGCAACTGATTCTATCTCTTTCACCGACTCGATCTCCGCTTTACAGAAGAAACATTGCTTGCTGTTAAGAAGGTGTTGCATGATGCAGGCCCTGAAAGAAAATTTAGAATAAGGATCTCGAAAGATAAGGGGGTACCACCTTTTGTGTGACCGTTGTTTATTATTCTCACCGGCACGAATGATGTCCGCAAGGCACGAAGGCTGTATCAGCTGGCCGTGCGTAGCAGATGGTACAAAGAAGGTCTGATTGAGCCCCACTGGAGCCTCCAGGAGATCTAGCCCTGACGATCACGTCCCGAGCATTTCGGAGACGGTCTATTGCTGCTTCCAGTGCTTTTATCTCTTCGAATGTTACATCTTCTGGGTCTGCAAAGGGTTAATAGTTGTCGATTCAAGAAATAGTACAGTAAAGAGTAGGCAAAGCTAGACCGTGCAGCGCGACTTAGCTCCTACGCTCATTAAAATAAGAACGGTACAAAGTCCAATGCGTCGAGATTGATGTGCTCTTGACTGTACAACAACGACAGAGCACGCATGTAGATATATGGTTTTGAACATATATAGATGAATAGAAACTGAAGATAAAGCTGAGCTAGATGGATGGCTCACTAACTAAAATGACACCAAAAAAATTAAAGTTTCAAAACTCGGGCGTTTTTCCGTGGTCCAATGGTTTTGTCCCATACTTATACATAATGTTACCAGACCGTTTTTCGGACCACTAAATTTAATCAAATATCAGTTTCTAATGCTTTAAGGACCCATCGTAAGACCAAATCATGCATGGGATAATTAATGGGAAATGCTTCACAGTTTCATCCTTTTCTCTTTCAAATTCTTGCTTTTCAATTTCATGCCTTTACAATAGACTAAAGGCATGAGAAATAATAGTCTTTCCGGAACTACTGAATCCGATCTTGTATTACTTTTAAAATTATTTTGTGTGCAATAAAGAATATTGTATTGTTTGTATGCGTTTTGAGATGCTGTATGATAGCTTCGGGCGAAGACTACGCCTACGACCTAAGTTTAAAGATGGTTTTTTATCATTGCTGTCCGAGCGAGCTAAACTGTCAGCTGGCAAAATACCAACCAATAGAATTGCTCCATTTTCCTAGTTTGTCAAATATGTTGTCAATAGGAGCAATCTTATTAGTTTGAATTTTTCAGCTCACACAGCTTAGCTCACGTGGAAAACTAACCTAAGAGTTCAATCAAATTGACGTAATCATAAAATTTTACTAACATTTGGTGAAAGAGAAGTGTTTGCTATCTTTCGTCTTTCCACCCAGCATGAATTCAAGTCCGTCAACGCGGAAAAGTGGCTCTGTCGCCAGAGCTTTTGTTACTTTTTCTAGATGCTGAAAACGAGGGATAAAATTGAATACAAGGAATACATCGCGAAGACACGGAAGACATTTAGGTCATAAGCTTGTTAGAGCAAAATTACTGATTCTAGCTGTTGACAATTAAACAAGAAATTAGAAATTCGTAACATCTCATGAAACGTCTACTGCAGGACAATCCAGCCACAATCCAGGGTCTTGAGAGATACTTAGATTTCATTAGGTCCTCATTTCTTATTTGACAGGACTCTGTGAGACGCTGGAGAATACTTATTTTTTATTTTGTTCTTTTATATTTCTTTTTGTTTGTTATTTTTCATATTCCAGAATATTAGAAAAAACGCGTGGTACTTTTGAGGGGAATTACCGTAGTCACCACGCTTGTAAGCATTGCGGCTGGCAACCGCTGTTGTTGATGAACACAATATGTATGAAGGAGGCTTGTATTGTATATAGGCTCTCCTACGCGGGCGAGGTAGTCAGTCGCGAGGGACTTGCGTCACTTTTGTTATACGTCACTACTTCTGATGACACAGGTAGTCTTTAAAACTTTTCGTCTCCTCAGGTATTGATACCTAACCACATATGAAATAATAGTAAAAATAATGCAAGTCTTACATCAGCTGGCAGCTTAGGGTCAAGCATCCTGATGATGCACCCGGCGACAGGTGCTAAAGCCACGTAGTAGTGGACCCTGTCCGTATCTGGTAACCCTCGGGCCACCAGCCTCGCAAAACTGGCGCCACCTCCGCCTCGCACACATACTCGAGACACTACTGCCATTAAGATCTAAAAACAGAAAGATTGTCAATGCGAAAGCTGTGTGCAGCCATGATTATATCATTCGCTCTGCAATGGCCGCAAATAGGCATAACCTCTTCTTCTCTTGTATGTTTCAATTCATAGAAGCCGAAAGATGTTCACTAATGGACAACGGCCTCTCCAAAAGATCTCTACAAAGACCGCTTCAATAGCGGCTTCCCGCGATCTCAACTAGATCTTCGATCCGGTCTTCGTCTACAGGAAATAATTATCAAGTTCATCATCATCACTTAATTGTGTTTCCTTTTTCATATGCTATTCTTTTCAGTCTAGTGCCATTACTTCCATGCTATTTCTTATTATTCTTGTTACTATTATCCTGTTAGTTCACCTTATAGTCAATCTACCTATACCTACTTATTATTACCTTGCTTAGTGTCCTGCAATGGACATCAAATTTCTCTATACTCAAATTGGATAAATTACCTGACAAGTCCTTCCTAGCAGCAACTCATTCTGTCCGTCACAAGCCTCTGCCTTGGAGAGCACGGCTGGATTAAGGCAGAGGATCATCTCCAGAGCTCTGGCCAGTCCGTGGTATAGGTCGAAGCAGGTAGCACATAGTTTGATCTGACGAGGCTCTAGGTGAGAATCCACGCCTACTCTATCCATCTGTGTCAGACATGACATTGCAATTTAGTAATTAGATTTACTAGTCTAGCGCAAAATTGGGACAGAACTATGCGTGAGAGAAGGATGGAGTGTTTTTTTTTTGTTTTTTGAAGATGTCCTTGCTGTAAGCCGTATTGGCTGTCACAGCTTCACCTGGCGGGCTGACCTGTCTCGGTCGCTTAAATATCTTAAGCATCTCTCTATTCTGTTGTCACACTACTTTCTTCATCAAGCACATTATTTAGACTGTACCTAGTCAAGTGCAAAACGAGCTTTACATTAGAAACGAAAAGGCACAACTGCTCTTCAGAGGAATCACTGATGTTATTATACTACCCATAATCCATTCAAAGTTTAACGATTCATTATAACACCCCATATTACAGTTGAAATAATGTAGCTACCTGTGGGTGACCACCATAGTCACCACGCTTGTAAGCGTTGCGGCTGGCGACCGCTGTTGGTGACCGCAGTATGTAAGATGATACGATACACAGGGTTGGTACTTCTTTGCCGGCACCATACCGACACCAACCATGTAGCAGGCTTTATTAAGAAAGAAAGCAGTCGCCACTAAACCACGAGCGATACCTCTTGCATCATAGTGATGAACTCCGAGAATGCCCAGTTGAGTTGACTGAGCAGAGAGTTGAAGAATGCCGCGGCCTCCTTGGGGTGCGCGTTCAGATACTCCCTAATCCTCATCTGTATAACTTCTGATGGGCAAGGTCCTGACGAGAAAAATTATACAGAGATAATGAATGTTAGTTATACAAACTTCGTTTACAGACATTCGCGCAAGTTCGTCTGGCATGAATGCAACGCGTTACGGAAAGGTATGGTATTACTGAAGGGTGTGAATCTGCCCATGAAACTGAACAACTATTCCCAAGGAACACAGGTCATAGAACAATAGTAGATTAGTAGCCAAGGGCTGTAAGGCATCAATTGCAGCCCGAGATATTTAGGCGCACGAGCGCAGCGCGGGCGCCTATAAATAGTTCGAGGGTGCAATTGATGCTTACACCCGAGCTAACTACTCTGCTTTACATCTCGATTGTGAGGTAAGTAGGTCCTTATTACCACCAAATTGTAGGTGACCAATTAGCGCTCTAGGGTAATAATGTAGCTAGAAAAGCCCTAGGACGGTAAGTAATTAAAAAAAAAACACTCCACTCTTTCAAAATTTAATTACTTACCGCCCTAAGGCTTTTCTAGCTACATTGTTACCCTAGAGCGCTAATTGATCACCTACACGCTCCATTTGGTGGTAATAAGGACCTACTTACCGAATATGAGAGATGTAAAATAAATTTTTGACCTCCCATAGAAACTGCATCAGCTGATAGCGCATTTTGTATGGGAGGTCAAATTTGGTATTACGTATTTAATCTTCGGAAAAGTTGTTCCGTTTCATGGGTAGATTCATATCCTTTTCAACTTTCTGTAGATATATAGGTCGGTACAAGACTAGTCGGCAGATGCACAATGTGTAACCAAAAGGTTAAACCCTGAAGGATGTAAATCTGCCTATGAAACTGAACAACTTTGCCCTATTGGAACTTGGTCGAAATACGAAAAAGTACTAAGTATAGCCATATTAGCGATCCATACAAAACACTAGTTACTCGTATCAGCTTCAGTTTCTATGGGTACCTAGTATTTCTTCGTATTTCATGAGGACATATGTTCAGTCTCATACTACTACAAATACTATTACCCTATTCTGTGCTCATGGGCAGAGTTTAAAATTACTTATCCGACCACCCTGTAAAGTACCTACTACCACAGAATATATAATAGGGCAATGGGACTCTTGCCTGACTCTGCCACACATACGCATTTTGCACTGCTGTGTTTCGGTCCCACTTTCTGATATATGTGTTCGGTCGGAAGGGGCAATTGCAAAGACACGCCACAATTATAAGACAGACGCTAAGGGACAGGAGACCACTTATAGTGGTCTCCCATCTGTTGGTCTACTAACTTTAATATTAAATAGTTTTATTGAAAATGGGCTTACTCTTGACCTCGATATAGTTGATAGTTTGAAGGTGGTAGAGAAGTACCACCCCCTTGCTTTTTTCTGCCGTGAAGCAGCAGTGTTCGCACTGCTGTGTTTCGGTTTGAAGGGCAAGGGAGCCAGTGAAATTACCGGCACATGAGAGATACCTACCATCTTAGTTCTCAAAGTGAGCAAAGCGCTTTGCTGTCTTATTAGTGTCGAGATTTGCCATTAATAAGACAGTGGGTGCTATGGGCGGTCGTGACCATAGAATACATGAAACAGAGTTAGAAAGGCAATGCTGACAATTTTGTACGAGAACCGGTGTCGCCAGTTTGCACACATTTACAAGATGAATTATATTTTCACTACATAAAAAAACCGCTAGCTATTTGTCGTCTACTGGTGAATCGAAAAAGTCAAAAGAGCCAAATCCAAGCAATCAAAAATTTACCGTATTACATTACGTTATAACATTATTTTCAAAAACGTCAAAATCTGACGTTTTTGGGTGAGAAAGAGACAAAGATAAAATGTGGCCATACTAATAAAGTTTGCACAAAACGGTTCAAAAAGTATCCATTGGACCTTTCTTTGTTTTAACTTTCCTTTTAAATATTTCCCTAACATTATATTTATAAATGTGTGCAACATTATGCATAATACTTAAAAAAATAATTTAGATTTTTCTTTACTGAAAATAGAAAGTTAGCGATTTTGAAATATTAAATTGTTGTGTTATACTGGTATCATTATTGTGCAAATGCTAGGGATGTATGTTTCATTGGGCAAATTATCGATAAAATGGATTATTGTACTCTGGATTACAACTTTTCCACGAAACATAGGTTTGTTTTAGATTCGTACAGCTTGCAATAACTAACTCTAGCGATGGCGGTTAATGCGCAGAACACAAAAAACGAGTCGCGGGGGTGCGCGGGGTATGGTGGGGGAAGGACTGCGAAGCGTTCATTGGCTCTCCGCGTGTCACCATGCGCACAAAGTAATCGTCACGCTAATGTTAGGTTGTGCAAGCTGTTTTATTTTTTATATCTCACTAAAATGACAGATTAAATAATAGTAAACTAACGTTTACAGATCCGACATTCTCAGGCGGCGGGGTGAAGAAGGACGTACCTGATGATAGGGAATCCAGGCGCTGGTTCTTATTAGAGGTCACACTGCATCAATCAATCTTTACACAAAACATTGTAAATTCAAAGTCACTTTGTATTTTACTCCGATGTCTGTCTGACTGTCAGTGGGCTGTATCTCATGAACCGTAATAGGTAGAAATTTGAAATTTTCACAAATTGTGTATATCTGTTGCCGCTACAACAAGAAATACTAAAAATTTAAAAAATGAAGGGGGGCTCCCAAACAGCTAAAGGGGGGAGCGTAAAAAAAGTTTGACCAACCCCGTTTATTGGAGCTTGTTGAGTAAATAAATAATGTATTTTTTGTTTTAAAAAATACTTTAAACCAAATGAAAAAGATGCCACCAAAGTCATCTGTTTTTACAAAATTTTGTTTGAGCTGTATCTCATGAACAGTAATCGCTAGACAGTTAAAATGTTTACAGATTATGAATTTCTGTTGCCAATATAACAAAAAAAAAAATATAAATTAAGTGTGGCTCCGATACTAAAGACCTTTTTTAGGCGATTTTTGTTTATGCTCTATCTTAAAAACGGGAACACTTGAAAACAAGAAAATTGCAATGTTTATAGTGCATAAGCTATAAAATAACAAAAAATAATAAAATCTAGTCAAGCTCGTGTCGGACTCAAAAAATCTAGCACAGGAACACACTGAAATTTCTAATAAAATCGTGATTATGTGGTGGTACGGATCCCTCGGTGCGCGAGTCCGACTCACACTTGGCCGGTTTTTTATTAGAAGATCCCTGCGTGTTAAAATTCTTCAAAAATAAAATAGATCATGAAGCATTGTTTAGTTTTATTATTTACATGATATTAACATTTTTCTTGTTTATATCTCACTAATATTATAAAGATAATTTATTTTAGTTTGAATTTTTATATGTTTGGATGTTTGTTACTCTTTCACGACCCAGCCACTAAACAGAATTTGACAGGAATATGGACTTAGACCTAGAAAAGCATAATATCTACTCTTTTTTCGAATCCCACGCAAATGAAGTCGTGGGCAACTGCTAGTCAGCAATAAGAAGAACCAACAAATTAAATTAATATACCAGTAAAGACGTGTGTGGTAAAGTTGGTGTCCCTCCGGGGAGTGATTTCGGTTTCTTACAAGTATAGCGTATAGCAAGAGGCTTTAAATGTCTTCTTTGTGCCGAAAAGATGATGTCACTCTCCAGAAAGTGTTTGGAGCAAGTAGAACTTGTTTTGGTGGCTAACCAATCTTTTCGCCCTGTGGCATCGATCCATCTTTGCTTTTCTTTTGGATCACCTGGGTAGCTGCCAAAAATCTCTTTCTAAAGTTGGGATTTAGTATGAGTGCAAACAATTTTTAATTTTTAATTATTAAAAAAATATTGGTTAACTTCAAAGCTAAAAAATATATACAAGTAAGTATTCAACATTACAGGAATAATGCAAGTATACAGAAATTTATCGATATCGATGTATTTTTGGAAGCACTTTCTGGTTTCGACCGGCTAAAAAATATTTTTGTTTTAACAAATATAGTGGATAAAAAGGTATTCTAAATGGTTATCGGTGGTACAATAGGCCTCCGTTTTGCTAATTTTTATCTTTGCTGTGAGCTCGACGTGATCATATCGCACAAAACGGCATTTTCTTAAACAATACGTCGCTGCTCTTTAAGCCATTGAGTCGGGCAAATGACTGAAGGGGTCATTTTGAGGTTTTGACGTTTATTTGTCCTACGGACCTATCCGTGGCACGCGGGGCCCGCCTACTTCGCCTTTCTAACTCTGTTTCATGTATTCTATGGTCGTGACCACTTACCATCAGATGGCCCAACTGCTCGTTTGCTCACATTTAACATAAAAAAAAGCTATCAGACATTGAACTCACCAAAACACTGACTCATGAGTCCGGCATCGACTTTAGCACCCAAGTTGTTGACAGTCGGCTCTCTGTCACCATACCTGTTAATAGTATATTACATAGCTAGGCAGGAAAAGTTATGAAACTGACTTTACATTTGCAGACTATCTTTCATACACGGTGTAAGGGACAGGTTTCCGAAAACTGAAAGGGCATGATCAACTTTCAGTGAAATAATTTTTCAGGAAATGAAAATAAAAACCGGCGTCATCATACAAACTGTTCAATCAATAAGTATATCAAGTTACAAGTAGTTTACAATTTTGTATGAAGGCCGATTTATTTTTCATCTCCTGGAAGTTTTATTCACTGGAACATGTCCTTTCAGGTTTTTAAACTTGTCCCTTACACTCTTTACGCTGCCGCCATCAAAGTATCATCATCATCATCATATCAGTCGAAAGACATCCACTGCTGGACGTAGGCCTCCCCTAAAGATCTCCATGACTCGCGGTCCTGCGCTGCTCGCATCCAGTGGCTTCCCGCGACCTTGACTAGATCGTTGGTCCACCTTGTGGGGGGCCTGCCAACGGTTAGTATATAAAGAGTCAGTAAGTCAAATAACAAGGATAGTAGTAATCTTACTTAGCAGCGAGATGTGGCCACTGCCGATGCCGGAAGCCGAACCCTGAACCATGCCAGAAGCGCACCAGTACCCAGTTGCTCTGCGCCCACGCTCGGTTTTGGTAGGGACGGACCAGCTCTTCCACCATGCTCATTTGTCTAGGAAAAGAGTGCCACTAAATAACATTTTTATTTATTGAGTTCACAGTCAACCATGTAAAAGTTACTTTCTCAGTTGGCCAGTTGGCAATCGCTCTGTGTGAAAAAACCCGTCATCATCATATCAGCCGAAAGACGTCAACTGCTGGACATAGGCCTCCCCTACAGATCTCCATGACGACCGGTCCTGCGCTGCTCGCATCCAGTGGCTTCCCGCGACCTTGACCAGATCGTCAGTCCACCTTGTAAGGGACCAGCCAACGCTTCGTCTTCCGGTACATAGAAAAATTCCCTACCCCTATCGAATCTCTTAGAAGCTAAATAAGGTTACATGAAAATAAAATGAGAGCCTGACAAGTATTGTCACAGGACAATACCTGATTTGGTAAACGATATTTTTTTTTCCATGCGGCTTGACATTTATAGTATAGGCCCTATCAGGTAAAAAGTCGACATTGCAACAGTTCAGGCAGAAGTTGGGGGGATTTTTCAAATATTTTTGAGCATGTTTGTTTACTGCTGACATGTTACACAGTGCATGTCCTTAGTAAAATTTACAACGATAAATAATATACTGCGCAGTTCAAAGATTTCGGACCTCCTTGCTTCGCTCGGAATAGAAACCGTAGAAATTTATTTTACTATGGGATGACATCTGCCAGCATGTCACATCTCCTTTCAAACCCCCCGTGTAAGCCGTCTCAAATGCTTTCAGCGCCTAACATTCCAAGTGGCATTCGGGGTTCTATATAAGATGTCTAATCGTTCACATGTACTCCACAAGCTGTGTAAGTCAGCTGTATAAGAGCTGTATAGCTTGCTATAATGCTCTTATAGAACCAGTTTGGGCACAAATTAGACAGCCTTAAGTTCACTATGGCTGTACATTAGCAGTATAATAGCATTATAATAGCAGTTTAAGTAGTAACATCGGACTTAAGGCTGACTTACGGCACTATAAGGGACGCAGTGTGAACCATACAACGTACATGAGTGTAATAAAGAGTAACAAGTGGCTAAATACACAGCCTTCACAGTTATAAAGTCCGTCAAAAGTACTCCAGTGCTACCTGAAATTCACGCGTGTCCTAAATTATTTCTTTATTTTATTATTTATTCCTCATTAGTTTGGTTTTGTGTGTGCCATGAGAAACACATTAACTCCGGCGTATATCAATTGGATAAATATTTATGATAACACGCGGTAGTACCTGTTTTAAATACTTAATAATGTTAGTGCCATGGGAATGCAACTTTATCGTGAAATGTATACATATTTACAGCTAAAATATTCACGCGCCTCTGTAAAAACGCGATATTCATTTTAAAATATTTAAAACTGGCTGAGAGGAAATCAACAATTTTCAGTTTTTGATATTATATTGGCATTATAATTATACTACGGTAATTAATTATAACATGAAACCAAAACTCAATCGCTCTATCTGCGTATTTTGTGCTAAATCTGCATGATAATTTAAAAGATTTATTTGGTAAATATTTTAGGTTACGTAGAACAAAATGGTGGAAATGAAATACGGCTACGTGAACTATTATAACTCCAATTTAATGCGGTGAGACGCATATAGGTTCACATGTGTTCTGTTAGAATGCTGTTATCTATATGATGTCCCACATTTGTACCTCTACACAGCCAATGTCTATAAATTTATTCTAATGTGAACTTATGTACAGCTTTAAGATGTAGTTCAGGTCAATTGTGTATCATCGTTTAATTCTTTCAATATACTGAAATTTTAGAGATCCGCAATAATACATAATAATTATTGTCCGTTAAATCTTTTGCAATTTTTCTTCTTATTCCACCGGTTCTCGCTCTTTTTTCCAGAATTTTTTTATTCATTGTCACAAATTTTTGCACGCTACCTAATAAACACACAGCTTGTGGGATATGTGAAATAGAATATCACATTCACATTCATGTTCAGCTTACAGCAAATAAGAGTAGTACTTGTGGACAAATAAACTGCTATTGATGTTAATGGACAACACATATAGTCCTTTTAACAGCCTACAGTGCACATGTGAACCATTTAAACACTTCTGTACAGATAGTAAAAAAGGTAATTTTAATGATCACAAACAAGTCCTACTACAGCTACTAGCTGTATAACAGTCTAAAACAGGTAAACATAACAGCCTTTGGCTTTATAAATGACCACGTGTGTTCTATTAAAATGCTAGCTCTATAACATCGTACAAGTAGGCCTTTAAACAGCGGTTGCCGTATGTCTACCCTCCTATAATGCTCTTAGTCAGACGGCTGACTAAAAGATAGTTGTTAGAGTATTATAACACCAACAATCGTATAAAAGTATAACTCTACACTCCTATAAGTCCCTTAGACAGGTATAAGTTTTATTAATCGCAATAATGCAGCTTATACATCACGAGTGAACTGTAATAATGCTTCAAGTACACCTGGGAACTAAATGTGTACTCTTAAATGGAGTAAAATGCTATTTTTTGTGACGTCACACTGTTTAACTGTCATAATCAAGTAGTGATGAGGTATTGTCGATTTTTATATCGATGAATTTTGGATACAGGTGACAAAATTTGTGAAAAAAAAAAATCTATTAGATTTTTTTTATCATTATGGATTACTTATTTTTAAACTTGTATTATGTAAACAAAAAGCTAATTTAAGTTTATAATTTTATTTTTAGCTTAAAGAAAAGAGATCCTTAAATAGGTATCCTTAACAATAACTATCATTATGACAATGGATAATCATTTTATTATTTTCCATTAGGCAGTGTATTTTAAACTTAATAATACTACTAATACTTAAATAAAATGTACAAAAAGCTATTATTAGTACAGGTTTCACTCATGATTCTTCATACCAGCAGTTGTCTTTTTCACTACGTACTCAAGATTAACAATCATAATAATCTGTAACAAAACGCATTTTTAAGTACAATATCACAAGAATATTTTATTTTAACACTTCCTGTGTTCGGATAGATCTACAAAGTAGACAATTGCAAAATTTCACAACCACAGGTAGGATTCGAACCTGCATCTTCTCCATCAGTACCGGAGACGCTTTACCAACTAGGCTCAGACTCCCGCACGATGTTGTAAAATTTGCGATCTCTATACGTATTTCAACGTTGCGTTTGTGCTTCCACCAATAAGCATTAGCTATACTAGCTCAACAAGTCCTATTTTTGTAAATATAATTCAAGTCAAAAATGGTAACACTACGTATAATTCCAAATGATTGAATTTTGCAATTTTCTACTTAGTAGATTTATCCGAACACAGGAAATGTTAAAATAAAATCATTTTCAATCATACGTAGTGTTACCAATTTTCGACTTGAATTCTTTTTGCAATAATAGACTACTTCAGCTAGTAGTCTAGTACAGCTAATGCTTACTAGGTGGCAGCACCAACACAACGTTGAAATGCGTATAGAGGTCGCAGATTTCACAACATCAGGCAGGATCACAGTAGCCTAGTTGATAAAGCGTCTCCGGTACTGACGGAGAAGACGCAGGTTCGAATCCTTCCTGTGGTTGTAAAATTTTGCAATTTTCTACTTTGTACATCATCATAAGTTCAAAACGATTCTATTAAAGGGTTAAGAACAAAACTCAGTTTATTGGCCTTCCAGGCTCCGATATTAATACCACCAACAGTTGTCTTTTTCTCTCCTTATTTAAAATGTACAAACATAAACACCTGTAACAAAATACATTTTAATGTACAATATCATAAGTTAAAAACGGGTGTATTAACGTGCCACCAAATTTGAGTAAATTTTTACCAAATAATATCCACCAAATTTTGTCTACCAAAATGGATGAATGTACACCAAATTTGCTTCTGGCACTTCGCCGGCAGCGGCCGCGGCACGCTCGCTCGCAAGATAACCTAACACAACTTAACCGAACCGTACCCAAATTTGGTGTACGTTCAGCCAATTCGGTGTACATTCATCCATTTTGTCTGAAGTGTATTGGGGTATAAAAAAATATTTTGGGAATCATTTAATTTGTTGCCGTTAAAAGCTATTAAAACATAACTCACTTTATTGTCCTCTCAGGCTCCAATATTGATTCCACCATCAGTTGTCTTTTTCACTATGTACTTATTGATTAACAATGATTAACCTGTAACATAATGTATTTTTATGTACAAAGTCAGAAGTTATAAACTATGCTATCAAAGGGTTAAGGGTGTATCTCAGTTTATTGGTCTCCCAGGTTACGATATTGTTACAACCAACAGTTGTCTTTTTCAATATAGATAAACAATCATAATAGCCTTTAACAAAACGTATTTTATGTACAATACCATCGGTTGAAAATATGGCATCAGTGTTTAAAATTTAACTAAAACCTAGCTGAACAGCCTTATGACACCTCATAAAATTAAAATATATCAAGCCATTGGGTAGGTACGAGATTTGTGCTTCGCCTCAGTTGGATAAAAATATATCGATGTAAGAAATCCCATCACTATATCATGTTTTGATATCAATGTTTATCATCATATTTTTATGTAAAATTTACAAATAAAATGCGATATTGAGCATACACCTAATATACCACAATGTATTGAGTACTAGACAATATTTCGTGAAGCAAAATATTGCGTAATATCAAAAATAAACTAAGAAATACTTACGCATGATACGATATGACTTCGGCACTGTTTTCTTTGTAATTTTTACGGGCATTGCAGCCTAATCCGCAACAAAACATTTTCACTAACTTTCTGAGCTCAAAACATTGGCTGAAACACACTTTTATACTAAAATTTTGCAAAAACAACGAGTAAGCAAATAAACAACAACTTTCACAGTCTGACAGAAAAATGGAGGCATAAACCTTCCAAATTAAGTGACACCTTACAGGAGGGGTTTTGTCCTATGTTTATGGATCCTGCATTTTTAGTCGGATTATGCTTATCATTATTATCCGACCAAAAAATGCCTGTGGCGGGGGAGAATCGAGTATAACCAGACGATATATTTCTAGCTCTTTCTATTACGATGAATCACTTCTAGATGAAGTGAGATAAAACGTGGTTATGAACTAATGCTCAATACAATCTGTCTTTTATACGTTAGTATTATATAGTCTAAGTGTCCTTTGCTATGCAATGTCACATCATCATCGATGAGAAATATTCAAAATAACCCTACTAAATTAATAGAAAGACGCCTTCATTGTATTTACAAAGATAATAGGATTATGTAATTTGTTGTGACTTACTACACATCCCTAACTAGTGACGAATTATTTCCTTAATCCTACATCTATAACCCTTATTATTCCGAGGTTTAATTACACGAAAGACCAAAAAGGATTAGGAACTATAGTCATACGGATGACAGTGACAGGAGGGCGCTGTATGTGTGAGTGTGTCAAAGTGTTAAACTCCCAACGCAGCGGTGACGTTAGTTCAGATTTAAAGCGTGCGCCATATCGAATCGTATGGTGATTGAAATCATACAATAGCAGGTTGTAAAAAAACCACTCATCTACAATAATAAAGATTAAACTCACTGCTTCATCGGTACCCTCTCAATCGCCCTCATGGTAGCTGGCTGAGTGGCAAACGAAGCCAGCGTCTGAACCAACGATTCTCTGGTGCTGGCCAGTACGATCCGCTGGTCTGCGAACTCGGAGCACAGGAATGCTGCGCATGAGACTACCAGTTCTTCCCATTCTGTGAACATGCAGGCGAAATAATGTAGGTTGATTAAAATGATAGCAGGACGGAACGGTCCCGGGTCTCTGTCGCTCCGATATCTTACGTATCTCTCCGTCCTGCTTTCACACTGATGATATTCTAGTCAGGCTACAGTGCGACAATGGTGTATTGGCAGGTGGATTACGTTGTCAGGAGGGCGCTGCTGTTATATATTTTGCTCGTTAACCTCTTAGAAGTGGTGTTAATTCCGATCGCACTGTACATTATTGTCCAGCGCAAGACCTGTACAGTATACAGTCGATACAGATCTTGCGCTGAATTGAGTAGTTCCTGAGATGACGGAGTTTTCGGTGACGTGATCACCTGCACTGTAAGTTTAACAGGACTACTATAACAAAAAATAAATGGTACAGCAGCACTGCACTTACTTTCTCGCCATACTCAAGGAAAAACTATCAACCGCAAACTTAAATTTGTAATGCCATACACATAGTATGGAAATACAAACATCTATTTTCGTTTTTCCAAAAAAATGTTCGAATGAAATATACAGATCAATTCAGAATTCAAAGTGACAAACATTAAAACAAACAAACCTCAAACGATTTCGAGTAAATCACATGTTTAACTTTTGGTAGTACTGGAACACCCTTTATATGAATTTTCACAGATCATTGGATACTACCGTAGGATACTTGCATGGAGATTTTTTTAATTTCCCAACACATGTTCCTTATGGATAATTGTTCACTAATTGTTCGCTACTGAGCAAGCCCTTTCAGTTTTCGGTACACCCTGTGTACTAAATTTTATTCATAAAAATCATAAAAAATATCCAGTCAGGTAGACAACCAATCCAGGATTAATATTATAGAAAATTTTAATAAACTCAATGGAACCAATTTTGGGTAAATCACATATTTACGATTTGGTGGTACAGGAACACCCCTTATATGAAATTACACAGATCAATTGATACTGGCGCAAGATATCTTACATGGAGATGCTTGGTCATGCAAAGTTTCATCATGATTCTATGAGCCGTTTTTGAGATTTTTCATTTTCGTTGTATGACAGCTACCCTCAAAATGAGAGCCAGCGAAAAACTACTTAGAACCCTTCGATTGATTTGCATTAAACTCCTAAATTCAAAATCTGGTGTCAATCGGACCATTCGTTTAGCCGCTAGGCCAAAGCGTGACGGACAGACCGACCGACGGACCGACCGACCGACTGACCGACCGACCGACCGACCGACCGACGGACGGACATTTTTGGGAAACTTGCTTTTTATGATGTATAAGTGATATAGAACACATTTTTGACAAAATTAGAAAACCTTTCTTTTTTCACGAATACAAAACCTTTCTCGCTCCGCTCGAAAGTAAAAATGAGTAGCAAAGCAGCATTTTCTTTGACTATCCCATATCAACCTGTGTGCTAGTAATATTGAAGTTTGTATAAGATGACAAAACATTTCCAACTATTTCATTGACAACCGTCTTTTTGGAAAAGTTTCTCAGTTTCATGTTACATCCTTAGATTTGACCAGGAGGGGTCAAAATAATCCTGCATAACGGGTGTAAGGGCCTCCGAATACTGAAAGGGCATGATCAGTCAACGTAACTGAAGCAGTGTTAACAAGCTCCAAGCTTGTTAACACTGCTTTTACACCGCTTAAGACGAATATCATACAAACCTGGAATCTGATGAACAGGCACAGTCGGATGCATGTAAAGTCGCAACGTGTTGCACAGTTCCAACATTGCATCTACGTGGTACTCAGGCACGAATGCGAATAGAGACTCCGTGAATTCTTGGTGACTTCCTGCTACTGGACCTGATGTAAGATCTTATTTTAAAAGAAATTGATATTGTGGTGTACAGCAGGCCACGCTGGTGGGCCAGCTTGGACAATGGCTGTCAAATCACCAACTACCGCCACTGCGCTGGCCGATGCAGCCAGTCTCTATCGGGCCGTGGTACAGGACACACGTCTAAATAAGATACGAGTTATTTTGTTAGTCTATTTGACCTTATACTTGTTGTGTCTTAACACTGAAAATATATCCCAGTTCACACGAGGCCCGACGGTGTCTAATTATTATCTATTCTAACCTCTTACTTACTCCTGTGACGTGCGGACGTCACAGATATCAAACATAGATACCTACATACGCAAAATATCTTTAAACTGATGTTTTACGCTTGTTTTAGCTCACACGCTTGCACGCGCTTATTCCTCCGGTAAGAACAAACCAAGGCAGCGGGTCAGTGAGTATATACAGCAACCGAGTAGACGAGTTAATAATCGTCATTTTAGGTATATCAGGTGTATTGAAAGATCTATGACCGACCTCACAAACCCTGAGTTAGTTATTAAGCCACCAAAGGCCTCTTATATGGCTCATTTAGCGACTACTTTTGTAGATAGCAGCCGGGACCAACGACTTAAAGTAAGGCCATCGTAATAGGTCGTTTCTGACAGCTGTCAAACGTATGCAAAATTATAACCTACAAAGAAAAATGAACCCTGTGTGTTGGTGTTAAGGAAACGTCAAAACGGACTTCTTACGTTGGCCCTACTTTAGGTGCCTTTTGATTCATTTAGGATCGTCAAAATTTTTGGGCAATCAGGTGGTACAATCTGCACTGTCTTACTAGGGACAGTCTCACAACGTGATATTTATTTGACAGTGTCTCCACCGGGATTCGACCAGAGCTTCGATCGGGTCGAAGGCCGAACGCTCTAAGAACTAGAGCACGCGCAGGGAGAGATACTAAAATAGTATTTGAACTTTGATGATAAGGGCGGTTACAGTACAACAGGCTCAGGTATTTTATGCTTATTTTGGCATAGTTATGCGCTTATTAAGCTTATTCCCACCTTCCCTTTGGTTCGAACGCAGAATTCAGCAGTGGGACTTTAACGGCTAACCGCTAGTTGCAGAAAGTTTCTTTAAAATGAAACGTCCCTTAAATGCAGACACTTGCTTTCCGTTAAGTTGTCTTAAAAGTTTCAGCATAAAATTGCCTACATTGGCCGCCTCTTGCCCACATTTAATAACTTGTTGTTTGTAAATGATTCCTTTATTAGTGTGCAATAAAGTGTTATTTATCCATTCATTTAAGGTAATTAAATAAGCTTTGTGTAACTATGGCGATAACTAAGATACGAAATTCTTACGTCCTGGCGATCCAATTTGAGAACGTGATTGGTTGCGAGGCGTTGTCGATTTGGACGTATGACTCTGCGGGCTAAAAATATATCTTTAAAGATTAGGTTATTAATAAAGATAAACATTAAGCAGGTCATATGCAGGTAGTTGCACAAAGCCTCGTTAAAGATTAAGCTCTGCTCTCCATTATTGACATTTTCTGTTTCAATTAATGTGACAGCAATAGATTCAAAGGAACTTTAACTATAAAGACGCTCTGTGCAACAGAGAGTCTGCCATATAACAATACCTTTGATCTGAGCTAGATGTATATTCCAGCTGAAGTGATGCGTAGCTGCCTCCGCACAGTATGGAGCTTTTGCCTGGAAGAATTTCTCTGCTTGCCACCTGGAAATCATAATTTATTCAATCTAGGACAGCGTTTCTTAACCTTTTTAGTCAACGAACCCCTGGGAATTCAAACACAACGTCAGGGACAACCTCAATGAAAAAAACAATAAATCGAACCATTTATTTTAAGTTCTACAAATACAACAAAAATTATGTTAATGTGAAAGTTAGTGCTGCTTTTAGATGGGTTGATGTTACTACTGTTGTATTTACAAATTGGATTCCACTTATAACCCCTTACATAGGACTGCGGATCCCCACACATAAACACGCGGACCCCCAGGGGTCCGCGGACCACAGGTTAAGAAACACTGATCTAGGGCATTATCATAATCATAGATAGTCTTGGAGGCCCGCTTGTGTTGTATTGCAGTTTAATTACACCTCGTCAAAAAGTTATGCCGTACTAAACATTACGCTGGAGAACGCTTCTTTGGGAAAGTTGTTCAGTTTCTTTGAACGTTTTCGGTACAACGTCCCTGACAACCTGTACATCGGTCTCTTTGACTGTAACCCGGCGCTTTGCCCATGACGACTCACAAACACTAACACGGTACATGTAAGAGAGTAAATAGCGAAATTAGTCGTCGAGTGCCGTTTCTTAAGCCAGCTACGCACCATACATCATGGACGAAGAACAAAAAGGGATGCAGCTATAGGAGAAACAATTTGTAGTATATAAAAGGTACCTATGCCATATTACTATTTCTTTTTTTCACACTTCTGTATTCCTCTCTGCTGGACGTGGAAAACGATAGTGCGTGGCTGGCTTAAGTGTGCATGAGGCTAAAGCGCTGGGTGAAAGTGAAAGGGACAGAACACAAGCAAACCACCCTCAGGCATACTATTTTTACACGTTGTAGAAGCTTCTGGTGTAACCTGCACATGTGCTGCATATTCAGGGTCGGAGGCGAGCCTCATGGAATGCAGCGTCCCGGAGAAGTGTTTCACCAGCTCTTGTTGGCGCTGCTTCGTCCAAATGGCGCCAATCACCCACCCCATTTGCAATGCGCCAACGTCCAGCTTCTCCTGTTAAAACATAGATTTATATAGTCAAGATAGGGTCTTGGGAACAAGCGGTTCAAAATTTCCCCATACAAGAAAAAATAGCGCCATCTGTGAAAAATCGCGTGAACTACGTTGTGTAGTACTTCGGTCGGTGCTAAATACACGGAACGGAAATAATATGGCGGGAAAAAACAAAACAAACCTTTTACTGTTTATATGTGATTTAGGCCTGGTTTTTCAGTTTCATTAATTGGATTATAGTCAAAAACAATAATAAGAAATAACAATAATATTAATAAGAGTATATTGTTTCTTCAACTAAGAACATTTCATTTTGTTGGTAAGTTTATTTGCATCCAATGTTGACAATATGACTGACAACGACTGACATGTGTTGGTCCTAAACGTCAGATTCCGGACCAATGAATTGGGGACATTGTAACGTGCCGATGGGCTAGTACTTATATATAAGTAAATGTGTTGAAAGGAGTTTCTATTTACTTGGTGTCCCTACAGCACCTTTTTATTTATACTCATTCCAAAACCGCTGCATCGGCCAATGCGGCTTCACGAAATGAAAATGGCTGAGAGTTTGCAATTGGTTTCAAATCTGGTTAAATGAAATCTTAAACAGATTTGGTATGATATATTTTTTTTAACAATGACGTCATTATTTCTTGCACACTAAATTATGATTTTCTAAAAAGTCACAGGTTCAAATCCGGCTCGCGTAAAATTTTTCTTCCTCTTTATCCATTTAAAAAATTTAACAGTGACACCTGCTGTGTCTAAATATCAAAAATAAATTTAATCAAATTACGAAAACGATTGACGATTTGATTGACAAAATTAATTATTTCTTAGATGGAAACAGTAGTTAACTTTATTATAAGATAGTTAAGTACTTGTAAACTGCAAAAGACCCATCATAAAAAAGTCAAAATTCAAAATCCAATACGATCTTTCTTCTGCGATTGCTTTAGCGCTTTTAATACGCCCTACAGAAAGCGGGGAAGGTAGTCCAACTCAATCCGTATATAGGTTCCCAGGAGGTTGGAACGTCTGTAGGTATCTGGCGACACCAGAGGCTGAGCCGTGGACCTCTAACATTCAATTTAAATTTGAAAGGACGCCATTATGCAATAGTTATAGTATAGTACCTATTTTCAAGTTGTCATTAATTGACGCTATCACGTCTATTATACATATTTGCCATAACCTGTTATTATACGAGAAAATTTACTTATTTGCCCTTTAAATTGTATGTACCATTTACCTCGTAAACGCTCTTCGATCTTTCAAGCTCTTTCAGTATCTTCTCCATCAGTTGCTTTCTACTCTTATCTTGTTCTGATAGTTCTCCATTTTCCCCTAAGAAAAAATTTTAATAAGCTAAAATATGAGAAAGGCAAAAGTTATTTATTTAAACATATCAATGGAAAGGAAACATACAGCTACAATAAATAGGTAGGTACATTACATTCAAATAAATTTAACAGTCAGCATACAGGCACAAGAAATATTAATTTCAATAGCTAAGCGATTTTGATTTTAGCAATATTTGCTAATGTAATAAAGATAGTGATTAGTATGCACGTAAGGTAGGCCGAAGAAAAGGTGGCCTGTGTGGAAGACAATATGAGAAAGAAAGAAGTGAATGTAGAGATAATGGCCGTAAATTCACACCTCCGACACTTCACGACGCGCTTGAATTCGCCACCTGCAGAGTATGTGTCTGATTGACAGCATGTGTCTTTGTATGCGGTTGCACTCGCTGGACCCTGGCAATAGCAGGTTAAGTGAGGTATAGAAAATGGCAAAAGGCGGGGAGTTTCTGTCCAGTCCCCGGCAACAACTTTAACCAAGGTCCGAGACCCGCGAGGCGCTCTTAGGCTTGTTGCCTAACACATTTACTTCTGGGTCGAGCCTTTCGCTCCCCACCCGCCCCCAGTGAAGCTTTAACAGCCACTAAAGGTAACAACGTGGTCATCTATAAAAAATGAAGGCGGGGAATGTCCTTTCTGAATTATTACTATTATTACGTTCTTCTTTTCTTATAGTAACTAATAAAAGTCTGGTACAAACCTTTTACGCCGTGAAGCTCGGAAGCGACGGTGTAGATGCGGAATTCAATGTCGTGGAGACAGTCCGCCATATCCAGGATGTTGTCTCTTAGCTCACATAGCTGGGGAATAAAGTGTCAGGCGACATAATCATGAATATATCATCACCATCAAGGACGTTGGAGGTGGCAAGATAATCAGAAGTACAACGTTGAACCCTTCAAGTAACGAACCTACAAATTTCCAAAAGGCCGGCAGCGCATCTACCCTCCTTGTGTTGACGGTGTCCGTGGGCGACTGTGACCACTTACCATCAAATCGTCCGCTCGTTTGCCTCCCACTTCTATAAAATACAGTCAGCCGGGGGCGTACGGCGTAGCGGAAAGAGGAATTACGTGCAATTGACGTTACTTTGCCATTACCTCACCTCCCCGAAAGATTGTAACCCCTTACGAGGAGAATTATTTGTTGGACTCTAGTTTACCACTTACCGATGGCTCATTTGGGTGTTAGTGCAACTGTCTCGGTTAAATATCCAACTGAAGTAAGTGATAAGTTTTGATAGGTATAGGTAGGCACTTGAAGTACTTATAAAGATGAAAGCCTTAGCCTTATTTCGTTTTTAGACAGGTAATCCCGTGACTTGTTAAGCGCCCATGTAGGATTTCTCTGGGCAAAGTGAAAAGGCGAAAGGCTAGTCTCGGTAGTCAGGATTCAATTCAATAGTTAGGTCTAAAAATCTTACTTTCTCAGCATGTTTAATCGCCGCCCCATGGTAGAGGGCGAGCAGACCGTCGATTAGTCGCAGCTGGGCCGATCGCACGTCTATAGCGCCCGCTCCAGGCATCACGGATCTTGTACCCTTCAACGCTAATGCTGTCTCGCCAGTCGTCCTAAGAAACAGTCGTGACGGCAGACTATTTTCAAAAACAAAAGACACCTATTTCTACTTCTACTTAATTTTTTTCAATCATCGGAATATGAACACAAATGTAGCTATAGTATAAACAGATAGATAAGTACTTACTTACAACTACAATACAGCAATATTCACTAGTCTACAATTTATTATCTACCAAAAAGACTACTAGAAGATTTACCTATTAGGCATAGGAGGCATAGTTGGATGCATGAATCTGGCCATTGAAGATATCACTTGTGGTAGCGTGGCCAGTCCCGGCGAACCCGCCGCCATGTCACTGACTCCTGACAATTGAGCCAGAAACCCTACTGGTCAATGGTATCATCTGTTTCTACAAACATGTGGCCTAATACCATCTATAAGATGCTAAGGCTGGCGTCGATTACATGGTGGAGGTGCTGGGATTCAAGCAGGGAAATTAGTAAAAAATTAACCATCAACAACAGATCATCTACCGTTATCTTCAACTTAACACATCACACACATTTAATGTTGGTCGAAGGCCTCCTAGAAATCTTAGCGCTCAAATTTTTGTTCCACAAATTTAAACTTAAAAAAATTGTCATCATTCTATTTTACCAGGCAAAAATTAAAGACGTCCACTGCTCAGATGGTCAATTTAATGCACTCGCCTAAAACACCCACAACAACTGGTCCTGGTATTTTCTGGACCGTCGTTATCATCACCATGATACTTGAGATCAGTTACTTTTATCTTGTTTTCAATTTTAGTCCAGGACTCTAAATCTCAAAATGAACTACTCCAGAAGAAACCTATTCACTCTTGACTTGATCACACCTGGGTTGTACGAAGTCGAGTTTTAATTAGACAGGCAGGAATTCCATGTCATGGCATTTTTGTTTTCCTCAAAAAATTGTATTTTACCTACACATTATGAAACCTTTATCTACCTGTGTCGATGCCCCCGCCTCTGTTATAGCTCGGCTCGAAGCTTTGGATGAAGGGATTATCTTCTCCCAGCACGTTGATCAGGTCCTGTCTGAAGTCAAAACGACTACGTTTACAATTTGTTTCAAATCGTAGGTATTACAAAATATTTTTGCGAATGTCGCCTCCCATTGCTGGTGCATTCCGCTCATGTTTCCATTCTAATAGTCCCATTCAAGACATTTTTAGAAGACAAACTGTCTATATATTTTTGAACATTGATAGTGTTTGGCAAATTTCTATGAAATAACGTAGTCGCACTGTACGTACGGACGTACCGTAACGTCCTGACAAGAAAGGGTAGCACTCCACCCAAACGATCCACATTGTAGAAGTCCAGCTCACCATCGATGAAGGTTTTAGCAGGCAGATGTGCAGGGAAATTTCTAGAAATAGTACAAAGGTATGAACGGTGGAGGGCAATAGATCAGAAGAAAAACCCAGGCTTCGGTATAGAAATTTTGACCATAAAGAAGGTAAATATCGTATAGTAACCATTGCTCCATCAATAGACCTTTTGTTCATAAATAAGAAGGGATACAAAAGAAGCAGCTTAGTTTTTAAATTACAGAACATTAAAAGGTGTAGTTGGTTACTATGCACTGGCACATACGGACTCCCAATAGGCGCTTCGCTCCAAAGCTTCAGTACAGCTGTGAGTAGTCTCGCGTGGCAGCACCAGGAGATGGCCGGAGAGTTGCGGGAGATGTTGAACAGCCTCTGAAAATTATTTTACCATCAGGATGGCGCCATATAATTCGTCCTTAAACCAATCAAGCGATTATACTAAGTAGATTTAGGCATACGCAAACAGATGAACCACAATTTCACATATAAAACCATATCCATTGTTTTTAAATAGTCTCCATTTCCTTTTAGAACACTATGAGGTTGATATGATTAGCTGATAAGTACAATTTCTACAGGAAGTTGAATTAGGCAAAACGTGTTTTCGCCATCTCTGTCCGGGTCTGCAGCGTTGCATCACTGTTATTACATACCTACCACATGCCTTTCACTATTATTACGTCCAAATTCACTTGATTTTACTAACAATACATCTATTATGTTTATTATGTATTTCGCTAAAAAATACCTATAAAATAAGGACAATTACATGCCAACTCGTAATATTACCATGTCTAGTATGCAGTTGTCCATGATGTACCGTCTGAACTTCTCCATGAAGATCTTTCGCGAAGAAGGCACCATGTCTGTCCCGTCCGAGTTGTCCAGCATTATCAGCAAGAATTCCAACTGTTTCATGATTTATATTGAAATAGATGTTCCTAATACATATGCTTCTCTTTTACATACTACACAATAAATCTAATTACAAAAAAAAGCTTCAAATAAATAACCCGCCCCTCGACACTCCCGGTACAAAGGTGCCCATGACACTTGCCGCGTTACCACGTTGAATAGCCACAGATAGCCTTTGCACCAGGAATGCCCCGGATGTCCCGCATCCGACGCCCGATGACTTGCACAAGGCACTTGGCTTGAGTTATATTATTAGCAACAGATAAACAACAGATAAGCAACACATAAACATGCCTTAAAGTAGTAATTTTTTCAAGGTTTATTATAAGAATGTACTTTAGACTCCTTGAAATTGGGCATACATTTATTTGGTCTTGGGGTTTGGGGCTCTTTAAGGGATTTTTACATTAAGGGGAAGGTTTTTAAAAGACCAGTGGTAGTGTGCAGCTGCCTTAATATACAAAGAGTAACAAATAAGGTATACCGACCCTGAAGGATGAGAATCTGCCCATGAAGCTGAACAACGTTCCCAAAGGAACAAAGGTCGAAATATAAAAAAAAAGTTTGGCCTCCCATAGAAACTGAATTAGCTGATAGCGCATTTTGTATGGGAGACAGGCAATTTTTTCCGTATATCGACCTGTTCCTTGGGGGAAGTTGTTCAGTTTCATGGGAAAATTCACATCCTTCAGGGTCGATATACCCTTTCTGTTACACCTTGTATGAATAATTGCTATGATACAGGACTTGCCTAGCATGTTCCTAAATAAAAGGTTTTTAATTAAAACCATTGGGTACCTGAATCTGTTCCAAAGGTGCTATGGACTGCGTGATTTTATCGCAATCTTCTTTGTATTGAGCTTCTAAAGCAGAATCATCACGAATAGGCATTATTTTTGACATTTTATCTGAAAATATTACATTTTATTTATAAGTAACACCGTCACTATGTCTTGTGGTCAAACCTCAGATGGTCAAGTTACTGATAGAGTCTCCCAATATTTAATGGGAAACCCTATTCCGATTTCGGTAGGTAGAAGTACTTACCAGTGCTAGAAGGTGCAAACGCACTATTTTTGATGGTACCCTTTTCTGCCATTTCTGTAATTTATCACAAATTTTTAAATGTCAAATTCATTACTCGCTATTAATGTTGTGTTTTCTTAAATAATTGTTTTAAACAATCAATCTTGTCAAGTTATGGGAAACAAATAAATAGCCACCTCCGCAATAATGATGGATGCTATGTATTCACTGTGCACCGCCCGCCCGCCCGCTAATAAATGCGCATGCGCAGGTAACTGCAACACACACACAGCAAACATCAAAACCACTCGGCAAAAGAGCAAAAAAAAAAGCAAAACCTCGCGTAGAGGCGAAACACTTGTAGATTGTTGTGGATGTTTGCTGTGTTGCGGTTGCCTGCGCATGCGCATTTGCACATTGAGCACATAGCATCTATCATTGTTGCGGAAGTGGCTATACATTTGTTTTCCAAAACTTGTTGTAATGGACTTTCGCAGAGTAACGACTGATTCTATTAAATACTTAAAATGAATCATGTTTAAAACATTTTTTACCTTGTATTCTAGGGTCAGTTTCCCCAAACACAGCCGTTGGTCGTTGCCACCATGGTTTGCGTATTATCGTTCGGAGCACCGAATCATCTGGACACTTGATGTTCAGGAAATTGTCAAATCTAGAATTTTTTTGCTTGTGATATAGAATTTTCCACTAGTACAAAAATACAACATATCTCTTTTCTGGTAGATGAAGACAGTATAGACTAAAACTTTCCACATCCTCGATTCGTTTGTTTTCATTACTCATTTCATACACATTCTTTCTTTTGAGGTACTCGCCATTTTTAATATATTCTCTTCTGTCAGACAATATTGTAAAAAGAAAACAAATTGACTTACGTGATCTTATTGAAGAATACGTATTTGATGAGATGGTGCCTGGTTTCCCGATGCTGCATGAGTCCACATAGCACGTACATACAGTCTACTTGATGTGAAAATGTCATGTCCTATTGAACAAATAAATTACTTGCAATCTGCTCTGATGATACGCTCTGGGGTTTTAAAAAGGTTTCACACTAGGTCGTATCTAGGCATTTTAATTAAACGTAATGAAATACCCCTTGTTGTCACCATTTTGTCTTTGATCGTCTTTTGTTTGGTTTGGGTTGGCGTATTGTCAGCTGATAAATGTAAAAAAACTGTTTAATAGACTGACAAATCATTGGGGCAATAAAATGTGTTATTCTAACGTAAAACAAACAGCTCCATATAACAGTAGTTATACGATGTTGAAGGATGTCACACAGTGCAGACTCATGAAGGAACGTCCAGCTAAGAAGACCGTGAAATTCAAGTTGGCAAGTTTTGAAACTTACTGGAGACACCAGATCAAACAGTAGACACTCTCTAACAACAAAATGTTAGAGGATTTCACACAATGCAGACTTATTAAGGGACATCCAGATAAGAGGAAGTCCATGGAATACAAGCAGGCAAGTTTTAAAACTTACTGGAGACACCAGATCAAACAGAAGACACTCTCTGACAACACAATGTTCCAAGATATCACATAGTGCGGATTCATCTAGGAACGTCCAGAGGAAGTCCATCAATGAACAGAGACGCGGTTGAGGCTGGGCGAGGAACTTCGCTGCAAGGTCCACCTGCGGATAAATAAAATGCGTGTTTTAAATAAGTTTGATATCAAAAACTTTGATATCGTGTCAATCAAGTTTTTTGATATCGTACAAAAATATTGTAGTCTCCATCACAGTCACACCAAAGGATTAATCAAAATAAAACAAATTACACTGCGAGTACAATTTTATTGTACTTTCAAAATTATACTACGACCGGAATGGGGTGGTTACTAGTCACCCTGCCTGCTAAGCCGAAGGTCCTGGTTTGGATCCTAGTTGGGCAAATATCTGTATGATGTTGGTACCTTAGTCATGGACATTCGTCATTATAACATCCCATGAAACGAGACATCCATTCCCAAAGATTTCGGACCTCCTTGCTTCGCTCGGAATAGATACCTTGCTAATTTATTTTACTATGGGATGACATCTGCCAACATGTCCCAATATTTTATGTCAAACTATCAGTGATCACTAGGAAATATTCAAAATAACCCGTCAAATCCATAGAACGACGCCTTCGCTACCTTGTGACGAATTATTTCTTTAATCCTCCTTCTAAGTACCCTTATTTTTCTGTGTCCATTCCATCCCATCCCATCTCTTAAAGAGATAAGCTCGCCTTTGTAAACAATTTTCATTTAAAAACTGTATGTTATTTGTGTGCAATAAAGAATATATATATGAAACCTCCACTACAGGACAGGGAGCTCCCTCCAAAACTCCAGCAAAAACGCGTGGTATTCAGGAGGGGATTTACCATAGTCACCAAGCTTGCAAGCGTTGCGCCTGTCGACCGCTGTTGTTGGTGACCGCAGTATGTAACATGGTACGATATAAAGAAAGATGCTGCTGCCCATTCTCCGGTTCATAAGCCCTTAGTCGCCTCTTACGACACCCACAGGTAGAGAAAGGTTAATACAATTCTCTGCCGGCACCACACGGTCAATGTTCGTATGTTTGTTCTATTTATATCCCATTGCCTTCAGGTAACTATTTTAGTAATCTGTACATCAGAGAATGAAGTATCTGAAAATGATTAATAATTTACTAACAAAATTCTGATCCTTCGCTTTGACATAGAATTCTTGTGCATGGGGTTCGACCTGTAAGCTTCTGGACTTGACGCCTAGTGCTCCCCTCAACCTCGGCAGCAGCTCAGACACCACCACGTAGGAGAGGCGAAGACTGTTGCCAAGCTCAATGACGAGGATTCGTGCTATGGACATCAGGAACGCCTAGTGAAAAGGTTTTAATAAATCTTTGTATTATGATAAAAGAGACCTAAAATAGAAAGAGTCCTTAGGTCTCTTATATCATAATATTATAACGTAAACTACTTTAACTAGCAAAGAAATGCTATGAGAGAAGAACCGATACGAAAAATCTACAGGTAAGCATCACATAATTTTCGCTGATTTTGTAAATAACTTTAATGATTTCTAACAAATTAAAAATGGATTATGATTAAGAAGGAAGCGCAGGCGACAGATTTGGTCGTTTTATAATTACTATATTTAATAACTGAGCAGCCACTTTGCTGATATGGCTATATCTAGACTGGTGTATTGTTCACTGCACATTTAATGTCACTTTACACTTGATAAGAGTTTACTGTCTGTAAGACACTGGTCAAGTCGGTTTTCAAAACTATTACTCGTAGTGAGGGGGCGTCTACCATGTCATGTGGTAAGCAGTTCCAAGTGCACAATTGCACATTACTCTATTGTTAAACTCGTAGTAACCAACATTCACAGTTGTGGTAAACCTAGCCAGCTGCAAATTATTTTTGTGTGTGCCTCTTTTGTATAGTTGAAGATTTTCATTGATCGGCTGAACGCGTTTGTTATTCATTTCTATCGTCTTGACGAATGCTTATTTATTCCCCTATCTTAATTTATCTAGCACACAAGTCGATCAACATCACCTCTCAAACAGTTCACTCATGTTTGTATCGGTCTTCCCTGTGCTTTGAATTCATTCACATTCACACTCTACCAGTATACTGCTTCTGCTGAGTGAAGTTTTTAACCTAGTTGAGAAGTTGAGAAGCCATATTAGTCATATCAGTTCTGACAATTATAGCAGAAATAGCGGCTGGCACCTGTGACAAATTACGTTCTTCGAGAGAGGCCATGGTAGAGCGAATAAACTCAACCTTCAGTCTTGTCTCCGAGTCTTGACAAAAATCTGGTGGGATTCAAAGCCACCAAAACAAAAGACAACGTCGTCCTCTGTACAACTTCGTTTTGTAATGCGGCCCCTGCGATACAAGCCTAGAGCTTAGTGCAGGAGTCACAGATCTGCGTATTTAGATTTTAATGGACTTTTTAAATAAAGAAATATTGTATTGTATTGTATTGTAGATAACAACCGACAAGCGTATCTGTTCACCGCCAAAAGAAGCCTGTTCAATCTGGATCCTACTTTTCGAGGTACCACTGTATAAGTTACCGACAGCCTCGAGCTTCTTGGCATGAAGTTGTGTGCAAAACCTGAACTTCGGCGCCAGCATTGAGTCAAAAGCCCATTGAGGTCAAGAGCAAGCCCAAAAAAAACCTTGAAAAAATCTAGTGAGGCTAAAATTTTACCTGGGAAATAAAAGAGGACTCGCAAAGCTGATATTATTGCCGACGTCTATATTTGGTTTAGCGCCGCGACTGACACTCTTCATTCTCTTTGTTGCATGGTCATTTTCTCTTCTCATAACAAGCTAAACGCTTCTCTCTTATATTTTTAGCCATATACACGACTTTCAAGCTTCTGTTCAATACAGGGTGTTTGTTATTTGTCTGCAAACCTCTCGGGTCGTGTTGCTCTACCGCTCTACCCATGAAACTAAACAACTTTCACTACGGAACATGGGTCAAAAATTTAGATTTTTTTTTGACGTATTAAGTAATTTTTTTTAGCGTATTTTGTATGGGTACAAAATCAGCCGATGCAGTTTCTATGGGACGATGAATAATTTTTTTTCCCATAGAAAAACTTGTTCAATTCCTTGGGTAGAGCACCCACCCGAGTGGTTTGCGGACATATACCAAACTCCCTGTATACCTGCTCATTTATTCACACATCGTAGCTCCACTGCATGCTCTCGTCTCCCATCCGTCTCCTCTACTGCCAAAATTTACGATTCATACAGGTGACTTTTGATTCGTTTTGCTCCCGATGCCCAGTACTCATGAAAACAAGCTACTTTTCTGAAGAAAAAATTTTTTATTCGAAAGATTTTGCTATGCAAAATGAGTCAATCACGTAAGTTCTTTACTATGGAGAGTTGAATAAATTTAAGTATTTTTTTTTTCATTGGGAATGAAAGTTGCTTGTTATCATGAGATAATCACTGGGCTTCGGGAGTAAAACCAATGAAAGTTATATTTATTCACTAGCGGCCCGCCCCGGCTTCGCACGGGTACTAATCTACGGGTAGAGGTGGTGCCTTTTATTGCGATATATGACGTAGCCTTCAACTCTAAAATATTTCGTTGTACCTCAGGACGACAACCTCAAAAGAATATACCAAAAATTTTAAAAATCAGGCTTTGGACGACTAGTCGCAACGACGTGCGCCCTCAGCGCCCTCTGTGTGTGCCCCGTCAGGTTCCTGGCTCGCTGATATTAACTTCATTTAAATAACATAGTGTAAAGGACAATTTTGATTTTCGTTCATTGTTTTATATTACTAATCTTTTAAATAAGATAAGGATCCATACCTTGAGGGCAAAAATACGTTCTAAAATACCTTATTTTGAAAATCTACTTTTTTGCTATAAATAGTTGGTTACTGTGGGTTATTCTTAAAAGATAGACAAATACTATCGTGGAATTTTCTTAAGAGCTCTTAGAGAGCAGCAATTCTTTCATACATAACTTTCATATAAATTAAACCATTTACGCAGCGCACGCCCAGAAAGCTCTCTAGAGGCACGTTTTTTCCGACTCGATCGACATACATCATCACAGTTCAGTTAGTTTGCACTCAATTATTATAAATTATAGCCTCAAACCTTTCTGTTGAATTAATCTATCTATTAATGAAAACCGGATCGAAATCGATACAGTAGTTCCAGAGTTTAGCGATCACAGACAGACATGATGGATGACGACAGAAAAACGTTTCGGGGGACTTTCTTTTATAATATGTAGTGATAGTGAAGTGATGAAAAAATACAAGCCACATTTTTTTTGTTCTCTAGCATTAATACTACAGGGTGAAATCGAAATCATTCGACAAATTTTTAGGGTGGATTCAGACCATGAAAATGAAAACTTTCCGCAAGGAACAAAAAATTTTCGGCCTCCCATACAAAGTGAGCCTATCCGAGCGCGCATTTAGTATGGGAGGTCGAAAATTTTTTTTCGTTTCCGGACCACATTCCTTGGGGAAAGTTGTTTATTTTCATGGTCTGAACTCACCCTAAAAATTTGTCGAATGATTTCGATTTCACCCTGTAGACTAATGCTGTAGATGTTCTATGGGGTATCCTTTTCTCAGACCTTTTGTAGCCTTTCTACTATATTGTAGGTATAAATAAGTGCACCAACCTTTCTGGACATCTTTTTTGATTCCGCGTTATCGTCCATAACGTGTGGGGAGTGTCGCGGCGTGTACGCAGTGTGGGAACTGTGAATGCGGAGGGCCACTTCCTCTTCTTGTTTCGGACCCACATCTTTTGACTAAAAACAAGTGTATTTGGACAAAGGTTCTAAAAAAATCTTCTCATCGCATAAAAGACAAAAGTCCTCTTTTATCCCATAAGCATTTTTCTTTTAGTAAATAAGACTCGCAGACCTTTTTTTTTTTAGGGTTCCGTACCTCAAAAGAAAAAAACGGAACCCTTATAGGATCACTTTGTTGTCCGTCTGTCTGTCTGTCTGTCTGTCTGTCTGTCAAGACCCTTTATCTCACGAACGGGTAAAGGTATCAGGTTGAAATTAATACCATATATTAGGATCCATGAACCATACAAGATCTAAAAATTTCAATTTTTTACAACGACGCAATCAAAAGATATGGCATTTTATGTCCTCATCTCCATACATTTATTCAAAAATGAAAAACCCACAGGGTACTTCCCGTTGACCTAAAATTATGAAATTTGGCAAGAAGCTAGGTCTCACAGTACAAATAATGGGAAAAGTCTGAAATCATTAAATATTACAACTTTTCTCACAACTAATGGTAACCAATTGTGGTGAGCTCCCGTTTCAAGAACATTCATATAAGAGAGGGGTCAAGTTGGATGGTTGCTGAGGCGATTTTTGTTTTAGTTCTATTTAAAAACGGGAACACTTACAAACTTGAAAATTGGTATGTTTATAGGGCATAGGCTATAAAATAACAACAAATAATAAAATTTGGTCAAGCGCGTGTCGGACTCAAAAAATCTAGCACATTAACTTACTGAAATTTCAACTAATACAATTATGTTTATGTGGTGGTAAGGAACCCTCAGTGCGCGAGTCCGACTCGCACTTGGCCGGTTTTTTTTTAATGTCAAAAGTGGCTAAACGAGCAGGTGGGCCACCTGATGGTAAGTGGTCACCTTTCCCCGTATTTTTCTTTGTAGTAAAAGAAGGTTTTGCATGGCCTACAGGGCACCCCGGGCACTACAAACGAGTGCGAATTTGAAATTGGAAGCACGCATAGGCAGGCAGTCCAGTACAAAAGACCCTTAGGAGGATCACGAGAATCGTGCGGGCGGGTGCGCGCGGGGTGCGGGGTGGATTGCAAGCGGGGGCGGCGAGTGTCAGTTCAGTACGATAGTACTATTAGTTTATTTTGTGCTCCAGGTGTCATGAAGGTTTTGACATGAATGTCATGCCATACTGCAGCTATACACCCTTATTTGTTTATCACCCCTGATATTTTAAAAGGTGGTTCTTATGAAACTGAATAACTTTTCCCAAGGAACATAGGTCGAAATACGATTTTGTTTTTCGAATTTTGAATTCGAAATACAAACTGCATCAGCTGACACAACACAACACAGCACAGCACAGCACAACACAACACAATACACTACAATACTCTTTATTGCACACAGATATAAAGAAATACAATAACATAGGTCAACATAAGATACAGAGCACAATAAGGCGGCCTTATTGCTAAAAACCAATTTCTTTCAAGCAACCTTTGGGTGCATGGAAAAATTAAATAACATAATGCGGTGGCGGTGCACAAAGATGAACCATAGACTAAGTAAATATTGAATATCTTACCTTACTGCTCTTAGCGCTGACGTTAGATTTCATATCAATCATACGATTCGTCTCATCCAGCAGAGTATCCAGAGCCTTCAAGAGGATTGAACCTCTCAAGCATTCCTTCGTGAGCGGAGCTTGAAGAGGCGCATATCCTTCCACAGGAAACCTTTAAATTAAACAACTGTTTTAAATGTGGTCAAAAAGCGGCGATGTAACATATAAACAGCCTCACTCAGTGGTGCCGGCTTTTAGGAAAGCCTGTCGGTGCTTATGTCCGTTTGGTGACTCTTTTACAAGGTGAAATACGCGCCCACTTTTTAATTCTCGTGAGTGCTGGAGTCCTCGAGCACCCACAGAGTGGGCGACCCTTGCCTCACTTGAGTTTCTAGAAGTAAAGACAACACTTACACAAATGGTACATGTCCAAAGTTGGCGTAAAGATGTTCCTGCATAGCAAGTGAGACCGCTGGGAAGTATGCCACTCCTGCTCCGTGGGCGACTTTGTCGAATGCCACTCCCATGGATACGCCATTCCTGAAAACATCAAAATTTTGCGTATTTTTGTGTAAAGGATATGGACACTTTTGAAGACGCATAACCTGTGTTCCGCAAGGCTTTTTTATTTTACTGACTTTTTCTATTTTGTTGAAAAGAAAATGTCAGCTGCAGATTTACCAAAATTTTAACACTATTCAACTAGAGAAAAGCGTGGTTTGGTGCAGCTCAAAGAGAATGTAACAAAAACTGTATTTTTTTGTGCAGCTGGCGAAAGATAAAATTCTGGCTTAACAGTGAATCAGACCTTGACATACCATAGCGACTGGTCTGGGGCCCGATCAAAGAATTTCTAAAAATCGTTTGGTAGATTCTGCTATTATGGAAAACAGTTTAACTCTTATATATTTTCATGAGCAGCTACATAAACAGTGTTGGTTTTAGCAACAGGGGGAAGTAGACCCAGCTTGACTTATCTTAATAAAATGTTTCCTGTTGTTCTCTCTGTCCCTTCTACTGGTCCTCTCCATGTGATTTGTGCTTTGCATAAGGCGTCAATTTCAGAAATGGTCTTCTTCACCTCTGTTTAATAAAAATGGTCATTTAATTACCTGTAAAACTCTAACGTTCCCTTGTCCAGATCTATGCAGGACCCTATGACGTCACCCGGCAGCCACGCCAGCCCGTAAGGCGTGGTAGCCACGTTCCACTTTCTGATGCGGCCTCCATCGTAGGCGTACGAGTGCGCTGTGTCTCCTACGCCTGTATCCATTGAGAATAAGCACGACGATGTGCACCACCCGATCTGGGAGGAAATGTGGTGAAAGTACCAGTTAAAGAACAGCTTCGTAATTATTTTTATACTACTATTCATGCTAATAAAAGTAAACAAACTACTACAGCCATGTTGTCCCTATATTATGTCTCTCTATATAATTTGTAAGAAGGTGCCACCCCGATTTAAAAATTCTTCAAATTGGGGTGGCACCTTCTTTGCTTCAGAATATATTAAAGTTTGAAGGCCAAGTAGGTTTATGATCTTAGATTTATACACCTTTAACATCTGTCGGGGCGTAAGGGTTTTAGAGTGGCGATCACGTACCGGAAGACGGAGCGTAGGCAGGCCACATTGGGACCGACGGCCGACGATCTGGTCAAGGTCGCGGGAAGCCGCTAGATGCGAGCAGCGCAGGACCGGTCGTCATGGAGATATTTAGGGGAGGGTTATATCCAGCAGTGGACGTCTTTCGGCTGATAAGATGATGATGAACATCTGTCAGCAGGTATTCTGTAATGCTTTATTCCAGAATACCTGCTGCTTTCTCTTTACTACTAACTAACCTGCATAATACCCTTAGTTCCAAGCTGCACCTCGTACATCCACTTGCCGGCGTATGCGCAAGCTGTGGCCCTGATCGTTGCGAAGCTAGACAGACCTTGGACGCTGACTCTCTCGTCCCCTACTAATACTAATCTTCCAGTACCTGAATGAATATTTATCGATATTGTATCCTTTGAAAAGTATTTACCATATTGTCTCGAATATTTATCCGTTTAGACTCCTTTTTTCCTGTTTACGAGATTTCATCGCTGGGAAAAGGTCTTCCCACTTTCGGTTGGTCACGATCTTGTGTAACTTCTTCCCAATTCAAGGAATCAAGATCGTCACACTTCTGCGCCTTAACCCGTCATGGGGTATCAAATAGATGACTTTCAACAGAGGTATCAAAAGGCGGGCAGGGCAACCCCCTTTTCTTTAGGGCATATTCGACAGACGTGGCCAACCCAAATTTTTAAATGTATATACATACATACATAACATCACGCCTCTTTCCCGTCGGGGTAGGCAGAGACCACAGTCCTCCACCTGCTACGATCTTGACATACTTCCCTTGCTTCCAGTACTTTCATCAATCCTTTCATACATGCTCGTCGGTTTAGGGTACTTTTAACCTGGCCTTTATTCAGAACGTCCTGAATTTGGTCCTGGTACGTTCGCCTAGGCCTTCCCCTTCCAACGTTTCCATTCACTCTCGCCTGGTAGATCTCTTTCGTCAGTCTTCGTTCATTCATCCTCTCTACATGGCCAAACCATCTCAGCATCCCTTTCTCAATTTTAGTCACTACGTCTTCTTTTACGCCACAACGTTCTCTTACCACACTATTTCTAATCCTGTCACTCAATTTCACACCAATCATACTCCTCAACGCTCTCATTTCTACTGCATTAATTCTACTTTCATGCTTTTTCTGCCATACCCAGCTTTCACTGCCGTACATCAGTGTTGGTACCAAAACGCCTCTATGAACAGCCAGACGAGCCTTGTGAGACACCTTCTGACTCTTCATAAAAGCATGCAGAGCACCATTCACCATGTTTCCAGCATTCACTCTTCTTTCGATATCACTTTCACACTTTCCATCTCTCGTAAACTTAGAACCCAGATACACAAACTCCTTCACTTGTTCGACTTGTTCATCACCTATTAATATAGTACACTCTGTCATACATTCTTCTCTTTCAAGTACCATTACTTTCGTCTTGCTTACATTTACTTTCATTCCTTTCCTGTCCAAAGCCACATTCATCATTGTTACCATCTCCTGCAACTCGTCAGCAGATGACGCAAGTACAACTTGGTTTAAATTTAAACTTGCTTAAATGTCCTTCGCATAAAATAACTGAATATCTTTTGGCTTATTTCTTACCGGTGGAAGCATCAAATACGACCAGCCTTGGTCCTATGCGCCCTGGTCGATCATCGTTTTCCTCAATCTAAAACACAACACCTCTTACTTTTGTTTATTTTTCATCTTCTGATGTATGATAACTTAGCTGTATCAGCTGAATGCATATCACCATTTTAGTCAGCTCACTCCATAAAAACTTAATCTTGAAATTGACTATGACCTACCTCAACTTGTATTGGAGCATGTTTTTTGGACTTGGTTTTGGTAGCCGCCATCTTAGCGTCTATGTGCTTAGTCAGATTTTCTCGAATGTGGTTAAGATACTTCGTTCTTCTGCAAACAAATAATAAACCCAATAAACTCTAGCTTACCAACAATGCCATAACGTTCGTGTAATAAATAGAGACGTATAGAGCACAGACCAACTTGGTGGAACACACAAGTGAGGACCTTACCTTAGTCACACTACGCTTGTTAGCTTTCGACTATTATCATAGACCGCGGTTGTTGGTGACCACTGACCGCAGTACGTAAGACGGTACGATACACAGAAGGATGCTACTGCTAATCCTCCAGTTCATAATATCTTAGTCGCTTTTTACGACACCCACGATTAAAGATAGGCCGGTACTATTCTTTGACACCATCGCAAATTATCATTTGACTGGCCTTATTCCAATTTATTTGTGGTCGGCGCAATATGTGATCACTACTTAACGTTCATTTCCTTCTTTCTCATATCATCTTCCACACAGTCCATTCATCTTTTTTTCTGCCCACCTCGGGCTCTAATTTTATCTACGTTCATACCCACGTTATTTATACGTTAATACTTACTGTACGTGTTTTTCATTGTTGTCCTTCAAGACCATATCGTTGCCGAAGATGCGACGAACGGTATCATGGACCTCACTCTTCTCACCGGACCCTGAACAGACTCCAAACATGGACTTAAGGACGTTCATTATCAGCTTTTACCGTATACTGGTTCCTGGAAGTGTAAAGATAGCTTATGAGGGATGCGCTTCTTTCCGAAACCAACTAAAAGTTTGGACTCATCATTCTAACATTTGATAAAGAGTCTTTTTATGGTCAAAGAGCTTACTCTTGACCTCGATCTAGCCCTGAGGACAGAGATGAGGTTGACGGTTTGACGAGTTTGCCCAAAAAAAGCCTATTTACTTGCGACTCAAATAGATTCAGGTTAAATGAACTCGGAAACAGACGCAAGCACAGAATTCCAGTCAAAGGACGCTGCTGCCCATCCTACCGTTCCAAGGTTCCTTAAGATACTTAAGTTAGTGGGCTCAAAAAAACTCTTGGCTATTTGTTATTAGAAAGTGGCAGGGCGTGTAGGCCTGCATATTCAGTAGCAGTACGGACACGAAGAACAATTAACAGCTCAGAAGCACCGCGAGAATTTCACGGGCGGGTGCGTGCGGGGTCGCAGGGTAGACTGCAAGGGGGGCGGATCCTGTATGATTAGTACTATTACTTTATTCTGTGACTGAGGTTAGTGATCGCTGTTGTGAGCTGCACCAAAGTTAGTGGACTTATACAAACTCTCAAATGGGCGCGCGCTCTCAAACTCTGAAGCTCTCGTATCGAAGGTGATTACTCTTTCTATGCGATCACGAATTTTGCAACTTGGCCGTGATCAGAATCCGGATGGTCTTCAGTCAGTCAAGAGACCTACATTCTTCTTTTGTATGACCTGAAATAAAAATCTATTAATTTAGATGAAATATGCTATGTGTCCGGTGACCGACTGCACAAATTTAAGTGGTAGATTCTACACATGAAACTCAACAACCTTTCCCCAGGAACATAGGTCGAAATACGAAAATAACAAATTCCAACTTGCCATTTAAAATGTGCTATCAAATGATGTAGTTCCTATATTAGTAGTTAGTTAGGTTAGTAGGTTCTTTCGACCTATGTTCCTTGCTAAAAGTTGTTTAGTTGTATGGTTAGAATCTACCGTTTAAGTTTGTGCAGTCAGTTACCGGACGCATGGTATATATAGTACGCCGCGATAGCTTAGGAGTGCGGGCGAAATGTATGACGCACCATACATTTGGTCCGCACTCCTGAGCTGTTGCGTACTTTGTTAATTGGAATCAGGCCTGTCATGTCGCCTGCAAGCTGAGTCTACTATGGGCTAAAACAGCTACCGCTTGGGTGCTGAACTCCAGGAGACTTCGTGGTCAACCTCGAAAGAGGTCACAAGACAAGCTTCACCTGCTCTTGAATCTCATCAATGGTAAACGTGTTTATTTGGTGCAATTGTGTCGCCACAAGTACATGTCCAACCGCCTCTGTGGTCTAGTGGTTAGAGCGCTCGGCTTTCGATCCGGAAGTTCTGGGTTCGATTCCCGGCGGGGACACCGTCAAACAAAAATTCCTTTGTGCGACCTCCTTAGTTCGGATAGTACATTGCAGGATGAATCACCTGATTGTCTGAAAAGTTAATGACTCCGTGCTTCGGAAGACACGTTAAGCCGTTGGTCCCGACTGCTGTCTACGGTTGTAGTCGTTAATGAGCCATGTCAGAGGCCTTTGGCGGCTCAACAACTCTGACGCCAGGGTTTCTGAGGTCGGTCATCGACCTTGCAACCCACACGATATGATGATGATGAGCGCTAGCCCAAAACGGGGATGTGTGGAAGGACGAAAGAGAGGTCGTTGCCCTGTAGTGGAATACAATATACCCGGCGCCAAAATAATTCCAGTAATAATTTCGTAATCTCAGAAGAAAGGTTAGTGTTGAGGAAAGGAAATAAAACCTAGATACAGAGAAGGTAGGTACTAAAACATAATATATATGTACATACAAATTCGGCCAGTTAGCTGACCGGGACGTGAATATATTAGGTAAGTACTTCAGTTAAAATTAGAAAAAATATTCTTCAAAAAGTACGAAATTATAAATGTGTAACATAGAAATGTGGACGTGTCAAAATTTTATTGACATTTTCTTTTTTTTATTTTGTCATTTTATTTCTTTTTAATTTAGAATTTAAAATTGAGGTTCGTGTGAAACATGATCTTGTACTAAATAAAAATAGTCATGTATGATTCCTGCGTCCCATGTGGTGCAGGCAAAGTATAGTACTATCCTATACATAATCGTGGGTGCCGTAAGAGGCGAATAAGGGTTATAAACTGGAGGATGGGCAGCACCATCCTCCTTTGTATCATACACTGAAAAAAAAACCGGCCAAAAGTCGGACTCGCGCACTGAGGGTTCCGTACCACCACATAATCATAATTGTATTAGTTAAAATTTCAGTAGGTTAATGTAATAGATTTTTTGAGTCCGACACTCGCTTCACTTAATTTTATTATTTGTTGTTATTTTATATCTTATGAACTTAAAACATACTAATTTTCAAGATTGTAAGTGTTCCCGTTTTTAAAATAGAACTAAAACAAAAATCGCCTCCGCGACCATCCAACTTGACCCCTCTCTTATATGAATGTTCTTGAAACGGGAGCTCACCACAATTGGTTACCATTAGTTGTGAGTAAAGTTGTAATACTTTATGATTTCAGACTTTTCCCTTTATTTGTACTGTGAGACCTAAATTCTTGCCAAATTTCATAATTTTAGGTCAACGGGAAGTACCCTGTAGGTTTTGCTTTTTTGCATAAATGTATGGAGATGAGGACATAAAAAGCCACATCTTTTGATTGCGTCGTTGTAAAAAAATTTAATTTTCAGATCTTGTGTGGTTCATGGACCCTAACATATGGTATTAATTTCAACCTGATACCTATACCCGTTCGTGAAATAAAGGGTCTTGACAGACAGACAGACAGACAGACGGACAACAAAGTGATCCTATAAGGGTTCCGTTTTTTTCTTTTGAGGTACGGAACCCTAAAAACGGAGTGCCAACCAAGATAATTTTTTCTCTTGTTTGGCATTTTGTGATTAAATCGAAAAAGATATTGATAGATTCAATAAAGTGTCTTAGTCAATTTAAATTTCTTCTTCTCATATTTAAGAGCCGCGCTCTTGTCGGTGGAGCAATCTCCATTTCTCTCTGTCCTCTGCCAATGATTTGACATCCTGATAAGACTCAACGTTTACCCTCTCTTTTATCTGGTCAAAATAAGTGCGTCTTGGTCTTCTTCCTCCTCTTCTGCCCTCTACTTTTCCTTCAATAATATTCTTTATGAAAGTGTCATGTCTTATCAGGTGTCCGACCATCGTCCCTCTTCTATTTCCGATGGTTCTCAGCAGATTTCTCTTCTCTTTAACCAAATCTAGAACTTCCTCGTTTGTCTTTTTCTCTGTCCAACTGATCCCTTCCATTCTCCTCCAACACCACATCTCAAACGCTTCTAACCTCTCTCTATCTCTTTGTGTTAGAGTCCACGTCTCACAACCATATAATGCAATGCTCCAGATGTACACTTTTATCAGTCGTTTCCGAACACTTCTAGAGATTTTAGCTTTTAAAAGGTGTTTTTTGTTGTTAAAAGCTGCTTTGGCCATTGCAATTCTAGAAACAACTTCAGGAGTGCATCTGGAGTCATTAGTAATTAAACTGCCTAAATATCTGAATTGTTTCACCGATTCTATTGGGACATTATTAAGATGAATTTATTGTGTCGTTTGTTGCTGGTTTTTTCGAAACTGTTAACTTTTTTGTTTTCTTACTGTTTATTTTAAGCCCAAATTCTTTAAATATCACGTCCATTTCTGTAACTAATTCTTTCAATTGTAATGTGTTCTCAGCTACTGCAGCAATGTCATCAGCAAATCTTATAAATTGTATATTTTTCCCGTAAATTTTGATGCCCCCTTTTTCAGAATCATTTATTTTCTTTATTGCGCATTCTATAAAAATATTGAATATTAGTGGTGAGAGTGGACACCCTTGTCTAACTCCTTGTCGTATCTTAGCTGTAAATTTATGATCTTTAGATCAATTATCAAATTGGTACAATCCAATAAGGTCTTTGCAAGCTCAAATGGAGTCAAGATGCTTGTTTGAAACTATCAAAATCTTGATTGAATCAGCAAATTTTTTTTCAGTGTATATCGTCTTACTTACTGCGGTCACCTACAACTGCCGTCCATGGTGCCTGCCGTAACGCTGACAAGCGAGGTGACTATGGAACTTCCCCTCCACATTTTTTTTTTATAGAAGATGGACGTTCTGTATAAAGGCCAGGTTAAAAGTACCCTAAACCGACGAGCATTTATGAAGGGATTGATGAAAGTTCAGGAAGCAAGGGAAGTATGTCAAGATCATAGCAGGTGGAGAACTGTGGTGTCTGCCTACCCCGACGGGAACAAGGCGTGATAGTATGTATGGATGCAGACGAGTAAAAGCTAGAATTCTGGAGGGAGCTACCTGTCCTGTACTGGACATTTCATGGGATGTTATGACGATGATTTATGAGGGCCTTTTGTATTGTAGTTTTATATGACAGAAAAAACATCTTCGCTACATGAACGAAGTTGGAATGTCTTATGGCTTTTGCCAGAATTAGGCCAATGTGTAAGGTTACGAATAAAGTATAAGGTACGAGTAGTTCTTTCCTTGCTGGTTTTTGCACAAAAGCCCTACCATCAAAAATATTCTCGAAAAGCAAACATGCTCATAAAGTTGTCATTCTCATCCTTGTTGTTTTCTCCCCCAGGGCAGGATGTCTGCCTCATAAATTGCTTGTATTTGTGACCTCCGAGACCTCACTTCATTATACCGAGCCACGAAATTTATAAAACATGTTTTAGGGACCCGTCGCAGAATGACTACACATGCAGACGCTAAAAACCACAGAAAAATAAAGGTAATTAGAAGGAGGATTAAAGAAATAATTCGTCACAAGGCAGTGAAGGCGTCGTTCTATGGATTTGGCAAGTTATTTTGAATATTTCCTAGTGATCATTGATGATTTGACATAAAAATTTGGGATATGTTGGCAGATGTCATCCCTTAGTAAAATAAATTAGCAAGGTATCTATTCCGAGCGAAGCAAGGAGGTCCGAAATCTTTGCTAAAAACCGTAAGTGGCCCAGATAATGAGAGATTCGAATTAGAGGCAAAGGAAGCTCCTACTGCTGCGGCTATTGAAGCAAGAACTGTAGAGTCAATGTGAAGATTGACGATGTGGAAAGTAGCATAAATGTGGTCACCACCGCCCATGGCGCCCACTGTCTTAATAGTAGCACATTTGACACTAACAAGACAGCAAAGCACATTGTCCACCTTGAGAACTAAGACGGTGTGTCTCATGTGCCAGTAATTTCCCTGGCTCCCTTGCCCTTCAAACCGAAACACAGCAGTACAAACACTGCTGCTTCACGGCAGAAAAAAGGAAGGGAGTGGTACTTCCAGACGGACTTTACACAAAAGCCCTACCTAGACAGAATCACATTTCCACTACGACCTTGATATACTTCTCTCACTTCTTCTTTTCTCCTACTCTCATCATCCCTTTCATACACGCTCGTCAGTTTATGGTACTTTTGACCTCCTTATCCCACGTTAAAAGACACTTGACCAAGAGCTAGGCCGAGAATACTTCTGTACTATACTTACTAATCTGGGGCCGAGAATGTGTATCATAACGTCACGACCACTGACCTCTATACTATATACAATAGAGGTCAGTGGTCACGACCTCAGAACAAAAACCTCCTTGCTTCGCTCGGAGGGTCATGACCTCAGAACAAAAACCTCCTTGCTTCGCTCGGAGAAGAAACCATGCTATTTTTTTTCAGTATGGGATGACAACTGCTAGCATGTCTCATGCCATGTCAAGTCGTCAGTGATCACATCCCCAGATTAGTAATTTAATGTACATCCTACCAAATTAGATGAACGACGCGTTCATTGCATTTACAAAGTTTATAGGATTATTGTAACTTGTTGGGATTTTAACGGTTGAAAATATTTCCTAAATTATATGTTGTAAACATTGTGTAAATTATAAAAAACATGTAGCGAATAACTTGAAAATATCGTGAATTTATTCTTAAGTTGCTCTCCATATTAGTGATTGTTCTTTTTAATAATAACGTGTGTCGTTGATGGCTGTACATCTTCAAAACAACAAAACGAAAATTGCAAAGAAATTTTGTCTTTTCATCTGTAAGTTTTATTCAGTATTTTTCACGTTTGTGGATTATTATCACAAATATTGCATAAAAAAATGTCAACTTATCATTTCTACAGTCAGATAATATGGAAATTCTTACGTATTTTACTGTAATTTATCGTTTTTTGTGGGATCATGTTGGAGTTTATGAGTGATGTATTTTTTATCGATAGTAGTATTTTTACTTTCGAGCTGAGCGAGAAAGGTATTGTATTCGTGAAAAAAGTTGCACAAACTTTCTCAAAAATGTGTTCTATATCACTTAAGCAAGTCCCCTAAAAATGTCCGTCTGTCGGTTGGTCGTTCTGTCCGTCACGCTTTGGCCTAGCGGCTAAACGAATGGTCCTATTAACACCATATTTTTAATTTAAGACTTTTATTTCCGAAAGGTTTTTTGCTGGCTCTCATTTTGAGGGTAGCTGTCATTCAACAAAAATGAAGAATTGAATTTTTTTTAAAAACGGTTCAAATTATTTTTATGAATCTTTGCTTGACTAAGCATCTCTATGCAAGGTATCTTGCGCCATCATCAGTTTGTCTGTGTGATTCCATATAAGGGGTGTTCCTGTACTACCAAAACGTAAACTTGTGATTTACTCATAGGGTCAGTGCACCACTAGATGACCAAGCACCAATAGCTGACCAAAACTTAAATTTGAACTGAAAGTAAGAAAATTTAAAAATACCGCGATTTTATATAAAATTTAACTATGTTGGCGTCTTACAATAAAGTTATGGGTTTGTCTAGCTAGTACTTTAGTATGTTTATTCGAAGTGGTCATGCAATGTAACATTTGTAAAAAAAAAAACTTTAAGAGCATATTTTGTAAAGTCCTTAACACTTATTATATCACAAGCCTAACTAATTCATAGTCGAACTTTTAGAAGTGACTCTGAAAGTAGAACTAATAATTTAGTTTTTTTTTTTAATTTTGTCATAAAACCGCTTAAATGGTCAACTAGTGGTACCTACATTGACCCTAATTGACTACATTAAGTTTGTATTATTTTCTATAATTTTAATTTTGTTTTGGTTATCTACCTGAATGGATATTCAATTTGATTGGATTTTGTGAAAATTTAGTACACAGGATGTACCTAAAACTGAAAGAGCTTTACAGTCGACAAAACTGAACAATTATTCGTAAGAAACAGAGTTTTGAAATTTAAAAATCTGTGAAAGTTCATATAAAAGGTGTTCCAGTACTACCAAAATTTTAACATGTGATTTGTTCGAAATCGTTTCCGGTTGGTTTGTTTTAATATTTTACAATTCGAGTTCCGTATTCATGTGGTAGAACATTTTTCAGAAAAACCTTAATAAACGTTTGTAATTCCATACTATGTGTAGGTATGGTATTACAAATTTAAGTTTGCGGTTGACAGTTCTACTTGCATATCGCGAGAAAGTAAGTGCAGTGCTGCTGCACCATTTATTATATTTTACAACATTCAACGCGTTTTGTTTTCATTCTGGGTTCGATTCCCGATGGGGACACTGTCAAACAAATATAACTTTGTGTGTCTTCGCCAAATTGAAATGTCTCAATCAGCATGAATCATCCTGAATCAACAAATTGTAAGAAAATTAATAAAAATACTAAATTAATCTACATAAAATTCTCTAAAAAAAAGGTTTGAAAGTTTTTCGCTACAAACAATACTGACAAGCAATTCTTGTGCTCATGCAACGCTTTGGCTCACAAATGTATGAAGATTCTGGGTCAAGCTTATCCGAAACCAGAAGACTACAGGCTCCTTGTGCTCTAAGGTCCAATAAGGAACTCAGCTCCACGTTATAAGGCAAGATAAGATACACGAAATTTCGCTTGAAAATTTATTTGAGCTACTTAGAAGAAAAACACAAACCCGTATTTCAGCATTTTTGCAAAACCATCCCAAATGGATTGAATTGAGGGATAAAAGTTTGTTTTAAAATCCTACATAATTTGTATGTAAGCTAGAGATATTCATGAAAATAAAAAAAAGAACCTTTACACCTCCTACTCCTCTTGCCTCCACCGCTACCGTCCATTACTTTTAGTAAGTAAGTAAGTAAGTAAGAAATTTGGTATCTTTAATATTAAAACACCTACGTAAGAAATCACCTGTAGTAAAAAATGCAAAAAGTATTTTTTTTAATGAATTTAATCACTGCTTTTAACAGATTTGCCTTTTATTAAAGTTTAGTACTTCAACTTTTTGGTCAAAGTTTCGACATCGATTTGTCCTTGTGTAACTTATCGACTATCGATAGATGAAAGCATGCCCACATCCCTACTTGTGACGAATTATTTCTTATTACTTCTATATGAGGTCAAATCAATGAGGTTTTAATCCACGCTACGTAGCGTGGATTAAAACCTCCTTGGGTCAAATTTCTTTGTCAAAATCAAATTGTAATATGGCTTCTGTCAACATGGACAATTTTGCCAGTGTCGAAGTTGGAGAATACACGGCACTACAATGACCAGATAAATGGACGGTCAATTAGCATAATCTGGATAAAAATAAAAACATATATAAATGATCATAGAAAAAAAAAAAACCGGCCAAGTGCGAGTCGGACTCGCGCACTGAGGGTTCCGTACCACCACATAAACATAATTGTATTAGTTGAAATTTCAGTAAGTTAATGTGCTAGATTTTTTGAGTCCGACACGCGCTTGACCAAATTTTATGATTTGTTGTTATTTTATAGCCTATGTCCTATAGACATACCAATTTTCAAGTTTGTAAGTGTTCCCGTTTTTAAATAGAACTAAAACAAAAATCGCCTCAGCGACCATCCAACTTGACCCCTCTCTTATATGAATGTTCTTGAAACGGGAGCTCACCACAATTGGTTACCATTAGTTGTGAGAAAAGTTGTAATATTTAATGATTTCAGACTTTTCCCATTATTTGTACTGTAAGACCTAGCTTCTTGCCAAATTTCATAATTTTAGGTCAACGGGAAGTACCCTGTAGGTTTTTCATATTTGAATAAATGTATCCCCTCAACCGCTAAGTACCCGAGACCAATATGGCGGCAACTGCCGAGAGGCCACGCGGGTGGTCTCATTTCAATCGACACATGTTACATTTATACAGATTTCTTGGAAGTTTGAAAGAGTTTATGCATGTTACATATACGAATGAATTTGTAATAAAATAAGCTTTCTTTATGTTTAAATAACGTTTCCAATAGTTACTATGGTTTTTATCAAATCTTATTAGAAAACTTAGGTTTTCGTTTTTTTCCGGTTTCTTGTATTAAAATCTAAAAATATCAGAAAATAAACACATTTAACATGCAATACAGTGTCCTAATTAAAAGAAGATACTATATTTTACAATAGTAAGTAAAGACAGGAAACGCTTTCATACATTTTTTTTACACGGTGAATTTGTTAACAATGTAATCTCATAGCAACGGTCCCAAAGTGTGACAAAAAAAGGGTCATGTTCCAAGGATCGGTCTGGCGTCAACTTAACTCTCAAGTGTTCTATTTTTAGTTTATTTTAAAGCTTTCTTTAACAACATGTGCTAAACGTAGAAATTTTGAACTAGGAGCGTTTATTTTGTATAACATGGCCCTAAAACTATAACACAAGAAAATGGTACTCTAAACGTACTGTTGCTTTGAGTGTGATTTCTAGCTTATTTCGAGACACTTTCTTTAAATATTATTTTTAATTCTATAATTTTATTATATTTTCTAACATCAAAATAAAAAACAATTACCAGTCATCTAACAAGAACATTGAAAAAAAAATTCCTAAAACCTAGCCATTTTTGCACAAAAATGCTATGATAGTATGGATACGACTTTTTGAATTTATTAATTTTTATTCTAAAAATTGTAGCTATGTTATTCGGGATAATGAAAGGGGTCTAACGATACCCCATATATCCAAATTAATACAAAATAAAGAAAAGCACATACATACGTGCATACATACATACATAAATACATACATGAACCTCATGAAATAAAAAGTAAAACAAAATAAAATGCAAAACAAAATAAAAACAACACCACATTAAAAAAAGTCTTATCCATACTTTCAAACAAATGGCCAACTCGCTGACCTTGACCGCGAAACGCGAACCGGCAAGCAGACAAAAAATGTTCGGTAGTAAATAGAGTGTGATATTTTGTTTCGTTCTATGGAATTTACGCAGACTTATATCAATTTATCACTTAAAGTACTTACATAATTAGTTAAACAAGTGATATTAATAAATATATTAAGAAATCCGGTAGTAATACCGCAAAATAATGGAGTGAAAAGTGTGGTATGCAGATGTTTTTGTCAGGTGACGAGCTCATGAAATATGTAATGTTAGAGAATTTTTGTATGAAATCTTAGGAAATCAGTATGTAATCGCTTAAAAACTGTTCATAACTTACCTTTCCATGTTTTCACACACAAAAACACAGTAAAATACTTCGAATAACACTCAAAATCAAAATTATAAGTGGCGACCAGCACAAGAAACACCCAAACTTTAGTAGTCGCTACTGCAGACTAAATATCGAATACAAATTGTATGACACGATATCTGCTGTCAGCGTATAATGTTATCCTGTTTTATCCTGTAGCGTTTTGTTTCTTTCTCAAATCACTATGTTCACTTTTTCATTCACAAATAAGCTGAGATATGACGCACGACGTGACCAGACAAAATTTGATCGCTCGGCAGTTGGGGACTTTTGACAGCAATCAAAATTAATTGGATAGGCAGCTCAGGGGCTATGGAGATGAGGACATAAAATGCCATATCTTTTGATTGCGTCGTTGTAAAAAATTGAAATTTTCAGATCTTGTGTGGTCCATGGATCCTAATATATGGTATTAATTTCAACCTGATACCTTTACCCGTTCGTGAGATAAAGGGTCTTGACAGACAGACAGACAGACAGACAGACAGACAGACAGACAGACAGACAGACAGACAGACAGACGGACAACAAAGTGATCCTATAAGGGTTCCGTTTTTTTCTTTTGAGGTACGGAACCCTAAAAACCGGTCAAGTGCGAGTCGGACTCGCGCGCCGAGGGTTCCGATATACCTATAGTATTTTTGGAAGCAATAAAGTCCATTTTAAGGACCGCAAAACTAAATTTGTTTGTAAATGTTTTTTGCAGATTTCTGAAAAACTGTGCAACTTAGAAAGATCGTTTTATTTTTGCTGTAAAGTTTACATAAACCTCTGTTAACTGTAATTAATTCAGATTTTTTCTTACTCAAACTTCGGAGATAAGGGGGGGGGGAATGGTATTTTTTTTGAAATTTTTCATCATAACTTGAAAACTAAGAAATATAAAAAAATACAAAAATATATTCTAAAATGTACAAGTAAAGCCCTTTCATATGACACCCCACTCGACCTAGTAGCGTCAATTTGAAATTTGGCCCCCCCCTATTTTGGCCCCCTTTACATTAATAATCATACTTTTTTCAAAAAAAAATCATGTGCAATTAAGTTGGGCAACTATATTCTAAAACTATTCCAAATTTCAGGTCGATAGCATAAGTGGTTGCTGAGATATAGAGGTGTGACAGACAGACGGACAGACAGACAGACAGACAGACAGAGCGGCACCATAAGGGTTCCTTTTTTTTACCATTTTGGTATCGGAACCCTAAAAAGGGGAATCATAATTTAATTTTATACCTTTCCGAAGCTCGGAATCATTTTTAGGGTTCCGTAGTTGACTAGTTCCTCGTTGACGAGGAACCCTTTTTTGCAATGTCTGTCTTTCTGTCTGTCCGGGGCTTAGCTTACAGGCATTTAGTACTAGAAAGTGAAAATTTGGTATGATAATAGTTAATTAGTATTAGGTAGTAGTAGGTAGTTTGGTATACGGGTATTAAATTTGATATTAGTCAAGCCGACAAAGTGGTAAAATAAAATATAATTTTTTTTTATTGTACCTCCTCTAGACGTAAAGTGGGATTGAAAAATTTTTTACTTCTACAAAGTAGAAAATCGCAAAATTTCACAACCACAGGCAGGATTCGAACCTGCGTCTTCTGCGTAAGTACCGCAGACGCTTTACCAACTAGGCTACTGTGGTCCTGCCCGATGTTGTGAAATTTTGCGATTTTCTACTTTGTAGATTTATCAGAACACAGGAAGTGTTAAAAAAAATCATTTTAAATTTTTTACTTGTCTATCCCATGGTGTGGGGTGTTGTTAGATAGGTTTTCTAAAAACATTGTAAGTATTCAAAGAATGTTTTTTGAGTTAGGGATCCGTTTGCAAAATATTTAGCTTCAAAGGCTATTTTTTGCTAGAGTCAAGTGTCCGCCCCTCTGCCAGTTATACGAATATTGATATCAGAAACGTCGAAAAAATCACAGTGGTAGTTTATATAATGAATTTGAATGGGAAACTATCATAGCTAAGTATACTTTACAGGTTAACGAGTAATAGTCAAAACACTGAAAATAATAAAAATTGCAAAAGCAATCAGCCACGGTCCATAGTTAGTCGCAATGCTAAGAAGCGTGGTGACTATGGTACTTCATCTCCAGAATGAACCACGCTTTTTTGCTGGTATTTTGGAGGGAGCTTCTTGGACGATTCATAGGATGTTATGATGGTATTTGAGGATTCCCTAAAATATCCCTTTGCACTTTGATTTTAAAATTAGAAGGCAATAATTTTGTTATAAACTTTTCAGGTGCTTTCTTGATACCCTACACGTTGATGTTGGTGTTTGGAGCTGTGCCATTATTTTACATGGAATTGATCCTCGGCCAATACAACCGACAAGGGCCCATCACGCTGTGGAAAATATGTCCGCTATTCAAAGGTAAGTGGAAGGAAATGTTGACGTAAATACTATTGATCAGTTACAGAATCTGATGTAGATGTCCCAGGAAAATTTTATAATACGCCGCTTTACAAACAACCGAGAAATTGTAAAAGGGTATTGGCAGGTCGTAAATGGGTTTAGATCATAGGTGAATTTTAGGTTTAGCCAAGTAAAACTCTATGATAAGGTTACCTTGCGATCACAACGCACGAGATGAGCGAGTAAAGCGAGCGTGCTACAGCAGCGGCCGGCGTATGCCAGACATGTACAACAAAATACCTGACAATATTGTGCAATTACCTGAGAGAAAGTTTAAACAATGTGTAAAGCAAACGTTATGTAAAAAAGCTTACTATAATTTTGATGACATATGAATGACAAAGAGGTATAGTGCTCTGATATTCCAGCGAAACACAAGAAACACATTGTAAAAAGCCGACTCTTAAAGTAGGCCGTGCTGCAGTGGTTTCTTGCCGTTTCTTTTACGCTGCCATAGCACGATCCGAAACGGCGTAGACTCGCTCTATATCCATTGTATTCTGCATGACATTCAATAAGTATTCTGTAAAGAATAAAATTATCTGAATCTGAATCACGAATTACGCAAGGATTTGTAAAATGTCTAGGCATTACATAAGGAGCAAATTTTACAATCTTTCGCCATTTCGCAAAATTCCTAATTATTATGTAAAGCGGTGAATTATCCATTTTGCCTGCGACATAGAGACTATTAAAATTTTTGATTTGAGGACCTCTATGGAGGGAATTTTTTTATAAAAATCTAAACTTGCTTAACAATACTGATTCCTAAGGCAATTACGGAACCGTACACTGCGCGAGGCCTGACACGCAATTGGCCGATTTTATATTTTTCGGACAATCAGCTGATACCTACGCATCTTGAAGTCTCACAAAGTGATTTTGCATTAGACAGTGAAAGCGAGTACCTCCAAATCAAAAGCAGAATTTACTAAACACTAGACCACGGAGGCTGTTTTTTGTAGTACACCGATATACAACGTGATTATGTAATGTAGTACTATACTTGAGTATGGTACTTAGGACATGAAACTGAACAACTTTCCCCAAGAAACATAGGTTGAAAAATGAGAAAAAATGGTGGCTTCCCCATTACAAAGCTTGCGCCGTCAATACTGAAATTTGTATGGGACGACCAAAAAAAAACTACATTTTTCGACCTATGTTTCATGTGGAAAGTTGTTCAGTTTCATGTCCTAAGTACCATACTCAAGTATATAGGGTGTTAGGGTAAAAACTGTGATCCTTGAAACTGTGCGTTCAGACTACAAAACTAAGCAACTTTTCCTAAAGAACAAAAAAATAATAAAAAATTTACTTCCCATAGAAACTGCACCAGCTAATTGCGCATTTTGTATAAGAGATGAAAACGTTTATTTTGTATTTTGACCTATGTTCCTTAGGGAAAGTTGTTCAGTTCCATGGTCTGAATGCACAGTTTCAGAGATCACAGTGTTTACCCAAACATCCGATATATCTTTATCGGTCATAGCCTGTGCCGAAATTAACTCAACTTTACTCTCAAAAACGGTTAAATAAAAAATAAACCTCCATTTTCTTTAGGTAAGACTTTTACGGATTCGTTAAGCCGCAATCACACCTTCCTTATTTCAAAATCTAATTCGGCATACACTACTGATCGTTGAAATAAGGATATTGGAATTAGCATAACCCAGTCTATCAGCAATGTATGCCGAATTAGTCTTTGAATTTAGGAAGGTGTGATTGCGGCTTTACTTGACATAAAATTACATAGATGTTTAATTCCCAAGGCCTTAGCCAGCGCAGCGTCAGCTTTTCCACTCGTAATAATTCACGGGTCACATCCACCTGTAGCTGTTTAAATATGTTTTTGCGATGCTTGTAGGCAGGTCAAGGGCGTTTTGTTATTATAAGCTCTCCTTTGTAAACTGTTTAATGTTTAAAAATTTTGTTTTGTGTCTGATACAATATATATTGTAATATCATTGGTCTGATAAGTCCATAGAGTAACACGATTTTCTTGCGCGGTTTGACGCGTTGCTCTAAGGATAAGTCTCATACGTCTCATATGACACGTATTACCACAGAATAGATAGTATTAACAGATGGCGCTGTAGGTTTTTGTGTAAAACGCTGTATTTTACAAAAATGCTGAAAAACACGGGGAAAACGAATTTTCCCAGATATGAGACGTAGTTACATCGATTTTTCGCCCCCGAAAACCCCAGTATGGTAAATTTCATCGAAAACATATTTATATACAAATATTGCTCGTTTAATAGTATAGGATAAAGCGTGAATTTTCATTGGTTTTGCTCCTGAAACCCGATTTATACAATTGTAATATTATTGCTAAAACCTAGTGATTCTACTCATGATAATAAGCAACTTCTTCTAAGAAAAAAAGGACGGGTTGCACTCCGGGAGTGCCGGCAGAAGTGAAAACTTAAACATCAACGTTGTGCATTTTTGAATATTTTGGAATGGTTAGGGAATAATTTCGCACGAATACTTTTATTTATCAGTATAAAAGTACATACAATATATTCATTTATTGCGCTATCGTCCTATCGTAGACAAACATGACAATTTATATTACATAAGACAATCTTCGTCAGATCTGATGCGCCGCTAAAGAAGTTTTCACTTCAAAACTTAAACATCTGACGCGAGATCTGACGTGAGTTTAACATTTTTTACCCATCTAAAAAAGTGGCAAGCGCTGCTAAAGAAGTTTTCAACAACTTCAACACTTAAAAAAAATTACCTGAAAAAATGTTTTTGTGTCCCTCCATAGAAAAGTGGTCGACTCATTTTGAATGGTAAGGCGAAAAATTAATTTCGAATAAAAAATTTTATTCGGTAGTTGCTTCCTCTGTAAGTAGACGTATAGTTATAACGTGTATTAGCGTGTTTTGGCTGTCGTCACTTGACTGTCGTTAAAGGTGATTAGGGCACAAAATAAATCAGTACACTTCTGATATAAGCACTAGCTAAGGAATTCTCTATCTGGAAGGTAGGATCTAGGATGCCTAAACTTTAGTCTCCTACTCGGAAATAACCTAATTTAAGCAACAATGCCCGTCCTAAAAATGATAAGTCTTATATTTTCAAAGAGTGGACTATAGGGACAGACGCACAGAACCTTTTAACTTGCAATAGACACCATACTGTGCATGGCCTACCAACCCGGGTGGCTTTACTTCCACCAGACCTACGTGAGGTATTAAAAAACCGGTCAAGTGCGAGTCGGACTCGAGTACCGAGGGTTTCGATATATCTATAGTATTTTTAGAAGCAAGTAAGTCCATTTTTATGACCGCGAGACTAATTTTGTTTGTAAAGATATTTTGTAAAGTTTTAAAAAACGGTGCTAATAAACCTGAGTTCACGAGAGAATTCGAAATCATGCAAACAAAGACCCCATTTTTCTTTTTTTTAGAGACGTGGATATCTTAGTAGACTGTTTAGCCAAATTTATTCAATGACTTGACTCACCAATGAGACAACTCCATGAATGATTAAATTCGTATTTTTGCTGTCGGCTTCTTTTATAAAAAAACAAATGACAGATAAACCAAGCTAATTTGAAGCGCCCTGACTAATTTGACAGAGTGCGTCAAGCTTGACACATTGGACTTTGTACCGCGCTGAGTGAGCGTAGGGACGGAATTCCTACTGCGAGTGTGAAACTTGACCTGCTCTTGACTGTAGGGTGAGCTTTGCAGTGATGAGATGAAAATGAGTAACAATAGAAAAAATCGGCCAAGTGCGTGTTGGGCCGGCTTATGTAGTAAAAAGTAAATAGTTGCGTTGTCACCTGGTCACGTATAGTTATAGTTACTCTCTCAGTATTAAAATGCATATCAAAAATATTCGGCTAAAATGTAATGACTTAAATTTTATATCGATGGTAATGAATTTAAAAGCGAAGTCAATTTTAGTAAAATATCGCACTGTCACATTAGAATGAAATAGATACAGTCTGGAGTTGAAAATTGCACTGTTGATATAAAAAAATATATATAATATATGTTTTTAAGTCTCATTGTCTCTGAAAATATACATTTTTATTTTTTATGATAATTCTACAGTAAATAATCGGCTAAAATGTTTTTTTTTTTTTTTAGGGCGCTACCGTCCGCAAGTAAACAGTGGATCTGTATTTATAAATCTCAGAAAAATCTTTTCCGTACAATAATCAACAAAGTTGTTTTTAAATTACATTCATCTATTATCAATTAACGAGTGATAACGTTCGTGAGACATAATTTTCTGTAAAAAACGATTTATAGACGGTTTATATACCGTAGACTGTAACTGTACTTTTCTACCTATTTCATTATAAACCAATGATAAGACCAACTTTAAAATGTGTTGTGAAAAGTGCTCTGTGTAAATAAACTGTGATAGTGAAGTATTTTAAAACGCTAAGTGAATTATCAGAATAATTATAACCTAAAAAAACCGTTAAACAATTCTTACACAAAGTTGACCTTTGGACCCAGTGAACACTGCATTCAAAATAGAATCAGCTGATCTACATATGTTTACTTACCTTGAGTGGATAATGACTAGTAAATTCAATTGATAATTCATCGTCTGCTGTGGTGTAGTGGTCTGTGCATCGGATTCTTTTTAGTAATTGTGCGCATGACTACAGAACGGCCGGGTTCAATCCCGAGCTCCGGATCGCAAATAATAGTCATTTTGTGATAAAATAAAATTTATGCGGAAGACATCTACAGTTTACCGGCGGAACTAATTAGGGAAATTTATCGACACTCAAGACATTGAATAAGACAATTCACAACTACGTTACCAGAGGGCGCAAGGAAAAAAAAACTTATCCAACTATTAAGGACCATTACCACGTCGTTGGTTCGTCTCAACTACAAAAGAGGGCTTAAATATTAAACATGAGTTCGACATCAGACATAAATCATCAAATAACTTGCGCGAAATGCAAATACAAAGTAAAAAGCAATCTATTTTTAACATGCTCAACATGTAAACTGTCATACGATTTGAATTGCTTGGCTTCCTCTGTATCGTTTGCACAATACCGGGCGATGAGTAAAGAAAATAAACGAAACTGGAACTGCGATTCCTGTATACAAAAAAATGCTAAGAAAAAGGAACGTCAGAAACTGCCGACCACTCCCACACCGAATACTACATCCACGTCCTCTACATCAAAAGTTGGCCAAACTTCAACACCTTTAGCTAGTAACCTTTCAACTGTTACTTCCTTAATACTAAGTATTGATGAACTGGAAGATACCAAAAGAGAGTCAGAAACTAACACGCTTGTTATAAATGTTTCTACGGAAAATTCTTTCGAAGGACTGCCAGAGCATAATTTATCTGATAATGAAGTTAAGGATGGGGTAACTCATAGAGGTAAAAATAAGCCAAAACGACACAACACAACTTGTGAAGATACTGAAGACATACAGAATCTATCTACTAAGCCATTCTCATACTGCTCTGATTCCAATCAAGGAGATACGTTAATCAGAAGCTGCCCAAATAATATAATAAATAATAACTCAGTTATTGATGAACTTATTACCGAAAATAACAGCTTACGAAGAAGATTGGAAAGTGCAGATCAACAGATAGAAATATTGCTATCAGATAATTACAAACTTCAAGCTAAAGTATCAGAGTATGAAAAAAAGGTCAAACATTTGCAAGAAATCTGTAAATCACCGAAAAAATGCCTATTGAAAAATGTAAGAGCATCAAAATCGACCCCAAGATTAGAAAATAAATCTGTATTCTCTCAAAGTACAAAAGATTTACCTTTATTAGACCCTCAACCAAAAAAAAAATTGAAACAAACATAAATAGCAGGCGCCAATGTGAAAAGCCAATTTCGAACAAAACTAGACGCAAGATTTGTATTCTGAGCAGCAAAAAGAGAAACTCAATCCTAAAACTTTCTGAGTCAACTTTTAAAGACTTTGAGATTTGTCACTATTGCACCCCAGATGGCGGTGTAAATGAATTACTAAGTGGAATAGACAAGAAATTAGAGCATTTCAACATGAACGATTTTTGCATTTTATTTATAGGAGAGTCAGACTTTCAAACCTCAAAAAATTATAAAGAGCTTGTAGAACTAATTAGACTTTCATTATCAAAGGTTCAGCACACCAATATCATAGTTTGTGTCCCTACTTTTAAATTAAGAGTTTATTCAGAATTATTTAATAGGCGAATAGAAGCATTTAACCAAATATTAGACATTAGTAATTTAGCCTATAATTACATTTATATTCTTGACTCGAACAAAAACTTAGAATACTCTTTAAACATGTTTGATTCTCGATTTGGAGCAGTCAACTTTAAGGGCATGAAAATAATTTTTCGTGACCTGCATGAATTAATATCAAAATTCATTACAAATTTCGTGTATAACTGTGATGATGGAAACAAAGGCTTGCATAATCACACAATCCCAGAAGAAAGTTCCGTTGCCAAACCCGTATCACGAAAGACAAAAAATAAAATAACAGACTATTACCCATCAAAATTAGAACCCTACAATAAAACTTCAAAACAAAAAAATTCCGTAATGGCTAGCAATTCTCTTTTTCGTGTCAAATAAAGCAACACTGCGAATACTTCATCAAAACATAGCTGGTTTTCTTAGTAAAAAAGATTTATTAGATATTGAAATTGCGAAGCTCGGTAACAAAATAGACGTTATTTGTCTAACGGAAACATTTGTTAAGGCCGGTTCTGAAACTAATATTCGTATAAAGGGATTTCAATTGGCTGACTGGTACTGTAGAAAGTCAGGAAAGCGCAGAGGTGGATCCTGTATCTTATGTAGAGATCATATTGAGTTTCAGGCGATCTCAGTATGCAAAGACTTGAATTCTGATAATAATTTTGAGTCATCCGCAATAGAGATTCCTGTTATGAAAGCTATAATAATATGTGTGTACAGGACTCCAAATTCTAGCCCGCATGAATTTTTAGACAGATTACAAATGCTAATGTATAGGCTAAAAAAGAAAACTAAAAAGAAAATTGTTATTTTGGGTGACTTTAATATAGACTATTTAAAAGAATCAAAAGCTAGGACTATTTATCTTGAGTTACTATTAAGTCACAACTACTTTATGCATATAAAAGAGCCCACCAGGTTAAAAGCCTGTTTAGATCATATAATAAGCAACATACCTGACGCGTTAGGGAAATTGCTACCATTAGGACTGTCTGATCACAACACAACACAGATCTTAGAAATTCGTGTTCAAGATAAGCCGAACATACGGAAGTTCTGGTATATATATGTAAGAGACTTTAGTGAAGAAAATCAAAATAAATTTATTGATGCAATAAGTAATCTGTCGTGGGAGGAAATTTACAATGAAACAGATACTAACCAGGCTTTTTACAAATTTCATGAAATTTTTACTTTATTTTTTAATCTCTGCTTTCCCGTTATAAAGAAAAAATGTCACAGAAAGCCAAAAAAGCTACCTTGGCTTACAAAAGGAATAAGGATTGCATCTGAAACAAAGCGTAAGCTTAGGTTTTTATACTATAAAAAACGTCGAAGTAAGCATAAGAAAGCGTATTTACAGTACAATAGGTGTTTTAAAAAGTGTATTTTTAAAGCACAAAAACTCAGTAATGTAAAGTTTATAAAATCTGCCAAGAACCTATGTAAAGCCACTTGGTCTCTTATAAATGACAATATGACAACTAAGCAGCCAAAACAAAATATTGACAGTATTATTTATAACGATGAAACTATAACAGATCCAGTTGACATAGCTAACTCTTTGCATAAGTACTTTATTGACCTGACAAGGAATTGTTTCACCCAGGGTGAATATGAATATCCAATTCAAAAAGTCAACTCTACTATGTTTTTAATGCCGACGGATGCCCGCGAAGTCTCAAAAATGGTAAAACTTCTGAACAACACGCCATCTGTAGGATATGACCTTATCCCCACTAAGTTGATTAAGTTATCGGATGCTTCAATATCACCTGTGCTAAGCCATATAGTAAACCTATCATTCTTTGAAGGCGTTTTTCCAGAGGCACTGAAAACAACTATCATAAAACCAATTTATAAGAAAGGAGAGAAAACGAATCCTAATAACTATAGACCCATCGCGTTGATTCCTATCTTCTCTAAATTAATAGAAAAATTAGTTCACTACAGAATCACATCTTTCATTAATAAATATAGCATTCTTAGACCGGAACAAAATGGCTTTCAGAAGGGTAAGTCAACTACTTTAGCAGCTTTCTCTCTCGTGGATAGGATCACTCGCAGTATCAATGAAAGAGAGAAAACTACAGCAGTGTTCTTTGATATGAGCCGTGCTTTCGACTATGTTTCCCACGAGTTGCTTTTAGAAAAATGTGAAGTGTATGGGTTGCGTGGCCGAGTGCGAGATTGGATACGTAGTTATCTAACAGGGAGAAATCAATTGACTCAAATATCTCGAATAGGTCTAAACAATGTAGAAGAACTTGCACACTCTACCAAGCTAGTCAATCAGTTTGGGGTTCCTCAGGGAAGCATCCTGGGCCCACTATTGTTCCTTCTGTATGTGAATGATCTCCCTTTAGCCACAAAGCATCCTTGTGTGCTTTATGCAGATGATGTTTCTGTGATAATTACTAGTAAAAATAATGACACTAATGAATATAATTCTGAAATTAATAACACAATCAAATCTGTTGCACATTGGTTAAAGACAAATAATCTGCATGTCAACATCAGTAAGACGAATTATATTCAATTCCATAATTACAAAGCAAAAAAACTTGCTCTTGATATATGATATGAGGATAAAACAATTAACTAAGTAGAAAAAACAGTATTCTTAGGGTTAAATTTAGACGAACATTGTAACTGGAAATCACATATAGAAAAAGTTTGCAACAAAATTAATAGGTTTGTCTATGCACTTTGGAAACTAGTGAAAATAAGCAATTTAGATACTGCTGTTCAGGCATATCATGCCTATGTAGCATCCAATCTCAGGTACGGCATACTAATCTGGGGAAATTCAGTCGAGATAAATAGGGCATTCATCGCTCAAAAGAAATGTGTTCGTGCTATCTGTGATGTTGGTCCCATCACCCCATGTAAGCCTTTGTTTCAAAGATTACAGTTGTTATCTGTACCATGCCTCTATATATATGAGGTATGTTATTTTGTTAAACTACACCCGAGACTGTTTCAGATAAATAAGGATATTTGTGGTTTTAATACAAGGTACCCTAACAGATTGGTGCTTCCAAGTCTTAGATATAATATATGTAGTTTAAACTGTTACGCAATGTCAGTTAGGATCTATAATCATTTACCACTGGAACTAAAAAACTTGCCGTTACGAGGATTTCAATCCCAGCTCAGACAATGGTTGATATCGAAATGCTTCTATTCGGTTAGAGAATACCTGGAACATGTTCAAAATCTTATTTTATAATTTTTATGACATAATAATATTTGACAATTTACAACTTTTATGACATTATTGAGATTATTTCACGCTTAATTATTATATTTTTGACTGGTAGATTTAATGAATTTGTAATCTTATTTTGAATATAACTAATTTTAAAGAAATTTGCATGCCAAAATATAGGCTAGATATATGGCACTCTACATATTGTACCCTTCATCTACATGTTACCATATCTATAGCAAATAAAACCATTTCATTTCATTTCATTTCATTTCATTTCATTTCATTTCATTTCATTTCATTTCATTTCATTTCATTTCATTTCATTTCATTTCATTTCATTTCATTTCATTTCATTTCATTTCATTTCATTTCATTTCATTTCATTTCATTTCATTTCATTTCATTTCATTTCATTTCATTTCATTTCATTTCATTTCATTTCATTTCATTTCATTTCATTTCATTTCATTTCATTTCATTTCATTTCATTTCATTTCATTTCATTTCATTTCATTTCATTTCATTTCATTTCATTTCATTTCATTTCATTTCATTTCATTTCATTTCATTTCATTTCATTTCATTTCATTTCATTTCATTTCATTTCATTTCATTTCATTTCATTTCATTTCATTTCATTTCATTTCATTTCATTTCATTTCATTTCATTTCATTTCATTTCATTTCATTTCATTTCATTTCATTTCATTTCATTTCATTTCATTTCATTTCATTTCATTTCATTTCATTTCATTTCATTTCATTTCATTTCATTTCATTTCATTTCATTTCATTTCATTTCATTTCATTTCATTTCATTTCATTTCATTTCATTTCATTTCATTTCATTTCATTTCATTTCATTTCATTTCATTTCATTTCATTTCATTTCATTTCATTTCATTTCATTTCATTTCATTTCATTTCATTTCATTTCATTTCATTTCATTTCATTTCATTTCATTTCATTTCATTTCATTTCATTTCATTTCATTTCATTTCATTTCATTTCATTTCATTTCATTTCATTTCATTTCATTTCATTTCATTTCATTTCATTTCATTTCATTTCATTTCATTTCATTTCATTTCATTTCATTTCATTTCATTTCATTTCATTTCATTTCATTTCATTTCATTTCATTTCATTTCATTTCATTTCATTTCATTTCATTTCATTTCATTTCATTTCATTTCATTTCATTTCATTTCATTTCATTTCATTTCATTTCATTTCATTTCATTTCATTTCATTTCATTTCATTTCATTTCATTTCATTTCATTTCATTTCATTTCATTTCATTTCATTTCATTTCATTTCATTTCATTTCATTTCATTTCATTTCATTTCATTTCATTTCATTTCATTTCATTTCATTTCATTTCATTTCATTTCATTTCATTTCATTTCATTTCATTTCATTTCATTTCATTTCATTTCATTTCATTTCATTTCATTTCATTTCAATAAATATTATAATGCCATTCACAATCGATTGGAATCAGTTTCTTGAGCGGCGGGCGGGCAACGAACTTCTGAAATGTTCAAGATGGCGGACGGTAGGTATGCCAATTGGGTTCAATGCTTACAAAATTATTTTATTGTACATCAACTTGACTAAGCTCAGGTTAGTGCCGACTTAATTATTAAATAAATGGTACAGCAGCACTGCACTTACTTTCTCGCAATACTCAAGGAAAAACTATCAACCGCAAACTTAAATTTGTAATGCCATACACATAGTATGGAAATACAAACTTTTATTTACGTTTTTCCAAAAAAATGTTCGAATAAAATATAAGTATACAGATCAATTCAGAATTCAAATTGTCAACCATTAAAACAAACAAACATCAAACGATTTCGAGTAAATCACATGTTTAACTTTTGGTAGTACTGGAACACCCTTTACTTGAATTTTCAAAGATCAATACGAGTAGATACTACCGTAGGATACTTGCATGGAGATTTTTTTAATTTCCCAACACATGTTCCTTATGGATTATTGTTCAGTTTAGTCTACTGAGCAAGCCCTTTCAGTTTTTGGTACACCCTGTGTACTAAATTTTATTCAAAAAATCATAAAGAATATCCAGTCAGGTAGACAACCAATACAGGAGTAATATTATAGAAAATTTTAATAAACTCAATGGAACCAATTTTGGGTAAATCACATATTTACGATTTGGTGGTACAGGAACACCCCTTATATGAAATTACACAGATCATTTGATACTGGCACAAGATATCTTACATGGAGATACTTGGTCATGCAAAGTTTCATCAAGATTCTATGAGCCGTTTTTGAGAAAGTTACAATTTATCATTTTCGTTGTATGACAGCTACCCTCAAAATGAGAGCCAGAAGGAAACCACTCAGAACCCTTCGATGGATTTGCATAAATCTCCTAAATTCCAAATATGGTGTAAATCGGACCATTCGTTTAGCCGCTAGGCCCAAGCGTGACGGACAGACCGACCGACCGACGACGGACCGACCGACCGACCGACCGACGGACGGACATTTTTGGGAGACTTGTTTTTTATGATGTATAAGTGATATAGAACACATTTTAGAGAAAATTAGAAAAACTTTTTTTTTCACGCTTCCGCTCGAAAGTAAAAAAGACATAAAAATAATTAAAAACTTACTTGCACGTTCAAATAATTAAGCAGAATCACAAGCAGTATCTGAATGCGTAAATCAATGCGTAAGGTCGTCGGTCCAGGGTAGAATACTATCCAAATCACAAAGAAAACAAAAGTCCAAGAAGAGATAGCCAACTCGTCGGAGCACACACAAGAAAAAGATTTCGTTTCACACGATATCGAACGAAGCGAGTAAACGAATGGCAAAAGCACCACTTTCAACACTTATACGGGTGGTAAGAGAAGGGAAGCGGGAGGGGGGGGGGGACAGAATAACAATAAGATAGGACACTAATTGGAACTGGATTGGTGGAAGTCTCACAATAGACGCCAAAACCACAAAGCCATGTAGCTCAATTTTATTGGGGCAATAAAATACAGTTATTTTTTTTATAACCCTTTTTATGTTCCAACTAGTTACACCTCTCTTAATGGTTGTCATTACAAAAACAAGCAACTTTCGCAAATAAAATAATTTTTATATAAAATAAAATTCTAGACCTCTGGTACTAACGTGTTCACGTGACAGTCACATTTTTGTATTGCAAGTCTCAAGAAATCGAGTAAAGTCAGTAATTTCTTTTCATTTTGATCAGTATTACAAACAGGATGGATTGACATAAAAAATATTTTGTTCATAGATTTTTATACAAAATATATGGATTTTTTTTCATAATTTCTGACTGTGTAAGTACTCCAACCTGAGTTGCTCCCGTTTCGTTAAGTATTAGAAACGGGATCGATTAGCATTAAACATTTTTTTGTGCGCAGTGGCTATCTTCTTTAAAAAAAAATTAAAGTCTGTGAATGGGTATCAAAATTTCATGAAAAATTATGGATAGTCCCGTAAGACCATTTTCGTGTAGCTGCAACGGCTAGGTACTTCGTGACGTGACGTGCTGTCTTTTCAGAAAAATCCATCCTTTAATCTACAGACAAAATTGATTTACGAATATGTAAAAGTATAGATTTTTTATTTACGTACTCATTATGTTGTCATAAAAACAATTTTGTAAACATTTCGTGCATTATTAGAGCTCACTGGAGAATTGACTCAACTCATTTGAATGATTCATATCAAATCAATTCAACTGAGCACCTCACTACAAACGAAATGTCAAACGCTTGTCAACGAAGTTACGAGATTTTCTTTCTTGAGGTATTTTTATTGCAAAATGCATGCAAAATGACTGAATATTCTGACTGTCTGTGTGTTGAAACATGGTGCAAAGGGTTTTCTGTGTGTCTATAGTGTCAAAACATATGTGCCTTATGTGATTGAAGAGAAATATCGAGTTAATATGCAAGTTAGTTGTTTGTTTACATGATTTGGAATTCTTTCGTGAATCCTACTATACTTAGAGAGATTGTTATATTTTTCCTGTTGTATTGGTCTCCACCGGGAATTGAACCCAGAAGCTCCGGATCGAGAGCCAAACCACAGTAAATATAGTAAATATATAAGCTAGTTAGGGGTTTCCATACTGCTTTAGCTTATATATTTACTGTGGCCAAACGCTCTAACCACTAGACTGCGGAGGCTATTAGTTGGCGTTCTTTGGTGGGAAGGCGCCCTGCAAAATAAATTAAATGGACCACGTGTGACTCGTACGGTCAACCGCTTGTCGGTAGAAACTTTTTCAACTCTATTACCACGCCATAAGGTCCAAAAGTGTTTCTACTGATGTGCGGCCGTGTGTACTTACCTCTATGCTCTTTCTCTATGCTCGTACACATTGTAAGGTAGTTTTGAACATATTACTGTCACTAAAACGTGTGAGGTACGGTACCCTCAGTGTGTGAGTCCGACTCGCACTTGACCAGTTTTTTATACAATCTAAAAAAAAACTGAAAGCAAGCTCTACGCGGAGTCTAGCTTATGGCAAATTACTTTCCCTACAATGTAACTTATTTGTTCGCAAAGCAATCAATGTTTGTCTCGAAGTTTTTTGCGGACGAAAACAAACAGATAGATAGGCTATGGATATGTTCAACAGTGTTGGTTACACCTTTCCAGTATAAACAGAGACAAGAAGTCCTTTATAATATTCCTGACTGAAGGCCAAGTTATACTGGTTATTTTCCCGACCATACCTCCGAATTCGTAAATCATTAACCTTGCGAGAATAAAAACATGGAGGAAAAACAAATATACACACGAGGGCAGAGTAATGGGTATTTAAATTAAATATTAATATCCTTGCATATACAAAACTACCAACAAATTAATGTTACAGATTTATGAGAGAAGGAACACATCTGGATTTTTGCAAAACAAATTATATTTGTTTCCGATTAGCATTTTACTTCTCCACCGTAGAGAATATAATTTTCAGACATATTTTTACAGATTTTCCTAGTGCTAGGAAGTGCACACGATAAGTAAATATGCTATTTGCAGGGAGGTATGCATATAAACAAAAGACTCTTTACTTAACTCTTCATTGTCTGTTTTATTTAACACATTAAGATGCAAGTGCGCTATTTTGGTGATTAACCCCGTGGCTGGAGAATTGGAGTTCGAGCCGCAAGCGAGGGCGTAATAGAGACGAGAGTGTAATACCTAACTTCCGATACGAATTTTTCTTCGGGAAAAAAGGTAAGCAAATTTAACTTGTTTTTATTCGCAAACGTGTGGAAAAACGTCGTAAGAAGCATTACACTCTCGGCTCCATTACGCCCTCGCCTGCAGGCGCAGTTCGGGCTGCAATTCTCCAGCCTCGCGCGTAGTCACCAAATTAGTGCACTTGCATTTTAATGTTTTATTTTATTTTTAAATTTATTTATTAGATACACCAACAACAGTTTCACAAATATTAAACAATAAAATTACATCACGGTATTATACAGTGTGAACCATTCTTACTGGTGCATACAGATTACATTTTTTTTTAGCTAGCATGCAGTTAGTTTACTAAAATTACTTATTATAATGTTAATAGTTAATTGATTTTAAAAGAAAGTTAATTGTATTTGCATTAATTAATTTTGATTAAAAAAAAAAATTGTGGGATTACATTTAAGCTGTGAAACTCTAAATATACGTAGATAATCAAGACAAAATATTCAAGACAAAATGTTTTATTAAGAGCACGTGGGTATTTTGGTCGCTTCTTTTTTTTCCACATAACGCCACTTTGTTTAAGAAGCGATCGATGTATTTTTAACTAACGTCATTGTGTAATAAATGTTTTTGATATTTACTGCACTTTAACTACTACTAGATTAAGATAGAAGCAGTATTTTATTGCAATTTTAACCCATACAAAGAAACATTTGCGTTTTAAAATGTTCCCCGGCTTTTTCAGTGGGTGTATTAATATGACTACCAAGCATGAGCACAGTAATAAAACCATCGTAGAGGTATCCCGTAAACAATTTTTACTGTCGTGCCGCACTTTCGCCTGAAATTATTACATTTGGACACATTTATAGCTTTACTTTTCCAAATACGAAAAAATATGTTATAGGTACTTAAAAGTAAGATCCTAGGTATTAAAAAAAGATTTTTAAACGGTGCCGCAAAAAAGGATGTCATTGTAGTTACTTTTTAATAAAAAAAATTAAAATAAGCTTTTTTAGATGCCTCAATTTATCAAATAAAAGCGTGTTAAGAATATAAATTCTTGAATACCATCGATTTTAAAAAAAACCGGTCAAGTGCGAGTCGGACTCGCGCGCGTGATATACCTATAGTATTTTTGGAAGCTATAAAGTCCATTTTCAGGACCGGAAAACTAAATTTGTTTGTAAAGGTTTTTGCAGATTTCTGAAAAACTGTGCAACTTAGAAAGATCGTTTTATTTTTGCTGTAAAGTTTACATAAACCTCTGTCAACTGTAATTAATTCAGATTTTTCCTTACTCAAACTACGGAGATAAGGGGGGGGAATGGTATTTTTTTGTCATTTTTCATCATAACTTGAAAACTAAGAAACTTAAAAAAATATAAAAATATATTTTAAAATTTACAAGTAAAGCCCTTTCATATGATACCCCACTCAACCTAGTAACGATAATTTGAAATTTGGCCCCCTTTACATTAATAATCATACTTTTTAAAAAATTTGTTCATTTGCAATTAAGTTGGGCAACTATATTCTACAACTATTCCAAATTTCAGGTCGATAGCATATGTGGTTGCTGAGATATAGAGGTGTGACAGACAGACGGACAGACAGACAGACAGAGCGGCACCATAAGGGTTCCTTTTCTTTACCATTTTGGTATCGGAACCCTAAAAATAGAAGACGGACTGATAAACCTAAGTAAAACCTAAGACTGGAACTTAGCTGGAGAACTAACTAGCTAGCTTTGCCTTTTAAAACAAAGATTATGATTAGAAAGGGGTGATATAACTGCACGACTTCCTCCACGTAGATTTCAGTGGATTCACAAGAGGAATTAATTTCGCAAAATCCTATCTTGCCTACGTTATTTACGGTCCAAATGAAAGTGACCATGTCAGACTAAACAACTTTCCCTTATAGAGACTGCGTAGCTCATTTTTCTTGGGAGGTCAATAATTTTTTTTTGTATTTCGATCTTTGTTTCTTGGGAAAATTTGTTCAGATTCATGGTCCACGTAACATGCTAAAATTATTTCATTAGGACATAAGGAACCTCTGTAAAATTTCAAGTTTTTAGGCTAAAGGGTTTGAGCTGTGCATTGATATGTCAGTGAGTTTCTCATTTTACTTTCTACTTTCTTGATGGTCATCAAGAATTGATCCCCCTCGTCATACCTCAAATCTCGGGAGTCAATTTTCTATTACCCCACTCTTACTCGGTCCTTCTAGGGCCATCAATCGCAAATAGCCTCCGATTTACGAGCACTTAACTTAAATTATCGTAAGCTTTCTGTCTTCATCTTCACAGAACGTACACTCAAGAGCACATCGAGCTGGACAGGGTTGCAGTTCTCCTAAGGGCTCCCGCACACGACCGAGAATCGGTGGCCGATTATCGCCCAGGACAAGGACGGAAGATTCAGGTGATAACACGTCAGAGCGGGATGCCAACAAAAAATCGGTCACCGATTCTCGGTCGTGTGCGGGAGCCCTAAATCTTAAGCAAGTTAAGAGTTCCTGTCGACTATCCGGCGAAATTATTAAAAATTACGACATTTTATCGTGATACATTGACTGATTTATTAGAAAACACGTTGTTGTATATTACAGAAGAATCGATGTATAGAGTTATTAAAAGGGTTCACGCACACAGACACAAAACTCACACACACACCAGTAACACGTCAGTAAGAAGGTAAGAAGGCTATGGTTCTTTTCACTTAGTTTCTTAATTTATCTTCTTATCTTTCTAAAAAAAATACAATTGCTTCGAAACATCGCAATATGAAACAAATAAACACAAGCAGTCAAGAAATACTATATACTACATTAAAACTTTGTGTATTGGAGGTCTGAAGTTGGTAAAATTGGTGTTTTGCAAAATCGGCTACAATCAAAGAAAATACCAGTCGGCGCAACTGGCTCAGAACGAAACGTAGTTCGCCGGGTGTTCACTTTCTGAAAACGATTCGTAGTTGGTAAGTTAAATAACTGCAATCTGATGCAAAAAAGTTCACAGTATAATTATCCATTCTAAGTTTAAAACTTTAAAATTAAAAATATGCTTCATACATTAAAAAAATACTCATACTCTACTGAAATGCATTTAAAAAATTGCAATTACAAAAAGCAAGTAGTAGCATAAGCATGTTCATAGATGGTAACTCTACGTACAGAAAATCGTATATAAAAAAAAAACATGGATGTGATGAGACGTCGGTTCGAAACTTTAGTTTTAATTTGGGAACTTTTGAGTCTTTGATGGGGAACTTTAGCAGAAAAATAATAGCTATCACTGTTACGTGAAAAGGTAATCATAAAAGGAAAAATTTTTAAAAGTACCTATTACATAAATTAGATAAGTTTTCTTTATGATTATCCCCATCTAGCAAATTCATGCTTTAGATGTATTGGTCTATTGGTAAGTCAAAAGGTTCCATTTGATAACCGCGCCGCGTCTCGACCACTTTCCGTTCCCCACAACAAAAAACTCCTCATGGCAAAGCTAAAAAAGAAAAAGGTTTTCAAACGGCGGCACTTCCTCTAGCTAAAAGTGCACCTCATTAACATCCGCGGGTTGCACTCCAATCTCGATCCGGTCCATCATCACCTCGAGACCGAGAAGCCGCACCTATTCTTTGTAACAGAGACGCAGATAGCAACACCGTCAGACGTGGCGTACCTCAACTACCCGGGTTACTCGTTGGCACACAAGTTATCTTATCTTATCTTATTACGTGGGGCTGAGTTCCTTGATGGACCTCAGAGCACTTCGACCCTATGGGATCTTTTGTGCTTCCCCTGCCTTATTGCTCCTGTGATCTTCCGCTGTCTCCGAATATGCTCGTTATGAGCTTCGATATAGATTTCAGCGGAAGGAGCCTCTAGTCTTCTGGTGTCGGATAAGCCTGACCCAGAATCGTCATACGCTTGCTAGCCAAAGCGTTGCATGAGCATATAAGATGCTCCATGCGTTCGCTTTCTTCACCACATGCTCTGCAGGTAATTGTATCCGACAGACCCATCTTGTGCAGGTGCTCTCTAGTGCCGAAATGGCCGGTGAAAGCACCTACAATATTACGGGTCTGGTGCCTGCTTAGGTTTCGTAGATATTTGAAGTAACCTACCTTTGTGGTCCCTAGAAATTTCTTCGAATGAGTAAGTCCAACAGTGTTTTCCCACTCAGTGCAGTGCCTTCTCTGGGCATAGTCCTTGAGTGCGCTTCTGATGGTACTCCCTGATAATTCAATAAAAGGTTCAGGTCCGCAGAAGTGTTTTTCTGATCCCTCCCTGGCTAGTCTGTCAGCCGCTTCATTGCCCTCTACTCCTACATGTCCTGGGACCCAAACTAGTCGTATTGTGTTGTGCCTACCTAACCTATTAAGGGTTTGGATGGCATCTAGGACTATTTTGGAGTCTACCTTGTAGGATATGAGAGCCTTTAGTGCCGCTTGGCTGTCACTGAGAATGTATATAGTTTGGCCCGTAGTGCCTCTATCTAGATTCTCCTTTGCACAGGCAATGATTGCATATGTTTCAGCCTGAAAGACTGTTGCATATATACCCATGCTTTGACTGTGTTCATACCCTTTGGTATAAACACCCGCCCCTGTACCCGACTTCATTTTTGATCCGTCAGTATACCATGTCAGATTGTCCTTTCTCGAGGGATTCAATCCTTTATTCCAATCCTCTCTCGAGGGTATGTGGATCTCATAGAGTCTCTTGAACATGAACCTAGGCTGTGTTTTATCACAGCCCATGGATGAAATAGTGTCAAGTTCTCTATCTGTCTCAAATTTAGTGTGTCGTGTTTTTTATTTATTTATTTATTTATTTAACTGTTTATTGTACACATAAAAATACAAATAATACAAACAGTTAGAGAACAGACACAACAGGTGCTGCTTATTTCAGCTTGGAAATTTCTTCCAGCAGACCTTGGCAAGAGAAAAGACACTGGAAGGGGCAGATAAACGTGCACAATTTATAAAATAACTACTTATACACATATACCTAAACTACTACGATATATAATAAATATAATAATAATACTAAACTATACTAAATAATAATAATATAAAAATCATACAGACAAATATACACATATATGTATATCTATATATATACCTATATAATATAAACAAAAATACATACATACATAAATAAATATATGGATCACTTAGACAGAGAAAGGTAATAATCTTTTACTCGTTTTTTGAAGACAGCGATAGACGGACTGTCACGAACAGTGTGTGGGAGAGAATTCCACAGCCTGGCCGCATGAACAGTGAAGGAATAGGAGTAGAAATCGGAATGGTGGGAGGGGAGAGATAGGTTAGTTCTGACATTGGGACGACAGGGTTTATCAATAGGACGTGAGAAAGCAAAACGCTCACGGAGATAGGAAGGGGAACTAGGATTGTATAGGACGTTGTAGAGAAGGGAAAGGATGTGAGTATTCCTGCGAAAACGGATTGGGAGCCACTTGAGTTGAGAACGGAATTGAGACACATGGTCGTACTTGCGCAATCCGAATATAAATCGAATGCACAAGTTTTGGAGACGCTCAAGTTTGTGTAAAAGCTCCTCAGTGGCGTCAAGATAACAGGAGTCGGCGTAGTCAAAGATAGGGAAAAGAATGGACTGAGCTAGAGAGATCTTGGTTTTCAAAGGTAAGAAACTTTGGAGGCGTTTGAGCGAATGAAATGAGTAGTGAATCTTCCTGCTGACCTCATTTACATGAGCCACCCAAGAGAGGTTAGAATCTATAATAACTCCGAGATTCTTTGCGGTTTTAGTGAAATCAATTGAAGTACCATTGAACAAAACTGGAGGAACATCTAATTGATCGAGTTGCCTACTCATGTACGGACTCCCAATAATCAAGGCTTGAGACTTCTTAGGGTTGACAAGTAATCCAAAATTTTCGGCCCAGCTAGAAATACGCTCAAGATCCAGATTGAGTTTTTGGCAAGGAGTCATCCCACAGTCCTTGGGTTTTTAGCCTATGGAGCGCACTTCTTGCCTCCAATTCTACGACTATATGCAGCGGTGTCAAACCAAGAATATTTTCCAGCGCTGCCGTGGGGGTGGTCCTAAAAGCTCCAGATATGGCTATGCAGACAGTTCTTTGGAATTTAGCCAACTCCTGTCTGCATCCAACTTGCTTTGTTCTGGGCCACCAGGCTATACTACCATATGTGATAATCGGTCGGATCACCGTGGTATACAGCCAATGTAATATTTTGGGCTTAAGCCCCCAGGTTTTGCCATAGGTAGATCTGCACATTCCAAAGACTCTTTGAGCTTTTCTTACAGTGTTGTCTACGTGTGTTTTCCACGTTAGTTCCTTGTCTAGTGTAACTCCTAGATATTTAACTTCCGTGGCCCATTTTAGTTGCGTCCCGTATAGAGAGAGCTGACCTAAGGTCTCCAGTTTCCTCTTCTTTGTAAATGGTATCACAACAGCTTTCTCAGGATTGATGGCCAAGTGATGTCGTATGCACCACCTTTCCACCTTTTTGAGGGCCTCTTGCATGAGTTCCGAAACAGTTCTCACTACTTTGCCCCTCACCAATATGACCAGGTCATCCGCGTATCCAACGGTGTAGTATGGTCCTTTGTTGAGTTCCTTTATAAGAGAGTCTATAACCAGGCACCACAGCATTGGAGACAGAACCCCCCCTTGTGGGCAACCTTTGGTTGTCCTGGCATGGATTGTGTCTCCCATGAGTGTCGAGGTTATTACTCTTCCTTTGAGCATGCCATTGATCCACCTTCGTAGAGTAGGCTCGAAGTTAAGAAAATGGGCAGGGGTCTGTATGTACATCCGCGATGACATTTGCTATCGGAATCTCCGTTGCTTTAAGGATTCAGGGTTGTCAACGTTGTGGATTCTGGTGGACACCGGCATTGAGAAATCTCTCCACGTCGGTGTTTACCGGTCGCACAGCGGTGACCAGCAGACGACCAGGCTCTTTGAGCACCTGATGGAGAAGGCGGATTGGGCCCAGCAGCGGTACCCAACAGCACAGCTTCATTTCCAATTGTGCCGATCCAAGCACCGCCGCACTCGATGGTTATGAAAAAGTCGGTGAATTTATGTATCTTTGATCGATGATAACCTGTGATGGGAGCTGCACCGCTTAAATTCGTCGTAGAGCTGGTATGGCCAAAAATGATTTGGAAGAACAGAGGTATTCGACGTACGACTAAAGCTGGGTTCTCATTAGCGAGCCGTAACCGTAACCGTTGCATGTATTGTAACCAAAAAACATAGTGTGTATGTTGTTCGCAAACCTGCTGCGAGCGGTACGCTTGCGGCTCACAGCGAGCCGACGCTTACAACATAGGTACTCATTTCTGAACCCGTAACGTTGCACGTAACTGTAACCGTTACTGTAACCTAAAACATAGTGTGTACGTGGTTCGCGAGCCTGCAATGAACACTACACGAGCGGCTCGCAGCGAGCCGACGATTGTCGGTTTTTGGTGCGAATCAAAGGGCGCTCGCAGTGCGTTCGTGGATGTCATAAGACAGGTTGTTCCTAGCCGCTGCGAATCAGCTATACACGGTGTAAATAAAAGTACCGATTTCCTTTTAACCACATGTTCTATAAGTAGAATATAGAACAATAAGCATGTTTAAACAACAAAAAAAGAATAAAAAAAACAGAAATAAAAAAATTGTATTTGTATTTTTTTTAATTTGTGTCAACCCTCGCGAGAGTCACAGCGCGCATGAAGGTACCTATTTTTCTTGTTTACAATTGGTGCGCACCGCCGGGTGGGAGGAGCGTGTTGTGATTCTTAGAACAGGGTTGGCAACTTGAACTTTTTTTTTCATAGGAAGTATTTTATTTTTATGTTAATTTTTTATAATTAATATGTTCTATGTACTTTATTCTAGTTACACAACATGTGGTTAAAAGGAAATCGGTACTTTTGTTTGCACCCTGTATATTCGAGTTTTTCTTCATCATGAGTGAATGGTCAGAGGATAAATGTCTTTTGCTGATAGATGCCTACAGGGTTAATAGTGTACGGTCAACCGCTTGTGGGTAGAAACTTTTTCAACTCTATTACCACGCCATAAGGTCCAAAAGTGTTTCTACCGAAGTGCGGCCGTGTGTACTATTGAACCCTAAGGACAAAGATTATTACAAAAAAATCATTAGATATTCAAAATAATAATTATGATATTGATATATGAATGATATTTTTAACTTTATGAATTCCTTATTTTATTTTAATTATTGTAATTTTAATATTAATTGTATTTCTAATATTTGCATGCCGATTCGAGGCGCATCACGCATGAACGTTGTATCCAGGTTGTATCATACTTACCTACCATGTTTATTTAACCGTGTATGCTAGCGAATAAATGTATTCATTCATTCATTCAAATCAGTTACATTCATTCTCGTGATGTAATGACCACTAATTTCATGATTTTTTAACATAAAAAGTAGATCACTTCTTTCCCGATACATTCTATACAAACCAAAACTGCGGATAGATCCGGCTTGTCAGTGGCCTCTCGTACTCACTAGAACCTCGTTACAGTATTACAGTTACAGCTCTCAAAATGAGTACGCTCGGTGAAAGCGTTCCGGCGACGTCGTGAGCCTAAACTGTAACACGCGTACGCACTAGAACCTCGTTACTGTATCACGCATGTTACGGTTACGGCTCGCTAATGAGTACCCGGCTTAAAGTGCGCTTGGTTTGAGCTCTGGTATTCTCCACATTTTTGTACGATGCCGAAACTTGATGCGTTAAAAGCCGCGATAGCAGTAAGATCGACGCGTTTGAGATAATAATATAATAATAATATCTTTATTAAGTTTTAAGTAAGTGCAACATCAGTATGTCATTGACTTTTACATTATCACCTAAGGCTTATGTTGTATTACTAAAGGCTGGTATCAGCTAAAAACAGCTGACATCCATGCTAGGTCATAAACCTGTGTTAAAGATGCCAGCCACTTTTCCGGGTAATAAAGCATCACGGTTTGAATACAACGCCAATAAAATTGTCTTATTCAGTGAGTGTATTCACTGTACAAAACAGAGTAACATAGCGAGAGTAAGTACTATTTTGTCTGTCAGTCAGTTTCACAAAGCGTCCAGCCATAGCCCCTGCAAATTCAAATTATTTTGTCATTAATCTCTCAGCAAAACAAAAATAGCGAGGGGCTGTTATTAATTTATGGGAAAATGACTGTAAAGAAGCCTTGTGCAACAGCCCGTAAGAAAAGAAAGATTATCTATCTATCTATATACTATACTAAGTAGAAATTTAGGTTATGACTAAGAAACACAATTCAATTGTAAGCAATTGTGAATGGGAGCTACAGACTGTGAGCGTGTTTCTGTATGTGTGTGGGTTGTTGAGTATATGTGTGTATGGATGTGTGTGTATGGGTGTGCGTGTGTGAGGGTATGTGTGTGTGTGGTGTTGGCGGAGATTACTTCGCATTAGTCCGTTTGTTATACGCCAACACCAATATTTTCCGGATTAAAGGTTGAGCCTTGGCACACTTGTTAGTTAGGTAGACTAGTGTTAATAACGCCCGGGAGTATGTGGCTAAAAGCCAGGTGGGGGGTAGGGGGAAAGGGTAAAGTTTTCCTTATCCCCGAGACTGTGGCTTGTCATAACTGCAAATTTATAGCTACTAGGGCAAGTTTGATATCGTTTTTAGCTAAATAAAAGATGGAAGATTGTTTTCTGAAACAAAAAAGAAGTATTTCCATACAAAAAAATATAATTACAGTTAAAAATATAAAAAAATAAGTACAATATGTTTTTGTTAATGGCCATAAAGTTTTAACGTGTATCGGTATCCGTTTAAAAATATATATTTTTGAAATCCCGCATTCATACAGATCTCAAAAATATAAGCTTTGTAGAAAACTTTTGTAAAAGAAAATGAAAAAAAAAAATTTAACTCAAAGCAGCAGTGACGTACAAATTCTTAGAAAAATACAGGACAACAAAAAAGAATTTATATGTTGGTAAAGACCAGTATCTAGTAAGAATAGAATTTTGTTTTTAAATAATAGAGGGCAATTCCATTTTTTTTATATAAAAAGAACCTTGAACAGCCTTGTATGAACCCTGTGCACCTAAAGTTATACTGACATATTTAAACTTATAGCTGAGCTAAACATAGTGACAGTTTCGAGTCACTTAAAGGTCTCTAATTAAAGTATATACTTTCGGGCTTCGTTTACCGTAGAAAATGAACAGGATCTAAAATAAATATTTACGGTTATAATATTAGTTGTTTGATTACCTAGTTTCATGAAGTTTATAATATCTGACTGTCATATAAAATTAACACAAACTTTTCAATTATGAAAAATGCATCGCTGTTTCTCTGCCTTCATAGGCTGCCAAAAACCTTCTGTGGCATTGGGGAATGTGATCCATGTTTCCGTCGCACTTTTTTTACCTTTCCCATTGAAATTGGAAACGGTATCACATCCCGTGGAGGCATGGAACAGCGGAAGGATTTTTGCTTTTTGTGGTCCTGTAAACAAAAAATCTTTATTGCCTACCAGGACGTGTTAAGAGGTAAAGGTCTTATAATTTTTTACCAAGAGTATTTGCTATCTCATGTTAAGGTAGGTACTGGTTGTGTTTTCCAGTACCAACGTGTACCCATTGCTCCTCTAGCCCACATGGATGATGCAGTTAACCAGGGCTATACACGAGTCATGATTCGCACTGTTTACACCGACGCCGTGGTGCTAGCAGTCGCTGATGTGCAACAAGTGCCTGGGCTACAGGAGCTATGGGCTCACGTTGGTACTGGAAAACACCACCAGTACCTACCTTGTCATGAGATAGCAAATACTCTTGATAAAACATTATTAGGATTGTTACCTTTACTTCAAATCACGTGCTGGTAGGCAACTTACATGGACAGACTTGCCAGTGGTTGCCGAAGCATGCATGGAAATGATCAGATGCAGATGCAAAAAGAAGTGCGGTGGCCACAGATGCAGGTGCTTGCAGCGGCAACTTAAGTGCACAGATTTGTGCGCTTGCGAAGGCAAATGTACATAAAAGACAGAATCTATCTACATGTAGGTAGTTTACGCGCATATCTATGTTGATCGATTAATTACAGACCTTTGAGTTACTCGAAATTGTCTTTAAGTTTAGCTCAGCTATAAGTTTAAATATGACGGTATAACTATAGGTGCACAGGGTTCATACACGGGTGTTCAGGGTTCTTTTTATATAAAAAAATAGAATTGACCCCTATTCTTTAAAAACAAAATTCTATTCTTACTTGATACTGGTTCTTACTAACATATAAAGTCGTTTTTGTTGTCAAAAAAAAATTTTACGTTTTCTTTTACAATAGTTTTTAACAAAGCTTATCTTTTTAGAATTTGTATGAATGCTGCATTTTAAAAATATTGTTTTAAAGCCGATACCAATAAACGTCAAAACTTTATGGCCATTAACAAAAAAATATTGAACTTATTTTTTTTTATTTTGGACAGTTATTATTAATTTTTGTATGGAAATGCTTCTTTTTTGTTTCAGAAAACAATCTACCATCTTTTATTTAGCTGAAAACGATACCAAACTTTCCCTAGTAGCTATAAATATGCAGTTACGAGTATGATGAGCCACGGTCTCGTGGATAAGGAAAACTTTACCCCCTCCCCCTACCCCCCACCTGGCTTTTAGCCCCATACTCCCGGGCGTTTTTAATACTAGTCTACCTAACTAACAAGTGTGCCAAGGCTCATCCTTTAATCCGGAAAATATTGGTCCTCATACATTGAATGCCCATACTGACTCAGCTACATACGAGCTTGGACTGCCATGCGAACTAATGAGTCCATATTGATAGAACTTAACATCACGACGCGGCTTGTCGAGTACGACCTTCATAGAACATTGTAGTTATTACTTTTTAAAATGTGGCTCGTCGGCAAAATTGTCTTTACGTTTTGTTTCAATCAATTGTTTGTTATTTTTCAAAATATATTTTCATCGGTCTAATTCTTAGTATTTCCTTTATAATTTCGTGTAGAAACCTGCAGATACCCTTCTATAGGTATTTCTGTACCTACCACCGTTAATACGGCTCTTCACTATATGCTGAAAGCGTGCCCTCCGTTTCTTCGCACACACTATGCGATCTAAGTCTAAGTTAAGTGCGGTTCTAAAGTCATTTTTTTGTAAAAACAGATTATTTTAGGCCAAATAGAAGGCAGACGTGCTTAAGGTAGGGCACCTACGAGATGGTCAGAAACAATAAAGAAGGCAGTGGGCGGCAACATGCAGCTAAGCGGTCGGTTCACACATCATATTATCGCAGTCTATGGAAGGAAAATATATGTGGTCACGATCTTCATCAGTGAGGGACCGAGGAAGAAGAGATACTAAAGTGGTCACGTGATCGACTCATTTTGTATGAGAAGGTGAAAAATTCTTTTCAACTAAAAATTTTTTTCTTCGGTAAACTTGCTTGTTATCATGAGTAGAATCACTGGGCTTCGGGATTAAAACGAATAAAAATTTACGCTGTATAAGGGTTATTTTATTTTCATTTTTAGTTACGGTAGGTACTCTAAAAAGGACCTTGGACGCTCCTTTCCGTGATTGGTGTTGTTTAGAAAACCTACCCAAATACAATAACGCACTTTTTGGAAATACACAGATGCTAACAGATTTGTGCAACAATTTTAATTTTTTCATATTTTTTTTCTATTCCGGAACTTTTCATGTTACGTAACGAAACAAACTGAAATGAGCTTATGGCAACACTGTTAATGTCAAATCAATCGAACAAAAAAAATTCCGTTGTTGTTGAATGTTGTTTTATGAATTAATGTTGAATGACGATTTGGACATTCTTTCTTTGGAACATGGCTGGCTCTGTAAGGAGTTGTAGTCACAAGTTGTTGTGTCCCGAAATGTGGAAAAAGCCGTGAGTAATCTAAAATTATAATTGAATTGAAATTTAATTTGACACTCCTAAAGCAAGCTGACATCAGTATGGTAACTAAGCATTGTAGGTATCACTCATATGCTGATCACTACGTGACATTTGCGGAATTGTGAACACACAAAAGCCACTTATCAAAGATTGAATTGAATTGACATTCAATTGTACCTACCCTTTAGCTCTTGTTTACCATTATCTTTATTTCTGTTGGGAACGCCGCGTTGCACGCAGACGAGTGATCGGATCTCTTAGCAGTGGCAGTCTTTGCTTTGATCTTCAGCCATGAGACGGCCAGTCTAGGTGGCGAGCTGCTCATTGCTTTCATCATCCATCCCCCCTATATAAGGATATCGCTAGATAACATCACTAGGTCACCCAGGCAAATTCAACAATGTACATTTTAATTTTTCCAGGTGCAGACTTTGTTATTCTACATGCATTTCTTGATCCAACGACAGAAAAGGAGCGATTCATTACTTGGGTAAATGCTGTTGCAAAAAATATGGCATAATCACCTTGAAAAAAAGTATTCAACTTGGACAACAAGATTATCTTATGGAGCTGTTCCTAGCATCTAGCTAGCATGCCTGGTAATTTTTAAATGACTTAAACTTTTGTTATTCTTTCAGTTTTCAATATTTCTGAACTAAAACTGTTTTAACATTAGTGATTATCTACTTTTAAGGCTTCTAAATTTTGAGAGATGCAACAAATATTGTGATAGAAAGAATGCATGCGGTACATCTGGTGCGGCCTCTACATCATCTGCTCCTCCTCCAAAAAACTTCAAGTCAGAATTTGTCAGTGCAGAAAAATCTTTAAAAGGTAAACAAATTATGCTAAGATATTTCTGTGTTTGTTTGGAATATTTGGGGGTTGTACAAGACACCACTTTTTTGCATTATGGCTGACACAATGAACTGCAGTGGATGTTGACTGCAGTATGGTAGTACGACGGTAGTACAGAATGCCCAGTCCGCCCATTCTCAGCCACCTTTTACAAAACCTATGAGACAAGATGGGGTGGAGCTGTGTCAATCAATCCTCTGCAGAACATCATGGTCAACTTTTGTATGATGTGTGTAGAATATCAGTCTGAATCATACGGCAACATTCTTGATGTAGTCATCTTGTCTATAATATACTTTTTAATTTCGAGCGGAGCGAGAGATTGTATTTGTGAAAAAAAGTTTTTCTAATTTTCTCAAAAATGTGTTCTATATCTTTTATACATCATAAAAAACAAGTCTCCCAAAAATGTCCGTCCATCGGTCGGTCTGTCCGTCACGCTTTGGCCTAGTGGCTAAACGACAGTTCCGATTGACACCATATTTTGAATTTAGGAGTTGTATGCAAATCCATCGAAGGGTTCGAAGTGGTTTCTTGCTGGCTCTCATTTTGAGGGTAGCTGTCATGCAACGAAAATGAAAAATTGAATTTTTCTCATAAACGGCTCATAGAATCTTGATGAAACTTTGCATGACCAAGCATCTCCATATAAGATATCTTGCGCCAGTATCAATTGATCTGTGTTATTTCATATAAGGGGTGTTCCTGTACGACCAAATACTAAATATGTGATTTACCCAAAATTGGTTCGATTGATTTATTAAAATTTTCTATAATATTAATCCTGGATTGTTTGTCTACCTGACTGGATATTCTTTATGATTTTTTTGAATAAAATTTAGTACACAGGGTGTACCAAAAACTGGAAGGGCTTGCCCAGTAGACTAAACTGAACAATTATCCATAAGGAACAGGTGTTGGGAAATTTAAAAAATCTCCATGCAAGAATCCTACGGTAGTATCCATGGATCTGTGGAAATTCATATAAAGGGTGTTCCAGTACTACCAAAAGTTAAACATGTGATTTACTTGAAATTGTTTGAGGTTTGTTTGTTTTAATGTTTGACAATTTGAATTCTGAATTGATCTGTATATTTCATTCGAACATTTGTTTTTGAAAAACATAAATAAAAGTTTGTAATTCCATACTATGTGTATGGTATTACAAATTTAAGTTTGCGGTTGATAGTTTTTCCTTGAGTATTGCGAGAAAGTAAGTGCAGTGCTGCTGTACCATTTATTTACATAACATTTGCTTTATAAATGCTTTAATTTTTTCTCAGGTAATTGAGCTACATTTTCCGTTATTTTGTTGTAAATAGTACAAAAAGACTAATAAAGATGTTTTGACTTTTGTTCATTTACTATGTGGTTGATCAAGTTAATAAGTACTTATTTCTCTTATAAGTTATGCCTGTCACAATTTTTAGGTAATTTAGAATATTCTTTCTAGACAAACAACTTTTCAAAAGAAACATTTTTGGCAAATGATAAAATATTTTGACCTCGCCATAGAAATTGCTCACACTGATCGAACAGTTTGAATGGAGAAGTCGAAAGTTTTTTCATATCCGAAAAATGTTTCTGTGGAAAATTTATTCAGTTATGTTGACTGAGTACGCCCTTACAGTTTTCGATACACCGTCTCTTACACAGTTTGTATCGGTTAGTTGTTTGTGATTTTTCTAACATTTATTTTTTTTTGTTTCAGAAAAAGATATTTTACCTAAAGTGTCAGGAAACAGCAGACGTCATTTTATTTTTTGACCTATTGTTTGACTCCCTTAATGGGAGTTTCGAAAATTCAAAAAAACGAAGCGGAAAACCTCTTCTAGCCGCATTAACGCCAAGATCTCAGCATAGTATGGTATGGTCGAAAGCAAAAGTAGTACTAAATTCCATGACATTCCTAGTGTTGGCTTTTACTAAACTTATGGTAAATATTTGTAGTTGGATATAGTTGTTTATAATACTAGTTAAGTGCTTGGATGTGTTGTCAGTCAATATTATGGTTAATTAAGTTGTTTTTGTGGACAATACTACATTCCTCTTTCCCATTGGCTAGTAGCCCAGCCAATCGGAGGTCAGCGAGCACGATGCGAAGTTAGCTACATGTGAAGTTGGCTACATGTCGATGGTAGGGAGAGATAATGATAGTAAAGTGAAAGGCAAGTCAGTCGGTCGATAGCTCTTGGCGTGTAAGATTGTGCTTTAATGTTATACTGTGTCTCGGTAAATAATAAATATATTTAAGGAAGGTGATATGAGTTTCACTTCTCGAACTAGCCAATACTAGTGAATAACAAAGAAACAACAGTACCAACAATAAAAAACTTTTTACATACTGTTAACAATATCGAGTATTTAAGGGATGTACTTTTTGAAAATTACAATATTAAATCAATATTAATGCGACATTTTAACCAAGACCCGTTAGAAAACTTTTTTGGAGCCATAAGAAGCCACGGTTTTAGGAACACAAATCCATCTCCACAAGCTTTTGAGATCGCGTTTTCTTACGCTGTTATTAAACAATTAGACAGGGGCGCATTCACAATTAGACCCGGGTGTCTAATTGTGAAAAAGATACATGTAAAAATATGTTTAAATCTATGAAAGAACTTTTCAAGCAAAATGAAGCAAATAATACATCTCTTGAGATAGATTTAAGCTATTTAGAAAAAGATATATTTATACCTTATGAAGTTAAGTGCGATAACCCAAAAAGAAAGCCACACATGCAGTATGTAACTGGTTATTTATTGAAAAAAGCAAAAACTCACATCTTCAAAGACTGTGTTACATGCAAAAACAACTTTTATGATAAAAATAAAAACAGTGAGTTTTTGAAAAGTAGAGAATACAATAAAAAAAATGAAAAGTTGTTTTACCTTAACAAAGATTCACAGGAAATATTTTCGACCATTCAGGATGTATTAGTTTGGGTAACTAAAACCCACACCAAATCAGAAAATATAAAATTGTACGCAAAAACTATTTTAAGTATTGAGGTAAATACTAACTTTATTAACTGCATTGAGCATAAAGAAAAAAATGTTGATTTATATTCGATTTAGCGTGTAGATTTTTTATTTTTAACTGGTGTAAAGATATAAATAATATTTTAATGACACGCTGCCGATCTGATAATGATGATGAAATGAAAATGCTTGCTCTTAATTATTCAGGGTGTAAGGTACAGCCCTCCGAATACTGAAAGAGCATGAACAGTCAACGTAACTGAACATATTTTAGCGAATAAAACTTTCAGGAAAAGAAAGAAAAAATCGGCCTCTCCATACAAAATTGCAAACTTGATTGGACAGTTTGTATTGAGAAGCCGATATTTTTTTTCGTTTCCTGAAAGTTTTGTTCACTGAAAGTTGTTCAATTACGTTGACTGATCATGCATGCCCTTTCAGTATTCGGTATTCTCAGTATTCGGAGGGCTGTCTCTTACACCCATTATAAGAAAAAGAAATAAACGTATGAAAAATAAGGCTCGTGTTTCAATTACTATTTTATCCACATTTTATTCTGCAGTTCCAGTTGATGCTGATAATAGTAGATTAGTAGCCAAGGGCAGTAAGGCATCAATTGCAGCCCGATATATTTAGGCGCACGAGCGCAGCGAGGGCGCCTATAGTTCGAGGGTGCAATTGATGCTTACACCCGAGCTAACTACTCTGCTTTACATCTCGATTGTGAGTTAAGTAGGTACTTACTTACCGCCCTAGGGCTTTTAGGTAAGTACTTACTTACCGCCCTAGGGCTTTGAGGTAAGTACTTACTTACCGCCCTAGGGCTTTGAGGTAGGTACTTACTTACCGCCCTAGGGCTTTTCTAGCTACATTATTACCCTAGAGCGCTAATTGGTCACCTACAAGCCCCATTAAGGTGGTAATAAAGACCTACTTACCGAATATGAGAGATGTAGGTAAATGTAATTTTATCTTCATCTGCTCTGATGTAGATAATTTACATTTTATCACCATCAACTGGGTATTTATTCATAAATTTGAATGATTCATTAGCCCTACAGGTTCGTTTCTAACATAGTACTTAATTTAGTCGATTTGCGCTAAATGGCGCTAATTATTATATATTTACTGCATTTGAACAGTCAAGAGCAGGTCAACTAGACACATAGTATAATATAATTTAATCAAATTACTGTGACTTGTAAAATCTTAACTTTATCAATAAATTGATTGTTTTGAGCTTTGTACCATTCTTAATTTGATTACTAAGGCTAGAATTGCTTTGCGAGTGTTAAGCTTGACATGCACTTGACTTTACCTTTTAATACGCAAAGCTAGCCCATCTGACTGAAGCTGACAGATAAAATATCTGTTAATACCTAAAATATTAATTTATAAATACCTATTATAGAGTTCACAAAAGAGTCAGTGTTTTGTAAACAAACTTTTTTCTTATAATAAAAAAAATCTTATAAAAAAAGATTTATTTCCAATTATACGAGGCACACGTTTGTAACCACAATACACAGAGGAACACTTAGTCTATCGTTTTACATACAGAAAGTCAGAAATATCTACATTTTTAACACATGAACTTGATGTTTTGATTTTGTTTACAAAACACCTGACTATTTCCTGATCTCTGGTATATGCTGGGAATGACAAAAAGTACAGAATATGCTCTTAAAATATTTATTAGTTTAAGATAATAAGATATTTTCATTTCTCCCCAATAAGTAAGAAATTAGAAGTGGCATATTTGGTAAATCTGACCAGTAGTCATAAAAAATCTTAAGACTCTTTGTAATATTTTTGTATAGATATTTGTCTTTCAAAAAAGCTCTTTACAGCTTACAAAATAACTCGGGCTGTGACCATTAATGTGCAGAAGTTGAAAAATGAGTCGCGGGGGTGAGCGCTGCATGTGGGGGAAGGCTAACGAATCATTCATCGGCTCTCCGCCTCTCACCAATGCTCAGAAAATAACCATCATAGCCCGACTTATCCTGAACGTGCTATACCTTATCTAATAATTTGTTAGCTTATTCAGTTCCCAAATATACCCTACAATTTTTACTTTATTACTTACATTAGCATCCAAGTAGTTTTTTAATGGGCTTTTGGTACTGGGGCGTTTAGCTTTTAAGTAAACCACATACTAAATTTATCAAGGAAAATCCACAATCCCAAATATTACATCTCAGTTTCGTTTTATTGAATTAATTACAGATTTCTCGAGAATTTTTACTCTTTTCATTGCTTTTGTTTCATATTTGTTATAATAATAATAATTAATATTTATTCGACCAGTGAACCATCAGCGGTTTGACTGTCGAAGACATTGATCTGAAGATCTTAGATCCTGTGATTTTTCCCTGGTGGACGCTAAGCCACAGTTTGGAATCAGATTATTGGGTAGTACATTTTTTGAACTCATCCAGAGACCCGCTCAAGGTTAAAATGATTTCACCGACGAGCAGCTTTGTGCAACTAAGCTTCAGAGATTTTGCTCGTGCAATATAATATGTGTAGTGTGGTAGTTTGATTAGCTTTGTATGCATTCACTATCATTCACTTCACTAGTATTGTGTGATTTGAATGGTCCAGTCAGTTGCACTAATTCTATTCCAATCTTCACTTCTGTTCACTTATAGGTGGTAAGAGAGAATACTCATACATTAGGTATAACCATGGTATAACAATACCTTTGTGCCCATATTAGGTAGGTTTATTTATAGCCCTGAAAGATTTTCACCCTGTAAAAGAAAACAACAATGTTTTACCAAAATTTTGATTGGGTTAAAGTAAACATTCAGTTTTATTTTATCCGTAGGTTAGTTACTTACTGTTAAAAGTTTTTGTTTAAGTATAATATATCACAGATTTAAAAAGGAGAGCGTCTCCTTTTATATAATTTCTAAATAATTTTTGTAACTAGGTAAATAATGGCCGCCATTGTGGATCCGTGAGAGTGCGTGACCACAGACTACTTAGGACGTATTTTAGATAAATGTATCCATCTCTTTCAGTTTCATAGCGTCGTTTATCTTGCATATCTTTCTCTCCTTTCTTAAGTATAAAATTTTATCCTCGAGTTGAGTTGACAGATATTTTCTTTTCTAATTTTTACGCTGCTCGTTGTGTATAGAATAAATTTCTAGTTCTTTTAGAAAGCATGCAATGTACACGCGTTTTCGCCGATAGCAAATACCGGACTCTTAACATTAACTCAATGTTAAGAAATTTAGGAGAATAGCGACCCAGAGTGCTACATTTTTTCAATTATGTATTATATTATATACAGCATGAATTTGTATTGGTTTTTCTCTCGAAGCCCAGTGATTCTACTCATGAGAACAAGCAACTTTGCAGAAGAACAAAATTTTTTACTTGTAAAAATATTTTCGCCTCTCCATAGTAAAGTGGTCACGTGATCGACTCATTTTGTATGGGAAAGCGAAAAATTATTTCGAGTAAAAAGTTTTTTTCTTCGGGAGACTTGCTTGTTTTCATGAGTAGAATCACTGGGCTTCGAGAGCAAGACCAATACAAAATTCGTGGGCAGATCGTTTCAATGGCTATTTTATGATGTGGCAACTTTCATGTTGCACTTCATGGTAAAGCAACCTAGCATAACCTTATAGCGTGTTCAGAATAAGGCCGGTATTTCACTGGGACACTGGTAGCGCGACTGGTTGCGCCACTGGTGTCCGTAACAAGACACCAGTAAAGACACCAGAGTCGCTACATCCTGCGGCCACAGTATTAAGGGCTATATTTCACTGGGAGTGGTAGCGCGACCAGCAGCCGAGCTGGTTGCGCCGCCAACCAATGTGGCCGCAGGGTGTAGCAACTCTGGTGTCTAGTTACGGACACCAGTAGTGCAACCAGTTGCTCTACCAGTCGCGCCACCATGGTGTCCCAGTGAAATGCCGGCCTAAGTCGGGCTATGATGGTTATTTTCTGTGCATGGATGACAGGCGGAGAGCCAATGAACTATTAGCTCGCTCCTCCCACTTGCCGCGCTCGGGTGAGACTCATTGCATGCATGCGAGTTATTTTGTACACCGACATGAAGTGGTCATGAGAAGTCGGCCACATCATGAAGGGATCATTTCTAACGATCCAAACGCCCGCAACCAGAGACCCGCTCAAGATCAAAGCGTTTCCACCGACGTGCGGTTGTGTGTACCAATCTCTACAACGCTTCGCAAACATAGTGGCACTGAGTGGAAGAAAAGAAGTGACAATAAAAATCAATAGTTTACACAATTTTAAAGATAAAATTTTGGAAAAAATTCTCGTGACCATTCTTGCTTCGTTAGCTGCTGTAGGAGCTAAAGTTGCGCTGCGAGTAACGTGTCTGGACTGTGACAGTAATAAATTGTTTCGCTGAGGTTTTTATTTATTCTGTCGACTTCGTTCGTCTTGAACATTTTTACCATGGGTTGAGATACTTGAGATGTTTTCCCGCGGTTAAAAGTAGATTAAGCACGGCAGTAAGCACTTAGAAACGAAAACAGTATAAGCAGAAACAGCGCTACACTACAAGCGCCCAAACTAGAGACCCGCTCAAAGTCAAATTGTTACCCTCTGGTGTGTTTTCCCTAGGGATAATATATTTTCATTTATTAAAAGCTAGCCTATGTCCACCTTGAAGCTCCATTTATTGTGGGATATTATGAGGCGTTACCTTTCGGAACTCCAGTATTACAAAAGTTTTCGAAGTTTAAGAATGTTTCCAAACTGTTAACTTTCCTGATCGGAAAGAAACAGCAATCACTAAAAGGTCACGAGTTCCTCACGAGCACACGAGTAACAACATTTGAACTCCACGATTTCATTCCGAGCCGATCGTAAACGTCTAAATATAAAATGGCAGTGGTTTATAACTGTTATATGCGATTACCTCCGCTGGACGCAATTACCGAACGCATAACAGCGTGTTTACTAGTTCGGATTATTGTTTTACAGACTGTGATTTGACTTCTTAACTACGTTTTGGACAATACTAGAAAGTTGGTAGGTTAGGCCATAGAATACATGAAACAGGTTAGGCACATGACAGTAAACTAACGTTTAGTTTAGATTATCTCTGTATGTATATTTTGAGTATATGATGACGAAAGAACTTTCACCGCTTCAAATACCTGCCAAAATATGTCACTTCTATTCTTAAATGTCACTGGGTCACATAATACCCAAAATTTCCATATCCTGTACCATTAAACGAGTAATATTTGTATATATTTCTAATCGGTTTCTCGAAAACGGCTCTAACGATTTTGATGAAATTTACTTTACGGGGGTTTTTGGGGGCGGAAAATAGATCTAGCTGGGTCTCATGTCTGGAAAAATTCGGTGGCTTTGGGTTTTTCAGCATTACTTAAAAATACCGCGTATTATTATTAGTACCTGGGAGACCGAGCATCGCTCTATAATAGCCGCCTCAACATTAAAATATCATCGGGTGAGCAAGCTATGCTACCCGCCAACAGATGGCACTGTAGGTTTTTGTCTAAAACGTAAATGCTTAAAAACACGGGGAAAACGATTTTTCCCAGACATGAGACCTAGCTAAATCGATTTTTCGCCCCGGAAACCCCTGTATGGTAAATTTCATCGAAATCGTTAGAGCCGTTTTCGAGAAACCGATTACAAATATATATATATTTATAAATATACAAATATTGCTCGTTTTTTAGGATAAAGAGCAATTTAAATCTCGGTCGCCCAGGTAATTAGGGTTCGAGACAATGGGCACTTGGGGTCCATCTATCAAATATTTGATTTATTAAAGAACTCTCGGAGCGTTTCAATGAGACTTCTGGTGACCGAAGGGCTGGCTGCTTTTTTGCTAAAAGGCTGAGTCTTGCCTGCCATACAAAGGGGCAACGCTGCTAGCCTTTTGAGCACCTGGTCTTGTGGGGACGCTCTTGAAGAAAATTTTAGTTTATAAGGCGTCTTCGTACAAATCGCAAAGTTGTTTGGACAGTTTGCACAGAGAGGACGATTTCTTTACTATTTCCTGAAAGTTTTATTTATTGAAAGTTGTTCAGTTATGTTTTCTGATCATGCCCTTTCAGTTTTCGATAATGTTTTGATTTGCCTTTTAACAGTTTATCAGGGTTTTGAAGTCGAGTTCGAGTCGAGAAAATAATTTCGTTGGTTTTTCACGTGATCTTCAGGGCGAAAACGAGATGTCTCAGAAGATGGGGAACAAAAACAAGATCAAGATAAAGCATGTAAGAACTTCTAGAGTGGAGCTCGATGTTCAGGACGCCTTTTCCAGTTTTTCAGCCTGGTCTGTTTCAGCTAAAGCCCCCGAATTTCTTGTTTTTAGTATCACCATAAGCTATTCTATGGGGGCAAACACTTTTGTTCGCCCTGAATATCACCATTACATCCAAACTAGCCTAGCTATCGGGGTTTTAGCTAAAAAAACCTGCTTAAAAATCTGAAACAGGCTTCCTGAACACCGGGCTCCGGTCTGGAACATCTCACGTGGCTTTTTGTGACCATTTAACCATACCCTATCTACTAAGAGATCTCGATTTTGCCCTAATTATCACGTAAATAAAACCTTTTCGGCTGTCATCCGGTGATATATATATTATGGACGAGACAGTAATTGAGAAGTTAAGCAAAGAATTTCATTTTCATCCCATGCCATTACACATCGTCTTGAGTCAATTAAGCCGGATTCATACCGGCACGACTGCATAAGTGCCGCAGTAGGTTTTTTTTTTTTTTTTTTTATAGAAAATGGGCTTACTCTTGACCTCGAGCTAGTCTTGAAGACAGAGATGAGGTCTACGATGGAGCGAGCTTGCCCAGAAGAAGCCTATTCACTCGCGACTTGAATAGATTCGGGTTATATGAACTCGGGAACACAGACGCAGGCAGAGAATTCCACTCTTTAGCCGTGCGCATTATAAAAGATGTTTCAAAGCGCTTAATATTAAGTAATAGAAGAACTCTATGATGTCAGATCTTAACAGAAATAGGTCTGTATGTCAATAAGTAGATCTTCCTAGCTTCATGAGACCTGGGTCAAGTATTTGGCCTCCTCGCAGATTGCAGACTTCCGAGTAAGTAGTTGGGTTTCGTTGGGTTGGGCCTCATCATAACATCCCATATTACGTCCACTGCAGGACAATGAGCTCCCACCAGAATTCCAGCTGTTGCTGGAACAATATGGAGGGGAAGTACCTTAGTCACCACGCTTGTCAGTGTTACCGCTGGCACCTTGGATGGTACGATACACGGTAGGACGCTGCTGCCCGTCCTCCGGCTTATAAACCCGAAATTGTCCAGTAAGTGGCAGGCTTACCAAAGACCAAAATAAAATACCTAAAAAGTCATTAATTGATGAAAACCAAATAATTTTAAACATCCATAGTTTAAAATTTTTATAATTTTGTGACGGAAAAAAATAATCAAGTCGTCACGAAGATTTCTGTTTTGACGTTCAATGACCCTGTCCAGAAAGGGCGAATTCGCCGCGATTTACTCGCGCGTTTTTCGCGCGTTCATCTGGACGCAAACAAGGCGCTCCTAGTATCTCGACTCGCGCGAGCCTCGCGCGAGTGCTTGTGGACGCAATGTATTGACACCCAGTACCTCGCCGACGCGCGTAGAAACTCGCGCGTAACAATTCGCGGCGAATTCTCCCTTTCTGGACAGGGTCTAAGAGTAGTTCATTTGACTACGTTGTAATCACGCGATTGCGGAACACTCACAAAATGATTTTTTTTACAGTATCCTTCGCAGGATGCAAACTCCGAACCAAGAATCGAACGATTCGTGTAATGTATGTGTGAAGTTGCATATTATGTCACCAATTTGTAATCATTTCCATTCCATTTCTCTTTCAGCCTTCATATTCCGTAGTTCTTCACTTTCCTTATGAACAAAACAGAAAGTTTTAAAGGAGCGTTAACGTTATCTACAGGGTGAAATCTAAATCATTCAACAAATTTTTAGGGTGAGTTCAGACCATGAAAATGTACAACTTTTCCCAAGGAACATGGGTCCGGAAACGCGCGCGCATTTAGTATGGGAGGTCGAAAAATTTTTTTCGTTTCCCGACTCACCCTAAAACTTTGTCAAATGATTTCGTTTTCATTCTGCGTAGACGCTTTACGCAATTGATGGTAGAGCCAGTCGAAAGAATCGGTCGATCAGAGTCTGCCTATTGCGGCTTATCCTTGCATTTTAATATGTAATAAAGTACAAGGTCCTAATGAAATAGTGGACATAATTGTACTCAGACAACGAAACTTTCCGGAACATAGGTCGAAATACGGAAATCAATTTTTGACCTCCCATAGAAACTGTAACAGCGCATTTTGTACGGGAGGTCAAATTTGGTTTTTCCTATTTCGACCTATTCCTTTGGGAAAGTTGTTCAGTTTCAAGGTCCAAGTAACCTGGTAAAATAATGTGCACTATTTTTGTAGGACCCTGTATAGATTGACTTTTAATTAGTTCTTGATAACAAAACATATCCATGTAGGTACTCATGAAACTGAACAACTTTTCCCAAGGAACATTGGGCGAAATACGAAAAAAACAAATTTGACATCCTATGCATTTCTATGGGAGGTTAAAACTTGATTTTCGTATTTCGACCTATTACTATGTTCCTTGGGGAAAGTTGTTTAGTATCATGAGTACATGCATACCCTTTTCTATCAAGAACTAATTAAAAGTCACCCTATAGATAATCGTTACACTAAGAGCTTCTCCCATATATTTGAATTGAATAGTTCACTAAAATACGCACGATAAAACATGTCCTCGTTTTCTGTATTATGTAATATCAATTTTACTTTGTAAGATTCAGTACCTACATAAATTCACACTTCATAAAATTATTTAGTAGTCCTTCGCCTTTTGAAGATATAAGGCGCTATAAGCAACTAAATGTCTGACTCATAAACTGCCTGACATGGGTATGGTAGGGCAGTAACAGATGGGTTTTTTATGTGAAAGACTTTAGAAAACAAGTTTTATTAAATTAATCTCCAGACGCTCTATAGGATATCACCCATACTTGGTTGATATTCTACACATTCGCACAAAGCGCTTTGAAACATCTCTTATAATGCGCACGGCTAAAGCGTGGAATTCTCTGCCTGCGTCTGTGTTCCCGAGTTCATATAACCCAAAATACCCGAATCTATTCAAATCGTGAGTGAATAGGCTTCTTCTGGGCAAGCTCGTTCCATCGTCGACCTCATCTCTGTTTTCAAGACTAGATCGAGGTCAAGAGTAAGCCCATTTCCAATATAAACAAAAAAATCTTATATTGAACTTTATAGACTTTTTCGTCTCATCTAAATCGCAGAACGGTTCGTCAATAAAGGCGAACAAAATAGCTGTTTTCTCCAAGAGACTTTCGTAGCGGGTAAAAATGGGATTTAATATTCGAACATGAATTTAGGTCCACCATAGCGATATTTTAGGTCTACCATAGAGATACTTTAAAATTATTATGAATACCTATATAAAAAGAAAATATGCTCTAAATGTAAATAAGACTACCAACCAAAGAGGTTCTTTTCCTAATTGATACAAAAATGTCAATAACATTTTCAGTTGTTACAAATAATACTTCATATGATTTTTAGTATTGTTTCATCAAGTAAATAATATTGTAATGGTATTTTATATTTAAAATTGATGACGAGTGTGTGTCTCAATGAGCCTCTTATTCTTTTCTCATAGAGGGAGATGAAAAGTAGAGTGTATTACACGGCTGCAAAAATATTTCTACCTTGGGCGACTTATTGAATCCCTCGCTACGTTCAGGATTCTACTCTAGAATCCCTCGCCATGCTCGGGATTCTACTCAAAAATTCTTCACTTCGCTCTGGATTCAAAATAGCGCCCTCGCCTTAAAAATATTATTTTACAGCCTTGTGATACAATCTACTATTGTACCATCATCCCCCATCATCTCAAGCATTTTTAATCTATAAAATTTCCAGACAAAGGTTAGATCCGCTGTCGATTTTATGTAAGTATGTTCTATTGAGATAAGATTTTATGCGAACACACACCTTGAGTTTGGGCTCATAAGAAACGTCTTGATGAGTTCTTTTTATTAAAAGCTCATGAGCCTATACCGCCATAATATACCATCCCATGAAACGTCCACCGCAGAACAGGGAGCTCCCTCCAGAACTCCAGCAAAAACGCGAGGTAATTTGGAGAGGGATAACTAACTTTACTAACCACGCTTGTAAGCGCTGCGGCTCGCTTACACTTGGTTAATATTCTACTCATTCGAACAAAGCGCTTCTCAACCTCTTTTATAATGCGCAGTGCTAAGAAGTGGAACTAGTGCGGCCGCTTAGTATTTCTACGTGGACACGCCTTATAAATAATGCACCAATTTTTTTCCAGGTACTAGTTAGGTACATAGCTCTCAATTTTTGATAGGAGCCAATTTCATTGAAAATCCAAGAATTGGATCCTATCAAAAATTGAGAGCTATGTACCTAACTAGTACCTGGAAAAAATTTGGTGCATTTATAAGGCATGTCCACGTTAAGGCGATATAAGACGGTTACGAGCTAGCGGTTCGGGATTGGAGTGAAACGCCAATGTAGGATTTTTCCGTTTGTTTAGGAGTTATTTACAATCCGAGCTTCTTATTTACGAGTACACGTCACCGAGTTCGCCCTCTGAGCCTCTTCGTGCGTTCTAATCTTCCCTCCTTGCCCTCTACCCTCAGCGATCTCTTCTATGCGAGACTTCCCTCCGAGCACTCCTGCCGCGACTGGACTATACCCCACTGACTATAAAAAATTACATTATTTCAAATAGAGTTGCTAAAGTATGTTCTTCCGTCGCAATAGTGACGTCACAGACACAGTAACTGTAAATATTGATATACAGCGTGAATTTGTATTGGTTTCGCACCCGAAGCCCAGTGATTCTACTCATGATTACAAGCAACTTTCCCGAAGAAAAACATTTTTTGCTCGAAAAAATTTTTTCGCCTCTCCATAGTAAAGTGGTCACGTGATCGACTCATTTTGTATGGGGAGGCGAAAAAATTTTTTCGAGTAAAAAATTTTTATCTTCGGGAAAGTTACTTGTTTTCATGAGCAGAATCACTGGGCTTCGGGTGCGAAACCACTACAAATTCACGCTGTAGAGCAAGATTGTGTTATGCTCTTTATCACGTTAATCGATTGAAGCTCAAAGTCCCCGATGAAAGATACTATTTTTGAATCGCCATCTGTTAAGTAGTCGGTACAGTCGCTTTCGCAAGTGCTTTTGTAGGGGAAGTACGTCGTGAAGATTTTATACGTGTAACGGAAAGGGGTGATGATACTGAAGGGTCTAAATCTGCCCATGAAACTGAACAACTTTTCTCAAGGAACATAGGTCGAAATACGAAAAAACAAATTTAACCTCCCATAAAAAATGCGCTATCAGCTGATGCAGATGCAGTTTCTATGGGAGGTCAAAAATTTATTTAGATCTATGACCTATGTTCCTTGGGAAGTTGTTCAGTTTCATGGGCAGATTCACATTCTTCAGTATTATCACACTTTCCGTTACACGCTGTATAACCTGCTTTACTCTTTAAGTTTAATTTTTAATGTATGTAAGTATAGAACATACTTCAACTTTGTCACGTCAGAAGAAATAAAGCGTTTGTGTAGGGCATCATGCCACATGTATCAATGTGTAACATGATTTATTCAATTCAAATCTATTTTATTCGGTAACAAAAAAAATTGTGTTCGAAATCATACAAAAACAATTAAAACGCTGTGTCGCTCCCCTTCTTCTTCCTTGTCATAAGTCAACGGCTTTTTGTGGCTGCTTCAGATATAATGCTGCCAAAATTTGGAACAACATACCCCCTCCTATAAGAAATGTTAAATATATTTCTAGTTTTAAATTAAATTTTAAAAAACATGTTTTGAAATGCAGGATGAATGTATAACATTGTATCTAATAGCTGTCCAAAAGTACCAAATTAATCTCCATAGTATATTTCTAAACTCATACGCACACATACATTAGCATATCTTACATGACACTTTCCAAATGATATTATTTAACTATATATAAGTAAATGTACAACACATATTTATATTACCTACTTGTTTACATCCCTAGCTCCTTTTGGTAACTCTATAAATATACAGATTATTATTTATATTAAGTCTTTTCAGTATCGCTCTTTCTTACTCACCTCAGGGTTTGGGCAGAATGAACAGCGTCACAGCTTGCTGTGACAACATGCTGAGTCTGAACCTTTTCTCTGTCCCAAACAGTACATAGTTGACACTTTGTTGATGCTTCTCTTTAAAATAGGATTATTTTATGTAAGTAACTACTGATTTCATGTTACCTTCTATGTATAACTGTGATTTTACTTTGTAGTACTTTTACGCTAGAAATATTGTCTTTTATGTACTGTATGTGTTTACAGAGAATAAACGTTTTTCTATTCTATTCTATTCTAAATAATATAACCTGAATGTCACAATATAGGTAGGTACTTATATCTAATTATATGTTAATTACCCGGCTATTCCATAAAAAGGACATGGCTAAATAGAACCATGGACGACTCTCCCAGGGTACCCCAGCAATGTATAAACATTGTATCTAGTAATATATAATGTTCAGTGATGTCTTTTGGGCGGATGAGAGCTCCAATACAGCACTGCTATGGAATAAATGGCGAAATGATTAAACGAGTGCACACGGTACGTGATCTGGGCGTGGATATGAGCTCCGACTTATCCTTTTCCACTTACATTTTAAAGATCTGCAAAAAAGCATATAGAAATCTAGGGTTCATAATGCGGCAAGCTAAAGACTTTACGAACGTCAAAGCATTAATTATTCTTTACAATGCACTGGTTAGAAGCCAGTTAGAAAATAACGCTATGGTATGGGCTCCACACGAGACAAAATACAATCTTATGATGGAAAGGGTTCAAAATAAATTTACTAGGTACCTTTATTTGAAACTGTACGGTATATACCCTTTCTACCCTTTAATGTATCCAACCCTGTTTGTACTGGGCATGGTTGGATACAATAAATTGGAGGTGCGAAGGGACCTAGCGTTGGTATCTTATTTATTTAAAGTACTTCGGGGAAAAATAACAAATCCAAGTTTATTACAAAAGTTAAGCTTCTGTGTAGTGGACCACTACGTGGAGAGAAGGCGGACCCCACGACTGCTGGCCGTGCAGCCCGGGAGAACCAACTTACTGGGCAAAGCGCCCTTGACGCGAGCACTACACACGCTCAATGAGATAGCAAATAGGACGGACATCTTTACTTGCAGTCTGAATGAATTTCAAAAAGTTGCTTTGTATGTTTTATGTTATTTGTGATTGTATTAATATTATGTTCTGTTTTGACATTGATTGATTTCTGTTATTTTTAGTTTACATTGACTGATTGATTTCTGTTATTAGTAATATTCACTACTCTACTGCAATAGGTTATCCTGTAATGGTAGTTGTAAGTATGCAATAAATAAATAAATAAATAATACTGAATAGCTAAATATCAGAAATTCGCATGAAAATACTTTCAGGAAGTTTTCATATTTTAACAATACTGAAACTCTACGAAAATAGGTGTACAAACTTCGACTAATGTTATAAACTTTAAGCAAGGAGTTTGTATACAAACAAAAAATATACAACATGATGAAAATAATATTTTTAAATGAAAATTTACGTAAGAAAAACACTCCGCTCAAAGATTTTAGAAACTACGCGCAGGGCGTTTTTATTAGGTCAATGCATTGACGTAAGAAAAACGCTGCACTTCTAAAGGACCTGAAGCTATTGTCTATGGAAAACTTAACTGATAAAGTTAATGCTATTTCTTTCTAACTAATCTTTATTTAGAAAGGTTGAAAAAGTACAACAATATTTTATCAGTATAGAAACTTTTTTTCCGAAAACACTTTGTCGCCAGTTCGCCATTTTGAAAAACGGTATACGACAGTACGTGGGCTGTCAAATTGGTGTACATGTTCGACAATTTTATTATTATTGTAAACAAACATATCAGTTTAGAAATGTTTTTATAAATTGATTTCTTTATTTAGGCTTCGGCAGGATGCCAGTGTTCTATTTTGTTGTGTAGTGCAAGGAAAATCAAGAACCATCCACAATTATCTATGCACAAGTAAGTCGCTGGTTATTTGGCTTTTTGACGAATATTTCGCATATTTGTCTGATCGAATTTTTTATGTAGCGGGGTTCAACCATGAAGTAAACTAATTTCTATTTATTTTATGTATTCAAGCTGCCATTGTCTTTATTTCATTACAAAACTTTTACATACAAACAATGTAAACACGTAGTGATGTAATCAAGCTAAGCTGATATCGATATTACAATATTCTTACATTCTCATATAATGCTGTTCAATAAACCTTGGTTAAAGGATATAAAAGGGGTCATTTTGGAGTTGGAACTTTCAATTCAATAATTTATGAAGATCTGCTGCCGCCTCTGGGATGGGTCTGAAAAATACCAGCTGGCCAATCTTACAGCAATTTAAAAGCATGCCATTTTAACAGATTAAAATAACAACAAATAATAAAATTTGGTCAAGCGCGTGTCGGACTCAAAAAATCTAGCACATTAACTTACTGAAATTTTAACTAATACAATTATGATTATGTGGTGGTACTGAACCCTCGGTGCGCGAGTCCGACTCGCACTTGGCCGGATTTTTTAATTTGTTTTGAAACTAAAACAGTATGTGACTGTAAAATATTGAGAAATTTTGTGCAGCAGCTGCCCGACCAATATTATAGATTGAATGTAAAGGAATTTAATAATTATGTTCTAACCTTTTTTTGTAGATGAAACTGCCTGAAAGAAGTGGACTGATATTTTTGATATAGAAAACATAAATACAAATTTTAAAACCAATTTCTCTATACGCTGCATTTTGAGGAATCTATTTGTGAAGTAGTGGACTATCAACCATTATAATAATGATGATGAAGATGTGCTTGGCCAATGGTTTTATTTCATGTCAACTATACAGGTTGAAAAGTTGAGATGGAGCACACAGGGCAGCTACAACAGACCATAAGAACTCACCTCCTCAAAACTCATCTTGCCGGTACGGTGATTGTGATGCTATTGGTGTATCTAATTTGACTTATTTTATAGTAACCAAATGTTTTATTGGAAGGGGAAGTGTGACGTAATAAGAATGCGAAAAATGGCCTCGTTTTCGATCGATCGTGATAATTTTAGGGAATTATTATGACAAACTTTATTTATTTTATAGCCAAATAGATGTTCTATCCTCCTATTATTTTAACTTTATTTATTTAATAGCCTAATAGATGTTTTATCCTCCGATGCACAAATTCTGTTTCTAACTTATATTGGAAATATGAGAAGAATCACCTCTTAAAATTACCGGATGGTAAAAAAAATAACACTGTATAATCACATTAATTATGAAACTCGAGTTACATAATAATACAGAGTATGTTTTATCATCGTCATAACGTCCCATAAAACATCCACTGCAGGACAGGGAGCTCTCTTCAAAAAAACGCGTGGTTTATTGGAGGGGATTTACTCTAGTCACCACGCTTGTTAGCGTTGTGCCTTGCCACTGCTGTTGTTGGTGACCGCAGTATGTAAGATGGTAAAATATACAGAAAGATGCTGCTGCCCATCCTTTGCATCATAAGCCCTTAGTCGCCTCTAATTCTAATTATGTAACTGTACAGTCAAGAGCACATCAAGCTTGACACATTGAACTTTGTACCGTTCTTTGTACCGAACGGACTAGAGTTACAGTACTAGGAGATAAAAGTACTGATGGCGCGGCGAGTAAGCTGTCTATCAGCAATCTATCTATCACTTAACGAAGTCTACTTGTACGTCTCCGACATCGTCTGCCAGCCCGAATATCGATAAAATATCGATTACAAGTTAGACAGCACTACTAAGACCGCCATTTTCAAGTTCACTTTGTCTTTTACGTGGCACGCTTTTGCCGAGTATATGGCATATCTATAAACGCCCCCTGGCGTAGTTTCCAAAATCTTGGCGTAGTTTCCAAAATCTTTGGGTCAATGTCAACGGCAGAGCGATTAAACGATGTGCAACATGTAATGTGCAACATATAAAACGCATCTCGATAATGAGTTGTGACGCCGATTCATCATTACATCCCGTAAAACGTCCACTGCAGGACGGGGAACTCCCTCCAGAACTCCAGCAAAAACGCGTGGTACTTTGAAGGGGATTTACCATATAGCCACCACGCTTGTAAGCGTTGCGGCTGACGACCGCTGTTGTTGGTGACCGCAGTATGTAAGATGGTACGATACACAGAAAATTGCTGATCCCCATCCTCCAGTTCGTAAGCCCTTAGTCGCCTCTTACGACACCCAAGGGTAGAGATGGGTTGGTACTATTCTTTGCCGGCACCACGTGTGACGTCAATTAGCATATTATTTGCAGCGTAATATATGTCGCACTCGTATTTTGTGCACCATGATAGTTCACGTCACGTTTGGAAAAGATCAACTTCTTTTATGGATTTGTTTATCTCCTTGCTCTATTTTAGCCCATACAGCAACTCGATCCAAAAATTCCTACAAAAATATGTACGAGTGACCATAGGAACGCAACCAAAGAACGCACCTAGAAATTATGTCTCTAAAAGCTAGATGTACGTACCTGGGTGTCAGGGATTATGGCGACCATAGTGACCATGTGCCGGACCAGTGAAACTTCCCGTCACAACGCACCATTTGTCTCACTCCCACTTCAACACTATACTATACTACACTACCACGAACGCCCTCAAAAGTACAACACCCAAAGAGGAATATACACCAGGCTTATCCTAAGGGACCTCCTGCAAAGGACTAACTAAGGGATCGATACCACGTTGACCGACGACAGCCGCCCGCACGCTGGTCGTTCACTGGGCCTGTCCTTACCGAGTCTGACCCGAAGGGCTGAACCGCGCCTGGGGCGGCTCTCTAAAAACCACACCTCTACCAACGATTATATCACAACCTGTTCACACCGCCGTTGATCACCACACCATATTCCTATTAACTCATTTCTGCCTCTCACTTCACGTACTTGTGCCATCCGGTACTTATACGAAAGTTAAAGGTAGACAAAGCCATATATAGTGAAGGTGAATGCTACTAGAGTCAATGACATGACTTGGGTAATGCACAGAAGATTAGTACGCAGTAAATAATGCGCAGCAGAATAATATACGCAGCAAATAATATGCAGATGGTAATTAGCGTGAGGTGACGCTGAGTATCAGCTGCACATTATTCGCTGCGTATTAAATGTTGCACATTCTCTTGACGCACATTATGTACCCAATCTTCTAATCGTCAAATAAAAGAAACAAAAAGACCCGAGACAAAAACTTTTATATTGACGTAAGAAAAACGCTCCGCTTCTGCGCGTATAGTTCTCAAAATCTTTGACATTTTATTATTTATTTAGTTTCTGAAAGTTCAAAACAAACAAAACAACTTTTTATTATTTAATTAGATTCTGAAAAATCTAGCAGATTATTCGACACGTAATAATTAATTAATGAATATTTTAATGTTATGAGCTAGTGAGAAGTTTATATACATTTTATACATGCTTGGGGCAGTAGTTTAGCCATCTCTTTTCATTAACAATTATTTCCAATAAAAACAAATTTAACCTAAGTATAACTAATAAAATAACTAAAAAGTAAAAGAGTTTTCAAAAATTTAATTTATCGGTTCAGGTCTTGCATTAATAAATTCATCAACTGAATAGAAACACTTCTTTAACAAAAAAATCCTCAGATTTTGTTTAAAACTAGCGAGCGTGATGTTTCCCTTTAACTCAACTGGCAGCTTGTTAAATAGGTTGACCTCATTAAATTTGGTGCTGTGTTTCGCTACATTCAGCTTAGGAGCAATTTTTATTTCTATATCTTTCCTGCGTGTGCTCTCTCTTAACATTCTCGCATTATCAGGTTCATTATTTATTAGATGCTTTTTGAAATCTACAATTCAGACGAAGATATACAAAAATGGGAGTGTCAGTATACCCAATCTAATGAAATGGTCCCGACAGGATTCCCATGGAGGCAATCTCACGATTGTTCGAATTGCTCTTTTTTGAACGATAAACGCCTTTTACTCATTATACTTGTAGCTATGCCCCCAAAATTTAACACTGTATCGCAATTTTAATTTAGATTTTCGAAAAATTTAGATTCATACGCAATTTAGATTCCACTAAAGCATAATAAACGATTAAAAGCTGTTTTTCTGTAACTTCATCACGTAGGGTTCTTAGACCGTAACACTCAGAGCTGATTCAGAAAACAGCTTGTACTTTCGGACGCGGCTGTACCCGTTTGCTACACGTGTAAAAGCGAGCTAGATTACATAAACAATTACCAATGTTGCCAAGCGGATATATTGGAAAAGCGGAAAAATATATAAAAAGATTACGACTATGCCGTCTCGCATACTGAAGCAAAATTTTATACATGCAGCAAAACTCTAAACTGACCATCAAAGAAAGCAGACAAACTTTATACAGGGTGTTTGGTATACCTCTGCAAACTTCTCGGTTTTATGATCTACCCATGTAACTGAACAACTTTTGTTTCACGACTTTTAGACTTCGCAAATTTTTATTTGCTTCTCCATTCAAAAGGACACGTGAATCGGGTCAATTTGTATAAAGAACCAAAATTTTTCTTTTTGCTTTTAGTAGAACAAAAGTTGTTCAGTTTGATGGGCAGACCCGAGAGCCTTGCAGTCGTATACCAAACACCCGTACAATTGCTCAAAAGCAATGTATACAAGGTGTAATAGAAAGGCTATATCAACGCTAAAGGATGTGATTCTGCCGATGAAACTGAACAACTTTCCCTAAGGAACATAGGTCGAAATATGAAATAAAAATTACCACTCATACAAAATGCACTATCAGCTGATTTAAGGAAGCTATCAGAAGAAACAGTTGTATAAAATATTCAAACAATTAATATCGTTTCCCAGAAAGAAACAGTTCTTTGGACAATATGTTCAGTTTTACTTACTAAGTAAGCCCTTTTAGTATTCGGTAACACTGGCAGGCGTTGCTGGATCCAAAATATAAGGTCCTAATGAAATAGTAAACATAATTTAGTACATACTCAGACCATGAAACTGAACAACTTTCCCCAAGGAACATAGGTCGAAATACGGTAATAAAGTTTTGACCCCCCATAGAAACTGCATCAGCTTGAGGTCAAATTTGGTTTTTCGTATTTCGACCTATGGAAATGGCATAGACTCGCTCTATTTGCATTGTATTCTGCATGACATTAATTAAGTATCCTGTAAAGAATCTAAGTACATTGAATAAAATTATCTGAATCTGGTTCCTTTGGAAAGTTGTTCAGATTCATGGTCATAGTAAGGTGCTAAAATGAAAGTGTCAAAATATTAAAACTATGTCATTAGGACCATAATTCTACCACAGTCAGCCCGCTTTTTCGCATTGCGGCTGACACCAATGGACTGTTGTGATTGGTAACCGCAGCATGTCACTAGATGATGCGCCTACTGCCTATAATTTCCAAGATCTCATGGTCGACTTTTAAGACACCCATGGGGGACGAGGCGGTGCTATTTTTAGCCGGCACCACACGCAATCTTCCCATCTTTTTACCCGACTGCCCAAAACAGGAGGGTTATGTTTTTCGACTGTATGAATGTAAGTATGTTGATTTCTTTGTCGAGCTCTGCAGCCTAAACGGCTTGATAGATTTCAACATGTGAGGTGTCGTTAGATTTGTATTCATTGAGGGAGTGTTATAGGGAATAAAATGATAATAATAAAAAAAATATATTTCATTAATAAAACTAAAAAGTACTTAATAAAAAAAATCAAAAATCAAAATATCCGACTGTGTAGAAAAATATGAACTGAAAAGAGAAAAACAAGTTCTAAAGATTTCAAGAGGTATAAGCAAACCAGGGCGGACTAAAATTATGTGCAGTTTGGAGGTGGTTTTTAACATCAAATATATTTTGTATTTTTTGTTTGTCCCCCGCCTGCCTCATGAAATTTTTAGAACTGGTTTTTCTCGTCTCAGTTTGTATTTTTCTACACAGTCGGGTATTTTGTTTTTTTAAATATTTTTTTCAGCCGCTGGGAATTATCTTAGGTTTAAGTGGGAGGACTTATGATTGAGTTGCGCATTTCCGAATCCGAAAGTAATCAATTTCTAAAAATAACAACTTTTTATCGCTGGCTGTTTTGCGTTCAGGTTTACATAAAGTCGATTACCACTCAGATCAAAGACTCAAATTGAAACGTTTCTTTACTAAAGCGTAAATAAGTATTAAGAGGATTTTGTGAATGAATATGCTTTTTGAGTTTGAATCGAATGAGCAATTTGGTAAGAATATTTAATGAATTATGTCTGCGCTAATTTTGAGTCGGTTATCAGCAATATACTTAGTTAAAAGTGGCTCAAAAGTCAGAAAATGCTACAACGTTAGAGTTTATTAGATACACAAATCATCATCACATCTCGTTCAATATTGTGTGGGTTTTACGTGTGGAGTAGCGATTACGTACCGGAAGACGAAGCGTAGGCAGGGCGCCCCACAACTTGTGGACCGACGGTCTCGTCAAGGTCGCGGGAAGCCGCTGGATGCGAGTAGCGCAGGACCGCGAGTCATGGAGATCTTTAGGGGAGGCCTATGTCCAGCAGTGGACGTCTTCCGGCTAATATAGGGTGACTTTTAATTAGTTCTTGAAAGCAAAAGATATGCGTGTACTCATGATACTGAACAACTTTTCCCAAGGAACATAGGTCGAAATACGAAAAACCAAATTTGACCTCCCATACAAAATGCGCTATCAGCTGATGCAGTTTCTATGGGAGGTCAAAACTTGATTTTCGTATTTCGACCTATGTTCCTTGGGAAAAGTAGTTCAGTATCATGAGTACATTCATACCTTTTTCTATCAAGAACTAATTAAAAGTCAACCTATATAATCAAGATGAAAGTTGTTAAGCCGACAAAGGATCTGTAATTCGTTGGACAAAGGCCTCTGAAGCTCATTAATGACTACATCCGTAATAGATTTTTTTTACTGTCTATAGGCTTACTCTTGACCTCAATCTAGCCCTGAGGACAGAGATGAGGTCGACGATGGAACGAGCTTGCTTTAAATAGATTCTGGTTATAAGAGCTCGGAAACACAAAAGCAAGCAGAAAATTCCACCTCTTAGTACAGTAGCTGAACCAACGGCTTAACGTGCCTTCCGAAGCAATGAATAATTCTATAATGGCCTAAAGTCGCAGTGTCCCCCCACCGGCAATTGAATCCAGAACCTCCGAATCGAGAGCTGTCAGTCAGAAAATAATAGGTCTTTACCTATGAAATCGCCGAAATTTTCTTACAGATTAATGAGATCATAATTCCTATAATTATAATGCTATTTTTTCATTTGTCTTATATTTGAAAGTTGACTTCAAGGTTATCAATTTACCCATAAAATAAAGTTTTTATTTTTAGTTTGATATATAAAATTAAAGTTTCGAAAATTGTTCGTCTTAAATGTCGTCCGATTTCATCATTAGATTTGTTATATTTTTTTACAGATAATATTTTTCGAAAATTAAATTTAAGCTTCTGTTAGCTTAATGTCTTCCCAATAATGGTTAAAAAAAATGGATTTTATAATTCCTAAGAAAAATACAAAAATGTTAGTACTGAAAATTGAGTTTACCTAAAATTCGCCATACAAAACGGCAATTTCATAGGTAAAGACCTATTATTAGACGGCTTGAAAACTTTGACAGTTAAATTAGCAACAATCCCTCTGGTTTGCCCTCTTGGTTGCGGAGGTCAGACGGCAGTCGCTCTGTGTGAAAACCAGTGCTATCGTCGAATCCCCTAGGTTAGGTCGCAGCGCAGACTACATAAAAACTCAGTAAGGCTCGGCCAAAGATAATGATTTATCGCCAATTGATCCTATCTACTAGCAGCGATGATGGACCTTCTAACCATTTTTTACCGGCCGTAAAGCACGTCAAAATAATAATTTATGACCGTATATTAAAACTATGTCGCATCGCATCCATCATCCCACATTTTCCAGCAAAAAGATGAGTAAGAGAATAATCCGACCATTTTAATAACCCATAAGTCAAGATAAAATGCAGGGCAGCTATGCTATATGAGGAATGTTAATCGTCCCTCTAGGGTATACGCCGGGAAAAATTTCAATAGAAGAATACGAATAACCAACAAAAAATAAAAGTAATTCTTCCAATACAGCCTCATACAGCTGTTAATGCCCCTGAAATTGCCAGGTTAATCCGAACCCAGAATCGCGGAGACTTTTCCATAACCCTGCTGATTTAAATAGGTTAGTTTTCTTGGGAAAGTGCGTGGTGGAAGCGGCTTTTTGACTTGGTGGGGTGTTCGTTTCAGAGCAGCTGCCCCGCCCCGAAGCTACCCCTGATTTTCATTCATTCGAGCCTTCTCGCCCGCATCGGGTGCACGCGTCAGTATTCGCCGCTCGCGTCCTCGTGGAACACAAATAAACAAATCCCACAACAGTTGGTTTACCCGGTTTGCATCGCGCAGTGAGCTATAGTGATTTCGTAAGCTGAGGTAAGTAGATTTTTTGTATTTTTAAGTGATTATTGGTTGTATTTTTACGTAGATACCACGTGTAGAGCCCGAAGAGCTGTCTGGGGCGTTCTGTTTTCCGAATAAGTGTTTATCGTCTTATTGTTATACGCTTTTTATTGATTTCTACTTATTGTCCCATTACTAGACATATTTTGAAGTGTTTAGGTAAATTATTATTAAAAAAGCTTTCTTTTTTTACCCGACTGCCCCAAAACAGGAGGGTTATGTTTTTCAAGTAGCCTATAATAGGTCCCACTACTGGGCAAAGGCCTCCCCTCTATTGTGCCATTCCTCCCTGTTTTGAGCCTCCAACTGCCAGTCTCTCAGAAAGCTTAACTTGATAATAAAATAATCACTTATTGTACTTTTTTATAACTAAGACTTCACCCACCTTCAAACCAAAGCATTATCCCAATATACAAGGTTGTTTTTTTGGACCTGATTTCCTTTTGCCCACTTCTTAGTGAGGTCAAAAGCAACAACTTTTGTTCTACGACAACAACGCACAAAAAATCTTCGACTCTCCATACTAAAGTGGTCACGTGACCGACCCATTTTGTATGGGATGTTGAAAATTTTTCGTTCGTTGTTAGCAAAGTCGTAGAACAAAAGTTGTTGCTTTTGACCTCACTAATAAGTAGGCAAAAGGAAATCAGGTCCAAAAAAATAACCTAGTATATTTCGTAGTAGGTATAATATATAGTCTCAACTCATCGTTCGTGTGGTGCCGGCAAAAATAGTATCAACTCATCTCTACCCGTGGGTGTCGTAAGAGGCGTCTAAGGGAACATATACAGAAGGATGGGCAGCAGTTACTTTCTGTGTACCTATCGTACCATCTTACATACTGTGTTCACCAAAAACATCGGTCGCAAGCCGCAACGCTTAGAAGCGTGGTGACTATGGTAAATCCCCTTTAACAATTCCTTAACTGCCGTGTTCTTTGACGTCATTTAAAGTAAATCTTTCGTTAAGTATTTATATAAAAAGCGATAAGATCGTAGCGGGTGGAGAACTGTGGTCTCCGCCTACGTGTAAAAGGTGAACACAAGATTAATTTTAATGCAACATTAATTTAAAGTGTCGTCTTTGAGTGCAGCAGTAAACAATTCAAGATGTAATAAAATATAAAAGGTATTTTTAAAACTACTGCAAATATTAGAGTGTTCTACGTAAACTCAAGTACCTAACAGTTGTTAAAGAAAGAGGAATGGTAATGAGACCGGAAAATAATAAAAGTCGTATATTGATCATCGCGTCTGTTGATCAACTTTCGAAATATAATAAACTCGTAGGAAATACGTTCGAATATCGGCGCTTGCGCATATAAAAAAAAAGAAAAAAAAGAGATCTCGTATTATCTGCCGGTGACACTAACAAAAAAAGGTTTAACTAGTTTAGGCAACGAAGCAGTTGACCCCAACATAAATTTCTCATGCAGATTTTATTTGACAGGATGATAAAGAATCATGAATTAAATGTAAATTCAATATATCCAAAAAAAAATTCTCAAAATTTCTTTTTCATTAATTTTTTGTAATTTTTGTATGGAAAAATTAAAAGTACCGATTTTTTTTTTGGATTTTTTTTATAGAAGGTTTGACTCATGTAGTGTAATACCCCAGCAAAGTTTCATCGACTGAGGATTTAATGCAGGGGTCTTCATACAACGATCCGCTTCGTTGCCTAGACTATAACATTAAAATTTTGACATTAAATAACGCTGTTTATCAAATATTTTTGTTTTAAATTTAATTTAAATACTCTCTTTGTCTCCTCATAATGTGTCCTCCATACCATGAGGAGTGACCAGCATGTGAAAAATCTATAGTTCGTCCCATCGCTTTCCGCCGCTGGTAGGCAAGCCTCGCAACCAAGCAGGTCGCTTCACTATCACTACATAGTATATAAAACAAAGTCGCTTCCCGCTGTCTATCCCTATGTATGCTTAGATCTTTAAAACTACGCAGCGGATTTTGATGCGGATTTTTTCAATAGATAGAGTGATTCAAGAGGAAGGTTTATATGTATAATACATGCATAATACGTGGGACACTCAGAAATATTTGCGACACTAAAAAAAATTGTTCTACAGGTACATATATTTTTATTAAATCTTTTCAAAGTACTCTCCACCAGCCTCTATACAAAGATTCATGCGTCTGAACCAGTTTTCAAAACACTTTTTCCAGTCCGCCGTAGACACCTCGTTTACAGCCTGCTCGAACGCAGCCAGCGCATCTTCCGGCGACGAAAATTGTATCCCCTTGAGCTGATTTTTTATTTTTGGAAATAAAAAGAAGTCACACGGTGCTAGATCAGGGCTGTAAGGAGGGTGACCCAGGAGTTTGACTGGTGTGCTGTCCAGGAAGTCCCTCGTTTTGAGCGCGGTGTGTGCAGGCGCATTGTCGTGGTGGAGCAGTAGTCCGCGGAGCCCTGTGTTTGGTCGCTTGTTGCTCACAACAGAAAAAACTTCTGGTAAACATTTGGTAGTATACCATTCGGCGTTGATGCTTCTTTGATCTCGTAAGGGAATTGAGGCCAAGTGGCCAGTCAAATTAAAAAAGCTGGCGATCAAAATCTTCCCCCCGCTTCGAGATCGCTTCACTTTGGTAGGCGTTGGTTCATTTTGAAACACCCAAACTGTCGACTGGCGCTTGGTTTCTGGATCGTATTGATAAATCCAGGACTCATCACCTGTTACGATGTCGTAAACACGCCGAGACGAGCCTGCTTCAAATTTGTTCAGCATATCACGGCACCATTCCACCCGGGCCTGCTTCTGAGCGTCGGTGAGGTAGTGCGGCACCCAGCGCGATACTATCCTCCTCACGCGAAGATGCCCGTGTAGAATCTCGTGAACGCTTCCCGATCCAATCTTTAATATGTGCTGAATCTCCTGATATGTAATTCGCCTATTATCTTGGATTAAATTTTTCACTGCTAGCACGTTTTCTTCCGTAATAGCCGTCAAAGGGCGACCGCTTCTTTCTTCATCCCCCAAGGTTGGTCGACCGCGCCTAAATTCGTTATACCAACGATACACGGTTGCCTTGGAGGGGCCTTCATCCATAAATGCCATTTGAAGTCTATCGAACGATTCATCCGGTTTCAGGCGACACTTGAAATCGTAAAAAATCATAGCTCTAAATGTTCCCGGCGCAGATCCATTTTTCAGTAAGACACGATACTTTGAATTGGCTCGCAAAAAATGTGGAGGGAAATTTTGAAAATGGAACACACATATTTTTACTTACAAGTAATCATATTTTCGAAAAAGATTCTGACCGGCCAGTCTCCCATATATAAAAACTATTTTTCGCAATACTTTCTGAGTGGCCTGGTATAGTGGAGAAACACTGATAATTTAAGCGATTTTAAGCATTATAGCATTAATCCTTATCCAATTAGCCATGCTACTAGTACTGAATTTTTTTTTTGTAATTTATTCTGAAAATATAGACCATTTTAATTTCGGTACTTTCTTGTTTTATTAATTGTTTCTATTTTTAATATTTTTTTAAACATTTACCAGAAAAAGCGAATGTGACGTCACCAAAGAAATAATGGGATTGTCCCTTTGCCTACCACATACTGAAAAAATTGTTAAGTCAAATGTCAATGTCAAAGTCAGTCAGTCGGTCAGTCATACCATAGAGTAATATAATACTGGCGTCATACACATAGATTTAGTATTTCGCGCGTGGCGCTTTTAACCAGATTGCGCTCTTCCAAAAATTATGCGAGAAGAGTAGGACGTAAGATGAGATGAAGCTGTCCCTTTCTAATAGATTTTGCATGACATTTTGTTTATGTTGCCATGACAACATCAACAAAATGTCATGCAAAATCTTTGTTAAAAATCATTTTACCAAAGAGTTTTTAATCCAGATAAATCAAAAGAAAATGATTTTCTGCATTCATCAATGTTTAATGAAATCCGAGAGAGAAGTTTATACTTTGCACGTTGAAAATTATTCAAATAAGTATTTAAAAATACGTATAAATAAAAATTTATGGAAAAAACTTAAAACTTAACTTTTTGCACGGAAATTGTGCAAACTTCATTAGTATGGCAACAATTAGAAAGGGACGAAGTACATCGAACATGCTATCTTGCTCTGCTCGTTTTGCCTCTGTAAATTGTTAGGAGTCCTCAATCATGGTAAATGTAAGATCATTGGTCATACAGGGCTGCCAGATCCAATTTTCAAATTTCCCCAAATTATTATTTTTTCCACAAAATGTAACGCTTTGTAACGAAAAACAAATTTTTGACATAAAGTAGTAAAGCGGCTCAGTGCAATTATTATTATCGATTATATGACACGAACGGTAAAGAGCATCCGACCTGTGGTCACCCAAAGAGCCCCACTATGGGAAAAAATCGGTGGCAGCTGATAAAACTAGTGCCAGTCGAAAGGATTTTAAAATGCAAATGAAAAATGTTCTTTAACAAATTGTTCTAAGTGTTATAATTTCGGAGATATCAAGGTTTGAATAGTATATTTTTTTTAAATGTCAATTGGCTTACTCTTGACCTCGACCTAGCCCTGGCTCAGGTCTTTTCCTTCAAAATCTAAATTTTTACTACACCCATGGGTGGGATGAGTTGATAGTATTAATTTTTAGCACCACACAGCATTACCTAAACAATATTATTTAAAAACCTCCAAAATTGATAACTAAGACAGGCTGATATGTCATTTTGAGATTACGAGGAATCTAACGGTGTATGTAAATAGCGCTTGTTTCCACGGGCTTTCTAGACTAAAGTTTTCCCCAAGAAATAATGTTTTCCCCAGAACTTCGAAAAAGCTCCCAATCTGGTAACAGACAGTGTGACAGTGAGTGACAGTTAAGCCAGATTAAAAAAGGTGTTGACTTTTTTTGTAAGCAACGCAAAGGGATCTTTGTCATGCTTTTTCTGATGACGTAATATGAAAATGTCGAATGAATGTTATTGTATTTTATTAAATAACTTGAAAAATACAGACTTTCAAAAATTTTAGGAATAGAAATTGTACCGAAAGCTTATTTCTCGAAATGGTTTTGAGATCTTCGTTCCTATATTCAGAAAGAAAGCATGGCCAATTAAGTTAGTCCTTAAATACATTGTGCATTTAATATAGATCAATATAGCCCTTTACAGCATGTAATTTAAATGAATATTTTCGAAGATATTACAGATTTAAAATACAGGGACATAGCGGTTACGAGTACGGCGGTACTGGCCGGAGGGCCGGCGGCGCGTGCCTATAAATAGTATATTTAGTATCAGCATTGCACCCGTGCGAAGCCGGGGCGGGTCGCTAGTAAAATTATGAAATCAAATGCTCAATGACTTACTAAAAGATGCTAAAAGCCAACATTCGAAAGAAGCTGTTGTTTCTTTTGTGTGTTACTTAAAACACGAAAAAAAAACTAAAACAATTTTTTTTACTAACTTATTGCATTCTTAACGTGGATGAACTTGAGTTAAAATCTTTTACCCTATTAGATTACAACCATACACAAAGCGCCGTTTTTGTCGGCCATAAGAGCTTATCTATTTCGTTAGAAATTATGAGATAAAATCTCCCAGGGGATACTTATTATTGAAGGATCGGGATAAATTGGGATAAAATAAAGATAAACCTACATTATTCTATGAGATGTACGGATTAGTTAGACGATAGAGCCTCTTTTCTGCAAAAAGTTACCGTGTCTTTTTATTATTTCAACTTGAAAAAGTCCCTCGCTGAAAGTAGGTGGTTTACCTTTAAGTAAATAGAAAGACGTAAATAGTAAAGGTTCTAGAGTGGTTACCGCACGTACCGGAAGACGAAGCATAGGCAGACTCCCCACAAGGTGGACCGACGATCTGGTCAAGGTCGCTGGAAGCCGCTGGATGCGAGCAGCGCAGGACCGGTCATCATGGAGATCTTTAGCGGGAGGCCTATGGACGTCTTTCGGCTGATATGATGAAATAGAAAGACGAGTATGAAAAAAAACAGTTTTATTTTATATACTTAGAGCATGTACCGAGTTTATATAAATCTAACTACTGCATGTAAGAGCAAAAAAACCAGCGTGCAAATTAATTAACACCATCAGAGAAAACACACTTGGAGCAGACATAACCTTAGATCAAATACCCAAACTGACTGAGTTCTGGCAACAGTTAGGGTAGCTAAATTGACGGCCACATAGGCTCACACACAATGGTCCACATATAGGACTAAGTGCGGAAACAACATACTACTCAACTTAGAACTTAGATTTGGTATTCGTTGCTCATGGGCAAGATTAACAATCAATTTCCACACTATCAAGCAGAAAGCTGTAATGTACTCGTACAAGATAATCAAGAGAGATTAACTCCGATAGGACCAGGGATTATCAGCAATCTGCACCGGACCTAAGCTCTGGGGTTTGGCTTTTACTATCTAATGAATGATCCACCCCCTCAAGCTGAACCCGGATACTAAGGCTGCTTCTCCACAAGTGCTGTGCGAGAGAGCTAAGCTGTGAGCTGGAAAATTAATAAAAATAAATAAATGTATGGAGATGAGGACATGAAAAGCCATATCTTTTGATTGCGTCGTTGTAAAAAATGTAAATTTTCAGATCTTGTGTGGATCATGGATCCTAATATATGGTATTAATTTCAACCTGATACCTTTACCCGTTCGTGAGATAAAGGGTCTTGACAGACAGACAGACAGACAGACGGACAACAAAGTGATCCTATAAGGGTTCCGTTTTTTTCTTTTGAGGTACGGAACCCTAAAAACTATGAAAATGTGATTTAAAGTACTTTTAGCATTTTATTCCCTTTTTTTTGAAGTCGATATACCCTAAATTATACCACAATACCAATATATCAAAAATTAGGCTACTTTGGTATAAAATAATAGTAGTTTATGCCACTGTCAGGTAAAGATAGTCATTGTAACATGAGCGCTTGTTTGTGACATCAGGCGCAGCCGAATGTCACAATAGACAGCACGAATGTTACAATGACTAGTTTGCAAATCTACGAGCATAAAAATCATTAAGAAAATAACGTACCCTTTGTTTACGTTTGTCGTAGTAGTAGAGCACTAGAACACCTCCACTTTTTTGGCAATAAAGTCCTCTTGAGTTTCGTACGCTGCCTTAATTATTTCGTTCGGCGTGAATATTTTACTCATATTTACAATTTTTGAATGGAAATCAAGATGTTTATCGTTTAATTATAAATTAAAAGTTTGTTTTTCACAGTTTAAATAAGCGCGAATGGCGCGAATTCCTCTCGGCCAGCCATCATATAATACTGTGTATGGGGGGGTTCAGTTCATAAGTGCATGAATTCTTTTTTGAAGTTGTCCTTTATGGCTTAGTAACTAGCATATTAGCCGATGGCATCCAATACAACATAGTATTAACGTAATTTTGTTGTGAAAAGGTGAAAAAATGATATTACCGTATTGTAGACAGTTGCATTTATAAATATTACGCAAATGTTGTCGGAATGGCAATGTTTGTGATACTGTTTCCGGTTTCGTATTTCGAACTTTAACAAATGGGAGTAGAAAAATGTTGTTTACATTACGCAGAATACCCAAATAATCGCTACATAAAATGGCTTCAATCTGCTTCCAAACACTTTGTATATATCAACCAAATCGGGTGCTTTTACCTCATTTTCAATCGTCAGGTTTTGACCAAATTTATATAGGACCACCATATAAAAAAGAATCAATTAAATCGGTTCCCTATCTGAGGAGATATCGCTTAATAATAATACAAAAAAAACACTGTTGAATAGAGAACCTCCTCATTTTTAAAATCGGTTAAATAAAAGTTATCAAATTTCTTACTATTTTCATTGAATATTTTAGGATTTTGTTGCTGATGTTACTTTGTACAAAAAATCTATTTGGGCGACACGCCCCATTGAAAATGTAGGTGTATTTTAAAAGATAGCGTTTCACTCGAACGTGCGAACGCGAAATTATCGACTGGTACAGTCAAGTCCCAGGCTACACTAAGCAACACTGAAATCACTGGTTTTCTTCTTACCCTTCTCTTGTACATTTATAAATAACCATTTTATACTCGAGGGTGTCATACATGGTAAAATAATTAACAAAAAATAAATGACAAATTAATTAACAATAACAGATACTAAATTTTATTGAATTTTTTTTTGTTACTGTATCGTCACTAAAACACCTCTGGTGGTCAAATTTGGAACATATATTTTTTATAGCATTGGCAAAGACATTTTATAAAATCTTCACGACTAGCGACGGTGTCAACTGAACAAATATCGCGGTCGTACTATAACACCCTGTATGTAAGGTCCTAATGAAATAGTGAACATAATTTTAGTATGTTACTAAGACCATGAAACTGAACAACTTTCCCAAAGGAACATAGGTCGAAATACGAAAATCAATTTTTGACCTTCAATAGAAACTGCATCAGCTGATAGCGCACTTTGTATGGGAGGTCAAATTTGGTTTTTCGTATTTTGACCTATATTCCTTTAGGAAAATTGTTCAGTTTTATGGTCTTAGTAACGTGCTAAAATTATGTTCACTATTTCATTAGGACCCTATATGTGGGATATTCACTCACGTACGCGCAAGAAATCCTGAGAAACGGTGCGGGAAATCCCTGGGCCTTGAGAAATGTGCCGGGATTCCCGTAAAGTAATATTGATGGCAAATACGCCTACTCCCAATCCCGTATCGATAGCATTCGGAGATAAAGCGCGAGATAGCTCTTAAAAGACAATTTCGATGTAAACGATGCTTCTATACAATGTATTTCTTTTATTTCCTAGAACAGGCCCGCAACTTTGTACACGTGACATTAAGAAAATAACCAAAAAGTGCGAGTCGGACTCGCGTGCCGAAGGTTCCTACTACTAGGGCAAAAATACCGTTTTAGTTATTGACGCGCAGTTACGCAGAAGTGTATTAAATTAATATTTCTGCGGTCACCAACAACCGCAGTCCATGGCGCCAGCCGTAACGCTAACAAGCGTGGTGACTATGGTACTCCCCCTCCACATTGTTTCAGCAAAAGCTGGAAATTTGGAGGGAGCTCCCTGTTTCATGGGATGTCAAGATGCATTAAATACGCGCGAGTCCGACACGTACTTGACCAGTTTTTATTATTTGTTGTTATTTTAGCTTATGCACTATAAACATACCAATTTTCACGCTCGTAAGTGTTTTCCTTTTGTATGATAGAGCTCAAACAAAAATGGAGTAAAAATCGCCTAAAAACACGTTTTTAGTAGGGAAGCCACCTTTATCTTTTTATATTATTTATTTGTTGTACGAGTAACATAACCTGTGAAAATTTTTACTGTATAACTTTGGCGGGCCCGCTGACAGATAGACACAAATCGGAGGCAAATTAATAGGGTCCTGTTTTTAACCCTTTGGGTACGGAACCCTAAGAAGTACCGTATCTAGTAAAGTCCTAGCTAATAAACTAGCATTGTTGACCGAATCTCGTTTTCCGACAAACGCTCTGAGTCAAAACGAATTTGTAATTACATTGTATAATCAACTGATACATACAAGAGGCCAAGCTTCAGATACGCAAGTGACAAAACAGAATTTAAAATATTTTGCAGGACTAGGCTCACACCACACAATAAAATAAATAGTACACACGGCCTCCCGTCGGTGGAAACATTTGACCTTGAGCGGGTCTGTCTCTGGTTTCAGGTGTTTGTAGCTCACTACGGTAGCGCAACGCTGGTTCAGCTTATACTGCTTTTGTTTCTGGTTGCTTGCTGCCGTGATAGATAAATAGAAACTCTTTATGCACACAAAACAATAAACCGTACGTACTACCCAACAAATATTTCAAAATTTTTATTGGGAGCACCATAACTACAATCACGTTTGAATCTTTAGAGTTTCAGTAGGTATTTACTCTGTGCAAAGAATATCTTGTAACCATACGTTAGTAGAACAAAATATCCTTTAACGTATTAACGCTTCTCCAGTAAAATTACGAGAGCATTGTATGGCGAAACGGAAATTATTTTTTAATAGCCGTGTTTCTTTTTCAGATCGATAGATTATATTTCTGTGTAAAGCTTTTTAATGGAATCCACCTAAATTTACCCCATTTATTTATTTACTAGCTGTTGCCCGCGGCTTCGCTCGCGTGGATTTCGTATTTATGTTGTTACCGGTTTTCCGAAGCAATGAGATATTTTCCCGTCATTTCGGGGTAATTTTAAACTAAGGAAAAACAGGACTAACCCTGCGCAAATCAATGAGTATAATTCAAGATCCAGCTGAATTTTATATAATATACAGACGTTACTCATAAATTACTCAGAACAGAGGAACTTAGCAGCAGTATCCTAACAAATGTAAAGGGAGAGATGAGAGACACCTTTATGTAATATTTCAAAACAGAGCCAATTCGCAGAAGTAATTGAGAAAAACTAAAACCCTCTCCCTCTCTCTCCCTCTCCCCACTACCTCTCCCCTGCCCCTCCCTCTCCCCCTCCCCCTCCCCCTGTCTCTCCCCCTCCCCCTCCTCCCTCTCCCCTGCCCCTCCCTCTCCCCCTCCCTCTCCCTTTTCATCACCCCCTCCCCCTCCCTCACTCCCTCCCTCTCCCCCTTCCCCTCCTTCTCCCTCTACCTCTACCTGTACCTGTACCCATCTACCTCTCTACCTCTCTTCCTCTCGACCTCTCTACCTCTCTACGTCTCTACGTCTCTACCTCTCTACCTCTCTACCTCTCTACCTCTCTACCTCTCTACCTCTCTACCTCTCTACCTCTCTACCTCTCTACCTCTCTACCTCTCTACCTCTCTACCTCTCTACCTCTCTACCTCTCTACCTCTCTACCTCTCTACCTCTCTACCTCTCTACCTCTCTACCTCTCTACATCTCTACCTCTCTACATCTCTACCTCTCTACATCTCTACCTCTCTACATCTCTACCTCTCTACCTCTCTACCTCTCTACCTCTCTACCTCTCTACCTCTCTACCTCTCTACCTCTCTACCTCTCTACCTCTCTACCTCTCTACCTCTCTACCTCTCTACCTCTCTACCTCTCTACCTCTCTACCTCTCTACCTCTCTACCTCTCTACCTCTCTACCTCTCTACCTCTCTACCTCTCTACCTCTCTACCTCTCTACCTCTCTACCTCTCTACCTCTCTACCTCTCTACCTCTCTACCTCTCTACCTCTCTACCTCTCTACCTCTCTACCTCTCTACCTCTCTACCTCTCTACCTCTCTACCTCTCTACCTCTCTACCTCTCTACCTCTCTACCTCTCTACCTCTCTACCTCCCTACCTCTCTACCTATCTACCTCCCTACCTCTCTACCTCTCTACCTCTACCTGTCCCTATCCCTACCTCTTACGCCAATTTAACCGCTATCCCTAACATAGAAATGATACCCATATTTATTTTTAGACATTTCAAACCTATCGCACCCCAACCCCATCCCCAGGGGACGATGGTATTTCACGTCCACCACGTTGGATTTCAAAGTTGTTGTAGCTTTCGTAATCAGCGACCCGATAAACCATACAAACGACACCCATATTGATTTTTAGACATTTCAAACCTATCGCACCCCAACTCCATCCCCAGGGGGATGATGGTATTTCACGTCCACCACGTTGGATTTCAAAATTGTTGTAGTTTTCGTTATCAGCGACCCGATAAACCATACAAACGACACCCATATTGATTTTTAGACATTTCAAACCTATCGCACCCCAACTCCATCCCCAGGGGGATGATGGTATTTCACGTCCACCACGTTGGATTTCAAAATTGTTGTAGTTTTCGTAATCAGCGACCCGATAAACCATACAAACGACACCCATATTGATTTTTAGACATTTCAAACCTATCGCACCCCAACTCCAGGGGGATGATGGTATTTCACGTCCACCACGTTTGATTTCAAAATTGTTGTAGTTTTCGTAATCAGCGACCCGATAAATCATACAAACGATACCCATATTGGTTTTTAGACTTTTTCACCCCATTTCCCTTTTTTAGGGGTTGAATTTGGGGTGGAATTTCAATAACAGTGATGAACGTTGCATAGAATTACATCATTAATGCCTAAATAATAAATTATGTGGATTTTACTTTAAGAATAAAGAGTTTTCAACTTCATCCCCCTTTTCACCCTTAAGGGTGTCGAATTTTCAAAAACCCTGAGACATGTTAGTATTAATTTTTAGTCGTCAGCCTAAATACAAATTTTGAAGATCCTAACTTCAAAACTGACGGACTTTCATACATACTTTCATCCCCTATTTTACCCCCTTAGGGGTGGAATTTTGTAAAACCCTTTCTTAGTGCACCCCTAGGCCTCATAAGGAACCTACATGCCAAATTTGGAATCTCTAGACCCAGTGGTTTGGGCTGTGCTTTGATATGTCAGTCAGTCAGTCAGTCAGTCAGTCAGTCACCTTCTTCTTTTATATATATAGATTTTGCCGTCCAAAGATTAAAAAAAACCGGCCAAGTGCGAGTCGGACTCGCGCACTGAGGGTTCCGTACCACCACATAATCATAATTGTATTATTTGAAATTTCAGTAAGTTAATGTGCTAGATTTTTTGAGTCCGACACGCGCTTGACCAAATTTTATTATTTGTTGTTTTTTTAGCTTATGCACTATAAACATACCAATTTTCAAGTTTGTAAGTGTTCCCGTTTTTATAATAGAACTAAAACAAAAATCGCCTCCGCGACCATCCAACTTGACCCCTCTCTTATATGAATGTTCTTGAAATGGGAGCTCACCACAATTGGTTACCATTAGTTGTGAGAAAAGTTGTAATATTTAATGATTTCAGACTTTTCCCATTATTTGTACTGTGAGACCTAGCTTCTTGCCAAATTTCATAATTTTAGGTCAACGGGAAGTACCCTATAGGTTTTGCTTGAGTGCATAAATGTATGGAGATGAGGACATAAAATGCCATATCTTTTGATTGCGTCGTTGTAAAAAAATAAAATTTTCAGATCTTGTGTGGTTCATGGACTCTAATGTATGGTATTAATTTCATCTTGATACCTCTACCCGTTCGGGAGATAAAGGGTCTTGACAGACAGACAGACGGACAACAAAGTGATCCTATAAGGGTTCCGTTTTTTTCTTTTGAGGTACGGAACCCTAAAAATATGGAATTTCGGAAAAAAATGTTAATAGAATATTGTTTTTATTTACGGCTTGCTATGTATATGTAGGCACATACTACTTAGCAGCACCTTCTTTGCGACACCGAGTGAGGCCTCCTTGCTTCAGGAATAGACTGGCAGCTGAGTATTTAGTTAGCTGTCGATCTGATGAAGCGTCAAGGTGAAAGGGCGACACAAGACAACACGTCATCTGGTTGAATTGTGATCGTGCTTTTAGCTCTGACGATTTGTCTGGTTTCCTGAAGATATGATTGGTGGGGTTGCAGCACAGGACGTACAATTATAGCGTTGACTGTAATAACTATCCAGGGTCAAACTGAGCCAGAAGGGTCCGGGTGCCTCACCACAAACCCGGAGCCCGTAACATGACGTGACAATAATCGGATCCTGGTTGTTTATACCTGAACCCACAATAATCCTAGATGATTTTGATATTTATGGCCTCCTGCGCCGATATCAGAAGCGGGATTAAGAAACACAGAGCTTTCTAAGTCGATAATGTGCACAAAAAAATTTAAGGGCTCCCGCACACGACCGAGAATCGGTGGGCGATTATCGGCCAGAACAAGGAGGGAAGATGCAGGTGATAACACGTCAGAGCGGGATGCCGACAAAAAATCGGCCACCGATTCTCGGTCGTGTGCGGGAGCCCTAAAGTTTCACGAATCTGTGAAAAAGTATAGTCGCGGAAAAAATTTGTTGACCAAGTACAATCAAGATAATAAAGTTTTGTGCGGACATTTATGAGAAAAGGAACCAAGTTTAATGAGTTCTAATACCATCATACTTTCTGACTGCAGTTATGTCTTTATGTTCAAAATTATATGCGCTTAGATGGTGACAAAAAGCGTAATTTGCAAAAGTATCGTAAATTTAAAAAGGCGTTGATGAATTTTAAAGTAGTACATGCTAAAGGCGCTTACGGTACATACGAAGAAGACAAGACTTGCTTGTGGTTGTGAAATTATGTAATTTTCGACTTTGTAGAATGGAATCAAAGTTACGTACGGTAGCGACGATGTGCTCCTACGCTGTTTTTATACAAAATTAACCAGATTAACCAGATGTCTGTAAAATTAAAATGGAAATAAACGAAATCTGAATGAATACCGATTAAATAATAGTAGTTTATGCAACTGTCATATAAAACAGGTTATTAAAACACGAGTTTTTGTTTATCACACGAGGCGTAGCCGAGTGTGATAATAGTATAAAACGAGTGTTTTAATACCATATTATATGCAGTTGCGTATACTACTTTATCTTCACTCATGCAATAGGTAGGTACTTACTTATAAATTAAACAAAGGTAAGTAAACAAAAAAGGCAACTTACATTATGTACCTATACATATTTCAGTTACTGTTTACTGTTATGTGTGTAAAGAAGCCGCCTTATATTTGTCTGCTAGGTTTTTGAAATAAACAAGCAAAACATTTTCTTAAAGTGACGTGGTTTTCTTTTTGATTTTCGATATTTCCCAATTCACTGTAGGTTTTGTCGTTCAATTTTATGGACTTCTATGGAAAAAGATCGTAAGTTATTTTAGTAGCCACTTCAAGAGAATCTCTAGGTGTCACTGCATGTGCCCTGCCTGTACCGCTGTTTCTACTTTTACAGTAAATTTTTACAGGCACGAATTACTTGAAAATGGTAAATATTTAGAAATGGCGGCAAATCTAATACCTATCTCCAAGGCCTACTATGATTCCAGGCTGCGCGCGCATCTTTTCCACCACAGATGAAATAATTGCAAAAGTAACTGTTACTGTAACTGCTCCAAATTAATAGGTTGTTTAAAAGGTACACTTCGTAAATATGCTACTGATATTTGACAGCTACTAAGAAAAACTGTTAAATTTATAACCGGCTCTCTAAAAGACCTTATATTCAGTCTTCTTTAAAAAGGTTTAGGTTCAAGAAGAATTTTATCCAAGTGTTATGTAATGATTAAAAAGTTAAATTACATAACACCTTTGCAAAATTTTCATACAAAAATCGTTACGTAATGGTAACTTTTTAATTTTTTATACATACTCTGCGTAATATTCAGCCTTATGTATCAACTTTTTGAATCATAATTCAAAGATTACGAAATGAGTGTAGATAAAAAACAAAATGCAATGAAATGAAACGATACAAAATAATTTGATCACACAGCTAATGCTGACTGGTTGAAATGGTGATCGCTGTGACTGTAGGATGCCAGTTGAAACCAAGAGCACTAAATACAAGTATACAAAATAGTGGAGAAGCAACATTTTTGGGTCTCAATGTTGATGAGCATCTTAATTGGAAATTTCGTATCAACTCAATGCGTGAAAGACTCAGTAAATTCGTATTTGCGTTAAAGAGAGTTTCTCAAACAATCTCAAAAGATGCTACACTAACTACATATCATGGATATCTGTCGTCAGACCTTAGCTATGGTGTGCTATTTATGGGGACACAGCGTTGATCTAGAGGATGTGTTTAAGTTAAAAGATGTTCTTCTAGCAAACAAATGATTTGATTGATTGATTGTTTGAAAATCTGTGATAGACCCGCGAAGCTCTACAGGGACGAATTTTGGATACTTAATAAGACTTCGTAACCAAAATCCACGTAACTAAGATGAAAATGCTTAGATGGGCTGTTGGCACTTAATTGGATAGACTCAGGAACGTACATGTTAGTGGAAATTTCAAAGTAGTGCTTATTCTAGACAAACTTCAATAGAGTCAGCTCCGGCGGTACGGATAAGGTATGTGATGCGCTGAGAAGAAGAGCACCTCTTTAAGTCTGCGCTAAATATTGACAAAGGGAAACAAGCCGAAATAACCCCTGGGATGCCAAAGAGCTACTTGGTGGACGAAAATGTAAGAACTTACAAAAAATATTGTGGCCGATTATAACGACAGAGCCAACGGTTGAAAATGTATTTAGGGGGTCGACTCCAAATTAAAATGGGGAGAGGCATGGAGAAAGAAAAGAGACAGGAAGTGTACTGATTTTAATACAAATTGCCCAAAGTATAGTGATTACTGGTGATACTCAACAAATCATTGCCGTATTCTTAACAATATCGAACATATTGCGAATAAAGCGAATTTATTGGAAAATTCTAACGAAGTATGAAAATTATCTGTACATAGACAGATAATAAAATTGTTGATGAGACCTACCTTATGGATATCTGGTGAGCATGTTCCTTATTGTGAGATAGTATGATATGAGACGCACGTAATTTGAAATTGCTATGTTGATAATATGATTTGAAGTTACTCAGTTGGTTTGGGTGGTTGTAGGGTGATTACTGTTGAGCTGATAGAAAGGACAATGTCGTACGGGCCAGCCCGATTCGTTGGGTGGTTGAAGGTTCGCATTGGTCCAATCTATGTTTGTGGAGTTGATAGAGAGGGCAATGTCGTACGGGCCAGCCCGACTTGGTTGGGTGGTTGAAGGTTCGCATTGGCCCAATCTGTGTTTGCGAAGCTGGTCGGACAGTGGCGGATCCGGTCCATGCCCATCGGGGCTGGTCGAAGGGACACACTGGTCCGGGCCAGGCTTTGTTGATGGTTGGAAGGACAGTGGTGGATCTGGTCACCGTGCCCATTAGGGATGGTCGAACGGACACAGTGGTCCTGTCCGTGATTTATGTGGGAAAGATGTCATCCGGTCCATAGTGAGATGGTCGAAAGGGTACATGCTTTCAGAGTTGGGTTGAAGGGGCACATGCCTTCAGAGTAACTTCACAATGAGTGGTTTCAGTTTTGTGTGTGATGATGATCTTGATTGTCAGGATAGACGAGCGGATTGCTTGGTGATCTTGTTTTTATTTGTTTTAGGACATTGTTAATGGATTAACGCCCGAGGACGGTCGTGTTGTCAGGACGGCCGTGTAGGCACATACTACTTAGCAGCACCTTCTTTGCGACACCGAGTGAGGCCTCCTTGCTTCAGGAATAGACTGGCAGCTGAGTATTTAGTTAGCTGTCGATCTGATGAAGCGTCAAGGTGAAAGGGCGACACAAGACAACACGTCATCTGGTTGAATTGTGATCGTGCTTTTAGCTCTGACGATTTGTCTGGTTTCCTGAAGATATGATTGGTGGGGTTGCAGCACAGGACGTACAATTATAGCGTTGACTGTAATAACTATCCAGGGTCAAACTGAGCCAGAAGGGTCCGGGTGCCTCACCACAAACCCGGAGCCCGTAACATGACGTGACAATAATCGGATCCTGGTTGTTTATACCTGAACCCACAATAATCCTAGATGATTTTGATATTTATGGCCTCCTGCGCCGATATATACATACTTTCATAATATACATGAATCCACCTAAAAATATTTCCTTTTTTTGTAGTAAGTAATTAATTTTTATACCACGAAATTTAAATAAAGTTTATCTTCGCAATCAAAAATAGTAATCGAGCTGTTTTGCTTTCTAATAATTTAAATAGTGCTAAATACTCACATTTTTGGCAAATCCAACATGTAAAATGTTTACAAAATCTTTGTAAACCACCGATTACAAAAAACTTTTTTTAAATTTTGTATGAGATTTCTTTAAATATATATAAGAATCACTTACATTTAAAAAGGTTAAGTTAGGCTCAGTTTAATTCTATTATTTTACCTCGACTTTATTGGGCCTTATATATATAAATAAGTGTCGATCTTATATTTAAAAAAAAAATGATTTTTTTAAATATATTTATGGTGGATTTTGATGCCAATATGTAAAATATACGTTTATCTATGATATAAAGTATATAATTGTTTATTACTATTTATGCCTAAGCTGTATTTCGAAAAAAAAATATTTTGATTTAAATTTTAGGTGGATTCGTAAATATTGTGTCTTAACATCATATTTAAATACGATATACACAAAAAAGTAGCTATTAACATTTAATGTTTTGCAAAACCGTATTTTTACTGGAGTATCCAGTAAGAAAGCTTCTTTAAACGTTAAAAGACCTACTTGATGTAAAGCAAACATCATTTAGGTCGTATTACGGTCAAGAAAGGAGGCCTTCCTTTAGTAAGCCTTCAGTAGTCCCTTTATAAATTTCTTTAGAAATTGTATAAGCTATAGGAGCATTTACGTTTATTTGAAAGCAAGATACAAACATTGATAACAGAGTCCACAAGAGAACGTGATTTTTTGTGAACAAACATTTAGCGGTTGAGACAATATTTATCTTCAATTACACGAGGTAGACGTCGCACAAAATTACTTTGGCCATGTCATTGATGCGCAAAAGTCAAAAATGTCTTATTTTCTTATGACTTAACTTCTGCGCATCAACTGACATGGCCAAAGTTATTTTGACGTTTTTAACCAGAACACACACACACACACACACACACACGCTTACACTATCGTTTTATTTTACAGTACCTGGGCGACCGACTGTATAATCTTAAACAAAGCCCAAATCAGATAACGCTGTAGAACAGTGAAGAGATGGGATGGGAGATACAAACGTCCAAAATGGCGCACTCACACAGACGCACGTTTCCACAGGCCGCTAAGCACAGTTCGCCCTGAAATAAATCGCGGTTGTCGCGTGAAGGGAAACCGTGGGTTAGTTCGCTTTCGGTCGTTTCATCATGTCATATTGTGCGGCATATGGATATATTATTATTATTTTATTTCTGCCCTGCCCTTGTAGTCCTTGAGCCCGTGACAAAATCACTTACCTGTCATGAGAACATCTTAAGATGTATGGCAACAGATCGGTAAAGTGGTGCTGAGCAAGAATCAGTTACATTTGGCATCCGAAATTTGCCGGAAGTCCGAGAATTTCTTCCACTTCCGGTCAAAATTTGGGGGTGCAAGTTACGTGTCATGAGAACACTCTGAAACCCTCGGCAACATGTAGTCCTTCATTGACAGAGTAGAAAAATACAAGTCTGCCAGTTCCCAGTTTGCCGGAAGTACTTGGTAGACGGTCTTAAAGGATGGCCACCGCCCAGTAAACAGATCTAAGTTTTTTACTATAAAATTAAATACGTATTAATAATCCTGCAAGTCTGCTACGGCTATGGTTTTTTAGTTTCACTAGTCATCGTCACTGAGTACTCCAAGGGTCTGATGATGACCAGCTATCAAGCAACTGGATCTGAGGGCCAACTACACCCAAAAGCTCCAGATTTTAACTAAAATGCATTGTAGGTGGCTGCCGTTCCTAGACTAGCTGGCTCAAGGGTCTGATGATGACCAGCTGTCAAGCAAATGGATCTAAGGACCAACTACATCCAAGAGCTCCAGATTACAACTCAAATGCTTTGTAGGTGGCTGCTGTTCCTGGACCTGCTGGCTCGAGGGTCTGATGATGACCAGCTATCAAAAAATATTAATTTTGATTGACAATTAGGTATCATAAACAAGCTTAGCTTACCTTCATATGCCCAGCCATTGGAATCGAACGGTCAAAATTTTCTTAACCTTAATAGGGCTCATCATCAAATCATCCCCTTTTTGACCCTCTTGAAGGGTGGTTTTTCAGAAATGCTTAAACACATGTTTCTTTATTTTCTACAAAAAGCTTAAAGTCAAATTTGTGTGAATCTAACTCAAGAAACAAAGGACTTTCATACAAACTTTCATCCCTTATTTCACCCCCTTAGGGGATGAATTTTGAAGAATTCTAAAACACGTACTTTTTTATTCTTTACCAAGAGCTCAGACCCAAATTTCTATAATTCTGCCTTAAAAAAACCGGCCAAGTGCGAGTCGGACTCGCGCCCTAAGGGTTCCGTACCTATCTACCATATGATATACTAAAAGGTTTTGCTCTTTGATTTTAAAAACTCCGCGACCATCCAACTTGACCCCTCTTTTATAGAAAAGTTCTTGAAACGGGAGCTCACCTTAATTGGTTACTTTTAGTTGTAAGGAAAATTGAAAGATTTAATAATTTTAGACTTTTCCCTTTATTTGTACTGTGAGACCTAGCTTCTTGCCAAATTTCATAATTTTAGGTCAACGGAAAGTACCCTGTAGGTTTTTCATTTTTGCATAAATGTATGGAGATGAGGACTTAAAAAGCCATATCTTTTGATTGCGTCGTTGTAAAAAATTGAAATTTTCAGATCTTGTGTGGTCTATGGACTTTAATATTCGTTATCAATTTCAACCTGATACCTCTTCTGGTTCGTGAGAAAAAGGGTCTTGACAGACAGACAACAAAGTGTTCCTATAAGGGTTCCGTTTTTTATTTTGAGGTACGGAACCCTAAAAATGAAAGACTTATAGATCAACAAACGGAAAAAAATCATCCCCTATTTCACCCCCTTCAAGGGTGATTTAAAAAAAATGCTTAAACACCTATTTCTTTATTTTTTACCAAAAGCTTCAATTCAAATTTGTGTGAATCTAGCTCAAGAAACAAAGGACTTTCATACAAACTTTCATCCCTTATTTCACCCCTTTGGAAGACGAATTTTCCGAAATCCTTTCTTAGTGGGTGGTTTAGAAGTGCAAAAAACCTGTGTAAAAAAATTCAGATCTGTAGCTGTAGTGGTTACGGCTCGGCGTTGATGAATCAGTCAGTCTGGACAAGCAATTTTATATATTTAGATTTAGTAGTTTAAGTTTAATTAAGTTCACAATTTAATTGAGTACTCCTCAAGTTCGAATAGAGCCATTTTCTTGGATGCTGGTCAGTATCAGTCCCTCGAGCCAGCAGGTCCAGGAACGGCAGCCACCTACAAAACATTTGAGTCAAAATCTGGGGCTCTTGGGTGTAGTTCGTTCTTAGATCCAGTTGCTTGACAGCTGGTCATCATCAGACTCTCGAGCCAGCTAGTATTAGGAACGGCAGCCACCTACAATGCATTTTAGTCCAAATCTGGAGCTCTAGGGTGTAGTTGGCCTTCAGATCCAGTTGCTTGATAGCTGGTCATCATCAGACCCTCTAGCCAGCAGGTCCAGGAACGGCAGCCACCTACAAAGTATTTGAGTTGAAATCTGGAGCTCTTGGGTGTAGTTGGTCCTTAGATCCAGTTGCTTGACAGCTGGTCATCATCAGACTCTCGAGCCAGCAAGTCTAGGAACGGCAGCCACCTACAATGCATTTTAGTCAAAATCTGGAGCTTTTGGGTGTAGTTGGCCCTCAGATCCAGTTGCTTGATAGCTGGTCATCATCAGACCCTTGGAGTACTCAGTGACGATGACTAGTGAAACTAAAAAACCATAGCCGTAGCAGACTTGCAGGATTATTAATACGTATTTAATTTTATAGTAAAAAACTTAGATCTGTTTACTGGGTGGTGGCCATCCTTTGAGACCGTCTACCAAGTACTTCCGGCAAACTAGGAACTGGCAGACTTGTATTTTTCTACTCTGTCAATGAAGGACTACATGTTGCCGAGGGTTTCAGAGTGTTCTCATGACACGTAACTTGCACCCCCAAATTTTGACCGGAAGTGGAAGAAATTCTCGGACTTCCGGCAAATTTCGGATGCCAAATGTAACTGATTCTTGCTCAGCACCACTTTGCCGATCTGTTGCCATACATCTTAAGATGTTCTCATGACAGGTAAGTGATTTTGTCACGGGCTCAAGGACTATTGCGTGATAAAAGGCGACTAAGAGACTTTTCCTTTCCAGGTGTGATAAAAGGCGACTAAGTGTCTTAATCTGCCCTTGTGTGATAAAAGGCGACTAAGTGTCTTAATCTACCCTTGTGTCATAAAAGGCGACTTAGTGTCCTAATCTTTGTTTGAAATTGAATTGGTTTTGAATTTGTTTAATTTTGAATTTGTTTAAAATTTATTTTCGTTTGTCATTTCATATTTAATGTATTTATTTATTGTTTAGTTCTGCAATGTATGGGTCTTTGTTACTCGAAAAATATTTTTTTTATTTGATGTTTGATTTGTTGCCAAAGATTTCGGACCTTTCCTTTATTTTTCTGTGTTTGTTACAACCCTGACGCTCCAATGATGCAAGATTCGATTTTCAAAAAATAGGCCGAGTTTCCATACTACTGATAAGCCCATCTCTTTACTGTGGCTGTAGGGTTTCCGAAACTCACTATTTTCAAGAAATGTTTTAAAAAACGGAGAAAACGAATTTTCCCGGATGTGATACCTAGCTAGATCAATTTTTCATCCCCGACAACCCCCGTATACTAAATTTCATTGAAATCGTTAGAGTTATATATATATATATATATTCAAATATTGCTCGTTTAATAGTACAGGATAGGTGCGGCTAGTCAGAAAATATCCAAGTTTTTGTTTGAGCTTATTATTTTGTTTACGAATCGTGACGCTTTTTCGTTAACTCTGGTATAAACCAATGCTAAAACTTTCGAATGACTCGAAAGATCAACATAGACGTTCATGATAAAAAAAAATTTGGTATGTAGTCACAATTGCGATCGTTGTCATAAATTATATCTGCGAAATAAATATTTAGCAGAAAAGCATTAGAAATGAAAATAGTTTTAACGTAAAGCTTAAATTACAAATTGTCAAATAGACTATAAAAAGCCACTCACGGTTCGCATCATCGTAAAAATCGTAATCCGCTTCTATTTCGTATTTATTCCTTCATCTGAGGGTTCAAAGTAGTTTTATATAATGTAGAGCATTGAAGGCTTTTCTTCGCAAACGTCGCGTCGAGTTGGAACTAATGAACTGGAAAGGACTTTTCCTGAAGCTCTCTTCAAATACACATAACCTGATTGGAAGATAAATATTCCCACTTCAGGGAACTTATGGATAAAAGGAAGAAGCTTTCTTGATTGGTTGTAGGTAGAAGTAATTCACAATATTGTAGTAGAAATGAGAGCATTGAAAGTAGAATCAAAGTAAGTGGAGGATTATAAATATGAATAACACTTTATTTTTACTTACTTTCGCTGGCTCAGGGACCCAAAGAAGATCTTGGCCTCCGACACCAAAAGCCGCCAGTCGTCCCTTTTCTGCACTTCCTCACGCCAATCGGGTCTTTGGAGCGCGCTCAGGTCCTTCTGCACTTCGTCACTCCAGCGGTACCTGGGATGTCCGACCGGCCGTTTTCCCGTCGTCGGTCGTCTCAGGTACGCTCTTTTGACTGCACGATCTTACTCCATCCTCTCTACGTGGCCGAGCCAGCGAAGTCGGGAATAACACTTTATTGCATAAAAATAAAAACATTTTTAGTAAACGTGTTCATAAAGTGTGAGCAAAATCCGGCCTCATCACTAAGAGTGATAAGATAATATTTTAAAATATGTAGGGCTATGATGTAGGGTAAGGTGGTTTCACTGTGCCTTGTAACACGGGGCACAGTGAAACAATGCAAATATCTCCATACCCGTCTATAATTTAAATACTAATAGTATCCTCAGTTGACGAGTCCATTTGACGCCATTTAGGGTCAGTTGTTATTTGTAGCTGATAGAACTAGTTTTTGAGATTTTGGCAAAAAAGGTTTACAGAATACAAAAGTAAAAAATAATTCGAAAAGTTTTCTTTCCAAATTCTGCAACTTTGAATAAAGGTAAACGATATTTTTTTCTTTACGTGACCTCATTTTGTGACAATACAATCAACGAAAAATATTGTAACCACAACCAAAAAAATTATATATAGTTTTTTTGTTTAGTAGTAGAGTAGTAAGAGTCACTAAGTATGTAACATATTATGTCGTTGAATAAAAAAAAACTAATAAAACAGGAAAAAGATTAGGAATCGAGTCGAAAAGAGTAGTAAATGTTTCCACGGGGAGAAAAATATGAGTCTTGATTGCTTTAGTTGGAAATTTATTTTTATTTAAAATTACAGAACAGACAGAAAAAAACAAAAAAAAAATCTGATCTTTATTAAAAATAATACGAAAGTGTTAGTTTCCTTTACTATTAGTTAGATTATAGCAAAATTGTTCGTCTTTTTCATTGAAACTTGTAGCATGTTACATAATACCCCGAATACGAGGTTCAATGTAACAAACAACCCCTTGTAACAAAGTGTAAGTTATCAACCCCGAAGGATGTGATTCTGCCCATGAAACTGAACAACTTTCCCTAAGGGACATAGGTCGGAATACGAAAAAAAAATTTTTATCAGCTGATCGCGCATTTTGTATGGGAGGTAAAATTTTTTTTTTCGTATTTCGACCTATGTTCCTTAGGGAAAGTTGTTCAGTTTCATGGGCAGAATCACAACCTTCAGGGTTGATATACCCTTTCTGTTACACCTTGTATACCTCCAAAACTGTTCGTATTACTTCAAACTTATTATTTTCATACCAAATATTTGTTGTTTTAATGGAAAATTTATCCTGGAAATCGATTTTTAACTATTTTGTTTCATTGTGCCCCATCTTACTGCATCATCTGATTTCTACACATATATTCTATGGATTTCTATCACATTTTGTACGGAAAGTCAACATTGTTTTTTTGTTTTCGACCTTTGTTCCTTGGAAAAAGTTGTTCAGTTTCATGGACAGATTCAGTAGTATCATCACACCTTTCCATTACAGGCTACATACATTTATTATCCTCTAACACCCTATATTCTTGGGCATCACAAATAAGTTCATTAGTTGTGCAAATGTGGACGGCATGGCACTCCCTATGGAGCTGGTAATATAGTTATCATTATATCGTGCGCTTACTTTACACTGGGTGTATACCTATGTCGCAGCCGGATTGTATAATCCGCCGTATTTCAAATTGGCGCGCCCGTCCGTTCTGCCGGATCGTTGTAACGATGCATTCTACAAAGCGGCGGTCAACGTTTGGACATATTGCATTTTAGGTTCGTTAGCTATTTTATTTTTTTATCGGATTTTTTTAACGGATTACTATCGGATTTTATTCGTCCTTATCGATGTATCGTCAACCCCTAAGAGTAAAGTTTGTATGAGTGTTGAATGTGTTGAGCATGTCGTAATTATTTATTCATATGGGAATATATTTCGCGCTTCATAAACAAAGTTGTGCCGAAAAAAACCCACTCATCTATACCAAACTTCAATGGTGTATGCTACACCCTATCTCAACTACGTAGGCAATTTGACGTCTTAAGATACCCTAAACCTTCCTTCCCAGAATTAGGTAACTAGCTAATAGCTAATCCGTTTTCCCTCCGGATAATCCGATGATATGGGTTGTTCGAAGGGTCTCATAAGGCTTCGGTCACGCGGCAGTGATTGCCGACCGTGTGTATACGGCCTTATGTCAGATTAACTGTTAATTGATTTAGGAACTACTGGTACCTTGTGATAGGGTTTGATCCGTGGTTTTTATTGTAATCAGGCTGTAAAAGCAACACACAAGATTTTGGATGGGTATATCGCCCGGGGTGACGTAAAGTTTTTTTTTTAGAGTCAAAAGTGCCAGTGGCGTGCTCCACCAAAATATTTTTTTGTGTAATTGTCATTTCATGGGTACCGGTAGTACCCATGGCCAGTTAAGCAACCTATTGGAATATTCACGAGCACTACAAGATACCTAGCTCCATGTTTTATTTCTCAGAATGCAAGCCCTAAACAACCCTTTTTCACTGCATCCGGTATCCAGGATCTCGACTGGAGCCGGTTCGGAGTGCAGCAAAGGCTTACTTTGGCGAAAAGAAGGAGCATTTTGCAGCAAAAAACCATTGGGTACCACCGGTATCCGAAAGCAAGTGGGTGGTAGCCCACGCCAGAGATCTCGAACAAGTAAAATAAAACTACGTTATTTTTTCTATTCCTGACATTTTTTCTCGATGCTTCAGGAAACACAAACACGGATAGACATGTATTCAATGTTTTAATAAATAAAAATAACATACTATACTTACTCTTTATTGCATGCTCAAAATGGAATAGTACATTAAGATGCACGTGCGCTATTTTGGATATTACGGCCGAGGCTCAGAAATTGCAGCCCGAGCCGCAGGCGAGGGCGTAATGGAGCCGAGGGTGTAATCACCAAAGCGCACAAGCTTCTTACGACGTTTTTCAACACATTTGCGAATAAAAACGAATCAAAATCGCTTACCTTTTTTTCCTAAGGAAATTTCGTAGACATTTTCCTCACATTTCTAGGTCACTTTATACACCGGACTTGTGTTTTTGTACAAGTATTTTCGACGTTCTACACTTATCACTGTTTTTCTTATTTGTAGAAGTCATTTATTTTTTAATTACATTAAACACATTTCACAACAAGAAATATCTGTTAAAATGGCGCGCGTATTACTTTTTTCGAAGACACAGATTATACATGCGCGCGCAGGAGACAATGACTAAGCTATCAAACAGACTACTTTTCAATTTATTTTAAAATTTAATATTTTGTTACTTTAAAGACAAATTTGTAGTTAGTTAGTTGATTAAAATCAATATTTTCGTTTAATTAACGTTTATTTATCATATTATCGAACACAGTTTCTTAATTCATTAAATTATTATGAATGTTATAGATATAGAAACTCCTTGCACCTTGCCGCTATAAAAAACAAAACAAAAATAAAACACTAACCTGTCAAACAGCTTACTCAGCAAGGAGGTCTTTGTTCTGAGGCTCACTCCCATGAATTATTTAATATTGAATATTTTGTTACTTTAAAGACAAATTAGTAGTAAGTTGGTTGATTAATATAAGTATTTCCATGTAATTAACATTTATTTATCATATTATCGAACACAGTTTACATTTTCATGAAAATATTATGAATGGTATAGATATAGAAACTCCTTGCATCTTGCCGATTAAAAAAAAGACAAAAATTATAGTAATGAAAAAAGCACGCGTGCTTGTAGAGGTTATTCCCCCCTGCCTAACTGTGGTGTTAGGCAGGGGGGAATAACCTCTACAACACTGTTTAATTTGTACATCAACGATCTGATCGAGGAGCTCAGTAGCACCGGCGTCGGATGCAGCATGCTTAATGAAAGTGTCAATAATATAAGCTATGCAGATGACATGGTGCTGCTGAGCCCTTCGGTCAGAGCGCTGACGTATTTGCTAAGTATATGTGAAAAGTACGCAAGTGAACATGGACTTACCTATAATGTCGACAAAACCGAAGTTATGATATTTAAACACAATAATAAACAGATTAATGTACCTGATATAATGTTTTGTAACTCGAAATTGAAAATCGTAAACCAGTTTAAATATCTAGGGCATATTTTAACTGAGAAACTTAAAGATGATGAAGATATAGAACGACAGAGAAGATCACTTGCGGCGCGAAGCAACATGTTGGCCAGACGCTTTGCAAAATGTACAAATCAGGTTAAAATAACTCTGTTTGGTGCATACTGTCAGTCGCTATACACATGCCAATTATGGACTAACTACACGCAGCGTGCCTATAACGCGCTGCGTGTACAGTACAACAATGCCTTTCGCTGTATGCTATATCTTCCATGGCGGTGTAGTGCGTCTGGCATGTTTGCATCAAACAGAGTTGATGACTTCTATGCAGTCATGCGAAAAAGGCTCGCGTCTTTTAACGAGAGACTAAGTAGGACAGACAATGGGGTATTGAGGGCTGTATGTGGAGCTTGCAATATCCCCATTTACAGCCCTTAACAGTCCAGCTATTGCAATCCCAATTTAATTAATTTTGTAAAATAATATTGTACCACTATCATGTAATTTAATTTAGTCAAAAGATATGGGTTTTTACCTGAAATAAATGAATTTTATTTTATTTATTTATTTTTTATAAGCTGGATTATGGACCTTAATACAGTGCAAATAGAGCTGTTTTATGAGCAAATGTGTTGAAAATAATATTTACGAACTCTATGTATTATTTGGCACAAGTTTTAATCACTTTCTATTTCAATAAGTTCCCGAAGGATGTCCCTTCCGAGTGTGAGTTTTGATTTCCCGTTCCCAAGACAAACGACCCGATTCCTATCAGCCGTCCCCCGGGGTTTCCCGGGGTATAAACTATCGAAAACGGATCCAAGCACGTTAGTTGTTGAAAACATAAAATATGGCTGAATGGGTTTGATCATGTATTCTATGGTTTGTAAATGGTTTGATCCCTTGGCCTTTATAAAGAAAATAAAAATGTTTTGGATTTTCGATGCGATCATAAAGGAATTGGACCAGCTTGCTCCGATGTAATTCAATGTAAATGTAAACTCAATGGGAATGGTCTTGAATTCGAATGAAAACTGTCGAACGCAAAAAGTATGAAGCTGGATCCTATTTGTGGCGTAGGTAAATGGGATCCAGCTGGCTTCAAAAAGATTCCCATTGTGTTTTAATTCTAGTACAACAGGTCAGAATTGACACCCGCAGCGTGACTTGGCCTTAATTATGTGTTAATGTTTGATTAGTACAGAAAAATTAAAGGAAGTATCTAGACAACAAAACAAATATCTTGCCGTTAGTGGTAGGTTAAGAAATAATGTTATTATATCACAAGTAATAAGCTGATTAAATTTGAACCTTAACGTAATTTGATAAGGTTAAATTTTCAATACCTATATTATGATTGAAAAGTACCTAGGTACCAACATAAATCAAGTGTTTATGTCGGCATCTAGGTGAGTGAGTAGGTACGAGTATGTCACGTTATAAACAGTGACAAATTCGCTTCTGGTACTCGCCGGCTGCTGCCACAGCACGCTCGCTTCGCTCGCTCGGCTCGTGCTTTGTGGTCGACACGACCTAACTTTTATTTAATTTAATTTTATTGATTGTATTAATTTGTAACTTAATTATTATTTCGACACAAATTATTTGTTATGAAATAAATAAACATGAATATGATTGCTCTCGGGATCAAAGAGATTTGAACCTCGCTACGCTCGTAGCGACGTTCAAATCTCTTTGCTCGGGATCGGTTGTGTTGTTGCCTTACTTGACGGACCTAGTCCTAACATTATCGCGACTCAAATAGGGTATTATTGCACACTGCATAATGTTCGGACTATTCCGACCACAAGCCAGAGTGCCAGAAGCGAATTTGGTACAGTTTACAACGTGACATACCTACTCGCTCGAAAATTGACCCTTATCAATTTACGTTAAGGTACAAATTCAATCTGCTAATTACTTGTGGTCGAAGAACATTATTTCTTAACCTTTTGCTAACGGCAAGATATTTGTTTTGTGTAAACAGCCGCTGGTGGCTGTCTAGACACTTCCAAAATTAAATTACTGTCAAAGATTGAACATGTCGATTGTTTAAAGCCACGATCACACCTAGCTGAATTCAAAGACTAATTCGGCATACATTGCTCGTTGAAGTAAGGATATAGCAATTAACGTAACCAAGCCTCCCAGCAATGTATGCCCAATTAGTCTTTGAATTCAGCTAGATGTATTTGTGGCTTAAGTCATAAATACCCATGTTATAAGTTACATTTACAACGTTGTTCCAAACAGTGTTTGTGTTGTGTTGTGCACTAGAAACATTAACAAACTTTGACATGAAAACGAATATGTACGGTCAACCGCTTGTCGGTAGAAACTTTTTCAACTCTATTACCACGCCATAAGGTCCAAAAGTGTTTCTACTGATGTGCGGCCGTGTGTACGATCGTTTATTTGCGTAAACAAACGATAGCTTGTATACCTGTACCTTTATTCTATGACTAGCGGTCCGCCCCGGCTTCGCACGGGTAGATATAGGTTTTTGTTGCGTCGGGAGTTACTAAAAATGAGTAGGTACATTATAAGAATAATTTTGATTTTGTTTTTAATTAAATGTTTAGGTACTTAAGTAATAGATAATGCTAGATTTCTCATCATCACATATACTCTTTGATGCTCCGCCTACCCCGTGAGAGATATAGACGTGACATTGCACTCATTTACACATACAGGAACCATTAGCCAAATTGAATGTGTCTATTCTCTATTGTAGATAAAACCATTAGAGTCACTTATATTATTACACTCATAATAACTTTTGATTGGTATGTCCGATTTTAATAACTGAAAAGTAATTTATATTTACTGATATAGCCTTGAGTACTAAGTAATTTATTTGGATAAGGATTAATACCAAGGTACGAATAATGTGGCCTTGTTTGGCCGGCGGCGTTATTATTGCATATTTTAACATGAAAAAGTAGTTATTTTGACATAACTGTTAAGACATGGTATTGCAAACTTTTGTGTAGATATTGATGTCCTCTATAAAGCTGTAGTACATCTCTTTGCGCCGTTGTCAATAGTTTCCGCAGCGTAGGTACGCGATGTAAGGACTTTTTTGTATTTTTTCACACCTTTCATACGGATCCATAACATTTTTGAAAATATTCTATCGCCTATGTTCCTCAGGGATAAAGTTTTGTCAAATAGGTCCAGTACCTCGTTTTGGAGCCTATTCAATGCAAACAAACAAACAATCAAATTATTCCTCTTTATAATATTAGTGTACATGTTAGATAAAATGAAAAATCAAGACATTTTGAATTTAATTGTGCTTTGTTGTGACGAAGATTTTTGTATACCTTTTTCAATGTTTAAAATTAAGAGAAAGAAATGATGATACGAGTATTATCGTGTGCGTTGCAAGGTCAATGACCGACCACCCACATAATATTAACTCCCAAAAAAGCCAAATTGTAATACCTATTACCTATTTTATCACCTTCTAATTATTAGCATGTTTGAAAAGAATCAAATACTTTCTATCCATATTATTATCTTTTCTTTTGTGAAAAAGGATATACAACGGATAAACCCTCATGCACCCCAACTGATTTTTATTAAAATAAATCCATTCATTCATTTTATTAAAATAAATACATTTTCTAGATATTGTTATTTTAAAGTTTTATTATCGTTCTAGTTTCTTCATTGTTCAAGTCCGCGCGCTGCGCGCCCGCCACGCACACTTCCCTCCCCTCCTCACCGCTCATGATCCGCGTGGCGCCAAGCCGCCAGCGCGCGTATCCACAGAAATATTTAGGGTAGAAGCGGCAAAAATTTTAATAATAAAACAAAATACGCCTATCAAAAACCCGTAAAATTGATTCTACTCTCGATTCTGAACAAACTATTTTTTCAGTTTCGCTTATTCCGTTAACACGTTGTACTCGTATATACAACGTGAATGTTCATTGGTTTTGCTCCCGAAGCCCATCGCTTCTACTCATGATAACAAGCAACTTTCTCGAATAAAAATTTTTGTTTCGTCTCCATTAGTGAATTGGTCACGTGATCGACTCATTTTGAATGGGAAGGCGAAAACTTTACCGAAAAAAAAATGTCTTTGGGAAAGTTGCTTCTTTTCATCAATAGATTACTAGGCTAGGCTAGGTAGGAACAAAACTACTTAATAAAAATTCTCGCTGTATTTTATTAGAAATTCTTATTTAGAATACCTGCAAACTTACTTACATCAAGTTTAACTTCATCTAGCTAGTCCACGCAAGGGAATAGAAACTGTGTATTATGATCTATAGTTCTGCTTTAGCGAAATATCTAAAACTGAGCTAGGAGCAATGGCTAGGAGTCTTGATTCTATTCTCTTGAGATAAGGCGTGGAATGGAAGTGAAAATAAATCTGCATTATGTACATAAATAAACTCGTTCGTTTAAATAAAGTTGTTCGTTCATTTATAGGCAAACAACGCAAGAAGTAAGTGGAAACATAAACAGTATAAACTGAACTATAGTCACAGATTAAATAATAGTAAACTAACGTCAGGCAGATTAAATAATAGTAAACAACGTGGGCAGGGCACATCGCAAGAACAACCGATGGCCGATGGGGCGTGAGGGTTCTAGAGTAGCGACCACGTACCGGAAGACGAAGCATTGGCAGGCCCCCACAAGGTGGACCGACGATCTGGTCAAGGTCGCGGGAAGCCGCTGGATGCGAGCAGCGCAGGACCGGTCGTCATGGAGATCTTTAGGGGAGGCCTATGTCCAGCAGTGGACGTCTTTCGGCTGATATGATGATGATGATGATGAAACTAACGTCTATAGTGATACGCTACAAACGCCCGAAACCAGAGACCTTTTTGATGGCGGTAGGGCTTTTGTGCGAAGTCCGTCTGGGGAAGTACCGCCCCCTTGCCTTTTTCTGCCGTGAAGCAGCTGTGTTTGCACTGCACTGTGTTTCCGTTTGAAGGGTAAGGGAGCCAGTGAAATTACCGGCACATGAGACACACCATCTTAGTTCTCAGGGTGGGTGACGCGCTTTGATGTCTTATTAGTGTCAAATTACTTCACTATTAAGACAGTGGGTGTCATGGGCAGTGGTGACCACTTACCATCAGGTGGCCCACGTAAGCTCGCTTGCTCACTAGTTACATAAAAATAAACGTGAATCTGTACAGCTTTCCTAAAGAAACATGACTATGTTTCTCAAAACATAAATCTGTACAGCTTTCTTATAGAAAAATGGCTCAAAAAACCACCGCAGCTGCTTTACGGCAGAAATAATGATGGGGGTAGTAGGGGTAGTGCTTGAGGTACTTCCTCAGACGAACATTGTACAATAACTCTGCCATGTTCATGATTCCTCCTTGGTCTAATGGTTAGAGCCTTCAGCTCTCGATCCGAAGATTCTGGGTACGATTCCCTGTGGGGAACTGTCAAACAAAAATCACTTTGTGCGACTTCCCTAATTTGGTTAAGACATTGCAGAATGATTCGCTTATGATTGTCCGAAAAGTAAATGATTCCGTGCTTCGGAAGGCATGTTCAGCCGTTGGTCCCGGCTAATATCAAATAAAATAAAATTACAATTCAATTCAATTCAAAATTTATTAATAAATAAATATTTACATGTCAGTCAGGGTTACAACAAAATTCATAAAATAAAAGATTTACTTATGAACTAAGTAACATAAATAGTTATAAATTTTATAACAATACTCATGATTGGATAGATGAGGTCAGCTAATATAGTTTATTCATTTTTGGATATTAAAATCTCTTAATGACGTCAGCTAAACTACATCGCTTCACAAAAAAAGTGGCGCCATAGTGGGAAGAAAAGAAGCGCCAATAAAACCCACTAAGTCCAAGTACCTATCTATGGTAGTATAATAAGCCATGTCAGAGGCCTATGGCTCAACAACTCTGACACCAGGGTTTGTGAGGTCGGTCATCGTACAACCCTTACGATATGATGATGATAGTTACAATACTTAGCATACTCGTACTACAGCTTTATATGGGGGGGGGGGGGGGACATTTCACACAAGGTCATCTCAAACTAGGCAAAGCCTGTACTATGGGTACCAGAGACTGACATAGATACATAAGTAGATAAATAACACCCATGCAGACACAGAACAAACACTTGTGTTCATCACACAAATGTTTGCCCTGGGCGGGGATCGAACCCGCGGCCCACGGCGTGTGAGGCAGGCTCACTACCAACCACACCAACGGGCTTGTCGAGTTACGTTATAATAAACTGAAATAGTTCACCAACATACCCGACGCCCTTTTACTTGCAAAGGACGATGTACGAAGCAAGAATAAACAAATATTCATTTCGTTGGTACTTACAAAGCTTACACATTTCTCATTTGCGTGGAGTACTCATTTCCTCGGCAAAGAACTTCAATTTGCTGTAGAATTAAACCACAACATGCTGACATATTTGTTTGAATCAAGGGACAGATGGAAGAAATATACGCGGCGGTTTTTATTATATAATTTAAGTTTATCATCCTCTAGCAATCTAGTTTATTTTTTTTTACGTTTTTGCAAACGAGCTTGTGGGGCGGTGCTTGTGGGCTTGTATGCCTTTTAAATTAGACTAAGTTAAAGATTTTTAGGATTCCGAAGGGTCCAAACGGAGCCCTATTGCTGTCACACCTGTCCGTCTATCTATCCGTCATGTAGATTTGTCTTTAAAAATATTGAAAAACAGGAGGGAGAAGCTACCAATCAACCTTTTTTACAAAATTATATTCTGAAGAATTTTTAACTTATGAAATTAAAATTTGGTGATAATGTTTAATATTAATCTTCATAACATGACAGTGAGTTCTATTGTAACTGATTTTGAAATACGATCTAATTGATGAAAATACCCCCAAAGTGCAGCGACTTAAGCTCCTAGGGCTACTGAAAATAGAACGGTACAAAGTCCAGTGTGTCAAGCTTGATGTGCCCTTGACTGTTCTGAAAGTACCTATTTCAGAAGTCTTTTTAATACTTACACTATTTTCTTACGCGACGATGCTCTATTATGTGTAGATGAGAACATGCCTTAAGATCGGTGGATAAAACGGGCGCAAAAAATGTTCACTCAAATAATAAACAAGTTAATTTTTAAAATATACCTCTTTGGTAAGAATATTTTCTTAAACAAAAGAAAGTTTGAGGCCCATCCTGAAGGCGGTGAGGAAACGCGGCGTTATCTAATCTGATGTGAACTGAAGTTTATTTTCCTGCCCGAGATGTAGCCAGTGACTGTCCTCTTTTTAATTAAGTTGCAAAGTCTGTAGATAACGGGTTAATTAAACACGGCTTAGACTTTTATAAATTTTCGTTATTTCCGTTTTGATAGACGTAATACTTTATGGCTAAAAACTTCAAAGAATGGTTCAGAAATTTTAAAGTAAAGTGTTTGCACTGCTGTTTTTCGGTTTGAAGAGTATGTAATGAAATTACCGGCACATGGGTGGGTAACGCACTTTGCTGTCTTATTAGTGTCAAATTATTTCGCTAATAAGACAGTGGGTGTCATGGGCGGTGATGACCACTTACCATCAGGTGGCTCACCTGCTCATTTGCTTACACGTGACAAATAAATCTTCCTAGCAATTTTGCAATAACTTTTACCGTTGTTTAGGGTGCGTTCATATCGGCGATTAAGTCGCTCGTGAGCTTCATAGTGGCTTTGACGAGAGTCGGTACTTCCCTCAAGTAGTTCTCACTTTTGTATTACGTCAATGTCGCAGTGGTGTTTAAAATTTGGAGGCCAGTGGAGTAGTAGGTAATAACTCTATCTAAAACCGGTGTATCTGAAAAGCCCTTGAAATGGTTGCCAAGCGTGCCATACATATTCTATTAAGAGTGCCGTACATTTAATTTTTATTCCGTAGTTGTCCAAGAGTTGCGTGGTTAGTACATATTATCTTTTTGTGTTCGTCTTTCGAAATTGTTTACTTTGAAATTATGTGCTGTGATTAATAAACATGTATGGGAAAATTCATTTTCCCCGTATTTTTAAGCAATTACTAAATTCCGCGTTTTAGACAGAAACCTACAGCGCCATCTGTTGGCGGGTAGCATAGCTTGCTCACCCGATGATATTCTTATGTTGAGGCGGCTATTATAGAGCTAAGTTCGGTCACCCAGGTACTTGTATTAAAAAACGAATAAAATTAAAAACAAACTGTAAAAATTTGTGCCGTCGGGATCCTAAAAAGACTCGCACCAAAACACGCGATTTGGCATGTAAGTTGCTTTTAATCATGAATGCAGATTAAGTAGTAAATATTAATTCATTTGGACAGTGGACGGAGGCCTTTAGTCTGTACTTAATCTGTATAGTAGTGAGACAAGACCGGCTAATTTGTCAATGAAAATCTAAGATGAATTTTTTTTTAACAAAAACTACACACCTCCTTCAAAGTATTTCAAGGTTTCTATTAGCACTAAAAAGTACAAAATAACCATAGCCGTTAATAACCAGTAACTTAGTGAAGTAATAGAAAATAACCAATCCTGTTATTTATTTCTATTATACATTTATAGGTTCATTACAACAGTTCATTTTGGAGTCGGTGCCAGCCAAGAAGTTGCACTGCTGGTAACAGTATCTAATCTGGTGTCTTTTAATACAGAAGACGTTGAACTGCTTTTTTTACCTTCGAGGGGTCCCATTATAATTGTCAACGGTTAAGATTTGATGAAAAGTAGGCCCAAGATGGAAAATTAAAACTTGTCGTAATTTGGTAACGGCATACCTACAGATTCAGGTCGCGGGAAGCCGCTGGATGCGAGCAGCGCAGGACCGGTCGTCATGGAGTTCTTTAGGGGAGGCCTATGTCCAGCAGTGGACGTCTTTCGGCTGAAATGATGATGATGATACCTACAGATTATGAAGCGCGAATTAGTGCATTTATACGATAGTTGCCTAGTAGCATAATATACTTCAATTGGTTTTGCGGCTTAGCTAGCACCAACTCCAAAATGAACTGTTGTAATGAATCTATAAATTTATAATAGAAATAAATAACAGTCTTGGTTATTTCACAAAGTTACTGGTTATTAACGGCTATGGTTATTTTTTACTTTTTAGTGCTAATAGAAACCTTGAAATACTTTGAAGGAGGTGTGTAGTTTTTATTAAAACTTTTTTATTTTACAAGTTTTAGTGTTAAGCAAACCTTAAGCTAACCTTAAGGTACAGGCACCAAAAGGTGGTTGGTAACCCTGACTGATCTAAATCAACGACCTGATGATCACTCCTTAAGAGTGGTTAGGACAAACGACTGAAAGGCTTTCCGAAGCACAAATGACGTGGTGTTGTCATATCACTACAATCATGATGTCACTAAAAATGTTCGAGCATTTCACGGATAAAATCTCTAAAATTGATGATGGTCAGTAATGAGTAACCAACTTATAGATAGGTACGCACTTCGGTGGCACCACAGAATATCCTATAAATAAATAAAATAAATTAAAATTGTGTTTATTTTCTCCCAAAAACTTAATTTACAACTTTTGTAGGCGCAATATTATTATAACATTAATAAAACCTCTATTTGGGAGACAGGAGCCTAAACTAACTATACTATTAAAACAGGCAATATTTGTATATATATGTATATTTGCAATCGGTTTCTCGAAAACGGCTCTAACGATTTCGGGTTTACGGTGACCATGGGACCACCTCTGGAATTTACCCTTTCGGATAAAAAAAGAATTTTGCAAATCGGTTCACAACTGACGGAGTAATCGGCGGACATACACAGAAAAAAAATAACTACAGTGGAACATAGAACCTCCTTCTTTTTTAAAGTCGGTTAAAAATAGGTAAAAAATCATTCCGTGTAATAAAATAAGATTAACATGGAACGAACAAATATGTCAATCTTCCACGTTATGCAAATAATTAAAAAAAAGATATACAGTAAGGCGGAACCATGAAGAGTCAATGCCGCCTTGTTAAATATAACAACTGCCTCTTCCATATTATGCATTTTTTTTTACTTTGGAATAGTTTTATTAAAGTTGTCATTGAACGACATTTTTAAACCTAAATAGTTTTTTTTAATCTAAAATGAGCGGAATCACCTTTAAAATTTAACTTAAAACACCCCTTTTCTTGTCGGGAAAAACAGAGACTAAATTGAATAAAGCAGCAAGGGAGATATTTATTCTCGTACAAATTAGGACCGACGGTTCCCTGGGAGGCGAGATGGAGGGTTACCTAGTGCACTTAGCTTTTATCTGAGAGAATAACGTTATTTATACAACGTTGTACAGTCTAGGAAATAACTTTTCATTTAGAACTTTATAATAGCATTAAGCGTATGCTCTTGGGACTTTAGCTAGAGTGTACTTTATGTATGGAATCCATTTGCACAGTTAAAGTTAAAGCTCCTTTAAATAACTGTCACTTTCTTAAAGTGACACCAATGGATTAGAAATTTTATGTATTTTTCTTGTATGTGTAAGCTTTACCCTTTTGGTTTTATGTTGACCCTTATGTTGATAGCTTTGTAAAAGGTTTGTAGCACCTTTGTACAGTCAAGGGAATGTCAAGCTTGACACATTGAATTTTGTAACGTTCTTATTTTAAGCGCTGTAAGAACTAAAGCCGCACTTCGAGTGTCAGGCTTGATGTGCTCTTCACTGTACTGTGTATCAACATAAAATATTCGTTGATGACAAACCAAACATTCAAACAAAATAGAAGCATAAATTGAGTAACAAACACAAAAGGATAGGATTTAGAGAGGGCCGCATTTAGAGGATCCACTTAAAGAAGGATGGGTAAGGATTACTCTTTAGCGGTTTACTCATGTTACCCAAACGGCTACGTTGGTCGGACTTTTCGACGATTTCTTTCGGTACTTAACTTTTTGGTAGCTATCTCGTAATGTTTTGTTTTAAAAGTCTCTATAATGAAAACAATTTTCATAGAAGCCGCTGGTTGTGGTTAGCACATTACTAGTCTTCGCAAAGTTCTCTAGGGTAGGCCAAAAGCAGCGTCCTACGTGAGCACACTCGAAGCAGCGCGACCTGTTGCGATGCGAAAGCGAAAACAACAAACCGTCAATACCTATTGAAGTGTCCTACGTGATGATTCGCGCTAATCGTGACTCACCGCTTCGCATTTAATTCGCGCGGGTCGCATCGCAATCGCGTTCGCGTTGAATCGCCTACGTAGGACATCGCCTAAATCCAGCAGTTGACGAATAGTTCTTCTGTACCTAAACTTCAACAAGCAAGATAGCTTGACTAGTTTACAAAATATCGACATTTAATATATGTAATATTTGCTTTAGTATAAAGGTTTCCCGTTCACCTCACTTTATAAAGCTTTTGTCTGAAAAGCATTCTGTTACATTATCCCAAGCAGTATCTCGTCTAAACGGAAACTTATAAAATTGCTGTAGCACAGTAATGGAATAACAATGTAAAATAGAAATGTTAAGCTGTCTTTTTCCTGTAAAACAGTTTAGTAGTATCATAAAAAGAGCCCAAAAATACTAAATACTAGAAATTGAGCTTCCTTAGGATTATTTGGAAGGGATAGAAACTTTTCACACGTAAAGGTAAATCATCATAACTAATCATCATTTTGTTATGATGATTTACCTTTAATCTGCAAAAAGAACTGCATTTTTTGTTTTCAAATATCTGTGTACTTTTTCAAAACTTTCACGTAAGTTATTAAAAACCTCTACTTCTTCTTTTCGTAGGTCTTACCGCCGAAAGGCATTGTTGACCCGATAGTGGTCAACCAACTATTAAATAGTAGTAGACGTAGACGCTTAACACAAAATAAACATGTGTCACTTCTATTAATTCAGTCTTCTGGGCGGGGTCCGGTTTTCTCATTTGGTGGGTACACCTCGGCTCTCGATAAACGTAAAGAGCTGGGAGATATTGACTCGGCTTCTGACAGCTACCCTCATGAATAAACGTCATCGACTCAGGTCGCTAGTAAGGAGTGCTTCCTTTAATTCAACCTTATACAGGAATTAAGGCACTGAAAACTGAAAGGAAAAAAAACTGAAATTTTCTTCAGGTTTTTTTTAATTACCAACAAAGTAATTTATTTTTATGTGTCCCACTGCTGGGCAAAGTCCTTTTCTTTTCTTTCCGTTGCGTCAAGTGCGCTTTTGGGTCAGTCTTTATCAAAGGTAGGTACCATTGAGCTCGACGCTTTAACGCTTCCGGGCCGCGTATAGCCGTGCTCATTGAAATCACAAACAAATTGGAGCAAAATACATACGAGCTCTGTCAGAGCAATCTGAGAAGGTATGTGTTTTGCTCGCTTGTATGTAAAGCAAACTGTGACACGCGAATATCTGTAACTAACTATACAACGTGTTTCCTAATTTCCCGTATTTTTTTGCTTTGCTGTTGCGGTTGTTAGACCTATCCGTGAAACTGACCAACTTTCCCTAAAAAGATAAAAGTGGTTACAGAACCGAATTGGCCCAACTCAATTTTATCATTAGACCAACTGAAAGGCGGGATGACGAGGCGGGGGGTTACACATACGCGTTAGGTTATGTTAGGTTCCCTTTTGACCCCTCGCACACAGATAACGACCGTCGACCTAACCTAGATTTAGGAAGATTCTAATGGAGCTTTAATTGACCCTGGAAAGTATGGACGTCTGGACTCGTATGTGTTTTGGTCTAATATTTTAAAGCAAAATTTATTTTGATGCAGACACTCTCTGAATAGGTAACCAGTTTGCTCTTCAACTACAAAGGCAAACTGCGATCGAACTCAGAGCAACCCCGGTCTGGGTCAGTATACAGTTTGGCAATACGCTGCCAGGCCCTTCCTCAACCATGTCGGCTAACTTTAGCCAAGCTAGCCAACGGTAGCCGATCCGTAGCCGTCTTAGCGCACTTGTCTGTATCTTATGATATGTACCACCATTTTGTACGGGTCATAAGATACAGCCCTTCAAATTTCGACAGACAGACGACGTAGAGTTAATAATAGGGATAAAAAAAAAATTCATCGCTATTCTAAAACTTCATAATTCTGTTTTCTCATAAATGAAAAGGTAGTAAAAGACTAAAACAGTATTGTAGTAAAACAAATTTATTATTTGGCCCCATGGGGATATGAAGACCTGTCATTGGAACTATTTTAATTTAAGTAAGTTTTTATCTTGATAAGAGTAGCTTTTAATAAAAAATAATGACATTGAAATTATTAAGTTTCAACTGAAAAAGGTTTCTAAAATATAAATGTATCTTACATTTTTTATTCGTCGCTATAAATCACTTGCAAACTATTTTTGCTTTTTTGATATTTTTGCAATAACATAGAAAAAAAAATACTTTTCTCTCATTTTTGAGAATTTTGGGGTTCGTAACAGCCACATTGCAAAGCACGCTTATATGAACGTTATTGACGTGTAATGAGGTCGAAATTAACATTGACGAGCGTGTAGCTGTTAATTTTAGCGACGGTATAGCCTTAATACAGTTTTTTTTTATTTTATTGGGGGACTACACACAAGGTCATCTGATCCCAAACTAGGCAAAGCCTGTACTATGGGTACCAGAGACTGAAATACATACGTAAATAGATAAATAACACCCAGACACAGAACAAACATTTGTGTTCATCACAAAAATGTTTGCCCTGGGCGGGGATCGAACCCGCCGCGGCCCACGGCGTGAGAGGCAGGCTCACTACCAAGCACACCAACGGGCTTGTGCAATTTTTTTGCAGAATACAGTGCAATTTTTTGAACCTGATTAAGTCAAAAACAACAACTTTTGTTCTACGAGTTATGCAACAACGCACAAAATATTTTCAACCTCCCATATAAAATGTGTTAGTACGTTACGTTACTCATCATCATCATATCAGCCGAAGACGTCCACTGCTGGACATAGGCCTCCCCTAAAGATCTCCATGACGACCGGTCTTGCGCTGCTCGCATCCTTGACCAGATCGTCGGTCCACCTTGTGTGGGGCCTGCCCAAGTGCCCACGCTTCGTCTTCCGGTACGTGGTCGCCACTCTAGAACCTTTACGCCCCATCCGCCATCGGTTCATCTTGCGATGTGCCCTGTTAGTTTAGCGATTCTTAGGGCTATGTCAGTTACTTCCTGCAGAGAGATTCTTAGGGCTATGTCAGTTACTTCCTGCAGAGAGATTCTTAGGGCTATGTCAGTTACTTCCTGCAGAGAGATTCTTAGGGCTATGTCAGTTACTTCCTGCAGAGAGATTCCTAGGGCTTATGACAGTTAGTTCCCGCAAAGAGATTCCGACTACTTATATATGGTAACTCTAGTTCTAACTGTGCGTTGTTGCAAAAGTCATCTAGACTAAAAGTTGTTGTTTTTGATTTTACCAGTAACTTGGCAAATGGATGTCAGGTGCAAAAACATAACTTTGCATAACAGAAACACTGTCTTCTGATACATAATATACACAGGCAGTTAGACCACTTCAACTTACCTCGTTAACTTTACTTATTCACTGAACGAGCTGCTAATCTTTGAAAGTAGGCTTACATACAGGGTACTACAGATAGTAATAAATATATGCATGTTAATCTCAGTCAGGAAATGCATTCGATTGTGGACAACTTTCTCAAAGAACATTCAAAATTGCGATGCAGTTTTCGTGGGATATAGCTTAGTTTTTTTTTACTGTCGAGCGGAGCGAGACAGGTATTGTATTTGTGAAAAAAAAAGTATTTGTAATTTTCTCAAAAATGTGTTCAATATCACTTATACATCATAAAAAAAACCGGCCAAGTGCGAGTCGGACTCGCGCCCTAAGGGTTCCGTACCTGTCTACCATATGATATATTAAAAGCTTTTGCTCTTTGATTTTAAAAACTCCGCGACCATCCGACTTGACCCCTATTTTATAGAAAAGTTCTTGAAACGGGAGCTCACCTTAATTGGTTACTATTAGTTGAGAGAAAAATTGAAATATTTAATGATTTTAGACTTTTCCCTTTATTTGTACTGTGAGACCTAGCTTCTTGCCAAATTTCATAATTTTAGGTCAACGGGAAGTACCCTGTAGGTTTTGCATTTTTGTATAAATGTATGGAGATGAAGACATAAAAAGCCACATCTTTTGATTGCGTCGTTGTAAAAAATTTAAATTTTCAGATCTTGTGTGGTTCATATTCGTTATCTTAATATTCGTTATCAATTTCGAACTTATACCTCTTCTCGTTCGTGAGAAAAAGGGTCTTGACAGACAGACAGACAGACAGACGGACAACAAAGTGATCCTATAAGGGCTCCGTTTTTTTTATTTTGAGGTACGGAACCCTAAAAACAAGTCTCCCAAAAACGTCCGTCCGTCGGTCGGTCGGTCGGTCAGTCGGTCTGTCCGTCACGCTTTGGCCTAGCGGCTAAACGAATAGTCCGATTGACACCATCCATCCATCGAAGGGTTCTGAGTGGTATTTTGCTGGCTCTCATTTTGAGGGTAGCTGTCATACAACGAAACTCAAACAATCTTCATGAAACTTTGCATGACCAAGAATCATCATGCAAGATATCTTGGGGCAGTATCCACTTGTCTGTCTGTGGAATTTCATATATGGGGTGTTCCCTTATTACTAAAATGTAAAAATGTGACGTACTCAAAATTGATTTCATTGAGCTCATTTTATTGTTCTATAATTTGGATTATGAACTGGTTATCTACCTGACTAAACTGAACAACTTTTTCTACGAAATATGTGTTAGGAAATTCTTTGCAAGTATCTTACGGTAGTATCCACTGACCTGTGAAGATTCATATAAAAGGTGTTCCAGCTCTGCCAAAATTTAAACTTGCGATTTTCTCGTAATCGTTTTCGGTTATTTTGTCTCAAAGTTTGACAATTTCAATTAAAAATTTGGAAAAAAAATAAATTTCAGTTTGTATTTCCATACTATATGTATGGCATTACAAATTTAAGTTTGCAGTTTATACTTTTTACTTGCCTATCGCGAGAAAGTAAGTGCAGTGCTGCTGTACCATTAATTTTTTCATTTCGTCTGAAAGTCGGATTCTTTTTATGTGATTTTTAAAAAGTCGTTGAACTAAAGTTGTTGCATTTAGCTGCCAGAGCAAGCCCTTAAAAAGCTTTAACTGTTTTTTAAACTTGATATCAGCCGAAAGACGTTCAATACTGGACATAAGCCTCCTAAAGATCTCCAATGATGACCGGTCCTTAACTTGATATTATGAGTAATAAAAGGCTGGGTTTTGTGGACTTAACGTCGGTCGATATGTCCTCAAGATATTGAGTTACCAAACGACTTGATCTCAGCAACTAGTGGCCCTTTACCTTCCGGGAAGTAATGATGTAGAGGGGAATCAGGGAAAGGATTCTTTCATAACGAAAACTTTTCATGTTTTGTTTTGTATGTAACGAGTGAGCAAACGAGTGGTGCCGTCAAAGTATAGTACCAACCCATACATACCCGTGGGTGTCGTAAGAGGCGACTAAGGGTTATAAACTGGAGCATCCTCCTTTGTATCTTACATCTTACTTACTGCGGTCACCTACAACCGCGGTCCATGGTGCCAGCCGTAACGCTAATAAGCGAGGTGACTATGGTACTTCCCCTTTACATTTTTTCAGCAAAAGCTAGAATTCTGGAGGGAGCTCCCTATCCTGTAGTAGACGTTTCATGGGATGCTATGATGAGCAAACGAGCTCAGGTGGGCCACCTGATGATAAGTGGTCACCATTGCGCCTATAGTGCCCACTGTCCTATTAGTGGCTTTGTTTTGACACTAACAAGACAGCAAAGCGCGTTTCCCAACCTGAGAACTAAGATATTGTGTCTCATGTGCCGGTAATTTCTCTGGCTCCCTTACCTTTCAGAACGAAACACACACACATACAACAGAAGTAGGCTAGGGTACTTCCCCAGACGGACTTTGCACAAAAGCCCAGTGCTTCTATCATGCAAGCCAATACCATGCATTTAAAAAAAAACTGTTTGTATATCTATATCCAAATAAGCTGAAACATCGATTGAAACGACTAATTGGTAACCTTGCCTCCAACGCTGAATTATTCATTATTCAACCTTTTCAAACTTTAACCAGCTGGCTGTTTTCCATATGTATTTATAACTGTATTGATTTGTTCTATTGTAATCGAATAATCGAAATATAATTGTACATTAGTGTAGTAGTTGTTTTGTAAAAGCGTTTGTCATAGAAAGAGCGTTGAATGAATACAGGATGTTAAAAAATATTGCACGATAACTTACACTGTGGCACACCCCGGTCCTCGACGGACATTTCTTAAAACGAGCGCGAAACTTCTGTCAAAATTTGAAATTGACAGATGAGGGCGCACTTGCACGCAGTACAACTAGACCCGGTAAAGAACACGGGCTGTGGGTTGATTCCAATTAGTCTAGGCAATGAAGCGGATCGTTGTATGAAGACCCCCGCATTAAATCCTCAGTCGATGAAACTTTGATTACACTACATGAGACAAACCTTCTATAAAAAAATCCAAAATAAAAATCGGTACTTTCAATTTTTCCATACAAAAAATACAAAACATGTATGGATATTTTGAATTTACATTTAATTCATGGTTCTTTATCATCCTATCAAATAAAATCTGCCTGAGAAATTTATGTTCGGGTCAACTGCTTCGTTGCCTACTACGTTACTTCGTTACTAAATGGGGACGGAGAATGTCCGTTCTGTGACTATAGATTCAGATCGTGAAACTGAACAACTTTCCCCAAGAAACATAGGTCGAAATACATTAAAAGATTTTGTTACTATGAATTACTATCAAAAGTGCTGTATGTATCTCTTAATAAAACAATACTCAAAAACAAAAAACCCGACTGCGTAACAGAAAAGTGCTGAAAACAAGTTACGATCTACAAGATTCGGTAAACTTGAATTTTATAAGATATTGCAAGCGGTGGTGGCGTCATTTTGTGGTGGTGGACATAATTTTGTTCGTCTCTCGTACTACGTATTTTTAGTTTTCAAATATATTTCGTCAAATAATTTTTAAATATTTGCAGCCTTTCATTTTGCATTAAAGGTTAAAGGGAAAAAAATTCAAGATGCTCGATTTGGTCCCTAAAATCCGCCATATTGATCTTTTATAATTTTAATATACCCAGTGTCACTCGCCGCGCTATTAAGACAAATTTAACAATATATGATTCATCAAAATCGGTTCTGACGTTAAGTATTAGTTACAAGGGAACAAATAAACGGTTGATGCATACAGGTCAAACCATGTTTCATGTATTCTATGGGTCAAACAAATAATCCTCCTTTTCGGCTTCGGCGCACTCGGGTAATAAATAGGTGGCACCATGTGGAAGAAGAAGCTACAAGAAAAATGCCACAACCAGACTTTTAGTAAGGGAGATGAAGGACAAATTTCTATATGATTTGCTCATGTCTGCCTCTTTGACTGATGATAAGGAGCATTCTCTAAAAGATACAAAAAATATTGGCCGACATCCACACCCCTGCGTTTTTGAGGAATTTAGTTTTAACTATTTTGAAATTTGACAATGAAACGTACACCTGGCAGACTATGACTATCTGATTAAATACAATGTATAAAACCCCAGAAAAATGGTCTGCCACCATAATAGCCCTGCGTCGTAAAGTTACAGAGCTTCAAAATGGAAAAATTCACTACTTCGTCCCGTGATAATGCAGAGCCCTGCATGTCTGCCTCTTCGATTTTCGACATAATCAGAAGTATTACACAGGAGCCACAAAGGCAGACAAAAAAAAACATTATTTAGTATCTTATTTTAATATTTTTCTTTAACTCAAAAACGCAGCGACGCACAGAAAAATTTGTAAGGACCAAATCGATTCGTATTGAGCTGATACATCATCCCTATTAATATGAATCATGAGCACATCATATACCCAAATTGATACGGAACGGACACTCTCCGCCCCCCTTGTAATATACTCCGCACCCCCGCGCGCACCCGCCCTCGAGCATCTCGTGGTCCTTCTGAGGGTCTTTTGTACTGAACATGAACGCGACCTTCCAATTTCTAATTCGCGCTCGATGTATATAGTGTCTGGGGTGTGCTCAAGGTCAAAGTGTTTTTATACCTGTCTTACGGATTATTGCACAAACATCTCAACGTTTTCCAAACTTTTCTTCTTCAAAAAAGAAATATTTTTTGATATTTAAAGGCACTTATAACGTAACGGGTTTGTCACCGAAAAGTTTTCCAAAATCTGCTATAACGGCACTTCGCGAGTTTGGTGGAGGAAAGTTTTTATCCCAAGCTCGGAGCAAAAAGCGACTTAATTCTGCTAACTTTTCCCAAAGCTCCGACTTGTGTTGCTTTGATTGCTAAATCTTCTGCGTGTGAAATTAATTTAAAAACAAAACGGTCAAGTGCGAGTCGGACTCGCAAGGAGGGTTCCGATATACCTGTAGTACATTTAGATGCAATGCGGTCCATTTTTAGGACCGCAAAACTAAGTTTGTTGGTAAAAATTTTTACAGATTTCTAAGAAACTATGCAACTTAGAGAGATTGTTTTACATATCATCATTATTTAATTTAGATCTTTCATTAGGAAACTTCGGAGATAAGGAGGGAGAAATTATATTTTTTATATTTTTTCATAACTTAAAAACTAAAGGTGATAAAAAATTCATTTTTTTTTTAATGTTCAAGTAAAGTCCCCTATATTATGAACCCCATTCGATCTAATTGTCAATTTAAAACCCTATTTACAATAATATATTTATTTATTGTTTCGTTTGCAAGCTGGACGATCAGACAGACGAGTCACTCCATAAAGGTTCCTTTATTTCCAATCTGGTTCGGAATCCTAACAAAGTAATGTTATATAATACATAAGAAGTACCTACCTACTACTTATTTATATGCTAGCATTGCGGCTGAAACCATGAACCGCATGGTATGTACAGGGTTATTTTTGGACCCCTAGCCAAATTTTTGTGTGTGACTCAGAACAAATATCTGAACAACTTTCCCAAAGAGACATGGGTCGAAAAATGAATTTTATTTTTGGGTCTCCCATACAAACCTTGCACCAGCAACAATGGAGTTTGTATGGGGACCAAAATCTTTTCTCGTTTTTCGACTGATGTTTCTTTGGGAAAGTTGTTCAGTTTCATGTTCTGAGCAACATACTAAAATTTGGCTAGGGGTCCGAAAATAACCCTGTAGAATCTAGCGGGCCATGTAAACGTTGTTTATCTATACTATACTATACTATACTATACTATACTATACTATACTATACTATACTATACTATACTATACTATACTATACTATACTATACTATACTATACTATACTATACTATACTATACTATACTATACTATACTATACTATACTATACTATACTATACTATACTATACTATACTATACTATACTATACTATACTATACTATACTATAGATAAACAACGTTTACATTACCCACTCTTCCACTAACATAAGCAAGTGGAGGCGCAGATCATGTCAGTCACTTAGTTTATCTCACTACCTTTCCAAAATATACTACACATTTTTAGAGACATTCTGAGATTCTCGAGGGAGTTTCCTGTCCAGCGATGATGATGCAGGATGATGATGTCACATACAGGGTGTTAGGGACAGGTTGGCAAATACTGAAAGGGCTGATCAGACAACGTAACTGAACAACTTCTAGTGAATAAAACTTTCAGGAAATGATAAAAAGATCGGCCTATCCATACAAAATTGCAAACTTGATTGGGCAGTTTTTATGGTGAGGCCGATTTCTTTTTCATACTGAAAGTCAACAATTCAATTCGATGATTTTTCGTTGTAAAAAGTAGCTACAGGCGCCTTAATTACTTATCTTCTGCGACTTAGCTACCTTCTTCTTCTTTCGTGTCGGCAAGAACACAGGCTAAATCTTACTTGCCCAGAAAGCGGCTACCGTGGTAGCCCTCTGGTTACCGTCAAGTAAGTCCTCACGCGAGCAGGTGGTCGGGCACGCGGGACAATTAGTGAGGTGTGCCATGGTTTGCAGGAGTTCTCCACATTCACAGCTGGCGTCTGCGCTACTTAGGAACCCCCACCGGCATAGGTTATCCTTGCTTCGGCCAACTTGGGTCCTCAGCCTATTTAGACTTCTCCAGGTTGGCCAAGGTTCCTTATAGCCAGGAGGCAGGTTTTCGTTGGGGGGGTACAGTGAATGTGGGTATTCGCTTGTCCAAAGTCTGCACCTCACGTCGGAAGGGTTTTGGTCGGTAGGCTGTGTGGATCGCAGGAAGCTTTTGCGGCTTCGCAACCGATCAATACTGAGGTATACAATACTACATGTCGCAGGCAAATCGTATAATTAGCCGTTTACAAACGGCCCACAAATGGTATACGTTCGGCAAATTCTAAAACGGTGTCGGCAGATTGTAAACCGATCCCGAACGGGATGGGTTAGGTTAATTTAATATTAAGGTGAGGTTAATCTGCTACACCCTAACAGGGTACATGTTCTAGTTAATAAGACACCTTGTTATATACATCATGTAAGCAAATGAATAAATGAATCTTGCGACCACGACGCGCACGAGCCAAGCAAGTGTAGCGAGCCAACGTTTTTAGCAACTTCCTTACAACTTACCTAAGGCGGTCGAGTATCAAACCCGAAACTTTCTGTAAATTAGGTAATTGCGTTACATTTGCACTACCAAGACTATCGAACTTTACACATAGTGGTACTAGTGGTCCAGGGGGGGTGATCGTGGTAATTTCAACGATATTACCAAAACAAAAACGTTTGCCTAAAACACTTAGTTAAGACTTAACATGAATTTTGAGGCAAACGTTTTTGTTTTGGAAATGTCGTTGAAATTACCACGATCACCCCCCAGTAGGAAATAAAATTGTGTAGGTATTTGTGTATTTTATTATAATTTTGATCTCGAAGGAATTTTGATTGGGATTCTCACCACGTGGTCACATTATAATCACGTTACTACTAGAATACACTATGATAGAAAGAGATAGATTACTCTGTAGTTATTTCTCTGTTTAGGATGCAAATGCCCCATCGTACAAGCACTTCGATATATATTATATTCAGAGAATGTCTTTATTACCTACCTTAAAACGATTCTCACCGTGTTCTGCAAATTTAGGGGTTTTATGAGACGATATAAGTAGGTCGTTATTTAAGATATAAATCTGAAAAAAATATATGTTGAGTATCCATGTTTAAGCTATAGTTTGTACATTTATATTTTGTAAACAATTTAAAATACTTTAAAAAAATATATTGCAAAGTGCTTTATTCTTCCAAAATCACACTAAATTCGATATTTATCCTAAACGGATGGATGAATTTACAAAATTTCTGCAGGAAATTATTTGTTGTAACTTGATTGTCAAACTGTACATACTGTTTTAAAATTAGTCAATGTCTTGATACGTAAATCCAAATTTATCTCAGTCTACACGCCAATTAGTCAATACGACCGATCGTAACAGCCACGTTGCAGAACACTCTAATATGGATGTTATTCACGTGTAGAAGAGGTCGACATTAGCATTGACGTACTTGTAGCTGCTAATTTTACAGTGAGAAGCGCCTCCATTTCTTACTGCCTTTATTGGGAGCTCATTACGTAGGTTTTATTTATTCCTCCCTTAACACCCTACGAACGAAAATGATTTCGCCATTTTCTTTCTACTTTCGCGCCAAATAAGACGCGCGAGATCCGTAGTGACAAATTCGCGCGAAAATACTTACTGTTCCTTTTACAAATTGCTTAGTTGAACTCAGGGTTGGCAGCAACTAATATTTCACGCGGATATAAATGACACCAATTCCTACTTCAACAAGGAATAAAATTTCGCGCTTTGGCATTTTTGAGAACTTTGAAAATATTTTTATGGCACTAAATACGAATATATAAGCCTACTAGAAATATTTAGGTAAGTATACAAATATGAGACTGACGCAGGAGTTGAACTGATTCAGCACGAGTAGGTCCGTGGGTATACCTTAGTCCAAACTCATCAAACAGATAGACTAAGTTAGGAGACGGTTGTAGATTATATATATAGATAAATAGATAAAAACTCTTTATTGCACACAAATTTACAACAATTAAGTACAAACAACTTATCTTATTGCTTATTATCTACATTACTTTTTTACTTGTGTTAGTTTTTATTAATGCTTCCTTTATTTTGTTTCAGATGACATGAGAAGCTCGCGAGGATTGAAACCATATTTTTATACAAGTGCAACAAAAATACAACAGTAAAATAATTTATTAAACAATTGAAACAAATACACTGACAATAACCAAGCCAAATTTTCTTATTTTACTAAATAAACTTATCGTAAAAAAGAGAATTACTATTTTTAAAATATACACAAACATAATTTATTTTTCTAATATTTAAATTCAAAGAGAAAAAGCCCTAGCGAAGATTGGAACTAAAATTTAAAAACAGATTTATTTAAATTTCGAATATCAAAACGTGGCATATCGCGCGTAGACGCGGTGCAGAGTAAAAATTAAAAAGTAAAGATGAGCATAGACTCAACGTCGTCAGCCAAAAGGCTTAATTTGGAACGAGCGAATAACTTCATGCGACAGTTTCGGGACCCCGATTCTAGGGAACTGAAGAAACTTTCGGCGAACCAGTTCATGGAAGTCTGGAGCCATTATGACAGAGATGGTAAGTAATTTTTCATTATTCTATTTTATTCATTTTGTGGGAGACTTACGGCTTGAAACCTACTTACAATAACGTATTAAGTACCTAGGCATTATGTGAAGCGGCAAATTAAACAATTTGCCTGCGACATTAAGATCTTAAGGTCATTAAGGTCTTCGATTAGTTTTAAAAAAACAAAAACAAAAATAGAATAGAAAGGATCAGGCTGTTTGTCCATCGCGACGATTCCGAGCCGATACAGATAACATGAGAAAAGCGCCGACAAAGTTACGAGCAAAAACGGTACTTGTTTATTACTTACTCGTATTGCGGCGCTGTTCATTTGTTTTATCGGTATCGGCTCTGAATCGTGACGGTGGACAAACAGCCTAAGCATACCCCCGCACACTACATAAAACGACCGCAAGTTTGAAATTTGAAATTGGAGGGTCGCGTAGGCCCGCCTATTCAGTACAAAAGACCCTCAGAAGGACCACGAGAATCTCGCGGGCGGGTGCGAGCGGGGTTGCGGGGTAGATTGCAAGGGGAGCGGAGGGTGTCCGTTCTGTAGGATAGTACCATTACTTGTTAAATACCATTACTTGTTTAATTACATAAGTACCATTACTGTTGAGACTGCCCCGTTTCTGTAGTGCGTCAGGGATGTTTTCTGAGTAAAAATCCTATGGCTTTGCAGTCAATGTTTAAATTTAACTTACTATTGTATGCCCATTCCGGGTTGATTGTGAGACCCTTATGTATATAATCAAGAACTTGTAACATACCACAATCTGACAATAAATGGATTTCAATTTCAATTTCATAATACGCCAAAAAAAAAACAGCAATAGATTGCGGGGCAATCGCAACATCATCCTGATGACCATAGTGGACAGGTATACGTCGCCGCTATGGAAGTGTCTGGTGCTGAGGGTGATCATGATCACAGAAACAAAACCATTTCTTTGATCGCCCTTGGCCCCAGAAGCCTTTTCTAGATTTTTAGTGTAATTGTCTAATTAAGTTATTAGTAACATTTCTATGGACCTAGGAAGACTGAAACAAGATTATTTTTTGTTTTTTGTTTATCTGGATGTCTTTCTAATCAAGGTACATAATTTCGACTAATATTATGTTCCCTTTTTGTTATACGTTGTATAAGTTATCTGTGGAAGCCAATAAGCTTAACGAAAGTAAAGTAAAAACAACATGTCTGTTTTTCTAAGAATGGCAGCCACAAACATTATTAAGAGCTCTCTACGCAGTATTCGCTTGAGCTGGCAAAAAGAGCCTACGCGTCTTCGAATTGCGTAGTCAACGCGTAGGCTGATAGCGACAACATTAATAATCGCAAAATGTATAGGATAAGTGGTAGATTATACAGGGTGTTTATTTGATTGCGTGCCATAGCTCAGGGGCGGTATCAGTATTAGTAACTGAACAACTTTTTCCAAGGAACGTAGGTCGAAATACGAAAATCAATTTTTGACCTCCCACAAAGACTGCATCAGCTGATAGCGCGCTTTGTATGAGAGGTCAAATTTGGGTTTTCGTATTTTGACCTATGTTCCTTGGAAAAGTTGTTCAGTTTCAGTCCCCGTACACGAAACGTATTTTTTTGGATTTTGTTTGTTCTGTCATGAAAACGGCAACACATACAAACACACACTTATAAGGGTATATCAACCCTGAAGGATGTGATTCTGTCCATGAAACTGAACAACTTTCCCCAAGGAACGTAGGTCGAAACATGAAAAAACAATTGACCTTCCCATACAAAACTCAGTTTCTATTTGGGTCATTTTTTTATTTCGACCTATGTTCCTTTGGGAAAGTTGTTCAGTTTCATAGGCAGATTCACATCCTTCAAGGTCGGTATACCCTTTATGTTACACCTTGTTTAGTAAAACAACAAATAATAAAAGTCATCCAAGCATACTACGAAAATTTCACCTAAAAGATGTAGGTATTGTGAGGTGATACAGAACCCTCGGTGCGTGAGTCTGACTCACACTTAGCCGGTTTTAAAATACTTACAGAAAGAGGTGGCTCTATTCTTAGCCGATACCACACGAGCTAAAACTTTTGCACTTGGACCTACGAAATGTCACAAGGGTCTACGACTTGCTACGGCGTAGGTGTTTGCTACGTGCCAAACGAAACGCCTACGAAGTACTACGAACCTCGATGTGGGCGGTAAAGTTTCAAATTCAACCAATTTGGTGAATTTTCGCTAAAATTGTCTACATGGCTTTAAGGGTTGAAGAAGGCTGATTTCATAATGTGTTTCTCAGTGTTTAAAGACTACCGCCTTTTGGTAAGCTCGATGTAAATTAAGCTTAAGGCTAGCGGCCACCTAAGAATGGACACCATTATTTTTTTTACATTGCCTCGACATTTTACATAACGACCCGTAATTCGTTGGGGTCGTAAGATACTCGTAACCTAACCCAACCTGAGGTTGGGTTTGCCTTAACTAGCTGTCCTAAAATGCACCAGCATCTAACCCCGTTTACAATCTGCCGATGCCGTTTTACAATTTGCCGAACGTATACAATTTCTCGGCCGTTCGTTATATGAAATTATACAGACCAATTGATACTGGCACATAAAATCTTACCTAGAGACGCTTGGTCGTGCATTTTTCATAAAAATAGTTTCAGCCGTTTTCAGCAAATTTCAATTCTTCATTTTTGTCGTATGACAGCTACCCTCAATATAAGAGCTAGCAAGAAACTACTCATAACCTTTCGATTAATTTGTATAAAAATCTTTAATTTAAAATTTGGTGTCAAAAGGACTATTCGTTTAGCCGCTATTTTTTTTTTTTTTTTTTTATATGCCAAAGCGTGACGGACAGACGGACCGACCGAACATCAACACGTTGTATACACGGTGGAAAGTTATGACATTGGGCAGCACAGGGCACCTACTAGAAGCATATCATACCCAGCCTATGAAGAGCCCATCACATCTGAGGGCATTGCCTTTTCTTGAGTACGACGCCTATTGGCCGTCATGTTGGCAGCTTTGTAACGGTTTGTAAGGCTTCATTTGTGGATTTCTAATTTTAGAGTTTTGGGCATTTTAGGGCTATTTTTAGAGTTCTAGGTCGTAGACTTTGTCTTTACAAAACAAGTCTTATTGCGAGTGATTACACTTTCTCCATTATAAATCAAATAAAAAAACTTCTTCGATAAATCTGTCGCTTCAAAATCTGTAAAAATAATAACTGGATATCATATTACTCTTTTAATGATGTTATTCCGCAAATAAGTCCTACGGTAAACAAAACGCTGTGATTGGTTGGTGCGAGTATTTTTAGCCTGTGGTTCCATAAGCACTTTGATTGGAGTGAAATCTACTGTGATAGCCTAATCCGATCATCATTGTTTTGATAAATTAATACGATCACGAGCATTTCTGCTGAAAATAATTATTTGTTATGTTTGACTCTTGAATAAATAATGATAAGTAGTGAGAATGACTCAGAAAATAAACGATAATTGATAAATTAAAAATGCATTTTTCTACGTAGCTTTAACATCTCTTGGGAACCTAAATCCCGAAGTTTTACGAAGCTATGATAAATAAAGCTTTCATTTTGGTCCTAACAATACTCTCCGTAGTAACCCATGTCTTCGATTTTGCTTCCGTATCTGTTTCTTATTCGGTATTTGGGAACAGATAGAAGTTACTATAAGAAGAAGACTGTCTGTTAAATCTAGAAAGGGAAGAGTTGTTAACTTGTTCAAACTCAGCTTGTTGAATTGCACCTATTGACACTTTTGTTTTTCTCAATTTTCAAGTTGCAACAGTGCATTATCTGACTGGCTGTTAAACTTTACCTCATTATGTATACGTTTCTAAATATTATGGCCTAAGTTTTTGCTCTCATCTTTTTAGTGAAATATACTATCAATACTCGTAAACGATAAAAGAATTCTCACTACTTGTTGATCACCCCTCGTTATTCAGTGATATTCAAGAATGTATTCCCATGTTTTCCAGCCTCTGTGGTTTAGTAGGCAGAGCGCTCGGCTCTCGATTCGGAGGTTTTGGGTTCGATTCCCGGCGGGGACTCTGTAAAAAAAAATCTGTTTGGTTAGGACTTTGCAGTATGAAGCACCCGATTGTCTGAAAAGTTAGATGATTCTGTGCTTCGGAAGGCACATTAAGCCTACTATCTAAGGTACGACGACATAGTCGTTAATGAAGGCCTTTAGCGGCTCAACCACTCTGACACGAGGATTTATGAGGTCGGTCATCGATCTAGCAAACCACATGATGATGATGATTTACTACTTTTAGAAATATGCAAAAACGCAAGAGAATATGCACAAAATCATATTTCGGAAAAAAAAAACCATTTTCAAATGTAAAAAAAAAACAAGTGAGAATGGTATTTAGAGAAACTTTGAAATTCAGAATACATTTCCATGTCGCAACTGTAATACCGTCGCTCCAATTCCACGTGTATTTATCTTCGTATCCGACTGAGCTACGTGTGTGCCCCAGAGACAGTCTCAAGTGAAAATTGTGGCTACATAAACATGGGTAGGTAGGAACATAGCTCGTATTCTCTAGAGTCTAGAGTCTAGACAATGTAATTGTAGGTAGCGGTTGGTAGTACATTAGTACTTAGTAAAGTAACTTAAGTAACCAAAACGTTTTGTATTTGACGTTGTTTATTTTTGTGCGTAAGTGCGTTGTCGTGCATTTGTATTCACTAAGAAGTGGACCAATAGTCTAGGCAACGAAGTGGATCGTTGTATGAAGACCCCCGCATTAAATCCTCAGTCGATGAAACTTTGCCGGGGGTATATGAGACAAACCTTCTATAAAAAATCCAAAAACAATCGGTACTTTTAATTTTTTCATACATTTTTTGTAATTTTTGTATGGAAAAATTAAAAGTACCTACCGATTTTTTTTTTTGGATTTTTTTATAGAAGTTTTGTCTCATTTAGTGTAATACCCCAGCAAAGTTTCATCGACTGAGGAATTAATGCGGGGGTCAACTGCTTCGTTGCCTGCACTATAACGTAAGTAACCAAAACGTTTTGTATTTGACGTTGTTTATTTTTGTGCGTAAGTGTGTTGTCGTGCATTTGTCTTCACTAAGAAGTGAACAAACGGATGTCAGGTACGGTCAACCGCACGTCAGTAGAAACTTTTTCAACTCTATTACCACGCTATAAGGTCCAAAAGTGTTTCTACTGACGAGCTGTTGACCGTACAAAATAAAGCTTGTATAGTTTTGGCTCTTCTTCTTCCCTTTGCCAAGCACTCGTGGTCAAGTTGCCCATTTTTTTACCATCACAAAAATAAAGCAACATGCGCCGAGATCGGAACCCGTATGGGTGATCAAATAAAGAAATAGCACACCGGAAAAAAAAGGAACAAATGCGTTTTCATATTTTGGAGGGCATGCTAACTCGTTGCCGCCTTTGGTCTCGGCTAATATCTTAGATAATGGTCCTTCAACTATGTCAGATAAGCTCTTTGGCGACTTTAAATCTGACAGCCAGGTTCTGGCAAAGCCTAACAATAACTCAGTAACTAAAACCAGAAAAATATTTGACGGAAAGAATGACATTGTTTTAGAAACTTGTTTTTACGGACAGCTTTAACCATAAGCTGCCGTTATTCATAATCTAAGACTTTAACCGATTACTTTTGCCATAGCTGCAAAATATGTTGGTAAGCGATGAAATAAACGAAAAAAATGGATCATACAACAAATTTGTAAATAAACCTACCGACTTCAGTGTGACAAATAAATACAACTTAGTAACAAAAGAGTTTCATCCACCTTGTAGCTCCGCTCCGCAGTTACCGAGCAAATAAAATTTTATTACGCTTTACCACGAATCCGAGTGTACACATTCAAGTTCGTACATAGGTAGAAACATAGAATTCGTTTAGAAGGTAAGAGGCATATTCGTCGTATAATATTTTAATAAATATTACCAAATATTCGACGAGCATAGAGTTGATCAAGCCAATAGTGACGATTGGTAGTTTTTAAATTTTACTATGGCAACATTCTTTACATCACCTTGATGTTACGTATTTCCGAGTTCACTCATTGAGTATACAGTATACTATACACTTAGTAATCTGGGGATTCAGCGTTATAACTTTTGAATTATTTCATTTAAATTGATGATGAAAGATGACGTCAGTTAAATTACAAGTAAATTATACATTGTGACGCTAAAATAAAAATCTGAAATGGGTTGATTATACTAAACAATTATATTATCATAGATTATACCTATGATTAGTCCCGTGTCGTTTCGGCAAAGAATAGTTCCAATCCATCTCTGCCCTTTGATGTCGTAAGAGGCGACTAAGGGATTATCAACTGGAGAATGGGCAGCAGCTTCCTCCTGCGTGTCGTACCATCTTATACCATTGATAGGCGTCCAAAAGAAAATAAATGGTACAGCAGCACTGCACTTACTTTCTAGCAATACTCAAGGAAAAACTATCAACCGCAAACTTAAATTTGTAATGCCCTACACATAGTATGGAAATACAAACTTTTATTTACGTTTTACCAAAAAAATGTTCGAATGAAATATACAGATCAATTCAGAATTCAAATTGTCAAACATTAAAACAAACAAACCTCAAACGATTTCGAGTAAATCACATGTTTAACTTTTGGTAGTACTGGAACACCATTTATATGAATTTTCACAGATCAATGGATACTACCGTAGGATACTTGCATGGAGATTTTTTAATTTCCCAAAACATGTTATGGATAATTGTTCAGTTTAGTCTACTGAGCAAGCCCTTTCAGTTTTTGTTACACCCTGTGTACAAAATATTATTCACAAAAATCATAAAGAATATCCAGTCAGGTAGACAACCAATCCAGGATTAATATTATAGAAAATTTTAATAAAATCAATGGATCCAATTTTGGGTAAATCACATATTTACGATTTGGTGGTACACAGGAACACCCCTTATATGAAATTACACAGATCAATTGATAATGGCGCAAGATATCTTACATGGAGATGCTTGGTCATGCCAAGTTTCATCAAGATTCTATGAGCCGTTTATGAGAAAATTTCGATTTTTCATTTTCGATGTATGACAGCTACCCTCAAAATGAGAGCCAGCAAGAAATCACTTAGAATTCTTCGATGGATTTGCATAAAACTCCTGAATTCAATATATGGTGTCAATCGGACCATTTGTTTAGCTGCTAGGTCAAAGCGTGACGGACAGACCGACCGACGGACCGACCGACCGACGGACCGACCGACCGACCGACCGACCGACGGACGGACATTTTTGGGAGACTTGTTTTTTATGATGTATAAGTGATATAGAACACATTTTTGAGAAAATTAGAAAAACTTTTATTTCACGAATACAATACTTTTCTCGCTCCGCTCTAAAGTAAAAATTCAATGCGTCATGCTGTAATGGGACAAGCCTGCCGCTAATAAAAATAACATCCCAACCATATTTTTAAGGAGCGCGGTAAACGTTCGGATTGACTTTGGATTGCAAATATAATAAAAAAGGCGTAAGTGCCACTATCTTGTTTAGCAAAGCAGAGCCTTAGGTCTAAGACTTAAAGCGCATCTGTTTGCTACTGTATAGGAACATTTAAACACACACTCTAACAGTTTCAGGTCAGGCAGTTTTGGCGCGTAAATGCAGCGCATTTGGGTTTTCAACCAATAAAGGAAGCGCGTGTCTTGGCATGGGGGGCCAATGACGTTACGAAGGGAAAGGCGTCGCTCGCGCCAGCGGCGTTGGCGAGGTATAGAGGGCCAGCGGGTCATTCGGTGTGCATCCTCTCACGAGAGGGGTAGTGAGTGAAGTGCTTGTGATTGATGTGCAAAAAGGCACGATATAGAGCCAGTGTATTACAGAAAAATTAGTCACCGTCGAACAAATGTGGATTCGACTAGTTCACAGATAAGCATACCAACATGTTCTTTTGTTAATTATAGATATAATTTACCGTTTGCCATTTGAGATTAGATTGACTAGTATATTTTGCACCATTTGATATAAATTGCAATGTCGAACCTAGTGTCAACCGTAATCTGAGAGGGCAAACTTGAGGTGTTAGTGGCCACTATAAAGCTAAGCAATAATTATAATGATTTGATTGTACCTATATGTCATGTATGAATTGTATGGTTAGGGTACAACCAAGGGGGGTTTGTTTGTTTCGTTTGTTCCCTCCTTTACCTGCCAGAATTTGGGTTTTGCCAAACGAAAGCCAATGAATACCGATACGCCAAATTGCGTTAATTCATTCTAAAATAACTTGATATTTATACTCCATAAATATATCCATCTGTTTCGTTGGCGTAAAGTAAACTTCATAAGATGCAGGCGCTTTATGTGGTAAATAAAATACTTACCGTTTGTTACCACAAAATTCCTTGTTTCTCTCAAAATATTACCTACTCCCTAACTTGTAATAATTCCAGGCCTCTCAAGCACAAAAGTAAGCATCTACTCTTGCCTAACTTAATAAGCCGAGCTATTCTAAAACTTTGCCATTTACAAATAAATTTGCCATTTTATTAGTATTGCACAGCACAGTGTTTGGCTAGACAAAACTGTGAAGTATTATTTTATCAATCGGTCCAATAAAAGACGATCAACAAAATTTAAGACTAACAAATCGAGATAATACATTTCGATTTATACATGGGTTCGACTCCCATCGCAGGGTCATAAGGCCGTGACCCTCACATCTGGTCGCCGTGAAGCCAAGATCTAGATATCGTGTCTACGCAGTAGTACACGGCTAGAAAGAACTTAAAATTAATAACACAACGTAAACTTTTATAGATAAAATATTTAAGGTGCTTGTTTAGTCCAAAACATCTGGGAGAGGAAGCTTAAAATATAAACTATTGTAAAAACAAATCTCAACTCAAAGAAAGGCATTTAAAATAATAATAAAAAGATGCTTATTTAGTTTTAAATATCTGGGAGAGGTAATTTATTGAGAAAATACTGGTATAGCAAATGACATTTCCAGAACAGTTATTATTATGGCCATTTTAAACACCTTTTACTTATACTGTTGCATGAGATATTACTGTGTGCTATTTTCAGGTTTTAAATTGCAATCCAACGTCCAATCCGAAATCATAAAAATTCGCACAACAAAATTTTGATTCAAATTAATTTGTTTAATGTAGATTATTTACAGAATACTCATTTACCGTAATAACATGCAGAATATAATGAAAGTAGAGCAAGCCTTGGTTCGGAATGAATTTATTACAAGAAAAATAAATACATAAATAAACATTCTAAAGTTGATCCATGATTTGGTAAAAATGTTGCATATTACTCATCAAACAAAAGGATGCCTTGCCAACCTTAAAGCGAGCAGGTAGCCCGTTCTAACAGGGCTTGGGTATGGGCGATGAAGAATATTCCGTTACGTCTCTTTTGTTGTAAAATGCTAAATAAATGAAGCGCACATTCGAGCTAAGAGTGAACAATAGCTGATTGCGACTAATTTTAAAAGTACTGACACTTTCATGTTAGTTGTTTTATTAATGAATAATGGATTTTATTTACTCTGACATACCTGTCTAAGTCATTACAACATGTCATATTAAAATAAAATGGGTTACCAAATAACGATCAAATGAACTGAACACATCTTAGGAACCCTTAAATAAATTAGTAAACATAATAAATAGATAAATAAATAATTATATACAATCTTGGTAAAGGAAATCAAAACTCATTTAATAAAGGGCCATCTCCTGTTAGATTTAGAAATCAGATCGGATTAAAAACATCGAAAGCTTAAAGAAATTATTCATCATCATATCAGACAAAACGCATATTGCATTTTGATAGCTTCAGTTTAGATTCATCATTTATCATCATATCAGACAAAACGCATATTGCATTTTGATAGCTTTCGCTTAGATTCATCATTCACCATCATATCAGACAAAAAGCACATGGCATTTTAGTAGATTTCTCTAGAGATTGCTGATAGATGAATCGAGGTAACTATGGTTTAGGCATTGCCTGAAATAGTTCATGGGAAGTTAAAGCGTTGAAAGAAGTATTTGTAGTCTTGAGGTGTTATTATCATTAAATTAATGACAAAAGTCTTGAGTACTGAAAGGCTTTTAAGTGAACGACTGTATGCAGTTAAATTTTGGTATGAGAAGCGTTGAATCTTTTAGATCACGCTTATCAATTATTTCATAATATTGAAAAGTTAATAAAGACAATGTCAGATCTGACTTGAAAATATACCTATATGGTATTGTACAAATATACAAACAATCAAATGCACCGGGACGCTGGTTGCACAATAATAATTACATCCACGTTCGATTGAAAGTCGCAGCCTGCCACCACCAGTGCCACGAGCCACTTGCGTGTGTGTGTTAGGGACTCCATTCGAATATGACCACGATTACTTCGCAGCTCCCCATGGGAGGAAGTTTCGCGGTAAACAAATCAACATTTGATTGGCAATCGCAGTCTGCCACCACTAGTGCTAGAAGCCGCTGGTGTGTTAGAGATACCAATTGAATCATCTGGGTGGAAGTCAGATTTGACCTAGTCTCAAGAAGACAATAGAATCCAATCATTAATACAAAAACTTATACCTAAACGAGACGAGCTACAGTCGATTCACCCCAAAATAATGTAGTATTAATCGAATCGCTTAAGGTTTTGATAGAGCTACAGCGGGTATAAAGTTTACATAATTTAAATTCTGGGTTATATGATAGCAAGTTAGAGAAGAGAGACAAAAAAAAAACACAGCTTAAGTTATATACAGTTAGGTTAGTAGTTAGGTAGGTAATATTGTTAAGGTTAGGCTAGTTTCAATATTTCGATAGAACCGAAAAGGTAAGTAGGTATAAATAACCAGAGGTTCCAAATAGGTATTGTTTCAAGTTCTATGAAAAGGCCATGAGACAATGAGGCCTACTAGACTATGAGGTACAATAGTACTAAACCTAGGATAGCATAAAAGGGGCTCGCAGTATGGTAGCGCTAGTAAGTGTGTAAGCACTGTCCACATATCTAAATGCGTTCATATCCATAATTTTATTGGTTTAAACATAGAGGGTTCGATTCTCTCATGATCTCAAAGTTGTATAAACTTTAATCAAAAACTACTTGAATCGATTATTCTGAAAGCTTTTGATCTGATATGGTTTGGTAATAGCGAAAAAGAAAAACAAACTAAGGGATTACTACTGCGTTAAGTTCAGATGACTTAACAATGGATAAGGACTATAAAAAGGGCATTATCAAAAGAGTACCAAAGATAAACCTACGGTTGTTTTGCACAGTGATAACAACGATTACTCACTCAGGTCTTCAAGTTAAGCGAGATTTTAAAGATAAGGTATTGTAAGTGTATGTTATAAAGTAGGTAGGTAAAGGGTGTAAAGCGTATTTTGAACAACGATACGAGCTTATAAAACGTTAAGAAATTTCTCAAAGCATATGTATTAGGTAGGTATGTCAGTTGTCACTTAGGTTAATAAAGGTCGGTAGCGGCTTATTAAGGTTTAGCTGAAATGACTTAGATGTTATGAGTTTTCAAGCCAAGACTAAAGTCTGAGATCGTTGATAGGTAATGTGCCTTCCGAAGCACGAAAAGGGAAGTATTCGTCTATAGGCTAAGAATGCTTGGAATAGTGAGCGAGGTAATACTCAGTAAGTTTAAGAATAATTTTAAAACTGCGATAAGAAATGCAGTTTTGTTTCTAAGAACGGTCGAAACAAAAGAAAGTTTTTTGACGGCAAGGGTCCGAGTAGGTAGCAGATGACCCAGGAAAGGCCACGGTTTAAAACTAAAAACAGATGTGCTGAATAGAGCTTTGAATATCGTAAGCTTTAATTTTTTGTTGCTTGCTTTTGAAGCTTGCAATAATAATGGCATTCCCAGCGTCATAGAGTTATTTAGAAAGCCGACGGTCTCTAAACAATAGCTACAGAGCATGCAGCCGGACGTTAGTAATAAACTTGAGCGAAGGATAAAAAAAAAGGGAACTTTATGGTTCTTTGTTAAAAATTCTAGCGGCTGATAAAATTAACTAGCGATCTGTTATGACTTCGCTTACGGTTCGAGTCCGAAGCTTGAGTCCTTTACAAAGGTTGAGAACGAGTCGCATTTCAGAGGAGGTTGCATATCATTAAATGTTTATAATGATAAGTCGGTAAAGGTCAAATTAACTGCTAAATGAGATTTTAAATAAACGAAGCTTGATTTAAAAGCCACAACTTTTATGGCAGTATGGTAATAATTCATATTTACTAGTAGGTATATAGGCATTAGGAGCGAATAAGTAACGAGTTAGGTCATGAGGGTAATAGGTAATATAATTTTTCTCTTTAGTATAAGTAGATATATCTTAGTACAAGTTTAAAGCTAAAAGATTAGCTATTGGCAGATAAGTATCAAGTTATCCTGTATTTCGTGGAGAACTGTGGTCTCTGCCTACCCTGACGGGAACAAGGCGTGATGTTATGTATGTATGTATGTCGTTTATAATGCGATACGGAACCCTAAAGAGGTACACAAGAGAATGGCTAGATTTTGGTAATCCAGGCTGTACACGGCAGACTGTACAATGGCAGACAATGGCAGTAGTTAACCGCTAGATAAGGCAGATAGCTACAAGAGTAGATTTTATGGTTGTATGGTATTGAAATAAAAAAAAATTTAAGTCTTAAAAACAAGAACATCGTGGTTCAAAAATTACTGAACTGGTATAATTTTATTAGAAAATGAGATAATGTCGAGCTTGTAGAAGCGAGTGGAATATCGATAGGTATATACTTTAGCTCAGGAGTGGACTACTATAATGAGTTTGGTGATGAAATGATCGATCGCAATATTCCATGAAATGCCCACTTCAGTACAAGGAGCTACCTTCAGAACCCCAGCAAAAACAAGAGGTACTTAGGAGGAGATTTACCATGGTCACCACACTTGTAAGCGTTGCGGCGGGTGACCGCTGTTATTGATGACCGCAGTATGTAAGATGGTACGATACAAAGGAAAAATAAAAAAAAAAAACAGGCTGCTGCCTGTCCTTCTGTTCATAAGCCCTTAGTCGTCTTTTGCGACACCCATGGCAAGAGATGAGTTGGTATTATTCGCTGCCGGAACCACACGGGTCCGTTATTTGCCGCAAATGAGCAATAAGATTATTGAATACAATTAATTTCGGTGATAGTAAAAGGAAGTGCGACACGATTTAGGTAGATTTGGCCAGCAGTAAAATGTGAAAGGAAAACGATAGAGATAAGGTTGAGAAAAAAAAAATCAGGTTTGATTACAATACATTTTCGTATAAAATTAAATATATGGTGATTTACTTTACCTTGAGAAGACAAAGACAAGATCAAAGATTGTAATTGTAATAGGTCCGCAACCAAAAAAAAAAAATTTTAGTGGGACCTAGATTATTTTGACATATTATAGATAGAAGTTCATGCTCAAGTCATGAGAACATAAAGCGTCTCAAAATAATGCCAAGCAAAGCCCTGTTAAATTAAGATAAGATAAGATGATTTATTGCTTTCCACATGGTCATTCAAGGTGTTATCATATATACATAGTTACACATGTAGACCCAGAAGGGCACAACAATTATTATTACTAAGTTACTAATAACTATATTATTATGATTTTAATTAAATCAGAAATGGAACGTGGCAATAACAAAGAATACAATTTACATGAATATTAAATAATAAAAAAAAACATATCATGTCACAAGTAGCTGTCATAACGATTAAGCGATAAAATGAACTTTATTGACATCGCATATCGCCTACCTTATCTCAATGTAGGCCATTTCATCTAACGAAGACGAGATGCGCTGCCGAAATCTTTAACAAATAAAAGGTAGATAAAAGGGCTAGCAGCCCATTGTTATGACTGGTCATAGTCGGGCTGAAACTCACATACAGGTTATTATATAATATACAGATAAATACATAGCTGCACTCATACTCTGGTGAAAAGGGAAGGACTCAAAAGTCGTTATGACCAATGAGAGTAGCCATTTAATCAGGTAACAGGTTAGTTACCATTTACTCTGTGTAAGTTTGAATGAGAAGGGGGCGTCAATACAAAAAGGTAACGCCCACATTTATGACAGTGCTAGAGAAACTAGTTACATAGTACATGAGCAGGTAGGGTTTGAGACAGATAGAGGATTTATATACGAACCTTTAGGTTATGTAAGGGCTGGGTACATATAGATAGGCATTGTATGCACATAGTTGGCTATGCACGTAGTATTGGCAGGATTTATGTTCGTTGAGTTAGGTAATTAGGTTAGCTAGGTAGATATATTTGCAGATATGGTTATATTATGTAGGCGTGTATATTTATAGTAAAAAGATAAGGTTATGTGTACGCAGGTAGATTTGTATACAAGAAAGGTAGGAGATTGTAATAAATAGATAGGTCTTAGGGTGAAGTAGGTGATATGATTAGGGTTATAGGTTGTTAGAGGGGTTAGGAGAATAAATTAGCTGAAGGTTAAGTAACGTAGGGTTGTTGCGTTTGTTGGTGATAAGGTAAGATTGAAGCAAGTATTATGAAATTATTATTTGTGTAGAGAGCTAGAAGAACAGGTTCTCTAACTATCTACAGGGAGAGGGATGTAATGGGACAAGCCTGCCGCTAATAAAAATAACATCCCAACCATATTTTTAAGGAGCGCGGTAAACGTTCGGATTGACTTTGGATTGCAAATATAATAAAAAAGGCGTAAGTGCCACTATCTTGTTTAGCAAAGCAGAGCCTTAGGTCTAAGACTTAAAGCGCATCTGTTTGCTACTGTATAGGAACATTTAAACACACACTCTAACAGTTTCAGGTCAGGCAGTTTTGGCGCGTAAATGCAGCGCATTTGGGTTTTCAACCAATAAAGGAAGCGCGTGTCTTGGCATGGGGGGCCAATGACGTTACGAAGGGAAAGGCGTCGCTCGCGCCAGCGGCGTTGGCGAGGTATAGAGGGCCAGCGGGTCATTCGGTGTGCATCCTCTCACGAGAGGGGTAGTGAGTGAAGTGCTTGTGATTGATGTGCAAAAAGGCACGATATAGAGCCAGTGTATTACAGAAAAATTAGTCACCGTCGAACAAATGTGGATTCGACTAGTTCACAGATAAGCATACCAACATGTTCTTTTGTTAATTATAGATATAATTTACCGTTTGCCATTTGAGATTAGATTGACTAGTATATTTTGCACCATTTGATATAAATTGCAATGTCGAACCTAGTGTCAACCGTAATCTGAGAGGGCAAACTTGAGGTGTTAGTGGCCACTATAAAGCTAAGCAATAATTATAATGATTTGATTGTACCTATATGTCATGTATGAATTGTATGGTTAGGGTACAACCAAGGGGGGTTTGTTTGTTTCGTTTGTTCCCTCCTTTACCTGCCAGAATTTGGGTTTTGCCAAACGAAAGCCAATGAATACCGATACGCCAAATTGCGTTAATTCATTCTAAAATAACTTGATATTTATACTCCATAAATATATCCATCTGTTTCGTTGGCGTAAAGTAAACTTCATAAGATGCAGGCGCTTTATGTGGTAAATAAAATACTTACCGTTTGTTACCACAAAATTCCTTGTTTCTCTCAAAATATTACCTACTCCCTAACTTGTAATAATTCCAGGCCTCTCAAGCACAAAAGTAAGCATCTACTCTTGCCTAACTTAATAAGCCGAGCTATTCTAAAACTTTGCCATTTACAAATAAATTTGCCATTTTATTAGTATTGCACAGCACAGTGTTTGGCTAGACAAAACTGTGAAGTATTATTTTATCAATCGGTCCAATAAAAGACGATCAACAAAATTTAAGACTAACAAATCGAGATAATACATTTCGATTTATACATGGGTTCGACTCCCATCGCAGGGTCATAAGGCCGTGACCCTCACAATGCTAAGGGTTATCCAAATCATCCCCATGTATGTTACGTGATTATTTGTAGTTTTCGACGATTTTTCAAGTGTAGCGACACGGAGAATTCTGCTCATTACGCTCGCAACGCTTTTTACTTACCAAATATGATCCGTCATCTGGCCGCGGAAATTTCAGCGTCGGAATTTTCGCAAGTGTGTCGGTACACTAATATTTGGTTATTATAAAATAGTGTATCCTACGAGTATACTATTAAACGAGCAATATTTGTATGTATATATATATTTGTAACCGGTTTCTCGAAAACGGCTCTAACGATTTCGATGTTTACCTTACGGGGGTTTTTGGGGCCGAAAAATCGATTTAGCTAGGTCTCATGCCTAGGAAAATTTAATTTCATCTCATCTATTCGAAAATCGCTGAACGGTTCGTCAATAAAGGCGAACAAAATAGCTGTTTTCTACAAGAGACTTTCGTAGCGGGTAAAAATGGGATTTAAAATTAGGCCGGTATTTCACTGGGACGCCGTGGTAGCGCGACTGGTGGCGCGACTGGTTGCGCTACTGGTGTCCGTTACTAGACACCAGAGTCGCTACACCCTGCGGCCACAGTATTAAGGGCTATATTTCACTGGGAGTGGTTACGACCAGCAGCCGAGCTGGTTGCGCCGCCAAATTTGAAATATAGCCCTTAATACTGTGGCCGCAGGGTGTGTCTCTACTGGTGTCTAGTTACGGACATCAGTGGCGCAACCAGTCGCGCTACCAGTGTCCCAGTGAAATACCGGCCGAATTTAAATTTAGGTCCACCATAGGGATATATTAGGTCAACCATAGAGGTCGAACCAAAATATTGCATGAAAAATGATACTGGCCGGTTGTACTATTAAAATTATTATGAATATATCAAAAAAGAAATATGCTCTAAATGTAAACAAGACTACCAACCGAAAAGACAAAATAGAAAAAAAGCGCGGGAAACGTAGCCTTTGGCTTACGGGTTTTTTCTTTTGCTTTTTGTTTAATTATTATTTTGTGGATAAGGATAGGTTTTTCTTGTATATATATTAGTGTCAAGTTTGTTTCTTATGTAATTCATATTATATCTTCTTTTTCTTTGATTGTGTAGTGTAAATATCTTAATATATAGTAGGGGTAAGTTTTTTTCTTTATTGTACGAGATATGGAGCCTCCGGGTGACCCCGGAGGGACGGATCCGGGGGGTTCTGGCTTGAAAGAACCTGCCCCTTTGGTTGGATATACTGTCACTATCGCGGGTGACTCCAGTATGGACACGGACGGCTCCGTTAAGGAAACTTGTTCAGTAAGTCGAAAACGCCAGGCTGCGCGCGTCGTTTGTAGACAGTGTAACAAAAAGCGAAGTAGGACACGGAAAGGTAAGGATTTAACTTCCAATGACTGCCATTGTCTAGAAAATCTGTATCAATCAAATCCCCAATCGGACTGTACTGCTCATCCCACGCCGACTTCTGTTTCTAAAATGATTGAAAAGATACAATGTAATATTGAAGTTCCACCTAAGACGCCTGTGGGCTCTGAAATAACTCCACCTGTTCAACCATTGTCTCAACAGTCCCCTGCTAGAATTATTTATCAAGCTGCTGATGCAGCCCCCTACTTGGTACATGTACAAAAAAAACAGGAATCGCCTACTGACAATGTTATTTTACATCCAGTTTCTTTTGGCCGATTTCTAAAGAAAAACAATTTTAAAAACATCATTGATGGAAGCCTTAAACGAATTGGAAGAAATAGGGTTGCTTTGTCGTTCTCTCACTTCGATGATGCAAACAATTTCATTGACAATCCTTTACTGGATACCCATAATTACAAAGCTTTTGTACCTTCCTTCACTGTTACCCGGATGGGAATTGTTAGAGGCATACCAGTTGAGTGGTCTGAGGAGGAAATTAAGGAAAATGTTAGTGTTCCTATTAGATGCGGACCTATCCTCAAAGTAAGACGTTTAAAAAGAAAAATTATCTCTGAAAATGTACCAGAACTAAGAGCTACTGAGAGTGTTGTTTTGACGTTTGATGGACAACTTCTACCTAAACGCATATTTGTTTGTTACACTGCTTTACCAGTGGATTTGTACATTTTTCCCACCGTACAATGTTACAGATGTTGTCGATTTGGACATGTGAGGGCAAACTGCAGAGCCAAGTCTCCTCGTTGTTTTAAGTGTGGACAAGATCATGAGGGAAATTCTTGTGAGGTGAATGAAGATGATATCCATTGCTGTCTATGTAAAGGATCTCATATTGCTACTAGTAAAAAATGTCTAGAGTTTGAGAGACAGAGATCTATTAAAGAAACAATGGCCAAATGTAGTCTTTCTTACGCAGAGGCGTCCAAACAGCATGCACCTATCTCCAGAATTTCCTATGCAGAGGCTTTAATTTCATCGCCAAGTAGCTCAGCTTCAGTGTCTTCCCCGCTACATAGTGATTCACCTGGAAAGCATAAGTCTAGTATTTCTTATAAAAAAACCGTGGTCACAAAACCTCACATTCCCCGACCAGCTTCCTCAAAAGGATATGATGTGGATGCTCATAAAGCTCTCACTAAAGACTATAGTAATATCCCTTCCTCAAACGGTTGTGCCTTGATTTCTGAACCTTCCGAGGTTTCAACTTTAGAACTCATAATGGCTTTACTAAAAGCTTTATTAAACAAAGATTTAAAAAGTTCTACACCGTCCAACGCCGCCCCAAAAATAAATGTGTATGAAATATTAAAGTTTTTCAATAATGGAAGTTTCAAAAATTCTTCAGTGGAATTGTAGGAGTGCAGCTCCTAAAAAATCTGACTTAATATATTTAATAAATAAATATAATCCTTTTCTTTTTGCGTTACAAGAAACTTGGCTTAAACCAGAGTCTTCTTTTAAGATTCCTGGTTTTACAATAATTAGAGAGGACCGCCACGATGGCTATGGCGGTGTTGCCTTATTAATTATACATCCTATTCCTTATTCTTATTTCCCCATTCTCACACACAGTAATGAATTTTCTATTATTGCTATTATTGTTAAAAATATTTGTTTTATTTCCTTATACATTCCTCATCCTTCAACTTTAATTATGTCAGAAATTGAAGCAATAATTTCTTCTCTTCCCAGGCCTTTTGTCATCCTAGGTGACTTTAATGCACAACATCCTGCTTGGGGAAGTTCGTCGTCGAATCCTACAGGTATTGCTGTTTTGGAACTCCTTGAATCGCACAACATCTGTATCATTAATAATGGTCTACCTACCAGGCGGACAGGTCCTTCTGAAGGAGTCAGTGCTCCTGATTTAACTATTTGTACGCCAGGCTTAGCTTCCTCTCTGTCATGGAGTGCTCTTAAATTAAGTCATGGTAGTGATCATTTCCCAATATTGATAGAGTTCCCAATTAACTTTGGCCCTTTTTCAAAGAGGCCTCCAAGGCTTAAGTATAACATAGATGTTAATTCTGATTGGGATTCTTTTTCTCGATGTTTGGATCTTAGAATTTCATCCCTTCCTCATATTTATCAGGGTGGGGAACCAGCATGTGCGGAGGCCCTGGCAAAAGCTTTTATTGAATGTGCTGATATGTTTTTTCCAATAAAACATAGATACGAAAATTTTATACCTTCACCTCCCTGGTGGGACAGTGAGTGTTCTGAGACTGTTGTAAGAAGAAGAGAGTTGGAGCTAGCTTACAATGAATGTGGATCCGATGAAAACTTTATTCGTCTTACTGAGATTATTGCCAGCACTAGTCAATTGTTTAAAAAAAAAAATTTGAAAGTTGGAGGGCTTTCTGTCTCTCCTTATCACCTGATGTTTGCCCATCCGAAGTATGGCGTAACATAAGAAGATTCCGTTCTGCTTTTCGCGAATGTGCTTCACCATGCTTTTCTCCTACATTTGCCAACAAATTTTTAGACAAGCTAGCCCCACCTGATGTTTCGGAAAACCTTAACTTTTCTATCCCTTATCCAATAAGTAACTCAACTTCCAGTCTTGATGAACCATTTTCGCTTGTTGAACTTAAAGGTGTTTTAGATTATGTTAAGGATTCTGCACCTGGCTTAGATGGAATACCTTATTCATTTATTTCTCACCTTAGTAATAATTCTCTTTCCTACTTTCTAGAACTTATTAATAGCATTATTAATTCTGGTGTTGTTCCGCCTTCATGGAGAGTGCAGGAAGTACTGCCAATCTTGAAGCCCAATAAAGATCCATCAGATTTCTTGTCGTATAGACCTGTTGCATTGTCATCCGTTTTAATGAAAATTACAGAACATCTTGTAAAAAACAGGCTAGAGTGGTTCGTTGAATCTAAGGGACTGTTAAGTAAAAGCCAATTCGGATTTAGACGGGGTAGAAGTACCATGGATAGTATTGGTATATTTGTTACTGACATACGATTGGCTTTTTCATGTAATAACTCTGTAGTAGCTGCATTCTTAGATATAAGTGCGGCATATGATAGTGTTGTATTGAATATCCTTTACCAAAAACTACAGAGATTGAGTGTTCCATTTAAGCTCACAAATTTTATCATCAATTCCTTATCTCAAAGGCAAATTAAAGTAGTCTTGAATGACTTGAGTGAAGCGTCTAGGTTGATTTGGAGAGGGCTACCTCAGGGTTCGGTGTTGAGCCCACTACTATATAATATTTATACGTACGACTTGGAGGCATCATTGAGTGGCAGTGTAAGTGTTTTACAATATGCAGATGATTTACTTATATATTCTTCAGACCGCTCCGTTGAGAAAGCAAGCTCATCACTTACTACAGCTCTTGAACGCCTGAAGGTATGGCTTGATTTGAACGGTCTTGACTTGTCGCCTTCTAAGAGCTCGGTGGTTTTATTTAGTAGGATGAGGCTTCCTCCTCCAGTTTTAGTCCTGTATAATCATTGCGAAATACCAGTTTCTGGTCACACAAAATTTTTGGGAGTGGTCCTTGATGCCAAACTTACTGGTATTCCACATTGCGAATACATCTCTGCAAAGTGTGAACGTCTACTTAATATGCTTAGATGTCTTACTGGGGTTTGGTGGGGCGCTCATCCATTTTCTATGAAATTAATATATAATGCCTTAATCCGTAGTGTCTTGGATTATGGCACTTTTCTTTTGGAGCCAGGTAGTGTAACTGCTTTTAAAAAATTGGATGCCATACAAGCAAAAGCTTTGAGGTTAGTTGTTGGTGCAATGAGGTCCAGTCCGATTAATGCTTTACAGGTAGAATGTTGCGATCCACCTTTGCATTTACGCCGCCAGTACCTATCTGATAAATTTCTATTCAATGTATTAAAATTTTCTAATCATCCTCTCCGCTCAAAACTTGCATTACTAATCGACTACATATCATCATCAAACTATTGGTCTCATAAAAATTCTCCTTGCCTTGTTAAAAGTTACCAAAAATTTCTTGCCATTCAAGCTCCGATCCATAACTCACTTTCTTTTCCTATATTCAGTACCTCATTTGAATCTTTAACTTTTGTGCCGGACGTCCACCTAAATGTTGGAATCAGTAAAGGTGATGATAATGCAAGGTTTATATTTAACTCTGTGAGAGACAGAGATTTCAGAGATTTCCATTGTGTTTATACTGATGCCTCTAAACATTCCTCTTCGGGTCACGTAGGTGTTGGAGTATACCACTCTCAATATAATATTGTTCAGAAAATTAAGTTCCCTCCAGAAACATCCACTTTTACTGGTGAATGTTTCGGAATTTTTAAGGCAGTAGAGTATGTTCTTCTAATGAAATTGCAGAGAACGATAATAATAACAGATTCTTTAAGTGCCTTGCAAGCATTACTAAGGTATCCTTTCGGAAAAAATAAAACACACCCTATTATTATAGATATTCGGGAATTACTTTTAAGGTGCATACTTCAAAACTTCACGGTAGCTTTGGCCTGGGTTCCTGGGCATAGTGGAATTCCGGGCAATGAAAGGGCCGATCAGGCTGCCAATGATGCTGTGACATGTGGAGACACTGTACCTTACAAGAATTTCTCTCATGATATTTCTTCTCTTCCAACCACTTTCCTTCGTGAAACCTGGAGTGAAGCGTGGGCCCTCAGTAGCCAAGAAAAAGGAAAATATTACAGGTCAATTCAGGAGGACATAACTTGTAGACCATGGTTTTTCAGATGGAGTTTTAGTAAGAAGGCTACAAGCATTTTGATCAGAATGAGGTTGGGCCATGTTTGCACTCCAGCTCACCTGGCTCGGCTTGGAATAGTCACTAGTGCTGCCTGTGATTGTGGTTTTGAGCATGGTGATATAAATCATATTTTCCTTTCCTGTCCTCTCCGTAATAACTATGTCCTGTATGAAAGCCTGCTTTCTTTTAAACTTCCCTTTCCAACGTCCGTTTCCATTCTGCTGTCATCTAATGATTATCGTGTCTATAGCTCTTTGTATATATTTATTGTAGATAACAACGTAAAAATATAATTTTTGTTGATATAGTACTTCAACTTCAATTTTAAATATATAGTATAATCCTACCTATCCTTTCCTTTCCCATTCTATTCGTTCCAAATTCACTTTTGTATATTCGTTTCCCTACCTTGTTTATGGCAAATACGCTAGTCGCGTGGGCCCAAAAAAAAAGGAAAAAAAAAAAAAAAAGACTACCAACCAAAGAGGTTCTGTTCCTAATTGATACAAAAATGTTAATAACATTTTCAGTTGTTACAAATAATACTTAATATGATTTTTTGTATGGTTTCATCAAGTAATAATGTTGTCGGGAAATCGGGAAATCTTCCTCTCCTTCAGACATTCAGGTCGATCTTAATGCACTTAATATTCACTTCTCTACCCCACCTGTGAGCTTTGACAATCTTGTCAAAGCTAATACTATCTCACAAATAAGTAACCAAACCCTACCATTTTGTTCTTCCTTTTACTTTTCCACTGTAGCCGAGGATGAGGTTAGAAAGCACATTCATTCAATCACCTCTACTGCTGTGGGCAATGACAATCTGTGTTCCCGTATGATATCCCTTATCCTCCCTGAACTCTTACCTATTCTCACTCATATCTTTAATCACTCCCTGGTAACGAGTATATTTCCGTCAGCTTGGAAAATCCCTCTTCCTAAAACTGCCAATCCTACTTCCTTCTCACAGTTTCGCCCTATATCTATCCTACCATTCCTCTCCAAAGTCCTTGAGCACATTGTCCATAAGCAGTTAGCTGATCACATAGCATCAAATAGTCTTCTCTCTCCATTTCAGTCTGGCTTTCGACCAGGTCATAGCACGGTTACTGCACTACTGAAAGTCACTGACGATATCCGTCATGCCATGGAGAATAAGTCTGTGACTGTTCTCGTGTTACTTGATTTCAGTAGTGCCTTCAACTCTGTTGACTTTGATGTTCTTATTGCCATCCTTCGCTCTCTCAACATTTCCTCTTCGGCTGCAGCTTGGTTTGATTCTTATCTCCGCGGTCGTTCGCAGCGGGTCCACTTTGATGAGGCTGCCTCAGATTGGTGTGATCTCGCTGCGGGTGTGCCGCAGGGTGGTGTTCTCTCTACTCTTCTCTTTTCCGTCTTCATTAATACTGTTACATCAGTCATCTCCTCTAACTTCCATCTCTATGCAGACGATTTGCAAATCTACCGCAGCTGCAACGTATCTGATATCTACGGTGCCATTGAGAGCCTTAATGAAGACCTTAAACGCATTTCCATCTGGGCTGAATCCTATGGTCTGCTCGTTAACCCTAGGAAATCACAGGCTATGGTTATCGGCAGTCCATATATGGGTAGACAGTTAGATCCACTCAGAATCCCTCCAGTTCTGTACAATGGCACCTCCATCACCTTTACAAAAACTGCAAAGAACCTTGGTCTGATCATAGATTGCAGCCTTTCTTGGGACGCTCACGTGAACGAGGTCAGTCGCAAATTGCATTTTTCATTGCATTCTCTCAAACGCCTTCAAAGTTTTTTACCCCTGAAGACTAAAATTTCCCTTGCCCAATCTCTCCTCTTACCTATCCTTGACTACGCCGACTCATGCTATTTGGACGTCACTGAGGAGCGATTAAACAAGCTTGAGCGCCTCCAAAACTTGTGCATTCGATTTATTTTCGGATTGCGCAAGTACGACCACGTGTCTCACTTTCGCTCGCAGCTCAAGTGGCTCCCAATTCGTTTTCGCAGGAATACTCATATCCTTTCTCTCCTCTATAACATTTTGTATAATCCCTCTTCCCCGTCTTATTTACGTGAGCAATTCTGTTTCTCTCGGTCACAAGTTAAGCCTTGCCGCCCCAGCGTCAAGACTAACTTGTGTATCCCCTCCCACCACTCTGATTTCTATTCCTACTCCTTCACCGTTCATGCGGCTAGGCTGTGGAACTCCCTCCCACACAATGTTCGCGATAGTCCCTCTATCACTATCTTTAAAAAGCGAGTCAAAGAACACTATCTTTCCCTGTCTTAGTTATCCATATATTTATTAGTTAGGTATTATTTATGTATAGTATGCATATATATTTTATATATACAAATATATATATATATTATATATTTATTTATTTTATATGTGTAGTAGGTTTACATATTTAAATTAGATACCGCTATGTGTAATTTTTTGTTGATACTTTTTATATAACTTTCGAGTTGCGCACGATCTATCTGCCTTCTCCAATAGCATTCACGCTAGCCTAGGTCTGCTGGAAGACATTTCTATATCGAAATAAGTAGTACCTGTTGTGTCGTCTTTCTATATGTATTGTCCATTGTATTTTTCTTGTGTGCAATAAACAATAATAATAATAATAATAATAATGGTATTTTATATTTAAAATTAATGACGAGTGTCTGTCTCAATGAGCCTCTTATTCTTTTCTGATAGAGGGAGATGAAAAGTAGAGAGTATTACGCGGCTGCAAAAATATTTTTACCTTGGGCGACCTATTGAATCCCTCGCTATGTTCAGGATTCTACTCTAGAATCCCTCGCCGTGCTCGGGATTCTTCTCAAGTATATCCTTCACTTCGCTCTGGATTCAAAATAGCGCCCTCGCCTTAAAAATATTATTTTACAGCCTTGTGATACAATCTACTATTTACCCTTGCTTTTAAGCATTTTCGTTTTTGACAAAAACCTACAGAGCTATCTGTTGGTGGGTAGCATAGCTTGCTCACCCGATGATATTTTTAATGTTGAGGCGGCTATTATAGGGCGAAGCTCGGTCAACCAGGTACTGATTCATAAATAAACATGTCTTGCGAGTTATTTTTTTTTGTAAAAAATAACATGTATTGTGAATTTGTCAGGGCCTATTCGAAATTCTAAAATCTTGAAGATTACTAGATTTAATTCATGAATTGGGCTCCAGTCTAGTGGCAAACTGCTAACTATCCTATCCATGCACCGCTAAATTGATTCCATATAAGCACTTCACAGCTTAACCTCCAACTTGCCACTTTGTCGAGTTGTACCAGTTAGAACCACTTACGAACAGGCGGTTCTGACAGAGATTAATATAGATAGTTCGCTTACCACACACACTGGTGGAGTTGTGTCGGTTTAGGGACTTGTTTGAAACTACTTTAGTGTTTGATGTGTAGTACAAATAGCTAGATACCTCTCGTGGAAGTCAAGCAGGGTTTCCAAACAATCAGGTTTCCTCCTTGGTTTTAAATGTGAATCCGGAGTCGGAGCTGAAATGGAGCTTTACGAGTAAGCGCACCCTGGACACTAAATTGGAAGGTCGTGAAGTACCGCATATTTAGTACAAAAGACCCTCAGAAGGACCACGAGAGTCTCGCGGGTGGGTGCGCAGGGGGGGGGTAGATTGCAAGGGGGGCGGAGAGTGTCTGTTCTGTATGATAGTGCTATTACCAGGCCTGTGACACTCCGCATAGTAGGTATGCAACTCGGCGCGGGAATTCGTCTACTTTTACTTTTCTTTATGCGGCAAAATAGGTAAGTAAGCATTTGTATGTTTGATTGAACAATATTACATACCTACTTGCATCTCGGTTAGTATCTCGTAAAGTGACAAAATCATCGCCTTAGCCCACCTGTCCGCGATCACCCGCGATTTAAAAACGTATCCTAAGCGGTACACTGCAAGTATCGACTTAGGCTTAGAATATAAGGTTGAAGTTTTTCGGCACCCCGTCTAGGAATGACGGATCTGTAAACATTAGTTTACTATAATTTAACCTGTGCTATTTATTACTTTATTCTCTGCTTTGGGTACGATTATACAGAGCAAAGCTCAGTATCAAAAAGAGCAATATTTGTAATCTGTTTTTCGATAACAGCTTTAATGATTTTTATGAAATTAGGAGCTTGTTTTTTTAAATATCTCTGAAACTCTAAAGTGCCATGTGTGGGCATGCTTTTGCTTTAGATGATTCGAGCATCGCTTGATCTCCCAAGCATAGAAACTGCTGGCGTGCCTTTCCCTCTTTTAGTATAAAACTACTATCTTTTACTTTTGCTTTATACGAGTATCTGCACAAACAGAAGCAAGTGGAGCGGCGGATTATATTATTATACATTATCTTTACTTCGTACAAAGTATGAAAAGATCGGAAAATCATGCTTCGGGAGTGAAAGCAATGAAATTTCATCTTGGTATATCTTCGGATCACCGTATAAGCTCAAACACTCAGTAAAATTCAGTTTATTTTATCGATCAAACGGCTACCGAACCTTCAACCGAACAAATAAACTTTGAAGAGTTTCAAACAACACGGTTTTAAGTAAACACACGGAATACTTTTGCAGCCAGTTTCGCAAACGTCCGGTTTCCGTACGGTCAAGCGCTCGTCGGTAGAAACTTTTTCAACTCTATTACCACGCTATGAGGTCCAAAAGTGTTTCTACTGATGTGCTGTTGAGTGTACCAGGAAACCAGACAAAAGCTTTTGTTCTTAAAATATAACCGGATGAGATTATTATTGTTACGTTTTAAAAATTAATAAACACCTAGAAAAGATCTCAGAAAGAAACTTTAATATCATGCACTACTTTATTTACTACAATTTTTAGGGTCCCGAACCAAACTGGTAAAAACGGAACCCTTACTTTGCGCCTTCGTCTGTCTGTGTGTCACACCTGTATATCTCAGCATCCGGTCCTGCTGTCGACTTGAATTTTGGAATAGTTGTAGAATATGATTGCCCACAAAAAAAACAAAAAAATTTGCAACAAAAAAAATTAAAAGATATTATCATTATTATTGTAAAGGGGGGGGGGCACATAGGGGGGGCAATAGGAAGGGAACCTACGTGACAATATGTGATTACCATATCACAGTCACCTGGTTCCAAAACATCATACATACATACATAAATTACGCCTATTTCCCTTCGGACCACATCCCTCCACCTGCTACGATCTTGACATACTTCCCTCGCTTCCTCCACCTTCATCAACCCTCTCATACACGCTCTTCGGTTTATCTAGGATACTTTTAACCTGGCCTTTATTTAGAAGCGTCCCTTTCCTCAAAATGTCGTATTTACATCTTTCGGAAGGCACTTGTTAATCTTAATAAAACTTTTTGCTCGCTCTTGTATACATTAACCTTGATGTAAACCTTCAGTCAAAAATACAAACGAAGGTCAGGAACTCTTCTTTGAGAAGCTACCAGAAATCTCCAACCCCCATAAGATCACTCCAAACGGCGGAGACAACTCAAGAGCCATCTGAACCTGAACTTCACAGGAATTGAATATGTCAGGTAAACTTCCGGGTCATGAGTACGGTTCTTGTAATGACGAGCAATTATTTGAATAGCAACTGATATGGCAACTGACTTCAGAGTGGTGTGACTGTGAGTGCGCGCCCCTAGGCGCCCGTGCGTGGGTCTATGTATGACAGCCGACTTGTGCTGGACATTTGCTCATATACAGTGAGACGCAATGTGTTGGCTAAGATAATGAGTGATTGTAATCGAAGATTAAGCCTTTATAGCCATCTAGGACTATCGGCTAATCGCGACAAATAAGTATTATCTTTACTTTTGTTATTTTTTTATGACAAACCGTCGAAAGATTTTTCAAAGTAAAAGAAGTCAACTAGATAAATCTAATGGATTTTAAACTACTACCAGTGCTAAAAGCGTATAAATAGTATACATAGTACACCAAGGTGAATTAACCCAGGTGAATCTAATACACTTCACCGCTACCATTTAGCTAATTTAAAAAAATGTACGCCGTAAATTAGCTTTGGCACTTCCGTACATTTAATATTGCAAAGGAGACTTATAAAATAAGTTGTTTTTAATAATTAGGTGACATTTAAGAATTGATACCGTCTTTGCATAGTTGCTGTACTACGTTGTCATATTATTGCATTGTGTCAACAATAACTTTCAGTGTTTACGATGTGAGTATATCGTTATGCCACCAGCTGCTTTACATAATGAAACGACATGACATTCCATATCGTCATATCGTTATGCCACCAGCTGCTTTACATAATGAAACGACATGACATTCCATATCGTCATATCGTTATGCCACCAGCTGCTTTACATAATGAAATGACTTGACATTCCATATCGTCATATCGTTATGCCACCAGCTGCTTTACATAATGAAACGACATGACATTCCATATCGTCATATCGTTATGCCACCAGCTGCTTTACATAATGAAACGACATGACATTCCATATCGTCATATCGTTATGCCACCAGCTGCTTTACATAATGAAACGACATGACATTCCATATCGTCATATCGTTATGCCACCAGCTGCTTTACTTAATGAAACGACATGACATTCCATATCGTCATATCGTTATGCCACCAGCTGCTTTACATAATGAAACGACATGACATTCCATATCGTCATATCGTTATGCCACCAGCTGCTTTACATAATGAAACGACATGACATTCCATATCGTCATATCGTTATGCCACCAGCTGCTTTACATAATGAAACGACATGACATTCCATATCGTCATATCGTTATGCCACCAGCTGCTTTACATAATGAAACGACATGACATTCCATATCGTCATATCGTTATGCCACCAGCTGCTTTACATAATGAAACGACATGACATTCCATATCGTCATATCGTTATGCCACCAGCTGCTTTACATAATGAAACGACATGACATTCCATATCGTCATATCGTTATGCCACCAGCTGCTTTACATAATGAAACGACATGACATTCCATATCGTCATATCGTTATGCCACCAGCTGCTTTACATAATGAAACGACATGACATTCCATATCGTCATATCGTTATGCCACCAGCTGCTTTACATAATGAAACGACATGACATTCCATATCGTCATATCGTTATGCCACCAGCTGCTTTACATAATGAAACGACATGACATTCCATATCGTCATATCGTTATGCCACCAGCTGCTTTACATAATGAAACGACATGACATTCCATATCGTCATATCGTTATGCCACCAGCTGCTTTACATAATGAAACGACATGACATTCCATTTCTTACATTCGTTTAAGTCTTCTTCTTATTACTTCACTTATTTAACATAATGCTTCTCAGGAAATTGACGTACCTTATCACGTGTCCTATCACTTTGCCTCTTCGGTGCTTTATGGTCTTCAGTAAACACCTTTTTAGGGTTCCGTAGTCAAAATGAAAGTTTCTTCGTGTCTGTGGAACCCTTGCAGTTCCGTCGGTCTGTCTGTCCGCGGCGTAGCTCAGAGATCTTTAGTACTAGAAAGCTGAAATTTTGTACGGGTATACATTTTATCCAAGTCAAAAAAGTGGTAGAATAAAATATTTAGGGATCCGTTTGCGAAATATTAAGCTTGAAAGTGAAATTTTTGTCGGAGTCGAATGTGAATAATAGTGGCAAAATTTTAGAAGGTGAATATTAGTCCGGTACTTATATATTATTAACACGAATAAGAAGACTTCCATATTAAATTCTCCAGAAACCTATTAAGAAAACGCGCGCTACGCTTTATAAACGCCCTGTGCGTCATCATCATCATGACAACCCATGAACTGTCCACTACAGGAAAGGGAACTCCCTCCAAAATACCAGCTTTTGCTGAAACAATGTGGAGGGGAAGTACTATAGTCACCAAGCTTGTTAGCGTTACGGCTGGCACCATGGACCGCGGTTGTTGGTGACCGCAGAATGTAAGATGATACGATACATAGAAGGTTGCTGCTGCGCATCCTCTAGTTCATTAAGCCTTAGTCGCCTCTTAAGACACCTACGGGTAGAGATGGGTTGGTACTATTCTTTACCGGCGCCATACAGGCTATGGTTTACACCTGTGCGTGGTTTTCCAGAATCCCTCGAAGAAACCCTCGATCAGTGTGTAAATCAGCCCTTACTGCGACCAAGACACTCAGGTTATTTTTAAATCAAACACAAGAGCTGAAGGCCGACACTCTTTAGATCAGCTGACAAGTGTACTCAAAGAAACAACTTGGAAAGATTTTCAAAAGCATGCAACCCTCAACCTTGGCCTGTTACTGGCTGCCATTTGGTGGCATTGGATGGCAGTGGCTCGTATCGTAATTAGCTGTCCCAACAACATCACCTGACAATCAATAATTCAACATCGAGCGAAATACTACACTTTCTTAGAAACGAATCGAATAGAGTACGCACGGCAGCAAACTCTTAAATTTCAAATATGGTGTCAATCAGACCATTCGTTTAGCCGCTAGGCTAAAGCGTGACGGACAGACCGACCGACACGGACCGACCGACCGACCGACCGACCGACCGACCGACGGACGGACATTTTTGGGAGACTTGTTTTTTATGATGTATAAGTGATATAGAACACATTTTTGAGAAAAATATAAAAACTTTTTTTTTCACGAATACAATAGGTACCTTTCTCACTCCGCTCGAAAGTAAAAATGTCTGGAATGTGCTATTCTTTCGACCTAGTAAAATGGGCATTATTGATCTTCAAAACTGAAATCTTTTGTGCAGGGTGTAAGGGCTTTTGTAAGTGACAGTTTTCGATCACTGAACAACTTTCAGAGAATGAAACAGTCAAGAAATGAAAAAAGTCAGCATCTCCATACAAAATTGTAAATTTGATTGGACAGTTTATTCTAGAGAGGCAGCTTTTTTTTCCCTTCGTTGACTGAAAGCTGCCCCTTATACCCGCACCCTGTCACACCCCTAACATACATTGAGCGAAAATTTGAAATTTGAAGGTTGCGTAGGCTTGCATATTCAGTACAAAAGACCCTCAGATGGACGACGAGAATCTCGCACGCGGGTGCGCGCGGGGGTGCGGGGTAGATTGCAAGGGGGGCGGAGAGTGTCCCTTCTGTATAATAGTACTATTACTTTATTCTGTGACCCTGTATAGATATTTTCTCAGGTTTGTAAAATATAATGACGATGTCAATACAATGTAAATTCTAATTGGTTTTGCTCCCAAAGCCTAATACCCGAACGTTTCATATTTTATTATTTCTTAGATATACAGGGTTATTTTTGGACCCCTAGACAAATTCTTGTATATTGCTCAAAACATGTATCTGAACAACTTTCCCAAAGAAAATGGGTCGAAAAACGAGATAAAATTTTGGTCCTCCCATACAAATCCCACTATTGTCGGCACCAGATTTGTATGGGAGGACCAAAATTTTTTCTCGTTTTTCGACCCATGTTCCTTTGTAAAACATGTTCAGATTCGTGTTCTGAGTAACATACTAAAATTTGGCCAGGTGACCAAAAATAACCCTGTATTGTTTTGCAATTGAGCCCGGTTTCTCCTGATCGTGACGATAGGGTCGAAAATATAGCATGACGTGAAAGAGTTCACGAAAGAACGCGACCGTTAGTAAACATTCTCTTCAACCACAATACCCATCGTACACTCACACACACACACACACACACACACACACACAAAAACATACACACACACACAAAACGCTTATGACTTTTTTTCTTTTATTCCAACGCTTACAGTCCGCGCGACGAGTTAAGGCCTCTGAGTGGGAGTGGAGGGGGTATGTGCACTTAGTATTTCCTTGCAAATATTGCAACTGCGCATACCCCATTCACTCCGCCCAGAGGCCTTAACTCGTCGCGCGGCCTGTACCAATACATTTTGCATCTATATCAAAAGCAATCGGCTAACGCTGTCAGAAAAAACCAGTTTGTAAAACAATTTTATTCTTTCCGTCAAATGTACACTGGTTTTAGTGTCATGGCTGCAAAATGTGTTGGTAAGCGTTGGAATAAAAGAAATAATATAATTAGACTATCGTTTTTCATAAAGATAATTAAAAATATCGACATTAAGATGCTACCAAAACCTCTTGAAAATCCGGAAAGACAAAGTAAAGGTACCTTCCGTAAAATAAAGTTCGCTGTAATTACAGATACAAAAACTGCTAAGTTTCTCTACGTTTCTCTCACTTTTTAGGGATCTGTAGTAAAAAAGGAACCCTTATAGTTTCATCATGTCCATGTGTCTGTCTGTCTGTCCGCGGTTTAGCTTAGGGAACCTTAGTACTTAGAAAACATGGCGAGGTGGGGCTTCGCAGACCAGTTGATAAGGCACTGTACTGTGGAGCTCCATCTCAGAACATGGCGCACTTGCTCTCTTGTCCACTGTGCCTCTCCACCTGCACTGGCGAGGACCTGCGCGAGGCATCGGACAAAGCCGTAGAAGTGGCAAGATTTTGGGAGGAAATTATTTAATTACGACATGGTATTTGTACATTGACACGAAGAAGAAGAAGAACTAGAAAGCTGAAATTTTGTACGGATATATGTACATTTCATCCACGCCGACAAAGTGGTAGAATAAAATTTTGAAAAATATTTTTTTTTTGGTACCTCCCATACAAGTAAAGTGGAGATGATTTTTTTTCTCGTCTACCCCATAGTGTGGGGTGTCGTTAGATAAGTCTTTTAAAAATAATATGAGTTTGCTAAGATTCAATTTAGGGATCCGTTTGCGAAATATTACCTAAGCTTGAAAGCGCAATTTTTTGTTGGAGTCGAGTGTCCCTCCCCCCTGCCGGCTAAACGGTTGTTATTAGAAATGTTAAAAAAATCACAGTAGTAGAAATTAAAAGGAAAACTATCACAGTTAAGTAGACTTAGCAGGTTAATGAGCTATAGCCGAAAAACTAAAAATAATAAAAACAGCAATAGCAATCAGACGCTAGGACCTCTGAGCATTAGGAGGTAAAAAGTTTATGTTACAAACGTTATGAAATACTTACTCAAAACCCGATTTGCAATAAAAAAACCGGCCAAGTGCGAGTCGGACTCGCGCACTGAGGGTTCCGTACCACCACATAAACATAATTGTATTCGTTGAAATTTCAGTAAGTTAATGTGCTAGATTTTTTGAGTCCGACACGCGCTTGACCAAATTTTATTATTTGTTGTTATTTTATAGCCTATGCCCTATAAACATACCAATTTTCAAGTTTGTAAGTGTTCCCGTTTTTAAATAGAACTAAAACAAAAATCGCCTCAGCAACCATCCAACTTGACCCCTCTCTTATATGAATGTTCTTGAAACGGGAGCTCACCACAATTGGTTACCATTAGTTGTGAGAAAAGTTGTAATATTTAATGATTTCAGACTTTTCCCATTATTTGTACTGTGAGACCTAGCTTCTTGCCAAATTTCATAATTTTAGGTCAACGGGAAGTACCCTGTAGGTTTTTCATTTTTGAATAAATGTATGGGGATGAGGACATAAAATTCCATATCTTTTGATTGCGTCGTTGTAAAAAATTAAAATTTTCAGATCTTGTGTGGTTCATGGACATATGGTATTAATTTCAACCTGATACCTTTACCCGTTCGTGAGATAAAGGGTCTTGACAGACAGACAGACGGACAACAAAGTGATCCTATAAGGGTTCTGTTTTTTTCTTTTGAGGTACGGAACCCTAAAAACTACGGAACCCTATACTGCGCGTGGCCCGACACGCACTTGGCCAGTTTTTGTATCTGTAACTACAGTGAACTATAATTTTCAGAATTGGTAGGTTCTGAATAAACTAGGTTACCTGGATTTTCGAAAAATTTTGTACTTAGCGAGTAATAGGTATCTTTTAACTGATGGGGGCGCTAGCGGACGGGAGGTAGCCCCTTAATATTTGGTAATTTTGGATGAGTCAGCAGCCGACACGTATCTTTCGAGAGAGTGGATAAAAGGAATTAATCTCTTAAGGCAAGACAGCTACTATTAATCTCATTTTATCGTTAGTCAGCTGTCTTTTACAGAAATACGGATTCTGCTTCTTTTCTTGGCTTTTGATTGCTTTCTTTGTTAAACAAATTGCAACTCCGCGGCATACTTTCTATTATTTAAAAATAATAAATAGCACGTGTCACATAAAAGGTAAGTAAAACCTGTAAATCTGCCGATTAATTTGAGCAACTTTTATAAAGACTTTTATTATTATTGTTACTCTTCCTAAGGGACACGAACGTGATCAATATGCTAAAAATAAATGTTTAGTTTCATGGTCATTCACATAGCAAGGATGTAATTGTTTTATACCCTTTTTGATACTGCATAGGCGCAAATAGTTTTTTCGTGTAAATCTTTATAAAGGGCTTAAGTCAGAAGGTGTCTCACACGGCTCGTTTGGCTGTTCATAGGGGTGTTTTGGTACCAACACTGATGTATGGCAGTGAAAGCTGGGTATGGCAGAAGAAGCATGAAAGTAGAATTAATGCAGTGGAAATGAGAGCGCTAAGGAGTATGATTGGTGTTAAATTGAGTGACAGGATTAGAAATAGTATGATAAGAGAACGGTGTGGCGTAAAAGAAGACGTAGTGACCAAAATCGAGAAAGGGATGCTGAGATGGTTTGGTCATGTAGAGAGGATGAATGAACGAAGACTGACGAAAGAGATCTACCAGGCGAGAGTGAATGGAAACGTTGGAAGGCTAAGGCCTAGGCGAACGTACCAGGACCAAATTAAGGACGTTCTGAATAAAGGCCAGGTTAAAAGTACCCTAAACCGACGAGCATGTATGAAAGGATTGATGAAAGTACAGGAAGCAAGGGAAGTATGTCAAGATCGTAGCAGGTGGAGGACTGTGGTCTCTGCCTACCCCGACGGGAAAGAGGCGTGGTGTTATGTATGTATGTTATTTTGGAAGCTAAATTGCAACAACCTTTGTCCTCCCGCCCGGTGAAGCTGTGACAGCCAATCCTACTTCCTATCCTATCCTACTTATCCTCCTTCCTACTGCGAAAGTTTGTAAGTATGGATAGATGGATGGATGTTTGTCACTCTTTCACGCAAAAACTACTGAATGGATATTAATGAAACTTGGAACACATATAGGTTAAGTCCTGGAATAGCACATAGGCTACTTTTTACCACGGGAAAACACTTTATTCCCACGGGAAAACGTATTTAATGTGGGTGAAACCGCAGGCGGAAAGCTAGTATAATATAAGGCTAACAGCAAGGTCATCTTTAAAAAAAGCAACCTTTGTTCTATGACTTATGAGTATCACAATATAAAGGGTGTAAGGGACGGTCTACCGAAAACTGAAAGGGCGCGCTCAGCCAACGAAACTGAACAACTTTCCCAAAGAAACGATTTTGGGAAATGTAAAAAAAATTTGATTTCTTGAATTTGATTTTTGGTTTCTCAAAATTTGCCTTAAACTCCCTCAAATTTTACATTCTTCCGTCCGAGAAAGCAAATTAATCATAGAAAGATGGCTGTTCAACTTGAACTACGCACAAACAGAGGATATATTGCCACATCCTGGATCCTACTGACTCCTTCAAATTGTCTGTATAATACTCTCCTTCACACACACACACACACAAACACACACACAAACACACACACATGACACCCACATACACAGACACATACTCACACATAAACATTCGGTTAATCGTTGGTCTGTGGAATTTTTGATTTAATTAAAAAATTTTATTAACTTATTATTAGGTGTTTATTTATTTTTGAATTGTCATCACCTCATTTTAAATTTTTGTTTAGTTGACTGTTTTAGTTTATTTTCTTTTTGTCATCATTAATTTTAAGTAATTTTTGGTTAATATTGTCCGAGATATTTAGTGCACGGGTAACAGTGTTCTGGCCCCTGCGATACAAGCTTCGCTTAGTGCAGGGTCCGCTGGGTATATTAGAACATTAATATCTTGAACAAATTAAACTGTATAAGTAACTGTGTATGTAACATAAGATTGTTAATGTTATTGTAAGCCTTGTGAATAAAAATTATTCTATTCTATTCTATTCTATTCCGACTTAAAATCTATCGCCTCCTGGGCCAACAAATATGGTCTGCTTATCAATGCAGCAAAATCCCAAGCAATTATCATCGGTGGTCACCACTATATCTCCAAGCTTGCAGGCTTTTCGGCGCCTAGCGTTGTTTTCAATAACGTTGTGATTCCTTTCTCCTCCACGGTCAAAAACCTAGGCGTCGTCATGGACAGAACTCTGTCCTGGTCTGCTCATATTGGTGAGGTAAGCCGTAAACTCTTTGCGTCCCTCCACTCCCTCAAGCGTTTACAAAATCTTCTCCCACTTCAAACCAAGATAATGCTCTCCCATTCCCTCCTTCTACCTCTCCTAGATTACGCCGATGTAGCCTATCTCGATGCTAACGAGGATTTGTTAGACAAACTCGATCGACTCCAAAACGTCTGCATCAGATACATTTTTGGCCTCCGAAAATTCGACCATGTTTCCGAGTTTAGAATTAAATTAAATTGGCTCCCCATCAGACTTCGCAGAAACATCCACATCCTTTCCCTTCTCTACTCCGTTCTTTTCAATCCTGCAACTCCTCACTACCTAATAGAAGGTTACTAGTTCTGCACTGACTCCGACAGCCGGCTCCGATCCAGCGTGAACCTCTCTCTTGCTTTTCCAAGCCACTCCTCTCGCATTGTTTCTAATTCCTTCTCTGTCCGAGCGGTGAGACTCTGGAACCAGCTTCCCGAGCATGTAAGGAAGCCACCCAGCATAAATTCATTTAAATCTGCGCTAAAGAAACTCTGGGGTTACAATTCTGACACTTGAGCTTTACTTAGTTATATGTAGGTATATTTTATATTTAAAATGGATTATTATGTATTCATATATATATATTGTTCAGTTATACTATATATTTAATAGATATTTGTATGTAGTTTTTATGTAGGTATGTATGGAATAGCATTAGTAATTAATATACTTATTTTTCTTCTATTATTATTATTATTAAGTTAGGTACGTAGGTATTTAAAGTCTCTTTCTATTATTCTTATAAATTTATCTTATTTTCTTTCATGTTTTGCTCTGTTTGCACGCTTGCATCCTGCATCACTATACTTTCTCCTTTAGTCACTCTAAGGTTGACTGGTAGAGATCTCACCTAGGGATAAGTCCGCCTTTGCTTGTAATCTTTCAGACAATAGCCACTTTGTAATAAAGAATAAGCAATAAAGATTTTACAACAACAACAACAACAACAAATTGCTCACTCTGCTCGAACAGTTTGTATGGGGAGGTCAAAATTTTTTTTCATTTCCCAGAAATGTTTCTTTGGGAAAGTTGTTCAGTTTCGTTGACTGAGCATGCCCTTTCAGTTTTCGGTACACCGTCCCTTACACCCTGTATGTAGGTATATCACTAACCGGTCAATTTGTATGAAAAGCAAATTTCGAAAAGTCGTACAACAAAAGTTGTTGCATTTAACCCCCAGAATAAGCCCTTAAAAGGTTTTATATACACGATTTTGTTAAAGCCCAGTTTCAAGCAGACTTTGTCTTGTGTAATTGAAAAGAAATCTCTTCTTATTAACTGCACAGTATTCAATCGTCAAATACTCGATGGGTGGTTAAGATTGGTAACACGGCCGTACGTCGGTGGAAACACTTTGACCATGAGCGGGTCTATGGTTTCGTTGTGTTTATAGCGTAGCAGTGGTTCAGCTTATACTGGTTTTGTTATATGCTATTTTAAAACCTACTCTGCTCGGAGACAAACCACAGATGGACGGACGGCGTGATTAAAATAAACGCGTCGAATACGCAGCGGCATCTGGCGAGTATTGCCAGATAACTGCCGTTTATTTTAACGAATACCACTTACGTCACTTCGGTTTAGTGGGAAAATAAACTTATTAAAGTTATAGTGCGAAATGTTGTGGATAAAACCGGGTCTCTATCTGCATCGCTCAGAGTAAAGCCACGATCACACCTAGCTTAATTCAAAGACTAATTCGGCATACATTACTGGGAGGCTTGGTTATGTTAATCGCAATATCCTTATTTCAACGAGCAATGTATGCCGAATTAGTCTTTGAATTCAGCTAGGTGTGATCGTGGCTTAAGTCTGTATCTTTGAAATTGCCGAAATTAGCCTTTTCTTTTATTCCAATGCTCCCCAACACATTTTGCAGCTATGTCAAAAGCAATCGGCTAAAGCTGTCAGAAAAAACAAGTTTGTAAAACAATGTTATTCTTTCCGTCAAATATACTCTGGTTTTAGTGTTATGACTGCAAAATGTGTTGGAAAGCGTTAGGATAAACGACAAAAATTTATTATAGATTCACTAGATCACAATTCAATTCAGCTATTTTCATTTATTTTATTTGTTATACATTTAAATCAAATTTAAAGTACCTTGAAATTTTTCTATATAAAAATGATACGTGATACTCGTAGTCCATCTATCGCTGTTTTTAAGAAGAGAGTTAAGGAGCACTATCTCTCTTTGTCTAAGTGATCCATACAGTTTATTTATATATGTATTCATGTATTTATTTAAAGTATATATTTATATATATGTGTGTATATATGTATAGTTTATGTATGTATTTGTATAGTATAAGTGTTATATTTAGGTTTATATTTTGTAGTTTATGTGTGCACGTTCTATCTGCCTCTTCCAGTCCAATCACGCTTCCGTAGGTCTGCTGGAAGAAATTTCCGTGTAGAAATAAGCAGCACCTGTTGTGTCTTTTTTCTTAATTTTAGTTTTATGTTTGTATTATCTTGTGTACAATAAACTGTAAATAAATAAATGATAATTATGTAAGTGAGATAAGTATGGATGAGATTATGAAAGCAATGAATAGTATGAAATCAGGTAAAGCAGCTGGGTATGATAGAGTGTCGCTCGAGATGTTGAAGGCTGGGCGAGGCATTGTGGCTAGTCAGTTGTACCGCCTTTTCAACCTGTGTTGGACGAACAGCCAAGTACCAGGTGACTGGTACAAGGCTGTAATTGTGCCGCTGTACAAGGGAAAAGGGTCACAACAGGACTGCAAAAATTACCGCGGGATAAGTCTTCTTAGTGTCGTCGGCAAACTGTATGCAAAGGTTTTGATTGAAAGAGTGATGAAAGATACTGACGAAAAAATATGGGATGTACAAGCGGGATTTAGAAAGGGAATGGGATGTACAGATCAGGTCTTTTCCTGCGGTGCATAGCTGAAAAGTTTTTGGCTAAAAACCAAAAAGTCTACTGCGCGTTCGTGGATTTGGAAAAGGCCTATGACCGAGTGGTGAGGAATGAATTGTGGTCAACATTGTCTTTGTATGGGGTAAACGGGCATCTGATTCAAGCACGATTCCAGCGTTTGTGTCAGAATAAACGGGGCGCACATTGAATGGTTTAGCATCGAAAAAGGTGTTAGGCAGGTATGTGTAGCGTCACCTTGGCTGTTTAACCTGTTCATGGATAATTGTTTGATTGATCTGAAAGAGAGTATGTGTGGACTGAGAATGAATGAGTTACTCTTCAAATGTCTTCTCTACGCTGATGACCAAGTTGTACTTGCGTCATCTGCTGACGAGTTGCAGGAGATGGTAACAATGATGAATGTGGCTTTGGACAGGAAAAGAATGAAAGTAAATGTAAGCAAGACGAAAGTAATGGTACTTAAAACAGAAGAATGTATGACAGAGTGTACTATATTAATAGGTGGTGAACAAGTCGAACAAGTGAAGGAGTTTGTGTATCTGGGCTCAAAGTTTACGAGAGATGGAAAGTGTGAAAGTGATATTGAAAGAAGAGTGAATGCTGGAAACATGGTGAATGGTGCCCTGCACGCCTTTATGAGGAGTCAGAAGGTGTCTCACAAGGCTCGTTTGGCTGTTCATAGGGGAGTTTTAGTACCAACACTAATGTATGGCAGTGAAAGCTGGGTATGGCAGAAGAAGCATGAAAGTAGAATTAATGCAGTGGAAATGAGAGCGCTAAGGAGTATGATTGGTGTTAAATTGAGTGACAGGATTAGAAATAGTGTGATAAGAGAACGGTGTGGCGTAAAAGAAGACGTAGTGACCAAAATCGAGAAAGGGATGCTGAGATGGTCATGTAGAGAGGATGAATGAACGAAGACTGACGAAAGAGATCTACCAGGCGAGAGTGAATGGAAACGTTGGAAGGGGAAGGCCTAGGCGAACGTACCAGGACCAAATTCAGGACGTTTTGAATAAAGGCCAGGTTAAAAGTACCCTAAACCGACGAGCATGTATGAAAGGATTGATGAAAGTACAGGAAGCAAGGGAAGTATGTCAAGATCGTAGCAGGTGGAGGACTGTGGTCTCTGCCCCTACCCCGACGGGAAAGAGGCGTGATGTTATGTAAGTATGAATTTTTTTTTTACTTTTAGTTTGATTCAAATGTCATTTGTTTTTATCATTAGAATTGTGATATTTTTATACAGCTGATGTTTTTTCGAAATTAAATTAAAGCTGCTGTTAGCTTAATGATATCTTATCCATACTCCAGAATTGTATATTTGTATTTGTGATTCCTAAAATAAATGCACAAGTTTTACTTGCTACAGAAATTTAAGTTTACTCTCCATACAAAACGGCAATTTCATAGGTTTCTCACGTTCAGGGGCCTATAGAGTTCTAACCTCACCCTTAATCAGTATTTTATTTGTATCAAGCTTGATGTACTCTTGACTGTACTTACCAAGAAGTACCTACAAAGCTTTCTTGGTTGGAAAGTACAACTTTCCGTACAGACCAAGGAGGTTTAAGTAGCAGCTCTTTCTGCTAAGGAGGGAGCCATAAACGTGTCACTTTCTTGCGAAGGACCTCCATACTAAAATGTATGGATTATTTCAAATCCTAAAAACGTAAAATTTTTATCTTTCTCTCTGAGAAATATGTGACATGGGACTAATTAATGCTACTACCACAGTTTTTCTGGTGAAAACACTAAACATTCAGGAAAAACACGGTGTTAAAAATCACGCATAAAATTGCTATTACGGATTATTTAAGCTTCCGTTCTTAGTATTAATGATCAATTCACAAGTAAAAAACGATATATTTTCATACTAAAACATTAGATTTTTAAAGATATCTTGATTTTTGTTAAACTTAACTGAGTTTTTTGACCGACTAGTATAGGCGACAGTGAGACGCTTTACACTTCACTAGTTCATACAGAATATGTATATGACGGACTTACTCCGAGGTACAGACGCTGTTCAAAATGTTCTTTATTACATTCATTCATTACCTCCTTCGTCGGTCCTTAATGTCACATGAGTATATAAAAATTTCTTATGTAATGACGTCAGTTACATTTACGTCGCTTCACAAAAAGTGGCGCCATGTGGGACAAAAAGCGACAGTAAAAAACTCACGCGCTTTTTTTAATATGTTTGGTGTACAGGGTTGATGCAATAAACATAAGTCAATTTGAATTAGCATGTTAGAACTCCGTGTCCGTACTTAACTATACATATGTAGGAGCACTAGTTAGTTTGCCTGGAGAGCTGTTGGTGGTTGAAACTGTCTTGAGTTTCGCAAGAGATGACCCCCTCTAACTTTGCAAGAACTAGTTTGGTGCTTGGGTATCAATTCCCGTAAGTAACTGAGTGAGTTACGAATTTCAATAAATAAACGCTTTTATCAACTCGTCATTAGATACTACACTTTACTTAAAGTTAATCAGAGCATTTTTAATAAATTAAATATCGCAAGACACTCTGTGACTTTCTAGAATGAATATCCAATAAATTGGTATAAATTTGTTGAATATCATATCCTACACTGGTGACTAATAAAATTGTGTTAGTTTAAAATACCCTGATTAACTCTTATAAGGTTAAGTACCTGGGCGACCAAGCTTCGCTCTATAATAGCCGCCTCAACCTAAAAATATCATCGGGTGAGCAAGCTATGCTACTCAACAACAGATGGCGCTGTAAGTTTCTTGAACGCACTGAAACGCGCTAAAAATATTAAAAAAGACGGTGAAAACGAATTTTCCCAGACATGAGACCTAGCTGGATCGATTTTTTGCCCCCATTATACCCCTTATACTATCCCTGTATACTAAATTACATCAAAATCGTTAGAGCCGTTTTCGAGAAACCGATTACAAATATATTTATATATACAGGGTGTTAATTTGATTGCGTGCCATAGCTTAGGGGGTGGTTCAGTAACGATAAAGGAACTCAAAAAAAATATTTAAAAAAATCCTACTTAAAAAAAAAAATCCATGAAACTAAACTAACGCGGAGGGTAATGACCCGGAGCACCACGAAGAGTTTCAGTTATGTATATGCCTACCTTATCCACTGATTCTCGCGCGCTGGCTCGGCGGCAGCCTACACGGCGGTGATAGCGCGGTGCGCCGCGTTAGTTAAGTTTCAATGGAGTTTTAATTTTTTTTTCAGTAGGATTTTTTTAAATATTTTTTCGTGTTCCTTTATCGTCTCTGAAGCACTCCTTAAGCTATGGCACGCAATTAAATTAACACCCTGTATATATATACAAATATAAATAACAAATATATATACAAATATAGTATAGGATTATAATTTGATAATTGCTTTTAAACACTACTTTACAACTCACAATACTACTTTTAAAAAGAGAAATGTGGTACCATAGATAAGATAGGTGATATATAATGTATTATTTAGGCTTACTCGATATAGCGTGCACATGATAAGTTTGGCTCTGGCAGTTAATTTCTGCGTATTGGTGAAAGGCGAAGAGCCAATGAAGTATGAACGATTCGCTCGCCCCTGTCGCGCTGACCCCCGCAATTTATTTTTCGAGTTCTGCACATTAACGGTTACAACCAGAGTTATTTTGTACGAATAATACTCTACAGTAAGAGTATTTCCACTTATCACTAAACGACTCGTGAGTGTTACACATAATTATTAAAATGCATGGATAAACTCACGTTTTATATTGACGGCATAGGACCGACAAGTTTCGATCTACTACGTAGGTCGGCAGTTTCACCACAGATTAAATAATAGTAAATGACGTGAGTTTATCCGTTCATTTTAATAATTAGTATTTCCACTTTTTCAACAATATAATAGTGTGATAAGAGAATGGTGTGGCGTAAAAGAACACGTAGTAACCAAAATCGAGAAAGGGATGCTGAGATGGTTTGGTCATGTAGAGAGGATGAATGAACGAAGACTGACGAAAGAGATCTACCAGGCGAGAGTTAATGGAAACGTTGGAAGGGGAAGGCCTAGGCGAACGTACCAGGACCAAATTCAGGACGTTCTGAATAAAGGCCAGGTTAAAAGTACCCTAAACCGACGAGCATGTATGAAAGGATTGATGAAAGTACAGGAAGCAAGGGAAGTATGTCAAGATCGTAGCAGGTGGAGGACTGTGGTCTCTGCCTACCCCGACGGGAAAGAGGCGTGATGTTATGTATGTATGTATGTACTTTTTCAACAACTTGTAATGTTTCTATTGTTTGTATAGCATATGAAATTATAGCCTATGACAGTACATAGAACATTGTTTCATAAAAACCTTGTGCACTTGTGCGTGTGACCTTATTTATATTGATAACACAAATCATGACCATGAATAATTGTTCAACCTCATGGAAAAGCCTTGACCATACCCAGGGTCATTAAACTATACTAACAGAGTTATTTTGGTACCCCTAGCTAAATTTCTATAGAACGAAATCTGAACAACATTCTAAAAAAAATATTACTCGCGCCCGTTTTTCGACCTATGTTCCTTGAGAAAAGTTGTTCAAATACTGATACTGATCCTGCCTCTGAGCTATGGCACGCAATCAAATTAACACCCTGTATAATATGATGCTAACGTAGTTAATGGCGTGTATATTTTAAAGTACAGAATCTTGCGTGTGAAAGTAAAGTGAATCGCCAACACTCACGGTCGCATTAATAATTTGGTTCATGAATCTGATTACGGTCAAGTTTAACATATTTAATTACGTTTAACATCATGCCAGCCAAATAAGGCTGTGTAATTTGTTAGAATTTTGTACTTGGAGAAAAAAAAGGACGGGTTGCACTCCGGGAGTGCCGGCAGAAGTGAAAACTTCCATTTTTTTATATTATGCTTTTTGTAAGGGTCAATCGCGCCATTGCTCGCGTACTTCTTTGATGTCACTGAATAAAAACCCGTATTGTAATAACTATACGGTTGACAGTTATATTTTATCACCCGGTGAGGCGTTCACCGGGTGATAAAATATAACTTTTGAGACTTTAAAAATTCACATATGCTCTGATAAACCATTGAAAGGTAAATTAGAATACATGAAAATTAACTATCAAGAACTGCTTTATATTTTAAGAATATCAATATTCACTTTTGAAAAGAAAAGTCTGTGATTTTGAATTTTTTGAGTGATATTTTATCACCCGGTGATATTCAAAAATTGACTCCCTGACGCGACATCTGACGCGAATTTAAAATTTTTTATCCATCTAAAAAAGTGCCAAGCGCCGCTAAAGAAGTTTTCACTTCAAAAAAATCACGTTTTCCGGTCATCTAATATAACAGAGTTGGTTTCAGAGTAGTTGTTAAATCTTACAGTGATTATTGATTTTATCAGTATCCATGTCGCAGGCAAATCGCATAATTCATTCACCGTTTACAAACGGCGGTCAAACTGTAAACGGTCGGCAAATTGTAAAACGGCGCCGGCAGATTGTAAGCGGGTTTAGATAGATAGATAGAAACTCTTTATTGCACACAAATTTACAACAATCATTGCGCGCAAAGGCGGCCTTATTGCTTAGAGCAATCTCTTCCAGGCAACCTTATAATTGGGGATCACTGAGATGGACATGAGTAGTGTAGAGTTTACTTACATTACCTGTTAGGTACAAATTTTAAAATAAATAGGTACATAGAATCAAACAATAAACTACTTAGATCACTGGTGCCTTGCGTTCCCGCAAATAGTTCTGACATTTTTGACTTTGGCAGAGAGGAATGCTGCATAGAGCTACCCTCTTCCTGGCTTTCCGCGGGAATTTGTGTTGCAAAGAAAGTCGTTCGCAATCGGCAGACTTGTTCTGGCTACCGTAATATTAGATTTCAGAATATTATGAGATAGCGACTAACTTGTTAGAGATCTCAGAATAACAACCTGCTTGCTTGATAGAGATATAAATCTCTCACGTCACGTTGCCGTCACGTCAGATCACGTCATGACGTCACGTGACATGGGTCTAATAGATGACGAGCACTATGTCCCGTACAATACATTCCATTTTGTTGATCCGTTTTCGAGCAGAATACTTGACTAATTTATACAGCGTGATTTTTTTATCACCCGGGACATTTTAAGAGGCGTTTTTGCCCATGAAACTGAACAAAATTTCCCATGCAAACTGCAACAGCTGAAAGCATATTTTGTATGGGACGTCGTTTATTTATTTTTCTGTTTTCGACCTATGTTCCTTGGGCAAAGTGGTTCAGTTTTGGCAGGAATGCCTCTCAAAATATCCGGGCTGATAAAAAATAACGCTGTATGATGGCTGTATGAGTGTTTAACCGACAAATGCAAAATTAAACGAGCAATAATTTTTATTCGGTTTTTCGAAAACTGCTCTAACGATTTCGATAAAATTTACCATACGTTTGGGAAAATTCAGAAACGAGCGCGAGTCAGAAACAGCGACATCTATTAGTGAGCTTTGGTTTACCAAAAAATGTATACCAGTGTATACCTGGGAGAATAATTTTTAGATTATACAGAGCGAAGCTTGGTCTTCCGGGTTTAAAACACTGGTACTTATACATTTTTTTCTAGTAAAATAATGTAAACCGGAGATGTAACAATTTTTCTCAACGAAGTATAAAATGGATGTAACCACTAAAGGGTATTTTTTTACGAAATACTGAAATTTAGGGAGCTTGCGCAGAATATAAATCTGTACAACTTTTCCAAAGAAATATATTTTTTTTATGTTACAAGTAAGCAAACGAGCAGGTGGGCCACCTGATGGTAAGTGGTCACCTCCGCCCATAGCACCCTCTGTCTTATAAATGACATATTTTGACACTAATAACACAGCCAAGCGCGTTGCTCACTTTGAGAACTAAGATAACATAAGTCGAAAATGGAAAAAAAATTGACATTCCTACAAAATGCCTCATCAGCTGAAGAAGTTTCTAACTTGCAATAGTTTTTCGTTTTCAAGTAATTTTATTCAAGTTCCAAGAAAATTATTCAGTAAACTCCATTCGCTTCGAGGATTATTGCAATCACCTGGTATTTATAAATGAATATATAATTAGGATTGGCAGTTCAAAATTTAATTACATTAAAGTATTCGGATTCCTGAAATAAGTTTACCTTCGACTCCAAAACTCATTTAACTCATTTAAATAGTCTACCTACAGTCAACGGAATATCAACCGAACAACACTGTACTTTTCAACACATTCGCTCATAAAACAGCTCTATTTGCACTGTATTAAGGTCCATAATCCAGCTTATTAAACACACCTGCTTTTTACATTTATTTACCGGACTCGTGTTTTATTTTTGTTTTTTAGGGTTCCGTACCTCAAAAGAAAAAAACGGAACCCTTATAGGATCACTTTGTTGTCCGTCTGTCTGTCCGTGTGTCCCTTTATCTCACGAACGGGTAAAGGTATCAGGTTAAAATTAATACCATATATTAGGATCTATAAACCACACAAGATCTGAAAATTTAAATTTTTTACAACGACGCAATCAAAAGATATGGCATTTTATGTCTTCATTACCATACATTGATGCAAAAAAGCAAAACCTACAGGGTACTTCCCGTTGACCTAAATTTATAAAATTTGGCAAGAAGCTAGGTCTCACAGTACAAATAATGGTAACCAATTTTATTGTGGTGAGCTCCCGTTTCAAGAACATTCATATACGAGTAAGAGAGGGGTCAAGTTGGATGGTCCGGAGGCGATTTTTGTTTTAGTTCTATTTTAAAAACGGGATCACTTACAAACTTGAAAATTGGTATGTTTATAGTGTTTAGTTTAGTTTATTTAATCACATATTGTAACTTCATACAATTACATTTCATGTCAGATTATATTCTTTCACAATACGATCGTCAATAAGTATATAAAAAGTCAATAAAATTATTTGAATTAACAAAAGAGAATCAACGTTATAAAATACAAATGTCAAATAAAATAAAATGTCATAATGATCACCGTACAATAGTAAAATACTCCGTCATGGAGTATAATGCCTTATCCAACAAAAAGTTCTTCAGTCGACTCCTGAAAGTTTCGTCACAAGATTCATTTTTTAAATCAATGGGAAGTTGCTCATAGTACGTCGGGCCTATAACGCGCGGATTTTTTTCGAGCAGTGCGGTGCGCCGCTGTACACTTCTGAGACATCCAGTTCGGCGAAGATGCCTACCCGGCACCTCCACCCGCTCAAAGCTCGACAGGTTCCTACGAACAAACATGAGGACTTCGAACAGGTAATGAGAATAGTGCGTCATGATCTGGTGTTCAACGAATAACATTTTACAAGAGTGTCTCGGCTTGACGCCGGTCATCGTTCGAAGAGCTCGCTTCTGTATTCTCATCACCCTGTTCGCATCAGTCGAGTTGCCCCACAGTATCGTACCGTAAGACATCAGCGAGTGGAAGTACGCATAGTACATCTGCCTTAGGGCTTCACGAGATATAAGCGGCTTCAACTTGCGCAACGCGAACACTGCACTGCTCAATCTGCCACACAGCTCGTCAACATGCCGTTTCCAATTTAAATTAGAGTCCAGGTGAAAGCCCAGAAACTTACAGTGATCAGCAAGTGGCATTGGGCTTTGGATACTAGTAGTTCTCGCAATACTTTCTCTTAATTTGTGTGCAATAAAGAGTTTCTATCTATCTATCTACTTTGGCCAGAAAACAACATGATATTAGATTTAGATAGATTTAATATCAGACCGTTTGTTGAAAACCAACAGCCTAGTTGATCACACGTTGTATTGAGCTTGTCACTGAGCTGATGATACGTTGGCGCTTTTACTACTACAGTCGTGTCGTCAGCAAATAGCACCATCATATCATCACTCAAAATGGACGGTAAATCATTAATAAATGCAAGAAACAAAGTATTTCCTAGCGCCGAACCTTGAGGAATACCTACTGTCACACTGCCTGCTTTGGAGTTCTGTCTTCTCCCGTTTAATGTGACTTGCACGGTTTGCCGTCTATTTTCCAGAAAAGATTTAAGCAACTGGTGAGCATTATGATTGAGTCCGTACCTCGTTAGTTTGTTTAATAGAAGTTTGTGATTGATGACGTCAAAGGCTTTGGACAGGTCGCAGAATACCCCTGCGACTTTGTGTTTGTCATCAATGCCGGTGGTAATGTAGTCGAAAATTTTATGAGCGGCTGTGGTAGTGGACATGTGCCTGCGGTAGGCATACTGTTTATTGGTCAGTAAGTTATTCCTCTCAAAATGTAGCATAAGGTGCTCAGATAAAATCGATTCAATAGTTTTTGAAATATTTGGTACTATAGATATGGGTCGATAGTTATCAACAGTTGACCTTTCACCCTTGCCTTTGTACACGGGACATACTCTTGTGCTCTTCAGCACCTCGGGGTACACGCCCTCCGAAAACATAGAGTTTATCAGGATGACGAGTAGCTCCGCGAGTACTGGCCAGATACACAAGAGTATGTTTACCGAAATGTCATAAACGTCAAGTGTGGTTCGGGTCTTCAGCAGAGATTTTAGAACCCGATCGAGATCTACACGTGAGACAGTCGGCAAGGAAAAAGTCGGCACAACCGAATCGGATAAATAATTTTCAAGGTACTTTAAAGACCTGTTTTCATCAATTTGTGTGGTATGGTTAGATGCACTATTTAAAAATTGAGTATTTAAGTGATCAGGGATTTCACTCATAGGGACAGGTTTAGAGTTTACGTCTTTAAGGGATATGTTCTTAAATGCTTGTTTATGCGATATTTCATCATTGACTATTCGCCATATCTCTTTAGACGGATTTTTACTATCTTTTAACCTATTTTCCACATAAATTTGTCTGGCTTTCATAGATTTCAACTTTATCACATCAGAATAGTGTTCTATACAATTAGAGATAGTTTTTTCGTTAGGATATTGGCGCCGAAACTGTGTAAAATCGTTAATTTTTTTAATAAGTTCAGCTATTTCATCGTTCATCCAGGGAACATTTGATTTAGATTTTATTTTAAGTTTTTTTAACGGAAAATGAATGTCAATGTAATATGTTAATATATTAAATAGTTTAGAAAATTTGCCATTAATGTCAAGAGAAGAATTTGTTATAAAGTTCCAATCAATATTTTCTATGTCAATGTAAAATAAATTTATTGCATTTTCTTTAAATAGTCTTCGTTCAATAAACGTATTGCACGATTCGCAGTGCGCTTGTTCCGTAGATAACGAGAAGAGCTGGGCGCTGTGGTCGCTAATGAAGGTATCTATAGGGGCCACCGTGACGTCACAGGTACGAGCAACTATCCCACAGTCAATAGAGGTGGAGCTATCAGCACACACTCGGGTGGGGAACCCGACAATGTTCGCGCAACCGTAACTGTTCAAAATATCATTCAGTCTTACCTTTAAATTATTATCAGTTAAGTAATCCACGTTCAGGTCGCCGACCAAAATGAACTTTTTATTTTCGTCATTTAACCTAACTAGTAATAATTCCAAAGTATCCAAAAAAATTTGAAAGTCACCTTTTCCTGTTCTATACAATGCAATAATATTTATATTCAGTTTACAAACTTCAATACATGTGAATTCACAGTGATATTGCACGGCCAGATTCTGTAGGTCATTACGCTGTCTATATAAAATGTTGTCGCGTATGAATACGGCGACCCCACCATGCGCTATGCGCGTGCGACAGTAGTGATTTGCTAACTCATACCCACATAACCTTATCCGCTCAATTTCGTATTTTTTACACCAACTTTCACTACAAGCTAAAATATCAGGTTTTTGTGACTCTAATACAATGTTTAACATTGCAGTTTTACCGCAAATAGATCGTACATTTTGGTGGTGCATAAGCTATAAAATAACAACAAATAATAAAATTTGGTCAAGCGCGTGTCGGACTCAAAAAATCTATTACATTAACTTACTGAAATTTCAACTAATACAATTATGATTATGTGGTGGTACGGAACCCTCGTTGCGCGAGTCCGACTCGCACTTGGCCGGTTTTTTTTTTTAATCTGTGCAAGGAGCAAGGAGTTTTTATGCTTATCACGTTATTAACATTTTCATGAAATTAAGCTGTATTCGAGAAAAAATTATAAATGTATGTTCATTTAATGAAATTATTTATAATAATTAACTAATCAATATTAAATTTGTCATTTAAGTAACAATATAGGTATTCAATTTTGGATAAGAGATTTTTCAAGGTTCAAGGAATAGGCTGTTTGTCAGTTTAGTTTGTGCCTCTCAAATCAAATACGAGTATAAACTGTGTCCGCTGAAAATTAAATAATGCGCGCGTGAACATAAGGTTAGCAAATTATAGTATTTTTACTCGCAAATGTGTTGAAAAACGTCGTAATTCGCACATGCGCATGGTTATTAGTTATTACACTCTCGGCTCCATTTTGCCTTCGCCTGCGGCTCGGGCTGCAATTCCTGGGCCTCGAGTATAATTAGCAAAATTGCGCACCTGCATCTTATTGTACTATTATCGGATACTATACGAGCAATGTTTGTTAATGTAAGGCTTTAACCTTTAAGTCAAAATACAGAAACAATTTCGCTATTACCAATAGCCCATATAATTAGAAATAGGTCAGTGGTGACAGGTTGTACGTGTTTAATAATGGAAGTTCCAAGTTTGGAGTATAGGCGGGACCAATCGATAACTTCATTACAGAGACAAACGGTAGGCCGTCCCTTTACCTGAAATGGGTAGACATAGAATTAAGTTAAGGAACTTTAATTTGGCCCTTACAAAGTAGGTACTATTGACGTCAGTTAACCGTATGGACCGGCAAAGAATAGTACCAAACTATTTCTACCCATGGGTGTCGTAAGAGGCGACTAAGGGCTTATAAATCGGTCGATGAGCAGCAGTATCTTTCTGTGTTTTTTACTTACCATCTTACATACTGCGGTAAGCAACAAAAGCGGTCGCCAGCCGCAACACTTACAAGCGAGGTGACTATGGTAAGTCCCCTCCAAAGTACCACGCGCTTTTGCTGGAGTTCTGGAGGGAGCTCCCTGTCCTGAAGTTGAGTTTTCATGGAATCTTAAGATATCTTATGTTAACTATTAACGTCTCATACTAAGTAGAGCGACGCACCTGCCTGCGGATCCATCCGACGTAAGAGAGTTCCGCTCATTACACTCGCAACGCTGTTTGGGTTACGAGTACCTCTGACACATCTTGTGGAGTTTCCGCTGGTGTCATACTTGACAGTTTTTTCGAACGCGGAACTTTCCGCATCGGAATTTGCGCAGTTTATTTTCTTTCTTTTTTAACAAGGAGTTTAAATTTTCATTTTCTGTCTATCTTTCTTTTCATTTATGCAAAAATATTATCACCCAATCAAAAATCTGAGATTATTGTGTACTTTTTGCGCTCGACTTTTTCGAAGAGCTTATCTGCCACAGATTGCATGTGGTTTGCATAACTACTACAGACAGAGAGATAGTGTAGTGATAGTGTAAGGTTGACAAAAACACAAACTTTCCCTGAGAAAATAATAGCAAAGGGATTAAAAAACAAAACCGGCTACCCCTGAAAACAAGCGTGTGCAATGCAATTTTCGACCCTCTTACTTCACCAAAATGAGAAAAGATTATACTTACTTACCTATTAGGAATTTTAATGAGTTTCCTTAAAACAATCTCAAAGGTTACCTCAACGTATTTTTGAACGAAAAACCATAAAGGATAACTCCGGGAAGAGCCCGCCCATTTTCTAGCTCATTGGGTTTAGTAAATTTGTTTACTTCGTACCTGTAAGCCCTGCGTTTTAACCTTTGTTATTTCGCAAAGCAACTTCGTTATATTATTGAAAAATATAACTTGAAGAATAAGACCAAAAGCAACAACAATTTTTTGTTCGACAACTTGAAACGTAAAAAACTACCTGGATAATTTTCTAATACAAAAAAGTGTACAGCAAAGTTGCAAGCACAGCCTGCCATAAGATCGTTTATACGAAGTTGCTTTGCTTTACGCTGCACACCAAATAAAACTATACATAGATACATACATAACATCATGTCTCTTTCCCGTCGGCACAAAATAACAAGTATTAGCGCCGTCGGGGTAGGCAGCGACCACAGCCCTCCACCTGCTACGATCTTGACACACTTCACTCGCTACCTCTACTTTCATCAAACGTTTCATTCATGCTCGTCGGTCTAGGGTACTTTTTACCTGGCCTTAATTATAACATCCTGAATTTGGTCATGCGTGGGTTTTTATTGTCGCTTCTTTTTTTTCCCACAATGGCGCCACATTGTTTGTGAAGCGATGTAGTTTAGCTGACGTCATTAAGAGATTTTAATATCCAACAATGAATAAACGATTTTGATTTGATTTGATTTGATTTGAACGTTCGGAAAATTATACTGTGTAAAAATCTGGAAGTCACTTGCCTCTGCACATTAATCACAGCGAGATGGGGCGTAATCTTCAAATTATTGAGCTTGCCCATTGTATCTGCACCAAAGAGTTAGGCCTTTCTCCCACGACGCTATTCCCAATCGTCGCGACTGCGATGCAACCTGTATGTCGGATACTGTATGCAACTTTTTGAGACTCGGTTCCGCACACGGCGCTACTTTTTTTATATACTTACCAGTCAAATTGTTTTTTTTTTACGAGTTTTATCCCCGCTATATCTGTTATATCCTTTCTCACATACTCCGGAAGTTTATAGTTATGTAAACAGGGATATTTTTCTACTTCTAACACGGCTCGGCAGCCACTTTTGTATCCGATAGCGCATGCGTGTATACGACTCGGGTTGCATGCGACCAGCAAGGCTAGTAGCGTGCAACTGGTATGCAACACGTTGTCGACAGGTTGCGTCGTGTGCGGATGTAGGCGAATTTGTATGGAGGCTACTCACGAGCAACTGGTAGCATACGCGTATTCGACTCAGGTCGCTTGAGAGTAGCGTCGTGGGAGAATGGCCTTACTATAACAAGAATCATCTTTGAGAAGCTACAGATAATGTCATAGTTGTTACCAAGGAGGTTTTACTACGCTTCGCTTTGGTTAAAACCTCCTTGGTTGTTACGGACATTATTTTTTTTAAACTTGGCCTAAAAAGACACGTTCCTAGTCATTGGCGGCATCAGAAATACATAATCGGTGAAAGTTTCCAACTGTCTATGACTATACCGGTTCATTTGATGCAATGCAGCCCGCTGACAGAAGACAGACTGACATCGGAGGCATTTGTAGAGTTCACCCTTTGGGTACGGAAACCTAAAAAGAACGTTTTTGGTTTCAGGTAACGGCTACATCGAGGGCACGGAGTTAGACGGGTTTCTTCGGGAGTTTGTATCCAGTGCCAACTTCACTGACATCAGTCCAGAGGTGAGTGAGCAATGCATCTAAACTACATTCAACAACCTTAGAACTCGACTATGATAGAGAGTCTATTTGGTTGCCCGATAGTTCTATATTAACTACTAGCTGTTACCCGCGACTTCGTCCGCGTAGATTTTATAAAAAAACAGAACTCGAACTTAATTGAAACATATTTTACGGAGCGCTTATCCTTCTTGATCCCTACGTAAAAGATGCATTTGTACTTATCCAAGTTGAATAATTGCATCTTACTACAAACTTAATTATCTTTTGATTTTATTTAACTGGTAGGTAGTGCGGAATTTTCAGTGTCAACCGTTACAGGCGAACTTAAAAAAGAAGGCAATAAAGGGAGTGAAGTGAATGGGTAGCGAGGAGGTATTCATAAAAGTAAAAAAGGTCCCTATTCCTCCCTATCTATCCTTTTGTATCCCCCCCCCTACATTCCCACTCCCCCTCCCTCACCCTCTCCCACTCTCTCTTCCTCTCCCTCGCCCCTCCCTCTTCCCCCCCCACCCTTCCTTCGCCCTCCATTTCCCCCCTTCCCCTCTCCCCATCACCCTCCCTTTCCCCCCTCGCCCTCCTCCCATTCCCCTCCCTTTCCACCTTCTCCTCACTCATCCTCCCCTTCCCCCTCTCCCTCCCTCTACCCCCCCTCCCTCTACCCCCTCCCACGCCCTCTACCCCTCCCTCCCCCTTTCTCTCCCCTCATTTTCCCCTCCCTTACACTCTCTCCCTATCCCTCCCCCTCTCCCTCTCCCTATCCCTGACCCTACCCCTATCCCTGCTTCTACCCCTAACGCCATCTTAACCGCTATCCCTATCCTTATATAAACATACAACTGACACTCATATTGATTTTTAGACATTTCAAACCTATCGAATCCCAACCCCATCCCAGGGGTGGTGGTATTTCACGTCCACCACGTTGGATTTCAAAATCATTGTAGTTTTCGTAATCAGCGACCCGATAAACCATACGAACGACACCCATATTGATTTTTAGACATATCAACTCTATCGCACCCCAACCTCATCCCCAAGGGATGATAGCATTTCACGTCCACCATGTTGGATTTCAAAATTGTTGTAGTTTTTGTAATCAGCGGCTCGATAAACCTTACAAACGACACCCATATTGATTTTTAGACATTTCAACCCTATCGCACCTCAACCTTATCCCCAGGGGATAATGGTAGTTTACGTCTACCACGTTGGATTTCAAAATTGTAGTAGTTTTCGTAATCAGCGATACTTAGTTGAATAAAAAAAGTCCCATCAAAATCGGTTAAGTAGTTTCGGTGTGCTGTAGCAGATACAACCCCGCTAGAGTATTATTGTATGTGTAGATTCCCACGGGAATGAGATATTTTCCCGGGGTAAAAAGTAGCCTATGTCCGTCTCCAAGTTACCATCTATCACCATACCAAATTTCATCAAAATCCGTTCAGCCGTTTAGGCGTGAAAGAGCCCGCTAGAGTATTATTGTATGTGTAGATTCCCACGGGAATGAGATATTTTCCCGGGGTAAAAAGTAGCCTATGTCCGTCTCCAAGTTACCATCTATCACCATACCAAATTTCATCAAAATCCGTTCAGCCGTTTAGGCGTGAAAGAGCAACAAACAAACAGACAGACAGACAGACAGACAGAGTTACTTTCGCATTTATAATATTATAGTATATAGTATGGATGTCTTGAACCGACATCAAAACTTATCGACACAGGTCGATTCGACGTCAGAACGATACCACGCATAGGATACCACGGATCTTTCTTTCGTAAAGAGAAAAACTGCGTATTTTTTATCAACCATTGTAGAAAATACCTTGACGTATAACGAATGTTATAAATAAATATTTATTTTCACTTCACATCATTTTATCTCTTTTCATCTCACTTCATCTCGTTTCATTTCAAGTATGACATGCTGGAGAGTAATTTCCAGTAACTTACCGCAAGATCTTGTCACTTATGACTTTTGCTTTGTGGTTGCGGATCGTTCCGATGCGGATATTTTGCAGATGTGTCACTCCACTTATGGTACAGTGAAACACATTCACTAGAAAACCCCTACGTTGCCATATTTTGAACAGGAACCTATTTCTTGAATATCACCTATTTTTCGAGTGAATTCGGGGACTTTAAAAAATAATGAATGCCCAGAAAAGCTCAATACAGGACTGGTATAAACTTCTTGGGTTGTTGCTCTACTTATGAAACTAAACAACTTTCCCTTAGAAACATATTTTGATGTGTTGATTTTTTTTTTCATATTTCGACCTATTTTCCTTGGTGAAAGTTGTTCAGTTTCAAGAGTAGGACAACCACCCGAGAGTTTTGTAGACGTATACCAAACAACCTGTATATGAAAATTAACAACTTTCTATTATATGACAATACTTTACTAATACATTGACAATACTTCTTGATTCTGTTCTTGTCTTTGTTGTGGGCAACTACAAAAATCGTTGTGGATGTCCACAACAAGTATTTAAGTGAATTTAAGGAACTATGTTGTTAACCCCTTTTTGTGCATGCTGTTGCACCTACAGGTACCTAGTACAATAGCGACGTTTTTTTTTGTAATCTCTGTAAATTTAGTAACTACTACTGGTTGTCCAAATAAAATAAAATAAATAAAATTATATTCAACGGATATCATTGTCCACTTGTAAAGAAAAAAAAACTATAATTTTGAATGTTTTGTGTGTAACGTGCGATCAAGATTTGAGTCCCAGAGTTCGGAAAAAATATATGGTAAAGTCAAGTATGGGCACAGATAATATAATACTATACTAGTACAGATGCCTCACGTCATTGAACGAATTTGTGCCGAAAATTGTTCGGGCTATTTTTGCCATAAGGTATTTTCTTAGAATAAATTGATATCTGGATGTTAAGATTGAATTAATGTCATAGTTTACACCTTAGCCTACCAACCTAGTAGTAACATTTAGTTTAATTAAGTATTAGAAACAAAAGGGCCAAATGAATTCGGGCTATTTACTCCGTCGAAAAAACCGTAGTACGGAATGGGACCCCATGGTATGGGTAATAATGCCAAAAAAGCAGAAGATACCTAATATTTTATTTTTAGGGTTCCGTACCTCAAAAGAAAAAAACGGAACCCTTATAGGATCACTTTATTGTCAGTCTGTCTGTCTGTCTGTCTGTCAAGACCCTTTATCTCACGAACGGTTAAAGTTATCAGGTTGAAATTAATACCATTGACCTAAAATTATGAAATTTCGCAAGAAGCTAGGTCTCACAGTACAAATAATGGGAAAAGTCTGAAATCATTAAATATTACAACTTTTCTCACAACTATTTGTAACCAATTGTGGTGAGCTCCCGTTTCAAAAACATTCATATAAGAGAGGGGTCAAGTTGGATGGTCGCTGAGGCGATTTTTGTTTTAGTTCTATTTAAAAACGGGAACACTTACAAACTTGTAAATTGGTATGTTTATAGTGCATAAGCTATAAAATAACAACAAATAATAAAATTTGGTCAAGCGCGTGTCGGACTCAAAAAATCTAGCACATTAACTTACTGAAATTTCAGCTAATACAATTATGTTTATGTGGTGGTACGGAACCCTCAGTGCGCGAGTCCGACTCGCACTTGGCCGGTTTTTTTTTACCATCCAAATCATTCTCAAAAATCTTTTATCAAGCACAAAAGTTAAAGCAATAAAATAGTTACGTAATGATAAATGAAAACAAAACAAAATTTTTCCCCACTTTAGCCAATCAATCAGTCAAAATCATTCCATAAACATCTGAAACTACAGGTACAAATTAATATAGGCGGGCAAAGCCACGATCACACCTTCCTGAATTCAGAAAATAATTCGGCACATATTGCTGGTTGTAATAAGGATATTGGAATTGACAAAACCCAGTGTCCCAGCAATGTATGCGGAATTAATCTTTGTATTTAGGAAGAAGTGATTGTGCCTTACTAAAAGCTATCGATTACATCGCTACCGGTAAATGGACGCGTGTTTGATAAATTTAACTTTGATTTGTGTCTGTATGATAACGTACTCTTTGCCTAATGAGTCATTTACCATATGGTATTTTTGTGATATATTGTTGTGATAAATGACGGCCATTTTGTTTTTATGATTGTAATGGGGGAGTCAAGGTAATTTGGTAGACGTATATTTTCATGTACAGGTGGACAATCCCTCCACTTATAATAATTTATTTAAATTATAGAAACTGTAGAAAGAGAAATTTCAATTTAGACAATACAATAAAAAATCAAGTACAGGCAAGAGCACGATAAGCTTTGACACAGTTGACTTTGTACAGTTTTCATTTGAATTTAGCTCATTCACTCTAACTCCTCGATTATAGGAGTGACTCACATTAAATGTCAAGTACAGTCAGCTTGACACATAGGACGTTGTAACATTTTTATTGCAATAGGAGGATTCTCAAGCTTGAACTGCTCTTGATTCAATTTGTTACCAATTTATGAAATAAACCATTATCTTATCTTATCTTATCTACGATTTACTTTACCTCAAAAGCACAGGAAACTTATTGCGATTTTTTTTGGCCAAGCAATTAGCAATTCTAGTTTTCTGCAAATACATGTGATATGGCTTTACTGTATTTAACGTAGAAAATCCACAACTTCATGAAAAAAAATTAAAAGGTATATTTATCCCAAAATTTTATTTTATTTACATATTTACATAATCATACTAGATTAACACTGTACGGAAAAGAGCACATCAAGTTTGGTACAATGGACCTTACTTTTATATTGTTTGCCGTAGGAGCAAGAGTCGCACTGCAAGGTTCACTTGTTAGGTAATTAGAATAACAGCGAGACAGGGTCTCTGTCGCTCCAATATCTTATGCATCGCTCCGTCCTGCTCTCACGCTGCTGTCATTCTAATCAAGCTATATGTGGTTGGCGAGATTCCAGTCTTGTCTTCACGTAAGTTGACGATTTCCTTAATCTATATCAACACACATTTGTCCGAATTTCATAAGTCCACTTGCACAGTTATCTCCGATGAACGCGGAATACGGCACTATGGTAGGAGGAGTCTTTGCATTATCGGTTTTGCCACGGTGGTTCACGTCAAAACCGATAGATGTTGCCTTTAATATCAACCTCCCATCTTCATCTCTTGAATCGGGAAACACTATAGCTTGATTTTCTTCTTTTACATAATCTCTTTCATGTTGGTTTGATCTTTGTAATTTATAAGGTCTATCGCCGATTGGAAAACCTATTTTGTCACTATTTTCTTGTATGTTAATTTCACTTATAGGCAAACAAAATATGACTTGGAGTAACGAAAATATTAAAGTTACGCGTAAAAATATCATTTTGTTGACTGTCTGTCTCGAATTTGTAATTCAAATGGTTGTTATTAATTGTGTTCATAATTTATACAGTTAGTTCAATAGACTGGTAGATAGTTACTTAATTGAGGTATTATAAAACAATTAAGTTTAATGAAAACAACATGCCCCTACTAGTTATTAAGTATCCATTAGTCAATGCATTTCCTAGTACTATTTTTCTGTTTACATATTAATTATGATAGCTCAGTGTTGGCGTAACTTTATAAGTACATTCTTTGGCTCGGTGATCAATGTGCGACCACTTATCACTGTAATTAGTTAAGTTCGGGGTCAAAGTGTTGCCATCAACGTGCGGTCCACTGTACCTAAGCTCATCTTCATCTCATAATCACAACTACGACTTATGTTTGGTTACTTCATGGAACATCTGTACATTTGGCCTTATAACCTTTTGTATTAGGCTGTTGATGTACCTAAGTAAACAAAATAAAATAAAAAAGGTATTATTTTAGGTACACCTTGAAACTACAAATAACGAGTGTGGAATTGAAATTTGCCTTTGGTGCCTAAAAAGCAAAAGTAATAGTTCTACAAAGTAGAAAATCGCAAAATTTCACAACCACAGGCAGGATTCGAACCTGCGTCTTCTGCGTAAGTACCGCAGACGCTTTACCAACTACCAAAAATGCTTGCTAGGTGGCAGCACAAACGCAACGTTGGAATGCGTATAGAGGTCGCTGAATTTCACAACATCGGGCAGGACCACAGTAGCCTAGTTGGTAAAGCGTCTGCGGTACTTACGCAGAAGACGCAGGTTCGAATCCTGCCTGTGGTTGTGAAATTTTGCGATTTTCTACTTTGTAGATTTATCCGAACTCAGGAAGTGTCAAAATAAAAATCATTTTCAATTATACGTAGTGTTACCAATTTTCAACTCGAAATCTGTCTGCAATGATGGACTAGTTGAGCTAGTACAGCAAAAATGCTTGCTAGGTGGCAGCACAAACGCAACGTTGGAATGCGTATAGAGGTCGCTGAATTTCACATCGGGCAGGACCACAGTAGCCTAGTTGGTAAAGCGTCTGCGGTACTTACGCAGAAGACGCAGGTTCGAATCCTGCCTGTGGTTGTGAAATTTTGCGATTTTCTACTTTGTAGATTTATCCGAACACAGGAAGTGTCAAAATCAAAGAGGTTTTAATCCACGCTACGCTCTAGGAAGGAGAGATGAATGGCCAAAAAAAGCGTGACGACGAGTATATCCAATAGTCGCGGTGGCATCTCTTTCACACAGTAGGGTGACCTAACTATTTTACGCTTGGGGATGTAATATTATTAAAGCCCTCTGGAACAGCAGCTTCATTTTTAATATTTTATTTGGCAGGATATTATCCTTTAGTTTCTACCTGATAAGTTGTGCTTCCCTCGGCAGCAAAGTGTTTCGTGTCTTAAAATCCTCGCAGCGCTGAGGATTCTTCTTTAGAACCACTCGCTTGGCTCGTGGCTCAATTATAGAGTCATAGAGGTAAATGAAGTCAAGTCCGTTTGGTGCCGGCAAAGTATAGTACCAACTACCAACCCATCTCCACCCGTGGGTATTGTAATGTACGTACAGTGTACGTTTCATGGGGTGTCATGTACAACATGAGAATATTATTCAAGCATGGTATGTGCATGTCATGAATATTATTCAAGCATGTCATGAGTACCTTGGGCTCAATTCTTGAATAACACCGGATGATAAGTAATTATCACCCGAAAAATTAAAAATTAAAAAAATTTCTTTACAAAAGTGCAGAATGATATTCGTAAAATATAAAGTAGTGATTGATTGTTACTTTTCATGTATTATGGTTTACATTTTTAACAGATTATCAGGGTACATTTGATATTTTTTTATGTTTAAAGTGAGCAAACGAGCAGGTGGGCCACCTGATGGTAAGTGGTCACCACCACCGCCCATTCTTATTTGATGTCTCAAAAATTATATTTTATCACTCGGTAATATTCAACAATTGGGTCAGAGTTTTTTCAGCAGCAGCATTCTTTTTGTTTGTTTCCAAAATAAACCTTTTTTCATTTATTTCTTCTTGCTTTCCAGAAAAGCCCAGGGAATTCTTGAAAATCACCGGGTGATAAAATGTCACTTTTGAGACTTTAAAAATTCACATTTGCGTTGATAAACTGTTGAAAGGTAAATCAGAATACATGAAAATTAACAATAAAGGACTCCTTTATATTTTAAGAAGATCAATTTCAACTTTTGAAAACAAAAATCTATGATTTTTAATTTTTTGAGTGTTATTTTATCACCCGGTGATATTCAAGAATTGTTCCCCAGGTACGTTGCATGCCTCATCATCAAGAAGCAAAGCAATTAATAAAATTTGACGTGTATTTTATGATTTATTGTTTATTGATAAACAAAATTCATTATAATAGGTACGACATGTTACAAAATAATCGAACAAATATAAGATTTTATTTCTTATTTCATTGATTCAGTTCTGACTTTACATTTTTTTCACTCACATGGAATAACAATAATTTAAAAATATGGACTGGCTGTTGAACTTTGCCTCATTTATACGTTTCTAAATATTATGGCCCAAGTTTTTGTCACTATCTTTTTACTGAAATAAACTATCAATACTCACAAACATTAAAAGACTTAAAACCAATATGTTGTTCATTCTCACTACTTATTGAAAAGCCCTCGTAACATCAGCTGTTTCTCTGTCCATCTATATTTGCGATCCGTCTGGCTGTCCGGGAACAACAGGTCGATACAGGTTTTTGTTGGTATTCTTCTAAAAACTCTTCATCAACCAACTTCATTTGGGCCTAATTGCGAGCCACCTACTTTTTAACCGACTTCAAAAAGGCGGAGGTTCTCTATTCGATCGTATTTTTTTAATATTATTATTTTAAATGAATGAATCATTCTTACCTACCAAGTGACATCTGTCCACATCTGAAACTTTTTTAAACAAATTCCAACCCAAGGGCATCACATAAATTCTCTCAATAATGCCCGGAACAAAACTTTGATGCTGACCGTAAACGGCTCGAAATATCTATCGCGAGGGAGCGCAAGGCAGGCGCGTGAATTATTGGCTTCCCGCATGTCGTCAATAAGAACGCAGAAAATAACCGGCAGCATCAGATGTACTATTTTCCTATTATTGTACAACAGTACAGGTTCCGTTGTTTTGTTTGATTTTCTTTTAAAACTAATGCAAGCTGTTTTTCTCTTTCATGTTTAGATTCAGATATCTTCATCATAATGTTATTTCATCATAATGTTCTTTGGGATAAGTTGTTCAGTTTTATGGGCAGATTCTGCAGATTCACATCCCACAATACTGATGTGGTTGTACCTTTTTAGTTTCCTTTGTGTTCAAATATCGTACATTACAGCCACCCTACTTCATACGTAAAACAGTTCGGCTTTTTCATAAAAAAATTAAAGAAATAATGGATACCCATAGAAGAATATTCCGCAAATAGCATAACTATCAATTTTGCAGCCATTTACTCTACAATATTTCACTGTTTTTGCAGAAAAAATACGCGATTTTAAACAAAATTTAGCATGACATAAAAATGTGTCAAAGACGGGGATACCAGTAATGTATTAAAAACTATTACCAAAAAGGTTGATGACGAATGAAGAAGTACATAACCTGCTTGACCTTAAACAACACAATTAGATCAAAAATATTTTATAGAGTTTCCGAGATAAATCACAGAACCAAAAGCACCCGAAAAATATTATTTTTTTAAGATTTAGCTCTAAAAAGGTTTTCTATATGAAAACCAAGCATAATGTCAAAAGACTTTTTCCTACCAACCCGCTATTTCGTTTTGCTATGGCAACTGTGTGAGCGTGACACAACCGCGACTAATTGACCTCTCGCTCGGCACAATTTCTCTTCTTCGCAAATCACAGGAATTTATACCGTATTACAATAAAAGATTGACTAAATTTGTGTAGCAAGATTTTTGCATTAAACACTCCTTCCTAGAGCGTAGCGTGGATTAAAACCTCCTTGGTCAAAATAAAAATCATTTTCAAAAGTAATAGTACCTACTATCATACAGAACGGACACTCTCTACCCCCCTTACAATTTCCTCCGCACACTCGTGCGCACCCACTCGCGCTCCCCGCCCGGTACTCCTGCTGAATATGCAGGCCTACGCGCGCTTCCAAATTCACGCTCGTTGTAGGTAGGTATATAATAATAAATAATAAAGCCTTTCAAACATTACATAATTATTTTCAATTTTTAAAATAGCATTTTATTTAATCTTCTGACGTGTCTGTGTGCCTCTTGCCGGCAAAGCCCTCCCCCAGCTCCTTCCATTGTCCTCTATCATTAGCTATTGTAGTCCATCCTTTCCCTGCTGTATTCTTTATCTCGTCCACCCACCTTCTGAGTGGTCTACCTCTTTTCCTTTTCCTATTACTAGTGAACCAAAATAGCATTGTTTTGGACCATTTTTCCCTCCCTCTGGCTGTGTGACCTGCCCACTTCCATTTAAGTTTTCTAAGCGTTACTGTTATATCTTTCGTTTTTGTATATCTTTTGATAGTTGAAATTCTGATTTTGTCTGATAATCTCTTTCCCATCATAAATGATGTAGGTATAGTTAACATTATATATTCTTTGGTATAGTCATGTATACGAGTAGTAGTGTTATGTCCGGAGTGTACGGTTTGTGGGCTTAGGTCATTGGCAAGTGGCAAGGATGCTGGACTATCTAGTGTAGAGTAGTTCACGGAAAGAATAGTTTAATGCTCTAATATTTGTCTCCGGACAAAGCCGAAGCCTTCAAATGGAAACACATATAGAATTAGAACAATAGCTTACAATAGGAGATTCTTACTGGAATATAGAACACTGTGTAAAAAATATAAAAGCGTACAAAAGACACTCAGTGATTTCTAAAACTGGATCCAAATTACACAGTTTTTAAATAACAAGAATACGTTGTTAAATCGTTTGTCTCAAAACCCTATTGAGTTAATTAAAATGGTTACACCCGAAAATATAATTTGGAGCTTCTGTGCAACCAAATCAAACATCGATCTGCAAGAGCAAATTATAAACTCGCTCTATCTTTGTACTGATTAATTGTTTTCAATTAAAAATCTGTTTCAAACCTTGGTTAATCTTATCCAGTTGTATGTACAATAAAGTTAGTTAATAAAGATTTTTGTCGAGACTGTTCCCGCAGTCAACAGTTTTGCGGGTCCTTGTTTAGTTTTGAGAATAACTGTAACATTTTTAATAAATGAAATATTCTATTACAAAAGCTTGTAAAAATGTATTTTGTATTTTAGAAATTATAGCAAAAATTAATTTGTATGGAGAGTTACATCACAGCTCTAAGGAATCCGAAGGCCCGAATTGTATCAGGATTTATTTATACTCGTAATATGTAGAGTCGATTCCTCGAAATCATGTCATAATTTAATGAGCAATTATCAAGTGTTATGTACCGTATAGTCACTAATTTAACGATACGAGGTGGATTGCATTCTAAAATAAACCGTTTTTGATGTTTCGCCACAGTAAACATTAAAAATTTGTGACTTTACAATGGGTGTCTTAAAATAGTCTTGAAAACAGCGTGAATTTTCATTGCATTTGCTCCCGAAGCCCAGTTATTCATAGAAATGTAAGGAAAATTGATGAAAATATGAGTCACAAGGTATTCTGACATTCATTAAGTCATTGTAAATACGACATGGGCGTTGTAAATTTTGTATGAGGATGTCAAATCATGTTTGACGATTTGACATTTCAACTTGGGACAAATGGCAGATGTCATCCCATAGTAAAATAAATTAGTATTTCTTCTATGCCGAGCGGTGCAAGGAGTCCAAATTCTTTGCAGTTATTCTACTCATAGAAACAAGCAACTTTCCTGAATGGAAAAACGAATCGACTTTCATTCTGTTAGCTCAGGGATACTGACTTTGTCGTTTCCAGGAATTTGTAGGAATAGTTTGAATACTTCTTCTGGACAACGTAGTAAATAGGTAACTAACTCATAATCTGATTTAAAGAATATCTTATATAACGCAAACGCGGGACACATACATATTACGTAACATCACGCCTCGTTCCCGTATGGGTAGGCAGAGACCACAACCCTCCACCTGCTACGATCTTGACATACTTCACTCGCTTCCTCCACTGTCATCAACCCTTTCATACTTGCTCGTCAGTTTAGAGGAATTTTAACCTGGCCTCTATTCAGAACATCCTGAATTTGACCATGGAACGTTCGCCAAGGCCTTTTCCGAATTGTAGATTCTTGCTTCTTCTTCCATTGTTATTAACTGTACAGCATAGTATAGTGTAATTTACGCGGTATATGATCCGTGTAGCGAACGATCCAATGACGCGACGCAGTTTACGAACCGAATAGCGAAGGATTGAAATTTAAATGGACCATTAGGGAGGTCGCTTAAATAAGAGAATTACCCATTTGCCACTGGATTTAGAAAACGAAACGATTTCCTTGTTTAACAAAAGCTGTCTTATGCTCGTCTTACTTTTGCGAATTCGCAACAGGAAGCCAAATGTAAGAAACCTCTAATACTCGGGCCATTAATAAAGATTTAAAAAATACTCCTTTCACAAACCCGTGAAATTGTTTTAGGACCATTTATTACATCCAAAAATACTATAGGTATATCGGAAACCTCGGCGCCCGAGTCCAACTCGCACTTGGCCAGTTTTTTCTCAGTCAGCTGGTGCAACACATCCTAATAATAAAGGCATTTGGTTAACTTCATGGCAATATTAATGTATGTCATGATTTCATCGAATAAAATTTAACGGTGTATTTTCTTCATCTCTAGAGCATCTTAATACTTATTCGAATTACGACAAAATTTTACATTTGATCCCTTAAAATTTTTATAGTTCATGAAAAATCTATTACAATTTATGCGAAATTATGCCTTATTGCGAAAATAGCTACGTATTTTTTTCGAATCTTACAAATTATGACATGGTGCTACAGAGGTTGAACTTGCAGAAAAATTCAGCACATCACCAAGACCTATCAAAATTCCACCTGAGTAACGAAGAATAAATGAAATCAAATATTTTACCTAGTTTTAAAGGTGTTGCGGAGATACCGTGTGACATGTTTAAGCCGGAAGAGATCAATGACCACTTCCTGAATATTCCCGGAGATGGTAGGATATCATCTGACGTTTTATCTTACTATGAAACTCAATAATTTTGTTCGGAGATTTTCACTCTGCGGACTTTCACTGAAGATGTAGTTGGCAAGGCTATTCTTAGTATAAAATCCAGCGCCGTGGGTGTAGATGGTATTGGCCTGGATATGGTAATGTTAACTCTTCCTAAAACGCTCAAGTTTATCATCGATCCCTTTCTACCTCCATTTTCCCGGACTGCTGGAAGTTTGCATCTGTGCGCCCCATTCCCAAAAATAGTAACCCCACGGAGTTAAAAGACTTAAGGCCCATAAGCATTTTGCCATTCCTCTCAAAGGTTTTAGAGAGAGTAGTTTATCTCCAAGTTTATAAATATTGTGAAGTAAACAAAATTTTACCAGATATGCAGTCGGGATTTAGAAAGAGTCGCGGGACCAGCACTGCTTTCTCTGACGTTGTTGATAATATACTTGCATCGGCCGACGCTGGGGAGGAGACCTTGCTCACACTGCTTGACTTTAGTCGCGCGTTTGATTCTCTGAGCATTCCTTTACTTTTATCAAAGCTGTCTTATTATGGATTTGACAAATCTGCTGTGGCATGGTTTAACAGCTACTTATCCCATCTTAGTCAACAAGTTCTGCTTACCAAACCGGATGGCAACAGACTCACATCAACTTTCAGATCTGTCAGCAGAGGTACTCCGCAGGGCTCAATCCTTGGGCCATTGTTATTTATACTTTATTCTGCTGATATATAGAATTGTATATCAAATTTAGCAAATTTCATCTATACGCAGATGATGTACAAACACATCTCTGTAAATCCAAATTCTAATCAGGCTATGGACATGATAAACAATGATCTCAAGAATATTCATGATTGGTCCGTGCGAAATTCTTTGGTAAGTACTCAATCCTTCGAAGTCGAAATTCCTAATTATTGGAACTAGACATCAAGTTGATAATATTCGAAATCTTCAACCCAAAATCGAGCCTATAGAAGAAATTGATAAAGCTCGTAATTTAGGCCTATTGATGGATAATGGACTAAAGTTTCATGATCATTTGCTTGAGCTGGTAAGACATTGTTTCTTTAGATTCAAAGTCCTATATAAAATAAGAGATTTTCTATCATTGGATTTACGTATCACACTTTGCGAAACACTTGTTTTATCAAAATTGAACCACTGCATAGCCGTTTATGTACCCTGCCTATTAAAAAAGTCCCTCGCACTTGCTCAGCGTATTCAAAATGCTTGGGCTCGATACAGTTTTAAGATTCCTCCTCGTACCCATGTAACTCCATTCCTCAATGGGGCAAATATCCTTAGAGTGGAAGGGCGTATAAAATTACATTTGGCCTGCTTACTATTCGATGTAATTTCGACAAAGCAACCGGAGTATCTATATCGCAAACTAACCTGGCGTTATTCGGGTCATCGTTATGTGGCGCGTTTCTTGTCTATTACGTTGGAAATTCCTAAGCATAGAACTGCACTTTTCCGGGGTAGTTTTAGGTACGCGGCAACGAAAATCTGGAACGATATACCGCCGCCTATTCGTTCTATCACTTCCAAAGTCACCTTTAAACTTCATTACCGTAAATGGCTCATGGAAGCACAAATGCTACGAGCGACGCGTACCTAAAAATAAATTACTTTAACGTTATTTCTTTATTTCTTTATTTCTTCCTTTTTTTGATAATATTTGTTATAAATTGTTTTTAATTAGTATTTAGTTTTACGGTTTTTCTTATTTTATTTTTTAACTTATTTTTAAAATTTAGCCTGTTTGCTCTGTAATGAGAGAGAAGTTTACGGTTCTGGCAGAATATCAGCGCTGCAGTGCCGTTGCCGGTGCTGTATGCATTATGCTGAGCCAGCGCCTAGCGTCTTCTTGATGTTACGCGCGACAAAAATGTGAAACTACCTAATCTACCTATTTATTTTGAGTTGTGTATGTTAATATTTGTAAACTCCTGTGATCTGTTTTATGTGTTATGTTTATTGAATAAAGGTTTTATCTATCTATCTATCTAAGACGTGATCAAAATTGTGTCGTATGACGTTTGCAACTGAGAGAGAGCACATTTTACACGAGATAAGAAACGTGAGTACACTCGGCCGCACGTCAGTGGTAACACCTTAACTATGTGCGAGTCTGTCGGTCTTTTACAGAATGTACTTCGGAGATTGTGCTCAAGAGCTCCACGAGCTTATTCTACCAACCCCCTTCTACCATCGGGAGTTTTACTATTAAGGTCCCTCGCAAGAAATGGGTACACATAAGGCCCCATCCTTAGCAGAAAGTGCTGCTACTTAAACATCCATGGCTATTAAGGCCTTAAGTTTGTTTAATGTTTCCAGATATGTGCGGTGGACTGTACACTCTACCTCTGAGTGGGGAATGTACCTATCTAATTTCCTCCTGATGCCTCCCCTGTGGCCTTGTGCTTCCAACTCATTAGCTGACGTGAATTCCGCGAAATAAACACCTGAATATTCGTAAATATTATTAGAGAAGTACAGCCACAGAAATAAATTGTTACACATGTCGAAGGCTTTTTTTTCGTATTATGTTAACTTGTACAAAAAAACACTGAAATCAGGTATAGGTAAGTATGACTTTGTTTATCACTGCCGTCCCGTCGATCATAGATTTCGGTAAAAAAAAAATTATGTCACAAGTGGGTAAACGAGCAGGTGGGCCACCTGGTGGTAAGTGGTCACCACCGCCCATGACATCCACTGTCTTATTAGTGAAATAATTTGACACTAATAAGACAGCAAAACGCGTTACCCACCCTGAGAACTAAGATGGTATGTCCAGGGCAGTCTTTACCATAAGGGCACACGGGGCCCGTGCCCAGGGCCTCCATTCTCACGAGGGCCCCGAAAGGCCGATATATTTACACATTTCTATTTCCTAAAAAGTACTTAGTACCGCTTTTTAACTTTTTATTAGGCTATACAAGAATATTTACGAGTGTATTCTAACTAACTACATCACCATCTAGCGATCACCTACATATATTAACCGTTTCGAATCCACATTCGAGTTTGCGCATTGCACGATTCACACATCAAATACCATTTTGGCACTGTATAATTTGTCTATGGCCTGCACCCACAGGGCCAGGGGAACCCCTGAAAGTTACGTAAAACAGCCAGAGATGCCGTTTTAGCGACTTTGTCGCTAGATCTAGCGGATTTTTAAGGGTTTTAGGGCCTTATTTTCAACTCTTAGACCTTAAAAAATGTTTTAGCTATTTTTAGCGACTTTTCATGACCATACTTTTCATTAACATTCTTCTTAATTTTTAATTATAATTTTGAATATAGATTTTTCCTTTAAAAAATATGTAAATTTTTTCACTTAATTACTATTTTGGTGTTTGAATTTAGAACACACCGATGTATTCAACCTCCCTCTCAATGCTAACAACCTCCTTAAATGTATATTTTCGCTTAAATCTTTATTTTTCTCGTAGTCACAGTATAAAGTATAGTATGCAACTCTTGAACAAAAGGGATTCAAATCGAGGACCATGAATCACTCGCGTCGCTCAGGATTCTAACACTCCCTGTGGTCGTGATTCAGTTGTTAGAATCTTTCACTTGCTCGTGATGCATCTCTGACTCTCGCTTTAAATCCGTCTTTTAATCACTAATTGCATAGTATACTACTAAAAATGCAGCACAGGAATGCTTATCTAATTGTTAATATATGAGTACCTACTAGATTTCAGATTTTGAGATAACTATAATAAATAGGTATTGGATAACTGGAGAAAAATCTTTGTATCATAATTTTTCTTTATTTCCCAAAAGGGCCCCAAATCTTGTGTGCCCAAGGGCCTCAACATGGCTTAAGACGGCCCTGGGTATGTCTCATGCGCCTGTAATTTCACTGGCTCCCTAACCCTTTAAACCGAAACACAGCAGTTTGGTGAGTTTGGTGATTTTGATCACGATTGCGGCTAAAAAAATAGCACTGTAAACAAAACCGGTCAAGTGCGAGTCGGACTCGCGCGCCGAGGGATCCAATATACCTATATTATTTTTGGAAACAGTAAAGTCCATTTTTAATACCGCATAACTAAATTTGTTTGTAAAGGTTTTTAACAGATTTCTAAAAATCTGTAATATTTACATAAACTCCTATCGAATATAATTAATCCAAATTTTTCCTTTCGCAAACTTCGGTGATAAAGGGGGGGGGGGGGGGAATGGTATATTTTTTTAAAATTTTCATGATAACTTGAAAACTAAGAATTGTATAAGAATACGAAAATCTATTTTGGAATGTACAAGTAAAGCCCTTTCATAATGATACCCCTTTCGTCATAGTAACGATAATTTAAAATTTTGCCCACCTTTACAATTATAATAATTTTTAATTCTCTTGTTTTCAAATAAGTTGGGAAATTATATTCTAAAACTGTTCCAAATTTCAAGTCGATAGTATGAGTGGTTGCTGAGATATACAGGTGTGACAGACAGACAGACGAACGCACTTCCGTCGCTTCAAGATAATTGATTCTACATGGAATAGGTACGACTTTGAAATAAAGGCAAAAATTACTACAGAGATGATATTTATTACTGCCTCCCCCAAATATCGTAATAGTACCCGTAACCCCTAGCAGACTGAACCCTGACAGTGGCGTTGTTGGTGCCGAGACCACCAAAGATAAGATGTGCGAACCCTGTGTGAACCCCACTTCCATCGCTTCAATACAACAGATTCTACATAGAATACGACTTTGAATTAAAGGCAAAAATTACTACAGAGATGATATTTATTACTGCCGCCCCCAAATATCGATCTGATAATAGTATCCGTAACCCCTAGCAGACTGAACCCTGACAGTGGCGTTGTTGGTGCCGAGACCACCAAAGATAAGATGTGCGAACCCTGTGTGAACCCCACTTCCATCGCTTCAATACAACAGATTCTACATAGAATACGACTTTGAATTAAAGGCAAAAATTACTACAGAGATGATATTTATTACTGCCGCCCCCAAATATCGATGTGATAATAAATAGTACCCGTAACCCCTAGCAGACTGAACCCTGACAGTGGCGTTGTTGGTGCCGAGACCACCAAAGATAAGATGTGCGAACCCTGTGTGAACCCCACTTCCATCGCTTCAATACAACTGATTCTACATAGAATACGACTTTGAATAAAAGGCAAAAATTACTACAGAGATGATATTTATTACTGCCGTCCCCAAATAACGATCTGATTAGTACCCATAACCTCTAGCAGACTGCACCCTGACAGTGGCGTTGTTGGTGCCCAGACCACCAGAGAATAGATGTGCGGACCCTGTGTGAACCCCACTTTCGTCGCTTCAATACAACTGATTCTACACGGAATACGACTTTGAATAAAAAACAAAAATTACTACAGAGATGATATTTATTACTGCCGTCCCCAAATATCGATCTGATAATAGTACCCGTAACCCCTAGCAGACTGAACCCTGACAGTGGCGTTGTTGGCGCCGAGACCACCAGAGATAAGATGTGCGGACCCTAACTGTGTGAACCCCACTTCCGTCGCTTGAATACTACTGATTCTTGTTGTTCTGTTGCCCCGGTAGACCATGTCTTGGTATTGAATCGTGTTGGGCATCGCTGGCTGGTATAAGTATTGCCTGAAAAAAGACAAGCATGCGTTGTAATTGCTGTTCTATACGAGACAAAATATAGGCGCCTCTAAGGGATGCAGCTATAGGAAAGAAAGAAATAGTCGATATTCGAATAGCTTTCTCTTACTTTCGGTTCTTTCCTGAAGTTACATCCTTCCGAAGTGACAGAATTTTGCCTGTATGTATACTTGGTTAAAGGCTGGTTAAAGGCTGATTGCCCTTTTTAAAGGCTAATTTAGCCTTTAACCAAGTATATTAAATATATCGGTGAGTGGGTAAACCATACAAACATCATGATAAATTGGTCAGTTTTTGAAAAGGTAATATTATACTGAAATGGTTGGTAATGTTCTATTCTGAAATAGTACTTAAATTATGCTTTCCGGTCGTGACGACTTTGCATGGTTGGTTAAGGTTCATGTAAAAAACTCATAATACTCCCATAATAACATCTCTATCCAAAAACTTTAAGACTGACTGGAACACTGTCCTGTCGTCTTATACCTGGATAAGGGCCGTTACACAACCCTATGTCAAAGAAAATATATTCATCGCCAACAAACTGCTGTGCTGTTTGGCGAGCTTATGTATGCCTAGGCAAATTTTGAAAATAAATTACATATTTTTTTATTATGCTAACGCCTATGTGCTCTTCTCTCACGGCCAGTCACACTTTCAGTCATGCTTGACAAGTAATATACCTTTCACAGGTGGTTAATTTATGTTCAGCTTCGATCTGGAGGTTCTAAATTCGATCCCCGGTGTGGATTCTGATAAAAACAATAATCACTCTGAGATTTGAACAACTACTCTGAAACCAACTCTAACCCACACGAGAAGATACTCGTAAGATAAAGATGAAACGATATTAATTGCCACGTAAAGAGTACAATTTCTTTAAATGCGTTTAGAGCTAAAACGGCAAAAAGGAGTTGGCACAGCTTGTGATGTGACGGGGCTGAGGACCGGTACAGTGCTGGTTTTCAGCCACTCCCTCTTGCCTAAGGTGGTAAGCGGGAGCAATAAGTGACAGGGGCAAAAGAATAACCTTAATTATAAATGTATTTAAAACTAATAAAATTAAAAAATTAAAACAAGGTGAATACGCTTGATCGAGTGTGTATGTTTGTGTGTGTGTGTGTGCGTGTGTATTGTTGTGTGTATGTGTAAGTGTGTGTGTGTATGTTTGTTTGTTTGACTTTTTCTTGATCTTAGAAGGGTTCAAATTAAGCAATTTCCAGTAGGCATCTTTCAAATTTTCAGCAGCAGGTTGTTTTTAATCAAGGCTGATTTGAATTTACTTTTAAGACTGTCCACGCTAATGATGATGCCTTCTACTCGTATTCGATAGACCGTTCACTAACCTGCTGAGCAGTTTGTCCCCAAGGGTGACGTATCCGAGACTCAAGTTGGCTCTGCCCAGGGGAGCTCTCACTACCGACGCGTCGTAACCGACAGATGCCAACGCTAGCACGCATAGCAGCAGTGCAGTCTTCATCTGCAATTTAGTATAAATACCATAAGCCGTAATCAAAACTTTTTAATTCAAAGACTAATTCGGCATACATTGCTTGGAGGCTTGGTTCTGTTAATTCCAATATCCATACTTAAACGAGTAATGTATGCCGAATTAGTTTCTGAATTAAGGAATATGATCTAGGCTATAATCATCAGAATATCCCGTGAAAAACGTCTACTGCAGGACAGGAAGTTCCCTCCAAAATTTCAGTTAAACGCGTGGTAAAACTTGGACTATGGTACTTCCCCAAGTACCATAGTCACCACGTTTGTTATATTTAACATAAACCTCTATAGTAGATTTTTTGTTTAGCAAACTTCGGAGGTAAGGGTGGGGGAAGAAAGTTATTTTACATAACATTTTGCATCATAACTTGAAAGCTAAGATTTAGAAAAATATGAAAAAATCTATTTTGGAATGTGCAAGTAAAGACCTTTTATATGATACCTCATTTGACCTAGTAACGACAATTTAAAATTTTGAAAAGTTAGGCAAACATATAATTTTATTCTAAACAAATATTTTTTTAAAGTAGCATAGTTACGAGTATTAGTCGAAATGCAGCAAAGGTAGCTAAGATATATCTGCTTAGAATGGAAAGTTATGAGTTAGGACCAAATTAAAACTTTGAAAATAGTATTCTGAATACCGGTATTACTTGTTAGCTGTTAACTCACCTTTTATTTTTACTAAAACACTTGGTGTTATAAAATGTATAGTGTGATGTACAATATTGGTACTACGAGTATCTGGCCAACAACGGTAGACTAAACACGGGAGAATATTTATACTAGACTGACATGGACCAACACTACAACACCAAGATAAGATTGTGCATTATCTGTTTGTATCAGTTTTACAGAAACTGACTCATCAATAAGACAATAGCTTCTAGTGTTATCTATACCAGGTGTTATACCAAAGTAAACAGTCAGAATGCACTTGGTACGTAAAAACTGGCCAAGTGCGAGTCAGACTAGCGCAACAAGGGTTCCGTACCTGTCTACCATATGATAAAGGCCAACGCCCAACGCCCCTACTGTGCGAGCCATCGCCGTTGTAAATGAAAAAACCGGCCAAGTGCGAGTCGGACTCGCGCCCTGAGGGCTCCGTACCGATCTACCATATGATATACTAAAAGCTTTTGCTCTTTGATTTTAAAAACTCCGCGACCATCCAACTTGACCCCTCTTTTAGGTATAGAAAAGTTCTTGAAACGGGAGCTCACCTTAATTGGTTACTATTAGTTTTGTGAGAGAAATTGTAATATTTAATGATTTTAGACTTTTCCATTTATTTGTACTGTGAGACCTAGCTTCTTCATAATTTTAGGTCAACGGGACCAAATTTCATAATTTTAGGTCAACGGGAAGTAACCTGTAGGTTTTGCTTTTTCGTATAAATGTATGGATATGAGGTCATAAAAAGCCATATCTTTTGATTGCGTCGTTGTAAAAATTGAAATTTTCAGATCTTGTGTGATTTATAGACCTTAATATTCTTTATCAATTTCAACCTGATACTCTTCTCGTTCGTGAGAAAAAGGGTCTTGACAGACAGACAGACGAACAACAAAGTGATCCTATAAGGGTTCCGTTTTGTTATTTTGAGGTACGGAACCCTAAAAAACTGACGCGACATTCACATGCTGACATTTTAATGACAGTGTTGACAATTTCTACAAATGCGCTGCTCTACTCCTAATAAAGATAAAGAGCAGTATTGTATTTTAATTTAAGAATAGCATGTATAATCAATTTTTTATTTTATTCCAACGCTTACCAATACATTTTGCAGTCATGACACTACAACCTGAGTATATTTGACGGAAAGAATAACATTGTTTTACAAACTTGTCTGACAGCTTTATCCGATTGCTTTTGACATTACTGCAAATTGTGTTGGTAAGCGTCGGAATAAACGAAAAAAGCGGATCATGAGTGATTTGGCTTTGCTATTAACTTAAATTAAAATAAATATGTGAATTGAATTAACTACAAGCCCTTGCCCTTCGATTGTAAGAACTCCGCCATCACACAATGTGTATGAAACGCGAGCTCACCCTTAATTGGCTTGGTTGTGGAAACATTTATTGGTAGGTTGTTGAAATGTTTATTTATTTCACACTTTTCCGGATTCTCGCCAAATACGTCATACGTTTTGGTTTGGTTCAAAAATGTATGGAGGATGGGGACACAAATGACCGTATTTTTTAGAGTTGAAATTTTCACGCCTTCAAGGGTTTACGGATCTTGATATAAGGTATTAATGTCAACTTGCTACCTTTACCTAAAGAAGTGATCCTATAAGGGTTCCGTGTTTTTTTTCCTTTTGAGGTACGGTACCCTAAAGTACTGCTTTTAAGACAAGCTGTCCATCTTTTTTTTACGCCAAGCAAACATTCTAAAGTAGATAACCTATTCTTGTGATGATTACACACTGCGAGAATACTTCATGCTGCTAAAATTTAAATTGTGGACGGACTTATACTAAAGTACTTAATGAGGCAGCTATCAACTAAGCTAAGTATTATCTGTTAGGTAAGCTGCCATAATAACACAGTTCCTGGACGACCAAGCTTCGCTCTATAATAGCCGCCTCAACATAAAAATATCATCGGGTGAGCAAGCTTTGTTACCCGCCAACAGATGGCGCTCTAGGTTTCTGACTAATACGCGGTATGCTAGATCGATTTTTCGGCTCTTAAATTTCATCGAATTCGAAAGCCGTTTTCGAGAAACCGATTACAAATAAATATACAAATATTGCTCGTTTAATAATATAGTACCTGGGCGACCGAGCTATGCTCTGTATGATTAAAATATCATCGGGTGAGCAAGCCATGCTATTCAACAACAGATGGCGCTATAAGTTTCTTGAACGCACTAAAACGCGCTGTGGTATCAGGACGGATGCCGTCGGGATGTGTCAGTGGGGTGGCTTGAAGGTGGTGATGAAAACAGTAGAAACTCGTCACATGTTGATAAGTGTTTATTCAGTAGGACGTCCTTACAGAATGGGTTCTAAATTAAGTCTGTCTTAAATGTACGATGCGCGTTACAAGACAAATAATGCTTAGTCTAATTTAACCTAGTTACTTACTTATTACGCATACTATGCACATACACTACATCTTCCCCGTTTTTGAGAAAAAAAAATAAGGATAGATACTCATACTTATTTTTTTTTTTTTACATACCCATATTAGACACTAAGTAACTATCTTAACTCAATCTTATTTTACATACTCATAATATCTTACTATTTATTTATCTATACATTTTTGTCCTATTTTTATGTACAATCACCTGTTTACCATTTATGTCTATTTTTACATTTGGCGGCAATTCTTCAATTACGTCATATGGACCTAAATACAAACTATCGAGCTTGTTGCCGGTTTCATTTTTCAATAACAATTTATCGCCGGGCTTGTAAACAATCGGATTCACACTTTTATCATAAGTTTGCTTTCTAGCAATTTTACTCTTAATCAAGTTATTTTTAGCATCATTTTGTGCTCTTTGCAACCTATACTTAAACTCTATTGGATAACTCTCATAATTATACATGGGATCTACTATATTGTTATCTATACCAGAGGCGGCTCGTGACATTTTTTAATGGGTGTGCACAAAAAAAATTAAATACTTAAATAAATTTAAGTACTTACCTACCATTTATTGATGAAATATTTTTTATGGCTTTATTGTTACCTACACATTATGCGCGCCAGCGCCAGCTCCAAATACCAGACACGGGAAACAAAACAATTTATTTATAACCGCACATCCAAGGTGTTTTTAAATATTGTTCTGGTTTGAAAACACGATTAAAAGTGAATTTTTGTACTACATTTTTGAACTAGCGCGATTTCAGGTTGTGGCGGCCCCTTTTCATTGAGTTCAAGTCGTATTTGTAAAGTCTTTTTCGCATTTTTTAATGTAAACGACACTGTATTCGTCCATTTTTACAGTAATTAAGCACGTACACTATTAAAAACAATTATTTCTAAATTTTCAAGCAAAATTGCGAACAGTAACTGAAAGCTGTATACGAAAAGTTTGTTTACGTATGATCGGCAACAGCGCCTTGTCACGCGCGCGCGACCTGGCAACGTAGCATAGAGCAGCGCTCCTGATTAGGCTAATTTCTCATAGAAAATCTTTTGTTTCACGCGCTCGAGCGTGTTGATGTTTCTCTTTCACACTCATTGAATTCTGTATAAGGAATTGTACTGAAGATTTCTTCATAGGAGCGGAATCGCTGGCGCGCCACTTGGTACAACTTGACTACTTATTTGTTGCGTAATTATTTCTTAGGCTATTATAAATGTATACAACGTATAGGGTTATGAAAATAGGTATGTAATCGTATGTAACTTAACTAGGTAGGTAATACATCCTAAGTTTGAGTTTTGTGAAAGAGGGAGTGCACTGCACCAGTGCTCTTTAGGACGAGCCGCCTCTGATCTATACTCAAGTTATGAGGTAACCTACATACTTGGTCAAACACTAGTTCAAATGGTGAATACTTGGTTTCTGTATGCACACAAGTATTGTATGAAAAGCTCCAATAGGGAAGCCAAGAACTCCACGAAGAAGGGTGGTTATTCGTCTGGATTCGTAAGTATGCTCCGAGTACTTTATGAGAATTCTCCAAAGATCCTATACTCTGATGATGGTAAGCAGTAGCAAATGTTTGCTCGATTTTTAATATTTTACAAAGTTCTGACATAGTACTTGATATGAACTCTGTGCCTCGATCAGTAGCGATCTCTTTCGGGATTCCATATCTCAAGATAAAATTTTCGGCAAAAGATCTTGCAACTTCTTCCGTTGTCTTAGATCTCAACGGGTACGCTTCGGTGTACTTTGACAATTCGCATTGTAATGTGAGAATATAGCAGTAACCATTGTCGTCTCTATCAAGAGGTCCTACTAGATCTAAAAATACTTTCTCAAACGCAGTTGAAGCCGTTGTTGTTATATTCATTTGCTCCTTAGTAATGCTAGTGTACTTTTGTTTTTGACACTTTTCGCATTTATTTACGTAACTAGAAATATCTTTTTCCATTGATGGCCAATAATAAAACTTTTTAATATTATTTAACATACGTTTAATTCCTACATGACCACTACTTGGTAATAAATGAAAATCATTCATGATTACTCGCTTCGCATGTTCTTCGTCTATTCTTTGTACGTCGCGTACAATACAAATTCTGGGTCCTTCCCATTTACTACTCTTTATATATTTCGCTAACCACTCAATAAACTCTTTGTTTGACTTATTTTTCAAAATAACAATTTCACTTATTTGTTTAATCTTACATAATTCTGCCAGTTCTTTCAACAACTCGACTCGCGATGAAGCTGATAAAGAATTATGGCTTATGCAGAGATTTGACTTTTCTTCTAAATAAATAACCCTACTATTCTTAGATACACATAACTTTTGTCTCCTCTGATTTAGTAGTCTACTTAACTTAAAATCTGTCATTATTATTAATTCTACGTCCTTATCCTGTTTTTTGAGTACTTCCACTACTTTAGGTTGATCAGACCTGCAGCAACTGGAATCCTCACCTTTGAGATCCGACGCTCCCTGCGCATCTCTCATTCGTCTCATCTGGGCTCTCGTCATCACACATACTGATTTCTCTGCCATACTTTTCAACTCGTTAGATGTCAAAACAATCCTAGATAATGCATCGGCCGTCACATTATCTTTCCCTTTCACGTATTCCACATCGAAATCATACTCTTCCAAACTTAATCTAAACTTAGTTAATCTACTGCTAGGATTAGTCATGTTAAATAAATAAAGCAAAGGTTTATGATCTGTGCGAATCACAAACTTTCTGCCATATAGGTAAGGTCTAAAGTACTGAATCGACCAAACAATCGCTAGCAACTCTTTTTCTATAATCGGGTAATTTAGTTCTCCTTTATTTAATGCTCTACTCGCATAGGCAACTGGCCTTTCGTTCGAATTACATAACACGCTGCCAACCGCAAATCCAGAGCTGTCAGTTTGTAGAATAAATTTATTATTTTCTGACAAATCTGGGTAATCCAAGACTGGTGGTTGAGATAAGGCTGTTTTTAGGGTTGTAAATGCCTCTTGACATTCTTGGGTCCATCTGAATTCTACGCCTTTCTTTAATAATTTATTTAAAGGTGAAACTATTTTGGCAAAATTACGTATGAATTTACGGTAATAGTTGGCAAATGCGACAAACCGTCTGACGTCATCCGCTGACTCAGGTATCGGATAGCGTTCGATTACTACAATTTTTTCTGGGTCGGGTAAAATGCCTTCTTTAGAAATTACATGACCTAGATACAATATTTGCCGTTTCAGAAACTCACATTTGCTCGGATTTAATTTTAAATTAACTTTTCGCAATCTTTGAAAAACAGACATTAAGTTTTTATTATGCTCTTCCAAGTTTCTTCCATACACAATCAAATCGTCTAAATAGATCAAACAAGCTTCGTAATTTAGTCCAGACATTGCTACTGTCATTAATCTACTGAAAGCTGACGGACTTATTTTCAGACCCATAGGGAGTCTACACATTTGGTATTGTCCCTTGTCAGTAGTAAACGACGTATACTTCCTACTATCCTCTTTAAGGTTACATTGGTAATATCCTTGACTTAAATCGCAATGACTGAAGTACATTGCTCCAGATAAAGATTCTAATATCTCTGTTATATTAGGAAGAGGGAACTTATCGTCCTTCAACTTCTCGTTTAATTGCCTGTAGTCTATGACCACTCGCCACTTGCGGGCACCACTGCGGTCAGACTTCTTAGGTACTAACAGCAAAGGACTCGACCATTCGCTAGTACAGGGTTCTATGATTTTATTATCTAACATTTCTTGAACTTGCCTGTTAAGTTCATCTTTTTGCGAAAATGGGATCCTATACTGCTTCCTATAAACAGGAGTCGCGTTGTCTTTTATTTTAATGGACTGCTCGTACACGTTGGTAACTGTGAGCTTATCTCCTGGTAAATGGAATATGTCTGGATATTTAGCACATATCTGCTCAATCGACAATTGTTCTTCCCCATTTAAGTAAGAACCTAAGTTTAAGTGCTTAAATAACTCTTTTACCCTATCTACAGACACATCCGGTCGATTAAAGTTACAATACTCATACCGATCCAAACGATCAATCTCCAAATCCTTCAAATCTACACACACTTCCACATCCGTAGTGTTCATAATTCTCACTGGTATCCTTCCATTTTTAGGGGTTGTTACTATGCTAGCAACAAACACACCCTTTTTCAGCTCTTTAGAAAGCACAACACAATCATAGTTATATCGCGTTGGAATGTACTTGATGACCTCGCAACGCGGTGCAATCGTCAAAGAGTAACTCGATAATTGTATAGGTATAAATACCTTCTCTCGCTTTCCTCTCAGAGACAAAGTATCTCTTTCAAAATCTATCACGCCATTATATCCTTTCAGAAAATCTTGTCCTAAAATTCCTACGGTAAAACAAGGAATGTCAGTAAACACGTAAAACTTGTGCTGAAAACTTTGATGATTGTATTTTAAATTTAAATAAATAAAACCAACAGAAGTTAAGCTACCTCCTACTCCGTTGATTTTCAAGTTACACTTCTGTATTTCACCTAACAAATTTAAATCCTTTAAAACTTCGTACTTAACTACCGATAATGACGCACCTGTATCTACTAACCAATCTAAACTAACACTATTAACACTTAAGTTTACCCAATTAACATTATCGCATACCATAACTTGATTAGGGACGAAAAAACTTACTGCTTTCATAGTCATTATCAATGCCTTGTCTACGTACCGGTGACGTATTACGATCACTTTCGTTAGAACCCACAAAGTGATTCATATTATTACCGTTCGTTGAACGACGGGCACGAGGGGCAGACCTGTAGGCATTATAGTTGCTATGTCCGCGAGACTGCTGACGCGGACTCTCAAAACCACGTCGATAGTTCGTATCACGTCCACTGCTATGCGTATGAGTTGCGCGTGGCTGTGACCTAGTTTGAGAAAAGTAAGTTTTCGACTCAAAATTTCCACGATTTTGGTCAACACGTGTAGTACCACGACCACCACGTGAATTATAAGCAAAACCACGGTAACTTCCACGATGAGTTCCACGCTGACCTCTATTATGGGAATAAGAAAAAGTTTGGTTCGAGGAGGATGAAGTGACCTCATCTTCGGCTACTTGTATCGCCTCTCGCAACGTAGTCAGACCTCTTGCTGATATGATCGTTCCTAACCTCTGACTACGGAGACCTTCAGCAAACCGTTTAACAGCGTTCTTCTCGTTCAGAGGGCGCAAATAAGAATAGGCGGTATCGTCGTTACCTGCCTGAGAGATAGTGAGATCGACGAACAACTTCTCTATCTCTTCTCCAAAATCTCTAATCGATCTATCGCCTTGCCTGGCGGTTTGTAATTGAGATTGCAACGCAGTGTCAGATTTCACTGTTAATAAGTGCAATTTCATGTCAAAAATTAAATCTTGTATGGAATCGTATTTGTTTTTTAAACGCATTTTAGCACCAGAATTCAATCGAGTCTTAAGCACAAAATTAATTAAACTTTTGCTATCGCTTTTGTCTATCATCGAGTCGTATAACTCTATAGCCTCTATTAATTCTAAAGTTACACATTCTTTACCGTTCATTTTTGGCAATAAACTCACTGCCGTTTTGAGGCAAAACTTCTCAGAAATCGGTTCAGGAGCCATGTTGTGTTTTTGTGGCTGACACGGTAAACTTAAAAGACTGTGATAAATTTCCTCTATTTTACCACATAAAGCAATAATATCAAAAGAAAGATCTATTGGAAGACTATCAACAATATTACAAAACTTCTTATACAATACACAGGCCTCGGCTATCTTCTTCTCGTAGTTGCTACCATGACGCCGACTGGGGCCTAATTTTACTAGATCGGTTCTTAACGCTTTTAAATCTACTAATATGTTTTCGAATTCTAATTGTTCGTCTTCCATTAATCTATCTTAAAATTGAATTTAATTAAAGTTACATACCTAATATACGAATTCCCTGACTAAACATAATCAATTAAATCCACTTACATAATACACCGACTTTACTTCGCTAATTAGGTCATCACTACGCGGGGCGGGCGGGGCACACGGTGAAAAACGCTCAGTGCATCGGGCGCTGCGCTGGCGCTGGCGATACGTAGGCGGGGGGTGACTCGTTGGCTGTCATCTACTTGCTGAGTGGGCCGGGCATGGTCCCTGGACTCCCTGGAATACGGGCCGGGCATGGTCCCTGGCTCCCTCGTACGCTTCTCCCTTGAACGATGACATTTCTTCTTTCTTCATGAAATAATTTTCTTCGCTCTTCTGTAATATTGCTTCCAAATTCTTCTATAATTATTGCTGGCTTCTTTCTTGATATTTTTCATGAATTTCTTCTTAATCTTCTGTAGGTAGATTATGCAGGCTTCATTCTTGATTCCTTCGTAGTTTTCTTCTGTCGTTAGTGGAAGCTTCTATCTTGTTTCTCTTCATTATTTTTCTGTCTTCAAAGTTCCATTGCAGTTCGAAAGGCAAGGGTCGCCATGTGGTATCAGGACGGATGCCGTCGGGATGTGTCAGTGGGGTGGCTTGAAGGTGGTGATGAAAACAGTAGAAACTCGTCACATGTTGATAAGTGTTTATTCAGTAGGACGTCCTTACAGAATGGGTTCTAAATTAAGTCTGTCTTAAATGTACGATGCGCGTTACAAGACAAATAATGCTTAGTCTAATTTAACCTAGTTACTTACTTATTACGCATACTATGCACATACACTACAGCGCTAAGAAATATTATAAAATACGGTGAAAACGAATTTTCCCAGACATGAGACCTAGCTAGATCGATTGTTTGCCCCCAAAAGCCCCTGTATACTAAATTTCATCTAAATCGTTAGAGCCGTTTCCGAGAAACCGATTACAAATATTGCTCGTTTAATAGTTATAGGATAAGATATTCTGTGAAAATCTTAACCACCTACTTACCACGATTCAAAAGATACAGCCTTTTAAAGGTTGGACCGACAGACAGTCAGTCAGACAGATGAGGTAGGCTTAATAAAGGGTCATGTTGGCACCCTTTGGGTAAGGAACCCTAAAAATGGTCCACACATCTCACCCAATTTGATTTCCACCTAAAATGTGCCCTCTGCAAGCATAGATTTCAAACAATTACCTTGATGAGATCTATTTATACAGAGTGTAACGGAAAGGTGAGTTAATACTGAAGGGTGAGAATCTGCCCATGAAACTGAACAACTTTTTCTAAGGTTGAAATACGAAAAATCAAATTTGACCTCCCATACAAAATGCGCTATCAGCTGATGTAGTTTCTATGGGAGGACGAAAATTATTTTGTTCTATGACCTATGTTCCTTGGAAAAAGTTGCTCAGTTTCATGGTCATATTCACACCCTTTAGTATTATCACACCTTTCCGTTGGACGCTGTATTTCAACTCGTAAATAAAGAAAGGAAAATACTCGATATCACTATTGTTATCTCGAGCCTTAGGCCTTTCTTAGAATACTTACTCACTACAAACAACCTGATCTGAGGATAATTATCATAACATTAGTAAAATATCTATCTACACGTAGTATCTTGACTTCTAGGTAATTTATTACTGTAATGTAGGTAATGTTATAACTAAGGTCCGGGATATAAAAGAGATACTGGAATCGGTTTAGTTTGTTAGATAAAATTTTAAAACTTTTGCGAATATAGCCGAGGGCTGACGCCCCAGATTAGTAAGTATAGTACAAAAGTAGCTGACGCTGTCTGGCGATTGTTTTGAACGTGACGTCATTATTCCTTAAAACAATTTCAATTTTGGAGATTTAGGAAATACTCGCCAGCCAGCTCTGCTAAAAGAGGGCTTTCGAGGAGGATCACTGCAGTACTATGCGTTGCAAAATGAGAAGAGTATTAGTCTATGGCTAGCTTAAATATGGTTCCCAGAGGTGGTGCAAAACCAAAGATTTCGGACCTCCTTGCTTCGCTCGGAATAGATACTTTGCTAATTTATTGTAGTAGGGGATGACATCTGCCAACATGTCACAACCACATCATCGATGATCCATAGAAAATATTCAAAATAACCTGTCAAATCTATAGAGAAACGCCTACACCACCTAGTGACGAATTATTTCTTTAATCCTCCTTCTGAGTACCTTTATTTTTCTGTGTGCAAAACTAAATCGAAACAGAGTGACAGCTACCTACTACTTCACATGATTGTATTAGGCTCAGACGGCTCAGTCCTATTTTCATTTGAAACGCATAGTAGATAGACAGTAGACACGCACAAGGTTTATCTAGACCAAGGCTAGCTATTGATACGTTAAAAATTGGATTAAATAGGACATTTAAAACAGGCATAGCACCTCAAATCCTTCATATACTATGGGGCAAACAACTTGAACAATAATCGCGTCGTGGGGGAAGCTTTGCGAACGTCAATTTGAATGTAAAATCGACTCTGCGCAGCCAAGGCCATTGTTCAAGTGGTTTGCCCACACCTATTATATACATGGGGTTAAATCCAAAGGTATTGAGGTCACTGACTTTAGACCTTTGCTGATTCAGGTTTCCTAAAATACCCTGTATATGAAGCTCGCTCCATATTAGAGAATCAGCTGTAAGAGTGAATATTCACCAGTTCTTCTCTCTTAAAGTAGGCCGTGCTGCAGTGGTTTCTTGCCGTTTCTTTTACGCTGCCATAGCACGATCCGAAACGGCGTAGACTCGCTCTATTTGCATTGTATTCTGCATGACATTCAATAAGTATTCTGTAAAGAATCTACATTGAATAAAATTATCTGAATCTGAATCTGTGCGAGGGAGCTAAGCTGTGAGCTAAAAAATTCCAACCAATAGGATTGCTCCATTTGACAAGCTACGATAATGCCGCAATACTATTGGCTGGAATTTTCCAGCTCATAGATTAGCTCCCTCGCACAGCGGCTTATCCGAAGCGAAGTTACCAGAAATACGACTGCAGAAACACCTAAGCGCGAAATACGTTTTGATCATCGTCTCCAGTTTTTTCACTCCTAACTCAATACTTTCCATTCTAAAACAGATATCTTAGCTCCCTATGCTGCATTTCGACTAATAATGATGCTATTTTACGAAATTATTTGTTTAGAATAAAATGATTCGATACGGGTTATTGGTTTTCAGTTATTGAAAGTGCAAGAAATCGTGGGTGGCTATGGGCCATTACTTACGATTTTATCAGATAAAGCGTTGCGAGGTCTTTTGCGTAAAAATAAACCGATAAAAAATAATTTTATTGAAGTTCTTATTGTACCGTGTGGTGCCGGCTAAGACTAGTACTAACCCATCTCTACCCGTCGGTGTCGTAAGAGACGACTAAGGGTTTATGAACCGTTGTATGGGCAAGAGCATCTTTCAGTGTATCGTCCATCTTACATACTGCGGTCACCCACAACAGCGGTCGCCAGCCGCAACTCTTATTACAAGCGTGGTAACTATAGTAACTCCGATACAAGGTGCCACACGTTTTTGCTCGAAACCTGGAGGGAACTCCCTGTCCTGCAGTGAAGCTATAAGATACTAATTTTGAGTCTTCACGAAATGTTTCACGGAGAATAAAATCAGTTTAAAACTCAGAGTAAAAAACTATACGTAGAGTCCGCCATATACATATTCTGTATGAGCTATTATAGTGAAGTGTAAAGCGTCTCACTGTCGCCCATGCTAGTCGGTCAAAAAACTCAGTTAAGTTTTACAAAAATCAAGATATCTTTAGAAATCTAATGTTTTAGTATAAAATTTGTTTGCCAAAGTGAAAATATATCTTAATACTAAGAACGGAAGCGTAAATAATCCGTAATAGCCATTTTATGCGTGATTTTTAACACCGGTTATTTCCTGAATGGTAAGTGTTTTTACCAGAAAAACTGTGGTAGTAGCATTTATAAGTCTCATGTCACATATTTTTCAGAGAGAAAGATAAAAATTTTACGTTTTTAGGATTTGAAAAAAAATCCATACATTTTAGTATGGAGGTCCCTCGCAAGAAAGTGCTACGCTTATGGCTCCTCCTTAGCAGCAAGAGCTGCTACTAAAACCTCCTTGGTTTAAAATGTTGCTGCAGTACCTTATTTTTACTGAGTACTGGTAGTTTGCCACTACGATATTATTCAATAGCAAAATAAATATGCTAAATCTATTTCCATGTAAATACTTAAAAATAATGTAAAAGGCTGACCAATCCACAATGTATATTGCTAAAATAATGTTAAAGACAAAATTTTTCTTTTAGATAGAAAATATTTCCATCTGGCACCGTGCAATATTCACGTTAGCAACTCTATACAGTGTCAGGCAATGGTCAGACAGCGGAAATTCTCGTCAAATCATCTCGCATTTATTTATCGTCTTTCCTCTACTATGTACCTATTAGACGTTAAACACACTGTGACGCTCTACGGCGTGTTGCGCATTTTAGGACTGTATTAAAGTAATTCATTTTGTTAGTACCAACCCATCTCTACACGTGGGCGTCGTAAGAGGTGACTAAGGGTTAATGAACCAGAGGATGGGCAGCAGCATCCTTCTGTGTATCGTACACACGGCCGCATATCGGTAGAAACACTTTTGGACCTTATGGCGTGGTAATAGAGTTGAAAAAGTTTCTACCGACAAGCGGTTGACCGTACCATCTTCCATTCTGCGATCACCAACAACCGCGGTCCATGGTGCCAGCCGAAACGCTAACAAGCGTGGTGACTATGGTACTTTCCCCCCACATTGTTTCAGCAAAAGCTGGAATTTTGGTGGGAGTGCCCTGTCCTGTGTAGTGGAAATTTTATGGGATGTCATGATGAGATCATGACGGGATGTTTGTGTACAGTCAAGCTTGACAAATTGGACTTTGTACCGTCCTTATTTTAATAGACGCTCGGGCTAGAGTCGCACTGTAAGTGTCAAGCTTGACCTGTCGTTGACTGTACTAGTCACGTTTTGTGTGGCTACGCGCGAGGCGACGTGAAAACGAGAAACGCACTTCTCATCTTATTGTAACGCAGTGTTTCCTGCCTTGGAGTTTCTTGATAAATATTACAAGCGGCCTTATTTAGGTAGGTACCACGGAACTACAGTTATACTGCGGTAGGTACTACATTGTAAATGAAAAATAGAGCAAGGCATTAATATTAAAATTATTAGCACATGACAATGTGCCGCCGCCGGGCCGCCGCGTTTTTCTGTCGTTTTAAGGGTTGGTGGTGAAAAACGGGAAGTTAAAATTTTCACAGATTATATATTTCTGTTGCTGCTATAATAACTAATAATAAAAAAAAAAAAGAATTAAGAGGGGGGCTTCCCTACTAAAAACGTGTTTTTAGGAGATTTATGCTCGATTTTTGTTTTAGCTCTATCGTGAAAATGGGAACACTAACAAGCGTGAAAATTGGTACTTTTAGGTATAGTTCATACGATAAATTTAATACACTTCTGGGTGACTGCGCGTCCATAACTAAGACGGTATTTTTACCTAAGTGGTACAGAACCCTCGGTGCGCGAATCCGACTCGCACTTGGCCGGTTTTTATAAAGGGTGTAAGGGACGGTGTACCGAAAACTGAAAGGGTGTGCTCAGTCAACGAAACTGAACAACTTTCCCAAGGAACATATGTAGGGAAATGAAAAAAAAAATTTGATCTCCCACCCTTACACCAGAAACAGTTTTTATTATAAGGATACACAAGAAAGGTTTTCAAGTATAATTGTTGGCTACACCAACACGAGTTCGGGGTTCACCGGGTGCTTTGTGACTTAAACACGAGATCAAGTTTACAAATCGTCTTTATTAAACACACAAGTTCAAACAACGATAACAACAGGTAATAACAAGAGTCAAACAGAAAACTTAACAAGTGACGAGCACGCAGGCTCAGACGAGTTCGCGGGCACTGGCTAGTTTTCACTGTCTTGTCAACTCCTTGAGTGGACTGTATAACGTTCACTTGTTCACTGCACTGTACAACTGACTGTTTCCAACTGTGTTCGGATCGTAGACAGAACTGGAACTGTATCTTCGACTGTACTGTGCACTTGTATTCTTGAGCTGTAGACTGTGGTCGAACTGCAACTGTGACTGCAACTGACTTCTTCAAGTGGACTGTATAGGGTTCGTTCACTACAGGAGAGTTCTCGACTGTAGACTGGAAGTTCACAGTAGACTGGACGATTCACTCAGTTGACTGGAACGGTTGACAGTTGATTACTGGACGATCACTCAGCTTCGAACTGTGTCGAATGGTGGATTTGGCCGCGCTTATATCCTGCTAGCGTCGGCCGTAACTAGCGTGCGTCACGCCGAGCGCACGCTGTCTATCTCGCTCGCACGCGCTGGCCGTCTCGCTCGCTTTGTGCTCTCGCGGCGTCGGTGCGGGGCGCGGGAGCGGGTGATGTTCGTGCGTAGCTTGCTCTGATACTTGAGAGTTGCGTTCCGTGTCGCCGTCCGCAACAATAATTTATAAATATTTTGTGCAAATTGATTGAATTGTGATGATTTTGGCGATCAAGTAGAAAGAAAGTGCCTCTTTAGAGCTTTTTTGGAAACAAAAAACTTTTCACGTGCTGCGTGATTCATTTAATTTAGATAAATGAAATTGATGTATCAAAGATTGAGATTTCATTTATTTAATGTAAATTGTTTACAGAATAAGTACGCGAATCTAAGGTTGGTTCTTAAGGAAATTCCGCGCTAGAATATGTGTAAGAAAAAGAACTTAAACAACTCTTTCTTGCACAATTGTTTATTAAAAAAACTTGCCTTAAATTAAAGTCAGTGTCTGTCTTTAATAGTTGTATTGTATATTTATTTAATGGCATCACATCTCATTACAAAACGTATTTCGCCAGTGTCAAAGTAAAGGAATTGTTACAAAATTATGGCGACACGCCAATGTGCAGTGAAAGATTGATTTACACAGGAATCCACATCTCGAAGATCGACGACGAGGAAAGCCTGTGCACCACGATGACTCCGATAAGTTGATAGGGGAAATTATTGAAGGCACTATGTAGTCCGTTTCTCTCCATCCAAAAATCTCGGAGAATGCATGTATTCCAATCTTCTAATAGATGTTCACTTTGAAAGTCGTTTACTGCATAACACCCAATCAACATTATTCATTAAACTCTTCAATAAACTGGTAAAACTAAAATTGAAATAAAAACACGACCGCCATCTTCAAATTATGAAAAACGAACCCCATGTGTGTAGTTCAGTTTCAATAAAAGTTGGGAGGTTCGCGCCCAAACCCCCCGTGTAAGCCGTCTCAAATGCTTTCAGCGCCTGACATTTGTGACGTCACACTGTTTAACTGTCATAATCAAGTAGTGATGAGGTATTGTCGATTTTTATATCGATGAATTTTGGATACAGGTGACAAAATTTGTGAAAAAAAAAACAAATACTATCAGATTTTTTTTATTATTATGGATTACTTATTTTTAAACTTGTATTATGTAAATAAAAAGGCCGATATAAGTTTATAATTTTATTTTTAGCTTAAAGAAAAAAGATCCTTAAATAGGTATATCCTTAACAATAACTATCATTATGACAATGGATAATCATTTTATTATTTTCCATTAGGCAGTGTATTTAATACTTAATAATACTACTAATACTTAAATAAAATGTACAAAAAGCTATTATTAGTACAGGTTTCACTCATGATTCTTCATGACCAGCAGTTGTCTTTTTCACTACGTACTCAAGATTAACAATCATAATAATCTGTAACAAAACGCATTTTTAAGTACAATATCATAAGAATATTCTATTTTAACACTTCCTGTGTTCGGATAGATCTACAAAGTAGACAATTGCCAAATTCTCAGTACCGGAGACGCTTTACCAACTAGGCTCAGGGTCCCGCATGATGTTGTAAAATTTGCGATCTCTATACGTATTTCAACGTTGCGTTTGTGCTTCCACCTAATAAGCATTACCTGTACTAGCTCAACAAGTCCTATTTTTGTAAATATAATTCAAGTCAAAAATTGGTAACACTACGTATAATTCAAAATGATTAAATTTTGCAATTTTCTACTTGGTAGATTTATCCGAACACAGGAAATGTTAAAATAAAATCATTTTCAATCAATACGTAGTGTTACCAATTTTCGACTTGAATTCTTTTTACAATAATAGACTACTTGAGCTAGTAGTCAAGTACAGCTAATGCTTACTAGGTGGTAGCACAAACACAACGTTGAGATGCGTATAGAGGTCGCAGATTTCACAACATCAGGCAGGATCACAGTAGCCTAGTTGGTAAAGCGTCTCCGGTACTGACGGAGAAGACGCAGGTTCGAATCCTTCCTGTGGTTGTAAAATTTTGCGTTTTTCTACTTTGTACATCATCATAAGTTCAAAACTATTCTATTAAAGGGTTTAGAACAAAACTCAGTTTATTGGCCTTCCAGGCTCCGATATTAATACCACCAACAGTTGTCGTTTTCTCTCCTTATTTAAAATGTACAAACATAAACACCTGTAACAAAATACATTTTAATGTACAATATCATAAGTTAAAAACGGATGTATTAACGTGCCACCAAATTTGAGTAAATTTTTACCAAATAATATCCACCAAATTTTGTCTACCAAAATGGATGAATGTACACCGAATTTGCTTCTGGCACTTCGCCGGCAGCGGCCGCGGCACGCTCGCTCCGCTCGCTCGGCTCATGCGTTGTGGTCGCAAGATAACCTTACACAACTTAACCGAAACGGTTATCCAAATTTGGTGTACGTTCAGCCAATTTGGTGTACTTTCATCCATTTTGTCTGTAGTGTATTGGGGTATAAAAAAATATTTTGGGAATCATTTAATTTGTTGCCGTTAAAAACTATTAAAACATAACTCACTTTATTGTCCTCTCCAATATTGATTCCACCATCAGTTGTCTTTTTCACTATGTACTTATTGATTAACAATGATTAACCTGTAACATAATATATTTTATGTACAAAGTCATAAGTTATAAACTATGCTATCAAAGGGTTAAGGGTGTATCTCAGTTTATTGGTCTCCCAGGCTACGATATTGTTACAACCAACAGTTGTCTTTTTCAATATAGATAAACAATCATAATAGCCTTTAACAAAACGTATTTTATGTACAATACCATCAGTTGAAAATATGGCATCAGTGTTTAAAATTTTACTAAAACCTAGCTGAACACCTCATAAAATTAAAATATAATATATCAAGCCATTTGGTAGGTACGAGATTTGTGCTTCGCCGCAGTTGGATAAAAATATATCGATGTAAGAAATCCCATCACTATATCATGTTTTGATATCAATGTTTATCATCATATTTGTTCGCGACGACTGTCAAATTTAAAATTACCGCCAAATAATTATGGATAAAAATGGCAACACTAAACACCGATTGAAAAGTATTATTCGTCAGTGGCAAGCCTGACAGCTTCAACCACTCGACACAAGATGGCGTTATCGGGTAGACAGCTGTTATCAACCATCAACTAACTACGAGTTATTGACTCATCGAATCGCTAGATGGCACTACACGTTAGGGAAATCGCAATGTCTCGCAATTGTGGTAATAGTTATTCTGCCTCCCACCTGGCGGCACCACCAGCGCGCGAGAGCTTAGTCGAAGATTCCAGAAAGCAGAAGCCGTATAGAAGGAACGAAGAAATATACTAGAAAATTCCAAGTTGCCAGAATTTTCCCTGAAAAATAGTATATAAACCGACCGCAACCGCGCCACTTTATACAGTTCTTTCAGAGCAATCAGAAAGTGAACATCAGAAGAAATATAAGATTCTTCCGGTAACAGTACTAACAGTTAACAGTGAAAACAGTACCTATTACAGTGAATTTACAGTGCCGCGTTTTTCCGTCCGTTCAGTCAGTCTAGTCAGTGTGTCCGTATTAGTATACCGTGTGTAAAATTATTCCGTTTCTGTGAGAAAGTATCCGATCAGTTTAGTTTACAGACATTGTTATCAGTGACATCCGATATTTTTATATTCGCGCCTTTCCGAGCGACAGTCCTAGTATTGCCAGCTTGACAGTTCATATTTTTTATTTAGTACAAATTCATAGTGTTGCCAGTAACAGTTTTCGGTTTTATACAGACTTTTATAACCTTACAGTATTGCCAGACCGTGTAACAGATTTTCTACAGAATAAATACAGTCCATTAATAGCCAGTATTTTATTGTGTACATTGGGATGGTAAGGAAGCTCTACGAGCGACCCCCGTCCCGTACATAATGGTCCTTCGAGCCGGATCTTCGAAGGATTCGCGTGTCGTACAGTGATCATCCATGGACAGTTGGACAGTACGTTGTATAGTGTAAACAGTAAGTGAACAGTTTATAGACAGTTTAGATATCGATTTTAATGAACAGTATAGTGCCGTAATTTCCGTGGACAGTATATAGAACAGTAATCATATGGACAGTGATTTTATTCGTAAACGTTCCGTATCGTGTTCGTACAGACAGATTGAACAGAGTCATAGTGAGTACAGACCCGGTGAACAGTTATATCTGAACAGTGTCGAAATTATAGTAGACAGTTACGTAAAGTGTATTGAGTGAATACAGACTAATAGACCGTGTACAGACCAAGTGAACAGTTTTAGTGGCACCTTATTCAGTTACGTGAATCGTGTACAGACTGAGTGAATTATTATAATACAGTGGACATTATTGAGAACAGGAAACAGTATCGAGTTGTAAACAATTTTTGTGGTAATTGAACAGTATTATAGTGTAAGTATCGTCGTGATAGTTAGAACAGTTATCTTGGACAGTGTGATTGTGTGGGTATACCGCGTGTAACAGTGTGAATACCGTGAATACAGCAGAAATGATTGTCGAGGTATGCAATGCCGTATCATCTGACCGACAGAAGCGCATTGAAGCAGCAGTTGTAAAGCTTAACGAAGTGATGTTGGAAGTCGACAGAGCAGACAAGAAACTTACCGACGCTCGCCAACACAGAATAGAAGTCGAACAGAAATATATAGTCTGTCAAACTAGAAAGTTTGAACGCATGATGTGCAATGCAGAAACAGCCGAGAAGTCCGCTGAAAAGGAGTTAGAATTAGCACGAAAGAAGTGTGAAATAGCTGTAGCCGTACTGCAACAGATGGAAACCACAGAACAGCAACACAGTGACGAGCATGATAAAGAAGTATTCCAGATAGAGGTCACATCAGTACTAAGTGCCGTTAAGTCCGAGAAGTCCGAACGTAAAAAACAGATTTCAGAGAAGCTCAACCGAGCAATACAAGATGAAGCTGAAGCAGATAGGAAATTCGCCGAAGCTGAACGAAAAGAAGTCGAAGCTAAAATAAAACAACAGAAAATTCGTGAACAGCTTACAAAACTTGAAATGGAAGAATTGGAAATACAGAACACACAGTCTGTCTCTGAAGAGCTGTATAATCTGCAACAGTTTAAAGATAAGAAAACCGAACAGATCATAAGAATTAAGACAGAATCCGAAATACAGAATACAGATTCAGATTCCGAAGAAATGTTTCACCAGAATTCGCAACAGTTCAAAGATGAGAAGACCAAACAGATTAGAACATTAAAGTCCGCAGAAAAGAAAATTGAAGACAACAGAAAAGTGAAGACCTTAGACTACAAGACAGAAGAACACATTGTAAGTGAATTTGAAGAGCAGAAGACAGCGAAATACAGAATAATGAAGAGAGAACCTGAAGAAGAGGGAACAGAACCCCACAGAAAAATGAATCTGGAAGATACAGGAGTCCGTCCTGAGTCCGAAGAACAGAAAACAGATCAGAAAACGGAATATCAGAAATTCGAAGAGCAAAAAAGATTGAAGAGTGAAGAAACGAAGGTCGACCAGCCGAAGTCCGAAGATCCGATGACCCATAGTCCGAGGGTCTACAGTCCGAGGGTCTACAGTCCGATGGCCCATAGTCCGAAGATTTACAGTCCGATGACCCATAGTCCGAGGGTCTACAGTCCGATGGCCCATAGTCCGAGGGTCGACAGTCTGATGGCCCATAGTCCGAGGGTCTACAGTCCGATGGCCGATAGTCCGAGGGTCGACAGTCCGATGGTCCAAAGTCCGAGGGTCTACAGTCCGATGGCCCATAGTCCGAGGGTTTACAGTCCGATGGCCCATAGTCCGAGGGTCGACAGTCCGATGGCCCATAGTCCGAGAGTTTACAGTCCGATGACCCACAGTCCGAGGGTCTACAGTCCGATGACCCATAGTCCGAGGGTTTACAGTCCGATGGCCCATAGTCCGAGGGTCTACAGTCCGATGGCCCATAGTCCGAAAGTTTACAGTCCGATGGCCCATACTCCGAGAGCCAAATGTCCGAAGTCCTACAGTCCAGTGGCTCTTACTTCGATGACCTACAGTCCTAAGGTCAACCGTCCGATGTCCTACAGTCAGAAGGCCTACAGTCTGAAATCCGAAAGGTTTGAAAAAGATAAACTTATAGAAAATATAGATGAATGTAGTAAACAAATGACCGAGGAACAGAATTCCGAAGATTTGAAGGCTGAGCAGCCAAGAGAATTCGAGAAACAGAAGACAGAACAGTTTAAACAGAAAACAGAACAGTTCAGAAGACAGAAGCTGCAAGAAGCTAAAGAAATGAAAACAGATAATTACAGAAAAATTAAGATAGATTGTCAAGAAAGAAGACAGAATACAGAAGCTTACAGAAAACCGACAGATGAAGGAAAATGGAAAACAGAAAAAAACAAGACAGAAAATCAGTACAGAATATCAGACATAAAATATAGAAGCCATCCGTACAGAACAGAACACCATCTGGAACCACAAAGTCCGTCCGTCCATCCGTTCCGTCAGCTGGATTCCAAATTGTACAGAAGCAAGTATGAAGAAGTTAATAGCAACAGATCGTATTCAGCCGCCAACAGTCTACAGTCGAACCTATATGACCCGTATTGCATTTTATGCACAGAATCAGGGCATGAAGCCAAAAATTGTACACAGTTTACAGAAGCCGACAGTGACAGCCGATGGAATATCGCAAAGAAGCACAATTTATGTTTCCGTTGCCTGCGACAGCGCAAAAATCGAATGCACAGATGCAAAGGTTACCGATGCAATATAGAACGCTGCACACGTTTGCATCATCCGTTACTTCACTTCATCAAGAACGAAGAAGATAAAGCTGAAGAAAAAACTGAGAAAAAAATTACACCGATTAGAAGAAGATTCATCAAAGAAAATATTGCAAGCTAACTCTGAAAAAATAGCACGAAGCTTAACAGTAGAAGAGACCGAATCATTGGAGAAGAAACTACAACAGTTGGAACAGAAACTTGACAGTCTACAGCAAAAGATTTCCGATTTAGTCCAGTCGTTTGCCGAAACAATTCGTCCGATACCGAAACAATTTTCGACCGTTCAATACCGGCGGGAGGGACGCCCCACAGATATAAGAATGAAGACCGTTAATCAATTCGACAGAGCAAATTACCGGCGGGAGGACCCGCAAACAGAATCAGTTTCAGTACAGACAGACAAAATAGACCGTACAGCAGATTACCGGCGGGAGCAGAAGCCACTACAGACACCGTGGAGATCGCCTCATTGCAGACAGTTCCCAATAGTCGAAAATTGGCGTAGCCGAAGCTCACCGCAAGTAACGGAACAGTCACTGCCGTCATCACCGTCAAGTCAACTGAAGGTAAAGTCGTCGCTTCACCAACGGAGTCAATGCGCCGCCGATATCGACGTCGCACGGCGGGAGTATGTTCGCGACGACTGTCAAATTTAAAATTACCGCCAAATAATTATGGATAAAAATGGCAACACTAAACACCGATTGAAAAGTATTATTCGTCAGTGGCAAGCCTGACAGCTTCAACCACTCGACACAAGATGGCGTTATCGGGTAGACAGCTGTTATCAACCATCAACTAACTACGAGTTATTGACTCATCGAATCGCTAGATGGCACTACACGTTAGGGAAATCGCAATGTCTCGCAATTGTGGTAATAGTTATTCTGCCTCCCACCTGGCGGCACCACCAGCGCGCGAGAGCTTAGTCGAAGATTCCAGAAAGCAGAAGCCGTATAGAAGGAACGAAGAAATATACTAGAAAATTCCAAGTTGCCAGAATTTTCCCTGAAAAATAGTATATAAACCGACCGCAACCGCGCCACTTTATACAGTTCTTTCAGAGCAATCAGAAAGTGAACATCAGAAGAAATATAAGATTCTTCCGGTAACAGTACTAACAGTTAACAGTGAAAACAGTACCTATTACAGTGAATTTACAGTGCCGCGTTTTTCCGTCCGTTCAGTCAGTCTAGTCAGTGTGTCCGTATTAGTATACCGTGTGTAAAATTATTCCGTTTCTGTGAGAAAGTATCCGATCAGTTTAGTTTACAGACATTGTTATCAGTGACATCCGATATTTTTATATTCGCGCCTTTCCGAGCGACAGTCCTAGTATTGCCAGCTTGACAGTTCATATTTTTTATTTAGTACAAATTCATAGTGTTGCCAGTAACAGTTTTCGGTTTTATACAGACTTTTATAACCTTACAGTATTGCCAGACCGTGTAACAGATTTTCTACAGAATAAATACAGTCCATTAATAGCCAGTATTTTATTGTGTACATTGGGATGGTAAGGAAGCTCTACGAGCGACCCCCGTCCCGTACAATATTTTTATGTAAAATTTACTAATAAAATGCGATATTGAGCATACACCTAATATACCACAATGTATTGAGTACTACACAATATTTCGTGAAGCAAAATATTGCGTATTATCAAAAATAAACTAAAAAATACTTACGCATGATACGATATGACTTCGGCACTGTTTTCTTTGTAATTTTCTCGGGCATTGCAGCCTAATACGCAACAAAACATTTTTCACTAACTTTCTGAGCAATTTCTGAGCTCAAAACATTGGCTGAAACACACTTTTATACTAAAATTTTGCAAAAACAACCACTAAGCAAATAAACAACAACTTGCACAGTCTGACAGAAAAATGGAGGCATAAACCTTCCAAATTAAGTGACACCTTACAGGAGGGGTTTTGTCCTATGTTTATGGATCCTGCATTTTTAGTCGGATTATGCTTATCATTATAATCCGACCAAAAAATGCCTGTGGCGGGGGAGAATCGAGTATAACCAGACGATATATTTCTAGCTCTTTCTATTACGATGAATCACTTCTAGTTGAAGTGAGATAAAACGTGGTTATGAACTAATGCTCAATACAATCTGTCTTTTATACGTTAGTATTATATAGTCTAAGTTCGCGCCTTTTTGCTATATGACATGATTTGTCAAACTTTCGTCCTCTCACATGAAGGCAATGGGCAACTGGCATTCAGCCAACTGGCTGGCACACGCGAAGCCGCGTTCGAAAACCACCTCGACAATTTATGAATTTAACTTTATTGGATCGGAAAAGCTTGTGCAAAGACATGAAATGATAAATCGCGATGTTTGGCTTGATATATTGAGCCACTTTTGAATGTCGTTGGTAGAGTAATAGGCTTTAAAAATGAGTTTTTCTTTTTTAGTAAATTCGATGCTATTTGCCAAGACCAGAACAATAATTTAGATTAAATAATATAATAGTTTAAGCTGCGACAAAGGTTACTCAGTCACACATTGTAAATATTAAATGAAAAAAATGAAAATGAAAACAAAAAAAACATAACAATCTCTTTCTTTAATATGACAGGTAAACAAACCGCCAACTCCTTCAATGATAATAATATCGAACCCGCAAATCAACTTTCTCAAGAATCCACAAAAGCAGCAGAATCAAAAGCGCTCTGATTTTGGAACGCAATTTTACAAACTTGGATTTCGAATGGAGAACGCGACGACACCAGCATTGTAAGTTTGAAATTGCTTCCCATTCAAATGGGATCTGCTGGCCGACGACAATGGCCGTGGCGTTTCCGGCGAAGTTGGAACTGGCTGGGTATAAAATTAAAGGAAAGTTGTCAAGAGTGTTATTGGTTTAAATTCAAATGGTTCCGGTGTTGGTAATTTGCAATCCTTTCTTATAAAAAATTACGTTCGAAGAACCCAACGATCATCAATTTTGGGAAGAACTCGATAAGGAAATTCAGCAAGTAAATAACAGCGAGGAATAGCTGTTTCTTTTAGAGATCATGAAAAATATAACAAAATATCAAGGTCAGATGGATCCTAGTATTCTGAATACCTGTCACCTATTTTATACGTAAAAAATTATGTGTAAAGGTTATTATTATAACAATTCAGGCATTTTCAAAGAGAACCTTAAAATATTGTAGAGAATAGAAGAGTTCATATTTGAATAGGTACCAAAATGAAATGTTGCCAGTCTTTAGAGACCAGAATGATAAATGCGCTGCCTTTCTCTCTATATCTTCTGGACTTTTTACATAATTTTGGTACTTAGGTACCTCGTAGATCTTATACAAGGTGGACATTTTTTTTACCAGCGCCGAAATAGGTAAAAATTTTATTACTGTTCGAGCTGAACGACTCTCATGGAATCTCTAGATGTATTTTTTTCTTTTTGGATTTTTTATTTTATATTCTGAGTGTATTTTTATGGTATAACTTTTCTCATAATTTTCTTTGTTTCTCAGGGGGAAAGTTGTTCAGTTTTCTGGTTTTCAGCTTTCTAAAACACAATAACATTTGTAAACTCTGATGAACAATAAATGTGTAGGTATGACACTTCTTAAAAGTTTAGTTTATTCCAAGTTGAAGTTTCGCGAAGTAACAATAAGAACTCCATCAATCTTTAACGGCCCTTTAAGAGGCCCTTTATAACTTAAAGAACTGAACTTTTATCTTTAAGTCGCGTTAAGAGACAGTTGAGGGCCTCTTTAATGCTTAATGTGCGGGGGGATTTTTCCGCTAAATGTAATGCTATTTAGTAGATACTATGACGTCATCGCTAAGACTAATGTCTAATGACGTCACGGTATAATGAGAATGAAATTATGGGAGTCGACTCCCTTTAGGGTGGCATTCCATCAGAGCTGTGCATAGAGAAAAGGAGAGGAAAAAACAATTATTAGGATTGTTAAATTTTGTAAAGTTCCATTTACAAGAGGTAGGTATTAAACGTTAGAAGGAGGATTAAAGAAATAATTCGCCACCATAGTTCGCCACAAGGTAGTGAAGGCGTCGTTCTATTGATTTGACAGGTTATTTTGAATATTTCCTTGTGATCATTTTTAGGGTTCCGTACCTCAAAAGAAAAAACGGAACCCTTATAGGATCACTTTGTTGTCCGTCTGTCTGTCTGTCAAGACCCTTTATCTCACAACGAGTAAAGGTATCAAGTTGAAATTAATACCATATATTAGGGTCCATGAACCACACAAGATCTGAAAATTTCAATTTTTGACAACGACGCAATCAAAAGATATGGCAGTTTATGTCCTCATCTCCATACATTTATGCGAAAATGCAAAACCTACGGGGTACTTCCCGTTGACCTAAAATTATGAAATTTGGCAAGAAGCTAGGTCTCACAGTACAAATAAAGGGAAAGTCTGAAATCATTAAATATTACAACTTTCCTCACAACTAATGGTAACCAATTATGGTGAGCTCCCGTTTCAAGAACATTCATATAAGAAAGGGGTCAAGTTGGATGGTCGCGAAGGCGATTTTTGTTTTAGTTCTATTTTGAAAACGGGAACACTTACATACTTGAAAATTGGTATGTTTATAGTGCATAAGCTATAAATAAGCAAATAACAACAAATAAAAAAATTTTGTCAATCGCGTGTCGGACTCAAAAAAATTAACACATTAACTTACTGAACCCAACATCATGGGCGAGACCAAGGCTGCAAGGCTTCGCTGGCTCGGCCACGTGGAGAGAATGGGAGAGGATCGAGCCGCCAGAAGAGCTTACGTGGGACGACCGACTGGAAAACGACCAGTCGGTCGTCCTAGGTACAGATGGGGTGACGAAGTGCGGAAAGACCTGGATGCCCTCCAGAGAGCCGATTGGCAAGAAGCGGCACAGAACAGGAAAGAATGGAGAACTCTCGTGTCGGAGGCCAAGATCCTCTTGGGGTCGCTGAGCCAGCGTAGTAAGTAAGTAAGTAACTTACTGAAATTTCAACTAATACAATTATGTTTATGTGGTGGTACGGAACCCTCAGTGCGCGAGTCCGACTCGCACTTGGCCGGTTTTTTTTTCCTTGTGATCATCGATGATGGGATTGGGACATGTTGGCAGCGAGCGAAGCAAGGAGGTCCGAAATCTTTATATAAACGCAACCCTTTTACTGAGCTTATACGTTGTCATTAAATACAAAGAGTGATTTTTACGTGAAATTTGATTATGAAAGGTAAATTAATCCCATTAAAATTGTGTAAATGACCATGGTATTGGCGTCGCAGGAAAAGAGTTGGTCTGCCATTTGTGTTTTAGCAAAATTCCGTGCCTATGGGCACTATTGGGCACCATTCCCAAAAGTGATATCGCATGGTATTGGGTCCCGTTTATAAGGACCATCTTGGTTTTAAAATTAAATTAGTCGCACAAAAATGATGAAAGTGGCCATGGTATTAACATCATTGGAAAAATTTTGGTCTGCTAATTGTATTTTAACAAGATTTCATGCATATGGGCACCATCCCAAGAAGTGCCAGGTAGCCAGTAGCGTCATGTTTACCATAACGTGACAATTTATGCTCATCGATTTTTTTCTACAATCATGTTGCATCTTTAAATAAACGCCATTTTATCGCCATTTTAACAGAGCAACGAAAATTCAGCAATCATGGAAAAAAATACACAAATTTATCGTCGATTTACGGCCCCGGTTTCAAGTTTTGCTTCAGTTGAGCCAGCCGTGGCCATGTGCCCGAAATTATAAAATATAAAATAATCTTTTAAATAGAGTTGAAAAAGAGGACATCAAGATTATTTTTACGTGTTTTAAATAACTAATAAATTATGTTTTGTCAGCAGGCAGTATCAGACTCGATGCTGGTAGAGCTGAAGGCGTGTTTCATGGAAGCCTACGATGACAACCAAGATGGCAAAATTGACATTCGAGAGGTAAGTAAGTGTTTATTAATTTATGTAAGGTCTGCTTCGTTTAATTTTGTAAATAGTATTTGTGTCAAACAACGAAAAGAAGTGGAAGCAATGGAAGGGAAAGACCTTGGCGAAAACCAAGACTTACTTCCCAAGACCAAAATCAGGACGTTCCGAATGAAGGGACGTATGAAAGTTTGATGAGAGTACAGGAAGCGAGGGAATTATGTCAAGATCGTAGCAGGTGGAGGGCTGTGGGCGTTGCCTACCCCGACGGGAAAGAGACGTGAGTATGAAAATCGGATAAATTTTAATCTAAACTAATATAACAAACTAATAACGTTTCCTGAAAGACATGGGTCAAAAACCAATTATTTTTAGGGTTCCGTACCCAAAGGATGCCGAAGGGCTACTAAGTAAGACTACATCATCTGTCTTGTCTGTCTGTCCGGCCTTAAGGATGGTTTTCCACCAAAGCTGTGCGAGACAGCTAAACTGTGTAAGACTGTTCCATTTGACAGCGCATTTGACAAGTTAGAAAAATGAAGCATTCCTATTGGTTGGAATTTTCCCAGCTCACAGGTTAGCTCCCTCGCGCAGTACTGGTGGAAAACCACCCTTACCAAAGATAGTGCTTTTGTAGTAGCTATATGGTTGAAATTATCATAATATGTGTTATTATGGCGGATTATCTGGTAATTAACAATATCAATGAAAAGTTAAAAACTACGGAAGGTCCCCATACAAGAAGTGTGTCTTTTGTGTTTTTTTTAAAAGCTCTATTTTAAAAACAGGAACACTAACAAGCGTGATTTTTCATTTCATTTATTAAATTCATTAACAATTTACCTTGTGTTTGAATATCCTTAAAACTAAAACAGTAGGACCTTCCATTATTAATTTTCAAAATTAAATAACTAAACATAATTCTACAAAATTTAACACACAAATAAAAACCGACAAACACTAAGAATTAATAACCTTAAAATTATAATTTACAAATTATGAAAAAATAATAATAATAATACCTAACAATAAAAAAAAAAAAAATGGCAAATAATTTATCTAAGCTATCATTAATTACATAATAATGTCAAGTTAAATTTTTTAAATTACTTAATTATCACAGAAAATTTATCACAAATTGTAAACAAATCACAAATTATCGTAAAAAAAAAAAAACAAACAAACAAACAAAACAATCGAATATGCTAGTTAGTTACTATGTCATTTAAATTGTCTTTGGTAAAATCCTCTATAGAATAATAACCCTTTTTCAGCAATAGGCTTTTAAGTTTATTTTTAAATGCATTATATGAGGTCTCCAATTTTAGGAATACTGGTAAGCTATTAAAAAGTCGAATGGCTTGATACCGTGTACTATGCAGCACTACATTTAATCGCGGGTTCAGCTTATAACGCAAGTCTTTACGCCTTGACTTCTCTCGTATTATTTGTTCTTCCTCTGTTTCTACTTCCTTTATATGTTTTTTTAAGTAGCATAGCAAAACTAATATATAAAGGCTTGGCACTGTGAGAATTTCTAGTTTCTTAAAATGCAGTCTACACGATTCCCATTGCGGAATTCTCATCATAGTTCTGATGACCCTTTTTTGTGGTATGAAGGCTTTATTAATGTTGTATTTATAACTCATACCCCAAAATCTTATGCTGTATCTCAGTTTGGATTCAACTAATGCATAATATACGAGTTTAAGTTGGTCTATGGTTAGCTCATACCGCAGACTTCTTACAGCGTGATAGTGAATAAGCTCTAGAATAACGAAAAATAATAACGGATTCGCGCTCATTTAACACATTGGTGCGTGACGACTGCGCGTCCGTATAACTAAGAAGGAATTTTAACCTTAGTGGTACGGAACCATCGACGCGTGAGTCCGACTCGCACTTGGCTGGTTTTTTTAGGGGTCCGTACCTCAAAAGAAAAAAACGGAACCCTTATAGGATCACTTTATTTTCCGTCTGTCTGTCTGTCAAGACCCTTAATCTCACGAACGGGGTATCAGGTTGAAATTGATACCATATATTAGGGTTCATGAACCACACAAGATCTGAAAATTTCAAATTTTTTTTACAAGGACGCAATCAAAAGATATGACATTTTATGTCCTCATCTCCATACATTTATGCACTAAAGCAAAACCTATAGGGTACTTCCCGTTGACCTAAAATTATGAAATTTGGCAAGAAGCTAGGTCTCACAGTACAAATAAAGGGAAAAGTCTGAAATCATTAAATATTACAACTTTTCTCACAAGTAATGGTAACCAATTGAGGTGAGCTCCCGTTTCAAGAATATTCATATAAGAGAGGGGTCAAGTTGAATGGTCGCGGAGACGATTTTTGTTGTAGTTCTATTTTAGAAACGGGAGCACTTAGAAAATTGAAAATTGGTATGTTTATAGCGTATAAGCTATAAAATAACAACAAATAATAAAGTTTGGTCAAGCGCGTGTCGAAATCAAAAAATCTAGCACATTAATTTACTGAAATTTCAACTAATACAATTATGTGGTGGTACGGAACCCTCGGTGCGCGAGTCCGACTCGCACTTGGCCGGTTTTTTTTTCATATGCGCTGAAAATAGTAGCGTTTTTATGGTAGAACCAAAACTCTCGCTGTTCAAGTCATGTTTGTTTATATCAGTGAACTTATTCAGTCAGTATCCCTTATGTTTGAACTATCGATGCTGCATCGCGATCGTATCCCGACTGTATCGATGCAAAAAGTCGCAGTGTAAATAGGGCCTAAAACCTTATAATTTTTTAAATCCCATCATAAATTCAAACCATTCAAAACATTCTACTTACAAAACATAGACAGCTTCCCGGAATTCACGTAATTAATCCAAAGCACTTTGAACAAGCTCTGCGAAGCGTCATGAAATTGTACGAAAACACGACAACTTGAAGAGTTCTACTTTACACTTCAAACTCACACACAAAGTTCCGAGGTCCCAACCTTTTCTCGACGTGTTCCTTGAAGAAGTAAAACTGTTGTGAATTTTTTACACACGTTTTTGATTTTCTTTGTTAAAGAAATAAGCAGAGAAATAAGGAAGAGAGAGCTAGGGAAAATATTTACAAACTGTAAACCTGTAAACGTCAGAAGCACGAAAAAGTTCCGACATGACTGACGTTTAAAGCAAAAAGTTCCTAATTCAAATCTTTCTACGAGCTTTCGAGCTTGCTACGACCTTCCGAGCGAAGCAAGGTCTGATTTCTTTTGGATTTCTTTGAAGAGCATTCAAGAAGTCGTATTTTCATTTTCAAATTTCTTTAGAGTTCTTGATGGTTCAGGACACTCTACTGTCGGGAACACGAGTTTTTTAAAAACGATTTTTAATGTCTGCTGGGAATTTTTGTAAAAAAATTAAGTATAGAATGAATGGCCCAGTCATTAGATATGATACACGGGCGAAGGTTTTACAAAAGGCATGGACGGCACCCTAGTCTGGATCCCTCGGTGCGCAAATCCGACTCTTACTTAATGCTATCCCGTAATCATATTATTATTTTTAAAGAATAGTAGTTTATGCAACTGTCATATAAAACAGGTTATTAAAACACGAGTTTGGGTTTATCACACGAGGCGTAGCCGAGTGTGATAATAGCATCAAACGAGTGTTTTAATACCATATTATATGCAGTTGCGTATACTACTTTATCTTCACTCATGCAATAGGTTCCAAGGAGGTTTTAACCCACGCTACAGCGAAGCGTAGTAAAACCTCCTTGGTAGGTACTTACTTATAAAAATTAAACGAAAGTAAGTAAACAACAAAGGTAACTTATATAATGTATATTACAGTTCTGATAGGAGTCTGAAGAAGCCGCTTTAATATAGGTCTTCTTTGAAATATACAAGCAGAACATATTCTTAACAAGACATGGTTTTCTTTTCGATTTTCATTCTTTCCCAATTCGTTGTAGGTTATGTCATAAAATGTCCTAGACTAATATGGGAGAAGATCATAATTTATTGAGTATCTTCTGGTGTAACTGCAGTATCCTGACGGCACCACTTTATCTAATTTTTCAATAAACTTCACATTACTTTCACGGGCACAAAATACTTGAAAAAGGTAAATATTTGAAAATGGCGGCAAATCTAATATCTATTTCCAAGTCCTTCTAATTTCAGGCTGCGCGCGCATATTTTCCACTACAGATAAAATAATTGTAACTATAGTAACAGTTACTGTAACCGCTCCAAAATAATAGGTTGTTTATAAGGTACACTTTTTAAATATGCTACTGATATTTGACAGCTACAAAGAAAAACTGTTTCATTTATAAACGGCTCTCTAAAAGACCTTATATTCAGTCTTCTTTAAATAGGTTTAGGTTCAAGAAGAACTTTATCCAAGTGTTATGTTATGATTAAAAAGTTAAATTACGTAACACCTTTGCAAAATTTTCATACAAAAATCGTTACGTAATGGTAAATTTTTAATTTTTTATGCATACTCTGCGTAATATTCAGCCTTATGTACCAACTTTTTGAATCATAATTAAAAGATTACGACATGAGTGTAGATAAATATTTTTATAAAGCTGCTTTAATACTTTCGATGAACCTAACTTTACATGAATGGTACAATAGGTTACAGAAAACATCAAAATACAAAATAAAAAAAAACCTAGATATTTTAAAAGATGGTTCCGTCCATGAAACTGAACAACTTTTCCTAAGGAATGTAGGTCGAAATACGAAAAAAAAATTCGACTTCCCATACAAACTGCATCAGAGCTGACGGCACATTTCGTATGGGAGGTCGAAAATTTTGTTTCGGTTTTCGACCTATGATCCTTCGGAAAAGCAGTTCAGTTTCATGAGCAGAAACGCCTATTTAAATATCCGGGGTGATAACAAAATAACGCTGTATTAAAGCTCGTGCGTGCCTTTCAAACTGACCAACTAAAAAAATAAATAAATAATACAATAAAATAAAAATAAAATATGTTTATTTTGCATTTAACAAAGTATTTTGAAAATAGGGGCAGGTGTCTCCTGCTAAGCTTATCGCCTGTGTTAGGAAGGAGGCACCGCTCTTCCAAGACTTATATTAAATTACAGTTAAGTTGCTTTACTCCACCAGTGTTTAATAAAAAGAAGCAATACATCATAAGTGAAAAAGAGGAAGATTACCTAGAGTCACTTATTTAGACAATTTTTTAAGAGAAAGTATATGAGTACAAGTAGAGTGTATGTGTGTATATGTGCGTGTGTATGTGCAGTTCTATGAGATGGAAGATAATCAGCCCCGACTGTACCCTCGCAGGTATAAAACAAATAAAATCAATAATATACCTTCTAAATTAAAAATACATAGTTCTGGCCCTTTAAGTGTATCAATAAAAATATATAATCATCTACCGCTAAATATAAGAATAGAAAATTCTTATAATAAGATGATAAAACTATTAAAAGAATACCTAATAAATAAAACTTACTATAATTTAAACGAATATTTCAATGATAAAAATAAATAAACTAAAAAAAGATACCTACATTATATAAATACATAATTAAATATTGTTAATAACTATTTAAAATCTAGGTCTATCTCAATTATTGCAATGCCTCTGAAAATGGGCTCATATGAGATACCTTATTTATAATACCATCTTGTTATGTACCATATGAAGGCAATAAATGTATTGAGTATTGAGTTTGTGTATGGGTTTGTGTGTATGTGCGAGCGTATGTGAAGTTAGTGTTACTAGTAGTATGATCATACATAATATAAATGATTACATATACAGGGTTCAAGCCTTTAATTATATATTAACAACTTTTCCCAAAGAACATACAACGTGAATTTTCATTGGTTTCGCTCCTAAAGCCCAGTGATGCTACTCATGATCAATCTTCCCGTACAAAATGAGCCGATCACGTGACCACTTTACTGTGGTAAGTCGAAAAATTTTATAAAGTAAAAAAAAATTCTTCGGGAAAGTTACTTGTTATCGTGAGTAGAATCACTGGACTTCTAGAGCAAAATCAACAGCCTCCGTGGTCTAGTGGTTAGAGGGTTCGGCTCTCGATCCGGAGGTTCTGGGTTCGATTCCCAGTGGGGACACTGTCAAACAAAAATCTCTTTGTGCGACCTCCCCAGTTTGGTTAGGGCATTTCAGGATGAATCACCTGATTGCCCGAAAAGTTAGATGATTCCGTGCTTCGGAAGGCACGTAAAGCCGTTGGTCCCGACTACTATCTACGGATGTAGTCGTTAATGAGCCATGTCAGAGGCCTTTGGCGGCTCAACAACTCTGACACCAGGGTTTGTGAGGTCCCCTCCACATTTTTCCAGCAGAAGCTAGAATTCTGGAGGGAGCTCCCCACGGAGCAGAGAAGGGGGAGCTCCCTGTCCTGTAGTGAACGTTTTTCATGGGATGTTATGATGATGATGAATATCATTGTGTATATCCGATACTATAATATAGGTAACCGATATCCGATCGTTGACAATAACTAACTTACAAACTATCCTACTTATTTTCTGCTCAGTTGGCCCAGCTGTTGCCGATGGAGGAAAACTTCCTACTGCTGTTCCGGTTCGACAACCCGCTTGAATCCAGCGTCGAGTTTATGAAGGTATTTACATATTCAATCACCAAGGGGGTTAATACATTATCATAGATGTCAGATGATATGTGTACCACGCAAGGCTTGAAAACCGGTATTTAAATACAGGCAAAATGCCGGTAAATATCTGTAAACACCTATAAAAAGCAGGTTAATACCTACAAAATACAGTTACTTGCATACATTTACCGGTACTTTATCACTTTTATCAGTATTTATTAAATACCGGTATTCGTGTGGAAAATATGACAGATTTTGGTTTGATTTTTTTTTATTGTCTTGGCCTTGGTCTTTTTCTTGACCTCGATCTAGTCTTGAGGACAGACAAAACAGACAAACAAAACTTAAAAAATAAATCTATTCAACATAGCATCCGAGATTTTTGACGATTTTGTTACATATGTATATATTCTGTCAAAAATCTGTCATATTTCTCAAGATTTCTACATCTCATCGGAGATCTCTGTTAAGCCCGGGTCACACTGAGGCGGCAGCGGAAGCGTTCCAGGGGCGGTATTTTTTGTAAAGTATGAGTTCTTATGCACCCTGTCACATTAAAATCCGGTCCCCGCGGGTCCGACCCCGGACCGCTTTCGCAATCATACGGTCCGAACCGGACCGTCCACACTTGATAATTTCATACATTTTGCATGCTGTCCGGAAGCGTGACTTGGACCAGCACCATCCGTACGGACCGTCCGTATCCGGACGATCGTGTGTTGTTTTTTACTCTAGCGCAGGTTACACGCATGCGTGTGTAAAGTCGAGTACATAAGTGAAGAGGCTAACAAATATTTTTATTATAAGTTTCTGTTTTCGGATTTTTCTATAAAGTAGAAAATCGTAAATTTATATTCGTATTCCACTAACTTTTGATAGATTCTTCCTAATAGCTCGTCAAAACAACGAATGGACATTTGGAAGCAATGCTTAAACTTGCCTTCATTGCTTCTCAGTTTTTGATAATTTACATGAAACATTCCAGTAAATAATCTGGTTTCAATGTAGGGGTCAACCTCATCAGGGATCAACCCTGAATCGCTATTTATTTTTATTTATCTTGAAAAGAAGATACGCTATAAGTAATAAATTTTCTTGCATTTTTCTACACGAGTTTACTCAATTCCGATCCGGATAGAAGTGATGCGGGGTGACTAGTTGTTCTCCGGACGGTCCGCAACCGGTTGCCGTCCGGATGCGTACGTGGTCCGGATCCGGAGAGAAATCCGTATGACAGGAAAAGCGCCCTTACATTATGGCAGCAGAAAACTTTATACTTTAAATATTTTAAATTTAGAACACAATCCTGTATTATTGCCAAAGATTTTGGAAGCGCAGCGTTTTTCTTACGTCAATGATTATTGCAGCATCACGTGAACTGGGCTCGTGGTGCTCAAGGTTGATTGAATGATCGAAGACAGTTCAACATTTTTTTCTCGCATATGTTCCATGAGAAATGCTTTTTTGTTTCATGGGTATTTTTATATCCTTCAGGGTCGAAAGTCCGTTTCCTAACATCCTGTATTGTAGGTAGAGATAAAATAAATTAACATGGCCCTCCCCTCCACATTGCTTTTAGTACAAAACTACTATTTATAGACACAAAAGCAAGAGGAACTATTGTAAAATAATACCCCGTTCAAATTCCATAGCGAATCGATCCAAATACCTTTTCCGTCCAAGGAGGTTGCGGTTCGTTAAATTTAGATGCCTAGTAGCCAAATCGATAACTGTCATTTCAGATTTGGCGGGAATACGACACAGACGGCAGCGGCTACATCGAAGCGGACGAGTTAAAGGTAAAATATAAAAAAAGTTAATGGAAATAGTTGTGGCAGCACGACTCCCTAAATAAAAGTTATTGTAACGTAGTGGGTACATCTAAGATTAAATGTCATTTACTTTCTTCCTCTCCCTTTAACATTACAATTTCTTATTACCATTCCTCGAACGTGTATGTTTCTACTTTGAGTTTGGCAAAATACGTTTTGCTAAATGATGTGAAAGCCATGATTTAATTATTTATTTATTTATTGAAAAATTACAAAAGAATTTACATAAGGTTTTTTTTACACTGTTAGATACATTCAAAATAAAAAATAATATTTATTATGTGAGGAATTTGGGTACATAGTTCAGCAGTTGCAATGCCTTGGTGCGTTTCACCAAATTCTACCTTTGCAGGTGTTCACATATTATAGTTTTAATTAAAACTGTTATCTAAATGTTAATCTTAAATTAAAATTTAGGAAAAAAAATTACTATACACAACATGAGATCAAGTTTCATATATGATAGGAACAATATTTATCTAATTGTATATTATAATATTATGTTTATTTGTTATGTTTCATATATTTTTTGACACTATACAAACGAAAAAAATCATTTGATCTAAAAAGAAACTATACACAGAGTAGAGTCCGTCATAAACATTGTATGTATATGACCGTACTTACGTGTAAAAGTGTTGTCGGTTAAAAAAAAACAGTTAAAATTATGATTCCGGAGCGTATATACATCAAAGATGATAATTGTAATATCATTCATCATCATCATCATATCGTGTGGGTTGCAAGGTCGATGACAATATATAAATAAAAAAATAAAGAAAATATTTAAATATTTCTAAAGAGCTTCAAGTTTTCTTAGCAACTCAAAAAGGCTCTGCGGTGCTTAATTTCCCACCCCTACTTTAATTCCCTTTCAATTTCCAACTTTTAACGTGTAATTCCATCTGAAAGTTCTAAATCTTGAACGAAAACAATTTAAAACTGGAAATGGATGTACGAATTTAGTTGAAAACAGTCCATTTTCTTAGAGCTTAATGTAGGTAGAAGACTCTATCTTTTGTCGAAGAATTTGACTTGTGATCATCATATCATGTGGGTTGCAAGATTAATGACCGATCTTACAAACCCTGGTGTCAGAGTTGTTTTTATTGTGATTATAAAGTGACTATAACCACCAATACAGCCTGTATTACCTACTGTACACTCTTATTTCTTTATCACCCCGGAATTTTTTTAAGAATTTCATGAAATAGAACAACTTGTCCCGTGTGGTGCCGGCAAAGAATAGTACCAATCCATAAATACCCGTGGGTGTCGTTAGAGGCGACTAAGGGTTATAAACTGGAGGATGGACAGCAGCATCCTCCTTTGTATCTTACATCTTACTTAATGCGGTCACCTACAACCGCGGCCCATGGTGCCAGCCGTAACGCTAACAAGCGAGGTGACTATGGTACTTCCCCTCTACATTTTTCCAGCAAAAGCTAGAATTCTGGAGGGAGCTCCCTGTCCTGTAGTGGACGTTTCATGGGATGTTATGATGAACAACTTGCCCCGTACACCACGTACACCGAACAAGGTGCCGGCAAAGAATAAGTAGTACCAATCCATCTCTACCCGATTTGCCTGCGACAGCTAAGTCAGTAAATCGCGTTATTTTAACGTTCCAGAACTTTCTCCGGGATCTACTGAAGGAGGCGAAGAAAATAAACGACGTCTCAGAAGATAAACTCATCGAGTACACAGACACTATGGTAATCTATTATTCATTAACTAGTAAACGCTTGTTTTTCACAGGATGTCACTTTTGAGACAATTCCCTGATAAAAGAAATATGAAAATAAACAATTAACTACTCGTATACACTATTTCAAACATTAATCTTCACCTTTGAAAAGAAAAAACTGTGATTTTGAATTTTTTTGGGTAATATTTTATCACCCGGTGATATTTATGAATTGGGTCCTTGTACAATCTTACTACGTGCCTTTGCCACGAAAAACGTGTTCTCCTTGCTACGAGTTGCCTATTATCATTGCCTGCTACGCGCGATCTCACTCCGCCACTAGCTACGCGCTACGCGGCGTAGACATGATACTACGCAGTTTTCTTTGTTTCGCATGTGGTTTCGCGCACGGCAGTGTTTCAAGCCGAGTTCTTTTATGTTATGTCCCGTGTGTTGCCGGCAAAGAATAGTACCAACCCATACATACCCGTGGGCAAATATTATATATTCTGTGCCGTGGGTGTCGTAAGAGGCAACTAAGGGAAAAAAACTGGAGGATGGGCAGCAGCATCCTCCTTTGCACCTTACTTACTGCGGTCACCTACAACCGCGGTCCATGGTGCCAGCCGTAACGCTAACTAGCGAGGTGACTATGGTACTTCCCCTCTACATTTTTCCAGCAAAAGCTAGAATTCTGGAGGGAGCTCCCTGTCCTGTAGTGGACGTTCATGGGATGTTATGATGATGATGAGTTGCATCATAGTGCAATTTCCTAAAATCTCAATTCTCAAGTCTTGTTTATTTATAACAAGAATTTTAACGATGTTCACAGTAGTCCGAGCTATATCAATTTGTAGGCAAAGCTTCCGGTAACGAGAGGCGGTGTAAATGCAAATACTGGCAATTACTGACGAGATATTCACCGACGTGGTGCAGAATTCTAATACATGTTCATGTTTATTCATTATTTTGCAGCTACAAGTCTTCGATTCCAATAAGGATGGCAGGTTACAGCTCTCTGAAATGGCAAAGTAAGTACTTTTACAGTTTTTAACAATTAGTCGAGTGTGTAAGAGGGTGAAAACGTCATACTTAGAACAAACTCTCCATAAAAGTAAAAAAAATATGAAGTTACAATTATTATCTCGGCATGTTCCTGTGCATTGAAATTTGCGTTTGCACTTGTATGATTTATGAAGATTTCTTTTTATTAACACTTATTAAGTTAACATCTAGATTTTCATAAATCTCCATTCAGAACAGAACTTTCCTCATTTGCTATGAAAAATTGTTTAATTATAGCTTATGATTGATTTAAAAATGAATTTACGTTTTTAATATCGCCTTCTTTATTCCAAATTCAAAGGTGTTCAAATATCATTAGCAACCGGCGCGTGAACAATTCATAATCGTTGATGGGGTGGAGGCGCCAAAAGGCAAAGGCCAAGCTGTATTTAGCCACCCCGGAAGCTGATAAAAGGCTTCAGTTCTGCCCTAATTTCATTACGTACACTCTTGGATGGTACACTCCAAACCCTTCATCACGATGTTTATTTTTGCAAGCAGATAAACAATTTTCAAATATTTACTGGGTATATTATAAAAAAAAAGGATGCAGCTATATGAGAGAAATAATTAGTAGTACGTAGTACAGAATTGGTACCAATGTTATACCTCTATTTCATTCTGTCACGCTGCTCCATCCCTGTCTGCTTGTCGTGCGTAGCAGCCTTGTTAATGATGTAGATTTTTATGACCAACGATCAAAAGGTTCTGATCTACCGGTAGTGCATAGGCCAAGTTCTACACTTACAGTTATTTTTTCTGATTCAGAAAGATAAATAATTTTCACATGCACAGTACGCACATACACAAAGCTTCTTTAAAATTACAGCTCTTTTTGTGTGTTGATGGCGAAGAGAGTAACAACAGTTGATTTAATGCTTACATAAACTTTGATAAGGCTTTTAACAACTAGCAACTATTTAGACAAAGATATGAGTCAAGAACATTGTTTTCATATTTTTGAATCTAATTATGTTCTTTTGTTTTGTGACGTTGCAGACTCCTCCCAGTCAAAGAGAACTTCCTCTGCAGACAGGTCTTCAAGGTGAGTGACAGCTCCAGCCCCCGCCAAAACGGCCGCCATATTGACGTGATCTTTAATACTGTTAATTCTGTGTCTGCCCTATTACGTGTCGAAGTCGAAAACTTTAACGGGATTATTATCATTACTAGAGCGCGTTTCACATAAGAATTCCCTTCCCTTCATGTTGTCATACAAAGATAACATGACAGGAATAGAACTCTAAACAGGCCCTAAGTAGAGTAGTATTACAGATCTCAGGAAATGTGTATCGATAAATAAAACGTTAATTTAACTTGGAACTTGGTCTAATCACAGAGACAATCAAATCACACTTCATACAAATCGCGGAACTATTAGTTCAAACGTAGAAGTGGCTCAAGAATTCGAAACCTTTTTTACTAATATTCCTTTGAAAACAACAGAGTCACTCAATTCTTCATCTTCACTTGCTAGCGATTTACTTCAAAAGAATGTGGACGCCTGCGAAACTGAATTTGGGTTCAATCATGTCACCCCTAACGAAATTATTAAAGCCTTTAAAAGTATTAAAATGAAAACTACTGAGGACCTATGGGGAATGTCAGTAAAAGTCTGTAGTGCGATCATTGATACTATATCTCCATATTTAGCTGTTATATTCAATGATTGTGTCGATCATGGTACATTTCCTGACTTAATGAAAAAAAGTAAAGTAGTTCCATTATTCAAAGCTGGTGACAAAAAGGATCCCAGTAATTTTAGACCAATATCAGTCTTACCTGTACTTAGTAAAATTTTTGAGAAGGTCATACTCAATCAAATGCTTTCACACTTCAATAGAAATAACTTACTACATGACCATCAATTTGGTTTCACGAAAGGGCGCAGTACAACGGATGCCGGGACTGCACTTTTAAAATACATCTTTTGCGCGTGGGAAAAATCTGAAGATGCTATTGGTATCTTCTGTGATCTATCCAAGGCATTTGATTGCGTAGATCATAGCACATTGTTGCTAAAACTTGAACATTACGGTGTTAAGAATAATTCACTTAAACTACTTAGGTCATATTTGGAAAACAGGATTCAAAAGGTACAAGTAAACAGGACGAAATCACTGGGATCTGTTGTCAAAATTGGCGTACCTCAAGGGTCCATATTAGGGCCATTTTTATTCCTTATTTATATTAATGACCTTCCTTCTGTGGTGAAGAATCTGTCAAAGATTGTGTTATTTGCTGATGATACTTCATTAATATTCAATGTAAGTAGGAAATCACAAAATTATAACGAAGTCAACGATGCACTTGGACAGATTCATGCATGGTTTACTGTTAACAATCTAGTCCTAAACGCCAAAAAAACTAAATGTATTAAATTTACACTACCAAATGTAAGGTCTACTTCACATAACATAGTATTGAATAATGAGCCATTAGATTTTGTAAATAGTACAGTTTTCTTAGGGTTAACACTAGACTCTAAACTTCAATGGGGCCCTCATATAACGGCTCTTTCTGGTCGATTGAGCTCGGCTGCATATGCTGTTAGAAAAATCAGACAACTTACTGATGTAGCTACTGCAAGGCTGGTTTACTTTAGCTACTTCCATAGCATTATGTCTTATGGCATACTGCTTTGGGGCCGAGCAGCTGATATACATTCAATATTCGTTTTACAAAAGAGGGCTATAAGAGCAATTTATTGCCTGAAGACTCGTGATTCCCTGAGAGAACTGTTCAAGGAAATCAACATTATGACAGTGCCATGCCAGTATATCTATGAAAATATAATGTATGCTAGAAAGAACATTCATCAATTACCAAAAATTTGTGACAGGCATAATTTTAATACTAGAAATAAGCATAAAATTGATCAACCATATACTAGATTAACTAAAGTCAATACATCTTTCGTTGGTCTGTGTATACGATACTACAACAAAATACCTGACAATATAGTGCAATTACCTGAGAGAAAGTTTAAAGAATGTGTAAAGCAAACGTTATGTAAAAAAGCTTACTATAGATTGGATGACTATATGAATGACAAAGAGGTATGGTGCTCTGATATTCCAGCGAAACACAAGAAACACATTGTAAAAAGCCGACTCTTAAAGTAGGCCGTGCTGCAGTGGTTTCTTGCCGTTTCTTTTACGCTGCCATAGCACGATCCGAAACGGCGTAGACTCGCTCTATTTGCATTGTATTCTGCATGACATTCAATAAGTATTCTGTAAAGAATCTACATTGAATAAAATTATCTGAATCTGAATCTGAAAGCTTTATCACAAAAACATATGAATTCCCGCCACAAAAAACAATATACGAGTAACATTACTAGTTTTGTCAGTTAATCGTTTTTATCGGAATATCGGAACGCTAGTGATGTGATAGTAATATATTTCTGTAACAGTGGTGTCAAGATTTTTGACATATAATAAACAGTGTTTATTACACGTTTATTAGCGTTTTTATAACACTATTTCTGTCATAATCCTTCATATTTCTAAGATACTACATAATATGATGCTAATATCATCCAATATCTTGAATAATGTCTCGGCAAAGTAGCAAATTAAACGTTTTCATTATTTCTCCAACATCAATTCATCATATATACCATACATGCATAAACATTACCATACATTTTTTCCGAAAATGTAGAGAAACCTAGCTTGTTTAATGAATACCAATCGGATGAAAGAACCAATGGTAGACCTTAGCAATTGGTTTATAATATAGAGGACCACACGTCTGAGCGCTCGTTTTTTTAGGTAATACACAATTCACGTAGTTTTGTGAAATTATAACCGAACATATTCCTATGTCTCTAATCTCGAGATTTATAAAAATGTAAAAGTTGTTAGCAGTAATAATAAATTAATTAACACGCAACAAATATACAGACCAGCCATTTTGGAGGTAAAATACTCGTATTTTTTGACGTAATTACTTAATAGCGCCTTGTCTGGGCCTTGAATGGTTTTAATAAACATTTTCACGTATTTATTTTAAAAATTCCGCAAAACACCACAAAACCTCGAAATGGTGTTTTGCTTATGTGGTTTTAAACGTAAAGAATTTGTTTTTTTAGACTTTCGCACTTTTCAATCATGTTTATTTTGTTTCGGGTCTTATCGCGCTAAGACCCGAAACAAAATAAACAGGATTTGTTTTTGTTCTGACCCATAATTATATTCTTTTTTAATATAATAGACATGTCGTTTTCTTGACTTCATCGTCGTCCTACGAAGTCGCTTATTCACTTCAAATTCTAAACCTATTCTCGCGCAAGCAAAATTTCAATGTTAAAGAGATTTTGTCAAGAATAATTAATGCTCCTGACATTACTTCTAATTTTGCTATAACTTTGACAAATCTTTCGGACAGTTAGGTATTTCATGATCATCAATGAGATCCTCTTATAGTAGATGATATATAAAGGCTTGAGAATAGCCCTCTTGACTAATTTAATACCAAGCAGCGACATTAATGTTATTGTTTTCATCCATAATTTTCTCTTCAAACATTTCCAAAACATAAACGAAACATTATTAAGTTTGAATAGCGCATTACTCAACAATGTCGAATCAAATAGGATGACTTGTTGTATTTTGATAGAATAATCGATACGTAATAGGGCACCCATCCATCATTCACATCTTGAAAGCGCGGTAAAGAGATTTTGTACTGTAATTTTAATCCATAACTTCGGTGAACAACTTGGAGGAGCTACGCGTGAACAAGTTTGAAATACGTTTGTTTTCAAAGGAATCTGTTTTTCCTTTTTTTTGCGACATTGTGTCTTTTTTATCAATCCCTATTTAAAGCCGCTGACACCTTCCTTAATTCAGAAACTAATCCTACTATCCTACTAATATTATAAACGCGAAAGTTTGTAAGTATGGATGGATGTTTATTACTCTTTCACGTAAAAAGTACTGAATGGATTTTAATGAAACTTTTCAATAATATAGCTTATACATTAGATTAACACATAGGCTACAATTTATAAAGATATTGTGTGGATTGTCCAATTCTGCGCAGACGAAGTCGCGGGCACCAGCTAGTTCGGTATATATTGCTCGTTGAAATAAGGATATTGGAATTAACAGAACCAATCCTCCCAGTAATGTAAGCCTTCAAACTTGTTCTCCAAGTTTCATAGCCGAGTTTGCACAGCCATTTACTACAAGATGCTTTCAGGTTTCAAAAACTAATAAAACAATTCACACACTAGCATACTCTGACTTTTGATTTGATGGAATAAGCTGATATTAGAAAGAGTAATCCCAGTGATCAGTCCTAAAATATTCTTCCGCTAATTGAACTCCATATTGCCATCGCTAACTTGCTGCTGCTGTGTTATATTCTGACCGCAACCTCTGTACCGCGGTGCCTTAGGTATGCGAGCGGCGAGACGGGGGGGGCATAGCTCTTCATCGCTCACGGTGGCAACTAGCTCTTGCTCTTTCCTTCCCACTCCCCCACCTCCCCGCGCATACCTAAGGCGCGGTACATCGGTTGCGGTCTTACAATAACACTGGTTTGGAAGGGAAAACCGGGTTAGCGCTGGAAGGAAAATATTTAAAATATTTACGTTAAAATATTTTGCACTGCTCAGAGATTTTGGGAAACTCAATTTCTGAGCTATAAAATTCCCTCGGCGTGCAAATGTCACTTACACTTGACCGTTTTTTTTGTGCGTGACTACGGTATCGTAGCAAACCGCTACGTTGCTGTATATTCAATGCTGTCTACAAAATAAGTTGCCTACATCACAGTCAGAATTTCATTTCTGTATTAAGATGGACCGATCGCGTGACTATCGCTGCGTGGTTGGAATATTTTATTCTCGAATACTAGAATAATATACGAGTACTTCAAGCAATAATATTGAACCACTTCGGCTCTTTTATTATACAGGGTGTTAATTGCCATAGCTCAGGGGCGGGATCAGTATTAGTAACTGAACAACTTTTCCCAAGGAACATAGGTCGAAATACGATAAACCAAATTTGACCTCCCAAACAAAATGCGCTATCAGCTGATGCAGGTTCTATGGGTGGTCAAAAATTGATTTTCGTATTTTGACCTATGCCCTTGGGAAAAGTCGTTCAATTACTGATTCTGATCCCGCCCTTGCGCTATGGCACGCAATCAAATTAACACCCTGTATATATTACTTAAATCATTCATTACCTACGTTAGTTATCAAGTTTTATTTTTTGCATGCTTATTTACATTCTGGTGACTAGATATTTTAGCAATTTTAAACATTGTGAAATTAAGAGCACGGCAGTGCACCAGCCAAGACCGTCTTGTCACCAGAATTAATGAGTAGGTATCAATAATATAAATACGGGGTGTATACGGAAAGGTTGGCAAATACTGAAAAGGGATGATCAGTCAACGTAGTTAAACAACTTTTAGTGAATAAAACTTTCAAGAAATGATAAAAAAATCGGCTTCTCCATACAGACTGTCCAATCAAGTTTGCAGTTTTGTAAGGAGAGGCAGATTTCCTGAAAGTTTTATTCACTGAAAGTTGTTCAGTTACGTTGACTGATCATTCCGATTCAGTATTTGCCAACTTTTCCCTAACACCCTGTATAATATATTCCATCATCATAGTTTATCATTTTACATTTTATGTATAGTACATCTCACATTTCACTAATATTGTATGCTTTCTCTATTATATTAAGCACATTTTTTGTTTGTTAGTAATTACACTTTAGAAATTGATAAGCAAGGAATGATCTGACATATGTAAAACGCATAAGCATTTTTCATTTTTTAGTTTGCTTTACTATTTTAAGAACACTAGAACGCTATTTTAATCAAAATCATAAAATTATCAGCTTAACAAAATTTACTGTATTTTCATAAATACTCATTACACATAATACATAAACCAACATCTTCATACATACAGCATAAGCATAAGAATATCAATTTTTTTCATTACAGCTGTCAAAGACGGAATATTTAAAAAAAAATTGTGTCACGATTGGTAACAATCCCAGATTAGTAAGTTTATGTACAGAGTAGTAACAATTCATCATCATTTATTTTCAAAAACAGATAGTCTGTGTCGAATTGATTGATTACTTACAACTCTACTCGAAACTTTATGTACTAACCGAACTACAACCTACTAGGGAGACATAATATACAGCATGTGTATTGTTTGTTTGTTTGCCTGTCTCTCTGCCTGTCTCACTCTCCGCTTGTGTCCTGCACCACACTAGGAGGGCATTGAGGTGAGTCCTCGCTAGAACACCCTATAGTAACAGATTAAAATACTAAGTAAATCAAAAGAACTAAGTGACGCTGCTAATAGGGTCTCCTCACATGACAATTTCCATCGCAATTAGTTGTGGCAATCTGAAAAATCGAGATTGGCTGTGCTCTATTCAGGAGGCAATATCATCTGAATTTCATGCCGGAAAATTTTGTCGAAATTTCAAAATGCGGGACTTGTGCTTATCATCGACTCATCAAATTACAAACAATAAGCGTAGAAATAAAGATATTAAGTGAAAAAGTGGCTAAAATATGGCTTTTATCTATCAACAATAATAAATGACAGCCACAGATTAGATAGAATACGTCCTATAGATAGAGACGGAAAATTGCGACCATAGAGCTAAAAGTATGAAAATTGCATGCAAGCACACTCCACACGTTGCAATTTGGAGACAATTTGTTTGACAGATGTAGATTGCTAAGATTGGATTGTACAATTTGACAATTACCTAGTTGGAAGTCAGTCCCAATCTGATGGCAATCTGCAGATTGCAACAACTGATTGTGATTGAGACTGTAGCGTGAGTAGACACTTTAAGCCTGCCGTGTTTGTTTGGTTGTTTTAGGGTTGCTATACACTTGTTGAAGTTGACATTATTCGGCCAGCTTTTTCTGTTTAACTAATTGACTGACAAGAAGCTAAGAAAAAACTGGCCTAGATTTGCCTACCCGAACAAGTGTACAACAATCTTTATAAAATTGACTAATTGAGGAACTGCAATCCCCAATAAGTGAAATATAATGTTATACATAATAATTAATAAAATCCTTAATTAATAAAGTCATTCATAAAATCCTTTTTTTACTAAAATAAACTTGAAATGCCTCTAAATTCAATATAAACCTAAAAATAATGTACCTACCTAAATAATATCTGGCACGTATGAAGCAGTGAAAATCTTATTTAAATTAGTTATAAGTATCTACACATGTATTTTTCCATTGCACAGCTCCAAAAAAAAGTGTAACTTATTAAGAACTAATGAAAATTAATGAGTACTTAAAAGTTTTAGTACATTTAGCTAATTACGTTTTCAGTTATTAACTAAATTTTAATTTTCTTCGGCAAATAAAATTATGTGATGTCCTTTAGCAACTCGTGCACATTGACTTAACTAGATGCACTATTGATTGTTTCTAATTTTATTGTTCTGTGAATTTAGCTTTATAGTTTAAAAACATTGTAAATAAACACATATACGACTATATAATCACTCCTACACACTTTATAAGACAAAAACACTCTTAATCGGTTCAGTAATAGAATTATAGATTAAGGTACACATAGTGTTAAAAAAGCCAAGTCTACAGAATTTCCATAAATTCGTGCAAAAGTGCTCGTTTTTTGAGGCATAATTCATTTAACAACTTTCATTAGTATACATTATTCCGCAAAGTCCGTAAAAAAAGAAATTGCCTTTACAGTCGTTATTGTAGTTACGAAAACGAAAATATTATAGTACGCATTTAAAAGGCTTTTCACGAATTTATTAAAAACAAAAGTAATAATAGAGGTTACATGTTAAGTTTGTCTACGTCGACAATATTTTTATCGTAACTTATATGTATTTACTGTTAACAGGGCGCCACAAAGCTTACGAAAGACGATATCGAACGGGTGTTTTCTCTTTACGATAGGGTAAGTTCAAAAATTTATGAGAGAATCGTAAGAGGAAGGAGGTTTTTGTTCTGAGAGAAGTACAGACAGAGCTAAAAGATCTTTATAAACTTTTACAGGACAACAACGGATCTATTGAAAACGAGGAACTACGAGGATTTCTGAAGGACTTACTGGAATTAGTTAAAAAGGTTAGTAATCTTATTTTAGCAAACGCAGGATAGCTTAGATATATTCATCACAGAAATTTGTACTTTGCTTCTGTATCCATAAAGTAAATTTTCCCTTGCGTTGGAAATGTAATGTATGGAATAAAGAAAAACACGTACATTTGAAATAATGTAAATTGATCAGAATGACACAGCAGTGTGACAGCAGCACGGAGCGATGCGTAAGATATTGGAACAGAGACATATTGATTGGATTTGATAGCTCTGTCTTGCTGTCGTTCTAATAAAGCTAAATTTTTTCGACTGATAAAGGTACACTCAACAGCACGTCAGTAGAAACACTTTTGGACCTTATGCCGTGGTAATAGAGTTGAAAAAGTTTCTACCGACAAGCGGTTGACCGTACAACGCCTAACAAAAACGGTACAAATGCCCTGAAGGATGTGGCTATACCACTATTTCCAAGGGACTACTAAGCTTTATACATGTAAAAATTTGTTCCAGGACTACGACGCTCAAGACCTGCTCGAGTTCGAAGAGACGATACTCCAGGGCGTTGAGTACAACAGTGATGGGAAGATCAATAGGAAACAGCTGACCATGATCCTGCTGGCCCTAGCCAAACACCATCAAGAAGAAGACGTTACAACCCCTTAAACACACAGGATTATCTAAACACTCCGTCCCGAAGGCCTGTTGCGAGTTTTTTCACTGGAATCCTTCACCAAAGTATAACCCGGCATTCACCCGAGGAATGCAGCAGTTGAAGAGAAAAAGAAAGCTGACATCTAGTAGGGCTACTTCTTTTTATCCTATAACTGTATCCCAGTCAAAACACGGCCCAAAGCCTGATTTTCATTATCGTAGTACAGTATGTAGCGAGTTTATTTGCATCTTTCGTGAGTTAACCCGTTATTTCACAAAAAGCTTTAAGCGACTATCACTTAACTCATTTGTGGCGTTCAAATGAAATAACGACTTCACTTGCGAATGACGCTACCGGTACCAGAGTATTGGCCTTTAGAAAAATCTTTTGAGATACGAGTCCACTAAAAAACTTGCAATAATAGGCGATGTTTATACGAATTTCCAAAAAAGGCACTCACATTTTGTTATAAAGTTGTAAAATAAGTATATGATTACAATGTTTCGCTTTCCTTGTTTAGCTGATGACTTGACACTTACGACAGAGAATTTGATAATAATTTCTAACAATAATTTTAGTTTCTTTCGCCTGGATATGTTTCTCAATATTAAAGGATAAGTTAAGTTTTCAGCCCCCCAGACTTTTTCCTATTTCAGATTTGACTTCAAAATCAAACCTATTGAATTTTTATCTCTATTAGCCAAAGCAAATGCCAAATTAATTTTAAATATAGTGTTATTAGGTTTCTGAAAACAATTAAGTATAAAAAAAAATATTGATTTTACGTTATTTTTACTACAATAAATGTATAGAACCAAAATGTCAAAGTAAGTATTTTATTTTATTTACTTAAACATCTACACATTTTTTGCTAAACACATAATCTTAATGGTTTTCAGATACCACGATACATCTTTCAAATTCTTGTAGAATTGAGTAGATTAGATAAAACTATATCAATCGTAGAAAAACCTGAACATATCTTCCCATAACTCGTACGAATATAAGACAAACCATTTCTCCCTTTGTCATATCATCAAATCTCTTACAAAATTGACAATTATCCATATTTTCCTAATAAAAAATACTCTTGCACTACCTATATTTACGAATTGGTGTTAATCTAACTTGTTGTTGCTCTAAATGTCTGTACTTTATAAATGTTTCAACATAAATGAAGTAGATAATGCACTTGATGGATATATATATTTTTTTTTAGAATAACTCCTCGATACGAAAATAAAAAGGCTCTTGGGATAAATTCTTGAGTACGACTAAGTGATAAAATATCGTAAAAAAAAATCGAAATTATGGGTGTTTCTTTTGAAACGTGAAGTATATAATGTATTGTTTGATTGTATATTTTATCAGTTTATCAGGGCTTATTTCTTTTTAAATCTCAAAAATAATTTCACCGAGTGAAATAATGGTTACCTAACTAAAGAATAATATTGGTTAACTATAGAATAGTGTTCGGTTGTCCATTTGCTTTAATAATAATTGACGTTCTATGATATTATTTTTCAATCTCGCAAATTAGTTGGTGGTGTTCAAGACTTTGATCCCTGGTGAGAAAAGTATCGACGCTTAGCTTTTTTTAGTTGCAAATGCTAATAACTGCCTATAAATTGGTAGTTATAAAAATGTTATTACACTTACTTACTGGATTTCGTGTGCCATGAGACTCAAATCATCTTTAATGGCAGAGTTTCGAGTGGGCATTACAATTTTTTCTAAAAAATGCGAGCGTTATTGCATGAAATAATTAAAAACCGAAATTGCATATATGATGGAGTTCACGGAAGAGGTGTTTTGTAAACAAACATTTTTCACTCAAGAAAAGATTTATTGTCAATTACACGAGGTACACATTTCTTACCACAGTATATATTAAAAAAACGCTTAGTCTATCGTTTTACATACATTTCACATACATTTTACATGAATTTGAGGTCATGATTTTGTTTACAAAACACCTGACTCTTTCGTGAACTCCGGTATAAATACAAATATTGCGCCCCAGTCATTTGTTGTTAATACGATTTTATTATAATTAAATGAATGAATGTAAAGTACCTAACGTAGTGATAATAAAAAATGTGATTTTTTTAAACAATCAAATGCTTTTATTACATTAAAAACAGTATTTTAAGAAAAAAGTTGAAGAAATAAGAACAAAATATTCAGAAAATTTGAAATAAGCAAAAATTTACTGGTATATTTTGTTACATTTTATAAGTTTTTTGCAATGAATGAATCTTTTTAATAGTCTGTGTTGTGAGGAATAGCTAGTTCTAATGAATGTATTTTAATTAAAATAAGTGTACTAGATAAGGTACCAAATCGATGCACAAATTCAATGCCAAAATAAAAGTAGTTACCGATGCCATTAAACGTCAAATATAAATTATGTTAGACGCCTAAACCTATTTTTAGGGTTCCGATACCAAAATGGTAAAAAAAAGGAACCCTTATGGTGCCGCTCTGTCTGTCCGTCTGTCTGTCACACCTCTATATCTCAGCAACCACTTACGCTATCGAGCTGAAATTTGGAATAGTTTTAGAATATAGTTGCCCAACTTAATTGCACATGAAAATTTTTTGAAAAAAGTATGATTATTAATGTAAAGGGGGCCAAAATAGGGGGGGCCAAATTTCAAATTGTCGCTACTAGGTCGAGTGGGGTATCATATGAAAGGGCTTTACTTGTACATTTTAAAATATATTTTTGTATTTTTTTAAGTTTCTTAGTTTTCAAGTTATGATGAAAAATGTCAAAAAAAATACCATTCCCCCCCCCTTATCTCCGAAGTTTGAGTAAGGGAAAATCTGAATTAATTACAGTTGACAGAGGTTTATGTAAACTTTACAGCAAAAATAAAACGATCTTTCTAAGTTGCACAGTTTTTCAGAAATCTGCAAAAAACCTTTACAAACAAATTTAGTTTTGCGGTCCTGAAAATGGACTTTATTGCTTCCAAAAATACTATAGGTATATCGGAACCCTCGGCGCGCGAGTCCGACTCGCACTTGACCGGTTTTTTTATATTGCAAGCCTGTTGAGTATCGATTAAAGGTAACACATACAACGTGTAAAGGAAATGTGTGATAATACCTACTATAGGGTGTAAATCTGTTCATGCAACTGAACAACTTTTCTCAAGGAACATAGGTTGAAATACAAAAATCAATTTTTCACCTCCCATAGTAACTGGTTCAGCTGATAGCGCATTTTGTATGGGAGGTCAAATTAATATTTTTTTTTCGACTTAAGTTCCAGGAAAAGTTGTTCAGTTTCATGGGCAGATTCACACCCTTCAATATTATCACACCTTTCCGTTAAACGTTGTAGTAAGTTACACAAAACTTTCTGTAAGAATGGTAGTTTGACAATGGTTATGTTTTATTAGTTAGAATTACCTACTACACTACCCATCTATATTGTAATTGGCATGTATATAGGGTGACTTTTAATTAGTTCTTGATAGCAAAAGATATGCATGTACTCATTATACTGAACAACTTTTCCCAAGGAACATAGGTCGAAATACGAAAAACCAAATTTGACCTCCCATACAAAATGCGCTATCAGCTGATGGAGTTTCTATGGGAGGTCAAAACTTGATTTTCGTATTTCGACCTATGTTCCTTGGGGAAAGTTGTTCAGTATCATTAGTACATTCATACCTTTTTCTATCAAGAACTAATTAAAAGTCACCCTATAGACAAATTCAAGGAATTATTTTGAATGCTTCGGGAGCCATACGACTAAAATTCACGTTGTATTTCAAATTAAAATAAGTACCTCCGTTTGCCTACTTATTGGTGAAATGAAAAACAACCACTTTTGTGCTACGACTCTCCCAACATTGCACAAAAAAAACAACTTACCATCATTCTTACCATACAAAATACTTCGGTCACTTACGTTATTTTACATGGGAAGTCGATTATTCTTATTACAATTTTGGGCGAAGTTGCAATATCGTAAAACAAAAGTTTTAGCTTTTACTAATAAGAGGGCAAACGGATATAGTCGAAGCTGTAGATTTTTTTGGTTATTTTATTTTTAATCTACGAGGATTAAGCAAATGTTTTTAAAGAGAAGGGTACTATTTCATGAATTTATCTATTTATTAATTTTAAGTGTTTGTGTTATTTATGGTTCCTAGATGGAATTATTTTAAACTGTAAAACTAGATTATGTTGATCCTGTTGCCTGGCACTTCGTGTTAAAATATGATAATATAATATTTGTTATAAAATGTTTATATTTGTACTTGGGTATTTCATTCAATTCATACCTGTAGTTAGTTCCAAACTTTGCGAGGGGCACTACCGTGCGCTCTGGCTCTGCCTCACTTTTGAAGTTCCGCGTTTCGTTTCAAGACATCCAACAACACAACAAGAAGTTTAATTTGCACAACAAAACGAAACGCAGTGGGGCTCGGCCACGCCCACTTATTTTAGTGCTGCCATGTATAAATTTTTCAAATGCCATAACGGCGATGGACGGCGATTGGCCATGCAAAGAAAAAAACGTTTTATTTACACTCATGCGACAAAATTGACGTTTGTTTCATACAACGAAATAAAAAAATACTTTTGATCTTAGATGTAATAGAATCTAGAAAATCTAGAAAAGTGCTTCCGCTGCTGCAGCGCCAGCATTCGCTAGTTAAACGCTTTATTTGTATTCGCGCGATAAAATTCATGTTTACTCCATAGATTAAAACTCAAAAAATGTAATAAAGCTTAAGACATTATTTTTATCTAGGGACGTAGGGACTCATGCTGGCGCTGCTGTATTGATAGAAAACTGAGAGCGTTTGGCCCGCGTCATTGTGATTTTATATCGCACGCAAGATAATGCACGAGTATACCTATATGTCTCTGTATCCGGCCATTATAGGAGACTTGCTGGTGCCCGCGACTTCGCCTGCGCAGGTTTATAAATTGTAGCCTATGTGTTATTCTGATGTATAAGCTGTATTATTGTAAAGTTTCATTAAAATCCATTCAGTAGTTTTTACGTGAAAGAGTAACAAACATTCATCCATACTTTCAAACTTTCGCATTTATAATATTAGTAGGAAGGATAGGAAGTAGGATAGGAAGGATAAGAAGTAGGATAGGATTATTGCGTAATCGCTGCCGTATTCGTGCCCATGATTGCGTGCACCTCCACACTTTCGCCAATCAGTCAGTACCTATGTAGTTGTCTGCGGTATTCACTATACTCTAGTGTAGGCTTGCGGATAGTAATAATAAGAAACGTAATTAATTAATTTATAAGAGTTCAATATTTTTTGTTTTCGTTCTATCATAAAATACAAACGTCCGAATTTTTGTGTCAGTTGTTTATGATATCCTTATAATTGGGTGTTATGGTAAACACAATGATCCTTGAAACTGTGCATTCAGACCATGAAATAGAACAACTTTCACTATGGAACATAGTTCGAGTAAAAATACAATTTTTTTATCTCCATATACAAAGCACAAAAAGCTGGGGCACTTTCTATGGGAAATAAAAAACTTTTTTCATATTTCGACCTAAGTTGTTCAGTTTCATGGTCTGACTGAATGCACAGTTTCAAGTAACACACTGTTTACACTAACACACTGTATATGACAACAAATAGTAAACTCTGTCAAGTGAGATTCGGCAAAACAAAACTTTGTGATTTTGATCTTACTACTGAAACAACCTCCCCTTTCTTCATCCAGCAACGCCAGCACAATACCCTAGATAAAAAATTCTGGGTTCAAATATATTTTTTTTCTAATATATAACTTTTTAATCAGTGCTTTTAAAGCATCAATTTTCTCATGCGATATTAAATAATGTGTTTAGCATTTATCTTGGGCCTTATGCAAGCGCTGCTTTCACGATTTTTGCGTCGTGCACGTATCATAATAAATTATTGAAAGCGCTAAGTAAGTGTAAATATCGCCGTAGCCGCTGTTACTTCGGTATGAGGATGATTTGAAAGTCTGTTAACAAACTTATGTCACTTTTACCAACTATAGAATATATTTTCAAAGTTATGTCAGTGAAAGCATATACAAAACCATGTCGAAAGGTAAATAAAACAAAGAAAGGTATCAAAAATAGAATCAAATTAGAAAAAAAATAAATATTACCGTGTACGGACGACAGACAGCATATAAACATCCAGAACATCAACAAGTACGTAAAGAGCTATCCAAATACGGCGGGCGGCGAATACGGACTATCAATCAATGGCCCATCATGGCCCATTGTAGAGAGGAGCCTATGTTTCCAATATGTTTCGGTCTTTTTCAAACGACTGGCAACACTGACGCGTACTTTTTTTTGACATTCATTCATTTCATCAGTGGTGCCAGATCAGGCGAAATGTCGCCATCTTAGACTATATAATATCGCCATTTAGGATACATCAAGGGGTCTCATGGCGACCAAAAAATCTGATCGGCTACCAGTAGCCATTTAGGCTACCAAGGAAAAACCGAACGGGTGATTTAGGCTACTTTAGGATTACTTCAAAATTAACAGCAGGGAAGTTGCTCGCCGTTGTTATTTTTATATATTTTATGTGTCAGAAAGATGTGAAAGCTAGTACAGAACTTGGATAGTGCATTATTAATGCCTCTATGAAGAAGCTTGAGTTATTTTTAATTTAAATGTTTTGTTTTAGAGGATTTTATATATTTATTTTTCAAGATTTTATCTTTATTTTGGGCTACATTTAGGCTACTTGGCTCCAAATATTGGGCAAATTAGGCTATTTCACTGAAAAATCACTTTAGGCGATTTAGGCTACTCGGCAGTCAAAATTTGGCGAATTGAGTTGGCTAAGATCTGGCAACACTGCATTTCATTCATTCACTTTGATCTGATCGTTTGCACCGCGTTGCGTTGTGTAAGAATATCGGAAAGGGAAAAAGCTTTACAATCGATATTTTGTAAATAAATTCACAGGACAAATTATGGGTGTAGACGTCGAAACTATTTCTCCTGGAGATGGTAAGTTTTCTGGTAACCTACCCGTCTGTGGGCTTCGCCGCCGAAAAAAAATTCCGTTTCTTCGAATTTCGGTACTTTTCCTATGAACATTCTGATGTAAGCGATATAAATATTTATAGTTGTATTGCCGCGCCAGAGTAAATGCATAAAACAGCTATATTTTTTCAAGAAAATCTATTAGAAGTTCCGGTCCGGCCTACTTTGCTATATAACCTTGGAAGGACGCAGAGACGCCGAGTGGCCGTGGCCGCAACAATGACTTGACTTACAAACAATAATTACGTAACTTTTAATTATACAACCTATCAAATAAAAAAAATCTGGTTATTATTCTGAAACAGGTCCTGTAATTCGTGTTTTAATTATACTGACTCAGTGATTTACTGATTTATCAATGTCCAGTCAAAACTACTGGTACTACCAGAAAACTGAAAGAAGGGAGAACATTCATACACATCTTTAAAAGGATGTGAAAGGTGAATCTTGTATGGGGTTCCCTTTGTTTTTTTTTATCCCTGCTGAGAAGATTTACAAAAGATTCTTTAAGACTTCTGTCGTAATTTTAAGTAAGGCTGCATGCCATGGCTTGTCGTTATTTATTTATTCAGATTTAGAAAATTTTATTCAATGTAGATTCTTTACAGAATACTTATTGAATGTCATGCAGAATACAATGCAAATAGAGCGAGTCTACGCCGTTTCGAATCGTGCTATGGCAGCATAAAAGAAACGGCAAGAAACCACTGCAGCACGGCCTACTTTAGAGTCGGCTTTTTACAATGTGTTTCTTGTGTTTCGCTGCAATATCAGAGCACCATACCATTAATTATCAGCATGGTGCGTAATATGGCCAATGCAAGAAGTAGCCCGATGGGGCGTAAGGGTTCTAGAGTGGCGACCACGTACCGGAAGACGAAGCGTTGGCAGGCCCCTCACAAGGTGGACCGACTATCTGGTTAAGGTCGCGGGAAGCCACTGGAGCCGCTTTAGGTTTTTACAGCACAGAGAATCCTAGTTGGGGGCCAGATTGAAATTGTGTGCCAGCTTCGAAGGTTCTCTTAGGGTCCTCATTTAGTTCATCTCAACCAGTGTAAAAAGGGGGGGAACGGAAAATAAGGATACCCTGATGAAGCCTAAAGAGCTACTCCTTGCATAAATTTTGCCGTCTTTTCGATGGGCCATGCCGTCCGTCTTTGCTGAGATAATGGGTGATATAGCCCCATATACATAATCTGATCACTTGTCTGTGCGAGCCGAGGTGTCCCCTCTAGAAATAATAATAATAGTTTGGGGACCAGGATTCAAAATTTATGTACGAGTATGTTATGTTTATAGCCATTTTCATGGATAACTAGAAGTTTTTCAACAAATCTTTACCACCCCTAATATAATTCTGCTTTTTGATTTTATAAAATTCCAGGTTCAAGCTACCCAAAGAAAGGCCAGACAGTGGTTGTGCACTATACCGGCACGCTGACGAACGGACAGAAGTTTGACTCTTCCCGTGACCGCGGCAAGCCCTTCAAGTTCAAGATCGGCAAGGGAGAGGTCATCCGAGGATGGGATGAAGGTGTTGCGAAGGTTAAAAAAGTTTTTCTTTTCAATAAGCAAACAATTAGATCACTGACAGTAGTCAACTCTGCCTGTATGATGTTAAACTTGAGAACTAAAGACCATCATTTAGCTACAATAGATCTGGGTATATGCAGGTCTCTGTGGCTATTGGGAACTAGGAGCCCGGAACCTTTACCCTCGAAACAAACAAAGAAGACTTCCACTGCGGACATAGGCCTCCCGCAAAGATCTTCACAATGACCTATCCTGAATGCCCACATCCTAGGGCTTCCATTGATCATCGGTCCATCTTATGGGAGACCTGCCCACTCTACACATTCCAGCTAGGGTCACCACTCTAGTACTGAATCTCTGTATTTCTGATAGAATGACTCACTCATGTGCCAGTAATTTTACTGGCTGCCTTAATCTTCAAAGTCCTCATAAGTACTCCTATACAATGGCAAGGTTTTAGTATTTTCCTAGGAGGAAATGAATGTAGCATAATAATAGGAGTCAAAGCACAGAGCTCTGAAGCGCATGCGTCTTGCTCTACATCCAGAGACAAATTCTTTATGTCATTCAATACAAATCAGTGTCACCATTTACTAAAACTAACACGTTTTCCGCACCCACACTACTAGTGTCATCTGAGTGCGATAAACATAGTACTATTATTGCAAGAGAGTAAGATGCAAAAAACCAGTGACAGCATCTCTATGGCAATGAATGTGTTTATGATGTGCATTCAAAAAGAAGCGCCTACAAAAATTGGATTGTATAACTCTTCAATAAGGAACCAATTTTTTTTACTATATTCGCTTCTATGGGGGTGCGCGCGCAGGCGAAGTGTAGGCGAAGTATCGTTGTTCTGTGAGTCAAGTTATGTAGCTTGATCAGAATGACAGCAGTGTGAGAGCAGGACGGAGTGATGCACTACTATTTATTCTTCGTCCGAGTGCACTACAAATTGGAGTGTCAGAGACACATGTCACTCTGACTTGCTCTCACACATAGTTTTTCCTGCTGTTTTCAATCAATTCAACTGTTATTACACAAACACAGTTAAAAAGTTTATAAACAAAATAGATTATTGTAGTAGTGCTACCTGCTTGTCTATGAATAACAATAACTTCCTTTTTTTGTTGAACGTCTCCCATACAATACCAAACCAATATCTCTTTTAAGAATTTGCAGCTAGGTAGGTTGAAAATTCAATAAAACATCAGCAAAATGTTAAACTGACTTACAATACGCGCAACGAAAGAAGAGCCCTCACGGATCACGTGTTTAACCTGCGCAGTAGACTGTTCGAAGCCATTTTGTCGCAAACTGTCTACAACTTAACCACGTGGTCCGTCTACCGTGAATTTATTGTACTCTGAGGCGCTTCTCCAGTCTCGCGGATTTGTGTTCGCGTGCGTACCGTCCGCATTTGATCATTTCATACTACTTCCTGTCTTGAGAATGGCATATGAAATTATCAGATGCGGAGTGCACGCATGCCTACCAGATCCTCATGAGGAGTGCATGAATGGAGGCTTCTCCAGGGGCGCTTGCCCTTAACATCTTTATTATATCTGCTTTAAATCCATATTTTCCAACTTCCAGATGTCGGTGGGTGAACGAGCGCGTTTGACCTGCTCTCCTGACTATGCGTACGGTCAACAAGGCCATCCCGGTGTCATCCCACCCAATTCCACCCTCATCTTTGACGTGGAACTCATCCGTCTTGAATAAACCCACATGAGGTTGACCGCACAGAACTTGAAACACATTACAAGTGTGGTTATAAGTTTGTATCATATTTTCTTCACTCTTTAACTTACTTTTTCTTATACTAAGTCAATTTTCAAAGGATTAGAAACAGTGGAGCTGATTAGCACTTTTTGATACTTTATTTATAAACTTAATTAATTTTGTTGTAAGGGGAAATGTGAAAATTTTCTTTTAATATTTACTAACATCAATTTATTTGATTGCATAATAATTTTTCAATTGGTGTGTTGGATATGCAGCCAAACAATAATTGCCCCATTATAAAATTAGATTACATTTTTACCTTTACCACCTTTGATGTGAACTTTTTGATATTTTTTAGATATTAGATAGATGTGAGTCGTAATGCGTGATTTTGAGATAAAACCTACTTAAATGCAATGTTGAAAATGTTTTTCACATTGATATTCAAAAAACACGCATTTCTATCTGTAGTTCTAATTAATTCTAATAGTTCTATAAACCACTGATGCATTCCTAAAGCATTTTCAATGTCAATTTGGATTTCTTGAGTGTAATAATATGTGGACGTTTGTTTACAAGCGCAACTATCAAGATTAGCGAGATAGCACAAACTAAGAACTTGTAATAATACATAATGAGCGTCAACATAATAGTTTCAATGTGGTTTTCATTTATAACTGGTGAGGTAATTTTCAAAGATAGCTTTATAATAAACTAAGTTAAATAAACCTATTGTGAGATGAACTATCTGTTTTTTATTATATTCACTTTTCAATTATTCCTGTTACACACATCAAGTTTCCGTTCTTATTTCAATAGACGTACGGGCTAGATTCGCACTGCGGTTGTCAAGCTTGACCTTTCATTGAATCAAAGATTTTGAATCCACGTGCAGGCACACCCCGCAGACTACATACAACGAGCGCGTATTTGAAACTGGAAGGTCGCGTAGGCCCGCATATTCAGTACAGAAGACCCTCAGGAGCAGCAAGCGAATCGCGGAGGTGTGGGGTGGATGGCAAGGGGGGCGGAGTGTCCGTTCTGTATGATAGTCTGGACAAGTGGAGGGAAAAGAGATGCGCAGACCTCAACGAATCGGAGGTAGGGCGTGCGAATCGTGATTGACTTATCCTGTCACCCATGCGCAGAAAATAACGGTAAGCGTTAAGCAACGTTCTTTTTCGCGGACTGGACTACATAAAACAAAACCGGCCAAGTGCGAGTCGGACTCGCGCACTGAGGGTTCCGTACCACCACATAAACATAATTGTATTAGATGAAATTTCAGTAAGTTAATGTGCTAGATTTTTTTGAGTCCGACACGCGCTTGACCACGTTTTATTATTTGTTGTTATTTTATAGCTTATGCACTATAAACATACCAATTTTCAAGTTTGTAAGTGTTCCCGTTTTTAAAATAGAACTAAAACAAAAATCGCCTCAGCGACCATCCAACTTGACCCCTCTCTTATATGAAAGTTCTTGAAACGGGAGCTCACCACAATTGGTTACCATTAGTTGGGAGAAAAGTTGAAATATTTAATGATTTCAGACTTTTCCCATTATTTGTACTGTGAGACCTAGCTTCTTGCCAAATTTCATAATTTTAGGTCAACGGGAAGTACCCTGTAGGTTTTGCATTTTTGAATAAATGTATGGAGATGAGGACATAAAATGCCATATATTTTGATTGCGTCGTTGTAAAAAATTGAAATTTTCAGATCTTGTGTGGTTCATGGATCCTAATATATGGTATTAGTTTCAACCTGATACATTTACCCGTTCGTGAGATAAAGGGTCTTGACAGACAGACATCGGCTAGGGTAAGAAAAATTATATACATTGTGAAATTGTTACGTGATGTTGCCGATGCAGCTCTGCTTAGGTCAGTTTATATTGCGTTGTGTCAGTCTCTCCTTTCTTACTGTATTTTGGCGTGGGGCGGTGCAGCTACTACGTACCTTATTAAATTGGAGAGGGCACAACGCGCTGTAATTAAAACTATGCTTAAAAAACCAGCACGTTATTCAACTGCTTCAGTGTTTGAGGATGCTCAAGTGCTAAGTGTAAGGAGGCTTTACATCTTACGGGCTGTAATACTTACTCACAAGGAATTACTGGGCTCAGAAGTCTACACAGATTTAATAAAAAAACGTGTGTTCTCGCTTCCCCTGCCTTCAGTTAAAACCGAATTTGCTAAGAGATTTAGTAACTTCAGGAAACCTTTTATCTATAGCAAGATTAACAACATGTATAAAATTCATCTATTATCATCCCGTGAAGCAAAACATAAAGTGCAAAATGAATTACAAGATTGGTCCTATGAGAAATCGGAGATTTTCTTTAAATCAATATTTAGTTAAGGCAACGTTTCAGTAATAAGGGTATGTTTTTATTATATTGTAACTTAACATTGTATTAGTAATTTATAAAATTTTGTTAGTTATGTATTTTTAGTTTGTATAATTTTTATTATTTAACGTCATGTTCAAGCCGCTACAGGACGACTGTTTAATGTAAACGAAATAAAATTTCCACAAGACAGGCCTAGCCTAGTGTGGGATTTTACGTCAATTCTCTTTTGGCTGCAGGAAATATACAATCCGCATATGATGTATATATTAACTAGTTAAATCGTAAAGTACGATATTGTAAATTGCCTGTTCTTTCTGAAATAAAATTATCTTATCTATCTTATCGAGACGGACAACAAAGTGTATAAGGGTTCCGTTTTTTCTTTTGAGGTACGGAACCCTAAAAAGGCTTATGTTCAATATTTTATATAGGACAAAAAAAAGGGTCTCCATACGAAAAATAGCTTTTAAGTTCAATAGAGATAGACCCTAAGAAGGCTACGTATGCAGGATAAGTTTGACTCTGACGGTTAGTTTGTGCGCATGGGTGACAGGCGGAGAGCCAATGAACGATTCGTACGCCTCCCCCCACCTGCTGCGCTCACCCCCGCGACTTATTTTTTTACTTCTGCGCATTAAAAGTCACAGCCAGACCAGTTATTTTGTTCATAGTATACGATACGAACCTTAGATTATAATAATACTAACGAAAACGAACTCTGCCGACTCAGCACGAGCCTGGAGCCCAATTCTTGAATATCAACGGGTGATAAAATATCACTCAAAAAATTCAAAACCACTGATTTTTATTTTCAAAAGAGAAGATTGATATTTGTTAAATGTAAAGTAGTGTATGATTGTTCATTTTCATACTTTTTTATTTGCAATTTAATATCACGGTGAATTTGAATTTTTAAAATTTCAAAAGTGATATTTTATCACCCAAGAATTGGCTCCCTGTAGATAAAAATATATCTAGGGCCAAATGTCCCTTTTTGACTTTACTGTATGAAGCAAATGTCAATTTTCTCGCGCCATAATGAAATGCGGCCAGGAACTAGATAGTACTATAATGCAGCTTATCTAGGGGCTCTCGTGCTTCTGCTGCTGGCTTAGCACGAGCCCCTAGAAAAAAGGAATGTTAGTATTAAACGCGGCCTCAAATTAATCTGAATTAAAAAATAATAGGTTGGCAGCTACAGTAAAAGTTAATTAAGAAAAATCCATGGTATTAGACTACGGTTCTAACAGGCTAATTCAAATATACATATATGGGGGGACAACTCACATAAATCCATTTGATCCCAAACTGGGCAAAGCCTGTACTTTATATATGAGACTGATAAATAATCATTCATAAACAAATTCATAAATTACATCCAGACAGTACAAACACTCGTAATTATCACACAAATGTTTGCCCTGGGCGGGAATGAAACCCGCGACTACACTACCAACCACACCATAAAGGGCCAGTAAACATAATGACTTATGTTTATTGTATCAACCTAGACATCAAAGAGAGCGTGGGTTTTTTATTGTCGCTTCTTATTTTTTCCCACATGGCGCCACTTTGCTTGTGAAGCGACGTAAATGTAACTGACGTCATTAAGAGGTTTTTAATATCCTACAATGAATGAAGAACATTTTTAATTTTTTTTTGTTAGAAAGATCAATAGCCATTTAATTTAATAAAAACAACGCCATCTTGTAAGGAGTAGAAAAACTAAAGCGAAAGAATCTATCAACAGGTGGCGCTGTACGGTTCCTGAATCACGCTACCTTCTTATTAAAAAAAAACCGGCTAAGTGCGAGACGGACTGGCGCCTTACTCGCCCACCATATCGTATTCTTCAAGCTTTTGCTTTGGTTTTAAAAACTTAACTCCGCGTCCACTCTAACCTGACCCCTCTTTTATTTATGTACTTGACTTTCCGGATTTTCGATAAGTTTTGTATTTAACGAGTAATATTTTTTAACTAATGGGGGCGCTAGTGGACGGGAGGTAGCCTCTTAAGGGCTTTCCTGCAGTCAACTAGCGCCCCCATCAGTTGAAAAAATATTACTCGCTAAATACAAAACTTATAACATGTCACCTCTGCCTTTGTCATGCCAATAGGAAGAGAGGTCCACTTAAACTGAGATACAGTGCAAACTAGTTCAGTGGGTCTCACAACCTGTTTGTGATGGCCTATTCAACATTGTATAATGCCACAAACTCTTTCGGTTTGTGGGACTATAATTGGCTGTAATGCATTAATGACCATTGTTGTTATTTGTATTCAATAGACACATTTTTATTTATTATTTATATTTATCAAAAATCTGTCTTACCAAATTGAAGTAAAGGTACCCAAGTTTATTTAGAACCTAACAGTCCTGAAAAATATAGTTCACTGTAGTTACACTAGTTACAGATACAAAAAGTGCGAAGAACGGCCACAGTTAGCAGTTTTTGTATCTGTAACTACAGTGAACTATATTTTTCAGGATTGATAGGCTCTAAATAAACTAACCTTTACTTCAATTTTGTAAGATTTTCGATAAGTTTTGTATTTAGCGAGTAGGTAATATTTTTTTAACTGATGGGGGCGCTAGTTGGCTGGGGTAACCTCTTAATTGGTTATGATTTACTTGCGAGAAAATTTGTAACAATAAATAATAATAAGACTATTCATATTAGTGTAAAGATCCAAATGAAATTGTTAGAAACACCTCTTAAACCGCCTTCATTCAATATGTCGCACGTAAAAAATTATGACGTCATCTACCCCCCACCCCCGTAACTATCCGTTCCACCCTGCGACTACCACATTTGTGATGTTGAAGAACAATCTAAACAACTACATAGGTACTAGTAGTCGGTATGGCGGAGGCAACTTGGACGAACAGCTTTTCCTGAAAGATTTTAACATTTGGATCTATATTTATTTTCCTAGAATAGACATTGGTAAAATTTAACATTCGCAGAATCTGACATTTATACAATTTATTATATGCGGTTCTAAAAGAAGGTGGGTAAAAAGATAAATGAAAAAAGTAATTTTATCGTGAATATAAGTACTTTTATTTCGTTCGTACTTCTTGAAAATCTATAATCATCACTTACTATAGTAACAGTTGCACATTTCCATTAACTCAAAATTATAAAAAATCTTCCATTTAAACTTAAATAATTCTACTCCTTAATTTTAATGTTTTTTTACAGAGATTTAAAGAAAACTTCTAATACTAGTCATCTATTTAAGTAGGTAAATATAACTATGTACCTACTAAAGCAGAAACACACAATTTTTTTAATCTAAATGTGAAAATACAAGTAGATATACTCTAAGTACAAAGTAACTCTAGCCCTGACGTTTATTTTCCGCGCATGACAGGCGGAGAGCTAATAAACGATTCGCACGCCTCACACCACCTGCCGCATTCACCTCCGCGACAATTTTTTTGAATTCTGAGCACTAACGGTCAGAGCTAGAGTTAGAATGCGCGGCCCCTACCTATATTAGCAGTTCGTCCACGACGCAACTCAAACGAAACTAATTAGTGTAATTAGCTACAAAAACAACGCTCCATACAAAATTTCAGTTCACGCGAGCGATTGTTTTTTCCAACACATATTTTTTTGGGAAAATTCTTTAGTTTTGTTGACTACCCTCATGTCATGCCCTACCCTTGCTAAGTTACAGGAATTTACGTACGAGCACCATGAACAAGCGCCCTAGGTAACTAGTTTCCTTTCCTGCGGCGTCGTGAACGATCGGCCACAGTTATTTTCATTTAAACTTTTGTAATTATGATTATTAGATTCTATAACCACAAATCTGCGATTGTGGACTACGAAAATAAAATCATAATTTTCAGTCGAAGTCAACTAAAACTAATAATACATTAACAGAAAAGCGAAATAGAATATTCAATTTTGAGTGTAACATAAACATAAGAGTATTAGAATCTTTGGATTATACTAAGAAAATCATATTATATTTTTAGATATAATTTTGCAGAAAAGCGTAAATAAAGCCTATTGCGTTGGTCATTGTTGCAATACGGGACATTTTAGACCAGCAACAAAGATATAAAAGTGTTACAAAAAAAACTGTAGGCGAAACTTGATAAGGGTGTGAATCAACCATCATGTATTCTATGGAATCAACCCACTAAATACAAGCAAAAAAAAAAAGAAATTCAAACCTGAGCAGGTAGTATAAAATTCTTTTTTTAGGAATTTCGATATACCTATGTTCTTTTGGAAAAGTAGTTCGTTTCACAAACACCCTACAAGCTTCATTTTTTTTATTTTGTATTTGCTGTAACACGGTGTCCTCTACCAATAAAAAGAACGAACAGTAATTTAGTAATAAATAACACGATAATGCGCACCGATAAGATAATAAAACATAGTTTTTAACAAGGTGATCTACTACTTCTTTGACAGAATGTCAATTCGAAAAATAGCAATTTTTATAAATAACATTTAAAATCAAAATGTCATTTCGAGAATCTGACATTTGTCGAGTACCAATAGTTAAAGAAAGATTATTTTACTTGTTCGCGCTCCCGCAGCCTGGTCATCTACCTCATAAGATACATGAACGAAACCATAATGTGGTGAAAGTAGATGATTAGTAACACACTTTTTGTTAGGGGCTCGAATTCCATAACCTGGAAGAAGTAGGAGAAATCCGTAAACATATTATTAATTTTGGCTGTTCTGAAAACCTTCAAGGTTGAGGCAAAGCAAACTTAGATATTCGTCAATAGGACCTCCATGGCTTTCGTTCTACATTGGTTTCATTCTTGTATCCGATGATATAAAAACTTGTCTGAAGGCCATATATGGGAATATTCGCTCAACAATCGATGCAATGTTGAGCTAATTCAAAGTATATTTGACGCCTGGGAGGAGTCAAGTGATGCCATTGGCGTTTTCTGTGATTATTCCAAGGCTTTCGATTGTGTGCATCATGGTATCTTTATCAGGAAATTACACTATTATGGAATTAGAGACCAGGCTCTACGCCTTCTGAAGTCGTATCTAAATGAAAGGATCCAGAAGGTTGATGTAAATTGGAAAAGGTCACTAGGATCAAAAATTTTTATGGGCATTCCACAAGGCTCGATTCTGTGACCATTCCCGTTTATTTTATATATTAACGATTTCCTTGAATGAGATAATACTATTTGCAGATGATACGTCTTTGATTTTTAAGGTCAAAAGACAACAATCAAATTTTGACGACGTAAATACTACTATCTCTAATGTAGTTGAGCGGTTCACCGTAAATAATCTTTTACTTAACGAAAAGAAAACTAAGTGTGTTAAATTTGTTTTGCCTAATGTAAAGCCAACTGCTACAAACCTATTAGTGAAAAATGAAAAATTGAGTCTTGTGGAATCAGCTGTGTTCCTAGGTATTACCATAAACAACAAATTACAATCAGACTCAGTTCTGCAGCATACGCAGTGAAAAAAATAAGAGCTTTGACGGATGTAGACATCGCGAGGTTAGTCTACTTCAGTTATTTCCATAGTCTCATGTCATATGGCCTTTTGTTATGGGGTCATGCTGCGGATGCAAACAGCGTTTTTATACTACAAAAGCGAGCTGTTCGTATAATTTATAAAATGAAGCCTTGAGAATCTCTTCGAAATAAATTTATAGAAATCAACATTTTTGACTTTTGCAATACATTTATGAGAATTTAATATATGTTAAACGGAATATACATATTTTTGAGAAAAATTGTAACAGGCAAAGTGTCAACATAAGAAACAAGAATAAACTTGCTTCTCATGTCCGCCGTGTTCACAACATTAGTAAAACTTATACAGGTCAATGTATACGCTTCTATAATCAATCAGATTATCTAGAAGAGAAAAATCCATGGGATTAGGCTACGGTTCTAACAGGCTAATTCAAAATTAAAACTAACTTATGTTTGTTGTATATCAACCTTGTACATTCAAACATTTAAAAGAGCGCGTGAGTTTTTATTGTCGCTTCTTTTCTTCCCACCATATGGCGCCACCTTGTTTGTGAAGCGATGTAGCTTAGCTGACGTCATTAAGAGGTTTTAATATCCAACAATGAATAAACGATTTTGAGTTTGAGTTCAACCAGGCTGACCACAGATCAGAAATTCTGATCTGTGAGGCTGACTGACAACAATGCCAGAAATGCGGGTGGCAACCTTAGTTTATTATGGCCTATAAACGTTGTTCTTTCAATATGTAAAGTTTGGTTCATGTATTTTATAGCATGATCATTTTGAACCCAAAATCGGTTTCTTTTAGGGATTTCTCATACTTCCTATACTTATATCGCGGTTATACTCGAACAGATATTACAAGATAAGTGACGCTTTCTGGAAATAGCGGTAAGCGACTGCTCTATTTTATTTAAATACAACTCGTAACAGTTGTAATACCAATCAATGCCTTTTTAAACCCGATTAAAGTTACAACGATTTAAAGCTTGCGATTTACAACGACTACATTATCCCCACAACAGGTAGAAATTCCATTAAAAAAACAAATCATCAGAATAATTCAAGAACTTCTGTAACTGACACTAAAGCTACGCCATTAGTGTTAAAAAAATAAAAATTGATTTACACAAACGAAATAAATGCTATATAGCTAAGCAGGTATGAATGTACAATGTAGGTATAAAGGTACAATTTTAGACCTATTAGGCTATTACACTTAGAAATATTATAAAAAAGGCTTAATACTACGTAAACACATAGGTAGCGGTACACATCACACCACTCGTATTTAGAAAGGAGAAAATCTTACGATTTAATAATTTTAGAGTAAACTACCTATGATCTTATAGCTTATATTCTATTCAAGATCTAAAAATCCACATTCCTTCTTCTGATATTTACAGTTTTATTAAAAATATAGGAATAATATACCTACTTACTTAGATTGTTACTAACCTTATACGTCCACAGTTTAACTGGAGACTAAAAATATAAGCATATAATCAAACAAACGCCGCAATATGGTCGAAGGTACTGAATCTGTAGACCATTATATCGTAATAGTATACAAAATACATATTCAAATTACTTATTATACTTAAGAATCTATCAATATTTTTCAAAACAGATAAAATGTAGTTTAAAGCACATTCGTAATACACAGCAACAGAGCGGAACTATCGTTGTGTTCCATTTGCAGTGGTAAACGCGGGATGTGGGGCAGTACCTAATGAAAAAATTGTTGCGGCTGAAGTTATACGTCTGTATAACTGTAACTATTTTGTGCTTATACTTAAGGAATTGTGACGTCTGTTCCCAGTTTCACCTGATGCAAAGGCTATCCAGGAGGAAATCTATTCAACGAGGAAATGCTGCCAGTATCATGATGAACCTTCATATGAGTAACAAGAAGGCAGGTTATAAAACTGAAAATTATGTACCTACATTTAACAAACGTGTAATAATGAAAATATTAATAAACTAATTTATATTTCAGCCTGTCCACGACAACTCATTTTAATCAATGAAATCGTAAACGACTGTAAATCTTAACAAACTCACCGCATGATCAATCAGTCAATAAAACCTTTGCGTTTAAAGATTTTAAGAATTTTATGAGAAAAGTATTAACTACATTCCTTTTCCATTGTAAAAAAGCGAGCGAATAATACTTAACATGCAAGCATGCTTCGTATTTTGTACTGTTTCATTTAAGTTTAATAACCATAATAACAAAAGCTGTTTAGTTATCTATCCACCAAGACATACACAGCGTCAATTACTTATTAGACGTCAAATTCTTTGATATCGTCTACTCAATTTATAAAATTTGAAAGAAAACTGTATTATGAAAGATTTTAAGTGTTTGGTAATGGCTTCATTGGTCCTAAACTTAAAAGTCCATCAGCACCAAGTGCCTGCAATCCATTTGTCAAGCCATTCTGCATATTATGCACAGATATGACCGGTATTCCGAAACATCCTCCAGCCTGCTCCCGATTTGCCAGTGGTATAAAACTATATATCCCTAAGTTACTAAGTCGCTTGATATTATCCTCCTGCGAAATATCTACTACGGGTAAACCTAATTCTCGGTTAGGCCCTTGCACGTTATGGAAGACCCTCTTATGATGCTGAAGTTGTAAAGATCTAGGATATGAAGCGGGACATTCGTCACATTTAAATGTGTTAAGTTTATTCGGATGAGCGGTCGCCATGTGTTGTGCTAATGAATTGCTGTTCATAAACATTTTGTTGCAATACTTGCACGCGTTCGAGTTGCCACCAACTTTCGCTTCTGGTATAGAGAAGTTGCTCGACTTAGATGTGTGTTTGATGCTAACGCCTGATCCCAGATTGGGGATGTGCGGAACGGGCCTTTCTGGTGAAGGTGACCGACTTTTCTGCTTTTGTTTTATACTGATCCCTCTAGAAGCCAACACATTAGCCATAGCATTGGCTTGCTTATTAGGAGCCGGTTTCTTTGTTATAGATATTTGACTACCGATATTTAGCTTGTCCTTGGCACCTTGAACACTTTGAATCATTGGTAAACCGTCTCGTTGTTTCTGCATCGACATAACCTGACAATCTTCGTTATCGTGTTTCCCCGGTAGAAGCATGTCGTTGCGTCGCTTAAGTGGCGAGTTAACTCCTGGCCCACCAGCCGCTCCCGCTGGCCGTTTCATCGGCATTCGTGGTTTAGCACCACGTACCTGTCCGTGAACTTGGATACCTGGTCTTATCGTGGGTCTAACTCCTCTCACGTTCGGCATGCGCGGACGAGAGCCAGTAACGTTTGCTCCAGCTGCCATTCTGATTGGTCCAGGTGTCGGCATCTGACCACCGATAGTCTGTCCGGGCATTGTCGGTTGCCCAGGTCCACCTATTTGTCCGGAACCCATATCTCCGGTTTTGATTTGCTGACCTGATCCACCGAACTGCCCTGGTGCGAATGTCTGTACGTTCTGTATTCTAACACCACTACTTGTAGGCGGTTTCATCATTCCACCGGGACTGGACACAGGTACATACGAAGAAGTAGGGGGTCCCATTTGACCCATCTGGTTACTCATCATTCCACTTTGACCATACACTGCTTGTTGCATGCCTTGCAAGGGAGACGAAGTAGAATATGGTGAACTAACTGGTTGGTATTGTTGACCAAATCCTTGTTGTCCCATAAAGTTCTGACCTGGGTATTGTCCTGGCATTTGCTGACCAGGCATACCCTGATTATACATACTAGTTGGCGTTTGCTGGAAGCCAGGATGCATGCCTTGATTAGGAGCATAAGAATTGTAAGGAGGTGGAGGTGGGCCCATAACGCCGCCTCCTGCTCCAGGATAAGCCTGAATATTAATCATAACATTTTGTTGGTGGGTGAATCCGGGAGCACTACCCATCACTGCTATTTTGCCAACTTGATCTGCTAGTTGTTTGACTGGAAGTAAACTTGATAGAATATTACTTGTTGGATTATACGGAAGGAGAGTTGAAGAGGACGGCGCAACGAGGCTGGTCGAATGACCCGTAATCCTTCTGTGGTCATCTAGTGCCGTCAAGCTAGTAAACCTAGTACTGCACACTTCACATGAATGTTGGGGACCTAAGGTATCTAAGGATATGTATTCAGCATCCGAAGAGATAATTGAACCATCTCTTTTCGCAGACATGAGACTATCAAATAACTCATCAGTAGTTTTTTCTAACATATCAAGAGGTGGCTTTGAATCAGGAGCATTCCAATTAAAGCTATGTTGTTTTTCTGTAGATGGTGCTGATAGGCGTGAAGAAAGCACAGGAGTAGAAGAAAAGCTCGATTGTGAGCTTGCAAACACTGGTGGAGCATACGAAGCTTGAAGGTTTTCGGGTTTGGGAATAATAGGTTTGATATCGGGTGCTGGAGTGGCTGATACTACACAACAATCATCATCCCCATCTGAATCACCATTTATCTCTATTACGGTCATACTGTCTTCTTTTTTTGTTATTGGTAGAAGCGGTTCAGTAGCAGTGCTACCTGCGCTAGGCAAATGGCTGGTTTCAAAAAGCGGTTCTTGTTTAGTATCATTTCCTGCCGTTTCTATTTCTGTTTTAACGTTTGCTATGATCGGTGTCGAAGTGCTAGTGTCACTTGGAGGTGGCGATGTTCTTTCCGTTTTAATCTGACCCGAAAAAAGTGGCACAGTGGATGATGGTGTCTCATTTAAGTTAGCATCAACTTCTTTTTTCACCACAACGTTTTCTAAAGATGTTTCCTGCGATTCTCGTCTCTCTGGGGTAGAAGTTGTTGATATATCCTTACCTTGCGTAGGTTGTTGTTGCTTGCCCGCTAAAGGATGGTTCGCTCCTCTTCTAGGAGTTTGTTTTACAGCTGGTCTTCCTGGACCTCTCTTGACTGGTGCAGAATTTATGGGAACTTTTTCGATTTCTGGCTTTTCTACCTTTACTGTTTCTGATTGCTCGGTTTTTTTCTTCATAGCATTCCTTATGGTGTTGTTGATCTTTTTAGCAGCTAAAGGAATTTCTTCGTCTTCATCATCATCAGGTTGTTCGTTGTCTTCTCTTCCATTACCATCTTCATCATCTTCACCTGAATCACCACCTCCAGATTTATCCTCTTTTTCCGGTTCATCGTCGTCTTCATCATCCGACGCTTTAAAATCTTTCAATCCATTCACAACTTTAAATGATTTCGAATTTGCACCATCTGATTTGAGTTTTAGTTTTATGCCACCCAGTTGCCCTAATTTTTGCATAATATCACTAGATCCTTGCTTTTCTGTTTCAGTTTTTTCTTCTTTTATCGGAGTAGAGTTCTTCTTTATTGTAAAACCTAATCCGCTGAGTTTTGAAAGGGCCGACTCCGAACTCGGTGTGATCTTAGGATCTGTTTGTCCTGGTTTTTTGATGGAAATGCCGGGATTTTTCATGATTTGGGATATATCTATCTTTTGGGGTGTTTTTTGCGGGGTTGCGGATTGAGGCGGCGCGTCCTCGTCCTCGTCTGACCAGTCATCTCCGGAGGGAGGGCCATCTTCCTCGTCGGACGGCAGCTTGTCAATCACCACAGAGGGCAGGGACACGTGCTGAATCAAATGTGTCTCTAGATCCTCCTTATCAGAGAAGTCTTTGTCACAGGTGATGCACCTTAGTTCTTGCTTGGGTTTCTTAATAAGGGCGCCAGTGGACTGAAGCCTTTTCAAAATATCTTGGTAATTACTTCCTGGGAGCTGGGGTTTTATGTCTGCTGGTGGTCCGTTGTCACGATCATCTACCGGGTCCTCCTCTTCGTCTGGGGCTGGATCCAGATCTGTAAAATAAAAAAAGCAAAATTATTAGTTAAACATTTTATAATTAACTTTATGATTAAGGGAAGTATGTCAAGATCGTAGCAGGTGGAGGACTGTGGTCTCTGCCTACCCCGACGGGAAAGAGGCGTGATGTATAGAAAATATAACTCCAAGAAACATATTATGTTATATGAAAACAAAGGTGAATTGTTTTGGTGAATGCTATTCAGTTTCTTAAACTAATTAAGCATATAATTTAAGCCTTTTGATAACCTGTCCAGACCATTTTCAGTTATCGACCCGGAGGTTCTAGGTAGTACTCGGAACCTAGAACCTTTGGGGAACATTTTCAATAAAAATAACATTGCGAGACTTCGAGAGATTATCCGAAAAATATGATGGTTCCGTCCTTCGGAAGGCACGTTTATCCATTGGCTCCGGCTACTATCTAAGGAAGTAGTCGTTAGTGGGTCGGTCATCGACCTTACAAGTACCTACAAACCGCACGATAATCTTATCGTATGAGTTGTAAGGTCGACGGTCATATCAACGAAACTGAACAACTTCCCCAAAAAAAAACTAGAAAATAAAAAATAGGCTTCTTCATACAAACTGTTTGCTCAAAGTGCGCAATTTGTATGGAGAGGTATTTTTTTTTCATTTAACACAAATGTTTTTTTGGGAAAGTTGTTTAGTGTCGTTGACTGAGCGAGCCTATTCTATCAGTTTTCGGTACACCGTCGCTTACCCTACCCATCATGCAAGCAAAAGAGACAAGAGAAAATAATAAAGGATTCAATCAGATTAGCAGTCCCATTATCACTAAAAGCAAGAACATAATATACAGAAATATAAAAAAGAGTAGTTATAGCTTCTAAATTTAAAGATAATAATTAATGATTAACTAGCTATTCTATGGCCGACTTAGTTCGCCATGAAACATATTTTCAATTAAAATGAGACGTTTTACCGCAGAGCATGTTGTTTTTTTTTCGAGATCGAATGGATACTTGTTTGTTTACTCTATCTATTTATTTATGTATCTATTTGGTCTCAAGGGCGTTAGTAGGATCACTAAGGCTGAGCTTTCACCCCCTTGGGGGATGAGTTTTGAAAAATTCTTTCTTGGGTGGTGTTTGTGGCATGCAATAAATTAGTTTACTAAATTTCACACTTATAGCTAAAGCGGTTACGGATAGACGTCAGTCAGTCAGTCTGTCAGTCAGTTAGTCAGTCAGTCGGGACTAGAGATGGGTAGTGGGTTATAACCCATTCCACCCATTTGGGTTTTAGCCGGGTTAAAACCCAAATCACCCAGTTTTAACCCATTCCACCCATTTGGGTTTTAGCCGGGTTAAAACCCAAATCACCCAGTTTTAACCCATTACCACCCATTTTATATATACGGACTTCGCCAAGGCATTCGACAAGGTAAATCATTCACTTCTTTGCCTAAAGTTGGAGAGGTACGGAATTCATGGGAACCTTCTTCGATGGATTACATCATATCTTCTGAATAGGAGCCAGCTGGTCAGTATAAAGGGACATCTATCAACCCCTGTTACCATAACATCGGGAGTTCCCCAGGGGTCTCATTTGGGCCCATTGCTTTTTGTTGCCTTTATTAATGACCTTGTCAACAATCTTACTTGTCCTAGCCTTCTCTATGCTGATGACCTTAAAATATACATGACTATCAACAGTATCAATGATTGTACACTCTTACAAGAAAACTTAAACAAAGTTGCTGAGTGGTGTGTTTCTAATTTTATGTTTCTTAACATTAATAAGTATTTTGTGGTCAGCTTTACTGCAAAGTTCACTAAATATTGTTACAATTATTCACTGATTAATCAAGTTCTTCAGCGCAAAACAGTTATTCAAGACCTTGGAATATTTTTTGATGATAAGCTCACATTTAGATCCCATTATGATTTTGTAATTAGCAAATGTTCCCAACTGATTGGTTTCATAGCTCGCAGTACTAAAGAATTCAGAGATCAGCGAACCTATCTGTGTCTCTATTGCTCAATAGTAAGAAGCATTTTAGAATATGGTTCCGTTATCTGGTCCCCTTATTACGAAGTCCACAATAAGAGAAGTGAACGAATACAATCTAAGTTTCTCAACTTACTTTGTTTTAGACTGCATTTGGGTCGTGAATTTCGATCCTATACTAGTCGCTTACAAAGATTTCACATAGTTTCTTTAGATTCCCGTCGTAAATGTATTGACTTAATCACACTCTACAAAATTGTCCACTATTATATTGATTCCCCGTATCTTCTTTCTCTTCTTAATTTTAATACTATGTACAGGTCACGCAAACCAACATCCCGGTTGTTTTGTCTTCAGGTTTATATCAATAACACATCCTTTTATAACCCCATTATTAGAATAATAATAATAATAAATAATAATAAATAAAGCGTTTATTTGCTCTCACAAAAACAATTTCTATATAACAGGTAGGTACACTTGGAGTTTGTAGGTATACAATAAAAAATTGTTGATTTGTGAGAGCCTGGTGTCCGTACTAGGAAAAACCTGTATGACAGATCACCAGGCTCCCAACCCCATCACGAAAATCACACGGCTAAGACTCCTTTAAAAAGTAAGAACAAAGATAGCAAGAGATAAAGATATACATATAACTTAAAATAATTCTAGAATATTAATTCAGTGTGTGTCAGTATGAAAGTGTGTGTGTGTGTGTGAGTGTGTGTGTGCGTGTACGTGAGTGTACGTAGTGTGAGTATGAATATTATAGTGCGTAGGTATTTATGAGTAGTATGTAGGCTTAGTAACTTCAACATAATGGCATTAGTAAGGTTTCTACCGTATCATAATCTAATGACATGAGCCAAAGGGAAACCTTTTTCTTGACTTCTGCTTTCAAAAGTTCATAAATATTAAGTTCTTTGTTAACAAAGTTATATAAGTAGGATCCTAGAAAGTAGAAAGATCTTGATCTGAATGTGCCGTACCTACAATGAACTCGTCACTGAAAACTCGTCCTTAGACATATTTAACCCTAAACTTTCCAAATTCAGGACTAACATCAGAGCAATACTTTTCAAGTTTAATTAAGTTTTGGCACCTCTTCCCTTATTTTTGCTTTCTAATAGTTTTAAGTCTTGTTTTAAAATTAGTACACTACTAACAAAATGTTCTTTAGTCCAAATTGTTGTTTGCATAACTAACCCCTAATAACGTTTCATTCCTATGCTGTTTGTGCATACATGTTTAGAGATATGGTCTAGTTTAAGAACTATCTGTGTTTGTTACTTTCAATGGCTGTAACTTGTTTTGTGTGCCTATAAAATAAAATAAAATTTTGGTGGGTGGAAATATTTGCCGTACAAAAAAATAAAAAGTTATGTTTTAGTGTGAAGTTATGTAACTCGTGGTATAGTGTATACTATGATTGACTATGATTATTACTAATAGAATGCTAATAGAAATTCTTACAATCCGTGCATAAACTTGTCTGTTGTTGGAACTAGACCCGCCAACATATTATCAATAAGGTGCTAATTAAAAGATTTGCGAAAGGCCTTAGATGTAAATAAAAACAACACATAATTTAAAAAATATATGTATGTGGGATACCAGATAGGGTAGGGAGGGACGGGAGCGGGTGGACGGGCGGTAAAGGCAAAGAATATATAATAAAGCCAGCTATGCGTTGATCATATCCATAGAATACATGAAACAGAGTTAGAAAGGCAATGCTGACAATTTTGTACGGGAACCGGTGTCGCCAGTTTGCACACATTTACACGATAAATTATATTTTCACTACATAAAAAAACCGCTAGCTATTTGTCGTCTACTGGTGAATCGAAAAAGTCAAAAGAGCCAAATCCAAGCAATCAAAAATTTACCGTATTACATTACGTTATAACATTATTTTCAAAAACGTCAAAATCTGACGTTTTTGGGTGAGAAAGAGACAAAGATAAAATGTGGCCATACTAATAAAGTTTGCACAAAACGGTTCAAAAAGTATCCATTGGATCTTTCTTTGTTTTAACTTTCCTTTTAAATATTTCCCTAAAAATATATTTATAAATGTGTGCAACATTATGCATAATACTTAAAAAAATAATTTAGATTTTTCTTTACTGAAAATAGAAAGTTAGCGATTTTGAAATATTAAATTGTTGTGTTATACTGGTATCATTATTGTGCAAATGCTGGGGATGTATGTTTCGTTGGGCAAATTATCGATAAAATGGATTATTGTACTCTGGATTACAACTTTTCCACGAAACATAGGTTTGTTTTAGATTCGTACAGCTTGCAATAACTAACTCTAGCGATGGCGGTTAATGCGCAGAACACAAAAAACGAGTCGCGGGGGTGCGCGGGGTATGGTGGGGGAAGGACTGCGAAGCGTTCATTGGCTCTCCGCGTGTCACTAACTAATCGTCACGCTAATGTTAGGTTGTGCAAGCTGTTATATTTTTTATATCTCACTAAAATCACAGATTAAATAATACTAAACTAACGTTTACAGATCCGATTCTCAGGCGGCGGGGTGAAGAAGGACGTACCTGATGATAGGGAATCCAGGCGCTGGTTCTTATTAGAGGTCACACTGCATCAATCAATCTTTACACAAAACATTGTAAATTCAAAGTCACTTTGTATTATACACAGGTGTTTTTGTCGTTTTAGATATTATTTTCATGAGAACAGAATTGCGTGCGCGGCCATTGCTTTTTCATTGATGTTTCAGGCAGGTACGGGGGGGGGAGGGGGGAAGAGAGGGAAGGAAAGGATGCGTTCTTAATTAGTTTCATTGTGTTGTGTATTGCCTGGAAACGCATCATAATAACTTTTGTTTGAGAAGCCACGTATTTACTTACACCTTGTATACGAGTTTTAGTTTTATACTCATTCTTTATTAGGGTTTCGTACCAAAAGGGTGAAAAACGGGACCTATTGATATGCCTCCGATGTCTGTCTGACTGTCAGTGGGCTGTATCTCATGAACCGTAATAGGTAGAAATTTGAAATTTTCACAAATTGTGTATATCTGTTGCCGCTAAGTACAACAACAAAATTTTGTTTGAGCTGTATCTCATGAACAGTAATAAATATATAAATTAAGTGTGGCTCCGATACTAAAGACCTCTTTTAGGCGATTTTTGTTTATGCTCTATCTTAAAAACGGGAACACTTGAAAACAAGAAAATTGCAATGTTTATAGTGCATAAGCTATAAAATAAAAATTGCAATGTTTATAGTGCATAAGCTATAAAATAACAAAAAATAATAAAATCTAGTCAAGCTCGTGTCGGACTCAAAAAATCTAGCACATACTGAAATTTCTAATATAATCGTGATTATGTGGTGGTACGGATCCCTCGGTGCGCGAGTCCGACTCGCTCTTGGCCGGTTTTTTATTAGAAGATCCCTGCGTGTAAATATTCTTCAACAATAAAATAGATCATGAAGCATTGTTTTGTTTTATTATTTACATGATATTTACATTTTTCTTATTTATATCTCAGTAATATTATAAAGATAATTTATTTTAGTTTGAATTTTTATATGTTTGGATGTTTGTTACTCTTTCACGACCCAGCCACAAAACAGAATTTGATTAAATTTGGCAGGAATATGGACTTAGACCTACTTACTCTTTTTTCGAATCCCACGCAAATGAAGTCGTGGGCAACTGCTAGTCAGCAATAAGAAGAACCAACAAATTAAATTAATATACCACTAAAGACGTGTGTGGTAAAGTTGGTGTCCCTCCGGGAAGTGATTTCGGTTTCTAACAGGTATAGCGTATAGCAAGAGGCTTTAAATGTCTTCTTTGTGCCGAAAAGATGATGTCACTCTCCAAAAAGTGTTTGGAGCAAGTAGAACTTGTTTTGGTGGCTAACCAATCTTTTTGCCCTGTGGCATCGATCCATCTTTGCTTTTCTTTTGGATCACCTGGGTAGCTGCCAAAAATCTCTTTCTTAAGTTGGGATTTAGTATGAGTGCAAACAATTTTAAATTTTTTAATTATTAAAAAATTATTGGTTAACTTCAAAGCTAAAAAATATATACAAGTAAGTATTCAACATTACAGGAATAATTCCAGTATACAGAAATTTATCGATATCGTTGTATTTTTGGAAGCACTTTTGCTCTGGTTTCGACCGGCTAAAAAATATTTTTGTTTTAACAAATATAGTGGATAAAAAGGTATTCAAAATGGTTATCGGTGGTACAATAGGCCTCCATTTTGCTAATTTTTATCTTTGCTGTGACCTTGACGTGATAATATCGCACAAAACGGTATTTTCTTAAAAAATACGTCGCTGCTCTTTACGCCATTGAGTCGGGCAAATGACTGAAGGGGTCATTTTGAGGTTTTGACGTTTGTTTGTCCTACGGACCTATCCGTGGCACGCGGGGCCCGCCTACTTCGCCTTTCTAACTCTGTTTCATGTATTCTATGATCATATCCACACAGTCAAATAGAGAGACACACAACGTGAACGAAACGTAAAAAAAATCGGGAACTAAACTCTGCTGCTACTATATGAAACCAAAACATAAAATCTTCTTTTCAGGCAAAATCAACTCAAAAACATAAAATCTTTTTTCATAAATTCTAATCAGTCATTAAGTTTTTTTTTAATGATATTATTGACTGAGGATTTTGATGCATACTTCTTTATAAGTATCTGTGTAAATACTTACTTTAATTTTAGAATAAAATAAAATAATTTTTATTTGACCTTTGAGAATACCGACATTGTTCCGGTAAAATTTTAACAACATTCGTATATTCTTTTGATTATTCGAATTTTATTTTATGTAATTTTTAGTTTTTGTATTTTAAATGATGTTATTTTGTTGTGAATATTATTGTTGATTAATCTGTGTATGAACATGGATACCAATAGCGATAACGCAGGCGTATCATGTCCCCATTGTTTCAACTCATCCCGTCGTTTTGCAGGAGCACGCGGATTAAATATCCATATTGGTCGTATGCACAGGAGTTTGGCATCCCAACACGTTGCTAACGGCCCCGAGGTTTTGCTGCACGCTGTGCCGGATCAGGGAGGCTCCTTCGGGCTGGAGAGTCTTCCCAAACTTAAAAGTAGGATTCGTGTTCTAAAGCACGTTCCGAAGGGCGCAAGGAGCCTCGCTGCGGGTAAACTCTCTGATTTAATTCGGGAGGGCTTAAGAGAAAATACCAAAGAGGCGTGGTTCGCGGTATTATCCTTCGCCTATGTGGCTCTTAGGGTACCCGAGCAAAAAGGGTCCACCTCCCTTACATCTAAGGTAAAGGAAAATATCAATAGCTCTTGCCCTTGCCCCGAACCCTTAGAGCAGCCGGTCCCCAGACCTTACAATTTTTATAGAAGAGTGGAGGCTAAGGTGCATGAAGGGGACTTGGGCGGAGCGGCACGCTTACTAGTATCAGAGTGCAAAGTGGCTCCGTCTAGCGCTGACACTATCAATTTGCTCAGGGAGAAACACCCGGCATCGTCGCGTCCGCACTGGTCGGAAAATTTTCCACCAGACCAAATTTTGACTCCCCTGGTGGTGACAGTTGATGAAGTGGCTAGTGCGTTGAGCACTTTTCACAGTTCTTCCGCGTCGGGGCCTGATGGTATCCGGCCACAACACCTCAAGGAACTCGTTTCGACGTCCGCGGGCAGTAATGGTGTTCGTTTACTCGAGACACTTGCCCACTTCTGCAACTTTCTTCTAATGGGTTCACTCAATACGGACGTATGCCCATATTTATACGGGGCCTCACTTTGTGGTCTCACGAAAAAGGACGGGGGAATCAGGCCCATAGCGGTGGGTAGCACATTGCGCCGACTGGTTGCTAAACTCGGTTGTAGGGCAGTTAAAGATAGCATGGCGGCCTATCTACAGCCGCACCAAGTAGGATTCGGCACCACCCTGGGTTGTGAGGCCGCAATTCACGCCACAAGAGCATTCGTCATGGACCCGGAAAACACAGATTGTGTCGTCGTCAAGGTGGACCTCAAAAACGCGTTTAACAGTGTCGAAAGAGATACCATATTGACAGAAGTGAAAGATTTAATTCCTTCTTTGTATCCCTTCCTTCGGCAGTGTTATATCGCACCAAGCATTTTATCTTTGAATGGTTGCCAAGTCCTTTCGCAAGTCGGAGCCCAACAGGGCGATCCGCTGGGTCCACTCATTTTTAGTCTGGCCGTTCACAAGGCAGTCACTTCCTTAAAATCGAGTTTAAATGTTTGGTACCTTGACGATGGCACAATCGGTGGAAAAGTCGATTCGGTTGCTGCTGACGTGGGCGCTATTATCTCGAGTTTAGCGCAGATGGGGTTGCAGGTCAATTCCACCAAGTGCGAGATATTTCCGTGTAGTAACCGGGCGAAAGAGAGTATCTCCACTTTCGAGTCCCTTATGCCGGGTTTAAGGATGTTAAACGAGAGCTCTTTTACCCTTCTGGGAGCGCCCATATTCCCGAGTGGTATACCGGCGGCTTTGGATGTTAAAACCCGCACGCTTGCCCGGGTCCAAGAGCATCTGAGGAATGTATCAGCACACGCTGCTTTAACTCTTTTTCGCAGCTGTTTTTCCTTGCCCAAACTGACATATGTGGTTCGGACAGCTCCGACAAGGTTTTTTCCTGTAGAGGTCGCTGCCTTAGATAATACTATTCGGTCCATTCTGGAAACAATCGTCAATGTCACTTTAGACGATTCCAGTTGGCAACAGGCAGTGTTACCAATCAGGCATGGGGGTCTCGGCATCAGGAGCGTTCAGACCATTGGTTTGCCTGCATTCCTTGCGTCGTCGAACGGGGTTGCTGCGCTAGTTACTAGCATTCTTCAAATCCATGGTGGTAGTTGCAGGATTACCTTTCAAAACGATGCAATGGAAGCTTGGACGGTAATGTGTCCGGGCGTTGACGTTCCGAAAAGGCTAGACTCCCAGCGCGCCTGGGACGATCAGGCCTCCAAATTTCTTTTGTCGGAGTTGTCCGAATCGTTTACAGGGGTTGACAGGGCGCGCATCAGGGCTGTAGCCTGCCCGGAGTCCGGCGCATGGCTGCACGCTTTGCCCTCGCCTCAGCTCGGCACGCATCTCGACAATAATTCATTACGGATAGCGGTTGCGCTGAGGCTAGGGTGTAAGTTGTGTGAGGCGCACTGCTGCCCCTGCGGCATAAACGTTGACGAATACGCACACCATGGGCTCAGTTGTGCAAGGTGTGCTGGTAGATTTCCTAGACACCACGCACTGAATGAAATCATTCGTAAGGCGCTGGTGTCAGCTGAGGTTCCGTGTGTGCTTGAGCCCCCTGGTCTTAGCCGCACGGACGGAAAACGCCCGGACGGTCTCACCCTGATCCCCTGGGAAAGAGGCCGATGCCTTTTATGGGACGCCACCTGTGTAAATACTTTCGCAGCGTCCCATTATCCTCACACCACACGTAAAGCAGGCTCTGCCGCAGAACAGGCAGCCCGGCTAAAGCGTGCAAAGTATGCTGAACTGGAAAGTCAGTATATATTTGTACCTTTGGCCGTGGAAACAAGCGGTCCGTGGTGTGAGGAGGCCAAACAATTTGTAACCGAACTGGGTCGGCGCCTGCGAGATCGTGGTTGCGACCCCCGCTCCGGAGCGTTCCACATTTCGTTGGCCATCCAGCGCGGCAACGCGGCTGGTATTATGGGGACTTTCCAACCTGGCACGCTCCGGGGCGGACTTTTTGACTGAGAAACAGGCTTTTTATGCTGTTGTTTATAACTTTAATTTTGACTGTTATTGTTTTTTAATTTGTTATTGTATAAATCTTTGACTTGTCATTATGATGAAATAATTTAAAAACATATGAATAAAAATTTGTGATTAAAACAAAAAAAAAAAAAAAAAAAAAAACAGTCATTGGCCATCTACATTTGGGAAGTAGAAATAGAGTAACAAACGCTAAAAATTACTTAATAATATATATTTTAAAACCATTTTTGTATTACAATATATTATTTAAAAAAAATATATATATATCGTCGAACCCAGTTTGATATATATCAGATACAGGTAAATCTTGATATATATATCCATTGATATATATCCTCGAACCCTGTATATTATAGACTAACATACGTAAAAATTGTGTATTTATTTCTGACAAAATTTGTTATTTTTTTAATGTTTTGCTTTTTTAGGAAAACTTACAGCGAACAATATACTTATGTTGATTCAAAAACGGTGGTTTGAAACTACGCCATTTACAAGTTTTCGCCTGCAACACGTTAATGTGTAAAGATAAAGAAAACTAAATATCAACAAAAATATAAAAACTTGAAAGGGGGTAAATGATTCTTAAATCTACTATGATAAAAAAAATACATTCACTTAACATACGAAAGGTCTATCGAAACTTAAAAGCAATTATTAGGTAAAAGTAAAATACAGTTAAACTAATCATAACATGAAATTTGTTAGCAAAAGATAACTCACAGATCTGGAGTGAAATAAAAATAAGAAAAAGTGAAACAAAAAAAAATAGCCTACACAATTATAGCCTAACAATACATCAATGCATGGTGGTGAGAGGTGGTTGTGGTGCTGCAAGAACGAGTTTCTACGATACTCAGTACGCGAAAATGATAGGTCTAGTTGTAAATGATTGTGTCTTCTACTTCCGATGGGTGGTAGTCTAAATTTTACAGAAGCTTATAACTCGGGGGAGTCAATTTTACCGCTGACAATATCGTGCAGAAATGTTAAATCTGCAGCATCTCTGCGAATGTGCAATGATAATTGTGATGGGTTTTACAAGATTCGTAATAATTAGAACAAAAAATTCTAAATTTTCTATTAAGCAGCCTTAAAACTTTTGAATTTTTTCAATTTGCTTTAGATAAATGATGTATTTAGGATTCCATAATTGTGAAGCATATTCTAGATGACTCCTAACAAGAGCACTATTACCGATTTATGCGCTGGTTGGCTGCGAAATTAGAAGACGGCTCCTTTGGTTAATAAAATATAATTTAAAAACGGTAAAACACACAGTAAATATAAGTAAATCAAGTAGAGACCGAGAGACTGCCAAAACTAATAAATGTCGTAATTTGGAATTTGCTTACGTCTAAGTTTAAATATACATATTTACAGAAGCCTGCCAGCATCAGGCTAGCAGGCAACCTCCGTCGTCGACAAGCACAATATAAAATTTTAATAGTCTTCGCTTTTTTGAAATTACATACATACGGGTCGAATTGAGAACCTCCTTTTTCTAAGATAAATTTTCAGACATTAGAGGGGACATGCCAGGGGAGAGACGTTTCGCATACATGCAAACATGTTTGAAGTAAGATTATTAGTGCGGTCAGTCAGCTGTTTCACGTAGACACGCCTTACAATTTCACCAAATTTTTTCCAGGTACTATTAGGTACATAGCTCTCAATTTTTGATAGGAGCCAATTCTTGAATTTTCTATGGAATTTTTTTTAAATTCACGAATTGCTAAAAATATTTAAGTAATAAATTCTTTTTTTTTTACTATGAATGGGCTTACTCTTGACCTCGATCTAGCCTTGAGGACAGAGATGAGGTCGACGATGGAACGAGCTTGCCCAGAAGAAGTCTATTCACTCGCGATTTAAATAGATTCGGGTTACAAGAGCTCGGGAACACAGACGCAGGCAGAGAATTCCACTCCTTAGCTGTGCGCATTATAAAGAATGTGTGGGATATCAACCAAATATGGGTGGTATCCTGCGGTGCGTCTGGATTCCCGATGGTAGAAGGGGGATGGCGGAATAAGCTCATGGAGCTCTTGGGCACACTCTCCGAAGTACAATCTGTAAAAGACCGACAGACATGCAATTTTGCGGCTTTTTTGCAGGCTTTATTAAACATAAAAATTATACAGAACTTTTCACTACAAATACGACTCCATACACGATGTAAATAGGATTGTCAAGTAGAGTCGTCATTGACGACGAAGGTTCCATATCACCACATTCTCCCGTGCTCGTTTTGTTAACTATAGCTCATAGTCTTCTAAATACCGTGGCAACCTTCTGATCCTGCTGGATCTTCTAATCTCAATAGGAGGAGATGACGGGGCAGCATCTACTAGCCGTCAATTACTAGCCGTTTTTTGTGATTAACGTTCCTCGTAATTAAGACTTGCGCTCGCCATGGAGATTGGCTCTCTTCCACAATACCTTCCTTTATTAATTTTTCAACTTCACTCTTTATGAAAGCTTGTTCATCCGTACTATGCTTCCTTGACCTCACGGCAATAGGCTTACAGTCCGCAGAGACATTGGCAAAAAGAGGTACAGCTGGGACGGAGGCTGCAGCTACACTACATATTTTCAAGGTATCTTTTGGACCACCAAATGCAAATTCGAGCCTTGAGTGCGTCTCTAGAACGTCGTGCCCGATAATGAGGTCAGCACAAAGATTTTCTACTATCAGAAGGTTAACATTCTCATATAAGTAGTCGCCGATTTTAACGTTTTGTCGTGTCATGCCGTTGACCTGCGATTTATGCGACAGAGAAGCCATTGAAATCATCTGATCGCATCGTATCTTTTTGACTTTACAAAGATTAGCAAAGCTCTCGTTAATGAAGCTCAGAGAGCTCCCAGTATCTATCAACGCTTGGGCTTGGATACCTTTGATGGATGCTACGACCATGGCCCTTTTTAGTGAAGTTGGAGCAGCAGCTGTTATACAATTACAGTGACCACATTCATCTGACATTGTCGTCGAGGCCATAGTCTGGTTTCTGCTGCGACATACCTTGCTATAATGACCTTTTTTGTTGCACTTTAAGCAGGTTGCGAGCCTAGCTGGACAGTCCTTGCGTGGGTGTATAGTTCCACCACAAAAGAAACATTTCCGCTTTATATTAGGAGCAGTAGCAGCAGTAGTATTATCAACTTCATTGGTAGAATGGGGCGCGGCGGAGCTGTTAGTTTCCAAGATAGAATATACTTGTGCAGGATCAGAAACGAAGTTTTGACAGTTTGCTTCAGCCATTTCCATGGAGAGAGCTTTGTTGTAGGACTTTTCCAATGTTAGCGTTAAGTTTTCTAAAAGTCGTTCGCGTATTTTCGTGGAGGATATCCCTGCTATGAATGCACCTCTGATACTGTCATTTCTATTAGTTTCAGCGTCGACGCTGGCAAACTCACAGTCCCTGGCCAACTGTTTTAAGGCCTGGAGGTATGCGTCGATGGTTTCATCTGCGTGCTGTCGCCTTGTTGCGAGTAAATGCCGTGCGTGTATCACGTTTTTAGGCTTCACATATAATTTGTCTAGAGCAGCTATCATTGACTCGTACGTCGAGCACTCACTTACGGTTTCATATACTCAGGGTGTTATGTGATTTATTAGTAGTTGCAACTTAGTTATACTTATTCCAAATTTTCTCTTGTTGGGCTGCGGCTTCGGCTTTTCCAGTCGGTGGTTGCTGTGCAGCAAAAAAATTTTGAAATGTCATCTTCCAATGCTGCCACTCTTTTGGGTCGGCATCAAACCTATCCGGTCTGAGGAATTTATCCATAATTATGTTTAATAAATTGAGATGAATAGACTCGTTAAACCTGGTAATAATAGGCTTTATTAAACATAAAAATTATACAGAACTTTTCACTACAAATACGACTCCATACACCATGTAAATAGGATTGTCAAGTAGAGTCGTCATTGAAGACGAAGGTTCCATATCACCACAATACCAAACTTTTTGGCCGCAGTTTGAGCTTTTGACTCAATGTTGGCGCCGAAGTTCAGGTTTGCACACAGCTTCATGCAAAGAAGCTCGAAGCTGTCGGTGTCCGGTACAGATGTACCTCGAAAAGTAGGAGCCAGATTGAATGGGGTTGTGGCAGTATGGGCTCTGCTGCCTTTGCCCTGATTTTAAAAAGCAACCACTTCCCTTTGGGACTTTGTCTATAGCACAGAGCTTGTCATTGTTTTACCGTCTTATGTCAAGCACGCTATTTTATCTTAGCTTATGTAAATATTATAGCTATAATTGATTCAGTAATACACGCCGGTGAAATCTACATCATCTAGTTGTTATTTATTTATGTCGCCGTATCGGCGACTAAAATGGTGACCCCGACGTGATGAAATTTGAAAAAACAGTTGCGTGTAGCTGACGCCATTTTAAAATGATTCTTCATTGAACAAAAATAATTTATTTCGGCGAGCGTCGTTGGCGCGGTGGTGCGAGGCAGAATTCCGCGCTGCCTTTTCATCCAGCAAGCTGCCAATCTTGACGGCGCCTTACTTTTAAATCGGGGCGCCCAAGCACCGTCGTCGGAGCAAACGATCACCGTGCAAGTCTGGAGACTTTTGAAATTGAAATTGTGAGAGTTGCCCGTTTCGTATGAGATTTTTGGTACGCCGCTGTTTTCCTGAGGAGCGTTTCATCAGGTCCACCCACGACGCTTCGTTCCCTTGTTTGGTGAAGTAGACAATGCAGTTTTTTATTTTCATTTATAGCCTAAGAAAAGCGAAGTTGCCAATTCTTTGAACTTCAAGGCGAAACTTTTATTTTTGTATATACACCTATTAATTGCCCAAGTGCGAACATTTATTTTATTGCTTGTGTGTGTTTTATTTTGATTTTATTCAATAATAATTATAACCCGGACTGTTATAATAGTTAGTTATTGTTTACGTTATTGTTTTTCTGACTGGGTGATAACAAGTTGCTGGTTTACTAACACTTTGCTTTGTTTTTGTGTGTAATACTAATATGGCAGAGTTGGAGAAAGCTTTAGCTGAGCTTGAAAAGCTTCGATTGCAAAATGAAACTCTAGCCTTTCAACAAAAGGAGCTTCAAGATAGGCTTGCTCAGAGTAAAAATACTAATCCATTTGCTGTTCATGGGGTCCGTCCTAATTTGGCTCCTTTTTGGCTCGATCGACCTGCGGGTTGGTTTGCTCACATCGAAGCTCAATTTTGTCTCTGTGGTATTACTGCAGATGACACGAAATACAATCATGTTGTCTCACAGATTGATTCCAGGATGTCCAGAGAAATGGAAGACCTTATTGTCAAGCCACCAGAGAAAGGTGAGAAAAGGTATGAATGGCTGAAAAAGGAAATGATCCGCAGATTCAGTATTTCGGACACTCAGCGAATCCGCCAACTGATCTCTGGGGAAGAACTGGGTGACCGCAAGCCTAGCCAGTTCCTCAGACACCTAAAGTCTTTGGCAGGTAATTTATCTGATGATACTATCCTTCGTGAACTTTTCATGCAGCGCTTACCCAAGTCGGCCCAGCAAATTCTTGCCACCCAGGCAGACATGTCCCTGGACAAGGTTGCTGAGTTGGCTGATGCCATATTAGAAGTAAACTGTGCATCGGTCAATGCAGTCCAGACTGATCAGAATACTACTGGTCTTGCTGCCCAGGTGCAAGAACTAACGCGGCAGGTGGCAGCGCTTGCTGAAAGGCAGTATGGGCCTCGGTCTAGACGCATGTCTAGATCTAGGTCTAGGACTAGATCGGTTTCACCTGACAGTATGTGCTGGTACCATCGCAGATTTGCTGCAAAGGCCACTAGATGCACAAAGCCTTGTTCTTGGTCTGCAAGATCGTCGGAAAACCAACAAGGCAGTCAGTAATGGCGACGGCTGACTGCACTTATACTGGTCGTCGTCTATTTGTTACAGATAAGGAAACAAAGTATAGATTCCTTCTTGACACTGGCTCAGACCTTTGTTGTTTCCCTCGACGGTTTCTTTCCTCTAGGGCATGCCAGTCTTCTGGTTATGACCTATGTGCCGCAAATGGCACTACAATAAAAACATATGGCAGTCGGTCATTGACTTTGAACCTCGGGCTACGTAGAGATTTCAAGTGGAATTTTATAATTGCCGATGTTGATACTGCCATCATTGGCTCAGATTTCTTAGCCTACTTTAATTTGTTGCCTGACTGTCGCAATAGGCTTCTTCGAGATGGATTGACTGGGCTCTCTGTACCAGTTTCTGTTTCAAACTTTAATCAGCCTAGCATCCGCACTGTAACCACAAACACAAATTCACCTTTTTCAAAACTTCTTCTGGAATTTCCAGCTCTAACGAAACCACCTGGCATCAACCGCGAGGTGAAACACAACACTACTCACCACATTAAGACGACCGACGGACCGCCCGTCGCTGCGCGTCCCCGTCGTCTCGCTCCTGAGAAGCTGCGCATCGCCCAGAAAGAGTTCACCGACTTGGTGCAGTCCGGTACGGCGCGTCCTTCTAAGAGCCCGTGGTCATCACCGCTCCACCTCGCGCCTAAAAAGGATCTAACATGGCGTCCATGTGGTGACTATAGGGCATTAAATGCTCGTACAGTGCCAGACCGTTATCCTGTGCGTCATATAGGGGATTTTGGCCACAGTTTAGCTGGTGCTACCATTTTCAGTACTATTGATCTAGTGAAGGCCTACCAACAGATTCCTGTAGAGCCAGCGGATGTTTGCAAAACTGCTATCATCACGCCGTTCGGTCTCTTTGAATTTCCCTATATGACGTTCGGGCTACGGAATGCAGGGCAGACATTTCAGAGATTCATGGACGAGATGGTCCAAGGACTGGAATTCTGTTTCCCTTACATTGATGACATTTTAATTTTCTCGCGTGACGCAGAGGAGCATATTTCGCACCTCCGAATCCTTTTCCAGAGGTTGTGTGATTATGGTGTAGTGATCAACCCTGGAAAGTGCGTGCTCGGTGCTGCAGAGGTGATTTTCCTTGGCTATAAAGTCTCCAAAGATGGCATTCGTCCTCCCGAAGAAAAGATTTCTGCTCTGCGAGAATTCCCGCTTCCTAAGACGGCGCAAGGTCTAAGGAGGTTCTTAGGTATGATCAACTATTATCGACAGTTCCTACCTAAAGCCGCTGACACACAGGCGCCGCTTATTGATTTCCTTACCGCCAGTAAACTGAAAGGTAACAAGCCCATGCCTTGGACACCAAACCTGGAGCGTGCTTTCCACGCGTGCAAAGACAGCTTATCCCAGGTTACTATGCTCGCTCATCCTATACCTAATGCCCGCCTTGGGCTGTATTCGGATGCATCCAGCACGCACGTGGGAGCCTGTCTCCAGCAGTGGTCGAACCGGGGTTGGGAACCATTGGCTTTCTTTAGTAACAAACTGACTGCAAGTCAGTCTACCTGGCCGGCTTACTACCGGGAGTTGCTGGCTATTTATGCTGCGGTGCAGCACTTCCGTCATATATTAGAAGCACAACATGCTACTATATATACGGACCACAAGCCTTTGTTATACGCATTCACTCAACGTAGAGAGAAGCTGCCACCGCCGCAATTGAATCAGCTTACCTTTATATCACAATTCACCACGGATATACAACACGTAAAAGGTGAAAACAACATAGTCGCTGACACGATGTCCCGAATTGAGGCAGTATCATTAGACGTCGACTATGTCGTTCTGGCTAAAGACCAGGCAGTTGACGACGAGCTCAAAGCCATGCGCGACAACTCGTCGCTTAAACTTGTGCCTACGCCTATTACAGGGACCGACGTTACCATTCTCTGCGACGTGTCGACGGGTAAGTTGCGGCCGTATCTTTCGCCTGCGCACCGCCGGCCGACGTTCGAGCGCCTGCATAGCCTGAGCCACCCGGGTGCGCGTGCCTCTGCTCGCCTCGTGGCCGATCGCTTCATGTGGCCTGGCGTGCTCAAGGACTGCCGCCGCTGGGCGCGCGAGTGCCTGCCCTGCCAGCGCTGTAAGGTGACGCGCCACGTCTCTGCGCCGCTCGGTACTATAGCAACGCCCTCGGCACGGTTCAGGCACGTACACATAGACATAATCGGTCCACTTCCCATTTCCGACGGTTATTCCTACTGCCTGACGGCAATAGACCGTTTCACCCGTTGGCCAGAAGCTTGGCCGATGATGTCTATTACTGCGGAAGAGGTGGCTAATTGTTTCATGCGCGGTTGGATCGCGCGCTTTGGCGTTCCCTGCACGGTCACTACTGACCAGGGCCGCCAATTTGAGTCTGTATTATTCAACCGCCTCTTGGATATTGGCGCCACCAAACGCGCACGGACCACTAGCTACCACCCACAAGCTAATGGTATGATCGAGCGTTTTCATCGCCAGCTTAAGGCTGCTCTCATGTGTCACAAAGACACCTGGCACCAGGCTCTACCATTAGTCCTGTTGGGTGTTCGGGCCGCCCTAAAGGAGGACCTAAAATGTTCTTCTGCGGAGCTTGTGTACGGTGAGCCGCTGCGGTTACCCGGTGAACTTTTGATACCCAGCAGCTCTCAGCCGGAACCCTCGGACGATTTCGTGAGCCGACTTCGTCGCAAGATGGCCAGCCTCCGTCCTGTTCCTGGATCTGCACATGCCACACCTGCAACTTTCGTGTTTAGGAATCTTAAGGATTCATCTCACGTTTTCCTTCGCGATGACTCTGTTCGGAGAGCCCTTCAACCACCTTACACTGGCCCATACAAAGTCGTTGGTCGCTCCCTCAAAACTTTAACCTTGGACTCTGCCGGAAAGAAGGTTGAGGTCAGTATCGACCGCACTAAGCCGGCTTTCATCGCGCCTGACCCTGATATAGTCGTCCTGCCCGCCTCTCCCGCAGCTGCTGCAGCGCCCTCCGCGCCACCCGTGGGTCCGCCCGCGTCGGCTCGTCCTTTAGCTCCTTCTATTGTTTCCGCACCTGGTAAACACTCAGTACAGCAGCCTGTTATCACTCGGTCAGGACGAACTGTTAGATTTAAAACTGTTTATGACGTATAGCTGTTTAGGTTTGAATATTTTTGTAATGTGACTTCAAATCTTTGTTACATTTGTATGCATTTTCTGCATTTGCGAAGTTTGATTTTTTGTTTTTTGTTACGTTTTGTTAATTTTTTTGTGTAACTATTTTTCTCCGTAGGGGGGTGGTTGTGGCAGTATGGGCTCTGCTGCCTTTGCCCTGATTTTAAAAAGCAACCACTTCCCTTTGGGACTTTGTCTATAGCACAGAGCTTGTCATTGTTTTACCGTCTTATGTCAAGCACGCTATTTTATCTTAGCTTATGTAAATATTATAGCTATAATTGATTCAGTAATACACGCCGGTGAAATCTACATCATCTAGTTGTTATTTATTTATGTCGCCGTATCGGCGACTAAAGACTCCTTTTGGCAGTGAATAGACACGCTTGTGTTTTGGTGGCGTTGAAACTCACCAGATTTTTGTCACCCCAGTCGGAGACAAGACTTAAGGTTGAGTTTATACGCTCTACCATGGCCTCTCTCAAAGAACGTGTTTCGTCACTGCTGGCTTTGACTGCCCATGTAAAAAAGATGTTGTTTATTATTTATTTATTTAGTTATTTTATTTATTTGGAGTACTAACAGCAACATTAAACTTTCATGGAGGATAGTAACAAAAAGACAATTACAAGTTCTCGCATACAGAAGCAGAAGAAAACGGGTAAAACAAGACTATATCTAAATAATAAATAAATAATAATAAATAAATACTAATCTTTAGAAAAAGGGTTAATTTAAAAAAAAATTACATTAAAGTGGGATTCTAGTATAGTTGTTGACACATTTAAAAAAAAAACCGGCCAAGTGCGAGTCGGACTCGCACCCTAAGGGTTCCGTACCTATGTACCATATGATATACTAAAAGCTTTAGCTCTTTTTTTTTTTTTTTTTTTATTTAGAAAACCAACAGCTGTTTACAAAAAGAATAGTTTGCTTATATATTAATGGTACATGAGCCTATAACAGGTTTCCCTAAGTTAACAACACATAATTTAGTATTACTATCTACAGAGCAAGCGTAACTAAGCTAACAGTTTCCAAATACCATTGAAAATTAAAAAAAAAAAATTACATAACTAAAAATTTGTCACATATACGTAACAAAGTTTTAACACGATCGAGAAGTAAAAAACAATTAATTAGGTTTTGAGAAGATGCTCCAAGTAAAATAATAAACCACATTAAAACTAAATAATCTGCCAGTTAAAAGAACACAAGATGCTAAAAACAATTGAAAGTGTGTATATGGGTGTGGTTTGAATGTTTTATTTTTCTGTGGTATATGCGTGTGTGTGTCTGTGTGGAAGTTGATTTATATAGGTGCTATAAGTTCATTGCTATTGGGTTTCGAGTTTAAGTTAATATTACCAGATTTCAAATCTATACCTTGATTTAAGTAGTTTGCGGATAAAGTATCAATAATATCCTTTTTATATTTATTTTTATTGTTCAGTATAATATCATGGTCGGAGAATGATTTATTATAATTATCACAAATACGTTTAATAGGTGCATTCTGTGCATAGTTAGTACGACTCGCATCAGTGGAAAACAGTCTTTTAGAAGTGTGTCGTCTGTTACGACGTCCAGGTACGCAAAAGTAAATCATCGAAAGAAGCTGGGGGCAATCTATCTTACCGTGAAGAATATCGTGCAGTAATAATTGATCTAATAAAATCCTACGGTCTTCTAAGCTAAGCAACTCATAATGAGCACATCTCTCAAGATAATTTTTATGCGATTGGCCAGTTTTATAGTCTAAGTATTTCAAAAACTTTTTTTGAATGCTGTGTGGCCGCACAAACGCAACGTTGGAATGCGTATAGAGGTCGCTAAATTTCACAACATCGGGCAGGACCACAGTAGCCTAGTTGGTAAAGCGTCTGCGGTACTTACGCAGAAGACGCAGGTTCGAATCCTGCCTGTGGTTGTGAGATTTTGCGATTTTCTACTTTGTAGATTTATCCGAACACAGGAAGTGTTAAAATAAAAATCATTTTCAATTATACGTAGTGTTACCAATTTTCAACTCGAAATCTGTCTGCAATGATGGACTAGTTGAGCTAGTACAGCAAAAATGCTTGCTAGGTGGCAGCACAAACGCAACGTTGGAATGCGTATAGAGGTCGCTAAATTTCACAACATCGGGCAGGACCACAGTAGCCTAGTTGGTAAAGCGTCTGCGGTACTTACGCAGAAGACGCAGGTTCGAATCCTGCCTGTGGTTGTGAGATTTTGCGATTTTCTACTTTGTACATGCTTTTATTGTCGTGGGAACTGAAAATATCTAAAAATATCTATAAATACTGAAAATATAATATCTCATATTCTTTTTAATTAAACTAGTTATTATTCAAAAAACTAAAAGTCAAATAGCAATAATTACTTTTTAGTTGAACTAGGTATTATTCAACCTAGGGTACAAGTGCAGTGCAAGTTTCATCAAAATCAGTTCAGCAGTTCATTAAAATCAGTTCAGTAAAACTACAAAAGACAAATAGGTAATTAAGTAATGGTACTCGAATGAAAAAAATATTACTTTGACGTAGCTTCAATTACAAATGAAGTTAAAACAAATAGGAAATACAAAGTAATAAAAAAACTAAACTAACTTCAAGACTAAAGTAAGATAGATATTTAAGATAGAAGGTAAGGTAGTAGATATGTAAGTTTTTGAGGTTGGGGCCATAATCACTACCAACACTACGGATTAAAACATGCATATGAGCGTTGTGTGCGGTTTTAGCGCGCTAATAGTCGGTTCAAAACTTGCTCGTATTCACTCGTTTAAGCGACGTGACGTCATCAGTGACGTCACTTTAGCGCGCTATCATTGCATACGAAAATGAGGTAGTGCAGCGTGTGCGAAACGTCAAATTCATAAGACATTTGTCATCAATCTCGTTTTATGGGGTTTTTAGATTTAATTATATTATCGAATAATCATTATCTCTCAATAATTTCTTAAAATGCAAAACAAAATCAAAATTTTAATTTTTCTCAGTGACATTGACATAAGCGCGCTCTAGTCTGGTTTAAAACTGTATTCGATCGTATTCGACGAATGCACGCATATAGAAATAAACCGACTATATTCAGTGAATGTAATGTGTGCGTTGTATTCAAGAAAGAAACCGTAGTGCAAGTGACATGTTTATGTGTTTTCATCTCATCTATTCGAAAATCGCTGAACGCTTTGTCAATAAAGGCGAACAAAATAGCTGTTTTCTCCAAGAGACTTTCGTAGCGGGTAAAAATTGGATTTAAAATTTGAATTAAGGTCCAACCATAGGGATATTTTAGGTCAACCATAGACGTCGAACCAAAATATTGTATGAAAAATGATACAGGCCGGTTGTACCTACTATTAAAATTATTATGAATATAAAAAAAATAAATATGCTCTAAATGTAAACAAACTACTAACCAAAGAGGTTCTGTTGTTAAAAATGGCAATAACATTTTCAGTTGTTACAAATATGATTTTTAGTATTGTTTCATCAAGTAATAATATTGTAATGGTATTTTATATTTAAAATTAATGATGAGTGTGTGTCTCAATGAGCCTCTTATTATTTTCTCATAGAGGTAGATGAAAAGAAGAGTTTATTACGCGGTTGCAAAAATATTTTTAACTTAGGCGACCTATTGAATCCCTCGCTACATTCAGGATTCTACTTTAGAATCCCTCGCCATGCTCGGGATTCTACTCAAGAATCCTTCATTTCGCTCTGGATTCAAAATAGCGCCCTCGCCTTAAAAATATTATTTTACAGCCTTGTGATACAATCTACTCGTACTATTTACTCCTAAAATAGGCTGGCACCAACCTCAAAAACTTTAATTTCTCCCTTTTTACTTTCGAGCAGAGCGAGAAAGGTATTGTATTCGTGAAAAAAAAAATGTTTTTCTAATTTTCTCAAAAATGTGTTATATATCACTTATACATCATAAAAAACAAGTCTCCCAAAAATATCCGTCCGTCGGTCGGTCGGTCGGTCGGTGCGTCGGTCAGTCTGTCCATCACGCTTTGGCCTAGCGGCTAAACGAATGGTCCGATTGACACCATATTTTGAATTTAGGAGTTTTATGCAAATCCATCGATGTTCTAAGTCCATGTTCTAAGTCGTTTCTTGCTGGCTCTCATTTAGAGGGTAGCTGTCATACAACGAAAATGAAAAATTGATTTTTCACAAAAACGGCTCATAGAATCTTGATGAAACTTTGCATGACCAAGCATCTCCATGTAAGATATCTTGCGCCAGTATCAACTGATCTGTGTAATTTCATATAAGGGGTGTTCCTGTACCACCAAATCGTAAATATTATGTGATTTACCCAAAATTGGTTCCATTGAGTTTATAAAAATATTAATCCTGGATTGGTTGTCTACCTGACTGGATATTCTTTATGATTTTCTTGAATAAAATGTAGTACACAGGTGTACCAAAAAGTGAAAGGGCTTGCTCAGTAGACTAAACATGTGTTGGGATATTAAAAAACCTCCTTGCAAGTATCCTACGGTAGTATCCATTGATCTGTGAAAATGTATAATGTGTGCATGTATGTGTTCCGGTACTTCCAAAAGTTAAACATGTGATTTACTCGAAATCGTTTGAGGTTTGTTTGTTTTAATGTTTGACAATTTGAATTATGAATTGATTTGTATATTTCATTCTAACATTTTTTTGGAAAAACGTAAATAAAAGTTTGTATTTCCATACTATGTGTATGGCATTACAAATTTAAGTTTGCGGTTGATAGTTTTTCCTTGAGTATTGCGAGAAAGTAAGTGAAAAAATAAATGCTATTTTAGTCTTGAAGTTGGTTTTTGTTTATTACAATTTTTTTTTTAATAATAAATCATATGAAAATAGACAATTTTTTTTATTAAATTGAATATCTGGAACATGATTTTTTTTAAAACTTCAACATAATTTATTTTTATATTAGATTTTACGCGCGTTATGTAGTCTTTGTGTCATCCTAGTGTCTCTTACAGGAACCATACATTTTCTGGGATAAATTGCAGCCTATGTGTTTGTCCAGTGCTTGATATATCTACCTCCCAAATTTCATCGAAATCGGTTCAGCTGTTTAGCGTGATAGTGGAACAAACAATCATACTTTCGCATTTATAATATTGTTTTGAAAAGATTACACTTAGTTTATTTCTGTACTTGTATAAAAAAATTGTAAAGTTTTATTTTTGAAAGTAGTTACAAGAAGTCGTCATTATGACAAGTTGTGTTAAAGAGAAGTTGGCCTTAAGATAATTTAGCATTGTGAGAAGTTGATGCTTCAGCGTGGTTAAGCCCGCAGTTTTTCTCACAACAAACTACAAATATTTGTTGAGCCTTTTTATTTCAGAAATAAAACACTATTATAGGGAAGAACAGCACCTCCTAGTACAGGTATCTTATGTGAAGAGGAACACCCCAGTATAATACTTGTAAGTAAAGAAATGTAAGATTCCTTTTAATTTTAATTACAGTTTTGTTTATGTTGTTATTTATTTTTCTGTAATCAACAATGTTACACACACCAACCTACAACAAGATTTTTTAACAAGACTTGGAGCTGTCAAAATGCTGCATAGTAAAATAGCTTGTATTCAATTGAATGCCCTTTGGTTAAAGTTCTGTTTTCTGTTCTCACCTTTAGCTAAAAAACAGAAAAAGCACATAAAAAACGGACAAAGTTGTTCTGCTATTTTAAATGGACAAAGCACATAAAACCAAACTGTATCCAAAGGTTGAATTTAAATTGAATAAAAGCAATTTTCTTAAACATCTTCCCAGGTTGCATTGGCCTAGAGAGCTCGGAAGCTCGACCCCTTTTCTCTCAAAATTTAAACCAAGCCCAAAAGTAGTAATACAATTTTAATGCATTTTGACAAATCCAGGTTTTTCTTTATGAAAATCTTGTTATCTTGTATCTTGTGTCCCAATACCTCCTTCATGAGAAGCAAAATAAAGAGAAAACAAAACAAACCTGATTCATCGTTTGGTGGCGATGATGGAATATCAGATTTAACTATGGTTGCCATCTTGTACCTGTGAACAAGTACTAGAAGTAAATAAAAAGAAACCAATTAGATATCAGTGAGAAAATGTGCGGCAACAACACTTTAAAATTTAGTATGGGTTAGTAACTTAAAATAGTGTTTATTTAGGTCCAAAATAATAATATTATTGAGCTCCATGTTAAGGTTGGTTCTGCCGTTTCCTAGCTGTTTGTTCAGATACTTTTTTAAGGAGTAGGTAGGTATATTAAAAAAATATTGAAAAACCTAGAAGTTAAAACTGAAGTTAATGCTGTACTAGGCCCAAAACCTTCAAAGCAAGTAGGTAGGTACATAATAACTGTATAACAATAATATCTATGTAAGCTTCATGTTTTTAGTTCAAGTCTTCTGGTATTTTATGTACAAAGAGAATTCAAAAGTTGAAATATAAGACAGTTAAGTAGGTAGTTAGCTACCTAACTAAATGCAGCAACTCGAAGAAGATAGACGAAAATAATAAACAAGTGCTTAATAGGATGTTAGTAGGTAGGTAAAACAACAAATTCGTGCTTTGGCTACATGCATCACAATAACAACAAAAGAATTGAATTTTTCCAATGTAAATACTTACTATAATCAAAGTCATTTAACTATTTGAATTCCAAAGAGACAGGTTTTGGAATCTATAAATTGTTCAATTTATCACTGTTCAATTTATCACACAATCAGCCGCATAGGACGAACACTTCAATGTTTTTAGGGACACTCAATCACAGTTTTACAATACACGAGCTTCACCATGGGAACAACAAGTTGAATTATCATAAATACACCAAGAATCTCCTATATTTTCCGCGAACCTGTCTTCCGAATTTCAGTCAAAATACAAAATGGCTGGCTAAATAAACGAACGAGCGAGCAAAACGGCGAACGCACGGGCGAACGAACTGTCAAAACGAATCATGTCGACACACACACACTCACACACATATCAACATGAAATCACAAAATGTCCGTGATATGGTAATCCGTTATTTGCCTTTGCAATATGAATTATTACAATTGTAATCAATTCGCACTAATTACAATTGTAATCAAATGAATAATTATATTCAAGGACAATTCGATCCGCAACAGTACCGAAATTCACGTAGGAGAGCGAGCTCGTGAAAGTAGCTGTCTTCCGTTTCGCACGCACACTGACTGATCGTTCGTTCGTTCGATCGAGTCAAGTGAGCCTCTGCCGAGCCGAAAACACGCCGAGATTGCCGAGAACAAGAACGTGACCCCCGCGCGTTGCGGACTTGCGGACTGTGCCAAGTGGTGCCAGCCTTGTGCCACTCCAATACTAGAAGCAACGCTATATTTGATGTCTCTGTCATACTAATGACTATACAACACTCGCTGTCTCTTTTTCACTTTCTTCTACATAGCGTTGGGTAGAATGTGTAGATATAACTATACCTAAATACTCTTGACAACAACGGCAACAGTGATCGGCGACGACAATACAGGCGAAAGTGGGTCGTATTCATGTACAGTACGGTACGACTACGAATGATTTCTCTCTACAAGCGGGGCGCGGTGCCGCTGCCTCTGCCTGCGCTGCGCTGCGTCGAGCATGTTGGTAATAATAATAAGTGGCGGCATGGCGTGGGGGGCGCGTTACGTGAAAGTAGACGTGCTCTGAATAGCGAGAGGCTATTAAGCAAAACAGAGATAAGCGCGCTTGTTTTGTTTTATTATTGAGCGCTAAGTGCTTAGCAAGCATGAATATTATATTATTCACTCGAATTAAAGGTACATTATAATATTAGGTACTCATTCTAATAAATGTAGGTATTCAAAATAGGTACCTACTTATGATTATTATGTACATAAGTAGGTATTTATGACAAACATAGATTCAGCCGCAAATCAAGGCTGGTGAGTACCTATACAGCGTGTAAAGGAAAAGCGTGATAATACTAAAGGGTGTGAGTGAATGTGCTCCTGAAACTGAACAACTTTTCCCAAGGAAAATAGGTCACAGAACAAAATAAATTTTTGACCTCCCATAGAAACTGCATCAACTGCGGGAGGTAAATTTTGGTTCTTCGTATTTTGACCTACATTTTCCTTGGGAAAAGTTGTTCAGTTTCGTGGGAAGATTCACACCCTTCAATATTATCACACACCACACCTTTCCGTTACTCGTAAGCAAATGCTAGTGAGGCAGCTTATTTCGCTTCTCGCACGGTGTCAGGCAGGCAGCGAAAGTTATTTGAAAGAAGCGAAAGCTTGGGCGTAAGCGGATTTTATAGTTTGAGTTTGAAAGTACCTCACTGCTTTGTGTGTTTGATTATAAAATTTGAGACGTTTCACGCGGGTGTCGCGGGAAGAAAATTCTAGAAATTTTGGAACTCTTCCGGCCATATTGGCAACTGTGTTTTGTAACCAGTTGTCGTGGACGAAAAAAATCGACAACCGGGTGCTATCTCAGGGTGCTATAGAAATTTCCTCAGAATAATGACCTCCTTGCTTTGCTCAGAGAAGAAACCGTGCTAATTTATTCTTAGATTATTATAATACTAACGACGCCTTCATTGTATTTACAAAGATAGTATGATAATGTAATTGCTGTGATTTTAAAAGCTCATAAAATCTCTTTAATAATCTGTCTTATTTTATAATCTCTTTTTACTCATCAAATCCTAATGGCAAATATTGAGAAAATTAAAAAAACATAAGTAGTGAACAGTTATCGTAAAATTCTTAACTTGCTCGACATATTTATTATTGTGCTTTTGAATAAAGCCGTGTGTAGTTGATGGCTGTAAGTACATCTTCAAAACAACAGAAAGAAATCTGCAATGAAATTTTGTCTTTTCATCTGTAAGTTTTATTGATTAATTTTCATGTTTGTCGATTATAATCACAAACAATGTTTAAAAAAATGTCAAGTAATAATTCCTACAGTCAGTTAAATTGAAATTGTAGGGTTCCCCTTGATGGCCGACGCGGTAGAGGAAGGCCTAAAAAACGGTGGCGCGACGACCTCGATGCCTTCATGAAAGGTTGGCAGGCCATGGCTCATGACCGTGACAATTGGAAAGAAAAAGGGGAGGCCTTTGCCCTGCAGTGGGACAAACCAGGCTAAAGAAAAAAAAATATATAGTTTTAGTACCTATTCATTCCTATCTTCAGCTGTTGTTACTATGTCTCTTTTGTAGGTATAATTCGTGAAATCTTGTTTTTGGCATATAATAGTAGTTTATGCAGCTTTCATATAAAACAGGTTATTAAAAACGAGATTAAGTTTATCACGCGAGGCGCAGCCGAGTGTGATAATAGTATCAAATGAGTGTTTTAATACCATATTATAAGCAGTTGCGTATACTACTTTATTTTCACTCATGCAATAGGTAGGCACTTACTTATAAATTAAACAAGTTGACCCGTGTGGTGCCGGAAAAGTATAATAGCAACCGATATCTACCCGTGGGTGTCGTAAGAGGCTTAATGAACCAGAGGATGGGCAGCAGCATCTTTCTGAGTATCGTATCATCTTACATCTGCGGTCACCAACAACCGCGGTACATGGTGCCAGCCGTAACGCTAACAAGCATGGTGATGGTGACTATGGTACTTCCCCTCCACATTGTTTCAACAAAAGCTGGACTGTAGTGAACGTTTTATGGGATTTTATGATGATGACGATGAATTAAACATCAAAAGGCTACTAAAATTATGTATATTATTAGAGTTATGTTATGCGAGTAAAGAAAACGCCTCATATGTATTTGCTAGGTCTTTGAAATAAACAAGCAGAACATTTGCTCAACGTGACGTGGTTTTCTTTTCGATTCTCATTCTTTCTCAATTCATTGTAGGTTTTGTCATTTAATTTTCTAGAATTATACAGGAGAAGATCATAAGTTACTTTAGTAACCACTTCAATCGTATCTTCTGGTGTCACTGCATGTGTCCTGCCTGTACCACTATCTCTACTATTTCAATAAACTTTCATGGGCACAAAATACTTGAAAAAGGTAAATATTTGAAAATTGCGGCTAATCTTATACCTATATCCCAGGTCTACTAATTTAAGGCTGCCCACGCGCATCTTTTACACTGCAAATGAAATAATTGTAACGTAACTATAGTAACTACTCTAACTGCTCCAAAATAATAGGTTGTTTGTAAGGTACACTTTGAAAATATGCAGATTATATTTGACAGCTACTAAGAAAAGCTGATACATATGTAATGATAATGGGCTACTCTAAAAGACCTTATATTCAGTCTTCTTAAAAAACAGGTTAGGCTCAAGGGAAATTTTATTCAAGCGTTATGTAATGATTAAAAAATTTAATTACGTACCACCCTTGCAAAATTTTTATACAAAAATCGTTACGTAATAGTAACTTTTTATTTATATATCACCTTTTTCATCATATTTTAAAGATTACGATGTAGATAAAATAATTAATTTAAAATTGTTTTCAAAATTTAACGCGGAAGGATTTCCTGAAAATAAATTAAATTAAATAAAAATATAATTCCTGTTTCGTAACTGGTTACGAAAAAATAAAACTTCTTCTATTGCAAAGAACTGTTTGCGTAAGAATATTTTAATACCTTGCACATAACCTGCTGGGATAAAACTTATCACAATTCAATTAAACACTTAAAGGTAACATATAAGAAGTGGTGCTCCCCAGCAGGACGCGAAGGAGACGCACAGTGGGGCATAATGTCGAAAATGTGTCGTGTTCTACTAAGTCGATAGTTGCATCTTTTGAACCGACATAGGTAGCTGGTTGAAAATTTCACAAAATATGTTTTTTTAAGACAAATATATTACCTAATAATAAAAACTAAAAAAAAAATATTAAGGGGGGTCGCCATACAAGAAACGTATTTTGTTTGTTTTTGCTCTGTCGTCAGAACGGTTCGTCAAACTTGGTTTGAATTATAGTTCACTAAAATGCATCGATATATTAATAGTAAGGGTGATGAAGGACAAATTTCTATATGATTTGCTCATGTCTGCCTCTTTGACTAATGATAAGGAGCATCCTCTAGAAGATACAAAAAATATTGGCGGACATCCACACCCCTGCGTTTTTGAGGAATTAAGTTTCAACTATTTTGAAATTTGACAAAGAAACGTACACCTGGCAGACTATGACTATCTGATTAAATACAATGTTATAAGGGTAAGGCCCTGTAACTATGCACTTTTCGAAAAAATCCTGTGACTCCTTACTTCAACCCTCATACTTGCTAAACAAAAATATTTTTTTGCATTTTTATGATAAAAATTTGTTGTGCAGTGTATTTACGAGCTTATTTATAGCAGTTATGGTACATCAGATTGATCTAGGGCTTACCATTAGACTTTGTAATTCCACATTTTTTCTGGTCTATGAAAATTTCACTGACCCCACGCCATTTTCTAAACTTTGAGTCGTTAAAAAATGGATTTTTGTTACCTACATGTCTAAAAAGTTCTTGCAATATTGAAACCCCAACTTTTTTGAACATTATAGTGCTTTTTATGTAGTTTTTATGAACGTACAAAGCCTTAAACCAAAACTAGACGAAATCGAAATACTAATCTCGGATCGTAAGCTTGACATATGTTGCTTTAGTGAAACCTTTTTAAAAAGAGAAGAAATACAATATTTACAAATCCAAGGATTTAAATTAGCCGATTACTATTGTAGGAAAAATCAAAAAAGGGGCGGAGTTGCCATTTATCTCCGAAACTATATTGGTTATCGTAGGATTGAATGGATTTCACAAATGACAGTGGAAGGTATAATTGAATGCTGTGGTATTATCTTGAATGACCTACATTGGATAATTGTCTGTATTTACAGAGTCCCTGGTAGTGCATTTGATATTTTTATAAATACTTTAAATGCATTACTTTGCAAACTTACGACGAGAAGAAGAAATATCTTTAAAAAAATATTTGTTCTTGGTGATTTCAATGTGGATTTATTAATAAAAAATAAACATACTGAAACATTAATTAACGAATTAAAATCGTTTAATTTAAAAGTAACTATCAATGAACCTACTAGGATAACCAAGACCTCTAAAACTTGTATAGATAATATTTTTACGAATATCACAAAATATACAATTGAAGTTTTGAATTTAGGCTTATCGGACCACACTGGCCAAATAATAAAAATTCCCTGTTCTTTAAGCTTTCATCAGCAATATTGGTTTGTTCACAAGAGAAATAATGATTGGTATTTGGAGATTTTTCTCAAATATTTATCACAAATAAGCTTTGCTTTTAAGGATGTTTACATGGAATCAAATGCAAATAATGCCTACAAATCATTTATAGAATTGTTTAATCTTGTCTATGACCTGTGTGTTCCTTTGCATAAAATCAAAATAACTTATAAGAAAAAGCCAAAATGGAAAACCAAAGGAATTTCAATAGCTAGTAAAAATAAAAGATTGTTATACTTACAAACACAGAGAAGTGATAATTCAGCAATTATTGGAACTTACAAGAAATATAGAAAAATAATGAAGTCTGTTACTAGGCGGTCTAGACAATTAACAAATATAACATATATAAATAAAAGTGCAAATAAAAACAAAGCTACGTGGAATGTAATTAAAGAAAATACCACGCAAACGAATACCATAAGTCAAACCATAACATCGATTAACGATGCTGGACGTATAATCAGTGATCCAATACACATTGCTGAGACTTTTAATAAATATTATATAAATCTATGTAAACCTGACCCTTCTAGAACACCCTACAAATCACTAAGTTCATCAAACAGTAACTCCATGTTTGTTACACCAGTCACCGTATTAGAACTTATAAAAGTAGTTTTTGCCTTAAAAAATAAAAAAAGTTATGGAATGGACAATATACCTATCCAAATAATTAAACGTAGTATTCATTACATATCTGACCCTCTAGTCTACGTCATAAACTTGTGTCTTGAAACTGGTTGTTTCCCAGATGACCTAAAAAAGGCTATAGTAAGACCTGTACATAAAAAAGATTCAAAAAAAGAAATGACCAATTATAGGCCTATTGCATTGCTACCTTGCTTTGCAAAAATCTTAGAGAAACTCTTTCATGTGAGGCTAATTTCATTTCTAAATTCTAATAATATACTTAATAAAAACCAGTTTGGATTTCAAAAAGGAAAAAACACTTCTCTAGCCGTTTATAAGATTTTGCTTGAAGTCTGGAGGGAAGTGAATAATAAAAAAGGATGCATTGGCTTATTCTTAGACATGTCAAAGGCATTTGACTGTGTCATTCATGATATTCTTTTACTGCAACTTGAACGTGCTGGAATACGGGGAAATGCGCTTAAATTCTTAGAATCATATCTAAACAATAGACAACAAGCTACTGCTCTCGAATCTTTTAATAATGTGACAAAAACCATAGAGGTGGTCTCGTCTGACCTAAAGCCTATCACACTAGGAGTCCCCCAAGGAAGCGTTCTGGGACCCTTATTATTCTTGATATACATAAATGAGCTACCATTAGTAGTGAATCACCTGTGCGTCATGTTTGCTGATGATGCAACTATATTTATACCAAAATTGAATAATGATGACTCTCAGTACAATTCACAAATAAATAAAACCTTAAATACAATTGTTACGTGGCTTGAGTCATTAAATTTAAAGGTTAATGTGAACAAGACGAAGATATTACAATTCAGAAATTATCAAAAACAAGCTTTAAATCTACATGTTGTAAATCAATATCAAAAAGTTGAAGAAGTGGGCCATATTAGTTTTCTAGGTGTTACTATTGACACTCATTTAAATTGGAAGCCTCACGTAGAAAAAGTAAATAAAAAAATGTCTGGTTATTGTTATGCAATCTCTATATTAAGAAATGTGACCACAGAAGATGTAGCAAGAAACGCTTATTTTGGTTATGTTTATCCCGTCTTAACATATGGAATCATTTTCTGGGGTAGTTCCGTTGACTCCCAGTCGACATTTGTCTTGCAAAAAAGGTGCTTGAGAATTATATACAGACTGCAAAACACTGATACTCTGCGAAATATATTTGTAAATAAGAAATTTTTGACTTTAACTTGTATCTATATACTTGAAATTTGTATTTTTGTAAAGATGCATAGAGATTATATTGCATGTTTATCTGAAGTTAAAAGAAATGTACGTGAACAATATAAATATGATTTATGCTTAACAAGTAACTGCATCAGAAGTGCAATCATGCAAAAAAGCACTCTTGCAAGAGGTGTAAAAATATTTAACAATTTGCCAAACAGTATCAAGATGTGGAGCGGAATAAGATTTAAGAAGGAATTAAAAAAATGGCTCCTAGATAAGGCCTTTTATAACTTAAATGAATATTTTGGTACTGCTAACTATACACTGTAATGTTTCTGCCTTCTCTTTCTTGAAGTAGGTTATTTTTAATTGATGTGATTATCTGTTTTTGTATGGACAACTTTATTTAATTTTGCATTTGACATTTTTATTATTAGAACCATTAACATATATTATTTAAATTCAATTTTTCGAATGTTGTACGTCCGAAATGGGCATACTGTTGCATCTGTATCATTGTAAATTAAGAACTTTTTGACACAGTGGACAATAAATAATTATTCTATTTCTATTTTATTTATAAATAATTATCTTATCATATTTTATCCACAAAATAGTCATGACCCCACTTTTTTTCCAGTGTGTATCTTTGGCGTGTGGTACTCGATTTTATATTATTTTCTTTTTGTTATGGCTACCGTAATATATTTTATTAGTTTACCAACATTTCTTCATGACATTTCATTTGACAGCTTTGTCAAGTAGCCATCTTTGGAGGTTTACGGTGATTTCGATGTGTGCTGCAGAAAATTCAGATATTGTTTTATTGGTGAAAAAGTGATAATTCTCTTAAAGTGGGTAAATAAAAACATTACCTAAGAGTCTCCCAATATAGAAACTGTTCGAAGTTCATGAATTCCTGTGTGAAAGTTGAGGTGAGGATTGCCACGCGATTCATTCCAGTGTGTTACTGTGTGTTACCGTGAGTAATACGTTGTGTTACCTAAAGCTTCTTGCCATTTATCATGTCTTACCATTATATTTTTCAGGTTACAAGTAGGGACACTTACAAATGCTGTAGGTACTATAGTCATTTTGATAGATTGGCATTTCCTACATAGGTATTATAAACTAAACATTACACAGTTCCGTTGTGTCACCATACTATGTGTGTTACTGTTATGTTACTTTTCCAGTGTGTTATTGTGCAAATTTACGGGGCCTTACCCATAAAACCCCAGAAAAATGGTCTGCCACCATAAAAGCCCTGCGTCGTAAAGTTACAGCGCTTCAAAATGCAAGAATTCACTACTTCGTCCCGTGATAATGCAGAGCCCTGCATGTCTGCCTCTTCGATTTTCTACATCTTCAGAAGTATTTTAAACAGGAGCCACAAAGGCAGACAAAAAAAACATTATTTAGTATCTTATTTTCATTTTTTTGCTTTAACTCAAAAACGCAGCGACGCACAGAAAACTTGTAAGGACCAAATCGATTCGTATTGAGCTGATCTATCATCCCTATTAATATGAATCATGAGCAAATCATATACCCAAATTGCAGCCAGCACCCTTACTATAAGTAAAGGTTCTTAAAAATTCTTTACTAAAATGTCAATAAAATGACACGTCCTGACTAACTGACCAACTGACTGATTGACTGTCTGAATGATGGAAGTTTTTCAAAATGTTTTACTTAGGGCTCCCGCACACGACCGAGAATCGGTGGGCGATTATCGGCCAGGACAAGGAGGGAAGATTCAGGTGATAACACGTCAGAGCGGGATGCCGACAAAAAATCGGTCACCGATTCTCGGTCGTGTGCGGGATCCCTTAAGCTCAAGTCACACAGAGGCGGTATGATTGCGAAAGCGGTCCGGGGCGGTTTGGCGGGAACAAAATACAGCGCCGCGACCGCTTTTCAATGTGACAGGGTGCATAAGAACTCATACTTTACAAAAAATACGGGCCCCGGAACGCTTCCGCTACCGCCTCTGTGTGACGCGGGCTTTAGGCTGTCCGCCGCGTGATGCGTTCGTACGGATCGTCAAACACATGCGTGTCACGCAGCGTTCGCTATACGCACCACGCGGCGCTGCTAGTACAAATTCTGATTCCTGCTATACGGACCGTACGTACGTCGCGTTCGAAGTGTTCGAACGCTTCACTCGGCGGCGTCAGTACAAATTCGTCTTCATGGTATAGTTTGTACAGCCAAGACCAGGTCAAATTAAATAAATAAATAAACAAATACTGACTCAAAAATGCTTCAAATGGTCATTATTTGTTAATATACAGGGTGTTAGGCTAGGATCACTATACAGAATGTTAGGGTAAGTATACAAGGTGTTAGGTTAGGATAAACACAGGGTTTTAGGGTAAGTATAAAGAGTGTTAGATTGGGATCACTCTGTCCCGTGTGGTGCCAGCAAAGAGTAGTACCTACCCTTACATATCCGTGGGTGTCGTAAGAGGCGACTAAGGGTTATAAATTGAAGGATGGGCAGCAGCATCCTCCTTCTCTGTATCTTACATCTTACTTACTGCGGTCACCTACATCCGCGGTCCATGGTGCCAGCCGTAACGCTAACAAGCAAGGTGACTATGGTACTTCCCCTCTACATTTTTCCAGCAAAAGCTAGAATTCTGGAGGGAGCTCCCTGTCCTGTAGTGGACGTTTAATGGGATGTTATGATGATATGTACGGGGTCTTAGGGTAAGTATACAGGGTGTTAGGATAGGATAACTATACAGGGTGTTAGGGTAAGTATACAGGGTGTTAAGTTAGGATCACTATATGTACAGGGTCTTTGAGTAAGTATACAGGGTGTTAGGGTAAGTATACAGGGTGTTAGATTAGGATCACACACCCTGTGTATTTATCCTAACCTAACACCCTGTATATTTACTCTAACACCCTGTGTAGTTATCCTATCCTAACACCCTACCCTAACACCCTGCGTAGTAACACCCTGTATACTTACCCTATGACCCTGTCATCCTAATCCTAATGATCCTGTGATCCTAATCTAACACCCTGTATAGTTACCCTTACATAAACACAAACAAAATGAAAAAAAACAAACAAAATCAAACAGGTATGTATATCTACTATGGCTGTACTTAAGGTGCGCTGGACTGTATATAAAACGCGGCTATCGAACGTGCGTATGAGAAACGCACCGTACGAAACGGTTCACGCTGCGCCGTTCATACAAACTCGAACTTCGGCAGTCGAACGCGTGCGTTTTGCGAGACGCACCGTATGATCCGTGTCACGTTGCGGGGTTCATAGAAACACAAACGGCGTGCGTCGAACGCACGTAAAAACGCATCACACGGCGGACGGCCTTAGCTTTAACTTTCATCCCTTATTCCACATCCTTGGAGGACGACTTTTGAAAAATCGTCTCTGAAATGATGTTTGTGGTATGCGATAAAATAGCACACAAATTTTCAAACGTGTAGCTAAAGCGGTTACGGGTCGGCGTCAGTCAGTCAGTCAATCAGTCAGTTACTCAGTCAGTCAGGACGTGTCATTTTATTGACATTTTAGTGATATATGTATAATACAAACTAAGTTTGACGAACCGAACAAAAACAAACAAAATACATTTCTTGTATGACGACCCCCCTTATATTCTATTTTTTTTTATTAGATAATATAGTTGTCTTAAAAACACATATCCTGTGAAATTTCAACCAGCCACCTATTTCGGTTCAATAGATACAACTATCGACCTAGTAAAACACGACACATTTTCGACATTATGCCCTACTGTGCGTCTCTGTCGGGTCCTGCCGGGAAGCACCACTTCTTAGGCCGTCCTCCGCGTGATGCGTTTTACGTGCGTTCGACGCAGTCCGTTCGTGTTTCTATGAACCCCGCAACGTGACACGGATCATACGGTGCGTCTCGAAAAACGCATGCGTTCGACGGCCGACGTTCGAGTTTGTATGAACGGCGCTGCGTGATCCGTTTCGTACGGTGCGTTTCTCATACGCAAGTTCGAACGCCGCGCTTTATGTACAGTCCAGCGCACCTTAAGTACCGCCATAGTAGATAATACATACCTGTTTGATTTTGTTTTTTTTTCTGTTTGTTTGTGTTTTCGTTTGGGTAAGTATACAGGGTGTTAGATTACGATCATTATATGTACAGGGTCATAGTGTAAGTATACAGGGTGTTACTACGCAGGGTGTTAGGGTAGGGTGTTAGGATAGGATAACTACACAGGGTGTTATGGTAAATATACAGGGTGTTAGGTTAGGATAAATACACAGGGTGTGTGATCCTAATCTAACACCCTGTATACTTACCCTAACACCCTGTGTAGTAACACCCTGTATACTTACTCTAAGACCCTGTATCTACATATAATGATCCTATCCTAACACCCTGTATACTATCCCTTACACCCTGTGTAGTAATCCTAACCTAACACCCTGTATACTTACCCTAAGACCCTGTACATATAGTGATCCTAACCTAACACCCTGTATAGTTATCCTATCCTAACACCCTGTATACTTATCCTAACACCCTGTGTAGTAAGACCCTGTATACTTATCCTAAGACCCCCTACAAATAGTGATCCTAATCTAACACCCTTTATACTTACCCTAAAACCCTGTGTATACCTAACCTAACACCCTGTCCACTTACCCTAACATCATGATAGTAATCCTAACCTAACACCCTGTACATATCGTAGTCATGCTAACCTAACACCTTGTATAGTTACCCTAACATCCTGTATAGTTATCTTAGCCTAACACCCTGTATATTAACAAATAATGACCATTAGAAACATTTTCGAGTCGGTATTTGTTTATTTAATTTGACCTGGTTTTGGCTGTACAAAGTTTACCATGAAGACGAATTTGTACTGACGACGCCGCCGAGTGAAGCGTTCGAACGCAACGTACGTACGTACGGTCCGTATGGCAGGAATCAGAATTTTTACTAGCAGCGCCGCGTGATGCGTATAGCGAACGCTGCGTGACACGCATGCGTTTGACGGTCCGTACGAACGCATCACGCGGCGGACGGCTTTATACAACGTGATTTTGTAATGCCTGACCATACCTACTTGAATATGGTACTTGGTACATGAAACTGGACAACTTTCCCGAAGAAAGATAGGTTGAAAGATGATTTTTTTTTTGGTCGTCCCATACAAATTCCACTATTGACGGCGCTAGGTTTGTATGGGGAAGCCAAATTTTTTTTAATTTTTCAACCTATGTTTCTTGGGGAAAGTTGTTCAGTTTCATGTACTAAGTAGACTAAGTACCATATTTAAGTACCTATAGTCAGGCATTACAAAATCACGTTGTATGTTACCTTTACGTGTTTACTTGAATTGTGCCAAGTTTCATCCCAGCAGGTTTTGGGCAAGGTACGCCTTGTTGGATCTCCTACTATAATTTTTTATCATTAGCAATCGGAAAGTTACTAAAACTGAGAAAATGCGTTGTCATAACGACATTTCCGACCGTATTTTGTTATTATTTTTTCTTCTAAATTACATAATACTTAGGTATGACTTAGGTACTTAATTAGGACCTCCCTACTACTTTTATTACCATGATTCTATCCACAATCTACATAAGTAACATAGTCAATACCGACTTGTAATGTAAGTAAATACCTACCTAGGCATAGATTTATGTAGTCAAGATAGGGTCTTGGGAACAAGCGGTTTAAAATTTACCCATACAAGAAAAAATAGCGCCATCTGTGAAAAATCGCGTGAACTACGTTGGGTAGTACTTCAGTCGGTGCTAAATACACGGAACGGAAATAATATGGCGGGAAAAAACAAAACAAACTTTTTACTGTTTATATGTGATTTAGGCCCGGTTTTTGAGTTTAATTAATTGGATTATAGTCAAAAACAACAATAAGAAATAACAATAATAATAATAAGAGTATATTGTTTCTACAAATAAGAACATTCAATTTTGTTGGTAAGTTTATTTGCATCCGATGTTGACAATATGACTGACAACGACTGACATTTGTTGGTCCTAAACGTCAGATTTCGGACCAACGAATTGGGGACAGTGTAACGTGCCGATGGGCTAGTACTTATTTATAAGTAAATGTACCTAGGTAATAATAATGTCAGAAAGCGAATGTAATGAATGTTAGATAAGATAAGCTGACTCGCTCGCTCGCTCGCGTACTAGACTCGAAAAGTGGCGATCGAAGCGAAGCAGCGTGCAACGATTCGACGTGCGAGTCTGACGATCGACTTCCACGAAGGACGCGATGACGCCATGTTTCACGCCTCGCCCCGTGCCAGCCAGTCCAGTGGTCAGCCATTTTGTTCTCACTCACGGACGACCCACGCACGTACGCCAGCCAGGCGATGCGCGCGCAGTGTAGCATAATAAATAGGTAATAATAATAACACCTAAATAGGTACTTACCGGGCGGGTTTCGCTCTGCTTTTGTTCACTTTTTTACGCTCGCTTTTATGTTCACTCTTTTATGCTCGATTTCTATTAAGTAAAGCGGCTTTGAGCTTAAGTTGAGTGGAATTTTTACGATGTTATTTTGACCGGGTTTTTAAATCTTACGGCAGGTAGGTACTAGGTTGGTAGGGTACTAACTAGGCGGGCAATTTATGTCTAGTAGGTAGGTAGGTATCAATCAAATCATAGAACCAACTTGAATGCTCAATGATAGGTAGGTACTTACTTATGTAGCGACTTCAAACATGACGAATATAAACGTCGTGACTACAAATGTAGTGTAATGTAGACGTGTCAACTATCGGCGAAGCACCATAATCGTGGCAACTATAAAGTGGTGTAGTGACTACAACCATGGATGGCTACTATGGACCTGTCCAATGTATACTAAAGGCTTGAAGTGATGCCTTAAGGCGTTGTGACTATACTTAAACGTGGTGACGTTGCGACTATAGGCGTAGTGATTGATTACCTACAGAAGTTATGAATTTCATACGTGATGTGATAGCTTTAAACGTGGCGTTTTTAAACAAGGTGCCTACAGGCGTGGCGACTATAAGCGTGGTTGCTTCAAACGCGGGGACTTTAAAGTGGCAGAGATAGGCGTGGCGACTATAAAGCGGTGCCATGAAACTATAAACGTGGCGACCTCATACGTGGTGTCTAATACAGCGCCGACTATAAACGTTCCGACTACAAACAAGGGGACTATAGACACGGCGTGGCAACGACAAACATAGCGACTATAAATTTGTGATTTTGCCATTTGCTGGCTCGCTCTACTCAGGACCTAGGTACCTACTTAACAAAACAAAACTACCTACGGGGCGCACTTAATACCTACCTACCTAATTGAACTTGCTTGACCTAGTAGTCCAGTAAAAATACGGTTTTGCAAAACATTAAATGCTAATAGCTACTTTTTTGTGTATATCGTATTTAAATATGATGTTAAGACGCAATATTTACGAATCCACCTAAAATTTTAAGCGGAATATTTTTTTCGAATAACAGCTAAGGCAAAAATAGTAATAGACAATTATATACTTTATATCATAGATAAACGTATACTTTACATATAGGCATCAAAATCCATCATAAATATATTTAAATATATCAATTTATTTCAAAATATAAAATCTCCACTTAGTTTTACATATAAGGGCCAATAAAGTCGAGGTAAAATAATAGGAATAAACTGAGCTAAACTCAACCTTTTTAAATGTAAGTGATTCTTATATATATTCACAAAAATGCCATACTAAATAAAAAAAAAGTATTTTGTAATCGCTGGTTTACAATGATTTTGTAAACATTTATGTTGGATTTGCCAAAAATGTGATTATATAGCACTATTTAAATTATTAGAAAGCAAAACGGATCTATTACTATTTTTGGTTGCGAACATAAGCTGTATTTAAATTTCGTGCTATAAAAGTTAAACAATACAAAAAAGCTAATATTTTTAGGTGGATTCATGTATAATATGAAATTCTGAATATATAGCAAGCCGTAAATAAAAAAAATAATCTATTAACATTTTTTTCCGAAATTCCATATTTTTTTAATGTTTGGACGGCAAAATAAATAAATAAATTAAGTAAATTTAGGTGGATTCCATTAAAAACCTTTACACAGAAATATAATCTATCGATCTGAAAAAGAATCACGGCTATTATCAATTATTTCCGTTTCGCCATACAATCTCTCGTAATTTTACTGGAGTATAGCCTGAACTGTCGTCGACTTTCATCACGCAATTACCTATTGTTCTAATGTAGTTTGTCGGTAGGTAACGCTGAATTTACTTTGCAGGTAAAAAGGGGTAGGTACAGGTATACCTTAGCCGTTTCAAGAGTCAATGCCTACGCTTACCAACACATTTTGCAGCTATACCTACCTAGCAATAGTATAATCCGCTAAAGCTGTCAGAAAAAACAAGATTGTAAAACAATGTTATTCTTTCCGTCCAATATACCTACTCTGGCTGGTTTTATAGGTAGTCATGGCTGCAAAATGTGTTGGTAAGCTTTGGCATTGACTCATGAAACGGATTATAGACGTATGTACAGTCAAGAGCGCGTCAAGCTTGACACGTTGGCCTTTATTTGTTTCTTATTTCTAGCGCTCTACGCGCTAGTCATACCATACTGCACTGCAAGTGTCAAGCTTGGCCATCTCTTATCACACCACACCCAGCTGAATTCAAAGACTAATTCGGCATACATTGCTGGGAGGCTTGGTTATGTTAATTGCAATATCCTTACTTCAACGAGCAATGTATGCCGAATTAGTCTTTGAATTCAGCTAGGTGTGAACGTGGCTTTACTATTTTCATCTGTGATGTGACTCCTATTTAACTGTAAAAAAGAAAAGAAATAATCTCCATACATCATACAAATCATTTTGTATCAATTCTACAATGCTAAAGAGACTTTCACAGTCTACATTAAATGGTATTATCCTACCAGTAAAAAACGTCTCGACCGGACAGGGCAATTCGGTGAATCACATTCAAGCATGTGCCAGCTTACATAAGACAAAAAGAGACAGAATATAATCTCAACGCAGTCTGAGTTTGTTCGGGTTCTTTGTTTACTATCGACCGGTTGGTTAGACGGCTACACATGAGATTAGCAGGCAAAGTAGATTTTTTATTATTTATCTTATTATTTTAGTAACAAACGTACGATATTGACTGATAGTCAAGGATTTTTACAGCCTATAGGAACAGAGAGAGAGAGAGTTGATTTATACTCATGAAAGAGTTAAAAACAACTTTTAATTGGTACCTATCCTATTTTTTGAAATTTATTTCTTTTCTTTCTGGTTATACCTACCTTTATAGTTATATTGAGTCCTACACTAAGACACACCCCGGACACGACATACAACGAGCGCGAATTTCAAATTTGGAAAATTGGAAAGTCGCGTGGGCCTGCCTACATATTCAGTACAAAAGACCCTCAGCAAAACCACGCGAATCGTGTGGGCGCGGGGTGGATTGCAAGGGGGGCCGAGAGTGTCCGTTCTGTATGATAGTATTGATCAGAGGCGGCTCGTCCTAAAGAGCACTGATGCAGTGCACTCCCTCTTTCACAAAACTCAAACTTAGGATGTATTACCTACCTAGTTAAGTTACATACGATTAAATACCTATTTTCATAACCCTATACGTTGTATACATTTATAATAGCCGAAGAAATAATTACGCAACAATTTACGTAGTCAAGTTGTACCAAGTGGAGCGCCAAGGATTGTGCTCCTATGAAAAAATATTCAGTACAATTCCTAATACAGAATTCAATGAGTGTGAAAGAGAAACACGCTCGAGCGCGTGAAACAAAGATTTTATATGAGAAATTAGCCTCATCAGGAGCGCTGCTCAGTGCAACGTTGCCAGTTCGCGATACGCATGCAGTTCGGTGACAAGGCGCTGTTGCCGATCATAAGTAAACAAACTTTTCGTATACAGCTTTCAGTTACTGTTCGCAATTTTGCTTGAAAATTTAGAATTAACTGTTTTTAAATAGTGTACGTGCCTAATTACTGTAAAAATTTACGAATACAGTGCCGTTTACATTAAAAAATGCGAAAAAGACTTTACAAATACGACTTGAACTCAATGAAAAGGGGCCGTCACGACCTGAAATTTCGCTAGTTCAAAAGTGTAGTACAAAAAAATTAACTTTTAATCTTGAAGAACAATATTTAAAAACACCTTGGATGTGAGGTTGTAAATAAATTGTTTTGTTCCCCGTGTCTAGTATTTGAAGTTGGCGCTGGCGCGCATAATATGTAACAATAAAGCCATAAAAAATAGTTCATCAATAAATGGTAGGTAAGTCAATTTATTTATTTTATTTTTTTGTGCACACCCATAAAAAAATGTCACGAGCCGCCTCTGGTATTGATAATACTATAACTTTATTTTGTGACTAAGAGCTATATTTTGTAATTTTCGGTAAAACCAGCAAAACTTAAAACAAACTTTTAAATAAAAATAATTGTTTCGGTTCAAACAGCAACACTCCTTACTGGTCATGCCCTCCCTGGCTGACCTGGAAGTCTGGCAACTGACTCTGGCCGGGATGAGGTCGGCCGGTGCAAGGAAAACAGTCACAGACTTCAAAATTGGGGATTCAATGAAAAGTTGAACCTTTTGCGAGTGCGGTTCCTCCCCTTAATTACTTAAATAGAGAGGAGGGCTTCTTTGCCCAACATGGATGGGTGGGTGGTACACCTTTTATATATTTAGGCCACATGAGGCTAAGCTACTTAAAGAAAAATACATTAATTTTAGAATATTTATTTTTAATTCAGATAACACTTAGTAAGGCTAAGCAACTTAAAGAAAAATAACATTAATTTTAGAATATTTATTTTTAATTCAGATAACACTTAGTTACATGATGCTTAAGTCAGAGAAAAAGGTAATATGTAAAAATAATATAGGTACTTGATTGATAATTAATATACCTATCTAAGAAAATCGAACGCTACTCATGTTTAGTCGCAATCCATGATGTCACCGTCGTTGTCGTCGTCAGATTCAATTTCAGATTTAATTTCTATATCCGCCTCATCCTCTACTTCTTTTTTGAGTTGTTTAATGTGATCTGCATCGTCTACTTTCGTGTCATGACAATAATATTCATTTTCATTTTGTTTTACAGTTTCAAAAATTTTCACCCACTTTTCTGTTGAATAGCTCATAAACAACTTCAGTAGCTGTGTCTTTCCTGCACCTTCCTTCACTTCGTCCCACATGATGGCCGCAGGATTAAGATCAGAATGGTTTCGAGGCACATGGAGAACCTCGTAACCCTTTTCTATGAAAAGTTTTCTTATGCTATACTTAATCTTTGCCAAATGGTTGTTCGCTAGCTTGCATAAATCAGATTTTGAATCGGTTTCATTGAAAGGAATATCATGGCGATGCAACCAGTTTTCTATCGATGCTCTTGTAGAGACCATAGTTGGTTTATCATCTTCGAGTGCTGCTTCAGGAGTAGCGCAATATGGTATGTTGAGCACAATGACTGAGGTTGGGGATGTGTTTGGCAGGACAGTATTCTTAACCCAGTTGTAATTGTCAATATGTTGGTCGTTCAAACCCTCTTTTGCTTTTTTATTATTGTCTTTTGCTTTTTTAATCATAATGCAAGAGCCATCTAAAAAGCCGGTACTACCGCTCGCATGAACAATGATAAAGCTTGGCAATTCTTTATGAATCTTCTCATTTGTCGATTCCCAAAGTAGAGTTTCATTTAGAAAGTAAATGTTTTTGCCTTTATCTCTAAAATCCCTTATAGCCTGTAAGTAGTTCAGCCTTTCCGTTACTATGTCAGGTCGTTCTCGTAACATTCCCGAAGAGTCACTTTCTGCGTTTGTGAATCCTAATTTGTGTAATAGTTGTCTAAGATATTCGTTAGAGCATTTCAAAATGTTTTCTTCTCTTATTAGCGCATTTAATCTTCTCACGCTAGGAACTTCGTTCTTTACCGTGTAGAATTGGATAACTTTCCTCCTTATAAGCGCGTCTGTACGTGCATCAACATTAATTCTTTTTCTTCTAACGTGTTTCTTCTTTTGTGGCTTGAAAACAACGGTGCCATCCGCTGCTTTCATTAGATTTCCTTCACGAATGATTCTAGTAACAGTGCTTCTAGATAGACCTGTGACTTCTGAAGTTACATCGATTAAATTTATGTCATTCTTGTGTTCGTAAGTAAGTTTATTCTTTTTGCGTTCTTTAAAATAACAGTAAACATTGTAGGTGATTTGTTTCGCTTGATATTCAATAACTTTGCCAATCATGTTTATCTTCGGACGTAGTCTTGGAATGTTTATCTCACTTGGAGCGCGCGTTATTCGACGTAGGGGAAGACGCGGCACGGCACGTACAAAACACAACACAACTATAACTGGCTATGATTTTTGCAGGACTCTGCCTAGAGGCCCTCGGCTCGCGTCTGGCTGGCTGACTGAACCGCGTCTCGTTCTCGCCGTCTCCCCTCCTTCCTCTGCAGCGCAGGGCCACCCTCCCCCCAACTCCCCGCGTTGCTCACACAGGCGTACTCTGTACTAACTTTCTGCGCGTGTGCGTGTGCGTCTGTCTGAATGAATGCAACTGACCGGCAACCGGCAACAGTATGAACGATCGAAGGATGATTTTAATGCGACTTATTTATACGTAAAGCTTATTTTGATTTTTTGATTCCAATCAAACTAAAATATAAATTAAAATCACACACAAAAAGATATAAAAGTTTGACGTGATTTTGCTTGATTGTACATAGCTTAATTGGATAACAGCGTCGCAGTGCTTTTTTAATACATCAATGACACATACTGCTACACACGTGACAGCATCCCGAGAAAACGAGATTGAAAGATAAGAGCCTCAGATAAGAGCAGATGGCGATTGCGCTTTTTTATACCTAGCAGGCATTAGCAGGTCAGTTCTGTCTGGCTGGGACCCAGATGGGTGACCATATAGATTATAGCAGCTAGGTATTTTTAATGCTTTTTTTTTCGTTTTCATGATACTAGTAATCTTGGCAACACTACCCGCCTAAATTATTTGCAAAAAAGTCGCAAAGACAATCTTATTATCTCTCCCACTTGATATTTTTTTTGCACAAACTGTTTATGTACAGTCAAGAGCACATCAAGCTTGACACATTGGACTTTGTACCGTTATTATTTCAATAGTACGGGCTGGAGTCGCACTGCGAGTGTCAGGCCTTTCTCCCAAGACGCTATTCCTAATCGTCGCGACTGCGATGCAACCTGTATGTCGGATACTAGTATGCAACTTTTTGAGACACGGTTCCGCACACGGCGCTACTTTTTTAAATGAATAAGTATGTACTTTCCAGTCACATTTAATTATTTCCAATTTCTATCCACGCTATGTCTGTTATAACCTTTCTCATATACTCCGGAAGTTTATAATTATATAAAACAGGGATGCTTTTCTACTTCTAACACGAAAGTTATGTTTTGATTTTTTTCGACAGCCATTTTTGTATCCGATAGCGCATGCGCGTATACGACTCGGGTTGCATGCGACCAGCAAGGCTAGTAGCGTGCGACTGGTATGCAACACGTAGTCGACGGGTTGCGTCGTGTGCGGATGTAGGCGAATTTGTATGGAGGCTACTCATGAGCAACTGGTAGCATACGCGTATTCGGCTCAAGTTGCTTGAGAGTAGCGTCGTGGGAGAATGGCCTCAGACTTGACCTGTCGTTGACTGTACAAAAAGTGGCACCCCTTTTATTTATTTTAACGAGTTTTTACTTATCAGACTGTACGATTATTTACGTACGAGTTGGTACCCAATGATATTACAATTATATAACCGACGTTGGTACCACAGCAATAAATTCAGATACAAAAAATTACAATGGAATGAATGAAATCGATTTAAAATGAAATTGAAACTCAATAAAATTAAACACAGTTTAAAAAAGAACATCCTTTATTGGCTTGTTGGGCAAAGTAAATTGAAAACCATAGTGGGTATTCATAGTGCTGACCAATTAGGTAGAGCACAAAAAGATTTAGATTGACGTCATAGATACAACTTCTACTTCAACTTTCTCTTGCTTGGTATTGTTAGTAGAAATGAAGTATTTCATGTTTATGCCGTAAGCGAAATACAGTTCTTCACCTTCTTTAACAAACTCAATGCATGTCTCCAATTTTTCCTTGGGATAACTTTCGAACAACTCCTTTGCATCAGTCTTCTGTGCCTCTTCTTTTATATCCTGCCACATTACAGCCACTACGTCTAAATCAGAAAGGCGGTAAGGCAAATGTAACAATTCATGGCCACTGTCTTTTATTATTTTGGTAATGCTGGGTTCTTCGTTTGAGCATTGAATATTTATCAGCTCGACCAGCTCGGCATCCGATGCGGTTTCTTTAAAAGTTATGTTATGTCGATTTAACCAACTCAATATAAAATCTCTTGGAGAATCTGTAGTCGGTTTATCATCTTGAAGCATTGATTCTCGAGTTTCATGGTATGGTATATTAGTCACAATTACAGAATTATGAGGGAGATTTGGCAAAACGGTATCTCTTATCCAATCGTAATATTCATAGTTCTCAAAACATTCATCATAATCTTCAGAAATTGGCGCCATTTTGAGCATTAATTGCGACTTGTCTTGGAATCCGGGAGTACCACTTTCGTGAAGAAACACTGCTCGTGGCATGTCCTTGGGTTTAGCAGTTAGATCGTGTTCACTGCCCCACCGCTTGATTTCGCTGTGGAAAAATATAGGTCTCTTTTGGGCTCTAAATTTCTGAATACTTTGTAAATAGCTTGTTCTTTCGGACACCATTTTATCACTTTCTTTCAACGGACCTAATGTGAAGCCTATTTTAAACAACAAGTGCCTCAAATGTTCACAGGAGCATTTCAAAATATTTTCTTCCTGCAATATAGTGTTTAATGTCTTAAGGCTTGGATGTTCATTGGGCGAAGTGTTCAAGTAGTATGTGACAATTTTTTTTCTGACAAGTGCCTCCGTAAAGTCGTCATACGCGATCCTTTTCCTTTGTCTACGTTTAGGATCTTGCGGCTTAAATTCTACGACTCCTTCCTCATATTTCATAATATTAGCCTCACGGACAATCTTTCTAACGGCAGTATTACACACTCCCGTAACTTCACTAACTTTATTTGCTAAATTCACATCATAAATGTATTCTTCCGTATCCTTACATAATTTTCTTTTCTTGAAGTAGCTGTACACATTGTACGTAATTTGTTTTGCTTGATGATCGTATCTTGCGCCGGCAAATTTGGGAAACATGATTAAGTAGTCTTTGTTATGAAAACTATCTCCGGATTCTTATCTCATGTGCAGCACACTTTTGTTTTGATCATGCAAAATGACGTTGTCGCTTGCCGAGTATTTTAATGCCTTATTATTTTATGCACAATTAGTATCATAATTCTCACTAAAATAACATATCTACTAAAGTATTCGTAATATCTAACGCGTATATACACTAAATAAATAGGTTGACTCGAGTTATAAATAAAATTGGAGAATGGATGGTGTCGGTCCGGTCCGGTCACCCGTTCGTTCGCTGCCTTGCTTGCCGTTGCCACCCACTTGCAAGTAAACCCTGCCTGCCCCTCCCTCCCTTCGCGTCTGCGCACGATCGTGTCCCCCGCAGACGCCACACACACGCACACATGCAAATTGTCAAATTCAAACGAGAAACGCGTGGAACGTGCGCGGAGGGAAATTCAAATTGTACAGTACACAACATGTCAATCTGCTACACTTGCAGTGCGTTTCTAGAGGGCGCCGTGGCGATGACTGTCAAAGTGTTACCATTGTCGTTCGGCCGTGTGTACATACAAGATCTAATATGTTAAGTGAAATGTGCTCTTTACAGTACCTCATAACATCAGATGAATGAAACGTCCACTGCAAGATAGGGAGCTCCCTATAGACTAGTACTTTGGAGGGGATGTACCATAGTCACCACGCTTGTAAGCGTTGCGGCACTTGCGGCTGGCGACCGCTGTTGTTGGTGACCGCAGTATGTAAGATGGTACGATACACAGAAAGATGCTGCTGCCCATCCTCCGGTTAGTTTACTAGTATTAGAAGATCTGTGCTCCGGTTCATAAGCCCTTAGTCGTCTCTTACGACACCCAAGGGTAAAGATGGATACTATTATTGGTTGACCGTACCTACAGAGTTGAAAAACGTGATTCGCCGGCTCTGAAAATTTACCTGCGACATAATTTGTAATCGGTTTCTCGGAAACGGCTTCAACGATTTCGATAAAATTTACAATACGGGGGTTTTCGGGGCGAAAAATTGATTTAACTAGGTAGGTCTCACATCTATGAAAATTCATTTTCTCCGTTGTTTTATAGCATTTCTTGAAGATAGTGCGTTTTAGAAACCTTACAGTGCCATCTGTTGGAGAGTAGTATAGCTTGCTCATCCAGTGATATTTAAAAGTTTTATAATAAGTACATACCTGGGCGACTGGGCTTCGCTCTATAATAGCCGCCTGAAAATTAGGGTGAGCAAGCTATGCTACCCGTCAATAGATGGCGCTGTAGAATTTTGTCTATAACTCAAATGCTTAAAAACATGGAGAAAACTAATTTTTCCGTACATTATACCTAGCTAGATCGATTTTGCGCCCCCTAAAACCCCCCTATGGTAAATTTCATCGAAATCCTTAGAGCCGTTTTCGAGAAACCGATTACAAATATTTATATATATATATATATAGATTTATATTTATATAGTACCTGGACAACCGAGCTTCGCTCTATAATAGCCGCCTCAACATTAAAATATCATCGGGTGAGCAAGCTATGCTACCCGCCAACAAATGGCGCTGTAGGTCTGTCTAAAACGCAAATGCTCAAAAACACGGGGAAAACGAATTTTCCCAGACATGATACCTAGCTAGATCGATTTTTTGCCACCGAAAACCCCCGTATGGTAAATTTCATCGAAATCGTTGTAGCCGTTTTCGAGAAACCGATTACAAATTTATATAAAAACTAGCTGTTGCCCGCGAGGGATTCTTTCTATCTATCTATCTGACCATCCATCCATCCACCCTTCCGTCTATCTGTCGTCCGTCCGTCCAACCATCTGTCCAACCGTCCGTCAAACCAACCCTGTCCCTGCCCCTCTCCCTCCCCCTCCCTTCCCACTCCTCCTCCCCTTCCCTATCCCTCTCACTACCCCTAACGCCATCTTAATCGCTATCCCTATCTTCATATAAACATAGAAACGACACCCATATTGATTTTTAGACATTTCAACCCTAACGCACTCCAACCCCATCCCCAGGGGATGATGGTATTTCATGTCCACCACGTTGGATTTCAAAGTTGTTGTAGTTTTCGTAATCAGCGATCCGATAAACTATACAAACGACACCCATATTGATTTTTAGACATTAAAACCCTATCGCACCCCAACCCCATCCCCAGGGGATGATGGTATTTCACGTCCATCACGTTTGATTTCAAAATCGTTGTAGTTTTTGTAATCAGCGACCCAATAAACCATACAAACGATACCCATATTGGCTTTTAGACTTTTTCACCCCACTTCCCTATTTTAGGATTGAATTCAGGCTGGAATTTCAATAACAGTAATGAACGTTCCACAAAATTACTACACTAATGCCTAAATAATAAATTTAGTGGATTTTACTTTGAAAATGAAGAATTTTCAACTTCTTCCCCTTTTCACCCCTTAGGGTGTAGAATTTTCAAAAACCCTGAGATACGTAAATATTAATTTTTAGTTGTTAGCCTAAATACAAAATTTGAAGAACCTAAGTTCAAAACTGACGGACTTTCATACAAACTTTCATCCCCAATTTTACCTCCTTAGGGGTAGAATTTTATAAAACCCCTTTCTTAGTACCTATATGCCAAATTTGGAATTTCTAGACCCAGCGGTTTGGGCTTTGCGTTGATATGTCAGTCAATGAGTCAGTCACCTTCTTCTTTTATATGTGCTGGTGCCCGCGAGTTCGTCTCCGCAGGTTTATAAGAATTTTATAAAACCCCTTTCTTAGTGCCTACATGCCAAATTTGGAATTTCTAGACCCAGCGGTTTGGGCTTTGCGTTGATATGTCAGTCAATGAGTCAGTCACCTTCTTCTTTTATATGTGCTGGTGCCCGCGAGTTCGTCTCCGCAGGTTTATAAATTGTAGCCTATGTCTTATTCTGATGTATAAGCTATATTATTGTAAAGTTTTATTAAAATCTATTTAGTAGTTTTTACATGAAAGAGTAACAAACATCCATCCATCCATACTTACAAACTTTCGCGTTTACAATATTAGTAGGATGGGCATTTCAAAGTTGTTGTAGTTTTCGTAATCAGCGATCCGATAAACTATACAAACGACACCCATATTGATTTTTAGACATTAAAACCCTATCGCACCCCAACCCCATCCCCAGGGGATGATGGTATTTCACGTCCATCACGTTGGATTTCAAAATCGTTGTAGTTTTTGTAATCAGCGACCCAATAAACCATACAAACGATACCCATATTGGCTTTTAGACTTTTTCACCCCACTTCCCTATTTTAGGATTGAATTCAGGCTGGAATTTCAATAACAGTAATGAACGTTCCACAAAATTACTACACTAATGCCTAAATAATAAATTTAGTGGATTTTACTTTGAAAATGAAGGATTTTCAACTTCTTCCCCTTTTCACCCCTTAGGGTGTAGAATTTTCAAAAACCCTGAGATACGTAAATATTAATTTTTAGTTGTTAGCCTAAATACAAAATTTGAAGAACCTAAGTTCAAAACTGACGGACTTTCATACAAACTTTCATCCCCAATTTTACCTCCTTAGGGGTAGAATTTTATAAAACCCCTTTCTTAGTACCTACATGCCAAATTTGGAATTTCTAGACCCAGCGGTTTGGGCTTTGCGTTGATATGTCAGTCAATGAGTCAGTCACCTTCTTCTTTTATATGTGCTGGTGCCCGCGAGTTCGTCTCCGCAGGTTTATAAGAATTTTATAAAACCCCTTTCTTAGTGCCTACATGCCAAATTTGGAATTTCTAGACCCAGCGGTTTGGGCTTTGCGTTGATATGTCAGTCAATGAGTCAGTCACCTTCTTCTTTTATATGTGCTGGTGCCCGCGAGTTCGTCTCCGCAGGTTTATAAATTGTAGCCTATGTCTTATTCTGATGTATAAGCTATATTATTGTAAAGTTTTATTAAAATCTATTCAGTAGTTTTTACATGAAAGAGTAACAAACATCCATCCATCCATTCATACTTACAAACTTTCGGGTTTATAATATTATAGAAATTAAGAAGACTAAAATTTCCCTTGCCCAATCTCTCCTTTTACCAATCCTTGACTACGCCGACTCATGCTATTTGGACGTCACTGAGGAGCGATTAAATAAGCTTGAGCGCCTCCAAAACTTGTGCATTCGATTTATTTTCGAATTGCGCAAGTACGACCACGTGTCTCACTTTCGTTCACAGCTCAAGTGGCTCCCAATTAGTTTTTGCAGGAATACACATATCCTTTCTCTCCTCTATACTATTTTGTACAATCCCTCGTGCCCGTCTTATTTACGTGAGCGTTTTTGTTTCTCTCGGTCACAAGTTGAGCCTTGCCGCCCCAGCGTCAGGACTAACTTGTGTATCGCCTCCCACCACTCCGATTTCTATTCCTACTCCTTCACTGTTCATGCGGCTAGGCTGTGGAACTCCCTCCCACACACTGTTCGCGATAGTCCCTCTATCGCTATCTTTAAAAAACGAGTCAAAGAGCACTATCTTTCCCTGTCTTAGTTAGCCATATATTTATTTATTAGTTAGGTATTATTTATGTATAATATCATAACATAATATGTATTTTATATATACAAATATATATCATATATTTATTATATTTTTTTTTATTTGTGTAGAAGGTTTATATATTTTAATTAGATACCTATGTGTAATTTATTATTGTTAATTTTATGTATAACTTTTGAGTTTGCGCACGATCTATCTGCCTTCTCCAATACTATTCACGCTCGCCTAGGTCTGCTGGAAGACATTTCTTTAGTGAAATAAGTAGTACCTGTTGTGTCGTCTTTTTATATGTATTGTCCATTGTGTTTTCTTGTGTGCAATAAATTATAAATAATAATAATAATTATAAGTAGGATAGGTTATAATATTAGTAGGATAGGATATTGCTCATTTAATAGTATAAGATATACAAATATTGCTCGTTTAATAGTACAGGATAATATTAGTAAATATGTTGTTTATTATTAAAAGTTACAAGAGTTTTAAGGCATAATTTAAGGGCAAAACAAACAAAAAACACAACACGCCGGTCAAGAATTGCGGTTACTTTTTCTAGTCCATTCTAGATGGCGCTGTATATGATTAAATAGAGTATATAGCTAAACTTATTTACCTACTATTATAAATATATTTTTTTATACCAATTGCGCATATGATCCTTTTTTTTCCCTTATTTCCATTTTGCAGCTATGCCAAAAGCAATCGGGTAACGATGTCAGAAAAAACAAGTTTGTAAAACAATGTTATTCATTCCGTTAAATATACCCTAGTTTTAGTGTCATGGCGTTAAGTAAACGTTGGAGTAAACGAATTTTTTTATAACCTTAAAATTTCAACCATGATTTTTTTAGACTGTCTGTCGCACAAAGCTCCTTTAAAGTTAAAGCTCACTTTTTGAAATGTTGAAAAAGTAAGTGACAGCTAGGTGGCAGTCTGTGTAGGTAGGAACACCGGCTGTAAAAAACACGATGATCCTGCTAAGGAGTCATTCTACATCACTAATGCAGGATGACTGAAGATATTCGACAAATTTATCGAATATATCAAAGGTCTTAAGTTATTTGGAGTTGTGAATTATTTTATTTTATTAAGTTAAACATACTTAAAATCGATAAGTACACAAAAGTACTTGCACAAAAATAATAATAATAAAGTAAGCATAATTTATGTAATAAATATAAAAATGCATTATTTATGCTTATTTTATATTTTTTTAGGTACCTAGGTAATTTTTTTTTATTTTCGGTGCCTCCATATTTCCTTAGACCTATACAAGATTGATCAATCTCGACTAAAATGTCTTCCAAGTCAATCTGTAGAAGCTACAGTGTAGATTGAATAAAAAAAAATGTAGTTTTAGCTCAAGATTTATTGGCTAATTGGGCTAAGTAAATTGAAAATCAAGTGTGTATTCATAGTGCAGACCAATTATGTAAAGTACAAAAAGATTTAGATTGACGTCATACATTCAACTTCTACTTCAATTTTCTCTTGTTTAGTATTGTTAGTAGAAATGAAGTATTTCATGTTTATGCCATAAGCGAAATACAGTTCTTCACCTTCTTTAACAAACTCAATGCATGTCTCCAATTTTTCCTTGGGATAACTTTCGAACAACTCCTTTGCATCAGTCTTCTGTGCCTCTTCTTTTATATCCTGCCACATTACAGCCACTACGTCTAAATCAGAAAGGCGGTAAGGCAAATGTAGCAACTCATGGCCACTGTCTTTTATTATTTTGGTAATGCTAGGTTCTTCGTTTGAGCATTGAATATTTATCAGCTCGACCAGCTCGGCATCCGATGCGGTTTTTTTAAAAGTTATGTTATGTCGATTTAACCAGCTCAATATAAAATCTCTTGGAGAATCTGTAGTCAGTTTATCATCTTGAAGCATTGATTCTCGAGTTTCACGGTATGGTATATTAGTCACAATTACAGAATTAAGAGGGAGATTTGGCAAAACGGTATCTCTTATCCAGTCGTAATATTCGTAGTTCTCAAAACATTCATCATAATCTTCAGAAATTGGCACCATTTTGAGCTTTAATCGCGACTTGTCTTGGAATCCGGGAGTACCACTTTCGTGAAGAAACACTGCTCGTGGCATGTCTTTGGGTTTGGCAGTTAGATCGTGTTCACTGCCCCAACGCTTGGTTTCGCTGTGGAAAAATATAGGTCTCTTTTGGGCTCTAAATTTCTTAATACTTTGTAAATAGCTTGTTCTTTCAGACACCATTTCATCACTTTCTTTCAACGGACCTAATGTGAAGCCTATTTTAAACAACAAGTGCCTCAAATGTTCACAGGAGCATTTCAAAATATTTTCTTCCTTCAATATAGTGTTTAATGTCTTAAGGCTTGGATGTTCATTGGGCGAAGTGTTCAAGTAGTATGTGACAATTTTTTTTCTGACAAGTGCCTCCGTAAAGTCGTCATATGCGATCCTTTTCCTTTGTCTACGTTTAGGATCTTGTGGCTTAAATTCTACGACTCCTTCCTCATATTTCATAATATTAGCCTCACGGACAATCTTTCTTACGACTCTATTACACACTCCCGTAACTTCACTAACTTTATTTGCTAAATTCACATCATAAATATATTCTTCCGTATCCTGACATAATTTTCTTTTCTTGAAGTAGCTGTACACATTGTACGTAATTTGTTTTGCTTGATGATCGTATCTTGCGCCGGCAAACATGATTAGTTTTTGTTTTGAAAACTATCTTCGGAATCTTATCTCATGTGCAGCACACTTTTGTTTTGATAATGCAAAATGGCGTTGCGGTTTGCCGAGATTATTAGTATTATTTTATGCACAATTAGTATCATAATTCTCACTAAAACAACATACCTACTAAAGTATTCGTTATATCTAACGCGTATGAACACTAAATAAATAGGTTGACTCGAGTGAGACTAAATAAAATTGAAGAATGGTCGGTCACCCGTTCGTTCGCGCTGTCTTGCCACTGCCCCTCCCTTCGCGTCTGCGCACGATCGTGTCGTGCGTGTCCCCCCGCAGACGCCTCACACACGCACACAAGCAAATCGTCAAATTCAAGCGAGAAACGCTTGGAACGTGCGCGGCGGGAACTTCAAATTGTACAGTAAACATCATGTCAATCTGCTACACTTGCAGTGCGTTTCTAGGGGGCGATGACTGAAATAAGAATGGTACGTACGCACGGCAGCAAGCAAATGGTAACAAACAAAACCAGTAGGTATAAGCTGAACCATCGCTACGCTATAATCTGCAGAGACTTCAAAGTATTACCATTGTCGTTCGGCCGTGTGTACATACAAGATCTAATATGTTAAGTGTAATGTGCTCTTGAGAGTACCTCATAACATCACATGAATGAAACGTCCACTGCAAGACATCCGAGCTCTAGCAAAAAACGCGTGGTACTTTGGAGGGGATTTACTATAGTCATCAAATTGTCAGAGCCGGCGAATCACGTTATTCAACTCGGTAGGTAGGTACGGTCAACCAACAATAGTACATATCTCTACCCTTGGGTGTCGTAAGAGGCGACTAAGGGATTATAAACTTAAGCACAGACCTTATAATACTAGTAAACTAACCGGAGGATGGGCAGCAGCATCTTCCTGTGTATCGTATACCCTCTTACATACTGCAGTCACCAACAACAGCGGTCGCCAGCCGCAAGTGCAGCAACGCTTACAAGCGTGGTGACTTTTTTTTTATGTCATAAGTGGCTAAACGAGCAGGTGGGCCACCTGATGGTAAGTGGTCACCACCGCCCATGACACTCACTGTCTTATTAGTGAAATAATTAAACACTAATAAGTCAGCAAAGCGCGTTACCCACCCTGAGAACTAAGATGGTATGTCTCATGTGCCAGTAATTTCCCTGGCTCCCTTGCCCTTCAAACCGAAACACAGCAGTGCAAAGACTGCTGCTTCACGGCAGAATAAAGCAAGAGGGTCACTACTATTCACAGTGAATAGTAGTGACCCTCTCGCATACGCGACATTTTAGCGCATGCTCGACCTACTGAAGTCCACAGTATACAGAGTATAGCCATGTAAAATCATCATATCAGCCAAAAGACATCCATTGCTGGACATAGGCCTCACCTGAAGATAGCTAAACTTATTCTATTTCTATACCTTGATACCAAGTGTAGGCAACGAAGCAGTTGACCCCAACATTAATTCCTCAGGCAGATTTTATTTGACAGGATGATAAAGAATCATGAATTAAAGGTAAATTCAAAATATCCAAAAAAATATTTTCATACCTTTTTTGTATGGAAAAATAAAAGTAAGTACCGAATTTTTTGTACGGATTTTTTTATAGGTTTGTCTCATGTAGTGTAATACCCCAGCAAAGTTTCATCGACTGAGGATTTAATGTGGGGGTCTTCATAAAACGATCCGCTTCGTTGCCTAGACTCCTAGACTAATTGACCTATGTTCGATTTTTTTCGTTTATACGCTTACAAACACATTTTGCAGCTATGCCAAAAGCAATCGGGTAACGCTGTCAGAAAAATAAAGTTTGTTAAATAATGTTATTCTTTCCGTCAAATATACTCTGGTTTTAGTGGAATAGGTTTAGGTTAGATTGGAATTGGAATAAACGATTTTTTTATAACCTTAAAATTTCAACCATGATTTTTTAACACTGTCTGTCGCACAAAGCGTCCTTAAAGTTAAAGCTCACTTTTTGATTTGTTGAAAAAGAAAGTGACAACTACAGGATGTACAAAAAAGCACGATGATCCTTCTAAGGAGTAACTTTACATCAATAATACAGGGTGACTTTGTAGACATTCGACAAATTTTGAGGGTAATAATTAGTTCTGTTTCTTATTTTTCTTTTTACAATCTATTAGTGATGTAGAATCAGCCCTTAGAAGGACCATCGTACTTTTTTACACCCTGTATATTTAAACGAGCTTTATCTTTAACGACGCTTTAGCAACGGGAAAAAATGGGTACCGGCAACGACAAAAACAGTATTTATTATAATTTAGTTAACATTTTATTTAATAAAATACGAAACTTATACTTAGGTTCGTGCTTAGGTTACATGGTATTTAGTGAGGCTTGCAAGAATATTTATTTGACTACGTATTTATATATTTTTCGAGACCTAAAAAAACACAATTTTTCAGCTATTATGACGACTTTGTATTCTGTGACATTGTTTACAACACAAAGAAATTGGCAATAAATTTAAGACGCTTCCTACTATACGGCGTACAAAATAACTTTGGCTGTGACCGTTAATGCGCAAAAGTCGAAAAACGAGTCGCGGGGGTGAGCGCGGCATGAGGGGGGGGGAGTCGAAAGTAATAATAGACGATCGGATCGGACTGCTCTGAATTTAGATCCGTACCACGATTTTGGCCAATAGCAAAATTGTCGTTTGGGTTAATCCGCAACGCTATTGGACAAAATCGTGGTCCGGAGGTAAATTCGGAGCAGTCCGATCCGATCGTCTGTTAGTACTCTTAATTGGCTCTCCACCTGTCACCCATGCGCAGAAAATAACCGTCATAGCCCGACTTATCCAGAACGCGCTATACTGGCTGCTAGTTATTAGGAAATCTAAATCCTAATGATTGAAAGAGGGGTGTTACTTTCCACGTTTCAATGGTTCGATTCCCGGGCACTTAGACTGTTATTTTAGTTTCGTACTTTTAATTTAAAGTCAAGAGCACATCAAGCTTGACACAGTGGCCTTTGTACCGTTCTTATTTCAAATGCTTCAATACGTGCTAGTCTCTACAAGTGTCAAGCTTCACGTGCTTTTGGGTATACATCTTAGGTTATTGAGTAACCCTACACTATTAAACGAGCAATATTTGTGTATATATATATATTTAAAACGGCTCTAACGATTTCGATGAAATTCAGTATACAGGGTTTTTTGGGGGCAAAAAATCGATCTAGCTAGGTTTTATCATAGAGTAATATAATACTGGCGTGTTTCATGTCTGGGAAAATTCGTTTTCACCGTCTTTTTTAATATATCTTAGTGCGTTATATATCGTATAACTTACAGCGCCATCTGTTGTTGAGTAGCATAGCTTGCTCAACCGATGATATTTTAATGTTGAGGCGGCTATTATAGAGCGAAGCTCGGTCGCCCAGGTACTATTATTGTTATATGCAAGTTGGCAAAGTTGTTGGCGCGAGTGGCATGTATGGAAATCCAGGATTTTTAAGCTACGATACGCAAAATAACTTTACTGTCTACCAATACACACGATTCTTCACGAGGAGATTCAGATAATTTTATGCAATGTAGATTCTTTACAGAATACTTATTGAATGTCATGCAGAATACAATGCAAATAGTCTACCTACACCGTTTCGGATCGTGCTATGGCAGCGTAAAAGAAACGGCAAGAAACCACTACTGGGCCCTGAGACAAATGGCTTTCTATTATCGCAAATGCTATAGAATAGAATAAACATGTATGGGATTGACATTAGCTGTCACGCTATATTTCGTTAGCTAATGTCAATCCCATGCACTTTCATGTCTACGGCCCCAGCACGGCCTACGGTGGTTGCTGAGCAGAGGTGGTGCCACTTTAGAGGCTACCTCCCGTCCACTAGCGCCCTCATCAGTTAAAAAAATATTTATTTAATTTTTTATTTTATTTGTTTAGGACAACCAGTAACAGTTACATTATTAGTACAAACCACAAAAACTTAGATATAAATTAAAGGTAAATGCACTGTCTTTAGGTGCCACAGCATGCAATTGGCAGTATAACATCACTTAATTAAATGATAAAAAAAACTTACAATATAACTCGCTTAATACAAAACATATCGAAAATCTGGACAGACAGATTGAAGTAAAGGTACGTTTGTTTATTTAGAAACTATGAATTCTGTGAAATAAAGTTCACTATAGTTACAGATACAAAATCTGCTAAAAGTGGCCGTTTCTCGCACTTTTTGTATCTGTAACTACAGTAAACAAAATTTTTCAGAATTGATAGGATTTAAACAAACTAGGGTACCTTTACTTCAATCTGTCTTTCCGGATTTTCGGTAAGTTTTGTATTTAGCGAGTTATATTTTTTTAACTGATGGGGGCGGTAGTGGACGGGAGGTAGCCTCTTAGGAAATAAATTTATTGCGTCACAAATACAAAACTTTTAATAAGGATTGTTCGTTTGGCGGCAATATGGGGTAGTTCTGTATTTTATTACCCATCATATCATAGCTTATCGAAAATAGCTTTGTATTGGTTAAGCACCAAAAACGGCCACTTTTAGCACTTTACCAATACAAAGCTACATATGATAAGCTAAGCTATTGTGTTATGGATTATAACTAAAAGTTATAACTACCCCAAATTGCCGCCAAACGAACAATACTAATGAAAAGTTTTGTATTTGCGACGCAATAAATTGATTTCTAAAAGTGGCAGCTACTCTGCTCAGCAACCACCTTAAGAGTCGGCTTTTTACAATGTGTTTCGCTGGAATATCAGAACACCATACCTCTTTGTCATTGACATAGTCATCACACTAAACTCTTCTTGATGATACAATTATAGCTCCGTGTTTTTTTTTACACAGATGCCCGTGTGGTGCCGGCAAAGAATAGTACCAACCCATCTCTACCCGTGGGTGTCGTAAGAGGCGACTAAGGGACTATAAACTGGAGGATGGGTAGCAGCGTCCTTATAGGTATCGTACCATCTTACATACTGCGGTCACCAACAACAGCGGTCGCCAGCCGCAACGCTAACAAGCGTGGTGATTATGGTACTTCCCCTCCAGACCATGTTTTTCTGGAATTTTGGAGGGAGCTCCCTGTCCTGCAGTGGACATTTCACGGGATGTTATTTTTTTTTTTTATTATAGCGCAATTCAGAAACCCTAGTACAGTGCCATCTTTTGGTCTGATTTAGTAAGTATATCCAACAGCACATCAGTAGTAAAACTTTAGACTTTATTGTATGGTAATAGAGTTGCAAATGTTTCCGCTGACGTGCGGCTGACCGTGCTTCGAAGGTGGTAGCTTTTGTGCAAAGTCCGTCTGGGGAAGTACCACCAGTGTTACTGCTGTGTTTCGGTTTGAAGGGCAAGGGAGCCAGTGAAATTACATAGCTTAGTTCTCAGGTTGGGCAACGCGCTTTGCTGTCTTGTTAGTGTCGATTATGCTACTAATAAGACAGTGGGTGCTATGGGCGGTGGTGACCACTTACCATTAGATGGCCCACAAGGTCGCTTGCTCACTTGTTACAAACAAAATTTGTTTTACATCAAATTGGTACAATTTTCCATATAATACATTTCATATTCTTTATACGTCGTACCATCAAGTTTCCTCGAAGGAGAAATATACTTCCTACATTTGTTATCAGACCAAAATTTAAGGTCATCTTTGACCAGAAGGAATGCCTTATTAATTTTCTCTACTTCTAGAAGATTGCCATGAAGAAGCTTCTTGATTTTGTCTGTCGTCTTCTGTTCTTTTTCTTTTTGTGATGTTATGTCTGGGGAAAGAGAATAAAAACTATTAAAAACATACCCTTTATTAATAATTTTGGTTTTGACTAAACATTGGGTTATTTGTGGATTTCTGTAGGTCGAGCATGCGCAGTGCGCACTGCGATTTGGCGAGTCTTTAAAGATGCTGGTTATGTCAAAAAGTGACAGTCGCGGTGCGCATCTTAGCCCGACTGGCCAACAGTTAATCAAAATAGCTAAACAGACATGGATCCAAAAACGAGAAAAAAAATTGGTTGTACCACTGTAGATTCTTTAAGATATCCTCATACAGTTCCCGTTGTAGTACAGTGTCGGCACATTTTGTCCACATTGCTGGTAACACCAGTGGATTCACTCAGTAGAGCGCAGAGTAGGTCAGAGGATAGCCAATGCTTTGGATCTGTCTTCTTGTCTGTTGATTCCACAAGATATCTTCATTTTTGTTGTAGTACGGTGTCGGCACATTTGTCCTAGCTACTGGCAACACCAGTGGATAAACTCAGCGGAGAAGGTGGGTTATAGGTACTACTACTAACCAATGCTTTGAATCCGCCTTCTGGCCTGTAGATTCATCAAGATATCTTCATACATTTCTCGCTGAAGTACAGTGTCGGAACATTTGTACAAGCTACTGGCAACACCAGTGGATAAACTCAGCGGAGTGTAAGCTGGGTTATAGCTACTACTAACCAATGCTTTGAATTCGCCTTCTGGTCTATAGATTCCTCAAGATATCTTCATACATTTCTCGAAGTACAGTGTCGGAACATTTGTCCTAGCTACTGGCAACCCCAGAGGATAAATTCAGTAGAGTGTAAGGTAGGTTTGAAGATAGCTAAGGCTAGGGCAACGATGATGTGCCATTGGGTGTCCGCACACAGTCAATCTGATCGCGATCGGTAGAGATGCTATAGGAAAGAAAGAAATAGTCGTAAACTCGTAGTCTTTGGTCCTATAGCTTTCTCTTTCTTTCTTATAGCTGTGATCGCGATCAAAATTGACATCCATCATTCATCCAAATTGGCACCCATTGACAGGGACCTAACAATCTATGAACCCCGGGTCTCGGGATTCGCGGAGAAAGTTGCGTAAGTCAACCTTTGAGAGCGGCATTTTGAAAGAGCTGTCAGTTGACCTAACGAATAACGACTAATATTTTTTCAAGATCTTCGGCCAAAGCCAAGTCTTCATTTATTATTAAGTTCATATTCAGTTTTCAAGGCGTAAGCCAAGTCTTTCAATCTGAATGGTCACTGATCGTTGTCTGCCTTTAAGGCGAAATAAACAAAAAAAAAATAAAGACACGCGAATTTGACAGATTTTGAGGTTTGTAGCACTTTCAATAAGGACATTTTTTGAGCGCGATCCCAAAGTCCATAGATTGTTAAGTTACTGGCTATTGACTATATTTACTATAGCGTGCGCAGGATAAGTTTGACTCTGACGGTTATTTTCTGCGCATGGGGGACAGGCGGAGAGCCAATGAACGATTCGCTCGCCTCCCCCCACCTGCTGCGCTCACCCCCGCGACTCATTTTTTGACTTCTGCGCATTAACGGTCATAGCCAGAATTATTTTGTACGTCATATACTTACCTATGCTTGGAATCTGTCTTCTTGTCAGTAGATTTCTCAAGATATCTTCATACAGTTCCCGTTGTAGTACAGTGTCGGCACATTTGTCCACACTGCTGGCAACACCAGTGGATAAACTCAGTAGAGTGCAGGGTAGGTCTGAAGACAGCCACGACGTGTGCAGGCGACGTTGGGACGATTTTATTGTTTCGAATGTCCAGATTTTTTCGCCACTGTGAAATTGATGTAGTTTTAAAGGTACAGTCAACCGCAAGTGAGTGGAAAAGTTTTGTGTTGGTACTTATTTCAAACTAGCGTTCTCCCCTGCGGCTTCGTTCGCGTAGAATTAACTGTTTAGGCATGTACACTCACCGGTAGAAATAACCGGCCGGTCTGTTTTCTTTCATATATTTTCATACAAATTATGGGGGCAAACGAAGCGTCAATATCTTACCTAAATTGAATAAAAATACAAATCTGATTGATGAGGTCTTTAGATAAGAACCTTATTTACAATATTGTTAAAGATTAGGTATATCTGAAATGTTGAAGAAAACCCGTGCGACTCTTAAAACATTTTAATTCGCTAAATGTAAGAGATTTCTGACAAAATGACGTATATTTTTTCTGAACGATGCACGGAATTTCCTGGATACCGTGAACAGGTCTAATCTTCAAGAATCGGTAGTCAGACACCTCATTTAATGATCTCACTGTTTATTCACGGATATTTATTTCGTTTAGGAAATATATTGACGCTTCGTTTGATCCCTTACTTGTATGAAGTGTGCGACAGAAACTATACCGGCCGGTTATTTCTGCCGGTGAGTGTATATCAGTCTGTGATAACCTCACACGCTGTGTCTAGTTTGGGATCAGATGACTTTGGCCCTGTTCAGAAGAACGCGCGAGTTCCGCATTTTGTTGTACATTGCTTAATCGTTAACAATTTGATTACTTACACGTCTAAACAAAACAGCATTGTACGTGAATTCGTGTCAAAAAATGGCCGCGAATTCGTCCCTTCTGAGCAGGGTCTTTGTGTGAAATGTTCCTCAATATTTATTGTAATTCATCATCATCATTATATCAGCCGAAAGACGTCCACTGCTGGACATCGGCCTCCCGTAAAGATCCATCGCATCCAGCGGCTTCCCGCGCCCGTCACCAGATGTCGGTCCACCTTGTGGCGGTCCACCTGCCAACGCTTCGTCTTCCGGTACGTGGTCGCCACTCTAGAACCTTTACGCCCAAAATACTTTTAAAATAAACTGATTTTCACAAAGATCTTTACATAAATAACAGTACCTTTCTAAGAGTAGCTGTCTGTTTTGCTCAAGGTTGAACTTTTTGAGGTAGATTCTCAGTTCGTCCACGAAATTTGGGTTCTTGTTAACTGCAACACAATGAGAAGTATAAAAATAGATGGCGCTAATAAGTAGCCAGAGAAGTTATTATGATTTATCGAGTATTATGCTGAAAAAATGTACATAGGTCGAAATACGAAAAACCAAATTTGAGCTCCCATACAAAATGCGCTACCAGCTGATGCAGTTTCTATGGGAGCTCAAAAATTTATTTTTTTCTAAGACCTATGTTCCTTGGGAAAAGTTGTTCAGTTTTATGGGAAGATTTACACTGTTTATTAGCACACCTTTCCGTTACACGTTTTATATTGAAACTGTGTCGAAATTGTCAATGATTTTTTGGAAGTATACTCAGTAGACCATAATTACTTTCCAGATTATTTGAAAGCGGCATCTAGTTTCAATCATCATGTGGATGGGGTTTGGGGATCGTCAGTCCTAATTAGATTAGATTGCCCCAAAACAGGGCGGTTATGGTTTAAAAATAATAAAAAGTACTGAATAGAAAAAAAAAATCAAAAAGTAAAATATCCGACTGTGTAGAAAAATACGAACTGAAAAGAGAAAGTTCTAAAAATTTCATGAGAAAATTATGTTTTCACTTCTCATGCTCTGAAAGTGCTTCTTTGTGCAGGATATAGGCTGCGCAAAATCGAATTTTGTGCACTAGGGCATGCAAGTAATCGCGGTGGTGTACGCCCTGCGCGCGGGCCTGCTGCGGGCCAAGCGTCAACATATTCTTCACTAAAGCAGAACAACTCATTCTTCAGTTACATTTAGAGAGTACTTTTACGTTTTATTTCCTCGCAATCAAAGTGAAAAGCAGAGTTTATAACTCGTCCACAAAACCATTTTATCCTCGACATTACTATCAGCCCTCGCCTTCGGCTCGGGCTGCTAAAAGTCTCGCAAAAGTGGTTCGTTTTGTGCACTTGTTGTAAAATCTACTATTTTGGAGGTGGTTTTACAACCCCAAGTATATTTTGTAAAATTTTTAGAACTTGTTTTTTCTCTTTTCAGTTCATATTTCGGGTATTTCGTTTTTTGAAATATTTTTCTTTCATCCATGCTGTTCCCGTGGTCCCATGTGGTGCCGGCAAAGAATAGTACCAACCCATACATACCCGTGGGTGTCGTAAGACGCGACTAAGGGTTATAAACTGGAGGATGGGCAGCAGCATCTTCCTTTGTATCTTACTTACTACGGTCACCTACAACCGCGGTCCATGGTGCCAGCCTTAACGCTAACAAGCGAGGTGACTATGGTACTTCCCCTCTACATTTTTCTAATACATTTTTACAAGTCGAACAAGTGAAGGAGTTTGTGTATCTGGGTTCTAAGTTTACGAGAGATGGAAAGTGTGAAAGTGATATCGAAAGAAGAGTGAATGCTAGAAACATGGTGAATGGTGCTCTGCATGCTTTAATGAAGAGTCAGAAGGTGTCTCACAAGGCTCGTCTGGCTGTTCATAGAGGCGTTTTGGTACCAACACTGATGTACGGCAGTGAAAGCTGGGTATGGCAGAAAAAGCATGAAAGTAGAATTAATGCAGTAGAAATGAGAGTGTTGAGGAGTATGATTGGTGTGAAATTGAGTGACAGGATTAGAAATAGTGTGATAAGAGAACGTTGTGGCGTAAAAGAAGACGTAGTGAATAAAATTGAGAAAGGGATGCTGAGATGGTTTGGTCATGTGGAGAGGATGAATGAAGGAAGATTGACGAAAGAGATCTACAAGGCGAGAGTGAATGGAAACGTTGGAAGGGGAAGGCCTCGGCGAACGTACCAGGACCAAATTCAGGACGTTCTGAATAAAGGCCAGGTTAAAAGTACCCTAAACCGATGAGCATGTATGAAAGGATTGATGAAAGTTCAGGAAGCAAGGGAAGTATGTCAGGTGGAGAACTGTGGTCTCTGCCTACCCCGACGGGAACAAGGCGTGATGTTATGTATGTAAGTATGTACATTTTTCCAGCAAAAGCTAGAATTCTTAAGGGAGCTCCCTGTCCTGTAGTGGACGTTTCATGGGATATTATGATGGTCTATGGTGTTAGTTAGGACATAAAGTGTACCTATAAGCGAGTCATCAAACAGTCTCATATCCATGCTGATGTCAACTTTGCGCTGGATCCTCGCCCGTCTCTCCTGGTAGAACTGACGTAGGGAAGATATGGATTGGGGCGGCAAGTTTAACTGGACACCTGCAAATAAATCATATCTTATACTACGAGCAATATTTGTATATAGTGTGACTTTTAATTAGTTCTTGATAGCAAAAAATATGCATGTACTCATGACACTGTACAACTTTTCCCAAGGAACATAGGTCGAAATAAGAAAAACCAAATTTGACCTCCCATACAAAATGCGCTATCAGCTGATCCAGTTTCTATGGGAGGTCAAAACTTGATTTTCGTATTTCGACCTTTGTTCCTTAGGGAAAGTTGGTCAGTATCATGAGTACATTCATACCTTTTTGTATCAATTACTAATTAAAAGTCACCTATTACGTCACCGGAAAATGATAAAAAAAATGTAGGTGGTAGGACTTTTGTGCATATTCCGTCTGGGGAAGTACCTTTATTTTTTTTTTATTTTTTTTTTATTATTCTTTATTCTGAGCAAAATACATATTGCATTGAATATAACTTAATCTAGGTACATTATTTGGAATAACAATTAATATGTCCAAGAAACAAAATAAAAAAAAAAAAAAACAACAGCAACACAAACAAATGGAAATTAGGTATTTAGTATTTAAGAATCAAATTTAAATGTCATAAACTCGTTCACTGAATAAAAACATCTTTCGAGTAATAAGGCGTATAGAATTCTTTTGAATGATGTTACTCTGGTGACAGATTTCAACGACGTTGGAAGTTTATTGAAGCAGCGAATGGTTTGGCAATAAGCACTATGTGAAAAAACAGAGAATTTTGGTAAAATTGTGTCACTTTTAATTGGGATGTCTTTTCGCCTTGTTGAAAGTCTCAAGTCTCTTTCTGCAGTCGTCTCCATGTATTGTGGATGCTTGACGAAATTACACAACAATACAAATATGTAGAGACTTGGTGCTGTCAACACGCCTAGTTTAATAAAGTAATCCCTACAGGATACCATTTGGGGAATACGAAATATTGTTCTGATCGCCCTTTTTTGAATAATGAAGGCATTCCCTATATTATACGCATAGCTATTACCCCACAGCTTAATGCTATAGCGTAAATGTGACTCTACTAGAGCATGATAGACCATTTTAAGCTGCGGGATAGTAGCCTCGTCTCTCAGAGTTCGTAGGGCGAAGCACGCTGAACTTATTTTATTTACGATACGTTCAAGTTCCGGTTTCCAATTGAAAAAAGGATCTATGTGCACTCCGAGAAATTTAACTACTTCGACCGTCCTAATTATATTATCATCTAATTTTAATTCCAGTGTTTCTTTATTCCTAGCCGTGGATCGAAATAATATAACATTCGTCTTGGACGAGTTGAGATGCAAGTTGTTTATTCTAAACCATTTTGAAAAAGTATCCAGAGTCTGATTGGTTTTTTTTATAAGTCCATCAATGTTTGGTGCAGAAACAACAGCATTCGTGTCATCAGCATAAACTATTGGTTTAACGTCTGTCAGCTCATTGTAGATGAAATTAATGAGATCGTTCACAAATACAATAAAAAAAACCGGTCCTAAGATTGATCCCTGGGGAACTCCTCTTGTAAAGTTGACCATTTTAGATCTATAAATGACTTCCCTGTTACCACTGGAGGCTATCAATTCCACATACTGTTTTCTATTCTTAAGGTAACTCTGTAATAGACCTAATTGTTCATTTCGAACACCATAGTGATGAAACTTCCGTATGAGAATGTCATGATCAACACTGTCGAATGCCGAGCTCAGATCTAGGAATATTCCTACCACTTTCTGTCTGTCGTTCAGTTTTGTTAAAATATCTTCTACAAGGGTGTCGATAGCTTCCACTGTACCTGTACCTTTTTGGTATCCAAACTGACGTGAATTAAGCACATTATTTACGTTCAGATGCCTAACTAGACGTATTTTTATAAGTTTTTCAAATATCTTAGACAGAACTGGCAGTAAGGATATAGGCCTGCAATTTTTTGGGTCGGTCTTACTGCCTTTTTTGTGGATTGGAACAATTTTGGCAATTTTAAACTGATCTGGGAAAACATTTTGTTGAAAACAATCGTTAAAGCAATCGGAAAGGGGCATAGCCAAAATATCTATGTTCTGTTTAAGTACTGTGATGGGAACCTCATCATAGCCGCTAGATTTTTTATTTTCCATAGAATTTATGATTTTAGTAATTTCTGTAGGAGAAGTTTTATCCCAGCGAAGTTCTCTGTCTACTCTCTGAGTACTTCTTACAAGAACCTCAAAAGATTTATCTACATCCCTAGTATTGTTAGAATTACTGTAGTCAAATTGCTTTACAAAAGTATCAGCAATAGCACTTGGATCATTGACCATTTTGTTATCAATTTTCATCATAATATCGCGTTTTTGCTTTGCTCGGGTTTGGTTCCTATGTTTATTAACCACTTGCCAGATTGCTTTTATTGAACTATCAGCCTGCTGTATATCTGATTGCGCAGAAAGTTTTTTTGCGTATCTCACGATTTTACGATAAATGGTAAAATACTTTGAACGATAATCAAATATTGAACAGTGATTAATACCGCGATCAGCCGTACTTAAAAATCGCTTCATTACACTCGATGTTCGTATGCCCTTAGTTATCCATTTGACAGTTCTGGCTCTTTTTGAAACAATTTTTCTTGAGCGATATGTAAAAGTATGTTTAAAAATTTTTGTAAACTTGGAAATGAAACAATTGATTCCTGGTGATTTACTAATGTCAGACAGTTGTGTTCTAAAATAATTATTGTTCTCCTCGTTAAAAACTCTACGCTGTGTTATTATGAATTCTGTCTCTGGATTCTGAGAGTTTACTAGTCATAACCACATCGCATAACAACGATGCATGTCCGTCTGACATGCCATTAAAGTCAACTAATGTATTAACGATATCGTCTTCCTCTATGTTCGTTATTATATTATCAAGACACGATTGCGAATCACCTCTAATATAAGTGACACAATTATACAAAGGTCTAAAGTTATAACATTTCAATAAACTCATGAATTTACTTGTGTACGCGTTGTCTATCAACAGATTAACATTAAAGTCTCCGCAGATAACAGACTTTTTATCAAACAAGACTTCAAGCATTTTTTCCAATTGAGACATAAAACTATCAAAGGTTTTGATTACAGGTATTCTATAGCAGCAACATAGATATAAATTAGTTTCTAAGTCCCTAACGCCACATATTTCAAAGCTATCAACTCTATACAATTTTCGGCAGATCTCTAAATCCTCTGTACTACGTCCTCTTAGTCCCAGCATTAATGTACCTCCTCGTTTCTTTTTTTCTCGTGCATTGTAAGACACTAAGGAATAATCACTTAAATGTAGCATAGGTAAATTTGTTTTATTCATAAAATGTTCACAAACACATAAGTATAAGGGACGTTTAGGGCCTAAATTATCTAAATAAATTTCCAGATCATCCTTTTTAGAGGTAAGCCCACATACGTTTTGGAAATAAATACCCAAATTAACCGTATTGTCCGCTGTTGTCTCAATTTCGCAATTTTTTTCATTGTTGGGAGGGCTCGAAATCAGTACAATGTCACTGTTAACAACGAAAAAAAATTGCTGTATCATCTATGCTGCTTGTTAGGCTCGATGTGTTTTTGCGTGTTTTTATATAGTTCTTTCGCATGTCATTGATAAAATTGCATAAATCATTAATTAAAATGTCAAAACCTTTGTTGTTTAAATTATAACTATATCTGTTATACAAATTGTAGTCATAATAGTCTAACTTCGAATTAGCATCATAAATAGAACAGAAATTATGGTTTAAATTATCGCAATACAATAGATTGTTAAACATTTCTACATTCCAATTAAAAAAGCTTTTTTTAGTGAAACTACCTGATTTATATGTAGGTAAAGAGATTATTATGTTAGTAAAGTCAAATTTTAGCAAAGTTTTTCTTATGTATTCAACTAACTGTAAATATTCGTTTATAGTCTTGAAGTGCTCTTCACTTATAAATATCACACAATAGTCATTTTTAGTGAACCCTTCCAGCTTATTAGAAAGACCGTTTAGGAGTTGAACTGTGTTATAGCCGGGATAACGATAGTGACAAATTGAAAGATCTTGTGGCAGATTTTTTTGGAATATTTTCAGCACCTTGTTTACCCTGTTAGAGCTTACCACGCACAATTTAGAAGTGGAATCTACGTTTCCTTCACCAAGAGTTTTATTTTTGAGAAATTCACTATTGTTTTCAGTGCATAGTTTCTTCACTTCACCTAGGTTTGCCGTATTACTTGTAATCGTAATTGTAGAGGCCATGTCGGTATTATTTCGGTGCTGTGGAGAGTTTACGGAGTGCATTTTGTCTCTTCCTCGTAATCTGGTAGGTGGTAACTTCTTATATGGCGTAGGTGTAGCAGGCGGGGTTGAAAGGCAAATTTCTTTGTAACGTTGTATGACTTTATCTTTTTTATTTATAATGTTCTTTAATTTGAAATTTTCATCTAGGATGTTCTCAATTTCTTTTTCGGCAATTGCCAGCTGGTCCCTTAATTCCGAAATTTTTGTTTCTGATTCTTGCAGTCTGTTGTGTAGGTTTAAGTCTATGTCCGGGCAACTTCTATTTGCATATTTTTGAGTAAATTGAGAGTTATTCTTTTCCTCCTCGTTTTCGTACGAAAACGAAGAGGAACAACTATCTGATTCAACATATCTTTTTCGACGATTGTTTTTATTAACATATTTATCAGTTTGGTCCGGATCAGGGTCAAGGTCAACCTCCAACATTGAGAAGGAGTTATTTGTTGGGACGTTAGAACTGTAGTGAACATCCTTGTTTATACTGTTACCACTCAAAGGGGAACTGGAAGCAGTAATTTGAACACGATCCTGAAAATTATCTTCATGTACGGACAGTCGGACACTGATGCGGAAGAAGCTGATATGGTAGTAGATATGGTCGATGTCGACTCAAGTTGTAAAGTTTCTGTTGTATTAGTGTCCTTTTTTTCTATTTTCGAGACTTCTTTTTCGTTCTTTTCCTGATCTTTACTGGGTGTTCCTTTTGAGCAGTTTTTGCACTTCCATGTTTGTTTATTTTTAAGTAGATAGAACAATTTCTCTGTATTAGTGCACTCCTGGCAATAAGCTTTACTACAAGAAAAACAAAATAAACATCTTTTTTTGTTTACGTTTAGATTGCATCTCTCGCAAGTTAAATAAGACTCCGTAGATTTTGCTTTATTTTGTTTGGACATATCGCAGTTCTTTTCTTTACTAGCTAAGTTACTAATCTGGGGCTAAGGCTTTGAATTCACGCTCACGCACAGCGTGTGATAAAAGTTTAAACTCCTTTAAATACGAAGTCATGGGCGTAGCTACTATTACAGTCCTCTGTTGCGATATTAGAGAACGATATTGCGCTGACGCAAGGTATCATCAATACGTGTGTCGTTATTAGTTCCGCCCGTTTCGTGCAGATGTCGCAAAAAAACATTAAGGATTATGGACACTCTTTTACCGGCCGAGATCCATCAGCTGTGCGTCATCTGACACTCAGCTGTTTTTGAAACACTCAACGTCCGTGTTGAAGTTGACTCACGATTTAATTGCCATAAATGCAATTATATGCAAATTATTACAGTTGATGTACAGTGTTGACTGTGTTATTGTGATAGTTCTTCAAAATACACTGTGGTTTGCTCGACAAACACAACATTGGATGAATATTGGCGCCGTGTAATTACACTGATTATTCTCACGAAAGGTTAGTTACACTAACTCGATAACACTTATTCATAACTTTTATTATCCGGGCTCTAAATTTACGCACTAATTACTTAAAGTTGTAGTAAAATTGTTTTAAAATTAAAAGTTTTACGGAAGCTATGTTTACTAGTCAATGACAGCTGTCAGAATGTGTTTGTGTCTGTCAAATGTGTTTATTTATTAAGGTACACCAGCAGAGCACATATCAAATATTACATAAAAACTTATTCTAAAAAGTACTGATAAGTGTTCCATTATAGGTGACACAACATTTGCAAAAGTGTACAGATAAGTAAGAAATAACGTAAGTAAATGATAAACATAATTATTAAAAAAATGTTAATTAAATTAGATAATCGATAAGGTGATTACAGATAGGTATTGATATTAATGATTAAGAGTAATATGCTCGTAGTTGTTGTTTGAAACGAGCCGTGGAGTCATAGAACACGTCGATATCAGGGATTTTAGCGCATAGCGAATTATACGATTGGCACATTCGTGCAACGGGAGAATGGCAACCAACATTCGTTCTACTGCTTGGTCCACGTAAGACGCGCGTTACAGGGTGTCGAGGATTGCGATATGGAACTATCAATGAAAATTGCCCGAGTAAGTCACTGCATGGAATATTCCCGCTGAGAATTTTATGAAGCAGAATGAGATCGTGCATGGTACGACGGTCTTGCAGGGTGGGTAGACCAAGGAACTGCAGTCGTTGGTTATATGGGCACCTGTGCGAGATTGATGGGGATAGAAAAGCCAAATGTCTGGTGAAACTCCTCTGTATACTCTCTATGCGCTGTGAGTGTACTGCGTAACAGGGGTTCCAGGCAGAGCAAGCGTATTCTAGGGGACTTCGGACAAGAGCGCAAAACAGTGTAATTTTAGTCTTGGGTTGAAAACCTTTTGTATTTCTTTTGATGAAACCCAACATTTTCGCGGATTTTGCCACAATAGTGTTCAAGTGCGACCTAAACTTTAGTTGACTATCGATGGTTACACCAAGATCTCTGATTTCGCTTACCTCACTTAGGCTCATTCCGCAGATGCTGTAAGATGTTGGAACTAGATTTTTCTTTTTTGTGAACTTTATGTGATGGCACTTTTGCGGATTCATCTACATTTTATTAGATACACACCAGCTACAAAGTCTATCTAGATCCTGCTGAAGAAGCAGAGAATCTGAAGGGACCTCAATAGTTCTAAATAGTTTAAGGTCGTCAGCGTAAAGTAAGTAACGGCTGTGTTTAATTTCAGATGTTATGTCGTTTATAAATAAGCAAAACAAAATAGGACCTAAATGAGAACCTTGAGGTACCCCGGATTCCGCATAGTAATTCCGTGATTCGTAGCCTCCAACGCATACCAGTTGGCTTCTTCTTTGCAAGTACGACTCAAACCAGTCCAACAAGGAACCGTGGATCCCGCCAGCAGATAACTTGGCAATCATCAACCTATGGCTGACTTTGTCAAACGCGGCTGAAAAATCTGTGTAAACACAGTCTACCTGCTTGCCCGCGTCAACATTTTGACTTAGTTCAGAAACGAATGAAACCAGGTTGGACTCGGTAGAGCGACCCTTGCGAAAGCCATGCTGGTGATCGCTTATACCCAGCTCCACGTGTTTACTGACAGTGGGATATACCAGAGACTCAAATAATTTGGAGAAACAAGAGAGCAAAGATATTGGGCGATTATTTTTCACGTCACAAACGTCGTCTTTTTTATGTATCGGAGTGACCCGAGCCTTTTTCCATTCAGTTGGAAATTTACCGTCTTTAAGTGAGCGGTTGAATATGAGAGTCAGAGGAAGGGCGAGGTTTGAACCGCAGCGCTTAACAAAAGACGGGGGGATGTTATCTGGCCCTGCTCCTTTGAAAACGTTTAAGCTCTTGATTGCTTTAACGACATCTTTTTCACTGATGTGTAGTCGACCTATAGCAGCGGAATTTGAGTCAATGTCTTTGATGTTATTATAATCGATGTTATTATTGGAGTATGTGCTAGAGAAATGGTCTGCAAAAAGATTTGCAATACCGGGACCATTGTCAGCTATTGTGGTTTCATTTCGGTGCATTACTGCGGGAATAGAGGTCTTTCCCTTACGTTTATCGCTCATGTAGCGCCAAAAAGCGCGAGGGTTACACTTCATTTCAAGTTCCAATTTACGTTTATACTCTTGATACTGTTTTGAGAGGGTCTTGTGACAGTGGTCTCTCAAAAGCTCGTATTCAAATTTGTCTCTTGGATTCCCGTAATCGCGATACCTAATTCTCAATTTATGTTGCTCAGCAAGTAGCTTGGTGAGCGCCATAGTAAACCAAGGAGGTATGCTGGAAGCTTTACTCTTGTGTTTGGGTATGAATGTTTCTATCAATTCATATAGCTTATGATATAGGATTGACACCATCTCATCAACGTTTTCGCATCCGTCCAACAGCTCGTTCCAATTTATCTGACGCAACTTAAGTTTAATATTACAGTAGTCAGCTTTAAAGTAATTATAACGCACTCGGCCTTTAGATTTAAGATGCTTAACCTCTTTTAGTGGTAAGGTGACCAATAAACATGGATGCTTTGGATCAAGTTTACAAATTGGGTTTTCAATTGTGACCTGAGCATTTTCGAAAGTGCTCATTACTAGATCTAAAATTTTACCATCTTCATTACTTACATCATTAAACTGATAAAGAGAGTTAGTGCTAATGAAATCTACGAGAGCATGGCCTAAGGGACAATCGTAATTATATGGAACTCTATAGGTATTAGTCGCTGACTGGGTCCACTGTATGAAGCCAAGATTAAAGTCACCTAGTATAAGAACGTCTTCAACCCCTTCTAAAATATTGTTCGTGTTGTTAAGAAATTTTGAAAAAATTTCGAGTTTAACAGGAGGTGGCAAATAAACAGCACAAAGAGCAATTTTTTTGGGGACGTTGTTAACCTTGGCCTCCAGATCCCCTCCCCTCCAGAGACCCACAGATCTTCCATCTCAGTCTCCCAGTTTTTGACGCGGACAGATTCAAAATCTCTAGTGATGGCAATTAATACCCCACCACCTTCTGACTTACTGCTAGAACTAGTACAACGGTCTCGCCTGTATACCTTTGCCTATTTCTGCCGCGAAGCAGCAGTGTTTGCACTGATGTGTTTCGGTGTTACCCTTCAAAGGATCCAGTGAAATTACTGGCACATGAGACAGCATCTTAATTCTCAGGGTGCGCAACGCGCTTTGCAGTCTTATTAGCGTCAAAGTATGCCACTAATAAGACAGTGGGTGCTATGGCCGGTGGTGACCACTTACCATCAGTGGGCCCACCTGCTCATTTGCTCACTTGTAATCCTACTAATCCTACTTCCTACTAATATTATAAACGCGAAAGTTTGTAAGTATGGATGGATGTTTGTTACTCTTTCACGTAAAAACTACATACATACATAACATCACGCCCCTTTCCCGTCGGGGTAGGCAGAGACCACAGTCCTCCACCTGCTACGATCTTGACATACTTCCCTTGCTTCCTGTACTTTCATCAATCCTTTCATACATGCTCGTCGGTTTAAAACTACTAAAACTAAAAAATTTAACTACTAAATGGATTTTAATGAAGCTTTACAATAATATAGCTTATACATCAGAATAACACATAGGCTACAATTTATAAACCTGCGCATACGAAGTCGCGGGCACCAGCTAGTATCACATAAAAAAAATCCTATCCTATACTATTAAACCCGTGTGGTGCCGGCAAAGAATAGTACCAACCCACAACCAATCTCTACCCGTGGGTGTCGTAAGAGGCGACTAAGGGCTCATGAAGCGGAGGATGGGCAGCAGCATCTTTCTGAGTCGATACTACGACACGATGATACGATTACCATTTTACATACTGCGGTCACCAACAACAGCGGTCGCCAGCCGCAACGCTTACAAGCGTGGTGACTATGGTGACCCCTCCTGCGTACCACGTATTTTTGCTGGACTTTTGGAGGGAGCTCCTTGTCTTGTAGTGGACGTTTTCCATGGGATGCTATGATGATGATGACTATTAAACGAGCAATATTTATATGTCTCACCGGATAATTATAAAAATCGTAAGTTGAACAATTTCCTATAGTAAGTTGAACAACTTTCGAAAAACGCGAGGTGTACGCTGATTGGTTGAATCTCTATAAATAAACACTTATGCTTGCCACCAATGCCATCAACCAATCAGTGAACTGTTTATTTTACGGGTGTCAGCTCAGAGTAAAAAAACTATAAAGTCCATCATATACATATTATGTATGAGCTAGTGAAGTGGAAACCGTATCCTAGTCGCCTATACTAGTCGGTCAAAAAACTCAGATAAGTTTTACAAAAATCAATAAATTTTGTTTTAGTATAAACTTTGTCTGCAAAAGTGAAAATATATCTTTTTTTACTTGTGAATTAATCATTAATACTAAGACGGAAGCGTAAATAATCCGTAATAGCCATTTTATGCGTGATTTTTAAACCTTTTTTTTTAAATGGTAAGTGTTTTCACCAGCAAAAATGTGGTAGTAACATTTACTCAACATCCTCGGGTGTCAGTTTAACGTAAGATTATACACTGAGCAGCGATTGGTCCATGCGTGTATGATTGGACGTGTGGCAAGATCGTTAGTTTATCAACTTACCACCAGGCAGCGTAAGTTGATCAATGAACTGAAATTTATTGCGTTAAATTAATACATTTCAACTAAAATTTTTGATTTTTCAAGGGTTGATCAACTTGCTAGGAAATTGATCAACTTACTATTGTTATCATTTTCCGGTGACATACATATGTTCACCAAACACTTTGTATAGAAACATTACTCTTATAAGTATACAAAACCCTGTATACTTATAAGAGTAATGTTGGTGTACTGAAAACTGAAAGGGCGTGCTCAGTCAACGAAACTGAACAACTTTCCTAAAGAAACATATGTTGGGAAATGAACAAAATTTTGACCTCTCCATACAAACTGTTCGACAAAAGTGGGCAATTTGTATGGAGAGGTAATTTTTTTTTTCATTTCTCAGCATATGTTTCTTTGGGTAAGTTGTTGAGTTTCGTTGACTGCGCACGCCTTTTCAGTTTTTGGTACACCGTCCCTTACACCCTTTATAACTCGTCCGTGCGTGCGTCTGTGTTCCCGAGTTCATATAACCCAAATCTATTAAAATCGCGAGTGAATAGGCCTATAGTCCTCAAGACTAGATGTCAAGAGTAAGCCCATTAACGATAAAAAAAATGTCACGCATTATGTAATGTGGCGAATTTCACAAGTTGCTTGTGATTATAGCGTACCTCGGTGTGTGGCGGGCAGGCGCGCCTGCGCACTGAATCCAACAAAGATGGCGTTCAGACATTCCCGAACGTTGTGGATCTTATGGTCCACGCCGGCCAGGGCAGTAATTAAGCGTTTTAGTTCCTCTTTTTGACTTTCCTGTAAAAATTAAATAAATCTTGAATTCGTTTGTGTAGTGACACATTTTGCATTGTATCAGCACTTTCGGTAGAGCGTTTCCCGCCACCTGCAGTCGTCTCCTAAGCTCTGTCGCGCGCACTACTGTACTTTGGCCTAATTAATTAATTCTAAAATATCCGGTAAAAACTATCATGTAACTGTGTGTCTTTTGTTAAAAATGTAATTGCGAAGTTTTACATCTATCTGTGACTTTTCTTTAATATCATAATAACGAGTCCTAAATTAGCCTACCTCAAAATAGCGCTAAAGTTTGAATCTTTATGTAGGTAGATAGATTACACATTTATTTTCCAACACAGTACACAAAAGACACAAAACAGAAATAAGCCAGGTTAGAACATAATAATAGTGAGTCTAAATCTGAAAGTCCTGTGCCAGAGCATGGACGAACAATAAGAAGGACTGACCATCCCCTTTTAGAAATCGTAACCCGGAAAAGTATAAAACTAGATGGCGCTAATAAATAGTCCGGGAAGTTATTATGATTTATCGAGTATTCTACTAAAAAAATAAACCGAATTTCAATGTCTTTACATTGAAACTATGTTGAAATTTTGAATGATTTTTTGCCAGAATACTCGGTGGACCATAATTAATTTTCAGATTATTTGAAAGCGCCATCTACTCGTAGTTTCCATGAGTTTTACGCCTTTCCCGGTTACGTTTTCTAGTATGGGGATTGTCAGTTTTATTTTTATTCGTTCATGGCCAGAGAAAAGATACGGACTCAGCGTGATGTAGTAGCGGAGGGCTACGACGCGATGATTCTGCCTGGTGATGTAATAGGAGGCTGGCATAGTGAATTCGCGGGATGTGCGGGAATATCCAAAAATTCGGCGCACTATAAAACCTGTGAATAGATCTATAGACTAACAAAAAATGTTATGTGACCCCTTCCACTCTCCCTGGGGTAAAGTTGGGTACCCAGGAGGAACACTCGTGCGGGCTGGCTTTGGCTATAATTCTTTTTAGGGTACCGATACCAAAATGGTAAAAAAAGGAACCCTTACGGTGCGACTTTGTCTGTCTATCTGTCTGTCCGTCTGTCTGTCACACCTCTATATCTCAGCAACCACTTATGCTATCGACTTGAAATTTGGAATAGTTTTAGAATATAGTTGACCAACTTAATTGCTCATGAAAGAATTTTGAAAAAATTATGATTATTAATGTAAAGGGGGCCAAAATAGGGGGGGGGGGGGGGGGCAAATTTCAAATTGTCGCTACTAGATCGAGTGGGGTATCATATGAAAGAGCTTTACATTCTAAAACATATTTTTGTATATTTTTACGTCTCTTAGTTTTCAAGTTATGATAAAAAAATCTGAATTAATTACAGTTGACATAAGTTTACGTAAACATTACAGCAAAAATAAAACGATCTTTCTAAGTTGCACAGTTTTTTAGAAATCTGCAAATAACCTTTACAAACAAATTTAGTTTTGCGGTCCTAAAAATGGACTGTATTGCTTCCAAAAATACAAAAAGTACATCGGAACCCTCGGCGCGTGAGTCCGAGTCGCACTTGACCGGTTTTTTTTCTCATCCGCATCTTCACAAGTCTAGCCAGCCGGGGATTGGCTTAAAATAGTAGTTTAAGATACAAGTTCCGTAAGTAGGGTTATTACAAACGAGTTGACGTTTTGTAAGCCCGAGACGAAGTCGAGGGTTTACCATCGGCACGAGTTTGTCATAACCCTTACGGACGTGTATCTTACGACGTTTTTCAATACATTTGTGAGAAAACAGGTATAAGTAATACACTTGGTAAAGGACCCAACCATGGGTACTGTCAGCCTCTTGTCGATTTATGTTCTCCTGGTATACTCTCCATTTTGTTTTAAATATAGGTAAACAGTCGTCACCCAAGTAAAAAGTCACCACAGTAGTATTTTTACAAAATAATTTTATAATCAGAGTGTAAAAACTCCTTGGTATTATACTTTTTTTACTTACTGCACTAGTTCGGTAAGTAACTACTTACGAGCAATGTTTACGTCCTTGTAAGTACGTTTTTCGAGCAAATGTATTGATAATATAATTACCCCACTGAGTCGTGAGAGGCACCTGGGCGCGGAACGGAGGCCCCTATCGACAACACAATCTAGGTACCTTACGGATGGTACCCAAGCAATAGAATGGCCAACCGTAGTCTGTGGAGGAGGTAGAATGTTGTTGGCCAGTAAGTAAAGCCAGTTTTTGTGATATTACGTAACGTTAGGTTGACAGTATAGATTTTTGAATTCTGTGATGTTCACAACCATAATGTTCAAAATCCTACTCATTTGGACTACTATTACCAGCGGCTTGCTAATAGGTAATCAGTAGTAAGTGCAAACTTAACTCTATATTTCAGATGTGTCAACAGGTTGGCAATTTTGTAACGATTTAAGTACCTAATGTTAACGATTTTCATCTATCTTTAATCGTTTCAGAGATAGATGAAAAAAAGCTCAAATCAGGAACCCGTTTGAGGGTGGGGAGGAGAAACCTCCCCGTGTAATTTAGCTTAGGTTATTATTTGTCTTTTTTGAACTAGTAGAATTTCAGCTTGACAACATTGATTTTTGGATTCTGTGATGTCCAAAACCCCACAAAAAAAAGGTCCCGTTTTAGTTCTGAGAAAATTTAATTATCATATTATATCATTATATCAAACGCGCCACGGAATGGGTGTCACACGATGGACGCCGAGGTAGAGGAAGGCCCAAGGAGCGGTGGAGAGATGATCTGGATGCTTTTAGAGACTAGTGGCCCATAGTCGCAACAAATAGGGATGAATGGAAACGCATGGGGGAGGCCTTTGCCCAGCAGTGGGACAGTATAGGCTAGTAAAAAAGAAAATATATTATATAATATCCTACTCTACTTGGCAGTTTAACTAATCGGAAAACAAATTTGGTTGGACTAATAGGCCACTACACTTTCAAAAAAGTTGCAAATTGTACTCGATGATGTAGGATACCTTGGCGCCCTCAACTATTTAGGTTTACTGTACTCTATGAGCATGTGCCCTTTTTGAGGCAATATGTAATTTTTTTGGGTATTTTGAAGACAAAAATCTTTTTATTTACTCAGTATCTTGCCGTGATTTTCAGGTATGTGTTTCTTGATCATTCAAGTGATAATATCGCTAAGACCAAAACAAGATTAGTGAAAATTGGCTCGACAAAATAACAATCCAAAGTTGCCTCTTCAATTTTTTATTATTTCCTCTTTTTGTGAAATCTGAGGTGTTTTAAGTAGTGAAATTAAGAATACAGAAAGGTATTCGTAGTTGCTATCATATGCTTAACCAAAAATTTTATTTTATTACTTAGTTATTACAAAAAGTCGATATTTTATATCAGGCGCTTACGTCATTTAGTTTTAGTAACACGCACAGTATATCTTTCGCAATCTAATGTATTTTGCCTTTCTTTCAAGCGAAAAGACTGCGCCCACTGTCAAATAACAATTTTTTCACATATCCTCTTAACCGACTTTATTGCAATTAGCGATCCGAATAAGATGTGTCACTTACAATTTCCTTATCCAACTGCGTGATACTCCTTTGCGCATGCGCATTGCAGACGGTACTGTCGCAATAAAAAGCGCCGCTCCTTGATTTGACCTCTGCCAATAGAGAGCGAAGTGCGAGGACTCGCGCTGACTTGCTTGCTTGCTCACTCCGTGCTACAAGTAACTCGATGGCGGGGCCAGTTTGAGAATTCTGTAGACCAAAATAGAGAATAATCCACCTGAGTCGGGTTGTGACTTGACTATCATATGTATCATCCGAGAATCATGCAGGACAGACTTTGACAATTTGTTTACATTGTTTAGGCTGATAGTCTAGTTGCTAAAGCCTGTAATAAATAAAAAAAAACAGACTATCAAATAATGTTTGGTACAGACGCCAGAAAACTTGGATGCTATCTTGGATCCAATCTTTTGTCGTTTTCACCATAATTTATGTACCGAAAATGTCTCATTTTGCTGAGTTTTTTGATCTAGCCTTGAGAGCAGAGATGAGGTCGACGATGGAACGAGCTTGCCCAGAAGAAGCCTATTCACCCGCAACTTGAATAGATTCGGGTTGTATGAACTCAAGTGTTGAATATCAACCAAGTGTGGGTGATATTCTGCGTTGCGTCTGGATTCCCGATGGTAGAAGGGGGATGGCGGGATAAGCTCATGGAGCTCACTATTTATGATACTAGATATCATCCATGTTCTTGAAATATGTGATACTAGCTGGTGCCCGCGACTTCGTTTTCGCAGGCTTATAAATTGTAGCCTATGTGTTATTCTGATGTATAAGCTATATTATTGTAAAGTTTCATTAAAATCCATTCAGTAGTTTTTACGTGAAAGAGTAACAAACATCCATCCATCCATATTTACAAACTTTCGCGTTTACAATATTAATAGGATGGGCATTTGCTACGGCCAAGAACATAGACTTTTATAACTGAATCACTTATAAGAGATTCGAATGTAATTCTAATGGACGTAGGCGATCTAAAGGGAACGGAAAATATGAATTTTTCAAAATTAAAGTATTAACTACCATAGTAGAGGCAACAGAATTAAACTGTAGAAACAGTAGGCCCTAATAACTCACTAGTCGATTTCTTTTTTATGTAAAATAGGTGAGCATTATTTTGACCCTGATCTCACTTGAAGGTAAGCGACGATTTGGTCGAAGATGTAGCATGTTCACCTAGATAATGCCTGTCCACTCTGGCCTCGAAAATATCCAGATTATATTGTTCGGGGAAAAGTTCGACAGGGAGGGAGCTAATGAAGATCCACCCCCAGTGAGTACCACCCCCTTGCTGAAGGTGGTAGGGCTTTTGTGGAAAGTCCGTCTGGGGAAGTACCACCCCCTTGCTCTTTTCGGCCGTGAAGCAGCAGTGTTTGCACTGCTATGTTTCGGTTTGAAGGGCAAGGAAGCCAGGGAAATTACTGGCACATGAGAGACACCATCTTAGTTCTCAAAGTGAGCAACGCGCTTTGCTGTCTTATTAGAGTCACAATATGCCATATGGAGAACTGTGGTCTCTGCCTACCCCGACGGGAACAAGGCGTGATGTTATGTATGTATGTATGTAATAAGACAGTGGGTGCTATGGGCAGTGGTGACCACTTACCATCAGGTGGCCCACCTGCTTGTTTGCTCACTCGTAATATAAAAAAAAATCCTTGTCCATTCGCAGGTTCTGAGCGACTTCGTGTTGTCGAAGATTATGGCCTGTTGGTCGTGGCACTCCAGAATCAAGTGGTTGATTGACAGTCTAGAGCTTGAAACCTGTATTAAAATACACCGTTAAATATCTGTATTTACCGGTATTTACGGATATTTACCGGTTTATCTGGACTAGCGGTTTTAAGCCCTGAAAACAGTCTCTACTCGATGGGTATCGATCGATAGGTGTTATAGGTAAAAAAATTGTGTACTTACGGTTAAGGCATTGGCCATGTTGAAGATTTTGCGTTGCGCCTGCCTGAGATGTATCTTGTTCTTAGTGGCCTCTAGAGCGAGCGAGCAGTGCAGAGCCGCCGTATGCGCGACCACTGATTGCGGAGTCAATCTGGCGTACAATAATTAAAATTATACTTGTGTAAAGAAACATTTTCCACAAACTACAATCGTGCGTTCAGACTATGACACTGAATGGTTTTTGTGTAAACTTTTGAACTTGACAAGCTCGTTGGTGTGGTTGGTATTGAACGTGCCTTACACGCAGTGGGCTGCGGGTTCGATCCCCGCCCAGGGCAAACATTCAACCTTCCCACTACTACCACACATTTGCTTTTTGCGTCTGGGGTATACCAGTCTCTGATACCCACAGTACAGGCTTTGCTTGGTTTGGGATCAGATTCAAATAACCTTGTGTCATATATATATATAAAAAAAAACCCAGCCAAGTGCTAGTCCGACTCGCGCACCGAGGATTCCGCACCACTAAGGTAAAAATACTGTTTTAGTTATGGACGCGCAGTCACGCAGAAGTGTATCAAATTCGCGCGAGTCTGACACGCACTTCACCAGTTTTTATTATTTGTTTTTATTTTATAGTCTATGCACTATAAACATACCAGTTTTCACGCTCGTGAGTGTTCCCGTTTTACCAATAGAGCTAATACAAAATACGCCTAAAACAACAGGTTTTTAGTACGGAAGCCCCTTAATACTTTTTTTTATTATTATTTTATGTTATGGCGGTAACAGAAATACATAATCTGTGAAAATTTTAACTGTCTACCTATTTACGGTTCATTAGATACACCCCGCTGACAGCCAGACAGACACCGGAGGCATATTAACAGGGTCCCGTTTTTCACGCTTTGGGTACGGAACCCTAACAAGAAACAGATCGAAATACGAAACGAAATTTCAATGCTGCTGTAATTATCTTATCGTAATTCGCAGAAGAACTAAAGTACATAGCCCTGAGAATCGCTAAACTAAAGTGGAAGTGGGCAGTGCACATCGCAAAACGAAGCGATGGCCGATGGGGCGTAAGGGTTCTGGAGTGGCGACCGCGTACCGGAAGACGAATCGTTGGCAGGCCCCCACAAGGTGGACCGACGATCTGGTGGCGGTCGCGGGAAGACGCTGGATGCGAGCCAAGCAGGACCGCGAGTCATGGAGATCTTTAGGGGAGGCTTATGTCCAGCAGTGGACGTCTTTCGGCTGATATGATAATGATGATAGTTTTTTGTATTTTTCTATAGAAAATATCACAAATTCACTAAATACATAGTAAAAACAAGTCTGTTTTGTAATGTTTTTATTTTATAAGCGTATTCATCCAAGTGAGACATATTTTTTCATCTTCCTTGAAAAAGACCCTCTATAAAAACTAAACTGTACTTCAAAGTGCCACTGTTATCGTTTGAGAGGCTAGCCTTACTCAATTTGAAATAAGATATAGCCATTCATCAACCCAAAACGTAAACATTTGGCTGCCACAAGCGATAAGCTGACTCAAGTACCACCCGGCGCGGTAATAAAAAACGCCGGCCGGCCGGTGCGGAAGACACGACAGGGCGCGCGCGCGGCGGGTCTGGGGATTCAGAGGTTAAAAACACTCGAAGGCAAATCGTAAACAATCTTATCACTTATTTCATTACAAAATTAATAAAAATATGTAAATACAACTTTTGTTTGCAGAGTTTTCCGTTATTGCAATGAAACCTCCTTGCAGCCACAGACTACAAACGTATCAAGCTGTCAATCGCGCGCCTATAAAAATTAAAAAATTGTTTAATAGGTCTCCCGCGATGACCGTTAGCATTCAATACTTCATAATACACTCCCACAGATAAAAAAGTGCTGCTTGGAGTGTTTCTAACCACAGATTGACATTATGAAGATGTTAAACTACAATTTTTGAACGCATTATTGAGGATTAACTAAACGCTTTCTTTTCTTTCTGAACGCTTGCTGTGTTCGCCTGTAATTGGGTCTACTTCTCTGCATTACCATTTATGTACCAATGCTAGTTATTAAGTTCAATTGTACACCTGTTGGCAAACCTATTAAATAAATAAATACACTTTCTGTTACACCTTGTAATACTCGTAAAGTTAAATGAAAAACCGGTCAATTAGAAGCAATATTTTTAGGGCCGCAAAACTTTGTTTGTAAAGGTTTTTCGCAGATATATAAAAAACTGTACTGCTTAGAGAGATTATTACATTATCTTCTAACTTTCCTTATCTCCGAAGTTCGCTAATCGTAAAATCTGAATTAATTACAATATAATCAACACAAGTCAGTAAATACTACAAGGGTAATATTTTTTTTAGACATTTTTTATCATAATTTGAAACCCAAGAGAAGTTAAAAAATACAAGTTGAGCCCTTTCAAATGATACCCCACTAGACCTAGTAACGATAACTTGAAATTAATGAAAATTAATTTTGCCCCCCCCCCCCCCCCCACTATTTTTTTTACTATGTATGGGCTTACTCTTGACCTCGATCTAGCCTTGAGGACAGAGAGGAGGTCGACGATGGAACGAGCTTGCCCAGAAGCCTATTCACTCGCGACTTAGATTCGGGTTATAAGAGCTCGGAAACACAGACGCAGGCAGAGAATTCCGCTCAATTACAATTTGAGCCCCATTTAAAATAATAATACTTTTTTCAATTCTTTCGGTTGCAGTAAAGTGAGGCAAGCATATTTCAAAAGTATTCCAAATTGCAAGTCGATAGCGTGAGGGTTTGCTGAGATAAACAGGTGTGACAGACAGACAGACGAAGTCGGACCATAGGGGTTCCTATTTTGCCGTTTTTGTTTTTACGTAACCCTATAAAACACTCACTTGTTAGAATTATCTTTAACTTGTGGGCAGGCAGTTAAGGCTGGCACTAAATCAGCTCGTTTCTCGAGCAGTCGGGCACACAACGCGTCACCTCTTGCTTGGGACAGCTGCCTTACTTGCTCCTCCAAGTCTTCAGTTGTTACTGATGTGATGTTTTCTGTTGTATTGGATGTGTGAGCGTTCTGGTGATGCAGTGTCGTCAGGCATGTGTCTAATTTCGTCTGAGAAAGAGTTGTTCTCATTGTAAAATAAATAAAAAGAGTTTAATATTTTCCTTTTACAATCACAGTTTTCAGAACTTAATACACGGGGTGTCAGGGACGGTGTAACGGAAACTGAACGGGCGTGCTCAGTCAACGAAACTGAACAACTTTCCCAAAAGTACATTTTTGGGAAACGAAAAAGATTTTTTGGGAAACAAATTGCTCACTCTGATCAAACAGGTATGGAGAGGTAAATTTTTTTTTCTTTACCCAAAAATGTTTTTTAGGAAAGTTGTTCAGTTTCGTTGACTGAGCACGCCCTATCAGTTTTCGGTACACGGTCCCTTACACCCTGTATGACAGTTGTTTTCTTTTTCTGTAAAAAGGTCTCTTTACGGGGTTAGGCCTACATCCCTCTAAGGCGTACTACATTGCCTTTTTGGTTCTTATTTTTATTACCACTAGTTTTCTTTCAGTGTCGAAAATGAACGAAACAGCAATATTGCGCTCTCTTACCCACTAAGTAGTAGTTACTAGGGTGGGGGCCATGTGTTTGAGTGCAAGGATGTGCATTACTGCAATTGAAAAATGCTTCCAACTTTCCAAAGATATATTTGTTCAGATTTCGGTTACATGAACTTGGACCATAGGCAAATAGCTAAGAGCATATGATGCTGCAAAGTGCTCCATGAGTGGGATAGAACTAGGGGTCTGAAATGTAGGGGACCCTGCCATATCATCATCATCATATCGTGTGGGTTGCAAGGTCGATGACCGACCTCACAAACCCTGGTGTCAAGAGTTGTTGAGCCGCCAAAGGCCTCTGACATGGCTCATTAACGACTACATCCGTAGATAGTAGTCGGGACCAACGGCTTTATGTGCCTTCCGAAGCACGGAATCATCTAACTTTTCGGGCAATCAGGTGATTCATCCTGCAATGCCCTAACCAAACTGGGGAGGTCGCACAAAGAGATTTTTGTTTGACAGTGTCCCCACTGGGAATCGAACCCAGAACCTCCGGATCGAGAGCCGAACCCTCTAACCACTAGACCACGGAGGCGGTTAATACAATGAGGGCGAATTTGAAATTGGAAGCGCGCGTAGCCTGCATGTCAAGTACAAGTGACCGCACCGGGCGGGTCCGGGGTGCGGGCTGGAGTGCAAGGGGGGCGCTAGTGTCCGTTCTGTATGGCAGTCATCATAACATCCCATGAAATGTCCACAACAGGACAGGCAGCTCATACAGAATAGGGAGTATGCATGTCATATAAATTAACTTGATTTTTTTATTTCCGATACTTTATTGCCCTGACATTACACCTAAACCATTATTTTCTTGTTTTAGTCCAGGGTATTTAGAAACTTTTATATGAGTGGGTTTGAAGTAAATATAAATGTGACTTTTTTATTATTATTGTCAAAATTAAGTTTAAATACATATATGAAAAATAGTATTAAAAAATAAATGTATAGGAAAGATGACGAAAAATACATTTTAAACAAAAAAATTCGTGTTATACGAGCCAAAAATACTTATGGGCCAATTCTTATTTATAATAATTGTAAATATTAGATAACAATATTTGGCATCATTATTAAACACTTTATAATTCTGCTTTATAATTTAAATTTATAAATATATATATTATTATTTTTCTAAGGAGCTATAAATATTTATGCTAATTTTAAAATGATTTATGACTCCTGATGAAATGCATTATTAGGTTTCACAATAATTAAAAATGTAAGTTGTAGGGAAAAGCCTCCTATGATATATATGCATTTATCTAATCAGCTATAAATGCTAATGGGCGTATTTCTTTTTAATTAATCATATCTTAGGTCTACTGATTAGCCTACATTCGAATGTTTGACGTCGCAGATTGGGAATGTTGGAAAAATATATAATTTTACTTACGTAAAAATAGGTAAGAATGCTCTAGCGTACCGCGGTGCGGTGGTGGGTGAACGCGGCGGAGAAATCGAGGTAAGGGGGCACGAGCCACGCCGGCCGCCGCCACGGAGCAAAAACGCCGCCGACCGAATGTACCTATTCTATTTTTCAATTTGCAAGTTTGCGCTAGCGGGAATACCTACCTGCGTTGTAGACATCTTCGCGTTGTTAAACTGTCGGTACTATAGACTAATCTGTGGTATGGGACTATTTTTCTTTCCAACTAGGTACCTTAGATAAAACGTTCATAATTACTACCTACTTAAAAACTAAACTTGTGACCACGATCACACCAGCTTAATTCAAAGACTAATTTGGCGTACATTGCTGAGAGGCTTGGTTATGTTAATTGCAATATCCTTACATAAACGAGCAATGTATGCCGAATTAGTCTTTGAATTCAGCTAGGTGTGATCGTGGCTTAATGTAAATTTTGGATTATTTCCGCAGTCCCCCAGTCCCGCTGGCACCCGAATTTCATAAATTTGATTACATTTTACATTGTAAGGGCTCCCGCACACGACCGAGAATCGGTGACCGATTTTTTGTCGGCATCCCGCTCTGACGTGTTATCACCTGGATCTTCCGTCCTTGTCCTGGCCGATAATCGCCCACCGATTCTCGGTCGTGTGCGGGAGCCCTTATAGTTTTATAGTTTTCAACTAGTACCGTCGGCATAAAAAGTGTTTCAAGGTAAGAAAATGAACTTTTAGGGCACCGAACCAAAATGATAAACACCGAACCCTTATGGTGCAACTTCGTCTGTCTGTCTGTCTGTCACACCTGTTTATTAGCAACCACGCTATGACTTGAAAGGAATAGTTTTAGAATATGTTTGCCCAAATTTATTAAAAACATATTGTTATTGTAAAAGGGGCCTAAATAGGGTGGGCAAAATTTTAAATTATCGTTACAAGGTCGAGTGGGGTATTAAAGGGTGTTACCGGTACATTCCAAAATAAATTCTTACTCAACACATATATAAAAGTAGCATCCCCCCTCCCCCCCTTCTTATCTCCGAATTTTGCAAAAGGAGAAATTTTAATTAAGTATAGTAGATAGAGGTTATGTAAATATTACAGGAAAACTAAAACGATCACTCTAAGTAGCAGTTTTTTGAAATCTGCTAAACACTCATCATAATGAACTTTATTGCCTATAAACATATTAAACCCTTGCACCCTCAGCGCCCGAGTCCGACTCATATTTGACTTGTATTTTCAGTAGCTGTCGAGACTTAATACTAATTTGGTTCTAGATATGAGAAATACGCGGGTGACGAAAGTAATTTAACTTAAAAATAATCAGAATGAAAGGTGATGTTTCATAAATGTATGGAGCCTGGGCTATCAGTATTGACATATTTACAAATGTATTTCATAGAGGCGACGCTTGCACATGACTCAACTTTGATGTGTGTCTCAAAAGCCCAAGAATGCACTGGTGAGTACGAAACTACTCATCTGTTATCAACAACAATAGGGAACATGCATAAATTTTATTAGTCGCATTTATTAATAAAATATGAAAATACTGTACTAGAGATGACAAAAAGTGAAATTAAAATTTAAATCGGCTAAGAAATACGGCCGATATTAGCATTTAAAACTACTAATTAGACAGAGATCCGACATGAATAGTGACGTCACAATTCACTACAGCTCTATAAACTCCATATTAAATTTCGTTTTGCTAGAAAGGGACAGAAACAAATCTTCGATGGCTTATATCTTTTTTAATATTATAGTTATTCGAAAAATAGTTTTATTATTACATGAATGAGAATAAATTTCTTATATAAAAAAAATTCGTGGATGTTCCCTATTGGCCACGCGAGTTCATCTCAGTGCTCACTTCACCTACCTGGGCGACCGGCGCCGATAACTTGGATATCCATTCTCACCAGTGACTGTTTCACTGATGAATACTTTCGGAAATCTTTTGAAGCAACGCCCGTTTTTCATACATGGTGAATTTAGATTCACGATACCGCAGGGCCCGTGATACATATGAGCCTTAATATTATTCTGGGTCCAGAAGCTCTGCACTAATCACTTGGTTAAGATCGTTGGGCCTGATCTTATCTTAAAGCCACAAAAGGTTATGTGAGTGTGGCAGGCCATGCTTTTGCCATTCAATGGAGTACATAAAGCAGTGGACATTGCCAGTTTTCATAAGAATTTTTATAATCACATAAGTATTATTATTCATAGCCATTTCATAGCCAACTTGTTTTAAGTAACCATTGGTAACCATAGTAACAAAATGATGAGCAAATAAACCATGAAATGTGCTTCCCTTAAAAAAAAAATCAAAAACGGATTCTCGATATTTGTATTTGGACCAAAGACTTGAACACAAAGTATAAACCTACAGTGTTTTGTTATCAGTTCTGGATAAAATCCACAATCAAAGTTGACTTCTGAAATGTACTGACTTTGTACTATGCCGAAGTTTTTTTTTGTGGTTTACTATTTCTCGACAATTTTTCGAGTTTTTTTTATATGATGTTATTCTGGGACATACACTATCAACAGTTCAAAACTCAATATTTAAAGTTTCGTCAAAATCCGTTCAGTAGTTTTTGCGTGATGCTCGGTCAAACAGACAGACAAACAAACAAACAAAAGGTTTGTTTTAGACTTTCGCACTTTTCAATCCTTTCCTTTGTAATCCTTTCCTAGGCGAGGTATCATCCCGCCCTCGTATAACAACATCAAAATCACTCGTTTCATTATGGCGAATAGGATGGAGAGAGCAAAACGCATATATCCAGTTATTTCTTCTTTCAATCTGTTCTCAACATAAGTAATAATACCATGGACAGCTATTATTGACTTATGATGTAATAAGATCATGTATCAATTTTATATAATAAGTGCTGATGTTGTCTGAAACAAAAATAAATAAATCGTTAAGAGAAGCAACCAATCCTTCATGTTCAGTTTTTTAATATCACAAGTTGGTAAACGAGCAGGTGGGCCTCCTGTTGGTAAGTGGTCACCAACGCCCATGAGACCCACTGTCTTATTAGTGAAATAATTTGACACTAATTAGACAGCAAAGCACGTTACCCACCCTGAGAACTAAGATGGTATATCTCATGTGCCAGTAATTTCACTGGCTCCCTTACTCTTCAAACCGTAACATAGCAGTACCACTGCTGCTTTACGGCAGAAAAAGGCAAGGGGGTGGTAATTTCCTAGAAGGACTTTGCACAAAAGCCCTACCGCCTGCCAAAAATACTCAGCGAAGTAATTGGAATAAAACTTTTCCAGCTGACGGTACTTCTAAGCAACATTAACTTTTAATCGGCTTTATAAATAAAATTTTAATTCGGGTACCAGCGGGACGGGTGTCTTCGGGACTGGGGGACTGTGAGACGAACCCTAAATTTTTGATTGACGTACTTGCTTACATCTTGCGAGTTTTACGTTAGCGATTTGACGAACGACTCCTAAACAGAAGGTACTGATAATTACTTGCAGGGTGTAAGGGACAGCCTTCCAAATAGGTACGGAAAGGGCATGATCAACGTAATGAACAACTTTCAGCGAATAAAACTTTCAGGAAATGAAGTGAATGAATAAAGTTGCTTGTATGGAGAGGCTGATATTTTTTTTATTTCCTGACAGTTTTATTCGCTGAAAGTTGTTCAGTTACGTTGACTGATCATGCCCTTTCAGTATTCGGAAGGCTGTCTCTAACAACCTGTAAGTATATTATTTTTAGGGCTCCGTACCTCAAAAGAAAAAAACGGAACCCTTATAGGATCACTTTGTTGTCCGTCTGTCTGGCTGTCTGTCTGTCTGTCTGTCTGTCAAGACCCTTTATCTCACGAACGGGTAAAGGTATCAGGTTGAAATTGATACTATATATCAATGTCCATGAACCACATAAGATCTGAAAATTTAAATTTTCTACAACGACGCAATCAAAAGATATGTCATTTTATGTCCTCATCTCCATACATTTATGCAAAAATGCAAAACCTACAGGGTACTTCCCGTTGACCTAAAATTATGAAATTTGGCAAGAAGCTAGGTCTCACGGTACAAATAAAGGGAAAAGTCTGAAATCATTAAATATTACAACTTTACTCACAACTATTGGTAACCAATTGAGGTGAGCTCCCGTTTCAAGAACATTCATATAAGAGAGGGGTCAAGTTGAATGGTCGCGGAGGCGATTTTTGTTTTAGTTCTATTTAAAAAACGGGAACTCATACTAACTTTTTACAACAAAATTTTATTTTAAAACAAAATTGGTACGTTTATAGTGCATACGCTATAAAATAACAACAAATAATAAAATTTGATCAAGCGCGTGTCGGACTCAAAAAATCTAGCACATTAACTTACTGAAATTTCAACTAATACAATTATGATTATGTGGTGGTACGGAACCCTCAGTGCGCGAGTCCGACTCGCACTTTGCCGGTTTTTTATTTAAAAGATAACACTTACAAGTTGAAATTAAAAGTATCTTAACTGATAGGTGAAACGTTAGTTTAGGCATCGACGCAGTTTTATGGACAGTAATAATGGATAGGTAGGTACAGTAGAAATAATAAGTCATCCAAAGCCTACAATAGGTATTGGTACAAATATTCTAAAACGGAAAAATGACACTAGGACTTGCTATTTTGGCTGTACCACTAATTTGTAGATTTGCTACATTGCGTTGCGCACGAGCCGTTCTACCGCTTTAGACTCTAATGCTGCGCGGGTAGAGGATAGTATTGTATGCGAAGAGTGTTGTAGCCTCATATTATAATATCCTGTAAGTATTTCTTTTTAATTTTTTTGCAGAAGTATGTGTTTTTGTGAAATTTGTATAATTAAAAATATAATTTCTCATTTTCATTTTTTCTTGATATATAAAACCGAAAAATTTAGAAATAGAGTTTATCATTACAGTTGACATTTTAATTTTGTATAAAATGTATTTAAAATAATATTTAAGAAGTAAAACATTAAACTTACTTCCATTACATATTATCCTTTAAGTGCAATTTCGAGTTAACTTATTACGTTACTAAAACTCCGAATTTCAGCAATTCCAATGGGAAAACTTTTTAATTTTTAGGTAAACTACTTAGAATTAAAGTTCTTTTAACAATGCTAATCGATTGATTGCATTAGCATTTTTGTATAGAATTTTTTTTAATTTAATTTAAAACTATTAAATTAAAATATGTTCCGGAGGTCATACGATTTTAATAATTACACATTTGTAGGAGAGATTAGTTGTTTAACAAGAATCCAAGAAAAAACAGCCATACTTAATTACTTCCAGGTCAAATACTAATTTCTCTGGCCTATTTAGTGTGGATTTAAATGCACAAAATATTAATTAAAAAGTGATAAATAAGCGAGGGAAGTTCGAATTTGCAAAAAGCCTCGCCATTGGTCGAATCGAAACGTGACGTCACGCGCCATGTCGTAGTGTCGATATTCATACTGTGCTGTTGTATTTGGAAGAAAAATTCGGCTTAGCTCAGAGACCCTTTGCACAAGAAAGCTGAAATTTTGTATGAATACGTATTTTATTCACGCCGAGAAAGTGGTAATATAAAATCTAACAAAATATTTTTTTAGGGTACCTCCCCTGCAAGTAAAGTGGGGGTGAATTTTTTTTTTGTTCACCCCATTGTGTGGAGTGTCTTTAGATAGGTCTTTTAAAAATAATGTGAGTTTGCGAAGATAATTTTTCGGTTTAGGGATCCGTTTGCGTAATATTTAGCTTGAAAGCGAAATTGTTTGTTGGAATCACCCCGCCTTTCCTGCCAGATAAACTGTTGTTATTGGAAATGTATAAAAATTCACAGTAGTAGAATATATGATGAAATTGAAAGGACAACTATCACAGACAGCTAAGTAGGCTTTATAGCTATAGCGCAAATAATAAAAATTGTAATATCAGTCAGGCGCTAGGACCTGGCTGAACATATTAGGAGGTAAAAAGTTTATGTTATAAACCTTATGAAATACTTAAGCAAAACCTGCTCTGCGATAAAAAATCGTAAAAAAAACTACAGAACCCTATACTGCGCGTGGCCCGATACGCACATGGCCGGTTTTATGAAATTTGCTCAAAAGGGCAATTTATTGTCAGGGTCGTGTCCCCCTGCCAGCTAAACGGTTAATATGGAAACGTGGAAAAATATACAGTGCTTACCACCACATTAATATAAATAATTTAAAAGAAAAACAGCTAAGTTACCTTTACAGGTTAACGATAAATAGTCAAAATACTGAAAACAATGGAAATTGCAATCAGGAGCTGAATCTCGCTGTTCGTTAGGAACCTGCTTAACAAAAATTATTTCTAAGATAACTATGGAACCCTATGCGCAAGGCTCGACACGCATGTTAACTATAAAAACATGATAAACTTACATTAAAGTGATCTTCACAACAATTTAAATACGATATTGAAAATGCTTCAGTTCCTCTCATCACCTTATACCATTTTTTTCGTGTTTTCACATCTCTCGGATCCGCAAAAACCACATTTTCTGTAAACTTCTCATAGTATTTGGGCACTTTGGCATAAGACAATACCTTATAAAATGTATTTTTAGCATTTTCCATCATCTAATAGCGAATAAAACTGGAGATCTTCAGATTTTACCTTTACAAGCGTATAGTGAACAATACAGAACGCGGCATGTGACGTCATCCAAAACGCGCGAAAAATGGCGGCGTTTATCTATGTCAAATTTAATCGATTTTTCAAATATTACTTTATGAAATTATTTAAATATTTCCAACAGTAATTCTATATTTTACCATGGTATAACGATGTAAGAAGTAAATTAAACAAATAAAAAAAATAGATGAATACTCCCTATTCTAGTTGCTGGATAAATGTGGAGGGGGAAGTAGCATAGTCACCTCGCTGGTCAGCGTTACGGCTGGCATCATGGACCGCGGTTGTAGGTGACCGCTGGTGCTGCCCATCCTCCAGTTTATAACCCTTAGTCGCCTCTTACGACACCCACGGGTATGTATGAGATGGTACGATTCTTTGCCGGCACCACACGGGGCAATATGATAGTACTATAACTTTATTCTGTAGTTGGGGGTAGAAAGGAAATGTAAGGGTTTAACCGCACCTTTACATCTTCATCATCACGCGAGTTGCAGAAGGACTCGGCTATAGACCTGGCCTCCTGGAGGTTGGTCTTCTTATTCTGCAGGTCAGCTGCTACCTGCCTCAGGAAAAATACTCGACGGGATATATCTTCCACTTTTGTACGAGCTATTGAGCGCTGGGCCACTAGCAGTGAAAAAAATAAAAGAAATAAACACAGTGATGGATATGGAAAATTTAAAATAGTAACTAAATATACAAATATAATTCTTAAATGGACAGCTGTCACTGGCTTATAAAGCGTAAATGTGTACTAGTGGACAATTGGCCATCTTGGATTACAGTCATCAATGTATACTTCATCATGACATCCCATGAAACGTCCACTACAGGACAGGGAACTCCCTCCAAAATTCCAGCTTTTGCTAAAACAATGTGAAGGGGAAGTACCATTGTCACCACGCTTGTTAGCGTTACGGCTGACACCATGGATGACGGTAGTTGGTGACCGCAGAATGTAAGATGATACAATACACAGAAGGATGCTGCTGCCGATCCTCTGGTTCATTAACCCTTAGTCGCCTCTTACGACACCCACGGGTAGAGATGGGTCGGTACTATTCTTGTATGTATACTTATATAATCATATTCTGTTGTTATCTTAAATAAAATATAATTTAAATATATACAAACACTTGTTGGAGATGTTGTCAGTAAGTCGTTTGAAATCTGTTTTGGCCAGCGACACGCGCATTTTGGCTGCCTCCACTTTTTTCTTCAAGTCGGCCTGTTGCTTCCAAAGTGACAGTTGTGCTGGGACTACAGTAGAACTGTCCTGGAAATTTACATATTTTTGTTAATGTTACGTATGCGAGTGGGGTTTGTCTTAGTGTGCGTGCGTGCGCGCCGCACTTCCTTTTACTAGAATTAAATAGTATGCAACCGGCCCTTGTGTTTGACTGTCGCGCCCAAGCTCCCGTCCGCAAGTACTTACCTATACAACACTGGCGACGAGCCGAACTTTGAAAAAATGACGTCCGGGGTGTCTTTTGGCATTATTTCGAATTTCGACCACCTTAACCACCATTGGAGCAGCTACAAGTCACGATTAGCCCAATGGTTTCGGACAAAGGAAAGGTCAAGCGGCGGGCGATTCTACTGAGCGCGCTTAGCGAATCTACCTACAAGTTAACTAGTGACTTAGCATTGCCGAAAAAACTTGAAGATTTGGAATTTGATCGTATAGAACAACTACTGGACGATCATTTCACGCCAAAACGGATCGGGTTTGCAGAAAAAGCAACTTTTTATTCGGCGACACAGAGGTCCGGTGAAAGTCATACACAATGGGCAGCCAGATTAAGAGGGTTGTCGGCGCACTGCAACTTCAAGTCCTTGGAAGAGGCCCTATTGGACAGGTTCCTGATGGGTATGCTGGCGGGACCCGAGCGGGACAAACTGTTCGCCCAGGATCAGAGCGAGCTGACCCTGGCGAAGGCGGTAGACATGGCGGAGAGCGTGCGCTGTGCACGTCAGGCCGCCGTGGCGGGGGCGGCTGACCGGGCCGCCGCCGCGGCCGCAGCTGCGTCCTTGGATCCGGTGTTTTCCGTAACCAAGAAGGATAAATGTACAGTGTGCGGTTATTCGAATCATAAAGCTTTTCAGGGTCGATTCAAAAATTATCGTTGTAAAAAGTGTAACCGGAAAGGTCATTTAGGCAAAATGTGCACGGCTGATAATGAAGTGAAATGCGTTGAGGAAGGTCAGTCGGATGCAGGTGACGATGGTGAGTTGATTTGTAATATCCTGTGTGTCAAGGGCAAGCCAATGACAGAGCGGGTTTTTATCCGTGGTCTATGTTTGGAGTTCCAAATAGATAGTGGGTCAGCTGTTAGTTTAATTCCAGAAAAAACTTACCTTTGTCATTTCAAAGACGAGCCGTTATCACCAACTAACAAAAGATTAGTAAGTTTTACCGGTGATAGTATTTGTACGTGTGGAGTGTTACAATTACCTGTTACGTACAAAAGAACAACAAAAAAATTGGATATTTTTGTGGTACGTAACAGCAACTTCTCCCTTTTAGGTCTCGATTTTATTAATATTTTCAATCTGGAACTCGTCCCTGCTATTAACACTATTAGGTCACAGGAAAAGTCCTTCATTGAAGACGTCATTGCGAAATTCCCAAAGGTTTTTTCAGGGGAATTAGGGGAATTCAATAAATATACAATTGATTTACGCTTAAAAGAAGAGTCGAGGCCAATTTTCTTTAAGGCAAGGCAGGTTCCTTTTGCTCTAAGAAATAAAATCGATGCAGAGCTAGACCGGTTAATCAAATTAGGTATCCTTTTACCCGTGGAACATTCGGAATACTCTTCTCCGGTTGTCCCGGCCTTAAAGAAAAATGGCGACTTGCGCTTGTGTGGGGATTATTCGGTGACAATAAATAAGCAGTTACTGGTAGAAAAATATCCACTCCCAACGGTAAATGAACTCTTTTCAAAATTGAATGGTGGCGTACAATTCAGTAAAATTGACCTTTCTATGGCGTACAACCAGCTTAAGTTGAATGAATCATCGCAAGCGCTTACTACTATTAATACCCACCGCGGCCTATTTAGGTATACGCGGCTAGTGTTTGGCCTATCTTCCGCACCGGCTATTTTCCAGCGCGCGATTGAGAGTGTTCTGGCGGGGTTGGACGGGGTAGTTTGCTTCCTCGACGATGTACTTGTGACAGGTAAAGACTTAAACGAACACAAACGGCGACTCTGTGCCGTTTTGCAGCGTTTGGAGGACTCGGGTTTAACGATTCAAAAAAGTAAGTGCGAGTTCTTAAAAGACGAGATTACTTATTTAGGTCACATCATCGATAGAAACGGCATTCGTAAATCGCCTGATAAGGTGCAGGCTATAATGAACGCCCCACCCCCGCAAAATGTTGCCCAATTGCAATCATTTTTAGGTCTTACCAACTACTATCGGAATTTTGTACCTAACGCTTCGTCGATTTTAAGCCCCTTGTACAATCTACTGCACAAAAATGTAAAGTGGCATTGGTCGCGTGAGCACGAGGAAAGTTTTAAAAAGATTAAGTCGATATTAGCTTCCGATAATGTACTCGCGCATTACGACGCAGACGCCACACTCATCCTAACTGTGGATGGTAGTCCCGTAGGTGTCGGGGCTATTCTCTCGCAAATAGGTAGCGATAATATAGAAAGGCCTGTGTCGTACGCATCGCGCACGCTTACGCCGGCCGAGAGGCAGTACGCCCAGATTCAACGCGAAGCGACGGCGATAATTTTCGGTGTTCGTAGATTCCACCAATATTTGTTTGGCCGCTCTGTACCTTTCATCCTCCGCACCGACCACAAACCGCTACTAACGATATTCGGTCCCCACCGGGGTATCCCAGAAGTGACAGCGAATAGGCTACAGCGATACGCTATTTTCCTATCTGCATACAATTATTCAATCGAGTATGTTCGTAGTAGTTGTAATAGCGCGGATTACTTGTCTCGTGCGCCCTTATCAGGTGATCAACTGTTGCGGGCAGCGCCGGGCGGAGTGGGGGGCACGGCTAGTAGTCGCTGCACCGACAATGTTGAGTTAGATAGCGCTTCGTACGTTAATTTCGTTATTGACGGTGACTGGCCGGTGACATCGGATGATCTGCGTCGGGAAATTAAACTTGACCCAATTTTAGAAAGAGTTAAAAATCATGTGATAAACGGTTGGCCAAGGAAAGTAACTGATCCAGAGTTGAGGCCCTATTTCAATTGCCGTTATCAGTTATCGTATGAAAACGGGTTTTTAATGCGGGGTCACAAGGTTGTCGTTCCGACCGCCCTTCAAGAAATAATTTGTAAGGAGTTACATAGTTCGCATTTCGGCATAATTAAAATGAAAAGTGAGGCTAGGAAAAGGTTGTGGTTTCCCGGCGTGGATGCTGCACTAGAGCGGCTAGCGGCGGAATGCACGGTGTGCGCCGCCCTCCGCCCGGCCCCGCCACACGCGCCGCTGGCCCCCTGGCCACACCCACCCGAACCTTTTTATCGCATCCACGTAGATTTCCTAGGGCCATTTAATTCTCAAATGTATTTGATTATAGTGGATGCGTATAGCAAATGGATTGAGTGTTATTGTATGTCCAATTCTTACGGTTCTAAGGCAGTTATTAGTAAGCTTTGTGATTTTATGTCTAGAACAGGAATTCCACATACTTTAGTAAGTGATAACGGCACATCTTTTACTTCTGAGGAATTTAATAATTTCTGTAAATTAAATGGTATAATTCATTTATATTCGCCGGCTTATCATCCATCTAGCAACGGACAAGCGGAAAGCATGGTGAAAGTGGTTAAGAAAGGTCTGAAAACTATAATTTTAAACAACTTGAACAAAAAAATCCTTCAGGAGCAAATAGCAAAATTTTTGTTCGATTATAGAAACTCCACAAATAGCACCACGGGTAAATCACCCGCAGAAATAGTGTTTGGTAAGCCATTGCGCTCTCGGTTAGATTTATTACGACAAAAAGAATCGTCACCTCAGTCCGATGACTTATCTGAAACGGTAGGGAAAAATCAGTACTTACAGGCTAGACACTACAAGGGAAAAGTCAGGCCGGACTTTGTCCAAAATGAACAAGTTTGGATAACGAAAAACTTCACTAATCAAAAAATAATTTGGATAGAAGGACTGATTAGGAAAAAAATCGGAAAAGTGCTATATTTAGTTTTTGTACCAAGTTTGAACTCTGAACTCACTAGGCACGTGGATCAAATCAGAAGAAGACCAAGCACATACAGGACTACAAGGTCCTGGGATCCCGATGTCATCCCGGACATAGCATCGGCCGTGGCGATCGACTCCACCGCCAGCACCGCCAGGCAGCAGGAGCCACCGGGGACGCCCTCCGTGAACACGGGGGGAGAAGGAGAGGCAGCAACCGCCGCCGCGGGCGGGCACAGCCGCCGCCGCGAGGTGACGCCGGTGCGCAGTTCCACGCCGCCGCCGAGCGAGACCGGGGCCAGCAGTATGGACGACTCAGCGGATCTCCGCGACTCGCCGTCACCACCGCCGGTCACAGAACCGACAGATGATTACTCTCGGGCACTTTTTAGTTTTAGGAATATCTTTTAGGTTAAGTCTTAACTATAAGGGTGAGGGATGTTACGTATGCGAGTGGGGTTTGTCTTAGTGTGCGTGCGTGCGCGCCGCACTTCCTTTTACTAGAATTAAATAGTATGCAACCGGCCCTTGTGTTTGACTGTCGCGCCCAAGCTCCCGTCCGCAAGTACTTACCTATACAACAGTTAAGTAGATATTTCATAATGAAAATAAAATCTTACTTTACTATTTAAATTGTTTTCTTCATGCTACTAAGGAAAAGTTGTCATTGATTTTCATATTTCTGTTGTTTCGTCTAATGTTTCCATATAACAAATAGGCTGGACATATCTTCCAAAAAAAATGCTGAAATTGCAATAATTGTGGTAGAGCTGCACATTTGGTTTGTTGTTTGGGTCTACCAAGATAGTATTTATCCAGATTTGCAGCAGTCTTAAATGCACGGGAGCTGAGTTATTGCTGAAAAACCGTAATTTAATTTTTCACTTTATTAGTTTTGTGCAGAAAAACGACATAGGAAGGCTCTTACAAGATATCATTATCACTATTTTAAAGTGTACAAAATTCCTGACAGTTTGAGTCCTTATCCAATTTTCTGGATCTAATTGCTCCCAAGATACAGGGCTCTCAATGTTCTCCATTTTTCTCAAAAAGTTGAAAATTTTTGACCAAAATATCAGGTATAATGAGGTATCTACGGGGAATTAATGGAAAATGAAGTTGTAGCAAATTTAATTACGTTTATCTTGAGGCTGAAGGTACGTCCGTAGGCGTGATAGTTGGTTCAATGACGACCATAAAACCAAACAAACCTAAAATCGAGTGTTAAGGGGAAGTTATTATAAAATTACTATCTACAAAACTATAAAATTACTATCATTTGTCCCTACAAACTAGTAGCCTAGGATTGCTAGTTTCTAAGATATGACAGTTTTTGTTTTGACAGCTGTCACTCGAAATTAAGATCTTGTCGAGACCTATTATTTGTCTCTACAAACTAGTAGTCTAGGATGGCTAGTTTCTGAAATATGACCATTTTCGTTTTGACAACTGTCACTCAAAATGAAGATCTTGTCGAGACCTATCATGCAAATGTATATTTTCTGTTTATTTGTGTTTGTTTGTAAAGCCAGCAGCTCCGGGTTGTACGTCAACCCCCTCAACACCTGCACCACATACTCGGCTAGTGCGAAGCACCGCCGTGCCTTCAGATTTGTGTATCCCACCATGCCCGAATCCAGGGTATGGCACGGCCGCCAGCCACATTGTACTAGTCTTATATTTACACACAGATTACAGGGTTCCCTGTTTGAACGTTACAGGCACGACCCGCTCATGCCCCAAGTTTTATGAATGGAAGCTTGGAAGTGATGCTGGCTAATCGAAGTCGAATTCATATCTCTAATTTCTCAGCGTTCTGGAACATGGGCTGACACTGCATATAAAAGCCTTGCAACTCAAGAAAACGCCAGTCTAGTCTTCAGTATAGAATAACCTTTACTCACCTACGGCGAGGTCTTCAGTCTGAAATCTATAACATCTAAAAAAGGCCTGGTCCGAGGCCGAGTTGACCCCGGGACGCCTTCTCAACATATTCTGGCTTTCCTTCAAGTTCTTCACATCAAAGCTACCTTCTTTGCACACCGTCACCTGGCTTGGCCTCCGCCTTTGGTCGCCCGCCAATAACTCCAGCTCTTCATCATCCTACGTTGAAGGATAGAGAAATATGTCTGCGATTTTCCGGAGAGGAATACACGAAAAGTACAACTAAAGGTTGTGTCCAGGGATCAGTCGGAGGCCCAACACTCTGGAACATTCTACTGGATCCTCTGTTGGATGGACTTGAAAAGAAAGGAATATACTGCCAAGCTTTCGCGGATGATATTGTCCTGGTAATCTCGGGTAAAAATGGAATTGATATAGAGGAAAAAGCCAACTCAGCTCTTGTCTATGTGCATGACTGGGGGATCAAAAATAAACTCAAGTTTGCACCACAAAAGACTAATGCCATGGTGGTGACAAGAAAGTTAAAATATGACGAACCAGTTTTGCACATGGGAGGGGTTACGATTAGCCTGGCTAGAGAAATAAAATTGTTAGGTTTGCTAATTGACAACAAGCTGACTTTTAACCGGCATGTAGAAACAGTAGTCAGAAAAGCAGCTAACATTTACAAGCAACTAGCCAGAGTCGCCAAAATTACATGGGGACTCAACCCCGAGATAATCAGGACAATATACACTGCGGTAATTGAGCCTATCATATTGTATGCGGCCAGTGCGTGGGCTCCAGCGGCGAAGAAGTTATCGGTCCAGAAAAGCCTTAACGCAATTCAAAGGGGTTTTGCCCAAAAAATCTGCAAGGCCTACAGAACGGTCTCTCTCAACGCTGCGCTACTCCTGTCGGGCTTGCTTCCTCTTGATCTTAGGGTTCATGAAGCAGCCCTTCTTTTTGAAGCAAAGAAAGGTAAACCGCTGGAAGAAACTTGTGGCAAGGATCTTGAAAGCCCAATAAGCTTCCTAAATTCCCAACACCCAGCGTTGATAGAGGAAGTTCAATTTGAATGCCTGGGAGACATAAACGACGAAACGAGACGCCCACCTTACATTCAAGGGACCGAAGTTTATACAGACGGAAGCAAAATTCAGGGAAAGGTCGGGGCAGCGTTATCCTGCTGGAATAACGGTGTCGAGACTAAAGCCCGAAAATTTAAGCTTAAGCCGTTTTGCACTGTCTTCCAAGCAGAAATGTATGCACTGTATAGGGCAACAATGGAAGCAATCGCGAGTAAAGATGACAGAGTAGCAATATTTAGCGACTCTAAATCAGCTTTACAACTTTTAAAGGATCGCGACTCATACCACCCGCTAGCGGTCAAAATTAGGCAAAACCTATCTTTGGCAAAGAACAATGGAACCAATGTTTGCCTTTACTGGATAAAAGCTCACAAGGGAATAACAGGAAACGAAAGAGCCGACGAATTAGCCAAACAAGCTGCTAATAAGAAAACAGCCCCGGACTACGATAAATGTCCAATCTCATACGTGAAGCGAAAACTACGTGAAAAAACCCTTCAGGTGTGGAATGACAGATATAGGAAGGGTAGTACAGCGGCAGTCACTAAAATGTTCTTTCCAGACGCAGTGAAAGCATACAGTGTGATAAGGAGGATTAGATTCGATCCGAATATGATTCAAATACTTACTGGTCACGGTAGCTTCGCGGATTACCTTTGTAGATTTAAGTGCAAGGACAGCCCGGCCTGTATCTGTGACCCAAATAAGAATGAAACCGTAGAACATCTGTTATTGGAATGCCCAAAATATGAACATAAACGGATTGAACTTGAAATTGCTGCAAAAGTTAAATTGAAATATGATACTGTGCATGATTTATTAGCTAATAAAGATCACGTAGTTATGTTCACAGAATATTGTAAAAAAATAATTGTAGACGCCAAGAAAAGAAACGGAGCTAAGAAATAGTATATTACCAAATATATACTGAGATATATATTAGAAATATACAAAATAAAGTCATTAAAAACTGAACACAACGGAACAAAAAACAAGAACAGGACACTGAAAACAAAAAACACAGATCATAACACAAAGAATAAAAAATAAGCATGCAAGTAATGAGGAATCCCGATAAAGTCCGGAATCTTCTTACCATCCAACAGAGCAAGGATTTAAAAAAAAAAAAGAAAAAGTTAAGAATCCGTGTACTGAATGACAAAGTCTCCACCCTGTGGTGGAGGACCCAAGACTTAACCCAAGAGGTACATACAAAAAAAAAAATCATCCTACGTCACCACCTACGCCTCGAAGACCGGAAAACAGAAGACCGTCTAGCTGAGGGCAAACCCGAGGCTAGGTAGGGCCATGCTAGGTCAGTAGGTTAATAGGAACCCTCTATTGCCCTCTTTTATAATAAACCCTCTATATCCTCTTTTATCTCTTTATACTCAAAATTCGTTCGTAGCGACCCTAAGGGCGTTACGTGACACCCGTAGATACTTGATATTTTGGTCAACTTTTTAGGAAAATGGAGAACTGGGAGCCCTGTCTTGGGAGCTACTTATTAGACCTAGAAAATTGGATCAGGGCTCTAACTGTCAGGAATTTTGTACACTTTAAAAAAGTGATAGTGACCTTTCTCGTAAGAGCCTTCCTATGTCGTTTTTTTTGCACAAAACTAAAAAAAGTGGAAAAAATAGCGGTTATTCAGTAATAACTCAACGCCCGTGCATTTAAAACTGCTGCAAATCTGGATCAATACTATCTAGGTAGACCCAAACAACATACCAAAAGTGCAGCTCTACCGCAATTATTTCAATTTCGAATATAATATATGTCTGGCTTAAAAGTTAAGTTCATTAAAATCAGATTTTAAAAAATAGCTTTTAGACTTCAGCCAGGAAAAAAGGAAACAAACCTTGAAAACAACATGTTTCTCTTTGTATTTCCGTATATCATCACAGAAGACTTGAAGCCGTTTGTCAGTAATCACATCTCGAGCACCCACTTTCTCCATCAGACTGCGCCACACCAAGTCATACTGTCCTCGGCAGATCCTGACAAGTTAAGGAGACAAAACAAAGTCGTTAAAAATAGGTCTTTACCTATGAAATTGCCGAAATTTTCTTACAGATGAGATCATAATTCCTATAATTCTTATGCTATTTTTAGGGTTCCGTACCTCAAAATAAAAAAAAACGGAACCTTTATAGGATCACTTTGTTGTCCGTCTGTCTGTACGTCTGTCTGTCTGTCAAGACCCTTTTTCTCACGAACGAGAAGAGGTATCAGGTTAAAATTGATAACGAATATTAAAGTCCATAAACCACACGAGATCTGAAAATTCAAATTTTTTACAACGACGCAATCAAAAGATATGGCTTTTTATGTCCTCATCTCCATACATTTAGGCAAAAAAGCAAAACCTACAGGGTACTTCCCGTGGACCTAAAATTATGAAATTTGGCAAGAAGCTAGGTCTCACAGTACAAATAAAGGGAAAATCGTAAAATCATTAAATATTTTAATTTTTCTCACAACTAATAATAACCAATTAAGGTGAGCTCCCGGAACTTTTCTTTAAAAGAGGGCAAGTTGGATGGTCGCGGAGTTTTTAAAATCAAAGAGCATAAGCTTTTAGTATATCATATGGTAGATAGGTACGGAACCCTTAGGGCGCGAGTTCGACTCGCACTTGGCCGGTTTTTTTCATTTGTCTTATATTTGAATGTTGACTTCAAGGTTATCAATTTACGCATAAAATAAAGTTTTTATTGTTAGTTTTGATATATAAAATTAAAGGTTCGAAAATTGTTCGTCGTAAATGTCGTCCGATTTCATCATTAGATTTGTTATATTTTTTTACAGATTACATTTTTCGAAAATTAATTTTAAGCTTCTGTTAGCTTAATGTCTTCCCAATAATGCTTAAACAAATAAAACAAATTGGATTTATAATTCCTGAGAAAAATTTGCAATGTTAGTACTGAAAATTGAGTTTACCTAAAATTCGCCATACAAAACGGCAACTTCATAGGTAAAGACCTATTATGAATGTGAATGAATTAACACTTAGCACGCCGAAGTTATAATCTAATGCCGCACTCCGACAGCCGATCACGAGCTCCACTCGTGATGCTCTTTTGTTTGCCCAAGTGCGCCGCGTGTTTTTTAAAGCGTCATCTGTGGTTCGGCGTTTTTCGGTGATATTGTAAGATTTTAAAAAAAAAAATTAGCGTATATAGTGATTTCATATATTTTAAGGTAAAAAATAAAACAATGTGTTTATATATTTATTTTTATTTTAAAACTGTAGTAGCGTGAACACGTTTTTTGAAAAAATAAAAAACTCTAAAGTCTTTATTCTTGCTTTTACATGGTATAATCTTTTTGTGTGTGATATTTTTGAAGCAAGGGTAGTTACATAATGGTACTGAATAATCAGGACAGTAAAAAATAGTTTCTTTGCGTCCACATTTACTTTCCAGTTTGCTTTTTTATGGCGTCAGCACAAACTTTGCAGTTTCTTGTAACGACCGAGGCAGCGCGGGCCGACGCATCGTCACGCCACAATTGTACGTGTGCGTGTTCCTAAATTGTTCCTCTAAACGTTGCTATCAAGCGGATCACGAACTGTGTTCGTTATTTTGATACGAACAGTATGGAATCTAATCACGAGTACTATTCGTCATCCGCGACTCTAAGAAGAAAAGTGTAACGAGTGGTGTTCGTGATCGGCGAATTACGCGTGGCAGTTATTTAAATGGCCGGCTAAATGGCGGCAAAACTGCGTACCGAATGGTCTCCGTGATCGGCATGCAAGGTGTTAAGAGCTTGAGGAAGACCACTGAAAGGATAACTGAGTAAACGTCGAACAAAATAACTTTGGCTATAATTGTTAATGGGCAGAACTCAAAAAATTTATCATTGGGGTGAGCGCGACAGGTTGGCGGAGGCAAATTGTTCATTGGCTCTTTGCCTGTCACCCATCTATCAGTAGCTTTATAAAAATGTTGCCATGACTGCTAGTAGAGAATTTCTTAGAAGCCGACCAATGTTTGATACCAAACTGACCCCAAATCCAAATAAATTGGGATATGGTTACACAAATGAGGTGGGCAGGTCACACAGCAGGAGGTAAAGAAAAGTGAAGCAATGGCCTATTACACTGGTGTCCTAGACACCGAAAAAGAGCTACAGGTCTTCACACGAAAAGGTGGGAGGATAAAATTGTGGAAACAACAGGATGGACATGGACAAGATTGGCACAAAATAGAAAGAATGAAGAAGAATATAGCAGGCCTTAGCCAAGAGGCAAACAGATATTAATTTACATACATACCTACTTAAGTTTTTTTGAGTTATTTATTATTTATTTATTAATGAAAACTTACATTAACAGCTTACGCTAAACATGCAATTCCTTAATCTAATATAGTAATAGCACAAAAAATATCTGAATCACTAAGCAGCGACAATAGTTGTTTTAGTATAAATGGACTGTAGGTAGCGGCCTGCAGATGCTAGAAATGAATTTTCTGTGTCAGAAAATATGTCAACGTCTAATTGCTCCAAGACATTAAGCAATGTTAATGCCTCAAGTAAAGGTGTGTGTTAAAATGCATTTGTATGACCCGTTATGGCGAAAAGTGGATGTCGTCGGGGACGCAGGTAGTGTTTTTGGATAAGGGAGGATGAAAAAGGAATCTATACAAGCAAAGATGGATTGTAGAGAAGCCCACGAAGTAATCTATAAATGTATTTTAACAGTGTCTGTTTTCTTCTTATTTCAAGTGAAACATAATCAACCATTCCCAGAATAAAAGTCGTGGGATACATATATGGGTATTGGTATGTGTATGGGTTTTAGTAGTAAGGTTCAGTTAAGAATTTCTGATGTAAGTCTATAAATAAGTAGATCATCATATCAGCCGAAAGACGTCCACTGCTGGACATAGGCCTCCCCTAAAGATCTAATAGATAAATAAATAAATAAATAATCTGTCTCAGTAGAACTTGTAGGGGTAAGTATAGAACTTCAATGCAAAGGGGTAGAACTGAAACCTTAGGGGTAGAACAAAACGCTAGTGGACAAAATACAGCTGGAATTTGTAGGAAGTCTGATAGTAACTACATTTCACTAAAATTACAAGTCTATTGTAATCACACAGCGAAAAACACCAAATGTATAAAGCTTACTCTGCGACTTTGTCTTGTGCAGGAACTTTGTCTGCAGGACATCCCATGGATAACAGCCACTCCGTGAATTTCCCCGGCACGTCATTCCTACTCATCTTACTCTCATTCATCGTTTTTCTTCAAATAAAACTCAACAAATCGAGGAAAAGTTGAAAACAATGATTAACGAGAATTTTCAAAAATGGTAAATGAATTATCACTTGAATAGTTGTACACTACTGGTGACAGAGTGAGAAGAAAAATATGCAATTTAAGAGTGCTATTTCATTCCTTTTTATTAATTGTAAACAAAGTGTGCCAAAAAAGCACATTATGTTCGGATACTATCAGGGAGCTTCAATTCAATTCAATCTTTGATGAGTGGCTTTTGTGTGTTCACAATTCCTCCTCTGTAAAATCAAATTTTTGGCGGGAATTCGACGTGGTTTATGATAGGATAATATGGCGAACTCGCCATAATTTTATAATAAAATTTCTTTCTTTCTTTTAATAGTTTCTTTTTAGGTTTTTGTTCCGAGGGTAAAACTACGGAGTGCGTAGCTGATGAAAATTGCAAGTGATCTTGAGTTCAGCCGACTTAGCACGCTCCAGCAGTTTATCTAGGCCCATAGATTAAAGGGCCCCATACAAAGCCCTGCCTGCAGGGCCCTGCTTGCAGTGCCACTGCCAATCGTACTTTGTGTGGGCATGCAGGGCCGACAAAATGGCCGTTACATCGGCCCTGCAACACCACACACGGTACGATTGGCAGTGCGCACTGCAAGCAGGGCCCTGCAGGCAGGGCTTTGTATGGGCCGTTTAAAGACTAAGCATGTTCACGTTTTTTTGACAGCTGAGCAGTGCGACACATTTTTAAAGACAAGGATGGCTACATGTATTAGTGTATAAAGCTATCTCTGTCTATAATATCAAAAACGTAATTTGTAAATTTGCTAAACATTTTCTTCCACTGACACTTCTTCGCGCTTGGAAGTGATAGATTAAATGACATAAGTGACACTTCTCCGAGATAAATTTTCTCTCAAAAAGTCATTGACATTTTCCTTCGTAGAGTTCGTTTGTTCGTTTTACGAGGGGAGCAAAAAGAATGACAGAAAAAAAGTGTGCTGTTTAGGCTGATAGTCTTGTAGCTAAAGCCTGTTAACAAAAAAAGGGATACTATCAGACACGTTAGTATTATATAGTCTAAGTATCAGACACTGTGAACAATGTGTATCCGAATTTAAGTTACGTTCCGAAACTAATGTTTCAGGTTATCCAAACGCTCCTTTTTCGTAACTACCTATTAAAGGGGTCTCAGGACTTTTTGGCGGGAACTCGACATGGGCGTTTGCCTGCTTAATTGAAATTTTGTTTTTTTGTGCATTTAGTGATTTAGTGGATAATAAAGATAGTGTGTTATGCAGTAAATTTACTACGGAGTGCGCAGCTGATGAAGATTTAAACGGCCCATACAAAGCCCTGCCTGCAGGGCCCTGCTTGCAGTGCGCATGCGCACTGCCAATCGTACCGTGTGTGGTGTTGCAGGGCCGATGTAACGGCCATTTTGTCGGCCCTGCATGCCCACACAAAGTACGATTGGCAGTGGCACTGCAAGCAGGGCCCTGCAGGCAGGGCTTTGTATGGGGCCCTTTCAAGTGATCTCGTGTTTAAGCCCCGTTTGTGTTGTCCCAAAAATTCACGAACATTTTCCTTCGTAAAGTTCACTATCGCGTTACGAGGGGAGCAAAAAGAAAGATCAAACACATCAGACATGGCTGTATGGGCTTTGTACTCTTTGCCTTTCCGAAAGGAAGAATAAAACCAAAAAAAAAAAACCAATCAAGATCAAAATGTTTCCATACGGATGGAATGAACCAATTTCCACTAAATTTTGGTGTATGCCACTTGGCCATATCTCGCACGGGTTGCTGGGGAGACGGACACCCACCGAAGGACCGAAGTGACAGACACGACTCTGTGCAGTTTGTTTGTGCAGGGTGTTTGGTTGAGGGTTGTCAATACGAAGCATGTGAGTCGAGGAGACCATTGGCTACCTATTTCAGGCATAAAAAACTTAAACTTGACTAAGACCTATTTAAAAAAAACTTGAAAAATGCCGATATTTAGACTTTGAACTCAAATAAAAAAAAACTGTTTGGTGTATCCGCAAATAATATATTTTTTTTAATGTTTATTTATTTATTTATTTTATTTATTAGGTCACCAACAGAATGTACATTAACAAATTCTTAAAAATGAACATTAAAGTTAACAATTTAAATGTCATTCTAACTATAGGTGACGACGGCATTCACAAACTTAAGTAACTAACTGAAAATAAATTAAGAATAATAAGTTAATATCTAAACATATTTTAAACTACCTACTCATAATATAAAGAAATATGAAGTAAAAACATTTATGTGAGATTTATAAAATTTTACATTTGAAGGAATACTGGTCATATTAGGTTATGCATGGTTTGAATAACTTCCTTTTTGTAAGTTAAAAGAGAATTAAAAATATTCTAGTTCTAGTTGTTCTTAATATTTTAGTGTAAAAATAAAATTGTTATGGGAAAAAGATAATAACTCAAAGATTAGATGTAAGCCCTCAAAGTTTCAAAAGGAATGATAAAAATTATTCAACGTCATCTTTACGTTAAAATAGAGTTCTTCCGACTTCCTAAAACATTTCCAGTTCATGCTGGTTCTAATGGTATACCACATGAATTACAAAACTCTTTACGATATCAGTTATTCGCTATTTAATACATCTGGCTGCAAATTTTCATTTATTTATTAAAAATTAATTTCTTATTTTAGTTACCTTGCCTTACGTAGTTAGAATGTGTTGTCTCGCTCGAACACACATCTCCTATCACTTTCAATTATAGGGTAAAATTGAGTCCCTTGGAATCTTTAGTATTTAGGTCAGTCTAATCAAAAGTGAATGTAAACCCGAAAAGGTACCACTTTAGGGATTTTGAGGCACCGTTTCAAACATCAGAGTTTATTAATTTTTACTCATAGCTAAAAGTTAGGGTATGAAACAGAAAAAAGAACAATTTCTACTAAATTGTTGACCTCCGCCACAGAATAGGTAATAGTCCTCCGCAAGCAATATATTCGCGGTATCTGTTTCGAACTTTGTTTGTCGTCATTTCATTTCAGCATTTCTTCTCGCATTAAGTGAAAAGCATGATCAATGCTTCTGACTTCCGTAGAATAAACTAAATCTTCCCCCAGACACGTCCCCAGACATAAAAATCAAGTGGTGTGAGGTCTGGTGACCGTGCGGGCCACGGAATGGGTCCACCTCGTCCGATCCAAGAGTTTGGAAACACGATGTCAAGGTGCTCCCACATCTATGATCCCCGTCTTGCTAAAAAACAATAGGTCGATTTTCCTCAAATACTGGAATGAGGAAATCGGAAGAACTCTACTGACTTTAGTTTTTATTTTATCATAATTTCTGAAACTTTGAGGGCTTACATCTAATCTGTGAGTCGTTATCTCCTTCCAATCATCATGACATCCCATGAAACGTCCACTACAGGACAGGAAACTCCCTCCGAATTTCCAGGTTTTGCTGAAAACAATGTGGAGGGGGAGTACCATAGTGACCTCGCTTGTTACGTTAGCATTACAGCTGGTATCTCTCCTTCCAATAATAATTTTGTTTTAACACTAAAATATTAAGAAGTACCATGAAATAAATTTTTCGCGAATAAACCACAGTTTAAAATTAGAGTTCAAAGTCTAAATATCGCACTTTCAAGATTTTTTTTAAATAGGGCTTAGTCTATTTTAGGTTTTTACGCTTGAAGTAGGTAGCCAATGGTCTCCTCGGCTCGCCTGTATCTTATTGACAACCCTCTACCAAACACCTTGTATGTGTAGCTTATCATTCTGATGCCTAAGGGCATTTCGACAAATATTGAGGTCAAAAGTAAATTGACAATAGAAAACTTTGATCATAAATTAGTAAATAGCTGATCAAAAAATGGCACCATAAAAAGAGGCTTAAGCCTCATTTTGCTCTCAGTCACTATAGAGGAATAGAGAACCAAAGATGTCGGACCTCCTTGCTTCGCTCGGAATAGATACCTTGCTAATTTATTTTACTATGGGATGACATCTGCCAACATGTCCCAATATTTTATGTCAAACTATCAGTGATCACTAGGAAATATTCAAAATAACCCGTCAAATCCATAGAACGACGCCTTCGCTACCTTGTGACGAATTATTTCTTTAATCCTCCTTCTAAGTACCCTTATTTTTCTGTGTAGAGAACCGTCGTCATCGTGACAGTCCGCCAGTGTGGCTCACAGATTACTCAGTATATATGTGTGGCTGGTGCTGGTTATCTTTTTTCATGTTGACATGAGAAAAACGCTCCGCTTCTATGCGCGTATTTTCCAAAATCTTTGGTTTGGAAGGAAAACAGTTTGATTAGTTATTCAGTTCAAAAAGTTATTTCGTCGAAAAGATTATTCAGATTTATTGTTATTTAGTTTTAAACGTAGAATCATTTTTAAAAATACTATTTTAATTTTATACTGATAAAAACTATAATTTTCAAAATCGCGGACATACTGATTGTCACGGACATAAAGTCTGCCTTCTGCTGTGCCTCTTATGGTTCAAGGAAACTTTTACTTTGAAATTTTATATTTGGGATACACGAAAATGGGGACACTTTCGTTCAAATCTTGAATGCGACCACAGAATATATAAAAGTAAACAAGTTTACAGAAGTCGCACTCCTTTGATCTTGGAAAAAGCCGCCTTTTATATACCTAAACACATCACGTCAAAGCCAAATTGCACCTTAATCTTACGCGTCAGGGCCCTGTTTGCAATGCAGCTTGATATACCGAGTCGATGTTGTCGATTGCCAGGGTTGACTCCAGTGTCGGCTACAATTGCTGTTGTATTGCTGTAATACCTATTTTATTTCATTTATTCGTCAAACTAAAATTTATTATATGTTGCTGGAATTGTAAAGTCAAAAGCACGCCAAGCTTGACACTACATCAACAAATAACCTCATACTTTCTGAGTGCCGACTTATGTTTTATAAACGATACCTATTTAATAATAAAAAAAAACACGGGGCATGAGCGGGTCGTGCCTGTAACACTCAAACAGGGAACCCTGTAGTATGTGTGTAAATATAAGACTATAACCTTATGGCTGGTGGCCAAGCCATACCCGTCTTTCAGTTAATATATCCCACACTATTCGGGCATGGTTAGATACAACAATCTGGAGGCGCGGCGGTGTTTTTATAGCCGAGTATGTGGTGAAAGTGTTAATGGGGTAGGCGTACAACCCGCGGCTCTACCGCCGAACTCAATCGTTTTCAGCTCTCTCGGCTTCCCTGATTCCAATTGAGTTGTAATCGTATTCAACGCATCGGTACCGCGTATTTCTATACCTTGCTTGAATCCAACTGATTGGTTTCGTGAATGATTAAAGTGAACTAAAACGTCTGCGTTATGTTTCGTCATCAAGAAAATATTTCAGAAACTAATTTTAAAGTCTTGAATTGACAAAAAATACTTTTGTGAACGTTATTTGTAGTTTGAATTGGTCAATACGAGTAATTATTATTTCTTTAAATTTGCAAACTAAAATAAGTAAAAGAAAATTTCTTAATAAATATACTATAGGAATTAACTATACTGGAATTATTTTCTTTTATTCCACTGCAAAAACGTAAGTACCTACCGATTATTCAAAGTGGATTAGTTGACTACAAGTCTTCTCTTTTTGTAGCAGTCTAATTTTAGAAATTTTCAGTAGCATGTGTAATTTTTGTCTGACATTTCAGAATGCCAGCGCCGCGAGCCGTGTCTCCAGAGCAAACGACCACACCACAACCACCAACCAACCGCTGCCGGATTGCTAACCAACCACTGTAGAAGTGAGCAGTTTAGGTTAAATTAAATTGATACAAAATATTCGTCATAATATCCTATTAGTCTTCCGCCGGGCTTTCCCTTAAAATGTCACAAAAATTTCTTTAAATCAATTTCTGAAATGTCTTTATTTTATATAACAGTTGAACCATCTGCACCACACTGGGCGCTTGAACTTGAACAGCAACGTGTCCAGCCAGGCAGAGGCACGCCACGCTTCGGCAGCTGAGCGCCAGATTGAAATATCTGAGAGGCAACTTGCTGCCCTTGAGACGCTAAGCACAGCTATTGCGCAGCCAACTACAGCCTTGCAGGATCTACTCAGGCGCCAACATCAGAAAAAAAATTACTGGCTGAGTACCTAGTCAGCCAGTAATTTTTTTACTTAATAATTTTTCAAAAATCCGATCTAACTACATATTTATCAAGGAACCCATTTACCATGTAAAATATATCGAACTGTAGTTATAGATATGAAAGTTTGTTAAGATAGATGACAAATGTTTAAAACCAAGTTATGAACTTTGTCGAAGGTACACTATTGTTATCTATTTCGCAGGTTGCAGTGGCCTTTGGGAACTAAAAGCCTACTCATTTACCCTCAACATATTACACCAACATTATCTAAATGTTTTAAACGTAAAACACTTTACGTGTATATAACCACAGTGACATATATTTAGCTTCTAAATACGAGTAAACTACGGTGATCTAACATCAATCTGTTTGACCGGATTTTTGATAAATTTTTACTCTGCAAGTAATATTTATAGTTAAAGGTTGTGATTTAAATAAAATAATTACAAACATTTTTTAATATCTTTTTGTATTATTATTTTAAATAACTTTCTACAGAAACCTTTAGCATGCATTACATAAATCAAATACAGCAAGTCTAAGTATTTTAATTAATTATAATATTATTATTATTATTAATTTATTATTATTAATTATATTAATATTATTAATTTCAAATATAATTCGTTCTTTAAATAACACAAAGGCGGTCGGCTACGATTTTATATCAACTTCTGTTATTAAACATTGCGCATCCTTGTTGGCTCCATTATTGTGTCACTTGATAAACGAATCATTTGAACAGGGCATATTTCCTTCAAAATTAAAGCTATCTCTTGTAAAACCGCTTTATAAGAAAAACAATAAAAGCGATTTGAAGAACTATCGTCCTATAACGCTCATCTCAGTTATTTCAAAAATTTTCGAAAAAGCTATGCATGTTAGAATCACAAATTTCTTAAACAGATACAACATTATAAATGATGAGCAAAATGGTTTTCGCAAGAATAAGTCTACCACTCTAGCTTGCTATACCTTGATGCAAAATGTAACTCAGTATATAGACAGAAAAATGCCAGTAGTTGCAGTATTTTTTGACCTGTCAAAAGCATTTGACTTCGTAAATCACGATATATTACTGTCTAAATGTGAAACGTACGGAATAAGAGGACCTGCGCTGGCATGGCTCAAAAGCTACTTATCAGATCGTCAACAATGTGTAGAGCTAAACAGATTAGATGAAAAGAACGAAGTTATAACTTTCAAATCACAATTAAAAATTAATTCTTCGGGCGTTCCACAAGGTAGCATTTTGGGCCCGTTATTGTTTGTTATATATATCAATGACTTACCCAAAGCTACAATGCACAAAACGGTGTTATATGCCGATGATATATCTGTTATTATTCCATTTGACTCGAGATTTAAATTTTCTGACATAATAAATGATACAATTGATAAAATTAATGAATGGATAGAATGCAATAATCTAATTATTAATATAGAGAAATCTAATTATATTCAATTTAGTAATTATAAAGCCCATCGTTTCTCTTTTAATATAAAGTGTCGTGGTCAAACGGTACAACAAGTTGAGCAGACTAAGTTTATGGGACTTCATCTTGATCAGTACTGTAATTGGAAAGTACATGTTCAACAAATTTGCAACAGACTAGAAAGGTTCATATTTGCTTTAAAATGCCTTAGACGCACTGCTGGACTGGATGCTGCGCTCACTACATACCATGGTTATGTGGCTTGTGTTTTGAGGTACGGTTTGATCGTGTGGGGAAATTCCACTGATATTTCAAAAGTGTTTATCACTCAAAAGAAATGTGTTAGAGGAATGTGTGGAGTTGGACCTCTTGAGTCTTGTCGCCCGTTATTCAGGAAACTCAGAATACTGACCTTAACCTGCCTGTACATATATGAAGTGGGCGTATTTGTAAGAGCAAACCAACAGCTATTCCCATTACGACCCAATGATAATCCTAGATTACGACCAAGGGATCCAACTCTATTACAGCAACCAAACTGCAAAAGTGCACTTTATAAGAAAAATTGTCACATGATGTGCATAGATATTTTTAATCATATTCCAAGACAAATAAAAGAATTACCAATAAATAAATTTAAATTTGAGCTCCACAAATGGTTATGTGATCAATGTTTTTATAATCTTAAAGAATATTTTGACAAGATTAACTGATTTGTATTTGACATTTTTATGACCGTTGTGACATTATTTTGACATTATTATGATGAATTTTTGATTGATTTCAGAATATCTTAATATTATTTTGTGTTTTAAATGTATTCGATTTTTATTATTATTAAATTTAATTTCAAAGTAGGAACAAACAATAATATTTGCATGCTAATTTGTTAGTGGAACATGTGATACTATGTTTAAAACCTACCAACTCTGTTTACCATGTATCTTTGCAAATAAACTTATCTTATCTTATCTTATATGTTAATTAACTAATTATTATATTATAAAAAGTCTAAAAATTTGTAATGTAGTTGAATTTCATTTAATTTTAATAGTAACTCTGATTGCAATTTTAGATCTTTTTAATTTAAATGTGATATGTACTGACAATATGGACTCCTAATGGATTTTATTTTATTTATTTATTTATAAGAAATGGGGGGTGATCGTGGTAATTTCAACGATTTTACCAAAACAAAAACGTTTGTCTCAAAAGTTTTGTTAAGTCTTAACTGAGTGTTTTAGACAAACGTTTTTGTTTTGGTAATATCGTTGAATTTACCACGATCACCCCCGTGCAAGAAACCACTCCAGCATGGCCTACTTTTAAGAGATTTTACATTATTGCTTCATTTTAAAAGCTTTTATTTAGTTTCACCTGTCGCGGTGTCCGTCTGTCTAACCAAATCTTGCAGGTTAAATTTAAACAAGCTTTAAATACATGTAGAAAAGAACTAAAACGTTACCACAGTCTCAGGTTTTCAAATAAAGCGTGTTACAGCAAGAGAGAAATTTCAAAGAGGACATAAACTCTTTTTATGAAAACCTGAGATTGGTAACATTTTAGTTATTTTTACACGTCACAATCGTCGTTGATGAGGTTGTGAAGCACAATACACGCGTTCACAATCTTAGCGGCTTTGACAGGACCCTGTGGGCTAGTAGGCATCTGCAACGCTCCACTATACATTGCTACAATGTTTGGACGTGTAGTGGTCTTCCGGTGTCCCGGATTCAGCTCCTACGATTGGAGTCATCATCCATGGGCGTTGTGCATAGCCAGAATCACCTGAAATATAAAATTTTGTTACTTGCAATTAACTTTTTTAATCATGTAACTAACATATCAAGTAAATACTTTTTGTGCTCTTATGAGTTAGCTTTAAACCCTTATAATGATTAATAATTATGCCACATCACCTGTCACTAGCCACCTATTACATTTACAATACACAGAAGGATGCTTAGTCACCTCTTATGACAACCACGGGTAGAGATGGGTTGGTACTATTCTTTGCCGGCACCACCCAGGCGCCGTGGACTTTTTAAGGACCTACCTCTGTCAAATAGCTTCACGTACATGTTGCATGTGTGGGAAATGAATGTATTTCCACAAAATATCTGGAACATTGAGGGCATTGGTGACATCCCGCAGACAATCAGACATTGTTGTCTGGCACATGCTTATAAGCCTTTGGTTGCCAACATTTCGTTGGTATGACCCACTGCCATAAAATTGCAATGCAGCCAGAATCTGAAAGTCAAATGGACATATTATTAATTAATGGGCAGAACTCAAAATGAATATAAGAGAAGTGCAGTGTCAGCGTCGATCTTATTTGCCCATACTTGTATTTGGATATATTGTAACTAACGAGTTTACTTTCCAAGAGAAATATTAATGTTTAGTTATGCCAAGCCATAGGCCACAGTGACATGATAATTATTGTTATGAAAACAATACATATTAATATGTCATGGCATTGTGGTCGAAAAAGAACCTAACCCAATCTAACCAATCCCATTGTTAAAATATGTAGATAACATACCTTATCCGGATACACAGTGCTGGCCCTTTGGTCCTGTGGCAAAAGCGAAAAAACATCCTCGCAGAGTGGTAAAATTGGCCTTGGAGAGAAGAAAATTATCCACAAACGAGTGGTCCGGTAACAACAACGGTCTGCTTGTCTCTCGCAGCATCCTCCGCTCCAAGGTTTCTCTTTTCGTTAACCGCTCTTGTTCTGCAGCAGCCAGCAACAGATAACGCGCCATCACGACATTCACGACTCGAAAACTCAAAAACACCGAAACCACAGACTACTTAGATGATGAGACCGAAACTCCGCTAACACTAATTACTCCGAAATCGTATAGAAAAAATGAATACGGGAAGCGGCGAGGTTCCACTTTCATTTGACGTTTAGCAATCGAAATCAATGAATTGTGTTCGTTTTTTTTTTATAGATTTCGGCGGTACCAATTACGGTGTTCAAACGTCAAATAGTACTGAAATCATTCACTCAACGGGTGCAGTTACTATGCTCTTTGGTGATTCTAGACGGTTTGAACCGCTATCGGCTTCATGCCGATTACGATTGAGTTCGACGGTACGACGAATACAATGCATTGCCTTCAAGCCGAGAGAGGCGAAGACAATTGTGTTCGGCGGTAGAGCCGCCGGAGCTGCTGGCCTTACTGCCCTATGAGGTGGCACACATAAACGATATATTTGCATGCTCCAGGAGCAAACTCGCGAAAATTGTTATGTATGTCATGACATGTTATGTTAGAAAAAGTAACATTTAAGACAATTTATATAAGAAATCCTGTACTGATATAGCTGTGAGTAAAATGAATTTAAATATAAGTATAAATAAATTAAAAAAAAAATTGTAATGAAACAGAAATTTTATTTTGGTGAACGTACGCGAAAAGTGATCAATGGCTAGAGCGTTGATAATGGTGGTTGCAATAATGAAGTTGAACTTGGTTCTATGAAATCATCTTTTTCATTACAACTTGGTTCTACTGAATCATCTTTTTCAGCAGAACTTGGTTATTCAGAACCATTTATATACACATCTAAATCTTTTTCTGTAGAGTTAGATTCAAAGAAACCATCATTACATGGGGTATTGTTTTCTATATTATTTAATTGTTCAATATCATCCAAAGATAGAGTGAAAATATCTTGGTCCTCCTCAAGGTTAGGCGTACTTACTGAGCCTTTTTGCTCCACCTGGTCAGAACACATTGAATTTTGTGATTTATATTTACCAGATAATTTTTTTGCTTTTTCTATTCTAACTCTTCGTTTTTTGAAGTCTAATGTTTCAATCCCACATTGTTCACAATACTTAAATTGGCTACAAATTAAAGAATCACATTCTTGGCAGCTTACCATGAGATGAACTGGGCCATGGCGTATTTCAATTTGATTGCCACATTTTTATTGCAATTCTTATTTTTTTGCAACGCTCTTCTAGGCATTACTATGGCACAATGGCACAAGTTGGGTTCTCGTAAGCCGATTGCAATGTTTTCGACGCCTTTTAGCCGGTTCAACTTTATTTGCTTCTTTTTAGTATTCTTCGATTCTGGACACGCCATGGCTATTAGTGAAACTTCAACGACTCATGGTCCCTAAAGTAACGAAAGATTTTTTAAATTGATTATATCAATAGATTCACTATTTTATGCACTTTACTACGATACCTCACTTATAAATGTAGCACTAATATTTATTAAACTTTTTGACTTTAAAAACAATTTTCAAGACGAATTTTATCTTGTCGCACAAAACTTCGGAGGACTGGTTGGCTGGGTTCTCGTAAGCCGATTGCAATGATTTTTATCTTAATCGACGCTATTTAACTTTATTTGCTTAGATTTTTGATGCATGCTTCTTAGTAATCTGCGGTCATGGGCACATATAAGTTACTACAGGCACGCCGCCATGGCTAGCGAAACTTGAACAACTCATGTTTTCAAAATTAACAAAAGTTTTTTTAAATTTTTTATATCAGTAGATTGACTATTTAACTCACTTTACAACGATGCCTCATTTTAAAACTGTAGCACAATATTTAACAAACTGTTTGCCTCCAGAAAAAAAAATCAAGGCAATTTTTTGTCTAAAAAGTCACTTGTATACGATGACTAATAATTTGTGACGCCGCGATTGTATACGAATTTAATTAGTCTTAGTGTAATTGCGACACTTTTTTCTAGCAATAGACACCTGAGGCTCTGTGCTATGCCTGCGGATGACTGAACCCGCGGCTCTACCGCCGAACACAATTGTCTTCGCCTCTCTCGGCTTGAAGGCAATGCATTGTATTCGTCGTACCGTCGAACTCAATCGTAATCGGCATGAAGCCGATAGCGGTTCAAACCGTCTAGAATCACCAAAGAGCATAGTAACTGCACCCGTTGAGTGAATGATTTCAGTACTATTTGACGTTTGAACACCGTAATTGGTACCGCCGAAATCTATAAAAAAAAAACGAACACAATTCATTGATTTCGATTTCGATTGCTAAACGTCAAATGAAAGTGGAACCTCGCCGCTTCCCGTATTCATTTTTTCTATACGATTTCGGAGTAATTTAGCGGAGTTTCGGTCTCATCATCTAAGTAGTCTGTGGTTTCGGCGTTTTTGAGTTTTCGAGTCGTGAATGTCGTGATGGCGCGTTATCTGTTGCTGGCTGCTGCAGAACAAGAGCGGTTAACGAAAAGAGAAATCTTGGAGCGGAGGATGCTGCGAGAGACAAGCAGACCGTTGTTGTTACCGGACCACTCGTTTGTGGATAATTTTCGCCTCTCCAAGGCCAATTTTACCACTCTGCGAGGATGTTTTTTCGCTTTTGCCACAGGACCAAAGGGCCAGCACTGTGCATCCGGATAAGGTATGTTATCTACATATTTTAATAGCCAATGTACAATGGGATTGGTTAGATTGGGTTAGGTTCTTTTTCGACCACAATGCCATGACATATTAATATGTATTGTTTTCATAACAATAATTATCATGTCACTGTGGCCTATGGCTTGGCATAACTAAACATTAATATTTCTCTTGGGAAGTAAACTCGTTAGTTACAATATATCCAAATACAAGTATGGGCAAATAAGATCGACGCTGACACTGCACTTCTCTTATATTCATTTTGAGTTCTGCCCATTAATAATGTAATAATATAATATGCAATAATATGTCCATTTGACTTTCAGATTCTGGCTGCATTTCAATTTTATGGCAGTGGGTCATACCAACGAAATGTTGGCAACCAAAGGCTTATAAGCATGTGCCAGACAACAACGTCTGATTGTCTGCGGGATGTCACCAATGCCCTCAATGTTCCAGATATTTTGTGGAAATACATTCATTTCCCACAGATGCAACATGTACGTGAAGCTATTTGACAGAGGTAGGTCCTTAAAAAGTATACGGCACCCGGGTGGTGCCGGCAAAGAATAGTACCAACCCATCTCTACCCGTGGTTGTCATAAGAGGTGACTAAGCATCCTTCTGTGTATTGTATCATACATTCTATGGTCACCAACAACCAGCCATAATGCTAACAAGCGTGGTGAAAATGGTTTTTCCTCTCCACATTGTTCCAGCTGTGTTCTGTAGTGGTAATTTTCATTGGATGTTATGATGAGGTTCTTAAACATTAATTTGGTGTTCAGTAAATTTTATTTCATAATTAAATGCAATTGTAAAGTAATTTATTTATTTCGGGTTCCCGGGAGTTTTGGGCAAGATTATGAGGCCTATTTTAATATGAAACACTACTACTCCTTAATGGTGGTATGTGTAGAACTTTTATCGTGGTTTTATACTGTTGAGTAATTTAATAACACCATGTAATTTGACATTGTATTTCAGATTTGTGATGCAGACATGCATATTCTGCATGTAGATGCATCTTACAGCGGTGCTAATCATGACTCGCATATTTGGATTGGCAGTCCAGTGAAGGCACATATGGAGCGGCTGCATGAAGGACAGTTCATCTAGTTTCTATTCTAGGTATGATTATAAATATTCAATTTTTAATTTATTATAAACTTAACCTTCCTGGCTGAATATAGGTGATAGGTAATGGATGGCTGATGGATAACAATTTAAGAGTTAGATGATTAATAGCTAGTGACAGGGGACAGATGGTAAGTGATAGGTGACAGATGGCAAGCAATAGGTAATAGTTGCCTAGTGGTCCCGTGTGGTGCCGGCAAAGAATAGTACCATCCCATACATACCCGAGGGTGTCGTAAGAGGTGACTAAGGGTTATAAACTGGAGGATGGGCAGCAGCATCCTCCTGTGTATCATACCATCTTACTTACCGTAATGCACATTTTGCCAGCAAAAGCTAGAATTCTGGAGGGAGCTCCCTGTCCTGTAGTGGATATTTCATGGGATGTTATGATGATGATGATAAATGGTAATAGGTGGCTAGTGACAGGTGATGTGGCATAATTATTAATCATTATAAGGGTTTAAAGCTAACTCATAAGAGCACACAAAGTATTTACTTGATATTTTAGTTACATTAAAAAAGTAAATTGCAAGTAACAAAATTTTATATTTCAGGTGATTCTGGCTATGCACAACGCCCATATATGATTACCCCAATCGTAGGAGCTGAATCCGGGACACCAGAAGACCACTACACGTCCAAACATTGTAGCGCATGCAATGTATAGTGGAGCGTTGCAGATGCCTACTAGCCCACAGGGTCCTGTCAAAGTCAACGCGTGTATTGTGCTTCACAACCTCATCAACGACGATTGTGACGTGTAAAAAATAACTAAAATGTTACCAATCTCAGGTTTTCAAATAAAAGAGTTTACGTCCTCTTTGAAATTTCTCTCTTGCTGTAACACGCTTTATTTGAAAACCTGAGACTGTGGTGACGTTTTAGTTCTTTTCTACATGTATTTAAAGCTTGTTTAAACTTAACTTGCAAGATTTGGTTAGACAGACGGACACCGCGACAGGTGAAACTAAATAAAAGCTTTTAAAATGAAGCAATAATGTAAAATCTCTTAAAAGTAGGCCGTGCTGGAGTGGTTTCTTGCACCATTTCTTATAAATAAATAAATAAAATAAAATCCATTTATTTCAGAGAAAGGAGTCCATATTGTCAGTACATATCACATTTAAATTAAAAAGAATTAAAATTGCAATCAGAGTTACTATTAAAATTAATTGAAATTCAATTACATTACAAATTTTTAGACTTTTTATAATATTATAATTAGTTAATTAACATATAATATTATAATTAATTAAAATACTTACACTTGCTGTATTTGATTTATGTAATGCATTCTAAAGGATTTCTGTAGAAAGTTATTTAAAATAATAATACAAAAATATTATAAAAATGTTTGTAATTATTTTATTTAAATCACAACCTTTAACTATAAATATTACTTGCAGAGTAAAAATTTATCAAAATTCCGGTCAAACAGATTGATGTTAGATCACCGTAGTTTACTCGTATTTAGAAGCTAAATATATGTCACTGTGGTTATATACACACAAAGTGTTTTACATTTAAAACAGATTTTTTGGGATGTTGTTAATTTAGAATAATGTTGGTGTAATATGTTGAGGGTAAATGCAGTAGGCTTTTAGTTCCCAAAGGCCACTGCAACCTGCGAAATAGATAACAATAGTGTACCTTCGACAAAGTTCATAACTTGGTTTTAAACATTTGTCATCTATCTTAACAAACTTTCATATCTATAACTACAGTTCGATATATTTTACATGGTAAATGGGTTCCTTGATAAATATGTAGTTAGACCGGGTTTTTGAAAAATTATTAAGTAAAAAAATTACTGGCTGACTAGGTACTCAGCCAGTAATTTTTTTTCTGATGTTGGCGCCTGAGTAGCTCCTGCAAGGCTGTAGTCGGCTGCGCAATAGCTGTGCTTAGCGTCTCAAGGGCAGCAAGTTGCCTCTCAGATATTTCAATCTGGTGCTCAGCTGCCGAAGCGTGGCGTGCCTCTGCCTTGCTGGACACGTTGCTGTTCAAGTTCAAGCGCCCAGTGTGGTGCAGATGGTTCAACTGTTATATAAAATTAAGACATTTCAGAAATTGATTTAAAGAAATTTTTGTGACATTTTAAGGGAAAGCCCGGCGGAAGACTAATAGGATATTATGACGAATATTTTGTATCAATTTAATTTAACCTAAACTACTCACTTCTACAGTGGTTGTTTAGCAATCCGGCAGCGGTTGGTTGGTGGTTGTGGTGTGGCCGTTTGCTCTGGAGACATGGCTCGCGGCGCTGGCATTCTGAAATGTCAGACAAAAATTACACATGCTACTGAAAATTTCAAAAATTAGACTGCTACAAAAAGAGAAGACTTGTAGTCAACTAATCCACTTTGAATAATCGATAGGTACTTACGTTTTTGCAGTGGAATAAAAGAAAATAATTCCAGTATAGTTAATTCCTATAGTATATTTATTAAGAAATTTTCTTTTTCACTTCACTTCTCTTTTTATATTTGAAAAACCGTATATTGCTTCTGTAAACGTTAGTATTATAATAATCTAAGTTCTGTAACAAAAATATATTTTGTCTGTATAAAATGTCAATTTATGACAAGTATGAGCGTTTTGTTACAAATTTTTTCTTTGATACATTAATTACTTATTTCGTTTGCAAATTTAAAAGAAATAATAATTACTCGTATTGATCACTTCAAACTACAAATAACGTTCACAAAAGTATTTTTTGTCAATTCAAGACTTTAAAATTAGTTTCTAAAATATTTTCTTGATGACGAAACATAACGCAGACGTTTTAGTTCACTTTAATCATTCACGAAACCAATCAGTTGGATTCAAGCAAGGTATAGAATTACGCGGTACCGATGCGTTGAATACGATTACAACTCAATTGGAATCAGGGAAGCCGAGAGAGCTGAAAACGATTGAGTTCGGCGGTAGAGCCGCCGGACGCGATCAGTGTTGCCACCTTGGTTTTAGTAATGGGGGCAGTTGAAGAAGCTAAAAAGAGCTAGATTGGGCTAGATGGAGACCATGAAAAGACTTAATGTAAAAAAGGCTAAAAAACACCTTTACTAATGATTTCAATTAGGTACGTATTTATTTTTGAGTTTGAATCACAATAACATTTTTCAAAATTAATCTGAATTAGAAAAACAATTACCAATTTAATGAGTTCAAAATTTAAAAAAAAATGTTATTTAACAAACTAAAATTAAACCAATTTAACCAGTTAAAAATTTCAAAAGAATCATTTAGCTGTTAACCAAAACAAATCAAAATTAAACAGATTTAAAATTTAAAACATAAGTATTTACCTTGTAGGTACATACCTACCGTAGAGATGCGGTATGTTGCTATAATCGAACAAATGGTTCCACAAAAATATAAATCAATCAATATCTATGACAAAAATCGCAGAAGTTCGATGTTATCGCGATGTTAGAGTACTAACAGACGATCGGATCGGACTGCTCTGAATTTAGCTCCGTACCAAGATTTTGCCCAATAGCAAAATTGTCGTTTGGGTTAATCCGCAACGCTATTGGACAAAATCGTGGACCGGAGCTAAATTCGGAGCAGTCCGAACCGATCATCTGTTAGTACTCTTAGGATGGCGCCAATTTCAGGTTTTGTGAAAAGGGCTAGATAGCCCTTTCCGGGCTAAATTATTAAACAACGAGTTCACCTACAGTAAAAAGTGCTAGATCTAGCCCCAAAAGGGCTAAGGTGGCAACACTGGACGCGATCGCGATATTTAATTATTTTTGATCGGTTTTCGTCAGCGCGATCCGGCCGACCGAGCATCCCTGTCAAAATAATAAAAACACTTATTACAATCAGTTGGTATCTTAAAAAAGATAAAATTTTACTTTTTCTTCGAGTTCATGCATCCAATACACAAAATCTACTTCTGTTCCTCATTATATTTATCTAAAAACCAAAATAAATAATAATTGTTTCATGAATGTACGTTGACACAAAGTGCGCAAAACGTATCGAACATGTAAACCCAAAAAGCGTGATAGCCCGAAAAATATTGCGCCAGTAGGGCGCGCCGCGCAGTAGGTACAGTCAACGACAGGTCAAGCTTGACACTCGCAGTGCGACTCTAGCCCGTACCTCTATTGAAATAAGAACGGTACAAAGTCCAATGTGTCAAGCTTGATGTGCTCTTGACTGTACTTAGTTCATGCCTAGACGCGGAGTGAGACATGCCTGATGCGATTGCTTATCTGTAAATAATAATGATCGTTGGTGATAAAGATGTGCGCCTGGAAACCCCTTTATGTATCGTATGTTTCAAACGCGTCTGTCATGGCACTGTCATTGACAGCTGTCAAAATTGTCAGATGTCACAGCTGCTAGCAGGCACAGCTTCAGGCACTTCCCATCAACTTATCGGAGTCATCATAGTACACAGGCCCTCGTCTTCGTGATGTGGATTCCTGTGTAAATCTTTCACTTGACATTGGCGAACTCGCCATAATTTTATAATAATTTGTTAACTTGACATTGTGCAAAATACATCTGAGATGTGACGCCATTAAATAAACATCTATCTATCTATCTTCAGGCAGGGGCTTTTTGGCGGGAACTCGACATGGGCGTTTGCCTGCTTAATTGAAATTTTGTTTTTTTGTGCATTTAGTGATTTAGTGGATAATAAAGATAGTGTGTTATGCAGTAAATTTACTACGGAGTGCGCAGCTGATGAAGATTTCAAGTGATCTCGTGTTTAAGCCCCGTTTGTGTTGTCCCAAAAAGTCACGAACATTTTCCTTCGTAAAGTTCACTATCGCTTTACGAGGGGAGCAAAAAGAAAGATTAAACACATCAGACATGGCTGTATGGGCTTTGTACTCTTTGCCTTTCCGAAAGGAAGAATAAAACCAAAAAAAAAAAAACTATCTTCAGGCACTTGTCAAAATAAAAAGGAAACAAAAAGGGGTTCGTTTTTCAACATTTGAAGATGGCGGTCGTGTTTATATTTCAATTTTAGTTTTATTTGTTTATTGAAGAGTTTAATGAATAATTTGATTGGGTGTTATGCAGTAAACGTCTTTGAAAATGAACATCTATTAGAAGATTGGAATACATGCATTTATCAAGATTTTTGGATGGAGAGAAGCGGCCCATCGACACTTATTTTCCCCATCAACTTATCGGAGTCATCATAGTACACAGGCCCTCGTCTTCGTGATGTGGATTCCTGTGTAAATCTTTCACTTGACATTGGCGAACTCGCCATATTTTTATAATAATTTGTTAACTTGACATTGTGCAAAATACATCTGAGATGTGACGCCATTAAATAAATATCTATCTATCTAAGGAAACAAAAACAACGCACGCAGGTTTATTTTAATAATTTTACTAACATGCTGGGAAACCTAAAGGATTTTATTTCTGTGGTGCAAGATGGATTAACATCTAACAACAATTTACGCCAGACATTACAAGAAGTGCAGAAGGTCAAAAACATTTTCAAAGACAGGCAAAAATTCCATAGTGAAAGCAATGTTAATTTCGGCGCTGGGGGTGAATTGCTGGAGAAATACCAGTCAGAATGGGCTGAATTGCATGAGAACGCCGATAAGAATGCGAACGCAGCTGAGGATGTGGACAAATTGATTATGGAGTTGCATGAAGAGACTAAAAAGAGGTTAGAAAGCGCGAGTGAGTTGGCGCATAGTTTATCGCTCTTGCCAGGCTTGACCGCGGCTGTAGCGCAATGCATGGATAATTTGAGGAATATCCAGACCCTGATGAAGACTGTGGAAGATGAGCTTGTAGAATTTGAAGATATTGTAGAGAGAAATAACATGGAGAAATGGAAACTTGATCATCACTACCATCTAAGCTTGTATAAGGATAAAAAAATGGGTAAGTTTTGAGTTTACTTTTTGTAAGCTCTGAAATTACTTTTAAAACATTTCATATTCTTAGCTCCTAGTGACAGCATAATCCATTAGTTAACTTTTTTATATTGTTTGAGAATATTCTGCTATTATTTATTCATTACAACGTCCTTCAGGGATGTTGAATCTGCCAATAATATTGACCAACTTTTTCCTAGGAACATTAGTGGAAATCCAAAAGTATTTTTTTTTCTTTTATCCTCCAGGGAAATTTTGTATGAAAACAAAACACCATGATAATAAAACATCTGATAAAAATTTCAGCGGCTCTAGAAGAAATCCGATCAAATCTAGCAAAGGAGAATGTGGAGCAAAGTGCAGAACGTGAGAAGAGACAGTTGGCAGAACTTCAAGCACGTAGAGAGACTAGCGCAGTCGCATTCCAGCAAGATGTGGCCAAGTACATTGCTAGTGGCACTCTGCCAGCAGGTTAGTACTAAAAGTTCTACAGTTGAAACAATGTGAATAGTGTGCTTAAGGTGATCTGTGACGGCCAGCTTAGCCCCGAACGCAACTAGATGGAGCCACTACTGCAAATATAAGGTTTTATTTTTTAATGCAATAAGTACCAATAATATATATGTGCAAAAAGTCGATTCGCGTAAATTTCATCGTGCCTAACAACAATTTCGATAAGGAAAATATCTCCATATGTCTACTAAAGTCAATTACTCTCGTCAGGCCGTGTTTACATGAGTACAATCACTCACACATGCACACAAAGCACAACCGTAAAGTTTTGACCGCACGCCCGCAATAGTAATATTGAACCAAAAATTGCTAACAAAAATAGTACTTTCAGTACATTAACTGTATTTTTGTATTAATTAGCGAAAAATTTAACTAAAAATCGTTCGTAGTTCGTTCGTTTTTCAACAGAATTTTATGTCCCGCGTAAGAATGCAAGTCATTTGAATTTTTGTATGGAAAACGGATCACCTTAAGAGCTCCACAAGCTTATTTCACCGTCCCCCTTCTACCATCACCACCATCCACCTGCCTTCTACCATCATAGCATCGGGAGTCCAGACTCACCGCAGGATATCACCCACACTTGGTTGATATTCCACACATTCGCACAAAGCGCTTTGAAACTTTTATTATGCACACAGCTTAATAGTAAGGGTGATGAAGGACAAATTTCTATATGATTTGCTCATGTCTGCCTCTTTGACTGATGATAAGGAGCATCCTCTAGAAGATACAAACAATATTGGCGGACATCCACACCCCTGCGTTTTTGAGGAATTAAGTTTTAACTGTTTTGAAATTTGACAATAAAACTTACACCTGGCAGACTATAACTATCTGATTAAATACAATGTATAAAACCCCAGAAAAATGGTCTGCCACCATAATAGCACTGCATCGTAAAGTTACAGCGCTTCAAAATGCAAAAATTCACTACTTCGTCCCGTGATAATGCAGAGCCCTGCATTTCTGCCTCTTCAATTTTCTACATCTTTAGAAGTATTTTAAACAGGAGCCACAAAGGCAGACAAAAAAAAAACATTATTTAGTATCTCATTTAATTTTTTTGCTTTAACTCAAAAACGCAGCAACGCACAGAATAACTTGTAAGGACCAAATCAATTCGTATTGAGCTGATCTATCATCCCTATTAATATGAATCATGAGCAAATCATATACCCAAATTGCAGCCAGCACCCTAACTATAAGTGGAATTCTCTTCCTGTGTCTGTTGTTCATATAACTCTAATGTATTTAAGTTGTGAGTGTATAGGCTTCTTCTGGGCAACCTCGTATCATCAACCTCATCTTTGTCCTCAAGACTAGGTTGAGGTCAAGAGTGAGCCCATCGACAATAAAAAAAAATGTATTTTGATTAGAATGGTAGCAGGACAGAGCGGGTGTTTCCTTGTCCGTACTACTGTCCTGATTAGTGCGGACATGAGGAAACTGTGTGAGAGCATAAAGAAGCGATATCTGTCTCTGTTATCTATTCTGTAATTATAATCAAGCTGGATCGTAAATTTAACTTGCTCACATTAAATGTTTTTATCAGTAGCCATTGTCCCACTGCTCGATAAAAGCCTCCCCTTTCCCTTACACATAAAGTGTGATTTTGGACCAATTGTAAAAAAGATTGAAAAAAAAATTTTAAAATCTAAGTAAAGAAAGTTGTTGTGTTATTTGATCCTTTTTATTTGGTAGTTTAAATCATGTTTCAATGAAGACCCCAAAATTTGCAAGTATAAAAAAAATATATTTTACGGAATTTTTATATTCATATATTTATATTTGTATCTTTCAGGTCCCCCAAAGATTGAAGATGTCACTCTGGAACAAATACAGCTGGATGATGACGAGACGGACCTTGAAAAATTCCTCGACAGCTGATCAAGTGGACCAATCACCGTACAAACTTAGCGTAGGTCATTCCAGAGCTTTATATTAATAATTTATTCATGTTAAGATTATATTTACTTAAAGTTTAATATAAAATATTGTTGATTATACCAGGTTTTGAATCACCCTAATTAAGTACCCTAAAATGACAGCCTGAAGTTAGAATAATTCATATAAAATTTATTTTTTCTTTGTTAAATACCTAAAGAATTAAACATTTGTACTGTTATCCTTTTTTATGAACTGAAAGTGTTTTTCTTATTCAATATATGATAAAGTCAAAAATACAAAAATATATATACAAAGCATTTATAACTAGTAAAAATAAGCACATTGCTAAAACAGCTCTACCGTGTCAAGGGGCGCGGCCGGTCACCATCAGTTCGATACACGTCTGCTATTGATTGGATCTCACAAAAACTCTTCACAATAAGCATATCAAAAACCGCTGCCTCTAAAAGTCCACGAAGCCATGTAAAACAGTTAAAAATATATCCTATAAAACCTACACAAAAGAATTTACTCAATTACACTGATGGAGTACGCTTCGCTTGTGACCGGTTACACATTTTCACACTTAGTTGGCGACGTACGACTTTTAGTGGCGCGTCGGTGTATAGGATGAATATACGTATACAAATACAGGGTAGGAAGCATCGTAGCGTTCGGGGCGGAGGGCTAAGGTTACGTCTTTCGCATGATGGGGTGCAGGTCTCCTCCGCCGTGCGCGGATAACTTCACCTTGCCGGCCACGAGTCTCTTCCCGCAAGGTCCGGCGTCCCGCATGCCACCTTCTCCGGGTTCCTCGTCCGAACTAAAGTCCGACACGCACAGCGTGAGATGCCGCTTCTTGGGCGGACCCACGTGCACTGCCCACCGCAGCCCCTTGTGGCTCCGCGCCTCCCGCGAGTCGTAATCGGTGTCCGAGGCGGCGCGCTGCGACTGTGACTTCAAACTCCGCAGCATCTTGCTCGATCTATGCGTCTGCTCCTTTTTTTCCCCCCTCGGGGGGGGGGTGTGGAAGTTTTTTAAATTCGTCACGCTCGTCGGATGCGCCTTAGCGTTCAGGTCGGGAAAATTCTGCGAATATATCACGACGCTGTCGACCGCCTTGTCTTTATGAAATTTTGTCGGCTGTTTCTTGGGGTCTGTTTCCGGAGGCGAGGCGGCGGCGCGTTTCTCTGCCGAGTTGCCGCTGCTGCAACTCGTGTTGCTGTTACTGTTGCTGTACTGCTCGACCGCCTGCTTCTCCAGTTCGCGGAACTTTGTGTCTATGCTCTCGTCTGACGCTTTGTACTGTTCGAGAGCTTCTTTCTCGAGCTCCTCAAATTTGTTGTCTACGTGAGGTCGGACCCGCGCCGCTGGTAATACGATCTTGGGGTTCAGCTTGAGCAGGCCCGGCGTCACTAGCTTCTGCGACAACCGCACGCATCCGATAGACGTCAGGTTGAGCGGGTTTGGGGCGCTCATACTAAGCACGGTGCTGTAGAGACGTTTTTTCCGCAACCCATTGTCCATGGCCACCGCGCTCGTCGACGGCACTTGCCCGTCACTGACCACCTTCTCTTTCTGTGCCACGACTGTCGAACTTTCCGAGTTATCCTCAGTTGGCTGCGTGTCTGTCGTTGTGGAATCGTTTTGCTCGCTCGTTTCGCTTTCTTTCTCTTTGGGTGCGTCCTCTGTTTTTTCTGTCGGTTCTGGTTTCGTTGGTTTTTCGGGGTCTGCAGCGGGGAGGGGTTGAGCGACGTGCGTGAGTCGGAAGCGGTGGTCGAGTCTCGGCGAGGGGTGGTCGCGTGGCCACCACATGCTGTAGCGCCGGTCGGGGCCCCGCGCGGGGCGCTGCGTCGTGGGGGCGTAGCGAGACACGTTGGTGCCGCGGTAGGGCGGGCAGCGCGCCGCGGACGCTCGCATCACCGCCTGCACGGACGCGGAGAGCCGCCCCATCGCACGCTGGCATTCCGTTAGCTGTGGCGGCCGCGGCGCCTCGAATCGAAACTGCATAAGAAATTGAACTTTTAGAATAGGTCCAGCGACTTTGATCGATCGCAACTCGCTGGCGATTTTAGAATTTTAGTCCACTTATAGCTATCGAGTAATAAACTGCTATTTGCGACTTTCACGTTGCCGCCAGTGAGTCGCCGGCGATGAAAATCGCCGTTGTGGAACGCAAAAGTAGCGCGACTGCAACTCCACTATTTTAGGAACTGATAACTGAGCATGAAAAGAACTCAGTGCCTAAAATGTTAAACGGCCTAGCCAATGCACTGTCCTTTGAACAAAGTGTTTTGATGGACGGCATGCCAACCCTTGTCAGCATGCGTGCACCAGCAACTGCTTAGTAAGAAGGTCATGTAATCATGGTTCTGTGTGACACGCAATGGATGCCGAAATGATCGCAGAGAGCAGCCAACCATGCATAAGGGATCGCAGAAGAGCTGAGTGGGTTCGTCTAAGCAGTAGGCGGGTGTCGGTGGTGATAGCCCGGCGAGATGTCTAGCCTGGCGACGGCGCTTGCATTCGCGAGTGCGATGTTAGCCGTAAAGAAGTTAACCTTGTAGTTATAGGTGGGATCACAGAGAAGAAGAGGCAGTAGGCGGGTAGCGTCATGTTTGGCGACAGATTTAGAGAAGCCAACCTTGCAGGTGGGATCTCAAAACGTCGTCGTGACTGGCGACGAAGCGCGAGAATCCTGCAGGAGTGCAATCTTAACCGTAGCTAACCATGCAGTTAAGACCGCAGAGGAGCCGGACAGGTGCTTCTGGGCACTAGGCGGGTGGCGTCTTGGCTGGTGATGAAGAGCGAGGATGTTTGGTGAGTGCCTTTATCCTTAAGGAGTGATCACACCTAGCCGAATTCAAAGACTAATTCGGCATCAGAGAAATGACATACCTTGCGCTCCGCTTAGGCTACTAGAACTCATCCCAGGTCCACACTTTTGCTAATACCGACCTTATTTCAACGATAAAAGGTAAAGTCTTCATTGCTTCTTATGCAAAAGTATTTTGTACCTGAATGAGAGGTTTCTCACCGTGCATCTGTCCCTCTCGCACTAAAAAAGAAAACCATTGACCTGCCAGTTGCCAGTGACATTACGTCAAGCAAGGAGATTTAATTCACGGTAAGATAGGTATTTTGGTATTTGGTTTTTGTGGATTACACTTCATGCTTTGTTTTTTTTTCAGTTAATGATGGCTTTTAAATGTTAAATTTTATAATTTTGAAACCGCTTAAGTTAAATTTGTTAATCTTATATATATAAAAGAAGAGGGTGCATGACTGACTGACATATCAACGCACAGCCCAAACCGCTGGGTCTAGAGATTCCAAATTTGGCACGTAGGTTCCTTATGAGAACTAGGGGTGCACTAAGAAAGGGTTTTACAAAATTCTACCCCTGAGGGGGTTAAATAGGGGATGAAAGTTTGTATGAAAGTTCGTCAGTTTTGAAGTTAGGATCTTCAAAATTTGTATTTAGGCTTTCGACTAAAAAATAAGTTTTACGTGTCTCAGGGTTTTTGAAAATTCTACACCTTAAGGGGTGAAAAGGGGGATGAAGTTGAAAATCCTTCATTTTTAAAGTAAAATCCACTAAATTTTTTGTTAAGGCATTAGGGTTGTAATTCTGTGGAACGTACATCACTGTTATTGGAATTCCACCCCAAATTTAACCCCTAAAAGAGGTAAATGGGGTGAAAAATTCTAAAAACCAATATGGGTATCGTTTTTATGGTTAATTGGGTCACTGATTACGAAAACTACAACAATTTGAAATCCAACGAGGTAGACGTGAAATACCATCATCCCCTGGGGATGGGGTTGGGGTTGGGGTGCGATAGGGTTGAAATGTCTAAAAATCAATATGGGTGTCGTTTGTATGGTTTATCGTGTCGCTGATTACAAAAACTACAACAATTTTGCCATACGACTCTGGAATGCACTTCCCACCGCGCTGAGGCAAGCTCCCTTACTCGACATTTTCAAAAGAAATGTTAAAGACCACTTCCTTTCACTGTCACACCTCTCGTGATCTGTGGTTGCCTGTGTTCGTGTCCTGCTATCAGATTTATGTGTATTTATATATTATATGTATGTATATATATATAAATATATATTTATTATGTTTTTATAGGTAGGTTTATATATGTAGTGTTTATGTATGTTTAATTTGTTATATCTTTAGGTCAATCTTTATGCACCGTCCCCGCATCTATGTTAGCCTAATATCCTGCACCCAAAGGTTGCCTGGAAGAAATTGCTGTTTAGCAATAAGGCCGCCTCATTGTACACCTATTTCTAATATTGTACTTTTCACAAAATTTCGTGTGCAATAAAGAATATTGTATTGTATTGTAAATACCATCATCCCCTGGGAATGGGGTTGGGTTGCGATAGGTTTGAAATGTCTAAAAATCAGTATGAGTGTCGGTTGTATGTTTATAAAGGATAGGGATAGCGGTTAAGATAACGTTAGGGGTAGGGATAGGGGAAGGAATAGGGGTAGTGGCAGGGTTAGGGGTAGGGTCAGGGGCAGGGAGAGGGGAGGGAGGAGGAGAGGTAGGGGGTGAGGGAGGGGTAGGGGAATGGTTAGGGGGAGAAGGAGAGGGAGAGAAAGGGGTAGAGAGAGGGGGAGAAAAGAGGGAGGGAGAGGTGGAAGGGGTGTAGGGGGAGGGGACTGGGGGGAGGATAGGAAAAGGGAGGGGGATGGGGGAGGCGAAGAGGTGAAAGGGAGGGGGTTGGGGAAGGGGAAGGGGGAAAGGGAGGGGGATGGGGGGAAGTGAAGGGGGAAAGGGAGGGAATGAGGGGGGAAAGGGAGGGTTATGGGGGAAGGGGGATGAGGGAGGAGAAGGCTGGAAGTGGGAGGGGAAGGGGGATGGGGAGGGTAAGGGGGGATGGGGAGGGGAAGGGGGAAAGGGAGGGGAAGGGGGAGGGGAGAGGGATGGGGGGGAGGGGGAAGAGGGACGGTGGGGGAGAGGGAGGGGGAGGAAGGTGGTAAGATGGAGAGGGACAGGGAGGAGGGAGGGAAAGAGGGAGGTGGGGAGGGGGAGGGGTAAGAGGGAGGGGGAGGGGGGATGTGGAAATGGGGGAGATAGAAAAGGATAGATAGGGAGGAAAAGGGACTTTTATGAATACCTCCTAGCTACCCATTCACTCCCTTTATTGCCTTCTTTTTTAAGTTCATGAAAATTCCACACTACCTACCAGTTGACTAAAATCAAAAGATAATTAAATTTGTAGTAAGATAGCATTCAACTTGGATAAGTACAAATGCATCTTTTACGTAGGGATCAAGAAGGAAAAGTGTTCCGCAAAATATTTTTTTCGAGTTCTGTTTTTAGGGTTCCGTACCTCAAAAGAAAAAAACGGAACCCTTATAGGATCACTTTGTTGTCCGTCTGTCTGTCTGTCTGTCTGTCAAGACTCTTTATCTCACGAACGGGTAAAAGTATCAGGTTGAAATTAATACCATATATTAGGATCCATGAACCACACAAGATCTGAAAATTTCAATTTTTCACAACGACGCAATCAAAAGATATGGCATTTTATGTCCTCATCTCCATACATTTATTCAAAAATGCAAAACCTACAGGGTACTTCCCGTTGACCTAAAATTATGAAATTTGGCAAGAAGCTAGGTCTCACAGTACAAATAATGGGATAAGTCTGAAATCATTAAATATTACAACTTTTCTCACAACTAATGGTAACCAATTGAGGTGAGCTCCCGTTTCAAGAACATTCATATAAGAGAGGGGTCAAGTTGGATGGTCGCTGAGGCGATTTTTGTTTTAGTTCTATTTAAAAACCGGAACACTTACAAACTTGAAAATTGGTATGTTTATAGTGCATAAGCTATAAAATAATAACAAATAATAAACTTTGGTCAAGCGCGTGTCGGACTCAAAAAATCTAGCACATTAACTTACTGAAATTTCAACTAATACAATTATGTTTATGTGGTGGTACGTAACCCTCAGTGCGCGAGTCCGACTCGCACTTGGCCGGTTTTTTTTTATTAAATCTACGCGGACGAAGTCGCGGGTAACAGCTAGTATTTTTATAAAGCTGGCAGATAACATTAAGTAGGTACCTTAAGCAAGGAGCAAAAGTAAAAAAAGAAAAAATTTTGCAAATGGCGCGCTTTTTTAAGGCATGTTATCAGCTATTATATATAAAACTAAAAAACAGCTTTTTTAAATACAAAAACTGAAAGTTGTGAAAAAATTAAAACTTGTGTTGGGGCAGGTTGCCAATCTGAAAGTTATTTCGGCTGCGGAGTAGCTTTTCACTTGTAAGTATGCCACTTATTTTGTAAGTGATAGAGTGTCCATAATTTGGTTTTCCAAAATATTGTTCAGCAAAACTTGCAAGATAGAGCTGCATAATCAGGATTTTTTTGCCTCCCAGCAGATAAAACAAGATCAGTGGATGCTTGATACTCGTATACCAGGCCTGAAAATTTCTTCACTAGTTAGTAAGATTTTTTAAGATTTTTTTTTAGATACTAAGTCACTTTTTATCTCTCAAGGGAAGATAAAGTCACTAAGGCGCCTTTTATGATACAAGAGTAGATAAAGACACTTAGTCGCCTTTTATGACACAAGGGCAGATTAAGACACTTAGTCGCTTTTTATGACATAAGAACAGATTAAGACACTTAGTCGCCTTTTATGACACAAGGGCAGATGAAGACACTTAGTCGCCTTTTATCACGCAAGGGCAGATTAAGACACTTAGTCGCCTTTTATGACTCAAGGGTAGATTAAGATACTTAGTCGCCTTTTATCGCAAAATTGGTATATTAAATTTGGTGATCATTTACTCATTTTGGAGTTCCTTTACGTTCCTTCTTACGAAACATAAAATCCTAGTCATTTCAATGCAACATGCAGACTTAAGTGTGGCTTGTAGAAGATAGTACTTGGTGACAAGGCAACATTTAAAATACCTTGGTTGGGAGTCAATTTACAACTTGAAATGCGAGCACCTATTAATATAAAATACAAAGACCCCCAGCTCTCAAATATCCATCCGTCAAATAAAACAAAAATGTGTCATCAATATTTGGTCACCCTAGTGTTAGAAATGGACAGAGGCCCAGTGAAACCTCTCGCTCGGGGTTGAATATGGACCAGTGGTGAGTGTTCTAGTAGCCTAAGCGGAGCGCAAGGTATGTCATTTCTATGTTCGGCATACATTGCTGGGAGGCTTGGTTATATGTAATGTTAATTTAATGTTAATTTAGCTGTGGTATCCTGTCATTGGCTGCTATGTAATAGCATAAGCTGCATTTGTAATAGATTTAAGAAATATGCTGTTGGGTACCCTTAATAAATAATAATAAAAAAAAAAATAATTGCAATATCCTTACTTCAACGAGCAATGTATGCCGAATTAGTCTTTGAATTCAGCTAGGTGTGATCACTCTATTAGACAGGCGAACATTGAGGGTGGGTTCGCAGAACAGCTGAGCAAGTGCGTCTAGGGAGTAGGCGAGTGGCACCATGATGACTTAAAGAAGCTAACCTTGCAGGTGGGATCGCAGAAGAGCTGGGCAGGTGCATCTAAGCAGTAGGCAGGCGGCGGCGGTGCCAACGCAGCGAGTCTTCTTGGCTGGCGACGGCGCGCGCGGATCTTCCGTGGTGAGGGGGGTGGCGAAGGAACCCGGCGGGGCGGCGGGGAGGGGGGTGCCCACAGTCCGCGCACGCTCAGAACTCGAGCCGCCAACGCCGCCTCCTCTCCGGCGGCGAGCGCTCCACTCAAGCCCCAGCGCTCGCTAACTGCCAATCGGTGCTCATTAATTCACTGTTCGTGTCATGAAAACCTTGAAAGTGGGCTGGGGAAGTATTAAACCCTTGCTTAAACTTCTGCCATTATTATTATTATTATCGTTCGGCCTATTTACATACAACCTGCATTAAAATATTTACAAATTAATATCCAAGTGCTGTAGCCAGTCTACAGCCGCCGCAGAAAGCCCGTGAAGTTCCTCGTATGAGCCAGGAAACCGTCTGAGGGGGCATTCTCCTACAATATGTGCCGTGGTCTGCTCTGACGCTCCACAATCGCAAGCGGGTGAGCCCGCTATACCCCACTTGTGAAGGTGGTAGTTACATCGGGCTACACCCATTCGGATGCGGTTTAGCGTCGTCCAGATACGTCTGTTGGATTTGAAGCCTTGAACTTGTTCAGACGGGTCCGAGACCACACCCGCAGAGCATTCTAGGGTTTGCCATTCAGCCAGCCAGGACGAGCGAATGTCTGAGGACTGCCGAACTTCGGGGTCAGACCAAATGGGCTTGCGTGATGTTAGGCGATTTGGGATGACTCCATCGAGGGTCTTTCTGATCGGCATTTGGTACGGAATCACCTGGAAGTCAACGCACAGAAAACGAAAACCCGGGTAAACTTAATCGGTCGATTGGCAGGCACATCGTGGGGCGCCCGGGCCGATGTACTTCGGACATCTGCTCTAGCTTTAGTGTTCTCCACTGCAGAGTTCTGTGCTGCGGTATGGTACCGCAGTGCACATACTTCTAAAGTGGATGTGCAGTTGAACCGAGCGATGCGCATCGTATCGGGTACGTTGGGCCCTACCCTCACACCGTGGCTTTCAGCTCTCTCCCACATAGCGCCTCCTCACCTTAGGCGCGCTCAAATCGCAGCGGGCGAGTGGATGAAAACTTCTGCCATAAAGCAGTAGGTACTGCTAAGTATGTTTCGATTCGAAGAGTGCCTGTGAAATTACCGCACATAAGACTTTCATTTCAGGGTCGGCAACGAGCTTTGCTGTGTTATTCATCGTTATCATCATATCAGCCGAAAGACGTCCACTGCTGGACATAGGCCTCCCCTAAAGATCTCCATGACGACCGGTCCAGCGCTGCTCGCATCCAGCGGCTTCCTGCGACCTTGACCAGATCGTCGGTCCACCTTGTGGGGCTAAGCTTCGTTTTCCGGCACGTGACTGTGTTTTAGAGTCAAAGTATGTTACAAATACGGGCGGTGGTGACCACTTCTTACCATTTGGTGTGTATAGGTAATCTGCTCACTTATTGTGATATAAAAAACAAGCACTGCAAAACACACACTAGTGTGTCCTTCCATCTGCTCAAACAAGGACATTTACAAACGCTACGTGGAGTATCACCACACCACGTAGCGTTATAAATGTATAAGTTACACACACACGTCTCCAACACTCACAATAATTCACACCTATTCACTCTGATCCACACACTACCATCTACCGCTACAATCTAATGACGCTGAGTCTTAATTTGACGACTGTAAGCACATAATTTCAATCCAATCCTGCGCTGGATCGATTCTTACTGCGGAGTTTTCGGGTAGGAGGGGGAGTAAAACAAAAATATTTTTCAAGTCAAATATTGTTTGCTTTTTCTAGAACTCTATTTGCAATAATAAACTAGTCGAGCTAAAGTGCGACATGCGACAGGGTGGTAGGGCTTTTGTGCAGTCCGTCTGGGGAAGTACCTTTTTCTGCCGTAAAGCGGAAGTGTTTGCACTGCTGTGTTTCTGTTTGAAGTGTAATAGTAAGGGTGATGAACTGATGAAGGACAAATTTCTATATGATTTGCTCATGTCTGCCTCTTTGACTGATAATAAGGAGCATCCTCTAAAAGATACAAAAAATATTGGCGGACATCCCCAGCTCTGCGTTTTTGAGGAATTAAGTATTAACTATTTTGAAATTTGACAATGAAACGTGCACCTGGCATAGCAGACTATGACTATCTGATTAAATACAATGTATAAAACCCCTGAATAATGGTCTGCCACCATAATAGCCCTGCGTCGTAAAGTTACAGCGCTTCAAAATGCAAAAATTAACTACTTCGTCCCGTGATAATGCAGAGCCCTGCATGTCTGCCTCTTCGATTTTCTACATCTTCAGAAGTATTTTAAACAGGAACCACAAAGGCAGACAAAAAAAAACATTATTTAGTATCTTTTTTTAAGTTTTTTTGCTTTAACTCAAACACGCAGCAACGCACAGAAAAACTTGTTAGGACCAAATTGATTCGTATTGAGTTGATCTATCATCCCTATTAATATGAATCATGAGCAAATCATATACCCAAATTGCAGCCAGCACCCTAACTACTACGTCAGCGGGGGCGGACGCCGTACAGTGTTGTGGGGAGAGGAATCACTTTCAATTGATGTCACTCATTACTTCAAACCCCGCAGAAAGTCGCGCACGATTAGATAAAACCTTTGTCAAATTCGGTACCTAAGTGTTCCATTTGGGTATATCTGATTCAAGGGACTTGTTGCTACAACTAAAACCAATTAACGATTATAAACATCAGGGCTTCACTGTACTAACTCGTAACATCCACGTCCACAGCTGAACAGGGAGCTGCCTAGAATTTAACAACAAAATTCTTAGTATGTTTTGTAGAGGAAGTACCACGTAATGTCGTTACCACGCTTGTTAGCGATGCGGCTGGCATCATGGCCCGCGGTCTTCGTTGAGCATGGTATAATACGCAGAAGGACGCCGCTGCCCATCCTCCTGTTCGTGATCCCTTTGTCGCCTTTTACTACTCACACGGGTAGAGATGGCTTGGTACCTATTTTCGCCGGTCCCGCACCGACACGCCTAACTAAAGACTACAAAAAGAGAGATAGCGCACAATTCGTCGTCGGCTAGGGTTCTGTATTGTCGGCGCCGTCGCGGGAACTGGCTTCGGTCCGCCGGTTCGTCCACCAGCTTCCGAAACCAGTACTCCACCTGAAAGAAACCATCAACCTCAGCCTTCTAGATCAGCTGGAAGGTGTCCACTGCTAGACAAAGGCCTCCGTAACAACGTGTTCTGCTCTACCTGTATTCAGTGTCTGGCCGCGATTTTAAAGCAATCGTCGATCCACCTTGTGGGGCATGTCTACAGTATGTCTTCCGGTTCGGTTCATCTTAAAATCGAATATCATCTTATCTGACGCCTCACGGTTCCTTGCACGGTTCCTTGCATCTTGAAATGGAGAAGGTGTTTCAACAGGTAGGTAGTTTTGTCACTCGTCTTTAATAATGTTCGAGAAAAACTTAAAAAATAAAGGAAATTTTCATTCTTACTCGGTTCATCATTACATTCCATGAAACGCCCACTGCAGGACAGGGAACTGCCTCCAGAAATCCAGCTAAAATGCGTGGTACTTTGGGGGGGATTTACCATAGTCACCGCGCGTGTAACATGGTACGATACACAGAAAGATGCTGCTGCCCATCCTCCTTTTCATAAGCCCTTCGCCTTTTACGACAACCACGGGTAGAGATGGGTTGGTGCTATTCTTCGCCAGCACCACCCAATAATTCTTAACCCGCAGTTTTAGCCATATCAATGAATCACTGCGTTGGAGTTATTGAAAGATTCGGACTCGCTATCTGTGTTTACCTCTGGTAACATCCAGCATTCCGTAAGATCGGAGTTTTCGCAGCCCTGGCCACTGTAGCCGCGTCCATTTACCTTCTCATTCGTGCTCGTATAACATTTCTCTCTGAAATAATAATAAAAACAATTAAAACCTCTTTCGTGCTTCTACTTATTATGTCAACAAATATGGCGTCATTTAACTTTGCGCGCGAAAATCTCACCGCCAAAAGTTCTTGTCACTGGATAGGGTCATGTAAAAAATGCTTAGTATTCGGTATTTTGCGTTTATTTGTGAATATAAATAAAGGGACAACCTGACTTCATCGTAATAAAAATTTCCATAGTATTGTGCTAATCTTGATTCCGGTATAATGTCTTTCACGCTTTTTCTTCCGCTAGAGCTTCCATTTTCTTGGATTTGGCTCGAACTCGAGCGTCTTTCTGCAAATTTTTGAATCATGTAAGAACCCTGCTGTTTACAAAACTTTCTCAGTGTCTTAACTGTTCTTCATTTACCTGCTATTTCGCATTGATTATTTGTGTGTAAACTTTGTGATTCTATTGATGGGTCCTGAAGGACTTGGGCGACACGGCAGTGTTGTGCCCAAAGGCGCTGCAAGAAAATAGAGAAGAATGAGTCTTGTGTTTATTGCTTTGCTAGACTGCTAAGTTCTTCTAGCACTGAAGTCTGTGCTGTTTGACGTTTAAGCTATTGTGTGTGGCTTTCAGAGGGTACCTGATTAGCTATAATGAATTCATCAGGAGGTTCCGTAGCCCAGGTGAGATCCGCACAAAGGGCGATATGTGCCCACGCAGACGAGTAACGATCCACTTCGAAGCTCATTCAATGTGACATCTCACGCATACAATTAATTATCTTTAGAATTAGAAAGGAACTAATATAATAGTCACTAAATTTTAAGAGAAAAATTAACGGTAAAACTGTAAATAAAAATGACGACAATTTGAAAGACATTGGTGGTTAAATCTACAATAACAAAATTTTCCTCTTTTTTGAAAGATACATGATATATTTTTTTCTTTTATTTCAAATTGCTTTTCGAATTTGTTTTGACTAAAATTGTCATGTCATCTAGATGGCTTTGCCGCAATGAGGTCGTACTCACTTATATGAAAAATCTTTATTTCATAGAGTTTTTATTCGGTTAACTCATAGTCATGCTAAAGAGAAATTAAAACCAAATCGCTAGTAATAAATACACTTTCATACACAAGTCTGAAAGATTAAGTGTTTCAAATAAGCAATACTTAAAATTCAGATCTATAAAATTATAATTTTGCAGAAATGAGAGAATATTTTATAAGAAGAGAGATTGTATGCTGGCAACATGGCGGCTTTTTCGCTGGCGGCATCCCAGCCGGGCTCCCGTCACCCGTCAGTTGACTTGCGCAGGTGGCGCTCTAGCTACGCACGCATGCGCGCCGCTCCGAGCTAGCCGAATGGACATTGACAGATCACAATAATTTATTACTAATTTTATTTAATAAAAATTGAATGAAAACGCTAAAAAACTTATGCTGTGGTTTGTTAAAAGTCGGTTTAAATGACTGTCGAAAACAAGTGTAACGAATCGTGAAAAATTGAGTAAAACAAAAAATATTGATTACAAAAATTACTTTTGGTTGATTTTCTCGTTGTTAAATCGGTTTTTTTGTTAGTTTTGCAACAAGTGCGAGGTCCGCTAGGTGTGTTTTGTGGTGTCTGTGCCCGGGAACAGGTTTTGGGGACCGTTGTCTTTTTGTGTGGTGTATTATTGGTGTACTAGCTAGTTTTGCGAGACTCGCCGTCGACTCCGTGTCGGTGCGAGCAACCGGGATGCTGCAGGCTGCAACTCGCCGCTGATTTATCTCGCTGCGTCGCATGGTAAGTCTCGGTGCTCTAGACACTCACTTGTACCTTTCGTTATGCAATTACGGTCAGGTTGCACTGCCGAATGAAGAAAGTAGCTGCGCTCAGGGATTGGTAGGACGGCATTTCTACAACTCATATACCTACTTAATGATACCTACTGTTTTTTAAATCTCACAGATTTTCTAAATAATTCTCTCTATATCTACAGACCTAAATGTTATACCTACCTACGTATTTAAATAACGGGCTCCTTTTAAATATTGTTTTCACGATATTTTCCATAATCTTATCTGGTATAATTTTCTAGTCCATCTCTTCTATCATTACAACTTAGCATACGAGTATCATACCTATCATGTAGGGAATTGGGTTAATGAACTCATTGTACGAGTATTAATCTACTTGTTTCACATTTGCATTGTAATTTATTTGCATACTAATTTCATTACTGTTTTTGTTTAGATACGTGTGCTGACTAACCAAAGGAAGGCTTCATCATAACCATTTTGCACTACTAATCACTTTGCTTTGCATGTAATTTGCTTCTGTATTTAGTTTGCATGCCTACATTTTGCTTTGAATAACATGCTTGCTCTATTTTGCTCAGTTTTTATTGTCAATGAAGATATCTTTCAATTAAGTCTTTTCTTTAAAAATTTACCACTGACCTCACAAACGGTCCTTAATTAAATAATTGGGCTGCCTTCATTGACTGTGCTCAATCACGTAATTAACAAGATGACGTTATTAGGGAAGACTGAATATTATTCTTCCTTACTGTCATACCAAGTCAAAGGACAGAATCGTATTGTGTGTTCAGTTACGTAGGTAAGTAGTAAAAAAGCCATTTTCGGTTTAAAACATATCATAACCCCCAAATTTTTTCTGTAATTACCATACCATACCCCCAACGTATTCAATATCAATAACAGTTTCAATTTTCTTTGGCTTACTATGATCTAACTTCTAGATACCTACTCGTACATATACATTATAAATCACGCTCATACTAAAATATCACAGGATATAATTTTATGTTTTTGCTTATAACTTTCTTGTTTAGTGTTATATTATATCCCACCCAGTGCTTAGCAAAGACCTCTTTCTTTGAGCAAAGACAGAGGCCTTAGGGAAAAGAAAGAGTTATTTTCCTTCTATTTATTACTGGTATCTTTCTTTATATGTCGTTTCCGACAACAGCGACCTCAGATATGTTGTTCTAATATGACTTGCAAAGCCAAACTTATTCTTGAATACCTGGTTACACCGGGGGCAGAAGAGTTGTTCAAGAGTATTATGGGTGTAATTGTAGGAAGGCTTTGGTCTGTTCTTGCGTATTTGGTGTTTCGCCTCAAGCTGTTCGAGACATCACTCCTCAGAACTAGGTCTTTCTTTATAACGATTGTCAAATTATATATTAAATATATAATATTAAAAACAAACAACATTAAAAACAAACTTTGCAGCGAGGAAGTATTGTATTGGTTGCTATTGATTAAGTATTCCTTTACTGGCATGCGTAATACTGCTACTATCGTTTATTGCTTTGCTTGATAACAAATAACCAATGAGTGCTTCAAATTAGCTTTCATCAAGAAGTTCTACTAACCTAATGGTGTGCTTGTTTGTTTGCTTTTTATTTTCGTTTCGCTAATTCTGGGCTTTGAATTTTTTTTATTACTGTTTGTTTCATTAACTTGACGCAATTGTTTATTAAAAACACAGGTACAACCGTCCAAACAGGTATCAACGTCCGAGTTTTGTTACTATTATAATGTTATTATAACAAAAACGGTACTAAACGGTACTTTTTTCTTGTTATATCTTCATTGAGAACTATAACAATGCTGATGCATTAATAACATTGGGATGGTCCAATTAAAAGTCCATACTAAACATCGATTTCCTCCACTAGTTTCTACCTCTGAGCCTCTTGTTGCCAGTCTACAGAAGAATAATTCTTTAAACAAAGATAAAACGTTTATTTGAACATTTCCAAGCCCTCTCACCTTCAAATTAACCTGAATAGTGTAATCTTCAAAGGCTGCTCCAGACCAATTTCCCGCATTACCGACCTTGGCCCATTTGTGTTTGCAAATTCGACTCTCCCAAGAGAAAACCCCGGCTTGCTGCCATTAGAGCCTCTAGTTTTGAGGAAATTCTTGTTACCTCGAAAAACTTTTCCAGAGATAGTACACACGGCCGCTCGTCGGTGGAACTTTAATCGGGTCTCTGGTTTCGGACGTTTGTAGCGTAGCGCTGGTTCAGATTATACTGCTTTTGTTTCCTCTTGCTTGCTGCCGTGCGTACAATTATATAAATTATTTATCACCATCATCATCATCAATCAGCCGAAAGACGTCCACTGCTGGGCATAGGCCTCCCGTAAAGATCTCCATGATGACCGGTTCTGCGCTGCTCGCATCCAGCGTTATAAATTATTTGCGCGTGTAAAAAGACAGATGTCGAAAACTGAAACTGTTGATTCTAATATCCAGAAACTGTAGAACTTTTGCTATGAAACGAAAACGAAATCCCAAACTGGTGATTGTAGATAATATTTTTTCGAATCTCGGCGTTACCTGGGAAAACTTATTCAGATCATCCTGATCTACTGGCTGTAAGGAACCGCAAAGAAACATTTTACTGAAATGAAAAAAAAAAATATGACCTTTCCAAACAGAGAGCAATTTGTATGGAGAGGTCAAAAATTGTTTGTTTGGGAAAATTTTTCAGTTTCATTGACTGAGCACGCCCTTTCAGTTTTCGGTACACCGTCCCCTACACCCTTTAAATCCAGTTTCATTTTTCGGCAGCGGTCTTTGTTCACCGGTAGAGGTCCTTGCAGATCATTTCCGTTTTATAATATTTACAAACGGTGCTAATGAAGCTACTAGCTACCTTTTCCAGTGAGGTCTGTTTTGAATTCCTCTATTTAATTTATTTATGAAAAACAATTCAAAGTCGTCATTGTTACCAACATTTTATGAAAGCATCTCGTCATTCTTCAAAATAAATCTTTCAAATCCTTAGACAATAGACTTGTTTAAATATTTATAAAGACAATAATAAAAGTTATTGAGCTGTGACTGTGAAGCAGCTGTTGATCACGTTCCACGGGATGCCTTGGAATACTTAGATTTTGACACACAATTTTTTTGCGAACCCGGCTATGCCCGGCACCCCAGCTTTATCCATTCACAGTGTGAACCGCCCCTTCCCGGCCGACCTTGGCCTAAATTCGGAGCTACCATTTCGCGTAAGCCAATTTTTTTGGTCTTACTTCCTATTATAATAACATGACCAGTTGCCTCATCGAGTTGAAATAATTGGTGTGTTCTATTGCCTTAGTTAGGTTTATGATATTACAAAAAAAAAAATTGTCGGTGCAAGTATATTAAGGTCGTTGGTGCGAGGCCTTCAAATGGTAACACCCAACTGTTACAAAACATAACGTCCATTCACTAAGTATCAAAATTGTTTAACGGCTTTGCATGTATGACTTAAATACAAAGAAGAGTGATCTTTAGAAAATGAATTCCATTCAAAAGAATCACTTCAAAGAGGAACAAGAGTCAGTCCATTTTATTGGCTGCGTACGCACCCTTACCGCAGAACCCTTACCTTAGGGCGCGTTTTTATACGACTGTGTCGTTTAGATAAAATAAATAAATTACTTTCTGGATGCTCAACACGTGCGGGTGTTTTTACACTGCCACGAGACGGCGACGGTTCTTATTATTAAAGCGTATCCAAAGCTCCATGACTACACAATGTCTATCAGGAAAGGGAAACAATAACGCAATGGCTGTCTCAAATATTATTTTCAAATTCGTCACCTGTTTAGTGCGTACAAAGCACGCTGAGTTATTTGATAAGGTATTTTATTTATGTTAATAGAAAGGGTATATTTTCACGTAACAGGGAGGAAAATAAACATCAGACATAATATATATGGGGGTACTTAATTGTATTTGTTACGGTTTCTGTTTATTTTATTGAAATATGAATGAAAACTGAAAAGATAAAAAAAAAAATAATTTAATTACTTCGCCCGTGCGATGAGATGAACATAATGTTAATTAATTATTTATGTTGTGTAGTTAGAAAAGTATGTTTCACGAAGCCACCATGAACATCGCACTGAAAGACAATTGATAAACTTACTAAAACAACATTGCTTTAGTTTTTAGTAAGAAAAAGTTAAATTACGTAGGGTTAACAAATCTGACGAGAAAGTAACACTTTTATGACGTAGTGTAGGTACAGTTAACGACAGATCAAGCTTGACACTCGCAGTGCGACTCGAGCCCGTATGTCTATTGAAATAGGAACGGTACAAAGTCCAATGTGTCAAGCTTGATGTGCTCTTGACTGTACGTACACGGTCGCTCGTCGGTAGAAACAGTGTGACCTTGAGCGGGTCTCTGGTGTTGGGCGTTTGTAACTTTGCGCTGGTTCTGCTTATACTGGTTTTGTTTCTAGGTACTTGCTGCCGTGCTTACATCGTAGAGGTTCTCGTTATCCAAGATAATAAACAGCAAGTTTTAACGAGTTATTTTCATAGCTAGATTGTGTATCTACCTACCTACTTAGTTATTTTTTTTTTGACAACAGACGGTTAACTTAAAAAAGTACATGTTTATATTGGTATGAATACAAGCTGCAAACCTAGTGTCAACTATTATTTATTAAAATAAGCGCCCGTTAGGTACCTATAGCGTAAATATTGCGCGCCTGCCTCATGTGACCTACTTCGATGAACTAATTCAGTTTTATAGTTTTCGAAATGGGAAACTAAATAGCTATGAAAATTACAGGTATAAACCTAGTTATTTATTTTTGTAACAATGCTCAAGAAACATGTAGGTAGTATATTTTGGATAAAAACTTCTATTGAGATTTTTTAATTGTCAATGGGCTTAGGTACGCTTACCTGATGGGACGAGCTAGCCCAGAAGAAGGTTATTTACCCGCGACTTCAATAGATTCGGGTTATATGAACTCGGGAACATAGACGCAGGCAGAGAATTCCACTCTTAGGCCGTGCGCATTTTAAAAGATGTTTCAAAGCGCTTTAGCAAAGATAATGAAGATGCCTGATAATTGATTTATCTTAAACACGTTTTCGTTATCTCTCGTTTCTCTGCAGAAGATAGAAAAAGAAGTTTTGATCACGCTATTGAGTTCATAATGTTTTTTTTTCAAGGTCTTTGCTTTTATCCAAGCCCGGTTGTCAGTTTTTATCATGTTTTTGTTACACCAATCTGCACAATTTTTTTTTACACATCAAGGGGATATTCCACACAAGGTCTTCTGATCCTAAACTAGGCAAAGCCTGTACTATGGGTATCGGAGACTGGTATACATAAACAAATAAATAAATAACATCCAAACACTGAGAAAAACACTGTGTTCATCACACAAAAATGTCTGCCCTGGTCGGGGACCGAACCCGCGGCCAACGGCGTAAAAGGAAGGCTCACTAAGATTTTTTTTTTCTATCGAGTGAAATTTATCTTATCGTGTACTGATAATCAAATTGGCCTATCCTTAATTTAATCCTTAACTAACTAAATATATTTTAATCCATTCAATTTGATGATTTTTTTGCTGGAAATAATTGAATCAAGAAACGCATTTTAGAGCACCATTAGCCTTAAGTGAAAGGGGTTGAGCAGGACAATTGGTTCAAAAACCAGTTTATTTTAAGCAAATACCGCCGTTTTTTTTTTGTTGTATTTTCTACAGATTAGGTACCATCAACAAAGTTGGAGCCTGACCACCGTTAAGTTTAATTTTGTGTGCAGTAGTGGCTCTTGGTAAAGATTAGATAATAGTAAACTGACGAATACAACTTGACAGCCGCCAATCTGGTAGAAACACTTCGGACTTTTAGGCATGGTACCACCACCACCATAACGAAAACGTCCACTGCAGGACAGGAAACTTCCCTCCAGAATAGATTTAGGAGGGCAAGTACCATAGTCACCACGCTCACAGAAAGAAGGACGCTGCTGCCCGGCCTCCAGTTCATAATCCCTCAGTCGCCTTTTATGACACCCACGGGTAGAGATGAGTTGGTACTATTCTTTGCCGACACCACACGGATTGTGACATGGTCATAGAGTTGCAAATGTTTCTACTGACGTGCGGTTGACCGTACTATAAGAAGTATTCTATACTATTAAACGAGCAATATTTTTAATCGGTTTCTCGAAAACAGCTCTAACGATTTCGATGAAATTTACCATGGTTTTCGGGGGCGAAAAATCAATCTAGCTTGGTCTCATGTCTGGTAAAATTCGTTTTCCCCGTGATTTTAAGTATTTTTCAGACAGAAACCTACAGCGCCATCTGTAGCCGGGTAGCTTAGCTTGCGCACCCGATGATGATATTTTAATATTGGGGCGGCTATTATAGAGCAAAGCTCTGTCGACCAGGTACTATAGTATAATTCGAGATCAGTGCTCCTAAAGCATAACAGGATACAAATCCAGTTTGGTTCGAACACCAAACCGGCAGTGCTCCGTGGCAATGTTTATTATGCTGCGGGATGACTCCTCGACTTATGGAGTAGCCTCTCTGACAGCCACTTGTAAATATTTATCTCGAAACTAGTTTGCGCCGGCGCTCAGTTTTGGACGTCGTTTTGGATTCTATTTTCAGTTTCTGAACGTTAGAAGTTACGGTGAATATGGTGCTATGTAGCATTTTAAAGTTCGTTTTCTAGATGCATATGGGGCATACTCGTACTAGATTATCAGGGAATTTCGACATCGCAAAAAGTCTAAAAACATTTTCGTTTCATCCGTACTTTATCCGTAGAAAAAACAGCTTTTATATTTCTCGGATACTATCATAGAAATATAAGGGTAATAGAAGAAATAATAATGAAAATATGTGTCACAAGGTATTCTGACATTCATTCAGTCATTGTAAATACGGCATAGGCGTTGTTCTGTAAATTTTGTATGAGGATGTCAAATCACATTTGATAATTTGACATTTCAACTTGGGACACAATGGCAGATGTCATCCCATAGTAGAATAAAGTAGTATTGCAGAGCAAGGAGTCCGAATTCTTTGGATACTACATATCATCCAAGTTCTCTGATAATGAAATAGGAGCCGAGTTAAGTCCTACTATATTTTTCAGACATGCTTGAGTTTAAATTTCTCTCATTTCTGTACCTATTTTGTTGGAAATAATTTCCTATTAGATATTAACTCTTTGAATTTCCAAAAGTTTTTATAAAAGTTTTCATAAAACACGTAAACCATAATCGATTACTTCCAAGTCTTAAGAGAGATAGTGACAAAATGTGTCTAATGTCTATTAGACTATGAAGGCACAGCAAGTTATCCTGCGTCATCGAGTACCTACAAGAAATTTACAACTTTCTAGTGAGAATAGTGGCATATTAGATCAACACAGCCTGCCAATGCGCAGCATAGCAGTTTCGGTGCAGTGAGAGAAAAAAGTGGTTACGTCATAGAGTACATGAATGATACCTGTACGTAGTAATAGAATGTTAAACAACAGGTCTGCCTTTGATCCCCTTGGCAGTTTGGCTAGTCCAACTAAATTTGTGGTCCCGCCTCAGCTGATATTTTCTCTTATAACTGTACGAGTACTTGGACCAACTGCGACTTGGACGAAGTGCGTCTGGTCTGGACGATCTGCGTTTTGGACCATCTGCTACTAGACCTGATTACATTTGTGGTTCGATTAGCCAAACTGCCAAGAGGATGATGGATGAATTAGGTACATTCTATTGCTACGTACAGGGTGTCTACTCTAAAAGTCCGATATATCGAAACGATACTACTCGAAACATGCAAATACAAAACTTCGTCTCTTGACAATAGAGTAGAATATTGGTTGGTTGCAGTTTGAAAATTCATCCAACCAATATTCTACTCTATTGTCAAGGGACGAAGTTTTGCTGTTGCATGTTTTGAGTAGTATCGTTTCGATATATCGGACTTTGAGAGTAGACACCCTGGTTTCATTCATGTATTCGACGTAATCAGTTTTATCTCTCACTGTACCGGACCTGCCAGGTTGCGCATTAGCAGACCAACGTGGTGTTGATCTAATAGGCTACTTCTTTCACTACAAAGTTGCAAATATCTTGTACTCGATGAAGTATTATAACTTGCAGTGCACTCACAGTCTATATAGGTACATCAAGATCACCAGACAATAACGTTCTTTCTTGCTTCATTTCTCGCGATTTCAACCGTTTGCTTTCGTAAAAACTTATCGCAGTTACATTTTCCTTATAAATAGGTCTCAGATAGCTTTCTCAATGAAAAACAATACTGTAATAAGCAAGATATATCGTAAATATAGTACGTACACTCAACAGCACATCAGTAGAAACACTTTTGGACCTTATGACGTGGTAATAGAGTTGAAAAAGTTTCTACCGACGTGCGGTTGACCGTACCTGCCTACTCGTGTTATAATGGATCCCACGGTGCAACGGTTCCCCATGTCATGTCTGATCTCGTAACCCAATGGTTTCAATGTCTACGCCACCAACTAAATTAAGTTGGGAGGTCTCGCTTCAATATTCATAGTGTGGTTTTGCATTTTTGGTTTATTCTATTGCTCCGGCCTCTTATGTTTATGTGTATGATGTTTGCTAACAGCTGCTGTACTCGTATAGGCTTTTAATGACCCGACTACGATTCCTTCTGTTGCTTCGTCACAGGATTTAGGTACTTGCCTATCTATACGTACAGATGTTGGATATTTTCGATTTCAATCACGGATTTTTTAAATTTTGTTTTTGGCCTAGGTACAAGCTCGTTTGCTCACTTGTCAGTTACAAGCATTCCTTTGATATCTGCCGAATGAAGAAAATAGTATAAGCACGTCCTTTACGTAATTTATAGACACTTAATTACGTAAATCAATATCATACTGCTGTATGCATACATCAAAATACTTCGTAGGCGAAGACGTAGGTATACCAGTCTGCTCGGTAATGTCGCAACATTACAACCTTATCAACCTCTGCAGTAGGCATAAAATTTGCTAGATCTAGATAAAAGTGTGGCAACATTCGTCATTTACGCTACGTGAAAATTGCGAACTTCCGTTTTCGCGCCGGACATAACTTTGTCGAAATGAGCGCGGTTGGTCGTCAAACTGTTTTAATTAGGTACCTACTCACGACAGCACACAAATGGAAACAAAACCAGTATAAGCTGAAGCAGCGCTACGCTACAAACTACGCTCAAGGCAAAAGCGTTTCCACCGACCTGCGGCCGTGTGTTGCAGGGCGTTTCGAACTATTGTTATGAAAACTCTACGATCGATGGTTCGGTAACCGACCGCGACTCGAAAAACGTGTCAGGTTAAACTACGTTTTGGAAGCGTTTCAAGCTAGCGATATTTTATGTAAATGTGTAGCGCGAAGCGAATAGTAAAGCTTTAAGTAAGCTTTGCGAGTGAATTTATGATTTTATCTACTTACTCTCATTGTAAATCCTCAATAATCCGTTCAAAAATTTTATCTATTTTTAGAAGCTTTTGAAACACTTCCCTATGTTACACGCCCCCTTAGCTCACGTGGGGCTATTATAGTACCCACCTATTTCGTGTTGTTAGAACATTGAGCTCTTTTTTACCACAGGATAACCTATAAGTACTATTGTTATCATTTTATTTTAATTACCTAATAGTTAACTATCTATTCGTTTTCTTTTCGGCCGTTTAGGGGACGACGGATAAAAAAATTCTGAGATGGATGTAATAAGTTTATAAGATGAGAAATGAGTCTAAGCCTCGCCTTTACCTGAAAAAAAAAAAAGATTGTGTAGCATTCGGCATGGACTGGACTAAGGCACATAATTACATGCCGATATACGTCGTACAAAATAACTTGCTATGACCGTTAATATGCGCAGAACTCAAGAAAATAATCTCGGGGATGAGCGCGGCAGGTGGGGGAAGGCGAGCGAATCGTTCATTGGATATACGCCTGTCACCCATGCGCAGAAAAGAACCGTTTGAGCCAAACTTATCATGTGCACTCTATATTCCTGTTCATACCATACGTCCAATAGACATATGAATAAGGATACCGGCATGTAATAAATACTAAAATTCCTTCCCAAGCATAACAAAATCAAAACGCCATAATATTTCACATAAAAGTTCTATACTTACTTTCAATTTCATCGTAATCGTTTAACATACGTTTAATAATAGGTCTTTACCTATGAAATTGCCGAAATTTTCTTACAGATTAATGAGATCATAATTTCTATAATTCTAATGCAATTTTTTTCATTTGACTTATATTTGAAAGTTGACTTCAAGGTTATCAATTTACGCATAAAATTAAGTTTTTATTTTTAGTTTGATATATAAATTTAAAGGTTCGAAAATTGTTCGTCTTAAATGTCGTCCGATTTCATCATTACATTTGTTATATTTTTTTTACAGATGATATTTTAGAAAATTAAATTTAAGCTTCTGTTAGCTTAATGTCTTCCCTATAATGCTTAAAAAAAATAGAGAAAATTGGATTTATAATTCCTAAGAAAAATGCAAAAATGTTAGTACTGAAAATTGAGTTTACCTAAAATTCGCCATATAAAACGGTAATTTCTTAGGTATTTTACACAAAACAATAAAGTATAGCCCTGTCGAAAATCTCAAAAATAATGTCCCCTATTTGTAATTTATAACGTCTACGGTGCAGGTTAAAAGGAACCCCGCCCACGCACTTACTGCTACCGCTTTTGTAGACACTTATCTCTCTTCTCCTTCCGCCAAATTCGTACATAATTCCGGAACGTGGGCAGAATTTGCCAAGTTGGTGATTTCGTGGGTAGCTAGCCTAAATCAAGCTCTCCTACACAATTTAGCCTTATTTTGTGTCAGTTACTGTGTGTGTTGTGTAGGCACCATTAGGTTAGTGGCCAGGTATATAAATAAAGGCACAGATCATATCATCATAACATCCTATGAAACGTCCACTACAGGACAGGGAGCTCCCTCCAGAATTCTAGCTTTGGCTGGAAAAATGTGGAGGGGAAGTAACATAGTCACCTCGCTTGTTAGCGTTACGGCTGGCACCATGGACCGCGGTTGTAGGTGACCGCAGTAAGTAAGATGTAAGATAAAAAGGAGGATGCTGCTGCCCATCCTCCAGTTAACCCTCAGTTGTCTCTTACGACACCCACGGGTATGTAAGGGTTGGTACTATTCTTTTCCGGCACCACACGGGACAGATCATATAATACTAGTAAAATATAACGGCTAGCCTGAATCCTGACTGATTCTGTTCATAGGGATTTTAAGCCTGCTACAGCCGCAATCACACCTTCCTAAATTCAGAGACTAATTCGACATACATTGCTGGGAGGCTTAGTTCCGTTAATTCCAATATCCTCACTTCAATGAGCAAGGTATGCCGAATTAGTTTCTAAATTAAGGAAGGTGTGATAGCGGCTTTAGCTGAGACTAAGCTTGTTTACTATTACATATTCTGTGCTCAGACCAACGGCTAAAAGCGTATCTTTTTAATGCAGCACGGAAACGTTCAGGTAGTTTAATATATCACTCGTTGTCACCGTGTGGTGCCGGCAAAGAATAGTACCAACCCCATCTCTACTCGTGGGTGTCGTCAAAGGCGCCTTATAAACCGGAGGATGGGCAGCAGCATCTTTTTGTCTATCGTACCATCTTAAATACTGCGGTTACCAAGAACAGCGGTCCCCAGCCGCAACGCTTACAAGCGTTGTGACTGTGGTAAAACCCCCTCCAAAGTTTAACGCGTTTTTGCTGGAATTCTGGAGGGAGCTCCCTGTCCCGCAGTGGACGTTCCATTGGATGTTATGATGATGATATAATGAGTCACCGAAGCTAAAGATACCCTTTAGACTCTAAACTTTAGAGTTTGGACAGGCAGACGACACGCAGGCGCAGTAATAGAGTCCCGTTCGGTTTCGGTACGGAACCATAAAAATGGGTGTTAATTAAACAGACTTCTTTTAATAGCATTATTGTATTCTATACTACTAACTCAGACACAAACAACGTGCAACTACGAGTAAATAATACTTTCCTAGCCACTAATTTCTTTTCAACCTAACCGATCCGTTATCGGGATCGGTTAGGTTGGGCTAACGAATTTAAACTTTTTGATGCATAATAATTATTTTTGATGCACAGTTAGTAATTTTGATGCGCAATCATAACTTTTCATGTGCATAATATTATTTCTCCATAAAAATTCATAATCTGATCACTGCCCGATTGATGTTTTTGCATCGTTTATATGACCGGTATCTTTCCAATGAAATCTGCATATTCAATATGCCCTATTGCATAGGTGGATATCATATGTAGAGGCAGGGTTGCCGATATGCACGATTATTTTATTTACTTTTAAAAAAGCGTTACCAGTCGGAACTTGAACTAAAATATCGAGTTTTTGTTATAGTCCAATTTTTTCGTTTATTCCAATGCTTACCAACACATTTTGCAGCCATGATACTAAAACCAGAGTATATTTGACGGAAAGAATACAAACTACTATTTACAAACTTTTTTTATTTATTTTATTTATTTTATTTATTTATTTTGGGAAACAAACAGCTTTAATTTAGTATATAATAGCTTAAACTACATAGAAAATACATAAGCCAACAAAGTTTCCACTAAGAGAAAAAAGTTCTATGCCATTGAGTAAACGCTATAAGGTTAAAGTAACACACTTAAAGAATTTTATGTAAAAAATAAAACAAAAAAAAACAAACTGAGCAAGAAATACTTGGAAATCATAATTCAACATATTCAAATTATAGTTTTCTGACGAAGTTTTTAAATTTTGTGAAACTATTATGGAAAATATCAACATTGTAATAATATCTATCATTATAAGCATGTGTGGATCTTGTAACAAATCTGTTTCTGGCATAGTTAGTGTGGCAAAAATCTGTAGAAAATATTATATTTTTATTTCTGAGACCAACCCTAGGACATTTTAAATGAATTTTACTAACTAAATACATAGAATCGACTATGTTATGTATGATTTTATATAGGAAAATTTGATCTCTATGCTCTCGTTTCTTTTCTAATGTCAAACTTGTACCAGCATCATACCCTTTGAACCTAAACTTCATGAGCTTATGAAACTTATTTTGTATTCGCTCTATAAGGTTGATGTACTTCTTATATTGAGGGTTCCAGGCTGTTGAGGCATATAGAAGCTGCGAAGTTACAAGTGAGTTGTAAAGGATCTGTATTGTACTTTCCTTCTTAAATGCTTTGCTCTGACGTAGAACAAACCCTAACATTCTCTAAGCTTTCTTAGAGATCTTTTCAATGTGCTTATCAAGAACTAGCTCACTATCAAGTTGAACGCCTAGGTCCCTAATCTCGGTCACCCTATGCAGCGACTTATTTTGAAGAGTGTAATTATGACGTAATTGTTACTTTTTCCTGGAGTATGTTATACAGCAGCATTTATCAACATTGAGATATAATCTATTATTTATACAGTATTGACTTAGCCTATCTAGATCCTTTTGTAGTTTATGACAGTCTTCTACTGATTTAACTACTGTATAAATTTTTGTATCATCAGCATATAATAGTATGTGTGAATGACGAAAGCAACCAATTACGTCATTGATAAATATATTAAACAGCAAGGGGCCAAGATGGGAGCCCTGTGGAACCCCAGAGGTGATTGGAGTAAAGAAGAGAGTAGAGAGTTTCTGACAGCTTTAATCGATTGATTTTGACATAGCTGCAAAATGTGTTGGTAAGCGTTGGAATAAACAAAAAAAAAATCATATGTGATTTGATTAGTAAGAGCAGCATTTCTCATAAAATCACAATCAGAATAAATATTTGTATAATAGCTCAGTCACGTATGGTAATTTTCTATATTTAATAGTAGATTAGTAGCCAAGGGCTGTAAGGCATCAATTGCAGCCTGAGATATTTAGGCGCACGAGCGCAGCGAGGGCGCATAAAGTTCGAGGGTGCAATTGATGCTTACACCCGAGCTAACTACTCTGCTTTACATCTCGATTGTGAGGTAAGTAGGTCCTTATTACCACCAAATTGTAGGTGACCAATTAGCGCTATAGGGTAATAATGTAGCTAGAAAAGCCCTAGTGCGGTAAGTAATTAAAACGCCCGCCGCCCCGCTGCTGGAGGCGGCCATCAAGGCGGAGCCGCGCGTGGAGGTGGAGGTGCTGCCCAATTACTTACCGCCCTAGGGCTTTTCTAGCTACATTATTACCCTATTATTAATTGGTCACCTACAAGCCCCATTTGGGGGTAATTAGGACCTACTTACCGAATATGAGAGATGTAAAAATTATTTACAAGAAAATAGTAATGCATTAAAAAGTAAAGTCGTTTCTTACGAAACAATGAAGTTTATTATTCCCGTTTATTTTTTACTGTTGATATTTTTTTATGTTGTCAAATCATAGGGCCAGCAAGTAGCAAGTAGCAACCCTACCAGCTGATAAAGATTGCAACACTTCTCTGCACACGTGATCGCGTCTAGCACGCACGGCAGCAAGCACGTAGAAACAAAACCAGTATAAGCTGAACCAGCGCTACGCTTTAAACGCCCGAAACCAGAGACCCGCTCAAGGTTAAAGTTTTTCCACCGACGAGCGGCCGTGTGTACCTATTGGCTTAGGGCTCCCGCACACGACCGAGAATCGGTGGGCGATTATCGGCCAGGACAAGCACGGAAGATTCAGGTGATAATACGTCAGAGCGGGATGCCAACAAAAAATCGGTCACCGATTCTCGGTCGTGTGCGGGATCCCTTACACTTACTTACTACCTATAATATAGTACCTTTGCTTGCATCTATCACTACCCTTCTTTCACACTTCGTCGCTTTTCTAGTTCTACCCTACATCCACTCAATAGCCGTAAGAGTACAAGGTTCCATCAGCATAAGTTTTAAAAGCCCTAATTTTATAACTATTCGTTCATAGTTTGAAGATATAAATCAAATCTTCGCCTATGAAGGTCTCATCTACCAAGTTCTGACCTCCAGCCTTGGGCAGTTTTGGTTGTGAGTCATTCGCACGCACATGTACAAAACAGCATGTTACACTATTGTGCAGTGTTACCAGCGAACTACAATACTGTAGAACGATAACTACTACGCTTCAAACTTGACCCCACGAAATAGTTACCTAAGTAGGCGGAGCTAAAATAGTTACCTCTCAACTACCCACTAGCTGACATTGTAGCACACGCGCGAACCAATCCCTGCTCTCGTTCTGAATTTGAACCAATTGATTCGTATTTATTATAAGAGCTAGCATTTGTAAAGAAGGCGCACGGAATGCATTGAGGTGATTTAACGTTTTGGTAATTGAACCTTATGGGAAGTGGACCTTGTGGGAAGTGGACCTAATGAGAAGTGGACCTTTTGGGAAGTGGACCTTATGGGAAGTGGACCTTATGGGCCTAAAGGATCACACCGACAGTGCAGTGTTTATAAACACTCGGGATAGGCCGACACCACAGTCCTCCACCTGCTACGATCTTGACATACTTCCCTCGCTCCCTCTACTTTCATCAACCCATACACGCTTTTCGGTTTAGGGTAATTTTAACCTGACCTTTATTTAGAACATACTGAATTTGATCATGGAACGTACGCCGAAGCGTTCCCCTTCAAACTTTTCAATTCACTCTCGCCTTGTAGATCCCTTTCGTCAATCTCCGTTCATTCATCCTCTCTATATGACCACGCAAGCGGATTCCTAGGTCTTTGGAGTAACCAGAATCTAAGCTAACCTTTGTGTCGTCGCCCGATTGTTTAAGAATCTATTGTCGTCATTTATTTTTATCTCTTCCATTTTATTACCTATCAAAGTAACATCCTGTACTCTAAATTAGACTGTATGGTATAATATGGTCTGTAGTGGTGCTGTTGCCCCTTCGATGACCTACTGCTCTTAATTAAGCTATTCTTCTGTATGGTGCCTACTGCCTGTTTCTATAGATAAGTTCTGCCATTTCTATCTATAGCAGAATATGCTCTTCGAATAATGTACAGCTGGCTGTCAACCAACCTCCTTACACTGAACATCGAAAAATCCAAATATTTACCCTTCTCAATCAGGTCAACTAATCAGCTACCTCAATCAATGTCAATTAAAGCACATACCTGTTCTCTCTCTTCATCCGACTGCAGTTGTCTCACCCTCTCGCGCTCATCTCACCTCAAGTATCTCGGTATTCATCTAGACCAACATTTGAACTGGAATGTGCACCTGGACGCGCTTACGGCTCGTACTCGTCGTTTAATATATATATTTAAGACCCTAAGACAGTCAGCTGATCGTGAGTCTCTTAAACTAGTATACACCGCTCTTTGTCAATCGTTACTTACCTATTGCATTCCGGTATGGGGAGGTGCAGTTAAAACATCTATGTTACAGCTAGAAAGAGCCCAAAGAGCTGTATTGAAAGTTATGCTCTCAAAACCCTTCAGGTTTCCAACCTCAGATCTATATTCTATAGTGAAAGTCTTGACTGTAAGACAGCTTTTTGTGCTCCGAGCTACCCTACGCAGACACATTAAAAACCCACCTTCTCCTGACCCTAACAAACGAACTAGTCGTGACATTTGTGTTGTTGACACTCATAAGACATCTTTTGCTGCTCGTCAATACTTTATTCTTAACTCCCATATATATAACACAATACATAAACTTATTAATATCTACAATCTAAGTAAATATGAAGTTAAAACTAAAATCGAAAAGTTACTTCTTAATTACAACTATACACAAACCGAGGATGTACTGACTAAATAATTCACTCTAACCTATGTAGACATACCTTCCCAAAAACAGCAGACTTACAGACCCACACACACGCACTCACTAACACACGCTTACACACACACATGCAGAGTCACGCCTCCATATCCATTTATTTTATTTTTGATAATATGATTATATTATAATTATAATTAATTTATTAATTGTTAATGTACATTTAAATATATATACGTATTAACTTTATATAATTTCTCCTTCCTTTTTAAATTTGCCCATATAGGATATTGGTATGTTGACGTCCCACGACTGCACGTCAGACAATCACTGATCCCTAAGTTACAGGTTTTTACCTAGTTTAGGAATTAGGATTCCACCATCTTATATTCAGGTACAGCATGCCTATTTTTAAGATTATTGTTAATGTAAGATAACCTAAGTCCTTTTTGATTAATAAAGAAATTTTGTATTTTTTTTTTTTTTGTATTTTTTGTATCTAAGTAGCTGTACGTAGCTGATTTTTACGTCTACACGCGAATCTTGAAAAATCAGCGCTTCACCACAGATTAAATAATAGTAAACTAACGTTTGCTTTACCTCACGCCTTTCTTTGGCCTAACGCTAACCTTAAAGCTAATTTGATTAGTTTTGTTTGACATTATTGGCAGAATATTTGCAATCACGTCTTTTTTTGTTTGATGATTTGCTCCATGACATGGTATGGGGCTGTAGCACAGATCATTGGTATATTTGAGAATATCCATTCATAAAATAAGCTTTTTAGTGAGAAGTTTTCGCAACAGTTTAAAGAATTTTTTCTATCTACGCAGTCTAATTTCGATCAACAATGACATTCTATAAATATAAACAGTAGTATGGCAGTAGGTACGATTGCAATTTATTGATCTAACGATAAAAGCCTCATCAAATTCTCATCGATCTGAAAAACTCACATTTACTGAAAAACTAGGCCGATATGCGCCTCACGAAGACTTCAGAGATGTGGTGGCAAATTATGGATTTCTTATGGTTTAATGATATGAGGCTAATCGATCGTTATTGTTTCGGTCTAGTAGGCTCGATAGAAAGTTGTTCACAATGATTATGGCACATAATGCTTTAAAAGTGGGTATTGGAGAAAGGAACGGTATGAGGCGTTGTGTTCGTGAAACTTCAAAGCATCACGTTTTGATGAACTTTGGACACTGTGATTGATGAGCCATAAGAAGGTATATACTCGTAAATAGGTACTTGATACTTGGCTGGTATAGTGAAGAGCAGGTCAAGCTTGCTATTCGGCTGAGATAAGAACAGTCAACGAACAACGTCCAATTCAACGTTAACACAGTCCAATTTGTCAAGTTTGATGTTCTCTTGACTGTACTTAGTTTACGATCAGTTGATATCAGAATATGTTTTAACGATGTTAAAGCGGTTGCTCCTGACTACTAAGTATTTAGTAGTAGTTGTTAAATGAGCCTTGTCAGAGATCTTGAGCGGCTCAACAACTCTGACACCAGGGATTGTGAGGTCGGTTATCGACCTTGCAACCCACTCGATGATGAATAGGAAACTTCTTATCTTTAAGGTAAGGAGAAGGTAATAGTGCGAGATTGTAAGATGAATAGGTAGCATTTTTTAAATCATGCTTAAGCTATGAAACTCAACGCCATATTTTATTTCAAATATTAGTAGGTGTTACTAGTCTGGGTTTTTTAAATTGGCCACTTAATTCGTTGCTTATGCAGATGGAACACTGTAACATTATAAATAGTGAGTCAATTATAATTATTTCCAAATTTGTTACGCCAAAAGCAACCACTTTTAGAATAGCTTTATAACCAGGGTCAAGTCTTCTCGTCCGGTCAACTATAATTTTAATAACCAAGTAACCGACTACGGTTTCGTAACGTGCAGTAACCGTGACACCAACCATGTTAATCTCTCTTAACCTTCAGAATGCTCAATTTCCATCATTCGCTGCAGTCACGTCATTTTTTACGTTGACGAGACAATAGGTAGTTGTGGGACATTTGAGCACTTTGGATTAAAATTAAACGTCTGTATGTGCTCAATAAATGTAAGGTACTTCTTAGTTGTGTCTCAATCACAGAGTTGTCTCAATGACCCTGTTACTGGGCCAGGCAGTCGGTAAAATAGGTTTGTTGTGATTGACCTAATTACCTAATCCATTTGAGGCACCACTGTTCACTTCTGAGACTGCCTACTATTAATTTCTTTGACATGCTTATTAGTTTGTTAAGATCTGCAGGGGCGTCTTTCGTCTGACATGATGATGATGGTTGGTGAGAGGAAGCCGACCGCGAGCATTCAGCCGGACCGGACTAGGATTCGTGCGTACATACCGCAAATTGCGCGAAGGCAGATTTTTTTTTAATATGATATTATGATCATTTGGTCTCGATATCACCTGGTGGTATGGTAAGTATGGCGATGGGGTCGATGCTAGCCTTCAAAAGATCCAGATTATATTGTTCGGAGAAAAGATCGCCAGGGAAGGAGTTTCACTCCTTAGCTGTACCTACGCTAAACATCAAAGCGCTTTGTGCGAATAGGTGGTATATGTCGACGACATTGGTGTGGAACCCCAACACTCATCTGTCCAGCATCCTAAACCTAAGCTGGCAGATGTTCAAGGGCACTTTGAGATTCACACATAGAGCTAAAGCCGTGAATCGAGTTTGAGGTTTGACAGGCTTTTGATTAAACCCATTCATTCATTTTACAGTCTCGATAAACTTGCATTGTCCTGTCCTAATGAATTTTGATACTATGTCGTGAGGTTAAAACTACCAGTCCCGTATCGAGAATCCACCACCCTCTCAAAACTTTAACCGCTACCACAAGAAGTACTAAATCAAAATACTTTACAAAGACAATAGGCTATTCTGCGCAATTAGGGTAAAAACTGTCCATTCTGTGCAGTGTAAAAGTCAGCCATGTGTTTAATGTTCCACGCCATATGGTCTTCAAGTGCTGTCATTGGCCGCGCGTCCAACTGACAATCATCAGACCGTGGACCATGTAGGGTGGCCATTGTTTTGGTGCATACTGTTTGTTCTGTTACAGTTTCTTGTGAAATCGTATCTTTGTATACCTACTTATGTATTTTTTGACGTGGATACATCTGTATACGGTTTCGTTCGGGGGGTTACTTCGTGCAAAGTGGATGTCGGCCGCCTGGTGGCAGTACTTGGTACTACATTGAGCTTTGGATGAGTCAGAAAGTGCTTTCCACCTTATCACGTCCTAGTTTCAAAAACATTTTCCACGCTATCGGCCAAAAATTCCATTAGCGCAGCACGCAGGCAGACTTCGACCGACTTCTTATCTTATCTTAAATAGCCCTTAATTGTCCCACTGCTGGGCAAAGGCCTCCCTCCGTTCTTTCCACGACGTCCTATCCTGTGCTTCCAATGTAGGCCAATTAGTTTGAAAGGCATCTAGCTCATCTCGCCATCTCCGTCTGGGTCTACCGCGTCGCCTTCTGTTTGTTGGTGGCATCCACTGTGTGGTAGTTTTTGCCCACAATATATCCGGCATCACCAACTAAAATTTCAAAAACCTTATCCACGTTAGTGACCAAAAAGTACGCACGTGGATATTGACAGATAGAGCAAAGTTTTCCGAGATTGTGAGGTGAAAACGATTTGACTCATCATCTCATAGCCTAAGTATAAGTACCCGTTGTTATAATATAACAATACTGACACAGGGTTACGCCACTCTAGTCACGGGCGTTGGTCACAGACACTGACGGACGTAATACACACTTCTTATGAACAATACCTCTTATTGCACATCTAGTAGCATCATTGTATTGTAACAATGCACGTTCTACCAACCACTAACCAATAATTGGACGTTTTCCAACATTTTAGTGTGTTAAGGCGTGTTTGAATGAATAGGTCCCAGGGACCTTACTAGTATAAAACTTAATTGAACTACTGGGAAAAAAATTCCCAGTAGTTCAATCAATTGAACTGTTCAATTGGACAAGTGGGAATAAACGTAATTTTGCTCTAGTCAGTTTTTTCGGTTACTCTTAACATCTTTCAAACTACATCAACCAAAGATAGAGATCTGCTTTTCATGATTGCTAGATGCTCCTCAGAAAATTAAATCAAAATTAAATATTAAATAAATGAATGAATTACACATACATTTTGAATATCTCTAAAAAAACGCCCTTGCGTTCAAGCATTAAGTTAGTCTCATCCATTCACACTCCCACCTAGTCACGCTTTGAAAATACCTGTTAAAAGTGTCATACCACCTTCCTAACATGTCGTAAGTAACTTTATAGCTATCTACTTATTTACAAAAATCACACACGACAGAAAGACGCGATAATAGATTTCTATTTTTTATTATACCTAAATCCAATCTCACCTGGTAGTAGGCAAGTGATGATAGGGTCGAAGACGTAGCATACTTGCTCACTTATACCTACAACGTGTTAACGGAATAAGCGAAACTAAGAAAGTAGTTTGTTCAGAATCGAGAGTAGAATCAATTTCACGAGTTTTTGAAAGGGGTAATTTTAGTTATTTTTATTATTAAAATTTTTGCCGCTTCTATTCTAAATATTTCTATGTGGATACGTGCGCTGACGGTGACGCCGCGCGGTTCATGAGCGGTAAGGAGGGGAGGGAAGTGGGCGTGGCTTGCGCGGAGTGCGCGGACTAGAACAACGATAAAACTAGAACGAAACTTTAAAATGACAATATCTAGATAAATAAACCTTTTATTAAGTTTTTTTACAGGAATGGATTTATGTTAATAAAAATCTGTTGGGGTGTATGAGGGTGTAAGCACCAAAAAGCTAAAATAATACCTTACACGTGCTTTTTAACTAACATAAGAAGCAATTATCCAAGCAAATCTATTAAAATACAAACCCGATCGGCCAAGGAAGTTTGTCCGGATTTCCGCCTATCAATATAACTACAAAATGAAAAGCCTAGCGTCTACAAAACGACCACGTGTAGGCCATAACGATACGCTATAATCTAACATTAACGATCATGACTGAAGTTATCTGTAGCAAATTATTCTGCTTTCTAGACAGCTTTTTGCTAAAATATAAAATACTAACTTCTGCCCGCAACTTTGTCCGCATGTAAAATATAATACCTGGACGACCGAGCTTCACTTTATAATACTCGTAGCCGCCTTAACCACAGCCTCAACATTAAAATATCATCGGGTGAGCAAGCTGTAGCACCCGCCTACCGATGGCGCTGTAGATTTTTGTCTAAAATGCGGTATTTAAAAAAATGCTTAAAAACAAGGGGAAAACCAATTTTTCCAGACATGAGACCTAGGTAGATCGATTTTTCGCCCCTGAAAACCCCCGTAATTTCATCCAAATCGTTAGCCGTTTTCGAGAAACCGATTACAAATGTATATGTCGTAGAGCGACTCTCATTTCTAATTTCCCGCGGTATTTTTAAAGACAATCGTTCGTGCCAGCAGCAGCCATGCAGCGGCCCAAGCACGGCGAAGCTACGCCAAACGTCAAATTAGTACTTCATTTCCGTACCAGTGTAGATTGTCGATGATGGACGATGAGGTTGGCAGTGATGGGTTTATTTAGATCGTGAGGTTGGTACTACTACAACAAATAGCGCGTAAAGGGGCGTGGTTTGTGTCAGTTTAGCCAACACGTAGCAACGTGAAGACGAGGCCGCCATTTTCAACAGCTCATTCTTGTTCGAGATTTTACCACGTCAAGTACTAAAGTGATAGTTAGCCGCGAGATGAAGCCTGCAAGCCGCTGGCGGATGAGCCGTGGCAATTCTGCGATGACAGGAGCGACCCTTTAACGACAGCTAAGTGTTTATGATCTTTTCTGCCTTAAACTGTGAGATTTTAGGTTATGATACGCGAATACCTTTTGTGATAGTGAAACACGGTGCACTGTGAGTTTGCTGTAGTTGAACATGTGGATAGAATCTTAGAATAAGCCTCCAACGTTTGGGGTTGACAAGATTGTGCCACTTAGTTAATTTTACATTAAAACAACAGGTGGCACAAGCAGTCCTGCACATCGCTGTGTTTACCGACGACGTGATTGAGGAGAATACCGTATGAGAGGTCAATGGCAAGTCAGGATGAATGATCGTTATGCAAGTAAGTCACACTCGATTGAATTAGGCGATTGTCAAAGATGTTATCGATGTCCACTACGAATAGTTTGGCCGATATCGTGTTCTCTGCTATTCCTGATGTCTATCCCTTGCCCACATAGTGCCATCCCTTTTCCTCCCCAGTACGTGTCTTCGACATATATATATATATATATACTGATATAATTATATACAAATAATATACAAATGTTGCTCGTTTAATAGTATAGTATACCTATCTCTCTCTTCTTAGTCGTACTCTTCAGTTACTGAAGGTCGTGTCTGACTTGGAACGCCATCGTGGATGCTTCAACCAGTCTCTTCCATTTTTGTCTGTCTTCAGCCAATCGAAGGGCGTTGGTAATAGGGAGGTCCAGAATGTTTTTAATTTGGTCAGACCAACGGTGTGGTGTTCTTCCCCGCGCTTTTTATACCTATACTGTCATTGAAATCGGTTCGGTAGTTTTTACGTGATGCTCGAGCAAACAGGGGCATCAAAATAGCATAACGTGATATTTTTTTTTTTATAATTTAATAAATATCTTCAATGTGCAGACAAATAAATTTACAATTTTACAATAGTAAAGATGAAAAATGATCTATTATGTAGCGGTGGAGCCATGTCTTGTGATTATATTAATGAATCCTCCTTTTTGCGAAAGTTTAAAAATGTAAAGCACGTAGTAAGTGTCTTTCAAAGGCCGTAGTTTCTTTTGTGTAAAAAATATTTCTAGCAATGAGTCAATTCCTGTTGCAGTTTTACTTTATAACACACTATATATACACAAACACTCACTAACACGCACACTCACACGCATACACACACACATGTGGCCTAGCTGAAATAAGTGACTCTCACTCTCAGTAATCTTTTTATTTACTTTATATAGTTTCTTGTTATTTAAAGCTGTGGTGGCTGCCTCCTAACCCTAACACAGGCAAAAAGCTTAATAGGAGACACCTGCCCCCATTAAAAAAAACTATGTTGATTGCAAATAAACATAATTTCTGCGTGAAGCTCGTACTCGACGCACATTGAACACTGACGGGCTTGGATTACCGCCTCATGCACAGACGAACATTTACGTCAACGAGAGATTGACCACTGTCAACAGAGTTCTGCTAGCGAAGTCACGCGAAGCAAAGCGTCAACTAGGGTGGAAGTATGTCTGGACTAAAGAAGGACGTATCTACGCACGTCAGTCCGACTCGCCAGACTCTCGTACACAGCGTATTCGCTCAGAGGACGATATCAATCGTGTTTTTGGCATCACTATTGCTAATCGTACTACTTAAATTTAATTATCAGAAAATTTTGTTTTGCGCCGCAGTATTTTACAAACAAATCCTTGACCAAATTGCTTTAACTGTACTTTTGACAAAGTTTTCAAAGTTTTGTTTACAAATGTATAATTTTTGCAGGTTGTTTGACTTCTGTTTGTGCATCACACCAGTAGTAAGCTATTCATTCCAGGAAAATTATTTAGCTATAAAATATATCTCTGTACAGACAAAAATCATTAATGTCGTTTTGCGGTTTTTTACAGGACCCCCATACTTAAATACTTTTCAAATGCCTCACTGTTTATTCTTTCAACTCACACTTAGGATGACACACAAACTATTCTATTTACTGTACATCAACTAATTAAGATATTTGTATACGTTATTTATTCAATATCATATCTGTTTGCTATTTTATAATATATTAACAAATACAAAATTAACCACATTTGCTAGCGTTTTACTTGAATTTATTTTTTTTCAAATTTATTTTTCATCTACTTGTCCTTGATCTTTCCTTTTTTGTTTCGTTCACTAATGGGTAAATCTAAATATTTCTCTATTGGTATCTTTAATGCGGGATCTCTTGGTACAAATCATGTAGAATTTATTTCGGCTCTTACTAGGGAAGCGTATGACATCCTAGCAATAAATGAAACTTGGCTGCGTGACGGACAAGACGGCGTCGCCCCATGCGTACCCGGCTACCGCCTGCGCCACATCCCGCGCCGTCACGGCTCACGCGGTCGCGGTGGAGGAGTAGGGTTTTATTTAAAAAAAGGCATTTCTGTCCGAATCTGTAAATTTCCTACTTCCCATATTGAGGTGGAACAGATGTGGATATCTCTAACGATAAGTGGGATTAAGTTTATTGTTGGCACTGCGTACCGACCTCAGTGGCTAAACGTTTTAACTTTTTTTGATGCTCTGTCCGAAACAATAGCTTCTTTTTCAAATTACGACCACTTAATTCTATTAGGTGATTTCAATATAAATGTATTAGATAGCTGTGACCATAAAACGATACACTTAAATCAATTTCTACAATGTTTTAATTTAATCAACCACATTGACCAACCAACTCATTTTACAGCAACAAGTGAAACTCTTATAGATCTGGCGTGTTCCGACGATGGGCTTGCCATATATAATAAAAAAGTTACCTACATACCTGAGCTAGGTCATCACGCTATTGTCTCAATAGAGATTAAGTGTAAAAAACCTAAACCTCCCATACAACGTATTATTTATAGACCGATAAAAAACATTGACATAAATAAATTTAATTGTGATGTTGAGTCCTTAAACTGGGATGACATATTGGAGTTAAGCACTGTCGATGATATGGTTCTGGTTTTAAATTACAACATTCTTCGACTTTTTGATATACATGCTCTTGAGAAGTTAATGATAATAAGGGAACCGTTACCGTTTTGGCTTACGAGTAACGTGCGTTACATAATGCATCTCCGTGACACAGCGCAAAATAAGTATCGTGAAAGTAAATCTGACTTGCACAAAGGTGAGTATAAGGATCTAAAACATCTAGTTAACTGTAGCATCTTCAATGAGACAAGAGGTTTTTTCAACCAACACATAAACAAATATATAAACAAGCCTAAACCTCTGTGGGCTAACCTTAAGAAGACTATTCTACCAGATCTTAAAAATAATAATTATGAACTGCCAGCACACTTAAATGATCCAAATGAAATCAATAAAACTTTTCTTAATGTACCTGGTAAAAATAACGTAAGCATATCGCAGCTGTCATTTTTCGAATATAATAGACATTCTTCAAGCACCTTTAGTTTGGAACCTGTTAATGAGAGCTTGGTTGCCAAAATATTTATGGATTTAAAATCAAACCCCCCCACCTTTGCCCACTATACCCTTAAGTGTTATTCTTTGTGTGTTCTTATGTTTATGTGTGCAATAAAGAATTTATTCATTCATTCAAATGCTTGTGGATCTGATAATATTACCCGTGATATGATACTGCTTACTCTACCTTATACACTAAAAATTATCACGGCTATTATTAACAGATCCATTACTGAGCACACTTTTCCTGCCGCTTGGAAAAATGCGCTAGTTCGTCCACTACCAAAGAAAAATCAAGTTACTGATGCAAATGACTTAAGGCCGATTAGTATATTGCCTTTTCTTTCAAAGATACTGGAGCGTGTTGTTGCGTATCAAGTTACAAAATATTGTGAGTCTAATAATATCTTTCCTGAATTGCAATCTGGCAGTGGCGTGCCTAGGGTTTCCGAATAGGGCAAGCCGAGAGATACGATATTCTGTAAGTTTCCAGTTTTTCCTCACTTATCTCATCACTCTTCACTTTCATACGCACTTGCTGGCCTGGACCAGCTCATAAGGCACACTGAAGATATACTACTACTACTTCATTGGATTCACAAACATATCAGCAATTGCATACCTTAAGTGGCTTTGAAAAAAGCCGTTTGGTTTGTTTGAGCGAATTATATTAAGGTCGACTTCTTATCTTTGCTTGCCTATTGAGAGATTTTTTTTTTATCAAAGTTAAGAGACTTTACCTTTTCCTTGCCTTACAACTTTAAATCCTTACAAGGAAATATAACTTCTGCCATTTTTTCGAACAAAGTAATCACTTTTTACTGATAAAACACTACACAAACAAAACAAACAAATCCATGCGCTCAAACCCAAACTTAAGAAAAACACAATAAAGTGAAGTTGGAACACCACCGCGCACTCGCCGAATTTTCGCATTCACTATGAATCCGTGTACAACTTCATACGCAAGCAGGGCTTTTTAGTCTAGTACTGATTGCTATATAAACCTACGCATAGCTATATCCTTATAGTGCACATTTTCAATAGGTAAGAAAGAGATATGCCGGCTGGAATCGAAGCCCGCTTGCAAGCCAGCGCGTGCGAGCGAGATGACTAGCCGAGTCTCAGTGGGTAACACTGCCTCTCGCGGCTCGCTGTGCGGTCCAATTTGCGCTAACAGACTGCTTTAGAGCACTGTGAGCGCGCTTAAGTCGGTCCAAATTGACCAAAAGCGTGCTCTAAAGCACTCGCTCGTTCGCCGCCTTACGTCATTGATGACGTCATCGTTTCTGCTATCAGTGCTTTAGTCAAATAGGTGGAGCAGTGAAAGCGCTAATGTCAAAATCGATTTGACACATATAAAATCCCACACATTTGCAGCCAGGTGATGTTTCTCAAGTTTTGATTTTAATGAGTTTGTCTCTAATGGAAATGAGAGTGGATTTGGCGCACATTTTTCAGGGATTAGCTTAGGCTTTGTTAAAGAAAATAAAAACAAAACTGACATTTTGACAGATGAACACGTGAGCGCGCTTAAATCCATTCCAAATTGACTAGAGCCATTAAAGCAGTGATAGCTTTGTGAGCGTGCTAAATCAATTTGGACCGTCCGTGAGTACTGTATACGCTTTTAGCAGCGTTTGTACAATTTGGAACACAGCCTCGGTTGCACGGCGGGACGCGCGACTTATTTTGAAAAGTAAAATAGCGCGAACTTTTAAAATAAATATTTCGGACTCTCCGCTCTCATTAATTTGATTTTTTATTTGTTCTTGATTCGTAATCGATAATTATTTTTATAGGGCAAGCCCGGCTTTTGGGCTTGTATGACAGTACCGCCACTGCAATCTGGCTTCAGAAAAGGACGTAGCACAAACACCGCGTTGTTAGACGTTATAGATAATTTATTAACAATACAGGACGAAGGTATGGCCACTGCACTTGTGTTACTTGATTTTTCATGCGCTTTCGATTCTATTAATGTTTCTCTTCTGCTTTCCAAGCTTTCATATTATGGTTTTGATTCTCCTTCACTTAAATGGTTTGACAGTTATTTAACTCAACGTTCTCAGCAAGTTGTTATCCGTAAAATAGATGGGTCACGGGATTTTTCCTTTGCAGAACCGATCGTGCGTGGTGTACCACAGGGATCTATACTGGGCCCCATTCTGTTTATAATTTATACAGCTGATCTAGCTTCACACATCCAAAATTGTAAATTTCATCTTTACGCAGACGATGTTCAGGTTTACCTTCCCGTTGATCACAGAAACGTTGCTGGATGTATAAACACTATCAATTCCGACTTAGATCGTATAGTACATTGGTCGGAAAACAATTGTCTTGTGCTTAATCCTTTGAAGTCAAAGTTTATGTTGATAGGTTCTAAAGACAAAGTGCGCAAATTAGAAACCTCAAACTGTAGAATCAAAATCATGGATGTAGAGATGGAGCAGGTTCAAATAGCTCGAAATTTGGGCTTGCTTATAGACAAAAATCTTAAATTTGAAAATCACTGTCTTGAACTCGTTCGTAACTGTTTTTATCGTCTCAAAGTCTTATACAAAATACGTCAATACATAAACACTGATCTCCGAATTAGACTTTGCGAATCTCTTATACTTTCGAAATTTAATCATTGTATTTCTGTTTACGGTAATTGCATATACAAAAAGACTTTAACGCTCATTCAACGTGTACAAAATGCATGCGCTCGATACTGCTTCGATATTCCTCCCAGGTCTCACGTCACTCCTTTTCTTAACTCATCCAATCTTTTAAAGTTAAAAGGTCGCATTAAATTGCATTTAGCTAATTTACTGTTTGATGTCATAAAAACAGGTAAACCAGATTACCTGTATCAAAAATTATCATGGAGATATGCACAACACAGATACACACCTAGAAGCACTTCTTCCTTACTAGTAATACCTCATCACAGAACGGCAGCTTTTCGAGGCAGTTTTAAATTCATGGCTTCCAAGTGCTGGAATGATATTCCTCCACCCCTACGCTCCATTCCAGTTAAACGTCGTTTTAAACGCGATTTACGTATTTTGATTTTAACTAAGCAAAAATCTGAATAGTATTATCTAGTATTTTTGTTTTTCTTTATTTATTTGCTTAAATACTTTAATTATAATAAGGTCATAAACTGTTACTTTCCTAGCATTTAAGGTGATATTTGTAGGTAGCATAAAGTTAGTGTGCCAAGAGTCCCGCATAACTGTTGGATAGGTAGATGAAGTCGTATAATATATATATATCAATCATATTACATAACGTATTTATATTTTCCTTTGGAACGCATAAAGTAGATATTTTATTCAATATTTTAGATGGTATTATTAATTTTATACACTATTGGCGATCACAAATTAAAATGAGTTCCTTTCCATAATGTTTGTCATATATATATATATATATATTTATAAATGGCCGCTTGTATAGGTACTTTGAGGGTTTCTCCACGTCGGCGCTCACGCGCACTTAGGTACTAACTGAAAAACAGCGCTAAGGTTCGTCAGTCGGGTCTTAGCATAATGCTGAGTTAGGGCCTACTATGGGTGTGGTACACAAATAAAAGATTTTCTTTTTTATTCAATATTTATTGTAATACATATATACGTATAAGAAAGTGTTAGAAGTGTAAGTACTGCATCCATAATAAACGGTTATTCATTCATTCATTCAATATAATAAATTGTAATCGAATTGTGTGATTTTTTTTATAATCATCATTACTTCATAATCATCATAACATCCCATGAAAAGTCCCATACCTTACTTATACGACACCCACAGGTACGAGGATGGGTTAGTACTATTATTTGCCGGCACTAGTCTTCTTACTTACTCTACTGTAATTCTTAGTACTATAATCTAAAATTCATTGCCTTATACAGTCGTAAACCGTTGAATGATTAAACACGGAAACCTCCATCGGTTACTTCAATCTGCGCATCTGTTGTTTGGTTTACATTATTTATCTGTGGTCTCCTTGTTTGATTCCACTGACTCACCGGCGCGGCGCACTAATCTTAGCACAATCACCGATTCGCCTATCGGTTTAAAGTGTTGCTTATATCCTGCATTTTATTTATATGTACATCTTAAACAGCTTCTTTGGGAACGTTTTTGAGTGGATTCATACCTACCTACTCTTTGCACAGTGAACTATGAAAAATTTGATCAAAAGCCCCACCAGACGATGTCCAAGATAATAAAGTAACGGCATGTACCTATGGCTTGCAAAATGGAAGGCAGCCTGTTGTTGCTATCCTTTACTCCATTTCTTTTGGAACTTCTTCTTCTTCGTCGTGTCGATGTTCAAATACCATGGCGTTGGATTAAATCATTTCCTCCCAAAACCTCGCCACTTCTACGGTATTATCCGACGCCTCGCGAGGTCCTCGACAGTGCAGGTGGAGGGGCACAGTGGACAAGAGAGCAAGTGCGCCATGTTCTGAGATGGAGCTCCACAGTCACAGTGCCTTATTAACTGGTCTGCGAAACCCCATCTCGCCATGTTTTCTCTGCAGCGGCCAACCTCAGTTCGCAGACGGTTTAGCGAGTTCCAGGTTGACCAATGCAGATTGTGTCCAGGTGGCAGAGTTTCAGAGGAGCTTAATGTTTATTTATTTATGTTTGTTGCAAAAGACAGCATTTTTCAATTTTTGGAGCAAAATTAACACAAAGTTATTGAAAGCTACCTTTAAAAGTTGTCTTATAATTTAAAGGAATTGAACAATTGATCGGAATTATTATTATCTCTTTAAAATTTTCGAAGTTTGCAAAATAAGTGCGGTTCTTTGACAGAAAGTTTAAGAAAGTTGGTTGGTAGTGCTTTAAATTCAGAAGTTGAGTTCAAGATAATTACCAAAGCTGGAACTGTAAATAATATGCTTTTAAAATTGTCTTCTATATGAAGTTCATAAGCTACGTAATAATAATCCTTTAGTCGCAAAAGGTCACGCTAGCGGAACGTCCTTTTTCATAACATCCTAAAGAAAATCCACTAACTAATGGACAAAGAGCTATCTCCAGAGTTTCTTTGAGGCGACGGGAAAAGTATTGTTGGCGTTGCTGTGGCTCGCACAGGCGATCGCGGTGGTAGTTGGTAATCCCTTATCAATCACAAATTCTTGCAAAAATCTTATGTAAGTAGGTATTGTAGTTTAAGCTAAGTAACACGCGAATTGCATGTAGCTTAAGCTAATACGTGAATTGCTAGCCTGTATCATCGTGTCTCTAGATGGCTTATAAACAACTGTCAGTTGGTTGTTCCTCTACTATTAGACCATACATTTAACTGGCTTTCCGTATTTGCTATAAGGTTTCTTTTTGCACTACTATTTTGTTTGTACCTCTTCCTCATAAAGCGTTACAAATTTAAACCGCAATCGCCGTCTTTAAATAGGTTGCTTGTTTATTTGTTGTTTTTATGTAAGTGCGTACGTATGTACGTTGATGATTTACTCGTATGTTTTCCCAAAAAAACATAGGTCTATGGCCTTTTTCTAAGTTTATTTCAACCTTTTGCCTTTATTCTAGTCATAATATGCCGTGACTGTTAATGCGCAGCACTCGAAAAATGAGTCGCGGGGGTGAGCGAATCGTTCTTTGGCTCTCCGCCTGTCACCCATGAGCAGATAATAACCGTCAGCGACAAAGTTACCCTGCGCATGCTCAGGTGCTCTACCGTCGAAACTCAATTGGTATCGTTTTGAAGCCGATCGAAGGGTGTCAAATGCAAATACTATGAAACAAGATCTATACCCTTCATTTATTTACGGGTAAGATAGGGTAAGGATGTAAATATAATTTCTTAAGCAGTTACACAAAATGTAAGAAAGTCGTTGATGCAAAATGTAAAAGAAAAATTGGTTGATAGTTTTTGCTCTCGTGAAAAAATTCATTGACCGACGACGCCTCGGAGTTCGTTCACATTCTCCTCCATTGAATTCGTTAGGTAATGAAATTCACTCAGACTCGGCTCACGAAAGACAGAACACAGGGCCGCACCTCACTCTCAAATATTTAATTATTTACTTATTTAATTACTAGTTTTCCGCCTGCGGTTTCACCCGCATTAAAGGCGTTTTCCCGTGGGAATGAAGTGTTTTCTCGCGATAAAAAGTAGCCTATGTGCTATTCCAGGACCTAACCTATATGTGTGCTAAGTTTCATTAAAATCCATTCAGTAGTTTTATTTTTTTTTATTTGGGATGCTTACGGTCAATAATAAACTTAAGTTAATAAATGCGTAGAACTAAGCTAATTACAAGCATCCACAAGCAGAGCATCCGAGATTTTACGTGAAAGAGTAACAAACATCCATCCATTCATACTTACAAACTTTGGCGTTATAATATTTGTAGATGAAAAGAACAAACAAAACATAAATTAAGAAAAACGACAGAACAGGTACTTACTTCTGCTACCTTTCGTTTATCCTTTAATCCAAAATGTCGTATTCTCATAGTCGTTTTACATTTAAGAGCCAAACTCTGGACGTGTCGTGAGTGCCAGGCTTTGCTCTTCACCACTAACTCTTTAAAATTCTTCTTATGACACGATACTTGCATTTTCCTTCACCAGACCTACGAAAGTTCCCCTTTTCTTTCACTTTACGGTGATTCACCAATTGTGGTGAGTCTGAGTGAGTGGTCTACTGGTGTGAGGATTCGCGGAAAGTGATCGTATTGAATCAGACTCTTAACCACAAACTTATATTTTCTTTCACTAGGTACTCTTAATTTTTCCTCTTCACCTTCTGTTAGACGAACTGGTTCTTAGTTGTCTGTAACTGAGGGACATTAGGAAAAATCGCTCTAACTGAAAACTCCCTAACTTACTGAATCCACCTCTGGCAGCCTACTAAGTGGAACGTGATTCGATCACTAAACAAAGTTTACATTGTCTGCTGAAAATTTGAGAGCTTACTGACAGAAGAGCCGATTCGCGGCTTCAGGTAACGGGCTTATGAAAGCTTATGCTCGGAGATTTAAAATTTCAACAACCGTTTAACTTTAAGCTCTATAATTTAAAAATAGAGTACAGAGATGAACATGTTCTTCTCAGACTTTTAAATTATGTCATTTCCATAACCTGCTTATAAGTACATGTCTTTATCCTGAGCATAAACAAATTCTCAAACCTAATAAAATGTTTATCTGCGTCATAAATTAACGATTAAGTATTCGGTACATTTATTCATCATCATCATCATATCAGCCGAAAGCCGTCCACTGCTGGATATAGGCCATCTCTAAGGATCTCCATAACGACCGGTCCTGCGCTGCTCGCATCTAGCGATTTCCCGCGACCTTGAACAGATCGTCGGTCTACCTTGTGTGGGGCCTGCCCACGCTACGTCTTCCGGTACGTGGTCGCCACTCTAGAAACGCCCCATCGGCCATCGGTTCGTCTTGCGATGTGCCCTGCCCACTGCTACTTTGGTTTACCGATTCTCAGGGCCACGTCAGCTACTTTAGTTCTTCTGCAGATCTCCTCATTTCTGGTACTACTTACTTCTGATACATTTATTAAAGTATATATATAAAAATAAAAACTCTTAGTGATTAGTGCACGAGACCTAACGGGACCGACTTTGGCGGTAGTTCTAAAAATCTGTCACATTTAAGTAGGTACAATTTCTTTATTTAAATTTAAGTACAATAAGAACATTATCTGCTCTCGCTTTCTTGATGTCAGCTAAAAATAGCTATTGCCTTTGAAATCCTCTTAAAATTTGTATCTAAGCTTGTTATTGTTCTAAATTTATCTTTAAACGCGTGTTAAAGAGCTCAAATGAATCTTCAATGAGTATGGAATTGTCATCAATTTATTTGTCCTTGCCACCAATCTAGTCGTAAGTGACGAGACATCGCATGCTGACAAGACAATGCGTCTGACCCTCAATTCTCTCAGCCTAGATTGCCATGCCTACATTTGGGTCATTATCTACTGTTTTATAATGTAATGAATACCACCTTCTTGTCCAAATCGTAGTCTGCTACTTACCTACAAAGTTTTTGTTTTAGGAAATTAGGAGGCCTTTCCGTTTTGGGTAATAATTACCCTTTGAAAGCATTCTGTCTCGTCGAAGAATGATTTCCTTGAGCTCGAACACACATATGGACGTCATATAAAGCTATACTGCTGTCAGGGTAATTTCTACCCAATTCGAAACGCGTCTCTGCAACGTGTAACGGAAACACTAAAGGTTGTGAATCTGCTTATGAAACTGAACAACTTTTCCCAAGGAACATGGGTCGAAACAAGAAAATCAATTTTCGACCTCCCATAGAAACTGCATCAGCTTATAGCGCACTTTTTATGGGAGGTCAAATTTGGTTTTTCTTATTTCGACCTTTGTTCCTTGCGAAATGTTTCTGTTCAGTTTCATGGGTAGATTCACACACTTCAGTATCATCACAACTTACCGTTACACGTTACTTATATTCTTTCCATGGCAGCTATCGTTAGTTCGTAGTAGCCGCAAATAAAATTTGAATCAGAAGATTTCTGCTTATTTATCATCAGCTTCATTCGCTTTATGCCAATTCATATGGGATCTTCGCGGTTTGCTTCCATTACTTCCTAATATTAGCCATCATCCCTGTAGCATCGCTGATGTTAGTTGTTAAGCTCTTTATTTGGCTCGCAAACGCACACCCCACGTTGCACATCCTACTCGCTGTACGGTCGGTTGCAGACTGAGTATGCACGCTCGAGACAAAGGCTATACACTACATCCCTTTCCTATTTTAATTAGATTTTTTATATCGTTCATAAATTACCTAATTAAAATTATAAAATACATTTGAATCGGAAATTATCAAATCATAGTACGCTTCTAGCGGTACCTTCTACAAAATAGTTTTTCATCTTTTCCTTAGTTACTCCTCCCTTTCCTATTTTAATTAGATTTATTATATCGTTCATAAATTACCTAATTAAAATTATAAAATACATTTGAATCGTAAATTATCAAATCATAATACGCTTCTAGCGGTACCTTCTACAAAATAGTTTTTCATCTTTTCCTTAGTTACTCCTCCTCTCCACTACTGTTGCAAATGTTATCTTTTCCCAAATTATTCTATATGTCTAACACTTTCCAGTCTCCTTCTATATTCTTCAAATGTACTACGTTTCTTCTTATCTGCCCCGTCTCCTTGTTCTGGACTTACAATAACTATTGACCAATGAAGCTTGCCTACAGCAGCCAACCCAGAATACCAGGAGGACCTTACTTTTAAGCCCTGTGTTACTTTAAAGCCTTGAGAGAAAGGCAAGAGTGAGAAACACCACTACCTGTCTTTCCTCTAACTTTTTTCTTAATATTTTTACATAGGTTTGCAGGTGATAAACAAAGAAAAGTACAAAGACTATTCAAATTAAATGAAGGTTTTGAATATTACAACTAATCCAGAACAATAACAAGTTCTTCAGCTATTTATTATAGGTATATAATTTATTTTCTTTTTTTTTTTTCGTATGGTTTGCAGGGTCAAAGAATTCTTGGTGTTCTAATTACACCTATTAAAACTATGATCTATACCCAGACATACAAAACGCACTCTTCAAAGTACATATTTATGTGGTGCACACCTATGTCATCGAAATGTGTGGTGATGATACAAACTGGCTGTTTCAAACCAGGAACTCCTAGGAAAGTCGATCTATCAATTCGGCTCATTACTCTGCACGTACCTGCTGAACTCCAACCCACCACGTCTGGATCGAGCGTCCAACACATCTTCCAAGACTATTATGATAAGAATAAGTATTCTATATTATTTCTGTTAGCACGGTGGCAATTATGACATCAATCATTTATAATATAGATAGGCTAATGATAGCTTTCAGGTGAATGATCTCTGTTTACCAAGGTGTTTTTATAAAAAGGAAACTAAAGTTCTCCTGATCGCAATAAAGTGCTTTGTCACAATTTGACATAAATTAATAAGATGGCGATATATATCAAATGAAGTTATTTTTCAATCTAATTCAACTACTGGTACCTTTAATCTGAATGTAGAATCTAACCAGAATTAAACTTAAAATGTTTTTATGTTACTGATCAATTTTCAAACCTTATTGTCAATTTTAAGGAATTATTATTAATGTTTATTTTTATTTTTAAGACTTCTTTCAGTTGTATAAATTTTGTAAATTAATTATTTATACATTTGCCGCTGCACAAAAGAACAGCACCCCTTTTTTTAATACCACGTTTATTTTTTTTTCTAATCTCTTAAAACCTTTGCTCACAAATTTCTTGTGGAATTGCTGCTTGTCCACTTTGTTGATTTTATTATCTTACCTGTACCGTGTATGTTGACAAATCAATTTTTCCATTAAATTTTTAATTCATTGGGACACATTATTCAAACAGAACTATTCATTTATTCAAGCAAATATTCCTAATTACGTTTTCGTAAGTTCATAGGTATCTTTATTTTTACAACGCTTTTAAAGAGTATTTTGTTGCTTTACAGGAAAGTTACATAAGAAAACCTAAATTAAAAATGCTTTTCAATAGTTAACTGCGAGGCTTATTTACCACAAAGATCCTACTAGGTGACCGGACTATTATTCCAATTTCTGTAGCCTTTCACAGGAACCAAGCTATTTACCAACCAAAGTATATTTGAGTATGCACTAATTTTAAATAGGTACCTATTAAGAATGATAGGTTAGTTTTTTTTTTTTTTTTTTTGTAAATGGACAAACCACATAATTTATTTCAAACATTGTAAAATTATTTACTTAATTATCTTTCAAATCGATTGCTTCTTGAGCTTTATTTATTTATTGATTAACACGACAAGAAGAAGAAATAATCCTTGATCCCAATGTCTTGATTTAGGCACTTGAAATAGGTTGGAAGGTATTATTTGTGATTGTCTTGGTCCATAGAGGAGAATCAATATAACTTTAAGATGTATTAAGTACGCATATTGTCTATGTACCGGTCCTTCCAATTTAAGTCAATTCAATTTCAAAAGTTCTTTATTAACTTAAATATAAGTACAATGTAACACATACAAATAAGCTTACATTGTTATCATAGAGTGAAGTTCACAATGTTAGGCTATAGCACCTTTAAAAGTATAACACACAATCCAATTTAAATGAAATCGTTCAATACAATATACTAGCTACACGCCATCATACTGGCATCGTTGTTCAAAGTACGTATGTTAAACATAATGAAATAGGGACATGATGATTAAATAAACCCTTCCAGAATAATTTAACTTTTCGTGGGTATGTATTAATTAAAGTAGGAAATGTACAGTAATGGGTACTCTCGCTACAAGTGCCAGAATTTACCTGCTCCCTAACTACACCAGTGGTATTGAAAACTGTAAGGTAGGTATCAAACTATTTAAATTTCAATTTGTAGGTAGGTACTTTTTATCATACCTTTTCCAAACACTCAGCATGTTTAAACTGAATTTAGGGTCAAAATAAAATTGTCACCATATGTACTTATAAAGATAACTTGACTGTCAAACAATGTGTGTGAATCTGAAATCCATTTGTTACTTCTTTTCAACTAAACAAGGAAGCATTTTGTTATTTATAATATAATTAACACTAATCGGTTCCCGAATCGTATCATATCATTATCCATTATCCACCCGGACTTTCCTTGCACTCTTTAATACCATGGCTCAAAACAACACATGTCATTCGCCCACGCATATAACCTTTCTGAAAATATATGAGAAATATTTTAAGACGCGAGCTAGATTTAAACCCGCACCTTTGGAACGGACCAAGCATGAATTGTATTTACATACAACAAACATCAGAAGCAGCACGAATCCAATGCATAGACCACTGTGCTATCGTATCTAGACTCCCTTATTCTCTTTATATTTTGTTTATGCGTGGCTATTCTTTGAGTTTCATAATATTATTGATGCAACAAATATGAACATACGATTTACTATCATTTTTGTCTAATAATTACACATTTTTTCCATACGCCTACATATTAAATAAAAGGAAATGAAAGCTGATTCAGTTTACAGAATTGTTAAATAATTATGTAGGTATTGTTCAAGTTACCTGCATAAACATGCATATAATGGTAATTCTATGGTTTTGTTTACTGGTGAGGAGTAAGCCGTTCCAACCATTGGAGCCGACCAATTAATAATTCAGTTGGAATTCACAACTGCTCCAATTATGCCTCATTTTATAATTGACATAATGCAATCTAATGCCCAGTTAGTAAGAAAAGACAATATGCAATTTAATGGCCAGTATGTAGCTGCTCGTATGTATCTCATCATTGACAAAACTATTAGCCAATATGCAATTAAACGCCCAGTTTGTAACCGCTTATAACATATCACATTATTAACAAGACAATATTCGATTTAATGCTCAGTTTGTAACTGCTTGTTTGTCAGATTATTGAAAGGACAATATGCAATTTAATGCCCAGTATATAACTGTTTATTTGTCAAATTATTAAAAGACAATATGCAATTTAATGCCCAGTATGTAGCTGCTCGTATCTATCTCATTATTGGCACAATTATTAGCCAATATGCAATTAAATGCCCAGTTTGTAACCGTTTATAACATATCGCATTATTAACAAGACAATATTCAATTTAATGCTCAGTTTGTAACTGCTTGTTTATCAGATTATTGAAAACACAATATGCAATTAAAAGCCCAGTATATAACTGCTTATATATCGAATTATTAAAAGACAATATGCAATTTGATGACCAGTATATAACTGCTTACATGTCAAATTATTAAAGATAGTATGCAATTTAATGCCCAGTATATAACTGCCAATATGCCAAATTATTAAAAGACAATATGCAATTTAATGCCCAGTATATAACTGCCAATATGTGTAATATGCAATTTAATGCCCAGTATATAACTGCCAATACGTGTAATATGCAATTTAATGCCCAGTATATAACTGCCAATACGTGTAATATGCAATTTAATGCCCCGTATTTAACTTCCAATATATGTAATATGCAATTAAATGCCCAGTATATAACTGCCAATATGTGTAATATGCAATTTAATGCCCCGTATTTAACTTCCAATACGTGTAATATGCAATTTAATGCCCAGTATATAACTGCCAATACGTGTAATATGCAATTTAATGCCCCGTATTTAACTTCCAATACGTGTAATATGCAATTTAATGCCCAGTATATAACTGCCAATACGTGTAATATGCAATTTAATGCCCCGTATTTAACTTCCAATACGTGTAATATGCAATTTAATGCCCAGTATATAACTGCCAATACGTGTAATATGCAACTTAATGCCCAGTATTTAACTGCTTGTGTGTCAAAATATTAAAAGACAATATGCAATTTAATGCCCAGTAGGTATATAACTGCCAATATGTCAAATTACTAAAAGACTATGCAATTTAATGCCCAGTGTATAACTGCTAATATGTATAATATGCAATTTAATGCCTAGTATAATCATAACTGCTCATAACATGGTACATATGTAGCACGAGTACCACTTAACGCAACTTAAATAGATTGCATTTGACAAATTCAGAGTATATTTTATATCATATAATATTTCATCATAATCCAAAGTAACGACCACTACAGGACGCTGAGTTCCCTCCAGAATTCTACCTTTTTCTGTAAAAAGTGAGGAGGGGAACCTCGCCTGTCAGCGCTACGGCTAACACCATGGAACCCGGTTGTAGGTGACCGCAGTATGTAATATGGTAAGGCACACAGGAGGATAACCCATCAATACAATTCAAAATTTATTGATAAATAAAAATTGGCATGTCAGTTACCTCCTCCCGTTTATGAGCCATATTCGCCTATTACGACACCCACGAGTATGTATGGGTTGGTACCATTCTTGCCGGCACTACACGGGTTATAAAATAATTAGGATCATTAAAACTGACTCGTGGCTGGTTCGTAGGATCCAAGGTAAGTAAATTACTCTATAAATAGTAGTAAAAACAGCACAAATAACCTGCGCTGAGTTAAGGGCCGATCACACCTGACTGAATTCACACACTAAGTCAGTTAGTCTCCTACGTAGGAAAGGAAGGTAGAAAGATGGAACTAAGTAAGTCACTGACTGAGTAAGCCGCATAGTAAGCAACGCAGAAAGGAACTTTAGTGAAGGGCCAATACGAATAGAACACCTCATCGTACGGAAAATATTAATAAGGGCTAATTTATGTTTTATAGAAAAACACTAGAATAACTACAAAAAAAAAACCACAGAATTACCGGTATACTAAAAAACAAACAAGGAATTAAAATTAGGTTGCACCAGTCAAGTAAACACAAAGAATTTGAGTGCTTTATTCATTCTTTTAGTTACAATAAATTTTTCATTCAAAATCGTACGAAAAGCGAATAATGATTCCAATAAAAAATAACAATTGAATGATAAAAGATTATTTGGATAGTACTAAGTAGTACATTCGAATATTTCGATTGTTGCTTCTTGAAATAATTGTACATCACTATTAAGGAACATCAACATAGTAGGGATCATAGACTGTTCACTAGGTTGTGCTATACGTTAGTATACGGGCTCCCGCACACGACCGAGAATCGGTGGCCGATTTTTTGTTGGCATCCCGCTCTTACGTGTTATCACCTGGATCTTCCGTCCTTGTACTGGGCGATAATCGGCCACCGATTCTCGGTCGTGTGCGGGAGCCCTAAGCCACTTAGTTAGGAGGTTTAGTGATGGGCAAATGCGAATGATTGACTCGAATCGAACAACTTGTCGAACAAAAAATAATGGCCTAACTGATGGTATACTTTTTTACTTAAAACAAGCGCTCCTACTAGAAAAACAATTAAAGACCGCTATATTCAAAACTAACAGTGTTGCACTAGTCAAGTATTCTACAAGGACACATCTGACTCCGTCGCGCTTTAACTGGCGATTGATTGAGTACCTAACCGAACCGTAAATTTTGAAAATTATTGAATCAGTGTTGCTGCGATAACGAGATCGATGGTTGAATTTTAAAAATACAGAAATCTACCGAATATTCCTATAGAAAATATCGAGAATATCGAATTCTTAAAAGTACCGGTAATAATCGATACTAAATAACCGACCAAGTTCGTACTTCGTGTCAAGCCACGCGCAATGTAGAGTTAAGGAGTGATCACACCTAGCTGAATTCAAAGACTAATTCGGCATACATTGCTCGTTGAAGTAAGGATATTTCAATTAACATAACCAAGCCTCCCAGCAATGTATGCCGAATTAGTCTTTGAATTCAGCTAGGTGTGATCACTCCTTTACCTAGTTCTTTTTACGATTTTTTTTGTCGCAAAGCAGGTTTATTAACTCTACTGAACAGTCGTATAGAAAATATCTGAACCTTTGAAGTATCGATGGTAATCTATAGTGAATTTTTTAATTTTTTTTATTAGTACTTGTTATTACACCATGAATAATAATTATTTTTTATCGACAAGTTGTTTATCATCATTCGCAAAATTTACCCATCACTAAACTTCCTAAGTTCTTTACTTGAAGGGAGTAAGGAGGTTTAGTGATGTCCGAGTGCGAATGATTAATTTTAATTTAATTCCGTGTTCGCATCGAAATTAAATTGACCAATACATGGTCTAAGGGACTGGTTTCCGAAAACTGAAAGGGCGTGGTCAGTCAACGTAACTGAATAATTTTCAGTAAATAAAACTTTCATAAAATATTAAAATAATCCTCTTTTCCACAAAAAAGCCACGATCACACCTAGCTGAATTCAAAGACTAATTCGGGATACATTGCTCGTTGAAGTAAGGATATTGCAATAACACAACCAAGCCTCCCAGCAATGTATGCCGAATTAGTCTTTGTATCCAGCTAGATGTGATCGTGGCTAAACTGTCCATTTGCAATTTTATATGAAGAGTATTGAAGAGGCTGATAGTTTTATTTACTGAAAGTTGTTCAGTTACGGCGAATGACTATGTGCACCTGCAAGACTAGAAAAAGAGAAAAAAATGTATTAACTTCATTTACCACAGCCATTGTTTTTGTTTGATCAGAAATACTCTCATTCATAAGATTTGGCACGGCAATGTTCAGGTCTCATTTATCCATTTAAAATAAATAAAAATAAAAACATCACGGAAATGTATTGTCAGCCTATTAAAGCCACGATCACATCTAGCTGGATTCAAAGACTATTTCGGCATACATTGCTGGGAGGCTTGGTTATGTTATTGCATTATCCTTACTTCAACGAGCAATGTATGCCTAATTTGTCTTAGAATCCAGCTCGCTGTGATCACTCCTTGACTCAACCGAACAGTCGTATACAATTTTTTTTATAGTGATTTTTTTAAGTTTATTATTAGTACTTATTATTAAACCAAGATAATGCTTTATTTTTATTTTTCATGGACAAGTTGTTCGATTCGAATTAATCATTCGCAAAATTTTCACATCACTAAACCTTCTAACTCCTTTACTTGAAGGGACTTAGCATGTTTAGTGATGTCCAAGTGCGAATGATTAATTCAACATATCGAACAAAAATATACTTATATTCAAAAACGGTCAAGTGCGAGGCAGACTCTCGCTTCGAGGGATTCGATATTCCTGTAGTATTTTTAAAAGCAATAAAGCCCATCTTTAAGACCGCAAATAAGTTTGTCTGTAATTTTTTCTTCTTTCAATTATCGGTTGTATTTGTCTTGAGGTTGTATCAGCCATTTTATAACAATCGATAGCATTTTATTGTACAATAATTATTTTCGATAAGGCTATTCAACAGAGTTACTGTATTTCAAGATCAATTACCGACAGCAAAACTATCGCTATCGGAACATCACTATTCAGCAACTGTATTAGTAGGCACTTTTTATACTTAGCTTCCTAGCTAGAACTCTGAATTCACAAACGTCTTTTTCTACGTAGCCTCCTAGGTAGATTTCTTATTCAGTCGTCAAATTCAAGCAGGTGTAATCGCGGCTTTAGCATCCAGCTAGTTAGTTTTTTGGGTTCAGTGGAGTTTTCTAGCAGCGGCCCTAAAAACTCAACGACGTTGCTCTAAAAAATAACCTTATTTTTGAATCGAATTTCATCGAACATTTTTTCAGTCATTCTATCTGCGTCTGCGCTACGAAGTGTATCGTTTTATCTCATGTAATATCCTTGCGTTCTAGTTTTATACGTTATCCGAAGTAGCAGTCCAAATATTATTACATGGGTGGTGGTATCAAAACCTATGGTTAATGTGTATCAAAGTATTAGTATCTACTGTACTGGTAACCCCGTAATATGCCACACGGTGGGTCAATTATGGGGGTTCAGCCCTTTTAATAGTAAAGTAAATAAGTTTGTGTAGGTAGTTCATAGTTATATTCATCAAAAATAATTCTTGCCGTGACAAGTTGTCAACGACCGACCGAACCACTGTTCGGCGGAACCTACAGGCACCCTATAGGTTATTTTCAAGTTTCCTTAAGGGCCGATCACACCTGACTGAATTCACACACTAAGTCAGTTAGTCTCCTACGTAGGAAAGGAAGGTAGAAAGATGGAACTAAGTAAGTCACTGACTAAGTCACTGACTAAGCCGCATAGTAAGCAACGCAGAAAGGAACTTTAGTGAAGGGCCAATACGAATAGAACACCTCATCGTACGGAAAATATTAATAGGGGTAAATTTATGTTTTATAGAAAAACACTAGAATAACTACAAAAAAAAAAAACCACAGAATTACCGGTATACTAAAAAACAAACAAGGAATTAAAATTAGGTTGCACCAGTCAAGTAAACACAAAGAATTTGAGTGCTTTATTCATTCTTTTAGTTAGAATAAATTTTTCATTCAAAATCGTACGAAAAGCGAATAATGATTCCAATGAAAAATAACAATTGAATGATAAAAGATTATTTGGATAGTACTAAGTAGTACATTCGAATATTTCGATTGTTGCTTCTTGAAATAATTGTACATCACTATTAAGGAACATCAACATAGTAGGGATCATAGACAGTTCACTAGATGTGCTATACGTTAGTATACCTCTATATTTTCTGTGCTGGTACACTTTATAGCGCGACTGATATGTTCAGATACTTTGTATAAAGGCTTCTATGAGTATTTTTAATGACCTTAAAATAAATTGAAAAGCAAGCTAAAAACTCGTTTATACTTTTATATTTAGTAGTAGAAGTAGTTTTCGAATACGATTGTCTTACTTTATTGCAATTGAAATAATTATAATATTATTATTATTGTAAAGGGGGCCCAAATGGGTAGGTCAAAGTTTTTAATTGTCAGTACTAAGTCAAGTTAGGTATCATATGAAAGTGCTTCACTTGTACATTCCAAAATAGTTCTTTATATTTTTAACGACTCTTAGTTTTCAAGTTATGATATAAAAAGTTAAAAAAATACCTTCCCCCATTCCTTATCCCCGAAGTTTTCCGAAGAAAAAAATCTGAATTAATTAAAGTCCATAGAGGTTTATGTAAATAATTCAGAAAAAAAAACAATCTCTCTAAGTAGCACAGTTTTTTGGAAATTTGCAACAAATCTTTACAAACAAATTTAGTTTTGCGGTCCTTACAATGGACCTTATTGCTTCTAAAAATACTATAGGTAGGTATATCGGAACCCTCGATACGCGAGTCCGACTCGCACTTTAAAATTTTTTTTTGTTGTGTATAGATGTATGTATGGTGAAAATCGTTAATTTTTCATGGTATGAGTCCATTGATGAAGTTTTCAGGAGATTGTTTGACACCTTGTACTTGTCCGTAATTTTGTTAGACATCCTTAAAAGAGATACTTTGTAATCCTGACAAAATTTTCAATTCATGTCTAAATCAGTTGTCCCTTTCATAAAAAAATGTATAGGATCAAAACTAGGTGTCTACTCTCAAAGTCCGATATATCGAAACGATACTACTCGAAACATGCAAATGCAAAACTTCGTCCCTTGACAATAGAGTAGAATATTGGTTGGATGAATTTTCAAACTGCATCCAACCAATATTCTACTTTATTGTCAAAGGACGAAGTTTTCATTTGCATGTTTCAAGTAGTATCGTTTCGATATATCGGACTTTGAGAGTAGACACCCTGTTTAGTTTTCGCGTCGAGTCGGAAGCAACAGTAGTGTGCGTATGATCGAACACACACATGCGCGCAGTCCACTTGGAGTCGTAGTGCGTCACTTCACCCGAGACGCGTTCTCGTCCGCTCGGAGGAAACGACACCTTTTAAAAAACTGTGTTTTGAATGGAACTTTTTTCTCTCAAGGTATTTTTAATGAACTCTACTAATATAGCTCAGCGCAACGATTGTATAACGGAGGGTTACTCGAGGGGAAGCGAGGGGCGACAGGGAACAGCTCTTCAAGTTTGTATACTCAACAGCACGTCAGTAGAAACACTTTAGACTTACTCGTAATGACATGGTGGTAGAAACTATCATCCGCACATCACTTATCATCCAAAAATCACTCATCATCCGCGCATCTTCATCATATCTTATCATTCGAAAATCACTCATCATCCACTCATCATCATTCATTCACTGATCAACTATCATCCGCGCATCACTCATCATCATTGATCCACTCATCAACTATCATCCGTGCACCACTCATCATCCGCTCATCATCATTCATCCACTGATCAACTATCATCTGCGCATCACTTATCATCCGAAAATCACTCATCATCCGCTCATCATCATCATTCATCCACTCATACACGCATCACTCATCATCCGCTCATCATCGTTCATCCACTCATTAACTATCATCCGCGCATCACTCATCATCCACTTATCATCATTCATCCACTGATCAACTATCATCCGTGCATCACTCATCATCATTGATCCACTCATCAACTATAATCCGCGCATCACTTATCATCCTTTCATCATCATCATTCATCCAGTCATCAACTATTATCCTGCCTAAGTTTGGCGCCGTTTGCTTTTAAAAAAATAAGCCATTTAAATCCGTGCCATCGCTGTACATTTCGTTGATTTTGTGATCGAAAGATCGAAGGACACATACTAACGACCAAAAGGCAGTCTTATTTCGGAAAGCCATGCCATGGAAATCCGTCTAAAGAGGAAAATCTAACAGACCTGACGAAATAATGTAGCCTTTTTCCTGCCTAAGTTTGGCGCCGTTTGCTTCTTTTAAAAAAGTAATCCATTTAAATCCGTGCCATCGTTGTACATTTCGTTGTTTTTGTGATCGAAAGATCAAACGACACATACTAACGATCAAAAGGCAGTCTTATTTCGAAAAGCCATGCCATGGAAATCCGTCTCAAGAGGAAAATCTAACAGACCTGACGAAATAATGTAGCAAGCAGCACGTTCAAGTTTCCGATCATCGACCCTAAACAGCTCTACCTATTCCGACCACTGCCGATTACCCATCATCTACCGGTCACCCATCATCTACCATTGACTCGTCTTCCGCCGGTCACCCATCAATATCATCCACCGGTCACCCATCTTCGTCCGGACATCAATCACGTACCGAAAATCTATTACTCTGATAACCCTTTTGACCGATCACCCATCATCTACCTATCTTCCTCCGCCTACCCTTCATCACCAGTCACCCATCACAAAACTAAACTACCTAGGTATGGTATATAAGTAGGTACTGTAGTGATCCTCCTCGAAAGCCTTCTTTTAGCAGAGCTGGCTGGCGAGTATTTCTAAAATTGAATTTGATTTCGAATAATGACGTCACGTTCTGAAAACAGTCGCCAGTCAACTCCTGCCCACGTGTTCGCTATAGTACTTACTTGGTTAAAGGAAGAGATATTTTTTGAATTTTTGACGGGATACATAATATTTATCTTTGCGCTTCCCCATTTCTCTAAAACAAACACTTTATAAATACAAGGAAAGAAATATCTTACTTTAGAAAATAGTAAAAAACAAAGTTACCTTGTTACACTTCTTTCATAAAGCAGAGAATGTGTATACGTTGAAACGCGATCCATAATTTTGGCGCGTCGCGGTGCAAACTGACGTGGTCTCACTTCGAGCTCTTGTGGGTATCGGCCGCGTGTCAGAGCTATTTATTAGACTTCGCGCGGTCATACTAAAAATGTATGGCGTAATCGTAATGGTTTTTAAAAAAATCATATTAAATATGTAAGCAATATTAAACCGTGATTGCCGTTTTGGTAGTTTTTACGTGGTGCAGTCTTAAGTAAAATATTTTCGGCCAACGATATTTTTACAGTAACAAAATGCTGAAGTCAATTCTTTTTATCTAGAAGTTTATTGATCTTATTTGGATTTTTTATTTCTGTATGTAAGTTTATTTATTGTTTGCCATAGTTTCTCATTATCTTTTGGATATGGTTTTAAAAGACCTCGACTAACAATGAATACTTTCGGGCGAAATGCCCAACCGGGCGAACTCGCCTCGGAGGAAATGACCACCAAAAAATGACATCGGAACATAGTTTAGTGATGGGCAAATGCGAATGATTGACTCGAATCGAACAACTTGTCGAACAAAAAATAATGGCCTAACTGATGGTATACTTTTTTACTTAAAACAAGCGCTCCTACTAGAAAAACAATTAAAGACCGCTATATTCAAAACTAACAGTGTTGCACTAGTCAAGTATTCTACACGGACACATCTGACTTCGTCGCGCTTTAACTGGCGATTGATTGAGTACCTAACCGAACCGTAAATTTTGAAAATTATTGAATCAGTGTTGCTGCGATAACGAGATCGATGGTTGAATTTTAAAAATACAGTAACTCTACCGAATATTCCTATAGAAAATATCGAGAATATCGAATTCTTAAAAGTACCGGTAATAATCGATACTAAATAACCGACCAAGTTCGTACTTCGTGTCAAGCCACGCGCAATGTAGAGTTAAGGAGTGATCACACCTAGCTGAATTCACTAGACTAATTCGGCATACATTGCTCGTTGAAGTAAGGATATTTCAATTAACATAACCAAGCCTCCCAGCAATGTATGCCGAATTAGTCTTTGAATTCAGCTAGGTGTGATCACTCCTTTACCTAGTTCTTTTTACGATTTATTTTGTCGCAAAGCAGGTTTATTAACTCTACTGAACAGTCGTTTAGAAAATATCTGAACCTTTGAAGTATCGATGGTAATCTATAGTGAATTTTATAATTTTTTTTATTAGTGCTTGTTATTACACCATGAATAATAATTATTTTTTATCGACAAGTTGTTAATCATCATTCGCAAAATTTACCCATCACTAAACTTCCTAAGTTCTTTACTTGAAGGGAGTAAGGAGGTTTAGTGATGTCCGAGTGCGAATGATTAATTTTAATTTAATTCCGTGTTCGCATCGAAATTAAATTGACCAATACATGGTCTAAGGGACTGGTTTCCGAAAACTGAAAGGGCGTGGTCAGTCAACGTAACTGAATAATTTTCAGTAAATAAAACTTTCATAAAATATTAAAATAATCCTCTTTTCCACAAAAAAGCCACGATCACACCTAGCTGAATTCAAAGACTAATTCGGGATACATTGCTCGTTGAAGTAAGGATATTGCAATAACACAACCAAGCCTCCCAGCAATGTATGCCGAATTAGTCTTTGTATCCAGCTAGATGTGATCGTGGCTAAACTGTCCATTTGCAATTTTATATGAAGAGTATTGAAGAGGCTGATAGTTTTATTTACTGAAAGTTGTTCAGTTACGGCGAATGACTATGTGCACCTGCAAGACTAGAAAAAGAGAAAAAATAAATCCACTTCATTTACCACAGCCATTGTTTTTGTTTGATCAGAAATACACTCATTAATAAGATTTGGCACGGCAATGTTCAGGTCTCATTTGTCCATTTAAGGTAAATAAAAATAAAACCATCACGGAAATGTATTGTCAGCCTATTAAAGCCACGATCACATCTAGCTGGATTCAAAGACTAATTCGGCATACATTGCTGGGAGGCTTGGTTATGTTATTGCATTATCCTTACTTCAACGAGCAATGTATGCCGAATTTGTCTTTGAATCCAGCTCGCTGTGATCACTCCTTGACTCAACCGAACAGTCGTATAAAATTTTTTTTATAGTGAATTTTTTAAGTTTATTAGGTATTAGTACTTATTATTAAACCAAGATAATGCTTTATTTTTATTTTTCATGGACAAGTTGTTCGATTCGAATTAATCATTCGCAAAATTTTCACATCACTAAACCTTCTAACTCCTTTACTTGAAGGGACTTAGCATGTTTAGTGATGTCCAAGTGCGAATGATTAATTCAACATATCGAACAAAAATATACTTATATTAAAAAAACGGTCAAGTGCGAGGCAGACTCTCGCTTCGAGGGATTCGATATTCCTGTAGTATTTTTAAAAACAATAAAGCCCATCTTTAAGACCGCAAATAAGTTTGTCTGTAATTTTTTCTTCTTTCAATTATTGTTTGTATTTGTCTTGAGGTTGTATCAGCCATTTTATAACAATCGATAGCATTTTATTGTACAATAATTATTTTCGATAAGGCTATTCAACAGAGTTACTGTATTTCAAGATCAACTACCGACAGCAAAACTATCGCTATCGGAACATCACTATTCAGCAACTGTATTAGTAGGCACTTTTTATACTTAGCTTCCTAGCTAGAACTCTGAATTCACAAACGTCTTTTTCTACGTAGCCTCCTAGGTAGATTTCTTATTCAGTCGTCAAATTCAAGCAGGTGTAATCGCGGCTTTAAATCCTTATATCCTCCTTATTTTGATTGGCTTGACGCAACTACCTACGTATTGACTTCTATCCGTTCCGATTTCTTTGGTTAAAATACTCAAACCACAGCCAAGGAAATCTTTAAATATAATGCAAAATCTGGATGGGCTAACACGCATCCTTTATCCGTTCAAACCTGTTCTATTTATAGCCGGCCGACAATAACTATGTTTGTTTACATCAGGCCAAAATTTTTTTTTTTTCACAACTATTTGGTGAAATTAAGTAATTCCTTTCCTTTTTTTCTATTTTATTATTTTCTAAGCAAGTACTCACTTTTAATCCTCGTCGCCAACTGTAGCATCGCTGATGTTAGTTGTTAAGCTCTTTATTTGGCTCGCAAACGCACACCCCACGTTGCACATCCTACTCGCTGTACGGTCGGTTGCAGACTGAGTATGCACGCTCGAGACAAAGGCTATACACTACAATCCCAATATTCAGTTCTTTCTTAGGCTTTTTTACGATTCTTTTCAAAATAGGTAAAAAGTAAATTCGTTTTGTGGAGGGAGATCCTTGAGGTAGCTGTACTTGTTGTATGTTTTTACTTTTTTAGGATTGTATATAATATTTGTTCTTGCACCGCGTTTAGGTACTCCAATTTGTTTTTATTATTTCAGATCTTATATTAAGTTTCCTTGTTTGGTACACTGTATGAAAATATTTGTGCACGGATGAATAACCTAACCTAACCTGCAAAACATTGCTACCTTTACTTCAGATATTCGGTTTAATAGAGACAAATGTATACCAATACATGGGGTCCCATTCCGTACTACGGTTTTTTCGTCGGAGTAAATAGCCCGAATTCATTTGGCCCTTTTGTTTCTAATAATTAAACTAAATGTTACTACTAGGTTGGTAGGTAAAGGTGTAAACTATGACATTAATTCAATTTTAACATCAAGATATCAATTTATTCTAAGAAAATATCTTATGGAAAAAATAGCCAGAACAATTTTCGGCACAAGTTCGTTCTATGACGTGAGGCATCTGTACTAGTATAGTATTATATTATCTGTGACCAATATTAATTATACTACTTGCCTATAGAAATTAGTTTCTTAACAAAACAATACCTAGGTTGTGACCCTGGGATGATGTCTCCATCAATCGGAGCTTCTGTACGTCCCACTTCTAGATGTCAACCTCGAGATGTCTTTTGTTTCAAAGCCTCTTGTACTGTGAGAACAATAGTTGCGTAAATAATGTGCTATATTTGTGTTATGATATGATGATGTTTAGTTAACTTATATACGTCACAGGAAAATGATACGGAATCGTAAGTTAATCAATTTCCTATTAAGTTGATAAACTTTCGAAAAATAAACTGTACCGAATTCGCTTCTGGTACTCGCCGCGGCTGCTACCGCAGCACGCTTGCTTCTTGCTTGAAAGATCCCATTCGGGATCGGTAAGGTTTGCTTTAACCTATGGATCTACGAATTTCCTACGAGTTAATTATTTTTCGAAAGTTTTTCAGCTTACTAGGAAATTGATCGAGTTACGAATTTTATTATTTTCCGGTGACATACAAACAAAAATAAGTACTTATGACAGCAATGAGGAGTTGCTCTTCTATAAAGGGTATAAGGGAGTTGCAGAAAACTCAAAGAGTGTGTTCAGTTAACGAAACTGAACAACTTTGAAAAGAAACATGTTTGGGAAATGTAAAATAAATGGCTGTTCTATACAAAAGGTTCGATCAAAGTAAGAAATTAGTATGGAAAGGTATTTTTAGGGTTCCGTACACAAAGGGTAAAAAACGGGACCCTATTGATATGCCTCCGATGTCTGTCTGTCTGTCAGCGGGCTGTATCTCATAAACCGTAATAGCTAGTTTGAAATTCTCACAAATAGTGTATATCTGTTGTCGCTGCAACAACAAATACTAAATATATAAAAAAGTAAAAAATTAAGGGGGGCTCCCAAACAGCTAAAGGGGGCGTTAAAAAAAGTTTGACCTACCCCATCGAGTAGGTATCGTTGTTCAGAACTCGTTGAGTAGTATTTTTTGTTTTAAAAAATATTTTGAAACAAAGGAATAAGATGCCACCAAAGTCAGCTGTTTTTACAAAATTTTGTTTGAGCTGTATCTCATGAACAATATTAGGTAGATAGTTAAAATTTTCACAGACTATGTAATTCTGTTGCTGCTATAACAACAAATACTAAAAATAAAAAAAGTTATAAATTAAGGGGGGCTCCCATACTAATGACCTGTTTTTTTAGGCGATTTTTGTTTAAGCTCTTTCTTAAAAAGGGGAACACTTACAAACGTGTAAATTGGTATATTTATAGTTCGTAAGCTATAAAATAACAACAAATTATAAAATCTGGTCAAGCGCGTGTCGGACTCAAAAAATCTAGCGCAGTAACTTACAAAAACTTCAACTAATACAATTATGATTATGAGGTGGAACGGAACCCTCGTAGCGCGCGAGTCCGACTCGCACTTGGCCGGTTTTTCAGTAAACCTTACACCCCATTTATGTAGAGCTTGGTACATAGTCCAGTCGACCCAATCATCAAATTTCTTTATAAAACAAAAAATATGGCGAAAATTATACCATTTGTTTCTCCCAGAAACTTCCCCGCTAATTCATTTTTCTCTTGGACGCAAAAATCCAATTTATCATGATGTGCTCTTGACTGTACCTATATTAAAAATGATTTTTATTTTAACACTTCCTATGTTCGGATAAATCTACAAAGTCTACAAGTCTACAAATTTCACACCATCGGGCAGGACCACAGTAGCCTAGTTGGCAAAGCGTCTGCGGTACTTACGCAGAAGACGCAGGTTCGAATCCTGCCTGTGGTTGTGAAATTTTGCGATTTTCTACTTTGTACCTATATTACTCTATGACTGTACCAAGTGTTATTGCTGTAGTTCTGGATGGAGCTTCCTGTCCTGCAGTGGACGTTTCATGGGATGTTATGACTGTTGCATTGACTGGTTTACCAAGTTGTCAGCTACAATGACGTAACGAAGAATTTAATAAGCTTACTTCTTTTTCTTCAACTCCTACCTTCTATGCTTCTATCGAAAGTGCATTCGCCAATCTCTTTAAGCATCTCAAAGATAAATGAAGTTTGAAGACTTTGCTCGGAAGAGCGATCTTGTGATCAGTCAGTTAAAATACTGGCGTAGATTTCAAACTACGAATGAAAACTGATCAAATACCTAGTTTTGAAAACGAGAAATAATCGGTCTCACATGCTATCTTAAAATAAATGAGGTAGCGGCACAAAATACCGGACACAATGGGTGGGGTAGATGAGAACATTGCGGCCCCTCAATCTCGGAGCTATTCGTAATCGTCAGGGGCGTTACTAACGATAACTCGACAAAAAGTGCTGTTACGGTGAACGCTGCGGCTAACTGCCAGATAGGCTGGACAAAAAATTGCACGGACGCGGCAGAGATGGACTTGAGAACGAGGGTGTCCACTGTTAAGCAAAGGCCAGATTTTTTTTTCTTAGCCTACTAGATCCCACTGCTGGGCAAAGGCCTCCCCCGCGGCTTTCCATTAGTTACGATGTTTACTAACCTTTTTCCAATTCTTTAAGAAGGCATCAAGGTCGTCACGCCATCGCTTTCTTGGTCTACCTCGGCGTCTGGACGGCAATGGGTGACTTTCTTTGCCCATCTTTTAGGGCACATTCGACTGACATGGCCAGCCCAATCCCATTTGAGTATAGCGGTCTTCCTCCCCACGTCGGCAATACAAGTTTTGGAACGCAATATGGTGTTCTTGACTCGGTCGGTTCGTTTTATTCCAAAAATACGCTGCGTTCCATCGCTCTCTGGCAAACCTTGAGTTTGGACTTGAAGTGCTCTGTCAAAGACCATGATTGGGCACCGTAAGTTAGGACGGGAAGGATACAAATGTCGATGAGTTTGCAACTCCGTTCACACGGTTAAGGCCAGAATATTAGGTGAAAAATATTGTGTTGATATTCTTACTCTACAAATAAAGTCATAACCTAGCTGCTGCGCTTACCGCTATTGCTGCTTCTCTTCCCTTTTTTAGGGTTCCGTAGTCAACAAGAAACGCTTATAGTTTCGTAATGTCCGTCTGTCTGTCCGCGGCTTAGCTCAGAGACCCTTGCTACGAGAAAGCTGTAATTTAGTTAATAATGTTAATTGGTTGTTATTGGAAATGTGAAAATATTTAAAGTATTAGTATATAATGATAAAATTTAAAGGAAAACTATCACATCTTAGTAGAAAAAATGAGTTTAAAGTGCCTGGAGTATGTAACTACTATGGTCAAAGAACAAGAAAATATCTCATACCTAAGATCTTTAATGATATACCTAAAGAAATAAAGGAGACTTGTTTAAGTAGGGCGACCTTCAAGTACAAAGTAAAAAGATATCTTCTAGAAAAAGTTCAAAGTCTGATAAGGTTATAATAGTGCATGTTTCATAAATAAATAATATGATAATAACTTGTTACCTGGCAATATATTTGTTAATTTTTTATTATTATAATGTTGTTATATGTATGTATACCTAAACATAATTAGAGGGAGCTGTATACTGCCTACAAACTGCTGTGCGGTTTGGCAGAATATAATGAATATGTATTACTGAATGTTTTGGTAAATAAAAGATTTATTTATTTATTTTATTTTTTTACTTCACGGGTTAATGAGCTGTAGCTGAAAAACTGGAAATAATAAAAATAGCAATAGCAATCAGGCACTAGGACCTCGCTGAGCATTACTTATGAGGTAGAAAGTTTGTTATGAACGTTATGAAAATACTTAATCAAAACCTGCTTTGCGATAAAAAATCTACGGAACTCTATATTGCGCGTGGCCCGACTCATCTAATTCCTTCTCATTTATCCAGCTGGGGACGATTTTCGGCTTATTATGTGAAGCGGAACTTGCGGAAGGTCTATTTCTATATCACACTCATCATTCTGTAAAAATAAGTGCCCATTCGATTCAACATCATGCTTTCTTTATTATGACTGCTACAGAGGCTATAAACAGTAAGTGCCTATCAAAGGTCCAATCCTTCATCACATTTAATTTACTGGTGATATAAACATCTCCTGTTTTATGGACACATGGCCATTTAAGACTGTGGGAGTTAGCGCTGATGGATTTGATGGGAGAACTCGGAATTAACAGCAGATTGAATGATTAAATTTGAATCTATGTGTGTTAGTTTCAACATAGACAAAAAGGGTTTGTTTGTTGCCATAGGACCTACTCATACTTCCTGTATATTTAACTAGATTTTTAATTTCTTACGAGTATAATTGGATCCCTGCAGATTCTCGAAATGCTTCAAGTTATTTTTCCAATACAAACTGAACAACTTTACCAAAGAAAAAATTGTGGGAAAGTTTTGACCTCTCCATACAAATTGCTCACTTTGATCGAACGAAGCCATTTTTTTACACGTTTCTTTGGGAAAGTTGTACAGTTTTGTTGACTGAACATGTCAGTTTTCTGTACACAGTCTCCCTTAAATCGTTTATAAGGCGTGCCACTGAGGCGTGCCATAGATTTTACCGGCACTATACAAGCCTCAGTCCAATGACCTGACACATGGTTGGCGTGAGTTAACAACAGTGGAGACTTTTAAATTGATCTTAACCGTTCAATCGCCCAGACAGTTCACCGTTCTGCTTCGATTCGCTCCACTATTGATTTGAATTGTTATACCTCTATGGTTATACGTATTGCGTTTGTCATTTAAGGTGCCTTTCCAGTACCTAGTGCTGTGCGAGGAGCTGAGCTGAGAGCTGGATAATTCCAACCAATAGGATTGCTCCATTCTTTTAGCATAGTGAGGTGCAGCTCTACCTTTGTCTTTCTACCAGTACTGTGCGAGGAGCTAAGCTGAGAGCTGAATAATTCCAACCAATAGGATTGCTCCATTCTCCTAGCTTAGTGAAGCGCAGCTCTACCTTTGTCTTTCCACCAGTGCCAAGCGAGGAGCTAAGCTGAGAGCTGGATAATTACAACCAATAGGATTGCTCCATTCTCCTAGCTAAGTGAAGCGCAGCTCTACCTTTGTCTTTCCACCAGTGCCAAGCGAGGAGCTAAGCTGAGAGCTGGATAATTCCAACCAATAGGATTGCTCCATTCTCCTAGCTAAGTGAAGCGCAGCTCTACCTTTGTCTTTCCAAAAGTACTGTGGGAGGAGCTAAGCTGAGACCTGGATAATTCCAACCAATAGGACTGCTTTATATTCCTTGCTTATAGAGCTGCGCTTCACTAAGGCTTCGACTAATAATGGTAGACGTATCTCAGGATCTTAAACTAGAGGATGATTAGCAGCGTCTAGCGACCAACACTGCCACACAAACAGAACAGTACTATCGGTACAATTGTAAAGCTCGCGTAAGCAGATAGAAGGGCACGCAGGGCAAGACAAAAGGTGTGCCATTTTCTGGGGAGAGAAACCACACAGTCATACAGAATCCGTGCTGTAGGCCCACCGGCACATGTTTTTCTTGCTCCGGCCGACTGGGGTCCGAAGTCTGGTTAAAGACTTCCATGTCAGCCAGGGCAGGTGGTTACCATTATACTGATGTCAACAATCACAGCAGTACATTGCACCAGCCGCAACGCTATATCCACCTAAAATATACTTACCACGTTTTTTGCTGTCCCCTGTCTATAATAGCAGTTGACGTTTTCATATGATTTTATGATGGTAATTGATTACGATTGGTTTGTGATCAAAGATGAGAACTGCTGTGACAATCCAAAATGACTATAAATGTTTATTTTGCACGAACATCTATCGACACATACATATTCATAGGTACGATTTTTTTATCTATCCATGTAAGGAGTCTAGAATTTCGACACTGGCGCCATTGTAGGCGTGAGTGAGCAGTCCACAGGGGCAGTCGTATTTAGACTTTGCTAAAGATGGAAAAAAAATTGTGGATAAAGTTTTCTTATTTAATAATAATATCATTAATTTACTATTATTATTATTATTTATGTACTTAAATGTTTTTATATTTGCTCTAAAGTCTTACAATGTAAGTATATTTTGGTTTGGATGTTATTGGCTTCTTAGTTTGGTTGGTAGTGCTCCTGCCGTTAGTCGCGGGCGCGATCCCCATCCAGGGTATACCTTTGTATGATGAACATGTTGGTTCTGTGTCTGTATGGTATTTATTGATGTTTTTGTATATCAGTCTCTGATACCCATAGTACAGGTTTTGCCTAGTTTGGGATCAGATGACCTCGTGTGAAATGTCCCCGTTTCATAAATAAGGCGAGGTACTACTTGAACTTTTTGTTAGGCCTGTAAAAGTTGCCTTCACCTGCGTCAAATCTTAAAGTTAAATCCCGAATCTCTCGTTCTTTTCAGAAGTTCTAAATATGGGTGTTAATATTCTACGAACGGGCTAAGTTGCCGTTGTGTCACTTGAAACAGTTATAACAACCCACAAGGGGACGACAAGGGAAAATTGGAGTTAGTCGTGAATATTTTAGATCCTTGATGAGCCGAAACTGCGCATTAAAGTACTTGAGCTGTAATCCCGCTATTAATAGCGATTTCTTTCCTTCATTAGGTACGGGAAAGAGGCGTGATGTTATGTATGTATGTATGTATTAGGTACAGTCAACGACAGTTCAAGCTAGCCCATACGTCGGTACAAAGTCCAATGTGTCAAGCTTGATGTGCTTTTGACTGTACTAGTCCGCAAATCATTCACTGTCCACAGTCAAACGAAGGCCTCTTCAAGTATTTTCCCTCTGATCAACAATGAATCACCTGATCGTCTAAAACGTAAGATAACCGTGCTTCGGAGTGCACGTTAAGCTGTTAATACTGGCTACTATTTACGGAAATACGACCACGTACCGGAAGACGAAGCGTTGGCAGGCCCCCCACAAGTTGGACCGACGATCTGGTCAAGGTCGTGGGAAGCCGCTGGATGCGAGCAGCGCAGGACCGGTCGTCATGGAGTTCTTTAGGGGAGGCCTTTGTCCAGCAGCGGACGTCTTTCGGCTGATATAATGATGATGATGATCTGCGGAAATAGTCGTTAAAGATACTATCCCGAAATTCGCAGCTTCTTCATGCTCGTCAATGCAAATATCGACATCACTAACGTTAGTGCCCTGCAACGTGGCTGTTACTCAACAACTCTGATGACAGGGTTTGTAAGGTCTTTCCGAAAACTGTGACTTCAGATCCAGACCATGATACCAAACCACTTACTTTACCAAGCACCGCAGAAGAAAATACGTAAAACAACGACTTTACAAACAAAATGGGCTATCACATGATTCAGTTTTTAGGGTTCCGTACCTACCCTTAGGTTGAAAAACGGTACTCTATTAATATGCCTTCGATGTCTGTCTGTCTTCTGTCAGCGGGTTGTATCTGATGAACCCTAATAGGTAGACTTTTCACAGATTATGTATTTCGGTTGCCTTAATTTAAGAACAAAATTATGAAAATGAAATAATATGGCTTACCTACTAAAAACGTGTTTTTCTAGGCGATTTTGTCTCGATTTTTGTTTTAGCTCTATCGTAAAAACGAGAACACAAGTGTGAAAATTGGTATAGTATGCATAGTGCACAAGCTATAAAATAACATGAAATGATAAAAACTGGTCAAGTGTGTGTCACTCATCCATTACTAAAACGGTATTAACCTTTGTGGTATGGAACCCTCGGTACGCGAGTCCGACTCGCACTTGGCCGATTTTAAAGGAAGTCACAATATTTTTTTTTGCATCAATTATGACATGTTCCTTGGGGAAAATTGCTCTGTTACATACACAGAAAAATAAGGGTACTTAGAAGGAGGATTAAACAAATAATTCGTCACAAGGTAGCGAAGGCGTCGTTCTATGGATTTGACGGGTTATTTTGAAAATTTCCTAGTGATCACTGATAGTTTGACATAAAATATTGGGACATGTTGGCAGATGTCATCCCATAGTAAAATAAATTAGCAAGGTATCTATTCCGAGCGAAGCAAGGAGGTCCGAAATCTTTGGTTACATAGTCTGAATCCACAAGTTTCAGTTTTCAAGAATGCCATTTTAGAACGCAAATGGATTATAGCATATTATCCAATATTGCCAGCCAGTACAAATCTGGTCCTAATCTTGCACACTCACTTAAATCCTTAAATATTTGAAAGGCTTCTCGGCTTTGTAACACGATGCGTTTTTTTGTGTTTAGACAAATTTTGATTAATTTGTGGTTTCCTCCCGTTCCGCCCTTAGTATTTTTTTTTTCTTACATCTAATCCTGAGCCTGAGAGCGGTACAATTTTTTTTTATCCATACTAATATTATAAATGCGAAAGTAACTCTGTCTGTCTGTCTGTCTGTCTGTTTGTTTGTTGCTCTTTCACGCCTAAACGGCTGAACGGATTTTGATGAAATTTGGTATGGTGATAGATGGTAACTTGGAGACGGACATAGGCTACTTTTTACCCCGGGAAAATATCTCATTCCCGTGGGAATCTACACATACAATAATACTCTAGCGGGGTTGTATCTGCTACAGCACACCGAAACTACTTAACCGATTTTGATGGGACTTTTTTTATTCAACTAAGTATCGCTGATTACGAAAACTACTACAATTTTGAAATCCAACGTGGTAGACGTAAACTACCATTATCCCCTGGGGATAAGGTTGAGGTGCGATAGGGTTGAAATGTCTAAAAATCAATATGGGTGTCGTTTGTAAGGTTTATCGAGCCGCTGATTACAAAAACTACAACAATTTTGAAATCCAACATGGTGGACGTGAAATGCTATCATCCCTTGGGGATGAGGTTGGGGTGCGATAGAGTTGATATGTCTAAAAATCAATACGGGTGTCGTTCGTATGGTTTATCGGGTCGCTGATTACGAAAACTACAATGATTTTGAAATCCAACGTGGTGGACGTGAAATACCACCACCCCTGGGATGGGGTTGGGATTCGATAGGTTTGAAATGTCGTTGTATGTTTATATAAGGATAGGGATAGCGGTTAAGATGGCGTTAGGGGTAGAAGCAGGGATAGGGGTAGGGTCAGGGATAGGGAGAGGGAGAGGGGGAGGGATAGGGAGAGAGTGTAAGGGAGGGGAAAATGAGGGGAGAGAAAGGGGGAGGGAGGGGTAGAGGGCGTGGGAGGGGGTAGAGGGAGGGGGGGTAGAGGGAGGGAGAGGGGGAAGGGGAGGATGAGTGAGGGGAAGGGGGAAAGGGAGGGGAATGGGAGGAGGGCGAGGGGGGAAAGGGAGGGTGATGGGGAGAGGGGAAGGGGGGAAATGGAGGGGGAAGGAAGGGTGAGGGGGGGAAGAGGGAGGGGCGAGGGAGAGGAAGAGAGAGTGGGAGAGGGTGAGGGAGGGGGAGTGGGAATGTAGGGGGGGGATACAAAAGGATAGATAGGGAGGAATAGGGACCTTTTTTACTTTTATGAATACCTCCTCGCTACCCATTCACTTCACTCCCTTTATTGCCTTCTTTTTTAAGTTCGCCTGTAACGGTTGACAATGAAAATTCCGCACTACCTACCAGTTAAATAAAATCAAAAGATAATTAAGTTTGTAGTAAGATGCATTTATTCAACTTGGATAAGTACAAATGCATCTTTTACGTAGGGATCAAGAAGGATAAGCGCTCCGTAAAATATTTTTCAATTAAGTTCGAGTTCTGTTTTTTTATAAAATCTACGCGGACGAAGTCGCGGGTAACAGCTAGTTTTAAATAAATAAATAAAGCGTTTATTTGCTCTCACAAAAACAATTTCTATACAACAGGTAGGTACACTTGGAGTTTGTAGGTATACAATAAAAAATTGTTGATTTGTGAGAGCCTGGTGTCCGTACTAGGAAAAACCTGTATGACAGATCACCAGATCACCATTTCGCTCAACGAAGATTAAAAATTTTCGCGTTTGTTAGGTTAGGTGCATTCATCATCATCATGACATCGGACAGGGAACTCCCTCTAAAATTCCAGCTTTTGTTGAAACAATGTGGAGGGGAAGTACCATTGTCACCACGATGCTTGTTAGCGTTACGGCTGGCACCGTGGACTGCGGTTGTTGGTGATCGCAGAATTAAGATGATTCGATCGATACACAGAAGAATGCTGCTGCCCATCCTCTGGTTTATTAACCCTTAGTCGCCTCTGACGGCACCCATGGATGGGATGGTATAGTACTATTCTTTGCCGGCACCTCACGGGGCGTAGGCATAGGTGCATTACATGTATAAAACTTGGACTTCCTTACCTACTCTATCTGATGGACTACGCCATACTTATAAAGGTGGTAGGACTTTTGTGCAAAGTTCGTCTGTGGAAGTACCACCACCTTGCTTTTTTCTGCCGTAAAGCAGCAGTGTTTGCACTGCTGTGTTTCGGCTTGAAAGGCAAGGGAGCCAGTGAAATTACTGGCACATGAGACACACCATCTTAGTTCTCAGGGTGGGCAACGCGGTTTGCTGTCTTGTTAGTGTCAATTATGCTACTAATAAGACAGTGGGCGCTATGGGCGGTGGTGACCACTTACCATCAGGTGACCCACAAGCTCACTTGCTACATAAAAAAAAAACCGGTCAAGTGCGAGTCGGACTCGCGCGCCGAGGGTTCCGATATATCTATTGTATTTTTGGAAGCAATAAAGTCAATTTTTAGGACCGTAAAACTAAATTTGTTTGTAAAGGTTTTTTGCAGATTTCTAAAAAACTGTGCAACTTAGAAAGATCGTTTTATTTTTGCTGTAATATTTACATAAACTTCTATCGACTGTAATTAATTCCCATTTTTTCCTTTCACAGACTTCGGAGATAAGGGCGGGGGAATGGTATTTTTTTTGACATTTTTCATCACAACTTGAAAACTAAGAGTTGTAAAAGAATACAAAAATGTATTTTAGAATGTACAAGTAAAGCCCTTTCATAAATGATACCCCACTCGACCTAGTAACGATAATTTGAAATTTTGCCCCTCCTATTTGGGCCCTCTTTACAGTAATAATCATAATTTTTTTTTAATTCTTTCATGTGCTATTAAGTTGGGCAACCAAATTCTACAACTATTCTAAATTTCAAGTCGATAGCGTGAGTGGTTATTGAGATATAGAGGTGTGACAGACGGACAGACAGACAGACAGACAAAGTAGCACCATAAGGGTTCCTTTTTTTTACTATTTTGTTATTGGAACCCTAAAAATATCTAACAACTATCCTTTGAATCTATTGTTCCCCGACTAATAATAATTATCTACGATTGTCCTATGAATGCCGATTGTGTCAATTACCTCTCTTTAACACCATACTTGAGTATTCGCGTTGAGTGAGCCATATACTACGGATAAGGTGCTTCCGGTTCCTTTGTGGCTACTGTAGAGGCGTATATGGAGAGCGGACGTGACGCGACTTGAAGAACTTTTTTTTAGGGTTAGTTCAGGCAGAAATAAAAATGCTCGCCCATTTTTTTTGAAGTCGCTGTATAATGAAAATGTATATAATTTATTTATTTATTTAATTCGGGGAAAAAGAGATCTTCACTTATTAATTCAGAAACTAATTCGGCATACATTACTCGTTGAAGTAAGGATATTGGAATTAATAGAACCAGGTTCCCAGCAGTGTATGTCAAATTAGTCTTTGAATTTAGGGGGGTGTGTTTGCGATTTAAGGAACACTAGAAAAAAAATCATGTTTATAAATAGGTCTTTACCTATGAAATTGCCGAAATTTTCTTACATATTAATGAGATCATAATTCCTATAATTCTAATGCTATTTTCTTCATTTGTCTTATTTTTCAAAGTTGACTTCAAGGTTATCAATTTACGAATAAATAAAATTAGTTAGATATATAAAATTAAAGGATCGAAAATTGTTCGTCTTAAATGTCGTCCGATTTCATCATTAGATTTGTTATATCTTTTTATAGATGATATTTTTCGAAAATAAAATTTAAGCTTCTGTTAGCTTAATGTCTTCTCAATAATGCCTAAAAAAATAAAAAGAATTGGATTTATAATTCCTAAGAAAAATGCAAACATGTTAGTACTGAAAATTGAGTTTACCTAAAATTCGCCATACAAAACGGCAATTTCATAGGTAAAGACCTATTAAAATACCTATATTAAGGGTGTAAGGGACGGTGTACCGAAAACTGAAAGGGCGTGCTCAGTCAACGAAACTGAACAACTTTCCCAAAGAAACAATGTTGGTAAATTAAAAAAAAATTTACCTCTCCAGACAAATTGCATTTACATTTCCCAGCATATGTTCCTTTGGGAAAGTTGTTCAGTTTCGTTGACCGAGCACGCTCTTTCAGTTTTCGGTACACCGTCCCTTAGGTACACCCTGTATAGAATCACGGGTTTAGGCTGTCAGTCAGCCAGTTTTATAAGAAGCACCTATAGATTTATAGGTAAGAAGTGTCGTGCGTGCTTCAAGCAGAGTATAACATCATTCAAGTTTACCGTGTCATCCATAATTTTAAAAAAAGAACGCGTATCTTGCGGATATCCGGTCATCGATTACGCCCGCGCGTTCGTTGCCCGGGGCGCGACGGCGACCCGGGCGTTATCGTTCTCAATAAAGTGCTTAGCCAGATTACGTTGGTGGAAGGGGCTGCTTCAAGCATAGAAAAATAAGGGTAAAATAAATTAGTAAGGTATCTATTCCGAGCGAAGCAAGGAGGTCCGAAATCTTTGGCTTCAAGTGTATTTATATATTTAGGGTTCCGTACCCCAAAATAAAAAAACGGAACCCTTATAGGATCACTTTGTTGTCCGTCTGTCTGTCTGTCAAGACCCTTTCTCTCACGAACGAGAAGAGGTATCAGGTTGAAATTGATAACGAATATTAAGGTCCTACACCACACAAGATCTGAAAATTTCAATTTTTTACAACGACGCAATCAAAAGATATGGCTTTTTATGTCCTCATCTCCATACATTTATGCAAAAAAGCAAAACCTACAGGGTACTTCCCGTTGACCTAAAATTATGAAATTCGGCAAGAAGCTAGGTCTCACAGTACAAATATAGGGAAAAGTCTAAAATCATTAAATATTTCCATTTTTCTCACAACTAATAGTAACAAATTAAGGTGAGCTCCCGTTTCAAGAACTTTTCTATAAAAGAAGGGTCAAGTTGGATGGTCGCGGAGTTTTTTAAATCAATGAGCAAAAGGTTTTAGTATATCAATGTTAGATAGGTACGGAACCCTTAGGGCGCGAGTCCGGCTCGCACTTGGCCGGTTTTTTTTATTTTTTGTGCTTATTTTAGTAAGGGATGACATCTGCCAACATGTCCTAATCCCATCATCGATGATCCATATGAAATATTTAAAATAACCTGTCAAATCTTCACTTCACTACCTTGTGACGAATTATTTCTTTAATCCTCCTTCTAATTACCTTTACATCTCTCATATTCGGTAAGTAGGTCCTTATTACCCCCAAATGGGGCTTGTAGGTGACCAATTAGCGCTCTAGGGTAATAATGTAGCTAGAAAAGCCCTAGGGCGGTAAGTAATTGAGTTTTGAAAGAGTGAAGTGTTTTTTTTAATTACTTACCGCCCTAGGGCTTTTCTAGCTACATTATTACCCTAGATCGCTAATTGGTCACCTACAATTTGGTGGTAATAAGGACCTAATTACCTCACAATCGAGATGTAAAGCAGAGTAGTTAGCTCGGGTGTAAGCATCAATTCGCTAAGCTAAATAAATAAAAATGATTTTTTTTATATTTTTAACTGAAAATTTAGACTATTTTAGGAAACAAATTTGTTTTATTCCGCCTAAAATACTATTATTAATTTTATATTATTTTTTTAAGTTTTAAAGTTGATGACGTCATTTCACAGTAGACGATGAAACGATTGCCATACCAAAACGAAATCGCGGGTTGGTAGGAAAAATCTTTAGCCAAGTTATGCTTGGTTTTATATAGAAAACCTTTTACAGCTAAATCGTCAAAATTAAATATCTTTCGGGTGCTTTTGGTTCTGTGATTTAGCTTCTAAACTCAAATTTTTTTTTCGCTAAGCTAAATAAATAAAAATGTTTTTTTTTTATATTTTCAACTAAAAATTTAGAGTATTTTAGGAAACTAATTTGTTTTTTCCGCCCAAACTATTATTATTAATTTTATATTAATTTTTTAAGTTTTAAAGTTTATGACGTCATTTCACAATAGACACAGATGCGGTTAGAAAGTATATATATTCCTTGCACAGATGTGTCAAAAATTGAACATAAACTCAAAACCCTATTTGTTCCGGGCTGTTGAAACGGCCGATTGCCATCTTATGGAAAATCTAATTGAATTGTTTGGTAACTTTTTTGTTTTACTAAAGTTTAGAAGTAAGTAACTTAGGTACTTAAAATAAAAGGTGAAAACATGAGAGCAGTAAGAGAACTGAAGACTCTTCATAAGTGCTTTATACCGAATTGTCCAAACTCGGTTGCAAAAACAAAAGATAAATTGCTTATTCACGTGAGCAAAGCAGTAAAAAGGAAGTGGTGCGAACAAGTAAATATAGTTTATAACCCTGATAAGATAATGTATTGCTGTGAAGATCATCTAGACGTAAGTTCAACTCATTGTTTTTAGACTAACCCATGATTCATGTTACATTTACATAAGTATTGCTTGTTACAAGTTTCACAATGACATCATGTTGATTTCTTGCAGTTAAATGATGATTTGGACAATTATTACCAGTGGAAGTTTATAAAAGCTAGACCAAGACTAAAACCAACAACTACTCTGAAATATTCTCTCGAAAATGTATCGAGCCATGTTGGTGTACTAACAGAAAATGAGAGTGGCATTGTTCAGGTAATGTATACAGGGTGTAAATGCAAAACCGAGCGGCAGCTCAAGGGTGTGCTCAAAACACGACACTCAACTTTTTTAAAGAAACATGAGTCAAAAGTGGAGATATTTTTTTTGGCTTCTCCATACAAACCTTCAACAGTGGACAGTGCATTTTATATGGAGAAGCCATAAAAATTTCTCAGATTTCGACCCATTTTTCTTTGGAAAAGTTGTTCAGTGTCGTGGTCTGAGTACACCCTTGAGCTAGAGCTCGGTTTTGCATTTACACCCTGTATAATTCACACCATATTTTATTAGTACCCTGAACACTGATGCTTGTGCTATGTCACCTTGCGACAACTCCCTTGACTAAGCACGCCCTTTCAGTTTTCGGTACACCGTCCCTTTATATTTATAATTCCTATAATATTATGTTGATACAGATAGAAACCACAAATAGATCAACTGAGTTGGAAAGGATGTTAATGCAGCCAACTGAAAATATTCCTTCACACAAAAAGGATAAGAGTTCTTGTACTACTACATCAACAAGTGCTGGGCCTATGCAGGTATATTTTTATTTATATTCCCCTCTATTCTATGCACTGCCCATCTGTTTTTGCTCAGTTTCAGTGGACATGGTTCGAGCAGAGCATGTTTTTAGGATGTAGGTATGCTTTTGTATGACTGCAGGATGGAGCTCGCTAAGCCAACATAAATCTCTCTCAGCTCCTCTTGAGACTAATAGATGTTCTTGTTTCAGATTAATATCGCTACACAGTGCGATGTTATTAAAATGGTGAATAAAAGCACTATGGTCAACAAACATGTGCTTAATCCGAAGCCCGTGATTAAAACTAACATAGAATCTTCACCTACAACAGCTCCAACATTATCAGAAATCGCAACCCCATCCCTGTATGGCTCTACAATTGAAACTGATGACTCAGATAGCGATCTTCAAGAAAATAGAAAAAAAAAGGGCACTCGTTTACATATGATCCGCTTAATTTATAAACATCCTAAGATGTATTTAGGTTTACCAAAGCAGTATTTGTGGTTAATCAAAGAAATTGCAAAGCTGATGTCTGGGAAGGAGATAGATATACTGATAACTCTTTTAAAAATTAAACTTAATGAACCTATGATGCGTCTCGCACACGAATTTGAACTATCTACACCTACTGTCACAAAATCATTTTATAATGGTATTTTGGTTTTAGCGAACTACTTTCAAAACTTTGTGTTTATGCCTTCTCCTGAAAAAATCAAGGAAAACCTGCCTTTAGTATTCAAAATACGGTATTCAAATGTTCAATGTATTTTGGATGCATTTGAAATAGAGATAGAAAAGCCTACCGATCCACAATCTCAAGCTCAAACCTGGTCACAATACAAGCACTGTAACACAATAAAGTATCTTGTGGGATGTACACCCAATGGCTTTATATCTTATATTTCTAAAGGCTATGGTGGTAGGATATCTGACAAAGCACTTGTGGAAAAAAGTGATTTAATGTTAATGTTACCCATAAATGCTGTAGTCATGGCTGATAGAGGGTTCAAAGAGGTTGAAGCTCTGCTCATGACTAAAAATATTAAACTTCTTCGCCCTCCTAGTGTGTATTCTAATAATAAGCCAACAAAAGAAGAGGTATTAAAGACTAAAGTCATTGCAAGCCTCAGGATACACATTGAAAGAGTGATACGGCGAATAAGGGAGTACCGACTGCTTAAACCTCATTCAGTTGTGAGCCATAAACATGTTGGATACATAGATAAAATTTTACTAATTACTTGTGGCCTAATTAACCTCCAAAACGAAATAATAAAACGCCAATGACTTAAAAAGGAAAGTTTTTTATTTATCAAACGTCCAGCATAGTACTTATTTACAATGCACTCTGAATAATTTTATTATAAACATATTTTTCCCAAAACTTTGTAGCGTTTTCTAATAGATTATTAGCATTGATTGGGTCATGTTGTAGCCAGTATATATGCACTTGTTTATTTATTTCAAAACATGGATCAGCAACACAAAAGAGCCCTTTATTTTTTTTTGCTGCGAGCATTTGTGTCTGCATCTGTGATGCGAATTTCTTTTTTATTTTACCATCACAGACATAGTTTTTCATGGTTTTCTCGCTAATGGGGCACTTCACTTCAACAATGAAGTCCTCACTAACACCATCTGGCGATGCCCCAATTAAACTGTTTATCAATAGAAGTCCTGATGCATAGATTTTTTTATTTATGATTTTTTCAACTTCTTTTATCACCTTTTTTTCTAAGACCTGCCCTCGTTTGATGGCCCTAGTTTCTGGGACCTTGTATCCTCCTAGAATCTGTTGAACAAGAGAGCCATCAGTGTCACATTGAGAGGCCTCATATATGATGGATGCAGTGATTCTGCCTTGGCGCATTGAATGCCACATTTTTGATGTAACTTGTGAAATTGTACATTCATTTATCTCCTCCACAACTTCTGGGGTAATTTTCATGTCCATTTCTTTTCTATACGTCTGGAAGTCTAAATCTTGTACATTTTTTACATACTCTAAAGTCATGTCAAACAAATTGTATGATGTTTTATTCTCACTAATATATAATGAAATGAGGGAGTTTCCTGCTAAATCTTGTTTTTCACTTTCTTCTTTGAATTGAGCTATTATGCTGGGATCCTTCTGCATTAACTTCATTATTTTATTTTTCTTGAAAATATTTTCTGCCTCCAATGGCTCACCACGCAAAGATCCCAACTTTGGTTTCTTCCAGTAGCATTCCACTGATGTAGGGGCAGGTTCGCTGCTCCTCTTATTCAGCCAAAACAGGAACACCAGGGAGTGTTTGCATCCTCCAGCTGACGCAGGACATCCATCACATATTGCTTCTGTGATTAGATTCTCTTTCTCGTCCAAAGTGACCGTGGTGATATAATTTTTGTCAGCAATTTTGTGCTCGGGTGTTACTTTGCCTCTCACTATACACTCGGCCTGCGCTGTTCTTTTTACCTCTACATAGCCCACAGCCGACTCTAGGTAGGATTCTCGAGATGACCTGTAACAAAATGGAGAGTGGTGTAAGTATCCAACTAAAAGGAAGAGTGTTGAAACTCAGCGAATGTTCTGACCTCGGAGCGATTATCGCTAATGACAAAAAATAACTGTAGTTCAGTTTTAGGTTAAATACTTATTTGTGTTCATACTCACAACATAACTTTAGCACCCCGTATCTCAGCAATGTTGTGCTTACTGCTGCTCGCCATGTACTCCAGTATCATGCAGTCGTTCATGTGTGGCAAATTACTAGAGTCGCCTTTCAGAAAACCTGCAGCAACGGTCGATGCGCGCTGTGCACGTTTAGAACCGCTTGTACTAGGATTCATCGTTCAAAACGATCTATTGCTGATCGACAAGGTTCGGTAAACAAAGCTGTTGTCAACGAATAGGCAATCAATACAATATCCCATAAACAGTCCCAAGTACTCGTAAGTACTAAAAAATCAAAAAATATTCAACTTCAACTTTTAATAAGATGGCAATCGGCCGTTTCAAGATTTACAATATCAACAAAAACACTTCTTATCGTACCTATCAAACTCGAAACGTCAAATCGAATCGTTTGACAAGAACAGCCAGAGAATAAGTTTTCTTTTCTATTGCTTTTTTTTTGCTTGTGGAATGACGTCACTTAGTGGACAAATGAATGACACAACTGCCGCAGCATTTTTTTATATATTACCGCAATCAAATTACTTTTCAAGACGAAAATAAAAAAATATGGTGTAATATAAAAATATCTCGAAATGGTTTTTGTATTTTATTATGTTAAAGTACTAATAGACGATCGGATCGGACTGCTCTGAATTTAGCTCCGTACCACGATTTTGCCCAATAGAGTTGCGGATTGACTGATTCAGTCCGATCCGATCGTCTATTAGTACTTTTATATCATATTTAGGTTGGCCATTATGGTCAAACAGGTTATGTACATACTTCTTCATTGGTCATCAACCTTTTTGGTAATATTTTTTTACACATTACTGGTATCCCCGTCTTTGACACATTTTTATGTCATACTAAAATCACGCATTTTTCTGCAAAAACAGTGAAATATTGTTGCGTAAATGGCTGTGAAATTGATAGCTATGCTATTTGCGGAATATTCTTCTATGGGTATGCATTATTCCTTTGATTTTTCTATGAAAAAGCCGAATTGTTTTACGTATGAAGTAGGGTGGCTATAATGTACGTTGTTTGAACATACAGGAAAACAAAAGGTACCACCACATCAGTACTGTGGGATGTGAATCTGCGGAAACTGCCCATAAAACTGAAAAACTTGTCCCAAAGAACATTACGATAGACTAGTCCCAACTAACATTATGGACGACACGCGGGGAGCCAATGAACAATTCGCACGCCTGCCCTGCGCTCCTCAGCATCGGAGTTTAGTGCCGTGATTATTGAGAGGTATTATGTGAAGTTTTTTTACCTTGGGTTGGAATTTATTTAACAGAGTTTCATCTTTCGATATTGGTATGCCTCTTACGGCCAGTTGCATAAAGCGACATTAAAGTTAAATTTCCTTTAATTTTTATGCTGTCACTTTCTTTATCATCGAAACAGAAAGTGATAGCAACAGTGTACCGAATGGCACAGTGCGATCGAAGCTGGAGGACAGGAGCAATAAATAAAAACGCCTTCGTCCACGGAATACAAAACTTCGTCGAGTAGTATCTAGTAGTGCAGCAAACCACCTCGCTGAGAGAGATGTATTCTTGCTCATATTTAAGTGGTTGGTAGTTAATTTTAGAAGGTATTGTTTTGGAATTTGGGAGAAATTTTGTTTTGTTTTATTCATTGATAGACCGATCTATTTTCTCGATTTATCCATAACTTCATTTAAAAAGTAGGGGGCTCGCGACTAGGCCGAAATGCAGTTGGTTGATGTTGAGTTTTTACAAGAATACCAACAAAGACCTTTATCGGCCTGTTGTTCACGGACGGACAGAAGGGACGCACGTATAGATAGATGGACAGAAAGACAGCTGATGTATGAGTGGTGTTCAATAAGTAGTGAGAATGAACAACATATTGGTTGTAAGTCTTTTGATGTTTGTAAATATTGGTAGTTTATTTCAGTAAACCTATCAAAGACTTGGGCCATAATATTAAGAAACGTATAAATGAGGTAAAGTTTAAGAGCCAGTCCATATTTTTGAACCTATTCCTATTCCGTGTGAGTAAAAAAAAATGTAAAATCGGAACTAAATCTATGAATTAAGAAATAAAGCCATAAAATTTGAAATTCCACGATCAAACAGTAGGCTTCTAAATAGGAGAACATTTGTCCTTCCTCATGTTAGGACTAACATTGGCCAACACAGTCCTATCCACAGAATGTGTGCCGGTTATAACGGTATTCGTTTCAAATTTGACATATTCACTGGTTCTTTGGCCTCAGTTAAGGATAAAGTACTTAGTAATTTGGTTATTACCAAATTTTAATTAATACTTAGTTTAACGTAGTTGTAATCTAACTTCTTACTTCTAACCTAATTTAACATAACTTAAATTAAAACTACCGGATATTTTGTTTATCCCTTGTGAATGCTGTGTTCACTATTTGAGAATGTACACAAATATCATTAACTTATGTTTTTATCAGAATTCTAGTTGTAGGTGTGTAACATTCGGTTTGTGAACCTAATAAAAAAAAAAAAAAAAAAAAAAAAAAAAAAAACCTTTTATTTATTCGATAATTTTGTTACATGTCGTACCTTTAATAAAATTTGTTTATCAATAAACAATAAGTCATAAAATACAAGTCAAATATTATTTATTGCTTTGCTTCTGATGATGACGCATCGTACTCGGACTTTTCTGGAAAGCAAGAAAGGAAGAAGAAAAAATGAAAAAAGGTTTATTTTGGAAACAAACAAAAAGAATGCTGCTGCTGAAAAAACTCCGATCCAATTGTTGAATATCACCGAGTGATATAATATATTTTTTGAGACATCAAAAATTAATGTACCCTGATAATCTGTTATAATATGAACCATAATACATGAAAAGTAATAATCCATCCCTACTTTATATTTAACGAATGTCAATCCCATCAAACCGCACTTTTGTAAAGAAAAAATTGTAATTTTGAATATTTCGGGTGATGTACTTACTTTGTACTCATGACATGCAAATAATATCATGCTTGAAATTCAAGCATGATATTATGGTAAATCCCCGTTCCAAGTAGTTCGGAAGGGAGCTTGTCCTGTAGTGGACGTTTCATTTGATGTTATGTATAACATGAAAGTATTATTCAAGGCTTGAGCTACCATGCTTGTAAGCGTTGTGGCTGGCGACCGCTGTTGTTGGTGACCGCAGTACGTAAGATGAGACCATACATACAGGAGGACGCTGCTGCCCATCCTCCAGTTAATAAGCCCTTAGTCACCTCTTACGACACCCACGGGTACAGATGGGTTGGTACTATTCTTTGCCGGCACCACACGGACTTGTCTTGATTTATCTCTATGATTCTACGATTGAGCCACGAGCCAAACCAAAGATGAATCCTCAGCGTTGCAAGGGTTTCAATGCACGAGACGCAAAATACTTTTGTATTGCCGAGCGAAACACAACTTTTCAGGTAGAAACGAAAGTATAAAATCTTGCCAAATAAAATATTGAAAATGAAGCTGCTATTCCAGAGGGCTTCAATAATAATACAACCCCAAGCCTAAAATAGTTTGGTCACCCTACTTTGTGACAGAGATGCATTACTGACTGTTGGCGTTTAACAGAAAGAGCACAGAGAAAAAAAGTTTTCTTATCTATTGATTTTTTTTACTTGTGGAATGACGTCACTCAGTGGTCAAATGAATGTTACAACTGCAGCAGCATTTTTGAATATATTACCGCAATCAAATTACTTTTCTATTCGAAAATTAAAAAATATGGTATGATATAAAAATATCTCGAAATGGTTTTTGAATTTCAGTGTGTTATATCATATTTAGCTTGGCCAATTGCACCTTCGAACTATAGGCGCCCTCGCTGCGCTCGTGCGCCTAAATATCTCGGGCTGCAATTTATGCCTTACAGCCCTTGGCTACTAATCTACTATTATTTTTCTGTAAAAGGAAGGTAAGACGTTACATTGAGCGTCGAGATTTTTACGAAGTGCTTTTATAATAGCGTGTAACGGACAGGTGTGATAATACAAGGGAGTGTATCTGCACATGAAACTGAACAACTTTTCCCAAGGAACATAGTTCATAGAACATAATCAATTTTTAACCTCCCATAGAAACTGCATCAGCTGATAACGCATTTTGATAATAATAACGCACTTATGTTTTTTGGGAAAAGTTGTTCAGTTTGGGCAGTTCGAGGATGGGCAGCAACGTCCTTCTGTGTACCCTAACCAATAACCATCTTACATACTCCAATCACCAACAACCGCGTTCCATGGTGCCAGTCGCGACGTAAATAAGTAGAGACTATGATACTTCTCCAAATTATATTTTTGCTGGAATTCTGGAGGAAGTTCCCTGTCCTGACGTTTGTTACGTTGTTATGATAATGATTATTACAGAAATGAAGAAGGATTCTAGAAGAGCTATAAAGCTTTGTTCTCGATTCACGCCTTTGTGGTTGCAATTTTTCACGCCCATGACATGACTTTCGATGCTTGCGGTTACATCACAATGGAACTTGGACATTTGAAGGTCGCAATAACCTTACAACTAAATAGATATAATTGATTAAGGTATGGTATGAGCTTGTCCTTTAGGTGGACCGTCCACCATGCAAGTATTTTACTAGGTTACTCTTCCAGCCGTCAGTTACTCTTATTTAATGTTATCATCATCATAACTTCCCATGAAACGTCCACTACAGGACAAGGAGCTCCCTCCAGAATTCTAGCTTTTGCTGGAAAAATGTGGAGGGGAAGTACCATAGTCACCTCGCTGGTTAGCGTTACGGCTCCGCGGTTGTAGGTAACCGCAGTAAGTAAGATGTCGCCTCTTACGACACCCACGGGTATGTATGGGTTGTTAGTATTCTTTGCCGGCATCACATGGGACAGTTAGTTCCAAGTTCCGAAGTAGGTAGTCGTTATTGAGCTATATCAGAGGCTTTTGGCGGCTCAATAACTCTGACAGCAAGGTTTGTAAGGTTCATGTATGGCTCAGAAAATCCATTCCTGCGTCTGGTCCCAAAGCTCATAAATAGGCTTGTTCTTGGTGAGTTCATATCATCGTCGACCTTAACCTATGTTTCCTAGGGTTATTCCACTTTCTATGAAAATTTAAATAGACTATGTGTTGTTAAAACATACTGTATGCGGAACCTTAAAAATAAGCAAAATTTCTGATAACCAAAGATTCCACGCTAACCGAAGCTATATTTACTTAGAACACCAAAATACCAGAAAATCTCTTTAAAGGAAAGAGATATATCGTTCTAAAAAAACTCTACCAAATGTATTTTTACTCAAGCAATGGAATCCCTGATTGCCTGCGTAACATATGGTGTAATTCCTGCGTGTTTCTGTCTCACCCTTGGTCCTAAATAAATACTGGCACTACATTCTTGTATGAGTTAATATGGTGCCATAGATGTAAACCTCCGTTTTATATCTATAGTTTGATCTGCATGTATGTATTGGTTGTTACACTTGTTACAAGTATCAAAGATATTTCATCTATTCTCAAGTAGAGTCTATGTTCTAGTAGTGGTTAGAGAGTTCGGTTCTCTATCCGGAGGTTCTGAGGTGGAAGTCTGGTGGGGACAATATCGAACAAAATTTTACTTTGTGAGCCCTTTTGTTAGGACATTGGTTTATTCACTTGGATTGTCCGAAAACTTAGATGATTCCATACTTCGGAAGGCAGGTTAAGCCTTTGGGACTCTGATAGCAGGGTTTTTAAGGTTATTCATCGATATTAGAAGCCACATGATATAATTATGATGATTTTGGATACCAGATGATTGTCGAGAGTTGGTCTTTCTATTCTTTGTATTTTACTCTTCATGTCCATTTCAAAGTCTACGAGTACAAGTGCAGCAAGTAACGAAATGTTATTCTACTTATACTTTTGTAGCTACATTCTCATTCTAACATCACTGATCGTTTTTTTAAGAACGTCATAAACACCATGTTTGTTAAAAGGCACTTTTGACGTTTTTTGTCCAATTGACAATGTTGCTTACGACGTTCTTTCTGAAAAGGTTCAAAATGCAGTGTGGTGTAGATAAATGTGTAGATACATACAACACATGCAGCAGTGTCAGTACCTAGTGTCACTGTGCTGAGATGTGAACGGACCAGGACGTGACTGGAATTTATAATCGGGAGTACATTCCTGGACATTTTGAGAGGGTGTAGACCACAGACGAAGATAGACTTAGGAGAGAGAAAAAAGAATATTTTATAAAAATTGCACAAAAGTATTATTGTTTAACAGACAAATTATTGGGATGATTTTATTTTACCTTTTACAATACGTGCTGCTATCAGCAAAGTTTCTATGGGAAGTTAAATTTCATATTTGTATTTCGACTTAAGTTAGTTGAGAAAAGTTGTTTAGTTTCATGAGCAGTGTCAGCTGTTTTTCGCCGAATTAAGAAATCAGGGTTTAATACGCATACCGGCGGTCAGTGACAATTTATTAGTGTATCAGTTCGACGACCCGCGTCTCTTTATGTTACGTGTTTCTTTTTTTTACATTAAGTGGGTACCTATTTGCGGTCAGATAAACAGCTCTACATTATTTTGCCCGCCTGTACGCTTCCATAAAATGCTTCTAACCGCTCATCTCAGTAACTTGTGTTTATACAGTCACTGTCAGCGTCGTCTGCTAGCATTTTTTTTTGTAAGTATTTTAACCCACGACTTTAAAAATAAAAAACTGGACAAGTATGAGTCGGACTCGCGCATCGAGGATTCCGTACCACCAAGGTAAAATACTGTCTTAGATAAGGACGTGCAGTCACGCAAAAGTGTAAAAATACGCGCGAGTCCGACAAGCTGTTGACTAGTTTTTATTATTTTTATTCCATAGTTTATGTACTATAAACGTACAAATTTTCACGCTTACAAGTTTTCCCGTTTTTACGTTAGAGCTACAAGAAAAAATCGAGCAAAAATCGCCTAAAAACGCGTTTTTAGTAGGGAAGCCTTTTTATTTTTGTTATTTGTTGTTATAGCGGCAATAGAAATACATAATCTGTGAAAATTTCAACTGTCTACTAGGTTCATGAGCTACAGCCCGCTGAAAGACAGTTAGATCGTTTTTCACCCTTTGCGTACGGAACCTTAAAAAAGGTGTTTTACCCGCGTTTAAGTTACAGTCAGTAAGTCAGTCAAACAATGCGTCTGTATGGTTTCGTAGCGCCGAAACATTTGAAAAGATTTTAATATTGCTTTTTCAATAAAAATGTGGTATTACATTACAGCCAAGGTATCAAATTGGTTTTGCAGTTACCTACTGAAATAAAATAAAATTGAAAACTATCAGAGTGATTTACCTAATCCTATCCTACTAATATTATAAATGCGAAAGTTTGTAAACATGTATGAATGTATGTTTGTTACTCTTTCACGTAAAAACTACTGAATGGATTTTAATGAAACCTGGCACACATATAGGTTAAGTCCTGGAATAACACATAGGCTACTTTTTACCGCGGGAAAACACATAATTCCCACAGAAAACGCATTTAATGCGGGTGAAACCGCAGATTCTGCGCAGACGAAGTCGCGGGCACCAGCTAGTAGGTACATATTTACGGGGGGACGTCCCTCACAAAGTTGAAATCAAATAAGTAGTTTGTTATACTACTCCCGTTTGTCCCTATACTTGTATCACTTATGTCATAGGTAGGTCCAAGCCTGTTCAAGCTCATTAAGAAACTGACATAAAACCTTTGAGAAAATAGAAGTACTTAGCTCCAATCACGTGCTCCGCCACATTATTTTTTTTAGTCCAATGCTCCTGGGTACCAGTAGTAACCATGGCCAATCTAGTACCCTATCGAGCATATTTACATAAATATTTACATAAACTTCTATCGACTGTAATTAATTCAGATTTTTCCATTCACAAACTTCGGAGATAAGGGGGAACGGTATTTTTTTTGTCATTTTTCATCATAACTTGAAAACCAAGAGTTGTAAAAAAATACAAAAATATATTTTAGAATTTACAAGTAAAGCCCATTCATATGATACCCCACTCAACTTTGAAATTTTGCCCCCCCTATTTGGGCCCCCTTTACATTAATAATCATATTTTGTTCTTAATTCTTTCACGTGCAATTAAGTTGGACAACCATATTCTAAAACTGTTCCAATTTTCAAGTCGATAGTATGAGTGGTTGCCGAGATATACAGACAAAGCGGCACCATAAGGGTTCCTTTTTTTACCATTTTGGTATCGGAACCCTAAAAAAGGTTTGGGTACTACTGGTACCCGAGAGCATGTGACTGGTCCTGTAAGTACGCACGACAGCAAACACGTAGAAACAAAACCAGTGTACACACGGCCGCACATCGGTAGAAACACTTTTGGACCTTATGGCGTGGTAATAGAGTTGATAAAGTTTCTACCGACAAGCGGTTGACCGTACCTATGCTGAACCAGCGCTAAGCTACAAATACCCGAAACCAGAGACCCGCTCGAGGTAAAAGTGTTTCCACCGACGAGCGGCTGTGTGTACACAGTACATACACACAAAACACACATCTTTTTATTTTTACACAGTTTCATTTCACGTGTGTACTTAATATGAGCTCCCCTTCAAAGGTATTTATAACTTTATGCATGTTCTCAAAGGGGAAACATTTCAAAAGACTTATTTAAATAAATGTAGAGGAACTCAAGTCGTTAAAATTATGTTTTGTTTATTTCAGGTAAGGACCCATGCGTTGACAAACTGGTATCAACTTTGTGAACCAAAATTCCCGTAATGAATGTGGTAAGCTTGTGATGAATGTTCTTGAAAACCCGAATGATACGTAAGTAAGTAGGTAGGTAGGTATAATGCTATTTTACCAAATTAAGTTTTCATCGCACAAGCTCGGAAAACTGCTTTATCAAGTAATTATCAAGTAATTTTTAGTGAATGATGATGAGGAATGACCATAGAGCAGAAACAATGTGGGAATGACACATTTAAATATTATTAATAAATATAATTTTGAAAATCTGTTATTTTTTATATTTTAAACATGCTTATTGTTCTTTATTCTACTTATAACATGTGGTTAAAAGGAAATCGGTACTTTTCCATCCACCCGGTATAAGAAAAACTTCTAAAGAACGAAATCAACGTAAACAAAACTCATAGAACAAATTCGGTAATCTGTGGAGGGGTGTTTTTTTTTTGCTATAGGCCTACTATCCTTGTAAACCGCACGTTTTCGTCGTTTCTCGGTTACCCGCATCTTGCTTGCATCCTGCTAAACAAACGGAACAGTGTCCACGGCTTCAAGACGAACGCATGACGATACGCAAATGCGCCTTTGCCACTCCCTGCGGACACAGTTCCGATTATATATTTGTAGGGTCATCATAACATCCCATGAAATGTCCACTAAAGGACAGGGAGCTTCCTACACAATTCTAGCTTTTGCTGGAAATATGTGGAGGGGAGTTACCATAGTCACCTCGCTTGTCAGCGTTACGTCTGGCATCATGGACCGCGGTTGTAGGTGACCGCAGTAAGTAAGATGGTATGATACACAGGAGGATGCTGCTGCCCATCCTCCAGTTTATAAGCCTTAGTCGTTTCTTACGACACCCACGGGTATGTATGGGATGGTACAATTCTTTGCCGGCTCCACACGGGACGTGTAGGGTCACGGGTAAGTACGGTGCAAGCAACCGTAAAATGACGAAAGCGTGCGTATGACGTGCAGTTTACTTTGACAGTAGGCCTTAGCTGCTTTTTCACCATTGCTTAGCTGTGAGCTGGGATTCCAAGCCATAGGATTGCGTCATTTTCTTAGCTTGTCAAATGCGTTTAGAGCAATTCTATTGGTTGGAATTTTCCAACACACAGCTCAGCTCCCTCGCACAGCAATAGTGGAAAGGCAGCCTTTTGTCTCTACGCTTGCAATGAACCATAAACCCGCTTGTGGCCCTTTTCTGCAGGGACGTTACATCATAATCTATAAGGTTTAGCGGTGACCACAGACAGTAAAAGTGGATATTAGGTAAACGGCGGCGGAAGTTTGGCGGCTGCTATGCGGTCACCGTGATATACTTTTCGTATCTACGCAGCCCACTGTTACTAAACGACAATTCGATCACGGAGAGACCCAATTCTTGAATATCAGTAGGTTTCAAGATTCATAAAAAATGGCTATTTAAATTCGTAACGTAAACTTGGAGCTCCTATACAAAATGCGCTATTTACGACCAGCTTATGCAGTTTCTATTAGAATAGATTTTTTTTCGTATATCGAACGACCTTGGAATATTTTCAATTTTATAGTTGCATTTCACCTTTGCATAGCTTACTGTAAAACATAAGAAAAATACTTTTTCGCAAAAAAAGTAGGTAGATAGATTTTTGATGCAGAAAAATATGTTCTTTGTTTAATGTCCAGTCACTAGCAATAACCTATTTATTACAAAAATTACTATAATGTTATAACCCAAAATAAAAAATTTAATTATAAAAAAAATATTTTCTTACAATCTTTTCATTAAAAGAAAAAAAAATACAATGATACTTCTAGAATCACTTAAAGGAACACCCTGTATTGAAGGAACTGACAATGCTCACTCTCCTTATGATTATGAACAGCTTTTACTACGGTGTAAATAAATAAAAACCGGCCAAGTGCGAGTTGGACTCGCGCACCGAGGGTTTCGTAACACCACATAATATTAATTGTATTAGTAAAAATTTCAGTAACTATCTGTGCTAGATTTTTTGAGTCCGACACGCACTTGATCAGTTTTAATTATTCGTTGTTATTTAATAGCTTATGCACTATAAATCTACAAATTTTCACGCTTGTAAATGTTCCCGTTTTCACGATAGGGCTAAAACAAAACATCGAGCAAAAAAAAACGCCTAAAAATACGTTTGTAGTAGGGAAGCCTCCAAGAATTTAATTTTTATTATTTGTTGTTATATTAAGCACCAACAGAAATGCATAATCTAATCTGTGAAAATTTCAACTGTCTACCTATTATTGTTCATGATATACAGCCCAAACAAAATTTTTAAATAAAGCTGACTTTGATGGCATCTTATTGCTTTGTTTTTTAGTACATTGTGTATCAAGGGCGGAAAGTAAGCAATTTCGACAGAGGGCACATTCAAAGCACGAGCACCAGCGAGTGCTTTAATGCCCCGAGTGTCGAAATTGCACTTCCGCCCGTGCTACACACTACACACAATGTTTTTCATCACATTTGCGAGGAATATAAAAAACAAGTAATGCTAGAATATTTATTCAAGTAAGTAATTCACGCAGAAATTTAATTCTTTATAGTATTTATAGTCACATGACTTAGCTGCTACGTTGAAACTGTTCACGTCTAGGAAAACAATATTATGGCGCTATTTATCACACGCATGTTATACTTTGTGAAAAATAAAAAAAACGCTTACAGCTTAAGCAAAATTGCAAAAAATTTAAACTTTTATAAAAACTATTGTTAAAATGTGAAAACTAATTGTAGTTAATTAATTTTAAATTAATTTCTTGTTTTAGGAACAGTTTAAAAACAAGATAAATTAAAGGCAAAAGATTGTTAAAATTTAACTTCAGAACCTCTTTGCATCAAAGGCTCATTTCGGAACGAAAGGTCTTCTGACAGCTAGCAGTCACAGAATGTCAACGAAAAGTCAAGATGACAGATAAAAAGCCCTAGGGCGCATTTTAAAACTTTCCGACCGCAATACGTGCACAGATTGCGACTCATTGCGAGCAAATGTGATGAAAAAATATTTTTTAAAACAAAAACACTGTATTTATCTGTTCAACGAGCTCTAAACAATGATACCCCAGTCGATGGTGTTGGTCAAATTTTTTTTTTGGTTTACCTGTTTGAGAAAGTTCTGAAAATTTTTTTTTATTATTTGTTGTTGTAGCTGCATCAGATATACACAATATGTGAAAATTTCTACCTATTATGGTTCATTAGATACAGCCCGCTGACAGACAGACATCGGAGGCATAATTAATAGGGTTCCGTTTTTCAACCTTTGTTTGAGTACGGAACCCTAATAAACGGTTTTATTGCATTACCAGTAAGTATTTACAGTACACATTAAAAAAATACAAGTACAGTATGTACCTACACTTAAATAGTGAGCAGATAAGTTAGTACTGTTTGTATAATAGTTAGTAATTATTATGCAGCTGCGTCCGATAGCCCGTGACCGTGAGAGAGTTACATAAAATGATTTGATTTGTTTGTTTGTTAGTAATTAAACGTTGATTAGATTACTCCGTCCATTTGTTGTCTATAATAATATTGAATTATTTATACAAGTGATATGAACAGAAACTTTGGAGTTAGGTTCGTCTTGACTTCTTGAGTTCATATTTTTATTCCTATACTATTAAAGGAGCAATATGTGTATATTATACATATGTATATGTTTTGTAATCGGTTACTTTTCAAGTATTTGTTTAATACCGCTTTTTAGGCAGAAACTTACAGCGCCATCTGTTGGCGGGTAGCATAGCTTGTTCACCCGATGATATTTTATTTTTGAGGCGGCTAGTATAGAGCGAAGCTCGGTCGACCAGGTATTTATTTTTTATATCTTTAATGTGGTAGATAAATTGTTACAGGCTCTAAAAAGTTGACAGTTTTTATCATATCCACATAAACACCATTAGAGATGAACCAGGGTTCGGTTAGAGTTCACACCATTGAACCAGGCAAGAGTGAATGGAAACGTTGAAAGGAGAAGGCCTCGGCGAGCGTTCCATGATCAAATTCAGGATGTTCTAAATAAAGGCCAGGTTAAAAGTGCCCTAAATCGACGAGCGTGTATGAAAGCGTTAATGACAGTAGAGGAAGCGAGGGAAGTATGTCAAGATCGTAGCAGGTGGAGGGATGTGGTCTGTGGTGCTTATCCTGACGGGAAAGAGGATGATGTTATGTCTGTATGTGGGCGATTCCAAAAAAACTAAACATGACCACTTTTTCGGGTGTTTTGAGTTTTGAGACTGTGAGGCAGTTACATAATTTTTTCGAGTTCCCTATTCAAAAAGGAACCCTTATAGTTTTGTCATATCCGTCTGTCTGTCTGTCCGCGGCTTAGCTCAGAGACCCTTAGTACTAGAAAGCTAAAATTATGAGGTAGAATAAAATATTGGAAATAAAATTCTTGGGTGTTTTTTTTCTCATTCATTAATTCCTGAGGAAGTCATTCTTTTAATAATCATTACCAAAACTAAAGTATCTAAATACCCTCTTAAATACGTACGCCACACAGCAAGTTTGCTCTACCCATTTATTTAATTCATCCATTCTAAAATCAGTAATTCCTAAGGAAGTCATTCTTTTAATAATCATTACTAAAACTAAACTATCTAAGTACCCTTTTAAATACGTACGTAACACAGCAAGTTTGCTCTACCTATTTATTTAATTCATCCATTCTAAAATCAGTAATTCTAGAGGAAGTCATTCTTTTGATAATCATTACCAAAACTTTAGTAAACTACCCTCTTAAACACATAATACAGCAAATTCGCTATACCCATTTAATTAATTCATACATCCTACAATCAGTTATTCCAGAGGACTTCATTATTTTGATAATCATTCGCATTGAAAGACGATGAACCCATCAAGGTTTGTTTTAGAACTAGGCCAAAAATACACTTAACATCAAAAACTTAGTTCCAAATCTTTAGAGCTACTACGGTAATAAATTTGGATCCGTGGGTGTTCGCTCAATTTCGTTTATTTTGGTGACGACACCAGACATTTTTATGGCCATTCTAAATGGATAACGCTGGGAAGTTCGTTCACACATGGTTTTGATTGCTTTGTTGTTCTTATTAAGTTGCTGTTTTGATTTGATTAAGAAAACAACATTAGATGAGATAAAATCTTTTTGTAACAGTATGTCTATCCAAGACCATCTTTCAGAGTATCGTTTGAAATAGGATTAAATTAGGCGAAGCCGTAATAAGTAATTCGTAGTGATATAATATGACTTTTGAGATTTAAAAAAATTGAATAATAAACCCTGAAAAATCATATAGGTATTAAATGAATATGGAATTTTTTGTTTTATTAGTGGCATAATTTGACTTTATTTGACACGCGCAAGACAGCACTACACATTGCCAAACCCGAAAACTAATGTGTAATGTCTCATGTGCCATTAATTTCACTGGCTTCCGGCAGCAATAGATTGGTGCTTCCCCAGACGGACTTTGCTCAAAAACCCTACCAACTTCAAATCAAGCTATAAATATACACAAATACATACTACGTAACCGATCAAACTACACAAGCTGAACAGGCTTGTATGCGCGAGCGCAACAGATTACATGTTCTGTGGCATCGCATCGGTCGCGTCGCGTCGCGTCTGGTCCGACCTAACTGTACCGGTTGCGAAATGTGACCGCTTCTCGCGATCGACACGACGTGCAAGGTATTGGTAATACTGCTATAATCGTATGCTATTTTTAGAAAATGCTTCTATACTAGAAGTAATTGCAATTCATATGAGAATAGGACTGAGTCTGGATTTGTGACCGCAGTCATGATGAAATCATCATCATCATATCAGCCGAAAGACGTCCACTGGGAGGTCTTTGTTCAGAGGTTTCCCGTAAATATCTCCATGACGACCTGTCCTGCGCAGCTAGCATCTAGCGGCTTCCCGCGTCCTTGCGTCGGTCTACCTTATGGAGGGAGGGATAGCTGTCCACGCTACGTCTAAGGTCTTCCAGTACGTGGTCGCCTCCCTAAAACCTTTACGCCCCATCGGCCATCGGTACGTCTTACGATGCGCGCCTTGCCCACTGCCACTTTAGTTTAGCGATTGTCAGGGCTATGTCGGTTACTTTAGATCTTTTGCGGATCTCCTCCTTTCTGATTCGATCCTGCAGGGAGACTCCGAGCATAATCCTTTCCATATACCTTGGGGTGTCTTTGACCTTCCTAATTAAACCGATCGTCCACAGGTTTTTCCTATACTTAACGTACTATTTTTTTTCGTTTATTCTAGTGCTTTTTGCAGCCGTGACACTAAAACCAGAATGTATTTGAAAACCGGAAATAATAACATTGTTTTACAAACTTGTTTTTTCTGACGGCTTAAGCCGATTGCTTTTGACATAGCTGCAAAATGTGTTGGTAAGCGGTGGAATAAACGAAAAAAAACCGATCAAGTTCAGGGTTCCGATATACCTGTAGGGGGGGGGGGGGGAATGATATTCTTATGGACATTTTTCATCATTACTTGAAAACTAAGAGTCGTAAAAAATAGAATCAACAAGTAAAGCTCTGTCATATGATATTCCACTTAACCTGGTAACGAAAATTTGAAATTTAGCCCCTATTTGGGCCCCCTTTACATTAATAATCATAATATTTTTTTATTCTTTCGTGTGCAATTTAGTTGAACAACCATATTCTAAGTATATTCCAAATTTCAAGTCGATAGCATGAGGGGTTGCTGAGATATACAGGTGTGACAGACAGACAAAGTCGCACCATAAGGGTTCCTTTTTTACCATTTTGGTATCGGAACTCTAAAAATGGATCATACCTAAGTAGCAAAACAAAATCAATATGTCTTGACTTGACCTGAGTTTATAACATGTTATGAGAACTTCCTACAATTTCAAAACTTCATCACGACGTTAGTTGAAGCAAACTTATACATACGAGTATGTCGCAGGCAAATCGCTTAATTCGTCGTTTACAATCGGCGGGCAAACTGTAAACGGTCGGCAAATTGTAAAACGGCGCCGGCAGATTGTAAAAGAGTTTAGATTACTGATGCATTTTAGGTTCGATAGCCACGGTAAACCCAACCTACCGATCCCGAGCAGGGATCGGTTAGGTTATCTTTCGACCACAAGGCGAGTGCCAGAAACAAAGTACGCGCTATTTTGTGAAATTCCGCGGCATTATGTTAAATGACGAATTAAAATTTTTCGGCATTTTGTAGAATGCCAAGGCAAACTGTGAAACGACGAAGAGACAAATACAGAGCTTAACGTTACAATATAATTTGCCTGCGACATAATACACCAGTTTTATTTTATGACTATGACATGATTCCAGCGGTACCGGCTGTGATGGGATCTTTTTTCCAAAATTACTTAATTTAATATGTCTACAACTTAGTTTGTTGTATAATTTCCTGGTGATTTTAATGATTTGCTATGATGCGAGTTTCTTTTGGTCTTCGTTTTGTTTCACATTTACTGACAAACTGAATGACCGGTTCATTCTATAACTGAATTTAAATAATTAACTTACGGCCTAGACCATAAGGTTAACATTAAGACTCAATGGTACAGCAAGATGTCAAGATTTTTTTTTGTACGAAAATACCTAATTGGTAGACAGTTGAAATTTTCACAGATTATGTATTTCTCTGGCCGCTATAAAATAAATACTAAAAATAAAAAAAGAATAAATAAAATAAGGGGAGCCCCCCTACCAAAACAGTGTTTTAGGCGATTTCTGCTCGATTTTTGTTTTAGCTCTATTGTCAAAACGGGAACACTTACTGGCGTGAAAATTGCTATGTTCATAGTGCAAAAGCTATAGAATAACATAAAAATAAAAACTGGTCAAGTGCTTGTCGGACTTGCCCGTATTTAATTCACTCCTGCTGCGTGACTGCGCGTCCATTAATTAAGACAGTATTTTTACCTTAGTGGTACGGAACCCTCGGTGCGCGAGTGCGATTCGCTTTTAACAGTTTTTTTCTCACGACTTCTAATAAAAATTTTGCAAATCATTATTTTGACTTGTATTGGTTTTGCCTGCTTAAATACATTCCATCACAAATTCTGCGAAAACTAACATAAATTACTATGCCTAGTTTAACGAATATTATTATTATATGCATCTATAAACACGCCATTCAACTAAATAACACAATGGCACGAAGCTATAATAAATACAATTTTGTGACTGTGTGTGTTTGATGATCAATAGCGCCGCAAGGGCCGTCCTAGCGTCCCACGCGTGGGATACAACGGTAACATGGTTGGTATTACGTTGTGGGACAAAGGAGAGGAGGTAGCGACAATAGGAAACGAAACTTATGTATGATGATATAACATGTTTTGTAGAAACAATTATTTGAATGAGTTTTGAAATATCACATCAACTAACTAACAGTACAACGACAGTATTAAGCCCGCGTCACACAGAGGCGGTAGCGGAAGCGTTCCGGGGCCGGTATTTTTTGTAAAGTATGAGTTCTTATGCACCCTGTCACATTGAAAAGCGGTCGCGGCGCGGTATTTTGTTCCCGCCAAACCGCCCCGGACCGGTTCCGCAATCATACCGCCTCTGTCTGACTTGAGCTTTAAGATACTTGCAAATCACGTTAGTGGCTCGGCGGCACATATATTTTACTTGGAGATGTATTTGTAAGTACCGTAGTTCTGTTGCTTCGTAAAACACATTTTTATATTAAGTACGATTTTGGCTGTTGCTGTTTGAACAGAGTTATAAAGGTAACGTGACGTCATCTTTTCGCTCAGAGTTGTCGAAAACGGAACATAGGTACTTTACCAAATCTTTACTTACCTCAGATATTCTATAACAAAAAGTTCCTAAAATGGTGCAAGACAAAAATCGTAAGAATGAATCTCACTTTCTATTCTTCTCTTTTTGTCGCTCTCAAAACTCACGAAGGCGAAGTTAGAGGATAAAATTCGTGTATTGACGCGGTAGAGAATTGGCTACCGAGTGTAACCACCAAATTAAGTACCAAGGTCGTAGTTGGGTTAAATACTGTCCTCCTCGCGCACTTACTCGTACACAAAAAAAAAATACACTGAAGAGCGAAGAAAACTGGTCGGTAGTTTTTCCGCCATACATTTTAATACAATGATGGGCTCAAAATAATCATGAATATCAGCAAATCGATTAAAAATCTTTAGATAAGAACCTTGTTAACAAATCTCTCGAAGATCACACCTCTCTACAGTGACAGTGTCCAAGAAATACATCACTTAGATAAAAAACTACATTTAGTCAGATTTCTCATAATTCTTTCCGTTAACGGGTCGGTGTTTTTCTGACGTAATGTACCTACGTTTTCTTTACTCTTTGGTGTGGTCACTAGCTCGCTACCTCCAAACCAAACTTAAATAAGTAAATCGCTTTCTGCTTATCCCTTGAACGAGTATCTTCGAGATGGACTGAGTCTCCATTGATATTGATCTTAGCCATTCATTTTTCAACATCACGTCGTGCGTCCGTTATTCCCGCTTGCTCTAACCTCTACTTTAGACGCCTTTCATTGCTTTGGAAACATCGGAAGATGTTTTGTAATCTTTATTACTTATGAATACTTGGTACCACAGCTTGGTAGGTACAGTCAAAGACAGGTCAAGCTTAACACTCGCAGTGCGACTCCAGCTCATACGTCTATTGAAATAAGAACGGTACAAAGTCCAATGTGTCAAGCTTGATGTGCTCTTGACTGTACTAGACATTGCCGCCATTACCGGGCTCTTATAGCGTTTTGTCTTGTGTTTTGTTCATATTTTTGGAACTTGTAGGTAGGACTCAAACCAAATAAATTATTTAAGAACGGATAGAAATAAGTAGTTATAATCTTTTTTTTTTCGTTTATTCCTCCAACGCTTACCAACACATTTTTAAGCTGTGGCCTGTGACCCTAAAACCAGAGTAGATTTGACAGAAAGAATTACGTTGTTATACAAACTTGTTTTCAACTGAAAGCTTAGATAGATAGATAAATTCTTTAAAGTCACACAAAACAATACACAGGAGACTAGAACTAGGGCAAAATGTGTCTTTAGCTGCAAAATGTGTTTGGTAAGTGTTGGAATAAACCAAAAACTTGGATCATGCATGCATCTCTTTTCTTCCCGTGGATGTCGTAAAAAAACGGCTAATTTAACCACATCTAGGCAGCAATTTCCTACTGAAAATCGTGCTTCCATACTGCAGTGCAGTTGATTTGCTAAACAAAGATTCCAATCCTCAGGATAATTCTGGTCGGAGGCTTTGATTACCTAAACGTTTGGATTATACAATGTCATGTTTATTTTATTGTGAATGGAAACGTTGGAAGGGGAAGGCCTAGGCGAACGTACCAGGACCAAATTCAGGACGTTCTGAATAAAGGCCAGGTTAAAAGTACCCTAAACCGACGAGCATGTGGAAAGGATTGATGAAAGTATAGGAAGCAAGGGAAGATCGTAGCAGGTGGAGGACTGTGGTCTCTGCCTACCCCGACGGGAAAGAGGCGTGATGTTATGTATGTATGTATGTTTATTTTATTCCGGGTCTTAGCGCGATACTTGTAATTAGGCAAAATAAATTACCTTAGTATTCCCGACGGTTCGGCTGAGTTGCATCAGCCGTGGTCACGGGTAGACTGAAGAGAGGTGAACTACGCAGATATTATTGTGACGGTAGACTAGACTTCATCTACCCTCATTTAAAATTATTGGGAACAGCAACGTCGTGAAACGTCGCGCGTCGGGTGGTTTACGTCGGGAATAGTAAAGTAATTTATTTTGCCTAATTATATGTATCGCGCTAAGATGTAACATGTACGGTCAACCGCTTGTCGGTAGAAACTTTTCCAACTCTATTACCACGCCATAAGGTCCAAAAGTGTTTCTACTGATGTGCGGCCGTGTGTACCTAACATAAGACGTGCGAAAGTTTAAAACAAACCTTACACAATGTCAACCACGAAGTAAGAGCTATAAGATTTTTAATGTCAGCGGAAAGGTACCCAAAGAGTAAGTACTTTTACTCCAAAAAGGCCTTCCACAGTCACGAATTACATTTTTACTTACTTAAAAAAATCTCTTTGTGTCCAGCTATCGATTTTCGACCAGCTCGTGTGCCGGTCGTTGCCCCGCTTGTGTGAACGTGCCTTATTTCTATTTTTCCATAGCAAGAATGCAATACGGTATATTTTTGGCTGATCCTATAATATTCAGTTTGAGAATGTTTACAAAAAGTCTACACAGTTAGTTAATAGCATTAGGGATTAAAATTACTTGATCTTTGGATTGGGCACAAATGGGAAAATTTTCAATCTATTTTCAAAGCAGCAGTATCTTCAGAACTTGTATAAGGTCCTAATGAAATAGTGAACATAATTTTAGTACATTTGTTACTCAGACCATGAAGCTGAACAACTTTCCCTAAGGAACACAGGTCGAAATACGAAAATCTATTTTGACCTCCCATAGAAATTGCATCAGCTGATAGCGCATTTTGTATGGGAGGTCAATAAGAGGCGGGTCTGCCCATTAAACTGAACAACTTTTCCCAAGGAACATTGATCGAAAATTCGAAATACGAAAAAAATTCGACCTCCCATACTAAATGTGCTGTCAGCTGATGCAGCTTGTATGGGAAGTAGAAAATTATTTTTCTTATTTCGTACTATGTTTCATGGGAAAGATTGTCCAATTTCATGGACAGACAGAACCACCTCTTAAAATATCCGGGGTGATAATGATAAAAGAATGAGGGTATACGGCGTGAATTCCGAAGTGCGCTTCGGGTGCGCCCGAGGCGCGCTTCGAGCGCCCCCGTGGTACACTTTTCGGCTGGACGACGCAATCGATGGCAGCGGACTGTGCTGTGCGGCGGCGTGCCGGCGGTGCGCCGGTGGTGCACCGACAGTGCGCCTTAGGCATGCCGTCTCGTCGCCTGTTCAAATCACATGCATACAAAATGTAGGAGAACGACGCGGTGCAAGCCAGACAAAAGAGGTGCGCTGAAGGCGTGCCGTGTTGCGCACCTCTTCTGTCTGGCCTGCGCCGTTTCGCTCCCGAAGCCCGGTGATTCTACTCATGAAAACAAGCAACTTTCCCGAAGATAAAAAACTTTTCCTCGAAAAAAAGTAAAGAAATGTTTTTTTTTCGGGAATGTTGCTTGTTATCATGAGTAGAATCACTGGGCATCGGGAGCAAAACCAATAAAAATTCACGCCGTATAATATACAAATACTACTACAAAATACGTTGGTGTGGTGCCGGCAAAGCATAGTACCAACCTATCTCTTCCCGTGGGTGTCGTAAGAGGCGACTTAACCAGAGGATAGGCAGCAGCATCTTTCTGTGTATCGTACCATCTTACATACTGCGGTCACCAACAACAGCGGTCGCCAGCCGCAACGCGACGCGACTATGGTACTCGTAAACCCCTCGTAAGTACCACGCGTTTTTGCTGGAGTTCTGGAGGGAGCTCCCTGTCCTGCAGTCAGGCGGGGTTCCAGCTCTAGATTTTGGGGGGGGTCATCAAGGCTCATCCTAACAACAACATTATTTTTACCCAAACAAAACTTTCTCATACACATGTACACACACACACACACACACACTCATCCACACACAACTATAGTTACATCCTCACATACAATCCTACATAAACTTCTACTAACTTCATAAATAGTATAATTTTAAAATTGTTTTTCTTTCTAGTTCACTGCTGTTTTTCTTTTTTGGTTTATTAATTATTTTTATCTCTTTGGTTGTCCTTATACTTATTATTGTCAAAATCCTGCTGCTCACACTACTCATTTAATGTACTAGGAAAGAGCGGGGCCTCCCAATACAGGTTAAACACTTAAAGGGAGTGTCCTAGTAGTTATAAGATATGCACTGTAAAATCGAAATAAAAACCTATTTTATTTTATTTATTTTTATTTTTTTATTTAATATGAGCTTAGGTTTATGAGCAAAGAAAAACTACAGATATCGCATACTCACAGAGACAGGCAAAGTGCAAATCCACCATCGAAGCGAGTTCGAAATTTCACGTAATAGAGCTAACAAATACTGATAATAATCTAAATACAGGGTGGCCCATTGATAGACGTTCAAAAGAAAAATTTTGATGCCTCATGCTAAGAGGTATCCAAATCACCACCATGTAAATTATGTTCTTTGGAGTAGAGCTTTACGAGTATGATGGATGCCCGTGAAGGATGCTATTTCTTAGCACCAGCCCTCTTTCTTGCCTTGCTCGCCCCTACCACAGTGACTGCCGATGCTGGCTGTGGGCTGGGGGGCTCTCGCTCTTGTGAGGTTGGAAACAGCAAAGTAAGAGACTCCAGTTCGGAAGCTAAGCTGGGGAAGTTTGTTTGAAAGTCTTTGTTTCTTGGGTCCGATTTACACAAATTAGAATTTAAGCTTTTGGTAAAAAATTAAGAAACACGTGATTAAGCATTTCTTAAAAATCTCCCTTCAAGGGGGTGAAAAGGGGGATGATTTTTTCCGTATGTACGTCTATAAGTCTTTAATTTTTAAAGGTAGAATTATACAAATTTGGTTTTGAGCTTTCTATAAGGAATAAAAAGTACGTTTTAGCATTTTTAGAAATTCATCCCTTAACGTGATGAAATGAGGAATGAAAGTTTGTATAAAAATTCCAATTTTATCATGAGGTACTTGAAAATTTAAATTTAAGCTAATTAACAAAGAAACACGCGTTTCAGAAATTTTGAGATATCATCCCCCAAAGGGGTAATCAAGAGATGAAAGTTTTTATGAAAAGCTTTGACATGCGGTACTTGAAAATTTGGATTTTAGCTAATAATAAGAAACAAAGAAACACGTGTTTCAGTAAACTTGAGATATCATCACCCAAGGGGGTAAAATAAGGGATGAAATTTCGTATGAAAATCCTACAGTTTTGACATGAGATACTTGAAATTTGGATTTTAGCTAATAATAAGAAGTAAAGAAACACTTGTTTCAGTAGGTTTGAGATATCATCACCCAAGGGGGTAAAAAAAGGGATGAAATTTCGTATGAAAATCCTACAGTTTTAGAAGTAAAGAAACACGTGTACGGAGAGCTCAAAACCAAATTTGTATAACTCCACCTTTAAAAATTAAAGACTTATAGACCAACATATGGCAAAAAATCATCCCTTTTTTCTCCCCCTTAAAGGTGATTTTTAAGAAATGCTTAAACACATGTTTCGTAATTTTTTTCCAAAAGCTTAAATTCAAATTTGTGTGAATCTAACTCAATAAATAAGGGACTTTCATATAAACTTTCATCCCTTTCATCCCACTTGGGGGACGAATTTAGGAAAATCCTTCGTTAGTGGTTGGCTTTGAAGTGCAAAAAACCTGTGTACAAAATTTCAGATCTTTAGATTCACACCCTTCAGTATTATCACACCTTTCCGTTACACGCTGTATAGTTTGGGTACCGGGTTTTCTAGATTAACGTAAAAAAATCTGCTTGGATTTCGGGGGGGGTCATGACCCCTGCGACCCCCCCCCCCCCCTGGATCCGCGCCTGCCTGCAGTGGACATTCTAAGGGATGTTATGATGAATACAAAATAACTTCATTTTCTCTTACACAGATTACTACATAAGGTGAACTTAATAATTAAATGGTTAGGTACCCTCAAAAGATTCATTGACTGGTTTCTGTACTAGGCGAGCTGTATTACAGACAAGCTTATATTTAGATAACCAGGTAATAAAGGTACACTCAACAGCACATCAGTAGAAACACTTTTGGACCTTATGGCGTGGTAATAGAGTTGAAAAAGTTTCTACCGACGAGCGGTTGACCGTACCAACTACACCTAACTAGTCCATCTAGCCTAAGCCAATACTGACTTGAAACAACGACTTATTAAATGACGATAATGAACTTTTATCATATAAACAAACACTTTTCCTTTCATCATCATCATCATAACATCCCATGAAACGTCCACTACAGGACAGGGAGCTCCCTCCAAAAATTCTAGCTTTTGCTGAAAAAAATAAACCAGTTCCTTCCTCCTTTACCAGTTCGAAAATACATTATTTAACTCAAAGTTCACGATCAAATGAAAGAAACTTGTCAAAGTTCACACCATGTTGCTAATACGTACACCCAACAGCAGATTAATAGAAACACTTTGGACTTTATGGCATGGTGATAGAGTTGTAAATATTTCCTCTGAGGTGCGGTTGACCGTACGATTGCCAAGTTACAACAGTTGCATTGCAATCATCCATCATTGTTGACCCGGCTGGCAGTGGCCTGGCTTGGCTGCCACTTGACACGATTGATGGCCATCGTTTTGCTTTGGTTACAGCTGTTATTGCAGTAGACCCATACATCTACATTGTGGTTAGAGATGTTATCGGTTCAGTAAAGTTGAAAGGAAAAGGGTCTATAGCTACGAGTATACAAACAAATACATACTTACCTTTAAGGGTATAATTCACAGACGTTTCGCTAGCAGGTCAAACCGCGCACTCGAAACCCTTTTTTTACACGTGGAAATCGGTCATGGATACACTACCGTCCGGGGGAACGACAGTGTTATGTCAGAGTCTTACTGACTCAAAACCCCGTGGTGGCCAATTCTGGCACATTTAGGAGGTCCCGGGAATCGTCACAGGCATACGGCCGGTACTCTCCGTGCCTTGTCGCTGCCAAAGCAGAAACCTACCTTAGGGAAGTTTTGGCTTCCCCCTAGCACCGTCTCGGTGACACGATAGCACACTGCCACTGTGCGTTACCGTCCGCCTTGGAGTCGCTCCTTGGTTATACCGAGCCCCCGCCGCTCTGAATAGACAACAGACTCCAAAGGTTCCCTTTTAGTCTCCTCTTACGACAGGCAGGGGATACCGTAGCCCTACCGTAGCCCGGGTCTACCTAGCTAGCTGGTAAGGTACGAACGTATGCACGTCTTCGACGCCTGCTACGTCTACGGCGGTTTGGGTCGGAATCTTCTGCTTCTCTTATTCGCTCTGCCGCGTCCATCTGGAGAAAAACTTCCTCACAGAAGGCTGAAACTGCTAGCCATGCAGTCTCGTCGCCAACCATAAAGATGACTACAGCTGGCAACGAGAGGTCATGCCCAATTGTGGTACAGATAATTCTGCGCTCCTCTGCCCAGGCCGGGCACTCATCCAGCGTATGCTGGGCTGCCATCACTGTGATGGCATGCTGCATGGCATTACTTAAGTCAAGATCATGAACTGACAACTTCTCCAAAGTACCTAACGTGTAAGCTGTTTCGTTGTCTGTTCGCGATTCAACATATTTCAATAAGGTATTCATCATCATCATATTGTGTCGGTTGCAAGGACGATGACTGACCTCTCTGACACCAGGCAGAGTTGTTGAGCCGCCAAAGGCCTCTGTCATGTGTCATGGCTCATTAACGACTACATCAGTAGATAGTAGTCGGGACCAACGGCTTAAGGCTGAAGCACGGAATCATCTAACTTTTCGGACAATCAGGTGGTTCATCCTGCAATGTCCTAACCAAACTGGGGAGGTCGCACAAAGGGATTTTTGTTTGACAGTGTATCCACCGGGAATCGAACCCAGAACCTCCGGATCGAGAGCCGAGCCCTCTAACCACTGGACCACGAAGGCTGAAGGTATTGAATGAACCTGAATCTGTTAGCGCGGTAACGAAAAATAAAATCATTAATTTCGATGCGAAGAGAAATTGTATCCTGTGCATGAATCTCTCACTCGTCAATCACATCACTCCTCATGTTGCGTAACTACATGGTTTGGTTTTTGTGTTACCTGAATCGCTATGTTACGAGTACGTTACTATGATCTAACAAAGTTTGTCTTCAATGTAACATCCGTACATTCAGATAATATTTTATTAGTAACTTAGAAAAAACTATTTTTTGGGGTTCCGTACCTCAAAAGAAAAAAACGGAACCCTTATAGGATCACTTTGTTGTCCGTCTGTCTGTCTGTCTCTCTGTCTGTCTGTCTGTCAAGACCCTTTATCTCACGAACGGGTAAAGGTATCAAGTTGAAATTAATACCATATATTAGGATCCATGAACCACACAAGATCTGAAAATTTCAATTTTTTACAACGACGCAATTAAAAGATATGGCATTTTATGTCCTCATCTCCATACATTTATTCAAAAATGAAAAACCTACAGGGTACTTCCCGTTGACCTAAAATTATGAAATTTGGCAAGAAGCTAGGTCTCACAGTACAAATAATGGGAAAAGTCTGAAATCATTAAATATTACAACTTTTCTCACAACTAATGGTAACCAATTGTGGTGAGCTCCCGTTTCAAGAACATTCATATAAGAGAGGGGTCAAGTTGGATGGTTGCTGAGGCGATTTTTGTTTTAGTTCTATTTAAAAACGGGAACACTTACAAACTTGAAAATTGGTATGTTTATAGGGCATAGGCTATAAAATAACAACAAATAATATAATTTGGTCATGCGCGTGTCGGACTCAAAAAATCTAGCACATTAACTTACTGAAATTTCAACTAATACAATTATGTTTATGTGGTGGTGCGGAACCCTCAGTGCGCGAGTCCGACTCGCACTTGGCCGGTTTTTTTTACCTTTGTCGAATGTTATAGGTATTTCTAAATTTTCTACTGATTTGCATGTTGATTGAAGATTGTTTAAACAGGATTCAATTAATTCATTTTATATTGACATCGAAAATTATAATTGGAATTTTGTTAATGACATTTCTATTGACATAAACACTAAGTTTAATAAATTAATTACTATTTTGACGTATTATATTGACATTCATTTTCCTATAAAAAAATTAAAACTGAAAAATAAATCTATTGTTCCATGGATGACAAATGAAATAGCTGAATTAATGAAAAAATTTGACGATCTGTCACAATTCAGACGTCAATATCCGGATGAAAAAATTATTTCGAATTGCATAGAACATTATGCGAATATCATTAAAGCAGAAACGCTCAAGGCTAGGCAAACCTTTCTGGAAAATAGACTGAAAGAAAGTAAAAATCCTTCTAAAGAAGTCTGGCGCGTGGTGAATGAAGAAGTGTCCAACATACAGGGTCACAGAGAAATAACTCTAAAGGATACTAACTTTAAGCCTATTCCTCCTAACAGCGTACCGGAACATTTGAACACTCATTTCCTCAGCACCGCTTCTAAGTTCATGGTACAAATTGATGAAGTAAAATCACTTCAGTATTTAGATAATTATATGTTTGATGCAGATGTTCCTGTTTTTACCTTACCGACTGTCACGCGTGCCAATCTAGACCATATATTAAAATCATTACTGAAAAGTAAAAACACCCTCGACGTCTATGATATTTCGGTGAACATACTCTTGTGTATCTGGCCAGTGCTATCAGGGCTGCTCGTCGTCCTGATAAACACAATGTTTTCGGAGGGCGTGTACCCTGATGTGCTGAAGAGCACGAGAGTATGCCCCGTATACAAAGGCAAGGGTGATAAGTCTATTGCAGACAGCTACCGGCCTATATCGATTGTACCTAACATTTCGAAAATTGTTGAATCGATTTTATCCCGACATTTAATGCAACATTTTGAAACAAATGACCTACTGACAGACAGACAATACGCATACAGAAAACAAATGTCAACGACAAACGCGGCTCACAAAATATTTGACTGTATTACAACCAGTATTGATGACAAATACAAAGTTGCAGGAATATTTTGTGACCTGTCAAAGGCATTTGACGTCATTAATCATAAACTATTGTTAAATAAACTTTTGAGGTATGGTATACAGAACAATGCGCATAAACTACTGCAGTCGTTTTTACAAGATAGACTCCAAACCGTGGAAGTCAAACTAGGCGGTAAAACTGTAAAATCTTGTACTGGCAACGTGACAGTGGGTATACCACAGGGCTCCGCGCTTGGAAATACCCTTTTTCTGGCATTTGTGAACGACCTGCCATCTATTATTACTGACGGTCTCATAGTTCTGTTCGCCGATGATACTACAGTGGTAGTAACTGCACCTACATATGATTTACTTAATCGTAAAATCTGCAGAATATGTAAGCAGTTGTCCCACTGGTTCTCAACAAATGGCCTATTGTTAAACTTTAACAAATCAAATATAATGTTATTTTCTGGTAGACTCGTTCAGATGCCATCCTGTATCCAAAGTCCCATGCCATTAAGTGAGCACTGTAAATTTTTAGGATTTACCCTGGACGCTAACCTTAACTGGAAACAGCACATTGAAGTACTTTGTGATCGATTGAGCAGTGCAGTTTTTGCTTTGAGGAAGCTCAGGGCACTTATATCTATTGATGCACTGAGACAAGTGTACTTCGCGTATTTCCACTCGCTCATGACTTACGGTACGATTTTGTGGGGGAACTCTACGGATGCCGGACGGGTAATGAGAATGCAGAAGCGAGCGCTGCGAACAATGGTTGGAGTGAAACCAAGGCACTCGTGCAAGGCGCTGTTCGCCGAACACAAAATTATGACACATTATTCTCATTACCTGTTCGAGGTCATAATGTTCACCCGTAAAAATCTGTCGAGTTTTGGGCGAGTGGAAGTACCAGGAAGAGAACTTCGTAGAACTGGGTGCCTTAGAGCTATTCCCCGACGCACTGCACTGCTCGAAAAAAATCCGCGCGTGCTAGGGCCATCCTATTACGAGAACCTACCTGCTGACATAAAAAATGAACCCTCTGACGAAACATTTAGGCGTCGACTGAAGGATTTTTTATTGGATAAAGTACTGTACTCTGTAAAAGAGTATATTAGTTTTATTAAATAAGTTTTGACATTTATATCATAAATATTTAATGTTAAAATAAAAGTAATTTAATAGTTTATTTGACATTTCCTTTGACATTATTATTATTGATTAAAATACACTTAAGTATTTTATGTTTATTTGTTTATTTTGACATTTTTCACTTATTTTGACATTAAATATTAGAATTACAATGAATTTGCTTTGTTTTACCTGTCTTTTGACATACTTTTATTTTGTTTGAATTATTATTATTTTTATTTTATTTCCAATATTATTGACGATCATATTATTCATTGACATCTGAACAATCTATGTAATTTTGAATTTGATAATATGAAATAAAGAAATCTAATCTAATCTATCCTAGACTAGAATATCTCAGACTTCCAGGTATTTATCTATATAGTTTTTCACACTTACAAAGCTTTTTAAACCATTGATGAAGGTCAGTTAACTAAGCATTTTGTTTGCCCGAACTGTGGTGAGACTAGCGTGGGTCGGTGTTTGCAAGAAAATAATTAATTATGGCTGTGTATTAACGTGCCACCAAATTTGAGTAAATTTTTACTAAATAATATTCACCAAATGTTGTCTACCAAAATGGATGAATGTACACCAAAGCTTCTGGTTGTGGTCGCAAGATAACGTAACACAACCTAACCGAACCGGTTACCCAAATTTGGTGTACGTTCAGCCAATTTGGTGTACATTCACCCATTCTGTCTGAAGTGTATTGGGGTATAAAAAAATATTTTTGGAATCATTTAATTTGTTGCCATTAATTATTACGTTCTATACCGGTCGTACGTTACGTTACGTTCTGCCCGTGTGGTGCCGGCAAAGAATAGTACCCACTAACCCGTCTCAACCCGTGGGTGTCGTAAGAGGCGACTAAGGTTTTATGAACCGGAGGATAGGCAGCAGCATCTTTCTGTGTATCGTACTACATACTGCGTAGTCCAACAACAGCGGTCGCCGGCTGCAAGTGACGTCCTCTCCAAAGTACCACGCGTTTTGCTGGTGTTCTGGAGGGAGTTCCCTGTCCTGTAGTGGACGTTTCATGGGATGCTATGATGATACCGCTATTTACGTTATTCTTCTTCGCCCACCGAAGGTTGGCGGCTATTAAAGCTACTTTTTTTGAACTTAAAAGACTGATGCTCGGAAAAGCGATCTTCATCATAACATCCCATGAAACGTCCACTACAGGACAGGGAGCTCCCTCTAGAATTCAAGCTTTTGCTGGAAAAATGTAGAGGGGAAGTACCATAGTCACCTCGCTTGTTAGCGTTACGGCTGGCACTATGGACCGCGGTTGTAGGTGACCGCAGTAAGATGTTAGATACAAAGGAGAATGCTGCTGCCCATCCTCCAGTTTATAACCCTTAGTCGCCTCTTACGACACCCACGGGTATGTAAGGGTTGGTACTATTCTTTTCCGGCACCACACGGGACAAAAGCGATCTTGTGATCAAGGAATTAATTGGTTTAATTTTTTTATGCTTCTCTAGAATATGCTTTTCTTGTAGGTACGGCCTGCATTTTTTTTGCATCGAACTTTCCGTTGGAGTTTGTATTTCTTTTTCCTATAATGTGCCCCAAATTATGCCAGCTTCCTCTTTTGTAGGTACTGTGAACAATATTTCATAATCAATTAGACGAGAGTTTTCTAACTATACTCGTACTATCATTTTTCGCTTACGTTAAGAAATTAATTTATTGTGCCATTTGCAGTTATAGCATAGACAAGACAAGCTTGTCTAGTCAGACAAGTCTATAATTTCGCATACGAGGCTTAAAATTTGTGCTGACAAACGTCTGACACTAATAATATATGCTTCGTGAGTTCTTGCGTAAGTTAGGGGCTAGTTTTATTACATCCTCATCATAAGTCAATCATCATAGTCATCATAACATCCCATAATACGTCCACTACAGGACAGGGAGCTCCCACCAGAATTCTAGCTGTTGCTGGAACAATATGGAGGGGAAGTACCTTAGCCACCACGCTTGTCAGCGTTACGGCTGGCACCATGGACCGCGATTGTTGGTGACTGCAGTATGTAAGATGGTACGATACACGGAAGGACGCTGCTGCCCATCCTCCAGGTTATAAACCCTTAGTCGCCTCTTACGATACCCACGGGTAGAGAGTGATGGGTCAGTCAGTGTCCAATCACAATCACAGCCAACCCTGGTAATTTGGAAGATTCATTGGCGTTGATGATCTTATTTGTTAAGCTTCATCAAACGCGTTGCAACTACTCATAATCAAAGTCGAACTCTACTAGAGAAATAGGCGAGCTCAAGTAATCTACAACGGTAATTGTAATGATTTGTCAACAAAAAGACAATCTTGTCGTATGCATTACTTTTTATTTCCGTGTCTAATTAAAATTCATTGACCGCATTGAAGGTAGTTCAAAAATTTTTAGGCGTGTTTCACGATTGTCTTTACGAGGCTGCGGAACTCTACTGTGGTGGAACGCAAGTCATCAGATTTCTTCTTAAGGCTATACCTTTCCTAAAATTAGCAGCTACACGCTCGTCAATGTTAATTTCGACCTCATTTGCACGTCAATAACGTTCACATAAGCGGGCCTTTTTTTTTCGAGGGGAAATCCATTATGGATACCCGGTCGCTGGGGGAAGCGACCGGGCTATGTCAGACTCCACTGACTAAAACCCCCCGGTGACCAACCTCAGCGCATGACGGGTAGCCCTGGGATCTCCTTGGGATCGCGACCAGTGCCACCCTCGCGCGATACTCGTGCCCTTCCTCCATCCTTATTATTTATCCTTCCTTACTGCAAGGCAGTAGCAACACAAGGTCATAATGTGTTACTACATTCCGCTGGCCGCTTGAACGGGGTGATCAGGTTCCCCATCCTGACCACCCGCGACCTGGGGCGCCCGCACCTGGGGCAAATTGGGGCGTACAAAAGTGGCTCTGCTATTCAGAGCCCTTCATCGCCTTCTTCTTGCGGGGTTGGCTCTTTCCCGATCCCGCTCAGCTGTTTCCTTCCGGACCATAACCGTCTCGCAGAAGGTAACAGCTGCATCCCAGGAGCTATCTCTATCCAACATCGCCTCTATCAGGGCCGGTGGAGAGAGATCTTGCCCGATTTCTTGGACTAGGACCTGCCGCTCGGAGTCCAAAGTGGGACAGTTTAGCAATTTGGCTGATACGATAAACGGTGACCCCAAAATTTACAAAAATAAGAGATTTTTTTTTCTATGTTATTTTGTTCATGCCCCTTCATCTTGTGTTTTGTATTCCGTGTTATTTCAAAAGTATCAAAAATTTAAAACAATCACATAATTAAATATCGTTTTGTCTAAAATATTGTAACCTTCATATATGCTTGATAAAAAATGTTGCAGTAAAATGGTTATAAATGGGAAAAAAATCACAAAATAAGGGTCACTTTACAATTTTTTTCTTCAGTTACACAAATTAAAATAAAATTATATTTTGACCATATCAATTCTCATATCTTGTTTATTACTAGGTTTTTTTCTGTTAAGATAAATGCTATATTTAATGTAAAAAGAAGTTATTCAGTCTCAAGGTCATTCAGGAAAGATTACCCTTAAGTTCCTAGTTCATTTTGTTATTTTTCAGTTCTTTTTATCGTTGTTGGTCATACATCAGGTCACCTGATACGGCACGATAATTTCCTGAGAAACATAATGGAAGGAAAGATTGAAGGAAAGAGGGGACGAGGAAGACCTAGGCGAAGCTACTTTGACCAGATTAAAGAAAAGGTCAATGTCGTGTCGTTTCAGGAGGTAAAACAAACAGCTCGCGATACAACGTGAGGACTGGAAGTTACTCCATCGACAAGAGCCAAGCTCTTAAATTAAAGAAGAAGAAGGTCATACATGTCATGCCTTACACAAACGCAGATAAGAAAATGTATTTTACTAGCTGGTGCCCGCGACTTTGTCTGCGCAGGTTTATAAATTGTAGCCTATGTATTATTCTGATGTTTAAGCTATATTATTGTAAAGTTTCATTAAAATCCATTCAGTAGTTTTTACGTGAAAGAGTAACAAACATCCATCCATCCATACTTAGAAACTTTCTATAAATTAGTAAGATTCTTTTTTCAGCTTTGTCCTTCCAAGGAAAATGGTTTGAAAGACATAAACACATTTTTTTACGAGTTCAAAACTTTCGACTTGATAGTAGAAGATATCAAAAAAATGCTCACGCCAAAAGATACCTCTTAAAGCACACAAATGAAAGCTTACAGGCTTGTCTATAATTATTTGACCAAGAGATATTAAAACAGCATGTTAAAATGAGCGTAGGTAAGTGTTTCCCACGTACAATTCTCTTATCCGTAGTACACATTGTTTATAATTTCTCATAGACACAATTAGGTAAAGCCGGGGAAAAAACTAGTCTAACACGGTGTACTTTCATTTTCCCAGATGTAAACTTTCTAGTTTAGCTTGTAGTGTTAACTGTTGAACATGAAATAAGTATTAATCACTTTTCTCTAGGTTTCAAATTTGTAATTTGAAGTAAATAAAATACATAATATTTCTTATGTGTATGTATGTAGGGTACATATACCTTTTTCAAGTATTATGACTGATTTAGAGCCTCTACTGAGTGGGTCCCCCTCGATAGCCGGCGAGGAAGAGGAAGCCGGCTTTCGAAGCCGATTGGCCAACCGTGGCCCATGATCGTGACCTTTGGAAAGAAAAAGGGGAGGCCTTTGCCCTGCAGTGGGACATTTAGGGCTATTTAAAAAAAATACAGATCAGAAATTTCTTGAATGTTCAGGACATTTCTTTTATTAAAATATCCCCATCTCCATAAATTTATGAACCTAGGCCTACAGGATACTTCCCGTTATCCTAGAATCATGAAATTTGGCAAGAAGCTAAGTGTCATAGCACAACCAAGGGGAAAAGAATAAAATCACAAAATATTACAAAATTTCTTACAACTAATTATGAAAAACTAACGTGAGCTACCAAGTAAAATTATACTAAAGAGGAGCAGGTTTGATTGGACGCGGAGTTTTTTTTAATCAAAGGCAAAAGCTTGTTGTATCATACTTATATTATGGCCGGATAAATTTTTCTCGAAATCGGGTAGGTAGGTATCTATTACTTTAGATTTTGTTATAGCGTGTTCAGGATAAGGTTGGCTGGCTGTGATGTGACGATTATTCTCTGCGCGTGGGTGACAGGCGGAAAGCCAATGAACGATTCGCTCGCTTCCCACCACCTGCCGCGCTCACCCCCGCGACAAAGTTTTTGACTTCTGCGCATTAACGGTCACAGCCAGAGTTATTTTCTACTTCGTGTATTATGGTTGGTAGGTAAGTAGGGCACATGAATTTATAATGTAGACTAGGCACCTTATCAGAGCGTAAATTTATTAATTATGAAAGTTTTAATTATGAACTACCACAAATATATTTCAAACAAATGTAAGCTATTAGTCCAATATTTCTATTAATAAAGAGTTTTATAAATATCCATCCATCTTTCTTAGTGACAATTTTTGGTTTAAATTGCTATCGTTTGTTGGAAACTTTATTATCTTTGTAGAAAAATTAAAAAATACTCGTCCATTCAATTAACGGTCCTTGCCTAAATCACACCGCGGACACCAGTAAAGAGCACACTTTGAACCGTTCTTATTCCAATAGCCGTATGACCTGAAGTCGCGCCGCGATGTCAAGCTTTTTTAAAAAAATATATACCTGCTCTTGATTGTACCTACAACTAGCAATTCGATATTTAAAATTGGAAGCGCGCGTAGGCCTGCATGTTCAGTACAACTGACCGCAGGAGCACCACGCGACTCGCGCGGGCTGGTGCGCGCGGGGAAGCGGGGTGGATTGCAAGGGGGGTGATAGTACTTACATAGCCATATCCTACATAGGTAGGTCGTACGAGTATAGGATAGGAAGTTATAACAACATTATAGAATGTTTTTCCGCGAAAACTGTTAGGTGACGCGGTGTCTTGCGTGAGTACACAAGGGAAATTTATTATCTAACTGATTTAGTAAAGAAAATCCGTTCGCTGTCAGTAACGAAACTGCAGTTAAGAGAAGATCAAGCTAGCCTAGCCCCTTAGGTGATTGAAATTAGAACGGTACAAAGTCCAGTATCAAGCTTTAGATGGTCTTGACTGTACCTACCCTGTATCGATAAGAGAACATTTTGAGAATATTTGATTGGCTGAGATGAATGGTCATTTGGAAAATTCGTTTTCTTCTCATTTTCGAGCATAGCTTCTGAAATCACTCTAGAGCCCAAATCCCCGCAATGGTACAGCTGCATTCTTTGGTCCGCGTTGATATTAAAATACATTTTTGAGCTTAGCTGGGTCGTATAATTATACTTATCTAATAATGTAATTCTATTGTTTTAGATCTCTTCTTAAGTTGCGAGGTGGTGTGCGTGAGTGGTGGTGGTGTGAGCGTGATGACCACGGCCGGGAGACGCTTCTCACAGCGCCGGCGCAATGGCCGCCCTTTCCTGCTACCAGCCGTGCCGATCGCACCTCGCACAACCAGCTAGGTAAGCACTGACCTTTAGGTCCTAATGTGACCGTGGTGACCACTAGCATTGATCTCTAGGTGCTACTCTGAGCATGGTGACCACGACCGGAAGACGCTCCTCACAGCGCCGTCGCAATGGCCGTCCTTTCCTGCTACCAGCCGTGCCGCTCACACCTCGCACAACTCGTTAGGTAAGCTCTGACCACTAAGTACTGCTATGAGCGTGGTGACTACGGCCGGGAGATGCTTCTTACAGCACCGGCGCGATGGCTGCCCGTTCCTGCTACCAGCCGTGCCGCTCGCACCTCGCACAATCTGCTAGGTAAGCACTAAACCACTAAACACTTGGTGCTACTGTGAGCGTGGTGACCACGGCCCGTGGACGCTGTTCACAGCGCCAGCGCTATGGCCGCCCTGTCCTGCTGCCAGCCGTTACAATCGCATCTCGCACAACCCGGTAGGTGAGCACTAAGTACTGTGAGCGTGGTGATCACTGGTAATGTAGCTTTATTAGAATGAAAGCGGAGCGACACAGACACGTATCAACTTCTCGCTTAGCTCTGTCCTGCTGACGTTCTAATCTATTTACATTATTTGGACCGTAGGTGCAACCTATGAGTGTGATAACCACGATCCTAAGACGCTCCTTGTATAATCCCGGCTAACCCTAGCTAGCAGCTGAAGGATTTAGAACGGCGATCCAAATATAATCTACTCCCTTCAAAGTTTCAAACCAATTCTACAAAGAGAACTCGAGAAATACTACCTGATATGTCACTGATTCATCATCATATCGTGTAGGTTGCAAGGTCGATGACCAGCGAACAGAATACGTTAAGGGTTTATTTCGAATTTGATAGAGTTAGGTAGGTTCAGACAACTAAGAAATTCTCCGTCCTCATTTCAGCTTTGTTCTGATCAGATCTTATCTTTCAGGTGCCTCGACGACGACGAAGACGAGCCAGCTTCCTTTACTATCCGCCGGCGGCAGTTTATAGAGAGATGCCACGAGCCGCGCGCGCGCCCCCGTGAGACTATCCCGGAACTCTCGGCCACTGTCAGGCGCACTCGGGACAAGCTGGTAAGAAACAGATAAAAACTGGCAGATAGATGTTCCATAATAGACGCATATGCAAGATGCCAGGGCCAAGGCTAAATTGACTTTAGTGTTCAATACAGTTTTTAGTCTATCCCAAATCCTGGAACTGCTCATTCAAATCCTGTGCTGAAATCCAGTTTAAATGTTATATTTCGGGTATAATTGATTGATCGAAATTCTTCTATACAACTTAAGATGTCCACAGTTGAACTAGAACCTCCTCCTAGAATGACCTACTAAAATCTTTTCATTGTGCCTGATGGCCACGGTGATTGGTGAACGCATTTGGTAGTAACTACCGTACTTATGCAGAAAGACGCTGCTGTCGCCAATTCCCCTTGGGAAAAGATGGGGTGGTAACCAGCACCGCAAGCTTTTTGTTGTGATTAGTGTTCAGCGTAGTGGTTGATATAAGTAGTCCGACAGCTTCGTGCTCGACCTTCCTGTGGGGGGACAGGCATTGACGACTTGACGAGGGCGAGGTATTCATTTTTTATAGTTAATGGGCTTGCCCTTGACCTTAATTTAGCCTTGAGGACAAAGATGAGGTCGACGATGGAACGAGCTTGCCCAGAAGAAGCATGTTCACTCGCGACTTGAATAGATTCGGGTTATATGAACTCGGGATCACAGATGCAGGCAGAGACTTCCACTTTTTAGCAATGCGCATTACAAAAGATGATGCAAAGCGCTTTGTGCGAATGTGTTGAATAACAATCAAGTGTGGGTGATATTCTGAGGTGCGTCTGGATTATTGATGGTAGAAGGGATAGACTCATGGAGCTCTTTACCCCTGCAACGTCTTTCACCCCGCCGAAAAAGTCGCCTCGAAAGTTGTTGGACTACTAAATTGAGCGCTTCCTTCCTGATTCGTAGTATGTTACTCTTGTTCAGGTGAAGAATGTGGGAACGGCGCAGACGGGTCCACTGAACCGACGGCTCAACATCGAGTCGGGCTGGTCGAAGGTCGAGGAGGTGCGCAAGAAGTTTGAGGGGGCTGCAGCTGCAGCCAGCTTCTCCAGGAGCTTCGAGTCGCCGCCTAGGTGAGATTTGGTCGCCAGGATATCATAGAAGTTCAAAAACGTCAGCTGGACAAAAGCTTGCTCCATTCATCTTCTTCCACCACGAATATGGTGGTTTATTTTTGGTGGAATTACCTATTTTATGTAAAAAGCATACAAATTGAGAGAGCATGTCAATGGAGCAGGTTCTTGACGAAGCGGAGGTGTGAAGGAGGATTGTGAAGGCCATAAATGGCAATGGCAAGCGATTTTTTAATAAACTGCATACACGCACCGCTATTTGAGCTTTGTGGGACTTAATGCTCAGTGTATTGCTCGCCTAAATACACGCATCGCTATTTGAGATTTTTGGGACTTAACGTTCAGCGACAAATTGCTCGCCAAAAGTTGTGCCCAGTTTGTAAAAGCGATAGTAAAAAAAAAACATATTTTTTCATTTAAAATGGCATTGATCTTGACCTGAATCTAGCTCTGAGAACAGAAAACGAGGTCGACGATGGTGCAAGCCCTCCCAGAAGAATTCGGGCATTAGCAATAGGAACCTACTACTTGTGGAACTGTTTATAAATACAAGTAGACTTGTTATGATTTTTCTATTTTGAAGCAAAGAGCATGTTGCAGAATCTTTGAAGAAATATCTAAATGTGTATAAAGGCACCTACAATAACAAAATTATTTACTTTAATAAAAAAAACTGTGAACCCAAACAAAGTAGCTGCATCGTAGCCGCTAAACGGTTTCGTAACCGATGGCGTACTTAATTTTGTTATTTGCCCGAGCCATAGTACTTTCACAACTGTGGTGTATGGAACTCCAATATTTACATAAGCTGTCGTTTTATGTCAAGTCATTTAGGTAAATGACTTTGTATGCGGTACTTACTAACTGCATTGAATTGAAAGCTCGCTAGCTGTTGCGTTGGTAGACGTAAGATTTGAAAAAGACGCTTTTTGTAGCGATAGTACTTGTTAAGCTTAGGTTTTGTTACCACTTATTTTGTCGACAACTAGTAGACTGAACCTTCCTTTCTACTAGTTGTTTAGAAATTTTGAGTAAATTATTCTTAATTAGTCGTTTTATACCACGAATCTGCTTAGTAAATTAATTTCGAGAAAGCGGCACTACAATAGATGCAGGCCCGGTCACGGATGTGCTTGTTGCTTGAGTTGTCTGTGAATCTTTGCTCTATCTCTCTCTTCATCATATCATATCATCAAAAGTCCAGAGCTGGACAGGGATCTCCCTCCAGCAACTCACAGCAAACATGTTTGTTATGTTTTGGAGAGAAAGTACCTACGCTAGGTAGCGTTGCGGCTTGCTCCATGGAGCACGGTTATGGCGACCGCAGTATCAAGACGGTACGATACACAGAAGGACGTTATACTGCCCACCCTCCGGTTAAGGGGCTGATAAGAGCTGAATTACCTCCCTTTGTAACAAAGGGCAGAATGCGCGCGCTAGAACGGAGCGGATTCGCGCTGTTTTACGATTTTCGCTCATTTTTACATTTTTCTCAAAATCTGTACCCATAATATTAATTATAAAACAGCTATATTATTATGCATAATATATGGAATAATGTGTAAAAGTTTTGGAATCATAGATTAATGGGTACCTAAGAAAAACGGTTTAAAAGCAAAAAGTAGAGGTAACTTTGGATTTTTAGGGTTCCGATACCAAAATGGTAAAAAAAGGAACCCTTATGGTGCCGCTCTGTCTGTCCGTCTGTCTGTCACACCTCTATATCTCAGCAACCACTTATGCTATCAACCTGAAATTTGGAATAGTTTTAGAATATAGTTGCCCAACTTAATTGCACAAGAAAAAATTTTGAAAAAAGTATGATTATTAATATAAAGGGGGCCAAAATAGGGGGGGCCAAATTTCAAATTGTCGCTACTAGGTCGAGTGGGGTATCATATGAAAGGGCTTTACTTGTACATTTTAAAATATATTTTTGTATTTTTTTAAATTTCTTAGTTTTAAAGTTATGATGAAAAATGTCAAGAAAAATACCATTCCCCCCCCCTTATCTCCGAAGTTTGAGTAAGGAAAAATCTGAATTAATTACAGTTGACAGAAGTTTATATAAACTTTACAGCAAAAATAAAACGATCTTTCTAAGTTGCACAGTTTTTCAGAAATCTGCAAAAAACCTTTACAAACAAATTTAGTTTTGCGGTCCTGAAAATGGACTTTATTGCTTCCAAAAATACTATAGGTATATCGGAACCCTCAGCGCGCGAGTCCGACTCGCACTTGACCGGTTTTTTATATGGCGTACAAAATATATTTAATCGTGTTTCGGAGTCGGCCATATTCTTGGAAAGATGCTTAATTATCACATAATTTTTTTTCACGGCCATATATTCATCACTTTTCGTTAAAAACCTGCTCAAGTGAAGCGTATTTAGCTCTCATCAGCCCCTTAATAAACCCTCACTCGCCTTTTAAGGCTCGCTCCCACTGGTAGAGAGAGGATGCTTAAGAATAATATGTACCATCCCAATGTACCAGCTGGTTAACCAGCACCACATGGACCATTGCCTCTCACCAAGAAGCATGTTGGTTACGAGATGCTAGTGAAAACCACGTTTCACGGTCTGGCCCACCAGCGCAAAGTTTCATGTCTGTCGGTCTTTTACAAATTGTACTTTAGAGTGTGCCCAAGAGCTCTATGAGCTTGTTCCGTCATACCTGTTCTACCATCGGGAATTCAGACGCACTACAGGATGTCACTCACACTATGTTGTAGGTACATTCGCTCAAAGCGCTTCGCAACATCTTATAAATTCTCTGCCCGCGTCTGTGCACCGTGTTCTGTCCTTAGAGCTAGATCGAGGTGAAGAGTAAGCCAATAGACCGAAAAAAAAACGTCAAAAGGTCGTTGTTTGATTACCAATATCTTGTTCTTGTAGACGTCGGCTAGCAGACTCCTTATTCGCAAGCTTCAAGCTTCCGCGCAAGAAGGACAGCAGCGGCATGGCGGCTCGCTCGCTCGCGCCCCAACCTCAGCAGAAACGCAAGTCTGCGGTCGAACTGCTGGCCGAGACGAAAGCCTTCTACGTCAAGTCCGAGACTGTGCTGGATAGGAAACAAGAGTTGCCTTTGAGGGTAAGTTTTTCATTGTTTAGCTTTGTTATGTTCGAGGGGTGGAGACTACAATCGAAATAATGACACGGAAAATAAACGACTATTTATAAATTAATAATGCCCTTTTCTACGTAGCTTCAACATATCCTTGGACCCTGAATCCTGCAGTTTTCCGTAGCTTCGATCCCTTTAAAAAATAAAGTTTTAATTTTGGTCCTACCAAAGCTCTCCGTATGGTATTCACGACTTCAATTTTGCTTCCGTATCTGTTTCTCCTTCGGTGTAGGGTAGGTAGAAGTTACTATAAGGAGAAGACTGTCGCTTAAATGTAGTAAATGGGGAGAGTAGTTGACTTGTTCAAATTCGGCTTGGTGAATGACATCTACCGAAACCTAAATTTTTCTCAATTTTCAAGTTGCTTGCTAGATTGGCTGACTACATCAAGAGCACGTTAAGCTTGACACATTGGACTTTGTACCTTTTTAATTTCGAAAGCCGTAAGAGCTTCCGTCACGCTGCGACTGCCAAGCTTGATCTGCTCTTGACTGTATAGGTACACAGCTAGGGCTTCAGTGCAGTTTTTGTCATTTTAGCAAAAGGCGACAACTGTGCAGTTCTTGCACAATTATAAATCATTTTAATGCTTGGAAACAGCGAACACCTTTATGGTCCCTCTACTCAGTTTCCAAGCAGGTAAATGGAATTTGGTAGGATTTTAACGCACATTCTTTGATAATAATAAAAACGTTCCTTATTTCATCTGTGCAGTAGGTCCGGCAGGCCCTCCTAAGCATGGTGTAGTTCATTTCTTAAAATGTTATCTGAAAGGTGTTCTTGTGTTTTAGATGAGCAGCGGTCTGGGCCAAGCGATAATGGCAGGAGGGGGCTGCCATCTGATCAGCTCTGGTACCCTCAACAATGACGCCTGCTGCAATCCTTGTAAGTCTTTATATTTATTACTTTTGGTGTTCTTCCGGTCAAAGAAATCACCACATTTATTAAAACCGGTCAAGTGCGAGTCGGACTCGCGCGCCGAGGGTTCCGATATACTTTTTGTATTTTTGGAAGCAATAAAGTCCATTTTTAGGACCGCAAAACAAAATTTGTTTGTAAAGGTTATTTGCAGATTTCTAAAAAACTTGCAACTTAGAAAGATCGTTTTATTTTTGCTGTAATGTTTACATAAACTTCTGTCAACTGTAATTAATTCAGATTTTTCCTTTCAAAAACTTCGGAGATAAGGGAATGGTATTTTTTTTTTAAATTTTTCATCATAACTTGAAAACTAAGAGACGTAAAAAAATACAAAAATATGTTTCAGAATGCACAAGTAAAGCCCTTTCATATGATACCCCACTCGACCTAGTAGCGACAATTTGAAATTTGGCTCCCCCTATTTTGGCCCCCTTTACATTAATAATCATATTTTTTTCTTATTTCTTTCATATGCAATTAAGTTGGGCAACTTTATTCTAAAACTATTCCAAATTTCAGGTCGATAGCATGAGTGGTTGCTGAGATATAGAGGTGTGACAGACAGACAGACAGACGGACAGACAGACGGACAGACAGACGGACAGACAGACGGACAGACAGACGGACAGACAGACGGACAGACAGACGGACAGACAGACGGACAGACAGACGGACAGACAGACGGACAGACAGACGGACCGACAGACGGACCGACAGACGGACAGACAGACAGACAAAGTCGCACCATAAGGGTTCCTTTTTTTACCATTTTGGTATCGGAACCCTAAAAAGGTTCCTTTTTAACTTCCGGACATCCTTAAATCAAATATAAAACCCAGGATGATCCTGATTTGTCGATCAAGGTTTCTAATAGACAAAGTTTGAGCGCGACCCTCTTGCAGGGTGACAAACGTTGGAGAAGGTGAGATGATGTATGATGTGACGAGCGAGGTGACGTCAGTTGGACGTAATTTCTGAATCCCCTCCTCGATACGCCGCCTGTTTCCGCTGACGTATTCGTCGTCATAATTTTTAGGGTTCCGATACCAAAATGGTAAAAAAAAGGAACCCTTATGGTGCCGCTCTGTCTGTCTGTCCGTCTGTCTGTCACACCTCTATATCTCAGCAACCACTTATGCTATCAACCTGAAATTTGGAATAGTTTTAGAATATAGTTGCCCAACTTAATTGCACAAGAAAAAATTTTGAAAAAAGTATGATTATTAATATAAAGGGGGCCAAAATAGGGGGGGCCAAATTTTAAATTGTCGCTACTAGGTCGAGTGGGGTATCATATGAAAGGGCTTTACTTGTACATTTTAAAATATATTTTTGTATTTATTTAAATTTCTTAGTTTTAAAGTTATGATGAAAAATGTCAAGAAAAATACCATTCCCCCCCCCTTATCTCCGAAGTTTGAGTAAGGAAAAATCTGAATTAATTACAGTTGACAGAAGTTTATATAAACTTTACAGCAAAAATAAAACGATCTTTCTAAGTTGCACAGTTTTTCAGAAATCTGCAAAAAACCTTTACAAACAAATTTAGTTTTGCGGTCCTGAAAATGGACTTTATTGCTTCCAAAAATACTATAGGTATATCGGAACCCTCGGCGCGCGAGTCCGACTCGCACTTGACCGGTTTTTTTTTACTTTTGAGTGGAGCGAGAAAGGTGTATTCGAGAAAAAAAAGTTTTTCTAATTTTCTCAAAAATGTGTTCTTTATCACTTATACATCATAATAAGCAAGTCTCTCAAAAATGTCCGACTGTCCGTCCGTCGGTCGGTCGATCGGTCTAGCGGCTAAACGAATAGTCCGATTGACACCATATTTTAAATTTAAGATTTTCTTGTAAGTTTATCGAAGGATACTGAGTGGTTTCTTGCTGGCTCTATTTTTGAGGGTAGCTGTCATACAATATAAATAATCTTGATGAAATTTTGCATGACCAAGACTCTCCATGCAAAGTATCTTTCTGCAGTATCCATTGGTCTGTGGAAGTTCATATAAGGGGTGTTCCCTTACTACTAAAATTTAAAAATTTGATTTACTCAAAATCGGTTTCAATGAGCTTATTTTAATGCTTCAAATTGGAATTCTAAATTGGTTATGTACCTGACTGCATATTTCATTCAAACATTTTTACATAAATTTAGTTTAGGTAAGTTTGTATTTCCAATTTCCATATTATTTGTATGGAATTACAAACTTAAGTTTGCACTTGGTCCTTATTTACTCTTTGCTATCTGCAGCCCTTTATAATCTAGTATTTAGAGCATTCGGCTCTTGATCCGGAAGTTCTGGGTTCGATTCCCGGTGGGGACACTGTCGAATGATGACTCTCGTATAGCGCGAGAAAGTAAGTGCAGTGCTGCTGTACCATTTATTTTGTCATAAAAGGACGACAATGTGCAAGAGGGTTGAACAGATTTGTTAACGCGTGTGGTGTGCGTTTAGGTACAGTTATAAGCAAACGAGCAGATGGTCCACCTGATTGGTAAGACAGCTAAGTGTTCAATAACGCCTATAGCACCTGCTGCCATATTTATGGCATACTTGAGACACTCATAGCGTAAGGCTGTCCACCCTAAGCACTAAATTGGAATGTCTCATGCTTAGACTATACAATACTAACGGTCTCATGTGTCTCATTTCACTGACACCCTTATACCCTTCGAACCTAAACATGGCAGCAAATACTGCTGCTGTACGGCATAAAAAGGCAAAATATATACACCAAAGGGATGTTGCATAATCATCATAACATCCCATGAAAAAAAAACGTCCACTACAGGACAGGGAGCTCCCTCCAGAACTCTAGCTTATGCTGGAAAAATGTGGAGGGGAAGTACCATCGTCATCTCGCTTGTCAGCGTTACGGCTGGCACCATGGACCGCGGTTGTAGGTGACCGCAATAAGTAAGATGTAAGATACAACGGAGGATGCTGCTGCCCATCCTCCTGTTAACCCTTAGTCGCCTCTTACGACACCCACGGGTACGTATGGGTTGGTGCTATTCTTTGCCGGCACCACACAGGACGTAATCACGTTGCATAATAGCACTACCAATTGCAATAACAAATTGAAGGCTTGAAGCTCCTTTTCATTTGCAGATGCAACGACTCGAATAAGCAGTGCGCGGCGAGCTGTAAGCGCGGGCGAAGGTTTACAGAACACATTAAGAAGGTTACTGGAGCACTCTGACAGCAGGGAGAATGTCTACTCACCTGCTTATGCTGGTAAGGTGGCCAACCATAACATTCATCATCATAATTTTAGCCTCTACCGACCGACTGCTGCGTATAGGCTTCTTCTTTTTTGCGCCACTTACCTCTTTGCGTCTCTAGCCTCCTTCATCCAGGCTTTTCAGTAGGTGGGCTACTTTACCAAGCAATTTTAACGCCTTGGTCGCCGTTCTGTCACCGTCTTGGTTCTGTCCATTGCATCATTTTGCCTTACCAAATGTCCCGCCCATCTCCACTTTAAACTACTCGCTTCCTTATATCCTCACAACTTAGCCCGGCGGCAGATTCCATATTTCGAATATGGTCGAGAACTTTGATGTCTAGCATGGAAACGTTCCATAGCTTTCTGCAAATAGTCGCCTTCAAGAGCATCCATAACATTGTTGCTTGTTTTAAATCCTGGTAATGAGAGTTCTATAAGATATGTCTACTCCTGGATAAGGAACCTAAAGATCTCTATGTGGACGTTTGTCAGCTTATATGGTTATGTGTTTTGAAATTACCTGTGTGCTTGAAAAGCTTCAGATAAACCTCTTTATAATAAAAAAGTAGCTACACTACGCCGAAACCAGTTTCAAGAAGTTAATCTGGATAACGTCGAAGACTGCAGGCGAAATTCTTTAATAAGCTGCACAGTCCTAAGAAAATAAATTGGGTTTCATAACAATAGCAATTTAAGACATTTCCTTTTATTTCTTTCAGCGCACAAAATCTACTCCGACCCTCGCCGCCTAAAAGACTACCCTGATCGAGACACGTCCCGCTCTCAACACACCTCGGGGACATTTTCTGGGACATCTTCCAGCGGGACATCCGGATCGAAGGCTCAGAAGGAGGAACATAGGGATAAGATTAACAGACCCTTAAGTTTCGGGGACGCGAGGGTCTTCTTTCCGGAGTCTTTCGTTATACCCAGACAGAGGCCCGCTGAAGTTATCATTAAGAGTGCATACTCCATACGTAAGTATTGACTATAAAGCCTAAAACTACAAAAAAGCTGTAAATGTTGTAAATTTTGGTCTCCTATTCAAACACAACAATCGACAGAATTAGCTGGAGGGTCGCTTTTCCATGTTCAGTTTCAGCATTATCCCTGGTTTCATTTGCTTCATCGTTTGATCATCAAAAATTTATAGAGGGTTTGCCTAACTAACTATAGGTAACCAAAAATGCACTATATAGTCACAGATCACTATGTGATATAGTACTGATCTAACCCTTGTTTACAATCTTCCGATGCCGTTTTACAATTTTCCGAACGTATACAATTTGCCGGCCAGTTGTAAACGGCGAATTATACGATTTACCTGCGACACATACATAACCTCTTGCCTCTTTCCCATCGGGGTAGGCAGAGACCACAGCTCTCCCACCTGCTACAATCTCGACATACTTGCTTCGCTTCATCTTTTTTCATCAAGTCTCTCATACACGCTCCTCAGTTTAGGGTAAGTAGTTATACCTGGCTTTTTATTAAGAACGTTCTGAATTTGATTCTTCCTGAAAATTATAATTCCTTAGATCGCACTTATCTTGGGGATCATGCTGCCGCTGAAAATGGCGTTGCGTGCTTTCGCGGGACGATCAATAATATTGAAAGATCTAGAAACTTTATTATATCCGATTACATATTTGTAGTTTGTCTTTTAATATGTACCCACTTACATTTATGACAATATGATAATTGTTTGTTTCAGCGAGTTCGCACTCGAGTCCGGAGCACATAGAGTTACCAGAGCCGGTGCTGAGTGATGGGGGGTCCCCCGGAGAACAGATCGGAGCCATCAGCCCGCCCGCGCACTACGCCCATTCCACACCTAGGTATATCAGGTACAGTACTTCTTTTACTTCTTTCTACATACATACAAGGAACCGGCAAAGAATAGTACCGACCCATCTCTACCTCTGGGTATCGTAAGAGGCGACTAAGGGTTTACAAAAGAAGAAGAAGATGGGCAGCAGCGTCTTTCCGTGTATCGTACCATCTTACATACTGCGGTCACTAACAACCGTGGCCCATGGTGCCAGCCGTAACGCTAACAAGCGAGGTGACTAAAGTACTTCCCCTCCACATTCTTCTAGCAAGAGATGGAATTCTGGAGGGAGCTCCCTGTCCTGTAGTGGACGTATTATGGGATGTTATGATGACATACATAACATCACGACTCTTTGAGGGTGTCAGTGTGATGTGACTGAGGAGATTTAGCATAAAGGTTGGCCACACTACAACAGATCGTTATAGGTCGTAGTGGCCATTGGGAGCTCACAGCCTAACCCCTTTACCCCCAAAATATTATAAACATTACGGTCGGGTACGGGTAGCTTTATTAGCGGTACGGGTAGCTTTATTAGCGGTACGGGTAGCTTTATTAGCGGTACGGGTAGCTTTATTAGCGGTACGGGTATCTTTATTAGCGGTACGGGTAGCTTTATTAGCGGTACGGGTAGCTTTATTAGCGGTACGGGTAGCTTTATTAGCGGTACGGGTAGCTTTATTAGAATGACAGCAGGATAAAGCGATGCGCAAGATATCGGGGAAACAGAGACACGTATCGCCCCGTCCTGCTCTCAAGCATAGTTCTATCCTGCTGCTATTTAAAGCAAGCTATGTTATTCCGACTGTAAATCCAAAGGTGGATTCGAATGGTACAGTCAAGAGCACGCCAAGCTTGACACATTGGACTTTACCGTTCTTATTTCAATAGACATACAGGCTAGAGTCACATTGCGAGTGTCAAACTTGACCTATCGTTGACTGTACCTACATCTTTTGCCGGCTAAGAATCCCCACCAGAAAAACACCATCATCATAACATGCCATGAAACGTCCACTGTAGGACAGGGAGCTCCCTCCAGACTACCAGCTTTTGCTGGAACAATCTGGAGGGGAAGTACCGTAGTCACCACGCTTGTTAGCGTTGCGGCTGGCATCATGGATGTGTAAAAACATACACTCACCGGCAGAAATAACCGGCCGGTCTGTTTTCTTTCATATATTTTCATACATAATAAAAATAATAAATAAAATAGTTTATTATTCACAAAAATTGAACAAATTAAATTAAACACTGGTCCCGAGCTAAGTAAAAACTTGTGTTACGGTGACCAGTTTGCTTCTCCTTAACCGATGGACTAAGTAATATGAATAATAAAACAAACAATCTATTATAGGTAAGCTAAAATTAACAATCAAAGTGCGTGCGTGCGTATTGTGAGAAAGGCGTGTATGTGTGTGTATATGTTTGTGTGTGTGTGTGTGTGTATGAGTGTTTGTATGACCTATGAGATAAAAATTAAATAAGATAAATATAAATAGAACCCACAAGAGGAATCACAGAAGCAGTAATTCTGTCTGATTGTAATCTAATGACAGCAACCACGTCATAAGTTTAGGTTTTACCTCACGCAGGGTGAGGGGTAATATATTGATTTGCCGATTTACTTTATTGTATAATGATATAGCCAAGAATGCGTGCTGGCGTCTTGCGAATGCAGTACTGCAATTTAAAGATGGGCCTACATTTCTGATTGTACGTGTTTTGTTGTAGCTCTTTTCATCATACTCAGTCTTAGAATGCTGCTTGTAAACAAGGTTTAGAATAAAAATCTGTCTTACCGTAAGAACCTTAACTTTTTCATAAAGAGATTTTGTAGGAAACCTAAATGGACTAAAGGTCATTACTTTGAGTAGCGATCTTTGTGCTCTCTCAAGATTAATCATGTAAGATTTGCAAGCTCCTCCCCAAACTCGAATACAATAACCTAGGATAGATTGGACCAACGCATAGTATACCGAACGAATGAGTTCAAGGTCGGCCACGTATCTTAGTTTTTTAAAGACCCAAATAGTTTTCCTAACCCGCGATGTGACGAGCTCCAAATGTTTGTACCAATTAAGCTGATCATCCAAGAGGACACCAAGATATTTAACTGCAGATACTTTTGCGACAGTTATACATGAGCACCTGTCACCATAAGTGTAATCGCAGTAATGAACCTTAAGGTCCGGTAAGTCAGGCTTAAATTTCGTTATAGAGAATTGCAGATATACCGACTTGTTTACATTAAGGGTAAGACAATTGGCTCTTAACCAGCGGGCAACCAAATGGAGTCCAGTTTCGGTGTGATGGAATACTTCATCCCAAGTCTCGCCATGGAAAACCAACGCAGTATCGTCAGCGTAAGTAAAATTTTTTCCATTTGTAATTGACAAATTACATAAATCATTTATAAATAACAAGAAGAGACTTGGGCCGAGGACACTGCCTTGTGGTACTCCAAAGGTTACTGATGCATCAGAACTTATATATTCCCCTATTTTTACCTGCTGAATACGATCACTAAGAAAGTCCTTGTAAATAAGAGCCTCCCCTCGAATGCCATATCGCTCTAATTTGTTCACAAGAATAGGTATCGAGACGGAGTCAAACGCCTTGGCAAGGTCAAGAAATACACCCAGACATTTTTGTTTTGAGTCCAACTGTACCGTCACAAATTCAGTTAATTTAGTTACAGCGTCTTCAGTACATCTACTCGACCTAAAGCCAAACTGATTATCTGAGTATATTTTGTTATGTTCTATAAAATTTATTAGTCTTTTGTTTAGAAGTTTTTCTAAAATTTTGGAAAGAGTAGTTAGCACAGATATTGGACGGTAGTTGGTGACCTCGTCTCGAGCCCCATTCTTGTGGACGGGTGTTATAAGTGATCTCTTAAAAGCATTTGGGAAAATACCCTGCTTAAAACAAAGTTCAAATAACTTAGTCAGTGGGGGCACAATACAAGTTTTACCTAGTTTTATAAATTTTGATGGAATTGAGTCCCAACCAGTCGCACTGTCATTTTTAAGGTTGTTAATGATGCATTCAACCTCACTCTCATCTGGAGGAAGTAAAACAATCGTATTGTTTATAAAAGGGACCTGACACGATTGAAGGTCGATATTCGGAGCAAAATTTTCCGCCAATTGTCTACCAACGTTTGAGAAGTAAGGGTTGATACTATTAATAGAGGCTGCACGATCAGAAGAGTTAATTAACTTTTCGGCAGGCATTTTTGGCTTTGTGATATCAGTAACTGTTTTAATTGCTTTCCATCTTTCCTTATTATTGGTAGCCGATTTTAAAAGAGATCTTTCATAGTTCCTCTTCAACCTTCTCAATAACACATTACAAAAATTCCGATACCGTTTATAAGAGACTTCCAGAATACAGTTATTCGGATCTTTCCTAAACATTTTGTGGAGTTTGTCCCTGTGCCGTATGCATTTCAGTAAACCAGGAGTAAGCCAAGGCTTTAAAGTTCGTTTTCGACATGGAATGCTTAACACTTTTTGAATTATTTTTGATAACTGTAGTTATTTTATTAACACAGGTACATGTAGCTATATTTGCATCAGAGTGTTCCGTAATCAACTAACTCCAGCTCTTTTACAGCTGCGTCAAAATTAATTTTTGTAGTTATTTTGGTTGTAGTATCTCTTGTATAAGTAAGACAAAGTTGAAGAAGCACAGATGAATGATCTGTTACAGTAGATTCGAGTACAAAAACAGATGCAGAAACATTGGTTTTGAGGAAAACATGATCTAGGCAGTTATTAAGTCTTGTAGGATAGGTATGACCAGGCAAAAGGCCTAGTTCAGCAGTTAAATTCAGATACGTAAAGCGATTTCTATCAATGCTATCACCTTTAATGTCAATGTTGATATCTCCAACTGTAATATAAAATTTTTCGCAGAATTTAATGGACGAATAATTTTATCAACAGAGTCCAGAAAGCCATCGATGTAATAGATTGATGGTGATCTATAAACAGCCAAAATATATGTGTCCGGTATAATTTTTAGCAATAGAAAGCTAGCTCCCAACATATCTGGTTCAATAACTGTGTGTTGGATATCATTTTTAACATAAACTACTAATCCATCGTTTTGATTGTGACAAATTCTAGAATAATGACTAACGTAACCTTCTAAAGTAGGTATAGGGCCTGGCCCTAAATATGGGGGTAAACGAAGCGTCAATATCTTACCTAAATTGAATAAAAATACAAATCTGATTGATGAGGTCTTTAGATAAGAACCTTATGAACAATATTGTCAAAGATTAGGTATATCTAAAATGTTGAAGAAAACCCGTGCGAAACTTTAAACATTTTAATTCGCTAAATGTAAGAGAAATCTGACGAAATGACGTATATTTTTTTCTGAATGATGCACGGAATTTCCTGGATACCGTGCACAGGTCTAATCTTCAAGAATCTTAAATCAGATATCTTATTTAATGATCTCACTGTTTATTCACGGATATTTATTTCGTTTATGAAATATATTTGACGCTTCGTTTGATCCCTTACTTGTATGAAAATGTACGACAGAAAATAGACCGGCCGGTTATTTTTGCCGGTGACTGTAAAAGGTTGTTATTGGTGAAGTGCGTGCTCAATTCTTACGTAAACTTACGTAAAAAAAAAGTTAGAATAGAGTCAAAAATTTCAATTTAAAGTAGGTACTAACTAGCGATAGCTTCATAGCGCAACAAAGCATGAAGCTGACATTTCAAAGAAGAATTTTATTTTACGATCGTCTTATGTTATGATGAGAAGACAGGATGACTGACATTTTAATGTCGAGATGATGATAAATTAAGTTGTAAAATGAAAGTGTTTTGAGAGAAAGTGACAACAGTTTATAACTAATTGTTCTTAGTACGGGAACTATTACAAAGGCTCACACCTACACATATTAGTCAAAGCAACGAAGCGGATCGTTATATGAAGACCCCCGCATTAAATCCTCAGTCGATGAAACTTTGCTGGGGTATCACACTACATGAGACAAACCTTCTATAAAAAAAAGGTAAAAAAAACGGTACTTTTAATATTTCCGTACAAAAATTGTATGATTTTTTTTTTGTAAGATTTTTTATGGATATTTTGAATTTACATTTAATTCATGGTTCTTTATCATCCTGTCAAATAAAATCTGCCTGAGAAATTTATGTTGGGGTCAACTGCTTCGTTGCCTACACTGGTTATTACGAGTATGTAGGCGCTGTCAAACCAACAAGTCATCCTGACTGCACCATAAAGGCACCATTAGGTATCTAAGTCTCGCACAGCTTTGGTGGAAAGTCTCGATAGATCGCAGAGCGAAGAAGCTCGTTGGAGATGAGATGCTGGTGAATACCAAGTTTCACAGTCTGGCCCACCGTCGCGTCGCAAGGTTGCATGTCTGTCGGTGTTTTACAGATTGTACTTCGGAGAGTGTGCTCAGATCTCCATCAGCTTATTCCACAATCCCCCTTCTACCATTGGGAGTCCAGACGCACCACAGGATATCACCCACACTTGGTTGATATTCCACACAATCGCACAAAGCGCTTTGAAACATCTTTTATAATGCGCACGGCTAAAGAGTAGAATTATCTGGCCTGCGTCTATATTCCCGAGTTCATAGAACCCGGATCATGGGCAGCAGCATCTTTCTGTATATCGTACCATCTTACATACTGCGGTCACCAACAACAGCGGTCGCCAGCCGCAACGCTTACACGCGTGGTGTCTATGGTAAATCCCCTCCAAAGTACCATGCGTTTTTGCTGAGTTCTGCAGGGAGCTTCCTGTCCTGCAATGGACGTTTTATGGGATGTTATGATGACCTATGACCCACGGACTAATATGGATTATTTTCAATTGCAGATCGAATTCCCATTCACAACCGAGCATGCGAGAAGAGGACGCATGCACCAATATCAACAGTCACAAATCTCTTCCTGATCTGCACACACAAGCTAGATGCTATCCTGAACAGTGAGTTACCCCCAAAGATTTCGGACCTCCTTGCTTCGCTCGGAATACATACCTTGCTAATTTATTTTAGTAGGGCATGACATCTGCCAACGTGTCACAACCCCATCATCGATGATCCATAGAAAATATTCAAAATAACCTGTCAAATCCATAGAAAAACGCCTACACCACCTAGTGACGGATTATTTCTTTAATCTTCCTTCCAACTACCTTTATTTTTCTGTGGTTACCCCTGCTCTATTATATAGTCTAAGCCCTGCTCCTAAAGTATAAGACAGCTGTCAAAAACGCATTCCCTCAATGGCTACACTAGTATTAATTAGAGGCCAGTCCCGGTATCGCTCATGGTTTGCCAAGGCTCTCAAGATGCCAGTTTTTTCTGACATGATCGGCAACGCCATCGCAGGTCAGTCAATTGGCACTCAATGTTTATATATTTTTTTATTTATTTTAAGGAGGTATTCTAACGCTAGGCACTGAAACCCTGATGGGGTTTGAAATGTGCAGTGTCTGAAATTATATGTAGGTAGAGTACCATATCTGTACCTTTCTCGTTAATCAGTATTTACAGGGAAGAATAATAATAGAACTGACTGACAATCTTCATACTAAAAAGAGTAACCCGGAAAAACATAGAACTCATTAAAACTAGATGGCGCTTAAAATAATTTGTGAAGTACTTATGGTCTTATGGTATGCTATAGCATAGAGTAATATAATACTGGGCGTAGCTATAGTAAATTGTGGTCTACCGAGTATTCGGCAAAAAAAAACATTGAAACTTTCAACATACTTTCCAAACAAAATCAAACATTTACATTGAAGTTGGATGTGTTTTTTCAGTAGAATACTCGATAAATCGTAATTACTTCTCAGTCTATTTATTAGCGCCATCTAGTTTTATACTTTTCCGAGTTACGATTTCTTTAAGCGGATGGTCAATCCTTCTTAGTTTTCTGCCATGGTACCTATTAGTGAAAAGCATATCAAAATCCATACAGATTAGCTATAGCAGACAGACCGGATGGATATATCGCAGGCAAATAGTATAAATCGCCGCTAACAAACGGCAGGCAAACTGTAAACGGTCGGCAAATTGTAAAATGGCGGCGGCAAATTGTAAACGGGCTTAGATCAGTGGTGCATTTTAGGTTCGATCGGTTAGAATGGATTAGTTTATCTTACGACCACAACGAAACGAATTACGCGCCTTTTTTGAAATGCCGCGGCATTACGTAAACTGACGAATTAATAATTTCTCGGCATTTTGTAGAATGCCAAGGCATAATGAAAAACGACGAATTATATAATTTGCCTGCGACAGATAGATTACGGCAGAAAAACGTGTTGTTGGCAGAGAACTACAATACTATAGAACGATAACTACGCTTAAAACTTGACCCCACGAAATAGTTACCTAAGTAGGCGGAGCTATAATTTAAAGCTAAAGTTACTTCTCAACTACCACTAGCTGACATTGCAGTACGCGCGCGAACCAATCCCTGCTCTCGTTCTGAATTTGAACCAATTGATTCGTATTTTGAATATACGTCGTTTTGGTTTCACGTAGGGCCACTTTTTGTGTGGAATTTATTCTGAGTAAGAGTTCCATAGTATTGTAGTTCGCTGGTTGTTGGACTTTTTAATTTATAAGTACCTTACCTGGTCGACCGAGCTATAATAGCTGCCTCACCATTAAAATATCATCAGGTGAGCAAGTTATGCTACCCGCCAACAGATGGCGCTGTAGGTTTCTGTCTAAAACGCGGTGTATTAAAAAATGCTTAAAAACACGGTGAAAACTAATTTTCCCAGACATGAGACCTAGCTACATCGGTTTTCGCCCCCGAAAACCCCCGTATGGTAAATTTCATCGAAATCGTTAAAGCCTTTTTCGAGAAACCGATTACAAATATATATACAAATATTGCTCGTTTAATAGTATAGGATGTGTGTGTATTAATTAGCGATGCCAAAGCTGTCCTTGGTTCAAATACACACATCGGTTTACGGTAATCAAAGTGGATGCAGATTGAATAAAATACGATTTTATTGTTTTCAGCATAAATGCTAGCGGTACTGAAACAGTAGGCCGGTCTCCGCGTCGGAGGCGACACTCGCCTCATCAACGCACAGCATCCTGCTCTTCCAAAGGAACCAGGTATGACAATGACAATGATGCCGAGGATTCAGTGGCGACTTCATTGAGTTATTTTTATTTGTTTATTTATTTATGTTTGGGACAACAACAGCATAAATTACATTGATTTTCTTAAATATTCTACAAAATAAAATCAAGTCTTACAAAATAACTCTGGCTATGACCGTTAATGCGCAGCAGTCAAAAAGTAAGTCGCGAGGGTGATCGCAGCAGGTGGGGGGAGGCGATCAAATCGTTCATTGGCTCTCCACCCATGCGCAGAAACTAACCGTCAGAGCCAAACTTATCCTGCACATATCTGGGCTCTTTTGCCTCTCAAATTACAAAGCACTGCGATTTCGTACTTCGACATTTTCAAGAGCATGTTATTTGTCACGCTAAAGATTTCTTGGCTGTTTTTAGATAAGTACTACCATCACTGTTATTTATTTTATTACAGATCAAACCATTCCTCTCTAATGTCGTCATGTGATGCTTTTTCGGAACATCCATCGCCCGGTGAAGAGAACTACCAATCATATAACAGGTAACTAAGCTTACTTATAAATAAATAATACATACATACATAACATCACGCCTCTTTCTCGTCGGGGTAAGCAGAGACCACAGTCCTCCACCTGCTACGATCTTGACATACTTCCCTTGCTTCCTGTACTTTCATCAATCCTATCATACATGCTATTATAATAAATAATAATAAATAATAAATTATTTATTTATTTCTCCACATAACATTTTCCATACTAGGTAAGTACAATGCTAGAGGGAAAACTTTAGGTACATAGAAGAGAGTGTGGTACAATCAAGAGCACGTCGAGCTTTAGGGTGACATTACAGTCAATTTGGATCGCAATCCAGAGGGATGTAGGTTAGGCAAAGAAAGCTATGAAGAGCTGTACGACTATTTCTTTATTTCCTACAGCTGCAACCCTCTGGATCGCGATCCAGATTGACTGTGTAATAAGACCCGATACAAAGATCGCGATACAAAGTCCAATGTGTTAAACTTGATGTGCTCTTGATTGTAACCGTATGCGAACGCGTCGGTGTACTAAGGAGTACGTATAAACCTTTAAAAAAAAACATAGAAACGAAAATTTACCAATTTATATTTAAATTAATATAATAAAAAATTTACAAAATTAGTATGGCAACACTTTTATCATCCATCTCTCTCTCTCTGTATAATGGCGTTTGAAGAAAAACTAGGTTGGCATTTTCCCTAATAAACAAAAAAAAAAATTACAGCTGAATTAATTCAAGCCTAAATAATAAATTATTATTTTTCATAGGTTATGGACCAGTCGTCATGGAGATCTGTAAGGGAGGCCTATGTCCAGCAGTGGAAGTCTTTCGGCTGATGTGATGATGATACATACATACATAACATCACGCCTTGTTTCCGTCGGGGTAGGCAGAGACCACAGTTCTCCACCTGCTACGATCTTGACATACTTCCCTTGCTTCCTGAACTTTCATCAATCCTTTCATACATGCTCGTCGGTTTAGATGATGATATGATGATGATAGGTTATGGGCCCAGACGCCCTGTAGGCTTGATAAGAATAGGAAAAGTGTTAGGGAAGCAACGAAATTACGTTTATCTTTTCCCTCATAAGGAAATATATATAAACTATAGATTCCAATGTCCAATTCAAGTCTAACTAAATATAAGTTATATAGGTTATGGTCCCAGACGCTCTGTAAGGTTGTTAGGAATAGGGAAAGTGTTAAGGAAGCAGCGAAATTACGTTTGTCTTTTTCCTAATAAGACATAAATTACAGCTTCCAATGTTTAATTCAAGCCAAAATTAATATAAGTTACATAGTTTATGGGCCCAGATGCCCTGTAGGCTTGTTAAGAATAGGGAGTGTTAGGGAAGCAACAGAAATCCCAAAAATATTTTGTGTCCATCAGTCGCTGCGGTTCGTCGTTCGCGCGCGATTCTGGCGGCTCCAGCGGACACTACACACAACGCAGCGCGCCACCGCACGCGCACCCATCCTCGCAACCGCATCCGCACCGCACTGACTCCGGCTCGTCCACTCAACACGACAACAGGTGAGGGAAATATCTATAATTTAGTAATCGCGGTCTTTACTCCAAAACACAAATTACCAAACAGGTTTTGCTGCCGCGATCCGCGCACCCATTCTTGCACCGGATCCTCTACTCAATGCGATAACAAGTGAGACAAATATCTAGTAAATAGCTCAAAACGCGGCCTTTGCTCATAAGTCATAACACCAATTTTCAGAAATAGCACCGCCCGCAGCCGATGCGCACGCACGCCCTTGAGTATTGTTTTTCCGAAGAAAAGCAAAGAGTTTTACCCGCACAGCCTAATCTTAAATGGATCTTTAGATACGGCTAATTCAGCTCGCTAACTAGCGCAGTGCTGCCAGCTCAGGAAACTAAACGATTTTTGACGTAACTCTTCAGCTTTCTTGATAAATTCTGGGATTCAAATGTTAATTAGGAAGTTCAATCTAAATAAAACGATAAAAAAATCCACTTCGGTGCGATCTGAATCAGCAATGTCTAAAGACCCCCTTCGCACTTTTCGTGTTGTAGTGATTACAAAAACCGGTTTTTACCGTAACATTTCTACCAAATTCCCATCATAAAATTATTTTACGACCCAGTTTCATTTTATTTTACCCGACTACTTGAGTAGTCTTATTATCAATATTTTTTTTACCTACGTTGAAAATAATGTAGGTAGCTTAATTAGAATGACAGTAGGGCGGAGCACGGGCTCGATTGTCGTTCCAACAACATCTTACGCATCGTTCTGTTCTGCTTACATTCTAATCGATACAATTTCCAGTTCTATAAAGCCGACTTGATTTGTCTTAAAATAATACTTACTCTTAATTTTATACTTAGATTGTAAATAAATTAATAAGTAAACTCATAACTTACATCTAAAACATGATAAAATCAGAAAATCATATTTTAGAATATTAAAACCACAAGGAAATACCTAATAACGCTCTTTTTTTAAAAGTAGGTAGATGCTTCGACCAATATAAAGAGTATGGACGGGCCTTATCCGTACGAAACGCTAATAAAAAATAAGCCTCGCTACAACTACATGTAAACGCACACCCGCAATTACAGTTTTCCTAATCACATGCACACACAGTGCCTAACGGAGATAGAAACACGTGCTCGCACCGTAGCGCGAGCGAGATAGCGAATATTCGTCGAGAGCGGTCGGGTTATGCCGCCGTTTCAATCATGCGTCGCTATTTTTCCGGCGAATATTTTGAATCTAGAAAATTATCAAATAATTAGATTTTACTAAAAAAATTATTACTAACGAGTGAAATGTGAAGCCTAAATATTCGTTCGTATTTCTTGAGTTATTTGAATACTTTGGAAAAGCACAGGACGGCTTTCTTTTATTAGAAAGGCGGGAAGATAATTATTTTTTCACACATGTTACTTGTTGAGCATCCGAAGACCGACTAAATCAAGGTGAGTGCGCGCACTCACTCGATCGGCTTTCAAACGATGTTCCTTATGGCCCATCCATAACTCTTTATATTGGTCGAATGGTAGATGGTAATACAGCTTACATTATTTCGATTTAGGGTGTGTGCGAGCACACTATTGATTTTTCTCAGCGATTTCCGAGAGAGGCGACAACGCGGATTCGGGTAAAACATGCAGCGATAAATACTTTGACACTGAAACAATCGTAGCGCTATCGCCAGTTACGCGCTGCGTTCCTGCTGCCTCACCCGAAGTTCATTGAGAAACATTCATATTCTTTTATTTAGTAACATTTGGTATTATTACATTAAAAAATCCTATTATTAATACAAAATAATAATGTCAAAGCTATAGAACTGAAAATGACAAAAACGATAAAAATTAAACAATGTCAATAATAATGAATCACATTACATAAAAAATCACTAAAACACTAACACAAACAGACCCTTATCTGTATTGTATTGGTGGCAGCCGCTACAACTACTTCGCGGAGGAGTGTTACCCGGACGGGCGGGCGGCGCTGGACGCGTGCGTGGTGTCGGCGCCCCCGCAGTTCCAGGACGGCGCGCCCTCCCCCTCCCCCTCCCCGCCCCCGCCGCCCGCGCCGCCGCCCTCGCTGCCCTACCCGCCGCATCCCGCGCTTCCGCCGCACTCGCCCAGAGTTGGGATACATTTTCAGGTACCTACCTAAATAAAAAATGATAAGTATGTTACATTTATATGCTGTACATACAATACAAATCCGGAACAAAGGATCTACCTATTCGGTCCAAGTTGAGTTTGTACAGCCTAGTCTTTGTTTTATTTGATTTCCCGTTAAAATAATTTTCTATAGGCAAACTAGAGTCTAGAGACGTGGTGGACCACGCAGGCAGGTACCTACTTATCCGCTTGACAACCAGCGAGGAAATGGAGAACCACGAAGGAAACGATAGCGCAATCCAAAAACAATTGATGAAACATGACCCTTAATCAGGAACTTTGTAAAAAAAAGGGCAGCAATAGTTCAGCTGCTTTTTATATAGAAAAGAGGTTCCGGGTTTAATTGCCGGTTATCGTAAAATAATAATCCGAATTTGGTACTTTGCCCTACCACCTTTTACGCTATAGAAGTTCTGAAAGGGGTTTTTTTAGCTGTATACATTCAAAGGTCATTTGGAGGAAGATTTCTAGCTCACAACAATAAATATATTTTTATACAGGCAAGCGCTCCACCACCACAGTTCCAAGACGAACCTCCGATGTATGACTACAATGATTACGTGTGCGCTTATAAACCGCTCAAGTGTCTCAGCGTCGGCCGCAAGGAGAGAGACTATTCCGGCAGGGATTATGTAAGGTATGTTGAAATAATATCTAATATTGAGCAATATACATATAAGGTCCGAGTGAAATAGTGAACATAATTTTAGTACGTTATTCAGACCATGAAACTGAACAACTTTCCCCAAGGAATATAGGTCGAAATGCGAAAAACCAAATTTGACCTCCCATACAAAATGCGCTATAAGCTGATGCAGTTTCTATGGGAAGTCAAAAATTGATTTTCGTATTTCGACCTATGTTCCGTGGGGAAAGTTGTTTAGTTTCATGGTCTGAGTAACATACTAAAATTATATTCACATTTCATTAGGACCTTATATATACCTTGCCTTGTGTACCTAACGCAGCTATAAATTTGCATCAGTCGGTTCGAACACACATAAATAAAGAGGATAAAAACTTGATTTTGTACCTATGTTCCCTAAGTAATATTGCGCCTTCATGATTTTGCGAAACTCTCATGGAACACATGGAAAATCGATGAACATAACATACATGTTTAATGGCGCATTTCACTTTTTAAACCTTTGTCTCATATTTCTGACAAAGCCGTAAAACCAAAAGGTAATAAATAAAATGTGTCTGAGAATTGAATAGTAGGTAGGCACTAATCATTTACAAAAAACAAGTTATGATATGTTGTTTTGTGCCCCACCTGACTCCTAATTAGATACCAATGTTTTCTAGTTGTTAATGAAAACTAATTTAGCAGATACCATGAACCAAGCACGGAGCTAGTGAACAAACAGCCGCAATACGCAGAGCCGCGACATCGCCCGCGTCTTGATGATACGCAAGACTATGTCAATGCTACGCAGGTACATACGATTCTTAAGATTATGCTCTTGTGGGAGGAGTAACCTACATACCTCTCTATCTTATGCAATTTCACTCGATATTGCACTTTCGATATGGTTTTCTATATATAGCTACGCCTGTGTCTTCCTGTACCTCCCTTATGCTTAAGCTTTTCCTCTAAGATTTTCTTCAGGAATTCGTCGACTCGTATTGTAATACGACAGCAGCTCAACATCCAACATCATCCCTGTTCTGTTTTTTATTGTCTTTAATTATACCCAACTCATCTAACTCAAGAATACTACAGGTTTTCTTTTACAAATAAACTCAAATTGAGAATTATTTCCAGATTTGTGCGCCTGAGGAAGTCACATCACCTTTGGGTACTTTCAAACGGCAACGGTGTTTGCGCTATAAGCAGCGTCGACCAAGGCCTATTCTTCGTTCTAAGTCAGATATTTCGGATCGGTAAGTTAATAAAAACAAGTGAAGGCTAATGCGCAAAAAAAAAGGGATCGCGTTGTGTGTGCGGTGTAAATAACTTTCATTGTTGGACTTATGTTAAACCTGGTATAGTCTCTCTTTGTTGTTTAAGTATCTAGAAGAAATCTTCAGGATTTCGAAAATCTATTAATTTTAGCCAGATCAGAAAGTAAAGAGTGCGTGATAAAACACTAAATCATTGATCCGTCTAAAATAAGAAGGGGAAGTACCCTGTAGGTTTTGCATTTTTGAATAAATGTATGGAGATGAGGACATAAAATGCCATATCTTTTGATTGCGTCATTGTAAAAAAATTGAAATTTTCAGATCTTGTGTGGTTCGTGGATCCTAATATATGGTATTAATTTCAACCTGATAACTTTATCCGTTCGTGAGATAAAGGGTCTTGACAGACAGACAGACGGACAACAAAGTGATCCTATAAGGGTTCCGTTTTTTTCTTTTGAGGTACGGAACCCTAAAAACTAATTGAATTGCGTTTTAAGTCGACACGACCTTCAATAAGGGTACTATTGATAAATTGATTTCAATATACTCGTAGTCCCTGAATGCGTATCAATCAGCTAAGTACCTATATACGCTGTCAAAATGTTACTTGCGTTGTTTACAGCTACTCAACTTTTATTTATCAATTTATACGAAATCTCAAGATTCATTCTGAGGGAATTTATTTATACTTAAAATAAATGAAAGTAGTAATAATTCACTTATATTTTCCATTCAGATACCGTCGCTCCGACGGGCGTAGCCCTGCTTCAGCTCCATGCGAAGGTGACGATTCCCCCGACAGTCCGTCAGAAGAGTCGGGCAGACTGCAGGCCTTCTTCGAGAGGCTAGGCCTGGAGTCGCGACAGTACGATGCCATAGTCCTGGAGCCACCTGCCGATTCTCCCGTGTTCTTCTCCTCAGCGTCCACTGTGGATTCCAATCAGATCGCTACTATCGATTACACGGTAACAGTTTTTTCTGTTCCTACCCGAGCGAAGCAAGACTATCATGTTTCAGTAAGATTAGATATGATATTTCAGTAAGATTATTGGCGCTTAACGAAAGCTGTATACTGCTATAGCTTTTTTTTTTACTTTCATAACAAACTTTTTGATAAGGTTTGTTTGCTTACTACGATTGAGACGATTAAGGGTGGGTTGCACCATCTAACTTAACCATACCCTAATATTCACCTCTTGCTCTCTCCACCCTAAAGAGCTCAAGACGCATACATTCGGTTATGGTTAAGTTATATGGTGCAACCCAACCTAAGAATTTCCTAGTATGGGCTGCAAGTGTCAAGTAAACAGACAAACCAAATAAACAAAAACAAATGAACAATAAACTTTGAATTAATTCTAGTTCATAATGATAATACTTAAATTCCAGGTACAAGGCCCAGGTGTTCAGAAACAGATATATCGCAACACGGAGCCACCGAGTGTAGTGGAACGTAATGCGCGTATCATCAAATGGCTCTGCCAGTGCCGTAAGACGCAGCTACAGCCTCCACAGTAAAGATAATTAGAAAGTATGAAATAAACCTGCGCTGCGGGGCAAACAAGCCCTGTTTTTAAATACAGATAAAATACCAGTAAATATATGTTAATACCTGTATTTAAATAACGGTTTTCAAGCCGTGGGTTGAAATGTAAACGATCGAATATCAATGTAGAAAATTTTACGTAAATTAATACATTCTGAGGAACGTGTGACCTACGCCTCTTGCAGATATATTTCACAAAATGAGGTATACAAAAAGCAAGTGATTTGAGATTTTGAAATGCTCAATATAATGACATTTTTGAATTTGAAAGAGGCTATTAAAAGCAAAAAAAGATTAACTGACAAACAAAATGGTGTCATCATTGTCTGAATCTTGGCATTTGGGGGGTTAAACATGTTTAAAAAATTGAAAATGAGTGATTCGGTGCTTCATAATATTAAAAGAGCTCTTGAAGTAGCATCATGGTAGTTATCGATAAATATGACAGGTTTTTGACGGATAGATTGTAACAATACATCTTGGATCCTAATGATTCATCTTAAAACGATGACGATGTTATTTCCGCTGCCCTTAAGGTACAGTCAAGTTGGTAGTTATCGATAAATATGACAGGTTTTTGACGGATAGATTGTAACAATACATCTTGGATCCTAATGATTCATCTTAAAACGATGACGATGTTATTTCCGCTGCCCTTAAGGTACAGTCAAGAGCACATCAATTAGAGTCGCACTGTGCGTGTAAGACTCGTCCTTGGCCTGTCGTTGACTGTACAACCGATTATGACACCATTTGTTCCTAATTATGTTCTCCATTTGGGGTTATTTGAGGTATAGATGTGCAGTTTCGTACTGGAAATTCGTGCAACCAGCAACATGATACTGCTATTCCAATAATAGGTCACTTTGAAAGAAATATTGCTCATAGTTAATTTGGAACGTATTGTTCCAGACTAAAAACCTTTGATAATAATTAAAATCGACTGCTGGTAAAACTAAGCGATACTAGTTCATTAGTTAGTCATTGTTATAGAGTTAAGCTAATGAACGTTTCAAATCTAAACTTTAAATTAGAATAAGTGTTTGTTTGAAAAATTAGTACCTAAAGATTGTCTTAAAAATTTTACCACGATACTCTGCCCGAAAATATTTTAGGCTTGGAGTCATCAAATGACACAGACAGGATTATTAACATTCACATAATAATATATTCATTAGTATGAACTAAGAATATTGACGTGTCGTACAGTCAGCTCCAAAAGTCGATAACCAAATTCAGATTTCCAAAACCACTTTACACAATATTAATGGTGCATTATTATGGTGTATACCTAGTGGTTTTATAAATCTGAATTTGGTCATCAACTTTTGATGCTGACCTAATATCTGACGAAACAATTAGTTTAGTTAACAACAATCTGTACCTAATGGTCAAATAAAAACTGTCGAAAGCCTAAATGTTATGATGCTATCATGGGGTTTATCGTACGTAATATATAGATAATATTTGAAGCAAATAAGCCATAGATATCATTGAACTGGAAAAAATAATTTAATTATCTTGACAACTGTTGTACAAGTCATGAGCTTAGAGTTAAAAAAATATTTTCGGATTGAAAAATGTAAAGATAGTGTGACTATCAAGATGGTTTCTACTGTATTGCATTTTGTAGTAAAAATTTAAGATTAAATGGTATATAAAAAAGCCCCTTTAATAGTTTTTCAAGTTATAGGTCTACTTGTTTGTCGTACGCTAAACCAAAAATAATCTTAAATAGTTTTAAATTAGTTTTTAAGTACCTATGATGATTGTTGCATTTATGTTATATTTTCATAGTTTATTACTTAATTAAGATTTTGGTTCTTACTCGAAAAAGAATTACCAATCCTTCCTGTTTTACTTTAGGAAATAAATTTATAATACGACGTATATATGGTCCTACTGAAATAGTGAACATAATTGAAGCATGTTACTCAGACCATGAAACTGAACAATTTTCCCTAAGGAACATGGTAGTGTTGGCAACAAAGCAGTTGACCCCAACATAACTCTCAGACAGATTTTATTTGACAGGATGATAAAGTATCATGAATTAAATGTAAATTCAAAATATAAAAAAAAAATACAAAAATTTTTTTTCGTACATTTTTTGTAATTTTTGTATGGAAAAATTAAAAGTGCCGATTTTTTTTTTGGATTTTTTTATAGAAGGTTTGTCTCATATAGTGTAATACCCCAGCAAAGTTTCATCGACTGGGGATTTAATGCGGGGGTCTTCATACAACGATCCGCTTCGTTGCCTAGACTATAGGTCGAAATACGAATAACCAAATGTGAACTCCCATTCAAAATGATCAGCTGATGCAGTTTCTGTGGGAGGTCAAAAATTTATTTTTTTACTTCTCATGCTCTGAAAGTGCTTCTTTGTGCAGGATATAGGCTGCACAAAGTCCAATTTTGTGCACTAGGGCAAAAAAGTAATCGCGGTGGTGTACGCCCTGCGCGCGAGCCTGCTGCACACCGTCAATATATTCTTCACTAAAGCAGAACAACTCATTCTTCAGTTACATTTAGAGAGTACTTTTACGTTTTATTTCCTCTCAATCAAAGTGAAAAGCACAGTTTATAACTCTTCCACAAAACCATTTTATCCTCGACATTACTATCAGCCCTCGCCAAGTCTCGGAAAAATGGTTCGTTTTGTGCACTTGTTGTAAAATCTACTAATTGTTCTATCACCTATTTTCCTTGGGGAAAGCTGTTCAGTCTCATGGGCAGATTCACACCCTTTAATATTATCACACTATTCCGTTACATACATACATAACATCACGCCTCTTTCCCGTTGGGGTAGGCAGAGACCGCAGTCCTCCACCTGCTACGATCTTGAAATACTTCCCATGCTTCCTGTACTTTCATCAATCCTTTCATACATGCTCGTCGGTTTAGGGTACTAATAACCTGGCCTTTATTCAGAACGTCCTGAATTGGTCCTGGTACGTTCGCCTAGGCCTTCCCCTTCCAACGTTTCCATTCACTCTCGCCTGGTAGATCTCTTTCGTCAGTCTTCGTTCATTCATCCTCTCTACATGACCAAACCATCTCAGCATCCCTTTCTGGATTTTGGTCACTACGTCTTCTTTTACGCCACACCGTTCTCTTATCACACTATTTCTAATCCTGTCACTCAATTTAACACCAATCATACTCCTTAGCGCTCTCATTTCCACTGCATTAATTCTACTTTCATGCTTCTTCTGCCATACCCAGCTTTCACTGCCGTACATCAGTGTTGGTACCAAAAAACTATTCCGTTACACACTGTATATGACATTGGTTTGTTTTCGAGAATGTAACATGTCGGAACGTCCTGCAGTAGAAACCATAAAGTAATTTTTGTATCAAAACATGTTCCTGTTAGGGATTTATCATGTTCATAAAAGATCTATTTAAAAAAACATTCTTTGATTTTCCATTGTAACTAAGAAAACTGTAAAAAGCAAGCAGTTTGTTTGTAGCGAGTGAGTACCTATTAAGTTAATATCTTAAAAATAAATATTTTCAGTCGTGTATTGATCTTAAATTCGGTAACGTAGGTACCTAAATCTTATTGATAAACTAGTTCGTTAAGTGAAAATTTGTGATCTGGGAGCACAAATAGGATCAATTTTATTAGGTGGTACCTGTATTTATGTTGTGCCAAATAAATACCATATAGCAAATGTAATTTTCTTTGATATTATATGCAAGGTTATTTTTTTTATCTGACATCTGTTTGCACATATAATAGTAAGATCAAAAGCAGAAGCTTTTGTTCTACGACTTTGTTAAACAACGCAAAAAAAAACTAACTGTGTCGGTCACTTACGTTACTTTGTATGGGAAGTTGAAATTTTTTTGTGCGTTGTTAGCTAAATCGTAGAACAAAGTTGTTGCTTTTAACCTCACTGACAAGTGGGCAAACGGGTGTCAGGTACAAAAAATAATCTGGTTGCTATTAATACATTTTATAGTTATTTGATGTACATGTATACTGAGTACTGTTATACTTAGTATGTAACTATTACAAAACATTAAAGACGTTAACCAATCTATAGTAGATGACAATATATTAGAAAATTATCGATCAAAACTAAATCATACTTTCTTTTTGAACTTAATAAGATGGCTCATCGAACGAAACCTTAGACAATATATTAAATACTTTGTCATGTAAAGCATAATAATCAGTACCTACTTACATAATTATAAATAATTCCAATAACGCAACAACTACAAAGTAACGGTTTTATGTAAATATCTTTACACAGTTTATATTGTAGATAGATTTAGAATAGATCTCTCAAATTAATATAGTAAGAAAAATTTAAAAGCTACGTACCTATTGTATTCCATATAGTTATTTAAAATTTGCTTAGATACATCAACCGGTAACATAAGTACACTCATTTACACAAAGGTTCTGAAATATATTACTAGATTGAAAAACATAGCCCGTCACTCTCTTAGTTATAACAGGTATATGGAAATATACGAAGCTCCAATTAAATATTAACGTAAGTATATTACAATTTATTTCCCATAGAAAAGACATGGCTATAATATTGTTTCTATGACGTCACCTCATGTATGTTATAGCTCACTATATGACTAAATATATGATATAGCTGTGTTTGTGACGGGCTTAGCTCCACAGACTTATATAATCTAAGATTGATTTATCAACCTGAGGTTATTGTTTGATAGATCTAAGCGATTATAGTTGTCACTAAAACTTTGTCTGATTTGTTTAAAGTCTTTAAAATAAAATTCCAAAAGCATTTCTATTTCAAGAAGACTGTATTATCATTGGTTTTCAAAACAATTAGATTTCTGTGATAATATAAGAGAATCATAGTCTAAATGTCTGTTTGTGCCGTTTCCTGGTACAGAATACTTTTATCCAGTTCATGTGAATGTGTGTTGTTGCTGACAATTTCCTTACAACGATTTAAATCCGAGTTTAGATATTGCTGTACTGATATTAAAACTAGGTAGTTGTAATATGAACATAATAAAGAGAATCGCTTGAAAATTACGTTCCGTTGCTTGCTTATAGTTAAAAATAATTCTTCCTATTTACTGTGGTTTAATATGTATGTCTTACTCGTACAAAAGCTAACTAAAAAGTTTACAAAAAGTGTTCCAGTTATTCATATCTTGCGAAATAGTTAATTTCGTGACCTTTTGGCATCTATTATTAATAATTAATTATGTACAGTATTATTTTTGGGGTAGTTGAAATAATTTGACCGTCATGCTAATGTCAAATAGTTTTACTTACCGCATTGAATTCAACGCTTCCACTGTTTTTGTAAATAAGATTTACATACGCTCTATTAGAGTTTTGTGACGAAAGAATTATAATGTGGTCTGATGATTTTTGGTATTTTATTTGCAACATTTTCAAAAAATATAAACAACCAAAATATTTTAAGGTAAGAGAGATTTTCGGCGGCGCATTATGAACATAAGCAAAAAAGCGTTATAATATTTAGTTTTTTAATTTTTTTATGGTTGTATGAAAGCAATTTTGAAAATATTGAAACCGAAATTAGATAAATAGGATAAGGTTTTCGATAAAAAATGGTCCTACAAAAAATGGGCCTGGACTAACCTCCCGTAACTCTGAAACCGTTCACTTTAGCAAGATTATGCTATAGACCACTTTTGTTGGCAATTTAATGTAGATGTAGCGAGGGTGACCCTCGCTATTCATGAAGAAGGGAAAACCACATATTACAGTACTATCACTTTATTACGAGTATAATATATCACAATACAATTCAGGTTACCAGGAAGACGCGGATCAAAATCGTTCGGTCCTACATAAATAAACACCGTAACACTAACAATACCGAGTTGCAATATCCCAGTGCCGCCATCTAGCGGTGGCAGTAGTGGGCACACTACATCACCCCCCTCCAGAGACCTACAGACGATAATATGCAGGAAACCGCACTTTACGACCCGAACGCGTCGTGAATTCTGGTTCCTTGGCCACAGGTAGTTTTTGACCCTCTGACTGAAGATTGTGAGGTTGTGAGGGATGAATGATCGGTGTGTGAACTGCAGTGTCTGGGTCACGCAGTATGTGGGCCGGCTTGACGCGGTCCACCGATACCGTAACAACCTTACTATTCACCTTAAGGGTGAAAACTTTGTCACTGCGTTTAAGAACTTCGTATGGTCCCGTATAAGGTGGTTTTAAGGATCCACCAACAGTGCAGTCACGTAAAAATACATGCGAGCAGGTGTCAAGCCCTTTGTAAACAAATGTAGAACGTTTACCGCCATGTCGAGAAGCAGGCTTTGGCTGTAAATTTTGAATAAAATTACGTAGCCGTGACGTGAAACTCGTTGAGTCGACTGTGAAGTCAGACGCCGCAGTAAAGAAATCGCCTGGAAGGCGTAAAGGCTCGCCATAAAGTAATTCAGCAGAAGAAGCCTGAATATCTTCTTTGAACGCGCTGCGAACCCCTAATAACACCAATGGAAGAGATTCCACCCAGTTAGTGCTGTCGTGGCAGATTATGGCAGCCTTTAACTGCCGGTGAAACCTCTCCACTAAGCCATTGCAAGATGGGTGGTATGCAGTAGTGCGCCGATGTTGAAACCCAACTAACTGCGCTAAACTCTTAAAAAGGGCTGACTCAAATTGCGCACCACGATCCGTAACAATATCTTCTGGACTACCGAAGCGCGATATCCAACCACTCAATAAGGCTTTCGCCACCGTTTCTGCGGTAATATCTGCTAACGGTATAGCCTCCGGCCATCGTGTAAAGCGATCAACTGCCGTAAGGCAGTATCGAAACCCCTGCGAGATAGGCAAAGGACCAACCAGATCAATGTGAACAAATTTAAACCTGGCTGTTGGAACTTTAAATGATCCGAGTGGTGAGGAGACATGCCTCGTGATTTTCGCACGCTGACATGCTAAGCAAGTGCGTACCCACTCCCTACAGTCCCGCCTAACACCTGGCCATACATATCTCTCTGCAACCATCTTCGCCGTAGCATTAGCACCTGGATGGCTAAAAGAGTGAAGGCTATCGAAGGCTTTACGGCGAAAAATCTTTGGAATGAATGGCCTGGGGGAATCTGTGCTAACGTCACAGAAGAGAACTGAGCTGGTCCCAGGAAGTCTCACTTTTTCAATGCGCAGTGAACTTGCCTTATTGAGGAGTTGAATGAGCTCAGGATCCGAGTGCTGTGCTGCTGCCAGCTGGTTCGGATCAACAGGCTGAACAATTTCCTCAACCCGAGAGAGCGTGTCGGCTACCACGCCACATTATCCACCACATTATCCTGGCCTGAAATATGGCGGATGTCGGTGGTAAACTGCGCAATGAGGTCTAAATGGCGAAACTGTCTGGGGGAGCAATTTTCCTTCCGGTTGTGAAAAGCAAACGTAAGTGGTTTGTGATCTGTATAGATCGTAAAATCGCGCGCCTCAACCATATGACGGAAATATTTAATGCTTTCATAAATAGCAAGAAGCTCCCGATCGTAAGGTGAATACTTCTGTTGAGTGGGGCTTAATTTATGAGAGAAAAATGCAAGGGGTTGCCAAGAACGTCCATCATGTTGCTGCAAGACTGCACCGATGGCGCTGTCAGACGCATCCGTCACTAACGCAAGCTTAGCGCCACATTGCGGATGAGCTAGTAAGGCGGCCTGACAAAGACCTTCCTTGCAAGCTTTAAATGCTTCGAGTTGTTTGCCTGTTATACTGACCGGATGTGAACCTTTTACTGATCCCGTGAGCAGTGCGTGCAAAGGTGCTTGGTGTTGAGCGGCTTTAGGGATAAAGCGCCTGTAAAAATTTATCATTCCTAAGAACCTACGCAGCTCCCTAACTGTTTTGGGAACAGAAAAAGTTTTGATGGCTTCTACCTTAGCTGGTAGTGGCGACGTACCCTTTGCGGAAATATGGTAACCAAGAAAAGTTACCTCTGAAACACCAAATACACATTTGGCTGTGTTGATTACCATGCCGTACTTTTTCAGACGGTTAAACAGCTGGTGCAGGTGCTCTTCGTGGGTTTTCTGGTCCTTGGAGAAGACCAAAAAATCATCTAAATATGTATAAACGAAGTCCAGACCTCGAACCATTTCATCAACGAAGCGCTGGAACGTTTGTCCGGCATTACGAAGTCCGAACGTCATGAACGGAAATTCGTAAAGTCCGAACGGCGTTGTAATGGCAGTCTTCGCTATGTCTTCAGGATTAACGGGTATCTGGTTGTAAGCCTTTACAAGGTCTATTGTGGAAAAAACGTTGCACCCTGAAAGACTGTGAGCAAAGTCGTGTATGTGCTTGATTGGGTACCTATCGGGTACAGTACGTGCGTTCAGCATCCGGTAATCACCACAGGGACGCCATCCATTGTCCTTCTTAGGGGCGAGATGTAATGGCGATGACCAAGGTGATTCAGATGGCCGGCAGGTACCATTTTGTAGCATGGCTTCAAACTCGGTTTTAGCTATCTTTAGTTTTTCGGGTGCAAGACGGCGTGGGGTACAAGATACCGGCGGCCCAGGTGTCGTGCGAATGTGATGTACAGTGTTGTGCTGAGGTGTGCGATGAATACCGGGTGGACGGGTGATTTCTGGATATTGAGTTAGTATGTCATGATACACAGAGTTGCCTGAAACTACCTTGACCGAAGAAACATCATCCTTCGCGGAAGCAGGTATACCTGAGGTCGTGAGCGTAGTGCTACCATCGATGAGGCGTTGGTTACGAACATCAACAACTAAATTGTAATATGAAAGAAAATCCACGCCTATTATCGCCTTTGTGACATCGGCGACGATAAACCTCCAAGCAAAGTCACGGCGCAAGCCTAGGTTAAGCACTAAGTGACCGTAAGCCAGTCGGGGTCACCAGTGTAGCGAGGGTGACCCTCGCTATTCATGAAGAAGGGAAAACCACATATTACAGTACTATCACTTTATTACGAGTATAATATATATCACAATACAATTCAGGTTACCAGGAAGACGCGGATCAAAATCGTTCGGTCCTACATAAATAAACACCGTAACACTAACAATACCGAGTTGCAATATCCCAGTGCCGCCATCTAGCGGTGGCAGTAGTGGGCACACTACATAGATTACTTTTGTCCTTGGCACTTTTGCGCTAAACTGCACAGTTTTTTTCGAAATATTTAAGAAAAACTGATAAAACCCAACTTCTCCTCGCCCTCCCCCCCAAACCCGACGCTGAAAATCGTGTAACTTTTTACCAAACAATGTGGATTGTATAGAACAATTTGGAGCTGGAATGATACTTTTACTATGGATGTCCGAGTTTGGCCCTTTTTTGGTCTAATTGCACCAGGCCATTACGCTTTCGCGGGTGAACCTATTTAATAATATTTTATATTAAAGATAGTTTGAACCCTGAGGAAGAACAGAGGCTAGTTTTCTCTGAATTCTTTAAGCACGAATTTGCGGGCAACAGCTAGTTTTAAATAAAATGCGTTACACCTGCGTATTTTGAATGTTCCTCGGAAATGGTTGTTCAATTTAATGGACAGATAGATTCATAACCAGCGCGTACAGCGCGGTACATCAATGCCCCGGACGCCAGACGGAGGGTCTGCCCTTAGAACTTGCTTAGAACGTATAAGTCGGACCCTGTGTCATAGGTCGTAAACGGTAACGGAATTGGGTCGAGAGCACAGCCGTACAAAACCGGTTTTTGGACTCCCTAGCACCTAACGACCTTTTGACAGCTGTCAATTACGTCAAATTGCACGACGATGACCTCAGAGCGATTTATTTATTTTCGTGATTGATTTTGTGAAATATCTCTAAAGATTTCATGACAAAAAGACATCTTCTGCGTACTATCATTACCAGTGATTATCAGGTAAGAACGGAATGGTCTTCTGTGAGCAGAAACACTATGATTTCACTCTGGTATACATTGCATCATTACTGCTTTTCTTATGGAAAAATCTTCTTCCTGTTGTTGTTTTTTGGCTGATGTAAACTGTGAACCCGTTTTCGTGTGTTCTCAGCTTCGGTTGGACAGTCTCGGTCGGTGCTCCGAGGTGTAAGGTTGTGCAAGTGAATTTGATGATATTAGAAGAGTACTCCGTGGCGATGCCGCCGAAGCGTGCTAAGCGCGGCGTCAGTGATGCAGACGACGAAGATGAAGACTACAGAAAGCGGCGGGACAGGAATAATGAGGTAAATGATGAAAAAACTATCTGGGTGAATCAGTTTTGATGTTAACTTTCCCGTAGTCTATTCAATTCAATCTTTGGTGGTTATGGCTCCATCACTCCAGTGGGCTATTGGGTATTATAGCATTTGGATCTCGATTCGAAGGCTCTGGATTCAATTCCTGGTGGGGATCATGTCAACAAAATCACTTAGACTTCCCTGTTCTAAGACATTGCAGGATGAATTATCTGATTATAAAGAGTAAGATAGTTCCAAGCTTCGGAAGGCACAATAAGTAAATAGTCTGATGGCTAATAAATCTTGACACCAAAGATTGTCTTCAATCTAACAACAATATGATGATGATTGTCTCTTGAATTTCAATGAATTTTTTACACATTCCTTCCCCAATGCTTACCTACTATATATATAAAATCATACCTTATTCCCATCGGGGTAGGCAAAGACCACAGCCCTCCACCTGCTATGATCTTGACATACTTCCCTCCCTTCTTCTATTTTCACCAACTCCTTCACAAACTTCCTACTTTATTTATATATTCTCATCTTATTTAGCTGTTAATGCTAATGCTGTCCTGTGTTAATGCTGTCCTACTGCTGGGCAATTAGTTCAGTTTTCCTTCCGCTGTTCTCTATCCAAAACTTGCTGTTGCCAAGCTGTGTAGAACCTAATATACCTGTTAGTTTAGGCCATGCATGGTCACCTTCACAGCCTAAACCAGTAGGTTATCAGTGTTACATGTTTTGCCCAGCAGCAGCAGGAGGAGGCTTTTGTCAAACGACAAATGTTTATAAAAACAAATTGAGATGCTTGTACCTAAACCGTTAATTACTTGCAATTATGTTTTTTATCAAAATAATCTTGTAACTATTGCACAATATTTTATTTTAAAATGTAAACAAAAATGTGGTGCAACTTTATGCAAGGATTTACATTGATACAAGGAAAAATGTGCTTTACTCCATTGTGTACTCTCATGTACCAAGAATCAGTTCAGTGTTTAGTGCTGTACTCAGTTATTTTAGTTAGTGTGAGATTTACTTGATAATTTAACATGGTTTGTTTTTAGTATTTCTTTGTATTTATTTGATAATCATCATTTTATTCTGTTTTTGCCAAATGGTGTTTATGGAGTCGGCTACCTAACTTCTGGGATTTGACAAGAGCACTGGTTTTTACACAGAGTGACTGCCATCTGACCTCCGCAACCCAGAGGGCAAATCAGGCCCAATCCTAGATTAGGCTTTGCCAGGTTAGTGGCCAACCTGGCTGTCAGAGTTTTCAAGCCGCCATATTGCTTCTGACTTAGCTTAATGACTACTATCATTGACAGTAGCCGGGACCAATTAACGTGCCTTCCAAAGCACGGAAACACTCTAGTTCTTGTGCCACTTGCGGTCATCTGGGTTCTGACCACTGCCAATGTTGCTTAACTTTTTATTTATTTATTACAGCCTTGTTTTCCAAGCTTTTTCTTTATTTATTTACATATTTTCCATAATTCTATATTTATCTTATCTTTATTGCTTGGTTCGTCTTCTGACGAAGGCCTCCTCCAAAGCCCGCCACTCCTCTCTGTCCTTAGCAACTATCCGCCACAATGGTCCTGCTACTTCCTTTATTTCATCTTCCCATCGTTTGTTTTGTCTGCCTATTTTCCTCTTCCCATCCCTAGGATACCAGTCTGTTACAGTTCCTGTCCATCTCTTGTATCTTGTACTCCTGTTCTCTTTCTTATGTTGTTAGTTTTACCTTGTCCTGTTTTTTTACTTTAAGTATACTCCTTTCCATGCAGTGTTGGCAGACCTTAAGTTTTTGGAGATGTTTTCTAGTTAGGGCCCATGTTTGGCATCCATATGTCATACATGGTAATATGCATATGTTGAAAACTTTGCTTTTGATTGCTAATAATAAAATGCAGCAAAGCCCACAATTCCTTGAGAGAATTTGTTGCTTAACTTTCATGTTCACAAAGAAAGAACAACAACCCCTCGGCCACTAGCTCTTCTTTATTGTATTTACTTGATAATTTTGCCAAGAAATAATTTATGCAACTTAATAATATATCAAGTCTACTAAGCCAGTTGTCTAGGCCAGATGGTAAGCAGCAGTTTTTCTAATATTATGCTACTGTTAACACATATTTAAAGAGCGAACATCGCCAAAAGTAATGACTTTAAATTCTCCCAGAAACAAATCATACCATTGTGCAATATAATTGTACGAACTATTAGAAAGTATGACTTAAAGTTTATTAAAGTAAAAACATTTCTATGTAGCAGTAATATTTGTACACAATTCTAATATACTCCCATTCTGTTACATTACAGGCAGTAAAAAAAAGTAGATTCAAGTCAAAGCAGCGCACCCAAGAGACATTTACCCGAGTGAGCAAGCTGAAAGCAGAGAACCAAGTTCTCGAAGAAAAGGTCAAAACATTGACCAAGGAGCTACAGTTTCTCAAAGAACTGTTTTTAGCACACGCGTCAAACACACAGGGTTCAAAATTCGAAGGAATTGATTTGGAAAAACTGTTGGAAGATGTACCAGACGATAAAGAAAGTGTTAGTAAGAAATAGATCTAATTATTGTGATAATTGTAAAAGTATAAGTACGTATAAATCTGGGTAAACTACTTGAACAATGACTTGTCAGTTTTGCATATAAACTGAAGTGGGAAACCTCCCACGCATGCAGAGCAGTTTAATTTTTAATATGTGTGTGAAATTTGTATCATTGAGAAATTATGTATATTGTAAATAGTGCAGGCATGATAGGTAGAATCTGTACTTTTAGAATAGTTCTGGTGGGATAAGACTTTCCGTGGCTATACAAGGTGTCCCGTTTGGAGTGGTCCAAAGAAAAAATCCCAAAAAGCGGACCGAGTTACCAAGTGCGGGAAATACTGTCGATAAAAAGTTAGTCAATGATAGCTTACAAAATGTGCAAAATGGTTATAATTTCTTGAAAACAATTGATTAGTGACACAGTTTGGTAGCTAGGCATGGCCGCTTTCGGGAATTATTTATTGGACCACTCCAAATGGGACGCAGCCTGTATAAGATACAGGTGTGGGATTTCAGCTTGTATAGCATAAGTTTAGAATATCTTTTACAATCAGCAGTATAGTTTTTAATTAATGGCAACTGTGACTCCAGCATGAGTGCTGGAGCAAATCCTTAAATATATTAGTGTGAATGTGCTTCAAAAAATTGGGCAATTTGTTAATGAAGAGGATATAATATGTAAAAAATATAAGTATTTGTAAGTTGGTACGAATATGCTCTCCTGTCCTCTGAACAAAGCAGTCATATTGACTTTTGAACACAAAACCGACCAGTAAGCCCTAAAATGCACATTAAATACATCAAGTTGAGTTCAGTGAAAGCTGGGTATGGCAGAAGAAGCATGAAAGTAGATAGAATGCTGTAGAAGTGAGAGCGTTGAGAAGTATGATAGGTGTGAATTTGAGTGACAGGATTAGAAAAAGTGTGATAACGTTGTGGCGTAAAAGAAGACGTAGTGACTAAAAATGAGAAAGGAATCCTAAGGTGATTTGGTCATACGAAAACTTTGAAAGGGAAGGCCTTGGAAAACATTCTAACACCAAATTCCGGGCATTCTAAATAAAGGCCAGGTTAAAAGTACTAAGAATGAACGTTTATTTGAACATCACGGAAATTACATTTACAATGTGTAATGAAATGAAAACAGTGCAGACAAGAAAGTAAGTACGTACATGTAAGTGCCGTGGTCCAAAAAGGCCAAGGCTCAGCAAAGAGAATTGCGCAGTGAGCAAAAGTGCTGATTTTCAGCTGTCGCCCTAGTAGGAGAAACGCGTTTATCAGCTATATTTTTAAAGTGACGTGTTCCGAATATGAATGAAAAATAAAGTTTTCGTGTGTGTGTGTGGTATGTGTGCGTGTATTGAGCGAAAGGGTTAAAGACAGTAGAGGAAGGGGAGGGAAGTAAAAATCGTAGCAGGTGGAGGGCTGTGGTCTCTGCCTACCTCGACGGGTAAGAGGCGTGATTTTATAAATGTATGTATGTTGATTTGTTTAGCTATAAGTGGAATAGTTTTAAGATTCAGTTTTAAGCTCAAAAAAACTGTTGTGAGGTTTTGTACAGTTATTGTTTTGTTATCCTAGTACAAAATATTGTGGTGGACTGTGTTTTATAGTCTGTAAGAAAAAATCGCATGGTATCTTTTTTGCCATAATTTTGGAAGTTTTAGGACTTTGGTTTTTGAAATTGAAATAGTTTTTAACAAAACTTTTTTTATTTAGAAAAAATATCTTATTATCTACATATATTACAATATTTTATATTTGGAACTATGAGCAATCTATAAATTGAATAAAACTATAAATAATATACTTTTAGTATTTTTTTTCTCTCATGTTAACCAAATTAAACTAGGCATACATTCCTGCTGGAAAGGACTTGGCATCAACATCAATGGCGAGTACATGACCCACCTTCGATTTGCCGACGATATTGTCGTAATGGCTGAGACCCTGGAAGATCTCGGCACGATGCTCAATAACCTCAGTAGAGTTTCACAACAAGTGGGTCTTAAAATGAACATGGATAAGACGAAAATTATGTCTAACGCCCTTGTTGTACCCACTCCACTCAAAGTTGGAGACTCTACGCTCGAAGTTGTTGATGAGTACGTATACCTGGGACAAACAGTCCAGCTGGGTAAATCCAACTTAGAGAAAGAGGTAACTCGTCGAATCCGACTCGGATGGGCAGCGTTCGGGAAGCTCCGCAATATCTTCACGTCCAAAATACCGCAGTGTCTCAAGACGAAAGTCTTTGACCAGTGTGTGTTGCCAGTGATGACATATGGCACCGAGACGTGGCCGCTCACGATGGGCCTTATCAGAAAGCTCAAAGTCACCCAAAGGGCTATGCTCGGAGTCTCTCTGCGCGATCGAATCAGAAATGAGGAGATCCGCAGAAGAACTAAAGTAACTGACATAGCCCTGAGAATCGCTAAACTGAAGTGGCAGTGGGCAGGGCACATCGCAAGAAGAACCGATCGCCGGTGGGGCGTGAGGGTTCTAGAGTGGCGACCACGTACCGGAAGACGAAGCGTTGGCAGGCCCCCCACAAGGTGGACCGACGATCTGGTCAAGGTCGCGGGAAGCCGCTGGATGCGAGCAGCGCAGGACCGGTCGTCATGGAGTTCTTTAGGGGAGGCCTATGTCCAGCAGTGGACGTCTTTCGGCTGATATGATGATGATGATGATGACATTCCTGCCGCAGTAGCACGATCCCTAGATAAACGCATTTCAACCACTAGCGTGAGAAAATTGACGTGTGCTTAAAAATGTTAATGCTTTCAATAAAAATAGGTGCGATCCACATTTTCAGATTAGAAAAAGTGATCGAAAAAAGATTATAAGTCAAAAAGTGACATTTAGCCTTGGATATATTTTTATCTTGGGGCTCGTGCTAAGCCGGCTAGGGACTAATTCCAAAAGACTTTGAAATTCACCAAGTTATAAAAGACATATGAAAAAGTAAGGAGCATTAAAAAGTAAATTCAGTTTTTTTTATGATTTCGCGACTTTCAAGAATAGCACCCTTGTAATATGGGCTGATGGATCATTTACATGAGGTGAATCCTGCGCTGTGTTCCAAAATGTACCTAAAAGCGTATACAGTACTGACGGAAGGTCCAAATTGATTTTGCACGCTCACAAAGCTATCACTGCTTTAGTAGCTCTAATCAATTTGGAACGGATTTAAGCGCGCTCACGTGTTCATCTGTCAAAAAGTCAGTTTTGGTTTTATTTTCTTTAACAAAGCCTGAGTTAAGTCCTCAAAAATGGGCTCAAAATCCACTCTCATTTCCATTGAGTCAAAACAAAAACCTGAGAAACGTCAGCTGGCTGCAAATGTGTGGGATTTTATGTGTCAAATCGATTTTGACATTAGCGCTTTCACTGCTCCACCTATTTGACTAAAGCACTGATAGCAGAAACGATGACGTCATCAATGACGTAAGGCGGTGAACGAGCGAGTGCTTTAGAGCAAGCTTTTGGTCAATTTGGACCGACCTAAGCGCGCTCACAGTGCTCTAAAGCAGTCTGTTAGCGCAAAATGGAACGCACAGATTGAGACAAACCAGCCGGCTCAGCACGAGCCCCTAGTCCCACTCATATTAAAAACGCGAAAGTTTGTAAGTATAGATGGATGTTTGTTACTCTTTCACGCAAAAACTACTGAATGGATTTTAATGAAACTTGGCACACATATGTAGGTTAAGCCCTGGAATAGCACATAGGCTACTTTTTACCCTGGGAAAACACTTCATTCACACGGGAAAACGCATTTAATGCGGGTGAAACTGCAGGCGGAAAGCTAGTAGAAATATTAGGTCTTTACCTATGAAATTGCCGTTTTGTGTGGCGAATTTTAGGTAAACTCAATTTTCAGTACTAACATTTTTGCATTTTTCTTAGGAATTATAAATCCAATTTTTTTTAAGCGTTATTGGGAAGACATTAAGATAACAGAAGCTTAAATTTAATTTTCGAAAAACATTATCTGTAAAAAAATATAACAAATCTAATGATGAAATCTGACGTCATTTAAGACGTACAATTTTCGAACCTTTAATTTTATATATCAAACTAAAAATAAATACTTTATTTTTTGCGTAAATTGATAACGTTGAAGTCAACTTTCAAATATAAGACAAATGAAAAAATAGCATTAGAATTATAGGAATTATGATCTCATTAATCTGTAAGAAAATTTCGGCAATTTCATAGGTAAAGACCTATTATATCTAAGGCCAACTTTTTTTACTTGAAACAAACGCCATTTTCTCGCGGGAGTGAATGAGAAGCTTTTGTCTAGCTCGTGCTACCGCGGCTGTATTGGGTGTCCGTCTCCCCAGCAACCCGTGCGAGATATGGCCAAGTGGCATACACCAAAATTTAGTGGAAATTGGTTCATTCCATCAGTAAAGTGTCAGATTCAGTGCATCAAAACTGATGACACTACGAGGTGAAAACTTTGGGTGGCTGTAGAGACGTCTCGTCAGCCAGCCCATTCTATACAGGGAAAACTACGAAGATTACATAAAAGCAAAATAGTTCCACATTTACTGCATGTCTAGTGCAATTGATTGTAAAAAAGCCGAATCGAAAATGTCCATATGGTAGGAGCACTTCATCAATAATTATGGGTGGCTGGAGAGACGTTTTCCCAGCCAGCCCATGTGATATCTCGGAACATATAGTAGGTAGGAAGATGAAACAAAGCTTAATATTTACTACCTACTCGGAACAGTAGGAAGCAAATATTTCAAAATCCTAGCTCCACTAACTTTTTAGATATTTGTATTTTTTCATGGGCTTGCTGGGGAGACGTCTCGCCAGCAAGCCCATGCTGTAACTCAAAAAGTACTGCACGTAGAATGCTGAGCGATATACCAATAGAGAGTGCATATTTGATGCAATAAGCACCAAGAAAAGTGAGTCCCTAGGGCTTACGGTTTCGGTGTTAGAAACAAATATCATTTTCCCGCCGAAAATTTTGAATGCATGATGTGAAGTGCGACGTTGCCGTTCTGTGCAACTCTACATGTTGCTGTTAGAGCATTCAAAAATCAATCTTGTATCCTTATAGTTAAAAGGTACTGTAGACGCACGTGTAGATTATTTGTAATTTGAGAATAGTTCGGGAGACGGTGTACTTAAAAGGCTGATTGGTTAACAAGAAATTTTTATTTATTTGTGGGCAACATGTGAAGAACAAAAGACATAATATGTATTTTGGCTGGCACTTGGCTATATCTCGCACGGGCTTGCTGGGAAGACGGACACCTGTATTGGTATTGCGTAAAAGAGATCCGCAATAAATTTCTTTGATCCGTTGGACTGGCTCATTCATTCATTAGATTTTTTTAACAAATTAGTCTCGTTTATAAGTTTCGTATTTTCCTAAAACAATGCAAGTCTAAATAAATTCTTTTTTTTTACAGAATAGGTGTAGTAGACATGGTATAAGATCATATCTTCGATAGGCAGTTTCATAAAACTTCTTTAAAGTTAAAGCTCTGTTAAATATACTGCTGTCACTTGCTATTTCGTTGACAAAGTAAGTGACAACAATGTAGATAGACAGATGGACAAATAAACACTTTATTGTCACACATGGTTCACATTAACAGTATAAAAGGAAACTTAAATCTAGGGCGACAAAGGCGGTCTTATCGCTGGGAGCGATCTCTTCCAGACAACCTTTGCATGCAGGTAAGTGTGATAGAAAACTATAGTAGTGTGCCAATTTAATACAATATTTAAATACTTATACAATATACATGTACGCAATAGATGTTTGCACAAGGCATTGTATCTTCCTTTTTGTACAATAAATCATTATTAATATTATAAAAATAAATACAGGGGTTTTAACTTAAAAGAAGCTTTGTACAACTGGCGTTTTCTGATAATAAAAAGCAATGCAGTAAAAAGTAACATTTAATTCGTTAGCTACTGGAATAGCCTTCATCACAATAACCAACCTTTCATAAACTTTCATTTACCACTCTACTGAGACTTGGAAAAGATAATCTGTTGATTTATATGCAGATACAAAGCAACATATTATGAATGAATCCAAAATTTTGCTAATTCAAAATTATGAACCTAATTGCATGTTGGGACCTTCCAACATCGCTAGTCTCGTGGCCGGGATCCGTTGCTAGGACACTTAGGCCGGTATTTCACTGGGACACCATGGCAGCGCAACCAGTCGCCGCTACCAACAAAATGTATACAGCTCTATAGAGAGTTACTCACCTGGTGTCCGTTTGGTTGCGCAACCAATTTGGCGGCGCAACCAACTCGGATGCTGGTCGCGCTACCACTCCCAGTGAAATATAGCCCTTAATACTGTGGCCGCAGGCCTTACAATCAGCCACAATCACATATGCAACAGGCGTGATTCTGGTCCAATCTCTCACTCCACATATCGAAACGCATCTAGAATCGTCCTACTTCCAGACATTAATCACACCGTCAGCAGACGAACTGACTAGATAACATTTGGCGGCTTCCACCATAGTGATGTCTGTGATCGGTGCGGTGTGACAGAATGACCGGGATTCCACGCTGCGGTACACATTGTCGTCTAGAATGGAGAACGGTTCTGTAGGGTTCAGTTTGCAGCACTCTTGGATAACTGTCGTTCCGTCGATTATGCGGCTCCTGAGGAAAAGTATATAAGTGAAAATCTATTTATGTATGAATAACTATGAGGTGACTATGGTACTTCCCCTCTACATTTTTCCAGCAAAAGCTAGAATTTTGGAGGGAGCTCCCTGTCCTGTAGTGGACGTTTCATGGGATGTTATTTCATTTCATTTATTTATTTACTATAATATCTAATACATTAGTCATAACAGGCAAAGACCCAATTCGACAATGTTAAATTATTTGTTCTTAGCTTAAACACCCTTTAAATACATAGGAAACTATAAACATTAATTTAACATTAAGTTATGTTATGATGAACCGTCACTGGTGACGTACGCTGGCTTTGCCTAGCTTGGGATCAGATGATTTGTGAGAATTGTCCCCCAATATTTATTTATTTCATTTTTTTTATTAAATAATAAAAAGAAAAGAAACTACTGAAGAAAAATATACTTACTAAAAATAATATCGTATTTTTTTTCGTATTTAGAATTATGTTCCGCAGGAAGTCTGTCATTTTGACGGTCCTGTGACTCGGGCCTGTCTGTATGCGCCGGGCCTGCCTGTATGACCCAGGCCTGTCTATGTGACCTGGGCCTGTCTATGAAACTCGGGCCTTTGTATGTGACCTGGGCATGTATGTCTATGTGACCTGGGCATGTATGTCTATGTGACCCGGGCCTGTCTGTGTGACCCGGGCCTGTCTATGTGACCCGGTCCTGTCTATGTGACCCGGGCCTGTCTTTAATAATAATAAATAAATTAATAAATTTTTTTTTTATTTTCTCTCACACGACCTGTCTTCCTATGCGCGACTGCTGGGCTTCGAGCTGGATAGCGGTCTAAAATGGGACCTGCACATTGACTCACTATGCGCTCGTCTAAGTCGCGCATGCTTTGCATTGCGGAGGCTTGCAGCTACGGTTAGCCCAGATGTAGTTAGATCCTGCTACTTTGCGACCGTACACTCGCTTCTGACTTACGGCACCGAGCTGTGGGCGCGAGCCGCTGACAGACAACGAGTGTTCGTAATGCAGAAGCGAGCTGTACGGGCTATGGCGGGAATACCGGACGATGAAACTGCTAGACCTTGCTTTTCAAAATTTGAAATTCTCACACTTCCCTCAATATATATTCAGCAAATAGCCGTTTTTTTAAAGACAACCTTGCATACTTTGCGAGGCGCGGTGATGGTCAAACCCGTTCATCGAGATACAGTAGCCGATTAAGCACAGTACGTCACCGACTGACCAAATCGGAAAACTATGTGTACGTGGTGGGCCCATCCGTTTACAACCGACTACCGGAGCAAGTCACGAATGCAACATCCCGTGAAATATTTAAGAACCGTTTAAGGTTGTGGTTGCTGAAAGAGCAATTTTATGATATCAACTGAGAGCACTGTGATAAATGTATTGCATATTATGATATTTTAATATTATTTACATTGTTTTTATTTACAATTTAATATAATTCAATGATGACTTGTAACAATGGTTATGAATAAAGAATCTGTATCTATGTGACCCGGGCCTGTCTTTGTGACCCGGTCCTGTCTATGTGACCCGGGCCTGTCTTTGTGACCTGTCTATGTGACCCGGGCCTGTCTATGTGACCCGGGCCTGTCTATGTGACCCGGGGCTGTCTATGTGACCCGGGCCTGTCTATGTGACCCGGGCCTGTCTATGTGACCCGGGCCTGTCTATGTGACCCGAGCCTGTCTATGTAACCTGGGCCTATGTAACCCCACCTGTCTATGTGACCCGGTCCTGTCTATGTGACCCGGGCCTGTCTTTGTGACCTTTGGGACCTGTCTATGTGACCCGGGCCTGTCTATGTGACCCGGGCCTGTCTATGTGACCTGGGCCTGTCTATGTAACCTGGGCCTATGTAACCCCACCTGTCTATGTGACCCGGTCCTGTCTATGTGACCCGAGCCTGTCTATGTAACCTGGGCCTATGTAACCCCACCTGTCTATGTGACCCGGTCCTGTCTATGTGACCCGGGCCTGTCTTTGTGACCTTTGGGACCTGTCTATGTGACCCGGGCCTGTCTATGTGACCCGGGCCTGTCTATGTGACCCGGGCCTGTCTATGTAACCTGGGCCTATGTAACCCCACCTGTCTATGTGACCCGGTCCTGTCTATGTGACCCGGGCCTGTCTTTGTGACCTTTGGGACCTGTCTATGTGACCCGGGCCTGTCAATGTGACCCGGGCCTGTCTATGTGACCCGGGCCTGTCTATGTGACCTGGGCCTGTCTATGTAACCTGGGCCTATGTAACCCCACCTGTCTATGTGACCCGGTCCTGTCTATGTGACCCGAGCCTGTCTATGTAACCTGGGCCTATGTAACCCCACCTGTCTATGTGACCCGGTCCTGTCTATGTGACCCGGGCCTGTCTTTGTGACCTTTGGGACCTGTCTATGTGACCCGGGCCTGTCTATGTGACCCGGGCCTGTCTATGTGACCCGGGCCTGTCTATGTGACCCGGGCCTGTCTATGTGACCCGGGCCTGTCTATGTGACCCGGGCCTGTCTATGTGACCCGGTCCTGTCTATGTGACCCGGGCCTGTCTTTGTGACCTTTGGGACCTGTCTATGTGACCCGGGCCTGTCTATGTGACCCGGGCCTGTCTATGTGACCTGGGCCTGTCTATGTAACCTGGGCCTATGTAACCCCACCTGTCTATGTGACACGAGCCTCTATGTGACCTAGGCCTGTCTGCTACACGACCCGCGCGTATCTATGTGCCTCTACTTTATGAGCTAAAAAGAGCCACTAATATTGATACAGCCCTCACGGCTTATTATGCGTACGCTCATGCCTGGCTTTCTTATGGTGTTATTTTATGGGGAAATAGCACAAATATTTTAACTTTATTTAGGTTACAGAAGAGATGCCTGAGAATAATAGCAAATGTTGATTCAATGACTAGTTGTAAACCCTTCTTTAAACAGTACAAAATTTTAACCCTGACGTCTATCTACATATTGGAGGTGTGCATATTCGTAAAAAAAAATCTCTCTTTGTTCCCAAAATATTCTCGTCCGGCTAATTTAAGACCAACAAATACACTATTAGCTCTTCCCGAAACTAACATGACAATGATAACTTCTGGCCCATTTGCGATGTCAGTAAAAATTTACAATAAGATTTCAAAGGAATTGCAGGAAGAAGAGAACATAAACAAGTTTAAAATGCGCTTGAAAAACTTTCTCTTTCAAAAATGTTTTTACACACTGCAAGAGTTTTTTAATGAATAATCTTAACTGACTGTCGAATTGAATTGGTTTTTTTTTTCCTTTTTCCTTTTCCTTAGATTTTATTTATGTGACTATTTATTATGTTTAACTGTATTACGTTTTATAACTATTGACTGACAAATTTTAATTTCTAATGTTTAAAAATACTAATTTCTAATATTTAAATTATATTCATTGTTATTGCCACGTTCCATTTATGATAATTAATTTCTGATTTAATTAAAATTATTATAATATAGTTATAGTAACTTAGTAATAATAATTGTTGTGCCCTTCTGGGTCTACATGTGTAACTATGTATATATGATAACACCTTGAATGACCATGTGGAAAGCAATAAATCATCTTATCTTATCTACATTACCTGTATCGCACACAGCCGGCCTCGTGTTTGAGCTGGTCGTTTGCGGAGTGTACCAGGATGTACGAGTCCTCAGGATGCGCCAGGTCCCAGTACCGGAGCCGCTGGTCAGAGCCGCCTGTTACCAAGAACTCCGCCTGGCCTCGTTGGCCGCAGTATAAAGCGCCTATGTAGTGTGACGCCTGTGGAAAAAACAAACACGTTAAAAACGGCTTTTTTATCACCCAAGTAAATTTTAAAGTGATTTGCTCAACATTATTATCACTAGAGCGTAAACAGTGCGACTCTTGACTCGAGACAAAAGGCGCCTTCATCGCGACGTCCCATGCGGGGGGATGTGGTTGGGATAAGTTGTCAATCGACAACCGGGGGGGTGATACGCCCTAGTAATATAAATTTTGCTCACAGTAACAGTGTAGTGTAGCGGCTGGGGCGAGTTGGTACAGGGCCACAGGGCGTGCGTGCGTTGGGTGGACTCGAGACACCAGGCGCCGGCGTCGCGACACCCCACCACCCACACGCGGGAGGTGTCGCCGCCGAAACCCACGATACGGCGGACGCGTTCACCTATCAATTAAAGGAAAAAATATTTATTGCACACAACACGAACAAATGGAAAGACATAAGGAAGGCGATATAGATAATTCGCATAGGAAACGTATGTGTAAGGTACCTCGAAACCTGGCTCATATACAGGGATAAGGTCAATAAGTAAAAATAAAAAAAACGAATTTTTTTCGGTTGCAAATAATAAAGTTAAAAAATAATTTTGTTTTTGTCAAATATCAATAGGTCGTATGGCAGAATGAAACGTAGCCATGGCCAGTCTTCAAAAAAAAAACAACTGACAACTGTTCTAAGTAGTCTGTGGTCGGTTTATACATCTGTTAGTTTTTTTTTATGATAGGCAATGACTACTCATCACATTCTGCCATACGACCTATCGATATTGGACGAAAACAATTTTTTTTAAAAACCTCTTCATTTATGGCCAAAAAAAATTGGTATTTTTTATTTATCTTTAATGATCGTATTCCTGTTTATGAGCCAAGTTTCAAGGTACCTTACATATAAGTTTCCTTTGCGAATTGCAGAAGACAATGGGGTCGATTCAGGCGCGGCCGCTAAATTTCCTAAATTTATTTAAGTGTCGCTAAACCGTTTGGTATTCTGTACGCAATTGTCAAAATCAAATGACGGGAGTAAATTGATTTCGACATTTATAAATTTTAACCAAACTACTAAATTTCCGTTTAACTGCAAATTAGTATTCCACAAGCCTCATTTTAAGTGAAACCATAGACAAGAACAGCAAATTTTAGCGGCGATTAAAAACCAGCCTGTTAAAATTAAAAACAGCAGATTTTTCCAAATGAGCAAAATAAAACAACACGAACACATTCCGCTGCTGAAAAAATTTTCCCGGCTATTGTCGCCGACAAAATTATTGCCGGCTCACAATTTCGTCTTCTATCTTGCAAAAGAGCTATAGACTAAATTTTTCAGACGCATGATACGTGAATGACACAAAGATTTTAAAAATATTGCTGCGAAGTTGACGACAACATCGACGCGACCGAGATAAATAAGAATTCTTAATTTTGACAGGTTGAGGAAATGTTTGTGCTAATTTTGCCCGTGTTTTCCAAAAACTGGGCCATAAAATGTAAAATTTTGGCCTGTTGTCTCAAAAGGGACGAAGTATGTGAATGGACATCTAAGAGATGATTCGTTGCCAAAAGGATAAAAAATCGTCTCTTTTTGGTCAATCTGGAACCCTCGGTTCCGATTCGAACTTGACGTTTTTACCTTTATTTTGTCTATGATTTTCTCTCCGAAGAAGAGAAGGATAGCTTTTTATGAAATCCATAAGTGGGAACGAGACAGACACCTTTTTCATTCACTCAATCATTCACTTATTTTTTAGTGGCCGACTACGAATAAATAATAAGTTCAAATTCAGAACGAGAGCAGCGATTGGTTCGCGCGCATGCTGCAATGTCAGCTGGTAGTAGTTGAGCCAGTGACGCGGTGGAACGACTTCTGAAATACACGACTTTCGTTGGGTCATTTTTTGAGCGCAGTTACAATATGGAATATGCATGATGATTTTTTATTTAAAACATTTATCCTCATTCATGCAATAAACAGTTCAGAAAAACTATTTTTCGAATAGCTATGAAATTAAAAAAGATATAAACCATCTAAGATTTGTTTCTGTCTCTTTCTAGCAAAACGAAATTTAATATGAAGTTTATATGGCCGTAGTGGCATGTGACGTCACATGTCATGTCGGATCTCTCTGTCTAATCGGCGCATAATTAATAGTTTTAAATGCTTTTATCAGCCGTATTTCTAAGGCGATTTAAATTTTAATTTCACTTTTTGTCATCTCTACTACGGTTTTTCATATTTTGTTAATAAATGCGACTAAAAAGATGTATGCATATTCCCTATTCCTGACTTATTATTTATTAGTAGGTGGCCCATAATATTTTTTAGTTAACATGCCACTCTGGAATAGCAAATTGATTAAAACGTAATTAAAATCTGTATAAAATTTAGAAATTTTAATTTTAGGCTTTAGCGGCCACGCCTGAATCGACCCCAGTGTATCAATAATAAAAACATACAAAGGCACTATATGTAAGGTAATTTTATTTGCTTCCGATTTGTGATAAAAAAACTACTGTGCTTCCACGCGTTGCCTGTTAAATAATGAGGTTATTTATACCTTGTCACTAACAGATTTATTTTTAACCGTTTCTGAGATAAATTAAAAAAACTAAAATCAGGGACCTTATAATTATTCATTTTAATTATAAATTTTTAATCGCATAGTAGCCATAGTGTTGTTGTAGATACGTTACCGTTGGGGTGTCGGAGGGAGGTGACGGGCAGCTGAAACCTCAGGTCCCACACCTGCACTGGTAGATTCGTTACCGTTGGGGTGTCGGAGGGAGGTGACGGGCAGCTGAAACCTCAGGTCCCACACCTGCACTGGTAGATACGTTACCGTTGGGGTGTCGGAGGGAGGTGACGGGCAGCTGGAACCTCAGGTCCCACACCTGCACTGGTAGATACGTTACCGTTGGGGTGTCGGAGGGAGGTGACGGGCAGCTGGAACCTCAGGTCCCACACCTGCACTGGTAGATAGATACGTTACCGTTGGGGTGTCGGAGGGAGGTGACGGGCAGCTGGAACCTCAGGTCCCACACCTGCACTGGTAGATACGTTACCGTTGGGGTGTCGGAGGGAGGTGACGGGCAGCTGGAACCTCAGGTCCCACACCTGCACTGGTAGATACGTTACCGTTGGGGTGTCGGAGGGAGGTGACGGGCAGCTGGAACCTCAGGTCCCACACCTGCACTGGTAGATAGATACGTTACCGTTGGGGTGTCGGAGGGAGGTGACGGGCAGCTGAAACCTCAGGTCCCACACCTGCACTGGTAGATACGTTACCGTTGGGGTGTCGGAGGGAGGTGACGGGCAGCTGAAACCTCAGGTCCCACACCTGCACTGGTAGATACGTTACCGTTGGGGTGTCGGAGGGAGGTGACGGGCAGCTGGAACCTCAGGCCCCACACCTGCACTGGTAGATACGTTACCGTTGGGGTGTCGGAGGGAGGTGACGGGCAGCTGGAACCTCAGGTCCCACACCTGCACTGGTAGATACATTACCGTTGGGGTGTCGGAGGGAGGTGACGGGCAGCTGGAACCTCAGGTGCCACACCTGCACTGGTAGATACGTCACCGTTGGGGTGTCGGAGGGAGGTGACGGGCAGCTGGAACCTCAGGTCCCACACCTGCACTGGTAGATACGTTACCGTTGGGGTGTCGGAGGGAGGTGACGGGCAGCTGGAACCTCAGGTCCCACACCTGCACTGGTAGATACGTTACCGTTGGGGTGTCGGAGGGAGGTGACGGGCAGCTGGAACCTCAGGTCCCACACCTGCACTGGTAGATACGTTACCGTTGGGGTGTCGGAGGGAGGTGACGGGCAGCTGGAACCTCAGGTCCCACACCTGCACTGGTAGATACGTTACCGTTGGGGTGTCGGAGGGAGGTGACGGGCAGCTGGAACCTCAGGTCCCACACCTGCACTGGTAGATAGATACGTTACCGTTGGGGTGTCGGAGGGAGGTGACGGGCAGCTGGAACCTCAGGTCCCACACCTGCACTGGTAGATACGTTACCGTTGGGGTGTCGGAGGGAGGTGACGGGCAGCTGGAACCTCAGGTCCCACACCTGCACTGGTAGATACGTTACCGTTGGGGTGTCGGAGGGAGGTGACGGGCAGCTGGAACCTCAGGTCCCACACCTGCACTGGTAGATACGTTACCGTTGGGGTGTCGGAGGGAGGTGACGGGCAGCTGGAACCTCAGGTCCCACACCTGCACTGGTAGATACGTTACCGTTGGGGTGTCGGAGGGAGGTGACGGGCAGCTGGAACCTCAGGTCCCACACCTGCACTGGTAGATACGTTACCGTTGGGGTGTCGGAGGGAGGTGACGGGCAGCTGGAACCTCAGGTCCCACACCTGCACTGGTAGATACGTTACCGTTGGGGTGTCGGAGGGAGGTGACGGGCAGCTGGAACCTCAGGTCCCACACCTGCACTGGTAGATACGTTACCGTTGGGGTGTCGGAGGGAGGTGACGGGCAGCTGGAACCTCAGGTCCCACACCTGCACTGGTAGATACGTTACCGTTGGGGTGTCGGAGGGAGGTGACGGGCAGCTGGAACCTCAGGTCCCACACCTGCACTGGTAGATACGTTACCGTTGGGGTGTCGGAGGGAGGTGACGGGCAGCTGGAACCTCAGGTCCCACACCTGCACTGGTAGATACGTTACCGTTGGGGTGTCGGAGGGAGGTGACGGGCAGCTGGAACCTCAGGTCCCACACCTGCACGGCGCCCCCGCTGGTCCCGGCCGCCACGTATCCGCAGCTGCTCGCGTAAAGACACGTGTATACGCCCTGCTTTAGGTCGCCCTGCAGCTTCCAAGCGTTACCTGCAAACGGCGACACGATTAATGAGCCTTTGTACCGTGTGAAACAGAACGACTGACAATGCCTTAAAGATTACATCCACACTTACGTAATACGAGTAACCCCGTTTAAGTTTATTACTTTACGAGATATTGAGTATCAAAAATTTACTTAAAAACTGCGAGTTCACAGCCCTCACATCTAACCTTTCAAGCGAGATTAACACGGGGCGCAGTGCATATTGCTGAGTTTTGTGGTGTCCAAAAAGAGTACTAGGTATTTGTATTAGCGCTGAAGTGTAAACGGAACGGCGGAGAAATGCAGGAAATGGATCGTGGAGTCCACCATTTTGTGGAGTTTTAGTCGCAATGGAGAAATACCCGGGAACACATCGCGATTTTTGCGCTGGTACGAGCGTATTATCGTAATGGTGATTCAATAGTGACTACTCAACGTTTATATCACGCGGAATATCGTACACGCAATGCACCAAGTGACTATCTATAGTATTGGAAAATGGAACCGGTTGTTCGAAAATATAGGTGCGACAGTAAAAATTCCAAATTCTGGTCACCCTCGTTCAGTCCGCGACCAGGAAACAGTCGAAGATGTGAAGGCGTCAGTTCGACAATATTCATATTTATCCGAAAGCAAACCCAAGCATTGTACATTAAAAAAATCGTCCTTGGATTCGATCTTAAAGAAAGATGTAAACCTATTAAATCGAATGCAAGGACGATTTTTTATGTTTAATACTTGGCTTCACTTTCGGATGGATAAAGATAGATTTTGACGAAATATGACGCTTCCGCTTCTTCAGACTCGCGGACTGCTAATGTTACAGGGCGACCAGAGTTCTGAATTTTTACCCTCGCTCCTGTATATTCGAATATCCGGATCCATTTGAAACATCTTTTATAATGCGCACGGCTAAGAAGTGGAATTCTCTGCCTGCGTCTGTGTTCCCGAGCTCTTATAACCCGAATCTATTTAAGTCGCGAGTGAATAGGCTTCTTGTGGGCAAGCTCGTTCCATCGTCGACCTCATCTCTGTCCTCAGGGCTAGATCGAGGTTAAGAGTAGCCCATACACAGTAAAAAAAAAAAAGAAAAATTTTCTAATGCTGTAGTCACTTGTTGCATTGCGAGTACGATTTTTCGCGCGATACAAACGTTAAAAGTCACTATTGAATCACCATTACGATACTAGCTCTACGCAAAAAGCGCGATACGTTCACTCACGACTCCACGATCTCCTTGCCGCGCTTTTCCGCCGTTCAGTTTACACTTCAGCGCTGAAACAAATAGCGAGTAGTGTTATTGGACACGTGGTACATTACCGGGCGCGCGCAGGTCCCAGCCGTACAGCGTGGAGGCGAGCGTGCAGTAGGAGATGACGCCGGCGTGCACCCCCCCCGCGCACGCCACCATGCCGCACCCCCCCTCGCCCGCCCCGCCCCCGCCCCCTCCCCCTCCCCCGTCCAGCTGCCGGCCCTGCGACAGCGTCATGCGAGAGGACCCGCTGTCCATCCTACAAACACAAACACGAAGCTTGCTTTCAAAAGCAGACAATTCGCCCGTTCGCTCATTACGACTCGCACAGACGACTAGACACTTACAGAACGAAGACTTTCACACTACGCTACCGATATTATGTACTGCGGCAGTCGTAGTCTACCCAAAGGTCTACCAGTCGACTGTGCGTATCGTAATGCGTTCACAGAAAGAGAAGAGTGAGTATGTGGTAAGTAGATATGTAGTTGTGTGTGTATTGTTTACTAACAAAGCTTGTAACATTTGGACTGTATTACTGACACAGTGGGCTTCCGTCCTTAAATAAATATCACATATGATGAATGAAAATTTTGACATTTGATCTCCATAGCAATTTTCAAAAAAATGAAATTTACGAAATTTTTTTTAAGTTTGTTTTTTTTTGTTTGTTTTCATTTTATTTTTGATTCCTTCAAATTTTGACATGGTGCGTCAGAAGTAAGAGCGTTAAGTCAAAATTCAACTTTGGAAAAACATTGACATAATTTGTGAGGCAACATCTATCTATAAACAGCTTGCAATGTGTATATCCATCTAAGCCAAAGAATTACGCCCTCGCCCTCTTAATTACTCTCATGTAGTGCAATATAGTTTTAGTAAATGTTTGAGTCTCTGAGAATTACTTATTCAATGAAATCTAAAACATAGTTAAGAAGAATAAAAGTTTAATAAATTTTGCTGACTTTTATTGTGTCTCTTTGCTAATTAGTATAAAAATTTATTAGATATCTAAAAATACCTATAATAGGACTTTACCTATGAAATAGCCGAAATTTTCTGACAGATTAATGAGATCATAATTCCTATAATTCTAATGCTATTTTTTTCATTTGTCTTATATTTGAAAGTTGACTTCAAGTTTATCAATTTACGCATAAAATAAAGTTTTTATTTTAAGTTTGATATATAAAATTAAAGGTTCGAAAATTGTTGGTCTTAAATGTCGTCCGATTTCATCATTAGATTTGTTATATTTTGTTACAGATAATATTTTTCGAAAATTAAATTTAAGCTTCTGTTAGCTTAATGTCTTCCCAATAATGCTCAAAAAATAAAAAAAAATTGGATTCGCCATACAAAACGGCAATTTCATAGGTAAAGACCTATTATAATAAATTATCATTAAGTGGTAGTAAGTATAACGAGCGTAAATGTGATTCCGGCCACCAACTCCTCTGCTGTTTAGGACATTGGAAAGTTCGTTATTCTTTATACAAAGCAACAATTACCTGAGCACGAAAATAGAATCCTGTGTAGCGGCAACCAGGGACTGACCTCCCTCGCAAGCCGCCAATGACACTACTGGGCCTGCATTTCTATTATACATTGACTTCGACCTGGAAAAAATATAACGAGCTCTTAGGCCGGTATTTCACTGGGACACTGGTAGCGCGACTGGTAGCGCGACTGGTTGCGCCACTGGTGTCCGTAACAAGACACCAGTATAGACACCAGAATCGCTACACCCTGCGGCCACAGTATTAAGGGCTATATTTCACTGGGAGTGGTAGCGCGACTGGTTGCGCCACTGGTGTCCGTAACTAGACACCAGCTCGACTGCTGGTCGCGCTACCACTCCCAATGAAATATAGCCCTTAATACTGTGGCCGCAGGGTGTAGCGACTCTGGTGTCTAGTTACGGACACCAGTAGCGCAACCAGTCGCGCCACCATGGTGTCCCAGTGAAATACCGGCCTTAGACTAGGGGTGAATCTAGCGGGATTTCACAAGCTGCATTTCGCTACAGCTACCTTCCCGAAATTGTGAACGGACGGACGGACGAATCTTAAATATGGTTATTTGAAGGAAGCGCAGCTACTACAGTTGCGGAATTTACCTATCGCTGGCAACAACGTAACAAACGCGCGGAAAGATGTTTTTCAGGTTAGTACTAGCCTTAGAAGGCTGCGTGGATCAGTCATTAAGAGGTCTAACCTAAGACCTGGATCAGTGCGACGCGGACGTCTGACGCGAAAGTCCGCGACGGGCAGTAGAATGTATGAAGCCTATACAGTGCGTTGCGGAGTGGATCCGGAGCCGATAGCTCCGCATTGGACTGAACGGAGTGTTTAGTCTTCATCATTCCACTCCCCAGACCGCGTACGCAGTGGAGGTTCCTTTTATATTTCTATTCTAGATATTCATTTTCTTTTTATCGAAGAATATCATGCTGATCTTTTCACCTTTTATATTACGAGTCCCTATGTGTACTATTGGGCTGGAAACCTGGTAAACTATACTACAGGTCTTTGACTTATTTCAGGCACCAGCTTCCTACAAACAAGTGTTTTCAGACTCAAATTATGTGATTCAACTAGTTGTAAGTTCATCAATGACACTTTTGAAGTTCATCAGTGAAACTTTTGTGGTGAAATAATAAAAAAAACACTCTTTTATATACATTTTACGGTCCTTCGCGGACATTCGCGTCGCTCTGATCTAAACATAAAGGTTTCGGTTTAGCTACACTAAATTACCACCCCATCATGCTGTTGTGAGCGGGCTACCATCTGATTCACTATGACAACTTGCCTGTTGATGTAAGCATGTCCTTGCAACCGACTGGCATCCCACAGTCGGACGGTACCGTCGTCAGAACAAGAACCGAACATGCTCTTGTGAGCGGGTAGCGTCACCATCTGATTCACTCGGGCTCTGACAGGAAAACAAAAGTATTTGTTACGTAAATTAAATAGATGTTATAAGAGGGGAACGGTCCACAGAAAATAGAATAGAATAGAAAATAATTTAACGCAAATAACTTAAAATTTTATAATATTTTTAACAAACATTTCGTAGGAACTGTTATAGCGAAAAAGGACATACTCAGTCAGGCCTTGTGTCACAACTGAAGCTGAAGCGCTGATTTTCAGTATGCCTAGAAATCAAGTCTGCATGCATGGGAATAGATGGCTTAAACATGTATAAGCGCTTTTACCCCTAACCAAACCAGTATGTTACTCGTATCATAAAACTCAACAACTTTTTAAGGTAGTTATCAAATCTAGAGGGTATAGTCAAGAGCACGTCTAACTTACCCTCCTTTTTTTAATAGCCGTAGGGCCTAAATTTAGGATGTTAATAAGAGCCAGGTTAAAAGTATCCGAGCTTGTATGAATGGGTTGATAGTCCAGTCATTATATCCAAAAAACCGACCCTACCCGTGAATAATCAATTCTTGGATTTTTTTTCGTAGGTCCCTCGGGGACCGGGGAATCGGGTCACTGGGAGTGTAAATTCAAAAAGTAAACTGAATCAGGCTCCTGTGTATATTCAAAACACGGTTTTTCTTGAATAACTCGGCCATTTTTGATTTTACAGTAAAACCGTGAGAACAAAAATTGTAGGAAATTGGATTCTCTACAAGTTTGGTCATCATAATTTTTCTTCTAGGATCGATATTTTGGAAATTAAACCTGAAAAACGCGACAAATTCAAAATATTATCATTACTCCTATGTGCCACGTTCTACGGCATGAATGAAGAGAAACAAAGTTGAAGAGAATCTAATTTTGGTTCCCACCTTTTTTCCCCCAAAATTGATATTTTTTTAAATTCAAAATATTATCATTATCTCCTATGTTCTACGTTTTACGGCATAAATGAAGAGGACTAAACTTGTAGAGAATCAAATTCTGAATAATTTTGGTTCCCACCTTTTTTCCCCAAAATCGATATTTTGGAAATTACACTTAATTAATTAATTACAAATACAAAATTCAAATAAATTTATTAAAATTCATTACCCATTAATTAATTACAACTTAATTAATCACCCATTTCAGACAGTGGGACTTGTTTCACCAGTGTGCCCCAGACGCTGGCGGCACTGGGTATAGGCAGCTGTGCGAACAAAAGGAGTGGCGGTCATAGCGTCCATTATACATATACCTAACCTGAAACGCTGGACGAGCTTCGATTCAAGTGCTTCACGAAATCAGTAATATTTTGAATTTGTCGCGTTTTTCAGGTTTAATTTCCAAAATATCAATTTTGGGGGGAAAAGGTGGGAACCAAAATTGTTCGGAATTTGATTCTCTACAACTTTGTTTCTCTTCATTCATGCCGTAAAACGTGGAACATAGGAGATAATTATAATATTTTGAATTTGTCGCGTTTCTCAGGTTTAGTTTCCAAAATATCGATCCTAGAAGAAAAATTGTGAGGACCAAACTTTTAGAGAATCAAATTTCCTACAAATTTTGTTCTCACGGTTTTACTGTAAAATAAAAAATGGCCGAGTTATTCAAGAAAAAGTTTTTTTTTAAACAAAAAATTTTTCGAATATACACAGGAGCCTGATTCAGTCTACTTTTTGAATTTACACTCCCAGTGACCCCTCCAAGGGACCTACGAAAAAAAAACCAAGAATGATTGAACTATGATGAAAGTAGAGGAAGCGAGGGAAGTTTGTCAAGATCATATTATTTGGAGGGCTGTGGTTTCTGCCTACCCCAATAAGAAGGAGGTGTCATTTTATGTATGTATGTATGCTAAGGGCGCACTACAAGTTGCAAGCTATAGGGCGTACAAAATAACTCGGACTGTGACCGTTCATGCGCAGAAGTCGAAAAATTTGTCGCGGGGGTGAGCGCGGCATGTGGTGAGCGAATCGTTCATTGGCTCCCCGCTTTTCACCCATGCGCAGAAAATAACCGTCATAGCCCGACTTATCTTGAACGCGCTATAAACTACTAACCTACCTATACCAACAAGACTATACTTCGTTTTTTTTCAGATTAGAAAAGTCTTTAATAGGCACCTCTCCTAGACAAATGTTAAACTCATTGGATTTAGAGTGAGAACTGTAAAGAACCTCTTATTTTTCATACATTAAATTCTAATCTGAAAAAAAACGAAGTATAGATCGAGATCAAGAGTAAGCCCATTTACAATAAATAAAAAATAAAATAATCAACGGTTCCTATACTAACTTGTGTTCGTGTAGATACGCCAACAACTGGTTGCCGGGCCGCCACCCCGGCGGCGGTATTGTATCTTCAGTCACATCGCCTGTGATGTCATGACTCCTAATGGAAAAGGGATAACAGACTATAGGCCAGTTGCACAAAGATTCTTTCAAGTTAAAGCTCCTTTAAATATATTGCTGTCATGCTGTATTGCTGTTTTTAGTCAACAAATGTCAGAAAGAAATAATATAAAACATTTATTGAACCAAACAATCATCATGGTGCGACCTTGGCCTAGGCCCGTGGGCATTCATAATACTGGTGAATATTTAGAAGCCGAGCTGATTTGAAAAACAGAATACCAAATAATAGTAATGAAATTCATTTATTATTCGCTTTCAAAATGAACGACAAAGTTATATAATGTCATATGAAATTACATTAAGGCGCCGTCCATAGTCAAAACTACCTCCTTTTCTAATAAAAGGCAGAAAGTGTTTCGCTGGAATATCAGAGCACCATACCTCTTTGTCTACAAGGTGTAACAGAAAGGGTTGTCTTATGATATCTTATGGAAGAAGCTTCAGGAGACAGGTATACAGCCGGAGATACTATCCCTATGGAGATACTGGTATGCTAACCAAGAAAATAGTGTCAGGTGGAGTAACACTATGTTTGATACATACAGGTTAGAGTGCGGGGTGAGGCAGGGGGGGATAACCTCGCCCAAGCTCTTCAACCTGTATGTGAATGAGCTAATCGTGAGACTCAGCAGCAAACCAGTCGGTTGTTCTATAGACGGAGTGTGTATCAATAATATAAGTTACGCAGACGATATGGTGCTGCTGGGTCCTACGGCTGGCTCTATCAGGGCTTTATTGCAAACGTGTGAGGACTACGCAACATCTTACGGCCTCGTGTATAATGCCAAGAAATCAGAATTCATGGTCTTTGGGGTCCGCGGCAAGGTAATGGCATATGAGCCGATCTTAGAACTCTGCGGTGTACCTCTGAAAAGAGTGCAACTTTTTAAATATTTAGGCCATTACATTGCGGAGGATCTCAAGGACCATGCCGATATTGAACGCGAACGCAGAGCGATAGCGGCGCGGTGTAATATGCTGGCCCATAGGTTCGCTCGTTGTAGTAACGAGGCGAAAATAACTTTAAAGCTTATTGCCAGTGCCCTATGGACCAGCTACACGAAAAAGACTCTGGATGCACTAAGGGTGCAGTATAATAATGGTTTAAGGGTACTGTTGAGGCTTACGCGTTTTTGTAGTGCGTCTGGGATGTTTGCGGAGGCTAGAACAGATGATTTTCATGCTGTTTTAAGGAAAAGAACCGCATCACTACTACAAAGAACACGTAGCAGTTCCAACAGTATCCTAAAAATGTTGAGTGAAAAATTGGCTGAGCCTATGCTTAGGCACTTTGTTAGTCTCCTGGTCAGACAGGAGTGATTTAGTAAGTAAGTAGTAGGTTAAGTAGTGTGATTATTTGTTACTAACGTAATTTAAGTTGTGTGTATTTACTAACAATGTGGACTGTGATTGTCTGAATAAATAGAGCTATTAAAATATTTAACCATCTGCCTTTACACATAAAGATGCTGAATGGTAACTCATTTAAAAAAAATTTGAAAGAATGGCTGATAAGTAAGGCATTCTATAATCTTAATGATTTTTTTAGATGTAACTACTAATTTGACTCGTAGATAACATAATAATTCTATTGACATTTTAAATATTGTTGTGATTTTAATTTTATTTCTATTTCCTTATAATGTCTGTATTACGTTGTACGCCCGGAAGGGGCACACTGTTGTAACTAAAACTGTTTTCTAAGACCTCATACTGTACACAGTGAACAATAAAATTTATTCTATTCTAATAAACTTTGTTATTATTATTATATCGACCCTGAAGGATATGATTCTGCCCATAAAATTGAACAACTTTCCCAAAGGAACATAGGTCGAAAAACGAAAAAAAAATTTTGACCTCTCATACAAAATGCGCTATCAGTATCAGCTGATTCAGTTTCTATGGGAGGTCAAAAAAAAATTATCCGTTTTTGTTACACCCTCCTGCTGTTCCATTGTCTTTGATAATACAAAACAAGCCTAAGTCAACGAAGCATCATTATGAAACACTTTACCTTAATGATTTTTGGAATTTCTGTTGCATTCGCGCAGTCAAGTCTCTTAGTTCCACTCGACATGGAGCCATGCTATCTGTTGACACAAAAATATATTTGAAATTTGACTAAAACTGCAACTATGTCGAAAAATGTAGCTAGATTAGAATGAAAGCAGCGTCAGAGCAGGACGGAGCGATGCGTAAGATATTGGAGCGACAGAGACACGTATCGCTGCGTCCTGCTCGCACGCATAGCTCAGTCCTGCTGTTATTCTAATCAAGCTACAATTACTACGGATTGTTTCATGAATTCAACGCACACATCACATTCACTGAATATAGTCGGTTTATTTCTATATGCGTGCATTCGTCGAATACAGTTTTAAACCAGACTAGAGGGCGCTTATGTCAATGTCACTGAGAAAAATTAAAGTTTTGATTTTGTTTTGCGATTTAAGAAATTATTGAGAGATAATGATTATTCGATAAGATAATTAAATCTAAAAACCCCAAAAAAAGTTGAAAACAACCTCTCGAAAACGAGATTGATGACAAATGTCTTATGAATTTGACGTTTCGCACACGCTGCACTACCTCATTTTCGTATGCAATGATAGCGCGCTAAAGTGACGTCACTGATGACGTCACGTCGCCTAAACGAGTGAATACGAGCAAGTTTTGAACCGACTATTAGCGCGCTAAAACCGCACACAAAGCTCACGAGCAGGTTTTAAACCGTAGTGAATATTTCCACTGTAAGTGCAACTTTCAGCAGTATTTTTGGGTATGATTTTATCAATTACCTAATTATTACATTTTCTATGACCTAATATATTTGTTTCTATAATAGTGGATTTTGCACCAAAACTGAATCACCAAATAATATCAAAACAGTCACCAAATAATTGTAAAATAATAGAAGTGTACTAAAAATTCTATTCACCAAACATTGTAAAAATGTTTCAGTTTGAGCTTAGGCTTGAGTGGTTGTAATGCCTCGAGTTGTTGTTGTTGTATTGTTGTGAATGATCGATTTTCACAACCCGCCAATTTAACTCCGCCCCTGTTTGGCATTTTAATTGGGTGATAGATGTCATCTTATTTTGATGACAGACCTTAGGTTCAGACAATGGACACTATACGATTATAATAGCCATTGTCTGATACCCTATTGACAAATCTAAACTTTAATAGGGATTATGCATAAATTTTTTTAGTCACATTTTATCTTTTTTTAATTTCATAGTTATTTGTAAGTTTTACTAAATTGTTTATTACTTGAATGAGAATTTCTTTTTAATTTAAACAATCATGCATATTCCCTATGAGATGACAGAAAATATTGTTGCCGTACTATTTGTTTGAAGACGGATGGATATGGACCCTAATACGCTTACACTGAACGTAGCTGGCACTGTGTACCATCTGTGCCATCTGGCTGTGAGGCTGTACCGACACGGACGCGGCTGCCAACCGTGACACCGTCTCTGGATTTGGCAAATGGTCACTTACATTGCACGTAGCTGGCACTGTGTCCCATCAGAACCATCTGTGCTATCTTGCTGTGTGGCTGTACCGTCACGGACGCGGCTGCCGACTGTGACACCGTCTTTGGAGCTGGCAAATGGTCACTTACATTGCACGTAGCTGGCACTGTGTCCCATCTGCGCCATCTGGCTGTGAGGCTGTACCGACACGGACGCGGCTGCCGACTGTGACACCGTCTCTGGAGCTGGCAAATGGTCACTTTCATTGCACGTAGCTGGCACTGTGTCCCATCTGCGCCATCTGTGCCATCTGGCTGTGAGGCTGTACCGACACGGACGCGGCTGCCGACTGTGACACCGTCCTGGAGCTGGCAAATGGTCACTAACATTGCACGTAGCTGGCACTGTGTCCCATCTGCGCCATCTGTGCCATCTGGCTGTGCGGCTCTACCGACACGGACGCGGCTGCCGACTGTGACGCCGTCTCTGGAGCTGGCAAATGGTCACTTACATTGCACGTAGCTGGAACTGTGTCCCATATGCGCCATCTGTGCCATCTGGCTGTGCGGCTCTACCGACACGGACGCGGCTGCCGACTGTGACGCCGTCTCTGGAGCTGGCAAATGGTCACTTACATTGCACGTAGCTGGCACTGTGTCCCATCTGCGCCATCTGTGCCATCTGGCTGTGAGGCTGTACCAACACGGACGCGGCTGCCGACTGTGACACCGTCTCTGGAGCTGGCAAATGGTCACTTACATTGCACGTAGCTGGCACTGTGTCCCATCTGCGCCATCTGTGACATCTGGCTGTGAGGCTGTACCGACACGGACGCGGCTGCCGACTGTGACACCGTCCTGGAGCTGGCAAGTGGTCACTTACATTGCACGTAGCTGGCGCTGTGTCCCATTTGAGCCATCTGGCTGTGCGGCTGTACCGACACGGACGCGGCTGCCGACTATGATACCGTCTCTGGAGCTGGCAAATGGTCACTTACATTGCACGTAGCTGGCACTGTGTCCCATCTGCGCCATCTGTGCCATCTGGCTGTGCAGCTGTACCGACACGGACGCGGCTGCCGACTATGATACCGTCTCTGGAGCTGGCAAATGGTCACTTACATTGCACGTAGCTGGCACTGTGACCCATCTGCGCCATCTGTGCCATCTGGCTGTGGGGCTCTACCGACACGGACGCGGCTGCCGACTGTGACGCCGTCTCTGGAGCTGGCAAGTGCACTTACATTGCACGTAGCTGGCGCTGTGTCCCATTTGAGCCATCTGGCTGTGCGGCTGTACCGACACGGACGCGGCTGCCGACTATGATACCGTCTTTGGAGCTGGCAAATGGTCACTTACATTGCACGTAGCTGGCACTGTGTCCCATCTGCGCCATCTGTGCCATCTGGCTGTGAGGCTGTACCGACACGGACGCGGCTGCCGACTGTGACACCGTCCTGGAGCTGGCAAGTGGTCACTTACATTGCACGTAGCTGGCGCTGTGTCCCATTTGAGCCATCTGGCTGTGCGGCTGTACCGACACGGACGCGGCTGCCGACTATGATACCGTCTCTGGAGCTGGCAAATGGTCACTTACATTGCACGTAGCTGGCACTGTGTCCCATCTGCGCCATCTGTGCCATCTGGCTGTGAGGCTGTACCGACACGGACGCGGCTGCCGAAACAGCCACACTCGCCACATTAGACGCAGTCGCCGACTGTGACACCGTCTCTGGGGCTAATATATAAAAAAAAAGTAATACTTATGTCCCCATCTTAAATCAATCATGTTGCCAAAACTCCATTTAGTAGGTCTCCGAAAAGAACTTCAAAAGATTCAAAAGAATTTCAAGAGCTTAAAGGGTTCAATTTTGTTCTTCAGACGCGGAAAATCTTAATTTTATTTTTTTAACACAACTCTTTAGGAATATACGTGATTGAGTAGTTATTCTAATCAAAGACTTCCTTTGTAAGCTTAATTTTTACTGGTTATGCTTCTGAAGCCCAGTGATTCTACTCATGATAACAAGCAACTTTCCCAGTATTCGACCTCCCATACAAAATGGGTCGATCACGTGACCATTGTACGAAGGAGTCGAATTTTTTTTTCAAGAACCTAAAGTACCTTTTAGAGTTTTTCAGGATAATTTTCATTTCATAAGTATAATCACTGGGCTTCGATAGCAAAACCAACGACGAGCTGTTTAAAGTGTTGTAGTTTTTATTATACGTTTGGCCCAATAAAACTTTTATTTATTATTATTGTTAGATACACAGCCGTTTTCTGCCATGTCATAGGCCTTGGGCGTCTTAGAAACTCTGACACCAGGATTTTTGACCTCAGTCTTATCTTACAGCCCGCATGATATGATGATGAGGATTTCTGTACCATACCAAATAAGTGGACGTGAAAAAAAAGTTTCAAAATGGTTCGATCCGGTACTTATTTTTATCACGTTAGTTATCGAAAATTATTGAGGGACATTTTACAAAAGGTCATCTGATCCCAAGCTAGGCAAAGCCTGTACTATGGGTATCAGAGACAGATATACGCCCGCCCGTTAAGTCCGCCTATGTACCTTTGTGCATGACGTTAAATAAATAAATAAATATACAGCATGTCACGAAAAGGTGTGATAATAATACTGAAGGGTGTGAATCTATCCATGAAACTGAACAACTTTTCCCAAGGAACATAGGTCGAAATAAGAAAAACCAAATTTAACCTTCTATACAAAATTCGCTATCAACTGATGCAAATTCTATGGAAGGTCAAATATTTATTTTGGTCTATGACCACTGTTTATTGGGAAAAGTTGTTCAGTTTCATGGGCAGATTCACACCCTTTAGTATAATCACACCTTTCCGTTACACGCTGTACATACATAGATAAATAACAGCCAGACACAGAACAAACACTTGTTTGTTCGTCACACAAATGTTTGCCCTGGGCGGGGATCGAACCCGCGACCCACGGCGTGTGAGGCAGGCTCACTACCAACCACACCAACTGGCTTGTCAGGTTGTACCGTTTTCAGCTTCTTATAAAATGTTGACACAACACAACCAAGAAAAATCGACCAAACATAGTAATAGGTCTTTAATTATGAAATTGCCGGAATTTTCTTTTCTATTTTTTTAATTTGTCTTATATTTGAAAGTTGACTTCAAGGTTATCAATTTGCGCATAAAATAAAGTTTTTATTTTTAGTTTGATATATAAAATTAAAGGTTCGAGAATCGTTCGTCAAAATGTCGTCCGATTTCATCATTAGATTTGTTATATTTTTTTACAGATAATATTTTTCTAAAATTAAATTTAAGCTTCTGTAAGCTTAATGTCTTCCCCAATCATGCTTAAAAAATGCAAAAATGTTAGTACTGAAAATTGAGTTTCCCTATAATTTGCCATACAAAAAGGCAATTTCATAGTTAAGGGCTTTCCTGCAGTCAACTAGCCTAGCGCCCCATCAGTTAAAAATATTACTCGTTAAATACAAAACTTATCGAAAATCTGTCTTTCCAGATTGAAGTAAAGGTACCCTAGTTTATTTAGAACCTATCGATCCTGAAAAGTGTGGTTCACTGTAGTTACAGACACAAAAAGTTCGAAAAACGGCCACTTTTAGCAGTCTTTGTATCTGCAACTACAGTGCTTGCTTTTCAGGATTGATAGGTTCTGAATAAACTAGTGCACCTTTACTTCAATCTGGTAAGACATATTTTCGATAAGTTTTGTATTTAGCGAGTAATATTTTTTTAACTGATGGGGGCCGCTAGTTGACTGCAGGAAATCCCTTAAAGACCCAATATTTGCTCACCCCGCATAGAATTTTGCTCGTTAGATTGTCCGAACATGTGTTGCCATTCTGTGTTCATATGTGTCTCGTGAGATAGCGACGTCTTGTGGGTGCGCCTGAAAACGAAACGGGAGTACACAAACTCATTTCGGAGGCGAGGAGAAGTGACGTGGTAACACTTTGACCTTGAGCGATTCTGTCTGTCTTTGACTTTTGGTTTCGACTTTCACGGCAGTTCTAGGGAGGTCAAAAATTGAATTTCGTATTTCGACCTATCTTCCTTGGGAAAAGTTGTTCAGTTTCGTGGTCTGAGTAACATAGGTACTAAAGTTATGTTCACTATTTCAGTAGGTCCCTATGGTGGAAAGGTGTGACAATACAGAAGGGTGTGAAATTGAACAACTTTTTCCAAGGTACATAGGTCGAAATACGAAAAACCAAATATGACCTCTTAAACAAAATGCCTATCAGCTGATGCAGTTTCTATGGGAGGTCAAAAATTGGTTTTGTTCTATCACCTATGTTTCTTGGGAAAAGTTATTTAGTTTTATGGGTGTTTTATTTATTTAGTATTTACAAAACATTATTAAAATATAAGTTAAGTCAACACCTACATTTATAAATTACCTACATTTATATTTCCTCGAGAGCGTCTCCGCAAGACCTAGTGCCAACCAGACTGGCAACATTGCCTCTTTGTCAGCCCGCCAGCCAGCCAGCCCTGCGGTCGCCAGAGGTCTTGATGAGACGCTCCGAAAGATAACTCAAATATTATTTATTTATTATTATTATGTAGCCTCTAATGTGTCCCACTGTAACGTTGTGTTTATAACTTGAAAAGTACAGTCAGCACAGAAAATATTATATCAGTAACAGTTAAAAATTGTAACTTTTTTTTTTTGCCAGTTTTTTAATTGTAATATTAAAATTGTTTACAATAATGTAAGTGCATACCAGCTGTGTATATAACGCTATTTTTTCTTCATTTTGTTTTTTTATTTATTTGGTTTTGTTTTATTTTACCTCTACTTCTGCTTACAACCAGAACGTTGTAGTCGTAATAAATTTGTAACAGACAGAGTACTTAACGTTGATTAGACTTAAGTTAAATTTTCAATTAGTGTAATAGTTAGTATTTGTTAACTGTTCAACTCTTACGCAATTTTGAAAATCTTAAAATTCACCATCGTCACAATGGCACACCAAGTAAAATTTTTATCGCTTCATAAATCTGAATTAGAGTATGAGGTCACCATAAGAGGTACACCTGCTACTACGGTTAACGATCTCAGGAAGCAAATCTCTAAATTAGGACCTGTGTTTCCTTCAGATGACATTTTAATCAGTAATATTCCGGTAACCGAAGATTTAATGGGTGTTAATTCTGTCTTAAACAAAATTAAGCTGACTCTTGATAGTCAACCTCTAGACAAGTCAGCAGCGTTGAGAACCGAAAACCTTCTAAACCATTTATACCATCGTCTGAATCGTATTGTTACTACAGATGATGAGACAAAGACTCTCCTTGATTCGTATGTAATTAAGTACAAATCGTATTGCGAAATATTAAAAACAATCAAAGATTCTGTCACTGACAAATTAGACTCACAAGACGATGAATCGCAGTCAACGTCCCCACCTATAAACATTAATGTCACTTGCGAAAAAAACGTTTCGGGTGAAATATTGAAACTTAAATATGACGGGAAATCCTGTGTGCGTACATTTATTCAGCGGATTACCGAATTCTGTGCAGTCAATTCATAAGTGGTTCCACAGAACAATTTTTCAAGAAATACGCTACACTCCTGCCTTTTTGGTCTACGGTCGTGAACTGGTCCCCTGCGGTACTCATTACACAGATAATGACCTGGACAATGAAATTGTATTTCTTCCGCGTGACATTTATGCCGAAAATGTAGGTTGCTTATCTGCCGTTTTTGATGAGGTTCAAAAGCAGTTGTGGCATGCACACGTAAAAAACACCTCACACTATAATTTGCGCCGTAAACCGGCGGAATTTCAAGTGGGCGATGTAGTGATGAAACGCACTTACGTTATAAGTGACAAAGATAAGTATTTCTGTAAAAAACTTGCGCCCAAATTCGTAAAGTGTCGCGTGATTCAGAAAAAGTCCCCCCTAGTGTACGTTCTTGAAGATATGTCGGGGAAAAATATCGGCACCTGGCACATCAAGGACTTGAAACCTTTGGCTTCAACGTAATAGGCATGATTTTCCCCGTGTGGTATCCGGGTGTAGAATAGTACCACTCCCTTTCTTCCTGGGATGTCGTAAAAGGCGACTTAGGGACCTTTCTTTCAACACTTTCCTAATAACAATTTTATTTAACTTTGCACTTCACGTACACGTTCGTTATTATCTTCTTACCATCCTTTCTTAACTAGTACTTTGTTAGTTGGGTTACTGCTCGTTTCAGTTAGTATCCTTACACCTTAGGAAACTTCAAACTTTTTAGCTCATTTTAGTTAACTTTGTTGGTTCATGAGATGGAAAACAAGTACTGACGTACCATTAAATTACGAATTTTATCCTCAGAGATAAAATCCGTCCGTAAGCGGAGGGGTAATGTAACGTTGTGCAACGTACATGATTTTTTAATACAGTTTACAATCTAATTTGCACACCAAATACTCTAGTCTTAATGTGAACGAGCCACTAGAACACAAGCTGCCGTGTTCACTTTCCTATTGGTTCATTCAAATCAACTTACGGCGCTCGCGCATGCGCCCTTTAAATGACCGCTGACCGCTGCTGCATTCGAGTAACGTTCATTCGCCATTGCGAGATATTGATAGCTTCGGACGGTTCGTACATTTTACGTCGTCCTTTATTAATAATCCCAGTTTCATTTAAACTGCGATTTATAGTATAATTTACTCGTTATAATATAATCAGTGTGTGATCATTCTATCAATCACTGTGAGAACATAATTATTTTCGGATTTATAAAACCCCATATTGGGTAAGTGTTGAACAGAGATATCTTAGTTTTAGAATAAAATGTAGTTGCAATCGTAGATTGAAAAGTATTTAGTCTTAGTTATTCTTTCTCATTGGATTTTTGTACGAAACAATAACATAATGATCAAAATTGTAATAACTGCTTAGTTTCTTTGTCTGCAGATCATTTCATATATACCTACCTTCATATTTTTATTAGGTTGAAATAATTTTCATTTTAAACTCATTTCATTATTATTTTATCATTTAGAAATCGTTTTTCATTGCATTTGGCTTTTCAAATATTGTAAACTCTGCTCTGGTTTGCGATCACTGCACTGCTACTGCTACTTTTGTCAGTCTTCCACTGCTAGCTTGCTTTGCAACGTGACCGCCACCCAGAGAATGGTTTCTCAACATTCGCTTACGCACTGGACGTGAATTCCAGGGTGCGACGTTTGGGGTCAAGCTGACCAACACCATTTACAACGACTGCCGATCCCGCAGTTCGTTCCAGCCCTCGCCTGCGGACCCGCCTCTTCGTTGCAAGACTTCTTCTGGCTACGGAGGGAAGTACTGGCCTACTGAAGTAACAAGAAATAGACGGGCAGTCTTACCCAGACCTTAATATAATTTTATAAAAAAATTTTTTAAATAGTTAGCGGCTCGGTCATGCTGACCGGTTCCCTTCCACTTTTATAATTAAAGATTTTTTGTTCAGTTGGACCTGGGTGTTTCATTTTAAACACCCAAGGCTACACCACTGCTGGGCAAAGGCCTCCCCTTTCTTTCGCCAGTTATCGCGGTCTTGAGTCTCTGTTCTCCAGTCTGATAAAAAAGCATCCAAGTCGTCGCGCCATCTTCTTCTAGGACGACCTTGGCGACGACGAAGATCACATAAATATTTTTTTTTGTAGAAGGGCCCCAGGTGCCCATCGTCTCAAAACCCAGTGGTAAGAACAAGTATCACCCGTTGTACAAACGTACCTTGTGTGCGAGGTGTACAACTTGTGATGTAGCGTGTCGGTAGCGCCCGTGTCCAGCTGTACCGCTCGCGATATGCCGCTACCGGTCAGCACCAGCCGACCCGGGGCGTCCGATATATGCTGCAAACATCGTTCCGTGCCAAGTGTTCAATTGGCAAAATGTTGAATTTACAATTATTTCTTTGTTTTTTTTTAAGTTATTTTCATAGCTTGTTTTGGATAAATTAAACAAAATATTTTTTTTTCACTTATAATTCTTTTTCTAAAATTAATACGTTAATTACAAGTTACAAGTACAAGTTATAAGTACAAGTTACAACTTGCAATTACATATACCCACATGTACAAGTTACAAGTACCTACAAGTTTTCTGTATTACATTTAAACTTTTTGCAAATTCAGCATTTTGCCAATCCAATATTTTGGCACTGAAAGATTTGAGATACAAGTTTTTTTATTTTTTTATTATTTATTTAGGAAACATACAGTCATATACAAAGAATAGGCAAAGACGAAATTATAACTAAAAGACCTAGAGTTCCATGAAGGAGGTAAATACTAATAAGCGAGATCGAGATCTAATAATAGTACATAAGTAATACATATCGCAAGCATAATAAATACAAAGTTAAAGTAAGTTAAGTTCCGGTAAGGTTATTATTATTACAAACTAGTTGACATTTGGTGCCGTGTGGTGCCGGCAAAGAATAGTACCAACCCATACATACCCGTGGGTGTCGTAAGAGGCGACTAAGGGTTATAAACTGGACGATGGGCAGCAGCATCCTCCTTTGTATCTAACATCTTACTTACTGCTAAAGCTAGAATTCTTGAGGGAGCTCCCTGTCCTGTAGTGGACGTTTTCATGGGATGTTATGATGATGATGATGAGTTGACATTTTGTAAGATTCTTTTTTGTAATATTTTATTGTAAAAGGGTTTTGTCACGCAGCGACCATGCCACCCCTATCGTTCTTACCGTAGAAATATAAGGGGTCTTACACTACCCACCGCACCCTTTTAAATATGTTGACACTATTTTATAGTGTCTTAGCCTCCTCTGAGACGGGTGAAGCCTGAACACTTTTAAAGGCCCCAACATTTGAATTTATAATTTCTGGGAACTGTAAAAAGAACTGATATCTTTCAGCTTCGATCCAAACGCATTTTATCAGTATAGTCTGTTCCATGAGTCAATGCCAAAGCTTACCAACACATTTTGCAGCTATATCAAGGCTATTGTGCTCCATGATCAATAGTAATCAGATAAAACTATCAGAAAAAACAAGTTTGTAAATTAATGTTATTTTTAGGGCTCCGTACCTCAAAAGAAAAAAACGGAACCCTTATAGGATCACTTTGTTGTCCGTCTGTCTGTCTGTCAAGACCCTTTCTCTCACGAACGGGTAAAGGTATCAGGTTGAAATTAATACCATATATTAGGATCCATGAACCACACAAGATCTGAAAATTTCTTTTTTTTACAACGAAATAACCAATTGTGGTGAGCTCCCGTTTCAAGAACATTCATACTCGTATAAGAGAGGGGTCAAGTTGGATGGTCGCTGAGGCGATTTTTGTTTTAGTTCTATTTAAAAACGGGAACACTTACAAACTTGAAAATTGGTATGTTTATAGTGCATAAGCTATAAAATAACAACAAATAATAAAATTTGGTCAAGCGCGTGTCGGACTCAAAAAATCTAGCACATTAACTTACTGAAATTTTAACTAATACAATTATGATTATGTGGTGGTACGGAACTCTCAGTGCGCGAGTCCGACTCGCACTTGGCCGGTTTTTTTCGTCAAATATACTCCGGTTCGTATGGTTCATTGTGGTTTGTCTGGTTCTATGGCTGCAAAATGTGTTGGTAAGCTTTAGCAATGACTCTTCAAACGGATTACACATCTTCCACTAAGTTACACTCGGTGTAATTTGGAGAGGTTACTCTTCTCTTCTTCATGTCCCGTATGGTGCCGGCAAAGAATAGTACCAACCCAAACACACCCGTGGGTGTCGTAAGAGGCGACTAAGGGTTAACTGGAGGATGGGCAGCAGCATCTTCCTTATATCTTACATCTCACTTACTGCGGTCACCTACAACCGCGGTCCATGGTGCCAGCCGTAACGCTAACAAGCGAGGTGACTATGGTACTTCCCCTCTACATTTTTCCAGCAAAAGCTTGAATTCTAGAGGGAGCTCCCTGTCCTGTAGTGGACGTTTAATGTCATCATCATCATCATAACATCCCATTAAACGTCCACTACAGGACAGGGAGCTCCCTCTAGAATTCAAGCTTTTGCTGGAAAAATGTAGAGGGGAAGTACCATAGTCACCTCGCTTGTTAGCGTTACGGCTGGCACCATGGACCGCGGTTGTAGGTGACCGCAGTAAGTAAGATGTTAGATATAAAGGAGGATGCTGCTGCCCATCCTCCAGTTTATAACCCTTAGTCGCCTCTTACGACACCCACGGGTATGGAAGGGTTGGTACTATTCTTTGCCGGCACCACACGGGACACCTTGTATGTCCGGATTATTGTGTAAGATGAAAATATCTTACTGACCTGGGTGGATGATCCTTGAATCTTAATGAGGTGTGCACTCATTGCTAACAATTGATTTTCTACGTGCTCCGTCATACCTAAAAAAAAAGACACCACGTTTTTACAACAGCCTGAAACGGATAGATACCCACACGCGAATTCAAAACGCAATTTTTTGGATTTTTTGTTTATTTGTTTAGATCTTCGTTCGCACAACATACATAAACTACTGAACCGATTTCAATAAAAATTTTTGTTTGAAAGCTTATTTGCAAATATTATATACAAATATTGCTCGTTTAATATATATGTAACGGTGGTCAACGGCTCCAACGATTTCGATGAAATTTTGTATACAAGGGTTTTTGGGGGCAAAAAATCGATCTAGCTAGGTCTCATGTCCGGGAAAATTCGTTTTCACCGTCTTTTTTAATATTTTTTTGCGTGTTTTAGTGCGTTCAAGAAACTAAAAGCGCCATCTGTTGTTGAGTAGCATAGCTTGCTCACCCGATTATATTTCAATCATACAGAGCATAGCTCGGTCGCCCAGGTACTCGTAAGTTAAACTTTGCTACATATTTCATCTCACTATGATGGGATCCGGAGACATAAAATTTTTTCACAACCAAGTACAACTGACCACTACAAGGGTATTGGTCAGGTTCAAGTCGTTCTTGCACAAGATTCCACGCGGATAGAGCTCGGACAATCAAAATACTAGGTACATACAGTACGTGCGGACGCAGTCGCGGATAAAAGCTCGTCAAGAATAAACTTACCTCAGAGTAAAAAACTATAGAGTCCGCCATATACATATTCTGTATGAGCTAGTGAAGTGTAAAGCGTCGCACTGTCGCCCATGCTAGTGCGGTCAAAAAACTCAGTTAAGTTTTACAAAAATCAAGATATCTTTAAAAATCTAAAGTTTTAGTAAAAACTTTGTTTGCAAAATTGAAAATATATAGTTTTTACTTGTGAATTGATCATTAATACTAAGAATGAAAGCGTAAATAATCCGTAATAGCCAATTTATGCGTGATTTTTAACACCGTTTTTTTCCTGAATGGTAAGTGTTTTCAACAGAGGAACTGTGGTAGTAGCATTTATTAGTCCCATGTCACATATTTCTCAGAGAGTAAGATAAAAATTTTACGATTTAGGATTTAAAAAAAAATCCATACATTTTAGTATGGGGGACCTCCATCCTTTCGCAAGAAAGTGCTACGCTTATGGCTCCCTCCTTAGCAGCTACTTAAACCTCCTTGAAACTTACCATCGGAAGCTAGTCGCCTGAACAAATTCTTGAGCTGTTGTCCCATTTCACTGTACTGTGGCATCATACCTTGTTTCACCTGCAAGAAAAATTATTGCTAAATTAAGCTTTGTTGCTTCTTAAACTATGGACTATTTCTTCTTTTTCTTCAATTAACTATTAGGACCACATTGCAAATTATTTCTTATAATTGTAGTCAAAATTGTATTATCTAGAATCTTTTTTTTTTGTTTATATCAAAGCTTACTAATCTATTTTGCAGCCATGACACAAAAACCGGAGTATATTTTGACGGAAAGAATAACATTTATTTATAAACTTGTTTTTTCTTACAAACTATAAGATAGAATGTGGATCAACTATTTAAGATAGAATGTGGATTAGGCAGGTTTTCCCAAAATTTGCAGCACTTTCTAGCAGTAGTTCTCTTTTCACCTGGATTATTATTGGTTCTTAATATAGTCTGACCGCAACCTTAGTACCGCTGTATAGGTAGTGGCGGGGAGGTGGAAGGAAAGAACGAGAACTAGTTGCCGCCGGCAGCGGGGGGGAGCGAGCCCCCCCCCCCCCCCCCCCCGTCTCGCCGTGAGCGTACCAATGCAGCGGTTGCGGTCAGACTATAGTACCTACCTTTAGCTTAGTGTTCTACTATTCCGTAAGCATATGAACCAGTAGGTTTACGTCTTCATTCTGCATCCAGCACCTTCCACCAGATTCTCTAACACCTGGATTATAATTAGTTCTTAACACCTTCAGCCTAGAATTTCTCCGTTCTTAAAGCGTACGAGTATACACAAGTCAGAACACGTCTCTATGCCGCGTCCAGCCATTTCCTTCAGTGATTCCCCATCATCTGGATCATAATTACTTCTAAATACCTGCAATTAAGCGTTCCACTCATCTTCGAGCATATACACCGGTCGATATACCTCTCCATGCCACGTTCAGGTTTTTCTAGCCGGTATTATAGCCGCTACACCACTGTATATAGGGTGACTTTTAATTAGTTCTTGATAGCAAAAGATATGCATGTACTCATGGTACTGAACAACTTTTCCCAAGGAACATAGGTCGAAATACGAAAAAACAAATTTGACCTCACATACAAAATGCGCAATCAGCTGATGCAGTTTCTAAGGGAGGTCAAAACTTGATTTTCGTATTTCAACACATGTTCCTTGGGGAAAGTTGTTCAGTATCATGAGTACATTCATAACTTTTTCTATCAAGAACTAATAAAAAGTCACCCTATAGATAGTGGCGGGGAGGTGGGCGAGTGGGAAGGAAAGAGCGAGAACTAGTTGCCGCCGGGAGCGGGGACGAGCGATGCCTTGATGCGATGATTTTTTTTACTCGAAAATATTTTTTCGACTTCCCATACAAAACTAATCAACCACTTTACTATGGGGTGGCGAAAATTTTTTTTTGAGTAAAAACAATTTATCATCGGGAAAGCTGCTTGTTTTCATGAGTAGAATCACTGTGCTACGGGAACAAAACCAATGAAATTCACGGTGTATTACGAGACAGGACACTGCCGCGTCCAGCTATTTCCATATTATTATCTTTCAACCCGTCGACTTAGCACGCTCCAGTTGTCAGTTTATCTAGGCCAATAGATTAAAGACTTTAAGCATGATCACTTTTTTTGACAGCCGAGCAGTGCGACACATTTTTAAAGACAAGGATGGCTATATGTATTAGTGTATAAAGCTATCTCTGTCTAAAATATCAAAAAAATAATTTGTAAATTTGCTAAACATTTTCCTCCACTGACATTTCTTCGCGCTTGGAAGTGATAGATTAGATGACATAACTCCCCAATTAAAGTGACATTTCTCCGAGATATATTTTTTCTCGGGGAGCGTGCTAAGCAGGCTGGATTACAATAACTTCAAAATACCTTCAGCCTAGCGTTCCTTCGTTCTCTGAGCGTATGAACCAGCCGATCCACGTCTCCATGCCTCAGTACCGCATCCAGCACTTTCCGAGGGATAGGTTCCGCCAGACTTTCCAGAAGGAGTTCTGCTCTTTCCACCTGGATCACAAAGCAGTATATAGGGTCTTTTAATTAGTTCTTGATAGCAAAGGATGTGCATGTACTCATGATACTGAACAACTTTTCCCACGGAACATAGGTCGAAATATGAAAAACCAAATTTGACCCCCCATACAAAATGCGCTATCAGCTGATGCAGTTTCTATGGGAGGTCAAAACTTAATTTTCGTATATCGACCTATGTTCCTTGGGGAAAGTTGTTCAGTATCATGAGTACATGCAAACCTTTTTCTATCAAGAACTAATTAAAAGTCACCCGGTATAGGATGCTTACTAATCAACTGCGTTCCTTTCAGAATCTTACTCGGACCATAAAACTGAACAACTTTCCTATAGAAAAATAGGCCTAAATACGAAAAAAAATTCCACTCCCATAGAAACTGCATCAGCTGATAGCGCATTTTGTATGGGAGGCCAAATTTTATTTTCGTATTTCGAACTGTTTCTCAGTTATTCAGTTTTATCGTCAGAGTAACATACCTACTGAAAGGAACGCAGTTAATTAGGACGCACCCTATACAAGGTATAACAGAAAGGGTATATCAACCCTGAAGGGTGTGATTCTGCCCATGAAACTGAACAACTTTCCCTAAGGAACATAGGTCGAAATACGAAAAAGAAAATTTGACCTCCCATACAAAATGCGCGATCAGCTGATTCAGTTTGTATGGGAGGTCAAATTTTTTTTTCCGTATTTCGACCTATGTTCCTTAGGGAAAGTTGTTCAGTTTCATTGGCAGAATCACATCCTTCAGGGTTGGTATACCCTTTTTGTTACACCCTGTATAAAACCTTAAATTTGTTTAATTTAAATTTTGAACTAGCGGAAACAAGAAAACATTGGCGATTACTCCACAGCTCTTAAGTTCAAAAAGAGATAAAACAAATACCTGTATAAGTTTGTGCTTGAGGTGTGGCCACACTAGCGGCAACAACTTGCAGTTCACGTCTATGGGGTTGAGGAGACCGGCCGCGCAAGACACCAGGCCGCATACTTCATGCCTTATCTGAGCAATGAAATTAAATATTCTACAGAGTGTTAATTTATTTGCCTGTCATAGCTTAAAGCCATGTTTCAGTAACGATAAAGGAATACAAAAATTTTTTTTATGTCACAAAACTAGCAGGCAGGCCACCTGGTGGTAAGTGACCACCACCGCCCATGACACCCACTGTCTTATTAGATAAATAATGTAACACTAATAAGACAGCAAAGCGCGTTACCCACCCTGAGAACTAAGATGTCTCATGCGCCAGTAATTTCACTGCCTCCCTTACCGTTCAAACCGAAACACAGCTGATTTACGGCAGACATAGGCAAGGGGGTGGTACTTCCCCCTTCGGACTTTGCACAAAAGCCTAAAAGCACCTTAAAATAATCCTACTTAGAAAAAAATATGAAAACTCCAAAAGTAAATCCATGCGGAGCGCCGGCTCCGGGTCATTGATCTCCGCATAAGGTTTAGTTTTGGAGTTTTCATATTTTTGTAAGTTGATTTTTTTTTTATTTTAACCCTAACACACCTAAGCTATGGCACATAGTTAAATTACACCTTTTGTACTACAGGCATAGCGTATAATTGAGTAGGTTTCTGCGATAGAGGAGCGGTGAGGGAGGGGTAGTTCCATCATTGGAGTAAACAGTGCAGCTGTATAGGTTGTCCCTGTCACTCTACGGCCGGCACCAGCCCTCCCGCACCGCGCAGCTACTGAGGAAACTTACTCAGTTATGCGATATGCCTGTACCTAGATTAGAATTATTGGCAGCTGTCAAGTTTTAATCATGCTCATGTATATGTCCATGTTGAAATTAAAACCGCGGTATTTTTATTGAGTTTAGAACACAAACAGTCTTTATAGAAATAAAGTTACAAAAAAAAGGTTTTACAAAAAACCTGGAAAAAAAAATAAAGGCAAAGCGGAAAATACATAACGTCATCTGTTACAGCAGGACGGTGCGACGCGTAAGATATAGGAGAGACAGAGACATGTATCGCTCCGATTTGCTCTCACGCATCGTTATGTCCTGCTATCATTGATTGGAGAGCAGCTCCAGTTGCGTTAAACTTGTAGTCGCTTGCACCACCTTGGCTATAATCCTCTCCAATTAATCTGTTAGGACCTAATGAGCAATTCTCGACTAAAGTAAAGCCATCGTAATAGGTCTTTTCTGAAAGCTGTCAAACGTGTGAACAATAACGACCTGCAAAGAAAAATTAACACTGTGTGTTGGTGTTAGGGAAACGTCAAAACGGACTTCTTACGTTGGCCATACTAACTTACCCACAAGTTAGGATGCACTAATTAGATCGTAGAGAGGCTGTTTGGAGAGCAATCCTAGTTGTGCCAAACTTGTGGTCACTCGCACTGCCTTGGCTATAATCCTCTCCAATTATTCTGTTAAGTCCTTGATGAGCACTTCTCGACTAACTTACCCAGAAGTTAGGATGCGCTAATTAGATCGTAGAGAGGCTGTTTGGAGAGCAATCCTAGTTGTGCCAAACTTGTGGTCACTCGCACTGCCTTGGCATACTATAATCCTCTCCAATTATTCTGTTAAGTCCTTGATGAGCAATTCTCGACTAACTTACCCAGAAGTTAGGATGCACTAATTAGATCGCAGAGCGGTTGTTTGGAGAGCAATCCTAGTTGTGCCAAACTTGTGGTCACTCGCACTGCCTTGGCTATAATGCTCTCCAATTAATCTGTTAGGCCCTGATGAGCAATTCTCGACTAACTTACCCACAAGTTAGGATGTGCTAGGTAGACAGCGCTCTCAGCGACCAGATCGCAGAGCGGTTGTTTGGAGAGCAGCCCTAGTTGTGCCAAACTTGTGGTCGCTCGCACCGCCTTGGCTATTATCCACTCTGATTGGTCTGTTAGGCCCTGTGAGCAAATACATTTATATTTGTTTATTTATGTAAACTAACACATCAAATTCGTTATCCTTACAGGACTGGATTCCCAATGTGATAACGAAAAAGTATATCATGCATCAATATATCTATAAAACATTATCAACAATTCAAAATTTAAAATAATTTATACAATTTTTTTTAACACTCATGCAATAGCCTTTGTAGTTTCAAGTCGGAGGTTTAGGGTTTGATTCCCGGCGGGAACTCTGTCAAATAAAAGTAACTTTGTGTGAATTCCCCAGTTTTATTCAGGACATTGCAGGATGAATTACCTGATTGTCCGAGAGATAATTCCATGCTACGGAAAGCACGTTAAATCATAGCCTACTATCTACGGAAAGTAGAAGAAAAAAATGCAAATATGTTTATATCCACTCCCAATTAGTCGTTAATGAGCCATGGCTGAGGCCTTAGGCGGCTCAATAACTCTGACACATTTACTTATATATAAGTACTAGCCCCACGTTACAATGTCCCCAATTCGTTGGTCCGAAATTTGACGTTTAGGACCAACAAATGTCAGTCGTTGTCAGTCATATTGTCAACATTGGATGCAAATACACTTACCAACAAAATGGAATGTTCTTAGTTGAAGAAACAATATACTCTTGTTATTATTATTGTTATTTCTTATTATTGTTTTTGACTATAATCCAGTTAATGAAACTGAAAAACCAGGCCTAAATCACATATAAACAGTTAAAAGTTTGTTTTGTTTTTTCCCGCCATATTATTTCCGTTCCGTGTATTTAACACCGACCGAAGAACTACACAACGTAGTTCACGCGATTTTTCACAGATGGAAATTTTAAACCGCTTGTTCCCAAGACCCTATCTTGACTATATAAATCTATGCTCTGACACTATAAATCATCGTCATCGAACTCACCGCCTACACCTGACGACCATAAGAAGGGTTATTATAAAATATCAGATTATCTAGAAGAGAAAAATCCATGGGATTAGGCTACAGTTCTAACAGGCTAATTGTTGTATATCAACCTTGTACATTCAAACATATTTAAAAGAGCGCGTGGGTTTTTATCGTCGCTTCTCTTTTTCCCACCATGTCGCCATGTGAAGCGATGTAGTTAAGCTGACGTCATTTAGGGATTTTAATATCCAACAATGAATCTGCGATCTCTATACGCATTCCAACGTTGCGGTAGTGCTGCCACCTAGTAAGCATTAGCTGTACCAATGTTGGTGCTGCCACCTGGTTAGCATGAACTGTACTAGCCCAACTAGTCCATTATTGCAAATAGAATGAATTACGCTTGGAAGTCATATTATGTATTTCTTGCAAAACTAGAGAAAATTCCAAGAAAAACTGCATTTTTATTTTTGTCCTATCTTTTAAAATGGCTGAGATAATGAGCACTTAATTTCGCTTTCCCGCGCGATGTCTTCGTGAGCGTTCGGCCGGCCGAACATATTGAAATGACGTCATAACCCTCGTCGCGCCGCGCGCTGTATAGGTACTTACCGTGTCGCTGACAATTTCGAGCAAGTTTTTCACCGTTCGTGATCGTTATTTTTGATAAAAATGCCTTATAAGTATTGTGTCGTCCCCAAGTGCTACAACACGACCAAAAAAACACCTGAGAAACTGTTTTTTATGGTGCCATACGAGCCCAAAGTCAGGAAAAAGTGGATGAACGTTATGAAGAGAGCAGATCCTGTTGGTCCGAAATCTTGCGCATTCTGTTGTGAAGATCATTTTGATGTAAGTAAATTGTAAGATCTTATAATAATTTTGAAACTGCATAGGTACTTACTCGTACGTCTACCACATAAAAAACAATAGATACGTAGGTATGTACCTACATACAGGTAACGAGTTCATAGGTATTTTGTCTCACAACCAACACTACTGTCGCTGTGTAAGTACGATCAAGAGCACGTCAAGCTTAACACTTTTAATAACCTCCATATTTTATTCACTGTAGGGGTTATAATCGCGCGGCACGTATTCTTGACACAGTATCTACATCAGATGTATTTGAAAACATCAGAAATATCAAAACAATAGCAATCGAAGTTTTGTTTCGTCTGTTTATCGATTAACATTAAAAAAAAAACAAAATACTTAGGCAGGGTTGTAACACAAAAAAAAATACAAGAAAATTGCTATAAGTAATAAACTTGCGGCCCGTGAGTCTGTGCAAAAAAATTACTAGATAAGTTTAGAACATGTACACACGGCCGCAAGTCCGTGGAAACACATTGTACGCACAGCAGCAAAGACTTAGAAACAAAACAACTACAAGCTGAACCAGCACTACGATTAACATATATCTGAAACTAGAGACCCGCTCAAGGTCAACGTGTCTCTACCATAGGGCAGCCGTTTGTACAACGATTTCGTGTCTCGTTTGCTCTGGTGGCAAAAATTGGTACTACATTGAACTTTGGACGTGTCAGGGAGTACGATGAGAAGTGAGGGGGGGGAGGGGGTAGAGGGAGGGTATGCAGTGAAAAGCGGTGAGGTGAGGGGTGCGGTGAGGGGGTGAGAAGGGGATGCGGGAAGGGGGTTGAAGTGAGGGATTGCGGGAAGGGGAGTGATGTAAGGGGTGCGGGGAGAGAAGGTGAAGAGAAGGGATGCAAGAGAGCAGACTGAGCTTTACAATGGCAGTGCAATATAAAATAAGCAAAGTTTAGGGACCAGTGTGTCAAGTTTGACGTGTTCTTGACTTTTTACTACATAAACGTATCCACGTAAAATTAGTTTTACGCTAGTTTTAGGCTTACGGCCGTATCAAGTATAAAGCCAACCAGGAATTTTTTTGCCAGAATCTGCTGCCCACAAAATCGATCCCGGAGACCGTGATAAGCTGCACATTATTAGTCGCTTTAAAATGAATTTATTTTGTTCTCAGGTTGAAAATGACATGGAGAACTATGTCAAGTATAAACTAGTAGGAGGACAGCTGAAACTTAAGAAAGGCGTACTGCCTCATAAATTTTCGTGTCAAAAGCAGTTAGATGAAAAGTCTGAACGGTCAGCTGTAGAAAAACGTAAAAAAGTAGAAATTATAAACAAAGTAATGAGTGAGAATTTTAGTGGAGATGTTGAGTCTACTTCACACGATATTGAAGATATCTACATTGTTGATTCTGCAGAAGTAGAAGAGGACCCTTTGGAAGATGCGACAGTTAATTACAGTTTGGAAGGTACCAGCGACAAGATTATTAAGAAAAAACACAAAAACATTCAAGTAGTCATAAAAAATAAAGTTCATCACAAGGGTACTATAACTGATGATAAGTTATTCAATGTGCCAGCGACCAAAAATAAAATTAGAAAAACAGTTAAAAAACAAGAAGCACAACAGATGAATACAAGTTTTGAAGAAACATCCTCGCTAACGTCTGTCTCATATAATAATGAATGCGATACAGGTTCAGATGTAACTTGTACAGAAGCTGAATTTGAAAAGATCTCTTTTAAAATGTACATGCAAAAAGCTTCCCTTTTATGTATATCTCGGGAACCACAGTTACTTTTAGGTCTCCCTAAAGAATGTTACTTTTGCATTCAACTATTGAGTGAATCGTGCAAATGTACACCCAGAGATGTGATGATAGTCTTAAAAAAGATTCGCTTGTACCATTCTAATGCCATCCTTGCGTTAGATTTCGGCATTTCAAGCAGCCATCTTGGATTTATTTTCAGGAAGAAGTTACCTCTCATTGCATCTTGTATGGCATCCCTTGTATTTTTTCCAAAACCAAATGAGGTACTGGCTAACTTACCAATGCCTTTTAGAAAAAGATATAGTAACGTTCAAAGTATAATCGATTGCTTGGAAATTCAGATCGCAAAGCCGAGTAATGCCATACATCAGGCTCTTACATGGTCTGAGTACAAGTCATGCAATACAATCAAATACCTGATATCCATAACCCCGGACGGTCTTATAAATTTTATATCAGAAGGTTACGGAGGCCGAACATCGGACTCACAAATTTTTGAAGACTGTGGGATTCTTAATAAATTACCCAAAAATAAAGCAGTAATGGCCGATCGAGGCTTCAAAAATGTGGCTCATCTTTTGCAGCAACATGAATGCACTTTAATAAGACCACCTAGTGTCAGTGCTAAAGTAACTCCCACAAAAAGCGAGGTGCTCGAAACAAAAAAAATCGCAGCTTTGCGCATACATGTGGAGAGATCCATTGGGAGATTAAGAAATTTTGCATTATTGGCACCGCATGCTACTGTTGACCTTAAACAAGTTGATTTACTAGACTGCATTGTTTCAACTGCATGCGGCATTGTTAACTTGCAAAATCCTCTGTTTGATGTAACAAGTTGATTTATGAAATAAAAGACAAATAATACTGGACTCGATATGATTATTTTATTAAATTATGCTCTTTTTGGTTCCCCCATTTTGATAAGCTTGTCATAAACACTCTCTTGCCAAAACTTTATTATTTTCTCAAATAAATCTTGACAGTAGATTTTATCGTAATTAACCTCGTATATGTCAACATTTTTAGTATTCTCAAAATCTGCGTGTGCTATGGCGAATAGACCTTTTTCTTTTCCAGTCAAATGCATCTGTGTCTGAATTTGTGCATAATATTTCTTTCCCAACATACCATCTTTATAATATGAATGGTACGCCGCAGGTTTTGATGGGCATTTAATCTCTATAACGTGAGTCTCGGTAATCCCATCTGGTGAAGCTCCAAAAAATGGTTCATTCGCACTTAGGACGATCCCAGCCTGCTTTATAGTGATATTTTTTAAACTTGCTACTTCGTTCCTAACTCTTTCTTCTAAAAGCTTTCCTCTTTTCATAGCGTCTGTTTCTATTAATGTTTTGGCTCCAAATATTGCTTCCACTAGGGACCCGTCCTTTGTATGGCAGTGCGCTGCTTCATGAGCTATCGACGCTGTAACTCGCCCATAACGCATTTCAAACCATAGATTTGAGTCGGCTTGCTGTACCGTGGCGCTTTGTACTAATTTTATTCTGTTCTCGGTAATCTCGCTTTTACAAAACGTCAAAAACTTATCGAATTCAAAACTTGTCGATTTAGTTTTAAAGGTATTTATTAGATAGTGCATGGAAAGTTTTGCCGTGTCAGGTTTATCCTTAAAATAACTAGAAAGTTGACATTCAGTCCCAATATGATGTATTTTATCCGCGACTTTACTTAAAAAATCATCATTTATATTTACATTTGTCATTTGAGCACCAATATCCTTAGCTTTAATAAACTTTAATGATGTTCCGACACCTGCAAAATTAATGAAATCAAATAAAAGAACAATAAACACAAGTACAGCTCGATCAAGGTAACTTTAGCGCTGAAGGTTATTTTCTGCACAAAGATGACAGGCATAGAGACCGCGACTCGATTTTAAGTTCTGCGCATTAACCGTCAGCGCTAGAGTTATGTTAATCCATCTGACTTTACCATTATTGCTTTACCTGAGAGAGTAGACTTTTTCCAATAGCACTTAACTGATGTCGTAGATGGTTCCTCAGTTCTACGATGTAGCCACATTATAAACGCCACGGCATGTTTGCACCCGCCGTTGCTAGCTGCACAGTCTTCACATAAAACACCTAATATATCTTCTTCTTTTTCGTCACATTTCAAAGTGCAGTGATATGGTTTTGTTCGTACTTTGTGTTCTGGAGTTATTCTACATTTTACCGTGCATATATCGCCATCTCTTTTTAGCTGTATATATCCAATGGCTTCGTCACCGTAGTTTTCTCGTCCTGATCTAAAATACATTAAAAGAAACCAATCAAGAAATACTAATACGTAAATAGGAGTTTTCTTATAGCGTAAAGACAACATACACCAAACTAAAATTTATTTATTTATATATTCATTCAAATTGCAAAATGTACATACAATATTAATACATAAATTATTAAGAGATTATCGTTTACTGCCAGTTTCACATCCGGAAGTTTCAGTGTTTACTTATATTTTAGCTGATGCGGCCCTTTGTTAGCTTTGTTGCATCAGCCCTGGTTGTTGTTCACTCGGCAGCAAGGAGGTAAGTGAAAGAAAACCAGAATAAATTGAATCTCACATCCGGAAGTTTCAGTGTTTACTTATATTTTAGCTGATGCGGCCCTTTGTTAGCTTTGTTGCATCAGCCCTGGTTGTTGTTCACTCGGCAGCAAGGAGGTAAGTGAAAGAAAAAATCTATCTTCACTAAAAACGTCTTGAAACAGTGTACAAAGCCAAAGTGTTACCACTGAAGTGCAGCCATGTGTACGGCATCATGATGGTAGGTATGTTATATATTCATAACTAAGTAATGCTATTTAATCCATAAATTAATGCTTACCTTTGCATTTTTATGCCACGCATTTCAGCTGCCATAAAGTCACTATTTTTAAAAAAATATTGCGCTACCATAAAACTGTCCACTTTAGGTAAATTGTCGGATTGACCTTTTTCATAGCCGGCTTCCATTATAAAATTCACTCTACACACATCCTCACAAACACAGATTCGATAGAATGTATCCTATTTACCACTCTGACAAGCTTTAAACGTTAAAAATCGCCGAGAAACATGCGCGTTCCACTGTTTTTGACCGTAGGTGAGTGAATGAACAATGAGAGTAGCGAGAAATGACGTCACATAGCGCGCGAAATCTCGGGAATTTGAAAAACCATTAAAAACTTCTCGTTGTCATAACTTCGGAATTACTGCAAGTATTGACTTGAAACAAAAACTAGTGTGATGTACGTAAAATATGCTCTTAGAATATGTATATACTAATGCCAAATTCTAACCTACCGCTGTTGTTTATTCAAGTCGAAAATTGGTAACACTACGTATAATTGAAAATGATTTTATTTTAACACTTCCAGTGTTCGGATAAATCTACAAAGTAGAAAATCGCAAAATTTCACAACCACAGGCAGGATTCGAAACTGCGTCTTCTGCGTAAGTACTGCAGACGCTTTACCAACTAGGCTACCGTGGTCCTGCCTGATGTTGTGAAATCTGCGATCTCTATACGCATTCCAACGTTGCGTTCGAATCCTGCCTGTGGTTGTGAAATTTTGCGATTTTCTACTTTGTAGATTTATCCGAACACTGGAAGTGTTAAAATAAAATCATATCCAACAATGAATATACGATTTGGAGTTTTTTTGAGTTTTCATGATCACTCATGCTCCTACTACTCCTATTTAACACTTTAGAATTTATGGTATGTTAACGGATGTTTCCGCTGACATGAGGTTGTTTATACATATAATGTTTATTCTGCATTTAGAGTAGTTAATGATGTATTGTATTTAATAGGTCTTCACCTATGAAATTGACGAAATTTTCTTACAGATTAATGAGATCATAATTCCTTTAATTCTAATGCTTTTTTTTATTTGTCTTATATTTGAAAGTTGACTTCAAGGGTATTAATTTACGCATAAAATAAAGTTTTTATTTTTAGTTTCATATATAAAATTAAAGGTTCGAAAATTGTTCGTCTTAAATGTCGTCCGATTTCATCATTAGATTTGTTATATTTTTTTACAGATAATATTTTTCGAAAATTAAATTTAAGCTTCTGTTAGCTTAATGTCTTCTCAATAATAATTCAAAAAAAAAACTGGATTTATAATTCAAAAGAAAAATGCAAAAATGTTAGTACTGAAAATTGAGTTTACCTAAAATTCGTCATACAAAACGGCAATTTCATAGGTAAAGACCTATTACGAGTATATGAAAAAAATGTACACCACCTGCTGCAACAGCGGCACTAGTATGGGCGCGGCGTGATGCCCCACGTAAGTAATGTCAACAACTCCCTGTCTCGCTCCCTCCTACATACACCCACACCTGCCATCCCCCTCTCACCTGCTGCAACAGCGGCACTAGTATGGGCGCGGCGTGACGCCCCACGTAAGTAATGTCAACAACTCCCTGTCTTGCTCCCTCCTACATACACCCACACCTGCCATCCCCCTCTCACCTGCTGCAACAGCGGCACTAGTATGGGCGCGGCGTGACGCCCCACGTAAGTAATGTCAACAACTCCCTGTCTTGCTCCCTCCTACATACACCCACACCTGCCATCCCCCTCTCACCTGCTGCAACAGCGGCACTAGTATGGGCGCGGCGTGACGCCCCACGTAAGTAATGTCAACAACTCCCTGTCTTGCTCCCTCCTACATACACCCACACCTGCCATCCCCCTCTCACCTGCTGCAACAGCGGCACTAGTATGGGCGCGGCGTGACGCCCCACGTAAGTAATGTCAACAACTCCCTGTCTTGCTCCCTCCTACATACACCCACACCTGCCATCCCCCTCTCACCTGCTGCAACAGCGGCACTAGTATGGGCGCGGCGTGACGCCCCACGTAAGTAATGTCAACAACTCCCTGTCTTGCTCCCTCCTACATACACCCACACCTGCCATCCCCCTCTCACCTGCTGTAACAGCGGCACTAGTATGGGCGCGGCGTGATGCCCCACGTAAGTAATGTCAACAACTCCCTGTCTCGCTCCCTCCTACATACACCCACACCTGCCATCCCCCTCTCACCTGCTGCAACAGCGGCACTAGTATGGGCGCGGCGTGACGCCCCACGTAAGTAATGTCAACAACTCCCTGTCTTGCTCCCTCCTACATACACCCACACCTGCCATCCCCCTCTCACCTGCTGCAACAGCGGCACTAGTATGGGCGCGGCGTGACGCCCCACGTAAGTAATGTCAACAACTCCCTGTCTTGCTCCCTCCTACATACACCCACACCTGCCATCCCCCTCTCACCTGCTGCAACAGCGGCACTAGTATGGGCGCGGCGTGACGCCCCACGTAAGTAATGTCAACAACTCCCTGTCTTGCTCCCTCCTACATACACCCACACCTGCCATCCCCCTCTCACCTGCTGCAACAGCGGCACTAGTATGGGCGCGGCGTGACGCCCCACGTAAGTAATGTCAACAACTCCCTGTCTTGCTCCCTCCTACATACACCCACACCTGCCATCCCCCTCTCACCTGCTGCAACAGCGGCACTAGTATGGGCGCGGCGTGACGCCCCACGTAAGTAATGTCAACAACTCCCTGTCTTGCTCCCTCCTACATACACCCACACCTGCCATCCCCCTCTCACCTGCTGCAACAGCGGCACTAGTATGGGCGCGGCGTGACACCCCACGTAAGTAATGTCAACAACTCCCTGTCTTGCTCCCTCCTACATACACCCACACCTGCCATCCCTCTCTCACCTGCTGCAACAGCGGCACTAGTATGGGCGCGGCGTGACGCCCCACGTAAGTAATGTCAACAACTCCCTGTCTTGCTCCCTCCTACATACACCCACACCTGCCATCCCCCTCTCACCTGCTGTAACAGCGGCACTAGTATGGGCGCGGCGTGATGCCCCACGTAAGTAATGTCAACAACTCCCTGTCTCGCTCCCTCCTACATACACCCACACCTGCCATCCCCCTCTCACCTGCTGCAACAGCGGCACTAGTATGGGCGCGGCGTGACGCCCCACGTAAGTAATGTCAACAACTCCCTGTCTTGCTCCCTCCTACATACACCCACACCTGCCATCCCCCTCTCACCTGCTGCAACAGCGGCACTAGTATGGGCGCGGCGTGACGCCCCACGTAAGTAATGTCAACAACTCCCTGTCTTGCTCCCTCCTACATACACCCACACCTGCCATCCCCCTCTCACCTGCTGCAACAGCGGCACTAGTATGGGCGCGGCGTGACGCCCCACGTAAGTAATGTCAACAACTCCCTGTCTTGCTCCCTCCTACATACACCCACACCTGCCATCCCCCTCTCACCTGCTGCAACAGCGGCACTAGTATGGGCGCGGCGTGACGCCCCACGTAAGTAATGTCAACAACTCCCTGTCTTGCTCCCTCCTACATACACCCACACCTGCCATCCCCCTCTCACCTGCTGCAACAGCGGCACTAGTATGGGCGCGGCGTGACGCCCCACGTAAGTAATGTCAACAACTCCCTGTCTTGCTCCCTCCTACATACACCCACACCTGCCATCCCCCTCTCACCTGCTGCAACAGCGGCACTAGTATGGGCGCGGCGTGACGCCCCACGTAAGTAATGTCAACAACTCCCTGTCTTGCTCCCTCCTACATACACCCACACCTGCCATCCCCCTCTCACCTGCTGCAACAGCGGCACTAGTATGGGCGCGGCGTGACGCCCCACGTAAGTAATGTCAACAACTCCCTGTCTTGCTCCCTCCTACATACACCCACACCTGCCATCCCCCTCTCACCTGCTGCAACAGCGGCACTAGTATGGGCGCGGCGTGACGCCCCACGTAAGTAATGTCAACAACTCCCTGTCTTGCTCCCTCCTACATACACCCACACCTGCCATCCCCCTCTCACCTGCTGCAACAGCGGCACTAGTATGGGCGCGGCGTGACGCCCCACGTAAGTAATGTCAACAACTCCCTGTCTTGCTCCCTCCTACATACACCCACACCTGCCATCCCCCTCTCACCTGCTGTAACAGCGGCACTAGTATGGGCGCGGCGTGATGCCCCACGTAAGTAATGTCAACAACTCCCTGTCTCGCTCCCTCCTACATACACCCACACCTGCCATCCCCCTCTCACCTGCTGCAACAGCGGCACTAGTATGGGCGCGGCGTGACGCCCCACGTAAGTAATGTCAACAACTCCCTGTCTTGCTCCCTCCTACATACACCCACACCTGCCATCCCCCTCTCACCTGCTGCAACAGCGGCACTAGTATGGGCGCGGCGTGACGCCCCACGTAAGTAATGTCAACAACTCCCTGTCTTGCTCCCTCCTACATACACCCACACCTGCCATCCCCCTCTCACCTGCTGCAACAGCGGCACTAGTATGGGCGCGGCGTGACGCCCCACGTAAGTAATGTCAACAACTCCCTGTCTTGCTCCCTCCTACATACACCCACACCTGCCATCCCCCTCTCACCTGCTGCAACAGCGGCACTAGTATGGGCGCGGCGTGACGCCCCACGTAAGTAATGTCAACAACTCCCTGTCTTGCTCCCTCCTACATACACCCACACCTGCCATCCCCCTCTCACCTGCTGCAACAGCGGCACTAGTATGGGCGCGGCGTGACGCCCCACGTAAGTAATGTCAACAACTCCCTGTCTTGCTCCCTCCTACATACACCCACACCTGCCATCCCCCTCTCACCTGCTGCAACAGCGGCACTAGTATGGGCGCGGCGTGACGCCCCACGTAAGTAATGTCAACAACTCCCTGTCTTGCTCCCTCCTACATACACCCACACCTGCCATCCCCCTCTCACCTGCTGCAACAGCGGCACTAGTATGGGCGCGGCGTGACGCCCCACGTAAGTAATGTCAACAACTCCCTGTCTTGCTCCCTCCTACATACACCCACACCTGCCATCCCCCTCTCACCTGCTGCAACAGCGGCACTAGTATGGGCGCGGCGTGACGCCCCACGTAAGTAATGTCAACAACTCCCTGTCTTGCTCCCTCCTACATACACCCACACCTGCCATCCCCCTCTCACCTGCTGCAACAGCGGCACTAGTATGGGCGCGGCGTGACGCCCCACGTAAGTAATGTCAACAACTCCCTGTCTTGCTCCCTCCTACATACACCCACACCTGCCATCCCCCTCTCACCTGCTGTAACAGCGGCACTAGTATGGGCGCGGCGTGATGCCCCACGTAAGTAATGTCAACAACTCCCTGTCTCGCTCCCTCCTACATACACCCACACCTGCCATCCCCCTCTCACCTGCTGCAACAGCGGCACTAGTATGGGCGCGGCGTGACGCCCCACGTAAGTAATGTCAACAACTCCCTGTCTTGCTCCCTCCTACATACACCCACACCTGCCATCCCCCTCTCACCTGCTGCAACGGCGGCACTAGTATGGGCGCGGCGTGACGCCCCACGTAAGTAATGTCAACAACTCCCTGTCTTGCTCCCTCCTACATACACCCACACCTGCCATCCCCCTCTCACCTGCTGCAACAGCGGCACTAGTATGGGCGCGGCGTGACGCCCCACGTAAGTAATGTCAACAACTCCCTGTCTTGCTCCCTCCTACATACACCCACACCTGCCATCCCCCTCTCACCTGCTGCAACAGCGGCACTAGTATGGGCGCGGCGTGACGCCCCACGTAAGTAATGTCAACAACTCCCTGTCTTGCTCCCTCCTACATACACCCACACCTGCCATCCCCCTCTCACCTGCTGTAACAGCGTTACGAGTATGGGCGCGGCATGATGCCCCACGTATGTAAGTAATGTCAACAACTCCCTGTCTCGCTCCCTCCTACATACACCCACACCTGCCATCCCCCTCTCACCTGCTGCAACAGCGGCACGAGTATGGGCGCGGCATGATGCCCCACGTATGTAAGTAATGTCAACAACTCCCTGTCTCGCTCCCTCCTACATACACCCACACCTGCCATCCCCCTCTCACCTGCTGTAACAGCGGCACGAGTATGGGCGCGGCATGATGCCCCACGTAAGCCGCGACTCCCACCACTCGCTCGAAGAAACACCCGCGAAGCGCCGCTTCTTCTTTGTCGTTTAGAAACGTCACCATGTGGGAGAGAATCACGTCGTTTGCTGCAATCAGTTTAAAGTTTATTTTTTAATATTTTTTGGCAATAGGGAATATGCATGATGTTCTTTTATTTAAAAAAATTATCCTCATTCATGTAATAAACAATTTAGTAAAACTATTTTTCGAATAACTATGAAATTAAAAAAGATATAAGCCATCGAAGATTTGTTTCTGTCTCTTTCTAGCAAAACGAAATTTAATACGAAGTTAATATGGCCGTAGTGGAATGTGACGTCACATGCCATGTCGGATCTCTCTGTCTAATCGGCGCGTAATTAAAAGTTTTAAATGCTTATATCAGCCGTATTTCTTAGCCGATTTAAATTTAAATTTCTCTTTTTGTCATCTCTACTACAGACTACGGCTTTTCATGTTTTGTTAATGCGACTAAAAAAATTATGCATATTCCCTATCGTCTACCCATTTAATTTGTGGTAGGGCTTTTGTGCAAAGTACCACCCCTTTGCCTTTTTCTGCCGTAAAGCAGCAGTGTTTGCACTGCTGTGTTTCGCTTTGGAGGGTAAGAGAGCCAGTTGAATTACCGGCTCATGAGACATACAATCTTAGTTCTCAGGGTGGGTAACGCACTTTGCTGTCTTATTAATGTCAAATTATTTCACTAATAAGACAGTGGGTGTCATGGGCGGTGGTGACCACTTACCATCAGGTGGCCCACCTGCTCGTTCAGCCACTCAAGATATAAAAAAAAATTTTTGGGGACAGTCATGCCAGTGTCGTGTTTTAGAATATCACATTTGACGATGTTCTTGATTAAGAGGATAATTATGTGAAAAATATCTATTGCTCAATGGGCGGAGTCTTTTCGTTTGAAAGAAAGGGATATAGTGATTACATCCGCAACGCATTAGATTGCGACAGATATACTGTTCGTGTACCAAAACTAAATGACGTAAGCGCCAATATCGACTTTGGTTGGGCATATGATAGCAACTACGAATACCTTTCTATATACCTAATTTCATTACTTAAAACACCTCAGATTCCACAAAAAGAGAAAGGAACGAATATCGAAGAGGCAACTTTGGATTTTTATTCTGTCGAGTCGATTTTCACTAATCATTATTATCACTTGAATGGTAAAAAAACACATGCCTGAAAATCACGGCAAGATACTGAGTAAATAAAAAGATATTTGTCTTTAAAATACTCAACAAAAATTTACATATTATGTTAATTCTAGCGACATCTGATTTCTAGCTTGTCAATAACTCACATAATATCTAATTGGAGCCGACTACAAAACAGCTCCTTTTCTTTCCTACATTGTAAATATGAAACCAGATGGCGCTAAACTTGGGTGTAAACGCAATTACGCAGAGCTTCTCATTCTCTTTCACACGACGGACCAGCGCCGATACTTGTTAACCTTACATTACTTACAATATAAAGTATCTATCTACCAGTACGTCCTGGCTTTCATTAAACCCTCAAGAAATTAGACATATTATCATTTTAATAAACAAGACATTTTCTTACCCTTCTGTTTCCCGAAGAATATGCATAGCTTAGTGATTCCATTCTCAACGAGAGCGCGTTTCACAACAGCTTGAGAATCAGTGAGGAGATATGACACGGTCGACCTGACCTGTGAGACGAAAATACAGGGTTACTTTTAGACTCCTGGCCAAATTGTGCTCAGAATATATAACTTAACAACTTTTCAAAAGAGACAAAAAGAGATTTTTTGAAGTGAAAACTTCTTTAGCGGCGCTTGCCACTTTTTTAGATGGGTAAAAAATGTTAAACTCGCGTCAGATGTCGCGTCAGATCAGTAGTCTGATCGAAAAAGCGTCAACTGTCAACCGTTTTGTTATTACAATATAGACTGGGATGAATTTCATAATTTGGCTCTCGTTCTTAGGGTCAGAAATTAAATGGGACCAGATCTGACAGTCAAGTTTTTCTGGGGTTTTGAACACCACAGAGTTCAAAAATCAATGTCGTCAAGCCGAAATCCTACTAGTCCCAAAAAGTCAAAAAATAACCTAGGCTAAATTACTGTAAGAGGTTTCTTGTTTTAAAAGTGTTCCTTAGGTCCCCCTGACTGAACATATCTGGAAAATTCTCCGTTGATCCCATGTACGATCCCCCCTCCCCATCCTCAAACAAGTCCCTGATTTTAGTTTTTGTCATTTATCTGAGAAACGGTTAAAGATAGATGAAAATCGTTAACGTTAATTTAAACGTTATAAAATTACCAACCCGTTGACACCTGTTTTATTTCAATGTGACTTATAGTAGCTGAAATATAGGGTTAAGTTTGCACTTACAACTGAATACCTCTTAGCAAGCTTCTGGTAATAGTTGTCTAAATGAGTAGGATTTCGAACATTTTGGTACAAACTTAACCCTATATTTCAGCTACTATAGGTGACATAAAAAAAAGTTTTTATTTCTCTCCACAACCAAATTAAATTTTTAAATAACGTCACAAAAAGTATTTTTAACAAATCTTGGCTGTGGATCGCTGGTGCCTATGGTAGGTAAAAAGAACCAACAACAACACCACAACATTGAAATAAAACAGGTGTCAAAGGGTTGGTAATTTTATAACAATTAAAGTAACGTTAACGATTCACATCTATCTTTAACCGTTTCTGCGATACATGAAAAAAACTAATATCAGGGACCTGTTTTAGGGTGGGGAGGGGGGAGCGTACATGGGATCAACGGAGAATTTTCCAGATATGTTCAGGGGGACCTAAGGAACACTTTTAAAACAAGAAACCTCACACCGTAAATTAGCCTAGGTTATTTTTTGACTTTTTTGAACTAGTAGGATTTCGGCTTGATAACATTGATTTCTGGATTCTGTGATGTCCAAAACTCCATAAAACCTTTGTTATCAAAAATGGTCCCGTTTTAGTTCTGAGAAAATTTAATTATCATTTATTTCCCACTCTAACACGGGTTTTTATTCAGTGACATCAAAGAAGTACGCGAGCGATGGCGCGATTGACCCTTATAGTCCTTGAGCCCGTGACAAAATCACTTACCTGTCATGAGAACATCTTAAGATGTATGGCAACAGATCGGCAAAGTGGTGCTGAGCAAGAATCAGTTACATTTGGCATCCGAAATTTGCCGGATGTCCGAAAATTTCTTCCACTTCCGGTCAAAATTTGGGGGTGCAAGTTACGTGTCATGAGAACACTCTGAAACCCTCGGCAACATGTAGTCCTTCATTGACAGAGTAGAAAAATACAAGTCTGCCAGTTCCTAGTTTGCCGGGAGTACTTGGTAAACGGTCTCAAAGGATAACCGCCACCCAGTAAACAGATCTAAGTTTTTTACTATAAAATTAAATACGTATTAATATCAAGTCTGCTACGGCTATGGTTTTTTAGTTTCACTAAACATCGTAACTGAGTACTCCAAGGGGAGAACAACAAGCAACTGGATCTGAGGGCCAACTACACCCAAAACCTCCAGATTTTAACGAAAATGCATTGTAGGTGGCTGCCGTTCCTAGACTTGCTGGCTCGAGAGTCTGATGATGACCAGCTGTCAAGCAACTGGATCTAACGACCAACTACACCCATGAGCTCCAGATTTCGACTCAAATGCTTTTAGGTGGCTGCCGTTCCTGGACCTGCTGGCTCGAGGGTCTGATGATGACCAGCTATCAAAAAAGATTAATTTTTATTGACAATTAGTTATCATAAACAAGCTTAGCTTACCTTCATATGCCCAGCCATTGGAATCGCATGGTCAAAAACCTTAATAGGGCTTATCATCAAATTATCCCCTTTTTTACCCTCTTGAAGGGTGGTTTTTAAGAAATGCTTAAACACATGTTTCTTTATTTTCTACAAAAGGCTTAAAATCAAATTTGTGTGAATCTAACTCAAGAAACAAAGGACTTTCATACAAACTTTCATCCCTTATTTCACCCCCTTCGGGGATGAATTTTGAAGAATTCTAAAACACGTACTTTTTTATTCTAAGAGCTCAGACCCAAATTTCTATAATTCTACCTTTAAAAAACCGGCCAAGTTCGAGTCGGACTCGCGCCCTAAGGGTGCCGTACCTATCTACCATATGATATACTAAAAGCTTTTGCTCTTTGATTTTAAAAACTCCGCGACCATTCAACTTGACCCCTCTTTTATAGAAAAGTTCTTGAAACGGGAGCTCACTTTAATTGGTTACTATTAGTTGTGAGAAAAATTGAAATATTTAATGATTTTAGACTTTTCTTTTTTTTTTTACTGTGAGACCTAGCTTCTTGCCAAATTTCATAATTTTAGGTCAACGGGAAGTACCTTAGGTTTTGCATTTTTGCATAAATTTATGGAGATGAGGACTTAAAAAGCCATATCTTTTGAATGCGTCGTTGTAAAAAATTGAAATTTTCAGGTCTTGTGTGGTCTATAGACCTTAATATTCGTTATCAATTTCAACCTGATACCTCTTCTCGTTCGTGAAAAAAAGGGTCTTGACAGACAGACAGACAGACAGACGGACAACAAAGTGATGCTATAAGGGTTCCGTTTTTTATTTTGAGGTACGGAACCCTAAAAATGAAAGACTTATAGATCAACATACGGAAAAAAATCTTCCTCTATTTCACCCCCTTCAAGGGTGATTTAAAAAAAATGCTTAAACACCTATTTCTTTATTTGTTACCAAAAGCTTAAATTCAAATTTGTGTGAATCTAGCTCAAGAAACAAAAGACTTTCATACAAACTTTCATCCCTTATTTCACCCCTTTGGAAGACGAATTTTCCAAAATCCTTTTTTAGTGGGTGGTATTGAAGTGCAAAAAACCTGTGTAAAAAATTTCAGATCTGTAGCTGTAGCGGTTACGGCTCAGCGTTGATGAATCAGTCAGTCAGAACAAGCAATTTTATATATTTAGATTTAGTAGTTCTAGTTATAATTAAGTTCACAATATAATTGAGTAGTCCTCAAGTTCGAATAGAGCCATTTTCTTGGATGCTGGTCAGTGTCAGACCCTCGAGCCAGCAGGTCCAGGAACGGCAGCCACCTACAAAGCATTTGAGTCGAAATCTGGAGCTCTTGGGTGTAGTTCGTCCTTAGATCCAGTTGCTTGACAGCTGGTCATCATCAGACTCTCGAGCCAGCAAGTCTAGGAATGGCAGCCACCTACAATACATTTTAGTCCAAATCTGGAGCTCTTGGGTGTAGTTGGCCCTCAGATACAGTTGGTTGATAGCTGGTCATCATCAGACCCTCGAGCCAGCAGGTCCAGGAACGGCAACCACCTACAAAGTATTTGAGTTGAAATCTGGAGCTCTTTGGTGTAGTTGGTCCTTAGATCCAGTTGCTTGACAGCTGGTCATCATCAGACTCTCGAGCCAGCAAGTCTAGGAACGGCAGCCACCTACAATGCATTTTAGTTAAAATCTGGAGCTTTTGGGTGTAGTTGGTCCTCAGATCCAGTTGCTTGATAGCTGGTCATCATCAGACCCTTGGAGTACTCAGTTACGATGACTAGTGAAACTAAAAAACCATAGCCGTAGCAGACTTGCACGATTATTAATACGTATTTAATTTAATAGTAAAAAACTTAGATCTGTTTACTGGGTGGTGGCCATCCTTTGAGACCGTCTACCAAGTACTTCCGGCAAACTAGGAACTGGCAGACTTGTATTTTTCTGCTCTGTCAATGAAGGACTACATGTTGCCGAGGGTTTCAGAGTGTTCTCATGACACGTAACTTGCACCCCCAAATTTTGACCGGAAGTGGAAGAAATTCTCGGACTTCCGGCAAATTTCGGATGCCAAATGTAACTGATTCTTGCTCAGCACCACTTTGCCGATCTGTTGCCATACATCTTAAGATGTTCTCATGACAGGTAAGTGATTTTGTCACGAGCTCAAGGACTATTACAAAAAGCATAATATTCAAAAATGCAAGTTTCACTTCTGCCGGCACTCCCGGATTGCAACCCGTCCTTTTTTTGTTTCCTATACATTCAATGCCCTAGACTTATTCCGTTTTTAAGAAATGGTTTTTACGGAGTGGGCTACCTAAGGTAGAGGATTTGACAAGAGCACTGGTTTTTACACAGAGCGACTGCCATCTGACATCCGCAACCCAGAGGGCAAACCAGACCCAATCCTTAGATTAAGCTTTGGCCGGTTAGTGGCCAACCTGGCTGTCAAGAGTTTTCAAGCCGCTAAATGGCCTCTGACTTGGCTTAACAACTACTATCGTTGACAGTAGCTGGGACCAACAGCTTAACGTGCCTTCCGAAGAACGGAAACGCTCTGCCACTTGCGGTCTCCCATCCGGGTTGTGACCACGGCCAAAGTTGCTTAACTTTCGTGATCGAAAAGAAAGAGCAACTACCACTCGGCCACGAGCGTTTTTGGTGTCCTATACAAATTCCTATGCAAGGTGCGTAACGCAAAGCCGGTTGCGTAAATTCCGGTTTCCAACCATGTTTTGTCTCAAAAGTTATTCAGATTCACATTCTGAATAACATACTAAAATTTGGCTAGGAATTTAAAAACAACCCGGTTTAAGGGGTATCGCACACCACAGGTTTTAATCGACCAGCCTCACACAAGCTCATAGACTTTTAACCGCCTCCATGGTTGTAGTGGTTGGAGCGTTCGGCTCTGAACGAGTAGGTTCTGGGTTCGAATCCCGATGGGGACACTTTCAAACAAATAGCACCTTGTGGCATCGTCTGGTCAGGTTACATTTTAAGTATAAATTCTTACCATTTCATGCAAAGCGGATAGTTCTGTTTCATAGTTAATATTGGCTGCTTCTTTGTCAACCATGTTTTGAGTTTGGTCCAAAAATCTTACGGCCGTCTCTGCTAATTTGGCTGAAACAAAGAAAAAACAAATATTAAGGTATGACATAAATTTAGTTCATTTCAAGTTATTATTCGGTGTAACCTATTTATAAATCTCAAACCGATATTATTAGCATAAGCGATCCTCACAGTGACGGCCGGGTCGGTGGCACATAGCGCTAGTTTAGGCAGAATGTACTCCGGAAACACATTGCAGTCTGACTTGAGTAGTGGACACTTACCGATATTATTACCATATATACGACTTCAATCCATGCACCTCCACCATTTCGCTACACCATATCTGTAGAAAAAAATTCTCATAGGTACCAATATTACTAGCGTAGGCGATCCACATAGTGACAAGGCAGAATTTACTCCGGAAACATATTGCAGTCTGACTTGAGTAGTGGACACTTACCGATATTACCATATTCGACTTTAATCGTTGCATCTCCACCATTTCGCTAAACCACATCTATAGCAAAATCAGTATTTATGAATCTCATACCGATATTATTAGCGTAAGCGATCCTCACAGTGACGGCTGGGTCGGTGGCACAGAGCGCTAGTTCAGGCAGAATGTACTCCGGAAACACATTGCAGTCTGACTTGGGTAGTGTGCGTACTAATGCGACGCATCTTGCGGCTGTGTGTACCGCTGCTGCTCGCACTCGAGATACTGAGTCGTGAGATAGATGGATCTGGAATGTAAGGAAATAGCTTTAACTAAACCTTCTTCCATCTACCGACACTACGGTTATGATTTTTCGAAAGTTCAACAACTTACTATGAAATTGATCAACTTACGATTTTTATCATATTCCGGTAACATAATACATGTTTATCTTTGTCTGAGCAGGTGACAAAGTGTGAAATTTTTCCGCCTTGTTATAGGTGTGGGCAAACTACTTGAACAATGACCTTGGCTGCGCAGAGTCGATATCACGAACCCACCAGGCGATTATTGTTCAAGTATACCAGACCTGCTTTTATCTTCATACAAGAGTACTTCAAAATTCATCAAACTAAACTCTAAAAGAATATTCATTCACAACTATATTATAACACCACTTACGATATAAGGCAGAATCCTGTCCAAGATGACTTCTGAGCTGGAATTCTCGCACAACAGCTGTAATATTTCCAGCGCATACAGCTTGGAGGTGCAGTGATGTAGACCTCTGATGCATGAAGTTACTAGGGAGGTTATCAGGATCAGGCCTTCGCTGTCCGGGCCGCGCTCTTTCATTTCTGATACCTAGAAATATGGAGAAACTGTGGAAAAGTTCTTAGCAGACTTGTCCCTCTGAAAAGTTAGTATAACGGGACAGATTTAGGGAGGGATAAAAGAGCACTTTTTTGAGAAGAGTAAATAGTAAAGCCTTCATTTTCTTGTGCTCTTGAATGGTCGATAAATGACAATTTGATAACTTTGTACCATAATTTATTTGATTATAAAATTTGCATATTTATATCTTAAGCATTGTTTCAATGACAAAACAAATTTTTTTAATGCCAAATGGCTGAATCACAGTGAAACTAGGATAAATGCACTACTGTACTTAGCAAACACCTGTGTTTTCACATACCTATACTATTAAACGAGCAATATTTGTATATATATTTGTAATCGGTTTCTCGAGAACGGCGATTTCGATGAAATTTACCATACGGGAGGTTTCGGGGGCGAAAAATCGATCTAGCTAGGTCTCATATTTGGGAAATTTCGTTTCTCCGTGATTGTAAGCATTTTTTTTTAATCCCGCGTTTTAGACAAAAACTTACAGCACCATCTGTTGGCGTGTAGCATAGCTTGCTCACCCGATGATATTTTAATGTTTAGAGCGAAGCTCGGTCGCCACTAAACATTGATTTGATTTGACGGCCCCGTGTACCCCTCCATCCGCTCATGATTGAGGATGTGGGTTTGATCAATAAACTGATCAACAATCAAATTACTTATTTTTCATCTAATACAAAATGCAATATTTATCAGTTTACTGTTTTATGGGAGGATGAAATAGTATTTCTTCGTATTTCGAATCATGTTCCTTCTCGGCTAAATACATACATAACATCACGCCTCTTTCCCGTGGGGGTAGGCAGAGACTACAGACCTCCCCCATCTAAAGTAATGGAACTTACGTTACTGGAATACTGGAATTTAGTTACTTTGATATTTTATTTATTTAGAAAACAAACAGCTGTTTACGAAAATGAATAGTTTGCTTATATATTTACGACTAGCTGGTGCCCGTGACTTCGTCTGCGCAGAATCTGTGGTTTCACCCGCATTGAATGCTTTTTCCCGTGGGAATTAAGTGTTTTCCCGCGGTAAAAAGTAGCCTATGTGTTATTCCAGGACGTAACCTATATGTGTGCCAAGTTTCATTAAAATCCATTCAGTAGTTTTTACGTGAAAGAGTAACAAACATACATCCATCCATCCATACTTACAAACTTTCGCGTTTATAATACATATTTAATAATTACGATACATGAGCAAGCCACGTTTCACTAAGTTAACAACACATAATTTGGTATTACCATAGTATTACTATCTACAGACCAAGCGTAATTAAGTCAAAAGTTTTACAAATATTATATTATCGGTAATCAAATCAACATACGTACCGTATTTGTCATGCAACGATCGTGTAGAAAAAAAATTACGATTTTTGCAATTTACGTACCTTGTTATCTGGCTCATCTTCAAATTCTCCAACATTCAAAGTCATAACTTTAAACCCATCCTTCTTCAAATTGTCTATGGATTCAACATTATCTGCATCTGTGGTCTCCTCCACTAGGTCTTTATAGTTCTTGGTATCCGATGGTTGTGTGAAGATCTTAATTATGTTTTTGATATCTTGGTGAATTCGTAAGATCTTTTCGTCCGGCGGTAATATTGGTTGGGCAGAGAAAATCAGCATGTAAGATTGGAGGAAGGAGTAGAAATATTCAGGGAATAATCTGTAAAAGAGCAATCCATTATATGGTTAAGACGAAAAAAGTTCTATCAATCCCTAAAACAGGGCGCATGTACAAATGTTCCTTAGTTATAAGTTTACTATGTATATGCTTGCAACATAATAAACAAATAAACAAAATAATATTGTTTTAAAGGTGGTAGGGCTTCCATGCAGTCGGCCTGCGGAAATCCTTACCACCCCCTTGCCTACTTCAGCCGTATTGGCACTACTGTGTTTTGGTTCATAGGGTAAGCGTCACTGCTTTCTGCCTGGAACGCAGGCCTTTCCGTAGGCCAACAGACTTGGTATGTCTAATGTTCAGACGATGGAGTATGGAAGAGGCCTTAAAATCCAGGGTTGGCTAGTGGCGTAACGAGTTCTTCCTGCCCAACTTTGTCACCGGCAGAAAATGCCATCTGGACATAAACTTCCCTGGCCAACATGGAAGGCCCTAAATAGACTGCGCACCCAAGTTGGGAGATCCAAAGACAACCTGAGACGGTGGGGTTACTAGAAGCTAGTAATAACATTTGCGACTGCGGTGTGATGACACAAACTATGCCCCACCTCACAGCATACGCATCATGCCCTACATTATGGCCGCTAAAGGATCTGTTCAAGACCAGATCAAATGCTATCAGCGTTGCCGAATACTGGTCAAAAAAATATCCAGCTTATTAAATACTCGTGCTGTTTTTCATTATATTACCGCACTTGTGTTTTATTTTGTTTTTAGGGTTCCGTACCTCAAAATAAAAAAACGGAACCCTTATAGGATCACTTTGTTGTCCGTCTGTCTGTCTGTCTCTCAAGACCCTTTTCTCACGAACGAGAAGAGGTATCAGGTTGAAATTGATAAAGAATATTAAGGTCCATAAACCACACAAGATCTGAAAATTTCAATTTATTACAACGACGTTATCAAAAGATATGTCCTCATCTCCATACATTTATGCAAAAAAGCAAAACCTACAGGATGCTTCCCGTTGACCTAAAATTATGAAATTTGGCAAGAAGCTAGGTCTTACAGTACAAATAAAGGGAAAAGTCTAAAATCATTAAATATTTCAATTTTTCTCACAACTAATAGTAACCAATTAAGGTGAGCTCCCGTTTCAAGAACTTTTCTATAAAAGAGGGGTCAAGTTGGATGGTCGCTGAGCTTTTAAAATCAAAGAGCAAAAGCTTTTAGTATAACATATGGTAAACAGGTACGGAACCCTTAGGGCGCGAGTCCGACTCGCACTTGGCCGGTTTTTCATTATATTACCGCACTTGTGTTTTTCTTTTTTTTTATCGGCATGGTGCAAGGAGTTTCTATATGAATAACATTCCTAATATTTCCATGAATAAGAGTGTTGCCATCGACACAATAGAAGAAGATGTTTAGAATAATACGAGTAAACCAGTACTTACTTGCCCCTAGCTTCATCCAGGTACAGCTCTGCCGTGTTCCGATCTTTCTGGTTTCTTTCAGTCATGGAGTGTAATAAAGCCTTTAATCTAGGGTCACTGCCCTCTGGTAGCGTCATAGTAGCAGGTCGGGCCTCTCCATTGCGGTAGGCTAAGAGGCCTGGTAGGTCTAAAGCGGGGGTTCCATCGTTCCATAGTTCTAAGAGAGCGCAGCTGTAGATAAACGGAAGAAAATTATTGGACATTGCACGATTAATCACCAGCCGGCTTAGCCCGCTGCCCGAGAGAAAATATATCTCGGAGAAATATCACTTTATTTGAGGCATTATGTCATCTAATCTGTCACCTCCAAGCGCGAAGAAATGTCAGTGGAGGAAAATGTAGCAAATCCACAAATCACGGTTTTGATATTTTAGACAGAGATAGCTTTATACACTAATACATGTAGCCGTTCTTGTCTTTTAAAATGTGTCGCACTGCTCGGATGTCAAAAAAACGTGACCATGCTTAAAGTCTTTAATATATGGGCCTAGATAAACTGACAACTGTAGCGTGCTAAGCCGGCTGACCGTCCGAAAAGTAAAATGGTTTATGGTAGGCATGTTAAGCCGTTGGACCCGGCTACGCTAGTAGTTGGTAAATGGGCCTTATCACAGGCTTTGAGCAGCTCAACAACTCTGACAGAATAGGGTTTGTGAAGTCGGTAGGACGCGGATTCAAACCAGGCTCGCGTCAAATTTTTATTCCAATTATTCATTCAAAAAAAAAATATTAATGTTACTCGTATAATGTGGAAGTGACTTTGTCTGTCTTGTGATCAATTTTCATTATCAGCAATTTTAATTTTAGTAATTAAGGTATAACATTGTATTGTATGCCTGTATGGCGGGACATAGCTGAACTTATTATATTCTATTGCGACATCTTACATACCTGTGCTCCACAATAAATTTCATTTCATTGTCAGCTGAACCGGTTTTGATGAAATTTAGTATGAAGATAGTTTGAACTATTAAGAAGGACATAGGCTACTTTTTTACTGAGTTCCACGCGAACGATGTCGCAAGCAACAGCTAGTATAAAATAAAGACGCATGATTAGAAGGACAGCAGTGTTGAGCAGGACGCAGCGATGCTTAAGACATTGGAGAGGCAGAGACACGTATCGCTCCGTCCTGCTCTCACGCATAGCGGTCCTGCTGTCATTCTAATCAAACTACAATATTTCGACTGGTTCGTTTTTCAACATTTGAAGATGGCAGTCGTGTTTTTATTTCAATTTTAGTTTTATATGTTTATTGAAGTGTTTAATGAATAATTTTGATTGGGGAATATGCAGTAAACAACATTCAAAGTGAACATCTATTAGAAGATTGGAATACATGCATTTTCCGAAATTTTTGGATGGAGAGAAGCGGACTTCGTTACTTCAATAATTTTCCCTATCAACTTATTGGAGTCATCGTGGTGCACAGGCTTTCCTCGTCGGCGATCTTCGAGATGTGGATTCCTGTGTAAATAAATCTTTCACTGGACATTGGCGTGTCGCCATAATTTTGTAACAATTCCTTTACTTTGACATTGGCGAAATACGTTTTGTAATGAGATGTGATGCCATTAAATAAATATACAATACAATATTTCGACTGTAAGATCTTTTGTTGGGTTGTGAATGAAAATCATATATTCCTTTATCATATTTACCTGCGCGACCGAGCTATGCTCTGTATGATTAAAATATCATCGGGTGAGCAAGCTATGCTACTCAACAACAGATGGCGCTGTAAGTTTCTTGAACGCACTAAAACGCGCTAATAAATATCAAAATAGACGGTGAAAACGGATTTTCCCGGATATGAACCCTAGCTAGATCGATTTTTTGCCCCAAAAACCCCTGTATACTAAATTTCATCGAAATCGTAAGAGCCGTTGTCGAAAAACCGATTACAAATATATATATATATATACTAGCTGTTGCCCGCGGCTTCGCTCGCGTGGATTTCGTATTTATGTTGTTACCGGTTTTCCAAAGCAATGAGATATTTTCCCGTCATTTCGGGTCAATTTTAAACTAAGGAAAAACAGGACTAACCCTGCGCAAATCAATGAGTATAATTGAAGATCCAGCTGAATTTTATATAATATACAGACGTTACTCATAAATTACTCAGAACAGAGGAACTTAGCAGCAGTATGCTAACAAATGTAAAGAGAGAGATGAGAGACACCTCTATGTAATATTTCAAAACAGAGCCAATTCGCAGAAGTAATTGAGAAAAACTAATACCCTCTCCCTCTCTCTCCCTCTCCCCTCTTCCTCTGCCTCTCCCCCTCCCCCTGTCTCTCCCCCTGCCCCTCCCTCTCCCCCTCCCTCACCCTTTTCATCACCCCCTCCCTTACTCCCTCCCTCTCCCCCTCCTTCTCCCTCTCCATCTACCTCTACCTGTACCTGTACCTGTACCCCTCTACCTCTCTCACCTTTCTACCTCTCTACCTCTCTTCCTCTCGACCTCTCTACCTATCTACGTCTCTACCTCTCTACATCTCTACCTCTCTACCTCTCTACATCTCTACCTCTCTACCTCTCTACCTCTCTACCTCTCTACCACTCTACCTCTCTACCTCTACCTGTCCCTATCCCTACCCCTTACGCCAATTTAACCGCTATCCCTAACATAGAAATGACACCCATATTTATTTTTAGACATTTCAAACCTATCGCACCCCAACCCCATCCCCAGGGGACGATGGTATTTCACGTCCACCACGTTGGATTTCAAAGTTGTTGTAGCTTTCGTAATCATCGACCCGATAAACCATACAAACGACACCCATATTGATTTTTAGACATTTCAAACCTATCGCACCCCAACTCCATCCCCAGGGGGATGATGGTATTTCACGTCCACCACGTTGGATTTCAAAATTGTTGTAGTTTTCGTAATCAGCGACCCGATAAACCATACAAACGACACCCATATTGATTTTTAGACATTTCAAACCTATCGCACCCCAACTCCATCCCCAGGGGGATGATGGTATTTTACGTCCACCACGTTGCATTTCAAACTTGTTGTAGTTTTCGTAATCAGCGACCCGATCAACCATACAAACGACACCCATATTGATTTTTAGACATTTCAAACCTATCGCACCCCAACTCCATCCCCAGGGGGATGATGGTATTTCACGTCCACCACGTTTGATTTCAAAATTGTTGTAGTTTTCGTAATCAGCGACCCGATAAACCATACAAACGATACCCATATTGGTTTTAAAACTTTTTCACCCCATTTCCCTTTTTTAGGGGTTGAATTTGGGGTGGAATTTCAATAACAGTGATGAACGTTGCATAGAATTACATCATTAATGCCTAAATAATAAATTATGTGGATTTTACTTAAAGAATAAACAATTTTCAACTTCATCCTCCTTTTCACCCTTAAGGGTGTCGAATTTTCAAAAACCCTGAGACATGTAAATATTTATTTTTAGTCGTCAGCCTAAATACAAATTTTGAAGATCCTAACTTCAAAACTGACGGACTTTCATACAAACTTTCATCCCTTATTTTACCCCCTTAGGGGTGGAATTTTGTAAAACCCTTTCTTAGTGCACCCCTAGGCCTCATAAGAAACCTACATGCCAAATTTGGAATCTCTAGACCCAGTGGTTTGGGCTGTGCGTTGATATGTCAGTCAGTCAGTCAGTCAGTCAGTCAGTCAGTCACCTTCTTCTTTTATATATATAGATATATATACAAATATTGCTCGTTTAATAGTATAGGATTTTATTGGCTGGGTGTTATTTATCTATTTATGTATGTATATCAGTCTCTCATACCCATAGTACAAGCTTTGCCTAGTTTGGGATCAGATGACTTTGTGTGAAAGGTCCCCCAACATTTATTTATTCCGATTCGTAGCGTGATACTTATATTGACTGGCCCGTTGGCGTGGTTGGTAGTGAGTCTACCTTCTACGGCGTGGGTCGCGGGTTCGATCCCCGCCCAGGGCAAACATTTGTGTGATGAACACAAGTGTTTGTTCTGTGTTTGGGTGTCGTTTATGTATGTGTTTATATATGTTTATCAGTGTCTGGTATCCATAGTACAGGCTTGGCCTAGTTTGGGATCAAATGACTTTGTGTGAATTGTCCACCAATTAGGCAAAATATATTACGTTATTTTTCCGACTATTCGGGTTAGTTGCATCAGCCGTGGTCACTGGTAGAATGGAGATGAACTACGCAGATATTATTATGACGCTAAGACCCGGAATAAAATAAACATGTATGAGAAGTGCGAAAGTTTAAAATATCCTTTCTTACCCAGCTGAAAAAATGTCCATGCTAGGAACCAACTCCCCAACTTTGCACGGAGATTCGCTCAGTAATAATCCTCCAGATCTATCATCACTCTGCAAAAAGAAATTGGAAATATTTACACAGAAATGGAATGAAGGTTCAAATGCATTACATCAACTTAAATCGTTTAAAATGATAGCGATTCTAAATTAACATTTTATTATATGGGTGGAATTTTTAAACTGCTTGGAGGAAAGTATTCTTAATACTGAAGGTAGACAATTTAACTCATACGAAACATTCCTAACTGTTTTAAAAGAAGTATAATTGCTTTAAAATATTATTAAAAATACACATGTAACCAGAAAATATTTACTTTGCACAATTTTGATAGGACTAGAGGGACTCTTAACATAGTTTCATAGCTCAATTGCAAGGAAGTTGACAAAATCACAATGTAGCTAAATAAATATTATGTGGCTTCTAGAATGTGTGTATGTGCGTGTGGGAGTGCATGTGTTGTGTATTTAAGTGTGATTGTGTATGGGAGTTAAGGTATAAACAAAGAATGAATGAAATGACAAGCCCGTTGGTGTGGTTGGTAGTGAGCGTGCCTTTCATGCCGTGGGTGGCGGGTTCGATCCCCGCCCTGGGCAAACATTTGTGTGATGAACACAAGTGTTTGTTCTGTGTCTGGGTGTTATTTAAATAAAAATAAATAAAATAAAATTCATTTATTTCAGATAGAAATATCCATAGTACAGTACAAAAATAGCTTAAATTAATTTAATTTGTAAAACAACAGTTTTCCCCAGTGGCAGAAAAGGTCGCTCTGATTACATCTACAACTAAGCACCTTTATTAATCTGTTCTGAGATCCAAAGACAACGCTCCTAAACTTGGCAATACGATGGCGGATCAGTGCATCCAGACCCGGCAGGCGAGCGTCCGTAAACATCTGTGAGGCGCTGCAATATCGCGGCAGGCGGAAGAGAACCCTGAGCGAGTCGTTATATTGCACTTTCAGCCGCCGATATTCTTCGACAGTGTAGCGCGCCCACAGTTGTGGGGTGTATAGCGGTTGACAGTATGCTGCAAATAATGCCAGCTTGGCTTCGCGAGAACATTTGAAGAATCTTCACGCGATCATATTTGCGCGTACTGAAAGTGCTCGTCGCTCACGGTCCATATCACTACCATCCCGCATCCATATTTAACTAATTATGTATGTATATCAGTCGCTGATACCCATAGTACAGGTTTTGCTTAGTATGGGATCAGATGAACTTGTGTGGAATGTCCCCAATATTTTACCCTTACCCCATATTTAACCCTTTTAGGGGCAGACACCCAGGTAAAGAGTTTGGAAATTGAACTCTATTTAAAATTTTTAGAGGTTGTGAGCACACAATAGAACCATAAAAGCTCAGTAGTGGTGAGTCAGTACATTGTAAAATTAACAATTAAGTCCATTTTACAAACTTTTTAGTGGTCTCATATGCGACCACTTACCTATAAAGGGTAGAATTTGCATAATTACTAACCACAGGTCTATTAGCCGGATCGGGCGCTCTGACGAACCTCTCCGGGGCAACGTAGCACAGCCTCCGTCGCGACGTGTCGAAGAAGTAGCTGAAGTCGGCCGGGTTGTCGTCGGGCAGGAACGTGGGCTTGAACGACGCTAGGTCGGTCAGCAGCACCCACAGCCAGGAGGTCACCATTATGTTCTCCAACTGGGGGGAGGAAAACAGTACAGGCTGTTTATAGACATCTCCCTAATATCACAGATTAAATAACAGTAAACTGACGTTATTCCGTGTGATGCCGGCAAAGAATAGAACCAATCCGTCTCTATACCCGTGGGTGTCGTACGAGGCGACTAATAATAAATATAATCCTACTAATATTATAAACGCGAAAGTTTGTAAGTATGGATGAATGTTTGTTACTCTTTCACGTAAAAACTACGGAATGGATTTTAATGAAACTGTACAATAATATAGCTTATACATTAGAATAACACATAGGCTACAATTAATTCAGCAGACGAAGTCGAGGGCACCAGCTAGTAAATAATATATTCTTTATTTGCAACTTTACAGTTTTTTAGTGTTGCAACTCAGAAGCTTGTGCTAGTTAAAACTGAGTTAAAAGCTTCTGCGTAATCTCGATTTACTGATACATGTTACCAAAAGATAAACAAAGAAAGTAAACATGCAAATTTAGAAGAACTACAATACGACTATTAGAAAATGAAAGGGCTAAATAACCGGAGGATAGGCAGCAGCGTTTTTCTGTATATCGTACCGACTTACATTACGGCCACCAACAAGAGCGGTCGCCAGCCGCAACGCTTACAAGCGTGGTGACTATGGTAAATCCCCTCCAAAGTACCACGCGTTTTCTTGCTGGAGTCTGGAGGGAGCTCCCTGTCTTGCAGTGGTCGTTCCATGGGATGTTATGAGTATGATGAAACTGACTTTTACAGATCTTATGATCTATCTTCAGATATAATGCTGCCAAATTTGGAACAACATACCCCCTCCTATAAGAAATGTTAAATCTATTTCTAGTTTTAAATTAAATTTTAAAAAACATCTTTTGAAATGCAGAATGAATGTATAACATTGTATCAAATAGCTGTCCAAAAGTACCAAATTAATCTCCATAGTATATTTCTAAACTCATACGCACACATACATTAGCATATCTTACATGACACTTTCCAAATGATATTATTTAACTATATATAAGTAAATGTATTCAACACATATTTATATTACCTACTTGTTTACATCCCTAGCTCCTTTTGGTAACTCTATAAATATACAGATTATTTTTTATATTAAGTCTTTTCTGTATCGCTCTTTCTTACTCACCTCAGGGTTTGGGCAGAATGAACAGCGTGACAACATGCTGAGTCTGAACCTGTTCTCTGTCCCAAACAGTACATAGTTGACACTTTGTTGATGCTTCTCTTTAGAATAGGATTATTTTATGTAAGTAACTACTGATTTCATGTTGCCTTCTATGTATAACTGTGATTTTACTTTGTAGTACTTATAAGCTAGAAATATTGTCTTTTATGTACTGTATGTGTTTACAGAGAATAAACGTTTTTCTATTCTATTCTATCCGTCACTCCTAAGCGGGGTGCCAACAAATTTCAACTTTAAGTAAAAACCATAAAAAATTGCAATGTACCGCTTATAGTCCAGGGAAATTATTATTTGACCTGGAAGTAATTACGTATGGCTGTTTTTTCTCAGATTCTTGTTAAACAACGAATCGCTCCTATAAATGTATAATTATTAAAATCGTATGACCTCGGGAACATATATTTTTATTTATACTAAAATGCTAATGCAATCAATCGATTAGCATTGTTAATAGAACTATAATCATAGGTAGTTTACCTAAAAATTTAAATGTTTTCCCATTGGAATTGCTGAAATTCGGAGTTTCAGTAAGGTAATAAGTTAACTCGAAATTGCACTTAAAGGATAATATGTAATGGAAGTAAGTTTAATGTTTTACTTCTTAAATATTATTTAAAATACATTTTATACAAAATTAAAATGTCAACTGTAATGATAAACTTTATTTTTGAATTTTTCGGTTTAAAATGTATTTTTCGTCATCTTCCCTATATTTTTTTTCTTTAATACTATTTTACATATACGAGTACATATGTATTTAAACTTAATTTTGTTAATAATAATAAAAAAGTCACATTTATATTTACTTCAAACCCACTTATATAAAAGTTTCTAAATACCCTGGAGTATTAGAACAAATCGTAATAACTACCAGGCAATTTATTAGGCCATGTCCCGACTAGGCGTACAGTGAGCCGACCGACTCTCAGCGGCGTATCGGTCGCTCACTCAATTCGTTCCGTCGGCGCGGCGTAGTGAGCTGACTGAGCCGCCGACCGGGAGCATAGTTCGCGGCGACTCAGCTGCTTACTGAATGTAACGCCGCTGCGTACAGTAAGCGCTGAATGGACGGACACTACGTTTAAAATATATAGGGAGGCGTACTGGAGGCAGACAGTGAGCGGCTCACTGTGATCATGTGGGATGACTATGACCTTATACTTTTCCGGGTTACTATTTCTATAAGCAGATGGTCCGTTCTTCTTATTATTCATCCATGATCAAACTAAATAACTTTCCCCAAGAAACATAGGTCGAAATCAACAATCATAATTTTCTATCGATACACAGTTTCGATACGAATAAAGGTGGACACGCCCTACAGCGGCGGGGCGCGACACTGCAGCGAAGCGGCGCGGCCTTGTCTAATTGCACTATAGGTACGCACGATTTCGGTCTCATACACGGCAAAACTTCGGGCGGAACGCCGCTCCGCTGACGCACGGTATCACGCACTAGCGGCAGCAGAGCATAGTATGGCGAAGCGCTGCGCGACAAAAGTTGCCTCCGGAAGTGACTCGGCGCGCCGTTCCGCTGCCGCATCGATGTAGTGCGGTTACGGTCATATAAACAGTACAAAGATTATAAATACCGTTCCGCTGCAGTGTCGTTTAATAATGTTATTTTTTTGCTCCATCATGCTGCAAATTTCTCACCTTGATATCTCCGTGGCATATGGACAGTTTGTGCATCCTATGCAGTGCGTATAGCACCTGGAAAGTGATCCACTTCTTCTCTAGAACGGTGAGGAATGGACGTGTCGACATGCGATCGTAGACGCTATATTTGCAGTATTCACGCATCAGAAGGCCAGCTTTGTCAGTTAGCTGAAAGAAGAGCATCTTTTATTATAGTCAAAGGTTTTGAGCCTATTTGCAAATTTTTTGACTGACATTTTATTTGGAATCAATTACTTCACTGCCACACTCAGAAATGTCACTTGTTTTTAGGGTTCTGTGCCCAAAGGGTGTAAAACGGGACCCTGTGTCTGTTTGTCTATCTGTCTGTCTGTCAGCGGGCTGTATCTCATGAACCGTATTATGTAGACAGTTGAAATTTTCACAGATTGTGTATTCCTGTTGCCGCTTTAACAACATAATATACTAAATATAAAAAAAATAAGGGGAGCTTTTTTTGTTTATGGATACGAAAAGAACAGCATCATATTTGAAATATTAACTTTAATGTTTGATTAGAATGAAGTCAAAATTTTAACGCCTGAACTCAGGCATGGCATTAGTCAAGAGTAAATAGTATACTTAGGCCTATTTTCTTGCCTACAGCAAATAACTGAGTTTAGGTGCCAAAATTTTACCTCCATGCAAATTTGACATAAGGAAGTATGGCAGTAATAAAAGATGTTTAAGCACTCAAAAGCAAAAATCTAAAATCTACTCTTAAAACTGTTGGAGAAAAAATCCCAGACACCACAGAACTCTTTTTTCCTTCCTTGAAGAAAATAAGACAAAAGTTATTGTTAATATAACAGAGAAGATAAGAATACATTCTCAACAAGTTCCACTCACAATAACCCTCTGGAAAGGCAAGCAATTGAAGGCAGAAGCAAGTTGCTCCTTGATTTTCAGGATTCTTTCCTTGTGTTCAGCTAATGGTAATGATGGATCATGAACCGCAAACACCTTGACCACTACCAGGCCTTCTCGGGACCGCGCACGGGCCACTTTGAGGAATCTGGTGGATCCCAGACTGAAAAAGAAAACATAAAGTTAAAGAAATAATCCTTGAACGAAGAGTAGTGACTCGTCAGGGGACAATGAAGATTATGATATCAATCCAGCTATGCAAAATATTGCATTTTTATTAACTTTTAAAGAAGCTGATTGAAACAGAGTGGACACGTAAAATATATATTAAAACATAGTTGCAAAGATTTAGTAACAAGGCACACAGAACAATACATGACAAAATAGAAAATCATAAACAGAACAGTTGCGTAGCAACTCGGTTAACTAACAAGGGATACACTTCACATCCTCCGAAGTTTTTGTAATTTATCAGTTTAAATTCTTCAAGCCATTCTGTTGGTACATGTTGTATTTCGAAATCACCGTTGCTCGTACATTCTCTGACCAAGAAGTGCTTCAGTCTAATATGCTTAGTCCTCTTGTGGTACTCATGCTTTGGGTTGTGGGCTAGTTTTATTGCCGATCGTTGTCAAGGTTGAGTATGGGTTTATCTGTTCTAGTCAAAGACATGAGAATTATAAAAAAGAAGGACTATTATGGCTGATTTACACATAGACAAAATTCAGGCGCCTCTGAGGTATAAAAAAAAAAATAAAGATAAAAAATAAAATAAAATAAACGGTATACAACTATATGAAAGAAAGAAATAGTCAAATAGCCTTTCTGTCGTAGCTGCATGCATACCTCGCTCCCCTCAGAGGTGCCAATATTTTGCCTTCATGTAAATCAACCACAAAGGTTTGGTACCTAGTCAATGGTACAATAGTAGGGAATCTAGATAGATGATGTGGAAGGTCTTTGCCAAGCAGTGGAACAGTGTTGGACAAAAGAAAACAAAGACTAGCATATACTTAGCATAAAAAGCTATCAATTTATTTACAAATAAAGATATGCATAAATTATATTCCACAAGGTGTAAGCCTAGCAATCAGAGCTGCGATTCCTTTTCTTCATTTATAACTGCTAAAATTATATTTGTTATGTAGAAGTTATAAACAATCACAGACAGTACCACTAACTGCAATCAGCTGATCAAGTGAAAGGTGTGTAGGGAAATGGTTTCCTGTACCTCTGGTCGAACGTAAGATCCACATGGTCGCTGAGGTAGTGCTCCACAGGGTAGATTTGCGACGGAGCAACACCCACAAGCTGATTCCCCATTTTAAAATATATTTACTACCTATAAAAAATAATCAAACCATTGCACTTGATGGCATGACGTTCAGACAATAACCCTCGCTCTGGGAAACGTCTGGGGCCACTCTAAGCTTGCTTTAAAGCTTATTTATGTTTTGAATTTGAGCAAATACGCAGCTAATATATAAAAAAGTAGTTTTCTTTAGTAGAAACAAAAGATAATATTTTGATTGTAATTTGACTTGACTTGACAGCAAAAACTCGCGTTCCATTGTACTTAGAAAGAGACAAATATCATATTAACCTACGTTAGAAAGAGAAAGCCATTGTAATTACCGCTGTAATTTTGCTACTAGAACACGGGCTACCACAAAAAACGATATTGGAAAAAAACGCGGTTTTAACATCACTTAAAGTATAGACAAAATACACCTCATCAATGACACTGTCAGACAGATTGTCAAATTCTTCTGCTCTATGGTATCTTCTTCAACAAACAAGCATTCCACCCATTTTTATTAAATTTCGTATCATTTGGTAGAGATTATTCACAGAAAATGACTTCAAAAAGTGAAAAAGATCGAGCCAAACAGATCCAGGATCGATGTCAAAACATTTTGATGCAGATGTTGAAGGATGAAGACAATAAATATTGTGTAGACTGCGATGCGAAGGGTACGTTGCCTTTTTATTTTTATTATTTTGCAATATGCTGAGCTTTGGCCTTGCTATCTTTACAAAAACATTTAAAAATTAGTAAAAGTAACGCACTAGAAGGTTAAATGGTTTTAGGCGCTGGTGTCAAGAAGTCAATAGTCGAAATAATTGATGTATGAGTGACTCACGATATCTCAATACATTTTGGTTGTTATCAATCGAGGGTTTATTAGCACTCTGCATCCGCTCCTTGAGTTATTAAGATGCTAATGGCCTGTGTCAGTAACCTCAACCTACAGTCAGCTCCTTGCAAACTTACCTGTGTCTAGGTCTTATTCAATGGCAATAAGGTTTTTAATTCATCAGCCGTGTCGACCTCGGTAATTGCCTACATGCTATATACCGACCTTAAAAGTATTGATAAGGCCACAGATTTTCCCTAGTATAGTCCATTATGGCCTGGATTTTATCCTATTAAAAATCAGATAGTCTTTAGAGGTTAATTTATTTATTACTCGCTGTTGCCTGTAACATTATGCGTGGAATTCAGAGAAAAATTCCTATTATAACTATATTCCTTCCTTCATAGCTTAAAAAACTAATCAATTCATAAATACATATCTTCAATTATCTTTATGTGTATTTCTGACATGAATGAGTGAATAAGTTGCTATAAATATCTCAAAGAAAATAAGTAAATAAATAAAATTCCTTTCATTGAAAGAACAGCAACATATGTAAATGATTATTGAACAATGCAGTCTGTTCATTAAAACACCTATAAAAGATATAAAGTAATATTTATTTGCATGAGGTATAAATAATGTAAGAGCCCATCAACCTTGGCACATTGGACTTCGTACCATTTTTATTTCAATAACTGTAGAGACTAGTCACACAGCATTGTCAAGCTTCACCTGCTCTTAAATGTACATAGTCTAACTGGTTTAGAACTGTTTAATTTTTTTTTCTGCTTTAGCAATAACTATGGCATTGTTCAAGGTTGTTAGTTCTTTAATTAAAAGATAAACATGTTGATATGAAAATAAGAAAATGTTATGCATCACTTAAACATCTTTATAAAATTAGACCATTTTTAAGCACTGATGTTAGAATAAGACTAACTGACGCCTTAGTTTTATCTATTTTAGATTACGGGGACATTGTTTATGGGCCTTGCTTACTTAAAAAGACAGAAAACAAAATACAAAGAGTGCAGAACTCATGTATAAGATTTTGTTTCATAGTTCCACCTCGATCACATATTACTCCCTTCTTAAATCAGAATAACTTACTCAATATGAGACATAGACGTATTCTTAAATTGAGTACTTTTGTCTTTAACCTGCGACAAACTGGGACACCTCACTATTTAGCTGAGAAGTTAATTTGGAATGACAGACAAGCAGGCGGAAGACCTCAACGTTATCCGTCCCTACACATCTCGCCGCTGCCACGCTTGACGTTATATCGAGGCAGCTTCCGATTCGCTGCTTCCAAGTGTTGGAATGACCTGCCTCCTCCCCTGAGAACAATTCAATCTCTAGGTATATTTAAGAAGCAGTGTAGGCAGTGGTTGGTTTTAAAACAAAAATCAGAGAGTAATTGGGTGGCATTGTGATGTAGGATGATATCCAGTGAATGCATGACTTGATGACTTTAACAAAATATCTTTATTCATATTAGGATGCTTTAATTCACTTTATGATGTTAATAAAATTTACGTCATAGATTATCTCAACATTAACCATAATGAGGTGTTATCAAAGAAGCGTCTCAGGGGGATACTGAAAACCAGCAGCATGCTGAGTATCTTTCCTTTTCACCAATCACATATTGTATAACTTAGAGTAAGCATAATTATTTACCACTATATTTATATTGTGCATTTGGTGAATAAAGTTCTTTTTATTTTTATTTTATTTTATTTAATTTATTAATTATTCATGGGAAATTTTGTATCAATCATGTTTTTCTTTTCATCATAAACTTCTTCAGTCATACAACATCGTGCCTTTTTCCCATCGGGTGAGCTTGAAAATTGTGTACTAGGAAAGATTTTGTATCAAAAGGGATCTCTAGCAACATACTTTGTTTATATTTATGCATATATTCCAACCAACCAAATCAACAAGGACTTTCTGAGCAGGCCCTGAATAATAATTAAATGGGTATATTGCAAAGTAGGAATGCACGTTAGTCTGATGCCTCTTCAAAAATATACATCAACTGCAACTATAGGTACACATGGCCGCACATCAGTAAAAACACTTTTGGATCTTATGGCGTGGTAATAGAGTTGAAAAAGTTTCTACCGACAAGTGGTTGAACGTACATAGCAATTTTTAGTTTAATTTGAATTTTTTTTTTGCATTATTATTTTTTTTTTCTTGTGTAACACCCGGATTTGTTAAAGTTTTCATATTAGTTTGTTTTTTTTTTTTTATAACAGTTGTATTGTCTAGTACGTAAGTTTCACGGTTTTTATTATTTTTGTTTAGCGTAACCTCCACTCTGGTGCTGGCTGAAAATCAGTGTCACAATACTTCTATGGTACTTGTGACAAATGCTGAGTCTAGTGCCATTTCATCGCACAATATTCTGTGTACATCCTATTTAGTTTATAACACTCATTGTCGTGCATTGAATAAATTGGTTTTCTTTCTTTTTTTCAAATATAAAATAATCAATCATCATCATCATCATATCAGCCGAAAGACGTCCACTGCTGGACATAGGCCTCCCCTAAAGATCTCCATAATAATAATAATTATAGATTATTATGATCTTTATAATCTCACATTCATACATGAAGAAAAGATTAAAAATAGGGGCTAATTCCTGTGTGAAAGAAGTGCTGTCTTTTTTATCCTCTGTAAACTAAGTAAAAACAGCCTTATACCTTATATCTAGCTTTAGATTTGGTGCCTACCAAGAATTGACCCAATCTTATGTAGCAATTAAATTGATTGTTCTAAGATAAGAATTTATGTAACAATTAAATTCAGTATTATTTTATTAAAATTAAAATGTGTGAATAGGTTCTGCACAATACAGATTTCAAAAAACAAATCATTGACATTACATTATAATTTGCTGATATTATAATTTGACAAGCCGTTGGTGTGGTTGGTAGTGAGCCTACCTTTTACGCCTCGGGCCGCGGGTTCGATCCCCGCTCGGGCCGCGGGTTCGATCCCCGCTCAGTGCATACATTAGTGTGATGAACACAAGTGTTTGTTCTGTGGCTGGATGTTATTTATCTATTTATGTAGGTATATCAGTGTCTGATACCCATAGTACAGGCCTACAGGCTTTGCCAAGTTTGGAATGTCCCCCAATATTTATTTATTTATTTTAGTTGTATATTGGCTGGCATGTGTCATATTTCCATATTTATTATATTTAGCTATTGTTTCTAAAATGACTTCTATTCATTACATACCAACTATGGCTACTCTTAAAGTATTGTTTTAACCATTCATTTAAAAACCAGCCTATTAACAAAGCCTATAAACAAACACTGAAGAAGGCATGATGTTTAATGAGGTTTTATCTGCAAATAACTGCTCATCATCATAATCCGACCGTTTTCGGTCATGGCGACCGCTGTCAACTCCTACATAGAGGTGTGGCGTTGATGTGCCCGTATGTGACCTACATACCCAATTTTATTGAGTCAGCAAACATATTTTTTTATTTTTCACAGGCAATAGGAAATATGCATAAATATTTTTAGTACTTTAAATCGGCTAAGAAATACGGCGGATATAAGCATTCATACACGCCGATTAGACAGAGAGATCCAACATGGACAATGACGTCACATTTCATTATGGCCATATAAGCACCGTGTTAAATTTCGTTTTGCTGGAAAGAGGCAGAAACAAATCTTCGATGGCTTATATATCTTTTCTAATTTCATAGTTATTCGAAAAATAGTTTTACTAAACACATGAATGAGGATTTTTTTTTTAATATTTCGTATTTCAAAAAGCTTGATTAAAGTTAAAGCTCTGTTAAATCTATTGCGATCAGTTTTTCTTTAGGGTTCCATACCCAGAAGAGAAAAACAGGACCATATTAATATGCCTCTGAAGTCCGTCTGTCTGTCTGGCAGCAGGCTGTATCTCATGAGCCGTAATAGGTAGACAGTTGAAATTTACACGGATTATGTATTTCTGTTGCCGCTATAACCATAAAGTACCTGGGCGACAGAACTATGCTCTGTATGATTAAAATATCATCGGGTGAGCAAGCTATGCTACTCAACAACAGATGGCGCTGTTAGTTTCTTGAACACACTAAAACACGCTAAGAAATATTGAAAAAGACGCTTAAAACGAATTTTCCCAGACATGAGACCTAGCAAGATCGATTTTTTGCCCCAAAAAACCCCTGTATACAAAATTTCATCGAAATCGTTAGAGCCGTTTTCGAGAAACCGATTATATTATAAATATATATAAAAACATTTGTTGCAAACACACCCATACAAAACAATACACAAATATAAAAACAAATACAAATATTGCTCGTTTAATAGTATAGGATAATAAAAATTTAAAAAAATTAAGGGTGCTTCCCTACTACAAACATTTTTTTTAGGCGATTTTTGGCTCTTTTTTTTGTTTTAGCTCTATTGAAAAAAAACCGGTCAAGTGCGAGTCGGACTCGCGCGCTGAGGGTTCCGATATACCTATAGTATTTTTGGAAGCAATAAAGTCCATTTTCAGGACCGCAAAACTAAATTTGTTTGTAAAGGTTTTTTGCAGATTTCTGAAAAACTGTGCAACTTAGAAAGATCGTTTTATTTTTGCTGTAAAGTTTACATAAACCTCTGTCAACTGTAATTAATTCAGATTTTCCCTTACTCAAACTTCGGAGATAAGGGGGGGGAATGGTATTTTTTTTGACATTTTTCATCATAACTTGAAAACTAAGAAACTTAAAAAAATACAAAAATATATTTTAAAATGTACAAGTAAAGCCCTTTCATATGATACCCCACTCGACCTAGTAGCGACAATTTGAAATTTGGCCCCCCCTATTTTGGCCCCCTTTACATTAATAATCATACTTTTTTCTAAAAATTTTCATGTGCAATTAAGTTGGGCAACTATATTCTAAAACTATTCCAAATTTCAGCTCGATAGCGTAAGTGGTTGCTGAGATATAGAGGTGTGACAGACAGACGGACAGACAGACAGACAGAGCGGCACCATAAGGGTTCCTTTTTTTTACCATTTTGGTATCGGAACCCTAAAAACGGGATCGCAAGCGTGAAAATTGGTATAAATAATGGTCAAGTGCGTGACGGACTCGCGCGCATTTTCTGTGCCTTCCTGACTAAGATGGTATTTTTACCTTAGTAGTACGGAACCCTCGGTGTGCTCTGTTAAATCTATTGCTGTCACTTTCTATTTTGATGATAAAGAAAGTAACAGCAATATATTTAAAGGAGATTCAAATTTAAAGACACTTTGTGCAACTGGCAGTTAGGAATGCAGATGGCACTTTTTGGTGCCTTTAATTTTATTTTTTATTGTAAATGGACATTGGACACGGACAGGCAAAATTACCTGTAGATAAATTGGGTGTAAGTCATTGTTGTCTGTGCGGTGCCGGCAAAGAATAGTTCCAATCTTTACTCGTGGGTGTCGTAAGAGGCGACTAAGGGTTTATGAACTGGAGGATTCATTCATTCATTCATTCATTTCTTGTTGGGGACGCCGCGATGCACGCAGACGGGTGATCGGATCGCGTTAGTGGAGCCATTTCACCCTTTATAAGAACTGGAGGATAGGCAGCAGCATCTTTCTGTAACGCTTACAAGCGCGGTGCTGGAGTTCTGGAGGGAGCTCGCTGTCCTGCAGTGGACGTTTCATGGAATCTTATGATGAAGTCATTGTCTTGAGTCAATATAACCCCCAAACCCTCATCTGACCAAGCTGTAAATAATTCTGAAAACGACTTTCACATTATCTTGCAACCTACGTACTTTTCAGTATGCAGATTATATTGTTATCTTTCACACATAATAGGTTTTTGTTATCTGTTTCCTTTAATTTATGTTATGCCATATTTGCTTTCGCTTATTTTGTTGTACTTAAAATACGTCAATAGATTTTAAAGTTTCTTTTTTGGTGTGGCTTTTTTCTCGTTAGTTTAATTGGCATCATAAAACCTACTGTAAAACAAAATACTTTAAATTTTGTTATTTTTCTTAGTTTTTTATGACTGGATTTCTAGTACAGTCTACGATGGGTCAAGATTGTATTGGACTCGTAGTACGCTCTAGCCCATATGTTTATTGAAATAAGAACGGTACAACATCCAATGTGTCAAGCTTGATGTGCTCTTGACTGTATCTACAATAGCTTGAAGTGTTGTAAAGGGCGACTAAGGGATTTTATACGACAAAATTACAGCAGTATCAGGTTATAGTACCAGCATAATACAGTCACCAACCATTGCGGTTCATTGTGCCAGCCGCAACGCTTACAAGTGTGGTAACTATATGGTACGGTCAACCGCTCGTCGGTAGAAACTTTTTCAACTCTATTACCACGCCATAAGGTCCAAAAGTGTTTCTACCGATGTGCGGCCGTGTGTACATTCCCCAAAATATATACCATGTCATTTTAGCTGTGAAATTCTGTGGAAGCTTCTAATCCAGAAGTATATCTACTTTACTGGTCACGTCACGATCTTGATAAGGGCTTATTGTGGAGGCTAAATGCAACAACTTTTGTTCTACGACTTTTGGAAATTAGCGAAATTAAATTTTTACTTTCCATAGTAATTAGGTGAATCAGTCGATCATTTTGTATGGAGGGTAAACTTAGTTTTGCGAATTCCCAAAAGTCGTAGAACAAAAGTTGTTGCATTTAGCCTCCACACAATAAGCCCTAACGGAATGGTGACGTTTTACCAGTAACCCTATATATACAGGTGATTTTTGATGATGGTTTGAAATTAAATTAATTTTACATCTCTCATATTCGGTAAGTAGGTCCTTATTACCCCCAAATGGGGCTTGTAGGTAACCAATTAGCGCTCTAGGGTAATAATGTAGCTAGAAAAGCCCTAGGGCGGTAAGTAATTGAGTTTTGAAAGAGTGAATTTTTTAATTACTTACCGCCCTAGGGCTTTTCTAGCTACATTATTACCCTAGAGCGCTAATTGGTCACCTACAATTTGGTGGTAATAAGGACCTACTTACCTCACAATCGAGATGTAAAGCAGAGTAGTTAGCTCGAGTGTAAGCATCAATTGCACCCTCAAACTATAGGCGCCCTCGCTGCGCTCGTCAGCCTAAATATCTCGGGCTGCAATTGATGCCTTACAGCCCTTAGCTACTAATCTACTATACTCGTACGGTCCACTGCTCGTCGGTAGAAACTTTTTCAACTCTATTACGACGCCATAAGGTCCAAAAGTGTTTCTACTGACGTGCGGTTGAGTGTACTACTGAGCTAAAAATGTGTTTGGTGACGACTGCAGAAACAAACTATAGAAGAACAAAAAATAGTAAAATCTGACTTCCAATTTAAATATTATTTTTACAATTCTTCTTTTTCTTTTCGTGTCGACGCAAATCAAATAAAATTTAATGAATTTTTCTCAGTACTCAGCTACGAGAACAACATTTTGTGTAGCTTGCATGAGTTCATCCCGCGTGCAGGTGTATTTACATCGCAAAATTTAAATCGTATCATTTATTAATAAAATAATTTTGTTCTTCAGGGCCTCGCTGGGCGTCATGGAACCTGGGCATATTCCTGTGCATCCGATGCGCCGGCATCCACCGTAACCTGGGCGTCCACATCTCCAAGGTGAAGAGTGTCAATCTGGACTCCTGGACCCCGGAGCAAGTGGTAAGCTATTTATTGTCATCATATCAGGCAAATATTTATTTTATTTATTTACAATATATTAAAATGCATGTCAATTTACAGTAAAAACTAAGACAACAAGCAAGTACAATATTTAGTGCGTCTATACAATTTTAACATGTGTTAAGACATTTTTCAGTTACTTTGGTAAACTCGAACAGACAACAACTAAACAAATCAACATGTTTGCTCACTTCATTTAGGATCCTTATTGCCATAGCCAGAGGTGCGTGTTTCCCTAGATTTGTCCTGAAACTTGTCTAGGACCAAATCTCAAACGAGGATTTGGATTCCCAATGTCAGAGACTGATAAATATCGATATTATTTGTTAAATCTTTCATCAGAATCTTGAAGATGTATTTTGAATTTTTTCAATATGTCTTGCCCTATCCGTTAGGACGATCCAGTGACAGGATGGTAATATTTTTCTGATAAAAATAAAATAACTCAAAATTAAAAAGTATTGATTTTCTTATGCATCACATTTTTCACAATATTGTTTCGAAAATTAGACCACTGCGGACGAATGTCTCATTCCTTAGCCTCGCAGCATTAAAAATAAAAATGTTATTCGGATGCCATAGAAATCGCCGAGGTGACTTGTATTTTTTTTATTACTATGATGCTAAATGAAGGAATACATCGTAATAAATGGTCATATTTTTTAAAAAACGTTGTGAAAAATATAATATATTGAAATCATTTAGTTTTTAATTTTGGGTTATCAAACCTTAGGGCACATGTCACCACTTGCTGCGAAGTTCCAGATAACCGATCTGTTAGTTATTTCTGTCAGAAAGTGAAAATGTTTTGTTTCACAGGTGCTTAATTGTTCTGACAGTTTAACACAGGAAAAAATCTCTGCAAAAATCTGGCAGATACTTTATCTGTCTTCTTAGCAGAAAGTGCAGCTACTGTAACCTGCTTGGTTTATTAGCTGGGTCCAGACGGGACGATCCAGCGCACTCCACGATCGCGCTTTATCGGATCAAATTTGGAGCGTCTCTGGTGTAAACCCAGCTAATAGTTATTTCTTCTATATTCAGGTGTCCCTCCAGCAAATGGGTAATTCTCGCGCGCGGGCGGTTTACGAAGCCAACCTGCCTGATTCGTTCCGTCGGCCACAGAACGACTCGTCATTGGAGGCGTTCATTCGCGCCAAATATGAACACAAGAAGTACATCGCTAAAGAGTGGGTGCCTCAGCCGCCGCCTAAAGTCAATTGGTGAGCGCACTTTATTATCCCTTTATGCCACCTCCCCAGTTTGGTTAAGACATTGCAGGATGAAACACCTGATTGTCGGAAAAGTTAGATGATTCCGTGCTTCGGAAGGCACGTTAAGCCGTTGGTCTCGACTATTATCTACTGATGTAGTCGTTAAAGCCATGCCTTTGGCGGCTCAACAACTCTGACACCAGGGTTAGTGAGGTCGGTCATCGACCTTGCTACCCACAAAATATGATGATGAATCACTTGCTTGCAACTGCAGATGCATGCCTGCCATTGACCAGGAAATCACGAATGTTTACTGGAAGAAAAATGTTGTTTTATGCCAGTTATTAAGAGAATTTTATCCGTGGCCCGGAGTACATAGATTCACTCATTTATTGCTTGCATGTCGTTTACGTGGACAGAACTGAAAACGATATTTGTAGCATCCATACAATCGACAAATGTCGCCGCTGTGTCACTGACCCTTAAATATTGCGCCGATACAAAATAGAACCAACAAGCAGTTTTATACCTCCTAATTTGGCGGCCCAAGACTTCAAATCATTGAATTGTTTCTTTCCATTAAATTATTTTTTTTAGTTCCATTAAATTAAATAGAATATGGGAAATTTCAGGGATAAGGAAATAGACGAAGAGATCGAGAGGCAGAAGAGGAAAAAGAAAACCACGTCGTCAGGACTCGGACCGCTTCCAGCGCCCACCGCCAGCGATAAGAAATACAACGTAAGCAACTTTATCATCATTTTCATTATTACTATTTAAAAAGAGTATACCAGAGATGCAAGATGGTCAATGCGCTTTGCTGTCTTGTTAGTGTCAATTATGCTACTAATTGACAAGCCCGTTGGTGTGGTTGGTAGTCTTGCCTTTCACGCCGCGCCGTGGGCTGCGGCTTCGATCCTCGCCCAGGGCAAACATTTGTGTTATAAACACAAGTTTTCCTCCTGGGTCTGGGTGTTATTTATCTATTTATGTATGTATATCAGTCTCTGGTTCCCATAGTACAGGCTTTGCCTAGTTTGGGATCAGATGACCTTATGTGAAATGTCCCCCAATATAAAAAAATAAAATAAAAAATAAGACAGCGGGCGCTATGGGCGGTGGTGACCACTTACCATCAGGTGGCCCACAAGCTCGCTTGCTCACTTGTTACATTAAAAAAAAGTCTCATTCTTTCATGAACTCTGTTATACAAAATATTCACGTCACGAAGTTGGTGAAGCTTTCCTCATAATATTTTTTTGCGTTCGTGTGGTTGTACAGTAGATATTAAATTATAACAAGTATCACACACGAAACCCTGTACATAGGGCACTGCAAATTATACCTAGGTACATACAATAATACACTATACATTAACATTTTTACTTTTCTAGATAGGACATATAAGCATCACATTTAAAATGCCTCTTCTAAAAATTCTTGCAATGTATAAAAACATTTAATAGTTAACAAAATAAAAAAATGTAGTTCATCTGTATGTTTTAGTCAATACTGTTTTCTTTTAATTGTCAAAATTTATGTGTTTGCATTATAGTGAATTTCGTTAAAGTGGACGCCCGCGATACAGGTTTACCTAGTGCGGGGTTCAAGTTATTGTAAATTGTGCAAATGTTTCGTAAATAAAGAATAAAGATTTAACAGTCTCTTTAACTTGTTAATAAATACTGTCTGTTTGCTTTAGTTTTTTTATTTCTTGAGGAACTTTATTATAAATCCATAAAGCCATAACATAAGTACTTAAGTTGAACATTTCTAAATTGATTGTAGGTAAGGCAAGTCTATTTTGATGACGTGGATTAAGATGTCGGCTGTGATAGTCCTTTGTTTGTGTAAAAAGGTCCATGTGTTGTCTTACAAATTTGCATATTTCCAGAATATAGAGTGAAGTTAAAGTTAAAATTTCCTGTTTTACAAAATGAGGTCTGCAACTTTCTGTCTGTTTGATGTTAACTAAGGTTCTTATACATTTTTTTTTGTAACAAAAATAAATCACTACATTAGTGCTATTTTTTCTTTTTTTTTTTATTAAATCATTTACAATTTCTGAACTTATAATTAATGACACGGCGCCTCCTAAACCTTAATCAGGTTTTTACGGACACCGGTATTCATCGTCTATATGTTATTATAAAATAAACTTGAACAAACACTCGTCTATAGTGTGAAATTATATGTAGGTAGTTCGCTTGCTATGACAATCAGTTCCATTGAAGGTAGATTCAGATAAATATTACCAGTCTAGCAACAAATATCCAAGGTGCATGCGTATGCGTCATCAAAGATATTACGAATGATTGTGTACTAAACGTGTCTCAACCAATTCACCTCATATCACACAGTCACGACTGCCTCCATGATAATAGATTTAAACAGATTTGTAGCTGTAGTCATATTGAATTAGTAGACAAACAAACGTACCTAGGTCTGGTAATAGACAACCGCTTTAAATGGGTTGACCACATAAATAAAGTTTGTGATAAATTAAGGGCTATTCTAGCAAAATTTTCTATTGTTAGGTACAAAATCCCCTATCCTATACTTCTATCACTCTACAAGGCATTGGGTGAATCAATTATACAATATGGACTAACTAGTTACGGTAGAACTTGTAAATCGCACCTATACGCAATCCATGAACTACAGCTTCGAATCCTCAAAACTATTGTGCCCCAAAAAATAAAGCTACAGTATAAGCTTGATTATAATAAATTATTTCAATTTTGCGGAATACTTCCTATCAAAGAAAAAATTAAATACACGCTACTCGTTGAAAACTTTTTCAATAACGATCTACCAATTCTACCCGTTCGAAAACGGCCACTAAGAAGCACTTGTAATCCTAAATTAATAGTACCTAAAACACAAAACATGTATGGAGACAATATGAATATATACCTTGTTCCCAAATTAATAAATGAAATCCCTAAAGCTCTTAAAGATGACCTAAATGCTAAAAATATAAAATACAAACTTAAACAATACTTTCTACAAAATATAATTTAATAATAATTTACTTATTAGCTTACTTTATTTACATTACTATTGCATATTTGATATTAATATACTTACTTAAAAAATCAGGGTATAAATAAACATACCCGAATATACATTAATATTAATAATACATATGTATGAACATTATAAACCACACATACAATATCGGTATTTAATAATAATAATATGTAGTTAATATAAAAATAAAAAAACTAGCAAAGTAAATATAAAAAATTTAAACACTCTGTATCTATTCGGTTGTGACTAGAAGAGATGTACATGAGTTTTGTTTTGGAGGCGTTAAGTGCTAGCCCTGCATCATGAGACCACTTAGTCAGACTAATAAAGTCTTCCTGTAAATGTTGCAAGGCTACGTTTATATCTTTGTCGGCTGCCAACAAACAGGTGTCATCTGCATATTGGTAAATTTTGCATTTTTTAATTATATTTGAGACGTTATTGACGTAGGACAAGTAGTGCAATGGGCCAAGCACTGAACCTTGGGCCGTGCCATGGGTGACACTTTGCTTTTCACTCATGGTATCCGATACTTTTACACTAAAAGCTCGATCTCTCATATAGTCCTTACACCATTTCAAGAGAGGTCCTCGCAGTCCACAATCATCGAGTCGTTGAATCAGTAGGTCATGACATAAGGTGTCAAAAGCCTTGCTGTAATCAATAAATACGACCAAAACATGATTTTTATTGTTAAGATGACTGTTTACGTCTTCAGTGAAAGCGGACAGATTCAGATAATTTTATTCAATGTAGATTCTTTACAGAATACTTATTGAATGTCATGCAGAATACAATGCAAATAGAGCGAGTCTACGCCGTTTCGGATCGTGCTATGGCAGCGTAAAAGAAACGGCAAGAAACCACTGCAGCACGGCCTACTTTAAGAGTCGGCTTTTTACAATGTGTTTCTTGTGTTTCGCTGGAATATCAGAGCACCATACCTCTTTGTCATTCATATAGTCATCCAATCTATAGTAAGCTTTTTTACATAACGTTTGCTTTACACATTCTTTAAACTTTCTCTCAGGTAATTGCACTATATTGTCAGGTATTTTGTTGTAGTATCGTATACACAGACCAACGAAAGATGTATTGACTTTAGTTAATCTAGTATATGGTTGATCAATTTTATGCTTATTTCTAGTATTAAAATTAGTAAACAGTAGCTGTGTGGTGCTTTTATTTTGTTGAAACCCATACTGGCTATTGTGTAATATCAAATGTTTTCTGTAAAAGTTATGTATTTGTTTACTTATGTATTTTTCTATGATTTTATCAATGGTAGGCAATATAGTAATAGGGCGATAGTTATCATAATTAGATTTAGTACCATTTTTATAAACGGGTCTAACGATTCCAGTTTTTAATTCAGTTGGATATCTACCCTTGAAAACGCTTTCGTTAATAAGTTTGGCAATTGGATCGGCTATCTTTTCAAGGATAGATTTAACATCTACCGCTCTAATACTATCTATTCCCGGCGCTTTAGCAGTATGGAGACTTTTTATTATTTTGGCAACTGCATTTGGAGTCGCTTTTTGGTATCGTAACGTAACTGACGCAGGTGATCTATAAGTATCCGCAGACAAAAGTGGTCTATCGCAAGTGGGAATAATATTAGAAACACTTTTTTTGAAAGCATGGGCAAAGTTATTAGCTATATTGCCCCACAGAATTACCCCATACTGCAACTAGGCCTGTGCATAACCATAATAGGCCGTCTTTGCAGTTTCAATATCGGTTAGTTAATAGAATCAGGCGTTACTTTGCGGAAGTCCATCTCAAAGAAATGAAACAAATATATAGCCACCTTCCGCAACAATGATGGATGCTATGTACTCACTGTGTACCGCCCGCCCGCCCGCAAATAAATGCGCATGCGCAGGCAACTGCAACGCAGCAACCACCCAAAAAAACACTCTACACGTGTTTCGCCTCTACACGAGGCATCCTCAGGAGATGTTGGCACTGGTCGGTCTAACATCTCCTGATGATGCCTCGTGTAGAGGCGAAACACGTGTAGAGTGTTTTTGGGTGGTTGCTGTGTTGCAGTTGCCTGCGCATGCGCATTTATTTGCGGGCGGGCGGGCGGTGCACAGTGAGTACATAGCATCCATCATTGTTGCGGAAGGTGGCTATATATTTGTTTCATTTCTTTCAATATCGGTTGTCTTTTTTAGTTCGTACAGGGTATTAGGGCTTGAATATCGGACGCTTTTTCATTTCCGGAATTGTGTTTCGATATTCAGTATTTCAATTCCGGAATTACGAAATTTCGGAACTCAATAGCATCTTTTTGTATCTACCAACCAATGATAGTTAAAAGTTTTATTTACTCTAATAAAAATTTGCAAATCTTCCTAACATTATTATTATTTAAATATGGATTTACTTTCTCAGTAGGTAGGTATCCAAAATATGAATTAATAAAATAATTAAAAGCATCAGGTTTTAGGACTATAATAAAAAAAAGAAATCAAAAATGATTTAGTTTAAAATTAGTTGTATAACGAAGATTACGAAGCTCCCTAACAGACGACAGCTGTTAAGCACTATTTCTTTTGTAATGAAATTTCAAAAATGTAAGCGCATTCAAGCTGTCGTCGTTTAGTGAGCTTCGTACGCGATTACAAATGTAAGTGACTGCAGAAAAAGCTCTTTCAGCTTCTACGCTCGTTGGCGGTATTGTTTTTAAATATTGAAAACATTTTTCTAAATATTGACCTCTGACGCCACCGTTTTCAAAAACCGCGCTGCGTAATAATATATTTTTTTATAATATCTGAATTCCGATATTGCTCTCGCCAATTCCGGAATTGGAAACGATATTAGATTTCATCGGAATTCCGGAATTGGGCCAGTTCCGGAATTCCGGAGCTCAAGCCCTACAGGGCATACGTAAAACGGGATAATTTTCCTGCATTTTTTTTTTATATGTGACTTCCAGTTAATACTGCTATCTATTTCAATACCTAAGAGTGTACAATTGCTTACTGTTTCTATTTGTGTATCTTTATAGTGAAAGTTAATAGGAAGGTTGGCTTTGTTATATCAAACTATGTTTTTACAGAAATCGGACGTCATACCCAGCATACCAAAACCAAAGTCTTCAGTGAGTCCAAAACTCGGCAGAAGTACGCCAACAAGTCAAACGGAACAGAAAACTTCCAACGGAGCGGCTGACCTACTCGGACTTGACACAACTAAACCGGAGAACAAAACCGATGACATCTTCTCCAGCTTCTTCTCCGCACCAGAGAAACCCCCCGAATCAAAACCAGAAGAACAGAAAACAGATCTCAGGGCCGAAGAAGAAAATTTCTTCAAACAACCCGCTCCGTCAGAGAAGGAAAAATCTAAATTAACTAAAGACAGTATTCTCGCTTTGTACAGTCAAACGCCGGCCACGAACTTATCTAACCAATTCAATCCGCAAACTTCATTTGGGTTTGGAACATACCAAACACCTCAGGTACCCGTTCAGAATTATAACATGCCCGTTCAAAATGGTATGCCACAGCAGTTCAATCAGTTTCAAGGTATGAATAGTCAATTTCAGCAACCACAAGCGTTTGGGCCGATGCAGCAACCGTTACAGCAACCGTTGCAGCAGCAAGCGTTTCCTCAGAACCCTCAGTTCTTCGGTCCGGCACAGCCAAGTCAAAACTTGAATCAGCAGTTTGGTAGTCTCAACTTAGGGCAGCCTTTTCCAAATGCATTTCCACAGAATAACGTTGCAAGTAACACGTGGCAATAAATTTTCTTTTTTCTTTTTTCACCCGAAGCATGTTTGGTTGGTACGTTTTGTTCCTGAGATGTATTAAATGATGTTCAGAATGTATAGGTAGAGGTAATACGTCTTTTGATAATGTGATATTGATGATAACTATATGGAATAATTTTCTGTCACAGTATATTTATGTAGGATCATGCATGTTAGAAAAGTCATATTAAGTTAAGACACGCACACAGCCTCACACTTATAAAGTCTTGCATTGTTGTATACAGAGGGGGTAAGGGACGGTGTACCTAAAACTGAAAGGGCGTGCTTAGTAGGGTTTTCGTGTACCCGGACTTTTTTCGTACCCGGGTTTCGGGTATTTTTTTTGAGATACCCGGGTAAACCCGGGTACCACATTTTATTTAAGTAAAACAACACATAATTTTTAGCAACATGCTTATTATTATTAAGATAGAAAAAAAAAACAATGAGACTGCGAGCAAGTGCGACAGTCGTGTCGTGAGTCGACGAACTAGGTTAATAAAAATTAGAAAACAAAACAACATATTCTTGTTGAACTTAAAAACCAAAAAAATAACTATCAATTAACTTAAATAATTAAACTATCGAAGTGAGATCAATCAACATTTCAAATCACATTTATTTCTGTAGTTTAGTGATTACCACTATCTTAAACAAGTATTATTTTAGTCGACGAACTAGGTTCAAAAATAATTAGAAAACAAAACAACATATTCTTGTTGAACTTAAAAACAAAAAAAAAAAATTATCGAAAAGAGATCAATCAACGTTTCAAATCACATTTATTGCTGTGGTTTAGTATCTCTTCGTTCCAAAATTCGGTGTTCAAGTGCAGAATACATTTCGTCTGATAATGGAGTTCGGATTCTTTGCATCGAATTCAACAGAACTGATATAATAGCGTCGCATGTGAGTATTGTTGCATCTTTTCGGCTGAGCGCTTCAACTGCCAATTTAATAGGATTTAAAATATCCACCAAATTCTGTAAAACTTCTTCGTTTTGTTCATTCCAGGCGTAATTCATATCATTAAGAGTTTTTTTAATACACTTTTTAATCTTCAAGAATCGTTCAATCATAGTAACCAAACTGTTCCAGCGCGTTTTAACGTCCAAAAGCAGTTGCATTTCCTTACCCATTTCTGCTTTTATGGATTCCTGAAGAATGCTGTTTTTAAGTGGACTTTTTCGGAACATTTTAACAACTTTACGAGTCTCGTTTAAAACGTCCTTTAAATCTGGCCGGACAACGACATCAGACTCTTCGTTTTGGACGACATCGAATGATAAGTCATAGTTTTCATTTTCATCTTCTGACTCTTCTGAGTCAGAAACGTCAGAATTGTTTCGTGTTTCTCGATGGTCTTGTTTTGTATAAAGGACATCCGTGACAGCCAAATGTATGGCGTGATTCATGCACAACAACATTTCAGATGGGCTTTCTCTTCCAAATTTTCCAGAGTAAAAAAATCAACTTTTCCAGAGTAAAAAAATCAAAAATTAAGGTCAGTCGGGGCAAGTGCGGCATACTTTTTATAAAGTTGACTATCATAGTAAATATTTCAGTATCTATCAACTGTTGGGCATTAAAGTGAATATTAAATTACGGCATATTTTACTCGCAATTTGCACGGACATAAATGGTGCAAATCGGATCACTTTTGTTGGAAATATTTGTATTTGAAGTGAACTATACCCTGTGGACGCACTTTCCCAAAAATGGGGCAAGTGCGACACACTTTCAAAAATAATATTATCTATGGTTTTCTGACGTTTTGGTACCTTTAAAAAAAAAGCCGTTATCGAAACAAACAAGACAGTCTATTTAAAACTTTATTACTACCCACTTAAGGTTTAAAATCTGTTGGCAAACACAAAAAGGGGTAAGTGCGCCATACCTTTACTGGTCAGTGGCTATCAACCTTTTTATTTGCCTAATTTTTATTGAAAATTTGAGGAAGATTGGATCGTTCTACTATTTGCGCGTATATTTTATAGCCATCTATTTGATGCTTTGGGTGATAAAAATAACTGTAGACGTATTGTGCTTATTCATTATTATTTTAGGTCTTACAACATCAGACTTACAATTAGTACAAAAATCGAAACGGTTTGCTTATAACTAATAAATATTCAAAGTAATAAGAAATTTTACATGGATTTTAAGGTAAATAGAACAAAAAAATACAAAAACAAAATATATTGACGGTTATTTTAATTCCCTTGCAACGTGTTTGGTAATAACAATACTACCATGGATTCGAACTTTTTTACTATGGATGGAACCCAATCTGTCAACTCGAAAAATAAATCAGACCAAAATGTATGGGCACCCTTTTTTTAAGTTACTGAGTTGCTTCCATAGGTGCAGATAAATTAAGAATGACCGTGTAAGCATAATCTAAAGAAATATCTTCTATTATAAAAGCTGACTCAAAAATAAGATAAGTTTTACTAACAAACAGAAAAATAAAGAGCCTATGTGCTTAATTAATAATCAAAAATAATGAAATAACTTTATTAATAAGTCAGTCTTACCTTATGCATATTTTTAACTTATTCTCATAATATGGCACTTGTTTATTTATTTGGCATTTATAAAAATAAAACAAAGAATGGCATCTAAAATACTATAGTAAAACTAAAAACTGAGTCAGTCTTGCCAATAATATTTCTTTTTAAAAATAATTCCCATCTTTATCATCCATTAGAACATACTGTAGAGGATCCTCACTGATTTGTAAAAGTTCAATTACTTTGACAATATTGTCTGCAGGCACAATATCTAAATCTTGACGTTTAGGCTGGACAAATGTAAGATCTTTCCCTTGTTTGAGAACCGATTTAAAAAATGAAATCTTGAATTTCCCTACCATTTTGCCCTCTAATACCCCTATATAATATTTCCATGTTTTCCTATTATAATATCTGGTAAGTACTGTATCTCCAACATTATATTTTTCATCAAGGTTCTTTATCGTATTTTGGACACTAGCTTGAGTAGCAGCTAAATTAATTTTTTTATCAATAACTTTAAAATGTGTTTTGTCAAACTTAATTTTTGGAAAATTTTCTTTGAACTCAGAATTTATTGAGACGGATTCCAATATAGTGACTTTCTTTTTAGTGTTTTCTGTCGATTCCGGTGATTTTTTTATTTCTAATAACGGGTAAGATTCTTTACATTTTTGTTTCTTAATTGCCGGTTCTTCCTTACTTTTATTTATACCCTTTTCTTGCTTAATTTTATGTGTGTGTGTGTTGCTTCCATAACTATTTCTGTATTGTTTTACTTCACTTACTGGAATGTCTTCTAAGTCTCTAATTTCTTGCACTATTTTCTCAATTTCCTCTTCTCTTGTTGATTCATTTATACCGAGATAATCATCTAATTCAGCTGCATTTGAATCATTTAAAATGTCTGAGAGTGTATTTTCAATATCAGACTCATCATGTACACTCATCTCCATACTGTCCGATGTAGTATCGACACTGGAAGATTTCACTCTTCTCAATTTTGTATTTTTCTTTTTACGTTGCCCTTTCCCTTGTTGTGCTTGTTTTCTTTGCTCTGTGCCTTTCCTTTTCCTGGTCCCTTTCCTTTAGCCAGTAACTTTCCTTTTCCCTGTCCCTTTCCTTTTTCTTGTCCATTCCTTCTACTTAATTCTTTACCTATTTGTTCTTTTTCATGTACCATATCACTACAGCTATCATTTGTTTTTTCTTTCGAGCTGTTTTGGCCATTTTCTAGATTTTCTGATATTCCAGAAGAGCCAGGTGTGGGGTAAATTTTTAAAGCTTTATCTTCTAAATCTTTATTGAGCTCAGTTTGTTTAATCTTTTTTGTTACAGTCTTTGACTTTGATTTCTTGCGTTTCATTTCTTCTTCTTTCTGACTTAAAACGATTAATACATTGTCATGAGTTAATACTTCTGCATTTCCTGATACTCTTACTTTCTTTTTCTTTGGCAACTCGTTTTCAACTCTTTTAATTTTTTGCAGAAGAAGACTTTCAAAGGAGCTGTGCGAACAACAAGGTTTGTGGAGTTGTGGGGAAGGTTTGTGGACTTGCGACGGGTGTGGTTGTTGAAAGACGAGAAGGGTATTTATTTTTTGCAGGCAAAGTGAACTCAGTGTCAACGGTTTTGAAGTTGAATTTTCTGGATTTGGAGTAGCGCTCTGTTTGTATTTTTTCCATCTTTTCAAGGCATCAGGATCAAATTCATTCTCGGATATTACATCTCGATTAAATGGATATATACCTCCTTTTTTGAATCCATTTTTGATAATCTGACTATCCATGTTTTGCCATACTTGTCCAACAATGACTGAAAAATCTTTTTTTGGCAGATTTTGTCCTATATGAGCTCGTTGCCATTTCACAATCCTTTTATCCCAATCATCTTTTAAAGGTTTGAATACCGACAAATCCAAAGGTTGTAATAAATGGCTTGAGTGGGGTGGAAGTTTTATTATGGTAATGTTATTCTGCTTCGCTTTCTCTATTACTGATAGTCGGACATGAGTGCTATGTCCATCATAAAGTAAAAGGGTTGGTTCACCTTTATTTTCTATCATGGGTATGAAAGATTTGGTCATAAATTGTTCAAAAGCTTCTGCTTCAATCCAACCATTTTTCGTTGCTGTGAAAGTAGTTCCCGGAAATGCCTCAGGGGATGTCCACTCACTCCACAGGTATTTACCCTTAAATATTATAAATGGTGGACCTTTCTCTCCTGCAGCACTGCTTGCAAATAACACGGTAGTGTTATTCTTTCCAGATGATGAAGTAGTTCTCGTAGAAGCAAAGCCCTTCAAACCCACGACTTTTGTTTTTTTTGGGTCACTACAATAGAATGTCTCGTCCAGGTTCCAAATACGATCAGGTCGATTTTCAAGATTTAAATCTTTGATTGTTTCCTCAAGTAGGTTAAAGTAGTTATGAATAATGAATGGGTCTGCTGCTTTTTTTCTTGCGTATTCTACAGCTTGAGGTTTTTTTATAGACAAACCATTCCTACGTGCAAAGTTGGTGAACCAATCACTTCCTGGCACACCATCTTTAAAAGGTGATGTGATATTCTTCAATTTAATATAATCAGCAACCAATTCGATGACTTCTTCCCTTGAGAGGCCAAATCCCCACTTTTCCATTATATGCAAATTTTCAGCCAGAATTTTCTCAGTATCCGGTGATAGGACGGTTGGTCTACCAAGTGTAAGGGATTTCTGCCCTCTGCGCCCTGTGACATGATCCATAATTGTTGTTCGGGGGATCTTATAAATTTTTGCCGCTTCGTATCCCGACATTTTGTTATTTTTTACAGCTTCTACAGCTTTCGATAAAGTTTCCTTTGACCAAGACGGTCCTTCTTTTTTTCTCTTATAGTTACGAACCATATTGAAAAGTTTGTCTGAAATAAAGAAAATAACTATTGAACAACAGTTTACATATCTTCTAAAATGAAAAAAAAAAGTATTTAAGTATAGTCCGACAAAAAAGAGTATAAATTTATAACTATCAACATCATCGTGTCGTCCCTTTCAAATCAACGCGGGTTAAAGGGGACGACACAATGGTGTAGCTAATTATTATTTTTTTCTATTTTTTAACGTACTGTATGCTTGCCGATAACCAACATTTTACAAAATTTTTAAAAATGGGTCTTTTCTACCCTTAATAAACTCGTTATCAGAGTTCGGAATCTGCCGGTCATTCAAGTTCCGCATTCTAGGAACGGTGCGTCCACATCTGGCGAATGCCCAGCTCGCAAGAAACTCGCCGCGCGTGCTCTTTATACGAGTCTTGTATGAGTTGCGAAAAGAGACGCACCAAACACTTGCAGAAACTGCACACGTGCAGCTTGCTGGTGGCTTGCGAGTCGCTCGCGAGCTGCGCATTCGCGAGATGTGGACACACCCTTACTCTCTTTTTTACTTCTCCCAGGTTTATTTCGTCAAGAAAATTATTTTTAAAGCATTTCACTAAAAGGTTGACAATCCCCGACTTGAGGTAAGTGCGTCATAGCAACGCACTTGCCCCGAGAAGCTTAGACGCACTTCACCCTTTCAAAATCTTTCAAATCAATATTTGTAACATGTAAATTACAAACTATTTGGCCAAATAACAACAAAAGCAATATTGACACGTAAAGTATAAGGATAAAAGAGTAATCTTACCTTATTTTTAAGTCAACTCGACTTCACAGTACATTTGACACTAAAATTAAGATGGCGACTTACGCCACGGCGACACGTGTGTTGCCATAAACAATTAATATTTCCGCCTAAATTTAGTTCCGGCTTTAAAACTAGATGGCATTCAGTTTTAATATTTGATTAGTTTATCTAAATTCGATGCCAGAGGCACTTGCCCCGTAGAGGCACTTGCCCCGACTGACCTACTTAACTTATACCAAAAATCTTTGACGAGTATATCGATACACAACCTTCTCGAACTCTACACACAATACAGTACCTAAATAACTATATTCTTGATTTAAACTCCATATTTATTGCAGTGAAACTTGCAGTCGCCGGTTTGTAACCAAAATAACCTCAATTCGTCAGCTGATCGACAACTTTTTAATAAAATTATTGGCTTGGCTACTAGGCTTTTGAGCAACTAAATTGTGTTAGGATGCATTTGCTTTCTAATAAACACCAGGCGTTTTTTTTTGTAAATAACAAAGTTTTGTTGTAAAACCCGGGTACCCGAGTATGTCGTCAAAAATTAACCGGGTTCGAAAATCATGAAATACTCGGGTATACCCGAACCGGGTACTCGGGTCCGAAAACCCTAGTGCTTAGTCAACGAAACTGAACATCTTTCCCAAAGATAAATTTTTAGGGCAAGAAAAAAAAATTTACTCCGCCATACAAACTATTCGATCAGAGTAAGCAATTTCTATGGAGAGGTCGAAGTTGTTCAGTTTTATTGACTGAACACGCCCTTTCAGTTAGCGGTACATTGTCTCTTACACCCTGTATATGTCGCAGCCATATCTATAACACGCCGTTTTACAGGAATTCACATAAAAATTACGATACTAATATCTTTCCCAGGCAAATAATCCCACCAGGGGCCGTAAAAAAGTGGCTATCTATAATCTAGAAAGGCACTTGTCTATGGCCCCTGCTCTTTTGCCCACTTATAACGTAAAAAAAAAACGTCATTAAATACGAATTGACTACACAAGGTAGTGATTTTGTATGGAATGGTCGAATGTTTACGTAGCCACCATTTCTACATTTTTCGTCCAAAAAAAAATATACTGTGACATATTTCATACTTATTATCCTCAAAATCATAAAAACTAAATGATTATGCCTGTGCAATTTGATTGGAGCCTTTCTTTTCTTTTTATTTTATTATTGTTTTCATAAATTCCTTATTTATAAAGAGTGTAAGGGACGGTGTACCCAAAACTTAAAGGGCGGTTTCAGTCAACGAAACTGAACAACTTTCCCAAAGAAACATTTTTGGGAAATGAAAAAAAAAATTCACCCCTCCACATAAACTGTTCGATCAGAGTGAGCAATTTGTATGGAGAGGTAATTTTTTTTTGTGTGCCAGTAATGTTTCTTTGGGAAAGTTGTTCAGTTTCGTTGACTGAGCACGCCCGTTCAGTTTTCGCTACGCCGTCCCTGACACCCTTTATTATTGTGTATAAAGAAATGTGTAATCATATAGTTAAAATTCTTTCACAGTGTTTTAATTTTTATCTTGATGCACAGATTTGTGGATTTTATCAAAACTTTTGCTTAAATAATATGTTTAGTGTTAAGTAGGAAAAATATGTTTTAGGCCGGTTGCACACAGATGCAAATATTTTTTTGTTCTAATATTGGTGCAAACTTGTCATACGGAACTCTGATTTTGATGTAAATAAATAATAAATTGGATGTATTTTTTTCATACTACTTAAACTATATCAAGTTATTTTTATATTTGAAAATTATTTTTTGTCATACAAGATGTTGATGCTATTATTTTGACAAGTATTATTTTTGTATATTGGTGTTAAGATTTCCAATTATTATTTTTATACTTTGGCACCTGCAACTTAAACCATTAATTATAATTTATAAATTTCGGTAAATTCAATTCATTCCATTAAGTTTCTGTAAAAAGGACTCTCATTCTGGAGCAGTCCGTTAAAAAAGTATAAACTCAAATGTTTATTATTTATATGAGTTAATGTGTATTGGTATTGTGTTTACTTAAATAGTCAACTAAAATGTAACTTTACCAAGTAACCAAGACAGCCTTTGACCATAAATCAAATGCACGATTGGTAACAAAAAAAGGGATTATTTACCATAACTTGTTGAAATGGACTTCCGCAAAATAACGCCTAATTCCATAACTACCTTAAAAATATTCATTCAGTTCCTCCTACTACCTCATAGAAGGAAGAACTGAATATCTTTATTTTACCGGGTTTAAAGCCGCAGACAATACAGTACTGTAATAAGATAAAGTTTGCCGAACGTAAGAAGTCCGTTTTGATGTTTCCTTAACACCAACGCACAGGGTGTATTTTTCTTTGCAGGTCGTAATTTTTCATACGTTTGACAGCTGTCACAACGGACCTATTACGATGACTAGCGAAGCGTGGGCTAAAACCTCCTTGCGATGGCCTTATCTTATACTTCTTTGGCAAAGTTACAAATGTTTAAAAGACTGATGTCTGGACATTAGTTTGAACAGGGTCGTTATGTCGTTCGTAGCCGTCATTATTAATAGACTAACTAGAGAGATGCTAACCTAAAATAGGGCCAATGTAAGAAGTCCGTTTTGACGTTTCCTCATCACCAACACACAGAGTTCATTTTTCTTTCCAAATCAAAATTTTCATACATTTGACAGCTGTCACAACGGACCTATTACGATGGCCTTACTTTAGTAGGGTAGAGTGGTGTTGCAAGTAAGTAACATGCTATTTACTGTGCACATGGCCGCACGTATGTGGAAACAATTTGATTAGCGTAGCGCTGGTTCAGCTTATACTGGATTTGTTTCTATTTGCTGGAAGCCGTGCGTACCTACCTTAATTTTTGTTATTATAATCCTTTTTTTTTCGCTTGTTCCAACGCTTACCAATGTGTTTTGCAACCAGATTAAGTATATTTGACGGAAAAAATAAAATTGTTTTACAAACTTGTTTTTTCTGACAGCTTTAGTCGATTGCTTTTAACATAGCTGATAAATGTGTTGGTAAGCGTTGGAAAAAACTGAAAATATGGATTATATATATGTTACGGGCAATGTGATAAGCCCGGGCACTATTAATAATGACCGTTCTGTATTAATAATGCCCGACTCAATTGAGCCATGTTATTAAAACAGCATGATTAATCACTTTGACCGGCCATTATGAATAATGCCCGCCCAATCTTGGGCAAAGTAATAAAAGCAACATAACCTTACCAAAACGAACCTAAACAAATCTAACCTAACCAATTTTTTTTCTTTTGTCTTTTTTTTTGTCTATGGGTAGACGTAAATAAAATATTAATTAAAAGGTTAGGTTAGTTATGGCTAGATTTGGTTAGGTTAGGTTAGGTTGCTTTTATTACTTTGCCCAAGATGGGTCTAGCATTATTCATAATGGCCGGCCAAAGTGATAAATTAATCACTTTGCCCGAAGCTCTTGGACATTATTAATAATGTTCGGTCTGTATTAATAATGCCCAGTTAATCACGTTGCCCGTAACATATATATTATGTTGTCAGCATTTTAAAGTTTACTAATGTCTTTTGTGTTTGGTTGGTGCTGCCACCTAGCGAGGGAATATCGTGTTGGTACATTCGGTCGCACGTCAGCAGTAACACTGACCTTATTCGGGTCCCTGGCGATTCAGCGCGGGTTATACTGTTTTTGTTACCACTCACTTGCTGCCATGTGTACACGACCATTCCAAACCATTCTCTCATTACCATTCAAAAGATTTTATTTGATGTATTAAGATATTACACAGTTAAATACAGCGCTATTTTTTATCACCCGTATATTTTAGGAGATGATTCTGTCCACGAAACTGAACAACTTTTCCTAAGAAACATAGCTCGAAATACGAAATACATTTTTTGACTTCCCATACAAACTGCGTCAGCTGACAGGACACTGTATGGGAGGAAAAAAAAATTTTTTTCGTGTTTCGACTTATGTTCCTTGGGAAATGTTCTTCAGTTTCATGCTCAGAGTCACCTCTTAAAATATCCGGATTGATAAAAAAATATTTCTCATTGATAATTAATCAATCATCAATGACTGACGGTCGATAGATTGAATTGATTGAATTTGTAGCTATTTTTATTTATTGTTCACTGTTGGGTGTTGTATCTTGAGCTAAAATAAGTGAAGAAACATGTAATATACTAAATAATAGAGATAGGGGTATCTTAGGTCACATTGGCCTTAGAATACTCTGTCGCCTGTATTTCAATTACACAAATAAAATTATGCCAATAGAAGTTACTGGTTTCATTTGAAACAATTGCTTGTTTTAGGGTTCCGTACACAAGGGTAAAAAATGTGACCCTGTTGATATGCCTTCGATGTCTGTCTGTCAGCGGGCTGTATGAACCGTAATTCAAAAAATACAAAAAATTCAAATTACAAAATACAAAATGTTTTATTAATATTTTTATACAATGTGGTATAAATCTCGAGGATGGAACTTCCTATTAAGCAATCAGGTTGCCTGTGTCAGGAGGCTCCGCTCTTCCTTCAAATGAATATGTTGGCGAGTGCCCAACTATCTGTGTGTCAGTAGTATGTATTACGTAAAAGTGGGTGTGTGAGTCTGTATAGTGTGTGTGTGTAAGTCTGTATAGTGTGAGTGTATAAGTGTGTGAGTGTCTGTGAGTGGTGTTAACCTGTAGGTATTATGTATGTAATAATAATAATATGTATTATGTAATAGGTAGACAGTTGAAATTTTCACAGAATATGTATTTCTGTTGCCGCCATAACAGCAAATAATAAAAATTAAATTGAGAACTAACGGGGCTTCCCTACTAAAAATATGATTTTAGGCAATTTTTTCTCGTTTTTTGTTTTAGCTCTTTTGTAAAAACGGGAACCCTTACAAGCGTGAAAATTAGCATAAGCTATAATATGTAGAATAACAAATAATAAAAACTGGTCGAGTGCGTGTCGGACTCGCGCGCATTTATTTAATACACTTCTGCGTGACTGTGCGTCCTAAACTAAGACGGTATTTTTACCTTAGTGGTACGGAACCCTGAGTGCGCGAGTCCGAGTCGCACTTGATCATCACCGAGATAACAGCGATAAAACAAAAGAGTAAATTATAAAAAACTAGATAATAATTAGCGCAGATATTGCGTCGATATTGGTGATGACACTATAAGTAAAATATAAACCGGCCAAGTGCGAGTCGGACTCGCGCCCTAAGGATTCCGTACCTATCTACCATATGATATTCTAAAAGTTTTTGCTCTTTGTCTTGAAAAATTCCGCGACCATCCAACTTGACCCTCTTTTATAGAAAAGTTCTTGAAACGGGAGCTCACCTTAATTGGTTACTATTGGTTGTGAGAATTTTTTTAATATTTAATGATTTTAGACTTTTCCCTTTATTTGTACTATGAGACCTAGCTTCTTGCCAAATTTCATAATTTTAGGTCAACGGGAAGTACCCTCTAGGTTTTGCTTTAGTGCATAAATGTATGGAAATGAGGACATAAAAAGCAATATCTTACGATTGCGTCGTTGTAAAAAATTGAAGTTTTCAGATCTTGTATGGTTTATGGACTTTAATATTCCCCTTTTTGGTGTTAATTGAACCCTAAAAACGTAGTAACAAGAGAAGTGATGTGGTCGAGATAGAATTTTAATTTAATTTGAATAACTGCAGAAATAAAATTCTAAAATGACCCTCATTTTGTCCCATTTGTAATACTGCTACATTTTTTATCAAAAAAATAAAAATTTACAATATTTTAGACAAAACAATATTTAACGATGGTGGTTCGTTTTACATTTTTGATATTTTTGAAAGGCAAATATTTAACACGGCAACTGAAATCCTTTTTAGGCGACTTTCTATTAAGTCACAAAAAAACTAACTTTGCAGTGATTAAATATATTAGCAACTATTAAACTACACAAGCAACAAAAGGCTAGGATCAAAAAAACGGCTGCTACTGTAAGGTATCAAATATATCAAGCGGGATCAGTGAAAAACTGGTTAAGGTATTATAAAACCTAATGTGGCGACTAATTTTTCCGAGGGGATATCAAACATTCTTAACTGGCAACTATTGGCTTTCATTATAAAAATACACATTTGGCAGCGATTGTTAGGTAGCTTTAAAACTGAAAATGGGTATTATAATAATGTATTTGGATATTAGAATATTGTTGCAGATTCGTAAATTCTTGAAAAAGGCGGCAAATGCGCTCGTTAGGTTAGGTTAGATATATAAAATAGATATTAAATCAACACTAATTAAATTAATCGATTTTGATTGACTTAATTAGTTTTCCGTTCGATACATCATTGTTTCACTCCCTTTTTTTACACTTAAGATAGTCAAGAAAAAATTAAACAGACCAAGAATAGTTTTTTAGCCCTTCGTCCATTTGGATCCATTGGATGGCTCCATTGATGGATCCAAAAAAACTTTTTCCTCCTTTTTAATCCATCGTTTAAATAGCATGTCGACAATTTGGTTTATTTAGATCCCTAAAAATGTAGCCAAAAGTATTTTTTTTAAGATCTTGTTTGTATTTATTTCAGACCTTGGTCAAGTTTATAGACAACCCCATTTTAGAATTTATGAAAGCCTATTTTAACTTTTTTATCCGCCGATAATTTGTCGCCTTAGAAGAAATTCAATTGCCACAAAAGAAAATCACTGCCAGATAAAATTTAAATAAAACCTCAAAACTCATTAAAAAGCCGCCGCTTTTTAAGATGCTACCTCAAATAAGTCGCCAAAGTAGTTTATTTACTATCCATTTTCAGTTTTTTTAAGACCCGGAATGGTATCAATTTGTCGCCGCGTTTAATACATGCCTTTTTGAAATAACATAGAAAAAATATTACTTGAATTTCGGGGTTACCGTTGGTCGTAACAGCCACGTTGCAAGGCACGCTCATATGAACGTTATTGACGTGTTTTGGAATGAATTTTAGGAAAAGTATAGCCTTAGAGGTATAGTCCCCTGGAGCTGCTACTACAAGGCATAGCACAAAGTATTTTATTTGGAAAACTTACAGCCTTACTTAATAAAACATAGATATTTAAACAGTAGTAATTACAGGGCCATTAATTTATATTCTAGACGTCACAAGGCCCAGTTCTATTTCTTCACCCTTTACATATGCTTTTTACTAACAATTGTGATAAGGTAGGTAACCAAAACCAAACTAATGTAACATAAAGGCATATATTTTATTCGTGAAACAAAATTTAAAAAGTAGGTTCTAATATACTAACTTATCTTATTCTTATCCATATCATTTATTCATAATAATAGTTTATGCAACGGTACATAATGATGGGTATAAAACTCGAGTGTCGGTTTATGGGACGCAGCGCAGGCGAGTGTAGCGAGCGATAATAGATGACATGAGTGTTTTACCTTTTATCTCTTTTCCCGAAGATACTACCGTACTAAGCGATGTTCCTACTTGATTTTAAAAAACATAAGTCGGATACCGTCTTACTACAAAACAAATTTAAACACTCGTCTAACACGTGTTAACACTGTCTAAGCAGTTAAACAGGTGTGTAACAGAAACAAAAGATCGCAAGACGCTGTTTTGTAGTAACATTTTTTTTGATCAAGTGTTCAACAGATGTCTAACTTTTTTGTAGTAAGACGGCTGAAGGCGAATTCTAAGCACAGATTGACATTATGGAGGTGGTAACATACAATTTTTGAACGCATTATTGAGGATTTACGATATGGGAGTAGATAATAGTACATTAAGATGCGAGTGCGCTCTTTTGCTCATTACGCACGAGGCTCAGGGCAAGCGACGGCGTAATGGAGCCGAGAGTGTAATGACAATGCTCACTTGCGTCTTACGACGTTTTTCAACAAATTAACTTGTAAAAATACTAAAATTTTCTAACCTTAAATGTCCACAGTTCCACCGGAACATTTTGTAGGTTGCATATTTTGGTATTTTCCTTTGATTTGTACAACCTCCAAACTTGTATTTCGTGTCTAAGTAGTTCTGACGGTTCAGGAACTACATTAAAAACAGTTATTTATTTGTATTTGTCGACACTTTTAGAAACAATTACAATAATAAACACCACAAATATTTGTAAAAGAAATAATGGGCGGCATAATACGCATTATTTCTTTTTCAGCGGGCACAGGTTATATATGCCTATTTGAGAGACACAGACTAAACAGCTGAAACTGAACCTTACTTAAATGACAAATTTATTGTTGATTAGTAAATTTAAATTTGATTAGTAAATTAATATAAATAATTTCACAATACGAGACTCATTTTTAATATTTTCTCGGATACAGCTCAATTTCATGAAAATGTTACTAACTTTATAAGCATAAAAACTCCTTGTTCCTTGCAGAGATTAAAAAAATAAAACACTAGTGCAGTAATATAATGAAAAAAGCACGTGTGTTTAATAAGCTGGATTATGGATCTTAATACAGTGCAAATAAAGCTGTTTTATGAGCAAATGTGTTGAAAAACAATTATTGATTGTGTTTAAATGTTTACAACAAATTAATGCAACTTAAAATAATTAAAAAAACACTTAAGCAATATGAGATTAAAGCAATACCTTTAGCCCAATCAAGTTAATATATTTTCATAATAAAATTTAAGTTTAAACAAAAATGACAAAAAATCTCTTAAGTAACTATGTCAAGAATTCACCTACATAACTATGTCAAAAATATTTTATCTACTTACTCTCATATCGTTAATCCTCAATAATGCGTTCAAAAATTGTAGGTTAACATCTTCATAATGTCAATCTGTGCTTAGAAACACTCTTAGGAGCATTTTTTTTATCTGTGGGAGTGTATTATGAAGTATTGAATTTACTAACAGTCATCGCTGGAGACCAAAGATTTCGGACCTCCTTGCTTAGTACCCTTATTTTTCTGTGCTGGAGACCTATTAAAACAATTTTTTAATTTTTATAGGCACGCCATTGACAGCTTGATGCGTTTGTAGTCTGGGGTTGCAAGGAGGTTTCATTGCAATAACGGAAAACTCAGCAAACAAAAGTTGTATTTACATATTTTTATTCGTTTTGTAATGAAATCAGTGATAAAATCGTTTACGATTTGCCTTCGAGTGTTTTTAAAGCAGCTATAGGAACTTCGCTTAGCAGTTATTACCGGAAAAAGAGAAAATCATTAAGGTTTGTTTTTGAACACATTATTTTAGGATTCACGATATGAGAGTAGATAAAGTTGTGTATGCAACTCCACATAATTAGGTATAAAACACTCGTGTCTTCTATTATGGAACTTGGCTCGCTACGCTCGCCTGTGTCTCATAAACCGACACTCGAGTTTTATACCCCTTATTATGTACCGTTGCATAAAATACTATTAAAACTAGCTGTTGCCCGCGACTCCGTCCGCGTGGGGTTCAGAAAAAGTAGCTAATGACTTTTCCCATGGTTCAAACTATCTTCGTACCAAGTTTTTATCACAATCGGTTTATCGGATTAGTCATAAAAGCGTAACAGACAGACAGACAAACAGTGCAGTTCTCGCCTTTATATTATTAGGTTTACAGAGTACAGATAATACGGATTTTTAGGGTTCCGATACCAAAATGGTAAAAAAAAGGAACCCTTATGGTGCCGCTCTGTCTGTCTGTCTGTCTGTCTGTCCGTCTGTCTGTCACACCTCTATATCTCAGCAACCACTTATGCTATCAACCTGAAATTTGGAATAGTTTTAGAATATAGTTGCCCAACTTAATTGCACAAGAAAAAATTTTGAAAAAAGTATGATTATTAATATAAAGGGGGCCAAAATAGGGGGGGCCAAATTTCAAATTGTCGCTACTAGGTCGAGTGGGGTATCATATGAAAGGGCTTTACTTGTACATTTTAAAATATATTTTTGTATTTTTTTAAATTTCTTAGTTTTAAAGTTATGATGAAAAATGTCAAGAAAAATACCATTCCCCCCCCCTTATCTCCGAAGTTTGAGTAAGGAAAAATCTGAATTAATTACAGTTGACAGAAGTTTATATAAACTTTACAGCAAAAATAAAACGATCTTTCTAAGTTGCACAGTTTTTCAGAAATCTGCAAAAAACCTTTACAAACAAATTTAGTTTTGCGGTCCTGAAAATGGACTTTATTGCTTCCAAAAATACTATAGGTATATCGGAACCCTCGGTGCGCGAGTCCGACTCGCACTTGACCGGTTTTTTTTAAATTAAACACCTCTTGTTTACGTGTGGACTGTCAGGTCGCCCACTATCCTCGTAAGTGTAAAATCATAGTCGAATGCCACGCGGAGTAACTATGATACGGGTTTCGTTATTTCTTATACAAAACAAAGCCTAACTAAATCTGAGGCTCAGTCACTTTAGCTTCTGTGGCTACTGAAAAAAGAGCGGTACAAAGTCCAACGTGTCTAGCTTCACATGCTTTTTACTCTACATGTACCTACATACAAAACTGTTGGACTTCACTTCCGTACAATCTTTGTAACTTATCTCTCCCCTTAAAAGACAATTTCTAAAAAACAATGATTTACTTCTCTCTTTATTTTTTGAAGTATTTCGTTTAGTCGTTTCTTATCGCCCACACTAATTTTTTTATAAATTTATCAAAAGTACAGACACGCGGTTTCTACTCTTTTATTATATGTATAGATAAACGTCAAGTCAAATATCTAGCCTATCACAATATTACTTTTAGGGTTCCGTACTCAAACGGTGCCATCGGAACCCTCCCATTACAACAAACCCGGACACTTCATAGAATAACGAGGGCGTAACCACTACAAAATTTTAAATTGAGAAGCGTACGCACGGCAGCAAGCACGTAGAAAAATAAACCGGCCAAGTGCGAGTCGGACTCGCGCACCGAGGGTTCCGTACCACCACATAATCATAATTGTATTAGTTGAAATTTCAGTAAGTTAATGTGCTAGATTTTTTGAGTCCGACACGCGCTTGACCAAATTTTATTATTTGTTGTTATTTTATAGCTTATGCACTATAAACATACCAATTTTCACGTTTGTAAGTGTTCCCGTTTTTAAAATAGAACTAAAACAAAAATCGCCTCCACGACCATCCAACTTGACCCCTCTCTTATATGAATGTTCTTGAAACGGGAGCTCACCACAATTGGTTACCATTAGTTGTGAGAAAAGTTGTAATATTTAATGATTTTAGACTTTTCCCATTATTTGTACTATGAGACCTAGCTTCTTGCCAAATTTCATAATTTTAGGTCAACGGGAAATACCCTGTAGGTTTTGCATTTTTGCATAAATGTATGGAGATGAGTACATAAAATGCCATATCTTTTGATTGCGTCTTTGTAAAAAATTTAAATTTTCAGATCGTGTGTGGTTCATGGATCCTAATATGTGGTATTAATTTCAACCTGATACCTTTACCCGTTCGTGAGATAAAGGGTCTTGACAGACAGACAGACAGACAGACGGACAACAAAGTGATCCTATAAGGGTTCCATTTTTGTCTTTTGAGGTACGGAACCCTAAAAACCAGTACAAGCTGAACCAGCGCTACGCTACAAACGCCTGAAACCAGAGACCCGCTCAAGGTCTAATGTTTCCATCGACGAGCGATGCACGTCTATACTTACTATTATAAAAATGTAAATTGACTTTGTCTGTAGATTGAAGATATTTATAAAAATATGTGACTTTATGCCCCTGAATCCAAATCAGATTTTTTTAATTTTTGATTGTTTGTTTATTTAATCGAGCATCACGCAAAAACTACTGAACCGATTTTAATGAAACTTTTTTGTTTGATATAATAGTTTGACTTAAACACTGATATATATACTTTTTTTTAACATTCATCGAAGTCGCGGGCAAAAGCAAGTAGAATATACAGGGTGTAAGGGACAGGTTTTCTAAAACTGAAAGGGCATCATCAGTCAACATAACTGAACAACTTTCAGTGAATAAAACTTTCAGGAAATGGAAAATAAATCGGTTTATCCTACGAAATTGCAAACTTGATTGGACAAGATTTTTTTAATTTCCTGAAAGTTTTGTTCATTGTTCAGATGCGTTAACTGATCATACTTTTCAGTTTGGTATTTATAGTAGTTTCTAACCTACCACTTTATTGCCATCATAAAATATTATAATGTGTGTACGGAGCTCTCGGTCTGCGATTTCGACTCGCAATTCGCCAGTTTTTGTGACCCTTTATGTATTTATTTTTTCCGTGTGTGTGTTCGCAAATGTTTGATTAAACACTGCTTTAGATTAAAGCTTTTGTAACATATATCACAAGAAAAAAGTCTCTCCCCCGTATGTGCTCGCAGATGTACGACTAAATTAGACTTTTGAGTAAAGCTTTTATGACATATATCACAAGAGTATTTATTATTCTTTGTATGAAAATGTATTTGAATATGTCTAACTAAACCAGTCTTTCTAGTAAAGCTTTTATGACATAAATCGCAAGAATAAGGTTTCTCCCCTTTACGTATTCGTCGATGTATGTCTAATAGATGTTTGTAACTAAAAGTTTTATGGCATACATCACAAGAATGTGGAATCTTCGGTTGATGTTTTCGCCGATGGGTGCCTAAAGGACCCTTTAGTCGAAAGCTTTTATGACATACTTCGCAGGAATAAGGTTTCTCCCCTGTGTGGATTCGTCGATGTGTGTTTAATAGATGCTCCTGAAAGAAACTTTTATCGCATAAATCACAAGAATATGGTTTATTCTGTATATGTGTGTTTCGCAAATGTTTGTCTAAACTAACCTTTCGAATATATCTTTTACAACATGCATCACAAGAATAAGGTCTTTCCCCTGTATGTAGTCGCAAATGTATGGTTAATTGATGCTTGTACTTAAATATTTTATGACATACACCACAAGTATGTGGATTTTTCTGTTTGACTTTGTGTATTCCCATATGACTAACTAAACGAGACTTTTGATGAAAGCTTTTAAGACATACATTATTGTATTCTCCCCTTTACAGATTCGCAAATGTCTGATTAAACAAGACTTTCGTTTATAGTTTTTATGACATACATCACAAGAAAAAGTTTTCTCAGTATGTGTTTGTAGATGTGTGTACAAAACATTTCTTTGAGTGAAGCTTTTGTGACATACATCACAAGAAAAAGGTTTCTCCCCGGTGTGTATTCGGAAATGTAAGCCTAATTGAATCTTATGACGAAAGGTTTTATGACATACATCACAATAATATGGTTTCTCAGCAGTGTGTATTTGCCGATGTTTGTCTAAAGAATTTTTTTGAATAAAGCTTTTACAACATACATTACAAGAATGTTTCTTATCTTGAGTGTGAATTTTCCGATGTCTCTCTAACTTACTCTTCTGATTAAAGCTTTTATAACACACATTACAAGAATATGGTTTATCCCCTTTATGCGTTCGCTGGTGTGAATATAAACCACTCTGTTGACTGAAGCTTTTATGACATATATCACAAGAATATGCTTTCTCACCTGAGTGAATTGGCTGATGTTTGATCAAGTAACTCTTTTCCTTAAAGGTTTTATGACATAAATCACAGGAATATGGTTTCTGAACTGTGTGTGTTCGCCGATGTCTGTCAAAAGTCGCTTTCATTCTAAAGTTTTTATCACACACATCACAAGAATATGGTTTATCACCAGTGTGGATTCGCCGATGTCTGTTAAAATGATTTTTATCCCCAAAACTTTTACAACATACATCACAAGAATACGGTTTACCCTCTTTGTGTTTACTTAAGTGTGAGTTTAACTGACTTACGTATTTAAATTTTGCACCACAAGTCTTACAAACGAAAGGCATATCATTAGTGTGAACTTTTAAATGTACAATTAAATAAGATTTGTAAGGAGTTATAAAATGACACAATGAACAACAAAATTTTCTAGCAGCAGCATGTGCCTTCAAATGTGAGTTTAAATTTATTGCACTTGTTGCTGAATAGTCACAAATGTCACATGAAAAAGAGTCGCTCTCAGCTCCCGTCGTAACTGGTTTAGAACAATTATTTTTGGTGCCGAGTGCTTTTTTTGAAACTTCATGTTGGCTCTCTACACTTATAAATGTATCAGGTAGTTGACTCACAGACGAAGCGTTTTTTGTAATATTTGGGGTGTTATCTGGTGCAACTTCACAGTCAGTGTCTGCTCTTTGACTACAAGGGAGTGTCCTAGTAGTTATAAGATATGCACTGTAAAATCGAAATAAAAACCTATTTATATTTATTTATATATTTTTGATTCCCTGCTGTATCTTTTTTCGTGCCTTCCTTGCTATTGGCCTTCTTCTTCTTCGGCATACCAATACCTAAAAAAAATTTTTTTTTTTGTTATTCACCATTTTTACTATCGGATCCTTTGAAGGGCTACCCGCCATCCACTAGCGCCCCAATCAGTTAAAAATATTACACGCTAAATACAAAACTTATCTAAAATCCGGGAAGACAGAATGAGGTACGAGACTCTTGTTTATTTAGAACCTATCAACTCAGTAAAATGAAGTTCACTGTAGTTACAGATACAAAAACTGCTTAAGGTGGCCGTTTTTCGCACTTCTCTGTAGTCTTCAGTTAACTATATTTTACAGTTGATAGGTTCTAAATAGTCTAGGGTACCTTTACTTCAATTTGACTTTCCGGATTTTCGCTAAGTTTTTTATTTAGCGAATAATATTTTTTTAACTGATGGGGGCCTCTTAAACCGTAAATTTTTAACATTAATGGCAGCTGCACTACCATTACGGTATAGCTAATTTACACGGGGCAAAATTTAGGCGCTTCTGAGGTATATGCAGCTCAGCTATACGAAAGTAAGAAATACAGTAGAATCCGTTTAGTACAAGGCATATGTTTCGTTATGTTTAAGAAATATCGTAAAAAAAATGAAACACTAGTCAACGAAGTAAGTTATTTATTTTCGATTGGTTGGGGATCCGATTATTCGGATATGATTCTCAAGTTAAATAATAAAGCCTAATCTCCTCTTACGTCCGGTTTCAGCGAATCTGGTTATAACTTTCTCTAAATAAAAAAAATTACTAAAATAAAAACTTTTCTTTCTTTCTTTCTTTTTTCTTAAATCAATTTTAATATACCTATGTATATTCATGAGAGCAAGACCGAGAAGGCGATTTTCCGTCATCGTTGATCGTAAGTATATTTTCAGGTGCCGTAGCGACGAAACAGATCTTTCTGCCGATGCGTTTGTTACCAGCAGCGTTGCAAGAATCATCAAAAATTAAAAATTATAGGAAAAGCATCCTTATCGGATTCAGCCAATATGTCTACAGCAGTACTAGAATATCTTTTTGCTGTTCCTTTTCTTGATTCCATTTCTCGCGCCACAACAACATTTCATCTTTAAGGAGAAAAAGAGCCGTACCCTTATATTATCTACTAGCTGTTACCCGCGGCTTCGCTCGCGTGGATTTCGTATTTATGTTGTTACCGGTTTTCCGAAGCAATGAGATATTTCCCCGTCATTTCGGGGTAATTTTAAACTAAGGAAAAACTGCGCAAATCAATGAGTATAATTCAAGATCCAGCTGAATTTTATATAATATACAGACGTTACTCATAAATTACTCAGAACAGAGGAACTTAGCTGCAGTATCCTAACAAATGTAAAGAGAGAGATGAGAGACACCTTTATGTAATATTTCAAAACAGAGCCAATTCGCAGAAGTAATTGAGAAAAACTAAAACCCTCTCCCCCCTTCGTCTCCCCCTCCCTTTCCCCCTGCCCCTCCCTCTCCCCCTTCCTTTTCATCACCCCCTCCCCCTCCCTCACTCCCTCCCTCTCCCCCTTCCCCTCCTTCTCCCTCTCCCTCTACCTCTACCTATACCTGTACCCCTCTACCTCTCTTCCTCTCGACCTCTCTACCTCTCTACGTCTCTTCCTCTCTACGTCTCTACCTCTCTACCGCTCTACCTCTCTACCTCTCAACCTCTCAACCTCTCTACCTCTCTACCTCTCTACCTCTCTACCTCTCTACCTCTCTACCTCTCTACCTCTCTACCTCTCTACCTCTCTACCTCTCTATCTCTCTACCTCTCTACATCTCTACCTCTCTACCTCTCTACCTCTCTACCTCTCTACCTCTCTACCTCTCTACCTCTCTACCTCTCTACCTCTCTACCTCTCTACCTCTCTACCTCTCTACCTCTCTACCTCTCTTTCTCTCTACCTCTCTACCTCTCTACCTCTACCTCTACCTGTCCCTATCCCTACGCCTTACGCCAATTTAACCGCTATCCCTAACATAGAAATGACACCCATATTTATTTTTAGACATTTCAAACCTATCGCACCCCAACCCCATCCCCAGGGGACGATGGTATTTCACGTCCACCACGTTGGATTTCAAAGTTGTTGTAGTTTTCGTAATCAGCGACCCGATAAACCATACAAACGACACCCATATTGATTTTTAGACATTTCAAACCTATCGCACCCCAACTCCATCCCCAGGGGGATGATGGTATTTCACGTCCACCACGTTGGATTTCAAAATTGTTGTAGTTTTCGTAATCAGCGACCCGATAAACCATACAAACGACACCCATATTGATTTTTAGACATTTCAAACCTATCGCACCCCAACTCCATCCCCAGGGGGATGATGGTATTTCACGTCCACCACGTTGCATTTCAAAATTGTTGTAGTTTTCGTAATCAGTGACCCGATAAACCATACAAACGACACACATATTGATTTTTAGACATTTCAAACCTATCGCACCCCAACTATTTCACGTCCACCACGTTTGATTTCAAAATTGTTGTAGTTTTCGTAATCAGCGACCCGATAAACCATACAAACGATACCCATATTGGTTTTTAGACTTTTTCACCCCATTTCCTTTTTTTAGGGGTTGAATTTGGGGTGGAATTTCAATAACAGTGATGAACGTTGCATAGAATTACATCATTAATGCATAAATAATGTGGATTTTACTTTAAGAATAAAGAATTTTCAACTTCATCCCCCTTTTCACCCTTAAGGGTGTCGAATTTTCAAAAACCCTGAGATACGTAATTATTAATTTTTAGTCGTCAGCCTAAACACAAATTTTAAAGATCCTAACTTCAAAACTGACGGACTTTCATACAAACTTTCATCCCCTATTTTACCCCCTTAGGGGTGGAATTTTGTAAAACCCTTTCTTAGTGCACCCCTAGGCCTCATAAGAAACCTACATGCCAAATTTGGAATCTCTAGACCCAGTGGTTTGGGCTGCGCGTTGATATGTCAGCCAGTCAGTCAGTCACCTTCTTCTTTTATATATATAGATTTCGAGTAGTAATCCAAATCGATCGATAAGGGACTTTATGATTTGGTCCATTTCAGCAGGGGAGTGGTTACTATTGATAGCATTCTCTCTCTGGATAGAATACTGATAATTGAAAAACGTCCAAAGTTTCAGCTGAGTATCTTTTTCGTAAATCTGCAAGAACAAAGTCTAGTAATGGTCCATAAATTGAAACTCTGTAGTATTCCTCGGCAGAATTCGTATGATGGTTGGCACGATACTCGTAAATTTGGCGTCCACCGCCGTGGCTACCGCGAGGGATACCTTCTTTACTCCGTGGATACGAGGAAGCATAGCAAGCTCAAAATAATCAAGCTTAAATTGCCTATAAATCTACAAATAGAAAATAATATAGGATATTTTCCACTTGTAGATTTATCCAAGCACAGCAAGTGTAAAAAAAAACCATTTGTGATTTAAATTATGTCTGTAAAAATGTTTAAAAAAGTTGATTTCATTGTTAAAAAGAAAAACAGCTAAATTCTTGTCGAGAATGATCGACTGCCTAGCTATATGGACGTTTTTCGATCTGTCGATTAAGCTCGTTATCAAAATAAGGATTTTTTTTTGTCGAGGCTCTGGGCACCCATTGCCCCCCCCCCCCCCCCCCTTGTATCCGCGCCTGGCTACCGTAGTCAAAATTTTGCAGGTAACATGCTACAGGTTTCCCTTTGGGTAGTGTTGTAAAAAACTCGCGTCTAGGAGTCTACATTCTAGGACCCAACTCTAATCAACTAAACTCGACTCATAAAGCTAGGCACTCTACTACTCGTAGTATTTACAAACCTACCGACTTTCCGACAAAAAAATTATATTTGCTCGAAAAATGTACTTACAAGAACCTATACATTGCTCGTAAGGGGCATGCCCACTGAGCACGCAGCGTTTTTCCTACGTCAGTGGGCATGCCCCGTCTACCCACTGGAGTTTGCGCCTCTGTGGTTAAAGTGTCGATGCATTGTTAATCAATTTGCAAGTAGTTTTTTTTCTCACAAATTACTTAGTTTTTAGTAGTCCTGCCCTCGACTGCCCGGCAGTGACCGCGGGGCACTCTGATGGCGAACTTTTTGTTTTATGACCCTTGTCAGTGTCCAGTGGTTTTTAGGTTTCCGATACGAAAATGGAAAAAAAAGGAACCCTTATGGTGTCGCTTTGTCTGTCTGTCTGTCTGTCCGTCTGTCTGTCACACCTGTATATCTCGGCAACCACTCATGCTATCGACTTGAAATTTGGAATAGTTTTAGAATATGGTTGTCCAACTTAGATGCACGTGAAAGAATGAAGAAAAAAATCATGATTATTAATGTAAAGGGGGCCCAAATAGGGGGGGCAAAATTACAAATTATCGGTACTAGGTTGAGTGGGGTATCATATGAAAGGGCTTTACTTGTACATTCTAAAATATATTTTCGTATTTTTTTACAACTCTTGGTTTTCAAGTTATGATGAAAAATGTCAAAAAAAATACCGTTCCCCCCCCCCTTATCTCCGAAGTTTGTGAATGGAAAAATCTGAATTAATTACAGTTGATAGACGTTTATGTAAATATTACAGCAAAAATAAAACGATCTTTCAAAGTTGCACAGTTTTTTAGAAATCTGCAAAAAACCTTTACAAACAAATTTAGTTTTGCGGTCCTAAAAATGGACTATATTGCTTCCAAAAATACTAAAGGTATATCGGAACCCTCGGCGCGCGAGTCCAACTCGCACTTGACCGGATCTTTTTTACATTGACGGACGACGATGTCAGAAAGTCCGTGTCTACCCGGCTCACGTTTGCGGAGCGTCTTTATGGTTGGCACAAGGTGAGAAAGCAATGTATCGGTCGTAAGCGAGTACGACTTGCACTGGGCCGATTTTCGGGTGGCCGTGTGTCCACAACCTTTTTTAGAGGGATTCACGTTTGTACCCATCAAACAAAGGCATATTGCCTCACTTACCACATCATTTCCGATACAACATATCTTAATCTAGCACAGCAACTTTATCGTATAAATAAATAAAAATAAAATAAAAACTTTTCATATCGGACAATGTGAATAGGCTTCACATCGCGAGTGTATAGGCTTCTTCTGGGCAAGCTCGTTACATCGTCGACCTCATCTCTGTCCTCAGGGCTAGATAGAGCCCCAGATATGACGTCGTATATCCTATAACCAGCGGATGAATAAGACTTCTATTTGACAATTTAAAATTTTAGAAGTTATGATATGAGGGAACAGAATTAACATACATACAAAATGGTCAAAATCATAACCCTCCTTTTTGCCGTAGTCAGGTAAAAGAAAAAAATGTGGTCAGCATTAAAAAAATTGAGCTAACTTCTCAGAGCATTTTGGGCTCAAAACTTAAAAAAGAGAATGGAAAACTTACTCAGATAATCGTTAGTTGGCTTATGGAACATCGTAGGACCAATGACCAACTCCTCCTTGACCTCATGATCTTCGTACAGGCTGCAAGCACCATCATAATCTAAAGGTAACTTGTCGACGTTACACTGTGTTTCTTCTACATCCTCTTTGATTTCCAGCTTGTGCAAAACTCTTCTGAAAAATTACAATACAATCCTATATGGTTTCTTGCCGTTTCTTTTACGCTGCCATAGCACGATCCGAAACGGCGTAGACTCGCTCTATTTGCATTGTATTCTGCATGACATTCAATAAGTATTCTGTAAAGAATCTACATTGAATAAAATTATCTGAATCTGCCAAGTGCGTGTCGGGCCACGCGCAATGTAGGGTTCCGTAGTATTGTTCCTTATTATTGTTAAACAGGTTTCGAATTTTTCATATTTTTTTCCATCCTAACGACAAGCGAAGCCCTGCGCCTGATTGCTATCTATATTTCTATTATTATTATTTGATAGCCCAGCAGCAACTTTGCTGATGTGGCTACATCTAAGCTGGTGTGTTGTTCACTGCACATTAAGAAAGTTTATCTGATTAATGATTATATCAACCCCTATAAGAGGGAAACGGGGTAAATAAGTCTAACAACCAATATGGGTATCGTTTGTATGGTTTGTCGGGTCGCTGATTACGAAAACTACAACAATTTTGAAATCCAACGTGGTGGACGTGAAATACCATCATTCCCTGGGGATGGGGTTGGGGTGCGACAGGGTTAAAATGTCTAAAAATCAATATGGGTGTCGTTTGTATGGTTTATCGGGTCGCTGATTACGAAAACTACAACAATTTTGAAATCAAACGTGGTGGACGTGAAATACTATCATCCCCTGGGGATGGGGTTGGGGTGCGATGCGATGGGGTTGAAATGTCTAAAAATCAATATGAGTGTCGTGTCTATGTTTATATAAGGATAGGGATAGCAATTAAGATGGCACTAGGGGTAGGAATAGGGGACGGGATAGGGGTAGGGGTAAGTAGGGAGAAGCAGAAGGAGAGGGTGAGGGGAAGAAGAGAGGGAGGGGGAGAGGAGGGGGAGGGGTAGAGGGAGAGTGGGAGCGGGAGAGCGGGGGAGCGGGAGAGTGGGAGCGGGAGCGGAAGAGTGGGAGCGGGAGAGCGGGAGCGGGGGCTATAGGTTTTACAGCGGGAAAATATCTCTTCCTGTGGGAAAACACGTTATAATATAACATGAACATGTTTTTATAAGACTGTTTGTTTTTCTAAATACTATAAATAAATAAAATAATAAATATAAAATACAAAAACCTCGCGAGCGAAGCCGCGGGCAACAGCTAGTTGTCTATAAGCCACTCGTCAAGCCGGTTTTTAAAGCTATTCGTTGAGGGAGCGTCTACAATGTCCTGTGGTAAGCAGTTCCAAGTGCACATAACTCTATTGTTAAACTCGTGGTAACCAACATTCGTCGTTGAGTTTATCTTCGCCAGCTGCAAATTATTTTTGTGTCTGCCTCTTGTGATTGTCTTTCGGTTAAGTATATTCTGCAGCCCTGGACAGTTATATTTGCCAGTCAAGATCTTGTAGGCTTCGATGAGTTCCCCGCGCTTTCGACGATCACTTAGAGTTGGAAGGTTCAAAATAGCAAGTCTTTCCTCATAAGTATTCTTCCGTAACCCGAAAGGCATCTTAGTAGCTTTCCTCGGTATACTCTCCAACAAGTCTATGTCTTTTGCAAAATATGGATTCCAAATCTGAAAGGCATGTTCCAGCAGTGGCCTTACATATGTTTTGTAGATTTTCAAAAAACAGTCTATATTGATGAGTTGGAATGACTTCCTGATTGTATATAATAAGGAATTAGCTCTCTTGACTATGGTCTGTATATGCTCGCCCCATTTTAAATCCGAAGTAATTAGTACGCCTAAATCCTTCTGGACGGCAGTAGGAGTCACAGTAACATCTCCGATCTTGTAAGAAAGCTCTGGGTAGTTGTGGCCAACATGCAAAACTATACATTTAGTGGGGTTAAGTTTAATAACCCAATCTTGGGTCCATTCTTGGATATACTCAAGGTCCTCACGTAAAACACAACTCTGGGTAAGGGGATTTCCAAAGTACTTGACATCATCAGCAAAAACATATGAGTCTGACCTAATAACTGAACAAAGATCAGCAACATAAATTCCAAATAAAGTCGGAGCCAGCACAGCGCCTTGAGGTACACCACTCAAAACATTCATTCGTGAAGAGTATTCATTGCCAACTTTAACTAGAAATGTCCTTCCAGTAAGTCTTTCAACCATTCCAAGAGTTCTCCTCGTATGCCAATACGCTACAGTTTCATTAAAAGCCTTATGTGAGGTACTTTATCGAAAGCACGCTCAAAGTCAAGGTAAAAAATGTCTAGTGGGTTATGTTCGTCAAATTCGCGCGACCACTTATGTAGGCAAGTCAGTAAATAGGTAACAGTTGAACGCTTTTCCACAAAACCGTGCTGTTCGTTGGGAACTAAATCCTTCTTGTTCAGAAATTGCTTAAGTTTATTGGATACTAGGCGCTCCATACATTTACAGGGAATGCTAGTCAGGCTTATTGGTCTATAGTTGGCAGGGCATAATTTATCTCCTTTCTTATACACAGGCGTTACTACTGCGTGTTTTCAGTCCCGAGGAAGCTGACCACTAACAAAAGACCTGTTCACAAGAATTGAATTGAGTTTCAGCACAATTCTTCAGAATAACACCTGGAATATCATCTGGGCCCATTGCAGAGTCTACTCTTAGACCATTCAGTACTTTGAGTACATCAGACGGCATAAAGGAGATTTTGCTGATTGAAGCTTGAACTCGAGCACTAGATGGCAAAGAAATGTTGCCAGTCAACGGTGGTTCAATAGAATAGGCTTTTACAAATTCCCTAGCAAATGCTTCCGCAGTGTGTGCCGGATCACTGACCAGGTTACCAACTTCATCATGCACTGCTGGAGGTATACCAACCTTAGAAGACAAACAGTTCCTAATGTGACCATAAAAGGCTTTGTCCCCCTTCTCAACAACATTTGCTTCATAAGTACATCTTGAACGCCTAGTCTCACTGACACACTTGCTATTACATTGCCTAAATTCTTGGTATCTCTCATCTGAATCATCATCCAAATAGGCCTTCCAGAGTACGTACCTTTTTCCTCTCTGTGAGTGCAATAATGTTGCTGTTAATCCATGGTTTTTGTTTCTTCTGTTTCTTACGAGTAGGTAATACTCGTAATGGTGCATGTTTATTCATAACAGCAGTGACAGCTATTTTCAGTTTTTCGACTATTACTTTTTACCCTTAGAGAATTTCATCATATCTGCTACTACTTTAATATTTTTCACATTTCAAGTAAGAACCGTTTAGCTGGCAGTGGGGGGGAAATTTGTGCGTCTAAGCTAAATATTTCGCAAACAGATTCCTAAATCGAAAAGTAGTCTTCGCAAACTTACAATATTTTAAAAGACCTATCTGATAACACCCCACACTATGGGGTCGACAAGAACTTTTTTTTTATCCCCACCTTACATGTACAGGAGGTACCTTAAATATTTTTTTTAAGGTTTTATTGTACCACATTGTCGGCTTAACTAATACTACGCCCAGTCAGTATTATATTACTCTATGCTAATACTCGTATGTATATCCATACCACATTACAGCTTTCTAGTACTAAGGGTCGCTTGTTCCATTCATTTCTTGTTGGGGATGCCGCAATGCAAGCAGACGGGTGATCGGATCGCGATAGTGGAGCCATTTCACCTTTTACCCAGAAAACGGACAGCCTGCCCATGCTTTGTGTTGGGAGTTCTAGCCCCGAGAAGGCCATGTATTTGTGATGAATAGCAGGTCAGCGATCGATTCTGTAGCCATTTGTCCAGGGTCGCTTAGCTAAGCCGCAAACAGACCGACAGACAGTTTTTGCGATAGAGCTAAAACAAAAAAAAAACCGGCCAAGTGCGAGTCGGACTCGCGCACCGAGGGTTCCGTACCACCACAGAATCATAATTGTATTAGTTGAAATTTCAGTAAGTTAATGTGCTACATTTTTCGAGTCCGACACGCGCTTGACCAAATTTTATTATTTTTTGTTATTTTATAGCTTACGCACTATAAACATACCAATTTTCAAGTTTGTAAGTGTTCCCGTTTTTAAAATAGAACTAAAACAAAAATCGCCTCCGCGACCATCCAACTTGACCCCTCTCTTATATGAATGTTCTTAAAACGGGAGCTCACCACAATTGGTTACCTTTAGTTGTGAGAAAAGTTGTAATATTTAATGATTTCAGACTTTTCCCATTATTTGTACTGTGAGACCTAGCTTCTTGCCAAATTTCATAATTTTAGGTCAACGGGAACTTACCCTGTAGGTTTTGCTTTTTTGCATAAATGTATGGAGATGAGGACATAAAATGCCATATCTTTTGATTGCGTCGTTGTAAAAAATTGAAATTTTCAGATCTTGTGTGGTTCATGGATCCTAATATATGGTATTAATTTCAACCTGATACCTTTACCCGTTCGTGAAATAAGGGTCTTGACAGACAGACGGACAGACATACAGACGGACAACAAAGTGATCCTATAAGGGTTCCGTTTTTTTCTTTTGAGGTACGGAACCCTAAAAAACCGGCCAAGTGCGAGTTGACCTCGCGCCCTAAGGGTTCCGTACCTGTCTACCATATGATATACTAAAAGCTTTTGCTTTTTGATTTTAAAAACTCCGCGACCATCCAACTTGACCCCTCTTTTATAGAAAAGTTCTTGAAAAGGGAGCTCACCTTAATTGGTTACTATTAGTTGTGAGAAAAATTGAAATATTTAATGATTTTAGACTTTTCCCTTTATTTGTACTGTGAGACCTAGCTTCTTGCCAAATTTCATAGTTTTAGGTCAACGGGAAGAACCCTGTAGGTTTAGCTTTTTTGCATAAATGGAGATGAGGACATAAAAAGCCATACCTTTTGATTGCGTAGTTGTAAAAAAATTAAGTTTTCAGATCTTGTGTGGTTTATGGACCTTAATATTCGTTATCAATTTCAACCTGATACCTCTTCTCGTTCGTGAGAAAAAGGGTCTTGACAGACTGACAGACAGACAGACGGACAACAAAGTGTTTCTATAAGGGTTCCGTTTTTTATTTTGAGGTACGGAACCCTAAAAATCGCCTAAAAAACACGTTTTTAGTAGGGAAGCCCCTTATATATATTTTTTAATTATTTTTAGTATTTGTTGATATAGCAGCAACAGAAATAAATATTCTGTGAAAATTCCAACCGTCTACCTGTTACGGTTCATGAGATACATACAGCCCGCTGACAGACAGACAGACATTCAAGCATAATAATAGGGTCCCGTTTTTTTAACAGAGTTACTTTTGCATTTCTAATATTAGTTTGGATGGGCTTCCCAATCTTAAGCAGGCACTACATTATCCAATCTGCAGAGCACTAGCTGAGCTAGAGTGTACAAAGCAGTTAGACAGGTAGTGCTCTAGCGATCTAATGACACATCATCATCAATCATTATGAAATATTCTACCAAACCTACCTACCAAATTAATAGAACCGAACGTTTTCATTGCATTTACAAAGATAATTGGATTATGTAGTTAGTTAGTTAGTGGGCTCCTGTTTCCGCAATTAAACTCTAATTTGGTCCTTTTTGCATACAGGTTAGTCTGGTTAATTAAGCCAGCCCAGCTCCTTCCAGAAGCTCAGAAGTCTCCTGGGACATTCGCAGGCTTCGCGGAGCGACCTCGTGTTGTTGAGGATTTTAGACCGTTGGTCGGCCAACGAAACGCACTCCAGGATCACGTGATTGACCGTCTCTTCCGCGTCAAGGCAGCCCCTACATAGTGGGCTATCGGTGACGCCGATTGTGAATAGCTGTTTGTTGATCGAGATATGTCCTGTAATAGTGCTCACAACTATTCGGAGGTTTGTTCGATTAAGGCTGAGAAGTCGGTGGGTAAGTTTAGGTGAATTAGTGGATAGCACTTCCTTTAACTGTCTACAGCTCGTTAGGCTAGCCCAGCGGGCATTGTGTTGGTTCTGGGTAAAGCCGAGGAAGCCATGTACGGATTTGACTGAAGGGCAGTGGTAATAGTGGTACAGGACCTGCCACTGGTGTTTGTGATTCACGCCTTGCCGCGATCTCATCCGCGGCATCATTGCCCAGTGATCCGCTGTGTCCCTTGATCCATTGCAGGGTTACCCTGTTGTTTGAAGCAATGCGCTCCAGTGCAAGGTGACACTCGTAGATAAGCCCTGAGGTAAATACATTACTCTGCAGTGCCATTAGTACGGCCATGCTGTCGGAAAGGATTCTTATACAAAAGCCAAACCACATACAAAAACCTTCCTTCGAATTACCGCGGTGGCGGCCTCTTTGGAATATGGAGCTGTGTGTGCCTAAGGCCAGTGATATTTTTATGTTGAGATCGAGTGAGAAAGCCCCGGCACCTGTTCCCGAGTCCATTTTGGATCCGTCAGTATATATTCTGACCTCATGGGAACCGGATTGGTCTTAACCTGACTCTGATAGTTGTATGTGATTTTTCCTGTTAAAGTTATATGTTTTGGGGATCCTGTCGCACGGGGCCTCGCATAAGGGTTACTGTTTCCGAACAGCGTCCCAGAGCGTGGCTATCCCAGGTAGCAAAATGACGTCTGGGACGAAAAAAGTACGTCATTTTAAGGTCAATTTAGGGTCAGTACTACATTCGTCGAGATAGGACGTAAAATTGACGTCATTTTAAGGTCAATTTAGGGTCAGTACTACATTCGTCGAGATAGGACGTAAAACTGACGTCATTTTAAGGTCAATTTAGGGTCAGTACTACACTCGTCGAGATAGGACGTAAAACTGACGTCATTTTAAGGTCAATTTAGGGTCAGTACTACATTCGTCGAGATAGGACGTAAAACTGACGTCATTTTAAGGTCAATTTAGGGTCAGTACTACATTCGTCGAGATAGGACGTAAAACTGACGTCATTTTAAGGTCAATTTAGGGTCAGTACTACACTCGTCGAGATAAGGCGTAAAACTGACGTCATTTTAAGGTCAATTTAGGGTCAGTACTACATTCGTCGAGATAGGACGAAAAACTGACGTCATTTTAGGGTCAATTTAGGGTCAGTACTACATTCGTCGAGATAGGACGTAAAACTGACGTCATTTTTTGGTCAGGACAGGGTCGGTACTACATTGGTCGGAATCGTTCGTCTAACTGACGTCATTTTTAGTCAGTTTAAGACCGTACTGTATTGGTCGAAATCGTCCGTCAAGATGTCGTCACTTTCAGTCATTACTGTACCTACTTGTGATCAATTAACTCTACGAATAAAATGTACCTTAGATTATAATAATACTAACATGTACCCAGTGTATATTGAAAAGCCATCGCCGCTCAATCGGATCGGACCAGAAAGTTCATTCATAAATCATAGCCGAAGTAATGAATATAGCTTCCCGGCGCATAATGTCACGTTCGCAAAATGTCACACTAGGGTTCACCATAGCAAAATGTGACGTTCGCAAAATATCACGTTCTGCGAACGTGACATTGTGCCTAAGGACATTTCTACTATACGAAATACAGAAAACTAATGAAATTATAATAAATTTTTCTATGTCCACAAAGAATGAAGTCCCAAAACGATATCGATTATTTGGAAAAATCGCCAAAATGTCGTCACTTCTTGGTCATTTTAGGACTGTGCTGTACCAGTGAACAGTGAGCGTTTTTCAAGAATCAGCTGAAGTCCATTAAAGGTCATTCAAATTTAATGTCCATCCTGGTCACTTTGGGTCAGTTAGCGAAAGGTCAGCTGTGGTCAGTCTTTGGTAGGTCGACAAAGTCGGGAGAGTGACGTAATCTTACAGTTTATTCAATGAATAACGGGTCAGTAATTTATTTATCGAAATTGTACGTAATTTTTTTTTTGGTTAATATAAGGTTGGTAGGGTACTGCATTCGTCGGAATCGTACGTCAAACTGACGTCATTTTTATAGTAATAAATATATGTAGGAGATGGCGCTGTACAAAACGCAGCATTTTGTATATCGTGGTATTGAGATTTTTTCTCGTAGAATGACCCTCTCGCAGTATGACGTGGTATGTAGCCGTGACATTTCCTTGGTGGTGGAAATGTAGGGTTATAGGTTATACCTATAAATAACGTTCCTAGATGGCTAGATTGGTTAAAGTGACTTAACATCACTTATAACATCACATCTTCAGTTATGCAGCTATTTATTTTTATTAAGCCACCTACAGCAGCGCCGCTTTGCCTTTGTCTTGAAGCCACGTCTACAGAATGAACTACTACAGTACGTCGTGAGTACGTCATAAGAGACGTCATCAGTACGTCGTAAGAGACGTCATCAGTACGTCGTAAGAGACGTCATCAGTACGTCTTCAGAGACGTCATCCTACCGTCCTCATATGACGTCATAAGGCTGTGACAATAGTACGTCATTGGCTGGTCATACAGACGTCATAATATGACGTCTCCTACGTCGAAAATGACTGTATTATGACGTCATTTTGACGTCATTTTGCTACCTGGGATAGGACCATTTTGGTTAACCCATTCGCCTAAAAGCTTTAGGCGTAGGACCGACATTACTCGTATTCCCTCCTGTTGTATATACAGGTCTAAAGGCGGGTGACTTCTAGGGCTGCTGTCGGGGTGGTGCGCATGCAGCCCGACATAGCTGAACAAGCCAGGCGTTGGAATCGCTGCAGCTTCGTTATTGTGGTGGTAAGCTCTGTCCTGGGCCACCAGGCTATAGCACCATATGATACAACAGGTGTGATGACAGATGTGTAAAGCCATCGACAGATTTTCGGGGATAAGCCCCAGGATCTGCCTATGAGTCTTTTGCATTGCCAAAAGGTGATACATGCTTTTTCTAGCGTGTGGTCGACATGTTTGTTCCAGAGCAACTTGCTGTCAAGTATTTATTACACCCAGGTACTTGACTTCGTTGGTCAGGGACTATTCAGTGTTAAAAAGTTTAGGAAGCCTGAGCTTGCCTAGACTACGTTTATTGGTGAAGAGAATTATCTCCGTCTTTGACGGGTTTACCGATAGTTTGTGCTTTGAGCACCAGTCTTCGACGACCTTAAAAGCGGACCTCATGAGGCTGCATAGCACATTTTCAAAGGGTCCTCCTATGAGAATGGCAAGGTCGTCAACATAGCCTACTGTATAATACCCTCTTTGATTGAGGTCAGCGATTAGTTCGTTGACGACAACGTTCCAGAGTAGAGGCGAGAGTACTCCCCCCTGTGGGCAGCCCTTCGCCACCACTACTCTCGTTGTGGTATTTACAGTGAATTGGATCGCTCTGTATCTTAGCATGTTGTCTATCCACCCGGCAATAGTGGTATCGACTCCATGCTTGTTGAGCGCTTGGCTAATGCTGTTAAAATTGGTTTTATCAAAGGCTCCTTCTACATCTATGAAGGCGCCTAGTGTTGATTGTTTACTTGATAGACTCCTGCTTATACGTGATGTCACACAGTGTAAGGCGGACTCTGTTGATTTGCCTGAACTATAGGCATGTTGGTTAGCATGAAGTGGCCTACACGAAAGGGAGTTCGTTCTTATGTCCCTATCACACAATCTCTCCAGTGCCTTCAAGAGGAACGAGGTGAGACTGATCGGTCTAAAGGATTTTGGTTGTGTGTATTCACTTTTGCCGGGCTTGGGGATAAATACTACCTTTACTTCTCTCCATTGTAGTGGCACGTATCGAAAGGCCAGGCAGCTAATGTATATTGCAGTAAGGTGACCGGCCAGGAGCTTCGCGTCGCACCACTTCAGCAGGCCCGGAATAGGGAGTATGCATGTCATATAAATTAACTTGATTTTTTTATTTCCGATACTTTATTGCCCTGACAATACACCTAAACCAATATTTTCTTGTTTAGTGTGGATATAAATGCACAAAATATTAATTAAAAAGTGATAAATAAGCGAGGGAAGTTCGAATTTGCAAAAAGCCTCGCCATTGGTCGAATCGAAACGTGACGTCACGCGCCATGTCGTAGTGTCGATATTCATACTGTGCTGTTGTATTTGGAAGAAAAATTCGACTTAGCTCAGAGACCCTTCGTGCAAGAAAGCTGAAATTTTGTATGAATACGTATTTTATTCACGCCGAGAAAGTGGTAAAATAAAATCTAACAAAATATTTTTTTTTAGGGTACCTCCCCTACAAGTAAAGTGGGGGTGAATTTTTTTTGTTCAGCCCATTGTGTGGAGTGTCGTTAGATAGGTCTTTTAAAAATAATGTGAGTTTGCGAAGATAATTTCTCGGTTTAGGGATCCGTTTGCGTAACATTTAGATTGAAAGCGAAATTGTTTGTTGGAATCACCCCGCCTTTCCTGCCAGATAAACTGTTGTTATTGGAAATGTATAAAAATTCACAGTAGTATTATATATGATGAAATTTAAAGGACAACTATCACAGACAGCTAAGTAGGCTTTACAGGTAAAGAAGGTAAATTTTAATATCTGTCAGGCGCTAGGACCTCGCTGAGCATATTAGGAGGTAAAAAGTTTATGTTATAAACGTTATGAAATACTTAAGCAAAACCTGCTCTGCGATAAAAAAGCCGGCCAAGTGCGAGTCGGACTCGCGCACTGAGGGTTCCGTACCACCACATAAACATAATTGTATTAGTTGAAATTTCAGTTAGTTAATGTGCTAGATTTTTTGAGTCCGACACGCGCTTGACCAAATTTTATTATTTGTTATTATTTTATAGCTTATGCACTATAAACACACCAATTTTCAAGTGTGTAAGTGTTCCCGTTTTTAAATAGAACTAAAACAAAAATCGCCGCAGCGACCATCCAACTTGACCCCTATCTTATATGAATGTTCTTGAAACGGGAGCTCACCACAATTAGTTACCTTTAGTTGGGAGAAAAGTTGTAATATTTAATGATTTCAGACTTTTCCCATTATTTGTACTGTGAGACCTAGCTTCTTGCCAAATTTCATAATTTTAGGTCAACGGGAAGTACCCTGTAGGTTTTGCATTTTTGAATAAATGTATGGAGATGAGGACATAAAATGCCATATCTTTTGATTGCGTCGTTGTAAAAAATTAAAATATTCAGATCTTGTGTGGTTCATGGATCCTAATATATGGTATTAATTTCAACCTGATACCTTTACCCGTTCGTGAGATAAAGGGTCTTGACAGACAGACAGACAGACAGACGGACAACAAAGTGATGCTATAAGGGTTCCGTTTTTTTCTTTTGAGGTACGGAACCCTAAAAATCGTAAAAAAAACTACAGAACCCTATACTGCGCGTGGCCCGATACGCACTTGGCCGGTTTTATGAATTAGGGATTCATTTGCGAAAAAATTTGCTCAAAAGGGCAATTTATGGTCAGGGTCGTGTCCCCCTGCCAGCTAAACGGTTAATATGGAAACGTGGAAAAATATGCAGTGCTTACCACCACATGAATATGAAGAATTTAAAAGAAAACAATTAAGTTAGCTTTACAGGTTAACGAGAAATAGTCAAAATACTGAAAACAAAGGAAATTGCAATCAGGCGCTGAATCTCGCTGTTCGTTAGGAACCTGCTTAACAATAATCATTTCTAAGATAACTATGGAACCCTATGCGCGTGGCTCGACACGCATGTTAACTATACAAACATGATAAACTTACATTAAAGTGATCTTCACAACAATTTTAATAGGATATTGAAAATACTTCAGTTCTTCTCATCACCTTATACCATTTTTTTCGTGTTTTCACATCTCTCGGATCCGCATAAACCACATTATCTGTAAACTTCTCATAGTATTTGGGCACTTTGGCATAAGACAATACCCTACAAAATGTATTTTTAGCATTTTCCATCATCTAATAGCGATTTAAACTGAAGATCTTCAGGTTTTACCTTTACAAGCATAGATTTTACAAGCCTATAGTGAACAATACAGAACGCGGCATGTGACGTCATCCAAAACGCGCGAAAAATGGCGGCGTTTATCCATGTCAAATTTAATCGATTCTTCAAATATTACTTTATGAAAATATTTGAACATTTCTAACAGTATTTATATATTTAACCATGGTATTACGATGTAAGAAGTAAATTAAACAAATAAAAAAAATAGATGAATACTCCCTATTGGATTATGTAATTTTTAATTGTAATTTTTTGTGACTTTACATCACACATTCCTAACTTGTGATGATGAATTACTTCTTTAATCCTACTTCTATAACCCTTATTATTCTGAGTTATTGATTGAGTGATTATCATATTGTGTGTTATATATTACAATATGACTGCAATATCTGTTCAGTTAAGTATCACTAGAAATGAAGATTTTATGTGACAAAAAAAATATCGTTTTTACCATCGGAACAGATATTGCGGTCATACCGGAGTATATTCATTATAATTATGTGGTACATGTTCCCTTACGTTGAACAAGAAGACTCATTGCTGTCATCCTTTATTATTCTGGCACCACACTTCAGTACGGCTGCGAAAAGAGCAGAGAAGTTATTCAAATGTCAATCTTTCAATGATAAACAAGATTTCATACCTTAAGATCATAGAAATATAAGGGTAATAGAACGAATATTGAAAATATGTGTAACTAGGGTTGCGTTCCGAATCGGGTAGAAATTACCCTGACAGCAGGATAGCTTTATATGACGTCCATAGGTGTGGTCGAAACAGACTACTGTCAAATGTTAACTATTACCGTTTCGGAACTCACTCTAGGGTTGCGTTCCGAATCGGGTAAAAATTACTGACAGCAGGATAGCGTTATATGACGTCCATCGGTGCGGTCGAGACAGACTGCTGTCAAATGTTAACTATTACCGTTTTGGAACTCACTCTATGTATTAGGCGTCGTCGTTCTGTAAATTGTATGAAGATGTCAAATCGCGGTTGATGATTTGACATTTCAACTCAACAATTTCGCTGTCATCCTATTCCTTCTATTCCGAGCGGAGCAAAGAGTCTAAATTCTTTGCATATAGGATAGTCAACATCTACTGCACTTACCTTTTGATTTCTCCATGATACCGAAGCGTTTATATCCTCTTTGGATACCGTTTCGTTTGTTCATGGGTTCGTTATGTTACAAATGTACCAATCAATTTTTTAAAATAAATCAATGATTATCTAAATAAAGAGCGTAGGCGCACAAAAAACCGATGACCGATGGTTAATCACTGTGTTTGTGTTCCGTTCCGAATTGAGCAAACACCACAGATTAGATACCTAAATATGTCCTATACGGGCAAACACTGCTAAAATAAAAGTAAAAGCAAAGCGTAGGTTAGATTCAGAGATATGGGTACTAGAAGCCTTTAAAAATAATAGAAAGTGAAAAAAATCACAGTAGGATGAAACCCATTGGAAAAGGAGGAGAATTTTGTAAAAATTAAAGGATAAATAATTTACGGGCGATCTGAGGTCGGGATGGGGAAGGGGATAAGTTTTAAGGGTAAAAATAATAAAAATAAAATTTCATTTATTTTGAACCTTTTTAGCTCATACTATAACAAACACAATACAAAACAATACCTAATTAAAGACATTATAAAATGCACACAGATATTTAAAACTCCAAACAAAACTACAAGTCCTATGGAAAAAAGTCAAATAGCTAAGTTGTAGGTAATAAAAAGATCTACAACTTTTGTATTTACACTTTTTTCACATAACGTCAAAATGTATGTGAAAAATTCAAAAACCGGCCAAGTGCGAATCGGGCAACGCGCAATATAGGTGGTTCCGTAGATTTTTACGATTTTTTATCGCAAAGCAGGTGTTGACTAAGTATTTCATAACATTCATAACATAAAATGTTTACATCCTAATGCTATGCGAGGTCCTAACGCCTGATTGCCACTGCTATTTACATCATTTCTAGTTTTTCAGCCATAGCTCATTAACTTGTGAAGCCTACTTAGCTGTGATAGTTTTTCTTTTAATTTTGTCATATATACTACTTCTTTGAATTTTTTCACATTTCCATCAATAACAGTTTAGCTGGCAGGGGGGGGGGGGGGACACTCGACTGCAACAAAAAATTGCGCTTTCAAGCTGAATATTTCGCAAACGGATCCCTAAATCAAAAAATGATGTTCGCAAACTTAGATTATTTTTAAAAGACCTATCCAACGATACCCCACGCAATGGGGTGAACAAGAAAAAAAATTCACCCCCACTTTACTTGTAGGGGATGTGCTCTAAAACAATATATTTTCTTAAATCTTATTTTTTAAATTTTTTGGCTAAAATGAAAAACATATCCATACTAAATTTCAGCTTTCTTGTGCCAAGGGTCTCTGAGCTAAGCCGCGGAAAGACAGACAGAGAGACATGACGAAACTATAAGGGTTCCTTGTTGACTACGGAACCCTAAAAACCATGTTTATTATTTTTATCTTTTACAAAAATATTTTTTTCAACACGAAATTTGGTAAAAACTTACCTTTTTATGTCCCAAATACACTGTAGTTAATTTGGATTGAAATAGTTATTTTTTCACCTTATTTTGACTTAAAATCGAAAAAACCACCGTAATTTTCAATCGAAAATTTACCCATCTAAATATCAGCTCTTTTCAAAAAGTTGGTATGCTTTATGTTTGTTAAAATCTCTTCTCTCCGATGGTGTAAAAAAAAAATATTACCATAGTAAATCGTCTCAGAAAATGCAAAAAATCGAAAAAAACTTGAATTCGAAAATATTTTTTTAATTATTTAATAGAAATTGATAATAAATATTACCGAATATTAAGGTCCATAAACCGCACAAGATCTGAAAATTTCAATTTTTTACAAAAACGCAATCAAAAGATATGGCTTTGTATGTCCTCATCGCCACACATTTATGCATTAAAGCAAAACCTAGAGGGTACTTCCCGTTGACCTAAAGTTATGAAATTTGGCAAGAAGTTAGGTCTCACAGTACAAATAAAGGGAAAAGTCTAAAATAATTAAATATCACAGTTTTTTTTACAACTTATAGTAACCAATTAAGGTGAGCTCCCGTTTCAACCACTTTTCTATAAAAGAGGGGTCAAGTTGGATGGTCGTGGAGTTTTTAAAGTCAAAGTGCAAAAGCTTTTAGTATATCATAATTATATGGTAGATAGGTTAGGTACGGAACCCTTAGGGCGCGAGTCCGACTTGTACTTGGCCGGTTTTTTTTTTGGGTTTCATCCTACTGTAATTTTTTTTTGTTTCATAAATTATCGACCCTGAGGGGCTAGAACCAAACTCAATCGTTATCGATTCTCTCTTTTTTTAGGGTTCCGATACCAAAATGGTAAAAAAAGGAACCCTTATGGTGCCGCTCTGTCTGTCTGTCTGTCTGTCTGTCCGTCTGTCTGTCACACCTCTATATCTCAGCAACCACTTATGCTATCAACCTGAAATTTGGAATAGTTTTAGAATATAGTTTCCCAACTTAATTGCACAAGAAAAAATTTTGAAAAAAGTATGATTATTAATATAAAGGGGGCCAAAATAGGGGGGGCCAAATTTCAAATTGTCGCTACTAGGTCGAGTGGGGTATCATATGAAAGGGCTTTACTTGTACATTTTAAAATATATTTTTGTATTTTTTTAAATTTCTTAGTTTTAAAGTTATGATGAAAAATGTCAAGAAAAATACCATTCCCCCCCCCCTTATCTCCGAAGTTTGAGTAAGGAAAAATCACTGAATATACAGGTGTCCCAGGAAACACTGTCAAGGGGTGGTCCAGAGGTGGACCACCCTTTGGGCTACCCGAATCACCCCTATGTATGTTCCGCGATTATTTGTAGTTTGAGAGTTTAAATTATTTTATTAGTTTTTAAAATTTTCTGCTGAAGAAAATTTAAAAATTCATATCTTTTTTTTTAATGAACATTTTTCCAATTTTATTTTTGTGTCATGATTGTCTTAAACGTTACTTCTATACATAAAATAATAAACCTCTTAACATTCCTACTTGTTACTCAAAAAGTATGGTAAATAAAATTTTCAAACAATTTAATGGGCCGATTAAAATTTTGATCGTCAATTTAAAAATACAAAAATGATGTTCCATAGATTAAGGCTGGATTCAAAAACTTAAAAACTTTTCAGGTCTCTAGGCTACCCAAAATATCAAAAAAAATTGGGGCTTGGTGGGGTGTTTTTCGCTGAAATTGTCCTGTCGTAAAGCAGCAGTGTTTGCACTCTTGTGTTTCGGTAGAAGTTTTAAGAGAGCTGGTAAAATTGCTTGCACATGAGCCATTGTATTTTATTTCTTAGGATGGGCCTTCAGAATTTGGTTGTATTTTCCGTAAGAATGTCTACGTGATAGGGTGTTTTGAAAGTATTTTGGTACTTAAAATGGTATTTTTCGCTGAAATTGGTGTTGAAAAGATGCTAAGGAAAAACCTGAATCTTAATTATTAATAGATTATCGCATGTTTTTTTTGTTAATTTTGTATATTTGAACTGCATGTAAGTAAGTGCTCTCTCAATATTTGCAGTGCTCCGACGGAGTGTTACATGCTGGACTTGTATCATTATTACACCTATTATGTACCATGTAACTGTCAAGTAAATAATAGGGAGTATGCATGTTATATAAATTAACTAGATTTTTTTATTTCCGATACTTTATTGCCCTGAAATTACACCTAAACCAATATTTTCTTGTTTAGTGTGGATATAAATGCACAAAATATTAATTAAAAAGTGATAAATAAGCGAGGGAAGTTCGAATTTGCAAAAAGCCTCGCCATTGGTCGAATCGAAACGTGACGTCACGCGCCATGTCGTAGTGTCGGTATTCATACTGTGCTGTTGTATTTGGAAGAAAAATTCGACTTAGCTCAGAGACCCCTCGTACAAGAAAGCTGAAATTTTGTATGAATACGTATTTTATTCACGCCGAGAAAGTGGTAAAATAAAATCTAACAAAATATTATTTTTTAGGGTACCTCCCCTACAAGTAAAGTGGGGGTGAATTTTTTTTGTTCACTCCATTGTGTGGAGTGTCGTTAGATAGGTCTTTTAAAAATAATGTGAGTTTGCGAAGATAATTTTTCGGTTTAGGGATCCGTTTGCGTAATATTTAGCTTGAAAGCGAAATTGTTTGTTGGAATCACCCCGCCTTTCCTGCCAGATAAACTGTTGTTATTGGAAATGTATAAAAATTCACAGTAGTAGTATATATGATGAAATTGAAAGGACAACTATCACAGACAGCTAAGTAGGCTTTACAGGTAAAGAAGGTAGCTATAGCGGAAATAATAAAAATTTTAATATCAGTCAGGCGCTAGGACCTTGCTGAGCATATTAGGAGGTAAAAAGTTTATGTTATAAACGTTATGAAATACTTAAGCAAAACCTGCTCTGCGATAAAAAATCGTAAAAAAAAACTACAGAACCCTATACTGCGTCGTTTGCGAAAAAATTTGCTCAAAAGGGCAACTTATTGTCAGGGTCGTGTCCCCCTGCCAGCTAAACGGTTAATATGAAAACGTGGAAAAATATACAGTGCTTACCACCACATGAGTATGAAGAATTAAAAAAAAAAACCGGTCAAGTGCGAGTCGGACTCGCGCGCCGAGGGTTCCGATATACCTATAGTATTTTTGGAAGCAATAAAGTCCATTTTCAGGACCGCAAAACTAAATTTGTTTGTAAAGGTTTTTTGCAGATTTCTGAAAAACTGTGAAACTTAGAAAGATCGTTTTATTTTTGCTGTAAAGTTTATATAAACTTCTGTCAACTGTAATTAATTCAGATTTTTCCTTACTCAAACTTCGGAGATAAGGGGGGGGGAATGGTATTTTTCTTGACATTTTTCATCATAACTTTAAAACTAAGAAATTTAAAAAAATACAAAAATATATTTTAAAATGTACAAGTAAAGCCCTTTCATATGATACCCCACTCGACCTAGTAGCGACAATTTGAAATTTGGCCCCCCCTATTTTGGCCCCCTTTATATTAATAATCATACTTTTTTCAAAAATTTTTCTTGTGCAATTAAGTTGGGCAACTATATTCTAAAACTATTCCAAATTTCAGGTTGATAGCATAAGTGGTTGCTGAGATATAGAGGTGTGACAGACAGACGGACAGACAGACAGAGCGGCACCATAAGGGTTCCTTTTTTTTACCATTTTGGTATCGGAACCCTAAAAAAACAACTAAGTTAGCTTTACAGGTTAACGAGAAATAGTCAAAATACTGAAAACAATGGAAATTGCAATCAGGCGCTGAATCTCGCTGTTCGTTAGGAACCTGCTTAACAATAATAATTTCTAAGATAACTATGGAACCCTATGCGCGTGGCTCGACACGCATGTTAACTATACAAACATGATAAACTTACATTAAAGTGATCTTCACAACAATTTTAATAGGATATTGAAAATACTTCAGTTCTTCTCATCACCTTATACCATTTTTTTCGTGTTTTCACATCTCTCGGATCCGCAAAAACCACATTATCTGTAAACTTATCATAGTATTTGGGCACTTTGGCATAAGACAATACCCTATAAAATGTATTTTTAGCATTTTCCATCATCTAATAGCGATTAAAACTGAAGATCTTCAGGTTTTACCTTTACAAGCCTATAGTGAACAATACAGAACGCGGCATGTGACGTCATCCAAAACGCGCGAAAAATGGCGGCGTTTATCCATGTCTAATTTAATAAATTTTTCAAATATTACTTTATGAAAGTATTTGAACATTTCTAACAGTATTTATATATTTAACCATGGTATAACGATGTAAGAAGTAAATTAAACAAATAAAAAAAATAGATGAATACTCCCTATTATGAATTAATAAATTTTACAATTTTCCTTATTCTTGTGGAAAATTTGAAGGTGGTGGGGCTACTCTGTAAAGTCTGTCGCACAATTATCAAAATTTACCAAAAGTAATTAAGGTTAATAAAATAATTATTTTAACCTAAATTTGAGATTCAGGTTTTTCCCTAGCATCTTTTGAACGCCAATTTCAGCGAAAAATACAATTTTAAGTACCAAAATCCTTTCAAAATACCCTATCAAGTAGTCATTCTAACGAAAAACACAACCAAATTCTGAAAGCCCATCCTAATAAATAAAAAACAATTGCTCATGTGAATGTGCCAGAAATTTTGCAAGCTCTCTTAAATCTTCTACCGAAACACAAGAGGGCAAACACTGCTGCTTTACGACAGAAACAGGCAAAAGGGGCTACTTTTCCAGACGGACTTTGTACAGAACCCTTATCACTATCTTAATTTGCAATAGGAATCACAAAATAGGCAAATTATTAATTTGGAGCCTAAATTAACATTCTGGGTTTTTTCCCTCTCAACTTTTAAACGCCAATTGCAGCGAAAAATACCCCGCCCATTAAGACCCAAATTTTTTTTATGTTTTGGGTAGCCTAGAGACCTGAAAAGTTTTTGAAAACAGCCACAATTAATGGAACATCCTTTTTGTATTTTTAAATTGATGATCAAAATTTTAATCGGCCCATTAAATTGTTCGAAAATTTTATTTACCATACTTTTTGAGTAACAAGTAGGAATGTTAGGAGGTTCATTATTTTATGTATGAAAGTAACGTTTAAGGCAATCATGACACAAAAAGAAAATTGGAAAAATGTTCAGTAAAAAAAAGATATGAATTTTAAAATTTCCTTCAGCAGAAAATTTTAAAAATTAATAAAATAATTTATAACTCGAAAACTACAAATAATCGCGGAACATACATAGGGGTGATTCGGGTAGCCCAAGGGGTGGTCCACCGCTTGACAGTGTTTCCTGGGACAACCTTTATATACGTCCTAATAAGAGCGACTACGTAAGCGCGCTTACAGAGTAAAGGAGGGCATACATTGCTCGTTGAAGTAAGGATATTGCAATTAACATAACCAAGCTTCCTAGCAATGTATGCTGAATTGGGCTTTGAATTCATCGTGGTGTGATCACTCCTTAATTCGGAACGTGGGATGAGTTGAACGATTGTTTGCTTGCCGGCCGGTTGGACTCTGGACTGGACGAGCGAAACTAAACGCAATACACAGACAGAACGCCCCTCACCACGTCGCTAAAGGGCCCCATACAAAGCTCTGCTTGCAGGGCCCTGCTTGCAGTGCCACTGCTAATCGTACTTTGTGCGGGCATGCAGGGCCGACAAAATCGCCGTTACATCGGCCCTGCAAGACCACACACGGTACGTTTGGCAGTGCGCACTGCAAGCAGGGCCCCGCAGGTAGGGCTTTGTATGGGCCGTTTAAATCAGCCCCAAATCGCTAACTATCTCAGGGTTGCCAGGCCAGTCAGAAAATAGAATAATTGACACACAGATAACGGTCTTTTGTCAGAACATGATTATTTAGCTGTCTTGCAAGTGCAATTCAAGAATTTTGCTTATTAGTATATAGTCACAGTTATCGATACCACTCTTGATATCACCTGCCAACTTTAAGAGGCTGAGAAATGCAAGAAAATACTGGAACCAAATTACTTCTCTAAACTTCTGAATTTCAAAATATCCCCAGCACACAAAAAAGCTTTAACTCTTTGTTAGTATTGTTACAATGGCTTGATACGGAATTCATAGTTTCATAAAAAAAATTAAAAGGTAAATGTCATGTCATATCAGAAAGTTGAGCAACTGAAGTTAATCCATCGACAAGAGCCATGCGGCTGTCCAATTTAAAAACCTAGTATCTGACAAAATTTCTAAAAATCGGGTTTTTGCTCCATATACATTTGTTCCCATCGCCGCCACATTACAGCAACAAAAACAGCCGAAAAAATACAAAGTTTATGAGATATGGACCTACTCAAACCTAGTATCTACATCTTTTTTCCCAATTTACAACGTATTATCCTAGTATGTACAATTCCAATTTATAAACCTAGCAAGTGTTCATTAGTTAGTAGGTTATCAAATTGAAAATGCAGATTTACAAGTTGAAACTCGTCTACAACTTTTTGTGATTTTCAAAATCACAAAGTAGGTCTTACTAGGAAATATTTTGGCGTGAAACCGGGCACATTGTTGTTAGGCAGAGTAGAGCTAGAATTAATCCCTTATGAGGGAAGGAAGTGCGGCCACGTAGGAGGATTTTAGGGGGATTTTCCTTTCCCACGACACCACCGGTAGTGTCAAAGGTAAAATTACATTTCCTACGACACTACTCTGATTCCAGTAGTGTCACAGGAAATTTGTTTCCCTGTGGCACTAGCAAACTAACCTGTTTTTATTTAGGTGCGTTGCATTTTGTACGGGAAGGGATTCTTTTTTATTAAGGTTTTGGTTAAATAGCCCCAATCTCACCTGGTGGTAAGTGAAGATGAGTGACTTTGTGTTGTTTTCAAAATCACAAAGTACGTCCTAGGAAATATTTAAGCGCAATACCAGGCACATTGTTGTTAGGCAGAATACGCTAGAATACGAGCATTTATACATTTTTAATACCTACCCTGTAAGGCAGTAACTAGGATTTTAGCTTGATAATGTTTTTTTTTTCTTGCAATACAATTTAAAAATCAGTATCTGCTCTACAACTGTGCTGACAACGTCTATTTATTCGCCTAGTAGTCATTTATATTCCTTACAAAATGACAAATCATTATATGCCTGCAGCTCAGCCCTAACTTCTACGGTTCTATAATGGCAGCACAAAATATGTTTATATATTCTTTATTGCGCACAAATAACATAAAGTTGTCAAATGTTGTCAAATGTTTTTGCATATCCTGAAAAATTTACAATTGAGTAGTTACTAGGTTTTTAAATTGGACAGCCGTATGCTCTTAAATTAAAGAAGAAAATTTTGAGCGATCTATCTAGTCACAGTCAAGTACATTTGACCATTCGCTACTGGCAGCATCATTTCAGTGTCAGGGATTTAAACGGCCCATACAAAGCCGTGCCTGCAGGGCCCTGCTTGCAGTGCGCACTGCCAATCGTACTGTGTGTGGTCTTGCAGGGCCGATGTAACGGCGATTTTGTCGGCCCTGCATGCCCACACAAAGTACGATTGGCAGTGGCACTGCAAGCAGGGCCCTGCAGGCAGAGCTTTGTATGGGGCCCTTTAGCGACGTCTAACTAAAACGGCCCATACAAAGCCCTGCCTGCAGGGCCCTGCTTGCAGTGCGCACTGCCAATCGTACCGTGTGTGGTGTTGCAGGGCCGATGTAACGGCCATTTTGTCGGCCCTGCATTCCCACACAAAGTACGATTGGCAGTGGCACTGCAAGCAGGGCCCTGCAGGCAGGGCTTTGTATGGGCCGTTTAACCTGTATTTTGTCAAGGCGACAGGGCGGAAAACGAAATTACGAAACGCAAATGTGAGTGTTGTGTGTTTATGTTTCCGTTTCAAATTTTTTCTCATTCGTTTATAAAATAAAGGAGAAATAAAGTTTTATTTTAAGTGTAAACTTTATCATGGATTGCGGGTACGTACCTACTCCTTACATTCAATAAGAATTTAGCTCTTTATTTGCGAAACACTGAAGTACATAACCAAACTTTTGTTTTGGCGCGCGCAGACATGTTTGACGGACGGAACGAACAGCTGTTGCAATCCGTCTTGCAATTTTGTATGTTGTTTTTATCGTTTACTTGCAGAAAAATTAGTGAATACATCAATTTATCTGTGTAAACAATGGTGTTATGTTTTATTCTTGTTATTTAATATAAAAGTGGTCGTGCCTGCTATCATCTACTATTTACGGCATGACAAAACTGTAATCTTGTCGTGATGGCTTGCGAAATGCAGTACGAAGACAATGACCTTCCCACGGAAGATATGGAGTTCCAAGCTAAGTGGAGCAGGTTTTCCGACTGGCTTCATTGCATCTGTGTCGTCACGTTCGACTTGGAACTCGGTCAAGCGATGGAAAGCGTATACCCGCATGGAGTTAAGCTTACTGACCAAGAGAAGTGCAATATCTGTTATTTAGCATTTCCAGACTCAAATTCTGGTTGTATGGGAGACACGCAGTTCCATGTACGTCTGCGTTCACGTACACCACTCTCTGCGCAGCAAAAAACTTATAACGAAAACAGCGTAGCGACGCTACGCGCTGATTCTACACATTACTGGGGCTTCGTCTACTTCAGGCAGGTTAAAGACCCGTCCCTTCCTCGCGGATACTTCCAGAAAAGTATTATTTTGCTCACTAGGCTGCCATTTACCAACTTATTTTATAAAGTCATACAACTCATTGCACCAAAACACTTTGAAGAGGGAGAAAGAAGCTTAGAGGCAGCATGTCATGATATTAACCGGTGGCCAGTGTTAGCAGCTGGTCAGAATGTACTGTTACCAGTTTTAGGAACAGTGTTCCAGTCATACATTCCTAATCACAAAACTGGGAAGATCACCAGGTCAGATATAGCGAAGCAAGTGCATTCTTCAAATGTGCCACATGTTTTGGCTTCTATTCAAGATGTCAATGTGTTTGATGCATTATCTAGCTTAATATCTCACTTACATCTGCTATGGGAATTGGTACTGACAGCAGAACCAATAGTAGTAATGGCTAGCTCACCCACAGAATGCTCAGCTTTAGTGCAAGCATTGACATATTTGATCCAGCCACTCAATTATGCTGCTGAATATAGACCTTATTTCACAATACATGATAGTGAATTCAAAGAGTTCACAAGAAAGCAGTACAACCCACCTTGTGTAATCCTTGGTGTTACAAACCCATTCTTTACTAAAACATTGCAACATTGGCCTCATACAATCAAGCTTGGGGATTCATCAACTATAAAAACCAAACTGAGAAAAGTTGGCAACATTAAACTGCTAGATACTGCACCTGGGGTTTACACCCAGTATAAACCTTTTTTGGAGAAAGATAAAACAATTATTAAAAAGCTTCACAATGGTATAAGAACAGATCGTCCATCTGAAGTCCAAACCGCAATGGTGAAGCGTCACTTGCTAGAATTGACCCAAAGCTTTATGATTCCTTTAGAGAGGTACATGGCCTCATTGATGCCATTACAGAAAAACATATCACCTTTTAGAGCACCACCTGTGCCCAACCCGTTCAATCCTGAAGACTTCTTTGCAACACTTCAACAAGCAGGCCCTCAACTTACTTCAGGGATCAAAGGAGATTGGATAGGTCTTTACAGGAACTTCTTCAGGACCCCAAACTTCAGTGCATGGTTCCACCAAAGGCACAGCAATTTGACCAACAAGCTACATGCATTGCAATTGGAGGCTTTAGCTGAGAGTGACTTAAAAAAGTGGTCTATTGGAAAGAAAGAAGTTGAAATTGTTGATATGGTTCTTAAATTAAGGGAGGTTTTGAAAAGTAATCCTCCTGTGGCTGATAATACTCGTACATTGCTGGCCAGACGTCTGGAGGACTTGAACTGTGTCTTGCCAGAGGACATGAAGTCTATTTTGAACAATGCTATGTGACATAAAAGAGGCTGCGCCTCGAAACTGAGAGGCTGCAGCAAAGACTGCAAAACTCAGTTAAATTATGACTGTAAATCCATAGTTTGTATGTAATTTAGGTTCTAAGCCAGTTGCAAACTTCTGTAGAGTTAAAGCTCCTTAAATCTATTGCCGTACTTAACATCACTTTTTTATGTTGGCAATTGGTTGTAATGGAAAACAGCCATTTCTGTTACTTTCTTTGTCAACTAAACAGGAAGTGTCAGCAAAAGATTTAAAAAGAGCTTTTACTTTAAGGCCACTTTCTACAACAGGCAGTATATGTTGTAAATATTTTAATTTGTAGTTAGTTAATGTACCTAGTTCTTGTTTATTTGTTTGCGTTTCAAACAATTGGTGTTATGATACTTCCATCAGTTTTATACAATGCATGTTGTTATGGCCCATTTTCCTCTTCAAATAAGATAAACAGACAGCTGTTCTTATTGTATTTCCAATAAATAATATTATTTATACCTACATGCATATTTAGTATTTAAATGTTGGTTCAATGTGTCTATACTGTTTCCTTGCGCTGTATTCTCGCCTTGTCACCAGTGCTATGCTAGGTAACTGACCCATGATCTGCAAAAAATCCAACTAATAGCGTTGCTCCTTTTCCTAAGTTAGAGCTGCAATAGCCTGTGTTGTGCCTGTTTTGTTGACATTCTTCCACACCCGACAGGTTGGCTGGAAGAAATCTCTAATAGAGATCAGCTCGCCTTTCTAAACAATTTTCATTTGACAACTTTATGTTATTGTGTGCAACAAAGAATATAATAGGTTACCTATCAAATTGCCGAAATTTTCTTACAGATTAATGAGATCATAATTCCTATAATTTTAATGTTATTTTTTTCATTTGTCTTATATTTCAAAGTTGACTTCAAGGTTATTAATTTAGGCATAAAATAAAGTTTTTATTTTGATATATAAAATTAAAGGTTCGAAAATTGTTCATCTTAAATGCCGTCCGATTTCATCATTAGATTTGTTATATTTCTTTACAGATAAAATTTTTCGAAAATTAAATTTATGCTTCTGTTAGCTTAATGTCTTCCCAATAATGTTTAAAAAAATTAAAAAAATTGGATTTGTAATTCCTAAGAAAAATGCAAAAATGTTAGTGCTGAAAATTGAGTCTACCTAAAATTCGCCATACAAAACGGCAATTTCATAGGTAAAGACCTATTATTAAATATATAGAAAATGGAGCAATCCTACCTACTGGTTGCCTTTTTTGCAGCTTAGGTTAGCTATATATAGCACAGCTCTTGTGGAAAGGCACCAGTACTGCCCGAGGGAGATAAGCATGAGCTGGAAAAATTCTAACCAATAGGAGTGCGCCATTTTCCTAGCTAGTCAAATGCGCGTCAAATGGAGCAATCTTATTGGCTGTAATTTTCCAGCTCACATCTTAGCTCCCTCGTACAGCACTGGTAGAAATTCACCCTAAATATTATATTGTATTGTTGTATTGCTTCCTCTCTTAGTACACTGTCTTATCTATAGAATATTTGCTGTTGTTATTAATAGCTTATTAAACATGATAACACATATTATGTACAGTCAAGAGCAGATTAAGCTTGACACTCGCAGCACAACTCTGGCTTCTATAGCTATCGAAATAAGAACAGTACAAAGTCCAATGTCTGAGAAGCTTGACAATGTGTGGTTCAGATTATTTTATTCAATGTAGATTCTTTACAGAATTCTTATTGAATCTCATTCATAACATGCAGAATACAATGCAAATAGAGCGAGTCTACCGATTGTGCTCTTGATTGCACTTTGCACTCACAGAAAAAGGGTTCGAAAATATCCGATATATATCAAGTTTGATATATATCAATTTTGTATCAAAGCCACATTATTATTTAATTGTATTATTAGAACTTACCATGAGGGAGTATGTTTTAACTCTAGTCCCACACCATCTACATTTGGATAGTAGAAATACAGTAAGAAATGCTAAAAATTACTTCATAATATAAATTTTTTAAACCATTTTTGTATTGCAATATATTATAAAATAAACATTTGATATATATCGTCGAACCCAGTCTGATAAATATCGGATATATATCTTGATATATATCCTCAAACCCTGAGAAAAAGTGTTTAATATTTTAATGTAAACTAATGTACAACCTCACAGCCATAATAATTTTACAGGTATTGTGACCAATATTGTTTTGGGCATAAACTATGTCTAGGTATTTTTATATGATGACAATTTTATTTTGCTATTGATTTTCGGTTGATTAGTAAATTTTTAGATAGAGATGAATTGCTACTGATAAATGTTACTAAGATAAGAAACACATGTACCTATGTAAAATAATCACCATGAAAATTTTAGTTTTAATGACATACTGCTAGGTGCAGACGGCGTCTTTAAAAGTTAAAGCACCTTTAAATCCATTGATGACAGCAGCAATAGATTTTAAGGAGCTTGAACGTAAAGAAGTTTTTTGTCATTGACTACATAGTCAATTAAAGTTTAAAATTTTTTGTTAATGAGCAAAACCATTTAGCCATAAGTAGGTAGGTATAACATAATTTTATATGTATTTATATCACTATATCCCTTATTTTTTTATTGCCCCAGTTATTTTAAGAGATGGTTCTGTCCATAAAACTTAACAACTTTTCAAAAGGAACAAGTCGAAATACGAAAAAAAATATCGACTTTCCATACAAACTGCAATCACTGTTTACTGCATCAGCTGACAACACATTTTGTATGGGTTGATTTTTTTTGGAACATAATGGGTATTTCTCAAAAAGGGGGATTAGAGCAAAGTGGGGACATAAAGTGCAGTCGAAGCAAACAGTTTTTCGTATTTGTACATATATTCAATGGGAAGAGTTTGTTAACCACCTCTTAAAATATCCAGGATAATAAAAAAATATGATGTATATTTATCTGGTTATAAACAGATAATAGGCTAGAATCTCACTTTTAAAATATTCTACACAATCCATCCATTATGCTTAACACCTGTTACTGAAATAAAAGTTTATATATGACGCACAAAATAACTGTGGCCCTGTCATTGATGTGCAGAAGTCAAAAATGTGCAAAAAAGGGCCATTTTTTTTCTTCTGCGTATCAATGACAGGGCCACAGTTATTTTGTGCGACGTATATTAGTTGTCAGCATTGTAAAAAAATGTGGTATCGTTTTTTTTAAAACCACTATATTTGGTGCCAAAATAATTGATTTGTAAATTCTATCAAATAGATAAGGGAATGTGCCTATTTGCTCAATATTTTTGTTACTATAAGCATGTATCACATAAATTCACCTATTTGAGTGGGATGGGTTATGGGACTGATCGAGCTTTGCTTGACATCATCTAGAAAAGCAGTACATCAGATGGTGCTGTATACTAGGTGGCTTTTCTGAATGGAGCTATAGAGATGTTTTCCAAAGCTAAGATCAATGACATGGACAAAACATTTTTTTCCAGACATTAGGCCTCGCTTGATAGATTTTTAACCCTCCCAAACTACTTACTGTGTATTTAAATTTTTGTCTAAATTGTTAGAGCAGTGTTTGAGGATGTAATTATGTTTATATTCAGATATTTTTGATTTCGGTGCCCACCTTGCATTTTATGTTTTGAAAAACCCTAGCTAGAATAAATGTTAGGTTGATCAAAAAGTTTTAATCCAAACAAAAGAGTTGGTAAATAAGCTTCAATATTATTATTATTATTATTATCATTGAGCAGGCAGGCAGTCGATATACAACTGATAATGCCTGTATCCAGTTAACTAGTGTGCTTTCTTTTTCTTAATTTCTATTATATGTTTGTCTAGTTTGTTCTTAAAAATGTTGACATTTGGTGCTGAGACTACTTCTTCGGGCAGTTTATTCCATGGGTTGACGACTCTATTAGCAAAGAAGTTACAAAATTTGCATACAAAATTGCAAAGTTGCATACAAAATTTGGCTTAACTGTGCATTTTTTTAAGCTAGGGTCCATTAAAAACTCAGAATGCTATGTGAGCTGATAGATGTGTCTGGAAGTGTATTTTATGTCAAAGTTTGCATTACATAAATCCCATCATATCCCAGGTTATTGCCAGTTTGTAAATAAGTTGTACAAATAACACATTAGTATATATATAACTATATGTATGAACAATGAAATAAATGTTTTAATTTTTCAACAATATATTTTATTTTCGGCTTAATGGGTATAACACTTCCTGTTTTGACACGGACACATGATCTAGACAGGAGTATGGTGAAGTGCCATTGAACTTCAACTTTGATTAAAAAAAAATATTTATATTCATTAAATTTTAAACGGCAAGATTATAATTGTAGCAAAAATTTGATCTTTGTGATATGATTGAAAGTTACCAATGAGACTTCACCCATATAACTGAGCAAACATCTGACGTACAGAACATGGATAGAGTAAATTCTATACGGTAGATCCTTTGGTTTAAATTGCAAAACAATAAAACTAAATTAACAGTCTATTTTATTTACATAAAAACTAATAGGCGGTTTGATCAAAATCTGTTATATCTAGCTTTGCTCCATATGTTGTCGTTGTCTGTGATAAGTGTGTATACTCCGGCAAGGGTTAGACCAACAGCAGCTCCAAGGCCCATTGATTTGAGTCCGGAGGTGCTTTTGTAGATCATGCCGGTCATCCCAGCTGCAATGAAAGTGTTTGTGGTGTCTTCTTTGTCTCGAAACCATGTGACCCCAAGTGCAATACATGAATAAAAAGATGCGATGATGCCTAGAGTACATCCAGTTGATGTTCCTGAAAGATGAAAAACAGAATGGTTTATTTTAGCATAAAAAATAAACAGACTAGGATTTTATATTACTATTAATTAAAGTAATAGCTTTTTTTTTTATAAATAATACTACTATGAACTGAACTTAAAGAGCAAAGTTTGGGCTATTGCTACAAACCTTGTTTCATTACATAGTTTACAATTTGAGTACGCCGAACTTTCCCAGTTTGCCCTGCAAGGGTGGTAGCTCGTAAACCTTTGTAGAATCCTGCTACACCACCCATTCCTGAAAATTACAATAAGCACGTTATATATTAGTTAGCTTATGATAAATTTGAGCAGGTTTTGTAGGCAAAATTCCGTTATTTAAATTCTGATAAACAATATTGATAAAATTGATTTTCGTATATCTAAAATTTATTCTCCAGTCAAACTAATGTTTACAAAACTAGCCATGAGTGAGCAATAACAAGGTCTTGTTATGTAAAATCAATCATATTTTGAGGTTATGAACCACAGTAAGTTTATTGACAAACCTTACCTGACCCAGTCATAAAGGACATTCCAATAATTGGCAAAGCGACGTTCGACCTTCGCGCTGTGGAAGCCATGTGGCTATCATCAGGGTACAGGAACTCTGGCTGCATTTTCGGGATATAGTGAGGGTCAAAGTTAAGATACGGCGACAGATTTGAGCCTGCCGCCGCAGTCGCCTGACTTTGCTTATCCTCATTTTTGTTTAATGGAAGAATATCACCAAATATAGACATTTTTTGCACACTAAACTAGCTCTAAAACTACAAAATCGTGATCTGAAAATCACGAGAATTTTCACAGGGGAAAACGTCAATGTCAAAAAGGAGAAGGATATCCATAGGCAATACATTCTTTGTTTTTGATCGATTTTGCGGTTTGGCTTCTTGTTTTATTGGGAAAACTATTACTCAGTGTTCACCCAATAAAAATATTTCTTTCCTATTTCTATTTTTCACAAAACAACGTCAATTATTCTGAATGTATTGAGTAGTATAGTGCAGGGCAAACAACTTGAACAATAATCGCATGGTTGGGGAAGCTTTGCGCACGTCAAATTGTATGTAAAATCGACTCTGCGCAGCCAAAGTCATTGTTCAAGTAGTTTGCCCACACCTATTTAGATATTTCTGACTAAAGCGATAGCGCAAAGAGATTCCTATGCGTGTATTGTCGTTAGGAACATGGCCTTGTGTGATTGAAGAGAAAGCTCTAAGAATGGTATTTCACTGGGACACCATGGCAGTGCAACCAGTCGCCGCTATCAACAAAATGTATACAGCTCTATAGAGAGTTACTCACCTGGTGTCCGTTTGGTTGCGCAACCAATTTGGCGGCGCAACCAGCTTGGATGCTGGTCGCGCTACCACTCCCAGCGAAATATAGCCCTTAATACTGTGGCCGCAGGGTGTAGCGACTCTGGTGTCTTTACTGGTGTCTAGTTACGGACACCAGTGGCGCAACCAGTCGCGCCACCGTGGTGTCCCAGTGAAATATCGGCCTTAGAGACTGTCAAAAAGTTTAAAATTTTTGATTCTCGTGGAAGTTATTAATAATAATAATAATAATAAATGGTCTTTATTTTAGGCATACACATATTAGAAAGATTGAATAGATTCTCGTGAAAGAATTGACAACAGGATGATAAGAATATTTAACTAATACATTACCTACACGAACAGAAAAACACTTGTCATACAACTATGTAGTTAGTTTTACTCATCATATTAATATCGTGTGGGTTGCAAGGCCTATGACCGACCTCGGAAACTTAATATACTTTTATTTCAGTAACAGGTATTTTAAGCATAATGGATGGATTGTATTGATATTTTAAAAGTTTTACTATAAACACTTCTTATAAAAAAATCCTCATTTTTAATACTTTTTTTTTGTAGGAATGTTTGTAGAGCGCTTTACATAGATCGGTTTGTTGATCGTACTCGTATGTTGCTACTTTTTCAGAGAGGAAAGAAAATCTGAAGATGTAAGAAAAATAATTAAAACAGCAAAACTCCACGAGTCAGAACTAACGGAAATTACTCAGATTCTACGGTTTCCAGACGCAAGTACACACAATGACAACTTGAGGCTTATGCTGTTAGATGACAATCTATTAAAAGAAATTGAAGCGGGAAATAATTTAATGTTCAAAGGTAAGTCGTTGTTACAAATGGTTGTATCTTAAGGCTTTATATAGTCAAGGGCCATCAAGCTTGACACTCGCAGCACGACTTAAGCTTCTGTAGCTACTGAAATAAGAGCGGTGCAAAGTCCAGTGTGCACATCCAGATCTTGACTGTACTTTGCTCTAATTCCATACCTAATTTAGGTGACCCAGATGAAAACGTAGTGCTGTGCACCGATACTAAAACTTACGATGTAAAAGAAGCCGAGACATCGAACAGTCTACTCCTCGTGCCTGATCTGCTCTTTGCCGCTTCGACGGGACTCGATGAAACTATCAAAAATAACTCAATGGAGTGTGATTCTGATAACTCCTTTGATAAATCAAACTCTAGTCTCAACAAATCAACGGAATCTGACGAAGGCACGAAACTGCCAAGGAAAATTGAGCATAAAGATATTGTGAACACGTTTTTTACTTATTATGAACTTAAACCGTGTAAGCCGCGATTGTCGAAGCTACAAAAACTATTACAATCTACCAAATATCAGGGGTCTGAACTTGAATACGCCGTAGATAAATCTAAATTAATGAATTACGATGCAATTTGTGATCAAACTCAAGCATCAAGAGCTGAAATAGACGAAGAACTGGAAAAAATCCAGGCAATACAAATCGATGGCTACTATCGTCTTTTGGAATTTGATTATGAATTCAGAGTTCTGTCTTATATGTTGGATCTTATTGAAGAAAATTCTTGGCCTATAGACAGAATTTTAAAAGAGACTACAATCGATAGTTTAAAAGATCTTGTCCCTATGCCAATACTAGAAGCGATGTTCAGGTTTTATACTGAGAAGTCTGTTGAAGAAACTGCTATACAGTTCTACAAATACAATCAAGACAAAGTTTGCAGATTTTTAGCAAGAGTTTTATTAAAAAGCGCGGGGAGGTTTAATCTAGCCGAGTTTTTGCAAGCATGGAAAGATTCCGTTCCTGATGGAATGGTCACAGATGTAAGTGAAAAACAGAGTGTAAATATTAAACAAATAACGTGAACGCTGGGTTAATAACGACATTTTTTGTTTTCAGGAATCTATGCTTTCTGGAATAGCAATAATTGATAAAACGACAACACCACAAGTGATATGGGGATTTTCGGAGAACGAACTTCCTGAGGAGATTAACGAAAGATTCAAAGTTCTCTTCCAAACCAAAGCAAAGTGGACAGTTGACGAAATCTCGCCTTACGTGGAGTAAGAACTTTACTTTTTTGTACAAAGGCTCTATTACACTATCAACATAACAGCTCAGCCAAAAGTGAGAAGTTTCTCATTAGATATTGTATTAGATATAGTATTTTAAAATGAGTTATGTATGTTCCAGATGCTACACAACTGAGAAAATGAATGTTAATGCTTTATTAACAAAATATGCCAGAGCTTCAACCCAAGACGGAATTCGAGTGTTTTCTGCAAAGCACATGAAATGATCAAACTTGTATTTAAGGTAATCAGTTTTTTAATTTTGTATGTTCACAAATAAAAGTCAATACTCAAAATTGTCATTTTATTTAATTACATTTATGATAACTTATGATTAAGAATGTTAGCATTTAATTATAATTCCTAATTTTAAACCTAAGTAGCACAGCCATCGCATTATTTAACTAGATGACATCGGTATCAAAACACTTTAATATCATTTGATAATCCGTATTTCATCAAAATTTCAATACGTAATCTCATTATATTACTAATCTTAACTAAGGAATGTTGCATGTTTTATGCGATTTAAATATCTTTGGTTTATCTAGTGATGCATAATGTTATCCTTGAGTTTGTTCAATTCGTTCCACATTTCACTCGGTAGGTCATCTCCTACTTCTTGTTTGAAATACTTTTCTACTGCGTCGGCCTGTAACAATGAAAATTCAAAATTAAGTCACAATTTGAACTCGTCCAATTTTCATTCAACCCTGTACATTGTATGCAATCGAACATATTTAAAATAGCGCGTGGATCTTTTCTTCTCGCTTCTTTTTTCCTACATGGCGCTACTTTGTTTGTGATGCGATGTAATTTAACTAACGTCATAAAGAGATTGGTAATACCCTACAGAGAATAAAGAACTTTTGATTTGACTTTCAAATATTTAATGCATGTCGTAATGAGAATCTATCGTCAACCACATACTAACAAAACTACGTAAAAAAAAATTACCTCTTGCATCCAGAAGTCTTTAGGTATACTGAAGAGTTGTTTAAGGTCAATGTCTCCAAGTCCTTGTGTATTGAGGGCGCCGGTCTTCGGTACGAATCCAAGTGGGGTTTCGTCATGGCAAGCTTCGTTGTCGCATCGTCGCAACACCCAGTCCAGCACACGAGAGTTCTCTCCAAAACCAGGCCAGAGGAATTTACCCTAGAGAAAGAGATTTCGTTAAAATCCGGGATCAAAGGAGAATAGAAGTGTCAAAGCCATTTTTCTAAATACTTAACTAGTAGCCTACTTGTGAGGGAACCACTACTATAAACGCAGGATTTTATTTTCTTAGCATTATCACAAATATACCTGTTCATCCTTACGGAACCAGTTGACGTAGAAAATCTTAGGCATATTGCGTCCAGTCTGCTGCATCGACAGCCAGTGCTTCAAGTACTCTCCAAAGTTGTAGCCGAAGAACGGGCGCATCGCGAAGGGATCGTGCATTACTACTTTACCCTGTCAAAAACAATAAATGTTAAAAAACAGTCACAAGAAGTAAGTAACGATCCACATTTTTACTAAAGATATTAAAATACTTACGCTGTGTTCAGCAGCAGCAGTAGCTTCAGATCTCATACTAGCTCCCATAAAGACACCATGTTGCCAATCTCTTGCTTCAACGACTAGAGGCACGCCAACGGGTCTTCTTCCACCGAGCAGAATAGCCGAAATTGGAACTCCTTCAGCGCTTTCCCAGTTCTCATCAATTATTGGACATTGTGCAGCAGGAGTACAAAATCTGTAAAAAAAATGAACGAATAACTCTTTATTGCACTCTCAGTAAGGATTTAAAATTACAAACTCGAGTTTACAATATGTTATAACCCCAGCAAAGATGCCACCAAGTCGCGAAAACAATTACCCCTAATAGTTGGTAAAAGTTTTAACCTGACATCCCTAAAAATCATAGACAAAATCAGTTCTTTGGTTTGGATGCAAGTAAATTAAGCATACCTGGAGTTCGGATGAGCTGCAGGGGTTTTCTTGCTTGGGTCCCAGGGTTGACCTTTCCAGTCTATAATGCCTTCAGGCGCAGGGCCCATACCCTCCCACCAAACTCCTCCGTCATTAGTTTCTGCTACGTTGGTGAATACTGTGTTCTTTAATACGGTCGCCATGGCTATCGGGTTGGTAGATTCTGAGGTTCCTGTGCAAGGAAATATAAAACGTCATTAAGTTTTTAGGTAAATTTAATTAAAGTTAAAGGTTAGGTGTCGTTTAGTCTTTGCCTTATGGCTTAGGTACTTCATGGCTCAAATACTACTATAGCTTAGACCTTAGATTATGTATAACGGCAGCTTACTGGCTTAGACTTGGTGCACTACCGAAAATTTCTCAAGTTTGATCGCCCTCAAAACTTCGTTGACTGTCGATAAATTGACTACACCCAGGCGATATCATCCCTCACTCCACCTTGTTGCTTATTGATAACGAGGGCGTTACAATTACATGGCCAGTTCTTTCCACCACTTGGTGCAACACTGAAGAATTCATTCTCAGGGGCCCACAGAACTCTGTTTTGATCAAACTATAACCAGGCGATGTCATCCCACACTCCTCCTTGTACCCTAGTAACGAAGGCGTCATAATCATAATATCCAGTTATTTCAACCCACCTGGCGCAACACCAAAGAATCCATTCTCAGGGTTGATGGCCCTCAGTACTCCGTTGTCATCGAACTTCATCCAGGCGATATCATCTCCCACACATTCCACCTTGTACCCTGGTAGCGAAGGCGTCATCATGGCCAGATTGGTCTTCCCGCAGGCTGAAGGGAATGCGGCAGCGATGTAGCGCTTGCGACCACGCGGGTCGGTTACAGCCACAATCTTGGGAAGAAATTATACATCAGTTTGGACTCAAATTATTCAACAAATAACGAAAAGAGCACGCGGCTTTTGGTTTCTTGTGGATGCGCAAAGTTTGTGTGGGAAAGTCAAAATAAATTCATTTTTATCAGACTTCAGAACATCCTGTGAAACGTCCACTGCAGGACAGAGAGCTCCTTTCAGAACTCCAGCAAAAACGCTTACTTTGGAGAGGATTTACAATACACAGAAAGATGCTGCTGCCCATCCGGGTTCATAAGCTCTCAGTCGCCTCTTACGGCACCACGGGTAGAGATGGGTGTTGTATAATATCTCTTTACATAATACTCTGTGTGTTGATGATAAAAATAAATAAATTGTCATTCGTCCGACAGAACTTGAACATGGTAGTTTTCTATTATAATGTATTTACTATAAATCTCGACATGGCGCAGTCGGAAAACATTTTAAAGTAATATTTTATCATTTCCCAGTAAAAATAGTGTGTATATACCGGAAAATATACAAATTGTGACAAAAAATTGCAAATTTGAAAATGCCAGAAACAGCAAAGGTAATGACACCATCAAAAGTTTCTTGTCAAATTGTGCTTCCAACTTCCATATCTTGGGAAGGAAATTTAGCAGACAATTGGAATTTCTTTAAGCAAAAATTCGAAATTTATTTAGTTGCATCAGGTAATAATGCTAGTGAGAATGCTATCAAAACGGCATTGCTGCTGAGTGCCGTTGGTGATCGTGCACTGAAGCTTTATAATACTTTTGATTTTGAAAAGAGTGCTGACAAAAACGATTTTAACAAAGTTCTTCAAAAGTTTCAAGAGTATTTTTGCCCGGAAAAAAATGTTACATATGAGCGATTTTTGTTTTTCACTCGAAACCAAAAGGAAGGTGAGACTTATGAAAGTTATGCAATGGAGTTGCGAGACTTGAGTGCATCTTGTGAGTTCGGATCTTTAACTGAAAGCTTAATAAAGGACAGACTTGTGTGTGGCATTTTAGATGTGGCTGTTAAAGATCGTCTTCTTCGTACAAAGAAATTGACATTGCCCATGGCGCTTGAGATATGCTGTACTTCTCAGCGCACAAAGAAACAAGTTGAAGCTATTTCCTCTTCTTCTACATTTACGGCAGTTAGTTGTGAGTTCTCGCAAGTTGACAAAGTAAATCAAAGAAAATCGGATAGTTATATGCGTAATAATTGCAAAGAGAATGTGTTCCCGTCAACTTCAAACATGACACGTCATTTTGAACCAGTCAAACGTCAGCCTATGTCAATGCCATCAATGCAGTTGCAGGAACATAAGCCATTATTTATTTGTAAAAATTGCGGTTATTCGCATGGACGATACCAATGTCCAGCATACGGGAAAAAATGCATTAAATGTGGAAAGCCTAATCATTTTTCCGCAAGATGTAGAAGCGTTAGAGAGATACAAGAAAATGGAAGTGAAAATAACGAAGTTGGCACACTTTTTCTAGGTGCGGTTTTTGTAAATTCAATTAATAATATTCGAAACTGGTCTGTTACCTTAGATGTTGATAGCAATCCTTTGCAGGTTAAAGTTGATACGGGTGCTCAGGCGAATATTTTGGCAGAAAGCGCTTTGGTCTCTCTTGGTTTGGATAAAAATAATTTACTACCAGTTACGACTAAGCTGACTACATACACTGGTGAGTGTATTCCATGCTTAGGTAAGTGCAAACTCTCTTGCAAGTACAATGGCAGAATTTTTGAGCTTAACTTTTTTGTTGTTGCTGGGCGATATACTAACATTCTCGGGTTAAAATCGGCTATTGACATGCATCTTGTGACACCAATGCGTGAAATAAAAACGCAGGTAGATTTCTTTTATGAATTTAAAGATATTTTTGAAGGTTTAGGTTGTATGAAAGGCGAGTATGATATTAAAATTAGAGAAAACTCTGTCCCTGTCATCCATGCGTGTAGAAAAGTACCGTTAGCTGTACAGCCACGTTTAAAGGAGAAACTAGATGAAATGGAAAAGCAAAAGGTTATTGTACGAGTTACTCATCCAACTGAATGGGTGAATTCCTTAGTAGTTGTTTACAAACCTAATGGCGATCTTAGATTGTGTATAGATCCTAAAGATCTTAATCAGGTAATAATGAGGCAACACTTTAGCTTGCCAACTTTTGAGGAAATAACAAGTAAATTATCAGGTGCAGCTGTTTTTAGTACACTGGATGTTAAAAATGGCTTTTGGAACATTAAATTGTCTGAAGCCAGTTCGGATTTATGCTGCTTTAATACCCCGTTTGGCAGGTACAAGTTTTTGAGAATGCCGTTTGGTTTGTGCAGCGCTTCAGAAGTCTTTCAGCAAAAAATGCGTGATATTTTAGAGAATTTAGAAGGGACAGAAGTTTTCATTGATGACATATTGATTTGGGGAAAAGATCAGGTTGAGCATGACAAAAGATTAAGATTAGTTTTGGAGCGATTGAGGCAGGAAAACGTAAAATTGAATAAAGATAAATGTAAATTCAATTTGGAAAAGGTTAAGTATCTCGGTCATATAATTAGTAAGGAAGGGTTAAAGTTGGATGATAGCAAGATTAATTCAATTGTTAAAATGAAGAGTCCGCAAGACAGGAAAGAATTGGAAAGATTTTTAGGCGTTATCAATTATGTTTCAAAATTCATTCCTAACTTTGCTGTTTTAAGTTCTCCTTTGAGAGATCTTTTAAAAAAAGATGTTGAATTTTCATGGCTAGATGTTCATGAAAAAGTTTTCCAAGACTTAAAGAAAAAGTTAGTTTCAGAGCCAGTTTTACAGTTTTTTAATGAAGATATTCCTGTTACTCTTTCTGTGGATGCTTCCAAGGATGGTCTTGGAGCTGTCATTTTACAGAACAAACTTCCTGTTGCCTATGCCTCGAAAGCCTTGAATGAGTGTCAAAAAAGATATGCTCAAATCGAAAAAGAGCTTCTTGCTATTTTGTTTGGCTGTGAAAAGTTTTTTCAATTTATCTTTGGTCGAAAAATAATTATTGAAACTGATCATGCTCCTTTGATTTCTATTGTTAAGAAACCATTAAACTCATGTACTGCACGCATACAGAGAATGTTGCTTAAGTTGCAGAAATATAATTTTCAACTGGTTTATAAACGTGGCAAGGAATTGTATTTAGCTGATACTTTGTCTAGATCATTTGATATAAATGATTCTTCAGAAATTGATTTAGATAGTGAAGAAATTGAAGCGCAGATAAATTTTATTATAAACAATATAAATGCATCAGAGTCACAGTTGGGCAAGATCAAAGAGCTTTCTTTGCAAGATGATGAATTAATTCTTGTAAAGAAGTTTATAGCTGATGGCTGGCCGTCTCATAAAAACTCGTTGCCTGTAAATATTAGAAAATATTGGCCCGTTAGAAACGATTTGACTTTTAAATCGGATATCATATTTAAAGGGAATGCTGTTGTGATTCCAATGAAATTGAGACGAGAGATGTTACAACGTTTACATTTTCCGCATTTAGGTGTCACAAAAACGTTGTTAAGAGCACGTGATTGTTTATATTGGCCTGGCATACCCAATGACATTTATAATTTGGTTTCATCTTGTGAGACTTGTAAACTTTATAGTAATAACAACAGACAGGAGACGTTGATACCGCATGAGGTTCCAAATTTCACTTGGCAAAAGGTTGCTGCTGATTTGTTTGAATTAAATGGTAAAATGTATTTACTAATTGTTGATTATTTTTCTAAATTTCCGGAGCTTTCACTTCTGACTAGTACAACTAGTGAAGCTGTTATTAATAACTTGAAGCGTATTTTTAGCCGCAATGGTATTCCGGAAATTTTCATGAGCGATGGAGGACCTCAGTTTTCTAGTGAAAAATTTGCTGCTTTTTGTAAAGAATGGAATTTTGAACATAAATTTTCCAGTCCTGAATATCCTCAGTCTAATGGTATGGTAGAGAGAACGATTCAGACTGTTAAGAATTTGTTGAAGAAAGCGTTTCATGATGGTAAAGATCCGTACTTGGTTATGTTAGAGTTTAGGAATACTCCTATTTCTCATGAAATTCCTTCACCTGCTCAAATTTTTTACAACAGAAAGTTAAGAGGAATTTTGCCAATGTCTTCGGAGAGCTATAAACCAAAAATTTATAAAAATTTAAGATCTGACTTTGTAAAAAGACAGTTTAAAGGAAAAGTTTATTTTGACCAAAACAAAAGAGATTTAAGGCCGCTTGTTATTGGGGAAAAAGTACTATTTAAAGTTGGTAAACAATGGAGAAGAGGTGAAGTTTTGTTTCAATTAGATAGACGAACCTACAGAATTATTTCTAATGGTGTATGTTTTATTCGAAACAGAATATTTATCAAGCCACTAGCTTGTGTTCCATTTTATATTCCGGATGACATAGTAACACCTTATATTGTAAATGATTCTCCACCAGTGGAATCTAGATCTAGGGCTGTGTTACATAGAAATTCTCAAGGGTTTCTAGTTACTTCGTCAGGTCGTGTTAGTCGCCCTCCTGATCGTTTAACTTATCCTATTAATTGATTATCATTAATTGATTGTTTATCTTTTAAGTTTATTAGAAGGAAGATGTTGTATAATATCTCTTTACATAATACTCTGTGTGTTGATGATAAAAATAAATAAATTGTCATTCGTCCGACAGAACTTGAACATGGTAGTTTTCTATTATAATGTATTTACTATAAATCTCGACAATGGGTTGGTACTATTTTTTTCCAGTAACACACGGACGACATATACTTTCTTATTTGTTAAGAAAACTCCTAAAATAATTCGGAAATGCGAAAGATATGATCGATCCTGAAGATACTAACCAGCATGTGTTCAGCAAGCCATCCCTCGCGTCGCGCGATCACGGAGCCCAGACGGAGAGCAAAACATTTCTTGCCGAGAAGACTGTTGCCTCCGTAGCCACTACCTGTAGGCAAAAGACTAAGTCAATGCCGCTGAAAATGTTGCTTGGTCGTTTCATTTGCACTAAGGAATTTTGTACCCCAAATTTTGTACACTTTTTCTTTGAAAATACTGGAGGATCTTTCCTTCCCTGTCCACGCATTATGATTATGAGGCGATAACTCCTCATAATCATACTGCGTGGACAGGGAAGGAAAGATCCTCCAGTATTTTCAAAGAAAAAGTGTACAAAATTTGGGGTACAAAATTCCTTAGTCGCATTTTACAACACCTGCATGGGGTGTTACTATTCTCAGCCGGTAGAACATAGGAACAATGACGAACTATCTTAAGTACCTATCATTTATTTTATGCCATCGAAGCCTTTGCTAAAAAAAAGTATAGCAACGGACATCGATATGGAGAGCAGAGAGCGAAGCTGGCGTTTTTTTTGTTAGGTATTTACTTTAGTGAGCCTTTTAAACAGCGCCTGTCACAAAAAAAAAACCGGCCAAGTGTGAGTCGGACTCGCGCACTGAGGGTTCCGTACCACCACATAAACATAATTGTATTAGTTGAAATTTCAGTAAGTTAATGTGCTAGATTTTTTGAGTCCGACACGCGCTTGACCAAATTTTATTATTTGTTGTTATTTTATAGCTTATGCACTATAAACATACCAATTTTCAAGTTTGTAAGTGTTCCCGTTTTTAAAATAGAACTAAAACAAAAATCGCCTCAGCGACCATCCAACTTGACCCCTCTCTTATATGAATGTTCTTGAAACGGGAGCTCACCACAATTGGTTACCATTAGTTGTGAGAAAAGTTGAAATATTTAATGATTTCAGACTTTTCCCATTTTTGTACTGTGAGACCTAGCTTCTTGCCAAATTTCATAATTTTAGGTCAACGGGAAGTACCCTGTAGGTTTTGCATGTTTGAATAAATGTATGGAGATGAGGACATAAAATGCCATATCTTTTGATTGCGTCGTTGTAAAAAATTTAAATTTTCAGATCTTGTGTGGTTCATGCATGGATCCTAATATATGGTATTAGTTTCAACCTGATACCTTTACCCGTTCGTGAGATAAAGGGTCTTGACAGACAGACAGACAGACGGACAACAAAGTGATCCTATAAGGGTTCCGTTTTTTTCTTTTGAGGTACGGAACCCTAAAAAACACTGTGCGATTTCTCCGGTTTCGGAAGGCACGTTAATCCGTTGGTCCTGGTTACTATATACGGAAGTAGTCGTTAATGAGCCCTGTCAGAGGCCTTTAGCGGCTTAACAATTCTGACACCAGGGTTTGTGAGATCGGTTATCGGCCGATATGATGCTGATGAGTCTGTTAGCACAGCCTGCTTGGGCTACAATGGGTAAACTAGCAAAACCAAGCGTCAAGAAGAGGATAGAAATATACTAACCGAAACTGACGATCTCGTTGTCAACGGGTCTGTGCAGGATGATAGTACGAGAAGGGTCGCAAGGCCAGCCAGGAGTGCCGGCAAGACCCACCGCATGAAGACAACGAACGAATGCCTCGTCTTTACGCAGCGTCTCCAACACTTTGGCACCTGCGACAGTAATTGAAATTTAATTACAGCCAAGAATCTTTCCATCGTTTCTTCTGTTTTAACTTGGATTTCGGACCTCCTTGATATAGGTACTGGGTTCTTTCTGACACCCTGGAATTTTTAATAACTCAAACTAAAAATAACCCAGAATTATAAATTTCATCGAAACAAAACTCACCAATCCTAGTCATGACTCGCATGGAATACACGACGTAGGGAGAGTCGGTGATCTCCACTCCGATCTTGGAGAGAGGAGACCCCACCGGGCCCATTGAGAACGGGATCACGTACATCGTGCGACCTGAAAACAAACTTTTTGTTAATTTGTGTATGTCATGAAAGGAGACGCTCTCGTTTATAAATCTGTGGTCATGAAGCATTTCTAAAAACATGACCTGTAAGAAAGTTCTGCATGACCTAAGTTTATGGAAATCTCAAGAATTTTTCCAACAATTTTGAACACCTAGGTCCTTTTACTTTCGAATAGGATCTTGGCCCGATACATCAAGAAAAAGATCAGAGACAATTGAAGAAAGAGACTTCATGAAGATTCATATGGTGTGGCATGCCGGGGCGCCTGGATCTTTTGGCTGCTGCCGCGTGCAGTGACTGTATTAATCGATGAGTATACTTAAGTACTGGTGTTACCTACCTACCTGAAAATGTTCACCAGTGAACCAGTTTTCACGTTAGCTAGCAGGGAGTATTTTTAGCTAACTTCTTGGGAAATTTACTTGACTCACCCTTCATGCACCCTGGGAACCGCTCAGCGACCGCCTTGTCATAATCAGTGGGCGTGATGTAGTTGCCTAATGCGGACTTCTGTCCCGCTCTGGCAGAAGGGACTACGTCTCGTTCTTTCTCAGAGCAGATGAACGTGCGGGATTCCACTCGGGCCACATCCGCTGGATCCGTGCGGGCTAGCCAGCTGAAAATGAATTTTGTCTTCAGTTATTTCTTTATTTTATCATACAACGTCTCTGCGTATGGTAAAAAGCGTTGCACCCAGCGGCGGTCACCAATATGGTAGCCAAGATCACATTAAGCTTGACAAAATGTCAGTCTTCGACTTTGTAGTCTAATGAGACTATAAAGTCGAAGACCATATTTCGGAGATTGACTTCGAGTGTCAACCAGTTTTGAGCTGCTCATAAATGTACAGTCAAGAGAACATCAAGCTTGACACTTTGGACTTTGTACCGCTATTATCTCTGTGGCACCATGAGCTAGAGTTGCAATGCAAGTGTCAAGCTCGACCTGCTCTTAAATGTACATCCCCTCATTTATTTTGTGTAAAATTCTGATGTGGCTTAATGTCCAGTAACGAATGTTTTAATGTTTATAATTAATTTAATTAAATAGGCGATGCTTTGGTTGACCTATACAGTGGTACACCCAACAGCACGTCAGCATAAACACTTTGGACTTTATGGTATAGTAATAGAGTTACTGTAAATGTTTCCACCGACGTGCGATTGACCGTACGATGTGTAAAAGGATGCTGCTGCTGCTCTTCATAGTAGATTAGTAGCCAAGGGCTGTAAGGCATCAATTGCAGCCCTATATTTCGAGGGTGCAATTGATGCTTACACCCGAGCTAACTACTCTGCTTTACATCTCGATTTTGAGGTAAGTAGAAAAAAACCGGCATTACAAGAATAAAACATTTTTTTAAATTACTTACCGCCCTAGGGCTTTTCTAGCTACATTATTACCCTAGAGCGCTAATTGGACACCTACAAGTCCCATTTGGGGGTAATAAGGACCTACTTTACCGAATATGAGAGATGTAAAGGCCCTAGGGCTTTTCTAGCTACATTATTACCCTAGAGCGCTAATTGGTCACCTACGAGCCCCATTTGGGGGTAATAAGGACCTACTTACCGAATATGAGAGATGTAAAATATATTTTCAACTTACCAGTTATCATACTTGGGGAGTCGCTTGAGAGCCCCCTGGTGCTGCATCAGCGACAACAAAGCGTTGGCCTCTGCCTCCGAGCCGTCACAAATGTGCACGTGGTCAGGTTGGCACAGAGCCGCGCTACGCTCCACGAACGCTCGCACCTGGAAAGGAAACTCTGTTAGTTTATGCTGTCCTGGTACTTACCAAGCGCGAGCCATTTAATTTGGGTGAAAATATGGAAAGGATGGGCTAGAGAGAAGTAGAACTATTTTGCATAATGCTATGGGATCGCGGATGCCAAACTAGATTGCAATTTGCAGCATCGCTGCTTAGATCGAAAAAATAAAAACAATGATAATGAATGAAGCTTAGTAAATCCAAGTTTAAATTATGTTTATTTAGAAGGCTTTTCTCCCGCTTTTCGAGCAAGTAGGAATAGATTGAAATGTCGATTGCTCGCTCGAGAACAGAAAGGCTCGCTAGAGAAGAGAATAGCCGTCCCGGCTTTGCTTGGCATGGCATTTTCACATGGCGGACTTTGTTTATTAAATACTAGCTGTTGCCCGCGGCTTCGCTCGCGTGGATTTCGTATTTATGTTGTTACCGGTTTTCCGAAGCAATGAGATATTTTCCCGTCATTTCGGGGTAATTTTAAACTATGGAAAAACAGGACTAACCCTGCGCAAATCAATGAGTATAATTCAAGATCCAGCTGAATTTTATATAATATACAGACGTTACTCATAAATAACTCAGATAAGAGGAACTTAGCAGCAGTATCCTAACAAATGTAAAGACAGAGATGAGAGACACCTTTATGTAATATTTCAAAACAGAGCCAATTCGCAGAAGTAATTGAGAAAAACTAAAACCCTCTCCCTCTCTCTCCCCCCTTCCTCTCCCCCTCCCTCTGTCTCTCCCCCTCCCCCTCCCACTGTCTCTCCCCTCCCCCTCCCACTGTCTCTCCCCCTCCCCCTCCTCCCTCTCCCCCTGCCCCTCCCTCTCCCCCTCCCTCACCCTTTTCATCACCCCCCTCCCCCTCCCTCACTCCCGCCCTCTCTCCCTTCCCCTCCTTCTCCCTCTCCCTCTACCTCTACCTGTACCTGTACCCCTCTACCTCTCTACCTCTCTTCCTCTCGACCTCTCTACGTCTCTACCTGTCTACATCTCTACCTCTCTACCTCTCTACCTCTCTACCTCTCTACCTCTCTACCTCTCTACCTCTCTACCTCTCTACCTCTCTACCTCTCTACCTATCTACCTCTCTACCTCTCTACCTCTCTACCTCTCTACCTCTCTACCTCTCTACCTCTCAACCTCTCTACCTCTCTACCTCACTACCTCTCTACCTCTCTACCTCTCTACCTCTCTACCACTCTACCTCTCTACCTCTCTACCTCTACCTCTACCTGTCCCTATCCCTATCCCTTACGCCAATTTAACCGCTATCCCTAACATAGAAATGACACCCATATTTATTTTTAGACATTTCAAACCTATCGCACCCCAACCCCATCCCCAGGGGACGATGGTATTTCACGTCCACCACGTTGGATTTCAAAGTTGTTGTAGCTTTCGTAATCAGCGACCCGATAAACCATACAAACGACACCCATATTGATTTTTAGACATTTCAACCCTATCGCATTCGCACCCCAACTCCATCCCCAGGGGGATGATGGTATTTCACGTCCACCACGTTGGATTTCAAAATTGTTGTAGTTTTCGTAATCAGCGACCCGATAAACCATACAAACGACACCCATATTGGTTTTTAGACTTTTTCACCCCATTTCCCTTTTTTAGGGGTTGAATTTGGGGTGGAATTTCAATAACAGTGATGAACGTTGCATAGAATTACATCATTAATGCCTAAATAATAAATTATGTGGATTTTACTTTAAGAATAAAGAATTTTCAACTTCATCCCCCTTTTCACCCTTAAGGGTGTCGAATTTTCAAAAACCCTGAGACACGTAAATATTAATTTTTAGTCGTCAGCCTAAATACAAATTTTGAAGATCCTAACTTCAAAACTGACGGACTTTCATACAAACTTTCATTCCCTATTTTACCCCCTTAGGGGTAGAATTTTGTAAAACCCTTTCTTAGTGCACCCCTAGGCCTCATAAGGAACCTACATGCCAAATTTGGAATCTCTAGACCCAGTGGTTTGGGCTGTGCGTTGATATGTCAGTCAGTCAGTCAGTCAGTCACCTTCTTCTTTTATATACGTGGGACACTCAGAAATATTTGCGACACTAAAAAAAATTGTTCTACAGGTACATATATTTTTATTAAATCTTTTCAAAGTACTCTCCACCAGCCTCTATACAAAGATTCATGCGTCTGAACCAGTTTTCAAAACACTTTTTCCAGTCCGCCGTAGACACCTCGTTTACAGCCTGCTCGAACGCAGCCAGCGCATCTTCCGGCGACGAAAATTGTATCCCCTTGAGCTGATTTTTTATTTTTGGAAATAAAAAGAAGTCACACGGTGCTAGATCAGGGCTGTAAGGAGGGTGACCCAGGAGTTTGACTGGTGTGCTGTCCAGGAAGTCCCTCGTTTTGAGCGCGGTGTGTGCAGGCGCATTGTCGTGGTGGAGCAGTAGTCCGCGGAGCCCTGTGTTTGGTCGCTTGTTGCTCACAACAGAAAAAACTTCTGGTAAACATTTGGTAGTATACCATTCGGCGTTGATGCTTCTTTGATCTCGTAAGGGAATTGAGGCCAAGTGGCCAGTCAAATTAAAAAAGCTGGCGATCAAAATCTTCCCCCCGCTTCGAGATCGCTTCACTTTGGTAGGCGTTGGTTCATTTTGAAACACCCAAACTGTCGACTGGCGCTTGGTTTCTGGATCGTATTGATAAATCCAGGACTCATCACCTGTTACGATGTCGTAAACATGCCGAGACGAGCCTGCTTCAAATTTGTTCAGCATATCACGGCACCATTCCACCCGGGCCTGCTTCTGAGCGTCGGTGAGGTAGTGCGGCACCCAGCGCGATACTATCCTCCTCACGCGAAGATGCCCGTGTAGAATCTCGTGAACGCTTCCCGATCCAATCTTTAATATGTGCTGAATCTCCTGATATGTAATTCGCCTATTATCTTGGATTAAATTTTTCACTGCTAGCACGTTTTCTTCCGTAATAGCCGTCAAAGGGCGACCGCTTCTTTCTTCATCCCTCAAGGTTGGTCGACCGCGCCTAAATTCGTTATACCAACGATACACGGTTGCCTTGGAGGGGCCTTCATCCATAAATGCCATTTGAAGTCTATCGAACGATTCATCCGGTTTCAGGCGACACTTGAAATCGTAAAAAATCATAGCTCTAAAATGTTTCCGGCGCAGATCCATTTTTCAGTAAGACACGATACTTTGAATTGGCTCGCAAAAAATGTGGAGGGAAATTTTGAAAATGGAACACACATATTTTTACTTACAAGTAATCATATTTTCGAAAAAGATTCTGACCGGCCAGTCTCCCATATATAAAAACTATTTTTCGCAATACTTTCTGAGTGGCCTGGTATATAGATTATGAATCAATGTAACTTAAATCAAATTATCCCAGTTTGCTTAGTGCTGGATTTTCCTAGTATGGGATATTTTTATGTGTGAATTATCTCCAATATTTATTTCCATTCATTAATCAGCATAGAAAATACGAGACTTGAGTGAAAGGGTGTAATTGAAAACATTCAATCGTAATTGGTAACATTAAATTTTGAGATTGAGTTCAGACCGCGAAACTGAACAATTTTCGCCTAGGAACATAGGTCATCGGACGAAAAAAATTTACCCTTTCATAGTAAAGTCGGTCAACTGACCATACATTTTGTATGGGAGATCGAATTTTTTACCACGAAACTGAAAGTTGTTAAAATTTGTCGAATGTTTTAGTTCTATTTGACACGTAGTCCAACTCCTCAAGCATTTGGAAAAACATTAAAAACCGGTCAAGTGCGAGTCAAACTCGCGCGCCGAGGGTTCCGATATACCTTTAGTATTTTTGGAAGCAATAAAGTCCATTTTTAGGACCGCAAATCCAAATTTGTTTGTAAAGGTTTTTTGCAGATTTCTAAAAAACTGTGCAACTTAGAAAGACCGTTTTATTTTTGCTGTAATATTTACATAAACGTCTATCGACTGTAATTAATTCAGATTTTTCCATTCACAAACTTCGGAGATAAGGGGGGGGGGAACGGTATTTTTTTGTCATTTTTCATCATAACTTAAAAACCAAGAGTTGTAAAAAAATATAAAAATATATTTTAGAATTTACAAGTAAAGCCCTTTCATATGATACCCTACTCAACCTAGTACCGATAATTTAAAATTATGCCCCCCCCCCCTATTTGGGCCCCCTTTACATTAATAATAATATTGTTTTCTTAATTCTTTCACATGCAATTAAGTTGGACCACCATATTCTAAAACTGTTCCAAATTTAAAGTCGATAGCATGAGTGGTTGCCGAGATATAAAGGTGTGACAGACAGACAGACAAAGCGGCACCATAAGGGTTCCTTTTTTTTACCATTTTGGTATCGGTACCCTAAAAACATACAAAAAGATTAACAGCTGAGCCAAACAACATTTACTGTAAGTATTTGCTTTATTTTTAGTTTACAAATGAATCATTACAGATTTAAAGGTTGGTTATTTCTAAACTAGTTGATGACAACAACACTATTTGTCCTTGCACTTTAGAAATGAACTGGTATAGCTATTGAAATTAATGGATAAATATAATAAAAGATAAATAAATGTATTAAATATTCTGATGCTAGGGTGTTGATTGAGACCTTTCCTGCGATAAGTTAATAGTAGATTAGTAGCCAAGGGCTGTAAGGCATCAATTGCAGCCCGAGATATTTAGGCGCACGAGCGCAGCGAGGGCGCCTGTAGTTCGAGGGTGCAATTGATGCTTACACCCGCGCTAACTACTCTGCTTTACATCTCGATTGTAAGTAGGTCCTTATTACCACCAAATTGTAGGTGACCAATTAGCGCTATAGGGTAATAATGTAGCTAGAAAAGCCCTAGGGCGGTAAGTAATTAAAACGCCCGCCGCCCCGCTGCTGGAGGCAGCCATCAAGGCGGAGCCGCGCGTGGAGGTGGAGGTGCTGCCGGGCGGGGGCGCTATAATTACTTACCGCCCTAGGGCTTTTCTAGCTACATTATTATCCTAGAGCGCTAATTGGTCACCTACAAGCCCCATTTGGGGGTAGTAAGGACCTACTTACCGAATATGAGAGATGTAAAAATACTTACCTTCGTGAGTACAATAAAATTCCGTTTGTATCTTACTTAAATAATGTCGTAAGCTCGAATTCCAAGATTAAGTTTATCGACACACCCTGTTCAGAAGTACGCGTGAGTTTTCCGCGTTTTGTCGTACCTACATAAGTTAACAATTTGATCACTCACACGGCAAAATGAAGCGGCAATGTACGTGAAATCACGTAAAAAAATCGCGGGAAATTCCCTCCTTCTGAACAAGTGCGATGTAGCAAAAGGGGCGAATTTGCGGCGACTTTTGGCGCGATTTCACGTTCACTGCCACTATGTTTAGCCCAAACTCGCGCGTACTTCTAAACAAGATCTTAGTATTGCGTTAAGGAGTGATCACACCTAGCTGAATTCAAAGACTAATTCGGCATACATTGCTGGGAGGCTTGGTTATGTTAATTGCAATATCCTTACATCCATCCATACTAATATTATAAATGCGAAAGTAACTGTCTGTCTGTCTGTTTGTTTGTTGCTCTTTCACGCCTAAACGGCTGAACGGATTTTGATGAAATTTGGTATGGTGATAGATGGTAACTTGGAGACGGACATAGGCTACTTTTTACCCCGGGAAAATATCTCATTCCCGTGGGAATCTACACTCTAGCGGGGTTGTATCTGCTACAGCACACCGAAACTACTTAACCGATTTTGATGGGACTTTTTTTATTCAACTAAGTATCGCTGATTACGAAAACTACTACAATATTGAAATCCAACGTGGTAGACGTAAACTACCATTATCCCCTGGGGATAAGGTTGAGGTGCGATAGGGTTGAAATGTCTAAAAATCAATATGGGTGTCGTTTGTAAGGTTTATCGAGCCACTGATTACAAAAACTACAACAATTTTGAAATCCAACATGGTGGACGTGAAATGCTATCATCCCTTGGGGATGAGGTTGGGGTGCGATAGAGTTGATATGTCTAAAAATCAATATGGGTGTCGTTCGTATGGTTTATCGGGTCGCTGATTACGAAAACTACAATGATTTTGAAATCCAACGTGGTGGACGTGAAATACCACCACCCCTGGGATGGGGTTGGGATTCGATAGGTTTGAAATGTCTAAAAATCAATATGAGTGTCAGTTGTATGTTTATATAAGGATAGGGATAGCGGTTAAGATGGCGTTAGGGGTAGAAGCAGGGATAGGGGTAGGGATAGGGAGAGGGGGAGGGATAGGGAGAGAGTGTAAGGGAGGGGAAAATGAGGGGAGAGAAAGGGGGAGGGAGGGGTAGAGGGCGTGGGAGGGGGTAGAGGGAGGGGGGGGTAGAGGGAGGGAGAGGGGGAAGGGGAGGATGAGTGAGGGGAAGGGGGAAAGGGAGGGGAATGGGAGGAGGGCGAGGGGGGAAAGGGAGGGTGATGGGGAGAGGGGAAGAGGGGAAATGGAGGGGGAAGGAAGGGTGAGGGGGGGAAGAGGGAGGGGCGAGGGAGAGGAAAAGAGAGTGGGAGAGGGTGAGGGAGGGGGAGTGGGAATGTAGGGGGGGGGATACAAAAGGATAGATAGGGAGGAATAGGGACCTTTTTTACTTTTATGAATACCTCCTCGCTACCCATTCACTTCACTCCCTTTATTGCCTTCTTTTTTAAGTTCGCCTGTAACGGTTGACAATGAAAATTCCGCACTACCTACCAGTTAAATAAAATCAAAAGATAATTAAGTTTGTAGTAAAATGCATTTATTCAACTTGGATAAGTACAAATGCATCTTTTACGTAGGGATCAAGAAGGATAAGCGCTCCGTAAAATATGTTTCAATTAAGTTCGAGTTCTGTTTTTTTATAAAATCTACGCGGACGAAGTCGCGGGTAACAGCTAGTACAATATATACAATTAATACAAGCAATGTGTGCCGAATTAGTCTTTGAATTCAGCTAGGTCTGCACTCCTTTAGGTATGTACCTTAGGAGTGAGAGTAGCGAGTTGGGGGTTGACGGTGGTGGCACCACGCAACGCAGTTTGGTGCGCCGCGCGGCTGCAGTTCAGCGCCACTTGTGCGCATCTGTGTACAAAATAAAAACATATTATAATAAACTTAGAACGCATCATGTATGTTATTTTACACCTAATACAATAAATATCGTAAAGGTACACCTTCCCGCACGTCGGCGGAAACACTTTCGACCTTGAGCGAGTGGGTCTTCGGGCTTCGGGCGCGCTAGTTCAGCTTATAATCTTTTTTTTTTTCACTAGCTGTCATGCGTGCTATTGCGGGCTTTGACACCTGCCCAAGGAATCAATTTTTGAATATCACCGTTTCATAAAATATCACCAAATATAATCAGAATCACAATTTTTTCTTTTTAAAATTGAAGATTGATATTCGAGTAATATGATTATTAATTTTCAAGTATTATAACAGTTTAAAGTGGCCAAAGTGATATTTTATCACAAGGCGATTTTCAAGAATTGAGTCCCAATTAAGATTTTTGCTGAGACGCTCTTGCCAAAAGATTTCGCCTAGTAGGAGTCCAGGAAAAATAAAATTGAATTGTTTATTATATTAAATAACGGGCAGCCAAACTGAAACCCAATTGGAAGTAAAAATATTTTTCCTTGAACGCATTTGCTATTTTTGAAACTAGTTTATAAAGTAACTTAGATTGGTTGCCTAGAAATAAAAAAAAATCTATGCAAGTATATGTATAATAATTTAAACAATATACTTACAGCGTGTAACGGAAAGTTGGGATAATACTGAAGGGTGTGAATCCGCCCACGAACTTAAAAATCTTTTCCCAAGGAACATAGGTCGAAATACGGAAAACTAAATTTGACCTCCCATACAATGCGCTATCAGCTGAGTTTCTATGGGAGATCAAAATTTAATCATGTTCTATGACCTTCGTTCATTTGAAAAAGTTGTTCAGTTTCATGAGCAGATTCACACCCTTTAGTATTATCACACCTTTATATATGTATATGGGGGGCATAAAATTCAAAGTCATCTGTGTGCATAAGTAAATAAATAGATAAATAATTACAACCAGGCACCGAACAAACACCTACCTACGTGTTTTTTTAAGTTATAGACTTTGGCTACGTCCTTCATACAAAATGTTTGCCCTGGGTGGGTGGGGATCGAACCTGCGACCTACGGCGCAGAGAGCAGGGGCACTAACAACCACACCAACAAGAACAATAAGGGTAATAAATAAGTGAATCTTATAGGTTGTAGTGATGATGATAATTAAATAATAATAATCAAGTATATTTTGATTCGTCCGTGTCATGCGTTTTTGCTGGGGTTCTGGAGGGAGCTCCGCATGTCCTGCATCATAGGACATATCATAGCAATAATTATGAATAAGCATTTTTTTATGATAAAAACTTACTGCGCGGCCTTCCTAACGTAATCTTCAGGAATAGACTTGAAATGCAGCATCTTCACTGTTCTCAACATTAAAGCTTACACCAAACAATTAAAAATTTAACTTTTTTTTTAAATTATCACTGGGAATCCCAATATAATACTTTTTGATTAAAAAAACACTAAAAAAATTCGAGAGCTAAATTGCGTTCAAATATTACAGAAGCTAAAGAGATATATGAGCCATCTATAATAACCAATGATATTTAATCTATCACCCATTTAATAACTGGAAGTATGATACCCCGAATTGAAACGTAGAATGCGCGGAAAGCTGCGCGCGCGCAATATATACTGGAGGAGTGTGCACACGCCGCGCTGTGATTGGACGAATACGCGGGCGGGTCAAAACGTCACTAGATCATCACCATCGACGCTTATCTGTGTGTGATACGATAACTTGTTTTTACAGCGACAATAAAAATACTTATTTCGAAAACAGTTTGGTTGATAGAGTTCTATTTTTGAAGTTCGCAATACGCGTGTGGATTTCATCAGATCCTGTTCAAAGCTCAAGGCATGTTGCGTCAGACCTGACTCTCCGAAGGGTCTTTATCGTTGCTTTCAAACTGCATACAAATGACTCTGTTATACTATTATATGTATTTCTTGGGTTAAAAGAAATATTAAAAAGCCACAAAATATTTGGTATATGAGTAAGTAAAACTATTTGTTTTTATTAATTTATTTAACATTAAGAAATAATGTTTCGTAAGAAATGTGATAGTTACAACAAGAATAACGCACGCACTTAAGTATCTATTGTTTTAAGAGTGAACCTATTAAATACTTAATTGGGTACAATATATTTTTGAAGTAGGTAAACTTGTTTTTTTTTTGAGGTTCAAAACATTATATTATAATTTTACTATATCAAATAATTACATTATAATTACATAAAAAACCCTAATCTCTATATTATAAAATGTTAAATTGATTTTTTTTATACATTGAAGATATTCATTAAAAAATTATCAAGTTCTTGTACTATTTTGATGCCCCTGAGTCCAAATTACTGATTTTTGGACTTTAAGTCTGTTTGTTTGTTTGCTTATTTGTTCGAGCATCACTCAAAAACTACTGAACCGATTTAAGTGGAACTTTTTTCTTTGATAGCTAATAGTTTGACTTAAAAACTAGTATATTTTATATATATATATATATAATGGGAACTAGAGATGTAACAATTTTTTCCCATCTAGTTTATTTTTTTACAATCATTTAACAAGTCGTAGGCAAAATCTAGTAATCTTATTCAGGCTTGAAAAACAACGTTATTGGAGTATTCTCAAGCATAAATTATCCACATAGCTAGTAAGAAATAAGTAAATGAACTCCAGCCAGTTGCTCGAAATATTCCAATATCCTGTTGCTATCTAGAGCAAGTCATATGGGCTTGGGCTAAGTCTGTTCGATAGCAGGCACGTTTCTTGGCACCAGACTACCGGGCGAGTGATAATGCCAATTACTGAATATCTTGTGCTAATTGTTTTCCTCATATTTTTTTACACTAAATGAGCTACCTACACAGGGTGTTCGTTATATGTCTGCAAACCTCTCGGGTGGTTGTTCTTCCCATAAAACTGAACAACTTTCCCTTAGGAACAAAGGTCGAAATACGAAAAAAAATGTTTGACCTATTTTCGTTTACATGAGATGTAATTTTTTTTTTTATCATGTTTCTACCTATGTTCCTTGGGTAAAGTTGTTCAGTTACATGGGTAGAGAAACCACCTGAGAGGTTCGCAGACATATACCAAACACCTTTTGTATATTTATTTATTTATTTTATGTTACAAGTGAGCAAACGAGCAGGTGAGCCATGAAAGGTCCAATGAAATAGTGAACATAATTTTAATATGTTACTCAGGCTATGAAACTGAACAACTTTCTCTAAGGAACATAAGCACAGATTAGATAGTAACATAGGTCGAAATACGAAAAAGAAAAATTTGTCCTCCCTCAAAACTGCATCAGCTAATAGCGCCTTTTTGTATGGGAGTTCAAATTTGTTTCGTATTTCGACTTATTATGTTTCTTTGGGAAAGTTGTTCAGTTTCATGGTCTCAGTAACGTGCTAAAATAATGTTCACTATTTGATCGGACTCTAAATTTATTATTATTTTGTACTTGTGAGCGTCACTCTGTTTGCCACATGTATAACGGATCATCACTTGAGAATTTCAAAGACAATGTTTAGTTTGTACAGAATCAAAACTAGGAAAAGTTTCCAGGAATATTTACAAAATCTGGAAAAACAAAAGTGCTTTTTTATTCTATAGAAATTTTGTACTAACTCAAACTTAGAGCTTCCCGTGCAAAGCCGGGGCGGGGTGCTAGTAGTTTGTTTATTTATGGGTTAAAAGTACCCTAAACTGACGAGCTGGTATGTAAGAGTTGATGAAAATAGATAAAGCGAGGGTAGTATGTCAAGATCGTAACAGGTGGGGGGGTTGGCCTACCCTACAACAATTTTCAAACCTTTAATTTTGTATATCAAAACTAAAAATAAAAACTTTATTTTATGCGTAAATCGATAACCTTGAAGTCAACTTTCAAATATAAGACAAATGAAAAAAAAAATAGCATTAGAATTATAGGAGTTATGATCTCATTAATCTGTATGAAAATTTCGGCAATTTCATAGGTAAAGATCTCATGATGTATGAATCATGTGTGTATGTATATTATTTGTGGTTTGTAAATAATGCTTGATTAGATTAGTAATTACACGTTTTGTTATCTATCTATGATCAATTATTTAGTAGGAAGTGGGTAATAGTGTCCAGGATCTGATTTAATATTTGTAAACAAGTTCATAAGTTCAATACACAAGTGTTTTCCTTACACGTGTTAACTCTAATATACAAACTTTTTCTTTCTAGATCTAGACACATAAAACAAGGTAAATTAGTTTCAACCCCAAAGCCCCATGATTCTTCTAATTAAAACAAGCAACTTTCTCTAAGAAAATCATTTTGTAACCCGGAAAAATATATTGAAATCCATGCAAAATGAGTCGGTAAATTTTTTTTTCGAGTAAAATTGTTTGCCTTCCTTGGAAAAGATGATTGTTTTATTAGGAGAATCACTTAGATTAAGATGTATGAAATTATACCTGAAGAAGTATGTAGGTCTTGCGCCTTACGCGTACCACAGAAAGACAGATAATTGTGAAAGTTAGACTTAAATTATCTAAATATAGAAATGTCGATCGCACGATCATCGTGATCTCTCTATCAACGAGAATAGCTCCCAATCTTAAACCTATAAGAATCTATATATCTAGTATATAAAAGAAGAAGGTGACTGACTGGGAGGGGGAGGGAGAGGGAAAGGGAGAGAATGCAGAGACTGCACAATACTCCACATTGTCTGAATTCCACGGGGGCGAAGCGGCGGGCACAGCTAGTAAGTCAGACGAAAGCTGTATCGATGTCGTGGCCGGATCGTTAGAAATTAGAAATGATCACTTCATGATGTGGCTGACTTCTCATGACCACTTCATGAAAGGTTCGGTCACATGATGTGCCAACATGAAAGTGTCCACATCATGAAATGGCCAATACCACGATCAGACATTTCTTTGGAAGTAGATAAAGCTATCTAACACACACATGAACAAAAACTATTAAAAATATGGTCAAACTTCTATATTTTTTTAAGTTGGTTTATAAACATCTTGATTTTTAATGATAGAATCTTTCGATGAACGCTCATATACTCTAAAGAAATTAAAACACAAATGTTTTTGTTTTCCCATCTGGACTAATTTGCGCAGTTATTATGACGTCATGAAAAATTAACCATCGTTCGCGAAAGACGTCAAAATAACGTCAATCCACCTTTTTCCGTTTATTAAGCGCCTTTGTCTTATTATTAGTTATTTTACTTTGCGTATAAAACAACTGAATCAACTATCAACAACTGTCAGTAACAGGTTGTATAACGTAAGCATATTCAAAGTTATTTTTGTTTATGTTATGTTTTGTTTGCAAGCTATTCCGTGAGAACAGTGCTTAACATCGAAACTAAGAAGCGAACAAGGGGTAGACCATCGGCCTCTTGAGAGAGACTTAAAGACGCAAAGTATCCCACCGTTGATAACCCAGGATAGGCCATCCTGGCGCCGACGCACAAGAAGGTCCGACCCCAAATAAAGTTGGGAAAAGGAGTAGGAAGAAGAAGAAGATTCAAAGTTATTTTTGTTTAGTTTTATTTAATACAAAGTTAACTAGCTTATGTTAACTTTAAAGCATATTTTTTTTGATTTGATAAAATAGAGCATCTAATAGCGCTGCAAATTCTAGTATTTTGATCAATTTGTTTTACTTGTTTAAGTGTCGATTAACGATCTAAAGATAAGTTGGGGTACTCGATGAGGTAGCTAATTTTGCACACAGATCTCCCATTACAACAACGACAAGTACAAAAAAGTATAAGTATTGTTTGACATTATCCGCACCGAGAATAAAATTCAGAACCTCCGGTTTTTTAAAATCGAACAACATGAGTCAGTTGGCATGGAATGTATTTTTGGAAATAGTTATTCAAGTCTCGAGTAAATAGGCTTCTTCTGGGCAAGCTCGTTCCATCTTCGACCTCATCTCTGTCTTCAAGACTAGATCGAGGTCAAGAGTAAGCCCATTTACAATAATAATAAAAAAGTTTAATTTTAATATCTAATACGAGTACGTAAATAGGTAGAATTAGAAAAACAAAAATACACAAAAAATGTGCACTGACTAAGAATACTTATACGTAACTACTTCGTAAATAAATTATTAAATTTATATACCTTCATAAACTATTACTAAGAATACTTATACTTATAAATTATTAAATGAAGGTCTTGAATAAAGTAATCAAATGAAATTATTATAATAAGGCCAGTGACTATCTAGAGGACGAGTACAAAGACCAAAGACTAGTAACTACAGTTCAAGATGAAATATTTATTGCGAACTTGATTAATAAGTATGATTTAGTTTTTAATTAGGCAATAAAATCACAACAAACATGTACATTCACCAATTTGGAAGATTTTTATGAGTAAGTATTAATTTACCTCAATGACGTCATTGATAGGTAGGCAGACTAATATTATTGGTGACGAAATTTAAAAATTAAGTAGGTACCTACTTGTTTGTAGAATCAATTTTACGTCGCCAGTATTAATTTTTTAACTATATTTTTTAACTAAGAAAAGATTTATTGTATTATTTGGAATAATAATTTTCTTTGTTTGACGGATGATCACTGATCTGATCTGATCTTTTCTTTGTTTGACCGGTTAGTCCACTGTCCAAGGTCGACTTACCAGCTTTATTTCAACTAAGTATACATTTTATTGGAGCTTTTGGTTCCATATTAAAAATAAGTAGGTAACATCATCATCATCATAACATCCCATGAAACGTCCACTACAGGACAGGGAGCTCCCTCCAGAATTCTAGCTTTTGCTGGAAAAATGTAGAGGGGAAGTACCATAGTCGCCTCGCTTGTTAGCGTTACGGCTGGCACCATGGACCGCGGTTGTAGGTGACCGCAGTAAGTAAGATAAGATACAAAGGAGGATGCTGCTGCCCATCCGCCAGTTAGTCGGTAAACAACAACAAAACAGTAGGTAAGCAAAGAGTAAATTATAAATTATAATTTCTTTGTTTGACATAAGATCACTAGATCGTTTAGTCCACTGACCAAGGTCGAGGGTGTGGCAAACTGGTTCACAACCAGAACAGTCCACAAGAACACAAAGAAATGCACAGTAAAGTTGTTCTCACATTGCTTCCGCGTAACTAACTTGTCCACTCAACGCTGTCATTAAGTTTGCATTGCAAAGTTTTATAGGCTAATAATAATAATAACCTAACCTCTGAAAAGAGAGAAAAAAAGAAATACGATATAATAATAATAATAATAGATGTTTGTTATGCAAGGCAGCAAAATTGTTATTTGGTGCGAGTGCTTTGTATTGAAACTCGAGAAAGCAAAAGAATCCTGAGCGTAGCGAGATTTTCAGGCACAGGACTCGAAATAACTTTGTTGTCGAGCAAAACACAAAATTTTCACTGCACTACAGCGAGGAAAATGCTAACTAATAGCGCTAGCACCTTATACCATAATTCATCATCAGTCATCACGTTCTGATTTCAGAAACCTTACTCCATATAACTTTCTAATATGAACTTTCCCAAACAATATACATCAACAAACAAGCGATTTTTTTTTAAATCGGCCTCTAAAACCTAAGTGGTCAAATCTGGAGGCGATTGAACTATTTCACTATGAGTTGATAAGCGAAAACTGTTTTGCTGTTAATAAATCCCAATTAAAGTCTATACAATAAAATGACAATTTCGTTGGTAATCAAATTGGGCATATCTGGTCAAAAGTGGTTACGATAGCAAGTTAATTTCAATTTCAACATTATGGAAATAACGAACCAGTTTTGACCAGATACGTCCAATTTGATTGTAAACAAATTTGTTTATTTGTTTATTTGTTTATTTGTTTATTATGTTGCAAGCATATACATAGTAAACTTATAACTAAGGAACATTTGTACATACGCCCTGTAAGGGCATAGCAAGATAAGTAGATAACTTATAAAATTACATTTCTTAATGTCTATAACAATCTATGTAATTGTAAACATAAACATTATTTCTAAATTTACGATCAATTTAAAACATCGGACATAAACTCTGTCATCTCATGATTATGTCTTGAAAAGATAGGGTAATCAAATTGTTTATCTACAGCACTTCTCTTCACAACATTGGTGCCGGCTAAAGTAACGCCATCGTAATAGGTCTATTTTGACAGCTGTCAAACGTATGAAAAATTACGACCTGCAAAGAAAAATTAACCCTGTGCGTTGGTGATAAGGAAACGTCAAAACGAACGTCTTATGTTGACCCTACTTTAGAAATAGTGCACACGGCCGGTTGCCGGTGGAAACACTTTGACCTTGAATGGGTCTGGACTCTGGTTTCGGGCTTTAGTAGCGTAGCGCTAGTTCAGCTTATACTGGTTTTGTGTTCACTTGCTCGCTGCCGTGTGTACCAATCCATCTCTGCCCTTGTCACAGGAGAACGCAGCAGCATCCTACCATCTTACATAACTACGCAATAACACAGCAAAAATAAGTGGTATTTTTTGGAGGGGAATTATTTATCATAGTCCACCACGCTTGAGTTGCGGTTGCTGGTGACCGTAGTATGTAATTTTATGTAGTTGCCTTTCACGGCACTCTTGGGTAGAGATGAGTGGTACTCTTCATAGTCGGAGCTAATTAGTTTTAGATATAGGTTATTTATTTACCTTGATCTGAAGTTAACACGTTCGCGGACGGAAACTCTAATAGCATCCGTTTTTAGGGTTCCGTACCTCAAAAGAAAAAAACGGAACCCTTATAGGATCACTTTGTTGTCCGTCTGTCTGTCTGTCTGTCCGTCTGTCTGTCTGTCAAGACCCTTTATCTCACGATCGGGTAAAGGTATCAGGTTGAAATTAATACCATATATTAAGGTTTATGAACCACACAAGATTTGAAAATTTCAATTTTTTACAACAACGCAATCAAAAGATATGGCTTTTTATGTCCTCATCTCCATACATTTATGCAAAAATGCAAAACCTACAGGGTAATTCCCGATGACCTAAAATTTTGAAATTTGGCAAGAAGCTAGGTCTCACAGTACAAACAAAGGGAAAAGTCTGAAATCATTAAATATTACAACTTTTCTCACAACTAATCGTAACCAATTGTGGTGAGCTCCCGTTTCAAGAACATTCATATAAGAGAGGGGTCAAGTTGGATGGTCGCGGAGGCGATTTTTGTTTTAATTCTATTTTAAAAACGGGACCACTTATAAACTTGAAAATTGGTATGTTTATAGTGCATAAGCTATAAAATAACAACAAATAATAAAATTTGGTCAAGCGAGTGACGGACTCAAAAAATGTAGCACAATAACTTTTTTTTTTATAGAAAATGGGCTTACTCTTGACCTCGAGCTAGTCTTGAAGACAGAGATGAGGTCTACGATGGAGCGAGCTTGCCCAGAAGAAGACTATTCACTCGCGACTTGAATAGATTCGGGTTATATGAACTCGGGAACACAGACGCAGGCAGAGAATTCCACTCTTTAGCCGTGCGTATTATAAAAGATGTTTCAAAGCGCTTTGTGCGAATGTGCGGAATATCAACCAAGTATGGGTGATATCCTTACTGAAATTTCAACTAATACAATTATGATTATGTGATGGTACGGAACCCTTGGTGCGCGAGTCCGACTCGCACTTGGCCGGTTTTTTTTAGGATATCCTCTACCAATATTACCAACCTACCAGCATCTACAAAAGTAGTCGTTAATGAGCCATATCAGAGGCCTTTGGCGAAAAACTCTGACGACAGGGCTTGTAAGGTCGGTCATCGACCTTACAAACCACACGATAATCAACCAACCGAGTACACCGTACGAAAGTATGGATGACGTAGTCGGTAAGTCCTGCCGACTTCGTAATCCATACTAGAGATGGGTCGGTACGCGATTTTCTAATACCGAAACGTAACTAGTTATCAGTTCCCGATAACGGGTTTTGAAACTATTTATTTCCATAACTATGTTTTTCATGGTATGGCGATTCAAGAAGCGATTTCGGTAAGTATATATGCGTTATTGGTATTATTGCGTTATCGCGGTGAACAGGGTTTTTCGTTATTTTAGGTATTTATTCGATATTATTGGTATTTTGAATATTCTTTTTTCATTTTTTATAATATTGTGAATATTTTTAATTATTTACTTTTCTTTGTTTGCGCATCTGTATTAACCAAAATGGCATAAACTTTTTTTATAATCTTCAGTTTAGTTTTTTCCAATTTCGTTATTTCTAAACCTAATGTAGGTCCAAGATACCGCTGGAAGGATGAAGTCGCCAAAGACCTGAAAGAGCTGGAAGTGCCCGTCTGGTCAGATTTGGCACAGAATAGAGACGAATGGCGTACTTTAATGTCGGAGGCCAAGATCCACTTCGGGTCGCTGAGCCAGCGAAGTAAGTAAGTAGTATAAAGTATACACAGAATATCATTGATACACAGTTTTTCTTTTCGATAAATAGTTTCGCCAAATAAATAGTTATTGCAGAACCGAATACCGTATTTTAGCAATTGAAACTATTTACGTCGTTATAAACTATTTACGCCGATACATAGTTATTGAAACTATTTACGTCGCATAACGCCCATCTCTAATCCATACGTTAATATTTGCATATTGTCTGTTACACTTTCACGGTTAATTCGCTAAACCAATTTTGATAAAATTTTGTAGGTAGAGTTTAAACCACGGAGATGGACATAGGTAGGCTCTATTTGTATGTATTTCTCTCGTACGAAGTCGCAGGCAAGAGCTAGTACAAATTGATAAAACCCAAAGCGTTAATATGACAATTAACAATAACAAAGACAAGAGGCGAGCCAAAAGTCCTCTTTATCCGTTTGTTTGTGTTCGGCTCAGATAAAGCATGATGAAAGCAACTGGGGGTGTGTGGCCGACTAGTCGGCCGTGCCTCCAGTTGACCTCGGCGCGGTATGGCTACTCTGTGTAATATCGCGTCGCGAATACACGCGGTAACTAACTTTAGCTCTGACTGTTATTTTATTTTTTCAGTTTTATTTCATCCTCTTTGGCTCATTCCATCGTCGACTGTCCTTATTGACACTATGATCGAAAACAAAGGATAATTAATTACCTACTGAGGGAAAAATTATGATGAAAGAAGAATAAAAATCCTTATCTAAGACAAACTTGTTGACGAAAACGATTACTTAATAATGTCCATGGAGATAAACACATTTGTAATAATACGTATTTGACTCATCAGTAGGTTGAATAGGTACAGTATTTTTTATATTAAGTCAAACCTAGTTAATTTAAACTTCACATCATAACATCCCATGAAACGTCCACCACAAGACAGGGTCCCAGGTTCTTTTTTAGGATAAACGTTGTGGTACCCGAGGACAATCAGTTTTCATAGTTCTATCGAATAACTGCTCTTATAAAAGGTAAAAAAACATACCTTTTTGTAATCCTTGTAAGGAAAAACACCATTTTTAATTACTTCGATGCCGTCGCGGTCCAGTTTAAAATCTGAAAAAGAAAAGTTTCTGTTAGTTATCTATCTGTAGGTACATAATTAATAATATAATAATATATCTTTATTTAAAGGCAATAAACCCAATAAAATTTTAAATTAAAAATATAAAATTATATACTTAAGTACAAATTAAGTTTTATAATAATAAAATAAAATTACTTATAATAAAAATAACCGTAAAGGTAACATAAAGTATCACAGTCACTTTTTATTTGCGTCCGGGTGTACTGAGAGCTGACTGAGAGTCAGTAATTGAAAATAGGACTAGAAATGCCCTCGCATACCGCCTTTAGGATACTCGTAATATTGCTAGAGGCTCGTAACCTTGACCAGAAGGATGCTATGCGCGACCTGATAAGGGCGACAAAGTCTGGCACTTGCCGTTCGGAAAACATAAATAAAATTTGAAAAACGGTTCACAACTGACAGAGTAATCGGTGAACATACATAAAAAACAATACATACAGTGGAACAAAGAACCTCCTCCTTTTTTGAAGTCGGTTAAAAATGCTGCGTAACTTGAAAACGGCTGGACCGATTTCTTTTGGTATATCCTTTCTGTAACACCTTGTATAGGAACAATCTGCGCGCGAGTCCGACTCGCACTTGACCGGTTTTTTGTTATTGCCTTAAAAATTTAATTGCAGAGTAGGTAGGAACTATTTGAAGAGGACGAATTTCAAAAATAAAAGGGTCTTCAACGTAAATAATATAAAATCTTAGATTTATTATAACTATTTTATGAAAGAGATGTTGTCCTCTATAATTATAAATAATTTAATGAGGCGTTGCAAAATGCATGCCATATTTCAAAATGATGCAGAAAGAACTTAGACGATAAGAAAGAAGAATAAATAAATGACGAATTAATTAATATGTATTATGAACGATATTCACGTTTATAAAACCTAAGGACATTTATAACGCAAATCCTACTATTATATTATATATATATTATATTTATTTATATTTTATTTTAACATTATAAACGCGAAAGTTTGTAAGTATGGATGGATGGATGGATGTTTGTTACTCTTTCACGTAAAAACTACTGAATGGATTTTAATGAAACTTTACAATAATATAGCTTATACATCAGAATAACACACAGGCTACAATTTATAAACCTGCTTAGACGAAGTCGCGGGCACCAGCTAGTCAAAAATAAATCTAGATTGGAGTTCGTAAACGATGACAAGGCAAGAAATAATGACGTCATAGTTAAAAAAAAGTAATATCCGGGTCATACCCGGTGCAAAGGCTGTCCATTGCGATTCAAAGAAGCAATGTCGCCGGCAACCGCATGTACTCGTATCATGGGAACCTTTTCATCAGGGATGACAAGGCAGGTTATTTTATTTGACTGAAAATTATAAATTTATTTTCTAAAAATGTAAGTTTGTGACCTTTGAAAAAATATATTGAAATTTAAAAATCTTGATCTTTTTTTATGTTAATGTAAAAGTAGAATAGATTTTTTTGTATATTTGTTATATATTTCCTAAATTATGCACACTACATTATTAAACAAATAATAATTTAATTTGATATTGGTTGGTGAATAACATGTTTACAGAGTGCAATTATTTTGCTAACTCATTTATAAACATGCTTTGTTTATAAGTTGACTATCAAAAGGCAAAAATATTTACTAAATCTGTATTCTGTAAGTACGAGAATATTTGCAAAAATATAAATTCCTAGGACGCGAAATTCAAATCCAAACTAACTGACTTGATATGCAAGGCAGTAAAATTCCACTTTTATGCAAGACAGCATAATTGTTATTTGGCGCGAAATGCCTTAAGCAAGCGAATTTTCACCTCAATTCTTAAAGTTTCTCATGTAAGTGAAATGTATTTCTTATGAGAATAAACTATCTTTAACCTCAATTCTAGACTAGAAAGTGAAAATTAAATTCGTCTACCTGTTTAGCTTTCAGGGCTGACCGCTGAACCGATTTTAATAAAAAAAAAATTAACTGTTTAATTCATGCAAAAAACTTATTAAATTATCTTTACAAGACTAGGAATCTTAAAAATTAAAGATTATATTTGGTTTGTGAGGTCGGTCATCGACCTTGCAACCCACACGATATGATGATGATGATGAGAGATGATATTTGGTATGCAGATAGCTTGAACCACGAGAAAAGACATAGGTACGTTACTTTTAAGGTTCCGTACCTCAAAATAAAAAAACGGAACCCCTAGATCACTTTGTTGTCCGTCTGTCTGTCTGTTTGTCTGTCTGTCTGTCAAGACCCTTTTTCTCACGAACGAGAAGAGGTATCAGGTTAAAATTGATAACGAATATTAAGGTTCATAAACCACACAAGATCTGAAAATTTAAATTTTTTACAACGATGCAATCAAAAGATATGGCTTTTTATGTGCTCATCTCCATACATTTTTGCAAAAAAGCAAAACCTACAGGGTACTTCTCGTTGATCTGAAATGAAATTTGACAAGAAGCTAGGTCTCACAGTACAAATAAAGAGAAAAGTCTAAAATCATTAAATATTTCAATTTTTCTCACAACTAAGAGTAACTAATTAAGGTGAGCTCCCGTTTCAAGAACTTTTCTTTAAAAGAGGGGTCAAGTTGGATGGTCGCTGAGTTTTTAAAATCAAAGAGCAAAAGCTTTTAGCATATCATTTGGTAGATAGGTACGGAACTCTTAGGGCGCGAGGCCGACTCGCACTTGGCCGGTTTTTTTCCAGAATTGCACGCGTACGCAGTACGCAGGACACGGGCAACAGCCAGTCAGTAATAATTTTAAATATATTATTTGGCATTTATGTCTATTTTATCACTAAACGACTTTGCACTGTATATAATAGTAATTTTGTACTGCGACAGACGGATGCTCGGCGAGACGCAGCGACGGACGGCGGTCCGTGAAAATGATGATCTCCCTTTAGAAGATGCGCGAACAGTATCAAAACTTCTCGGCCCTATGCCATCAAGATTTCGCAGGCAAATTGGCAAATTTTAATTGTATAATTCGCCGCTTCACAAAATGCCCTGGGATTTTACGAAATGCCGAGAATTTTTTAAATTCGTCATTCGTCGTCAAGACCGATCGATTTATAGGGTTCTAATGAAATAGTGAACATAATTTTAGTATGTTACTTAGACCATGAAACTGAACAACTTTTCCCAAGGAACATAGGTCGAAATACGAAAATCAATTTTTGACCTCCCATAGAAACTGCAACAGCTGATACTGCATTTTGTATGGGAGGTCAAATTTGGTTTTTCGTATTTCGACCTATGTTCCTTGGGGAAAGTTGCTCAGTTTCATGGTCTGAGTATCATACTAAAATTATGTTCACTATTTCATTAGGACCTTATACAGGTTGACTTTTAATAAGTTCTTGATAGCAAAAGATATGCATGTACTCATGATACTGAACAACTTTTCCCAAGGAACATAGGTTGAAATACGAAAAACCAAATTTGACCTCCCATGCAAAACGCTATCAGCTGATGCAGTTTCTATGGGAGATCAAAACTTGATTTTCGTATTTCGACTTTATATTCCTTGGGGAAAGTTGTTCAGTATCATGAGTACATGCATACTCGTACCTTTTTCTATCAAGAAATAATTAAAAGTCACCCTATATTGGCTTTAAAATTTCCCCAAAGATTAATGAAATACCTACACGTATTCACAGTAGAATGTTATTGTAATAAATGACGTAATTTTGCCGCTACGGAGAGAAGCCCTGCTGTGCGACCTTTGAAGATAAACTCGGTGGCGGTAAACAACCTACTCGGTTGCTAGAAGCAACTACAAGGCAAGTCATGTGACGTAGCTGTAGGCTCGACAAATAAGATAGATATTGTAGCGTCGCCGATGTTAGTTGTTTAACTCTTTATTTGGCTCGCCAACGCACACACCACGTTGCACATCCTACTCGCTGTACGGTCGGTTGCAGACTGAGTATGCACGCTCGAGACAAAGGCTATACACTACATCCCTTCCCTATTTTAATTAGATTTTTATATCGTTCATAAATTACCTAATTAAAATAATAAATTACATTTGAATCGGAAATTATCAAATCATAATACGCTTCTAGCGGTACCTTCTACAAAATAGTTTTTCATAGTTTCCTTAGTTACTCCTCCTCTCCACTACTGTTGCAAATGTTATCTTTTCCCGAATTATTCTTTATGTCTAACACTTTCCAGTCTCCTTGTATATTCTTCAAATGTACTACGTTTCTTCTTATCTGCCCCGTCTCCTTGTTCTGGACTTACAACAACTATTGACCAATGAAGCTTGCCTACAGCAGCCAACCCAGAAACTCCAGGAGGACCTTACTTTTAAGCCCTGTGTTACTTTAAAGCCTTGAGAGGAAGGCAAGAGTGAGAAACACCACTACCTATCTTTCCTTTACCTTTTTTCTTAATATTTTTATTTCACACTACTGGTTTCCATAGGTTTGCAGGTGATAAACAAAGAAAAATACAAAGACTATTCAAATTAAATGAAGGTTTTAAATATTACAACTAATCCAGAACAATAACAAGTTCTTCAGCTATTTATTATAGGTATATAATTTCTTTTCTTTTTTTTTCGTATGGTTTGCAGGGTCAACGAATTCTTGGTGTTCTAATTACACCTATTAAAATTATGATCTATACCCAGACATACAAAACGCACTCTTCAAAGTACATATTTATATGGTGCACACCTATGTCATCGAAATGTGTGGTGATGATACAAACTGGCTGTTTCAAACCAGGAACTCCTCGGAAAGTCGATCTATCAATTCGGCTCATTACTCTGCACGTACCTGCTGAACTCCAACCCACCACGTCTGGATCGAGCGTCCAACACATCTTCCAAGACTATTATGATAAGAATAAGTATTTTAAACTATTATTGTACTATATTATTTCTGTTAGCACGGTGGCAATTATGACATCAATCATTTATAATATAGATAGGCTAATGATAGCTTTCAGGTGAATGATCTCTGTTTACCATGGTGTTTTTTTCCATATAAAAAGGAAACTAAAGTTGTCCTGATCGCAATAAAGTGCTTCGTCACAATTTGACATAAATTAATAAGATGGCGATATCAAATGAAGTTATTTTTCAATCTAATTCAACTACTGGTACCTTTAATCTGAATGTAGAATCTCACCAGAATTAAACTCGAAATGTTTGTCGAAAACTATTTTTTATGTTACTGATCAATTTTCAAACCTTATTGTCAAATTTAAGGAATTATTATTATTGTTTATTTTTATTTTTAAGACTTCTTTCAGTTGTATCAATTTTGTAAATGAATTATTTATACATTTTCCGCTGCACAAAAGAACAGCACCCCTTTTTTTATACCACGTTTATTTATTTTTTCTAATCTCTTAAAACCTTTGCTCACAAATTTCTTGTGGAATTGCTGCTTGTCCACTTTGTTGATTTTATTATCTTACCTGACCGTGTATGTCGACAAATCAACTTTTCCATTAAATTTTTAATTCATTGGGACTCATTATTCAGACAGAACTATTCATTTATTTAAGCAAATATACCTAATACGTTTTCGTAAGTTCATAGGTATCTTTATTTTTACAACGCTTTTAAAGAGTATTTTGTTGCTTTACGGTAAAGTTACATAAGAAAACCTAAATTAAAACTGCTTTTCAATAGTTACCTGCGAGGCTTATTTACCACAAAAATCCTACTAGGTGACCGGATTATTATTCCAATTTCTGTAGCCTTTCACAGGAACCAAGCTATTTACCAACCAAAGTATATTTGAGTATGCACTAATTTTAAATAGGTACCTATTAAGAATGATAGGTTAGTTTTTTTTTTATCGTTGTAAATGGACAAACCACATAATTTATTTCAAACATTGTAAAATTATTTACTTAATTATTTTTAAAATCGATTGCTTCTTGAGCTTTATTTATTTATTGATTAACACGACAAGAAGAAGAAATAATCCTTGATCCCAATGTCTTGATTTAGGCACTTGAAATAGGTTGGTAGGTATTATTTGTGGTTGTCTTGGCCCATAGAGGAGAATCAATATAACTTTAAGATGTATTAAGTACGCATATTGTCTATGTACCGGTCCTTCCAATTTAAGTGAAATCGTTCAATACAATATACTATCTACACGCCGATGTACACAAGTTTTTTTTTTTTTTTTTGCTATGGCATCGTTGTACAAAGCACGTATGTTAAACATAATGAAATAGGGACATGATCATTAAATAAACCCTTCCAGAATAATTTGACTTTTCGTGGGTATGTATTAATTATAGTAGGAAATGTACAGTAATGGGTACTCTCGCTACAAGTGCCAGAATTTACCTGCTCCCTAACTACACCAGTCAGTGGTATTGAAAACGGTAAGGTAGGTATCAAAGTATTTAAATTTCAAACTGTAGGTTGGTACTTTTTATCATACCTTTTCCAAACACTCAGCATGTTTAAACTGAATTTAGGGACAAAATAAAATTGTCACCATATGTCCTTATAAAGATGACTTGACTGTCAAACAATGCGTGTGAATCTGAAATCCATTTGTTACTTCTTTTCAACTAAACAAGGAAGCATTTTGTTATTTATAATTCACACTAATCGGTTCCCGAATCGTATCATATCATTATCCATTATCCACCCGGACTTTCCTTGCACTCTTTAATACCATGGCTCAAAACAACACATGTCATTCGCCCACGCATATAACTTTTCTGAAAATATATGAGAAATATTTTAAGACGCGAGCTAGATTTAAACCCGCACCTTTGGAACGGACCAAGCATGAACTGTATTTAGAAAATATATGAGAAATATTTTAAGACGCGAGCTAGATTTAAACCCGCACCTTTGGAACGGACCAAGCATGAATTGTATTTACATACAACAAACATCAGAAGCAGCACGAATCCAATGCACAGACCACTGTGCTATCGTATCTAGACTCCCTTATTCTCTTTATATTTTGTTTATGCGTGACTATTCTTTGAGTTTCATAATATTATTGATGCAACAAATATGAACATACGATTTACTATCATTTTTGTCTAATAATTAAATATTTTTTCCATACGCCTACATATTAAACAAAAGGAAATGAAAGCTGATTCAGTTTACAGAATTGTTAAATAATTATGTAGGTATTGTTCATGTTACCTGCATAAACATGCATATAATGGTAATTCTATGGTTTTGTTTACTGGTGAGGAGTAAGCCGTTCCAACCATTGGAGCCGACCAATTAATAATTCAGTTGGAATTCACAACTGCTCCAATTATGCCTCATTTTATAATTGACATAATGCAATCTAATGCCCAGTTAGTAACTGCTCATATTTTAAATTGTTGAAAAGACAATATGCAATTTAATGGCCAGTATGTAGCTGCTCGTATGTATCTCAACATTGACAAAACTATTAGCCAATATGCAATTAAATGCCCAGTTTGTAACCGCTTATAACATATCAAATTATTAACAAGACAATATTCAATTTAATGCTCAGTTTGTAACTGCTTGTTTGTCAGATTATTGAAAGGACAATATGCAATTTAATGCCCAGTTTATAAATGTTTACATGTCAAATTGATAAAAGACAATATGCAATTTAATGCCCAGTATGTAGCTGCTCGTATGTATCTCATTATTGGCACAATTATTAGCCAATATGCAATTAAATTCCCAGTTTGTAACCGTTTATAACATATCGCATCATTAACAAGACAATATTCAATTTAATGCTCAGTTTGTAACTGCTTGTTTATCAGATTATTGAAAACACAATATGCAATTAAAATCCCAGTATATAACTGCTTATATATCGAATTATTAAAAGACAATATGCAATTTAATGCCCAGTATATAACTGCTTACATGTCGAATTATTAAAGATAGTATGCAATTTAATGCCCAGTATATAATTGCCAATATGCCAAATTATTAAAAGACAATATGCATTTTAATGCCCAGTATATAACTGCCAATATGCCAAATTATTAAAAGACAATATGCAATTTAATGCCCAGTATATAACTGCCAATATGTGTAATATGCAATTTAATGCCCAGTATATAACTGCCAATACGTGTAATATGCAATTTAATGCCCAGTATGTAACTGCCAATACGTGTAACATGCAATTTAATGCCCAGTATATAACTGCCAATATATGTAATATGCAATTTAATGTCCAGTATATAACTGCCAATACGTGTAATATGCAATTTAATGCCCCGTATTTAACTTCCAATATATGTAATATGCAATTTAATGCCCAGTATATAACTGCCAATATGTGTAATATGCAATTTAATGCCCCGTATTTAACTTCCAATACGTGTAATATGCAATTTAATGCCCAGTATATAACTGCCAATACGTGTAATATGCAATTTAATGCCCCGTATTTAACTTCCAATACGTGTAATATGCAATTTAATGCCCAGTATATAACTGCTAATATATGTAATATGCAATTTAATGCCCAGAATATAACTGCCAATACGTGTAATATGCAATTTAATGCCCCGTATTTAACTTCCAATACGTGTAATATGCAATTTAATGCCCAGTATATAACTGCCAATATGTGTATTATGCAATTTAATGCCCCGTATTTAACTTCCAATACGTGTAATATGCAATTTAATGCCCAGTATGTAACTGCCAATACGTATAATATGCAATTTAATGCCCAGTATTTAACTGCTTGTATGTCAAAATATTAAAAGACAATATGCAATTTAATGCCCAGTAGGTATATTACTGCCAATATGTCAAATTACTAAAAGACTATGCAATTTAATGCCCAGTGTATAACTGCTAATATGTATAATATGCAATTTAATGCCTAGTATAATCATAACTGCTCATAACATGGTACATATGTAGCACAAGTACCACTTAACGCAACTTAAATAGATTGCATTTGACAAATTCAGAGTATATTTTATATCATATAATATTTCATCATAATCCAAAGTAACGACGATTACAGGACGCTGAGTTCCCTCCAGAATTCTAGCTTTTTCTGTATAAAGTGATTAGGGGAACCTCGCCTGTCAGCGCTACGGCTAACACCATGGAACCCGGTTGTAGGTGACCGCAGTATGTAATATGGTAAGGCACACAGGAGGATAACCCATCAATACAATTCAAAATTTATTGATAAATAAAAATTGGCATGTCAGTTACCTCCTCCCGTTTGTGAGCCATAGTCGCCTATTACGACACCCACGAGTATGTATGGGTTGGTACCATTCTTGCCGGCACTACACGGGATATAAAATAATTAGGATCATTAAAACTAACTCGTGGCTGGTTCGTTGGATCCAAGGTAAGTAAATTATTCTATAAATAGTAGTAAAAACAGCACAAATAACCTGCGCTGAGTTAGCATCCAGCTAGTTAGTTTTTTGGGTTCAGTGGAGTTTTCTAGCAGCGGCCCTAAAAACTCAACGACGTATACTCTAAAAAATAACCTTATTTTTGAATCGAGTTTCATCGAACATTTTTTCAGTCATTCATCTGCGTCTGCGCTACGAAGTGTATCGTTTTATCTCATGTAATATCCTTGCGTTCTAGTTTTATACGTTATTCGAAGTAGCAGTCCAAATATTATTACATGGGTGGTGGTATCAAAACCAATGGTAAATATGTATCAAAGTATTAGTATCTACTGTACTGGTAACCCCGTAATATGCCACACGGTGGGTCAATTATGAGGGGTCAGCCCTTTTAATAGTAAAGTAAATAAGTTTGTGTAGGTAGTTCATAGGTATATTCATCAAAAATAATTCTTGCCGTGACAAGTTGTCAACGACCGACCGAACCACTGTTCGGCGAAACCTACAGGAACCCTATAGGTTATTTTCAAGTTTCCTTAAATCCATAAATCCTCCTCATTTTGATTGGCTTGACGCAACCACCTACGTATTGACTTCTATCCGTTCCGATTTCTTTGGTTAAAATACTCAAACCACAGCCAAGGAAATCTTTAAATATAATGCATAATCTGGATGGGCTAACACGCATCCTTTGTCCGTTCAAACCTGTTCTATTTATAGCCGGCCGACAATAACTATGTTTGTTTACATCAGGCCAAAATTTTTTTTCACAACTATTCGGTGAAATTAAGTAATTCCTTTCCTTTTTTTTTCTGTTTTATTATTTTCTAAGCAAGTACTCACTTTTAATCCTCGTCGCCAACTGTAGCGTCGCCGATGTTAGTTGTTTAACTCTTTATTTGGCTCGCCAACGCACACACCACGTTGCACATCCTACTCGCTGTACGGTCGGTTGCAGACTGAGTATGCACGCTCGAGACAAAGGCTATACACTACAGATATGTCGCTGGCAAATAGGATAGATAATTCGCCGTTTACAAACGGCGGGCAAAATTGTACCTATACGTTCGGCAAATTGTAAATCGGCATCGACAGATTGTAAACGGGTTTAGATCACTGGTGCATTTTAGGTTCGTTAGGCACGGTAAGGTTAGGTTGGGTTAGGCGATCTTTTGATCAGAAACGAATTACGCATTGTTTTGTGAAACGCTGCGCCAATTTTCGGCATGTTGTAGAATGCCAAGGCATAATGTAAAACGACGAATTATACGATTTGCCTGCGACGGATGGATAACATTTTTTTTCAGTGGCACCATGGCTACAAAAAGCATGCAAAACAATGCAAATTACACTAAACAAAGCCGCACTGAATGAAATGAGTCAGACTAGATTAGCGTAATGCTGTGAAGCAAACGGCCATATAAAATATTTATTCAGTGTCAAAAATACACAAGAAGCATGCAAAAATGTGCTAACATATTCTACAAAAAGCATAAAAAATTACAAAACCATGAAAATTCGTTCGGAATATAGCCACAGTCCACAGAATATACAGCGTTAATTTGTATTGGTTTCGCTTTCTAAGCCCAGTGATCCTACTCATGAAAACCAGCAACTTTCTCGAAAAAAAAAATATTTTTACTCGAAAAAATTTTTTCACCTTCCCATACAAAATGAGTCGATCACGTGACAAAATTACTATGGAGAGGCAAAAAAATTTTTAAGAGTAAAAATTTTTTTTTTCGAGAAACTTGCTTGTTTTCATTAGTAGAAACATAGCGCCGATTTCATGGTGGTAGATCAAAAGGTAGATACTATAATTTTATTTGTCAGGTAAATAATTTTGCCGACTCCCTTCAACTTTTATCCCTACTCGGCCCAAATCGGTTTTTTAGAAATACTTATCCTCTCCACATACAAACTGTCCAAAAATATTTTTTATAGGGCGTAAATTATATTTTTCATTTCCGGTGATATGTTTCTTGAAGAAAGTTATTCAGTTTCATCGAATGATCATGCCCTTTCAGTTTTTGCTAACCTGAGGCTAAACTTCTTGTAGAGAAAAAAACCGGTCAAGTGCGAGTCGGACTCGCCCGCCGAGGGTTCCGATATATCTTTAGTATTTTTGGAAGCAATAAAGTCTATTTTCAGGACCGCAAAACTAAATTTGTTTGTCAAGATTTTTTGCAGATTTCTGAAAAACTGTGCAACTTAGAAAGATCGTTTTATTTTTGCTGTAAAGTTTAAAGAAACGAGATAAGGGGGGGGGGGAATGGTATTTTTTTTGACATTTCTCATCATAACTTGAAAACTAAGAAACGTAAAAAAATACAAAAATATATTTTAAAATGTACAAGTAAAGCCCTTTCATATGATATTCCACTCGACCTAGCAGCGACAATTTGAAATTTGGCCCCCCCTATTTTGGCCCCCTTTGCATTAATAATCATAATTTTTTCATAATTTTTACATGTGAAATTAAGTTGGGCAACTATATTCTAAAACCATTCCAAATTTCAAATCGATAGAATAAGTGGTTGCTGAGATATAGAGGTGTGACAGACAGACGGACAGATAGACAGACAGACAAAGCGGCACCATAAGGGTTCCTTTTTTTACCATTTTGGTATCGGAACCCTAAAGAGAGAATCGATAACGATTGAGTTCGACGGTAGGGCCTCCTGTACACTACACCCTGTATTAAGGAACTTCCTCATGTAAGTATTATAGTTATTATTATACATAAGTTTAGTTATCTAACATTAATTTGTATTAATTTGTATGTTTCATCAGTGACTTCACGCAACTGTTGAGAATGTTGCATATGTCGACGATTGCATTGTCTCTCTCTTCCAATAACAGAGGTGGTCATATCCAGAGTTCATGCTTGATAAGACAGAATAGCCAGTCTACTGGAGGGAGCGCCTGTCGGTGGACCATTTCTATAATGGTCTTTTAATTAGAGGTATCTATAGGGTGCGCGTGGGAAAAATCTGAAGATGCTATTGGTATCTTCTGTGATCTATCCAAAGCATTTGATTGCGTAGATCATAGCACATTGTTGCTAAAACTTGAACATTACGGTGTTAAGAATAATTCACTTAAACTACTTAGGTCATATTTGGAAAACAGGATTCAAAAGGTACAAGTAAACAGGACGAAATCACTGGGATCTGTTGTCAAAATTGGCGTACCTCAAGGGTCCATATTGGGGCCATTTTTATTCCTTATTTATATTAATGACCTTCCTTCTGTGGTGAAGAATCTGTCAAAGATTGTGTTATTTGCTGATGATACTTCATTAATATTCAATGTAAGTAGGAAATCACAAAATTATAACGAAGTCAATGATGCACTTCGACAGATTCATGCATGGTTTACTGTTAACAATCTAGTCCTAAACGCCAAAAAAACTAAATGTATTAAATTTGCACTACCAAATGTAAGGTCTACTTCACATAACATAGTATTGAATAATGAACCATTAGATTTTGTAAATAGTACAGTTTTCTTAGGGTTAACACTAGACTCTAAACTTCAATGGGGCCCTCATATAACGGCTCTTTCTGGTCGATTGAGCTCGGCTGCATATGCTGTTAGAAAAATCAGACAACTTACTGATGTAGCTACTGCAAGGCTGGTTTACTTTAGCTACTTCCATAGCATTATGTCTTATGGCATACTGCTTTGGGGCCGAGCAGCTGATATACATTCAATATTCGTTTTACAAAAGAGGGCTATAAGAGCAATTTATTGCCTGAAGACTCGTGATTCCCTGAGAGAACTGTTCAAGGAAATCAACATTATGACAGTGCCATGCCAGTATATCTATGAAAATATAATGTATGCTAGAAAGAACATTCATCAATTACCTAAAATTTGTGACAGGCATAATTTTAATACTAGAAATAAGCATAAAATTGATCAACCATATACTAGATTAAGTAAAGTCAACACATCTTTCGTTGGTCTGTGTATACGATACTACAACAAAATACCTGACAATATAGTGCAATTACCTGAGAGAAAGTTTAAAGAATGTGTAAAGCAAACGTTATGTAAAAAAGCTTACTATAGATTGGATGACTATATGAATGACAAAGAGGTATGGTGCTCTGATATTCCAGCGAAACACAAGAAACACATTGTAAAAAGCCGACTCTTAAAGTAGGCCGTGCTGCAGTGGTTTCTTGCTGTTTCTTTTACGCTGCCATAGCACGATCCGAAATGGCGTAGACTCGCTCTATTTGCATTGTATTCTGCATGACATTCAATAAGTATTCTGTAAAGAATCTACATTGAATAAAATTATCTGAATCTGAATCTGAATCCTATACTAATGATGTAAACATAAATTACTACTGCGATGATGTTGCATATGTCGACGATTGCATTGTCTCTCTCTTCCAATAACAGAGGTGGTCATATCCAGAGTTCATGCTTGATAAGACAGAATAGCCAGTCTACTGGAGGGAGCGCCTGTCGGTGGACCATTTCTATAATGGTCTTTTAATTAGAGGTATCTATAGGGTCCTATACTAATGATGTAAACATAAATTTAGCATGTTAGACCATGACACTGAACAAGGAACTGAGGCACTACCGCCGAACTCAATCGTTATCGAATCTCTCTTTTCTGCTTTTATAGAAAAAAAGGGAGAATCGATAACGATTGAGTTCGGCGGTAGCGCCTCTGAACGGAACGGAACTATTTACAAAGGAACATAGGTCGAAATACAAAAGAAATTTTTACCTCCCATACAAACTGTATCAGCTGAGAGCACATTTTGTATGAAAGGTCGATAATTTTTTTTTTCGTGTTTCGACCTAAGAAAAAGTTGTTCAGTTATGTAGCCAGAAGCATTTCTTAAACTTTCCGCGGCGAGAAAAAAAATATCAGCAGTATCTAGGGAAATAAAAAATAAAATTTTCGTGTTTCATTTCCACCTAGATTCCTTAGGGAAAGTTCAGTTTCATAGTCTGAATAACATGCAAAAATTATGTTCACTATTTCACTATGACCTCATATAATGAAATTTCCTTTTCACATGTTTTAATTAATGCTTTCATTTCATACTCTAGCTCTAAAGAACAAATAAATTGTTACCATGTTGTTATTATGGTTATAGTAAATAAGTTACTTATTTATATTTCATCAGTAGACCAGTCGCTGAAGAAAATCAAGTTATAAAATTATTAGAGTATCTTGTTTTTTGATATGTTGTTAACGACATACTTTTAAGTAATTTTCAAAAAATTCAGAAACCCATGAATCCGGCTTTATGTTTAATGTAGGTATTTACATTTCTTTAAAAAAAAACTTTATATATAGAATTAGAGTAGAAAAATATTAAGACATCTCATATGTAATGTTAATATCTTTATGCTATTATGTTTTCAGAAATGTAATTTAATCGGCCCATATCTAAGTGATAAAATGTTCGTAATCTTGCCAGTGCAGTTTTTAAGTCTCTGGTATTTCTGAAATAGCATTTAAATCTCTTAATTAACATACATATAAAAGTTTAGAAAAGAATGTTTATTGCTTTTATATTTTTTTTATATTATTGTTATAGTTGGGCCATTGTTAAATTAGAGTTCATAAATTGGAAGGTACTTACTCATAATAATGTACTTGATTACTAAACAAAAGTTTAGAAGCTTATTTTATCAGCGTTATTGCTTTTGGTGACACTGTGGTAGAGAACAGAAGGTGGCGTAGTAGGTACCCAAACGCAGGACGCGCTGGCTGCACATGCTTCGGAGCCCCAGTTAGGGTTGGCGGTCAGCGCGTAGCGTCAACAGATTTTTCTATAAAGGGCATTGATTAAAGTTGGCGTCGTTTTCGAACTTTAGCGGCCACTTATGAAACTTCTTAATTTTGAAAGATTAGGTAACAGGGAACAATTCTTAGTATGGGCACCATATAGCTAAATAATATCGGGGCTGAGATAACGGGGTTCAAAGATTACCACCAAAAATTATTTTCTACCAAATTAAGACAAGATAGGTCTTAGTAATTTATTATCATTGGTCATTTTCCGATGTGCCAAACTCGATCGAATGCTTGAGAGATGTCTAGAAAAGCAGCTGAGCAATACTTTTTTTGTTCAAAGCCAACATTAATCTTTTCGGCTGCTCTAAACCCAAACTGGTGGTCTGGAATGAGCTTGGCTTCTGATACAGCAGGCATCAACCTTTTAAGGAAAATAGATTCCATCACTTTAAATGCTAATGGTAGCAAGCTGATAGGTCTGTATGAGGTTACCTCATCAGGGCTCTTACCAGGTTTTGGAACCAGTAAAATCTGAGCAACTTTCCATTGTACTAACGTGTTGGAGAGGAATAAAACAAAAATTTTATCGATCTGGAGTTTTTCTTCGCAAATCACCATCCCACAATTTTGGGCTCTAGTCTTTCTGAGTTTGCATTTAAAATTGTGTAAGACGAAAACTTTGAAAGACGAAATTACTTTCAGTCAGTATTACTACTGACAAGTTTAAAATAACATATGTGTTATATTGTAAGTGGAAATACCCAAAAAACACATAACCAAACTCAAAAGCCAAGGCGTATCAATCAATGCTGTTGTGCTGTTGTTGAGATAAAGGCTAACAGTGTTAAGCTGGGCAGATTCTTAGTGTAACAATAAAATAGGTTTTGCATGAGTAATTTGGAACTCGCGGTGCAGCGGCGCCTGCACTAGGAGCTATAAATCGTGAACCGATACTTATGGGAGGCCTATGTCCAGCAGTGGACGTCTTTCGGCTGATATGATGATGATGATCACAGCAATTACATTTTTTTTATTTATTTATTATTATATTTTTTTTCAATTAGTATTTTAGAGCAAAGGCCATCATCATCATTATTACATCCCATGAAACGTCCACTATAGGACAGGGACGGCTGGCACCATGGACCGCGGTTATAGGTGACCGCAGTAAGTAAGATTTAAGATACAAAGGAGGATACTGCAGCCCATCCTCCAGTTTATAACCCATAGTCGCCTCTTACCATACCCACGGGTATGTATGGGTTGGTACTAACCTTTGCCGGCACCACACGGGAGCAAAGGCCAAAACTCCGTAACTCGTTCATCATCATCATATCAGCCGAAAGACGTCCACTGCTGGACATAGGCCTCCCCTAAAGAACTCCATGACGACCGGTCCTGCGCTGTTCGCATCCAGCGGCTTCCCGCGACCTTGACCAGATCGTCGGTCCACCTTGTGGCGGGCCTGCCAACGCTTCGTCTTCCGGTACGTGGTCGCCACTCTAAAACCCTTACGCCCCATCGGCCATCGGTTCTTCTTGCGATGTGCCCTGCCCACTGCCACTTTAGTTAAGCGATTCTCAGGGCTATGTCAGTTACTTTAGTTCTTCTGCGGATCTCCTCATTTCTGATTCGATCGCGCAGAGAGACTCCGAGCATAGCCCTTTCCATAGCCCTTTGGGTGACTTTGAGCTTCCTGATAAGGCCCATCGTGAGCGGCCACGAAAATGACGAGTAATTTTCGAGGCCGGTAACAGTTTCTAATAATTTCTTATAAAGGTACGAGAGCGCGTGAGGGGAACGCGGCCAGCACATCTCGCGTGCTACTAACCAGGCAGCCGCCGCCACCGCGCCAGCCTCTGCGTAGATAATTATGTGTATTTCACGGCATTAATTTAATATATATATATATATATATATATATATATATATATATATATATATATATATATAAATCTTATAGCCTATCGCGGACATTTCTAATAAATTGATACAATACTTAATGCATTGTATTAATGAAGGAGACGTAATTTTAGAGACTTAAATTCTATATTAAGCTCACTGCGATCATAAACGTGAATGACTTAGGTAGCTTAACTCCTGGCTTTCTTATCTTTTATATGTATTTTTATATAATGCTTTTAATCTCATTTTATGAATTTCAGGTCCTCTAAAACTATACTGGCCAAATTAAGAACAATTTTTTGTTTGACCCCTTCGCATGTTCCTAAAATTTCTAAAAACTTAATGATATGTATCTACCAATGTTTGATGACAGTTGGAACCAGAATATCGAACGTAAATACTACATTAAAGTTTTTATCGAGAGTAAATGGAAATACCTAATGTATACCTAGCGCAAGTTAAACAAAATTCTAAAATTTTACAGATATGTTTTTAAAAACGTCCCTGAAAATATATTACACGCGTGGCGCTTTTTAAGATTATCATAAGTTAAGTGGTAAATACGTGGGACACTCAGAAATATTTGCGACACTAAAAAAAATTGTTCTACAGGTACATATATTTTTATTAAATCTTTTCAAAGTACTCTCCACCAGCCTCTATACAAAGATTCATGCGTCTGAACCAGTTTTCAAAACACTTTTTCCAGTCCGCCGTAGACACCTCGTTTACAGCCTGCTCGAACGCAGCCAGCGCATCTTCCGGCGACGAAAATTGTATCCCCTTGAGCTGATTTTTTATTTTTGGAAATAAAAAGAAGTCACACGGTGCTAGATCAGGGCTGTAAGGAGGGTGACCCAGGAGTTTGACTGGTGTGCTGTCCAGGAAGTCCCTCGTTTTGAGCGCGGTGTGTGCAGGCGCATTGTCGTGGTGGAGCAGTAGTCCGCGGAGCCCTGTGTTTGGTCGCTTGTTGCTCACAACAGAAAAAACTTCTGGTAAACATTTGGTAGTATACCATTCGGCGTTGATGCTTCTTTGATCTCGTAAGGGAATTGAGGCCAAGTGGCCAGTCAAATTAAAAAAGCTGGCGATCAAAATCTTCCCCCCGCTTCGAGATCGCTTCACTTTGGTAGGCGTTGGTTCATTTTGAAACACCCAAACTGTCGACTGGCGCTTGGTTTCTGGATCGTATTGATAAATCCAGGACTCATCACCTGTTACGATGTCGTAAACACGCCGAGACGAGCCTGCTTCAAATTTGTTCAGCATATCACGGCACCATTCCACCCGGGCCTGCTTCTGAGCGTCGGTGAGGTAGTGCGGCACCCAGCGCGATACTATCCTCCTCACGCGAAGATGCCCGTGTAGAATCTCGTGAACGCTTCCCGATCCAATCTTTAATATGTGCTGAATCTCCTGATATGTAATTCGCCTATTATCTTGGATTAAATTTTTCACTGCTAGCACGTTTTCTTCCGTAATAGCCGTCAAAGGGCGACCGCTTCTTTCTTCATCCCTCGAGGTTGGTCGACCGCGCCTAAATTCGTTATACCAACGATACACGGTTGCCTTGGAGGGGCCTTCATCCATAAATGCCATTTGAAGTCTATCGAACGATTCATCCGGTTTCAGGCGACACTTGAAATCGTAAAAAATCATAGCTCTAAAATGTTCCCGGCGCAGATCCATTTTTCAGTAAGACACGATACTTTGAATTGGCTCGCAAAAAATGTGGAGGGAAATTTTGAAAATGGAACACACATATTTTTACTTACAAGTAATCATATTTTCGAAAAAGATTCTGACCGGCCAGTCTCCCATATATAAAAACTATTTTTCGCAATACTTTCTGAGTGGCCTGGTATCTGGTTCTACTACCGGGCTACAGTGACTTCACGCAACTGTTGGGAATGTTGCATATGTCGACGATGCATTGTCTCTCTCTTCCAATAACAGAGGTGGTCTTATCCAGAGGTCATGCTTAATTAGACAGAATGGCAAGTCTTCTGGAGGGAGCGCCTGTCGGTGGACCATTGCTAATGGTCTTTTAATTAGGTAGTTATATTAATTATATTTAAGTATTTATTGCAAGAAAGGTTTTATGATTATTTTTCTATTAATAGTCCAGTCGCTTAACGTCTTATATCGCCTTTACATGGACACGCCTTATAAATTAAGTCAATTGAAAAAAAAAATTGAGCGCTATATGGCGCTATGTACCTAACTAGTACCTGGAAAAATTCTGGTGAAATTGTAAGGCGTGTCCGTCCAAGTGAAACCGCTAATCGGCCGCACTATAAATGTTCCTAATTATTAAAAATTTATCAAAATTTTTACTTCAATTTCGAAATTCCCAAAAAAATAATGCATAAAAAAATGTGAATCGGCGTAAACTATACGTACCTAATTACGACGTAAACGTTTTTAAAGAATTTATAAATGCTAGCTATGCTATTTGTTAATGTTTATTTATGAATTTATTTATCCGGCCGCACGTCGGTGGAAACACTTAGACCTCGACGGAGCGGGTCTCTGGGTGTCTACTCTAAAAGTCCGATATATCGAAACGATACTACTCGAAACATGCAAATGCAAAACTTCGTCTCTTGACAATAGAGTAGAATATTGGTTGGATGCAGTTTGAAAATTCATCCAACCAATATTCTACTCTATTGTCAAGGGACGAAGTTTTGCTGTTGCATGTTTTGAGTAGTATCGTTTCGATATATCGGACTTTGAGAGTAGACACCCTGGTTCCGTCCCTTTCAGCTCATACTGGTTTCGTTTCTACTGTGTGTGGACTAATGATTGATGGTACAGTATAAGTATACTAACGACCCGGGGACCAATTCTTGAATATCACCAGGTGATAAAATATCACTCAAAAAATTCAAAATCACAGATTTTTCTTTTCAAAAGTTCGTTTCGTTAAATATAAAGCAGTCCTTGATCGTTAATTTTCATGTATTCTGATTTACCTTTCAACTGTTTATCAGGGCAAATGTGAATTTTTAAACTCTTAAAAGTGATATTTTATCACCTGGTGATTTTCAAGAATTGACTCCCTGTTTTTAGGTTGTAAAATTAAATGGAAGTCGTACAATCAAGAGCTTATTCTTGAACTGTGACTCTAGCGATTGAAATAAAACCGTTACAAAGTTCCATGTGTCAAGCTTGACGTGCTTCGGACTATACCTATCGGAGATCAAAAACATCAAATGGCTTTTTTAAGGTTCCGTACCTCAAGATGAAAATACCGGAAGTAATCCAAATTGTTGTCCGCCTGTTTTTTATTGTGATTGAATTTGTCGACTCTTAGCTACAATTTCGAGTTCGCTGATATAATTTTTCAATTGAATATACTTTGAGTCATACGGGGCAAGTACTTCTAGGAGCACCGAAGTGACTCTACCATTAATATTAAATAAAAAAAAAGATTAAAATAATTATAACTACGCAAACCAAACGCAAACTATCTAAAGAAAAATCAGCTATTCCTGATTCGTTATTTTTTTTTGTAGTTATTCATTGCGAGATGTTTCCAATAGTCCGGTCCCTTATAGTCTTGTCTCGCCAAATTCACCAAATTTTTTCCAGGTACTAGTTAGGTACATAGCTCTCAATTTTCGATAGGAGCCAATTCTTGAATTTTCTATGGAATTTTTTTGGTATTCAAGAATTGGCTCCTATGAAAAATTAAGAGATTATGTACCTAACTAGTACCTGCAAAAAAATTTGGTGAAATTGTAAATCGTGACTACGTGAAACAGCTAACTGACCGCACTACAATGCTTGCAAATCAAATTAAGTTATGCTTATTATTTAGATAAATCTAATGTAGCGTTCAATGCATCTTTATTAATCATTTTCTTTCACTCTTGCATCTGTGTCATCATTACTCATTATCATTTCTCACAAGAGTTTTTATTTAAACACAAGTAAGTACCTAAGAAATATAAACGATCGATTGAAAACGTATTACATACAGTAAGGTTAACCGCACATCAGTGGAAACATTTACCGCTCTATTACCAATATTATCATATTTACAATGTGATAAAGTCCAGTGTTTCTACTGACGTGCTGTTGGGTGTACCGTCAAGAGCACCGCAAGCCTGAAACATTGAACTTTGCACCTTTCTTCTTTCGATTATCATATTATGATCTAAAGTAGCGCTGCTTTCGTCCGCGTTAAGAATGCCGTAAGTCATTAATCCAAATATAGGGTAAAGGTGTATCCACAATGGAGATAAAATGTAAAAAAAAAAATTTTTTTTATATGCGGTGTAAGGACAGCCTTCCGTTCACACATACTCGTATGATCAGTCAACGTAACTGAACAATTTTCAGCGAATAAAAATTTCAGGAAATGAAAAAAGAAATCGGCCTCTCCATACAAAATTGCAAACTTGATTGGACATTTTGTATGGAGGGGCTGATATTTTTTTTTCATTTCCTGAAACTTTTATTCGCTGAAAGTTGTTCAGTTACGTTGACTGATCATGCCCTTTCAGTATTCGAAAAGCTGTCCCTTACACCCTGTATTTATTTAGTATTTCAGTAAAACACAAAGGAAACAATCGCTCCTTTCGAGGGTTTGCCTTCAGTTAGTCATTGTGCATTTGACTTTATAATTTTATGCGACCTCATTGGTTACTGGGCTTGGCTACCAGCGGCGGAAAGCGATGACTCACTGCATTCTTAAAACGGCCCATACAAAGCCCTGCCTGCACGGCCCTGCTTGCAGTGTGCACTGCCAATCGTACTGTGTGTGGTCTTGCAGGGCCGATGTAATGGCGATTTTGTCGGCCCTGCATGCCCACACAAAGTACGATTGGCAGTGGCACTGCAAGCAGGGCCCTGCAGGCAGGGCTTTGTATGGGACCCTTAAGATGGACGAGCTATAATGTAGCTTGATCTGCTTTAGACTGTACAAGACACTTGAAGACACACCGACGAGTTGTGTTGCGTATGATCAAAACAGCTGTTCGGTCACGGCCGAATGTTCTTATCTGGTTGTTGTTATTGTGGAAAGGTTTCACACAAACACATGTAAGTAGAATATTATTACATACATCATAATATATTAGTTTTGTCGACGAAACTACAACTTTCTTGAAGATGTAAAAATTACGAGGTTCCATAGAAACTGACTGAAAAATTTTGAAATTTTGATTAGGTACAAGTTGTTGCCCGCAGCTGCATAGGCGTGGAATTCAGAAAAAAAGTAGATTGTATTGTCAAATGGTTAAAATTATCGTCATTAACATCGGTTCAGCGCTACAGCTGTGAAAGCGTAACAGACAGACAGTTATTTTCGCATTTATAATATTATTTAGATAGGTATTTGAATGAAAGGGTTGATGAAAGTAGAGGAAACGAGGGAAGTGTATCAAGATAGTAGCAGGTGGAGGGCTGTGGTCTCTGCCTACCCCGACGGGAAAGAAGCGTGATGTTCTGTTTGTACATTCGACAGCACGTCAGTAGAAACACTTTTGGACCTTATGGCGTGGTAATAGAGTTGAAAAAGTTTCTACCGACGAGCGGTTGACCGTACGTATTAACCAGAATACTTAGGTGACCGAGTATAACTCTGTATAATCTTATCCGAAGCCCGCTAACAGATGGCGCTGTAGGGTTTCTGAAACTCGCTATTTTCAAGAAATACTCAAAAGAATGTAGAAAATGAATTTACCCGGACATGAGACCTACCTAGATCGATTTTTCACCCCCAAATACTCCCGTATAGTAAATTTCATGAGTCGTTTTCGAGAAACCGATTACAAATATAAATACAATTATTGTTCGTTTAATAGTATAGGATATGTTTCTTTGGAAAAGTTGTTGGAGGAATACGCAAGAGAAAGATGTAAGTGTTATTGATAAAGATCGCTTACCTTATTCACCGGTCAATCAACTGAGTTTCACGCTACGCTTGATCTCCTTTAACTATAAATAATGATTGTCAGACGACGAGACGTGTAGCAAGCAATCGAGTGTATACACTACTGATACGATTAACAGTCCCACTTGCTGTATATAGAATCAAGTACTAAGCCAACTCTCTTTTATTTATTATTACTTCTAGACGTGAGCCCGGGACAATGTGCTCAGATTATATAATCTTACATCCCCCATTTTTTCCACCTCAGGGGATGAATTTTCCAAAAATCAAAAATCAATCAAATGAAAATCAAATATTTATTTATTTAACATTCGATTACCTACATAAAAAAATGGTTTCATCATTATCATCATATCAGCCGAAAGACGTTCACTGCTAGACATAGTAGGCCTAAAGAATTCCATGACGACCGGGCCTGCGCTGCTCGCATCCAGCGGCTTAAAAAAGAAAAGGCATGTATTTAACGCGGCGACAAATTGATTTGAATTAGGGTTTCAAAAAATATTAAAGCGAGTAGCAAATTTAATAGGTTGGCAGCTACAGTGAAGGATAATTTTCAGTAGAAAATGGCAGCTTTATAATCAGTAGTAAGCTTTGTTTTAGACTTTTTGTTTTGGTAACTGGAATATATTGTTAAGCGAAAACTTAACTTAACAATGAGGTTGTATGTATATAAAGTTAACGAAGGTGAGAAAAAAATATGAACATGGTCATAAAAAACATACTTTGTGCGACATTTTAAGAGCTCTAAATAAAGCAAATAATGCAAAAAAAATTGTTTGATTTAGAATTTTTATTATATGAATTTTCCTACAATGGCGAAAGAGTAAAAGGCATAATTTAATTATGACTCTAGAAACAAAAATACTGAAATACAATTACTTAATTATAGTACCTGTTTTAATTTTTACAGCTACCTACCTACAAATCGCAAAACATATTATATAAAAACACATTACACTAGGCACATCCTGTGACGTGGGTGCCGTCGCGTCGTATGATTACCGATACGATACGTAGCACTGCGACACATGAGCGTTTCGGACAATAAGTCACTATAATAATAATTAAACTAATTTCGAAACATGCAATGACCAATTTCTTAGTGCTCACTTACACCATATTTCATGGACACACTGCATCAGTCTGTCAGAATTGTCTTGAGTTTAAAAATATTGGAACACTTGAAAAACACTACTGATACCTGTAATCTCGTTTTCACCTCAATGGCTCGGAAAAGTTTGTTTTATCGGTCAAAATCTCCATGCAAAAATCACTTTTCGCTGCATGCGTGGAAAGTGTTTTGAAGTGAAAACTTCTTTAGCGGCGTTTGGCACTTTTTTAGATGGGTAAAATGTTAACTCACGTCAGATGTCGCGTCAGTACTCAAGTGAAAACTTCTTTAGCGGCGCGTCAGATCTGACGAAGATTTTCTATATGTAATATAAATTGTCATGTTTGTCTACGAAAGAGCAATAAATGAATATTGTATGTACTATTGATAAATAAAACAATTCGTGCGAAATTATTCCCTAACCATTCCAAAATTTTCTAAAATGCATAACGTTGATGTTTAAGTTTTCACTTCTGCCAGCACTCTCGGAGTGCAACCCGTCCTTTTTTTTTAAATTCAGAGCATCGGTCGCAATCTGCGTGCAAGTCATTTGCTAGCGTGAAAAAGGTTTTTGAAATTAGAACGTGATAATGAATTTTATTGTGCTAAGTATTCATTAGCATTTTTCTTTGCTGTAGTGATGTGAAAAATTGTTGCGCTCGTGCGCCTAAATATCTCGGGCTGCAATTGATGCCTTACAGCCCTTGGCTACTAATCTACTATTATCGCTCGTCAGCAAAGTTATTTCGCGTCTCGTGGCTTACTTACCTTCGCTTACTCGAGTTTCAAATTTCAATACAAGGCACTCGCGCCTAATAACAATTTTGCTGCCTTGCTTTACAAATACCTATTGTTAGATATTTTTGAAGGTAATTATAAGATTATTCAATTTACATAATACTATACAACAGTCATCACAATTGTTCATAAAATACAAAATAATAGTCAAAGAATAATAAACAAAACATTACATAGGTACACCTATTAAGAAAATATTAATAGGCACTGTCTAGAACATCCCGCCTCCTCTCGTACCTGGCTCAAACGTACCCATTATACTGGCCGAAACCAGTCTGGTAAATTTTTTATTATGATTAAATAATCCACAAATGTGAGGAAGAGCGGAACCGCTACTTGGTCCCTCCCAGTCTTAGAAATATTGAAATCAATAAAAATCTTTATTAAATTAACAAAATCTTAAAATTTTTCGCCAGCTATATTTTACTAAATAAAAAATTTTATTCAAGAAACCGCTTCCACGAAAACCATAATCGCACTACGATAGAAAGAACTCTACATGAACCTCAACCAAAGAAAAGGTCTAATATACCACCTGTTCATTGTTCAAAATAGAAAACAAATCCACAAAGGTGCCTATTTTTAACCTTTAAGATTATCGAAGTCTGTCACAATGGGGTGTTATTGAATATATTCGCGTTCATAAATATCCCGCACAATACCGATAGTGGACAGTGGCGACATCTGTTCGGTCCCACAGGTGGACCTGACAAAGGGTAAATGGATCAAAGAATATCAAAGAGCAACCATGGCAGGGCTGGCGGCAGGCAGTTGACGGTGGGGGTATGGGATAATGGATAAAAGTAATGTAATTTTGTTCTGTCGTATACAATATGGTTTTAGTGTGAATCATAATTTTTATGGGGTTTAACAACATAGTCGCCACGCATCGCAGAAAGGTTGGTGTAATAATACGGTCCATCCTCTGGTTCACATTTCCTTAGTCGCCTTGTACACTCACGGGGAGAAATAGGGCGGTATACTATTCTATGCTGTCACCCACCACAATAGAAAGACGTAGTTTGGAAATTAGTGCGATGTCAAGGTCGCGAGAAGCCGCTGAATGCGAGCACCGCAGGACCGGTCGTCGTGGCGATCTTTATTAGAGGCATATGTCCAGCAGTGGACTTCTTTAACTAACTAATAAAGTTTGGCTAACCTGTTGGAACAGTTGGTTGGTAGTGACGCTCCTTTGTACGCCATAGGACGCGGGTTCGATTCCAGTCCCGTTCAAGACAAACATTTACTTTGTTTTTATTTATTTGGTGCATAAATAAATAACACAATAGTTTGGTACCAAATGACCTTTGATGAAGTGTTGCCTTAATTCATGAAATAAAAATAAATATCCTACTTATATAATATATATAATAATATAATATTATAAACGCGAAAGTTTGTAAGTATGGATGGATGGATGTATGGATGTTTGTTACTCTTTCACGTAAAAACTACTGAATGGATTTTATTGAAACTTTACAATAATATAGCTTATACATCAGAATGACACATTCTGCGCAGCCGAAGTCGCGGGCACCAGCTAGTATACCAATAATATTGGCGGGACAATTCACTCAAAATCAACTGATCCCAAACTACGCAAAGCCTGTGTCGCAGTAAGATGGATAAAGCCGTAATATAGTTATATCCCTAGGGATATAATTATATACCGTAACATAGTTATCTCACTAGGAATATAGTTATAAAACGGTCCAAGTTTAGTGATATACTTATATTACTAGATTAAGTTTAGTGAAATAGCTTTCGGAGTTTAGGTTAGGTTACGTTATTTTTTTTTATTAAATTCATTAACAATTTACCTTGTGTTTGAATATCCTTAAAACTAAAACAGTAGGTACCTTCCATTATTAATTTGCAAAATTAAATAACTAAACATAATTCTACAAAATTTAACACACAAATAAAAACCGACAAACATTAAGAATTAATAACCTTAAAATTATAATATACAAATTATGAAAAAATAATAATAATAATACCTAACAATAAATATAAAAAAAATGGCAAATAATTTATCTAAGCTATCATTAATTAAATAATAATAATAATAAGTCAAGTAGGTAAGGTAAGCTTAATCAAGTAATATATTTATAATACTGAACTTAATCTAGTAATATAAGTATATCACTAAACTTGGACCGTTTTATAATAATGAATCGCTTTCGTATAATTATGTTACGGTATATAATTATATTTCTAGGGATATAACTATATTACGGCTTTATCCATCTTACTGTGACACCTGTACTATTCGTACCATAGAATAGTATACATACATAAATAGATAAATAACACCCACACACAGAATCACACAAATGATTGCCCTGGCAGAGATCGAACCCGCGGTCCTCCGCGTAGGAGGCAGAGGCTCACTGCTAACCGTACCAAAGTGCCAATCAAACCAAATTAAATAAATTTTTCGGTTATATTACTTATATTGTACTTAGAAAGTTAAACCGTTGTGCGGAATACGGAAAAAGAAGAGCGTTGTGGTACGTAAATCTAAGAAAGAGATTAAGATGGTAATCTATCATGCATGTCTCTTTTCTAGTTTGTACCCTGACCAAGTTACTTTTCAAATCACTAGCTCCCTTAGCTCAAATTAGCCCCATACCTGAAAGCCTGAGTTCCCCCCCTGTTCAAGGTGCCTCCAGAGGTGTTGTCGGACAACAAGAACACAGAACCTCGATTATATTTTTATCTAAAGAGTAGATGTGTGTGTATGTAAAGGTAGACATGCAAAGCTAGGGTCTTAATAAAAATATGCTCGTGAAAATATCAATACTTAGTAATTGTTATCAGTTTTCAGTCCGTGCGGTACTGGCTCCGCTGTCAGGCTCTACCTGGGGATCTAGAGAGATGACGAAAGCGAACGTTATACTCCTAAAATGTAAGGGATGATAATATGTCAAATGTCATTCCCTACGTGTTCCTTACGTACACTATAGGACGTTAGCTTTCGACAATGACACGTTTCCTAGGTGTTCCGCTAAGTGTGTGCCGCGGCACACTGATGTACCAGTACCGTGGTCATTAGTTGGTGTGCCTCAGAAAAATTTCCTCGCAAAGATTAAAAGACGAACGGTGCTGCCGTGCTGCAAAACTGGAAAATGTGGAAAGCTGGAAAATGTGGAAGCGCTCTGCGGAGACAAATCTGTCCACGTCCAACCCCAAAATGCTCTGTTTGCTGAGAAACTTTGTCTGATATGATAATTTTATGGTGCCCAGTTAACTAATACGAAAGTTTTACCACTTTTAGGGTTCCGTACCTCAAAAGAAAAAAACGGAACCCTTATAGGATCACTTTGTTGTCCGTCTGTCTGTCTGTCTGTCTGTCTGTCTGTCAAGACCCTTTATCTCACGAACGGGTAGAGGTATCAGGTTGAAATTAATACCATATATTAGGATCCATGGACCACACAAGATCTGAAAATTTCAATTTTTTACAACAACGCAATCAAAAGATATGGCATTTTATGTCCTCATCTCCATACATTTATTCAAAAATGAAAAACCTACAGGGTACTTCCCGTTGACCTAAAATTATGAAATTTGGCAAGAAGCTAGGTCTCACAGTAGAAATAATGGGAAAAGTCTGAAATCATTAAATATTACAACTTTTCTCACAACTAATGGTAACCAATTGTGGTGAGCTCCCGTTTCAAGAACATTCATATAAGAGAGGGGTCAAGTTGGATGGCTACTGAGGCGATTTTTGTTTTAGTTCTATTTAAAAACGGGAACACTTACAAACTTGAAAATTGGTATGTTTATAGGGCATAGGCTATAAAATAACAACAAATAATAAAATTTGGCCAAGCGCGTGTCGGACTCAAAAAATCTAGCACATTAACTTACTGAAATTTCAACTAATACAATTATGTTTATGTGGTGGTACGGAACCCTCAGTGCGCGAGTCCGACTCGCACTTGGCCGGTTTTTTTTTTAGTAGCCTCAAAAGACAAAGCAATTTTCCACGTTTGAAGGATCAATTTAAGAGACAAATTATGACAATCATGTTTCGCATTAAATATCTTTTGTTCGTTATAATTAAGGTTTGTTGATTAATAATAATTATCTTCAAAATTTCCTGTTCTCCTACATGTACTTTGAACAAAAAAAGTTTGCGGAACACTGGTCTAGACCTCGGACTAGGCTAAGGTCTAAACCCCCTGGGGTGTCGTAAAGTGCGACTGGGGCATTTTGAACTGGAGGATGGGCAGTCCTGTGTATCGTACGGATTGTACCATCTTACTTACTGTGTGCGATCACCAACAAGCGCGGTCCATGGTGCTAGCCGCAACAACGCTCAAGCGTTAAGGTTCTTATTTTTGCTGTGGTATTCTGGGATGTTATGAAAGAGTTGCTCATGAAAAATATTTGCACCAGCTCTTACCGATGTATGAGACGTACCTAACTATAGATAGGTTATTCCATGTTATTATTAGAAATTAGGCTAAAACTGTAGAAAAGTATGTCGTCATCATTACTCAGTCGATATAATAATTATCCTAAAAGCATTTGTGTGTGACCACTCGATATCTTATCTATGATTTCGATAGAAAAATGCTTAATTTTGGGCGTTAATTCTTTTTGAAATCCCGCTCGTATGCCGCCCACGGATGACCAGCATGTTTCCCATTTTGTGAAAATTGAATGAGCATATATTTTTTTAATGTAACAAGTGAGCAAGCGAGCTTGTGGGTCACCTGTTGGTAAGTGGTCACCACCGCTCATAGCGCCCACTGTCTTATTAGCAGCATATATAATTGACACTAACAAGACAGCAAAGCGCGTTGCCCACCTTGAGAACTAAGATTGTGTGTCACATTATTATTATTATGGAAATAAAATTTAAATTTTAACTAAATTCAATTTTAATTAAATTAATTAATAAGATTATTATATTAAAAATTAAGGTCCTAATGAAATAGTGAACATAATTTTAGTATGTTACTCAGACTCAAGACGAACCGATGGCCGATGGGGCGTAAAGGTTCTAGAGTGGCGACCTCGTACCGGAAGACGAAACGTAGGCAGCCCCCCCCCCACAAGGTGGACCGACGATCTGGTCAAGGTCGCCGGAAGCCGCTGGATGCGAGCAGCGCAGGACCGCGAGTCATGGAGATCTTTAGCGGAGGCCTATTTTCAGCAGTGGACGTCTTTCGGCTGATATGATGATAGCTCAGACCGTGAATGAAACTATACAACGTGCCTAAAAAAAAATAAGTCGAAATACGTAAAATCTAATTTGACCTCCCATACAAAATGCGCTATCAGCTGATTCAGTTTCTGGTCAAAAATTTATTTTCATATTTCGACCTAAGCTGTTCAGTTTCATGGTCAGTCATTCAGTAACATACTAAATTATGTTAATTATATTTTCACTTCTCATGCTCTGAAAGTGCTTATTTGTGCAGGATATAGGCTGCACAAAGTCGAATTTTGTGCACTAGGGCAAAAAAGTAATCGCGGTGGTGTACGTCCTGCGCGCGGGCCTGCGGCACCCCGACAACATATTCTTCACTAAAGCAGAACAACTCATTCTTCAGTTACATTTAGAGGGTACTTTTACGTTTTATTTCCTCGCAATCAAAGTGAAAAGCAGAGTTTATAACTCTTCCACAAAACCATTTTATCCTCGACATTACTATCAGCCCTCGCCTTCGGCTCGGGCTGCTAAAAGTCTCGGAAAAATGGTTCGTTTTGTGCACTTGTTGTAAAATCTACTATTTGATAAAAATAAGACAGCAAAGAATGATATTGATGTCCACCCTGACTGAGAACTTAGATGTAATTTCTCTTGTGCAGTGTCAGCAGTGCAGTGTAAGGATTGCTGCTTTACGGCAGAAAAAGGTAAGGGACTCCCCAGTCGGACTTAGCACAAAAACCCTACCAACTTCAAAATAATGTTTGTGTACACACATTTAAATTAAAAGAAGTGATAGTTTAGATTTTTTGCATTCATAAAGAAGTAGTCCTTAGGGAATAGATTGGGATATTGGAACAATAAATTATAATGTTTTTATCCACTTACACCTACGCGTTTACATACACGGTTTTTACATAAAGCGTCGTCACATAAACTACAATAAACGTACCTACAGGCTGATCTTCTTTGCGCAACGCGGATCTTTTTTAGGGTTCCGATACCTAAATAGTAAAAAAAGGAACCCTTATGGTGCGACTTTGTCTTACTGAACAACTTTCACTAAGGAACATACATAAGCCAAAATAGTTAGAATTATTTTCCATGTTGCATAGCTAAAGGTGTTTAGTGTCACGGGTAGATTAATAATTATTGTAATTCGCTTTTTGTGTGTACCTAGTTACTATACAGGCTGTATAAAAAATTGTAAGATTCAGATTCAGATTCAGATAATTTTATTCAATGTAGATTCTTTACAGAATACTTATTGAATGTCATGCAGAATACAATGCAAATAGAGCGAGTCTACGCCGTTTCGGATCGTGCTATGGCAGCGTAAAAGAAACGGCAAGAAACCACTGCAGCACGGCCTACTTTAAGAGTCGGCTTTTTACAATGTGTTTCTTGTGTTTCGCTGGAATATCAGAGCACCATACCTCTTTGTCATTCATATAGTCATCCAATCTATAGTAAGCTTTTTTACATAACGTTTGCTTTACACATTCTTTAAACTTTCTCTCAGGTAATTGCACTATATTGTCAGGTATTTTGTTGTAGTATCGTATACACAGACCAACGAAAGATGTATTGACTTTAGTTAATCTAGTATATGGTTGATCAATTTTATGCTTATTTCTAGTATTAAAATTATGCCTGTCACAAATTTTTGGTAATTGATGAATGTTCTTTCTAGCATACATTATATTTTCATAGATATACTGGCATGGCACTGTCATAATGTTGATTTCCTTGAACAGTTCTCTCAGGGAATCACGAGTCTTCAGGCAATAAATTGCTCTTATAGCCCTCTTTTGTAAAACGAATATTGAATGTTAGTGTTTAAGCACTAGTTTTGCATGTTACCTACTTAGACCACCAACTTTTCCTAAGAAACATTGGTCGAAATACTTCCCGTAGAAACTGCATCAGCTGATAGCACATTTTGTATGAGAATCGTATTCTTTAAATACTCGTAGATACCTATTGTCGAAGTAACATGCTAGAAAAGGGCTTACTTTTAAATTTTTTTGCACATTGTATATGATTAAGACGAAACTTTTTTTCTGAAATAACTGAAATGCGTGAAAAGGACATTTGACTCATATTTTGTTCAGGTGTTTTTTACCAGCAATAAAACAGAAACGTACAAAAATAACTTGACTTTAAAATACATAAATACAACAAAGGCACAAACACCTCCACTTGATCCTTTCTTTACCCCCACAATTTCAATATGTCAAGATCGTATAGGAAGCAGATACTAATTGAGCAGAAGTATGTGTTCGGTCTCAGCCTACCCATAAGGATAATATCCAAGTTTTCCTTGAAAATCGCATAAAAAGGGTTCTTTATCTATTTATAATTATTATTATGTATACCGGATTCACGCAAGTCCTCAAAATCATGTAAAATGTGTTAAAAATGTAGACTTTTCTAACTTTCTGTGTGTAAAATTATTGACTAAGAGTTTTTCCGTGTTTGTACTGTGGTTACAAACTGTACCTCGTGTAATTTATGATTAATGCTATACTATTAAACGAGCAATATTTGTACGAATATATATATTCGTATAAATATTTGTAATCGGTATCGAAAACGGCTCTAAGATTTCGATGAAAACCATTGGGGTGAAAAATCGATCTAGCTAGGTCTCATGTCTGGAGAAATTTGTTTGCCCGTGTTTTTAAGTAATTTCTTAAAATACCGCGTTTTAGACAAAAACCTACAGCGCCATCTGTTGGCGGGCAGCATAGCTTGGTCACTATATTTTAATGTAGAGGCGGCCAATATGGAGCGAAGCTCGGTCGCCCAGGCACTCTTAGTTTAACTGAAATGTGTTTGTTAAAACATCTGACTTTTTAGAGAACTACAACATGAACAACAACATGATAGTCCAGTAAAAATACGGTTTTGCAAAACATTAAATGTTAATAGCTACTTTTTTGTGTATATCGTATTTAAATATGATGTTAAGAAGCAATATTTACGAAT